>OZ022393.1:8354629-13501834 GCA_963989295.1 Ametastegia equiseti
GTGTGTATAAGTAAACGGCAAAAAATTGATATACCCGAAACCAGAAATAGCCAGCTGCTGGCCCGCAGGTCCGCAACGAACGAGAAAACCAGCATCTTCTCCAACCCTTGATGGCGTTGTCATACGATATCTGTTCGTGTATATAGAATTGAACTCCATACCACCGTCTCAATGTCGGAAATTCATGACAGTATACATACATTATTTGTAATAGGTGTAATCGATGTGGCGCGATGTTGTGAGATTCATCAATTATTCTATATGTATACCTACGTATGTATATGATTATTTCCTATCAATTAAAACACTTGTTCTAGTATGTAATAAAATCCAAAGAAACATAGCAAAAAGAAAAAAAAAAAAAACAGATGTAGTAATCGCAATAATAAGAGAGGTCTTCGACAATTATTAATCAAGGCTTTTATCCCGTATACCCATATATCTTCAACCGGCGTCGCGACGGCGTATGTACATGTATTCGGCAATTCGCTATAGGGGAGAAGAGCGTGAGAGATTATATATATTATGTGTTACATAGAGACGCTATCGACAACGTTATACACGAGTGACGTCACGGCGCCGCATAGGCGTCAGTTTTGTGCTAAAAGCAGCTGGAGCACGGTGCAGGAACAGGTCGAATGTTTTTTCCCCATATACGTATACCTACACACAACCGTATAATATACTTGATATGGGGATACATCATGTATGTACGTGTAAGATGTGCGAAGATACCGCGAACACCGGAAATCGTCGCTCAAAAAACATACGAGATTTTGATATGGATTTTTGTTTATTTATTTTAAAAAATATATATTGTATACAGATTTCTCAACATTACGATTTCCATTATCTTTTGGGATTTCCATTACGAAGTACCTATGTATACGTGTACACGCGCATATACATAAATATCGCCGTCAAGATCTCGAGATTCGGAAACTCTATGCGGTTGGACTGTTATTACAACATTATATAAACATTTAATCTGTCCTCCGTGCTGATAAGGTAATATGTGTGCGAACGTGTGAGCACGCATGGCAACGATGATCTCGGTATTTCAACTTGAAATTCGAATATCAAGATCCCAAGACATTGACTGGTAGATAGGTACCAAAGACATCCATCCATACCATAAATATACTTACTCACTCACTTACTTACTTACTTACTTACTTACTCACGATTGAACAATACACGCAGATATGCATAGGCAAACGCAGCTGGCGTACTTATATGGCCTGCGACATATATTTGATCCGTTTACAGCATCGGTGGCTCCTCGTCTATACCCATATAACACGCCGCATATACTCTCGCAAACACGATTCTCCGCGACGAAAGAGTGGGGCGGCAGACAATATATATTTATTTGAACCCTGGCGATGCTCGTGCGGCTCGAAGTAGAGCTTACAGTTTACGTAACGGGTGTCCGTGTGAATATCGTACCCTCATGTACATTCAAATATATAGTCAATTTTCTTATTACCTATATCGTTAGCGATTATCATTTCCATTCTACGAAAAACGTTTCGTCGTCCTATTACTTCGCGACGTATTAACAAATAGTCAAATTTGTTATTTGTTTTGTAATACAGACGATGATTACACCCGGTATAATCACGGGATCACGCGTCGTATCTCGGCACACATATAAAGCCAGTGGCTCGTAAAGCGTGGAATATTTTGAAACGACGAGGCGCTCGCGTACGTACGTAAACACATACGTAAATACTGTAAAGTGTGTGTTAAGAGAGATGACGCGTGTGACCGAACGCCGTAGTAGCGGACCCCGGGAACGCGCCTGCGCGCCACGTAGCCCGCTCCTCGGCAGCCGGTATAAAAGAGGCAAGTTCGCCGTCCAAGTCAGCCACTCACCAATCGGCTCCAACGTTATACACCGGCCCCCTGCCCTGACCTGCGGCTACAAGTGGATATATAAAACCTTCGCGTACGCCGCATACATATTTACATTTATATACATCAATGCATGTATATATATGTGTCTCTGTATGTAATATGCGGACGATTTCCTTCTTTGGGATCTTGAAGCGCGTGCGAATATTAACTTCAATCACTAAGAAGCCTCGAAAAAGCTCTGAAGGTCGTTACCTTTCTCAACGGAGGGGGTTGGGCGCCAATCGTCTAAACGAAGAACAACAATAAATATCGAAAAAAATAAAAATAAAATAAACAGACTCGGAAAAAAAACAAACCAAAAGAGAACAATGGAAAAGAAAAGAGAGATACATAGAAATCTTGGTTATAAATACCAAAGTTGAAATCATTTGTCGCTGATTTGTCAGTTACGGTAGGTCGTCGACGCAACGCAACCGAAACGAAACTAGAGAGGATACCGGGAGGGAATGCGGTGAAAATTTTGCGCGGGTCAGGAACCTGATACAAAATATATATGTATATATTTACATACATACATAACCGTCGCGGGCGTTCGAAAATCGGGAAAAATCGGGTCTAAGAGAATTCCCTACCTGCGGAACACCCCCTGACCCCCCCTCCCCCCCTTGCCGCTGTTTCTCGCCCTCTGCGGGTCTCCTAATCGTTGAATACGTCCGCGACGTGCTCGCCCCCACACGACTCCGTTATCGCCGACATTCTGCGACGTCGCACGTCCGTTTTATGTATGTATGTTCGTATGTAACGCTATACCGCGCACGGTTGTAGTTTCGAACGCGACGATAGCGAAGCCCCTGCAGGGAAAGAGGAGTTTGGAAAATGTTGAAAATTGAACGTGACCTAGACACGTGAATTGAGAAGTAGACCAAAAATACCTGCAGCGAGACCCCGAAACGCGCACGGTGCGCCCGTACCACACCTATACGCGGGTGTTCTACAAACACTCCATCTATCCCTACTTCTTCTTCTTCGCCGATTACGTAATATCTTTCACACTCGCGCAATGATTGTCAGGGAGAGAGAGGATACCCTGAAAGCAGATTATTGCGATGTCGGTTAGGTTGAACAGCTACTAATATCGCTGTACATGATCTGCATAAACCCCTGATACGTACATGTTTGTACTACATACTTACTCGGGAATATTGCGGCCGAATTGTATACGATACATATTTCTTTATCGATGTTAAATGCATGTCTACGAATATTGTATACGTGATCGAAGAGACGATAATTGCGTTGTTCTCTGCACGTACATATTCCCGATGCATATGATTATACGAGTTTGTACGTACGTACGTGCATACATACATACATACATACATACATACATACATACATACATACATGTACAAATCATACCGAAGGAGACTTATCCGTATATGTGTGTGTGTGTGTGTGTGTGATGTTTAAAAACGAAGAAAAACAATACAGAATTTATTGTTGGTTATTTAGACAGCGTTAGCTGACAAGCCTCGGGATCCCCTTCTCCCCTACTCTTTGGCAGTGCCTCTTTGTCGCAGTTATCTGGCAGCCAGCGGGAGTAACGATTTAAAATTATCTTGTAACCAGGCGGAGAGCAGCGCGCGAGGTAGAAACAGCCTGGCCAAATGCCCCCCCGTTACCCCGTGTACCCCTCGCGACCGCAAGACACGCTATACGGTCTGGCTCGACAAACACAAGCCTCCATCGTATCTATGTATGTATGTCTGTATACATATACGTACGTACTCTGCAGACACTGAGAGAAAGAGATAGAGAGATGGAGAAGGAGAAGAACGGAGGCTAAGCGAGTTCTCGCGAAGGCCGCATACGTTAGGACAGGACGAAAGCTGTATTGTACATACATACATAAATACATACATATATACATACATAAGTGAAATAAAATGGAATGAAATATGAATTAATGTAACAAGTAAAACAACCGACGAAATAAAGAGAGAGAGAAAGAAAAATTATAAATAAAATATTGCTGAGGGAAAAAAAGCGAGTACGGTTATATGCGCGCATTTCAAGAATCGAATAACAACTTGGTATACGTATGTATGTATATATGTATCGTGAGAGGAAAAGAGAAACTCTTGGTAAAATCTATATACACGTATAGATATTATGTATGTGTATATGTCATTATCAAATCGTGTGTATGAGCGGGGAAGGATCGTTTAACACCATCGCCTCGTACTGACGTAGATAGGTTTCGAAGAATTCAAACGACAGCTAGCTCGCGCGGGGCAGGCAAGGCAGCCTGTGTGCTCTGCGAACGCGTTTGCTATACATATAGCCATGGCTCGCGCGGTGAACGAAAACAACCGTATTTGGCTTCGTTAACAACTTTGATAAGATTCCATCGTATGTTTCTTGCCCCGAATATAGTATATTTCTTACTCCTCCGCCTAGTTTTATACTATACACATATATAACTACTTTTACGCGCTCCTAGACGTTGATAAAAACTATGCGTCTCAAACAATCTTTTGTTTTTTTTTCTCTCTCCTTCATATACAAACTCGCCGGAATTACTTAGGACTGAGAATTTTTTCACGTCACGCGCGACGTCGAGTTCCAACGATACTGGAAATTTATGATCGTCACTTTATGTTGTTTGTTATTTTCTCCGCTTACTATACGCGCTCTGGTTTTTTCCAAAAAGATTACCTTCATTTGCTTATTAATGTATTATTCGTGTACGAACGCATCATATGCTTTATAAGTATATACGTGAAAATGTAAAACTGTATCATCGCACAAGTTACAACAAGTAAAACTTGTTGTTTGCCCGTCCTTTCGAACGCGTTTGCCTATGACGGTTTAGCTGATCGTGAGCATGAGCCTGATATGTGAATTGAATTGCAAAGCGTCTGTGGCGAATGACGCGCGGGTGACGACGTATAGCTTTGAATCTGTTAACCCTGGTGGGTCACTACTCCTCGATCGGTTTGACGCAGAAAAGGGTCGAGCTGGTTGTACCTAGCGTTTGAAAAAGTTCAAATAAAAAGGAGATCAGTTCATACCTACGAATATATATTATACAAGTACATGCTACGCGTTGTTTTTATCTTCCCAAGTACTTTTTTCTATCAAGAATTGTTGATAATTGTTTTTCGCGCGAGATAACGATATGTAGTATAAAAAACTAACAATTATCAGCCATATATCTCTCTACGTTTATGAAATCTGCAAAATCATCCTAGATTTTTCCAAGCTGACCTGCAGATTACCGGTTTTCAATTCGAACAATTACCTACGCGACTATAAGGCGTTAGTCAGCTTCAGGTTGTGAATCTGCGCAACATTGAGAATCGAAAGTAAACTGCTTTCAGGTTATAAAGCAACTATCTCGATGAGAGAACTTGTACATGGAAAATATCGACGAATTTGTTGTAGTACTTACAGTACCTACCTGCATACATACATACGTCCATCAAATAAATGTACGCGGATTAAATAGGTAATTCGAATGTACCGTAAGTCAGAGATGAAACGACAAGGACTGTAATTACTACACCTCTATTAACCAATAATTCATATAAAGTTTCGAATTACCTACTACTACTACTACTACTGCTGCTGGTGCTGGTGCTGGTGCGATTCGCCTTCGAGAAAGGTATGGGGAGAGGAAGACAGGCGGTACCGCATATGTTACCTACTTAGTTGCGTCATTTAAATCGACGGGGCGAATCGCTCGAAGCGTCAAACTAGCTAAAGGGGCAAAGGGGAAAGGGGGGGAAATGCGATGAGCGAAGAACGAAGAGAGAGAGAGAGAGAGAGAGAAAAGAGGAGAAGAGGAGAAGAGGAGAAGAGGCCGCCGTTGTGTGTGCCAAATTTGGGTGGCACACGGATTCGCCAACCTACTGACACACTATCGGGATAGATAGATAGATAGCTAGGTAGGTAAGGTAGCTGGGTAGGTGGTTAGGTAGATCTGCAAAGTACGTTTGCTCGAAAAAAAAAAAAAACTAGGCAACCGCTGTAAGCTGGTATGTATGTAAGAACCGGGTGTACACCGGTACTGTCCCGTTTGCTTCTGCTATGACGTAACAATTGCGACAAAGAAGAACAAGAAGAAGAAAGAAGAAGAGAAGAAAGATGATGATGATGCTCTCCCACTGAAAACCGTAATCCTTTTCCCCAGACCGCAGGCGCGAGATTCCATAACCGTTTCTATATTCCTCATCATTCTTTTATTAAATTTCATTGGTGTACAATCTCAATTTAATTAATGAACTATTTTTTTTTTCCTCTCTTTCATTCATGCCGCTAGATATTTTTTACATGTACCTAACTATACTCGTCAGAATTTACCTACTCCTTTTCGACCTTCAGGGTTATTCATATTATAGTGGCGACAGACCGGGAAAACCTAGAGAATTCTGATAGTCTGGAAAATTCAGGGAATTTCATAGACTCCCAGGGAAAATTTTATTTCAGCTAAATTTTCGCCACCATGTTATTATTCTTATGAATCTCATCTGCGTTCTTTCCCAGTTAACCGAGTATATATTGAAAATGTTTTGAAAAACCAAACTAAAAGAAAAAAAAAATTAAAAAAGAATCAAGATGCGAGGTCTGGACGGGGAAATTACCATACGAATAACTGTTCGAGAAATTCCAAACCAACCAATAATCCAATTGGCAGATGCTGCCCCGTTTGAATCCGTTAACTTTTCGGGATATTTGTACCGTTTAGCGATGTAATTATTTGCCCCCGCACCTATTAGAGGCGAGGACGGGACCGTGTCTCTCTTTCTCTCATTAACGGTACTGAGTGTAACACATACATTATAATACACCTGCATTAAATCATGTCGATTCAATTTCTCCACACGACTATACTTATAAAATATTCACTACAAATCGCGTTCGATGATAAACTGGTTAATTAATGTGCCATTTTTAATGAAAGACTCACGTATAGTATGCAACACTATATATATAATCTATGTACTATATTATCTCGAATACTTGTCATTTTATAGAAAGGCAATCGATTCCATACAGTACAATTATTATTATTATTATCAATCGGGATTTTTTTTTCAAAGATTTCATACCGCCGGGGCGATTCTCTGCAACGGTGGTAGTCGATTGTGGGCGGTGGGTGGTGAGTCAGTGGCGCATTTATAGTCTCCTTCTTATACTTTGAGTCTGGTGAATCATATGCTAGTTATTCGGGTCGTAAGAGGCAATGAATGTACAAAATTTACCTCTATACCTTACCCTGAGCAGGTATTTAGGCTATGTTTACCTCTTTGCTAGTTATATATCTACCAGTAGTCCTATTGACCAACTCGTGCAGTTTGCGAATATAACACGGAGAATCAAATTTAGATCTATTTTTTCATCACTGGTTGTGATAAAGTGTCGGATTAGAACGACCCCACGTCATCGGTTATTCAGCTATAGAACAATTATGTTTCACCAATCCAGGTATAATGAGATTTGTCCGCAATTTTCATACGATATTTTGCTAATTTTGCGACAAAATGAAATGTTAGTCGTATGATGGGTATGTATCGAAAAATAAGGATAAAATGATGAACAAATAATGAAAAATAAACAAAATTTATTTGTAGACTTGCTGATGACAGCTGCGTTTACACGTTTAAGATGATATGCATTTATAGGTACTCGAAATACATATATTCGAGAACGATACACATTCGGCTATGTGTAATGGTATAATACTGATTAGTCGCACGAAATATCTATATGTATGTTACGTATATACGGGCTATATATTCTTGCGACAAAAGTGACTGGCATTTGGCCATTGCCTGTGCGAATACCGATGTTGTTACATCACGAAATTCCCCCGATCATGCTTTTGACATTAGTATATATATATACGCATATCCTACACCGATTTTTCTAAACCTCCCTAGCCTACCCGATATCAAAATGACCCCACTTCGCGAAGGGCTTTTATAGATACCTAGATTTTCAATCATTTTTTAGCAGATTCATATAAATTTGTATACATATTCGAGTATACATTAAGCTCTCAGTTTCTTTCATTAGTCGATTTACTTTCTTCCGGAGAAAAGCATTGATACATATACCTACCTGAGTGAGTAAATAGATAAGAAATGATATTGATTTTTTCACATGTGAATTGAACACAGCTGGGAAAAGTTTTAATCGTCTGACGTTATATGGGATACTTGCTATAGCGACTAGCTGCGAGCAGTTGTGTTTAGAATAGGAATAAGTATATATGTGTATCGTGGCTCTATTTTAGATGTGACAAACGATGTTTTTCTTGGCTTTAGACTGCGTAAATAACTACTCGGAGTGTACGAGTACAAAGCGGAGCTACTCGATGAAG
This sequence comes from Ametastegia equiseti, assembly GCA_963989295.1. Classification (NCBI taxonomy): domain Eukaryota; kingdom Metazoa; phylum Arthropoda; class Insecta; order Hymenoptera; family Tenthredinidae; genus Ametastegia; species Ametastegia equiseti. Next base: position 8,362,878 of record OZ022393.1, read on the forward strand.
CTTTTCTCCTTTCTCAATCGTATATAAGTCGAAAGTATTTCACAAGAAACTACGCGATTTGAAGGTTGTGTGGCCTTACTTTCCAACCCAATTCCGTACGCTGTCGCTCAACGCGCGGCTTGCCGCAAGTATTAGGCAATTCTATCGACAGATACTAGGTCTAGGTCTTTCATTATCGCGGAATAATAGTTTTTTGGTTCTACAACGTTTCGATTATCTCGATTTTCTCACCCTCTCTCACTTTTTCACTATCTAATTTTTTTTTATTCATCTTTCTGTCCATTGATTCTCAGATTTTTCAATTCCAACTATCAGTTTCTACCCCATTTTTGTTTTCTTTCAGACATGAAAACAGTTCTTCATAGAATTGTCCGGTGAAATTAGTTCATTTCGTTTATATGTATACGTACACATGACCAAGTCAACGTTGACTTTGGCTTGAAATTCTTCCCACGTCTATTCGCAGTGGGGACGGTAAAAACCCGGTCTAAAAATATTCCGAAAATTTTGTTTGTCTTTTTCTTTTTCTTTTTTTTCGAAAGGGGAGAAAGATTAAGAGGTAGAAAATTATCCTAATCATTGATATACACGTACAAATAAGGTGAAAATTCTCTCTTTCAGAGTATCTTGAACCCCGTTTGCTCTTGATTCTAAGTTGCTTTTGCCTAATCTCTTACTCTTATTTACTTTTCTCTTTCATCCCACGGGTAAAAAGAGCCTGAAAATAGAAAAGAGGGTGGAATAAAATGGAAATAAAGAAAGAAAAGAGGGAAGATGGCTAGACCAAATCCTGCTGCAGCAAAAAATCAATTCCCTTTGCGAGGTTCGAACCACTCGCATTACGAAGATATATCGCATCGTGTAGCTGGTATAGCAGACACATACTTGAATACGGCCAAAAAACGTTCACTCGTTGAAATCGAGAGACAAAATATTTTCGAATATCACAAAAGAAAAAAACAAAAACGACTAAATAATAATCGTAATCGTGGTACAAAATTTCGAAGTATTGCTGGCTCAGCAGAATTCAATTTAACACGCAAGAAGAAGCATGATACATGATATTTATATACATGAACTTATATGTATGCCTACTTACAGTTGTATACCTACGCGTTCCATACATACATATCGTACATACGCAATTACGGCGTGTCGAAGAAGCAAAAAAATAAAATAAAAAACGTACCGTGCCACTTGGAATTAGCACAAGCACAGTACATACGGCGAGAAAAAAAGAAAGAAAGAGAGAGAGAGAGAGAGAAAAAGAAAAAGAGAGAGACACCACTGAACCGTGAAAATGTCGAACGCCAACGCGCACGCGGCAAAATTGAATTGGTTTCAGAAAATTGGAAATACTGCGAAACGTACAGGGTGGAAAATAATTGTATATACCCAATTTATGTCGAGATGCGAGAGAAAAGGAGCAAAGGAAACCTCCAACCCCTCGACCATTTATATCACATTGTCAAATAATTATATTATGAAAACGCACTGTTAAAAATGTTTGTCAATTTACCACAAATATATTTACCGTCTAAATTTCTGGCAGAATTACAAATTCAGCATACAAAAGTAAATTGCAACGCATGTTTGTTTTTTTATAAAATTGCAAAGAAATTCTTCATTGTACGAAACTTTTATGGCAAAGACACGAAATTGTTCTTGAATTCGACCGAATTGTAAGGCAAGTTTGGAGAATTTTCAAATTAATTGCACGGTTAATGTACAGTGAATTTACTACCCCTGTGCATGCATAACACATTCAAGACTTCTAATACAGTTTTGGAGGTTGACGACAAAAATGTTTAACAGTGCGTTTAAAACGGTGAATAACACTTGCATAAAACGGAGCGTATATGTGTGCCATGTACGCAAATTGCATTTATGAACGTAATAACGAATGCAGGTTCGAGGAATCTGTAGTTACATATATACATATATACATATACATTGAGTATACATATATATGAGTGGACAATTTTAAAGTGAGTGTGAAAAATACCGTCGTACAAATCTACAGCAGGCTTACGGCGAGAGGTATATCGGTATATGGATATATATATATATACCCCTCGGGGCTATGATTCTGGGATGAATAAAAAATTAGAAACTTGAAACGACGGAGGTAAAAAGAAGTCGGTTTCATAACACTAACTAACTATTTACAACGCGTTGCCCATTATTTACCACGTCACGGGGTACGTCGACACGTGCGTTATATTCGAGAAACCATAAATACAAATTGTATATCTATACCCATATTATACCTGTACCTTTACCTGTACACTTACATATAACATTTTATCCGAAAGTCTCGCCTACGCAAGTTTAGTCGCATTATTTAGAAGAACAATATGTTATAAGTATATAATCAGGCATTGCTTATACCTCCTGGGAAACTATTTTAATCCCAGATTCAGCTCGTATTCCGATTTATGTTAATCCTCTAAGAAATTATACATACCTACTCAGAAAACTATTTATTCATCTCACATATCATCCAGATCTACAAATTTCTACGACTAATTCAACCCAAGCGACGCTAACCTGTATATTATTGGCAGCGATACAAGCTCGCGTGAAATATTAGTTTACAGATTTTCCATTGAAAAATGGAACAAAAATTTAAAAAAAAAGAAAAAGAAAAATATACCCCGGTTTCGAGAAGTGAAAAAAACGTTAACAAAAAATTTTCAAGAACCTAATTTCTAGGAACGTCAGGATTAACTTTCGTACGAAAATTTGTTCTGACGTTTGGCGGTATTTTATGACCTTGTGCCAAATCGTGGTTCATTCTTTACCAGGGCCGCGTACTTGTCGTATGTGTATGTATATATGTACGAGTAGCTTATGGCGATGACAACGGCAGGAATACATACAATATATACATAATACATTATATATATAGTCGGCTATATGTGCATATTCTGGCCGTTTACATGGCTGCAGGAATTGAATTTCGCTTGAAAAATTATAAAACTGTGAAAAAGATTAGAAACTTTTTCTCTATTCTTCTTTTGCCTGCAGATATTCAGCCGAACGAAGTTCGCACTCTCAATATACATCCGGGTGAGTTAAATAGGAACCGCGACGAATTCTTAAAGCTTTTTAACGATCTAACCAACTATATAACAACGTTATATACATTACATGCGAATTCTATTGGTTACAAATAAGAAGTGAAAACATGTTAGGCACCTGGATAAAACGAAATTTATCAAATTTTCATCAATCCCACAATACGTTAAATGTTGTTTTTTTTTTTCTTTCGTTCTCTTCCCAGTGTGCAGCAAGTCACTATACATAGGTATATGTATACCTATGTGTTGCGTAATATCTGACCTGAACCCGGCAGTAATTTGTTTCTAATTTAAATATCTCTCCGCAAGAAACACGAGCGCGTCCTCGTTCCGCGGGTGTTAAGTAGAAAAGTCGGAGTGACGGAAGGATCCGGAAAATTGCGACTAAAAGATAAAAATAAAGTTAAATGGAAATGAAGGAACTCACGTACATTTACGTACGTGTCTATAATGTGTGTATATATATCACACACATGTACAGCTGTATAGAAAATAAAATAAAATCCGAGGAGAAGACGAGTCGTTTTATAATTTCTTTATTTCCTTTCCTTATTTGATTGTTTATTTACTTATTTTTTGGGTAAAAAGTAAATCTATTTTAAGTTGTTTTCCAACTCGACGAAGGCAATTATAAAATCGGGCGAGAGAGCTACCTGGAAGATTTTATACAATTAATATTATATGTATGTAACGTCGTTTTGTCAATGTTGAAAACACACGTACACATATATGTATGTATATGCGAGGATGAACGAGGCAAAGGCGAGTATAGGCAAGCAAGCAGCAATAAGGCAAGCACGATCACCAAGGCGCAGGTAAAACTGCCACAAGGTTGACATCGCGTTAGCTAGTGAAAGCGACCACGCAGCTGGCATAAAATCAAAGATCACAAGTCTAAAATGCTATATGGGCTTTTATATAGACTGGTGAACGCACGTTTATTATCACCTTCGTTGATTTTCTATACGAAAAATATCGTATTGATGCATGATTTAGCTGCGTGCATACCTGCACGTAAAATACATTACGATGATTAATTAAAAAACTATCAAGGCAATCAAATACTGTCCAATATCGTTTGCCACTTATTCGTGTCTTATACATATATATATATATATATACCTGCAGGAGGAAACTTGACTCTTTATACATATATGTATATTCATGTAGGTACCTACTCGTCACTAACACACACGTTTATGTTACTTGTGTCTGCTGGCCCCAGGGGCTGGCAATTATAGCCATGAGAAAATAAAAGACTTTTTGGTATGCGCTTTGCTCTTACCCACCTCTATCTAGGTACCTATCCTAAACCACCTACCTACTGCCTCGGTCTATTTATGAACACCGCGCCCCCGCTCAGCTGTTCTCGCCGTTGGATTTAAACGCAGGGGTGGCGTGTCTCATTCTTTGGAGACTTGTGACATGCTCATTGAATGACTTTAAGAGGACCAGTACAGCTCGGGTTTAGAAATCAAAATTTTTTACCTGTCCAGAATTCATTCATTTTTTAACAAAGTTGATTTCTATAGTCATGAAGGAATTTTTCCTTTTAAAAACCTGTATCGTATATGAGGATTTTGGAGCATCGTTGATCTGATTAGAGTCTTCAATGGCGCATTTTGTTCGGAGATAAAATTCTCATCAAGTGAACGAAGGGATCGGATATAAATTAACTGTGAGCAAAGTTACGGTCAATTATTCAAAGTTTCCAATATTTGGGCCACTAATTTGGCAATAATTTTGCCAATACAGAAAGATTAGGAAATTCCCTTGGTCACATGATGAGGATTTTATTTCCGATCAAAATGAGCCCTTAACGACCTTAATCGGACTAACGATATTCCGAAATCCTTATACGACACAGGTTTTGAAAGGAAAAATTCTTTTATGTGAAATAAACTTTTTTGGTGAACTATAAATGAATTTTATAGTACCTGAAATTTAAACAATCTATAGCTGTAGGTACTAGTTTTCGTAACTTTATACGGACACGCGCAGAAAAGAAGAAAAGGAGACAAGAAGAAAAGAAGAAGAGGGCCGAAGAAGCTTGATTAGAATTAATCGAAGGCTTAAAATTCCTGTTTGTCGTTAGGAGGGAAATGCCTCTTCCTCACGGCATACCTGACTACAGTTGCTGTAGCTGATTTTGACCCGGGGTCGAAATGACATACCTACTTTCAACGATCTTTTAACAGAAATACATAAATAATCGCATGATTGTCAGGTTTTTTTTTTTTATTGATTCCGAAATAGACCCTATTCAGATCTGAGGAAAGAATAATTTTTCTTTCCGGAACGCAAGCCCTGTGACTTTTTTTCTCTTAATAGTATACCACGTCTTGGGTGCGTCACCTTGAAAATTGACCAAAAAAAATTGAGGAATGCTAAAGTTATAACTTATTATCAGAAAAAACGCGCATTTTCGGCCACTTACAGCTTACAGATGTTTAATTTACAATTTTATCATCCGATTGAACGTGAAAAAGCAGTTGTTACATGTTCTACAATGTTCAGCGTATGATTCATAATTCTTTCGAGTCAATTAAAATGATATACCGTCAGTAGGGCAGCCGTTAGATGATCCGATCACGAAGGGATAAATCGCCTGGCAGTTGCCTCCCAGCTCTACAAGTTGGAAGTTCGGCGAATTTATTTCAAGTTCTCTGAGCTAAAATAATAAAAGGTTCAAGAGTAGTCGAGCCTTTGGCCTGCCAGTTGGTTAGAAGCAACGCGGTTTGGCACGACGTATCTACCAAGCGAACCAGTTCTAGGACTGTTATTGATTGAGTACTAATTAGAGGAAATGTAGCGGTGAATCACGACGTCAAATATATAATCCTTGAAATGAACTGACATTGGTTAACCGCTGGCAACCAGTTTCAAAGCACCAGATCGCGTACTTGCCTGCTTAGAAACGTATATATTCCTATATCAGTATATATTCGAGTAGCGAAGGTATAAAGCAAGAAAGAAACCTCTCACCGTCGTTGTAGTATGTACCTACCGTGTGAAAATGAAATCTAATTACTTAATTAGTTTCAAATATGTACGAACTATGCACGTATAGATGGATTACGTTCACACCCGCTTCCGCTTCCCTCGAATGCTAGGATTCAAATTGCTGAGATAATCAACGATGAATCAATACGAACCTGCATCCTATCATTCCTGGGAATAGAAGCTCATTCACGATCAGACAGACCCAGCTGTTAACTTAAATTTCTCTCGTCTCCCTTCACGAAACTTTCATATCGCATTCTCAACGTTGGTTGCGGTATTCGAGTTTTCGGTAAGAGTGTGACCTGGCCCGGTTCTTCCGCCGAGAGAGAAAAAGAGAAAGAGAAGAGATATCGTTAAGAGATAGATAAAGAATTATTTTTTCTCTTAGTTTCATTTTTTTTCTTCAGTTTTTTTTATTTTTTTTATTACATTTAAATTTCTATTGGACGAAATTGTCGAATGTAGGTACTACTCCTCCAACTCGTTTCTAAATTTCGATCCTGAGTTAAGGGAGGAACGGCTTCCATCTTTGGCTTACTTGTTCCGCAAGAACGATTCGGAATTGCTTTTCTCTGAAGGAGAAGAAGACGAAGAAGAAGGAGAAGGAGCAGGAGAAGGAAAAGTAGAAGGGACAACGAAGTGAGAAGCACCGAACCATCAGGCACAGATATAACCAAGAAAATCCCATTTTCACTCCCCCGGGACAAAGTGGGTTGCTAAAGATTTGAACGAGCTATACACGCTCCCTGGTTTCTCCGCAGACGAAAAAAAAAAGGAAAAAAATATATATATCAAATAGTCACGGTGGATAATAATTCCGTTTCATTCCGTTATATACATCGATAGATATTATCATTATTATATTATTATTCGCAATTGCGCAATAGCCGTTTTGGTCAATTGTAATGCAGATATGCGATGTATGACATCAGATAATGAAGCTTCGCATGCGAGAAATGATGCGGAAAAAATCAAGTGACGCGTATCTGTATAGCACAATCGAACTACATAACGTACTCAAGTCGGTTAACCGTCTGACGGATGTTTCCGAAATTTGAAAGGATATATAGATATATTATAGGGTACAGTATACATACAGTCAGTCTTGTCTCCGGTAGTTTATTTTATTTTGCCACTGAATACATCCGGTCGCAAAATACATACATGTATATAATGTATGTAGTATTATATACATTTATACCGGATGGTATTTCCCCCGTTTGTTAATCACCGTCGTAATGCTACCACCACGCTTTACGTATGTACATTATACATGTATTATACGCAAGTGAATCAGTCTCCCTTCCGTCTGATGATTCCGCATTATTTACGTAGGTACATCAAACCCGGAAAGATAATTGCGATTAATTATCACCAACTGATACTCAATGATGTCTACTTATGCATGTATACAACTTTACGCCATTGTTGTATAATTATCATTTGCTGGTATAGGAATCCATTGTCGTCATTTTAGGGGCCGCGTATGAGTTGTCTCGAAACTGAACTTCTGTAGTAACTTTTACTTCGGTAGGAGTGGGTAGTTTCGACGGATAAAATCAGCTGCCATAGGTAGATCTCTGTAGCCCGAATTGGTACTAAAATATAATAGTTTCATCTAATCTTGACATTTTGCTATCATCTGGTTAGCTAACACGGATGGAGAACTCATTTGCGCCTCCTTGAAAATTTTTTATGAGTATTCGAGAGATTTCCATGTAGCAAACCTGTTATTATGTTTTTCCTCTTCTTATCGTATTTCACGGTGACGTGGTGAGTTAGTTGGTGTGAAAGTCTTTTATCGATTCAGCACAATATCTACTGATAAGTTATATTTTGTTTAATTAAGTTTGTAATTGAATGGGATGTCGATTTTACCTGAATTGATATGGATCTGCCCGAGCTCGGGTGACGGTCGTATAAACTGAATCATTGTACCAATGACTTTATCGCGTTTATTATGTTTCGAGGTTATAGTATCGTTGTATGTATATATCTCGGTTTGCTCGACAAGAAATTTATTTCACACAAATGGGTGAAAAACCGCAAATACCCACCAACGACCCGTTCGGAGCCAATATCGAAGGATTGCAAAATGAAATGGGTTTCGCGAGGCTAAAGCCATAAGAGGGACTTTTATGTGGCTTCAGATTGAATCTGCGTCTCGGGGGAACATCGTGTCCCACCTTAGCCCCGACTTCACAATTTATCCCAAGAAATGAGACAGTAATTGCATTTAGCCCCTATCTTACTCCGCGACATTTATTTTTTATTTTTTTTAATTCATCGATGTTCGTTCTTCATTAAATTTTACCCGATAATATTCTGATTGAAATAATCCATTGAACAGTTAAATATTATATTTTCTCACGGGTTTTGAAAAAAGCCTTATTTCATAGTACAGAAAAAAAAGAAAACGAAATTTTTCTTCGACGGTATTTTGAACTTTCTATCAGCGTGTATTTTACGTAACCGTAACCTCCGCAATATTCAATACGTCGATGCATGGATTCTATATTCTTCATTAAAATGATACTATGCCCTAATGATGTACATAAAGCTCCGGAAAATTTGGCAAACTGCTGTTGCGTAAGATCATTGACTAGCTTTTGAACCACTTTGTTTAATTGAAATACACTTACCTATGTATACAGTTAAATAACTCTGAAGCAGAATTGTAATACGGATGAATTGATAATGAATCCGACGTAACGTGGACTTGGGTGTTTTGAGTCTAGAGATTGATGAATTGCGAGAATAATTGAGAAACGAAACACATTTGACTAATTATTATCTCTTTCTGATTGCAGCAACTCTCTTTTCCCTCGTCACAATCCAGTCATGGAACAGCGGGATTCACCTTCAGCCTTTCTGGCAATCAGGATATCGAGGGGCCACAGGGGAGTTTCGAATGTATACAACAGACCGGGTCGAAGTAAGTTCATTCATTAAAATCCAATCAGTAATATATATGAATACGGAAATTTCCTTACGTAGTCTATCGTGCGGTTGTTGAATGATATCATTGAAACTATATAGTTTACTCGTCAAAGAACTGATTCGTCGCCTGATTATCCTGATCCTGATTTATTACACCATGTGCAAAGTATCGAGAGGATATTATTGATCGATTGTTTATTCATTAAATTATTATTCGTTGTATCACAGGAGTTTGGAAAGCCTTGGTACGCTGCCATGTAAAATGCGGATACAGGCGAAGGATGACGTGTACGAAGCAACCAGACATCGCATGGCTGTTGCCGAGGAAAATCACAAAAATAAATGGTAAGAATTTTCTTCTTGTATACATAACTTATTTTTTTTTTCTCTATTTCATTTCACACTTTTCTCTCCATTGCGATTGTTAAGTCGAGAAAAATAGTTAACGTTTGATACAGTTGTGTGAATCATTTTGCACTCCTCTTTTTTCCAAACAGAAAAATAAAAAATGGTTTTTCTTTCATTTTCATAAACCATAATTTCGAAAGAGAGAGATAGATTGATTGATATAGAATAGGGCGATGGTATATTAACAATGAACGTTAATCGATCTTGCGGGGATTACTTTTCTTGTGTACAGGATTATTGATCGTATAACAATAATGAGGTATAGCAGTAATAAATATACATATAGTTTACTGTATTATGCGTATAACCTATGGATTTACACGATAATACTTCGATCGCGATTGATCTAATGCAAATGTTAATTACTTGAGCCTTTGTCTAGTGGTGGTACTTAAGCTTCCGCGTGAGAATGCCATATAACTTATTGTATATTCAATGCTACTATACCACTACGCGCGATTCGATGCTTTGGAATCTATTGATACCGCTGCACTATGGAGTTGTTAATTTGTTTAGACGACGTCATCACTGCCAAGGCCACAAGTGCTTCACATATGTATGCCCCAGCTGTTATACAAAGACATGTCATAACAATCTAAATAGTCACAACAATTCGCAGATATCTCATACTACTATCTATTACTACTACTATTACTTCTACTACTACTACGACTATTACTCTTTCGCGATTATTTTCAAACCTGACTACCTATTGTTGAAAACAAGTTTAATAACAATATAGTTAACATAATGTTTAGGGTGATCCAAAAAAACTAACCTATCGAAGTTATGGGTTTAAATGAACCTATATACCGAGACAAAAATGTCCCTGCAAGGCAGAATTTTTTGCTCAATTTTAAAAGGTGTCGGTGAGCATTCAAAGTTTCCCATTTGAATAACACGTAAAAAAATCTTTTTTCATTAAAAGTACCATAACTTTTGAACCGTTCAGGATAAAATTTTCTACGTCGCGGATTCTTGTAGAGCACAAAATTTCCTAAAAAATCTATACCAGGATTATTTTTTTCAATTCAAAAATTCGTATATTTGGAAGCTTTGAAAAAAGAGAGAAAAAAAAAAATATTCAGTTTTAGTGTTTTTTGACTAAAAATGTTTATATTGATTTTACTTTTTACCGACAGCTGTCAAGTGAATTATGACTTAATGTCTTGAAATCATTTGAATGTTAAAAAATTTAATTTTTTGATGAATATCGTTAACCATGGTGAGAAAATATTTTCAAAAACAAGGCAATCCTGCAGTTTTTTTAATACAAAAATATTTTGTTGAATTTGCAGTGAAAAATAAATAAATATGAGAACTTTTTTTTGAGACATCTAGATTATTACCGATATTTTTTAACTATTTTATTTTATTCAAATCCAAATTTTGTTAAATATAAACATTTTTAGTCAAAAAACACTAAAACTGAATATTTTTCGTTTTTTTTTCTTTTTTCAAAGCTTCCAAATATACGAATTTTTGAATTGAAAAAAATAATCCTGGTATAGATTTTTTAGGAAATTTTGTGCTCTACAAGAATCCGCGACGTAGAAAATTTTATCCTGAACGGTTCAAAAGTTATGGTATTTTCAATGAAAAAAGATTTTTTTACGTGTTATTTAAATGGGAAACTTTGAATGCTCACCGACACCTTTTAAAATTGAGCAAAAAATTCTGCCTTGCAGGGACATTTTTGTCTCGGTATATAGGTTCATTTAAACCCATAACTTCGATAGGTTAGTTTTTTTGGATCACCCTAATAATGTTATCAGTCATTTCTATAACATGCTTTTGCTCGTACAATATGTACATACGTAAATATTTTATTTATTATCCTATAGCTTGTACTTTTGCAATGTCAGAGAATCGAAATCTTATCAAAAAGGTCAAAGGCGATACGATTTGTATACCTATATATATGCGTGAATATTTTCATCCGAAAATTCATCACTCGTGCAATATAACGACTTTGAAAATAATTTTTATAATTAATCTGTAGCTATGGAAAAATAATAATGATTATGGAAAAATTGGTGAAATGTAATGGTTGGTATTTATTTAGTTATTCATTCATTTCTTTTCTCACAGCACAAGGGTGATCAAGGCAAATGGGCCGGATATCGGGCGAAAAGTTAAGGTCAAAGTGAAAGGAGGAACTGGAAGAACGATTCCACCCTCAGCACCTCCGAGAGTACGAGAACCACCTATGACTGTTTCGAATTTATCCAGTGTCATGCAGTCCTCTTCGTCTTCGTCTTCGTCGTCGTCGTCGTCTGCCACTCAATCTCGTCTTTCATCGTACAAACCTACCCCTAGCAACAATCCACCCCCGGCTGCCCGTGCTCAACCCGAGAAGAAAATATCCGAGATCATGCGGAGGCCTCTCAAGTACGTATTCCTTGCTTTTTATTTTGTACATTTTTTTTTGTTTTTTTTTTTTATTGCCAATTTCACAATTTTGCGCATCGTCATTACGATTTTTAAAACTTAATCTCTTTCCATTGTTTTTAAATTGATTATTTCTTCCTTTGGTACGGATCACTTTTTATTGCAATTCATAGAATCGATTGAAAATTATGAAAGTTCTTACGTCATTCGCACAAAGATACATCAGATGCATAAATAATTCAATAATTCTTACCTGTAACTTTGCAATCGTTATGCATAATGAATATTGAAAAATACGACGTCATCATTTCGATCTAATAAAATTCATACACAACAAAAAGGACGGATAAATAATAAAGATAACAATTTTGGAATTAGGAGTAATTCTTGAATTGAATTGAACTACGTTCACCAAGCAAAGGGAAATACATAAATTACTTCATCAGATAAAATATCCAAAGGATAACAATTTGTTTAGTTTTCAAGATACTAACAAAATTGTTTATAGGGAGTTTTTATTAGTCAAATTACCACCGCTAGGTGAAGAACAGTATAATATCTATAATTGTACTTGTTATGTACCTATGACAATATTTATCAGCGAGAACTGAAATTCAAGCTGAGGGTTTACGAGAATAAAAAAAAAAAAAAAAAAGAAGAGTAAGAACGAAAATATGCGAAAAATACTTGCAACTGATTAATTTGTTATTTTATTAACGTTTGGTCAACAGAGAAAGACTTATACACCTCCTCGCTTTGAGGCCATACAAGAAGCCCGAGTTGCACGAGCGCATCTACAGAGGTATTACATAAAGCTGTATTATTACATGACTTAAATGTCGTAGAGTAAATAGTGTGAGAACTTGTGATCTGTATATGTATATTTAGCTATGGATTCACCCTGCGTATGATTATTTTGTTATTCAACAGAATCTATAACTAATAAACTGAGCAGACTGTTGATTACAAATTAAATACCTAAATATCCATGATTCTCTTTCGATTGGTACATTTCATTTGTGATTTGTTTGTTCCTTTTCAGAGGGTATCAGAGATCGAGAAAAGACTATAATCACCACGGTGCTTAAGCAAGTCGCTTATATGCATCGGGATAATACTTACCACTTGAATCGAGGTGTCTGGAACGACGTCCAAGAAGATTGGCCTTTTTATACCGAGCAAGATAAGACAATGCTGAAACGACGTAAACCGCAGAACCTGACGCCACCGGGCTCAAGCGACGGTGGGTCTTGTGGTAATTAATACTATATTCCATCTTCAGATATTGTTAACTGTTTCGGCTCGATTTGAATAGGAAAATTCCATCATTTTTTGGTTCAAATCAATCCCTTTTTATTGATAATCCTATTTCCTTATGCCTTGCAATACTTTTTAACATAAGAAAACTCTGAGGCTCGAAAGGATATAGAAAGATTAAGTGAGATACATATTAATTATTTCCCCACCAAGGGGAGATTCCGATGAAATTTAGATGAAATCGATTTTTTTAATTTCTTCTAAACAGCAGAAACAAATTTAATTCAGCAAAAACTGTGTGAAAATCAGTTCATTTTCTTCAACGAATGTACATAGGCGTGGAAGCTCTTCCAGTGGTACAAAAAAAGTCTGATGCGTTTGAATTTTACCGAGTTTTCCCTTTCAAGAGGAACAGCAAGGCTGCTAAGTAGCTTATAGTTCCCTCTTTTCGTTCTTTTATCCAAAGAGAGTGAGTAAACTAATTTATCTGAATTTGATTGCAACAGGTAGCGGCCAATCGCCAAATTCTACGCATCCCGGATCGCCTCCCGGGATAACAGCACCACCTCCGGCTCTGATGGGTTCAAAGAGACCAGGGTACTTTCAGGGAAACGACGGTCTTCAAACAAAAAGACCGAGGATATCTCATTACCGTAAACCAGAATCCGGCGGTTCTACAACGACCAGTAATCCACCGGCTACTACGGACAATGGAAGGACATCAGGTGTCGGTGGTGTTGGTGGTGGTAACGGTGGTGGTGGTGGTGGTGGTGGTAGCAACAGCTGGGACCAGAGACAGCAACGTGAACGCGATTATCGTGCGGAGAGAACAAACAGTGAAGTGATTAGAAGCAGCTATGGTGCCAGCAAATCGTGCCTGACACCGTCCAGTGACTGTGAGGAAATTCATAGCGCGCATAGCAATCTAAACAGCCATAATTCGCATATTAGTCTAGCCCATAATAACGTTATATTAAATAACCATAATGGTAACAGTAATAATAAATCGAGCAGTGGTGATAGTAGCGGTGTTGTGAATTTCGTACGAGGTTGTGGCGGTGGTTCCAGCTTCGGGGGTAGCCCGAGCTCTAGTGATAGGAGAGATCGGGACGATCGAGGTAGGGAAAGAGAGAGGGAGAGGGAACGCGAAAGGGAAAGAGAACGTGGCGAGAGAGAAAGAGAGAGGGAAAGAGAACGGGAAAGGGAACGAGAACGGAGTCTGTTAAACAGTGGATCAAATAATTACGAAGTTACTTCTCACAGTGGCAATAGTTACGTCGGAAATAATAGTGGCAATTCTGCAATTCACATCGACTCCACATCCTCTCCGGCATCTCCTCCTCAAAACGAAAGCATCAAGACCTCAGAATATCCCGAGTACCTCACGTGAGTATTCTTCTTTTATTTTTTATTCTTTATACTTATTTTCATTTACATAGACTTTACAATCGCTTTTAACCATCGACGCTTTAATATCCGTCGAAAAATTGTTGTGATTAATTCAAATAGCGCCAGTTAGTCTAACATGATTTTTTTTATTTTTTGATACACATGGAAATTCAGGTACTACACGGCAATCAGTAGCAACGAGCAAAAGAAACGTTACAAGGCAGAGTTCAGCGCTGACTACGAAGAGTACAGGCGTTTACATACACAGGTGGCCAAGGTTTCTAGACGATTCGCTCAGCTTGAGGAACAATTAAAAAAAGAGCTTAAAGCTGGAAATGATTCGAGATGCTCGGTTAGTGTTGTTTGAATATGAAATTATGTAGATAATCTGGTTGAAAAAATGTATTTAGTTTCAACGTTGGGCAACATATCTCATCTTTTGAAAATCTTGAAAAAATTTGGGAAAGGCCCGCACTTGAGGGTTTTAATTTCTTTTTTTTTTCTAAATATCCCATTACAATTGGTTGTTAATTTTATGTGCAGGAAATCAAGAACCAAATATTGTCTGAGTATACCGACACCAAAAATGATCCTGTTCATCAGCAGACCAAGAGGCGGTTTCACTATCTACATGAAAAACTGAGTCATATAAAGCGGCTGGTTCTCGAATACGATTCTCAAAATGTTAGCGGGGGAGGAGGATGCAGTTTGCACAACTGACACAAGCTCAAATTCTCAACCCTCCAACTACTCTTATCGGTTGTTAATACGCTGCTGTCGACGTTATTGCCAAGTATGCATTTTCTCGGCAAACTACAATGTTAACTAGAAATTGTTCCTGAGACGTCTCTGAACCGAAGACACATATTGCGTCGGTTTAAGCTGTTTTCGTTTTGATTGTTTTTTTTTTCCTTTTTTTTTCTCTTTTGTTTTCTCTCATGAGAAAAATGAAACAGCTTTTGACTTACCCCGAAATGCTCATTACTTTTGTACTTGATCTTTCAATGGAAAATGATAAAAACAAAGGCCATAAATTCTGCTCAACAAACTGTCCATTAAACAGCCGGATTCAATTTTATAGGCAATGACATTGTGGCAAGATTTGATGATATATCTGGTTTTATTACGACTAATCTTCGTTATATAGCTGGATACATACTTCACCAAGCAATTACCAAGCACGAAAGACAATCCTAACGTATAAAAAGAAATGAGGAAAAAAATAAAATAAATAAATAAATAAAGCAGAAGAAAATGAATGATGAAACTAAAAATTAAATTAAATAAATAAATAAAACAAAGAGAGAGGACTTTGTCCCGCATCGAATAAGCTGCGTCGTCGTCTACGTCCAAGACTGTCCAGAGAAAAATAGTAAGCTATAAAATAATACAGTACGCACGTCCAAAAGTGTCCAGTAGTTATGTGAGAGTGAGAGAGAGAGAGAGAAAGAGAGAGTCTAAGGGATTAGGACTAGTAAAGAAAAATTTTGAAAGCATTTCAGCCAAATAGAAAACAAAAAGAAATGATAATGAAGATGATGAAGTTACTAAAAGTAAATTTTACAACTGATAAAAGTTGGATATTTCAGATTCGTAATTTGTTTGTTTCTTTTTTTAACTTTCCTTATTATTGAAAATGATGTATTATTAACTTGATGTTGTCGAATGAATTGATCGAAGTTGATAATTATCCGTCAAAGAATGAGGCCCATTTCGAGTTAGTCCAGGTCGATTCTTATTTTCAATCAATAAATTCAAGTTTGGTACATCTGGTAATGACAAAGCTTGAATTTTGCTTTCATAGAAAAAGAGAAAAATCAACAAAGGTGGCTCATACGATAACGAACGAAAATAAGACTCACATATGTTTCCGTACCATGAGATATAGGATAATAAAATTAAAAAAGAAAAAATTATCGCTGACACGACAGGCACTGATATTCCCAGAGCCGCTGGCTCAGTCCGCCAAAATGCCAAACTTAAGAGTAAAGAAACAAAGTTATCCATTAAAATAATTAGTTATTTCCAACTGGGAACAGAATTGTCCACAAATGAAAGAAATGAAAAAAGATACACCCCCGCACATTTGGAATCTCTTAAATCCGCTGAGGAGAAAAGGGAAATCAATACAATCGATTAGTGTAAAATATATCGAGAAGAAAAAAAAGGAAAAAAAAACCAGAAAGAACGAAAAAAAAAACAAAGCTTGTGATTTGTGTCCAGATCGTGTATATGGAGTAATATAAATATTTTAATAATTTTAACGATAGTAGTTAATAAATAATAATATTAAATATAATTCACAATAACATCAACCTTTGAAAATATCAAGCTAGTTTAACGATTGATCATTTGATGATATACTATAATACATACATATGTACAGGCAAACCGTGATGTTTCACTTATACATAATATACTTTGTTGTATAATTATTATAGTAATAATTATTATTATTGTTTGAATGATGATTTTTGAATAGTTGGTATGTATTTATCACAGAAAACTGGTAGCAGGTAAACGCCCCGATGAACATTGATCACACACTTTGTGCCAAATATTAAAAATGGTTATTTTATGAACAAGAGAAAAGAAGCCAAATACGAAGTTTTTTCTTTTCTCTTCTTTTCTCTTCTTTTCTTCCAAATTACATGAAAATATTCCATTACATTACGCTTCTACCTATCTAAAGGTACTATTTTATCAATCGGACAAAATTTTTTAGGATATTCTCATTTTTTTTTTTTTTTTTTTTTTCTTTTTTATTAACGCTTTGGTGTTGCTCCATGTGCATCTATAGGATTTACTTTCTCTAGTATTCTGTGGTATTTTAGGGACGTAGGCCCGAGATAAGAAATATCCAAGATATGAAAGTGACAAAACGGTTTTGAAGGGTAAGTTGGCCTTCCATCAATCCAGCCAAAATTGTTCTCCGAATGATTGAATTCATTTTTTTTTTTCAAATTACATTCATTTTATTTCACTCTTAATCTTTTTTTATGCTATAACTACGAAATTTAGTTACGAAAAAGTTTTACAAAATTCGTAAATACTTTCTAAAATTATTATTTGTTATAAATATCGCGTTGAAAGTTCTGTTTTTGTTATGTTTACTATGTATATGTATGTACGTCAACGCTTGTGTGTACAGTAAATTATTTAAATCCAATACTAGTGTTGGAATCATTTTTAAATCAATTGTATTACTATTTAATTTTGTTGTAAATGAAATGGAAATTTTCCAAATGAATGAACGCACCCTGTTGCACATGCTGTTACAAACAATGATCTTTATTTTTCAATTATCTTTGATCAAATGAAATATGGCCAGCTTAGCCTAGTAAGCTTTATACGAATGAATATGATTACAATGATGGTGATGATAATGATGATTATGATGATTACAAAGAGATGTTACGTTACTGAAATTTTAGTATGTTATACATAATATGATGTGTTTACGTTTTAATTACAATAACAAATGTTATATCGAGATGCTGCTACATCACAAAAATTTGACGTTTGTTATATTTTATTATGGCAGTGTCTGCTCAATATCCAATTCAGAGAAAACACGATACGAAAAAATTGAGAGGAAAAAACAAAAAAATAAAAAATAATAATAAAAACAACAAAAAATGTACTAATAAGTAATGTTGAAAATTTTTCACACGACGGAGTAATAAGAAAAATGATATAATGAAAATAAACAATGAGCGCATAGGAATGTATGACACAGTGATTTAACGTGTGTACAGAGAGAAAAAAATGTAAAGAACAGTTAAACAAACAAACAAACAAAAAAAAAAAAAAACAGTGACTTCACTTATAATATTATTTATAAAATATATATAAAATAAAAAAATGTAACATTAACCAAGTGCATAAGAGAAAAAAAGAAGCAAAAGAAAAAAAAAATACAAATTGAAAAAAATAAATAAATAAATAATTAAATAAAAAAGTAAACAATAATGGGTGCATAATAATAATATATTCTCTTGATGGGTTACTTTAATTCGTAATTTTTGCATTGCAAATTAATAAAACACTATTGAAACAATGAAACATTCGTCTTTCTTTTGATTTATCTTTCTTTCCAATTAGCGAGATGTGGTGCCTCTAGAAAGAGTTTTCGAATTTCACTTTATATTCTTTTGATATAAAGGCTATACCTTTTATCAATGGAATAATTCGCCCTTTGAAAAAAATTTCAATTTACTAGTCAACGCATTCGACACTGTGTCATACATGGTAATTATAGGCTTCTCTGGATTGATTTTAAGTAAATAAATAAACTAGTTACCATAACGTACCAGTCAACACACTTTATAACATCGCAACAAGTTTTTAATAACAATATGTCATGTGAAGAAAACCAATGGCAGCTTGGAAATGCAACGTGAACAAGACAAAAAAAAAAAACCGGATGTCTAGGCTGAATCAGTAATTTACCAGTTACATTACAATATTTAATAGAGTGCAGCACGACTTTGGTAACTTTGGAGAATAATTTCTATACAGTTGTAATCGAATAGATACCACGGCGCTTCCCTATGCAGAAAGTTATCTTCCAATTAGCTCAACAAGTTTGAAGCATAACAATTACGTTTATTCATTTTCGTCTCCTGTTATATGAGCCAAGTTGTATAAATTATATAATTACAGTTAAATATGAATGCTGTACTGATTGATTATAAGGACGTAATTATTGGTTGGGCATTAGTATTTCAAAGTCAAATTATTCATTCGATCGTACAAAAGTATTTCTTCGATAATCCATACTCACGAATATTCATCAATATAACTGATTTATCACTAAATTCAAGTATTTTATTATGTAACCGTATCCACTGCTGTGTTCGACGTTCAGTTTTGTGAATGATTAGTTAAAAGTGAATGAAATTTTTCTGAAAAATTTTCATCAAGTGCCAATTATAGAGGAAAATCGTATCATTAGAGTTAACACAATGATTCAACGCAGTATACCAAACCAGCAGATTAGGGTGTGCCAGAAAATGGAGCGAGTTATCAAAAAATCTCAAGATCCGTCTCTTTCATGTAACTTATCTATCTTATCTAGGGGAAGAATAGTTGAGCGATGAAAGAAAGGAATAGGAACGCGTGTTTTATCAAATTTGCCAAGCACTATTTGAACCTAATTGTAGTATATTGGTCACACCCTTTTTAAATACCTTAATATATATACATTTTACTTGAATAAGTAAGAAAAGGGTGACAGGTTTGAAGATTATCACCAGGAACGATAATAAGAAAATGGTTATAGACAATTTATGCATAAATATATACATATAAAGGGGAATACATTTTCAGATTATAACGACGAATTAGATATTGTTTACCTGTGTGTGACGTCCTTTTCAGAATTTCATGTAAAGAGAGGCGGGACAGGGGTGTGCTGGTGCGTACCACATTTGCTGTTATTAACATTTTGAATTATTACCAGTTATATTACATACCATTATCGTCGTTGTATTATTTATTCAAATGGAAGTTTTTTCCTCTGTACTTCACTCGTCGGACAAATCCGTACATAACATTATTGAATAATCGTACATACGTGTATTTGTTAAGATTTAGAGCGTATAATAATTAGCATACTAGAATTTTACGTGCCTGAAATGTAAAGCTCGCATGCATGTAGCGTAACACAATGTTGAAAAATGCGATTTTACAGAGTCGTGAAAATGTGGATAAACCGTCTAAATATCACCGTCACTTTCTTGGATTGTTAACGCACCATGGTTGATTGATCGATGAGTTTTTTTTTTTTTTTTTGTACTCCAATTGAAAATGGTGACTATCCAATTATTCAATTCCAAATATTAATCAAAAGTTTTATAGCTATAATTAGAGAACAATATCTAATTGTATATATACGTGCCTAATCCAACAACGTAAATTTTAACCTAATTGTAAGTGCCAATCAATTTTTATGGATTTTTTTTTCATGTAAAAGGGTGAAGCAATAGCTTTGGAATTTAACTATTCGTCATTAACTATTTTCGTTTGAACATTAGATTTATATATTCTTTGATTCCAATTTTCGTGAGAGTGATAAAACGTACCACGTATCATCAAACCAATGCATTGTAGGGTATGAGACATAATATATGACCGTAATCAAATTGAAAATTCGCCAGAACTTTTATTGTTAGATTTAAAATGCTGACAACAATCAATAATAACTGAAAATTTGTACTTCTTAATATCATTTCAAATTCAAATGATTTATTACATATTTATATGATGGAATTGGTTTAAATTTCTTGCCACCATATATTCTTTATTTTATTCATTTTTTGTATCATATTACTCATTGTGGAACGAAAGAATCAAGAGAGAGAAGAAACAAAAATAAAAACAAAGAGACAACAGAGCCCCAATTTGTTGGCAACAAAAGTATTTTTGATTCGAACGAAGGCTATTCATTGGATTTGAATTACTCTACGTGTGTGTATTAGAGAAGCGAGTGGGATAGAAACTGTAAATATGAGAGAAATACGTACTGGCTCAAATTTAAAGAAAGAAATGAAAAAATAGTAGTATTTCGTATAGTTTTCAGAGCACAGGGAATTAGAAAATGAACAGAAAAAAATTGATCGATCTGACTAAGGAGATGGATTAACATGAGGAAGAATAGAAAAGAAATAGAAACCAAAAATGAATAATCAGAGGGGGAAAAAAACGCGTATTAAGTTGAGTGAGAAGATAAGAGATGAGTGAAATTGTATGATATTCCGAGAACGTGAACATAATATCTAGATATTGTAATATGAAATTAATGGAAACGAACAACTCGCTACTAGCATGCCCCTATTCTGTTAATTTTTATAAAGTAATCGCATATATAATATAAAATTGATAAAATATGTAATAAATATTACGATGTACCATTTACCAAGTCAAGTGCATTAAGTAGTTAATAATTCATGTATACATAGAGAATTGGACGTAATCAAATAACGCAGAAAGGCGCACGATATAGTCAACCGGCAATAATTGACCATTCGCATTAAAATTACCGATTATATTTGTTGGCCGGTATTATAGTATACTTACAATTAGTTTCACACCTTTCTGCGTGACCACGGCCAATTAATTCTTGTCAACACTAGGGTCGATATTGTGTATGAATATACCTACACTATACATAATATTGTATAAATGAAAGCAGCGTTGTACTTTAGAGATAAAAATATAAATATTGGTAATTTTTCTTGCATCGAGACGCGCGGTTGCCTTTTATTAATTCATTAATTAAAAGGTGTACTAGCAATTAATTTTTCTGCTTCAAAACAAGAAGTCGAGATTGATTCTGGACAATTTACCATTTTCGTTTTACCGCTTGTCAAACGTGTTTTTCCACGTTTACCTGTCTGTCCAAATTATTTGAATTAACCACTGGATGCATGAAATTTAAAATTATACATATTCGTTCATGAAAAACGTGTTTGTTGTCGAATAAATAAATTTTTGCTCGTGGTTGATTCAAAAATACTATTTCAATTTCTAAGCTCAAACGCGCGCTTAGCTTTTGGAGTTAGTCAAACGAGACGTACAAGCCTCCGGAAGCTCGGAAGGGAAAAAGTAGGAACCGAAAAAACCTCACCCTAAAAAAGTCAAAAATCATAAAAATGAGCAGAAATAATTCTACACAAAACAAAATTAAAAGTAATGAAAAAAATAAAAAATAAAAATAAATAAAATTAAAATTACGAAAACTGATATACGAGCTGAAGAGTGAAACACAAGTTTATGATATGTATCATTATCTCTCTGCATATCCACACATAGTATACATGTTTAATTGCTTTTTCTAATTGTGCACAAGATTTCTTGGGTAAAAAAAAAATAAAAAAATAAACAAAAATATCGCAGCAAGTCTTAACAGCTACATTCGAGGAAATGAGATGCCCAATTATTGTTATGTTATATTTTTGACTGTGATGCTGTTATGTACATTATATTAAATACACATTTCCTATGAATAATTACAATCTTTGTGGGGCCGTGGTAATATTTTCATAAATTATATTTAACGACGTATGTGCGGAGACAGACAAACCATTTTAATTTCAATTCAAACATTTATAATTACTTTTAGGAGTAGGATATTACTTTTGACTCTGAAATAATCCTATCAAAATAAAAAGTAAAAAAAAGATTGAAATGAATTGCCTGTTACAACGTGATTAGTGCAACTTTCTCTATAATATGCAGGAAACGAAAATATTAAACAATCGCGACCAGCTATATTTTCTCTATAGTATAAAAACACGATAATACATACATACATACATACATATATATAATATACATAATATATTGATATTTATAGCGCAAAAAATGTTTATACCAAGAAATTTGGGCTTAAAAAATTTTCTACTGTAGAAACAACGTGTCTCTCAAACAGTGTATGATTAGGATTTAGGATATCAATGATATGTAATATTCCGTGGTCCCCTTTCCCCTTGCCCCTCCCTCACCGTAGTATCCGGTACAATTACCTGAATATATACCTACCTGATGTACACTGACGATGATACTGTATATATATATGCATACATACATACATACATACATAAATACACACATTACAAACATACCCCCTATCGCTCGAAGATAGTTTTTAAAAATCGGCTGTCTCTGTCACCTGTGCCCATCCCCGTATCATTGCCCCCTCTACTTCTTAAGCCCTGCGAAATAATAGCCCTTATATCCATATCTATATACCTATATACAAATATATTACATATATACCTATACCTATATATATTTGGGTGTGAATATATATAAATGGGGAAACAAAATGTGTTGTTTCTCAAAGTGTGAGTGAGCGTATAATTCACGTGTATATGTATGTACCAATAATTGATAATAACGCAAGCGATTAGAAGCGAATGATATATATATTATGTAATTATAAAAAATGATTATACCGACCGACTCTTTTATCTATGACGACTGCATTGCTCCCTGACAAAGGCATATTCATCATATACCTATACCTATATAGTTGTATTTGCAATTACTACCTATATTATATTCATTAATTAATTAAATAAATAAATAAATAAATGAATCAATAAAAAGATTATATTATTAATAAAAGGATAATTATTATACAATAATACATATGTAGAGAATGATCACGACAGAGGTATTACCACCGTGGATTCGAGTACATATTATAAAACAAAATTGCTTGTCAATGATTTTTTTTTTCCTTTCCTTTCTTTTTTTCTCTTTATATTTTTCATCCCGAATATATTTTTCAAGCGTAATCGTACTTACGTTTTGTACACCATACTATTAACGGTATGCTTTAAATTAAACCGATGAATAAACTCTCGACTCAATAACATATTGTATCTAGATATTAAGTATACAATACCTGGGGGTTCTTGCAGGTCATTCCACCCTTCGAGTTGAACACTATAATACAAGCGCAGAAAACGCGGCTCTTCTATACCCTACGTACTACTATACAGAGGCATCGAACATGATATACATCAAATATTTAATGTCACCGCCACTGTCATAGATACGAGGGTATACACATATAGGTAGTACATACGAGTACATAGAATAACGTGCGTTATTATAACATCGCGACCATACCAAGTATTCGGTGTAGATCTTTTACGGCCATATACGTTTACCAGCACCCCTGTTATTATTATTATTAATATTATTATTATTGTTATTATTATCATTATTATTATCATTATTATTATTATTATTATACACAATCGAATCGATGACGAAAGTTTATTCAACGGTTGATCACCGTTTTTACGTCTATAGCCCCGGTATAATATGCTTCTAAAAATTTTCATTCTCAGCTGCGTATTTTTGTCTGTGCTTTTGTTTTATTTCAGGATTTGCGTATTATATGACGAAAATATAGAAATATAAAAACCATACAAAAAACAAAAATGAAAAAAAAAATGAATAAAATAAATAAATAATTAAATAAAACAATGTATAAAATGTATTTTAAGCGAGGAAAATTTAAATTTACGATTAAACGAGTGTAAACGATTATATACATGTGGGTTGTGCATAAACATACGTACGGCTTTGGGCAGAGTTTTTCGAGACGATTATTTTATTATTTTATATATATATATACATATATAAAATATATATATATATATATATATATATTATTCTCTCTTTTTCATATACACGGCGTTATTTTGTTATCGAGCAGATGATATACCAAATTTATATACCTATATGTAGGTATGTAATGTGAATATACACGCTTGTATAACGATCATATGTATGTGTATATGCGTCGTTTTTGGTTCGGATAAATACATTTGATGGTACAGCGAAGATACTATTCAAAGAAACGATGAATGCATGATTTAAAGAAAAAAAGATATAGAAGGAGAGCTAAACATATACGAGCGACGAAAATCTTACAAAAAATAAAAGTAAATAAATAAATCATAATGAATGTGTATTATGTGTATAACGATCGGTTCGCAACTTCCACTTACTCTAGAAGGTATATAAATTATATAGAAATGTATAACTGATGGGAGTATGTGTTTTTCGAAGTATCAACCGATCGATTTCTGTTCTTTTTTTTCTTGTTTTAATTCTCTTTTTTATAAGGTATATATAAATATATATATATATATATATATATATATGTAAGTGAGACGATGATAAATGACAATTTTGAATACCGCATTGCTGCATTTTGTGATAATCATTTAGCCCAATTCTCGATTTGCTCTACTCAAATCCTTGTATATAGTCTCCGGCAGCGAGAGGAGCAGCAGCCGATGACTATAGCTAATTAAATATTTATTCAAATGACTTGCCAGGTTCATTGCACAGTATATTACCTGAGGAAAGATAGATTCAAAAAGATCTATATATTATGGATTAATGGATGAGTTGAATAGTTATTGAAAAGTTTCATGAGATATTGATGTATATATTTTAAGTTTGTATTATAACTCCCCACTTAATTTGTATGAAATGGAGATATCATTAAAATAATGATGAAAATAACCAAAAGCATTACTTTTCTCGACTTAAATCACCAAAAAAAAACCTTCCTCTTACAAATAAGTTGAAAAACATTAAGAAAACAAAAAACTGCAGACAATTGAATATTGTATTTTCGTATCTTATCACCTGAAAAACGGGATTCGTAGTTTCTCTTAGACAATACTCAACCGATCGAAATGAAACTTTGCGACCGATGTTTTATTCCAGCACAAAATGACGAAGTATTTTAGTCGCACACAATTTTGAGATATTGGTCCAGATCTGTTACCAAATCTGTTCACTTGACCTGAAAATGTTTTTTTTTTTCAATTTCTTTAAATCAAATACTTGCCCACTCAATTCTACTGAAATGAAGCATCAATTCATGAAGTTTGAAAAAAAAGTGAGAATCTCGTTTTCGAGGTGATTAAGCGGGTATCATAGCCCCGTAAAATGAGAAGTGATGAAAAGAAGCTCAACTCTTTACTCTTCCGACAACCCGTGCCTAAATTGAAAGACGAGAAAATGGCAATGAAATAAAGAACCAAGCTGCATTCAACAGTGGCTCGAAAGTTGGAACGTCGGTGATATTCGAAATGCTAGTAATGGACATGCGCAAGGCCGCCGACTTTAAGCATGCGTATTACGAGTCACACGAGCCACTGTGCTTCGACTTGGAGCCGATGGCCGGTCAAGATGTCGTCAGCTCCGCATTGTTGATTATTATTTTCTAACCGGGGATGAGGATATGTTCTAACGATATATTCGATGGTTAATTCAATTTAATATACCACCCTCTACGTTCCGTAACAACTAATAACAACCGTAATATCAAATTATCACTACAAAATGGCTGCCAACCGTGAAAACGAGGTGAGATATGTTGAAGTTTGCTCGACGTAAGTGCAGTCTCGCGCACTTATACACATATCCACTTACATATTTATTATTTAAATTTCATTAGTGACAGAGCCTGATTCGATTTTTTTCCCCCCTTTTTACCCGATCCGCACATTTTACCCCTTGGCAATTCCAGCCCTGTGATATTTATCTCTTCGATAATTAAACCAGCCGCGTAATTATTATATTCTGTACACATATGAAGGATCTATGCGTTTTACCTATTAAAATTATTCGAATATTATTATTTAGTTGATTGACGTAATATATTTGAATTTTGTATGAAACAACTTCTTTCTTCGGCATATCGAATCGCTATACCGCACTTCTTTGTATTTATATCATCACATTTTCGGGCAATTAGTATTATACGCGAATAGAAACTATTTGCATGACAACCGGTTGCTATAATTCGCATTGTAAGCAACGTTTCGTATTTAAATTCTATAATAATACTCGGAAAGTATTGAAGAGAAATCGAGCGTTGATATAATTAGAGATGATAATATCCATTCCGTTGTAGCAATATAATGTATATTTGCGGAAACCCGCGTGAAGATATTCAATGTCCAGATTCAAACACCCCTTATACGTTGAAATTTCAGGTCCAGAGTCTGAAGGAGCGTGGCAACGCGTGTGTGAAAGAACAAAAATATGGCGAAGCAATGTTCCATTACACGCACGCGATAAAACTGGACCCGAAAAATTATTCGTTGTACAGTAACCGGTCTTTGGTGTTTTTGAAAATGCAGCAGTACCACTTCGCGATGGAAGACGCCATCATGACCATTCAGTTAAAACCCGATTGGACAAAGGCGAGGAACCAGAACCTTTTCAAATAACTTAGAAATATTTCAGGCATTGTAAATTTAAACAGTCGTATACGAGATCGAGTGCGAACCGCTTCTACAATACTCACAAATACTAACCGAATAATATTTCACGTACCTATTATCTTCTCATTTCAGGGATATTATCGCAAGGCGGAAGTAGAGTCGCAAACCTTCAGATTCAGCGAAGCTCTTCAATCGTACAGCAAAGCACTTAGCCTTCAACCAAACGATCCCAGCATACTAGACGCCATGCACAAAGCTTCGAAACAGCTCATCAAAGATAGAAGAGGTGATAAATTGCAATTCACTCATATTTTCTAACCATAATCACTTGATCGTGAAAAGATTTTATAGAAGTTGAAAGTTAGGAGCGTCTGCAGTTTGTTCCATTTAAAGAAATCAAACATGGTCCAGAATCGATCTCTTATATACCTTACCAAACTTCATAATCGTCTTAGTTATACGGCCAATTTTCCAAAAATTGAACATTTCTTGTTCACGCATTTGCCAATTTGCCGTTCCCGAATTATGACGGCACGTATTTTGAACAATCGCCATCTCAGATGGAAATATCTTCATGGTATGTGTCTCAGACCCTATGTATATATAAGTTTATGCAGCACGTGTTTTGAAATTTGAATAATAAGACAACGTGCGAAAATGAATAGTCTTTGGACCGTGTAGAATTTTTTCATTAAGTAAAAATCAATTTCATGCCAAAATAATGCGGATTTATCAAATTGCATAACTTGTGACGAATTTCAGCCGATCAACAGATACCTTGGCTTGGTGCCGGGGTGGGGATAATATTGGGCGTTATCGTTGTAATCGCCGATTACGTCTTCACAAACAAGCCGACCCTAACGGTAGGTAGAACAACAATAACAACTTTGTTCGTATAAATTTCCCCTATCTGTAAACGAGTCATTGTCTACGAGTTGTTACCCAAGCCGGTTGCACCGAGATACCGATGTATTGCAGTAGGTACATACCTACACGAATATATAGTGATAATAAGACTCTGTCAATTGCACAGTTCGGTTATATACGAAACCGTATAAATATATTCACGCGTTTACACGAAATACCCCGTGCATGGGCGTCGAACACATGCAACACTTTCTCTCGGGGGCTTGTAAACCGCGTATAAATTTACTATCTTTATCCTATACCTATATACGTATGTATACATATATGTATACACACATCCATCTATTGCGCACTTGTTGAAACCGTATACGGTTTATACATATGTATATAGGTATATGGATATGGATATGCTACCATGTTCCATGTATATGTATATATGGCATCTGTGTACACCATGCGGCGCCGCGTGCGAAGAAGAGCAAATATATTTATATGTATCTGCCTCTTTCCCTGTTGTTCCCTATTTTTCTCCTTTTCTTATATGTAAAGATGAAGAAACGCGTGGGCGGGTATAGGTCGATTCTATTCAACAGAATTAAGTCAAATAAATGATTCACAGTAATTTACCAGATCGGGCATGTAAATCACCCAGAGAATCTTAAAAAATGCTTCCTGCAGACACGCGCTATATCAATCTCTGCCCATGAATAATACTAATTGTATTTTATAAATGTATAATAGGTATATACAGGGTGTCCCATTTTAAATTATACAGATGAATATCTTGGAAAGCAATAGTTATTCAGAAAAATGTTTCCTATAAAAGTTGTTTTGCATCGAGGGGGACAGATACTGATGATATTGGTTTTTCTCCAGGTGGAAGCGCCAAGGTGATATGAAGGTCAACTCCGTTTTTTCAAATGGAATCGTATGTTCATTATTTACTCATCCGATCAGGCGTTAAATTTTACATCAAAAAGCACTGGCATGTGATTATGCTATAATGAATGGTTCCGGAGATATTCCACTATTTTCAAAAATCATTTTAGCGTTCATATGTTTGAGATTTCTGCGGGATGAATTGCCAATATTATTTAAGGATGTTGATCTGAATACCAGATACCGAATGCGGTATCAACATGATGGCGCGCCAGCCCATTGGGGTGCGACTGTGCGTGATTATTTAAACGCTACTATTCAACATCACTGGATTGGTCGTGGTGGACCCGTGCGATGGCCTGCAAGATCTCCGGATCTGACCTGCACAGACTTTTTTCTCTGGGGATTTATTAAAAATCAAGTTCTTTCCAAGGCGCCAACCACTGCACCAAATATGAAGAACCGTATACGAAACGCCTGTAGGAGTATAATACCGAGTACTATCCTTCTCCAAACAATCGTAAGTTTCAAAAATAGGCTGCAATTGTGTATCAACCCGGAAGGTAATGTGTTCGAACATCTAGGCAATTCTTGATGGTGATTGTACATCGACCGACACACACACACACGCTCAAACATGAACGCTCAAATGATTTTTGAAAATAGTGAAGTATCTCCGGAACCATTCATTATAGAATAATCACATGCTAGTACTTTTTGATCTAAAATTTAACGCCCGATCGGATGAGTAAATAATAAACATACGATTCCATTTGAAAAAACGGAGTTGACCTTCATATCACCTTGGCACTTCCACCTGGAGAAAAACCAATATCATCAGTATCTGTCCCCCTCGATACAAAACAACTTTTGTAGGAAACATTTTTCTAAATAACTATTGCTTTCCAAGATCTTCAGCTGTATAATTTAAAATGGGACACTCTGTATAATGGGGAATTTTACCCACCGTTAGGTAGCGCTGCATGTCCGAAATGGCGCAAATTTCAGAAGTAGAAAATTAAATATTATGAGGTTATGGTAGCAACGAATAAAGAGGATATACCTACAATAACGAAAAACGTACAGTCGCCATATTACAGCATTCAATCTGTGAATTTTTATTTTTTTACGATTTAACACCCACATTTTGTTGAGACATTACTATATAAAGATGGATACATTCAATTTTCCATTTCTGAAATTTGCGCAATTTCAGACAACAGTAGCGCCGCCTAGCAGCGAACAAGTGTAAACAAGGGTAAACTTCCCCATTGGATACTCTGCAGCTGTGTGCTATTATCATTTTTATTCTTTTTTTCGCTCGTTTTATCAAACGATGATGAATGGAAATCCCGAAATCTTAATATTAGTTATGCGTCTTGTGGCTAAATTATTATACGAATACATATGGGGTATGTATAACGTATACCTACAGTAGAATTTACATTACGCGTATACGAAGAGCCTTGATGCTTGATCGATCTTCATAATATGACGATGAGGCGCTGTAATTGATCAAAGCGAGAGGAAAAAAAAAGAAGAAAAAACCAAGGAGCGGAAGAGACAACAAATTAGTAATCACATTCGCTTTTAAACCGTTACGCCATCGTTATTGTTACCATAATACGCTATTCCGCAGCTGATCTTGTGCATGCTCTATTTGAATACTAATAATGAGTCCATACACGTAACCATTGCAGTCAACCTAAGACAATAGATCGCCAATGAACCAAAGCACATTTTTTTCGACGTCGGTGTATATGTAGCTGTTTTATCGGATGTAAGAATTCGCGGTATACCTACATAAACATAGTATACAGTTGCAAATCAAGGCCCCAAAACTGCCGAATTTCTATGTAGAAAGAAAAAGAAGGATATTCGGTTTAGAAATTCGTTTTCTCAGCTATAGTCTCTTCAATACTCGTTACTGTCGAATACGATAAGGCGAGACATATAACCGCGAACGTTCGCGCAAACGGAATTAAAAAATAGTTGAAACTGAAACTGTTATAGTTATTTTACAGTTGAAGAGAACTTTGTAATCTTGGCTGTGTCGAGATAAGAGCCAGTTTTTTCGGACACGTATTGATAAAATAATAATTACTATTACCAATACTTAAGACAGTAGTACGCTTCAGAACGATCATAATAGAAGTTTTCGTTCTATGTCATCAGTCCGGAATCCCAATCGAATCGGAACTCTGCGATCTAATTCTTCCATTGTAGATTCAAAGATTTTCGATCTCTTCGTCAAATATGAAACACATTGTTCAGGAAATGTTTGTCATGAGTTTATAACAGAACGGCTAAAAGGTTTTTCTTGCATTCTCTACAATTTTGACTATCAGAAAACTTTGGGCGCGGTGCCATAAAAACAAAACAATGCAAAAAAATATCGCATACCTACTTGTTGTGGTCTGAGTATTCAAACACAATACTTTTCAGGAATCTATATAATTTCCACATTCGTCTCGTATATGCGAATGACTTTAAAAAATGTGTTTGCTTTATAAAAAACGATGAAAAGAAAAACATTACAAATCACCGTAGATTGGGGCTAGCAAAAGAGACAGATATTCGCTTGGGACACCCTGTATACGAATTTATACATATGCAGATGTTAGGTATGTATGCACGTATGTATGTACCTACATAGATGCACCGTGTTCAGCACTCCTGGGGGTCTGCACGACTCGTTTGTGCTCGAGAAAGAAATGGGAATAATGGGGAGGAATACTTCGTCGAATCAATTAATTAAATTATTAGAGCTGAATGGTCGAGTGACCATTATAGAAAGTATATTCACGTGTTGATTTGACTGAATTGGGTTAAAAAGCGGACTACTCTGTAATAGCGCATTGATCATATCATCCAGCTTTTACGCATGCTGCAGTATATGATATAATTCGTTTCGTATGGATTTTCGAAATACTCTAGCGATCCCATCAGCTGTTGTTCATCCGCAATTTCTCTATTGCTCAGGCGTATTAGACCGAACTAGGAATAAAGGTTGAACCTTTTTTATATCACCCTCCCCAATTTGCAGGGGTTTATTTTGAAATTGATTCGATTGTTCGCAATCTCTAAAGCAAAACGAGCTGCCAGTTGAACGAGTAGAATATTACCTGGGGATACGTTTCGATGCAAATGTTCCTCTTCTCGCAGTGGCCGTTGACTCCTTTGGTACCAATAAAAGTAAAATCAGTGATGAAAAGAACTATAGGTTTGTGCAGACATCCGAACACCGGTTCAACTAAAAATTCATCACAATTCCGTCATTTAAATTGTAAACGCTAAATTTCTATTTTCAGCCTCGTGTCTAATGTTTTATTGATCGCTTAAACAAGACTTATACGTATCTTCTATATGTATATACACAAACATATACGACGAACAAAAATAAAGAAAAATAGTAGAAAAAAAAAAACCAATGTCATTGACCAAAATAAGAAGACAACAATTCGATTGCCGTTTTTCTCGTAAATTGTATGAATTAATTTCTTGAAACTTTGCAAGTTTCACGGAAAGAAATCGAACATAACAAGTTATATTTTAATTTCCGATGTTATTCAGCACCCTTTGCTGATGGCCCTACTAACAATCGCCATCGCCATGCTTGGTTTCGGGATCGCAAAGGGGTGCCGTTACTTCGTGAAATGCCAAAGGCGATCGCTGCTCGAGCCACCGGTGGATCTGCTCGAGGGTACCAATAAGGAGGAACCAGAAGAGCAAAACGAGAAGAGCAACGAGGACAAAGACAAGCATCCAAAATACAGTAAAGCCCAAGCAAGACAACGTTTCAAAAAAGGAAAGTCGTAGCAAATCATGGCTAACGATTTCGTATTCAATATTGTTTAGAGTGGAAGAAGTACGACTGACAATGAATAGGTATTTCAACGTAGCAACCCGCGTGATTTCCCTTTAATTATTATATCACTTCGCCTGTGCGCAATCGTATATTATACATTTCAGACTCTCCCTACCTGATACACAGAATTTTCACCCTTCGGCAATGGTTCTTTAAATTTTTCATTAGTACGCGCGAAAGGACGTGTATCTAGATATTAGAGACACGTTTACCCATAATTCGTATCGAGCTTATTTACTCTCTATTTCTACACATATACACAAGAGACCCAAAGTTTTTGATAATACCTCGTAGCCCACCAAAGATATACATACTCAACAACGTGTAATGGTGTATAAGGCAAATGTGTGCAATTCGGGTGGTTACCTCGTCACAGCGTATATCGGTATATATCTATATTTGGCAATTGTACCTAATAATAGGAAATTGCAGAAGTAAGTAAGTCTCGTTTTTTACCATATTTGTACGATGTATTGAATATTATACCTATAGATACGAATCCTCAATTGTATCGAACAGGCGTTAGGAAGTTGGACCGATTGATATACGAATAGAATGTATATACCTCGTGCTTCGAGATATTTGAATTATATGTACCTATAACGTATGATTATTTGTAAGCCAAGTGTCGATCTACGTAATCAGTTGCTGCGGTGGACGGTGTATTTTAATTGATAATATATATAATACCTACCTACATATAAGCCTACTCAAGACGAGTCCGAGTGTTCGATCCAGAAATAGCGGTGCGTGGATTTTCACTCATATTATAGAGAGTATTTCGTAAGAACTAATGAAATTACTACACCTCGTGGATTTTTTCGAAAAATATTTGGATATAGTTTGGAATTTTGAGAAATTGAACAACTTACATCTCTCTTTTAAACTATACCTGAATGATAAGCTTATACGCATATACGTATATAGTTCGTTCGAAACTTGTTCGAAAAAGAAGCGAAATTAAACCTTAGAAGTTCTATGATGAATCAAAATCTTTGATCAATTCTAGTTAAGTATATAGAAGTGGAAGATGCACCCGAATCTATAATGTAGATTA
The DNA here is from genome assembly GCA_963989295.1 of Ametastegia equiseti. Taxonomy (NCBI): domain Eukaryota; kingdom Metazoa; phylum Arthropoda; class Insecta; order Hymenoptera; family Tenthredinidae; genus Ametastegia; species Ametastegia equiseti. Next base: position 8,396,790 of record OZ022393.1, read on the forward strand.
CATACGTTACTTAATGAATTTCCGATATTTCAGATAAGAAATCCCAGACATAATCACATTATATTAAGATCTGGTACCCTAATAAAATGCTAAACACATCAAATCGAAAAATACATCACACTATACTTGAATACATCCATTTTTCACCTTGTATCCGATCTTCCCGCCACCTCAATTAAAACACAGGGTAAAGTAAATAGTCGAGTATCCCTATTCCTATATTCTTTTTCCTTACACCTGCTCGGAAAAGGGCTCTTTTCGTACCTGTATGGCGGGCGCAAAGTGACCCTTTACCGCCCGGAGGCAAGAAAGTCTCATAAGTGAGCGGTAGAGCGGGCGGTAAAGTGAAGCGGGCGGTAAAGTACTTTACCGCCCGCTCAACCAGTTACTTTACCGCCCGCTCAACCAGTTACTTTACCGCCCGCTCTACTTTACCGCCCGCTCTCATCATTTTCCTTTTCCTCACAGGTGTAAGGAAAAATATCGTGTGTAACTTGGGCGGATAGGCGATTCCTCACTCGTACGCAGTTCGCAGCCCTCGTCTCGGCTCGCGGGATTCGCCCTCGTAGGAGGGTGTTTGCAGCACTCGCCTTCGGCTCGTGCGGCAAGCCTCACCCTCCTACTCGTGCGAATGCCGCGCTCGCCTACGACTCGTGCTGCGAACTCCGTACTCGTGGGCGGGAATCGCCTACTTTCCGCCCTAGATACACAATATACTATTTCCTATTCCTATTCCTATCCCTATCCTATTTCTTAATTGGCAAACTAGATCCGCGTTTGATCAGAGTGGTTCTGCCCATTCTGCAGTCAGACGCATTGTCCCCGTCTATACATATATGTATAATTCAATACATGCTGGATCCGAATCATCGGATACATCGTATTTGTATTCGCAAGGTGGTGGTGGTTACTTATCCGTGATTCACCCAGTCGCGGTTTTGAATGAGTTTTATCAACGGTAATGCAGATTCCGAAGAGTCGTCCGCGTTTGGCCACGATGTTTATTTAAATTTATTCATCCGGAAGAGGAATGAATTTAGTAGGGTGCTAAATCTCTGCCGTGGACCTGCATCGCGTTGGTGTGATCAAATTCAATATGATCTATACAACAATCGATTATAGAAGAGGAACGCGGAATGTCTATAATCATAAAGTATTGACAGAGCTAAACATACGGATGGTTTACATATTTCGAATGACGCGCCTAATAAATCTGGTATTTATTGCTTACGGGGAAAATTCCGGGGCAATTAATGGCCGCAGTAATTATTAAAACTTTAATCGGACAAGGTACGCGAGAGCTTGCCGCATATACCGCGCAGGGTCAAAATTCTGTATTCACGAATTCCGATGCTCAAAGCCTTTGTCTAACGTTAATTAACGTTATAGTAACTTTTACGCGTTACACCTACGAGAACAAATCCACGATCGTGATAAGTTTGATAATATCTAGAGTCGTTAATTTTCAACGCCGAAAGCTCGATACCATGTACCGTCACCCTAATTTTTTTCCGCCATTTGTCAAAGAACGATTTATCTTAACTTATATTGGTCTCGCGTATATCCATTATTTTAACGATCCTTTTGCACACTCTTCTTTTTTTTGGGGGGGAGGGGGAATTTAACCCAGATTGTATACATTATGGAACAGTGTAAGTGCAGATATGAATAATTATGCATTCGAGCTTAGAGTCAGCACAGCCGCTAAAGTCTGTTACTCTTCGGTGCACCGCTCCAAAAAAGGAGTTGAAATGAAACCCGGATTCTTAGTTCATTTGAAGGGAAAATTTTTCTCGCTATGCGAGAAGTACCGCATACCTATGAGAATACCGCATTAATTCAAATTAGAATCATAAATATACGATGTAGCGGTTAAGCCAGACACGGAAAGGATCTGGGAAGCTTCCTGCGCTTATACATGTGAATAACGAATGACAAGAGTCGTGCGAGCTTGTGGAACATTTAATTGCTCGAATGAAACTGGTCACAAGTTGTCTAAATACTATACTTCGTAATTCGTATACATGACTGTAGACGACAATCTCGTAGATGAAATCTGTGCAAATCGACGAGCTATATAGGAAACCGGAAGTAAGTTCCGTGATTATATACATCTACGTAGTACGCATGTGTGGGTATAAGAAGAAAATGTTCTTCAGGATTCAAGCTGACGGTGTATAAAAGAATGGAAAATAGAATCGGAATGTCCGTCGCAGCAAAGTCCCAAAGGCTTAAAAGGACAGCGACCACGTCAAACGTGTTGTTAATCCTATACGGCTTATATTTTATCAGAAACCGGAAGTGGACGGTCTTATACAGGTATAAAGGTCCGGTCAGGCGGCAAAGGAACGGGTAACTTTATACACCGCCTAAAGACAGGAGATAAATAGGCGAAGAATTACAAGAAGTCGAAGACAAAGGTGCGAGAGGATAGGAACCAGCTTTATTGCGAGTATAAGAGAACGAGAAATAGAAAGAGAAAGGAAAAGGGAAAGGGAGAGCGAAATACTAAGACAAGGAGGAAGATGAGTACTCGAATTTACGCGAGATCGGATTCTCCGTTCAGGCAACAATGAACTTGGCAGGGGGCTGGAGGGAGAGGGGGAAAAGGGGGGGAGACAAGGGGGATATACGGGGGGGCAGCTGAGGCTTTAGGGAGTTGAGATCGCGAGCCAACAAGCGCTTAATATGTAGTGAATCCATGATCTGCGCATGCGTAGAAGGGACTATTTTATTCCCCCGGTTGAGACCGCGTCACGTCGCGAGGCAAGGCAGGGAAACCAAGTGTATCAATGCGCAATCGCATCGAAACGTTTCACGACTCCCGAGGACGAGGAATAAACAGACACGATGCTTGGAGGAAACGGCAGGCAGGCAGGGCAGGCCTCGCGCGTGAAATACCTTTGAGCGATTGCTCGCGTACGGAAAGGCCAACGATGGACCAAACGAAAGCGACTGCCTCTAGGCTCTTCAATACGTCATGCATCGAGAACAAGGACGAGTTAGAAGAGGTAATATTAATATTTCAAATAATCCCTGGATACGTATCAAATGCGAAGTCGGCCATTGTTGTGACGGTCCCGTATTTTACCGAGGCGACCGCACGAGGCGCCACCTGTTACCCGATACACTTTTTAGCGGGATATTCGAAATCATTCATCAACAAATCTTCACAATCCACTGTCATTCCCCGTAACATCACTCTAAAAATACCCATTTTAAATCCAACCTACATCAACTGTCAATAAAACATCTCAATTAGTAAAAATTCATTCTAACGCACCGAACCATGTGGTCGATTAATTCGACAATCATTTCAAGTCCCCACAACTTATCTATCCTGTGAAACAATGTCTGTATAATAAACAGTGATGTGTTTGCTCAATTGCATTACGATTTTTTTATTCTACTTGCTCGACTGTTGAATATAGTCGCGTATCTGATTCGGAGCAGATTATCGAGTATAAATAGTCAGCGTTTATTTTGTAAAAGACTTGATAATTGATGTGGAATAAAATTTTTTGCCAGAAGTTGGAGCGCTGCTACACGATATTACAAAATCTAACTTCTGGGCTATCGGAAAAGGAGGCTCACGACAGTCTGAACAATGCAGTGTGCAAAGACAAGACGCACGAAGATGTGTCGCTAGGATTATTGGTAGTGATATTAACAGAGCCGCAAAACGCGGCGAAGAGTTACCGCGACTTGACGCTAATAACAAGAGACGGTTTAGCGATAGTATTGGGACATCTGAACCAGCTAGTGTTGGAAAGATATTTGCGCCTTCACGACACCGCCAGAAGTCAACTTTTATGGCTACTCAGAGAAATGATAAGAACCAGCGTCGCCAACGTCGACAATTTGTGCTCAAGTTTATTGAGGCACGCTGCCGGCGGTGATACTTCGCAAAAAAATCTATTCCTCGTCGACGCTCTACTAGATATTTTTCAAGAAAATCGACCTTGGCTCGACAAGTTCCCGTTCCTCATCGCCTCTATCGTTTACACATATTTACGACTTATCGAGGACCATACCGCACCTCATTTGGCCACTCTTAGGCAGAAAGAAGTCTCTTTTATGGTTTCTCTCATCAGAGAGAGGTGTGCCGACTGCTTAGTCATCGGAAGGTAATTTTCTCATCATTATTTACATGCCATGTTTGTCAATCGGTTGGTCTTCTTTTTTGTTGGTTTTATCTTCTTACCTTTGAAGAAAGTTGGACTGTTCAAATCTGTATATTCATTATTAATCGTACTACGTAAGAACTGAAAATTCAATATCCATCACTGTTATGTGCTCGACAACCATAAGGAATCTCCTAGAATTGCTGTAGAGAACAATTTTCAATCTTAAATCATTAATAAATTTTCAAACAACAACATTCCATTTCAAAGCCCTTCAAAATTAAGATTGATCTATCAAATTCAGTCGATTTCATCTCACGATGGCTACTTCTGTTCACCAAACAATTTCCTGCAATTTCATCGAGAAATTTCGTTTCTTTTCAATAGAAGAATATTTCTACTTGTTGCTCAGGATCGATATCGATACAATCTCGTGATTGAACACTTGACAATAAAATATTTTAGAAAATTAATATCGCAATCAAATTGTAGCTTTATCAGTTTTCTTGATTAGATGAGCCGATCGAAAATAAAATTGACTGAGTTTCGTAGATTTTCTTTGAGGTTTTTCCATATTTTCAAGACTGTAAGAAAAGTGGAAAAATTACCATTTTCGGTAGCGTTTTGAACCAAATGATTTTCTCTAACAATGGATTATCAATTTCAGGGACCTGGTTAGATTGTTGCAAAACGTGGCGAGAATACCGGAAATCGAAGCACTATGGAAGGATATATTGCTTAATCCGAAGTCTTTGTGTCCAAATTTTATTGGAGTTTTACAACTTCTGCAAACAAGAACTTCGAGGAGGTTTTTACAGTCTAGACTGACTCCTGACATGGAGAGAAAATTGGTTTTCCTAACCAGCCAAGTCAGATTTGGTAATCACAAACGATATCAAGACTGGTTTCAAAGACAATACTTGGCTACTCCTGAGTCTCAATCACTCAGATGCGATCTCATTAGGTTTATCGTCGGCGTCATCCATCCGACCAACGAACTTTTGTGCTCCGACATTATTCCTAGGTGGGCTGTTATCGGCTGGCTATTTACCACTTGCACTTCTACCGTCGCTGCCAGTAATGCTAAACTAGCTTTATTCTATGACTGGCTTTTCTTCGAACCTGAAAAAGACAACATTATGAATATCGAACCGGCCATTTTAGTTATGCACAATTCCATGAGATCGCATCCCGCAGTCACTGCCACTTTGTTAGACTTTTTATGCAGGGTAAGTTTATAGTAATATGATTTTTTTCAACATATCGATACAATCCTAAGTCACTTTGAACTCTTCCTAGTCTAAGTTGGACAAATAATCTAAATGCCTGTGACTGAAAAAACGATATGATTTTAATTTTTCAGATAATACCGAATTTTTATCCGGCGTTAACTGAGAAAGTTAGAAGCGGTATATTCTCGTCGTTGAGACAGATTCTAGAAAAACGAGTGCTACCCAGTTTGTACCCGTTATTCGATAGTCCGAAACTAGACAGAGAATTGAGAACTAAGATCAGAGAGACTTTCAAGGAATTTTGTCTCCCACCTAATACCGATCCAGGTAATATTAATTTTTTTGGTTTCCTGCTTGTTTTAACATAACAGCACAATTGCTAGCTTGCAATGTGATTAATAAAGACCACGATATTTGGCACGAAAATTGCTAGCACATAACACAGCACGATTTTCTGGAAAACTTTCACCCATTAATGAAAGAATAGTTAATATTTTTTGCACCTCGCATTGCTGCAATTGTGTAACATAATCACTCGATTGCTTACTAACTTGGATTTTTGCACGCCTTCTTTTTGACCAGGTAATAAGCTCCCAATTCCAATGTATTCAGGTAAAATGGAAGAGCTTAATAAGGACCTAGGTCCAGGACTTATGTTGGAAGGCCCTGGAGGTACAACGTTAGATAATAATCACGTGGGTCCTGACGAGCCTGCTTTTAGCGACGAGGAAGAAGAATTGCCCTTACAGTGAGTCGACTCGATTTGCATCAGCAATAATAATTTCGCTGCTGTTCAGTTCTATGAATTTATACCTTGTGTTGATTCCAATTTAAAAGATTCGACGTTTCGATGATATTTATTAATCTCGTGCGTTGTTTGTTATCACATATCAGGATAGTTACAAAAATTGAGGAAGAAGAAGACGAGGATGACATGCCGCTTGCTAAAGTGAAACTGAAAAACGAACAAAGGAATGCCAACTGCGTTGTTAAAAAAGAAGAGAAGGAAGTACTACCGCAATTGAATTTTATGTTGGACCCTGCAGAACTGAGAATAGCAGTCGAAAGTTTGCATCTCGAACCTGACAATGAGGCCAAGTAATTTAATTTGATACTTTTGTATTATTTTTTCAAGTATCGAGTATTTATCATTCTTATATTCCTTCAATACTCAATTCAACAAAGATATTTACTCTCTTTGTTACTATCTTTTGAATTCACTATGCAAATTTAAACATACCACACTAGGTTTTTCTAACTTTTCAAGATTAAATTTCTGAAATTTTTCATTTTCTAATTTCTCTTCGTTTCGTTTACAGATGCCAAGCTATGGAGAAGATTGTACAATTAGTAATAGAAGACGAAATTGAAGGAGAAACGTTACCGACGTTAGCATCATCAATTTCTACAGTTCTATTTCCGCAACCAACGCCCCAAATATTCCCAGCTGATAATTTAAATGACGAAAATTTGGCAGATAGCATAAGTACCCCACTGTTTGTCATGTTCAGGAACCAATTTCAATTATGTAAAGAAGAAGATAAACGTAGAAAACTATTGGCCAGGGTTTTGGCTGAAGTTCACGCTATCCAGCCACGAACTGGATACTTACTTTTGTATTTTCTTAAAGTTTGGGGCAGAGAGGAAGAGAAAAGAGAAGGAGAACCAAGGTTTGCATCTTTCAAAAATAATTCACAATTAAAGGAGCAATACTCACTACCAAACGGCTCCCATTTTTCTTCACCTTAATAAAACCCAAGCTATAAGTTATACTCATATTTATCTATTTTTCTTCTATTTTTCAGCAGTGAGTTAAACGACGTGAAGGCGTCAGTGTACAAAGACTTTTGCTCAGAACGAGAAAAGAAATTAGAAGCATGTCTTTTGGCGGACTTGAAGGTGAGATTTCAGTAAAAATATCCAATACGAAAAGAGGAGTTTATTCACGTTATTTCTAACTACAAAAGTGGTCTGTAAGAATGTCGGTAAAATGTTGTTTCTACATTACAGCTCTGTCATGAAGACAATATATACTTGCTGTGTTACTTGGTACCCGACGTATACATGGAATTTCAAAATGTAGCAGTTGGGAATGTGCAGTTACTGCAATTAGTCGTATCGACGGTCGATGCCAGCCAATTGCAGGACTTAATTTGCCAGATAATGCAGGGTCATTTAAGAATGCTTAAAAAAGAATCATTCACTACAATTCTCACAGCTAGTCTACATTGGGAAACATTCGAGCAATATTGCTTTTGGCAGCTTATCGCTGCTCACGACTTTTCCATTGAGTCTGTACTCCCGATATTGCCAAAACTCGAGTTTCGCCATCATGCCGAGGCCCTTACATCAATACTCTTCATGCTGAAACAAGAAAAGTAAGTATCTATTATCTGATTCCTCCCATTCCTCAACGATACATGAATTGCCGAAAAAAACATATATAAACCGATTATTCAATCCGATACAAGAAAAAATTACCAAAAAACTTATGAAGATTGATCCAAAACTGAAGAAAATGCTCTAATATACTTCGTTTTTGCCCGTCCACAGACCTACGATGGAGTTATTACGGCAGCTTTTTTGTCGGCACAGTGTAGACGGAGATATGTTCGTTGTGGCGGCGTTACGCTATTGGTGTAGAGAGTACGAAGATAAACTAGGCGAATTAGTAGCAAGTTTATTGAGTACGCGTTACCCAGCGACAAGTCCTAACAAACGAAAGAGATCAATGGCAAAACTTGCCCAACAGTCTGGCCCGCCGACTGGAGAACAAGTGTTAGGTCATTTGGACCAACTCAGACAACACTGTCTGTCCACAACAGAATTACAATTCTACCAATTAGATGGGATGCAGAGAGCTTTGCAACAGGCACAAGCTTCGAGCACCGATTCTTTGAGGAAAAGCTTCGGCGATCTTTTCGCTCTCGCTGAAGTTAATGAAGAAAATGAACCACCACCTCCACCGCCTTCGAGAAAACATACCACTGCCAATACTGGGAGTGGCGGAGGTAAAGGTGGTCACAGAAAAGCTGGGGCTAGCACGAGAGAAAGACCTGCTGCCAAACGACCTCCACCTCGAGATAGGACTACTGAAAGTAGCGATCAGAGCAGTGAAGTAAGTCATTTAGCATTCTGAAACATTGTTACCTGGATCTAATCTAAGTTTCTTATATTAATATACAGGTATTTCGTCACAGTCGCGATAAAATCCGTTTAGCTTTTATATCTTATAGCAAAATTCCTTGTTTCTAGTCTAGAATCGAAGCCACTCGAATCTGTACGAGATTTTTTAATACCTTTTGAAATTAGATTGCAAAGATATTTTATTGGAGTAACATTCTCACTTTGTAGTCATGGATTTGGTAATTTTTGTCTTATATCAAGGCTGCTGCGGAAAGAAGATACGTAGTTTAAGTAAACACATTAATTACGATGAAGTTAAAGATTCCGTGTTTGAATTTCAGGAAGAGGAAATCATCAAACCAAAGCAAGCAAAAAAAAGAAAAAAGATAAACCCTGTTGGCTCTGATAGCGACTGACCACCCAGTGTCTTCATACGTCATATGGACCACGCGTGCGTGTGTGCAGCAAGTTAATCTAGTTTTAAGAGTAGTAAGATAAATATAATATACTATACATAATAGAGAATAAGGAATCTGTAAATAAACGATACGCCAAAAGTCCAACAGTCCTGAGATATTGATATGACAAATACTTTGCAATCTCTGGAAAATTAGGTACATAGTCATTTCCGACCACAGCTGTAATTTATTCTCTCATCTTTTTCATTGGTCAAAAACAACATAGATTTTTATCCATTTGTGCGATATGTATATATTCACGTGTATAATGTAAACACACACACATATACCTATATACACAATATATATAAATGGTCTGCAATCTAACAAGTCCGCAAAAACTTAAATCTAGGATTATGATAGATATTTATTTCTCAGAGAGTGCAAAGCGGAAAGTATGTACTTTGTTTTCACAGGCAAACTACTTTTATCGTCATAACTTAGTTGCTATTTCGATCTGTTACTCGTATTTGAGTAGCGATTGAGGACACGCGTTAATATTAGGTATTTTGTTATGCGAAATGTATGTCGAGTATATGAGGCCAACAAATGTTTATCTTATTTTGTTGTCATTTTTGTAAATAAAATTTAAGTAAATTGGTTAATTTTTATCACTTTGAAAAAAAAAACAGAAACGAAAAACAAAAAGATAATATTCTTACGAACGGGTGTTGTATGTCCCTCATCGATCTACTAAAGGGACGTATTAAGCCCGTGGCAGGGAAGAATACAGTTTAGTGACCAAAATGTATTTCATTTACGCCTGTTGTAGCACAATATTTGATGTAAGTAAGTCGTAACATTTAAATGACCCGAAAAAATGCGAACCATTCATGACCGACAATGTAAATTTCCTGTAAAATCAGTTACATAAATAGTCTAGGTAGCTGCGCTGCATTATGTATCTCGTAGTTTGTACATATACATAAATGGAGAGTATGGTTTCACATCGTCGATTTTTCATACTCAATTTATATTCGTAGAGGAGGAAATAAAAATAATAATTATCATTAGAAAAATTCATCTTCCGAGCTGGAAAAACGAAATAACATACCCTGCGGTCTTAACGACGAAGTATAAATTCATAACTGCATGTATGTGTGATGGACCGTAGGTTTCAACGTTATTAGAAATTTTTTACTGTAAATAAATGAATAACGAAATTTGAAGACGTTTAAGCAACAAGAATTTACAAACTAGCGAAAAGAAAGGAGATGAAATAACAAACTCAAATTGTAAACATTTTAATGTTTTTAACATTCTTGTACACACGGAAACATGTAAATGTAAATACATAGATTATCGTAATAACGAAATTACGCTTATTATTATTACAGATGAAGCTGCTAAATGTATGTATACCTATGTATGCGTATACCTGTCCCCCTCACAATATTCACAGGTAATTACTGTTTACTGGGACTCGCAAGTATTCAGAATAGCAAAAACTGTCGGTAGATGACTTGAAAGATCAAAATACGTTCAATCATCGAAGAAATTATTTCGAAAATTGTGTACAGACACTGTAAGAGAATCACGAATCGGTAATTATCTGGGCTAATGAGCATCAATCATCTTTCAGCAGTAAATCACGGATAACGATGCTGAAATATTCAAATTCAGTACCGCCTGCAGCTCTTGACCGCAATAGATTGCGTTCGAACTTGCCGCGAACACGGTGGGAGGCGTCGGGCATCCGCAATACCGACCGAATTTCGCACTTTTATGCCGACCGTGTGTGTTGAAGCAGATTGGCGAGTCGACTCAGGATGGTAAATACTGATAGCGTTTTCAACTGGTTACACTGGTGTACACCGAGTGTACTATCTTGCACCAGACCGTATTACACTGGTGTATACTTCGTGCAACCACAGTGTGGTGCGCTGAACCAGTGCAGAGTGTTCAACTGGTCAAATAGGGGTGGAAGTGCTAGGACGTGGGAGCGGGAAAAATTGGTGGAGCTTCAAATTGCGGGATACAATTTCATATGCAGTCTGTCTGCGTATCCGGAAATTGTTTTTGAATGGAAATTACAAAAACAACATTGCTCTAAAATATACTCTATGAGTGGTCGAAGCGACAGAACATTGTTATATCCATTTTCAATACACCGTACTCACTGAGGATTGGTGTACCACTTCTAAGATTACTACTACTACTATTACTACTTCATGGATTATCAAAGCGTGTAAACCAGGCATGAGCGATACGATTGGCCATTTCTGTGAAAACTAGCGCATCCACCCAATCATATCGCTCAGTATCAAGCATCGTGACTCTCGTGAGCCACTTTGTGTATTCAACTCTGGTGTGAATTTTTCCTCTCTGTTATCTTTTGCCCATGGGTTTGAACGACTATTACCACGACTACGCCAACTACCACGACTACGCCAACTACCTCGACGGAGACGACGAGGAAGGAGACAAAATTACGAGATGAAACGGGATATTGGAACTCTGTAATTATTCATATCTCAGCACTCCGGACACCGATTTAATTGAAATGGGGCTCAAGTGAAAGGTTTCCATGCCCACATGTGAGTTCCGATTCGTGTATAGCTACTAACTTCCCTATTAATTGAGCAAATTCGGTCATTGTACAAAAAGTCTTTTTCAAAAATGAATTTATCATCTGCATGCCAAGTTGAGCCTTTTTTCTCGGGTTAACTCAGCTGAATGATTTACAGAATTGATTTCAAAACCCAAGAATTTACATCTTGTAGATGGGGTTAGGTGACTTTTTTTTTATAATTCACTAGAAACCCAAAGAAATATTATTAGTCGAATTGTGGTTTTGACATTAATTTGGCACTCTGAATAGATGGGTGCGATGCGAAGTATGCTATCAAGATATCCCAAACAACACAGAGTCGCCGTTGAGTCGACTAGAAGTCGTCCGAAAATTTCTGAAGTCGACTTCAAGTTTTGGCTACTTGTCGACGAAAAGGCGGCTTAAAGCCGACTTATGACCGCGATTTCAGACGACTTGGAGTAGACCTTCAAAGCCAACAATGAGTCGACTTGAAGAGCCAACATTGAGTCGACTTACAATCGTCCTCAATTCAGCCAAGCGTCCCTCTACATGTGCTCGGTTATAAAACATGCTTCACTGATACATTTTGGATTAATCACTATAAAACCGAGGGAACTCATGGAAAATGGTCTAGTGAAATTGAGATCTCTTTTCGAATAAGGAATAAGATGCTCCGCGCGCGTTCCGATACAGCGTGAAACACGGACACACGTGCTGATTAGGTTATGTTTTTATACCAGACAATAATTTCGTCTTCAACGCACAGAATTCCGACATTTTCACGTTGTTACGGAATCTCCTTGCAATTGTCCACACCACGAAATATCACCTCGTCCACTTTCTTCTTTTATCGCAGTGTTTATTATTTTTCTTTTTCGATCATCACTCACAAACTGCGATTGGGATTCGTAACCTTGCCGGCTGAAAAAAGCCGATCGCAATTGGCTACATGGGTGCATAATTATATAGCACAATCTTCATCCACCGCCAAGGCGAGCTTGGGTTGACTAGAAGTTGACATCTGAAGTCAACTTAAATATAATTGAAATAAGTCAACCAAAAGTCGGCATTTTCATTCAACCGAAAGGCGGCTCAGATAAGTCGACTGAAAGTCCACATTTTGAGTCAACTAAAAGACGGCCGAGATAAGTCAACTGAAAGTCGACATTTTGCCCAGTGTGTTGTTTGGGATGTAACCTAGAAAAAAACTCTTAACCTTAGTGTCCTCATCACAGGTTTCAATATTTTCGTGTAAACGAAAGGGGCTGAGCACAAGCCAAATGATGAGTAAGTAAACTGGTATAATTTTCCTAGAAAATCGAATCTCAAAAACCTTCTACTTCTTACATTTACTGCGACGAGAAAATAGGCTACTTCTAGATCTATTGCTCCTAGTGCAACAGTGCAGTGGTGCAACAGTCGATTGGCGTAAAGTGTGGACATAGCTCACTCCCGTTCGTGCAAATAAGGCTAGCTCGAGCAAGCTCATGCGTACAAAAATTTTTTTTTTTAATGTATCAGGCGCAAGGCTCTACCGAGCCTCTTGATAACTGCGGGAGGCTTCCGAATCGGAAAATGACGCAGATATTTGAAATCAGCGAGTCATTTCCTTCAAGAATATTATGATGATTATTCGATTCTCCGAATACAGTTTTTTCGGCCGAAAAAATGAAAAGTGGTACCACTGTCCTTTTTTTCGGAAATCTGAAATTTTCCGAAATATTTGGAACATAGGAATGATACATATTTTCGGAAGCTGTGGAACCTACGCTTTCAGAATATGCAAGCCGATTTGGAATAAAAAAATTCCTTCTACTTTAAATCGTCGATTTACTTTTCATTATTTTCCGACTTTTTTGTTCTTCTATTTTTCATTAGTAAAACCGCAGGAGGCTTCCGAATCGGGGAATGATACACATATTCGGAATCAGCGTGCGATTTCCTTCAAGAATATCATCATGAATATTCGATTCTCGACAAGAAGTTTTTTCGCCCAAAAATACGAGGAGGGCTACCACTAATTGGAACGGCTAGTTGACGAAACGCCACAGCTGTAGTCGTCAGAAAACTTTCTTTCGTATTAGTTCCTGCTTTCTTCCCCTAGACTTCACTGTCGAAAACCCGGCAGGCTTTGCAGATTCCTGCGTGATCTTTTTCTGTCGGTCAAATCAGAATCCGGGTTCGGATCTTCACTGGACGGTGGAGTAGCCACAGGTCTTAGGCTCGCATGCCGGACTCCGTAAGGGTGGCCGTCCACATATTTCCCAGTCATGTATAGTAGAGATCAGTGGTACTTGGTAGACAAAATTGTTGTATGTCTGTCGATTGAGTCAGTCAAGGTCATAATCAATCATAGAAAACTACGAAGTTACTATCTTTTTCTAAAAGGTACTAATTCTCTTCAACTTGCTGGAGTTTCCAGGTGAGAATTAATCGAATCGCAACAAGGAGTCAGTAAGGAAGTTACCAGGCTTCCAAGTGAATAAAAAAGCTGCAGGTATTCTTGATAATCCCTTTGTAATAACGACTACTTTGTAATAATGGCTTAATCTTACCTTCAGTAAGTAAGCTCTAGGTTTTATACCCTATCAGCAATGCATATGATTCACTGAATTTCTTATATTATTATCATTAGATGGTAAGTAACCAGAGAGATCAGTTTCTAGGGTATTACCGACGAGTGAATAGTAACAATAATAACAAGAATTCTGAAAATCAAACGAAGGAAGTTCGTCCCTGTTTTGCGAAGTTCGAAGGGTAGATGGCGAGGCAGATTCAAACCGGCATAACTGAAGATATTTCCGGCGTGTTTATGTAATACAAGCTCTCGAGTCTTGAGTATTTCTGTTCTGTTTTCACCATTACCGGTCTATTATAATGCGCGAGAAAGATACAATAAAATCAATTGAATACGAAATTCGATAGAAATTCGAGCAGAATCACAGTTGTATAACATGGTTTCCTTCTTCTTTCTTTCTACTTATTCATTATTTTAGTCTTTTTCCCACCGTAGGAAACTTAAGTTTCGATGTGATTATCCTATTACACAGGCAAATGACATATTCTTCCAATATGATGATGTTACGTAAGTCCGAAGGTCGACTTCCATTTAAATATAGAATAGCAACACACGGGCAGCTGTGCTGGTTTATTTTTTATTATTTTTCTATTCTCTCTTTTTTTTCGTTACATTTTTTTTCCTATTTTTTCTCATTCGCCAATTGAGTTGTACCTATATAGGCGTGTATCTATTTATAAATACTATCCATGTACACACACACACTGGGGAATGAATGTTGATCAATAAATTTAAACGAGTTTCAAAAGACTGACTTTATTATTGTGATATGTACATATCCATAAAATATGTAGAACGCGCAGTACACAAGTTCGTGGATTGAAAAGTTCGTCCTTATCTGCAGGCAGACTGTGGTCGTAGAGTTATTTATAAACATTCATATAGCAGTATATAATATATGTACAATTTTATCAAAGAGTCTCAAAACTCGAATCGAAATTATGCAAACCTTATTTAAATGTTGCTCTTCCGTATATATATGTACGTATAAAATTCTCATATTTTACGCAACGTTCCGAATATCCACCTTCGCCGTCTCTTCAGGTTTCATTCGTCACATGCTCAGTCGAAGTTTAGGTGTACATGTAAGTTTTCACTCAGCTAACTAACCTACCTTATTCTCTCATGATGAATATATATATAATTATTCATCTGGAGTTAGATTCCTTCAACATTGACTACGTTTCCATCGGAGGGTCAGAGTCGGGTTGGGTTAAAATTTGAGCCAATGAAAAATAAAATCCGAAAAAAATAACTCTAGTCTTTTCAAATCTCACTTCTCATTGGCTAAAATTTTAGCCTAATCTAACTCTGACCCTCCGATGAAAACATAGTCATTATCACATATATTCCGGAAATATGTATGAACAGACTCGGAAAGTTCACGTGACGTCAATGAAGCAGCAACTATTTCCGGAAACAAAATTACTCGTTATAGAAGAGGAACTCGCCTCTGGACGTCCCTATATACATATATGTTATTTTGTAATTCTGCACGATGATTCAACGTTACAGTAAACTGACTCTGCCAAAGCGCATATATAATTGCACAATCGAAGGTGGATCTCTGCATTGCGACAAACCGTGAAGTATTGTTTATCTCACGATCCAATATTATATGTATGTACCTATACACGCTATCTTTATCGACTGTGGAGCATCGCCCGTGTTACGCTGTTCGATTTATTCTTATATGTATTTATCGTCATGCTCGGCGAGCTAGACAAAAAAAAAAAAAAAAGAAAACAATGAAAAACGACATGAATTTCGTAATCGTAAAGATAACCATTTCTCAAGGTGTTTACATATCATTGAAAGGGAAAAAGTCGAGTGACTTAACAGGAAATGAAG
The DNA here is from genome assembly GCA_963989295.1 of Ametastegia equiseti. Classification (NCBI taxonomy): domain Eukaryota; kingdom Metazoa; phylum Arthropoda; class Insecta; order Hymenoptera; family Tenthredinidae; genus Ametastegia; species Ametastegia equiseti. Next base: position 8,412,692 of record OZ022393.1, read on the forward strand.
TTAAAACACGTACGTTACCACCGAGGAATCCAGCATTGGGAAATGATCCTGTGGAATGTGCGACATAGAAAGCAAAATTCCCTAGGATTACGACTCGGCTATTAATAGAAGATCTTCGATTCCAATCCAGTACATAGTAAAAAGCGAGGGCCTTAACCCGTATCCTCAAGCCCGAAGAATGATCGGGTCTTGGTTATATGTGCGATAAGGAATATACGTGGTTATTTCTTAACCGTCTGTACTTAGTCGGTGCTATGTAGAACCATAGCACATACATATATACAGCGGATGGCTTGCCAGTGCGGTTCTATATATGTATAAGGTATAGCTATAGAAGCTTGGAATAGGGCAGTGGAAAATTCCGCTCTGTTCGCTGAGACGGTCAATACTCTCTCCGTGTCGTAACCGAACGTGAGTCTCGCGGATGAAATGTACAGGTCGGTCCACTTGCCGCAGTCACTTTGCCACATCATCGATTCGGCTGAAGATCCCACCCTACATACCAGTGACAGGAAAAAACGGTTTCATTTTGTTTCATTTTTTTGTTCAAATATTTCAAATTTTTCTCTCCGGGTTTCGTTCGCATCTATTTATGAGGGAATCGAAGAACGGCAAAAATTTTGGTACAATAATTTGGGATTGACCAGTCGCTCGATGGATACGACTTTACATGAGCTTTTCAGGAAAGAATATCTGATGATTTTGTTGGGGAAAAAAAAATGTTTCGCGCGCTTTATCTTCTTCCTAAATCGATTGAACGCAAAAAAAGGCCGCCGCGCCTCTTTCTGCCTCCATATTATCTCTGTTTTTGTCTGTCTACGGAAGTGTGAGACCGACTGTTAGTGCTTTCGCCACGATTAAGGCCGCAATGGAGAGGGAACGTTTCCCGTCCCGTTAACATGAATCCAGGGTCAAGCCGGAGGCCAATAATCCCAGCATGCATCACGTGCCAGTCCGTCTTTCTCCCCAAGGTATTGGAGAATCGCGCGAGATATTCGTGGACAGCAAAATACCTACAGACCAATCCTACAGACACATCTCCTCATCTTTCAGCTTCTTCGTGAATACATATACACATACGTACCACACGCAGGATCTTCGAATGTGTGTAAGTTGTCAAGGACACGCCGAGGAATACCCAAGCGTCTGGTAAAACGGCGGGAAATTCTCGCTCGATTTAAACCCGAGTTTTTTTGAAATCGCGCGTGCGCGCGCTTAAATCGCTGGGAGCCCTTAGAGCTGCTGCAAAATGGCCCGTCCTCTGCAGCGAAGAAGCCAACTGTATGCAATGGTCGGCTATAATGTATTAGTTGTGTTATGTCTGTATAGGTATGCGTACACGTAATAATAAAGTACCGAGCAGGATCGGCGAGGCAGTCGGCCAAGGCGGAGCCGAGCGTTTGTATCGCTCGAATGCAGAAGGATCTTTAAATAACTGTCTGTAAAAATTTAACCATGGAGTCTGAGACGGGATTGAATATGTATAGGTGGCTACGAGCGACTCAAGCGTTAAATTTAGTCCCAGAGGATATTGTGACGTTCGCTAAAAGAGCGTGTGATAGGTCCGAAAGAATTTTTGATTGTAAAAAAAGAAAAAAGGCGAAATTTTCAGAACCTGTACTGCGCGTTGGGGGCTGAAGGGATCCTTTCATTGCTGAAATACTCTAATTATAATGGATTGAAAGCTCGCAATTACGCATTTTCAGTAATTCATTCACTCATTCGTTCATTCAGCTTTTTTCTTTTGTGTCGCTATACTCTGCAGTCCCGCAAGAATAATTACAAAAGACGGCGGTGGGATCAAGTCGCCGACAGAAATAATGACCGGTAATATTCTGGGTCGGGAGAAAGACGGCTGTGGCGAACGCCAAACATCTCAATGGCTGAAGATTATAAGTATAATTGGAGCAGAAACTATGAGACAAGAACTTAATTCAATCAAGACCCTTTCTTCAAAGACGCAACTTATAATGAAATTTTCGAGTCAAGTTTAACCATTTCATATTGTACTTCATTCTGGAGACATCACAATTGACTTTGATTATTGGACGATCGTGAACGACTGTCACGTTGACTATGATTTCGAAAACATAGGAGAAGGATAATTACTTATTCTTCAGTTAAAGTTAACACCGAACAATCGGATGAAAGTACACTAAAAGTGCGTCTACCACCGAATCGACGTCCATAAATTCATCGATATCATTCAAGCTGGCAACTTTGTGCCAGACAATTGATTTCACGACGTTTCACTGTCTATAAATAGTGTCGATAAATAAATCGATCGTTAAATAATGGAGAGGCTACCATTGGTTGATCTTCAGTAACTAAAGTTGTGCGAAAGAAGCCATTGAAATCAAATTTCAAAGGGTATTTGCAACCACGACGAGCATTAAACTATCGGAGAATGTAGCTGCTAATTGGGAAGATATATTACAGTATACGCTGGCTGGGCGCGATCCCGACTTCAAGCCACTTTCGTAATTGGCAAATTAGAACTTCCGGTTAGGGCGACATGCTTCGCCTCGAGCAATTGCGTGGAATCAGTTAAATTGCTCAGACGTGACGAATCAGAAACAACCTACGATTAGGTTTAATACTCGAATTTGAAACGATCGCTACAACAATAATTAGTGAAAAAATAACAGACTTAAAACTTTTGCAATTAAACTTGAGTCATATACCGACGAGTATGAATGACTGACTCGTTCACAAGAGCGCAAATATTTTTATCACGAATGAATCAGCTAGCATCGCTGGGCGCTATATTATCGGCTCACATAGTCATATTAATTGTGCAATGCGTAAGAAGTGAATTCGCTTTGGCGTTTTCAACAATTCCGTCTTCTATTCATTCCCAAAAGCAACCAGAACGCGGTCTGCGATTCTGCAGATTGCGTAAATATTCATGAATCGTATAAATCCGGATTAGTAAGTAGGAGAAGAACTTTGCTACCGCGCTGCACGCATATTAGCGTGCTTACCGAAGTTTTGATAACCCGTATAAATCCAATCTAAACAGTTGATATTTCCCATGAATTATTCAAACGAAAATTTACAAATATATCAACACAATTCGAGCCTAACCCTTGGCTCGTTATACATCGATAACGATACGTAGGTATCTTAGGATAGGATAGGACGTAGGATAATTACCCGAATAGTGGATAGAAAAAAGGTCATTGCCATGGACCTTCGTCTGAGATCGTTTCCAATAGTAGATAACCCACATTAAAACTTTGGAGAATATGGAAACGAGAGATTTCAATGGTGTAATCGAGTCTCGCGAGAGGCACGTGATGCCATTTGCTGATTATATGTTTCATCAGCACGACCTAAAGTGATATGTATCAGATAAGTAAACGTGCAAAGCAGCTTGAAAGTATTAGGAAATCACTGAAATGAATTTAAACGTCTCACTACAAAATCGTAGGTACATAAACGTAGGTGAATCTATTTGCTCGGGATGAAGTCTTGATGAATTTATTAGTTCCTTTTATCAGCTGCATTCGCGGTTTAACCAGAAAAACCAGAATTCTCACGCGACTTGATTTTGCATCCGCAGTACATGAATGAGAAATCGTAATCTGCTGCCGTCATCTGCAGACGAACGTAATTCCGAATAGCGTAAAATTTTCAAATGACCAAACTTGCTAGCCCAAACCCTATAAACTGCAGTTTTAACCTTTTCTGTTGAAATATTTAACTCGATTTTCTGGTGTTCTGTCTCTCAAGAAGGTCACAATTCTTTAACTAATCGTTAGTTGAATGCAAAAACTGTTGTAGGTAGGCACGCATTTTTCGTCTGGCCTTGTTACCTGAAGAAAAAAATTAATTGTAGAGTATGAAAGACGTTTTCTAAGCCATCATAGTACGTATCTTCAACCTCTATTACCGCAATAAAATAAAAAATTGGTCAACAAGAAGGTTTTTAATGGCATACGTTCCACGTCAAGTAACGGTAGCCTTTCCATTCGGTAGATTTTTCTCATTTGCTATATTTCTGTGAAACGCTTCCGATTGACTAATTTTTCTGGAAACATTGATAAATAACAGCGCGAATTGGTGCATTTTACAAACCGCTGATCTCTGCAGGCATTAAAAAACGCTCTTTCAAGATTAGACGGAACTACGTGCCGTTAGCCACGCATGCACGGCTACGTTTAGAGTCGTGACCTAAAAAAGGGCCGACACTCCATCGGCCTTTCGTCGGACTTTCGAGGCCCTTCGTTCGCTTCGAGATCTATCTTGTTACGACAGCTATCGTAAGCTGCGAAGATATTCTTGTCACTAATGCGATAAGACAGATTTGGAGACTATTTAGCCATCCAGGGATTAATATATGCTCAAAATAGATAAGGCAAAAGAATTGTTCTGTTTAGATTGAGGCGTGAGAGAGAACCGAGAATAGAATTGCTAGAGTTCAGGAGAACAATTGGTTCATGTGTAATGATGAATCGGCATTCCACCTATAAATTGCACTTCTACAATCGTGACGTCAATTGAACGTTAACGCTAATTCATCCAGTATATGAAATCAGAAGAGTAATTATAGAAATTACAGAGTGTACAGTCGACATGATGAAATACTCTCGTCAGAACATGCCACTTCCTAAATGCCCTTGCATATCTTTGTACATCGACACAACATTCTCAGGTATATGCACGAAAAACGTGAAATCTGGGACAATCGGTTTTTCTAGGTTTGTAACTTTAGACAACGTTTCGTCATCCACATAGTTCCGTGTCTGGAAATCCACATGAAGGACTAATCCAAATCATATCGATTAAAATCAAATGAAAACGAATCTTTCGTGACAATCTCCCTAATCCTGGAATGAGACTCCGAAGTAAGGTAACACTATAGCAATCTCAGGAAAATTGATACCACTATCGAAATCTACGATGGCCTTTTTCAAAGAGCAGAATTTCTCACAGCCAAAATAACATTTGTATTAATATCGAAGATTTTCTCCTACCGAATCTCATGAAACCGCGTATAATTATACAGATTCTGATCGTGAGAAATGAACCGAGCATGTATCCAGTTACATCCTTCTTTATCAGTGATTAGGGATCATATCTAATTGCTAGCTATCTCCATTTAGACATGGGTGAATGTTCGACAGATAACCGCGGCGAGCATGGTGATTTTCATTGATCTAGAGTCATCGTTGATAAGAAACCACTGCTATCTATACGTACTTGAATATCAACGAATGATGGATATCTAAATTTTTTTTCCTCTGAGAGAAGACAGCTGAAATCAAATCTCTATAATCTAAACTGTCGTTACAGCGCAAGCGACTATATCTGCGCTATAATTTTAAGCTTCTCGATCGGCCAAATTATTGTCATTGGAAAGTGCGTAGCTGTTCTTTCCCTTTCCTACACCATTTGCAGCACGGTGTGCGTATATCCCGTAACATTATACGATACCTTCATGCGACGTTCACTTCCTCTGCAAGACAACGACGCAATTCGGACGGAGGCCCCTTTTTAGCCCTGCAGCTGCACTGCAGCGATCACTCCGGTGCGTCACCCATACTCAATTGGATGAATATATTCGTAAGAAAAATTTGTCTATTCATTAGAAAGATTGCCACTCATCTTCTACGGCGTATATTTGTTCCAAGTCGGAGAGCGCAGTCTGTGCAAACGGATGCTGATCCGCATATTATATACTGCCGAAAGGCCCTGACCTAGTATTTTTACCTGACGAATAGATAGCGTGATTTTGATTGTTGATTAGAAGGCGTTTTACTATACTGCAGACACGTATGAATTTTATAGTCATTCCAGAGCTGTTTGAATGGCGCTAGATAGGCTGAGTGGCTGAGAATTATCATCAATTTAATAATGAAGCGTGCCGTCAATTATCAGCCGGATCTTAAAGGCTGGAGAAAATGTATTTTCAGCTAGATAAATGGCACTGGTTGAAACCAGTCCGTTTTAGCAGCTTCGAGTTTCTACATCGCGTAAATTTTATCAGGAATTCATTAAAAGTTACATACATCGAGTTCTGATACGCCACTCGTTTTACTATACGGGTATAGGTACTCAATATCAATTCTACGCAACTGCAGCAGCAGATGCAACGCAGAACGCATATAATCTGGGGCGTCACAGGCTGGTCCCCAGGGTAAAGATAATGGCGCAGTTAAATAGAATGAGCTGGATATTTCCCCTCGCAATTATACGTGCCTGTAGGTACGTAGACACATATATATAATACGAGACGCGTACGCGTCGCGTGACGTGCGTCGCGACTCCGTGGACTCGTGATCTCGGGATATCCTTAACCCTGAATTCCTCGCAGACGATGGCGCCATGAGTCACGAGACTAAAGGTCGTTTAGTCGTTCCAGAAAATAATATGCCTGGGCTGTTTCCTTGTCAACCGGATTATAATTCCATATCGATTTATAACCGGTCGATTTTCAGCGTTATATACCGTTCCCAGCTCGGCTTAATAACAAATTATGTACGCAGTGAGCGATCGCACCTTTACTCAATTAGTCCAATGAGCACAGCTATACAACTGCAAAACTCCAGTGGGCGAACCCACAGCCAATTCCATTCCAGCTCAACGCCGTCAATTTCTTTCGAATAATTTTATCACCTGCGACGCGGACTGATGATGGGAAATTCCATTGTCAGGGTGCGAATCGCACGCAAAGGCGTAATTTGAAGTACTAGTTGGATGAAGGGGGTGTAAGTGATGAAGTGAAGAAATTTTAGAAAAGCACTTTTTTGAACATTTGAATAGGTTAAATGACCAGAAAGATGCATCCCAAGTTATTTTTTCTCATTTTCTTACTTGCGCCCTTTTCGTTCTGACGGTTTTTATTCAAGCTCGTACTTCACTCTCTCTCTCTCTCTCTTAGATAATCAGAAAGAATGGCCTTTCTTCACTAGCTTCCACCTTTTCCGCACGGATGTCAGATCTGTTTTCTTAGCCACGCGTAGGCTGACACGTAGGCCAGGTCTAGTGGAGGGAGAGAGATCAATAACTTCGCTAACTTCGGCACGAGACTTAGTTCGGTACCTATATGTATGAAATCTTCAGGACTCAACGCCTACATGGGTAGGGGAGATCGCAAGTGAACTCATTACGCAAATGACGATGATATTCTGGCGGGAAAGAGGAAAAATCTACCGGATTTCAAAAGTGGAATAAAAAGAACCGCAGGAAAACAATTCAACTTGATTATCATCAGCTGCGTAACTGTGTGCGATTGACTAATTAGCATCGTATCGATATTTGCATTATTATTCGGTGAAGAAAGAGTGAACCAATAATTATTTTTAAGGATCACCACTCCCCGAATTCACTTATGAAAATATTTCTGTCAGATCGTCATTTCCAAATCGATTATGGTAAGAACCGCCTAGTCATCATCCGTATCTCGTTACTCGATTCTGTATTTCAATTACTCGTATGGGGAGCACAAGCTTCGAAGCAAAAATTGTGGGACAATTGGTCTAATCATCAACCGACAACCAACATACTGAACAGCCTTTACTCACTAACTACGAACTCATAATCAGTTCTATCCTGTTTCAAAAGTCACTTTGGACTGCAGGGATCCGGCTGATTTGCGACAGAGTGCTAATTACATTTTTTTCATCCACAGAATGCAACTTGTGTTCTCTTACTGAATTTTGCTGCAGATGGCGCCATGGCACGCGGTAACATCGAAGATGGCTAATATTTGTTGATTTTTAAACAATTGAAACTCGATTCATCATTCATAGGAGGTAAAACCCAAGGCCTATGGCATTGACGTTTACATTTCCGAATCAAGACTCAATTACGATTTGAGAACCGCAAAATAGAGGGAAATGCGCGCAATTACTACGATACTACGCTGCATTCACCCAATTTTCGTCGTAGCCTGCAGTATATCGATCTACGAGAGTTTCCACTAGCTACTATCAAATGACGCAATTGCACATCAGGGAATGCGTCGCCAGGGCGGCTCCGTCTACGACAATTTATCTTTCACTTCGTTTCAGACAATAGTTTTCACGAAAATCCTCATATATGCGCATCTCCATCGGCTTTGCAATTACTTCTCTGTAGCTAAAGGATCTCGAAAACAACTTCAGAAGGCCAACTAATAGTTGTTGTTATTTTAGTCAATAGAAAGTAATTTCATCGGTGCTATAGTGAGGAAAAAAGTATAAGTAAAAGTTTTGCCTTTAGATAAGAATCAATTTTCACACAAATAATAGAGATATTAGAAAACTGCTCTACGGCACGATGGTGGAACATTTTGCGAGCATGATCCAAAATTTTCATCCCATTTTCTTGGATGCTATGGAATTCTTGGTGCATATAAATAGCATGACTTTCCGTATTGGCTAATTGAGACACAGGGGTCTATGACAGCGCATTTTTTGAGTCAAGTATTCTCTATCAACCCTCTCAACTAGGAGGAATTTTTTTTTTTTTTTTTTCTCTTACAGAAGGATAGTTTTGATCATGTCTGCCTTCTTGATATAAGCATATGAGTGCACATACACTCGCTGATGGCCGTAGACCACGCATCTTGAATCAGACTGATGATGAGGTGCCAGCAATTGAATATGCGTACAACCGCTTCCGTGCAACACTAGTATCTAACTCGTGTGATCCGGTTATCGCACTAGCTGAAGCGGTTTGATCAATTGAACGATGCTGATGACGGACGTAGCGCCGTGGTACGATAAATAAGACTTGTGAAAATAATCTTGAGGCTCGATTGTTGCACAAAGTCCATTTAATATTTAGTTGAAGAAGACTATAAAGCACGGAAAATTGTTCTCAGGAGAGATTCTTAATTGTGCTTTTCCATTTATATATGTATGTTCATCTTTAGATTCAGTGCTGAATTGGGCAGCGTACAATACCATTGGCAATGATACACCTAATTGTTCCGCAATCGGTCGAAGTTTCATTCGTCGTAATTGTTCGATGTATCCATGAATTACATAACGGAGATCGGTCTAATGGAAATTAGACTGGGCCAGAAATATAATGATTAAACCATTAGAGTTAATTATTTGGCAAATATTCAACGTCGAGAAACGTCATGCTTACGCAACGTCCACATACGTCTAAACTAAACGTATACATTTTTATTAGCTACGTCAATGTTACAAATCATTAACATAAAAATCTATTAATACGATTACTTCAATTATAGGCTTTAATTACACACCTTGTTCGTACGATGCTTCTCAATGATATACAATTTTTTCACTATTTTTATTTCAACACCTCATCGAAACACCGAGATCGTATTAATTTTGGAACCAAGGAATTCACCAGCTGGTCTCACTATACGCGAGACATGCCACGGCGTTGACACTATGATAAATAATAATAGTCACGATTTATATATTATGAACTATTAGAACCAGCAAAAATTTTTTGTTAGCAATAGACCTCTTTCACTTTGTCAAGTTCGTTGAACTGATTCTGGAATGTCTATCGTCACACATGTATAAACAATCATGATTTTTATTCGTACACATATCTACATGACTAGCGTAGACTTACATCTAGAATAGATCGATATTTTGATCAGAGCATTGGATGATGATGGTTTTGTCCATATGTTATATGTATAATCTAATGCTTGAGAAAATTCTCCTCAAATTTGGGTATAAGCGGAATTAAAGAACGGAGCGATTTCTGTTCCAACCCGGCACTTTGCCTGCAATTTTATTGTCAGTTGCATCAGTGAATACAATATTTAGTCATTATTCGTTGTTTAAGCCGTGATATTCGTGGCTTGTAGACCCAATATACATTTCACGGGAAAGAAGGTCACGGCGTAGTAGGTGGAACTTTGCGGTTCATATCGATTCGTGTAGCTTCAACCGTTCACTCTCTTTCTATCTTTCTTGTTCACTGAGCTCTCTCGCTCCTTTCGTCTAACTACGTAGTTTTTTATCCCTAAAATTTAGTGCCGCTTGACCGACTCCGTAATTTCGTGTACGTAGGTATCTATGGCCAAGGAAGCATTCGGGTGGGTGATGAAAATGGAGCGGGATTGAAATTCAGAATTTCGAAAGCTGCGAAAAATCAATATTCCGAATTTTTATTCTACCGACTCACATTTTTTTGAAAGATTATTTTCTCCGAAAGTCTACGAAGCCAATTTAAAAAACTCCGATCGAAAAACACGGAGGGGTTGAAACTCCGAAAGCTATAATGATCCGAAACGCCAAAACTCCGGATCTCGGAATTCGCGGATACAACGTCGTTTATTTGTCAGCTTTGCCATGAGCTTCCCTTAAATTCTCGGATTTCTGGACTTTCAGAGTTTTTAACTTTTGGATGTTTGAGCTGTCTGCATTTCGGCCTTTTGGAATTTGCAAGTTCTGAACTCAAACGTTTCCAGAAATTCAGAATCGCATTTCAAATGAATTTGGAATTCAGACCATTCGGAACTTTTGGAATTCGGAACTTCAACCTCGCTCCGTGAAAATTTTGAAAGATCAATACGTATAGAATGGCAAATATTTCCAATTTTGAAAATACTTATACTGAAATAGCGATATATGAAATATGTGTTTTCTTGGACTCTTAATAGAAATTTGGATCTTTCCAATATATCTGGATCCAAGTATTCTGCAAGTCTCTTATGTCTCCGCCGTTTATAATCACGATACTTTATTTTCTCGTGCCTTTCTTGGCTCTGTAATTCCGAGAAAATTAACTTCTCATTTACATACGCGTGCGTCACTGATTATAATTCACTACTATTATAATTCGGTGCTCCATCTATCGCACTCGCATATTTCGCTAACTGCAGGGTAATTAGTTCCAAAGTCTTCGGCAGATAATAATACACGACGAGACGCGCGGCTTATTACTCGCCTTTCTTCTCGTCTATTGCAATTCTTTGGGCTGATCCGTGTGTTCAGGTGTGGGAACAATTCTGCATCTATGCCAAGGAATTCACACGAACATTTAGTACGCGAGTCGTTAGCACTCCCTTTGCTAAAAAACATCAAGTGCGCTTGAAAGCTTTGAAAGCTTGGATTCGATGCTCGAAACGTATACTTGCAGTTCTTAAACTCTCTGGCGGGCATTATGTAGGCTGCGGTTAATTTAGCTAATTGTAAAACCGAGCCATTCGAATACTTAAAGTGTGTTAACTGATTCTGCGAACAAAAAATCGCATACCATCATTCCACCGGAGAAACAAGTCCTTGTAAGCTAAGAAACGAGTTGTATACATGCAAATTCGATACTTCTTAGCTCTTGAAATTCCGTCAACTATTTCTATGACTTGATCTAGTCAAAGTAACGTCAAATTCAAAGGGATTCATCCCTCGGAATAATTATAAAGGTGAATTGGTCGCATGCTAGATGAGCTCGTTGAATAAAACGGAGTTTGATTTCATTCCAATATTTCACATCATTGAAGAGAAATAGAAATTGAAGTAGGTACGCGTAGGAGTCTATACCCAGAGACTGGTTTTCCTTGGCAACTATAAGGTAGAAGGTAGAAGCCACAACTCACAGGGCATACGCTATCCGGCTGTAGAACGGCTAGCGCGGAAAGTCAGACACAGACAGAGCTCTGGGGGCCGATGTTTTTGCTAGTCCTGTGAGAATTCCCCGCTAATTGTAATTCATCCACCCTTATTCTCTATGACAACTCATCCCTTGAACCTGAAAACGAAAGGGTTTTAATTAGTTCGGGTCTTTTGGACAGACAATCTTCAATAACCCAAGTCGCGGAGAAACTTGATGAAGCATTAAAAGTAAAAAGAAAAAAAAAAAGAAAATAAACGTTTATTCATGGTCAAATGGCGAATTGTGGATAAAAACTTTGAGTTATTTTCAGTGAACGTCGTTTCAACAATTGGACACGTTTTTCTATTTTTACTGTTGAACACATTTGCCTCTTCATGAATTCAGAAATGTCGTTATTCATGAGGAAATAACCGGTTTCAAATGCATAGGCAACGAACCTTATAGAATACCGAGGGCGGTACATGGGATACGCCAATTCCTCCGAAGCCATTCTGCAGCAGTCTCAGAGTCTGCGAAAAAGGATGACGCAGTAACGGCTGCAGCAAATTAACGAAGTTATAAATGCGGTAGTTATTGACTCGTATATTTGCTAAAAATAATACCTATACCGTGGAATAAATCCATTTCTATAACCCCGCGTTGAAATTCAATTATTCATATTTTTACCTTGAAAGCTGCAGCTATTATTGCCACTGTACTTAGCATTGTAAATCCATAATAGGTCAACAATATCAGTTCTATTGCTGCCTCATGAGTCTACGTCGCATTTTCCTATCCTTTGAACAGCACAGATTTCAGCAGCATTACATCTTTGCGAAAATTTGGCAAGATTCATTCTATAATAGGGTCTGGTTCTTCTCCGATAAGATTTTAATGGTTGCTCTGTAAAAGAAGTGAACATTTCCATGTTAAAACGCAATACTTTCTTGTATTGTTATGACGGGATTCTTTCTTGTTATTTGAATTCCGCGCGTGTTGAAACTGAAATTTGACAATGAACTTGTGCAACTTAATTTCAAGAGTTTCTTTGGTTATGTTCAAATGTTCACTCCTGCACCCCATTTACGGGTATTTTTCTTTCACGCCAGAACTTTAGCCAGAAAAAGCACCGCGGCTAATGAGCGATCGTCAGAAATAAAAACAGTTATTATGGAGGCAATGCATTAATATAGCTAGTCAGGGATCGTTAACGCAGGTGTAACCGTGGCCATGAACGGCCTCGAGCAAATATTAAACGACATTATCTTTCGTACTTCGCACAGCGATTAACAGATAGACTAATGATACCTGCTGCGCAAGGAAACTATTGATATTCTACATTTTTATGGTGTGCTGTATATAATATACGCTAACATAAACCGGTCGAGATATCGCAAACGGTTTCAAGTAATGCTGGAAATTCTTGTTAGTTCGCAGCAACGGACTAGCGGGGCAAGCAAACTTGCTGCAGAGGTTGTTAAAATAGACGTAGATTCAGGTACATTTGCCTACGCGATATACTCGACCCGAAATAGAACGGCACGCCTTCGGCCCAAGAATGTGGATATCGAAATTACAGCCTCCTCCAGTCTAGACCGCTTTCGTCACAAATATATGAACGTCTATTGAAAAATTAAGCACTCGAACAGTGCCACGTGAACTCTAATGACACAATAATCCTATCCATCTATCATCTGCGAATAAAAATTCTTCTGAAACTCTAAAGATGCTAGAAAACTGACTTTCGCATGATTCTTAAATATTAGACATACACATAGGTATATGAAGAAGTTTAATTTTCGTCTCTTGATCCTGTCAGGTTTGTTGCACGGTATACTTATCTGGCAAAAGTTGGAGTCTGGCAATGTTTGGTCTACAATAGTGAGCAGACGACCGTGAACGATGAATTTTCGTGACATTTTCATAAACGTTACTCATAGTGATTTGAAAACCTTTGTAAAATACAGAGGCTGTATTTGTGAACGTAGATTATAAGTGTGCGAATGACTTATCAGCCCGAGTATAACGGCTTATTTGCGTAACGTCACAGCAACGCGCTAATTAAAATTGTTATTATAACGTAAATAAAGAAAAAAAATAAGAAGGAAAGAATTGCATTTTCATTTCGCACTATCTTATACAAGCGTTAATGTTATGGTAATTATCGAGACTATTATTGGCATCTTTAGTTTTATGTTCACGCGAGTGAGGAAGCGCTTTTGACGACGTAAACATGTTTCCCATTTATCAATTTAAATACACGCATGCAGATGCAGCAGAATGTTAAAAAATCATTTCTTTTTTTCTATCATCGGATCGAATTCGATAGGCGAAAAGACGTGGCCGAGGATGAACACAAGTTGTGCCTTTGCCCTAGCCCTTGTGTTATCTCGACCCTCAAATTCGATCCGAACGAAAAGGCCTCTCGTATCTCACCCCAGAATTTCACGCGTCAATAAATAACGAAGTGTCCATGTCGTCGCGCAAGGAGCTTGTGGATGTTGTGCTTAACTTCAAGTTCATAGACTTTGCTTGGTATAGGTATATAACAGCTTGTAGCCGGTGGCCTCGAAAACCAGCCTTGTGTATATAAATTTACAAAAGCGGAGGGATGCAAAGAGAGTCCCTGTATATAAGGGTAGAACGGGGCTAACCGTACCTGAGTGACTTGCTCAGCGAATTTTTCAGCCCAGAACGGGCGACTTCCCTCATCGTCATCGTCGTCATCATCATCGTAGACTCCAAGCCACGAGCTTCACGACCTCCTCAACTTCATATCCGTCATTCTCGACATCTTCGTCGAGGGTTTTTAGCCCCTTGCTTGATTATATGTATACGTACCGATACTCGAAGCAAGTAACCAAACTTGGGAGAAATTACAAATACACACTCATAAAATGCTCGCTCTTCAACAAGATGTACCTACTCACTCGCTGACTTGTTAATTGATCCTCGAGATCATTGGGTAATCCCTTCTTTGACTTCGTGTCGAGGAGTCTAGGAGTTTTCTTTTATAAGGGGAGCAGTGCTTATGAAATATATGGTTATGAAAATAAACCATAGTCCAAGATCAAAATATTTTTTCACCAAAGTTTATTCCGCATCGCCATCATTTTGTCTTATCTCAAAACACCTGCTGCAGGAATTCGGACACACGGTTTCACTGATTCAATTTCTTTGGGATCAAGATGGTTCGGAAGACGTGCTATCATAAATTGAGTGAAAAAAAAATTGAATTCAAAGGATTGTCAGACAAGGTATGATCAGTTTTCCAGGAAGTGAACACTTCTGTACTAATCATTTGCAACTGATTTGACTGAAAAATTGAATTTTTCAATTTCTTGCTAACATATGCGAACTTTGGTAAAGTAATAGATTGATCTTGAACTATACATATGCTCAATTCTTAAGAGCGACACACTTACTAGTCCTTTCAAGGAAAGCATAATATATTGATTACCCCATGACGATCATGGCATAACGTTGTTTTTTCGATAATACGTTATCCAATTTTACAGAAACGATGAAGATCTCTAAAAATTGTAAAAAAATTTGAGCCAAAACTGAAATAACCCGAAACTGCCGAAATAAAAAAAAAATACCCACTGATAGAACATGACTAGAGGATGAATCAACAAACGAATCAAACAAGCCTAGCATCAGGGACCAGACGTCTCTTGGCTCGGAAAGCGAGAAAACTATTTTTGCTACATGCTAAATTCGCCAAGGAACAGGCAAAAGGCTTTCACGGGCGGTGATTTATCTCGATAATCGATAATCCTGCGCAAGGTAGCGTTAACCCGAGAATTTATCACTCGACATATTTGCTGCTCGAAAAATTTCGATTATTTATCTCCAGAAGTTTGGTCAATTTTCGTTCGTTCAGATCTTTACTCAACGAATGACATAAATAGGTACGCTTTCAGTCTGAGGCGTGTATCGACGATAATGGACCGAGAATGTACCACTGCCATGGCATGCTGTACGCTCTTTTGCAGTCCTTGCCAGTAGACGTTCTGCGCAGTTGTGCATGTCGGCAATAGTGTCACATAAACTGTCTCAGCCGAATCCCCAATGTGCATACAGATAGATTGGCCACTATGCGTTACAAGTAACCGATTCGATTCTTTATTTTTGTAGCTTATTTTCGTACCAGTTATTTTTCCCTGGCATCCGGCCACGTCCGTCAAAATGCCATTCCTCGCGGATTAGCAAGATCCGCACTCTACCATTTTCACCCAACTCTATATCCCACTCTTTAGAGCTAACGAAGTAATTGGACTCCCCACTTTAGAAGTTGGAACAAAAATATTGATAGAGTTAATACACCGTTTATGGGAATCTATTTCACCCCATGGGATCAACGCGTTAAAAATTCGCCCATCAGTTAGTCCCAGCATCGTTCAACTCGATTCAATCTTGCCGAAAGATTCTATAGTAGTACATTTTGCACAGTGCTGAAAATAGTTGCGTCTCCTAAAGTTAGAACCATGCGATACACTGACCGGAACTGGACACATCATCGACCGTAAGGCTCGGAGCGATTGGCAAAAGTCTTTGGTTATGGTAACTGGTAACACATGGTGCATGTCCGATGGATTCTGGGATCAAATTTCCAAGATCGAAACTCGTGACGAGACCGTAGTAATAAATTACAATTTTCTGTAGGTTTTTATGCTGTATAGAAAACTGCGCTGTAAAAGTAACAAAGATCTATGACTTTACTGTCATCTCACATGTAGGTATGTGAAAGGTCTCGTATACTGTTGGCTGAAGCACTGATGCGGTTGTGTTCTCATTTCAAGTTCAATAAATCTAACGTTTCCAAACACCTGCTTTACCGTAGGTGCAAAATTTTCTTATTCTGCGTTATTTTTCTACTTGGCACTGGCTACGGAGGCAACGCGATGTGGCTTTTTGGCGTAGGAGTCGAGACGTGTCGTCATAGTAGGCGCCAGCCACCAGGGAGCATGGCCTGCCATCAATGGTAGGTATCTAAGATTTGCTGGTTTAAAATAACAAAAGCTCACCAACGGAAGCGTCGCAGCATGCAGAGACTTGGGCACATCAAGCACGCCGTCGTCGTGTGCTTAGCACCATATTCAATACTCGTCAAGCACATCTCAGCCTAATGACAAATCTTTGATGGCTGATGAAGAACTCAGCAATGTTCATCCCTCGACGACAGAAATCTCGCGTCGTGCCAAATTTCGTCGAAAATTGCTCAATATCACTCGTAATTCGCGAGGCAACTCGAGGTTGCTTCACTGCACAGCCCAAAATCACGGGTTGCAGGACGCATGATTTTTTTTTCTCGAAAGGCAACGATCAGCCACATAATTTCTGAAAATTGTTTGGATGAATGATAAGATCAGAATTGGAAATCCGTTCGCGTTTCATCATCGAAAAATTGAGACTAAGCCAGATTTGCGAACAACCGGAGTGGATAAGGTAGACTTTTTTCTTTCTTTTTTTTTTTTTTTTTCACCGCAGCGAGACTCTGTGGTTTCCAACTTCTGCGCCTTTGGTAAAAATAGAACCTCCACTGTGTGATCTTAGCGATATTACGTACGGTTTCAAGTAATACTACACGATGAATAAATGTTGAATGTTGATTCTTTTCATAGCGCTAAACTGGTGTTAATGATTTCGAACGCATCGGTGCATATAGAGGATACTGAAAACGTGACTAAAAATCACGTATGTAATCTAATAACTCGGCCGATCTTTTTAGCGCCAATTTTCACCGTTCAAGAGTTTATTTCATCTCCTCACAGTATCTAAACCAATACGATATTTTTCTCGCTTTTAAAAGCAATGGCTACACTGCATGCTTGATTTCGAGGTTCAAACAGTTTGCCTACACTTGCGTCATTCGTCTGAAAATCGAAAAGAACCAATCGTGTTTATATTACATTGAATTGTATACTGTCGAAAATCTTCTCAGAGGCAAAAAGTCCGATGCGAAAAAGTGTGAAGGGAAAACGCATCGAGTGCCATTAAACGTTGAAATTTGATCTTTAAAGTGGAGCATTGCCCACAAGTGGAGGAAGTCATATCCATTGCGGACACTGCTTCAACTCGATGAATAATACTTTTTTTATTTTTAATATGCTACTTATGTTTCGAAACACGTTATGTCTCAATGTAACGCGTGAACCGGTATCAGTGATTGTGAGATGCTGAATGAACTTTAAAAATAAATTCAGTTATATATACACAAGATGAAAACGCTAACGTTTCTGGTTGACGCAGAAACTAACCGGCTTGTGTCAGATTTGATAATCACAGGGTACAAACGAGTTGGGAGTTTGTATGAAGAATTGGCAAATTAACACTTGTTTTGGAACCCGTTGCTAATTCTATGTCACTCAGCAAGTTCTTCGTAAGTATCTTATAGTAACGACGCACAGGGATGATATTTTCTCAGTCTTCTACTTATAAATTGAACGTGTACTCTGAGTACACGATTCGAGTACGCCTCAATGTGTACTGCTACTAACTACAAACAATATTTAGATTATATATTTATCGAATGTTGGTACATACAACAAAATATGGGAAAAAAAGAAAGATAAATTCGAGTATCGTGATACGATGTGGGATGCGATAAGAATTCCCCTGTATAATTCTCAAATATTTGAAGAAAAATTTTGACTCGGCTAGATAAAATCAATCGCTGATATAACCAGCGCCACTTTTTCAACTGTATAGCTTACCAGAAACTTCAAAACTACTGTGTTTTTTCGTAACACACGTGCTTGAGTATTTTTTTAATATAATTAGTACAGAGCCGTGCCTTGTCAAGTCAAGTTCAAGCAGAAATAGAAAAATAAGTTTTTGGCAGTTAGAACTCAAGGAATTCTTATTTTGAAGCGATCGGAGACGGTGCTATGAATACCTCGTCAACAAGGTATCTTGTCTGAAGAACATTTAAGCGCGAAATACACGAGTCCTGCGCCTTACGCTATGCGATATTGTAAATACCTTCAAACAATACAACGACTGCACAAAGAAATTGAATTTCCAGTGTTACAATACTACCGAATGTCAAATCTTTGACTGTTCCGAAGCCATATTTTCATCTTCTCATCGCCTCTCCGATATATTTTAGTTTTCATCTACTGGAATGAGTATGCAGAATTGGATTATTTTTAGATATGCAGATTTTCAGCGTCGATGAAACACAAACGATTTAATGAAAATTTCGGAAAATAGAGCCAGACAGCATCCGCAGTCATTCTGCGGATGGTATCGTCCTGGGCATCCTAGGTCAGGATGTGATCAATGCCTGCTTGGATGAATACGAGGGTATCCGAAACCTATTCTCCCGAATATACACGAGAACAATTGATAACAATTAGGCAATTGTATGCCTCCAGTGACACAACATCGTATTGAAATGCTTTTGGAATAAATACGAAGTATTTTGCCACTCAATTATACGTGCATGTTATAGAGACCGACGAAATATTGGGTAATGATCTTTTCTTAGTACCACACTAATGAGCTAATCTTATAACGATTCAACCTGAGCATTGTTGTGCCATTTGTGCGATAATTCACCATCATCTCCGCAGTTACCTGCGTCTCTACCGTCTTTTCGAATTCTTTGTAGGTACGTACCTACTTTATACGTATACATATAAATGATAAGGGGACGAAAAACAAAATCGTTTCCCCAGCTGGCTAATCGCTACACAATGGTACTAATGAAATTCTAATCAACTCATGATTGTCTACTGAATAAATTATTACCCATTCGTACGTCACCCACTCCGTATTAGCTCCACGTCGATGTATTGCCGATGTCGTTTCTGACGACACGAGTCTTTTTCTAGTTTATGGTTGTACAAAATTGAAAAGAGAAATATTCCGAGCCTATACTCTCAGTCGATTATCGCAGGTCATCGTGACACGCATAATCCACGAAGTGGATCTTGGAAATGGTAAAAAAAATAGTATTGAAAAAAAACCCTGATCTAAATAACAATTGACGTGATAATCGATGTACAAACTATAATGTCCGTTCGACCGCCCACGTGCTGTGGTATTTACGTCACTCGATCTTGGGAGTTCTCTTGTACGAATGTGTGAGGCAAAGCGGTAGGATGAACATTCGAATACCCAATCAAGGTCACAGGCTTGGAACCACCGATCAGTATCCCGGATATTCGACGTCACGCCGCACTATCGATTTCGGTGAAAATTCTGAAACGCGTTCAGTTTCGATATACGGGAGACTCTCGGATTCTGTAATCTCATCGTGACACATCACGTTTTTACAGCAATTTTACTATTCTATTTGGATATAACATGCGGTGGTCATATAGGTACCATTTCTTCGAACTGTAACGTATAGTTTCTTAAGACTCGTCTCGTTACTTGCATATTATCGTTATGTGACAGAAGATTTGGAGAATTTTTCATATCACATCTTCAGTGGCTGGAACTAGAATTTTATGGTCTAACTATCGAGATAGTTCGAATGTTCCTTTCATATGAAATATTTATTATCGACCGCGGACTACTTAGTCAGTCTCGTTTCAGTTGAATAACCCTGATGAATACGTAAAAATTTAGCCAGTAATTCGCTCGATGAAAACGCACGAGATTTTCAGGAAACCAGTAGGTACAGCTCGGTTATGGAAATGTCAATTAATCCAGAATTCACCAACAATTGACCAAAGTTCATTTCACATAAAAAGATGTATCCTTTTCCAAAACCTGTGCCGTATGGATTTCGGAACACCGTTGGTGCAATTAAGGCCGTTAAGGGCTCATTTTGTTCGGAAATAAAATCTCCATCATGCGAACGAAGGAATTTTTTCAATGTTTTGGTTTAGGATGAGTTATTTGAAAATTAGTGGTCCGAATTTTGAAAACTTCGGATAAATAACTATAAGTTTTGCACACGGTTAATTTTTTCAGATCCCCTCGTTCACATGATGAGAATTTTCATTCGGAACAAAATGAGCCCTCAACGACCTTTTTGGAACTAACGGTACTCTGGAATCCTTACGACAGAGGATTAAAGGAGAACATTTTTTTGGATCTAAAATGAAGTTTGGTCTGAAATAAATAAATTCCGGGCTAGTTTGAATTCGTGAAACCAAGCTGTACTGGTCCCCTTAAGTCGGATGATACAGCCTAACACGCTTTGAGCTGGAAGGTCAGGTGCTCTGAAGTATCCCCACCATTGCATACCCAGAATTGATGCCCGAGTAATGAAAATAAAAAAAAATGTGTCGCGTGCTATGCGTTGCAAGTGCGTAGGACGTCTAGATTCGAGAAAAGCTTTAATCCTTGTTCAAATTGCCTACATGTGGCAAAACTAATCAGTATTGAACGTTTGTTCTGTCTGGCCGAATTTTCAAGATTCCAAAACACGGAATTAACCGGATAAATTTTAATCTGATACGAAAAAGGACTGACGATTCCTGCTATATCCTCTATTTTACCGATAGAAATGTATATGCATAGGATCTTGAAATCCTCAGTCGGGACTCCTGAGGAAATCTCTGCAGCCTCGAGAAAACTAATCAAAACTAATCAAGATAGCGATCGAAACTAGCAGAATCTCCGACTGACGTAGACGCGCAAAAAGACATTAGTCCGATTTGATCTTTTGTGTGGATTCATGTGTAGATAAGGGACTTTAGATACCTGAATGTATCGGTTATACGTACCTAAGAAACGCCTGACTTAAGCGCATGATATCGGGGTTCTCCGTTTGTTAACGTTGTTACGCAATGCTTTTGCGTCATATTGAATTTGATGCAGGATGTGTCATCAAGCAAGCCAACCAATTCCATTGTTAAACACTAAAGCTTACAATCATAACAGTAGATAGAGACAGTAGATTGACAGTGCCGTAAGCAGTGGCAATGGAAAATAGGGCCCGGCTAACGTGAAGCTCAATTTCGTAACGTTGAGGCACAGACATGAACTGAAAAAATTCTCTACTTCGGAACTTAAATGTTTCAAACGCAGCGGAATTCGGTGCACAATTTCCCGAAATAAGTGAAATGTAAAATATGCACCTCGCGTATAAGTATTCCGCAGTTCCAGGAAAATGTGTGTCATCAAACAGTGCAATCTTTTCCCAACATTTTTTATGTGAAGGTAACGAATTTCAAAAAAATACTCTGAGCGCACGAATGTTCCTATATACATTCGGGGCACGTGAGAATGGGTCTCGAACTTTGGTCACATTTGGAGCTTCATTAAAATTCGAGAATTCTAAGAATGGAAGACCAACTTTGCATGGAATTTCCGACACCTTCGACTGCGATTGGAAAAATTGGTATTGCAAGATACCTACACCTGAACGATGAAATAAAAATAGGCCCTGCAGCGCAATTCTGGAATCGCTAAGCCTTTAGAGGTCCAAATTTTCACTAGGCGACAGACATATGTATAATTATACATTTTACGTTACGTTTCATTTTTTATTTTGTCAGAAACGCCCACGTTCTGTACCGACAGTATAGTTATATTTAGCCCAGTATATATTTCGCGTTAATAACTTAGCAGTGTGACACACGCAGCACTCTCCACAGTGGAAATTTCCATTCGCGACATGCATTGGCGTAACGTTGCACCGCGCGATTCATTCATCAGGCACGATTAGCTCAAACTTTTTTTCCTTGAAGTATCAAACCGATTGGGCGCATTCAGTTATTGATACATCGGTGCCTAATTCATCATCAATTAATCGAAGATTTTTTATACGCGTGAAATTGATGCCACCGTTTTGATTGATATACGTTCCTAATTACTGTGAATTATTCGAAAAACCGAATCATTGTTCATCATTTTGTTATAAAAACTTTTTCGTACAACGAGCTATTGACCGAATGATGTTTAAATAAGTATTCCATCATTGCGACTTACAGTGAGATTATCATAAACTTGGCGACATCGAATAAAATACTAACCCACGGCAATTTATCGCTAAATGGATGAGTCCGAACAATTCCGATATCACAGCTTATTGTCATCCAAAGATTATCTGGCAGTTATTGTAACTTGTTTCGTTCTAATCTTCTCGATCTACTCACACCCGATAACAATGTCGATTTACTTCGATTGATAAAAGAACAATATTCGAGAGCGATTAGTGAACCGCGTCACGATTCTTTGAAATAAACCGACGTCCCACTTCACTCGATCTAGATACGGATGTACTGTTTGGTTTCCATTTTCGATCTCTTCATTGAGAGGCAAAATAGTACATTTCGTTACAACTGCGGATAGGCTTTTTTTGGCGAAACGACAGGCTTACGGCACGAGTCGTAGGCGAAAAAGAGAGAAAAAAAAATGGAATATTAACTATTCATCTGGGCCTTAAGATAATACGATTGAATGATGACAGTCTACCGGTTGATACACCAATTAGTGAGGAATGCATAACTTATAGACGGTCATGAAATATAATTATCACAATCGCAGTACCATAGGTACATACGTACTATAATATGAGTATATATGTACTCAAAAGAGAAACATTCCGACTATCGAAGTCCTACTTTCTTGAGTAATAATCTATCACTGAATTGAAATGAGTTTTTAATGATGATTATATGAGTGTGTCATGAAGAATAAATAGAAGAAAAATTCACCTACTACCAAGTTTTTGTGTTTGTTTTTTTATTTTTTCATTCCACTATTTTTATTTCTTATAAGTTCTGAACAAATATAATTTTCAAGTACTCCCTTCACAAGTGTAAGGAGTTCGTATTCATTGCACAGGTTTGTGACGAATTGAATTAGTAGCTAATTAACTTTAACGTTCATTGATTATATTTTCACATATGAGGGATAAAGGATCCGAAGAAGAACTGCGAGAAGGAGCGGGAAAAATTGATGATTAAGAATGTAATATTATTAGTTTAAATTTTCTTTATTGAACATGACATAAAAATTGCGATACATAATGATGTGATTAACCGAAGTCTATTGTAAGCATTCAAAACTTTTGATATATTATTTATTCATCAGTACGGCTATAAGTATTTTATAATATTTCATGTGAATTTCTTATCAAACGCTAACAGGTTATTTCTATTTATATGTAAATACCGACATATCTATACGCATGGAATGTATGCTGATAATCTCACTATTTTTCGTCGCTCCTGCACGTAGAGCTATAAGGATTCAAAACTTTCGGGTATCCCGCATACAAACTCTGGTTGTTTAAATTGAATTTGACCAAATTCCGTTAGAAAGGATCAAGTCATTGACCGATGAAATTTGCTTCGGTAGCAATTTTCAAATATTAGACTTTCTCGAAGTGGTAATTGGCTGCAGGATCGATGTAAGTGAGATGTATTAGATTATCAACGACTAAAGCTATAATTTATGTTAAAAAATAAATAGTTATCAAGTAGAGGCCGAGAAAGATTTGAAATTTGCTTCCCATTTTTAGGAGAGTATTTTCAAAACTTGACTAACACTGTTGTTTGCGGGATTTTTGGCAGTGATAATAGTCAGTCACGGTCGAGGAGGAAACGAAATTCACCTAATTTCATCTATTCATTACTTACACACGAAATCGAAAATCATAAGAAAAAATAAGAATCGCTGAGATATTTGGCCTTGTATACATATATGAATATGGCAGTTTTTTTGTTATTTTTCTGATTAATTTTTTTTTTTTTTTCAAGTAGTTGATCGAAAATTTCGATAATGATCAGTAGTATTTCGTGGCGTAATTATTGCAATGATCATACGTAAGGCATGTGTGTATAATATTTAGTTGCTGAAAAATGTTTTCCCCTCAACCATCTGCGTTAAAATCAGCACAAAATTTCCCAAAGTAACTATAATTAGTAACTATATATATATATATGTATCTAGTGAAATAATAAAGAACGGAAAGAAAAATGTAAAAATAAAGAAAGAATCATAACGTTCTTGAACAATAAATAGATCATATCTCGACAAACTCTTAACTCTAGTAACACCGCATAATCAGTTCAATTCAACGGACTAAATTCGTAGAGATAATATCGGGAGAAGTTTTCCAATTTATATTATGCGAAGAAGGAAATTGATTCTCGATATAATCGCAGACGAATAATAGCCCAGCACCACGTTCATATAACACCCCACCGGTAATTTTTTTAAAGCAGTCTTACAGTAAGCGGTAACTGTTGGAAAATCGTCGATATGTGACAAGTTTTCGATTTATCGAAAACAACGCAGGTTTTAGGTAAAGGTATAATACCTACGACATAGGTAATACCTGCGTATATATATCAAGAGTTTTCAAAATTTACCGCGAGATTTATTTTTATAATAGGTACGTCAAGACAGGTCAACACTGCTGATGCCAAATTCTGGCAACGATTTCGAAAAAGACAAAATCAATGGCTACGCGGCTATTAGGAAATTTTTAATTTCATTTCATATCGGTTATCAAATGGCTATTCGTTGGAAGTTTCATTTTTCGGAATATAATTATATGATTCAGACGATTAAACTAACTAGAGCCTGAGACACCACGTTGGTAATACATATACGGACGAGTGAATGCTCATCATGTATATATGTATATTCCTTCGGAGCGTCTTTCGTGATTTTGGATTTTTTTCTTTAAATCGTTGCAAAATAATTCTATCTTAGCTTACGGTATCACAGAGTCACACGCGGTACCAATAAACAGTTACCAGTTCGGAAATTTCCGAATAATATTATCTATTATACTAAATTTCTGCACCGTATGTACAGGTGACCTGGATTTAACGTCGATCAATTTTCTATACTAACAAAGGAAAAACATTATTTCGGAAACGAAATAGAAACTTCGAAAATCTTCGAACTGCGCTTTCATGGTACTTCATAATGTATATTTTTTTTCTTTATTATTATTATATTATATATATATATATATATATATATATATCCATCGATCGATTATTATTCATGATGATAAGATCGTAAATTTTCTCTGAAAATCACATATCTTAAATCGATCAACGATGTTTTCTACACAAGCAAGCTTCTAGTTTTCGTATGTGTTATGAATAAAAATAATAATTCGTAGATTTTGTTACAATTCTGATTTTTGTTTTCCTGTTCGTGTGTTTTTTTCGTTTTTTTTTTGTTTTTTTTTATCTATAAAAATTGGACTGCCTGCCCTACTGGGATATAATATATATATATTTTATATTTATAGCATTTACAATACAGATTAATTTTAATATTATCATTTTATAATATATTATAGAGGTACATTAAATTTGAAATCTGCAATTCTCTCATAAATCCGTAAACGTGTTAAAATAAGTCTTTTATTAGGCTTCCATTCGTTACAATCACTCTTACCTACTAAATGAACTAACTTGCGAATTTTTATACATACATATAAGTGTATAGGTAGGTATTATATTTCTCCAGGCGCCAATATATGTTCGATATATAATTCGTTACATCAAACTGCGAAAATGCGATCGATCGTCAGTTTCTAATACGTATACAACATCCATAGAATATCGTCTGCAATTCTCGCGTCAAGGTTTTAAATATATAAATAAATAAATAAATAAACTTTCGCCAAAACTGCTTCCTCTCAAAATAAAAAGATCAAATAAACCATAAATCGGATCAAATCACTTTTATCTTTCCTCCGTACATATATGTATACATATATATACACATATATATCAATCCTTTTTCATTTAATGAAAAAACTGGGAAAGTTTGTGTGCAAAATATATGAGAAATAAGAGAATAATGAAAAATTGCACTTCGTACCTCGTTTTGTAAAAGCTTCCCAAAAATCTGCTCCAGGTACATAATTATATAATCGAGAGCAAATCCAGTGGATATAATAGCGGGAAAATATTTTAAAAAACACATGGCGAGAATCGGTGCGCGAGAAAATTGACTTATGGAATCGACTTATATCTCGTTACTGACTGACAATTAGACCAACTGACGATCGACTTTAACGCATCTGTATGCCGTATGTGTACGATTTAATATGAATTCTCCCGACAAGACCCGGTCTTTCGGATTCATAAACTTGCGGAAATTATTCCACGAGCTACTGACGTACTGCAGCTGCGCGTTGCGGACACAGCTAATGTATATTCGATGCTGCTTTCATCATCTGCAATTATCAGGGTTTGACCTTCGTACCTCATTACTTTTCTTCCCAATTTCGTATACATATATCTCCAACTCCGCGATCAGGGGCTGCTCTTTTTCTATTCTGAGTATTTAGCGG
Source organism: Ametastegia equiseti (assembly GCA_963989295.1). Taxonomy (NCBI): domain Eukaryota; kingdom Metazoa; phylum Arthropoda; class Insecta; order Hymenoptera; family Tenthredinidae; genus Ametastegia; species Ametastegia equiseti. Next base: position 8,439,447 of record OZ022393.1, read on the forward strand.
GCAAGATAATACATATATGAACATCCGGCCTGCAGAGAAATAGTTATCTGGGTAAAACTCTGTGTAAGATTTTCAAGTTTATTTTTTTTAAATGTTTTGTGTTGTTGTTTTTCTTTTTTTCATCTTCTTCTTCTTCTTCTGATGTTACACGCTAATTTGAGGAAAAACCCTGGGGGGGAAGGGAAGGGTAAGATCTGATCTTAGCTCACCAAGCAACTGGCGGATCCGGGTCTGGGTCCGGGCAAGAACGAGCCAAGAGTTTTAGACTCGTTCCGGAACCGGAAGGGGCCGATGTGCGGCGAAACTCAATAGGTTTTGAACCGGAAACAGGTGGCCGGCCCAAAACCGCTTGATTGTCTCACGACAGGTTGCGCTGGTCCTCGGAATTATCGTCTGCTTTTTTCAACGAACGTTTAAGCTTGTCTACAAGCCTGTTGTGAAATTTATTTAACGAATTTGAGCTTCCGGTCTTCGGTGGTGAACTACCGGTACTTTTGCTCGGACTTTGAAGTGAGCTTTGAGAGGCTCTAGAAGAAGTTCTAGAAAATTGCCTTGACGTTAATGGAATTGGACGATGGGCAGGTGAAGTGAGATAATCAGAACCTGGCGACGTTGACAATGATGGGCCTTCGGACTTTGAGCATTCCGAAACCTGAAACAGAGGAAAACCGTACCGGTTGTTATAGAACATGATCATTCATCAATATTTCTATGTTAACAGAAAACAATTGCAGAGAAAAGTGGGCTGAGATCGCTAACTACCGCTAAAATTGTTGCAAATTTCAATTCGATAGGAAGGTATAGTTCTCCGCTTGTTCCCTTGATTTGGTTTATTGTTTTTTAATCAATTTCTGCCTGTCCTTTAGAGACGTCGACTTAAAGCCTTGAAAGGACGTAGGTTGCCCTTGGCCTGATAACTATAATGTTATATATTCTGCGAACCGTATCGAAAAAGGAAAATTCGCATTGTGCATAGTCAAGCTGGAACGAGAGACATGAATCGAGTTTGTATTTGGACCGGATTTCGCAGCCTCGTGATCGTACTCTGTACATTATAAGACTATACGTTGCAAGGTCTTCTGAAGCGCCAAAGTCGGAAGTGATCACGACCGCGGTATAGATCGGGGAGATTAATCATACGCGGAAGTATCAGTGCAGAGATATAATTTACAATATTTTTTAGACAGTTTATAAACAGGTTAGAAAGAAATTCGCGATTGTTCGTCGTATATGCACATGGACACATACGTTATTACAGCCTTGAAGGGGATCTTTATAATCGAGTTTCCTTGTTAAACCATCAAGTTCAACTTCCTCGTATAGGCGTATAATATCATAAGGAAAATAAAACCGAAACAGACGGAGTATAAATCGAGTATTTCCGTCCTCTTTACTGTACACTTCGTTATTAGTGAACATAGAACTTTTTCAGAGGTATAATATATGTATAGAATTTTTTGATACGTGGCCAAGAAATGAAAAATGAGAAAAAATAAAAATAAACACAACGAAAAATGATACGTAAAACAACAAATAGGAAAAAGATAAATAAATACAATGCGTTTAAACGCGTATACTACGTCACGAGCACGTGCGAGTGTTTATATTTACGTTCAAAGATCTCAATTAATACCACGTGTGTATCTCCTCGTGTCATAATAACGGTCGATTACAACCGTTCACTTGGGTTGGTAGGTTGGTAGGTCGGTATAAGGTGTAATACCTACATACGCTATACGAGAGTAGGTTACGCACAATTCCTTTACTGAATATACATATACGCCTCAGCTCACAATCAGCTAGGAAAAGAGGAGCGACGAGAGAGGCGCCATTTAAAGACACGCCAAGAAAACACCGGGTCTCATCCAGGAGGCACCACGTGAAATATATACGTACAGTGATTCCCCGTTTATTTTCAACGGTTTTTAATTACTTCCAATTATAGATGCATAATCAAATCGATCGTATATAGGAGAAAACTTTTTGATAACCGTTGTCATATTATTATAGCACGATTGACTTATTGCGGGTTCTGAGACCTGGAACTATTATACCTATGGTAGCGCTTGCTGGAAGTATGGTAACCGTTCTCATAATTCTGGCGAGCGTTACCATACGTATAGTTCCAGAAATATTTCACACATTTCGCACAATCTCTCGGCACATTCGAACTTTTTTCTCCATTTTTCAAACGTAAAGATTACAGAAATTGGAACTTTTGTGCTTGTCAAATTGCAGGGTGTCCCTTATTAGAACCGCGAAATGAAATTTATTGATCGTTTCAGATATGCCAGGTTTTCATATAATTATAGAAAGAAATAGATTTTTCCGTAATTTTTGCTTCGATATGAATTCATCAGGAAAAATGGGAGGTTGAATCAATTTTCAGTTAAATCTGGCAATCCGAGTGGCAATCACGATATTCTGTGTTGACTTTGTTTTTTATATGAATTTCCCCCGATTTTCAATTCAGATAAGCTAATTTACTGACCATTTCAAGTGCTTATCGATACCGTGGAAATCCCCTGGTTTTCCCTGATTTTCCGGTTCAATTATCTCTCTGAATTGCGTTCATTATAGAATGTAGGCAATGGGTCCATAGATCGATTTTTAAAAGTCTACCTGCAATCGCGATATCCGACATACTTGTTGTTTGTTTATTTCGCCGTAGTATTGTCAGTGTTATTCAAGAAAGCATTGCCGTGATTGCAAGTGAATGAAAAAGGTCGTTGGCTCATTGAGGAAAATAAGAAACAACGATATAAAGCAATTTAATTAATAATTTATCGATAATTATTGCTATACGATGTTATTTCGACGGATTGAAAAACAGCTTGTTATTTAAACAAGTACTCAGCGTCTCTCGTACGTTCTGTGTTCGAAATAAGGATTTTTTGAGTCCCATCAGCCAGTTCCCGTGTATATATTTATTTAGTTCATAAAATCTGACTGCAGGTTCAAATCCTAAAACCGTTAGCCTCGGTATCGGTCGTATAACGGTTGATTGATCAATTTAAAGGACTGTTTAAATACCGAGGATGCGGCTTACAGTATAAGCGTACTCGATTGATTTGTTATACGGCAGGTATACAGTATACAGTACATATATGTATATGCATTCAACTGTGGATATGTTTACAGTCGGAATCACTGACCAGGAATGCCGGTTCCACTGAATCAGCCTGTTCTGCGTTTTATACATCGATACCGCATCGTTCGAAATGACAATAACGTCATTGCTATTTGTTTATACATACATACGTGTACACAGTTTTTATTGGCGGCTGACTTACGATCACTCGCGGGAATTCCTATAGAGTGAATACATTTCAAAAGTTTTCCTATAATTAGATCTTTAGACCCCGCAATCTTCGATTTCTTATCCGGAGATTTCCAACGATTTGATTCAATCGAATATCATTCAATTCTTATTTGATTGGATATTTTTCGAGATACTTCATTGAGGACGTTATAAATAAAACAATTAGAATTCCGATGGCGACATCAGTGCTATTAACTATATGTAACATATACATACACATATACGTATGTTTATATATAGGTATATAAATAATATATCGCTATACATATAATATACTTCGTATATCCACGTATCGCGCACACATCCGTCAGTATGTCTGTCTGTCTATCAGTCATTCAAGTCTGTCGCGGTATTGCTTGAAGCTTCTAGAAAATTCGTTTATGGCAACTTTCTAAACGCGTGGGCCCCGCCGCGCTGCTGGTGCATGGACAAAAGTTCGACCGTCGTATGAAGAAGGGGGATAAAAAGAAGATGAAAAGAATGAAAAGAGAAGGAAGGAAGAAAGGTCGTTGGCGAGTACGTTGGAAATAGAGAGAAAGAAAAAGGCACCGGAATTGTGCACATGAGGAAGAAAAATAGGTAATGTCAACGGCGCGTAGGCAGGCAGGCAGGTAGGTAGGTAGGTAGGTATGGCGCGTTGACAGTATTATGATGTACGAACACGAGTGGAGAACTAGCACGTGTCACAAAATGGCGGACGTGATAAAACGATGATGAAATTATACATATAGGATTCTGAAATTACCTTGCGGCTCCGGCAAGCCTGAGGGTTCGAACATTCCGATGAACGTCTGCTCCTGTTGGTCTTGTAAATATCCCATTCATTTTTCACAACGGGCATCATAAAGGCCATCTCGATTGTTATTATACGTATACTTCTTCGTACGGTTGTATATCAATGGAACAAATGTACTGCTTTAGGAACACTGCGCGCGTCACTGACGTGGTTGTAGTGGTGCTCGGTGTGGTAGGTAAGTAAGTAAGTAAGTAAGTAAGCGAAGAGACTCAAAGCAAACTCTTTTCCTCGATAGAAACACGAAGATTTGCCCGAATTCTCGTCCTCGTTTATTTAATTTTACAAAGAAACACAACTGAGCAATAGACAGTAGAAGTCTTTTTCTTCTTCTCGGCTGATGAAACACGTATTATACTCAAAAATTATTCAAACTGATGAGGAACTCTCTTCGTTGTTATCTTGTATGTATATACTTGTTTATTGTTCTTTCACACGTCAAAGATTCGCAGTCTTTCGCTATTAGCCTGCAATCAATATACTTTGAAGACTCTTGAGCTTCCGTACGACACGATCGTCTGCTCTGGAATGAAAACGCCGCCGGCGTGTACGAAGAGAATACCTCAACGGTGGTGGGGGAAGCGTTCTGGCTATTGGTTTATCGTAAGGCGGGACTGTGACGTCACGCTTTACCATTGATTTTCTAATGTTGATACACACGCTCCGAGTGACGCGTAGGATTGATTTTTCAATTTTTTTTCTTTTTTTTTTCTTTCTTTCTTCGTTTTATTATTATTCATGAAAGGGAGTGCGAAGTGGTCGTTAAAAAGATTATTTGAAAAGAGTACTAGATCCCTGTAGTTTTCTAAATTAGGAATGTTATATTCCTTTCTTGTTGAATCACTCTCAGCTCGTGATTCGTAGCAATGAGTCGATGAAGACTCGATAGATACGTGATTCATGAACCGTTGAATTATTATACCGGTAAATTGACGTATTATCTTGACGTGAATTGAACCTAATTGACTGAATAAGTTATCTATACGACCGTCAACAAGAATCCCTACGAATAAGACAACGCACGTATTCAATTCGCGGCGTTTTATTTTCTTTTCGTTTTTTTTTTTCTTTTCTTTTTCTATTTCGTTTCTCTTAATTGCTTTAGTCCCACCAACTACGTAGATAGAAGATAAGTAACGACATGTGTGCATGTGGTGATGTTTGAATGTGTGACAATTTACAAGTTTTACGAAGAACAGTGATTAAACGCGATTAGATACACGGTCATAATGTAGCCTTTAGAACGATAATCAAATTCTTGATAACTCCTTAAGTCGTAATGAATCGAATAAATTTAACGCGCAGGTGTCTTTTCGGCCGGTACAGTACAGCTCTGATATTCTTGCAGTGGGTAATAGGATTTTTGAAGTTACCTGTAGTTGGTATCTCACCATCGTGCGATCAGACTCATCACGCATCACTTTATGTACGATAATGTAGGATGATATCTTGCTTGATAAGTTTTCTTACCGGCGTAGTACTACTTACCATGGGATCCCGCTCTTATCGGCGAAGTACTACTTACCACGAGATCCCGCTCTCACCATTGCGACACATCACTATCGCGCGTTAAATGGAGCGCGGGTTTTTGGATGTACGCAGAATACATAATTCATATAATTGAACTTAGAATTCTTCAATGATTTCGCTTACTTTCATCAAGCAATTATTGATAGCAGCTATTGATAATTCGATTTAAGGAATATTTGGGTTATTCACGCACATAATCAAGCTGATAACTGCAGTACGCATCAAATTACCAAAAATCAATCGGATGACTTGAATACGTATAGCTTTTTAGAAATAGCAGAGAATAGATTGATAGAATGTTTCATTTGATTGATTATTTTATTCAAATCCATTGTACACATTTGCATTGAAAATAATGGTATTCAAAATATATTACGGCAATAAATCACACATACATACATATATAGACATATTGTGAGATAAAGGCACAAGTTCACAGGATTTTGTTTGTCAAATTTTTGCATATTCTACAGAAATTGAAGTTACGATCATTGTCACTGTTTCTCTGTCCCGATTGATACCTGAAAGAACTTTGCCTCGGCATGTTTGAAATTTATCGATGTATACGTATTCGATTTTTCGTTAATTTCAATGTTTTTTTTTTTTTTTTTTTATTCATATATTTCGTAGTTCAGACGCCCAGACGTTCATTTATCCAATAATAAAAAAATATCTTGCTAAACGCAAATCACAGTCTTTGAGGGCATCTTATTGTAGAAAAGGCATTTCTTTAGTCCGCAACGCAAACCCATAGGAACTCGAAAATATAAGTGTGCGATGTATTCTACTCGTTATTCTATCTTTTTATGAAACTTATGATATAATAATAATAATAATAATAATAATAGTTATAATCAGATTAATAATAATAATAACAATAATATTAATAATTGTCCTGTATTTAAATTAAATCTAATCATGTATTCAATTGCAAAGGGGTGAGACACCTAAAAACAATTTGAAATCTATTTCGCTAACTACACTTATTCCAGATGAATATGTATATTACATTGAACAGTTCGTGAAAGAGAGAGTATCATTTTAATCACCTCCTATTCAAATTCCGTTGGGATTTTCGATGATTAAACGTCATAATAATGTATCAGTATCTGCTTCGATATTGAACTAAAGTAACTATAAGTCAATGCAGAAATATTTTCCTAACAGCAGTTTCGAGTGTTTTTTTTCCTGTCTCATTTGTTGAATCAAAATCAAATCCTGCTGCAAATTGCACTCAACATACTTCGATAACAAAAAAGATCACAGTAATTTTTTTGTCTCTTTTTTTTTTCTTTACATACGTATCCATTTAGGTAATAATAGATATTTACCAATTGTAGTACGTGATCCGAAATCTCGATTGACAATAATGATCAATAATTATTGGTTGTAGAAGATTTCATGTCGTTTGTTTAACTCGAATCACTGAATAGAGTTAGCTCTGGAACTAGCTTAGCTGTTCAGAGACATCCTGTCTTTTCTATTATAACGTCTTCGGGCGCACATGTAAAACGCAGCAGCAACGCTAATTATTGCTGGAAGACCCAGTCCGATTGAAATAATCATTATAACGAGAAATGAGAATTTCTCGGTCGGAGGAGTTCCGTATCCCATTGTAAATGTCCTGAAACAAATTGGGTCGAATGAAAAATCATTTTTATGAGAGTTTCTTTCACGCAATCTGCAGCAGCAAAATTTCATACTGGTTTTATAAAGAAGAATTACTTTTAGGAAAATTTTTTTTCAATAATTTACATATTTGTAGCTTAAATATAAAAACGTCGATAGAAATATATTAAAAAAATTGGACTTCTTACCAGCTGGAGTAGTTTCCATCTTTGTAAAAACCGTCTCCTTTCAGGCCCAGAGAAATGTTGACCTTTTGTAGAAGCATGTTTTCTATATTGTATCCGTAAAAGGAGTAGAGTAAAGAATTATTCGCACTCTGAGCGTGATTAGCGACGTGTGCAAGAGGATAATAAGTAGCTTCGGTAGAAGTGGGCAGGCCTCTATTGGCAGATGTGTAAGAAACTGGCCTCCACTGCAAGTAACCGCCACCTTCGTCTGCTTTGCTACAAGTCTCTTTACCGTTCACAAATTCGCAGACCGGAGTCCTGAGCTCCACCATCTTGAAGCAAAGGAAAAAAAAAAAAAATAGGTGGATAATTTCAAGGGGGGAAATTCCACGCTGCAAATTATCATGTATTACAAAAGCATGTTCAATTTACCTGAAATACACCAGGAGTATGCTCGTCGTCGAGAGTTTTTTTAACGTCGATGTTCATGGTCGAGTTAGCGTTGTGATTACCGATGATGAGCAATTCGATGGCGAATCGACTGCTGTTGAATGTTGAATTAGTCTGAAAATTGTCTATCACAATATCGATCTGAGTTGAATTCTCAGAGTGCAATATGTGCGGTACTATGTCCGAGTGATCGAGCGTCAAAAACCTGTTCAACTGTTATTGGAGATAAATAAAAAGAGACTTTAGTATCATCATAGAATAAATCATCAATATCATGAAACTTCTGTCAGATAGTTTATTTACCAGAAATTTAATACTCCCATTTCTGGTTACACCACCAGACCTAAAGCTCGTCCCTTCCATACTCAGTTCGTAGTAATCATCGGTATGAGAAATCGCTTTGCGGTCCCACCTGAATCGCTTAGGATTGAACGAGTTGATGTTTGAGTTATTAACAGAGTTGATGAGGCCTGTGTCGCTGATGTCATTGAACTCGTATATCTGGTAAAAGTAGATTAAATAGGAATTAAAGTATTTGAAATTAGAAAAATTGATGGTCTAGTATTTTTAAATCTAGAATTTAGGTCCTGTAGTTAAATTAGATTAGAAAGAAGGATAACTACCTTGAGCACGACCATTCCAAAAGAGTATCTCGGGACCTCCGTAAATTGGATGGAATTCTCTTTTCCCCATAGGAAATGTTTCCAGTCAACTATCAGTTCTGCCGACGGAGAAGTCAGAGCTAATATGATGGACGGCTTTCCGCTGAAGTCCCAAATATAATGTAAGGCGTCGTTAGGCCCTTCGGATCTCAAATATACAGTCGTAATATTGTTTTCATCGCACAAAGATCCACAGTTTGGATTCACTTCGAAGCGGATCTGGAAAATATCGGTTTATCTAGCTCAGCGATTTGCGTCAGCATATTTCAAAATTAAAAAACAACTGTGAAATTAAATACACAAAAAATAAGAAATCCTCATCAGCACTAGTGTGCGTCACACTTGGCATCATCTTACAATGTACAGGGCATTCTTTGTCAAATTGATGGACAATTTTTCAAACTTTTTAAGCCTGTTTTTCTCCGAGGAAGATATGGTACTAAGTCGAGCAGTCAGATGGACGATGATTTGGATTTGAGAGAAAGTGAAACGCGATCTTCAAAAACTGATTTCTCGGCAAAAATATATCCGAGCAATGGAAAATTAATAATAGCAATATAAAAATGGAGAAAAAGTTCGAACGATTACCACTTGTGATAAATAATCTGTAAAATTTTTGGTCGATTTTTGGAAATCGAAGAGTATCACGTCCTTTGTTTAATTTTTCTTCATCGCCGTTATCAATTTTACATTGATCGGATATGTTTTTGCGGAGAGAATAGCTTTGAAAAATTGCAAGTAGAAAATCGTGTTTCATGCGATTATGCGAAATGATTCTAGGTTATGTTTTAGCCTTTGAAGAACGGACGTTTTCTCGCGTTCGATTGTGGATCGGAGAGTTCATTGTATGTAGCTCGATAAAATACGCGGTGTTATTCACCGAGAGGTTAAGATCGTGTGACCTTATTCACTGATCGATCTCCCATTGTTGGAATAATAATGTCTAAGATATCGAGTACGAGGGTAAAAAAATCGTCGGGATGATAATTTTTAACAATAACTCACCTTTCTCCCCGAACAGTAGCCGAATGTAATAGCTAGTAGGATAAGGAGCACTCGTGATTTATTGTTGAGGTTCATTTTAGCTGACATACAACTGTCATCGTATCGTGTGACATACGCCAATTGTTTACATCTGGACTCTGAGCTCCGTCTCAGCTGACAGACGCCTCCCCCTCTGACCGCGAGTCGTGTGTAAGGGGGCGGAAATTCACGAAGTTTTACGAACGCTCCCGAAGTTCAAATCGCTCGATTATTCAGACGTTGACCATACGATGGATCATATTCAACTATGAATTGCTATTGTTCATTACTGAGTATTCAATTCAAACTCAGGCTACTGGCTAATCATCGTCCACGGCTTGAAATACCGCTCCCGGTTTGCCTCGGCCGAGATTGTAACTTATCACTTATCGGAAAAATCGCTAGCATTATTATTAGTATTACTAATATAAATATCTATCTATTATTAGTATTAATAATATAAATATCTAATGTAAATATCGTTACGTTGAACATTTCTATTCGGACCTATATTCATATTTATAAATGACTCATTGTTTTAATTTTTTTTACATACATTTTTGCTTTACTATCTTCTACTCGCGTTAGTCATGTTATGCTAAATCACACTCGAGCCTTGTTGGTAGCTCGTACAAGTGAAGTTTCTTAATAATCGTACGACTTTTGTACTTCTATATTGGTTCACATTTATCTATCTTGTTCGCTTGATTTATCTGGGCAAATCGCCTTTGTGACTTTGTACATACGTTCTTGCCGTTATTGCCTTAAGGCTTAGGGCGATAATATGGAAATCTGTCCGGGATTCCATTATTACCTCGATTATTACCAAATGTTGTCACCTCGAAATCGCGAACCGTACATTCTCGACGACTACCCAACCGATCCGAATGAATCCTCGACGAATGAATTCAGTTTTTTGGCAGAAAGTGGCGAAGTATGTCACTTGGTCGAAAAAACTGTTACGATTCCAGAGAAACTCGTGTTTTTAATGTTAGCTAGGTTAAGTTGGAACCATATCATGTGTACCATATCACCTGAAGGCCTATCTGCAGCTACGCTAATACGGCATAATAAAGATTATATCTATATCTATTGTTTATGTAAAAGGGGTTTTACTCTGTTGAAATTATTGAATAAATAAATAAATATTCATCTTACTAACTACCGCTTTGTCTTGACCTTTATTTCACGGACATATAGAAACATGCAGCGACAGCGATCTTCCAACGCTTAAATTTTATTCAATTCTTGTAACATCAGCTCCGTTGTCTTCGTACTTGTAGTGGCTTATGAGATCCAGCAAACTAATGGGACAGTCTTTGTACGTGGTTCGACAATCCTCTGAATTTTCAGCCTCGATCATCTCGGGGGGAAGATTTTCATCTCTGGATGTTGATGGCCTGGGTCGAGCATATCAATAGACATCGATTATTACAATAATCTAATGTTATCTGCATGTAAATAAAATCACGAATAAATCTGATGTAATCTATTTCTCTTTTATTGCCGTGAAAATCTTGAATAGTTAGAGCTTACGTGAGTAATATGTGAATGATGTCGCCCAGTAAACCATTGTTGGTTACCGGAGTTACGTTGGCTTCACATATGCTTCGTAGAAGGCAGGATTTACCTGGATAGCCAGCCCTTGAATGAGTAAAGAATTGTTAGTGGAAAAGAAGCTGTTCAATTTGCCGGGATTCTTTGGAAAAAGTATTTGATACGCCCGTATAAAAATGAGCCGCATCATCCTTGGGGCACGGAGGAGAATTTTATTCATCATTTTTATTGGTCCAGACAATGGGAGGGGGGGGGGGGGGGAGGGAATAATATTGTAGGATATCTGTAGCTGGTTTAATAACTCATGATTATGGGCGGGCTTTTGTTCGCAGAAACTTTATCCGCGTTGTATAACGAGCTAAAAATGAGATTTGCTCAAAACCTTTAGGTGAACATTAAACAAACGTTTGTTTCATTACCCGTCCAACTTGCTCTGTATAACTTCGTAAGCCAAACTTCTGTTTAGGCTCCTCTGGCCGAAAGTTTCCCCGGATTCCGATTCAGTAACACTTAGGCGATCTGGTAGCAGGTAATTTGCTTCAAAGTAAAACGAAAAGGTAACAGACTGCTCTGGTATATCCACCGGAATACCAATTGCGAAGAATATCTAAAATTCCATTATCATTTTTTGTCATGTGAGACAGAAAATTCCAACCGGACATATCCAAGCGTTAGGCAATTTTTCATGGGATAGAATGATTTATCAAACGAAGAAAGAAAAGAAACGAATGAAAAAAAAAAAAACAGAAAAATTAGCTCGCTGTTCAAGAGACGAAAGTACAAATGAAAAAAGCAAAAGATAAATAATTATTACGCCCATGCCGCTTCCCTGGGGAAACCCAAGAGACCGAATTTGTCTCGTGACGGCCCCGCTGATGTCTTTGACCCTTGACCCAGCTACGGAGTACAGGAATTGCCATGACAACGCTAGTAATGTGTAACTGAAAATAACAATTAATTCCATCATACATCACGTGTAATTGAGAGAAACGATAAAGCTGGAAACACTCGTTCCACGCAACCATTCGATAAATTATATCTTGCATGTTGTCACGCGCGTATAAATATATTTGAATATACATGTTTGAACACAGGGTTAAATCGTTACGTGGGTCATTCCATTTGCCAATCGAATCTTCACGCTGCATATAATTCACTTTTCTTTTACGCCCCCGCAAATAAAAGTAAAACCGAAGATCATTCAATATCTGATTTTATATACTTGATGACATTATCAACACAATTATATTTATTCTGTGACTTTCGCGGAAGGTTGGTAAAGTCTTGCGGTTTCAAGGCACTGGAATACGCATGCAATTAGATTATTGCTTTGGTAATACTCGGAAGACGTGCACGGCAATACAAAGGTACTGGCGAAGTACTCACCTGCGCATTGTTACGGCGTTTAGCGAGCATTGTACGAAGGTGAACGTTAAATACTTAGGAAATGTACGGATAACGGGAAAAATGCTTCACGTTCTATTGTCAGATAAAAATGAAATCGCTGAAGCTATGCGTGCGTAATCACATGAGCTATAATAGAATAAAAAAGAAAAATGAAAGAGGCGTAGTAAATATTCATCGTCTATACGATTCTCTCGATACCAGAGTAGAGATAAAATGAGTTCGAATTCTTTTGCTATAGTTTTTATCATCCTGAGAACTAGCTGTAAGCGCCGTACGTTTCACTTGTAATGAAAATGGCGTTAGTACAACTTCCAGAATTTCAAATTCGAAAAAATTTCAAGTAGAGATAAATTTCTGACGTCACATTACATGGTCTGTATTCAGAAGCCGCTCTCTCTCGGTTTGTGAGCCCTCGAGTCTTAACAGAGGGTTCAAAGGTTCACCATAGTTTAGAATGAGCTCCAATGAATGTCTGCAATTCGGTAGCGTAATTTCTGCGACGAAAATAGTTTCGTATTACCGCCTCTCTAGGGAGCTCATACATCAGATGATTTACCCAGGTATAGCCCGAAGCGTGGACATTTCTAATCCTCAACCAGTACCCAATCCGCGACTGGTACTCTTACCCTAATTCCATGGCATACGAAAGTGACATACCCACGTGTGTAACACCTGGCAGCCGGAAGCAGTCGTTCCAAGGATACTTGTCTCCCCTACTAGGGGCTAAGCTCTCTAAAGAAACTACCCACTGACAAGAAGCTTTGATACCCTCATATGTGCGGGCGTATGTGTACAAAAGTGTATATAGGAGTGTGCGCAGACTCCGTACAAATGTACCTACACGCGTAAGCTCATAGATAAAGCTGCCACACGGGGTTCTGTCGAGTGTCTGGGAGTCTGGGCCACAGCAAGTCCAGCGCGACTGCGTTCGACAGCTTTCCGCCCTGGGTAGGGTAGGACATTTGTAAGCTCAAAGCTTGGTTTGGTTTCGAATTGAGTCACCAGATGACACCGTCGCTCTGTTTTTACCAAATAGAGAAGAACCCCGCCCATGTAATTTAAATGTCATTGGCCCCGAGATTCGACGATTTTCCGAACGAGCTTTCCGATATCTGCAGTTGGTCTAGATTTCAGGCCTGAGTACCGAGATTCCGGATTGAGCCTCTAATTAGATGGAGACAAATTTCATCTTCGATTCTTCTATACGAACTCGTACTACTACAGCTCTTGAGAAAACCGATAATTTTTCCATCCAATCTTCCCCAAAGAGAGAACAAAGCCGACGATGAACTCGTTTTGGAACGACAAGAAAAGTTACATTTACTATAATTTAACTTCATATCAGCTTTAATCAATCGATTTGTCTATATCACGATGATGATGATTTCGTGCATCGATTATTAATATTCGCAGTTTTTCCTCCATTCTTTACAAGCGATATAGATTTAGATTTCACATCAAGATGCTGTTTATTATGTCATGGACTGCAGTCCGAAAGGCAGACTAAAAAAAGGATAAGTACATATATATCGTCAGTTTCAAAAATCGGCTGAGTGAAATCCTAATATATGATGATTACCAATTGATAATATATAGTAAAGCAGGTATAAGCAAGCATATAGGGACAGGAATAGATTTATAGCTGCCATAGGATCTGATTCTTCGTTTGAGAGCACGCAAAACGGAAAAGTACCGTTTTTCCAATGCCGGATCATAATAGCAAAGTGTGCTAGGAGAGAGAGGGAGAAAAGAGAAGAAAAAGAAGCACTGTGAGAGGGAAAAATGGAGACCAAAAATTTTTTTTTACTCACCAATGTACGACCGCGACATGTATCCATGTAACCGGAGAAGGCAATTAGTAAGAATATGCGAGAGATCTTTTCAACGCAAGTGCCACCGTATCTCTGCCCTCGAGCAGCTCCTTGTCATATTTTGAAAATCTTTTTTTAATGACGCTCGCACAGGGACCTGGGAAGCGGTACCAGTTTTCCCTCGATCCCTCGTCGTCAATTCTTCAGCAAGGAGCTGATATTTATAGCCGCAAGTAATATACCTACCTTGATTGATCATTCAATTCCCCTGATATTTCAAAGGCATCCTTGATCGGCTTAGCAAAATGAGAATTTCTTGTCTTCTGATGTGGCCAGATCCTCCTGATGAATCAACCATCATTCAGTCCAATTATATTGAATGAAATGAAAATTTGCTTGCATAAGAATATTAGGTACTCTACATGTCTGCTGAATGTTTAGTTTTTAATTCGAACTTTTTTCTCCGAGATATTTCGAAGGATATAATTTTGGTATAGGTTCGCCTTGGCTTTTCACAGTTGTGAAAATTTTTCTGATCGAAAAAAAAAGTTCTGTACAACTTTGATGGAGAAATTAGTATCCATCTAATTCTCAAACACGTGGTTGTAGTCTCCTCGTGGATAAATATACATCGATAAATTTGACGTCACGCTACCTGGCGAGACTTGGTTCGAATTGATCCCGAATCCTAATCTGTGTATATTTGACAAACTAATAAGGAAACTGGTGTACCGCGGTCAGCTTATTTATATACCCAGACGCAAACGGTGAAAATTCCATCTCCGATGCCAATTATCACCTGCCAGTGAAGATCAAAGTGATCCAAACTACGCCTCTGTATGCATACAGCCTTGTAGTCGCAACACGTGTTGAAGCAGCCGAAGTAACTGTTCCAGTCGACGATATAGCCCTGTGGGTCTTGGTTCCAAAGGATTCCTCTGAAAGATCTTGGCTCGAGTATAGATCGATAAGAAATAAGTATATAGCCAATCGTAGAGAATGCAAACTTCGAATATTCCGATCACGTGAGTTTTGGTGTGCGCTTTAGAAATGTTGCAACGAAATAGTGTAAGTCGTGAATTATATATCAAGTGTGGATAATTATTTTCCAAGTTTTTTTTTGTGTAGATTCGGTGCCGTTCTATACCTCGGAACCAACTGGTTGATTCTGCAAGTAATTGCTTTGGATAATCGAATAACAGATGTTGTACATCGACACGTCAGAACTCTGAGTTACCCGGAAGATAGTGAGATGGGGGTGAGTATAGATCGTGAATACCGAATATACGAGGAGTAATTATACGCTTCAACGCACGTTAAGGATCCCCCAATCAGTTCCAGTGTGGGGCATTAAAATCGAGGGCAGTGTATAGTGCATTGCGATTTTACGATCGATGTTGGCGATAGACTAAACCCGCGTGAGAACAGAAATACGCACGTAATTTCAGTCGGGTATACGCGGGTTCGTTGTAATTATTGAAAATCGCAGCGTAGGTATACACGGGCGTTTTGTACCGAAATGATAAACAAGCGTTTCGCTAATTTGAATAACAATGAACAGTGTGGTAGGTACTAAAGCCAGAAGCGTTTCACCCGGATCGCCATGCAGTGAATGTAGACTGCCTTCTAGGACATAAAATTTGATCCTGCGGTTGGGTGGTGAATTTCGTTCTCACTAACTTTCCGCAGGAAGTAATCTTTTGACGTACATTCGGTTGTACCAACGTGAATAGTAGCGAATTTCCAAGAAATGTAACTAGAATAGCTTCGGAGCACGGAGACATACCACCTATACATATATATATATTAGGGTGGGCCAAAAAAAATTAATAATTTTTTTTTTCTTTGGTACCATGAAAATGTTGTTCAAGATGACGAAAAATAAATACTGTAAAAGTTTGAGCTCTTAATATTAATATTTAGAGGTGGCGCTTCGCGATTTTAGATTTCCCATTTAAATAACACGGGGAATTTTTTTTTTTTTATTCGGAATTTTATTCCGTTCTAACGAATCGGTGTATTGTGAAAATCAATACATGTTCTTGTAGGAAATTGAACGATCTTCAAAAAAGGTCTGATATGATTTTTCGCTAAGTCGACTCGTTTGAAAGTTATTCAAGGTTAAAGTTCAACCTCAAACGGTATATATGATGAATAACTTTCAAACGAGTCGACTTAGCGAAAAATCATGTCAGACCTTTTTTGAAGATCGTTCAATTTCCTACAAGAACATGTATTGATTTTCACAATACACCGATTCGTTAGAACGGAATAAAATTCCGAATAAAAAAAAAAAAATTCCCCGTGTTATTTAAATGGGAAATCTAAAATCGCGAAGCGCCACCTCTAAATATTAATACTAAGAGCTCAAACTTTTACAGTATTTATTTTTCGTCATCTTGAACAACATTTTCATGGTACCAAAGAAAAAAAAAATTATTAATTTTTTTTGGCCCACCCTAATATATATATATATATTACGTGTACATATGTATCGGTGTATATAATCCTTCGTTGCATCCGCCTTATACCTACCAGTGGTTTGCTTTTCTCGTTAACATTAAGAGAAGCAACAAGTGAGCGCTGACGGTACGTCAGAATCTTCCCCATGGAGCTTATATTGCAAAAGTAACGGAAATGAAGGATCTCGGGTGTCCCTGGCGCAGGGCCAACGTGATCCCTGGTCTAGCACCTTGATTAAAGGCACGAAAATCTGTGTATTTCAAAACGCGGACATCTGAGCCCTTTGGACTCACGACTTTGAACTCTACGTGACGTTTATTTTCTCTCTCGTATGATTATAGAGACACGTTTTGTGGCTGAACATTACGAATATGGTCTCTACTGAAACTAATTGCGTGATCTTGGAAATGATATATTTTCAGATCTTCTTCGCCTTGGCCATTCCATTGGACGATCCGGTTTCTACCAAATCAGTATCGGTAGCATTTTTTTTCGAGGCAAATTACGAGCTGCCAAACAACATTACCGATTTTTATCCCGAAATAGAAGGTGCTAGAAAAAAACGTAGTCTGATAGACAGAAGGACGATCTACGCGATTTTAGAATCGAAATTTGAATCGTGAGTAAAAACCGAAACTGAAAAGTGAAAAATTTCATCCGATTCCCAATTCGATTAAGAAAATTCACGAATCACGATTAGTTCTCACTTTGTTTTATAATGCACAGAATCGGTGTCAACGGCACGGAATGTCTTCTAAGATCGATATGCGAAACAACGAGGAATCCCATTCACGAAAACAACGGTGTCCTCGGTGATTTGATGCGAATTATTCTCACGTAAGTTACCCTATTCAGTTAAACTTTACTGAATGGAGGACATTTTGGTTCCCGTTTCCAAGCAATGGGTATCAATGATTCCAAGGGATCCACCAGACCTTTTTATATACGTGAATCTCGGGATGGAGGGGGGGATATTGTAATTTATAGTAATGTCATTTAATTTTAGACCATCTTCATCTGCTGACGAGGGTCTTGCCGTTGAATATTCCATGGCAGAAGCGACAGGGCGCAGAGCTGAATGCGGTGAGGCGTACCCTCTGTGTCCCTTTGGAATTTACGACTACATAACTACCGTGTATGAATGAATGTGCCTGGTGCTTTATGTAATTAAATAATAAACAACTCTCACCTCCGCGTACAGACCGATCGTTTTATTAACGTCCCCGAATGAAACACTGCGCCCAATTCCATGGGCCATATATTTAATAGACTTAAGTTCTACAGGGGATGCGGGATAACTTTCGACAATATCACACACCCGGCCGCTTCGTCAAAATATGAAAAAGTAAGCAGGGGGATAGGCTAGGAGTTGGCGAAAATAAAAAATCAGTAAAATTTCATTCCGTAGCTATCTGGTGAACGATAATCAGAAAATTGCATCATAGAAATCGCGAAGTTTCAACATTTTGGGAAACAATATTCATCTTTAGTCGCGTACTAGTTGGTCCAGAATAATAAGGGTCGTGTATATAGCGTTGGGCTGGGCCGCGCCCCGTAAAAACTGTGAAAACGCCACACGTGTTCGCGAAGTCAGGTGAAATTTGTATTCATTGAGAGTCGAGTAATATATATAGGTATGTATGAATGTATCTATGTATGTACGTAGCAGAGATGTGCTCGGAGTTTGGGTATCCGCGTTAGGTCTTGAAAGGTAGAAATCGATCCTTGCAATCCCAAGCTACCTTAGCCAATCACGGTGTAATTGAGCTCTTTTGCCAAGAACGATCACGGTATAAGGGTGCATGTAATATTGAAAAGGGGATGAGCCGGCAAATATTTAGCTCAACAGGATATATATTCAGACCTATTAAACCAAGAAATTGAGAAATGACCGGAAGGTGGTTGCAGCGAATCATAAACTCGTCGGTCAAATGTCCGCGTTTTTTCTAGATGGATTTTCATGGATCGCAAAATGGAGAGAGAAATAAATGAATAAATAAATAAACTAGTGGGGTTTTGCTATCATTGAGAATCCATACCGTCTTTTGTATCAGCATTTGAATACATATAATCAGCCAAATCTAATATACCCTATTCTGCCTCGTATTTTTTCATCTCAAATGAAAACAAACAACATTTATCCTGGCATTTTATCTTCACCTTGCAATAGGTATACTTGTTGCATAATCGTGTACAGCAACGATCTGAGCCAGCGTCAGGGGTCTTCGGAGGTCGAGGAGATCAGATAGATAGGTCAGGCCCCTATGCCATGGGTCAATGATACATTACTAATACCGTAAGTGCTTGCTAGGTGGGTACCAGTATATTAGTCGACTCGGAAACGTCAATTTTGCAGTGACGGAAATGTGGCGGGATATACGGTATCGATTCATGGTTGCAGAAATGCAATTTAGGTAGTGTTATAGTTTCAGGATCAAATGAAAAATGAACATTTGAAAATTCGGAAATCGTGCTTCACAAGATTTGTAAAATTGTAGTAGAAATTCGATGGCAAAATTGTGTTTTGTTGGTCTTGAATATAGGCCGGAAGATTTGGACTGTTTGCTCTTGACGACGCGTGGAAAACAACTAGATTCCCTGACTTCATGCCTACGTCAGGAAATTATTACCCGTCGACCCTTATCAACTGTTACGATTAGGGACAATGCTCGTAGCAAGTTGTATAATTCGTGGTAAATGGGGCAAGTGATAAGCGGCCGAGTGTTAACAAATATCAGGATATTTATGGGTGGAGTCGAGATGAAATGTTGCGACTAAAAATAAATAAATTTTGATTTTGAAACACGGTAAGTTTTCACAAAACCCCAAGACTCCGGACTTCCGTTCTGCAATACACCTATAGGCGTATTCTCTGCGAAGACTAGACTCCTAATGACAATCAGATCTTCGCGGGATGTTCATGGTATGTATGCGACAATTCTACTAGATCGTGTATCACGTTGTCGTAATACCATGTACCGGAATTTGTTGAGTGGGAAATTCAATGATTAATGACCTCCGGCATTACGCCCCGACCAACGTCTCGATTATATCGAAAATCCCCATCGGGCAGAGAGAGTAGGATTTCGAGCACGTGCCGTCTCTTCCAGTTCGTTCAGCTTCCGCGTATTCTTCCGGCAGATCTTCGCTTCGAGAGGTCGAGGGCCTGGAGCAACGAGTAAGCAATTGATACGACGATGTAGATTGGAACTAATTAGTCCGACTATGTTGAAGAGGGCTTTGGAAATTGGGGTTCTTTTTTTTTTGCAGGTAAACTCTTCGATTTTGTTTCTTACGACAAACTTACGTCAAGATGACATGCATCACGTCACCCAATATCCCGTTGTGTCGGATCGGCCATTCCGATGTCTCGCAAATTGAGCGAAGCAAGCACTCGCGTCCCGGATACCCAGCACTGTAGAGTAAAAGAATATTCGAGATTTATGAATCGAAAGAACCAAGGATACTTTAAAGAATTAACGTGTCCACGAAATGGGATAACCGATAACCCAGATTCTCCTTTTGCTGGAGGAACGTTGCCGTTTGTTGAAGACATAATATTATTTGACGAATGAACAATAAAGAGAATTGGTAATTTCTGGGGTAAGAGACGTAAATCATGGACGGTTTATTTAAGTGATTTCCAGGCTTACTTACCGTGGCTGACTTATTGAAGGACTAGCTAGAGATATTCAAGACACGTGACAACCGTTCAGTCAATAATTAACCGACTCGAATTTATTTGTAAATGAGTCATTTTTCGCCAAGCAGAGGCATATATCTATTGCGTGACTCGCAGAATTCATGGCCGCGTTTCAGAGGCAACGTTTATGCTTGAAATTTCAAGGAATTCGCGAATCAGAAAAGCAAATATTGAGAAAACTACGGGAGTATCCGGAGCTGCTTGAATTCAACTGCCAGATGGCCAGGATAAGCAGCGTTAAAAGATGTCTAAACGTATTTCAGATTCTGGTTATCAGGGAGCTTCTTTCAAAATTGCGTGTATAGCTCATCACTCTTCGATCGTATAATACTTATTACGTTACAAATCGATGATAGATTCAAACAAGCGCACGAAGAATCATTGCACGTGTGTAGCTCAAAGGGAAAGCAATATCAGTGTGTTGTGCCTTTTGTTGAAATTATTACATAGCTGTATACATATAAGCAAACCTGTTGAATTTACTTTCCAAAGCTCGGTAAACAGTCCCTCTGTTGATGCCTCGGCGTTTTCTCTTTCCGTAGTAAAATAGATCATCAGTAAAGTTCGATGGAAGACCATATTCGGATGCAATATATTGGGATAATGATACGGCATGTCTTGGATCTGCCAACGGGACCGAATACGCCATGTAGAACTATCCCCAGAATTGCAAATATTGTCAATTATCACATCAGTAAAAAAATTTCACTTAATTACGTCCAAAAAACGATATGCATGTCAGTCCCACTCACACCCATGACTGCGGTATCAGGATAGGTCAACGACCGGATCGATCTGTGCAGAATTTCAGCAATTTCAGCATTCTGATTTGCTGCAAATTCTCCTAAAGATAATCCACCGATGATCATAAAAACCCTGTAAAAAGTGATGATAATGCAAATCATAACATAACTTGATCGCAATAATCATATGGCAGACATTTAAAGTTTGATAAAGAAGGACGGATCATAATCTTCTGCCACTAGCTACAATAAAATAGATTTCGAATTTGACTGCGCACCTTGAAAAAGTGGAAGGTCCGTGGTTTGATGATACGTTCATGTCTTACTCTTGTAAGGGGGTATCTACTTCCCTACTAGGCCTATTTTCCCTTGAAATTAAGCGGAAAATAGTTCTCATCTATTACAGGAGAGAGTCGTAAGGTCGTCGTACCTTCGATGGGTAGAATTACATTATGTGGGTCAGGTGATTGAGAATGGTATGATTGAAATTGTTAGAAATCTGAATCGGAATTCGAACCGCAATAGATTTTTCCGCAAAATTTCTAATCGACATTTAACATAGCTTGAAATAAGTGTTAGGGGACTTAGGTTCGTGATTAAGTGTTCGTCAAAAGTATTCCTTTAAGACAATTATTATCTCAACCATCCTACCGGAAACCCGCGTAATGTCGAAAACTTCCCACCGTTTCTTCTTGAAGAACTTAGCCGCAGAAAGATTAACAACTCGTAAGGAGTTGAAGAAAGTACGAGTAGAAAGAAGAAAAAAAGAATTAAAAAAAATCAAAAAACAAGAAAAAAACGTAACGGAACGATGGAGAAAAAAAAATGAAAAGATCCGAGAGAAACACACAAAAGTAGGATAAACAGGACTGCAGGTAAACTTACGTTATCCAGGGCCGAGTAGACATATTCTTGGGATTTAGATGGGGCGACACTAACGTCCGTCTCCAACACTTTCTTACCAAAAACTAAGCAAGTTTAATAGATAGAGACGCTTGAAATTCGGGTGGTACTCCGTTATTGGTTACGCAGTCAAGCGTCGTGCATTAGAGTGACTTATCGTTAGCTAGAAGCTCTATCGCCACCGCCAAAATCTGTCGGTGTTAAGAAGCGGGCAAACAAATAATTTTGATAATTGCTACTCCGTTGAGAACCTCCGTATGAAGAACATCTAGCGCATATTGCCAGAGTGAACTTTGGCGTCTTGGAAACAGGCTGATTGAAAATTTAATAGTTATAGGAAAATGGCTATCTCTCAAATACACAATTAATTTCTTCATTATTGTGAGCGTGATCGGTGCGACAAATTTTTCTTCTCGTGCAGCGAACCAATCTTCCAGTCTGGACCCACTCCGATGGAGGTTATACGGCAGTCTCTCTGAATTCCCTGTAGATAGCGGAGCTGAAGTTTTGGTACGAGATCCACCGACGGTCATTATCGCAACGTATTTGATTCCATCTTCTAAATGAACTTACATACATTACAAATCAACCCTGTCCAATCAACAAGCTCTCGTATCAATATCATTCGATTGGGTTCGGATGATAAGGGACAATAACACGCCTCATTGATATATAGTTCACATAGTCATAGTTTCGGAAGAATTGAATTAAAAATGTACCAGAAAAGCATAGAGTTCTGTAATTCTTCGTGACAGATACAGTATTATCTTCCATTCGTAGTTGTTGGAGTATAAATACAATTAAGTCGACAAAGTCAAACATTTTTGCTGTAGTTTATAATTACCTTTTATAACATTATGAGTGGTGCACAGGCCGATCTTGGTTCCAACTCACACACAGAAAACTAGATAGATAGAAAGTTTCATGTTTGTGTCTCTGTCATGAAATGCAAAACGGGTTTTTTTTTTGTTTTGTTTAATCCTATGAAATGTGTATATTTTACATCCAGATTGACACATCGCGGTTACAAGTTGCGATCTTCAAGGAGTTAAAATAACAAACGTATAATCAGGTCAGTTTGCGGTCATGTGCATCCGCTTTCTTTACCTTGATCCTTGCGATGCTTTTCGATTTGGAAACGTTCGAAGGAATAGTGGTGGTCCACGCATCTATAGGTATTTTTGAAATGAAACTACGCTAGCTATCTGCAGTCATGGTTGAAAGTGAACAGATCGTAGTATTTTATTTGGTATTAGCTAATACTGTACATTTTAGAATGATGGATTGGAACGAGTAGAATTCATCGTACTATAGGAGCAGCTGCAGCGTGGTCGTTATAAGATTTAGTATTCGTAAGATAAAAACTAAATCTCGCACAGTTCATATTTAATGAAGTGAAACGCAGTAACAGAAGTGAAAAGATTCCCTTCCGATACCAAGGAAATCTAGCGACCGTCCAGTGATGGTTATGCTCCGTTATTTCTCAGGAAATCCTCTCGAGGAAGTGTTTGATTGAGACATGAAATGATGAAAATCTTCCTAAGGTAAGAAAAAATGGCAATATAGCTTATAATTATTCGTGAAGTGTTAACAAAGATCGGGACATTATGATGTACGTCGGTAGACAAAAAATGTCCTTCGTCCATGAAAAATAAATAAATGTTCATTTTGAAGCAGAAGAAGCCTTCATGGGGCCTTTATAGATTCAGTATTCTCGTTTTGCGACATACCTGCAACGTATTCTGTGCAAAGACTGAAATCCTAATGACAATCAGCTCTTTGGGATAATCACGGGATGTACGAGACAATTCTGTTGGATAGTGTATCACCTTGTGGTAATACCATGTACTGGGACTCGTAGAGCGGGGAATAGAATGATTTATCACCACCGGCATTATGTCCCGATCAACGTCTCGATTATATCGAAAATCCCCATTGGGCAGAGAGAGTAGGACTTCGAGCACGTTCCGTCTCTTCCGTTTCGTTCAGCTTCCGCGTATTTTTCCGGCAAATCTTCGCTTCGAGAGGTTGAGGGCCTGGAGCAACGAGTAAGTAATTGATACGACGATGTAGATTGGAACTAATTAGTCCGACTATGTTGAAGAGGGCTTTGGAAATTGGGATTCTTTTTTTTTTGCAGGTAAACTCTTCGATTTTGTTTCTCATGGCAAACTTACGTCAAGATGACATGCATCACGTCACCCAATATCCCGTTGTGTCGGATTGGCCATTCCGATGTCTCGCAAATTGAGCGAAGCAGGCACTCGCGTCCCGGATATCCAGCACTGTAAAGGAGAATATAAAAAATTCTTAATCATCAAAAGCTCAAAGAAAGCTGATTCGAAAGTTCTTATATGATCACTGGATTAACTGAATGAAATGGAGCAAAAAAGCTGTAAGTAATAATTTGGAAAATTTTCCGAAAAAACAGGATTCCATTGAATATTTCCCATCTTGTTACGTATGCTTTTTATATTCTTAGTCATTCAGCACCATCAGACAGACGAAAACAGCCGCAAATAAAAATCAACTTAAGATATTTGACAATATTTCGGTCAATAATCAAACTACAGAATTTTATGTATCTTCAGTTAGTTTCTTCCGGCTAGAGGCAAACATCCTTTGTTAGGATTTTGCAGAATTCATGAGCGTGTTCGGAAGGCTCCGTTTATTCTTGAAATCGCAGGAGACTCGCCAATTGAGAAATGCAAACGTTAGAAAAGCTAAAGGAGTTCTGCGAAGGGCTGGTTGAATTTAATTGCCATTTGACCAGTGCGAGCCATTCTGGAAGACAATTCTATACGTACGTGACGTTTAGATTTCCGTAATCGGGGAGTCCATTTAGAATTGCATTTTGAATCACATAATATTTTCATCACAAATACAATTAGCAGTAGGTAGAAATAAGCTGGATGGAAATCATTGTACATCGAGTTCAAAAGGAAATGAATTCGAGCAACATTACATGAAGCTGTAAGCAAACCTTTCGAATTTACTCTCCAAGACTTGGTAAACAGTCCCTCTGTCGATGCCTCGGCGATTCCGCCTTCCGGAATATAGGAAAGGGTCGTCCGAAAAGTTTGTCGGAAGATTGTATTCGGCTTCAAAAAAGTAGGACACCGATATGGAATGTTTTACATTCCCTAACGGGACGGAGAGCGCCAAGAAAAGCTATTCCAGGGATTGAAACATCGTTAATTATCACATCACAGACGAATTTCGACGTTATGACGTCCGCAGAATCATATAAATTATTAACACTTACAGCTAGGGCACTGTTATCTGGAAAGGTCAAGGACCGGATTGGTCTGTGAAGTATTTCTGCCATTTCGGAATTTTGTTTTGTCGCACATTCTTTCAACGATGTTACAGTCAAGATGACTATACAGAGCCTGAAAAGGTATAGTAATAAAAAATGATAACTGAGCCGATAACAAGAATAGTGGCAATAATCATATTGCAGATACTAAGTTTGCTAATAAAAAAATGACGTCAATCAGAATTTTCTAGCCTTGACTGGCAACAGGGCAGACATAAGTCAGCCATTTACAGGTGCATTAATAAGTTGATTTTTGAGGACGATTTCGGATGTTCATGTTGAAGGTTGAAAAAGTAGCGTGCGTTTGACTCTCACTCTATTTTTCCGCAATACTTTCGTTTGGCAATATTTTTCATTGAAATCAAGCGTTCAGGATAACAACGCTGATCTCATTATACGAAGTAATTACCATTTGTTCTTGAAAATTTCGAGGATTGCATGTCACAGGCAGACTTGGAAGTCATCGATTACTTCCGTAGCTCAACAACTCATTAGATGATTCGCTACTTTCGTAATGTGT
Organism: Ametastegia equiseti; assembly: GCA_963989295.1. Classification (NCBI taxonomy): domain Eukaryota; kingdom Metazoa; phylum Arthropoda; class Insecta; order Hymenoptera; family Tenthredinidae; genus Ametastegia; species Ametastegia equiseti. The sequence continues at coordinate 8,465,449 of OZ022393.1, forward strand.
AATTGAGTTGATTGAAAAAATGAACTCTGCCCAACCCTGATCACAAGTTAGTTTACAGTAAATGGTAAATGAGAGGATGATTTGATCGAAGCTGTTGAAATTCTGCAACGAAATCCGAACAGATTTCTGTGCGAAGTTAAAACGATTTCCGAATTTTATAACTTGCGATAAGTGTTGGGAAGCTTAGTTTGCGAAGAACAATGTCAGAAGTGTTTCTCTAACAGAATTATTACATCAGCTACCTATCCTACCGGAAGCCCGTTTTATACTATTGAAAACTTCTGATCGTTTCTCCCTGGAAAACTTAGCCATAACAGGACTAATAGCACGTAGGATGTGGAAAGAAGTAACAGGATAGATGAAACAGAAAGAAGGATAGAAAAGGAAATTGTAAGTTCTGAGAGAGTTAAAAAGAGGAGGATCAAGTAAAATACATGAAACTTACGTTATCCAGCGCTGAGAAGACATATTGAGATTTCTAGTGGGATGTAACCAGCACGAGTCTCCGATCCTTTGTAACCAAAACTGAACCTAGTCTAATAGCCGAAGACGCTTGAGATTCGAGTGGTGCTTCGCTATTGGTACCTCGTCGAGACGCCGAGCGTCGTGCCGTCGAGCGTCTTACGCAGGTACTGTATTTCTACCGCCACAATCTCCCGGTGTTAAGTGACTCGCACACAAATATCCCTTTAAATGAAGTACTGGCACGACATCCACTGACCATCGCGTTCAATTCCATCTTCGAAACGTGTTCACGTTCACGACTGCACTGAAAAAAAAAAAAAAATACATTTCACGACACGAATATTAACTAACAATAAGTATAGCAATTTGTTCGTAACTGGATCTTCGGTTTGTTGGCGTTCCAGAGGATCTGAGGATTGCGGTCTTTAACATGGAGAGTGACGAACCAGAGAGTAACTGGAGCAGAAAGAGACACCGTGCATTTTGAATCAATTTCAGGTATCAGAATGTCAAATTCTGTAGTTCTCGTTATACTGGCTGTCTCCTTCAATCACAAGTCCGAAAACTGAAGAACTTTCATTGGACGAAAGTTGTCTTTGAAAATGATGATGAGTGGGTCTAATGGATCCGGAAGAACACATTACAATGTGCAGAATCGTAATTTGCAGAGTTCAATTTAATGAGTAAGACGAAATGATGGAAGGTGAAATTCAAATGTCAATAATTTAAATTCGCAACATTCTCAGAGTTGAAAATCACTATATTTACAGTTAAATCCGACTCCTGGTAGAGGACCTCAGTTTTCACAGAACTTTATGTCCATTACGAGCGGTCAGTGGACGACTTTGCAAATCCGAATAACGCGACTGGTGAACTACGAGAGACTGCAGAGGGCGCGGATTTAACGATAACTGAAATGGTGTGAATTCGGTTTTTCAAGACGTACACTGCTGAGAGAGAAGAGCCATTGAAGGACCACCACGGCAGTGGGAGTTGAGTTTGTGGTATAGAGGAAATGATCTTTTTCCCCGGGAAAAACTCAAGCCAAGGTTGATTCGAGTGGAATTCACGGACTCCGGGAGGAGCTGGAAAATGAAAGCTTGGGGGAATTGGTTGGCATAAATTTGAGGGACAAAAGATTGGCAAATTGAATTTTCACGGAAAAGTTTGTTTTTGTATTTACGAACAGAAAAGAACGGGAGAACTTGGATCTGGGAATTATTGACACGGGATTATGATCACGGATGGAAGAAATTTACGACCATTCGTCCGACTTCGAGACTCGAGTTTTCCATTATCTTTCAGAACCACTATTCGCAAATGGAAAAACAGAAATTTCGCGATGATACTTTCGGTTTTCAATTTTCAAACATTTTTCAGGCAAAATAACAAAATCATTGTCTTTTGTCAACGATTCATCTGCTTGGAGTAATCATTCGGCTTCCAATTTCTCTGCATCTAACGTAATCACTAGATGGATTACTTACGGTATGGTGAAGCCTTTGAGGGTATGAGAGTTCGTCAGCTTCGATCGATCAAAGGCGTCAATCATATCATACGATTTTTTTTTATTGTTGTCATTCAGTTAGTAGTTTCTTCCGATCTGTATAGTTGAGTAGGTACGTTATACGCGTAAAAACTTGAGCAATAAAGAGATGAGAAAGTAAAATTATTTACACCCTGCAAAATGTTATCCTTCAGCTAAGTTCAATCCATCAGACTTTTACTCCCCAGCTTACCGTCCCTAATAAGCTTCCCGAAAGTCTTCTCTTTCCAAGCTTAGACCGCTGATACGTACCATATTGCTGGAGCTTTGCTTATTTCCGGTTGCCGAGCAGCAGCAGATGACTATTGTGATTTGCGATCCACACGCTTAGCTTGTTTCAGTTTTGGATTGATTTTTAATATCACGAAACCTTGTGCCAGAATATAACCAAAGCTGGCTTTGTACGGGATCTCTGATACAGAACTAGTCCATTCTGATCTGCATACGAATATTGAAAGACTGCTAGAGAATGTTCGAAAATTTCAACGTTTTTTAAACTGGAAATTCTGCAGTTTATCGAAGAGGCTCAGCTTGAATGTTTTCAGTTCACTCACACATCAAGTTGAAGAAAGGAAAAAGCGTCTATAATGTCTCAACAACTAAGTCATGGGTACATGTTCAGGAGAGAAACATGTAGCTATCTACTTGTTCATTATTATTTTTTCACAGTTAAGTATTATCCGCAGGTATCAAGACCCTGTATAACTTTCAACATCTGGAAATTTTATTTCGAAACGAATCTCAGAATCTTCCAAATTCGAATTGTCAGAACTGTTTCAGAGTCCTCTGAATTTTTTTCATAGTCTGTATTTGGGAATATTAGGTTTGAGGTGAGATATTGAGACGAGATATTCAAAATTGAAACAGCAGCCTGACCTAGTCACAATAGAACACACGGCCACAATATAAATGTCACAGTGAAATTCACTTCCGCTTGAGAGTGCTCTCTATTTTTCAGAATTATGATCCTAAACACATCCTCTCCGATTTTCAATCCGATGATGGTCAATCAACGTATTCAGAAAATATCAATTTTCAATAACTGAAAAATGTACTTTTAAGATCACTCAATCACACTCCCCAGCCTCCTCTATACAGTATACACGCCAACGGAGTTTATTTAATCCTTCAATCCAGTATTTTGATATTGATTGGCTGTTGAACGCTGGTTCATTTTTTCTCCACAACAAAAAGAGAAAAATTTAGATTATATTCCCTGTTTTTAAAGTCACACAGCAGTTGGCAACTTGGTTGAATATTTTTCTTCCCCTTCGTTTATGGTTGTCTCCCAATGTTAAACATGCTTACCAAAGTTCAGATTTTTCTTTTTTTTTTTGTATCGCGTAATGTGAAACATGACAAATGGTGCAACGATGGCCCTAGCCGAAAATTCGTGGCATCGGTAGTTACAATAAGTAGGGCCTTATCTAGAACTGGTGATTTCTGAAAGCTTGGTTTGACTATTGCCCAAACTTGTAGGATTTTTCACAAAAAATCGTCGAAAAAGGCTTTCGTCTCTTTTTTCGGAAACCAGAAGAGGAATATATACCATCACATTTTGTTTTCTTTGCCTTGTTCCTCGCGATGCCAGTGATCCTTTCCGCCTCGAAAAACATGAAGTATTCGGCAAACTACGTACTTTCTGCTGTTGGTTTGGCCTGTACTGATGGCACCGGTGGTTTACCACGGCTTCATAGAATGTGCGGATCTATTTTTGCATTGAAACTATTATGCCTAAGTCATGGATGAAAGTCAACAAAACCTCATAGTTTATTTAGCGAGCTAATACTGTATATTGTAGGATAATCGAATAAAAGGAGCATAATTCATCGTACTAGTATCAGCTGTGGCCTGCAGGTAGCTAACAAATGATTCAGTATCCACGAGACGAAATCTGAATGTAACATACTTCAGATTTGCCGAAAATTCTCGCTCTATAAAATCTTTTCGAGCGAAACATGCAATGACATAAATTTTTCCAGAGATACTCAAAGTGCATAGAAAATATCAGGATACGTGGTTGGATTGTAAGAAAACTTGTTTTATGGTAAATAAATAAAATTCATGATTTTGAAGCAAATCAAGCTTTTGCAAAGCCTGCATAGTCTCCGGATTGTCCTTAGGAGCACATCTCTAACGTATAGTTGTTGCGTGTGAAAGTTAGGATTGTAATTACAATCAGAGTCTTCTAATCGCAATCAATAGGACTCGTCCTAATACGTATGTATATATGTATGTATGTACAATATTTCTGTCACAGGTTGCGTATCATGTTGTAGTGATACCATGTACCGGGATTTGCTGATTGGGGAATACAGTGATCAATGATCGATATCATTACGCCCCGACCAATTTCCCGATAATATCAAAAAGCCCCATCGGGCAGAGAGAGTAGGATTTCGAGCACGTCCCGTTTTTTCCAGTTCGTTCAGCTTCCGCGTATTCTTCCGGCAGATCTTCGCTTCGAGAGGTCGAGGGCCTGGAGCAACGAGTAAGTAATTGATACGACGATGTAGATTGGAACTAATTAGTCCGACTATGTTGAAGAGGGCTTTGGAAATTGGGAAGCTTTTTTTTTTGCAGGTAAACTCTTCGATTTTGTTTCTCATGACAAACTTACGTCAAGATGACATGCATCACGTCACCCAATATCCCGTTGTGTCGGATCGGCCATTCCGATGTCTCGCAAATTGAGCGAAGCAGGCACTCGCGTCCCGGATATCCAGCACTGTAGAGTAATAAAATATTCAAAATCCTTCGACGGAAAACCTTATGAAAGTTGATTTGAAATTTTTTAACTTTTCCTATGGGTACATGCCATTCACGTCACACGAAATAGTTGACTCTCTACGTTATATGTTGTGAGCGTGCTCCAGATCAAAGTTCTGTCGAATTCTGGAGCTCATTGGAATTCTGGTAGACGGGGGAAAATGTGATGCTTTTCATTTGAGTACTTCAAGAGTCAGAAATGGGAGAAAAAAAAAGTAAAAATTTACTGCAATGTGAAAAGATCGGTTTTCAGATTGAGTTCCACGTTTTTTTTCTGTGATTGACTGCGTTTTATATCACAGGTCGAAGGAATATCGTGAAATTGAAGTGAAAGTGGTGAATTCGACCCGTTCTCCCGTATTCCCGTATACCTTGGTGAGAGCGAGCTTCTGACATTTGCCTGAGGAACGTCGTACTCTGTTAGAGAATTGACATCAATTGGTGAACGAAAAAAAAAAAACAAAAAAAAAAAAAAACAGAAAACGAGGGATGGAAAATGTCGGGGAAAAAAGCGTGAAGCATCGACGGTTCATTGGACTAAATTCAAGGCTTACTGACTGTAAATTCATTTGAAGACTCGAAATACCCAAGGCAGTTGACAACCGTTCAGTCAATAATTAAGCTACCGAATTTCATTTAGTTACTTTTCGCCAAACAGAGACCGGGGGGCCTCCGTTAGACTCTTGCTAAATTTATGACCGTACTTCGGAGGCTACATTTGTTTTTGAAATCGCAGGAGACTCGCGAATAAGAAATACAAATAATGAGAAAAACGCAAGCCAGTACTTCCCGGAACAGCTCAAATCAGACTGCCATGCGGCATCCTACGGAAAATTTTTTTATACATATTTTGGATTTTTGTAAATTTTTGGAGCTTGTCCAAGAATGGCAAGTATCTTACCGCGTTTCAAGTAATTTTTGCTACGCAAATGAACTCTAAGCTACATAACGAGGAGAATCGAAATTTTCGCACATTAAGTTCAACAGGAAAAAAATTGGATATTCTTGTGATTTTCGTTTCAAATGATTAGGTAGAACTTTCGGCAAACCTTTCGAATTTACTCTCCAAGGCTTCAAAAACGGTCCGTCTATCAATGCTCCGACGACTCCTCCTTCCGTAGTATAACGGGTCATCCGTAAAGTTTGTTGGCAGACCGTAGTTGGCTTCAAAAAAGTAGGATAGCGATATGGAATGTTCTGGATCATTTAACGGTACTGAGATCGCAAAGAAGAGCTGTACCAGAGTTCCAAATATCGTTAATTATCACATTACAGACAATTTAGCCACAAACAAATGTACTAGTCTTACTCACACCCAAGCCACTGTTATCTGGAAAGGCCAAGGACCGGATAGGTCGATGAAGTAGTTCAGCGATTTCGGAATTCTGATTTATTGCACATTCTTCCAATGATATTACAGCGATGATGATTGTGAGGACCCTGAAACGGAAGCAATAAAGAAACTAATAACCCATATATGTATAATCACATTGCAAACGTAGACTATTTTGGTAAAATGAAGATAAATCACAATTTTTCGGTCGTGACTGGCTACATGGCAGACAGGCTTGAACTGTCTACAGTGTCGAGTTGATTTCAGAATAATTGATCAATTTTCGTTTAATGAGATTTAATTGACGAGAAACACGCGTTCGTCCCTGAACCCTCGAAAAGGTTTATCTGATTCCTCACCAAAGTGATTTCTGTTACAGCGCCTGGGGCACCTTCGCGGTCTCTGTGGTTTCTCTGTCGCTTCGAAATACTTTCCGTTGAAATTGAACCTTACCCGGAGAGTACCACTGCTTAGGTACTCTTAAACAAAATCATTCGACTGCATGAATGTGTCGAAACATTGTAGTTTCAGTTCGGAAAATGCAAATCCACGGATGAATATAAATTGGAAGATTTGATTGATCTGGTAAAATTGTGAATCGGAATTTGAACAGCAATAGATTCTTCTTCAAATTGCAAATCGTTCCTGAATTGCACGAATTAAAATGAGCTCTATAGTAAACTCTGGGTTTCCGCGAAATAAGATGTGAGGAGAGTTTCTCTGTAAAAATGATTGTCGTAGCTACGTTAACGGAAATCGTACCTCTTCTAGGATTTTGTTTACCGTTTTCGACAAAGAAGTTCAGTCAATGCAAGCTCAAACTAACTTTCCCAGAGCACAAAATATCGCAGAAAAATTGCGACAGTTCTGAAATACTGCTGAATGACTGTGAAAATATTTGTAAAATTGCTGCAAAAGATTGTGCGACATGAGTCACAGAAATCAGAAGTCAGCGTGATTGCAAAACGGACAGAAAGTGAGAAAAAAAAGAAGCTGAGAAACACAAAGAGAAAGAAAGAGAGAGAGAGACAAAAAAAATCAAAAATTGAACGGCAGCAAACTTACGTGATCAATCGCTGAGAAGACATTTTTTGGATTCTTTTGTGGGATGAAACGAACACGAGTCTTCAATCCTTTGAAACCAAAAACTGAAACTAGTCTAAGAGGCAGCGAGGCTTGAGATTCGGGTGGCGTTTCGCTATTGGTACCCCGTCGAGACGCTGAGCGTCGTGCGGTCGAGCGTCTTACTCAGGTACTGTGTTTCTACCGCCACAATCTCCCGGTGTTAAGAGACGTGCACACAAAATTCCTTGATAATTGCCACTCCGTGAAACTTCTATGAAGGATTCCTAGCGCTTAGTAAGCCACACGAGTAGCAACCTGGCTGAGTGAAAATCGAATATTCAGAAAAAGTCCTTTTTCACCATAAAAACACCATGGAGAACTACTCAATGAATTTGATCGTTATCGTGACCGTGATTACTGCAACCAATCTTTACTGCCATGCGTCTGACCAATTCTCAGTTCAAGATTTGATCCGGAAAAAGAGGTACCTGCTCTTTCCAGATCCAAAGGACAGCGAAACTAAAGTACAGGTACGAAATCCTCATGATCAGTTCGTTATCAATAACAATCCAGTGATAATGTTTCAAAGATTTTTCATACGACCACAGCTTGATGACATTTTATTATTTCGAAGGTGCTATTCGGTTTGGGACTTCCAATGGAAGGTGAAATATCAATGACGCTTGGCTATGTCCTCAAGTGTAACTACGACCTTCCTTACAACGTATCTGATTTTACGGACCCCTATGTTCGTTACGAGCGGTCAGTGGATAACTTTCCGATTTCGAAGAAGGAGACCAATGAAGTACGAGATACTGAAGGTACGAGTTTAACGATATGAGTTGTAAGGTTTCGATTTGCGAGGATTCAGTTTTCTACAACATTGCTCGGTTAGAAGGGCCATCGATGGAAGGTAGTGGGAGTTGAGTCTATTGTGTACATGCAATGATTCACTTCTCGAGAAAAAAAACTCGAGGCAAGGTTGATTCGAGTAGAATTCGTGGACTACGAAAGGAGCCGGTAAATGAAATCATGGGGAAATTGGTCGGCATAAATTTGAGGGACAAAATATTGGCAAATTGGATTTTCCGGAAAAGTTTGTTTTCGTATATTTACCAAAAGAGATAGGCGGGAGGGTTTGGGTCTGGGAATTATTAACAGGAGACTGTTTTTCTTTAGTCACACCTTCTACTGGTGATAAAAATTCGAAGCTTTTTTACTTATTGACCGAATGTCAGATAAACTTTAGAAGATATTACTGATGCAGGGCTTAAACAAAAATCAAAAGCGTATCACGACTGGTAAAGATCACACCTTTTTCAAGCAATCATTTGATTTTTCATTATTCCGAATCAGGCGTGACGTCAAGATGGACAATTTATCGAATGCTGGAAATAGCCATGGAGTCTTTTGGCGATGGCAGAGCTTGTCTACTTCGCGCAATATGCGAGGCTGCGGAAACCCCATTCAAGGAAGATCACGGCCTCCTGGGTGAACTTCTTCACGTACTACTGACTCCATCAACAACGAGCGAAGAACACGAGACGTATACAGACCGGGAATATCAGTCGGCTGAAAGACTTGGCAGTGCTTCCGGAGGCAACTGCCGATCACTTTTTGCTGAGTGCGAAAGTAGTCCTTTAGACTACTTTTCGGAACGTGGAAATTGACTGGACGTGCTCGAAAAGCTTTTCTTTTCATTCACCTATAAGGTGACAACAATTTCTTTTGCGAATTGTTATTTTCCCCTCCGTCAACGATATGAAAGATACCTTCGCATTTTCTTGACACAGTCTTCGTCTAATGACTCGACCAGATTAAATGTGACGAAAGTGTCAATCGATTGTTTGCATTTGCTGATGATTTTTTACTGTATATTTCTGAATGTGTAAAAGCTGATGCAATAAAACGAGCAAGAAGTACAACTATTTGACCATGTCGTTACTCATTCCGAAATAACGTTGAATCCAACATGTCCGTGTACTCAGTTATACTGGAATTCGTCAACTACATTGAATCCATCACGCGACATTTATTCCCCAGCTTAAGATACCTAAGCTCCCCAAAAGTCCTCTCTTGTCTCTACCCCAAACTTATGGAATTTTCCAGAAAAATTGCCGAAGCAGGCTTCCTCGCTCTATAGACTTAAGACTTGCCTCTGTTGGTACCTATCTTTCTTCAGGGAGCAGAAACTTAATGCGGTCTTGTTTATTCGTTTTCTTTGTTTTGTTCCTCGCAATGCCCCTGATGCTTTCCGCTCCGACTAACATGAATTATTCTGTAAATTACGTACTTTCTGCTCTTGGTTTGGCCCGTACCAGCACCGCTGGCTTAGACGCAGAATTATTTGCTGGTGGGGGGGTCACAGAACACGCAGATATTTTTTTTCATTGAAACCGTACCATATAGCTTCAAGTCATAATCGAAAATCAACAAAACATGGTAGTTTAGTCAGTACGCTGATAGGGTGAAATCTAAAATAATCGACTCGGACAAGCCGAATTCACCATACGAAATTTGAATCTCCATTCAAGAATCTGTCATGTTCGTTCAAGTTCAGAGAAAACTCCTGATTTTCTTCAGATTTTTAACACTGATTTAGGTCAAACGACTATGGATTTCGAAAATTACAGCGCTTTCCACGATTTTTTTGCACAGAAATACGTAGACGATCGTCAAACCAAGAAAACTCGGCGCCTTACGAACGTTTTTTACTCTATGCTCTGTCATTTCGTTTTTAAAAGTTACGATCACTCAAAGTGAGGGGTCAGACCTCTTTGCACTGACAGTAGTACCCTTCAGTTTGATTGAAACTATCAAATCGGAACAATCCACGTTACCGGAGGTGAAGAGATTTTATTCCGATTGAACAGCAGCGTAAATCGCTCTTTGAGTTATACGCGAGATGATGTGAAAAGTCTTTCCTTGGTAAATAAAAAAATGGTAATAAAGTTAACAACTATCAGCTGCGTGGCACTCTAACTAGTTTCTACTTCTGTTCCCAGGTACTAAAATGCACTAATTTAGTTATGATAAGTGCAACGAACTTCCTCACGTTAATTAGTACTGGCTCAGTTGCACAGCATAAATTTGCATCCTCTGTTCTAACTGAGAGTCTCTCTTGATACGATGGGGTATTTTTTTATACATCTTACATTGCTTGCGATGTTATTGGGGGTATTTTGTCCTGTGGAATCTTTTAGAGCAGTCAAAGGGAGAGAAAAACGATATTTAGTCTACCCTCCACCTGGGGTCGGTAACGCCCCGACAAAAGTGCAGGTAATTCTCTTCCTTCGAAGTCTTTACGAGGGATAAAAACGCCGTCAAAACGACGAGATTTTGCGGGAAGTTTTATGGCGAGTGAATTTTACCCTGTTTCATAGTAATAAGCCATAGCATTTGAGTTTCACAATTGATTAAGACTCTGTTTAATCGGACCGATTGCTTGTAATAAAAATTACCACTAGCTCAAAAGTATCTGACAAATGTCCCTAATCCAAGTCGAAAACGAAGCATGCAAGTCCTATTAATTCTCATCAACTTTCCAGCTCATTCTTGGCCTCGGATTACCCATGGAAGGCGGTTTGATCGTCGGTTATGTCTTGAAAAATAATTACAACCTACCCTACAACGCTACTTTCTTCTCAGATCCCTACGTGCGTCAAGAACGATCAGTTTATGGGGAGGATTCCGTGGAATCTAAAGTTGAAAATAAAGGTAAGATTGCCTGATTATTTTTGCTAGCGAATAATTGACTGTTGATAGTCGTTATGGCTAACTCAGAAGAGATGCTTTAATATACGTATAGTTGCGTTGGAAAGTTGTAAAATAATCTGAACTGTTTTATTGGTGTAAAAAATCGAGAATTGTTCTCGCTTTTATAAATGTGGAATTGTTTCGCTGACAACTTAGCTCGAAAAAGTATCTTATAGGAAGTATAACGCGTTGGGAAACTTATAAGATGTTCGAGTCTGCCTTTAATATTTTCGGAAGTGGAAAGTCTTGTTTGTTGAGAGCGATCTGCGAAGCGGCCAGAGAAGCATTCAACGAGAACCACGGACTTCTTGGTGAACTTTTGCACATTTTTCTTACGTAAGTTGGTCGAGGTAACAGTATTTTTATTAGTTAACTGTACTTATTTCATGTGCGCTTTGAATGTTGGTGAATCCATTTTTTAGCTCCAATAATTAATAATTCACAGCTGCAAAGTATAATTTTAGCCAGTTTACTTTTCCCGAGACAATATTTTCCCGGACATAAACTTCGTTAAAAAAAATGCACCCTGTCCCTGCGGAATCACCAAGCTCTCGCGTTTCATCGGTGAAATCGTATTTTTTACCTACCGTCTGCGGCGTACGATGCGGTTCAGCTCAAGATACTCCGGCGCTCAATTAGACACCCTCGATTGCTGCTTAATGACCGTACCCCCATTGTTATTTCAGGCCATCGACGACCACAGAAGAGTTTTTTGAGAGTACCGACCAGGAATACCTTGCAGCCGAATTACTGGGACGAAGATCTTCAAACGACTGCCAAAAATTTTCTACAGAATGCCAGACAAGTCCACTGGAATATTTCACCGAATCACAAGATTAAGCCAATGACTTTAACACAGAACGATCGATGCTTCACGTTGAAAACAATCGTGGAAAACGATCAACAAGAGCCAGGTGGCTGGATTTTGTATCTTTTGAATGGTGGGCATGAAGAACGCCTCGCAGAAACAACATGAGGCATAAAAATTATGGTATCACCGCTAATTGGAAAATTTAAAAAAATTCGCGATTGAAGAATACACATAATCGTTTAATGGGGTAGAAAAGAATTGATCACTGATACGAATTATATTGCGTCCGGAAATCCAGGACCTCGTACGAAATGATCTGATGGCAAGTTTTCACGACATATCTACTTAGATACATGTATCGTTTGTAATTTATAGGGGAAAAATAAAATCAGGATCACCATTTCGCAGATCATTTACAGAGTATAGGGTAGTGAAGATAATATCGCCCGTTTACTCTTTTACGCTTTTAATAAGACAGGTAGGTATAATATAAAACGCTCTGCGGATAAAAGTTATATTGAAGATCAAGGAAGACATCTTGATAGCTTCATAAAATCGATCGTTACATTTTGGAGGATGCGCTGCGAACAGTTTGAGACCACTTTACGTATATATTTAGACCCTTTTTTACTGCCGTATTTCCTTAATCCAGCAATCGTTATTGTTGTGTGCCCCAATCAATTCTAGTGAACTTCACTCGAATACTTGGTAGAATTTTCAGTGGTTTTCCGCGTATTTCAAGCCGGGTCGTAACGCGACTTTTAACAGGTAACAATGATCGTTACACTCCAAAAATGAGAGTCGTTTCAAATGTAACGTAAATAATGAATTACGTTGATCCTTGAGGCTTGGATTCTGTCCTTCAACGCCACGCCGTTGGGACGAAAAACAGGAACTAGAGAAAGGGAAAGAAATGGAATAAAAAAAAAAAAAATGTCGTGTCTTCCGGTGACCGACGAATTTCTGGCTCTTATCTCAGCGGTCTATTATTTACTAGGATATGACATTATATAAATGGGAAAGATTAGGACACTCCCTCTTCCCTCTGTCTTATTACCCGTCCTCCATCTTCTTTCCGAGGACATGATGCGATTTGTGGCTGACGTTTTATTAGTCTTGCAGCCACAAGCTCTCAAGTAGTTCCAAAGCTGGAGAACTCGAAATAAGTACGGTCTTTTATTACGTCATAGTTCGCAGCTGACCAGACCCTGAACTAAGTGAACCTGATAACTAACCGCTTCTTACCAGTACCGTTATCTCGCTTAATCGGAAAGACAACTATAGTATTTTGCGAGTGGTTGACACCTCATAGAGGTGCTAACTACTCCATATTATCTCGGTGGTTCCTCGACTAGCAACGCCTTTAACGGTAAAAGAAAAATATCACTCAGCTGTTGTCTGCCTTAGTCTTTACAGCAGCCACCTTCTTAACCTAACCAAGCCAGGCAAACCAGGGTGAGTATCCTACCATGTGCTTGAGAATTTCAAAACGAGTGATAATGTCCGGAGATACATGGACGCGGTATATTTTATTCTTGTCAATTCTGGCCTGGACATTGACTGGCTGCTACGGACAGTATTACGGTGATCATTTGTCATACAACGAAACGGAGATATCCTCGGAAAATAACACTGATTTTAGTGACGATGTATTATCCCGTGAGAGAAGAACTTTGGTATACCCACACGATTCTGATCTGCTAGTGAGTAATGGATACAGTATCTTATTCCCTAGCGTAGGTACCGATACTCTATGTCACGAGTATAGGTCTTGCTCATTACGGTTGATCGAAATCGTAATTATTGCTGATCGACGTTACTAATTGATGTGAAAAATTCCTTCCATTTTCATATTCCAATTTCATCTACTCAGGCGGCTTCATGTTTGACGATAAATAAAAAAGGAACATTTACTTTTTACAGTTAATTTACGGTCTTGGTACGCCGCTCCAGCTTGAACAAGAGAGCGTCATTGTTGGTGCATTTACCAAATTTTTGTACGCACTACCGGATAATTCTTCCTATTATACGGAGCCAGGTGTATATTACGCAAGGTCAACAAAGAGTCGATGGAGCATTTACAAAGCTCTCGAAGTGATCGGTGAAGTTCTTGGATTCGGAGGCAAGGAGTGCCTTCTCAGGTCAATATGCGAGGCAGCCAGTGTACCCTTCAACGCCAACCATGGCCTCTTCGGACAGCTCGTACACACTTTTCTCACGTAAGAAAATATAAGTACAAACTTTGGCATCAAAGAAATCCGAAACAAGTAGAAAAAAAACAAAACAAAAAAAAAACAGAGAAAATATTCCACGGGTGTTGCAAGTTGTAAAATTCTTCTTTGCGGAGTATCAGTTTCACTTTACTTCCCATTTAGCAGTCGATTGGAAGAAAGTATAGAAACCTTTCAAGAATCAGTGGGGAGACAACTGCCATTCTTTTTCTAGTCTTTTTGTGGCCGTCTAACATGTGCAAATCGTTATTTAGTTCGACCCATCTTCCAGACCCAATGGCGCCTTGTTTTCTGACCTTCGACCCGATCGTGAGTCTCCTAAAAGTTCATTTTTCTTTCACAAAGTGAAGTCGACATTCTCTTTTACTGCGGTAGGAAACTCGGTTTATCAATAGCGCAATATTTTCTCTACGAAGTGAACAGAATAAAGAGTATCTCGATACAACGTATTTCAATTTTCAAGATCAACTTGAATGAGATTAGATCCCACAACTTCCTGGCACACATTATTAGCAAAGTTGCATCGCGTCCATTCGTTGAATCTTTTCATAATGTTGAATCAGGCCTTCGAGCACGAAAGAGAAGCTTGACGATTACGAGGACCGGGACTATCACGCTGCGGAGCAGCATGGTCATCGTGATGGGGACCACTGTTCAGCCTTGTATCCTGAATGCCAGAGAAGCATCCTTGACATCTTCACGGAAATAGGGTATTGATCAACGTTCGCTTTTCTTCCTGCGATCATATTTTTCCCCATGGATAACCACAAGGGCAAAAATGGTCTCCTGACCTGGGATCCAGTACTTGAGACTGAAAGTGCTTTATCATCGTGGCGAGTAAACCAATGCTCAGTAATATTGCATAAAAATAATATTGGGGTAACATCTGCTGCTGAAAGCATTAGCGGTATATGGACTTTTTTAATGCGATATCTGTACCATTCCAATTACATCTCTGTGTAACTTACTGGACGATTGAAATGAAAGAAAATAAAACAATAGAATAGAATCCGATTGACTAGGGAATTTTAATTATACACACCGATAGAGTAAATTATTTAAGTTCCTTGCAGCATCGAAATTAGTTTTCGATCCCGTGAAATTTGAGTAGATAGTATAATTGACATCCGTACCAGCAGATATACGTATAACCCTGAGAGTTTTCGTAGTGCAATTGATGTGCGCTGTGTGAGCATCGAAGACAAATTAATGGTTATGGCTAAGCCACGGTGGGGTGTTCCGAATGATCTCATAAGCCACTGAATGTTCTGAACTTTGACCGTTCCTGAGACGTTTCATCCTCCATTCTACCCGAGTTTTGCCCGACTTCTAAGTTAATATTACAAACTTTGACGCCGTAGTGACTTCCGCAGAAGAAATACGGACCTTTGTCTATTCGTGGAACGATCCCTGAGTATATATGATGCGAAACCTTCAATTTTATCATCCATCTAGTCTGTCGCAGGTTCAAGAATGTCTGCGTCAGAATAAACAACGGTGGAGAAAAAATTTGAAGAAATGGAAACGAAGGACTAGACGCACAATAAGTTTAGTAACCGGGAGTCGATGAAATCGAAGAACCGTTTAAATTTGGTAATGTTATTGAGATAGTGTTCCCCGAATATCGAAGATTCTGAAAATACGTGTCTCTAGTAGTGGCTTCGAAGGTTTATATTCTCACTATATTGAAAAAACAGTAAAAACTTCCTTAGAAAAACTACCAAACTGGACCAGACCTGTCCAATTTTTCCGACTCTATCCTAGTAGGTAATCCAAACTTGCAGCCACGTGTAACGTCAATGTCTAACGTCAATCAATGAAAAACCACTTCCGCCCCATGGTTTTCTCCGTTTATTAACCCTCGCTTCAACGGGAGTGAAATAACTTACGGTTCTCGAGGTAATAGACCGGGTTTTCTCGGCTGAAAAAAAATGTGCTACTGCTCCTCAACGATGTGTTAAATCCTTCAGTTGTGAACGTAAAGAATTACTTTCTGTAAAAGGTATGGATATCATATTATCTCTTTGAACGTCTTTGAGGACGAGTTTGCAAATATTTAAGAAAATTTGTCAACCTCACAAAGATTTTTATCGATTTGTTTAAGCTTGTTTTCAGAGTATATTGAGGTAGCAGATGATTGATCCTTCCTTAAATAGTGCAATACATTTTTTTCGAAAGTATCCTGGGTTTTTTTTTTAAGCTGAATCATGTTCCGTTTAAACGCGGTTGCAGTAGCGTACACCCATTAGAATAATGTGTACTTTTCGCGCCTCTGTGAAGTAACGATGTGGCGATGACGGAGTCGGAGGCATCAGCCAACGAGAGTCGAGCTTCAATTACTTGGGTAAATACGAGAGTCGCTTGGAGTGCGGTTGGTTATGGCTCAAACGACGCTGCTACCTCGTAACGATGTTTCGCGTGAAGCTTTTACTAATTTTCTCGACTCTTTTCCTGACCAAGAGTTATTCCATCCTGCTATTTCCACAGAATACAGTTTTTCAGGTGAGTTCATACGACGAATCTCGTTATCGGTGCTAGTTGTCCCCTCTCTCCCCGATTTTTCACACTAATCCATAATCCGATCTCCGTTCGAAGACACAAAAACAAACATACACACACAGACACACACATTCAACTTGCGAAAGCAAAATAATAATAGAAGTTACACTTCCCCCGGAATTTTTTCTACTCGGAAATAAACCTGGAGAAATAATGAAATTCTCTTTTGTGCCAAGTCGAGTTAATGCTTATTTGAGATGATCCACGTGGTACCTCGGTTGCACGATCTAGCTAGTCTCTAAATAAAGCAAAAGAAATATTTTATACCGTACAAGGTAACTGCAGGAACATCAACAGCCATTTTTTTATCATAAAATCATTCCATGAATATATGAACACGTTCGGGATTCAATTGGCAGCAAACATTCGCGAAGATAACAGATTTCTAAACATCGGAAAAACTTTGACGAATAAGAAAAAAAGCCCAAGCTTATTCTTTTTTGAAGGCAACATACAACACGAACATGAAGATAATTCGATTCCGGATGTATGACACACATAGATCCGGGATTGAAGTAACTTTGCACAGTATTTGTATCTCCTGATATTTTGCAGATAACGTTTGGGCTGTCCACTCCGATTGAGTTAAACCTGAGAAACAGGGCGGTGGTTTACTCCCTTGCTTTTCAACTTCAATACGCTATGCCCTACAACATTTCGCAGCTTGTACCGACTGTAATTCCTGCAAGATCTTCTAGAGATTTGACATTGGCGGATGCTTATCAAACCATCGAGAACTTATTGGATGAGTAAGATTTGCCAACCTTGTTGTATAGGTCGTATTGTTCTTAGCTATAGATGTTACAGGGGAAAACTCAATACTATACTGTTTTATGATATCTAGTAAACTACTACGAAAGGCATGCAAAACAATTCAACAAAACAATCTAAACTCTGTGCAGCTTCTGTGCCGGGAATTGTTCCAGAACTAGGGTACCTAGTCTACCGAGAGCGTGAACATAAATAATTTAAGATATGAAATTGGGTGGGTAAACGTATTAACCAAGTTTGAATCGGTTCTGAGTTTTGCACAGTCGAGTCTATGGCTTAACAAACGGTTCTATCTGTTTGTTGGATTTTATCTTGACTACTACTTATAAGGTAGAACTTGCAATTCGAGGTGGAATTCGAGGTGAAATTCATTGAAGTTGTATAGCAGCTTCGCGCGAAGGTAATGCAAGTGTAATGCGAAAAGAAATTAATAAGTAATTAAAGTAACGAAATTGATTAATTTACAGAAACGGTTGGGGCAACGGGCGGGAATGCCTCCTAAGAAGCATTTGCGAGCTAGCCGAGACTCCGTTGGAAAGGGACGGCCAAGACTTTGTCGAAGAAGTCATCCACTTGCTTCTAACGTAAGTTAATTAGTTTTGTCAAGCCCAGCTGTTCGCCAAAGGGTGAACGAAACAATACTTCTCGAACGCAACTCTCCGAGGAAAGGTGCGGGAGAAAGTAACCCGAGGAAAGGCCACCGTCTGTCTCTAGATCCATTTTCCGACGTACTTGAATCAATTATTTCATACGACACTGACGCTATTTTCTCCTGCGCCATTTCTAAGTGCCTATTATGCAATGTAACCTGTCTCGTCAATTACTGTTCGAAGAAAAATTACGTCGTTTTTTTTTTTTTTTTTTATTTGCTTATCAATTTCACGATCAAACCAGCAAAGTTATCGTAAATCGTATCGTGATTATAATTTCACCGATATGGACAGAAATCGGAGCAGATCGATCATGCTTTCTATCGATCTATTCGTTTCTTTCTTGCTCATGTAATAAGGTCAGATAGTACTGAAATATCTGTTATTCTAGACCATCGGAAGATCTGCCAGAGGCCTTTGATTCCGATCACCAGAGCGTTCACGAAATGTACCACGGAGCTGAGAGGCTGGGAAGGGCAGGCAAGGACTGCATCCGAGCTTATCCCGATTGCACCGAATCGCCGTTAGAATCATTGACTGAAGTTTTACGGACAAATCGGCAATAGAAGTAAAGTTATATTAGTTTAAAATTCTTTTGTATGGAATATGGCGTGAGTGCTTTTTTTTCAATTGTAACGGTTTTTTATTTGATTTTCACTCCATCAATGTTTGAATTCATTTTTTTTTTTTTTTATGAATACCGTACAACAATTATGTTCTTGCAACAACTGTCGATAATTTATACCATCGCGTATGCATGGAAGAGGCAACTATCGAGGAATACAAACGGAGAAATAAATTGGTCCACGAGTCTTCTTGAGCATATAAAAGGATGGATGGGCGAGAGGGGAGATAAGATCGAAGAAAAGATCGGAGAATCTTTGTTTCTCGATGTCAGAATAAGGGTCACGTACCTCATGGAGAATGAAACTAAAAGAGAGAAATTCTTATTCCAGTAGCCGATACTTGAGAAAATGAAGAGTACTATTACATATCTTTATTCGAGGAATAATCTCAATAATCACATGCTTCAAGTGATTCATGGAGACAAAGCACCGTAACCACTTGGAAAAGAGGGAAAAAAAATGAGAATTTACGTATTACTAGATATACATAAAAATATGTTGTTTTTTTTTTCTTTCTCTCGAAGTATCTGCTATGTTTGATCTTGATAATATAATTTATTGATCTCCAGTCATTGCGTTCATCTCTTTTTCCAGCCTCCCTACTTTTCCGTCCACTGAGATTTTGCATTACATTTTGTTGTTCGTATAGGTTTTACGTTCGAGCCAGTTATGTATAATGTATGTATGTACATATACATACTAGGATGTAATCGGTAATAAGTTGAAGTGTAAGCAATTCCGAACAAACATGCTTCCATTCCGCCCTCTGACGGACGTCAAGAAACTGTTTCAAATCAAACTCTCTTCTGAAAGACAAGAACTCGCTGTGACAAGCTTCAAACTTTTTTCTCAACTAGTTATTGATTATTCATTTCAATACAGATATAAGTCGTCGAAGCTCAAGTTGTGAAAATTCAATAATTAAATACGTTAAAATAATGAAGACTAGTGGAATTCTCCTGACCTTAGCCGGACTCATAGTTACAGCACAGACAGAGGCTGATGCAGTCGATACGCGAGATAAACGACAACTCTATTCACCACCTCTGGTAGCACCTTACGGAGGAACATTCAAGGTATTTTTGACGTACGGATAGTAATATTCTCTGATTGATTTCGTCGTTTGTTGAATTATAATTGAGTTCCTGCAGGCGTGGAAGCCAATGGATGAAAAATGTTTTCTTCAGCATCGCAGCTAAAATACAGCGACTCGTTGCTATATGTATACGTTAGTAGACGCAAGATTAGGTAAAAGTTATTAGGACTTTCATGAATAGTTCCTGGATATTAATCAATTGACACATTCTTTATTTCCAGTCAGTGAATTATTAAGGTGTTAATTCATTGTCTGTCGCAGACAAATTGTTCGTTACTTAGAGCTGTCACTTCATTTTTATCGTAGGGTGCCGGTCGTCAATTAATCTAATAATTAAATGAGAATCTGACGGAGAGAAGCAATGAACGTAGCTTAGAATGTATTTGATTAATTGAATATTTGAGCTAACCGTTGGATTAGAAGCTTGTACCTTGAACTTGTATTGGAATTTGTGAAAATTGATGACCGAAGGATGAAATACGATTATTTTTTCATTTTTACTGTAGAAAATTCGTTTGAGGGATGAGAGACAGGAGTAGGTACGAAAAAACAAGTACAATGAAAAAATTTTTCATCCAGAAAATCAGTCCAAAGTATTTCAGCCCTACTTCTCTTTTGATATAATATAAACGCGGTAGACGAATGGAAGAAGCCTTAGAAAAATCCGCAAGTTAACTTGAAAAACCGGAAACTTTTACGGCAAAGTAATATCGCGGACCAAGGAAACGCAAACGATATTCCAAAAGTTAAAATATGGGAGGAAAAATTGCTGAGTGATGAGCACTGGGTGGTGCGCGGGTACCCAGAACTTTGAGCGTGAGCAAAGCTTGACTGTAATTTTCCATCCCTATATTCACCGTCTCGTACGCCATTTTATTACCCAATTCTTTTATCACTTGAAATATGATTTTCGAAAATGTATACTATTCACGCGAAGTTACCGATCCTCAAGAGGTAACTGCTCGTGCTGTTGATGTCGACTGATCGGAAAAAAAGTGTTAGCTTCAAGAAGAAAAACTAAGAACTAACTAAACCGGAAGCCAGGCATTGCGAATAGGATTCTAATCAAGTACCCTATCTGAAATTTCAGCTTATCGTAGGTATCGGTGTCCCGATAACTCTTTCCGGACGTGCTTTGGCCTACGGTCAAAATCTGCAGTTTCAATATGCCCTGCCGAACAACGCTAGTTTCTTTACCAATTATTTCGCGGACACTTCAAGCAGACGACGTCGAAGCTCTTCAAGTTACGAGAGAGAAATTGCCTACAGCATGTTGCAGCAACAGTTCGACAGGTTATTATTCTGGTCAATATTTGTCAGGATAGAAACTTCGATAACTTGTACCGTTTGCTTTTTTTCTTCATACCAACTCACTCGAACTCCGAACTTGTTGCATCCTCGCATGATGATACAACTCCGCACGGTTTGTTGGAAACTTGCGTTTTTCATTCGCCTTTACAGTACTTTCGACCCCATATTATAGTTTACGAATTTGCCAATAATGAAATCAATTAACTTCACGTTTAGATTTTCGCTATTACTAATGAAAATCCTACGTTTCAGAAACGGTGTCAACGGTAGAGAATGCATAATGAGAGGAATTTGTGAGGCTGCAGAGACGCCGTTGCACGATGAAGGCCTAATTGGAGAACTTCTTCACCTCCTTTTAACGTAAATAAACAGTATTCTTTCTTCCATCTCGGTATTTACGTGTAATGTTTAGTAATTCGAGTCGATAATGTTTCAGGCCCGATTACGGTGGTAACATTTCAGTCGACGAAGAATATGTGAATGCAAAAAAGGCTGGACTACGAGGAGAGGATTGCATGAAACTGTTCCCAGGCTGCCCACAAGGCCAGGGGATACTTGACCACGTTTCGACGATAAAATATCTAGAATAAATTTACTGTATAGTGAAATTCGCCTCTCTTGATCCTGCACGATGTTGTCTGAAAGCTCATGTCATAAATTTTACGAGAAATAATATACGTGTAAATAAAACTTGCCTAATTCTGGGCACTTGTCTCGGTGGTCAAGATTTTACCCAGTCGACCTCTGAGACTGACTACTGTATTACACCGGTAAAACATCTGTTCCATAACAAAGATATTGCAGGGTCATATCCGGCTGTTATGTAGTCATTTCCGGTCATCTTTTCGCAGCCAAGATGCGACAACATCGTCCGGTAAACTTTTTCTAATTTCAGGGTCGTTGTGGATGAAGAAAGGAAAAGTTTCGCGGTCATTTTTACAACCAATCCTGGATACTATTTAACAAGGAGAAAACTCCTCGAAAATATTTGGCAAGTTTGATCGTTTTACGTTTACGCCTGAACTTGTTTTCAACGCCGCCAAAAGTACGTGTAAACGTCAGATCTGTAGATGGTATCGTATTTTCATAAGATGAAAAAAAAAACAAAAAAAAAAACTGGGGATCGATTCAGATTTCCAAAAAAATTTGTATTTCTTGGCTAGTCTGATGGAAGTCCGAAACTGATTGCTCAGTCGTTTCACACGTGAACTTTGACCTATTTATTGATTCATTATCGCGAAATTGCCATCATGTACTTACGACGGTATTTGCATAATATATGATTGAGAATAACGGCGGATCGTAAAAACAAGCAAGAAATTTTTTAGTAGTCAATCAATTACCACGTCATTCACCACTGAACTGAATACTCGACTGGACTAGTGAGTGCATGGACAAATACACTTGTAATTACTTGACGTCACATCAGGACATAGGTTCAGTGGCCAAGAGCTTGAGGCGTTAATCCTTAGGGTACACTGAACAGATTCCTACGGTCTGGCCACTTATTTTCGTGCGTTAACGTTTAAAGATCACTAACCTACGGTTGGAAATATTCTCCGGTGTCCTGTGAAGCAGAGTACCAAAAGAAGAATTTTCAGGCTCCTTGTAGCCTAGGGAGTCAAAGGAAATAAACCACGCGGTAGATTAGAGACAAGTAAAACAAATTTGAGTCATTCCGAAAGGTTCTGTTGGATAGATTTTCGTAAAATCGCTCCGGTAAGTCCCGGTCCAATTAAATTAAACAGCCAGTGTATTTCTCATGGAATTAGCGTTTACTGCTGCTAGGCGCTAATTGGTGCACCGGAAGCCGCAGTAACCCCGAGACAAATCGGCCTCTCCCCGAAACTCTCCGAAAGTCAAAACTAATTTAACTAATTCTTGTTCAGTTCTATATATGCCTGTGTATACGTATAGACACCGGCATCCACGAGGCTAGTATAAAAAAAGGAAAGTCATTCGGTGAGTTATGAAGCTCGCAGTCTGGACGTTTCTACTCCTCTTGAACTTGGCGGTTTACACAACAGCCAGGAAAACCAGAGTCAAGAGAATCGTGGGTATTCGACCAGGTTCAAGATTCTTCGTGAGTATCAAGCCAACTAATCATAATGATGGCGAAGAGTGGACCATATCTATTGATTGTATTCATTTACGATTTCGCAGCTCAGGATGGGTTTCAAGGACACTATTCTTCAAGCTACGACTATCTTTGCTCACGTCGCGGGATTCAAAGTCACCTGGGAGGTCCCAGAGGGTGTTGCCTTTGGAAAGAGCAGATCGATCAGAGCCCTATACGAGGATGTTGAATTTTTGTTCGAACGGTAAAATCAATTATTTTTTTAGAATTTTAGTGATTTGAGAATGTTTAGTATTGTTTCTAAAGGAGAAAAACATGGACTAGTCGCAGTTCAAAAAAAGAAGGTTGCAGTTTTTTTGCTCTTACTTTCTGTTATCATTCTGGCGAACGTATAATACTTGAATGTCCTGGGACGAGCGGATTTCGTGGAGCCATGGAAAAAGTTTTCAGCTCCGTTTTTTTTGGTTTTGTTTCGAATCTTTTTTTTTCCCCCTTATTTTTATATTTTTAGTGCCAAGGGGGTTGGCTCGTGAGTCAGACTAAAGGGAGAATTGTTTGTTTCCCATTGTTCTTCAAAGCACCGTTAGTAATATTCCAGGCAGACACCGCGATATGGAGAAAAGTTGAGCTAACTAAGGAAAAACAAAACCTATACGGTATAGGTATAGAAGAAAAGCTCAGCACCGGTTAATGCTTGTCATAATGAAAAATCCTGATCGTAAATATCGTTAATCCGTTGACTTCGATCGACAGAAGTAAACGTGCGATCTTGCAAATTACGTATGGCACTTCTTCAAACTTCAAATATCATGCCGTGTTTCTGTTGCACATGAATGTCTCATTCACAAAGTGATAGAGTTCGATTTATGTTCATGAAAAATACCGAGTTTTCGGAACTTTTTTTATAGTAGAATTATGTTTTGATCGTGGCGGTAGTTTTCCGACGAGCTTTTAAGCATTTTTTATCGGCTCACTAAGTCTTTCATACCGACAATACCATGTCACAGCTCCCACAACATATGAATTTAAATATGGTTCAGCTACGCTCATATCCCAATCTGGGATCTGTTTTTTTTTTCTCGTTCCAGACACGGTTTCGATGGAAAGTCTTGCCTTTTGAATAACATTTGTCAAGCCACGGAATTCGTCCAGCAAGGGAACGGTACGATGACAAAGATTCTTAGACTCTTGTTGAGGTGAGTTAAAAATTTCAAATGAAATGGATAAGTTTGAAACATGAGATGATCTTGTTTCACGCTTTGTTACAGATACTCGAGTGAAGGAGAAGATACATCTCTACTAGATGCATTCAATTGCGAGAACTACAGAAGCAATTGTCCGCTGGATTTTACTGGGATCGAAACGTACTTTGGATAAATATACACAACTTTGATCAACTAGTGGGGATGTCGAACCTTCACACATCTTGCAATAATTTCCATTCATACATTCCAAGCAAAAGGTCCCAGTGCATTGTTTAACACCTTCATACGAGATCCGCCAAACCCATATGAGGAATTACACTTTCAATGACACGCACTATTGTAACATTGCGTATGAATAAAGCGTTTGTCAATTCACTTTTCAGATTGTAATTTATTTCACAACCCCGATGACTCTAGAATGAATTTATATTCCTATAGAAAATTCCTGCTGAACAGTTCATAAGTTATTTGGAAATTTATCGATCGAGAAGTTATCAGCGAGGTCTGCCTACCGATACAAGTCAATTGCATCGTCCTCTTGAAAGAACTATTATTTGTACAGTGAAATAGCTCTTAGCTACAACTGTACTGGTGAACATGAGTTTGCTTGGAAGTATATTTATCCAGTTGTTAAGAGAGCGGAGTGTCCAGTATCTGTAAATCAGTGCGAACGGACGCTGCTGCTGTGGATGTTTCTTCAAAATTCAGTAGTTTGGATCCAGTTTTATTTCTATGCACAAATTTGACTACCTATACCGATTTCACACCGTTCTTTAGTCCAAACGTCCATTCAATCTTTTCGGCCTGATAAATTGCCGTTGGATTTTGCACCAGATCAAACAACCGACGAGATGGCAGCTTGAAACCGGTTGTTGAAACAACAAATTACCAACTAAATGTAAAAATCTAGGCGAGTCGAAACAACCGTTGGATTCCATCGTTTTTCACAGTAGCATTAGACCAGGGCACCAAACGTCGACTGATGCTATTATTTATACGGTCCAACTAGTTTTCGTGTACCTCTTCATCAACCGGTTGGAACACTGAAGATAGAATCGATATTTTACGGCATTACACCCTTTCACCGAAAAAAAATCATAACAGTTAGTGAAAAAACAAAAAATTCGTCATTCTCAGATGACACCGAAATTCCTCAGCTTGCTATTCAGCATGATTTGCCTAAACTTCGTGTTCGTCAGTTCGATGGAATTGACTAATAACAATACGGAGGTGGACACTGGCCGAGTTCTTTCAAGAAGAAAAAGATACCTGATATTTCCACAGGGTAGTAACATACAGGTAAGAAAATTGACCGACTTAACATATCGAATTCCGACGTATTTCGAACTTCAATCTTGTTTTACAGTTGGTCTACTGTCTCACGATCGGTGCTTATGGCAGACCCGGAGATTTGGTCGTGGGTTTGACGGCTGCTGTGGCTTACGCTTTACCAACTGAAGCGGACAAGAAAGTAACCGATCTTTTGCACAGACGTAGCCGTAGTGTTTGGTACCCGAAGATGGAAGCTTTTTTAAAATCGTACGTACATAGAAACCAAGTATTTGCTGTAGGTACATATTATACCATGAAAATTGCTGAAGAGGCAGACTTGCCAGTATGACGAAATAAACCGTGGATCTATTCCCTGTGGCACGTTGGCATAAAGAATGTACTTTGCTTAAAAGCTCCGGGGACTTGTGGATTTTATTATTCATACAGCACGCGTTGCCTCCTCGGCCCGGGTGACAAATGCAGGTCACATTTCGTTAGTCCTTGTGTCGTGCTCGGTCCAAACCTAATAGTAGTTACAACTGTTGCTGCCGTTTTTCTCCTTGCGGTATATCCGACCCAAAACCATTGTTGGCAAGTTATTTAAACAGCTCGCAATATTTTGGTATACCTTCATTTTTCAAAGACCGACGAAAATTAATGACGATAATCATTTTGATACGCGTACGTGGGTTATGCCTTGACCAAGTTGTTCCTCATCGTGAATTTGTTGCTGTGACTAAAGTTTCGCATTATTGCACTTATTCGCAGAACCGGAGTCGATGGCCGTTCTTGCGTGCTAAAGGCACTTTGCGAGGCCGGAAAGAGGAAGAAATCGGATATCGGGCAGGGGACCTTCGTGCAGGAAATTCTTCATGCTGCTTTCACGTGAGTATATACTCGAGTCATTCAAATAAGTGGTGTTGAAATCATTTCAATCTTGCAAAAAATGTCATAGAAACCAATGAAATCAGATATTATGATCCAGATTCGAAAACCGGATAGTTTGTCTGGGTTTTGGATCCGGACCATATCAGACTTTACCAGTTTCTATATATAAATGTCTCTATCTGACATTTTTTCAAGTGAATTTCGATGATCGTTGTATGAAATGTTACCATTTTGTGACGATGTGAAAAAAGAACAATCGATCTTACAACAGTTTCAAAGTTCAGAGAAATGAACGGACGGACAATTCTACAAACAAGGATAAAAATCCAGAGGGATGGAATGTCATTTTTTCACACAATTCTTTGCCCTACTTCAAACCACCCTCTCCACACAGTATAACTACGCCCATTCAGAGTTAGATCTCCGAAAATGATGAGAACGAGGAACGTTTGTTTACTTCACGGCAGCTAGAATGGGCGCATCTGTATATTATACATACACCCACATGCATGAATATACCACCCGAGGATAGCATTATTATTCATTGTTATTCTTAGCTGTTGTTCGTATTGCTCTTTATTTTCGTTTTACCGAGAGAGGAAAACGCAAACATTTATGTATGCTCGAGACGATGGTTAAAATTCTTATCCTAATTCGACCTCTTGAATCGCTCGTATCTTTTCAGGATGAATCAATCTCGAATGCGTTCATCGTTTACTCCCTTCAATCTTCAAACTCTTTCGATTTAGGTGAAACTTTTGTCCGATTGAATTTGTCCGAAAGATCTGAGTCTTACTGTAATTGACAATAATAATCGGGATATTAGTCTCGTTTGAATTCTATTTGATATGATTATTCTTGTTAATAGCTTGCCAAATGATGGATCAAAATTCGAATCCAAGGAACACGAGACTTACGACTACGCCTACTCGACTAAAGAAGATTGCACAAAGCTGTATCCAACGTGCGAACATTCAATCTACACACTTGATTTTTGAAAACTGGCATTTCGTTGCGATGACACAAAATGACACGTTCAATATACGTAATGAAAAACTTGCCGCAAACTTGATCACAGTATAATTTCTTTGAATTATTACTGATTATAGTTTGTACTGCAAATTTAAATCACTCACGTACTAATTTTGCAGGCAACTCGTTCATTATTTTTGTCCAGGGGAGGATTGTATTTAATATGTATTTTCTATAATGCCCAATGGTCGGTCTATGTTAATTTTTGAGAAACTGTGTAATTCGAGTAATATTCGAATCGAGGTCTCAAGGCTTTTAGAAATATTAAAAGAATTTATTCAGACGGTTATAAGTAATAATGTGATGTATTAGCGATGTATAAGAAGTAGTAATAAAATGATTTTATTAGACAGTCTCCTTAATTTCATTATCCATTATTCAGTAGTCCTCTAGCAGTAATTGGACCGTATCTTCCTTCCTGTTTCGCATTTGGATGGCGGGAGGCAGTCGACTGATAAAACAGTAATTACCTTCTGTGATGCCTACCCAGTTTATTGGTCAAATTACTGTCGCGTTGTCACGTCGCCCAGACAATGGGGTTGCGCGAAAAAAATCCAACATTGGCCTTAGTTTAATTTATTGAACCAACAAGCAGAAATCCAATTAAATTTGTTTAATTAAGAGAATTGGCAACCGTGTTGTCTCGCAACCAACCTCCGTATCAACAGCTATCAAACCGCAAAATTAATTCAATATCATATTCCATGCCGTTTTGGACTTGTTCCTCAAGTTGCTATTCAATACGAAGAACCTTTGAATTTATTCATATTATTCAACGTAAATTGTTCTGTCAACAAATCTCGCAATTGGTTGAATTTTCATTAACCAAATACCGTTTCATTGATATCTCATTTATTTACCCAAAAATTACCCAGTCCTGCAGACTCAACCGAAATTTCACATTTATCATATAAGTTTGGGATGAATTTATTTTTTTTTTAAATCACTCGCTCCATTATATAATTGGATACCCGCGTGCTTCCAGGAACGTTAGCTTATTGTTAGAGTGATTAACAAGGTAACGCCAATATGGCGGCAGTTGTGGTACCGTTGCAACCGTCTCACCTACATCCTGACAATCTGTAGTAACCAAGCTCTCTCAGGGTAACCAAGCTGTCTATAATAGTCTTGTGCCCTAATTAAAACTTTTACACAACTAATAAAGCGCACTGAAGTCTCTTGATTGAAATGTGCTACCAGAGATCTCTCGGCTCTATACTATTGCTGATTCTATTCCTTGAACTTTCCGCGTCTACTGGTGTTTCCTTCATCAACAATACAGATACACGTTCGAAACGAGAACTAGACAAAGCCGGAGGTCCTTTTCGAATCCTCGTTTTTCCAGAGGGTAGCAATGTCCAGGTACGATTATTCATGTGAATTATTAATTTCATTCGAAATTTTTTCAGCCACCTAACGACAGATATCGACTACAATAATTCTTATAAATTCTTCACACGCCTCAGAACAGAGGCAATTTTTCTATCAAGGTTGAACTCGATTTACAAAAATAATCTCTTCACAATTCTACAGCTAATTTACTGCATGACGATTGGAACCTATTCAAAACCTCAAGGTATATTTACCATGGGAGTTACAGCCGGTCTAGCTTGGAAATTACCCCATATCTCTGGTGAACGTGAGAGAAAACCGGCTGAAGTTTACCATCGCAGAAGTAGACGAGAATTGTATCCGAAGATTGAAATGATGCTGAAGGCGTAAGTTACGAATTACATAATTTCGTAATTGGTCAAATGTACATGATACACTGGCCTTCGCAGGGCTATGAGTATATTGTGATTGGAATCTTGATGGTCTATCGATCTGATTATTTTCGGAAAATGTGAATAACCTTGCTTCCAAAAAATCTAATTCCAAGTTAAGGTGGTCAGGACAAAAAGCCAAAAATTTGACCTTGAAAGTCGAGGCGTACTTAGGCGAAGAGACGAGTACCTCCGGTGGGTACTTCTTCGCACTCCAGCTGGTTTCTCTGAAGTTTGTCCCTAAAGAGGAGATTGGTGGAGGGTGAAAAGAAGAGCCTTGACTCGCTACACCTTTGTATTCGTAATTTTCGTCCAACTGCTTTGTGTAAAATAGGCTGAAAACACCTGTCCACTTGATACTCCAACAGGCACACGTCCCCAGGCCCACTTGGCTGAATGTCTACGCTTTTTTCGGGGAGCAGAGCTCCCTTCGGTCTAAAGAGTAACGGGAAGGTTCAGAAGGGATCTTTTGTAGCTTGCCATACTTTAAAAACCAAAATTTTTTTCACGTTTACAGACAGGGCAAAGACGGCAGAGCCTGCGTCCTCAAAGCCCTCTGCAAGTCAGGTAGACGTAACGTTACGGATATTGGCAAAGGATCTTTCATGCAAGAAATGATGCACTCGATATTCACGTGAGTTTATCGATATCAGATGACTTTGCTTGGTAGCTGATGGCTCAAACTTCCATCCAATTTATTATCTTCGCATTTATTATACCTTTGGGCAATTCGTAACTCGTTTCTTACCAACCAACGCCCACTTATTCCTCTAGATTACCGCAAGGATCGTTTCACGAGGATCCTAAGACCCAGTACGAAAGAGCGCACTTGGACTCAGACGAGGACTGCGACCAACTGTATCCCACTTGTCTCGAGAACATATGAAAGAAGATTTTACCCGGATTTCATCTCACCCAATACAATGGTCTTGTACCACCCTCAATTCGTTTGCGCTAAAATCTAACAAGTTGTTACGAAAATTGACTACACCCTTGTATGGGTTTCTCAGCGTAAATGAGTCAGAGAAATACAACAATATTCCTTACAATAGAGTGTATTCGTTTAATTATTGATACCATATTCTCTATCAGACCCGAAAAATTGAAGAAGTCATCTTCTCGTCGCATGATATATTCATAATTATGTAGAGGGATGAATATTTCCTCTGTAAAGATGAATATGAAGATTAAATTTAGGCCAGACGAAACACCATGTGAAAAATGTTTTCCTTTTGAGCATGACTTTCACTTTGCATCCGCCAAACTATCACGCGAACGAACAATCCTATAATTAGAATTTATTTTCGTCTCACGTAAATACGCCGTGTTTAATTTTTTCCTGTCAGACCAGAATTTTTATCCAACATTACAAGTGCCGCACGAACCACTTGAACTGAAACAAGCGCTCGTTGGGGGGGGGGGGGGGGGGGGGGACACCCTGAGGATTGGCAGAGCAAAGGGGGAAGGGACGGTTTAATGGGGTGCAATAAGGGATGGGATGAGATGGAATTAGTCGTTCTTATACTTCAAATTAATTCTAATGAATTACACGACTAATCGACGGAAGCGAGAAACGACGTAGAAAACCAAGAACCGCGTATAGAGAACAAAACGAACCGTTCAAAGTCAGAATAGACCAGATTTTTGTGAGACAGTTACAAAAACGTTGTAATATATTTTTGAGGCTATGACAAAAGTGAAATATCAAGATAGCTCTGGTTCAGATGCTATACGAGCAATTGAATGCCAAAAAAACGTAGGCGTATATCGTGACGGTGGGTACAATGTGAGAAAGAAATGAGCCACATCCGAGAATGCAAAGTACACCAGTTCTCCTAAATTTATGTTATACGGTTTATTCTGTGGAATACTATTCTGTAAAGCACCGCTGAATTGCTTCATCGGAATTGGGGTGATTTGATCGAGGCAAATGCAGCTGTAGATAAGGATTCAGGAAATTACTATATAACCAAGTCCGAGTCAATGGCCGTTCAACGACGTTCTTGGGCTTAAGGCGATATGGCACAACTCGCTTTGAACCTAACCTAGCTAACATAAGAAATTCTATTCGTTTTTTCCAAACGGTAAAATACTTAGCCATTTTCTGCCATAGTAATGCATCAATCTCCCAAGTTTCATTACGGTAGCTGTTGTAAAGTTTGGGAGAAACTACGAATCGCGTTTTCGAGGTGATAACAATTGGTAATAAATTATGGAACTGCGAATACATTCCTGTAGCACCTTAACGGCGAAAAGCAAGGCGAAAAGTTCGTGTTGGAGATGAATCCTTGACGAAGAACATGACCACACATAATCGAAAGAATTGAATCCCAATGGCGATAAGCGATGGTATAAAATACCCTATTTCATATTTCAAAGATACGGAAAAAGGGGGAGTGACAATCTATGTTTGGAGTGAGATTCACCGTCATGATTTCAACCTCTCGAGCTAAACCATACAAAGATTCTGAACTCTTAGTTTAATCGAGAGGATTATTTTTTCTCCAAAGATGAGACTCAACAGGAAATTGACGCAGTCCCAAAAGTCCATAAGGTAAGAAATGGTAGGATCGCTTCAGCGACGTGTTAAATGAAATGGTAAACACTTTGCGGTCTGAGCAGTTGCAGGTGAAAAAAAATGTAAGAGATTCGTGTCGAGTTTTCGAGAGCAACGCAGCGAAGTCTGTTTCCATTTATCTCGCATAAACGAACTTGCCGGTACTGAATTCTACGAGGTTTCCTTGGTAAAATGAACGTTTCCCTATTGTTCGTATTGATTTACATGGTGGTCGCCGAGACGGTGACACTTTTTTGTGAAAAAACTGAGAAAAACACAACGAGACTAAATACGACGGGCAATTGTGACCTCCCCGAAGATGATAAGGATGGTAAAATTCGTCTGTCCAGGAAGAGAAGATATCTGACTTTTCCGGAGGGTAGTGCCTTCGCAGTAAGTCAACTCTGAGTACCAACTTCCGTTAGATTTCTCTGGTCGAGGGTGAGTTTGATCGTCTTGAGTCATTGAGGATTCTTGGGCAGCGGACAATGACAAATAATTAGAAAGGGAAATTAGCACTGGGAAAAGCCTTCCGCGGAATGTCGTGACTCGAGTGGTGCAATTTGACGGATCTTAATTGCTTAGCCCTGGGGGAAATTGTTTAACGGCAAGTTGTTACCTGCGCTAGAATAATTCCAAGCTGGTGTTATCTTGCTAAAAATCAACGATTATTCCGTTCACTTTATGTAAATTTTCGATTTTTCACTATTTTACTCGCCCGAATCATTTCGCATCGTATTAAATGGTGTGGGATTTTTTCACAACGAACGGTTTAACGATATTGAATTTGTTTCTGAATTTCTTAGTCAACCCTTTCGGTAGTAAAAGCGCTTTTGTACACACAAACGACACCGATAAACTGGGTAGTTGAATACGACGTGATTTGGCCAATCCCTGGAAGTATAAATGAAAGCGATGACGATGATGACGACGACGATGATGATGATGATGATGATGACGCTGATAACCGAATATACATGAACAGAATTGGAAGGCCATTTCGTTGGCGAGTACACCGTCGTCAAAAAAGAGACTTATACTATTCTTACGAAGCTGCTCTCGACAGGTGAGTTGATGGACACGATTTATGGTAGCCGGTAGTGGACGAAGGGAAGTTTGGCAAAACAGGAAAACCTTCAAGAGCAATTTCAACCCGGGAAATTGTCCTATTCTCCTTGGTTTTGGGTCTGATGCTCTCAGGCGGAAAACCCGATTCCGTTTCGTCTCTCGAACAATTTGAATAGTCGGTCACCCAAACAAGGGTCGGGTTTTGCTGTTTGTTACGTGTGGATTACATGCATGCACATTTTTCTACCTATTTATTTAAAAATACTTCAAGCGATGACAGTTCATGTGATAAATTATTCCCATTGTATATTCGGGGCAGTTGTGACGTGTTCGTGACGTTCAATGGATCGTTTGAGTTCGATGTTGTATTTAGTTTCCGGCGTAGCCGTTACTGAAAAAGGTTTGATATCCGCTGAATTTGTCCAATTAATAATGACATTTCCAATTACCGTATATTCGACAAATAAATAAACAAAATCTACTCCTGATGTATAATCATAATGTTGGCCGGCTTGGTACGAAAGAGCATCAAGTTACTTGGCGAAATTTACATCAATTTCAATTTCATTTCGGAAAAGTTACGTTTCTCTGTTTGCACTTACGTATACGAAGCGACTGGCTGTCGTGGCTGATGAAGCGTTTTGAAACGATGGTAAACATCAGCGTTGAAAAACGGAGCGACGTTTGAGATCTTGAAAAATTTTTCTTACCTTACAGCCAGGGCTTGCCAGGCAAACAGTGTATACTGAGGACAATTTGCGAGGCACAGAGCGTTCTCTCACCTCCAGGAGTCTCCTTCGTCGATGATTTGTTAAGAATAATTTTGAGGTAAGCATTACTATTTTCCAATAATTTTCTCAATAAGTCATGCAGAACATGAACTAAGACAAAGAATTGATGATCACAGTAATTTCGCGAGGTCGAAGAAAGAGATGGACGAATACGACTTGGCATACAAATCGAAGAAAGACTGCGACGTTAAATATACGTGTCCATTTTCAATACTCGAACTGCTTTTGTCCTTCGATCAAAATTTAGTCACCTAACTAATTCTGAAGTTTGTACATCGTTTTCTGTTCATACCTCAACCGACGAATGCTTCAATAAAAATCATGTGCAAACTTTGAAAGATATCTATCATTTTTACCAACTTGAAATCCCTGACCATTCTACAAGTTCGTGGAGCAGAAAATCACGAGATGATCTACCCGAATCGCTCATTGGATTCTACGATGGTGGAAAAAGAAAAGAACAAAAAAGGCGAGTTGTGTTAATTTCGGCTGATTTTTTCAGCAGAAAACAAATACGAGTATCGCATGTCCTGAATCAAGTGACCTATTATAAGATTCGATTGGAAAAAACAGAAGATGTATATCATACATATGTATGGGACAGTCCATATCAACTCAGCCACCTCTTATTTTTTTTGTTTTCACGAAATAATCTTTCATGTTATCAAAATTCTGTCATCAAAAAAAGCAAAATTTTTGGTTTTCAACTCCTTCTCAACGCTGTAAACTTTCATAACTTAGATAATTATTTGTGATATTGTAAACTGTTCCTCTCCAAAGCCGAAAATAGACAGAAATAGACAATGAATCATTTTTACTTCTTCACTGATGCCCTCTTCCATCTTGAAAAGATTACATAAAGTTGCGTATTTCCCTTTTCTATCAGATACAAAAATAGTGG
Source organism: Ametastegia equiseti (assembly GCA_963989295.1). NCBI lineage: Eukaryota > Metazoa > Arthropoda > Insecta > Hymenoptera > Tenthredinidae > Ametastegia > Ametastegia equiseti. The sequence goes on from OZ022393.1 coordinate 8,499,992, forward strand.
GTTTAATCCCTTCTGGCCCTCTAGTGGAAAAACAATAAAAATTGGAAAATTATTCCCAAAACTAATCAATGAGCTTCTTTCCGATGGCAGCATATTTTTTCTCGAAACGCGCAAGTCAAAATGAAAGTTCTCCTGTTTGAATCGTTGAAATTCAACCAGTAGTTCAGGAGTTATGATTTTTACAAGATTGAAACTTGATTAATAATTATTTCGAGAAGCAACAATAGGGGGGGCGGGGGGGGGGGGGCGGGACCGAAATTTTACCGAAATGTCATGTATATATTGATGTTCAAAATGCACATACTGAATAATTTTTTAGGGACAAAAAAAAAAAATACGGGGTAGCTGAGTTGACATGGACTGTCCCATATTTGATCCTGTCCTGAATCGAAAGATTTTGGTTTGACCGAAATTTCTTCGAATTGAATAACGAAACGAGTTATTAAACGTGGTAAAATCACTGTCAATCTTTCCGGTGGACAAACAAATTTGTTCACGCCAAATCGTATGCGTAAACATGTGAAGGTATGTATGATGTATGTACTTTGCATGTACCGTTCAATATCTGGGCTCGACCGTTAAACGGATGCTGAAACGTAACAGTATTGTTCATTAGCTGACCGCGAGCTCTCAAAAATGATCTGTTAAATCCTTAGGAAAACACAACCACCGGTTCACTAACTTCCCGCTAATATGGCGGACAGTTTCTGGTTTCTGGCTAAAGCTTAACTGTAACCGTACAGCTCAGAGAAGATCGAAGTGTTGCACCAGCGGCGTCTGACGGTGTTCGTGGGCTGGTTAGTAGTACCGCTTTGAGATTGACTTCAAACGTGAAAATCACCCGACCAATCGACCAGAGATTTGCTTTGGCCCAGAGCTTCCCGGATTGTGGAATGAAACAAAGGTAACTAAAGATATAGGTATAGTCTTGGATATCTAAAGGGATAGCGTGACAATGCCATCTAGGTACTGTAAATTCGCTTTTAATTTCAACGTTGAGCCCCGAGGTTTTCACCGTTCCATCAAAGACTCGAGGTACATTTTCTGCGGAAGAAACTTCCGAAACTTTTCCATCGTATTCAAACTCGAATCAAGGTTCGCCCATGGCTAAACGAGCTCGTGAAATGAAATTTCTTACCAGATCGATATCACTGACGGCGGTAATTTTCTTTAGTTATCACTGATTCAAGGCGAGCCCCAATTTCCAAACGCAAAGTGGCGATAACTGCTGAATTCCGTGACTTTAGTCTGACGACCCTTAGGATTCCGCGCGTCTTAATGATTAGTCCTTAAAGGCTCGTGATTGCGGCTCGAAAATCTCAAGGGGGTATAGTAGGTACTTATTAATTTACCCGAATACAATCTTTGCCCCGAACAACCTTGCGTGTACAACTCACTTCCAAGTTTGAATATACGTTGGTTTGTCTCGCTTCATTCATCTATCGTTTAATAATTTTTATTAAAAATGAGCTCGTGCGGCGCGATGGCTCAAGAGAATTAATAAAGAGAGAGAGAGAGAGAGAGAAAAAAATAGACATGAAATAAGAGAAAAAAAGTCGAGAGTAATGGCTTTTCAAAGTCTTGAAGATCCTTGTGAAATTCTTGTTTGGAAATTTGATTCCCAATAAGATCGTGAATTCGTATACCGACGTTTGACTTTGATAAGGTACGATTCAAAGCGAAAAAGTCAGATCGGTAGAAGCAAAACGTCAGGAAGGAATGCGGGGCAATACTGAACACCGAAGAGTCATGGGCCCACGGATTCCGGTTTGGGTCTGTGTAGCGCGAAATGCGAAATTCAAGATTGATAGGCACTGAGAATTTACAATTCGTCTCGTCGCTTCTTCTCCGTTTCACCCAAATCCCATACCTCGGCAGTCTCTGGCACGTATAGTTGGCACAGGTTTATATGTAGGTAGAAAATTGTGAGCGTGTCTGTCGAGGATAAACTATAGAGCTTGTAGGTTACAGCACGTATTGGTTTCGTTCGAGACTAATGTCGACAGTTACCAAGATTTCGAGGGATCGAATCTTGTGCTTTTTGGTTGGTGCTTCGCGAACCTCTTTGTCTTTGTATATTTAGAAGAACTCGAGAGATAGCCAGGCCATAAAGCACGTCTTGGTTAAGAATAATATCACCTCTTTCCATTCCTTGGCAGTTACATAGGACTCGTTTTTACAGGCAAACATGACGAGAAATGAAATGATATTTATTCTTTTTGGCCTTGTCAATATCATTTTCGTTACCTCCGTTGACAGTGGGGAAGAAAAGCTTCTTTCGAGGAGAAAACGTTACGTCGTTTTTCCAGAAGGTTCAAGTTTTTCCGTAAGTCATTCCTCGTTTGGAAAAAAAATTATAATCTCTCATATCATACAGTACCTTTGACATAAATTTTGATTTCTTTAATTTTTTCTTGTAATTTAGATCGCGCTTTGCATGACCGTGCACACTATCACGCCCGACAACATTTTCACCGAAGGTCTCAATTGGGGAGTCTCCTATGATTTACCAAACGAAAGCAAACCCGAACTAACGCAGCTCCTGCAGCTCAGATCAGACAAAATTGGCAAAAATAAATACACCTATAAAAATCCGCAGAATAACCAATTGAACGACTACAAATACACCGGTTGGAATAATGAGAGGAAATACTACGTACCAAGTCCGAAGAGGTACTATAAATCGGAACGGAATTATATCCAAAGAAGGCACAGAAGGGATCTTTACAACAAATTGGAAATCATAATGAATGCGTACGTAAATCAAAATTTTTTTACTCACCCTTATACTACATCCGGTGCCATAGAAATTTGCTGAAAATTCAGATCCCTCTATTCACAGGTGATATTTTCGTTCGGGGTTTTTTTTTTTTTTTATTATTAATCAGGATAAACTTTTCAATTGGCACCGAACTCCGAACTTTTTAAATTGATTTTGAAAACATTTTCGCCCCAGGTGGTAAACATCACCTTGGCAGTTTGACGGATAATAATATAGCTTTAGATCCACGCCTCAGGTGGTTTGGAAATGTGGTAAGCTTCGCCTGGAATATCACCTCCACCACCTCTTTACGAACCAAAATTTTAATCATCGATTAATTGGGAAATTTTTTTATATTCTTCAGACTTATAGTGACATCCATGACAAGGGTGATGTCACCACTTTTTCCGGGTCACCTTGGTTTATTTCATTTGCTTATGGTCATTTTTTTTTTTAATTCAAAAATTGGATACGATAGCCTCAGGAAATTTTCCTTACTTCATTATAAATTTGACGCAGAAGAAATTAGACATTCTGTCAGCGTGCAATTCGACGAGGAAGTTTTATTTAGCAGCGTAATAATCACTTTTTGATAACAGCTACGATCTACCTTTCCGAACTAGGTAATTTCTGGGCTTCGGGGATCGTTCGACATTCTTATTTCCAAATTAATAACAGAGAAAAGATCTATATTACCTACGTATAGACGAGTAATCGAAAGGTGCTTTGCGCCGAGAAGGTGGACGACAGTGAATGATAGTTTTCAAGCTATGCATTTTAATCAGGCTCCGCGACGCTTTTCACTCATGACACGAAATTGCCGCCGCTTGGTACTTTGGTGTTCGATTGAATTTCTGAAGAGAAGATGCGCCAAACGGCAAAATTTGAATTTCGATCGTTACCGCGACGTCACCTTTCAGTCTTTTTAAATTGCTTTGTCGTTAAGCGATGCTGCAGCTTTCAAAGTGTAACTATCTCTCAATTCAAATTACCTCAATCGTTTCACTAAAACTGTCACCATGCAGCCTAATGTATAATTTAAGAACTTTGCTTGTGAATCTACACTTTTAGGCAAGGCACTTGAATTAGCAGAACAAAATTCAATGACCGTTTTATTGACGATTTTAATAGCCGGAAAATTATTTGAAAATAAACGTTAATCGAATACAAGTTGACGAAAGCAATTGTAAATATTGTTACAGACTGATATATACTTCGATGGGTTGACCAAAAACGCGGTAACACGTAGGTAATTTGCCGGCAGAATGATTAATTTATCTAATCAATATATGTATATAAAATTAGGAACATTATTATATTATAGAATTTCACACTTGAACATTGAGACAGTTCGTTATACAAACTTATAATATGTAGAAATAACAATACGCCAATTAAGGTTGATTCAATTCGATCGCACTCGCACGTTGCTCGAACCGAACCGTTCCACGGACAAAATCGTACTGATTATACTTATTTCGTTTCCCTAATCACTTATAAATCGCTCACGGCCGTACACACACACAATTACTTATATACATTGTTTTCAAAACGGACAGACTCATAACATAAATTTGAATTTGCTATTATATAGTATTGAATGAAATCGGACTATTTTTGGGAAAGGTTGATCTGGAACAATCATAGAAATTTCGTGTGGTTTCATTTCGTGAGAACTTCCTTGTGTACACTGAAGTCGATACCGTACTGAATATGTATGGGTGAAAAAACAAAAAACAAAAATAATAATAATAATAATAATTTAATAATTCTGTAAATATTCATGGATTTCTCGTAAGCTGACAGAGCCACACGTGACACGTGACACGTGATGGGTCTGAAAATAAATTTTTATTGAAAAATAAAAGAATTACTCAGCCGGAGGGTGAACTGGAATCCGATCAATCGGGAGCGATTCAACAATGAACGTACTATACCAGCTTGTAGCTGCATATAGAGCCATACACCGGGCAAAAGCTGATCGCTTCTAGTAATTAATGACTCGAAAGGTAAATCAAAGATATGCCTAGAGGGCTTCTCTCCGCTCGTTTCGATTTACAGTCAACAATTGATTCTCCTGCACAGTATATACGATAGGATATCTCAAAGTTGGCCCTTTGTGCTCTTGGGCGTGGCTCGAGGGCAGTTCGTTTGCGCGGGGGAGAAGAGAGAGAGAGAGAGAGAGAGAGAGAAAAAAAGAAAAAAAAAAAAAAAAAATTCTAAAGCGAAAGAAGACTGGCTCTAAGCGTCGACCCTAGAAACGACCTTATTTCGGGGAACAAGGTCTGGGCGAAAATAATCAACCCTCCGCACGGTGGGAATAAATCTGGCTATAGCACAGAATAGAGGAAACTATTTCCCGTACCTATACGCGGTGGACCTAGTGGAAGGAATAAATGGCCTGCCAACCGTGTTCAGAAACAGTCTCTCGCGGCGCCGTTCCCTTACTTTATACCCCCCTCGTCTTCAACTCACCCTTATTCAGTGCCGACCACCACCCCTGAGCATCACCGACCCCCTCGACCGCACCGACCACCCGGAGAACTTCGGGATGCTATTGCAATACCACTGCATCCAAAGGTCTGAATTCTAAAAGCTACTCATGGTTCGTGGCCAAAGGCCATTGTCTCTCTTTGCGCGAGAAAACACGTAGGGATAATGTCGTTTAGTCAGACGGAAATATTTGACCTTTTTCATATTCTTTGACGTATTTTTGCAAATGTGACGATCGCAGGGCTTGTTCGAATGATTAATTTGAACTCGCCGTTTCGTATGAAATGAAAATTCCGAATTTCAAAAGCTGCGGAAGATATTCTGAATTTTTATTTTACCGACTCGCAGTTTTTAGAAAGATTATTTCCCTGAAAGTCTACGTGACCAATTTGAAAAACTCTAAATGGAAAAACACCGAAGGTTTAAAATTCCGAAAGCTAAAGATCTGAAAGACCAAAACTCCAAATTTCGAAATCTGCTTATGCAGTGTCGTTTATTTGGCAGCTTTGTCATGAGCTTTCTTTAAATTTGCGGATTTTTGGACTATCTGAACTTTGAACTTTCGGATCTTTGAGCTCCCTGCAATTCGACTTTTCAGAATTTGCACAAGTTCTGAACTCTAACGTTTCTTATAGAAACTCAGAATCGCGTCTCAAATAAATTCGGAATTTTTACCTTTCGAAATTTTTCCAATTCGGTAGAGTCTTCAGGATTTTCGTGAACTATCTTCATCGAACCCTTCATTGCCCCCGGAAATTTCATTCGAATCGATCAAGTCGGTTGTATCATTAGTACAGGATAACATATTGATGTTAGTGTACGAGATAGAGTATGTTACTATTGTACCGGCGAATAGAGAAATGCACAGTGAGTCTTTGATCTTCGTCCATTAGAGTTCTAATCGGAACTGAATGGGTATTCACCACAAGTAGTTACGGTGGGTTAAAGGTCTTCGATCCAAATCCAAACCCACACGAAAGTTGAGTATCGAATGAAGTATTCAACAACAAATGTACTTACGTGGATTAGTTTGTTAATTGTAACGATCATTATAAGTGAGATAATGACTTGTATCTAAGTTTAAAAATAGTTTCCGCGAAGTATCGTTGAGTTAAATTGCTTCCGCTCGAGCCGCGGTAGGGGATTTTTTTTTTCTTCTTGAGTTTTTTTTTTTTTTGCCGATCAATACCTTATATGTATATTGTATATGTTTAATCAAGTAATGTCGCTTCGGTCGCAACGAATCGTACCGTGGGGACAGCTTTGTTTGAATTCGCAAACATCATCAAGTTCCAAGTGTAATCGAGATTCGTACAGATATACCTATACGTGATGTCGCTCGGTCGCGGTGTGAACCGGAGAAAATCATCTATAGGACTCCCTTACGGATTGGCAAACGGATTACGGAGCGGGAAATAAGTTTTGGAAATCTGTAATTTTCTCGCGAGATAACGCCGTCCCATTTAAGTATATACCTCCACTTCGCAGATCCGTGATATATATATATATATACATATATATACTATACCTATACCTAAGCACAATCTCAAACAACCAGACTCACAATCGGCTAAACCTCATCTGGACCCATGTGATCTATGAGCTTTTATCCCCCTTCGCGATTAACTTTCGAGAAATGTGGTTTGTTGTTCGACGCTGGTGAGGATAGATCTGATATAGATGATGGAAGCTGCAGGGAAGAAATTGACGAGGGCGATTGCCAAATTATCCTTCCTAATTTAATCTAGGAATCTATCCCGACGTGATGATTCGTTGCTCAGGATCCTCTGCACGGTCCAGAGTCTCTCGACACCCGATTGTAGGGAATTGCGGATCTCGTCGAGATGAGACGAGCCCTTAGAATTAATGGACCACATTCACAGAGATTGCCGATTCTCAACTCCAATTTGAACCACCATCTGGCTGTTAAAAGTTTTTAGGAAATCATGCGAATCACGATTATATTCACATGTAATGGCGTGGTTCGAGGAACTGCTTAAATTAGAGGTTTCAAGATTATACCGTTCACAGTTGGAAATCCGGGGCATATTAATTAATGCTACATTCTCGACCTACCCTTATAGTTAAACTATATAAATTAGAATTAAATCGTTCTTAGCCCCGGGCGTCTAATGATTCGGGCAAGTAAATCGAGACAGCAGAAGAATCCTTGATGGAATTCTTCGAATATTTATCCAGGATTCTTCATTTTAACACAATATCTTGATTGACTTTTCATCCACGGTCACGTCACCATAAATGTGAAGGAATTTCGCGACTTATTATTCCCTATAAATAAATTCCAGGATGTGATATATATCTGCGTATTATACCTGCAGATGGCTGAGTACATTCCAACTTGTTTATTTACAGAATGGGATTCGATGGAAGAACTTGCGTCTTGCGCGCCCTGTGCGAAGCTTCACAACGCCTGATGCCCCAAGGAAATACTCTGATTGAGGAAATGATGAGAATTGCTTTTTCGTAAGTGAGATAAAAAATTCAGTCTTTGTATGAATGAATTCAACACGTAGCACAAGACGGGGTGAATTTCTATACCTAACGTTTCGCGGGCTGCAAAAACGTTGGAAGCAAATCGGACGAAATTTCTATACCATAATTTCAGCAGACATGAAAGTTCATCTCTCAAAACGAGATAGATTACCAAAAACAACTGACTTTGAGTTTTTATCCACCTTAAGTGCCGAGTATATGAACTGGGCGATACTCAGAAAATCTTATAGCGAATGCTGGGAAGCTATATTTATTCTAACCTATATATGGTGTTTTGGGCATTTTAGGTGCTTATTTTATTTCAGATGGCGTAGAGTGCAATGTGGGCTAAGTTTATTAGATTGATTCATACCCGTGAAAATACGTAGGGTATCTATTGATAGTGATTGATTTTTCAGAACATAGAGAACAAAGTTTTTTCTAGTTCGTCTATAGTTTGATTTTGAGGTAAAGAGACGTTCTCTCATTTGTGGATCAAGTAGGTCATTATAACTTGGCGTCAAACGAATAGGAATTCAAAAAGCTCGTACCTACTCGAAGAACATATTCGTAGAATAATGAAAAAAAACAACCCCCCTCTCATCATGCCAGCGAAAGCATATTCAATGGGTAACAAGTTCACCGTGACTCTCACAGGCCCAGTGGAATTTAATTCTACTCTGCTTATAATACAAACTTCTCATCCCTAAATTGCTGCTCTTTGAGAGAGCGTTTATCCTGAGAATAATAACGAAGAATGAGAGAGAGAGAAAGAGAGAATAAAGAGAAGAGAAAATCATCTCGCAAAACGTGCCAGAGTTGAAATTCACGATGTTAATCTTATTGTCCTAGCTATCGAATTGTAGGACTAAACTAGCTGGCTGTCTCCTTTCCAATATCAGGTATACGCTCTGAGATTTAATCAAATGTTGAGTTATTTTTGAATAAAAAATAGCATCAGAACTCCGCCATGAAAAAGGAAATTGAAAATAACCCTTTCCCTACTGGAACATCACATGGCGATATCCATTAAGCTTTGAGAATTGCCAGACATTTCGCATCCTGCTTGGCCAACCTTCGAACCCGGAGGCGTACGCGATCGCTAGGATCTGTACGCGAGACAGACAGACAGATGGACGGATGAAACTGAGATATTGCTCGATATTAGACGCCGGAGGCTGCACTGAGTATCACACCACCGAGGCAATCGGCGATATTTCAACGCGGTTCATCCTCGATTTATCCGAGGCGTCGGCGTCAAACAATTCCCCTTCGAGCCACTATAATATTCCTCGCGGAATTTTTCTCCCAAGCATTTCCGTAGCAATAAAAGTTGAAATAGTAGTGTACGGTTTCGCGACGTTGCAAATTTTTGGGGATTAGATTCTTTCATCAGAATTTATCAACATTGGTTGAATTGGTTGGAATTTGATCAAATAATCGTACAATCCCAACATCCATTCCACTGTTTCCGCATATTAGTGTCCTGATCGTGGGAGTGGAAACTGCGAATGGGAAAACTATTACCAATGCATATGAAATATTTTGAGAAGTAATTCAGCTTCTCGCTCGAATGAATAATTCTACATTTATCATCTAATTCAAGATACGATTATTAAATTTTGTCACGTATCAGAATTTGGCCGTAGAACTTTCACTGGAAAGAAACTCTGTCGCGTAGCAAGGATTTTCCTTTCACCAAAATTCTATTCAATTGACAATGTTCCACTTGCGAATCTTCTATTAACTTTCACTCATTAGAATTCGAACCATCGATACGTGTATTAGTCGGATGTATTTGCTTCGCGAAAGACTGCAAGTCGTTTACGAAACTTTTATCCTTTAGGTTACCAATGAAAAAGATCTTCTCGTTCGAACCTCCGGAACATCACATCTACGACGGAGCCCATCGTGCAGGTCATGAGGGACGTGACTGTACGAGAATGTTTCCAGCTTGCAGCTTTTCTTTGATTGATATGGCACTCGGAAACTACAACAGCCCAGCGCCCAATTACGACGATGTTCCTGGTAACATGGGGAAAATCGGTGAAATGTTAAATTCCAACACGGGATTGCCGAGTGGAAGGTACAACATGAAATGAAATGAGATTGAGTGAAACCGAGATTCCCGGCAGACTGCAGTTTCTCAATTAATTTTTATACCTTGTTTTACCTCGACGTACATAGAATTGTGAGTGAGAAAGGGATTCTACCGGAAGTTGATATTCCCATTGAAAAATTACGATGTAAATTGAATCCAAGCTTTAATTTTGTTCAATGTGATAACGTTAATGGAAGTACTCGTTTTTAATTGAAAATAAATTATTCCAGCGGTTACCAAGCCACTTGCATTTGTTAATTATTAATATGGGCTCCCGGATGGTCGTGCAACTTGTCTTGATCCCGAACATAGTCCACCTGGCCACTTTGTATAATTAGTAAAGTAAGATATTTTAACCAACAGAGAATTGAGACTCCGCGATGTAAATAGCTTTGTACCTTTGTACTTTCTATTCTTCAAAAGTTTCTGCATCGAGTTTTCTCGCGTGAAAATTTCGTATACAATTACAATGAATCTTTAGAAAGCAAAAAGCGGCCTGGAAAGTATGGTCTAGAGATAAGAAGTTTAATTTTCTCGTAATCCAAAAATGTAAAAAAAAAAAAAAAAAAAAATGTCTCGCTATGGAAGAATTTGAAACAAATTTTACTTTTTGTTGCGATGAACGTTCTGCAGTCGCAGAATAATAAATTGGTCCCCAAATTACGTATACGTATATACGATTCCTGTGTTAGCCAACTATTCGGGGCAGAGTTAAACTAGTTGAATATAATTAATCACATACGGAACGGGAGAGGACCAGGCGACAGTGCGGAATAATACATAAATGCAGAGCAATTCAAATTTCAAATATTGCTTTAGTTCAAAACTTCACCCTTTGCAATATTGGGGTAAACTACGTATATTATAAACTCGGTCAATTAAACCACTGCACTGACAATGAGAGGATGATACTATTCTGTTTCATTATTTTCAAATTACCAACCATATTTCTTACGGCAATGCGCAAGGCTTAAATAATGGTCAATACAATTTTCCTCCAAACTGAGTAAAACAAGCCAAGTTCTCCTACAACATTATAGTCCGGACTCTTCTAACTTGGCAACAGTCCTAAGGTTTGCCGCATCTTCTCCACATGCAAATGGTCAACGGTTCGATAACAGGTCAGTCAGGTTGATTTACGATTTGTAACAACAACAAAAATACATAAATTTGAAAAAAAGGTGCGATATTTGTTGATTTTTATTATAATTTTATACGTTATCATCAGCTCTGCATCGAGGTATTACTCTCTTACTCACAAAGAGGATTATTGGGAGATTGGAAGACGAATTTATTATATTGACATACTATTGGTTATTTTTTAAACAATAATTTTAACCGCTCGTTTATTCAATCGTTTTACATACGTGGATAGTGTGTAGAATGTAGATGTTAGCTTATAAATAAGTTAGTTTATCCATATACAATGTTTAGATTACTGGCTTTAATTAGATTGATACTTTATACATAGCATTTTTTTTTTCTTTTTTTTTTTTGGTTTTTTTTCTCTTTTCTTTTTTTATATTATCGGGAGCGGAATAATGTGAGGAATAGACGGATTTAAGTGCCATTTGCCCGGACGTCTTGCAGCCGAAAGACATCATTAACATTTTAACACGCAAGGATAATTTTCGGCGTGCCTCAGACTAGAAGGAAAGAAATCGTAAAAAAAAAAAATATATATATATATATATAAATAACTGTATTACATCCATGTATACAAGTCCCATGTATATAATTATATGAGAATATAATTTCGTAGTATAATTTTTCCCCATATAACTTATACAACTAACTTGACACAATAATGGGCGAAGTATTAACGCGAAGCGTCATAGTTGTAATACAGATCGAAGCCTATATCGGCTATATATAAAGGGTTCATCCCCTAAAGGCATGAATTCTCTCGGGTATTTCAAAGGGTGTCAAACGTCAAAGGGCAGATGGCAATTGGCGAGACATAACAGACACAGACAACAGACAAACAGACAGACCAGCTTGCGAGAACGTAATTCTCGTTAATTCGTTGTTTATTCAAAACAAGTTTTTTTTTTTTTTTCATAATAGATATATATATATAGACCAATAGTGTGTAATGTTGTGTTATGTACATATGTATATATCTCTTTCATTAAAGCATCGATAATTACCATTGTTACAGTAATGACAATAATCCCAATAATAATGATAATAATAATCGTAGTTATCATGACAATAATAATAATAATAATAATAAGAATAATAATGTTAATAATAATAACAACAACAACAACAACAACAACAACAACAACCATAATGATAATAATAATGATGATAATAATAATAATAATATTAATAATGATAATACTCATTATTATTATTCAATTGAAAATAGTGATAATAATCATGATTATAATCACAATAATAATCGATAATGAATTATAATTACTATTATTCAATTATACGTTCTTAGTTAGTGCCAGCGACGGTCTGGCCGACGAAAACTAGACGACGACGGTCAATCGAGCCTTTACCTAAAATCTATGGTGTACCACTCGCGACTTGGTCGTCCATCATAATACATTTAATTGTACGCTTCACGCAATATCAAATATTGCGCCGAAAGCACCATTTACCTGTTTTTTTTTTTGTTTTTTTTTTCTTCTTTTTCTCTTTTCGTTTCTTTCTTTGTTCGTTACTTCACGCAACTATCATAAAGTTTATTTATTTATCCATATATATGTATATATTTATATATATTATTTTATTTCATTTGCTTTTTTTTCATTTTCTTATTCTTTCGTTTTGCGCAACCATCTCACTAATTGTAAATACTAAATCCAGAGCCGCGTTGCACGCAGAAACATATATATAGTGAAAATATTGAGCCGTTTGACAGTATAATTTTTCAATTTATTATAAATAATATAATCAAAATGAGGAATGTATAATTAAAAAACATCGCGCGTATAAACGGGAGGAACTGTGACGACCTGGCGTCTTCGTCGTCGCGTTTCTATATACATATAAATATATAATATGTTATATATTATGTATGTAGACTGAAAAATTTCAACTTTTTACCGCATCCTGTGAGAGAGAAAACATAAATAACAAGAACAACAATAAGAACATCCTCGACTGTCAACGATCCTTTCCGCGGCAACATCGAGGGCGGGTCCGGCATGGCTTCTAAACGACGACGAAGACTCCGTTATTCAAAGTCATCTCCATTTTTGGTTTACTCCCAGTTTTACCATTTTTCTGACCTTTCGTGTGCTTATACCATTGAGTTTCCCTTCGTCGTATATTTTATATATATATATATATATATATACAACGAATCCCTAATGGAAATAATCGTCAAAGATACGCGCACAAGTGTCCATAAAATTGCAGGAATTATGATAATCATAATAACAACAACAATAGAACTAATAGTAATAACGATAATAATATAATACTTATAATATTAATAGTCGTATTTTGCCAGAGGGTCATACCATCAGCTGTCGTAGCAATTACTTGAATTTATATACCCATTGCCTCTCGGGACGCCCTTTTCCGGTCTCCGGAACATGGATTACGTAATTCTTTTCTAATCGGTTTAGGTATCATTTCATTCTTTATAGACTAACGATAATTTATCTGACAGAACTATGCAGTGCGTATTGGCGTTAGGGCTCGAGTCTAACCGCGAGGCAAGTTGAAAATTGCGCGAGCTGATAATTGAAACATTTCTTCAGCTTCGTCATTAAATTTCGAAAAAAGAACAAAAAAAAAAAAAAAAAAAACAGAAACCTATAACGATGAAATAAGCGGAAGGATTTCATGAACAAGTTCGTATATGCGGGATGCTAACTAACTATAACCGACGAGGTATACCTTTCGCGGTCTCGTTATAAATTATCAAAATACATTTCTGAATAAAACGCAACGTAGAACGTTTCTGCTTACAAGTGTCATAATTCTGGAAATATACATTCAGGTCAAACTCAGTCGGAAACGAAAATAGTGGAATATCATATATTATGGTTAGATTCAAAATGTTCGTACGCGATGCCATTTCACGGCACAGTCGAGGCTGACTAAACTCTGCTTTTACTACTGTCGTTCCATCGAATTACTTTCAAAAAAGAAAAAAAAACAAAAACAAAAAAAAACTTCCTTTTATTTCCGTTCTAGGTACACGGATCAGCTCCGCTACTCCGATCTGTATACGTGCACCAAAGCAGACAAGTGTCAATTTACAGTCTCTGGCAGATATTGTAACAGCGAATAAACTCAGTCATGCTAATCAGTAGTAAAGCCGTTGTTCGGTCAGCCGCTGCCCGTTCGTGGCGTGATCCATGGCGCGTAAATATACGTTCCGCTTTGCTTTAACGTTCCGGCAGAAAAATTTTTGACTCATGATCCGTTTGAACTTATACCCAAAAGCATACTGTGAATTATGGCGTTTGTCAAAAACGAACTTACGGATAATTCTCAGGACGAGACTGCGGAGCTGGTTTATAATATTTCACATTTCTTTCCGCGGTTCTGTCATTCAATTCAACTTGGTAATGACGGAGGTATAATAATACACTTTGAGGTATGTACAGAAGAAATCGCTTAGACTGGCAAAATTAGAGTATTGGCATAAAGACAGTAGAATAAATGATGATGTAGAAAAAATGTGGAACTTTTATAATTACCCGTAATTTTATCGTAACGATATAAATATGGATACGATAACTTATATGTGTATATTTAAATATATATATATATATATATATATATATATTTTTTTTTTTCATTCGTTTTGTTTGGTTTTTTTTTCTAATCTCCTGATTGCTCGGGAGTAACGAAAAAGAGATTATCTTCACTCACGTAGCCATATTATAGTTGTACAGATACCTATAGATGTAATCGAGAAGAAGCCAAACGGTTAAGGGAAAAACAGAAGAAAAAAAAAAAAACTTTTATCACCCAGACCGGCATAGATTGAAATTTGAAACTAAAAAATTGGACACCCTACCGCCAAATATCGCAATCACGTCGTAGAAAATGAGGCGTACAAAATGTTTCACATCACATATAACTTCTGCAGTAGCGTGATCCAGGTGTGTAAAGAAGCCAGCATCCTCGAGGGTCGGGTGTTACTCAAGGGTAGCTGGCAGCAGTAGTAGTCTGATTGTCTTAACAATACTATCAATTTTATTTTTAATTAAATATTCGTTATTTTATTATTTTATACAAACGTTTTGCGTGATAATCGTCGTGCCTTCGCTTCGCTAAGATGAACAATTTTCTGTTTTTCTCTCAATTCAATGATTTAAAAGCACGTCTGCCCCCGCACTATGTATTATTATTATTATTATTATTATTATTATTATTATTATTATTATTATTATTAATATTATCATTAGTATTATTCATATCATGAATGTTATTAATATAATAATTATCATTATTATTGTTAATATTATTATTATTATTATTATATGTATACTTAATGGTGCACACGAGGTTTGGGATGCCGGATAATTCGCTTGGTACGCGAATATGGGTGTGTGTAGAGGGTGTTTTCTTCTTTCTTCTTCTATCTTCGTTTTTTGCTCCTCCATCATTAGCATACTTATTTGTTATCCTTCTTTGTAGTAATATTGTAATCGTATTGTGTTTAATTTATACTCACTATATATATACATATATATGTATGTATATATTGTATATATATATGTATATATATATATATAAGTGCGGCGTTTACTCTTATAAGTTTCAGTAATTCTACGATCCGTGGAAATTCTTGTTTTAATATATGTACAAATTTATATATATATTTATTTTTAAATTTTTTTTATACTGCTAACACTGTCATGCTTACCGTACGACGTGAAATTACAACGGGAGATTTTTTTTTCATTTTTCTTTTATTTTATTTTATTTTTTAAGATTCTTCGATATTATAATTATAAATTCATTTTGTTTCAGCCTTAGCTTCGATTTTGGTGAAGATATACTATTCTAATATAATGCACGCTTCACGTACCTATATTATACAGCCCATCGCGCAAGTTTCTATAATATATTGTTTTGTATCTGTTTATCCACTCACTGTCGATCGCTTGTTACGAAGTTTCGATATCTCTGGAAAAGAAGAAGAAGAAGAAGAAGAAACTGGCTTAGAATTAGATCCTCGATTACCTACACGACAAGAAAATACTTGGCGAACGAGGCGATGCGTATTACGGATCGTATTCAATAAAAGAATCGCCAATCATTCGCTGAGTTAGACTGCAGTATTTATTATTACATGTATAGTTGCTTCGTAACAAACAATGCGACAGAAAAGTGGCATATATGTATATAGCTGTGAGTTTAATAAAGTTGACTATATAGTCTTTAAACTGGCACTCGATCGCAGAACGACGCCTCGACCTTTTGACGTATAGGAATAATGGCGTCGCGGCGTATCGCGCACCTCATTGGTTTAGGTATTATACATAAATATTTTGTACCGATTTTGAAATTTCACGTAGGATGTAAGACGACGTACTAATTTCGAATATCCGTATCAGTCTAGTGTTGCCTAAATATTTGAATTTATTCATTCGATTGTTTGATCGCAAAAATTGCGATTAAATTCTGTAGTATAATAATTAATTATTATATATACTTAATGAAGAAGTTCGAGAACTAAAATGTGTTTATTTTACTCCTTTTTTTTCTATTTGTTTTCTTTTTCTTCTCGCTCTTGTCTTTTGTTTAATTATTATTTACAATCATTTATCATAACTCAATTCCATGCATTAATTGTGCCATGTGGTGTTTGGAAATCTTAATAAGAAGCTGAATTTCTAATTAGCCCCATTTTGTGATCTAGATAGTAGTAACATATTAGTTTATACTTTTATATTATGTCACGGTATTTATACTCGGCAGTTTTTATGTAGCAAAATGTTTCTGGCCGTGCTTGTGCTTTGCGTTTATATACGTTCTCGAGTTTTTTTGTTTTTTTTTTTGGTTTGTTTTTTATTTTTTATTTCATTTTTTTTTTCTGCTTTCTATCTGGGCGAAGAGTTTTGTTTTCTTATCGAATTATGATAAATCTTAGAGTATAGTGATTTTATGATTATAATAGTAATGATTTATTTTAGTGTTTTTTTTTCTCTCTTTTTTTTCAAATATTCTTTAGATTATTAATTGTTTTTTTTTTTTTTTTCTCATTTTTATTAGTGCCGTAAGAAGAATGTGGTGGTTAGGTAAGCTGTGGGTAATCATTGACGGAAAAATCCGTAAGTTCGTTCAATTTAGCGGTATTTTCTTCGAGTAATAAGTTCAACATTTCCTCCTCACTTTTGTTCCGTATATATCGGTACGGATTGAGACACGATTTTTGGTACGCACCATATAGAAAATTACCATTAAATTTCTATGATCTTAAGTTGAATTACATTGAACGATCAAATGTGCAGATGTATGTATATTCATTATTCATATATCCTTGATGATGAAGGACGAAACGTAGGAGTTGTGACGGGAAAAGTTATAATATATTATACCGAGAAAAATGTCGCGAAAAATGAACGCGAATAAAGATTTACGTCATTTAGTGAACTCCCAGGAAGACATTCGATAGTTTAAGTCGGTGGCTGTCTTTAATGATTTACACATAGCGATGTTAGTTAACTAATTAATAATAATATTTATTCCACTGTATTTTTTTATTTATTTTTTTAAATTTCTTTCCTTCTCGTTTTTAAATCTAATTCCATTAGATTCTAGGTATTCAATAATAATAATATAACAATAAAATTTACCTAACGTATAAATTTACGCGCGCGACTATAAATATTTTAACAAGAAATCCGCGTGTGCCCTATGTGCATATAGGTACGCCTTAAGGGGAGCCGAATGCTTTGACCCCGAGCCGAGCCCCGCTCAGATTCCAAAAACCAAGAGTTTTGGTACGAAATTATTTTTCCTGCTTACTGAGAGAAAACCGAGGTATTATCGATCCCGGCGCGAAAGCCAATGTAGCAAACTCCGCACTACGATTCTAAAGCTTTTACAGAATTTCTCTATTTTCTCGAACGGTACCTACGCGATATACGACTCGCGGACTTTGAGATTGAAAATTCCCCCATACGCCGGAATCGACGCGATTCGATCTCACGCACAAGGGTTCTTTTTTCTACGAAAGAAAGAAAAAATAAAATAAGAATAAAAATAAAGATAGAAAGAAAGAAAGGAGTTGCCAGGACACCAAATTTCTTCCCATGTATATGTAGCTACATCGACGTTTGTAAGTACGTCTAGACATTTCTCGTATGGCTCTCGATTTCATTTTATCTATCTATTTAATGATATACTGACAATGAGACAAAAATATAGCTGAATCTAATTAATTCATATCTTTTTTACTTCAATAAAATAGTTGACCTTCAACCAAATGACATCAAAATCAAAGACACAGTCAAAATATCAGTGCAGAGCAATGACGAAGAAATTTTTCGGGTCTAGCAAACTTTACGCAATTCGAAAACGCGAGCTGGTTACCGTCTCGTTACTGATTTTCGAAAAAATTTTGGTGAATATTCCTCGCCAGTTAGTAATAACGTCACATCACATAAATCGTTCGTTATATCTTCGGGGTGTGGCAGAATGTATACTTAGGTTGAATGGCATTCAGTTGAAACCGACTGATTTCGCCAAATCTAGAAAAAAAAAACCCGAATGTAATAAAATCAGCTAAGTATTTCTCTCAATTTTCGTTCACGTAAATTTCGTCTCAAGTAAGCAGTAAAACAAATATCCTATACCCTTAAAAGTAACGAGTTAAAGCTGTGTCACCATTTTTCAAGAGGCTCGGCTCGAGGTTCTTTTGCAATTTTCGCGACGCAACGAGGCCGCGATTATTTCCGGAAATTCCAGGGTGCGATCCAGGATAATATAACGGTACTCTGAACGGCAAGGGGATTGACCGATCATAGATTTATCTTCACGCAATTTAAATCGATTCGCAGTCACTCATTTGATACGTCAATCATTCGCGCACGTTATAAGATCGTTCTCGACTAAAAATCATTCGCACATTTATTTACCTATACACGAAACATGCCCACGCACCTAGTCTCTATATAAATCTTACAGAATAGTACAGCTATCTAGACACTATGTATATTATTGATTTATTATTTATTATTTTTATCATTTTTATTGATTAATTTTTTTCAATTTTTCTTCTGTTTATTCTTTAAAAACTTTCCTCGTCTAGCCTAGAGACAGCTAAAGTCGTGTGCGGGTGGGGAGTTGTGCATTTCATCGGTTTCCGGTTCCTCTCCATCCGGGATTCACCGGTTCCCACTTGACTTCCCACCCTGACACGGGAGGGACCGACGCGGCGGCGGAGACGGCCCATCCCCTTATTCGCCATCCAGAAAGTACCGCGTCTCAGGATCACCCCTGCGACGTACCCACCCGGCTACTGCACCTCAAATTTTTGGGGTTTCCGGTTTGACGCAATCTAACGCGACGTGGAATTCGAATGAAGAAACCAACGTTTTTTGGTATTTCAGATATGGATCGCGTCGATTTATGAATGAAAATCGTCCAGATCGGAGTTTGAGGGAGAAGCCTATACTGAAATTTTCGTGAAAAGTAGATTTTCATTTTTTAAATTGCCTAAAAGCGTCCAATCAATGAACAGATACGTTGAATTTCAGATGATAGTATAGGATAGATTTTGAAAAAAAGGTTCGATTTCCTGCGATGAAAGTTCCTGCGTAATAAGCAATAAGGAACCTTTCGCAGTCCTTTCATCGCAGAAAATTGAACCTTTTTTTAAAACCGATCCCACCATAATCTGAAATTTTATTTATCCGTTTTTTGATTGAACCTTTTTTGGCCATTTTAGAAATGAAAAACTGCTTTCTATTAAAATTTTAGTAAGGACCTCCCTGAACGGAAGGGCTATACAGGGTTGGATTGAATTCCAATTGTCAAGTTCAACCATAGTTCGGATACGCTCATCTCCTTCAGAGCGTATTCAAAACGCGACTTCGAGGGTTTAGACCAACGAATAGAGGAATTGAAATTAAAAAATTCTTGTTAAGTGATCTCACCCTTATGGGTCAGAAGAAGAAAGCGACGAGTTTTTCTGATCGCTGAAATAGACAATGCAGTGGGTATAAAATTGACTCGAAATCAATAAGTTCGAGAAGAGGAGGCCGAGTATTTGCAGATATCTCCGATCTTTATCGAATTCGGACTGTCGGAACAATAGTATATTGTGCATCAAGGGTAGAAATTACCAATCTTCCCGTGATGCACATGCTAAATTTTTTTTTTTTTTTCATACATGAACGGAGGCCGATTTTGCGGATAGACGGCGATTACATTTTAGGTTATGTAACATTCTGACCGAGCCACACTGCATGGTCGGTACGGCAGAGAAAACTGGGAGAAAAAGATTTCTTCCCTAGGAAAGAAAGAATTTCAGCTACCCGAAAGGAGAGACTTTCAACCTAGCCGGTCGGTAAAGCCACTGTTTGCTCCCTCAAAACAGGTAGCAAAATCGACCTTTCCGTTCATGTATGAAAAAAAAATGACGTTTCCTTAAACACGTATTTTTCATTTCTGAGTTTATCGTTAAGAAATTAAGGATATTAGCAATTGGATCAAACGGACTGATTGTGAACGTAATAATATACTCCAAAGCGGTAGGTTAGAAATAATTTTCCCAATTTCGATCGGCAGATGATATCAATGTTAGATATGACGATATACGGTTTACGACGGTGTAAATAGTCGATGATTTTCCCCGGCTCCCCTCGGCACACGCATTTGTATGTATATATATATATATATATATATGTATACGTGAGTATGTATACGTTACACATCGTACCGTGAATAGGCATCGTAATACATGTTTATCAATCGCAAAATATGCAAATGACGCGGAAAACACGTATTAGTATTTTTACAATTATACCTATATGCCTATACGTACGGCGAGTGACTGACTGACTGAGTGACTTATAGTGAATGATTGAATGAGTAAATATAAATAAATGGGTATGCCTATTAAAATGACGGATTGAGTGATTGTAAGTTGCCCGCCGGAAGTCCACGCGACTTTAAAATTACTAAATTTTCACTCAATTTCCGCTCTCCAATTCGAATGCTCGATTCACCTCATTTCGGGCAGGTTGTAAACGATAAATAACGTATCAACTTCATTGCAATCATCATCGTCATCATCGTCATTGTTATTGTTATTATTATTATTATTATTATTGTTATTATTGTTTATCGATTATTTTCATATTCATTTACGTAATTAACATTTTTTTAATAATATTTTAAGGTATTTTATATGAATTCATTCATTATTTAGCGGGAGTACGATTAATAGGTAATCGCGTTACCGCGCCACAAGTTTAATATAGGGCTTTTCTCTTTCTCTTTTTCTCTCTCTTTGTCTCTTTCTGTCGCCTTCCTTTTTATACCATCGAAACGATTTATATATAGTTCATATTATATGTATGTATTTATGTAAATATATATATATAACATGTATATAACATGTCCGACGAATATTATTATCCAACTACCTACATTGGCATATGTTTCATATATTATATATATAATTATGTACTTATATGTATGCATATAGAGATACATATAATACGAGTATATATTTATTATATACATATAAGAATATTCGTCAGTGATGTCGAATCTAACTACGTATTCTGTGTTCTGTGTGTAATATAAAAAAGTTAATATTGCTATAATTATAGCTACTTAACAATTGATTAAAATTCAAGGGGGTTGAATCGTTTCTTTTTATTTTCTTCATTTTTTTCTTTCTCTCTTATATTCCAATTTTTCTCCACATGAATGTATGATATATATATATATTATATACGTTATATCGTTTAAAACGTTCAGAGGTCTGCCTATTATTCTTTATACTGGTAATCAGCCTCTACAAGATCCGTATGTCTGAGCAGCTTCGAATACGAATTATAGTTTCTGGTGTAGAGTAGAATTATCATTAATATTATTATTGTGATTATTATTATTATTATTATTATTCAATTGTTATTTAATGTAATGATTATTCATTCATGTACGTACCTATACACAATTAAGTTTACCATTATACTTTTATATGAGCAAATAAATTGATTACCGTACCGCGTATATACCATATATACACGAAAAGATACCCACACTTCATATGTATATATGTATACATATGTATGTACATAATGTGCTACGTGTAGATACATACGTTTCTCGATTGGTGTATTACTCGTCGTTATATGGATTATTTATTCAATATCATGATTTTCTTCTTATACATACATGTATTTATGTATATTTTTTCCTTAAGGGGATGCTATACTCGATTTTTATCGATATTTATTATTTTGTCGAATATCTCCGAGATGGTGATACGAAATGAATTGTGCGTCCAGGATCCGATGATTCATAAAGAATGGGCTCGATCCGGTGTGCGAAAGTTATGAAAATCGAGTGAAATGTTTTTTTAGTGCGTCGATAAGCCGCGATTAGCGAAAGCCAAGCGCTGGGCATGATGGTAATCGGTCGTGAGTGTAGTTTGCAACGATGTTAGAAGATGGCGTATTTCGCGTTACCTATTCACGTGCCTACATGCTACGGAGTTTTCATAGAGATCAAGGGTACGCGCGCTACGCCATCTTTCGGTATCGACGCAAACTACACTTCTGACCGATTACCATCATGCCCGGCGCTTGGCTTTAGCTAATTGTAGAAATATCGGGCAGATTTCGGTATTTTTCAATAATTATTGCCTGAAAAATTGATGTTTTGACGCGTCGGTGTTTGTTAATGCAAGTAAAATTCCGCAACGTATCTGTTTTTCGCGATTGGGCTATGTATCGTGAAATATCAGTCGAAATAAGGGGCTTATCGACGCGCACCAAAAGAAGATTTCACTCGATTTTTTCTAACTTTTGCACGCCGGATCGAGCCCATTCTTCATAAATCATCGGATCGTAGACGGACAATTCATTTCGTATCACGTCATCTCGGAGATATTCGATAGAATAATAAACGTCGATAAAAATCGACTATAGCATCCCCTTAAATTTAATTCTTTCCCATTGGTTTTTGAATAAGATAATCTTCACGTTAAACGTGTCTACTGCACGTATCGTAATAATCGTACACAAGTCTTACAATATATGCGAAGTAAATGATTCATTTTCATTTTTCAGCTTTCATCATCGTTTCACTTCCACTTCATCCCAGCCGCACATCCTACCCCGTGCCTGAGGGTCTGACACCAACGGGGGATCGCCCAAACCTTCATCCTATATCCCACTTTCATGTAAATACATACAAAAAAGCTTTCACCTATAGATACCTTGCTCACGCCGCTGTCTTTCTATTTCATTTTCTTCCACATCCTCCTTCCATCTCCTACCTATATTATATCTATAGGCATGTATGTACCTCTCACGTTCATCTCTCATGCCCCGATCATTATATGCCTCGCAGTTTCATTATTATTCGTATGGATTTAGTATTTGTATTATTATTAGTTCAATTGTTACTATTCGTATTATTCGTATTATTATTATTATTATTATTATTCTTTTCATCATTAATATTATTATTATTGTTATTAGTATTAACATTATTATTCGTTATTGTTGTTATTTTGTTGTTATTATTGTTATTATTATTATATTAGCATTTTTATTATTAATTTTATTATTATATTATCATTATCATCATTATTATATTATTATTATTATTATGATTATTAATACTTGCATCATTCACAGTATTATTATACCTACAGAGACGAAAAGCACTTTGAGCAGAAACGCGAAAAACTCTCCCGTTTGAAATATTAATAAGTTGTGCCCGATCGAGTATCTGTTTTAATAATATTTAAGTGAAATTGCCGAATGGTTGGAAGAATACCTGTCGATATGATGATGGTGGTGGTTATCGAATTTGATTTGATAAAATGATGAACTTTTGCAAAAGCTTGGGGGAGGGGGGGGGGGGGGGGGGGGGGGGGGGAAGAAGAGGAAGGAACTAATCGTTGAGCATGAATACGAATGAGATAATATATTGTTACAAGACTCAGCGTCGTGATTACTTAATATTATGTGTACTTTTTTCCATATTCCGATGGGACCCTTGGGCCCTATATATTGGCCAAAACTTGCGTGCATTATAGTATCTACGGTGCTGAGAGAGAAGCATTCCGTTTAAAATGATTTCCGCCTCTGACGATAAAGAAGATGGCAATGCTGAGGCAATTTCCGTGAACGTCCTGTATACTTCCGGTTGATCGTGCTACTTGATATTTTTCGTTTTTCTGTTCTTTTTTTTCTTCATTTCTTCCTTTCTTTTTTTTTCATTTCTTTCTCTTATATTATACCTTACCCCCCTTACTTCTCGCCACGTCAATACAATCGAGGGCTTTCTGAAAATTTGGCACGGTTCTCCGTTATTCAACTGAAAAAAAAAAAATAAACAAAATTGAGTGTTGAACGTTGCATGACGATCCATTTGGCAACGGCGAGGCTTAGATTTTAGTTGAGAATCGAATTTTGGCACAGCTGTTGATTTGTTTGGTGATTTGGTTTCTTTTTATTACAAATTTCGTCTCTTTCTGTCTTTCGTTCTTTCTTTCTTTCTTTCTTTCTTTCTTTCTTTCTTCTTGTTTCCGTACCTGCGATATTCTCCAAATCCTTTCAGAAATGTATGAAAGAAACAAAAATGAGGCCGTCTTTGAAATTGGCAGTTGGAAGTTGTCTTACAGCGATTTATGTCTATGAAATCGGCAGTTTCATCAGGATAAACGATTCGCCAAACCAGCCTTAAAAACGTAACCATATTTATGAAAAATATTCTTGGCTTTTAGCATTTGGCACTGAAAATCTTCTATGAGGTTACCGTTCGCTTCCAATCAATAAGTAGAACAAAAAATCATGAAACAATGTCAAAATAACAGGGTGATTCCTTACACGCTGACTATTTCAGTAGCCAACGGTAAAATCTTGCGTCGATTACGTGTAATTTTGACTCAAATAACATCCATAACATCCAACGAGAATTCTGCCCATGATCTTCGGATGCTGGCAGATTGGTCATTCATTATTTTGTTGCCCGAATCGAAGTGAAAACCGACAACTATTCACTGGACCAAACGATTTACTAGTTGGATCGCGAATGCGGCGTAAGAACCGAATGAAAGTCAATACATTCTCGGTTCTTGGAGGATTGATAAACGCTGACTACAACAGCGTGCTATTATGGCGATTAATCCTCTTCAGGTCCCATGTTCAACAGCATCATTTTCTTCTTAGCGATTTTACTGTACTTGATATCGATCGGTTTCGTAGTATCGTACAGGCTGGGCGCTTGAAGAATGATCAATGCTGTACCAAGAACACAGGCTAGGGTGAATATCCACAAGAATATTCTGTCCAGGACCATCGCCACGTATTTCCAGTCTTCTTCCACCTGCGGCAACAGAGAAATTAAAAAAAAAAAGAATTTATATATTGTATACCTATATAGGTACGTATAACTTGATGAGTTAGGCAAGGTTAATTATACTCCGACGAAAATTCCCTTACACAAGTTATAATTAGGAATCGTATTTCGAATTTGTCACCGAGCAAAGTTTTCGTCTCTGAGATTCAGGAGGGAGTGAAATTCTGGGTCTTGTATGTATCCAAACCCAGCCAAGCCCCGCCACTAAATGGCTTTTTGCAAAAAAACGTAAATACATACATTATATGTGACACATACAACAAGATACAGTTTAATGCATTTTACAGCATAGCACGGCGGAAACAGCTGCGTAGTAACCCTGGAATGGCTGTAAATTTTTTACGATATCCGACAAACTTTGACGTGATGATAGAGGAGCTGCAGACACATGTCTTGCAAACACGTAAGGAGGATCAGAAGAAAGCGAGCTTCGAGAATGCTACAAAGTCGGGAACAAGATTATTCGCATACGTTCATCTGCTCCGTCTAGCTGAAAAGCTTCTTTTTTATATCCAAAAGAGTTGTCATCCTCCGAAAGCGTGACCAGAATCTTCACCGACATGAATACACAACACATTACGCGTGCGTGCATGTATTAAGTAGAAGAGAAGTATACTCGGAATGTAATAATGCAGGCTAAGAATAGAGCAAAAGAAATTGCACCGTTCATCCAGATTTTTCCATCATGGATCGGACTGTCTGGAACTTGCAGATTTTATTACGGTGAACACATCTGTGCACGCAGAAAATCTATCACGACAGGTTTTTGAAAAAACTTCATCTGAATGTCGTAAAAAGTGTTTGCTTGATAATCTTCAGAGTTTTATTTCTCTCAAAGCACAATTGCCATTCCAAATTTTCAGACAGATTCTGAAAAAGCGTCTACTTGACTAGGATGCTCTAGTGCTGCGTCTATCTGTTTCGACCTTCAAGTTAAGGTTTTTCAAAAACCTGCCATGACGGACACTTTCTGTCCATGCACAAGTGTCACGAAGACTGAAATATCTAGAAAAGATGTGTATTTGTTGGATGGTGTTATGAAACATAATCTCTGAGACTCACGCTTTCGAATTTGTCCTTGTTCTTGGCGTGTTGAGCAATAAATCTGGCGTCTTCTACAGTTTTCTCAATTTCGCGGATCATCGGCTTCTCGAAGGTAGGGCTGACGTCATCGTGGCCACAGCCTGGGCTGGCTGGACTAAATAAATCGTCGTCGGCACCAGGCAAAGGGAGAGCTGGATGAGGTTCGTCAAAGCAAGACGCCATGGTGGCTACTACAGCTATGGGGGCTGTATCGAACCTTGTCGCCGGCATTGAGGGAACGTCGTAATCGGCACTATACCTTTTAGTACCGTACTGCATGTACTTGTCCATTTCGGCAGGTAAGTGAAATACGTCCGTAAGAATACCATCGGGTGGTTTACCATCGTCGTCACCTTCCGTAGGGTCGTCTTTTTTAGGTCTTTCAATAAGTAAAAACTTAGGCAACACTTGTATAAACACAACGCGAACCCACTTAGCCATCCTGTGCGTAACCGGAGAGCGAAAGTTAACGTTTAACACCGCGATAGTCACAACAACGGACAACGTCACTAGCACCATAGTGAATAACAAGTATTTACCTAAAAGGGGAACGGTTAGGGAAGTTGGTGGAATAATTTCCGCCAATAGTAAGAAAAACACAGTCAACGACAATAGGATGGAAATGGACAACGACACTTTTTCACCACTATCACTGGGCAGATAAAATACGAGTACTGACAGGAACGAAATGCCCACACATGGTATTATCAAGTTCACCGTATAAAACAGAGTCTTTCGTCTCAGTGTTATGTAGAATATAATATCTGGGTAAGGCTCTTCGCAGCAGATGTAAAATTTTTCGTTCCTCACTGCAGGCACTTTTATGATATCCCACTCAACGGAGATGTAATAGTCCGTCAAATCTATGCCGACGTCAATCTCGTTCGAGTCTTCGGTTTGCGCCAGATGACGAAGGTCCACCTGTTCAACAAAAAAATACGTTTAATTAAACCTTATCAATTACAAGTACCTTCGCATCGACCTCCCACCGGTCAGTCGTATTTGATTATTAACAAAGAGCCTCTCGTCCTTGTCTTTTGTCACATCCTTGAAATAATCGATCCTACTAACCCCTCGCGAATACCCTGCTTGCTGAAAAGGTAATTTATAGTGGTTAATTACCTACTCCTGAGCTTTCAACTCAACGTTCCACGACCGGTAAACTTGACCAAAATTTACTCGAGTTCCTGCGGACTCACGTCAATCTACATTTCTATGGACGAAAATACTTGATGCCAAATCGTTGAGTTCCTAAGTCAAGTAATGGCAAAAAGTATGTTGCATGGGTTGTGTCATGAAAAATGAATATATTTCTACCATAGTGATGATAATCAATATCAAACAACACGAATTATGGTAAATTATGTCAACTCAAGGATTAAAGTATGGGGTACTTAGCGCCCGTATGCATAATTGTGTTTTTTTAGAAGCTGTTTCGAATGAAACACTCTGGCTATGCTCTCGCGAAATTTACGGCGTTCTACATAATATTTCAGGTAGAAGAGTGAATTCTTTTTTCCATCAGCTAAGCCAAGTCGGGGCTCGAGAGTTGAAAAAAAAAGACAGAAAAAGAAAAATTAAAAAGACAAAAAGCAGTTCAACGTTGACAGTTGAATAAGAGGGACTCCCATTCGCATGTAAATTTTATAAAAGCAGTGATACGACCGTAACGACGTTTCTTTTCATATTTATAGCAGTGGATTTACGTCGTTTGATCCACTCGAGTATTTCCGTATTAAATACTACGCATCATTTAAAAGCTTTTCCTCAATACTTGCGGAAAAAAAACACCATAGACGGAAATTATATAACATTGAATTTTTTTCTTTCTTCAACCCCGTTTACTCGTTTGACCCACAAATGTAAAGATGACATCGGCGACGGACTCTATTCCTGAAATTGACTACTATGGCGGATTACTCGTCTTTACGATATACGGGGCTAAAATGATTTGCCTCTGTGTAAAGGACGCCGAAATGCGCCAGTCAACTGCCCCGCCCAGAAGTCGTTGGACCCAGTCAGTTGGACCCCACCGGAACTGGCATCGATCCTCGAGTTCTCGACCGCAAGCCGCTATTGTTTTTCATGGAAAAAATTAGTCTGACATAAAAGGGCACTGGACGGAGTAATAAGAAGGTCTTATTTGCTGTTTGGGATTAGTGAATTTTTCAACTGAACAGTTCAGCCAGAGGCAGCAAGGTGAAAAAATAAATTAAAACAATAGAACCCTACCAAGATCTTGTACTAGATTTTGCCAATACCCGACGAAAAATCCAAAAAAACTCATACCAAAAATGCCCAAGCAAAAATGAGTATCAAACATTTTCACAATATACTGCAGTGCTGCAGATTCTTCGGAGATCTTCAATTTGGTCAATGTTCTCGAATCCGAGTTCTTGGACGTATTGTATTCAGTTGAAAGCAGAATTTATCGAGTACTTTTTCCATCGCTAACGAATAACTAGTTAGTTTTTGGTCCTGTAGAATGACAGATACGTCGTAATAAGGTCTAGGAATTATCGTCCCAGTCACTGGTAACGAGGACACAGGGCTTTGGAAGATTCGATCTGATCTCAAGGACGACGACGACGTCGCATCCAATCAACCACCTAACCATTCCAAGTGGTTCAGTACCCAGAGCTCTTCCTGACTCTCGACCGTTCATTCTCGTGGCTAGAAATAAGGATATGTCCGAGCTAAATCTACCTCTGAAAATCTTAGCAAAATATCGACAATGTACCCCATCGTGAACTTTGAAGAGATTAACTTCTGCACAGCTTCCTCTTTTGTCAATGTTTGCACACTGCCGATGAGGTTCTTACCGTTACCTATACTCGTATATGTACTGAGGTCAATATGTCGTTAGTGACTTACCGTGTAACCGTCGTACGTCCAGGAGCCGAACTTCATGAAGCAAGTCTGTTCGTCGAAGGGAAAATACTCGACGTCAATCTCACAAAAGGACTTGTAGATAGCCGGGGGCTTCCACACGACCTTTCCGGTATGATGCAGAATCGCCTTGGTCATGATGGTCACCTCGTAGTTACCGTCAGCGCTGAAACAGATTTTTTTGTCAACACTCTTTCAGTCCGTCCGTCTTCTTCTCGTAAGCATTCCAAAAACTGACTTCTATATTCACTCATACACGCCAATGATATTCTGAATCAGACGTTAGTCCATGTGGTTAAGCAGAATGAAATCCACTGATTGATTGACCAGTTGAAATTGAACCTTCGATGATATGCATTCGCGGATTTCCGAACTTCACTCAAAAATTCAATCGATGGGCCACTGTAAATCGGTGTAGACGAAGGTAAGCATCCTGAAGCAGAGCCTTACGGCGCGGGGGTAGTAAGAATTCAATAAAATCTTGGGTCACGTATTAAGCTTTAGATGGTCTGCCTGACTGGGTGGTCGCGGATGGGGCTGAGCTGCAGCGAGGAAAAGGAAAAAGGTTGAAAAAGGTGAGAGAGAAAGGGGTGGGTGCCAAGGATCGATATAGGGTGTAGGTACAGCCACGAGAAGGTACCACAGCCCACAATTCCTTAAAGCACGTGTGTTTCTTTTTGCTCAGTGGGGGGGTGAAACGGGGACTGGCACGTGACCCAACCCAATTAAGATTGAAATGGCCATAAATTCGGCCAAGTTAGGACATGGCTAAGTAAGGCTCCTAGTATATAGACGGTTTCCTATAAATCAAAGGACGGCTTTCGGTGCTTCTAGACAACCGCGGAGGGAAAATATAGACGGGCGTTTCGTAGCGGTACCTTACCACCTATAAGGTCAATAGCTGGAAGGGATTTTCCTGTCCTGCTGTTACAGACTTGACCCCAAGAAAGCGCTAAAATTTCTCAATAAGAAAATAGAGACAAGAAAAAAATACACATAGAATGATCCAAGCAGAATTACTCACGTCGACGTCAAAATTAAGAGCAATCCTATTGAGTTGATGAGGAAAGTTCTATTTTTGACAATACAAGTCGGTCTCTGAGCCCCAATAATATTACGGAGTCTCGCCATCTTGAGAATGGGAATGAGTTGATATACCGACGTACGTGACGCGCGGTTTCCACATGGATATCGAAGATTCGCAAGATGTTCGTGGAATGGTAGATAGAATAGGGATGGTATAAGGTAAGTGAGCACCAGACGTGATTTAATCAGGAAAAGTCAACGAATGCTGGATGCAGCAGTCTAGGGTTGAAGAAAATTTGAAAGGGACATGTATCAGAGGAAAAGAAGAGCGTACGGGCAGAGAATACTGAATATAGGTATGTATAACCACCTTCACCATCAATGGTAACGAAAAACAACGTTATGCCCTGTTTACCGCCATTGATTTCGATGTTAATAATACCCGTGTGCAAATTGCGATGGAGGTAACAGGTTCAACGTGTCACTTCAAACGTATAGGACATTATTTACGTTAAAACACAGTAAACATTCACGATGGTAATAGTGTTTATGAAACTATCGAGATTATTAACATTTGGAAAGAATTTTAACAGTGGGAGAAAACATATACGTATTCAGGAATAATATGAGAATTGGGAGTGTTCGATTTAACTATAACGTGGAAAAGTTTTCATCGGTTGATGCGGCGAGTTGAATGAAATATCGGTTCGTAGACGTGCAGCGCTTAGAGATCAAGTTAATTACCTCGAAAGAGTACAAATTGGCAATCGAGGGTAACTTGACACGAACGAAGCCTCGAGTTTAACCGAGGAACGAAATTGAGTTTCCACCAACCGCCCTAAAGCCTTTGCCGACAGCTCGCCAAGCCAAAAAAGGAGTGCGAGCCTAAACTGGAGTTATTGATTTTAGAGAGCGGCATACCGTCACGCGCCTCCAAAGGCAAAGATGGCTCACGGAATCTTGCCTGCTTCGTATCTTTGAGGGATAAAAAGGTTCCATCCGGCAGCCGATTGGTTAGCCGCACTTTCTATACCCTTATACCGTGGCCGAAAACTTCCCAAGAACGGCACTGATCTGCACTGGTGAATACCCAAGGGTCGTCGTTCTGGTCACTTGTTCACAAGAGGACGATGCTCTTCCTTCACCATAACTACCAATTGACTTATTCGGTGCACTAACTCCACGTAGATACAAGTCATACCAATGATACCACGATTGTATGCATCATTTATAAATGATGCTTCACCATGCAACATGAGGGATGCATGAATACGCAGTGCGTCGTAAGGAACCGAAGGAGGGCTCAGATGACGGACGACTGGACAAGTCTTTTGGAGTAAATTTATAAAACATGTCTTGAGTGCAGAGAAGCTTTAAGGTTCTTGGAGCCTCGTGAGGATCAGAAAGAGAGACGTATAAGGGTGTGTCTAACCTTCGTCAGATGTATAAGTGCCGTGGAGTTTCGACTCCAAAGTCACGTTATCCGGACATCTTGATCCACCGATGAACCAGGACGAGCGGACGGTTAAGTCGACTCAAAGGACTTAAATAGCCGTGTACCAGAGGTCATTGGAAACTTTGTGACATGGAGGTTTCCAGTCGCTTTCGAACTACGGGAATTTCTAAGGATGAGGCTCGATTCAGGTTGCCGTATATACTTTGAACTCGTACGTTCAATCACCCAAGCCAATGTTAAGGTCCACGTTTGACCCGTTTCCACCTGTACCATACCTTCATGGCAAAGTCGATCCGAACAAAAGAGGTGAAAGGCCATGCAGACTCGTGCTACGGAACCATCTCACCGGAATAGAGTTCCGACGACAAACACGTGCCTCGTTCGCAGGTGTCTACGGGGGGGTCTGAGGGGTTTGCGGGGTTCGGGGGACGGGTGTAAAAGCTTCCAAGCAACAGGGCCACTCCCTATTTGCTACTTGGTGCTTGCTTGGTATATTCTAGGGCACCATCGCACTGCCCGTTCGCAAGCTCCGCGCCCAAGTAGGTGGTATAAGGTTGGTAAAGCACAAAGTAGGTAAAGGTGGTGGTGGTGGCCAAGTAATAAGTTTTGCGTCTGCGTATCCATTCATAATAATAAAGTGAAGACATGCCCTGAGACTGGGGAATCTGGAGGTGTTTGTTAGACACTATCTTCTCGTATTCTCTACGATCCTGAGCTCCAAGCTTGCGTCGCGCAAGCCTAACGGCGAGGCTCTTTCACGGTGTGAAATTCGCTGCACGTACCAGCCGTTAGATGTAGACTATAGTATGACAATCCGTATATACACGTGTACATTCATGCATGTCATTCACACGCAAAAGCACATCCATGGGTGGAAACTCGTGTCTAGATCATAATATGAAGGGTTCAGTGCCAGAGTAGCCTAAACCCACATTGTCGATAAGGCCCATTTTCAAATGGCTGATGATAGTGAAGATCAACCTTATCGACAATGTGGGTTAGGCTGCTCTGGCACTGAACCCTTCATACGAATAATATACTCGTCTGTTCATCTATCTGTCGATTTTGGATGAAATGAGTGCCTTAGCTCAAATTTTTCAGACATCTCAACCTTTCGAACGGTAACTAAGATGTCGACTCGTTGTCAGACTTATCTTGGTCTTTGACTTCTGACCCTATAATATCTGGCCTCAGTTCTCTATACTGACTTGCTGGAGGTTATCACGAGAAAGAAATGGTATTTGAACCCTCGTCTGAAAACGAGCTCGCAACGAAAGGAGAGATGAGAAACTACAAGAATTAAAGAAGAGAGAAGTCGGAGGGAAGGTAGGCTGAAGAAGAAGAAGAAGAAGAAGAAGAGGTAGAAGAAAAGGATAGAGGTAAAAGGCCAATCTGGGTAGGGTTGAGTGGGGCTTAGTAGAGTAGGTTAAGATTAGTTTACTTGTTACACTCGCATCGCGCAAGAGCTTGGAAGGTCGTCTGGTTGGGTGCGAATGGGTCACGTCAAAAGCGAGTCAAAAGAGGTGGGAAATCGCGATAGCGTGACAAAGTCACGGTATTTTCGTAGGGGCAAAGATTGAAAATTTCCAGTCACTACACGGTACTGATGCCGCTTCTTCGACGCTGTCTAGAAGCACTAATGATGTTTGTGGCGCAGCTGCATCTTTGATGATATGTTTACGCTACGAAACACGTGCTAAACAATTAAGTAACGAAGGTTTCCTAGTCACGGATTAAACAATTATCAAGATTTGCAGAGTCTGATGAGCACGAGCGTCGAATTAATAATTAGGGAGAGTTGCGAATTTACTCTACAAGTTATTCAATTTAAGAGAGAAAATGTTTGCTAGCGAAGTGAAAAGCTGCAGTTGACTATTAAATAGTCAAACGAGCACGTCTACGATATACTATATACTCGTATTCGAATTTTACTCGCTAATCCCTAGACAGCTGCCGCTGTTTCACTTATACAAGTCAAATATCATTTCTATGGCAAGTCGAAGAAGAGTTGTGACAGAAAAATTTAATGGCCGTTGCATGTTAGTACTTGCAATATCCTGGGAAATGGAATAGTATGACCAACGACGAGGGAACTTCTCAACGTAGAGTGTATTAAAATACGCGAAAAGATATCCTGGATATCTTTCAATATTGACAGAAATAAGAGGCACCAAGGCTGCAATACACCAACGGTGCACATGTCAGACAGTAAACATTTACTTACCCTCGTACTATTTCTACAGCCTCATCTTTCACAGTTTTCCAGGTTGACTCGTAGTATCTTGGGTATACTAACGTCCAAAAAATTTCAAACACCAATGGAATAACTCAATACTTCATATTGTCCACTATTCGATTCAATTTGCCAACATTTTCAAATTCCAAAGTTCTAGACCTGGGCGCAGCTCAACGTCTAGCAATTAAATTGGATTGTAGATGTATTTCAACAAGAACTTCCCACTTGTTCCGGTTTCACTAACATTACTACACAGACTCGGCTGCACATCACGTAACGTGATCTTTATCCAAGGGTTGGATATGGGATGACAAGATTTTCTATAAACTGTTCCTAAATAGTTGTCTAGACTTCTAGACGGTCCGGAAAAAGGGACTAAGTCTCTGTTTGCAACCGTCGAGAGGGTTCTGACCTCCATCTTGTTTGCGGATTCCTAAAGAAGTAGTTCACAGCATCAACAGCGCGGTGTCTAATCTCTTGTCTCTAGGAATTGCGTAATAGCTATACCTATACACGTGCATGTTGTTGGGTGCTATTGTTTCGGGACCCTCCTGCGTGAGAATAGTCCAAGGCTTCCAGTCCGACTATATTCCGACTAAGACTACTTGCCATAGCATCCTGGATCATTCAATAGTTCATGAAAACGAAGTATAGCTGCGTGTGCTTTTAATTCCGCATGGCGAGTGTGCATTGCATGTATTGTGAGGTGAATTTTCATTTTTGCAGATCGCGTATTGGAGTTTTGTATTATTCATGTGGTCAAGTAGTAAGTATATATAATGTATAGCTTTCCACGGACTTTATTGTCAACGTTACGTTGACTCTTGTTATACTTATGGTATTAACCTAAGTCCGTCCAGTTTGTTGGACCTTTCGAGTGCTTTATGTGGAAAGTTGTGCTCAAGAGACTTACTTGTTGTAAAGAACAATATCCGGAAGCCAGATGTGTTCTGATGGAACGTGAAGAGTATCCACCCCGCCATAATCGTCCGGATTCCACTTGAGCTTGTAATCATTCCACTCCTTGAACAAAAACAATAAACATAAATCCTTCTGCGAATTACACTGGAAATAAAATTCTTATTATATATACACAGAACATCAATCGGCAGGAAAGAAAATCAATTAATCAAACCCCTTTCACATAAGAGAGGAGAACGTTTGCTGTGAAGCTGGGGTGAAGAGCTGGGGATGAAAACCCTCCATCCATCGCAGCTCGGTTCACCCCTTAACTTGAAACTTTTCATACTTTCCTCACGGAAGGCCAATCACATCATCGCGCGGATGATTAAGCGACGACTCAGATCACAGCTTTTCATAAAAGTCTCAATGATTGTCCCGCAGTTGATCTTTGAACTTTCGCGATTATGTATTCAACATTTTTCCGTAACGAATAAAAAATTTACGTCAATTACCAGTCTCATAACTTGCTCCCTGTCTGTTATCTTGCCAGATTTTCACCTCCAGGAGAGAAATGTTAAGATATCAAACTCTCAACATCATCGTTCGAGAAGCCACGCTGAGTAGACATTACCGAATGACGAGAATAATTATATAGGTATATACTTTTATACGCCTGATTTTCAGAGTAGTTTCGCATGGATTTTTTTGTTTCAAAATTCCAATATTCCGGCGTCTATTTCATCGTGGGAAGAAGCACCTGCGTCGAGTACACTTTGAGTGGAAAACTTGAGTGAAAAGGTTCTAAGACTTGTGGATCAAAAGTTCAGGTTTTTGGGCTGTGAAGTTTAGATAGCGGGAGAAAAAAAGGTATGGGACAGATGAGTTGGATTAAAGAAGCTAAACTCCTATCTAGATGGCTATTGCTTGCTCTTTCGCAACTATTTACTGTTAATTTGATTAATCTCGCGTGAAAATTGGAAAACTCTTGATCCAATTTTCGTCGGCTGAGGCAAAGAGGTAAAGATCACACTGTGAAGTGATGCGTACGCGAACAAGTTATTTTTTCAAAACCTATTCATTTCGGCAGAAAAATAATCTCGAAGATCTCCGTTCAGGTAAGATAAAAAGGTCGCGATCGAGACGCCGGATGAAAGATCATCCGTTCCAATTCTAAGTTGGAAATAAATCCAATTCTGCCTGGTTTCCTCGTGCGAACATTAAACCGGAAAAAAACATGTGTCAGCCAAAATCGTTCCGCTCAACTGGTTCGCAACTTTCGGTGACAGGTATTCAATTTCAACCAAGGCATACAAAAGATGGTCCAACTAATTTACAAAAGGTATTGTTCGCCACGTTTACATTTGCCACTGTAAAAATGTTATTAAAAGCATTTGCTTGGTTCCTCTGTATTCTTTTAATCCGTTAATCTTTTGACTATTAGTCACCGAGACCAAAAAAGAAAAAAAATGAAAAAAAAAAGAAGAAGTAAAAATGAAAAAACACGACATCAAGGCGAACCCTCGTTATCCGCTTCCGCTCGAGTTACAGTGGCGACATTCCCCCTCGTGTTTGAATCTGCATATTTACTTCATAAATTAATCAACGAAACTGTGTAAGTATATATGTGTATAAGTCAGAGTTTGTGTGCTTACATATCTTCACAAATGCTTCAAGGGAGGTTATACTCGATTTTAATCAGCCTAAATTATTTCCTCCAATTTCTTTGAAGAAGCGATGACAAACGTCTTGTCTGTAGGTATATGTATATCATTCAATGATTTTTAAGGAAAAGGTTAGATTCAATTCAATAGAATCGAAAGAGGTTTGATTTTTCTGCATCGCGAAGTATGACGAACAAAATTTTCAAAACGTTCATTCTACGTGGAGTGCCGAACATATCCGTCTCAAAACATTTTGATTTTAGGCAACAGTAAGGCAATGATATGGATGCTAGAAATGTATTATACATATTTGGCGATTGCGAACTGCTTGGAAAGCATGATAATCATTATACAATTTCCCCAGCTCATTTTGCCTTAAGCACACGCAACTAACTAAACGGCAGGTGGGCAACCTGATGAAATAGAAGCAAGAAGGAGAGAAACAGAGAGAAAAACTAACATGATATTCATCGATATTCTGCTTTCCGCAAATCAGTTTCCCCAGAGATGCCGTTCCACTCCGGGTTACCCTGATCTGCCAGAAACACGATTGGCTGAGTCACCCAGCGCCATTCGTTTTCAAATTCTGCGATTCAAAGAAGACAGCATCCGCCGAAAGGAGCAGATTTGCAAGCGAAAGTTGTGTCATCCCTGAATCCTATTAGTTCGAATATGCGTAAGGAATAATAAAAAGCTTTTCTCAACTCAGGGACTCGAGCTTACATCCAAGAATTGTTTTAATAACATACAGGCATATATGACATGTATGTATGCATCATTTTTAGCTTAACTTGACTTTATTTTTAACAAAATTCCTTCGCCTAAGACCGTCTTCCAGCGTAGCTCATAAATTGGGTACAAAGTTAATTGACAAAATGAAACACCGTTATAATGGGTAAATTAAACGAAGTAGAACTCAGTTTACCTTCACATCAAACTGATTAATCATCCTAATTTATGGGCTTAATTAATTGCCGTCTCGGTCACGTTCACCATTTTGTGGCGAACGGTCCTAGTATCGTTGTACAAACGAAGGAGTTGTTTCCGGTAAAATTCTTGGCGGTTTGACGATTTTTTTCCACTCGCTTTTTTCCTCTTTGACAAATAATATTCTGGTTATTTCTACATCACCGTACTGCGCTTGATATTGCAACACCGAATAAAATAAACCAGCTATTCACAAAATGGGTACATAAGGATTTACATGAGTAATAAGACACAATATAGTATACAAAAGTAATAGGCGAAAGTAACAGAATATTCTCGTGTATCGCGTCAGGAATAATGTGAGATAGAATGGAGTGGTTTTAACACCGGTTTACTGAAGCTATAGACTCTCTGCTGCAGCCAGCTTGGATATGGATGGACGAATCTTTATACAGGCTGTGCACTGTACCGGATTATTCAAAAATAAATATAACACCGGTGCTTTTGCGTTGTGATAATAGAGCGGTGACGGCCAAGCTGTTTTGTAGGTAAACATGACAAAGCTGACAAGATAGACCGTTCCAATTTCAATATATATAGGTACATAAATGCTCGGCCGTTTAAATCTTTTTAGAACTAAAAAAGCTGATAAAACTTTGGCACATTTTTCATTCATTTCCAAAACCCAAGTTATATTGTAATATGAACAGGTATAGGCCCTCCGTTTATCCTTCCTTTTCACCTACTTGAAATGGTTTCCTTGGTGGGGTCACACCTACGCCATCACTGACAATTACGAACCAGTCTTATTGCTTTTAAATATCTTGTAACAGGAAAATTAGAAATACGAATATTCAACGTCAATCGTCAGAAATATTTAGATCATAAGTCAATCGTCCTGTACAATGATTCAAATATTGCCGCCGTTAACACCTTTGTCACTCAGACCCAACAGCGTATCGGCGTTTGAAATTCGACAGTGGTCAAACACTCGTTGTTGTTACGTTGACCTATACGGTCATAACACTTGTCCTTTGTAATTTTGTAGAACCAAGTCCACGTATTCACGCGCGTTATATTTGTTAAATATAAATTGTCAATAGTAATAAATTAAGTGTTCAGGATAACCCCTCGACAACTTGTAAGTAAAATAAACTTGTATATTCTGTCCAATCATTCTTTTGTTGCTCTTGGAAATTTAGTACATCCTATCCCTCGGGTCTCCCAATTATACCCGCCTGAGAAAAGTCTCTATAATAAAAGCTAGTCGTCAAATTGTTTTTGTTAGTTTTAATAAACTAACTGGCGCCCAAAATATTTGTTTTATGTAAATGAGCCTCGACAGCTCTGACCCAAGCCGCGTCGAGTGGAATAGCTTCGCCAAAATCATTAAAATTGTCAATTATTTATTATCCAACAATCTATTGAGGGAAAAGAAGCTAACATCCGTCTCAATGGCGCCCAACGTGGGGCAAATTGGGCAAAATTAAGTAAATTAGAGTCAAAAATTGTTGAAAATTGTAAAATATATCTTCGTATAAAATCAAATGGTAGACAGTTGAAAGTGAAACCCGGCATAGCAACAGAATCATAACATACGCCGCGGCGCACAGTCGAGCCAAACGTAAACAAACCCCTTTATGTAGACTGCTTTCTTTTCTTATTATTTCTCTGTCTATTATTTGGCATGTTCTATTGTGTTATTTATTTAATTTATTTTTGTAAAAACGCATGTATATAGATATAAGACGTCACCGAGCCTAGATCTTGCTCTGACTCGTTGACAAATCGAAATTGTAAATAAAATTTGAAATTAGAAAAGCGGTGAATAACGTGAGACTCAAAATTGTAAATTGTTAAATTGTAAATTCGTACATTGTTCATTAGTAAATGGTCAAATTGCGAAATTTTGTCGATTTTTCAGTAGATGCAGATCTTGCTCTCACCTATTGATAGGCGCGAAATAAACAATTTGATCGAAACCGGAAATTTGTATATCGTATTCTATGTTATTGTCAGTCAGTTTATACTGAGATCTTGCTCCAGTATAACGACTAAATTGTTTTGTATATTGCACATAGTTAATTTGTCATTGTTAGTCAGCTTATGTTGAGATCTTGCTCCAACATAACGACTAAATTAATTTGTATATTGTACATCGTATATTGTTGAAAAAGAAAATCGTTAGGTGACTAGAATCTTGCTTCAAGTCATTTAGCCAAACAAACATACGGCAGTTGACGAGTAACCT
Organism: Ametastegia equiseti; assembly: GCA_963989295.1. Lineage (NCBI taxonomy): Eukaryota > Metazoa > Arthropoda > Insecta > Hymenoptera > Tenthredinidae > Ametastegia > Ametastegia equiseti. The sequence goes on from OZ022393.1 coordinate 8,539,812, forward strand.
ACTGCTGTAAACTCAGTGTTATTGCTAGAGAAATTGTAAAACGGTATTGCCCGGTTATTTCGAAAGCCTTGTCACTGTTGCTACACAAAAAGCCAAATCAAATAATTATTCGGGCTTGTCCCAAATTTTAGGTAAACAAACATCAAATTAGGTTTAGCGAGAGGTATACGGTTTAAAAAAAAAAAAAAACCAGATAGCCTGCAATGTCTTTACCTCAATACTAGTTCGATTACACAACAAGGACTTAGTATTCTTAACACGAATAGTCCTTCGTCGTAATTAAAAAAAAAAAAAAAAAAAAAAATGGTATAATTCAACCCCCTGAACCAACAATGTCGTATCTTATAAAAGTAAAAATCAGTCAACCTCTGCCAGACGGTCGACTTGTCGATGAAGAAATTTTGGTTACTGAACATCAGTATAGGCAGATGTTAAACTCATCGTCTAATTTTCAAAATCTGTCAACGAACCAGCAAAGCGTAAATATACAGTCAAATCTTATAGATCAAGCTTGTAGCGTAAGCCATACGTCAACCTACTGTTGTAATCCGAGTAATACATCTTCGACTCAGTATGCAGGCGTTGACAGACGGTTACCTAGAACAAGAAGAGAAAATCTTTCTTGCAGGTCAAGCGACTCCAGCGACGATGATCATTACGATCAATCGCTTAATTCCAATACTAATCCGCGTAAACAAACCCGATCGGAAGCATCACACCTCCCGACCGGCGGAGCTGGAAATTATCGCTTAAATCCAAACAACAATAGTCAACCAAGACCGGAACGCGAATTCTTCGGCGAAGATAGTTATTCGTCTGAAGAACAACACCAACAAATACGGAACAGAAGGAGACGCGCTAGTAAACCAACTACTAATCACTACCGTAGGCGCGAAAAATATCCTCAATCGACTAAAAGAGGCTTATTATGTTGGCAAAGTAGCGAGTCGAGCGATACCGACGACGATGCGCAACGCTTCGACGAACGCCTTTATAGCCCGCGAATTAGACAAACTACTCCTTCGACAAATCGTTACCCAGGGAGAAAACGAAACCAACCTTTAAGTAATGTTAATCAAGAACTTGAATGTGAGCGCTTAGATGCTATACAACATAACGCGACTCAAAAACACGACAGCGATTTCGAATCGGATTCGACTAGTTCTACTGAAAGTTTAACAGAGCGAGGATTCGAAAACGATCTTGCGCAGTACGACGAATTTGATCAAGTTTATCCACGTAAATTGTTTTGCTATAATTGTGGAGGAACAGGGCATTTTATGCGCGATTGTATTGCCGAAAGGCAGGTAGTATGCTGTATCTGTCATACAATAGGGCATGAAAACAAAGAGTGTCCGTCGTTCACGGAAGACGCGCAAGCCGTAATCAAACCTCAAGAAGTCAACAAGGTAGAGATTAACGTCAATCAAATCAAATCCTTAAACCAAATTGATACTCAATCAAACTCGATTATGCTAAATCCAATACAGGAAAACGAAAACGACTTAGATCATCTCCTTGTAGAATCGAGCACAATAGTCGAAATGCCTAGCGATTCAGAATGGTCAGAAGACGACGATGAAATCATTGAATTAATTATAAAGCATAATTTAGAGAACGAACTATCGAATACTACACTATCAAGTGTTAGGATCTTTGATTCTGTCGAAATCTTGTCAGAAAATAATTCAAAATTGCTAGACAATGATACTTATCTCGTCGAATTAGTCATGAAACCTAACTTTGAAAATGAAAAGCTTCTCGAGTCATCTTTAGTAAGTATTAGGGAACTCGACACTGTCGAAAACATATTGACAGGTAAAATCGAATTGAAAAAATCAAGTTATCAGAGACCGAGAGATACCGTTCCGTATCATTACTTCAAGAAAGAGAAAAAAAAAAAAAAAAAAAACGCAGTTTAGTCACTCGATAATTGTCAAACTTGACCTCGCGTACAATAGAGTCAGATCGTTCTATTTCAATCACGCGAGAGACACCTATCTCAACCCGCGGAAATGTTTCGTTAGCAACGATCAAATATAATATCTTGACAAATAAATTAGTTGCCGGTTGGGTGGTGAAGACCAATAAGTTTGATAAGTTGAAATACGAAATTGAAATTCAAAATCGAGTAAGAAAAAAAAAAAAAAATCAGTGGCTTGCCAAAGCAAATTTGACTAGACCGCAAAACTTAAAAAGAAATCGAAACAGAAATTCGATTGTCATAGGGAATAACATTTCAAGTAGGTAACAAAGCTAAAGCCTATCTAGAAATTAGCTTTCCGATACCTAGGGCCAGCTTTTGTCAAAAGAGTCCTTGGACCAATGGTTTTCGAGTTAGTAGACGAATCGAATGAAATTGTCGGGAAATATTATGTCACTGATTTGAAGATTCCGCGTCGTAGTCTACAAGCCAACGCATCACTTCTCCATTGGACAACATACATCAAGAATCAACGCTTGAAACTCCACCATCATGAGTGATGATATTGACTCTGTGCACGAGATATTTTTCCACCAAACTATCCTGGAAATACAAGAGAAACTCACAAGGGAAAAAGCCAAACTCAAAATCAGGCTTGCAAATTTGACAAAAGAAGTAACAAAGCCAAACTTTCTACTTTCGATTCAGACGTCGGAGTCGCCTCCAGTTATGTCTAACAACAGGACGCGCTGACATCCTTCGACGAAACTACAACGTCAACCTCCAATTTGACGTTAACCAAGAAACTTCATTCGGACGAACCAAGTCTACTCTAGTTGAGTCAAAACTTGGAAACATTCACCCTGGTCACGCCAAAAGTGAACTGGAAAATAGAAGCTGTTAAACTGATCGAGGCAATCCACAACCTGCCCCCACCCAAGTTGAAGCTGACACTTCCGCAACGGTTACAAAAAGATCTCCACGACGAATACGTCACAAGGAATTGAATCCTATCAAGAAATTATCTGATGAGCGAATCAGCGATTACTGGAAAACCTGCCACATCAACAGATGATCAGACGACAATCGACGTGTTAATTGCGCTGGCAGTCTTTACGAAGCCACCATCGTTGTCAACTTTGCTAAAGTTTGACAAGGTTCTCCAAGAGTTAAGGATATCCAAACCTCACGAAAAATCAACCAACGAAATGAGATTCTTTGCCGACTGCAGAATTCCCAGTGAATGCCTTCCGAAGTAGCTGGTGACGGAGAGAGCCGAAAATCCTAGACGCCAAGGAACCAAAGCTAGCTGATCAAATCACCGATCACTTATGTGAGCATCGCTACGCTTTCGACGACAACGAAAACGTCCTGAAAGAAAAGTATTCACCGATCCAAAAGATTACACGAATCGAACCGGAGCTTTCTACGTGAGAGAAAACGCACCCTTGAAGTCAAAGCTTATAGGCATGCAACTGTCGAAATTGTCAACAAGCTATTGACGCTCTCCAAGCACATGTCACAATCAAAACTCTGAACGAAGCCTTGGAAAACAACCGAAGCTACAGGATGAAAAAGATGTCACGGTCATCGAATTGTCAAACTATTGTTACTGTTTAATTTCGTAGTAATTTATTACGCTGAAATTAGGATATGCCAGATACTTAGGTTAGCACCTAAAAAATTTTCATCATCCACACTGCTAATCCAGTATTACCCCTATCAGCTACGATAAACCGAATTGGCAGTCATCCTACCCTATATACCCAATTGTCATCCTCGTCCACCTAAATTTCCAAGTAGACGAAAATTGAAATTGTTTCAGAATGGTATTTTCAATTATGGATTGGACAGAACTACAAGTCAACAGATCAAGTAAGTGAAATTGTCATAAAAGAGGGAATGATAAATAACCCCAAATAGTAACACATCGGGTATTAGAAACTTCCGACCCTTACAAGTTGCCGACGACTGACGTTGAATTTCGAAGGGGGAGAGTGTAACAGGAAAATTAGAAATACGAATATTCAACGTCAATCGTCAGAAATATTTAGATCATAAGTCAATCGTCCTGTACAATGATTCAAATATTGCCGCCGTTAACACCTTTGTCACTCAGACCCAACAGCGTATCGGCGTTTGAAATTCGACAGTGGTCAAACACTCGTTGTTGTTACGTTGACCTATACGGTCATAACACTTGTCCTTTGTAATTTTGTAGAACCAAGTCCACGTATTCACGCGCGTTATATTTGTTAAATATAAATTGTCAATAGTAATAAATTAAGTGTTCAGGATAACCCCTCGACAACTTGTAAGTAAAATAAACTTGTATATTCTGTCCAATCATTCTTTTGTTGCTCTTGGAAATTTAGTACATCCTATCCCTCGGGTCTCCCAATTATACCCGCCTGAGAAAAGTCTCTATAATAAAAGCTAGTCGTCAAATTGTTTTTGTTAGTTTTAATAAACTAACTGGCGCCCAAAATATTTGTTTTATGTAAATGAGCCTCGACAGCTCTGACCCAAGCCGCGTCGAGTGGAATAGCTTCGCCAAAATCATTAAAATTGTCAATTATTTATTATCCAACAATCTATTGAGGGAAAAGAAGCTAACATCCGTCTCAATCTGCTAATTATCTACTCAGCATGCTACATGTCACAGTAATGAATAATCAAACGTTTACGAATGTAGGTACGATAGGTTCTCGGAGATGTGGTTGAATAGGATTTCGGTTTCTGGTCTACCTTACATTTTCTACCCACATGAGCCACTTCGCTCTATACAACGCTAGAAGAGATGGCTGAAAATCGTCCCTTCAAAAATTGCGACAAACTTGCACTAAAATTATGTTCTTATTAAGGATTCTTCGAAATACCTCCACAGTAAGGATACTTTCTGAACGGTGTGCTTTGTCTACTTGCTCCATTTCAAGGAGGCTGTGTATGAACGAAGATGTGATTGCGTTAGACTTGGTTTTAGAGTTAGCAATTTTTGAATTGAGATTTGAATTTCCTTCACCTTTTGAATAGCGAATAAAAATGTTCGTGCCAAGAATAGCGAGTTCCAAAAGATTTATTCCCAAAAAAATTTCCGTGCACTCCTAAAGTAGTACCTACTTGTCTCTCAGTCGAAGGGACAAAGAATCGTTGTAGGCAGAGAGTCAGAGTCTCCGCTGGAGTTCAGGGACCTCGGATAACAAGGTAGACGAGAGAAGCCAATATTTGAGATCTTGATGGCGCAGATGTATTTATTTGTAAGTCTAAGAAGGAGCCGGTAGAAGCCGTAGGATCCGCAAGACCGACTGGATCAGAAAGTCTTTGCCTCTCTTCCAACACAGGATGGGGCGTATATTACCCACGGGCAGAGTTCTTCGCACCCGAAGTATCCCTGAACGGTTTGGAATTTCAAAGGAACTGATATCGTCTCGCTCACTTGTTGAGGACGAAATCCGGATCGCAGAAAACTCGGAAAATAGTGGATGGAAGAGACTGAAATGCTACGAGGAGGGTTAGGGGTTAGGGGGGATGGAATTCAGGTGGGTAGTTGGTCTTTATTGGCACAGAGCGAGAAGCCGTCTCTTCTTGCCCGTTTGCTTTTTCACGAGTTGGTAGATGTTTGCCGTCATTCTTGTCGGAGGTAAAAATTTCCCTTGAATTCATACCAAGCGAACATAAAAAAAAGAGAAATTTTTTTTTCAAACAATTTCCGAAACCAGCTATATAGCAAAGGGGCTCGGCCCGCTTTGGCTTAATATCAATTCAATGAGATTGTCGAGTGAAATTGGGGAGAGAAAGAAAAGAAAAAAAAAAAAAAAAAAAAAACACCGCGAGTCTCTTGTAAGACTCTCAAATATATTCCCTGATCGTTATTTATGTTATGTTTCCCGCGATTTATCGTCGTTTAAGAACCCTGGCGACTTGGCTGAACTCGGATTTTGCAATCGACTAGGTAAAGGTAATATTGAATTTTTATCGCTCTCTACCGTTAAGTACCTCTCGGTAATCGTGATCGGTGAAATTTCCATATCTCTCAAAGCGTTCAAGCACTCGGGCTTAGTTCAAGTCATGTACTCCAGATAATATGCCTTCTGTTCAAGACTGACAGATCTAACTGAAAGATTTCTAGACGAGACAATGGCTCTTATGAATAAAGCTAAGTAAATGTTTTGTTGGCTTTTTTTTTTTTTTTTTTTTTTTCTTTTTGTAAATCTTCGTTTTGTTCCTTACTTTATTCTGTAAAAATCCTATACCCAGATATATTCGGAAATAAACGCAAGTACACTAGCTGCAAAGCTTTGGGGCAATAAAGAATATGCAGTACAGGTAAAAATAAAGGGGTTCTCAGGAATAACCCTGACATATTTTTCACATCTATCATTCGTGAAGTGAAAGAATTTGCTTCTCATCATAAAACCATTGGACCAACATTCCCCAAGGTGCGAGGGTGTCAATAGAGAAGTAGAGAAAAATTGACACACGATATAGTGAACCTGCTCAAGTTTGCTCTTGGTTTTCTCTCTCCCCTTTCGCCAATATTTCTTACCCTCTTACTTGCCTTCTTTCCTGCTTCTTCGAGTATATAATGTCAGAATAAGAAGAAAGAAAAAAAGAAAGAAAGAAAGAAAGAAATGGAATCGCGCAAGCGGCTGATTGGAACGGCAAAGCTGTTACGGATTTTCAGTTTAACTGCTTAATGGTCGGTAGGGTATCGGGGTTTAGTCATTCCGAGACACTAGCCAACAACCTCAGGGAAAATCGCGAGCTCGACCCCACCGGATCGTTAACGGGTGGCTTGGGGCGGTAGGACTTGTTCCGAAGACTTTCCGCGATCCTCGAGTTTGGAGTTCGAAAGCTACCTGCCTTAAATTGCAGGGGCTTCCTTGATTTCAGGTTGTTTCGGTTCGTTTATTCATTTATTTATTTTTACTCTCCTCGATTAAATCCAGCTAGTATAGGTAGAAAATCCCTTCGTACCTTTTTCTTTAATGGCTAATCGTACGGCTCGCCGTTTATCCCGATAACGGTATAAAAACTGAAGCGAAAAATTCGCTTACGTTGCTCTGGGACCATAAATTAATAGTTTCCACAAGTCAAGTTATCTTTCGGTAGATTCGAATCGCGGAAAGGACGAGGCAATGATATTAGTCTCGATTTGGATTTCCACTCGATCTAATGCGCGTTGGGGTCTCCCTGCCAAGCCACGGTGGAATCCCAAATCTAATAGGCAAACTGTATCAGCCTCGTATCGTTCCTATGTCAAGCGTCAACCGAGGAGAAGAAGGTTCGTAATAAACAAAGTTAGAACTCCGGATACTGCGGGGAAAACTGGGGAAACTGCAGGGAAACATGATTGATCGACTCTGAGATTGATTGATTAGGATTCAGACATTGAAGAGTAGATAAGGCTGAATTTGAGAGACAAAATCAAAATCAAAATACAGCATATTCATGGGAATCAAGACACGGAAGGGGTTTGTTCAGGCAAGAGAAGAGACGAAACTAACTATGTCAACTCTGAACTGAAAATGGCAAAATTCTTAAGAATTGTTGAGTCGGCATAGGATTCCTTGATTCGCAAACCTAACGAGTGTCATTCGGGACAAAGTCGGCGGGGGGTTAAAGTTATTGACGAAAAGGGCTTGCGGCGAATGCCAAATAGAAAAGCAGCTAGGATCGTAAAAAGTTCTCTATACGGGGTTCCGTTATATGGGGGGGGGGGGGGGGGGGGGCAGCATCGCACAGGCTTGAGAATTTGAGATAGCTCGATGAGGAATCGGTAGGGGAATCACGCCGTACGTGTGCCTATATACAAATATCCCTATATGTATACCGACTTTATACACGGGTATAACTGGCAGTCGATAAATTTGGCGGGAAAACGAGAAAACTAAACTTTATTTACAGAGCTGGTTTCTTTTCTCCGACCGAGGCAGGTATAGGGCATATATATATCGTTCACTCTCTCAAACGCTTCCAAATGCGTCCTCTTGCCTCGTTTCTTTCAATCCGGGCAATTTCTCCTCCCTTGTTCCCAGATAAATGAAAATAACCGACCTTTTCTTTTATGGATCGACGATCGATTGACAGCCTAACCCCGTTTCTCTGTACTGGCTGGTCAATTTCATGCAGGATCATTTTCCTACTTAATCTAGTGACTAATTGATAATCATTTTCACGGTATCCTCGTAGAATCTCAACGTCAGCTATTCTCAATTTTCCAATTTCAACCTCAAAGTCGCAATCCTCGAAAACTTTGGAATACCGAATCCCAAGCATTTCTCATTATTTTTGGATAAGTCATTCCGCCATTCTGACTATGCAATTTGACATTTTTTAATTCCGATTGCATATTCCGAATCACCTTATCTGCAGCCGAAAATCTTCTGACGATGGTTTTTCGCGAGCTATATATGAAATAGCGAAATCTGCGATTTTCAGGGGTTGATTACACCCCCTTAGGGTGAAGTTTCGCATTTATATAAAAATACGTGTTGAATATCTTCACATCCTCTACAATCTTCCAGCGTTTCGTTCGTTGAAATTGGAGGAGAACTGCACTTGACAATGTTCCTTTGCAAGTTTCCACGAGTAGCGTTTGGCGAAATCCGAAGCTAAATATAGAGTAAGTATCTTCTGGTCAAGTATCGGGTGAGATTTTGGTGAACGAGACATGAAGAACATTCTAAAAAACTGTACTAAAATCATGGGAAGTATAATAAAAGAATGGGGTAGATTTTCTTCCCCACTGATGCCCACGCGAATTCCTAGGCATTAGACAATACGGTTCTGAGCACCGAATACATCGTCGCTTCGAGAGAACGCGGTATGCCGCGTTAAATTTCTGGGATGGGGTAATCTGATACAAACGGGGTATTATCCTGCTAATAGCTACCCATTGCCTGGGTTGGGCTGGGCTAGGCCGGGTTGGGCTGGGGCTCTGCGGCGTCTCAACGTCCTACATCCGCGACACACGCGATATCAACGTTGAGCGTCCAAGTTATTACATTATTCAGATCTATATATATATATATATATATATACGTAGCTATACATCCCGGTCCCGGTCCCGGTCCCGGGCGACGACGTCGGCGACCGGGACCGCGACCGGGACCGGGACCGGCACCGGTGACCGGGACTGGCATGGGACGACGGGTATGTTTTTATTAATTTTTTTTAAAAATATTTATTGATTGACATTCATTTATTTTTTAATTTATTATGTATTAATTTTAATTATCACTTTCATCTTTCAATTTATTGATTTTCAATAATTTATTTAGAAAATTAATTTTTCATTCATTAATTTTAATTGCCAAATTTTTGGGGGATCTTTTATTTTATTTTATTTTTTATATTTAGGAAAAAAAAATGAATTTTGTGATTTTGTCCCGAGGTCCCGGTCGCGGTCCCGGTCCCGGTCCCGGTCCCGGTCGCGGTCCCGGTCCCGGTCGCGGTCCCGGTCCCGGTCCCGGTCCCGGTCCCGGTCCCGGTCCCGGTCCCGGTCGAGGTCCCGGTCGCCGACGTCGTCGCCCGGGACCGGGACCGGGACCGCGACCGGGACCGGGACCGCGACCGGGACCGGGACCGCGACCGGGACCGGGACCGGCACCGGTGACCGGGACTGGCATGGGACGACGGGTATGTTTTTATTAATTTTTTTTTAAAATATTCATTGATTGACATTCATTTATTTTTTAAATCATTATGTATTAATTTTAATTATCACTTTCATCTTTCAATTTATTGATTTTCAATAATTTATTTAGAAAATTAATTTTTCATTCATTAATTTTGATTGCCAAATTTTTGGGGGGTCTTTTATTTTATTTTATTTTTTATATTTAGGAAAAAAAAATGAATTTTGTGATTTTGTCCCAAGGTCCTGGTCGCGGTCCCGGTCGCGGTCCCGGTCTCGGTCGCGGTCCCGGTCCCGGTCCCGGTCGCGGTCCCGGTCCCGGTCCCGGTCCCGGGCGACGACGTCGGCGACCGGGACCTCGACCGGGACCGGGACCGGGACCGGGACCGGGACCGCGACCGGGACCGGGACCGCGACCGGGACCGGGACCGGCACCGGTGACCGGGACTGGCATGGGACGACGGGTATGTTTTTATTAATTTTTTTGAAAAATATTTATTGATTGACATTCATTTATTTTTTAATTTATTATGTATTAATTTTAATTATCACTTTCATCTTTCAATTTATTGATTTTCAATAATTTATTTAGAAAATTAATTTTTCATTCATTAATTTTAATTGCCAAATTTTTGGGGGATCTTTTATTTTATTTTATTTTTTATATTTAGGAAAAAAAAATGAATTTTGTGACTTTGTCCCGAGGTCCCGGTCGCGGTCCCGGTCCCGGTCCCGGTCCCGGTCGCGGTCCCGGTCCCGGTCGCGGTCCCGGTCCCGGTCCCGGTCCCGGTCCCGGTCGAGGTCCCGGTCGCCGACGTCGTCGCCCGGGACCGGGACCGGGACCGCGACCGGGACCGGGACCGCGACCGGGACCGGGACCGGCACCGGTGACCGGGACTGGCATGGGACGACGGGTATGTTTTTATTAATTTTTTTTAAAAATATTCATTGATTGACATTCATTTATTTTTTAAATCATTATGTATTAATTTTAATTATCACTTTCATCTTTCAATTTATTGATTTTCAATAATTTATTTAGAAAATTAATTTTTCATTCATTAATTTTGATTGCCAAATTTTTGGGGGGGTCTTTTATTTTATTTTATTTTTTATATTTAGGAAAAAAAAATGAATTTTGTGATTTTGTCCCAAGGTCCTGGTCGCGGTCCCGGTCGCGGTCCCGGTCTCGGTCGCGGTCCCGGTCCCGGTCCCGGTCGCGGTCCCGGTCCCGGTCCCGGTCCCGGGCGACGACGTCGGCGACCGGGACCTCGACCGGGACCGGGACCGGGACCGGGACCGGGACCGGGACCGGGACCGCGACCGGGACCGGGACCGGCACCGGTGACCGGGACTGGCATGGGACGACGGGTATGTTTTTATTAATTTTTTTTAAAAATATTCATTGATTGACATTCATTTATTTTTTAAATCATTATGTATTAATTTTAATTATCACTTTCATCTTTCAATTTATTGATTTTCAATAATTTATTTAGAAAATTAATTTTTCATTCATTAATTTTGATTGCCAAATTTTTGGGGGGTCTTTTATTTTATTTTATTTTTTATATTTAGGAAAAAAAATGAATTTTGTGATTTTGTCCCAAGGTCCTGGTCGCGGTCCCGGTCGCGGTCCCGGTCTCGGTCGCGGTCCCGGTCCCGGTCCCGGTCGCGGTCCCGGTCCCGGTCCCGGTCCCGGGCGACGACGTCGGCGACCGGGACCTCGACCGGGACCGGGACCGGGACCGGGACCGGGACCGGGACCGGGACCGCGACCGGGACCGGGACCGCGACCGGGACCGGGACCGGCACCGGTGACCGGGACTGGCATGGGACGACGGGTATGTTTTTATTAATTTTTTTTAAAAATATTTATTGATTGACATTCATTTATTTTTTAATTTATTATGTATTAATTTTAATTATCACTTTCATCTTTCAATTTATTGATTTTTAATCATTTATTTAGAAAATTTATTTTTCATTCATTAATTTTAATTGCCAAATTTTTGGGGGATCTTTTATTTTATTTTATTTTTTATATTTAGGAAAAAAAAATGAATTTTGTGATTTTGTCCCGAGGTCCCGGTCGCGGTCCCGGTCCCGGTCCCGGTCCCGGTCGCGGTCCCGGTCCCGGTCGCGGTCCCGGTCCCGGTCCCGGTCCCGGTCCCGGTCGAGGTCCCGGTCGCCGACGTCGTCGCCCGGGACCGGGACCGGGACCGGGACCGGCACCGGTGACCGGGACTGGCATGGGACGACGGGTATGTTTTTATTAATTTTTTTTAAAAATATTCATTGATTGACATTCATTTATTTTTTAAATCATTATGTATTAATTTTAATTATCACTTTCATCTTTCAATTTATTGATTTTCAATAATTTATTTAGAAAATTAATTTTTCATTCATTAATTTTAATTGCCAAATTTTTGGGGGGTCTTTTATTTTATTTTTTATATTTAGGAAAAAAAAATGAATTTTGTGACTTTGTCCCGAGGTCCTGGTCGCGGTCCCGGTCGCGGTCCCGGTCTCGGTCGCGGTCCCGGTCCCGGTCCCGGTCGCGGTCCCGGTCCCGGTCCCGGTCCCGGGCGACGACGTCGGCGACCGGGACCTCGACCGGGACCGGGACCGGGACCGGGACCGGGACCGCGACCGGGACCGGGACCGCGACCGGGACCGGGACCGGCACCGGTGACCGGGACTGGCATGGGACGACGGGTATGTTTTTATTAATTTTTTTTAAAAATATTTATTGATTGACATTCATTTATTTTTTAATTTATTATGTATTAATTTTAATTATCACTTTCATCTTTCAATTTATTGATTTTTAATCATTTATTTAGAAAATTTATTTTTCATTCATTAATTTTAATTGCCAAATTTTTGGGGGATCTTTTATTTTATTTTATTTTTTATATTTAGGAAAAAAAAATGAATTTTGTGATTTTGTCCCGAGGTCCCGGTCGCGGTCCCGGTCCCGGTCCCGGTCCCGGTCGCGGTCCCGGTCCCGGTCGCGGTCCCGGTCCCGGTCCCGGTCCCGGTCCCGGTCGAGGTCCCGGTCGCCGACGTCGTCGCCCGGGACCGGGACCGGGACCGCGACCGGGACCGGGACCGCGACCGGGACCGGGACCGGCACCGGTGACCGGGACTGGCATGGGACGACGGGTATGTTTTTATTAATTTTTTTTAAAAATATTTATTGATTGACATTCATTTATTTTTTAATTTATTATGTATTAATTTTAATTATCACTTTCATCTTTCAATTTATTGATTTTTAATCATTTATTTAGAAAATTTATTTTTCATTCATTAATTTTAATTGCCAAATTTTTGGGGGATCTTTTATTTTATTTTATTTTTTATATTTAGGAAAAAAAAATGAATTTTGTGATTTTGTCCCGAGGTCCCGGTCGCGGTCCCGGTCCCGGTCCCGGTCCCGGTCGCGGTCCCGGTCCCGGTCGCGGTCCCGGTCCCGGTCCCGGTTCCGGTCCCGGTCGAGGTCCCGGTCGCCGACGTCGTCGCCCGGGACCGCGACCGGGACCGGGACCGCGACCGGGACCGGGACCGGCACCGGTGACCGGGACTGGCATGGGACGACGGGTATGTTTTTATTAATTTTTTTAAAAAATATTCATTGATTGACATTCATTTATTTTTTAAATCATTATGTATTAATTTTAATTATCACTTTCATCTTTCAATTTATTGATTTTCAATAATTTATTTAGAAAATTAATTTTTCATTCATTAATTTTAATTGCCAAATTTTTGGGGGGTCTTTTATTTTATTTTATTTTTTATATTTAGGAAAAAAAAATGAATTTTGTGACTTTGTCCCGAGGTCCTGGTCGCGGTCCCGGTCGCGGTCCCGGTCTCGGTCGCGGTCCCGGTCCCGGTCCCGGTCCCGGTCCCGGTCCCGGGCGACGACGTCGGCGACCGGGACCTCGACCGGGACCGGGACCGGGACCGGGACCGGGACCGGGACCGGGACCGCGACCGGGACCGGGACCGCGACCGGGACCGGGACCGGCACCGGTGACCGGGACTGGCATGGGACGACGGGTATGTTTTTATTAATTTTTTTTAAAAATATTTATTGATTGACATTCATTTATTTTTTAATTTATTATGTATTAATTTTAATTATCACTTTCATCTTTCAATTTATTGATTTTTAATCATTTATTTAGAAAATTTATTTTTCATTCATTAATTTTAATTGCCAAATTTTTGGGGGATCTTTTATTTTATTTTATTTTTTATATTTAGGAAAAAAAAATGAATTTTGTGATTTTGTCCCGAGGTCCCGGTCGCGGTCCCGGTCCCGGTCCCGGTCCCGGTCGCGGTCCCGGTCCCGGTCCCGGTCCCGGTCGCGGTCCCGGTCCCGGTCGCGGTCCCGGTCCCGGTCGCGGTCCCGGTCCCGGTCGCGGTCCCGGTCCCGGTCCCGGTCCCGGTCGCGGTCCCGGTCCCGGTCGCGGTCCCGGTCCCGGTCCCGGTCCCGGTCCCGGTCGAGGTCCCGGTCGCCGACGTCGTCGCCCGGGACCGCGACCGGGACCGGGACCGGCACCGGTGACCGGGACTGGCATGGGACGACGGGTATGTTTTTATTAATTTTTTTTAAAAATATTCATTGATTGACATTCATTTATTTTTTAAATCATTATGTATTAATTTTAATTATCACTTTCATCTTTCAATTTATTGATTTTCAATAATTTATTTAGAAAATTAATTTTTCATTCATTAATTTTAATTGCCAAATTTTTGGGGGGTCTTTTATTTTATTTTATTTTTTATATTTAGGAAAAAAAAATGAATTTTGTGACTTTGTCCCGAGGTCCTGGTCGCGGTCCCGGTCGCGGTCCCGGTCCCGGTCCCGGTCCCGGGCGACGACGTCGGCGACCGGGACCTCGACCGGGACCGGGACCGGGACCGGGACCGGGACCGCGACCGGGACCGGGACCGCGACCGGGACCGGGACCGGCACCGGTGACCGGGACTGGCATGGGACGACGGGTATGTTTTTATTAATTTTTTTAAAAAATATTTATTGATTGACATTCATTTATTTTTTAATTTATTATGTATTAATTTTAATTATCACTTTCATCTTTCAATTTATTGATTTTTAATCATTTATTTAGAAAATTTATTTTTCATTCATTAATTTTAATTGCCAAATTTTTGGGGGATCTTTTATTTTATTTTATTTTTTATATTTAGGAAAAAAAAATGAATTTTGTGATTTTGTCCCGAGGTCCCGGTCGCGGTCCCGGTCCCGGTCCCGGGCGACGACGTCGGCGACCGGGACCTCGACCGGGACCGGGACCGCGACCGGGACCGGGACCGGGACCGCGACCGGGACCGGGACCGGGACCGCGACCGGGACCGGGACCGGCACCGGTGACCGGGACTGGCATGGGACGACGGGTATGTTTTCATTAATTTTTTTTAAAAATATTTATTGATTGACATTCATTTATTTTTTAATTTATTATGTATTAATTTTAAGTATCACTTTCATCTTTCAATTTATTGATTTTTAATCATTTATTTAGAAAATTTATTTTTCATTCATTAATTTTAATTGCCAAATTTTTGGGGGATCTTTTATTTTATTTTATTTTTTATATTTAGGAAAAAAAAATGAATTTTGTGATTTTGTCCCGAGGTCCCGGTCGCGGTCCCGGTCCCGGTCCCGGGCGACGACGTCGGCGACCGGGACCTCGACCGGGACCGGGACCGGGACCGGGACCGGGACCGGGACCGGGACCGCGACCGGGACCGGGACCGGCACCGGTGACCGGGACTGGCATGGGACGACGGGTATGTTTTCATTAATTTTTTTTAAAAATATTTATTGATTGACATTCATTTATTTTTTAATTTATTATGTATTAATTTTAATTATCACTTTCATCTTTCAATTTATTGATTTTCAATCATTTATTTAGAAAATTTATTTTTCATTCATTAATTTTAATTGCCAAATTTTTGGGGGATCTTTTATTTTATTTTATTTTTTATATTTAGGAAAAAAAAATGAATTTTGTGATTTTGTCCCGAGGTCCCGGTCGCGGTCCCGGTCCCGGTCCCGGTCGCGGTCCCGGTCCCGGTCGCGGTCCTGGTCGCGGTCCCGGTCCCGGTCGCGGTCCCGGTCCCGGTCGCGGTCCCGGTCCCGGTCGCGGTCCCGGTCCCGGTCCCGGGCGACGACGTCGGCGACCGGGACCTCGACCGGGACCGGGACCGCGACCGGGACTGGGACCGCGACCGGGACCGGGACCGGGACCGGGACCGCGACCGGGACCGGGACCGGGACCGGGACCGCGACCGGGACCGGGACCGGCACCGGTGACCGGGACTGGCATGGGACGACGGGTATGTTTTTATTAATTTTTTTAAAAAATATTTATTGATTGACATTCATTTATTTCTTAATTCATTATGTATTAATTTTAATTATTACTTTCATCTTTCAATTTATTGATTTTCAATCATTTATTTAGAAAATTTATTTTTCATTCATTAATTTTAATTGCCAAATTTTTGGGGGATCTTTTATTTTATTTTATTTTTTATATTTAGGAAAAAAAAATGAATTTTGTGATTTTGTCCCGAGGTCCCGGTCGCGGTCCCGGTCCCGGTCCCGGTCCCGGTCGCGGTCCCGGTCCCGGTCGCGGTCCCGGTCCCGGTCCCGGGCGACGACGTCGGCGACCGGGACCTCGACCGGGACCGGGACCGGGACCGGGACCGGGACCGCGACCGGGACCGGGACCGCGACCGGGACCGGGACCGCGACCGGGACCGGGACCGCGACCGGGACCGGGACCGGCACCGGTGACCGGGACTGGCATGGGACGACGGGTATGTTTTTATTAATTTTTTTAAAAAATATTTATTGATTGACATTCATTTATTTCTTAATTCATTATGTATTAATTTCAATTATCACTTTCATCTTTCAATTTATTGATTTTCAATCATTTATTTAGAAAATTTATTTTTCATTCATTAATTTTAATTGCCAAATTTTTGGGGGATCTTTTATTTTATTTTATTTTTTATATTTAGGAAAAAAAAATGAATTTTGTGATTTTGTCCCGAGGTCCCGGTCGCGGTCCCGGTCCCGGTCCCGGTCCCGGTCCCGGTCCCGGTCCCGGTCCCGGGCGACGACGTCGGCAACCGGGACCTCGACCGGGACCGGGACCGCGACCGGGACCGGGACCGCGACCGGGACCGGGACCGGCACCGGTGACCGGGACTGGCATGGGACGACGGACATGTTTTTATTAATTTTTTTTTAAAATATTTATTGATTGACATTCATTTATTTTTTAATTTATTATGTATTAATTTTAATTATCACTTTCATCTTTCAATTTATTGATTTTCAATCATTTATTTAGAAAATTTATTTTTCATTCATTAATTTTAATTGCCAAATTTTTGGGGGATCTTTTATTTTATTTTATTTTTTATATTTAGGAAAAAAAAATGAATTTTGTGATTTTGTCCCGAGGTCCCGGTCGCGGTCCCGGTCGCGGTCCCGGTCTCGGTCGCGGTCCCGGTCCCGGTCGCGGTCCCGGTCCCGGTCCCGGTCCCGGGCGACGACGTCGGCGACCGGGACCTCGACCGGGACCGGGACCGGGACCGGGACCGGGACCGGGACCGCGACTGGGACCGGGACCGCGACCGGGACCGGGACCGCGACCGGGACCGGGACCGGCACCGGTGACCGGGACTGGCATGGGACGACGGGTATGTTTTTATTAATTTTTTTCAAAAATATTTATTGATTGACATTCATTTATTTTTTAATTTATTATGTATTAATTTTAATTATCACTTTCATCTTTCAATTTATTGATTTTCAATCATTTATTTAGAAAATTTATTTTTTATTCATTAATTTTAATTGCCAAATTTTTGGGGGATTTTTTATTTTATTTTATTTTTTATATTTAGGAAAAAAAAATGAATTTTGTGATTTTGTCGCGAGGTCCCGGTCGCGGTCCCGGTCCCGGTCGCGGTCCCGGTCGCGGTCGCGGTCCCGGTCCCGGTCCCGGGCGACGACGTCGGCGACCGGGACCTCGACCGGGACCGGGACCGGGACCGCGACCGCGACCGGGACCGGGACCGGCACCGGTGACCGGGACTGGCATGGGACGACGGGTATGTTTTTATTAATTTTTTTTAAAAATATTTATTGATTGACATTCATTTATCTTTTAATTTATTATGTATTAATTTTAATTATCACTTTCATCTTTCAATTTATTGATTTTCAATAATTTATTTAGAAAATTTATTTTTCATTCATTAATTTTAATTGCCAAATTTCTTACGTCTTACATCTTAATCTAAATCGTCTAAATCGTCTTACGTTTCACATCTTACGTCTGACGTCTGACGTCTCACGTCTTACGTTTTTATTCTTTTGCAGTCTCCATTACCATAGTAACCAAGATTACCCATAATTCCTTGAATTTGGTTACCATGGCAACGGGAAATTCCGGGAATTCTGGGTAATTCCAGGAATTTTGGGTAATTCCGGGAAATCCCCGTTGCCATGGTAACCAAGATTACCCAGAATTCCCTACGATCGTCTTTTGTTTATTCTGGGAAAAACCCATGGAATTCTGGGAAAAACCCATTGAATTCTGGGAAAAACCCATGGAATTCTGGGAAAACCCAAGGCATTCTCGGAAAACCCCATCATTACCCAGAATTCCCTACGATCGTCTTTTGTTTATGACTGACACGGCGGCGGCGGCGGCGGCGGCGACGGCGGCGGCGGTGGCGGTGATATATCTTTATAATATAGAGAGATATATACGTAGCTATACATCACGTACATACACACGTACAATTATTATAGAAAGTGTGTTGGTGTAAACTCTAGCGCATAGCACAATGCTATACTGACTCTGATGCAAACTTATCCCATTACTTTTATCAAACGTTAATTCCAACTCAATGCTACGCTGAGTTTAATCGAATGAATAACAAAGTAGAAGCTTAGTCGACTGGTGAAATTTCCCTGACTTACTATTGACTCGTGCGCAAGTTAGAACCGAGAGAAAAAAAAAATCCCTCCCCCCCCCCCCCCCCCAGAAAAAAAATTGAAAATAAAAATAAAAAAAATGGTAAAAGTGGTTTTATTTGTACATATATATATTCCGTTAATTACATTTAATTGAATTTGCACGGAGTACTTTCGTTGATAAAATACCAGCTAGGTAGAACGATGTCGGAAAAACGGGGTTGAGGTTTAATTTATAGCTCGCAACTAACACCGCGAATTGTTATTTAACCGGAAGTTGAAGTAGAGCCTTGCAAAGAGCTGTGCATACTGTAAGCCACAGCGTATAACGAAATAAGTAAGGCAAACGAGCTCGCAGGTTATATATATACCAAGTGGAAGAGAAATTACGCGATTAAATGAGAAACGTAAGGGATGGTCCTTTGAAAATTTTACCGAATACTACAAATTTCATCTTTATCAACGACGTACATAATACTATATTGCATGACGTTAAGAATATTCAACGCGGTCGTTCCACGTAGGCCGTTATAAATTTACAATTCAAATGAATTTGCGTTGGAGACGTGTCAATTATACACCAACCTGGGTATACTATATCCGTGTTAAATTAACATGTCCGTTAGGTATTATACATGGAGCTGTCCAGGTCAATTCACCTAGCCTCCGGTCCCGCACCATCTTCGATTCACCCCGTGATTTTTTATATTATTGTACTCGGTCTGAAACATTTTGCAGAATTTTTTCAAATTTTTCAGACCAAGATTTTTGGAGTTATAATTTTTTTATAACTCAAAGAGAAGGACCATTTTTGAAAATCTGAAAAAATTCACAAAAATCGTCTGCCCGACGTAAAACACTTTCCTCGCTAGTGAGAATGTGCAACACATTCTTGTTATATCTTTTTTTTCAGAATTTTACAATGAAATAAAAATAAATGAATAGAATAAAAAAATGCCTTAAAGAAGACACACATTGAAAAGAAAAAAAAACAGAAAAACTTCGTAAGCAATAAACAAGAGGAAAATATAAATATCTATCTGAAGATTATTTTCCACATTATTTTATGTCTCCCAAACCACGTTATACGTCCGCAGCGCATTTTTTAATTTATTTGAATTTTTTTTTTATTTTTGAAAATTCATATAACAAAAATGTGTTCCACATTCTCACTAGAAGACGATTTTTGTGAATTTTTTCAGATTTTAAAAAATGGTCCTTTACGGAGAAAATTTTATGGTAAGGGCTTTTATACTGTATAGGAATTTCGATGTATTCCGCACTTTTGAGAACTGGGACTATAAGTATGGTAACCATTCTCACAATTAAGGCAATGGTTATGGTTACCATATCTTGATTCAAAATACTTATAGTCCTAGTTTTCAAAAGTGCGGAATACATCGAAATTCCTATAGAGTATGAAAGCCCTTACCATAAAATTTTCTCCGTGTTCGTTTTGAGTTATAAAAAATTATAACTCAAAAAAGCATGGTCAGAAAAATTGGAAAAAATTCATGAAAATGTTTCAGGTCAAGGACAACAATATAAAAAATCACAGGGCCAATCGAAGATGATGCGGTCTGGAGGCTACGTGAATTGACGTGAAAAGCCCCCATATGTGTATAATGTATATAAGTCACCGTGCAGATTCTGGCATTTTTTTAATCGAACAATGAATAGTAAACATAATACGTACAATTCCAAGCCCATGTCTGTTCAACCCCGCACGATAAAATGAACGAATGGTAAAATGGAATAGAATGAATAGAAACAAGCCGAAATTCAAATGTATTTTTTTTCCAGATTAATCTACATATCATTCGGCAGAGAAGCCGATTAGTAAGCGTATCATATACGATTGAATTTTGCATACATGCATGTGCACGAGTAGCCGGGGCGAAATTGTCTATTCAAGAGAAAAAGAATTTTAAAAAAGTCAGAAAGTTGATGAGATGTGATGATAATTTTGCAGGGATTTTTCCATTCCTCTTTACTAGTCAATGAAATTTGATATCAAAGTTATAATTTATCATTTTTTGTCGAGACCATTGAACGGGAAACTATATGCAAATTGTACTTTGAAAAATAAAGTCATATAAACTCATATTTGTGTCACAATGAGAAAGTGTTACATCTTTATGATCAAAATTTGAACTATAGGGACATTTCTAACTGTAAAATACCTTTTTCTATGATATAATATGGAGAAATGTTTATTTCGAGAAAATGCTTGACTTGATTTGCAAGATCCTGGAAAAAGTGTGCAAGAATTGTCCCATTCGTTCAATAGACGAATTATTTCACATCAAAGTCTAATTTCAAGTTAGCATCAATTAGGGAACACATTATTATAGGTTTCTTTTGTTTTGCCAAACTTTTCGGCCGCTCTATTCTGCATTAACCTTTGTTATACACAAATATTCACATTCAATGAAAATCAAAAAGAGCGAAGTGTTAATTGGGCCAATAAAAAAAGATAAAAGATACCTTTATATTTGGAACAGTGTAGACGCAAGTCTACCTATGCTTGAAACGTATGCGTAACGGGGCGAAGAAACTGTCGGTGGCAAATGGGGGGCAAAAGCTTCCGGGAGTGTTTTATTCTAATCAAAGTGGAAGCCACTTCGCTGCCCTTAAATATGCATGCGTGGGATGTTCTCTGCTTTGGCGGTGCCAGCTGGAACAAAGAGCCGTGTTTGCTACCGGAAATGCATATATTTGTCTTCCCAAGGCAAAAGAAAATATACATAATAATAATATCGGCCATTTATATTTATATATATATGTATATATATAATATATTTGCACGTTAACGGAAAGCTTCGAGCTTGCAAAGAAATATCAACCTGTATTTCAGTCTGGTCATATGGGACGTTTCGAAAAACTAAAAGCATCGATATTCTCGATGACATCCGACTCAGTGGCAAAGTCTATTCTTACGCTCCAATTATTTCCAACTGCAGATTACACCCCCTGCAGATAATTACGTCCTCAAATAGACCGGAGCTAATGGAACGTATCCGCATTCAGTAGGTAAATGTACGATTGTAATTTTTATTTCGTTAATGATCCCGAATGTTGATATTGAGTCTTAATTAGTTGATCAATATGCATAAGTGCAGCATATATACGCGGGTAAATATATGTACAGACATAATTGCCCCTTATGAGATTTCACTTCTTAGTAAATATCTATTAGGCAAACCTTCTCTGAGTGTATAGTCGTAGGATTTACGCTAATTGTTTTGCTTCCTTTACCAATTTCAGAGATTCTCTCGTTTGCCTGGTTTATCCACTTCGACAAACATGTTTCCGTCTCTTGGCGAAAACTCGTATACATATTATAGATATTTATATACCTACAATATATCTCGAGTTTGTTGCTTAGAAATTTGTTAGCACCTCTTTCAGACTCGCTTCGTTTCCACCTCGCGCTTATATTGACTCCTCGAGTGTCGTCCTGATCCAATCATCTTTTAATTCTGTTTCATTTAAGCTATCCATTAAAAATCTTGATTATTATTGTTTCGAAATCTGCCTTGGCGCTCCCTCTTGCAAATAAAATTACCACCGTTGACTGTGTGTTGCTCCGTAAACGTGATACGCTCGTGCTTCTGGCTCCCCTTGAATTATATACCTTTGTATACCACACGTAGATCCGTACAAAAGAACCCAAGACATAAATTTGTCTTTCCTTAAACCGACCTGCTCTCTTATCTCAACAAGGTTGGAGACACTGTTCAAATGGGAGGGCTGGATGTTTGCGAATGTATCGAATAATCGGCAATGTTTGATATGTGTGGGTTAAATTCTGGGAAAATCAAACAGGCAGGACGTGCCTCGTGTACTGATTTTCTCACATTCGTTTGAGAGACGGTGTAAGAAGCGATCAAACATTTTTCAAACAACTCGCTGAAATCGGTGAAAGCAGGCGTGGGATAGATCCTCGACTTTGAACAAGAGGGCTTTCATCCCTCAAAGATTACTTGCCTCAGGGGACTACGCCTTTTAGCCTTCGTTACAATTATTATCTGTCTCTTCTTCTTTCACCACATTTCATCGACGCAAATCCTTCGGTTTTATGCTCCCAGATATTTTCAAAACGGACTATTTGCCTTACACTGCAATTATAGTACCTGCACCCCAAATTTATATGTCATCGGGGGCGAAACTTACGGCTCTTTTCAGATTATTCTAGGGGCTAGATTCGTGCGGAAAGAAAAAATACAAAAAAATTGTACCTACTCCTTTTTTACCCGGAGGGACCTCCGAGTTTTTTTTTTTTCTTCATTTCTATCAAGTATTCTGATAGAAATAATTTCTAGTTTTCCATTAAATATGCCGAGTTGTTTTCCTAAAGAAAAAAAAATGATACGGAAAATTACAAAATTCTGCAATTTGTTACGATTAGCTATTGAGGAAATGTACGATTTTTCCCCAAAAACAATAAAATTTTTCTGCAATTTCATAGAAATTTGTTGAAGTAGAAATCTTGGGCAGGTTACACCCTCAGAAATCCTTACAGTCCCAATGAATCAGAATTTAATACAACCCGATTCCGGATCCATAGAGAAAGTACCAAAAAGATGTGGAGCACCAATTTTTCAAAATGAGTCATTATTCAAATTCGGGAATAAAAGCTGACAACGGAGGACAACCGGCAGTCCCATAATATCGATTGATCGATGAATTATGAGTACTCAGGATAGGATGAAATTTCATGGATCCGTTTAGAAAGACCAGTGTATAGGTACTTACAGAGATAGGCGATCGAAAATCGCGGCACGCTGCTATCTCGTGTTTAGGAAAAATTCTTAAAGGGAATATCGCGAAGCCGTTAGAAAACGGATTAGTGTCGTAGAAGAAAAAGTGGTGAGGTTATGTTATGGGCTGAGAATAGTCGGCCCCGATGCCACCAAGCGAGAAGGGCAAAATCGTTTGTGAACGCGAGTTTGCCGTACAGAGGGGGACTCGAAAGGGTCAAGTAATCCTAAGAGGGGTTCACCCCTCGAGATGACGAGTGACGCTCACGTCTGTGAGACCAGTCAACATTGCGAACTCCTTTTTCTTTTTTCCATCATCTGTTTCGGAGCTTTCGTAAGCAACATCATTTCTCCTTTCCACTTTGATCTTTATGAGAGAAAATTTCCCGGCTAATTTCACGGTGAACAAATACATACGCAGATAAATTTCAATTGGATGAACATACGACTTTGGCCACTTGGTCCAAATACCAAACGCTCAGATTCCAACCAAATCGATTGAACCCGATTACCGATTGAAAAAATTTGTTTCTTACATTTATTTATTTTAGTTTATATATAAAAAATCTGACCATCGTAGGCTACGGAATTCAGTCTAATTCGTTTGAAAAAAAAAACGAATCCTGTCCCTTTTAACTTTGTATAAAGGTGAGAATATGAAGAGTAGGGGGCATAAAAATGACGGTTCACTTTTCAATATCAATTCAAAAGTAATTTTTTTTTTTTCGTTTCTTTTTTAATTCGTACTATTTCTGCACGCAATATCCCCTGTGTCCCGTCCGAGTTTATCGGTAGAGTTATTTCGGATTTTTTATGAGCAGTAGAATTGGAAAATAACGATCGTATGAACGGAATCCCAACAGTAGAGAACACGAAGTAGGATTTTATGGATGCTCTGCCAATAAACTCGGCATAAGGCTAAAAATAACACGGATATAACCGGGACACGGCAATCATTGGCTTGTCATGAAAAATTCATCGTACAACTAGGCCGGAATAATAGAGCTTGACAAAATTTTCCGTCTGATTCTCCTCCACCCAAACTTTCGGCCTTCGGCATTTTCATTTTTAATCACTGGCGCGGTAAACTCAGTAATCACAAAACCCGAGAATGCAAACATCGTATACATGATGTGTACCGTACGTGTATAGAATTTTATTTATTCAGCTTCACCGAAAAAAAAAAAAAACTCTTATTATTATACGCCATCTTTCGTGAACGAAGTTTTCGCGATAATACCGTGATGCTGAGTGAAATTTTGAAGACGAAAATTAACATTTTATTGATAGAATTGCTCACCTGCTCCACCCAAACGTTCGTCGTCATGATCTGGTTCTTCAAATTCTGAAAACAGAAGAAAAAAGGACGAAGTTAAAAAAGTGTTTTTGAGAAAATATCGTGTATCCGGATGGGACTGAAATAACCAGACGTCAGTCTAGCCGGAAAACTAGGTATTCTTCGAGGACTACTCTCGAGAAGACATTATCTGCACGCTCCTCTCGTAACCCTAACACCGGGATCATATATTTTCTAGATCATATTTCGGCCTGTGACAGAAATATAAGTCCAAGACACGGCAAGTGGTAATAGAATAAAGAATCCAGCGCACCTCGAGCTGAGAAGAAAACTGGAATGGTCGAAAACCAATTACATAGCACCTTGGAATTCTCTTTGCAACCTGCGATATGGTCAGACAGGTTCATAGTATCCGGTGTAGATTGATGCATGAGCTTTTACGGAAAATAAATGAATAGCAAAATAACCCCATGGTAGCTATAACATATTTCATTGGTATACTGCAGTACCCAAACTAAAAGTTGCGCAACTTTTTCCGCAAGGAAATGCACTTTGATTGCTGGCTCTGATTGTGAGTCAATTCTTTCGTTTTCCACGAGTCTGGCCAAAAGTCTCGCATGGGCCAACAGTTAGAATCGATTTCATGAGCAGCCGAAGAAGCTGGGAAAGGCGAAAGCCGGAAGTTTGTTATCCGGCAACTTCCGGTAGACTCGAAAGGAAATACTTTCGGACGTTGGGCTGATCGCACACGGAGGCTTTCGAAATTCAGGGAGAATTCGATGAGGAGTGTTTAAAAAATGCAGAGGGAAGAGAGGACCTAATAAATATTTCATATCCGGCAGTGTGCGAGGGGCGAAGCCCAAGGGTCGAAAGAGAGGAGGTGGTCTAGTGAAAAAGTGCCGGTGATTACGGAGCAAGGTTTTTTTTTATTACCTTAAGGAATAACAATCCAACCTCGAAGGAAAATGGCTGGGAGGGTTACTGCGGGGGGGTTGAAAAGTGTCACTTGGCACAACCCCGACTGATTGTGAGTCAACATCTTCGGCTTGGCGCTTCCAACCCTGCCAAGGAGTTACCCTAGCGTGAAAAATAACCTGGGAATCTGGGTCGCGTTTTGCCACTTTATAATTCTATAATTCAGTCTATTATTATTATTATTATTCTATCGGTAATAAAAGCCGTTTTATAAATCCCAACTGTTTGGGTATGAGGATATTTACGGAATCCCTCTGAATCAATAGAGAAAATGAAAGAAAAAGGAGTCCTGAAATAGAGAAATGTATCTATCAATTATTATTCCGTGCGTAAAAATCCAGTTGTGAAAAATTTCAGTCACTTGCTCTCCAATCTGAAAAATTTATATACATATAATATACTTGCCGAAAGCCTTCGACGGATAGCAAAAACCTTTGCTTTTAACCCTTCGTGGCCACATATTATCTGTAGAATAACTTAGTGCAGTCACACTGGGTAAAATTTATTCAGCCAAGTTTCAATTGGTTGATATGTGAGAACTGTCAGTCCGTTCGAGATCGAAAAAATACTGGAAATACTTTGAACATTTTAAAACACGTGTGACAAATTGTTATGTCAAAATTCAAATCACAACATGTTCCAAAAAAAACAACGTAAATAGGTAAATTTGTCAAAAAATATACCTTTCTACTAAAAAAATCATAACTTTTTAAATATTAAAAATTTTAAAGTCAAATTTTAATTGGAATACTCGTCAGATATGGTACTTCTAGGGAAAAAATTGTGGCATAGTCCACTTTAGAAAACAAGTATTCATTTCGATATGTGAAGAGTATCGATTTTGGAGTAGAAATGAATGCGGATTTATCTGGAAGATATGGATGCGAAAATGCACCTTTTCGCTAGAAAAAAAAAACGTACAACTAATGCATTTGTTAAATATTGTTTACCCAAAATGAGGCCTGGGTAAAATGTACCCATGGTGGCCATAAAGGGTTAAACTCAGTCAGTCAGTCTCAGCTCCCCACCTGTTCAGACACATGCCGTTAAATAGAAAATTTTGCACATAGATGTATAAATAAATACCCGTTTACATGGATACATAAACGTACGGTAAAGCTGTCAGGGATAAAATCGGTGAGGCGTGCCGGATGTACGAGAGGGACGGTGTTAAGTAGCGCGTAGCTATACCAAAGACGTTTCGTATTCAAACGGTAAGAGACTGTGAAGTTTCATGCCGCTAACGGTATATAGCCAAGATGCTAGAACCCGTTACACGCAGCAGGAGCATCAGCATCAGCATCAGCATCAGCATCAGCATCAGCATCACCCAGGAGCAAGTGGTGTAAGCTGGCGTACATAATGCATATATTTATTGGTTAAAGTCGGTAGATGCTGTGGCAGAACCCGGATGACAACAAGTCGTCTGCTCTGCTAGCTGGTGACTGTATAGAGGTTAATGTTATGGAAATTGGATGTCGGAAGAAGACAGGTGGATGGATCGCGTATGGCAAGATCGTATCCTGCAGCCGCATGCATCTAAGACCAAAGAGGGATAGAGAAGAGGAAGAAGTGCGCAAGAGGCTCTGCAGGAGTCTGGACGACGACGGCTGCAAGTGAGTGCAGCAGCAGCAGCAGCATCTTGGTGGGAAGGAAAATCTATGGATATGTATGGCACGGATGTATATACCTATGTACAGCTGAGAAACAAATTCTCTTATAGTAATGCTACACTTATTCAGGTGTCGGTTGGGAATTTCTAATTTGTTTTTACTGATCCTCGCTTCCAAGGTGTTACATTAGATTTCTTTCGCACGTCCACTGACGAGTGGCTTGTTTTCTTATACTTGAGGCGATATAGAAAAAGACGCTATTTGAATCCTAACCTAACTGATATAAGAAATGTGATTCTGCCTGGAATTCTATTCGGTTTCTCAAAACGGTAAAATACTTGATCACTTTTTGCCAAAAAACTGAATTCATCAGTATAAAGTTCATTCGGATCCGTTGGTTAGTCGTCGAGAAAGTACGGTTCGCGTTTCCGAGGTGAGAGCAATTGGCAATACTGGAATTCCGAACTGACTCCCATATCGCCTTAACGTCTTGCGCTTTTTATTTTCTTTCAGACGTAAAGTTCACCCTGGAAATAACTACCATGAGGATTCGTCCTACCGTGACGTACAAAATTTAACGTCCTGTGAATTGACCCGGAGAGACGGAGTTCAATCTATTCCTTAGCGCAAAGAATTCGGGCACAATATTTCACGGTCAAAAAACCTATCGAATTCGGCTCGAATCTCATAAGTTACAGTCCACGGAACAGCTGGCTTTAGGATAATTTCAACGCTTCTAGTCAACCTTCCAAAGTTATATGGCTTTCGGTTCGTCGGTATTCGGTAGTACATGATAAATTAACAATTATGTTGTCATTATTATTATTTTTTTTTTCAGTCTGGATCCGGATTTGGTAGAATTATGGATTATTTGCCGGATTGAATCAGAGCTGATATTCATTCAATATCGGCCGAGACAGATTTAGGGGATGAAATACTGATTCAGATTGGTCTGATGATTACAAGATTCATTTTTTTTCATTGAGAGATGAAATGGGGGATCTAAGACAGAAGATATAACATATGTATAGAGAGAGATTGAAAAATAATTATTATCCACGATTCAACAATAGAGAATAATTAATTTTCGAGTAAATAAGCGCAAAGAAGTCATGAAAACGTTTCCTTCCCCGATATCCCTCGGGTAAACGTATAAATAATTTACAGAGGCGTGAAACTCGTTCGAAAAAATTCCGGCAGTGGTAAACTGTCGGAGTAATGAAGATCGACGATATCTAGTATTTTGTGTTGCTTCTGGTGCCACGTCTGGGTTTAGGTTTAGGGTATACCCGAAGGTATACGCTGAGTAAATCGCCAGTCATGTGTATGCTGGCAATAATTCAAGATGTTTACCGCCGGGGTATTACATGTCGGAATAATATTCAGCAGTAGCAAACACGTCCAAGATGCATCGCTGCTTGTTTAATACTTCCCCAAGTAAAGAGCTACGCGTAGTTGTAGTACCACGTACCGAAATACACGGCTGATATTAATCCAGGGTCTCTCGAGACTCGGCCTCTGGCAAGGAAAATCAAAATTCTGGAATAATTTTCCGAGCTTTCGTACAATCCTGACAAGCATCAATTTTCCAATTATTCCTTGCGATCGAATTTGCTGCTCCTAGGAGAGAAATCGCGAATATTGTTCAATTTCAGATTATTACAGATCAAGGGATGGAAATATCTCGAAGTATCAGGGTTTCTTGGTTTCGTAGTGAAATTTAATTCCACCGGATGCAGAATAAAACTACTAGGCTTTTGTAGTAACTGGTAACTTGGTAACTACCGAAGGATTGTGGTTGATTCAGTAGTCAGTGCCGAAGGTAACTTCATGGTATACTACTTCGGTAGTTCTTACACGTGTAACAGTTACAGGGGTGGCTACTGCCTTCAGCAACTACTACTGACAGTAGGTCGAGTATTTACTACTAAACTGATGCAATTACTAATGTAATTGTAGCCATTTACCACATCTTGGAGATAAGAACCTTCGGATGGACAGCAAAAGTATAACTCTACGTTGTAATTGCCGTTACGTACTACTGCTACGGCTTGAAAGGAACAATTATGGCGTACGTCTCAATCTCAGAATTCAGATGAATATGAATACAAAAAAATTATGTCGTAGTATACTTTATTTGAAACATGAATTTATATAATTTTTTTTTAGTATTTTTTTCTACTCCCACCTCGAAATTTTCTTGGAAACACTTCAAAAAAATTCCCTGAAAATTTGAGCCCTTAATATTAATATTAAGTACTCGCCCTCGGCGTTTAAAGATTTCCCATTTAAGATACACGTAACTTGACATTTTTTTTGCTTAAAATTATTATAGCTCAGAGACCCTTTATGCTATTTGAACGTTTGAAGAACCAAATTTCACAGAATTGCATGCTCTACAAAAGTGTTGAGATTGGGTGCTCAGGACCTCTTTTCAGGATCCCATAATGAGCTGCGAATTCATGAAAATCGTAAATCATGAAACACAAATAGTATATTACACTACGAGGGCAGAAAGTTGAATTTCCTGCACTGCGCACGATATGATGCCCGAGGCGAAGCCGAGGGCACCATATCGCGCAGTCCAGGAAACTCAAACTGCTGCCCGCGTGGTGTATACTATTTTTCTTCATGCCCGGTCGAAAGTACGCTGACTAATTAAATTTTTATACCAATTTATACGTTTTAACAAGTGTTGATGCCTGCCCGACATTGCAGGCACGAGCGAAGCGAGTGCTGCTGGTCGGGGGCAGGCATCAAACACGGAAGAGAGTTAGGTTAGGTTTGTATAGCAAGATGGTTACTGGCGCCAATATTCAAGCTAAGAATGCTTTATTAACAAAGTTATGAAACATGAATATAGTCTTATATTCTCAAAATTTTTGTTATAGGTACAACCCAGTTATATTATCTTTTGATTACAAAATAGTTAAAGCAAAAATGTATCATATTATTTATCACAATGAGTACTTTTTTTCTTGTTATTTTAATCATCAATACCTGAACACAATCATATTATTCATTATGAAATAGTTTTAGCAAAAACTTATACTATTCATCACAAAGATTGCTTATTGCATACTTTTTTTTCTCCGCTGTTTTATAAATAATATAAGTTTTTGCTAAAACTATTTTATAATGAATAATATGATTGTGTTCAGGTATTGATGATTAAAACAACAAGAAAAAAAAGTACTCATTGTGGTAAATAATATGATAAATTTTTGCTATAACTATTTTATAATCAAAAGATAATATAACTGGGTTGTACCTATAACAAAAATTTTGTGAATATAAGACTATATTCATGTTTCATAACTTTGTTAATAAAGCATTCTTAGCTTGAATATTGGCGCCAGTAACCATCTTACTATACAAACCTAATCTAACTCTCTTCTGTGTTTGATGCCTGCCCCCGACCAGCACGCACAAGTCGGTGCGTGCGAGTAAGTTTTTGCTCCCGCTGTTACAGAGGGCGTGCGTGTAGTTCTACCAATGCATGAAAGTTAGGCTTTCTGCTTCACAATCGATGCCGGAAGTACGTACTTTCGACCGAGGTATGAAGAAAAAGCTCATTATCTCGACAAATATCAATAATCGAGATCAGTGCTCGCAACCTTTTTTGAAGGAAATTCAATTTGCTACAAATTTGTCATTCATTTGTCTGTATTCTCAGCCATATACGAAAAAAACAAGAAATTTATGAAAAATTTGACTTTAATCACCTGTACTGTCTCACACGTGTAAGTTACATTTCCGTTGCAATGGGCACTTTTGTAGAGCATTCAATTCTGAGTAATTTGGTTCTTCAAACGTTCGAATAGCATAAAGGGCCTCTGAGCTATAGGAATTTTAAAAACAAAATTCAAGTTACGTGTATTTTAAATGAGAAATCTTCAAACGCCGAGGGCGAGTACTTATTATCTTAATATTAATATTAAGGGCTCAAACTTTCAGGGAATTTTTTTTTAGGTGTTCCGAATAGAATTTCGAGGTGGGAGTAAAAAAAAATTTTTTCAAATAGTGCCCAAAATAAAGCGCCCTATTGGTCATCATAATTCCACTGTTGGTGTATTATAGCTGTGTAATCGTGGCTATGAAATAATTGCAAAATAATTACTGCGCCACTAGACAATTACTTACGTCTAGCTTGAATTCAGTAGTAAATTACAGAAATGTGACGTACTAACAATGAGTACGGTTTCCGGGTTTGTTGCGGAGACGTGTTAACAACCTACACAGGTGAATCTTGGGAAACATCGCGTGCACACTAAATATTCCGTTTTGTAGTTGGCTGGGCGGGTGCGCGTGACGTTTGAGGGTTAAGGGATGTGTAGCATATAGGATAGAGGTTGGTGAAATAGATTTAGTTTGGGGAGTGCTCCGTCGCAACCCCTGCGATGAAAAAGGACGCCAGCGTCGTTAACGTCTTTGACAAACGAACCGGAGTCTTCGGTCTGGTTAGAAAACCTCTGATCTACGCGAACCAATCTCCTTTAGGTTATCTGACGGGTAAAGAGAAAAAAAAAATCTGAAAGAAAATGGAATAGAATAACTTCATTTTACAGGAAAAACGAAATCTCCTGTATATTGCACATAGGTACTTCATCACGAAGGGAAAAGGGTCAAATTAATGTCGGTCGAGCCAACGCCCGTGTTTACCATTTTTTTCAATATCTGGTCAGAAATCCGAACATTGACATTAAAACGTCCCTTGAACCATACGCCCTTGCAAATACGTATGTATGTACATCTACGTACCTGGAATGGGATAAAAATGGGTGAAAAAGGGGCCAAGTGGTTTTCAAGAGGCTGCTTTCAACTCGTGGAAGAATTTCAAACTGGTTTACGCGATAGGCAACTTGTTGACTGAAGAGAACGATGTTGAAAAAAATATGAGGTTCAGAAAAAATCATGTGTTGACGTTGATAGGAAATTTGATCGTATAGCGATCAGTTATTTTATTTATTTTTTTTCTCGCGTTCGTTGGAAAGTTTTCATCACAGCGACAAAAAGTTGAATCGGCACATCGTATATATTTGTATGAACGTTGGCGATAAAATCGCTGAAAAAATAACGGGAAAACCCATATCGACGAAATTCTCATACTGATAAAAACCGTTTTATATTCCTTTACGTTAAAATCACACTCTCCAAGTACACTTATTCTGGTACTTCGGTTTCTCACAATTTGTCACGCTTTTCATCGTAAAATATATTTTTCACTGCTAAGTCTATTTCCGCCTTGTCAGCGCTCTCATTTCATCAAGTTTCACGGCTTATTATTCTCCCAGTTTTTGCCATATCGACAAACAGCTTCGATCCAAATTTGACAGCTTGCCATACGTATTCTCGAGCTGAAGACTGCAGTTTTACATGACTTCGACCTCGCCATTTTTGCATTCATTCAAATCGAGATGACGTAATTTTTTCAAGGTTGAGATAAGAAGAAGAATTAATACTCTGATTATAATTGAACTCGCAATTTTGCTCATTACCGTCAATGTCTTAGTATAACTTGTTTATCTCTTCAAACTGAAGAGTCTCTGGTTCGGTTCTTCGTCACTGGGTGGAAAAGATGGATGGAAAGGTGAAATCAACGTCATCCGTATCGACCCGTTATCCACGTAGGCACTAAGCGATTTTTAAATATCATCGCCAAAGCTGTCGCTTGAGAAACTTTCAGGACCCAGAGCATCTCGTGTTTATCTGCCGTTTTATCAGTCACCTGAAGCAGTGGTTTTTCTCACTCCCAAACCTGAGAGACAATGGAAAAGAAATTTGTGTGCCGAAAGTTTCCAAGGTGATTCATAATACAAAAAGTTTGAGCTATGATAATCGGGTCGAGTTTCCTTCGACCGATAACCGATTATCCAATTTTGATAATTCACCTATATTGTTCGGCGGGCTCTTTACTCTATGAACTATAATAATTGACTCTCCAAATGCAAATTGCCGAGAGCATGTCAATAGTACGGAGTACACATACAACAGTTGCAATGGTCACGATGATATCGCTCTTCCATTATCCCAGCTTGAATAATATACGTGTTATCACGTTATGCTCTGATCACAGCTACTTTGGAAAAGAAAGTATTTTGCTATTCGTCTCGAAAAAAGTGATACTAATAATATTATCAAAAGTATCCGCCAGGCTGCTAACGAACTAAATTTTAATTAATGTGACACCAAATAGCATTTCAAATTAACTGACCGGCGACATTCTTCAGAGTCACTGTTTTCAATCGACGATTTACGAAATTTTCACCACCTTCATCCCAAAAGTATATTTTTGGAGTTTGTCTTGAAGATTGATGTGGTTTCATCATTTATTCATGAATCATTCATGTTAAATCAGGTTCAATAAGTTCAAATAACCAGAATCAATCACATATCTCCTAAGAATTGCATGAAATTTATGATTTTGAATATAACAAATCCAACATAATTTCTCGAACCCTGTCTTAACTGAAAAATAAAAAACGTTATCTTGAAATTGTAATTCCACTACCCAATAGACTTTAAAATTCGATCTTAATCGAGTACTATAGGAACGTAATGGGTGATCAAATCGGTGATTGAATTTCGGAAGTAATTGATGACTCGCCGAACTCAGTTAGTAGCTCTGGATTTGATGAGCAACAAAAGATATTGACAATCGTTAGTTATCTCGCATCTATGAATATTCTAGGATAAGTTGGTGTTGGGGTTTGTAATTTGAATAGCATCGACGATAGGCAGAGGCATAAAAAAAAATTGATTGGGCAAATAATGCGGGATATTTAAGCTTCGCCTAGGGATCCGCGTTCGAATGTTCAAGCCAACGGATAAAGGTTCGAGCTGTGAATGTGAATTTCGCCATCCGTAAAATTTGTCAATTGACGTGAATTACTTGAGGATTTTTTTCGAACTGGTTTATGGAATAAAAGTGAACAGCTCGTGTATATATTTATTGAGGAATAGTCTTTGATTGGATTACCTTTATGGACGGGCAATTATTGGATGGAAATATATTTCCCCCCGAATTATCGATGAATAAATAAGCGTCATTATATTGAAAGGTGGTTATTCAAGAATACTGAATTGGCTCAATACTGGAGGGCTCTCACGTTTCATCGGAATACTTCACTCTCGAAAACAGCCTTCGAACAAGGAAAATTTAATGACTGCATAGCCTAGGTATAGGTAAGTTCTATTATAATAGTACTGAGCTGCAAATACGAGGACACACTAGGCTATAACATCCGGATTCACAAATGGAACAGTGGCATTGCAAATAGAATCGCTAATAATAAATCTATGAAAAATGTATCAACCTTCGTTGATCCTTCATACATGAGGAAACAATGGACCTTGCTAAAGGGTCCGGCTTAACGAAGGGGATCGTAAATAAGGTGTATAAAATTGAAGATCGTAATTTAATGCGAAGGATATTATTTTTCTGATTTATAGCTTTACCTCGCCTTAGGTAAGTTACACTCCGTTATACATATATACATGTATATACGTATATATATACAATATATCTTGTACAGATGCTTATCTACCGATTTAGCGTTAAACCAAGACGGGCCCCACCCATGTATCACGTAGACGAGCCGCACATCCTCGCCTATGCTGTTGTATATCGGAGGAAAAAAAAAAAGGAAAAGAGAAGAGAAGAAAAATCCGGCAGCAAAGGAGAAAAGAGCTTTTTGCAATGATCCCGAAAAGAGAAGAAACTACGAATGTATAGCGAACGATAAGTCAATCGAGCACCTTTCTCGAGTCTACTTCACACTCCGGGGACGACGAAAGGCGCAAGAGCTGTAGGTGCTGTGAATACGTAACCCCAGAGGTAAAATTCACCTACCGGAACAGCCTAATTCTTGAGTGAAACGAAACCGTTGGGGAAAAGTGAAGAGAGAATTTGCGCGATCGGAAATTTTACCTTTCCAACTGGTAGTACATTTTCACTATTTTGCTTTGGGATGGGTATACCGTCTCGATAAACTCCTTTCCTTCCTATCCAGTCAATCGCTCCTGTGCTCGACGTACAGGGAGAAAATTTAAGGCAAAGAGATATATACTCCTATATGTAGGGCTTACCGTCCCCCAAAGAAGCCAAACCATTTGTAACTTTACGTTTGAAAGAGAAAAAAAAACAAGAAAAAAAAACACAAGATCGATACACTTTCAACGACAATTTTGATTCCCGAACATTTCGGAGACTCCCCCTCGGTGTAAAGACGTGACCTTAAACACATGAAATAGGGGTGGAATATGTCACTTTGGTTAAACACACGTATCTGACAAGTTTCATGAACGTTGATTGACAAATCTCGAAATTGTGTTTCGTGATTGACACTTTTTCAAGTACGATTTTGATTTCCGAACAAAAAGTTGGATTTTAAACAGATTTCTACGTTTCGAGGTCCTGAGAATCATTTCCGACAATTCTCGGATGGACGCATATGTGTGCAGTGGACGCAGTTTTCTGTAACTCAGAGCTGATCAGATTTAAGATTTGATCAATGAAGTGGTTTTTGAGTTTTTCGAAAAGAAAATCTTGAAACAAAATATTTTTATTGCTGATATCTCGAGAATGGATTAATGAATTTTGATGATCATGGTCTTCATCGATAGCATCTGCTTTAACTTAAAAATGATTCAATTCTGAGTAGCATCAATGCAATAGTCTCATATTATTCGATCCTCTATTTTAATTTTATTTTCAATTATTATTATCAATATGAGACTAGCAGTTCAAAGGCTGGCTTATGGTCAGCCCAAACTTGCCTTTTTTTCACTCGAGGATCGGGCCATTTTCTATCCTCTATACGATTTTCACCACCAACCCTATGCCAGAGCTAGGTGACCCGAGATCATCTCCTCGGCAATTCGGCAAAAAATAAAAATAAATAACCTGATTCGTCTTACCAAAAACTGGCGAGAACTGGCGGAATATGTCAAATTATCCTATCAGTCGAAAGGGTCGAGTAAAATGAGGAAAAAAATGAATTATTCCTTCACAGGGATCGGATACGGGCATGTGGCTCTTGGTAATTTTTATAGGCGAATCGGTCGAGACACCAAAAAGAATAAAAATCGAAACCAAAAGAAGGATGTGTGAGAGAGAGAGAGAGAGAGAGAGAAGTGAATAAATATTGTAAATGGATACAGAAAGAAAAAGAGGATCGGTGTGCTTAGTGAATAATGCAAAATTGGTTTCATTCTCGGTTCTCTGGAACGGACGGCGTTGCCGACCGACGCCACCGACGCCGACGACGCGACATTAAGGGGAGTCGTTCATAACGGCTGCCCCAGGACAAAGACAGATTAACCGCCGGAAGTAGAAAACTTTTAATTGCGTCAGCCGTCAACCCGAGCTATACGCTCCCTGCGCATACCATAGAGTAAAGTTCTTTCACACGAAGAATTCACCCCCGTCTATTTCCACGCTGGTAGAACAAGGCTATATAAGTTGAAAATTTCATTCACAAAAAATGTCGAACTTGAGCTAATCGCTCATCAAAAATCTATATTTTAAAAACGCTTTACAACTTCATGACAGCGCCGCCCGTGTGCTTCGGTCGTTCCACTGCACTGGCTACATCCCATATAATCAATTATTGTTCGGGTGGCATTCTGTTACAATTTATGTGTTATTACTATACATAGGTATATATTAGGGCGCTTTTTTTTGGGGACTTTATTTTTTTCAATCCCACTCCGGAATTTTTTTGGAAACACCTCAAAAAAAATTCCCTGAAAGTTTGAGCCCTTAATATTAATATTAAGATATTAAGTACTCGCCCTCGGCGTTTGAAGATTTCCCATTTAAAATACACGTAACTTGAATTTTTTTTTTCCTAAAATTCTTATAGCTCAGAGGCCCTTTGTGCTATCCGAACGTTTGAGGGACCAAATTACTCAGAATCGAATGCTCTACCTACAAAAGTGCTGAGATTCGGTGCTCAGGATCTTTATTTCAGGACTTCGTAATGAGCCGCAAATTCATGAAAATCGTAAATCATGAAGAACAAAAAGCTTATTATTTCGAAAAATATCAGTAATAGAGATCGGTGCTCGCAACCTTTTTTGAAGGAAATTCAATTTGCTACAACTTGGTCATTAAAAATTTTTAGCCAATTATGAAATAACAACGAAAAAACAAGAAATTTATGAAAAATTTGACTTAATTCACCTGTACTGTCTCACCCGCGTGAGTTACATTTCCGTTGCAATGGGCACTTTTGTAAAACAGTCAATTCTAGGCGACTTGGTTCTTCAAACGTTCAAATAGCATAAAGGGCCTCTGAGCTATAGGAATTTGAGGAAGAAAAATTCAAGTATACGTGTATTTTAAATGGGAAATTTTCAAACGCTGAGGGCGAGTACTTAATATTATTATTAAGGGCTCAAACTAGCAGAGAATTTTTTTCGAGGTGTTTCCAAGAAAATTTCGAGGTGGGAGTAAAAAAAAAAAAATAGTCCCCCCCCAAAAAACGCTCGAATATATATATTTATATGGTATATGTATATTTGTGAAAACCTCGTTAAATCGCGGAAGCCATTATAAAGTTAACGAAATCCAATAGTGCCGGCAATTGGCGAGATTAGGAAGAAGTATCTCCTTAATTATGCGGGAAGATTAATGAAAACACAAATTCTTGAGGATATTCCTCGGTATTTAAACGACCTTTAAATGTTAACGAGGAGAACGTATCTGGAGTCACGATTCTTCATCACCCATTTAGTTCGGAGTACTACAGCTACCGTTGCTAGCAGGCGACTGTATAGACTTGGAAAATTATTCCCCCGGTATCCAATCAAAATTCTATATGTAATTGCTTCTTTGGCGGAGGCTTCCAAGGGTTTAATTTTTTTTTAATCGGTCCGAGCGGTATATGAAATAGACTAGCATCGCGTAGGTAAATTTATCACTTGGATTTACATATGTGATACGGTTTGGTCCACGTACTAGCTATGCGAACGAGGCTATCTATGCATACAGGCATCATACACGATGGAATTCGCTTCTACTTTTATATATACACGAGATTCCAATCACCGGAGGGCTGTTTCTATATATCAATTCGCCGTTTCAATTATTAAGATATCCTCACTGGCTGAGATTTCAATTTCAATGAATTCAGTGATTATACATACAATATAAATTAACCAGATATGATCAACCGAAAATTCGCAATTTATACATTAATTAGCTTAATGATCGACGAGACTCGCAATTGTCTTACGCGAAAAGGCGGGCAAAATTTCACGCATGCTTGAATACGTTCTTATGTGTATGTGCCATTCATATATGTATATAAGTGAAGTTGTTACTATTTTATTTTTATTTTTTTCAAATTTTTTTTCTTCTCCTCATGCGGGAATCGTCGAGGTCGGTAAATTTATTTTTCTTGTAACGAAAAAGAAAAACTTAGGGGTAAAAAGTTGTGGCCAGTTTTCCCGCGATGGACATCTTCGTGAAAAGAAAAAATATATAGGTATACGTATATGTATGGGGGAAACGGTTGGTCACACCGGGGTTTCAAGGGATTCTCGGGCTTCGAAAGTTATACTTTCTCTTTCAAAGGCATTTTCGTCTATACATACGTATATATATACATATATACATATATATATAGAAAATATTATGACTTATGTGCTCCATTGTATATACGTATGTATGTAATACGAGCGCGGAGACACTGCGACGTTAAAGTTTCTCATTTCAACGTCAGAAAGACATTATTATTCTCCATTTTTCTGGAGTTGGGGAGGAAAAAAAAAAAAAAAAAGGAAAAGAAGATAAAGTAAAAAGGACAAAAAAGAAACCAACCTGCGGCTGATTTAAAAACCGAAGAAGAGGCTCGCGCGCGGCAGAATTTCATCTCGCGGAGGAAAACGCGCGTAGAGGTATAATATTTGGTCTTGAAGTATATAATATATCACAATCAACACGTGCAACTTTCGTATACATACCGACAGTTTTTTTTTTCGAATCCATATACCCTAATAACCTATACGTATGTAACATAGATATGCGATTAAACTTTTGGCAAGCACTGCAGTAGAGCCACAAAGCTAATCTCGCGAACAGGCGAACCCTGTAATAAAGCGATCTGTTTTCAAGGGCAAATGAGAGGAAAAAAGCAAACAACAAAAATTACGAGCACCACAGCTGAGTTGGTTAGGTATGTATATATATATACATATATATTATATGTATGTATAAGTAGGTATATTTCATCAACAGGCCAAGTTTTATGTATACCTAAATCGCAACATCCTTATCATTCATAAAAACTCTAAATTGCTGTCACATTTTCTCCTCAGTTCTAGGCCTACCGGGATGCCACCTCGGCAGCGAATATTAGTTTCATTATGCA
This sequence comes from Ametastegia equiseti, assembly GCA_963989295.1. Classification (NCBI taxonomy): domain Eukaryota; kingdom Metazoa; phylum Arthropoda; class Insecta; order Hymenoptera; family Tenthredinidae; genus Ametastegia; species Ametastegia equiseti. The sequence continues at coordinate 8,579,452 of OZ022393.1, forward strand.
AAGTTTTTTCATTGCGTTGATGGGGTATGTAATGGTATTAAGGTGGCCGATGAATACATTGTTCGCAACTCCTTTGCCGTTAAAAGAAAGAAAGCAAAAAAAAAAAAAAAAACCCCCCAGAAAGACCGCAATCCCTTAAGGCGCTTATTACTGTTCTCGCGGATACCAGTCAACTTATATAGCTGACGATGAACATTTTTCTTTCATTGTCAACGTCAACAATAGCTACAGCCCAACTCAAGATGATGTAGACGACAGTTCCTGTTAAGGTTCTTTTCAACTTTTCATTCGACATGTTTTAAGGCTGTCAAACCAGTCTCGTCTCATCGCTTCATCGATATCATTGACGTCTTTTGAGATAAGTATAATCTCACGATTGGAGAGTGATTATTTATTTTTTATTTTTTGTTACCAACATTAAGTACCTGAGTCAACCTTTGACTTCCTTTTAGTTCAAATATCCGAAACTTCCGTTGGCGGTCCACGTGCGAAATCTCACAGCTTGTCAAACGCGAGGGAAGGTTTTCTCCGTGTCAACAAGTTCGATCACTTCTTCGGAAATACTGCCGTCAAGCAATGCGGATATTCGAACCGAACTCCCAAAGGGCTTGGACATGATTGGACCGAAAAAAAGTTTTCTGTAGCCTTCCTCGTACTTTCTGGTCACTCGAAGCTTTTTGAAATATTAATTTGACCAGTACTAGGGTTGCCCAGCTCTCTGTACGTTCAGTTATAGCCAGAATACAATTTCTCCAAATTACTCGCTGCGCAAATCATTCCCCATTTTCTGTCTTATTTGCTTCGACACGGTTTCATCTAATATCAAAAATTGTGAGCCCAGCCTCGCCGTCAGCTTATATTTTGAAATTACGTTCTGAACTTTCGAGGTAGGTCATCATCATGCAACATTATTGAATAAGTAGTTGAACCTAATCACTAAGGATCTATAAGGACGCAAATTGTCAGAATCACTTGCTGAATCCAGAAAGTCCTCTCTTCTAACAATAGCGTCTAGTTTCTTGGATTAAGACGAATATATACTGCAATTAAATACTGATTTCTTTTCGCTCCATGCTTGATCAAAGAAGATTTTCGCAGGAGTGAGGATTTGCAACTAAAAACCGCGAGTCAGCCAAGCATATGTATGAATGAGTTAACAATTTGAATGCTTTTGGTGGTCTCAGGTTTATTATATAATTTGCTGTGCTTATTTGACTCGCGTATTTCGTGCTTTTTTTTTTATGTGTTCGGACTCTTTTATATTTTCTGTATTCATTCGGACTTCGCGTCTTTGTCGTCTTTCTCGTATTTCAATAAATAATGCTTCCGGTGTACAAATAGCCTGCATATACTAACGTTGGCCAGCCCTGAAAATTTTAATGAACAAATTACTTAATCTCAGATTATTAAGTCCGTTAATTAAGTTCAATAAATTAAAACGTCTGGCTGCTCGTTTTATGCCTTTTCATGTTTGTTCCCTTTGTTTGATGATTACTCGACGTTCTTTAATCGAAAACGGTGCAAACAGGCTCTGAAATTTGATACGCTTGAATCAAACAGAAAAGAAATCCTTTTTTCTGCGAGTGAATATATTAAGCTCTGGACTCGGGTGTTGAAATTGAGAAAACGAGTCAAGGAGGAAGAATCGGATAATAAAACGATTCTGTTGAAAAAAAGCGGGTTGAAAAGCAATGCTGAAATGGCGGTTCGTTGGACAAAAAAAAAAGAAAAGAAAAAAAAAATCTTTGCGGTAACGGCGTCGCAATGCGGCAACTAATTATAACCGCCACGTTATGAAGCAATTTCTCCAAGAGTAAACAAGAGCACTTCTCCACGGAGTGAACTAAAATCATTTTAATTCTAAAAACCCATAGGTACTGTCTATGTGACAATACGTATTTTTCACTTGAGATTCGGTAGGGGGGGGGGGGGGGGGGGGGGGCGAAAGGTCCCCTTTCGAGATTCGTACTTAAGGAGAAATCTTCTGCAATTGATTTTCAATTTTGACGTATACCTATCTGTACGAAGAAAAGCAAAATCTTTCTCGGTTCTCTTTCGATTTTCTATTTTACTAATCTCGAGGTGAGGTAATAGTTGACGAAGAATTTTTCCATCCTCTCACCTAGGTTAACGTCATAAAAATCATTTTAATTCCAGTAAAAACTTCCTCAGAACGTTCTACTACACTTCTGAACTTTGAAACTACTCAAAGTAGTTCAGTGCCGCTAGACTGCGCTTCGCAGGTATACCAGCACTATTTAAATTGAATTTCCCCACGTGTAGTATCTGCTGCAGTATAAGGTGATACTGTTGTACAGAGAGACGACAGAGAGAAGTAAACTTACAATAATTGCATTAACCGGTTTCATACTATTATCATTTTTCCCCAAAATTTACGATTCACTCACGAAGATGCCACATAAAATCCAATTGAATACGTGTATAAGTATCTGTGCAAAAGGGCTCTTTTATTAATGCAGCTTTATTGTCTATAAAGTCTATACGCAGCTTTACGATTCCAAGGGGTGGGGTTTTTTTTTTTTTTTCTTTTTCCTCTTATTTTTCTCTCATTTTGTCTACTCTTGTTTTCAAAAACCTAAAGACACTGATACACAGTCTCGTCGACTCGAAATTCCGTGAGAGGGTGAACGGGTCAAACTTGTATCCCGTTGGGAATACCTCCGAAGCTTCGCACGAAGAGTGAATAGAAACAGACCGTTCGAAAAGCTATTTTCTGCCGGAGACAGGTTGTCTCGTAAAACTTGCCGAGGCTAAGATAATTTATTATGCCACTCTGGGGATTGTGAGCATTCCCATCTATATGTATACACCCTGTCTACATATCTATGTAACTTTTTTTACTATAGGTACACCGTAGAAAATGCCGGTTCACGAAATCGGAAGTCCGAATATCGAGTTCTCCGAATCATCTGTAAGGCAATTGCCGGGCGTACTTGTCGAGCTTTACAAAGGTTGGATCAAAAGAATTGGCTCTTTTGAATTTAAGAGTTTCAAGTTTCTCAGACTTCGAGAGAAATGTCAATCCCAATCAGTCGAAGTATCTTACAATTTATATAGAATTTCATTTCCGCCCGTTTGATTCTCGGCGATTTGTTCGGTTTTTTATTTACTCAATTAACCACTAGAAACTAATTTACCACATTTGAAAATCGGGGTATATTGATCCTGAATATGTGTGCGCGGTTTAATTCTTTTTTTCCAATAGTTCCTCATTTCTGAGGCAACTCGGCGGCGTACTGAAACCCACACTTGGGGCGATTGGCGGTAGCGTAGTTCGGGTGTAATAATTAAACGAACTAAATTAAGCACTGAGAATTTATCGATCAGGTAATGTGCGGTGAAAATTAGTTCGAAAGTTGAGTGAGTTAATACCAGGGTACCAGAGTATCCTGTATTAGTGATGGTGAGTTCAAAGAGTATAATATATGTTGTATATCTACAAAATCGTGTCATCCAGCTCATCAACAGTCAGTATATCTATTCAAGTGACGATATGAATAATTGGGAACGTTAAACCTTTGAGACACAGAAGACCCGGTTACATCCTAACCCGAGATTTTCGGGTCTGAGAGATTTCTAAGGAAGGGATGTTTGCACCCCTGTCTACCCTGTCACTCGCAGTAAGGTGATACAATCCGAGCCGCAAGTAGAAGAGGCAGAATGGGTAAGACACGTGGAACTCATATAATGAACAGGAAAATGTTCTTATGCCAGAGATCATGGCTTTGTAATCCCCATATGCACTAGGTACGCAATTATACTCAAGTTCACTCATTCAAATTACGTACGTACATACATACACCAGATCGTAGGCAGCAGGTACGAGTCAAATTATGCGTCTGCTGCAGGTGCATGTGTAGGTAAAAGGTATATACGTATATATATCCCACTCGAGTTGCTAAAAGTTTTGCTCGATAATTGGGAACCGCCTCGCTTGCCAATTCAGGATATCTGCAGTCACTGCAATTTATTATTGACCGAACACAATTCTCGGACACGATCGTACGTGTGTTGGTTTTAAAATATACGATAGTAGATATATTTTTTGTAGTTCCTGCCATATCTTTACCGCATTACGTTTACCCCAAACAAAACATACAAGAAAAAAAATAACAAGAAATAAAAACTACTCCTCGTTTTTTCTTATCTGCTAATTCTTTGAAGGACGACGATACGCTGCAGACGTTACGGAATTTGTTCGGTATGCCGAAAGTTGATTCCACCGAGGGTAAAGATTGTGAAAACGGATATAAAAATACTGATGACGAGGGTGAACGTTTTCTCGGCAGTCGAATATCAGACTTGTATAAGAAGCCAGATAGGGGAGAGTTTGGTTCTCGGAGTTAGTCGGAAGGAAAGAATTTGTAACCACGGTGCCAAAAACGTTTTCGACCACAGAATCGCTATCTAGATTTGCAACTAGAATGTATTATACTGCGGCCAGCGTTGGGGTATCTTGATAGGACAACCCTGCCCGTCCTGGGGAAACAACCGCAGCAGTTTGCTTGGCGTTGTTTCGTTGATATAATTCGCAAGGCCATTAATATAAGGCTTATCTGTACGCGAAGCCCGTTCTATCGTACCTTGTATTCCTTTTTTTCCCTCTCCTGTTCGCTTTATTTTTTTCTGCTTTTTAACTGTCTTGTATTTCCGACTCTTCGTTTATCGCGATTGTAATCTACTTGAGGTTCCCAAGCGTGTCGAAAAAGGAAGTCTTCCTCTTTCAAGGTCCTTTCTTAAGGGAGAAAATTCCAAGATTTCAAATCGCACGGGAAATGGAACTGCGGCAACAGTTCAGGTCGCCCATAATTATACCGGAATAATTATTTGTCCAGAATAAGACGGATACCCCAAAGTTCAAAATACAAACACGTCCAGAAAAAATTATCCTAACAGATTTCTCACCTCAAAGTGAAAATTCAAAACCCGGACAACCCCATACGATTTTATATTCGAAAAAACTTTCCAAACCAAGTCAAATGCAAGACAGACTGTCGGAACTCGTTGATTGCCCATTTGACTTCAATTTTCAATTACCATCTTTTCATCCATCAAATCACTGGAAGTTTTTTGTTTTTTTCTTCTACCGTTTTTTCCGCTACTTTTCTTATTAAATTCTTTGATCCCGGAATCCTCTGACGAGATAAGAAATAACGTCATCTGTAGCGAGGATTGAAAGGCTCAAAGAAAAACCGGAGTATTAGGGCCAAAGTGGGAGAAACGGGGATTTGGAAGACGCTGCAGTTTATTCCGTCTTTGAAAAATATTTTCGCCATTGGACACGGAGCTTGAAATATTGGCAGCGAGAAAAATTGATAACAATAACGCAATTAATGCCAGTCGATATTACACTCACTCAGATATATATGTTACTGGAAGTGCTATGTGAGACGTCGTACAGGAATATCCAATTCCAAACATCGTGGCTTTTTCACAGCATGAAACGTGCTGAACCCGGATAGATATTCATAAAAGTATATACGCAAAGTTGATTAACCCAGTTGCCTGACAGTCACTATGATTACGACAGGAGGTCGGATCAAGTACCCCATTTTCGTCCTTCGCCACTTTTCTCGGAGTTACGGGATGGTAAACACGCAAAAGTTAATATCAACAGATTTCTCACAAAGGGCTTAACTTTAATCGAAAAAGTCAAATGGATGACAGTATCTTGCCAAAGTTACGCTATAACCAGCCTGAGCGTTTACTGTGCTGATCGAACTTTTCTATAATATACATGACTATAATCAAATGATAAGTCCTCTGCACGGATTCAACTTTGCACTAAATTATTAGCTGAATTTGAAGTTTGGCGGAGTAGTAACGAACGATTCCATGAAACTAATTTTTCCGTAATGGAAAAATCGTTCGGGATATAATCAAAGAGTGTTTAAGTCACAAGCCCTTTCATGTGACCGTAGAGTGGCGTACTTTACTATTTTTCTGTCCTGACCAGATTACAGCGGTTATTTAGTGAGAATTAAATGCATATATGAGGATCTGGAAAGATGAGAGACTCGCATCATTGTCCATGGGAGATTAAGGTGGCTAATACTGAATAAGGGGCAGTCCTTGTGGGGATCCAGGGGTAATTTTCATCCTAGTGAAAGCAACAATACAATGGGTCTTTGCCCCATTATATACCTAACTCATCCACCCTCGATGCAGGCTGTACATTTAGCCCCGTACACCTACATGCTGCATGTCAATAGACGCATACAATGCGGTACGGATAACAATACGATGAACCCGGTACCCGCATGTTTTTCACAGTAGGTCAAATTTTCTAATTTGAGAGTAGGATTGAAGTGGTTGATGGCAAAAGGCCGTAATTGACAAAACTCGGAAACGTCGGCGTAGGTACAATTCATTCTTGGTCTTGAATTAATCTTCATGGAAAAGGAGAAGGATATTCCAATTTTTTTTCAAACCAATCGGAAGTCATCATTGCACGAATTCTACCATTTCATTTAATTTGCATCCATATTTTCTGATGTGGTAGCATTACTGTGTTCATTTTTCGGCCTACTGTTCTGCAAAGATTTCGGGTAGACGTACCGGCTTTGGCCACCTTAGTACCGTTTGTGGTCATTACTGGCTCCATTTCTTGCCATACCATTACCATGTTAATCAAAGCCTGGCCACAAGTGGTACGGAAATATTCTAACAGCTTCAATTACTAAAAACTCCGCTCTTGAACAATCGAGTACTAAAAATTTGGGTTCAAATCTTGCTGTAGGGTATGTTTTCTCAATTAAGTCAATAATTGAATAGATTCAAAGTGTCAGAAATGAGTAATGCATTTATCAAGCATGGCCGCAAATGGTACATCCATCCTACTTCTTATTCCTGTGGTTGTAGAAAATGATATCCGCAATTTGAAAATCAGTCAAACCGTCAGGGATGAATTTTTCTTGGAACAATCTATCTCCAGCTTACACGGTATAACATTTTGATGATCGTCCTCACGAAGGACATGTGGTCGGCAGATACGTGAAGGGAAAAATTATGCATGTATTTACTTACGACATCGATCAGTTGGGAGAGCCGAAGACCCATCTTGACTGTGAGTCGGTCGCTATTGTTACCAACAGGGCGTATAAGGCGGTTATAGTTTGATAGGAGGTCATCGTAGAGTCGCTTGGCATCCGGGTTCGCCTCAGCGCCCGGGATCGCCGGAACGAGGCACGACATCGCCATCGCCATCGCCAACAATCCCCCCAGCCTGGTCCACCACCGCCGCCAGCTTTCACTACCACCATCCCGACCGCCTGACGACCAAACATCTCTATGCATCGTACGCCTTGTCCACCCCTGTAACAATGGAAACATCATCTCATCATCGTCATTCGTACCTTCGCCATCATAGGGTACAGCAATGTCCGATTGGAATAAATTAAGGAGCTTTTGATACGGATGCTATCAGTAGCTATTTCGAAAGGTATACATTCAGTAACTGTTTCGTACTGAGATGGTCTGAAACCTAGTGCTGAATATCTATAAAATCGGTGAAAAGTTTGGAACAGTATGATGTGCTTTTGGATCAGGTTGGTTGGTATCTTTTAGACTGTTTGCACAATCTGCTTGACATTTGTTTTTTTCACACTGTGTAATCATGGATTCGGATTTCTGTTCATCTTTGGAAAGCTCAAAGGTCTTGGTATGGTAACGGTCTGAGATTTCATTGGAACCTGAACCATCTGATGATTGGAAAACAAATCAAAGACTCGAGATGAAGGGAAAGTCCAGTGTTTACGTGATCGCACAATGTGTCTGAATTCACGAAGCGTTTCTGCAGGACACGTTGCTTAATTATAGCAAAAACTAGTTTGAAACCGAGACTTCAAATGAACGCCGTGTGTTGATAAAAAAAAAAAAAAAAAAAAAGTCCTCTCTCTGGCTTTGATCAATGCATGTAAAACGAAATGTGAAAGCCGAAGCCAAGTAGGTATGTATTCCAAGCATTTTTATAACCTTATAAAAAAGCGTCTACGGATACGTTTTACGTGGTACTCTCATGGAAGTTCAATCCCACCTCAGCTCTGGTGGAAATGCAATTAAAGTTTTTTTTTTTTCTTTTTTTATACGTCCCTGCTCAGCGTCAGGTGTAAACGCATTACTAGCTAATATCATCTGGTGCAGGGTAATCATCGTATAACACAGAGCTAGAGCTGAGGCTGGATCGTATAACGTCGGGTAACACGAGAGTATGTATCGGCTGGTTTCCACCGTTACTTTAGACAAATTGGAGTTCGGCAACGCGATCCTGCGTTACCACCGGCTATCGCGGTATAAGGCGAGAAGTTAGGTGGACGAAGTTTCCGCTTTCCCCAACCAGCCGGACGTGTCGCTTAATCGTTCAATCAGGGCTGCATAATTGAACCCTTACTCTAGTGCTATCCGGGAGCTTTTGTGAACGATGAACACATTGTCGAACGCGATTTAGAAACTGCAAAATGTTGAATATCTCAGCCTCAAGTTAACATGAGAATAAAACCAAGAGAATAATAGAAAAGTGAAGGAACCCCCCGGGTGTAAAAGATGCAGACGTGAATGGCTTCCGTTCAAGCTGCGAGGATCTGGAGAAAAATTAAGAGCGGTTTTAGTCTATCGCTCAAGTCAGATGGACCATCTTTCTCTGTTAGCCGATGAAAAATGAAGGTCCCTGGGATGCTTGGTCCATATATATATAGATATAGACGAGCGAAAGGAACGGTGTTGAGTCGCTAGAGGGACGAGATCCTTTCAGGGTTTCGGGGTTCTTATCTTCGAAGGTGGTCGATGGGGCCCAGTCGTTCCCAGACCAAGATAAGGCTACCTCCTCTAGTCCCCCCCCCCCCGGTGGTCATTACCAGCAAACCCCTTATCCTCGCTCCGTGTAGCAATGTCTTTGTCTCTTTTGGCTAATTACCAGAGAATTTCGTAGAGCACAGTTCCTTACGGTGAAACTCAAACTTCCCGTTGGTACAAGGGAGGCAGCTCCTTCTGATCAATATAAAGAATCAGACTTTGTGAACTTCGGATACGTACGTCTGTTACCCAAAGAAGCAAGCTTCGCTGGAATGGGATATACTTGGTTTCAAGTGCAAAACTTTACCCTGTATTATTTTCACTCATCTCGCGGCTGCAGATATTGGTCGCGGATTGGTAACAGGCACGTTCTATCATATATCATATATCAATACAGTGTATTGAATACACAATACTTATTTATTTCCCGATAAATTTTACCATCCTGCTGGTATTTCGTGGGCAAATATCGGACGTTGTGGTCCTCAGGCGTACTGGCTGCGCTACTTCCAAGTTATTGTGCATCGGGTGGGTAATACCGCGATAAGATACTGAATAGCATAATGTAGTATACATATATACGCGAAGTTTTCCGAAATTGAAAGCCATGGTATACTCGCAATACATATTTTCGTATCCGAGAGTGTCAATGAATAATTTAACGAATCCTGGATCAGGTCCAAGATGCTCGATGAAATAAGTACCTACTCGTTGAGAAGACCGTCATGAATTGAATGGGAGGATTGAAAAATTCAATTCCTGGGCCGAGTCATTTGCAAATGAGCAAAAAAGAGATGTTTAACTTCAAAAAAACTGATCATATCTGCTACTATGACAATTTTTGCGATTCAATTTCCGACAATTGATTCAACGTGCTGAAATTTCTGCAGTAAATTTTGGAATGATACGATTACAATGACGTGAAATGAACCGTGATGATGGAGGAATGAATGAGTTTTGTACGACGATGAATTCCCCCCAACCACGACATGCTGGTCCCGTTGAATGATTGAAAATATCCCATACAAGTTCAACAGAAATATGTCTTGGGATTTTTCGAAGAAATGGAATTTCGCTCTGAGGAACCAATTATTTTCCGCTGTGTCCACGCCGGCAAGGTGTCGTCGGAGTATAATTGTTTCCTGGCGTCAATGTATCTCGATCGCTGAGGCAGAAAGAATTTCCGCGTGTTGCGAGGCTGGGGCTATCTCTTCTCTTGGAGATGGGGTTCGAATTCGACGGGTCGCTTGGGTTGGGAGGCTGGATTGATGGATGGTCGTGGTTCAGGCTCATTATCGGTGCTATTATACCAACTTCCCTAGGATCGGTCGATCCTCTGACAAATAACAGGATATAGAAGCTGTCCGCCGTCACTTAACTAAGTGGTCAACAACGCTACGGACAAGCTTGCCTCTCAAAAATTACCCCTGTTTTCATTAGCCGTTATATCCGTGCTTCATTATTCTCTGTATACACGTATACAGGCATGCGCAGATCACTGATCCCCTGATTCCAGATGAAAAATACATTCACCAATTATTTATTATTTGAATTAGTCCGGACATTATTTTATCTTCATCTAGATTTGCTTCAACCCATGTATAATGAATGCCAGAGTATTGCCGGATCTAGCCACATGGCACAGAATTAATTGGTACCACCCCGGCTGCAAAATTTCGTTCGGTAATACTGGCCCAGGTACAGATAAATTATTTGCCCAGCATTAGGCAAATGCTGATGACTAGTACCGACAAGTGAACATATACATGGGGCTCAGCCAGAAGTCAGTTCTGTACTTGTAATAGACTGGGCCAATATGGTGTTTCATACTGGCTGTGGAATATTTCGTGCCGATTCATGGCCCCATAAGTTGAACCGGTGTTAACAACCCAAAATTGTCCCAATATTGATTTTGACTTGGGCAAAGCTTGGCTCTTGGTAGCTGTCAGTATTGACAGCTATGGACCAATACCAAGCCAGTTTGCAGTACATACATGGGAACAACCATCTCAAGTCCTTTTCATTTTTCCTAGTCGAAGAGATGTGAGGAAGCTATTGGTTGATATGGATGGCTTATACTAGCTTTGTGCACAACTTTGATCTCTGGCCTGTGAACTGGCTGCCGTCACGTTTTGACTCTAGTGCGACACGTGATCGGCTGTATTGGAATTTTGGTATACACTATCGCACGTCCTCACGATGTGGTACAGAGTGCTTTATATTAGCTTTCAAAAGGAATCCGGTATAGGGAAAATGAAGCATTATTGATCATCGACGTAATGGTAGTTATCGCTCATCGGGGTGTTTGTGTAGATATATACCTATCTATGTATATACACCTGTGTAGATATTCGATGATCGTCAAAAAGCTCGCATAGTTTCGGAATACCTTTGCCTCTTCCGCAGCAGAATATCATTAGATAATAATGAACGCGTTCCAGTTACTTAGTTGAAAATTGTGAGAGACGGAAATTACGAGATTAAAATTAATATCAGCCATCGTGACGGTGGAGGAAATATCCTGCTTGCTTGGGGGCGAATAGTTGAAAATCAAGCCAAGTCGACCTTATATAAGTCGTAATTCTACGACGAGCAATTTAGCTCGATAGGTAATCTGAAATCAATTCGAATTACGGGATCGATCAGTCGGAAAAGGGAAGCAATCCTTGAACTCGGTTTCTATCAGAACCAGAATTAAGGGTTTGGTTGACAAGAAGAAAAATAATATGTGGGCAAAAAATTTGGGACAAAATTTTCCCAGACAGTATTTTGCCTCTTCTATATATAGAAACGAACGATGGCTGTAATAACCGAAATCGCTTTCATCCGAATAATCAGATCCCTCCGAATTCTCGATAAGATTGCATAATGGTTCAACCCTCAATTGTCGGAAGAGATTTCGAAAAATCCTCTGCATTTACCTCGACGTAAGCGCGTATTTGTTCATTTGGCAATTTATGAAATTCAAATAACCTCATCACTTCGGAATCTGCGCCCTTCTACCGTCGGCCTACGAAAATGGATAAAAGCTCAGGTCAGTGGGGGACACAAAAACCAAAAAGAGAAAAAAAACAAACAAAAATCACCTTTTCTCTTCATCGTATGAATAAAATTTGTCTTTGACGCTCGTCACGGCGTTACTCTCTAGACACACTCCGCATCGTGATGCCCACTTTTTTTTTTCGTTTGCGTCAAATGAATATTCATATGTCGTAGGCACACCAGTGAGTATTAAAGTCGTAATTCCAGTATTCCAGAGGCAGTTTGAGAGGTCCAAAAAATTCTGTCTACACTTATTTCTAACCATAGTTTAGTAAGGCCAACCATTTCTATCCAGACCAAGGGACAGCTCAAGATCGATGCAGCAGATGTCTGCTCCATCCGGGGTGAAACGCAATTCAATTCAGACGCGTTGAATTGTAATCCGACTTCTGGGTACAATGGAAGCTAATTCCGGTGACTTATGGGGGTTCACTTGATACCGAGACTTCCGAGCAATCCATACCTATGTATATAAACCAATCGCAGATCAACCACTACAATTTACAATGCGGAAGGAGTTTACTCATGAGCGTTGTTCCGTAAGTCAAACCACCATGACCCTAGCCAAATCCATCCCACAATCATCGCACATAAGCCAAAATGAATTAGGATCACGAAAAACGGAGCGTTTGATAAATGAATCGATGGAATTGATCAGTTGGAGAACCGCAAGTAAGGTTGTTATCGGTAAATTGATATGATTATGGGTATGTTTACGTATATGGTGAAGAGAATCCTGCAGGCATACCACTGGTATAGTTATTACACACGTCAGATAATTTCCAAGAGATATCGACTGGTCCACCTGTTCTCGGTAACCAGTAACGATCTTGTTGTAAATGTGCAACATAATACCGACTGCTGGTGGAAACTACCGTTCGGTTGGTAATTGGAAGGAAACTTGGTTACAAACTACGAAGCGTAGATCGAGGGAAATAGGGTTGAGGTGCGGTAAGGGAAAGGTAAGGGAAGGGAAGGGAAGGGAAAGGTTCTTTGCCAAAACAGACGACTTTGATCAGAGCAATTACGTATACCTACCATGTACGAAAGTCGAGAGTGGCTCGAGTGTCAGCCAGGACGAGATACTGTGGAAATACACTCTACGAAGCGACCACTGGAGAAAGATGTATCAGGAATAGGTGGAGCAAGACAAGTTTGCTAACTCAATGCTTACTTTGGTACGTCTGTAGGATTCATCCGACCCATACGTACTACCATCTTAATCTTACGTAGTTTACTACGTGTTAATTGACGAGAGGAAATCATCAAGCGTAAACAAGAGACCTGCTAATTTGACCCAATTAACTTCCGGCTCACTCTATGGTGTTTGAAAAAATCATTAGAAAGTTGGCTATACCTACTTTTGAAACGGAGATACTAAATGTTTTCTTCAACTTTTTATATAATCTGTCGCAGTTGACAATGGTGTTGAAAACACGTCAGGTTATTGAAGCGTCTTGGGATCCAAAGTTAATATTCAATTAACACTTGCGAGTACAGGTAAAAACTTTTGGAACGTTGGAAATGACGGGGCAAAAAGGCGAGAGAAAAAAAAAAAAGATTTGGAAATCTTATCAATTTAGTGCAATCGGTAAAGTGTCCTGCTGTATGTGAGTGTAGGGGGTTGACTCAGCGAGTAGCATCACCTCATTAACCCAATTAGTGGCTTGGCTTAATGACACGCAGTCTTTATCTCGCGAACTAATGCGGCGAGCTTAAAAAAAAAAAAAAGAAAAAAAATGAATAGCGCGAGATGTGAATAGCTAGGCGTAAAAGGAACACGGTGGATTCTGAAAAATCCTTCAGGCACTTTCTCGGCTCCGGGGTATTTAATGGAGGTAAATTACACGTATAAAAAAGACGCGGGTGTACCTTCGTTCGTATAATTACTGAAAGATCCTTTTCCGTGCTTGAAAATCAGGTAGGTATACGAGATCGCGAAAAATTGACGAAGAAGAGAACAACAGCAACAATATTAACGTCCAAACGGCTACGGAATATTATTCGGAGCATTAGTTCAGTTCCGGAATGTATCCTAAAACCATTAATTCCAGAATGCTTTCCGACAATATCCGGAAGTGTATGAAAAATAAATAACTAAACAAATCTCCTTCATCCCCACGAAGAGCGGCTGCCTTTATGCATGGTCTTCTCTTATGGCGGAGGCCAGGTTAATCAAGGCTCCTAATCCAACCTCTCTGGACCCAGAAATTCACCATTTAATCGGGGTACAGGACACCTGGCCTATACCGTCGAGCTTGCAGTCAAGTTCCCAAGCCCATTGGCATTGGTCTACAAACGCGTATAGCTACCTATATGTATCTAGCTATGTGTACAGACAGAGCCATTATTAGGAGATATTCGGCCCTTGGTTAAGACGCCAGACTCTCGAGGGTCAGAGAAGGTTTGCGTTGAGCTTAACCCGTCATCTCGCACCCACGAGATTATACGTCAAACTCTGAGCTCCAAAGTCTGGCCCTATCATTTGGCTCCACCACTTCGTACTAACTTCTATCGAATTTTGCTAATTGGTTGGCTAATTTCTCGATCACTGTCCATCACTCAGGGGATGAAAAAGTATAGGTATTGCTCGAAAATGACTTTGGCAAATTTCAATAAATTGATCATAACTTCGAAACCGGTCCAAAATGATTTTAGACACACGTTGGTCTGTCTGTCAGTCTGTCGGGAATGAATGAGTCGAGGGTTCTCAAAAATGGCTGAATGGAAAAAAGTTGACCATTGCAAGGCCATAGCCTGTCTTCCAACGACGACAAATTGTTAGTTTCCATTATGATTGACGGACTAGTGAGGCCGGAGAAACTATTGACATCTAAAGAGCACGGAATTGCAATTCCGAATTTCAAAAGCTGCGTAAGATGACAATTCCCAATTTTTCTATTACCGACTGAGAGTTTTTAGAAATATTATTTTCCGGAAAGTCTGTGTACCTAGCCAATTTGGGAGACTTCGAATCATAAAATACCGAAGGTTCAATATTCCCAAAACTAAAGATCCGAAAGGCCAAAACTCCGAATCTCGGAATTCGCGTATGCAACATTGTTTATTTGGCAGCTTTGTCATGAGCTTGCCTTAAATTTCCGGGTTTTTGAACTTTCTGACGATGAGTTTTTAACTTCCGGATCTCTCAGCTGTCTGCTTTTCGACCTTTCGGAATTTGCAAGTTCTGAACTCCAAAGTTTCTAGAAACTCAGAATCACGTCTCAAATAAATTCGAAATTTCAACCGTTCGAAACTTAAATCCCGCCCCATCTGAAGTGATCGAATGATGAAAGGTGGTGAAAAGTCCAGCGCAACCCAGTTGACCAAATTGTATCTTTATTTTTCGTTTATCTTGTTATTCGTATATTCAACTGAAACATCGTTAACTCCCAAATCATTGAATATTCAACACTAGGACATCCCGCAGTCTCGTCTTACTCCCTACAGCGCAGGACTCGAAACGAGAAGTTTTATCGCGCGCATTTCAATGAAAGCTCTCGAGGGGATCACACCGCCGTTGCGTTGTGTTGCTGCTGTTCAAGTCGAGCGGTTTTTTGGGGGCGCCAAGTGTCACTGTGTGTACTTTCGGCTCACATTTCGTCGCCGACAAAGTGCCGCGAGGATGAAAGAAGACAGAAAACATTCGGAAGCGAGTGAGTTCGTTGGCAAAAATTAGGAACGATCTTGTTTTGGATGACATTCGTCTTGGCGCTCTTTTACCACACGCAAAAGTAAAAAGCATAGAGGGTACGTTCCATCCGCAAATGCGCGAACTCACCCTGTCATACTTATATTCATGAGTATACGTCAAGCGCATGCACGAAGCTTATACCTCCTCAGAAAAACGCTGAACTTGCATTTCACCGCGTCCATGAAAAATGCACAGGTGATTCTCAAATTTCCACGTGCTAAACTCTGAACCTTATCATTATTCGTCATTTGGTTTGATTAATTAACGAGAGTTCAGTACCTTAAAATGGAAGTAATCCAACACCGTCAACTCTGTTTTTGACTCTGTATAAATTTTGGAAACGAGTTCAATGACAATAAGCCAAACCTGAGCCCCGTATTTGGCTTCTCAACTGATTACCTCTGATCGGAAGGGACGGGTAGGTATTCATGGCTGGTATATGTATAGGTAGGTAGCTGTATACTTCTCCTGTTACAATTTAATCGTTCCACTGGGTGGAAAAATCACGACTCGAATATCTGCTATCGGAGGAGGCTATTAAAAATATCGAACCACCGAAAAGTACGTGGGATGGGTGCGTCAAATCCAATTATGGTGAGAGTTATCTGAAATTGAGCGTTACGTCATTCATTAAGATAACGAGTG
The DNA here is from genome assembly GCA_963989295.1 of Ametastegia equiseti. NCBI lineage: Eukaryota > Metazoa > Arthropoda > Insecta > Hymenoptera > Tenthredinidae > Ametastegia > Ametastegia equiseti. The sequence continues at coordinate 8,595,644 of OZ022393.1, forward strand.
TTCTCAGTCGCAGAAAATAACCCACGTCCTAATGTCCTTACACTAGTGCGTAAATAACGTCCGGTATAAAGTGACCGACAACGTAATTCCCGAACCATAGACTACGTAGAAATTTTCCGTACCCATATGCATGTGTGTATGTATGTAACATGGTTAAACGTATGAAAAGAGGGTAGCTGGTCATAGGCGTGCCGAGGTGATAGGGTGAGGGCTGAGGAAGAAGGAAAGGGTGGAAGGAAGGAAGGAAGGATTAACCTGTATGCATATAAATCAAGGGGCTTAGCTTTGGGTCGAGTTAATTATAACGGTTTTGACACGCCTGCTTTTTGCAACAGGAGCTGCTCAGGTGGTCAACTGAGTCCTATGCAAATCAGCCAGATTTTTTTACCTTTATACGTATCATAATAACCCTCGCGTATATTTACGGATCTTCAATTTATATTACACCCGTATATTCATATTTGGGCATACGGTAATTTGGCTCGTTCAAAGAAGCGACTATAACTCGGAACTTGAAAATCATTTGCATACCGTTACACAATTTCAGTCAGCTAGCTAGGTACATACGTAATTTGGAACTGAGATCAGCGACGCTAGCCGTAAAACGTGACTTCAATGCTCCAAAGCTAAAGTCTGAATACAATTTCTCGTTTCATCAGTAGAAATATAGTTTCAAGATTAGGAGAAAAAATCCTCACGGATTTATCGATCAAATTTATCCAATTGAAAATCAGTTGAAAGGAGAGGGAAAGAAAGATTAGTACTGAGTGAATATCTCGACATTGCCTGATAACGGACGAGTAGAGTACTTCGCACGTACGTAGCGTGGCTGCCAGTGGTTTTTACTGTAATCTCGTGAGTATTCAGATTAACCGCTTATTTATCGCGTTTTTTGTTGTTGGTGATTTTTTTTTTTTTTTTATTTCATCCGGACACGAACTTCTCATCGGAGGGTAGACAGCAACCCTGTACGCACTTGCCGACAAAAACGTGCGGGGAAATTGCCTCATGATATTATTTTTATCGACTGACGTTGATGAGGGGTGAATATACTAGGCGTGATTTATTCGCGATGTACTATATATAATATATTATAAAGTTTTTCTTCAAACTATAACCGCGGATGAGTGATACTCGGATACCTACTGGAGCCGAAAGTGTGCGTAAGAATATTGTTAATCGATAATGATATTATCCTCAATCGAAAATTGGACATTTTTGGTTGTTTAATATCACGTTTAGCCATAGAGATACTCGCCAGCTATCACTCGAGTCTATTAGACGAGACTCGCTTTGCACACCATAGGTGTAGACTAAGTCTGGGTTATGATTTCTTGTGGGTCTATTGAATATTCGAGCCTGATCGGCTTACGGATGCGATTTCAGTAATTCCTGCGACTATTCGCGGGACTTTTGGGATAATTATGGGCTCCGAAGCGGAGCCAAGCTGATCCGACCAATGCCAAGTGATGCGAACCTTCCGAATCAAGCAAACTGCATTTCAATATCAGTGTGCATTTCAATGTGTGCGTTTTGCTCAACTTTAACCTGCCTAACTCGATATCGCTACTCCGGTTACCGCGAGATCCTTGCTTCTGACCTCCTAATGAGAATTCCAGCTTATTACCTACAGGGGAGAGATTGATGGATATAAGCACCAGCCGGAGGGCATGGCCATCGGCAGAATACATGGGGTCTTGTATGATTATAGCAAGTTCGGTTTAATGTTAGTATTCAATGAACTGAATTTTCTAAATTGAATCAAAAGTTCTTTGTTCGGTCTGAATAAAGTTTCCTCGCCAAGGGCTAGGCCAGGAGTATCGGCTCAGGGGTTGAAATTTTCTCGAATGCGTAGGCTGGTTAGGTACAAAGTCTGTAAAAAGTTGAACTTCTTTAGATAACAAAAAAAAAATTGAAAGACACGAAAAGCTCATCTTTCAAATCAAGAGATATCTGGCAATCAAGAATCAGACGAAATCCCGTCTATACGCGATATACTCTGAATCCAAAGGGATGACGACTTTTCCCAGGATATATATATATATATATATATAGATATAATGAGATTCTATGAAGCAAGCGAACTGCGCTAAACAGAATCCGCTTGCGTATGCATGGAATACATTTTTGTCGTGGTATTTTAATGAGAGCTTCACGCGTTCTTTGGGCTTAGAACTTGCTACGTATCTGTGCTACAAACATCCCTTCGTGTAAAAGCAACGAAAAACTTTGACCGTAAAGCCCCGAGTTCTCATTTTCAGATTTTACGTTCTCGGACCTTTTATCTCGTTCCATGCCGCACTCTCGTCCGAGACTGTACCATCCGCATTTGCATCAAAGCCTCTTTATCGTTCCCTGTGCCTCGTTTAACAAACCCGGACATCTCGCCGTCTATTTACCTTCCATATTTCGCCTAAGTTTCGTGCCCCCGCTTCTCATTATCCTCGAGGATGTCACCCTCGGGATACTCCCAAGTCCTCATCTCCTATCCTACCCGCTTTCAACTTCTCACAAATTGCGATCTACGATATGACTTCCGATAAACAATAGCTTTGGCTATTCCAAACTTGTTCAACTTCACCCAACAACCTCTTCCTCGCAAATATATTTCCACTCTCGATATCCGTCGATGGTCATCCATATACGAGCAACATTTGAAAAAGAAAAATCGAATTCGTATAGGTAACGAACATTGAGATTTCTGCGAACCCGCGAGTTCCATGAAAAATCTTGTATCAGTCAGAAAGTCACCTGGTCGTCAGTTGACATGATGTGGGTGTGAAACGACGTGGTAAATGCTAACGGCCAGCAATGCTCGGAATCTCACAAAAATTTTCACTTTTATGCTCCTATCAACGTCCCAGTTGTTAAAGTCAGTGAATCAGACGTAGCTATCGCCTACTGGTGCCCAAAAAGTTTTCAAAACAAAAATCTACACATTTTATCTTCTGTTCAAATGAAGTGCGATTTATTCAATGATTATTTGCGTAGCCTAGCTCCTGATCTTCTCTTCCCAGTCTATTCATTGCACCAAAGCACCGAAGTTTTACTCCAAAAGTTTTCTCCTCTGGTTTTTTTTTTTTTTCTTTTTTTCTTTTGGCTACAAATCATACATGGACACTAGTGCATGGCCTGCACAAACTCTTGGCCAACTTGATATACAGATCTTTGGATATACATAGGTATACATTATGTACTTTCCCAGTTTCTGCAGCAAAGATTCAGTCAGTGGGGTAGACTATCTCGTGTATTCCAGCTGCTTAGAGAAATATACGTGTATATCTAGGTATGTGTGTACAGTTCTGTATTCTTGAATATAGGTACGTATGGGTATAGGAACTTATACGTCTTGTACCCTTCGAGGCATGCGACACTGGCTCTCTATAGGCAGCACACCAATGTGTGCAGATGTTAGCTTGCACGTATTTGCGAATACGTACTACATGTACATGATACGCTGTACCGAAGGTTCCATATCGGATAACTGGTGACAGGCTTGCGAGGGAGGCTAGTAAATCACAAAGTTATTTCTCTGGGCATTTAATAGCCATAGATTCACCGTGTCGATACCATTCGGCCGTGTATATACATATATACATGCCAGTTTCCGGTTATCCCCCGCGGTCTATACGCCAGTTTACCCCCGGGGGCCAAGAGCCTGGGTCGTATATACGGCTTGTCTTCTTCATGATAATGGTATCCACGATGGATCGTTAGCATGTATAAATACATATATCCGTATGTATTCTGGTTTATAATATTCTCCTAGGTTATACCTGATACATTACGAGCCCATTTAAACTACACTCCATAGAATATGCTTTGGCACACTTAGGTACACCACGATTCGAGACTTCATATCGGAGTTTCCAAGGTATTCCAAGCTACCAACCCCAATGCCAATTACAAAGATCATCAATTTGAGCCATTTTCATACGATAAAGAAATATTGATCTAACACTAGCTTGAACCAGAGTTGTTTCATATCATTTATTGATTTTTTATTTTTAGTTTTTTTTTTTCGGTTTGTATGGTATCTGGTAACACACGGAGGATTTCATTTCGCGGTAGCTGATCACTGTTTCGTATGGCTCAAACGAAAATGGTTATTTTGATTCAACTGGATATTGTTCCGTTGTTCGCGCGTAGGTATATAACGCATACATAGGTATATATGTATAACGATGTAAAAAGCAATCGGTACCAGTAACGATTTTCCGGTCACAAACATTCGCAATAGCAGATCAGTTCAACTTTCCAAACCAGTTTCCAAACTATTGCGAAAGCCTCCATGCGTTGCGCATTCTTATTGCAAGTGATTACGGGGCGCCCGCATGGGACAGATTTGTCCGTTGAAGACGACTCTGCGGGAGACGACACTCCCGTATATACATATATATATAATACGATTAAGTGCCTTGAAAACCACCGAAGCACAAACTTTCAAGTGATATTCACCGAGCTTATGGAATGGATCTTCAGCGAAAGTTTTCGTCACGTCACGCCGTACAACTGCGCGAAAATGTCAACTTCAAAATAAGCTCACGATCAACTTCATGAAACAGATCATCTAATCAAAACTTGTCGGAGTTGATGAAAATTGAATTAATTCTCAATCGCAGTCGATGTTAATCATCAGAGACATTCGTCATCGATGGAAAAAGGATCGGGTAGAGTATAGATGTACTTTTTTTGGTCTACTTTAGTTATAAAGTTTATGACGTATTGAATGTTTCTGTTCAGCATGTGACCCTTTTTAACTAATTGATTAAATTGTTCAAAACTGTAATGAGTTGCGGCTTCTTTCTGCAGGTATAAAATTGCACCGAGTTAATTACCGTGGGAGTAATCAACTTTCCGCTTCATTGGCTGGCAAACAAATAAATGAACAATTGCAGATAAAAAAAAAAAAAAAAAGAGGAAAAGAGAAATGGATATGAAAGTGGGAACTATTCGTGAGTCGGCTGACGGATGAAAAATCTGAGTAACTGAATACATCACTGCAGTGTTCTATGTTCTACCTATGTATTGTATATACGTATATATGGTGAACGAGGTTAGTGACGGCGACGGAAAGACGCCTGGCGTCTGACGTGACGTGATACTAGATTTCTCGAAGCTCGAGCATAAACGTAAACTGGTTTTATTACACAAAAGCACTGGATGGAGTTTCTATCTGTGTTACCCGAGTTTTGCAGTTTTACTGGAATGGGGAACAGTCGCTTGTTCAATGAGTGTATAGAACAGAGTCTATATTTGTTGATACGAAACTGCGGTGTTTACCGCGCGAGCATTAAGCGCCCGGCATGTTCTCTTGGTTCCTTACAGCATCCGACGTATCCCGAGCACTCCTCAAGAAATCTTCCATTACGACACGTTATTTCAACACAACACAACAGAACACAACACCAGTCGTTTATGTATTATTTATTGCTCGAGCAATCACGTGTTGATTTGGTAGTCGTTGTTTCTAAACTATGAAACGGTAACACAGATCCATACAGATCATTCCCTCCTTTAGAAGCAGGATTTTTATTCCGATTCCATAATTTCGGTGAGTTGTAAATTTCATGTATTTTTATGCAATAAAAGTCTGGCTATTTCACGTGATGTATGAACAAATCAGCGCAGGCACATCACGAGGAAATACCCACTTTAGGTAGCACTGAACATGTTCATTCCCCTTCAATGCCAGAATGGTATCAACTCTATTTACTTCTTTTTGGAGAATTAGAAATCCGATATCAAAGTTGATTTGCATCAGCAATCAGCGCTATAGCGTCTCTGACGAAATCCGTCCAATGAGACATGTTGTGTCTATACTGCGAATTGTCTTGTTTCCTTGCTTTCGTCGCAGTGACATAGAGTGATACAGTGTACAGATCCTTTGTCTGTTTATACGGAACAACGCATAAATTTCCAGGTACGGTTAAAGAGAACTGATATCGCATTATGAAATACCTGGAACATCTACCAGGCAAGTTTTAGCTCTGGTATTCGGAGAATTTCAACAACAAAGTCAACACCAATTTTATAAAGCGCATTTATTTTCCTGTAATTGCTTCCGAATCCGCCTGGTTCGCTTGATACCAGTCCCTTTTAGCTCTAAATATATGCACCCAACATCAGAGAACCGAAATTTATGCGGTATCCACCTAATTGCTTAAATAATTATTTGGTCTCGCGAGTGTAAGGATGTTTGTCTCACGCTTGGATTGAGAATTGTAAGTGAGCTTTGTGTTTCAAGATGTACGCATGTGATGTTTGGTCTTCTACAATATGAGAATTTAGGTGGTTTTCGTCATTCAATGATGGTACATAGAGAAACTGAGACGATCCAGGATAAATCCTACCAAACATGGATCAGAATATATCTAATGCGGTGGCCAAAGGTCTGAAACTCTGACGAGTAGTGGCTTTTTCATCAGTGCAAACTTGAAGAAGTTTGCTTGCAGCACTTGATTTAATTCCATGGAAACTTGAAGCCTTGGAGTACAAGGTAGAGCTGCGTTGAGTGCACCGCTGCAATCTGTAGGTTTGTTGGCTTCTTCTGAAACTTGAGTTATTTCGAAATTGTGGAAAACAGGCTAAGACTGTAATTAAAAGCTTTACCACGCCACGTCTTAGTTCTAAAATTATAAAGTCGTTCGTATCAACCCGGCTTCAATCTCCTTTTACAAGGCTTCATACTTTTCTCAATTCTACAAATCTACAGACATCAGAGAACCAACGGGAAATTTTACTCCATTTTTCTCCTAATCTAATATGGTTGCTTCAGTGTCTTATCTGTCTGGACTGGAGCTGTTTTTAGCTGTCTATTTCCATCGGTTTGATTGCCTCAGTGTTTTTGGAACCAAATCTTATATTGCAGGCACAACATTTATTTTCCGAAATCAACAGATTTTTTTGTCGTGCTTGAACAAGGTGAAAGCCAACACATTGTTCAACGCGTTCTAAAGGCTTTTGCCTCGTCAAATATCATCAACGATATGAATGCAGTGCGGTTGGTAGACTTCCTAATTCTATCACATTTCCACATTCATTATCAAAGCGGGAATTTAACTTTTCACATTAATATTTCATCAGCTCATTCAGAGCCGGTTGTATTCTTTTCGAGATCTTTAAAGGTGTGGGCTTCGTGTGTATACGTAAATGGGAATGAAACATTACTCGTACATTAATTCCACGCGTCGGGAATCTCCGCCATCTTCATTTCTGCGGTATTACGTAGGTAGTGAAGAAAAAAAAAAACATCAACGAGTTAGACGTGATAAAAAGTACGTTTAATTTTTCTTTTTTTCTCTTTTTTTTTGGAATAGAAATCCGCATATTGTACTTCTGGGACGTGCGAGGCGCGCCTTTCATCCGCATCTGTGGTAATCAAAACTTGAGAGCTGAAATTCTCGGAATGTTGAGAAACGATCGAGATTTCTGCCTGTGTGCAACGAACAACGAGCAAGAATCATCTCCGCGGTCTGCGCTCTTCACCGAGTCTTATAAAATTGCTGAAATGAGGGAAATACGTATGCTGTGTATAAAAGCAAAGCAAGACGTTTGAGATTAGCCACTGAGATAGATCCGACATATTGTCAGCAGAATTTCGTTTTCCGTGATAAGTGAGACAAGGATGGAGAGAACAAAAAAGTAAGAAGGCAGAAAAATAATCCCTCGGTTTTCCGTTTGTGGTTGACCAAAGCTTACACCGGCATCGCACCAGCGTTGACTAACTAAAGAATATCTGGTCACCTCCAGGTCGTACCTATAGCCGCGGAGATTTTCGGAGGAAATTCGCCACCGGAAACTTTACCAATGCTCAGCAAAATTCTGTTCACGTTGCCGAAGGGGAGTTCAGCAATTCTGTGAACAATAAAACTAGAATGCAGGGCAAAACGATACGGCAGAAGACATTACCTCGATTTCAAGGTAGTTGTGTTCGTAGACCCGAGCCAGGATTCTAGATCAATGATTGATAAAGTAAATTTCGTTCAAGTAATTCAACTACTGCTATTTTCTTGTTACGGAGAGAATTAAATGGTATGCTTTCCAGTAGGTAGGTAGTGAACACTCAATAAAACTTTGACGTTCTTCATTCCAGTCACATAATTTTGTGGAACGTAAAGTCGCGTCAGGTGATGTCGAAAAGTTGAAAATCCCTAGTACGAGGTAATTAATTAATTATCTTTTTCTTAAAACCAGAAAGGATATAGTACTCAGCAGAAACTGTTCAAAGACTAGTCATCTGTGCTATGTCAGCACTCCAACGTTCCTATTGTTGAAATTTGACAACGAAACTTTTTCCGTAGCTTTCCTCGGTCGTCCTTTACCCTGATGAACTTCAGAAATGACTGTGAGTAGGGTGAAGAGCGACGACAGTTCGGTTGATGAAATAAAAACCATTGCCCACATGAAACCTTTCAGCACAAAGATGGAATCGGGTAAGTTGAACAATTCGAGTTTGATAAATTTTCAAGAGACTAATTTGTGGATTTTGGAAATTGTGTACCACGATATTGAGCAATATTCCAAATACTGGTGATATCTAGTCCGAAAATTTGCAGATGCCAGGAAAAATTCTCTGCAAAAATTACCATACTTCAACATTTTATTTCACCAACTGGTCCAATTTGGCTTAATCCACATATTTTTCTTGCATTTCATTTGAAAAAAAGCCAGGAAAAGACTAACTCGAATTTCACGGATGTAGCAATTTTTTCCTCTTTCATCAAGCCATAGATCTAACGTGACTCATCGGTAGAGATAAATCATTTCAGAAAAGGATCGTCACAGTTGACAGTCGTCAGCTGGTGCTGACCCGACGTCTTTGTGCGGAAGGTTCGACAGTTTTTTCCAATAGAATCAGGCGACATAAACATTGTTCCGACGACCTGATACCAAGTCTTGATAAGTTTGTTTTGACGTAGAAGTTAGAATTGAGGCGGAACTTCAATAGTGCAAAATCCTTCGGAACCCTGACTACATACTTTCATAAAATTGGCACACAATTCTACGTGTACATTGTATTTCGAATCGTAGACAGAAATGAAATAGCCTTCTGCTTCACTGGGCAGAAAAGTCTAGATCCAGTTTGAAGACCCAAGATTAAGACACGTTCCAGTTGAAACGTGATTAAGATATAGACGAGGGCTGAGCAAGCGAATAGGGTAACTCCTAGCGTTTCGAAATTAGCGATTGCCTTCTAGTTCGAAAGGACAGAAATAGAAAGACAGAGAGAGAAATATGACGAGAGACTGAGAGAAGTGAACAGCGGAGAGATATGGGATTGCTGGCAATTTGTAGAGCAGTGATCGGTGGTGAAGGGCGAAGAGAGATGGTTCGAAGTTCCTTCGGCAGGGCACTCACGTTTCAACTCCATTCAAAGCTTGAATGCCGAAAACTTGCCCACCCCCTTTGCCATACTTCGCTTTTCTCAACTGTGATGGAAATTGTCCTATGGCAAAAATTCGCTTGTAATATTGAATAATTGGAAATGATGTCCGTGCTGCAGTGGTACAAGCCAGCTGGGTAAGTTTTCTAGGCAAGATATTAAACAGGATCGTCATTCGTTGGGAATGTTTTTTGCCTGCTATTACGATCGCTACCCCACGTCGTCGTCTGTCACGTTATTTCCGAGGGGAAAAGCGAACCTTCAGTCCACCAGACTGTAATCCATAACCGTACTGATACATCCTTCCGATGACGTAAACAACAAAGATAAGAAACACTAGATTTGACCAAAAGAAAACAGGACTGTTCGAGGACGGGAGTGTTCTCTTTCTTACTTTTTTAGGGACTGCAGTCATGGTTTATTTCATGAACTTCTTTCTTTATAGCTCCCAAATCGCTTCATCGTTATGAGAATTTCACCGAATAACTATTCCACGGTAACCATCAGAGCTGCGAATAGATTGGTGGGAAAAAGTTTGAATACCAAATTATGGGGGGGGGGGGGGGGGGGGGATGGTGGTTAATTTATGCGACTTGTATTGGACTCGACACACCGCGATAATTCATTTACAGCTGCGGGAATTGAAGATAGGATTTATGTGAAATATAAAGAAACCCCAACTGCGAAAATGATTCCAAGAATAAGGGGAAACCAGGGTCGGGGAGTTATGCTCGTAGTTATTCAGAACCAACATTGACAATCCCGAAAGCTTTTTCCCGTGGTATGCCAGTGCTCATTTTTTTCTTGTTTTTTTTTCTTTTTTTCTTTCATTTTTATTCCAGCAGCTGGAATGCGCCACCTTTATAAGAACGTTCAGTGCTGCAGGTTGCTTCCCGCTTCGTCGTCAAACCTAATGGTAAAAATTCCGGGTACGCTCTGGGTAGGTATCTGATATGTTCTACAGAGAAATAAAAGTTAATAAAACAAAAAAAGAAGAGAAAAGAAATGTTACCGGGTAGAAAACACGTTTTTCGACTCAGGCAACGAGAGGTAACGGAACTCGGAGACGCGCTTCCCTGCTGTTGGTGAAGAATTATTGCGTAACTGTGTCACACGCGTTCTGGCAATAGTCGATACGACCCGGGCTACGCACATGCGTGAGTTCACCGTGTGTACCTACATACAATTCCAGACTAACATATGTCAGTAAAGACGTAAATGTGTGTACACATATGTACCCGCGAGTCTGGTATACAACAACGGTGCAGGAAAGTTATACTTTGACGTAGCTGAACGTGGTGATAAAAAAAAAATATATATATATATATATATATTCCCTGGACAGATCAGCGTAGTGCGATACTATGCAGCACCGATTCAATTCGCAAATCGGACCTGATACGGATCGCCGCATTCAATGACGGAGCTATGAATGATTTATAATTGTTGTTTTTTTTTTCAACGAAAATATTTTTTCATCGATTCACCATTATCCTGCGCATATAGTGGAATATCGCATGAATAATTCACGGTTTGTCATACAAATTTATAAAACATATGTGGACGTAAAAGTGCCAGCCGAAAATCGCTGCACTGTTGACGTAGTTCGGTAAAACTTAACTTTTCAATCATATAAACGACTTGCTGTATAAGTGAGTAGCAAAAACTATACAAATCCTAAAATCGTCATTACTGACTCAAGAGACATTTTTTTCTCCAAAGCTCGAAGATTTCAGTAAAAATTCTAGGATATTTTAGTCGAGAACCAATAGTCTGATCTGATTTGAACTTTCAACTGTTCGAACAAGGGTGAAACGCCAGACTCGAAACTATATCAGTCCACATGAATAGCCGGCCATAATCTATTTCGAAATTCATCGAGTTCATCGAGATTCAATTTCAAACTTGTCTCTAATTTGAGAGAGAGAGAGTTGATAGTTGATGACGTTCGGATATGGACAAGACAGCTAAACATGTTGTCTCCGATATGTACTGATAGATTGTCCAAACGTCATGTGAAAATCGACGTGTGTGTTTCTGTTCAATCTAATCACCGGCGTGTCAAACGACGTGTAACGATGCAGCGTTATATGCGGATATGTACGGAGTATCTGACGAGATGAAAAATCCTATCAAGCGAGTTGTAACCGTAGGATGAGAGGAAACAAAAAAAAAACGAAAAATGTAAAAAAAATTTCAAATAAAAAATAAAATACAAAACTACGTATACGTTCACGCGGTGTCATTGTGCGAAAATATTTATATCTCTGCGGAATAGCGATGAAATTTACGATCGCCTCGAGCGCCATAATTATTTCCGCATTTCATCCGTGAAAAAGTTTGTTATCGATTGCTTTTTCATACTACAGTTGGCACGACCAGGTTTGGTATAACACCCGAGCATCGTTGTCCTCGCGTAAACGTGCTTGAAAACTTTTTTGTCTATGAATATGAGATTTGTTATAATCTAAGCTGGAAACGATGGGTTGAATTCCCGTGACAGCTGGTCTGGGCTCAGCTCGAGAACACAAGAACTCGTAGTGGTTCGCGGTCCGTGGAATGAGAAACGAGTAATGGGGGGAATGGGGAATGGAATTTATCCAGAAATGGAAATAGACCGAAATAAAACGAGTATATCTCATAGACCTGAGAGAGAAAAGAGCCTGATGAAAATCGAACTGTAAGTGAAAGGCAATTTAGTCAACCGTACGAAACGAGATCGTATGTTGTCAAACGAATCTAACAGAGTTTGACACAGCCGTGTCCGAGGGCTCTCTAGTCAATTGCCGTTGTCATTGATCGTGCTTTAATCGAGGATTGATAAAATATATAGACGACACTTGAACGTCGCCTTGAGGTAGATATAAACCGACGTAAAGAAAGTGCCTCGGATCGTAAATTGACGTACTTTGTGTAAGAAGGGAATATCAAATTCGGCGGGTACCTACCTACTACCAGTATAATGGCCATCGCCACTTACCTTCAGTCAATTTCTCTGGCACTTAAAACGTCACCTTGATGAGAAAATTATGATCAATTTGCATGATTGATTATTAGCTGAGAGCCTAGCAACGCTTACGCGGTCTATTCGTGTACAACCATATGGCTAAGTGGCTGACGTTTTACAATGTCGTAGACAAATTTGAACCCTGTCAAAGTCAATTTTCCTACCCCATCTTCCGATGGCGAAAATTTTAAGTCATCTTTTCGAAACCGAATACAACTTTTCACCATCTAATATAAATCATTGACACCTTGACTGGCGAAAAGGACAAAATCCAGATGTGTATGATGAAAGAGTGATTTCACCTGTATGAACCTCATCCGTATTTGGTTTACCTACACAGTACGAATGTGAGTTCCAAGCCATGGACATTGGACACAACCTGGCCAGATTAGGCCAACAAGCACTCTGCGAACAGCCGGTTAAATCGCGTTGTGGTTTTCTGCACTATGGCTATTGGTTAACCTTCCCAGGGCTATCCAGCGACAATCACGCTAAATACTGGATTTGCCTAGACAAACAACAGCCAGGCTGTCGTTGTTATCGAGAGGGTAACTAAAACCAGTCCCGATTATGCGAAGGCTGAAACCCTGCATATGTATACTCAAATTGAAAATCGCTTTGTCCCCATGTGATAATTCGCTATATCCTCAGCATTAGTAATTACGCTGATTAATTAACCTAACATATTATTATATTTCCGCACTGACAATCATTTGTCAAAATTTTGGACATGATTGACGTTATGTTATACTCTAGTCCACCTCTATACCTTCGCAAGTGCAACAACATAGCACGCATCTTAGTTTAGGGCACCATAATAGCTGGTGGTAAAGACAGGGTGTTCAACTGGGACCGTCGCAGATGGGACAAAGTGCTTTTTAATTTACTACCTCTAAGACTGGAACGTACCGGAATATCCACAATATAACACTTGAGGCATCGTGGATGAGGACGTTCACTCAAGTCACCTGCAAACTTTACCTTTGCAAAATATTCATGCTGGTAAAAAGCGATATGCCAAGCCTTCTACGTGTAGAATGTATACATTTTTATCTGGATGTACGAATTATGGCTGATAGGCATACGTTCTAGGTGGAGGCAGCCTTTCGGGAATTTGACTTCTCTCATTGTAAAAAAGAGTGGATTGCAAAGGTGAAGTAAAGTATTTTGAATTTTCTTGAGCGGTGAGAATATTTTTTTCGGATAATTTGGCTGTGTCGTTTGAAATCCAATGTTATCATGGAGATAAAATTCAGACGGGTATACGCGACGTCAGTTCAGTGTCGTATATAAAGGTAGAGAATGTAACGAGGCCTGGCAAACACGATTAAAAGACACGAAGATCGTACTTAATAAATATGGTTGTGTAATTAATTGACACGTTTCATCCTCGTCAAAAGTTCTGAGCTGTAAAATAACGGGGAAAATTGTCATCGTAAAGACGTGCTGTAATAAACTGAGACGTTAAGTGTTATTTCGCGAAAATTTAATTCACGACTCTGTTCCGACTATTACCCACATAATTTCATCCACAACCTGACTGCCATATTTCATAAATTTCAATCGGATTACTTGCGCCAGTATACGCACGACGAATCAATCATTCATTATTTTAATGTCATTGACGGGATCAAATTATTAGTAGCCAATTACGGGTATAGCCACTTTCAAAACATTATACGTGCGTCCAATAAACACCGGCAAGCTTTAATGGTCGATGATCAAGTGCTTGGATTAGAAAATAAAATGATTTTCCAACCGATTAAATCCGTGAAGATGATTTTTTCAATGTGAATTAGGATAAAAGTAGTTTAACGGTATATCACGAAGTCTTTTCGGTCCAAACTTCAGCATCTATCGCTTCCATAGAACTTCTATCCAGTAATCAATTCCCATTGAAGATCGTAGTGTTATAATGTGCTGCGGATATCTGACGAGTCTCGGGATTCAGAAGTAGCAAGATTACCGGAAGAACGTTTTCCGTTTGTTCGTAACCTGTTGTTCTTTTTATTCGGACCATCTGCAGACATCTCCGGTTCGGTTGGGCAGGATAATACGTACAATGCCTTCTGTGGCAAAAAAGAGTAGTGCGGTTCTTGAATCGATATTTACTGCGCGCATTCAAGCTCTTTGGTCAAGTGAATGTGCTAAGGCATCGCGTACCCTTGCCGGGGGGGTTGGGTTGGTGGCATAAAATGGGGGTTGTAGAGGGTTCGCGTACAATGAGTAAGTGAAGAAAAGAGATTTATGCCTTTGCCTCTGGCTGATATCAGCGTTTAAACGTAGGTACTAGGTGCAACTATATATAATATACTCGATGCATCACCTAGTGTGGGAAATAATCTCTCAAATCTTGGCAAACTTCTATTGACGTCTTTCGAATGAATCTTTCTTCTGATATTCCGCCCAGTTTTAACTCAACTTTCGGATGCTCTGTTCGAAGTAGAATATCGAATCTTTCGTAGCTATTCCCGAGAATCACATAGGCAGAAATATAGAGAAAGGAAAAAAGAAAGTTCGTATATCTTTTTCGCGTCATTGCGGGTAAGTAGATAAAATGGAAAGAATATGACGGTTGCAGTAGCTGGTAGGTTGTTTGCGCGGAAAAAGCTAGCAGAACGTGACTTTGGTCCAGAATAGATCGAACCATCTCGGAGACTGTTGTTTTTTTTTTTTTTTTTCTTCTTTTACTTTTCCTTTTCCTTGTCCTTTTCTCTTTTTTTCCATCGTCTTATTTTTATTTTTATCTCGCAAGAGCTCGTCGTAAGAGCAAAAATAGCTTGGCGTCATTGTGGGGTACAATTTCTCAAGGAATCGATGGTCGAGAAAGAAAGTACGGATATATCCCTAGGAGGCAACAAACATCATGGAAACGCTGGGCTCTCAGGAGACCAAGTCCGGTTCTACCCCAGAGATCAGGGAGGTTATCAATTTGGTGAAATTGAATTGAGAATTATTCAAATTCAGTCAGAGATCAGAAGGGTTCTTAGAATTTTCCAGCCATATAATCCACGTTGGGAATTCAAGCGCAGTCTTTTTTCATTCAGCATCGTTTGCTGATATTGTTTTCATAAGTTCCTATAAATACTTTTTCCAGTCTTATTGTTAGTTTTAGAAATCTTGATCCCGAAAGTCTTACTCTTTCCTTTCTCAGGGTGAGTCAGCCAGGTTGAAATTTGACTCGATGAGTGCGGCTTCGCAGATGAGGCACGTGTTGATGATTTAGTAAATTACTTAATAATTTAGCGATTCGCCTGGGGAAAAGAAGACTGGTACTTTTTGTTTGGAAACAACAAAATCATCTGTTAATTTTGTGTGACAAGTGTACTCAAGGATCATTACGAAAAATGCTCGTTACTTGTAGGGAATTATGTTTCGTTAGCGGCAGGTAGGTATCTCGTCGTATACCTATTTACTTCCATACGACATAGCCATATAGCTATATACAATGCCGGTGCGCTAACGAGATGATACGGCTTACTTAATCCGACATTACCAATTCATGAGTACTTCAACAGTGAAAATAACCCGCTCATTGTATTTCGCCTTACGCCGGTTTCCTCTTTGAGTAGAACGTATAGATTAGAGAGGCAGACAATAACGCGATAGGTACTTGGCGATAGTCGATCGATGAAAATACCTGGATTCATTATATTTTGGTAATCCGTTGATTCTTCTACACTAACGATATGCTCGGGAAAATGAAATATACGAGAGGGAAATCGTTTAACTGAAAAGCTCGTGGAAGATTGATAATTATTTATTTATTTATACGAGGATCGTGACGATTATTCGTATACGCTTACTGAAGAGGATACGAAAAAAAAAGGACTTGGCTTTTGAAATGCGAGGGACGATGGAATGGAATGGTGCTTGCTGTCGCTCTCAGGACTGAGTGGGACGCTTTCATTAGCATGATTCGTCATGCATTTTTCTGCCCTTCGAATTCAAAATGGAAATTTCAGCGAAACAGTATACCTACCCTCCAGAAACTCCAAGGTATATAGGTAGTAAGTATATACGTTGAAATACTCATCGCGATTGACATCGCAAAGATGATGAAAATTGTTTCTATCTTCATTTTCCAGTAACTTGAATTTAGCTTCGCGGTAAATTTGACATATTCGTCATTTCCGACGTGCGGTATAACGTTTAAACCATATTTTCTCATTTTGCAAATATAATGATCCTCTTCATGGACTATAAAGTGCGAGCAAGCGTTAAGCACTCAAACGTTAACTGTTCGTTGGCGGAAGTTGCCTAGCTTCTGCTATTTCTACCACCGACGTACGTACACGAACCAACGTAAAGGAAGAGATCCAATTTCGAGCCTTATACTCATGTCGGATATTATTTACCAAATAGTGAAAATTTCGTGCTTGTAGTAAATTCAGATTGCGGAATTTTAGTCTTTTAGTCTGTTTCAGCGCTGTTTTTCCCAAAAAAATAATACCTAATCCAGACAAAGAAAATGTTCAACAAGAGGAAATAATGAACGTCTGCACTTCGAACAGTTGACGTAGCGGAGCTGATTATTCTTGCAAGGTTTTTACCCCCGCGCTGGCCAACGCAGTGTAATATGAAGGGAAAGTGGTTCTTTTCTACATCATCTCTTTGTCTCGGCAATGTCTCCCACGCGGTGATATTCACAAAGAAACGAAAATCCTAAAGACCGTACGTTCATCCGGCATTCTCTTCAGAAAATCTCCCAACCTACACGAAAGCTCCTTGAAAGCTGGTAACCTTCTAATTACCCAGATTAGAAGCAGACGGCTGCTGATGGCGCACACCGTATACTATATAGGCTATGAAACCATAATTTACTCAGTAATTTCATTTCTGTTACCGTTTCAGCTCAGATTCACCTATCGTGTGGTTTCGCTATCACAGCCATTCCCATATCTGCTAATTGTTACAGTTCATTTGACTCACTGGAATTATACCTGTCGTCACACTCCTCGGACTGATCCTGGAATTATGGACAGGCGAACGAGGTAGCAAAATGCGTGACTAATTAAATTTATCTTATCAGAAGTCAATCCTGAAGATTACTCGATCCGAATCTTTGCCTGGAACTTCATTTTTCTCACGCCATCTCTCCTACAAATCATTTTTGATTGATATTTTGAATGTTCGTAGAAAGGCTGGAGTGTCATATGGAGAAACTGACAAATGCATTATAAAAAAGCAGGTTGTGATTATGGACAGTAATTTCTTGCGAGCAAAGGCATGTTACAGTCTGGCTGAGGCTAGCCTCTTATCGGTAAAACTCCAAGCGTGACCTCAATTTGTTCAAGCTCGTTGTCCGCCGAGGCTCTCTGCTTTCAGGACATAAAATTTTATGGAATTTACAGGTCATGACCCATCGGGTTCCGCGATTTCTAGTATGTCACAACGTATACCACAAGCTAAAGTGTGCGAGATGGACGGACTATCGAGTTTCGAAAGAAAAACTTTCTGGTCTTTTCCAAGTTCCGTAACATCCAGAGATCAGACCATAAAGTCTGTACAAAAATACTCCCTTTCGAATTTCCTCCGCGCAATTAAACATTTTTTTTTATCTAGTTGTAGTTCATTTCGGGTACTTTTTATGCATTGTTCCTCAAAACGGGACAACATTCTCCGAGTAGATGGACTTGGACTCGGCGATCAGTATTTTTCTCAATGGCTTTCGTAACCTAATAGATTGATTTCGGAACTTTTCGAATTCTTGTTTGAAATGTCCAAACCAAATGTTCTTAGTCTTCTTTATAGCTGGTACCAAATTTCGGTGGTGTCTATACTATGGAGAGTTTGTCATTCACCATGCCTTTGAAAAACGGGGCAGAATTGAAACCCCGAATTTCAAAAGCTGCGAATAAGGCCAGATTCTGAATTTTCATTCTACCGACTCAGTTTTCAGAAAGATCCTTTCCCGTAAGTCCACGTAGACGATTTGACAAACTCTGGATGGCAAAACACCGATGGTTCGAAATTCCGGAAGCTAAAAATCCGAAATGCCAAAACTCCAAATCTCGGAATTATCGAGATGCAACGTCGTTTATTTGACAGCTTTTGTCATGAACTTCTCTTAAACTTACGGATTTTATTACTATTTGAGTTTTTAACTTTCGGATCTTTGAGCTCCCTGTATTTTGATCTTTCGGAATTCGCAAGTACTGAACTCCAATAATTCTAGAAATTCGGAATCGCATCTCAAGTAAATTCGGAATCCTGACCGTTCCGAACTTTCGGGATTCGGAACTTCAAGATCCCGCCCATAAAAAATGACGGACTCAAATTTTTGGAACCGGTGAACTTTACCAGACTATATAGGCTAACACATATATTATCTATCTGGCTAACCTGAGGCGTATATCCCTTTTGACATGTACCTGAAGAGAAACATTAGGGTCACGTTTTCGTTGCGGCTAAGTGATTTTTTGCAGTCCCAGGCCTGGGAAGGACTTCTGAATCAATTAACATCAAACGAGAACACAACGGCTTGCGAAATGCACGCAAGTTTGAAATTCAATTCCCTTCTTCAGTAAAGAACGAAGGGGGCACGAATTCGGTGGATCGGTTTTATATCTTCATTAGTAGAATTACAATTCGAAATGTGCTGTGAATTAAAGCGGAGTGGAAAAAAAAAAGAAAAAAAGATAAAGAAAATTGGAAGTCCAATCGATATTATGTAATACCAGTGAATTTATTTCAAATTGGTTTACGATCACTACTTATTTACGTACCCATTTTCCTCATATACCGATAAAAGCATCGACTGCATCGATTGTAGTGAACGAAAAGGCAATTTACAGGAATGTAGAGAAGATGAATTGCGAAAATAAGAAATCTGAACGATATTCGATGTGGGAATATACGTAGGGAATAGCGAACTTTCCATCAGAACTGTTGTAATTGTTGTTATTGTTGTGGATAAGATTATTATCTTACCATAGAATGAAATCGATTCAGACGGAGACGGAATATGAATTTTGTGGATTTCAGTCATACCGACGAACCGATAACATCACGGCAGGGTTTACAATGAGAGAAATATTAACGGGCATCAACATCGGCGACGCATCGCGTCGGCGCCAACTTGTATTTCTCTCATTTCTCTCATTAAAAGAAAATACGAATCTGCAGGTGCCGATAACGACGCCCGCCTTTCTTTCCCGATGCGCATTATTTTAATAAAAGTGAAAAAAATCGCTTTTCAATACGCAATTAAAATATCTCATAGTATTCAACGATATCTCTGTACAGTTTTTTATTTTTTTTTTAACCAGTTCACGCGTTGCGCCCAGACGTTCATTCAGATTCGCCGAGGCACGTTTCTCATAACTTTCTATAAATTATTTGTAGGGATATAAATTAATGATACCTATATATTCCCAATACACAACCGCTATTCTATCCAGTCTCGCTATTATTTTATCAGAAACGATGCACGTCTATAATATAGACCCAGAAATTAATCTCTGGATAAGATAACGAGATCGTGCGCCGCTATTCCCACGAACGTACATTGCGCAAAGATATTTCTATATCTCTCCCTCGGTATAATCCATACATAATTATAGTTTCGGACACGTATAATAACTTCGTTTCTGGCTGGAGAACCGTGGAATAATAGTTGGACAAAATACGGTATAGGTATGGATTTCAGTACTCCGAAATCCAAGCTGAAAGATCACAAGTGTCTTCCTTTAATGAAAAAAATAATATACATAGGCTCACCAGCCATACTCAGTAACCAGAAAATATGGCTCGACCAGCTATACGTCAGTGCATTGTTGCAAATCCGTATTAAACCGATGGCAATGGAATTTCTAAACTACCTGAACGTAAACTCAGAAAACAAGGTCAACAAATTCCAACAAAATAAATTGGTTTTTTGTCAATTCAACAGAATTCTGTTTAACAATCGACAATCTGTTTTTGCGTTTTTAATTCAACTAAGATTGGCGGAAAGAAATTTTTTGTTCAATCAACAGAATCTTTCGTTAAATTAACTCAACATTTTGTTGCCTGTAAATCTACCAAATTTTTTGTCAATTCAGCAAAATTTTGGTCTATTCAACGATACTTTTTTCTGAGCGTATGGCTACTACAGCTATATTTTCTATATGTCACTACAACTGCAGCCATACGTATTGCTGGTGAAGCTAAAATTTTTTTTGAGTGTTGCCAACGATCAGCTAAGTTCTAACTCAAAACTACTCACATGTATGAGCTCTCGAGTTTATCGTATAGAGATTCGATTTGCCAACTATAAAGGTACTTGCATAGAGCTGTTGGTATGATGTTTTTAGACGTTATTTCAGGAGCGTTGTGTACTTTCCTCGGAAGTGGCAGTTAATTGGCACATGTAGTAGGCGTGGGCGTGGGTATGAATTTAGGAGCAATTTTAGGACTCGGTATCGGTCTCGTTCGGAGTTGTTACCAAAAGATATTGCATATCGTAGGCGAAAACAGGCGAGAACAACAAACTAATTTCGATTCAAATTTTACGGGCAATGAGAATTAATTCGATACCATTATCCGAGGACCGATCGCAGTGCCTGCGTGGATTGATTCAAGGCAATTACGAACCGAGTGCCGCAAAGCGTCCGGCAGAAGCAGCGTTCATCGTGTATCGCTGTGGTCATGCGGCTATAGTTGGGGAAACTGAGAGAATCCTGTCTGGTCACGGATCGCTATTTATGGTTTCAGAGGGGGCGATAATTGAATGGTCTCGTCGTAGCTTCGGGATTCGATGCGCGAGTCGTGGTATCGCCTAAAGAATGCGAACAAACAAATTCCAACTGGGAAAATTCCGCACCTCCCGAATGCGTTCGTACAACTCAAACTCCGCCTATTTCTCGCCATACATATCATACACCAAATTTTTCTCGAATTATTTTATATCCACCTCGAAACGGCGGATAAAAGATCACGTACTTGTTTAGGTAACACGCGGGGGGACGACGCCGACGTTTGCGAAATATGAAATTCACCAATTGGTGGTATTGTGGCCGCCGGGTAGGTAGGCAATCCGTTTTCCGAATGACAAATTTGCACTGCCTTCCAGTCTCTATTTTATATCATCCCTTCCTAGCTGTAGTACAGAGTACAAAGACCACAGGATTTTTTTTCCTAACAATAGAATTTGGACGAAATAATCGTAATCCTACGTTATTACTTTCGCCTTGCCACGGACTACCCGGTTAACCAATGAAGTTTGGAAGCGAACGTGCAGAGCATAAAATACATCTAGATACAGATGTATTTACGTCTGACGAGAGATTTACGGGATTCAATTAATCGAAATGAAAAAGCAACCGCGGACTGATATACAATTTGTTAATTAAAGGCCAATCAACTTTTATACCACCGTATGACCAACAGCTCGAGTGCCGTAATGGCTGAATTATTTCTCTACGTTGGACGGATGAAATTTTCTCCTCTGGCAAACGCGTGCACAGGCAGCAACACGGTTGAAAAATACTTCAATCGCGAGCTTTGAGGTATTGGTGAAAAGAGCAAGGCTGCTTCATTAAACGCCAAATAGCGGTTATCAAATGGAAATATCATTACCCCGATATCTGGTATTCGCCATTAGCACGATTCATGCCTTATTCCAAAATTGTGGCCTATATGATTCAGGCTTTTCATTCTAAAATCCTTGTCAAAAAGTTAACATTATTTGATACGTTGATTGACCGTAAATCAACATTTTCAATTACCACCATGATGGCTAGCTATACCTGCCGTAGTCATTAATTCAATATTAAATTTTTAACATGTATCGGCATGGAATTTTCCAACAAACAAGCCGACGTACTGAAAACATGTCCATTATAATCAGTAAAGTTCAAACCGCTAATCAGGAACGGAAAATCAACTAATTATTGTAATCGAATAACTTATTGTGTATTGACCGCAAATAATAGCGAATTGCAGTTCAAACTACGTTGAATACATCAATTAGTATAATAGTGAATCAAATTGATTTCAAAAATCGTTGATAAATTATCTACTCATCCTCCAATACCTTGTGATTGTATGTGAAATTAGCTTCATCTCGAAAAACTCAATCTAGATCGCGTCTACACTAAAACGTTGATTAATCCAGCTCTGCACTCTGCCTTTTTTATTAAAGGTAATTTTTTGGCAATTCAAACGTCAAATCGACGGCGGATTCAACTATCAATTTGACACGGACTCGGAATTTTCTCAAAAGTTACGTGGAACTGTTCGAGCACCGAAAAACTCGTAATCGAAGGTTGCAGTGTTGAATTTGTGATGGGAGGAAATCCTGCAGGATTTTCAAAAGTAAGAGAAACAAATCAGAGTCGCGGAAATTCCAGAGCAAACATATCGGGAAAATGGTGGGCTGAGGGGCGTATATAGGTATAAATCGCGAACTCGTTTACTCCATCAACGTGATCCGTCTTAAGGATTCAATAGAAACTAGTATGAAGTTGCGGTTCTTGGCAAAGTTTGGCATAAATTGGATAATCGGTACTCCATTCATTAAACGAGATGAACTGATGTTGTCATAAATTTTAGGTCTATAGAAAATGTTTAATTCGCAATTGTGATTTAGAGGAATGAAATCATGGACTCTAGCTCTTTTGAGGTCAGCAATTTCCTTTCAACTCTTTTCCTTGAGTATTCCTTTGGCATTTCACTGTGAACGCGAATTTTGTGAGATCCTTTTCCAACTCTTTGGCAGAGTCTAACCAAATTCTAACAAAAGTATCTGCGTCCCCGGTTTGGCCGAACACGTTATGTAAGATTAGCTCGAAATAAAACGAGATCGAATCACCCCCACAACTGCAGACTGTACTGCAGTGTCATTTAAATTCAACGAAATTGAGAAGGGAATTGGCTTTGGTATCTCAAACATAATGTAAGTCCATTTTGAATCCCAATTCCGAG
The DNA here is from genome assembly GCA_963989295.1 of Ametastegia equiseti. Classification (NCBI taxonomy): domain Eukaryota; kingdom Metazoa; phylum Arthropoda; class Insecta; order Hymenoptera; family Tenthredinidae; genus Ametastegia; species Ametastegia equiseti. Next base: position 8,618,944 of record OZ022393.1, read on the forward strand.
TCACGAAACTTTGCATCTTCGAATCGTTGCAGCTGACCGAAACTTGAATCTCGTATAATACTGGGAGTGTAGGTGTTTGCAGATGTACTTTCGGTTTATAAGATTTGTAAACTGTTACTCAAAATAACTCTCCATAAATCTCTGGGTAATTTTCAAGCGTTCGAACACGTGGTTACATGTGTTTCCTGGCAAAGTTAATCAGCTAGTTACCTGCCAACGGCAGTTCTGCTTAATCTAGAAGCACCGCAAAGTTCCTCTCTAGTGGCTAACCAGAAGTTAGTGATCTCAAGTGCAGCCAGTAGTATCTTGCAAGTGACTGAACATTAGGTCGCTTAAAGTTTAATACGAGGCCAAGCCCAAAGGCTTCTTCTTATATATCCAGTAGTCCCGAAGGAACGGAGATTGCGAATTGCGGGCGTCATCATCGTCTTAATGGCATTTAATAACGACACAAATACCTGATCAAAGAACGACATATTCCCCTCGGATTAACTGAGCTCATATGGCTCTTACGCCACGTGAAAGACATTCTTGAAACACTAACTTACTGGCTTACGCACACAAAACCACACACGTTGAATAAAGAGACGAGAGACAAATAAGTTTCTAGGGAAGCAAGTGAGACACAAGGGATGTAGAAGAAGTATAAAGGATATTTTTTAGCAGATTGTCTGGAGGGATTTGAGAAAAAAAAAAACGAAAAGAGAAAAAAAAAAAGGATAAAACCTCTACGGTATGATATACATGTATACGCTGCAGTATGTGTCGAGGGATTCCTGCTTTGTGAGGCAAGAAAAGAAGCCTTGTATTTATCACGCTCAAATTTTACACATTCCGTGCCAAGTTAAACCCACTCCAACTATGTTTCCGTTCCAAGCTCGTGTGCCGAGAATGTAGACGGATTTTAGCCGAGGTATTTCGTCCAAGTATTCCATCATCCTCCTGAGGTCGATGCTGAAACAATCTTGATATCTGCAGGGTAGGTACCTGGTAGCCATTCAACGATATATCAACAAGCATCGTATCCTTCCTGGAAAAAGGACCCAGACTTTCTTGTCTCTTGCGATTGGTCGTGATTCCCGAATGTTCAGCTGATGGGCACTTTGTCCAAAAATTCAATCCCGGATGAGGATCATGTTTTTTTTTTTATATCATTTTGAAATACCCGTCTGGGATTGTCCATCCGTGATTTATGAATTCAAGGATCAAGATTTTCGGTGCTCTTCATCACCTCCTGAGAATAAATCGATGACTGCAGTGAAGAGTGGTAATAAATCCGCGTTGTCGCGTCGGTTCGTTACCCGTTCACACCTCCAGCTCAGATTCAAAAAGTTGAATTTTCTGCTTGTAAAACCGAGTACCCAGGTATAATGTATAAAAGAGCTTTAGCCAAGGCGAAGGACTCGTGCTTTGATTATATTCTCCACAAGGTCGTCAAGCTGCCTTGTCGCCCGTAAACCCCGAGGCGAGAGCAAAAGAGGAAGAGTGCAAAGATGAACCTAGCTGGGTTACTCCTTGTTCATGGAGCTCGAGCAACGTTGCTGACCCGGATGCTTCGGGCTATGCATAGTTTTACGAATATTTCGCCTTGTCGCCGATGAGGCGACATTCTGTGGCACGGGGGCTGGGAGGGTTCAAAATTACAACGACAAAATAGCTAACGGTTTTAGAGGGACGGGAATGTCGGTCTGGGGCTCCCGCACTAGTATAACTCTTGTACAGTGTTTAGGAAGCCAGTACGCCATGTACCATGGTTGCAAGAATTAGACGTACTCCGAAAAGAATTCATCCCTTTACGATGAGAATGCATTTCACATCATCAAAATCGGTTATTTTCAAAATACGTCCCGAATTAATGTCGAGTGATGAAGAAACTTCCAAATTTGGAGATTTGATCAAATTTAATCTTCTACCCTAATTTTGTTCGTTTGTTAATTTTCCCTGATCAATTGACGAAGTCACGTTTTTTCTAACAACCTGGATTTTGAAGAAGAATCATCATTCTGTAATGAGACAAATATATGCTGATGTCAAACGAGTCTTGGCGATTGATTCTATTTTGGACTATGTCTAATTTTTCCAGTCATGACAAAGTCTAGTCGTATTCAGAGGATACTCTGCCTGTACCTAGATACGCATGAAACGAGCAGAATTTTGAGCTAGTCAAATTAAGATAAAATGCAATGTACGGAATAATCATTGGATAAATGAGTTATCGCAAACTCGTATTCAACTTTGATTCAACCTTGAAGTTCAAAATTTTGTCTGGAACGGAGTGAGTGACGTGACTAGACTTTAGTGTGCCCAGCCACAGCACGGGCATACATATTACATATTACATATTCCGACAGAATTTAGAGTCTCTCGGTTCGAGACGGTGGAAGAATCCCGAATTATTCCTCACCTGCTTAATTTATTGATTTTGCATAATATTGGTAACGGGTCCAGCGCGAGATTGTCGTATAGTTTCATGAAAAGAATTGCAGGAAAAGTATGAATTTCGAAAAGTGAATATATCTAAACCGAATAGTAAACAGACTCAAAAATCCAACTGAAATTTGTTTTATAATTGACGTTGTATCTATGCCTATATAATATCTAGAAAGATTTGAAATTTTGTCAGACGTTTTTTACCCGGTTGTAATTTACCCGTGAACAAACCTGGTGGAATTTTTGCAATATAGCTTTGTGAAATTGACCTGAATTTTGCCGGGAAAATTGTTCGGTTGAATAAAGTCGCCAGGGAGACGCGTTAACCCAATTAATCCGTGCACACAATAACGGTGAGCTGTACACTTGAAATACATCGTGAATATTTCAACGAAGCATACCTATCTAGTTTCATTTTTCGACTTGTGTACATTGCAAGGTGTGCACCGAGCCTCACTACGTACAGATATACTAGCCACTATATGCTACGAAGTTCCCTATTCCCTGACAAAAAGCTGTAACAGCCTGCGGGAGTTTTCCTCTTTTCTCTCTCTCTCTCCCTCTCTCTCCCCCTCTCTCTCTCTTTCCTCCAATAATCTCTCCTTCTTTTTCTCTCCCTGACTCTCTGCAGTTATACCATAGTCCTTTCAGAATTCGTCTACACTTCATTCATTCCTAAGCTTGCGGATTTGCCAATGAGCTCACGTCCCTAACTAATTAGCTCTAGTCTAGTTTTGGTTTTTTTTTTTTATTCTTCATTAATTTCTTTCTTATGAAAGATGAAATTCGAAACGAGCGTGATGGCAGTCTCTTATCATTCATAGAAATAAATTATGCAAATCTATGTATGTGCGAGTGACGGACAAATTGAAAATATTAAACGGTTCGAACCGCTGTGTGACCGACAGAGCAACGTTTTGAAGTGTTTTTTTTTTTTTTTTTTTTTTTTTTTTGTTGTTGTTCTTTAATAGTGATTTTGTAGTGAAAAATTCAATGTTTCATTTCCAAAGCATTGCATTATGCGTCACAGTGTGTTTCAGCAGAGATTTTACAAGTGATGGTGGTTAGATATCTGGCAGCTATATGGAAGTAGCAGCCATAATTTTGGGCTCCCCAAGAACGTACCGTGTTAATTTTACATCTCATTTGCATCGACTCTTGGAAAGCTGGGATTCAACGTCGATATTTATTAGATCGAGCGCCTTGCGACTAAATACGAGTATATAAGGTACAGCTGTATGAACTCGGTATTTCCAATGTTGGTAGGTATGTAGATGACTTTGAATTTGTTCAATGATTATTGTATTTTTCGGCAGAATTTCGCGATGGGCAAGAAGAAAAAAAGCTTAGCTAGTCTCCATTTCATTTGCATTCAGTTTTATGAAGTCGAGACCCGAAGCTGTACGTTTATTATGTCACGCCCGGTGGTTTTGCGCACGTTGTGGTGTTCGCCAGGCTCACGCCACGGCGGTTCGGTGAGGCAGCCGTAGAATCGGAAATTGGGAATTTCTCATTTCTCGATGGTATATCGTATACAGAATACAAAATTTCATCCCATTTGATGTAAATCGGTAAAATTTTGTACCTACAAGCGAGCTTTTTCTACGACGTTGCTTCGCTTCAAAGGATTTATTGCCTAATATAAATTCTCCTCCCTCGAACTGTTTTTCTAAGGTTTCCTGCGTTGAGAAAAAGATGGTTTTCCCCAAAGCAAAATCTCTCCGTCTTACGATGCCTGGGCGAAGCTCGCTGAATACCGCGCCGAAAGTAGAATTCCTTCTTTTTCGAAAAAAGGTTGCGATGTTTGCTCTCTCTTTCACTCCCTTGGCTTCTTAAAATCCTTTCAGATAAATAGCCGGAAATGAAGGCTCTGCTTTCCCCTGCGCCTTTCGATCAGCTTCCGTTATTCCGTCCGACGAATCCTTGAAATACATCGAATAATCGAATGCGAAATTTCCCTCAGAGTATATCCACGGATTCATGCGAATATCCCAAATCCCATTTTCGCGTAGTTCAAAGTGTCAGTATTTTTTTTTATTTTCTTTTTAAATTTTTCCCTAACAATATGATAAAATGACTAGAGTTTACAACCTTGTGGAAAGGGGATATTACCTGCGAGGTAAATGCCTTATAGCCGCGACCCAATTACAAAGGTTTACCACAACTTCACCCTCTCCCCGTCTTCGTAGCCCTACGAGCCTTTGAACAGAACGCGTAAGACCGCGATTAAGATACGCCACGTACGCTGCGACGGGTTCACCCTGCTCCTTCACCTCCTTTCGTCTCGGGATCCCCAGGTCAACCTCTCACCGAAAACAATTAGCGACGGAATAAGAAGGGTCTGTGTTGGGGTCTAAACTACTACATAGTTGAACACAGGGAATTTCAGTCACATACTGGTCGTAATTTCAAAGAGTCAAAGTCCGAAGGTAATTCGCACTGAAAAGAAATGCGAAAATCAAGTTTTCGTTTGACCGTGAGATAAATTTGGAAAAAATTCAGGGTGTAATGGGGCGTTTAATGAAAATTAACCGTAAACTAGTCCGGCAACGACAGAACAACCTTTCGAAGGACGAATATATAGAATTGAGTGACGTGATGATAATAGCGGGTTACACAGGCTGGACATACGAACCCGTCAACGCCATTGTTAATCACCGCTTCATTCGACGTGCTGGATAATTAAACGAGAGATTCCGCTACTGAGTTCACGGTTCGTTTCGTTACCAGGACGAATTACAATCCGTAGAAGGACCGGAATTCAACCCGAGTCACCGGGAGTCTGCAGCGGGGAATTTAAGTTTTTTTTTTTTTTTTTCTTTGTTTTTTTTTGTCAAAGTCGTCTGTCCAACTCTAAGACGTGGGATGCAGCAATCAACCCTCCATATATAGCGATTCCTGGGATCAGCACTTTCGAAACTATATGAATTTTGCAAGGAAAAAGTTGATCGAAAAATGTTCACTTCCCGTAACGCGCTGTCTATGGTATGCAAACCCGTATATTTGAAGCTGATAGAAAATCTGTACCTTACGATAATACAACGAGAATTTCAATATTTGAAAACGTAAAGAGATCACCACTCGGAAGTATTCCCAATAAATCTTCAACATTGGTTGGCCAGCCGGTGGTATATGCACATGCTGCGGGTGCGGTTATATTATTGAATCGAACGTGAAACCATCATGAAGGTATTCTGATTCGGTAGATCAAATAGGTAGATCGGGTATCGAATTTGAATATGAAACGAGCCGAGCATATAACTTTGCTTGTGGTAGATTTTCATCGAATTACTATATGTATTCGCGAATGTTGTGATAACCCCCAGAGTTTTATAACGTCGTTGCGGAAAACACTGCAGTATAGGTATGTACCCCGGTACCCGACCACTGAACTGTCAGCATCATTAGATCCTGCTATTGAACAAGCCAGCTGGTTATTTGTCGATCAATATTATAACCGAATTAAATGCCACACTTCGGCTGCGTATACATATAGCTCGCAACCAGTTTCCGTTGTTAACCTGGAATCAGTGTGCTATATAGAGCTATATAGCCCCCAATGACTATAGGATAACATCATCGATTCAGGCTCAATTCGATCAATAAACAGCTTATGGTTCCCACAATTACGGATTGGCTTTAATCGCTTTATGCCTATACCGTTTCAACTGTTTCCTAGGATTACCTCGCTATTTACTCTATTAAACTGAGCAACATAATACCGGCTAGTCGATGAAAGGGATAAATACGCGAACAATAAGAGCCACCGATTTCTTCGGTTGTGGCTGACAAAGTTTTCTCCAAAAATGTATAATGAAATATCATACTGGGTTATATACCATTCCTCTCCAAGATCATATATGCGAATGCGAAAAAGGAACCAGACTAATGGAGAAGAAGGAAAAAAAGCACGTTTGTCAAGCATGATGATTGACATGAGTCAAAGAGAAGATAATAACCGAGTAAAGAGAAACTGTGCTTTCTGCAGACAAGGACGGGTATATTTGCGGTGAAAAAGATGCCAAACATGAATTCGTACATTTGGGATTGTGGCTAATTTCTGAGACTCCTATAGGAGGGAGATGTGGTTAACGGTACGTAGTCAGACGTGAGGTTTCGCAACGTGACGGTGGCCACTGTAGGCAAGCTTTTCTGCGGATTACAAGCGCTCGAGAGAACTCGAGGAACCACCCCCAACGCGACTGGGGGTAGTCGATCTCGCGCTCTTTTGCCAGCGTTGAAACGATTCGGGGTTCTCGGGGGTTTGGTCTCAGGTCGACTATGAGAACGTTTCGCCTGACCGAGAGAGACGAGGCATGCAGAGAGAGAAAATTGAGGGTGGCAAAATAAAAAGAAGGGTAAACTGCGGAGACGAGAAGAAAAGAGAGGGATGATTTTAATTAAGTAAACGCAGGGCAAAAGTGAGTTGAACCCGTGCCCGCTCGGTCGTTAAGCTCCTGGATGAGTCGAGTCAAGTCGAGTTCGGCTCTTTTCACCCGCCGCGGTCTCACATTATGTTATTTTCTGGTGGACCGCGCTCGGAACTGATAGTGTGTTTTCTCCGCCTATAGATGTACAGCCTTACGTCGATCTTCCATTCTATGGCTTTGAATATATATGTATATATATCTCTCTTTTTCTTGCTGTGTGGCAGAAATAAATCTGTGATTTTCGTGACTTGTACTGATGAGAGTGAAACTGGGATTTTTTTGTTGTTGTTGATAAATTAGCACAACCACCTGATTGGTTAAATAAGCTCGGGATGGGATTGAAATTCCGAATTTCAAAAGCTGAGAAGGATGAAAATTCCGAATTTTCATACCACCGACTCAGAGTTTTCAGAAAGATTATTTCCCCGTAAGTCTACGTTGCCAATTTGAAAAACTCCGAATTGAAACACAGCGAAGGTTCGAAATTCCGAAAGCTAAAGATCCGGAAAGCCAAGACTCCGAGACTCGGAATTCGCTCGAATGCAACGTCGTTTATTTGACAGCTTGGTCATGAGCTTCCCTCAAATTTGCGGATTTCCGGACTTTCTGAGTTTTTAACTTTTGGTTCTTTGAGCTGTCTGCATTTCGAACTTTTGAAATTTCCAACATCTGAACTTTAACGTTTTCAGAAACTGAAAATCGCGTCTTCAATAAATTCGAAATATTGACCGTTCGGAACTTTTGGAATTGGGAATTTCAATACCACCCTGCAAGCTCTGGGTGTTTCCAGATATCCTCTTCTTAAGCTGTTTCATTATCGGAAGAAAACAAGACCACGACGATACGGGTAATTATATGTATTATCCGAGGTGGTCTATGGAAATGTTATACAATACCTAAACACCGCCCATTATTGTTCAGATCGTTAACTTGTTGAACGTGATAGTATATCTAACAGCCTTAGTAAAGTTCTATCTCTCGAAAGACTCCCGCTCATTTGCCTTGGTGAAAATCCATTTCTGAAATAATGAATAATTTGAATCACATTCAGAAAATCAAGGGTCCAATTCTCATTCGTTCGATCCTCAGTCTTTTCTACCAGGTATTTTTCACACCCTTGACTACTCAACGAAGTGAAATTGATGAAAATATCGGTGAGCACGGGTAGGTAAAGAAATTGTGAAAATTTTCCAAGAAGTTCGTAATTCGGAACGACTTTCTTCTTATTTACTTTTATTCTTTTTCAACCTTATTCCTTCCCTTACCTTACCTTACCTTACCTTTACTTCCCTGACGACAGAAGAAACTTGTAATTTTCCAAGAGTGAATCAAAAGTCGTCTGGCTGGTAAAAGATTCTACTTTGGTGGTACGAGGCTGGAAGGACGTGTTGATATCGATCTGCTGGCGGTTGTTTGAAGCGGGGTTCAAACGATTAGGGGTAGGTAGGGGGTGGCGCGTGAACTCAAGCCTTCCCTAAATATCTACAGTCTGGCTCTACCGCGTCTTTATGGCTCTTAGCTCGTCAGAGATACCTCCTTGAGTAGGTACGCTAGGTATCTCAACCTACCTACCTACCTACCCTTATACACCGAACCTTAGCCACCTGACGCAAACTCACGTATAGTTGGTATATACCTACTACACGATTCTGGCAAGAGCTATCAATGCCTACGCAAAGCCTCGTGAAAATAAAACCAAGTGCGCTATACCAGCCGTATAACCCACGGGCCGAGATCCGGTGTCGTAACGCGGTGAAACTTGCCCCAGGCAAGAACTTACCGACTATGTTATATATGTATGTATGTATGTATGTATGTACTCGAATGAGTGAGGACTTTCTGCCATGCCGGCGAGGGATAACCCCATGTTATCTTTCTCCCAGGTGTTCTTCCCACAAACCAGGCTAAAGTGTAACCCCTCCCCCCCCCCCTTCCTCTTCTTTGCCCCCGACTCTCCTGAACTCTTCTCCTCGGTAACCAGGTGGATCCTTTCTCTTTTACAGAAATTAATTTTCAACTTTTACCCAAAGTTTAAATCGCTTTTCTTCCCGTAACATGCTGTGATCCGAGCTCTTGATTATTTTTCAATACCTATTCCTCTGCATTTTTCATCAACGGGAATTCAGAAGAACCCTGAGTTATTTGAGCTTCTATTAATCACGGAAGGATTTCGAAAGATTTACAATGATTTGAGAGGTTCTTATTAGGTTCCAATGAATTCCAAATAATTTCACTTGATTTCAAAGAATTTCACCAAATGGTGTATGCCAGGTTTTCATAGAGTGACTGAATCAAGCCTCGTTACGGTATAACGTTGAACTATACCTATACTGCATTTGCAAATTTATATCACACGTCATTCGATGATCATTCCCATGCATCATTTCAGAAATTTTGGGTTCAGAGTAGTGCAGAACTCGACACTATGATAACTATCATCATTTCTTCGAAAAGGCAACGTCAGGCTGTAAGACCAGAGCAAAGTGAATGAAAATCGCTGACAGTATTTACGTGAGAAGTTGATGACAGAAATGTAGTTGCCTGCTTCATCATACGTCTAACTGTATTTTAATATCCTGACATGAAGGTTCGTGACAGGGTGCTGTGTTCCATTGTGCGTCCGTCGCAGAGCGACAATAGTTGAAGGGTTCAGAAGTTTGCTTCAATTCATCTCAAAATGGACATGTTTTTGGCCGAACCTCGCCTTCATTTTCGATTCTAGATCGTTGCCGGTTTTCGAAAACCAGAAAATGGTGATAATTGTACAGGAAAGAAGAAGAAGTCACTCCCTATAGTTGAAATGAATATTTTCATCGTACATTGGATATAGAAATTATGGAGCTTTACTCGAAAACTGAAGTTCCAGGCGTCATAAAACGAGATTACCATAGAAAATAGTTTACTCGTGAAACAAAGTTGACCATACTTTTCATACGAGGTGTATTATCCTTGAAGTTTCCCATTGAATACTGCCATTCAATTTTTACAAAGTACCAGTTTTCGAAAATATACGTACACAATCGCGTATATTTAACGAGGCTGCTCTGACAGAAGCGTGTAAACGGTAAGTGCTCCGCGAAATGGAAAGTACCGAACGAACGGTATTTCTACTCGGTCCATGGAGGTATTGGGCAGTAATTTTTTATCGGTTATTGGCGGGGAAGGTAAGGCTCCCCGAAATCCAATATTGTGAGAGAAGCAGGCTCAATTTTGGCGATAATTTCACCGTGGCTCACCGCATGGCGCCGCCTGCAGGTAAAAATAAAGTGCGATATTCATCCGCTCTTTCCGCTTCTAAAATTTCCGTGTTCTTTGCCGGACTGTTTCAAATCCGCAATTGTTCGCTGAATGCCAGTCGACGGTATTGTTAAACAATCATTTAGGTCACTGCAGCTTATTTCTTTCATTTATCTTCATATGCGATGGCCTATCCTCAACTTCTTCACAATATCCTATTCAGCTATCGAATGGAAAATGCGCAAATCTCAGGGCTCGTATTACTCAGTAAGTGATCCTAATTTCAGCGAAACTTGATCATTGATCGCGGGTTCAAGTCAGCTAAAGTTTTATCGCACTCCCGCGCCGGGGAGGCAGAGCTCGATTCTGATTCGTTGAGAAATGTCTTACCCTTTAATATATACCATACCCTCTGAAATTGGTGGGCGATTTCGAGGATCTGGGCCTACATACATATACATGGATACTTTGGGTAAACCTTGACGTACACTAACATTGCCCATGAGTGTGAGAAGGTAGGCGAACGCGTATATAGGTCTGCGAAACTCCGGGTATAATACACCGTTAACATCGAAGCGTGACCGTAGTTTGCAAACGCTCAACCCTTAATCATAAACGCGGGAAGTTCAGGTATGTCCCTGGCGAACTTTGGTCTGGTGAAACTCTCCGTGTCTGGCCACGAAAGTGGAAAGAGCCCCATCTAGGCTGGTTCACCTTTGCAGACCAGCGAGAAACCGGGATGTAGGTTAGCTGCATAATGTAGAGCCGTTGTGTGTTCAGATCACCCTCTACTTTGTGTCTGAGCATGTCCGGGCTTTGTGCTATTTAGTGTGGAAATGCTTTTCTAATATTCAGTAGCCGAGTGGCTTCCTACGTTGCCTACACTCCAGTCGTACCTTCGGCCCACTTTACAAACTCCGATGGCGCCATTGTACCTTATCCTCATGCTACCTGCCATCGGAAGTCAGAACAGTGGACATATCATTAGGAGTGCAACGTTGGAATACTTCGAAGACGTTTTACGAATTGATTCTGATACTCATCTATGATTCCCATGGTTTTATATGGCACATGGTTCTCATCTTCTTGTCAAAAGATTTCCACCTCATTTGACAATATGTGTTGAAATCAGGTTGAGCTTTCGGTGTTTCTCGTCTCTGTGATTCACAGAAGAATTGAATAAGGTTTGGCATTCGGGGAAATGCTTTTTACCACACGCCTGCAACTGACGACGCAATAAAAATCGGAATTATTTAACTGAGTGGCGAAACTGGGCAGAATTTTGGAGAATAGAAGGAAATACGGAGGTTTCCTCGTGGGGTATGGAAGCTGTTTGGCTGCAGTCCAACTTTTTCATTGGCTACCTCGACTTCGTTGATTTATTTTATTCGTCAGGATGGATCTGTAGCGCCAAGATGCCAATTGGAAGAGGTTATCGACGATAGAGGTGCGCCAAGGTAGTTGGGCACAGTTTTTATGAGAAAACTTTGGGAAGCACTCCGGTTGGTTTCTATCAAAGCCCCCTGGATCGAGAAGAAGAGCAAGAAAAATCTCAGGGTAGAAATTTTTCAGGATACGATTGTTAAAAGTTTGCCCACCGATATATATATAGCCAAGCCATAATAATATCAGGATGGGATCATCCTCTGGAAAAATAATTCAATAACCAGAGATGCCAAGATTACTGCGTATTCTTGCGTCATTCTTCGCCTTCACAAAGGCAGCGCCAAATCCTTCGGAATCGCCGATGCAATTACCTACTCCGAGCGATCGTCGATCTTTCAGATAGCAGTAGATCAAAGGTGCAGGAACTGCCGGCGAAAGAGGTACATGTTTGAAGAAGAAACATTCAAACCCGTTGTCAGCCCGAGAATCTCGAGTTGATTTAGAATATATATGTTCAAGTATATATACGTATATAGGGGTGGCTGTCAGACCCTTGTCTTTCCTCAGGACCTTCTGAAGTCTGGTCTGCCCTGCGGTGGTTAGCGTTCAATCGGGGGCCAGTTAAATTGGCCGGTAAAACTGAGGGGCTGAGAAAATCCGAGTGGATCGAAATCAGGGGAGGGAAAAATTAAAGTGGGGAAGCAAGTCGCGCAATTAACATACTTCCATTAATTAGATTGGATATTTTCGCGAGGTAAAAGATAAAAAGATTAACAATGACAAGGGAAATTCTGAAAGATTTTCATAGCCCGAGAAATTCCGGTGCATCAATTCCGTAAATGAATCCGGTTGGATTGCCGCACTATCAAGTTTGCCCCAACTTCCGCGATCCCAAGCCGAACCAATAACCGGATGGAAATGATAATTTCCTCTGCAACCCGATTCAATTTGTATCGTTTTACCAGCCGGCAATATTCACGGATTCTAAACCGAGCAGAGCGATTGCTGGATTATAAATACCTACCTCAGGAAGCCCAGAACCGCGGAAGAGACTAAAATCAATCAGATCCTGATGGCGGTGGGGCGTAACGTGAAATTGGTCGACCAAGCTAGTCGGTTGGTATTTTGATTGCTGAAATAATTGCGACCAATGAACCGGTTCATGCCGTATTGCCAGTCACGAATTCGTCAATGAAACACGTGAATAGAATTAGTCGAATAATGAAAAGCAATTTTGTGAACGAATCAATATACCTTATACGTACGCTTGTATAGATAGGAAATTACGTGACATGCGTTGACATCGACCCTATACTTCCAACCTGCCCACGCATTTTCTGATAACTGTGCTCCGGTTCTATTTTCTGGCTGCAATGAGAAGCCATAGCTGTAGAAATCATCAGGTGGTGGAAACCCTATGCCACGATACTACAATGGACATTGAAACGCGGTAGAATTATTCGAGTCAGACGTCGACCCTACTGCGAAGATACAAAAAAAACGTGTGCAGATTGCGAAATCTGGTGAGAAACTCACCCCGGAACCAGAGTATAAGAATCCCTCTTTACACCCGTTACACATTTTAATTTTCCTAGAATTCCTGGGACACTGGTTTTGCGGAGTAATTACCGACAATGTGGAAAGATATTCTAAGCATCCGTTTTTGGTATGGCTACACTTTTGCTTTGCTGGAATATTTTGCTTCTCCATATCTGGCCAGTCAGGAACAAAACTCGACTTTGAATCCTGACAAAACCCGCGATCCACTTTCCCCTGGAGTAGAAGAATTCCGAAATATACCGTTGAAAATTGGCGAATAAATTTCATGATACTAAAATGAAATCACTTGTTCCTCGACGTCTAGCCTCCTGAGTGAACGGAAAGTGCAATCATTGGTGCTGAACCGTAACCTGATTTTGGAAAAGACGGTTAGTTGCATCGATGTAGGTAGGTACATACAAGCTAATACCAAGACTGGCTTGTATGGACCCGATACAGCCAGCTGTAGATGTATATAATACGTATTAGTACTTCGGCTAGGAAATACGGTAAGCTAATCTGTCAGCTTCAGGGAAACACGCTTAGCTCCGGTACATAGACTGTGTAGTGTACCTACAAGCGATATCTAAGATACAGCCACCGTGTAGGTACTACGTATAGAGGGAACACAAGATTGCCGAGAGTAAGTAGAGTGGTGATGCTTTACCGGGTCGCGCCTTATCTTAAGTTTACCAGACATCCTATATAACTGTCTATAAAACACAAGGACCGCGAATGCCATGTACATTTTCAGCCGAAATAGACCGAGATTTTTGGAGGGAGAAACACCCCCCGTGGCATCGTCGAAGTATATTGGTACAGATATTCGGAATTCTTGAGTACCTACATGTGTGTCTATCCAAGGGGTTGAACGGCAATCTACCATGGAATCAGATGCTAATGGGTCCCATGAAACGTCCGTACTGATCCGAAGAGAAAATATATCTCTTTTACCAAATCTCTACCCCTGCTGCTCCCTTCGCGATTATAACTCGAGCCCTATTTCCGAGGATCAAGACCATCTCGCCATCCCCAAAAGCAGTCGAGATAACTTATGGAATAATTAACTTATGAATTCAGCTCAGCTTCGGCGTTGGTTACATTTTCCGTTGATACATTCAAACCCGCGCGTTCCACGGGTTGGGTAGATTTACGAAATTCGATACTTGGATACGAGAGCAGGAGACTGAAATGATGAATGAAAAATTTCTGATTGAAGAATCGGTAGCCAAGTTTTAACGTTTAATAAAGAATTATTGCTCGGTTCGAACAGCTTTTCTGGATTGATAACAACCAAACTGGCCGTAATGAATCTCACTTGAGAGTTACTGGTACTAGTAAAACGTATATTCAAACACTGGTAACTATTATCAGTTCTGAATTCGCCCCGAGGCCGAGGCAGCGAATTTCAATATCTACTTTATTCCATCTAGTGTGCTCATCAACGAGTTCTTAAACAACCAGAACATTTTCGCTTGAGGGTAAACCTTCGATTATAGATTCTCACTCCTTAAGGTGATACGGTAGTGATCACTTCAAACTCTTCCTAGCTAACATAAAGAAACGTGAGTTTTGCTGGAATCCTATCAGTTTTTTTTTTTTTTTTTCTATATAAAGTGACATACTAGCGCCTTTCACCAAAAAACCGAATTCATCCGTCGAGGGTTTGATCACATCGTTCGTTCCATGACAATAATTGGTAATAATGGAATTTCGAACAGACTCCCATATCGCGTTGAGGGGAGCAGTATGTCGGGGTTGGAAAAATTAAACATAGTCCAAAATCAATTTGTTTCATCACCAAAGTTCATTTTGCATCATTATAATCATCACACTTAAAAACGGTTGCTGCACGAATTTAGGCACACCGTAGGTCCGATTCGACTTATCTATGACCAAAATTGTTCGGAATACAGGCCGTCACAAATTGAACGAGGGAAATCGGCAAATTTAATTTTTAGGCTGAGTTATTTGCAAATAAGTGAAAAAGAAATGTTCGATTATAGAAAAATTTGCCATATCTTCTATGATAATTTTTTTGATTCAATTTCCCTCGTTCAATTTATGACGGCGCGTCTTCCGAACAATTCGGATCCTGAGAAAGTGAAATCGTACCTAGAGTGTGCCTCAATCCGTGCAGCGACTGATTTCTAGTGACATAATTATAAGGATGTATGATGAACTTTGGTGAAGAAATAAATTGATTTTGGACCACGTTTCATTTTCCCAACCGCGACATACTGCTCCCCTTAAACTCGACCAAGTCTTGTCCAGAATTTTCAATCCTTGCACGTTTTCCTCTTTCCAAGTAATAATTTTTCTGAAATATTCGTGCTCTGTATTAGCGTACTAGCGGGTCACCTCTTGAGTTCTGACACGAAACGAAGATTGCTTCTTTCCGAGAAAGATCCCGGTGTATTTTCGAGCCATGAAAGATTGTCATGCGCAGGGCGCACGGTGGTTTGACAGATGCCATTATAACCGAATGTATATATTCTCGCTGCGGTATACGGTAAGGTGTAGGGCGAGGTCGACTCTGGGTCGGTCGTATATTCAGCTCACAGAGAAAAGTGATCGCGATTCTGAGAAAGGCGAAACACGACGAACACGACCAGGGTGATATACTTGCAGATCTCGTAGACCCCCTGGATTTTCTGTAAAAGTGAGACCAGAACCGAAAGCTGTAATGGAATAACCAAGTCACGATATTCTGCCTAGTATTCGCCATTACTGTTCAATCAAATATTTCCACACACGCTCGATACGCGTTGATATTAGAGCAGGCAAAGTCATGAAAGGAATGCATGCGGTGCAGGTCAAAAGTGTTCTCCAGGCAGTGCTTAAGTCTCGGGTTCGAAAAACTTGCGTCATTAAACTTTTAAGATATTTCATTCCAAACTACCGGCCATACAGCTGTTACCGGTCTAACGGCATGTCGAACATAAATACTCAGCCAGACCTCCTGGCTACCTAATCGCAGAGTTTCATCACGAGATAGTGATCGGATTTATCAAACTTTTCTCACTAATAAAGCAAGCTTGGACCACATCTTAAGGTTCAGGGGACCAGTACAGCTTAGGTATCTGCTAACTTACAGTCAATTATCCAAAGTTTTGCAAAATTTAGGTCACTAATTAGCAAATAACTTGGGGCAAAACAAAAAAATTCAAAAATTTCCTCGTTCACATGATGAGCATTTAATTCCCGAACAAAATGAAGTACCCTTAACGAACTTAATATAGGACCAACGCCGCTCCGAAATCCTGATGACACAAATTTTGAAAGAGAAGATTATATTTTTTGTTGAATGCTAAATGAATTCTGTATAAATAAAAATTCCCGAAACCATAAGCTGTACTGGATTCCCTTAACAAATCGTCTAGACATAATGTGTAGACTAACTAGCGCCGTGCGTGGGTGATATTGGGAACCGAAAATGGCTGAGGTCGATTATCGCGAACAAATTCGATATGCTGAAGATAATTCATGCGTCGATGATGGGCCCTGTAAATTGCGGTTGTTTCGTGTAATGCGCCAAGTGCAACGCGCGAACACGTAGCAGCGTTTCTGCCACCCGATGTCCGCCGCAAGCCATACAGTGAGTACCTCTGAAGTGCACAACCAAAATACGTACCACGTACATGTACCGCAGGGGTAGATGTATTTTAACGTATTCACTGATAACATGCGATTCCATGTACGTGGTCCGATGATAGGGAAAAATACCTACGGTATATGATGATACCAAGAGAAACGAAAAACTGGGCTTCCAATTCCTGATTAGGCCGTTAAAATTAACCCCCGGTTGGTCGAAACGTATTTTTCACTCTGTTTTAACAAACTGCTGAAAATATTTTTAACGAGTGAATTCTAAATCACGTTTGCTCGCCATTCGCTTAAATTAATTGTCGCACATCCTGACCACCACCACCGAAAACTAGACTATAACAAAGTATGCACATCAGTTTTCCCGTTCGGTTGGAGCCTACTTTACAAATGGCATCGCTACGAAATGGCGAGAATTGCATTTATATAATGACTGGAAATTGAGAGAGTGTTACAGAGTCCGAATTTCATGTATTTTGTCAATTTTTTATCATAAAATCAGATGACTAATGAGGTATTCGGTGAATGGTAATTGAATGTAGCATAATATGTTCCGCTAACATAACTGCAATGGGCTTCACTGATGAAATAGCCATTTATTGCAATGTAATGAAGTATTATTATCATAATATCGTACTCGAATCAGTACTGGCTTGACTAAATGAGTGTTTGTTCAGTGAGAAGTTCAGTAGAATGAGAAACAACTTGAAGTCTTACTAGAAACAAACAGAAACTTGAAAGTTGGACGTCGCATCATGACGGTTCATAAGTTTGCAGTATATAGACGAAGAAAGATTCGAAGAAGATTGTTACCGGCTTGTATAAATCTGCGCGTGGCGTTGAATAAAATTGCCTAAGCCATGAGAGTGGAACGCCGTTTCCATGTCGCGAAAAGTTACAAACTAGAAGTAAAGGATAAAAGACGTAGACATACTCGTATATATCTAGGTAAAGGGTTCGTTGGGAAACACGCTTGTCGAGTGTTCGATTAGCGCTCTTGACGTCGCTGACGAGAATACCACCAGACATCTGTTAACCGCCTGTCAATATATTTTACCAGGTTCGTTGATGTGGCCTACATTTTCCCCCCTTGAAATTTTTAGTCCAATCCAATCTGCCGCTATCGACCGTACCCGGTATAGTATCTACACGGGGTATTTCGGCGAGCTGCAGAGAGAGTTTATTGTCTGAGGGATGGATGGTAAGCGTTTTAGCAATTTTCTCACGTTATACATTATTACATACCTACATAGGGATATTTACACGTATATCGTTGCGAGCCCCGTTTTGCAGCTAAATATTTTCCCGTAAAATTCACGTTCTTTGAAGTCCTGAATTTGTGATCGATTTCATCACCGTCTCTTTCCGGTAATTGTAGACTGTGATCATATCTGTCGACCGTTCATACCATACAGCCATTATAATATATCGATCGAAAAATCTATTCAGGTGCAAGTTTTCGAGTCCTCTAATCATCTTCATTATAAAATACGATCATTTGGGAAGCGATCACTGCAATACTTATCATGCTCACTGCAAATTTGCAAGATTATATATTTTCCAATAACTTTGGATCAATATTGTTACTACTCAACTTGAAAAACTTAATCACTTCCATTGCGTTACCTATACCTACATCAACGTTCAATTTGCGCATGGCTTTCGGCTGTCATGCAGTTCAAGTGTAATTGGATACAGGGACGAAATGAAGCTACGTGTCAAAATTGCCATCGCATTGTGTGGTATGACAGGTTAATTCACTGCGGACCCAGGTACTTCAAAATTCGCAATCAGTAAGAATATGCAAAGTGGTTGTAAACTATAATATTGATCCATAGTTAGGAAAACTTATTGGAAAATTTTCAAACTACTATTCTTTCGCAATTTTTAAATTATTCAAGAAGAAAGAAATTTAAACGAGGAAAACATTCCTGGGGAAATTGGGGCTCGTCATATTTGACGTATTTTTTCGTAGATGAGCTTTGGGGTATGAAAATTTAGTCCTCTCAATCTCAGGATGAAAACAAGGCAGAACCGTTTTCATGAAAATTCAAATATAATTATTCAAATTTTGTGGGGTTGAAACTCCGAAATATTGGAACAAATCACCTTGAGATACGAAGTTTAACAAAACTCGTTTTTTTTTTCTGCTCTTTTCTCATCTCTTCTCAGAGCTGAAAATAAAAAAAAAACTGAAGTATAATACAGGCTTCACGGTATAGAAAACCAAGCGAAGAAAAATAAATTGAAACTGTTCCTCGATCAATGTGAAATTTCATCACATATATATAGCTATGATTATTACGTACGTGCGTGACAGATTTCAAATAACATTTCCAACCTATCAAAAGTTGCAAATGAAAAAAAAAAAAGAATTTTGATCCAAAAGTTTGAAAGTCTGTTGAAGGTATTCAACGGGGATAAAATCGGATGAGCTGAATCAACGGTCTTGTATTTACCCATTTATACATGCAATTCAGAGAAGGTTACTAATGATTTAACGGTACTGATGTGCACAAACTGTGCGTTGAACTACAGCCCCGACGATTCGATCGATAGGTAATCGAATTTATTATAGAGAGAAAAAATAGTTGATGGAGTTCGATGTCGCGATCAAATATGGGCGAATAAATATTTAGATTCTACAGCTGAATATCTATTGATTTAATCAAATGTTTGATTAGAAGAGTTGTAGAAACTGAATATTCGACCGCAAAGTTCAATTAGCTCAACCATTTTTTTTTGTTTTTTGTTTATTTCACATAATAGTCAACGGTCTGCCTTTCGATTTCATAGTTCGGGGCAGAAGAATTGAAAGTATACATCAATGAAAATCGGTAGCTATCAGATGTCGATGAGCTGGACGAAGTGATTCCACAGATCAGGTGAAGTAACTTTCACACTGCCAAAGCCTAGATCGATGAAAAAGTTGGAATCTTGCCGGTATGGAGAATGAAAAATTTGAAATATTCCTGTTGTCAATTTTGCAGCGTATCTTGAAAGTTGAATAAAACGTGGAAAAGTCCCTGTAAAATATCTCCTTGATATCACATGAAAGAGAAGACCGTTTCTAACCCTTTCGAAAGCTTCAGGCTAACATGTAGACGTACATGAATTGAAGCATGTGAGTTGCGGTGGTCAAGTGAAATTGGCCACAGTACCAAAGCTCCGTCTGGGACATTACGGTATTACTAAACATACCCTACCTTATACCTATACATCATCGTGGTCCCGTGTAGTACGTATTACAGGGGTAGAATCTAGATAACGATAGCTGTTAGATAGCCTCGGTTGAGCCTTGTCAAAGTACGCGCGTCAGTTGATGAAACGTATATATATATATATATAGCATCTAAAGGGAAGGAATAGACGGATGGATAGATAAGAGTAGATAAAAATTGAAGCGGAGTATAAACGGACGCGCGTTTCATCCCCGAAATTGAATATACCTTAGGCAACCCTCGTTGGCTTTCGGCACAAGGATAATCCAAACCATCGGGCATCAAACGGGAAGGGAGGGGTGTAAGATCACCAACGCCGTAACCCGATCCCAAAGCCAAAAGTTCCAGATCACCTTGACTCGACGAAAAACCACCTTATAGTCGTAGGAATGGTGAGATGGTTCTAGCTCTTGCACGATCACGACAATAGGGATTGTTATTTGTGCAGAGGGTTGGGAAAAAGTCAACCGCGAAAAGAAACGAAGTAGGTACACGCGCACACAACGCACACGAGATTGTCTTGAAAAGTATAGGGCAGTATGAGAAGAAGGTATGAGGGAGAAAATTTTCCAGGCTCTCCCGCAGTATCTTTTGTCCAACCTCGAACTCATCAGTGCTTGCGGAGACATTCTCTGCCACCGCCAACGACACTGACATCAGACTTCACATCGATACTTCTTACTTCTACAACCCCCGGGGGTTGGTAGATATAAATATATGTGTGGGTACAGCCTATACCTGCACGACAGAGCCAGGAAAATGGTCAGAGCAGGAGGCTGCTGACTGCTGGGCTCTTGACTCTTGGCTCTTGGCTCTTGGCTTCTATAACCAAGGGGCTGCCTGAGAGAATGTACTCCTTCCATTATTACGGGAGGGGGTGGTAGTGATTAAACTCTCACCAAGCAGCCGTTGAGGGCGGTTGAGGGTGGCTGCCCACCCCGTTGAGAGAATCCCCCGAAAAAGATGAACGGGGTAAAAAGGGCAATGTAGCAAAGGTTGGGTAGTATAGGTAGTTAGGTTCAAGGTGGGTGGCCTACTCCAGAGCCGCACCGTCCAAAAATTAATATTCATTACGTACTTCCAAGGGTGGTCTATAATCCTCCGTCTAATCCTATTAATGGAAGGGTGTTTTCATGACAAAGGGAAAAAGAATTTTTCCCTTATACATCCAACGGGACTGTATAATTCTCGTCAATCTTCTCTACTCCTTGACGCACTGATTTTCTACCCAATTACCACCCACAATTGTTTTATCTTCCTTGTATCCTTTTCGTCCTGGATTTTATATATGTTTACTATTATTTGTGAATTATTTTCAAACTAAACATTTTTCGAGACTAAATAACCACTTGATACGTTGGAAGAGTGAATCAGGGTGAAGCTTGGTGAATGTCGATGTAAAAGCTTTGGTCTGTGGGATACGTCGATGAAGCAAGCAGGGCTTGAATAATTTTGGAAAAAAATGCTCGTACGCAACACTAGAATTTGGGGTGAACAATGGATGTTCCTGTATTATATTGAAAAAATGTCGAAAACAATGCTGCGGAGAGTTTCCCATTCCTGCTGCATTCCTTGGCTTAGAAATAAAGCTCGGCGTATTCGTTCGGGCGAGCATCCTTTTAATGAAATTGAAAAAGAAAAAGAAAGGGAAAAAAACTTTGCCCGCCAGCTCGTTCGCCAATTCAAGTTCTGCGACGAGAATATTTCAAAAACCAGCGTACCAGGTGTAACTGATCTTGCCACGATCTTTCCATACCGCATATATTGTCGTCGAACCACACCTGAATGGTTTCAATATCCTGAGGTCCAGTCTCGTCAATTTCAATACGATTTCCTCCATGAGGATATACCAGCAGAGATTTGAAAGATTTCCCATTGCATTGCGGTAATTTTCTCAACTCTATATCAAATCTGCTTACGTCTGTTTGCTGAACTGAAAACTCATAAATATGTACAATGTACATATAGGGATACCAGATCATATCTATAGCACCGTGAGCATTGATATGTAAAAAAATCAGCTTGTGGGGATTTGGCTTGTGAAAAGAGGGTTCTGGCTGACATCAACGTATCAGATGCGAAATTCGACATAAATCAAGTACAGTTGTGTAAGTTAATTTTCAAAAGTGAAAGAAAAAAAGTTTTAAATTGCTTTTCTAAACGTTGAAGATTTATGGCTCGTCAACTTCCGCCAGGTGAAGTCGATTCGGGTGGAAAAGTATGAAACCGCGGGAATCAAGCTTTTGCTATATACATTCGCAAAATATGCGTGGAAATAGCGAACACAATGATTAATGATTCGACGCTAGTTCAACCAAGCTAATTATTATACCGTCTTACTTAGCTCAGGTAGGCGTGCTTAATACGAACCGATGAAAATTTACACGCAACACAAGCTCGGCGTGACTTGAGGCGTTCTTGAGCGTGCCGCAGTCGAGGCATATCGCTACTGCCCCTAAACTTATGCCAAAAATTATACCCTTCGAAGAAGGGAGTTGGAATTTACAAGGGTGACACGAGGGGCGTCGAGAGTACGTGTACCTTAAGGCACGCCGTTCCGGAATGCAAATGCGAATTATTTCCCAATTATGTAGTTAGAACGAGTTGTCTTTTTATTTCGACAAGTAGTCGGGGTACTTGAAGGGAGAAAAATTGATATTCCGATAATTTATCCCATAGTTATTCAGAAATGCCAAATGTGAGAAGTATCTTTATCTTTTTACATGCTATTCAAAATGTGTTTAGGGGTTGTTTTTTTTTTCTTTTTTGTTTTTATTATTTTTCCAGAAGGTATAGACGAGTAGGTCGTCCTAATGGTATCGAATCGAATATAATTTCGATAATCCGATCGTGAGTTATAGTCATTCGAAAGTGTTCCCTTCTTGGCAAGGATCCTCGTTCTAAATTGCCTTCTCCCGCCGCAGGACGTGGCCAGGCTTAACTCAGATGCCACCGGCTATAACTCTGCGCCATACTTGTGAATTACAATAAACAGTCAAATATATTTCCTTTCGCATCGATTTCGTGCCAAACCCGCGTCTTTTATATTCGTTGCTAAGGCAATTTTAAATAACAATGATTCACAATCGAGCTAACAGACTCATAAACTATCGCCACAATACATCAGGCAATAGATATAGACGTATTAAGTTAGTCAAAATCTATATAAAATTTTGCACCGTTTCCTGAACAGCAGAAATTCGGTAAACTTTAAAACAAAGAGTTTTTTTTCGCCAGTCTATTAAAAATCAAGTCAACCGAACGTAAGCGTTGCTGCAGGTACCTACGATAAATTAAATTTCAGTGACCCAACTGAACTACATCCCGTTTTGGCACAAGCTTTACACTTCCGGGTTTGCGGAAGCGGCGAAGCATAGTTTTGATTGGGGTGCAGGTTTGAATCCATTTCCGAGAGCGCATATCCCCTTGACGCAATGCGGTCCGTATCTTTAGATGTAATGAAGTGTTCCCAAGGTTTGAATGAACTGAATTAATTGCAACTGAATTTTAGAAAGTCGTTGAGTTATACACTGGTATAGGATAAGGTTATGAACAAGAATTAAGAAGAATTATACACGTTCGGAAGACTGAAATTTCCTTTTTTTCTTCTGTTCTCATCTCCTTTCGTTCATCAACTGGACTGAATAACGTCAGCAGCCTAGACTCTCGAGTAGTACAGTTTCAATTACATTCCCTGCCTGGTTAAGCTCACATTGGGTCGACTTTATACTATCTGAGCGGGAGAAACCGCAGAAAAGCAGAAAGTGCAGCAGATTCAAAAGTTACCTTTCTCTCTATCCGTTAGCAGCAGCAGCAGCTTACTTTCAACCTGAAATAACCATGAACTACTGTTTCCATAGAGTAACACATACATACATGTGGATAAATTTTGGTAAAAGCATACCGACTTCTCATACATTCACACATGACTACATCTGCCAGGTTATTACTCGAGAATATACCTATATATATACATATATATATGTACCCATGAGTCTGTATGTATATATTCTCTCCCAATACTCGTATACAAATTATTTTCCACGGCTGAAACGCTTTTCCTCATAATTATTCCGTGACTATGTAGGTACGAATAGAGGTATATACGTATATTGTATATGTAACGTTTCGAATTGTAATACGAATACCACCTGCACTCGGACTACAATCCATTCCACGAGTGAATTGAAGAAATAACGCACCTCGTATCACGTACTTTGTTCAGACGTTCCATGCCGTAGATGCAGGCCAGATGGAGTTTTCTCGGAGTAGTTTTCAAGTTATGAACATTATGCGAATATAACTATGCACAGATAGTCTTTCATATACCTAGCTGTACCATGGACTAATTCTGAAAAGACGATTTTC
This sequence comes from Ametastegia equiseti, assembly GCA_963989295.1. Taxonomy (NCBI): domain Eukaryota; kingdom Metazoa; phylum Arthropoda; class Insecta; order Hymenoptera; family Tenthredinidae; genus Ametastegia; species Ametastegia equiseti. Next base: position 8,643,161 of record OZ022393.1, read on the forward strand.
ATTCAATTTTGTAACTCATCTTCTTATTTTTTGGAGAGTCACCACGTGGCACTGTTGGAAAGTTTATTCTATGTACTCAACACTCATGTACAGATGAAGTGTACGCATATACCATGCCGTAGATAGGCCAGTACATGGCACCTGCAGGGGTTGCTTGAGTCTGATAACAGCTTGAGAGTGGAGATGTGCGACGTCTGCCGACATGATTCGAGCTGGATGGTACCGAGTAAACTGAGGTTGGGGTATGTACCTACCTTCGTTGTATGTAGGTACGTATAATACACTGGCATAGTATATACAGGGGTCTGGTATCGATCCTGTGCACTAGCCAATTAAATTTTAACAGAAATTAATAATCACGAGCGTCAATGGGCGCAGCTGAAATCATGACACGCGTTTAATCAAGCCGAAAACTGTAGGGGGTGGGGAGTTTTAGTTGGAAAATTACAGAATAATGTACCATTTTCAATTAAATATCTTCAATTGCTCTACGAATTGTTGACTCCGAATACAGTCCCGTATATACCTACCTATACGACATACTGTAAAGTGTGGAATAAAACGACTCTGGACCTGCCTGGTGTACATCTCCTTGAAAAATCTATACCACACGAACATAAGGTATTCAGTTTGTTTCTTAAAGTGGGCTTGTGGACTATGAAATGAACTTGTGCTGCAGCAGCCACGAGCTTTTTAAACGTAACCCAGTCTACCGATACCGATAAAGTGGCATATAAAAATATACACACGCACACAAGCAGGGCTTATTTTCTAGATTGCAGAATTTTCTATCATGACTAACTTCGCCTAATATGAATATGCGGTAAATTTTCATCACAAAGAAAACGCAATATTCTTAGTTCAGAGATGAGAAAAGTTGTGAAGCTAAGTGAATAACCAGCTAAAAGATCATCTCACAATCAGGTAATCAACGGTCACGGAAGAACTATCGCTGTCTAATACAGATTGAAAATTATTACAAATGTACATTTTCTTATATTTCTTCAATCCACAGCTATAGAAATTGCGACGATGTTGTAATTTCAATTCAGACTTGCGAGAAAAGCTGCAGATAGACGACGAAGTCTGCAAAAGTAGATATAGTGAGTGAAGTTTTAATTGTAAGGAGGAAGAATTTTCATTTCTGGGAAGGAGAGAAAAAAAAATAGACGAAAAAAAAAGAAACAGAAGAAATAAAATGGTGAAATACACATGCTTGTCGTGTGACGTCAGACTGAGTAATAGAAAAGAGGAAAGAATAACCTAAAAACGGCGAGAGCTTATCTAAGCGCGAGCCAGCCGCCGCTGCGGCGCGCAATACGAAAGTACCAGACCATTCCAACCTCGGAAATATACGCTAACGCCAGCCTCGAAACGCCCACGCTGCAGCCCCACGTTGACGTATATGTATATTGTAGCGCCCAGCCAGGAATAAATATCTTTTATTCTAAAAGATATTAATATTTGTTTATAGATAAAATCTATACGTATACATATAGTTACATGCGGCTCCACCGAACAATCACACAGATGAGTCAAGCATTTGTCTTAGTAGTCGCGCACCCATACAACTTTGTTACGAGCTCTATATATGCGCAATGTTCAATTGTTTTCCACAAATTCATAATTCCTCCTGTATAATTCAACTTCCACTCAATAGATGGTAATATAATTTCATAAGCTCTCATTAATAATTTACAATTGAAATCGTTTATATCTCCCGTAGATTTTAAGTTAAATACGTTCATACGCCCACTACTATTGGTTTAAAGGCATCGCGGAGTGTACTTCGGTCTCTCTGCCTGTCCTGGAATCCAATTAGTAATTTTACCTCTTCCCCTAAATTCTGGAAAAGATTATACGGCATCGCGGTTTGTGCTTCGGCCTTCCTGCCTGTCCGGTTTTCTACTTCCACTACAATTGGTTTAAAGGCATCGCGGAGTGTACTTCGGTCTCTCTGCCTGTCCTGGACTCCAATTATAAATTTATTCCTTTTTCACTAATTTACGGAAAAGATTGTCCGGCATCGCACTTGTGCTTCGGCCCTTCTGCCTGTCCGGTTTTCTTCTTCCTTTGCTCAATTTCTGATCACGGCATCGCGGCTTGCGCCTCGGCCTTCCTGCCTGTCCGGAGATCCGTAGATTTAACAAGTAAAATCAGTCAGGGCGTATGTTCGACCTAGCGTACCCATATTTCACTGCATTAGATTATAATATTTAGCAATCTGGAATTACTACTCCGGATTCCTCCCTGTTAAATTAGTCCTTAATCCTTGTACCAAAACCCATTGTCCTTTGAATGTTTGAATAAACCTATTCTTTGTTATTTCCTGATCCATATAAGAAATTAAGTTATTCAAAAAAAAAAAAAAAGATACCATCCTTCTTCCCCGACCCCTTTAATTTTAAAGCTGCTTGATTCCGCTTTGTTTGATTCGTTTCCTGGTTTTATCGAGAGGACTTGTTCACACCCTGCAACCAAGAATCTCATGTCGTTGTGACCAACCTCGCAGCATCCGCTGCTGGCGCCCAACTCCTACCCCTGTCTGGCTAAAAGTAGTATTCCGCTACAATATGTATATCGTGACGGAGTCTGAATTTATGAAACGTGCTTTATTCCCGTGCGAGGAGATTCCCGCAGCCCTTTGGAAGATCGGCTTTCTTATACTTCTGCGAAACTTGGCTCGAATCGAAAGTTCAGATTTTCATAAATATCACCAAGAAAGGTACGCAAGTGGCTCGATAATCGAAGCTGAAAAAGGTAAAGCACCAAATCGAGCTACCCCGAAGCAATAACAAGCGGATAATCCGGCTGACCACAATAGGCCAGACCTATGACTCCCGTCCGAGAATTTTTCAGCTCAATAAATAGTATTTTTCTACGAAAAAAAATATGTGTGCATTACGCGGTAAACGTTCGCGAAAAACTGTTTTCAATATTTTGTTTCTCAAATCACACGAATACCTACTACTGGATCGATTGGATCCAAAATCTAATCAATTATAGGTTAGGAAGAACTGTATCAATTGAGATCGAAATCCTGAAAATTGGATTGTTCGTTATCGAGATATCACCAGTCAAAAAAATCTATTACACACACCCAGACGTTCACCAGAAAAAAAAATGGAGCTGATTTTCTGAGTCTCGAAATGTGAGGATCTGGTGGAAACTCGACTTTTCATTTTTTGTAGTAATTGCAACATGATTACTCTTTCCCAAAGTGAGATTGTAAATGTAGTTTGATTACTCTCGAATGGTACAAAAACCTGTCAACTTCTATGATCATCTTCAATTACTGGAATCTAGGTGAAAAGGTATCGTCGGTAGATGTATCATGCTACGTTCTCTCAGCTCCGGAAGAATTGATATTATCGATTGTTATCGAACGTCCTGAATATACCGTGAAATGTAGACCAACCGACAGATACAAGTACCAACTAGAAAATATAATATAAAATCGATGGAACGGTGTGCAAAACCGTGCATTAGTTTTGTTAGTTGAAGCAGAAAGGTGTAGAGAAGAGTGATAAAGTGCTTGATGGTATCGAGAAAATTATTGCCGGGGTTTATGCTAACTACGAATAGTATTGAAATTAACGAGCTTTATAAATCTCGCAGCTTGAAAAGCGACAAATTTTTTTATTGCAAGACTATAACGATAGGTGAGTGAAAAAATTCGATTTGGTTCTCCGCTGAACAGAATTTACCATGCTCCAGGCCAAAACGTCATAATAAACAAATTATTTCGGTTTAACTCTGACCATTACACGGCCCACGGTTATTCTTACTATATCAAATCCCACGGTCAAGAAAGACTTCATAATCCGTGCAAGTGAAAACATTTTTGTTTTATTTTAACCGGTGACGAGTGATCGCGCATGCGCGGATTATTTATAACGGAAACGTGAATGCGTGACGTAATGACGTTTCCGGAACAGAACGGAATGGAACGATCCTAGCCTTGGTTGGCGTTCTTGTTTTTATTTCACCAAATGTCACGGAATTTCCTGCGCTTCGGGCGCACCCTTTAACGTTTCTGTTTTCCAAGCCGCGCAGCGCCGCACCCCACGAATTCTAGGGTCGCATTCTATTATTTAAACTCGTTTGGTCCAATTGCGAAGCGCCAGGCAGGCGACGCCAGAACACAAAGTTCCCTGTCGTAAAGTCGACAATAGAAAACCCCCCCGTAAGAAAATGACGGAAAATTATTTTTAACTTTACTCTTCCATTTGACAACAATTCGATCTTGCCTGAGAGGGAGGAAAGGCATTCACGGTATTCAAGAAGTATACAAAATGAATTTAATTCCCAATTGAAGCGTCATTGAAAACTTTAACATCCACAACATTCAGAACCTACGACTTTTGCGCTAAAAATTGTATATAATTCAGAATAATGTACACAATACAGTATTCCCATATTATAAACAGAAATTCTTCTCGGAACCATCAGGATATCGAATGAATCGCATGTATAAAAATGAGAAACAGGTGCAAACTATCTGCTAAATTGATCCCACCCTCAAATGCGCTGTTCCTAAATCGTACCAAATTTTCTCATTCTAGTGGTTCGCGATAGGTATGTGAGTGAATCTGCAACCATGAGATGACTTCAGTTATCTAATAATCTCAAGAATGCAGCTACCTTATTTATTTCATCAGGATGCAGGCAGGTTGTTCCACGAACGTGAGTATCGAAGCTGAAATTTCCGCATGATATCACCGAGAATTCTCTGCATGCATAGATATATATACATTGATGCGTGGCATCAATCGACTGATTGAATCGATATATTTTCTCGTAGTTGCTCTCGTGCTGGGTCAGATAAAATAAGAGACAAATATTCCGATTGACATGATTCCTGGCAATAATTTCAATTCCATAAATACACAAGGTACTTCATTACCCGGTTACCAATTCTTTACCTACATACATACTTTATGAATGGATCGAGGATGAATTAGATAATGTCAAGTTCATGAATTATTGATGATCCAGAGACGATATTCTCTGCACAGAAGTCCATGAATATTCATAGATATAAATATATACCCATTCCATCCACATTGTACGCTAAAACAACAGCTGTGAGTGTTGGAAGAGATCAGCCGGTAAACGTAATCAACCCTATCACGCACCGGAAGTACCAAATTAGCGATTGATTCAGAACTTAGCGGAATTAACGCGAAACCGATAGCTTTCGGTAGCTGATAAGCTTCCGATACCATAACGAATTCGCCGAACCATCGTACCGATAATTAATAAGACAAAACTGTTCAGGTCTCGTGATCAGTGGTTGAGCAAATACGGACAAGAAAATGAAGAAGTAAACCGTCCATCCGTACCGGATGTCGAATTAGATCCGAAACTAGAAGTTGGGGAACGGTACTGAATCAGTGCGTCTTACGCCAGTTTATGATTCTGGCGAGTCGCATACATCGGAATTCAATACAATTTTTCATCATCCTCGGGGGCGGGATTGAAATTCAGAATTTCAAACGCTGCGAAAGGTCAAAATTTCGAATTTTTGTACTACAGACTCAGAGTTTTTAGAAATATATTTTCCCCGAAAGGCCACGAAGCCAATTTGAAAAACTCTGGATAGAAAAACACCAAAGATTCAGAATTTCGGAAATCGAAGATCCGAAAGGCAAAAACTCCGAAATTTGAAATTCGCTTAAAATGCAACCTCGTTTATTTGGTAGCTTTGTCATGAGCTTCCTAAAAATTCGCGGATTTTTAAACATTCTGAGGTTTCATCTTCCAGATCTTCGAGCTCCCTGCATTTCGACCATTCGGAATTTGGAATTCCTGAACTCCTACGTTTCTAGAAACTCGACATCGCGTCTCGCATAAATTCAGAATTTTGACCGTTCGGAACTTTTGGAATTTGGAATTTTCATCCCGCTCCCATCATTCGAACACTGTAGACGGTTGAAGTTAAATATGTGATAAGCTGCTGACAGATTTCCTCGTCAAAACTTTCCCAAAAAAGGCAGAGTTTGTTTATTTAGTTGTATAGCCTGGTATTCGTATAGATCGAGAGGTACATCAAAATCGGACAACGACTCGCTTCCACTTAGAATCAATCGTATAAAGCGATAAATGGAGCAGCACAACTTGATATATACTCAGTCTGCACGTGATGCTCAAACTGTTGAGAGCAAACAAGCGAAATACGACCGCTATAAAAGGGACTTATAAGTCGTATTATACGATATTAAACTAAGCCGTGAGCTGCAGACCCCGGGATCGAGTAAACTTTTTGCTCTTTCCTTAACCTCACCACCTCTTACTTTTGATCGGAGTAGCGATCAATATCCCGGAGGTGACGGTAGGTTCCTCGATTGTTTCCCGACAGAAACAACTACCCGGTTATCAACTCTCAGCTTATACTGTTAGCGATATTTTTTCCTCAACATAAAATCGATTCAATAAAAAGTCAAGCTTTTCCGCCACGGTCTCTCCAGCATCCGCAAACGTATATATCTATAGACACGTCGTTTGCAAACCATTGCATCGTTCGATCTAGAGCTGTGGAAGGTGAAAATTCCGATTTTTTTTTTTGCTATCGACTCACAATTTTGCGAAAGATATTTTCCCCGAAAGTCTACGTAGCAATTTTGAAAAACTCCGAATCGAAAAACACTGAAGGTTCAAAATTCCGAAAGTTGAAGATGCGAAATTTTCGCATTCTTGGACTTTCTGAGTTTCGAACTTTCGGATTTTTGAGCTTTCTGCATTTAGACTGCATTTCCGGAATCCGCAAGGTTTGAAATCTAACGTTTCTAGAAACTCAGAATCGCGTTTCAAATAATATCGGAATTTTCACCCTTCAGAACTTTTAGAATTTGGAATTTCAAACCCGCCCCAATTCAGAGCTCATCAAGAAATGATTCCCCGTTTCGCGGGACGAAATCCCGTAATGATAATCTTGTGATGCACCGTTCGAGAAGATTTCGATAATACGGTCAGTCTCCGGTTATAGATAGCCGTTAATTAAAACCTCGGATGAACTGTCGAAAATTGAAGAGCAGATAATTAGCGGTGAGGATAGGATGCAGGTGGAAAAGTTGCCGACTACACTATAAATCCATATCGAAAATCGAAGGACTAAAACTCGCGCGATATATGGTTGTTTGAGATCACAAGTGGTAGGTATATATATCTCGCCGTATGAGAAAATCACGATGTTGAAAAGCTCCACCAAATGGTGCCGAGACTCACAGTAACGTTGGCCACATACTTGCCCAGATTAATTCACGTCTAAAAGTGCAGCAATCTCGTATTTTTAACGAAGGAGTCATCGGCCTGCGCCACAACGGCACCGTGCAAAAGGGGTGACTGCGCATCCCAGCCATCCCAACCACCTTCCTTGCTATTTTGCATCCACTATAGGCACCCCGGGCGCGGTAACAACCGGTGTGCCGCACCTCTGCGCATTTCCGTGACACCTATAGACGTACAATCGCTATTTCTCGGGGTCAGCGAACTTTGTTTACAAACAACAAAGCCGCAACCGAAGGTTGGTTCTCCATGGAACAATCGTTCGTATTTGAGACTTTGCTGTTTCCAGTTCATTCCCTTGATTTCCAAAGGGTGTACCGTGAAAAGGAGCTAGGTTCCGGAACAAAGAAAAAGTAAGAAAGAATGTAAGAAATGGAATTAATTTCAAGCCGGCTGACTATATACAGGGGGATAAAATTCCCTCGGTGCTTTAGGCTTGAGCTCGAAGCGGTCAAAATTTGTACTGTTAAAAGATGTGCTCCAGAGTCGAGAGAAAGCTTTAACGCTTTTCCTGTTTCCTTTTTAAGTTCCTTACGACCTCGCAAAATCTCCCATCCCTAAACCCCCTTTGTCTTTCTCTCTTTCTCTCTGCCTCACCCTTCGCGCGAGGAAACGAACATGGCCCATCGTTTTCCCTCGAGGGCCCAATTAAGAGATTCTTTGGTACTTTCGAACAGCGATAGAAAAGAATAAAGATTCATTTGCCCCTTTTACGTTTGAACCAATCGCATTTTCTAAGGGTGCGAGTTAAGGTTCCCCTTGCCCTGCCCTGCCCTGCCCTGTGAAACATTCAAGAAATGATCATGGCGGAGACAGAGGCTGGTTGGCAAAAGGGTACCGTACGATCTTATACATGTTCATGGTCGAGTCCAGATCGAAGAGACGGTCCAATGAAAGAATGTAGGAACACAAGTGTCTGCGCCTTACGACAAAAGGCACACGTATCTGCCCACGGCAAAAGGGCGTATTCGACAACTCGCTAAAGCTCCGAAACTTGCGGATGGGTGAAAAACTTCTATCCTCGAAAAGCAATTAATCAATGGTTTTACCTGGGTCTAGTGTATTATTGAGCGACGAAGGTCTATAGCCCCATGAAAGCACAAGATCTTTACCCTGATCTGACGGATGCTTCACCGATTCAAATATGCTTTCACAGTGATTTTCGTCGATATTAGACGTGTGAAAGGCAAGAAATACTTTTTATCGTGACTATTGGCGGTTTACTAACCATTCACCTTTCTCTCGGTTGATTCTATTCAAATAATTCATGTATTTTCATAGAACGACGAATTGAACTCAGGGCAAAGATAGCTGCTCGTCAACAACTAGAGCAAAGGATCGTTAGGGCTCCTTGGCTACGTGATTCAGGAAGTACCGTATAGTCAGCACCCTCGGATCCTTTGTGGTCAACGAAGCTTGATAACGGAATCGTTTAACAGAAACAACTTCTCGCTTATCTTCGACTTCTCGCGGTGAAGATCATACTACCAGTATATACCTACATATAGTATTTATTGTATATGTAGCAGTAAAGTTTATAGATACAATTTTGCGAACATTGTAGTATAGCGGAACGTGACACAATCTCCATTCTCTCTATTAGACTTGAGCGAACACTCGCTCGATTACGAGTCGCATTATTAATATTATTATTATTACTATCATTATTATTAGGTATACATTCTGTGGATAGAAAATGTTCCGTAACGTAAACGTAAGCCGTTTGTTGTTTCCATTTGGACCAACTTGCGCGGTTGGATTTTCGGCGTGATTTTTATCATTGAAATTAATTTCTTTGGGCTGATAATAAACGTCGAGATTTATGAAAACCAGTGATCGTTATTAACAAACGAGAAAGAGTGAACCTCCTCGCTAGTCATCGAGGGCCAAAATCACGATTAGCTACAACAATGAAAATTCAGCCATCTCAGTTGCCCTATACTTTTCGATTCCCTGTTAATTTAGACTTCAAGATTTTCTGGAGCCCCATCAGTCAGCTAAACAAACTTTGGGGAACGTAGCGATTTTTCATTGTTGAGCAGGCTATAATCCTGGAAGGTACCAATCTCTTCAGTTCAGTCGTTTTCCGGAACATTGAGTTCATTTATTTTTGCCAGACTATAGCGTCTGGTCATAGAATTGTGTTAATCGTTATTTTGGTAGTCGAAGTGCCGAAGCTCGTTGGATTTGGCGAAAGAAGCTTTCGTTAAGAATCTGAGACTTTTCCACCCCTCACGTTGCGAAAAGTGAAAGTCAATTGATACCAGTAGGAAATTTGTGGTAACGCAGAAGCCGTTGAAGAATCACCGCGATATAAACCCACCCCTGTTCTCCGACTGGGTCAGACTGACGTTGGAATCAAAGTTTATAAAAGCTCAAGTGATTTGACAGAGTGAATAAACGTGGGTTGAGAGATGGATAAATAAAGAGAAATGAGGTGAAGGTATATGGGTCCAGATGGTAGAAAAGAAGAGAGTAAAGTGTACTCACGGTGTGTCCCCGACGGGTGGGCACATTGCCCGCGGGCGTCGAGGAATAGCCAGTGGTGAGCTACCGAACCCCAGGAGTCCTTTGGGGTGGGCACGGTTTCGTGCTCCTGGCCAAGGTAATATTAGCAGTTCGCAGCAGCCCTCTCCTCCAATGGCCACACATCCCTACGACTTTGTATCTCCCTTTACCTCGTCGTCCTTGCGATCCTTTTGCACCGTCCTCCACGCCCTCCACCTCACCCGCCACCTCCCGGCCACACTTCAGGAGTAACAATACCACCACGATGTGCCAAAGCTATGCACCAAACTGTCCTCTGCTACCACAGCATCGAGTGCTGCACTGCCAAATCTACGTCCACCTTTGGCATCATGATTTACCGTTCACTCTTTATCGTTCAGTACTAGCTCAGCCTCTAGCCGAGACCTTAATCTTTCCAAATAACGAGAATGATCAGCTGCTAGTTCGTCGAAGCTTTTGTTTTCATATGCTTGACGTTTGTAGGTTTGGTACAAACTGTATTTTGCTAAGATTTGACTGTAGGAATGAGTAAACCGTTAACTGAACCGCCACTTTCCTCTTTTTTTTTTTTATTTCGTTTATCTTTCGAAACTTTTAGCTCCTCCCCCGCACTTGCACTCAAAAAAGCTCAACGTCTCGGTGTATATTTCGATTTGTAATCGTCCAATTGACGATTGTGATACTCGAAAAAAGAGCTGAGTATTCTGGCCCCTGGATGCGCAGGTACAGTTTCCGTGTGTACCGGACGCAAAGAAAACAATCAACACGACACAGTTTCGGCGATGCGGTTTCCGGTCGCGCACACAGCAGTCACTGGGCTAACCAAAGCTCTCTGACACAAAACGATAATCACTGAACGTCAAACGCAATTATCACGTAACCGATAATCATCCGCTTCGCTCGGGATATAATGTATTTTTGATTGTACGTATGTGTGTATTTTGAAAAGATATATTTCGAAGGTAAATTAAATGAAATAGTCAAGAATTTAACCGGCGATGAAACTACTGAGCATTGTACTCGGTATATTATACCTTGGACGGCGCGAAGAACGGACACTCCCAGCACATCCACGCGCGTTCTGCATATACGTTTTACGATATAGACGGTTTTTCGGATGATAAATGAAAATTAGCAAACTTTGAAATAACTAATAAGCAAACGGGCGAGCGAGCGAGCGAGCGAATTTACGAACGCGCAAAAGACGAAACAACTACCAAACGACCAAACCACCAGCCTTCTTGGCACTAGCGGTCCACGGCTCCAGCGCTCCAGCATCCCCGCCTGTACGTAGACGCAGCCCCGCCGCACAACCACCCTGCGCCCTGGGAGCCAATACCAAACCATGTGGAAGCCCCGACGCGAGACGTCGCGACGGCTCACGACGGCTCACGACACCGTCCGAGCTAACCCGAGCCTCCCTCCCAACCCCAGTCGATACTGACAAGGGTGGTGCGAGGTCGGCTCGTCAGAGGGTGCTGAACAGGGTCGCCGGAATGCTGCTGCTGCTGGTGGTGCTTTGCCCTTGCTGCCGTTGCTGTTGCTGCTATCGCTACTGCTATTGCTGCTGCTGCTGCTGCTGGTGGTGCTGATGCTGGTGGTGGTGGTGGTGGTGCTATCCTGAGGGGGGTGGAGAAGTTGGTCCATGCCCTGGGGACTCGGGCGTTTCTCCGCGGCACCCTCACTTCTACGCATGAACAGAGATATGGGAATTTACCCGAAAATCGTTCCCCCGGAGACTAGAACCGGCCAATTTATCACGAATCCATAGGAATTCATACTTTCTACGCTAGGTGCCTAAAAGGCCACCCCGCAATTACCCTGGATAGGGCTCAATTCACCTTTCTACCATTCTCAAGTCTCCATCATTCGGAATACCCGATCGAGATCGAGTCCTTCTTGTTCCTCATACTGATATCCATCCAAATACTTGTCTATGACTTAGACAATTAGACTAAAGGTATAATGCGAATAAGGGTAGCTTCTCGTTTGGCTTATCCAATCTTCATTTTCATCTCCTACTCAAGATTTCAGATTGCACAATCTAGTCGCTCTTGGTCAAGTCCTTGATACTTACAACAACCTTTTAAGATTCACCCTGAGTAACTCTACGAGTGAATAATTTTCATTCACCTCGTCTTCGGAGATTGAAGCGAACGTCTGGTCGATTAAATGATTTCCAACCGTTATCGAGTTCAATTAACGTAATCATTCATTCGAGGTTGACATGAAGCCAAAGAAGTTAAGCTGTCGAACAAAAAGTTGGACAAGTATAGCCAAAAAAAGAACCAAAACATGCAGAGGTTTGAGACGATATTGAATTTCGACGACGTTGCTGAAAAAAAAAAAAAACTTCAGCTTGCTGTCTTGAGAATAATTAATCAAGGTTTTCTGAATCACTGTGCAGGAGCAACGGATCTACTAGTACCTACAGTTTTATGTCCGGGAGAAGATTTCGTGCTGCTGCTTTACGCCAAATCTGTTGCAATCCTAGTAATAAGTGTTCTCAAATGACTGTGCTATCTTTCTCAAGTTCTTATCCCTGGTGCGGAAACTAAGCTGGACTGTAGCGACACGGTTCGCCAAGTTAACCGATTTTTTGAGCCGCAAAAGTCGCAATAAAATATGTCGCCTGAAAGAAATATTGTGTAATTTCAGTAAATTACGCTAAATCAAAGCGCATGGTATATATATATATATATATGCGTGTGAATATATTGTGTATTACACGCATGAAGATGACGAATACCCCGTGGCTGAAGAGGGGTACTTTTCTCCCTATCTTTACTACGTTGTCAGGCATAAGAAAGAGAGAAAAAAAAAGCCAGACATAATTCAAGGGATCACAAGAAAAAGCATAACTATGCCAGGCCCTCGACCTCGGAGGACATACGTGTTAAGGATTTTTACGGATTACGAGGGAGGAAAAAAAGCTCCGAAATTCTCTTGCGACCAATGGCTGAAGCATCAACGTCGTCAATCTTTCCGAATACATATTTTAGCCAGCTAGATATAACTGTACGCACATCTATAGCTAGATGTTATTTTCCTTATCTTTCCCCTCGGCCATCTGTACAGCTCCTTATTTTTCTCTTTGTACTATTCAATATCTAAATACCGGTTGGCCCACTAATTGGCGGGAGAAGTATTACTATCGTAGAAGAACAAACAGGTCAAGTAGATTTTTCGACGCTGTGGTTTAAGATCCAAGTTATTAGGGTTACTTTAACGGCGAGGCTGAACACTTACGGAACCCAAAATGAGCTTTGCGAATAGTCCTTTGCCTCTTATCGGATACCAGGAGCTCGCAGCGCGTTGGACACGGTATAGCTTTACTAAAGTAAGACCAACGTGGGGCGTGGTTCAATTGATCCAGATCTCACCAGGCGATCCTCGATTCATCTAGCTACCGGGAAGTTATTCGCAATCCTATTACCGCGTCGCCGTAAACGAATGCGGAAATTCGTAGGGGATGAAAGATTACAGAAAGAGAAAGAATTTTCGATACACCAGAAACGCGAAATCTCAATTGACTCGACGGAATTACAATATGACGGCAAAATCATCGCAGGATAAAATGAACGGCAACGCATATTCAACAACGCACGACGTTTTTATGCATAGCTACTGAATCTGATCGATACCATCACGTGGAACGCAGAATTGAAAAGCAACTGATGTGCAATCTAGGATGGCATGGAATGTCCCCGGATCAATTGGTTCGATTGTTGAACTTGCAGACATGGATGCGTTGATAGTAACGTTTGTCATCGATATCAAAGGTTCATCGTGTAGTTTTGTTTGTGCTTTTTTTTTGTCGTTTTTTTTTTTTTTTTTTTTAGGAATGAGTTACGATAATAGACGAAAATAAAAGAATGAGTAGACTTAGTACCGTCTGCTTAGCAAAAAAGTTGAATAAAATTCATCTAACGGCGTTGTCTCGGAGGTAGATAGTAAGATGAGAGAATATTTCGCTTCAGGGTAGTTTCTTTAACGGTTCCACATGCATAGTTGTTTATCAACACACAAAGCCTCCGTGTCTGTGAATCCGAAAAATGTTCACAAAAGTTTCGGTGATCGTATACAGTTTCTTGTAGATATTTTCATGGGGATATATTCATTATTTTACGTGCCGAGCATCCAAAATCTAGTGTTTGTTGCAGTGCGCAGCTTCTATTTCACGAAAAGTATGCAATAATTTATATGACCAATTAATTCGAAATTTAACTATGCGTCCGGGAAATAATTGTACATTTCATTGGGTCCTTAAATTTCTCGGTTTAATTAAAACAGAGACAATAAATTTGCCTATTTTGGTTTCATCTATTTCTTACATTCCGCGCATACGACGTATTTAGTCTGACCAAATGGCGTATTGCACTCTCAAGATCATACGATTTCAAGCTCATTAGCCGTTATACAATTTTGATACGAATGAAAAAAAAACCAAAAAAATGGTATGAGCTCGAAATTTACTACATTTAGTGTTGAAAATATTCCCACAATCCGAGGCATTGCTCTAATACCTGCTGAACAATGACTCGAAATATTTCGAAGATCTTGAACCATATCCCAAGGAATTGAGGGAGCCTCTGAAGGTTTCGGAGAATCCTGAGGGTTGAATACATCTCAAAGTTTACGAAGCCAAGTTCCATCCGTTCCCTCGACTCATCATTATATTTGTTTCTGGCGCAGTCACCCCAATTCCATGTGTACACAAATGATGAACGAAGTAGGTTCCAAAGGGAATGATGTACCGATTATGAGAACCAAATCTTCTTCAACTATAGGCTTGACATTAACATTCCTGCGGTTGAAGTTTAGGTTAAAGTATAAACGAAATTAAACCGAACATAGGAGAGGTCAGCGTATATCCGGGTCGCCACGGATGCAGGAAGAGGTTTTGGATCCTAGTGGATGCAGAGGATAAATAGGGGGATTAAAGAGAGCGGCAATCGTGGATGCAAATGCGGCACCGTGTTCCGTCATGCGTAGACCCTCGACGCTGCTGCCTCTTCGCCTCTCTTCCTCTTTTTCTCCCTTTCTGTCTCTCTCTTACTCTCTCTGGCAGCACCAGTGGCAGCCCACAGTAAATCCACTACTTATGCCTTGCTTGGTTTTCCCGTGTGCGTTTAGCTCGTGTATGCAGCTACGTCTACAAACTAGGAACGCGCATGTGTGGGTCTCGCACGTTCACGAACGCCTACGCGAATTTCCTAGCCGAACCTTAGCCATCCAGGAGCCCTAATGCAGCTTGCCACTCCTACCTTTGCACAGTGCAGAGTTCAGCTTTTTGCAAGCTCTTAAAGTTTTATTTTCATCGGGCATACGAGCACGGGGGTCTCATGTGCATGTAAAGTATTCTTAGCATGAAACGTGCGAACGGTTTTTCCGCTCGATTAACACCTCGTTGTCGGTGCTTGAGTTCTAAAATCAAATTCCATATATCGATAGGTCCGCGGAATAACCAGCTATCTCAGAATTTGTTTGAAAAAGCAGGTATCTCGAGTTAGGCTTGAAAAAGTAGCTATCTCAAATTTTGCTTGAAAAATCAGCCATCTCGCGAGCTACTCTGAAACCGCCCTGTAGCGCTATGGACTTGCCATGCAACTACAGAGCGGTTTCAGAGTTGTCTTTTGAGATAGCTGCTTTTTCAAGCAAAACTTAAGATAGCTGCTTTTTTCAAGCAACTTCTGAGGTAGCTGGTTATTCCGCGGAGCCATCGATGTTATCCATATGCCCTGAACTGAAAGAGCGAAATTAAATTAACGCCAAACTTGATGGTTATACAGCTCTAATCTCCGTTCAGCGCTTGTGATTTAATGCGACCATCTGCAGGGTGAAACATCCTAGACTTATCAGAAAATCGAGCCTCACTCGAGACCTGGACGTTATCGCATTCGTTAAACTAACAAGAAGCCCCTAAGTAGCTGTAATGTAACCAAGCTGCCGGTTGAATAGATTTTTTCCGTCTAACGCTGTGATAACCAGAACAGCAACAAATATACTCTCGTGATTGCCACATTTTTTTCTACGTTCATTAGAGCGTGAAAACAAATTAGAAATGCAATTTCGGTAGAATAGATCTTGGGGTTTGCGGTTTTACCTTCCACTGAAATGGATATATCATGCATAACGCTAGAACTGAAAATTTGTTCGCATATATACGTGAGAGCATCGGCCGTAATTTTTCTGTTTTTTTGCCAGAAAAACAGCTTCTACGATAGAATAATCCTCTCGCTTGGGTAATTTTCTCGAGCTCGTGGCAGGAACGATGTAGCTATATAATAGTACAGAGAATATATTCCCTGAGCCTGGGATCCGTCGAACAAAAATTGAGCTCTAAATTTGACCTTGCGTAGACGGGGTTCAAACACGAACAAGACATAATTCTCGACAAAAAAATGATAATCATCTGATCTTCGCGATCTTCTTATTGTGATTCGCAGAGCTTTGTTCGCAAATATATTCAAATAAAAAAAAAAATTAACTATGTCTTAGCTGCTAAATTATGGCGCGATACGAGCTCTGAATCGAGTAGATCGTTAGATGATTGTGTTGTTTTGCTCATAGCATGTGCCATCGCGAGACGATGTTGGTTATTGAAAGCACTTCATTAAATTGGATTTCCAGTAGGGTTAGTTGGGCCCAGGGTGCAAGGTCGAGAGAAGGTATCCGAGGAGTTGGACCAGGCCTGGAATAAGAGTCCTTAGCACTTCAAGTCCAGGGAAAACTCTAGTTTGAGTAGTTTCCTGAATGGAACGGTAGTTAGAAAAAATTAACTCGTATTTCATGTGGCGAGGAACAGTTTGAGAAAAATCGGTTCAAGCAACAATCTTTCATCGGGATCTTTGCGCCCCACGGCGAGCCCTTAAGGGCTCGTTGTACGCCTACGACGGGAAAAAGAGGGATCGTCAGGTAGGCGAAGGGTAAGGAAGAAAACGACGAAGGAAATCCACGAGGGAGTCGATTGAATGAAATTTAATACGAATTTAACAAGCTTCTATTCAGAGATGACTGGTGAATCATTTCCGCCAATATCCCAATTCATACAAAACTCACGTCATGATCCGTTCATCGTACCGTTTCAATATTCGATCGCGTAACATCTGTGTTCAGATCCTTATATCGTCTTATAGTACCGAAACTTCAGTCAATGACGAAAGGCAGTTGAACTTTAGAACGCCTTCGAAAATCTAAACATGAAAGGGAAAGGAAATATTTTCAGTTTGATTTATCGAAGTATTATTATACTTCCGTATCTCATTCCGTATTCCCCGGTTGCAGGTCTTATTACTTTTTCCTGAACTCTGCACTTAGATGAATCGTAAAAATGGTTCCCAACTGAATTGCCACGGTATGATGTAAGAATTTGAATGCAGTCACCAACTGGCAAGAATTCGACAGCCTGCAACTCGATCCGTAATGCTTTTCAAGATTCCAGTTTCAAGGATAGAAAATACAGCTGCGGAGTACTTTCTGTTCTTGCAAAAGCTGCAGGAAGAACTTTTCCAATATGGCGACAGATTCCTAACAGAAAGTCACATGACGCCTCCCAAGCTACCTCACCATTTGACCTTCGTCACTGATAGTGTTTCGCTGCGCGTTTCTCCGCGGTGATAGAAAATACCCTGACGTCTGCGGCGGACGTTTCTACGTCGGAAAAACTTTTCTCGTAACGGAACGTACTCAATGAACGTCTGCCGTCCTCAAGAATGCGGTACTGCACTGCACGCTATATGCATGTGTACAAGCATAGGTATGCACGTGAAGTTGCCCACCACGGAGTTTCCGGTTACGTTGTGGGACTTTTTAGCTTCTGTAAAACAGTGACAGCCACTAATAGCACCACAGAGCTTTTCCTGAGAACTCTGCCATTTTAGACCCATAGCAGCAGCAGAAGAGAAAGTCGAACTTGAAATTGTATAAAATGTGCCAGGATGAAGTATAGCTTAGCAGGTTAAAGTTAGACGAATGATCGATGTGTTTATATATATCTGATTTCCCAGTATAGCTTGGCTCACTATCCACATGATTGTCCAGTTTTCTGAATAAGCTTATATCACTTTGGATATCAACCGAGCTTTCAGATACTTTAGTATTTATGTAGTTGGGTTGATATTTCTCGAACTGCATGTAGATATTTGCTGAGCACTTTTCAATTCCTACACGTCATCTCCTTTATTGTTATATATGACCACGTGACACGACTAGTGTCTATATTGTATTAACACTAGACCGAGTGAAATATGAGGTTAAATTCAATAACAAGGATATTGGGTTTCCACTTCAATATTATATGATACCGCTGAGTTCGCGCTATTTCATTTATATGAATTATTGTAGTGATTTACGTTTGCCAGGTGTTTCATTTCCGTGTTTCACTCGGTTTCTCAGTTTAATCCTGTATACATACATACCGGGACAACGGTGCCTCATTTTCAATGAAGATGATCGTTTCATTGAAACGATAATAACACGAATAACCAGAAATACGATTACCCGCCCAAGTATCAGATTTTTCAATGAAATACATCGAGACCTCGACCTTTTACTGAAAATCTGAATCTCAATTTTACCTTTTTTTCCTTCCCTGCTTTTTCTCTCTTTTTTTTTTTTTTTGTATTCCGACCAAGAATGCCCAGAGCAAGCCTTGCTGAAGACTTCGAGGTATTTCCATCCCACGTTCCGACTCAAACGCGCTAGGTATAGGAGGAAGTCCTTTCAGCTTCGCATCGCACGACATATATGTACGCGAGAATTTCTCTCTTTGATGTACCAGCGCGTACGCGGATTTCGTTCTTGCAATAAACACAAAAACCAAGTGTGTGTCAATGTGGATGGATCCCAAGTGCCCCCCCCCCCCCCCCCCCCCCCACCAACATTATTCATTCTCAAATAGTACGGCGAATCGATCTTCATCAGTCGTTCAAAGAACACTTCGTTATTCATGCTCATTAAAGTGGTAGTAGGCCAAAAAAACAATTCAGATGGTACTGCGACACGGTGACCAAAACATTGATTGTACAATATAATTTATTCAATTCTTCAAATACACGCCCTTGGGAACGAAAGGAGCCCAATATGTGAATTGGGACGTATAATGTGGTTGGATAGCAAATAATCACGTCTGAAAAAAATAGGGAAGGCTCTATTTTCTACCTTCAAAAAGAACTTATCTTATTATAAAAAACAGTAAGGCGAGTGTGCTATAATCTGAGGTCACTTTATATTCGTGCGGTGCTTGGCTGCGGATGACGAACGCGGTGTATCGTCGTTTGTTCGTTCGTTTTTCTTTTCGACTGTTTGACGATCTGTGTCTTCTGTACGCGCAAAACGCAGATCGGCTCTGTTATGCTTGCAATTTTTAGCTGCGAAGAGTTCGTTGCGGCGGAAACTCGGGAGCTCGCAAGAATACGCGCGGGTGGTTATACCGAATAGTGAGTACGGGATTTCAATTTGTCAATTATAAATTGAATAAATAAGCTTTGTGCATATGGCTCCGAAAAAATTTTTTGTCGAGACCGAATAATCATGATGATATTCTTGAAGGAAATCGCACGCTGAGTCCGAATATGTGTATAACTCCGTGATTCGGAAGCCTCCTGCGATTTTACCAATAGAAAAATAAGAGAACAAAACAGTGGGAAAAAAATCAAGAGTAAATCGACGATTCAAAATAGAAGGAATTTTTTGTTTCCAAATCGACTTGCAGATTCTGAAAGGGTACGTTCCGCAGATTTAAAAACTTTGTATTATTCCTATATTCGGACGACTTCGAAAAATCTCAGATTTTTGAAAAATAGGACAGTGGTATACCCCTTTTCTGTTTGTCTTTCAGCTATTATCTGTCCTATAGTGTAGATTGAATAGTTCAACGAGCGCGCCTCGCGCGCTCATAGAGATCAAACTCTAGTGAAAATAAATGAACATACGGGCGCGTAGGTACACGAATAGCCGGTTATCACATGGTATGTGAAACAGAATTTTTCTCCGTGAGATACAGTGGCCGAGGGAGTCGTGATATTATGCTTCTACTATATGCTAGCGTCTGACTACGCGCTGACTATGACTACTAGCTACAGAGTACAAAGTTTCGCCAGAACCACGAGGAATACTTTGAAAAGCTCGATTTCTGCACGAACGTTTTTCCTTTTCACGTGGATTTATTAGATCTTGGTTTATATTTCTAGACTCTCATGCTGTTCATAGAACAGACTGTCTATCGATATCCTAAAGCAATTGAAAGACATAACTTTACATACCTAATCTTGAACAGATTCCTTGCGGTTGAGGAATCAGCTGCAAACTGCGACTTTTCACCACTGTTCTGAGGTTAGAGTCACTCACGACTACTGATTCGACTTTTGTACTCAAAGATTCCACTCGTCGCACTTGGCTGGTAAGCACCCTCAAAAATTTCGGGTATAATTAGTACTTTCAGTTTGAGAGGTACGTTATTTTGCGACACACAACTGGCGGGTCTCCAACCTTCGTTATTTATTTCTTGATCGTTAAAAAATGTTATCGATTTACCAGAGTGTCGATCATAACCGAGAGACACTAACACTGAAGCAGCCACTCTGAGCTATCAACAACACTGCTGACCGCACAATGAAGAATGAGTTTTGACTAGCGAAGAAATCTTCCAGTAACTCGAGATGTCAACAATGTTATTTATTTGTCCTTGTGTCGCTCTGGGCTTGTCTGTGTTCAGGCAGGCTCTGTTTACTACCGTACCTTTTGTGGTGTCGTAATCTGTGGTGTCTTCGTATACTGTTGCTTTGGGGTAAACAAGGATTAGGGCTTCTGGCAGAAATTCCGCCATTATATATAACCAAGAATATTCTCTAATCATTCAACTCGTAATAACATGAAGGAACACGTAACATTATTAATTGTTACTTTTCTCGAGGTCACAGCCGTTATACCGATGGATCTGAAACTTTATTGATAGAACATAAAATCCAAAATTCTCTTCTAGAATCGCGTTGATTTGATTTTGTCTCTAAAAGCATTGCCAGTTCTTCATCTTCACCAAAGGACTCCACACGTCATCATTCGTTATACTTTTAGACCTCATGGACGTCTACCACCACTTGACAAATCACAATATTACATTTTGTTATGGTTCGTAGTAAGGAGGGCTGATTCCTCTCAACTAATTTCGAATGTACCTATGATGTGAACTGAGATGGAGACAAGTAGTGGATACACATCGCTTCAGCTGATTAGTGATGTAGGCTGGAAAGATGTTTCACGTTTGTCAGTTCGCCGAAAGTCCTTGTACATACATACATAGCTACGCTTCGACTTGATAAGCCCACTTGGATCAGACCAGAAACACAGTATCTATGTTGTGTACCGTATGCATCGATCCCTCCGATGCGGAGGTTCGAGATCATCGTCGAGTGTCGAGTATCGAGTGTGGATTTGAACAAGGTAGTACTAGTAACAGTGAGAGTAAGGGAAGAGGACAGAGCTGTGTTCATACACCATCACTGACTCGCACTCGCTCACACGCCATTAAGCGAACGGGTGACGTGAACGAAGTAATTAATGTGACGTCACAGGAGGACGACGGCGTTCCTAGCTACGGAAGTTGATGAAAGCTTGGGCACAAGATAAGCTGAAACCCTATTATAGTTTGTTGGAGATTGTGGGAAGTAGTTGGCGTTTGCAAGTTTCGGATAATAGTCTCTCTCTCTCTCTGCAGCCCATGGGCAGAGTTCAAATAAGCGCCGAAGGTACGCTGCTTCGCACTTTCCATTCTGATGCTTGTTTTCCTTCACGTTCCACGCCTCCTCGCCAAAATCCCTTCA
This sequence comes from Ametastegia equiseti, assembly GCA_963989295.1. Taxonomy (NCBI): domain Eukaryota; kingdom Metazoa; phylum Arthropoda; class Insecta; order Hymenoptera; family Tenthredinidae; genus Ametastegia; species Ametastegia equiseti. The sequence goes on from OZ022393.1 coordinate 8,664,778, forward strand.
GCGCAACCAACAAAGATATTCATCGGACATAAGGCCTGGCTTCGGCTCCGGCAAAGTAAATCCCTAATTACTCCTACCTGAGGGGACTTTATTCAAACGAGAATTAATTAACGCGATCAAATTACCTCCCGGTAGCCGGAATTACATTTCACAACGTTTATTTTTATTTTTATCAAAGTTCTGTGGGAAAATCCAAAAAATATGCATTCAGATTTTCACCTAAGTCGCGACTAAAACCACATGTATAAACAAATTTCTAAGAATTTCAGTATAGTCCAAAAAAGAAATGATCCGGCTCGACCTTATCTCCTTTGAGCTTGCGAGGCTTTACACATGAGACCTGAAATACTTGCCGAATCACGTACGTTGAAAAGAAATTGCAGATCAGACATGGCTATTTTCTTTCTTATTTTTTTTTTCATATTGAGCCTCTCCGTGATGGAATAATATCGGTTATAATTGACCATCATCGCAGTCTGGAGGCTACAGGTTACTTACAACGGTGAAAGAGAAAAATTAAAAACGAAAAGTGAAAAAAGCTTTATAATGACTACTGATATAGTCTTCGCCGTGAAGCGTTATCTTCACAGCGGTCAAAATCAGCGTCAAAGATACGCTGAAAAAAGATTTTGGGTAAATTCTTCAGAGGCAAAAACGCGACTAAGAACTACGCGAGGAGAGATAAAGTAGTGAAGAAATGACTGGATCTGTTCCATGGATAAATGGTATTATATCTCTGTGGCTAAACGTACGCGTGATATGTGACCAAAAAGGAAGAACGAAGGCAGGCATGGGGCGTGGGTTTATGGAAAATGAATAGCTGTGAGAACGTTAGCGGTTCGTCGGCTGTTATCGTCGAAATACCCAGATATCTGCGTAGTAAAGGAGGCTAGATATAGACAGAAAGGCAGAAGTATACGATGCAGTGAATCCGAGGACAAGGGTGAACGGCGGTGACGGTGCGGTTCGAGTAAATAATTGTTCAGGACGGTTCGAACGAGAGTTGTCCTCATAGCTATGTTTGCCTGGGGCTGAGATATGCCCGTGGTTAAGTCGAAGCGTAGCCGCTTCTAGCAATGAGCTTAAATAGAAATGACAAAGGACAAAAAGGCAAAAATAGTAAAGATGCAGAAAAAAAAGAAAAAAAAACGATTTTTTAAAGAGAAACCAAGAAAATATACAAGTGAAATAGTGAAGCGTAAGAACGGTTGCCTGAATTTAAACAGCATAAAAGTCTTGAAGGATACCTCGCTCAACGTTTGCTAGACGAGGAACACGCGGGGCTGTGTCAAGGAGCTTTAACTGTGTCAAACGGCCACTCCAAGACCTGCATCTATCCACAGGTATGTATATGTATATATCTATTTCATGCATACGACGTATATGACATATGTACATAAATATACAAATCCAAGTGAACACTTTCGTTCCTTGACTTGGCGAAACAACGGGACAAGCTTCTTCAACTCGAACTTCTTGTCATGTTTAAGATAAGTTCGCGTTAGATTTTCACACGACGTATTGCTGATCGCCTATCTATTAATACGTTGTTCCCTAATTGACAACACATGATTAACGGCGTTGGCGTACGGTACGTAGTCTCCGGTGTCTGAAGACTTCCTATTAATTGATCAAATGATTAATCGATTAATTAATCACGTCAGATCGCTCGTCAATTACTTTAGATTGAACGCGGAGATCTTCTTCGCCGTTTACATCTGCCCGAATTTTATTTAACGGTCAGAATATCAGGGTGTGTTCCTCATCGCCAATTGCTTGTATGCAACGGCTTATTAGCGAACGGTTGCAGACAAGCTTATACGAACATTAATTACCTACGACTGTTTATCTATAGCAATATAAGCCCTCTTTGCAAACCGCTTTCCTCACCCACGGTTAGAACTTATGATGCGGTACAGCCGATAAAGAGAGAGAGAGAGAGAGAGCCAATAAAGAAAAATAGGAAATTGGAAAAGAGAATAAAGTAAAATGAAGAAGACATACAACGTACTAACCAATAAACTACGTGGTTAATTGAAGAACTAGGCAAAAAAATAAATCCTGACGGTTGAATCTGTAGTGCAGAGTGAAAAGCCTGTAATCACTGTGGAATAGAAGAAACGATTTGGGGAAAATAAACTAATGGTGTCGCGCATAGATGGAAAAAAAGTGTGAAATTCTATATAGGAATAAATTTAACAGAACGAAAACCATACAGAGAAAATATTTTACCGTATGGAATGATGCCTACAGGCGAATTGGTCGTATATTTTATTCAGGATTCTTTCGTTCTCTAGGATTTACTTCTATGTATAGAAATCTCATCCCTTCCCTCATAGGTCTGTGTGTATAGGTAACCGTGAGATGTGGACTGATATTTGAGAAATCTCTAGGACAAATTTTATCGAAAGTTACACAAGCCGGCTTTGTTACCCGTAGCTATATTATCTTAGTCATATATTCACTCGGTATGAAGAGAGTGACTTGACTCGCGACTTTCCAATAGTTCCAGTAAAACCTATAGGTTACCGATATCCGAACGACATGATCAAAACCTTTTCACTAGATCAGACAGACTGTTCAATATTGATTTCGGAAGGGACCGATATTTTCCAGCTTATAGATATTAATATGAGTTTCGATGGATCGGCTGAGTGATATTGGAAATGATATGCGATTAACAAAATTGCTCACGTTTTATCTCAAAATTCGTACTTTTACGTTGGTTTCAATCAGTGCAGGTGCAGTTTTCTAACAGAATCTGTAAAATTTAGAAATTCAGATATTTCACGAGCTTGAGAATAGAAACAGAATAATTTTGTTTGAAAAACCATTCCAAAAGTACAAATTACATGAAATTCAATAGTTTGCACAGTAGTTTTACGGGATATCATGAAGCGGAAAGCTCTAAGCTATGCCGGAAAAATGGTAAGCAAGTTTAGTTGCTCGTTGGCAACTGCTGCCTTCAGGCAGGAACTTATTACTCAGACTACATTGCAGTCTGGTGCAGTCGTTTCTATCTCCTATTTTTCGCCGTCTCTTTCGCCGGTGAATTTCATCGTTCGTAAATGATATGCACCTATATAATTCAAGGGGGGGAGAAAATGCAGCAGTGGTCCGAGCGAAAATTCACCGTGGCCTATTCGTCCACTGATCGTTTCCGTTCTTTACCCTCATATCTTCCGTAGTGAAACTCTCGGTTAGGGTAATACGCTTCTGATCATGATGCCTCGGTGCTGCCGATCAACCGACCGACCGGTCGCCCAGAGTTTCAATAACCAATCATCCAGGTTGAAGAGTAGCAGTGAGGGCCTTCGGCACAGAAACCTACGGGTACCTATCGATCGCTTTTTGCGAGGAATGGCGCAGCCAGAGAGCGAGAGGTACCACGAGAAGAGAGAAAGATAGATGAACGGACCGAGTGCTTTACGCTAATGCCGCGCCGCTACCGAAGCGATCTGCTGCCAGCGCGAAAGCAGCGTGCGACGTATTGTCGATATAACCACGTGGCTTAACATGGCTGGTTGGACAAAATGGACAAAAATACCTTCGAGATACAATTTTGCTCAGTTTTTGCATTTACATTCTTTCTTTTTTTTTTTTTCCCCCCGAAATTTTTTCATTCATTGAGTGTCTCCTTGAATGCGGTCAGGGTTAGAAATCTGGAGAGGAATTCTTGGTGTGGTATGAAGCCTGAAGTATTATTAATGTGGAGTGACTAGTGCGAATTATGTCAAATGGATGAATTTCGCTCGCGAATCGAAGTTAGGATACGAGATTTCAAACAGACAAGTCACACAGTGAGATATCCTGAATGTATTATACCTACCCACACCAAACGATTTATCCATAACTTGGTATTATCCTCAGCAAAGGCGAGCGATCCCCCAACTCTGAGTATTACGTGGAAATCGATTCACCCAACATGAGAGGTGTGCTTACGTACTTCACTCCACCACGTGTATGCAGAGACGTACGTAACTATATGTTCGTATATATACCTGTGTGAATGTCTATAGCCATGTACACAAGATCGTGTTTGTTCAATGGCGAAACTTGATACTATTGACCTACAGGTTCAAAACAGCCTCGTTTGTACGCAATGAACGTCCCTACTGTCGTTTCGTCAGTCTTAGCTTTGCTAGAAGATAAAGAGATCGTCTTTTGGCTATTATGTAGAGCGAACCCTTCGTAGAAAGATCCTGGAGGTAAAAGAAGGCGGATGTAGAAGAGCCGAAAGCCAAGAGCCATAGCCGAAGGCGGAGGCTGATGCTGATGCTGAGGCTGAGGCTGAGGTGGAGATGGAGCTGGTGGAACTAGATGTGAACGTGAAAGCCGATGTAGATGAGAGCACGTCCCTGGTTTACGAGATCCCGTAAAATCTGGAGTTGTATTCGTGATGGGGTTCGGTGATCTCGTTTAACAATGACCCACACTTAATTCCGTGGTCAGTGTAGCTCTGTACCTACTAGTGGCTATTGAGTATCACCTCGTAACAAACACCCCAACCTTCGTCCTGATCGAGAGAAAAGGATTTTTTTAACAGAGCATCAGATTCGGCATTCGAGGTTAAAGAATCTCCTTATTGTTAGAATCGCGGTGATCATAAAATATGATGTTTTCAAATTTGATCTCCTCTGGAGGCTCAATCAGGAGTGTTTTCTAGTTCGCAAAGCTAGTCGGATGATAAAATCTTATACGTTCTGTATTCCTTCTCTTTAAAAAATTCTGGAATCAACGAGGCTACGGATTCAAATGCTCTGGGTGTAACTCAAGCTGTGTGAAAATAAAAAATTTAGATAGCAATGAATTTGAAATAGGCATCTTAGTTCACGCTTCGATTCCTTCAATGTTTATAAGTTCCTTCAGCTATTTGTCTTCTAGACATTGAGTGATACTGGGTGATCGTTTATGAACGAGATGTAAGGCACGCTTTTTTCGTTTCCTCGGTTAGATTACTTTTAAAAAAGAATAACGTATAACGCAAAGAGTGCAGCATTTTACGATCAAACCCAGGCATTATTTCATAACTTATGATGCTCACCGCGACACTAGCGACGCATGGATGATGGAGCGAAAAAGGCGAGGAACCACCGTAGTCATTGATGTGTCAAATGACGTTGGAACGAGGAAGTGGCATTGTTCGGTTGCTTCCGACACCCGTGAAAAATCACACGCCTCAAGAAAAAAGCTAAATAGAATTTTCCGAAAAGTTCAATCTTTCAGAAAGACGTATTGCGTTGGTAGATGTACGTTTATATTATCTCCCATATCCAGGCGACGACTTGCACTTTACAATAATTATGCATGCACCATATCGTCGTAAACCCTATTCGCGTATAGTGTATAGTGGATTTCCCAGAGAAGCTGCAACAAATTTCGCATTTGCATCTGCCCCAATTCTGGCCTTTACTTCCCCATAAATAACAATTATGCGGTAAAGTTTCAGAGCTTGCCTAGAATCTGTCATTGAGAAAGCTTCTCTGTTCTTTTACCTAATCCAAGATTTTCCAACGATAACGAATCACGTATCTCGTACGTTCACTACTTCACACCAATCTCTCCCGATCCATATTAGTTATCGACGAACCAATAAAGGCCCATCAACAATATCCCTGTCCAGTTTTCCTCAAAATTCCACCTCAGTCTATCGGCTATGGCACATATACCTGTATCCTGAATCGCAAATGTACAGGGATTGTTTGTGATCAATGATTTTCCTCTGTAATGATATCAAGAAATACCAAAAAAGTGGTAAATTTTCATGAAATTGAAATTCCCCCCGCAAGAAAACTGCCGATGAAAAACAAACCCATATCTCCAGATTAAAAGAGGATGAATGAAATTTAAAAAAATCGTTTAAATGAATGCACTGTGCGGATCACAAAGGTATAAATACTCACTTCGAACGACCTGGTATAAAATTGGCTCACGTGATTAATGAATCTTTTGAAAATCTCTGGAAGTATAGAGTTAGATTCAGAAAATCAGAAGAATCGTTAGGGAGTATACCATCTCGGGACTGACATGAGCTCATGCGCAAAGTCAGCTTATACCGCCGAAGATGATTCGTCAGAGGAATGACAATAGAGGGAACGAGATATATTCTGTATTGTTACATCCGTTCTCCAATTAGCGGAAAGCAATAGGTTGTGCCGTAGATGGTAGCAGCAGCTGTCACCGAGTGGAAGCTGGGAAAGAGGTCAATGATGGTTAAGGCTTTCGAGCAACAGATCGATGACCTTGCCCCATCCAAAGCCGAGCACCCTGGCCCCCGGAGCCCTTAACGAAGCTTTCGACTCGATATTTCTTTTCCCAAAAAAATTGGCCGCTACTCAATCGCCGTGCCACCTGATGTTTTTTGGTTTTCTATTTCGAACCCCCTTTAAACATGCAACTATTTATCTTTCGGCGATATCAATATGCATATCAAGGAATCGAATAGGCAAAAAAAAATAAAAGTTGGTCGTATGCTCCCCGGATTCGATCGCCTATACTTGGACTTCATTTTTGAGCTTCGGCGAAGAATGTGGACCAGTTTTTTGTATTTTTGTCAGACATGAAAAGGTAAAGGAGACGATGGGTACCGTGGACAAGGAGATGAGGAGATGAGACAAGCCGCTATCAGGTAATCAAATATTGAACTTTTTCAACGGGCCCAAATTCGACAAATTGGCGCGGCGTTGGCGGGTGAAACAAGCGAAAGATATTGAAGAGAGAGAAAAGTTTCTTGTCGTAGAAAACACAATAGACTGAGAGAATGCCAATATTTGTTGGCTACCCGTTCCACAACTGCTTCTGGTCCCGTCCACAGCCGCACCACCTCCGACCTTGTCAACCGTTCAGCCTGCGTCCGAGTTCGCCTCGTCGCCGTGCACGAACGAATTGTTAGCCACTTCGTCAAACAATGTTGGTTCAGTTCCCCCGAAAAGCAGAGAAAAAAAAAATGAAAGAAAAAATGTCGTTCCTCACCCACGTAACTCGGATTTCGATTCATTTTCCCATTTAATCAAATTCGCCCTCGAAATTGATCACATTTTTCGATAGATTTTGGAATCCACCTCTCGGCAATTCCTATTTTACATTTCAACTGTTAACTGACTGATCAGGGACCAGCATTTCCAGCTTTGAATAAACATAGACCATCTCACTCTAGGTCTCGAACTTCTGCAATTGATGGAATTTTTAATTATAAAACAATACAACCGGCGTGAACGCACGAAGAAAGCCTTGCCTCTTCGCATCAGGCACGAGCTTGCTAACTCGATTAACTTAGTTTATCTGTTGCCGAAGATTGACGCTGAGTACCTCGCGAAGTTTCGTCAATTTATCATAGAAAAGAGGAATTGAAATTATCCTAAAAACGATAAAGATGATCAATTTGAAGCCCCAAATTTCATCAAGAATCATTAAAGATCTCAATAGTTTCACATATTTCTTGCCGTCTCGGTCACTGCTGCTTTGATACTGGAAATTATTGGATTTCCTAGAGTTCTTCTGGTAATTTCTTATCTGTATGCCATCCAAATCGGTCAAGACAATAGTAGATCCGTATTGCTCACACACACACACATATGGATTCGAAGCTGCAAGACGCTCGAAAGCGTACATGAAGTTGAAGAAGGCAATTTTTATCGATCCATCAATGTATTTAGCTTGGAGTTCCCGCCCATCAATGAAACTCCTGATACCTTCGTTCCGTTCATCTATTTCGATCTCAGTTTTCCTCTGAGAAATTAGCCAGTTGAATCAGCCTCTGCCAATTACTAACGAAGCTCACATAAAAATCCAGGGCGGGATTAAAGTTCCGAATTTCTCAAAAGTTCCGAACGATCCGAATTCTGATTTGATTTGAGACGCAATTCTGAGTTTCTAGAAACGTTAGAGTTCAGAACTTACAAACTCCGAAAGGTCGAAATGCAGACAGCTCAAAGATTGTTAAAGCTCAGAAAATCCAAAAATCCGCAAATTCAAGGGAAGCTCATGACAAAGCTGTGAAGTGGACGACGTTGCATTTAAGCGAATTCCGAGTTCCGTAATCTTGGCCTTTCGGAATTTTTAACCTTCGGTGTTGTTGCATTCAGAGCTTTTCATATTGGCTACATAGACTTCCAGGAAAATAATCTTGCAGCTTTTAAAATTTGGAATTTTGATTCCGCCCGAAAAAGCCAAAAGCAAGTGCACGTTTCAAAGTATACATGTAACGTACGTTAACAGTGTATAGAGCAACGTGTCGCAGGACACGGGGCAACGGCTACAACACAAGGGTAACATGTCGTCTGCTGATGACTGGCCTCTGCTCTTTAGCTTCGTAATAACCCACGCTTAGATCTTGCAGGTTCTACATGGCAGCGGACACGAAGACCCTTACATTACATATAGACCCTTGCTACACGCATCCCTCCCTTCGACTGTACGCTCTTTATATCCAATGGTCGGCTGGCGCGCGCGCGTGATCGATCGAAACCATTTCTTGGTCCCTCTTTCACGGAGATGCGAGTCGTGTGTTATTAGGGTTCGCCAGTAAGGTAAGGTCACCCTTTCTTTCTTTCCCGGTTATTCTAGCACGTATCCGAGAAGAAATTCGAAGCAAATCAACCATCGCCAATAGGAAATATTCCCAATATTCAAGAAGACGATGAAAATCGAAAATTGCGGTCCAATTTTACCTTTCATATTGGCATCTGCATGTGGCATAAGGCTAAAGGCATGAATCGATACGTTGACCATGTATCTCGTAAGTAGATCAGACACACACGAGCTTAACGGACTATGCAATAATAATTAGGGGTTACAATTGCTCGGTGAAAAGAAAAGCAGAGTAAAAAGCGGAAAGGGTGTATGCAAACAATACCTACATATATACTTAGGGTAAAAGTATAGTGATGGTGTATGTGTGGGGAGGACTGAAGGGATTTAAAGTCACATGACCGGGTCACCATGGCGACGACAAGGACAAAGATGATAGGAAGGGACGCCTCGACGGAAAGGACAGGCGCAAAAGAGAATCACGTAGAAGGAGAGTGAATTGAATTAAACGTGGAAGAAAATCGGAGGTGTAGAGTATAAAGATAGTATAAAGCCAATGGAATGACGTAATTGAGTAAAGAAGTTTGGAAGAGCAAGAAATTAAAACGATATTGCATTCGGTTGATTGAAAGAAACAAATTCCATTTGGAAAAGCCTCAGCAGACGTGCCTCAGATGTAACAAAAAAAGTTTCTACCGAACAAAGAAGACCCTGAAGAGGAGATGGATATTTGTGTTTTCAAACGCTTCCAACCGGTCGACTCACAGACAGAAATACCCGCGCCAGCCTTACACGTGGCTTAGCTTTTTTCAGCCACCCACTTTCCCTGGAGATGGTAAGGGTCTGGAGAAAAAAATTTTCAATCAATAACGCCTGTCTTATTCCCAGGCTTTTAATCAGAAACAAAGAACAAACAAAAAAATAGTATAGAAGGATTTCACACTATCCGATACTCGCCACTGTTGGCCCATGAAAATTTTCACGCTTTACGATTTTCACGTATATATAAGGTACTTTTGTATTTTACCAAACCGAATATCCAACTCGCATAGAATTATTGACCATGCGCGGTCGCCGGGTACAAGAAGCAATAACATTTCCAGTGTGATAAAAATTTGTTGCCCTCGTAACTTTTGAGAAACGAGGCCAAAGTCATACCCAGCCACTTACATGCCTGCCTTTGAGTCCCTCCTACAACTGGGGGGCACGGTTCTCACAAGACTCTGCGCAGCTTAAAGCTTTCCACACTGACTCAATGAAGTGCAACGACGTCCGGGCTTTCTGTGTTCGGGTATACAGTATATATATATACATATATATATATATATATATATATATATATATATATACGTGTGTACAGCAACTCCTTCAAGAAACTCCGCGAAACGAGTTTCTGTCCAGTTCTCGAGGGACATTCAATCCCGTTTAGTACACACCTTTCACAGTCAGCCCGGAAGAGTTGTCGTTCCTTGCTACTGGTACGATATGTAAGGATTCATTCTTCTTTGAAGCTCGATCTACCTACCACCCGTACTCCCTTTCGCTGCAAGCATCTTCTTTATCTCGCCCTTCCGGACGACTTGGAATCAACAATCAATGGTGTCCCTCGTGGCCTGGTACATATCTTATGAACCAAACTAGAGCTGACCCGTGAGGAAGCCTCTTGCAAGTCCTCAGCCCATTATCTTCGTAGTTTAGACACAGAATGATCATCTCTTTTCCTGTCGCAGCGATATTCATAGAGGAATATGTAAACAGCCATTGTTTTTCCCAAGATTAACAGGAATTATTTAGGATTTTTGTATCCGTATCCCTTCCTCGTAAATATTCAGCAAACATTTTTGGAATACGTCTCTAACCGTGGATGTACTTTCACAGGATTCACTTAATTGTTATTGAAATGAATAGTGATAATAATGAGAAAGAGTCGTTAATCGTTGTTCCGGTACGAAAGAAAGGGAAACCCAGTCTTTGGTCCTTACTCGGTGTTTTATTCAGCTAGAAGGTATATCAGGCCCTCGATTAGACTATCTTCCATCGCTCGTTAGGGTTGCTGAGGAATCCTTTAGAACGTCACGTATAAAAGGCATGATAAACGGTTTCGTTTAATATTTCATGATAAGAATAGGATTCAGACACTCTTCCACCTCTCTTGGTTCAGATTCCTGCCGGTTTTTTGATAAACCGCGATCAGAATATATTCCTTTCCAGATTCATGTGCTTTCGAGATGTTTTCACTCCATATAGTCAATGGCTATGATAAAAATAATTTTGTTCTGATAATAGAAACTCGAGGTTCATGAAAAAAAAACTTGATGTACCAAAATGAGGATCTAATGGCTCATCGGATCCAACGAAACTTCATAACTAACTTGACAGTGGAGAAATTATCACCTCTCTTTGAATCATGAAAGTATTCATGACCCCGCCTGGTAATGGAACACTGGTATAAAAACTTTTCCGTTATAATATTTCGTTGGTTGGTTTCTAGTCAGCCCTGTTGATATTCTTTCGCGGTTACAGACACTCTTCACAAAGGTAAAATTTTCCAAGTTTTGTATGGTAAACAAGACTGCTTATTAGTTTACGCGAGAATTAATGTCGGAGGTAACTTCCGGCTAGCGAAATGGGGCAAAGAAAGAGTTAAGTATCCGCAGTCTAGTTGGTAAGGCTTCTAGTCTATGACTAACTTTAATATAGGTGCACGTTGCAGCTAAGGTAGCAAATATTGATACAAAAATGTACCGAATACTGCGATGAAGTGATTTGATCAGGAATTGAAACTCCAGGTACTTTACGACGTCAGTTTTAACAATATTGGTCGCAAGAAACATCAAGTACATTTGAGAAAAGTCTTAGCTTTGCAAATTTGGAATGTTTATGCGATTGAATCAGTTGACTGTGCAACTCGTTCTTTCAATCTCATTGAAGGATAGTAAGAATTCTTGATCCAAACTAATACAACTGAGTGACTGGATAGGAATTGAGTGGATACTCATGATTCGGATGCATGTGAACACGCGCGTGCACTGAATGCACCTCTTGCTGGAAGCGCATATGTAGGTAATATGCAAATGTTATACATGTAGATGGGAAATAGGGGATGCTGAAGCCACGTCGTACTTATCGACTCTACCACCTCGATAATGGTTTTATATTTTTCATTTCATTCACTTTATGGCAAGCACGTATAGAGTCTTACGTGGGCCAGTACCTCCAGTCTTTTTGCGAGAAGGTAGTCTCAGAGATTCTCTTTTGAAAAAACGATTAACAGCAGTTGGTGCCGTTTCACGCTTCTGACTTTTGAAAACGTCTCAAGAGGTGATCAGGGAAAAAACCAGACCAAGAAGAAGCTTTTGATCTTCGAATGGGGACTGGTGCTTCTTCGGGCGATTGCCTTGTTGATATTTGAGCAGACAAATGTGTACTCGGAATTTTGCACTTTTTCTATTCTGCCTTAAAGCTTTGGTAAATAAATCTGATGTGAAAACAAGAAAATTCGCTCGACTCGAAAAGGAATGGAAGAGGCACTCGGCTTCCAAGTCTCGGTGTTTAAGCAAATAAAAACAAATTCGATTCAACGATTCGAAATGAATTTTCTGACGGATGCCTCCTCGAGGCAAAGACGCCTCTTCCTTTACTTGACGCTTGATTTTCTGTACACCTTCACCTGCGACATGTCAAATCAAATCCCAATTAACATTTCTCAATGTCCTCCAGACGTGTTCTAATTACTCTAGAAGTACTCCTACGCGTACGTCAAATTCTGAATCTCGTCTAAAACTAAATTGTCAATTAATGTTTGGATTAAACCCAATGCCAGCAGACGTTACGAAGCGACTATGCGTTCGCTCAAACTTTGAACAAGGTGAAAGTTCAAGCACCCATCCAGCCGTTCCTCGCGCCAAACTGAACCTCCTATACTGAATTGGTGACCATAGCAACAAGCCAGTCTGACGGGATAACCTAAACCCAATACTTGTACCTCCGATGGGTCAAGCTTATCTAAACATGATTTGGCCTGCCGGTTTTGTCCCTTGGACGGGTATGAGCTTGATACGCGCATTATGCGTGACTATGGGATTTCCAAAGCTGCAGGCTAATATTCGTGTAAGGGAAATTTAACCGCAGTGGTTTATTAACGGTGAAAATTTGTTCTTTATCTTGAGCCTCTTCATCCCTTACCCCTCCGATTGATTTTCTTCTTGATTTTCGGCTTCTCGTCGAAAATATATCAACCACCATGCTCTGATTTACATATACCTATGCCCAGGTGTATTACACGTCAGGGATGGGTAACGAGCCTGTCTACCGTCGGTTTGATTCAATTCTAGTTTAGTTGTGTAATTGCAAAGCAATTAACCAATCAAGTGTGGAATTAATATACTGTTTACGTGTATAGCGGTTATTGTCATGAGAAATTAATCTGAATTGCCACAAACGCCCTTGATTGCTGGGGTGACGTTTGGATCATCCCATTAAAACTCAATTACGAACAATTATAAAATGTGTGGGAAAATTGAATCCAGACTCTGCCTAATAGGTTGTTGAATGTACTTACGTGAATTTCCTTCCAATTACTGTTCTTCATCATTTTCCCTTACTGTTTTCACTTCACTTCATTTTCCAGCAAATATACATTTGTTATACCGTGGAAAGTTTTCTAGCGATATACGCGATGAATTGATCAGCGATTTTATTGTTTCACTAATAATAGTCATGCCTTGGCACAGAACCAGAACACGTCACATTGATTATAAGAAATCGACGCCACACCATTAATGCTAGGATGCCTAGAAGGTCTTTTCGTCCTGGGAATAGAGAAGCTATGAGACAAAAATGAAATTATCTCTGCATTATGCATATCTGGCGATGATGCGCAAAGAGTATCAAACTTGTAAGATTCTTGGAAAAGGATTCGAGTCAAAAATATGTACAGGATTTTTTTTCATTCATTCCGATTTCTCCCGTTACCAAATTTTCCGAACACCTCCTGCAGATTGATCGAACCCTCTGTACAGATAGTATTCGCTTGAAGCCAGACCTCCAGAAAACGTTAGGCAAAAAAAAAATTTGCTGGCAGAGTTCCAGATTTTTGTAACTGCGTGGTAAAAAGTTGTAGAAGAAATTCTATTTTCCTAGACTCTGCTGCTTATCGGTACAGAATCAAAATTGACAGTTTGTTCGAAAAGACTTTATCGCGTGTGTGGAGCTGAAAGGCAGTTTTAGACATTTTTCATTTCCAAGGATCGGTAATGTGACATAAGCAAAAAATAGCGTTCCCTAAATATTTCATCTTCGAACCAATTGAAACTTTTTCACGGGCTTTCAGCTTTTGACTCCTGATTGGCAAAGTCTTTCCTTTCAAACAAAGTCCGATTTCGTTTCTTCTTGATTGGAGAAATTAAGGTAGGGTAATGATTTTAGTATACCTGCGCACCTATCATAGCCAAAGAGATCATAACTGCCTCAATGAGAATAGACCTATTTTAGAAAAACAAAATATATTTGACAATTTTGACCGAAACAGCTCCCACCTAAACTTCGGCTAAAGACCTTCCCTCGTCGAGCAATTTTGGGAGGCTTAGTGTTACGGTAAATTTTCTGCATGGCAGGTTTGAATGAAATCGATAAAGTCGAGGAAAATCTGCTGTTCGAATTAACGCAGAAGCTTAACCCATATCTTTGGAAAACGATCATTTAAAGTGGCAACATGGAAGGAAAAGTGTGAAGGCTCGTGATAAAATTGTGAAACAATTTGATTCCCGATAAAGCAATTTATATGGATGATACAGAAGCGCTTTAGACGGCAAGATGCAACTTCGAAGGTATACCTGGTATACCGATAAATTTTATATTGGTAGAAAATATTTTCCCGTATCGAGAATAACGATTCAAACGTTAATCAAATTACTCTGGGGGAGTACGAAAGGATTTCTTTGAAGTATTTCTGCCTTTGATGTAGCCTAACTCGATTGTTTTCCACCTGCACTGAAAAATCCGAGGACCGAACCTCGGGCCAAAAGTTTGTAGTTCTAGGACAGGATCCGGGAAGCTTGAGACCTCAGGACAATCAGTTTAAATTTTTTCGTTCGGCTCTAAAAAATAAGCCGTCTCAAAAAGTAAAGTTTTGAAACGCGTTCCTCCCACTCTCATTGAGCTTACTTTTTTTTTTCTTACGCACTTAACGTACCATTGCAAGGCGAGAGAAGTGATGAACGACGAAGCCCGCGGTATGGAAAAAGCGAAAAGAGTGAAGAAACGAGTGCAAAGAAAGGAGAGAAGAGGGTTGGAAAAAAAAGTGCTAGAGCGCTGGTTAAAATCTTGGCTTTCTGGGCGAAGAAAGAAAGTACGGAGAGAAGAAAAAAAGGGGAGATCCAACTGCAGATAGCTACCCTGAACGAGATTGAAAATATTCCTCGACCTTTTCCCTCTTTCCATCTTTCCCCCAAAAAACAGGCACAGTCGTTAAACACGTTGACTCTTCTCCCTGAGAATCATTATTTCCAGCTACTGTATCCTGCAGGTTTAGTCTAACGAAGTAAATTTTGCTAAAACATCACGTCACCTTACTTGGCAAACGGCGATCTCAACTGTTACTGAGGTTCTCTTTATGCAAAAATATTAAATATCGAAGGTTCGTATAAATTATCGCTGATATAGCTTTCGGATAACATTTTCTTTAGCTCTGAAATTTTCTCTGTGACATTCTCGATCCTGGACGTGAAGCTGTCCTGTACCGATACGTCATCGATAATTATTATTGAAACACTTTATCGATTCACGGATTACAAGATTTTCTCGCTTGTGGTTTGCGTTTGGAATCTGTATTTAGCTACGAGCTTGTATGATAATAATAATTTAACTCTGTGACCTCAACAATAATGGAAGATGCGGCGTCTGGGCGATGTAGAGTGACTAGAAATTATGCACGAGCTGACGGCGTCCAGCCGCGTTGCTATGTCGTCCGTAACATGCATTAATTGCTGACGAATAACCTATCTAGGAGTGAATTAATCAACGATTAATGGGATTCCCCGGTATTCCATGTATCTGCGCCAGATGATGCAGAATAATTCGCATATTAAGCTATGCAATTACGAGTCGCGAGGAAAAAAGAGGCTGAAAAGAAGATTAGGAAGCCTTGTTAAATCCCAGGAAAAGTTTTCCCTTGTTCCCTTGTCCCTCGTAAATTTCTAAAGTCAAAAGCGGTTTGGAAAGATGCGAATGAAGTATATCCATAAACCACGGATGAAAAAGTTTGAAAAACACTGGTTCAGGCAACTTTCTATACTGGCAAATGGCGCAGTACGCACACGGTTTTGAAACAGAATTTCATTTCAAGTCAAACGCGATAAAAGTGGAAACGAAATTTTAGAAAATGGAAAAAACCAGTCCGTTTTTTCCTTCAATAATCTTCGCAAAAAGTTACAACTCACCGAGCCAACGCGCACGTAAATGTATATATATGGAAAGGGTCTTTCTGACGGAATTCTACTCGACGTTATAGGTCGACCAGTTCACGAATGAAAGGATTCCCCGGGAAGTCAGAATGCTGTGAAGCAAAATCGAGAAGCTTTCGACTTTGATTATATACGCATTGAAAGCTCCTATACAGATTCGAGCGAATAAATAAGCCAACCGAACATACGCTTCATAGGTAATTACACTTTTGCCCTATTTTCACACGTCGCAGAGCTTATTGCTTAAACTAGATATTCGTATGCTAAGCTAAACCCATCTCATGGTACATATTCATATGATATTTGCAACCCCTCGAAACTGAGCACGTGATAACGGTCATTTTTGCGTTTGGTTGGTACGTGTCAATGCTAACGTTTTAAAATCTTTGTCATCGATCGTCCTGGCCACGGAGTGATCATCACGCTTTTCTGTCTTTGTATCAACATGCCGGTGAAGGACCTTTATCCCCCTGCAGAGGGTTTTTGCTGATATTTAATAAAACTGAACACTGCCAGCTATTGCCCCCTCGGAAAATATTCACCCGCTACCGAAACATGCGGACTCTGCAGGTTCATCCATATCACAGATTCCGTATCTCGAACGAGGGGTGTCGGAATAATTTAAGCGGCTTGCATTACACTGCTAAGATGTTGATAAGAGAGTAAGTCGTTGAAAAATTGCATGTTATTCATATTCCGTGTTATTATTGTCGTTTAAGTATATGCCGTAGGTTAAACTCACTTATATTTATTTATACGAAAAACAATTCGGCGTATCTTTACGCAACCAAGAAAGTGTTCACGGGATAAAAAGCTCAATGCTTTCTTCCACTTAACTCGCGACCCTTCTTGACTCGCTCTGCACTAAAAACGAACGCTTGCCAACATTTTGAGTAGCTTGGTATAAGACTATGAGAATTTCACGCCAGCAGTGGACTCCAGGAGCTATTATGCGGCGTAAAAAATAATGAACATAAGAAGTACGAAGAATCGAATAGCAATATCCAGTTAAGGACAATGCTGCAGCAAACTTTGAATCGCAGCATGGAACAGGTCGAAAAAAGCTGTTTTCCTCTTAATCGCAATACGAGTAAGGCTGGCAGTTATTGGGTACTTTTAAATAATTCAATAGTTCGTTGAATCTTTCGTTAAAGTTGCAAAATGCAATCGAAGTAATTTCGAAATTTAACGGATTATGGAATTAACAGTTTTAATGAAAATATCCACAACGATAGATCGACTGCCGTTTATATGATGGTGATAATTAGCACCATAGAGCGAACCGACTATCTGATTATCCCTAGAGGTTCTGTAGAGAGAGAGAGAGAGAGAGAGAGAGAGAGAGAGAGAGAGAGAGAGAGAGAGAAGAGGTTAATTTTTCACCTGAGGTACCCACCAGAGAACACCCTCCTCAGGTTCCAAATTTTATATATAGAGGGGAGTACCCGGGGGTTCAGATGGAGTTTCACAACGTTAACTAGACGTCGACTTTATGTTTCTTAATCCTCATTCATCATGTCCGAGGTCGTACGCCTCCCCATTCCTCAGGACAACCTCTGGGCTCGTCGCTCGAGGATCGGCCTCATCCGTCTTCGTTTCATTTACTTCCCACCGTGACTTCATTATATTCCTTTCCTGATGCACATCGCGAATACCCTAGCGCCCTTTTTTTTCCTCATCTCAGCTTGTTATGAGAATAGAAAAACGCTTATTGAGAATTGGTTCGCGTATATGTATCCTTACAACTAGAAATGTCCTTCGAAATCCTTCAGTACTCTCGGAGAAGGTGATCTTACTTCGAAATTTTTCTTCAAGTATGTACCTTATACATTCGAGCAGCTCACTCACGGAAGTCTTTCAGAAACCAATAAGCCCCTGACTGTATCGTGTATATCCGATACAGAGTTTTGCCGTGTAGTGTTGAATCTGCGCGGAAAGTAATGGTTGCAGAAAAGAAAAGTAGGAAATGAAAAAGAAAGAGAGCCTATTTGGCTTTGTGTCCGATACTATTGAGAGTATATAGGTAGGTATGTATGATTGTATGGATGTAAATATATATTGTTGGCCGATCCATTTGGTTACATGGTGAGTCGACATTGTCGAAATTCAATAGCCAAGGAGAGGAAGAAAGCTTACGGAAAGGAAAAGGAAAGCTCTTGAAAAAAAAAAATAGCCCCATCGGATCCGGCGTATTACATTTGCCTGTATTTACCCGGTGAAGGAGACGTCGACTTTGCAGTAATCGACAAATAGAGCCAAAATATAGGTATGTACATGTTACAAATTTGCCTTCCCTTGTTATTTCCCAAGCGTCTTGTTTAATAAAGATCGATGTTTCTTGGCCATTCCTTCTCGCAACACCGCGCTATCTACTCTTATTTAACTCAGTAATAAAGTATGCTTCATGTTACGACGCAGCAATGGCGTCCTGGGGGTATTTTTCAAAGATGGGGCTTGCTTCCAATAAGGCAGAGACTTGCGCTCACTCACAATCTTCCGTAAAATTGAGATTTCTTATTTATTGTTAATGGTGTACTCAGGTCTAAGTAGGCAGGTAGGTACATAACTGATGTAAAAGCTTCCCGTTTCACTCGTACCAACTTTCAAATTTTCACCATTTTTTTTTTTTTTTTTTTTTTTTTTTTTTTTACGCCTCAAAAGTGGCTTCTTTTTACTTACCCACCGTTAACCGTAGCTAAAAATTGTAATAATATAACAGAAATGGCTCATATAACCGATGCCAGAATTATTCTCATTATAACCACAATTCGAGTCCTCGACTTTTACCGATAATCTATAATATCTACGACAATCCTTACAGTGCGAGCTATGTGCATTGAGATTTGCACAGCGCAGGCAAAGCCGTTCGTGGGTATATTTAGGTCAATTAGTTTTTAGCAGTTCAGAATACTATACGGAATACGTGAGTATTCCGAGTTTCAATCTTCGCTAAAATCTTCTCTTTATTTGATCCCGTTTCTGAAGCAAAATCGGGATACAAGTCTTCGAATTATTCCCATCTTCCTATCAACTTCGTAGATATCTTGCTGGTTTCATAGCATCCTAGAGCACATCTCGGCTATGAATTTTATTGCCGTATCTCGTTTAGCCCCCAAGATTTTGGCGGTCGTATAAAAGCGATGTGTAAATAACAAAAGGCTCTAGAAGCTCGTGGAATTCCACAGCTATTTATTACATTCCCTAGACAATAGCTGCAAGAAAAAGTACCACGCCAAAAAGAGGGTCCCTGCCATCAGAAGTATTCGTCAGTGTATGTTGAAAAAAGCCAATCTCTTACGTTCTTTTTTTGGAAAATTTTTTGAAAAAAAAAAACAAACAAACAAACAAGTATGTATAATGATACGATGGACTCGATCGAACTCAGCGATTTAACACTCCCTCAACATTCGACCAAATTTTGTGCGCCCGATGCGCTCGAGCGGCCATTCTGTGGATGACAATGCGTTCGATTCTATTTCAAACCCGATTACCCGGGTAATGATTCGCGAAAAAAAAAAATAGAGATTCGGACTGCGTGGCAAACGACTGAAGCGGTAAATTGATCCAACGCAAAATCGAGTAGGTATGGGCGATTTGCGCCCGATAACCGCAAAGTACAGCAAAGTCAAGTGCATGCCCTTCCACTTCAGATTAATGGGTAAACGAAAATGACACGCCTTATGTTCAGTTTTAGATAGATATATAAAACAAGCCATAAAACCACGAAGGTTATTTTACAATCGACGTAGCATCGCTAAGGAAAAAAACCACTTCGTAATCTTCGTGTTAAAAGCCATGCAGGCTTAGTAAAGATACTTTTATGACTGAGCAGGTGAATTTTGATCCCCATCATCGTAATCTAGCGTAATATTTTTTGCTCATACGAAATGTTCACACTGCGAACAATGGCATACATTCCTAATTCTTTTAATTGGTCTCATATATAAAAAGATCTACGGCATTTTTCAGCATCCTGTGCCCATCTCACGGCTATTATCCCCATCAAATTTTTCAGAATGGTTCTCTTGTGCTCGAGTTTCCAATTTTCGATAGGGATAGTCTGCATCCAAATGATTACCAATTGATACGATAAGGAAAAAAAAAATATAGTAATATCAATAACGGGAGGACAAATAGGAAAGCTAATCGTAGAGAAAAACGAGATCGCGTGATCTCTCAGATCGGGTTCACGCCGAGGGAGTCGTATTATTGTGCTGCAGATATATATACATATATATGCAGAGGAAAGGAGGGAAAACCTTCGGATAAAGGTAGAGTTTGCGGCTAACCCGAGTAAAATATCACGTGAATCGAGTCGAATTCAAATGGCAAACCACCGCGGTGAAAGAGAGAGCCTGGTCTGGTTTCGTATGGATTCGTCCGATTTTCTCTGGTTTTCATCTCGTTTCGTATGCGATGCAACGGGGACAGGGAGTGCAAACTGAGATTCTGGTAATTGAGGCTACATCGCCATGCCATTCCTCTAAACCCTCAACCCACCAGCTACCTTACTTCGCTTCTAGCACCTATCTCCATCCTTCTAACCATCTTTATCCCACATTCAAACCATCCACGTTTTCCGACGCGCACCGGTGATACGATGAAAATTTTATTCCCCCAAAGATCGCAGCATGCCAAATGATCTAAAATATTCTTTCCAAGTTGAACACCGTCCCCTGCCAACGCGATGGGTCATGACAAATTTAGCATCTACGTATTTTGGGCATCTGT
Organism: Ametastegia equiseti; assembly: GCA_963989295.1. Taxonomy (NCBI): domain Eukaryota; kingdom Metazoa; phylum Arthropoda; class Insecta; order Hymenoptera; family Tenthredinidae; genus Ametastegia; species Ametastegia equiseti. Next base: position 8,685,501 of record OZ022393.1, read on the forward strand.
TTTCGAACGTTTGATTGAGAAAGAAAATAAATTATAATATATGCACATATGTCGACACTGCGTATACATATTTTTGCACGACGCTAACTAAAAAGAAGGAGAGAGAAGAGCAAATCAATTTCACTATTGAATTTAGCTTATTTTTCATCCTTCGAAAATAATTGAATTGAAGAAGCCAGACGATGAGAATTGTCAAGAAGAGTAATTCTTTGGACAATTTCAGTGTTCTAGCACAGAGAAAAGAGCTTTTCCGAAAATTCGTGCCTTGCTAGTTCTGACCCCTCCGATTCTGCCAAAACATCGTCCATCATTCGAAATACGTAATCACTCGCATCATTTCACATTTAAGATGATATTTTCAGTTAACTGCGAGTCAAAAGTACCTACAGATAAATTCGAGATATTATTGCGATTCTGACGGTGAACGAATGATCATAATTGGGTAACTGAAAGTGTCACGTTTTACGGAAACTGAACCCCTCTCACCAAGACGCTGAAGATTGCTGCTAACAGAGGGAAATAATTTGGAGGGACCTGGCTATTGGTATGCGTCCACACAGTGGCAGAGTGTGGCATAGGCGAAGCACGTCTGGGCCACAACTGAGTTACACTCTCGTATTAATGCTGCTAAATAATCACCACGACACTACCCGAATATCCAACAGAACTTATTAAAGAATTTCTGGATGATGGGACAGTGAGAATAGATCGCGGTGGCTATTCGAATAGAATGAAAGAAACTTTCGAGGAGACATTTTCGAGATACGTATAATTACATATGATGATTTTTCGGCGTAACATCACGCGGTAAAATTAAGAATAGGGCTAAAACAGCCCTTTTTATTCCCTACCATGAACTTCCGTCAACGGCTTACCATAAATCGTTCCCTTCCAAGCTGTTTGACGTCTAGCTAGATAATTCTAACCGTAGCTAAGCGGAATGAACTTGGGTTCATTTACCCCTGAAATAGACCAATGACGTGGCATCTTTGAACGGACTTCGTCTTATTCTTCTTCTACCTCTTCTTCCTTTTCTTCTTCTTCATCTTCTTCTTCTTCTTCTTCTTCCTCGGGCACTTCGCCAATGCCCCATGCTGGTTTTACGTGTGGTGCGACCATCGTGATTAAATTCACCGTGCGCCGCCACTGTATCTGCAGACCAAGGTGGTGGTGGTGGTGGGAGCACCCACTTCCGCGATTACATTCGCGATCCGATGTAAAATTTAGATCCCAGCCTACGTAAGGTCTGACCTCGAATCTTCACTCGAGCGAATACCTTTTCACTCCAGGTATTTGATTTCTTCTTTAAACTGAGTTCACAGATCTTATGTGTTTCAGTTTTCGTCGTTATCAATGACTCTTGAAATCTAGTGTTGGTGCATCTATTCGTGAAATCTTTCAAATCCTTTGAAATCTCGTGAAATCGTCTGAAACCCTTTCAAATCGAAAGAAAACTTTGCAATCTTTGTACATACATCTTGTGAAAAGTATGGCAACCTTTTCAAATGATTTGAGAACCCCGAAACCAGATAAATCTTTCAACGCCTCGAAATCTTGGATTGAGTGCTTGACCCATGCTAATTCACCCATTATTTTCTATTTCACATTTCTAATAAATTATTCAGAATTTTCTGAAATAAACTTCGATTTTATTCACGTTTTGTTTTTTTCAGAACTTTTTATCGTAAATTCCTTTGGAAACTAATCCGATATCTACTTTTAATTAATGGAAATAACTACGTATCGGGTTTGATGAAAATTATACTCAAGGATCCAGTTCGATATGATTTTAATTAGCATCTACGAACTCCGGCTGACCTAATAATTGTTCAAGCTCTAAGAATGCAAAGATACCATTATAAAGGAAACTTTCAGTATTTCCGGCGTAATTAAATTCCATTCAAGCATTTAATTCAATTTGGTATTGTGCCACCGGCTGCCCACAGTGGTCGGTGCATTCCGCAGCATCGTCTCATTCAGTAGAGCATCTGCTGCATCTAACGAAAATTAGCTAATTACACTTTATACTCACTTTACCATTTTCTCTATATTCAAAGAAAACTCACACCACACTTCAGCGGAATCACACGTGCAAAATCTCAAAAGTTCAAATTCCCAAAGAATCGTTATTACAGTAACCCTTTTCTCGCAATGTCATATCTGCTATTTGCTCCACCGGTCAATTGATTATACAACATATATCTGAGTGTAATGAGCTGCGAACAGAAGTAAAAATCAAGCACCCATTCATGTTATTTTTCTTTCTTTCTTTCTTTAGAAAAAGGTAACCCCAATCGTTTTTCACACCGTTTGGCATAAACACGTGTTTTTGATGTTTTTAGATGATGAAATTGGCCAGTTTTCGAGCCAATTGCAGCTTCGCTTAGGGTTTTCAGTTTTTATCTCCGTTTTTCTCAACACGTTGCGTTGGTTAGTGAGGCTGGGTGTGACGAAGAGACATACTTAATTAGACGGTAGCTCCCATGTTGCCAGGAACAAAAACAAGCTCTGACCAAGATAAACCGCGCATCGCAAAGTGTTCTAATTAAAATAGTTTTAAGTTTGATGAAATTCCACAGAAAATTGCGGTCACCCCGCCACGTGTTTTCTACCAGTGTATTTTCGTTCTAGGTGTAGGTATGTTCTTTATCGTAAGAATCTACAGCTGGAGGTAAAAACTCGTTTATAACAAAATAATTGGGCACGTCAGCTCACGATACTTAACACGAACATAATAACGTCGACGCCATTACACACGTTGCAAAGAACTGAGCAGAAAATGTGTAAGGGAAACTCGGTCTATTATTTCTGTACGACAAATATTCATTAAATTCAAGAGTAATACAAAATGTACTTCCATTTGTTTCACTTTTCATTGGTCATTTATGGATTCTTCTCGACTGCTATTACGATATCGAATCATCTCCTTTCACCACTCCAGTATGAACTATTCCTGGAAATAGTTTATTCGTTTCTAGAATTTTCAAATATCGCCAATGACCATTGAGAACATCAATCGCTTCATTGTGATCAGCGGAAAACGATACAGCACCCATTATATCGGATTATCGGTAGAATACAATTGTTTTTACAAAGATATAGTATTCCAGCTACAGCCAATTTTCGCTTTTATTTTCTCCAACCCTTAATGATTGATATGGTCGTTATTTTTCTACAATAATAGATGTACATACTATCGCGAGTATAGGGATATTTGAACAACGGTACTGTTCGAATGGTGTTCGATCGGGTTTCCGCCCTGCAATTTTCTATCGCGATGTAGTTTCAGATTTTCCTTTTCCCCAGGTGACTCAATTTGTTCTTTTTATTAAATGAATGTTCTATTACAGTCTAGATCTATTATCGGACTGCATCGCTTGCGCGTTTATTGCTCGACCACGTCTGTTATTGTATTACGCCCTTATATAGGGTTGCCCTTTTTCGAAATCGAATAACAAGTTTCTTCCTCTGTTTACTCTTGAGAATCTAATAGATTCAATCAATCGAGATAACGGAAAAGAGAGGGAGCCTGAGAGAGAAAGATAAAAGTGAAGAAAGGACGGATAGACCGAGTAAGAATCTCATCTAACGGCGAAGAGTTTCCTCGGATCATCCCGAGGATCTGGAAACTGACTAAATGAAGACATGCAATGCTTCAGAAGAGGATCCGGATTTAAAATCACTTTGCGTAAGTACAGAGAACTGCAAAGCTCTGCGGAACTAAACTGCTGCCAACAAACTGGCGAGGCTTACCAAGTTGATTAGACGAGTGATGAGTTGCTTCTGTTTAATAAAACAAAATTCTCATTCAGAATTTGATCAATTTCATTCATTCGTAGAATCACTCTTGGAAGATTGACGAATTGTAATAATGCCTGAGTTTCATGCCCAACCGCCCGAGGCCTAATATTTACAATTTCATTTCCCTTTCATCACTATAATATCCAAGTATATATCGTTATGCTCATACCAAAGCTTATACCTTGTGGCGGGTTTTGGAAATTATTTTCGTCAACCGTAATTACGAGTCGGAGCTTGGAGAAATAATTGGGCAAAGCTGGGACGGAAGTTTAGTATACTTGGAATCTGTTCGATGCCAATTTGACTCACCAGGGAATACCGTTGTCCCTGTTTGTCGGCGGTTGACAATGAGATATACGAACCATCCCCACGATTCGATTTAATAACGGTTTAGACCTACGAATCTCCTATATATTTATTTATCTCGTGATGATTTGACCCATCGGGAAAAAAAAAAATGAAATCACCATGCCAAATCACTGGTTCGTTACCCAGTTCTGCAACCAGCAAGAAATAGCAGAAACATTTAGTCGGACAATTTACAAATGTGAAATGAAAGAAGTCGTGGGAACAAGAAATCCGCTGTAGTTTCACCGAATTGCAGAAATACCAGCTAGATTCTTAACTCAGAATAGCAGTACCACATCCAATTCTATGTACCGAATCGTACATCCTACGTATGTATGTACGTAAATGTGGAGCTTATACGATCGTTTCTGAACCTCCCGCACTGCTCCGAGTTGATTCTAATCCGGGCTCACCTCTGACGTTCAAAGGAATCAAGGAAGTTACAACTCGAATACATTTTGCTTGTTTACGCTTGTATATATATTTTCGCTGTAGTTTTATCTCGCTTCGAAGCTCCAGATCTGCAGAGCGCGTTGAAACGGGGCCGAACCCAATTCTGAGGTTATACTTGACCAAAGCACCAAAGCACCTAAGTACCTTGCTCCGTTTTTCCGGGACCAGCCAAGTGTGAATTCGCTGCAGTGTAGTTTACTTGGTACGGTTTATTTTCTCCTAGAATAGCGCAACAACTCTCCGAGCGACCGTCTAATAAACTACCGTGGATTAGAATGAACTTTGATAGTTATAAAGCTCTATCGATTATGGAATCCCAATTCACCTTCTATTCTAATTTGCAGTTACTCGTCTAAACATTTCAAGCACAAGCGTGGAGTGATATTCGAATTTATTTCACCGAGGGGTGCGATCACAGAGTGTCTTTATTTTTGTAGATTAGAAAGTTTAATACAATGGTCGAAGTTGAATAGACAAATTGTAATTAGTACGGCGGTTGATGTGCAGACGATAAATTACCACGGCGCGGCACTATAAACTAAAGTTACGAACTTGAGTTAGTTCAAAGTTAGAATCGATACACGTAAGCCAGTTGGGTGTCCTTCTATCGTTAATGGATCCAATTGGCGATGGCGTTCGCGAGTCACATCGCCGTCACCAAGACATTAAACTTATCTAAGAGCCGGTAGCTCGATGTTGCCACAAGGTAATCTTCTAGTAATCAATTCCCGGTGATTTTTAATCATTCGATATTAGCTTCAGGTAAATATCGGTCCTTGGGTTGAACAGGACAATCGTCTAACACTAGTCCAAAACTTTCTCACGGCAAAATAAACGCATTTTTGCTACATTTTTCGCTATCATCTTCTTTCTAATATCGACAACATTCACGATGATGTCAACGGTCAAATAATTTCCCCTTGGCACTGTGGCGCCTGGCGCCAAAGTAATTCCTTACAAAATGGTTATCTATGATCATCACTGTACATGGAGCCAATCCTTTTCATCGAATAGCGTTGACAGTGTAACATGGGACAGGTAAACCCACATCAGTGCCATGTGTTAATTATACTCCCGGAGCCGTATAGATCTAGAGACTTTCAGTTCTCGTTAACTTAATGAACCGTAGGCAAGAAGTGTAGCACTTTTGTGCACGGATAAGTTGTCAAATTTATAAGACGTCTAGCGAGGTAATATATTTATGGGAAAAAGGGTCTGCCGCATGCACATATAGTGTCTAAACTTGCGTCTATCCTTTTTTTGAGAAATGAGGAATGAATATAATATCATTAAGACCGACCCATCGAGAAGACAAGTGGTTCATGGTAAATTAGCCGTCAGTAGGGAAATGATTGCGTTAATTAAAGAATTAGGAAGCTTTTTACGAAATTGAAGTCCACTCGAAGAACAACCCCACTACAGTGTGGTAACCTAACGCGTTTAGATACGCGTGCTCTCCGATGAGGTGGTTGTTTGACGCGAAATAGAAAGTACTCGAAAAATATGATTTTATTTTATCAAGTTGAGTAATTACCGTGGTACGTTTACGCTGTAATTGCACTAAAAGAAGAATACCCAGGAATACAAATACTTGAAATATATCTTGACGACGCCTTCACCGGCCCACGACATTACTTGAAACATTCAAATTTTTCCATAATACATGTACAATATACCAGAGGCGAGTGAGTGGATTTCTAAGACCCTCCAACACGTCAAGAAGTTTGACAAACTTGGGGAATATCTAGTCTCGTCGAAAGAACTCATATAAATTCAGTTATTAAAGAATCACGCACTTCAATCAACTCTGAGATCATTTTCTCCGCCTTCTCAGCTATACCGTTTCGTCGTAGATCAAAGTGCCAGGAACCTTGCGTCAACCGCTAATTTCATGGCTGCGTAATTATTCGAAAATTCAGTGTTACCTACTTTGATTTCACTCACGCCTACCCTCAGGAATTATGAATGTCTTGAATAATTCAAACAAGTTTATCATCCTCCCTTCGAGCATCACTTATCTTCGCCATTGATCGATCAATTCCATTGCCGGGTAGGCCTAGTTCACAATTGATTTAACGCATTACTCAACCGGTTTTTTGGTAATTCATCAAACCACCAGAGATTCTAATCCAAAAATTTCACTTTCCATTTACTAAAATATACATCTTGCATAAAAATAAGCAGGGTTGTGTTCTCCGGGCGTGAAAAGGCTCGATTGGTAACCTGAGAAAGCCCGTGCCCTCTGAAGAGAAGTAAATAGAAAATAAACGCCGTAGCAGTATACAGGGCTCAAGTGTCTCATACGTTCATAAACGAGACGTTAATTCATGACTTTAGCTCGTTACAGAGTGGATACGACTCGTTAACGAGTTGCTCAAAAGATCTCATTACCCTTTGAAGATTGGGGTGTACGCATTCAATAGTATCATTCACGTACATTTAAAACTAATTAAAATATTATCATGAAAAACCTGAGCCAAATACATCGTCTCGTCCTAATTTCCATGTGAACTCAAGACATTCAACCCGAGCCCAGCCACATGAAAACTGAGATCGTTAATGTTCATTATCTGTCTAAAGCTGGTCACAATTATCCGCCTATGTCTTCGTACTTGCAGACTTCAGTCCTCAGCCCTTGATGTATTATAGTGCCTTATTGCTACGTGGCTCTAGAGTCTAGAGACATCGCTCTTTTTTTTTTTTTGCATTGAAATTTCAAAGCAAGAAAACAGAAAGATTTTTTGAACGAGATATTTTCCATTCCAGAAATCGTTACGGATGGATGGATACGAAAGTTAGTTATTAGCTTTGAGCTCGTGTGAAATGTAACTACTCATCGACATGTAAGTTAATCCGTTGGGAAATATCGAGCACGTTATCGTCAAGATTTTCATCGGATTCGATTAGCTGATGCAGGGTAACTCCCTTGAGTTGATTTTCTCACGAACACCAGTCGCTAACTGGATGTAATATTGGTCGTGAACAATTGAGATTATCGGGACCACCTTAACGACCATAGGAGAGAAATAAAATCAAGAAAGAAGAAAAAAAAAAACCGACAATCCCAAACATGCCGTTGTTCCTATTTTTACTGTTTCAATGATCCTCCTGGGAGTCTTCCATACGATCTCTGCCAAATTAGTCTAGAGTAGCTACACGCGAAATGAGGACAGAAGTTGTAATCGTACGCCACGATACTTCGAGTCTTAGAAACAGTAATATTTCATCCCTTAATCAAGCTTATCAATCTAACAAAATATCACATTTCCTGCATCCTGCAGGTAAACAAGGGTGGGGCTATATAGGTTGAAAGTTAAATATACCAGTGACTGATTACATCGTGGAGTAAAATTCATCGGTTCAGATGTGTATAGAAGCTGGTTGAAGATATATACGTGCACTTGTATGCCTAGTTTGCTCAACACCTAACAAGCACCGCGACAGACTCGCGCTGCGACCTGGGCCAGCCTCTGAAACGTGAACGGTAGCGAAACTCCGGTATGCAATCTAGTTACAGAGTTTTAATCAGGCTGCAGTCGTACCTACATTTGAAAACGAAGTATAGGTCCAGTAAACACGGATTCTCGTCGTGAGTCTGGAAACTGCAAGTGCTCATTTCCCTCGAACGAACGGATATCTGATGAACGAGAAAATTAGAGGAAGAATTAAACTTTTTTAACTATATCTATATACCTACCTACTGCCTTCCAAAGTCGATAATTGGCTCCGAGGATGATAACGATCTGCATACATGCCAATCGAGACTATATAGCTAACTAACTTATTTAAACAAGACAATGTTGAAAGCTCCCGACGAGACTGTTCGCCTTTTTGCAAAATAGCTCCCTATGTCACGCATTTCGCATTAGGCCTGACCCTGACATCGGATAATCAGCCATTATCATAACCGTTAACGGGGAGGCCACACGGTTCGCTTGTAAAGTAGCAAAAGCAAAAATGATGTCTCTCAAATGGCCGGATTTAGTGGTTTAACTCGTTTACGCCGCTACGGTGACCGAATGGTTAACCAAATACTGGGCGTGAGCCAGGGACGTCCTTAATCTGGTCATCCTCAAAACAAACGGCGTCCCTTAACCGGAAAAACCATTACGAAAACTGATCCAGATCACGACTGATCTTCTGCTTCGCTATGATCCTGCACGATTACGTCCTTGCGCATATTCCAAAGTCACACGTGTCTCTGGATCATAGAAGATCCGTGATATATGGTCAGTGGTACGGATAAAATAAGTGGCAAAACTTTTCTTTTCAATGAAATTAGATTGAGAACTTAAAAATTAGAATATCTGTATGGAGGTAGGTACAATTTGCAATCACAGGGCACATACTGTGAAAGTCTTCATTTGTTAATTTTAATTTTAATCTTTTTCAAGTTTTGGGAATTCACTCACCCACCAAAGTTACAAGAGGGCTTGGGTATAATACACGAGTACTTGCTGAGCATTTGAAACGAATGGAGACAGCGAAGGGAAATGGAAATTAAGACTAAGAATTCGGACGGTATTTTGCAATGCTGTGAAAAAGATTACAAAGATTAGACAATGGACCCGTTGAAGCGGAAATCGAGATCTCTACATGCCAAAGTAACAAGGTAACTGGCTGAAAAGAACCTTCAACTGCTTTACCGGAATTGAAAAATACTTTGGCGATCTTCTTATGCTGTAATTTCCAACACTTCTCACGTTCCGGTTGGCGGAGCAACGGTAGCCAATTTTAAAACTGCTCGAATTAAAATGCAAACGCGTCCAAGTCGGGCGTTAATTTCTTAAAACAGCATTACCGGGGTGAAAAAAAAAGTTTTCCAGCCTCCGAGGGGTGGGTGGGGGATCAAACAGGGCATCTGCAGCCCTCGAAAGTTGTAAAGCAGAGCACGACAATGGGACAAGTTTCCATAGCTGGGGGAACCAAGCATTCAATATCTATTTGCGCATAACCACCATCCCCCACGCCCGCCATCTTCCTACCCCCGCAACCCTCGCATCACCGGCAATCGGCAACCATGGGAACTCCCGGCAAACTCCCCTGAACAATTTCCATACCACTGCCCGGGTCTCCGCCCTTATTCGATACTAATAAAACTTGGAATACTTCGCTCTTGTTGGCATACGTCATCCATGATACACGACAAACAAATTTCTCTCCCAGGTAGAAAATCTTGCCATCGAATTCGAAACTAAATCTTTTGCCGTATTTATAAAAAGTGTAGAGAAGCTTTAGATCGTATTTCGCTGGCAGTATTGAAGAACTTGGTATCTTAAATTGTGCCAGAAGAACGTGCCATCTCGATCAGGGACCATATTCTCATTATTACGGCACTGGAATTTAAGGTGCCTGGAATATTCAAAGCCGTTTTTTCCCAATGGATTATTCAATTGTTCCAATTATTTTCTCATTGTAGTATAAGGTAACAGTTATCAAATTATCTCTCAAATTATCAAAAAATCAACTCATATTCTTTGAGTCTCTAGCTACTGATTGGTGTAACGGAAACATTCGAACTTCTTATCGTCGATTTAGGATTTAAGAAAATATAAGGGTCAATAATAGGGTCTTAAAGGGTCAGTAATTGGTACACTCACCTTAGGAGCTGAATAAATGGAAAAATAATTGGAACAATCAAGTGACCCTACAGAAAACAGTGGGTCAGATCATTAGCGTAACGAAATTGTCAGGCAATATCCCTTTTTCATCGATACTTCATGAAAATATAAACGGAGAGAATAATAAACAGGTTGATTTTTGTTCATTTGCGAATCTCTAGGTCATCGCTGTGTCGCGTATACCGAATATACGCAGGTGCATTTACTCATCCGAAATTCATAGTGTGTATATATTTATATATATTTATACAGGCGCATGCATATATTCAGCTCGTTTCCCGCGGCAAAAGCATTAGCTAACTCGTAACACAAAGTTTGTTTTACTTCGAGAGAAATTGGGTGGTAGAGAAACTGAAAAACGTTGTACGAAGGTAACAAGTGTAAAATCTGCTTAACGGGCGGGTGGAGTGCGACGATGTAGAAACTGTTCGAGGGAACCTCAGCCCGGGAAGGTGGCGAAATAGACAGTTGAAACAGGACGGAGAATCGATGAGTTTCAAAATTTGGTCAACCACCGGCTGTCCCGGATTTTTCATCACCCTTCATTTTGCTTCAGGTTCAATCTAGACGTCAAGACTTTCTCCTCAAACTTAGTTCGTCAATCGCAATGACACGTGTCGATTTTTCACTGTCAAAGGACAAACCGTAGCCCTCTAAAGTTCCGGATATTTCTATCCAGCAGTTTTTCAGATCACCGCGCCACTTTGTTTCTATTCAATTTTAAAGTTCAGGCCGAACCAGTCGGTCAATCTTAATGGGACTTGGCAATTTTTCAGCGTCAGAGTACAAGCTGTAATCCTGTAAAGTTCGAAATTTTTCCCGTCAGCCCTTTACCGGAACACGCAGCCGATTTATTTCGGACAGACCGGGTGAAGTATTTTTTTAACTCGAAACCAATACCTTCCCATCCATTGAAAGTAAAAAGTGATCTACCTAAGCGATCAATTTCCATACGCGTTGTCACTTTGGAAATCGTATTCAAATCGGATCCGTACTACAACCCCCCCGGTTCACTGGACCATTAGTCGTACGAAGGCTCGTTTACCTGCTTCCTAATTAATTCTATTGGTATCCTATAACTTATACCAGCACCCAGTTGCCCCGACCGCCTCTTACCAGCGATCAATACGCCCACGGTGTCCACGACTCGTATCGGAGACTTGTTGAATGTAATTGAAGCTTATTCCGTTAATTATTCGCTGATTTTACGGCAAATAACAGCGTTATAATGATCGTCACGAACCGCTGCATCTTCACAGAGTAGAATTAATCAAGACTGACTCGAGGGTTGGAGATAGGTACCGGAATCTCCGGTTTTATTGTGGAAAGCTTCTAGAAGGAAATGTAAACGGCAAATGAAGTTTGTAAAGACATTTCGAAGAATAACGGGGCGGGATTGAAGTTCCGAATTCTGAGAGTTCCGAACAGTAAAAATTACAAATTTATTTGAGACGCGATTATTAGTTTCTGGAAACGTTAGAGACAGCTTAAAGATCCGAAAGTTAAAAACTCAGAAACCCAAAAATCCGGAAATTTTAGGGAAGCTTATCAAATAAATGACGTTGCAGATTCCGAGATTCGAAGTTTTGGTCTTTCGGATTTTTATCTTTCGGAATTTCGAACCTTCGAAGTTTTTCAAATTGGCTACGTGGACTTTCGCGGAAATGATCTTTCTATTATAAGAACGCTGAGTCGGTAGAATTTTGACCTTTCGCAGCTTTTGAAATTCGAAATTTCAATTCCGTCCCTGATTAACCATGTGGCTATTGCTCGGAACATGAGTTCAAATTTTAATAAAGTCTATTCTACTGCAATGGAAAAGAAGTGTGTAAAACCGAATTTTGAATCCAAAATTATCTCTGATACTTCTCTGCAAAGCGGTACAAGTTTCAGGCATGCGCAGCATAATCGGTATCATAAATTCACACGACCGAAAATGCGAAAGAAAATTCAAAAAACTCAAACGTTTGATATCATTTGCACGTTTCGTCTGAAAATACCTGTGAAGGACGACAAGGTATAGCGGTCAGTTTGATAGAATTGATTTACGGGAGGTAGATGATTGCCAAGATTGTCTGCAGGGGGGTTAAAACTACAGAATTACATACACCCACCCCTACAGACTGATGGTAATGTGCGAGTGGGCGCGTAGGGTAGAAACGGGAGGCAAACCGTGCTCCGGCATTCGTGTGGCTGCTTAGCGCTCAAGAAGGGCGGGAAATTAACACTCACCGGCATGCACACACACGAAATTTTCAAAAGCTTTCAAAAGAATATAGTATTTCGAGAACGGTTTCTCGCCCATCATTTCCGCGCTCCTTATGGGATCTTTTGCCGATCGTGTCTAGTTATTATGGTAAATGACTCACCGCAACCACCGCGAACGTTATTTCACCTTTTTTTTTTTATAAATTACGAGGTGTAATTAGCTGTGCAAACAAAGATTCTTGTACATTTCATTTTATTGGGTGTTTTTTTTTCTTTTTTCTTTTTTGTAAATTTACCGGGTATAAAAAAAACCCTAACTGTTTACCATTTATTTACAACGTAAAACATGTGCCGGTACAGCAAAGCAAACTTTTCATATTTGTTGGTTAACATTTTTTTTGCCCAAGTTCGCATCGCATCGCGATTGAGCAACTTTGAAACGGTCCAATCGGCGATTGATATGCTCGAGAGAGATAGCGGTTTAAGCATCTATAACGATTACTTACTAACGAAACCTGGAACAGAAACGGAGATCATGTAAAATTCACTCGTTAACAAACAGCGTTTAATTGCTGAAATTCCAGGAAAAGAATAATCAGTGTGAATATCTATATAATTAAGGCTCATTACGCGCGAAAACCTGTACAAACTAATTTCACCAAATTTTTCAACCATTCGCCAAGGTAGGTAAGAGGTATACTTCTACTTCACACTTTTGCGATATTCAAGCTTACGCAGAGCTTTAAGCAAATCGAACCACCAGATATCGTGCGGCTATAAAAGATGATAAGAGTAATATATTTTTGAAGCGCATTGTTTCCTCAGAATCGGGTATTTCTTTCTTTTATTACATTGATTCCTATCAAAGTTATACGGAAGTCGTTCCGCATGTATAGTGGCATTCGCGTATTGATGCCCCGGGAAGGTTCGCGACTACGAGTTTTTGTGCCGGATCTTACGATAGCAAATACGAAGGGGCCTGATAGGAATAGTATATATTATATCTTTCGAAACTTCGATAAACTTCAAATAAACGCTATAATCTGGAAACGATGAAATTCTCAGCAATTTGAAACGGAAAAAATAGGAGAATGAAAACTTTCAGCACTAAAGCTATATACGTATTCCTATGGATCCTCTTCTCGAATACTTACAATTCTCACACGTGCTGTGCAGACGCCTTTTCGGGTCAACAAAAACAACCCACAGTTTCTAAGTTTCTAGGCACGTTCTCCGAGTGCAATAATATTTTCGGATAAGTATGCATGCGGGGTGTCGAAGAATACTTACCTACCTACATACTCCATGAGCGAACGGTGGCGAATTTTCACTCCCTGAATTGGGTTTTAACGGATTGTTCATGACTCGTGTGAGCCAACCCGGATTTATCGTTGATTAATTATTAGTGTTACTGCGGTGTTTACGACGCGTGTTAAATCTGTATGGGCTTCCCCGGAATCCTCGTATTTCATTCCAGTCAATTAGCCTTCGTAATTTACTGTTCGAGCAGTCAGCGATCACGTAGTAGGTACCTACGCTGATCAGCAAAATCGGAAGTTCAAATAGTAGAAGAAAAATTTGTACTCGTTATTGTAATTATTTGTTTGCCAGTAACTAGCCCATAGTGAAAAGAATGAAATATATTTTGTTGCAGAAATAAAAGCCTCTGAAATTGTTCTGAAAAACGTGGGAAAATACTCTGCGTTCGTCTCCGTATGGCAAAGGTGCCCGAAGCGAAAACAGTGAATTGGCATTTTCCCCGAAGTTTCAATCATTTCATCCATCGTATGAAATTTTCCGAATTATTTCACGGGCGAATAAATAAATAAAACATCATTTTCGATCGCTCAAGGATGTACTAAAAACGCAGTTCTAACCCCACGTAGTTTCCACTTTCCGGAATGAAGCCACGACAACTTCAATGACGTGACCGATCCGTTGCCCTTCGATGATAGCTTTTCATGCGGAAATATGTCCAAGCACCCATTTAATATTCTGGTAAGGTTTTCGGACCGGAGGGTCCAAATGTTTCGATGCCATTGAATGGGACATCACAAATCATCTATGGCTTCTCTCATTTCTCAGCATATCTCACACTCGACCATCCACGTAAACTCGGGCGACAGACGCATGTGTTTCCTACTTTTTTTTCGTCCTCTTCGCTTTCAACGCCGAAGACATCCATGACAGAAGAAAACGGCGGATCTGCCAATATACGGTAACTTATATCAAATACACCATTCGCAGGCACCATGGGGTTGGAACTCCAGTGGCATCCCCTGCGGGATCGGGCTCTGTTCTGTTTGGTGCGACAAGATCACGCTATCAATTGAATACCCTGAGGCCCACATGGAGAATTTTCCGATGCCATTTCTTCGAGTGGACTTCAGAGGCTTTCCACTATTTCATTTCAATTCTGACTACACCGTATCGTTGTGGTGATATAGACATCGGTCAATAACTAAAAGTGACAGAACCTTTCACAAAAAATGTATTATCGTACACCTCGGCTTTTCGAACGTGGTATGAGAACGATATACGGAAGTCGAGGCGTCAGTGTTTCAGTTGCGAGTGCAATTCAAAAGCTTTTCAGAGGTTCTGGTGACTCGAAGTACCTACTCGCGGCATCGAAGAACTTGTTATTTTTCAAAATAGGAACTATAAAGAGTGGAACGATCGTCCTGAGGCGCAATGGCTATTGACTCTAAATCTGCACCGGTGAAGGTAACACTCTCAGATCCGAGTCCCGAGTACCTACCCTTGTCCTCTGAAATCCTATAAAATACAATAATGAGAAATGAAATCACACAAGGGTTTGATATTTTCAAAGTCAGCATTGGAATGGTCTTCAGCCGCCTTTTCTGACTGCTCTGATTCCATCACGACCAAAAACCTTCGGTTAACAGAATCTCCGTACTCACAATTCTCTCCACTAGCACGCATGTCTCGAATCTACAATTAGCCCACGCAAATTCATCTACCTTGGATCTTTCGTCTTCAGAGATATTGCGGGTGGTCCATGGCTTCTTAAAACATGATAAAGAAACTCGTGAATATCTAAACAAGCGTATGAGAAGAAGACGTTTCCTACCGCGTGATGCTGGACTGCGAAAAGTGTCACAATATGTGAATATATACGTTAATACAAAAGGCGTATACGTATATCTCTATTTTCGCCTTCTTTTCCGGATACGTATGCATGCGGGTATCGCATTTGCGGCTCCTAGTCGGTGAGGGTCAGCGATCGCCTATAAATATGTACCAGCCTTGGGGTCCCCTTCTCATCGGTCCCCTTGGTGGTTTTGTCCATCGTGCTAGGTCTTTGCCTCTTTTTCTTACCCTCTTTGGTTCCCTCTGAATTCCTATCTGACTTTCTCCTTCTCTTAAATTTTCCTCCCCCATACCGCATCGAGCCACCCTTAGGTCCCCAGCCCCCGACAACGAAACCCTGCGCGTCTTCTCTCACTACCCGCATATTAACGAAGCCCCAAAGGCTCGAGATACACGCGGCATAACAAGTCTTTCCAACTCCCACAAGCCCTATACGATGTATGTACACGAGTATATACCCATAGCAGTCGAGGAACGTAGAACGGCGACATTTCTGTGTATGCGCCTATTTACTGAACGTATATGTATATACTGAAGAGACTATATGAAAAGAGGAAACCCTTACAGTGTCAAGAGAAAAATAATATCTGTGCGGCACCGGGTCCATCTCGGTTGCCACGAAATACCCCGACTGTGTTTCAAATTGTTTTGCGGTTTATGGTTTATGGTCGGTGAGACATTTCGAACCATATTCATATACGTAATGGTGACTGACGGACATATTTTAGATGTTTCTTTAGTGTGCGAAAATGATGATGCAGAGAATTTTTGGCGATTCACTGGGATCTGGGGTGTTGGGTAAATACCGTTTATACCAGGTTGATCTCTGGTGTCCTTGTCTTGGATGGAAGCCGAGGGAAAAACCCTAGCGAAACAAAATTAGGATTTCCGCTTGTGCAATCGATGGGCTCCCTAGTGTCAGCTTTTTTTTTTTTTATTCTACAGGCAGACGTCCGAAAATTCACCGTCAAACCGTCAGAGTTGAATTATTTCACCTTCTTTTGCGAAGTTCTTCACCGGGGCTGGATCAACTTCCAATAACTATACCCAGCTACCCCGCGAGAGTTCAGACAAAAGAATATTTATTTCTTTCAGGGAAATATAAACGAAGCGAGGAAACTTTTCCGTATTTTCTTTCCATTCTTTCTTCTCTCCCTTTACTCATCCTCGTCTTCGTCTTCTTCTTCTTCTTCTTCTTCTTTTTCGTTTTTTTCTTCTCCTTCGTATTCCTTTTCCTCTCCTTCCACTTTTCTCTCTCATACATGATTCAACGCCAGTCTTAGCTGTGTGTGAAATATCTAGGGTTGTCGCTTTTGCTCGCACACAGAAGACCAGCTAGTACCTATAATTCGGATCGCTCTGTGGGACAAAACGAAAAAGAAAGCCAGAGAAAAGATACGAATTTTCAATATTTTAAGTCTTGAGAATCTGAATCAGTCAAGTTTCTTTCTACCTCTGAAACCATCCGCGAAGTATATATATATATATACGTATAATTACCCGCACAAAACGGGTAGATACTTAATTACATGGATCGTGGTTACCAAAGTTGGGAAGCAAACAATGGTAAAGGCCCGTCGTAACACCATCTCCCGTAACTCGAGGAGTTTGGTATTTAAATGAGTTTCTTATAGTTCACACGCGCCCAAGTTTGGCCGCCGAAAAATACATAATTACGTCTCATGAATGTTTTATTACTTGAGTTAAAAGCAAGCGAGATGGCTTGCGCGCGAGGCGCGTGTTATCACGCTCGAGAAGCGTAACTCTGGTGACAACTGCGGGGGATATAGGGATGACAACGGAAGAGATTGAAATTTACCTGCACAAGGAGAAAATAAGGCTTTATAGCTGTCCCTATCCTTCCACTGTCGCTGAATATTGAGATTTATTTGAAAATTTCTTTTTTCAAGAAAACAGAATCTTCAAGCTCCTTCGAGACGTACTAATTTTAACTCGAATATATTCATCTCCATAAACGCGTAACGCTTAATCCTTCCACTTCTGTCTCGAAAATACGGCTCAAACGCTTTGCGAGAATATTTCATACTCCTAAAACTCGAACGAACCGATTACAGTGGGCAAAAAATTTAGAGATCGTACTTATAACGAATCGCTGCTACTTGATCACGGTTACTTCAAAATATCTACTTTTAGATTGACTCCCACAGTGATCAAAAGGTACCGTGGAAAGAAATTGTCCCTACTCCTTCTGGGCTCTTGAATTTTAAATAAACGATTAGAATCACTGTTTGTATAGAATAGATTTCGTTAGAATTTGACAAATATTTTCATGGGATAAAAATGTGTGTATCATGACGGTGGTATGAAAGTAAGCGATGCCTCAAAGGTTTTGATTCGAATTAGAGACGATGGGATAATTCGTTACCACTGAGAGTAGGTAGGTAGGGTATAACAGTGCAATGAGATACATTAACTTGGTAATTTTCTCGTCAAAACTTGAAAGGAAAAGCCTGAAAGTTAGTAAGATGTTCGCTTCAGAATGATTCGTCCGTATCGTTGAAAGTTAAACTCATCGTCGGAGAAGAAGAGTACTGAAACATAAAATTGACTAACTACAAGAAAAGTTAAAAGTTTCGATGCGTAATAATGATTGCCTCGTGAATTCGTAAACTGCCGTAATTCGTAAAGTTGAAATTGAGCTCACGAGAAGTTCCCAGTTAGACGTCTGAAATCCTCAAAGAAATAATCCAGTCTTTTTATCTATCTAAATTAGAATAAACTTCTCTCTCGTCAAATAAATTTAACCACTAATATCCTCCATATCTCTAGACCACTTGCTCAAGTATTGCTAAAATCCTTCGAATCACTATCACAAGATTATCAGTCACCTTTCCACCGTTAGGATTAGAAAAAAAATTGCTAAGTGAAGCCGAAAAAATACGAGCTATTCACGATGTTTATACTGCATATATATACAACTATATAGACAAACTTCACAAAAGAAGAGAAAGGTGACACTCATGTCTATCCTCTGTGAGCTCAACCCTTCAGCAGACTACGAGAAAAAGAAGGAAGAAAAAAAAAATCTTATTGGAACGAAACTTTACTGGTCATGAATCATTCAACGGGTAATAAAAGTTCGAAGGGAATTTGGAGGTGAGGCGAATAATGTTAATGAACTCATTGCAATTATATAAATGATAATTATGTCTATCCTAACAATTTGGGGATAGTGTGGTAGATATGTTATTCGGATATTAATTGGAAGCAATTACTCGAGTCATGGGTACGTCATAAAGCGCAAGCTGAAGCTGGGAACGATATCGCCAAAAATTTATCTATATATGAAGTTCAGGGTATGAAATATTCAATGGCAAGAGCCTGCAGCAAGTATACCAGAGAGGTTTACGAAACATTAATTATTCAAGATTACTGGGGAAACTTAGTGGAAATCTTGTTCATACTTGGCGCGAACCTCTGCCTTTGCGCGCGCCCCCGTCTCATTGTTAGCCAGTTTCAATTTTTAATCCCCTTACGCGAGTGTGGTTCACTGAGCAAACCGACCACACTGGGCGGAAGAGCCTTTGGCATTCATCTACGAAAAATAGGTGTACAAAGTATATAGAATCTCGTTTTCATAAAACTTTTCAACGATGGCCCTTTTTTTCGGCTGGACCAACATCGTTGGCAACGTTTTGAAAGGTGGGGTGGATCAAAAGTGGGATAAATCTGTCGTCTGGTGTAGACGTTTTAAAACCGCTAGAACGATTTCGCATATTTCCAGAATCACTTTGAGAGTACCTAATACCAACTACTACTGCAGGTTCATGCGACAGCCCATCTGACAGCATACTTTAGCAGTATGCTGCACTTTGTACTCTGAGTAAGGCACGAGGAACCAAATTTCACATACCGCGAAGACGAGATTTTCTTCCGCGCCCCGATCTTTTTCAAATTTCGTACGACGACGACGATCAGGCCAAGTATTTCATCGGATTTTCAATCGAGCGGACTAAACGATCGGACAAAAACTTATACCGATACAATTTACGATGAAAATTTCTGTCGGAAAAAGAGAAAAAAAAAAATTTACGACACACTTCGTCAGTCGGAACGAAGGAACAAGTTTTGTAGAAAAAGTTTTATCGACTGTTCGATGCCTGATTTAGACTGCGTTTTCAACCATGTTCTTATTTTCCTACCATAAATTATACCAACCTCATGACAAGTGGACCGAACTCGAAGGACTTGTTTTTTCAAGCATTTATAAGCGAAGGGTAAACCGCCCTTGTACGCAATAAATTAAGCAATCGTTGCCGGTGCCCAATTCCGTCGACCATCAATGCATGGTTTTATCCTATCGCAGGATGGTCACACTGTCTCACCAAAAAAGGACACCGAAGGAGACTAAGTGATGATAGACTGAAGTAAAAAGGGAAAAAGTAGTCAGGGTTAAGTCGCGACCGTTTCTACGATCCCTTATTCTTGTCCAATTCTGGAAACAAGCGCGCTTTGCAACCCTTAGAAATTCTTTCGCTCTGCAGGAGTTCCAGTCTCATCGTATATCCTATTTTCTAGATTCGAATCATTTGGAAATAGATACTCAGTTCACCAGCATTGATGCAAAAACTATCACGCGATTCGTCGTTTAGGAAATGCAGAGGCAAAACAAAAAAAGAAAAAAAAAAAAAAAATACAACCGAACTTCAGCACCATCGTTCCAGATATTTTCATCGCTTAACCGTCTCGACGGGCTGCCACGTACCTACCTACCCACCTACTACTACTACTACTACTACTATTCTTGGACAAAAAATCAATCACCCCGCTGGGGAAAAGTTTCTAAACTTTTTCTAACTGGGGCCTGTTATGGAACCTGATTATTGCTGGCAGTGAATGGCTGGCCTGAGCTCTGGATCGCAAAAAAATAACGATAACAAAACAATAATAATAAGAGCAGTTGTAGCTAATAATAGCAAACTTCTTTATACTTTCGAAGGAAAAAAAACGCAAGGCCGGGCGATGGTGGCTGAAAATATAACATTCTATACCGAATGGAAAATCGATTATGAAATAATAAAATCGTCAGAGATTGAGATTGAGGTTGAGGTTACAGAAACACTCAATCTTGTGGCAATTATAAATTTTCATCGTTGTTTGAACTTCCTTGAAATTGTTGTGTATCTGATTATCACCCCCGAACTTGAGACGTTTAAAAATCTTCGAATATCTTTTTGATATTTGCGATATTTTGCGAATACTAAAGGAGTCTTGAATCGCGAGGGGTACACGGTGCAGAGTTGAATTAAATTCGTGATCAGGTAAATCTTGTAGCAGACTTATCTGTTATTGAAATCAGCGGCAGTAGCTCGAGGAGCAGAGTTACGAGCGTTTGCGTTTGCGATTCCGATAACTCCATAGTCGGCAGTCGGCAGTCGGCAGTCGGCAGTCAGTAGTCGGCTTGGCAAGGTGAAGGAAACGAACAAAGCAGATTCCGAGGATTATGCAACTCTGTGATTTCCCCGTTGCACTTTGAAGCTGTTCAAATATTATTGGTATACCAGTGATGTTCTTCGTCCCCGCATTTTCTTCCTTGCAATCTCCCAACTAAAAAGACAAGTTTACCAGTTCCACAGGCGACGAATAAATTATTTCGTTGCGGTAGCTGAGGGTCCTACGTCGACGTCGACGCCCAGCGTCTTTTCGTCGAGTATACATATATATAATATAATATAAGCGCAAGGATCTCTTTTCGTTTCCCCCTTTTCATCTCATCTTTACGCTTTAGCCTCACGGCAGCCAAGAGGCACCAAAATCTTTGTCTTTCGCCGCTTTGTCACTTTGAGTCCTGTCTTTAATTGAACTTTTAAAGCACCGTTTCGTCCCTGAAGCCACGGCGATATCAGCCGGCAGATACAAATAGCTTTTGTTGAATTCCCAACCGAGACGTCGCATACATTCCTACCTATACCTATACCTACCTATACAGAGATGATCAGATAAGACGAAATGCGGGAAACCCGTCAGCAGCTATCGAATATAGTCCGCGACTGCGTAACCTTGGCAACCACGTGATCCTCTGGATGCTGGGGACCTCGCGGATACGGCGAACGGTCCGATACACGCCCATTCGAAATAGACCTTACTTAATGCGGGTAATGGGCTCCCGAGAGACGGAACTGTGCGAACTGGGATCAAAAACGACGCAATTCTAGAGGAGAAGAATTTCGTAGCCCTCTATACCTGGTAAAGTTGATTAGCGTCTCCTTGTGCAGAAAGGGAATCGATTACGTGAGGAGATCCTTATTTTTTTTTTCTTTTTTTTTTTTTCTTTCCTCACCAGCTTTAGGTAACGAATCTATAAAAGAGGTGAAATAAAAAAGAAAAAAAAAACACACACACACACATAAAAAGAAAAGGAAAAAAAGGACTCGTGAAAGAATGTAGATAGGCTCCAGAGTAACAGGGCGAAACTACTATCGTGGCATAATGTGTTCACTCTAAAAACTCCCGGGTGTGAGAAGAAGAAGTCTTGGAATGGAGGTAGATGGACGAAATTACGGTAATTAACATTCCACGGTGACGAGAAGGCAAAAACAGGCTGAGGCCTCATCCCATCCGGAAAGTATTCATTCATCGAGTGATCCTTCGCGTCTTTACCACTTCACGGATTCGAGGCCAGGCAGGGGTCCCCAAATATGTGCTTTTTTTGTCCTCCTGGAAAGAACACGATTTCAATTCAATTCGTCCCCAAGTTCAATCCTCCGCTTTACCCGTCAATACAGAAATAACTCGACACAGGGGTAAGGCAGAAAAAGAGAACCAATTTTTGCAGCAGAGTTTTAGACAACGTTTGTCTTTTCGAGTTGGTTTTTCGCTGACTGCATGTTTTCATAGTTTACTCGAAATTACCAAATATTTTCAAGAATTCCTGGAATACGAGTAGCATTCAATAGTTTATTCTTCCATTCAACACGCTGTTCCATGATTGAAAACTAATTGTTTGTCTCGTACACCAACTCAAGACCAGATCGAGATAAATAATAGTCCAAACAGGTCTTACCTACTGGAGTCTATTAAGAAACTGAAGCTATCAGCCAGAATTAGCTGCCAAACGTGCTGAACTTTTCCTATAAATTTTAATAACGTAGTACAGATTTAGGTCTGTAATTCAATAGAAGCTATGGTTTTGCTAAAAACTTGAAAACAAAATTTGAATTCTTTGTCTTCTTAGACGCGTTCTCCTGAAAGTTTGTCGACAAATTTCCAATTTCATCGACAAACATTTGATGTTTAAAACGACGAGTTATCGTACTTCTGGAAAGGCAAAAACGGAATGTTCGTAATAAATATACGTATAATAAGTCGCACACGTGTGAAGGCAGTCGACATTTGGAAACCATACAAAGCTACGCCGTCCGGAAAATGAACTGGAGTAGAATTAGATCTGGAATCCTAGCGTATCCCCGGGTATCCTTAGGTATCTCGAAGGATCTGAGGGTACGCGGGAACACCCCGAGGATTAGAGGGAGCTACGCTGCGGATGCCCCACGGCGGTCCTCGACGTCGCGCGACGCCCAAGTCGTAAGCGAGCGGCTTACACTCCAGAGTTCATTCCACCTTCGCCATACCATATACCAATACCGACTAGCTCGGAGTGGGTTTCTGACAAAAAAGCTCTATTAATTTTGGAGGAACGAGCGTTGCATGTGGACATTTTTATCATCCCCCCAGTTCCTAGCTCCGTGTCTCGATTTAATCATGAAAGGTGAGACAGGGCCGACTCCCTTAAGATGGGTTCTTTAGTAACCCTGCCAATTGTCGTCAAGAAATTACTGAACGACGCCATAACTATCCGAACTCTAGTCTCGCAAGATGAAACCGAGAAGAACGAGTGGGCTGAACCCTCACCTAGACACACGTTCGTTTTAACTGGTGGTTTTCAACGCTGGAGTATCCATTCTCATTTCCGAAAGCGTGTACTGGTTTAGCAATTTAAATTAGCGAAGAAACTCCGGGTTAATTAAAAAGGACAAGTATACTACGTGCACATGATGAATAACGTGGGTCTGCCAGATCCGTGGGTTTCGATATAATCAAAGAAAACTCGGTTTATCCCTATAGGTCATCTTGTGCCCTTGGGCAAGTGACGTAAATAAATTAGTTATCCAGAATCATTCGGGGCTTTCATCCCATGGGAGTTTCTGAGATACAATCAAGCCAAGAGAACTGCTGCACTGTTCCAGAGCAAACGTTGCAAGGAAAAGGTGCGTTACTTGGTGTGATCAACTAGTTACATGCCCTAGTAGAGAATTCTTAACTATTGTTGCAGTTCGAAGTGGCCCAGGGGGCAGCATTTTTGGGGTGACAAATACCAACAAGTTCAACTGATTAGTCCTAGTTGCTCATTGCTCATATTCCTACACGTGCCTATACTCATTTTCGTACTGGTTATACCAGCAAACTCTCTCTATCGCGAAAAGCACCAACCTAGCGAAGGACAACTTGCTTGCCAACCCAAGTCAACGCCACCCCTCAGCTAGTAGTTACGGGCTCTGGGGTTCGTAGTTTGCTTTCTAGACTGCGCGACACGAATACCAGATTACGGATAAAAGTTATTGAACCACGAAGGAACAACTTTACTCCGTGACCCCTGACCCCTCTGCTTATCGCATTCAGCTACGTTTATTGCTCAACTTTAGGCACGCTTTTAACCAACCTTGGTACCTCATCACGATCTGCTATTTCTGATTGATCTTCAATCGGTGGAGGCTGGAATCGCTCAATTAGTAAGTAATATCGAGTCCATATTTTTTGGCAAAATGACCACTCCGTTTGAACAGCGCTGCGTACATACATATTTGTGGAATGCATTCATATACCGCATTTCATCTCGGTAATAATAAGCGTTGCTTGTTACTCCCGCCATGCTCTGTGGCGTCGGTTCGCTTAGAACTTCTGTTCCAACGGCGTCTTGCCTCGGCAAGAAATGGTAGGTACGAGGAAGTAGGAAGGTATTTACCTCGAGCCAGCTAAGCACAGGATGCGCATGGAGAACAAAGCGATTTCACCCCCAGTCATCCGCCAGAACAGGATAACCCAAAGTTGACGATAACGACGATCTACCATAAGCACACATGAGATCTGTACCTCTATTTAGTCAGGGGCTCAGGATAAAGTGGACTTGAACGAAATCAAACATGGAAGAAGAAACAAAGTGAGGAGTTTGGGAAGGTTGCTTGACTGATTAGTTTGGCCCGCAGGCGTCCACGTTCAGGGGGAGGCCCGTGAGTGGTTAAATTTTTGGGGGATTTTTGGCTGATAGGAAATTTGTCTTTGGCAAGAAATAAAAATTGGATACGGCCTTCCACTTACCAATGAGCCGGAAGAATGTACAAGCAAGGGGGTTTGAACCAAACACACGATATTTTCTCAAGAACGCGGTGGACTCAATATCGAAAAGGATTCAATTAGTTGGTTCAGATGGCAGGCAGCTCCGATGCCAACTGAGCAGTAGAGTTGTTACAATAACCTGCACACGCGGTGGTCCATACATCATTCGATATTGCCTTGTGTATAACCCATAATCCAAACCTGTTACTTGCGGATAAAATTGCTGTTGACTTGTTCACCGTTATATTTTCCATTTGAAGTAGGCAACATACCTTTGGAGAATCACACGTCGACGTAAACACGTCCGGGAAGTATGTTCAAAGACCGTTCCCTTTTTTTGATTCACAATTCTACCAACATATAGTATAAATAATCCACGTACGACTATTTGTCTACGTGTAAGTTTGCGTCAAAATGTACATCTGCCCGCAGGTACATACCTACATACGTGTGAAACGAAAAAATTTCACTTCGCTTTCTTCCCCCCCCCCCCCCCCCCCCCCCTTTTTTGGGAATGGGATTTAGAGGTAAACTTGTATCACGCGGGTGGCAATACTCTTGGACTAAGTGCAATAGATGATACTGCCTTGCCTAGGTTCATCCTGGATCTTCCTGGACTATACCCCCGTCGTCCCAGGACTACGGAGGACCACACATTCTGCTTTCGCCTTTCTCCTTTCGTATTGATTTTACGAGGTACCCTGAGGTCAAATATTTCTGCCACGTAGCCTTTTTATGAACTTGAAACAATGGACACGTCCCTTCCCACACAACTTTCGAGACCCATACTATTGAATAGGACCGTTAGTTTTCATTACACATACCTACACCTACAGCTACGCCCAAGCTCGCGCAAAATTCTCATCTTTATAACTCTGATCGAGACAAAGTCTTCTCGTTATTCAATTCATCTCCAGTTTTCGGACTAAACCGGATGTATTTTTTACATACTTTTTTGGGGCTGCAGTGAAAGATTCAGCCAACTATGACCACGAATGATGGATTTATTTTGTGGACCAACTTCTTTCGTCGGTTGAAAACCCATAATTCTGATGAGGCGATAGTTTACCGTTCTCATTAAAAACTAATCGTTTGTGATTTTATGAAAAACACTTGCATACTTGATTCCAACGTATAAGACGTATAGAATTGCAACCGCAAGAGACGCGCCAGAATCCTAGACCTACGGCGGCTGCGCGGTTAATGCTTTCTGTATAATAAAAGGAGAAAAAGTAAAACACAAAAATGAAGCAAAAAAAAAAAAATGCAGAAAGGAAGTACTCAGTTCCATCCTCATCTTATTCTCTGCCTTCAACTACGCCTATTCAGTAAAAATGTTTCCAGGTGGATAAAGAAATGTAAAAATATTCTCTCTTGACTAGCACCCCCCTCGCCCCACCCCAAATGCTTGAAAAAAAAAAAGATTTGTTAGTCCATTATGAGAGTGTTGCCTACGTTATACGCTCAAACCGACAAGTAGAGGCTAAAGACAAAAACACAACCGATTCTCGAGCGGTGTGATAGAAGAAAAAATGGGCTAGGAGGTACCTAAGTATCAAGCGACGAACCACAACCGGGGTACGATAAAGGTGTAGAAGATTGCACAGCATAGCACATAGTACTTACACCGGTTCCAGTAAGCTGTGTGCTTTTCCTATATTTGAGATCGAAAAAAGTCAGCGGATACGTGCAAGTGTCCCAAGAGGAAAACCGATATTTGCCAGCATGCCTGATTTATCGTCTGTCTTTGCAATCATCATTATCATCAGCAGAAACAGTGAAAAACTTTCCCCCGAACAATGCCACCAGATTATTATTACTATCATTATTATTTTCATTATTATTATTATTGTTAATGTCATTACTGTACAACAGATAATCATCTTGCCTGCCATGGCGCATCATCTACATTATGTGGCAGTTATCCACAGAATACGTCTTTTATACTCAAATCCAATAACTAGGTATAGCAGTGGACGCTGATCAGATTTTGTTCCAACTGTATAGTTGTTGCAATTAATTTGTCGATGCGATAATAATTTGATGTGGTGATTATGGATAATCAGGTAATTGCCAAATAATTGACTGGAATGGTTTCGCGGGGAAAAAATCATAGGATAGATTTCTATACCTGGTTGGTCCATCCATGATGTGACGATTGATTTCTGACTAGAATATGGGAGAAAAAAATTCGTGTCTTTGATATTTTAGCCTCGCAATAGTCGGATTTATGTCGATGAAATTGAACATCGAAGCATATGAAGCCTTCATCAATTTGTTGTTGATTAACTCAGTCCACAACATCTGTAAAAATCTCGTTCACAATGACTCAGGCGTCTTTTTCAGACAATTGACATTTTTCTGCAATTCCGAATCACAATTGATTGACATTTTCCGGGTAATTTCATCAAATTTCATGAGCTTCTGAATAACTATACACACGTGGACAGGCACTATGGAGGTAAAGTTGGCCTGAACAAGAATCGTCCTACCGGAAGGAGTAACAGCTCCATGTTTGTACGTTGGTCATCTTTTATTTGGCGATTGCTCCACTCTGTTCGACCCACAAGCTTGGAATTGACAAAGGTACTTTAGGTACTTTAGAAGAATTGAATTGCGCTCGATAAGAGTTTCAATTTTCAGGAACTTCCGTCAACCTTGTCAATTATTTACTTCGTCCTGTGTTTAAGAATAAACGCTTCTTCTGCTTGAACGGCATCTCCATTTACAGAAATTCGTATCAATCTCACAGACAGAATTGATCAAAGCTCTTCATTGATTCACTACAGCTATTTTGAACTTGCAGGGGATGTTTCGGTTATGAAATTGACGGAATTCTTTCAAGACCGAAAATTCTACGTCGTATTCTGAACTGCGAGAGTATTGAATCCGTTGAAATTAATAGAGTCGGAGAATTCGATTTGAGAAAGTGAAAATACCCCTAACTTTTCGAATGCCGCATAACGAATGTCAAAGTTCAAGTCCAACTCGTTCAATCCTATGCAGTCTCGTAGTCCCTCCTGAGAAATTTCTCAGCCCATTTCAATTAATCGTGAAATCAACATCCGTCTTCGCTTTGAATCAAGAATCAAAGGCACCAATCTTAATTACGCGAATTCGAGCATTAAAATCCTGAGCTGTTTGCCGAAAAAAAAGCCACCTCACTCCCATACTATTCCGATGGAAACTTTGAGGGACCGAAGAATCAAAGAAACGAAATTCAAGTCAGAGAAGGAGCCAGAAGGATCAGGGAATCGAGTCAAATGAAGAACCGAATAAACATGCACTTACTCCATCTGGGCAATTCAAACGCTTTAAGCCCCTCAAGATCGACTGAATATTAAACAGGGCCTAGGACCGCCGGAATTTCAACCTTTTGAAGATCATGCCACAGTTAAGCCCGAAAAGACATATATTGGCATAGCGAGGAGCAGCTAATGACCGAAACAAGGCCTACGTCCGAAAATTATTACGGCAAGGACCAACGGAAGATAAGCATAAATAATTTTAACGTTAAAGCGGCTGACGTAATAGAGTGTGGATATATATACCTATACATTAGTAAAAGTAATAGCTGCAATTAGGCAACCCACGCGATAGCTGAAATCAGGCCACCGCTAGCCACCAAGTGAAGTGTCTTTTATGTGAGCAAATCTGCTTCTTATCTGCAGCTTACTCTCCACTTGCTTATTGATTTACATCGGGGATTATCTGCCTGAGCCAAGGTTTTAAACAGGCGCTCTGAGCCCAGGGAGACCTACTTCTTGGACAAGAGCATTTTACAACGCACAAGGATAAATTATGGTTTGTAAATCGATATTGTACCCAGTTAGGTATCGGCATTAATAATTGGACGATGAAATCAGGGCTGGTGAAATTTAATCCAAACCTGAACCTTTTATGGTGTAAAATGAACCAGCCGTGTACTTCAATACCGATTTACATGTGTATCACTATTATTTACGTGTACATGGGAAAATCCGACCTGATTAATCAGTATCGATGTTCTCTTCAGTTGTGAGGTAGTAAAAATCTGCTCCGAATTGACCACGAACGGGAATGCCAATAGACCCGACCGACTATCCAGTTTCGGAACAAGTTGAAGTGGTTTCCAATCCGAAAGCCCATAGAATAGCCGTGTATGGACTAGTTATAAATTCCGATATTGTGGTTACATCTACTCAACGTAGGTGAAAAGTTTACCCAAACTTTTCCCGTATAACCAGTCGGAAAACTTGCATAATGGTAATTGTGCAGTTTCTATACACACACATATATATATACAGTTTTGTATAATTGACGACGGCTAGTTTGTTATCCTAGAAGTTCGTTACTCACGAAACTAGTTTGCCAAGCTCACGTGGTGCGAATATTTCCAGGATTACCCTATTGCATTAATCAACAATGTTGATAATGCCAACGTGTGTAAGGCACTGATTAGGCTGATAAGATTTGTAATTACTAGCTTCATGGTCAGGCATTAACAAGATGTACTTCAGCAATAATTCAATGGGCGGAAATGAGATTTATCGGGCATCGTTATTGGATTAACTTCCGTTTATCGCGCGCTGTGAACTCCGGGAACATTAACAAAGAGAATGATAGAGAGTGGAAGTGAACGTCAATCGATTCTAGCTGCTTTCGAGCAATTTCTCTATTTACTCCAACACGACTGGCTGAGCTTTTCAAATTGTTAAGATTTCATATAAAACCGTGATTATTAATAGCTGGTTGGGTTTACTTAATTATAATTAAAACACTCGCAGGGGGGAGGGGGACGCAGATAGAGCGTGGATATAATGATATAGGGCTTTTTTCCGCCACGAACCGTATACATTAAGCGAATCGTCGCTCGGGGTGTTTTCCACCCCTGGCAAATGAATGGTAGCCAAATTTTTCACTCTCGCGTATTCCGTATTCGCAATTTCTTATTTCTACACATTTGCATTCGTCCCTTTTCGTTTTTCATTTTTTCTAGAGTTTAATTTTAACAAGAATGCGATGTAAGAAACAAATTTTTCCACCGTTGAATGCACGCTCACTGTACCAGAAACATCTTGACATGTTTTTTTCATTTTTGAAAAGAAGATAATGTCGACCACTCGGCAAACGGCAGTCGCAAGCCGGACTACTGCTCGACTCAATTACAAAAGTTCCCCAATGACGTGCAGGCACTTTCCATTTGGTATATATGGCACATTAAGACAAGAAGAGACATATGAATTACTGAACAAGGGAACCACAATGACTTTCTCTCGAGATAAACTTTTCGAGGTGGCTCTATACTCTCTACAGAGTTCTATAGCCTCTTTTCATTCTAACGAAAGAGGTGTTAACGAGTCTATTCGAATCGTGGATGACTCCGAATGACTGGGATGATGCTTTTCAGAAGTGGAAGTCGTATATGCTGTACTATCCAACCTCTAGCTCCAGATTAACACCTTAGTCCTAGAAAAAAGACACGGTTGTCACGTGATATTTTTTGAATGTACCAATAGTTATTTCCCAATGTTCAACGCAGGGTTCTGTATCGATTGGTTGAATGAGAAAACAATAAAACTCAAGCTATCCAGCGCGATACGTGCTTAACTTGTTTCCTTCGACAGGTATAAGGTGACATAGCATAGAAGATGGAACGAAGGGATATGATTGTTTTTTTTACGAGCCAAGAATAAAGGGAATTGACTATTGCCGCGCGAGATGATCTAATTCTTACTTTCGCTAAAAGAAAATTGCTTCGTGCCGTAAATCTATATACCTACTCTTAGATTGAGAAACAGTTCAGCGATTGGCCTTCTCGATACTGAAACCAGTATTCCACTGAAAATACTCCAACGGCCATATTTTTAGCTATTCCGAATGACAATTAATTTTACTATAAGAAGCGGCGATGATTGGAATTAGGATTGCACTTCTTGTTGCAGTTTTCAGGTAAACTAATCAACGATGTATTTCTGTAACACGAATGTACATTCGGAAATAATTCAGCTGAATTCAGCTCAGCTTTTAACACTTTGATACTTACTCCCAAGCAAAGTTTGCCCATCAATCTCAAAAGCACACCTTACCCTGTTCATAGGTCTGTATTATTTCGAAATGATTTCTGGGAGCTGTAGCGGTAATCTCGAAAACTATTCCCTGGATATATGTAGGTATAGTTGAATATTCAGGTAAAAAATTAAACGAAATTACGTGAAGGTTGGATTCAATCAAAGCACAGAAAAGGTTTACTTCCCAGCTTTGATGAAGTCAATCAATGCTGCAGCGCTCGACGGAATTGGCGGATACAGTATGCATTGGAATATAAATGAAATGATCAGTTTCTCTGAAAAAACGGTTGACCACGTCCCGAATAAACGGACTTTCCACTTTTATTCGATGCATACAAATCCACGTGGTTATCAACAACGGGGGGTAAGCTTATAATCCAAGGTACTATGTGGTATGCGGGTTGCATATCGCGTTTTCTCCCCCTCTCACCCATCTCAAAACTAGACCAGCTTACCACCCTATTATGTATGACAAACCACCAAAGAGCGGCGTATGCGGTTGCTTTGGTAATACCAACAGAAATTGATGTCAGCAGAAATGGACCAGTTTACCCAGCATTTATCTCGAAGAACAATGAGGGCACGTTGACACAATACGCGACTTTTTTTTCCCCCCACCGCCGCAGAAAGGAAAAAAAGCTCCGAACCTAATTTCGAGCTTCGTTTCGTAGGGAGCTCGTTTTATCTGGTGATAAACATTCTGATTATAGTTTCCCCCCCCCCCCCCCCCCCCCCCCCAAAATCCAGGACATTATTTTCCCAGGCTTGACTGGTTTCTGGTGGACTGGTGTCCATTAGATATAGAAGAGGATGAAGCGCAATAGACAAGCCTTAGAAAATCGTTTTTTTTTTAATCGCAATTCGCCATTCTCCTGAACTCAATTTTCATTTAATATCAATACGATGTTTTACATAATGTGCTAATAATTTTTCGCAAAATTTTCATCGTTTTGTTATTGAGTTGAAATATCGCCATGATATAATAACCACATCTATGCAAGGTTACCTAAATCGTAATTTTCACTCAAGGTGTCCATTGTGCGCCACCCTATCTATACCCTATCTTGAGCCATGCCTGCCTATACAGTGAAATCAATATTCGGTTGACACATTGATATGTATATATACGACGGAATAACTTAGACCGAAACGATTAGCATTTGCCCGGTAAGGTTGTGAGGAAAAAAATCCGTTTCCTCTATCTCGGCAATAGTATTTCGTCGCGGAGAACTTTTTTCTGACAAAGCGATAAAAATCGCTAGTTGAAAGGCTGAAAACATCCGACAGTAGTTTTTAACGCAGAAAACACAATTTCCCTTCAATAAATCGCTGGACTTGCGATGCTAACGCGATATCGTTAGGGCTCGACGGGAATCGATTAGCTTGCCGAACAGTCGAGACGTTTCCATTAAAAGGCGGCAAGCCGCGTGACGGTGAAAATCGTTTTTCGCCCAGTCTCCCCGAGCCTTTCAAGGGCCAAATAATGCAGGTCAGGAATCGCACCGAACCGTCAACGATCTACCAAAATAACGACGCCGTTCGTGCACTAAGGGAGCTAACGGCCCCTGCAGTTGGCTCAGACCGAGAAAAGTAGCTTATAAGTAAGTATAAGTAAGCAAGCTAGTAACATTAACTAAAAAAAGCAACTAGGTAAGTATATAAGGTACGCAAAAATGATAACCCTCAAAATTAAGAAAATTAATCATCGAGTCGACAGCTTATGAAGCGCCAGATTGAACGTTGGCCCTTTTCTTTTGGAATAATTTTCTCTTTTCATTTTCAAACTGCCAAGTATGACAAGCCGTATTCAGTAGACATATATACGGGTATATATATATCCTTTGGGTTTTATTTGAGCGAGAGAAAATTTTCTCCTTTTGGAGGAGATCCTTCAAGATTTTAAGGTACTAGTGAGTTTAAAGCAGATTAATGGGCCTCGCTGAGCTCTCAACCAATATCATCAGCATGTGCGATGAAGATCTGTCGTACGTCGGGTACAACTTGACTGTTCCATAAAGTAAGTTGGTAGTGACATACGGCGTACGGGAGTTTGCGGCGTGGCACAGCTTGATGAGTGAGAGCTTTGGCACTGCCATACCGTGCCGCCTTGAAAGAGACGAGGTCTTATTGCCTTTGCTAAGTAAGTCCTTTTCAGGAAAATTGCTGTCGCAACACTTCCCAGTCTCTTGTATGAGGGATAAAACCTCGAGGAAAAAAAAAGCTCAAGAAAAATAAGAATATAAAAAGCTGTAAAAACCGTAAGGGACTTCGGTAAATGTAATACGAAAATTATAAAAAACCGAAAAAAAAAAAAAAAAAAAAAAAACTAACGTAAGATAAAGTAAATAAATAAGAGGAAACAAGCCGGAGTACACAAAATGTGGGTAGAGGGGAGGGAAAGGGAAGACCAAACCACCGAGTAACATTTCACGGTATAAACTGTAGCCTTCATAAGGTGGGCATAAGAAGGCAGAAACGTAGCTATACAAGCCAAAGGCAGCAGCAAGTCCTTAGGTGCAGGGTACGGCGAAAACGTTCCGAGCCAAGTCTAGTGCGCCATGAACTCATGCCACCTTACTTGGGGTGACCCCTTCCTTGCCTTGGCAACCGACGCGGTGATATTTTACATCCCGGTAGACGCCCGGGCCTCCCTTTAAGCCCCTGCAGACCTCTTTCCGCCCTTACTGCCCGCTGCCGGGTACCCTGGCCACAACGTAAAATGGATATAGGTAAGGTGGGTGCGGGTTAGAGAGTATATGAGAAAATTAGAAAAGTGTTTGGAGCTGATGGCGCCTAATTAAAGCCCAGAGTAACAACGCCTCGCGGTGGTCCGGACTTTTTCCTGCAGTGTTAATTTAACTCTCATTACTTTTTCCGCTTGTTTCTTGACTGAAACATGGAAAATACCGCAAACAAAAGTATCCGCACATTCTTTGACCTCGGCTCTTGTACATACGTATCACAAAAGGATCCGTTGAAAAAGCAGATTTTCCGTATAATACTTCTGACATCTCGCATTCCGGGATGAGGAATTTTCATCTATCGTATGATTCAGAATTCTTGGAACGGATCGACTTTGTTCACCATGCGTGTACAGAGGGTGAATCTTTTCAGAAATCCATCCCTTAATCTTCCTGTACTTATACGTGTTTCGGACCCGATCTCGAATAGGTGTGACTTGCCATTCCAAATGGGATTCGAATCAATGTCCAGAGACGTATAGCCTATGGGTTCCGAGCTTTTATTCAGTCTAGGGAATTTCTATGGCGGTACTATCGTGGAGGGAATTGCTGTCTAGACTCGAGACAATGCGGCTGTTTTATTTATTCAAATTTATATCGAAGAGCTAGCCAGCCGGCTCCGCAAGCGTTTCTCTAGCTTCCCGCCCGAACTACCACGGGACTATGTAGCACAGCTGCCAGTACAACAAGCGAGGCTCTGGAATTTCCTAGACGGTATCCGTATACAGCAAGGTACCCCCCGTATTGCTATAGGTTACGCTTTGGGTCGAGATGAAATTTGGTCCAGGGTTCCGCGCCGAGGCTCGCATGGCGTCTTCAGGGATTCTGAAATATGATTCTGTAACGTTATTCCCATAAAATACTAGCCAAGTATCGCTACATCCGTTTGCTGGAGGTTTGCCCCAAGGTACATACCCTACATGCACGTCTACAGCTTTATGCTGCAACAGCTTTGAACTACGGAACTACCCATCTCACCATAGAGTCACGCGACGATATTTTTCAGCAATTCTATGAGAATACTAGAAGATGAAAAGTAGAAGTCAAAGAACTGATACCTGCCCAGACGTATGCGAATCGCTATTTTATATTTATTTCACATTTTTCTATCACCTCTGAGTGAATGTAAAAGTCGGATAAACAAGACACCCTCCTGTGCAATGGCATAGGTGAAATACCAAAGGGTGATTGAAAGTGCAGAGTAAGAAACCCAGGGTAAATAATTTATTCGCGCACTTTGCATGTGAGAGACGATGTTTTTACAGCCTAGTCACGCTGGTGTACTTTGATAGTTGGTTAAATTTTTTTCAGATCGTAGGAGCCTCGTATCTCTTCGAGTCGTATGGACCCTGAATTACAGTCTCGTCCCTGTCAAGCGAAAACGTCGTCGAATCAGTTTATCCGAATCTCATGGATCCTGTGGCTGTCTTAAAGGGGATTACGTCTGACGTTTCCCCTCTGTGATCCGGTGGTAGCTAGAGCCCTGGATCTTTACTTCGCGTTGCTTCATCTTCCAACACGGACTTAAATTTCATCCAGTTTTCGCCAGTACGAGTAAGATATCTACCCGCGGTCACCGAGGGCAGACTACCCGATGTCAAAGGTCGCGGGCATGTCCCGCGTGACGCTTAAGGGCCAATGTGCACGAAGTTTTACAGGGTGACTGCGAACGTGACATAATTAACACCAAAGCTTACGGCCTTTTTCAAACTTTTGCCGAGAATTAATAAACCGTCACTTTCCTCCACATTAAAATTCGCAGAAATTAAAATTTGCGGATTCATTTATCCACATGATCTATTCATTAATTTATCTAACGAATCGAGTACGATGTTTCTTTCTACTTTGCTTCATAGACTTCTGTCGTACTCATGTCGTATCGGATTTTTCACGATTTAGCTTTAAGCTCGTATTTTCTTCACCCAAGTGAAGGGGTGCCGCACTGGGATCTGCGGAACGACGACGTGGTGAAGAAAACAGAATACCAGTACGCCCCTCCATCCATCCATCCATTTTTTTTTTTTTTTTTTTTTTCAAATTTTTTTTTTGTATATGATTTATAACAACCCACGCGATTCGGTATCTGAAACGATTTGAAATCCCTCGAAGAACCGGCAGCGTAACGTGTATACTTAAGCATCGGTCCTCGTCCCATTAGATTCGTAGTGCCTAATAAATTTTCGATCGTAATTTTTCTTTTCCTTCTCTCTTCTTTACGAAAATAAAAAAAATATTCGGAACCAAATGTATTGGGTATCATGAACAACGGTACCGAGGCGTACGTACCTATATCGTGTGATTCGAGTTGCTCGACGCAAAAATTCGGGAGGTTTTGATACCGAAATACGTGGATGTACTAGACGCTTTTTAAAATCAAGAGAAAACTTCGTATGCTGGGCATATTTCGTAAATACATGTGCTACTTCTGACGTAGTGGAGATAAAGATTTAAGAGAAGATAGATAAAAATGAAAACAAAAATAAAAATGGAAAGAGAAAACGTCGCGCATAATGATCTATGGGCATTTCTGAAACGCGAATTCTTTTGCGAGGTAACAAAAAGGGTATACCCTATACGATAAAAGAAGAGGAACATATAATCTCGGCAATTCACTTCGAGGCCATGCCGTAAAAATACGCATAATATCGCGATTCCGTATCAACGATGCTCATTCCTAGCGCTATTCCCTACATTACACACCTACGGTATGTAGATATCATGGCCTACATATATGTATGTATACATAACGTATACTTCACATGTATATATGTACCGTCCACTTAAATATAAAAATAACAGGCTGAATAGGTTTCGCCACTTCACCTATACAACATTTACCACGGCATACGATTCCATTTCTCCGTAAACGAGTTAATCAATGATGTACTACTTCACTTAGGCTATCCTTACGACAATCAATTCTACATTAGATCTCGAAGCGTCTCTCGCTGCACCGAGTTATCTTGTCTATAACTAATAGTAAAGATCCATTGCAAACTCGAATGAAGAAATTTTTCTTGGGAGATCTCAACCCGATAGGTTTTTTTTTTTTGAAAAATCATGAAAAATCAACGGGTGAATATTTTTTCATGAAATTCATGCGTCCCCATGATCGGCCAGGGCGAGTCCCGCTTCTGCAGCTGGAGGCAGCGCCGATGTATCTATAAGCAGGAGCTGCGTGGTCCTAGTTGGAAGCTTAGGGTGAACCGTCGCGACGTCTAAAAAGGGCGTCTGCGCGGTTTATTGATCGCGCAGACTCGACGGGGGTAACAGTCAGGGGCGCCAGGGTTGCTGCCCGGCGGTACCGCACGTGGTGTAACAGCGTCCCGACGTCCGCGACGTCTGCGCCGAGGGTGCGCTGCGTGGAATCTCAAACTCCTTGCCACGAAGCCCCCCGCCGTGCAGGGCGAGAGGGCCTACGCTCGCATCCCGTACGGACACCTCGGTGTCATGTAGCTGTTAGGTTAGCTTTGTTCACCAAAGATATTTACCCAGTGAGAAACAGGAGAAAAAAAAAACAACAACAAACGGAACAAAAAACCAATCAAATGTGCGAAAATCATCCCGCGATAATAACGCGAATCACGAATCGCGAGAAAAACCCGAATCGAGTGCGCTGAAGTTAAGGTAGGTCCGATATCTGATTGAACCTTCTTACACGTAGTTACGAGTACTTATGGCTCAATTGTTTTCGTTTCTGTCAAATCTACCCTGTCGCCTAATCCCTTTTCGGTTTTTTCTTTCATTTTCACATCCAATCTCCAGTGATTTGTGACTTTTTTTTTTCTTTTTACTGCTCACGTCGTTGACGTTGCCATCGTCTGAGGATGAGTTTTTTTTGAATTCCTCACAAAATTCAACACGAGTTCATTGTTTGTGCTGACCCTTGAGCATGTCCATTACAAATTGAGAAAATTATAGCTCTTCTCAGCTAATATCAGATCAAGGCATTTTATTCTGTCGTTCTTAATGGTTGACAGCATGAATACAAAATCTGACAGTGCGTTCTCCAGAATTTTTTCTCCGGAAGTTTAACATTGTAGAAGATGTGAGGTTTATGGTGGACGTTTAAATAATTTTTTGTTGTTCTAGAAATCGCCTCGGATCTGCTTGAACGATAATAAACGAACTCTGAGATTGATGTCAATTCAAGATGCTGCCTCATTCGCTGCTGTTGATTATCTCGGCTGGTATTTGCTGGGGTAATCCAGACGCCAAGCGTCTTTACGACGATCTTTTGTCGAACTACAATCGGTTGATTCGTCCAGTGACTAACAACACCGATACCGTAGTCGTCAAGCTTGGATTGAGATTGTCACAGCTCATAGACTTGGTAAGTAGATTATGCTAATTCTGTATCGAATCGTCGATATCTACATTCACCTGTCAGCTACAAAGACCCTTCGTCAGATGGGGGGAAACTCAAATCCTTATACACGCTTTCTCCCATTCGACATACCGTTTCTAGTCAAATAATTCAAGCACGAATCAAAATCTCTAAACGCTAAGGCTTGGGGTTATGAATTCCGATGCTTTGAGAAAATTTGGCGTCGACGACACTCCCTCGAACTCAATTAAAATCATCTGAATCTCCAAAACCAAATCAAACACAGTTTTCACCATGCGCCTAGTCAGTGTCATTCGAAAATAGTTCGGGTTCATTCACGGATTCACTCTAAATAAATTCAGTCCATTGGAGAAAAAGCAGTCATCCTATCGTTTCTAAAAAAATTTCCAAGTTCAGAGGGAAAGTTCTTGCATTGGATCAGTTTTCGGTAAAACCAGTTATATGTTTTTCAGATTCAGCAAATAGGCAAATTCTGTATTTTCTTCATGATGTCTTATTGGCTTTTCCCGAAAGTACATTGGGAGGTTTTGATGTATGCACGATGCATCCGGTACGATGCGACAAGTACATTTTCTCCAACCGTATCGATTTGCGTAGATCTACTTTGCGAATAAAATCTCCACCAATTTTAAACGATATGTCATAACGCTCGTCATCGACTGATTTGAGACTAAATCATTAAGGATATTTCCTCCGAGCTCAGCAGCAACTTGAATCGAAAAATGATTTCTGAGGCGTATCCTTAGCCTACTAATGGCTGTCCAAATATCTAACTGAATATAATGCCAAACATGAACTGCGATTAATGAATTGATAATCAATTTCATTCCAGTTTCGAACGCATACCCTTACCTCTTATACTTTACCCCCTCCATTATTCTGGACCGACTCCTTCTTGAGGGTATTTTTACCATCGTCAGGATTCTCACGAGTACCGACCCCACTTGATCAGAAAATCTCAAGTTTCCACAAACCGTCTGAGTACCCACCGGCAGGTTTGATAGATACGCAGAGAAACTAATTGAAATTGGTAGGATAGCTGAGATGGTGAATAAATATGTTCTTTCTCGAAACGACGTCACTTTCGTTGAATTTTATGCGTCTGCCCACTCGCCGTTATTGTGTCTCTCAGAGTTTTTCATTCGGCAGAGTCTTTGCCCTCGTAAATCGTGACGACTCTGTGAGGCACGATTTCCAACAGGCCACATCGCCGAAACCGGGGACGATGCGAGGGTTTCTCACAAAAGTGTTGCCATTTGATCTGCCAGGGTTAAAATATCTCCCAGCTCTGGGAAAACATTTGAATAAAATCTTACATCGTTCGAACTGTCACTCCTCGTCGTTCTATAGGCAACATTTCTCTTCCTAGTCATTTATTTTTGAAAGAACATAGTCTGTGTCATCACCCCCCCCCCCCCCCCCCCCCCTCCCTCCTGCGTAAATTATGCTTTTTCTCCAACACTACCATAACTAACTATACGACCTAGTCTGAATAATTTGTTGAAAAATAAAGACAATGTGTATACACAAGGGCGGTAATAGAGCTGACCCTGAAGAATAGCACACTATCTATTCACGAGATTACCTAAAGTGCAAAGGTACTCTAGGCATGCACGTTCCACGAGCAATTTTACCCACGTCCATAAATAAAACCGGTGGCATATAGCAGACCAGACTAAGTAAGGTAAAAGCCGTAGACTTGCGGCTGTCCCAGATCCCAAAACATAAATGTGACCAACATACGCGTGCTTGAGAGGATAGAGTTCAAAATATACTCAATTTCGTAGCGAATCTTAACACTGATAGACCGTCAGCTCTCCTCGTCGTTTATAGCGTTAGAAAAATGATCGGTCCACTCCTAATCTTTTTATTTGAATTTTTATTCTCGAAAGGTGAAGCTACCATATTGATATTTCCTCTCCGACCTCTGTCGATCTTCTTAAAACTCACATCTTTTTCGATGACATTGATGGGCGTCGCGGATGTCCTTTCCGGACACCGGACATCGCGGTCCCTCGGGACTACCGGTACCACCGAGACCGCAAAGTCCTTCGAACGCCTCTGATAACCTCAGCCCATCTTTCTCTGCCTCTTTTACAAACTAGGGGTCGTTAAATGCGTTCTCGATTTACCTACGATAGCTCAGGATTGTTAGTCGTTTGTGAAAATAGCCTTCAAGGTTCTCCAAAATTATTCACTTCTAGTTCATTCGGCAAAGGAACCTTCGCGTTGGTCGTTTTTTAACATTCAGATTTCCTTTCTACTCAGTTTAACAGGCAGACCAACATTCGCGGTTTGACCGTATTTGGTGGATTGATTGATGGACAAACCGTAAAGTGTGTCGAGAATTGATAGCTTGTCACGGGGATTCTATGACTTGTTTGTAAAAAGCTGTGCCGATTTTGTTACGCGTGGTTGCTCAAGTGTTTCGTCCTGTTGCTCCTGAATCCTCGGGGATTCGGTGGATGTCAACGAAGAGCAAAGGCCACGGAAAACAAGTTTAGAATTTAAAGCCGAGAGGCTGATAAGATAGGTATCCCTCTGCACTCGTGGTGATTGACTGATTTCGTCCTTTCGCAACTTCCTCAAACGTCAATAATATTCGGTGGCTTGCTGCAGCGAGCTTAGTCTACTGCCGCATGTGTCTTCATCTCGTGGAACTTGGCTCTTTATTTTCTTCAGAAGTTCTACTTCTTATAGTTCCCTATCCTTTCTTCATCCAACTGCAACTCCATATAGTAACTTTGTCGCCCCTCTCAACGCTACTATCACATTTCACGTAATCCTAGATGGGAGATTCCCTCGAATTTCAAACTGCAATGGAAAGATATGAGTCCAACGTCATGGCCCCCATTTTATGACTGACGTATAAAGTATAAGCTCCAATTAGTCATCCCCATTTGACAAGAAATATGTACGTAAACAAATACTATTAGGATAGTGAAAATGGTAATCGATGAAATCTCCACGGTCGTGACAATCTGGTTATCCGACACAAGCCAATTAGTGACATGCCTCACGTTGGTATTGATCATACTGTACTTTCCACAAGAGGATCGCTGTACTCGCATTGTTGTTGTTAGATCGTGAATCTTAGCAATCCGGTATAGCGTGCGGCAATATCCTCGTTTCCATAAATCGATAACCACGCGAATTGAACATTTCCAATAAATCTGTAGGAATGACGTTGGGTATTCAGGTCAAATCTATTCGCTACGTCGCGTCGCGTCAGTCCTATCACTGTCCCGATGCCAAAACTCTTTCCGATCAAATTTGAA
The DNA here is from genome assembly GCA_963989295.1 of Ametastegia equiseti. Classification (NCBI taxonomy): domain Eukaryota; kingdom Metazoa; phylum Arthropoda; class Insecta; order Hymenoptera; family Tenthredinidae; genus Ametastegia; species Ametastegia equiseti. The sequence continues at coordinate 8,726,814 of OZ022393.1, forward strand.
GGGATCGCCAAATTACGAGGGTAGTTTTCCCCGCGGAGTTACATTATACTCACTCATTTCCTCCCTTAACATTGGTAGAGGAACATCAACCGAATTCGAACTAGGAAACTTCCTCACACTTTGATCTGCTTAAACTCTCTTCGCTAGCAGGCATTGCCCTTCGTCCTGAAAAGCCGATTTGGTAGTGACCGTAATTGTCAATAATTCAGGTCGACAGAGGTGGACGGAAGTGAGAGAGAGAGAGAGAGAGAAAGAGAGAGACAGAGCTGTGTAATTACCAGATAGAGGGCGGTAGTTTAATTCGCAAGTCAAGGTGCTCTGCTCACCTAGTTGTAAGCTGTACAAACCCTTTGACCCTTTGTTACCTAGACCCCCGAAGCGTTAGTTTAACTTGAGGAACGTCAACTGATATCTCGCAATCCCCAACGTTTGGAATTCTACAGTCTGATTTCCTGTTCCAGGATGTACCAAGATATAAATGAATATTCACAATGAAGATATATATTATTTCTCCGATTAGTAATGAAGGCTACTGATCGAAAGGCTTTCTGATGATCAGGAAACGCAGAGAACTTCAATAGAGTTAGGTGTCAACTGAATGAACAAAAAAATTCAGAGCAAAGTTAGGACTGGCCATATCACGCGACGTTATATGTTCACCCTCGACTCTTTCCGAAGAAAAATTCTTCCATCTCTTGCGTTTCTCTACATATAGTTATTACTCAGCACATCGTTAGTGGAAACAACGCGTTGCAAATATTATGAGGATATTCTGAGGATATTCCATTGCTAGTGGAAAAAAAAAAGGTTCGACAATGACGCAAACGTGAATAACTCTCACTCAGATTGACATATGTACCTATGCCTCTTGGAATGGCATTCCTTTCATGAGGATGTATCGCATTTATTGCTAAGATTAAATGAAAAGATTTCCCACAGCGAACTGTACGATATTGTAACTTTCGTACCGGAATTATTGTCAATATATTACAACGACACCAGTTTCTTCAACCCCCGGTAATAAATTTGACGGTAAGCATTGGCGCGAGGTTCCTGCCTCTTCATACATCATCTTTCGAGGGGGTTTCTTTTTCTCACTTTTTTTTTACGCAACATTTTATTCACCGCAACTCAGCAAAGAGCGGAAAATCCATTGGGCTTCTTTCCCCAGTAATCATGGTACGTACTTGTAACTTGTAAATATCTTCCCTGGGTTCTTTTCATAATTGTTTCATCAACCGTGTATGAAATTAAAAGCCAACTGCAATTAATTTTGTCGAGTTTATTGTACGAAGGTATACTCTCTGTGCGCATCGTTAGAGACGCCGAGTGTAGTCTCTGAATTAAAAACTGGACGATATTGTAATGACGGAATGATAGCTTTCATGTGGAAAACTGGCTTTGATTTTAACGCCTGGAGGAGGAACAATATGGATTTTCTTTCCAATTATGAAAAAACAACTTAGCAACGTTGAATCAATTATCTAAAACATCGTCGATTCAAGTAATGCCTGCCAATTAAAATCGCGAGGTTCTTTTTCATATTGTTTGTAAATTTGAAAGAACTCGAAACGCGATGAAGCTCCAATACCTTTGCACGCAAACTCAATTGTGTCAATCGTCGTGACAAATAAAAACCTAATTCTAACCGCCAGTGGCCACAGGCCTCTCTACGATCTTTAAATTTGTCATCCGTCCTAATTTTCGAAAGATTACTTCTAATCCTCCAGCTAGCGACGAATAAATATACCTACGCGATAAAATAATCGCGCGAGAAGAAGACGAAAGTCCAATACGTGTTGCTGCAAGTCCAAATCCTTTGGCCACATATTTTTTACATGGTGACTTTACTTTCTCCTCGGTTAATACCGACATTGACATTTAAGCTCGGCACCACTTAACGGGCCGCTGCATCCACTGACCTAAAAAAAAAAAGAAAAAAAATGGGGTGAACCCCATCCTCCCTTCCAATGTCGTGTATTTCGTGCTTTGCTACACATAGGTATACTCGTGTAGAGCTGAAAGTGGAGACTCGTTATTTGGTCCACCTAGTTGCTCACCGCTACGGCTTGGCACCGGTAACTCACCCAATCTCTATCAATTACGAACTAATATACCCTCAGGTTCGGTTATGTACTCAAGCAGCCAACAACTCTGTCTCTTCATTGCCTCCTCTTCCTTCTAGGTTTCTCTCCTTTCCTCTTACAATCCCACCGTCACATTCAACTCGATTGCTGGTAGTTAACTCAATTTATTGCTTCCCAATAAAAATAATTTGAATTCCATTTGCCTTCGGATAATTGCAATTTGCAATTCAATACTCAGCTGACTAACTGTGAACCGCGCCTACTTATCGATATACTATACCCTGGCGCTATATTTTCCAATCTCATTGCTTCCGGTATGAAGTTTGTTCCAGTTTCATTTTTTTTTTTTTTTCTCTCTTATAGATCCCTAACGACGTTAGTCGAGGATACATTCACCGCCGATTTATCCAATTTCGAACATTTCGTCTTCAAGTATATAAGAGTAACGTATTTCATGATCATGTGTCATTATGTTTCTGGCAGTATACTATCTTTGATGGACCCTTAATTTTATCCATCTCTTGCTACACGCTGGAATCAGAAATGAAAAAAAAAAAAATATATATATATGAAGGGAGTATAGGAGTGAGAGTATTGAAAAGGGCGGAAAAACGTAAAGGCCACCCGTCCACAACCCGATTAAGTACTGAGAAGAAGGAGCGAAGATGAAAGCCGTAATACAAAAGAAAAAAAAAAAAAGAAAAAAAAATCGAAATGAAACGCAAAATGCGGAGAGTTAAAAAACCGATCGTCAATCGCTAAGGGTCTGTGAAGGGACCGAGGTTGTCGGGGTCCGTATCATTCTTCTTTTTCTTTGAAGGCGTATTGCTCCGAGAGTTTTATTAAAATTCTCGCTCCGTAAAATTAAAAAGACTCTACACTTCAAAGGGACCTTTTCCCGTAGAGTTGTGATTCTGTTAAACGGTTCGATCACACCTTGACAATAATATACAAGGCGCAGGATGAGGGCACGCGTCAAGGATCCATAATTCGGGGTGCAACTTCAAAGATTCATAATTCGACTCTCTCATCTGCCCTCAGGCCAGATTTAGCTTAGTTTTTCTCTCAGCCCTGCAGTGCGTATAGTTAGGTAAATAACCAGAGGTTAGCCCAGGAAGGAAACTTGGCGTGACGACGCCGTAGGAAAGCTGGCGTCGAGAATACTTGACCCACTGACAAACGTTCCATGGAAAGCTTCAGCTGGTGAAGGATAGAGAGAGAGAGTTGAGCTGGTCGAGGAAAGAATTACCTACGTCAACCAGCATACATGCGAAACTGGAGAGCACTCGGGGTGCAAGCTTAACCCAAAAATTGCCGCTGTAACGTTCCGACTTGTTACTACAATATAAGAAGAGGGGTTCGGACATCAAGGTCGTACCAGTGACTCGTTCCTAATCGCGGAGGGTAGAATTCGGCCCAGCAGTCATCAAGACAAACTTTTATCCGTATAGCACCTATTCTGTTGAATTCCGAGACGTGAAGGGTGCAGGTAGGGCGGACTCAGTCGTGTGTAGAATTAGATCTGGGACTCTTTTCCTTAAATTTTTAAATAAAAGAATTCGCACCAGCACTTTCCTCCTTTGGTTCGGTTCGCTCCGGTTCGCATCGGTTCGCTTCGTTTCATTCGACTCAGACTCTTTGCTGGTGCTGGTGCTGGTGCTGGTGCTGCTGCTTATTTCATCCAACTTTAACAGCGCCTCCCACGCGTCCCCTTTCTTTGGATCCAATTTTGCGTTAACCAAATTCCCCGCGTCCAGAAGGGGGTGCGTCGAGCGGTCCAAGGTATCCGGTCTCGAATGGGGATTGGGGAATAAGGGGGATGGGGATGAGGTGGGAAGGGGGTGGGGGTGGAGGAGGACTTCCGGGACTCGTAATACCGGGGGATGCGCTACCGCTCGAATGTTACCGCGTTACTGCGTCACGGTTCACGATTCCATTCCTGCTGACGCATTTAATCCGAGTTCCTCGGGGACGTCGTCGCTCGGAGGTGGTTTTTGTGTATACCTCCGTCCGCCGGTGTATGACCCGGTTTAGGTACACGCTTATGTGTTCACGTACCTATGTATATGGCCTTTGTTGAATGCAAGTAATCATTTCTACTCTCTGAAGGCTTCAGAGGCACATTTACACACATATGTATGTATGTACATATGCCACGATTAACCGGCTTTACTGAGCTTCTGCTAGATTTTTTGATTCTTTTTTTTTTTTTTTTTTTTTATGTATTCATATCGCCATTGGGACCGTACACTAAATATCCTCTATTTCGTTTTTCAGAACCTCAAGGATCAGATTTTGACCACCAACGTTTGGCTCGAGCACGTAAGTTAGAATGGAAATCATTTATTTCGAGGGGGGAATGATTCAGTATTTTTGCACTGGTTAAAACAACAACGATGAGATTTTTATCCTTAGATTGAAAATTGAATGACAAGTTCGAACATACATCCAGCGTTATAGGTGAAAAAACCAGGATTTGAAATAAATCTTTACCTACCTAACAATAATAATATAGTCCAAAGACATTCATCTTTGATACTAGTGTTCAGAACGCTGATTACAAGATAAAGATATATCCACGTAACAAATTCAGCAGGGAGTCTCTCGTTCCTGGTACCAAACAGAAATCTTTTTTTTTTTTGTTTTTTTTTTCGTTTTTTTTTTCTTTTTGTAACATTTGCTCATCAAAATTAATGATGAATCCATTTTCGAGTGTTGTTGAATCGGAAGTAACTTCATTCTGAATTCGGTAGATGGATCTCTGCATGTTACTCTCCTGAACAACCCCGCCTAACACGAATTCCCCGTGACGTCAATGGGACAACGAAGAGCTTTTTGCAATTCTTAATGTTTTACAAGTCACATGGATGCATTTCTGATTGAATTTTTGATCTCAGATTAAAATTTTCTTTGTGTCAAATATGGCTTACACGAAATCCAAAAATAACTCAAATTGAAACAAAACTACGAAATTTCCATCATTTGTATGGACCCGACTTAATTTACATACAAATTCCATAACTAAGGAATAATTTTCACATGTATTATCCTGCATAAAATTCTTCCGGCATTAACATAAACTTAAACGATCTTTTATTCTGCAACCCTTAAATACGACACTCGAGCCGTATACATTTTGCGTCTCTTTTCTCGTGCGAAGTAAAGAAAGCTGTCCACGAAGGGAAAAGACAAACGGTCGGTCGGAACGGTGGATTATGGGGGTTGGGAAGCGGCCTGCTTTCTGCGGAATGTTTCATCTAATTTATATCTCTTAGCGTGGAAGCTCAACCTCTCCGTGAACGTTGGATGGCAGATTTTTCATACTCAAGCATGCAGAAAAGAACCGAACAACACAGTAACGCAATTAAATTACCGCGAATTTCAGGGGAAACTTGGACAATTTCGCCAAAAATTGATTCCGATTTTTAAAAACACATACAATTAGTCGAAATCGAATTTCTCAACCAACTTCAACACGCTATACACGTCCGATAACTGCAGCTTATCTCGACTTTCGAATACGCTCCGTTTAACTAAAATCTAAAATACCTTGTTAAATGTATCGGAAAACCGTACGGTCTACATTGATTATGATTAAATCCTATACGTGGCATAGTACTTTGCAGTTCTCTACCACATGCATTGAATGTTCACGAGAGAAATACTGCCTCGGAATCAAATAGATCGTCGAAGAAGCGCAATATGTTATGGGAACACGTGTGCCCGTAAGAGGTTTTAAGTAGTAAGGTCGGTGAACGGTCGGCCGTTGTCTGGCTGATACGCTCACTTTCCCTTGGCACGCTAAAATCAAGCTGGATAAAATCCCGCGGCGAAGTTTAATCCTAATTATAATAAAATTTCAGCTACAGACTAGCTTCGTCGGTTTACCCGGCGAATACAGCTGGTAGATACTAGAGCAGTTTGACCCTTGAATCTACTTGTAATCGAATATTCTGATCCCTAGCCGCCTTTTGCGTTCGCAATTCTATTAAATGAATGATTCCCAGCAGTATTCATTTCCGCTGGGACTTTTTTCGGTTTTTTTTTTTTTTTCTTTTTAAATGTGTAATGCAGATGAGAACGCGACGCGAATACAGAATCAAATCAAGCTAAATCAAATACTCTCAGTTTGATGTCCGATTGCAAAACTGCCGGGCGCGGTGACCAAAGGGAACCTGAGTAGTCGAGTCGTTGTATGGTCAGCCAATTCGAGAGTTAACTGCTCACGATCTTCTCGATAAATATACAGCGAAGTTTGATTAGTGTTAGTTACTACTGTCATAATGAGCTATATATAACTTTCCGAATAACATTTTTTTGTTACTTTCTCCGGTGAAAATGAATAATTGCGTCAAGAAAAAAGTAGATCTAGATTAACCATAGTGCAAGATCTGGAAATTTTACTGGGATTAGACGATTTGACAACAAGACTTTTTTCTGGGTAAAATCTGGAGAAGTTTGGTGGTAGATAACATTCTCGACATGTGATATTCTTCTTGTCCCGGGACGAGGGGCGAGCCACTTTATCAACGAAAATTTACAATTCAAATAAATTCAAATTGATAAGGATGGCGAAGTTTTGATGGAAGTAGGTTAAAATATCCTCGATTCAGTTGAACCCCTGGGTCACCGGACGAACCATACATACATCGAGGATTACCTAGGAAAGTGCTTCATTAAGGGATCGTCTCAGTATGACCCTTCGAAAAATCATTGATTTTCCGTGATTTTTTCTTTAAATGTAATAAACTAATCGGTCTGGTTTTCATTTTATAAATAAATACATTCATGCCGAATACAAAATGATTTTTTTCTACGTTTATTTATTTAGTATATAATAATTAAATAAATTGTTGAAATGACACGTTAAAAAAAAAAAAGAAGTGTCCACTCTCAAAGGAAGAGTTTTGAAGATATCTATTTCTAATTTTGAGAGAACGTTTTTAACGTCATTCTCTATCGCGCTATGGAAGCTTTTTTTTTAAATCTTCCTATTTTTGGTTTACGAAAAACTGTCGAAAAAATGGACCAAATTCGATATTTTTTGTTCAAACCGCCGCCGTCTTGTCAAATTTAAAAGAAAAAAAAAACTCCATAGCGTGATAGCGACTTTCCTACAGATTAATAATCTTTTTGAAATTTTTGATTCAGATCGAAATTGCGGCCGCAATCGTGGACATCGTACAGGACCTTTTTTTTCAACGTGTCATTTCAACAATTTATTTAATTATTATATACTAAATAAATGAAAGTGACAAAAATCGTTTTGTTTTCGGCCCGAATGTATTTATTTATTAAAAAAAACCCAGACCGATTAGTTTATTACAACATTTTTTTAAAAATCGCGAAAATCAGTGATTTTTCGAAGGTGCACACTGAGACAATCCCTTAAGATCGCAGATTCTGATTAATTACAAAGGGCAATCCAGTTGTCAAAATAAAGATACATAAATAATTAAATATAGACCCACATAATATCCAACCGATTTCACATAAGATAACAAAGTCATTCTCTGGTTTATTTCTGCAATGAAAATCATAATTTCGAACCCAAATTGAAACAACCATGACCAAGAATTATCGGAAATCCGTTAATAATAATTTTCAGGAATGGCAGGACCACAAATTCAAATGGGACCCATCGGAATATGGCGGAGTAACGGAATTGTACGTACCGAGTGAACATATCTGGCTTCCAGATATCGTCCTTTACAACAAGTGAGTATATACCTGAAGCAATTACTCATTCTTTCTTTTACTTTCTCAAAACTCTGCAGCCCCTCAAGTGAAGCGTTCTGTTGACCGCCTCCTGGATCGCGGGCAAATCTTGAGTAAGAAAAGGACAATTAAACTTTTTCAATTCACAAAGGTACAAGCTCCTCAAGATTTGTTCTTCTCGTGGGACATTTTTTGACAGACCTTGATGAGAAATTGTATTTCTTCATAATCCTGGTCACGTAACCAATTGTTTTGCTCGTGAATTTTTTATTAATTTTTTTCTTTTCTTTCACTTCCGGGGTAGGTAGGTATTCGCGCTTGGGTATAATCCACATCCGGCTTATTCATCCATCCCACATTGCCCTGAATTCATTGTAACTCCTTCACAATGACCCAAGTCGTAGATTACGCGAGGTCTTACCCTGAAAATACCAACTAAATATCCTCCGTTACGCGGGTTGCACACCCAATAATTATTACCATGGATTTCTATGAATTTGAATTTCGCTTGATTTCCAATCAAACGAGACCCTTATACGTACCTTCCCAGAATCCAAAATAGAAGAATTTTCTCTGCTCTTCAACGTCAACACGTTTTGGATATAAAACCAACCAAGCACTACGCAAACTCGCTTAATTATACAGTGAATAAACCCATTAGCTAGATGACGCAAGGTGGACGGTTAGAACGAACACCTTAGCGAGCATAATTAAATTTGTCTTACCATATGGTGTGCAGAGCTTGAGACTGAATTACCGGCAATTAAAGGCTTGGATATAGGTATAATATACCTATAGTATATATACATGAAGGTAATTCAGAAATGAACAACCAACGTTTAATTGAGCGGTAATCACCGTATGAAACTGTACCTATACTAATCTTCAAGCGACTCCACTGCAGGGTAAAATGTCAAAAAGAATAATGATGAATTTATTTTTCGGTACGCTGATTATCTTGATTCAGTAACCTCAAATCGGCTCGGCACTGCAAATTACATAAATACATAACAACTGACAATAATTACTGTCTACACTATTCAACTCAAATAGTCATCAGCGTATTTGCAAAGGTAATTTGCTTTAAACTGACAGTTTGCGTAGCTGATAAAACGTGGCGGTGATCAACATCATGTGATTCTAGATGAGAACGTTGCCAATTTGTTTGACCAAGCTGAATATCATCTCCGGGTCTATATAGCTAGCTATATTCGCAGATTCATACAAATTGCGTATAATAAAGTATACCGCATGGTTCCTGGGCTAGGGTTGGGCTCGGCTGAGCTTGGGCCACCATTTCGAGGAAACGTGGATACCTGCTGGTCTTAAAGGAGATCGACCCAGAGAAGCAGAACGTCGAACGAAAATGTTCTTTCGAATCTGACGTTCCGCAGACAACCCTTACTACCATTATTCAATCGACGAAGAAATATTGACTTGTTGTCATATTATTCTCCAATTTCGTTCGAGACTCTTTGGCCAGCTAACCCTCTTAGGTATATGCGAGTATAGGAAGGCAATTCGGCTCGTCATTATCGTCAGTATTGAACCCAAACGAGGAACAAATTCGGGTCAAGTTAGGCTGGGTTAAGCAGGTCTGGGAACTACTTACCGTCGACTTATTCGCTTACTCGTCAATCAAAATTACCAACTTTTTTGCTTTAAAACGAAAAAACAAAAAACACAAGATATATCGTTTGTTATATACGGACAGGGCTTTTGAAGGAAGTACCTACAGGAAAATTCTGACATATATGGAAGCAAAATTTTCTGCTCTTTTTCTCTCTATATTTTTTTTTTATGGGCATGAATTTCTGCTCGAGCATGGGTCGTTTGGAGCGTGAACATGTTACTTTTCACGAGAAGCAACGTTGCTTTTGTGGTTTTGAAAAGGAAACGCTAATGAGTTTAGAACGCCAAACAAACGATGATGCGCTTCTCTCTACCAGGCGCTCGGGTTAGAAAATCTGATTAAAAATGAAAATCCGATGTTACGGATAATTTCTCTTTGCAAAAAAACGAAGCCCGAGGTAGCTGCAGGTGAAAGAGTTTTTAGTAGCCCATTAGAAGCCCGCTTTCCAAGTCTCGTAATATTTTAATTGCCCGTGGTGGTTACCAGGCTCATATTATACCTACCTTATTCCCCTGCTTACGAGCATCCTTCACTCAGTCGATAAACTATACCAAACCAGCTGGTTAAATCTGCAATGCTGCGAAGTACCCGTAGGCAAACTGTACACTGCAGGGATTAAATGCATATTGATTGATCATTATTTCTGTTTGCCTACAAGCGACCACCAACTGATTTCTGCCAACGCTGGGTGTTGGTTCAGCATATTTCATAATACATTGCTCTTCGTTATCTCTGCAAAAATCATCGGGCTCTGTAGATTATTATTTACCATGACTGACCCAGCAGATCAAACTACATATCATGATGGTCTATTTTTTTCAGTGCCGACGGGGAGTACGGGGTAACCACTATGACGAAAGCGGTGCTCCATCACACTGGTAAAGTCCTCTGGACTCCACCTGCTATATTCAAGTCGTCCTGTGAGATCGATGTAAGATATTTTCCGTTCGATCAACAAACTTGCTTCATGAAATTTGGCTCTTGGACCTACGACGGATTTCAAGTAAGACTCTCGATATTCATATGCATTAAATGAAAATCCCCTCAGACTTTTCAACGAATTTCAACAGACGCCGTTTCTGTTGAAAACCGACAGACTGTCATCAGTCGAATTGAACAATTGTAATTGAATGAAATTGCCACTAGCGTTGAGCTTTTTCAATACCTACATGTTGAACTGTAACGGAATCTGTTGAAATTACCACGTATTTTCATTCCAACTGTGAGTGGTGTAACTCTATTCCAAGTGATAGCTTGGAACTAGCTACGCTTCACACGTGTTAGCGGGTTACTTATCGCTCCCAAAACCGTATATAGATTGACTTGAAGCACATCGATCAAAGGATGGGCAACAACAGCGTGGAACTTGGTATCGACTTACGAGAGTATTATCCAAGCGTCGAATGGGACATTCTCGGCGTACCAGCTGAACGTCACGAGAAGTACTACCCCTGCTGCCACGAGCCCTACCCAGACATCTTTTTTAACATCACCCTTAGACGCAAGACCCTATTTTACACAGTGAACCTCATTGTCCCCTGCGTCAGCATCTCTTACCTCTCTGTTCTCGTTTTCTATCTCCCAGCAGACTCTGGAGAAAAAATCGCCCTGTGCATAAGTATTCTTTTATCACAGACCATGTTCTTTCTTTTGATATCAGAAATTATTCCTTCTACTTCTTTGGCTCTTCCGCTACTTGGCAAGTACCTGTTATTCACTATGCTATTAGTTGGCCTCTCCGTAGTCATAACAATTATAATCCTAAACGTTCACTACCGGAAGCCAAGTACTCACAAAATGGCACCTTGGGTTAGAAAGGTTTTCATACGGAGATTACCAAAGCTTCTGCTAATGAGAGTTCCTGATGATCTCTTAAGCGATCTGGCTGCCCACAAGATACAAGGTCGTGGTCGCAGCAACAAGAAGAACAAATTTAATGCAGCTGTTGCTGCTGCTGCACAAGCATCTTCCAGAGTATCTTCCCCTGACTCTATGCGACATCAACGACCTGGTGGTGAGTCCAGAAATGATAATCTATGACATTTGGACCATGACAGTTTGGACGAGGACCGATGACTCCGGGTAACCATTAATCGAGAAGTTATCATGCAAATATATGTATTTGAACTTGACTCAAACTCGGATTATTCGGGTCGGATAAATCGTAACAGTTGTGAAAACGGTACCGTTCTGAACGATCTTAACGGTTTGACGAACAACGCTAATTATGCCCTCGAATAAGATTGGCCAATTAGTCAACTCAAAGGGTAGGTACAGATTGCGCGAGAAACTAATCCGCGCAAGGCAATTGCGCGAATCAAATTCTAAACGCGATCTTGACAGCTGGTCATGGGCTCGCGACGTAAAGTTAACTCAAACTTGGGTTCCATTAGATAAAGTGCGTAGCCTGATGCGACTTCGTAGGGAAGTTGACTGTCTCTGGCCCCTCGTGCCTGTCGCGCGCATCAATCATGAAAATGAGCACCGTATCAAGATTAGCGCCTACGCGGAACATGCTGCTTGTATATATATGTATATGCGAGATGCTGGGTTTCTGCGGGGGACCTTGTCAAGTTAGGTTCGGTTAGATATCACTCCTTGACTTCTAGTAACAAATGATCTTTCCCCGCACACTGCCTCTCCACTTTATCAGAAACTTGCGAGACAGAACTTCGTGATAATGGGAATCTTAATAGTTGTTATACGACAGAAACGATCGCGGCCACACCTACCCCGAACCCTTTATATGTATAGACCGTAAGTGAATCAACGACAAGTTTTCAAATCGATTTTCAACCAGGGTGCAACGGGCTTCACACCACAACAGCACACCATAGGTTTTCCGGACTGGTCGGTGCCCTCGGTGGTGCTATCGGTGGCTACAACGGATTACCTTCAGTTATGTCCGGTCTGGACGAAAGTATGAGCGACGTTACAGCAAGAAAAAAATATCCCTTTGAGCTGGAAAAAGCCCTTCACAACGTGATGTTCATCCAACATCACATACAGCGTCAGGACGAATTCAACGCTGTAAGAAACCACGATTTACCCTCTAATCCAAAGAGCATTTCAATTGTCTACCCATTTCAAGTTTTTTTTTTTTTTTTTTTTTTACCCCCTTATTACTTTTTCTTTTTCTCATCAAGTTATTTCCATGAATTCAATTGAAAAAACCCTCAGATCTTCCACTCTTTTTTTGCGGTGATCATTTAATCCCTAGAAAAAATGGGAATCCTTGTTTCCAACGTGAAATTGTATCGCAGGAAGACCAAGACTGGGGCTTCGTAGCGATGGTGCTCGACCGGCTGTTTCTATGGATTTTCACCATCGCATCTATAGTTGGAACATTTGCAATTTTATGCGAAGCTCCCGCTTTGTACGATAACACAAATCCGATAGACATGCTGTTGTCTATGGTCGCCCAGAAGTTGAACCTACCACCTGAACAGGACTTAGGCGCATTCCACAATGAGCTGAATAAGGAATAAGGGTAGAAAATGGTAGTCGATTATCAAATCGTAAGTGATCTTCACTCTCGGACATTGCCTTTTCTGGATTTTATTTCATAAGGGGACTTACCGCAGGCCTAAAGGGAGAGGACGGGACGTTCACAGTTTTCAAATTCACGTAATCGACGTTTCTCACGCACATTCAGAGCATTAATCATCAATATTATTCATACTCGTTTATAATTCATGAATCCAATCATTATCAATGAAAATAATACTTTCATCTCTTGCCTACCTAATAGTTCTTATATCTGATTCGAAAAAGCTGAGTATAGGAGGAGTACCGTGTTTCTTGTACGTTAGGATGATATTGAGAGAAAGGAATAATACTAGAAATACAAATATAACGTGATTTATGACTTGAATCGATCAGTGAAGAAGGAGGGGATTCAGGAAGTTTTCATTTGCCTGATTTAATAAGGTTCGGCTGAAGCGATCCTCTTCCGAGCAGTTCTCTCGAGATCCTCTTCGACAACAGGGGGTGAATAATACCGATCGCACAAGTACTGAATTTTGACGAGCCTTAAAATTGATATTGTGATAAAGGTACGTGATAAATTTACTGAATTTCATCCTTCCCGATGACAATTGTATCAAAAATAATGATAGAATATGCAACGGTGCCAATTACTATAAAAGTATTATTAACGATATGAACAATTTTACTCAAATTATTGTAATAATGTATTATTCGATCTACTCATTACCCACTGATTATATAATCTTCGATAAAATCGTTTGTAAGGCGCTCAAATTAGCCTAATTGTAAATCTTTATTACCAACGTCGCCAGGGCGATAGAAAGAGCGAGCGAAAAAATCGTAACGATCGTAGTTTAACGAAAGATCAATCAAATCTTTTCTATAATATATATTAAAAATGTATGTAATTGTTGAGAGTAAATTCTACAACTAAAATATTTAATATTCAATTGTTAATAAACTAACCTCGTCTTAAGAAGCATAAATTCTCTTCGTTATTATCCTTCACTTTTTCAGTATAATTTATGCCAGTTTACGTTATTACGAATCATTCGTATGGAAATTATCAAAATCAAACACAATAACGAATGCTACGACCAAACATTATTGGAAAAAGTCATCAACCTAGAGAGCAGTTCGTTTCAATCCCTTTCCATTTTATTATTGATAGGTCAGGAAATGAAATGGCTAATTTACAGATAAAATGTAATTGGGTATATTTTATTGGCATTATTTTCATTACAATACTTATAACAATAATTCAATATTCGTTGATTAGACGTGTGTGTGTGTGTATGATTTATTCGTCGGGAAAAAATATTTCGGGTGGAAGTCTGAAGTTGCTATTCCGCATGGGAATACCGGAACGAAGTTGATCCACTGGTTTTCTCGTGTCGTAGAGGCTGGGAGCCTGGAAAATAATGCCCATGGTACCGCCGATGCAAGCCAGGGTAAAAACCCATAGAAAAAATCTGTCCAAAACCATAGCCACAAATTTCCAGTCCTCGATTACCTGAAAATAGATTTTTCACACACCTATAAACTCCGGACGTAAACTTTCCATACGGTTCAAATTGCATTAAGGGAAGCAGTATTTCGTGGTTGGAAAAATTAAACATAGTTCAAAATCAATTCGTTTCATGACGAGAGTTCATTTTGCATCATTATAATCATCTCACTTAAAAACGGTTGCTGCACAAATTCAGGCACACCGTAGGTCTGATTCGACTTATCTATGACCAAGATTTGAAGGAATATAGGCCGTCACAAATTGCATGAGGAAAATTGGAAAATTCATTTTTTAGGCTGAGTTATTTGCAAATAAATGAAAAAGAAATGTTCGATTTCCGGAAAATTTGCCATATCTTCTATGATAATTTTTTTCATCCAATTTCCCTTTCTCAATTTATGACAGTGCGTCTTCCGAACAATTCGGATCCTGAGAAAGTGAAATCGGACCCACGGTATGCCTCAATTCTTGCAGCGACCGATTTTTAGTGACATGATGATAATGATGTAAAACGAACTTTGGTGGTAAAATAAATGGATTTTGGACCACGTTTCATTTTCACAACCGCGACATAATGCTCCCTTTAACGCTTCAAATTATTTCCTATAGTTATTACGAGTTTCGTCAAAGTTTCGAAGGTCCTCAACTATAGCAGACATTCAGGTTAACGTAATTGGGCCGAATAGTCTTTTTTGTCTTTTCATTTTTATTTCTTTCTATTTTATTTTCTTTTTTTTTCATTTTACAGACGTGTTAGCAGACGAATATAACCCGAAATAAGAGAACGAGAGGGCAGGAAGAAATGAGCCTCGGTATTTAATCTGGAGGTAAAGCTACGCGGCACCTGTTCAAAACACGATATCACGAATCTCAACTGCACTGTGTTTCACATCTCATTAGAGTTCACTTCCATTACAAGTCGGTGAACCGTTCCAGTGTATATCTAACGTCAGTTTCCTGCGGGACGTGCGGTGGTTAACTTGGTACACGAGATAGAGTACTTAGCATGTCCTGTAGGTACCAACGTGACTCGTGTGTGCTGGTTCGATCATCCCCATTTCCCATCCCTACCTTTCAATCCCATCCCGCTTTTCATCCTTCTACTCCCCTCATGGGGTGTATCGCTATCGTTTTCACGATTATAAAGATCAGACGTCAGCGTCGAGTGACACTCAACAAAACAACACGAACCCTCGTTTGCACGCAACCTTGTACTGAACGAGAGGAAAAAAAAAAAGGGTGAAATTTTGCGTTGAGATATATGCGTGCCGGTGTGAAAAAATTTATCTTTATATTTTCACGCAATATACCTACGCGTTTGATGGTGGATTTGATGTTTTGATGAGAATAGAAGCTTGTCTTGAAGCTGGTATCCTTTGTGTACATGATCCGAGTACCTTGACAATATATGTATAACATGCTCTTAAGCCCCCGTGGGAAATGTTGTCATGATCAACAGAATGAAGAGACGAGTTGGTCCGTTCAAGTCTTGATATGATTAGCGATTACCGTGTATATCAAAGTCTCAGTAACTATGTGGCATGATGCTCAGTCACTTCGTCAAGGTAATGAGCGTCCGCGACAACGTTGTTCAATTTTTGGGTAAATTAGGCGTAACCTAAAAGTTTCGCTTGTCATAATACTATAGTGAAATTTACTACAAAGACTCGGGGGAAAATATCACGCGCAATTTGTTCGTAACTTCGTGACATCGGCTATCAATCCTCGGCAACGCGCGTATTACGCATCGTGAAAATTAGCTGTTAGCAAAAGTGACAGCCGTTACAATTTAACACGCGTTAATAACCTTGCGCCGAATAAACAACATACAACAGGTAAAAGTTTCGAATGTATCTGACAGGCAATTTATAATCACGGTTAAAAGTTGATAACTTGCGGACTCTGGCCTCGCATGAATGAACATTCTCATAATTAATGTCCACCGGAATTGGACGTAATTGATTTTCGAAAATTTCGTTGGTAGGTACCCGTACTGGTCTGACAATGAAATTCAATCTAAGCAAATTCAAACCTCTACAAACCGCGACTCTTCTACGAGGTAAACACTATCCTGCATGTGTAACACACACACTGTTGTGCCCTATTGTGCCGAAGTCAACTTGCCGCGTAGTACTCACCTCGTTATCCTTATCTGCGTCCTTGATGTGCTGTGCAATGAATCTAACACCTTGAAGAGCGGATATGACGTCAGGAGACAGGTGTCGTGGCATCGTGTTTTCGCTGTCGGTTACTAGAAAAGGAAAAACACAGGACCAGAACGTTACGAACTGCTGATTTTCATCTGTGACCATCAGGCATGTGAGGTAAGTGATCATTCATTACTTTTCATCACTTTTGCGGTAATATAAGAAAAGTATTGTTTTAGAAACCAAAATGACTTTTGTTATTTGAACAAATTTTTACGTTTTCGGCCCACTAGGCTGATATATGTAGAACAGGTTTGCGAACAAATGTCTGTCGGTCTGTCACCTAATGATCTGAGAAATGGCTCGATGAAAAAAATTGAAATTTACAGGGGATCAAGAGCAAATGATGAACACGTAAAATCGATGTATTTCATTTAATTTGAATGATCGCTTCAATCGAGAAAAAAATCAACTTTCAATTTTGTTATTTCATTTTCTTCGAGTAGATTGAGGTACGGGGTGAAGTCGCGGGGATTGAGACATAACACAAGAATATATGGTAGATCAACGTAAATGAAAGTATGTATGGGTGAATCCGAGAAAATTGGGGTACATGCAATGATGTATGGGTAAATTCAAGTTCATGCTGTTCAAGTTGTATTCATTAGGGAAGAGAAAAGTGTTAGGTAATACGAAACTATAGATTGAAACAAGCATATGCCCATCGAGTAGAGTCTTCGGCTACGAATTACTATGATACGAATAAAGTGCTACAACAAAAGATGAGTTCATGACGAAAACGGAACCATTTCGTGAAAAATTGAAATTATTTTGAAGGAATAATTTGACATCAGCTAATAGTATTCCGAGCAATTACAAATTAGTTTGTAACATGATGAAAAGTATAGTGAAAAAAACTGTTTCTTTTCCGCCTTGTTTTTATTAGTTTGGTTTGGTTCAGAATAATTCGTGGGCTGTCCATTGCCTGCAGAACTGAATTTCGACAGAACTTAATACGCGAATATATTTCGAGGTAAAAAATCGTTAATAGCAAATTTTAGTTCGCTGATATTTCTTTATCGATTGAACTCCACGGAATACTTGAGCTCTCTCTTTCACTTTCCAGAGATTGTATTCCTCGGTCTTATTCAATTCGCTATTCGACGCCATTTAAATTTGTCGTACAAGTATTGGCCCTTGTCCGAGCCCTTGAACAGCCCTCTACATCCTCTTGACTCTAGGGGTGCCGAGTCAAGGGCTAACTTTTTCTTTCGTTCATTAGATCGACATCCCTCTACCACTTTTGAAGGTTTCACTCTAAACCCCTTTCCATTTCTAAAAATAGCAGGAGAGGCTATTTTAGGCTGGCACCGAAACCCGAAAGGTGTAGCCTGAGCTGATAAAATATTGAAATTATCTAACCCAACCCGCAATATTTTTATTACAGCCTTGTCCTGTCGTACGTTTCATTTCTGCGTATCCTGAAATTATTTATTCAAAAGCTCAGGCTCCCGGCTTTCACAGATGAAACTTTTTTCGCGGAGCTTCTCTCATCTTGGTTGAAATTTTACGATCCTACTAAAAATAACCAGGTGTCCATAATTTTTCATTTCATCTTGATCCAAAATAGGAGTGTATCCAAATATATGCAGCGTATAGTGTATCATCGAAACATATGAATATACATAGACGCAACCGGATGTTCAATACTAGGGATAGTTCGCAGGTCCGGAAATCGAGTTTAGCTTCTATCCCGAAGTCTGCAAGTGTCAGGGCATCGACTCCCGTCCATTTCCTATCACCTTTTTTTACTATGCTATATATGTACATGACCAACGGAAACCTTTTACGGTGAATGTAAAGGTGACCAGGCTGACCCAAGGGAGAGTGCTGTACTAAGGTCGAGAACGATTTTCACGAAGAATGTTTTAATACACGAAGAGTTTTGCCGCCGGTTCGCTTTGAGACCCTGTCAAAGACGAGATATTGACTCTTTGTTAAAACACCAGAAAAATATCGTACACAAGAGATCTGAAGAAATTCTTTATATTGTATATTTTCAAACGTTTCTCAACCTTAAACTTACGAGATTTTTCTCTGATACACTTTCAGGCTATCGAACGTAATTATTGAATTCAATTTCACTGTCTTGAACATTGACAAGACTCTTTCAACTTGACTCAATAAGCTCCTCCAGACAATTTCATGCGCATAATCAAACGGATATAAAAATGTTCTACTCAAAATCTCTCGAGTTCAAATCCATTGAACGACGCAATACCGTCACGTATTTTCTTTTCGCCAAGCTAATGAACTTCAAATGAGTAAATCTCGAGCAGCGAACGTCGGAGCCAATTACTTTGTTCACTCAATCATAGACCCATTTCCTCTGATGCAATGACGACCAATATTTTCAACCATTAAATAGCTAGGTCGAGGGTCATTCCACCGGTTGGTATAAAAAACTTAACGAGGTGGACTAGCTGCACTGCCGATTAAAGTAGATCGTGATCAAAAGTGGAGCTAGTGAAATTCCGAAACACAGGTCGATTAAAAAAAAAAACCCATAATAAAAGTTCTTTCACGATTAGTCGTATTGTGAACTTATTGTTAATTAATCGTAATCCTGCAGCCTCAGTAACGTACAGTCTGCTAGCAAAACGCGGTGGTGTAAATTAAAGGTATAGGCACACCGTTGAAAATTGGGGGCACAAATAGAAGCGGGTGGCTCGTACGAAGCTAATTCAATTCGCATTCATTGTTTCGCCAAGTACACAAGCGGCTTCATTGTATGAATTAAACTCAATGTTATTTCGAGTTCCTCGAAAATGCGATTACGCCACCGTTGTTTGCCTGCCTTTTGGAAGCCAATCCACCCAAGAAACAATCAAGAGAAGCAAGTGCAACGTGACTAACGAAAATAGCCGCGAATTTAGCCGCCTTATGTCAATTGCTGCACCGAATACGCCAGACCGAGGTTTCTATTACATACTTGGGGATACGTAAAATTTCCAAGTTTTTGAATAAAGGGGAGAAAAAAAAGTTGATAGTCCTTACCGGAAGCGTGGGGTGCGTGTCGGCCCTCATCTTCGAGGGTGTTTTTGAACGCAGCTACGCACTCGAAGCCCTCCGGGCTACCCTTAAGTTCCGGATAGTCGCTGATACTATCGCGAATGCTGAAAGCAAAAGACACGCAAACTTATAAAATGATAGAAAGTTTAGATGGGCGATACCGACACAAGTTGCCAAATGCACACAAGCCATGCACCAGTGGCCAATTTGTCAGGATTCCCTACGATGATAAATCGTGTTTAACGAAAGCCAACAAACCTCTGTAGCTCAACTCGTTTCACGAGCCAAAGAAAACTTTGTTGAACGAACAACGTTCGCTATCTATGTATAGAAACTGACTGATGGAATGTTTCACGCGGGGCTCTGAAACGAGATAGTAGTCTGGTAGACGATGATTACTTTGAGTAGCACAATTTACTAACCCTTGCTGGTTTTGTATCTTTTGAAGACCGCTCAACTTGAGAAGATCAACAACACTCGAAGATAAACAAAAAATCAACTAAAAACTGCATCACGATCCCAATGGCTAGAAGGGAAAAAGTAACCGAATCCTTTTCTCGAGAGGTTCGGAAGGGTGTTGAGAATCGATGCTTCGAGTAAACTCAACTGGCTCGTAGCGATAGAGAAAAGACAGGGGGGCTGACAGATGACTGGGGGAGTATTTCGGTGGAGAAACCCCTCGGGACTCACTTCGGGGTTTCCTGGCATTCTCGAACTTGGCGCGGGGGAAATAACGGCAAATGAAGAGAATCTATTGCGCCAATCAGCCACGCTGTTTTTACCAAAACTATTCCACCCGCGGCTTAACCACTTGGGACAATTTATCTAGCCTTTCGCGCCGTTTAATTTACTTTCAGGAACGTTTTGTCATCTCTATTTTCCTAGGCCACTAAACAAATAAGTCTTTTATCCAGCTACCAAAACCGGCCAAATCAACATCGAGAATAATGTCACTCATCAGAAACCAACTTCCTCGTCTTATTTTATACAAAAGCCATTTGCAATTGCTGCACGAGAACGTCCACGACTCAACAGAAGGTTATACATATAATTTCCGATGCGCATTATGAAAACATCCCAATCTGTAATATGGAGTTCCGCAGGAATATTTCAAGATCATCTTATCCCTACGTTGGGCGACCCTTTTTTCGCATTTACTAATTTCCTGCACTCACTTTTTCCCCACTTTCAGGATAAGATGGCTTTTCGTATCAGAGATTCATCCCGGAAGCTATTCAAAACTGGCAAGATTTCCACATTTTAGTCATGGCTGGTAGGATAGACTGATGAATGTGTTCGTATCGGATGGCATCTCTATTTACACAAGGATCAAATAAAATTCGTTCGATATATATGATTTATCATCCCTTATTTTGCGTTTTGACTCACCTGAAGTCAATCTCGTTGGTATAGCCATTGTCCATGTAGGTATCGTCGTACTCAGGAGTCGAATAGGGCGTCCTACGCATCATGAGGACTCGAGGCATCCAGTTAAGAAAGACGCGTTGAACCCAGGGAGACATGTTGTGGGTGGACGGTGACCTGACGACAGACGAACACGCAGTCACGTATTGGCATCGATTTTCATTTCGACTGAAACTTGATCAAGTCTTCAAGAGCGGTTTTGAGGGTGAAAGATCATCCGATGTTGGGGATGATAAAATACCCCTCCCTGGGTTCTTTTAGCCCGGGAGGTGCCACCATTATTGGTATAATATCCCTCGCGGAAACTTTGAATATTATTCCTCAGAAATTCGGGCCAAGTACCAGAACGTTTGATAAGCTCAAGTAGGATAGTAGATATATGTATAAGTTATAGTTGAGGGACATTGAATAGAGAGTAAAGTTCTTTATTTATGAAGCTAGCTTATCTGTACCGTCTTCCGTTCCATTACTTCCAGAGCAGATTCATTACATCTAGTTTCAAAAACTTAAAAAGCCAAACTTTTTCTTTTCAAAATGAATATCGGTGCTTCACCCTCTGAAAATCTTCAGCAGAGATTAGGTATGGATCTCAGATTTTCTGAACACTCTCAGGCCTTTTTTTCCATCGCCTTCCAAGTGGCTTTTTTTCATCCCCTATTGCTTTGAAATATTACCACCTTCTTCTGCCTCGCCAGTAAATCCCGTCAAAAGGTAAACTATACCGCATAAATCGTCGTTGATAAGGAAAAGCCGCTAAATTCGTCGATCAAAAATCTAATCTCCAGTCATTCGAACCCATTGCTAGCCAATGGACACTTCTCAACTAAGAAATTTCTAACCTCATTGACCCCGTTCAAGCTGACCCCGCGAATTTCTTCCGGGTCAATGCAGTAACTGTATAACTCTACGCCTTAGCTGCCTCGCCCGTCGATTTGCCAATGGTGGGCCAACGCCAGTGCCAGGTCAAGCTCGAACTAACCGCCCGCAAATTTACAACTCCATAAAGGATCGCGAACCGCCTTCAACCCTTTCGAATCCCGGGGAAGCCCCCGACTTGCAATCCTCCAGCCGTATCACACGGGACTACTTTCCGGTCTCTAGCATCTTATTTCCGTCATACCTACCCTCAATATCCTGCCGTCTGATTCCAAGCAGTTTTCAACCTTTATATCGTTAGGATAACCTGATAAGCTCAGATCACCCTGATCATTTAAGGCCGTATCTTTGCACACGTGCCAGGGTAAATTTCCATTGCATCGAACAGCGAGTTTAATTAACCGAAAAACAATATTAAAATTCAGTGCAAACATCAGCTTCTTGTTTGCCGAGGCCTTCCCCGAATTTCACAAAAAATTCTCCATGATCCCGGAATCCCATCTCCATGGAAAAAAATTCTACGAAACGAATCGGATTTCCAATGTTGTTACATCTGATCAAACGGATGAATGCGCAGACTGGAGAGTTTGCCTGATTTTCGTTTGTAATACAAAATTCTTGAATTGACAACTGACCCGACTACGATAGAATCGTTAGCGAAACATCTTGAGGTATTTGGTATCCGCCTCATTCCGTTCGACTCTGAACTGGATAATAAATTACTGGCAGTAACGTGTGTTGAGTGATCCCACGGGACTCGTAAGAACAACCGAGAAT
Organism: Ametastegia equiseti; assembly: GCA_963989295.1. Lineage (NCBI taxonomy): Eukaryota > Metazoa > Arthropoda > Insecta > Hymenoptera > Tenthredinidae > Ametastegia > Ametastegia equiseti. Next base: position 8,749,548 of record OZ022393.1, read on the forward strand.
CCCAGGTGGGCTAGTACCGGTTCGCCGATTCGCTAACGTCACGAATGTACGCGGCCAAGGAACGAGGAAAATCCCATACCAACTCCAGAATCCAGATTCTACGATTCCACGCCCAATCTTACGCTGCACTCTACAGTCCTGTGATTTACGGACGGGCATAACGTCTCGGGTAGGTTAAAGGGCTCAGACTCGTATAGTTCCGTGACTTCACCAAAGTCACGAAGATACTCTTACCCGATAGTATATATACACGTATGGGTAAAGGCAACTTAGAATTACTGTCAATGTACTCTGTCCTCGAGTCGTAACGTTTTCACATCAAATTTAGTCAATCGTCTCGTGTATAAACTTTACGGCTATGTTATACCGACAATAACTGTATGAGTTTGCGGATATGTCATGGATATCGACATAGCGGTTCAGATTCCGGCGAAGTTACAAGTTGACAATTCCATTGTTACAAACAATCCTCGCTGAAATCGTGTGAATTTTTGTATTCGCAATGACTCGTATCCATTCGTAGACATTTAATGGTGTACGGAATTTTTTATATCTGTATTTATTCTGTCCCGTAAACCTTACAAGAATAGAAGACGGGGGAATACTTCGTTATGGTTTTCGAAAGCTTGCCCGACCGTTTGCCGTGATGAAAATTTACGACCCGGAGATACCTTAGCGGTGAACCGCCTTTGTGGCTGACCTGAAATTGACCCGAGGGTAAAACGGAGTCAACTTCGTGCCAATGAGGTACTGATTCAATTTTCCCCTGCCTTTGGTAATCATTTGGTCTTCGACGCATGCAACGCATAGAATTTACCGTACAGTATATATATACACTTATGTAGGAATTTTGTGCGATTCTGAAACGAGTGCTAAAAAGTCGAAATGGATCAATGAAATTCCCCAGGTATTTTATGCACAGAGTCATGGCTATGCTTCATTCAGTTTCCAATTGATGAAATCGTTTCGAAATTCCTGGTCCAAATCCAGGAGGGAACTAACAACAAAACACACTGCAGCTATCATTCTGCGGAATCTCCTATACACCCGGATCTACCAGTCACACGATCAAACGTTCGTCAGCTTTTGTCCACGAAACTGTGACTTCTAAAGCACTACACGCTTTTCCGGGAGTCCCTGGATTTCCGATCAATTTTTCATTCCATGGCAATCGACATTGCCGGAAAAAGTCCATTCGAATGGTGAATCGGTGTTTCAAAATTTTGCCTCAACAATGAAACCCCAAAGCTCTATGTGACTGTACAGGGTGACATGTGTAGTGTAAATTATGTGTAGCTGTCGTATAGTTAACATGTAATTATTTTATAAATTTTTCCACATGGGGTTAGAAGGAATTCTGAGTATTGTCTTCGGGTCTCTGTTTCCGATGAGTTGGAGTGATTTTGTGATTGTATCGTGGTTTGTTGTTAGTTTCGTCGGGTAAACATAGTCCAAAAAACTTGAATCTGAGGATCTTGTCTCAAGTCGATTAACCGAGGGTAGAATGGCCGGTAAGAAATAGTTCTAGTTGACCTTTCACCCCGCGAGATACGACGAAGGAATCCTACAATACTCAAACACCCACTGAACTGTCAGGGTTGTCCACGATTAACAAAGGGGTGAATAACCCTCCTCTCCCACAGGACATCCTAACAACTATACCCGCCCGTAAGCAAAGCCTGTCTGACCATCCCTTGGTCCTAACAGGAACCTACGTCATCTGCAAGCAACCCCTTTCGTCCTCGTAAAGTCGTGATTTACAGGACTATCGATGGGTAGAGCACGAAAATGCCCGGCCTATATCGCACCGTATCAGCAATTTCAGGCTCATCCTCTTATCTACACGCCCAGGAAAATATTCCATCGCAATATTTCTTCAGGGTTCCGCGTGTAGCCGTACGAAAATCCGAAAACCCAAAAGGAGGCCACCGCCGCCGAAGACCCGGAGGATATCATAAGCCGCTCACGAATCGTGACAAATTACTTGGGCACAATTCACCGAGAAAATTTGAAAATTTGAAAATCCAACACCTCTCGTATAATATATTCCCATAAATGCCATATCAGGCAATAATAGTTCGGTATAGGCAATTTACCGAACAATACCGAGAGTGGTATGGTATTATGGCTCTCGCTCTGAAATAGAAAGTCCTAAAGCTATTGTAGAAGATCAACGCGTGAACTGAAGCCTGACGGGTTCCTGTATACTCGGTAATTCATCACTTCCGACAGCACGCTGTTTTCTCTTCATTTATCATCCCCTACACTTTTCTTGGGAATCGCTGATTCTCAATACTAAATATTGAACGTGTTTCCTGTACTTTGTAACTCTTTCCGTTTTTTTTTTTCTTTTTCTTTTTCTATTTCATCAAATAGATTTACATTTATCTGTCAATTTTCTCGCGAATAATTTACAAGCTCCCAAATTATGTAAATGCAAAAACTTTTCTTGACACTCTTACATGGATAGAAATTATTCGGGCATTCAAAGGACCGTATAATTCGAGTAAGCAGAGTATTTGCAATTGAATTCGCTCTGATTTCTGACTTGAAGCAGTTCGGAAAGCTACGATATAAATATATAATTAGCATGAAATTAGTAAACTCACCTGAAGTGAACGTTGAGTACGCAAACGGTGACCCATATGGACAAAGTGACGAGTATCATGGTGAAAAGCAAGTACTTCCCAAGTAAGGGAACTGCGAGTGACGTTGGCGGAATGATTTCAGCCAAAAGTAGAAAGAACACAGTCAATGAGAGCAAAATGGAAGCGCAGAGGGCAACCTGCGCATACAAAAGTCTTTTAAAATTTGACACGTTCTCGGAGGCAAAAAGAAACCATTTTTTTCCAAACGGTTATTGGTCACACGTGCCTTTTCTCCGGAGTCACTCGGAAGGTAGAATACGAGTACGGTAAGGAACGTGATCCCCACACATGGAATTATCAGATTGACAGTATAAAAAAGTGTTTTTCTTCTCATCGTGATGTTGAAGGTGATGTCTGTAACATAAACGAATGCAATGTACCGACCTTTACCAATTTTCAGCAATATCGCACGCAGTTATAAAAAAAAAAAAATCAACACTTCGTCTTCATAAAACAGAAACCATTCTTCCTGATCCGCAGCACATACCACGCTCCAGATAATCCGTTAACGGTTTTTCACACGATCAACGGAGGCGAGTGGACAATGGTCCATTGTGGGTGCGTAAAACGTGGTATCACAAACACTGATCAACGATCGATATTCGAACGAAATATTTCTATACACGACCTGCGGCTTTGTCCGAATGAGCCAATCCTGAACCGGTGAACCTTGACTCGACTTTTTTTTTCCATTACATTCTGTTGAAATTCAGTTAAAGCAATTTCATGCAACTGCAGTAAACATGAAAGCGATCGTTCAGGCAATTTTCCCTAGAATTGCGATCACGCGATAACGCAGTAAGCTCTCCTTTAAGCCGGAATTTCCATGGATTTCGGGACGGTGAAAGGCGTACGAGAATCAAGGAGGGGCTGCATGATCACGTCACTGTTGACTAGATGGCAACTGACACGTAATCGTGCATCCGTGAACCAAGATTAGGGATAAATGATCCTTGGATCCTCGGCTTTAGATGTTGGACGTGGGTAGGATGCAAGGAGCATTGCTAATACGCGCTCTCAATCCGATAAGGTTGGTCCATGAATGGGATGACATCAATTATCGTAATGACTTTATCGTTACCAGAGATCAGGGGCTGAAACTAGCATCGCATTGTGTGTGCTACTTCATTGTGGTCCAAGAGATTAATCGGACTTAAATAGACTCGCAAGATGTACTAGCCGGTCATTACTACCAGCTGCTTGCTCAGGCCAAAGGTTTTAAGGCGAAGATATTACCTCGACGAGGTTCGAGGGCTAAACTAATGACTTGAATCGATAGCTATTTGCCCGGGATCCCAGCCATCGCCGGCACTCATACCCATGACAAATAGTACCCTGATTCACGGTAACTAGAGCAATTTTCGCTAATTAATCGAGGCAAAACGTCGCGTCGGTTCGAACCGAATTCCACAAATTCATTCCCGTAACTATCAACTCTCTAATTAATTATCGAGCCAATAGTTGTGAAAGTATCACTTAGAATTGGCTCCGTTATCAAAAATATCATTTCAAGTTATCAATTCTCAAAAATTGAGGATTCAATTTTCGGTACTTTTTTCACCTCGTTGATTCAAGCTACATTTTTGTAATCCTGGTCTCATGCCTACAGAGCAAACATGGAACAGATTCTTGAAAAAATAATGACAAATTGATTAACATTGTTATGTGTTCCATATAAATTTGGTATTTTCTCAACTATTCTTGACATTGAATTATTTTGGTAATCCGTACGCGACCTGTGTTACTTTTGGTCAACAACTCTGCTGAATCAGTACTGGGTCATGGATCGGACATCAGTGTTTCCAGTATTACCGACCGAAGATCAGCCCATGACAGGGAATATGGAAGGAATACCTACCGGAGTACGGTTCGGCACAGCAAGGGTAGTACTCTTCATTGCGAGCAGCCGGTACCTCGAGAATGTCCCATTCTACCGAAAGGTAAAACTCGCTAAGATCGATACCATCGTGTACCAAGTTGCTACCAGAAACTTGCGCCATGTGTTTCAAATCCACCTGGTAACGGAGATAATTGATCTCAGTTATTTGCTAATCGAGTATACTTCAGACACAGGATGAAGAATTTCTCTCTCTTCAACAAACGACACCCAAGCTTAGTAGCCATATACCTGCACACCGTTGTAAGTCCATGATCCAAATTTCATGATGCAGGACTGCTCGTCAAAAGGAAAATATTCTACGTTGATCTCACATGAAGACTTGTATATGGCTGGTGGCTTCCAAAATACTTCTCCAGTGTACTTCAGGGTGGCCTTTGTCATCAACGTCACTTCGTAGTTTCCGTCTGCACTGATTTCAAAATTGCAATCTTAAAATATGGTATGAAGTTCTGATTACACTACGTTGCAGAAACTATTCTTCTTTGAATCATACCATGAGCTTTCAAAAATTAGTAGCATACCGACTTATTAAGAATCAGACTTTTTGATAAGACTCACTTGTTGTACAGAACGATGTCGGGTAGCCAGATATTTTCTGAAGGTACATACAGCATCTCTACCCCTCCATACTCCTCTGGATCCCATCGGAGCTTGTAATCGAACCATTTCTACATTGAGGTGAAATATTTTTCATTATTTAATCATCTGCAGATAATGAATTCATCGAATTCAATCTTCAAATCGCACCAGGAATATCTCAATCGGGTTTTATGATATCTCAAGATAGTAAGTTCACTACTCATTAATTATTCTACTGAAATTTAAGAATAGACCCTGGCTTACCTGAACCACCCAGACATTCGTAGTCATCACCTGGTTCTTGAGATTCTGTAACAAAAAATTGAATTATCGCCGTGACATCTGCGATTTTTATTACGATGTCAATTCAATTTTGTATACAAACTGCAATAAGTGCTGAGAACTTACCATTTCTATGAGCTGCGATAACTTCAGTCCCAACCATACCGTCAGAGTCTCAGTATTATTAATGACAGGTCGAATTAGCCTGTTGTAATTAGACAACAAGTCATCGTACAGCCGCTTTGTATCAGGATTCGCTTCGAAAGTCTTCACCACCGATTTTCCTTGAGTACAGAGAACCAATGACTACATTTCATGTCCTTTCAAATTTCGAATAATCACTGATTCATTAGTTTGAAATCATTTTTTTTTTTTAAATCAGTTTCTGACCCAGCTCGCAAATACTATAATCGAAATTAACCCCAAAAGTGCACAGATCTTTTTGAAGTAACGTTTAGACCCAGAAAAAAATTGCGGTCTAATAAAATCACTCGTCAAACTATCGTCACAGCTAATTCAATGATCTGACGATCATGCATGTGAGAATTTTGAATTATCGTGACTACCAAAACAAATAAACGCAAAAAGCAATAATAACATAAAGCAATGTTAAATAAACGTGGAGAGAATTTCGTTACTTACCACTTGTTACGTTCAGAAGACAAAGCAATACAAGAAGCAGATTTGCCTTCATCGTGAAAAGCAAGGGTGCGACAATCACGAGAGCATGGGAACATGCAGAAGCGAGACGGCAGCCATTAGGGGCGCAGCATCCCTCCGAGTCTCGAGGTCGATAGCCGACACTGGCGCCGCAAAACTTGGCAAGTGACAAACCCACTTGCCTCTTTACGGCTTCACCTTGTTGCACATGCGCTCATCTTTCAGACACATGCATAAACTTTTCTAACGTGTCGATTGCAAATTTCGTTTACCGCATCCTGCAACTATAGTGATGCCGCGAGACGAGACGAGACGAGAAATACAAATTACGAGACGAAACGAGACGAGAAATTTGTATATTTCTCTATTTTTTCTAAACGAGATGAGAAATTTGTATATTTCTCTATTTTTTCTAAACGAGACGAGATATTCCGATTTCTTGTCTCGTTTCGAGAAACTACAATGAATTTTTCTCAAAATTCGCCATTTTCGATTTTTTTAATACAATTTTTTCGATAATAAGTTTCATACGTTCGTTGGTTGAAGATGTATGAAGACGGCTAAAAATTGAAAAAAAAAAAAAAAAAAAATTAGAAATAAACTATATGCCAAAATCACGTCTTGCCATTGGCGTTGATCGAGTAGTCACGAATTCACGAAAATCTCCAAATTTTCGAGGCGAGACAAAATATTTCTCGTCTCGACGGCATCACTACCTGCAATGCTCATCACTCAGACCATTCAGATCAGGACTTGCTACGTCGAATAAAAACCAGATTTCCCAAAACTTGATACACAGTTACTTAAAGAAGTCGTTACTTCTAGTTCATATGCAGAGGTTCCTCTTTCCGACGTAGAAAGTCTATATCAATAAATGTTGCGATCAAAGTTCGGGTTTATCGAATAATGAATTCATTATCCATTTCTAGGGGTGGTATTCATAGTGAGGTCTTCTCCTCAAGACTATCTCAAGAACAGCCCTGATCAAGCAATCAAATCATGTCCATGACTGACTTGAGATGGCTTGAGAAGAGGACCTAATTACTATATGAATACCACGCTAGGATCAGTTAATTGTTCGACAATTGATTGAAATCTATTGAGATTTTAAGTTTACCTATATAAGATGAATATAGCTTTTCAGAAGATTGGTAACTCATGGTCGAACGAAATCTCGGTCAAAAACTAAAGTGAATGAACGTCTGCACATATCTGTGAATACAATTTTTAAAGAATAAGGTATCTGGCTTGAGTTGAATGAGACAATATTGATGAATTCAAATAAATAATTTTTTATTTCGGGTATATACAGAGGAAATATGCGTAGGCATTGAAAGATAGGCTGCGATACAGTCAGTAACTTTATCGTGACATCCCAAAGCGCAGGGCACGGTTACGAGCCACCAGGAAACGCTCTTTTGTCAACAAGGATAACAGTTCGGCAGCTGTCAGGGCGGGCTTCGAAACACCTGTGGAAAATGCAAATTTTTTTATAAAATCAATGTGGCTGTTATAATTAATTACTATAATTAACTCTGTCTTCATGAACGGCTGAAGCTTTTTCTAACCCCTCGTATATACCGCCTTGCGAGTATCTTGTGCAAAAAAATGTTCTGGGTGCAGGACTGTAAAAAAAACGCGACGAATTTTTTAATTTCCATTTTTTTTTTTTTTTTACTTTTGCATACGTGGTAATTTTTTGGAAATATCTATCGAGTCACGAAACGTTAGGTGTATTTCTGGGAAGGGTGGGAAATAGTGGTTGCGTATCAGCGCGAGGTTTTTTGACGTTATTGCTTGTACCCAACAGCCGCCCTTGGCGCCCACGAGCGTTTTTATTCGTGAATAATTATCTCTGAGCAACAATGAGAGTTTAATCTCGAGCGGAAACTAGAAGCTCCGATCGTCTGCCCTTTATATCATGCTTTATCCCTACGTAAGCTTTTCATTGTTGAATCCCTCCCTCCGGTTCAACTGTTCCTAGTGTTTTGCGAACCTGGCATGTCTCGAATGAAGGACGTCAATCGTATGCAAACCATTATACATACATTTCCTCATTCAATGTCAGTTCTTATCATTGCGATAAAAAATAACGCGATTCGTGGAATTTGGATTTCGTAAAATTTCATAACTCTTCTCTTTGCCACCTCAGGAAGATCAAACGCATTTTGTTATTTTGACTGGTAAAGCTCGTCAAACGATCCGAAGATAACATTCAAATGTAAGGTCAACGGTTCGTATAATGGCGTAAGCACGTTGATGCAGAAAGGCGATCTTATCAACACCAGAAAGCTAAATCCAGCGATTTCTTTCGCCCCTTTTTCAATGGAACTCTTAATACAAGATCTCTGAATAAAAAAACACGACGATTCACCTCAATGACAGTAAATTAGTCAAAAGATAGACAATAGTAGAGCATAAAAAAATATAGTACCCCACTTTTTCGTTTTAATGGAACTCATGCCTTTCGTGTCGTTGAACACACGAGGTGCGTGTAACGTATGCACCTGCATTAATATTTCCTAAAGCTGCACGTTAATGAGGACTAATTGTGCAGCAGCACAACGTACTCGGAATAAATTGAGTAAAAAAATCTCTCAATTTATTCGATTTTGCGTTCGCCAAACATCACAAGCCTGGGAAACACGAGTTGCAATTATAACCAATTATTAATCAATCATTAAAACAAATTCATTACTCTGTTCGTTTCGATAGGGCATTCCTCGGGGTGCCGAGAAAGCAGATCGGGTATCCGGAGGACTGACTCCTCGGAAACGAGCCACGGGGTGATATGGCAGGTAACGTTTCGTCGAAGGCCTGGACGGTGGAGAGCTTGGCCACATACGAATCATGAATCGGCCAGTTGGGGATTCTTGGAGTCGTTTTACTATCACATCCTCTGTCGGTACTTCCCAGATGATCTTTGGTTGCGAGTCTGAAAAGTCAACGGCAACGTTGAGGTTCGTCTAACCGAAAATGATCACATCTTGTTAGAGTAGAAACGATAAAATTACGTTCACCCCTCTGAGCACAGCTTTGATGTGAGAAAACCAAATAACGCCCAATTCTATCGTTTCTTAAACGACACCGTCACGTATCGTCTTCCTTCTTTTGCCTCTCAAAGGAACAATCAGAGTTTCGTTAACATTAACAACCGAGTTTGTTTCTACCGAACCATTTTTTCACCAGCTCAATATCAACCCAGAAAATTGATGCGTGGGAACTAAATAAGGACGATGAGCACGAAAAACTAGATAAAATTCCAGGGAGTATACGAAATGTTACGAATAAATTTCGGTTTTTATACAATCAGTCAAGTTGAGGTCAATTTTTTGTGTGATTGAAAAAAATTACTCGTTGATTACTCTTAGGATAGAATGATCAGGTATTTCGAATTGCAATTTGCGCGTTGGTTCGATAAAATCAGGAACCGTTATTTGACTACAAGTTATCAAATTCTGTTCGCCCAACTTTGTACAAATATCTTCAAGCCATGGCAGAGAATCTAAAACTTGAAGACGCAAAAAAAAGCACGTCCTTCCGGCACGTTTGCTTGAGAGTCAACGCAATTTTCGCTTTTTGTATACCAAGTAATATTACGCCAAGCACTTGTTAAGGGTGTCAGATTTTGACTGTCCCGCATCATATCGTTTCGCTTGCCTGTTAATAAACTCAGCTAGTAGGTACCTTTGAGATCTGAGAGATACGAGATCGAGGCAATATATTGGAGAACAATGTCAACCGAAATTCGACTCGTTTTGTAAGTAGAAATGATGAGACTCGAATTTTTCGGCAATACCAACACCCCGTAGACTCTCTTTACATATCCTTCGACTCGAAGCAGTGGTGTAAGTACCATCTGTTTCTGGGCAGAATAGAATGGAAGCAAAGTTGGTATCAGATGGCGGTTTGCATATCTAAACAACAATATATTTCCTGTACATTATCTATCAACTTTGCAGCATTGCACATAGCCTGTCTGCGGTGAAACTCAACTACGCGGTTATACACGTTGAACATGTCCGGGGTTAAGCCTGATGTTGTCGACAGTTTAAATTATCATTGGGAACGAGCGCAGCCTGCGCACGTGCGACAAGACAAGTCAAGACTATAAATAATCAAGTAATTTCTCCATCCTACACAATACACGTTGCAGGCACATAAGAGTCACAGAGGCGCGTCAAGACTTATACGACGAATGGATAAATCTCAATAGATTTATCCCTCGCTTTTACTATACCAAGAGACCTCAGCTCATTATACCTACTCGCCTTCGTCTATAACCATGTATTCTATGTCTGGCACAAGTTTTGTGTTTGCCCTACGTCTTGGGTGGTGGAAAAAAAAATCCTTTACAATTTTCCACTCAGGCACGTAACTAGTTTGAAGATGAAGAAAAAAAATTATACAATGTACCGTCTCAACGCTGTATATATCCTACGGTGATATACCTGGAACGCGAAAAATTGTCACGCAACGGACCCACCTCCGCACCGTGAAACGTTAATCTTTGCCAGAAATTAGTGTTTGGATAATGTAAACGAAAGTGGTAGGTATATCACGTAATCATATTTAAGCTGGGTCAAATTTTCATCTGCTTTGACCAAACACTTCCCTTCACTATACAAAATACTAAAACACGTACCAAGATAATCTTTCGAATCACATATAACCATTGCTCTTCATAATTAGGAATCATTCTTTATTTTTAAAAATTGAATTATTTCTCACACCCAACGCCTCCACTGATAATAGAAATGATATTCTCGCTGATGCTTGGATTTGCTCTAGTAATTAAGATTAAGGAGCCAAAAAAATAAGACCCAGTCAATTGGCCGAGATTTTTCTTTAATAAACACGCTGCGTAAAGTGGAGACTTGTAATCATGCCGCTATACAAACTGAAGCCTTAACGCGATGGAATCGGAGTGGTCAACAAATCTATAGATGATATACTCAACTGAGATGAGATTTTCTGCCAAGTCACAACGTCGATTGAAGATTTGAAGCATAGTTATGCCCTATGGCTATATGTATAGCTATATCTATAAATGCCACGTGATAGATCTACGATGCTAATGGTAGGGAAGGTTTGACGCGTGCTTGAGTGCTTCCGAATTGGACCTCAAAGTGATGATGACACTACTTTTTTTTTCACTTTCCTCTAAACCGGGTTCTATGAAAACTCGTACCCTGAACTGAAATGTCAATTTTTGTTTCGAAGGAGATGATATATTTGTTGATTCAATGGAAATTATAGATCCCATAAGTTACAATGGCAACAAATTCAGCTGGTTTCTTTATCAACTTGTTGAAGACTCAATAAGTGGTTAGTACAAGTGACGGTAATTTTTTTTTTATCCTAATCTCAGCCACGTACGTAATATGAAAAGCCATTGAACCCGAGTTAGAAAATCCATTGGAAAGATTTGGATGAGATTGTGAACTTTTGGGTTGCGGAAAGATTCCGAGTTTATTTCAAGTAGGCAAATGGTATGTCATCTGATAATTTACGACTTGCTAGTTTAGGCTGATTAACTCGACTAATCTATGCATCACCATCGCGGAGCCTGCACGGGCTTCGGCTAACTACAACGATTATGAAAAAGCTCAAATTACATCGTCCTCCTTTCCTCCGGCGAGACAATTGATCAACCTCAACCGCCTCGTGGTATAAAGACAATCGGACGTACTGATGGACCGACTAAATATACAATATGGTGCATATCATGGAAACGAAGGGCAACTCCGTAGCCGGACAATTCGCAAAACTGCTCTAAGACTAAGCGACTCGAAAACAAATTCGAAAAACTTTTGCGTAAATTGATGATCGATCGAAAATGATAAGTAATATTTCAAGCAGTTCGATACGATTTTGGAAACTTACCAAGAGGTATGTAGTACGGATGTACAAATTCAACGACGTGACAGACGACGAGAATTCCGAAGAAATGTACCAAGATGTTCCTCATCTTGTGATATCGGTGGTAATTTCAACCCTGAGAAAATTCGGCAGGATACTATGGAAATTGCGTGGATTAGCAAAAAAATTTCTGCGTCAACAAGTATCTCTTTTTCTCTCTTTCTCTATTTTTCTTTCTCTTGGCTAATGACGAGTTAGTCCGTCGAGGACGAGGACCGGTAAACTTGTGAGTAGATGATACAGAGCGCGGAGGCTGCGAGTGTCTCGCGTGGAGGAATATATCGGCGCGTATAGTATTGGCGGGAGCAGCGCGCGCCGACGTGCAGAAAACTGCCCCTTCGTATAATATTTCCCCATAATATCAACACCGTTCTATACTTTTTTTTTTTTTTTTCTCTCTCCTTGGATCTCATCCCTTTCACGATAATGGTCAAGCTCTTGAGAAAAGAGGCTCTTCAAGTCATGCGCCAAGGCACTAAAAGCTCAAGTCAAGGGAGTCTCGCCGGGAAAAGATCACCTTTCGATACTCTTGATATTTTCTTCAATGGCAATTTCAAAACCAACCGAGTTTTTCACTAGAATATGTGAGTTTTCTATATCAGCTAAAAAATCGGGGACAATAGAAATACCGATCTTCTCCTTTCGCCCGAGTCAAAATCCCCTGCATACAATATACGTAATGACGTACATACATATGTATATAGTGTTGGGAAAATCGAGAATTTCTATTCTTCTAAAGTTCGTATATTTTCTATTCAGGATTTCATGCTGTCGGTATATGCGGCTACACCGATTGTATACCCATGTAATTCATTCGATTGCGAAATGGTTATTTCTCTGTTTGCCAAACCTAATCAATTATAGATTGGCATTGGTATATACGGTCTGAGCCTCTATTATGGCAGAAAAAAAAATCCCTCCGGGCAGTACGGTTACTATATACATATATATATATATATATATATATATATATATATATAGGTATATAGAAACATACGTCGCTGTAGTGTATCTTTAATGTTCCAATAACTCAATGGCCCGTTGACAGTTTATTCCTTATACCCAACAGATATTTGAACGCCACGAGTGAACCTCCCACGCGTAACATCAATTTTTCTCACCCTTCAGTATCACTACTTCGCAGACAATCGGCACTTACCTATATACCTACGTACAATACCCGTTTTCCTGTCTCAGTTTCTTCAGATACGTCTATGGAAAAGTACAACTGCAGGTTCACACGAACTTATAATCCCTCAAAGTTACCCGCGTCTTAGTTTTTTATCGTTTAAGGCGCGAGCCCTGATGGCTACAGTAGAAAGCTTGAGATATATTCGTTAGACCCTACCTACGCTAGGCTGAAGTTTTGAAGATTAGGTATAGGTGGGCAGGTTATATGTATATAGAGATCCTCGGAAATCGGGAGACATTAAGCAAGACTAAGCTAAGGACAGGGCGATCTACGATCTACCCCCAAAGGACGTAATTCTATCAGCTTTCTCATCGGTTAACAATGGCGATACTCTGACAGGGCAGTTAATTAATTACCCCCATTTCTTGCAAGGGTATAAGGTATAGGCGGGGATGGTGTTGGTTTAGCGAGCTATGCGCTTCTTCGGAAGTTGAGGACATAATCCCACCAACTTGCTCATTCGTCCCACGTGGGGTTGAATCGTGGTGATGAACGAACATAAGGTGAGCGTGCTCGTAATAATCTTGGTATACCTGTCTGTCCAGGGCTAACGACCCGTATGCTTGAGTTCTGGGTTATTTATCACCCTCCCGACTTCCGGAAATCAACACCGAGTGAGATATCATTTCGGATGGCGCTATTCAAGTCAAAATTCACCAAGCTATGATTTATACTTGCGGAATGCTCCAACGCGTCACAAGCTTCCTACAGGAAGTCAACAAAACTTTTGCTTAGATTCAGTCACGTCTCATTAGACTCGTGCCAAATAGTGTTGCGACAATATTCTACATACTACGAAATTTCAATTATGAGATTTGACAATTTTTAGTTTAATTCTCAAAACTGCATCATAATTCTCAATTATTTAGATCTAGTCGAATTTCAATCTCCATAAAGTATCTGTTTACATTAGGGTGGTCGTTATTTGGGGTCAAAATGAATTTTACCCCTTCCGCCCTCTGAATCGGTTCGAAATACGTAAAAAGTAACGCTGTAATATTTTCAGATTTGAAAAAAATTGTTCGACCCTTGACCACGGGGGTTGAAGTTTCCCATTTGAAATACACGGGGTTTGCAGTCATTATTTTACTGTGAGCCTAAATATGTTTGTAAAATCTTGAAATTTTTAGAAAATAGTTGACAACCATGTTGCTACATGGAAAAAATTTCCCAAACCCCTACCCTCAAAATGTTGTGTAACATGTGTATTTCAAATGGGAAACTTCAACCCCTGTGGTCTAGGGTCAAGCATTTTTTTTTTTTAATCAGACAAAATTACAGCTTGATTTTTGAGAATTTTTTCAGAATTTTAAATTGTGTCGATCAATATGACAGTTTTCAAAAATTCTAGAAATTTCGAATCAAGTCGCAAAAATCTAAAAAAAAGAAAACTAGTGCTTTTCGAAGTAGGAACAATCATATAAAAAATCACCAGCGAAATCCGTGAGGTGAAGGGTCAAACCCAGGTCGAAACGGCATGGAATTCCCCTTGTGTTGTATTATTGCTCCATGTGAACCCTTCTAGTTCCGAACAGAAATTTTCAACGATGCCAATCAAAAACTATTGTATGAATTCATTTTTTTGCTAATCTTCTAACGCAGACGAAATTTCTAAGGAACTATGTCGATTAATCTGACAAAGATCATTTCTGTGCTGGAACTAGTTTCGATTTTTCTTTATTGGAGGTTTCACGGCGTTTATGATATCAAGATATTCTCACGTAGCAGCATCTAATACGCTAAATTAATTTTCAAGATAATTTAGCCTGCTCCATAAGATCTCGTTGGCAAAGGAAAAAAAAAACACTTTAGTTAATATTCGTGTGCGCAAATTCCGTGGCGTTGAAACTAAAAAATATTCTGAACCATTCCCAGTGAGTTCCTATTCGCCCTCACCCGCGCTTGCAGCAAACGTTGGCGTTTCTAATTATCAGATAAGCCGTCTATATTCGCCGAGGCAACAGGTCGAAAGTGGTCGAATAATTCTAATCCTAATTCTATCAGCAAACGAGAGTTCCAGCTGAGGATAAATCTCCGTTTTCATTGTTGAATTATTCCCTCGGCTTAAACTACCGTCGTATACTTACTTAGCGATTTCCGGGAAGAAAGATCTCAGTATCAAACAGCATCCGAACGCCCACTGCATCTTTCAAATAAAAACCGAACTACAGAAAAAGGTAGGCTGTTTTCTCAATGGGAATTGAGAACAAATAATTCGCTGAGAGTTTACTGGCATGAAATCATTCGGTTCAACAATCACGTAAAATTTATTCGCAATCGTGATATATATATATATATGTATTTACAATATGTATACGTGATAATAAATGTAAATTAGTTTTTTATCCGGTACCAAACCAGTCCGAACCCATAGCTCCGAAAAATGCAGCAGCACCAGACTTAATACTGGCTCCAGCAGAGTCATTCCTTGTGTGTGTCTTGGTCGGCGTTTTCTTCCGCTGAAATATAAATTCATATTTGTTCTCCAATTTGTTATAATCTTGAGAATGAGTAGCGAGTATGCGGTTGCGGTTGCTTTTGAGGTCAGATTAATTATACAAAGCACACGCAATAAACGGTTAGTTTATTTTGAATTTTAAATTCAAGTATCAAAGCGAGATCAGGTACAATATACACCGGGTTACGGGGTATAACCATAAGGAAATCTCTTATCTTTTCGGTGCTGGTTAATTAGATGGCTAATTAATTCACGGCAATCAAAGGATAATTAATCGGATTACACCTGAGACACATATGTATGTATGTATATTATCGTACACGTTAACGGTTTTGTCTCAGTAGTGCTTGTATATGAGAGTTAAATCATGGCCAGGTCGGTCCTCCAGGTTATACCCTGCTTGCTGCAGCTGGGTAACCATAGACGACGACGACCAACCGTGTTGGCGAGTATTAAATCCTGGATTTCACGACTTAGTCTACCTTGTCAACGGCCCACACCGTTTCGCCCTTCAGTTTGTCGTGTTTGCCACATAACCCGCCATTAACCCAACTTTATGAACGCAACGGCTCGCAAGCCAGGACTCTATAAACGCGAAATGCTTTGTTAAACTAGTCAGTTTAAAGTGCCAGATCAGGGTAATGGAAATCTGGCTTCTAACGTATTTTTTATTTTTTTCAATTTATTTCATCTTCACTCGGCGAGTCTTGCCTGACCCTGAATGCTAAGTTTATTGACTTCTATGATGAAAATGTATATGATGAAAAGCTGCAAATAATAGGAATATTTTCATGCGAAATTATTGGTTTGATCACCTACCATTGATTTGTCTTGTAATGCAACGGATACTATTGGAACGGTCCTTGATGGAGCTGTTACTGTTAGAGGTGGGAACCAAGGGGCTCCAGAACAAACTGCAAGTACACCCGGAGACTCGGTTGCAGATTTTGTTGCATCACCAGCTGCAGAGCTCGTCCGAACCCCAAGAACAGAATGCAGCTGTTCCGAATGGGGTACGAGATTCCCAAATATCAACTGGGAAACGAGATGGGTAATTAATTGATCGATTGCGAAATTTCTTTAGGTAAAAATCATGACAAGCAAAAAGATGATGGGTCGCCAATGAATACTGAGTGTTCAAACTGATCACTTGAAAAAAAAAATAATGATAAAGCATTCTAGCGTGAATTTCAGAGAAACTTTTGAATACTTCTCGATGGGAGAAAAATCTGAAAAAAATTAGGCATGTAGAAGATCCTGAAAAGATTGATTTTGCCTGACATTATTCCCGAAAAGTTATTCACAAATTAATGGTAAAAAAAAATTTTGTTCCAGAATTTTGTTCTTCTCCGAATGTCGTCTTTTGTCGTCTGTCGATAATTAAAATCGCGTTTTCTCAGACGGCATGAACTAACGAAACCACCATTTTAAATAATTACACAAAATTTACAAAAAAAAAACTCATACGTGTTCAGAAAAATTAACAAATCATTTTCATTTAAGAAAGAAGTTGAGTTGACGGGTAATTTCTCAAACAACGTTTTGTTTCATTAATTTCTTAACAAATGCATGTGAATATTATCATGTAAAATCAATCTTTTCGGGATCTTCGACAGGTTTGATTTTCTCCAAATTTTATTTCTATCAAGAAGCATTGAAAATTTTCTCTGAAGCTCGCGTTTGGGGGGACTGTACTTGAAGAACCACTAACCGTCGAGAATATCGCGATGTTAGTTCAAGTAGAATCCGTCGTTTGGCGTAACAGTATTTTAGATATATAGTGATTGAAAAATGACGAGTAATTTATTCAGGTATGAAAAAAGCCTTCGAAAAATTGTCCTTTAGAGATTTACGTTGGAGGAGGATACGTTCAGGTTCATAGAGTGAAGTTATTAAGATAATAGTTCATGCCTTTGAAAGTTGTTCAGGCGTGATGGGCAAGGAATTGATGATTAATTATAAGTTTTAACTGCCTCAAACAGAACGTGGAGATGAAAAAAAAATGCAGATCTTCAGTCTACTTGTGCGAGCTTAAAATATATTCGTAGAGATCACTGAGCAACCAATTCATCTCATATTGATTAATTACTATAAACATTACAGTGTTTCAAGAATAAAAGTAATGAAATTGAAAGACACGAATTTCCGTCGAAATTTTATGAAAAAATAACGAAATTTACTGTGTGATTGATAACGTATGAATTGGTTTCCTTATTTATGATTATGAATGAATATTATATGGATTTACCTGTGTTCTCTGAGCACTCTTCTTCACGTTCGCGTGAATAAATGGATAAAATACATCCAAGTCGAAGGGATCGATTTTAGATTGAATATTCTCGCATATCTGTGCGGATTTGTCAACAAATTTTTTATTCTCCCGTGGGACCATCAAGAGCGTGACATATTTGGTATCCAGCAGCGTTTGCAAAGCTTGTTTCTGCCTGAGACTTTCTTCCTTTGATAACTCGGTGTAATATTCGAACAATTCCGTGACTACGGCGTCTACAATATCGTGAAGAATTTTTCTGAAATAATTTATACGTACTTGAAATACCGAAAACAAGAACAAATTTCCAATTTTCTCATACGTATATGAAGCTAAAAGCTGTTATTCCATTTTCAACATCTCGACATTATATCGCGCGAGCGTGGCTCGGACAGCTCATTCTATCGCTCAACAATATCGGCTGTACATAACACGGGTCGGCAGTAATGTCGAAAAACAAAATCTGGCCAAGATATCTTCGAGAATATCTATTTAGCCAAAATTCAAGACGAGTGTCGAGAAACAGCTTGACGCAATGTTGAGCTGAACGTGAAGTTTCCTAAAATTGAATTTGCCCACCCGTAGACTACTGTCGTTCACCGTAACAGCCGCTTCGAATTGGCCGGCAGAGAAAACTGATACGAACACTTCGATTTTGCCAAGTCAAAGAAAAAAAAAAAAAAAGAGTAGCTAAGTATTCGATTACACGTTATTTTACAAATCATGGTGGCGACAATTTAGCTGAAATGAAATTCCCTGATTTTTCCTTTCGGAAAAATGCATTATTCCTTCCTTTATTTCCACCATAAATCCAAATAATATCGAGAGGTTTTGGTGAATGAAAAGTAAAAAATGGTCTTCCTTCATTTTTGTTCAATAGGAGTATAAAAAAAAAAAAAAAAGAAAGAAAAAGACTAACTGAAACAAAATCTTTGCGAGTCTATGAAATTCCCTGACAATCAAAATTCCCTGACTATTCCCGGTTTTCCCGGTTTCTCCGGTCTGTCGTCACCATGACAAATATTCATTCACCGTTTATCGAACGCTTTTGAGAAATTAGTGAACTGAAATACATACACTAAAAATACAAAAAAAAAAAAAAACCACAACAAATTCATCACCCCCTCAATCACATGAGTGAATAATTCTATTCCTTTTGTATAGCCGGATCACGTGCGAATGAGGCATGAAAAATCCAGTTTGGTTGAAGAATATTCATTCCGCTAATAATTTTTTTATCGACAGCGGAAGAAAAATTAGAAATTTTCGAAATTGATGAATTTTTCAATCTCGTAGACTTACGAATGGTGAGAAGAATCAAAATAAAGCTTACGAACGGGCGAGAGAAAAACAACTCAAAATTTGACTAACACGTTTTTTTTTTTTTTTTTTTTTTTGTGAAATAATTCCAATTATTCCATTTGTTCCAAATTATATTATTTTTCAATTGAAGTGATTTTTTTTTCAATTATTTCGTCGGTTATTTCTCATTATTTCAATTATTTTCTCTGCTATTTCTCATTATTTCATTTCAGTTTTATTATTCCAATCATATCTCATTATTTTAGCTATTCTCTGGGTTATTTCTCAATATCGAAGCACGAGGTATCGACGCGTTATTTCAACGAGTTATTTACGCCTCGGGAACGAGGCTGTGAAAAACAGTAAACGAACGAATGAATAAGAATTATTATTCGGATTAAGAAGTTTGTTTCACTTACTTTGGCAGCGTGTGAGGAATGATAGAATTCAAGTCTTTGCTAACGGCAGCCAAAAACTTCTGTACAGATACGGAAGGCTGATAAGGTACAGAAATTTCTGACTTCATGCGCTTACCCTCCTCGCCTTCTTCTTCGATCGTGACTTTCTCCCAGTCACATATCATCGTTTGCATTTTCAACACATTCAGGGACTTGGGCATAATTCGCTCTTTATGATCGTGAATTTTTTGTTTGAAAATTTTCCCCCACGCGGCCCAAGCCGCTATACTATCGTCTTTCAAGGTGTCGCAAATCGATTGCCATTTAGTATTGGGTATTACGATACCGGATACTTTCGATAGAGTAAAACACTTGTTTAAACTCGGCGAAAGTATCGTCAAGGCTTGTAAAAATCTCGCAGCTACAATCGCGTTTATCTCCCTCTTCTTTCCAGTCTTCGTTTCATCATCCAGACACTTTTCCCTGATGAAGATGGACAGGTGATTCACTTTCTGGGTACTTATTACCTGCAGTTCTTCTTGTATAGCCTCACGATCGATGAACTTGTTGAAATTCGTCGATATTTTAACAGCGAGTAAATCCTTTGGTCCTGATTTCTGATTCTCGTACAAATAAAGCTGAAGATCCTGCAGCAAAGCTAGCAAACTGTTGTCAAAATTTTCGCACAATTTACCCAAATTTGGAGAAAATCCTCTGGTTTTCATCAGCAAAAGCCTCTCGTTGTCCGCCCCGTTTTTATTCAATTTCTGCGGTATGTCCGAGGGCGAATCTTTCCAGACGTACCATCTCAGATCGTGTTCAGGATATTCGCACTTATCGTGAGCTACTTTGTCCAAAGTATCAAAAATCTCTGTTTTTAAATTCGACAAAGCTTCGTCCCATTTACTGTTGACGATTCCCTTTACCCGTTGGGTTAACAAAGGCTGAAAATAGTCGCCCCAAAAGTTAATAGTCTTTTGAAGCGACAATTTCCTGCATATACTTTCCCAATTTTCAGGTATGTCCAGGGCAAGCGCTTCCTCTCTTATATTGTGTATGCCTTTAACGGAAGTCACCAGATCCAGCAGCTTCGATACCTCGCGATTAACGAAACTTTCGACCCAGCTCAACCAGTTTGTTATACTATTTTTGAGCTCGGTTTCGGGCACTGGATCCAACTCACCCCGAGTCGACGGCTTGTGGCTCTTTGCGAATGGCGAGAGATATTTGTCCGTTAAATCTGTGTCTACTTTCAGCAACGAGAGAGTTGTCGGTGCTTTGGACCCTGCTACAGCTTCGATACTTTGGAGTACAAGGCCTTGTGACTTGCCATTAGCCTCTGGAAAAGAACAAGAGTTGAGAATAAGGAAATCAATTCAATTTTGAGAGGCTTCAAGAGGATAAATTAGGCAGAGATCAAACAGAGAGGTAGGAACAATTTTTGGTCTCTTTTTTCACAATTGATATTTTCAGTACTCTTGAAATGAATCGTATTTTTTTTTTCCTTATTCAAAGTTGTGAAGAACTAAAAATAGCGAAACTTTCTTGAAAATTGTACGATTTGAACCATGCGAATCCGCCAAATATTCAATTCCAATAATCCACAAGGAATTATAAAAAAATCGGTTCAAAATATCGGATACAGAGTAAATTTTTTCCAATAAGTTTATCAATTACTCTGAGATCTTTGGCATGTGACTGAATTGAGTCAAGATAACATATTCAATATTTGTTTCAAACCGGGGGAATATATTCTTTGTTTTATTTGTAGAATGTAAAACAATGAGTTTAATCATTGCAATCGAACCAATTGTCTTACCTATAAAACAGGAATGAAGTAGATCGATAACATGCGTAAGTAATTTGACGCTCAAACTAATTCTGCTCCTCACACTAAGATGACTTTCGTCTTTAATGACGGACTCGATCGCCTGACTTCGCAGAGAAATTAACTTTTTTAATAAGTCCGTCGAAGTTATACCATCGAGTAATACCAGAGATGCCAAACAATTGGTGGCAGACTGTAAAAAAAAGTATTCGAAAGGATATGAAAAATGTTTCCCGTTGAATAAGTTGATAGAAACAAATCCAACGACGAATGAAGATACAAACGTCAACTAGTTTTGAAATAAAACCCACCTCGATAGATAATTCCAAGGACTGTAAGACCTTGTTACACCCGGTTAAAATAACATTTCTAAAGTGGCTTATGACGCCCCACTGTTTCAGAGTTATCGGATATTTAGTGGCCAGATCTGAATTGCCTATTTCTATTCTCAAACTGTAGTTTATGTGTTGAGCGAATAAAAATAATTGCGTTGCTAGTAAAAAGTCTTCGTTGTCCACCGCCGACCATATTTGTTCAGGTATATCCATAAGGATTTTAATCTGCATCACTATGGAGTCGTAAGCTTCACCGGATTTATTGCTATAACATATATCAATAATTTACGGTACAGAAAATGTCAGGTCCGGTTTTTCAATAAACGCAGTTTTTAATCCCACATTGATACTCACCTTTCTAAGAGCTGCTCTGGCGGGTCCATTTTAAACCCTATAAGATACTTTTGTTGTAAATTGCGACAGGTTTCCTCCATTTTACTTATCCTGGTTATAACGCATTCGGAAGTTTCCTTCATTTCTGCTATCGTGTCCGCAGCTTGTATAAGGTCTCTGTATCGCTCGCTGTGAAAATTTTCATCAATTTACATCTTTTGTCTGGTTTTCCAAGTGAACCAAAACGAATTGAGAAGAAATTGAGTGTATCAGAAACAGAATTAACACGAATTCAATGGATTTGAAAAGGATTGTGTGGCAATTGTTTTTAATTCTCAAGAATTGATGTGCACACAAGCCTTTTGAATTCTGTTTAATTCCGTTTTTTCACACACGCAATTCGTTTTGGTTTACTGGGTTATATCTTTTTTCAAATCGAAAGGAATTGTTTGAATATTTATTTGGAAAATTCGTAGATTACGATTATTCGGTGTCGTCGAATAATCGAGGAAACAAACGTTGAGCCGGACACTTGAACCTAACCTAAAATAAAAAACTAGAATATTCACCCCACGAGCGTACGGAGCTCGACTTTTTTCCGTTCGCTTTCATTTTGAAGCTTTTTTTGAATCTGTTCTATCTCCTTGATCGTATGCTCTTCGAAAACCTTGTTAATGTCCAATTCCAGCAGGTTAAGCACTGGCATCTTTGCATCGACACCTCACCTCGTTTGACACATCAACACAGTCCCAGCTGATTTCGTAAGACCGTGAAGTTGGCCCGCGACTTGACGGCTCGTAAAATAAACCGTTAACATTACTCTAATGGTAATTGCTACAGACTTATCGACCGAGCAGTACCTGACCAAGTTGACCCAAAAGACGGAAGAGGGATCTGTCAGTCAATCATCTCGTCGAGCGCTACAAATATAGATATACTATGTGTACAAACTGTTTGTTTACATCACCAGTGCATGATGTAGTCCTGTCAGTGAGTTCGTAATTTTCCGATTCGATCAGCGATAACAATTGACAAGTGCTTGTGAAAAATTGAATCAGTTAAATCAAAAAGTGACATTAGCTCAGCCACGTGTTCAGCAAGTATGATAATCTCTTGACCACCTGTTGACGGTTTTGATAATCTTATAGGTTATATTATGGGTATAGGATGAATTTATACTCAACCGGCTGTTATTGTTTTTTTTTTTTTTTTTTTTTTCGTTTCTAGCTGTCGTTGGAAACAGCATGCCTAACTGTGCGGCGATAGGTTGCACGAATAAATCCAGTACAAAAAGCAAGGCCCAATTGAACCTCGAAAAACACTGTAAGATTACATTCCATTGGTAAGTCACATGTAAACAATTACAACGTGATGGTTCTAGTGTGTAGATGTTGTCTGAATATTATGTATACATTCTAGTTTTCCAAAGAAAGGTGATAAACGAAAGATATGGATCGAACGAATGGGATTAAAAGAGGAGTCTTTACCAAAATTCCCATATCTATGTTCGTGTCACTTCATGAACGATTCGTTCGATCGAACTTCTGCATGCAAAATTAGGCTCGGGGAATATGCTGTACCGTCTGTGAGTTGAATAATTTACATATATCGTTTCCATACAAGTATCAAATGATTTTTAGCGCTGGGGATTTAAAGGACTTGCGTTTCTTGATTTTTCTAGCTACATAAGGTTCGCCACACATCAGATACCGCAACCAATCAGGGCAGAGTAGTACTGCAAAAGATAAGCAACACGAATGTTGATCATGTACTTGACATAGAAACAATAAAACGTGAGCCCTCTCCAGAGAATGAAGCTCTTACTGTGGATAAGGTTGAAGAATCGGCAAGAAGAGAGCAGAAAATTCTTATCCGTAAATAATCACTTTCATTTACATGCCACCTAAGTTTTCCTAATTTTTCAGGGGGGGATTACCTATTCCATATTTGTAATCTTTTCAGCTCCAATAGACTTCCGTGAGAAGAAAGATGCATTTTCGCAAACTTTGCCACAACATGGGTTTGCTGATAAAGCTACATGGGTATCGAAATCGTTGCTCGCTAATTCTCCGACGACTATGCTCTTACGGAGTGTAATACAAAATCAAAAAGAGGAGTATGAGAAACGGATAAAAATTTTGAAACAAGCAACTCAAAGAAAAGATAAACGAATTGCAACTTTAAAGAACGCATTGGCCGATCTAAAGAAGCAAAAAAAAGTTTAGAATCATCAATGGAAATGGTGATGTGATTTTATTGCGTTGTTTCAACGAAGATCCATGAGTTATGGCAAACTGAAGGCAACAATTTATGATCTTGCCTCGATCTTGTCCCTATAGCTCGATTATTTTGGAAGCTCTATATAGCCATAGGAGGAATTTCTCGAAATATTCAATGATCCTATTAATATGTTCGATTCTATAAATTTCACATGGATAGGCTTGGAGAGGCCAATCCATTATGAAAATGAAGACAAAATTATAACAAAACTCGACAAATCTTGGGATTATATATTAGACAGATTCAAAACAACATGAGACCTAACACAGTGTTCTCGATATGCAGTGTAAAATGGGCTTCCTTGGATTTTTCATTTGCAATATCGAAAGTCTCAAAGGTATTTTTCATAAGCTTTGTGAAAATTGGCTGGTTTCCTCATCAAACATCTGTAATCATTAAACTCTTCATGTGGATGACTTTGATGGTTTTCCATTAAATGCGACCTTATTTTACAACCATGTTTATTTACAGATACTTCACTTGATCAAAACCAGATCGAGTGTATATCTATAAGTGAACGAATCTGATTATCATCCAAGGAATTTTTGCTATGGACAAGACAACATCTAATCAATTTGCATATAATTATGGCTGGCTTTTCACTCTGATTGGAAATTTTTATTTACAGCTGATTTTTTTGTGTGTAAATAATTAAACTTAAGTATTTCGGCAATCGATTCGTATGCAAAAATCCAAGTCTTAATTAAAGTTTAGTACATGGCTGTCTATAGATATGAAAATATCATACGACCGATTACAGGCGCAAAACAAGTTTGTGAATTACAATTATAGGGAATCAGGAACTTGGTTCTCAAATCTGTCTTCAATGACTGACGTTATTCACCTCAGCTAAATGCCATAATTAACCAGTATGAATTATTGTCTAACGCGACTAGTAGTTTGAATATGACGCGTGAACAACGCCAGACAATATGGCCGACATGATATTCGTCTACTCTCCCCCCACTGCACCGTAGGTATTTCTCGCGCGTAAGCTCAGCTTACAGCTTGATTTCACTCGTCGGCGAGCCTCTCGACCATCTAGGTATATTTCGTCTGAAAAAACTGAAACCAGTATTTCCATTCGCATTATTAAAGGGATATGAAACACGATCTTCCACTTGGCATTTTTTTAAACTATTTTCTCAGCAAAAACATACCCGATCAATGTAAAATTGATTACAGCGAGAAAGATCGAAGAATAGAACGAACGGCATGATACTCTTCAAATTTCAAAAATCGAGAAAAAGTTTACAGGATTACAACTTTTTGTAACTAAGCTATGTAAAACTTTTGGTTAATTTTGAGAAATCTCTGAGTATCATGCCCTTCGTTCTATTCTTTTTTTTCACCGTTATCAATTTCACATTTATTGGATATCTTTTTACCGAGAAAATAGCTTTCGAACATCGTGTTTCATTTACCCTCAAATCTCAAATTTCGATTCAACGGGCATATATCTATCTATACTTAAATACGCCGTCACCCAGCAAAGTTATTTACCGAGTTGTCCGTCTAGTTAATCTCCACATTCCGTGGGTCTGATCCGCGCGCTGTAGTGCGGCGATCGGACTATAGTGGGAGCTAGTCGCCATTGGTCGTGTGTTCCTTGTGTTCAGTGTCAAGCCAACATGGCGGCCGCGTTGACCGTCGAGCAAGAACAAGTAAGTGATAAAGAATTGTTATCTCTGTTACGGGTGAATATTTATCAATAATGTTAGATCTATGTACGACAACTTACGGACGCGTCTTTTGGTTATTTATTATCACGTTTACCGAGATTTGCGTACTTCGTTAAAATATTTCTCGAACAACCGAATGTAAACATCCTACCTACCCGCGTCCGCGGGCTCGTCAGGTTTGGTTGACAGCAGGCGGAATGATTTTCAATTGTTTGTCACATGTGGTGTGCGTAGTATTATTGGCAACGTTCGATCCTCTGATGAGATTTGATTTTATCAGTTGCGTTCATCGTCGATTTTATTCTCTGTTTATAATTACTCCGCGAATTTTATACAGGGAATTATTTCGTTATCTCGAATAACTCAATCTTTTTCAAGTACGAACAAGTATCGTGTGCTTTTTTTTCTTCCCATTGTCTGTTATCGCGCACAAAACAAACGCGCGAAAATACTTATTCGTAAATAAATTCAACCACGTGCTTTTTTCTGTCTCGAATTTACATCTGTTTTTCACTTCATGTCTGCCAAATTTAAATCCCTACTATATTTCGTACTCGAGAGGTTTTTTAACTCGTCAACAAATACTGCTCCTCGTATTTGTGTGTTTATCTTTTTAATATTCTTTACCTATTTTGTACTCTAATTATCGCGTGCAACGTTAAATGTAGCGACTCGAAGATGAAGGAAAATTCCATCTCATTCTATGCATTGACCTTGTACCGGTTTTCCACAGAGATATTTATTCATTCTGATGGAAATTTGTGATTTTCATGAAATCGAGTTCGTGTAGATGCACCATAGAATTTCATTTCATATTCAACTAGCCTGATGATAACAGATACAATTACTATCTCATAGTCGCGAAAAGAGGAATGAGAAAAATATCATTAAAAAGAAAGAAAAAAAAAAAAAACACTGGACGGTTCACAGTATAAGCAAACGTACACAACTCAACGTATTACATATCGCTGTACCGTCTGCTAGCCCACGATGCGCTATTTCATTTCTACTTTATTTCTGCTACATACACGTATGGCTTTGTTTCAAAGCGCAACTAGTTGCCTATTTCAGTTTTTAATACAACTCTTCACCTAATTCTTCTATACATACGTATAAATGTGTGTGTGGATGTACGTAAGAGCGAGTGGGAGTTTGTTTTCTCATACACATGTCCTTTTTAGTTGTTTTTCTTGTTTGTTTTTTTTTGTCTCTCTTCTTTTTTCACACGAAAAGGAAGTTCCTAAATTAGCGTTTGGTTTCATCCGGATAACGCTACGGTTTGACGTATTAGTCACATCCGCATCCGTATATATCTTGAAGTCCAGGACCAACTCACGATTGCATGTAGACCCAGATTTGTTATTACCGTATCGTTGCATGCCTTATCAAACAAGAGTCGATTCTACATCTAACATTTTTTCTGAAAACAGAAAGAGTCGGAAAAATGAAATGACCGGAAACAATCATCAATCATAATAGGTTTCAAACTCAATTGGAGGAAAATCGAAAATTTTCCTCCGTTCGTTACACATTGTTTGTTCTCTCATTATAGTCTTACACTTTTTTTTATACGGTGAAAAAGTAAAGTGAAAAGAGGCGATACAATTATATCTAAAATTCAACGTTATTCTTGGGATATGAAAAAAGAACATTATTTCATAATCATACAAGTAACTGAAAGTTGAAAAGCTGTAAAAAGTTCGAACTACACATACCCTATACTCTTCGTTATACAATCTTTTCAACTCTTTATCTGAAGTCCATTAGAATTTATACGATAAGAAACAATGAAAATAACTACCGGAACACTTTCAAACCGAAAGCATTACTGCGTATCGTCAATTTTAGGTATCAGGATTCTGAGAATGATATATATATATATTTATAATACTAAACATCATTGCGTGCCAAATGTTTTTTTCTCATTCGCAAAATATATCTTATATTGCTTAAAAAGGAGACTCCGACTGAAGATACCGAAGTCTAATTTCCTCAAAGCCTCAAACCCCGTGGCCGATAGGTATATACATACATAGTATTACACTGCAGGAATAGTGCCGAAACGATATTACACGTTTTGTGACTAATTATTATTCCGAGTAAGTTAGAGGATCCACGAACAGTGTCATAGGCATGATTGGAACCGCGTGCCTCTTCTTGGTAGGAACACCCAAGTCAGTCAGTCAGTCAGTCAGTCGAGTCAGTTGGCTCTGGTTAGCTACATGCAAACGTATATAATATATACACATATTCATACACGTGTCTATGCGTACGTATGAATGATGTATACCTGCAGGTTGTGTGGTTATGCGGATACGGAGACTCGGCGCTAACGCACTAACACGCTGATGAACTCGTTTGCGAGTAACGGTCTTAAGAATGAAACTCGTGTCACCATTTTCGGCGACAACGGTTTATAGCCAGGTACAAAACTGTATTGTCACAAACCTCCTGGTCTACTAGCTATAATATGGTAATAGATATACCTATACCTATATGTACACCTAAAATACCCTATAAAGTTATACCTATACATGAACGAGCGCTGCAAGAGCTTTCGCAATACATTGAGAATCAATGAATTATCGTATCTAATTTGGTCTTGCAATTGTGACGATCAGGATTGAGAATAAGGGCAAACAAATAATCTCGAGATTCGGACCTGATGTGGCGCCAAGATCTTAGTCTACAGGGTACGTGCGGGTTTGAGGGAAAATTAATCACTGCCGAGCTTATTGTTTCCGCATATTATAGGTGGACATATTTCCGATGATTTCATTCATCATCATTTTGGAATCTGGAAATCTTTTTCAAATCAAAAGTGCAACAGTCTGAAATAGACAATTTTTCACTCATCATTCGGAGTCAATTTTACCTCTGATTAGATTTATACCCCATACTTCTTCAATCTCGGAAAATGAAATTCACCGTTTCACTCTCACAGTCGAAGAGTGAATCATCATTACCTGCATCATATCATTACGTATTCCGAATTTTTAAACGCAATTACAAAGTGATGAAGTTTGCCGAAAATCAAGTTCACATTATGCAGATACATCATGTTGATTTATGCTCTGACTATGATTATGATTATTATACAATTAACGACATAGTCGCGTATAGGTAGGTATATATAGGTATATGTAAATTTATTGATTCGTCTAAATGAACAATAATTATATTGACGGGTGTATTAATTAATTGAATATGGATGTGGGGAAAAGACGAGGGCATTGTACTCGCACATCTATAATATAGCGGTCAGTGTTTTTGCGATGTATCAAGATCGTATGCCAAAAGTGAAAACATCCTTTTGATAAAAGCGATGCCTACAGCTTGCTTATCTTCCCAGGGAGCGCAGATAGAGCGAGTAGGATACGTATAGTATAAGCAAGCGTATCAAGTTTATTCCATTGTTATTAAATTGAAAGATAATCATATGTGCTACTGCAATCTCGACGGACGGGTGCAAAAATGATAATTATCTGCTCATTTCTCTTTCAGCTCCGATATATATATAGCGATAGATTCGTAGCGGTGATTTATTTTTTTTTTTTTTCATATCAGGAAAATGATAATTATCGCACGCGATTATCGTCGGTTGCTGTAGTTGTGTAATAAGAGAAATTTCGTTCCATCATATAATTACATCGGGGTTTATAATAGTATCGGAAGGATCATTTATACGTTTGTATATAGTTTGCTTGAAACTTTCGCCCGTTAAGTTGTATTGTATATATTATGCGCTTGGCGTGATAAATTCTTTAAATATATAAATACTTTCGCTAGAGTAACGGAAATGATTAAAAAGTTCCCCTAAACGTTGTTGCAATGCAGGACCCACATGCACCAAACGGGCTACTTCATGCTCGCACCCGAGCCTTTCGGAGAAATTCATTAACGCCATGCTGGGCTCACGATTCAAGCTATTCTCACCGCCCCGCCGCCTATTACTTAATGAAGTTTGATTACGAAGAATAAACCGGACATTGTCTACTGTATACAGGAAATGAACACAGACGTGCTCGCGGTACTCACTTACAATCATCAACGCGCTCGCCACATAACGTTCAACCATACCGAACAGAAGGGAATAGCAGCAGCAGCAGCTATTATTGATCTCAAGTTCGCTAATCGTTCGTATGATATGACTTGGCAATCGTCAGTATACGGGGCACGATTAAAATTCGAAAGGACGAAATTTCGAAAGCTGCGAAAGGTCAAAATTATGAATTTTTATATTACACCGGCTCGATCAAAGTTTTTGGAAAGATTATATTTCCCTGAAAGTCTACGCAGTAGTCAATTTGAAAAACTCCGAATCAAAAAACACCAAAGGTTCAAAATTCCGGAAGGTGAAGATCCGAAAAGCCAAAACTCCGAATCTAGGAATTCGTAGTTCTCAACTTTCGGATCTTTGACCTGCCTCAATTTTGACCTTTCGAAAAAATTTCCAAGTTCTGAATTTAATCGTTTCTAGAAATTGAAAATCGCGTCTCAAATAAATTCGGTATTTTTACCGTTCGGAACTTGAATCCCCGTAAATACGCGCGATCGGTGAGAAATTTGTAATTTGGTTGTCGGTTGATTCTCGCAGGATCCGTGCTGAAGCTGCAGTAGGGCATTAATTGAGTTTTGGAATGTCGGGCGGAATTCTGTATCGGGATTAGCATGAATATATATACGTATATAGGTACGATAATTTAATCGTCGGTTGCCTGCGATGATGTATATATGTGAATTTTTCAGAAAAATTTCTGACTCACCTTCCTATGCGCATTGAAATAGTAGACTCGCGTGTACATACATATATCTGCCCATTATATCTATACGTATAGGTATGTCCGTTTGTTGTTCACAGAAATATCTATACGCGTCATTGGACAACAATTTATTATAGGTAGGGTATAATATACTGTTGGAGGGATACCTGCATATACCAGGTGAAATTCAATGAATGAAATGTGAAATCTCGATGCGTAATGCAAAAAAAAATCCATATTTGCCCATCGATTACTGAATCTTAAAAATTAGTCATATTCTAGCAGGACAAAAACAATATGTAGGCAATCGATAAATCACACGTCCCCGCTTCAGTTGAGAGTTCAGTTGAACTTGGCTGTTGGGTCTAAATATTCAAACCAATAGTAAGACAATTAATTTTTCATCACTGTAACCTTAAAATCGCAACTTCGTCGTGATTTTCCGGCTTTCGTGATGAAAAATATTGATCGTTACTCATGCGTAAAGGCTTTTTGGCTCAACTCGTTACAGCACTCGCCTTCGGCTCGTGCCGTAAACCTCTCGTTTCGCCAAAAAAGCCTTTCCGTAGTCGTGACGAAATGTACTATTTCCAATATATTATCAATTTTTTAAAGTCTAAAATAGCGTTCGCAGTGATATACTGGAGGTCGCGGAAATCTCGCAGAAATACATATAATCCTTAAATCAGCGTGACATTTTAAAACTGAAATAGATACGGAGACAATCTAGAATTTTTTTTCTGTTGGTTTTCGATGAATTCTTGTTTCCCTCATTCTTCCATATCCACGATGAACAAAATATAGAATCGATATTGCAAATCCAACCTTTATAAAATTCGCTCTCCAGTCGTTAGAGGATATATTATATTATCGTTTACGGACATAAGCAGAAAACTGCGGTATACTTCACACGAGATGATTAGCAGTTCATTAGCCTTGAGTATCTCATTACGGATGACAAGACAGATATCGCGATTAACAGTCCATAAGAAATTGGCCATATCTTCTATGCAAAGAAAAAATTACACTTATCTTTATTACTGTAGAAAAAAAAATCATCGAATATTCCTACTCATGGAATGTCGCAGCAGTTGGTTTGTACAAATTATATTGCTGTATAAACGTGAATGAACATCGAAAAAATATGTTGGGTTTGGTACGAAGGAGCCTCTTGGTTGTAAAAAAAAAAAAAAAAAAAAAAAAAAGTCGAGGTAAAAAGCCGTGCGCCCATGCAACTCCTCATTTCATATTAACGAGGACGACAAGTACCCGTCAATTGAGACATATTGATCTTTGCACACCCTGACACTGATCCCCTTCAGCAACCAGTCGAAGCGGTTATAGGTACTGCTTGCTTGCTTGCTCGTGGCAGATACTATACGCTGATTTTTATAGTGGTCTAGACGTATAGACGTCGAGATTTTCTCTCGTTTGGCTTCCGTTTATCGATCAATTTACATTTCACCCACCAATCCGATGTATACCTTTCGTAGTCGGATTAAGAAGAAAACACTTCAGTGCCGAAGGATTTACTCATATAATACAACGCTGCAATCGCGCACATCATGATGCAATTCTGGGCGATAATGAAAATAATCGCTAATTCGCGTATTGTAATGCATGAATAATTGATCGATAGCTCGATTACTTTTATTCATTGTAGATTCTTTTGTTTTATACGAATTGGGCTGCCTCCGATTACCTTAACTCGCTGCAATCACATTGAAGCTTGAACAAGTATTTATACCAATCGAAAAGCTCCAGTGCAGATCGGTGTGTAGCTGTAGTCCAATTTGTGTGAAACGAACGCAACTAATATTATCTTTGAAAGCTTCTGCAGAAATAGTTTCCCTCCCAATCTGATTCCGAATCGTTTCTCTTCCTTGTTCATATGTCGTTTTATCTCAATGTATGCATAATACATGTACATACGTTACATAAATTCGTAGCGAATATTTCGATAACGATCAATCGGTTTTAAAGCTCTTGACAAACTTCCTGCGTGATTACTGCCGTTACGGTAGTTAAAATTGAAACCGTGACGTGATTCTGACAATATGACAATATGATTTTCCGCAGTTGAAGTCGGAACAACCGTATACGATTATTATATATAGGTACTATATACAGGGAATATTATACAATCGCATTAGTTGGTTGGTCAACTTCCTTATTCCTTGGAAAGAAAGTAGTATATTTCCTCAAAAGAGCCGCAGCATCACGGCCGTGATTTCCGATTTTAATCTCAGCTATGTATATTATAGAAATAGAATATTTTTCACATCGTATTACCTAGTTCATTCGTCAAATTGAGAAATAAACCTCGTTCGAACAAGCTTCTTATACATACGATTAATCAAATTTTTTTATTAGTATATATCCAATTGAACTTGGCTAACCAATTCCGATTTATTTTATCTGAAGTTCACCGCCGTCCATTAGATAACCTATTATTGTCCGCATTGATGAACAAAGTACTGATTTCGTTTCTTACTCCAGACAGAAGCAAAAAATTCCGAATCAAATTTCCATAGTCTAGTGTCTACAGCTCAAAGCATTCATTGATCTCCTCGATTGATCCAAATATTTGGAAGGAAACAAAACTCTTTGAAATAGTTTTCATTAATTTGTTATGTACATTTATAATATAATCTGATGTGCAATCGGGAGGACAATGCAATATGTCCGTTGCCTCCTCGGTCTGAGATTATCTTCACTGTATATCTACGGAAGTGGTTCGCGTCATAGAACGCGATGATTGGTATGACTAGATGATTCACATATTTACAAGGACGGAGAACTTCGCGGTGTGCAATATAATATATTCTGGAAATCTTAGCCATATGAACGTCGATGTAACAACGCAATAGAGAAATCGATAAACATTTTCTCCTGATGCGTATAGAATGATGAAAAAAATCAGCTAATAACATAGCTCCTTGTTAAATATCGATTGATCCTATAACTAAAGGCTTGATAAATCATGACCGAATTTTCTGATCGTTTTACTCCAATCGCGGAATTCTATCTTGCATATATTGTGTCCACGGATCATCAATGGGTCGATTCAAATACACAATACGTTCTTCTTGTCTGTGGTGGTGGTATATGACTTTATCTCTCTTACTCTCTCTTTCTCTCTCTCTCTCTCCCCGCGAAACCAATTTAAAATGGTTTAACTTTTTTAAACGCTTCACCGGTCTGCTGCAATTCCTGTATGCCATCCTATCTACCCAGTTAGCTATAGGCAACCCGAAAGGAATATCGTTGGACATTTTCCGTTATTGTCAAACTACGGGATATATGTATGTACATAGGAGTAGGTATCCCATCCGCGGCTATTCGAAAATGTGAACAAAACCCTGTATGTATATACCTACCTACTCGTATCAACCCTGCTGCTGGCAACTCGTTCGTTGTCGTATTCCTGTTCAAAAGTTACTGTCCGGTTAGATCGTTGTGGTCGTCACTGTCCGATCTAACGGTAGTGGGTGGGTGTCAGACGCCCACGAAAATGAAGATATGACATATTCTGGGTAAATGTCTGGAAGCTGCAGCTGACGCCTTGGCGCTCGTCAACTCCAAACCCTGCATGAATGAAATTCTCAGGAAATTTTGTTGGACAAAGAATTTTCATGAGATTGAAGTTCGTAACGTTAACGCAACAAGATAATGGGACAAAAATTCTTGATTTTGTGACTTTAACGTTTAAAAAAAAAAAAAAAAAAAAAAAAAAAAATAGAGTGAATTATAATTTTCCGAAATGAGTAAAACACACGTGGGTACCTCATGAATTTTTCAAATCTAACAACATTTGAGTCATGAAATAGCGAATTTTTTCAAAAAATTCCGTTACATTAACGTTACGAACTTCAACTTCAAGAATTCTCCGGGAATTTTGCTTAAAGGTCTGGAAATTTTTTAATTTTGTATTTAAATTAGGAAGTCAAACACGTTTCGATATCTTTGGTGGTTATTGAACATTATTTAGAATATAGGAAAGTTATGTATGGATAGTGATGAGTTGATAACGGGAATAGCTCCAAGTGTTACTTTTGAGATTTCATAATATTGTAATCTCAACTCAACATGTATGTCGTAGTTGAATTCGGTTAAAAAAAAAAAAGTGACGTCTAATGAATCTGTTCGAAAAGAATTATCTTTTTTCAACTTCAACTTTTCATTGGCCATCACTTACATGAGTACATAATAATTGAACATCAATAAAAATAAGCCAGTGACAAAATGAAAATTCTCGAATAAATATTCATATTTCATTATTAAGATTCAGAATTAAGATTTTCACTCTGGAAAAACGACAAATATTGTCCTTCGGAAAACCCATAATTCTCAAGGAATTGTGGAATGCTCAATCGCTGGACACCTTGACAAGGAATTTTCCTTATATCTCCAAATAAAAAACAAATCTTTCGCTCTCTATTTTCACGTTTATGCATTTCAATGTAATCATGAAATATATATTCTTTCTGCAAGATTTTGGAAAAAAAATGCTTTCGAACATTTTGAAACGTATAGTTTTCGAAAAGTTCGTTCTAATCTCGATTCGCTATGTCAAATTAGAAAAAAATATATTACATAGACATTTCCTTTTTTTTTTTACTCTTTTCTTCTCGGATGACAAATATAATGTCAGGAAGTGTTCCGGTCGTTTCAATGTATATATGATCCAGAAAACTCCTGGGGCTATGGGCCTGACATACGCCACGCGGTGCAGCAGCAAGGCTAGTCAGTGACCCACTTGAAAACAATAGCGATGTCATACTTTCATTCTTCTTTCTTCCCTATACCGTAGGCTGCACCACCATCCACCCCGATTCAGCTCATCGTCGTTGACTCTGACATTACACGCCGTCGCGTGCAGTTATACATACATATATACTTACATTAGCTTATCCTAAGTATTCATATAAATAAGCGCGTAGCGATCTTTGATTAGACTGATTGAACGGTAATTTTAATCTTCAGTTGGCGTTCATTTTTCCTTTTTTTTTTCTCTTTTCTCAGCTCTTCTCTCTCTTTTTTTTTCTTACATGTATTAGTGAGGATTTCATGCTTTCTTTCATCGCGTGACAAGAAACAGGAAAAATCTACTTCCACGCCTTTTATACCGCACTGCATAAAAGGAAGAAGCATACCTATAAGATATTGAGAGAAATCGTTTAAGGGGAGCAGTATGTCGTGATTGGAAAAATTAAACATGGTACAAAATCAATTTGTTTCATCACCAAAGTTCATTTTGCATCATTATAATCATCTCACTTAAAAACGGTTGCTGCACGAATTCAGGCACACCGTACAGGTCCGATTCGACTTATCTATGACCAAGATTCTTCGGAATACCGGCCGTCACAAATTGAATGAGGGAAATTGGAAAATTTAATTTTTAGCTTGAGTTATTTGCAAATAAGTGGAAAAGAAATGTTCGATTTTCGGAAAATTGGCCATATCTTCTATGATAAGTTTTTTAATTCAATTTCCCTCGTTCAATTTATGACAGCGCGTCTTCCGAACAATTCGGATTCTGAGAAAGTGAAATCGGACCTACGGTGTGCCTGAATTCGTGCAGCGACTGATTTTTAGTGACATGATTATAATGAAGTGAAATGAACTTTGGTGAAGAAATAAATTGATTTTGGATCACGTTCCATTTTCACAACCGCGACATACTGGTCCCCTTAAGCATTGCGAATTATATTCGGATGAGTTATACATAGTTTTCTGAACTATAGCTAGCTGCATGTATGAGGGAGACGTTATGACCGTCTCAACCAGCAGGGGTCAATCGCAGTGGGACATGGGAATTTCCAATTTCTTTTATTTTTTGGAAAAAAAAAGGATAGGTTTCACGATCCTTGATCGAAAAATCCCGAAATTGTATCCCGGAGCGACACTTTTTCAACAACGATTTTGATTCCGAAACATTTCGGAGACGTTCCTAATGATGAGGGTGAAATATGCCACTTCGATCAGTTAAACACATCTTACTCACGGGTTTCATGATCCCTCATGTTGGAATTTGCCAGCATGAATCGTTGCGGTTTATTTGGACAATTCAACACCATTTGACGTAGAAAAATGTTTCGCTGGATCAAACTAATATCGAAACAATGTAACAATGGTAGAACCAAATTGCACGTCGTACTAGCTGCTGACATCATGAATTTTATACAGTCTACATTTGAGGCAATATGTTATGGATGGATTGGTGAACAAATTTCCACCGTGTCATTGGCCTGGCGGAAACTGGTTGATCAGTGGTGTCAATCATTGGATGTTGTCCGTGCGTTAAGGTTGGTAGATGGCTGGTTAGTTTGTTAGGTAGGTACCTGTAGGTAGGTAGGTATTGTCAAATGAGATTTCTGGGACGAACGTATATACTTACGGTCCCAGGACTGTGACCGAGGCAACGACTGACTGACGAGTTATAAAGCAACGGTGTCTCCCGTTAGATTGACGCGTTCGTCATATTTACCATGGGATAAACAACGGAAGTGACTGTCGACGTCTGAAAATAAAATTTATCACTTGCATGTATGATATGTAGTACATACATACAACTGCAACCCTCAATTTTATTTTTGCAAATTTAACATCAGCTGTTTACCTACATGAGGTAAGTGTACCAATTACTGAACCTTTAAGACCCAATTATTGATTTTTTTTGATAATTTGAGAGCTCACGGATGAAAAGGAATCATTGAAAAAGGTCAATAATTTGGACAGATCAGTAACTGGTACACTTACCCTACTTTGCGTTTTATAATGTTAAAATCCAAGTCAATTTCTTTCCGATTGACGAAGTATACTTGATGAAAGTTATGCATTTGGGTGATCATATTTGTTTTATACGTAGGTACTGAAGAAAGACTTTGAGACGTCTGTAAAATTTGTTTCGATGGAAATTCGTGCACCCATTCGTATCGCGTTGCAAATTGACGTGAGAATTTAGGGAATTCTTGTTAACAGAAGTATACTAAACGGTAGGCAAATAGTATATACCCATATTTAAGGCGCGATTCGTTCTTTCTCTTGAGACAATTTCCCTGACTCGACAAATTCTGAAATACCTTTTAAGCCAATGGCTTTTATACCGTTCGTTGTTAATATAAATCGCGATTTGACCTGATTCCACTGCAGTATATACGATCGACGATTAAAAAATTCCTCGGATTTTTTTGTCATTCCGCGGAATTCCGGTTGCTGTTGGCAATATAGGTATATACATATTCGTTCCTCATCAATAAGGAAGTGGTAGAATTGGTATAGAAATTATTCTCATGTATATAATTCTTTGAAAATCTTACCATTATGATGTATATGAGGGTTTCTTCGTCAAACGGGCCACCCGTTTAATCCGAGGTCTCCGAAAATTCTGTAAAAGTTTCTACACGTTATTGGGGATGAGAAAAAATTTTGGGAATTTTTTCAGATTTTTTGGTCATTGCATTCAAAAAATCATTTTTTTGAATCATGTCCTCGTAGCGTGAGAAATAAGCGCCGGAGCGAAAAATTGTTAAGATGAAATTTATATGTTTTTTTCTCAGCTTTTCGGTAAAATTGGGAGAAAAAAAATTCCGACCCATTTGAACCCCGTTTCCCCCAAAAAACGTTTGGAAATGTGCTTTTTCCAAATTTGGACAGTTTTTTTTTTCTCGAAAAAAATGTCGAAGAAGGGTATTCATGAGAGAGTTATGGAAAAAAAAATTTGGAGTGGAGACTTTGATACTCTCCCAGAAAAAAATTATTGAATAGATTTTATTTAATTCCGCAGATTCATAACATCCGTGTAATAATTTTTTTCTGGGAGAGCATTGAAGTCTCCACTCCAAATTTTTTTTTCCATAACTCTCTCATGAATACCCTTCTTCGACATTTTTTTCAAGAAAAAAAAAACTGTCCAAATTTGGAAAAAGCACATTTCCAAACGGTTTTTTGGGAAAAGGGGGTTCAAATGGGTCGGAATTTTTTTTCTTTCAATTTTACCGAAAAGCTGAGAAAAAAACATATAAATTTCATATCAACAATTTTTCGCTCCGGCGCTTATTTCTCACGCTACGTGAAAATGATTCAAAAAAATGATTTTTTGAATGCAATGACCAAAAAATCTGAAAAAATTCCCAAAATTTTTTCTCATCCCCAATAACGTGTAGAAACTTTTACAGAATTTTCGGAGACCTCGGAATCAACGGGTGGCCCGTTTGACGAAGAAACCCTCATATATAGTGTAATAATTAGAGATTGCGGTGTATGAATACTGCGTGAGTTTTGTAATCGTTATTATAAAAGAAAGTGCCTCTCGTACATAAGGTATGTATATCTACGAGAAGAAGAAAAAAAAATGGTAAAAAGGCACAGAGGAAAGGGGAAAATTGAAAAAGGAAAAAAAAAAAATGAACGAAAAAAAAACTCTACTCCCCGAGTTTCTCTACCCGAGTTGGCAAAATTTCAACTCACGTTTCGAGCCGAGAGTTTTGAGTTGTATATACTTCGAGAGTTCAGGTCCATAGGATTCGCTTGTTGTAATTCTACTTGACAGTAAAGGTCATCTGAGACATGCGGGGGCCGCTAATAGATTTTCCGGTCAGCTGGGTTGTCCAGTGTTCAGGCTTCAGCCGGACGCCTGTCTGGATTAACACAAACCAAAAACTTATCCAACCTGACCACGTGATCGATAACCACGTGTAACGAGGTGCTTCTATAATGTTATCATATTTTTCTTAGTGTCCCTACGCATCTGACGAAGAAATAAAAAGCTGGAATTGTCCGGATTTTCACGCGACGCGACGATGAGACGTCGAGAAATTTTTTAAAAACTATGAGAAAAAACCTCCCACTATAAGGAATGAAATAAAAAAAAATCAGGATAATGAAAATTCGCATGTATTTAAATAATATGCTGAGAAGAAATTCTAACTCTGTATTCTTCGAATTCCCTCTCTGCCTTTTCGCTGCTGATTTCCACGACTCGCTCGCGACTGTAATCGATACGAGGAACCCTCCCTCGACGAAAATCTCGAGTCCCTAAAACCCTAGGATCTTAGGCTCCGCTGCTGGGCTAGCCTCTTCGTCGCCGCCACCAGCATGACTCGACTTTATCACACGAACGTATATATACACTCGTAAATATCCCACGATGTATCGAGTACGATATCCTTAGTCGGCGCACACGTGTATTCAGTCATACTCGCGTACATACATATATATATGTACTATCCACGGTGGGGGTCAAAAACCCGAAAAACCAAAATTCATAATGACCGAAATCCTGAATTCAGCAACCCGCCGTATTACGAATACCGCCGTATAATTCAGAATTTAAAAGTTGAGAAGGGCCAAGAATCCGGAGAACCTCATCATCAAATCATCTAAATTCCCGACGCTCATTTACTCCGTAAGATTTTCCTTAATCTTGAGAATAGTGAAATGGAAATCATGATAATATGGAGAAGGTTCAATTTACCGGAAATCAAATTTCCGACTAGCCACCACTTAGGTCTTAGATTTGATTTGTTTTGATTCGATTTGAACAGTTTTTATTTATTGTTACAAAAATACATACAAGTACAATAGTTTTGAAGGTACAATTATCCTTTGATTATATACAGAATGAAGGTTTAACATTTTCAGAGACTTAATAACTTGGGGGTTAAGGAATATTATGAAGGGGAAAAAGTAGGTCTTATAGATGGTGCAAAACTCAGAAGATCCATGTATAGATCAATGCTAATAAATGAGATAGGCGTCAAAATACACATGAACCGAAAATCCCGGAAAATTCAAGTCCCGAAAACGGCACGAGTATCGCTCATCGATTTACACAAATGCAGTGCTATATCATTTTCGTTGAATAGATTTTTAATAATAATTGCTTACTACCAATGTGGTAAATATTCTACGCAGTATCCATTTTTGGGATTTTGCACCGTCAATCACAATTTAATTATTCAGTATTTCGACCCCTTGCTTTTTTAGCCATTCTGTAATTTTATTCCAGTATTCAAGATTTCTGAATTTTGACTCATCTGGAAAGGCTGATTGTGAGTTGCTTTTTTGAATATTTAGTATTTATGTCATTCGGGTTTTTGGTTAATCGAACGTTCGCCAATTCTGAATTGCACATTATGATCGGTTTACCTTCGGAATTTTTTTAAATTTTATATCGGTCATAGGCTTTATGGAGCTTTTGTACGAGGCTCAATTGGATTCTTGGGTTTTTGAAACTTGGAAATTTCCGAATTTCGTACTTGAAGAATTTTCGCCAATCGGTTTTTCGATCCCCGCCCTACCCCAATCCACCTATACCCAATTTACTTTACGTTGCATCCAGACATAGATCAAATCGATAGACGGATTCAAAGATATACGTATCTATGTACGCGTTGGCGGACATCATTTCTGACGGATTATAGACGTCGACTATGATCATCGACTGGGAGGGGCAGCCCTCGCGGTCTCTCGTCTGGCATGCCGGGCTGCTGCAATGCACTTGCTTTCGAATGTGTCGGCTCTACTGGTGGTGGTGATGGTGCTACATACTTCAACACTGTCGGGATGGCAGCCAGTCCGAGTAGTAGTAGGTATATAGTAATAGTGGTAGTTGGTGGGGAACCGGAAGTAGCGGGTGGGGCAGGGGCAGGCC
Source organism: Ametastegia equiseti (assembly GCA_963989295.1). Lineage (NCBI taxonomy): Eukaryota > Metazoa > Arthropoda > Insecta > Hymenoptera > Tenthredinidae > Ametastegia > Ametastegia equiseti. Next base: position 8,791,039 of record OZ022393.1, read on the forward strand.
GGAAGCGGTGCCAATATCCTAGACACGCGGCAGCGAACTATACATACTTACCTACCTACGGCCGACAAACGTCTCCCTCAAATACTAGTAACATCATCCACACCGCCACACGTGTCTTATTTTTTCTCTATATTATATTATACTATGTCGTCGACACTCGACGCGGTCAGAGGAATGTTCAATTCGAGATAATTGCACCATTACATATATACATGTATATATATACGATTGGGCACACGTTCGTCACGGCTCTACCAAATAAAGCGAACAACTCATCACGGTGACCATGGGAATATAAAAGAGACAAAAATCATCAAGAAATAGAAAAAAAAAAAAAAAAAAAAAAGCGAAATATAACGGCTATAGCTTTGCATGAGGTTAAAGTTCGTGAAAATTCTTGATTCAATTACCTACTTGGACGGTATTGAAAAACAAGCAGAGTATGATAGATTTTTTTTGAATCTAGTAAAACACACTCAATTCTACTTATTTGATAACTAGAACAATGTTTTCAGTCATGGAGTAAAGAATTCTTTTTTTTTTTTCTTTCGAAAATGATATACATATATAAACATTTCTAAACGTATGCATGATCACAGAGACACTAGTAGTTCATTAAACTTTCGATCGCTCATATCTACTCCAGTCGTTGTGCGAATTGAAATTTATGTATATAGTAGAATCGGGCGTGTCTGTGTGTGTGAGTAAATAAAGCCGGACTACCGGTGAGCTTGAAACGGCAACCGCATGCGGAGAAATCATAGATATACCTACTTGTGTAGGTATGTGAAAGAAAAAAGAAAAAAGAAAATGGATGAATAAATATATATATATATGTATAAACAAAGTATTGTGTGTGACGAAGAGAAGAAGAAGTGGTGTGGCGTTGGTCAGTTGGACACGGTTAACGTACCGGTTAACACGCGAACCTATAAATTCCGTGTCGTTTAGTTAGTTTCTAAAAACAGTTCAGAGCTTAACCCTTATATACTTGAAAGCTTTTCTAGTGTATTATGCAGTGCGATTTATAGTTTTTTACCTTCTTATGGTATATATCAGGTACCATAACCCGCGCGAAGCGTTTACATTTTCCTATTAATTTAATTATAATTTAGCAAAGTGCGTGCGTGCAACGTTCTCACGTGCGTTTATCCTCGCGCCATTATAGCTATCTGACTAAACGCGCTATGGAATGCGCGGAACATCTAAACGTAATATTCATGGAGTTTAAGTGTTACGTGCAACAAGGATGTTGCGATGTGAGTGCAGCTTGTATTTATAATCTACCTGATATACACCTAGATTCCAAAATTTCTAGCTTCTAATTAATTGCGGACGGGAGGGGGGGCTCCGAAACTTTTTTTTTGTTTGTACACCGAGACAAATAATCTGTTGGATTTACTAAATATTTCCAAACGAGAAAATTTGTACTAATAATCGATTGTGCATTTCGCCTAAGCAAGAATTAGTTAATGAAAACGTAATTTCTTTGTTTCGAAAAAAGTATTTTGTTGCTCCAACCAAAACCTCATTTCGCGGCCCGTGAAAGCAGATTTTTTTTACACAAACGATATTTTTTTGATTCAACAAGTTCTGTTTCTCTGTGTACAAAAAAATCTATTTCAGGAGAAGATTCTAATGTTTTGTCAGACTAAATGTTTCTTATCGTGAAATTCTTCTTATGTGCACGAATTCCCAATGCGTGAGTTTGTGTTTACCATCAATTTCACGATTCCATGATTTTTGTCTAATAATCGATAGGATTTTCTCCAATTCAAATCCGAATGAAGTTTGAAATGAATTGATTCTGTGGTCAAAAGGACATTCATCAACCTTTCACTCAAAGTGGGTATCAATGTTCTGAGAGTTGATAAAATCTATAGGCGAGAAATTGCAGTTCTGGCCCAACGGGGTCAGCTAAATTACCTGCATGTGTTTTTATTTTTTTTTTCTTCGATGTTTCCTTCTAAATTGTGATAAGGATTTGTAACTGAGATCCATGGCGAAAAATCTCTTGTTTCATTCATTGTGCAACGTGAGAAATTCACTCACAAAGCGTTGTATGTACACGTAAATCCTTGAACTAATTCAAAAGTTCCTCAACCAACGAGTTTTCCGTCATTTACATTTCCGTTTTATGTCTGATGTGGTAATGGAAAATTTAATAATTAAAAAATAATTTCTTCTCAGGCGACTAAGGAGTTCATAGAGGCGGTAAACAAATGTCGCGCCGGTCGACGGGCTGGTCCCGTATCCTGGGGCACTGCCGTCAAGTTCCTTGCCGCGAGGAAGTTCGAGGTCGCTCGAGCTCTGGCTCTGTACGAGCAACACGAGGCGACGAGGAGACGGGAAGGTCTGGCCCGTCTCAACCCAACCCAGGAACCTCTTCAGAGCGAACTTCGTACTGGGAAATTCACCGTGCTGGTAAGTTCTCTTAAAAATCTGCTTTTTAGTTCTTTGCATACCCGGGAGATCGCGAGATTTGCGGTTTCAACTCGACACCCCTGCCGTGAAAAAAAGAAGCACAAGAAAAAATCACCCCATTGCGCTTACCGAAACTTATACGTGTACATTTTTCACACCGGAAACTAGACTCACTCGCTTTTCGTTTTACTCCCTTTTCAACCTCTTGCATCCTGAGCTTTTGAATTCAACGGGGGCGGGATTTAAGTCCTGAATACCAAAAGTTCCGAACGGTCGAAATTCTGAATTTATGTGAGATGTGATTTTGAGTTTCTGGAAACGTTAAAGTTCAGAATTCGAAAGGTCGAAATGCAGGCAGCTCAAAGATCCAAAAGTTGAAAACTCAGAAAGTCCAAAGATTCGTAAATTTAAGGATGTATATGTGACGCACCTTATTTCCAATCAAAAGTGACTATCACCAACGATATTGCATACTTCATAGTATAAAAATAAAAATCTGAAAAAAATCAACCACAATGAAGACGATGAGAAACTTGATTTTGAATAATAACAATGCCCGAAAATTATCAATAAATTGTTTAAACAAAACATTGGTTAACAAATTTGTAGAGAATGTTTTTGCCTCATGGCTTGTGAAATAAATTCGTTGATTTTTGAAAATACACATGAATTTTTGAAGAATTTTCTTACCATTTTGAAATTTTCGTTTTCGGAAATTTGCGAAGGCTGTATTTGCGAATCTATTATTCATTCAATGCCCTGGAAACTTCTCAACTGTATACAAAGTTTTCAGGAAAACATATCCAAAATTCACGATTTTTCCTGGATTTTTCAAAATAAAAAATTTTGAAAAACGGCAATTTCAAAGTGGTACGAAAATTCTCTAAAAATTTGGGTACATTTAGAAAAATCAACGAATTCATTTCACACGAAAACAAAAACAACTACGTTGCATCTCGCGACTTCCGAGATTCGGAGTTCCAGCCTTTCGGATCCTTAGCTTTCGTAATTTTGAACCTTCAGTATTTTTTCCATTCGGAGTTTTTCAGATTGGCTACATAGACTTTCAGGGAAATTATCTTTTTAAAAACCGTGAGTACGTAGTATAAAAATTCGGAATTTTCGACCCTTCGCGGCTTTTCCCGGAATTTTAATCCCACCCCATTCAACGAATTTCCCACTTTTTATTCATTAGTCTCCATAATCAAGAGGAGAAAAAAATAATTCTTCCGGTCAGTGACGCCGCGCGGAGGATATGGAGCTTTACCAGTTTACGTGTAGGTATATCTAGAGTTAGACAGACGGGTCGATGGTCTTGTCTCACTCAATACAAGCACGCTTTTTAGGGACGTAGGTATCTCCACTCGCACGACATCAAATGCCACTGCCATCAACATCAAACTATGCTCAATGTCCTATGCGTGTCCTCGTTTGCCACGACGGAATATACCTAAATATACACGATCGTGGTGCCTTATCGGTATTATCTTTCGACATAGAAACCACGCGTGGGGTGAAACTGTTTGTGCGGATTTAGTGTCCGCTTAAATTTCTCTAAGACACGCTAGTTGTGCAGCCAATACCTATACATACAATTTGCGTTCATTTGTTAATTATTCGTGATTCGATATTTCGAATTATCGGAGAAACAATTCGTCAAACTTTCTCAACTTCATCGACAACTTGATTCTTTTCTTCTTCTTTTGTCGAGGACTGTGCGCAGACCATCTCAGCAAAATCAGAAAATGATTCGATTCAGGAAAAACCAAATTGCAGAATCTTTTGGATTTTTATTGAGAAATCAGCCAATAACTTTGGAATTCAATTATAAAACTGAATATTTCTACAACCAGAATCGTCAATTCGAAATGCATTAGATTAAATTTCTATAGTTTTTTTTATTCCAATTCAAAATCATTCGCGCCAATTGCCAGAATGAAACGACCACAGACATTTAGGTACGCAGCTGGCTTTTTTCCAAACGGGAGAATTTTTGACTATAAAGCAAAAGTAGAATTGTTTTCTAATATTTGTGAAATGTTTGGTAGCCATAGGTCTATACCTCGATGAGGCAATACATATGGAGAGAATCTGCAGGATGAGTTGTGAACTCTGCAGAAGTCTAGTTTCGATCGCTAAATGTTTAGAGTTTTTAGTCCGATATATACAGTATAAGGGTGTGTAGTAGGCATTTCTGGCAAATGCACCGTGAAACCATTAAAACACTTGATTCTAGCCCACGTAGCAAGAGATTCGCGAGGGAAAACTACTGTTGCAAAGTACAAAAGCTTCTTTGTCAAAGATCTCGAGACTAGACGGCGAAAAAAAAAAGTGTTATTAAACTTCAAGCGACTGCATTTCTATGCTCTTGCAGCAAGTATTACCATCGTCTAAAGCAGACGCTGTGTACTGTCACGTGCATGTAAAGGTTATACCATTCATGCATACGTTTGTATCTACATATAACTATAACATATCTACTTCGTACTTAAAGATGGTAAAAAATTAATACAAATCAAATACAGCAACGACAGATCGCTGCAGCCAAATGACTCGCGAATTATCAAATGGCGTGTACCGATATATTGCAATCTATAATTCTTTCATTTTTTTTTTCTCTTGCAATTCGCTGCTTTTTATATTGAAGTATGCATGACGAGCGATCGGGACATTTTTGTTATATTTATGTGAAATGAACATTGGTGAGTGAATCAATTCATTTCAGACATTGATTAATTTTTCAAATTTATAAAATTTGACTGATGAATACTTTGAACAATCTTTAGATCAGGTATTGAAGTTGAAAAAAAATCGATTGAGAAATTCTCGAATCGGTGGGACAAATGGTGATTTTCTTTTGGTTTTCAAATAAGTTTCAATATTTTTCGACAGCCGTCCGTATATACGATTTCGACGAAATTTGTTCGGTCAATAATTTCCGATGCGATGTCCTGAAATTTTTTGGCAAATATCGCATGGTCTGGGGTATAAGGGGTAGGGAAAGTTATCTGAAAATGAATTGTCACATATATAGCTGAACAATCGCTGAATCGATTTCTTAAAAATTTCATAATTTTTGCTGAGTAATGAACAAAGGTTTCGAATTTCTTTCTTAAACGCATTTTGGCGAACAAGTTTTCGTTGAGGATTGAATTACTCGACAATGCACATCTGTCGAATAAGAATGAAATGCGTATTTCTTCCGCTCTGAAAGTAGGTACAGGTTAATACGAAACTACCCCTCAAATATTATATGTATGTATAAAAGATTTGTAAATTATCCCGCGTCTGCAAAGAATATACGTACTACATACATATATGTATGTATGTATATAGGTATATGCATGTATACAGTGGCAGTTGGTTAAGTGCAACGGATGTAAGGGTGCGTGCATACCGGTTCCTTGAGCCCAGGTGTGAACCCACCCTATATTTCACTGTATACATATATACGTTAAAAAGCTCCTAGACGTTGGTTAAAAATATACATAATATAACCCTCGAAATCGGATCTGTACAGCAGTGAAGCGCAGTCTTAACCAAGAATCAAGTTTCCGTAAGAACTTATAAGCGGAAGAAAAAAAAAAAAAGTTTAACACGAACAAGAAGATACATAAATTTTTTTAAATAAAGTAAAAAAACTGCAGTCGTTGGCTTTCAAACAGACAGGGTCTGTCTTGCATGTGCAGATAAAAACATGTTCAAAATTTTATCTAATTTTTTCTTTACATTTGATTTCCTTTATTATTCGAATACCGTATTAATATCCTATGGCTGTTGAAAATTTTCATCCAAACCGCTCCTTCTTTTTCGTTTCAATCTTTTTTTTTTCTCTCTTTTTTTTCATCTATTTTTCTTGACGTAATCTAATATTGAGCGTAGGGATCTCATTCCTTCATCTGATTAGTTGATTAAATGAATTGATATGCACGATATTTGAGATATACGACTCAATGTGAGAATGACAATTTGCAGGTAAAAGAAAGTCTATATATATATATATATATAGGTGCGTGTTTGGAGGATTTGAAAAAGGTTCTTCAGAGCTGTGTGAAAATTGTATAGCTTGGAAACGTGAACTCAAGTAACTATTTGTCTCCTTTTAATCATTCGGTATATATATATATTTGTATACCTATATACTACTCTGTGTAGTCGTCAGTCACTCCCCGCGGACTTCCCTTACGGTATCCTATAGTCTTGGCGTCGCGACGCTCGACAGACTGTGTAATCTTTGACGGCTTTCAGCTTAAAGACGACCTACCAAAACAAGGAGATAAGTTTGCCCTTAGATTATTTTTCATTCACTTTTTTTTTCCATTTTTCCTCTTATAGCGAAGGTCGGATGTTAGTTAATAAATAAAATTGCAAAATCTATACTCGATTGATAAAATTGTTAGAGATACATTATATAGCTATGTATTCAAAGATTATATGCTAAGCATTTATCATTTCGTTGGGTTTGTTATATCTTTTCGGGGGAAAATTATATCGAATTATTTATCGTAAGGTAAAATTAGATTTTAGCTAAAAGCAGAGCTATGTATTTCTAGATCGCGGATGTATGTATAAGTATATATGCGAATATGTATGAGAAAATTAGATCTTGGGCTAGCTTAGGTATATTTTCTCACTTCTGAGAAAACTTGGTGAAACCGAAGGTCGTTATATCATCCCACACAAATTCCCGAGTACGCAGCTTTTCTAATCTCTCAATCGAACGTAGGTATACATTGTGTTTTCTGACCACTTTATCTAAATCTCTATATCTATCAAATCTACGATCTATCGCAATTGATATACCGTACAATCAGTTTGATATATTTTAACTTGCGAAAGATGCTGGATAATGTAAAAGTTCAGCGTTATTGTTATACTCTTCTCATATTAGACGACTTTTCATTAACTTCTTCGCATTTGTCAAAGAAAGAAAACGTGTTTCATGCACTCGCGGCTACAATTAGATAAATATCAGCCTTATCAAGATTTAGGTACATGTATGTATATAGGTAAATAATACACACCTATAACCTACTTACTCGTAGGAATGAAAACATAATGTTCATTTGTAGTATACCTAGTAACCTACACACATATATACCTACCTACCTATCTGTCAGAATTTGATTTGATTTGTATTAGTTCTGGTCAGACAACATATACCTATATACGATTCTGTCAATCATAATTATCTCGCAATCAGTTTCTGTTTGAGTATAATAACGGATAGTATAAATTTGCGATAATTTGAATAGGCCCGTTTCGCCCGACTACATATAGCCTGACATAGCCATTAGAACCACTCAACTTCTCGAGTAGATAGGTAGATGGTAGATGGATGGATAGGTATAAGGTACGTATGTATGTATGTATGTATGTACCCTAATACCTAAACTAGCGTGAATTTCACCGTACCTATATTATATCAAGAATAGAGGGAGTGTGAGCACCTCTAACCAAAGGATCGTCTAAAAGCTATAATTTTGCCAGCCCCTTTGATGCTTTGATGCCGAACGAACCGTATTTATAGAAAATCGATGCTCAAGCTCAATCTGGAAATAATACAACGTGCAATGACTCCAATATCGATTCCAATGTAATTCAAATACAAATCCAATATCGTTATTGTATACGTCTGGACAATCTGAAATCAAAAATCCACACCATCGATCAAATATTTCAGAATCATTTCCGTGTTACAAAGAATTATTCACGTCGAATAAATCACGCAATCTTATAATGAAGAGGAATAAAAAAAAAAAAAAAAAAATTGGATTGTTTGTTGAAAAGAAGAAAAATCAATCAATGTATCAAAAACCTGATTGCAGAAATTGTATTTTTTACGATGAAAAAGAACTGAGAAAAATTCATGAATATTTGAGTAATTTCTTCACCACGCGGTTTCCTTCGGCTCTTGAGATGTACGCCTACGTTTATTCTCTCGGGTACTTCTCGTATATATATATACGGATTTCGCCTATAAAACTAAGTTTATTGATTCAACGACGCACGTTGACCAAAGCGGTAAAGGATTTTTAGGGTCGAACAGTCTCAGGGGGGCTCTTCCTCCGAACGTCTATCTGGTTTCTCTATACCTATTTTAAAAGATTCATCCCTTCAATTCCTATCCTTCGGTTATTCATCAAATATTACATAGTCGGAGGAGAATGACGGATATTTTCACTAAAATTTTACTGCCGCGATTCTCATTATTAACAAAAAGAGAGAAAGAAAAGCTACAAAAAAAAATGTCTCCTCTTCTGATGTCATGACATGAAATCCCTTTTTCCAAAATGATTTTTGAAAACGAATTGGATTTCCCATATGGTTTTATTTCTCCACTATTCGTTTTCGAACGTTTCGTCGACCTGGGTGATAGTCGGTTTCATTTCTTGCCCGTAAAACTTTTTCTTTTCACTACTCGGGAACCGAATATTATACATATATGTTCGAATAAAATAATGAACTAGTTGATACATAAATGTAATAAAAAACAGACGTATAAATATCGATCTTTCTTCTTTCAGCCTACGAGAGACAGAACGGGGGCTGCCATAGCAATATTCACAGCTCACTTGCATCTTCCGCAGACTACGTCACACCAGACGACCCTTCAGGTAAGGGGAAACAAATTTCTATAGAAAAAAACATGATCATTACTTTCGTCAAAGTAAAACATCGCGTTACCTGCAATTGTATGTACAATAACGAAATATGTAACGATATTCGTCGTGATAAACATCGATCAGAAATTTTTCCGTACGGAATAAAGAACGCGAATGAACTCGAAAGTCATTAGCCAGCCTTATATGGATTTGAGAAAATTGATTTTATTCGAGCAAAAATCAGGTGAATCCTGCAAATGCAGAAAAAAAATAATAAATCATAAGATTGTCAGCTTGCGAATTTTTTAATCTTACGACTTCATGCGGCATTGATAACGCGGGATAGAAAGAATGTTGCAACTTACCAGGAAATTTCAAGGAAAAATCCCCTCGCTACTGTACTGCTCTACTAGCTCTTTCCTTCATTCTCATATTCTTATCTAGCTTCAAGCATGAACCAACGCCACAGCTTCCACTTGATATTACGCAGACACTTTGTCATAGTGTTTCACATTGTTTATAGAATTCTATGAATATGGAAGTAACACGCGGCTCAAGCTCACAGTCTTTTCAACTTCTAAAGCCCAGACCCAGACTCGCGTACACTTTCAACATTTTTAATCGAGATTAAAGCTTCAAAGAAGCTCAATCCTCAAAATGCAGTTGCAAATTCGCGAAATTTTCTTATTCTCAAATTCTTACAACCGAATATCGCGGATATTTTGTTTTCCCTCGATTTTATTGAAATTTCTACATTTCTGCGATGATTTCTTTGGGGCGGGATTAAAGTTCCAAATTCCAAAAGTGACGAACGGTCAAAATTGCGAATTTATTTGAGACGCGATTCCGAGTTTCTATAAAAACGTCGGAGTTCACAACTTGCAAATTCCGAAAGGTCGAAATGAAGACAGCTCAAAGATCCGAAAGTTTAAAACTCAAAAAGTCCAAAAATCCGAAAATTTGAGGTGTGAAATAAACTACGTTTGCATAAGCGAATTCCAAGATTCGGAGTTCGGGGCTTTTGGATCTTTAGCTTTCGGAATTTTGAACCGTCGTTGTTTGTCGATTCGGAGTTTTTCAAATTGGCTACTTAGATTTTCGGGGAAACAATCTTTCGAGCTATTCTGAATCGATAGGATGAAAATTCGGAATTTTGCCATTTTGCAGCTTTTGAAATTCGAAATTTCAATCCCACCCTTTTTTTTCCACAGTTGTTTAATAAATTTCTCCTTTTTACCAAAATTAATTCATTCTCTTGTTGTTTGTGCCTTTTTGGCACGGCGTGTGGGACTATGACACTTTGGGTAACTTGACTAACTTTACTCTGTTTATCCGACATCGCTCGATAAATTTGCGACTAGAGGTATAGCTGTTGGTAAATTATCCACCCTATGGTATCCGCTGCTTTCGTTTATAAAGCAAGAATATATTGAGCGTCGAGCTTTCGCGGGTACAGAAATCTGTGGCAGCTCTTTTACCGACGTGGTTTTAAGCGGTTGAAAATAGCCGCTGCATAGGCAGAAGCAAACGCCGCTACCAAAGGATCGGTCAACTTTATTCACTGCGTCGATTATGTAGCGATTTACGCCGAAATTACGATGATGGAAATCATGGGAATTATTCTCACTTTAATTTAAATGAAATTGCAATAATTTTCTGAAATTAATAAAATTCAAAATAATCGTCATGAACCATATCTACCTAATTAAAATATTACTCCAGATGAAATTATATAGAACCAGATACAGGAGTTTCAACATGATCTTTTGGTCATCATTGATGTGCTAAAAATCTATAGTTATAATTTTTACTTTTGGAAAAAGAGCCGCAAATTGGTGTTTCAAGTTTTAGCCATGCAAAAAAATAGGACCGTACGATTTGAAGTTATAACATAATATACACTTGCACGATCTATTTGTGTTACGATGATACAAATCGCGGAATAAAAATCATTACCTTTATGACAAAAAAATTTTTAAAATAACAAAAATTTATGAAAATTCTTTATTTTCGGCAAAATTGACAGAAAATTTCTATTCCCTTTGCAAAATCGATGAGTATGCATATACTTACCAGAAACCATTTTATTTTTGATTTTCGAAACAACATAAGACGGATTATTGTTTGTTCTGCTTTTTGATACATGCGAAATATTGGAATTTGATTTGTCTGGTTTTGGTTCTACGAATTGCGAAATGATCGTTCCGAATTTTGAACCGATTTTGCAAATATTTATGACGTATTTCTATTTGACAGGGTGTCGTTTACCAATTGGATGCGGCCCTGGAAAGCGCAGAGACACAACGTCACGGTCTGGTATTCATTTACGACATGTCCGACAGTAAATATCAGAATTTCGACTACGATCTGTCGCAAAAAATACTCACTCTCCTAAAGGTGAGTCGATTCTTTCACTCTAACTCGCATTCTTTTTTTTTTTTTTTCTTTCTGCATTTCTTACGATTTTTTCGCACGTTTTTATATTCCATTCTTTTTTTTTTTCAAGTTTTTTTTCAGTTTTTTCAGTCTTTTTATGTGTTGTAAAGCAGCTGCAGACGTAACGAAAATATCCTAACTGCTGATATTGCGTAATACTTTCACTTTCAAATTCGAATTCTGATTCGCACCTATATATACCGTGAATCAGAAATATACAATGAAAATCTGGGGATCCTAAAGAATCATGCAGGGAAACCGAGAATAAGATATATAATAATAAGGAAACGCCTATAATTCATTTGCTCCCCACGAGTTATTTCTGGGTGATGGCGATGTTAATCTCTCCACTCGGAGTACTTTCACCTGAAATACTTTGCCAAATATTAGGTGTGGTCACGGTTCTTTACCGCTTAAGGCTACAGACACAGGGACTATCACGACTTCTTGACTTTTGCGTTATGATTCACCTGCTGAGGCCAATTACGATCTATATCGTATCGTTTTATTTATACATATATATCTATACACATATACGTATGTATGGATTTAGCTAACAGTTTCGTATATCCTGCCTCTTTCAATTAATCATAATTGGGCGGGATTGAAATTCCGAATTTCGAAAGCTGCGAAAGGTCAAAGTCCGCATTTTTCTACTACCCACTCATTGTTTTTACAAAGATTATTTCCCTGTAAGTCTACACAGCCAATTAAAAAAAAAACTCCGAATAGAAAAACACCGAAGGTTCAAAATTCCAAAAGCTAAAGATCCGAAAGGCCAAAACTGAATCTCGCAAAATGCAACGTCGTTGATTGGACAGCTTTATCATGAGCTTTTTTTGAATTTGCGGATTTTTGGACTTTGAGTTTCGACCTTTCGGAATTTGCAAGTTCTGATCTGTACCGTTTCCAAAAACTCAGAATCGCGTCTCAAATAAAATCGGAATTTTGACCGTTCGGAACAATGTTTGGAATTCGGAACTTATTTAATCCCACTTCATCATAATCCACAATCTATAACGTCATATATTTGTATCAATATTATCTCGATGATATATTCATTCACAATTTTTTTATCGCATTTATATGCGCTTTTCCATCAACGGAAAGAAATTCAAAAATTCTCTACAATTATGTTTTGAATAAAAAATCGTCCCCGTAGGATAGAATCGCGTGTTATATACTATATTCACATGACTGATTATGTCTGTACATATGAATATACAAATTTCTATGTATAATATTTTAATAATTATAAATATGATGATTATCTTAGTAGAAGTGAGTCGTGGCCTACGCTGAGTCGAATCATCGTATACTATATCTGTTAATACTATTATTATAGGTGTCCTAAAATCCTCAATGAACTTGCGGCTACTTGCTAACCGAAGTACGTACTCGTGATATCAGATATTGGAAAACGCGTGTATGCTGTCCATATACCTATATACACACGTCTAGTTGTGAACTTTGCTTTGGAAAGTTAGCTCTTTTTCATTATCACTATTTTTTACTTTTTCTTTTTTTTTTTAAGTTTTTTTTCAAGCTCTTCTTTTTGTACAAATTTTCACGTTGTTAATTTTTCTCGAGGTTGTTTTACGTGTAACGAACTCAAAACTCTAAAAGAGTTTGTAATTAAAGGCCAACCTATACCTATATAGAGTGCCGCACTAATTACATCTATAGCTATAAGCTTGGTGCTGCTGCTGCTGCTGCTGCAGTAGCGAAAAAACTTGAGAACAGAATTTAAAGAACGTAGAAAAATAAAATCGAATCAGAAATGAATAGACAGATAAAAACGAAGAAATGGAAAGTAAAAAATATTCAACTTTGACGTCAAAGTTATGCCAAAGTAATGAAATTCTTCGGTCAAGAATTTACTTTACGTTATTATAATCGATATTATATCTTTTAACATAATATAAATTCGTGTTTAGGTATCTGAACGCTTTCAAACTTCTCCAAAATTTCAAATATAACAACGCGGACTCGCGCTACAAAACGACCACATCATACCTCTACATACTAAAGAGGGAGAATAATAAAATCTACGCGCAAATAATTAATTACAATGATGAAAAAAAAAGTTCGTAATTTCGATAACGAGCTGTGTTACTTTGATCTCCACTTTATGTTTTACTGTTTTTTTTTGAGTTTTTTTTTTTCAATCTCCGTTTCATCGCCAATATAATTGCGAGTCTCTGCCGAAGGTGTAAAAATGATCTCATTGCACGGATTTTGCGGTGCAAATACGCGAATGAAGAGAATAATAGCAAAAAAAAAAAGGAAAAAAAGGAAGAAAAGAAGAAAAAAACGAAGAAGGGGAAAATGAGAGTAAAAATGACTCGCGAGAAAGGTGATTAAAATTAATTAACTCTGGCCGGGGAGGTGCGCTGAAAGTCGCGGGGTATAATGATTTTCATAAACGAAACCGAAGAGTTTTAGAGAAGTTGGGAATAGGACCAAAGTGTGGTGCAACCATTGGGCTCATTGCCAACAGTTGGCCCGTTGATTCTGCTCTGCTCTGCTCTGCTCGGCTCTGTTCTGTTCTGTTCCGCGACCTCTCACATCTCATCTCATATGAACGCTCTTACAGGCTTTTATACATACATACATACCTACATACATACATACGTACGCCGCTTGTGCCGCTCGCTGCATCTAAACTCTGCACTGACGTAGCAAGATGACCTAGTGCCCCGGGACTCGCGAATTGAATAGAAAAATAGAAACGAGTTTAGCCTATAGCATTATATACATTTACTATTATATTATTTTCATTATTTTCTTTTCCTTTCTCTGCATGTCTCATCTCGTTTTAAATATATCATATATATTTTTTTTATCGTACATACATAGAATACGAAGCTTATATGAAGAAAAGAATCTCGCCAGCTCGAGCGATATAGACTATAAGGTATTAATTAATGGATCGAAATTTTTTAAAGGGTCTCATTATCTAGATAGAAATTTTAACAATTTCAATCGCTTTTGGAGTCGGCGCTTTTGAAATACACGTCTAGATATATGAGACGTTGCAGGGGGTGAAAATTTCGAAAGATCAATAGGTGTGTATAAGAATGGCCAATGAATTAGAATCTAAAAAAATACGAATTTATATTAGAATAGCGACCGATAATATCTGGCTAATATTGTTTCTAGTACTGCTTTAAAGCCTTTCTGTATTTTGGAAGGATCTCTATCTTATAACATTCAGATTTTTTGCCGTTCGAAAATTTCATCTTTCGGTATTTCGACCTGCACTAGCCGGTATATATATATATATATCTAGTCACGATATCATATTCACAGCCCTGGGTTGACCCAACATCCCACAATCCGCTCCTAGAGCTACCGTCGCTATACATAGATCTGATTTTGGCAGGAAACCTATGCCGTCCCCTGACGAAAACATCATACGGTTCTGCGTATACAAGTTTACGACTCGTCTATGTATATCGAGGCATCTCTTTTTACCTGAAGATCCAAAAACGAAAAAAAAAAAGAAAAACAGAAACTTAAAAAAACAAAAATGAACGTAAGAAATTGAATCTTAATCTCGAGATTGCGACCGTTTTTCAAAGCGTATATACCCTTTTCTGTACAGCTCTATACCATTGCCTCCCCTAGATATACATTTATAATTCTCTTTCACCCGAATACCCATCAGAAACTCAATGCCAACGAAAGCTTAGACACAGGTATAAGGCATGTACACGGGTTTTGTACGTAGGTATAGGTTTTTTTATCTAGACCCCGAGGGTATTTTTAAGAGAAAATTTTCGTCTCTTTAGATCGCCAACAACTCCCACGTATCCCCCTTTTTATGATATACGTATGATGTATGCAGTACCCTAATGTAGATACATACGTATCTCGTACATACTTATGAGCCACTGGTCTTTACTCACGGAAATGGGTTAACTGCGATATCATACGATTACGCTTAGCTGTAATGTTACAGCCAAAGATAGGAGGTACGTAGGTAGCTATACAGCTGTAACGTACGTACGAAACGCTGCGTGTTGCGGTTAGTCGGTTGGTTTTATTCCGGTATCCTATATTATATTATTATTTATACGGTTCTGACAATCATATAAGTTATCATATACGGAGAAAACTACGCGAAATTGATTTTTAAGCACAGTTTTTTTAGCCGAGATGAAATTTTTTTATTGGGAATTTATGGTTCCGAAAATTATAAGAAGAAGTATAGGAAAATTGTAGCTAGAAAATCAACCGGTGTTCCATGACCTCTTTAAATAATTATAGAATAACTATTACGCTAATCGCAAGTGAAATCATCCCCAGTCTTTTGTATCTTATCGGAAATCTGATTAAACCTGCCAGGGTTTTATCTAACAGCCGTTTAACGCTGATTATTCCGGGTTGAAATTACCTCAGACGTTTTTAAATGGCTGCAGCCTCGTACACGGATAACACAATTGCCTTAAAATTGGCTAGAAAAAATATTATCGATCGTACATCGAACGTTCTACTATATGGAACGTCCACTTTTACATATGAAATAAAATAACATAATGTTGAAAAGAATTAAAGAAAAAAAAAAAACTCAATTCAATTCTCTTTTCTATTTTCATATAATTTGTCGGTATAAATTTCTCTACTCTGGAGATATTATGGATTTTGGAGAAGAAATAATTTCGTGGTAGGTATTGGAGAATAAAAAATATCTCCTCATTTTACGATACATATGAAGAGGATGCATTTCGGAGTAAAAAAAAAAAAGCGGTTAGAAAATATTTTTACTATTATGACAATATTTTCAGTCTCTAGGAAATTAAAAATAGTGTCGGAAAGTGTGAATGCGTCGTTTGGTTCGCAAGCTCCTGACTCACGCGGCGTAATTTGGTTCAACAAAAATACTAATCCTCGATAAATCAGCTAACGCGTAATACTACTCTGTGCGAATTACGTTATACGTACGTAAATACGTGGGACTTATAGCCGACTTGCCTAGCGAAACGCCAAGTGCGTAGATTATTTCGCGGAGAAGACTACGAACGTCATAACTAGATATACAGGCAAGCGGCTCTTTTTCTTTTCGATCATTACCCACGACAGAGACCCGAAAAATAGAATAACCATTGAATCAAGATCGTCCCTATAAGGAATGCATATTCCACATCAAGTTGAAGCTAGCAGCCTAACGATTCTTAGTTAATGAAAATGAGGGAACAGAATTCAAGAAAATCTGAATTTCGCTATGTTTTATAAAAAAGCGAATGAATTTGATAAAAAAAGTCATAAATCTGTACTTTATCATTGTATTTGGAAGACGATTAGCTCGTTTGCTTGCTAACTCTGGTTGCTATAGCTTCAACTTCATATATTCCAGAGGAAACAACTTCCCCTAGGCTGATTTTACCTACAATTATATGTTATAGGTACACGCGATCTTCGATATCGTATTTAATATCACGTGAATCAGTATAGAAATCCAGGATGTCCAGTTATACCGGGAAAACCTGGAAAACCTGAAATCCCTGGTATTTTGTTGGACAAGGAATTATCAGGAAATTTTGCTGAAGTTCTGGTAATTTTAAATTTTATATTTAAATTTGCCAACGAAACACAATTCAAGATCTTTGGTATAGTTTCGTATATATTGAACATTATTCAAAGTACATGAAAGTCTTCTGACAGTGAGTTGATAACAGAAATAGCTCCTAGTGTTTTCATATTTCAATATCATAATCCAAACTTGACATTCATATCGTTCTTGGATTCGATTTTAGAAAAAAAAAAAAAAAAATGAAGTCCTATCATGAATCCGATCGAGAATAATTGTCTTTTTTCAACTTCTACTTTTCATTACCCATCACCTACATGGGTACATAATTGAACATCAATAACAATGAGCCAGTGACAAGATGAACATGTTAAGATAAATCTTTGGATATCATATGCGTGGACCGATATATTCATTAACCCTTTCCCTACAAACATGGGGCTTTCGTATCCGGTTGGGTTTTTATCAAATCACTCGTTTTCCCGCATTAGGTATGATTCTCCTGTAATTAACTCATATATAAGACATGAAACTTTTGACAAAATAAAATACAACATATATTCATTCTATAAAATTGTAAATGCTTTCATAAATTTTTAGCGATTTTTCGAACTACTTTGAACAGGTAAAAACTCGTCGGACTTGAGAACTCCATGTTTATACAGGGATCAGGTGCTGTTTTTCACATAATATATATATATAGAAAGGGTTAATTAAGATCTTGTTCTCAAAAACGTGACAAATACTTCCCTATAAAACCTGAAATTATCAGAAACTTGTGAAACGTTCATTTGCTGTATACCCTCAAACAGCATGCTGGTTTAGAGCTCACAATCAGCCTCGTGCAATATGTGGGCGGTATCGTTTAAGATCATCCTCGTCGCCGCGGTTGTCGCGAATTCGCGGCTGTATTAAGGCGGCGATCAGATGTGAACACCATCATCATACGTAGGTACTATACCCCACTCAAGTTTTAGTTTCAAGGTGTATACATGGGTACATACATACATGCATACATACATATAATAGCCAAGCAGTAGAAACGGCAGCAACCAGCTGGACAGTTCCTGTCTTTTACTACTAGCCTGGCCGATCATCGACTATGGCGCAGTCGACTGTGTCAGTTGGCGTGACACTGCGCATGTCTCTCAAGGTACGCGCTGCTTGCAAATAGTCGTTGTCCGGCGCCCTTGCGGCAAGCAGCTCCCGTGTTAGATCGCGCAGCTGTCGTACAACATATATACATACATACACATATATAAATACGGATATATAATATATCCCGAAACGACACCGTTGTAATAACTACGAGATACCTTGATAGGTATACCAAGAAACTAAACCTTTTACTATTATTATTTTATCAACGGTGGTTCAACCCTCGATCGAATAAACTCATTATAATTCCCATATCATCTAATTCTATTTCATCTTTATTTCCCCGTATCATCATCGTCATCCAATCGGTTGAGAATCCCATTGAATTCTAACTCGAATGATGTACGAGAGGTGAAAGAAAAAAAAAAATACATCATCCGTTAAATTAAAACAAGATAATTCTTCTCTATACACCGTTTATCTTTCTTCGCTTTGTATTGATTAACTCGTGTTGATTAGTAGGTATATCATATATACAGTGACGGGGTGAAACTTCTTCATCGGTATAGTGCGTTTTTACATAGACATTTAATTCTATAAATCGTTTCAAACCTTTTGAAATAACCTTCGACTGTTTGTGCTTAAGAGAAATAAGTTTGTTTTTTTCTTTCATTTTTTTGTTTCTTTTATTTTATTTTATTTTTTTTTTCTTTTTCTCTTTTTGTTACGTATATTTGTATAATATTGTGCGGTGCATTTGGTCAAGGATATATCGTTACATCATTATCACCAAAGTGCAGCAACGTGCCAATATACGGTGTGGGATTTGGATTTTTATATCACGACTTCTCCAGCGAGACTGCTGGTTACATGCACGTATGAACAATTACGAAGGTAAAGAAATACCTATTGGCTGTATAATTTTTGAAGAAACAATAAAACAACAAAAAAAAAAAAAAAGAAGGAAAAATAAACGAAAATTATTCCAGTGATGATATTTTTCGAAAATCAGAAAAACGTGTTGTACAGGAAGATGTTGTTTCACTGATTGTGAGAAATTGGAGAGAAAAAAAGACATACATATTTCGTTGGCGTTTTTTTTTTCTTTTTTTTTTGTATTCCAAAATTTTTATATAGAGTGGAAATAATTTTCGTTTCAACTTTTCACATCGTATAGGTATATATATATATATATTGTATAATTGTATATGGTCTTTCTATTTTGTCTATGATTTATACGATATAATGTCTCGTTTCAAACCTAGATAGATATATATTTATATAATATGTATATAACGCCAGTTATAAACTTATTTCGCCTATGCGTCAAGAGTGGGGTGCAGTATATAATTTAGATGTAGTTGTATAATTGGAATTAGAATGAGAGAAAGAAAAAAAAAACAGAAAAAAAAAGAAGACGAAGAAAAAGGGGAAAAAAAACATAAATATGTAACAATCTTTGTAAGAAAAGTTATGTATAGGTAAGCTAACGAGCACTAAACCTGTAATCACGCCACTTTATTAATCTATGTAAAGATAACGAACCGCATTATTACTTATATAGTCGCATGCGAGCAAGGACGTCGAGTAATAAAATTAATTGCACTCGCAACATTGGGTCTTGTGAAGAAAAAAGATAAAACAACATAAAAAAAACTACAACAACAGCAACAAATTGTAACTCACATAAATAATAATGAATGAGGAAAAAAAAAAAAAAAAAAAAATTGTCACCCCCCAAACGTCGTGACGGTACAACGCGTTCTTTTAATTATAAAGCGAACTCGCACAGGACACTCCGGGTTGACCCCTAACCTTCGTGTTTCAAATATAACTGAGAATTATCCACAACCCCACCTGCAGGTGGGTGCGTCAAAAGTGTAATGGAAAAAGCGAAATATAAATTGAGAAAAAAAAGAAACAAAAAAAACATCAACGTGCTATCGGTTTTCCAGAAATTTTGTTCCATTGTGCACGAGTTGAAGGGTTTTCGTATGTTCGGTGAAAAGTACGTCGAATCATCGGGTATTTAACCGTGAGAGTGGGAATTTGCAAAACAAATCACGGTCTTTCGCTAATATTTCGTATCCGTGTGCAAAATGTGTACATACATATCTGTACGTATACAATTAGGTGCAAGAAAACTCCACGGACCATTGTCACATGGTCAAACTCCTCGTTGAAAATAAAAATTAAGTTTTTTTTTTTTTTTTTTACAAAAATTTTCTCCGACGCTTAGTTGTTTAAATGCTAGAGCCGATATAAAAACGCACCAATCAAAGATCAGCTTTGGAAACTGCAGTATAGTAGAATAGCTGTTATAGCTGTAGGTATCGTCAGATATTTCCGACGCGGTTTAGTGAATTCTACTATTAGTTTCCGAAGTTTCTGATCTCCGATTGGTGCGTCTTCTTATTGGCTGTAGCTCGTCTAAAATATAAGCGTCGGAGAGAATTTTGGTGAAAAAATGTAGCTATTTTTTATTTCCTGCAACAAGGAATCCCCGATCGTGGTATAGAGATGGTTCGCGAGTTTTGTTACAAGTTACCGTTTTTTACGAGGGGTGAACCACGAGGCAAAAACTCGTACACCATATTTCAAATTTCTTAATATCTCCCAGTATCTCCCGTACATTTTTCTAACATTTCTAGATATTTTAAACTCTTCTTCAAGATTTTCCAAGATTTCCCAACACTTTTCAACATTCTGCAACACTTATCTCCCAATATTTGACAATATTTCCTGAATATCTCCTGCAATTTGTACACCATATTTCCTCCGTGATCCACCTCTCGTTTTTTTTTTACATGGATACTAAAGCAAATACGTTCGTTTCAAGGTATAAGGTACTAGATCGAAAGAAAGAGCTGAGAGAGAGAAAATTGAAGAAGAAAAGTAAAAAAATAGTAAATAAAAAAATCGATAGAAATTCACTCGTATCTTTTGTCCTCCTAATTTGCAGCTGGGCATCTGCAATACCAACAACGCGGATGATCAATTTTGATTTTGACGTAATATTCCGTCGGATGTAGCTTTTCCAATTTCCGGTTTGTCCGCGCGCGTTCGTCGCCGGCCGGGTATCGTCGTATGATCGTCGTCGTCGTAGGTATCGACGAAACCCTCGGGGGACTAACGTGTACCGTATACATACCTACCTATACTCCCAAGCTTAATTTCCAATCTCGTCTCTATTTACGCAGGGGCTTCACTTTTATTATAGGCGATGTTTTTACTTGATTTTTTTTGGTTGTTTCTTTTTTTTTATATTTTTTACGTTTCTTCTTAACACTTTCCGAATTGGAGGATGCGCGGTCAAGTTGAAATTAGATGTCTATACGCTTAGCGTACGATTAGACAGACGAAAAAGGAGAAAAGGAATAAGAATGAGAATAAGAATAAGAATATAAGGTGAGGAAAACCTTG
Source organism: Ametastegia equiseti (assembly GCA_963989295.1). Taxonomy (NCBI): domain Eukaryota; kingdom Metazoa; phylum Arthropoda; class Insecta; order Hymenoptera; family Tenthredinidae; genus Ametastegia; species Ametastegia equiseti. Next base: position 8,812,558 of record OZ022393.1, read on the forward strand.
GCTCGTCCGTCTTTGAAACGACCTTTGCGTCAGCTTCCGTTCACCTCGGAGGAAGTGACTACAACTTAACGAGTCGCGTGCCCGCGTGGTTTTTCAAGAAGCATATTTCGGACTCGGATGTTTTTTACTATTCTATGCGAACGTGGATAATATAAATAATTGACCAACACTATCATGCCAGTTTTTGTCGTCATATATATATAGTTGTACTTGATACTCTTGGCTCGCGCTTATATGTATGTATGTCGCCCTATTCAACAAACCATGAACAAACCAACTAAACGTTTTGCGCAATTAAAAGTGCTATCTGATACGTAGGGTACCTACAACTAGGCATTTTATGTACCACGCCAGTTAATATCTCACAGTTAGTAAAAAAATGTAACACCCCCAAAAATTTAGCTCTATATAAATTAATTGCTACTCTAGCAGCTCTTCATTCTCCTATGTTTCCACTTCTGTATATCTTCTATACTGCACGGTATCATATGTCTACATACATATAATGTTGTACGCTAAATGTGGGTGTGGTTAGCTTGTTTGAACGTCAATACGTATTTATTTACGCGTCTCAATATAGTCAATGATACGTTCTCGAAATTGGGGAATTACGAAAATCATTTGTTTTATCAATCGCATTTTTGCTAATGAAAATTCGTCTGTGTAACCGAAGACAGCCAATTTTTCCTAATTCAAAGCATCCGAATTTTTTTTGGATTAGTGCAAACCGTCAGTTTCAATTAATTTTACGTGTCATTCGATTTCACGTAATTCAGAGTTATGGCGGGCCAATTATTTGGATCAACCGAATTTCATTCAATTTGAAGAAAAAATGTTTAATCAAGTTATTTTCGGCTAGCAACGAAATGAGATTTTTTTTAAATTTCGCCGATGCGTTATTGGAGAGATAAGAGCTCGTCGATTTAAAAGAAAAATTTTACCAAAACTATTTGAAAATTTAGTTGAAATGAATATATTTCTGCGACAAAGTGTATGAAATATTTCTTTGCCAGTCGAGAATGATCTAATTTTCATTTCCTTTCCTTTTTCTTTTTTGTGGATTACCAGAAATTCCTGTAATCCTCATAAATTGCTCGTCACTTCTTTGAAGTTTCTAAAAAATACCAACACGTAAAATTAAACTAATCTCTTGTCGTTCGAGATGAAAGAACACGTTAAGAATATATTCGAGGAGTTTGCTTCTCCATCAGGAAAACAGCGTATACAAAAAAAAATAAATAAAATAAAATAAAATAGTAACAAATATGCAAAACGTAAAAATGTTCTTCTATATGTATTTACGTGTTGGGCACGCGCGAACGAGCACGTTGAGACCTCCTTTACTTCTCTGTATGTCGCGAGACAATCGTCGTCTACGTCGATTACGCATATAAACGGGAAGGGGAGGGGGGAGGGGGGCAGGCAGTCGACCCACTGAATTTCGTAATTTCCTGGACGTTGTTGTATCTCGTTGGCTCGAGGAATTTGGTAACGATCGTGAGGTAGGCAGGTTACTGTACACGTAACTTATATAGTATCCCGAATCACACGACGTATAAGTACGAGGAACGTGCGGTGGGCACGTATATGTATTTCGATAAGAAAGTTACCCAGGGTCGCCTATATATGTACATGTACATGTATATATGTACGAATCGCATGTTTTTTGGCTATTTTAACGCTATCGAGCCAATATAAATTGCCATTCCGAGTAGTTTTTCTATCTTCATTCGCCTATAATGTTACGCCTATATACATATATTTTACTTGTATTTTTTTAAATAAATTTACGCAATGTTTGTTGTGATGTAAGATATAGGCGGTATACCTATTAGTTTATACTATACACTAATCGCTGATAAATATTCTCATTTTGAATCGGGCCCTTCTGTCTTAATTATTTTCTAGTATTGGATTTAAAAATTTTGGTCAAGGAATTACCAGAACGAAAACGGCACCTAACTGAGAATATGAAAATTTATTGGAAAAGCATTTTGAACGGTTGAGATTTTTCACTGATTGTGAGAATGAGGATTTCGGAGTGATCGTTGTACGATTGTCAGGGGAACAAATTAATTTTGGTACACATGAAATAATCTGAAAAAGTCAGTAGGTTTCATGCCGGGATATTTGTTTCTTTTATGTTTTTTTGGTCCACGCGGTCATCCTGAGTTTGAATGCGCAAATTGTTGAACCGTCACATATGTATGTACCTGCCTTTTTTCTTTTCTTCAAATCTCATTAATTAAGAGACGCGTTGTGTTATCTGTGCCAATTCATCGGAAATATGTACGTATAACCTACCTTATACGCGTGTAGAAAAATTCGTCTATACATGAATTCAGACTAACGACGATGACGTGATCCTCGATTTTAATGAACGAACGGTTGTCAGTTTTGCGTAGATCAGATTGTATTATATAAAGAAGAAATAAGAAGACCAAAAAAAATGAAATAAAATAAAAAATAGATAAAGGAAAGAAAAAAAAATTTCGTCTTGTTAGACGGGCGAAAGTTTTACGAAGCGTAACTAATTGATTGTTGGGTAAAATCTAATACATCCTAAATTACGGTTCGAGTTGATCCTCGTTATGTATAAGGTAGGTATATAAGTCATTATTTTTGTGTCATTATGTGTATTTATGTATACACGTGAATCTTCTACTTGAGTCAAAAGTGCTCTTAGTTTTCTTATTACCCGTATATATTTACCTACATTTATTCCTTTGCTCCGGAATTTTTCAACCGAAGTGAGTCGAGAGGATGCGAGCTTTTCCTCGGTTCGTTGAAAATAGCCATTTTTTTTTGTAAAGCATTCAAAAACTTGGTATAATACTATATAGTATTCTATAGGTACAGAGTAGAGGAAAGACCCTGCGGGGTAATAACTCGCAAAACTTGGCTAGAGATCCTGCGGACGATATTCTCTGTCAAGTTGAGCACCGTCGTTTAATGAGAGGCTTTAATGGCCTCAAGTGGTACTCTAATATGTCAGAAAAACGCTTGGATTATTTTTATAACGAGCACGCCAACGCTGTCGTCATCTCGCCTTGCAAATCTACGGATTTTTGTCCTACTAGCTAATTGGGAATCGCGGAAAGAAAATTAATTTTTTTATTCATTGATATTATTCATTCGTTCGTATGTTACGTGTATTGATTTTTGATTTAACCGATTTTTCAACACAGTAGGATAGATCGTTTGATTGCAACAATTCAAGGAATGCAAATTGATTAGTTAAACCTGATCTTGGATAAAATATACCATCTCAAAGGAGCTGCAGCTTCAATTACCGAACTGCGTCACTCTAGTAACTTGATATATTACGACTAAACCCGGAAATGGTAATTCTAAAATTGACGCTAAAATAACAATGGAGGGAATACTGCTAACGCTGAACTGATGAATGAAACGTTGTTAATTGAGTACGGTGGAGAGTATGAGGTATAATTTGATAAAACTATGCCTAAATTAGTCAATTTTAATTAGTGTTACATCAAAAGCTGTCAGCGGCTGCAAGCTATAAAATTCTCTTCTATTTTTTATCCCCCAATTGTTCATCGAAATTATGATTATTATTAATTTGAACGAACGCTCCACGTCTATCGACTCCGTAAAGTGAGTCAGTTTAATAATCTCTGAAAAGGGTAGAAAAAGAGAGTAGCTTTTGTCGAGACTTTCACCAAAATCGAGCCCCTACATACGTATATACATAATACAGAGTCAGAGTCAGAGTCAGGGTTGGCGCGGGCGGAAAACGCCATGTAAAATTTACGACTGTCCCAGCAGCCGTCCCCCAGGTGCCAGTAGCACTTCCATTTCTACTTTCAGCTGTTTCTTTCAGCTTTCCACACGGGAAGGAGACTGAATCGTGAAAATAAGTGCCTCTAGCTTCTGGATATGTGTTTCATGAATGTGTAGACTATATCCTCTTTCATTCCGGAAATAGATGCCTATAAGTGTTAGTTTTAAAACAAGGATCATCGTGCTGTGAGAGGTAACTTCCTGTAACTAGTTATCGTCGGAAGTACGTTTCGACTATTGGAGACGGGATTAAAGTTCCGAATTCTGAGAGTTCCAAACGATCAGAATGACGAGTTTATTTGAGACGCGATTCTGAGTGTCTGGAAACGTTAGAGTTCAGAACTTGCGAATTTCGGAAGGTCGGAATGCAGACACCTCAAAGATCCGAGAGTTAAAAACTCAGAAAGTCCAAAAATCCGGAAATTTAAGGGATGCTCATGACAAAGCTGTCAAATAATAAACGACGTTGCATAAGCGAATTCCAAAATTCGGAATTTTGACCGTTCGCATGGCCTTTGAAATTCGGAATTTCAATCCCGCTGATCCGTCTATTGAATAATGAAAATAACTTTCGAAAATGATCCTCAATCAATTGTCATACAAACGGTGGAAACGGTGAAAGTGCCTCGTTGGAATTATTAAAAATTCATTATTTGAATGATCCGAGGTATTGATTATACACAGTCTTGAAAATTCAGAAACGTTATGAAATTTTGATCCCAAAGATCTTCAATTTGATGAATGTTTTTTGAATTTCAGATATAATTCTCTAATCTCAAGATACATTTAATTTTGGATTACATTTTTGTCAATTCGATTTGAACACATGCTGTGATTTTCAAATCCACGCGATAATGAGATTTCAAAGTCAGTCACTGAAAATTTATAAACATCGGCATATCTGGCTTTGAATTTTCCAACCAGTCATTGAAACACAAATGTGAAAATTCCACTCTGTTTATTAATTTCAATTCTTGTATCATAAATCGCCAACCATTCTCTGCAACCTTGTGGTGCATATATGAGGCAGAAATGTTCTTTTTACATTATAATTTCTTTGTGGAGAAAAATTGCTCTCGGTCGCGTCTTGTATTTTTTTTTCTTCTCCTTCTTTCTCTTATTATTTCTCTTTCAGTTTTGCTGCACCCTTGACGGTGCACGGTAGTTACGTAACATCTTTCTACCTCACATGAAAATATGCGGGGCTTTAACAGAAATTGAACGCAATGCTGAACCGGTGCACAAAGAGAGAGAAAAGAGATGAGATGAGATGAGAGGAAAGGAAAGGAAAGGAGAGAAGAGACCCTCACCATCCCTTCTGGATGCTGGTGCAAAGACTTGGGAGTTTGGCTGGGTAACCTAGCAACTCCCTTCCTTTGCGATGCACGTCACACCGTTTCAAAGGCTACATGTGCTGCGCCACCGGGGTTCCTTGGGCCGGATAAAACCACCCTGATGGTGCAAAACTCAAACGCATCGATTCTATGTATCTATATAATGTTCTTGTCCAAGGAATCGCCGGTTCTACGTTGGCTGGCGTATCGTTTCATCATACTTCATACATATTATACCTAAAACGGAAAAATTTCTGATAAACAACCATCGCGCGTCGTTAGATGCGGACAGGCTTGTTTCACGCCAATTTTCATTTTTCACGTAGGTACCCCAGCAACACGAAAAATGCCAATTACACATACTCCGTGTATAATCAATCGACCATTTTCCATTGAATTAATATACATGGAAGCAAATATTGTAGGTATCTATAATTAGAAAGTTTGTAAACTCAACGGTTTGTGTTCTGATTTCACATGTATATACGTAGATACGCTAATGAACGACCAACTCGAAAATTTTCTCTACTTTTAACGATAATTTTTTACCCTGTATAATATATTCATTATGTACAGGTGAGAAGTTTTTTTTGGCATACAGTAATAATTATTGACGAAACAGTTTTTTCGAAACTAGATAAAATTCACACGATTCTAATCAAAGCAAGACACAGGACGAAATTTTACTGTACGATGTGTATCTAACGGGATTTTTTCAATCCCAGAAATCGTTAACACGCTATCTTGATTACTCACGCGTTCTTACCCATTTTTTTTTGACTTCATTCATTTTTTTTTTTTTTTTTTTTTTTTACATTTTCTTCTCTGCCACAGGGATGAGGAAAATTGATTTAACGATTTTACGAAGCCCGGCGTTCAAGCACAATACTGAAAACTCTTGTTCGAGTTTTAGCAATAATAATAAGTTGAAATATCCCGTATACGAAAGACGGAAAGCTTCACAGCCGTTAGCAACGGACGCCCTAGTTTTTGGACTAACGATTTCCAGTATCAGACTAGGCCGACGCTTTTTCTCGTATATAAACTACCGGGGTTGAAGATGGGGACAGGTATCTATTTACCTACCTACCTACCTATGATCGTTGCGGGTACGTTTTACTAAACCCCTGAGAAAAGCTATCGCTTCAGGTGGATCTAAGTAGATACCTGCAGTTCTGCATACCATAAACAACCAAAGTCTAGCCGAATCCGATAAACGTCATATACAACTTGCTGTATATTTATATTGAACCACGAATTGTCCGCAGATCGGGAAATACGACCTGCAGCCATTCGTATCGGCAGAATTGACGGAATCCACTTGCTTTTCAGAATCTAGGAAAACTGCCTTTGTGGCAAATGTATCGGTTATCGGATTTTTTTTACACCGATCTTCTGTATACAGCGAAGTTTGAATTATTGACTCGTTTTTACTCGGTCGAGCCAGTTTTTGAACGAGCTAATGTTGTACCAATTATTTCACAATATTGCGAAATAATTTGCTTCCTAAAAACAAAATTATTTGACTCCAAAAATTGAGGCAAATCTTTTCAAATTTTAATCTAAAATGAACTCAAACTTGTTCAGCCGATTTCTGGGTACGATTTTAATAGCTTTTGTATCGTTCGGTTATTTTGATGAAATATCGTCACCCAAGACCGTCCTTCGTATATTCTTCATCTCCTGAAAAGAAAGATCGCCCACGTCCAATTCTCCACTCTTATATCCTTGAGAAATCGATAAAGACTCCATAATTTATTGGACAAAATTACACTGCAGACCAAAAGTGAAGTCGAGGTTTTGTTCTGTCGATGAAAATATCACAATTAGGGATGCATTGAATTTCATATAAACTTTGGGAATATTTCAAACGAACCGAAAAGCTTTCGGTTCAGGTAAATACCGTGTATATAGGAGGGAATATGATGATCGCGTTAAAAACGGAGCTTTCGATGCTGGCAGGACCAGATGAGCCGCCCCAAAGCCTGGCATGGAAGGAAATCGATAACGCTACGTCATTGTAGCAACCGCAGAGTGACGTCACCAACCTACGCGATTTCCGCGAGTACAGAATGGTGGGGGACAAGCATGGGGGTTAGAGGTGAGAGGAGGCGAGATATGGACCCTGTATAGAAATTGCCAGTTCGAAGCAACGCGTATACTATACATGTATAGTCCCTATATACGAATCCATAAAACTCGGGATTAATTTAGCGTCGCGATTCTCGAAAGGTCGTAGCTTGAACTTTTCCCGGGGGACATTGCCGAGCAATAAATATATAGACGACTTTAATCTTGTTAGCAAAGAACCTAATCCTTTCGATTGTCACCTTTTCGGATCATGGGATTTCTTTTGCCTTCATTCCAATTGTCATCTTATCATGATACCGAAATTTAACACCTATATGTATTGTTACAAAGGGTGGAGTTACCCATATATTTGAATCGCCCGATCGAGTAACATGTAAGAGACATCAGACTGAAGTTGAACCATCAAATGTTCGTAAACATGTGAATTATGTTGTTTGGCAATTTCTGTTTTATAAACAGTCTCGTTCTTGACTTTGAAAGAACAACTTGTGCTTGAAATATAGACGATTTGCTTGTAGCCAATTTTATTTGCGTCTTTCAATCTATTTATTTCACTCGAGAATCCACTCTCCTTTCTTAAGTAACTCCTCGAGTTACAGTATATATCCAATCTGAACGTCACATACAATCGGAATGCGAGAAATAAAAACTGTTGCCGGATTTGATAATCATCTTTTACCATTTTTGACTCGTAGGAATGGGGGAATTTAGCCCTGGCTTGTAATCAATTCAAAATATAGGAAAGGTGGTATAAATTGCCCTCTTAAATTCTTATTGTTATTCGTTGAATTCAGCTTTTTGAAACACTATACACGTATGGGTTTTTGATCATTAATAAGTTGAAAACGACCCAGCGAACGTTACAGCATTAGGAGGAACGTACTTTCTTTCAACTTGCCATATAGTATTTGAAGGAATTTATCTGAATACCCAGTTTTGTCGCAGAAGTTTGCTCCTTGGTCCTCTGAAAAATAAGCATGTCAGCAATCGCATAAATCAATGTTAAACGTAGTTGAAAGTAAACCAATTGTAAAGATCTGCAGACGGTCGGCTCCATAGATTTCAGAGTTTTTGTCCCCTGTAATATAGTTCAAAGAAGCAACTTTTGTCAGATGAATATGGTAACTTTTAATACGATGACTTTTTGCCCAGTCTGAATTGAATCGAATAGTTAATAAAAGTTCCTAAATTTCAAAGTATTGACAGAAAATAGGCTATTACTCCAACTATTTTCTTAACGTCAAATAAATTCTCTGTTCATCTGATGTTTATACAGAATTCAGTATTCTCTCGACGATTTAGAGCTGACAAAGTCTGAAGTTCTAACATTAAGAGGCACAGATCCAATTACACCAAGTTTCACTTGATTATGCTTCGAACAAATATCTATCGTGAACTTCTTTAATGCAGCTGGATAATTATAGAAAGACTTCTATGAATCTTTTCGCTCTCCGGAAACTAGTAGATTGTAAGACGTATGCATGTTGTATGTATTCATGTATGAAAAACGAAAAATATTGATTTTTTAATGATCAAGAATATTCAGAATTAATTTTCAAAAATGAACTATGATACTTCGTAGCATCGTCTGATCAAGTTAGCTCCATTCTGACAGAAGAGCACTATTAATCTTTCGGTTTATCTGAACCGCTGTATTTTATCGTTCTAGTAGGTGACCGTCTAGTATATCAGGTACAATCACGAACTTTGGTAGAAAGAAAAACGAGTTGATTTTGGAATACGAATAATTTTTCAAACCGCGAGAGCTGGTCGTTTCGATTCGACTGCTTGACTTGGTGAGAAAAAACCATTACGAATATTTACCGAGTGATATTGAATTTTTTTCTAATCTAATTTCGTTTTTCGACTACTACGAAACTACGAAAACGACGAACGACGAACGACGAACGACGAAGGAATCCCACGAGTTATTATTTCGACCTAGAAAATAAAGAATCGTTATTGCTTTTCGGCGAAATGATTATCTGCTTATTTTAAGAATTCGTGATATTAGGGGAAACCTGACCGCGCGGTATTTTAGCTCCGGAAAGCCGCGTTTATGACCCAAAAATTTTACTCGGAATGAGGAGCCAAACGCATGTATCAATGATGGTCCGTCGGTATAAAGCCGGTTTTCATATGCTGACCCTGAAAACTGGCGCCAGCACCACAGGTGCCTTACCTAGTACCTCCTGTCTTTAAATCAAGGTCCGGTTCGTGTCAGTAGGTAAGCAGGGATTTCAAAAGGTATCTGGTAGAACATATTGGCCACGTGCTCATTGTGTAATTTTCATACGTCATCCGGCTACTCTTAAGTCACTGCTTGGATTGCCTCGAACTTTTATCACTCTTTGTAGATTATGATAATCACTTGCATTATCCATATCTTTCACGTATAAAAATGTCATTTTTTTTTCATCCAAAATTTTTTGGTCTTCAATTGGTAATTTGATAAGGAACCTGCCAGTTCCCACTGTCACCGGAGTTCTGAATCACCCTGTATATATATATATGATTAATTTTCTCTTTTAACATTGTCGATTACTGAATTTTCTAATCTAGAAATAGATGCGTTTCAGTTCGTTAAATGGGCTATCGAGCAGAAATAATGAATTCCTTATTATTAGTGAAAACCCGAGAGGTGTTGATGTGATGTAAACGAAGATTGAGTGAACCGAGTAGGTATTACGTAGGTAACGATCAGGTAGGAGCAATGGGGCGCGACCGTAACGGAAAAAGGGTGGCTTGATTAAACCGATTCGAAAAAGGGGCAAAAGTTCTAATCAAAGTGACGGACTTGATTGAAAATATATTCAATCAACCTCTCTTGCGAAGCCAGGTGACTTGATATATCCGAACTTACGGTTTAATTACTTTTACGCTGATGCGAGTGATGTAAGCGAGCTATTTTTCGAAACCAATCAAATACCCATTCCAAATTATCCCGTAATTATACGTTTTCTTCATCATTTTTTAGGAATGCGAAATTTTTTTCATCTTTCTTCTTCTGTTCGTCTTTCATCGCTTCGATGATTCAAACGCATTCCTCAAAAGTGTTTTTGACGTTTGTTCTTATTACGCGTAAGTCGTCAGGTTCTTGAAAACCGGACCAGACCAGAACTTGGAAAAAAATTTCACTTATTTACAGATTCTCGTTTGATTAGTAGTTCGAAATGATCCAGCCGGTTCAAGACTCGTTGTAACAAACCCATGACTGCGAGAAAATGACGATTTTGTTTCCAAAACTGGGCGCCTCCCCAGGAATTCGTTTCGGAATCGAGAATTCCAACCCTGGAAACTTTTTCAACACCGGCCGCATTTCTTCGACAATAATAATTTCAAATCCGGTAGAATTCATAACAATTTATTTCTAATCCCATTGAATTGAAAAAAGATGATTTCAAAATCCGCCAAATCTGATTCACAAATATAGCGATAGTTTCGTTGTTTGTTGCAGACTAATTTGTCTGTCTTACTTATTACATGATATGCAACGGTTGTATTGATGAAATTGTTGCTGGTTATTGAAATATTATTTTTCAATCATCTTGAATTCATTTATAATGAACTTGAGCCGATTTTGGAAGCAGACACATAATCATAATGCAACCAATCGAAGCGTTACCTGTTCATATTTATATGTATATTACGTTCGATTAGCTATTCGAAATGTGACACCTCCGCGTGCCTGCCCCAGGTATACAGTATCTGCGGGTAGAGTGCAACTACGACGTAGAAACTATCTCTTATCTAGCCAGCTGCGGATACGCTGCTCCATAATGCATTACGTTGCTCGATGCAGCCGCACCAGTATATGCTGCAGGATGCGGTACAGGCACGGGTGGCAAATCCCACGCAGAAGTTCAAGACAAACTTTAGACATATGACATTCAAATCACTGTACTAAATATGCAGATCTCTATTAGCATTCTCTTATATACGACCACGATGCTGCGCCGCGGCTTCACGCTGTTAAATATTTCCATTCTCTTCATTTTTTGTTCTAATTTTTTTTTTTTCTTTTTTTCTTTTTCCTACTTATATTTTGTTCTTTTCAAATTATTTTCTTCACGATCATTTTATACGAGACTTCGATCCTTCGCCTATGTATGTACCTGTCCGAAGTTACAGATCTTCCTGGTATAGCACTCAGGGGTCGGAAAGATCATATTACATCGTTAGAAAACTGTCATCGTTGCCACGAGGCTGATGATAGTTTGTTCTACCAGCTAATTGAAGCCTCTATATGTAGTGTTCATTTACTCTTGTCGTTCACCAGCGAGTGACAGTTCGGTTAATTACACAATGGGCAAACAAACTAGGAAGCCATTTTTTTTCTCTTCTTCTTCTTGGCGGTATTCTCCTTTTTCTTTCACTTTATTTTCTCTCATCTTTTTACACTTGACAGGCGTCACGCGACCCCGGAAGCTCACTTTACATGTCAGTGTGTCGTGTTGGTGAAGCTGCAGGGGAGGATTTTTCGATGTATGTAATTCTATTTGCTATTTTCCTGATATTCGCATTGTGTATACCATTTTCTGCAGGACTGACCATCGATTCTCATATTCCCGCGACCGTACGACGTTTATAATTAATCCTTTTGATCGTTCGACCGTGCGTATCTGGTTCCCTGTATTTATACAGGAGGATGATTATCGTCTGATATTTAAACCGTGTATAGACCGACGCCACTTTGGCAGCTTTTTTAAGATAAACCTTTCAAAATTTGATGGACGGTATAATAACGTGTAGCGCAGGTAAATATATAGGGCATTATAAAAATCGGGGGCAGAGAATCGATCGATAAAATTATTATAGGAAGTCGCGCAAACGTCTGAATTTAATTATTTTTTTTTCTTTTTAGATTTTTGTTTAATATGATTTTTTCTTTCGAATCTCTTTAAATTTTGCCTTTGGACAGTAAACTAATTTTTATCTTTACAGCTTTTCGACTTTCCAATTTCCCCACTGTTAACTTTGAGTCCTAGGTCCTGTCCCGTGCGGACGATATCGTTAATCCTTACGATGTCGTTTCTTGAGGTTAAAGTGTATTTCACCTCCGAAATGTTTCTAAGGGATCTCGCGCAGTTTCCCGTGGTTTTATTCTAACGCTGTTATATATATATAATACGCAGAGCGAATACAAGGACTAAAACGAAATATGTAAAGTATACATATATATATAGAGAGAGTACCTATAATAAAATGACGCGATTTCTCGGGTAATATTGGAGGTCGTAAGGAATTTTTTATCTTTCTCAACTTTCAATTTTTTCAATTTTCTTACTTTTTCTCTTTCATTTTTATTCTTTCTATTTTTTTTTCTTTCGTTTTTCAAATTTTATCTCGCTCAGACGACGTCGTTAATTCTTACGACGTCGTTTCGTTGAGTTTAAGACATTTGAAACACGAAAGTTTAGTTTGGAAAGAGATTCTTTTCTTCTACTTCTTATTTTCACTATAAAGTCTCCAGAGGAAAAGGTAAAGTTTGTACCTATGTATTATACGCTACCGGAGTAGTCAATTTTCTCAACCTATACTATACAAGTATCGACGTTGTCCATCAAACTTTTTCCAACATCTAGGTATGAGGAAAATTTTCATTCCTCCATTTGAAAATCACTGGAATTTTTCTTCTGCAGTTTTTTTTATTCCCAAACCTGTGTCCCGAGAGTCAACGATGCGAGTTACATATTCGACAATGAAAATAAAAGTTCGAGCCACATTTCAACCGAGATAAAATGTATTGGCCGCATATATGTGATGAAAAAAAAAAAAATTTTTAATATAAAAAAAAACCACGGGAAATTCTAGTCCCGAAATAAGAATAATTTTTTATTCGAGAATAATCGGAAATCGCTTGGAAAGAAAAAAAATGTTGAGAACGTAAATATTTTTCTAAAGGCCAGATTTCCTTCGCCACGGGATCTCAATGCGGTGGATTTTGTTGATCAATTTTCTAAGCCACTTTACTAGATGTGGATGTGTATCTTCGTAGTACATAGAAGATTTTAGAAATGTTTTTGATAAACGAATAGAAATATTCCGGTGAATAGATTCAGGCTTCATGTTCATTCGTTGAAATTTTATTACCGTTTATTATATATTCCCTGAATACCGCGAGATTTAAAATACATATATACACACTTAAGTCAGATCGATGCATCTCGCTGCCTCTGTATGGATCTGGCGTAACTCTTCATATACCTTCGTTCATCAGACACGGTGGAATTTTATTTTTTTTTTCAAGGCGCGATTTGCTTATGCTTATAGCTTCTCGGAAGAATCTAGTATAACTATATTTACATAAAATATCAATTCCGAGGCGTCAGTTAACTGCGTCGTTCATTCATGCCATCACCACTACTATGACTAGTACTACTTCTACTACTACTACTACTACTACGCCAACGTATCGTTTCTCCATTATCTCCTTTCTCGAAACGCTAACGCCACCGATCGAGCTCGTCGTCGCGTGACCAATCTTCAATGTCTTATCACCGCTATATATACGTGTACGATCAGTTAAACAGAATTAAAAGGCTCATGGGACAACACTCGACGAACTAACGTCGCAATATTCTAATCTCCTCGGGGAGACGTATCTAAGTCAGCTCATTCCGCTGTTATATTTTATTTTATTTATTTTTTTCCGGTTTCGTTTTATTTACGTTAGTAAGAACCAGGTGATTAGAGAAATTGAATAGATCGAGAATAATCAAATGTGTTTTGAAACCGGTGATGTCTAATAACTTCTTCGATCTGCACAACCGCATCTTCATATCGTCAACGTACAATTGGTGAACAACTTTAACAGCTTTGTCATTGAATTTTCAATTACGGAATTATGCAGCTTCCTAAATTCATCACAAATGTGAATATTTCTGGTATTATACTGATATTTCGCAAGGACCAAGAATCAGTCATGTAGGTACAATTGTAACGTTCGGTTCAGATATTCAGTTAAATCGGTGGCTAGCTGGGTTTTTTTTAAAAATGAAACGTAGGTAATATACTGCCGTTATATGGGATGATTTCAAATCGAAATTAAATCAATATTGGATTGAATATTGCCGTCGATACATTTTCACAGTATTGCTATAGATACGGGATATAATCGATGATGATTAAAATATTCAGAGAACTCGCTAGAGCTCCGCGCTTCCCTTATAAAGATCAGCGTCCGGCGATATATACCCTTGATCTACTAGCAGTACGTGGGTTCAACGTTTCCCTCTCTTTACCATTTGTGGGCTCAGGCTACTTTCGATTTTCGAACTAGGTACGCTTAAATTGCATATATGTATATAAGGAATTGGGTATAGCTAAACACATCCAAGATTAGAGCCACATACATGTACACGCAAAAATATAATCCATGATAGACGTGTATTAGAAGTAACAAAATGAACTTTTTGCGTACTGTTGAAGGATTATTGACATGTACATTCAATTTTTATTCAATTCAATTTCTTTGTATACAACCTCTCCAAATATTCAGAAATATCTTTGGAATAAACGTGTATCGATCGATGCGTATGGCACCGGACATCGTAGCCTGCAAGCGTTTATATAGGTATGTACTAGAGGGTTTGAGATAGCTACGTTGGTTTTATTAAAATGGACCAAACAAATTTTCCCTTTTTATCAGAACACAAAAAAAGACATTTTAACGCTTCCCTTATCCAGTGGTTGGTGTATATATAAACTGTATATATAATACATGAAAGTTATATTAATCACGAGGAAAAACTTTTTCCCTTTGAAATATCCGTGGCCTGAGGGATCACGAGATATAACACGCTCTTTGGAGCCCGTGTTGTATAAGTGAAGTTCCTTTTTTTTTTTACTTTTTTGTTTCTTTTATCTTCTTCCGTTTTCACAGTGAAAAATCTTCACGGTTTATTGAACGTAACTTTCTGTTACCTATTGCTTATTCCAGGGCTTGAAATTTTTCGTTCATCGCATCTTTTCCCACACAGATACATATATATACGAATACTGAACTTTTTACCCTTCAAACTCGTCCACCTACTGGCAAAGTAGCTATACATAACGTAACTTTCCGCGTTATGATCATCCCCTTCGCCCAGAGCTGCTCGTACTCATGAAAATCTCTTCACAGCACTCGCATCTAACTCGCAGAATTTTCCACTCTTCTCTTTCATGTATGTGCAATTTAGATTTTACGACGAGAATGACCCTCATATCACGATTCGTCGCTTTCAACGCTAGACGACGCAACATCCGCTGATATATTTCTGTTTTAAAAGAAATAAAGACGAAAGGAAACAAAAGGGAAATTAAAAAAAAAAAAAAAAACTAGCAAGTGAAACGGTCTATCATTTTTTGAATCATTAGAATATCGATTGTATTACGAGAGGGAAGTTATACGTCAATTTACTGATCAACGACCCGAAAAACCCCGGGAATCTTGTAGGTCTTAAGAAATATGAGGACAAGGAGAAAAATTGATGATCCTCTTAACTTCCAAGCTACTGTTGTGAATCGATTGATTAGATTGATAGATAAATAGATAGATTAGATTAGATAGATCTAGATAGATTTTAGTTGGATGAAATGCTGTCAATTGAGACCAGAATCGTGAAAATCTGTTTATCCAATCTCAAGATATTATCATTGATTGAAATATATCTTCTATCAAATCTCGTATTCGGAGTAACTCGAAAACTACTGATCTAATTAAATCCAAAATCGAGTTAATTCTAAGTTATGAACAACCGCCTCAATTAGGAACAAAATCATGAAAATCAATGTATGTTTTCTCGAGGTATATGCTCAGACCTTATATCAATCACATACCCTGCGGATATCCATCTGAAGAAAACAATCCTCGAAGTTGATTCTCAGCTGGATTCTAAAATTGTTGGGGATCTGGTGAAAACTCGAGTTTTCATTTTAGGGATCAATATTATAATAAATTACCTTCTTCAAGAGCGGGAATTTTCGGAATAGAGTATGAGTAAGAGTACGAAGAATAAAAATACAACTTCGGCCACACGCCTCAAGCTTCAATCTCGAAGAACCGTGAGGCAGGGAAGATTTGACTATTGAAAATGAAAGAAGTACGTACGGTATATACGTGTATGCCGAGGTCACTTGTTCATACACGCCTTCATACCTATACGTGTCTCTTCCTTTTGGTATCCACCTATGTTATATGGGACGCCGTTTTCGACTCTTTCTCTCTTTTTCTCTTTCTCTCTCGTTTTTTCTCTTGAGAATAAACAACTTTGCAAGAGGATAATATATAGGCTAGAAAAGCGAAGGGAGCGCCGGCGTCGCAAGCCATCGCAAAGAGGGGGATGACGCGGCGGGGGGGGGGGGGGGGGGGGTGAGGATCGAGTTCAGCTGGATGAGGGGTCGGGGTGAGGTTCGGGGTCACCCCTCGTGGCATTAGGCCACCTCCCTTCCGCCCCTACGCTCCAAGCTGAATCAATACTCGTCCAACTACCTGTTTACGCTTTACGAGACTTCATATAGTATATCGCGAGGCGACACGCTCCCTGGCTTTTTTTCTAATATTTTCGTTATTTATTCATTTATTCATTCATTCATTTTATTATTTATTTATTTCCTTTGGTATCTGTAGCGTCAAGGTAGTATAGTTAGTAAAATCTGAACCCTCCAAAAAAACAGTACCATATAACTATAAAATTACGGAAAAATTCTATATACTTAAGCTGGAATTCGACGTTCAAAAAATTATTTATCCAAAGCAGGGAAAAATTGGCTCGCGTCGAAAAAAATCCCAGTAAAAATTCAGATAATAACAAGGGTTGAGGCTATATGCCAATTGTTTTTACTTTCAAAGTATACCTACCAAGAATGTAAAATAAAAAATAAATATCTGTCCCATGTCATTCGCGACCTTTTATTGATAAATTGTTTTTTCTCTTCAGTGAACAAATTATAATTCCCTACCTGTATGCAATTATGCAATGAGGAGTTAGGTGGAGCTTTTATATTCCAGTTTGAATTGCATAGGTTTTCTTTTTTCTTTGTATTGTTTTCTTTGTTAGTTTTTTGTTTTTGTTTTTTTCTTCTTTCATTTTTTTCTCCTGCTTTCGTATCTGGAACACGACAAGTGAGAACGTCACATGTAGGTGTGTACAATTTCTGGGTAGATGAAGGGGCGCAAGCGAAGATCTATATTTCGGTTCGCTGTACTCGAGAAATATAAAATCGGTGTACTGTATATTTGTCACTATGTTTGAGTAAAAACTATGAACAATGAAAAGCTAGCAATATCAACGACGAACAAACGCGAACGTTGATCAAACGAAGCACGAATCAAGTTCACTTCAATCTGCAGTGACATATTACACACTCGTCGGATATACATATATTGTTGCAAATAATAGAAAGAAAAAAAAAGAAAATGGAAAAAATAAAATAAAAAAAGGAAAGAGATGTACGCCGCATCGGAATCGATGACCCAATTTTTTGGTTTTCACTTTACGTCAATCTCGATGATATTTAACCTATCGATCGGTTATCGATTTTACACACGGACTAGAAAAGCTTCCGTTACGCAACGAAAAATACATGTTGAAAAAGAAAAAACAGGTGAATTACACCTATCGCCGTTCGGAAATAGTAACATGAGAATTTTTTGAGAAAGGCCCGTCTTGTTTCAATTTTTTTGTTGATTTCGAAGTCATTTTCGAACTCTACCGAAGAAATCAATGGAAATTTGAATGATATGAGCGTAAAATTCCATTGTAGAATATTGACATATTTTTTCTCAGACTCATACAAGCGTTTTCTGTAAATTTGACTGACAATGAGCTTGAGATTGGATTTCTGATGAAATTATTTTTCAAGTCTTTGAAAAAATGGCATTCTGGATCAGAAAAAAAGGGGGAGAAAATGAAAAGCTACAGTGGGTAAGATAAGATACATAGGGTATACCTACCAAACAACGGCTCTTTGCCGTCTTGTTCAGGGTCGCGAAGCGTATACACAGTTGCAGTGAACGGCTGAAGAGATTCGAAAGGTCAAAAGTTTCCTCCGAAAGGATCCCTAAGAGCATGAGTATAATTAGTCAGTGGTGGTTAATTTTCCCCCGAAGATGGGGTGAATTATTGGTTTTCAATATGGCGGATTATTAGCCCTTGGTAAACCTCCCGACTTCTATTATATATACGAGAATCTCCGATTGCGGATGTTCTTGTACAATTTTACAATTCATTCATAGTACATATCTCGATCGATGTTTGCAATTTTGCAGATTGAAAAAGACGCGATCTCGATTAGTTATTTTAGAAAACATCGTATCTTTTTTCACATTTTCAGACATCGTGTTATTTTCCACTGAAAGTATAAGACTCTGGAGTTTTTTTGGCAATTTGAAGAATAGCGCAGACTCGGAAGTTATAGTGAAACATAATCGTTTTTATTTTCAGGGAGGATATCCGGCTAAGCTGAAGAAGGTACTGATAGTAACAGCGCCGCTTTGGTTCAAGGCGCCGTTTAAAATCCTGCGACTTTTCGTTAGGGAAAAGCTAAGGGATCGTGTTTTCACCGTATCCGTACCACAACTTACACTTCACATACCGAGGGAATCACTTTCCCGCCGGTTGGGCGGCACCTTGGAGGTTCAGCATGACGCGTGGCTCCTCCACTGTCTTAAGTCAATGACTAACCGGGGCGGGGGTGAACTGTGCGAGGCAAGGAATCATCCGATTTCATTAAATTGATTATTCATTCATTCATTCATTCATTAAAATCATTTCGACTTACTTTTTCAACCCTCCAATCGAACGGTTATAATAATGTAGATTTGGTAATTATTGAATATCAGGTTGCCCCCGGCGTGGTAGCCCCTTTATCTCCAACCTCGAAAATCCACAATCAGCAACAGAACTCGAATGGCACTACTATCAGCAGTCCTACTAGTCCAGTGAACGATAAGCCAAAGGCTAAGAATGGGGTTGCCAATATCAGCGATATCGAGATTTGCAACGGTGATGCGAACGGTGATATTTGGACCGGTAGCGACGAGGCACCTTCACCGGTACAACCACCATCATCAGCCAGTTCAGGGTTCAGCGACGACGATAGTCTTCACGGTGATCTTGGCCTACAAGCCGTTTCCATGGAACAACTCATCGAAGCTGTTCACACTAGGGGAAAAGCTGGACTCGTTTCAGAGTATATGGAAATCAGGCAAAGACCACCGGACGGTTCCTTCAATCATGCCAAGTGAGTATAACATCTTTTTAATCTTCGCAATTCTCGTACACGATACATTTCATTCTTCGCCGATCACCTAATACTCTGCCAATTATAAATCGGGGTGACTTTGTTCTGTTCTACAATTTTGAAATTCATGTTTTACCATATAAATTCGACAGTATAATTTGGTGACTAAATTGATCTACTCCAAGCTGGACGTGATCAATCGATTTCTAGGGTTCCCTAGAAAATAATTCATTCTTAAATAGGTTCGAATCATATTTTTCACCGATTTGCAATCAAATCAGCAATGATTTGGTATTGAATTCTGTCTTTTCACTGAAACTATATGAACACCGAATTTCGACGGAATTTCAAAATACACGATCCGTAATATGATACCAGTCAATTTTATTACGCGTGTGATTGCTAATGGGCGTATTTTGTTACTCGATGATAGATCGATGCAGTGTGATAATATAATAATATGAATACTTCGTAATAAAAGTAAGTTTGAACCAGTGAAAACAGGAAGTTGCCGGTATATAAAGAAGTTATTGTTATTAAGGAACGCGAAAGCACGGAGAACAATAACGCTCCGGAGATTAACTGTCGTGAGTTTTATGGAAGTATTTTGTACCCGCGTGGCTATATTTTATACAGCGATTATCGCTGGAGGTAGAAGCACTTCCTCAGATCGAGCTCCTTTCTAGATTATGAGCGAACCAAAAAAATTAATTAACATTTTAGAACGTCGAAACAAGAAAAAATAATAACCAAACATCAAACATTTCGAAATTGTTGTAATTTCCCTATTCCCTTTTCGGCAAAAGGAAAAACCAAAAATTAATAGCTTGCGTGACCAAAACTGCATTACTCCAATTTTGAAGATTTGCTTCCAAAAATCGATAAAAATCATACAAGGGAGAGAACAAGACCGTTTTTAAATTTGATTGACAAGCAGTTCTAGACTTTCGCTAGAATCAAAACCGTGTGATTTTTTTTTCCTTAAACAAATTTTTTTTTGTGTTTTTCTCAGACTCAGAGGCAACCTGCCGAAAAATCGATACACAGATGTCCTGTGCTATGATCATAGCAGAGTCTGTTTATCACAGATCGAGAACGATCCCTCCTCGGATTACATAAATGCAAATTTCGTTGACGGTTACAAGCAAAAAAATGCATTCATAAGTACGCAGGGCCCATTGCCAAAGACGTGCGGTGATTTCTGGAGGATGGTGTGGGAGCAGCAGAGTCTCGTCGTCGTCATGACTACCAGGTAGGTTTTACAGTTTTTGTGTAAACCGGATGTTGAAAGTCGTCAGGAATCGACTATATTTGTTACATTATCATTATGAAACGCGCTTTACGTAGAAAACCCAGTTTACCCCGAATTTCTTTCATAAACTATTCATGCATTTCAATTAGAATCTTCAACATTATAAATTCCTTGCCATATATCCTATACTATCTCTTGGCCCTCGTCCAAAAGTCCATTTTTCCCACAGCCTCATTATTTTTCTACTTTTTTTGGGCGGGTTGCGAATTATCTGGACTCAATTTTGGACATTTTCCAGCCTTCCGCGATCCCATTTGCTACACCCCAATCCGGATCGTCGAATTTCACAACGAATTTCACGTTTTAAATAAATTTTGCAGTATCGAGTGTATTTTTATTTATACTTTCTCTCTCTTCAACAACAATAACGCGAATTGAGTGGAGTCTTTCGGTTTCTGCTCTCGTACCTGCGGAGTTTTTTTTTTTTTTTTTTTTTCTGTTCGCGGGTTTTATTCCGGGCAAATTTTAACCCAAGTTGCGAATCGATCATAACCCTGATCGCTATACATACCCAAAACATCGATCAAAATTGTTTCAGGGATGCCATTTCCGTAATTTTCACGATATTGAAAATCTAAAAAAATGCTGCATCGCGGAATTTCATGCCGAATCCAACGAGCACAGGCTGATGATTTTATCTCGATTGGTTCGCTCGGAAGAGGAAAATAAAGTTGAAAGTTGGTGTACAGAAAAATGAAAGATATTAATTGTATAAAAACGGTTCTAGGAATGCAATTACCTTAATTTTCGCGATATTGAAAATCTGAAAAATTGTGGCATCGCAGAATTTCACGGTGAATCTAACAAGGACAGGCCGATCTTTGTAGCTGTACCGAGTCGCTCGCAAGAGAATGACAAAGTTTAAAGTTAGTCTCGGAAAAGTGAAAAATGTATTTCCTTTCGTGTTCCCGTTTGCTACACTGAATTGAGTAGAGTTTATCGGTTTCTACCTGCAGCATTTTTGCGAATCGATCAACCCTCATCGCTGTTTATACATATATCTAATACGTATATATAGTATATATATATGTATAGGTACGTCAGTGAATTTATTTTTAGACGATATGTAGGCGGATCGCCCGATATACTCGTATAAGTTATATGTATAGATTATGAGAAAACAAGACTTTCGTAGAAATTTCTAGCATCAATTTTCCTCTCGTAGTACACTCACGCCCACACGCTTATGCTTCCCGAATTAGAAATTTTGAAAACTTCTAAAATTTTTATTTTATTTATTTATTTTTTTCATTTATCTATTTTCAGAGTGGTTGAACGCGGACGTACAAAATGCGCTCAATATTGGGGACCCGAACCTGGGGATGAAGTTTCCGCGGGTGGTTTTACAGTCACAACTTTAGAAGTTGAAACAAATCCTGATTATACGATATCCATGCTTCTTCTCACCAATGACAAGGTAACGTTGTATTCAATATTCATTTCATTCTTCATTACATCTCACAGTTTTATTATGTTTTTAATAGTTTAGCTGAATATAAACTGAAAATTTAACACTTTTCTATATATCTTTTCTCTGTCTTTCGCTACTTCTATTGAAATTTTTTATTTTCATTTATTTTTTTTTAATTCTACTAACTTGGCTCATTGTCTGATGATTGTCTAGATCCGTCTCCATTGTTAGAGTTCGTAAGCTGCTTGAGGGGACTAAGAACCCTTCAGACAGTGAAATGTTGCGTTTCAGAAAGAAACTCTAATTCCAAAGTCTGCATTTTTCTGGAAATTCTATGAAATTATTTAACGAATATCGTAAGAAACAAGCGGTTTTTTCTTTATCCACGTACAAGAGTTCGGATTATAGGTTTTTTTTTCTTCGTTTTAAAAAATCGCAGAATGATGTTCTTCAAATTGATATAATTCAGTTTCGCGGACTTTGAAATTGTACGTTGAAGACAAAAAATTAATCGAGATCCGAATTTCCAGTACGGCAATTCGGGTAAATGGTATTTGTACAAAAAAATAAAAAACTGCCCGTACGAAATCTCAACTTGATATATCCCTTATGTTGAGTTATCGTGCAAAAAAACAATCGGAAAATTACATTTCTATAATACCTACAATATCCAAGAGGTCTTGAAAAAAGGGGATTCGTGTATCACAATCAGTCTGGTGATTTTTTCATTTCACAGATTTATTGCTGAAGTATTTTCTTTAATTTTTCTCTTGCGGAAAATTGAGATTTTGAAGAATGTCAACGAATAAATGATATACATAATTGCTTCTCTTTCTTCGTTTCTGGTTCATCAAGATTCTAAAATCATCATTGTTCCTGTTTTTTTTTTTTTTTTTCTTTTCTAGAAAAATTCAAATTCCAATCATTTCTGAACATCATTTTTTTTCAACACTTTCCAGACGGAAGAAACTCGCGAAGTCTGTCATATGCTGTATACAGCCTGGCCTGATTACGGTGTTCCACAATCCGCGAAAGCCCTCTTGCAGTTTCTTTCATTGGTTAGACAACAGCAGGGCAAACTTCTCACGAGTCGAGGAGATACTTGGGCTGGCCACCCTCGAGGACCTCCTATTGTTGTGCATTGCAGTGCTGGTATTGGTAGGACAGGTAAGAATGAAACTTTCCTTATGTACATACCTAGTCGTATCTTTTCAGCCCATATTTCTTAACACGATGATCATTTTAACGAAAGATAATCAACCCACTACTATGAGTATTCAAGCTATTTTCCTCTTCTTTCGAAAGGTCAAACGTTTCGTACCGAAAGAATAATTGCTTCTGAATATTGTAATTATTAAATAAACCTTTATGCAATGATAACAAAATCGCATTGCAAATCGGTATACGTGAATATCAATTCCCATTTGTTTTTGTTTTTTTTATGTATTCAAAACACAAGTCCTGAATCAATTCGGTGGTCAAATTTTGTGATAGAAATCAAATTTTGTAATTTTCCTTGAGTAAAATTTACCCAGGCAAGTTACAAGTGGTTGCTATATGTGAAAACTATCAGTCCGATCGGGATCGAAAAAATACTGAAAATAATTTGAACATTCTAAAACATGTGTGAAAAGTTGTTGTGTCAAAATTCAAATCACAACACGTTGATAAAAAAAAAAAATTGAAAGTTGGTAAATTTCTCAAAAAATACACCTTTTAATTCGAAAAATCATAACTTTTTTAATTCTCGATAGTTTCAAGTCAAATTTAAACTAGAATACTTGTCAGATATGGTACTTCTAGGTAAAAAATATTGCAGGTTTGAAAACAAGTATTTATTTCGACATGTGAAACAGATCGATTTTGGAGTAGAAATCAATGCGGATTTATCTGGAAGATATAAGTACGAAAAATGCATCTTTTTGCTGAAAAAATCGTAACTAATGCATTTGTTGAATATTTTTTACCCAAAATAAGACCTGGCTAAAATTTATCCATGGTGGCAACGAAGGGTTGAGCAAAGACTCACAAGAATTTCAATCTAAATCGAATGTGTATTACTGAACAAAAAATCTGTCAATTTTTCCCATTCACTTAGACTTGAATGCCAGAGGGTTTGAATCTTGAAAATTGAAAAATCAATCCACCTCAATATTATTTCAACTATAATTTTTGCTTTTCAGGGACCTTTTGCACCCTCGACATATGTATATCACGTCTCGAAGACACGGGGACTGTCGATGTGAGAGGAACAGTAGAAAGAATCCGAGCCCAGCGAGCATACAGCATTCAAATGCCTGACCAATACGTATTTTGCCATAGGGCATTGGCGGAATACGCATTATCCCGCGGTATGCTGAGTCCCCAACATTTGGCAATGCTGCCGTCAACAATCGAGGAGGATTCCGACTAATCTATAGAAATAGATATAGAAATAATATTAAAAATAAATAAATAAACATTAAAATTAAAATTAAAGGTAAATAAAGTTGAAGAAAATAATGTTACGTAAGAGCCCGAGCTAACCGAACCCTCTCGTCCTGTCCCTTAACTCACAGGGTCTACCACGTACGGATATAAAGAAAAATAGAAAATCAAGGGAAAAAAAAAAACAAGAAAAAAAAACTACCTAATAAGAAGAAAACTATACGCGACTATGTTAGAAAAGCCGTATTATAAAGTGCTGTTCTCTCTTCGCGTTTAAGTAAATTGTACATTTTGCCAATCCTTACTATAATCGTAAGTTACTACAAGTCGTTTGAATACTGGCTAGATACACGTTGCGTCGTTTACCCTTCTCCTTTCCTTTCCCATTCCCATCCTCACCTTACCATGTCTTTATTAGAAGAATATAGAATCATTTTGAATTCTATGATTCCTTCCCCCTCCGGTGGACGAGAAAGAATACCGCCATATAAATGTATACCAATAACACTGAATTTCTCAGTTTATACGAGTGTCGAGATTTACCCTCTACTTCCGGTAGTCAGAAGAAATGTAAAAGAAATTTAAACCGTGTGGAATATTATTTGTAGCTTTGATGTAAACGGTTTAAGGAACCCGTTCTTTTTGGATAACCAAAGATTATCCGTTCTATTATACCTTAGATTCGGTCTTAAGATGACGAATTTGTAAATTCGTACTGAATTTTTTATTTCAACTATTGTTTCAAATGACAAAATTTCTACGCTACGTAGAGTTTTATAGTCTTCGGGACACGTATACGTCAATGTGTCAAAGATGATCACAAGGGTATGGAAATGGAATGGAATCGAATAGCGAGCAAGATACAAATCGTATTAAATCTGGTCGATGAGAAATGACTAAAAATTAAGAAACTGAGAGATGAATATGAAAAGTAACAAGTGAACCGGGTCTAAGATGATTATGATGATAATGATGATGAATTTTTTAAATAAATCTTATTAGGTTATAGAGTATTGCGACTGATGGAATTTAATCAGGATTTAGTAAAACTATTCATTGGACTGAGCACAGAACATTTCTAAATAAATAAATAAAGTAAAGTAAAGTAACGTAAAGTAACGTAAAGGTATTCACGATAAGGTAAATAAATAAATAAATAAATGATTAAATAAAAAAAATATACTCACTTTTGCGAGAATAGAATACCTTAAGTTGATATAACTTTGATGGAAATGTATATTTATAACTATCCTAGGATTAGATTATTAAGAAACCACATTTTCCGGTTCATTCAATATTCCTATAAAGTATACGGAAAACAAAATGCAGTTTATTATCCAACTCAGCGCTGTCTATAACCAACCAAATCAAACATTTTCTTTTCTACTATCAACTGATCATCAATTATATTATTTCTATAATAAAAATCTTCTTTTCTACGCGTTCACTGAATATACGAGTTTTCAAAATTCAGCCTGTCGACTGGGTTTGACTTTTTTCTCTCTTTCTTCCACTATTTCCTTTCTGCTGATTCTATATTCTGATGATATTTTATTCAAAGAAATTATTCAAATGAAAATCGGTGTCCTTTTAATTATTGAATAAAAAATAAATTGTGTTCGTCTCGTTCTTAATTAAATAAATTATTAAGAATCTTTAACGTACCCTCCTCAGGTACCAACAATGGGCATATTATTATTATTATTATTATGATTATTATTATTATTATTATTATTATCACTATTATTATTAAATTAATGTTAATAACTAATTTTTGTTGAGAAAAGAAACTATTTATTAAAATATCAATACGAGTCTAACGAAGTAATCATTGTTTTTTTGTTTGTTTTTTTGGTTTTTTTTGTTTTTATTATTTCTTCATCATTACTATTAAGATAATTATGATTATTTTTAGGTGATATTTCTTGTCTAATCGAATCATTTTATGACAATGTTGAATTTTTCAATCATGATGATACGTATAACAGTATTCCGTGTGCGCTGAAATAAAAAAAATAAATAAAAAATAAATTAAATAAGAAAACAGAACGAATATGAAAAATGAGAAATGAAAAAGAAACGACCGTTGATAATTGATAATTACAAATGAAAATATTGAATGAATGCGTATAGTGCGTTAATTAGTGAGATTTTTAAGTGCAACTCGATATTACTAGCTTTTTGGTGAGAAATTGAAGAGTTTCGAATCAGTAAATAATCTAGCTAAGGATAACGAGTTGTGGTATAAAGTCTCCGAATAGAATTTGATAAATTGATATCTTTCTATTTCCATATTAACTTTTAACCGCTGTATCGTTAGTCGTAGTGGAAAGCTGGGTGTATTGTACAACTTGATTTTCCCACGTTATTCTATGATATAACAATTATATATTACCACTTAGTTTACAGGATCTTTTTTCATCCTTAAACTAAAGTCAACGATGTTATTGCCCCCAGCTTTTGTAGTGTTTAAATCAAATTAACAACAAAACAAAAAATTGAACAAAAAAAAAAAGAATTCTTAGGCATTAAGCAACCACGATAATTATTATCAATACAAAAAGTAACGAATACGACAAAAAAAAAAAAAAAAACAAGATGCAAAAAACAGACACAAACAATTATTCTACAGAAATAAATGAATATGTACCCTGGGTGTATGCATGATGCTAAATCTTACACGCCGAGGACTCCACCATAAATAATATTTTCAATTAAGAAGGAAACTATGACAATTTGGAAAAATTAGCAAATCATCAGAGATTGCAGTCAGATTAATAAACTAACCGACGTATGTTGTACGAGATAAACTGTAAATACTTATGCCTTGAATTATACCTATACCGTAATTGTACCTAATTAATTTAATATATTGCAAAACAAAAGAAAAAGAAATTAATAAATGGATAAATGAATAGATGAATAAATACCGTCATTCACAGACGTTCGTAAATGAATATATTATTATTTCGAAGGATAGAGGTGATAAAAAAGACGATGTAGACACACCTATCCCTTTATTAGAAATATAGTTACATTCATACATAAAATTGATTTCATATTTTATTACATACTTAAATCAGACCAAAAATTCATGAAAGAAAACCGAACAAAATAATCTTACTAGATGATTACGAGAAAATATTGGAATTATGTTATTTATAGTACAGAGAAATGTTGAATACACGTTCTTCATCTCTTTCAAGTCTAAAGGTCTTGGGGAAAAAATTTCGAATTTTTTTTTTTTTTTTTTTGGTTTATTCTCTTCGATTGTGTCTATCACATCGTACCGTACTAATAAACGTCTTCAATGAATCAATAAATGAATAAATAAATATCTACCCATCAGTGGGATTGATCCGAATAAAATAATAACGATAATAATACACAAATTTACAGACGCTTCAACACTGAATACATACTTAATACATGTAACCGATAAATAAACATTATCTAAAACTGTTGTAATTTTGAATGTTCGTTGTCATATCAAGTAATTGTTAAATACGACGAAGAAAATATTCCCTGGTACTCACGAAGAAAGAAATTAAAAATTTTGTTTAAAAAATTGAGAAAAAAAAAAGGAAAAAAAGGAAAATGCATTAGATACAATTATCATTGTTAGACGTCATCGCGCGATCGTGAATCGCGATCCCCTCACGCGCATTTCTCATTCAATTTGTGATATAATAAAAAATATTGGAAAAAAAAAGAATAATGAATAAATAAAAATAACATAATAATAATAATAATAATAATATTAATAATAATAATCTTTGTGAGCTCGAAATTATTTTTATGAAACTTATCCGATATTTTTGCAATCTGTGAAATCGCTACGGTTAATTAAATATTTCCCTCAACCCTAATTCCTCCCTCCAACCTCGAAACCCCGTATATATTATTGTGCTTTACATCTACGAGTATATTATGATAATATCTAATAGGATCGAAAAAAAAAATACTATCGTAGATTTGGTTCAGTACACATTTATGTATACATGATATATATTTGTCATGACATTCGAAAGAAAGAATACCACAAAATTAATTAATAAAAATCAAACATTTGTACATGCGTATATTATACGTATATGTATACATGAAATAATGTTTCAGAGTTTAAAAACATATTTCTCTTTCTTCAGTGTATAAATAAAAACGAATGAATAAAAATCAGATGTGTGCCGCAGAAGATAAAAAATACGTTGACGTGTGAAAAACAAATTACGGATACGGATATATGTATACTAGGGTGCTTTTTTTTGGGGACTATTTTTTTTTTTTTTTTTACTTCCACCTCCAAATTTTCTTGGAAACACCTCAAAAAAAATTCCCTGAAAGTT
Organism: Ametastegia equiseti; assembly: GCA_963989295.1. Lineage (NCBI taxonomy): Eukaryota > Metazoa > Arthropoda > Insecta > Hymenoptera > Tenthredinidae > Ametastegia > Ametastegia equiseti. Next base: position 8,841,511 of record OZ022393.1, read on the forward strand.
TGAGCCCTTAATATTAATATTAAGTACTCGCCCTCGGCGTTTGAAGATTTCCCATTTAAAATACACGTAACTTGAATTTTTTTTTCTCAAAATTCGCATAGCTCAGAGGCCCTTTATGCTATTCTAACGTTTGAAGAACCAAATTACTCAGAATTGAATGCTCTACAATAGTGCCCAGTAAAAAGCTTACTATCTCGATAAATATCAATAATAGAGATCAGTGCCCGCAACCTTTTTTGAAGGAAATTCAATTTGCTACAACTTTGTCATTTGAAATTTTTCTGTATTTTCAGCCAATTCTGAAAAAACAACGAAAAAGCAAGAAATTTATGAAATTTTGACTTTAATCACCTGTACTGTCTCACCCGTGTAAGTTACATTCCCGTTGCAACGGGCACTTTTGTAGAGCATTCGATTCTGGGTATTTTGGTTCTGCAAACGTTCGAATAGCATAAAGGACCTCTGAGCTATAACGATTTTAAGAAAAAAAAAATTCAAGTCACGTGTATTTTAAATGGAAAATCTTTGAACGCCCGAGGGCGAGTACGTAATATTAATATTAAGGGCTCAAACTTTCAGGGAATTTTTTTTGAGGTGTTTCTGAGAAAATTTCGAGGTGGGAGTAAAAAAAAAAATAGTCGCCAAACAAAAGCACCCTTATACATATAATACATTGTGAGGTTTTTTTTTCAATTTTGGAAACACCTATAAATTAACTCATACACGTGTGTCTGAAACCGAGTATATACATAGGTATAGCGTATGTATATGGAACAGAGAAGAGTTGAAATGACTTCGAATTGACAATAACTCACGGTTATTACCCTCGCGTCACGGAAAATATGTTATTTTTCATTGAATGTCCTGTTTCAATATAACAAGTATATTTATACATACAGATCTATACCTATATACTTTGTCGGAAAAATTGGATCGATTGAATAATTAATCCTGTTAATCGTCGCGCGATCCTCACATATTATACATTATAGTATACAATACATACATATAGTGGATGGAATCGATGGATTATAAACTTATACCTACATCGTGATTGAACGCTATGAAAATTTAAAAAATTACAAAACAGAAGAAAGGAAAGGAAAAAAACAGAACATAAAACGATGATGTATGTATGTACCATTAGAGATTCGTACGGTGAATTATATTGTTACGATGCTAGCCCAGTCCACCCCTGCACCCATTATGAATTATTATCAAAGTACGCAATATCTGCCCGATACTAAGATATTAGAAACGCTGCAGTTATACGTTGTAGGTTCGTAAACAGACACAATAAACGCTACTAACCGTGTATAATCCTAGAAATCTGTCTATACGCGTCGTTTTGTATGTGGATGTTACAAACTGTTGTAAATATTCTAAATAAATACTAAATCCGTAATAATAATAATATCAACACAAGGTGTTTCATCATTTTCATTTTTCCAGGTCCTAATCTCTGCTACTTTTGCTCATTTCATTCTGATATCTAATCGCATGAAGACTTTGGTGCTGAAGGGGTCACATTTTTATAACAAAAAGACGTACAATTTAACTCTTCACAATCGCTGTTATATAATGAGAAAAAATGACAAACTCGTAGCTTTTTTGTTTAATGTTTTTCTTTCACATGATTTCTCAATGGCAAAGAGTCGTATCGGCTAATTTTTACTCTTTTCAACTATATCGTTATAATAATACAACATTTGTGCGCCAAATAACATGAATTTGCTATTCTAATTTGACAACTTCCGACGTAACTCTATGCCAGGAAGAGAGAGGAACAATTGTACGCCCTTATGGTGTCTCCAGAAGTCTTTCAAATGGCAAAAAGGAGTGACATAATCGGAGTAAACTACTTAGTTCGAAGCGTATAAGTTCTAGTGTTCAGATATCGAATCATTAAATCACGATGTTTCTCAATATACTTTCGAGTAATTTTCAGTGTGATACCGAGAAACAAGAATTCTACGCCCTTCTGTCTTTTTGAGTGCCTCATGCCACCAGACACGCGGTGTGTATAATCAAGAATAAGTAAGCGATATAGTCGACTCATTCTCCTATGCAAATGGATATCCTGCAGACGTCACATATGCATGTGGCATTCATAACGAGATAATCAATCGCATACATCTGCGTATACATATTTACGATCGAGTATAAAAAGAAATAAACAAATGTGCGTCATATTTTATTTATTACTCGAAAAACAACAAGGATTATAAGGAAAATTCGAAAGTGCTGTATATTCCAATTCCTGAAATTAAGAAAATTCAGTGAAATTGAAATATCCTGAGACTCGTCGTCATGTTCAGGGGTGGTAGCTCTGGAAGATCTGGAATTCCTGAAAATTTCATGAAATTTCAATCATCGTCATGGAAAAAAAAATAAGTCTTGAGAATTGAAATCTTAAATGATTTGTTGATATTCCTTAACTACCACTTTTGAGCTATTTTGTTGATGAAAGTACCATATTATGTCTTGTGAGTATCACTCTAAAATTTCGTTAGAAAAAATGGAAGAATGAAAGAGTACATTTTTTGGACATTCACATCTTCGCGAATTTTTTTAGACACCTTGACATGTAATTTCGGTCGAATTGACTTATGGTACATATTCTACAATGTTCAAAGTATGTTCCATAATTTTTTTGACAAAAATCGGACGGATACTTTTTGTACGGCAGCCAATTAAAAATCAGTGGGGTAAATAATTGACCCAGTGCGACGACCACGTGATTCTAAAGAGGTGTGACTATATAGGAAGGGTTATAATACAGCGTTGAATCTTACTTGGAAGATAACAATTATCGTAAATTTGAATTCAATGTCATGGAAAAACCATATCTTAGTTCCTGCAAAACCTTGAAAATGTCATGTATTTTTATTCAGGAATACTTGTGGCCACCCTAGCCTCGTAATCCTCGTAATTAGACTGTCGGATTCAAATGTTTGAAAAGCGTAAGGACGCGCCCTCTGGCTTGTCAAGTTTGACGTTTGAAATGAGAATTGCATCATGTACCGCGGCGCGGCGTGTTGTCGGCCACCGGGTCCCGGGTCGGTCATCTCGTCGTACGCCACTCTGCCAACGGCTGACGCTAGTGCGGCTGTCTTGTTTCGCACAGGCGCAGTGCCGGCCTAAACTCTCGAGTCTCGACTCTCGGTTCGTAAACGGGGAATCGGGGGAATATCAATGGGCGGCCAGATAGTAAGATGGCGGACTGCGAGTCGGAGGTGCAGCGTCCGCTTACGAGGGATGACGGCATGAATACTACCGTGACGATGATTAACAACGGGCGGGTGCCTCATCAGCATCCGACTGGTAGCCCTTCGGTAAATCCCTCCGCGCAGGGACCTCGGTGCGTAACGATATACAAAACCGAAACTGGCTTTGGATTCAACGTGCGTGGTCAAGTCAGCGAGGGTGGACAGCTGAGGAGTATTAACGGGGAGCTTTACGCGCCGCTACAACATGTCAGCGCCGTTCTACCCCAAGGGGCAGCGGAAAAGGCAGGAGTACGAAAGGGCGACAGGATCCTTGAAGTGTAAGTTTCAATTATCACTAGACATGATATATACCGATCGCGTCGTCTGTTGTTTCACCTCTGTCTCTCTCTCTCTCTCTCTTTCTCTCTCTCTCTCTTGTTCGGAAGAAACTCTGTCTACCTATACCTGCCCAACTCTTCCGTATAGTAGACGCTAGACGCTAGCTTCTTCTTCTGTCATTATGCCTCCGATTCGCACGGACACAAAAGGAGCCCCAGGTATACGCTATACACTATTGCCTGCGAACTGCCGAGAACAATTTTAACGACCAGCCAACGAGGTGGTATAGATTTTCCGAGACCTCGAGTGTAGGGGTTCATTCCTTATTCTCTGCCCTTCGCGAGCACAACAAACCCCTTATTTCTATCCTCGGTTATCGTGTGTCTTACATTTTGACTAATTACATCAACTCTTAAAAATCTCTGCGAATGATTCACAGGATCGTTTCACCCGTTGATGACTAAAAACAGTACGCATATGTGTGTGTGTGTGTCTCTCTCTCTTTTTATCCCATTACCGACCTGACCACTCGTATTAAATGAAATTCGAGTAAACGGAGTAGTCGAGGTATACGGCGTGCTTAACTCGACCCACGTAATGATATCGGGTGCAATAGTTTCGAGAACATTGAACTTGATAGACAAAAACAGAAGAAATAAATAAAAAATACCCCAACAAGGTGAATTGAATAATGAAAAACTGGTTCTTCGATTCATCGTAGATATATATTTTTATTTTTAGAGAAGGAGAAGCCATATTTCACTTTAGTCTCAGCACGTAGCTTTATGCCTGTCGCGGTTTTTATTCCCTTAACGGTTTTTTGAACCAACGTATATTGTATAGATACGTATTACATACGTATATACATATACATATATAATATATATAAATCAAGTCACTGGCATTGAGGATATCCAACGAGTAACGTAATCGGAAAGAGAGAAAGAGTATGTAGCCTGGCACTGCAGCGATACTTTCAAATCATTTCTATTCTCACGAAATACGTAAATAAAGAGTGGGCTGGGTCTGTAGCCTGGCTATCACACCTTTGCGCTTGTTCATTTAAGATACGAAAATAGTTTCTTTCCGTTTGTTTCATATATTTTTAAACACGAGTTCTCACGCTATGTATGTTATAGGTACACGTATTTACTACACAATATGTAATATTATTCAAGACGAGGAAAATGACATGAATTTACGTTAACTTGGGACGGTATTATCGAGAGAGCTGATAAAAGTGTATGCGTCAAAATAATCTGTATATGTGCTCTCTCTCGCGGTGTGAAAACAATCTACTTTTTATCCGCCAACGTATGTACGTGTGCGCAAACGTGGATACGTATACATATTTGTTAAAAACACATTTTCACAATCGGAAAAAAAACACACAGATATTCCCAGACCGTATATTTACATGTGAATGATAATCTGCTGCACACGTATGAATAAACGTATAGATACGTTAGCTTCACACTCTCTTTGCCAATTATTTGATTCAAGTTGCGCGATAGCTGCGCAGAGAAGAATTTCAACTGTTTCTTCTCTCTAAGCCAATTACGGCTTCATATTGTTATAATAACATTCCAATGTCTAGGTCGTATGTTAAACACGTGAACGAACTCATGCTTTTGATAAATGACGAGTGACTGTGAGAGCTGTAGGTATAAGTATAACGGCCTTGTAAATCATACATATTGCTAAAATTTAATCATCTGCTAATCAAAAAAATATACCGATATCGTTTTCGTGGATGCGCACCATAGGGAATTCGAAAAACCGCCTGTATTTAGGCAATTCAAACATTGTATGATGGTTTCTGTTTTCGTCTTCCTCAATTTGATTCATCAATTGGCAGAATGAAAAAAAAAAAAAAACCATCGAATGATGTTTGACTTCAATTGCCTGAATACAGGCGGTTTTCTCATTCTCTATGGTGCGTGTCCACGGAAATTCCCGGTATGTACATACGTACCTGTATTTCGTATCCGCGAAAAATTCGTTGTTATCGTGCATTCGATAGGGGGAAACAAGATTACTGTATACAACGACGTAAATAGCAACAAAAAAAAATGTTGAAATCCGTACTCTGTAAAATGGATTTTTCCCGCGGCTATCCCACTCAACTCTATATATGCTATATAAAACCCGAATGTATATAGAAAAGGGTTGGCGCTGATCCGCAATACAATTCTTATTTTACGCATAAGACCATCTCGTCTTTTTTTTCCCCTTTATAACACGTGGTAGTCGTAACAAACCATTCGCTTACATCAATCGCATATGATGTTGTCGACGGATGTTTTTATCGTTCAGTGGGCGTATTGTAATAGGCATGTATATAAAATGTACCTGCGTCATGTCAATTTTGTGTGAAAAATAAAATGAAGGAATTAAAAAAATGAATAAAAAAAGGTACGTCGCTGCCGCGTACTCTAGATTAATAATGCAATTACATGTATCAGGTGGTCGTCGTCTTAAATCAACATAGTACGTAAGTAAATATGAATATGGCGATACATAATGTACATCGTTCGAGATACATACATCCTGTACACCGAGATATTATAAAGAAAGATTTTCATCCATCTAGGTACAACCTTTGCGAATCACATATATCTATATCTTCTTATAGTCTCCTCGGCGGTATAACGCCTATATAAGACGCATATAATGACGGCCGAAGAGGCCACGGAGCGAGTTCAATCAAAATTCATTCGCAAATCGTCGCGAGTTTAACGTGGTGTATGCTTCTTATAAACTAACGTAAATTTTACCAGCAACAATCAACGGTCAAGCTCATTGCGTCTTGTTTATTATACAGTTACATGTTCACTTCTTTCTCTATCTCTCTTCTCTTCTCTTCTCTTGTATACATTATGTATAATTGTCTAGATACATATGGGGTATTCCACCTCAACTCGACACGCCCGCGGACCTCGACTTTTTCAAAATGAGTGATTATTTTTTCCCGTGAACTACAAGTCAAAAAACCTATCCCTGTTTCCTGGTTTGTCGATAAGTCACTCCGTTTAGACAGCAGATTTTTTTGAAATTTCCCACTTTTCGGTTTTTTGAATATTTCGTGCTCCGATAACTTGAAACCTCGCACTTGTATCGGAAAACTTCAAATACGAAATCTCGTGGTAGTTGAGTGTTCTTTTTGAAAAAGAGTTTTTTCGAAAATTCTTGCCGCTTGAAACTCGTTTTTTATGCGAGTAAACATCAGAAATCGGTTTTTTGAAAAAACACCATCCCCGGTTTCTTAAAAAAAAATGTCAAAAATTCTGTAGAGATCGAAAAACATTTCAAGACCTTGGCGATGATGGCGACTCGTTTCGTTCAGGAGATACAAGCATTTAAATGTCGAAAAATAGGAAATTTTGTGTTCAGGCTCGCCAAAAAAACCTTAGCCGATGAAATGTCAAAATTTTTGTTTATTCTTATTCTCATTTCAGATTATTCTTTCAATTTCATGATTGCCCTTTCACCTCCTATGACTCCTAATAAAATCCTGAATCAACTACGGATTTTCCGACGAGCGAAAATGTAACATTTTTGATATACTGATGTTCAAATGGCTATAACTCCTGAACGAAACGAGTCGCCATCATCGCCAAGGTCTTAACATGTTTGTCGATCTCTAAAGAATTTTTTACATTTTTTTCGAAAAAATCGAGGATGGCGTTTTTTCAAAAATCTGATTTCTGATGTTTATTCGCATAAAAAACGAGTTTCGAGCGGCAAACATTTTCGAAAAAAATCTTTTTCGAAGAGAACACTCAAATACCAAGAGATTTCGTGTTTGAAGTTTTCCGATACAAGTGCGAGGTTTCGAGTTATCGGAGCACGAAATATCCAAAAAACCGAAAAGCGGGTCATTTTTAAAAAATCTGCTGTCTAAATGGAGCGACTTATCGACAAACCACGAAACAGGGGTAAATTTTTCTGACTTGTAGTTCACGGGGAAAAATAATCAGTCATTTTGAAAAAGTCGAGGTCCGCGGGCGTGTCGAGTTGAGGTGGAATACCCCATGTACATACACATTTTCACATACGTTGATATAAATAACTATATTATAGCCTTATGAGAACAAAGATCTCCAGGTCGTTGCAACTACGTAATAATATCACTACTACTATATACTATCACTGCTAACGATTTGTTTTTCATTTTTATTTATTTTTTCTTTCATTTCATTTTTGGTTCTCATCTTCTAAACACTTTTAAATAAATAGTAAATCTTTCGAAGGTGTTTTATTCCCAGTGGTGGTGGTGGTGGTGGTAATGGCATGGTGGGATCGGATCGGATCGGCCAGAAACCGGTCGCTGACGATCCTGACGGGGTCCATGACCTTGCGAACGTGTTGAATATAGTATACCTATACGTATACGTGGGCCAAACCGAATACATACTACGTTATAACTCTGATTTATATATACATGATAATACAACGTTAGTAGATTCCCATGTACCTACACCAAATTTGAATAATAATTACGTCTGCTTATACGGAAAGAAGAACAACGGCCTGCATCTATACGTGTATCATCTACAACGTGCTTTATTGAACGATAGAACTAATCTATAATTCGAAGTAATTGAATTCTCCGGGTAAAATCGACGGCCATTTTTAATCGCTGATTCATTTGAACCAGTTTTAGGTTTCGGTTATTTTTTCCCCTTTTCCTGGGGTTGGTGGTTAATACCTTGATATAAAACTCTCCATGATATACATATATTCCTATGTATATTTTAAAATACGGCTGTGCGGTAAAAACACTGTACAATACCGCTTCCCGTTTGTTTTTTTACTATACGAGATGATCATCCCCTTTCCTCTAGCTCCACCGGTAAGAGTGAAATTCTCCTGCCCGCCATTTCGGTCCTTTCCTGATCTGTGTATGCGTCGTATTTATCGTGCATTTATCTATATACATTTGTATACATTGCGTGTACATGCCGTAGAGCATAGAGCGGCAATTTATATAGAACGTGGTAATGGGCTACCGGCGCAAGAACCTTTAATCTAATTGATATCCAGGTCATCATGCAGCTACTGGTGACTGCAATCACCACTGACAGTCATAAGTGCCATGCAGTCGGCAATCGTTTATTCATGTATCTGGTACATAGTACATACATACGTGTACACCTATAGGCATGTGTATATCAAGGTTTTGAAATGCGGCGGGAGAATTATTGCCGGTTTTTTTTTGTTTTTTTTTTTCTCCCACCAAACATGTTGTCCGTATATACGTCTGACGGTTTCTTCTTATCGTGATATAATAATAAAAATAAGGATAATGGCATGAAAAGTGGACGGAAAAAAATATATAAAAAATGAAATGAAATCAGACTGGTCTTAATTATTTATTCATATATTTATTTAACTATTGGATGTTTTTTTTTTTTGTTTTCAATAATGGCGTGGAGGATGTTTGACTGATCGTGCACTGTTTAGGAGGAATTAATGTCTGGGGATTTGGCCTCATGCATTCACGTATATTATAACATAGATAGTCTCGCTTGTCACATTCCATCGAACTTACGGCGATATGGTACACATAAGTCGCTTTCAGCCTAACCTAGCTAACATGAAAAACATGAGTTTTACTGAAATCCAATCGGTTTTTTTGATGCTAAGTGACATACTTAGCCGCTTTCTGCCACAAAAATAAGATTCAGTCATAGAGGGTTCGTTCGCATCGGTTGGGCAGTCATCGAGAGAGTATTATACGAATCGCGTTTTCGAGGTGACAACAATTGGTACGTAACAATGAAATTTCGAACAAACTCCCACACCGCCTTAAGGTGCAACGGAAGTCTCTTCTAACAATTGGACAACTGCACCTTGAGGTGCCACGTGACTATGTTCGGAATTCGTTATTATTACTAATTGTTATCACCTCGAAAATGCGATTCGTAGTTTTTTCCAAACTATACCTCCTACCGGAATGAAACTCAGGAGATTAAGGTGGCGCAACAGTCGATTGGCGTAAAGTGTGCACATGGCTCACTATGTCGACTATTATCAAAGCTTACGCTTCGCACTAACGCGAATATGATTGAATTCCCGCCATGCAGTATGAAATACAGAACAAATCGATGCAAAAATATTTTCATTTCAGGCAACAATGAAGTCGTAATTTGTATAGGCGTAACCGTTGAAACTAGCGATATGAGCTGTTTACGCTTATACGAATTACGACTTCATTGTTGCCTGAAATGAAAATATTTTTGCATCGATTTGTTCTGTATTTCATACATGCATGGCGGGAATTCAATTATATTTGCGTCAGTGCGAAGCGTGGGCTTTGATAATAGTCAAAATAGTGAGACATGTCCACACTTTACGCCAATCGACTGTTGCACCACCTTAATGCTTTACTATGGCACAACGTTGCCGCAAGTATTTTACTATTTGGAATGAAAACGAATAGAATTTCAGTCAGATTAATATTTCTTATGTTAGCTGGGTTAGGTTCGAAGCGGTTTGTATACCATATCGCCTTAATAAATACATTCATTCCGCACATGTTTTGCTGTGAGATAAGGCATGGGTATGTATGTATAGGTAGGGATTTGTGTAGTATACGTATATATGTGTCTTTCGGTCATACAACGTTATTACCTCCCCCCCCCCCCCCCCCCCCGCGATATTTGAAGACTGATGCGAAAATTGTGTGGATATGGATACGTTGAGAGATATGGGTAGAAGGTATATAATGAATAACCGGCGCCCTGATAATATTACATAATTGTCCTGATGGTGAAGAGTTTTCTCATATACCTACACGCGTGTTCGACGAAGCAGTCTAATTACGCAGCGCCACTCGTGCCTGATCGCTACTTCCCGCGTGTCGATAGAGCCTTTGATAAACGATTTCATTGAACGGGTGGAACAAGGCCAGGGCTGGTTTTAACCTGGGAATTAGGTTCTTGCGGGGTAGTATGAAAACCCCTAGCCTTATTTTGATTAGCGTCTTTTACCGTACGGATAATTGGGGACGACTAATTATACCTATTCCTAATGAATTCCTAATTCGGATGTTCATCTCACGTCTACCTCTATATATAGTGCATCAAAATTATACATCTACCTCATCATGCCTCTTATGTATTCTGCACCTGTCAGACCTATACACAGGGATATTTACATATTACGACCAGGATCAATCCTCGTCGAAGTCAAGGTCCTCACCCATTTTCTGTATGGAAATTATTTGTTTTTTCTTTGTAGCTTTGGGATACAAACAACCTTGACTATTTTTTTCGATACGTTTTCCTCTCTTTTTTTTTTTTGTATAATTTGTAAATGTCGAGAAGTCGTTTTTCAAACGAATGGCTAGAAAAAAAATTCGTCATCAATTTCGACAAGGATTGCAGACCCTGTTGAAGGTTAATAATAATAATAACCTGTTGCGAAATTTGAAACCGCTGCAGCAGTACATAATATTGTGGATGAATCATATTGCGCTTATCAGCTTATCTGTTATCTACACGCGATTAATATTAAAGCAGATTCTACTTTCCTCTGACACATCTTCGGGTTAGATAAGAATCGCGTCATTTGTTAAACCTACATATGACTAATCAGAATTCTTTGTTCATTCAGGTTATTTGTTTTCCGTTTTCAATAAAGGGCGAGAAAAGTACTTGTACCTACTATGAGATATAGGCGCATAACCTTGGAGGTCTTATCGCAGCTTCGCTAGACAAGTGGGTATTATATATGTTGTGAAGCTGTGATCGATTCGCGTATCCGTGTATATCATTGTATATGTGTCTAGATATGTATAGTGTATACGTATGCCGCATATAATTCCACGTGATATTAAAGCTACATTCATATTTCGCAGCGTTTTTCATCCGAGTAGGAAATTGTTCATTTCATGAATTTTTTTTTCCGAGTTTTCCTTCTTTCTTTTCAACAATCTTTTCATGACAATTTACACCCTATTCTCTCGCCCCGTTCTCGAAAGAACGAAAGAATCCATATCACGAATACTGCGAAGACCTTTTACTGTTTATCGCCCACCTCACCGACGTGGGTAAGAAAAATTATGTACTGCAAAGCAAAGTTTACTTTACCCATCACAAAGTACTTCAAATATTTATCACACGAGAAAGAGAGAGAGAGAAAGAGAAAATGCGTTCAAAATTGTCCAGATCCAACGTTTTATATCTTCATATAATATTAGGCAGTTCTCTTTTTTTTTTTAATTTTTTTTTTTCAAATTTTTTTGTTTCTAATTATTCTCGGACAAATTTTAGCGGTATAATTGACCGCATTTATTCACCGTAACTTTATTCTATTTCTGAACCGCAGCTTCGAACTAGAAAAAGCCATTTTCATTTGATCATGCGTTGCTATGATGGAGGAGAGCAAATTTTCTTGCCTTTTGAAACCGTGATGAAGTATGCAATTATCAAACCAATTATACACAGATAGCAATTTCAATAATAATAATACAATATGATTATGATATGCCCTTGTTTCAATTTGGCTGTAAGGTAGGGAGGGCTAAAATTAAATGGATCCGATTTTTTTTTTTTTTTTTTTGACGAACTCAGTTAACAAAATCCACGCTGAACTTGGTCTGGACAACTCTCCATCTGTTTTGTATCATAACAGGAATCATGAGTGATTTCGGTCAATGTTATTTCTGTATAAAAAGCTTTTGCGGCCGTATATGTTGATCTGCAATGCAAATAGTACGCCAGATCTCATGGATAGACATTGTTCCGGTATCAGTGCTTTTTTTTTTTTATTGTATTTTTTTTCCTTTACAACGAATGAAAATTCCTCCGATGACTATATTATATACCGCGGTACCGCGGTCATTTGGGTCTATGAAGCGTAACTACTTTTTTGATGTACATGACAGCATATTATTGCCCTGAAAATTCAATCAATCATGGTAATTCTTCGTCAGTCAAGCTGCAGCAGCGTTCCAGCAATTTGGTTGAAACATAAATGGACGAGCTCATTCAAGCCGGATCAACCTAGTTTTATAAGGAGAAATATTTTTAAAAATTTACTAGAACGAAAAATGGGCTTTTTTCCTAAACCGGGGGTTTCTTCTCTATTACTCGTTCTATGAGCTAATGATATGCGATCATTATAGATAAGTATTTTTACCAAGTCTACTATTTGATAGTTTATAGGTTTCTTAAAAATATTTGTGACGACTGCTATATACCAGAACGATAGGCATAAGGGTGATTTCACCTTTTTTTTTTAACGATATTGTATAGATTCGCGGTAAAACAAATATCAAAACCGCGGGCTGGTTACGTACACCTGTACGTGAAAAACTTGCGGAAAATGTTCTCGTTACACCGTCGTACTATACATATACGCTATATACAGCTATATTATACCGTTTACAAAGGCAAACAATGCCTTGCTTCGAGTCAACTTCCACATCAACACAATACCGTCTTGTCAAAAGATGCTTCGAGGGCTGGAGGCAAGTAGCAGCTACACCAACCCCCAGCCTGATATCCGTGTTATTCTACACACCCACACGGATATATAGAAATATATAATGTACCTGTATATCTGGCTTGAGATAAGAGCAGCAGAGACTTTCACCCGTGAGGCGTGAAATTAACCAATTTAAAAGGAGAAGAACAAAAAAAAGTATCATGAAAAACTTGGTAAAAATGGCGCACGTCCGTAATATACGCGGTGCTCATTTTTGTTGTTGTTAAATAACCATAACTCGAGATAAGACGCAGATATTGTGATAATCGATATTATTTGATGATGATATATTTCGAATACATGCGAAGAAGATAAATTTGGCTGATATTGTATCAAATTTGAAGTGAAAAGAAATCATTTTTTCCGATCTAAAACGAATTTTCCGCATTCAAGGTGCAGATCCTGACACGCGGAATTCTCTTTCTTAGCTAATTTCTCCACGGACAATGTATATAGTCGGCCCCCCTTATATATGTGTAGCTTTGCGAGTATGATAATTACGCAATTATCCATCGTCTGAATATCCGTTCAATAGTCGTCGTTGGCGCGCGAAAACCCTCCTCATACGTATGTATATATATGTGTATTATTGTGTATGTGCGAACGTGACTTTTGACGTGTTTAACGAATCTCCCATATAACCTCTACATCATGGGTATATATAATGGGTAGGTATTACCGCACGAGGGTATAATGCGACTCCGAAACGTTCATCAGCCTATATCATTTGCCGCATATATTTTTATCCCCTACAGCCGTGTGTCGCAGAAATTATCCAATGCCTGATCAAATATCGTAAATATACCTATTGTCAAAATTCAAAGAGAATATATGAACCATCGGTATGAATTGTCTCATTGATTGTGTCAAAACGTTATGGCCAAACAAAGGATTATCACTTGAGAGAGAGTATCTCACAAACCCAATTTCGCTACTCCAGGACTGCGAAATTGTAACTGCAATGATAATAACTGGTATACAGTATAATTATCTAATTTCCACATTCAAATGCTGAACTGGAGGATATTCTTTCGCCCTAACCCTACAAACTACAACCACATGAGGGTCAGGACCATTTGCGATGTGATTGTTAGAAAGAGGGTTGGAAGTCATCGATTAACTTCGAAAATTCAATTACCCATTCGATCATGAGAGTGTGTAATTCAACTCGTTTCGAAATGTAACGGGTATATAAATGGAATTAGAGCGAAATTAATCACAACTTTTACAACACGGGATGAAATTGATACATATATATGGGACATTCGCTTCGTATAGAGAACTTCGTGGTTCCTGGAATTTCGTCTCTAGTTATTGACATTTCTTCAGACAGTATAGCGACGGACGACCTACGACCTTTTTCGGTGTCTTTGACTCTGCGAGGGTATAAAGTTCTCGTTTCTATTTATCGCCTATGCGAAAACGTGTCACGTTCTATATACTCATCATCTTCGATAATTGGGGTATAGAGAGAGATACTGCCTGCCAAATATTATTGTAAACTATAAACGCAATGCATACAGTTTACACTGTATATCAGAATTTGAATGTGATTGACAGGATTCAAGTGTCCAAGTGTCCATGACCCCATTCGGTACACGAAAGTCATTGATAATTTTTATATTTCAAAATATGTCAATCCACTATCATTACGTTCATTGATTTACTATGTTGGTAATCATATGAATGACGGGCTTGGAACCGGAAGAGGCTATATCATATGTTATAATTAGGAAATGAAAAGTTTTGAAAAAAGTACTACTTAACTGATGTTCAAACTGTTTGAATGTAGAATAGTCGTTGTTTTTCCATAATTTCCCCACGTTTCTCTACCATATCCTGTATTTTTCGAATCTCTTCAAACATGATGTCCGCATAATGTAGAAAATTTTAATTTCATCCATTCAGTTATTGCTGGTTAGTTCCTCGAATAAAATTACAACCTGACATCGAGTTTGAAATTTATTCTTGAACTATGTAAGAATATCTGTCCATTATTCACTGGGAAATGACTAATCAATGAATAACAAAAATTAGATTCGCTGATCAGAGGGAGGAAAACGAAATGAAACAAGTAAAAAAATTCACGTCAAAAGAAGAAAAATATTCACGTGTAAATATATGTGTCGGTAAGAAAGTATTTAAGACTGTACTGTGAATGTGATATCCATTCACTCTGTTCAACGATTAATTAATGGTAATATGTGTATAATATATGCGATACGCATGAAAAGTGAGTATGTAAGTAATTTACCGACTCGTGTTTCAACCACCGACATATTCGTACGATAATTTGTCGTTACGTGGCGCTGATGATCGAAGGAAAATACTATTACTCAATAACTATTGCGTGATAAAAGAATACTATATTGATCATAAGAGTTATTCTTGTCTTAACAAAATATGAGTATATATACGTGTAGATTTACGAATCCTTATGTCATTCTGCTTCCGCAAAATACGTTCAACGATGACGTGCAGAATGAATAATGACATTCAACTACATATATCAGAAAGTATTTTATTCTCTTCTCGCATTGCCAGCTAAACACCCCAGTTATAGAAGTCAACTTCTAACAATTCGATCGATCGATCAGAAAATACGAAAACGGACACTGCGTCACACGGAACGTACTATTGCCAAATATACAGGCAAATAAATTCTCTACCGAGTAGGGTCGTAATTGCTAGGATCAAACAGGAGTAGCTATACATATATTATACTATTTATTGAGCTAGTAAAATATCCGTTTGTAACGGCGGTTGCTGCAGTTATAAACATACTTACCTACTTAGGTGTATATGGGGCTTTCCACGTCAACTCTACCAGTGTTAAACCCCGACCATCTCACTGTCAGAATCATTTCATGTTTTTTTCTAACATTCTACTCGGTCAAAAACGCGGCCTGGATTTTTTTCAAATTTTTTTTATTGAACCGTCTATTTTCTATAAATATTTGAAGTAGATTACGAATGCCCATTTTTTGACATCTGAAAAAATTCTCAAAAATCCAGTAAATGGCACAGGAAGAAGTGGGCCGAATTTTTTGTTCTATATTTTTCACGCCTATTTCGGAATTTTGAAATTTTTCAACGCCAAATTAACACAGGATCAAATCGTAAGGGTCCAATAAGAAATTATCTGCGGGCAATATAATTGACTATACTCTATTATATACTTAACTATATTGTCAAACATAAATAAAAAAAAAAAAGAGAAGGAAAAATGGACGTAGGTACTAGCAAATTTTGAGAAAGAGTACGAAATTCACGAGAGCTCTTCACTTTTAATTAACTTTCAAACGAATCGGATTGATTTTCATGAGTAGGTATATCTTGATAATTTTCGAATTCGACGAGGCCCAACAAAGAAAATTGAAAACCGTAATGACAAATGTAAAATCTTGAGTTTTTTTGAAATATTTCTGATTGAAAATGAACTGAAAAACGGACGGGAGATATAAGGGGAAGACTAAAGCAGGAATATCAAGGTAAACGACAGAATACCACGAGATAATTAGACCAGCACACGTGTCCGAGAGGGAAGCTAGAGAAAGAAGGAATTTCTTGGATGCATATGTAGTCGTGCACGTATATATAGTCTATCCATGTAGTACCTCTGCCTATATAGACATACGTCTACATGTGACACAAGTGCATCATGGAGCCTAACTCTCACTTGCATAATCACACACGTTGGTAGAGACTCTTGTGTCTCTCTCGCTCTTCGCGGTTGCTCCTTAATTAGCCGTGTGGCAGGCATCGTAAACAGCACAGGCAGCGGCTCTTCTGTATACTATAGTTTCCGGGTCAAATTCTCGCCCCAAAACGCATAATCTTAACTCCGCGGTTTAGTTTGCCTCGAAAACTTTATACCCCTGTATATATATATATATATACTATATGTATGTACCCATCTTATATACCTACACCTACCCACCGTTGATCGTTATAACGGGGCGTTGATTACGTAATTATTATCTCCTCCGCCGCGAGGGCTAAGGCTTCTCGTTAAGCTTCGATGTGGTAATTAGGCAACGTGAACACCATGTAGGTGTAGGTACGAGCTGACGCTTGTTCTTCAATATTTCTTTCAACTAGAACATAGGTTGTGCTTGATTCTGAAACGAATATACCGGGTGTTACCGAGAAGACGCCGCAGTAACTCCGGTATAGGATCGTCAGGCCGGTGGAACAGGGCCCCGAAATTATCGGCGGTTCACAGCTCGGCTATTATACATAGGCGGATCTACGCGTGGAGTTCCATAGCGTCGCACAATCGCAAATGTTCTACAGAATCTTTTCTACAGAATGTTTTCTACAGAGGAACTATTCTACATGCCACGGTTCTACAGTATGTCTGGGAGCCCATCGAAATGCGAATGAGACTCGATCTCTGCAAGCGTAGTCGATTCACGAAACACATTTCGCAAGCGCGATAGTATTTATCAATAATTGCATCACAAATTCGCCAACGATCGTCGAACGCTATTGTGCGACGCTGTGGAACTCCACGCGTAGATCCGCCTATGTATAATAGCCGAGCTGTGAACCGCCGATAATTTCGGGGCCCTGTTCCACCGGCCGGACGATCCGAGACCGGAGTTACTGCGGCGTCTTCTCGGTAACACCCGGTATATGAATTTATAAATACATTTACACATATGTGTTCTGATGGCTCGTGTATGTGCGCATGTAATTAAATCGTATTATGTCCCTTTCGCCTGTAGGTAGGTACGCAGGTATACATATAGTACGTATGTATACCTTGCATGTCGAAAATTAACTTCGACCAAGTTAAAAATGCGGTGTAGAAAAAAGAGGGCGGGATCGAAATTCCGAATTTTCAAAACTTATACGGGAGGTGAAAATTTCGAATTTTTATACCACCCACTCAGAGTTTCTAGAAAGATTTTCTTACCGAAAGTCTACGTTGCCTTATTGGACTTGTCCAAAGGGTAATAAAACTCTATTCTATTAAATTCTATTCTAGCCAATATGAAAAACTCCGAATCGAAAAACACCGGAGGTTAAAAATTCTGAAAGCCAAAGATCGGAAAGGCCAATTAAACTCCGAATCTCTGAATTCGTACACACAACTTCGTTTATTTAGCAGCTTTGTTATAAGCTTCCGTAAAGTTTGCGGATTTTTTGAATTTTTGAATTTTAAACTTTTGGATGTTTGAATTACTGTCCACATTTCGACCTTTTGGAATTCGCAAGTTCTGAACTCTAACGTTTTTAAAAACTCGGAATCGCGTCTCATAAAATTCGGGATTTTTACCCTTCGGAAGTTTTGGAGTTCAAAACTTCAATTCCGCCCCAAAAAAGTGACTTGAAATTTGAATCTAATCCGCGCGTGCATAACTGTAGCAGGAAATCGAAAAAAATCACCCTACGATGGGTTCGTCCATTGATTGGTTGGGTCGATCGTGTTCGTGGCGCCTGAACGAACGATGCACAGAGTATTTTTACAGGCTTACAATCGTTTCAAAGGTTTCACGGCTCTATAGACATACAGTTACACAGCAGACGACGACTTCTTTCAAGGGCATATGCGAATACCATTTCCAAGAAGATCGCGCTTTGTCCGTTAGACGTTGCTGCATCCGTATATTTCATACATGTTCCGTATTTTTCATCCTTGCATCGAAATTAAGATTGAAATTTCCTCAGCTTTATTTTATTTCTTCAATCATTGTCAAAATTTGGATCAAGCAATTTTTTGATGCGAAGATTTTATTTCCAAGTCTTTGAAGGGCCCATTGTTTCGTAATAATTATGAATATCAGAGATCAATTGCTTATAACTGATCAACGGTGGGCAAATCATTGAAAAATGAATGAATTCATTCGGTTCTACATGAGTCAGAAATGTGTAAACATTTTTGGAACGAAATAAAACAGTATAAGGAATTATTTACAGAGAAAGTAGAGAAAATAGCTGCTGGAGTCTCAAGAGGATTGATTTATGGAATTCCTTGTTCAAACCTCGTAAACATTTTGCTGCAGAATCGAAACACTCTCTGCATATTGTCGGCGATTTGCTTCTTGGACAATTTTGGATAACCTCCCAATAAACGGGATTTCACTCATTTTACTATTTCACTTTTTTTTTATTGAACAAAAGTTTGAACCGAAAAAAAAAAAAAAGTCAAAATCTTACCAAGGCAACTACAATCTCAATTTTAATTCATCATGAATTTTGAATCATCCTGTACAGCCGAGGATCGAACAGTCGGTCTAATACAGCTCGTTTTCCTTTTTTCGTACCGTTAGTTTCTATTTCTCGGCATTTTCCCTTTCGCTTTTCGATTTTCCGTGACCTTGATATTCGACGATACTCGAGGAGACGACCTTTGTTCGGATATTGCTTTCCGATCATGAAGAGTACGATGCCCGCGTTTCGATCTTTACGCGAAGTGGCGACAGATATGTAATACATACGTCTGTGTTTCTCTCCCACTCGTTCGACGCTCGTGACACGCATCGTAATGATGTGGTTTTTCTTATTTTTTTTAAACCGCGCCTCCGCGGCCAGCCAATCACAGAATTGCTTTCACTATCGAAATCCAATGCTTGGTAGCCAAAGGCCTTCGGAATGAGCGCCGTTCCCCTTCATTCCGCAATCTTGTGTTAAGGAAAACTACCTCTTCTCTTCTCTTCTCTTTTCTGACTTGGAGACAGTCGTAGCCCGTCGTCGGCTGCCTCCCGGAGCATCGGCGCCTCGCGTTGTCACTAAACTTTATACCGTAGAAACGTCTTTGTTGTTACTTTTTATTATCATCGTATTCAACAAATCTTACCCACAAGTGCACAAAGTTTTCTCAACGTCATATTTTCACGGTATACGGTACGTGCATGAGCTTTTTACCAGAACGAAGCCAGATTTTAGTTGTAAACAGGAAACACGTCCTATAACGTGGACGAGGTTTATTTCATTCTTTCCGATTTTTTTTTCCAACCCGCTTTTGTCCCAATCAATCAATCTTTTTTTTTTTTTTTTTTTTTTTTTTATCTCACAGTATTGACTCGTTCGAAAGTATCAAGATTCTTTTTCGTGACGACCGACGAGAATTCGTATGGTCCTACTTTCAATCGTCCTTGAAAATGTGCTATAGATAGAAGGATTTTTTTCTATACTACAGCAATAAGTTTCATTAACTGATATCAATCATATATCTTGACCTACTTTAATAACACTGTTTGTCTCTATCGCTTGGGTCAATCATTCTATTGATGAATTTTCTACAAAAATTCAAAGACTACAATCGCGTTAACCAATCTTCAAGAATTCGAGATATGGCGCAGTATTTCTCACAAATCGAATATCGTATAGTCGAAGTTTTCTTCCAATGTTCATAAGCCGTAATGCGATCTCTCGGGACTTTGTTAGCTCGGGTTTTAATTTTTTTACTTCATACCTAGATATATTATACTGTAATTTTCGTGTGCATCCCACCTTTCTTTATCTCTTTTTCTCTCTCTCTCTCTCTCTCTCGCTCTCTCTTTTTCCCACTTCAGTCATTACTGGAAATATATAGAATCTACGAGTTTCCTCTCTGCAAACTACTCGAAGTCTGTAATTTACTTTACTCCACTTGGTCTAACGAAGACTTGTTGAAAACGAGAAGGAGCTTACGTTTTGCCACTTTTATCAAATCCATTCGTTTCATACCCTCGAAGTTTCGTCTCGATCGCGATTTTTCAGACTATTTTCTTGTTTGTGTTATAGTTGGTGCGACTATTGACTATCGATATACTGTACTCTATCAGTCTGACTATAGATATATTTTCATATCAAGTTGAAATGGCCGGTATTCTCGAGTTAATCGCGAACAGTTAGAACTCGAATTATCATTGTTTTCATTGTCATTCGATATTATGTGTAATTAAAATGCTGTCGTGCCACGTGACCGCGGTTCAGTACGACTGGACGAAAAGTAAACGAAGATTACCGCAATTGGATACTGGAAATGGAAATTTTCAACTCGACGTTTTATCTAATGGGTGAGTAATTCGATTTAACAATGCCGCATATGAATGTCGTCACATGGTATTAATACTACAATAAAATATCATACCTACACCTTTTCGTATAGGTACTGTTTTCATACTTGAAAGCAATTTCTATACACCATGGAGTTTTCCGGTGAGTTCCAAAAGCGATGATAAAAAAAATCGATACCATTTTTATGCGATAGAAAATATTGAGTGGTCCGTGGTTTATGCTATATGTCATATACCATTCAGTTCGCTTCAAATATTTCCATATGTCGGTGCCGTGGCCAACCTCCCAAATATTGTATTGTACAATGTGTTTGTACAACATTCCGAAAACAAGCTAAATTTCCGTTATGTTTACCCGACTGCAAATTTACGTAGATATCTTGACTTGTCAAATGAGTCTATATTGAAACTTATGCCAGTCGATTAACATTTGGGTATTTCTGCTTGATATTTCGCCACTAATCGTGCCGGGTTATCGAAGAATGACATATACAAATCGTAGAATGAAGTGGGAACAGATAAACTGCGTTTCGTTATTTATTCATCCTTCTGCAATGCGCGGGATGAGATGATGTATACATATAGTCATTTATTGGCGTTAAGTAGTTTACTCTTTGATAAATTACCTTCGTTTTTTTCTTCATGTTCGATTCACCTCTGATTCTTTAAAGTCATGTGATTATTAATCTTTCGAGGGACACCAATTAGCGATGCCTGCTCTGGGTATATATTTGTATCAACGCCGATCCAATATTGCGAGACTGATAATAATTGTAATCTTAGTCTCGAGGATTGCTTACTTTAATTCTGACGCAATTCGTCAATATTTTTACACATTATCATGCAGTTTGTTGAAAAATATGCGATTTGAGAGTTTCTAGCAAATGAGCCAATCATATGTGTGGCAAGGCAATAAATTTTTCGAAAAATTATCATCCGCGGGCCCTTCTGTATGCCTTCATTTTGATTATTCAAATGAAAAGTGCTTTTCCAACCAAATTTCAAACCCCTTCAATTATCGATTAGAAAAATCTAGCTAAATTCAGGATCTTCTAGGCGACGCCGGTATTTAGCTTGCCTCGAAATATTTATAGAAATGATGCAGTAGAAAGAGAGAAAAAAATCACTTTTTGCGTCTAAACATCCTGCAACCATCATAATGTACTCAATTACCTGTTCCAGCTGACTTACGTTCGCTGCAGATTTAGCTCCTGATGATAATGATTATTCTAAACAAATATACTGTATATATATGAATTCCTCGACGTTCGATCAAGCTTCTCAAAATATTCATTGCGCAAAATTTCATTCAAAAAAGACGCGTCGACTATATAAGTACATTGGAAAGTCTTAGGCTCCTTAAAACCTGCACGTTGAATGTACAGGAACATATGGAACTGCAAATCGCATGAATGGATTTTTATTCGTGAAAGAGGAAAATTCTTGAATGCGGAAGGAGAGCATTTTAGCTCACGATCTGTAGCTGTACATATATTCGTGATGTGAAAATTCTGCCTAAGCATTGAAAATGCGGTGTTCACGAGCTGTACTGTAGCTGCAGCGTGAGAATTACTCTTATTCAATCCCCGCTCGGTGGATCCCGTAATCTGGTTCATAATAATCTCAACACCAGTCGTCGTGGGGTGCGGTTTAGAAAGGCTCTTCTCTTCACCAGCATTACCGGCCTCGGGAACCAAGTTTCACGCCATTATTCGGAAAATACAACGATATGCTGCACAGCCCTGCCGGGTGCATTAACTTTGAAATCTTCGATTACCACCTCCGATGAGCTTTTTCAACCAGCTGCTGCGTCGAAAACGTCGACAATTTGCGTTTGTAATAAACACCAGGTTTACGACTATTGTCGAGATTTTTTATATCCCTATTTTTGGGTAGCTATATCGTTGGCAATTTATTTACATGTATTGGTCCATGTTTTACACATGTATACATAGAGCCAACTGAAAATATCTGACTTCGATTAGCGTGTAAACAGAATTTTCGACTTGATTGGGAATGGTAGCTCTAACAAATTGAAAGTTAATCTCGTGACCAGAGTATAACACTAGCTCGCATACCTTATAGACGTTAACCACTCGTTCTAACTCACTGTTTCGAATTATTGTCAGTCACAGACGATAATCGATTGGATAAACTATGATTTCTTCAATTATAATACCTGTACACTGCTGCAGGAACTAGTTTTTACCTCCGGAACACATATTTCATTAGTACTCGTCCAGACTGCCGCGACGTCATGAAATTCTATAATTAATACCCACTAAATATAGATCACTGTTTCACATTCATTTTATGACTAGTTTATAGATCTGTAGCTGTAGAGCATATTTAATTATCGAACCGAATTGATGGGAAACTACGAAAGGGAGGAGATTGCTGTTTTTTCAAAAAGTATAATATAATTCAATATCTCCGCAATCGTGAACTTGCCATTCGGTCGAACTTTTATTTTATTGTTAGACGATTCGTATTTCAAACTCGAAAGTTTTAATATCTCTAAAGTTAGTTCCTGTATCTTAGACACGGAGAGAAATTATCTAGCCTCTGTATATAAAACTTGGCAAAGATAAATAGAGGTAATTTATTATCGGTAGTTATTCCCGGATTAATTTTCTTTTCTTTATTGCAGAAACAACGTAAACGTCGAAGGAGCTACCCATAAACAAGTGGTAGATTTAATCAAGTCAGGAGGCGACGTTCTCACTTTGACGGTAATATCCGTCACTCCTCAGGAAGCGGAGCGATTAGAACCAATCGAGGACTTGAGGTGAGTTACTTTTTCTTGACTATAAGAATATTCATATCTCGCTGTTTCTATAAGCGGTATATGTATTATATAAATTCGCCAGCTTATTTCTTCGCTTTTATAGCTTTTTCGTAAAAAGAAAGGAAAAAAAAAATTAAAATTACGTATATTTTTGATGAACTCTAGAAACCCGATTAACTTTCTATTCATATTTATCCTTTATGTTCTGGACTTATTCGACAAGGACGTAAGTTGTTCTTTCGGTTTATTTGTCTAGAGGGTTTGTCGCGGTCTTTAAACGCTCATTAAAATACGTTTCGGGTATTGCATGTCAAAATCACCCGATTTGTAATCCTGACGATTTGACTTTTTTTTTCAAATTACTTCACGATGCCTCCCACCTCAAAAAACTTGGTAAAATTTGTTTATATTCCTTAAAATACTGCTAACAAATCCTGTGATCGGGAAAAATGATTGTTTGAAATCAGAGTCAAAAGTTTTCAACATCATATTGAGATGAATGATTGAAATCTTCCAAAAAGAAAATTTTAAACCCGGAATCTCACCGGATCGTTCGTGATCGAAAAATCTGAGTGAATTTTCAATAAAATTGAAATATTTCGTTTCTAACAATAAGACGATTTGAATAATTGTATCAAATAACTTTTTATTTCGTTATTCTTGAGGTGCAGAGATCTATCATTAAAAAATGTGAAGCAAATATGAAATCGTCAGAGTCGAAGGCTGGTAGAGTTGTCGTGAAATGCCCCGTACGTATATATAAAATGTAATCGTTTCGTGAGACGCTGTAAACCCTCAACGACGATAAAGTGTGTATAATGAAATAATAATCGGTATTTCGTTGAAATTTTCTAGCTACGCATCAGTCGACTACAGCGAAAAGCGATCACTCCCCATAAGCGTACCGGATTATCATGTACGCGAACGAAAACATGAAAGATTTGTCGTCTTCAATGTCCACATGGCCGGGAGGCATTTGTGCTCACGACGGTATCGGGAATTTGCGGCACTTCATATGGCCCTGAAGAAGGAATTCATTGGGTTTAATTTTCCCAAGTTACCAGGAAAATGGCCATTCCAGTTAGTATTCTCATCAAATTACATAATACGACATAAATTGCCAATTGCGTAAATTCAAATCGGATATTATGGATTTATCATATTTGTTACTTATTAATTATTATTCAAAATCGAGGAAAAACTAATCCTTAAGAATTAAAGTCACGTAAGACAGACCAGGGCAGAATGGAATTTCCAATAAATTCGAAGAGAATCATATTAATCAGATGGAATGTTATTCAGTCGATATATATATAATTGAAATTTCTACTACGCAATTTGTCGAAACTCTTATCGAAAGCTCATGAATCCTGAAACTCGTTTTTTTCAATTCATCAAATCACTCATTGTAAGATGTAGACTGGAACAAAAAATCATAGACTGCAGAATGAAAACAAAATCACCCATTCTCATCCTTATGGTTTAGAAACTAGAAGAAAAAAAATTGCTAGAAAGAGAGTTTAGCGTTTAATAGACTCAAAAGAAGAACATACAAAACATGAAATTGATGTAGCTTCAATTCCGAATGAAATTCAACAGAAAACTGCTCCCCAAATTATTTTCATTGTACATTTTTCCCCTGAATTTCCCAATTTGGATCTGGACTATCATTAAAATAAATGATAGAATATCCTTGAATTTTTCTTATTTCTTTCAAAATTGAATACTAAACACGTATCTTATGATCATTATTTAATCAACAGGTTGAGCGAGCAGCAATTAGACGGTAGACGTCGTGGCCTAGAACAGTATTTGGAAAAGGTGTGCGCTGTACGTGTGATAGCGGAAAGCGACGCTATGCAAGAATTCCTTACAGACAGACTAGAAGAAGATGGTGATCAGGGTCCTGCCGTTGATCTCAAAGTACTTTTGCCTGACAGAGAAGTCGTCACTGTTACAGTTGCCAAAGCAGCAAATGCGAGGGATGTATACGACGCTGTTTGCTGTAGAGTCGGGCTTGACAATGACACAGCAAAGTACTTTTACCTCTTCGAAATTGTCGAGTATAATTTTGGTAATGATCTTCAGCTTTTTAATATTGGCATTACAAGTTCTTCTCACTTACTCGTGCAAAATTGTATGAAAAAACTAATGAAATTTCAACAACATACTAAGTTTTTCCAACTAAATTAACAAAAAAAATTTTTTTAAACTTACGAATATTTATGAGGTAGAGTTTGATCGGTCTACCTTTTATTATCCTTTTTTTTCATGAATACACTGAAGAACAGTTTTTTACACCCAAAGTAGGAGATTCTAGTGAAAAATGAACAAAAAATTCATTTTTGTTGCATGAATATTCTAATTTTATGGACAGTGTATTCGGAATCTTAATTGAAAGAAATAAAAAGGTATTAAAGTTCTTTGATTTTTATTTTCAGAACGGAAACTTCAGCCTCACGAACATCCGCATACCCTATACATCCAAAACTATTCAACGGCTAGTGCTACGTGTTTGGCTATCAGAAGATGGCTGTTTACGCTCTCAAGACCTTTGAGCGAGCAAGCATTGACTTGGATCTTTTGGCAAGCTGTGGACGAGGTCAACAGGGGGCATATTAGTGCTGGCGAAAGATTGTACCAACTCAAAGCTCTGCAAGATGCTTCGAGGAAGCACGAGGTATTGAAAAATTAATTTTAAAAAGAAACAGAATCCATGAAATGAATATATACGGTAAAAATCACATTTTACTTGATAAATAATTACCAAATTCTCGAATGTATTCGTTGATAAATATTTCTGGTTTTTCTAATTGTGATTATTGGTTTTTCTTCATTACAGTATTTGAAATTAGCGCGAGAATTAAACGGCTACGGAGACGTGGTTTTTCCACATTGTGCCTGTGACTCGCGTAAAGAGGGACACGTGGTGGCTGCCGTTGGTGCTGCAGCGTTGAAATTACACGCGTGCAAGGAAGATGGTACTCTAGAATCCCAGGTTGTAGAATTTCAATGGAATTCAATCGCCCGGTGGGAAGTTGACGAAGAAAGCATGGCGTTCTGTTTTCAGTATACGCGACCAGACAACAGGCCGCCTCGCTGGCTTAAGGTCTTCACGCCTTATGTAAGCAAAATACAAAAATGCCAAAATAGACTAGAGAGGTAAACAGTAATGAAAATTAGCAAGCTAAAGCCGCAGCTTTTGCCCACTGAACTATTTTCAGCCAAACTTATCAAATGTTTCACTCTTTTTTTATATATTATCAGTCTATTCAGTTATCGAATTCATTACTAGGAGATATTCTGTAGTAAATATTCGCTGAGTGAAACTTTTCAGTAGTTGTTCGGCTTATTACGGAAATGTACAGAACCCGAAGTCAATGAAACATTTCTGTATCATTTGTGGTTAATGGATATGCGGCACGCTATGGTACAACTATCTTAATTTTGAATATTGATCCAGTAACTATTGATGTATTCATTGTGTTTTTCTTTTTTTTCTTTTCAGTATACGTTCCTTTCCGATTGTTTCGATCGAATAGCGGAAGAGGCGAAATGGGACGATCCTGGAGAATGACATAACGCCCGAGTGTAAAAGATTCTCTATTAATAAATATTAGATAATGAAAATCTTGAAGAACCTTAAGAGAGAGAAAGAGAGAGAGAGAGAGAGACGAATGTATGTATGATATGAAGAAGAAATGAGATAATAGAGAAAGAAAAAAATGGGTTCTCAGACCAGCTCCTCGTTTTCCACATCGGCCTACGCATAACGCAGAGCTGTATATCGGGCATGGAGTTGTATAATAGTGAATTAAAAATCTATCATCGAGTATTGGTATACTAGGTTTCAGAATAACTTTGATGCGAACGTGAAAGCCAAATTGCTCTATGTTATTCACGGGTGTCTGTCATCGGTCGATTTAATTGAAAATAGCTATTAGACTCTGTGTCACAACACATCTTTCATCCTCAGGCTGAACATTCAACGTCAAGAAAACATATTCTGGATCTTGGTATATGATTTTAGAGAAATATAGGTATATAGTCATATGAGAAAAAAAATTGATATATTAGTATATATACCTCTCTGCTCGGGACGACGCAAGTATTTTAATGTTCAGAATTGTCGTCTCGAGATAGAAATAATAATTGGAGTGAAAGAGAAAGAGAAAGAGAAAGAAAAATAGAAAAATGGGAATGGGAAAGGGGAAAAAAAACGGGCGCTGGAGAACACCATTATCGATAAACACAGAATACAATATTAAATGAATGAGTAAATAAATATTAAGTTAAAAAAAACAATAAATACTCTTTCCTAATAATACATAGTATATGATAATAGTAATATTATTGATGGTATTGAACAGATTTTAGATGCAATGTAGTGAATATATTCTAAATTGTCGTTAATGTTTTAAAACTTTATTGATAGTTGACACAGTGAGAGTAAAACTGTGTGCGACATAATAATAATGATAAAGATTATAACATAATAATAATAATAATATTGAATGTACCTTGTAACCGGTTCGCAAACACTACCTTCACGTCGGATTAGATAGGCTTAGAGAACGAGAGAGAACGGCCTCTATTCGAAGAAAGACAACTAAGTAATTAAATAAAGAAATACATAAATAAATCCTTCTACAAGGGAATTAGAAGAATCTGATATGAAGTATACGTTAAATTTTTATTTTTTATAACCGCATATTTTCGTACAATTTGCGGAATAATAGGTAATAGTAAAATAAAGCCTATATTATGATTTCATGTGTAGTATACCATTTAAAGAATTACCTGGCTGTTAATAAACTCGTAGTTATAATTTATAACGTATATTATATATTAGGTATATTATCACATTATTATGTATTATGTACTGGCAACTGCGATAATTTTCTTCTGTTGATTATTTATTAATGTTAACTTTATACGTAAAGTGTAAAGATGAAGAAGAAGAAGAAGAAGAAAGAAAAAAGAAGAAAACGAAGTCGATCGTTTTAAACATAATATTAAATTAAATTAAATTGAATCAGCAGGCCATTTCAAGTATTTTTCTTAGTTATGAATCCTTAAGTAAATCATATATTTACTTATATGAGTGTAAATAATATTATATGAGAACAATATTACCAATGTATGCTGTGCACGCGAGTACACATTGGATATCATAAGTCGACACCTATTGTAATATTTCTAATCTTTTTATGCTTTTTTTTTTGTTGCTTTTATCCTTGTTCTCGATTGTTGATAATTCAGTTTTGAACTCTGTAACTTCATGTGCTTTGTTCCTCTTTATAAAAGATGAAAAAAAGAGAAGCTGAAATTAAAATAAATGAAGATCACCTTGTATTGTACTATAAGAAGTTTTTAGGTGTAAATTTGTAGGCATATTTCGACCGCCTCGATAACTTCTCAATGTGTATTAGAAATTAATCAAAGTGGTAATTAAGTACCTAAAAAGTTTAAGAGAGAAGCTGATAATGTTTCGTAGATTTAGCATTTTTTCCTGCAAAATTAAGGTAAATAAAATGAATATATTATATATATACATCATATATATATATATACCGATAAATATATATATATATTGGCGTTTGGAATAAAGAAATGGCGCACTTGGAGAAATAATAAGTAAATTGTTGATCATAATTACCCGAATATAAATATCAAGAATATGATTGATTCTGACATTTTTATGGATTTTTGTGATTCATTAATGAAATATACCTATATTACCATATATTGATTAATTTACTCGTATTATCGTTAGTAAGACCATATCATTATTATTAATATCTTGTAACTTAGATACTAGTTATAATAATAATAATAATAATTTAGCGTTTACCATTTTTCCGCCTTGACAGAGAGAGATATACATACATACATACATATGAGATATACATATATTCTGGATTGATGATGGAATATTTTCGATGCGTCGCGTTATCAAGAAAAACTCCTCTATCCTTTAGTTTAGTTTTTATTATCCTTTATTCCTCCTTATATTGTTGTAAGGCTTTGTGGTGCTTATTAATTTACAACTTATTACGTTTCTTACTGTACCAACCAATATATAAAGAAAGAACAAATAAATAATTTAAGTGATTACAAATTATCCAACACCTTTTATTCATCTTTTCGTAATTCCCGAGTACCGTTCGAAAGCTACAAACAAAATAGTGAACTAAATCTGAGTACCGTATTGGTCTGAATATAAGTCGAGCCCCAATTTTATGATTTCATTTCACGGATTTTTTTTCTAGCAACCTAATATAGCTCGATATTCAGGAAAAAATTACCCAATTTTCAAAGGAAATTAAATGTTATCACAGGAGCATATTTATTCATGTAGTATTGAATTTTTTTATTTACTCGAGAGTTCAGTGGAAATATCTCGCTTGTTATTTGTTTTTATTCCTTGCTATTTGAAACAATTAAAGTTCGAATTTTCGATATTGGAAATAAGGCGCGCGCAAAGTGTGAACGTGAATTTTATTGGTCGAATATTACGACGATCGGTCGATAATGAACGGTTTCCCAGTCAATAAAGTAGATTTTTATAAAAAGGGCCGACCCCGCGTAGTCGAGTGCGGATTTTGAGAGGGAAACTGATTACCAAAATCTTCGGCTTACATCCAGACCAATACGGTACTCAATCTATGTTTTAATTAATTAATTCTGGTTGTAATTTCAACAAACTCTAATCAGTTAAAAAAATCTCGCTAAATTAAGCAACAATTTAGATGTTTCTCATGAAAAAACGATATACTAGAAATAAAAAAAATAGCACCGCCCGAACAGGGACTTGAACCCTGGACCCTCAGATTAAAAGTCTGATGCTCTACCGACTGAGCTATCCGGGCGCTCATACCAGATTCATGCCATAGTCTAATATCAATGTTTACTATCTTCTGGTTTACCATCGTTATTCGAACATAATTCGTAATCACGTCGTTATACATTTATCGAACTATCCGAATAACGGTAAACGAAGAATTAAACAAAAGTGTTGAGTCAGTAAGTGAGCAAATGTCGCTTAGTCGTCCGAATCATCTTTTTTTCGATATATTCTGAAAGTTTCTTATCTTCTTTCAGTGTTCATTATTATTCATTGCTATATAGTTCGAGGCACATGCATTCGGCAAAAAAAAGCACGATACATGTTATGACTATTGTTATTATTACAAGATCACGCGTTTCTGTCGGATCGCTTGCTGACCGGCGGAGGCCCATTGGCTGCAGACTCTTTGGGCTGACTATATCAGAGTTTTACTACTGACTTCGATCTCTACTATACTTTATTTCACTATAACTGCTCAAATAATATGACTAAACTTGATTCGACTCATGCCCGCTAATGGTTTATTGTAGATTATAGATATTCAAACTATGCATACTGTTCTAATCTCGATATTAGATTTACATTAGAAAAAGTAAATGCAAATAAGAATGCGATTCAGTTAGCTATTCGCATTTTGTCCGGCGGTTGCGTCACACCGATTACTCGTAGTCTCCTTTGACGTCACCCTTTTTAATATCGTAACACGTGACAGAGCGTGTCACAACGAATTGATCATTATTGTTACCATTATTCGGAACTCTTCCTACGGTTTATCCTGCGATCTTTATGCTCGTTTGACATTACAGCACGTGACTGCTGGTTGACTCGAAATGAACATTCATTTCAAATTCTCTATTTTTCGTCTCGTTTTTGTTTACGTTCAGTTATCTATCATATGAAACGATACAACAGGTGCCAATTATAGATAATCGTCGGAGAAAATACTTAGAGATTTTTATAAATAATTCTTGATAATAAATCATAAAAATAATCGTCAATACAGCGATAACATAACTTATTGATAGTATAATAGTAAACTGTCAACTAGTTTATTTAGCAAACGCCGCTATTCAGCTTGATTAACGAAGTGATTTAGGAATTCGTAGATACAGGTTCGTCAAATCCGCTTTACTACTTAACCCCTTTGAATCAGGATTATTTCGAGATAATTGTATCAAAGGTTCAACGGGTTGATTAACTAAAGGTCAGGCTTATGCGTGCGCGCTTTTCCCATTACATAATTCCAACGGTCGGTTCTATAACGAGCAGACCTTACAGACGCGAGTCCTAATGCGCTACATCTAATGTCCTACTTCATTATACACCTTCACGTATGTACCTATTACGTGAAGAGAATGTGTTATATTTGCATGAATTTCCAAAACCATATAGTTTAGTACAGGTACTAATTGGCATTGTAGTCATTTTGATTATCGGCAAAGTAATGAGAAAAAATATACCATAATGTCCGCTACTGATTTTACGATCACATATACTCAAATCTATTCTGCTCAATGCTTTCAGGTGCCAATTCTGTGCCATGAGTTTGGGAAAGCTCAATGTCAAACTTGTGTGGAGATGTTGACAGGAAATTGTCGATATATTTCCACGACTCTCCAACTTCGGAAGTGGAGTTCTTCACGTATGCGGTTACATTCAGAAAATAGTTCTAGGTATAGAGACTTCTACCGCGGATTCTTGAAGAAATCGGGGCATTTCATATAGTTGTCTGTGAGAAGTCGTAATATTTTCTAGCCTTATGGACAAAAATAGCGATTCTGATGGGCAGCAATAAGAATCAACAATTTTTCATGAAAAACCATGAGATGATGATGAGTATCCCTGAAAATATCAGTGATCATTGGTATTAGGAGTCAAAATTCCCACCAAAAAATCATTCGATTAGCAGAAATATTATTGCAATTGACTATTGATTACTTTCATCGAGTGGTCATTATTAGGAAAATTACCGACTATAATATTAAGCATTGAATTTGGACAATATTCGTTTCGTTCTGAGTACCCGATGCATAAAACTGGTTTGCTTTAATTTCTCTACAGCAAAGTGGATTAGAAAATGTAGAATGACCGACGGTGAGTTTCTTCTCACACACATACACATCCAATTACGATCAGAAATTAATTCTAGCAGCGTATCAATAGTTCATCGCGTTCATTGGGACAGATAGCTGGGCGGTGGTCAAACGCAGTTCATTTAAAAGCTTCAAAGTTAGAATGGGACAACCATGGCTACAGATTGTGAGAATTCGTGACGTATGCAGCAGTCAATTTCTTCATTGCGCTAATCTCTATGATCTCGGGGACTAAATGAAATACTTGTCATTCTTTTCTACCCTACGGGATGGTACGGGATGATCTACCTCATCTTGAATCTTGGCGGTATTCGGGCGCATCGGAGACGCAATTAACCGTACACATACTCGTATGTATTGAAACGACGGGGGATCCACGTGCGTGCTGATCTGCCGCCAAGAGTTGTAACTAGGGTTGTTGATGTAGAAGGGGGATCAGGACTGGCTAGTGGCAATATATAATCCCTCTAACTGGCAACTAACATATTTGTGACGCTTAGGTGGTTGCCACATTGGCGTACCTAAAAATCCACCCTTAAATAAAACGAAAAAAATCATTCCTGTTTTGGATTGGTGAAAAGGCGTTCATTTCACCTGCAGGTACATGCGTGGAAGGATTGATTGAAGATAAATGTATATCAGGCTCAGGTTCTTTTTTATTATTAAAAAAAATTGTTTTTTATTTTTTTCAGCTTCAGCGACACATTATTTCGAGGTTTGACAAGAAACGGTATCTCACCCGTACAGTTTCGAAACGGCTGTCAAAAATCAAAGGAATTTATAGATGGGGGGCGGGTTGCGTGCCAAGTGATATTGTTATTTATATGATTTTTCGGGCGCGTTCAATCTGTGTGAAATAAAATATTTCCCCAATAAAATTCAATGTCTGATATATAGAAAATTCCGTGGAAAAAAGCCGTTCGCTTTTGCGCTACGCCGCTGCCGACTGACAATATCGTTTTCTCCCTTCCCAGTACCGAGCGGGGTTGGGCTACATCGCTTTTTGACTCTCCCCCCTCCTTGCCCCCATTCTCGAGCACCCTTCGGGTGTAACGCTGACTTTTATTACCGTGTTTGATGTTACGAATGCGTTCAACGTTGCCTATGACCTCCAGCCCCCCTTCACCCCTTGTACCGCGTATTATATCCTACGCGAGTGGTTATGCTTTTTACCCTACGATTTTCCCTTCTATGATCAGCGATGGGTTCAAGCGACCAGTTGCTTAAATCAAAATTATTATTATCTCTGTAACTTTTTCTTCATCCCATATAGCTGCTCAACAGCAATTCGAAGATATAGTCTTTGAAATGGATACCGTGGCTTATTTTATATCATTTTATGGAAAATTTTGAGAGGTGTTTTCTTTCATACACATGTAGGTATCATAAATTCATTTCGAACAAATAAACGGGCGAAAGAGACTGTTTAAAACCGTCACTTGTTTGGTTGATGTCAGTATGTGCATTATTCTCGTCATAGTCCACCACAAATGACTATCGTTTTTGATACATTGATGGTGTAGTGCAGGTGGTGATTCAATTAATATGGGGGAACTGGACGATATGAATTTCGGTGCGATAAACATATAATATTGTATGAATAATGGTCTCGCTTGAGTGCGATCTTCGGGAAGCAATTTTTTTGTTCGTCATAGTAAACAGGGGTTGTTTTATTAGGAATTGAGTATAGATCCGAGGAAAAATAAGAGAGACTAAATAAATTGTCTTAATTTTTCACGAGAAATATCCGCGATTCTTATTTCGGGGAAAGTTTCTCCTACCCGGGGAGTATAATGAAGTGCCTATTAAATGTAAAGTGAAGATTTGAACCACGCGATGTGCGAGTATAATCTGAATGCTGCTGTTTTTATTTGGTTGGAAAAATACAATGAAATCAAGACGTAATTGCAATCCGGGCAAATTAAAGGGGCTTTGTCATCGTCCGTCGGGTTATATAGTATATGAGTATGAATACGAACGTCCTGCAAATTTTATTACGTACCATAACCACTTCTGTCCACTTTGTTAGCTTCCACTTTGTTTATCATTTGCGCATATTAAAACTGTTTTCATGTATACACACACATATATATATACATATACTGACATTCATGCATTTATGGATCTGTCGTTTGTCCGTTATTGTTCGTTATGTCCAATTACACAGATCCCTGGTTCCTAGCTATTTCGAACTAAAGTAGAAATTGATTCGCGGAAATATTTTATTAAAATCAAAAGCTTTACCACAGTTGGCGCAACTGCTGTTCATCCTAGAATGTCATTTCGAAATGAAAAACGATTGAATAACCACGCGAAAATCAGGATATATGTATGTATTTCATTCCCTATCTGTCAAAAACTCTCTAAAATCCCACATCGCGTTTAGGTTTAGGGAATAAGCTATTCGGTCGGAAATGACCTCAGAATAAAGCGACACGAACAAACGAACCGAATATCTAGATTCATGCCACAAATGTTGGAGAAGGAAGCGTTAAACATAACGTTCCCATAGTTGCGGGGGCGGATGTTAAGGCTGCAAAGCATTGCGGCTATGATCAAAGCATTCGGAGGGCATACCTTCGTCTGAAATATTCGAGAATATCTGCTCTACGAACATATCTCGTATCAAACGCGGCTGCGTATTTCAAATTTCGAACGCGTGCTCCGAAAGGCGAAGGGCTGCTGATTTTTATTTCCGGTTGAAAGGAATTCAACGTCAGCTGGAAATTGCCGGAATTCGTCATAATATCTATAAAATACGATTTATGCAATATCATGCTCGCATGATAAAAAATGGTTCATTCTTATGTATAAAATTCCTCCAGATGAATACGCATTTATACTTATTATTGAATTGTTCATGCCGAGGGTTCGATCATTCTAGTTTTCAAAATATTTTGAAATATTTCAAATCTTTCGGAACGACCCGGGCTACATTTCACGAATATAACAGTCAGGTATAGAATTCCATACAACCAACGCGCTCAGCTACGAGAAAAACAAACAAACTAGTCACAGTCTGTATTCACTTCTCCTCTGAGAATAAGCTCGCTGTAATCTTTTGCGAGCATTATAGATATACCTACCTGCAGTCGCAGGTATTAATTTGCGAGAAAATTTCCCGATCGTTTTAAACGGCCGGATTAACTGCTCTAATAATTAAAGCAGGCGTTCTTTAGAGCCGAAAGGGTAGAAGGGGTGCTTTTACAAAGCGGGCTTCGTTAAGCCGAGCTAAGGCGAGGAATTAGATCTCTGAGCTGCGTGCTTCGGTTCGCGAAGGAAATTAAGACTGTCGCTAAAGGGTCGACTAAATTACTATTCAGAAACACGTTCTATACCAAGCATTTTCCACTGCATATTCTAACAGCCAGCCCCTTCGCCTGTCCGAATGCAATTTATTTTACTCTAATAAGTATATTACAATTACTACACAAATGTCTGCAGACTCTCGCACAAGTAGTAGTCAAAGACGCTCAGGTCAGACGGCATCAGACCACGACAAGGCTCGTCTGCTTATATTACTCGATGAGCGTATAAATGACAAACTGTCGAACAAAACTCTGGACTACCTAATCGACTACTCAATCGGTTTTGAATGAGATCCAAAAAATTGAACGGTTTCGATTGATTTAAAAAATAATATCAGAGGTAGATTTGCGCATGACTACTGGTAAGACTGTCGGTTACAATTTTATCATAAATCGTTTATACTCAACGAGTGAATTAGCAAATTGTCCGAAGAAGGACATAAGGTGACAAGAAAACAAAGCTGAAGACCAAAGCCTTAAAGAAGTCTTGACCAATGGGGCCATCCTTCGTTCACCCAATTCCCCCAAGAGATTCGACTGATAAAATTGAGTTGAGAAATTCACGTGAGTTTACAAAATTGAGCTTCAGGGGGGGGGACTTTGGTGAAAATTTGAATGAACTGGACAAATCTCATGATCAAAAACCTCTTTCTACAAAAATTTTAAGTTACTGTTAGTATGTGTTCTGAAAAAAAGTACGAAGGTTCTGCGTCTACACTTTGATCGCAGAACCTTCATACTGTTTTTAAAACTAATTTTGAAAATGAAAAAGATAGGATCTTATACAAATTTCACCGAAGTCCCCGCTTAACCGTTTGAATGATCTCTAAGTAGGCAGCATTTTTTTCTCGTGCACAATCAGTAATACAAAAAATCAAATGTACTATCTCAGCGTGATTAAAATTGTCGATTGATTGTTGCAGCACTCTACAAGCAATAATTTCTGCGATCCTCACAGAAAAGGTTGCAACGCTTGCAGGTATGTAGGTACGTACAGGTTTGGGTTTCGATTTGGCTCAATAAAAGTATTCTTCATCGAGCCCGGAAGTTTGAAAGCGACGAAGAGGAAGAAGCAGAGTAAAAATAAAAAGAGGGGAAATCCGGAAGCAGGACAGTAACATCGTGTAATCGCTGCAGAGAAACGGAGACAAAGAGATAGGGCATCCGGAGAAGCGGAGGATCGAGATAGGTGAACGAAGAGAGAAGGACGCAGGTAGAACGCATCGCGCTGCAGAGGGGTGAGACGCCACAAAGGCAGCCTGGCTCTTTTGATTCGCGAGCTAATTGGAATGCCACGGATTCCTGGTCGTGAAGCTTCACCGGTGGGGAAACACGGGGGGTTGTTGGTGGTGGGGGAGGCGGAGCTTATATCTCTTCGAAAGGGGGTTGCGTTGCCCACCGCGATATGAAAGCTTATTGCCAGGATTTTTACCGCGGCGTATACGTGCCATGATCGCCGAGTACCTTCGGCGTCCTCCGCTGTTACTCGGCAAAAACCTTTCTGCGACGACTATTCCATTCCCCACCCTCGTCCCTTAAACAATTTTCTGAATATCGTGACTTGCAGCCATCCTCACGCACGCCCACCACTTCTCTATATAAGGTAACTGTAGGGACCAATTACTGACCCTTTCAGACCCATTTATTGACCCCTATGTATTTTCTTAAATTTCAAATCGATGATACGAATTCCGAATATTTCCATTAGACGAATCAGTCGCTAGAGACTCCGAGGATGCGGATGGATTTTTTGATAATTTGAGAGCTCGGGGATAAAAAGGAATCCTTGAAAAAGGTTAATAATTGGGACAGAGTCAGTAACTGGGACACTTACCCTATTGCATTCAAAGCGTCTCGGTATCGTTTTCAGCCAGGAATTAGATTTTTCCTCATTTGCAAATAGCCCGAAATTATACATATTCGGTAGAATATTCGAAAATTG
Organism: Ametastegia equiseti; assembly: GCA_963989295.1. Taxonomy (NCBI): domain Eukaryota; kingdom Metazoa; phylum Arthropoda; class Insecta; order Hymenoptera; family Tenthredinidae; genus Ametastegia; species Ametastegia equiseti. Next base: position 8,879,544 of record OZ022393.1, read on the forward strand.
AGTTTGATCGTAAATTAATTATTTCATTATGACCCACTCGTATAACTACAGTTGCAATTCCACATCGCAATATTATATTCCGCGAAATCCCTCGAGCTTTCCACATTCCTATATTATAAATCTCCGCAGACGGTATAGCATAATTAAACTGAGCGAATGTAACAAGCAATTTTCCGAATAGCAATTATTGAAATCTACTTGATTATCGGATAGGAATGAATTCTCCCACCGTTGGAAGCTGATGACCACAGAAGGTCAAAGCAAAAATTGAATAATCCCACTCGAAAATGGGAGCTTTCAATTTTTCATACTATCTGCAAAAAGCATAATGTAAGGATATACCTATACGAAATTATGGGTCTGGAACTTGCAGCGTTGGTCGCGGGGGTAGAACGCGGTGACGGTATTAAAACGGCTTGTTTTTCTGTCTATCAAAGAATTCCATTGGGACAAAGCTAATTTATCACCCCCTAATAAAAGAGGCAGTGACGAGCCTCATCTCACCCCCCACCCACCCCCCTCCTCTTCTCAACGACGCGTCCGTCCGTCCGTCCCCGAAGTCTGCAAAAACAATTTGTACGCGTACATATTCTTCCCTCATGTCAGTCAAATTCCTGGCCAGCGTAGCTGTGCCTCTGCACCTTGTACCCCGTTTACATCCCTGTATAGGGATGGGTTTTTCACCCTTGCCACAGTCCAGGGCGTTGTTGGCGATTATTACCACCGCAGCCTGCGATAAATAATACGAACCTACGCCGTTTATACAACCACACCGCTAATATAATAACGATATTAACTTTAATTGTACAAAGCGCCGACAGCCTCGACGCAAGCGACAGAGTTTCTGTGCGTTATTAATATTTAAACAAAAGCGAAGGAAGGGGGATGGTAGGGCAAGGAAGGGGCTCGTCGAGAGATACGAGGGGTGGGGAGGACTCCCTGAGCTTTTGTTTCATCCGCCATGATACTTCGTTCGTTACCTTCGTTCTCATTTTTTTTAATTTTCTTTTAATTTTTTTTCTTTAATATATAAAAAACACCTTCTCTCATTATATTCAGAAAAATCAATCTTCTTTCGTCGTTACATGCAGTACAGGATGAAAAAACTTCCTTTCAGAATGGTACGGATTCGCCTTCTTTCTCGCTCGTTTATTTCTTTACTTTTTCGTTTTTCCGATAGTCCAAACCTAACTATAACATGATTCATGACCGATAATTGGCGAAAATTGCACAAACAGATATAGTTTATAAAAATGGAGTTTTTTTTCGTTTGATTTGGCGTCCCGCGATTCAAATATGATCAGCTTATCATATAACTTTTGAAAGAATTTTGGGAAAATAGAAGGTCGGAGAAGAAGGAGTAGCTACACTCATTTTCAATGTACAGACGGCACAATTTATTCGCTGGAATATTCCGGTATCCATATTCATTTTAAATTTATATTTACAAACAATTTTTTCACATGTCAGGCAGAGGACGATAGCTTACATGATAAATTTGATGCATGATGAACAGTTTTTCCCATTTTTTACTTACAAACTCTACGAACATTACTAGATATGCGGCACACGTATATCTTTACGACTATATGTATACATAGACTATACGAAAAGAATTATCAGGATCAACTACTCAACCCTTGAATTTGGAAAATTCTTGTCGAAAAGTACTGGCTTTTCGCGAAAGAAAATACAGTCCTTGTAAATCAATGGATTAGTTACAGTTTTTGGATTTATGTCATAATATGACCGTATCATTCGAATGTCCATCATACATTTTGCTACGGTCACTATACGACCACGCCATAATATGAGACAAAGGGACGCGGACGAGTACAAATGATTTAGAACTAGTGATAATATTTTGATTCATCCACAATCAGATGATTTTTTACCATTCCGTTTAAAAAAAAAGGGGGAAAGAAATTTTCTTCGTCGCCGATTTTCTGGGTCCAGTTCGATACCGCAGGACACTACGTGACGCATTTTTGACGTTCTGTCCCGGCCGTCGACGTAACGAAAATCATCAAATGGTCAATTTGTCACGCAGTGTCTTTCGGCACGACTGAATGTGACTCCCTTCCTCTATAATTGTCAATGTTCATAGTAACTAGCACTGCGCAAAGGGCTCCTAGCCGTTTGCACCGAGTGGCGAGTCCTTCCTCGAGGAGCCACTGCAGCGTAGTCCAGAGTACTGCTAGTTCGTGGTTGACTCGAAGCATATGCGGCCAACATCTCATCCACAGTTTGGCTATCTTCAGCACAATCGTATGATGCAGTTCGATGATGCATTCGCGATCTATGAGGTTTGCTTGAGTAAAGAGGCGCTGCAGTTTCTGCTGAAGATGCCTCACAGCCTAGCCGAAGGTCTTCCATATTGTGTCGCTTGGTGCAACGTCCGCAGACGACCTGTTCCTCGGCTTCGCCGTCTTCTCCTACGTAAAGTATTTTTTTTTTTTTTTTTTGTAGTATTGAAAGTGTTTCATCGATCGAATGTACCGCATCAGAATTTGGGAATCAGCCAAGAAAATCAAAGCTAATAGTTTTCAACAAGCGATCGATCGATCGAACGACATTACCTGGTGGGCCTCTGACGGTGAATCCCCGGTAGTCGTGAAGTCTGCAATTTCCTTTCCCCGACGAAGATATCCGCGTATTAGCTGGAGCCGTTGATCTGCCGCAGATGCAGCATTTTTTTAGAGTTGGATTTGGAGGTTGTGGCATCAGGAGGGATTCTATTTCCGGTTTCGTTGTTCTGTGCCTTCTGTGTGGCTGCTGATGTTGATGATGTTGAGATTGCTGTGGTTGCTGCTGATGTTGACGTTGATGGCGTAGCTGTTCCTGTGTCGTTCCTAGTGGTGAACTAAGTCGTTCTCGATTTCGCTCCAGAGATTTTCTCACTGGAAGCCAAGATGGAACTGCTTGATGAGTCTCGGACATTCGGCGCGATGACTTTCTGGGATCAGGTGTCCATGGTGGTGTGTGCTGATCGTCCGAAATCAATTCGCCAGCATCGCCGTATGAAGTGTCGTGTGCAATTGGTTGCTGCGGCTCCAAGGTTTGTGGGTAGTACCTGAAACTTGGAGTATCTTATGAAGAAAGGCTACAAAAACGGAATACCTCTGATTCCGAGTGTAAAATCATCAAAACAATAGACCTACTCTGTGGATACATTAGAAAATGTTTTTCTACCTGGGTAGTTTCTGATCCTGGTACATCTTCTGTATGTGTTGCTGATGATGGATTTTCCGCAAATCCTGTTGCTGTTCGGCGTGCCTAAGATGCCGTGTGCCGTGAATAGAGGCTTTCTGAACTTTGTTTTGGAGGCGGTGTAGTTGGGTTTGGAAGGCGTCTGATTCATCGTCAACTTCATCGTCAGCTTCCTGTTCTTCGTAGTCTTTATCATTGTACTCGTAGGACTCATCCTGATCTTCGTCTACTGAAAGGATTATTAGGATGTAATTGAAAATCTTTAAATACATTCGACAGACAAACCAAGAGTACTTTCCACCAATCTCAGAATTACCTCCTTCCGGAGCTTCGTCCTCAGCATTCTCCTCCGCATAGTTAACGTCCTCTTCATCGTACTTGGCCTCTTCATCCTCCTCCACGTCGTCTTTGTAGCAGGCTTTTCGAACTACAGCTACATTGTTGGTCGTCAGTAATTTGTTCCGCGCTGTTCTCAAGCCGTGCTGAGGTGGCTGATAAGTTTGATCAGAAGTGGATAGATGTGGCGGTGCCTTTGGCAGGACTGAAGTCAAAGCTCGATGCTTTGGTCTGTAGGTGTTCGAAGCTGAGTAACAACTAGTCACAGGCTCAGTCACTCCGTAGTCTTGCCTCCTGGATGAATGACATGAAAAATTTGCCTTTCCTGTCCAAATCTAAACGACCCCAAAACTTTGGATTGTTCAACAAACCTCTGCTCATGACTATGCGGAACGGAATGAGTCGTTCTTGGACCAGTCTTCCAGTATGAATCACTAGCGCTGACCCCGTCGCTCGGTATCCTCGAAGCCCAGGGAGGCCAGTAAGAAGAAGCGTGTCTTCCTCTTCGCAATTTTCGCGAATGTGACTGTGCCTCAAGGTCCGTTTGGTCCATGGTTGTTGATGGTACCGGCGACGGTTCCGTGTGCTCGCTGATCGTATCCAGGATTTTGTTGGTTCTGGTAACGACGGCGTTAGACCGTCTGCACGCAATCTTGAGCGAGTTCAAATCGCGTTATGAACGGAGAAGTATCGATAAAGCCCCACGGATTGAATCGACAATCGAACTAAGTGCCGATTTATTATAGAGCGAATCGCTCGTTAGATCTTGTGTTATTTTCTCGTTATTTTGTCCACGAGTTAGAGTATTTTGATAAGCTTGTAATTTTTGGATTGGGTAGCAATTTTGATCCCTAATCAATTCCTACACCTTATCCTGAATGTATCGGTAACACACAACTTTACACTTCTTCAAGTGTTTCGGGGTATCGGTAAATTTTCAAAAGTATATGATAATCACTTGCACTGTGAAAGTCAATTTTCTTAATTTATAAATTAGACAATGTTCGTCGTTCACGGTTCTAATCCAGATCAGGTTTAAAATGTATGTACAATTTTCGGGCACAGCGCCCACTGGGATTTCTCAACTTCACACTACTGAACGAAAAAAGTTTACCTCGTACTTTGTACACTTGACTTTCAAACTATATGGGATAGTCGGTAGCAATTCTTCCGTCACTACACTATGATACAATTATCCGCGAACGTATCCTTTGCCCGCTGATTCGTGACGGCAATATGCTCCTGAATTATCTTCTACGGGGCACGGGTGGTCTCTAGTTCCGGAAGGAAAGGGTGTCCAGAAGGTGCCCTCGGAAAATCTGGCTTGAAAGCGTCTCGGCAATCACTGTTGTCGTTGCTGTCTTCCACGTCTGGTTCAAGCGAGGATAGTGAGTGGAGCTCGTGAAGACGTTGACTTTGCTGTTCGTGGTGCAGTTTCCTCCACTTTATACGTCGGTTTTGAAACCAGACCTTAACTTGTGCCTCCGTAAGTCTTAGCGCGTGTGCGAGGTACAGTCGCTCAGGGCCGACCATATACTGCTGTCTAGCAAATTCACCCTCAAGACGTTCCAGCTGTTCAGCTGTAAAGATGGTTCGTACCCTTTTCAGCTTCCCACTACCACCTGAACTAGATCCCGAAGAACCGTTCTTCGCGGAACCCTCTTGTCCTGAAACATTTGAAGATGGCCAAGGTGAGTTGCATTGTCGACGAGAAACTTTGCTTTGCGCTATTCGATGACTTCAATTAACTGTTTCTTTATCGGTGGAAGCTAATCGCAGCTATACGGACACTCATCGGTATGGTTTTTGGAAAAATCATAAATTCTCATACAACGCCATTTTGGTATCGAATGGAGCTGCAGCTTGTGTCATTGGATGTAGACTAACTGAAGAAATTCTATGAAGGGATACGCACAGATTGATGCAAAATAATAAAGAGCAAAATTGCGTGTGGGGTTCGCCTATTGACACATGACCATGTACTCAGAGGTAACCATGAATGAAAAACCATCCCTCAGCGTTGGATGAACACGGGGAAAATGTAACGAATTTCATGGTATTGCCAATTGTCGTGAAAATGAATTAACGTGTTACCTGTGCACCTGTGGCACCGTGATCGTTTCAAAGGGCCTTGGAGCCTCTAGCATTTTCGTATGAATGATAATGAAAAAACTAAAATTTTTCAGATATAATCTCACAACATCGGATATGCAGACCAGTTAAACAACTGAAGGATGATATTAGGACCAGTTATTGTTTCCAGAAAGTCTGAAGAAAGAACTTGATGCATCCATTTAACGGGCGTGTTATTTACATGTATGAAACAATTTCTCTGATGATATGATAGAAGCTAATCATTCTGAATCTAAAAATCCAACTCACCAACCCCGTCAGAGGAATACCAGCAAATTTAACTTCCGAAAGCTTTTGTGTTATCATGATCATGTTCTACGGGTTAAGCCACTAAATAAATGGGACAACATGTCAGGAATTGTGCACGTGTCACCGAGCGTGGAAAGTTAGTAAACTATGCGCACTTCCTTATACATGTATGTATATCAGGATACGTGTAACGAACTACTACTACACCATTATGCAACTATACCTTGATGTTTTCTGTACGGATGCTGCTGGTTTCTCTGTTGTTTTTCTCTCTGGTTATTACGAAGGCCTAGAATAGAATCGATGGTGAAAGATTTTCCCTGTTGTTGTTGCTGCTGTTGGGAATGGTGCATTTCGGTGATGGAGTGTGGATGGGGTAAATGGGCTGGTAAATTTCTCTGGCCAATATCTGATGTGAGTATATGCGAGCGGCGCATCCTCTCCATGGCTATCGCCTCAAGTTCATCCCTTGGCTGGATTTGAGAATTTCTGTAATCACCAGGCTCCAGGAAAGATCCGCCACGAAGACGATCCAGGGCAAGTCCTCCGACGTGGGGGTCTCGCCTTCGGTCCAGGGCGAAATTGAAGTCCTTTATTCTGTCCAAGGGAAAGTGAATGTTCTTCGTTCTCGCTGCTTTAGATTCTCTGGGAAAATGGACGTCTTTTATTCCATCAAAGCTGAGGATCACGTCCTTGCCGTCCTTCGGTCTGTTCAAATTAGAAGTAAATTCCTTCGTCGTATCCAGAGACGCGTCTGTGTCCTCCGATCTGTCCATCGAGTAGTTTGACACGTCCTTCAGTTTTTCAGACTGAAATTCGAACTCTTTTGATTTGTCCAGCGCCACAGGTAGATCCTTGACTGATCTCTCCGCCGCTAGTGAGCTGAAGGAAATTCCGTGCTGACGACTACCATCCAAAGCAAAACCGAAATCTTTCAATTTGTTCGACGGAATATCTTTAGCTCTGGTTATCGACAGATTTAATTCCTTGATTTTACCGTATTCCTGAAACGCGTGGAGCTGTGTCTCCGAATTACTGCTGTTACTTCTGTCTGAAAGATCTTCGGCAACCGAGTGCGCCGTCGGTTCATTGACATTCATTCTCGCGTTTTATTTCACTTTTATATTATCTTTCCAAAGTTCAGTCCCCTCGCGGTGCTTATAGGTTGACAGATCCTCACCAGTTATCAAATAACGTCGAAAAAATTATCCCAAAGTTCGACAGACGTAAATCCGTTTGAATCAATGATCAATGACAGTATTCCTGACACAAATGACCAAACGTTTTATGAAATCTGGATTAGAAGTATCTCCAATAAAATATCGGTGGACATTTTGACTTGTATTTGCATCATCGATGATCCTTTAGATCCGAGTTTCAAATATGTATTGCAATTCACTGGCACGTTTGTCACTGCAGGTCCTTTTTTTTTTCCTTAAGGAAGAATAAATGGGGTTGAGGATATAACTCGAGGTGGAACCGTGATCAACTGAATCCCTGCGAAGAGAACGAACGCACACTCAGTCTAAAAAATTCACTCGTGTCTGTCAACCGGTTAAAGTTCTTCTGAGGGATAATGATGTTTGCACAGAGATCGCTTCCGTCACTGTCCGAGGCTGTGGATTTCAAGCTAATGATCCCGTAGAGACAGGGTATTTGCCCCCTCTTCCCCCAATCAGGATCCCGCGCTCACCTCTGCAACCCCCAAATGGACCACGTAATCCGGTGGTCAATATTTTTCCAGCGTTCTCCCAGGCTCCGAGGTTTGGGATTGGCCAGAGTTTCATCCCTCGTTTCACAGGCCACGCCTTCAACTCCTACAGAGATGGGTCTTACTTGCGCGGAGTCAGTTAGCTTTTTGCTCTACACCCCCATTAATAAGCTTGCGGTTAGGTCTTCTGTAGACCGAAAACCCTACCTCGCCTCATCTCGCCTCGACTCGCCTCTTACCTCCGGAACAATAATGTCATCCGCGTCTTAGACCTTCCGGTAATTAGGTCGCATTAGTTAATGATGATGAGGTTATATTACTCTGCTTATACTCGCGTTAATACTCATTGTCTGATGGAGATTTCGAATTCATTTCGCCTGGCAGAAGAAGATGCTTCATGATCAGCATTCATTCGAAATTCATCCTACAAATCTTTCTTCTGTTCTTTTCGTTCAACTATATATATATATATTTTTTTTTGTCAATTTGAAATCACTTGACTATGGACAGTATAATTGAAACTCTTTGGAGAAATTTGCTTCCCTTTAATTCCTTCTAAGATTGAAGATTGTTCGATTTTGCATTTATTTAGTATGTTGTATGTGATCTACAAATTAGTAGAAAAAATTCATTCCCAAGTTTGTCTAGGGTACTGAGGAAGGAAGAAAAAAAAATGTTAGTCCTTTGTAGCGATCCGTGTATAAAGCCCCCATCAGACGGTATCGCTGCGGCGTATCAACCGGGGTTCTTGCAAGGCTCCCACCTAATTGCCCCCCCCTGCTCATTAGCTCTTGACTGACGTGCAGGAATTCCAGTACCTCAGAAAACCCCCAAGGAGCTTTGCCGTTGGGACAAGAGCTTAATTATACCGGAGTGTAGGTTAATGGAACTTTTTCACGCGTTTAATAGTGTAAGACGAAGGTGCGGTGCTCCACTATTTTATACGGGAAGCCGAATTCGATACGAACCATTGGAAAATCCGGCGATTTATCGATGCTGTAAATTTCTAATTACAAAAATTTTAGATTTTGGTATGTGTATGTGTACATATATTAGGACATTATGTATTACGCACATGTACACAGAATTGTTGTAGAGTGAAAATTGAGCTATAAATTTAAAGTTCACTGTAATCCGTTGTGTGAAGACAATGTTCACGAGCTCAGAGTCCATTCAGATACCTACACTTGCGCAAACTTTAAGACGTTCAATAAATTTCGAGACATTCAACACGAAAACTTTCGCGTAATCCCAGTTTCTAATACCTCCAACTAAAAGTTCATTTAATAAGGGCCCTTGGTGCAAAAAAAAAAAAAAAAAAAACTCGTTAGACTTGCTTCAGGAATTTTTTCATTCCACTTCATAGATTCAGCATTCTAAGCACATTCATCTAACTGTGATTTGCGTACTGATTCGCTGATGCCTTAAATGTATAGGCCAGCGTTTCCAAGGCTAAAAACATTTTTTTTTACCATTTTTTTTATCATCATAATCTTCCTATTCCAAAACACCTGCTGCATGAATTTCGGCATACCGTAGGCCAGATAAAATTTTTCTTGTTGAAAGATTGTTCGGGCGAGGATGAATTGAACTTCATAAATAAATTTCGGAATGTGAATAGTTTTTCCAAATGCGAAATGCGGTCTGTCCGACTATATTTATAAATCGTTCTCCGTTTTCAACCTGGGTGATCATCATTTGACCGGATGTTTGCTTTTTTAGTGACGATATTGAGGAATAAAAAAGGCAGTTGCTCAACAAATGTTTAAATTAAAGGGTCCCACGGAAGCTAATGGCGCGATGTGGGTATGAGAAGACGTAGATCGACTAAGGAGGGTAAAGTGCCGGAGGAAAAGAGACGGGGAACCGAGAATAAGGAAGATTCGAGGGGCTCCGCGGGGGGTGGATAAAGAATTTCTATTGAAGCCGATATCCACCCTCGTCGCCTTTTGCCTTGTGCCCTCCTAGCTGCTTGCCTCCTGGTCTTTCCTCGTTCGAATGACTTGCGAGTCACCCTTATTACGGGCCTGGATTTATCACCCGAAATTTCTGCGAGTATTTTATCCAGATAATTGGTTTGCTTTATAAGGGATAGCGCGTAAGCTACTGGCTAACGAGTAAAGCAACGGCGGATAGGCAATCGTAGCTTTTATTTGCATCAAGGAATTTCGAATAAGGAAATGCGACGCTACGTCGCAATCTAAGAACATCTCACAGACGCCACTATAAACCTGTACATCCTCTACCCGTGCACTACAGCTATCCACTATACAAATACCTACTGTCTACCTCATAAGCTCTTTATGGCCAATTTCCTGTTTCTCGGTTATGGCTATAGCTTCCTTCTTTTCTCGCAAACTTTTTTCCGAGTAGGTATAACTCATTCTTCGCGGGATTCCTCACATGATCCTTTCAGATATTGAATCAAGCCAAAGCCAAAGCAAGTAGCATACGAAAAATCAGAGACTGAGCTTGCAGCAAGATGGTGTTGTTGTCATTCATTATATAAAAAACAAATCATGGTATGTACCTAATCTGATGACAAAGAATAAAACAAATTAAAAAAATGATCATCAATTACGACTATTTTATCCATATTCGTATGGAAAGAAGAAGATATTTCTACCCGCTAAGTATTCGGGGTGACATATAACTTTTGAAATTCAATTGCACCCCTTTTGATTTATGCGGCGGTTATATCTGTCCCGCATATTTTCTCTCAGTTATACCTATCCCGGTCTCTATCTTGGTTGAATCGCGACACCGCACACTATCTCTGGCGTATGTGGGGTACCTTATGCCCCCCTTTCAATCCCACATGCGATATTAAACCGAGGGCAATTAGCGTAGGGGTGAAATCGGTACGGTGGGGTAAACTCGATTATGATTGGTCGACGGTTGCCTTAACCCAGGGGTTGGTTACGCCCCCTACGTCTCAATCCATTCCTTCCCCATTCACCCCGTTCCCCAACGCAGCTTGCCCGGGATTGCGAGCTTCATATTTGCTGCTTTGGGTTTTGCGGGCGGAGGGAGGGAATGCTCCGTTCGATATAGATATTCGGGTTCGTATATACGTCCGTTTTTGTAAAACGATTCGACGTTCCGACTGATGCAAGATGTGGGAAAATTGTAGAGCTGTCCTCGCATCCCGTTATTACTTTTATTTTATTTTTTATTTTTTCGTTTATGCATACGGGGTTGAGGGGTTATTACGATTTTAAAAATGCTGTTTTAGAACGACCCAGTATTGCTATAAGAATTTTTCAATTCACTTTAACCCATTGCAGTACTGAAAGCCCTTTCTGGTCACATTGGGTCGAAGTAACCCCTGCAGTTGTATTCAAATGGCTACCGCCGAACTGTATCGTTTCAATTGACTCCGAAAAATTATGAATCGTACATTGAACGATGTAGAATAACGAACGATCGCTTTTTCGCATGAAATCGAATGATGAAATGGCGATGGAAAATCGAGAAGGTGTAGTGCAGAAGAATGCACTTTTTACCAAACAGAAGAGAAACGTTGATTGCTTTTTTTTATTTATTCTTTGGAATCAGATCAACCGCTATACTTTGAGGACATGATACTTTTATAAGAAGAATAGTCCCATTAATGGGCCGTTCTGAGAAGGGGCATTCAATTCTGAACTCTGGTGAGTTGCGGAACAACTATTTTCTAGTGGAGACAAAAAAGGACAATCACTTACACATGTATTTTGGCTGCAAATGTTTTGATCTCTGCCTAAGAATGAAATGGGGTAATTTTGATACTAGGCGCGACCAGGTAGATTCAAATAAGAGAAAAATATCATTCATCAACCAAAAATTTTGTGGAAAATTGAAGAATTGATTAATAAAATGGAACTGATAACAAAAATTCACGAAAAAGCATCTACCTACAATTAGCTTTACCGATAGTATATTTCCTCAAGAGAGAGTGGACATATGTTACTCGATTTCAGTACCTACTATAATCCAATAAAAACGAGCGCCCTTGTGATTCGAAAATCAAAGAATAAAATAAATCTGAAAAAAGTTCGAACAGTTGATGCAGTGTACCTAAAAGAGATATGTACGTATACTCATTGAACCTTGGCAGACGAAGTTATTATACAATTTTTAATATACATTCGTTTTTTGCGGTCGCATGCCACGTAGTTCTGAGTACAAAGGAAAAGTTTTATTATTTTATATGTTTATTATTATTTTTTGTTACGAGCTTGCAGGGGCTCCTCTAACCCCACCTATACCTCGCTCGATCGCGTACTTTCCTTACGCTTTTCACCCTCTTATTAAGCGGAATTTTTATTACGTCCCGTTATTGGACGAAACTGAGACTTTTTTTTATTATTTATATTTGTTAACGAGAGGTTTCGCGTTGCTCGAACAAACGCGCGATAAAGTTTTTCACCGCTTTACTATATCCCCACCGGTTTCCTAATTTTCTACCGTTTTATGTACCCAGGGGACGAGTCGCAAGATTCGCGAAACTCCAACCGAAAAACTTATTAGTTGTTAATTAAGTTAATATCCCTGTTATAACTATCCAGTCTACTGACACAAATCAGGTATTGATGAGCAGATTGTCGGTCTTGTTACTATATTGTAATGTAAGTTACATATAGGCGCGGTAAACGTACCTATATAGTTTCTACAGCATGATAGTCAATTAGTGACAAAGATAATATTTTTTAGGAAAATTTGAATTCATAGATCGACGCCGTGCGTATTATCAGTGAAAATTCTCATTTGAAAACTTTACTCTATCCATGAAAAGTCGTAGTAGGTGGACTGCAGAAGATAAAGTCGCGTCTTACGCTCAAATAGATTACATAGACCAATTCTGAAAAAAACGAATGTGTATTCTGCAATTTTACATTGTGACTTCACAGAATGAAGTGCCCAGGCAGAACTTTTCACCTGAAATGCGTCGACATGCAAATAGCTAGATTCTATTTGACTGCCGGTGCTATAAATGACCCTGTCAAATCAATACTGGAGTACTACGGCATATATTATAGAACGTCTTCTGTCTAGGGAGCTGAACCTTGAACGTATATACTAAATTGAACGTGGAATCCGTCTGCAGTATATTGAGACGGGAAATCCACTATCGCCAGCGACGAATATTAATGAATATTGATATCGCATCCGAAAAATGGATCGTGTAAAAATGATCCATACGCATGCCAGCATATTCGAATACAATGACCATTGCGCTGTTTTGTAATTTTCGCATGGGAACGTATGTACTCCGCCATTTCAAATTCCTGTATTGACGGTTTCATTGGTAGGACGCGCACGTTATATCGCGCATTACTGTTCTCATCTCTTACTCGACAGTCATGAGCACTGATTCATCTCTATCCAAAGATCAGACGTAATCGTAAAATCATATAGGGAGAATATGCTTTTCATTTGCTGTCTGCATGGTGGCAATTGCTGAAAAAAGGCAAAATAGCGAAGACTCGGCATAGGACCTCAATCCGTAAATCCTAAGCGTGTCTCTAACTCGCTTATCCACTTGTGGTTTGACAAAAGAATGATTCAAGTTAGTTCTCGAGTCATAATGAATTCAATTGGCAGCTTAAGCTGGGCTCAAGCCTCAACTGGAAGAAACAACAGAGATCGACAAAATCGATTACTCCATAAGCAAGACGATCACTCTGTGTTCGTTAGATACAGCGTAATATTTCGCAGTCATGCGATTCTTGAAATGAGGCGATTTGCGGAAATGGCGACAGGAAAACCGTAGCGTGATATACGGGATCATGAATTTATCGTAGACCAATTGGAGGCGAAAATAGTGGATACCTATTACTCTCCACTCCATTTTCTGAACATATTCCCATCAATTTCGGATTCCTGGAGTGCTACCAAAAAACCGTTCTACTTTTCGAATCTTCCAAATTCTGATTTTGTTCGAGCGTTTCGCCCGTTCGTAATGTTAGTCAATAATTTTGGTATTTTTTTCGTAGCGAGCAAACTAATAGAGCTACAATAATCGGCCTGTGTTCGCTGAGTTCGGCGTGAACTCCGCGATGTCGCTATTTTTTCAAAAATTGCGCCAATGGCGACCGAAAACTGTCGCGAGATATTTGAAAAGTTTATCATAGATTAAAAGACGGGAAAAAATATTATCTAAGAATTGTAGCTATCATGTTCTTCGTTCTCTTTATCGCTATTGCTGATACCAATTTTACAATAATCGAGTATGTTTTCGCAGAGAAAACTATGTTCGAAAAACTGAAGTGGAAAATCGTGTTTAATTTTCCCTCAATTGAAACAAACTATGCGATATGATTGGTCAGTTCTGTCAGGCTTCATTTTCATAGGCAGCAATTTACTGCCGCAGCAAGTTAATTCCAGTAACGCCATTGGTTGTGGATCACGTGATATTGATGCATATATACCCATATCACGTGATCGACAACCAATGGCGTTACCGGAATCAACTTGCTGCGGCAGTAAATTGCTGCCTACCTATGAAAATCCAGCCGTGCTGGATGCGACCGATAATATATTTCTCCGTGACGTCGCTGTAGCGTTGTGTCGCTTGAATGTAAATCGACCAGGGTAATTCTCAACCGGAAAAACAGGTCTGTGTTGTGTGATACATCGATGGTTTAACCCAAACGAACATGTCAGACGAAAATGTTGTTTCCCAAGTCCTTCCTATCAATAGTAAATCGTAGATAACTCCTCGTAAATTAAACCGAATGTTTTTACCGGTTGATTGTTCAGAATAATCAGGAAATATGGATATACGAGGAATCGAAGTCACCAATCAACTGAGAGTAAGTTCACGAAATAAGACACCTCGAATAAATCTTGTTCTTCGGTATTAAATTTGCAATTCGATAATTTGTTTACTTTCATTTTGCAACTACTACTTCGCCTGTAAAACATTCAGACTTATCTTATATCTTACCTAACCTCACTTTTTTCAATATTCCTAATTAAAAATGCTAGTAATCGTCCCGTCCTCGCGACTATCGAATATTCTCAAGACTCCGAAATTGAACAAGTCTCATATTCTCATTGCTCAATTGATGTTTAGAGCGCGATACGTGCCAAGCTCCTGGAACTCGGGGTACGCTATGACGAGGAGTTACCAGACTACATCTTGGTTATGGTTGTGAACAAGAAAACGAGGCAGCAGATGTACGAAGACCTGTGTCTTTTCCTTGAAGAAAGTACCTCTCCGTTCGTGGACTGGCTTCACGACCAGGTCCTGAAGAAACTCCAGAAAGTAACCGTAGCAAAAAAGAAATCGTCCCGCGACTTGGTACCTACGGTTGTCGTTAAGCAGGAGGAAGAACGTAAAAAGAAAAAGTCATGTCCCGCTTCGTTCCTCGAAGATCCAGCAACCGACACACCGGACAAGAACTCAAAACCTCCTAAATTGACTATCAAAGTTGATAAGCCGGCAAAATCTAACGACTCAGATGTTGATAATCTCCACAAAAAGTCATCCCAGCTAGACAAGCCTACACTTACCTCCGGGGAAAGTAAAACTAGCTCAGAAGTCAGCAGCTCTTTACAGGAGCAGATTAAAGGGGAATTATCTGCTCCTAAAAGTGCAAAGAATTCGAACACTGCGTTGAAAGGTTCCAGTTCTCTAGAGCCTTTGTCAAAGTCTTCTATAGAGGCGGAAATCAATGAAAAAATATCTGAAATATCGTCGAAAAATTCTAAAAAAATTCCAATCACAGCTCCGGAGAATTTACCCGATAAAGTTGAGGCTGTTGTTAAGCCTGTGTCGAGGGATGAGATGGACGAAGAAGAGTCTGACGAGGAAAGTACCAAGAAAGTAAAATCTAGCGTAAATAAACCGCGAATAACTTCGGTTGTGACGGTGAAAAATCCACTGGAATTCCCTGGGTCTAGAACCAGATTCGATACCTATAAAAACAGACTGGGGTTTGAGAGCCGGTACAGAAAAAGTGATAGAGAATTTGACTTAGGAAGAAGAAACGACGTATTCAACGCCAGAAATATCAGAGGAGAAGATCACTTCAGGAGAAACGTCAGCAAGCATCATGATTTCGAAAGTAGAAGTCACGATTCGGATAGGATAGTCGACATAAAAAGTCGCCTGGGAAATATAAGAGAGGATAAAATCAGCAAGAGCTTAGAATCTAAGGAGAAGTTGAATCCGCGGATTAAAAGCGTGGAAAAATTGTCCAACTCTATTAAGGACCGATTGGGGTCTGGAGGGGGTGTGAAATTACGTGAAACGACATTGAGTAAGAAGAAAGAGTCGCTGTCAGAGGAACAACGAAACCCTAAGTTTGCAGAGAAGGAAAAATCCATTTCAAACCAGAATTTGAGTATCAAAAACCGACTCGGTCCAGTTAAGAGTATTTTCAAGTCACCAGACATGAGGAGGCGTCCAAATCAGTCTAGTAAATTATTGGCTAGCAGCGAGGATGAGGATTGCCTGAATTCACGAGAAGACGACAATACGGATTGTGATGCGAGGTCGGCGGCTGCTATTGGGCCTGTTAAATCAAGAATAATAGCAGTTAAGAGAAGCGTGCCTGAAAGAAGCGACAGAAAACGAACAAAATTGATGAAAGAAACTGAGATAGGAGGAAAAGATGACGACGACGAAGAAGATTCGGAGGATGGAAAGATAGCCAGTAAAGTTATTGTCACCCCGAGGCCGTTGAAGCCGTTACAACCTGTTCAAAAACGAGCTACTCAATCTTTGCTGTTAAGGGCAGTAGCGGAGGCGAACCAATCAGTCGTTACGCAAAAGAATCCCGAACCAGTATTGACGGTGAGTATTAACAGTAGAAAGTAGATTGTTCAATAGATATTTGTAGAGGATCGTGGGATGAAATGATATTTGAGAATTTTTGAATCATGTATTATAATTGTGTTTACAAAAAAAACGTGTGAATTCAATGATTAGTTAGTGTACGTATATTGTTTGGCGAGAAAGTAGTTTTCGTGTTGTTTTTTTTATTCTACTTCTAGCAAGGACAAGTCTTAAGATCTGTTTCTAAGTTATTATGATTATTTATATATTTTAACACTTTTGTTTTGTATTTCTAGTTTTAATTAAATCATCGATATGAATTATCGATTTCAAAATTTCTTTGTAATAACGACAAAGGTATAAATAGTTAATTCGTCGCTTATATTAATACATACACAATATTGTAAATTAAAAATAAATAATATAAGCTGAAATTGTTGTTTTTCACTAATAACAATCCTTGTAACAGTTAGATTATTCTTTATTCTTATTAGTTTCTGTTCCATATTATCCAACAATTACAATACATCATCTAGCTATCACACAGAGTACTGTGTAGTTCATAGTTCATCGACGATTAATTCACGATTAAAAAAGTAACAACCTATGAAGGTTCTCAAAATTACATAGCATCTTGAAAAACGCATAAAAATATACCAATTATTACTTTCAGCGTAAATTCGATGAAATTATTTCATCTCTGTTGTTACTTAACTTTTATTGGCCCTATATTGTTTTACAGAAATCATTTTGAAATTATGGGCAGAATGGTTTTTTCGTTACATACATACATACATCAGAAATATTCCATTTTCTGGTTAGTAGCAGTATTTTTACAGTTGAAAAAATACATTGGATGAACTCTGCTTGGCGCTATGACTGTTAGAAATAACAAAAAGAATGCCTCCCTATTTCATGGTAGAAATCATTTGAAAATTTATTCAAGAAACGAATTATCCATTCCAACAGAAAAAAACAGCAGTTAAGCGCCCGGTAACAAGTGGGATTCGAGAGGGTCAGAATTTATCTGTCCGTTTAAACTCCAGCAAAAGACTCGTCATGGAAAAAATACAAGTTGAATTGACTACTGGTGAATCGGATATCGAGAATCCAGAGCCTTGTGAGTAAATGTAGTTCAGAGGAAATTTTCTCATCCATTTTCATATTGGGAAATAGAAAACCTAATTCCACAGGAATAATTTAAAATCGCGATGTAAAAGCTTATCTTTATTTTCTGTAACTAGATATCCCACAGCCAGTGACGGATGAACATATGGGAGTAGTGATGTCTTTATTTCAAAGAAGCAACGACAGTCAAAAATTTCTCGTCACTTTAAACGGATACAACAATAACGTTTTGAAAGAAAAAAGTCTATCTGATGAGGACGAGAGACTGGAGATGGAGGTAATTATAAGAATAGGATTGAGCTGGCAATAAAGAATCATTTAGTTGGCATGTTATTCTACTTATGAATAGATAACATATTTAGTCTGCTTTGAAAAATAATTAAAGCCATGTAATTTACTTCAAGGTGGACGAGGACGACGACTTCTTACTCTCCAACTCGAAATCCGAAGAGTACGTAGAAAGCAAAAACCCCTTGAACGGCTTCCAACTGGGGGATGTGGAATCTGTTGAGAATGTTAGTAGCAAGACAGTAGCGCATACAGATAAAAACACCGAAAATCTCAACATCGATGACATTCAAGTCGAGGATTTGCCAAGGAAAAAAAGGAAGTTGAGTCCTATTGTATACAATAGATCGAGATCTTCTAGTCCTGCTCACGTAAAACCAGTCGTCTCTTCAACAGTATCTCTGAAGCGTAAGTATATTGATGTCCTATTATCTGAAGCCAATCTTATTATTTACAAGCGGTTACAAATTATGAAGTTTCCCTTTGCTGATTAATGCTACTTCTAGTATGTTACATAAATGAATCTTCTGAAGGTAAAAAAAAATTCAATTTCATTCTTTCTGCCTTTCAGATTTAGAAAAACATGTAGCTGTTGAAACTGTGCAGCCAAATGTGATTGATAAGTCAAGAGAAAAGTGTCGATATTGGCCAAATTGTACCCTGGGAATAAAATGCACGTACTATCATCCGGCTGCTTTATGCAGGTAAATGTATTGTTTTTATTACAAGGTTCACAGCCTGTTCCCTAATTTCCTGAAACTAAAATTTGCTGATTATTTCTAACTATGAACCCTGTGAAAAAGATTTAATGAGAGTTGATGTGTTTGTTTTCAAACCATTATTTGTAACATGATCTTTTCCATTTCAGTGCATTTCCTTCCTGTAAATTCGGAGAGAAATGTTTGTACAAACATCCAAAATGCAAGTTTGGTTTGTCTTGTACAAAATTGGGCTGCGTTTATAACCATCCGCCTCGACAGTGCAAATATCACCCTTATTGTACAAATCCTACATGCCCTTATACACATCCATTGCCTCAAGTTCAGCCCGTCGAAGTTGTTAGTAATAGAGCTAAGTTTACATGGCGTAAACACGAATAAGTCATTTTATTCATAGGATAAGGTCTCTCAACTTGCTGTGTGTTACGATGAGTTATTACTATAAGTTCTAGGGATGTGCAAATGTAAGAAGTTTCGAAACTTCATTGAAACTATAGAACTATGCAAATCTGATATAATTATTAAAGATAATTATTCACTCTTGTCCTTGTCGATTAATTGAACAGAAATTATACACCAAATTTATAGAATGATTTTAATTTTGTATTCAATTTTTTATCCGCGTAGAGCTTACGTTAAAATATTACCAATCCGGAATATTGTGAGTTTGATTTACGCACTAATTTACTAATGTTTTGTTTTTAACGAGATACAACGTTCCTGTAATAATTGAGAGGGGTATTCATAAGGCTTAAGAGATGCGTTCATTTTGCACATGTTTGCCTGGAACGACATTCATCGCCAGAATATTGTAAACTATAATAACATTTCGTGTATAATTATGCTTTTTGAAATTGAACGATAACAGAAGGAGTGTTATAGAATTGTATAGAATTAGGACACGATGCCTATGAATCTTTTCTTTGGAGATTATTTTCTCCGTTTGATTTGTATTATTTTGATTACCAACTTCCTATCAGTTGAATGACTTTCATTTATCGAAATACTAGAACCAAATGGCAATGGAACTAGTAGAATTCATACTTTTCGAATAACTTGCAGAAAAGTACCTTTTATGGCATTTGCACATTTCTCTAAGGGAATAATTATTGTTAGTGAAAAATGTGTAGGAATATACATAATATTCGAATAAATGAAATTATTACATATTTGCATTGTATCAAGCCTGTGACTTTTATGACGATTCAGAATGATAGTATGTAAAATCTGGACAACAGATTTAATTGTCAGTGAAAAAAACAGACAACTCCTTTTTTTGGCAAATCCCTATAATTGGATCAGCTTTCAAATAACGTAGTTATGTCATTGAAAATGAAATAAAACAGCTCAGTATTTCGTGCACAAAATGAAAATGTCATACTTATTGGAATGAAATAAGAGGAAGAAATTTCAGCTATAGAAAATATCTATATGTATATTTTATGCGAAAACAGATCAGTAAGTATCAAAAAGTTATTAGTCACGTGATGTAGTTGAGAAATTAAAAATATGTAGTTGGTTCTTGGAGACTGTCCTCTTTGTTTTTTTTTTTTAAATATGTCATTTTTCGAAGTCATCCGAATATGAAAATGATACATAGTTTTGGAATCTGCGGAACCTACGCTTTCAGAATCTGCGAGCCGATTTGTAATCAAAAAGGTCCTTCTATTCTGAATCGTCGATTGACTTTTTTCGTTTTTCGACTCAGATTCACTCTGGTTTTTCAATCGTACAATCGCAGGAGTCTTCCGAATCGAGGAACACATATTTGGAATCACCGTGCGATTTCCTTCAAGAATATCATCATGAATATTCGATTCTCGAAAAAAAGTTTTTTCGCCCGAAAAAATGAGAAGGGGTACCACTGTCCTTTTTTTCAAAAATATGAAATTTTCAAAAATATTCGGAACATAGGAATGATACATATTTTTGGAAGCTGTGGAACCTACGCTTTCAGAATCTGCAAGCCGATTTGAAATAAAAAAATTCCTTCCATTTGAAATCGTCGATTTACTTTTTATATTTTCCGACTTTTTTTTTCTCCGATTTTCTATTGGTAAAATCGCAGGAGGCTTCCGAATCCAGGAATGATACACATATTCGGAATCAGCGTGCGATTTCCTTCAAGAATATCATCATGAATATTCGATTCTCGAAAAAAAGTTTTTTCGCCCGAAAAAATGAGAAGGGATACCACTGTCCTTTTTTTCAAAAATATGAAATTTTCAAAAATATTCGGAACATAGGAATGATACATATTTTTGAAAGCTGTGGAACCTACGCTTTCAGAATCTGCAAGCCGATTTGAAATAAAAAAATTCCTTCCATTTCAAATCGTCGATTTACTTTTTATTTTTTCCGACTTTTTTTTTCTTCGATTTTCTATTGGTAAAATTGCAGGAGGCTCTCGAATCCAGGAATGATACACATATTCGGAATCAGCGTGCGATTTCCTTCAAGAATATCATCATGAATATTCGATTCTCGAAAAAAAGTTTTTCCGCCCAAAAAAATGAGAAGGGGTACCACTGTCCTTTTTTTCAAAAATATGAAATTTTCAAAAATATTCGGAACATAGGAATGATACATATTTTTGGAAGCTGTGGAACCTACGCTTTCAGAATCTGCAAGCCGATTTGAAATAAAAAAATTCCTTCCATTTGAAATCGTCGATTTACTTTTTATATTTTCCGACTTTTTTTTTCTCCGATTTTCTATTGGTAAAATCGCAGGAGGCTTTCGAATCCAGGAATGATACACATATTCGGAATCAGCGTGCGATTTCCTTCAAGAATATCATCATGAATATTCGATTCTCGAAAAAAAGTTTTTCCGCCCAAAAAAATGAGAAGGGGTACCACTGTCCTTTTTTTCAAAAATATGAAATTTTCAAAAATATTCGGAACATAGGAATGATACATATTTTTGGAAGCTGTGGAACCTACGCTTTCAGAATCTGCAAGCCGATTTGAAATAAAAAAATTCCTTCCATTTGAAATCGTCGATTTACTTTTTATATTTTCCGACTTTTTTTTTCTCCGATTTTCTATTGGTAAAATCGCAGGAGGCTTTCGAATCCAGGAATGATACACATATTCGGAATCAGCGTGCGATTTCCTTCAAGAATATCATCATGAATATTCGATTCTCGAAAAAAAGTTTTTTCGCCCGAAAAAATGAGAAGGGTCCTTTTTTTCAAAAATATGAAATTTTCAAAAATATTCGGAACATAGGAATGATACATATTTTTGAAAGCTGTGGAACCTACGCTTTCAGAATCTGCAAGCCGATTTGAAATAAAAAAATTCCTTCCATTTGAAATCGTCGATTTACTTTTTAAATTTTCCGACTTTTTTTTTCTCCGATTTTCTATTGGTAAAATCGCAGGAGGCTTTCGAATCCAGGAATGATACACATATTCGGAATCAGCGTGCGATTTCCTTCAAGAATATCATCATGAATATTCGATTCTCGAAAAAAAGTTTTTCCGCCCAAAAAAATGAGAAGGGGTACCACTGTCCTTTTTTTCAAAAATATGAAATTTCCAAAAATATTCGGAACATAGGAATGATACATATTTTTGGAAGCTGTGGAACCTACGCTTTCAGAATCTGCAAGCCGATTTGAAATAAAAAAATTCCTTCCATTTGAAATCGTCGATTTACTTTTTATATTTTCCGACTTTTTTTTTCTCCGATTTTCTATTGGTAAAATCGCAGGAGGCTTTCGAATCCAGGAATGATACACATATTCGGAATCAGCGTGCGATTTCCTTCAAGAATATCATCATGAATATTCGATTCTCGAAAAAAAGTTTTTCCGCCCAAAAAAATGAGAAGGGGTACCACTGTCCTTTTTTTCAAAAATATGAAATTTTCAAAAATATTCGGAACATAGGAATGATACATATTTTTGGAAGCTGTGGAACCTACGCTTTCAGAATCTGCAAGCCGATTTGAAATAAAAAAATTCCTTCCATTTGAAATCGTCGATTTACTTTTTATATTTTCCGACTTTTTTTTTCTCCGATTTTCTATTGGTAAAATCGCAGGAGGCTTTCGAATCCAGGAATGATACACATATTCGGAATCAGCGTGCGATTTCCTTCAAGAATATCATCATGAATATTCGATTCTCGAAAAAAAGTTTTTTTGCCCAAAAAAATGAGAAGGGGTACCACTGTCCTTTTTTTCAAAAATATAAAATTTTCAAAAATATTCGGAACATAGGAATGATACATATTTTTCGAAGCTGTGGAACCTACGCTTTCAGAATCTGCAAGCCGATTTGAAATAAAAAAATTCCTTCCATTTGAAATCGTCGATTTACTTTTTATATTTTCCGACTTTTTTTTTCTCCGATTTTCTATTGGTAAAATCGCAGGAGGCTTTCGAATCCAGGAATGATACACATATTCGGAATCAGCGTGCGATTTCCTTCAAGAATATCATCATGAATATTCGATTCTCGAAAAAAAGTTTTTTTGCCCAAAAAAATGAGAAGGGGTACCACTGTCCTTTTTTTCAAAAATATAAAATTTTCAAAAATATTCGGAACATAGGAATGATACATATTTTTGGAAGCTGTGGAACCTACGCTTTCAGAATCTGCAAGCCGATTTGAAATAAAAAAATTCCTTCCATTTGAAATCGTCGATTTACTTTTTATATTTTCCGACTTTTTTTTTCTCCGATTTTCTATTGGTAAAATCGCAGGAGGCTTTCGAATCCAGGAATGATACACATATTCGGAATCAGCGTGCGATTTCCTTCAAGAATATCATCATGAATATTCGATTCTCGAAAAAAAGTTTTTTCGCCCGAAAAAATGAGAAGGGTCCTTTTTTTCAAAAATATGAAATTTTCAAAAATATTCGGAACATAGGAATGATACATATTTTTGGAAGCTGTGGAACCTACGCTTTCAGAATCTGCAAGCCGATTTGAAATAAAAAAATTCCTTCCATTTGAAATCGTCGATTTACTTTTTATATTTTCCGACTTTTTTTTTCTCCGATTTTCTATTGGTAAAATCGCAGGAGGCTTTCGAATCCAGGAATGATACACATATTCGGAATCAGCGTGCGATTTCCTTCAAGAATATCATCATGAATATTCGATTCTCGAAAAAAAGTTTTTTCGCCCGAAAAAATGAGAAGGGTCCTTTTTTTCAAAAATATGAAATTTTCAAAAATATTCGGAACATAGGAATGATACATATTTTTGGAAGCTGTGGAACCTACGCTTTCAGAATCTGCAAGCCGATTTGAAATAAAAAAATTCCTTCCATTTGAAATCGTCGATTTACTTTTTATATTTTCCGACTTTTTTTTTCTCCGATTTTCTATTGGTAAAATCGCAGGAGGCTTTCGAATCCAGGAATGATACACATATTCGGAATCAGCGTGCGATTTCCTTCAAGAATATCATCATGAATATTCGATTCTCGAAAAAAAGTTTTTTCGCCCGAAAAAATGAGAAGGGTCCTTTTTTTCAAAAATATGAAATTTTCAAAAATATTCGGAACATAGGAATGATACATATTTTTGAAAGCTGTGGAACCTACGCTTTCAGAATCTGCAAGCCGATTTGAAATAAAAAAATTCCTTCCATTTGAAATCGTCGATTTACTTTTTAAATTTTCCGACTTTTTTTTTCTCCGATTTTCTATTGGTAAAATCGCAGGAGGCTTTCGAATCCAGGAATGATACACATATTCGGAATCAGCGTGCGATTTCCTTCAAGAATATCATCATGAATATTCAATTCTCGAAAAAAAGTTTTTTCGCCCAAAAAAATGAGAAGGGGTACCACTGTCCTTTTTTTCAAAAATATGAAATTTTCAAAAATATTCGGAACATAGGAATGATACATATTTTTGAAAGCTGTGGAACCTACGCTTTCAGAATCTGCAAGCCGATTTGAAATAAAAAAATTCCTTCCATTTGAAATCGTCGATTTACTTTTCATATTTTCCGACTTTTTTTTTCTCCGATTTTCTATTGGTAAAATCGCAGGAGGCTTTCGAATCCAGGAATGATACACATATTCGGAATCAGCGTGCGATTTCCTTCAAGAATATCATCATGAATATTCGATTCTCGAAAAAAAGTTTTTCCGCCCAAAAAAATGAGAAGGGGTACCACTGTCCTTTTTTTCAAAAATATGAAATTTTCAAAAATATTCGGAACATAGGAATGATACATATTTTTGGAAGCTGTGGAACCTACGCTTTCAGAATCTGCAAGCCGATTTGAAATAAAAAAATTCCTTCCATTTGAAATCGTCGATTTACTTTTTATATTTTCCGACTTTTTTTTTCTCCGATTTTCTATTGGTAAAATCGCAGGAGGCTTTCGAATCCAGGAATGATACACATATTCGGAATCAGCGTGCGATTTCCTTCAAGAATATCATCATGAATATTCGATTCTCGAAAAAAAGTTTTTCCGCCCAAAAAAATGAGAAGGGGTACCACTGTCCTTTTTTTCAAAAATATGAAATTTCCAAAAATATTCGGAACATAGGAATGATACATATTTTTGGAAGCTGTGGAACCTACGCTTTCAGAATCTGCAAGCCGATTTGAAATAAAAAAATTCCTTCCATTTGAAATCGTCGATTTACTTTTTATATTTTCCGACTTTTTTTTTCTCCGATTTTCTATTGGTAAAATCGCAGGAGGCTTTCGAATCCAGGAATGATACACATATTCGGAATCAGCGTGCGATTTCCTTCAAGAATATCATCATGAATATTCGATTCTCGAAAAAAAGTTTTTCCGCCCAAAAAAATGAGAAGGGGTACCACTGTCCTTTTTTTCAAAAATATGAAATTTCCAAAAATATTCGGAACATAGGAATGATACATATTTTTGGAAGCTGTGGAACCTACGCTTTCAGAATCTGCAAGCCGATTTGAAATAAAAAAATTCCTTCCATTTGAAATCGTCGATTTACTTTTTATATTTTCCGACTTTTTTTTTCTCCGATTTTCTATTGGTAAAATCGCAGGAGGCTTTCGAATCCAGGAATGATACACATATTCGGAATCAGCGTGCGATTTCCTTCAAGAATATCATCATGAATATTCGATTCTCGAAAAAAAGTTTTTCCGCCCAAAAAAATGAGAAGGGGTACCACTGTCCTTTTTTTCAAAAATATGAAATTTTCAAAAATATTCGGAACATAGGAATGATACATATTTTTGGAAGCTGTGGAACCTACGCTTTCAGAATCTGCAAGCCGATTTGAAATAAAAAAATTCCTTCCATTTGAAATCGTCGATTTACTTTTTATATTTTCCGACTTTTTTTTTCTCCGATTTTCTATTGGTAAAATCGCAGGAGGCTTTCGAATCCAGGAATGATACACATATTCGGAATCAGCGTGCGATTTCCTTCAAGAATATCATCATGAATATTCGATTCTCGAAAAAAAGTTTTTTCGCCTAAAAAAATGAGAAGGGGTACCACTGTCCTTTTTTTCAAAAATATGAAATTTTCAAAAATATTCGGAACATAGGAATGATACATATTTTTGGAAGCTGTGGAACCTACGCTTTGAGAATCTGCAAGCCGATTTGAAACAAAAAAATTCCTTCCATTTGAAATCGTCGATTTACTTTTCATATTTTCCGACTTTTTTTTTCTCCGATTTTCTATTGGTAAAATCGCAGGAGGCTTTCGAATCCAGGAATGATACACATATTCGGAATCAGCGTGCGATTTCCTTCAAGAATATCATCATGAATATTCGATTCTCGAAAAAAAGTTTTTTCGCCCAAAAAAATGAGAAGGGGTACCACTGTTCTTTTTTTTCAAAACTATGAAATTTTCAAAAATATTCGGAACATAGGAATGATACATATTTTTAGAAGCTGTGGAACCTACGCTTTCAGAATCTGCAAGCCGATTTGAAATAAAAAAATTCCTTCCATTTGAAATCGTCGATTTACTTTTTATATTTTCCGACTTTTTTTTTCTCCGATTTTCTATTGGTAAAATCGCAGGAGGCTTTCGAATCCAGGAATGATACACATATTCGGAATCAGCGTGCGATTTCCTTCAAGAATATCATCATGAATATTCGATTCTCGAAAAAAAGTTTTTCCGCCCAAAAAAATGAGAAGGGGTACCACTGTCCTTTTTTTCAAAAATATGAAATTTTCAAAAATATTCGGAACATAGGAATGATACATATTTTTGGAAGCTGTGGAACCTACGCTTTCAGAATCTGCAAGCCGATTTGAAATAAAAAAATTCCTTCCATTTGAAATCGTCGATTTACTTTTTATATTTTCCGACTTTTTTTTTCTCCGATTTTCTATTGGTAAAATCGCAGGAGGCTTTCGAATCCAGGAATGATACACATATTCGGAATCAGCGTGCGATTTCCTTCAAGAATATCATCATGAATATTCGATTCTCGAAAAAAAGTTTTTTCGCCTAAAAAAATGAGAAGGGGTACCACTGTCCTTTTTTTCAAAAATATGAAATTTTCAAAAATATTCGGAACATAGGAATGATACATATTTTTGGAAGCTGTGGAACCTACGCTTTGAGAATCTGCAAGCCGATTTGAAACAAAAAAATTCCTTCCATTTGAAATCGTCGATTTACTTTTCATATTTTCCGACTTTTTTTTTCTCCGATTTTCTATTGGTAAAATCGCAGGAGGCTTTCGAATCCAGGAATGATACACATATTCGGAATCAGCGTGCGATTTCCTTCAAGAATATCATCATGAATATTCGATTCTCGAAAAAAAGTTTTTTCGCCCAAAAAAATGAGAAGGGGTACCACTGTTCTTTTTTTTCAAAACTATGAAATTTTCAAAAATATTCGGAACATAGGAATGATACATATTTTTAGAAGCTGTGGAACCTACGCTTTCAGAATCTGCAAGCCGATTTGAAATAAAAAAATTCCTTCCATTTGAAATCGTCGATTTACTTTTTATATTTTCCGACTTTTTTTTTCTCCGATTTTCTATTGGTAAAATCGCAGGAGGCTTTCGAATCCAGGAATGATACACATATTCGGAATCAGCGTGCGATTTCCTTCAAGAATATCATCATGAATATTCGATTCTCGAAAAAAAGTTTTTCCGCCCAAAAAAATGAGAAGGGGTACCACTGTCCTTTTTTTCAAAAATATGAAATTTTCAAAAATATTCGGAACATAGGAATGATACATATTTTTGGAAGCTGTGGAACCTACGCTTTCAGAATCTGCAAGCCGATTTGGAATAAAAAAATTCCTTCCATTTGAAATCGTCGATTTACTTTTTATATTTTCCGACTTTTTTTTTCTCCGATTTTCTATTGGTAAAATCGCAGGAGGCTTTCGAATCCAGGAATGATACACATATTCGGAATCAGCGTGCGATTTGCTTCAAGAATATCATCATGAATATTCGATTCTCGAAAAAAAGTTTTTTTGCCCAAAAAAATGAGAAGGGGTACCACTGTCCTTTTTTTCAAAAATATAAAATTTTCAAAAATATTCGGAACATAGGAATGATACATATTTTTCGAAGCTGTGGAACCTACGCTTTCAGAATCTGCAAGCCGATTTGAAATAAAAAAATTCCTTCCATTTCAAATCGTCGATTTACTTTTTCTCATTTCTTAATTTTTGATGGTCTACGATATCACGGAGGCAGCAAGTTACAGGTATAATCAATCATGATAGAGGCTGATATATCAATAAAAAAATTTATTTTTGTCGATACAATACAAATCCTAAACATTTCATTGGTTTTTTTTTTTTTTTTTGTCTAAATTTCAGGGAAATTCCAGACATCAATCTTCTGTACGGTGGATATTTAATGCACATGGTACAGAATTTTTGATTACAAATTGAAAAGGTTGAGTATAACTATTCGTGATTCAAACCCATTTATATATTCAGTAGTCTTAACTGCTTTTTACCAAATTCTAATGATAATATATAGAATCATACTTTAAAAATGATTAAGCATATATTAAATAGGTAATTTGAGGAAAACTAAGGAGAGTACTGATCGGCCTTCCTATCTGTTACATATTTCACCAAATTTCCACAGCAATATTGAAAAGTTACGAAATTGCATACACAATTTCAATATATAGTATTGCAACGATTATTCATCCAATATTTGGATCGCTGGTGAGAACATCAAATAGTTTCTCTTCATTGATCGGAATTGAGCACCTCTTATGTGTTTGACTCGAGTGGCAGTAAATATCTTATTTAAGTAAAATAATTTTACAATCAGACATCAGTTTTGAAATTTTGATTACGTTTTCGTAAGCAATGAATAATCACATGATCTGTGCTTGGATGAATCAAATAGTATAAATACAAAATAGGTACGTTGATCGGAAAAATCGTCAACGTTGTAAATTACAATAGAAAGAAAATAATGATTCAGAACCATGCAGGTATAGTTTCAACTATTTTTTAGTGTATACATCACCATTTAATATTCACTCTCATAAAAATTAATTAAAAAATTCTACCATATTACCTATATGAGTAGCATCCATAAAGTAATTATACTAATAATCGATTTAAACATTACTATAGTGCGTAAAATATTATTATTGTTAAAATTGTGTGAATTTATGCGTATGAATATAACTTGAAATTGTACGATTACATTATTTAACAAGTTTCGAAGGTAAATTTCTTACTTAGCTTACAAATGGCTCAACGGCCAAATAAAGTTCGAACTATCGATAGCTAATCCACTAAAATGTAAATATATATTTTAGTGTAAGATAAAATTTAATACTACGAGTAAAAATGTATCATGTAATATTGTACAATCATGCATTAATTGGTTTTAAAAAAATGTTTATAATGCAGCTCACTTCGCGGTCTAAAGTCAACTGCAAATATGTGCGGCCCAGATAATCCAAAGTTTTTTCTTCCTCATTTTTTCTCTTCTCTTCTCTTTTTTTTTTTTTTTTTTAGTTTTTATACATTCTACTCGCGTTTGTATATTATGTAAATGTAACAGAAATTAGTTTATCAACTTATAGAAGACAGCAACGATGTCTTCGACGTCCAGAACTTCTCGCTCTCATCCGTTTCCGTTTCTCCTTACCCCTTTGTTCTTTGTCTCTTCGGATTTCTCTCACCTGGAAATCGAAATTCCATTTAATTAACAAACCAAACTATAAATCAAATGATTTTACCCTCTGACTGACTGATGATTCTGCCTTACCAAGGTATAGAAAGCGTCATCTACCCCCATTCTGGTTTTGGCAGAAGTTTCAACGAACGGTACTCCGTATTGACGAGCGACTTCTCTCGCCTGTGTCATATTTACAGCCCATGACTGAAGGTCACATTTGTTACCTACTAATACCATTGGCACCTCTTCCGCATCTTTGACTCGTTTTATTTGTTCTCTGTACGTGCTAATGTCCTGTTTAATTGGAAAAATAATAAAAGAGATTTAGATCAAAAGTCATATGATTATTTTGCAAAGAATTTTTTCGAGTAACAGTGTGAAAATGTATCAAAGAATTCATTTTATCAATAGATTCAATAAAAATCACATCATATCTTTACAAGTGTTTAAAAATAGATTACGACGTATGCCGCCTGAGTGGCATATCAGATAAAATTGATTGTTCAAAATAAATAAGAAATAATCTGTTCAGATTTTCTACTCTGATGCGACAACAGATCGATTATTTAAGAAAATGAACATCAATGAATAGATCAATTATTTCAACTGCACAAACGAACAACAAATCACTGAATAATATTCGTTGCTTCTTCAATATGCGATATACATATATGGTTATTGATATTTACTTCAAAACTTTTGGCAGAGTTAACGGCAAATACTAGCAGAAATCCTTCACCAGTTCGCATATATTGGTCGCGCATAGCGCTGTACTCTTCTTGTCCAGCGGTGTCTAAAATATCCAACAAACATGTCTCCCCATCGATAACAACCTGTGAGGGATCAATGTATAGTAGAAAAGTACAGAAGCAAGTGATAATTGGAATATAATTTTCTTGTCTGGTATTCGATAGAAATCGACGAGAGCTTCTTTTAGAATTTCTCGGTAAGATAGGTTCTAGATATATATTCAACACGCGATCTTACCTGTTTTCTGTAAGAGTCTTCTATCGTTGGATCATATTCATCTACAAAGTGGTTTTGGATTAGTTGTATGGTGAGCGCTGATTTTCCAACACCTCCAGCGCCCACGACGACCAACTTGTATTCCGTCATTTCGTTCCTTTTTTTAAATTTCAATTTGAACCGAAGTTCTGGACCTGAACGATCCTCTTTCGTGTTGTGATCGAAACAAAATCCCTGTTAAGCAGCAACAAAATTTCAATATTTCAATAAAATAATGGAGCTGAACTTTCGGCAATATAAAATAACATGTAGCATTGTTCAAATAATTACAAAAATCACATCTCATACATTTTTTTATGAAATGATTATCTTTGTTTTTTTTCTGATGACGAATACCATCATAATTGAGATAGATAAATGTATTGAGGATTTGGAAATTGATAGAAAAAATGTTCATCAACTTATTCAGTTGGCAGAGGTACAGACGATTTGTGAAGTAACCTTTAGGCTTGATAAATGACGGCTTTGCGACGAAAAGAGATAGAAATTGACACAAAAATATTTGAACAAGGAAAATAAAAGGTGAGTTTATTTCTAGATATTTCAGATACGTACAATGCTCGAATGTATTAAAGGTTATTCGCCCGAGCTATTGTATAATATGGTGTAAAATAACTGCGTTGATCACGATAAATATTGCTCTAATATCACTCATATATTCATCGATTGATTACATCAGATGTATATTTTCTAATCTCGGAACGGATCTCTTCGGGGGAAATAGAGGAGATGATTTGTGGAGATGAAAAAGAGAAGAGGAGAAAAAAAGAAACACAAAATATCATAGAGTTAAATTGAAAATATAGGCAATTGCATACTCACTAAAGCTAACAGCGCATCTCACGATACACTTGTATTCGGAATTCTTTCGTTTCTACGATTGTTTAGTCACTTGGGCTAAAAAATTTAGATTAATTTAATAGATTTAATTGTTTTGATGAGTGTCGCCTGCCACAGCCCACTTTGTCACCGCCATTAGTGAGCACGAAGAACTCACAAAGTTGAAATCACTATCGGTAAAATAGATAACGAGGTGATCCGTCAGTATCTTTTCGTCGATAAGATAGGAACCGGTACTGTACATACCCATCGAACCATCTGTCGACAACGTAGCTCGCAAACGGCAAACTACTACAAAGATCCAGATATCGCAAGGGACATGAGATCATAATAACAATAGTGGTAGGAAGATTGCGGTAGTTATTTCAGGATGTCTTATCGGACAATATACCTTTTTTTTTTTACTCGAATGTCGACCTGCAATTTTCATTTTTGTAAAGACAGTTTGCTTGCTCAAACCAAATATATTTTTAGTAATGAATTCAGCAATGTGGATTCACGAACCACTGCCGCCGTAAGAGCTGGCGGTCAATCAATGTTCAAATTCTTGGTGTGGCGAATTGAATTTTTTCCCGGCAAGGGAAATAAATCAAATGCGTCGTATATAACTTACTTCAGAAGTTTTTATACATAAAAAATGTTAGCTTGATATATCAATACAATAGAAAATAAAAACTATTAATTAAAATATTAAATATAACATAATAAATATGCAATTGTGTGTATATACAACTTTCAAGTTACCGTATTTATACGGAAAATAAGCCGCATCTGCACGAGTGCGGCTTATTTTGCGAACGCGCGATTATTCAAGTTTTATAGGTCGTTTTTTTTTTTTTTTTAATTACGTTCAAATAACGGGGTGCAGCTTATACGAAGATGCAGCTTATTTCCGTCTAAATACGGTAATCAAATTCGTCGGCCACGTTAGGCTATAATAATAATAATAATATTCATATTAGTAATATTAATCATGATAATGATAATATATAAAAAAAAAAATTATAATCATAATAATTAATAATGATAATAATTTACATATAATAGTTAGTAATATAGCTATCTTCGATTTAATATTATACTTTACAATTATTTTTGTCTAACACCGGATTTTTATTAAAAATATAATATTACTTTGTGCAACAAGCCTCATTCATTCTTATTCTCTCACACGTACAATAGTCTATAATTTGTACAATTAATTAACTATATGCTTAACAATATTCAATTTTCAATGAATAATAATAATAATAATAATAATAATAATAATAATAATAATAATAATAATAATAATAATAATAATAATAATAATAATAATGACAATAATAATGATAATAATGATAATGATATTATTATAGCTAATAATATCGATAATAATGATAAAAAATAATTTATCAAACAACTCTGTACAGTGTTAATATTTAATAAATTAAGAATAAAGATTTCAACAGCCAAACCTGCTAGATTAATATAGTTATACCATATAATTTATTGATTCCTTAGATCGAATCATTAACCGAAAGTTCCACCTCAAATTATTTCAAACATTTTCTTAAAATTTTCAAATCACGGGATAACTTTAGACCTTGCGGTATTTTTTTTAGACATTGACGCGTCAAATTGTCACAGCTGATGTATATTCGATTATCAAAAAATGCTGGGTTGGCTGTAATGTATGTAATGCAGAAATGATACTCTATTATGAACTACCTGTATTGTGATGCAACGTTATCATCGAGTTATCAACCAATGTCACGGGTTGAGCCCACCTGGCCGCTTGCGATTTCTTCTGTTCCTTTCCAAGAGGAACGACAAGTCCAGAGGATCCTTTTTGTTCGGCATTCTTTGCAGCAAGCCAACCAAAATACAGTTCAACCTTTTTCTTTGGTCGTCTCTCTATGTGAACACGAGGCAGAAATAATGATTAGCTATGATTAGGGTATTGTTTGAACAAGAAAAGACGTTCTTAATCAAATTTATGCAAAATTGTAATTCATTTACCGAACAAGTAATTCGTACCTGCGGACAATTGACAGAAGGCACAGCAATTTGTGTAATGTCACTGGATTGTTGTCTCATTCTTCTATTAGAAGCCTTTGGCTGTTCTTTGTTGTTCGGCTTGATAATATCGATGTTTAAATCCGTTTTCACGTTTGTCTCATGATCGTGATTAGAATTTTTCTTCTTATCCTTGTGAGTTTTGTGACTCGAGCTCGTTGAAACACCCTCTAAGCTATGTGGCTAAAAAAAGTCATATATTAAATCGTTTCTCATCAATACTTTCTGGTAGAAAATACATTACCGAGAGAAAAATTTCCAAAAAAACACTGGATTGTCTTTTGAATGAGGAAACATGATATTCTCTACGTTTTACAAGATAAACGAAAATCGCATACTCACCAAGTATGTTCGATAGTATTTCATTCGCTGACTAAAGGTCTCGAAAGCATACGGCTTTGTGCAAACTTGATGCCTGGCTCTTGCGACCTTTGTGAATAATCTGGCAGCTCGGTCGACTCGATATTCACAGACGTATGTGTGTTCTGGCGTAGAACCAACTGGCCGACCTAAATTAAATAAAAAAACAAAAAATTTTATACCATTAAGAAGTTTTCGGGATAAATATATTCAATGTTCAGACAAATTCATCGTCAGAATTGAACTTAGCTATAATTTAACAAAAGTGCAGTTACCTTTGCAATAAGTGTGAGGATCTAAAACCCAACATCTTCCGGCAACAAGTTCGCAAGGCACTGCTTCGTACAGAGGCGCACATACTACTTCGTTTTCATAAAATTTACGAGTTGGCTCGTGGTACGTTTCGTGCGGTCTAAGATAGTGATGACCGAAGACGAATCGTTCTCCCCTAGAAATATTTACGAATAAAATTAGTAAATGCTTTGTGAGTATCCCTGATACCGATTAGTACCGATGAATATACTCACTTGCTGTTTTTCCATAATCTTTCAATTCTGAAAATATCCATCTGTTCATAGTCCGGCTTTTGTATAGTTTTGTAAGTATGTTTTTCGGGAGTATCTCTCAGCACATACACCGTATCGCCTTGGCGTAGTTGTAAATCGCCTCTCAAGAGAGTGACGTAGTGCCGTTTGCCCTCTTCTTCCTCTTCTCCTTCAAGTGGAATCTCTAGGTCAACTGGTCTAGGCTGACATCTCTCGCACAGATAAGACTCTATGCTCGTATCTGCTTTGACACAATCGCAATGCTGCCAGACTAGACAGCGTTCGCACTGAATCATCATTCCTTCGTCCCTGAAACGATAGATAATTATATTTAGATATAATTCACAGCTTTACACCATGGGATTGTTCTTGGTGTAAGAAAAACTGATAAAGTTACCTGTGTAATCCACAAATGCAGCGTATCACGTCTTCTTCTCCAGCGGTCGATCCTCTAGGTGGCAAGAATCCTTGAGACGGAGGGACGCCCATTGCTTCAGTGATCGCATCAATAAATTCTAGTTTACTGCCGAGATACATTTTTCGCAATCTAGCTGCAGCTATGCCAATTTCAGATGTTCTGCCGAAGAATTTAACGTTGTTGTCAAAGAGCCTGATCATGTCTTGGTCGAACTGTTCAGCTGACTTGTAGTGACCAGTGCCTATGCATTGATCTACCATGGTCAGGTCTATCGGATCGGATATCTTGTCGTAATACTCCGGTAATTTTCGTTTTGGTGGTAAGTTTATGAATGGAGCGCAGAGTAATTGATCTGTTTCATCTTTAGCAGTTGCCACCAACGTGTATAAATCTTTCAGAACCTGAAAGAACACAGAAAATGTGACATTATTTATGAATTCAGGGAGTGATACTTTAAATGCTGAACATTGAACTGATATTTGAACAAGTGTAATAATACCTTGGCCAATTTAGCAGTTTTATTAACTTCTGGATCATCTTGTGCTTGTGCGAGTCGTCGAGTCCTCACGGTTCTTGGATTAGTATTAGTCAGCGCGGTCAATTGTGAGAAGAATGCATCAGATTGTATTTTAGCATCTCCGGTGCCTTTTTCTTTCAAATTCTGACTTACGCTTACTTTCACTTTTCCTGTCTGAGCTTGAGCGTGATTTAGAACAGATTTCAACCTTCTAACTTTCTCCAAATTTCTTAGGAGGAAGCAATGATGCTGTTGGGCAAAGCGGCTCTGTTGATGCGACATAGGCTTTATTAACGGCGTCTGTAGAAAACTTGGATCACCCAATTTTCGAGATTTGCAAATCCCCTTGGAGTTTGCTGACTGAACGATGTTCGATTTTCGAAGATTCTTTCGCGGTCGACCTACGGAACGTCTCTCGCTGTTTTCTGATTGAGATTGAGACGTGGCCAACATTATTGGTCTAGCAACTCTCTGGCTTTTTCCACCTACAAGAATAAACATAATACATCGATTCAAGAATTGACAAGAACCATGCTGTAGCGAACATGAATTCCAGCATTCTGTGAAATGAGGATGTCCCATTCCTTAAAGAAATCATTTTCTACAGTTATGAGGAGGGAGGGAAAATTATATTATCAATTATATTGCTCACCAATGACTCCTCGACAAGCGTTGCTTCCACAGCGACACTGCTGTCCTTCGGATGGGTTGAAAAGTGCAAAATTATAATCATAGGTAAGTTCTTCGCCAGATTTTATATCCCGAGAAGCGAATAATGCCATTCTTGGTAAACCATTGACACTCCATTTTTGCATTTCACAATTTGGCTCGCAAGAATGGTTAACAAAACGACCGTCACCTCCCATTCGATGTCCGTCGATAACTAGTCCTCCGTCAAGATGCAGACAATAGTGATGCGTGTCATTTGCGTACCTAATACAGAAGAGAAATGGTAACATATCCGATTTTGTGCAATTGGGTTATTTACTTTCAGATAACTTATTTGAGTTTTTACCTCGTTGCCATTCTGGATTTAAATTCCCTTTCTGAAACAACTTCGCCGACATACTCAAGAATGAAATCTCCAGATCTTATATGTTCTTGGGTTTTGACTCCCCATCCTTTGTCCTCGGTCATAAATCTCTGCAAACCAGGAGCCCATTCGTGTCTCTGAATTTTTTGATTCTTACATTTTTCAGCGCAAGGACAAAGCTGAGGTGAACACTCGCTGAATACCATACGATTTATGCAATCTTCCCCACAACCAGTTTCAGACTTACACTCGCAAGCCTGAGCCTCGTAAACTGTTGTCGGTTTAACGTCGTAATAAATATTCGACCGAATTTTTCTGCAATTTTAAAATATACTATGAGTCAATATAATTAATCATCTATACAAGTCAACGAATAATTGCAAGTTTAACCACCAGTTTGCATCCGTTGGAGCATTCGGTATGTTTATCGCCGTACCTGTAATTCCACGAAGGTACCAGGTCTCTACCAGGCAGTCTTGAATGTGTATGTAGCCACCATAAGTCGTAAGGAAGTTGAAACGGTATAGTTCTTTGTCGTAAAAATTTGCCGCAATGATATGGTGGTGGTAATAAGCCATGGGGATGTTCAGCTGGATCATATGCCATCTTATTTTTACCCGAGTTATTATCGGTGTTGGAAACCTTCCTGGGTTCATCCTCTTTGTAATAATCTGAAAAGAGTCCAGCCTGTAGGTACCTCTTCTTCCATCTCGGCTGTTTCTTTCGGCTATGAGAAGATCCTAAATGTTTTCCAAGATCGTGATCGTCGCTAGCTATGTCGCTGCTTGGCATCGCATCACTTTCGGTATCATAACCGGCGTTGCGCAATCTTTTCAAATTCCTAATCGTTAAATTACAAGGACTTACAGAACCTCGCCTTCTTTTATGACCGTGATTATTGTTGAGATTACCAGACATTTCTAATTTAACATTATCTTGTGAATTAGCACGCTCAAGTTTTCTTAGATTTTCTTCATTCAACTCCGCCACTCTTTGGCTTTGATTATACCTCTCAAGAGATTCTTCTAAAGTTGCATTTTCGTCATAGATTCTAGAGTCTTGTACTTTTTCATATTTAATGGGACATAACTTGTCGCATGGTCTGCTGCCGTCACATTCAACGAGATCTTTTCGTACCCTAAGTTGTCCTGATAAGCTTTTTGAAATTCTATCGGATGCGCTTCTGCACAAGGGATGATCGTGCAAGGAAGCAGAGTCTTCAGAATCATTTATTTCTATTTCAGTATCGTCAGGTTTCTCTTCATCCATATCGTGCATTTTCGAATCTTCCAGAATCGGAAGTACATCCTGTGTCTCTGCTTGCGATAAGATCGACTCATTGTCTTCCATTTTCGAATCTTTGAAATCTTCTCCCCTAGATATTTGAAACTTAGATGATTGAGTAAGCGAAGATGTATTCTGCAGAATGATGCCATTCGCTGAAACAGGTGATTTCTTCTTCTTTTTCTTCAAAGTTGGAAAACCAGTTCGATTAATGGCCTTCCTTCTCCTAATTTTTTTCTTTGTCAAAATTAGAGCTGCCAATGGATTCACCGGGTTTGGAACATTCAGAGAAAACTCTTTTCGAGATGCTATCTTATTGTCCAGAAGCAAATTGTTTTTCTCCAATATTTCCGATGTATTTTTGTCCACAAATTCTGTGTCTGCATTGTGAATGTTTTTTAATTGAAATTTCTCACTTTTTCCCTCTGACTGATTCTTATCAATTTTCTCAGACTGTGGCTTATCGACTTTCAACGACAATCTTTCATTCCTGCTTACTTTATCCAATTGCTGCTTTGCCAATTTTTCGCTCGAATTTTTCTCCGTTTTTTCATGCTTTTCATTAGGTATATAATTTTCCGAAGTATCCAGCTTCGTGACAGTAACTCTGAGATCTCTCAAAATTTTCTTTTTTCGTCGGGGTTGAAATTCGAGTAAATTCAATGGCTTGTCATCAGCCAAGTCAAACGTTTCATTGTCTAATTTTTCCAGAGCAGCACTCTCCGTATCCCTATGTCTCTTTTTAGGTGTTACAGGGATAGCTTCTCTATTGAGTGAAGGACTGCTGCTGTATCTTGTTATTGTAGCTTCTATGGCTTCTTCGATATGACTTTCGGTAGAATTAGTTTCTACGTTACTAATTTCTGTGCAGCTTGCGTTAGAACTTTGCGAACTATGTGGACTGGAAACATGATAGTGTCTTTTTTTCAGAGGCAACCTTTGTTCGTTGGAATTTGAATTTGAATTGGAGCTTGTATTATTTTTAGAATCAGCGCTCGAGGAGACCTTCTCTTTCTTCAATCTTCTTTTCAACTTTTGTTCTTCATTCAAATTAGTATCTCCGCCTTTCCTCTTTTTTGTAATTTTTTTAACACGAAAAATCTGCGGCAATTCTGAATGCATAGAATTTATATTGGTTCTTCCCAAGCTGCAACATTTTGAAAATTCCTCTATCAGTTTCTCCAACTCTTGAATAACCGATGGATCGACTCGAACCGGCGTTTTTGGCGGCAGTAAGTATCGTCTTCTGTGCTTGTGATGATGTTTACGTCTGTGATTGTGAATAGGGTTTTTAACCATATGTTTTGAATCGTTGTCTGGATCTTCACATTTCATTTTATCATCGGTGGGCAGCGTCGTCGTCGTTGAATTTCCAACTCCAGATGTAACTGAATTAGGGCTGGATTTTTTACTGTTTTTATTCTCTTTCAAAACTCTTCTCGGAGCGGAAGCGCTAGGCTTTTTGACGTTACTTCCCTGCTTCCTAGAAGCAGGTGAGGTATCGGCCCTGTTTTCCTTTGCAACTTTTTTGCTACTCGTTAATTTATCCTCGTGCTGGCTTTGAGCTGTTGCTGAACACTTTTGCCGCGTTGGTGACAATGCAATTTTCGATGACCCAATGGAGGATTTTTCTTGTCTTACTTTCTTGCAGGCATTACCGTCGCACTGCGGGAGATTCTTGGCTTGTTTGTTAGATTTACTTAGGCACTTATCCTGTGAAGAATTCACTTTTTCAGACTTTGAAGATATCCTATCTTGCGTGGTCTTTAGGGGACTGCATTTCTTATCTTGACAATGTTTTTTGTTCTTAGATTTTTTCGTTTTACCAACAGATTCGTCTTTACTTTCTTCGCAAGTCTTGGCATTATCCTGACTGCTGTTCAATTTGGTTTTTTTACCATTCGAAACCTCTTCCTTTGATTTCTTAACTCCTGGACTTTCATTTCTTTCAATTTTCTCAATCTTTTCAATGATTTCAGGTTTCAGTTTTGGCCTACCGGGCCCTCTTGGTTGGGTAGAAATGCTTTTAGCTGGTCGTCCAGGCTTTCTTTTAGGCGGATACAAAATTCTATCAACATTAACAGCTGGTTTTGACTGAGCCACTTGTACCGGTGATTGAGATGGTAGCGGTGGACTAACAGGACCCGTGCCCAAGTGTAACGGGCTATTATTGACCGACTGAATCCCTGAATCTGGAGAAACATTAGATATAGAAGCATATTCTGGTTCGTTTGACTTCTTCAAAGGTTTACTTCGTCTTTTCCTAGGCTCCGAAAGCATGGCCGTCTTCTCAACGAACTGTTGCAGTAATGTAGAACTGTAGACCGGTACAGGATTTTGATCCGCATTTTCGCTAGAGTCAGAATCAGCCCCGAGAGACATTCTCTCGATAGCTTTAGAGACCAGGCGACCACTTTCAGAATCTTCAAAGCCATCAAAAGGTGCATCTTCGTGTTCTTGATCAGGTAAAATTGCAGCCAAATCTTCTTGATTAATTTCTTGCAGTGGCTGCTGTGGCTGCGGTGTTGGACGAACAGTAGCTGTCTCGGATTCATCGCTGCTGCACTCCGATACCTATTTTTTTTATCAATTATTAATAATTATTATTTACTTCTGATACTGGAAATAATATTATTTTACACGTAGATCGATCTTCGATTACAAATGCTGTTAGAAGATACAAATTTAAAATTGATCAGTAAACGTATGAAAGACTTTATGCTCATCTGCATGCTCTAGAGTCAAGACATCTAAGCAATCTTTGACCTTCTGTTTACAATTATTATATTCACAAATAGATTCTGTTTCTTGCTAAAATCTAACAACTCCATTAATAAGAACCTTGACGTTTGAGATTATAGAATTTACATCGCAAGTGTTAAAATGTAGATGAAAATTATATACCTTATAATAATAGAGTAATTATAGGAAAATGCAATAATTATTTAGTTGAATTTTAGTAATGTAAATTTCGGGTTCATTGCATGATGATTTTAATGAAAAGGTAAGTTGGAGTGAATCATGTACTCTATTGATTTTTCTACAGTGGAGCATGTGGTCGGTTTAAGCAGGTGTACACCTCATTCGTTATGTAATTTATGCGCAGCTAAATTACTGGTTGCCAGAGGTACTGGTTCTTTCTCATACAAGACGGTGTAGTTGTAAAAACAAAGAATAAAACAACATTGAATACGGACCAAGATAAACATTTGGACACATGCGAAACACAATGAGTAGAATATACTTCATACTTTGCGATTAGGACAGTATTAAGGAATTCATAAGGAAGTGACCAAACTAGTGGGAAACACAGGAAATTTTATGCAAATGAGTTCATTCTTGGGTAAAAAAAACAAACAAAAAAAACTTACTTTAGCACTACGACTAGAAGCCTTGGGTCGCCTTGAAATGGGTCTCCGGGTTTTTTCAGTTTTTGACTTATCTGCTTCCTCTTTTTTAGAAGCCTTCAATCCAATTTTAAGCTTCAATGCCCCCTGAGGAAATCGTACAACTCGAATAATTCAATTTTCATATTGAATGGTAATGATTTACAATCGTACATGTGAATAAAGGAAAAGAAAATGCTTTTTTGGTGATGGATTTTTTGTACATTTGACAAATGATCGCTGCTAAGGTGTTCCAAGCGTGTAATTTGTATGCACAACTGAACCTTCACAACTAAAACACGGGTTTTACCTTGATAAATCTAAACTGGAAATATGATGCATGTTATTTCAATGAGCCTTGGTGATAAATGTACGTAGAGAATAGATACCGATGGTGAGATAATAATTAATTTGTTATTCATCCAGACAGTGCACGTTACAAGAAAATAGTCAAAGAAGTTCTGAATAATCATACCAATTCTGGAACACATTTCATTCCATTTCCAAAATCTGTTACTATTGAGAAATGCCCTAATAATAATGAACATTTTTTACCTTAGTTAATAGTTTTAATAGTTGTCAGAGTACGAAAATTATTTCCATTCTCTATGAGTGAATTTTTTTTGTTTTTAATGAGCAGAATAATTTAAGGAAATAGAATAATGATCTCATTTATTCTCGGTTGTTATGGTTAAAAAAAAAATGTTTTATCTTAAATTTCGAAAAACAATTTACCAGAATAGTCAATGTGTCCTCCCGGTGGTCATCACGTTTGATAGTAGTAGGCTGTACGTGCAAACGGTAACAGCAAAGATTAATTAAATTATTGACAAGTTTGGGATTAGCATCGCTTTAACAAGACCATACATTTTACTCTTCATAAACATCGTTATAAACATCGATCAAAATACACTTGTGCATTTTATAAACACTCAACATTTTCCCTCGCTCTTCAAAGTCACGATAAAATCGCCTGGATCAAAACTACTCTCTACTCAATCAACATTTCTGTTTTTTACAATTGTAAAGCAAATTTAAGAACTAGGTACTTAAAACTGTAATACGTTCGAGTCTCAAAAATGAAAGAACCAAAAAGAATCTTTGAAACGTGCAGTTTAGTCATTCAGGGCTTGTAAATTTTGTCAATTTCTTAGTTTAATGACAAAGCAAAAGAACTTATACGTTCCAAAAACCCTTTGGTAAAACATAAATAAAACTATTGAAGATGCAACGATCTGTAAAAAGTCAGCCACCATTTACTCCTAAACACAAATATTCTCGATGATGTATTGAATGATAATAAACAAATAATAATTAGAGGGAACAATGATATTAAATCACAGTTCACAACAATCTAATACAGTGATGCTTGAAGCAAAACATAAAGGCTGAAGTCGTTGAATTAGATACTTCAAAGTTTTATGTATGATATAATTTTTGAGGCCGATCCAAAACTGCAAATTTGAAAACTTGTAAATACCTGTTCAAAGTTTGTCTCCCGAATAGAGAAGGTTTGCTCGCTCCGTTCCGAAGTACAGTCAGAATCAGAACCGCTTCCTTCACCCTCTTCTTCTTCTCCGTCTTCTCCTTCTTCTTCTCCTTCTTCTTCATCTTCATCAGCTGTGCTCTCCTCTTCTGAATCCGAATTAGACTCCGAGAATGAACAGCTTCCGCCTGTTCCTGCAGAACTCTCATCTTCTGAATCCGAATCGTCATCAGAATCCACCGAATCTGTACCTGTATCAATAATATATTTAATGAACTCCGAA
This sequence comes from Ametastegia equiseti, assembly GCA_963989295.1. Lineage (NCBI taxonomy): Eukaryota > Metazoa > Arthropoda > Insecta > Hymenoptera > Tenthredinidae > Ametastegia > Ametastegia equiseti. Next base: position 8,922,443 of record OZ022393.1, read on the forward strand.
GTTTATTTCTATTCATTTATAATCTCCATTGAAAATCATGTAATATTAATAACACAATTTTCAAAAATCACTTGTTTCCACTATAGTTAATCATTCCGTTCTTCAGTTATCAAAACTTCATACTAAACTCAAGGTTTTTAATCTAGCTTCGTGACTTATTTCTGGTGTTCCAAGTACGAAACAATGTTGTATTTATGTATTTGTCTGTACAATGTATTCATTTTCGTTATTTGTTGATTTTGGCAGGAATAAAATTGACAAGTATCGTTGATGAGTATGAATAAGTGTTGAATTCGATTTAAAACGAATGAAGAAGTGAGTCATTGATGTGATGAAAATTACCATTTGGTCCGTTCGGAGGATCCCAGCTCCCGCCGCCCTTAATGGCATCCATATCTACGGTAGATGGAAGTTCTCGTTCTTGATCTCCGTCATTTTCGTCCCAATTCCAATTTTCCAATTCCAGTTCCGAGGGACGGTGTATAACCGCACTCCACCCCGGATCCCCGGACATTGTTTAAAATACTATGTATGTCAGATTAACGATGAGATGAGGACATGAGCGCATCCCTTGTAACTTTGCATTTCCTTTTATTATCGTCAATTACTCGTTCGAGAATGTAAACTTTTTATATACATAAAAATCTAATCACGCTTCAACGCAACTCAGTATATTCATATACAATGTTTCAAACAGCAAAAAACATTCACCAGCAAACGTTTTTAGTGTTTATATTTCAATATAAATTCGATATATTCCTTTTTGTTTAGATAAGTTTTATTTTATTTTATTTTATTTTTTGCAATGTTTAGGTTATGTCCAATGGCTAGCGGCGCAGGTACTGAAAAGACAATTTACCTAAAGATCGGTATTTTTTGTTAATCGCAAAGCACTCTGGAATAGAGAAAGAAATTCTGTTTCGAAATTGTTATAGTTTGCAGACCTACGGAGATTTCTTGTATGAATAAAACGATGATTTTAGAGTATAAATAAAAATTACTCGAAAGCAGTTTTAGTTAGTGAAAATGTCGGAATGATGAAAATATCGAAGATGTATGCCGCGAGCACTCGAATACGGACAAGAATACGAGAGAAACTAGTAAAATCGACTAGAAAACATATCCCGAAAGGAGTGTAGAAAGATGAGTTGTTTTGATTGCGGTAGTGTATTTTCTAGACACTGACTGATCGCAGTTGTGCAATACGTCAGGTGTCTTTAAAGTAAAAAATGACAGTTAAGTGATAACAAGCTCCGAGCACAAGACAGCTGTTTTCTAAGCAGGCAGATGCACCAGGTGCAGCCACGAATTTGGCGCGAAATGAAAGGCGGAGGTTGAACGGAGATTCGAAATAATCATCGATTGCTGTTGGTCATAAAATATAAATATATAACGCGGATGAAACTGTCCCTGGAAACCATCTGAGAGTTGACTGTATAGTGCCATAAATACGATTAGAAAGTGTGATGTTTACGTCTTCGTAAGGGGTCACAAAATGGCGTTGGGTGACGGTGTCCGAACTTTGATCACCACCAAATCACAACTGCGCGATATTACAGATCGTAAATAAACTTGTCAGTCATTTTATGGGATCTGATAAGACAGACGCGCGATATCCCGCGCTTTGGGATCATCGGGATACTTTGTAAATCACATATTTTCTCGGAACATCGAACGCGGAGCGCGTCTCGCGTACCTCGATAAATGCGATACTAACGCAACGCGATGGTCAACGCGAATACTATTTTATTGCAAACTGTACGTCGGTAACCTACCGACTATCACCTGTTCCTTTTCGCGCAAAATATTTCAAATTCAAAGTCAATTCAATTTCCCACGACACTTTGAAAATGTATTCTCTTCTCGTGGATAAAATCACATTCACATATTTTTTAATTTCGTATGATTTTAAAAATTTCGAATGAATTCCAATCATTTTTTTTTTATCATTCGCAATAATTTCCAATAACGCGAAATCATTTCAAAAAAATTCTACATGATCTCACAAGATTTCAAAAAGTTTCAAAGATTTTCATTAATCCGATAAAATTTTTATTCGATGTCTTACATTTTGATTTCGAAGATTCCAAAAGTGGAACGTCGACTCCTTTTACTTATACTTTTGACCATAGGTATCATTTCCTTTTTCGAATTACAAATCTTCTAGCCGCATCTATACCAATAGATGGATGATCAATAAAATCCAGCAATATCAGGATAAGCGAATATAATTTATTGGTAATAATCTAAAAATACAAAACAGACTGAAAAATCTTTCTCAATTGTGTTCCTTGTACGGTCTATTCCAAAAGAATGAAAGAATGTACAAAGTAAATTCCTGTACACCTATTTCATTTTCCCCATACTACAGAATCAGAATAAACGATTATCTCAAACCTTATTGACATTCTACTTGTCCATTGAGCAAAGTTGGATCAAAACCTTGCGGAACTTTCCTTATATTCTGTTAAATTGAAATCTCAATCATCAAGCTGGCAGAGCAGGGCGAGACCTCTTTTGACCCAGTGACTAACTGGTTCTCGAGTATTGAGCAGGATGGATAATACGTAGTTAGTAGAATGCCCGGTTGTTCTGAGCACACCAAACCGAGCAGAAGTTATGTATAATGGACATAGGTAGCGAGACCCTGTTATTCGCTTGACTGCTTCACATGGCTTAAACCAAACAACAGGCAGCGTATCAGACAGAATCTTAGGATAACTTTCTGCTAAAATCATTCTTTGAATGTCCCATCTTGCTCCGGCTAAAAACATTCCGTAAACGTAGACTCCATCATTCGGCGCAGACTTTACTTGATACATTGGTAGCACCTGATGAAAAATTCAAGTGAATCAGTATTTTAAATAATCTGCAAGAAGAGCTTATATAGAAGCAGATCCTACCAAAAGACATTATAATTATAGCATTTGAATTACACTGATTGTGAGCTTAAAATTATTCCATAGTATTTTTCTGTTCAGGATGAACACACGAGAATATTAGTGCCTAGTAATTATTATTGAACCAATCCTTAATTACTTCGAAATCAAAATCGATCCTATCGATAGAGATTTTATGCTTTCTAGCATAGTTTTGACTTGCTCCTGTTAAAAATCCATGTGCAAAAGAAAATCCAGATATCCAGAAGGAAGCAGGCTTTCCATTGTCTAGCCACAGTTGAAAAAATTCAATTCTTTCTAAAAAGTCATTAACGAAACTTGATAAAGGTTTCAGACTCGGATATGCACTAGCCTTTTCCCAGCTTGTCGGGACTTTGCCTATGAGAACTTGTTTCGATAGCACCTGAGAGAAAGAATCAACGTTATTTATCCTGCAGAGAATTATCGAATAACGTACTGTTAGAATTCATTACTATTATCCAATTTTTCAGTATACAAGTATATTCAATAGTAATTCACTGAACCTCTAAAGATGGAGTCATGACGATCATTCCTTTCACTGCTTTTTCCAGCATTGTCATAGAAGTCCGAATCTCTTTAAGGAGTTTATTGTATCTTTCCATCTCCTGTATTAAAACCGTGTTCATAGACTCGTAATAAGAGACCGGGTATTTCTTTTGAGCTTCTTCGATGTCGAATAATTCAGGCATGCGATCGTAAATATCTTTCTTTATGGACAAAAGCATTTCGTCTTGCTTTGCTGTGTCACCTACTGACACAGTTCCTTGGATCTGTATCAATGCGGTGAAAAAATCCTTTGATACTTCAAGATCTCTTGTGATTCCCGCATTCATATGTAAACCGAATACTTCGGGTGGTGATACAACTGGAATTTCCTCAATCTGTCTTATGTAATCGCGGTATTCACAGCTGAAATAATATACGGGGGCTTATTGCAACGTCAATTTATTTTCGTAAATTACCTATTTGTATAATACTATATTATTCATGTTTCTTCCAAGAGGAACATCATTCATTTGCAATTGATTTAGCTTACTGGCGTGGCAGTACATATTCAGGTCCGATATCTGCAAATGTGTAGTTAGGATTCGTTATCACGTTTGGATTATAAAAATCAGCTAAAATAGTATTCAAGCATCTTCTATCTCGATCATCTGTAACTCTTCCACCATAGTTACATTCTCCAGTCAAATACACAATAGCTTTGAATGGCACTTCGTCATATTCGTTTATAAATATTTGTAACTGCTGTACTGATATTTGAAAATCTGACTCATTGAAACCTGTAGCAAATAAAAGCAGAGCATTCTTGATAAATGAAGTTATAAATTTACAAATAAAGATCATGAATGTTTTTAGACTATCCAATCATGAACAGAATCATTTTATGAGAAATTATTTTTTTCTAGATACAAATAGGGAGATCCAAAGAAACCAATATTGCTTTCTGATAGATATTTCTATTCTTGCAGTCATTCAATTATTTTTTACATTACCAACCATATTTAATGTTCCATCCTTGGGCACCAAACTTTCTTCTTTCTTGTACAACAGCGTGGAAGAAACACAAGCCGTACAATAGCTTAGTAAAATCTTTTTCCTTTCCAGGACATCCCTCAAAGAACTCTGGGTCCTTGACAGGCTCCGATAAGTAAGATCTGATTACAAAATTATACTGGATAAGATTTCCCATTGAGATTATTCATTCTTCATTATTATTATTTCATTTTCTGGGGATTGGCAATGTCGATGCTAGTGAAATTCAGAGCGCAATATACCTCATCAGGTTTTGTTGAAGACCACTCGGTGGTTCGTTGGTCATCTTAACACCATTTTGTAAGACAGTTATGGGGAACTTGTCAGAGGGGTAGCTGGTCAACCAAAGACGAAAGTTGATTGAAGTATTTCTAGAGTCAAAGTTTTCGCAGATCTTTTCCAGTTGAGGCATCCAAGAAACGGCAAGATGACAATTTTGCAAACAGACCCACATCCCTTCGCTTTGACCTTGTTCTATAATGCGCTGAGCTACGGGTCCCTGACCCTGACCTAATGATATGGAACTGAACCGAGTAGCGTAATTCATATTCTCTGCAAACTTCGAAAGAGCTCCCATAGGATCGGAGCCAGCGGATAAAATGAAAATCAATGGTATTAACAAATTCGAATCTGCATAGGATTTGGAAATATCGAAGGGGGGTGGGGTGACAAATTTTGTGCCCATGCCTGCGTCCACAAACTGCGTTACCTGGAATTGAAATTTCCAAATTGTGAATGTTGTACCTGTGTTGAATTTTTCTGTAATACCTTAGCGGTGACTTTGTCAGGTCTTATCATTCTCATGACAATCAGCTTTTGAAATGAAGTTAGTTTCTGTTCCCAAGGCTGCGGTATCGGCGAGTTATGGGGATTCATAAGATCGTAAAACTTTTGCCAAGACCCCATGTTGGCTTGAAAATCATTGACAAATCCTCTGAACGATGGCAGAGTATCGTTCGCTCTGCAAATTTCGTCCCACGACTTATCGACCAACCAGTTAGCTGCCGGATTCCTAATGGTATTGGCAAGGCCTATCCCTCCAGATAAAAAAAACATCAGTTCTTCTTTGTCGATTTCATTAGTTGCTACCAGAATGGTTGAGTACAGGACGAACGAGTACAGAACCTTAGGAATAAGATTAGAATTATTATTGATTATGATTATTCCTGGTAAATCATTTTCAGCAGACTTTCCAAGCTCCAACTATTACCTTGTCCTTCTCGAACAGAGAACGGCACACGTTCTGATAGAGATTGTAGGTAAATGTTTCCCTTAAAAACATCAATCTCTTTTCTAGGACCTTGCTTTTACTTGCCGTCTCTATCGACATTATGTAGAGATTTATGAACCAAGCAAGAGAGTATTGATACATTGGATCGACACTGGGAAGATCGGTGACCGTGTAATACAGTGCGGAACTGTGCTTAGCTATCGGTCTATAACTTTGACGAAAGACTTCTATTTTAGCTTCCGTCTCTATCGCAGCCTTCTGCTTTCTCATTATATCTACCGATAGAATTTTTGACGAATCTAATATTTCAATCGCTTCTTCATCTTCCAAAATGTTTGCACCTGATGACGATAATGTCTTTAAAATATTTTCCTCCACTTGTTTTAGGGCCTTTCTGTTAGCTGCGCTTTCTACTATCAAGTACTCTCGTTTCTTTTGCAGGTCAGCTCTTTCTTTGGCAACTACAATGCCCAAGAGTTGGTCTTCCAGTCCTTCGATTGTTAATGCAAAGTTAATCAACGTTATCTTATTGAACACTTCAGGCAAATAATGTGGATTCCTTAGCTTTGTTGTTATATAAAACCTGTGGAATTGATTATATCATTCTTCTATTGCTAATGTTTTTAAAAGAATAGCAGAATAAATCATTACATGTTATTTTATAAAAATACAACGCTAGTATATTCTGATTGCTTCGATCGAGCTATATAATCGGTTAGTTCTTCACTTGAATAACTTGGGAATGTTTACCTGAATTTTAAGTCGTATTCAATAGATTTTTCACCAAGCGTGATGTACCAAATGCCAGAAAATTTGTAGATACTTTTCATCAGAATAGGATCCAAAGGTGTTGATAATTCCTCACCAACATTTTCCAACAATACTGGTTTACCTATAAGAGATCATATGTCCTGCATGTTTGAATGAAATTCGAATGCCAGAAGCAATATATACTCTTAATCGAAAATCAGAATAAATCTTTCGAAAATTCAATTCAAGTCTAAGGAGCGGAGACCTCATATGACGTACGAAAGTCTTACCAGTTTCAATGCAGTGTTCGAGAATATTCATGTATGTGTTGTCTGATAATTTGATTATTTCCAAATTATTTGATTTTTCCATAGCCCTGATCCATTTGTTTGCTTGACTCTGCGGGTCGATAAACAAGCTCCATCTTTTGGAGTTGTCCATAATAATAGCATTCTCGGTTGAAAAGGAGTCTCTCGGAAGTCCATAGATGTTCCATGAATTGATTTTAATCTCTGAACCCAAGACTCCGACAAAACTGTATGTTTCGGAAGTTGGTATATCTAAACTCTTGACGTAAATACGCCATTTTTCTAGATTTTCTATGCGATAAGCTGTCGTGAATGGGCCTAAATAAGCAATCATCCCACAAGATATTAATATATCTCCAGCTAAACTGTCGTAGGCATTTTGTAAGTTTGCTACACATTGTAGCCAACGACCTTTTTCTCCTCCCAGACCACTGAGCAGCTTTTCTGATCGAATAAGTTTATTTGTGCAGTTGGTCACCTGAGAGAAGGTTTGTTCAAATCATTGCTTAGTCATTGTCTTAGGAAAGAAGGTACATACTGTGTTATTCCAAAGATGTTTTGATCTGACTGACCAATTCTTTATCCAACTAAATTGCTGTTAGATACTTAGATCGAATCACCTGATTTTCCAAATCAATTTTTTTAGCCAGCGTTCGTTGCAAATTTTCATTCAGGAGTGCGAGCTTGGCATCAAGTTCTGCTAACATTCGTCTTCTTTCATTCAGAAACTCCATAGTCTCATTAAACTTTTTTTCCGCTATAGCGAGTTTGGCTTTTTTCGGAGCTACGACTCTAGCTACCTCATCGTATAAAACCATAGCTCTAACCCATTTGCATAGTCCCTCAGCAGCAGATGATGCTTTGGCTACTTTCTTTGGTTCAAAATTCTTGTCCGTGATATAAGTCTTCTTAATCACCTGTGCCAATGTATTTCAATTGTATTTAGTTATCAATGTCAAGATTACAGTCCGTCGTAAGGACTACCTGCATTATTGATGCAGGAATATTGTCTCTATCATAGTCCTTCAATCTTGCTAAAAAATTCATATCGCCAAGCAGTCGCTTGCTAGGACCCCAGTAGTCCAATACCATCCTATGGGTCGTTGGATCATTTACTCTGTCAGGATTAATGCCCATCATAACGCATACAGCTGCCAACACCAACTTGATCACTTCGGGAGGATTCTTCATGGTTTTTACGATTGTTATATCAGCCGGTTTGATGGTATTCAAAGCAGCTGTGGGGATTCATGATACAAATATTATCAAGAATTGCTGTGTAACAATCAATCATGTTATACGCTTATCGACGTAGTGAAAAATGCTTGTGCTGGAAGATTGTTCACATGACATTCACTAAAAATTTATATCGATGAAGATTAGCTTTTTGGATGTACCTGTAGCTTCGCTGAGTATAGGCAGAGCTTCTGCAAGATCAGCTTCACACTCTATTTTCAAAGCTCCAGATATTTCTGCTTGTATATTAGCAGCGTCTTCATCTTTCTTAACCAGCATTGTTGCCTGTGCAACAGTCAAATTTTCACTTTCAATTTGCTGCATTGTTTTTGCTGTTAACTTCGCAGATGCTTCTAACTCTGGCTTTAATGCTAAGAGAATAGCGCCCATTTGCGTAACTTGAGAAGCAGCAAAGTCAAGCTTATCCAATCCGCCTAGGTACCGATCTTTCGCAAGGGATAATTCTGCCTGTTTTTGAGTCATTAGATCAGCAAATGACATAATCAAGTCTAGGAATGCTGCAGACGTTATGTACGTTTTTCTTCCACAAGCAGAATAAAATTGTGTGCTATTTTCCTTTGCACATAGGTGAAAATACTTGCATGCGATGATAGAATTGACTTTTATCGATTCTTCAACATTGACATATGTCATGTAACGAGCTGCTACTTGTTCCAGTGCATCTTCTGGCCACATGACAAACCAATCTATGGTACAGCAGTTCACTAAACTAGGATATAATCGTAATCTGGTTCTGAATGCATCGCCAATTGGTGAAAAGCATAGCATAATGTGGAGTTTTTCTTTACAGCGATTGACGAAAAATGCCAATACTGACAAGATGCTGACATCTAAATTACGATTTCCACCTTGAGCTGCTAGACGTGTCATTTCAATAACTTCTTGCTTTTCTTCTATGGTAAACAAGTTCGGTACTTCTCCGGAGTTCAATAGTCCATCAATATCTCCTAGGAAGCCTTCTTCTTTGATTTGACTTTCGGTAAATAGGAAGACTAAGTCCTTGCCAATACCACCAGAATTTTTAAGGACTTTCTTTATGTCTTCGCGCCATTCGTTCATTCCATAAGCGACGCCAATTTCTGGCTGGAACAAGCCATGGCCACCCATCCCAGCTGCGAGTCTAGTCAAGGATTGTCTTCCTGAGCCACCAACGCCGACCATTAATAAACTTCCGCAAGGTATTGCCAATATGCGACAAATTCGTGCCAAATGTTCGAGAGCGTAGCGGAATAGAACTATATCCATTTTGCTTTTGTGAGTAGTATTATACTCCTCCAAGCAAAGAAGTGCAACAGCTTTGTACTCTTCTACTGATGGTATTTCTTCATATCTTTTATCATCCGGCGTTGCATCAAGGTCCATAAAATTTCCAAATATTAAATCGTGTAGGCTTTCTTCGGTAAGTTCATCATCGAATTTGGGCAAGTGGCTGAATACATTGTCAAAGGATTCTCTCATCACGCTTGGTACCACCTCTTTGATTTTTTCGAATAACCATTTATGGTCGTTTTTGTCAATTAGTCTATCGCCAAATACTCTTAAGATTTCGTGAACCCAAATTCTGACGAAAACTGCTCTAGATTCAACTGATTCTTTCTTAATCAACGCACATCCTGTTATTACTCGGGAAAAATCCCTTAAGTTAAATAAGTAATGCGATTTAGCAGGTGTTGGTCTGAGGCTTTTACTAGCTGCTTCGTAAATCTCCATTGTACCATTAACTAACAATGTGACTGTCGATATTACATCTGATGCAAAACCATTTCTCTTCAATCCAACAAGTGCGAGGTTTGAAAATATTCTGAATACACTTTCTTTTGAAAAGGTGCTGATGGTGTATAAGCTGAAATGTCTCAGGAACCTATGGTAGATATCCTGTCTGCTACCACCGGGGGGAGCCATTGCTGCTAGAAACATCGTATCGAAAACTCTGACTTTTTCGGGTTCTTTCAAATCGTACCAATGCTCGTGATCGAAAAACTGTCTTAATAATTCAATAGCTGGTTGTGCTCCGTAAATTTCTTTGGCAGGCATGTTAACGTCATCCACAAAAACAATGCAGTGTGCTCCTCCCATGGGCCCGTAATGGCCTTTACGCCTTTTGTACAATTTTGAAATGACAAGTTCTTGCGTTTGATTCGCAGACGTTTTTGGAGTGAACGTTATAAAGTTTGGTAGGTAGGATTCTTCGTCCAATTTATTCATCATCAAGTCTTGAATGTAGAAACTTTTACCGGTACCAGTTTCTCCAAAGATTAAAAATCTCTTGCGATGTTTGATGTGCCGTAAAAATAACGTTTGATATTTAACCGTTTCAATGGTAGGGACTACCATTTGACCTATGCTCTGTGTTTCAAGTAATTTGGCAGTCTTTGCTGCGTCACCAAAGTATTTCCAAGCACCTTTTCCTTTGAAAGTGTAATAGTTGTCGTGGATCAATCCTTCGCCGGGAATGGAAATTACTATTTCTCCTACTGCTTCTGGTACTGGATACTCCGAATTCGAGTTGTCCCAAAATGATATATAAAAATCATTGAATCTGCAGCGTGAGTCATAATCTAACGCACCACCGGCTCCCCACACCATTGACAGCATCATGCTAGCTTGTAGCCATGGCACAATATACATTTGATAATCATCTGGATTAGCTTCTACAGCGTCATCCATGTACATTTCGAATAAAGTTATCGTTGATATCAACTGGTTTATTTGCCCTGCAGTCGTTGAGAGTCGACACTTTTTTCTAATAAAGTCCAAGCATGGATCCATTAACCATTCGAACAATTCGTTCAGAATAATCTCGTTGTCCTGGAACCAGTTGGGGTTCACTTTGTTCATCCAAGATTTGAGAAAGGGTCGCCAGCCCATGACGTGCGGTTCAATGTAAATCATTCCGCATCGCGATACGGTAGCAGGAGACGCTTGTAGTAAATCCATCACTTCAAAAATCATTGACATTGTTGAAGTCATTTGCATTACTTCTCCAGAAGTCAGACAAAGTTTCTTATTATCGTCCAAGACAGTATTCAAGTTTTCAATCCAGACCGCGTCTACCGGACCATCAAAAATCAGCCACTTTCTATCTATCGAATCTTCAGCAACAAATTGGCGAAAAGCTACGGCACATACTCCATCTGTCCATTCAGACGAAACTGGATCAAATTGACCGTACAATTGACCCATGGTTATTGACTTTGGATTTATAGTTCTGTACTTCGTAGGAAGACCATTATCATCTCCCCATTCATGCATTAATCCAAGTGCATCGGCTAGACAATGTAAAGCGGAGGTTTTACCACCAAAAGGATCTCCGACGAGCATGAAACCATGCCGTACTATCATCATTTCATAGGTCTGAATGATTTTTAGTAGAAACGCATCGACTGGTTGTAAATTCATTTTTTCACAAATATTTGTGACTGCGTTTAAAAACACTTCATAATTTGGCGTTGGTAATGTAATGCCTGGGAATAAATCCATGATTATGCCTTGAAATAAAGGCACGTCATGTGCTAGAAACTTTGGTAAGTTAACATCTATGATGGACCTCAACAAAAGTATCATTTCATCCTCGTTGGGAAACTTCAATTTAATATTCTGCGCAGCGGTTAGAACAGTCTTCACAGCTCTCATACCATAATCGTAGTGCGATTGAGACGATAACTGTTCAGAACAAAGCTTGTAAGTTGTCACAATTTTCACAGAGAGTACTCTGGCTGTGCCAAAGCCGCTGGAATATAGTGATATCTCGCCAATCATAGCATAATCTGGAACCATCATGGCGACAGTTCTGAAAAGGACTTTCAAGTTATCTGGAAGTTCTGATCGCCCCGCGTAACCAGGATTCATAGTAATGCAAACGTAGACTGCTGGGTTGAGTCTCAACTCAGTCCCTTCAAAAATAAAGGTTTCTGCTTTTGCCCGAACAGCTTGGATGATGCATAGTATTTGTTGTGCTACCACGGATAAAACTTCAAGCTCAATCCTGTTGAATTCGTCGAAACAAGCCCATGCTCCACAGGAGGATAATCCTTTGAAAAATTTTCCCATGTTTTTGTAATCTAACCCGTCTGAGCAATTGAATACAACACATTGCACCGCAATGGCTCGCCCAAGGTCTTTAGTAGTCTCGGTTTTTCCAGTTCCAGCAGGACCTTCTGGAGCACCGTTAAGATGTAAAGAATACGCCCCTATCAGCGTACGATAACATCTGAAAAGATTTTGGTGAATGAGAATAAACGATACGTGCATATATGTAATGTATGTATCTCAGATGTATAAATTCATGTAATCGGTGTATACCTATCAGTGAGCGGCGTGATGACCAACCGTGTGCAATTACCAAGATACTCGTAGGCATATTTTACCGTGGCATTTATGATTCTAACTTGTACATCATCTTCCCAGTAATATCTAAGCTGTGCAAGCCATTCGAAATCTGTTTCCAATACAATTTGCTTTTCTATGAGAAGCTTGACAACATCTTGCGCGTGAACGTCGATTGTGATCAACGCTGTGAGAGTTGTTCGATTTTGTCTAGATAATTGTCCTGCAGAAAAAAATGTATTTTAAATACATGCTTCAAAGTCCAGTTGTCGGTTTTCGACCAGATAATAGGTATATTAGTACGCGAACTTACCCTTTACCAAATTCACCATGTCGATTATTTGTGCCTTCAGTTTTTCATGGAGGGCTTCCATGGATGATATTCGATGTGTCATTAAACAGTTCTGGACCTCTATGCTCCAGTAGATCTGAGAGACGCAGAGAACTACCATACCTGGCCAGACTCTAACCCAGTATACTCGTTCGTTCACTTCATAGTCCAAAATACTCATGAATACTTCATGTTTTATTGACTTCACCATTTGTTCCTCGACCTATGTGATTCCCTTGCCACTGACACTAGTTTTTGATTAAAAACTATGCTAGTACGAATAATATCAAGTAACTAGAACGAGTCTTTAGCTACTGAATATAAGCGAAGTTGCATTACTTTCTGGAGCATGATACTCCAAAATATTTTGCGGTATACATGTTTAGGCATAATTCAATGGTAGATAAAACTATTCTCAAACTGTGTATTTGGAGTCTGTTAGAATGGATAAAACAAATCTAGAAGTTTCTGGAGCGGAAATTCAGAACCACAACTCACCTGTACAAGCCATCTCTCTACGCACCCTCTTGCAGCTGATGTGGAGATGATATCTTCAATTTTTATTTCTTCTCTATCGTCACTAATCAATGAATATATCTCTAACTCGGAGTTGAACCTGTTGTACAAACAAGCAGCGTGTGGTTTAAAAAATCATCAATATCTCTACTCATGCATCAGCTTACAAGAACATCATAAATTTGAATATTTTGGCGCACAATTTGCAGGCTACAGTTGCTTCAAAAACTTTTTGTTATCACCTGAGCTGTCATTAATGAATGACAATGAAATCATGGTGACCTACGTGAGTAGTAAAACATTGACTCACCCTAGCTTGGCAATTCCTTCGAAGCATTTTCTCAGATGGGGCTGCACGCGTAGAGGATCTTTGGTTTCGGAGAGAATCTCGAGCATATCATCGTTTGATAAAAAAAAGAATCTGGGAAAGTATAGCCTTTTCTTTTCGAGGTAATTGGTCACTCCTTCGTTAACTCTATCCATTTGTTCATTGGCCTCTTTCATAGCTTCATAAAGTCCAAACTAAAATCGAATAATGGACATTTTTGACAGCATTTGATGAAATAAAGCAACAGTACATCGTACATTGAACATATAACAAAGTGCTAGAAGTTGTTAGATGTATCCTCCAATTATGAAAATATGAAAAAATACCTACCGAACCTGCCATCTCTCTGACGCGAGGTTCTTTAACTACATTCAACATAGCCCGGCGAAAAGTTCCATCAACTTCTGAGAAAAGGATTCCTTCCTCTGGTAACTGATCGACGATGTCCTTGCTTGAAAATATTGGTAGCAGGTACATCCACTGAACTTGTACCTGATAATCATGGCAAGGTCACATTTGGATGTCCCGAGTTATTCAAATCTGGATAATCAATTTGGAGTAATTATCGAATGACGTCATATACTAGTACAAACCTTCGTCCATTCATCTATCGTTTTTTGGATTCGGAGAATCAATTCGTAGAAAGCTTTGACTTCGGATTCAATAGGCTTCGCGAACGCGGAGCCTCGCATTGCTTGAGTTTTAGCAATATGTTCTTCAAGTAATGCTTGAATATCGTCGAGTCCTGTTAAAATGTCGACTCCTGAATCTTTGAATTTCACTGTAGAAAAAAGTACGTCATCCCAATCCTGTGTCATTTTTGCAAGCAGCTCCTGCAATGCCAGTTCTTTGGTTGCACTAGTAGTTATTATCTCATACCTGGCATGAAATCGAACAATATAATGTATCATCTGAATACAACATAATCCGAACCAATTAATGGACTGTTATGATAATACTGTTGGATTGAATTGACCGCGTGCGTATTATTGGTTCAAAAATTTGAAATTTTACATCGAAAATACTTCGTGAACAATAGACTATAGAAGATGCTTCCTCGACTCTAGAAATTAACATACTTAGATAGATCGTCTAGAAGGTCCATATTAATCATTTTGCGCAATGTAGTACCAGCGTTCGGAGTCAAGTCAAACCCTGCTATGTCAGACATGTCGTTCCAATGCCGTTGACGTAATGTAGGATTGCAAAAGCATGACGCCAGGGGTACATAGTTCTAAATGAAATCCAATTATAAGCCCCATGAGCATAAGATTCAATGCTTGCAGTTTAATGGTATAAAATATTGTGCCAGAATCATCAAAAGCTGGATAATCACGTAAGTCATACGCTTAAGGCTAAAACAAAAACTTGATAACTATTTGATCCGAGACCTTGAACCATTTAACATTCTCCAGTAATTGGTAACACAGCTTGTTAGGAGCTGGCTGCTGCATGGGATCAGGGTCATCTGCGGACCCCGCAAATCTGCAGACAAGTATTTCAAATAAATATAATATTCGTAAATAATAGAAACATTGATTTGTCCATCATCAAGGTCTTAGACGAACTGCATAGATGTATGGAGGCGATATCACCTGTACTGATAATTTATGGCAATTTGCATTTTGATCTTGGTCTTATAAGCTTTGCTGGTTTTTGTAAAGTCGGTGAAGTAATCTGTTGTCTTGGTTTCTATGATATTTGAATCAAGGTATTCAAATGGTCCGTCCAACCATACACCAACATCTCTCTGCCACTGATGAGCGCGATACATTAACATGTAGTAAGGAAGTATAATGTCCTTCAACTCTTTTATCCGTGGATAAGAGGTTTGAGGAAATTGGAAAAGTCCTTCTTCGTTGTTAATCCATTCTATTTGTTCATCCATACGATCCAATCCTCGTACAAGCTTGCGCAAATCTTCCATGTACTCGTGCACTCGAGTCGCGTCATCCATGTCATCCATTATTACCAGTCTGTCAGAAGAAATTATAGCCATCGATACTTGATAACAATACGAGAATAGCGATGATGTTGAAACTATTTCTTGAATTAGAACGAACCTTGGGAACATGAGATCAACGTCTGTATTCAAAAGACTGATCCGCCCTTGCAATTTTTCCTCTGCATCAAATTTCATCTGCTCAAACATAGAACTGTTCTGTTCAAATACTTGTTTCACACGTTTGAGCCAATTAATTGTAATGTTATTCAATTCAATGTGATCTCTGGCCAGAGATGTCATTTCGATCAATGCTGCCAGCATGTGCAACGACTCGGCGATTTTCTCTTTAAGATTTTCCAATAACGTTGTTGCAGCATATATCATGTATTCACCTGATATAAACCAAGTGGAGAGTCAAGTTGAGCTGTACTAGTCTGTAGTGTTCGAAAAGCCGGTACAAAATATTTCATTTAGATTACCCAGAGCGAGAAGTTCCATGGTATTTGCAGGTGTGCTAAACGCTCGTTCTCTCAAGGCTTCAAATTGATTACAAATCTCAAGATTATAGTTTCTGTGACGTTTAATTAACTCTCCAATTATTAATTCCCTTACATCATAGGTGTACGCTTTGAGCCCAACTTTTGCTTCGTCTTGGCACAATTTTCCGATTAAGAAATGTTCATTTCTCAACTAATGATTCGAGCAGGAACAATAGTTCAAATCAATATTAATTCAAATTGATTTTCTTCGGCTCAGCACTTCGGAATACTAAATCAATTGCCAATAACATACCATTCCATTAATATCACGCACAAATCGATTGAAATCCTCCACTTTAGTGCAACAATCTTCAAAATCGTGCCCTTCGGCAACATAATCAACAATACCAGACCGCGTCTCAGGATCATAAACTACTCGAAAATGCTGAACAAGGCTGTCCACATAAGTATTGAGAGGTTCATATATGATCTTCAAAATTTGTGTTAGACGGTGATGAGAGTCTTGGACATACCTGATTGAAATCAAGTTTTATGTCTAATATTTATATCGAAATTTAATGATGAGGGTTACAATTATAATTGTACAAAACTTACCACTGAGGTAGTACGATGGGTATGAACTCTTGTTCTGTATTAATGTTTAACCAGGACTCTAGAGTAGGCAAGTGGTCTGCAACATGTGCGATTCCATCGATAATATCATGAAAGATATTGTACAAGTCTGTGATCAACGGGTGAACGAATAGATCATTTCTTTCGCACAATAATTTAAGCTGAAGTGGGAAATGGGGCACAAGGATTAAAGAACTTAAGGAAATTTGATGAGCTTGCTAATAATGACAAAGATTCATGGAGGTGGCTGTTGTCTATATTTTAACTATACACAGGTATATCAGCGATGGCAAGTGCTACTGAAATTGGGCATGATTTACTTTGAGCAATGGGACAGTCTGCCAATTTTTCAACGTATCGAGTAGGTGTTCGATGGTAGATATCATCCGATTTATGATTTGTTGTGAAAGAAGCCTTGTTGCGCAACGCAGGAAAGGTTCTACAGCTTTTGGTGGCACATCGTGAATGTAGCGTGGCTGTGAAATCAGTCGTACAATTTCTTTGTAGTAAATTTGTGTTACAACAAGAGTGCCTTTTTTGATATCGTAATCAGTCATAGTAGTAAATCTGTAAAAATATTTCAATATAAATGAAATAGTATTGACTGCGCTTCAGGATTATCGTCGTATACTGATAATTCATAATTGATTGATAATGAATGAAAAATTGATTAATAAATACCTAGAAGGATCGATAAAACCTAGTGCATGATATCGCCGAAAATCACAAATCAGTTGTGGTAGTAAGTGATAAGCTTTGACCACAATATTCCTGATAAGCTTGTGGGGCAAGTAATATTTTTGAGACAATGAGCAAAGATTGTGAATATATCTTTGCCGATACTGAGTCCGACCTTTGAATTTAAAGGGAGGTATAGTAATGTCGGGGACATCACAGGTACAACTTGTCGCAATAATTTGTCTCATTCCTAACTCGTGAACCTCCTGATGATACATCTCTTTAGTATCAATCAGGTATCTCTCGACTAGTTCTGGGTATTTATCTCGGTGCAATTTTGGCACCAGAGATAAAATGTTGTGTTCCCATTCCTGTAATTTTAATGCTCAACATGAGTATATCATTTTTGGAAGTTCCTGTAGTGAAGGTTGTCACTGTAGTAGATGAAGATATCCTTTATGTATGTATAGGTATATGTTCGAAATAGATCATGCTTTACTGCTGAAAGTCCGGGGGTGGGTAAATTCTCAGCTAATTGTCTCATTCTTTGAAAGTAGAAACCTCGCGGTGGTTCTAATTTACATTTAACAGCCTCTTTGCGATTAGTCACACTAGTGTATAATCGGATTTTGGTTTTAGCAGCCATTCCTTCAAGCATGTCATGGACTTGCCTCGCACACATCTGGGATTAAAAAGGACAGGTTTCATTCAAGGAATGGACTTACTTCCTCAATCAGTTACAAGTTAAATAGCATAACTACAGAAAATTCCTAAATGTAAATAAGATAAATTGAAGATAATAGTTGAAATTTGATGCTCTTGGGATATTTGTGAATTTCACTATCAATAATATCAAATGACTTATTGTGGAATAGAATTTGAGAACTCCAGATTTGGTACTACATTAAAAGTAAGATCCATAATTTCTTTCGAGCGAAATTGAATTTGTACCAATCGGGGTTCCACAGATACAGTCTAAATAGGATAGTACCTTGTCTAGACGAAAGTTACAGAGAGGGTTTGTGAAAGCTTTCTCGTCGTCGTATTGATGTATGTCTGGAAGCGGAGTCATCCTAACTGTTTTTGTCTTTCCATATAAAAGATTGTACAACTCCTGATCATTCGACATTGTTTTTCAGTATCAAATGTGATTTTTCGTTTGAACTATATTTTCTGTGTTTGCTTTTTGGTAGGATATACTAAGACTAAGGAGCTGTCAATCATTGACATTTTATAAAAAAATAGTTGAAAGAAGAGATAAAAAGAATAGCAAGATATATTTTCAATAATGCAGTTTTTATCACATGGGGGATGGAACAGGATAGAAAAAGAAACACAGCATATAGCGAGTTTATATTTATGGTTATTTAGTATAATAACAACTTAAATACTGTGTAAACTTGATATTTAATGAGAAGATATTTATAAAAAAGTGAAATAAAGGATCTGAGCGGCTGTAAATCGCATGAAATATCATTGTAAAATATCGATCGCAGCTACATTCGTGGCCATTCGTAGCGTCTGGCGTCTGCTCCAAAGTCCCGTGCAAAATGCCGTGGTAGTGTAGTTTACGACGCTAGAGTTGTATAAACAAGCGACGTGATATCGATTGATTCTGTCACTTTTACGTTCAAATATTCGCAATGTATTTCGAAATGCTATATACCCGTGATATATTACCAACATTTTATCCACCGACCAATTTTTAGCTTTCTATCGGCATAGCCCTCAATTTATTAATTCATAGCGTGAGTGAACAACTCTTTTACGTATACATTATTTTCAGGTTAGGTCTATCCCTTTCTTTTGTTTTCAAATTTTCTTATCTTTGAGACAGATCATCTGGTTTTGATTGATTGTAGAAAATCATTTACAATTTTAATTAGTGAAATTATTATTTTTTGCAATCCGTAATCAAGTTTTTTTAATGGTAAAATCATCACCCATTGATAACATTACAATGTTCAGGTCCGTGCGGTGGTTTACAATGGAGAGTACTGTTCCGATGAACAGTAAATGGCTAGACAACAGACTTACCATTGTGCATAGCATCGATACGACATCGGGAAACGGAATCGAATCTCACTTTGTATCTGTGAAACAAGAGGCTGAATTTCTCGATGAAAATTTATGCCCAGAGTCTGTTGTCGCTTCAACCAACACGAATCAACCCTTGATCAAGTTGAGGAATAATGAGAAACATCAACCTGAGTTATTAGAAAATAACCAAACAACTGTAAGCTTACAAAAATAAAATATTCATATCAGCCTGCTGTGAATCTTAAATTTTCAATTAATTAGTAGAACTTAAAATGCAGTCTTCATTTGGGATTGGGATTTTAACAAATAATTGCATTCTTACAGATCGTCAGTTCTGACTCCGAGACCATGAATCGCATTGTTGAATCCGAGTCGACTGAAGGGGAAGAAAATGCGGATTCTGAGACTGAAAGAATGAGTCCTCGATGTCAAGTTGATCTCATCGACATGAGCCACGAGCAATTTATGGAGTACAAGTACATCTTTGCATGCGAAGATCAAACGACTAAATTCGTTGTACTGCGTCCGTTGAGAAGCAGAGAAGCGAAAGACGTAGCGGCAGAGTTGTTCGATATATTTGCCATTATTGGAGCGCCTCGAATCTTGCAGTGCGGAAATGGCAGAAAATTTGCTAGCGAAATTGTCCACGAATTGAGATCTCTGTGGGCAGATCTGACCATCGTACACGGAGATGTTGTGCCTCGTTCTTCAAGCATTAAAAGAAACTTTGAACAGCTCTTGAAAAACTGGCTTAGTGACAATCCTGGGAAAACGTGGTGTGAAGGGCTCAGATTCGTTCAAATCATTGAGAATTCAACGGTTCAATCAAAGTTTGATAAAACTCCACATGAGTTGATGTTTGTGAACAATGATAATGCGCTCAAATCATCTTCTATCATAAAACAAACTATGAGCGCAATATGGTCCGAAGAGGATTGGCAAAAACTGATCAAGAACGAGAAAGAAATGGACGAAACTAACAATCAAACTGCTAACTTAAGATTGATCGACAATAACTATGGCGACAAAGGCATGAACTGTGATTCGGTCAGCCAGATTGACGAGAATGTACGAATTATCTATTTATTTTTCTCTTATTATTTGTAGAGCAAAATATTGTAGAGCCAAAAGCTGACGCAATTGAAATTATGATAAATTGTTATTATATTTACAGCTCCCCGCTAAAGAAGATGGCAGTGATCAACATGGGATCGAGTTTGGGACTCGAACCAGACATTCGAATAATCGGGAAAATTCTGGTGGATTTAAATTCGTGAATGTTAAAAACGAGAGTCCATTGCACGTGACACAGGTGGATGATTCGCAATCGGAATCTGAAGCAAATGAGAATTGTAATCCTAAAACAAGACCGCGCGACAAATATCAGTTGAAATGTAAGATTTGCCAAAAGAGATACATGAAGTTGGGGCACCTGAAAAATCACCTTAAGGCACACACAAAAGCTGACGGTTTTGAGTGTACAATTTGCTCCAAAAAGTTCCGACTCTTGACTGTTTACGAAAAGCACATGCGTCGGTTTCACAGCTCAGATAAAACTTCTTCCAACGTTAAAGGGGGTCTTGAAAGCGATGCAGAGGACAGTTTGAAACTCACAAGACTTTCGGGAGTGGAGATGAAAGCCGAAGACACTGACACTCTGCAGAAAAAAGAAGCAAGCAAAGTTGGAAGACGTGTAACTCGTCCAGTGAGTAAAAAACTATCGAAAGAAAATCGAGCCACCAGATTCAATGGCTCTCCCTTGTTAGAATGTAGCTATTGCCAGCAGAAGTTTGATTTTCCGAGTGTATTGAAGAGGCATGTAAGATCACATACGAATGAGCGACCATATGTCTGTCAAATATGCAATAAAAGTTTCAAACAATTAGGACACCTCAGTCAGCATTCGCTGACACATACAGACTATCGCTCCTTCCAGTGCGCGTCATGCGGCATAAAGTTTGAATCGTTAGATAGTTTAAAGATCCATTCACAGTCTCACAGGGGCGACACGGTAATGTACAGACCAAAGGAAGTATATCGTCTATTCGAATGTGACAATTGTAAAAAAGTATTCACAACTAAAAGCGTGTTGGAAAGGCACATATTTACCCACACCCACGAACGCCAATTCGGCTGTAAGGTTTGCGGTAAAAGATTCAAACAGGCTGGTCACGTCAAGTCTCACATGCTGGTACATACCGGAGAAAGGAAATTTGAGTGCAAAGTTTGCTCAAAGAGATTCAGTCTCTCAAACTCTCTAAAAAAACACATGTACATTCACAACGGCGAGAAACCTTATCAGTGCGATGTATGTGGGGCTCGTTTTCTCGAGAAACGGAATTTGAACGGTCATCTAATGACTCACACAAACGAGCGACCTTTTTCTTGCAATATTTGTGGCAAAAGATACACTCTTGCCGATACTCTAAGACGTCATGTTAGCGCGGCTCATGAAGACGGCAGAACGTATCAGTGCGAGATTTGCGCCAAGATGTTTAAGCAACTTGCGCATCTTTACGTGCATAAAAAGGTTCACACGGATGAACGACCCTATCAATGTCACCTTTGCGATAAAAATTTCAAGCACAAAAATGTTCTCAAATCACATTTGGCTATACACGCTAACTTAAGACCCTTCGAATGCGATGTTTGCAAGGCGACATTCGTGAGGAAGACAAATCTCCAGACGCATATAGCTTCTGCGCATATGAATGAACGACCGTATGTTTGTACAATTTGTAACAAACGGTTCAAGCAAGTCAGCCATTTGAACGGTCATGTTGTTGTACACAGTAATTCAATGCCGTATCAGTGTGACTTTTGCGACCGACGTTGCAACAGATTGGATAACTTGAAAAAGCATATGCGTTTGCATACTAAAAGCAAAGAGTAAGATACTTTGTTTCTAATCATGACAAAGAATGTGATGAAAATTATTCATAATATTTTATGAATTGGATCTAATTGCCACATGCTATTCTACGAAATCGATATTCCTAATTCTCTCTAGTTTTTATTGCTGAGGAAGGCCTAGTACTTATTACTTTTCTCATCATAAATGGAGGGATTTTCATCTCTCGTATAGCTACTAAATAACACATATTTCAATACCATACTAAAAGAAAAGAAAAAAAAGTAAAGTAAGTAAGTAAGTAAAAATTATGTCAGTTAGCTCATATGAAGACTTCGGCATAAAGAAGTCTATTATAAGTCATAATTGCTTAACATTTAAGCATACTTTTCACAATATTTACACGTACGTATTATATTTTAATACCTATTGTCTATTAATTTTATTATTTCTACACGAATCACGTATTTTTCCAATCTTGCCTATACTATGAGGTAGCATGGATGTTTTAGGAAAATCCGTCCGAGTAATATCAGAGCATTTCTGTTTCTTCGGCATTACGTAGTAATAATACAATATACAGTATACATCGTGTGGTGTTTTATTGTATTTTAATGATTTTAATACTATCCTATTTCAGCTCTGAAAGTTCCTTTTCTACTCCTGAATATTTGGTTGCCAATAATATCAGTTTCGCTCTACTTAGTTCCCATAAATATTTATATTACTGGTGATGTAAATTCTCAAGATTAATCATGAGTATATTTTTTGGGCTGAGAAGCTTTTGATGTTCTGCGATCATATGTCAGAGTAATACATAGTCTGATAAGCTGCTATGCTTAATTTAATGATGGCTTTTTTTGTATCATTTATGTTAATTTGTAAAAACAAACTGGAGAGAGAAATCAAAAGGAACACTTGTTGCCGCATTTGTTATTTTCTGTAAAAATATCAAATGAGCTGCTCCTTTTTCACAAGGTTGTGTATATAATGAAATTGTAATAGAAGTAATTTACATACTGTAATGCTTATGTATTTGTGTAGTATACTGAATCCATGTTTTTATAAATCGAAGAATAACGTAGATGATCACGTTTTTTTACTCATATTCTCTGCACAGCAATCGCTGTGACATGTGCCTACTAGCTTCTGACAAAGCTAGTGGCCTAACTCTCCTATTTCTAAACAAGATGTTCGTATTTTCACGTACAAAAATCGATGCATTAAATATTTCAAACACCTACCTGTCCTTTGAGTGTCAAGAACAACTTCATAATCCAATGACATTATTTGGATGATCTGAAATGTTCGAACAGCACAGCACAAATAACATGGATTGAAATATACACAAAGCGAATCTATACAATTTGCATCAGACAAAATAAAACAAGGCTTGACTGATTATGATTACTAGTATATGATGAATATACAAAATTTAATGTACCAAATACTTCATTTTTTACTCATTATACTTCTAATGAATATTCTTCATCCTGATCCGAATATTGAATACATCTATAGCGGACCGATTTGTGGAACATGATATGACGATCTACTTGGGTTCGCAGTTCAATATGAACTTCTACATAAGTACGGTTTTCGAAGAAAATTGATATTATGTGATCCCTGCATTTTGCATTGAAAATCACGTTAGATAGGGATTTTAAAATGTGTTTTTCTAGGTCAAGATATTATGTAGGGTTTCAGTTTTGATCGTTCTATGAGCTAGAATTGAAAATTATGGGAACAACTTGGAACATTCATATCTAATAGATGTAACGTTGACTTGTTTATGTATGTACATGATGATTCACTCCGACAGTAATAATCTTTGTCATTTTCTGGTTCTGAAAAAAAAAAACTTATGATATTGTGTGCCTGGTCTTGAGGATTTAGAAATAAATTCACATTATCAATATTTTGCACATATTTGTATTATATTGTCATCCACTACATAATAAAAATCATAGTTTTATAATAATCGATGAAAAATTGTAGCAGATACCTCGTTGACAATTCTTAGCGCATTGGATCGCGCGTATAATCCTTAAAGACTAGACCGACATAATTAATTGATTTCCATGGAAATTCAAGAAATTGTATCGATCAGCATCTTGTTCACTATGGACACCATGGACACTTTGTCGAATTGTCAATAAATAATTAGGGCCAATGTCAATTTGGTAGCATGTTGTCATTTGGTGATTCAGAGATGAGTATTTTTACTTTTATTTTTGTACCGCTGAACGATCAATTCTGTCATAAAATGATAATTCAGGCTGAGATTCCAAAACTGGAGTAATACTGTAGTAGCATGGAAATTTTATAACAAGTAACCCTGCAAACAAATTGTTCATTTACTACTAATTTATGTGGGTTTGTTTATGCGCAATCGCAATATTACAAATAACTCAATATGGGTTTGTCCGAGTGAAGGAAGATGTATTCTATCATTTTTTATCTCGTGGATTGATTCAATTTCATAACATAAACATAATTCTGGTTTACTGCATTCACACCGATCACGTAATAGATTTAGAAATTTCACATTAGTCCAAATTTATTTCCAACTAGAATTGGATTGTGTATTTACGTCTTCCCTAATTTTTTGGGAAACATGATAAACAATTCTGCACTTATTAATACAATTTTTTTATTCGGAAATTTCATCGTAGTAAAATAATTATGCTTTAGACTTCGTTTTACTATTGAACGTTTGACTCCATGTCTCAAGTGAATTGAAGGAATAATTCGACTGGACCAATATCTGAATTTAAAAAAATAATACATGAACCGTGATTTTGAGAAAAAGAGCAATGGTAATACGAAGTATTTGGATTATATTACTGTTATAAAATTAGCCTGTAAACATTGGGACACTGGGAGACAAATGTATGTGGTATCTACGAAATGTACAGTCACAGACCAGCAAAATAATACTTCTGCCTTGATACAGATTCTTTCCAAACAGAAAATTCAATCATGTCAACAATTCTTAGTTTTCAAATACTCAAAGGCAAGCATTTGACAGCCTAGACGGTATATTTCGTGAATGCATTGTAATCGTCTAACTACTTTTCAACTATTTTTGATTGCATATGAGATGTTCAATGGAATCACGGACTTGCACGTCATAATTACAGTACACTCGTTCAAATTCGATAAGTTGTATACTCGTTGTTAGTTCATATCAGCAGGTGTGGATTCAATCATTTCTTTGCCCAATTTTGGCTTCAGTCCAAAGTTGGGCGAATGAGTTTTCCTATCTGATTGTGAGAATACTATCTTCATACATTTAGCGAAAAAATATTAATTACCAATCTATGTTTGATCTGTACGAAAAGTAAAATATTGTTGAACTTGAGTACTTTTTTCTGAATGTCCTTTATTATCCGTTCCAATCTTACATACTTCCCTGAACGAATGTGCGGAATCGCTAATAGAATATTTAAAAATGAGTTGCTTGTATAGTGTATCCAGAAACCTATCGGTGGTAAAGATGGAGATCGAATTTGTTAAATAATTACTCTGACGGTGCGAGTTGTATTAGGAATCGGACGAGTAACTCATACATGGATAAAATGAATGGTCGGATAAAGGTAATCATTGCGATAAGTATGAGAAAACTCTGTCAAGATTGATAAAGCATGGGCGATAATTAGTACTCATCTTTTCATAATTGTCACCCATATTTTTTAGCTTTTGAACAAATGAGAGGGAAAAAAATCTTTGCTGATCATTATCGGTCAATTTTAGAATTTCCAAACAACTCTGACATAAAATTGAGATTGAATTTTTTCATGGGTCAACTATTTAGCACTTTTATCGTATTCATGTTGCACATAGAATTCAGTCGATTGACTTATTCTTATACAACGAGATCTTGATCGAGTGAGTCACTTCAGCAAGAGTCATCATAGACCATCAAAAACAGTGACTTTTTTGTGAACGTTCGTGATGAAAACACTACTGCATTTCACTTTGCAGTCATGGTGGAAAATGTTAAGAAATTAGAAAAACATATCAGTGTATTAAAAGACAACACGTACTTGCTGGGGGAAAGAAATAATGAGGGTCAACCAGTACTTCACACAGCTTCCGAGAATAATTCCAACAGCTATATTTATAAACTTTGTCAAACTCTCCGAAGTGTTGTTGAAATAAAACAACCATTGAACAACCTACTGAAGGGAGATATTGACTGTGAAAAGTTCTCTTGAATAAAATGTCACATTCCAAAGTAGCTGGAATCATTCTCTTGAAATAAAATATGATATCGCTGTGTTTTACCATATTTGTGATACATTTTATTTCAATTATATTCTTGCATGAACCTTTCCCCTCCCAATACCTCATATGAGATTCGATCGTTATTTTTCGATTTTCAAGTTCAAAGCGCATGGAAGACAAATTGTCTCCTGGAAATGTAATGCACGTATCATGAATTGACATGGAAACAGAATAATCAATGATTCCGCAAGGTTGTTGCAAAGCGCATCGTAAAATCACGGAAGGAGGATGAGTCGAAAATAAAAAAGATGGTGCTTGTGGTCGTCATCTACGGCGTATAATTTTTTAGGGTATACTCACACATTTCAACATATGAGGCAATGGGACGAAATAAGAACTCCAATATTACATATCGCTTCGAAAAGCCGACAAAGGTTTAAAACAAAGATTTTCCTCTGATGACCAAGAAACTTTATCCTGTTCGAATATTTTTCCGGATACTATCGGCTTTCTTACACCGGATCAAATTTCATTGTGGTTAATTAGCATTACGCACAAGAGAAAATAAAAAGACGTGAACCAAGATATAAAATATCCGTCCCTAAAAGATTATTTCCATAAGCTTCCTTGAAAATTATTTGCCGCCTCTTATCTTGAGGTAGTGATTTCTTTCCTCCTTACAAGAATATTTAAAGCCTCCAATTCTTCGCAATGCATCACTTACTAATTGAATCCTACGACTGGGAGTTCGTCCCTTTCAAAGTAAATGAATAAAACGTGTTAAAATGCAAGACGCCATGGAAATTTTCATTGAATCGTATCGTGGTGGTGCGGTATCTGAAGAGCTCGCCGTTCAACTGAAAGTTCTGGAAATGTTCGACGGCGATATCAATACTATCAACTCAGAGGGGACACTGTGTTTGTTTATGCCTGCATGAGTGGGAATCTAGATTCACTGAAGGCTCTAACGTGCAATTAAGCCTATCTGATCGTAAAATTCTACAACATCGGAATTTGAAGGGCATGAATTGCATGTACTATGCAGCGCAACAAACCTCAGTAGAGATGCTAGAACATCTACGGTCGCTGGGAGTTAACGTGAACTCCATCGTAACTTGTACTGGGGCAACTCCACTCCATATCATGGTTCAGTGCAAGAACCACGAGCTGCTACAGCAAGCACTGGACAGGTTTCCGGAATTCATCGTGGGAATGAGGAATTTCGCGGGGTTCACCCCGTATGGTATGGCTGCTCTCATTGGAGATCTGAGAAGCATGGAGGTATTGAAGAGACACAAGGGCGATGTACATCAGAACCACACGTACCTGGCAGTGCGCTTTCATTGATTCGCGGGGTGGACTTCCGCTGATGAAGAAAATTGAAGGCGATTCGAAATTAGAAACTTGGAATCGGTGAGCTTGAGTTATCTTGTTAGAAACCCTGTTTTCAATATTCTACTTCGATCACTCCTGGAGCTATGACATCTCAAATAATGTGCACATTTTGTAGTCCTTAGGTTGGAGCCCTCCTTAAGCTGTCGATGGTCGAGACTCGAATCCAAGATCACGAGAAGAAATAAATTTATTTATTTGTATGTAATGTTCAATAAAAAATGTGGTCGCCGTGGCGACAATTCCATTTGATCTTCCTTAACTGTGATTCAACGTGTTCCTTTTTCCTCCTAAGCCGTCATATATAACTTGAATTCCCGCCTCATGGAGAGCATTTGAAAAATAAGTCCACTCCGCGAAATCATTCATAGTTCTATGCAGGACGTTTTAAACCGGAATTAGAATAAAATATGGAATTCCCGAGGTGAATTTATTATCTCAATGAAACTTGAGGTAGTCGCAAAAGGGTCATGGGTCTTATCTTCTCACCACTTCCTGAATTAATGCAGATTATTATGGCTGCTGAGTTAATAGTCAGCACACTAATCAAGAATATGCTTGCTTCAATGGCTGAAACTTGGCATACTATTGTTATTTAGATTCATTACTTTCAATATTTTTCACGATTATTGATTTTATCATAGATTTCTTCGTCAGTACAAGTACTGATTGCGAACAACGGAAAACGAACAAAAGTAATCCCCTACACTCGAACTTTAGTTTTTTAAAGTGGTTTATGCCCTAACAATAAGTTGTTTCTGTCATGGTGTAGAATGTTTAATTTGTCTTAATGGGTTGTATAATTTAGTCGTTTTCATCATTTCACAGAATTATAATAGAAGCAATTAATTAATTGTGGTTGATATAATTTATCTTTCATACTGACAATGAGTATGTTAGTGGGTGGAAACTTTGGTACTTGGGTAATTTGGGTTTATGCAACTGGAATTTCTTATCAACTGAATCAATTGTTATTGATTCTAAGTTATGCCATATAAAAATTATAACTACTCATCCAAGCTGATAGTTGCAGATCAGCTAGTGATTAGCAGATTACGGTGATTTCAATATTCAGAAGTACTTCAAGTCATAGACTGAAGGCAAAGAAAACAGAACTGGGGAGATGTTACTGCATTTGCAATCACTGGGAGTCGATGTAAACTCTCGCGTATCGCAGTCTGGGGGAACACCTCTCCATATCGTGGTCCTGAACGAGAACCATGAGCTGCTCCAACTTGCGAGGAACACTCTTGTGAGGAAGGGCTTGCAAAGATTGGATGAGATTGGAGATTATTACGCGAATCGTACGATTCGTGGATATGTAGTTATCAAACAAGACATTTTCAAATATCAGCAAATACCTCATTTGATAGCAAATAGTGACATCTAACGAGAACTTCCAGGCAGTATTTTGCAAATGAGGTGATATTACTCTTGGTGAAAAAATTTGGGTTTACAAATGTGGAATGCAACATTGGTTGAAAAACCAAAGGCCTACAATTTTTGGTGTTGGAGCTCTAAGGTAGCAAATCCTATCTGGTGGGATCTATTAAATCAATAATGCAAATATTAATATTAAAAACACTAATACTAATAATACAATTATACACACACGTGTACTATTTGATGGATTTGATGAAATCAATCCAAATCATGACAAACCTGTGATGGATTCACTACAAGGAAGGTCGAGACCATAGAAAGGAAAAAATGTCTCACATTTGTGTCACAAGCGTGAATGCAACATTGGTTGAAAAACCAAACGCGTGTACATTTTTGGTTATGGAACTCTAAAGAGGGAAATCCTTTATGGCGAGATCTAATAAATTGACCGTTATATAGATACGTGTGTATTATTTGACGGGTTCGACGAGATCAGTCCGACGTATGGAAAACCTGTGGTAGATTCACTACAAGGAAGGTCACGACCATAGAAGGGGAAAAATATTTGTCACATTTGTGTCACAAACGTGGAATCCAACATTGGTTAAAAAACCAAAAGTGTACAATTTTTCGTGATGGAACTCTAAAGTGACAAATCCTATCTGGCAAGATAAAAAATAAATCTACCATTATATACATTGTACTCGTGTACTGTTCGACGGCTTTGACGAAATCAGTCCAATGTATGAAAATCCTGTGGTGGATTCACTACAAGAAAGTTTGAAACCATAAAAGGGAAAACATATTTGTCACACATAAGAGAGAGGCATTGGAAAGTAACTTTAAAGATGTTTCGTATGAAATTCAGTCATTGTCTCTCTGATAATTAGGAAGACTTTTCGACCAACTTTTGGAAAAATAAATTATGCTCAAATTGTGATATTGAACAAAGCATCATGGATAGTATTCAACACTATGCCAAGGCAATAGTGAAAAAACTGAATGAATCGATCAAAGATCAAAGTAACAGATTCACTGGTATTCCGCTATCGCCGAGGGTTGCGGCAGAGATTTGTAGAAATCCCAGTGAAGGGAAAAATGAAAATTTTGATTCCTGCAAAGAATCCATAAACTCAGGGATAAATTAACCGAAGTAATTGCAGAAAATTGATCTCATCAATCTTCGTGGATATTTTGTCAAAGACAAATTTCTCAGAATATAAAAAACTTTTGCACAACGCTTTACTCTTTTGTTTTCGACAGATAGGTATATTGATGAAAGACAATGAGAATCACTCATTGCGATAAATTTTCGTATTCCATATTTCACTATTAGAGACAATTACAAATCCATGGATACCTTTCTGAATTGGCTGTTGAGAGAAAAGGATAGTTTCTTTGTTTCAACGTAAGATGAATGAAACTATTTCTCACGTATCAGCTGTAGAAGGCCCATCGTCATGATATTAGACTTTTATATGACTCTATAGATTAGTTATAATATTGCAAAGGTGAATTCATCTCCCACATCTTGTATCGAATGTTCATTGGGAGAAAGAAACTATTTTCCATATAGCAGCTGCAGAAGGTCCATCGTCATGGTATTAGACTTTAGTATGACTCCAGAGATTCGCGATTACAAAGGTGAATTTGTCTTCCTATAACATGCACATGTCCTACAATTGGGAGAATGAAACTATTTTCCATATAGCAGCTGCAGAAGGTCTATCTTCAAATTATTAGACTCTTTCTAACTTGCCCCGTTGAGAATTCTGCAGCCCCAATTAACGTCAAGGACAATTAAAGCAGAACTGCAGTACAAGGCCTTGAATATGGACTTTGGATTTGGTCGGAATATAATTCCTAATGGAACACAGACTTTGAAGTAGATTATCAAGACATCATGGACAAGAGACCACTGCCCGTATCTACTTTAATCTGTGGATTGGACGTAGTGAAATACCTGCTCTACAAGAAGGGGGAAGCATGACGCTCATGAACATACTCGGAAGAATAGATGAGTTGGGTGTAGTGAAGTATTTGCTCGACAAAAAATGCTCGTCGTCGAGCTAAGTCTAATAAGACATACCTGGAAGGAGCTTCCTTTGCAGGTAATTTAGACATAGTAAAGTATTTGTTTGAAAGGGAGGGTAATTTTCGCCCCTAAATAAAGGGGACCTTGCAGTGATACCGATAGCAGCTGGTAAAGCTGAATTCACTGTAGTGAATCAGATTTTGATTATTAATTCTTAAAGAACAGAGGGGAGGGTGTTATTCTACTGTATGCAGCTGTTTTTACAGCTAAATTGTGGAAGTGGTAAAATATTTGCACAAACAACGGGCCTATGGGGTTACAAAATGAGAATGGCTTGGCACCGCTGGATGTGATTACAGAAATATTTCATAGATGATAAAAAAGGTAGGAACAAACTGTGTTTTGAGTTTGCTCTGTTTCCTTAACAGCGAATGAAATTCAGTGATAAATCTAAAAAATTGGTATGGTCAGATATTATCAGACACTTGAGGTCACATCAATTACCTTGAACTTGAAATTTTCCCAATTTGTTTACAGGCTCAATCTTATTAAATATTATATCATCATGTTTATAATGACTAGTAATTGATTAGACAATTGTAATAATACACCTAACCATTGCCTTTTTTATAAAAAACTTCAGTAAAAATGTACGTCTGCGTTCCATTCCCAGTATATGGGGGAAACAAATCAAATGTTATACATCGGATTTTAATTTGTTTGAAAATTATACGTACAAAACATCCTTGTTGACTTACTTTTAGTAATTTTGTATGATTGATACCCAGGGGTGAGAAGTCATCTGGAATCTGTGACATCCGATATCTTGTGAAGTTTCTTCAAGTAGTACACAATTCCAGATGTTTTGATAAAATGTCCAAAATGCTTTTAAATCTTTTGAAAAACCACGCAATGTTTTTCTTCAAATTGCTTCAAAATCTTGTAAAATGTTATGAAATGGTTTAAATCCTTTGAAATGATGCTAAATTTCCATAGTTCATCTGAATTTGGTATAATTTTGTGAAATCTTTGAAGTCTTACAGTCCAATGCCTGTCATTACTCCAAGTTTTGTTATTTGCGTGTCGCTGGAGTTCCTTCAGAATAATGGATTCTTATAATATCATATGGACTTTTACTAAGATTTGGAAGTCTGCAAAGTAAAACTCGTCCCTCAGAAGTTAGAATGTGGAAGAGTTCAGCTTGCAGGCTTTACGTTAGATATTGGGGCCAGTTGAAAATACGTAATTGAATATAAGCATCGTTGTAACAAGATCATCATATCTATCGACTGTTCAAGTTTAAAGGAATAGATTCATCTGTCGTAAAATGATAAAATTCAAAAACGGTTGATTACTTTTCTCTGTATCGCAGAAGTATCTATATCCTGCTGGCCAAAATATCTTCTCCCGATGACGTAATATTCTTGTTAACCAATGGTATTGTAGAAGTTGTCTTCCGAGTAGTCTGATATAATGGTGTCATTCATTACATCAGCCAGTGGGTGTTTCACCTAAAGAAAGGATACAACAGTCTTGAATGAAGATATATGGGCATATGAATGAAGCAGGGTGAAAATACATTATGGAACGAATTTTTATCTAAGAAAAATATAAAATTAAAAACACAATTTGAGAGTTTAATAATTTTTTTACCTTTTTTGTTAAAGTTTTTCAATTCAGCATTTCTTCGATTCAAAAGGTCAGATGGTTCCATCCGACAATATCTGATGAATATTGAAGTATTGTTTTCTTGATGAAGTGATAAAATATCGTTCAAAGTTTCTCTGGACACCTCCATCGTACTCAAACTTTTTGTTATTCAAGGCTTGCCTGTTCATAACAAATAACAATACATGGTTATGAGGTACTTAGAAATGGATATTCAAAGCTGGCAGTTAATTATACAACTACCCTACTTATATTACAAACTACTCCACTGGCTTCTAAAACTTCATTTTGTTTCGGCAAATAATGATAATGATTATTATTATGATTATTATCATTATAAACACTTTCATTGGACAATAAAGTAAAAGTATGATGAATTAATTGCAATAGCAGAACAACAAGTATCTATCAAAGAATTTTCATTTTCAGTTTGTGAGAGGGAAGCATAGAACTAAATTTTTACGGTCTTAGAGCAAAGTTATAATCTTGCGCAACTTGAGTTTATAAAGGTAATTTTAAGGCGAAACAAAAGAAAAAAAAAAAAACTTTCGACTGATGTAGCTTCAGGCACTTAAAAATTAATCTCAAAACTACACCAGTCGTAAGTAATCCGATTAGCCCACTGCAAAGTTTAGTTTAATCGTGACTAATAGCAGTTCTCTACTGCAAATGTTTGTTTCATTTGGTTCTGAATGAGATGAAGCCTGAACTACCGATCACCATGCGGGGTGGAAAAATCTTCTTACAATTAGTTTCAACTTGTAACATGAATGGGCTGATATCTGATACTTGGCGTGGTTCTAAAGACTCCAGAAATGGGCAGTGTTCAACATACAGGAAGCTTGGTTTCCAATTAGTCAAGCTTGTGAGATATCAGCCATGAGCTACCGTAGCTTGAACCACGGCAGGATAGAAGTACATATATCGCAGCGGAAGTGGTTTTAAAGGCGGAGTGATAACAGGAAAGTTTCAGCGTAGATAACAATTCTGATGAAATTTTTTAACGGAATAAAATGGGATTCGGCAGAAGCGGGATAGGTATGTACGGAAAGAAGCAGATCGGAAAATTTAGGGCGTAGCACTACGATTGCGACAATTTGGTGAAATTTTGATAAAACCAATTCAATTATTCTGATATATTGTTGGAACAAAATCGAATTGAGCACCGGAACTTCAATAATGCTAGTAAGTATCATTGAAAAAAGTATCAATGTTCTGCGATTGAAGTTAATGCGCAGGAGCCTTCCGTAGGGAATGTCCTGCACACCACGGCGAAAGGTTTTTGGCGCATGAACTTCAATTACAGGACATTGAAACTCCATCTGAATGCACAAACTACCGTTGCATAAACTTTGATGCGAGCAATTTTTCATATGTTTTTTTTCAGAGATTTGAAAGCTATCAGAGCCGTGTTCATGAAAATTTCACCTAAATCTCCCTTCAAGGAGTCTTCCTCGATGTTGAAGTTCATTCAATTTACAGCTAAGTAAAACACAAGTCATCGTACGGATAATATTATTATACAGCTAGGAATTAAAAGAATCTCTGTAAAAATCTTACCGGTATTGCAATGTACGATTGCGAATGAAGACTCGATGATACGCAGTTGAATACACGGCACAAGAAGAACGATCAAGCGACTCGCTCAAGCGCCGTCGGTGAACTGGCGTTTGCGACATCCAACGAGCGATTGGAACGTGCTCCTTTTTGTCGTCAGGTAACGAAGTTACGCAAAGGCGTACCATCATGTGGCGCTATAGCCGTAGTAGTGATCATTCTGCGAATTACTTCTGCGGCAAGTACTCAATTTGAATTCTAGTGCAGTTCAATTTACGTTCGATTCTTACTGCAAAATACTAACAGTTTGCTCACATCATGTTGCCAGGCATTTCCAATGCTGCTTTATTTGTCTGCTTCTTAAAAAGTTGTACTGGCAGTAAAAATGCGAAATTAATGCGTGCTGAACCAATCTGAGTATTTTCGCGCCAAGATATAAAAAGCACATCAGCTGCGCTCACTTTAGGGTTCCTTTTCGTGTGCGACGACGAGAAAATGCGACGTTTTCATTGGCTGATAAATAGAGCCAGGAGAATAAACTCTGAATTCCAATAGGCCGGTTTCAACAGCAAATGAAATCTTCTCTTTGCTATCGTCGCGACACATTCCATCGTACACGTCATGTTTTTATTAGCTATCATTCTGCATATTGTAAGTGACATGTAATGTGTTTTTTTTTTTGTTATGATGATAATATAATAATTTACATGTAACATTATTTACCTTATTTTCTTCCACGGATGCCCGCAAAGGTTAGAATTTATTACATCTTTTTTTAGGTTACATTTGTCCGTACAAGGCATTTGTAATTCTTGTGTTGGAAAATGAGCATGATATTTAGAGTATAATACCGAACTTTATTTACTCATTGAAATGAATCATAAAAGACCAAAATTTTCAGACCAGAAATCAGCAAGCAATGAATTAGCGTTAAACCAACATGTCGATAGTACCGGGAAAGGTTCTACTCTGTAAAGCCCGAGCACAGGGCGATCCGGATGAAGGGGAAAAAAACTACGTAAGGGTTTTGGAAGCCGCAGGATTCTCATGTGCCCAACTGTCAGTCCTACAATTTAAATTCATCAATCTAGACGAGCTGCGGTCTTTTCTCCTGACACCAAATTCACACTCAGGTATAAATAATCTAAAGAAAGTACCAATTGTTACAAAATCACTGTAATCAAAGCAACGACGAAGCTCTGTAATCGACTATGAATCTCATTTCTGTGCTAATCCAAGTCTTCTTCAATACCTATCAACACAGGTTTGATTCTAACGAGTCCCAGAAGTGCAGAAGCAGTGGGACTAGCTTTGGGAGATAAAGCAGCAGGCGAAGAACCTTCATTTATTGAGATATGGAAGAAACTCCCCACCTATTGCATAGGATCGGCGACGACTAGAGTGGCGAGAGATCTCTTGAGCTTGCAAAACTGTCGTGGTTCGGAGACGGGCAATGCGAAAGAGCTGGCTGAG
Source organism: Ametastegia equiseti (assembly GCA_963989295.1). Taxonomy (NCBI): domain Eukaryota; kingdom Metazoa; phylum Arthropoda; class Insecta; order Hymenoptera; family Tenthredinidae; genus Ametastegia; species Ametastegia equiseti. The sequence goes on from OZ022393.1 coordinate 8,958,311, forward strand.
CTTATAGTTAGCGAAGCGCATTCTGCAGTCTATATCGCCGATGGAAAGCCTCTTTTGTATCCGTGTAGCGCGATAGCAAGAGATACCATGGTTTCCACTGTTGAAGCCGCTGGTATTTCTTTGCGTAAATTAGCCGTCTACCAAACTCTACCTAGTAAAACATTGGAAACTGATTTGGACGAGATTCTTAGCAATTCACCGCCCGAGTATCTAGTCCTTTTCAGTCCCTCTGCAGTGAAGCATGTTACAAATGCGATTAAATCGAAAAAACTAGCAGAACTGCTGAGGCAATTAAAATTCGTCGCTATTGGACCTGTGACTGAGCAGGCTATACTAGACGCTGGTCTTGAAGTTTACGCAACGTCCAAACAGCCTGAACCTGTAGCATTGTCGAACGCACTTAGGAATAAATTGACTGTGAGCTGAGGCTGTGAAATGGAATACTATTGTATTTAATAACATTGTTGACTGTAGATTCATACACAGATAAATGATCAACTTAAATTCTCCGAGTGTCTGTGTATCTGATGTAAATATAAGGTTTCAACGCTTTATTGTATGTGCATTACAATGCTACATTCGTAAACCTTGACGTTGATTGTTAATCATTTTTCAAATTAATTAATCGAATACAGAATTCGGGTGTCTGTACAATTATTGCCAGTTTGAAATCCAATGAACTTTAGTTAAGTAAGTTTGATCTGATGTATATAAAACTTTGTATTCTTATTTAGAATCAAATTTTGCGGGATTCAAAAGAGTTGTATTAGCTAGGAAAGAAATATTGCCAATAATTCTAGAGTTTTTACAGCAATCATTGTCATTTCAATACAATTCGAATAAAATTTTCAGGCAATCTAAATATCATTAAGTTAAATTGACTCGATTTCTATATAACTGCATAAATTAAAATCAACTTCAATTCCTCAATGTTACATTACTGTACTGCATGTGATTCCTGGGTGTAGATAGACGACGATGAAGTTTATAGCGTTACAATAATAGGAAATATCTGGCTAATGTGGAACTTCATACAATTGTTATGATTATTTGTTAATTTGTTATGTTTTGAACTGAATTTTACATAATTTGTAAATAATGTAATGATACTGTAAAATATTACACAAACGGTGTTTCAATTTTCTTTCATTTCAAACGAACTCCTTTGACAGTCACGTGACCGTCGTTGAGATACCGAGCGCTTCATCTATCTGTCGGTAGACTTGAGAAGCATGTAGAAGCAACAGGGCCTCCTGGTAAGGTTCTGTCGTACTAACGAACAGCTGTTTTCTTGTGTGTCAAATCTGTGCGGGGGGTTAGAAACTACAATTGAAACAGGACTCGGTATTAAAAATAAATTATAAGGTAAGTTAAATAAAAATTCATGGGAAATCCGTGGCATAACCTTTCCGATACTTCGTACGATATTTGGACTAATTTTTCGCCGATTAATCTCAACTCCAGGAAAAGAAATTTGAAACAATTCAAACCTTTTTCAACTCCGCATCTCATTTCGCGAAATTCATTTTTCTTCTCGTTCAGATTCGCTTTACGACGCTTGAAATCCTGAATTCAAACTCACCGTCTCCCAACCGCATTCCATTCATCTCAATAATTCCCCACAAACAAATGCCTCTCTACAATTGCGTTAGACAACGTGCTAACCATCTCATTGTCAGAGTAACCGACCCAAAGCTTCTGATTGGTTACTGCTCGTCTCTCGCGTACGGACTTGCAATTTATAATTCAGTCTATCGCGAAGATAGCAAAATAAGACAAGATTAGATATCACAATAGAGAACAGTCGAAGATGAATCGATGCGACGATCGCGGAATCTATTTATATGTAGATAAAAACCTAGTCTACAACCCTCGTTCATTCATTCATTTATTCATTTAATAAAACAGATGAGACCCGTTCTTATTTCTTGACCCTTTTATTACCGGCGTCTTTCTCGCTTCGTCTGAATCATAGGGGACAATAAATAACTGCATATATAGCATATCGTAACGCGGTTTCAGTTAGTAAATTTATGTCTGATGAAATAAACTTTATCTTTTTATCCTTATCTTTCCTTTTTTATTAAAAGCTGTAAAATGTCCGATTGCGATTTTAGGCATTACATTATAATTTTAATGTTATAAATTCGTCACAATTTGGTAAATTACCGAGTGATTTAATGTGAGGCAATTCAGCGCCTCGAGGCCCTCAATATCTTCCTTTGTTTTCGTCCCTAGAACGAAGAAGGTACTTAAACCATTACCGGAAGGTAATAACGACAAGGTTTAACGATGCATTTTCATTGTGTCTTTATCATGAAATCGAAAATTCTCTCCTCGCTTGAATGATATAACATATCACGGTAAAGAAACGATTGCGTCTTTCATTAATCTCGCTTCGTGTTCGAGCAGTACATCATAGAAATGTATGATATTGAAAAAAAAAAAAACCTGCGGGGGTGGTGTGTATATTGTAATAAAAATAATAATAATTATTTAAAAACGGATGCACAATCGTTGGGGGGCGTAGCTGCGCTTCATTTATTTATTTATTTCTTTATCTATGGCTAGAGCTACGCGATAAAACGAACGATATGAAAGAACCCCGAGATCCATTGTGTCGCGTGCGGCGTGCGTCGCGTCGCGTCACGTAGCTCGTTTTTTCGGAGCCACCGCGTACGTAGGACACCAGTCCAGAGGGTTGGCGCATGGGGGTTGCGAGAGAGCCGTCGTGGTATCGATCCCACGGTTAAAACTACCCTTACGAAGGCGCAGAGCCGAAAAGAGCCTTGCAGTGCTTAAATCCACGCGGCACAGTCCATTCCTTCTGCGTATTATAGGAAAATCCCCGGTATAGACAAAAAATCATATAACAATATCGGGGTATTAAGTGAAAAACAATATACGGGATAAATAATAATAATAATAATAATATTACATCGCTACCGCGTTCGTGCTTGTTGAAAAATTACCCAAGTTACCAAATTCCTAACGGATTTGACAGGTAAAAAATTATCTATCTTTAATGATATAAGCCTACGTCATTCTTTTGACTCTAATATATGTATTATTACTCTTATACTATGTATCAATTATTTTACCGATCAACCAGACTTGCGTACAAGCTCAAACCTCGTACTACATACCTACGTCAGGCATAATAGCTCCGCTGCTGCTACACTTTCATTGACTAGTTTCGCGTAAACTTGCACTTGAAACTGGCTATTTTCATTGTAATTTTCTATTCGGATTAAGTGCGATTTGTATTTTACCGTATTGGCATCAATTTCATGCGATCAATCCTTTAATGACGTAATTTGTTCCCTCGTTTCGTCACGTCGTATAGCAGCTACCTTGACGGTATACGTACGTCTTTTACCTCTACGCGTAATGCAATAGTTCGGTTATAATTTTTCATTGCGGCGTGGGTACGGTTGGAGTCTAAAGAACGGCTTCTTCGTCTATGATGTCAGGCGAAGATCATTCACTCGAGCAGATGCTATTTATATCTAATAATAAATGCCGAAACTCATTGCTCGAGTATAACTGCTTGTCCCGACCTCCCGAGTCCCGACTTTCGCGGTTCAGGAGCCGAAGAGAAGGAAACGTAGGAAATTTTGGTTGAAAAATAGACAAGTTTCATCAATTTTTCTTTTTTTCTTTATAGAATAATTTAGTTATGAGAAGATTTGCCAAAGCTTCGAAGATCGATAGATATAGAGTGAATAATACTCTTTCAGTCTTTGGAATTTTCCACGGTTCATTTGGTAATAAAAACTCGCGGCTCTGTCTTTGTCATCAAAGTTTTTTTTATGTCCTGGGGAGTCGTCAATGAGAGAAAGAGAGAAAAAAGAAGAGTGAGAGATGAGCTTAGAGAGTTGATTAGTATTTCGGTAGGATAATATGACGACTAGAATAATAAGTAGGATAAAATGAAAGAAATATATATATTTTCTTCTTTCAGGCTTGAGAAGAATAACTAGAAAAGGACTTGGCAAGGCCACAGCACAATCATGGCGTTCGCTGGGCTTAAGAAACAAATTAACAAGGCGAATCAGGTGAGTTTATATCAACAGAAAGTTGAATTCCTGCGGAGTTATATATACACGTCGATAGATAATTATTCGAGAACAGGTTTATCTAGAAAATTATTAGATCGTAGTTGAGATCGTTTAGAAACGATTTTCCCCGTTAATATATTAATCGCCAGTTCTCGATTGTGAATTGTTTAACAGAAATAGTACGGTTTGAAATTTCTGGAGAATTGTAAATCTATAACTAACAAAGTCGTGATATAATTAGCACATCAGTTTTTCGTGCAATCGATGATAATTAATTTTAGTCTATTTCACATCCCGGATCGTTGAATGAATTATTTCGAAACCTCCCAGCGCGGCTCTCATACCGATTAACCTTTGTAACGAACGCAAATTTCACCTGCGAATTTTGTAATCGAGATGATTCCTCGCAATTTACCCAAAACTCTCGCTGTATGTATAACTAACAGCCTCCGGCGTCAGAAACCGAACGATTGCACTTGGCCTTACGTTGTTTTACTCTCGAGATAGGACAATACGGTGTATTGTTACATCACAATCATTGATTTATGCTTTACGGAGCAGAGTCCCCTGGGAGTAGAATCAAACGAATATGGATTAAATGATATTATATAAAATGAGACAGGTCGAATATTGAACAGTAATAATGGCGAGACGAATTGAAGCAAGAGGATTCCTTCGCAAAATTCCGTAAATCCCCAATAAGTACACAGGGAAATAACGAAGAGAATTATATACATATGTATATCATGTGGGGTAGAATAATGCCAAAAAAGCCTCAAACTACAAACCGCAGCTGCTACAGGGTCGTCAATGGTGTAGTTAACGAAGCAGAAACATTCACAGTTCGCTGTCCGACCATTTAGCCAAGGTTAATTTTAAGCCTTCTCGAAAAGCTCCACCCTGAAACAGACTTGCCTTGAAATTGCGTGGCTCGGTGTTATATGTTCGTGAAATATTAATATTCATCTTTGCAGCAGGAACCTCGTCAGTTAAAGAGTGCTATTCTTCATTAACTGAGGAAGATATATCTATGAATAAATCGATGTTCATATTGAGGGATTTTTTCCTTTCATGAAATTCGAACGATTCTTTAGTATATAATTTTTTTCACTGTAAGTTGCCATCGTCTGCGTAAATGACGTCAGTTTTGGCTTTTGTTAGCTTCTTCCTCGCATATAGAGACAATTAATTTCCTCCCATCTCACATTTTTATAGTATACATACATTATATCTTCTGGGTGTAATCACAGAACGTACAGAGTCACTGCCCGAACTTCTGATTACATGCCCCGCCAGTTGAGAAAATGCTGACGGTTAATCTTACCATTAATATTCATGAGAGAAATACGTCGCCGTGAATTACCCTAACTTTTTTCATCCCCAGACGATCGTCCCACATAGATAGGCGTTTGCGTTGATTTAAAATATTTTTAATCAAAGGTGTGTTATATTGCTGATGATAATAATCTATCTTCTTGTTTTCATTTCATTTCTGGACAGATTGTTCTATTTTTCGACGTTATATTATTCCCACCACCTCGGGTGAAATTTCGCTCGATAAAAGTACGTTTCAACCTCTTCCCATACAGCCAGAGAGTATAAGGTTTATACAATAAAAAAGAGAACTGCTTCAGAAAGGCTAACGATAAGCTTATAAAATCCTTATAGGTAAAGGGCTTATTGTTAGCTTCAGAACCTTATCCTTATATATCGACTCTGCAGTCATAGCTTCGATCGCAGATAACAATACACGCGTCTTGATACACACACATTTCCAGAGAAAGGAAAAAGAACTTCCTGACATCATTTTGGAATTTTTATATTTTTCTTTCATGCTCGATTTTCTGGTTCTAACAATATAACTTTCCGGAGAATACATACAATAGAGTACATAGATATTAAAAATCAGGCATCATGTATTTTACCGTATATGTATACGCGGTCGTATATTTGATGTATTCTTTTTACTTGTAAAAAGGCAATACCAGGCACAATTACTTTTTACATTGTATACCTATTGCTCTAGCTGTAAATTTCTCGTTCGTAGTTAGGTATTTTTGCCAAAAGCGTGGGTAGAAATTTACGATTGAATTTATCTCCACGATTTATATATATACATATATATGTATATCCGTTGAATAACACGACGAAAATTAAGTGCGACACTTTTCAATGCAAATACAGTGTTTGGAAGAGATACGCGAAACCCAAAATGTTATAGTAAAAAGCTCAATAATAATTCAATTGCGACACCGTGCTTAATTTTAGTAGCGAAAAGAATTCAGTGTATAATGTCGATAATGGCTGCGGCAGTGCATGAGACTGATCGTTATACTCTTGTTAATTTTTTTTTTCATAATTTTTTTTTTTTTGCAACTTTTTCGCGCTTTCCTTCCAAATTCTCGCCTCGTTATTCATGGCGGAACGCCTCGCTGGCTCGCAATTATATTGTTATTCTCAACCTATACGCGGTTAGAAAATTGAATGGTGAATCGCCGCCTCAAATCTAGGTCAAATTTACTCTGGAGTGACCTTTACCTAGGCAACGTTTTCCATCGAGGAAAATCCCTCCCTATATCCTATCTGGGTCATTCGCGGTAGAATATATAGGTCAGGGCCGCGGGAACCGGAGCCGGAGCTGGAACCGGAGCTCCGATGCTGGAGGAACGGGGTAGAAAACGAAAAGGGGAATGGTAAAACGGGAACAGGATCGGGAACAGGACGATTGAATTGCTCTCACCCGTATAGATGGATCTGCGATGTATGTTGAGGATCTAACAGTATAATAGTTAGATATTATACGGTATCGTGGAATATATTATATTATATATATGATTTCAGAGATTATCTTCCAAGTATCGATCTTTTCTTCTCTGTAAAATTTTCTCGTCCCTCTTCAATCTTCCTCTTTTTATGTATATATCGTCTGCCAAAAGCGTGCGGCGAGAATATATGTATGTGTATATAACGTGCGTTGAGTTGAGCCTTGAAAGGGATAGAGAAAAGATAAAGAACTAAAGAATAATAACAAGAATAATAAAACTTGCTGAATTTGCAAGGTTTTTGTATAAAATATATTCGCGGTTTTACACGCGAGGTATATAGGCAGATACGTGCGACTAACGAGTTTGAAAACTCACTTGTACCAATATACGCATTTAATAATATGAAATTGTTAATCTCGCAAGTTTTCAAAAGACTCCATCTGATCATTTTTCTTTCTAGGTATCTCCTCATCTTCATTGATTCTGATTTCCGACGAAAAGCCTGTTTCCAAAAAGCGACGTTTATATTTTTCAAACAGAACATTTGTATAGTATTATTCGACCCTTTCAACACCGCGGACCAGTAATTGTCGATCGATTTGCTGCATTGCATATATCCTATACCTTTTTGTGCAGGGGAAACAGATGTATGTAATAATGAAATTCCATTTTCCATAGCCTCGCGTATTTTTCGTCGTTTTAATAAACGATAATCCGAACAGCGCGATATTGTATGTAACATATACGTATACACCTACCTATACATACATTGCGGAAGGCAATGTTACAACGGATGTTACGTATATTGATCATCGAACAAATTTGTGCTTCAAAGCTCCCTGGCGATTACAAATATATGTATACAATATATACGTTTGGTGATGGAAGAAATTTATCAATATGTATATCTGCAGAAATATGAAAATTTCTTTCGTCTTTAATTCATCCCTTTCCACTCTATATACGCCCACGATCCTATACACCCACTCACATATTCCCATTCTGTATACGGTATATCTTCCAATCGTTGATTACCATTTCCATTAGCGTAATTAGACCTAATACGACATAAAACATGGTATATTACAATTTACACCAACGATCCTTTGACCTTAAAGTATATTATAGTTCCCAGTTTGTTTCGGGTGACATTACGTACTCATATAGTTCGAGTTTGGTATCATATACACTGCAGGAAGGGAGGCGCAAAATATGACAAAATTAACTGCGCAGACTATAATATACGATACAGCCAAACTTTTGCACGTAATTAATTTCAACCTTTTTTTTTTGTTTCGTTTTTTTTTCGTCTTCTGTTCAAACTCAAAGCTCATTATCAGACTAACGACTCTTGCGTTTCGTATTATGTATTTAAAAAGTTAAGAGTTTAAACTTCCTTCGTTTCTGGTTCCAAGTTTTTTTTTGTTTTTTTTTTTTTGTTTTTACTCGTAACCAAGATTCCACGCGGGGGAGGTACTCGAGGAGAATTAACTGTATAGGAGAAAGCTCTCGCTGATAAGAACCGCATGCGGAGAAATAATTTTAAGCTCTTGGCTCTCGCGTGAGGATGTGTATGTGAAATGCGGAACTGAGGAGCCGACGTTCGGTCGTCTGGACTAGTAGGAGACTCAGACTAGACTCGTTGTTGGCATAATCTGATACCAGAAACCGAATGTGCGACGTTGACTTCTGGCAAAATTTCAAAGCTCGTAAAAGCTCGACGTTACATTAGATCCGTACCTAGCGAAACAGATATTGATCCCGTCCCTGGCTATATACTCTCGACTCTTCCTCCTTAACTTGCTACGCTATACGAGAGATTCCTCCTCTTCGATTTCATCCTCCTACGCCTTCCCTAGCTTTCGTGCTTTCGTGCTTTCTCGCTTTCTTGCTCTTCTCGCGATTTCTCGCTATATTATACTATCCTTAAGCCCCTCGAATATCTATAATGTACCTACATCATGTTTGTGACGGGTTATATATTGAAAAGCTTCGCGTCTGTGTGTAGGCGGCGGGAAGTCCCTTTATTCTTCTTCTTTTTTCTCTGTTTCTATTATATATTAATATCTTCTATTATTATTTTATCATTTTTTTTACTTTATTATAAGCGAGAAAAAGAATCTCGCGACAAATGCGAATTGCATGCCGCGGATATCATGGTGGTAGTGCTAAACGCTCATGTTTTCAAGTAAATTCTCGCAACAGTTTATTATACAGGAAATAGGTAGGATATACGGTGGTATAGTATATGGCGGAAATCATCGGCGTGACTTAACGCCAAGAATTTTGACTATATAATTCCGCGTACCTATACTGCTACGTATTGTAGCTGGTTAGATACGTACACTGCGGAAGGTTTCTCAACTTTATATATATAGCGGTTCCTGCGTATTGGTGAATAAATCGTTTAGATATCATCCGCACGGAACCCGGGGCAAACGGTGCTCTAACGTTTCCGCTATATTTCTCGTGTTGATGTGATTCGGGTTTAACCGATTCTTTTTCTCTCTTTTTCTCTTTCCTTAACCTATCCCGATTTATTTTCAATCGGAACATAGTTTCTCGCTTTTTACTCTCGTTAAGGGAGGACCGTACTCGAATTCTACTAAAAAGCAGTTTTTCATTTTCTAAATGGCCAAAAAAGGTCCAATAGAAAAATAGATTCTAAAAATTTCAGAACTTGGTAAGGATTTGTTTTATGAAAAAAAAGTTTCAATTTTGTGCAATGAATATTCCTGCACTGAAACTTTCATCGCAGAAAATTGAAACATTTTTCAAAACCTGCCCTATAACCGCATATAATCTGAAATTCTACGCATCCGTTTTTTGATTGGACGTTTTTGATTTATACCTTCATCTAGGTAATGAAAAAAAAACAAATAAAAAAAAAGGAAAAACTATCCCAGGGAAACTAGCCGTTACATAAATTTTGAAAAACCTGGCGTTCCGTGGATCGAGTGTAGCATCCGTACGTCGTTCTGTCGTAAATTGCGAGGAAGGTTTCTCGCCCTGCATACAGAAATTATCCGCAGGTCTTGAAGAAAATTCTCTTCCTCGAGTGCCCGCCGCATAAAATTGGATTTAACAGGTACAGATCAATCGTATAACGTCTCTTTTAAGTCTTCCTCTCTCCGCACGTTTCCATACGTTATACGTGGACGTCTGGAAGAGAACGCGTTAGTGTATATCACGTATAGTGTACATATAAATATATAATGTATCACGTACCCATATCCACACTCACGAGCGAATACCTACATTTTGAGATATCGTATTCGAAGAGGGCCCACAAGTCTGTACCGAGGAGGAAACAGGCGAAATGGGTCTTATAAGGAAATAAGGCCCCAGGTAGAAATTTTAATTAATAAATCTCTTACTTATGATCGTACACAAAAACCTGACTAACGCAACGAGTGTTGATTGCCATTATCTGAAGAATTCGGTTATATTTCGAGCGCAATGGACCCCGCAAAAAAAATTACTGGAATTTTTAAAAATTGAAAAATGTTCGAAATTCATTTACGTAATGGCCCCCCACTAAGAATGGCGAATTTCCAGGGGGGCCAATTCTGCTTTTCCCTGTAAACAATGTACATACGTACATATGTATGTATATATGTAGAACACGAGGACATATTTACTCGTATTCTCAGCTTACACATTGTGAAGAGAGGGTGTGCAGTTCGGGCTAAAAGCCACACACGACAACAAGTTGTTCCTCGAATAGGATTTAGACAGAAACATGCATTAGCGGGGCTAAAACCTCGGAATTATATTCACCGTTACTATGTTTACTACATCTTAATGCTTCGTTTTGTTCTCGACAGTATATGACGGAAAAAATGGGTGGCGCCGAGGGTACGAAACTTGACGTCGACTTTGTGGACATGGAAAGGGTTGGTATTCATTCATACACTTATATATACGTATATACGTTCATCTTTATAACGAGTTAGAAGGAATTTCTTCGAAACGCTGCACGCCAAGCTCGCCTCCTCTGTATATGAAATACTTGAACCCCCCGAGCAAGGGTTTTTATATTTGCTGTAAATCCCTTTGGGCTAATACATTTACCGATTTACCGCGTATTCGCTTGCAATAAATCAAATCGTTTCCAATATCCTGAGCTACTTTTTGGTATCGACGATATACCGTCGATTCGCGATGCATAGCCTTCGGATTATCTCGCGATGAACGGACTCCAGTCGATTAAACTCATTGATTTTTTTTAAATCCGTAATATGGAACCTATGACATTTTTTTTTTCTTGTAAACAAAATTCCTCGGTCGCTGCATAAGAATATCCAATTAGCGTAATGGCAAGGTACAATACACTGTATTACTGGATGATCTCCCCCCTATATATTGCCGGATTAATTATGTAAAATAAGTTGGCAAAATTCTCTGCTTAATTCTCTGCTTATATCTGGCAAAGGTTATTTACAAATTATACAATTGTAGCACTCGACGCCTACGAGCTTATGTACACAAGATCTTTGTAATTAGCTTGTTATATCCTGTAGACAACGTTTCAAAAGAATCGAGTTCATCCCTAAGGCATGCTTATAAAATTCGCATCACCAAGTGATGTTTGGATAAAAAAATTTCCCCGTAGCAAATGAACCTCGAATATTATGTCAAATTGTCAAAAATACATGAAATATACCGTCAGATTGGCAAATGAATTTTGAATACAGCGACGAATTCACAAATTAACGTCGAATATTGTTTGAAATTGATAAATTGACCTCAAATAGTGTCAAAATAACACCAAATATACTCCATCCCAAAAAGAAATAAAATGTAATTTAATATCGTTAGAAAACGGACGTCACCGTCGAACTGGTAGAGGAACTTCAGCTGAAGACGAAAGAATTTCTACAACCAAATCCCTCAGCTAGGGCAAAAATGGCAGCTGTTAAAGGAATCAGCAAACTTAGCGGACAAGCGAAAGAATCGACCTATCCTCAGCCCGAAGGTGTACTTGGCGAATGCATGCAAATGTATGGAAAGAAAATGGGCGAAGACAGTATTTTTGGTGAGTAAAAATAAGGGTCGATCGCCTTTCTGCTTCGTAATCCATGAGAATGTTTATATCCTCCATATATGCGTGATGGAGCTTAAAATGACTGTTAAATGTGCCGAGCGAGTGTTCATAAGCGAATTGGCTCGTTTCGGCGTATTTCGGCATTTTATATTCATAAGCCTTTTGATTGACGGGGCTTTGTTTTTTCATTTCGAATGGTCGTACAGGTCTGGCTTTAATCGAAATGGGTGACGCGATGAAGCAGATGGCAGACGTGAAGTATTCTTTGGACGACAACATTAAACAAAACTTTCTCGAGCCACTACACCATCTGCAGACGAAGGATCTGAAGGAAGTGATGGTGAGAGAAAGATTTATATTAAAAAAGTTCTAGTGATTTTCTATAGGTATATATAATATTATAAGAACGGGGTTCCGTTGTTGTTGTCATGTTTCAGCATCATCGGAAGAAACTCCAAGGCCGAAGACTGGATTTCGACTGCAAACGGAGACGGCAAGCAAAAGGTAAAATTCCGATTTAGTAATACCTACATTACATGTTTTGAATATAAACAGCAAGATTCGTCGACATACGAGGTATTCACATCTGAAACTTATTCCTCGTTTCAATAATTCTCGTTTATTAATTGCCCCCGTTCGATACCTTTAGAGATATTTGCATTTTTATACTAGGGCAACCCTATAGAATATTATTCATTAGACTCACGATCTGCGTGAGCTTAGGAGAATACGTTCATGAGATATAAATCGTTAAAGCATTAATTCCATAACTCATGCCAATCAGATATAATATCCCTTTCAAAATCCACGGATTACGTGGATTCGATTTTTCCAAAATTATATCAGAATCAATTACTATATCTCTGCATTTACGCGGTGTTACTGATGTTACAATTTTTTTATCTCGTTAACCGCCTCTCATCGTTAGTCAAGAATGATATTCCGATATGAAATATGTCCGATGTTATATTATAGTCACGTATATTAATATACATGTACACTGACCTCTAATTATGCACGTGCATGTTAATCGCACGAGTTCCGACACACCACTTTATGCATTTGTAATTAAATATATAATACTGCATGTGGTGAGCCGAGTGAATGATCGCCAGTGATTGATTGGTTTCGATTATATCCTTGCGATTTTTCATCGGCGCATATAATTTCTCGTTTTGTTAATTTACTATTATGACGTATACATATGAAATGTCATCGATTTGACAACGAATCGTTATTTATACCATCGTAATTGTCACATGTTAATAAAAATTTCAATGAAATACTTAAATTAGCTGCTGGAAAAAGGGCTGCTAGTCCTCATTTTGGAAGTCCAGCTCGATCAAGTCCCGCATCAACTTCTGTGGGTACGTCAATATGCGGGGGGGTACGAATTAAACTTATCACTGATATACCCGAGGGATTCTATCGCTTACACATACACACACAAATGATAAACACGACCTTGTTTCAAAAGGGCTTCGCGCGTGTATATGGTATATATTTCAACCGTTTAGTGTGGCGATATTTTCCCAATTACGGTGGTAATTTTAATTACGACCGATACAGAACCGTGTCTGCATATATCAGAAAGTAACATACGATATCCTAAAAAAAAAAAAAAAAAAATACAAAATTCAAACTTTCACCCGTTGGTTAAAGTTGTAATTATCAAGCTCGAATAGACTTTGCTGTTATATGAGGGTGTAGTTTGATGCCAGATCGATATTGCGCTAGTAGGAGGCGTATGAAAGATATATTTTAGTTATTATATATACATATATATTATCACCGAAGTTTTTTAACCGCGGCAAAATAAGATGGAAGTAAAAAAATATGTATCAACGATTTCTTGCTGTACCGCGAAGCCCTTTGCACGGTCGTTCTCTATGCATAAAAAGTTAATCGATCAAATCCCCCCTCCCTCCCCGACGCCAGTAATCATACTTACGTAATTTTTGCGTCATCTAGCAAAAATAATCGACGAGTATGTACCGCAACGGTGTCAAATATAATTAGAAAAAAATTTTTACCCCATTGGCTGTCGTATAAAATTAGCGAAGGTACGGCAATTAACGATCATTTCCCTTCGATTGCAAATTTTTTCAAAAAAATTTCGAAAAAATTGTTTGTGTGTTATCTCGGGATTGATGGGCACAATTAGGTACATGAAATGGTCCATTCGATAAAGAAGCTCAAATTAATGAATCCGATTGAAATTCATCAATGAATCGATGAGTTATTTTATTAACCAATGCGATTGGCGATCTCATGTATACATATTTATGACCGAGAATTGCTCTATATTTAATGAAAGAGGAGACTTTAGTGACGCGTAAAAGCCATTAGTTTGTTATTTAAATGCAGAGTTGATATAGAACGGAAAATTGAGAATCTATCCAAATACTTCCGGAAGTCGAAAAATACTTTCATCCGCCTCTTGACACAAACTCACTTTACGTCTAGCAGCCCAGTTACCGCAAAGTTCCAGCAGAAATTTGTTTCATCAACCATGTATAATTTTTTCTTTTTTTCTTTTCTTCTTCTTTTGATTCAACCCCCCGAGTCGATTTAGAAGTTGAGCTTTTCCTTTTTCTAAGCCCACCTTACTGCCTCGCTTGATATTATTGATTCTTGCGGGGGTATATACCGGATTATTCCGAGAAAGCCGACATAGGTAGATACCCGAACATATAAGTATAAGTTGGCAGAACCTATTACATATATTGTATACTTATACCTACGCGTATATAGACACCATACGTATACATTAGACCTGTCCTCAAGAAGGGCAAATTCGAATTTCAAAGATCTTACCCCCCAAATTGGTTCGACATAATTCAAAAACAATGTCGGAATTTTTTTGGATTTTTTCCCTCCATATTTACCCACCCCCATGAAGCCTTACTTTTTCCCATAAGAAAAGTATTGATTTTTCGTGGTTTCCAGTCTTTTTTTTTTCTTACCGTTGCCCTAATTATCAGCCAAAAAATCCGAAATTCTAGGGAAATGTTGACAGTAATGTTACCTTTTAGTCGTATTTTTTTGAATCCGATATAAGCATTTTTGTGCTAGATCCATCACATCTTTATTCTCTGTATGTTGCAAAAAAACGCGGACAAAGACGACAAAAGTCGAAATAATTATCTATATAGGTAGACGAATAGGATAGAACTTCTGTAGTTGACAAATATCTAGTTCAGTTTATAAATATTATTCATATAAACTGGAAGTTCTAAGGTAAGTGTACCAGTTACTGACCCTTTAAGACCCAATTATTGACCCTATTATTTTCATAAATTTTGAATTGATGATAAGAATTCGGAATGTTTCCGTTACACAAATCAGTTGCTAGAGACTCGGGGAATACGAATTAATTTTTTTGATAATTTTAGAGCTCACGGATAAAAAGGAATCATCGAAAAAGATCAATAATTAGGACAGGGTCAGTAACTGGTACACTAACTCTATTCTATTCGTCCATAATAATCATAACATGTGTGAAGACTTGACTGATTTCAACTTATATATCGCGTGACTAAAAGCAGACGGTCGTAAGCGCCAAACAAAATTTTTATTTTTCAGTGGCAAAATGTTTTTCATGCAATATAAAACCCTTCCAGAAGAGAAGAGTTTCCAATCTTTTTTAACCTGTTCTATTTAATTCCTCCTATTTTAACACTCGGAATGAGTATGTTTTCCGATTTTTTTCGTGTTTTTTCCGCGTTTTTCGCAACATACAAAGAATAAAGATGTTATGGATCTAGCCCAAAAATGCTTGTATCAGATTCAGAAAAATACGACTAAAAGGTAACATTACTGTCAACATTACTCTAGAATTTCGGATTTTTTGGCTGATAATTAGGGCAACGGTAAAAAAAAAAGACTAAAAGCCACGAAAAATCAATGCTTTTCTTATGGGAAAAAGTAAGGCTTCATAGGGGTGGGTAAATATGGAGGGAAAAAATCCAATAAATTCCAACATTGTTTTTCAATTATTTCGAACCAATTTGGGGGGTAAGACCATTAAGATTCGATCTTGCCCTTCTCAAGGACAGGTCTAGTATAAATACATTTGTGAAAACTTGTGATATTGTTGGAATACATATAATACATATATTTTGAAATAACGGGGCATGCAGTGATCTTGGAACTATTATTGCTTACCTTTTACACAAGAATGCTGTAGTTCTGCATCAATTTTTTTTTTCTCGATATAATATAAGTATACAAATACGCAGGGAATACTCTTGTAACTTGTGCACGTTTGCTGGATGAATTTCAACGTCCAAATGACGAAGCATACGTATAGAATTTAAGTGGGAATAAAATCTCAGAAAATTGTTCGTCTATTTTTAAACATGAGTTTCAAGACCGCTGAGTTCCAGAATATTTATTTAATTGAAGTGGACTTACCCCAACGCTCACACATCTTTTATACATATATATATGATTGTATATATATCTGTATATACGTAGATGTATACAACTCTCTCCTTGTTAGTCCCCTAATTAGACGTCTCACAATTTTCAAGCTTGCACGAGAAAAGCACGATCGAAACATCCGCAACGAACGCGATCTTAACGTCGATCGTAATTTCCCGAAATCAAACCCAGTTAATTATGAATTCATATATTTATAATACTGAAAAGTTGAGCAAGATATACCTACTTAAGTTATAAAACTTGGGTTATATCGCGGATGCTTTGATCTCCTTCATCTTCTTCTCATCTGATCAAATTTTCTTCATCCTTCGCTCACGCTGATTTTTTCTCTTCGTTTTTTTTTTTTCGTTAATGGTTATTATACGACAGCGACACTACACAGTGGAGAAAAAAATGTTATCTCGTCATTTTTTCGATTGAATGCCATTTTGCTACACAATAACTATTTTCTGATCTGAATTATCCAGCAAGTAGTATGTTTAGCCAAAATCAAAGACACAAAAAAATAACAACATATTGATAATTTTATACGTGTATCAAATTCAATGATTCTAATTTTCAACCGGGTTTTCAGTCTAATTCGCTTGAAAATTTCATGTTAATCATGGACAGCAATATTTTATTATTTGCAATCAAAAGCACACCTTAACACGTTGTGAGTTGTGACATTTTTTTTTTCAACATTTTATCACAATAACACACAAGCTAGTGTCGGGTTTTTGTTTGATAATTTGGATCCATACTTTTTTTTAATAGTGTGAATCTTTTTTTTTTCACTGTGTAGTACACGCATCATTGATTACTATACCATACTGAAAAAACCATAAGTGTAAATATATCTGTAGCCGCCGAAGAGACCTATATATCATATATATATAATATCATTATACTTATTAGCGATCATAGATTAAAGAATTTAGATAATAGTCTATTAGTCAGTAGGCAATCTTGTAGAACAACACTTAACATTCCTATGGCGCAACCTTTGCGTACAGGTTCTCACGTTTCAGACGACGAGATACGCCAGGCGGAAGAAAAGTTCGCTGAGAGTCTTCATCTCGCTCAGATGGGGATGTTCAATCTCTTAGAGAACGACGTACGTGTTATGTAAAATTTTCATTAAATTTTATACCCATACATTGCAGTTTCAAATCTTATGAAATATATTTATATATGGAAACGAGTAACAGATCAATTCGCGAATTAATTATCCTACATGAAACTTTGAGTTTCCGGTGATGAATTACCTGCTCGAATTAAAATCCAATCTGTTTCTCCAGGTTGAGCAAATCGCGCAGCTGGCCACTTTCAGCGAGGCATTACTCGAGTACCATCAGCAGTGCACCGAAGTTCTGAAGGTGCTTACGGAAACGCTGTTCATTAAGTACGTAGTCGTATTACGAGTCGATACCTTATGCCCATTGAGCTTCTCTCGCTTATTCACTTATTTTAAATCAGTCAGAGCGTGAATGGATAATATCTTTATGATTCTTTGATTGATAAACGCAGGAAAGATGAGGCAGCGAACAGGCCGAAATTGGAATTCGTGCCGAAGACACTTGCCGATCTTAACGTCGAAGGAATATCTAACATGAATGGTGGTAACTACTCCTTACACGGTAAGAATACGTTTTCAATAGAGATTTCTGTCTCACATGCGATAATCGGCATTTCGTATTATAATTAATGCCAGTTTTTGTGTTACTATTATATCTATATCTATTTCTGTATTCATAAACGTCATGTGGTGATTGTTGAATATTATACCGTACACGTGTTTGTCTATTCAAGTATTCTCGACGCGGGTGTATATTTGTCATTTTATATGTCGCGTCGCTAATGCCATAAGGTCAAAAGCCCCTAAAAATCGATTTTGGTATCAGGAGGTTGGATGATTTGTTTGTTTTTCTACTTCAAATTCACCTCGAAATCGATAAATACGCGCAGAACAATCGGTATTAGAAGAAATAAAAAATAGACGTAGATAAGGTGAGATTCTATTTTCGTTCTCGATTTCATTTATCGTCACTTGTAATTTTTCTTTTTTCTCGTAAATATGGGTATCTTTGCAATCTTCGCATGGACAACCTGTTTTTTTTTTCTTTTTCTGAACTTGAAGCCAGGGGCTTCCAAATGAATTTTCGACTATTTTCAACGCAGTGGATTTATATGTATTTAGGAATTTTATAGGGAATGTTAAAAGACGGAATCACTCAACTTCTATAGTTTGTGTAAAACCAGGAATTGAAAGATATCGCTCACGATCTTACGGTATTAGTAATGCGACATACACACAGTCTGTGCCCAAGTGTCTTTCTGTATGTTAATACTTGGTATCTTTGCAACTATACAAATCATATAAATTTTGAATTTTTTTTTTTTTTAATACGCGGAGAAAAGCTCGAACAGTCAAAATAGGCACTTCTCAATACTTCTCTGTATTGTATTATATATATATATATAATATATATTTCTCTCAAAGCTGTACCACAAGTTTCTATATTTTACGCTTTTCTCCGCGTCTCTCTGTATTGATCCATTTTCTTTTTTTTAATTTTCTTCTCTACTAATCAATGATTATGCTCTACCACCGCCGGTGTGTATGTATTATACTACGTGAGAGAATCTATAATATGTATTTATTATATTTATATTGTTACTATACATCTGTCTTTTTGTGATCCGTCCATGTTGATTGTTGTGCTAACAAAACTGTTTCTAATCAAAAACCTGCAAGCTCCGACAGTCTGTTTCGAAACTAATGCAAATCTAACTTGACTAACCAGGTATCCACTGTCTTTACCTCAGTATTTCAAATGTCAATGAATATTGAACAATACGTCCAGCACTCTTCTCTATATTTACGCATATATATGTAGGTATGTGATATACTCGTATATATTTAATCCACCACTTGTCACGTCTTGTCTAGCTCTCTCTCTCTCTCTCTCTCTTTTTCACTCTCTTTTTCTCTTCGTGTTTTATGGTCTCTTCCATAATTTCTTTCATGTTAAGCGTCGTCGTTATGTTTTACCCAGTTTTTATGACTTAATGAACTTAAGTCTCTTAAAAATGTTTTTAACGACATATCTAAAGTCGTCTTCAAAATGCTCTACTGCACTGTACTATAATACAATATACACGTATGTCGCTTTGGAACGACAATTTCTCATCTACTTCTCAACTTGCCCCAATAATTTAGATATGGTGGTCCTATTAGTTCGGATGTATATGATCAGACGGTTGGATGGTAATTAAATATAGGAAGTAATCGTACGTGTTTCTTCATCGCGATTGCTCTGTTTCATCATTTATGAAAGTGATTTTTTTTCAATTTGAGTTTCGTGCGCTGTTTTTATATATCTATTTATTTATTTTGTTTGTCAATTGAACATCCGGGAAACTTAGCGCTCTGTAGTGATGATGTACCCAAATTAGTAATGAAATTTCTTTGTCCTTCCGACGCGTCTTAGGGTCAAGTCGGGCCGGATCTCCGGTCCATGGGGACGCAAAGCGTTCGCAGCTCGAATTATTTCCAGCTGGACAACCGCCACAGTCCACTAATGGTAAATTGTTTCTGCATGGGGCTGTTCAAGACACTTTATAGATCTTATCTCATTTTTCTGTTTTTCTTTCTCTCTCTTTATCTCACATCTCTCATTCTCTCATTACATTAATTTTTCTTATTTCTATTTCACTTTTTATTTCCTCTCATTAATTCTTATTCTTCCCTTGACAAGTTGAAGAAGAGTCAAGTCTGCAATTGACCTCCACTTCGTGTACTCTACCATCGGCATGATAACCGTCGATTGCTTATACCGAGTGACTACAGAATTTAGAAACGCGTCATCGCATTTCCGTATTTGTTCGCTTGTAGTCTTTTTTCTTTATTTTGTTTTTGAGCCATTTTTTTTACGCGATTTATAAACCGACTAGCTGAACCTATCGCATTTCGAATGAATTTTAATCAACACACACTCGCTTGTTTGACTCAATTCTGTATACATATAGCCGCATGCGAATTGATCATCCGTTTATTGTTGAAATCAATCCTCTGTCTTATAACCCAAAGGTATAACTGCTTCAAACGTCGATAGTATACCTTATACACTGTTAAGAATAGTTTGAAATTTAAATCAAGAGAATTGATGAAATTTAATTACAAAGCCCTTTCGCAGATTGAAATCGATGCACAAAAATCTGACATTTTATGTAATATCAAAATTGTGCATCCTAATTTTCAAATGCTTTAATTGCTTCACATATTATACATTTCTGTTAATTTCAAAGAATAATTTTTAACAGTGTACTTCTTCATGCATAATACATCGATTAACGTGTATCATCTTTTGCAGCCGTTATTAAGGGGAACCTCACGATTCAATCATTATTGTGAAATGATTCATAATATTCGAAAAAAATTATCTGATCTTAAAAAAAAGATACGCGGGTCTCTGCAATTCATAGTAACAATTGAGCCAAAGAATTTGGAACTGAAAGGCCTACTTTTTCGTTTGAGAATTTTCTTAGCTCATTTGCAGAGCTTCGCTTAGCTGATTTCAATTCCGACCGTATCTTCGGATACTTAAAATTATTAATATTCATTTTACAAAATTATTCAGGTCATCTGCTTAGGCTTCTCTTGACAATCAAAATCGAACATGTTCCTATAACTCATACTTCTGCTCCACTGACCGTACCATATATAGCCATATTATTTTGGAAATTTAGTCCGAGAGGGTCAGATGATGAAAGAGACAAAAACAAGAACAAAGGTTCGGCTAAATTTCCAATATAATGTACCTGGGTCACAAATCACCACTCATATAACCATACAACAGTTTGCATGCATAGCTATAGGTAGCTTATCGCCGCTCAATAATTATTTATCACAATATAAATTTGTGCTTCTTTTTTAATGTGCGAAAAATTGTCCGTAAATGCAAATCGTATGATGAATTCAGTGGCTCTTGGTTAAGGGTTTTCGTACCAAAAGTTCAAAACCGTTTAAAAAGTCTCTGAATTTGTCGAATTTTTTGCACAAAAGATTATCACTAATACTAATATAGTAATATATTCATCAAAGTCATCGTTGTCGTTGTTATAGCTGATGTTATCTTGTTTTATTCATTATTTCGACTGTTGAATTAATTTGATCATAATTTTAGCATCGCCACTGCCATCTCCGAGTAAGTCACCGGCCAGGACGCCGATGAACAGGCAGCCTTGTTGCCAGGCGCTGTATGACTTTGAGCCAGAAAATCCTGGTGAACTCGGATTCAAGGTATTTAATTATCCCGCATCGGATGAAAGCACAATTTTCTACTTCTCCAATTTAAGATCTTACTCTTGTCTCATGACATTGATAAAAATTATAGTAGCATTGGATATTTCAAGTATATATAGATAGAAATAAATTTAGAGTTTGACAGAAAAATCAGCGAAAAACACATAATAACTGTTGAGCTGCCGCAGAATTTGGCATCTTACATGAAGGAAAGTAATGTTGAGAAATACTGTAATTCATGAATTCAGATGTGTTTGTAAATATTCTCTTGTAACTACGATTTGTCATGAAATTCGACCGATATTTACTACCTAAACAAAAATCCCGACATCGAGTCCAAATTTGGAACAATATACTTCGGTAGAATAATAAATTGATTTTGGATTATGTTTATATACTTTCCAAATATGACGTATCAGTCCCATCGAGTATAACTTACAATTTATTAGTATTTTATTAGAGATTTCAGGATTCCCCATGTGTTAAGTGTTGAGTCAGTTTGTTAAATTGCGTTGTTTTTATTTATCTTTTTTCAGGAAAACGATACGATCACCCTGCTCAATAAGATAGATGAGAACTGGTACGAAGGTAGCGTGAATGGGCGTACAGGATATTTCCCTGTGACTTACGTCCAAGTAGTGGTACCATTGCCATAAAACAAGACCGTAATATAAACCAAAGGAAACCGCGTATTATTCATGTCTACCACCAAAATAAAGTACGAGTTATAACTATTATCCTATAATTGATTAATTAATTAATTAATTAATTATTTCATTAATTCATTCATTCATTAATTACTTACATATAATTATATAATTACGTTATAAAGTTTAAATTTAAAACGCTGGATCCTCATGCAGTTAATATACTCCCAAAATGCAAGGAAACTCTTCTCTCCGCATGTTACATGTAAATAATGTTATAGTATCTTTTATTCGGCGTAAAGAAATCTATATACATATATATACAATTTACTCTATATTATATATATATATATATATATCCATACCTATACATAAATACATATAAAAACTTTACATTTTCCTAAACCACTTGACCCCCGACTCAAACTTACTTTACTTATTTACTTTTATTCAGAAAACCCCTTCGACTAGTTTCTGCGCTTTAAAACTATCCCCCCGACATTCCTAGTAATATTCTAGATAAGTTACTTTACCATCACTCACACTTGTTTTTAAAATGAAAAAAAAAAAACCATAAAAATTTTTGTTACGTCCTACTTCGGATCTTCGGTTTGCACTTTATTCTAGCAGCTATTGTTTTTCACGTTTTTAAGTGTTTCGTCGTATTGAAAGTATAGTAGGAATCGTACGACGGAAGTTTCTCTTCTTTTGGGATAAACTTTCGTCTTTCTTGCATAACGCTTGATCACATTTTTCAAATAAAGCATGCGAATTGCGGTCAATACGAGGAGCACTTACGGCGTGAAAAGGAGCTGTTTTTTAAAATAATAAGCCAAGTTCTAGTTCTTCATTCGTATAATGCTGACATTTTTAATTTTTTTTTTATTTAGGGTAGCTAGGTAGATAACGTTTAGTTAATTAATTAATATCCGGGCGATTATACAGGATTATAGATTTGGGCTCTTCCCCCTGAATCGTCGTGGAAAACGTCTATCCTTGAGTATTAGAAAGCGAAATTATAATTAGTTAAAATATACTTACAGCGCATCTACACATATACATATACAAGTAGATTAATACTTACAATTAGCGAATTGACGCGTGATACTATCGAGTTTTAAATCAAAGTAGAAAAATTCTATTTCCTCGATACATCGCCTTCAATGATGGGATCATCCTAATATCTCCACTACGTATACCCACTATAGCGCCCAAGACATTATTAATCATCTCCTAGAGTCAGATCGCTGGGTCAGGAGGGCTGCTGTCCATTTTCGCGCCTCTCATAAATAGTAATGATAAATATTGTATAATTGAATGAGAGTATAGTATAAATATGTAATTAGGAAATATTCGTCGAAAGTGTCACGCGTCTTGCTATATTTAGTTCTTACGTACGTAATCTGTTACGCTAGGAAGAGAGCACATTTATATTATATTATATTATATTATATTATATTATATTACATTATATTATATTATATGATGAAGAATAATGATTATATTGCATTGAATGTAAAAGAGAGAAAAAAAAAGAAAAAAAACAACAAACAAAAAATGAACGATCATCTCAAAAACCATAATCTACATATATATAACATATACAAAAAAAAAAGAGGCACGAATCACCTGTCAGAACAATGAAAGTAATTTTTAGTTATTCGTTCGCAACACGTGGTTAGGAGGATGTATACTTTGAATGATACTTGCTAAACGTAATGTTGTGTATAACGTTATAGGCCATAAATCAATAATAACGATATGTGAAGGGAAGAGAGAGGAAGAAAAAAAAAAAAGAAAAGACAAAAAAATCGGAAAAAATTGGACAGAAAGTTCAGTCGTAACTGGTCAATTCGGCTGTCAAATTGTTGCATAGTTAGCAATAAAATGATATATTGAAAAAAAAAAAAAATTATTAAAAAAGAGTAAAAAAAATAAATAAAATAAAATAAAATAATAAGTACCTACTATATATAATATACAAATAATAAATACCCTCATGGCTGTTCTGGGAAAATGATGATGTTGATGATTATGATAATAATGATGATTATATTGCTGATTATTAATAATATTATTATTGTTACTATTATTTAATCCGCGTGTAATTCTCTGAACATATAACGACGTCGCGTGTGATCAAATCTTGCTCATCATGATAAAGAGCGAAATGCTGAGAGGATATACAGCGAAAAGAGAGAAGTTGAAAATTAACTGACGTCGTTGCAATACTGAATAATTACATAACATACCCAACACATAGAGCAATGAATTTTGAGCAAAGTTATAATAAATATAATTGTCAGGTTTGCCGCGAACGGAAGCAATTAATGAAATACAATTAGCTGATAATGATATACACTGAAATTAATTATAAATACTAAATCGGTATCTTATTCTATAAATGTTGGCTATTGTTAAATGTTGAATATTGTTCTATGGTCTGTTTCGTAAGTTAAGTATAGCACGGGAGTGAAAATTTATCAGAGATATACAGAAACTATCCAATCATACAGACATTGAAAGGAAAAAGAAATGAAACCAAAAAGAAAAGAAGAAAACAAATCATGCATATATAATTAATTGTAGATATAATTATAACACTTGAGAACAATAATCTCGTTGATTCTTTGACGTACGGAGGCAGTAGATTGACTTTAACGAGTATAGACATATTTTGTTTGATACATTCTTTAGCTTTTACGTTTCACTCATATTTCATAAGTTACTTATATTTTTAGTCTACAGATATTTGTGTAATTGTATAGTTGGATCAAATCTACTATCTTCGTACTAACAGTGAGATAATATCTTTTGAGAGAAAGAGAGAGAGAGCAAGAGAGAATTATAAATAAATGAATAAAGCAAGAGAAGTTGGTATTTTTGTGCTGATTAGGCACAATCATAATTATTAAAAATTAAATTCAAAAGTATATGAAACAAAGAAATTGATATAAATGAATATAACTGTGGAGAGGTATAGCTGTAAGAAATAAAGAAAAAGAAAAGCGACCCCGTATTGTATTTAAGTCGCGAAACGCTCTGTAATCTAATTATAATCTAACTGCTTGGAGATCGAATAAACCGAGGTTTGTACGATCTCTGTAAATAAGTTGTAAAGCACTGGGCATCCATGGTCAAAGATTTCTCTAGAGATTCTGGTTCTGGTTCTGTTTAGCGAGCCAGGGACCATTATAACTATTTGTTTTTAATTATTGACTCTTTTAATTTTAATACAATTTTTCGTTAAATGCTTTGCAATTGAGGAAAGTATAAATAATATCGTCTATTTTTCTCAATTGATTAATTGTTATTTTATTATATCGTGTATGTGCGATTTTCGTTTGCTGTTAACTGTATAATACGAATAACGAAACGACCAGGGGATGCAGCACAGTGATACTTTCAAGACAATACATAACGATTAATTGTACTTATTGGTAAATTAATCTACTATAATTATTAAACTCTGAATAAAAACATATAAGACATACGATTTCGGTCAATGCTAAATGATTATTATAAATAATTAAGAAATAAAGTGTGCTCTATGTCATCATTCGTCTTTCTTATTCTCGTCATTTCTATATTATATGTATACGTATACCTACACGCACAGACGGTCCTTTTCACGAGCAATAATACCTTCTCCGTATAGGCCAATTTCCCTCTACCTGTCATTTTGTATAATATAGTCACTCTATACTTGTATAAACTCTGAAATCATTATATATAGATACGAATATATATTGGAGAGTTCCGCGAATGAAAATCAATCAATGCGTTTGGACCGGAATATTTGATATACAGGATATAGACAAGACGACATTTAATTTAGTAATTGAATCGTTAATTCACTGGTTCATTACATTTTCGTGGAATAATAATTACCACTGCTACAGTAAGCTCAATTTGCCTGCTGTATGAAACGACAGATAAATCGAATAGTCAAATCATAATTATTATTCGATACATACCTACTATGGGATATCGTCATCATCGTTCACTTCATGTCGTCGATGGAATCATTTCATCTCTTCAAACGCATCTATTTGAGACCGAATCGTTGGCAAGTAGATGATACAAAGATTTTCCTATCTTTCATACGTGACTATATTTTCGGTGACATTTTTTATTATTTGAATTTCCCGTACTCGATTCACGATGGCATGTCTTCCCGAGCAATATTTTTCACCAGAGAGAAGTTGAATCGGACCAACGGTGTGCCAAAATGCATGCTGCGAGTATTTTGAAATCAGAATATTATTATAACGTGAATAAACCATGTTTTATTTTTTCAATTGTCACGCATTTGTCCTCTTATAACTTTTCCTATCACTTTTGGTATGCATATATTTACTTATTCTATAGATAAATATCTATATATTATACGTCTTATATGAAATCTTTGCTCATCGCCAGTATAATACTCACATCAGCAAAATCTTAACATTGCAATTTTTACAATTGCCAAGATTTTAGTAAAGTCAAAGTACATACACAGTAGGGTGTTGGCCGCGAACTTATTACACACTATAAATAATTCAGGTAGTAATTTGCAGTATACGTAGATATAATTTCACACCGCAAAATAATTGGACTATATTGAATTAGCCTTCAGTCGATATTGGATTTGATAATTGATTTGCTGGTTCTAGGCGGTTTTCAAAGAATCTATTCTTTCCTATACCTACGTACGATAATAAAATGCTCAAGTATGCCTATACATATACATGTGTATATCTGGTACAATTCTTTCAGTACTATCGTTCCGCAAGGGGTCGGACGCCGGACGTTGCAGCGTCTCGGATATTGTGCAGCGACGTAAACTAATAAACCCTCCGTGGATTGGCAGGGCTCGACATAACCGTGTAAATGCGGGTAGGATCATTTGTAGAGTTAACCAACCCTGCGACATGATCTACAATACGGGGGTGGCGGGTACGAGGCGTATACATAATGCATGTTTTCTCGGGATATAATTGTATGCGGTATTACCCAAGGGATGTGCCAGGACGCTGGGAACGCCGCGGTAACAAGGCATACCATCATCTCAAGACTATCCTGCGCGACCTCCATAAAGCTTCGCGAAGGTGCGTATAAGTAGATATGTATGTACAACTATACCCACATACATACGTATATGTATTTGTTTACATACATATATGCATACCTACACGTGACAAATCGCCAGTTATTCGCAGCGAGACGCAAACACTTTCGCCAAGTATTAGATTTTGTCATTATCGATGCAATATATTGCTATCACAGGGATTTAATTTGTAGAATTTAGAACAGAGACTATGAAACTTGGAAGCACCGATAATACGCAAGATTTATTTCTCGATTTATTTCCAAGTGATAATTTTTTCACACAGGCAAGATAAGTGTCCCGATTACTGACACTGTCCCAATTATTTACATTTTTCAATAATTCCTTATTTCATCCGTGAGCTCTCAGATTATCAAAAGATTAATTTGTATTCTCGGACTCTGTAGCAACTGATTTGTTTAACGGAAACATTCAGAATTCTTGTCATCGGTTTAAAATTTGAGAAAATCTAAGTGTCAATAATTGGGTCCTCAAGTGTCAGTAATTGGAATACTTAACTTATGCGCGGCTTAATAATTGCATTCGATTACACTTTCGCCCCAAACTTTTTACAAATTTCTACGAATTCTGAGGGAAATCTTTGGCTTTTCGTAGATTTTCATGAGAAATTTGAAGTTTTAGTCAAAACACAGTCAACAAACAAAACCACGAAAGCCTGTAATTTTCACAAGACACCATACGAAAAACTAGAAATTTTTTTCAGAGTACTACGAGTTTCCTGTTTTACTCCGAAAAATTCATAGAAATTTTCACGAAATAAGGGGAGTTTTTGCACCCAGTTACGCTACTGCAGTCGAGACAGAGACCGAGGCCAGATGCTTTGTGTAAAAATATTGCCTTTTGATGCCCAATTACAGGGGTGCCCGTGTTTTATATCGCCACTTCCCCCTCGGCAAGAACGCTTTATATAGATCGGTGATGTATGAGGGGTGTGGATACAGACATCGCAGAAAAAATGCACCTTATATAGATGATAGCAAGGTGAACACGACGATCTGCTGTCCAAACAATTGACTATAAAATTTGTGTCTTAATAGTATATTGTGTGGCTAGTGCGAAAAGTAGGCGATTTCCGTCGAGTACAAAGAGAAGTACGAGCCGAAGGCGAGTGCTGATATTCCGTATGAGATGGATATCGCCTTTTCGTACTGCCACACACGATATTTTTTGTAACTACTGCTTGGAAAGTTTTATTTGAGAGAAGCAAACGCACGAAATAATTTTATGATGGGATTACCGTCAGTGCGTGAAATCGAGCTATTTCGAAGTGCGCATGCACCTCATTACGCACTAGTGCGTAAAATAGAGCATATCGAATGTGCGCATGCGCGGACTTTGTATTTTTTCAATATCCAGAAATAAGGCACTTTATGCACGCTACAAAAGCCTCGAAAAATAACACTTTTCAAGCAGGTGTTACAAAAAAAAAAAAAAAATATTCGATTAGACGATTACGACGTTGCAAGATTTTCGCGCGCGTATATGATTTTTGTGTACTGATGAATAGTCATATATTTATAGTTCGAGGGTTGAGCTTTAGACTTGAGTGGCTTGCAAAGTCGTTTTTGTTATTATTTTCCTTTTCCTTTTCGTGAGGAGGGTTGTTTTTATTAACCTTATATCAAAGAGGGAGACGTAAGCCGCTTATTCGCTGCAATTAAAATGTTCCTGGAATTTCCGTCGAAGTCCATTTATTATGCACCCTTTTACTTAAGATATTACACAGATTTTTCCCTCAATTACCTGCAGACCTTATCATTGCCTCTCGATGTATTCACTTTCAATGAAATCGAGCGTCTTCTCACAATGCTATTTTTTTCGCGAGGTAAATTTGGAGAATATGATTTTTCATTTCGTGAATTAGTCCGCCGTTTGAAAAACAGATACAATAATATAACAGTCATCAAAATTCATTGCCGATGAATACACGCAAGGAGGGTCTTTTTTTAAGATTTTTATCGTACGTAAAGACACAGAACTGTACATTTATATATATGTTTCTCGCACGAGAACTCTATTGGTATTTTATTGATCTGATTCGATTGTACACCTACTATATGTATGTACGGTTGTATCGACGAACGTGATGAAATTACCGCGCGAAAGAAGCTGCGGAAGAAGGCACTGCCACCGGGAACTGTATCTCTTCTGCATTTGCGAAGCCAATTTCTCGGAACATTAGCCCAAGGTTGTGTCCCTCCCAAGGGACCTGATACGCTCCATAATTTTCAAAAAGTATGCAACGTGTGTAGCACGTTTGAAAAATCAACCACCCTAAATTGATTCACTGTATAGTTTTTATCGGTATCTATAAAAATTTCATATAACTTGCGTTTCCGTATGCAAGTTATACACAATAAAAAAACAAATGGCCCCTTTTTATATAAGGTAATGAAAATTCCGAAAATGGAAAAAATAAAAATAAAAATAAATATGGCTGTTACCTACGACAGTTGTATATAGTGTTATTATCGTTCTTTGAGCACGTCCCGTATAACTATAAGGTATACAGTTCTGAGAGAGATGGGACTTGGGGAACCCCGCGAGGTTTTACCCCCTTAAAAAATGTTGTTATTGGTTTCCGGGATATATTACATGAGATTCAGTTAAGTGTCAATACATGCGCGGGTGTATGTGGTCGGAATCCGAAATTCTGCTGACGATCACCCAGGGACCGTTGCAGGGCTGTATCTATTAAGGGGTTCTGTTCACTGAACCGTCCCCACTACAGAGAAAACTGCTCCCTGAGGATTTTATACCTGGGTAGTGCCTCGGATTACGTCATTGTGCAAAATCTTGTCAAATAATTGAATTTTTTTTCACTGGAAAATAAAATTTTAAGTCAATAATTCACTGTCACAATATCACACATGATCTACATGATTCCACGCAGAGTCTACGAGGTAAAAACATCAAATCGAAGATTTGTAATTTAGAAAATGATATTCTGTACAGGGTTTTCATGAAGTAATATGTGATTAATGCGATTGAATACGATAACATTTTTATTATAATTTGGGTTACATAATCTTCGAGTATCATTGGCTATAATTTATACCTGATGGCTGATGCCATGTGTTAAAATTAATATTAATATCACTCTCTAACTGTATAATTTTTTTATATAGTAACTGTGACAATATTTTTATACAATATACATATAATAGATAGCGGTGGCTATAGCTTACAACCGTAACTGTAGTGCTATAGCCACACAATCGTCTTGATTATTAATAAATTCCGAACGATTCCGGCACAATCACAATTATTTCTAATTCATATTATGGTTATATTTTGTGAATATACGTGCGGTAACGAGGTGTACTTGTTTCGAGGTGTACGTAGCGGAGAGGGTTGATACTTGCAATTTTTATTTATACACATAAACTTAACGTATCGAGTTTATTGATTGCTATATTGATACTCAGTTCGTTAAATTCATTAATCTCAAACGGTAGGATACGGACAAGCGAGTGGCCACTGCTATAAAAAAAAAATAATAATAATATATATATATATTTACAGTACATCCGAGTGCAAATTGGTGTATAATCTACCATAGCGCTTGAAACCATGTTTTTTTTTGTTTTTTTTAAATCACTATCGGATTCGAGTGTCGACAAACTAGTGCAATTCTAGTTATCTTACCCCATCCTTTATCCGTATATTATTGTTATTATTATTCATATTCATATTATTAATTTTATTATTATTATTCCTAAACTATTGTTATTATTTTATTTTGGTTTGCTTTCCCATATACATGTACATTGTCGATATAGATTTACGAATCGATCGACGTTAACATCGTCAACCCATTCGAATACTAATGAAATTTAATGTGTAGTGGACTAGAATTTATTTCACAATTTCTTACGATCTCTCAGGTCTCAGGAATAATTTCAAGCTGGATAATTAACATCGGTTTGGTTATACGTTGAACCTTTAGGACCTTGAATATGCAATGCTGAAAATGTGGGTAACATTTAATTCCTCGAATGTCTGTTTTCCTAATTATTGATTTCTTCATTCTCATGATGACCGAGTTGCCATATTTGTTTCACTTCTCACGGTTTCATAATTAATATTCGTGTATAGGTATTTGACAGAGCATTAGGGGTGAACAACTATAACGATAATTAATTTGTAGGTGCTGACGGACTGTGAACTTGTCCGTAGAACACGCCTCGAGGTCTGCAAGCTGAACAGTCAGACACGTCGCTTCCTGAAATGAATTCCAACTTTCAATGGACTTTACTGATGTATACGTACAAATACCTAAAGAACTTATAAGTAAAATAAATAAATAAAAATACAGGCCAATCCTCTAAGAAAATTGTTCGATTTTCATTTCTCACCATGATTGGAGGGAAAAAATGTAATTCAGTAGAACACAAGCCCTCAATCATTCGTATCCCAATTAAACATTCATCAAACGTGGAGTTTCGATCAAAGCTCGCACGATGTAAGTTGGTCTAGCTATAATTGGGCCAATTGCAATATGTATATAAAGTGGCCCTCTGGTTTTCGTATGATGGCTGATATCAAGGGGGATGGTTTCTTAAACGACTGTACAGTCTGTACACCGTGAAATAGCTGACTCCGCATCTCGTTCTGTATGATGAGATATATATCTCTCTTTTTGCCCGTTGGCAATGATCCCCGTCGTTGCGTATTGAGTTTGGAATCAGGCAGCACCTACCTCGTTATTTTCGGCTTACGCCTGCACTGAATAGCCACCAATCCTCTGACAGGTATTGAAACTCTGTCCGTGTATGATTAAACATAATATTTCGAAAACAGTCTCCCGCTCTCAAACGTGCATTCACACGACTGAAGTAACGTTCTGAATTGCGCTATCCCGGGCACAGACACACTCAATTTCGACAAACTTACACCGACAACTATTGAACCATTTATTTCAAATCATAGAGATATTGTTAAGTGGAAAAAAAATAAAAAAATAAACGTTTCATATGTATATTCGAAAGTAAGAAATTTCGAGAAATCCAAACTTCGACATTTTTCACGTTTTAATGAATATAATGGAGACTGTGTGGCAACACGTTACAGGCTTGTATGTAGAAATGATTGAAGATAGAAATAGGACGTGGAATAACGCCATGCATTGGAGGTATCAAGTATTAAGTTGACACGAAACAAAGGGACTTGGATGAAGGTATAAGTTGAGAAAGGTATAGGTATACATATGTATATACCTAGGAGTAAAGGTCGAATTGAATACTTCTTTTGCGCAAGCGTCGATTCCGGGGACGCCCCGTGTAATCTTTAAGCCGCCTCCTCGTCCTCACCGCCATTCGAATCCCTTGCTGCTGCCCACCCTTGTGTAATTTCCTCTGTTACTTCATACAGCCTCGATTCCCCCAACAACCCAAATTTCCAGTTAACACTTCAGTCCCGACCAATTACTCCAATTAATACAAACTCAACTCCGTACGTAGGTATATACTTTACGTGGTACTAATTCTTCAGATAATTGTTACCTACATCGATTCTACACATAGATAATGATATACTTAGAGAATGGCAAAGGTCGTGAAATCCTACACGTATACATACTCGCTGTGTGCTTATTGTCAAATTCTGTATACACTGTGATAAATTTGTCTGGACTGGTATAGAATGCAACTTAATTGGTGTCATTTTGACACCATTTGAGGCTAATTTAACTCAGGCAGAGATTTTTCCACACTCATCCGCACCCGCGAATTTCAAGACCGCCAATTTTTGAAAAAGGTATGACATCAGCCTGCAGTAGCTTAATTGAAGAAGTCTGCTTCAAGACGCATGGAAAATTCAGTTAAAGACGTTGGCAAAGACCATCAACGACCTACAGAAGAATCTTACGCGGTCACTATATCCAGATTATTCTTCATTTCACATCAATTTATATGCCAGCGAGCCACAGCAGAGCAGATGAAAATCAGATTTCCAGCACCGTTTACACTTCAAATCCATATCACAGAATTTAACAACGTCTCATGACAAGTCGCCTTGACTAATTTATTGTTGTATAACAAACTAAACAAAGTGCGTTGTTACGCCGAGGTATTATATCGACGTAGGTGCAATTTCTTCTGTGGGAGAAATTGGCGCTCTATTTGAGCCTAGCGGGAAATGTGCGAATTACATCGCAAGGAAATCGGTATGCCGATTGCGCTCATGCGGTTGTTCACATGCGGGCTTAAAGCGGTGTATTTCAGTGTAGATTTTTCAGGCAGCTCTTACCTCTGAGTAAATGTAGATGCCTGTAAAGTGCACCACCGTGCCAACTCTCCGGACTTCCGGTCGAAGCGGATGGTAATTCAGGTTTAACTTCTCTGAGGGCTGCTGCCTCTTCGGCAATTTTTTCAGCCTCGCGTTCCTGAAAAGAAGAGAGAAATTACGTAGGTTTAAGAAACTGGGATCTGGCGCCCGAATCCAGAATATTAGAAAAACGCATGTTAAGGGTCATAGATCGGCCACCAGCTGATTGTGAGCTCAAGAATCGGAAGATTCCGGCAATGCGTGTATATAATATAATATACGTATGTATAGTAATTTCAGAACAGAGATAAAAATATGAAATAGGGTCAGGCGCGCGTTTCACTGACCTAAGAAACACGCGATTTATGAAAATCAAAGTGTGGAAACAATTGACAAGACTGATGGTGTTTTAATTTCTACTAAATACTTTCGATTGACTTAAAACCTGACTCCCTTTTTTCCAACCAGTATTCCAGTTTTAATGATGAGTTAGAATCGAATATCCCTAATAGTGTCTCGTTCCATGTCACTCGGAAGTCAAGGCATAG
Source organism: Ametastegia equiseti (assembly GCA_963989295.1). Classification (NCBI taxonomy): domain Eukaryota; kingdom Metazoa; phylum Arthropoda; class Insecta; order Hymenoptera; family Tenthredinidae; genus Ametastegia; species Ametastegia equiseti. Next base: position 8,992,492 of record OZ022393.1, read on the forward strand.
CTTTGCCGTATAGGTAGTACATAACCCGCTATTACATTATGGCACTCATCGCGATCAACTACTCCGTTATGCAGTGATGGCCACAGTTATATTACACGCGTAGAAACGCACGTGCGTGTCCTCGACCATCAGAGAGTTACACTGACAATGAGTACCTATCGACTTTATTTTGTAGGTATAAGTAAAAGCACTACACATACTGGCCCTATACGTGTAGGTACATTACGCGTACGTGGTTACTATTATGATATTGGTTCTCTCTATAGACAGGCCGATTGTCCGGTTGGACGTTTGTCTGACCAACAATCTACTTCGTAGAAGGTAATCCATAATACAGAATGGGACACGGTGCTTCATTTAAAGCACTCGGGGGCTGCCTGTTCAGATAGCAATCGTGAAATTACTTAAATTAAGGCCGCGAGCGGTGAAATTAATTAGGATTAAATATTTCACCGCGATGGAGGATGGGAGAGCGGGGTTTTCTTGGGGGGTGGTAATTGTTTAGAGTAAGTCCTGAGTTAAGATGGTACACACTTTGCGATTCGTCTCCACGGGAATCTTAAACTTAAAACGTAATTACTCCGTTAACACTCATCCGTTCTGTTTTATGTCGTTCTTGGAATGTTCAGATAAAGATTTCGGGATATTCTCATCAGAATTTTCTTCCCAGTAGACGCCAGTAGACGCCAGTAGTGTCTGAAGAGGTTTAGGTATATTATATATTTAATATATATATTTTATTAAATTTTGATTCAACCATCGTTAAAAAAAAACCAGAGGCTATCCCATGCACTTGTCACGAAATTGTTTAAAATTCATTAAAACGTGTTGTGGCGCAAAGAGCGTGTTACTTAAAATTTAGTTTGTGAACATTTCAAGCGTATATATATATTGCGTTCGTAACGTAAACTCGAAATATTGACGGGGCAGCCACCGCACGAAGCTATGAATTTTTGAAAAGTTACGTACCTCGTCGATAATAACTCACGTGTAATGTATTCACATGAATATATATGTACGTACTGTGATCATATCGCGTAAGGATTCAAACTAAATTTCTCGACCGGATAATTTGAAACCTAATTCAGTTATTTGAATTTCGCCTTGGTGTGTAGAAATAATTAAAGGTATAAGAAGAGAAAAGTCAATATGCAAAGTTTATGATGGGGTTGAGGGTTTCCATCGATTATGACTAACCGATTTTCGCACGGATTGCGAAATTTCCTCGCGTTCTAAGCAACATCGAGCATATAGTATTGTCGAGATCCATGCATCGAGATAACGGACTCGAAACTGATAATTATAACCGATGGTGCCGGTTATCCAGAACCCACATTGAGCCTAGTGCTCGAACCTCCACCAGGCGATGTAACTCACTTGTTTGCAATTAAATATTCAACGGAGACTATTATACACCCACGTATACGTAGAGCGAACAGTACATGCACGCGAGGGATGAAAAATAGTAATTACATTTGTTATTCGTAGAAACTTATTTCCTTTACAAAAATTGCGACATCAGGTATACATACGTACGCGGTATAATACGTCCACGGGTATCTTCAATGGATGATCGTTAACGATATTACCTAAATTCAAGTACAATATAAAATGTATAATAGTACTCGACGGAATTCGTATCTACGTCTGAAGTGCAGGTTGTGTTTGCAGGGTCGGTTTATTGTGCGATTTGATTCTGCTCGTTGAAGGTTTAGACGTAAATTATCATCAAGCATTTAGGGGCGTTGACGAGTGGCATGATGTTTGGGATCAAAGTTTCATACTGTTTGGGATTTAGAGTAATTATATTCTGTGTGCACAACGAGGGGTAGGATCCGCGTTGTAAAGCAATTCGTTAAGGTAAAACATCAGCAGGGGTGTTCAGACCGGGGCAGTATTTCCAAACCCTGAACACAGGATCTCTGCCTACAAAACTTTTCTTCATCATATATGTTCAGTGGCAGAAATACGGCCCTTATCATGTTTTACAATATTATATCTGCGTTCTGATCCACACCCCATACCATAATTCACTGCTTATCGAAAATTCATCTCAGGAGGATAAAGTCCAAACCCATATAGATGCAGGGTTTGGGAATGTGTATCTCGATGAACAGGTGGTCACTTGAAAGGCAACCCATTGTATACATGTGTACCTATATTCATGCGTTATACAAAATATTAGGGTTAGGCGCATATGCGCGGTGATACCCATGCAACCTTACCTCCCATCGAAAAGGGGAGTGACGACGTATGTATATAAACTGACGAGCAGACAGGCAAACAGACAAGTCCCTTGGTGTTACAAATTGATTAGTTATGATCAGGGATATCTCCTCCTGTATACGGTCCTGGATTAGGATCAGTAACTATTTATACCCACGTGTTTTTTCAAGTCTCAAACTCAACCTCGAAGAGAAACTACCCCACATTCACGTTCGTCAAAATGTTCATAGGTGTACCGAAGTATAACAATATAGATCCAATGTCGAGATTCAACCCCTTGCTCGGATATTCCTTATAATATCAGCTAGTGTCCCAAAGAGCTGTTCAATTGATTTCAGAAGAATTTGTTATAGACTTGCGTTTCTTGTCACCAGCAGTGTATCTAATTGCATAATTTCGATATGAAATTTTCTAGACACATATTCTAAGTCATGATCACACAAGAGTTTTGGGTATTTCTTCTTGATCGGAGAAATAGTTGTAAGATTTTTAGACGGGGTTATATGTATGTGAAGCAAATAGAGTCATAGGTCATAATCGTGGGGTTCATGAGTTGATTGTAGATCAGATATTGGCCGCAGTATGAACGGGCGATAAAATCTTGCACGTGATCATCTCGTCTGGAGCGTGAGAGATTGATTGTAAGTACTGAAGGAAATTCAAGTCGCGTATAGGCCGTTATACATAGCCAGCTGCCATTTACCAATGTAGTACGTGACGTTCTGCGTCGCGCATGAAAAAGAAAGCGCAAAAGTTGGTTGGACCTACCTAGGAAAGCATTGAAGGTAAAGGAGAATACCTGCAGGAGATAGCGCTGCACGATACGTGGCTGAGGAATAGAATGAGGAGAGGATCAAGAGGCAAATAGGTTTCGAAATAGTAACAGCGCACACCGAATCACGAGCAGAAATATAATACTGAACGTCGACGGAAACCCCCGCGAGTTGGTGTACATCGTGGATGAGTTTCGCGTGGTCCCATTTGTAACTTCGCTCAGCCGTTAAAGTAGGTAGAAATCCCTTACCCTCCCTTTCTAAACGGGCAAACAGCGGCCGAAAACCTCCCCCGCGGCAACCCGCGCGTTATGGGCCGCTCAATTGTTTCAGCCCCGTTGATCCAATAAAGGATTACGGGTAAAACAACTCTACCGTGTGTTGGATTTTACGCAGCCGATCCATCTGTTTTTTTTTTTTTTTCTCGGCTTCTCGGCTCTGCAGTATGTTATACGCTTCGCTCAAATGCTCATCATTATTTCCGAATATATAAACCTACAACAAGCCCGAGTATCATGCATGCATATATACGTCTGTGTATGGCATTATCCATCATCGAGGTAATCGAGCAACGCGAAACTCGTATCCCCATCAAGAATCCCTCTTCTCAATTCAATTTTTGAATCTACGCATGTATAAGTGCGGCAACAGCTTTTTTCCAAATTATTTCACCTCCTTTTTTCATCGCAGCGTTTTCAAATGATTGCTCAACCGGAATACCTCTGACCTGACAGTATAAACTATAATATCATTTTTTTCGGTAAATTTAAACGTTATGACTTCCTTTGGCCGAATCCTGTCAAGTTTCGAATTTTTTTACTCACAATCAGCCGTTCGCCAGATCACTGCAGCGCTGCTCTGTTTTCTTTCAATTTTCAAGTTAAGGATGAACCATGAGTCGGTCAATTTTAACAGGACATGCCATTTTTCCAACGTCAGAATACATGTTATAATAGTGTAAAGTATCAAATTTTTCCGTCCATCCGTTTTCGAGAATACCGGCCCGATTTATTTCGGACCGACCGAGAGAAACACCATAACGTACTTCAGAATTATAATGTGGCGACGTTTGAAAGGACGAAAGGTAGAAAATTTTTGGAATTGGCCGAAGTCGTTTTTGATTTTCTATATCCTTTACGTGATTAAGAATAAACACCGAAAACTCCTGATGAGGACTTTATTCCCAAATGTTTGATTTACAGAATTGAATTTTTGCGACTGAATAAAAGAAATCGAAAACACGGTCATACGCAGAGCCTGATCAGTGATCACTCTGGGTCAGTGTAATTAGTTGCATGCCAGAGAACCTTGACGACTTTATTTTTCGCCATTTTATCAGCTCGACCCGCGTCGCTACTGTCGGTCTGTTTTTTATAGCGCAGTGTGGAAACCTTCAACGTCTTTGAATCGTTGGGAATTTTCGGTGTTTCACACCAAAGTGGTTCCTTCGCTGGTCTTACAACTGCTCTAACAAAGCTATTTAAATTCCTACGATTTTTAGGCACGATCACCGATCGAGGTGTTGGAGAAGAAGCTGGAGTCCGGGTTTCCGCTAGTTCATGCGAATCGACGTTAATCTTGTTTTTGATCCTGGCCGGATCTTGGCCAGAAGTTTTTGGTTTCGTTAGCTGTTTCCGCCTCGAGGGACGTTGCAGGTTTATGCCATCTGTACCACTGCAGAGATACGGTTCCTTACCAGAAGATACTCTTGGCTTATTGTTAGACTTGGCTTCCAAAGGGTGGTCATCGAGCTTTTTGCAGAATAATTTTCCCGCAGTACCCACTACCGATTCAGGCTGTTTGCGTTTTCGACTGTATCGGAGTAGCGTTTTGCAACTGGTTTCCGGTAGCACTGAACATGGCTGGTATTTATTCGGCGTATTGTACCGGGATAAGCTTCCAAGGTAGGCGCAGACACCCCGAATCCTAGTATTAGGGGGGGATGTGTCATTGCAGATATATTACAGACACTGAGAATTTTTTCTGAGAAAGATAGTACGGTATGGTCCAGTTTCTGCTTCTCATGTTCATCATTAGGATAAAAATGAATAGTGCACGAAATATGATTAATAACGTAATTCGTTCATACTTGTCTCGTGCGGTTGATGTTGGTACGTTGTTCGATGTATCATTCATGGTAAAGTGTTGCCGATGAGATGTTTCCTGTTTGCAAGCATCAACGAGACGATTTTCATTTAACGGTCACATCGTAAGTGCAAATGGTTTCAGCCTTAATGCAAATGGATGAATGTATGATGGGGTTAAATGCGGATAGCGTGCATTTGAGTTCATTTCCAAAGAAATTCAGTGTTCGAGAAATTTTTAGTGTGTGTCAGAAAAATGTCAACTTAATTTTTTTTTGTTACGGAAAATTTGCGTCGTAACCCCTGTACACGAGGAATCATTATTCAAAACGTCATTATGCAAAATTACTAAAAAGTCGTTTCTGTTTTTCATGATTCTGTCATCGACGTGGCCTCGGTCAAAACAAAAGTCTGAACCATGCAGATCGCTGCAGTTTTCTACGTAGCACAAAAAACAAAAAGGGTCAATTAAGATCCGCGCACTACAGTTTTCGCAATCCGTATGATAATATAATAGGTGACGATCGTAATCAATGCTGTAGCCAGTATAAACCCATAGCTAAATTCAATTAATTCCCAGGGTATTCGTTGAGCACGGAGTTAGTACACAATCGTGTTAGTCGCATCACTTCCGGTTGGCTCGTCTCGCCGATTCGGCGACGTCGACGGATGGATGGATGGATGGATAGAGGGTGGGACAGTGGTCGGAGAATAGTCAAGTACACACGTATATATAGTGATTCTAATAGTACCTACAGCTATGGTACATACATACGGTATTATATTGGGAAATTGATTATACTATGGATAATAACGGATTTACCAACCAACGGCTCAAATCCGTCTGACACACATAAGCATACGTATGTACATACCTATAATATCCTAAAGCGGTATATACTCTGTTTCAGTTTAGGAAACCGACGCGTATTATTCGAACTCGTGTAATCCATCACTGTAAGTGAATCTGCCAGTCTATCTCGGATCGGATTCTGGTTTATCATGCCAACGCCAATTTACCACATTACTTCGTAATGATGCGGTGAATTATTAATTTCATTCAAATTTTTATATGTATCGGCATTCATTGGATACGCGAAAACTGCAAATGATTTGGTTATTTTCAAACTGACCAGCTATTATAGAAAATATCTATCCCGAGCTAACGTGGATGGCTGTACTTTCTCGTATGATCAAGAGAGTAATTGAAAAAGTCACGAAAATGTTATTTTTTTCGTGTAAAGAATGATTGTCCTTGTTATACAATAGGAAGTGCAAAAGTTTCGTATCGAAGCGAATTGTTCGTAGTATGGCATTGGGGTTCCGCCAGTTTCACGGAGTGACGTTAATTTTAAATTTTTAACTCGATTCGAATCGAACGCTTGGCTGAGCGTCTCGTCGGTGCTCCCACACCACTGAGCTCTTATACCTGCAGCAGCTATCTTGTGTAAAACGAGAAAAGAAAACTAAGAGATAAAGATGGAAGAAAAGAGCCAGCGCAGAGAACGGTTCTGCAATAAAAGTCGACGTAGCTATATACGAGGAAAACTCTTCAGCTAAGATTGTATCTGAAAGCCGGGCATTTCGCTGTAATCGACTCTCATCCAGCTGCCGTTTACACGGCGCAAAGTTTTTCCATTGAAAAGATAAGGTATTCGCACAAATTGGAACCCATTATGCGCTTCTTCTGTTTAATGGCCTGATTCGATTGGTGAATAGATAAACGATTGAAAAATTTTCAAGTAGATATCCGTACGAGGTAGTACAAATATACATATATCAAGGAAAATTTTTTCAGGTAATCGTGTATAGTGAGGATGCCCGGATAGTTTCGAGATCGCGGAAAAGTATTTCACTATTAGAAATTTTTAGAAGTTAGTCTTTATTTACTAACCAACCTTTTTGCCTGACCTAAAATAAGGTTCGATATTTGGACACTTCTGCACTAAACTAATTCGATATATCTCGAAAAGTTTCATGTAAATCAGTCTCATTGCGGTTTTACCCCAAAATATAGGAATCCTGCCGTTTTCGAGCTGCAGTAGGAATTCCTCCAACAGTCTTTTATCAACAAATATAACCGCAGTCACATATTTTCACTCGCTATTTTATACATATAGAGGTTCTTCAAATGTGTATATAGGTAACGAAAGCACATATGTATCATCAATAATACGCAAACTCTATGGACGCGAGCGTCTATTGAGTTCAGGTCAGTTCAGGTTCGGTATACAAAATACAAGATATAATTGAAGACGTGAGGTGAAATCTTCCTACATACCTACTTGATAGAGTCTGATTGGTCTGATCTATAATTCAAACAATCGAAATCTCGCCGAACCGGACAGGTTGAAGTGAAATTGAGGACTGATCGATATACATATGTATATGTATACCCACCGACTCGAGCGACGTAATAAAATATGAAATAGAATCTAAGCGATTTGCTCGTGTCCGAAATCGCTTTGCATGTAATAAATTACAGGCATTCGTGCCTATAACACGTATGACCCAAATTGCTTGAAAATTGCAAAGCTCGTAGTGAGCTACTTCAAAAATAGACTAGAATAAAAACTAGAACTGGATTTCGTGTTTGTGTGTTGTACATACCTACAGATATTCAACACTTCATTATAGAATCCCCTGCTGCAGGATCACGTAAAGGACAATTGTATGCATATATCCTAGTATAGGTGCAAGTATACTGGTCCATATCTCTGTGTTCGAATTGGCGAGATGAGATCACAAAAGCCATCCAGGATTGGGCAGAGGGTGAAAGGCGGAGCCAGCGACGTAACGATCATAATTGAATCAACGGTGAACGCCCACGCAACATGGGACGCCGCGGCGCATCTGCCCTGGGTAGCCCATGACTCCATACCGAATATACTACTCGTACACGATATTATACATACGTGGATGTACACGTATACCAATTATACATCATGCGTATACGTATGTACGCTACAGCCCATAAGCCGATGCGGACTCCTCCAGAAGGGGTTTTGCTTGTTATGTTGCGGATCGCTGCCTCTTGGAATTAAACTTTTGCAAAGGGCTCCAAACGTGAAATCGAAGCCTCTATAGACCGTCTAGTCTCAAGTACAACTCGAAGAGGATGAAACTTCTCATGAAATTAGAACAGCCTCACGAGATTTGGTATATTGAATTAATTATATGTATACGTTCTTTATACTCTTCGTCACGTGAAAGATAAAAAATTATTCGTTCTGTGTCAAAAACCATTTTTACCAATTCCAACAAAGCTTGTCTGTCTATCGACCTGTCCGAAATGCACAAATCCTGCAGTGTTCTGGAAAATGACTCATGGACGGAAAAATTTTAAACTCTACAAAGTTGTGGCTAATTGTCTTTTGCAGATTAAAACTGACTACGGACTAACTAGGTCAGTCGAGGAAAGTCATAATATGTACGTCTGTATATTGAAAAATGATGATTAAAGGTGATGAAAAGTCCAGGGGTATTGCCAGTTGATGAATTATTTGATGTGAGATGATCGATTAAGAAGATGGAGGGCAAACAGATCGATGGCATTTGATTTTTAACAATCTATTACCAGTAATTTATGAATATTAATTGTAAAAATTCAGTGGCATTTTTAAAGGGACTGGTGAGCACAGCTAAAGCTTGTCCCTCCCCGTTCTAATCCTGTTCTTCCCTTCGAAATGCCAACTCCTGACCTTATCGAAGCCCTTCGGGACTCTGTGATTAAATTGACAGCCGTGACTACATCAGCTTTGCCTTTGGCTGGTGTAACCCGATGACATTTCAAACGCGAATTGTTTCGTGCGTCAACTCAACGTAGATATGGTATACTATGTATATAGTACCTATACGGAGTCCATTACATTCTCTTGACGTCATGTCCATTCTAGGTTAATTTGAAAACTGGCTTGGATAATTTTATGAGCAAATCCTTCTTCCATTTGTCTCCATTATATCATTATAATATTACTTTTGGTCATAAATTTTCTCTGAGAATGTAGAAAAGCTTCTTGTTTTCTTCTATTTTGTTAACGAAAGGGTGAAAAAACAAAACAAAACAAGGTAAGGTCACCTTGAAGAAAAGAGGGATTAGCTAACACGTGCTGCAGTGCTTCGAATAACAGCTCGCAACCTATTCTATATACGTTTGCTAAATTTTGGCGGAAAACTTTGTCGCCAATTGAGTCACGTAGTAAAGAAAAAAAAGTAATTACCGTCCTCAGAGGGCGTCTAACGACCCTCTAGTCAGTCGAGGTGCAATTAAAAGTTGCGGCCGAAACTAACTAACGTAGCCATCGTTTGATTTAAATGGAGCTGTCCCAGTTGCCACTTTCCAGTTCCCGGTTTCCCCGCGCGACGGATACGTTTCTCGAGTACGGAACACCCGGACGTGACGTCATTTAATTGCATCCCATCCAGCAACCAGAATTCGTACGTATAGTACAGGGTGTATAAAAATTATGTGTCAACGCTTCAAGAGGTGATTCTCCAGATCGAGATCGGTGGAGCGCCCCAGCAATATACCCCCGCAAAATTGACTTTGACCCTGAAACTCAAGGTCAAAGTTTTTTGTAAGCTTAAAAAATTCTGACTGTCAGTAGTAATAAAAGTCTCTGAGGAACCATAGGTCGGAAATGAACTTTAGTTCCGCATTTTTTCCAACTTCATGATCATTTTTCGTGACGAAGGATCCATTTGTGACCCGTGGTCCCATTGACACTTTTTTCCCTCCCGGTGAGAAGATTTTTTTAAGCCAATAATAAAAATTTCCCATAAGTCTCAACAAGGTCTAGATGGATTTTGCGGGGACATTATGTTGGGGCGCTCCACCGATCTCGAGCTGGAGAATCATCCGGTGAAGTAGTGACACATAATTTTTATACACCCTGTACAACAGAAAAGGGTTGACTTTTCTGTTTTCCACTTTTACAAATTTAAGTTATATGTACCTGTGTTATAGTATATATAATCCATGACACCGTGATAAATAATAATTTGCAGTCAATATTCTTTCATTGCGAAAATCCTTGTTTGGACTAATTTATTCAACGAGATTCTCTCAATTAGCGCCGCACGAGTAATTAATTGGGAAACAATTGGGCAACGAAATGGTAACGGATTACCGTCCAACCTTCCCTCCGAACCCTTATAGTCTGACGAAAGTAAGTCCCTCGCAACCAACTGTAGTCGTATATTCCGCAGGGCTGCAGACTGCGGCCACCCAGAATCTTCCGACAGATAAAGAGATCACTATGGGAATGTTTTTCGAAAAAATTTTTAACCGGATGCCGGGAGGGAATTTAAAACGAGTTGGTTACAATCGCGGATTTTATATGAGACGGAATTTTTCCAGTGGTATACGATCCGAAACTTCGTTCTTGACCAAGTATAATGAACTTTGAACTCATCGAAATCTCTGATATAGATTTTTGAAAATTCCCCGAAAATTGGTACAGTGAAATGTTGATTATCGCTTTATTTTTCATCGCGATTTTGGAATACGTCCCTGAAACTCTGACAAACAGAGAAACGAGAAAAGCTGAGGTATCCAGATGTTGCGAAAATGAAAATACTCGGTTGCTGGTCCAGTAGACCGACAAATAACTACAAATAACGTTCGGGGATTACTTACTTAGTCACCGCAGCACAGTTGCTCGATGGGGTGGGTCCCGTTTGTATCGTGGTAACTAGGTTTGAGGCAAAAGTCCCTCAGTATTCGTCTCCTGTACATGGGTCTGTCTCTATACACATTCACGTCACTTTACCACATGTGTGGGGGCCCCATATAGACGAATTGGTGTATGTGTAACACAGGGGAATGGGCTAGGAATGGTTCCAGGACAAAATACAAGACCCCCTTCTGCCCCTCGTTCCACTCAACACGTTCACCGACGAGGGGAATTGAAAAGCTGTCTATAGCAATCCTAAAGGCTTATCCAGGCTCTTCTCGACAAACTCGCGGGGCCCTGCGAGGAGGGCCAGAGGACAGACTGAAGTAAAGAGGAAAAACGGAGTGGAGATTTGCTATATGTTTTTCTGGTTAGCTTTCTTGTTCCTTTGAACGAAAGCTCAACAAGGACCGATAGGTAGTATTAACGATTCTCTGTGCAAAACCAATTACAGTTGAGGATCAGAACCGCGGGGTACGGATCTGAATTGAATATGGATAAATGTTCGCGCCGTATTGATGCCCCTCAAGAGTGCCAATTGGTTTGATAAAATGACAGGTAAAGGGTGGGATCGATGGATGTATTGATCAAGTTCTAAGGGGGCAAATGGCGAAATAAAGGGGAGTGAGTAACGTCCTAATTGATTAAAACGAAACCGGAGAATGCAATTCACTATATTCAGCATCAGGCATTGGCAACGTCAAATAATAACATGTCTAACGAAGCGCGAACGATCCCCGTCAAAATAATGCAATGGTCAATTATTTAATTATATTAGTGTAGAACCCCGTCAGTTGGGGGGGCCAACGGCACGCGTTCGCGTGTTTGGCGATCGACTGAGGATCATGAAGCGAACGTAGGCAGGTATTTACTGACACAATAATTATCACGATTGACGGGAACCACCGCGAGTGAGCAGTCGACCAAAAGTCAACGAACAGTCAAACCGCAGAGCAAACTGAAGGGCCAAAACCCGAAGAGCTTTGCTTTGGTCTAAATTTATGCAGATCTGTTTAGCGCTGGGTATATAGATTGCGATAATTTGGCCAAAGACTATATATAATCTAGGTATACTGCAAGGAAAAAGCTTTCGAATTTCTAGAAAGCTACGATCAGTCGATAATGGGATTCCCTCCCACGATGTAGATACTATTAATTTGATTAACCGTGAAGATAATTGTTTACATAACTAGCTCGGGTATAATATGTGGGACAAGCCGGGTTGGGTTGCAAGGAGAAACGTCGGGTCTATCCTATGGAGGGTACATAAGGGCCTGGCTCCTTTAGTTACAATCCAAATACACTCTGTTATTGCTCGGTTTCTAGCAGAGCTCTTTTTAGTCACCATTAGGTGATTAAAGTCACGAAGAATTAGTCGTTGTATAATTAATCTACTCTTATTCAATTTCTTTTTTTTTTTTTCTGTTTTCCTTAAGCGTTCATTAAAGCGGACAAACTTTTCGACCTGACATGAAGGCAATTCGAATACAAAATTGCCTAAGAATTTCCAAATATTTGAAAATATCTTTACTGGCCTCAATGAGGAAATGTGAAAGTTCATGGTGTATAGAAAATGCAGGTTCCAGGTATGAATTATGATGGGATACAAAGTGGTATGGACAGTGTCTGTTTGCACCGAGGATGAAAGCTCTATATGGTGACAGTATAAGGACGTCGCGTGTCTAGGAGTCGCGTGCGTCTCGGGTTTGGAATATATGGAGACGGAGGTTCGCGGTGCGGGTGACGTTGATCGAACCGGGTGCCGTGATTGTCATTTGTCGCAAAGTGTTTGTCACAGCATAGCAAAGTAACAGGGTTACGCGTGTTTGCGCGACCTACCGCCCGTTTGACAAAGCGTGAACGCAAAGCATATTCGCTCCTATTTGACGTTAAGTGTTTACAAAGTAATCAGAAGTAATGACGCGTGCCTTGAACAATATACATATTCTAACTACGTTTTCACCGCCGCACAATGGCCGCGTGACCGAGTGGCTCCGGGTATAGAGAGACGTAGTCTGAATATTACATTTTTACCTTCATGAGCTCATGTACATATACCTATAGGTACGTGCGATTATCTACGCACGTAACACAACCCCGTGCGGACACTGTTTGCCGATCTAAACTACTTAAGGCTCCGGACAAACATGATTATTGATAAGTAATCGGCTTAGCTATACTTCAGCGAACGAACGACCGAATCTTTACTTAACATACTTCGAACATGATGAGCGGCATTGTTAGCACCTGTTTACAACTCGCGAAAATGTTTGCTACCTAAAATTTATCACATTTATCATGATTTTGAACAACTTTATCAGGTGTATGAAACTAAACAATCAAATTTCATGGATAATAATTAGGTTCGAGGAAATGTCCAACTGAATTCATGAGTTTTCAGTATAGTTGAAAATCACTGTAGGTATACTGTGGGCACTTGGTTCTCGCAGTCACAATTTTTTGGAACCTGATATGGGAAAACGGTATTTCCATTTTGGTTCATAGCCAAACTTCCTGCTCAACTATTCTCCGGGTCATGCAAATACATACTTTTAATCTCACTACCAGTGAATAGATGAAAACTTGATATTGAATGGTGGACAAATTGTTGCGAATCCAAGATTTGGTATAGCCCCACATTCTTGATTCGTACTATAGGTAGTGAAACATGTAATTTACTCGAGAATCGTGATCGTACCATTCACCAATCAGAGATGTTCCACCGCAAGATATTAAGACTCGATAGAAATCGATGCCGAGTATTTTCCAAAAACGATACTGGCAATGCTTACCGTTTCTCTAGGAGGACTCCAGCACTGTGGCGAAGTGCTATGCCCGCTGTGAGTGCTGAGAGCGGAATTGGAGGCAGAGTTTAGACTTGGCACTCCATTCAAATTGCCCTCTGTGTCGTCCTCGGTGGTTTCGATGTCCACTTCATCATCAGAATCATCATCCTTATCGACAATTGGCTCAGGCGTTGATTCCTGGACTGACTGACCAGACTCGGTAACCGGATGTCCTGTGCGGATCACTGGCCGAAAGGCCGACTGGTGTAAAGACGGCGCCACAGGCGGTGCCATTGGCTCTGTCGTCGCAGCACCAGTCATTGGGGGTGGCAGCGGCCCTAAAACCGAAGAATTTATCAAGATAATCCAAGGCCATCTAGGTAGGGGAACATTACGAAGTAGTTTCCCCCAGTGATCTGCACAAACGGTTTTGTTTGACAAAGATTTTGAGAATTAAATCTTTTCAAAAATGCAGATAAATTGAGAAAATATTTTCAAGTTACTGAAACGAAACTTATATACTTTTAATTTATCTATCCTCGTCATGAATCTCACCTGGGAAGAGAACGGGTCCTCGTTTAGCCAGCCAGGGCAAAGCGTAGGGTGGAAAAGCGAATCCAGGAGTTTTAACGGCGGCTGCAGCAGCGGCTTGTTGATGCTGATGCCAGACATAGTCCATCACTAGACTCCTGGACAAGGGAAGCGGGAGTTCTGGGAATGGTGGAACACGCGGATGGGTCGGTGTCGGGATTGGAGAAGGTAGTGGCGTCGTTGGCGAAGATCTTGGCTGTTTAGCAGCCGTCGGAGTGCACCGGGTCCCTGAAGGGTTGGAAAGCAGTCTTTTCCTAGTACCACCATTAAACATTGCTTTGACGTCTTCCCAGGCGTGGACAACGTCGTCGGGAGGACTACCGGATAGTTTCATATGCCTACGCCAGGAATTGAAATTCGCCGCGTCTGGCTGGACGTACTTGTCCGCAGGTCCGACCCGGTGGGAATGAAATATGAACTTGTTTGGGGAAAAGAAAAGACCGCAGTATGCACATTTGATACATTTTGCTCTCGAACTGTTGTACCTGGCCGGCAAAAAAGCTCCTCGACATCCCCAGGCGCACTCGTGGTGAACCGAAAAGGCGAAGTCTTCAGGAAGTCTGGAAAACAGCACAATTAAACGAAAGTGTAAGTAAAATCACTAATTAGTAAAAATGTAAAAAGACTAAGAATTTTGGCACAAAATTGCGCATCAAACGTCAGAAGAATAATGTTTGATTATACCTGGGAGGCGCGTTATCGCCAAGGAAAGATTTGCACAGTCTTTCGGCTTCGCGGCGCGTTATCATCCCGCATCTTCTCGAGGATACTGGCATGGCACCGGCTCTTCGGAGTATTTCAAGTTGCACCGGTGTACATTGTACACATGTGATACCCAGGGCAACACGTCGGTTGTGAATTTCGTTGTAGCTAAATTGCTTCAGCAGTGTATTGCTGATTTGGGCCAGGCAGAGACGTTCCTGGCTTTCGATAACCAGGGAGACGATCGGTATCCCGTACAGCAACACCGTTCCCACCTGCAACTCCTATCAGCTTAGATGCACCACGCAGTTCTGACGTCGTAAGATTTGAATCTATGTACGTGAATTTATCTGTCTGTCTATTTAATATTCATACTTTCAAACATTTTTCGTAATAAACTGTGGAAGATCTAATTGCTGTTTTCTACATCCCATCCGAATCCTTCAGCTCGTTATTTTGTTTCAATACTTTCATAGTCACTCCCCACGAATGGATACAATGACAGGTGTAGCTAATTTAGCGGTAAAAAAATCTACCCCCAAAGTAAATTACCAGATTAAATTACGTCTGCGTTATTTGTTACAGACTTCAGAACAGTTTGTATTCCATATTAGTAAAGTAAAAAGTCTAGCATGGATAGTATTTATATTATATATAAATACATCCGTGTTCCGATTTTGTTAGGGACAGATATATTCATGCAGGAATTTGACAAGGGGTTTGTAAAATTCGAAAATCGTGAGGTAATCGGTCGCTACCTGATTCGGTTTGGAATGCGACTGGGGCTGTGGTGACGTGACTGGTTTTTGGTTGGGTATTGGAGGTAGAGCCAATACCGCCGGCCCGTCCATTCTGAAAAACGAAAAACAAAACTGAAAAAATCAGTTTTACATCCCATCGAATAAAACTGTACAAATATCAAAGAGTAAAGAACAATGGAAACGCTCGTCGACGATTAATTGACATTTTCCGGAACGAGACTGTATGTTTGTGTGTATAGGTGGTACCGTGTACCTGTATATCTACACAAATACCCGTTCACAAATATCCCCTTTACTCCCTTACTTTCCCCCAATCAAATGGTAATTATATTTATTATATTTTATCGATTACGTTCTTCACTCGGGGAAAATGCTCGCTCCGATATTAAATAATGTGGAAAGCTCATTCGTGCAATTAATTGAACTTCATCGACGTGGTGATATAATTAGAGAAATGTAAATAACACTTGCGATAAGCAGACTTGTGGAAATTTTTGTTTTCTTTGTTCTACAATTAATGTATGAATCACAGAAGTCCAAATCCAAATTCTATTTTATCACAGATTCGTTATGAAATTTTAAACAGACTGTATTTCATTTTCATATAGTGTTATCAATTCCAAATATGGCAGACTGCAGGAATGATATTATTTCTACGTTGATGACTCTTGTCGTTTTCGTACAGGATTTATTGTCACGCGTCGCAACACTTGTACAACACGTGTCTAGCAGCCAAATGGATTCCATATATAATAATGACCCGTAAGCGCATCGATTTGTTGGGGTAATTTATTCCGAGAGTTGGCTCCATGGTTCCAGGACGCATACGGCAGTACGACATAGTCTAAGTCTCAAGGGAATTGACACCCTCGGGAACGGTTCTCGAAGCTGAGATTCGTCGGGGGTGAGAGACTTGGAGAGTAGTTTGCTTTTCCTACAAATACTACGTGTATACGTTGCATTGATCATATCAAATGTCTACTTGCTATTCTAATATGTATACATGTACTTCAAAGATGAAATGTCGACGTGTGCCTCGTGAGTTTACACCGCAAAATTTGATATGGCTTAACTTTGCACCATTACCTACTAGTATTCAAAGGTCCTCTGACCTTCCTTGCTTCGAATGCTTAGAATTTTTTCGCCATCATTATGAAGCGAACTTTCACAGACACAATTTTCTGTGTAAATAAATAGACAGCAGGGAAGGCAGGCGAATTGATTGCATGTGATTAAGCTGGAGTGTTGTCGTTTCTTGAAATGTCTCGTAAGCTTACACCCGCGCGTTGCTTGATTATCTCTTGATTGGACGGTGATTAAGTAAATCCCCGAGGATTACGCGCGTGTTCGAATTAAACTTTGCAACCCATTTCCATGCAGTTCCTGCCAGCTAACAGCACTGCACTGCAATGCTAACGTGTTATTTAATAGAATCTATTATACACGTGGGTGAATAGTCTCGGATTTTAGCTAATCCCAGTAGTTTCTACCATATCTGCATCCCGACACGTATACCCATTATACATACGATTAGATGATATTCATTTGTCGTTCTATCGTTGAGTTTTCTTCATTTCCACTTCATAGAAAACAAAACGACCATTCATAAATTCCTCGCAATAATTAAACTGATTGCATATATTTTACGTTATTGAAGTCAAGATCTTTAGCAATAAATTTGTTCGATGATTCCTGGCTTTTGACTTCTCGATATTCCAACAGAGAGATCTTGAGATAGAAGAATTCTAAAAACCCTATGCATGATCGGAATAACTGCATGATAATTTAATAATCTACAAACCTCCTATACTGCATAAGCTTGACGGTTAATTAATGCGGTAAATTCGGACGATTCTAAACCAACACACGGTTGCTGACCAGCGAAACGATGCCATCGAAGCGAGTCCGCGGTCCGGCTAGCTAGCGGGTGCATTGTTTCACGCTGGATGAGAATTTAATTTGCACGGGGCCACCAGAGGGGCCAGGGGCTAGGGGCCAGGGGAGGAATCATGGCCGGGGGTGGGCCGGATGCTGCCTTGTTTAAGCGTGGGTGGGGGTGTCAAATTGAATTACCCCCCCACCCCATCGACGCTCCCGAGGGATACCGTCGGAAACGGCCAGTGCGCGCCCGCGCTCTACGGAACCTTCTATGGGGGTTGTGTACGGTATCTGTACCAAGGGTAGGTATGTAGGTAGGTATAATGTACCTGTGTGGAGGCAGATGTGCGCGTGGATGTGTATCTACATGTATATGACCAGGTACACGTAGCCGGTGTACGTAAAAAGCTTATATTATATGGTACGAGCTGGTAGAGGGGTTTTCAATTAAAATGAACGGTTTATGGGCCTCGGTAAGCTCACTTTTTTTTTACTCCAAAAATTTTTGCCCGAGATTACGTCTCGGCTACGAGTTAAATGGGAGAAAATTAAAACTCGTACTTAAGGATCTGCAAAGGTTTTGTCATATACTTTACGTAAAAAATAGTCGACACATTTTCTTTCTACTTGAGTATAAAAATCAGGTTCGTAATGATTGACTTCACATTATATTCACATTGTTTAATTTCATTCATCAGAATTTGCAATATTATTTTCAATGTGTTGCTCAACTCATTCATTCACGTAATGAACAATGGAGAAATACAATATCTAAGATCAATTTATACCCTTTTCGAGAAAAGTTTTTACTTGATGACTTTTTCCTCATTTTAATCTGAGAATTAAGTCAATTGATCTGATGAAACTGGGTTTTTGAACTAAAACTTATCAGCGAAGTGGAATTTGGTCTGTCGAATGGTATTGTATGTATATGGTTATACTATAGAACAGCCGACAACTTCCGGAAAGGCATATCCTGAAACTGGGGAGGTTTCATTATTTCTTTAAATATTTCGTTCTGAATTCCCCAACCCTGGTGTCCACCCCACCCCCCATCTCCACCCACTGGCCTGGAAATCTCATAGCGTAGATCACAATGTACACGAAGTTAGAGAATAAGCGAGTTCCTGCTCGCAGATTATTTAAATGCAAACACAAAGTTGCAGAGGGGTACATTGTTCCCTCCCGGTTATTTTACAATTCAATCTGTGCTCGCGTTCACCCAACTTCGTATCCCACCCCCGACTACAACCCCAACTCCAACCCCCAGGTTCCAGCCAACATTCTCGTCGTCGTCGTCGTCGTCGTCCTCCACCCCCGCCAACAGTCGACAGGGGCGGGAGCGTTCATTGTGACGTCGTTAAGTCTCCGTGCCTCCATCATGACTTTGCCCCGTATCTCGAGAAGTCTTTTCTCTTTTTTCCGACGCCATCTCTCTCTGTAATTGTACGTCTATCAAGTATTTGCATGACTTGGGAACACACCCTCGTCCCACCTCGCCTTTCCTCTTTATATCTCTTATTAGCCGGTCTCTTCTGTCTTTCGTTTCCCTCGTGCATTACAGGTTACATTAAAAATTACAGGTACCTAAAGGAAGATCAATTTTCTCTCACGACTGCACAGTTTGGTCGTGGTGTGAACTTGCACAGTGAAATCTCAGAAACTGTATCAAACAACACATGGACCATTCACTCTTTCGTTCAAATATAATAATAGAAAATCTCAAGACAGCCGGTATTCTAGGTATAGTAATAATCATCAGCCTTGATTCAGTCGTATAGTGATGAAATAAAATGATGAAAAAATTTAGTTAATTAATTAATTTATTTTAGCTGTGTAAAACTTTCGACTGATGATAATGTTAACGGAGTTTCCGTTGCAGTAACATCCGCTCACAGTGGTATAAAAGATTAAAGAATTAGGGTACCAGTTAGGCATGTATACGCGATTAATACTGATAAAAATGTTTGCTTAACCCCGTTAAATTTAGACAAGACTCGCAATGTTCGCTTTCAATATTTAAGAAAGTCACTCTTTGAACCACGCGGCCGACGTTTCAATCAACAAAGTGTCACGTGTCACTTCCGTTGCCCTTTACATTTAAACGTACCGACCCAGTATTAAAATCTACGTATGCGTATTCGTGTTACCCTGAAGATATACATTTAATATCCGTTGCGATTGCCGAGAGAGTAATTTAATGAAAGTTTTTAAAATTCGTCTACGTCGCATTCATTTTCCTTGAACGCCAACTAATGCACCATATAAACGCGATGATATCTGATCCGGTTTAAGGTTACGATAAGAGTCGATCATCAGGGTCTCACCAAAAGGGTCACCTACCAGGCAGCGTCCCTTTCTCAACTCACTCGACAAGGCTCTGTCGAGAATGCTTTAATCAATGGGAAATCAATTTCCGAACAATACACCTCACGTCATTCCGTACTACGGTGGGGATTAGCGAAATTAAACACACAGTGTGGATTATTGATGACACAGCAATCTAGTATGGGCACAATTGGTCACTGAACAAACTACGGTAGGTATAAAGGTTTTTCATAGAAACTCTTTGAGGAACTGAATCAATGAATATAGTCTTATGGAGATTAGAACGACCCATTCCAACATGCAGTTTTCTAAAAATGAATTCCAACTGAATTTTCATCGAATTTATGTTCTGAAACGATTCGATAGATCGAGTGATAGACGTTCTTATAGAATTGGCGAGATACCAAGAGTCGAAAATTAACAATTTAACGGTAATTACGCGGCGTCGTTTGTTCCCGACCTCCCATTACCTCCGTCGCTCTGCAGCACAGTCTTCCGCGTCTTCTGTATTTTCCATACAGGTGCTTACACGGGAGGGTGGCAATTATGCTGATGATTTTATCAATTAAATATTAACTCGTTGCCGCGCGTAGGGTCTTTCCCGGTCTGATCGTATCTCTGTCTATGTATTGTACGGTTTTGGGGTGGTGGTTACACAATTAGCGTAATGAAATTGACGAACACGCTATAGTGGCAGACGGTGTCGTGGATATAACTTTGATGTTACACCGCCTCCTTTGAATTACATACTGTTTTCTCCACAAACGTGACTGCGGACCTCCGTCTCCCACCAACAATTTGTTAGGGTCAATTAATCAGCGATTAGACGTCTGATTCTTGAAATCGCTTGTCAAAATACGATCACCTTTATTCAAGTTAAGGTAATCAACGACCGCCGCAATCAGACATCAATTATTCTACATTTTCGACTAGTCAGGCCTGTCAAAAACTTGTCGAAAATTCTGTGCTTATCAAACACTTATACTTTCAGTCATCAACGGACACTATTTATCAACTACGAAAACTGATTTCGTCATGAAGAAACAAAAAATCGTTATCTATACTTCACCAGCATGATCGACCCAAAATATCTAGATGTAAGTTGCAACGATTTGTGAAAACCAAAGATTCTAGGCTGAATTCGTTCAGTGAAACCTTATTCGTACCTTCAATATGTATAAATCACAGAATATGGCAAAGTAATGAGTTTCTGTTCGATCGCTGCAGCGGTGTGACAACATGGAAGAAGTGTGGGTTGATCATCATCCGGAGCTTGAGGGGTTTGGATCGTTGTTTTAATACAATACATCACAGTTCATTCGAATACATATTTCAGGGCGACATACATATATCAACCGAGTATATATTTTCATCCCCGAGGATCTGAGGTATCAAACAACGATTCGCAGAACCCAGAGGGTATATCGCGGCGTCCCTCAAGGGAATTAAAAGATTAACTAGTGGCTTTAAAATCGAGCGGATAACAACTTCAATAATTAAATGGCTTTTCTATGAACCGAGCTTCTGCGATATTCCTTCATTTTCGATCTAGTACGCCAGGGAATCAAGCCTGAGGATTATTCGGTATCGTTCTGATATTTGCGGCTATGCAGTTCTATACGTCTCTATACATATAATATCCGTACTAATATACCGTATACGTGGCTGTACCTCATGGATCCCATGAATTAGCAAGAATAATCGCTGCACGAAAGCCCTGATACAACTTTCGCCTCACTCGTTGGTGGTCTATGTTTATTTGATGAATCTCTACTTCTACTACATGCTGCACATGTTATAATCATTGCACGCGGCATTCTCGCCGTTCCGTTGGTCTACACGCGACTCCGATCCGTATCAATCCAACGTGTGTATTTATTTATATAATATATGCGTTAGACTTCTGCATTTACGCACAAAATGCGTTCCTTCATTTTTCACATAGTCTTATACACTAATTAATCCACAAGATTCGATCTTCCTTGCATAGTCGTTATCATACACCGAAATTGAGTTTAATCAAAAATTTGAGAAAACAAAAAACATTTTTGTAACATCAATTGGTGCTGAAGTTTCGAATTAAACACTATAGAATTGTTCCATAGTCGTTTAAGTTGGCCTATTTTTACTCAACCATTTCTTACCATCCATGTATAGCTTCTATATTTTTATTGCACGATAATTAAAAACTTGAGACTAATTTTCAGATGACCGTTCAAAGGCAGAAGTGATTCAAATCTTCTGAATGAGGAACAGAAATTGAAGCGACTCGAGCACGCAGGGCCGTATTGTGTGGGTAGCTTAGAAGGGCCCCAGGCTTTTGCATTCCGAAATAAAATCATTCAAACCGTTTGAAACTAGTGGGTGAACTAAATCACTTTTACAAATAACGGCTCATATTTCAATTCCTTTACTCCTTGTTAATCTTACGTAAGTATAATTACTCAAGCATCCTGACCTCCTTGGGAACGAGAATCGCTCTTCAATCTTTCATGTCTCTTTAGCGGATTCGTAGATGTGATGTTTTTTTTTAATTTTTCGATGCATATAAATAAACTGAGAAATGTACTAGCAGTTACTTTTTCTATTGCATTTATCATTTCGAGACATCTATTTTGTTAGAAAATCGTTAGTCGTTTCGTAAGACCCTGTGTTGAAATGTCGGATTTTTGTATTTGCTTATCTTTTTTCAATTCGGCGGCTTGGTCTGCAATTTCGGATGAACGCAGACGAAGAGTTTAGGGAAAATATACACCGTAAGAATTTTTTTATCTGGAGAGTTCGTGTTCAAGCTGCCACTACTTTAATCGGTAAAATATCTATACGTATGTTCATTGCCGTAAAAAAAACTACTTACAACTTATCAGATTGCTTTTTTCGCTCTATACGACTGAGCCGGCGTATAATTTAACCCGAACTACTTTCGGAAAAGTTTTGAATCACCTGAGTCCCATTGAACTTGGCTTATTTATACCCGTCTGATCCATTTTGTCTTCCCAATACTAAACCTATAATTTTGTGGTTGATATATACGTGGTTGTGATTCTCAATGACGCATTATACTGTCGATGCATGTATAATTACATGCCAATCGGTACATTCATTCTGCATATTTGTTGGATTCATATCTGGAGAAACTTGCAGTTAACAAGTTTTTCTGATCTCGTTGTTTGACAGTTTACCAAACGTCCCAATGTCGTGGTGTCACAAGTTCATGCGGTATTTCTCTGATATTAGATCCACGATTCAGCATCAGTCTGAGTTACAGCCAATTGTGCAGACATATGACTTGACTCCAGTAGCAATGGTTACAATTAATTGTGATTGTTCAGGACGTGTACGGGAATATTAATGGACAAATATGAATGATTTAGGGGCTCCAGAGTCCCCTCTACTTCCCTCTGAATTTCTATTCGTTCGAAATCCATATATATAGGATATTACTCAAAAAGCCTCGAGAAGGCTGAGCATTTGGCGTTCTTGTGATTGCGGAATAGTCGGCCGACGCGTCTGAGCTCAGAAATCCCTCGGGTGCACTTTACCCTTTGGAGCACTGTCAAACTCGTCACATCCCCATTCGAGATTAGTCAGTTTTTACAGAGTTTGGCAATACTGTAACTGATAATCTCTCACATCACACAGAAATTGAAAATAATACTTTTTACCAGAACGTGACATGCAGAATTTGCAACAACACACACGCAGCTATAATATGTTACGTCTCATTTCATTCACAATTGATCGGGCTGCGTGATTCGCATTCGCTAGATTTCCAGATAATCGTATACAGCTCCTCGAGTCCTGTATCAATTTAGCTCCTCATTATTATTTGGTGCAAAGGTTACTGTTAGATGTTAATCTTTTGATCATTGCAGTTTTGCAAATATGAACCATGTTCATCTGAATAAAAGCAACACTTTTAGGAAGAATCAGAAATTCCAGATATCTGGTTGATCCGGATGTAGTAAAATAGAAATATGCAATTTTTTATTTCCTGGATTATAATCGCAATAGTTAGAAAAGCTACCCCTACTCATTATATATTACCGACTTTTCGATTTCGAATCCTAACTACAGGAATGAGATGAAAATCAGTCAGCCCTTCGATCTAGGAAGGATTTTAGGGAATTATAAGTTTGACAGCTCATGACAGCTGCGTGAAGAAATCATAGGATATAATTTCACGAAAAAAGAAAAATCTTGCAGCAAAAAACTTAATTCATATAGTTTGATTACCTTGTCTGCGGGGAATCCAGGGCGACGATCTTCGTTGATATAAACCACAATGTCACAAGTTAGTTTGAACAGCAATGAGATATTTGTCGAAAGCAGTGGAAATTCGACAAGTAAAAAATATCTATTTTATTATTTCGCGGTAAGGGATTCGGGGTATATGAGGCAAATTACGGACTGACGTCGTCCGGGACACTCGATAGTATTATATTGTATGTATACCTGCAGTAAGGGAAAGAAAAAAGCAACGAGTCAGTCCCGGATGTCAGGGCGACTGTCAAACAACCGACTGTCCACGCGGCGCCTCGCGTCACCCCGACGCCCGTCGCGACGCAAAGTCACCCTCGACGGTAGTTAGTCCAGGTACCGCCCCCTATTATGCCACCCCCGGGAGAACCAACCCCTGGCTTGTGATACCACGAGGGCGGAGTCTGCCCGATGTTCCAGGGGTGGCTCGTGGCTCCTGGCTCGTCTTCGGGGTAACTACAAACACGTACTTACAGAACGTCGCTGTTATTATTATCAACGTCGTCATATCTCCTACACACCAAACCCACCCTCGAACCGCACTCTATACATCCTGCCTACCCTCCTTCGTGTATATAACATATATGATATATATATATATGTATATGTGTGTGCATTTGTATTGAGAGATTCTTGACCGAAATCCGCGACGTCGGGTATCGAATTACACACCCAAATAGATCACGACGTATAAAAATATAATTTCTGAATGTACGAGATACTGTAATCTATAAGATCTTGGACAATCCGCTTTTAGGTATCGACACCAGTATGTGGAAGAACGTGCTATATGCCAAATTATGTCAAAAGAACGTGCTATCTCGATCAGGGAATGATATTTTCATTGATACAGCACTGGAATTTGGGGCACATTATAGAAAGCACTCGTTTTCAATATATCAATCAATTGGTTCAATTATGTTCTAATCTATTTAGTTCTTATTTGACAAACAGAAAACGGAAGATTCGAAGTAAGTTTGAAGGTGAAGAAATTTTGATCTTCTCTGATCGAGATGGCACGTTCTTCTGATATATTTTGAGATAGCTAGTTCTTTCATACTGCCGTATAGGTATCAAATTCCATATTTTTTTATACCCTGAGTTTGGATTACAGATTTTTGAATTATAGTATATTCTGCACTGTTAAAAATGTCCGTGCTCAACTTTCAAAACTATATCAGAAGTTTTATCCATGCTTGTCTAACTCAAGTGAAGGAGACACTCGTATTGAATCCGATCAAGAATTCAAGTTTCAACAGTTTTTACACCCTCTCCGGTTCCTTACGAGCTATTATAATATGCTGTAAGCTTACAGGTATACGGGTTTTGAGGCTTTTACAGGTTTTACGACTTTTGTGAAATTCATATGTAATCGATTCTTTGTCCACAGCGATTAACAAATTTAAATTCCTCCCAGCAAAATTGAGATACCTACTGTTATAGCATATGCCCAAGAGACCTTTTGCCAAAGATTTCCTATCCGTATCACTCCAGCGAAAGGTCCTTTGCAGTCCCCCACGCCTTCGTTACAGAAGAAAAATATTTGCATCTTCAATGCACACATAAGTAGGTGTAATTTGTTTCCAATTATCCCCCAAAAGACTGGCACCTCTCCCATTCAACCCTTCAACTTAACAATTTTTCTAAATTTTTTTATTTTTCACTTACTGGCACGACGATTGTATCTCCACAAGGTATAGGTGTAAGAATTGTGAGGGGAAAAAAATGTTAGAAATTTATGCGGGTAGGTGCATGCGTGTGCTTTTGTATGTTTGTGTAAGCGTGGGCATGGGTGGCAGAAGGATATATTTTTTAACGAAGCACCATTTGACGAACCGCAAAAGAGGCTGGTGTCGCTCACTCCCCTCATCCGCCCTTCACAGCCTATTACGATTCCCGCTACCCTCGAAAGCAATAAATATCCTTCTCGGCTACTTGTCCCCTGCCAATTATATTCGGTGGCAGCGACGCGTTCGACACACAGGAATCACAACGTGCGAACATATGTACCCATATAGGTATATATCTACCTACGTATACGGTCTGCAGATACGTATATAATGTCTGTACGCTGTGCTGCGCTCCACCCCGCTACCCTATTTCTTTATATCTTATCGTCTAACACCCCCTGATGTATCGAGTGTTCGAAGAACCGTGACTGTATTATTTTATCAACGTCCGTTGCGGATGATTTTACACATATATGGGGCTTTCCGCGCCAACTCGACCAGTGTTAAACCGGCCCGACCATCTCAGAATCATTTCATGTTTTTTTCTAACATTCTACCTGGTCAAAAACGTGGCCTGAATTTCTTTCAAATTTTTTCCAAAAACCGTCTATTTTTTACAAATATTTAAAGTCGATTGCGAATACCTATTCAATCCAATTTTTCAATTTATTTAGCGCCTATTTCGGAATTTCGAAATTTTTAAACCCAAAATTAACACCGGCAGATTAAATATCGAATTGGCGGAAGCGAACATTTACAAGTGAATTTACCCTGATTTGATCCTGTGTTCATTTCGGGTTTAAAAATTTCAGAATTCCGAAGTAGGCGCTAAAAAAATCGAAAAAAAATTCGGCCCACGTTTTCCTGAGGGGAGGGGGGGGGGGGGGGGGGGGGGGGTGTCATTTACTGGATTTTTGAGAATTTTTTCTCATAAAAAATGAACGGTTTTTGGAAAAAATTTAAAAAAATTCAGGCCGCGTTTTTGACCGAGTAGAATATTAGAAAAAAAACATGAAATGATCCGGAAATGGTCGGGGTTTAACACTGGTCGAGTTGGCATGGAAAGGCCCATATATATATATATATACCTATATTTATAATATATACACGGTTTACTTTGTGCAAGGTGGATATATGAATGGGTACCTGTCTGTGTGTATGTACCCACATATAATGTTCATTGCTCCCATGATATGCCGACGGAAGTTCATACTCGGTTCGTGGATGAGGTGTAAAACGACGCGTGGCGGTCAGTTTAATTAAACCTCTTCATTTCCGGCTTACTTATACAAGCAAGTCATCATTCGCACCGTAGGTTCTCTGTATACTTCTATAGGTACACTTTATATTACAATATACTTTCGGCAAAACCTGGTGGAATCGGCTTTGCATACCCACTGGGGTAAATCGGGGACCATAGAAGGGTGAATGTGGGACAACGAACAAATAATATACGACACCTGCATGTTATTTTTCAATAAAATATCGCGCTACCGAAAGTAGATTTATTCTTCATGGTGCGATGAAAGATTTATTTTCATGGTGCATGGGAACGAATAGACTTCGAGAATTTTCAACCGTATTATAACCACGTTTTAATGATAAATTTACTGGTCAATAATAATTGATCAACAAATTTTATTACCCGAGCACTGAGTCTCACCTCGGCTCAATATTTCATTTTTAAACGTGCGATCGGTATTTCACTTATTTCATCACTATCCTAGATTCACCATAGCTGGAGGTGCTCACATGTATAATAATTATACATATAGGTATGTTTCAATAACGAAATGAACTCGTGCATGATTCTTTTGAAACAGATGAGATCTCTCCACATCATTTGATCAAGATTTCCACAGAGTATCAGTGGGTCATTTAGCCGATGGTAATAAGAGGCTCGTGTTTGATTTCAGTTTAACTAACTTTGTTTTGGCAAGATCTATAATATAATTATACACACTAGCGTGGTGTCCCGTGGCGATATGATAGCTCCGAATCTCCCATGAAAATTACTAAGGTTTAAGCGTACGAATTACTGACCCTTTAAGACCCAACTATTGACCCTTATATCTTCTTAAGTTTCAAATCGATGATGGGAATTCTATGAATGTTTCCGTTACGCAAATCAGTTGCTAGAGATTCGAAGAATACGAATTGATTTTTTTGATCATTTCAGAGCTCACGGATAATAAGGAATCATCGAAAAAGGTCAATAATTGGGACAGGGTCAGTAACTGGTACACTTACCCTACTATTGAATTGATAAACAGAGAATGAAAATAATAATAACAAAAATGTAACGCGTATATATATGCGATGTGTCTGCCAAATACCAACTGTAAAAGCTTTAGTGCCCAATTATGGTGGCTGAGTTTGATTCCCGGTGATAAAATTAAACTGGTTTTATTGTCCCGCAAAGTTTAATGATCCAGGAGTTTTACCATTAGATAGATGTATACCTTTACGTACATGGACACACGTGTATGTGCAGGGATATTGAAAGGTGTAGCGTATGCCCACCTTGCTATGTAACAAGCAACGATAGCCGGATCTACTGCCTCGGGTTATTAAGGGAGATTTAAGTGGTTAAACGTATATTTGAATAGACCCTTGCAGAAAGGTCTTCGCTTAAGCCCCATTGGGGTCGCGTGCCATGGATTACGTTGTGTCTATTCGCTTGTTCGCTTGTCCATCCTTTCCCGTTATCCATACAAACCTATATACCCACGTATATCACCCCCATACATTCTCCATGCCCACTCACTCCTCCATACGGATTTGCACAAACGTGTGCACACACACTCGTCACAAAACCTCTTGAGCTCTTCAACGATGCCACTTGTGCCGTATACAGTCCTATACGACCGCGAGGACCTGCACAAGGAGCTTCGTAGCTCCCATTAGAAATGTAAGTGCAATTGCTTGTTGTTATGTGCGAATGAAAGAGCAATGATATTCTCCCATAGTTTTCGAAGTTTTTCACCAGATACTGTCAGTTCCGTAATGAAAATGCTGCAGTTAAAATTTCGCGAGTATGATGACAATCGCGGAGATCGAAACAATGAATTCACTCCAGAATTCGTGTAAAGTATGATGAGTTAAAGGTCAGCATAGAGGGACGTTGGAATAAAATTAAGGCATAGGGTGAATCGCTTTCTGGAAGCGACGATGCGTGTATAATTGTGTAATAGGGTGCCAACTTGTGGGACTTGTAGTTATACCCCTACCCCGGTTGTATTTTTATACATATACAGACTGCAGTCTAGGCATACAGGCGGATGATTATAATAGTTGTGAAATATAATGGCACACATGACGTAGGCGCGAAGATCGATTCAAGCCGGTTCGACTATAACTAAAATCACTGCGGTACAAGGAACATACTGTTCAGTCAATTAGTTTAATAGGATGACAGTTGTTGCCATCAGTGTTATGTCCCTTGTCCCTGCAGTATAGTTGACGAGGCGCAAAGTCACGCCTCAACGAAGCGGCCGACCTAGCATACTCACTTACTACTTACTCACCACTCGACTCTAACGTGAGCAATAGAGAGCATAAGTATAAACAATTTGACTTCGTTGATCATTTCACCACCGACCACGTATCATTTTATGGTCAGTTAATACTGGTTTACGTTCGTGTTACTGATTTGTAATGAATACTCGACGATTTCTCGTCCTTCGTTTTTGTTGTCGAGGGTTTAATCGTTTCCGGAATGTTTTTGTTGATGGGGAAAAAAGGAAACCATTGCATATTGTTTGAAACTCGAATTGGAATATGTATATTGCTGGTAGTGTAGTAGGATTCGATGAGTTTAATTAGTGGAATAACAGTAATCTGTGTATCCGGAATCCGCTCAACACTAATTGTTAAAGGATAATACAGATTACAGCCCTCGGTTGAAGGTGTATCTCTGCAATAGCAATCTGAAACAATCCCGAAGCAATCTGATAGATTTGATACAGTCAGCATTACGGCTTTTCGATTATTTCTTTATTACAATTTATTCTTTTCGTGCCGAGTAAGCTGTCGGAGTAGTCGCGGCTGTAGGTACTACATACCCACCACCTATGTACGTGATTCGTATCTGCAGTTTCGTATTCCCCTATGGGAAATAGAAGTTTATTAGGTAATAGCGACCTTTTCTTACAGAGTGGATTATGGATTCACAAGTATAACGTCACAGTATAAACTTATTTAAACAAATACAAATAACTAGGTATATTCAAACCAGGACATTCATTTGAGAAACAGCAATGCTGGGATCATGTAGAATCGTGTAAAGTAAAGAGATATGAATCTGGAGTGAGGAGATACGTGTGACGGTAATACATACGTGCGGAGGGATTATTAAATTAAAAATTAAATATGATACCCTTCACTGGGGCATATTTCACAAAAGGTCACCGAAGGATACGTTAAACGAGATCATTTTCTGAGGGCTCCAGACCTCTTCAGTTGAAGAGTATGTGTGTGCGCAGGGTTCATTTAGACACAATGCCTCGTGTTAGGGTTGCAAGAGTTATAGATCGAGGTTGTTGTCACAGTTAACACTTAACCGGAGTTTAGCTCTGGTTCGTGAACCCCCCCTCTCTACGGTTATTTTACCCCTTGTTGGGGCTCTTTCCCCACACGCAATCTCCGCTATAGAAACGATCGAAGAGACATTAGATCGAAACATATGTCGCACTTTTTGACGTCCATTATCAGCCGGATTTGTATTTTCCACAAATCTATTCGTAACCATTGGCATTACGAAGGTAAACCAGAACCATAGAAATCATAGGGTACTATGTACTACATACATACATACATACACAATGTCGAATATAGACTACGGTGCCTGTAGCTTTATACGTAAGTATGTTCCGTTTCCTCAAACCCACAGTTAATGCAATCATTCATTCCTTCAACTGGAAAGGACGTCAAAAGTCGTCATGAGCGGGAGTTTTAGTTACACTAATCAGTCAGAAGAAAACAGATTTCCACACAGAAAAATGACTCGGTACAGCATCACGATTGGTATATTTTATTTGAATATTTGGTGGAGTTTTGACCGGGATTTTTTCTAATTTTTGCAATATCAGGTAATTTAATTTAATGTTATGTCTTGTAATTGCATCAGTCTAGTTTCTGCAGATTATGCCAGACAATATGAGGTTCCTTGGACCCAGTCCGGAATTATGAGTTACTTATACGTACGGTTGATCCAATGTCTGAGGATATCTCACGGGATACAATTGGGACTAATGTTTGGTCACGTCGGTTGTGAAAGTATAGTTGGCTTGTAATAGGTATTTACTATTCCAACGTTCGGTATCGAGCAGCCGTGAAGACCCTAATAGGCTGTGGCCACAATGGAATATAACCATCAATAGTGAGTTACGACGGCCACGTGCCAGGGCATATAATAATAAAGAGATCGTAGGGCCATTGTTGAGTGAATCGACCTTCCTCGCGAATAACTGGTCTTTGGTTGCCCGCATGCAAACGTCTGAATAATGGGTTTATTATGCGGAAAATTTTGTATGTATAATGTAGAGACTGATGCCGTCGAAAATGGGAAAAATACATAATTGCTGATACTGAAGAGGGCTGATACTATGCCAGTACACCGATAATTCTATACGACAAAGGCGATGGGAGTTGGATGCATTCGACGAAACGCAATGTCATCTATAAGCTTGCCTATGCTTTGTTACTAAATTCGCTACGAGACTGCGAGATGCGGTATACATTTATATTGTAATAATAACACAAAATCTATTTCACTGAGACTATTGGTGATTTTCTCTGACAATGAGTATAGGTACCTCATTACATTTCACGTCTGTTCAATCGCAATATCTCAGAACTATAGTCCCCAATAATTGTAAGATATGATTTCCGTATAGGAGATACACGTCGAAGAAGAGTATACGACTCGTTGGAAGAGATTAAGTTATTTATCGAGATGTCCGCCGAATTTAATACGGTGAATATTTTCAGTGGGTCCATTCTTCGCGGATGAATCAATAAGCGTAGATTTGAAAAGAGAATTAGAAAAGCTCACCGTCCGTTGATAAAAGTAAAATCGCATGTCACTTTACCAATCGGTTCAAAAGGGCTTTCAAGCTATTTGCAGAGCCATCTATGGAGAGAGGATCTAACAAAAATTCACCCTTATGGTATTATATTGTTACCCTTCAACTTTGACCACGTAATGTACCTATCCCCAATCAAAACTGCACGATGCTATCCATAGATCAGTAACGCAGATATCTACCCTCATTTGATTACCCTCGTCTTTTAGCTAAAATATCGATAGGGCGAGCTCCAATATTCAGCATTTTTTGTATCGACGAACTGAATACACCCTCTGCAGATCAGAAACTTGATTCTAGAAAACTGCGATTACTCTATTTAAATATGAAACATTATCCAAGGTGTCATCCTGTTGTGAGCTATACACCGATTTCTCAAAATCACTGAATCACCAGATTTTTAGAAGTAATCTAGTGCATGGTAGCATATTAATTTACTTTACGTCTCTATCTGTCTGAAGTCCCATTGTATGATTATACAATTTCTATCCTATTGGAAGCCGTAGTTCGAGTCATCCATCTATTGAACTTTCTAACGATCAGAATGAACCTGGAGGTATATTGTGTCAGTTTGATGAAAACTAGTTCGAGTCTCTTTCACATAATTCCGATAAGATAGTTGATGCAAAAATACAGTTCCAAACGGTCTGATTTTGTCCATCGAATTTCACATGGGAAAGTGAGCATAGACTTTGAGATGGGTTTGGATAATCTGATTGAAAATTATCAACGGTGTAGGTACAGATATGGGAACAGGGGGTAGGCATGGTTATACCTACCAGCGATCATGAAGCAGAGTAGGTACACTAAACCGACATCATAATCACACGTAGCCCTCTCAGCTACAAAGGAATACAATCAGAATTCAGTGTGGCACGGGGTGTATTGTTAATGTTCACTGTTCACCGCTCACCGTTCAATGCTATCCCTAACTAAATACTGTCCCTGGCACGCCCTGTTCCCCTAATGGGGGGGCTGTTGCCGTTCTGTGTCTGCCTTGCAACTCTATACATAGACGCAGTATAGGTAGATGGATGTGGATACATGGTTGTGGATCCTATACGTAGGATTGTATGGATACCTGGACGCCTAGAGCCCGTTCGAAAAGAGTTAGAATCCTGGCACGAAAGAGTGTACCGCGTCGAGTACCTACCTAGCTATATATACCACTGCGGTGACCGCGCGCTAAGTGAATTGAAAAAGGGTTGCGGGATCTGGTAATCTCCTGCTAATCCATAGCTTACACGGACTCGAGTGTAAATATTGATTCCAATCTGTTGGTAGCACAATACGATCTTCTATCCTAGGCTACTGGCCAGACCTGTCAATGCTGGACATGAGGCGCTGTCAAAACAGTCATTAACGACACTTGTAACAACCGCAATGATCGCACCATTCAACCCCTTCTTTGACGCTCAACATTAGAGAAACCGCAGGAAATCTTTACAAAGAAATGCTACAAACGTTCGTTACTTTTCTTTTTTCGTATATTCGGAGTTTAGATTCTTCAATATCGTTTATATCAACGTTTTTTTTCCTCAGGCGGCGTATATGAGTTCACCGTTCCTATTGGAAGGTATCTTTTAATAATTAATGAAGGACTCTTTCCACGGTTCAAAGTGGTAATAGCGGGTAGTTTAACCTAGGGAATAAGGTGTCGTGAACCTTTTCATCTAAAACTGTTACTGAATTATGCTATAGCTCCAACTAACTCGTATACTTACGACTTTCACTACGATTCCAATGGATATTTTAACGAATTTTAATTGTTTTGTGCTAATGAAGAGAAAAATCCGAATGCAGGAATTCTTACAACAGAAAAAAGTAAATTTTCTGAAAAATAATGGAGGTATACCGAAAGACTGCAGACATACCAGAAATGGGTTCTCAAAATCTCCATGTTAATCTCAAGTAAAAACGTATTTTTCAAGTATCTATCATATGAATAATTTATCAACCCTACAGGAATAAATTGTGGTATAAATAATGTCCCGTAGTATCAAAATTTTTGCCGATGCTACGTATTCCCAAGAATCTCAGTTTCAATCTGGTTCATTGCACTCGTCACAGAATCATGAGGCAGGACTTGCCTAGTCGTTCTTGACGTAGCCAGTAGTCCTGATAATGTATGTACAGGATTTGCACCATCTTTATTAGGATAGCTTTCGGTGGTTTGATCATGATCGTGAAATACTACGCTGTGCTGGGCAAATTCATCGGCCTGGAGTCGCGTCACTATTATCCCTATGCTCTCGATCAGGGCTAGGAGAATACCCCCGACAGCCGCGCTTCCCAACATCGAGGGCAGGCCCGTTCTAGCAGCCAAAATACCACCGGTGAAAGCACCGCTCATTATGGAGTTCCAAGGGTCCTCCTTCCGTCGACAATGCACCAGGGTGCACTCGATGGCGGAGAAAAGACCGCCCCAAACAGCAAAGTTCCCTGCTACTTGGGGCACTCGAGTTTTTACTGCGGTGAAGCTGCTGGCAAAACGTCTTCTCATCCCTGATGGAGCATTACGGAAACCTAGAAGACTCTGCGCGAGAAGAGATGAGGAGAAGAAGTTGTAAATTGTTATTTGTTGTGTTCATAACTAGATGATCATCAACTCCATTACTATATATCTGCCTCGCACGATACAGTATGATCTGTGATGTGTTAGAGATAAGATCTCTCACTGTCAGTGGGATGCTGGGCGAAGTGCAAAGACTATTTCTTTCTTTCTACCTACCTGAAAAAGAGATCCTCCAATAGCACCCATAGCAAAAGCTCCACCACAATCATCGATGACCCTCCAGGGGCATGGCTCTCTTGCGTATTCCATGCTCGTGTGAGTTCTTGACTTCTGCTACGAGATTTTTTACTATTCGTATTACCAAACGTCTGGTTCACCGTAAGGTTATTGAAAATTGACCATTCGGTGATACTCTGAACGCATATAAATTCGGGAGGTATCGAAAAACCACTGTCTCTAACCGTAAAATTCACACCCTCACCTACCTTCACATGATCCGACATGCATTTATTCCACATCCACATATAATATATATAACTGTCTGAATTGAGCCGAATTGCGTGCAATTCAAAATTTATGTAACAGTTGATTGCAGGGAGGAGAAAAGAATGAAGACAACGACGAGTATCTCTTCCGCTATTATTAGTCAAAGTGAATGATAAATTGATAAACCATCATGAAATGACGGAAACTTAAGTAGATTCGAAGTAAATGAAAAATGCCATACATTTGCCGACGTGTCGAGTACAAATCTAATCATAAGCAGTTGCGCATACTGGTAGTTCGCCTGCGGCTGATTCGCGGCGGACTTAACGCGCCCCTTCTCGCACTCCCTTTGACGTTCCCTCGGGACGTATTGCCGGCTATTACACGATGATTACCCAACAGTATGTGGGTGTAATACGAGAAATACGGCGGACAGTACACAGCTATAACAGGCATTACGGATCTGGTGACAGTATATAGCTGTGGCAAACGCGCCTCAAATTCGAAGCTGCAATGCAGACCTGGATTTAAGCGGACTCGAAAGGACACCATGACCTGCGCGTATGGCATTGCATCTGTCTTCCGCTTCAACGAGCAAAATTACAGTTATTGCTTACGCGCAATAAGGTGCAGTCTCAATGAAATACTAAATCATGCTATGATCAGCTGGTGTTCTTTCTTGATGTCTTGTACCGTTCCTACTAGTGCAAAGACCAGAACGATCGAATATGTTATATCTTCAGCCGTTCAATAGTACATAAGACCTCATGGTGGCATTTCTGATGAGCGTATGGTTAACAGCTTAATTCTTCCATCTTACGGTCAGTCAGTATTTCGTATTTCATATTTGAAAGCGGTTTGATTTGGTGGAAATCATTGAATCTTATTTCTCCGTTGATTGAAAAAAATCTTCCACGGCTATGCCTGAATTAATTGCATGTTATCTGAACGGAAACTGAAGACGTATGAATTAACATCAAGCGATCTTTGTGCTGTTCAAAAGACGGGTAAAAAGTGGATCAATACCTGTGCGTGCATACTGTTGTTTGTAGAGAAGGCTTTCGGTACCGCAAGGATATTACGTCTATATGAATGAATAGATATTGGATAGGTATCTACTTGTATAAGGTCGTTATAGTTTTGCATATAAATGTGCAGTTGGCCAGTAGCAGCCTGAAAACCCTTCCTTCCCTAATCCTGATCCAATCAGAGTTTCCTCCAGGGTCGATTACTGCATACTTATCATCGGTCACGAGCCCATATGATCCTTTCGTAAACGTTTATTATTTCAAACAGAGTTACACCCCCGCAGCATGTTCACCTTGACATGTATTCTATGTGCATCTGTATGTATGTATGCATGTTCTATTGACATTATTAGAAGCTGAAAACCCCTTTTGTACCCGGCCTATTCGTTCTGGTCTGTCAGTCCACCCGTAATTCTGTAGAAAATATCTGTTGCTGCTTCATACTTGGCGTCGACAGGATTTCCATTGTACTGGACAACGCGTTATACCTACTGCACGTACTATACTGTCGCGGTTCGCCACGCGACAGCTGTCCGATTTTATCAATAGCTACCGATACTTTGATCAACTGATTCAGATACCGGTCGGATTCATTTATGCAGTCGGTATTCATCAGCCGATATTCATCAGACACGAAGTTTATCGTCGAAGATGAAACCACAACCCTCATTCGATATTTCCCATGAGTCTCAAAACTGTTAACTTTGGTTGAAAAATCTTCATCAGCTCAGATGTAATAATTTATTCTTCATTCATGAATTCCGCAGTTCTATTTATTTCCAAGTATTCGGCAGCGATGTAAATTTGCTCCAATGCAGTAATTCTGAAGTACCTATGCCAGTCCAGTGACGCGGTGTGGATGTAGGTAATTCTCACCGAAGCGTTGCTGCTGCAGCCCCCAAACGAATGAATATTTCAAAGCTGCCCTCACCGTCAGCACTGTCAATGAGCGAAGACCATTTGTGTAATCTATTAGTACCCGCGGTGGGACTCTGGGGATGAAGCCCTTTGGTTGTCGTGTGAGGTGCTTATGCGGTTGGTTAAACCTGGGGTGCTGGTTCCAGGGTGGCACTGGGTGCTTCAGCCCTGCTTCATAATAGCCACGAACTCCAATGCATTTCGATTCCGTTTCACCGACCGCTACATCCTCGAAATCCGCTTAAGAACTCTCCAGGCCACGAAATGATAACTTATATAGTATAACTATATAGACAACGTGTGTATCATTACTGCAACATGAATATTTCCACTCTGTGATAAATTGTTGAGAATTGATCTTCCGTGACCTGATTGATATATTCGTGGCTCAAATGTATCTGAACATCGGGATCTGCAATAAAAAAATTTGGTGTGGATTTTTGCACATCAAATTTTGGTAATAAATCTGATCGTGAGGCATATTCACACCTACGATTTATGGGTGCGCTGCTGGCGGTCGTTCTGCTGCAATCACGTACGTGCTATTGTAAGAATCACAATGACGAGAAATATTATTCTTCATCAGTTATAGGGATATATTGATACCGCTTAGAATCCAAAGCTGCTTTGTCCTGTCTGTTCACGGGACGGCCTATCAAAACACTCGAAGCTGTTGCAACAGCCGCCTTATATTGAGAACAGTCGCTGCTGCCGGTGCGTTCTTTCGTTATCGGCATCGGATTCCTGACGGTCCTATAATTACAACATTCGAATAATCAAGTCCGTTTCTAATAACAACAGAATTATGTGCACATCTCACCAATGGATCTATGTCGACATTTGTTATTGCGCGTAGATCAGACGTTCGAAACAAATCTACAACGTACTACGTTGGGCACCAAATCTTTATTTTCCATCATCAAGTAATCTTTTTAGAAAGTAAGCAATCTTCGACGTTTGGCAACTCCAACGATGGCTTTATTCCCGATTTAAATTTCATCACGGAGAGATCGGGATGAATATGAGAGGTCCAAGAATCGAATCTCTTCAGGGGAATTCTTGTGATGTTGGCAAAATTTCAGTGCCCTTGGCCACGTGCAGTTATCTCGAGAACGCTTTGGTCCTAGGATGACCGCCCCTGGTCGACAACAATGAAGATCCTTTATCCTAGCACAAAGCTAAACACCCAAAATATTGGTAAATCCGTGCATTCAGAAGCGTGAAATATTTCGAATTGTTCCTGGTAATCCTGTTACTCGGCCAAACCGTCACGTTTCAGTCGTCCTAGAGGAATCAAGAAGGTGTCTCCAAGGACTTCCGTACCCTCAATAGCTTTTGAGACTGCACGCTGTTCGAGGAGGTGACAAAGAAAATCTTGTTCCGGCTTTATCAGGACACAAAACACGCTGCCATATTTCCTACTTAAAAACCTGGAGCAACGCTAATTGAAGGATACTCGAACACTTTACCGGACGATTCACTTCACTGGAGCCTCATAGTCATCTCCCTGCAGACTCCTGCTGAGATTTTGACCGCCTGTTAACTCTAGGAGTACCACTCCAGTGCCCGGTGTGCGACGAAATCCCTCGG
This sequence comes from Ametastegia equiseti, assembly GCA_963989295.1. NCBI lineage: Eukaryota > Metazoa > Arthropoda > Insecta > Hymenoptera > Tenthredinidae > Ametastegia > Ametastegia equiseti. The sequence goes on from OZ022393.1 coordinate 9,030,909, forward strand.
AATCGATCGGAACATTATCCGGTTAGTGCGTGCGACCGCGATGTTGTGACTGGCGGGAATCGCACCCCATAAATATTTTCTTCGTATTCTATATCGCGACATATTCGATCCCTATAACGATGACGTCGTGCGCCGTGAATAATAAAGGATCCTTTTTTTTTTTTCTTTTTTGGTTAACAGGAAGAAAAACAAGGTCCCTCGAAGTACGGGATGGCAAACATCTCCCTCATGTAGATATAGGTCGGTATACGCAGGGAGAGGGAATTTTTATACAACCTTAAAGTTGATAAATTATGAATATTTAAGGAGTCTCTCGGTAAGGGCTTTTATAGAGATATTTACGTTGGAAAATAAGGTGCTTAAAAGTCGTTCAACCTCTCCCTGTATATAAGTACACTGCTTTCGGTATACATAGACATTTATATACTATATATTATTATTATATATACACACACAGTTCGGCGTCAAAACGGTACAGCCCTTTGAAGGGCTAAAGCTCCATCAAGGCTAATGGACTCCACCAAAGAACCCTCCCCCTTTGAACCTCCTTCGATCTCTATTCCCTCAGATCCTCAACAGCACCCTTTGGTCGCCTGTCGCCAGCTACTTCGAACCTGAAAATGCAACCGGGGATGCAAATGTGTTTAGTGAGAGTTGATTGCAAGCTCATTACGTTATGCATAAAGCTTCAGCAGTTACCGGATAGCGGGCATTAAATTTCGTCAAAGATCTGCGGCTGGCCATACGTGCGGTTCTATTCAAAATTACTATATAGAGATTATATAGGGTTGAAGATATTGGCAAATATATACCGGCTGACAATTAAATTCCAAGTATGAAAACAAGGAAGTCAACTGATGAGATGATTTTTTTATAGTTTTCCCGGAGTATTTAGTGAATTTTTTGAAGAAGTTCAGAGTTACTTTTAGTTTTCTTCAGACTAAGACTCGATGGAATTAATTAACAGCGTGTGGCCAGAAAAATACATAAATTTTTGTTAAGATTGATGGTTAAGGATATACTAAGATTAGGGACTGATGTCTTGATGGATTATACCATGGTATATTATGAATAAGCGCTAAGGCCGCAAGGGTATATGGGGCTGACAGTTACACTGCCGCACCTCGTCTGCGCAATGTATATAAGTTTCGTTTACTACGAAGTTTGAAAACCGATTAGGAAAGTTTACGAACGGTATCAAAACTGTGGGGTGCCACCATCGGTACGCTAACTTTAGGCGTATATATGAATACCTTGTGGGGGAAAACTGTTCCATGTGCTATACGTGTACTTGCATCTACATATCTCTCCATATGCATGCACTCATGTAGTATAGCGAGCTTTCCATCTTATACAGCAGAAAAATTCCACACAGTCAGATATACAGCGATATTATTAGTCCCTTTCATCAGATCTAAGATCTAACATACAATGAGTATCTAAGCCGTCGCCTAACGTGAAGAAACTTTCAATAAAAGTTGCTTAAGATGTATTTGGTCAGTCGACCAATTGCCACTATTTTGCTGGGTATCGAACTCCTTGTAGTGATCGATCAAACAATACATATTAAGTTTTGGGTTGTTTCGTGCGTGCAGGTTTGGCGAGGATTAGCAAAGTATATTGTCGTTTCCAGATTAATATTGGCAAGTTCCTTGCTCGCGTAAGCCGCTAAAACAACAAAGACCGTATATTTCTGAACAATCGTACATGGAATGCAATCGAAATCAATGAAAACAGAATGTTATTCGTTGCATAACCCACAATTCGCAAATGTTTGTGATATAGATGGATTGCTTTGATCTTTTTCCACTGCATCGCATTAAGGCAGACAAATATATACATGTGTATTTATACAATACATGGATTATATGTATGTACGGTATTCGGTAGGATATAAGAACCCTTGCAATGTACCAGTGACTATAGGATATTCGAGAGGTGCCAAGTTGCCTCCATACATCTGCCACTTACTCGCGTCCAACCTCTCTCGATTGTAACAATTCTCTTCTCGTTTCATTTTTTTTTTCTTTTTTCTTTTTTTTTACCTCCTTTTTTTATCTCTCTCTTTTTCACAATGCCTCTTGCCATTCTGTTACAATTATCTCCATTATTGGAGTAAAGTGAGAGAGAAGTGAGAACGATTTAGCCCATTTCAGAGTACAATGTACCCCCGGATCTCGCAGTGTAACATCCTATGGTTCTGGTTTTTAGTGATTTCAGAGATTTTTATTGTGTTTTGACAGGAGCGAGTCTGGTTTCTCGTAACCATCGGATTTGCCCGTTTTTGTCATACCGTAGATCCCCAACCGACCGACCGACCGACCGACCGACCTCGTGTGAACCTGGAACGTCCGAACTATTTCAACCTTTATCTGATCGTGGCTAATGTTACCATAAACCCTTGTGCTGTCGACAAACACGTTTGTTATTCTAATATCCTCAAATATTATTTTCTCACTCCTATATATTAAGAACGGACTGCGTTCTTCGGTAGCGTTGAAATTTTCGTTTTATTCTTCTACTCTGTGTCACTTTTAAGTGACGGTAGGTATTAGATGGTAATTGTGTACCATTGGGCGGGTATTGTATTCTTCGTAAAATATTAATTCAATGACCACGCGTGAGAGGCACCATAAAGTTAATGGTTTGAAGAAAAAGGAAGAGAAAAAAAAAGAAATGAAAAGAAAAAACTTGGCTCGAACGTCAGAGAAAATGTGACAACTACTTATTACAGCTAATTGCCCTAAATACCGACACAACGCAGAAATATAATTACATCGATACCGGACCGCGCATTAGCGTAGGAATTCGATCGAAAGCACATTGAAAAATTACCAATTGTATAATAATAGCTGAGATAGTCTGTGCTCTTCCTTTGAATGAGATCAAAGGAAAATGCAGAGACTTTATATTTCTATCACTTATAAGAAACTTGTCCCTGAACCTCTTGTAAATTGTTTTTAATTCGAAGCTACGCCTTTGGAGCAAGGTATCAAATTATTGGCATCTAACAAAAGGCCGAAAGGCCGACGAGGAGCCGTCAAACGGTAGAAAACTTCAACAAAGACTCGTGATTATAATTAAAACAATGGCTGGTAATTATTACCCCGGCAATGCCTCGGCGTTTCGGTATATAGATGTATAAATAAAAATAAACTACGCTAGATCCTTTATATTGGCACCTGACAACGGTAGGTATCTGCTTTCTTCACAATAGGTTGGAAAGTTTATTGTTATACGACGTTTAAGCTAATTGAGCAAATCGAGCAGGAATTAAGACGGTAGGTATAGCATCGTCTATTCTCACGGTCTTCGAAATCCTCCCGTGTAAGTTTATACTTACGTCAAAAACCAGAATTCGGAATATCTATAGGGAATAGAATCATCGTCTTGTCTACATGTCTCTATAGGATTCTAAAGACAGCTACGAATTCTGTGTCTAGATTGCAAAATTGTTAATTTCTATACAATTTGGCATATAAATAAATGATGAACCCTTCATCAGGTCGCATTTACGCTCGGTACGTCTGATTCTGCACGCGCGCATGTACCACGCTAATATCCGGTAGAGATCCATTGTATTTCCGCAAGCGCGTGGGGCGTGAGTCTCTGTTATTTGCAACAAAACGTAACAGTCGCTGGGTCGGGCTGGTTGTACGGTGAAAATTCAGAGCTGCAATCTGACCCGGAGAACGCGTTTCGGTATATGTATACGTATATATGGACTATGCATTTTGTAAACGCCTGCAGCACGCGGGAGGCTGCTGGATGGAAAATAGTGTTTTGTAAAAGCTGAGCGGTAGATATGAAACCAGCATGGCGGATGCTTACAAATAGTTAAAGGGCGGGAACCCCGTCTACGGTTCTGCTTTTAATACAGTTTTCTTTTGTCCAAGAATTAAACGAGGTTGCGCGAGAGGACGAAAAGGTTCAGGTGGGGCTAGGGGATGGAAATTAAGGTAGGGGGTCGAGGGTCGACCTTCCACCCTCTTCCCCTCTTTCAAGATAATTTATTTTCATTTTTATTTCATTTTCAACCGCCATGAGAGGTCGGCTCAATGATCCCAAATAGTTTTTACTCCACGATATATATGCTTAATTCTTTTAACCACCAGCCGTGGGCAAATGAAAATTTGATTCCATTAAAATTTGCTCCGGTTCGCACGTACCTAACGAAACATTCAATTTTCAAAACCCATAGGCAACATATCTGTAATCAATTGACATCCCTTTTAGATTGCACCAAGAACAGCATCTCCAGTTGAATCAGATATTTTGGAATAATGAATTGCCCATCTTGTTGAAACCACTGTGTCCTACAAACCGAGTGATTCGAAGTTGCGAAACTGCAGAAATTTGCACAGCTAGAGCAACTTCTGCCAACTGGGTTAATCTAAACTGGCATACCGTATAGAAGAAGCTCATCAAGATCTCGTTTAGGTAATGTTCGAGTTGAATAGTCATACGGATCGGGGCTGAACAAACAGCGCAAATAACCAATCCTCAACATCAACCGCGAGGTTCATCTCCACTGATATTTTCCCACATACTAAAAAATTCATCATGGACCACAGCAGTTTACTGCAGTTTCACTAGCTTTCGGTACTAATGAAGCCGGTGTTGTACACCGATTGATTATTCTATACCGAACTATACAATAATATCCATTTGAATCCTCACACACAGATCATCATCCGTACAATTTCTCAAGGGTAGCATGTATAGCCCTCGAATCAATTGAAGACATCCGTCGAGAACTGCAGCCTAGGCTTGGGGTCTTTGACTTTGGATCAGATATTAAAATACGGGGAGTGAAACTGGACGGTGAGAATTAATTTGCAGTTTATAGATCATCTCGGAGGTGAACACGCGATGAATAAAAGCTTATTCACCGATGGATTGAGCCCGACTGTATAGGACGAGTCTCGGGAGCAGGAGCACGCATATAAGAGCAAATAGGAGAAAATAGAAGCAAATAGAAGCAGTAAATACGAGGCCTCGACAAAGCTCTCGGAGTATAAGAGGTCGGACATATCGTTTTCGCAGGTAGATGTAAAGGTTGAGATCAATATCTGAACGTGGTGGGTGTGGCCTTCGGTTTGAACCAACGCTGGTTCTCCAGTCTGGTTGGGCGACGGCGTCCCTCCGGGCGACGTTGGCGTCCCGGAAAATAGGCGGAGACATCCGGGCGTCGGGGTATTATGGTGGGGAATGACTGTGCCGCTGCCGAGGCAGCTCGTAAATCATAACCATCCAGTTGCTTGGTGCATGCCGGCCAAAACACCGAGAAAATCAACCCTCAACCATTTGGGCCATTAAATTCCGGTCACATCAAATCCATCGAACAAACCCGACGCTCGGCAGTCACGATCTCTCTCATTATATATCAGCACCCTTAATAATGGCCCAGAGTTACCGTTTTGAGTCTTAGAATACCTTTGCGAATAATCACATCACCGTTAATCACGGTCATTATTCATTTAACCGATTCGCGGGTGCAGACAACCGAAACGCGTGTGTTGTGTGTGCCGTTTCAACGTGGTAAAGTGTAAGTTAGACATGTGCAGCAACGAGAGTCCACCACCGACGAAAGAGCCCTTGGCAGTTGGTCTCGGTGTCGGTAATCCAATGGCGGGATTTTTGCCTGGTCTGGAACACTACCGTCTTCAATTGTACCATTATGCAATGGCCGAAAGGTTGCGTTTGGCCCAACAACTCCATCCGCAACATCCTGGCGTTGGTCATCCATCGGGTGGTGGACCGTCGGGACATCTGGGAATGGCGGCCGGTTTCCCAGCACCATTACCTCTTTATCCCGCTGCGGGATATCCCAGTCGTCTAGCACTCTCGATGGCCCTTCTGCATCCTCATCATCAACGCATACCCGAAGAACCAAAACCCCAGCATAGCTACATCGGGCTTATCGCAATGGCAATCCTATCGTCGCCAGACAAGAAGCTCGTACTTTCGGACATCTATCAACACATACTGGACCACTACCCTTACTTTCGTACGCGAGGACCAGGCTGGCGAAATTCTATAAGACACAACCTATCGCTGAACGACTGTTTCGTTAAGTCTGGAAGGAGCGCAAACGGCAAAGGGCATTACTGGGCTATCCATCCTGCCAATCTTGAGGATTTTAGACGGGGTGATTTCAGGAGACGTAAAGCTCAAAGGAAGGTACGTCGCCACATGGGACTTGCCGTTGACGAGGAACCGGACAGTCCAAGTCCACCTCCACTTCCGGCTACTCCGCCACCACCACCGCCTCTGGGACCGCCGGTTACAGCCCAGGCAATATCCGGTATCTGGACACCGCACCATCACTTTCACGGTCAATCTATGCAGAATTCTCAACCCTCCAGAAAGCGACAGTTCGACGTCGCTTCCCTCCTAGCGCCGGATGACCAAATCGACGTTCTCAGACCCGTTAAGATCCGGAGGTTCAGCTGCAGTGAGGACGAACATGACCTCCAGGAACCTGAACCGGAAATTGACCACGACGAAGAAGACGTTGACGTCGACGGCGTACCGGAATCAAACGTTTTACCACCGAGTCCACCGTCCAGTAGCCCTGTATCTAAAGCGTCGCCGACGAATCATGGTTGGACCAGTCCTAGCCAGAGTTTGACGGGACCATTTTCCGCCATTCATCTTCACAATCATTTGCACGTTAGGAATTATTACGCCCCAACGAATCCTGGCTCAGGATCAAGCATTTAAGATTAAGGTCGATGTATAATAGAGCCGGGATGTTCTCTTGTACGCTGTATTGACATCTCGTTGGACAATATTTAATTATGTATAATATATACCATATAACATGGATGATTGAAATCACACAAACTGTATTATAGACACACGATATGAAACGCGATGTAAATATTAGACCGGCGATACATAATATACGTATATACGTGTTACGTGAGACTGACGCGAATATTGACTGTTAAAATGTATGATATAATGATAAGGGAATAATAAGATTTACTTTCTAGGATATATATAATAACTGTCTATAATATACCATAACTCACAATCAGATAACAAGTGTATGAAAATATATATTATATATATCATTGTGTACAAATTAATCCTTATGTGTATAATATTGAATTAGATATTATATAGTATATATTTAAATAATCGCGTATGAATCGACCAGATATCGAGACTTTCTCTCGCGACGCTTAAATGGTTGATGAGAAATTCGAAAACAAAAAAAAAACACACACACACAAAAAAACAAAAAAACCTATAGGATTATATATATATATTTAGCCAGGCCGTGGAAACGCCAAGCCTGGTACATAAATAAAACCACGTTACATCGCGTGGTACCCGCAAAGAGTATAACGTATATATGTATACGAGAAAATTTAATAAAACTTTGTTCTCACTCAACATTTACTTTCGACACTATTGTCATGACACATCATTGCGTTTTACCTCAATTAAATCAATCCCGATAGTTATACAGTAAGTTTGTTGTATGTTTATTATCAGCGACCGTTTCCTTATACGTCTGTTCTTATCATCAAACAAACCCCCCCCCCCCCCCCCCCCCCCGCACTATGTGGGAGAATATTTCATTATACCTACCATTAACTAATAAATATATATATTTGATAAGTCGGGATCATGGAGAGAATAGAATAGCTCACATTATAAGAATGTTTCGTTAATTCAATGTTTATTCTTGGGTTGAGAATAACTTCCGTATGTATACCTACTCAACATTCTATCGATCGTAGTTTATGATTTATAATGTTCTATTATATTTAATTAGCACGTACGATATAAACGCGATAAAATTCTTTCTCCAATCTTATCAGATTGATTTGTACTATTACTCTATTTCACAATAGACGATACGCACCTCGCTTCACACGACTCGAAAATGTAAATGAATAAGAAGTACCTAAGCAGGTGCTAACAAGCGAAACGGAATCGCGTTTTCCCTCTTGTCAAATTTCCATTTAGTAATCACTTGGCTAATTATTGCTGTAGCAATACAAACAAGTGTATAAGTTTTTATCTCGTTCATCGAAATGCATTATTATAGAATCATGAGGATCTTCCAAGACAATACGCGCATCATGTAACGTCTGGTTTGCTTAAATACCTACATATTATATGGAAAAGAAAATAATACATCGTCACTGAAGATGTCCTAAAAATAAGTTGTTTAAGAGCGCGGCGAAAGTTTGCGGGCCAAAGTGTTATTTGAATTTTGAAACTGGTGATGGTTTTTTTTTTCATCTTTTTCCATTTTTTTTTTCTTTTTATACTCCGTTTTTGTTTGTGCCAGGGCGAATGATTTACCGTGTATATAAAGCCTGTCTAAAACTAATAGAAACTATACCTCGAGGTTGTGCAAGCCGCTTGTGGTTTGGCGTGTTTAAATATTGAACGTATTAACGTTGCTTTATGAATGTCAAAGCTGTAGAAAACTTCAATATGGGTACGCGTCATTAACCATTGCTACCTCTCACTGTTTCATGTAGGTACTCGTTTAACATATATTTGCCTGGGTATTCAAAGCATGAAACTCGGCATCATCGTAACTATACAACGTATACATACCTATACGAATATGTATAAATTACTGACTGATTTCTGATATTAATACGTCAAACGTCAAAGATAATATCTTTGGCACGTGTTTTATAGGTCATTCTAATTACCCAGTATAAAAGAAACTCTGCAGAGGTTATAGGCACGTATATAAAATTGAAACGCTGCCAATCATATTCAAATTGTATCAACACTAGATTACTATTATTGAATCTTTAATTACTCGGCAAACTATCAAATCGCCAAAGGAAAACACGTTGTACAACCGAAACCGGAGCAAAAAAAAAAAAAAAAAAAAAACAGAAGAGGAGCTCATAATATACCAACAGCAGCTGTGTATACGATGTGGGTAACGGAATGTGTTAATTATCTGTCCCTAATGGTTTGTTTTTATTTGCACGATAAACTTGCAAAAGAAAAAATAATGGCTACGGTGTCCAACCGATCCATATTTAATCGTTTAATCACTGCTTTCCTCAAACCCAACGTCCACCGGGTTGTTTATTTTCGTTAAATAGTTTGCTCGTAGCTTATTTCTGATTTTCTACCCCACGGAAGCTTACCCCAGCTGGGAGCCTGGGTTACTGGTCAGTTGGAAAAGCTTCTTACTGTTAGTTTAGTGGTCTAGGGCACTAGCTCTTGATACATACATACATACATACCTGCAGCCTGTCTGACGGACGCTGAGACCAGGACTTGTTTTCCGGTGGGTTAATCATGAGCGTGTTTGGTTTTTCCTAAGACGTAATGCTAAACTGGGTCAGCAGAGAGTTTCATCCGAATCGTGCCTTTCGCCTTCATCGTGGAATTTACTTTACCAGTAGTTTCAACGTACTATAATAGGCTGCAACCCCGAGAACCAGCTCCCGAGCCTATAGACACCTGGGTAATTTCCAGTTTCCTTTAACCTCACGTGCGGATGATGAGAACCGATCTATTTGTGCCAAATATATATCGCAAATCCTTTTCTTACTTCGCCAATAAATACAGATTGGAAACACGTGGCCCTAATACTATCCCGTCATTTACCTGCGCTCGAGCATTCAGAAAAAATTATTTTTCCTCAACAGATTCTATGCCAAGTCTATCCTCCTTTGGCACAAGGATTGATTTCATCAGAATTAGCATGCATTCTAGTATAATATTGGATAAATTTTTGAGTGTCACTTGCATCTGATTTCTATATATATATTTCATCATTTTTTGTTCCTCTTTACGCATCAAGGACAATTGCTCACGGTGTATACTTAGTGTAATCCTGTATCATTTTTTGTCATTGACGTTGCGCATAGGTACGGTTTCTTGTTTGTGATATTTCGAGCAATATTTAACAAATTGCTTTCGTTCGGTCGTTGGGTTTCCCTCGTGGGTTGCCTGTGCAGGGATTTGTCTGTGCCGGGAGTTGCGTCTATACTGCATAAGGTTTCATTTGATGAAGCAAAAGACAATGTGCAGACAATAGCCAACGACATGAACCACTTGATTCTGCTCGTTCTCTGCATCGCCGTATACATATACATATATCAGCGATTGGGTACATCAAACATTTTCGATTCAATGTTACATATACAGTACTATAACAGAGTAGCTCTACCAATTTTTAATACGCATATTTGAAAACTTTGTTTCTTTTGGACGATCTGCCCCCGGTAAAATCCAGTCCTGGAGTTCGGAACTCGAGGGTGTTGAAAAAATAACCGAGCGTTTTGTGGAAGAGAGCGACTCTGTACACAGGAGGATCCCGAGTTTGTTGATTTTGGCTGCGAAATAGAACTGTGTCTTCGAGTTTTCGAATATTTAACAAATAATGACTGCGCAGACGTAGCTCCTCTTCACCTGCCATTGTTAGCATCGGTCTCACCTTAGACAGATCGGAGCCTATCCTCGCGTAGGTATATCTTACCTGTAGAGAAATATCCTACAGGGAGATATTCTTTTCACGCGTTGTTGGCGAAAGAACAATATTTTTCCATCACATGGTTTGCACCAAATACTTATGCCCATTAGGTTATACCCACCGTGTGCAAGATCGCTACAGGATCTAATATTCCACGTATTTTCCCAAAGCCGCAGCTATCCGTTGCGTTTATTTTTCAAAATCACTTATTCACGCACTCCAATCTCAACAGCTAGTCCTTATCTCATCCGTCCATCTAACTCTCCGCTTATGTATTTCATTTCATTTTGAGGGCAGAATTCAGCAAACAGGAACTACCCGCCAACGTGAGGCTATTTTCACGTCATTCAAGCCAATAATAACGTAACCGTTGCAAAATCGAATGTATCGGCGGTCACCTACCTCTTTCTCAAGATAGCAATATGTCACCATTGGAGAGTGGATGAAGATATAAGCTTAGGCCACATTGTACTCCGGGTACCCTTTGTGCTTAACATGTGTATGTAGATCAGATTTGACCTGCAGGCGTGTTTGCAATACTGCGAACTCCAATCTTGTGCCGTACACGTACATGTACAGTCGAAGACCATCTACATGAATGTGCAAATGTACATGTGTACGGTTTGTACATGTATACCAATGCCAGTGGCGTACAGTAGTTGTTCCGCTATTGTGTATGGCTGGTGTCGTCAGGCGACCTGATCTTGTTACCATCGCTGTTGCCTACAAATGGATTTGCGGCTGCGCAGATTAGAATCTGCCACCATGATTCTCTGCCACCTCGACATTGACGGTGCTGCGAGTATCGCGATGCCCGACGCTCTATACCATTGCGAGAAACGTTTACGTGCTTAATTCCTAACAGCAGATGCTGGTACTTCCAGGTTTCTTTCGGTATCCACACTGCAGACATTCAAAAGTTTTGATTGTTACTTTCGTAACCTAAAATTGATTCCACAACCTACTATAATGCCATCGAATTTTTTCACGAGTATCGAGTCGCCTCAACGTTTACTCTTCTGAAGGACGTATCTACTCGACAATGAGAATATCCGGTGGTGTTGAAAATATATTAGCTCTTCCGTACAGTGGAGAACTAACAAAGCGGAGGGTCGCGATATAAAAGTCCATCGGCAATGAATGAAGCAGAAGTAGCTATGAGTGGGATTGCATAAATATGATGGTCTTCCATATGGAGTCCTGAGGTTTCCTTTTCAGAAGTAGCTGGTAGCTGGTTTTCGGTCAAGTCCCAATAGAGTGAGATTCTCCGGTTTGCGGTTCCAGGTAAAATGTTATGTTCGATTTTCAAGTGGGGAGGTTTGCGGGCTCCGTGCGGTCTTCCCATTCAATAGTTCATTCATTCCACCGGTCTTTCGAGTACACAAGTCTTTCCCAGCTCGATCTATAACTTGCCTTAAACCGGCCTGGATCGACCTCGTTCACCACTGCCACGAAGAGGTCAGGTGTCACGTTTGACGCCTTAATGCCTAATAATCCATTTATGGGGTTTATTCTATTTTTCATGAATACCAGGCCCACCGCAATTGTGCTCTCAAGACTCCAAAAGTTCCCTACGCGAATTCAACTAAGCATTCAATCGGATCGCGCAATCACATTTCGATCCTCAAAAATGAGCTCGTCTGATTATCCACACTATCTTCGTTCTTACCATTTTTGTTTCTTGTTTCATATTTCATCTAGGTACTGCAGGAGCATACAATTAGCAATGGGCAACAGTAACAGGTCCATCAGCTGCCTCGGCACACGAAGAAGTATTTTTGAGTAGACAAAATTCTTGGAGAGTCTGACGAATGAAACCATAAGATGTGATTCTGGAGTAGAAAATTCTGTTCAATATTGTGTCTTGTTAGTTTTCTCATGAAAGGAGTCACAACAAACGGTCGATTCTATTTTCGCATGAGTTCTGCTGATCGTGACAAAGCAATGTCGATGAATGTGTGTGCTTGACGCAGGGCGACACGCGTTAAGCCCATAAGTTTATTAGATACACAATATGAGCATTATATTTGTTCGCGAGTAGCATACAATAATTATTTTTCCTTCAGAGTGACTTTGCTGCCTGAGTACCTCCGTACAATTAGGAATACGATTCCCATTCCCTCCACGTTGAATCGCAGGGATATACTACCTTCGGTACGTAACGATAATATGGCTACAGGCGTTCTTCGGTCTACGTATTCTACGATTACACCTCCTGGGGCGAAGGCAGCTGGTCTTTCGCCCAAATATAAATACAACCAGATACAATAGGCTGAAAATATTTAAAGGAACCGGTCAGAGTTTAATAATAATTGTCGCAAACTACTTTATCGTTCATCGAACCAATCATAATTCTCATATTCTAGTTCACCGCCTTCGATAGCCAAGCGTAGACGTTGAATTTGAAATGAAAATTTGGATTGCAGGGAAAATCAATTCAAATAGATTATGGTACGCGTAAAATTTATTTTTTAGAATGATTAAAATTACAAAATCAAAGAACTGAGCACTTTTTGAGTTTGCAATAAACAGGAATAATAATATTCGGAAACTGAATAGCAAACGCGTCGTTCGATGGATAGACCTCGTTGAAAATTCAAAGATTATCATATTATACAGAGCAGCACCGAGGCTCGGTAATGCCGAGCTAAAAGCTTCGAAATTTGCAAACCTGTGACCAACGTTGTGCCAAATCACTCACTCATGCACACATCACGGAAATATATTCCTACCACCGTGTAGTAGACAATGCAGTAGGACGTATCCTACATACCACGATACGATTATAAAATTCTATTATGCTCCTGCGATCGGAGCTCCAACAAAAGGCATGAATGTTACCAAAAATAATTTCTGTATGGCCATAAAATATTTGATAACATCCATTTCGCTCGACGACTGGACCACATACGTACTGCATGGTTGTAAAAAAATGTGCAGATATAAATGGCAAATTATAGACAAAATTGTTATAGCTCGATGTTTTCTCTCTTCGCCATCACCGGACACGCAAGAATATCTGTAAACAATGAAGCAAAAATAAGCATAGAAGAAGAAGAGATGAAAAAAAAAGTAGTTGGCAGTTTTATTTCTGGGGCTAAGCCACAGACGGTCGCTTCATCAAGTATCACTCGTATTCGTTTTGGTCGCGAAGGACTCTTCGTGGTGAAACCGACCATGTGATCGAATGTTGTGGGGTCCTGTGTGTTAGCTGCGGCTTCTCGAGTTCTCAAGTGTCCTCAGGCGGGTGCCGGGCAAACGTGAATTAGAAACAAATTCGAATAGAATTGGAAACTTGGTTTTCGCGGCTTTTTCCACCTCCTGGACCATGGTTACCCGTGCGTAAACTCTACGGGTCTTCCCGGGATTCAGGATTCAGGATTCAGGATTCAGGATTCAGGATTCGATTTCCTCAAGGGGTTCGCCGTGAGGACTGTGACGTGCCCGGGGTGTGCCTGGCCAGATGCAAACTGAATTTTGATTCACCCCTATCCTCACATCCGCCGTTGGGCATCAGGACAACCAAATGACAAGCAAATGATCACCGCGATCGCATCGGAAGATGAGAAGGCAGGAATGGTCCTTGCTCATTGTTAATTAGTAGCTGCCGTTCATGTTGGCTGTTTACCATCAAGTTTCGTAAACAATTTATCCATCGGATTCTTGCAGCCTTAGATCAACCTCTTCAGAATTTCCGCATATTTATTACAATAAATTAGTCGACGTTACTAAGGCATGTGCATGTATTCGGAAAGTGAAATTGATTGTATAAAAATATTGCTCATATGTGAACCGAAGCGAAGAATAAGAAATGAGGAAAAAGGCAAGAATAAAAAATGGCCTAAAGGTGTGCTATTTATAAAGCCTTTGTATGCATCTCATGTTTGCACTGCGGCCACCAGTAGCCATGTGATCGAAGTGTCCCCACAATATTTCTTTACACACGTCCCTATTTTTTACACGCGCACACATCCAGACTCTCGGCTAATGGATCCACTCGAGACTACTTCTGCAGACGCAAACACCGTCGTCAGGCTTTTCAAAACTCGTATCCGTCCGCGGTCGCTACTTCTGTTCTCGAACCGCGCGTTATAAACAATTGTCGTGCATTTTACCTCAACGATAAACAATCCCTACTGGATTATCATGGGCTTGGTAACCATCTTTCCTGGTGAAAATTGCCATTTTATTAGCATTGAAATTCTCCCACAGCCCAAATGGTGGCATATGCATTGTAGCTTGCGGGTAGAAATAGGGGAAAGTTTTGAAACTATAAACGAAGAAAATTTCTTTATTTCCCCAAGACCCAAAGCATTTCCGTAGTGCAGAGTTTCAACACGCAATAGCATTACCGATTGGTTACAAGGTTAGTAACAGGAGTAGGCAGTTTTACCCGTCGACGAAACCTGATCGCTTGATTTGCTGGCGAGGTGACGCGTCCCTCGGGAAGATGGTTGCCATCCTTCGTACGAAATTCCCGATGAATCCCGAGGGGTCGCTACAGGCTACAGGCTACAGGCAGCGCTTAGCTGGCTAATATATTATCCACCTAACACATTTTGCGTCAAGTTAGACGTCCACCGCGTTATTGGCCTTTGTTATGCTTAGGGGCTAGATAAATATTATCGACCTATATGTATATGCATATATACTCGGCGTTTTTTGTTTTGTTTTTTTTTTCTTCCTTTTGCTTTCAGTCCAGCCGGATTCCGTTAGTTCTGCAACCCTGCAACGCGGGTTAGCTTAGTTCATAAAAAATGAAATTTATCCTCGCAATTCTTTATGATCGAACAACGTCAAGGTCGGCAAAATCTGCAAGTTGAAATTAACGGTAGAGATAGATAAATACGAGTACCTATACATACAGTTCAGTAATGGAAGGATGCATGCGGGGGTGAGTGGATTGTTTGAAATGAGAAATATTGTGAAACGGTGTGATAGGTATGTTGTGTGGAGATTTTGTGCACAATATGTCAAGTAGCGGGTATCATCGAGAAGTATAGAAATATAAAAATGTAATGACTTTATTCAGTGCTGTCAAGCCTGTAATTACCAACCCGATGGAGCAGTAGGTACGCGAAGCCGGGAGCTGAACCCCTCGGTGATTATCGGAACCCTCGATGATTACCAAGTTAGTTTAAATAGAGTATAGTGTTTAAGAACCGGGCTGGAACTACCTAATTCTAATCACCGGTTGTCGGAATGTATCTTCTCAACTTAGAGACCATTTCCAAATTTTATTCGTCCCCAAAATTCTCCAAGTTTATCACAACTAATTCTAATCCAAACTCCGCCAAGATTTTTCTGGTATAACAAATATCTATACCCGCACGAATTCCTATTCGCATGATAAAGAATTGGAATATTTTATGATTTTCATAGAAAAGTGTAGTTATTTTCATGAAGAATTGTTAGTCTTCCGCATTTGTCATTAGTTGAAATCACAACATTTGATGAAAAAAAAAAAAAAAAAAACAGGTGCAGGTTTCATGATATCGAAATAGCATCGAAGCGGAACTCGGGAAACGAGGAAGTGAGATGAATTTTCGCGAGAATCGATAAAAACTACCAGATTCCCCGTTGGCAATCGCAATTAAATTTCAGTAGAAAACAAAGGAAAAAATTGTCCAGAGAGTAGATAAGTTGTATAGAAATTATAGTTCGCCCGCCGTGTAAAATTTGAAGGTGGGAATTGAAACGTAGATGTAAATAAAATTTAAGGAGAAATTTGTATTGTTGACAATAGGGGAATTTGGTGGATGTAAAGAAAGCACGTTTAACCGGTGCAAACTTCCTACCCTGAAACCTTTCGCCACGATATATGGGATGGTCGGAGGGATATACCGCGTCGCGACACGGCGCCAAATTCCGTTTAGAGATTCCATTCACGTGCAAGATGGCGGCTGTAGTTTGCTCCCGGCATGCACCGCGCTCCTCTCCTCTTGTCTCTCCCCCCCCTTCGATCCTCCTCGCCCGTTCTCTCGCTGAGGTAGAGATACCGGCGTCGGGACGCTCTGTGTTGGTTAGGCGTCCTAACAGTTTGACGACATACCCATTACCTTTTGGTGGAATGAGGCAGAAAGCCGGAGTTTAGGCTTTGGGTTGTTCAGTTCGAAGTACAGAGCTCGCCGGGGGGTTGTGACTCCAGGAGAACTGGAGAACCGGAGAACCAGAGGACGCGGCGATGTCGCGGGGATGAGTCGCTCGACGAAGGGGGTTGGGGTTGCAGAGCTACCGAGAGGATGGGGTGAACAGCTATTTGCGCGTCTTTGTATAAAATAAACGCCGGTTAGAGGCAGCTCTGAATACTAATTTTACCCCAACAGCTCGCTCCTGCCACGGAGTTAGGACGGGGGTTGTACAATCGAGCGAGACAACTTACCTTACCTCAAAAAGGACGAACCGAACCCCTTGTACACACCTACATACCTGTACAATACATATATACAGATATATGGTATATACATATGTATACCTATTCTCCACGGACCAATCCTCGACCGCAAAGAGTTTCAGATTCCACACAATACAGACCAGGGACATTATTCCACGCCATTGCATGGCATATATAACATATCCTTTCCTTTCATCAACAATTCTTGCATTGAGAAAACGCGAAGGGTGTATCGTGATCTTTTCAGGGTAATAATATCCTCAATTAAAAAAGTTAGTCGAATTTAAAGGGACTGCGGTACGGATTGAAATTACGAAAAAATTGCATTGCTGTTTCTAGGTATTTCTACATAGTCAACTTCGGACGTTTTCATCTCAGAACTATTTTTTTTATGATTGTCGTGAGATTTTGCGAGCATCGTTAATCCGATTTAACTTTTCGAGGTTTCGTTACGTTCGAAAAACATGCCCTTATCTTCTGTACACAGGAAAAAAATAAAAATAGAATAAGGAATTTTTTTCACTGACGATGAGTTACTCGCAGAAGTTGAATCAGGCTAACGGTGTGGCTAATCCTTACGACACGGCTTAATTTTCTCTAGTTCTGAATTTTAAGAATTCAATGAAAAATAATTAGTGTAAAAGAGTACGTTTAGGATTTTTCATCAACCGAATCAATATATGGTTGATGAGTATCTCCCTAACGGATTATGGGATAAGGATCCTTTTCATTAAGTGTTTCTATTTTTTCAGCTATATATTTTCGAGAAAGGTGCAAGATGAGAAGACGAAGAACGTGAAATTGACTTCCATTGCGACAATTGGCTCAGATGAAGAAATATACTTACTTCTGAAGCTCCGAGAACAGATATTGAAGTAGGTAAGTGTAACAACTGTTTTTTTACTGGATAACAATTCGCACGATATTTTTCTTGTATGTATACGTACATTGAACATTAAAAGTAACTCTTGAAAGCAACGTTTGCTACATATACGATAAGGGTATAGTATAGGTGTATGTCGAGTGTATATATATATATATATATTCGAGTGGGCCAATCGATAATTGACGCTTGAAAGATGTTAAACTGTAGGATAATTTATTGTAATTGCCCGTGAAGAGTTTCAAAAGGAACTTAACCTGAGAATCTCAGAATATTGGAGTTGTTCGAATATATATCCATGTTCAAAGCGTAGCTTCGAAATTGGGTATGGAGTGGCGGAGAGGCGGAGAGGCCAATGAGTGGCTAAAAGTCGGAGTTTTTGTAAACGATGCTGGGGTGTGTGGCGAGCAAACAATCGCTTGACCGCGTTCTGGAATATAAGGACCTCGGTCATCTGCTGCTGCCGCTGTGGCATCCGCGTACTTATCCATCTCATATATGTATACGTATACCTATCCATCTATACATATATACATAGGTATATGTATGCTATATGTATGTATGTAAGTATATACACGCGTGAACATACGGCTACCGATGTGTAACGCTCGCATGCCACCGGTCACTGCTACTGCGCGTAATGGAGTGTCCACTCGAATTCCTTCGACTTATACACCGCCGGATACATCTGCACACGTATAATATAGCCTTATACTTACTATTACATTTATACGTATGTCGTTGTCAACATGGTCCTATGTTTGCTCAAAACTTTAGCCCACTGCTTTGAGAGACCGATATGTACAGGAGAGCCCAACAAATATGCAAATACATTCTCATCACTGCATCCCCGCGCTCACTGAATCAGGGATGAAGGATCGTATAGATCAGACGGAAGTATATCCTGTATACATTTACAACTATGCGAATCCAACCGTGGTGGATTTATTTAATTAATTTTTTTCACATATCTTTCAATTGATACGAATGGAGGGGGTTTTCTCGTAGAATATATAGAATGATTCCCGGGGTGTAGGTAAAGTTTGTCGTGCGGCCTATTTTGGACAGAATGGCACGATTGCGTTTTGGCTGTGTAAGGCAAAGCTGCAGATGCTAAAAGAAGATTAAATCCGTTACTTTAAGGTTAAGACGGATCAACGTTGACGGAGCTAATCGAGCGGAAGGATTTTTTCACTGCAGAAACGAGAGAATTGTAACAGAGGGCATAATATCCTCTCAGTCCTAATCTCTTCTTACCTTTATGTATATTATATATATATAATTTACTACAGATATTTCAATGAAATACGAAGGAGTTTACTCTACATATACTAATTGCCACCTGAAAGTTCATTTGATGATCATTACTTTGTCGATGATGGCATCATGTCACTCCCGATCATTGTCATACAACGCGGGAATTTCTTCATATTAGTGATATAATCTCGACCCCGACGCTGTACACCGTGATGACGATTGTTGACCGTTCGTTCAAAGCCGTATAGCTAAAACGTCACGTTCTCGAAGGGCCAGGCTCGCCCGTCTTGGTTTGTTAGTTAAATAAACATACCGTGTTATGTGGAGGTGTCCTGACAACACAAGAACCTTTGTTCGTTGTCGGGACGCCCGTCAAGCGCGTCTCTCTCCGCGTCTTGCGATCGACGATTAATGTGCATACCGACCGGCTTCTATATATGTATATATATCATACATTATACCTATAACTGCAGACGGTATATACGAATACTGCCAGGAAGACCCGGATCAATGTCAGAATCAGAACCGGGACAATACCGAGAAAGAATTTCAACTAATTTCCAGATAACTTGGGAGGCGGCAAAGTTCAGGTAATTCCACAGGATGAGACTGCGAGGAATTCATCCTTCTGCATTCTTGCACTAAAGTCTCAAGTCCGCCATTGTTCAATTCCGCATCTTGAAAGTGATCGTGGCTGGTTACTGCATCAGGATATGTAGATATGTAGATGTACACACGGTGCTCCATGTGGTTTATCCTTAAGGCCATATGGGACAAGTCGCTTTGAACCTATAACCCAGCTAACATAAAAATTATGAATCTGAGTGGAATTCTATTCGTTTTTATCCAAACAGTAAAATACTTAGCCACTTCCTGCTGCGGTAAATCATCATTCCCTTGACTTTCGTTCCGGTAGGTTGTATGGCTTGGAAGAAACTACGAATCGCGTTTTCGAGGTGATGATAATTCATGGTAATAATGGAATTCAGAAAAAAGTCCCGTACAACATTTGAGTTGATATGGAAGTCCGTTCGAAATTCTATTATTACTAATTGTTGTCATCTCGAAAACGCAATTCGTACTTTCTCGATGACTATCCAACCGATCCGAATCAATCCTCGACTAATGAATTCGGTTTTTTGGCAGAAAGTGGTTAAGTATGTCACTTGATAAAAAAAATAACGATAGGATTCCAATCGAAATCATGTTTTTTATTATGGGAAGGTTGAGTTGGAAGTGATCTCTACTATATCACCTTAAGAGATATGCAGTACCTTGTAAAACTTAGTCGGTACGATATACAAATAGGTACACTAATGCGTGGTTGGATGATGCACCGATCTGATGAATCATTGTGCTTCTAACAATGTTGACTTGAGTCCAGCTATAGTACAATAGAGACACGCCTTGGGTTATGTAGGACACTGCTTACAAAACTCTAGCGATGATACGTCTCATTGTAAGGACAAGGGGATATTGTAAAAGTGATGAAAAATAATTTAAGGCCAGTGTTACAAGCCCGAGCGCTCTGACACGGGGCTGACGTTGGACACAATAGAGTATAATTCAATTAGCTTCTTCTGCGCTTGGCCTGGAATGATATTCATCTTTTACCCGATTTTTTCGCACGTCTCAAAACACCTCTGAAGTATATTACATTTATTCAAACTCTGTTTTCGTTCGAACAGCTTGTAAAATACGGCCAAGGCTCTTCTGCGCACGAATTATAATAATCACGTTTGAAAAAATCAGCTTACGACTATAGATGTCATCATTTGATTATTAATACATTTCTTTCGGCGATGATTTTTGTTATTGAAAAGAAAAAAAATGATTTTAAAACAAACAAAAAAAAAATAAATCTAAAAAAGACGACAAAGAAATGACGAATGGAATGAAAAAGCAGATAGATATAAATCGAGTACGGACAGGTATATAGGTAGTAAAATTCGGATACTACTTTGTCAAAAATGAACCCGTCAAAAATAAAAGAAAATTGTGATCCTCTGACGGTGCAGCCATATGTTGGCAAGGTTTTAATCAACGCGGTGCAAATCCTCTCGGCATATAGCCTTTTTCACTTTTTATCGGAACTTTTTTTTTTTTTTTTGAATTTTTTTTATTTATTTTATTTCATTAGCGGACAGCAGTCGGATTATCCAGGCGAATCCCTCTTTGGTATTACCGAAGCACCGAGAACCTAGGAAATGTGAAAATAGCGTCAACCCCTACAGGCAACCGTACGGAGAAAATACCGAATTTTTCCAATCCCCGTAACGTGTATAATAGCCATCAGAGGTAGAGGCGGAGGTAGGTACCTGTACATTGTACAAGGTAATATACGTACACATATATACAACCCGCACCGCGGTAGTGAATTTTTTCTCTCTGAATTTTCATTGGTCCTCAGCCTCACTCCCGAGGGATTTACAATGTACGATCTACGATATTATAAGTTATATACGATCGATGCGAATCTTAATTCATTTTAACCGATGAATATCGTCCATGGGGAATTGAGAAATCTATGCATACCTACAAATGTGATTATCGATTTTAATAAAACATGAATTGACAAAAACTTCAGGAGCGGATATTTTTCTTCCGCCAAAATCTTCAATTTTTTTTTTTTTTTTTCTGCCAAATAGTGCCAAGGTACATGCGCATGACATATCTGTATATTGCGCGATCATTTATCCCCCTAGAGGAAAAAAAAAAAAAAAAAATAAAAAAAACGTCAGAGTTTCTCCGGGAAAAGGTGAAATCTATTTTTTATTTTTTACATTTTTTTTTTCACCCAGAGATGTAAATATGGCGTGGGTAAGCTTAGTCCGTTACGAGTTGTAGCCCCGCCCATTCCCAGGGTACCCTCGCGGTGTTCCCTGCCGGCATTTCCAGTATTCCTCCCCCAGCGAAAAATAAAGGAACAAACGCCGCGGCACACAATTGTTGAAACATTTTTGACGCGAGAGACAGAGGGTGGATGTGATGCGGCGACGCCGTCGACGTCGACGTCGACGTCGAGGTAGTCGTAGTCGTAGTCGTCGACTGCCTGACGCTGGATATGTTCGGGTTGGTTTTGGAGGACGGAGGACGGAGAACGGAGGGTGTAAAGAGAGGTGGGGATACAGGGGAAGTTCTGAACGAACGTAATTTGCATGATTTTGCATGTTTTAGCGCTTCGTGGTGCAACCATCATCCCTTTAACCTCCCCCACTGTCTACGTTTTCTACTTGCTTTTCCTGCTATACTATACACAGAGCTTTCTCGGACCCGCGGAAGGGCCGAATTATTTTTATCATACTCATTCGTCTCAGGAATATACCGTCGAAGATAACGAAGCATCGGTGTAGGTACCTATCACTGCTCATAACTTACGGGGCGGGATAATTGAAGTTCCGAATTTATTTGGACAAAACAACAAAAGCTCCGAACGGTATTCCGAATTTATTTGAGACGCCATTCTGAGTTTTTATATATAAGAAACGTTAGAGTTCAGAAGTTGCAAATTCTGAAGGGTCGGAACGTAGACAGCTCAAAGATTCGAAAGTTAAAAGCTCAGAACGTACTAAAATCTGCAAATTAAAGGAAAGCTCATGACAAATTGTCAAATAAATGACGTTGCATAAGCGGATTCCGAAATTCAGAGTTTTGCCCTTTCGGATCTTTATAGCTTTTGGAATTTTGAATCTTCAGTGTTCTTCCATTCAAAGTTTTCTAAATTGGCTACGTGGACTTTCGGGGAAATGATCTTTCTAAAAACTGCGACTCGATATTTTGAAAACTACGAATTTGGACGCTTCAAGGCCCTTGAAAATTCCGAATTTCAATTCCCTCGTACCATGCTTTATAAACTGTCGAATGATACAACTTCTACCAATGATTTTACTGAAATGAATCGATTAAGCCTTATTCGGTTGACAATTAGTCAAGATCGGCTTGTCGATCGTATAAACGAATTTTGCAGCTACTTCAGATCACAACGCCATTCATTCTCGGCACAAGTATGAGGTGTTAAAAAAAAGTTCCCGCAGAGCAATAAAAAAATAATATCGATGACTTTCGTATATATATTGACTGTCAAGGAACAACGGTAGGATGACTGGGTGAATTTGACGTGTGAAAATGACTCACCCTGGTCGGTGGTGTGGTGGTCACCGTATCATTTCTGACCGCCGTAAGGTCGGCCGCTGGTATTCGGCCAGGAGTAACAATGGGCCAATAGCGACCGATAATGAGGCTAGCATTGTCGCGAAATGCCTGCAGGACGATCTCGTACCTACCTACTCTACACGGATCGAATACGCACACCGGACGCTGGTCAACGAACAACGGGGCCTCGTCCCAACGACCTGGACACATTTGCCCCTGCACGCGGTTCATTACACCGGTAATCACGCAAATTGCGAGAAGACCGATACATCCAATATCACGTAACCATCATCGCCCAATCCTCGATATCTCACACATATACCTATGTAAAGTAGCATCCAAAATCTGCCATGATCATATATTGCCGGCAAGTTAAAGCACATGCTGCACTATTGGCTTCCATTTTTCGCCCCATTCGCGAATCTATTGGTCCGCAAGTCATCTATCTGCACGCTGAAGAACAGTGGCCATAGGTAGAATTCTGATCTTAGAATTAGATTATTTGGTTGACCGCGTCAAAAGCAAAGTACATATATATATACCTATACCTGCAGCAGGCAAAGTTCGCAAGAGAGATGAAGATAAGACACGATTTTCGACATTGTTGTAAGTTAACTTGGCCCTAATCTTTGCCCAAGATCGTAGATCAAGTCGTAGATATAAGCATTTATGGTGGTATGTGATGATGTTGGTCGGTGACCGCCGTCACAACAGACATATATACTACGAGCACAACTATAACTACTATACCCTGGTGAAGATATTTTCTAAATTAGTTCTGCTACCCGGTCCCCGCACTTTGTCTGAAATATTTATTTAGCTTCGAGAGGAAACAGTCCTTGATGGATTTTGCGAGCAATTTATTGTTCTACAAGCCGATTATACAGCTTAAAATTCAAAGGTACCCACCATTTGGTACTTTTCAAAAGGTCCTAGGCTGACCCGCAGCGGGAGCCAACAGGTACCGCGGCGTGACATGCACTAATTTCTACGCATTACAAACACGTCGATTGTCTGTCAACAACTTGTCCGAAACCGCAGGTGCTTTGCGATACGATTTATAATTTATCTTACTAACACATCTTTAGAGTGGGAAAAATTAGCTCGACTTTGCGGCTAAGTGTGTAGATCTCCATCACCTCGAAAACGCCATAATATATGAGCAATTTTTCCCAAACCACGTCACAGTCGATTTGAACGCTTTATATTTCAACAGTAAGTCACTATGTATTTCATTTCGTTACCATTTTGAAGGATGTACATTCATTTGTTAATCAATCTTTCCACCTAACCTAAAAAAATCTCACCTGAATCCGAAAGAATTGGCAAAAATCGTTGAAAATTTTGAAAAGTGAAATACTCAGCCGCTTTCTGCTGACGATGAAGCATTGATTTTCAAAGTTTTAGTCAATAACATTCTATGGTTTGGAGGAAACGACGAATTGCGTTTGCGAGGTGTGCAAGCAGGTGGCAGCCATTTGAGGTTAGAAAAAAATTCGCGAGTTCGCAAAGCAACGAACATAAATATGTGCGAATGGATCTTTTCGATGATGAATGAAACGCGTATATAGTTCTATACGTCTTAAGCTATCGTATGAAACTGGAAGCAGTTAATTGGCGAGAGCGACGTGGAACAAAGAGAGGGTTGGATCGGCTTTTAAGCCTGCAGCGGACCTCTTCGTGACCGAAGTGAGGTATATATAGTATGAGAGGCTGCAGTGCAATGCTTTATACTGTTTTGTGGGCCTCCTCGGCGGCATCTCGAATGATTACAGGCCGGCGTCGAGCGCCATTGCGCGAGCATACAACGCATCTCGAGTGTTCGCAGATGCCTGTAGCGCGAGGCACACCGATACCTATCAAAGCGGACTTGAGAAGGAGCATAGAAAGACAGAGAGTGAGAGAGAGAGATAGGAGAAGAAATAAAGAAGGGAGAAAAAAATCAGAGAACGAAGGAGCGAGAAAAGAAAGAAGACTAGAGGAGGATGATGAGATGTGGATGGAGCTGGAAAACGAGAAGGAGAATAAAATAGGAGGAGGATAGATGAGGAGGAGAGGCTCTCAGAGCGAAGCGGACAGGATAAATAAACCCGGTGCGCCGCCCTCTCATCTTGTAGACTTCTATTTCGCCGATGCGCCGCTGCAAGTCATCCTCTCTTACCTCTTCGGCTTACTATACATATAGTATACTTGCTATGGGCTACAGATCCTCATGCTTTTCCTTCTTCTCCTTCTTCTTCTTCTTCTTACTGTTCTTCTTCTTCTTCTTCTTCTTCTTCTTCTTCTTCTGCAGGTCACGCTCCGCGGACTCCCGCTTTGACGATCTTCAGGACGATGATCAGGATCGGAAACCCAGCAATAAAGCAATGGCCGCTCCCAAGGTGGACATAGAACTGGCAGCAAAAAAATGGTGCATTACTTGATCATGTTGAAAAAGTGTACCGAGAGTTTTTGTGGGTGTACACCATAGGGAATTAGAAAATTGCCTGCATGTTTAGGCAATTCAAACACCATCTGACGGTCTTTGTTTTCGCCTTCATTTTCACTGACAAAAGAAGAATAAAAACCGTCGAATGATTTTTGAATTGCCCAACATGTCAATCTCAACTTATCTGTACGCGCAGATCATTTTCAAGGCGGTAGCGCAAGAAAAACAATTTCTAACCCCGTTTTGCCATATCGATGACATTGACTTCCGAAATTGTCAAATTTGAATGGCAAATTCATGGCATATTTCAATTCAGAAATGTTATGTACATACCGACAATTTCGTTGAAAAAAAAATTCGACGCGACGCTTTGTCGTCTACTAAAATTTTGATAAAAAGCAGTTTTTCATTTTTCAAATGGCCGCAAAGAATTTTCGATAAAAACACAAAAGCTACTAGGCCGCATTCGCCGTAACATATACTACACGACGTTCGGCTTTTACTCCTCGAATTACTCGATTACGACTAGACTACGAGTTTTTTTTTTTTTTCATTGTTTAATTCTGAAAGTAAATGACACGTGATATACAACGCTATATTCGAGTATACGATCATCTGATGTGTTTGCCTAACTAGCTGGTACTCGAACAAACATAGACCGCCAGCGTGCACAAAAATATACCTACATATATGAGTATATGTATAAGATGAGTATACAAGAAAATATTTGGGTTATTATCGCGGTCGAAGGAGATGGCTTTTAATTAAAAGACAAACGAAAGTTGGCTGTGATTTCTCAATAAGCAACCAAGAGTGGCGGCGGGACTTAAAGCGGATTGCCAACCAATTATCTGCTTCGATATGATCTGTTCGATGTTGCGTTGCAGACTATAAGGCGGAAAGCCTGAGAACGGCGAGCAGGGCGCTAAGCCCTTGGAATTATATACCCAAGGGAAATATAGACCAAGAATAAAGTACAAAACGAGAGACCGGCTTGAGTTCGGTTATTTTCTATATGTATACAGCCAACCAATGTATATTATATATACATATACACCAAAATCATTGCTCGAAGTATAGATATACGTATATAGATTCAAGCTTAAGCAACTTTTGGTTACGTTTGCCAAAGTTTTGCCACATTTACTCATTCAATTTTTGGTATTAGGAATAAGGTGATGTCTCAGACCGAATAAGCCGCGCATCAGGCTAAAACATAAACTACGATATGGTTTTCACGTGTCGTTCTCGGTTCGTCGATGCCCTATATTATATATAGCGCAGAACGCAGGGGATGCTGAGAGCGCAGTGTAAAGACTTGTGAAAGCTTCCGGAGGGAGTAACAACCGCTGGGGTTAGGTGGTATATAAAGCGGGAAGGGAAATTGCCGTGAAAACGCGTCCCGACGACCCACGACCCGCACGACCACACTCCGGGGATGAGAGAAGATATAGCCGAGAGTACCATTGAGTAATATCAAACATTTAGGTTCAACTCGACTCTGCACAATTCGCTATAGGTACTACGTGTTCACAGGAGGGGGGGGGGGGGGGGGGGGGGGAGGGAGGGAATGCGGAGCGCGAAACGCAAAACGTGGTAGCCGAGAGTCGCGCGGAATCCAGAACTGACGATGAGCGACTGTCGCCCAGTAACTGTACGTATAGTTCACTGATCGCTAAATACACTCACTCGAGTAGCAGCAGCCTATCATTCCACGCCATCGGACGCGAAGAATCACTCGATAATGAGAGAGAGATGAGAGAACAAGTCACTCTCCTCGCTTCTCGCTTTTCGTTTATGGCCCCTGGTCCATTCCTCGCCGATCATCGACAGTTTTCCCACGTTACATCGCGTGACATTATATACCAGTACGTTTGTTCATATCACATGAGGTTGAAATTCGTAACGTTATAACGCAAGTAAATTTAGAATAATGGGAAACAAATTCTTCATTTCCTGACTTGAACGATTCAAAAACATCAAAATAGATTGGATGATTTTCCAAAATGAGTACGATTCCCACGTATTTCGTCAATCTTGCAAATCTAACAACATTTGGGTCATGCATTGGTGAATTCTTTCAAAAAAATTTATCACATTCAAGGTACGAACTTCAACTACAATATATTACTTTCTAGGAATGTTCAACGCAATATTACTCGAGATATTTGTAGGTACAGCTGATTCGAGGCATTCGGAACCTTCAGTCGTGAAAATGACCAATGTTAATTACTTCCTCGGAATCACAGGATAATTTATTCGAGATAATAGGGGCCGTCCTTATTACGTAAGGTTAATTTTTCGACTTTTTACCCCCTCATCCCCCATCTTATAAAATTTTTGTCGTCAAGAAAATCTAATTAACTGATTTGATTATCTATTCTGTGACCCAATTTGACTGAAAGTACTCAGGTAGGACTTTTAGAATAGCCCCTTGCACCCAAAAGCCGATTAGGAAAGTTGGAACTTGTGACATGGCAACACTTTTCAATGCGACAGTTTTGGTCTGGTTCAAAATACTTTTCATGCCTCGCAAGTTTGTTGAGTTTCTCTAATTGAACAGGTTTTGGCGGATTTTTTGAACAAGTTTGAAGAAATTGACTTGTTTCTTCAAAATCGGACCACTAAACTTGTACTTGCAAAATAAGTTATTCAGTGAGTTTTATGGAATAATCAATGAATCTATACTTCGAACTTCTAAAACTTCAAGGATACTCAGTAGGTGAAGTCGGAGACCTCGTAGTTTTTCGTGAACAATTGTACACATTTGCGTAGTTTCTTAGATGATTTCATATTTCTTGTCCATAAAACTTACACAATTCATGAACAGAATTACTTCAATGCCTTATGAAACCTTAGGTACTGCAGAATGTTGAAGTTTCCTAAAATCTCCCGGTATTCCTCAAATTGAGTTGAATTATTTCTACGAAGGTAAATGTCCCTTAAACTGGTGTATTTTGAACAGCTGTCAAAAAAAAGGGTGAAAAGTGAGAATTCTCGTTGACATAAATTGACTAATTAAAAGAGTTGGATGAAGTAAATCAATTCTGATCATGTCTGTATGATCATGCATGTAAAATGTATTATATATCTACCATTATCGATTTTTCGTATTCATGGATAATTGAACTCGCGTTCTACCACCAAACTCATCGAAGGTAAAATAAACAGAATTAGAAATAAATGTATGCGAAAAAAGTCTTTGAAAATAAATGCCTAGACCGAACTTTACCCGATGGGCGAGGGACTCTCTTTGAATATATAATTGGACATCACCCGGGTATATATAGGTAACAAGATGAATTTCCAGGCGTTGGCATAAATATTGTGATATAGAATAATTACAAAGGAAGCAAGCAGAGTGAAGGGGGTGTAGGGGGATGGGGGGGGGGGGGGGGGGGCGCGGGGGATGGCGCTTCTGGTTAATTTATTATTACTTGCCAGGGGAATTATGGATGGACGCCAAGCCCGCGGAGTCAGGGTGCAACCAACACCCTTTATTGGCAGAGAGATCGGGCCACGGGGTTGCTGCTGGTCTGGGAATCGAGAGTCGGTAGTCGGTAGTCGGGAGTCGGTAAAACGGTGCCGTAGCACCTAACCAAGTGTCTACCTATATTCTATCTCTCGCCAGCCATTAGTCGCGCGCTGCAAATTGAGTGGAGCCAGCCAGCTACACGCCTGATTCCATTAAAGACATCAAACGAACAAAAATTACATCAACCCGCGCGCACCACCCTCTACTTGACGGTGCCACGCTGCAGCTTCACACGGTTGTGGAACACACGCGCAAACCTACGATCCCTCCTTCACACCCTCGCATACCTTTTTTCTAGTTTCTATAACACGGCCCAGGGACACCGTGTGTCCTTGTGACTAGGTATATACCGACAGGTGAACGTATAATCTAGCATCGGTGGAAACATACCTTCACTCGACTTCAGTTCTTACTTTCCTAGCATAGAACAGTCACAGTTGCGTGTGTAACAATAAACCATGAAATTCAAAATGATTACGAAAAATGGCATTCTTTTGCGATTTGGGTTGGTACGGATTTCACTTGTGTTTGAAAAGTAAAAAAATCGTTTTTCATCACTAAAATGCATAACTCTTCTTGGACAAGGAATCGCTAGCTGATGATTTCGAAACGGTTGGCATTTTCGGGCGAAGAAAACATGTTCCAATTAGGATTAACAAAATCGAAATATATGCACTTCGAGAGAAATGCGCCTGGAAATACAGGGTGATTCGGAATTTGTAACGAATATTTTCCTGCAGGGTAAATCCTTGTCAAAATTAAAGCCGAAAGTTCCTTAGCCATTTTTCCGAAAAACATATTTTGTACTGGGGAACAAATTTTTTTTATTAATTTTTTTGCTAAAAAATCGGAAAAAATTAAAATAATTAGAGCAAAAAAAAAAGGATTATTTTTCTCGAGTATTATAGACTAATTATTAGGAAAATTTCAATCGCCATTCCGATCAGATAATGTGGAACAAAAAATAAAAAATAAAATAAAATTGAAAAATTTTTTTAAATGGAATGGGTCGATGAACTTTTATGAAATGACTAATAGGAACTTTCGACTTCAATTTCAACAATTAGGATTCACCCTGTCAAATATTCGTCACGAATTCGGAATCACCCTGTATATGAACTTCTTTACATCACGTTTCATAACTGTAGCAAA
The DNA here is from genome assembly GCA_963989295.1 of Ametastegia equiseti. NCBI lineage: Eukaryota > Metazoa > Arthropoda > Insecta > Hymenoptera > Tenthredinidae > Ametastegia > Ametastegia equiseti. Next base: position 9,061,187 of record OZ022393.1, read on the forward strand.
AAATCACGATTCAGACCAAACTTGCGGTATTTCCTGAAAGTTTTTTAAACATGGCGGATTCTGTAGAAAAATTCTTTAGAATTGGTGCGGTAGATCAGGTGCTACAGCGATTTGCAAAATATAGCCAATAGAAAATTTCGAAAGAACCACTTGTTATATGATACGAGAAGAATTAACATTCAGTTATAAAACGCGAACAACTCGTGTAACAAATGCGAAGAATATAGGCCGAAACGAGTCCGTGACGGCCACCCCCAAAAAACTAGAATTATTTACGGTCCATCTCCCATTTTTGGAATCACCCAAAATCTACATTTTACACATTTTTCCATAGCACAATGATTCAGGGTTTCTCTCTTAACACGTGATCATAATCCATCGAATACTGGAAAAAAAAACAAAAAAACAACGGACTTTCGAAAACCGTTCCAGCATCTCTTTGGTCAACGTTTATTATCAACTAATAAATTCCACTCATGGTCAGACCATATTTCATCACATCGTTTTCACGCTGTACTCATATGTGTGATGCCTGTATATATCTAAGTAAGTACTTTGAGGGTACTGCAGAAGTGAATGTAGAGGGTGAGGTTGGTGGGTGTTGGGTAGATGGAAGTATAGGGGGATGGAGGCGAGAACGTTTTGACACAATTTGCCGGCTGACAGTCTGTACCGGGACGGAGGGAAAAGCTGGTAAAATTAAATTTCGAGCGCTTTATTTGATCATATTTTGCATCGGCTTTGACGCTGGTCTCATAGGGTATATATATGCTTTTAAAATATATTACGAGATCCGGTAAGAGCTCATCAAATTCCTTCAGGCATCGTTATATTTTTTATAATTCGATGTATCATTCCCCAGCACACTCTTATATCCCTAATTATTACTCATCGGATCCTCTGCTCTCGAAACGAAACCAACTTCTATTCTTTGATCTATGTCGTCTTTTTGAGCGGACGATTTTTCAATATAGTTTCAAAGACGCCATAACGGTCAGCTAGAAAAATCCATCAAAAGGAGAAACATTATAAATTCCGAATTTTTTTGTAATTTTATCCAATGTGTGGGTATTGGGATTCAATTCAGGGTCTCAAAATATATAATGACTTTCGATTAGGCTGGGAAAGAAGCTCTCTATGTAATATGTATTCCGTTGACGGTTTTCGAAGCTTTCAGGTTTAAAATTTGGAGAAACTATACCTATGTATACGTAGGCGTGGGATTTGAAAGACTAAAAAACAGGGCCAGGTTCTTAGAGAACTTCTTGGCGACTTCCTCGCGTTTCGTTTGCCGGAGTTAATATTTTATTCATAACTCGTCGAAGCGGCGGCGTGCGCGTCTAGGGCAAAACGACGCCTGCGGGGCGTCGCGAGGGTGGCAAAGACCACCCCTCGTTGTCCCACAGTATATCTATATCTATATATCGACGACGGGATACGTTTATATACGTGTATGTATGTATAATATTTATACATGTATATATGTGTGGTGAATCTATACATACCTATACGTGTATAAGCCGATATTCGAGGTATGTTATAGTATGTATAGATATTTACACAACGGAGAACACAGAGCGTATAGCAGTATAGCAACAGAACACCAGTAAAACGTTCCCGCTGCTTTATACACATTTGCATACCGCGTTCGCGTGTGAATCGGCGCGTGAAATTCACCCACCCCTGCCGTCTCACGAAGCCCGAGGGGGCTGAGGCCTGGAGCCAGGAGCCAGGAGCTCCTGGAACCTGGAGAACTCCTCATAAAATATTCCGCTGGCACCAAACGCCTCATATTTTTGCCATTTCTGTCCTCGATATCAACTTCTCCCTGTGCCAAGTGCCTGTGGACTCGTTTTTTTTTTCTTTTTTTTTTTCTTTTTTTTTCCTGACACTTTTCACTACGTCTTTGCGACGTTTTTAGTTTCGAACTAGTCCGAAAAGAGATATCAAAGAGATTTCTTTCGAGAATGGTGGTAGGGGTATAATGACTCGAATGATGTATAGATTAAATCAGAAATGCATATTTTGATGATAATCATATTCTGGGAACGCAGTAGACGATGTAAACGATTTTGTAATATCGCTAATCGGTAACTCGAGGGCTGGAGGTAGAGACCGCGATAAGTTGTTCACGAAGGAAGCATCTTCCGCTAGTAAAGGAACTCCCTAACGAGCAACCGGGTACCGGGAGCATCCAGAACCGGAAATAATTAAATACCCCTGCTCGAGTGGTCCCATTGTTACCCCACACAGGTTAGCTTCCCCTGTCGCCCCAATTCAACGTATTGAGTCGAGTTGTTCGGTTGTTCAGTTACGCTTGCGATACAGTTGACTCTCTTGCTCTATACATATATGAAATTCTTCCTCCCTCGTATACGTATGTACTGTATGTAGTATCATCCCTTTGGAACGATTCCTCGAGATTCGGCCAGGCGCACGTCGTCGTTTATTGGGCCAACAGACACACGCGTCGAATTTGTAACGGCATTGTTGAAACTGGTAAGGGGGAGAAAGGGAACCACCGATAAGAATATACCTAAACGAATAACGATTAGTCAAGCCTACCAGGATCAAGATTTCCTTATTGTCAATGTCACGTGCCAATTTTCATGGGACGATGAAGAACCGATCAACTGATTTTCATACTCTCACTAAGGATACTGATACACTTTATATCAAGCATGATGAACTCATCAAATGCCAAGTTACATTTCTTCAGCGTAACCAAGGGACAAATATATGGACTGGTAGGAGAGATGAACCGATGCTAATATGACTTGCAAAATATTTAACGAGAAAAGTTCGGGGTCCTGCACTCTCTTACTTACTCGGCAAAGTTAACATACTGATGATCGACTCAGGTTGCAGTGCTCGGAGCTTTTACAGAGCTCAGACTTGAGTCGAAATTTCAACGCCCGAAGAAAGTGTTACCCGCCTATATTACAAACATATATATATGTTTGAACAATTTACTTTTAGCGGAGTAGAAAAAAATGTAGCGTAGAAGGCAATCACCAGCAAGTAAGATGATGAAGTGTGCGGAAAATGTGCTCCAGATAGAGAAAACAAGTTATGCCTATGTACATTCAGAATGAATTCACAGAAGCTTCAGCTTTTTCGTGTAATGATCCTCCGCGGAAGACGTTCATTTCAGCAACCCTGTGGAGGAGGAATTAGCTTTTTGACCTCGGATCTGTTTGATTTTGGTGACAGTTAGTGTCATGATCATTTCGGAATTCTATACGTTTCTCAAGATGGTTGCAAAGCTGTGTGCCAAGTGACAAGTTCTTTTGGTAATATTTCTATCGCAGAACCAAAAAGGATCAAGTACTTTTTCGGAACCTGGCCCGTCTATCTATCACTTGCTCTAACCATTTTCACGAAAGAACTTCAATGGACGAAAATCTGATAGGTATAAACATATAAGCATCTGAATTGTCATGCACTCAGAAAACAATTCTGGCAAACAGGCAAATCCAACAAAAATAATTTTGTTGGTAATTTTTTGTCAATTCAGCAGAATTCTGTTCAACAATCTACAAATACGAACTGTTTTGCTATGTTAATTGAACTAAAATTGGCGGGCTAGGTTCTTTCGTTAAATCAACAGAATCTTCCGTTGAATCAACTTCACATTTTTTTTCGCTGTGTATCTACCAAATTCTCGATGAATTCAGCAAAATTTTGGTCGATTCAATGATGCTTCTTTCTGAGTATGTGATGATGACGAAAGCTCGAAACTCCAGCAGTGGCAGTCGCGATGGTGTATAGAATTACTCAAAAGCAAGCCGACTGAGTAAATCGACGATTTAAAATAGAAGGAATTTTTGATTCCACATTGCATCGGCTTGCAGATTCTGAAAGCGTAGGTTCCGCAGCTTTCAAACATATATCTATTATTTCTATGTTTCGAATATTTCGAAAAATGTCAGATTTTGAAAGAAAAAAAAAGGACAGCGGTACTTCTCCCTTCTTCTTTTATCCTTGGAATTTGGTGCTTCAAAACGGCTGTACTATTCTTGCAATTTTGTGCTGCGAGTGCTGAATACCTATCATCCTTGCAGATTTACGCTGCGAAGAGTTCGTTGCGGCGTGAATTCGGGAGTTCGCAAGAATACGCACGGGTGGTTATATACCGAATAGTGAGTACGGGATCTCAATTTGTCAATTATAAATCGAATAAATGAGCTTCGTGCATATCGCTCCGGAAAAAAACTTTTTGTCGGTAATCGAATAATCATAATTACATTCTTGGAGGAAATCTCCCGCTGATTCTAAATCTGTGTAGGTATTATTCCTCGATTCGGAAGACTTCTGCGATTTTACCAATAGAATACATATAAGAGAAAAAAAAAGTCGGAAAAAAACAAGAGCTGCGGCCAGAGGCAGCTTTTTAAGGGAGACACAGACGTGCTGCAAGGTCTTCCCTTTCACACTGCAGCTCAGCAAGCAGCAACAGTAGCAGCGGGTAGGTATCTATACGTAGTAGCAGATGTGTATACGAAAGTCTTGGTGTGTGGATTCGCATAATAGACATGATCCGACGTATCGTCGGCTCACGATACATCGACGCGTTGTGCAGAATGAATCCGCGGATTACCAGTTATACACAGTGTATGGGATTTGGGGATATTCGTGGGGCTTGGCGGTACCCCGCTACCCCCTCAGCCCCCCCCCGGTACCCCCTACGCGTACCACCGACGACCAACGGAGTGTGGAGGAGAGTTGATTACAGGAGCACCGAAGAAGCCATCCCGCGCGGCTTCCCTAGGGAACCTGGTTCAGACTCGGTCGTTTAGCTTGGCGCGGTTCAGCGGCTTACACGCTGACGGTGAACGGCGGCCGGAAAACGACGAGAAGGACGAACCGCCGGTGAGAAGGGTGGAGGGTGAAGGGTGGAAGGATTACTGGCGAAAATCAAATCAGAACGATGCGATATTTAGACGGATCAGTCGCGTTTCAATCCAAAAATCAAAAAAGCGCACCCTTCATATATATATGAGGTATTTATTCCTCCAAATCCATACATCTTTCGTTTGTATATGTATACTTTCTCTCAATTTATTCGAGGTCCTCTTTCATCATTGGCGAATACTTACTTGAGTGAAACTGATCCTCGGTATCAAAAGCTCTATCTTACAATATACTCAAGCCACTCATTGCAGACAGGATCCTAAGTCATACACAAGAAATTATATATGTACGCAATTGAAAAAAAAAAATCATTGGGTAAAAGTACCACGGACTGCAGGACATTTAGAGAATTTTACTAGTAACTGGGCAGCTGAGAAAAAAAACTCACGATTGGTACAATTGCTATAATGTCCGTGCCGCGATTCGCAGTACTTTCAAAATTCTCAGCTTCGGGAAATTTCACCTTAATCAATTACGCTGGTAGACAGACGACTGTCTTTTATATTTCCAAAATAATGTTGCATGACTGCAACTGGGGGAGTTTGCCAACCGAAACATAGCGTCTTACGAGTACTTTCATATGTTCCACCGTTGAGTAAAAAATGGTAAAATACTGACTCGGGTCCCTCCCTGTAAGAAGCGGTTAAATTATAAGGTTTGCCTACATGTTATATACCTACAATACACTGATAGCAATCGACCGAAATTAATTACCGTATCGGTCGACTCACAATTTGCTGAGATAATTATTTTTGGAGCTAATTATTCGCGGTTAGATATGCTCGGTAATTATAAACAAATAGATAATAATTAGTGTCTGATAGCTGCGTTTCTATACGTACATATATGCTCTCAGCGTTGTGTTATGAAAGTCTAAGTTTTTGGAGAGAAAATATTTGCGGGCAAACTCAAGAGCATTTGACTGATATCCATATTTGCTATCGGAGTTTGTAATCCGTAGATCTGTATTCTAGATAAGGTGAGGTTGTTGTACCATTAACGTAATTACAAACAAGTCCGCGGGTCACGGCTAACGGAATCTTGCCGCAGTAATCGCGCGGATGAACAAAGAACAAATTTTCCTGCGGTTCTAAACAAAAAAAAAAAACAAAAAAAAACAATGAAATTGTTTAGTTCTCGAACTCCACCACGAATTTCCAAATTGAGGCAAATAACAGAGCCGCGACAATTCGAGACTCGACGCTAGAATGCATCAGTCATCATTATGTTTGGCAGTATTTGTTCAACACTCGCTATCCAACTATAACATCTTTGATATCGTGGAGGGTATAAGGGTGGGTAGCTCAACATGGAACAGGGTGGCACGGCACCCGTCAATATCCCTGCCATATACCCATACCAACCCTCCAGCCATGACGGTATTCTACGTTGGTAAAACACTGAAACCACAGAATGAACATGGCTCCAGTATCTCCATAATAAGCCGAATGACTTGCACTAATACCTTGGAACACATTAGTCCTATTTGCATTTAATTGTCGGTTGTTTGTTTGACGCGTACCGTGGGCCTGGCTATGGTTATAAGTAGAAACCAAAAAATAAAAAGACATTATTTTTCTCTTCGTTTGACCAAACGGTCACGCCATGTGTCGTTGCTACAGACTTTAGACAACCCCAGCCTTTTCTCATATTTTATTATTTCATTCGCTTCCAGTTCTCCTTCGATTACCTAGGCTAGTTTTCAGAATTTTTATCACGTGAGTAGATTTCATTGAGATAATTTACCGAAAAACTTAGGTGCAAACTCAGATCGAACCTAGCGGTATTAATTATCAAGTTTGTCGAACAAAATGACGAAAAAAAAAAAAAAAAAACATTCAAGCTTTGTATCGTCAGGCAAAAGTTGCAAGCTTCGGGGAACATCTTTCTTGAAGCAGATTTGGCTCGTGTTTTCTCTCAGGTAATCTCCTCGAAACGGACCCGGGCCACTTATTCTTTAGTTCATTGATATTCAACTCGCGAACATGGCGTTTCTTCTTCCTCTCTCTCTCTCTCTCTCTCTCTCTCTCTCTCTCTCTCTTTCTCCCTCTATCTTTCGCTTCATTTCTCTCTTGCTACCCTAGTAGACTTTCCCCGATCCAATGATCTATCCTATCCTATCATGATGTAGAATCAAAAGAGAAACACCGGCACAACTATAAGAGGGTGGTGAAGGAACGGCATGAGGAGGATTGGGAAGAGAAAAGGAGGGACTGCGGGATTCTACCTCCTCACAAACCTCGTCCCGCGCTCGTGTACCGATCGATGCTTTCGCAGGTCAGCTTCAAAGCGCCGCTGACCCCCGCTAGTCATTTAGATACAGATCATCCTCGGGAGAAGGGAACCGCGAGAAAGGCCGCCGCGGAGATCGAAGGAGACCGCCATGTTCCTTAACGCCGAGGGTTTGTCTCCCTTCATCGTTATAACTATGCGCCATCTCAACACCTTCGAATCATCGAATTGTCTCTCTCTTTGAATGATTTGACATATGTTTCGGCAGGCACGTTGCGGGAATTTATGCAGACGATTATGAACGATAATGATATAAGGAATATCGCATATTGTCTATATAAATGACCTTTGATCCTTAATTTTGAATAACAATCAGAAATTGTCGAATTCGAGATTGCGAATTCACGTTATTTGATAGATCAGAATTCATTTCAGATTATTTCGATTCTACAAAAACGTAAAATGTGCAAGTTTTAAAATCCAGAAAGCTCGAAATGCGGATGACAATTGCGACCAACAACGAATGCGAATAAAAATTGTACCCCCTTTGCTATGAAAATCGCGACTCCGATACCTCCGCCCTTATGTCATTTATAGCCACGCGATGAGACGAAAATATTGGTATCGTTGAAATTTCGAAAGAATTTGTGCCAGTGGCGGACCAAAAGGGTGAGACAGAAACAAAAATCTCATTCCTTTTGGAATAAGAGAGAAAACGAGCGAGTGATAACAAAGCTGACAAATTGTTCGGGAGAAGTCTGTGCTGCGTCGTTTCGAATCATTACAGTATATATACCTGGGGAAACTCAATCTTGCCCGTTCTCGTCCCTCAGGAGATCGACGCGAGGATTCGAAGCTGAGAACTCGCGCAGTGGAGGGTCGGTTACACAGCCTACTCACGTATACTATATACGTATAGCTTAAACAGCGTGGATCAAGAACGGTATACGGGAGATAGAGGCCTAACCGAATCCACTTTCACCCCTGTTCGCTCCCCTCCATCTCATTCCTACGGCGCCATCCACCCACGCCGTGAGCCACCCCCTTCGGTCGACCAATCCCGAGCAAAGTTTGTTACACAACTCTGGGAACTTTTGAAAATGGCCTGCCGCGACGCGACGACTAAGCTGTTCTTGAGTCACAGTTTTTTTCGAATTGTTTTTTTTTTTTTTCTTTGTTCTCATGTTGTTACCGATGATAATGAGGACGTTTTAAAAGCACCCTTGCAGCGATTCTCCTCTCGGCAGCTGCACTTTCCGTCATCGCGACTCGCTCTGAAATAATATATATAGATAATTTATATATAATACACTTTCTGAAGTTTTAGTGGTCTCAAATTGTGGGACGGGATTGAAATTCCGAATTTCAAAGGCTGCGAATGGTAAAAATTCCGAATTTTCATACTACCGACTCAGAGTTTTTGGAAAAATTATTTTCCCGAAAGTCTACGTAGTCAATTTGAAAAACTCCGAATGGAAAAACACCGGTGGTTTAAAATTCCGGAAGCTAAAAACTCCGAACCTCGGAATTCGCGAGAAGCAATGTCGTTTATTTATTTGACAGCTTTGTCACGAGCTTCCCTTAAATTTGCGGATTTTTTAACGTTTCGAGTTTTGAATTTTTGAGTTGTCTGCATTTCGACCTTTCGGAATTTCCAAGTTTTGTTTAACGTTTCTAAAAAGTCAGAGTCGCATGTCAAATAAATTCGCAATTTTGACCGTTCGAAACTTTTGGAATTCGGAACTTCAATCCCGCCCCCAAATTGTCTCTGGCTGCACTTTCCGCTCAAGTGAAGCATTGATCTCCGAAGTAGCATTTTAATTGGTTGGGTAGTTCTGGAGAAATTGCGAATAGCGTTTTCTATAGGTAATCGAGCGCGTCATTATTGTTGTGCCCTTAATTTCAAATACTGTCAATATTACAATTGAAGCGTTTTCTCACACAATTATTTCGGTAATTTTGTGTACAGTATAAAATACGTGTATCTCAAATTCATTTGCTGCGTGACTCAAATAATTAAAATTTCACTTCACTCGTACCTTGAGGCAAGTGAAGATAAATTCACGTAATCTTTGGCGTCGTAAAAATAAAAAATCAAGACAACAAAAAAGTATAATAATTGCCCTTCTATTAAGGAAGCCCAGTGGGCCGGTGATCTATTCTTCGTACAAGACTTTTTTAAAGTCAATCTTTCGGACACCGCGCTCGATTTACTTTCTCCTGAAATGACGAGCGCTTATTTTTACCGACGATGAAGAGTAAAGAAAAAGAAGAAGGGGAAAAAAAAACAAGATACGATTGTATAGGTACAAGGAGAGAATTTATTACAGACTGTTTCACACGTCGTCGGATGATATAAGAACCAAATTATCCGCACATCATTACTGATTCTATGATCAATAAAAAAAAATCTCAGTCGCTGTTACCTTTTGTAAAAAAAAAGTTACAGCTACCCCCTCTTTTCCAAATTACGTGGTCACAATTTTCTATGAATGTTATCTATGGATATAGAATGGTCCTTGTATTTCTGACATCTCAAATATATTTGATAAGAAGAAAAGTCCCGACTTTTGTCACGTGGTATAATTTTTATAACACTTACTCCCACGTTATGGGAACTTGTTCTCAGAAGCTGCGGTTCTCGCGTCACTTGGCCTCTCGGAAGCCGGTAATAGAGCGTTATAAAGAGTTGTCTTCACCCGCCGATCATTATCTGATTCTTAAACCCGTTGCCGAGCTTCAAATTAGGGAAATTACTCGGCATTTTATTTTGCCCGCGTTAGTTCGTTTCACTAATTGTAATAGGAATCTAACAAACTCTACGAGGTTTTATTTATAACTCGATCGGTCTTCTTGAAATTGATCTTCCGAAACTTATTTTGCTATTCGCAGCAAACAAGTCAATTCTGTAAACTCGAAGATTCGTGATAAGTTTGAACTGATATTAGAAGTTTTTCATTGAAGATAATATCTAAGGCTTAATCGGTATCTTAACACTTCTACACTTCGAACACATCTTGTTATAGATATATTTACACAAACGTTAGTTATATTTATTTCTATTCATTGTGCAATATCCTTATGCAATGTCACACTTCTACATGTTTTGGATACTTGGCAAGACTTTGATGTTTCGGTTGCGAAAAATAGGAATACGGTAATTTCTATAGATCAAGAGATATTGCATAGGCATTTAACTAAAAACGAAAGGAATTTAGCAACGATTATTTTTACTGAATTCAACGTCGATTCTTATCTAGTTTCTCTGATGGAAGCGGAAGTCAAATGATAAAATAGCAAAATAACGAGAATCGATACTGGTGACGTTTCCACAGGCCTTTGTTTAACCTCTCACATAGTTTACTGTCACTAATTGAACCTTCAAGTATACTGCCAAAATGGTAATTGATTAAGGAATTTATGGAACCGCTGGACAGTGTTTGTCTTACTTCACAAACGGATATTATTAATGTAGAAGATGTCGAATGCCGATCACCCAGCCCAGTGACCTCTTGCGCCGGTAAAAATATAAAATTTATCTCCAAATCACGTGAATATTCGTATCATAGATTCTAGTGGATTCAAACTCAACGTCATCTTTTGGGAATGCACATGACGTTTTTAGAGAATTGCAAATTGGAAATGAAGAAATAAAATGTCTATAAAAACTCCACATCCTTGTTACTTTTAATACATATAGTACTAGTTTAATTGGAATTGAAGTAAATTGATACAATCAATTAGAACCCAACGACGATTACTATCACCGAAAAAAAAATGTTCTAAGAAATCAACGCGTGGATTTATAAGACTAGTTATAACAACTGAAGAAAGTTTCTTCCACAAATCCAGGAAGCGATTGCAGCATCTCAGCCGCCAAAGCCGTCGCAGCTGCTGCCACAGAAGCTGCTGTTGAAGAACGCAATGATGTGATGCTCAGGCTGATGGGTCATTTGATTCCAGGTGAAAATTTGATTCTTGGAAATCATTTGATCGTTCTAAGTCTACCGGATAGCGATAGTTTCACGCATAAAAATTGGATTGCCTGTCATTGTGAAACTTTTTTTCAACGCAACTACGTTTGTACATACGTATACATCCTTACCTTCATTTTACACAAAAGACAAAGAGACTAGAAGTGGAAAAGAAAAATCGTAGAAAAAAAACAGTCAGACGAGTAATGTGTGGAAGGTTCATGCGACAATAATGTGATACTTTCAGATTTAACCGTGGCACCCAAAAACCAAAGTTATAGAAAAAATTAACAAGGCAGGTTCAGTGTCGCTTGAACAAATTCCGTAGTGTCTGAATTCTACCTATTCAACGTATTCCAGTTTGCACCGGAACCGACGAAGGCTCGGCTAGTGAAACGGAAACATCCATCTTGAGTTCTGCATCGACTTTGAAACGCCGTCTAGACAATTTGCCTACCTCCAGTGAGGCCGTAGAATTAGCTGACCGTGTGGCAGTTTTGAACCGACGCATACGTCGAGAGCGTGAATTATACCTACACCTCCAAGGTCTGAGCAATCGAATCGAGGAAAAAGACGAAGGAGACTTGAGCACAACAGATTCTTCTAAAACCATCAACTCGAAGTCCGACCGGCGTCAAGGTCATATAAGTAACGCCCGGGCAAGAAGAAGAGAACGATTAAACTCCGGTTCAGCAATTCCGCAGCATCAGATGTCCTCTGACTTGCATCTCTGCTCTCCGGGCTTGTCTTCCCCTGAACCAATGACTTTGAGAGAAATTCATGAAGATTTTAATGAAGAGATTGACCAACTCTCGTCACCCATCGAAACCCAGTACTGTTTCGAGAATGGTTTGATCATGAATCGTATTCGAGAGAACATTGCTACTGCCGGTATATCGAAATCCTCGATGATGATTCAAGAGTCTAACGCAGTTGATGACAAGATAGGTGCTTGTCAAAAGCCTTTACAGTTTTCCAATGAGTCATACTCGGGCCGAAAGCTTCACCCTTCTGTTGCGAGTGATGGCGAAAACTTAACGCCCATGGTTGACGCAATGCATGATGGTCATGTGAAAATTTCCAACTGCCATTCCATCGATGCTAATTACTTCGAAGACGGTTTAACTCACTATAACTTATCGTCAGAAGCGGAAGACCCTCGTATCCAAGGAATCACCTCGTCGACTGCATCGTCAATCGGCCCAGATTACCCATGCGTGACCCGGAAAAGAAACCCGATGAAGTTTGGCGGATATCGGCCATCCTCGGGACTTATATTTCAGAATCTTAGCTCAGACAGCGAATCAGACGCTATTTCAGATCGGATTATTCGAAAAGGATTACGCGGTCAGAAATTTAGACTGGGAAATTGGACTGATTGTGCGACCCATGATCCAGAGCAACAGGAGGTACGAGCATCTGACTCATCGAGGAGTGCTCTCCTCAATGCAGATGGAATAAAGGAAGTAGAAACATTTTCGGTGCTAAAAATTGAAGCTCTCGAGGGTAGACCCCTCTCTCCAGTACTATCGGCTGATAGTAGGCACTTCTTCGAAGATTCGAATCCTAATCGATGGATTGAAACATGTTCGGAACTTCAGATTCCGGTAGAAATAACTGGGACGCCGAATGGAAGAGACCACCACCTGGATGGTGAGATCGGAAACATGGTCGAACAGAAAACTTTGGTGGACGGCAATGGTGATGATTTTCACAATACCTCGGTCAACGAGAGGGACTCTGCAGATTCATTGACTGACGAACAAGAGGCACATACTTCGACGAATCTCACCTATGATTCGAGCAAAGAAATAAGTTATCCAAGCAAAAACCCAAACAGTGTAAATCTCTTGAAACATCGGCCTGTTACGGCTTCTTCAAGGTCTCAGCCCGAAAGTATGGGGAACCCCAAAGATCTCGTGGATCAGGCTCGGAATCATGAATATGGCGCTACTGGTTCTGTGCATATAGTCAGCCACGATGATCCTAGCGGAAATGATGTACATCCCAGGATTCCGCCGTTAGAAATTGAGTCCCAGGACTGCTCGCAATCTCACTCTTTATCTTCGGAAGGCCAGGTGGAGGACACGGCCAGATCATCGCTAGATGTGAATGCATTGATTCAGGCTCTATCAGACGTATCTTTAAAGCAGAATAATCCAAACAACTTCGATAATCGAACGATGGCGAAGCTGAAATCACCTCTTGGATACGGAAACAGATTTTCTGGCTCTTCTGGTCCAAGATCATCGGAGTACACACCTGCCGCGGGTGGGAGTAGACAATCTCTTACTTCCCTGGAAGTGAGTGAAGCACATAGCTTGAAGATTAGCAAAGGAGATTTAACGGCTCGACGTCAAGCTACACTGTTGCTGAAATCCGATCAACAGAGCGCCAAATCATCTTCGAGGACAGATGAAGCTTCAGAAGCCTTATCAACTTCGCCACAGAACATGAAGAAGTCACCAATAGTTGGATCAATGCTCCTCGAAGACGTACCGTTGGGAGATGATTTGTCTCGAGAAAGTCGCCTCATACCGGTAGTTGCTAAGATTGATAAAACGAATATAGTGTGCTCGAAACATCCGCTAAGGATAAAATCAATCGCTAGATTAATATCGCCCAGGAAATATCCAAACTCAGATTTCAGGGGGGAGATCGCTAATCAACTGACATCACGAACTGACGTGTCGCAATCGTCAGCGGGATCTCGAAAAAGTTTTCGATCATTGAAATCGGTTCCCAACGGTGCAAAAATTCACGGAAAAAAGATAGATGCTTTAAAACCAAAACCTAACAGCACCGGTCTTTCGGCACCATTATCTGGTCGCAGAGTTCTAGAACCTTTGAATTTAGTTCCTAAAATTAAACCGGAGTTGCTAAGTGGTGGAAACCGCAAATTCAAACGCCGCGATAAAACTGCCAAAGATTTGTCAGAAATAGTTAACAGTCAGTATGGAGCTAGCAGCGAACGAACAGTGTCTGCGAATTCCAGCATAAACTCCACTCGAAAAAGCCCTCTGTGCCAGACCGACAGGACTGGCTTCGCCCAACGCCTGGAAACTCCCAAATGTTCTACCCTGGATGATAATGAAGTTACAATGGGTCGACGGACAACGAACAAACCATCAACAGAACGAGACCATGAATTTTCAGGAAATTCAGTCAAGGGTCAAAAGAATTTAGGCGTTTCGAGTGGAAAGTCATCTGCGACTTCAGGTGACGCGGTATACCTTCACTTGGAGAGACTGAGTTTGAGCTCTGATGAATGTGAGGAAAAGGCAAGTCGATCACCTTCTCCCAGAGATGGGGACTCAACTGAAAATGACAGTACCTATGACTCAGAAGATAAATTAGCCGATCAGCGACCACGAAGCAGTACGGGTAGTCAAAAGATGTCTGAAGCAATAGTCGAAGATAAACAACACATTCGGTTGTCAAATTTGACGACCAATACGCTCATGGGGTCTTCCGGAAATTGTGTGCACGTGAATAATCTCCAAGATGGAAGAGAGGTCCTGCTGCCATGCAGGTTTGCAAGGTGTCAAGAAGACAGTCTGAGGGAGACAGAACTGTTCAATCGTTTGCCGAATGAAATAATCGGTTCTTTGACGCGACATGCTTCAGTCGGTGCCAAAGTAGCCAGAAATTTGGATTCTACCAACGAAACACCAAGCACAATCGAAAATCTCAGGAAAAATATACAGCAACACAACGACCAATGGATCAAGAGTTTAAAAAGCAATCACGACTTGGAAATCGCTGGTCCACGGTCAGCAGACGACAAACCTTCTTCTGCCGATTTTTCTGAGCAGTACAAAAAATCTGAATCTCAAAATTTGCTTTCAAACAGGACCAAAATTCCTCTTCTCATTCACGACAGTCGCGATATTCAACTACGTCCGCAGCAAGCCAAAGATAGTACAGATCCTTCTCATTCTAGGAATTGCCTATCCGGAAAGACTGATCCTGACAGGCCAAATTCCAAAGTCAGGCAAAAATCGGATTATTACAATGAATCCGACCAGTGCGAGATTCACAGGTCATTCCTGATAACTTCGGGTCCCAGTTCTCATCAAAATACTCATCACAGCATCACAGAGTCTGTAGACGGCGACCCCGCGGGAAGCGAACGGAACTCTGATCGTGGAATGACGGAACAAAGTGCAACTGAGTCATGCAAAGCTAAGAATGAACAGACAGTGAATGGCCAGGGACAGAACATCAGACTCTGTGATATCGGAGTAATTTCAAACACCACGGAAGGGACAATTGCACAGCAAGATAGTCCTGAGGCTCCGGTTTTCATACATCCATCCGATGACATAGGGGCCACAAAAACTATTCCTTCCACGAATTTAGGATACTCTGATATGAACTGTGAAAAGAAACCAGAAGACATCACAGCTGATATCTGTCAGCCGGAAACCGGATTCGTAAATGAATTGGAAGATCACGAGCATTCGAGATGTGAGTCAAAATTGACTGACAACGGATACGGAGCTTGTCGTATAATAAGTTCGCCGAATAGCACTAGATTAGCAAAGTATCAGACTGTGACACAACATGCTCAAGATGGGATAGTATCATCTTCACTGTCCATCAAGACTTCCTTGTCGATGTCGAAGCTGAACTCATCCGTGGACTCAAAGCGGGATGTAACCGTTACGACTGGCGCTAATAGCGTAAAGAAAAGTCAGGACCGCTTCCCTTTCACCATGTCCGAAAGTGCCAGTAGAAAAACGTCCAAGTTCAAAGTTGTTGCAGATGTTAACCCGGATCAATTGATACAGGACAAAAATGCTCATGCCAAACTAAACGATCCAATTTACGCGCAAAGACCGATCCTCGCTAAGTCTGGAGATCCGGCAATTCCGATAACTGATTCGGTCGACGTCGAGAGGCAAAAAATCATTCCCGAACAAAGTACGATCCGTCAGACGACGCCGTTTTTAGACGAATTTACTAGCAAAATTAGTCAAGATTCGCCAGACAATTGGGACCCCCAATTACCATTTGACGGTTTGAATTACATGTCGTACGGTTGCAGTCGGGAAGAGCCGAGAACTTCGATGCCGACAGTCAGGGAAATGGTGAAAAAGTTATCGGCCAAACTGCGTTACAGCAGGGCGAAACGATGCCAGAATCCCGAAGAAATAAATATCGAAATTTTGTACAGGAATGGTAAATGCCGGTGCGAATCCGGCGAGGGTAGTTCCAGCGCGGCCTCCTTGTACCAGTCCCAATTTCTCAATACCAGCAACAAACTTCTTCCTAGTTTACTTCGACGAAATAACGATGGTTCCAGGGCGTCCACCGGCAAGGCGATGAAGCCGAAGAGGAACCACGAGCGCATTAGCATGTCTATGCAGCACAGTCCCCGAAAGGGATGGGATCAAAACGATCTATGGATCCAGGAGTTCGACTCTGATACAGAGTTCGATACTCGGCCGGTACCTACGCTTGCATCCTGCCAAACGCCGAATGATCTAAAAAGGAAAACGATATCTGGTCCAAATTCTCCAGCGAATGATCGTTACTCCATGTTTTTGGCAAGACGTAAGTTACCTGGAATTACGAACGAGGCTTACCATCGCGGGAGTAATTTGGACTTTGTTTTAAAATGCTGCGAGGGTGGAGACAGCCGTAATGTTCATCGTAAGAGGCCAGACGACGTTTATGGATCGTTCACCGAAGTACCGGAAATTGCTTTAAAGTCGCCGAGGGCTCCGGCAAACTCTACCAACGATAATACTAACGAATTTCAAATTGATCCAACGGATGGTAACCTTGAAGATTCTGTCGCAAATAGCGGATGCTGCTGTTTCAAAATTTACCAATTTTTCGTTAGGTCTGAAAAACCCAGCCGAAAAACACGTCGACGGATCAAATTCGGAAAAAAGATATGAGACATTCTCGCACCGGATTTTATCAGTCGGTCGTACAGGAATCTATCCAATTTTACTCGATTTTTCGAGCATCGTAGATGTTTAGCTCGGGAAATAAGTTGATGAATCGTATTTAGGGATATATGGAAGAAATAGTACAACAATCTTGAGATGAAAAATCACGCAATACCAGAACTAGTTTTTTTTTTTTTTTTTAAATTTATTATTCATGAAATCACGATGGATCGCATCAGGGATACGAAAGTCGAGGAAAATTGGGCATTGCGAAGTAAGATTCCGAGGAAATGTATGTACATTATATGTAGCTGCAAATCATTGCAAATGAATAGCGAAATCGAGTTGCTCGATCATGTAGAATCATCCTCAGGTTTGTCACTAATTCATTGTGATAAGGAAAATGTGTGATTGTATTTTGGCCTCCCATATCCTTATTGTTAGATTCATGCGTTTGATACGTAAGATTAACAAAGTACGAAGTTGGAAATAATAATAATAGGTAGCTAAGTTTCCAAATTCGAGGGAAAAGAAATTGTGTCTGTAACGAATGAAAGAAGCTGACAAGGAAGGAGAAAGATAATATTTGAAACACAGTTACTAATGGTTCACGATTTAATATTTTATTATTCTATTATTACTTGTTGACCATTATCGTACATTAATCTCTCGTTGTTAATACAGTTTAATAATTCTTTATTCGTTCGCGTTATTAATTTACCGTACGATTAAGATTCATTCATTTAATTATCGATTATCGCCTTAATAAAACGTTCTGTGTGTTTTTTTTTTTTTTTTTTAATTACATTATTAACTTATCATTATTTTATTTATTACAGAAAAAATAAGTCTTTAAATAATCACATAAGAGTTTTCAAGTGTTCGGGAGCTGGGGAGGAGGAGAGGAAAGGGAGATTTAATATATAGCCATCTCAATGCAAGACTGCTCGCTCCAAATATTTGCTCGATCAATTTAAACACTTCAATACATTGTTTCGCCTTGAATTTTCAAATTTTTCAATCTTTATCTAGATACGTAGAAGTGGGCCAAGTTTGCTCCGAATATTCAACAATTTTCAATTGTCATATGATTAGCCAGGACGAGGTTCATTCCTGAATAAATAGAACGCTTATTGCATAATCGTTACCAAAAAATCTTTCAACAACAGGAATATCTAATATTTGAGTAAGAGGGACTTGAGTCGTTGCATGAGATCCGGTACTTCGTTCGATAAAGAAAAAGTAACTTTTTCTCACGTTTACAAACTTATACGAGGCTATTGATGATTTGTTTGATGATCAGAAAGTTGGTGTTTTTTTTTTTTGTTTTGTTGTTTTTTTTTCTTTCTTTTTTTTTGTCACTTTTCTTTTATACAGCACCCACATACATATATTTCTACGACCACCTAATACGTTTAATGCCTTCATTTCTCTATATCACATTGAATTACCTTCACTTAAATAATTGGCAACTCTTTATATTATATCGTCGGCAGCTAGAAAAATATAGTATTTGCTTGCCTATCTACGAAACTTAAAGAGAAAAACGGATAGATTATAAACGGAATAATTTTCACGCGACTTGATCGTATCATTGAAAGAGGAGTTGCGGAAAAAGAGGGTGAGAGGGTGGAGGTGGAGGGCTACGTAGGAGGAGGAGAAATAGGAGAAGATAAAAGTTAAGAAAAGGTTGTAAAGGCATACAATATAATAATAATCTACGAGTAAGTTATTAGATTCGACATAACGCTTTCATTCAGTCAAAGCTAAGAGAAATAATTTATCTTTTCATTTAGTGTGAAACTAACGACACAACTAATATTACAATCTATTCGCTATGTATATGTATACCTACTATTCATATTTTGTTCAAATGATCACCACCGTCACCTAGGCGTCATTTGAAAAAAATAAAAAGGCCTGAGCAGTTTTTGCTTCTTTCAATCTTCATCGGCTAAGATTAGAGAAAGACAAGGACGAGGATCAAGTAACGATCTTGATCCAGTGTAAGGGCGAGGGCAAGGTGAATAATATGGATAAGGTCAAAGGTGAGGCCATATTGAACTACGTCACAAGGGAGGGGGGATCGAGAATTCTTTTCTTACGTAGAACAGAATGTAAGGCTTGCATTTTGCAACCGCCTCAGCACTAGTCGGCCTCACCGAACTGTCGTTGAAATGAAACCATTGCCCGTCGTGGACGGCAAACGCTGTGTAGTGTCCAGTACCGGCTCTGAAATATATCCGTGAATAAGAATTTGTGATAAAATAAATTTGATCGCCGGTATTGAATTTTGAATTCAATCAACTCCTTGTAATCAGCAAAGTTTGATACATAGATCAATTAATCAATTATCAATGAATTTTTTAAATGTTTGGAAAGCATTACCCCGAACCGTGATGAACAATAACAGCAGCCAAGTCATACAAGTGGCTACCCTGAGCCACTCTTGTTCCAGTAACACCACGAACAGTGAATTCCGACATGTCTAAAGACTC
Source organism: Ametastegia equiseti (assembly GCA_963989295.1). Classification (NCBI taxonomy): domain Eukaryota; kingdom Metazoa; phylum Arthropoda; class Insecta; order Hymenoptera; family Tenthredinidae; genus Ametastegia; species Ametastegia equiseti. The sequence continues at coordinate 9,080,708 of OZ022393.1, forward strand.
CATAGGAAATTCCACTTGGGTGTCTAGCTTAGAACGTTGAGAGTTACACCATCTGAATCTTTTTATGTGAAGGCACAGCACCTGCCGATTATAAATAAACAATTTTAATTACTAATTCGTTTCTCGGTTCAATTCCATTGTTATATACAATAATGATTACTATGTTAAGAGCTTAAAAAAGTCTCAGTCAAAGACGAAACATCGCATATTAATGATCCTGATACTACAAAATCCACATCTCTGGGGCAAGTTTTTATCATGATTACTGAGTTATCTTTCTCCGAAGAGAGGCATCGTTACAAAAATCAGTCTTCATATGCTTAGATGTGTTAATAATTCAGCTAGAGATGAGATCAAGTGCAACAAGCTATCGCAATTAAAATTCTCTTATTCAGGTCTGGAAAATCGTAAAAACAGCAACACGTGTCTGTCGTGTACCTGTATAAATTTACGAAAATGAGTGTACTGTGTATCTTGGGCTTTTTTTTTTCTTCTGTTTGACCACACAAATCCTGAACCATGAAGAACTTTAATCAAGAATATTATTTGTTGCGTCGATCTTAGGAACTTGAACCACATAACTGAAGTCAAGTCTCTGACATGAAAACAGTGATAAGTTTTTTTGGCAAAGATATTTCATTTTTGTAATACAGACTGACGTGCCACCTAAAATATGGCATAAGATTAAAGCAAAAAAGTATTTATACTTGGATACTAACGTTGGGAAGCCTGTGGACCCAGAACCTTTTGGTGGAACGTTGTTTTCCTCTACAGTTGTCACAGAAGTATAGCTCGCTGTCCGCGAGTTCTTCGACTTTGAAGAATCTGGCGAGACTGTAAGTCAGACAGCACGTTTCCTCTTGATCCTTCGTTCGCCTGTGAAATCTGTCTGGTATATCCAGGGAGAGGTCTTGGAATGATTCATGAGTTTTTGAATCCATGCGGCAGTTCATACAGTGTACCTAGATGTAAGGCGAATACTTAGAAACATTGAAAATATCCTTAGACATAGAGTATCGTCAAGCATCTGAATTCCTAATTATTCAATATCGTTCGGATATGTAGTCATTTCAAAATCCAAGCGACCACCCCTTGGCTAATCTCAATATTTACAAATTCAGAAGCTGTTTGCTACGCTGAAATCTTCAGAATACATACAATCCAAAGTAAATAGGGAAAAACATGCCTACCACACTTAAAAGTGTTCCACCGAATACTGCAGTGACTATACTTTGCTTTCCTCTGAGTCCCAGTGGCTCGTGCCCTAGTCGTGGTAGGAGCTGCAAAAGCTCTGTGTGTAGTCTGTCTAACATATAAGTAAGGAATTCGTGCGCATCCTGTTGCTGGTAGCCCCTAAAACGTGGTACCACTTTCCAAATGACCAAGAAAAGACATTCGGGGGAAATAGCTTGACCGTTAGACCCTCCAAGACTCAAGCTCAATAAAACTTTTCGCAATTCTTCTGCCAATAGGGCGTCGCTAAGCTCCCTGGCTCTGCCTGGAGCGACGATACGCCCTCTGTGTGTTTGATTTTCATTAAATGCAACACCCTCGAGGCTTGGCATTTGCGTTAGATATTCGCAAAAGTGGCTAATATTGTTGAAGGACTGTAATACGACGTTCATGAAGCAAGTATTTCCTAAATTTCTAAGCCCCACAACTTTTTTTTCTTTGGTTGCTTTAGAGCCTTTTCTTTTAGCCACTGGCCTATTTTCCGAGCTAGAACCGTCCAGGGAATGTGATCTCTTTCGCGTTCTAGGTCTTAGATTTCTAACGACGACTTCTGCCTTCCACAAAGCGTCAGAATCCGTTCCATTTTCTTCCGGCGATTCGTTCCAGTTATCTTCGTTCTCCTTGTGCCCACTTTTGTGGAAAGTATTTCTACGGATCTTTTCTATCTGTCCATTAAGCGTGTCGTTTACTACATACTCGTCACACGAGTAACTGAAAACGAAATTCCCATCGAAACACACATTTCCAAAATTCAATCAATAAATATTATATTCCCTTCGAAAATCACACTCCTGAGATCTTGAAAAAATCCAGTATTCTATTTTTTGAATGCGTAAAGAAATGTCCAATCATTTGTAGTTTGGAAAAAATCACATCTTTCGCGATTTAAGGTCGGACACAAGGAATCTCACGCAGAATTTGTCCTTCGACAGTACTGCTAAAGTATCCTTGCCTCCGATTGAATGAGAATGAATTTTTATTTTTCTACATATGTTACCGTAATATCAAACTTGATAGATTGATTTTCGGATGGGACTTGATTTACTCATATTTGAAAAAAAAAAAAAATTTGCTTGATGATTAGTGTCCTCTTTTTTTCTTGGCATTATTATCATCTTGTTCCAATGAGTTTAATGATACAATCAGAATATAGCCATTTCTCATACATTTATTCGATAGTAAAACTTGGAAGTGTAGGAAAAGAAGAAATTGTGTTAAAACTAAAGACAGCCCTGCTTACCAGAATACTGCTAGGTTCTCACAGTCGATGCACACACAGTGCTGAGTATTTTGTTCATGGTGTTGAATGGCATGGCCTGCTACATATCTTCCGCAATGTACCGCTCCGCAGTGCAGACATAGCCAAGCGCTTTTTTCAGTCCCGCATACTGATCGTTGAAATAAAAAATAATACAAATATGCACGTTGATTTCCATTCATGATTGAAACAATCTAATCAGGAATTGATCGCTATGAAATCTACGCTATCAATTTATCAAGAATCTTCATTCATTGATCCAAACAGAATACTTCTCGTTTTTCACATGAACTGATTGTGAATTGGGACTAATTCAAGAGCAATTGTGACCATTCCAATAATTTATGTACATATCGTAATTTCAATGAATTGATATTTCATGCTAATTTATACGTTCACAGGCAAAATATGAAACAATATTTAGAATAAATTTGGCGAAATAGTCGGCGTGAATCAAACTATGACTCATAATACCGAATTCTCTGTGTTTTTACATGAATATGAATAGTAAACAGGAAGTACTTTTTCATTTTTGCTAATTATCTATATATTCCGTTATAATATATTGTTCTATAAGCGTAAACTTGGCGAAACAAAATCAATAACTTTCCAAGATGTCTTATTATTATCTGATTATATATTTATCATTCCAGTATATAGAAAGAGGGGGCGGGGGAGGGGGGGGTCAGTGAAATAAGAATTTCGTGCGCGTATGCGCTTATCGTGATATACGTGTATTTCTTTTGTTTTTTTTTTCTCATATTATATTACAGATATTGTTACTAGATGTGCAGTGACATCAGTAGGCTTAAAGCAGCTCTCGCATGAATGTGATTAAAGATAAAAATTAGAGCCGTTTTGGATAGACAGATTTCTTAGTCGTAATCCCTGATAAAAGAAGATCGCAATGTCTCGAGTGACACAATTCTTCTATTTCGTGAATTTATTTGTTATTGCATGAAACGATACGGAAGTGAATATAAAACTTGTATCATAGAATAGAAAAGAAGAGGCCCAGTGGTTCATGACTCGAATGGAGGAGACGATCGTTAAAAAATTGGCAAACGTATATTTTATTCCGGAGACGCGCTTACGTGGATAATAACGGCGGGAAATTTTGAAAATTTACTAAATAGCCGAGAATAAAGTAGGAATTCGGAACGGTAACGATTCGCGAATAATAACCGAATACCCAAAGCGATGAATCGCGAGTTCACGTACTACGTTATATTATATATAAATAAATAAAATAACTTTAGACCAAAGATGAAAATCGGGGAACGCCTTTCATTGTGCCTTGCGGTTACATCACGGAACTCGCGAGCTCATTGAACTCTCAGCCCTTTTTAGGATGTTCGAATTTGTTTGAAACCCGGAAACAATCAACATGCGACAAATAACAAGTGGATTGAAAATCGTCTCGACAACGATGAGAAACCTCGGCATTGGGTCGTCACTGTCGGCCGGGTTATTAAACAGGAAATATTTACAAAACAGGTCGTTTCCTCCTGGCAGGGTCCAATGACAGATCTCATACCAGCTGATTAGTAACGCCGTGTATTGATTTTGCAATAATGGACAGAGTTCCGATTTAACCAGACGCCGGAGCTACGGGACCCGGTGAAATTCATCAAGTTGAAAAAAAAAACTCTCGTTAATTGTTTGTCTATTTTTTAACCCGGTTATATGACATTCGTCCTTTTAAGGGCGGACAAAATATCGACGAAGGACAATAGTTTTGGCGTAAGCAGTGAGCAGTGAGTGAATCCTACCTGCGCAGAGGAATGGCAGATCCTTTGTACAGTTTGCCTCGATGTTGGCGTCAAATCTAACGCTTTGCGCCAGGTGCGGACACTCCATTATCACCTTATGCCGTCCGTTACCTTTACGGAGTACCTTTTACTCCCCTCAGAATACCTTAGTGCGTTCAAAGATACACTGATATCTCGTAACTTTGGTCACATAGCTGGGTCTGTCGCCCGCGACCGAAATATGTGAGCTCAACGCGCAGCGGCGACGGACTGACTGGATTGGTCCACTGCCTGGCAATATTCCGCAGGCGTGCGTCTGCTTCTGATCTAGGTTAGGGTTAGGTTAGGTTATGGGACTTATGGCGTCGAATAGAGGAGCGATCGAACAAAATCGGGATTGTTTAGGCCCGGGGATTGTATCGTGGAAAGAAACGGAGAATATTCTTTTTTCTGAAGAGTCCTCGAATCTCTTTCACAGTTCTCAGGCGCACGCGAATAGCACGGTAACACTGGCAGGCGAAGAGGAAAACTTTGATTGAAGTGACTGGACTCTTGACAAACACGCCTCCGGCCTCGAGACTCTATGCGCCAGTATTTGAGCTAATGCTCCGCGTGGACAGGGCTAGTAGTAAATTCGAAGAATAGCATTGGTCCTCGATTACTAATTTTTTGCTTCTAGTATGTCTAGTTTCAGCTCGTCGGTCGTCCCTTGCGTCACGGTGTTACAATGTAGACACCATTCGGTGGGAGAATATTTTAAGAGTTTTTTCACCCGCTTCGTTGACTCTCGGGCCGTCAAGTCATGTTTTATATTATCATTTTTTCATCAGCAATTTTCTTGAATATATTAAGGAAATTCGTAGACTATATTGATCCCGAATACTTCTCTTTTCTTTTCATCGAATGGAAGAAGATGGAGTTGTATTTGGTTGTTTCTAATTCGTCATGGTTGTATAATTTCAATTAACGGTTAATAAAAACATGTATTATTGCAAACAAAATGAAATCCTGTTATTTCTACGTTTGCAAAAAGGATCAAGAAATATAGCGACAGATAAAAGATCGCAAGTCTTTTTGTTACGCGATAAGGATCGGAGAATTGAAAATCGTGTTCCAAGAAACAGTCGTCAATCGAACGCCGGAATAGATTTGAATATCAGTTTCTCGCTGCGTTCTATTTTTTTTTTCGCTCTCTTTCTAGACGTTGATTCAAACGAATTAATCTTTATCCAAATATCGGTATTCTATCGGTTTTTTCCTTATTGTATGTCATATATATATTTTCGAACTAACAAATGCGCATAAATGAATTTGGGACAATTGTTTAAAACGAGAATAATCGAATTACAAATAACTCACCGTTTCAGCCACAAACAAAACACGGATATTCACACTCGGTGTTTTCAAACAACAGATTTCGAATGTTACGCAACTGTAGCAATCTACATCAACATGTGATTGAACAATGTCTTGAAGAGAACGTGAACGAATAATTCAAATACTCGATTTTTTCGGGACGAATAACTCGCCAATTTATATAGTAAAAAATTCCTGTACACTAATGAATCGTGCGAATGGCCTTTTATTCGGTATCGGACTAATAATTCCGCTTCGAAATTAATGAATAACTAAATTGCACGGTACTGCAGGAAAAATACTGAGTAATTCGCGAGAAAAAATTTATCAGCAGACATTTGACTCCAACGGTTTTAAAAACCGCGATACTAAAAGGAAAAAAAAAAAACGAATACACACCACGGAAGCGCGGGTGTTATTACCAGATATTTAGATTACGAATAAACCCAACTTAGGACGATCATTCCCAAAATCATGAAATACATTTGATGAATGAAAGAAGACAGAATAAAAGCTGCATCCTCGTTATATATGGCTTCCAATGAAAAGATCTAATTCAAAGGGATAATAAAAAGGTAGATGCGAAAATAGGTTGGAAAGAATGATTCAAGTATTCGCATAAGAATCGACGAACAAAAAGAAGGAATAATGTCAGTTCACGTCTTTATTATTGATCGATCGAAAAGGGGAACACTGACAAAAGAAATACGGAGTGTTTAGTATTTATGTACGTCTGCCAAACTGGTGGGTAGCCGGCTGCGTAAGTTGGAGACCGGAAATGTTGCTGAAGTCGAGCATCTTGAGCATCTCCTTAGTCTCGGGATCAACTTCAATGATGTCGTGTTCCAGGGCAGATACTTCGGGCACGTAATTGTCCCTGCGCTCCCTCTCCTCTTCTTGCAATTTTATGGAAATTCCACGCACTTGGCTGTGACGCAGCCTCTTCATCAGATGCGTGACGAATCTGGAAATTGTAAACACATGTTTTAGCTCTTCTAATGGGCTGAAAATCATCAATAAGAGAAAATAAAAGTACCCTATGAAATAAATAACAAAGTCATTGAGCTTTTTCATGAGTCAATCTATCATTTTTTTAATCGAAGTTGAAAATAGAAACAGAAACTGATCGCTCAGTCAATTTTAGTTATACTTTATGGATGTACATAGTCGAAGTAAATTTTTGTACAGATATTGAGTCTCGGTGAGATTAGAGATATTGGAACGATTGTGAACGAGTGTTGACGATATATTGATTTATTTTACATACCCAGCGATCTTGTTCCTCAGCGGTTTGCTGGGAATGATGGCAATTTCCTCACATATCCTTTTGTTGGTGTGAAAATCGAGCGTCAAACGGGTGTAATATTTTTCAATAATAACCCTCGCGGCTTTTTTGACGGTCTTCGTCCTTACGCGACCCTGTAAACAATGAAATATATCTTCGTTAGTTGAAAGACTATCAACAAACACTATATCCTACATCGACATAACCTGAAAATTATAGAAAACTATCGGCGATACTTGGGTTTCGAATAACTGAAGTAACTGAAATATTATCTCAATAACGTAAAATTAATTTTGCACTGATTTGTCTCGTCACTAGTTTTACTATAGCGCGAAAGATTCCATTCCAATATTCGGATTATCGTAATAAAATGTCAAAAAATTATACGCACCATGGTTGCTGGTGTACCGGAAAAGGCGCTAGTCAATCCCAAAGAGAAACACTACAGTTTCCGGCCCTGGCGGCGACTTAAGGCACTAAATTCCTATGAAGCATAAACAGCACACCAATAAGATAAGAGTTTTCTGATGGTAAAAAAGAAACATCTGTTTTATCAACCGGACTTAGTTTCTATATAACATTGGCAGATGTCGCTGGGGTCGTGAGAAACAGAATGTAATGGCGGTTCAGCTGCGCTGCCAACCCCTGCGCGGGGACATGTTTTATCGTAATAATATGAATTGATCTATGAGATCGAGGAGATATCGCGAGGGTAGAGAAGCGTGCGTGGATTGTATTCTAATCGCGAAAGTCTCATTGGATTTAAGAATCAAACGGAGTGATGCGAATCAACGAGAAGTTTGATCGCTCAAGTGTTTGGTGTGGTGGTATCGGCGGGAGGTTCGGTAGTGGGGATGAAGCTCATACCTGCACCTTCTCGGATAAAGTGAGACAGATGAAAAGCGAGATAGAGATAGATGTGGAACGAGAGAGCGAGAAAGCGTTTGTTTATCGCCCCTCGGCCCGTGGTGCTTGGCGAGTAGTCAGTCAGTGCCGTGTTACACTTGGCTCGTAGTGGTCGGGGATATCGGTGGCTGGTTTAAATTAGGTACATACATACATTTGACAATCGCCTCATCAATTCGCGGGTGAATTTTTTCGTGCGGTTATACTCCCCCGACTCTTTATACCATACCGCGTTTTATTTTATAGTATATTAACCAAACACAACTCACACATGTTCGCGGAAGTTTGAATATACGAAGAAAACTCTTTCGAGTGCGGTTCTTTAAATATACGTATGTATGTATGTACGAATGTGCGTACCATGAGACGACGAGTAATAACTGCCAAAAGATAACCGCGGGTCGCTGTCAGGATATCCTGTTTTTATTTCCATTTTATTTGTAAATTTTATTACTTTTTAATATTTTACTTCACCTTTATTATTAATATTCTCATTATTATTATTATCGTCAAATCTATATAAAAATAAAACTCAAGATCCGCGTACAACGAATTATTATCAATAATATTCTCAATACAAATAATCCGAATGTGTTAAGAACTGGGAATCTACTACTCGACACGGTACTTTTCCGCTATTAATTGATGTTATTATTATCTTTGTTATTATTATTATTATTTACTTTTCTATTTCGTTATTTTCAACTCCTCATCTTTAACTCTCACGAGAGATGTTTAACCTCCTTTTAACATTCTACTTCACCGCTCTGTCAGAGCGACACATCATAAGATTCTCTAAATCATGACCATAACCACTGGACGCGCTGTCATTCATTCGGTTCAACAAACGATGTCAATTCTTTTTTAATATCGTGGTTTTTTATACATATTTTTCATGAATTACGAACCGATGATATTCGTGTGTAATTCTTTTGTTGACTTTGATCCGTTTAAAATGAATATGAAATGAACAGTTTTATCGAAATTTCACACGAACTGGAACGAAATAAACAAACAAACTGTCCGATGGACGAACGGAGAATTGAAACTTTCACTGATCCATCTCAGGACAGAAAGTCCCGTTACGATTATATCCAGAGTGTTAAAAGTTTCGAGAATCGAGTTCGGTCCTCTTCGCCAATTCGAGTTTATTGAGTCGGGTAACTTTTATTGCCGGTGTTTGCTAATTTGTATTATTTTTCATTATATCACTCGCGTTACTTATCTCGTGTACAAACGTTGAATAACGAGCTTTCATCTCTTTCTCCATCTTTTATTTATTTATTTATTTATTTTCTTCAACTTTTATCCTCTACTTTATTATTCGATGAAACTTGTTTTCTTGTCTTTTCATCTTTCTACTCGTTTCCGTAAAGTGCGCATAGCCCCGTAGGTGCAATATATGTACATGTATACCTGGATTGTTTTTAACCTCGAGTTTAGTTCTTTTTTCTTTCCCCACTTTTTCCAGAACGACCCAAAAACCCCAACGAAATCTCGGAGTACCGTTACGAGTGACAACAAAAGGATAGAGGATTCAGTGAGAAGAATTTCCCAGTGTTTAGAGTGTGTCTCGATATTCTATTTCCGGAATCTTTTTTTCCATCCGAAGTAATGATCCGAGTCATTCGAGCCCAAAGGGACAATTAAAGTCTGAAAATTTCGCGGACCTATTTCTTATTCTTATTCTTATTCTTATTCTTCTTCTTTCGGCATTGAGAAAAATTCGCGATTTCTACTACTCGATTACACATAAAATTTGTACGACGAGGTAGTTTCGTTTAACCATGTATCCGACCGCCGTTCTTCTATCCCTTGGGATTCTAATCGCTGTCTCGGCCGACCCTGGACCTAAACCACGGATTGATAGTCGGCCGCCGACTATTTACATGAACCATTTCGCCGTACACGTGCCCGATGGTCCTGAGGCCGCAGCGGCTATCGCTGAGAAACATGGATTCGACAATCAAGGACAGGTAAGAATCATAAAGATATTATTTATCCCGTTAATTCATTCATCGACTGGAAAGAGAAGCGGGTGTAGAATCAACCTGGAAGACCGGAAGATTAACCCTCCGTAGTCATTGTGGGTCAAATTCACCCAACTTCTAACTTTGGGGTTGAATATCTGTATGGGAATAGCTTTAGATAATGGGGTTCTGCCTTACCATGTACAATGCGCAATGCGTTTTGTTTCTACTCCAAAATATACCCTTTTCAGACGTCGAAATAAATATCTTTTCTAGAACTTGTACTATTGAGCTTTTTTTTTTTTTTTTTATCAAAGTACCATATCTTGTGAGCATCGGCCTAAAATTTCACGAGAAAAAAATGATAAATGAAAAAGTTATGAATAATTCACCGAGATTCCGAGAAAGTGGATTTTTCTGCACGTCCACATCTTCGCGAATTTTTTCAGACACATTGACATTTAATTCTCGTCGAATTGACTTTAGGTACATATTCTATGATGTTCAAAGTATGTTCTATAATTTTTTTTGAACAAAATCGGACGGATGTTTCGTGTACGGTAGCCAATTGAAAATCAGTCGGGTTAATTTTACCCAGTGCGACTACCACGGGATTCTACAGAGGTGTGACTATACGGAGGGTTATGTCAAAAAAATTCAAACCGCGCCGTGAAAAGTCGCAACATTCCATTAGAATGTGAATAAAAATCTTTTTTTTTTTTTTATTGATATTTTTATTTACAAGACTTTTATTCACAAGATTTACAAGACTTTTGGTACAAGATCTCTTATTCTTCACTCTCCTCTGCCCTAACTCGAAAGCCTAGGATTTGTTATATTCCGATTATGTAAGGAATACAGTTCCGTTTAGAACGTGAATTTCTCATCGCACCTTGTGAATGAACGATCTTGAGTTCACTACGGAAAAAGTTCACTTGGGTTCGGCGAAACCTGAAAAATTCAAATGAATGGAATATCGCAACTAATGAATAATATTCTACCGACCCCGGTATAATATGCGAATCGTCTGTGAGTTGGATAATTGAATTTCTTTTTCTTCATTTTTCATCTTCTCTGTCTTTTGCCTTGATTGGCTAAGTTCGATTCTGTTCAGAATCTGTTCGCATAATCAGGTTTCTCCGAAGGAATTCATTAGCCACTGTTTTGTAATCACATAAGGTTTATGAAGGAAGAAATATCATATGCTGTCAGTCTTATAGTCGATCGGCTTTCAGAGGCTAGTCAAACGATTTCTACTCAACTTACTGTCTCGTTACGCGTCTCGCGGTAATTAAAAATAATAATAAAACGTGTCTATTTAAAAATTGACAAGAAAACAAACAAATTTGTATTAGATTTTCGAAAAGGGGTGGATTTAGTCCTGATCTTCTCTCTTCTTACAGTCCGCTTTATTACAGTGGCTGGTTATTAAGAAGTTAATAAATAATAACTCGATCAAAATCTTCCCAAGCAGATCATAAAAACTGAGAAAACTGACTAAAAAAGAAGCCGGAAATATTGTACAAACATTTTTTTTATTCTTTCTTATATTTTTTCACTCAATATAGATGCGTGTGAGATGAAGAGAAAAATAAACAAAAAAGAACTGCAGGAATTGAAAGTTGAAGATAAGCTTTAAGGATATTCGGAATATTGAAATTTGTAACGATGTATAGAATTCTGAATAATAAATTGTTCGGTAAAAATCGCGAAGGACTCTTCTAGGTAGGTACTAGTTATTGAAGATTCGAGAAAAACCCACATAACTATGAACAATTGAAGATATCGCGTTGTCAACCCCTGGAATGTCTTTCTCTTGCTGCACAACGAACAGAAGTCGATATCCGTCCGCCGGTTGGTCACACGGAGGTCGGATCGTCGTCTGGCTTATACTCGAGTCAATTACACGTGTCTGTTACACAGTTACCTATATTCTACGTACACGGGTGTCAACGGCCTTTTCGATATACTGCACGAATATCATATACCTATAGTTGTTTCGTATAGTATCGTGCGTATTTTATTATAGGTTTAGATTTTCGCCTTATTCATTTATTCATTCATTCATACATAAATATCAGTTTTTCGTCGATCGTCTTCGTCGTCGTCGTCGTCGTCTTACGTTGTCCCGGAAACGTTTTCATACACACGCAAACAGTTTCATGAACTCTCGTTGTTTAACGATGACGAATTCGACACGCGCAGTATTCCGCGGTTTTTTCAACCGCTTGTTATCAACATCGTGTACGTGTATCTATGTTTGTTTGGGTATTTACGTACATGAATCACGTTTATGCTGCAAAGCAGCAGGACGCCATCGTACATGTGATTCTGTTTATATGTTTATCGAAATTAAACCGTACACCCGTATTGTGTTCAATCGATAGTTTTCTTGTTTATCACTTTTCTGTCATTTGCGTAATACTATAACTAAACTTTGTAAATTTGATCATTAGAGTTCGCTAATTTTTTGTTTTCTCTTCTTTTCTATAGTGTATTTTGTGAATTCAGAAGATTATTAAAATTAGTAGGGAGGTATATCGATACTAAGATACTCCGATCATTCCTATTCTTGCAATTTCTTAAGAATTCTGCGATTTCTTAAAATATATTGCAGCTTGCAGATAAAATGGACAATTGTAAACGGTCCAATTTGCCAAACTTGGCAGATTATACCATTTCCAAATTCTACCCTATACGTTATTACAAATTGCCTATTAGTTCATCACTGCAGTTCTTAACACTTGAGCAATTTTCATGTATATAACAATACAAGTGTCGATAATGAAAAAATTCAATGGCAGCGATAACGTACTAAATGTCGAATAATATACGTATAAGCAAGTCTCTGTCAGAGAAGTCTGTGGGCCAAAATTATTCATAATGCTCGACTCTATTCTGTATATAAGGTATTTGGGTATATGTAGTTGAGTATAAACGTATACCTCCTATATAGATATCCGTTAGTAAACGCATCGAGGTGGAAAATTGCTTGGTATCTATAATATACCCGAGATTTATATTCATCTTTCTCTTCTTCTTCTTCTTCTTCTTCGTTCCGCTACGGTTTTCCTCCTTCTTCTCCGAGAGGCTATTGCATAGATAGGTGTAGGTACACCTATTGCGGTGGCCACGTGCTAGCGAGCGAGTAAGTGAGTAAATCGCCGCCGACGATGTCACCTGCGTGTGTGACCCATTGATATAATCGACGGTCGATGCGACGGCGTTATACTGGTATTTATACGTACGTACGTACATACGTATGAGTACACGTATGTCGGTACAGTGAAAATGTGCCAAGGCGTGCATACATTTGTTAGTTCTGCCAGATACAAAGATATCTTCTACCTACTGCACTTCTCGACCTATACTAACCACAAGATCACTATTATAGTAATAGCATACGTACATATACCTTAAACGTAAGGAAATCTTGTCAATGCGGGGTATAAGATGGAGTTGGAAGGAACAAGGTTCTAATGACATATGACAGAAAATTTGTTGGAAAATCACTGTATTATTGAGGATGTACTTAATGTCAACAAATATATATATAATCTCTCCACCTATATAATAGCTTTGCTCTTAATTGGTCCAGCCTTTTCGAATATAAAAGAATCTCATTCCAGAAATATAGAAAAAAGAAAAAACATTTCATCCAATGTCTCGTAAAATCGGGAAATAAATGCCAAAAACTTACGGGTTTAGGTTCGTGTTGTTCTCTACAGTTTTTCGTTTTTTTATTCTTATATTCTTGTAATTGAATCAATATCGACCTTTTCATGAATTTTAATAAAAAATTGTACCGGAAAAATCGATTCTTTTCATTCTCTAATAATCAGGATCCTATAATATATCCAATCATTTCGTGTATCTGCATCTTTTTGACAAGAACTCCGCCCTGAAACAGTTTCAGTAAACGTATATCTTTTTTTTGTAATAATTAGATTGATTTTTTTTACTCATTCTTAATAAGTATTTTCTGCTGCTGTATCTCTTGTTTATGGGCTAATGTCCCCCAACGTAATAATAAAGACTTTCTATCTAGATATTCAATTTACGGAAGTCAAAGTCCGACGTTTTTCATGTAAACGTATTTCTATAGGTCCAAAGTGTTTGATCGTATCTTCAGCGTGCAGGATCTAGTCACTTGCCTAATAATGTTAGAAATTTTTTTAAGGAGAACCTTAACCTACCGCATGTACCAATGCTGCAGCAGCTATAGCAGTAGATAAAGCTCGATCTTATCGTCGATTGTTATAGCGAGAACTCTGCAGCAATGAGTATGCTTGGCACGTGGCTATGCAGCTTTAGTTGTAATTTGCAGTTACGTAAGAGGATAATCACATAGCTCTGACCTTGCCTACGGTTAGTTCACCTACTCGAACCGATATTCCAGACTGGGATTTTCCACGAGTATAAGGTATCAACTCTCTGAAGATATCAACATTATATGCTTGACGTAACCAAATGTGGAATTCCCGATTCAAACTCTGTTTGACAAACACCTTTAAACCAATTCGGGCCGAAAGTCAAAGCATAGTTTGGATTACAAAAACAAAATTTGGTAATCGCCTTATTGAACTGAATGTGACGGTTGAGGATATGGAAATTAGTTGATTGATTCGATCACGGCTTGTTCCTAATGTAGATGAAAGATAAAATCATGGGAAATCTATGTTTGTTTTTTTTCTACTGGCACGTCAGCGAATTTTATTTTGCGGTTCCAACCGCCACTCTGTGGACGCGATTGTAATGAAAACAAGTATAATTTTCTATCTTCTTCTTCTTTCTCTTTGCATATCATCGATCGATTCATATTCACCGATCCAGGACTGGCTTTTATCCAGATTTCAATTTCATTCCACAGACGATTTGTTTCTCAATACTACTAAAAACAAAAAAATAGGTGAAATGATACCTGCTTAAAAGGAACTCGGGGTCATCAGTATCATCAGTATAGTATGAAAAGTTTGTCCGGGTTACTGCACTTTCACAATCAGTTTGGAAATTTTCAACGGTTCATTTAAAAATCACTACTTTCATTCCTCGCGATGATAACTATCAATAACGACACGTATAGTATGATAGTATATTTCATCGACCTGTTTTAGCTACATTTTCAGTAAAATTTAGCTACGATGTGAAAGCACGGTTAATATATCAAGGTCTCGCTTCTTCAACAAGATTGAACTTTTCTGACTCACAATCAGTATAACTTCAGTCTGTATAATTTAATTTCATACATACATGTACCTACGTACAGTGTAAAAAAATGTTGCATTATACCTATAGCGTATTTTCATAATTCATTTGCGATTTTTGTTTGTTGTCTATTAATTTGAGTCTTTTGCAGCAAGCGAACTAGTCAATAATCACGTTCTTTTATTTATCGCAAACAAAATAAATTAAAGAAAAATGGACAAATAACATGTCGCAGTTGAAGAAACAGTTTCCTCGGTGCTGACTCTCTTGATGACTGGTTTAGTTCTAGTCGTAAGTCGAGACTAGCTACACACCTAGTCCGACCACTGCACAGGAAAAGCTTGCATAACGTCTACACAGTCTCGTTAGTTCGGTTAGACATGACTTTAACGATGACAAGGACACTTGGAGATTGTCTTCTTGCCGGTATTTCCCGTTCAAGAGGCGGAGACTAGTTGAGACATTATAATTCCTTGTTGTAAAATACCAGATATACAATTACACATCCATGACGTTTCTCTGTACGGCGAATTTAATCTAGAATAAAAATTTCAATAGAGCCTAATTGTGTCGTACCATAGTTTACAAGTTCAAAATGAAGATGAGGATGAAAGTAACCATGTAATGCATATAAAAGTCGAGGATGAATGAAAAGAGAACCTTAATTATTCCTCATAAAAATACCAATGTGTCGTGGTTGGAAAGATGAAAGAAAGTCCAACCCAATTTATTTCTTTGCCAGAGCTCATTTCGTAATACCTGATGCGCAAACTTAGGCATACCGTTGGTCCGATTCGATTTCTCAAGGATTCAGATTGTTCGATAGACGTGTCGTCGGAAATTGGATGGCAAAAATGGTAGTATAGAGGATCTGGACGATTTTCCAAAGGTTATTTGCAAATAACTCGGGCAAAAAATGGAGTCTCCTGATTTCCCACCGTCAATTCACGACGGACTGTGTTCGCAACAATGTTCTCGAAATCAAAAATTTGAATCTCGTGATCTAACCTAGAAACATCTTGTGTGTCTAGTTAATGTTACATGAACGCCCGAAGCAGAATTATACAAGCGATCCGCTTTCACTTGACACTAGCTCTGTCGGTGCTGGTGCTGGTGCCAGTGCTGGTGCTGGTGCTGGTGTTGCTTCGGCTTTGCGCCAATCTGCAACCACCACCGTTTCTGTGACCATCAAACCAGGTTAATGTGTCTCTTAAACGTTCTAAATTCGGAAAGACGGATGGATTTCTGCAGTATCGTGTACAGCCATGTAATATATGTATGGCTAGAACACGCGAAATTTATGCATCGCCATATTCCTGAAGCTGAATGAATTTTATGAAATGTAACAACCAAATGCATGCAGCGTGCAGGGATGAAAATATACCTCAATATACGCGATGATGGTGTGTAGACAAGACGGGGATGGACCGTTTCTACAGATTACCCGAGGGGTGAATCACGGAGGAGATATGGTGTACAAATTACAGGAGATATTCAGAAAATATTTTCAAATAATGGGAGATAAGTGCTGCAGAATGTTGAAAAGTACTGGAAACTCTTGGAAAATCTTGAAAAAGAGTTGAAAATATAAAGAAATGTTAGAAAAATGTACGGAAGATGCTGGGAGATATTGAGAAATTGGAGAAATGGTGTACAAGTTTTTGTCTCGTGGTTCACCCCTCGAGATTACCGTTTCTACAGAGTTCGTTTCTACAGAATGATTTTCGGACCGTTTTTACAGAACTTTGTTAGACGGTCGGTTCTACAGAGAAATTATTTTCAGATTGTTTGTTTCTAAAAAATTCGGATGCAGAAACGGTGTGAAAATCGTTCTGTATAAACGAACATCTGTAGAAACGAACTCTGTAGAAACCGTCCATCCCCGACTCGACTCTAGAGGATCAGATGGGTTAACCTAGGAAATATGAATCCCAGGTTTTCTCATTTCTGACTTTCGCGAGCTTCACATTTAAATTTGTCCGATATTCCGCCAGCTCCACAACGAATTATTTGGCCTAATCTTATCTGGCTCAACGTTCCTGCAACAGGGCGTGACTATTCTTCCAGAAAACCCGAGAAACATACCATGGAAATGTCAAGAAGGTTGAAGAGGGTCGTGGAGAACCTGGATTTGCCAGTGAAATAATTAAATCGTGGTCATGAAAAAAGTTGAACTATCAGTTTTTCGTCCTGAAACTTGTTGAGTATCTGAAGTAATTACGACTAATAAAGTCCAAACCGAACAAGGCGTGGAAAAAATCCAAGGAATTTATGGTTCTTTCTTCTTCTCCTCCTCCGAAAATCAGTGGCCATTCGGAATCGTACTCTGTACCTGCACGAGATTCAGAAGCATTGACTTTTCCAGCCAAGTGGTAAAGACTCAAAGAAATTTGGCAATTTATGTTGTAATCTATACACTGTATAGAAGTTTCAACAATTTTTAAAGACGTTTTTGGAACCTCAGATTTTAACACATTCGTGGAATCGCCCCACTGACGTTACGAATATTATTATCAAGTATGTTCTGCGATATCTCCGTTATATTATATTATCTGTTTACATATTTCGTCGTCGATATTTCGTAGTCCATGAATACATATCGCGGTTCTTCACGGTCGGGGATTATCAGTAACTCGGGGAATCACTGCAGTTACATTGTGAGTATAGAAAAGTATCAGACCCAGCATATGCTGCAGCTGTGTAAGAATTGGTAAACATTTGCACGTGTGTACCTAACCTGGTGTCCTTATACGTTCAGCGAGCATCGCCGTATATCTTATGTTAGAAGACAGTACCAGGTTTGTATGTAGGTACGTACCTACATACGTATACTTGTTTGCTCAACGCCGCTACATCTTCTGTCTTGCCAAAGACAGAGGCAGTCCTCCGTTTCCGCATCTCTTGCCGGAACACCTTGCTGCTTCTGTAATGTGATTCTAAGACATTTGAGTTCTCAAGGTTTGTCAAAGGACTAGAGCCAAGGAGGAGTGATCGTCATTGCGAATTCTCCTAGATATATATTGTTCTCTTGTTATACGTGTCCCATAGACACTGGCATGACAGTCATCAATTGCGTATGAAATAATTGGCCATACGTCGTACCTGGATGTACCTAATGAGACGATAATGTCTTTGTCAGTAGGATTCGGACGGAACAGAAATCACCATTCACGGAAATCGGTTAGATCAGGTTTGATCAATTTCCGGTTGTAACTTTCTACACCCGATGTAATGAAACTTGGCCTTCTATAATCCCTAAACCGATTTCCGGAATGCGGGGCAAAAAAAAAAAAAAAAAAAAAACACCTCTTCCGGAAGTGTCCGTCTATCGGAAGTATTGGATTATTCGTTCTCCTCGACTGTATCTGGGTTTACTAAAAATTGGAGTAACTGATCCTGAAGAGGTAGATACAAAATTTGCAGATTTTGACTCTCTGGATTCAGTTTTGACTCTGATCGCTATACTCACCCTTCCTTCATATTTTTCGATTACTGTTCGACCGCATACTGTAGGTATGCAAAATATTAGGATTTCTTTACGGATATGGCATGCCGTGGGAAAATTCCGGCTCTTTGCGATCAGAAACGTAGGCGTGCAATATAT
This sequence comes from Ametastegia equiseti, assembly GCA_963989295.1. Lineage (NCBI taxonomy): Eukaryota > Metazoa > Arthropoda > Insecta > Hymenoptera > Tenthredinidae > Ametastegia > Ametastegia equiseti. The sequence goes on from OZ022393.1 coordinate 9,099,276, forward strand.
ATTAATCAGTTAAGGACTGAACGGCGATCGCTACACTCGGGTGTGCAATTCGTTGAAGATGCAAAGGTCGCCGACCTCGCCTGCACCAGTGTCCGGCAAGCTGCAATTGGCAGACCTTGTGGTATCATTTTCAGCAGTGGATGATAACAAGCGGCTTATACTGACATGCGTCTTGCGGAAAGAATCAATCGATGTTCAAATGCCGTTAAAAATTGTATTTTGTTCCGACTATTTGTTCATTATACTTCACATATAGCGATGGACAGAAAAGTATTATGTAGTTCAACGTCAAAAACGACTTCCACTAATTCTGAAAATTAGTTAGTAGAAAATTCGAACGGGCAAAAAAAAAAAAAAAAAAAACTGATTAGAAGTGATTAAAAGTCCAGGGTAACCCAATTGATGGATTATTCCACTTTACTTTTGCAACCAGCTGGTGAGTCTTCGTTGCTATCCTGGCATGTCTTGTGACCTCAGAACGGATGACGAAACGAACAGCTATTGACCGAAAGTGAAACTGGTACTCATACGTGTGTGTACATGTACATATGAGTATGTGTACGAGGAAAATTGAACGGATAATAAGAAATAAGAAAAGAAAAAAAAAAAAAAAAAAAAAAACTTGGTTTATCCAGGTGGATTCTTAGGACTGCAGCGGGTTTCGCAACTGGCTAAAACCCAGCTGAGATTGCTATTTAGGACAAAATATCTCGTTTCGCCTGCAATGTAGTATCCGCTGACAGCGCACAGTAACCCGCGTTCTCTGTCTTGCAACAGTGAATATATAGATGGTATATGTATGGGTAATTGGTATGTACGTGTATATACGTATAGAGGTACATACTGCCATATGCAACGGTTTTCGGTGCACTCTTGAGTGCAGCCTGTGACTTTTAGGAAAGGAATTCATCCATCTTTTTTCAATTCTATATCTCTCTGCTTCGTATTTTTTTTCTTTTCTTCTTGTTTTTTTTTTTTACCCCCGTCAAATGTACCCGACCTCTCTTTATACATGTTCGCTCTCGTACGTCACTTGATTCAGGTTTTTCACGACGCTGAGAAGGTATATACGTTTTATGTAGATATACGTATATAAGATAATATTCACGATCTTGCGACTTACCGTCAGTCAGAAAAACTCGTTAAAGTGACGGTGCGAATGCAACAATTTCTGAAATTGTTGCATTCGATCCCAAAATTTGGAATTAAAAAGCAAATAAACATTATGTCCATTGAACTTGATTACTCAATTTCGAAACAGACACGTATCATGGGCGGAGGAGAAACACGATTGACTTTTGCAAAGCATTTTAAAGTCGTAAGTGTTAGGAAATGGTAATTTTGATCTATTTGGTCATATGAGAGAAATTGCTTAGATATATTATATATAAGTTTCGAGATAAGATACATTTTATATTTAGAGATAATTTACGCGGGTACAAATTTCGATACCGTTTTCTTCGTATATAAGCTGGATCGTTTTAATTATCGAGTTTTTAACTCTTTGATTGATTTCGTCTCCTCCTTCTTTCTCTCTTCCAACCGCTCGGAGATTTAGCAAGTTGACAAAAAATTCCCAACGGTGAAATTGATTCCACAGGTTTATGGAGGCTTAACTTTACAGAGGTCCGAATAAACTGGAACTTTGTGATTTCGTCCATTCTCGTTACTCAAAAATGCAAACTTGTAAATTTTGCCCGGGGATTTTCAACAAAACGAACACTCGCAACAGAAAACACGGAATTCTTGCATTCTTTTTCAAAATAATATCTTTTAATCGATTCACTGTATGTTTTACGCTGATCAAAACTCCTGGAATACTATCGAAAATTATGTCGAAGTCGATCAGCAAGTCCTTGGCATAAAATTATTAACTATCTCTGAAAAGTGAATTAGCGACCTTGCTTCTCTTTCTGATTATGCCGATTATCACTGAAGTTAAGATATAAATTATACAATTTCGTCCAGTAATAACAGTTGTAGAATTACCCGTTCATTCAATTCGTGTTTAGTATTCAATTTTCGGATCTCTTGGTTTCTGCACTATCTGATCTACGGGTTACCAACACGGCTTGCTAATCGTAGGAACAGCTTTTTGGGGAGAACAAAATGTAAAAAATATGGTTTTCTTATGAAACGTGATGTTGACGTCAGTTTACTAATTTTTTTTATTCTTCATTTTGGCAATTACGCTCTGACCTTCAGAGTGAGAACTCTTGCAGTGTCCACAAAAATTATTGAGTTAACAGCGACTCGTCTCGTCTCGTCTTAATTTACGTATCTCTATAAACTGAAGAATTATCGTGAAATTCAATCCCACGACAGGGTGGCCATAAGGACTGGAAATCTGGAAAACCTGGAAATGTCAGGGAATTTCTAGAGTCTGGAAAAGTGAGGGAAATGTCAAAGAATTTGTTCTAATTTCAACAAAAGTCAGGTATTCTTTGGAACACTGAACCAGAGCGCAATTCTTATTCTCACAATCAGATAGGTAGAAAACTCCGGGTGAACTTTTATGCGCAGTAAATTATGCCGCGTTGCGATTGGCTCTTCGTCTTTAATTGCATGGATTATTTATGGTCAGGGAAAAAATATGATGTTTGTACTGGAAAACCTGGAAAAGTCAGGGAATTTGCAGTCACAATTTCTATGGCCACCATGCACGATTTTTTGAATTTCAGTTTTCGGTTCGGTATTCGACGGAAAAAAAATTCTAGAATGAACAACGACCGAATGAGCTCGCTGTATTTTCACAACCGTGATAAAAACTCGTATGCTGAGATTTTAATTGAATTTGACTTGTCCACTCGATCAATTAATTTCAGGCCGGCTACATCTCTTGAAAATCTTATAGAAAGCCTCTGCCTGGAATTTTTCTAGAGCCTTGAAATCCTGGAAAACCCCTGAAATTTATCTCTACATTCTTGAATTCTTCTACATTTTGAAATTCCATTTGACACTGTATCCTCCTGCTTTTCATTTGATATGTGACAGAAATTCCTGGACAAGGCCTGGAATTTAAAAATTGGAGGTCTATTCTTCGAACACAGTCTTGTATCTTACGTTCCTTTAGCTCAGAATACAAATGTAGATTGAAAAATGCGATTAACACGTTTACACATGTGTATATCTCCCAAAAAAAATCGTGCCTGTGGGCAGCAGATCATCGCATGCATCTGTCTCACTGGTCCACTAGCGACGAATATATACGCCGAGAACGTATCTCATAGCATTAATAATTGATCCGCCTTGTAATTTGGCTGACCCCGATCCATCCGAGAGATTGCTCTGCGCGGGTGCAGCTGAGTATGGTATACATATATATATATATATATACCATTTATAGACAATCTACGAACGAAACTAAATCGCCTTACTCCTGCAGCATTTATCTCACGAAACATTCTCTCCTCCAGTCCAGGGACTCACTTCTATCTCCGTTAACACACCCGGACTAGATTATCGCGTTCCTATAATACCGCACGGACTCGGGACCAACTCGAAACCCGGTACTGTTCCTCTGCACATCAACCGAAATTTCGGTCTTTCTGGTGTAGATGTAGGTATACATATATACGAGTCAATCGGTGAGAAATCAAACAAAATTCTTTCCGAGCTGAAGATATTCTAGAATCCTCAAATATTTTGAGTCTTTTGTTTTCTCTTTGGGGTTGGCATTCGAATTCTGAGAATTTAACATGAAAAAATGGTAACACTTAGAGTAGCTTAGATTGTTGCATGAGTCAATTAGGAACGAATGGTATTGATCTTCAAGTTTTCTGTTTTGTTTTGATTAAATGTTCAAGTTCTGCTCACGGTGAAAACTTGACTTAGTAATTCTGTAACACTTCGCTACTTTCAAGTCCTGCGAACCGAGAGACCTTTGTTAATGCGTTTGGTCTGTCTATTCTGCTGCACTGCAAAGCACCCGAAGCAACACCAGCTGATGATCAACACTCGCGCGGCTCGTGATACCTTTACCTTCCATTGAGTGAAGCTGTAATTCCATTTTTACTTACACTTAATGTATTTCGTGCTGGAAACTGTTCAGTTCCAAGACACGAGATGCGATACAAGTATAGTAACTACTAGTATAGGCTATACTTCCGGTTTCTGACTTTACGGTCTCTTTCATTCGACAAGAGTCAATTCATTTTTCTATTTTTTTTTTCCTTTTTTTTTTCATCAACTTCGTCGTGCTCAGAACATCTTTTTGTGACGAACAAAATGAAAGCGATTTCTTCAAATCAGATATCGCTGATCGTAGTAAAACGAGATTTTGTACGATAATATTTCATTGGATGATCAAGAAAAGCTTCCAGTTAATGACAAGTACAGATGATCTTCATGCAATGGAAATATACTGATTGAACAGAAAAGAATAAATAACACGCTGCGTATATAATGAAAGGGTTATTCGTATGTTGGTGATTGCTTTTAATTAATGCTTGAAGTATGTTCTCTTCTATAACACGTAGGTACTGATTGATAATCATTGCATTTGTCTAGGCTAGAGGAAATTGATGGATCCTAGGTACTAAAGGTCGCAGTAAAGGAAGATCAATCGTAACTTCTAGAAATTTTATCCGACAGAATTCTTTCAATTAATTGCGTTGGCAGACTAGCTCATTTCTATGAAGAGAAAGATACAAATTATCTTTCTTCAATTCGGAACCTCGAAAGAGCTTGAACGATGATATTACCTTCCTATAACCTTGGCCGAGAAATAATTACCATTCATGCATTCATTAGAATTCATTCTTCTTTGCCCACAATTTCGCATGAGAGATATTCGTCATTTATCATAATTTTTTACCAAAATTATGTAATATAATGAAACGAAACCGTGAATTTTCAATACGGATTTGTTTACGAAATGTGTAAAATCAAATAGATTTGCTTCTCTCCGACAGCTGTGTATAATGAATATCATTTTCTATATGTATAGGCAACGTATAAGAAGCGAGACATTGGCACAATTTTTTTTTTTTTTTTTTACTCGTTTTTTGCCCACACCGCAAGGTTGCGGTTTTTTTCATACCTTCAGGCAACGGTATCAACGGGTCTTGTACCTCAATTCGAAACGGACGGGTGTGGCTTTACCGTTTCAGTTCTGTCGGCAAACTTCGGACGTCTAATTCCCTTAGGACCATTTAATTAGCACCATTCGGTTAATTAGACCAATTCAATAGAACCGCAAAATTCGTCGCTTCCAAGAACCAAATTTTATCGGCTAGACGTGAATCTAAAACTCTTGCTTCTTCTGGCCCAGGTGCAGGAATAACATTTGATACCAGAACAATTTGTCAAAAAAAGTTATTATTTTTCCAACTGGTTGGAAAATTGCGTTGAAATTCGTTCCGATTCGTATAGTGTTTTTTTGTTTTGTTTGCTAGTTGTTTTCTGTTTTTGGATGACGGATTTTTGGATTCTTTCTGTTTTTGTTTTTCTAAATTCTTGTATAACTATCGGAAGCAGAAGGAACGTACTAGACATGTGTATGAAATCAAGTATTATTTAACGATTTAATTGAAAATTATATAGGTACACTTCGGAGTGAGTAAGAACGTTGCGAAATGGTGATTGTTCCGTTGTATAGCCACGCCAGTATACCTAAGCAGAGCATATGACCAACTACAACGTACTGATTGCGCCAGTTAGTTTGTGAGTATACGCCTTTGATATCGAGGTCGACAACAAGACTTTTCACTCCTACTAGACCATAGACGCAGAGTTCTTGTCTAGATGTGCTTCGTCAAGTTGTGTGGATTCAATTTTAGAACGTAACACGTATATATGTATATGTGTTTTTGACTTGCCCCAAATGCCCAGGCACGTGGCTCTTCTTCTTCTTCTTTGTCTTCTTCTGCTTCTTGTTCGACCCATTTTCACGGTGGCTGAAATTTCGGTACAGAATAACAATTTTCCTGATATCTGGAATTATCCTCTCTCCATTCTGGACGTCGCCCATTTCATTCCGAACCACCCAACCTGTAGTAGACTTTTGCCACTTTTCATTGTTATCTATTCATTTTCTTAATTTTAGGAAGTATTCACAAAAATTTCGTGATCGCAGAGGTTTTGATTTTGAAACTAAAACCAGAGTGGCATTCCGGTTTTAATCTTGTTTTCAGAAGAATCTCAAAATTTCATCCCAATAACTTGATGATATTAAATTGAAAATTTTTGCCCAAATTATTAAGATGAAATATCGGAAACCCTGAAATCCCACTCTCGTTTCGGTCTTTCAATCACCTTTTATGGTCATGAGTTTTCGTGATTTTCACCAAAGGTTATCAACGCAACGCGTTTGTGCCACAGTCTGAATGAGTGCAGAAAAAAAGGTTCGAATAAAAACTACTATAATACAATGGAATATGGAAAATGAATGTGAAATATCAATATTCCAAGCTGGGGTGATTTGGCATGAAATTCCCTGTATATTTCAAACCTTTTCCCACCTTTCTTATTTATTTGGTAAAACCAAGAAAAAAAAAACAGAAAATTCTGGTCTTCAAAATCATTTCTGGAAAACGAATTGATCTGAAAATGTGGCATCATTGAAATTCGTACATTTCGATTGGTGAAGAATCCGCACCGCATATACCACTGCTGAAATCTGACGCGATTGCACTTGAGCAGGGGCAGAGATAAGAGGAGATTTTTTTCCAGTCCTGAAGAGGATGATAATCGGATAACCTTATCTCATAGGGGAAAATAAGCCACGAGAAGAGACAATAGATAAGTAAAAGCGATATCTAGGGGTGAAAAAAGCACCCTTGGTAATAGCCTCAACCTTAGAGTCCTTTCCCCGCGATAACCCTCGTCGGAAATTCGAAATAGTTTTACTCTGGGGGAAGAATTTCAACTATTTATTGCTCGCAGGGTGGATATCGAAGCCTTAAGTACCTAACCCACGAAACCCGAAAGCAGACATTCGCGGTTGAACGAACATTCTGAACATACCTTTTTTTTGGCCATTTTCGGCTGGAGAAAGACTCGGAATAGCTTCGGTAAACCATTAGCTTGGTTTATTTAGACGAAAATCTAAAGCCAGCTGTGCCGCGAAAATGATTATACGTTGCAGAATTTACGAAGTAAAAGGGGGAGGAAAAGTCTCTCTTATATTCATAATTACAAATCGTTAAAGCTTGTTGCAAAGTTTCCCAAGAACTGGATCGTGCGGTTGACTAATCAGTAATACTTAATCAGCTACATCCTTTACCGAGACCGACTAAATCCTGGGTGTGTTTTATCTTCGTTATGAATTCGCTTGACTTGAGTCAATCCTCGAAGTCCTACATTTTCTGATCCCAGACATGCCTATACATCGATGATGAAATTATTCTCTTCGAAATCGATACGCGGAGATGTACGCGGTGCAATTATATACCATGTATTTTATTCGAAGCAAAATTCAACTATCTAAATATGAACGAAAATCAAGATGGCATCTGGTTCTGACAATTCATACACATCATATGAAATTTTCTACAGAATTCGATTTCACTTTCGAGTTAATTGTGTCGAATTCCATGTCAAAATATATTCGATTCCGTAATACGTATTCGAACAATTTTGAACAGCATGCTGTGATTTTCAATTACGTGGTTATATAAATAATCGAAAACTCAAATATATATCTGCATCTTTTTCCAAGGGTATAGCCGGGTAAGCACGCGGGAAAAGTGCCCCCGCTCAGATTGGCTTCTGATTCAGGTATATGATTTGTTTATAAATACGTATGCTCTCGTGTGAATTTCAAATCAATATGTTGCTTCGTTCTCACAATATCGCGATGTGAAAAAAAAATCGAAAATAATTTTTTTCTCGAGAACCACTCGACCGATCTTCCCGAACCGAATATATGTTATGCACATGGATGTAGTTCTGCACCTATAGAAAAATAATCGAATTTCTGGTCCACGAAATAAAAGTAAAAAACGATTTTTGAAATTAAAAAAAAAAAATAAAATTTGGCATTTTCGAAGTATTACCCCAGCCATTTTTTTTTTACATAACATCCCCTTCTATCGAAGCATAACATATATTTATTACAGAAATATAGGTGTGGTGGAACAGGTCGCGAAAAATAAAAATATGTAGGTATTTAATATACGCATCAATTTTTACCATTTATTTACAGTTGGTAATAGTCTTTAGTTATACAATTGTATGCGTATACGCATATGTATCTATCGACTCAATTGTATAATTAAAGACCATTACCAACTGTAAATAAATGGTAAAAATTATATTCGTATATTCGGTTCGAGAAGTTCGGTCGAGTGGTTCTCGAGAAAACAATTATATTCGATTTTTTTTTTCACATCGCGATATTGTGAGAACGAAGCAACATATTGATCTGAAATTCACACGAGAGCATACGTATTTACAGACAAATCATATACCTGAATTAGAAGACAATCCGAGCGGGGGCACCTTTCCCGTGCTCACCCGGCTATACCCTTTAATAGTCATTATACTGAAAGTTCGTTACCTTTCTTTGGTACTGAACCTTACTTTTTTTATATTAATTTCGATTTGATTAAAGCTATGGTGTTGGTAAGTTTTGAACGGTTTTTCATAATAGTGAACGTAAAATGAAGGATACCTATCTCTATGGATTGTGACAATTCTATTGGGTTCTTAGGTCACTAATTATTGTAAGATCTGATCATATACGACAGCAAATTATTCCTTAATGCAAGTCGCGGCTTCGAGCAAACTTATTTGTCGACTCTGCAGATACGTATAACATTTCCTTGCTATAAGTAGCATTTCCGCGATGATCATAGCCCCGCGATCGCTATTACACACTGGTTGAATATCGTTTTTGACGACGTTGCCGATATTTGAGGTTTTTCATAAACGTTCTATGCAATTACAATTTCTCGTACGTAAATTCGTACGGATATATCACGCGCAATTCAGTAAAGCTGTTCATTCATGAAGAGCTAATGTGTATGTGAATTGACGTAGTAAAGAATGACTTTCATGAACTGTACATGTTCAAATCGAACAACCTGTCTGGCGTTTTTTTCGGGTTTCCGTATTTTTCACCGTAAAATCAAACGAACTGCCTTATGTACCTAAGTGCATACATATTCGCACAACTATTGAAATACACTATCCAGGGATGGCAAATTGCCTATATACGACCACGACGACGAACTCTATACTAGCGGCGCGGATAAGGCCCAGGCAAACGTATGTACGTTTTCACTTTCTAGGGGGCATTTTTATTTCCACATGCAGGCCACACGCCCTCGGAGAAAGTTCTCGCGGAATAATATCCTTAGCGCGCTTAAACGGCGTTCGCCATAAGGCAAGATTATGTACAAACCGGTCAAATTATAGGAGCAAAAAATCCGTCGATTTTCGTATTCAGTTTGCAAATCGTTTAAAATTGCACGTAGATAACAAAAAAAAAAAATAAAATAAAATCACGAAGTTGCTCGACAAGGTTTTAATCCAATCCATCCATCACAGATATCTTCATTCATTTACACATTCGTCGCATTGATGTAATTCGATAATCCTGCATGGTGCATCGAATGATATAGCAGCACGTTTTTCGTTTATCTGGAGAAAAGGAACTTTTGATTTGCGAAATTATTCCTATACCGAAACGGTTGTACATAATATCGACATACCCTGCTGTTATAACCAATGGTACATGTATATGTATGGAAAGTGTTCCAATTGCGCGAACTGCGGCTGCAGGTTGGCTCGCTCGTTCAGCTCGACGACAAGTTCAAGCCTTCATAACCATCCGCAATTTTTCATGATTCATTCCGGACCAGTAAACTCTTTTCGCCTCCATAAAATCCCGAATCGATTTCCCACGGTCATTTAGATAACGAAATTGTACCGTCAGAATGAGAATTCTTACCAAAATTACCCACCCGTATACATATCAATCGATCCTATAAATCTTACCGCACCTGCACCCAGCTACTATACTTCGAATCTCATTTTCGGCCTTACGTATGTCAAGGGAACACGTGCATCTCTCGGGGTGAAAATTTCGTACATATTCGGTGCCTTGAAATTTGCTCGATAAACGATATTGTGGAAACTAATCGACGTATCAAGTTTCCGGTTCAATATTCTGAAGAAGGTAAAATTGACTATTTTTCGGTAAAACCGGGTTTAGATCCGATCAGCGATTCTTGAAATATCCTGCGCGCAGAGTTCCTAGAAAATTTGTATACAATTTTCTTGTGTCAGAGCACAGATGAGCCTTGAAATATGGGCGACTTGATGAAAATCGAACTCTTCTGGATTAACAGACGTATGCCAGCCATTATTAGTGTATTTGCCTGCATAGCTAATGAAGTGCCGCTTAAGGCACGTGAATACGAAGTGAATCTGAAATCGGGACTTTCTATGCATGCGATAGAACATGATAGAACCAAAGAATAGTATTTCGATTGCCAGTTTTCAATCAAAGAACTCATGAAACATAAAATAGCCTGTTTGACGTTAGAATAAATGAAAAAGACTTCCCTCTTGAGAGAAACACAATCTTGTATATCTACCTCCCTGGACTGTAGAATCTACAACGTGACCTTAATGTTGTATCGGTAAACAACACTACGCCTCATTGACCAAAGTATATAAGCTGAAGGTCTGTTCTAAGAAATTATACATGTTTTTACACTCGTTAATTCATATACATAGCAATTTACAGTCTTGATTACACATTGAGATCACATCCGAAGCCGTGCGCATGTATACTTGGCTTTTGAAACGTACCACATACAGGGTGGTATCTATGTAATATTCCATGGAGAAGAAAGATAATTGCACATTTTCGATATTGGAAGATTCATCATTCAACCGGTACTGTACACTGTTACGCCTATATATCCCCTCGTCTAATTCCTGCCCAAACGCCCAAAATTAGATATTTTTTGGATTTTCATAATCTCATGCGTATTTCGGGAGCTTCGGTTTGACTTGCGGGAGACACTATAACTATACTGCATGTTTTGGGGGTAAAATATATACTCCAGTTGAATCGTTTACTATAGCACATCAACAATCGGCTATCCGGCGTGCGTAGGAAGTTAGATATTAGAAATAGAGCTTGGAAGTGTATCAGAGTTTTTTTTTCTTTTTTTTCTTGCATGTAGAAATGAAGGCAATATACGAACATCGCCACCCTTTGGATGGTGAAATGCACAATCTACGGTGCGTTTGCTCTGGGCTTGGGCGAACATAGCCCTAAATTTAATATCCACCCTTGCTTGACGTTCCCTGCTTCCCATTCCCCAGGGATACTTCTGTTCGCCAATCCTGTGCAACCCGCGTATATATGAATAGGGTGGGATGCAGTATATTCTATCTCAGTTCTAAACACAGGCGGATGTTACGAGAATATATTATATTCGTACTGTGTAGACTGAAAATGATCGTCCTGGCTTTCAGGCACCCCAAAACTGTAGTACCTATATTCCATCCCTCGCCAATATCTCTGAATTCTAAATTCTCCAAATAGACCACTTCGAATATGAGAAAGAAGTCATGAGAATATAGATTTAGAACGAAGCGATTTGTTTTGCCAAATATTTTCAGCTTCAATACCTATACTTTCTTTTAACTTTTCGTTTGAAACATGAAAGGTCAAGTTTTTGCCAGGTCATCATACGTTCTGAAGTCTATAGACGATCAGTGTGATCGAATTTCGTCCGTTAATATCTCGAGAACGCATAAATGGATTTTGATCATTCTGGTCTCACAATCAATCGATGCCGTTTATTTTATAACTCAACATTTTTCAGATTTGCGATTGGAACGGTTCAGCAGCTCTCAACAACTAGTTATCAATATAACAAAATTCAGAAAGAAAATTTTTGTATCGATCACCTCGAGAACAGATACACAGATTTTCATGATTTTAGAATCAATATCGATAGGTATATTCGATAGTTTGTCATATAGTTGCGTATATAGAGATCAGTGCAAGAGACGCATTCATTTTTGCCTGGGTTCATAATTCTTCAAACTTGGTATCAATTTTTTGCCCTTTTGCTATCGCCTGTGTCGTTGAATTCTATTTCCCTCTAGGTACGACTTTATCTCTTTGTGTTCACTGGCCAAACGTCTAGCTATGAGCTAGCAGATCGTGAGGGAAGCCCCGAGGCGGCTGGTTCGGGCACTCGCTGCAAACAGAGGGTGAGCTTATAATAGAGTAGTCCGTCTGACTTGAACAGGCCCGACAGACAACAGGCAGGACGTATTTTTACGCCAAATCTTTCCAACCCCTCAGCTACTGCGCCTTTTTTCCCGTACATTAATCCTGCAGTCGCGAAATAAGTCTCAATCGCTGATACTCATGAGAAATGTTGGCAAAAAAAAAAAAAAAAAAAAAAAAAACAATTCAGGTCTAGCAAAATTTTTTTGTTGATTCCGACCCTTTTTTTCTAGTCAAAACATCATCATGTCTGCTCAAAATAAGAAAACTTTCGGCTGTTTCAATTAAGAAAAATGTCAGGATCGGAATGAAAGTTTTAACGGACTTTATTTGGGATTTTTGGATTAACAGTATTGATCCAAGGAAATCACTGACTCATTAGAAGTCTTCATATTGCTACATACAGGTGTTATTATTGTTTGTGCAGCTTGTACTATGATTAGATGAGATTTTAAGACATGTCTTAAAACATGAATAATGCAGCTTTGATGTTTATTCGACTGGATTCTTCGAGATCCTTTTAAATTCTTTCCCACAACGTCGCACGTCTGACGTGTTGAAATGTTTAGTCAGCGTATTATAAGGAGGTGTACATATATATATATATATATATAGCGAGCGAAGATATTAGATCAGATGGTCGATTCTGCTATATGGACAAGATGACAGACAATTCTAAATTTAACGAAACTCTCGGCGTGGTTGAGGGGATCAAATATATATGCCGCGATTTGAAAAGTGAAATATCGTCCGAAATCAATTTAGGTATATCTCTCATCGCCAAAGTTCATTTCACATCGTTATAATAATCGTCTCGTTTTAAAGCACTGATCTCGATTCAGTGTTTGTTAGAAAGAAAAAAAAAAAAAAAAAAAAAAAACAGCAGAGAAACAAAGAAATTTCGAGATGAATCGCGTATACATAATATGTGTATACCGAGTGAATAGCAATGATAATTCACTGTCGTGTTCATGTACCCGCTCGTTTGTATTCTCCCTGTTTTTGTTGTCTTTTTTTTTATTATATATATATATATATATTTACTCCATTCTATTCCCTCGCTCCTCATAAATGCCACGGCTACGTGGGGATGAATTTACCTGCCGCATACAACGCGTGACTTTAAATTTGAAATTATTGGAGTACAGCGGGTCGGGATTACATTCGGTAGCGTACATTGTATTCAAATTTTGGGGTGGTTTATAGTGGTTGGCTATAAACACGCGCAGGTATAATAATTGACAAAAATCAATAAAAATTTGAAAGGGGTTACATAAAACTAAAGTGAGTATACATAGTTAAATATACCTATACATTATTTTTGGTTATTTTTATTAGTGTTTCGTCGAGAAGGGGTTTTCCCGGAAATTCCTCGTGTACCTACCTTCATACGATGCATGATGGAGCACTGGTTTGTGGCGATAAAATTTATCCACTCTTCACAAACCCACGCTAGTATAAAAGTTTGAAAGAAAAATTCCGAGGATGTTGAATCAGATTACAAAAATTTGACAAAGGCGCACCCCGTACTGCTTCTTCTTCTTTCTCAAAGACTTGATAAATTTGAGGAAACTTTGGTCTGAAAATATTCCGCGTACGTACACACATGCCTTATAAATATACATATGTATCTGGATATACACAACACCAAAAAATCGATGTGAAAAAAACCATCTGCTCTTCCTGGAATCCAAAGGGGATCAACCGGTTCATCTTTTTTACCTGACAATAGTCTTCCTCGCTTCTTCTTTTTCACGGTCGTGCAGATTCTTTTACTTATTTTAATATTTTTATGATACCTACATTCTACTCCGAATATATAATATATCACGTAACGATTCGAAATTTTGGAAGATGTAAAAAATTCTCTACGAAGATAATTCCTCAGTACGTTTCACTTTCGGAATATTCAAACTAGTTCCTATGCATGGTTGAGATCGGCTTGAACGAATTTGGAAAAAAAAAAAAAAAAAAAAAAAAAACTGTTTCCATGCCGGAGAATTAATTTTTCTCGACGTTAGAATCAGTATTCTCAATTTTTTAAGGGACATTCTTGCAATCGATTCTCACCGCAGGTGAAAAAGATATCGACAAAAGACACGTGATTAAACATATTTTCAAAAGGAAAAATTACACTGTCTGCTCCTCTTCTCAGTAATCATTTAGGTCGTCTGATCCGGAGTTTAATAACCGGAGCTAGCCAAATACTTGTACCCTATCATCATCATCATCATCATCATCATCATCATCAATGTCGTCACGATATGATGTACGATAACGGCTTTGAAGTTTAATTACTAATTGTACGCCGAAATTCATTCATCATCTACAAATACATATTTCTATTTGATTTGAAAACCAAATCTTACAATTGTGTGTTTCAACTTTGGTTATTTTTTTTTTTTTCTACTCCTGATTATACCGAATGTGATTAAATCGGGTGAGATAAGAAGAAAACGGAAATGATTACCGCGTTTGGGGGAGAAAAAAAAGAGTTGGGGTCAAAATAGTAATTTACCGTTGAAGTATGTAACGCAATTTAGGTGGCTGCTGCTGCTTCCCCATCGAAAAACAAAGTAATATCATTGGGGAGCTGTAGGGATATAAAGTGGACCGTGTCGCTTCGAAATGACCAAGATTAATTGCCCGTATTCGACGGCTATATGGTACGAACTTGAACAACTCTAACCGGGGTGTTAAATTAGAAAACTTTTTCCCAGGGGTCAGAGAGAGCAGCTGTCAAGCTTCAGAATAGCTATTTCTATAAGTACGTCTGTAGATGACGACGTCGCATTGATTCGTCATCGCTTTAAAAAATATAACGGCAATTGTGTCCAATATACGCGATAACTGAAGTAACTGTAATTATTATTCGTATATAATCTATTCGCAAATACCACAATTCTATGATTATAACCAGTTTTTTCTGTCTTTTTTCTGTTTCAGGTAAATGATGTTTGATTGTACAAAAAAAAAATGAAAAAAGAAAAAAAAAAACGCTCACAGTACGGATCTGAATACTCAATAAGATTATCGTAAGTAATTCATCTGCAGAGATGATTATATGCACTGATTTCCGAAGGACGATATGTTCGATACTTTCACATATGTAAATGTATTTATTGTACGAGAATTCATCAAGGTTTGATTAAAATGCGGGCAGTGAGATAAAGACATACGTCGTCTGTAACCGTTGTCAACTATTCCTGGCCATACGGGGCTCAAAATCACCCGAGCCGATTTGAATCGACTGCCGTATGAACAGCATCGTGACAAATGATTCGAAAAAATTATGAATCGTACATTAAACGTAGTCTGGAAAATATAGAAATACCGATTTTACGTGGAAGATGAAATGATGAAAAATGGCAACTTAAAAAAGAAAAAAAAAAACAAAAAAAACTGCAAGACAGAAGTATCGAAGAAAATACGGATTTTCACTAAAATAAATCACAATTTATCAATTTTTTAATGTTTTTAAGTATAATCTATTAAGAGATGGTCGATTTGGGCAAAAGGTATAGCTCCATATTGGTCCTTCCAAAAAATTCAGCTCAGAGATTTGAGGAAATTCGATTTTGGACTTGACTATAAAGAAAAAAGAAAACTGCAGTTGTGTAGATTTTTTTTATTTCTGCTGGAAAATTGTAGAACTTATACGCCCCAATATGGAATGGGGTTATTCCAACCCCGGATGAACAGGGAGGGTTGAAAATAACTATTGATTATTTTCCGAAACGTCTAAAGAGCGGAGATATATTTGTACAATTATAGTTGAATCTCGCGTGTCTCTGATAGATTCGTTCATTGCGTTTTGATACACTATAGCTCGGGGATCGTAGTCTCGCACATACGGGAAATGGTGAAATAGAATAGAGTGAAATGGATCATTTATTATCGGCATTCGTCGAGCCCCGAGCCTATGTTTAGCGTTAGTAGACTAGAAACGAACTATCTGGCACGAGGGCGGAAATAGCGTATATGCGGTTGATTGTGCCGGTTAATTGGAACGCTGATTGCGATTCATCGACTGTGAAAACACAGCCGTTTGTCTATCAGTACTAATTTAGTTTTCTCGAAATACCAATTCACACCATTCGCGCCCAATCCTTTTCTTCCGATTTCACTGTAGTTTTATTCAAATACACGATTCAATACAAATATCCAATTTCATTTATATTTTCAATCGAGAAAAAGAAAAGAACCTTTTGCATCTGCGTTTTGGCCACACGTCATATCGTCGGGTTTACCTTCTGTTTGCAAGAAATGGACTTGTATTTTTGGTATCTATTAGTTTTTTATCGACAGTAAAAATTCCAGGTATACGAAAATTGCGCTCTTTAATCATCAATACAGCGTATAGATTCAACTACATCGAAGCGATCTGCGACCTTTTCTACGCGCTTTAATTAATCATCGCCGAGATAATTAGCTTGCGGGAATTGACGCACTTTCTATATCGCTAAAGTTTCTGCCTACGTGTGGTAAAAACCACTGAACTTCACCGACATGTTTTCACGCCTCAAGCTATTCTTTTACCATTTTTCCCCACACGTGGCAATTTTGATTACGTATACATGTCGATTAAATGTTAGGCAGAAATACACTCATCTCGTTATTATCAACACTTAGCGAGTATATAGACGCTTGGGAATTTCGCAATAATTGGCTAATCGGAATTCATAATTCGTCGTTTTCAACTTTCAAACGGAAATTAAAATTTAAGTCGAAATCCGAGAGTTTGCCGCTTGCGTTGATCCGGAATTTATTACAGACAACGCTCGTATGTGATTTCGATAAATTTCTTCGGAACTTTGGGATCTTATCGACAGTTAAATGTGAAGTCTGTCTCATTAATTACTATACTTCATTATGTGAAAAATGCATTAATGCCATTATATGTCTCTACACGTTTTAGAAAGTTGTGGTATAGAAATTCCGTATTCTGGACAAAAATATCCAAGATTTACGTTCAGAATCGACATAAAACTTAAATAATATTGTATAATATTAACAGAATTTCTTACATGATATAGAATTGCGTATGGCCAGTCGAAAAACTTGCGTTATTCGGTGTGAAAATAAAAAATTATCTGTGGTCCAGATTTCGCCCGTATCACCTATTTTTATTTTCCAAGAATTGGACATTGATATAAATATTATCGATACCTGTATTATTGCATAATTACGACAAGTAATTATATGACGCGGTGACTTCCATTATCCACTGCTATTGAAAAAAAAAATTCTGTTCATCGTGTACGTTTTCGTTTGTATTATATCTAAAATCGATGGGGAATTTAATATCACATATAAAATTTCACGGACAAACCACAAACGCCTACGTATACGTACCTGCAGCTAGCGGTGTATATATATAAACTCAGAGGAAATAAGAAAGAAAAAAAATCTCACCAATTGGCAAGATTTTAGATTTTTTTTCACAATAGTGATCAATCATTGACATTGAGAATGAGGGAAAAATTTATCTCCTAATTACGTGGGACGAGAGGATAATCGATCGTGTTTTTTTTTTTTTTTTTTTTTTTTTTTTTGTCATAGATGAATCCTTTCTCCTACGATACACTAATTTTTTTTTTTTCCCCCAAAGAAATGCTTATAACTGTTCGGAGAACGGTACGGTTGTCAAACTTCATCGTTTGTTGTTGCTTTTTTACATTTCAGACTAGTTCAACTATAATTATACCGTAACCGAATTTAACCTGAAAACAAATTTAGTTGACGAGCTGTTAATAACGGTTCCATTATTCATTACCTGACGTAGGTAAATTAAAAATTTGTCACGGTAAATCGGATTATGAAACTTTTGCCCAAAGGAACGATTTTTTCACTCCGGTTTATGCAAATCAATTATGCACGTGAAAATCACAATCACATGAACAATTTTTCTAATTTATCATTCAAATTTGCATTCTACTTTTGTCGGTTGGGTTATAATATAGAGCTGACTTTTCCTCGATTGGGCCGAATGCATACGGTACCTACTTTAGATTTATTCTATAGTTTTTATAAATGTTGGGCTCTATATATTAAGATCGAGGATTTCAAACAAAATTTTCCTCGAGGTTTTTTTTTTTTCCATTCCGGGGAAAACGTACCGGCAACGGAAATGGCTCGTTGGGGTTGGCTTTAATTTTTTACCACCGGTGAGTCGACGGACTCGATTTCCCGTTCGATACATCCATTTTGCGGATACGTATATCGATTGACAGCAGATAGCTGTGTGTTTCTCGGTTGAAAAGTGAGAAACTATAAATACATTATATATGTAGCTGCGATATCTGCATAATTATATAGGCTCATTCTAAATGCCATGGGCGACGTATACGTAATATCTGCATTTATCGCACAAAGCCTGAAACATTCGCCCTGAAAAACTCTCTCGTCAAAATCACATCAGTTACCAAAACAGTAAAGTATCGATTCTATACACGTATACAATTATCGTTCTTTCCTCGTTCTCACTTTTTTGATTTCGTCTAAACTTGTTCGTAATTTCAGGTTCTGCGGGTTTGCCAGAATCTCAACTATAGCCAAGTCACGGTACTTGACGTTTTCGGTTCTGGATAAATCCTACCAAACTAGATTCCGGCATACAGAATGTGCGATTGCGTTTAAATCGTTGTCTACTACTGTACGGGAATAATTCATGAGATCTCCTTTGTAGAGAATTTAGTTCATTTCGTTTTATTACTCAGCTATTTTAATAGTAGGAGTGACGTATGTTCAAAAATTTGGATAATATATTGTTTCTCCCTTATTTTTCGAATGTTTCAATAGATCGATCGATGCTGTATTTCAGCTCATTCTTTTTTATGCTCAGATATAACTTGGTGGAATTTATTTCCAAATAACGTAATTTTTTTTTTTTTTTTTTTGCTTCTAATTTTTTAATCCCGCGTTTTCAATAACCTCTATCTTTATTGTTCTGGTTCCACGACTATATCGCGGATGATTTGAAATAAAGTACAGGGCTTCTGTTGTCACGGTTCTCGTTAGTTGACCATAAGACGTAAACTTTATGGATCAGAGTTTGCGGCTTGTTTGCTAGTTGAACGCAGTCAAAGACAAAAGCTTTTACCGTATTATACTAGAGCGAGCTGCTGTTGAACCCTGGGGCATTTCAGTTACGAGAGTTACGCCGATGGATTGCGATTAGCTACGCAGACGAACCGTGACCCTGACTGTCAACGACTGAACTTCTCATTCTTTAGGTCACTGTCGCTCACACATGCCTATACATTTCTGCTAATACATGGGTCCATGCGTGAATTTTGGTTTTCCGAGAGAAAATTCTATCATTTCATTTGTTAGGCTTTCGCAGACTCCAGTATGCCAATTTATATTAAGTTATTTTTATTTCCTTCCACATTACGTTTGGTTCATTAAAATCGAATTAATTTTAAGATTACTTCGTCCTGAAAAATCAACGCTGATAAAATAAATAGCATCGAAGTGTATTTAAATATGTTTGTATAATTGAAAGAATTGAACTTTGGTCGATTTCGTCCTTTACAATTGCTTCGGTGCAGATCGTTTTAATTAATTTCATCGGTGATCAGCACTATAGCAATTAATTTACTACCATCATTTTTTAATAACATCTCAATAAGTTTGCGGACGTTTATTCGCGCATTTTTTTTTAAGCACATCAAAAAATTTCATCTTGGCCAAAAAACGGTATTTTCGAGGCTAGAGACAAATAGAAGAAATACTTGTCTGTTTGCAGGAATGGTACCGAGAACTAAAGTTTCCTTTACATTTATTTGTCTTTTTTCTTCTTACTTTGAACTGAATTCGACCGTGAAAGTCATCGTCGGCTATACTTATGTGTTTTTTTTTTTTTCAGGTTCGTTAAGTCCGCAACGACTAACCGTAATACATCATGAACTATCTTAATTAATTATACAGAAAAATTACAACATATCGGCCTGTTCTTGATTCGGAACAGAACAAAATCGTCGAATTTTTATTGGGTGAAATAAATGAAATACGGATTAAACGATCGCTTTGATAATTTTTATTCTCACATATTCTGGTACAAATTCCATTCGGCGCTCGCAATTCTACTACTCGTCATATCTTTTGAAAAATTTGTGAAAATATCAGAATCTTATATAGGGCTTCGCAGCAGAATTTTGATCGATACTTAAAACAATAGGCGCATCAGAAATAAATATACATATATATGTATTTCCCATGTAGATCCTGGCCCGGAAACTTCGTCCCACCGAATGACATAATGAATAACTAAATTCGTGAATGCATGATGGTTCGATGCGAGCACATGTGTCGCAAGCTCAGAGAACTCGAGCAGCAGAGCCAAGTTAGGCTATACGTGAATGGAAAAAAGCTCTTATACCTCTAGGCGTGGCAAATGCACCTTCTTGCAGGAAAGTGCACTTCGTGCTTTGAATTTTTAGAGAAGGTCTCTTTCCCTAGGGGATGTCGGACTCTCCCCCGTTTGTACTCGCGGTACGGAAAAATAGGGACAGCGTATACCTATACCTACTATTGTTTGAAGATATTCTACTGTCGTGTCCCTCGCATCACTTTGCAGATGCGCTTTGCCATTCAATTTCACATCTCGTAGAGTTGTTCGCTTCTTGACTTTACTGCACTTCTCGTCACTTGCGGGGGGTCTATCAGCTTTGGTTTTCTGTCAAAAAAAAAAAAAAACCATTTCCGGCAATTCTGAAAATTGTTCATTCATAATTTTACATTGATCTGGATCGAAATAATTATATTATGTCAATTATACTGATGAACACAATTTTTTATTCCATGAGAATGAGAAGCATAATTCATATGAATCTTAGCAAACCCGCCACCTCAGCCTTCTCGAGTTCGTTGTTTCAACTTTTAATCCTGTATATTGATCACGGAATATACCTGTAGGTATCTCGCTATACGGTATTAAATTACCTTCAAAAACTTGCCTAGACCCGATACAATCCAACTTGAGCTGTGTCCTTGGCCTCGGCCCTGATGGAACAAATTGATATCAAATTCGATCCATTCTTGAAATCAATCTCGTCTATGTATACGGATAATTGATTATCTGTTAATAAGTTGCTACCGAAAAATTAAAAAAAAAAAAAAAAAAGCGAGCATATTATGTTGAGAAAGTTGCGAAAAGATAAAAAAAAATTAATTTCAAGATTATTTGAGTGAATAATAATTATTCATAGAACTTTTGAAAAAATAAAGTTCTTTTTTTTTATTACTCATATAATATATCTACGCGGATCTATGCAATTAGAAATCTCTCGCAGGAATTTTCCAAAGATGCAATAAAGGGAGAAATCTTTCTTCGCGTGAGAAAATCACAAAAGCGCCTCGGAAGATTAAGTACATATATGTAGTAGGAAAAGTTTGAAGGCGCAGGTTATTATTCGAGTTATATGGGACTTGCAGGCCGCCGGGGCTCGAGCGAGGTGGATGTAGAGGTAATTACATGAACAACAATCCTTGTGTTAATTAACTAATTATCGTTCGCAGAGGGAGCTCCTGTGACTCACAATCAACTTTATCTAGCCCCGGGTAGGCTGCAGGAGCTTGTGTACATATTTCTTGCCTCAGTTTTAACCCGGGGCGATCAATAGTACAACACCTTCTTATTTCGGCGTATAGGTACTATCAGCTTCCATGCATTATATACGTATAACATACGTATGCGAAATAATCGGTCAACTGCAGGATTTCCCTGAACTTATATCAACACCCCTAACCGTTATTTTATTTTTATTATTTCTTCACGTTTTCAATTCAGACGGTGTCATATATGACTTTCTTCCGTCGAATGGTCGATAGCAAAGCTGCAGCCCTGTGGAATCGCGAATTTTTTTAAAATTCAGCCGTTCTCCAGATCACCGGACTAATCTGTTCTCATTAAATTTCCAAATTAGAATCAAATTGCAATTGTTTATCGTCATATGCGGGAATCAAGGGCTATTCATCCTGTCTCTATAGTTTAATCCAATTCTTTCGTCTCTATAAGCCGTTTTCGAGAACATATCGGACTTATTGGGTGAGGGTCAAAATTTCGAAAAAAAAAAACGATGCGCAGATTGGTCAATATTTCGCGAATGTTGAAAATACGAATACGAGAATAGCAACAGATGAAATACTCGCATAATTTTGTTATTACTGCTTCCAAGCTTTCTTTGATACCTACAGTTTTTTTTATATTCCAAACGATTGCTATTTCAATATTCGTACTTTTTGCCGTTCGAAATTTGGATTTTTGGTTTTTTTTTTTATCCCCACCCGGACTTATTCATTTCGAATAGACAGACAGAGCTTGTAAGAGGTCGTGAAATTGACGGTTTTGAAAATGGCGTGAACCGATCTTGACACGAAACCGAAATTTTTCTATCATTTGTGCGATGAAAAGGTAACAAAAGAAACAGAAATTGTGTAACGCAAATGTTGACGGATGGTATTACGTAGTACGTATATATGCAAGGGATACATAATGGATACCAGAGCCAGCTGTCTGTCTAGTATTATAGTGGGGCAATTGCGAGTGAGGGGCTCCTATGGTAGTTTCTTATTAGCGCTAATGGCCTTATGACTAATTCTAAGCCACGCGGAGGATTTACACATACAGAAACGTAGAAATTTACAAGAGTAGTAATTTGTCTGTGCGGTATTTACGTTTAAAACGAATTTGAGGAATAAAACATATATTGTCAACACTTTTCTTTTAATCTCCAGATTTATGGGAAATATTTTTATACGGATTATTGTCGTTGTTCTTGCGCAATTTTAGCACTACAATGCTTGACCTATTCTTATAGCAAAAATCGCGTGACCAAGGAGAGCTGCAGATCACCAGGTCATATTACAGCCCATTAACGAGCTTGCGGATTGTCTGTCACTCGACAATGTCTATGTAACGTAATTTATGAAAAATCTTGCATATTGCGTGTCCAATATGACATATAAGAACGTAAGCGCAATTGTTCAACGATTAAGGACGTATCGTTTTGTTTTCTTCTTTGTCGTTGACTTCACACTAAAAAAACATGCAAATATATTCAGAAACGTTGAAATTAAATTACTAAAAAAAGAAAAAAGAAAAAAGAAATATCGCTCAACACGACCTTTTTTCCTTCAAAAAACGTTAAAAAAATCAAATAAAATGTAAAAGCGATTAGGTCGTAGATCCGTGCTTCTTGATTTCGATCGATGTTTGGTCTTCTTATAGGTACTTTTCTTTTCTTTTATATGCGAAAAATAAGATTAGACACCCTTTGTCGTGAATTCGCTTTTACCAGTTAGTTTTCTACTTTATAGACATGCTGTGTTTATCTATAGATGCTGTAAATTCTTGAAAACCAAATTCTAATATCGAAGTTGAAGCAGAAGATGATTTTGTTCATCATATAGAAAGTTGCGTCTGTTACGTTCGGAGATAATTTAATAGCGTGAAATTAACGATCGTTGGAATTCACCTTGATCGATACGAGCACTCAGCTTGATTTCATAGATCTTTCCAATTCTTATAATTGTACGTTTCTTGATTGCCTATGCCTAAGCTAGTTAAACGACTCTGATTATTGACCATGGAGCGGAAATATAGGCTTCGGTTCGTACCAAAATATATATAAAGCCAGTAGACGGCGCCTATGTTAATAGAGAAAAAAAAGTTTATAAATAGATTCCACTTTGGGTCATCTTTCAATCTTGTCTTCTGCCTTCCGTGTCTGTGGAAGGTTTTATATAAAGCTTTGAGGAACCTTTCGCCTCATGTCTATGACTACATAGGCGTATAATAGTAGGAAGATATGAAAAAGTGTCTACTCTTACTAGCCGTAATATATTTGTTCGATAAATGGTTCCCCAATCATCTGATGAACCGTAGCAAAATGAATAAAAAAATAAAAAAACAAAAAAAAAAAACGTTTGCCATCCAAGCGGTGAAATTACTTAAGAGTGGTGAATCTTTGATCCGCGAAAATAGCTGCGACGATGGATAATCCATGTAAATCCCCGCGGATTCCGTGTGATTGTTCGATAGCTGCGGTAAATCCCTATAGAAAATTTGTGATTCAGGTGGTCAGAATTCATGAGTAGAGCGAATAGTAAAACTTGAACTGAGAGTCATTATTCGCATAATAGGTACAGTAAAATAGAAAATAGTTCTTCTTGGCCCGTGGAACTAAAGCATAATTAATGCTGGGTAATTATGCGGAGATTAACTCCAGTAGTCGTTTAGAGACGCAGGTGGGTAAGTAGGTACGTACAGCGAACTTGTTACTTAAGGTTATCTCAAAGTTCTCAAAACTTTGCGGTATCAAGTATCAAGACGCAAAACTTGGTAGTAAAATTCTTGAGTTTATCGTCGGTGTAACGATACTAAAGTACCTTTACCTAATTCAACGAATTTTTTCGCCATTCCCGTTATACGCCGGGGAAAAAAATATATATGGATTCACTCAAAAGAGTGAATTCATCTTTTGGGATAAAAATTTCGTATAATTCCTTGCAAGCTCGGTTATTACAATCTTTCATGATCAAGGTTAGACCTTCGCTAATTCAGTACCTACTATTTTTCAAATACATAAACTGCTCAAATTCGAAAACAAAAAACTGGAAAAAATTCTTTGTTTGTTATCAGCAAATGTCAACGTTGACTTATAATACCTAAATCGTGGAAATTTTGATCGTTATTAGTACGCGTCAGCCAGTACTGCGACCTAAAATCAATAAATTTCAAGTACCATTCAGATACATTGATCGTCGCGCATTTTGACGCACTCTGAAAAATTGGATCCTAGGTAAAAATCGTCATCATATATCGGAGCTTTTCAATGGCGCAGTTGAGCTGTGAATTCCAGTTTTCAATTTCCTTGAATAATAGTCATTTTTTGGCGCGGCTAGTGCGTGATGGGAATCATATAGCATGGAAATGAAAACGAGAATGGAAATGAAATCGTACGTCTGCCGTATCGTTCAATTGTGAAGCTCAAGTTTCGCGTTGAAATATTTCTATGATTTGAATATAATATGTGGGAAAAATGATTGCTATGAAAAAGCACCCATGCGACTACTAAAACCTCGTCAATATCGCTTCAAGCGAATGTGTGTATGTATGTATGTACGTATAAAGTTCCAAGAGCAAATCCGGTCGACCATGATATTGGAAAAAAATTGAATTTTCCCAGCCGAAAAAAATACGACCAAATTACTGTAGGCGCACACGGTATACCCTATGAATTTTGTTTTATTTATCTCTCGCCATTCCTTTCGACGGACCAGATGGCGGCTGACATTTTACCCAGTCTTTATGGAGAATTGAATTCGTCACACGAAGTATTCGCTTGTATATGTATATCTTCTCTCCCATATTCCCCGCCAAACGTTCGTACATATTAGGTTTCCATCGCACCGGGATCCGCTCTCTTCGATTCCGTTTCAAACGATTTTTCCAAATTACATATCAATGGAACTGAATCGGAATTATTATACTCAAGATCTAAGAATCTCAGCCATACACCTTTAGTCATATGTATAAACCCCGTATCATCTCTGATTCCGCTCAATACGTATCCTTTGGTCCTTTGATTTCACCTGATCTTTGAAAAACGCTTTCAAACTCTCCGTTGAACGAAAAGCACCAGTCTGTATTGGCTTTGGATTGAAAATTCATAGCACGAGGAATCGAAGCTCTTTGATCACGATTTTTGTGGAAACGAGAAAAGTCTATCGAAATTTTGTCTTGCCGGTTGTATGATGGCTGATGACTTGATCAGTTCGAATCCATCCGATGAAAATCAACCCCTTCGGGTTTGTTCCACAAAATCCACAAAAAAAAAAAAAAAAACCCCGATCTTCAGGATTTTTCATTTAAATACATAATTTTAGTCTGCTTTATCTCGATCTGGAACGAGATCGGTTGTGTGTCGATCGTCAAAGCGAATAACAAATTATCCTACATCTGGATGGACGTTTTCCTGGTAGAATTTCTTTTCTCATACTGATTAACCAACATTGGCGAGTTGGTCAATGCCTTAGGAACACAATTTTGTACATCAAATTAAAACTGCGGTATATGTATCCAGTATCGTGGCTCAAGTTTGACGTGATATACACGTAGGTACTATGCACAGCGTAAAGTCTATGGGGAGAAAGTATTATACCTACAGGTAATTCTTAGCTTAGCTTAAGCAGAAGGAAAATATCGGCTCCAAGTAGTAGCCGAAGTAGTTCGAGTAATTACCGACTTCGGAGGTGAATAACAATAACAATTCCCGAGTAACAATCTCCAGGAAACTAATGCGAACTTCCCTCCCCCCCCCCCCCCCCCCCCCCCCCCCCCGTTATTGTATCTATACGTAGCAGTCGGGTTTTATTCTCTATATTTATAATATGATTATTCCGATGAAAAGAAGCCGCAGTAAACCATATGCGTAGGTACACAGAATAGCTTCTAATCAACCTAACTTGCGGCTATAAGTTATATGGGTATGGATGTAGAAAACACTGCGGCGAGTCGCTCCTTCTTCTTCTTCTTCTTCTTCTTCGGATTTTCCGCAATTACGTGAGTTAGAGAATCTGCATTTTTTTTTATTCTTCGATCTTTGTTTCTCTCATGATTTCTGCGCGTCTTTTTACTGTCTTCATTAGCCTCGCAATTAGTCTCGTTCTGTTCTCATAACTTTCACGCAAACCTCGCCTCGCACCGCAACGCGGTTATTATCTGAACTCTATATATTCTCGCTTTGGTCTTGTATGCATACAAGTATTATATATACCGATTAATCATTTGTATGTACATACAAAACGCGGATAATTTCTGACCGTATATTATATCTGATCGGAGCTTGCTATTTATCTACAAAGCTTGGATTCCAACGGAACGAGACTCGACGACAACTTATACAATTGCTTATTATTATAAACAGATATACATATACGCACAGTTGCCTTGTTTCCAAGCTAAATACAATTTACGGTCCCGAATTATATACCTACGTCAATTGCTAATATTAACCCGAATTACCGATAGCCAGTCGATCATTTAATCAAACGCTCGTTACTTGTTCAATTCACGTTCTTCTCCTCCCTCCTGAGATAATAATTATCGATCTCAAAACGATCGGAGCCGGAGACCGCATATACATATATTGACGAGCGAGTTTCTTTCCTTTGTTTTTTTTTTTTTTTTTTTTTTTTTCGCGAAAGAAGAAACTGCAGTCTGGGTTCAGACTTGCTCAATTTGTGTCATTTCCGTTATAAGTAATGGTCGTTATTTATTTATTCATTTGTTATAATACATTCATTATTATGTGACACGTTCTTTTTGTATATCGATTGAGTCACACGATTGATACGTTCTCTCTCGGTGTTCAAACCGCCTCTTCTAATCCACCCTTTTGTGCACACTGTTGCGGAAATTGATTGACCCGTAATTATTGGACAATTGGCATTAGAGATATAATTGTCTTCTTAGAATTATCGTCGCAGTTGCTGCAGCTTGAGTACAAGTTTTGCCTAGTTGCGTATACAAAGGGGATAATTATAAATAAACGATCGTCATTTTTCGAGATAACTAATCTGTCGAAGAAACTATCACTTCGGCTATACATGTATACAGAAATTTACCTTCCGATCGAACAATCCAAGCAGCGCAATGCCTGCATTAATCGTCGAATTTATAACTTTGAGGGGTAAAAAAGAATTCAACACGTACTGGTATGTATCTATAGATACAACGCGAGTATACATACCTATAGGGAAAGTTGAGATTCGATTCCCTATTGGGAATACTTATTCTCTATTTCGAGATCATTGTCATTGATACAGCTAAACACGAGGTATTTTTACGGTGTTTTATATGAGCCGTAATGTGTGCATTTATTAAAGTTATAATTACTTCGGTAATTATATATGGAGATGTATATTTCTGTATTAGTTACAGATGACTGCGGAGGAGGTTTTATATACCGAACGATAAATCCCGCGCGTTCACACCTCGCGGTTTCATTTGATTTGTAGAATCCAGGACTGTTATCAACTATTGCCTGTGCACACAAAATAGGAATATCTCGCCACGGAATCAAATAAATTACTACACGCGTTGAGGGATTACTTCCAATTACGTAGTTCTGATTAGTTACGCTTTGCCAACTTCTCATATTCGCGTGCTACTATGTATAATGTATATTGTCTTATTTAGATTCAACGTGTTTTTCGTCAAGATTCAGTCAATTCGTCATCTCTCAGACTGTTGAATTATAGGTCGAAAATCATTTCATTCACTAAACAGCTGTTTGCCCATTTCCCTATGTCCAGGTCGAATTATATCAGAGAACAGGAAGTAGGTAGATCACGGTTTGGCATTTTTTACTTTCCATCGCATCAAGGAAAACGAATCGCTAGTTCAAAACCACTCAAAAAATTAATTGAAAAAAAAGTTCAGAGCAGCCTGGTTGATCGATTATCATTTTTCTAAATTTTACAAAATTAGCAATATGGATCTTCGAACGGACAAACGATGAGGAATGTTAATACATGATCGAAATACTTCGATGTGTCTTTAGCCGGTTGAAAATCAATATCGACCATGTAGCCATTGCGCAACAATTAGGGCTAGTAGAATTGTTGGTCGGTTAAATAGAATAGAATTTTCTTCCATATCCTGTCGTGGTTGGATATCGTATACGTGTACTTGGCTACTGCAGCCACAAGAAAGTAGCGGCCGTGAACCTGACTTAAAAACACTATTATAACGATCTCGGAATTATTTAAACTGGTCACACACATGAGGCTGGTTTGAATCGTCGCTAATTCTTCAAGGAACGATCTGCGTCTGGCTTGACGACGATGCGATCGCCAATAAAATGTATGATGACAAGCCTAATCTCAATTATGTATCGGAAATTACATGTCAGAGACCAAAGTAATTTCCGTGACACATTTCATGCCTCTGAGTTTTTCTTTCGCCTTTTTTTCCTCCATTACTCTACAGCCGGATAGATTACAATTTTTTTAAACCCATTTCGACACGTAATGGCTTTGTTTTTCATTTATGAACGTGAATTTATTTCAAACAGTTAACCCGTTTTCTGTGTATTATATATTTCATCGTATGTGCGAAACTAGCGGATGACGAAGCCAGCTGGCTTTGCAGTCGTCGCGGAAATCAGTACCGGCTATAACTATACCTAAGCATCGTTATAACACACGCAAGATATTAATGTCTTCTCGCACGTGAAAGTTATATTTACAGGTGAACTGTACTATATATGTACTAATCATAAATTTCTCCACAAGGCAGCAGCGGACCACGTAAATCGGTGCTTATTTCTCTGTACTACAAGTCGATTCTATAGAATACACGGTTTATATTAGTCTCGTGGATTCTCCTTCTCGAAAAAGAAAAATTTACATTAATTTTATGCAATTTTTGCAACTGTTTCATTAAACGTGTCATTAGTCCAACGGATAAATCGATTATCTAGCTTTTCAGTTTGGCTCCGTTATTTATTCAATTAGCACTCATGCCTGTATTTTTATTATTAGCTAAAGCGATGTATGCAGTTCATTTTGTCATTCGCACAAGATGGTGAGATCGTCAATATGTCGGTACGATTCGCGATTATATATCGAATTTGAATCGAACACCGCGTCTTTCTTTTATCGAAATTTACATAACAGCTGGAGAAAGTAAAAATGTACACTGCAGAGTAAACCAATGATACAAATCGCCAATATTTTATTTCTTATAGCCGTTTTTGGTATCTTTGCATATCAATGCTGATCTTTTTGGCTGGTTTTTAAAACGTATACAATTTTCAGTCACTCGAGAAATTATTCTTCTTTAAATTTAGGCTAGCCGTTCTTCGATAACTCGCATGTAAACACATTTTTACGCAGAAAACGACTCGGTGGTGGGTGACGGTCGCGAACACCACTGAACAATTTTACCGAGCGGAAATTTAGTGGATCAAGCAAGACCAAGGTCTCGAAAAGTCAAACCATTTCCGGAAATGAATTTACGTGGTGCGAATTTGCCACTTTCTGTTTTACACACCCATTCGAGCCAGTTTATATTCACGAATTTTACTGCGAGAGTATAAAAATCACAGTTTCCTTCCGTTAAAGAGGGCTGCAGCTGCTATTCCTTTTAATGCCCACAGTTCACTGAATACTTGAATGTTTTCGTTATTCAACTCAGTACCTACTTCTTTGTATAAAAACTGAATGTGAATTGTTCCCCTAAGGCTTGGGTTTAAAATTGACTCTGAATGAGTGGAATATGTACTCAATTTTTCCACCGGGTGAAAACCCATCAGAAAAATTTTTGGAGTGGAAAATTCACTTCTTTGAAAGTCCTTTGTGATTTGTGTTCCCTAAAATTATTCTTCCATCAAATTACAATCGATATATCTCGATGACGAACCATTCATCGATTTTTTTTATTCAGCCGTGTTTTTCAAAATACACACAAATGTGTATCTTCGTCAGTTTTTCAAATATGGTAATACCCGTCCAATCGTATGACTGCAGCTATCGCATAAAGTCAAAGAGTGGAAAGTTTCAAGAATTGGCTAACAAAAGTTTGTTACGTCTATTATAGCCAACGAATTATACAAATAACCGGAATCGAAAACATAGAAAACTCCGGACCTATTATGTCATATGTTCCGATCGGACAGAGCGATATCACTTGGCAATCGTTATGACGATGACCCCAAAAAATTTGAGACGCATCATTGCCCATCTACTGTATTAACATAAATAACTGATTCGTTATTTATTCTGACCACCAGTTTCCTTAATCAATCCTAGAGGACAATTTGTATTCAAAATTTTACTTGTTCTCATGATTAATCAATGAAAGAATATCTTTGCCATTGTGCTAGAAATTCGTGCAAATCGCATGTGAAATAAATCCACCATCACTTAAAGTTCGTGAAGAAACGAAACAGAAACGATTCTCAACGTTACGTAATACCGAAATATGTAATTCGTAGATTATTACGTACGCTACTCCCGCTGCAGACGCATATATATACATATAGTCGTATAATAATTTCATTTTTACGCAATAAGTGAAATGTCGGCCGTCCTGTAGGAATTCTGGTGAGAACCATTAAAGTTCAATAATCCAATGCTCAATGCTTCGGTATAACGTCAAAAATTCTCGCAGTATGATGGAAAATACTATTGGCAAACATCAGAAGAAATTTTAGGTAGCTCAATATCTAGGTAGCAATAAATAAAATGAAAGGAAAATTTTGCCAAATTGTTTCACCTTCTAGCTACAATTATTTGCTCCTACATTTAACACCGAAAGCAATTTCACTCCTATAAGCCACGCACTCTCTCTCCTCGCACTCTATTTTTTCTCCAACTTTAGACCTTCAGACGAATGTTTCAAATTGGTGCATTCGTTTACATAGCACAATTTGTTATGCTAATTGTTACATGCGGATTACGAGATGTACGTTTCTTTACGGATCGCAGATATGTGTACGACGTTTGGTGGATTTTCACCTATATCCTTGGTCACAGTTTAGCAAAGCACCGCGACATGTGAAATCGTATGATCGTTAAATAAACTCACGAAAATATCTCTATCAATACACGCGATGTGACAGTTGAGTTTGGCAGCAATTAGTACACGCGTAGCTCGCAATATTTTGACTAGCAATTATTCATATGTATAGTCCAATTATTGCCAGCCTGCACTATGTATAATAATCTCGGTACAATGAATTGCAGCCGTTGTGTTTTTGCATTTGCAATCTCTGTTTTCTGGTAAAATATGCAATAAGTTTACAATTCCTGCGGTTATGAATTGCCCAAGTCTTAATTGATCGATATTTTATCCATTGCCGCAGATTTCTTTGGTCATTGTGTGCTGCACATGCGGATTATTACGTGTTTTTCTTATTTAGAACCACAAACTCGTAATCAAGTTGAAAACAACTCTCGTTTTTTTTCCATCGATTTTTATACCCTCTTCGAAATCGAACAAATTAATAATATGGTAATTAAATTCACTGCCCTAACGATATGAGAATATTTATTTCATTTCTTCTTTCAATCACACATTCTGGTTCCAGAAGTTTATCCTCGGCTTGTGAAGTTGAAAAGCAAGCAATCTGTGACCGGTAGGTCAATAATTCAACGCTGCATCGACGCAGCTAAAGCTTTTTCATAAAACGTATACTTGTGACGTGCGATGTGCAGGAATGAAAATAGGTACTACATATAATTCATAGACCATCGACTCGTAAAATACCCACTATGTGTATTCAATTAGTAGAATGCCTTCAAGTGATTTAAATACTTTCTTGCCTTGAGGACAATTGATGAACAGACTGCAGTGAAAGTGTCCCAAAAAAGTTATTTGCCGATTTGCAGGCATCGGCACATGGAATTCGACACTTAAAATTAGTCTCATTCCCGGCTTCGATTCATTTTCCACAAATTTGATTTCAGTTCTTCCAACAGTTCACAACAGCTTTTATCTTTCCATTCGCCCTCTTCTGCAAGGCCAAGCTTAACACTATATGTCACGATCAAAAATGATCGTGTTAATATTCCCTGACGCGGACTATAAATGCGACAATCGGTGTGGTTAGTTATATTAGGCACCAGGCAATGAGGACAGATTACTGACTGCGTGAAATTATCCTTAAACAGCGTGAAATCAACGTCAAATAATGTCAAAGTAATTAGCTCAAATAGTGTCAAATTGACTAATCAAGTGACATTCTACAGTAGTCGACATCGCAAAACTTGGACTGTTGAGGTACAGCCTTGATTCGCTATCTCGACATCTTTTGACTTTTTTTTTCTGAAACAAGATAAGGTTTCGTGTATTAGATCACAATTATGCAGAAAGCTGTGCTCCATGACTCTTGCCAATTAGCTTTTCCGTTCTATAATACTATACGTTTTTGTGTGAAGTGGATGGAATTTCATTTGTCCATTCTTATTTTTTTTTATTTATCATTGTGATTCATTGAAATAAAACGGAGGAAAAAAACGCCCTTTGAAGTGAAATAAAGAGAATTTTATTTCTGTCCAGACTCCGTATGGATTGGAGCCTTCAAAGAGCGATTAGCATTCGCATTCGCTCATGGTTTGAATTTAACGTTACGCAATTATGCTAATCGAGTCAGCAAATTGCATAATATGCATATTTAGGTATAAACATAGACTCGCGCATGTTTGTTCGGGTCATAAAACACTTGTCAAACACTATGACAGAGCTAAATACAATCCAGCAGCCTTAAAATTCCCTGACTAATTCGTATACCTTCGAAATACCTCCCAGAAATGAAAGTCACTGGAAAATTCTTAAGGTGATCGATCTTATTCTTAGTCAGCATTTTTCATACCGTATACATGTATATATTCTCAGAAAGATTATTGTCCCCTACTTGGTATATCTCAAAAAGTTGGTAACTAAACGGCGAAGACATACATGTTTGGTATGACTAGATTGCGTTTTTGGGGGGGGGGGGGGGGGGGGGGGGGGGAGGTGTTGTTTTCAGTGTTTCGATTTCCTGACTTCTTTTCTGTACTCGCATAGTTCTCTCCTAGGGAAGCGTGTGAAGTTTATACTAGATAAAGATTGTGTCTACAGATTTTTTCTTGTCTTGTGAATCAGAAAAATTGTCATTTCGAATCTAGTCGAGCTTGAACCAGATGTACATCCATCTATCCATCCGCGTATGAACCGACACGCGAATAATGCTGCAGGTGTTTATATTACGAGATTTATTCATAGCGTTGAATACCCGATACGGAAAGTTTGAATACGGGTCTCACCCAGCTTCACATGGCCAACTGATATTAGCATACGGTTAACAGCTCATTAACATCGTACTCTTCACGAAGTTATGGCTGATGAATACGGACTTTGATGAATATGATATACATATTTCGGAGTGCGCATTGACGTATCATGTATATAATTAATACCTTCTCGTAGCTTGCTGCAGCCATTGGTGCATAGATTTATTGCGAACATAAGTCGTAACTCATCACTTGTTGTGAACTAGGGGGGATTTTGGTAACACAAACACAAAGGTAGATCAATGATCTATCGAATAAAATTGTTTTGGTATTATGGATACGTACGTACAATATTTAGGCAACGTTAAGACTTTGCGAAGATCATTTGGTTTATCATTGCCGGTGTTTGTGCACGGTTTCTCGAATCTAATACCATAAGAATTTCCAGGTATTCCGGCCCAAAAATTGTATCGGTCCAAGTATCTATGAAGCTTGATACAAGTCAAGATCTACAATTTTGCATTATTCAGTGTTCGGGGAATGAGACAAGCTTTTCTATTCATGAGAATACACGTGAATGCACGTATTATGATTTTTTTGATTATTCTACTGCAATTCAGACGGATAATAATCATTTTCTATATTATAGAAGATATAGAAATCTGAGCAGTCCTTTTTGCAAAGTTCACTGACTATTCTCTGTTATCCGGAATTTCCTGATTGCTCTAGATTTTCCAGCATTTCTGGTATTTCCACCATTTCTAGGTGCGTGTCAACCGAGTGTTTCTTACTCCGGGAACAAGGGAAACCATTAATGCGGTTTCTAGACATTCCCAGTGACTTCCATGTTGAGAAAATCCGAAATAAGGAAAACATTCAACGATCCCTAATGAGTATGTGCTCGGGAAACGGTGGAATTTAGGTACATAAAACCGTCTTTGATCTCACAATCAATTGGAAATCTCTAAATTTTCTCAAATTTACTTTTCTGATATTGTCAACTCGAGGGTCGACTTTAATAAGAAATTTCAGCGCGTGCTGATTCTGATACCTTTTACAAAACTATTCTTTCGTGATTTTTCACACGGCGAAGAAGCAGCTTGTCATTTCTTCGATTTTCATATTCGGCTGTATAGAATAAATTTGCAGATATGGCGCAGTGGCAGCTATTGGAAGAGCAGCTACAGCAGTGAATCTGTAGCTTTCCTTTTTGCAGTGAACCTGCAGAATCTGCAAAAAGGAAAGCTTTAGTGATTAGGTATGCTCCTGACTCGTAACAATCGCTACCCACATTAGTCTGGAAGTTTCAAAGTTTGTAACAAATAATTTATACATTCATTGACCGCGTTTTAACCGTATTAAAAATACAAACTAATCGGTGGGTAGTTATTGACTTTCAATCAATATAGGAGTTCGAATATTTCACGCAATGTTTAATGAATCATATACTTCGGCTAATGTAACGACTTCGTTTTTCCTAGCGAGTGCTTTGACATCATCTCAGACAAAAAAGGGAAAACCACTGATCAAGGAGACAAAAATAATCGGAGAAAATAATGACGAGAAAAAAAAACTAGATTTGTTCCTCTAGTTCCTTTACTGACTGGGTGCAAAGTTCCGATCAGCGAAGTTTTCAATACCTACACCCATGAGGTCATAAGTCTCATACTTCATCGAAATTCTCCAGCTTCTGCTTCGCTCCAAATATCAGGGAGCTCAGCTTGGATGCTGTGAAACGGATCGTGTCACTGCGACATGGACTTGCTACAGCGCGAAGCAATTTCGCTAATGGTTGAACGGTTCTGACAATCTCGTGTAAAATTGTCCATAGAGTGAAGCGAGGGGTGATAGCGCATTCTCTAGAGTCTGAATTTCATGGTGGGTATCACCATCATATGACATTTATCACAGAGTACCAAGTATGTTACTCAAGATAAGAAATAGGGATTTTGGTATACTACTGAAGAGACGTTGAATCAATGATTCATTCATTAACATCACTATGATGCTTGTATGTACAGAAAATGTTCATTTATCAACATTCGGGATCATCAAATCGATTAAGAAATATCAGCTTGTTGAATCCAATTCCTTCCACTCCGTGATTTTCTACTTGGCAGGATGAGCAATTTTTTTTTTGTTCCTCATTTTCGGTTGAACAAAATGAATGCGATTATGACAGTGGCAGCGATCGGAACAGCAGCTACAGCTGTTATTCTGCAACAAGTGAAACTTTTGTGATTAGATATGCTCCTGACTCGTGACAATCGCGGCTACCCACATTAGTCTGTCTAGAAGTTAGTAACAAATAATTCATACATTCGTTGACCGCGATTTAACCGTGTTAAAAATACAAACTGGAACGTGGGCAGTTCTTGACTTTCAATCGATAGAAGTTTAAATATTGCAGGTAATGTTTAATTGATCACATACTTCAGCCAAGGTATCGACTGCTTCTTTCTGGCGAGCGCTTCGACATCATCCTAAAAAAAAAAATGGAAAACCAATGGTTGAGGCACATGGAAAGGTTTGAAAAGAGATGATAAAAAACACAGGATTTTTTACTGTGAATTACTAACCGGGTGCAAAGATCCGATCAGCAAAGTTTGCAGTATTTCTCTGGCATCGCTGGAGTGTCCTACTCTTACGAAGGCCATTGTAGCATCGGTTCCTGCTTGCCATAAAATTCTCCAAGGTCCAGCCGGATGCTGTGGAAACGAATGACGTCACGAGACATGAACTCCTGACCACTCGAACTTGGAAGTAATGTCGCAAGTTGCTCAACCGTTTCAATACAATCTCGTTAGATTCCGTTTATAAAAAGTTGATGTCCAGTCGAAATAAATCGTTTTGCGAGTTTCAAGTCGAAATGCGATGCAAGTTCTATTTATAGAAAAACATTCGAAAACCGGTAGAAAGAAATCGATTGATAATAGCAAAGTTTATGCCGGTAGAGAAAACGTTGACACACGTAACCAATAAAATTACGAATTTGACACATTGACACATCATGTAACCAATAAATAGCAGTTTAGGCGAGTGAAAATATGTATAACGTCAGATCAGCGAGTGAAAATATGTATAATCGTGATATACGACGAGCAGCGAATTTGGAAATTTTATCCATTTTCACTCATCGGTGTTTATCGATTGATAATTATAGCAAAGTTTATGCGACAGAAGATCAGCGAGTGATAATATATATAACGTCAGATCAGCGAGTGAAAATATGTATAATCGACTAGCAATAGGGAGCTTTCCATCTACAGTCGAAAATTGACACAGCCAGACACTCAGCGATGTGATTGGCTGGATCTAACGGAAGAGACCAATCATATCGTTGTGTGTCTAACTGTGTCGATTTTTGTCCGTAAATGGAAAGCTCCCATAATTTTCATCGACACATTGACACATCATGTAACCAATAAACAAAGGTTTTGACTCATTCACACATCATGTCTGAAAATTGAAAAGGATAGAAAAAAATATGAGAACTTTATCACACCAATTAGAATTCGCACAATTTTTACTCGACCTTGGAGACGGAAAATTAAATAATAGTAACGATTACGTAGAATTTCCGGGATATTGTATAGCAAGTCCTGATTCCAGCATGGTGGAATGTATTTATAGCAATTACCTTAGAGAAAAGCGTTTCAAAAGAGCAACAAATTGTGCAATACTATCGGCTAGAAATGCGGATGTGGACAAAATTAATAGAGAAGTAGTGGAATTACTAGATGCAACGAAAGAGAAAATTTATACAAGTATCAATAGCATAGATAAGGCCGATGAGAATGATGACATAGGTGAAACTATAGTATATTTCCCGAATACTTTGATAGTTTATCACCCCCGTTTACCACCGCATGAATTACGTTTGAGAGAGAATTGTGTAGTAATGCTGATACGAAACTTGGGTATCAATGAAGGACTTTGTAATGGGACTAGATTATTGGTGATCAAACTTGGAAATCATTTGTTGAAATGTAAAATTCGAACAGGTGACAATGCTGGAGAAATAGTATTTTTGAACCGAATCACACTTTATTGCGATGACGTATATCCATTCAAATTTAAAAGAAGGCAATTTCCGATAAAACTCGCATTTGCAATGGCGATTAACAAATCGCAAGGCCAGACTCTAGAAAAAATAGGAATAGATCTCAGAAAAGATGTTTTCAATCATGGTCAACTGTACGTAGCTTGTTCGAGAGTACGTTCGTGGGATTCATTAAAAATATTCTTGTCAAATCACCAGAAAGATAAAAAAGTGAAGAATCACGTGTACAAAGAATTATACACAAATTAAAGGGGGAAATATGATGCTTAAGAAATTGATTTAAAAAAATATAGATTATGAGAAATTACTTATAGCTATTTTTGGAACTATAGTGTGAACATAAGTAAAAAATATACAAAAATGAGATTTTACCATCGAATAACTTGTTAATCATAAAATGATAATTTATCAGAGGTAATGAGATTTTGAATAAAACATCACATTCTCATCAAAAAATTGAAAGTAATTGACGAATAAAAGTTAATCGTTGTACTTACATGTACGTTGAACCGTCAATAAAATTGAAAGAGATTGAAATTAAAATGATATCCAAAACTGAAAATTTGATAAATACACATTGCGGTATAGTGCTCTGAAATGTTGATAGGCTTTTATTGAAATTAAAATACAGTAAGTCACAACTTTCGAAAAATTAAGCGCGCGCGTGACATGCTAGTATCTATAAACGAAGAATTTCCTTCCATCTTCTTGTCCTTCTTTTGCTACTTGTAATCGTATAGGAAGTTTCCTTGGTTAATCGCGTAACGATACCCACCAAGTGCACGAGTCATTATCTCGCCTACGTATGTATACGAAACGTACCTGATCCAAATACTTAGTAACGTCGTAAACTTTCCCATTGATAGTGATCCAGCACGATTTTCTTCCTTTATGTTTGTTAACTTCGTTCAACGTGTATATCGCAGTTGCCATATTCTTGAGCTCGGTATCTATGCTGCAAGGGGACTACAGACTTAGAATTTTGACGTCAATCGTTGTTACCTCAGTTACTGCCCAAAGACCAACTGGCTTCCATATTCTCAGAGGACTTTCGTTCTTGGAAGGGGTTCCCCTTCTAGTAGGTACAAACATCTGTAGAATGTTGCTACTTATACGTAGATAGATACGCATGCGCCTGTCTTCGTATATAATTCACGTTCGACTTTCGTAGATCTATCGAGATTCGTGACGTTACGCACTAGATAGTGGGTACCTAAAATGTGGTCGATATCGTTGAAATTCTAGTTTACGTTATACGGATCTTTGTTGATTATTATTTATTTGTCTGGTGGCTCTATGACGTGGCATAATATTCAGGGTCACTATTACGTGACGTACCTATACGTATACACACGGTATGCATAGATTTGCTCGACTCACTCTAGTGAGACTGACAATGAATACCATTTACAGAATCAACAGCTACGATCATTTTATACTTCAGTTTATTATCTCTGCCAATTTTTTCCCTTCTTTTTTTTTCATCGTCAAACTTATTTCAGTGAAGTATGGAATATTGCGCATTTGTAGACATTGGGAATTAAGGCCAATTGCAGGCCTTTTGATGAAATCTACGTTCAGTATTTTTTTGCAGAGCCAAACGATTCAAATTAACAACAACAACAAAAAAGGGGAAAAAAAAGGTGGATCTGTGGGCGACCCAAATGTAAGCGAATAAAAAAGAAAGAAGATTGGATCTGGAATCCTTCCACATTCGCAAACGGGCTTATTCAGCCAGAGAGGTTATATTTATTAAGCCTTATTTTTCCGATGAATTATTATACCCTGTGGCAAACTACCACCCTGTTGCTATACAGGAAACGTTTCGAATATTGCTTATTCGGAAATCGTAAACGAAACAGATGTCTGAATACATCATGTCTATGATCAATTTATCAGAAGTTTTGACGTCAGTTTGTAATACAATGTCGCAGGTTATTGATTTGTGACGTCAATGTCGTTACGTTTATTACACTATATGTATAGAGGTTGAATCGGTCGTTCATAGTTTTCAGTAATTGGTGCGTAAATGATTTCTATCCGCGAAATGTCAGACCAGACCAAAAGAACTGTTTTATATAGAAACGAACTAGTTTTCCCAGTAGAAGGTATAATTGGCGATGTGATTAGTAATTGAACGAGAACGGACATTTCTAGATCGCCAAATGCTTCTATCGCTAATTGACAGGATACATGTTTCCTACTACTATCCAGCACCCTTCTTCCATCCAGGCTGTACTATTGCACGTACTAACACTGATTCCGGCAAACACTAATTGCACAATTACATCGGAACCGCTTAATTTGCATTTTGGATTCAGTGCGAGGATTTAGCCTGCAGCGCCAATTTTGCGAGCTCGTTTCACCATCCGGTAGAATTCATGACCTGAAATTGCATCGGCGGTCTTCATATCTGTGTCTGCAAACTATTCTCATCCAAACGGTAAAAAAAAAACATATAAGGTCCGAAATAGTTTTCACCCTGCCATTTAGGTATGTAATTGTGCTTGTATGAAAAATCTAAAAAATAACGACTCAAGGTCCGTAATCGTGATTCTTTCGGTTATAGCTCGGAAAAAAATTTCAAAGTTGGAGGCTGGTTTTGGAAAAGTGAAAAAACATGATCAGGATGTTTGGAAATTTTCAAAAACGTGCCGATACCGTCACGTCAAGCGTTTTGCTATCTTCTCTTCACTGACTCCATACATTTACGGTTTTAGTCACTTATGACCAGTCCTGATTCATTTCAAACCTGCTGATTCGTTAGAAAATCCTTGAGAATTTTTGTGATTTGATTTCATTATTCGACAGCCTTCATTTGACATTCGATGACCTTCATTTGACAACCGTAACGATGATCAGTGATACGATTTCTGTAAAAAGGTGTCGAACGTTCATCATGTAGCAGCAACTGCCATGATGGACAATCTTCGTCAATGAAGAACGGATCTATTTCACTTGGAAATTAATTGGAGTGAAATCCGATCGAGTGCACAAATTCACACGCCCAATTCACTCCGCGTGAGAATCGAACTGTTACAGTACCCACGTTCGTTGATCTATGTAGTTGTAAACAATTTGTCACCATTAAGATACCGGAAGTAAAAAGCAAGGCGCAGACTTGTGAAGAGCGTTGACCTCCCTACATAAACAATTCTATACTCCGTTGGACAATCGTGACTGGCGTGAAACGATTTTATATTTTGCTTTTTGTCGAATTCCTTCACGTCTTCTTGGGCCAAACTGGCCTTTCATGATCCAACGAATTATTTCACTGACTGAATGATGATCAGCGATTATAATAGCTATACTGGCTGATCTACCGATCTGATGTCGAACGAGAAAGCGTTTACCTAACCAATGGATGCATCTAGTTTTATCCCTGTATCAGGATTCGAACTCAGCCACCGACTGTGCCGATTTGTTGAAAATCTTCATGTACAACTATGAAATCTTCGTAAAAAAAAAAAAAAAAAAAAAAAAGATACTGGATCAATTTTAGAATGAACTATTCGACAGCTGGTCACTTTCGTCATTTGATTCGTTGGATTTGTTAATTGCAAGCATTCTCGGCTATTGTCTCAGCCATAAGCAACAGGCAGGTAAGTAATAAAAGAAATCCTGTTTTTTTTTTTACGTTTTTTTTTTGTTTTTTTTCCCTTGTAAATCGGCACGTGACGTCGAGACGGTTATAATTTCTCGTTGACTCGGAATAACTCACAGTCAACACGAAACCACCCCTCCATTGTAAATCACTGCTTTAATTTAAGAGCACTTCTCAATTTCCGCAACCGAGTTCAACGTGATTTAGGTTCTAGACGTACAGATGTACGGGTGTTTATTCCGTTTTATGGGAGAACTGTGGAAAAGTGTATGAAAAGTTTTCACCCGCAGAAAGAATTGTTTCGATCGGTTATTTTGAACTGGTTGTTGAGACTCTGAGCGGATTGACAGGGTGACGTAGATACCCGCGGATTATTTCGACTTGCGAAAAAACGCTTTTGTTTTTCACGGTTGATGCCGAGGATCGTAAAATAGTCTTGGGCAAATGTCGAGAGGATAAAATCCTGGATTTCTATTATACGCAAGCAAACGGAGTTACATTTCACAAACACATACTGAATTACTTTTTCAATACTTCTGACAAGCTTTTTTCCATCTTGTGTTATTCTTCATATTCATACATTTTCAAACGTTGCAATTTACATTTATGTATTGTGCAGGTAAAATAATGTACGAAGGTTGATTTTCCAGCGTATGAGTTTTTCTATGGAATCCTATAAATTCCAAATACAGAATTCCAACTTTGAAACTGAGGCGTAGTTAATTATAACTTGTAATATCTGCAATCTACATGGTATGCATGTAGATATGTAGGTAAGCATGGTGTTATGAACAGCTATTCCGCTGAGTTGGTGGAAGCCGGGTTAAATTAGAAGCGGTTTAGCGGTCAGAGACTATTATCTTACTTATAATGAACTCGCCTCTCTACCTTAACCCGTTCGTCATATTCTAGGTCGACAGCCATTTACGTAACAAAATGAACTCTTTGTCGTTACGTATTTCACTTCCACCAATTCCCATTTTTAGATGACAAAAAAAAAACGC
Organism: Ametastegia equiseti; assembly: GCA_963989295.1. Lineage (NCBI taxonomy): Eukaryota > Metazoa > Arthropoda > Insecta > Hymenoptera > Tenthredinidae > Ametastegia > Ametastegia equiseti. The sequence goes on from OZ022393.1 coordinate 9,141,935, forward strand.
AAGTATCAGGCTTGCCCGGAGTTCAAAAATTACTCCACCTTATACTGCAATACAGTCGATCGTTGAGAATTCATGAGTCAATATAATTATTTGTTTCAGTAGCGCAAAAATCTGACTGGATATTGTTCAGTTCTTGTTCTCTGTACCTAATTGTCAGTTTTTCGCAGTAGAAATCGTACCAGTGCGCCTCAAAAGAGTAACTCTGACTACAAGTTGAGTGAATTTTCACTTTTGTTTCTAACGAAAATCCTGTCATTCGGGAAAAGTCGAGTGACAAGTGATTCGTGAGCGCTTATAGAGGATAAGCCTTTAATTAGCAGGTACTTTTGAATCTGAAATGATATATGAAAAGTTCACCGGAGTCTCAATGCTTGAGTCAAGTATGTATGAAGCTGCAGGCTAGAAACATGAACGAAAGTCGAATAGCTGTATGGATTTTCTTGTACATACCGAGGACCTACCTAACCACTCGTGAAAAATACCTCTAATGGCTCCCGAATCCAGAACATGTACCTCATTAAAATATCACAGAGAACAAAAAATCCCTATATACTATAATACACCCTCTGAAATACACGAAAAGATCTACAAACCAGTTTGCTGCTTATAAAGCCCCAAGCAGGGTGTGTAGTTTTTATTCAAAAAAAAAAAAAAAAAAAAAGAATTACGTAAAAACACAAAGCACGGGAATATATATTTAGCATCGTGTACATAATTCCGAAAAAAATATACATCGTGAACCTTAAATTTCTTTGAGCTCGTTTCCTTCCGCTGGTCTTAACGCTCTGAACTTTGGGTAAAATTTCAACGCAAACCCTAACGCAGTTTATGCGGGATTTCCTGCCTCCCGGGACAACAGATACGTATATACGGGTGAAGGCGGTTCGCGTGCCCTCGCACATCCCCTGCGCCATGATCCCCGTTGCCTCGGTAATCATCTCCACGAAAGCGCTTTGGCTTGCTAATTAAGTCGTTAGGAGCAAGCCGTATGGTTTCTCCTAAGTGGGTTCGATCACTCGCCGAGGATCAAAGCGAGGAGGTCGAAAACACTCCGGTGTTCCCACGTCAATGAGATCTTTCCTTATTCAGTCTAATGCCGAAATCACTCCTGGAACTTATCCAGAGATCCCTAATATCTGTTCTGCTACCGTGTTTGACGGTGACCGAAATCTCGGAGTTTCTTTCACTTTTCAATTTTCGTCGATTTTACGTTACACATTTCTTCATCTGGTTGAGTATAGCAGCTGATGCTTTTACTCAAATAGAATTTGATTCACGATTCTGGATGGAGAATTTGCAGATATATTCGTTCTGAGATACCATTCCAGTTTTTTTTTTTTCATCGAGCTTGAATCTCTGAAAGTGTATGAATCGCAGTCTGTCGATGAATACTAAGTTGCTGCAAGTGAATTGCTATCTGGAAAAGCTCGATGTGACAAATGATTGATTACTCAAACTTTCAATTCAAGAAACTTACTGCTCAGTTTTCGAAGTAAGTTACTTCTTCTTTCGAACTGAACAAAGTCTCGTGGAATATGAAGTGAAAAAATGAGTGCACACCGCGTCGACATAGGAGTAAGTACAACTGGTTGCTCATTAGCCGATGTTTCGTGAGTCGAATACCTGATCGAATACCAGCCGAAAAATGGAACATATAGTTTGGAGATTTCCTATAGACTCAAGACGTTTCGAATCCCATAAAGTTCTCAGGTTTGCTGAATCAAATTTGTAAAATCCTACACACTTCTCGCGCGTTCAATATATATAATCAATCGGAAAAGAATCCGACTGGAAAAATGACAGAAGGGAAGGAATGGTAAATAGAATGTCTTCTAATCTGGCTCGGGAGTAGATGAGATTGGATATAAGGTATAAATCCGGGGCAATCAATTTTCGTACACATCCAGGTATAACCCCAAGATTACAGTTCCTCGGGCTTAACGCGAAACGGTGGATTTCTCAGTTGGCGCTGAAATTTCCCAAGGCGAAGGAATCCTTTCGAGAAACATCATTCAACTGCCCAGCAAGCGACAATGACGAATCGCTTTAGTCGTGTTCGTGTCATACGCCAGCTGGGAACTGGGAATCTAGTGGGACCGTTAATTACAAGTAAAAAAAAATTGCATGCCAACGAATTTACTTACTTGAGTATTTCCCTGCGGATCAACTGGACAGCTTCAACGTAATTTTGACGGATTTATGTCATTCCTTGAATCCAATGCGACGAAACTTTGTTATGGAATCGATTTGCGGTCAGCAGAAGTTTGATTCGGGAATCGTGTGCGTTTGACCCTTCAAAATTAGATGTTGATGCCGAGGGTCAGTATATGGTTAGGTATTTCCGGTCTGTGAATGCCCGGTTTTACGCATACAGCCATAAGCTCCTAGCCATGCCGCGGAAATCACCCTGCCTTTTACGCACTTTGCCCTACTTTGAAAATAACCCACGTGGCGATGATTGCTTGATAAGAGGCGAGCTTTGGGCGGATTTGAATAATCGAGAGCCAGAAGTGCTGCCTGTCCTTGACATTCGAATATATTTCCCTTGAAATTTTTGCCGAAAGAAAATCGAGGGAATTTATTCAGAGAATATAAAAAACTGATCACATTCATCGTATTCACGCGCTTCAGTGTAACCTGAGAATACGCGGGTATACACGATTTATTTCTATAATCTCGAACCCTTCTCGAAAACGTGCGTATCATGTGCGTCGAAATTGTTGTTCCAGCAACTGTGTGATTTTCGTTATGAGATTTAACAAGAGTGAAAAGAGACGCGGTGTATTTGAGTCTCGACGATTCCACGTGCACCTCAATGTCAATTAACTCAAAATACAATCACTCGGTGATCTCATTGTTCTTCCGTGAAGCTAATTCTAACACCGGACGCTTCGTATTTCACACAGTTTCTACGAACCTGTACCAGCAGACGTGATAAAATGGTAGTATTCATATAATTAAGTGTAAATTTATTCAATTATTCAATTATGTTGTTATCCTACTTGAAGTACGTAGGAACAAATGTTTATGAAAGTGAAATTTGATTCACTCATGTTTCGTATAAATATTTGCTTCTGGTTTGAAAGGTAATTTTGAGTTTGAGAATAATCAATGAACAAACACTGACTTCGAACAACAAATCCTGCAGAAGTGTAAAATAAACCCTCAATCCGTACCTAATAAAAATTCACAACTCGTTTGCGATTATGCCCACACGCGGAGAGAGGATGGATCAGTTTATTCCACGAAACAAGAAAATTTACTCAATCCTGAAAGAAATTGAAATCATTGTCCCTCTCCTGCTTATCAGTCGCGGCTGCACCGTTCCAGGTTTTGCTGTATGCTTGGAATACCTGAGTAGGAAGATAAATGTATGTAGATATGAAGCTGGTAGGATGTTTTCCTCCTTTGTTCATTCCATTGTCTTATAATTATATATTCATCATCTTATATCCTGCAAAGATTCTCAGTGATCGCCAAGAATCCAAACTATCTACAAGTTTCGGCGTAAGAGCAAAATGCGTTCACATACAATAAGTGAAATTTTGAAAGATTCTGTAAAATGCACTATTTTACATGCTGCTTTGATGTAAAGAACTGCATTTTCGAATATTTGTCATCATGTTCATGCTCATACCCTCTTTTGTTGAAACTCCTTTAATTGTCACTGATCATTTCGGGGAAATAAAAGGCCGTGAAAATAAATTAAAATATATGGGGAGGTCCATATGATATCGGAAATTCGTTGTCCACTACCTCTTCGATTTTGTTGTAACTTGGTGAGTTTGGAGGCATAGTTGGAAGAATATTTTTCCTGTGAAGTATAAAAATTCTACCGCCTATAGGTTTCGAGAAACAGAGGACTCAAATGCCATAGCTCTTTTTCAATTCAAATGAATAAATTTCATAAAAAATATACGTCCCGGTGCCGAGCGACGGCGACCGGGACTGGCACGGGACGACGGGTATATTTTTTATGAAATTTATTCATTTGAAATTAAAAAATTTTGGGGGAATTTTTTTTATTCAATTTTATTTCTTATATTAAAGAAAAAAAAAATATTTGGGGATTTTTTTATACATTTTTTGAAATTACAAATGTGATAATGTTAAAAGATATAGTCTTAAATTAAGCGTTCAACGTTGCTTGACCGTTCAAATTATCTTCTTAGTTTTTTGGATAAATTGAGCTCCTTCAAATTAGGCGATATTATCACTTTTTTTCTTCCTCCAATCGAATAAATGTGTGAATATGAGTCAACTACAACTGTCTGAATCACTTGTTCTTCGATCTGCACCGAAAAAGCACCTCCGGTGCGACGCGGGACTTTGAAAAAAAATTCGTATTTCACGAACCATGAGAGAGAGCACAGACCTTTGTGACCGCGAATATCTTCGTGATGAGTTTACGCATGCTTGGTAAAAATTTGAAATAAAAAAAACTTTGGGGAACAAACTCAAAATTCGATTTTTCGACTACTTTTTGATTTTTTTGACATGCAATCTTGAAAATATGATTTTCACGCTAAAACCATTCGAATCTACGTTCAATTACCAAACTTTTAGCCTACTCCAGTTTCAAGTTACCATGCGCCGGTTCTGAGCTATGGCGGTTTCAAAAAAAGCTTACAAAAATGTTGAGTCCTCTGTTTCTCGAAACCTATAGGCGGTAGAATTTTTATACTTCACAGAACGTTTTCTTCCAACTATGCCTCCAAACTCACCAAGTTACAACAAAATCGAAGAGGTAGTGGACAACGAATTTCCGATTTCGTATGGATCTCCCCATATATATATGAGGGTTTCTTCATCAAACGGGCCACCCGTTTAATCAGAGGTCTCCGAAAATTCTGTAATAATTCCTACACGTTATTGGGGATGAGAAGAAATTTTAGGAATTTTTTCAGATTTTTCGGTCATAGCATTCCAAAAATCATTTTTTTCAATCATTTTCTCGTAGCGTGAGAAATAAGCGCAGGAAGGAAAAATTGTTGGGATGAAATTTGTACGTCTTTTTCTCAGTTTTTTGGTAGAATTGGAAAAAAATTAACTCCGACCCATTTGAACCCCCTTTTCCGAAAAAAAAAACGTTTGCAAATGTGCTCTTTCCAAATTTGGACAGTTTTTTTTTTTTCTTGAAAAAAATGTCGAAGAAGGGTATTGATAAGAGAGTTTTGAGAAAAAAAATTTGGAGTGGAGACTTGAATGCTCTCTCAGAAAAAAATTCTCAGATAGCTGTTATGAATTTTCGGAATTGAATAAAATCTATTTATAATTTTTTTTTGGGAGAGTATTAAAGTCTCCACTCCAAATTTTTTTTTTCCATAACTTTTATGGATATCCGTCTTCGACATTTTTTTCAAGAAAAAAAAAACTCCACATTTGGAGAAAGCACATTTCCAAACGTTTTTTTGGAAAAGGGGGTTCAAATGGGTGGGAATTTATTTTCTTCCAATTCTACTGGAAAGCTGAGAAAAAGACATACAAATTTCATCGCAACAATTTTTCCCTCCTGCGCTTATTTCTCACGCTACGAGAAAATGATTGAAAAAAATCATTTTTGGAATGCAATGACCAAAAAATCTGAAAAAATTCTCAAAATTTCTTCTCATCCTCGATACCGTGTAGAAATTTTTACAGAATTTTCGGAGACCTCGAATTAAACGGGTGGCCCGTTTGACGAAGAAACCCTCGCATGTTCCTTCGATTGATTGTGCCAACTACTATAATCCCTGCAATCACGCTGTTCAACTAACCACGCTGAGCGCCATTTACATAATGGTAAATGGCAACCATATAGATATATTAACCGTCTCATTCAGTATGCGAGGCACTCGAAATTCCTTGAGTAGTAATCGATGCGTCACTTTCCATTGGAAAGTATCTATAAGGATCGTCCTTCCGCCTATAATTACGTCTGCTATATATCTACTGGTTTCGCCTTTTCGCAATTTTCACTCTAACGCTGTATAATACGTATACTATATGTGTATACCTATATCACGCGCGCAATCTTTCCTTATCACGTACAAACGCTATAATGTCAAGTTTGGCGAACAGATTAGTTTGAATTAATCACTGGTCTGACCGTGAGTGGCGATAAGCTGCTGGGGTGTCGAGGCACGAATAACTTAGGCAAATCAACCAACTCTCTCACTCTCTCTCTCTCTTCCTCTCTCTCTCTCTCTCTCTCTCTCTCTCTCTCTGTCTCTCTCTTGGCACATTGTACAATAGGATGGATATGTCCGCTAGAGCGTATTCGCAAAGTTTGAAATGTGGCGTTTGGTACCTCGTTGGAGTTAAATTTTCATCGTTATACCTACCTATACATATATTATACCTGTGGTATTGTAATCGAGGACAAAGGATATTGCGGGTAGGTACCTACCATTTATTTCAAACTACTGTACAAGTTGCTGGGCTTGAAACCGTCGACGTCGTCGTCGTCGCCGACGCGACGCGGTACGATCTGATTTATGATAAAAATAATTGGATCTCTTCGACCCGCTTTCGGGATAGATAAGTAGGGCTGACCGTAAACGAGAAGTGAATCTTTTTCGGTCTGACTAATGGTCAAACTCCTCTCGGGTCATTGTTAATGGGGAGAAATGGCCCGGAATGGATAGTCACTGAATAGAGAACAGTCTTGAAAAAAAGAAAAAAAAAAAAAAAAAAAAAAAAAAAACGTACCGCTTACCTACTTATATAGTCAAAAATTCTATAGCGGATTTGTTTTCATCGCGCGCGATGTTACAGCTTTTGTCGTAATTTTTGTCCCCTTTTCTTCTCACAAGTTTCACGTTGTTCACTCTGTATGGTAATTTGGACGTTTTGTTCAGTTGCTGCTATTGGTCCGAACGTGTTTCCTGTGGTTTTCAATAATTGTTCGGTGAACCGTGTGAACGAGCAACTCAGAATATCAAGTTTGGTTATTGTACTTTCCAGGGTTGTTTACCCATGTTGCGTTCACCTCAATTGGCAGGTGTCCAAACGATCTGTCTGTAGATGTTTATTCAACATAGAGATTTACTCCACTACCTCAGAAACTATTACCTTCATTTTATTATAACCTGTTATAGAACACCACGATTCGTTCATTATACAGTGAACTAAGACTCCTTTCACCTGAAATTTTCTATTTGGCAAAATTGACGCGTATACTCTTAAAAATTGATTGTTAGTACCCTTTGAGGTATGACAAATTTCAAAAATCACAAAATCATATCTTTTGACCCTTGAGAATTGCCATTCATTTATTCGCTCGCACATTCTGTGCGATATATGCTTACTGAAGTTTGAGCCTAATTTCTTAAGTATGCTGAGTACGCGTGACTTTACACCATCAACCCTAATCGCGGCTCTGCCTGTTGCCTGCGGCAGTTATATAGCAGGTGTAACGTGCTTTCTAATAAAACGGAGTTCGGTAAACCTCTTTGACGAGAGTTAGGACGGAGTTGTGCTTTGGCTTCCATCCATGACCTGAGGAACAGCAAATTCCTCTCCATCACGTTCGACCGACCCTCAATTGCTAGTAAACCTGTGGCGCCGCACTAGGTCGTAAAATATCGTGCACCCAGCATTCCCAATCATTTGAAATAAATCGCTTTCGACGATGTATGTACCTATTTACTGAAAAACTGGTAGCTGCCATTACCGATTATCCCACCATTCATCATCTAGTGTGAATACGAAATGACAACTCGTCAGTTTCAAAGCTTCGAATTTGACTGATTGATCAGTGCGCCCTCAATATTATACCGTCATGTTTTGTTCGTCTCGTCCAATCCATATACTGGAAGTAATAACTAATTGTACTCATGTGCGTGTGTGGGTTTTTGTGTGTGTTTTTGCTTGGGAAGAACTTTCCTCCGTTGAAATAACATCATCCAATTTTTGGCACGTCATATCCTCGTATTATTACAACCTGCCAATCGTCGGAATGTCAGGCAGACTCTCCCTTGTTGTTTCTGAGTAAATGCTCTTAGCAAAATTCTCGGTCTATAACTGAACTACATGCAGGGTCTCTGGAGACGATATCAAAATTTGCGACAAGTTGATCGATGGCAATGTAATGCAACGCACATTGGTAATATTCTTGGTCCAGCTGCTGCCAGGACACTGTGAAACGTCCCCTCGATCATCCGCGGTACAAACTCTTGATCGAGGTTATCAGCTCATAGGTATGGACAAACATTGACCAAGAGGATTTGACGGATATTGCTTCCCCCTCGTTATAGGAAACGCAGCTTTATATCCTAAAGCGACGAAATATTGAAGCGAAAGATCACCGCACAGAGATAAAGTATTGTTCATCATTCTCTTCTGCAGGAGGCATAACAGTATACGCGTGCTTTTCGTTCCGGTAAACACGCCAAGCCACTTGCGTCTGAAGTGGTTTGACGTCGCTTTTTGTTTCCACTCGTTTTACAATTATTTTGTCAAATGGCATCTTAAAGTGACTCGAATGGTTCGGTTTTGCAGTGAGGAGGTACTCGTGGTTGGTTTTTTTTTTTTTTTTTTTCTCTTTTCTTTGCATCCTACTGACAGGAAATAAATTAGAAAATTTATTAGCTTCAGAGTTAATTAGATTGAATTGAATTTAATTACATCGCGCAGCAACGATGCGATACCGAATTCTTCGAATCCCAAGGAAATTCTGCAAACATTTAATTCCGTATGCCACGTGAACAGAGAGGGACCTGGTCGTATTAGCATTGAAATTGGAATCGTTAGTAAACTCCTCGGTTTTTCTCCTTCTCCATTTTCCTTCGTCGTCCGACTCTGTAACGCAAAGTTCTCGCGGATCTGATCCTCCCCTTTCATATTTACACTTTATACTTTTCACTCAAATCTCTTTGAGAAAAACAAGACGAAATCCAGACGACAGTTTCGTGTTCGTCAAAGTAATAATAATAACAATAATAATGATTCACTTTAAATTTGCGGGGCAAAAGTCGAGAAATGATTTCTCTGAAAGTTTCGTTTCAATCTTTTACTAAAAATATTATACAAAGTGTAAGAAAAAAACATGAGCAGTAAAGAAATTTGCGCTGCAGTTTATCATCGTGTTATACGATATATCGTATCTTTCTTTTCGCCATAAGGGGATCGAGTGACTCGGCAGTAGTTCAGTTTACGGATCGATTGGAAGAAAATGGAAAAAAAAACACACACAAAAAAAAGACAAAACAACAAGTTAGTAATACTAAGAGCTTCCGTTGCGTAGTTATTATACGTACCTATGTATGAGGAATTATGTATAACCTATTATTGTTATGTAGCTCGTTTGTGGTCGATACCTATATGGCAATAGGTTCTTAAGTTCGGAGCAATAATAATTTATCGGGTTCTGAATAACCCAAAATTTACTCGGAAATTGAACTGTGCGGAGGGCAGCGTAATGAGCAATTTATCGGAAAGCCAATTTAATCAGAAATCTAATTCGAATTTGTGTAGCGATCGGTATACCTGCCTGCAGAACCGGTTAATACGTTCGCAAATCATACCGTCTATTGTAATACACCAACATATACTATTCGATTCCCGTTCATAATTAACTGCCTCCGGCGATTTCCATATTTCGGTACTCCCTTATGTCTACCTAGATGCATGACTGACCGCCTTTTACTTAATCGTGCATGTATATCGTAAATTGGACAATTTTGTTTTACCATTAAAAAGAGATGAAAAAGAAAAGAAAAGAAAAAAAATAACAAAAATCAAATGTGTGCCCGAGTGATCGCATAGTAAAGATATGAATCGACAAGGTGTAAAACACCATTCAACAGTGTCCTCTCTTCCGGCATTCCTTAACATCTGTTGGACACGATGGAACCGCCGCGCTGTGCAAATTAGGTACGTCATCATCATCAGGTGATTTAATCTTGTGCTGGAGGAAATTGATCTATCACAAACCTAATCGTGGGGTCCCATCTGGTGGTATTGGGTTGACGGTTCTCAAATTTATAAGATAATTATATCGTTTTCCGTCAACCACTTTGTAGAGTTTCGAATGAAGCTCTTGTGGAAATAATGAACGTACAAACAACGAGTTCTTGTTCAATTACATTGACAAGTTTTCATAATGAAATGATCTTCGGAGAATCGTTTCATCAGAGCCTTATGACCCTTTGATTGATTCAACCAAGTGAATATGTGGGACGTAATTTATCATTGGCAAATATATTACCCGAGACATCGGAAATTTTCGCTCAGACATTTTTATTGACCTTTAACCACGAACGGTGTGTACCATTCTATCTGCGTTCATTTTAACGGGCTCTACGAAGTTTCCTGATTCTTTTTTGTCACGCACGTGTAAAGGAAAAATCAGCACGTAATTTTGTAGAGTACGTGCTCGGCATCCCGAGGGAATAACGGTCTTCTAAAAACACAAGTAAAAAGGACATGGACTTTTGATAGATCACGTACCTACGTCGAGCGAAGAGTATTTTTGATCCCTCAATTCGTCCATGTGTGATGTGTCTGACCTAACTTTGTCCATCCTCTTCTCGTTCTTTGAGAACCAGAATCGTCCGAATTAAGGCGTACGTTGAAATTTCATCAATTCATTCCACCTTCGGCGAAATTGTATTACAAGTATAAAATACTTCTCTGTATTTTCTCGCAGGGAAACATAATTTCCAGTTCGTAGAATTGCGAAGGAAAAACCACATTCAAGTAGAGAAAAATTTCGCGGATTTATAAATCCGAATATTTCGTTTGTCGGAATCTGGTTTGTGTATAACTATAGGAAATATGGTTTGACAGACTCTTTCGTGTTATTTGACATTAAATCTGCTGACAGAAGTCTGACACGTTCCTTGTGTGGTATGTAAATATACTCGGGACATTTTCGCTTTATGTCACCAGAGAGAAAAGGAAAAAAAGGACATAAATCCTGAGATGAATCTTCAAAGTCTCTTGTGTAGCGTGGGTGAGACAATTTCACCAGCGCCCTAGTGCGCTCGACATGTTTCATCTCGGCGTTCTTTGCCACAGCATCAAGCTGTTCGAACCACCTGTTCTATTTCGCAATAATAAGTAAAATATGGCTTTATACATATATATACAGCTACGTACGAATATAGAAAACCGAATTCTAGATGATTTCATTAACAGCGTAATGAAAAGCATAATCACGGAGCACTGTCTTCAGAGCATGAATTTTAATTCAACCCTCGGATGAAATTGCGCACAGTTATAATTGTCTCTGCGGGCTTAGGTAGCAAAATGAACCCGACTTTGCGAGGTATACCTTCGTATCTCCTTACTTCGTTACCCTGACACCAACAATTATTATTAATAGAGGTACGACCTCATTGTTGCATTCATGATATGCAGCACATTTTCTTTGTCTCAGTAAACAGAGAACCGCTTTTTACACGGTATAGTTCTTACAATTAATGCTAATTTTGCGTAACGCTGTGTTAAACATGTTCCCGAAAAGGCGGTTTTACTGGGAGGAAAGTTTTCCTTCCGCCTACAATTTCTGAGGAGGGATTTTCATCGACCGTACAAGCCAAATGCCAGAGATATCTTACACGTCCCTTACGATGACGATTCATTGCAATTTTCATTGGTTTATGTTCCAGATTGGATCTCTGAAAGGATATTACCTATTCACGCACAAACACGTTCACAAACGATCCGTGGCAACTAGCGATCATCATCACAAGGCACTTAAAGATGAGCCGCAGGTGAGGGGAATTAATTTATTATAGTCTTATAGGGGAATTCAGTAAGGACAAAAAGTTTCGATGAGTATGAAATTATTCAACGACTCCTTTTAGGGTTTTCCCATTAAACATTGTAGATCCTCGTCCCAGCTGCGGAGCTTATTTACGATTCATTAATCTTTCATTTCAGTCTTGTGATTAGTGGCAATTAGCAGTCTCAGAAACTCAACGACAAATTGTTAGGAATTAATTATTTTCTCACTAATACTCACATATTTGCCTTTGAAGAAAGGTAATTAATTGCTTTGCCGCTTGGCCGCTTGGCAAAGCAATGGATACCTCATAATATCGTGCAAATAACTGCTGTTTCAGGTACATTGGTTTCAACAGCAGCATGAGAAAAAACGAAAGAAGAGAGACTTCAGCGGACCCTCTTTCAGTTTTAGCGACTACCCGGCATTTTCTGATGACTACAACCCAAGGCAGAAACAACAGTATCATCAGCAAAAAAATCGCGGAGTTGCTTTTCAAACCCTTTTCACAGACCCACTCTTCAAAGAGCAGTGGTACTTGGTTAGTATCGCCGTTTAGGATCGACCCGTTTTTACCCACATAAGTGCTCTTCAACCGATTAAGCTCCACTAAGCAATTTTCACCTTTCGAGACGCTTCGTCGTGAGAATTTTTCAAACCTAACTCGGTTTGCTATTTTGCATTAATGTCCTTCCATATTCCACGCTGCTATTCTCCCAACGCTAAAAACTCAAATTCATTCAAATGCGAGTAAGAACCATAGAGCTTAAAACGATTCTCTTAGAACGGTGGAGCAAAGGATGGATACGACATGAACATCGGACCAGCATGGCAGAAAGGATATACTGGGAAAGGAGTGGTAGTATCAATCCTCGATGACGGTATCCAGACAAATCATCCTGATCTCGCATTAAACTATGACCACGAGGCCAGCACTGACATTAACGATAACGACAATGATCCCATGCCACGAGACAACGGTGATAACAAACACGGGACGAGATGTGCCGGAGAAGTTGCCGCTGTTGCGTTTAACAACTACTGCGGTGTTGGTGTTGCCTTCAATTCAAGCATCGGAGGTAAGTTCATATCATCGCGTTATACCAATTTTGCTCAAATGCCCTAGTGCGAAATTGTCTCATTTTCCATCATCCCAGGTGTAAGAATGCTCGATGGGCCTGTAAACGATGCTGTCGAGGCCAGAGCTCTGGGCTTACGTCCGTCACACATTGACATTTACAGCGCTTCATGGGGGCCTGAAGACGACGGCAAGACCGTCGATGGTCCAGGACCATTGGCACGACGTGCTTTTATCTTTGGCGTAACGAGTGTAAGTTTTATTGACACTACGCTGGATTTATAGAGTCAAATGAATCACCGCTAACGCGATCTTTCCTCGTCTAACAGGGCCGGAATGGAAAAGGCTCGATTTTTGTTTGGGCTTCGGGTAACGGGGGTCGTCATACCGACTCGTGCAACTGTGACGGTTACACAAACAGTATTTTTACATTGTCCATATCGAGTGCCACACAAGGCGGTTACAAACCGTGGTATCTTGAGGAGTGTAGTTCGACTTTAGCCTCAACATACTCTTCCGGCACTCCCGGTAACGACAAAAGTGTCGCAACTGTTGATATGGACGCAAAACTTCGTCCTGATCATATTTGCACTGTCGAACATACTGGCACATCAGCATCGGCTCCGTTAGCCGCTGGTATCGCTGCTCTCGCATTAGAAGCAAATCCAAGCCTGAGCTGGAGGGACATGCAATATCTAGTTGTACTCTCATCAAGGTCTGGTCCACTCGAGAAAGAACCAGGATGGATCCTTAACGGCGTTAAAAGGAAAGTCTCTCACAAGTTTGGGTACGGTTTAATGGACGCTGGTGCTATGGTCAGTCTGGCCGAACAATGGACCAACGTACCTCCTCAACATATCTGCAAATCTCAGGAAATTAACGAGGAAAGATCAATCGATCCGAGCCCTGGCTACACCCTTACTGTCCACATGGACGTCAGTGGGTGCGCGGGAACTTTGAACGAAGTTCGATTCTTGGAACATGTGCAGTGCAAGGTAGGCGGATGTTGATTTCATCGTTTGTCGTGATAATCAATTGCTAATCACATCCCTTATTCAGTTAACGGTAAACACATTCAACAGCGACATTATTGCTATCGAGTCTGAGGAATTTTCGAATAATAGTCTAGCCCTGAAACGTTTCTTTAGGTTTCGTTGAGGTTCTTCCCTCGCGGTAATTTGAGGCTACTTTTGACCTCTCCCATGGGCACCACTTCTACTCTGCTATTCGAAAGACCCAGAGACGTGCTCAGTTCGAATTTCGACGACTGGCCATTCCTCAGCGTTCATTTCTGGGGCGAAAAAGCTGACGGAAGGTGGACCCTGCAGATTATCAACGCCGGTAATCGCCGCGTCAACACTCCAGGCAAGTAATGTTTTTCATCGTTTCGAAATGATATCTTGCTCTTCAATGCTTCGTTCAACTGTTGCACCGCATGTTATTTCCTTATTTTTAATACTACACGCACATCAAATCGCTGCTGGTCAACGGCTCTCTTGCTACATGAATAAGACGAACAGGTTTCCACGGCTAAATTGTGTCCATCTTCTCGAACCTGGACAGGTTTTACAAATGGATCCATGTTTCGGCAAAAACATGGAGTCTTGTTGACCGGTATGATTACCATGCTTGTTTTCTATCTTTTCTTCTCATTATAGTTTTCGTAGTTTTAGGTTCAACCGCATGACGTTCATCGTGGCACGTTCGTCAGTGTTTCTTGCTGGCGATGTCTTTGACTGCATTTTTTAATTCTTCGACTGCACTTTTTCTTTCAGCTTTATTTATTGTCATGATACCTATTGCATGCCGAGAAGCAGAGTCTGGCCAGAACTGAGATATCATATCATATCTGTGCCTTAGGCCATTGTGTAAAGCTGCTTATATTTGATTTGATTAGCGACATTGTCCGTCCTGGCTTTAGCCCCGATGGTATATGCGCACCGTTTTGAATTAGGGCGTTTGAAAATGTTACAGGAATCCTGAAGAAATGGCAACTTATCTTTTACGGAACGGCTACCAACCCGATTAGGATTAGGACGCAGCAGTTTAACCCGGTACAAGCGAACCCCTCAGCCCTTTATCCCTACTCTCAAACCCATCTGCCCCAGGGCTTCTTCAATTCCGACTTCTTTGGCGTCTCTGCGTTTCAGACTTACCAAGGCGCGTTTACCGGAGCTGCATCTAACGTTCAGGAATCTGTAGCAAGTCTCGACGGCTCTGCCGCATCGATAATGACTAATCAGTTGCCAAACGACGTCGCATCGAAAAACGATCGTCGCGTTAATCACGACTGCGATCCACAGTGTGATTCTCAGGGCTGTTACGGCGATGGACCGACACAGTGTATCGCCTGCAAAAACTATCGTCTCGACAAGTGAGTCAAATTTAAAAATAACGAATCTAGTTCCACTAGAGATATCTTCTCAAGGGAGTAACTCATGTAGTTATACATGCCCCCTTGGGCTTGCGCTTCGGGGTGAAGGATACTCTCGATTTTTTTTCAAATGCTCTCGAAAACTTCTTCCCCTTGAGTCTTTTTTTTCCTTTTTTTTTTTTTTTTGTCGTATTAAGTATTCCTCTTCCCCTGCTCAATGAATATCTGAATCTTGCCATTTCAGCACCTGCGTTAGTCGTTGCCCTCCAAGAAGCTTTCCAAATCAAGGCGGAGTTTGCTGGCCCTGTCACGAATCCTGTGAAAATTGCGCCGGCGCGGGACAAGATTCTTGTCTATCTTGTGCTCCCGCTCATCTTCGGGTCACGGATCTTGCCGTATGTCTTCAGCAGTGCCCCGAGGGATATTACGAGAGTAGGTTTCAAACTGATCGTTTGTCATTTCACATAAAATCGGTTAGAGTGTTTCTTTATCTCTCTCTTTCCTTTTATTATCATTTTCTCGCGTGAATATTCGCTGGGTATTTCAATCTATTGAGTGACTTTTTTTTTTCTTCATCTCCGTCATTCACCGAAAAGTTAACATTCGCGATGGAGTGCAACGCGATTAGCGTCATAGTTATTAAAACCCAATATCGTATCTCAGATGCGGAAAACAGCACATGTGTACCGTGCGAAGCAAATTGTGCCAGTTGCCAAGATAGACCTGATCACTGCACCAGTTGCGAACACCACTTGGTCATGCATGAGAACAAGTGCTATGCTGCTTGTCCAAAGTATACATACGAGACCATGGACTACAATTGTGAAGCCTGCCATTCCTCGTGCGAAACTTGTAACGGTACCAGTCAAACTCAGTGCATCAGTTGCCGGCCGGGACTATATTTCTCCGAAGGTAAGTTTGCACGTATCACATGGAGGGGGGGGGGGGGGGGGGGAGTTTTTTTTTGAACACGGTAAAATGGTAAAGATGTACGGTTTTTTATACGTTTTTTGTGTTGAATGAAAGCGTGCTTCATCTTTAAATAAAAATTGTTGATCTTTGGAGATTTTTAAGTATCAAAAGACGAGTTCTGTCTGATCTTGACATCGCGATATCAATGATGGAAGTTTATCTGTTGGTTTGAGAAGTTTTGTAATGTTGAGAATTTCAACATCATCCAAATTGCTTTATCTTTTTTTAAGGGATCCCCACATCGTTCCTCTTCTCCAGTATTTCTAAAGATTAGGTTTTCCATTTTCTTCCGCTGACAAGTTTGTTTACCTTTCCATGATGGATCTTTATTCATAATTGAAACAACTTTACCGTATACGTAATTGAAGATCATTTTTGATCTTATCTGTATATTATTTTACGAAAATTATCTGGAATATTTATAATTTATTCGATTGGAAATATTTTCTAGTATATTCACATACATCAATTCCCGAAATCAACTTACCTCTTACCCTTGAACCTAGTCAAAAGAATCTACCGTATTTACACATAAATCAACCGCACCCCGATTTCGGAAGGTTCATTTCCGGAAAAAAAAACTTTTTACACTTGTTATATAAGTCGTGATTCCCAAACGTCGCCAGTACTAAAATCACCCACTTTATGGCACTACCAGGCGTTAAATTAGAATCTCAACACTGATTTGCACATGCGCGACCGCTACGAAAGTCACGGGAGTTCTCTTGGTTCATCTATCTTCCACCTTTACATATTTCCGGCGGTTGTGTGGGATTCAATCATTTCCTTGAAGTTCCAATGGAAATGCTTTCATTGTGTATTTCTGGCCTTTTCACTGCAATTATCGCTTTCCTTGAGCCTCAGCCTCAATCATTTCACGCCTTCCCAATAATTTTCGTTCAATTTTCCGCATTTGTGTCTTCGTATAAACCGCATCTGCGTTTAAGCCGCGCCTGGGTTTCGAAAATTTTGTTCCTTATCATCTTTTGCCACATGTAGATGATTACAAAAATCATTGAATTCATGGATTATTCCCGATTCACACAATCATCGAAAATCTATTAATCATCGTCCAAATGTCACGTCCCTTTTATCTATATGATTACCTGTGATATCTGACTCAACACTTCAATGGATCTAAGATTTGGAAAATGATTCATTTTCTTGCCCTTGTAGGCACATGTCTGAACTCTTGCCCAGCTGGCTTTAGTGCTGATAAAAAGAGACGGGAGTGTGTCCCGTGTCCTCCAGGATGTTTAACATGTACATCCTCAAGCTGTGATACTTGCATCGCTGACTGGAGCCTGAACACTAATGGTTACTGTGCTCCGGTGAGTCGCTCCAGATGTGATATCACAGAATACTTGGAAAGCGGACGCTGTAGAAGGTGCCATTCAACCTGTGGAAGCTGCGCAGGGCCCACAAGAGACTCGTGCATCACCTGCCAGGAGACGCTGCTCCTCCAGGGTAGAAAATGCGTTTCCCAATGCGAAGATGGGTTTTATTCCATTGCCCAGCCTGCAAACAGGGCTCTATGTTTGCCCTGTCTTCATACCTGCAAGACTTGTGTTTCAAGATTGAACTGTACTGCCTGCCAGGATGGACTTCAGCTACAAAGCGGCGAGTGCAGATCTTCCTGTGCTGACGGGTAAGAAATATCTAGTCTTGTGCCTTCGGCAGTAGCAAGACGACTTCATAAACTCTTGTTCTTGTTCCACGCTTTAGGTATTACAGCGATCGTGGACAATGCGCCAAGTGTTATCTCTCCTGTAAAACATGCTCGGGACCGAGAAGGGACCAATGCGTTACGTGCCCTAGAGGATGGCAATTGGCAGCTGGAGAATGTCACCCAGAATGTCCAGAGGGATTTTTTAAATCGAACTTCGGGTGCCAGAAATGCCATCATTACTGCAGGACATGCAAAGGTGATGTGTTATGGGATAACTTGCTGGGTTCTGGTTATCTAATTATTTTTTACTCGTTTAAATTCTAATGGTGCTTTACATTATTTACTTTTAGGCGAAGGACCACTGGGCTGCACCTCGTGTCCCGCTCATTCGATGCTTGAAGGAGGGCTCTGCATGGAGTGCCTCGGTGCCCAGTATTACGACTCTTTAACTCAATTGTGCAAGAGCTGCCATGCTAGTTGCCAAAGATGTACGGGACCAGGAAAATTCAATTGTTTGGCATGCGCAGGTCCTTTACACCTCGATAAACTGAACAATCAATGCGTTCCTTGCTGTCCTGCTAACGTGCAAAATCCTGAGGAACAAGACTGCTGTATGTGCGATCCAGAAACAGGTGAGATCTACACTTCGCGTTAGCAGGATTTGAGATCGTAATTCACTTTCATAATTCAATAACTCATTTTCAATCATCCGTCAAACGTAATGGATAATGGAGTTACAGTTTTATTTGCAATACGGCTTGTGATTTTTCTCAAGAAACATTAACTCATACATGATCGTCTTTGGAATATCAATCTTTCTGTTTATAGGAGGCTGCAGAAATAGCTCCCCTGCAGGTAAACGGAGAGTTCCTGGCTCTGAGTTCTCACAGGATGGATCAGGGGTTAATGGAATTCCGGGTAGCTACAGTAGAACCGAGGACTCTGCTTCATTGGCTGTTACAGCAGCCACAGCATTCGCTGTAGCTATATGCCTGGCGTCGATCGCCTTGTTCGCTGCGATATTTGTCGCTCTTCAAGTAAGTCTCATACCTCTTATTCAATTTGAAAAGCAAAAGAGTGAAATAAAGTTGACTGAATAAGACACATTGGAGAAAATAGTTCACCAAAATGCGAAAAATTTAGTTCATTCGAAGTGTGCAACGTAAAAGGGTTCCAAATAATCAAATGCTCGGAACTTCAGTGTTCCACACTTTTCCGAAATTAGGCATATATATATTTTACACGCGCTATACAGGCATCGAAAATAAAACTTTCCAAGCGAATGTTATTGCAATAAACTTTATCGAATGTAATTGAAGTGAAGTTAGTTTATTTGAGGTTTGCATATGATTGATGATCACAAATTCATTTCCAGGCATTTTCGAGGAGGAGAGAATCTACCCTTGGCTACACGAAACTAGCAGTTCGGGTGGAACCTTTGGACGATATGGATGCGGACGATACCACGGAGCTAATGACCTAAGTTTGAGTTCAGCCGCAGCCACAAGGAGATACAGTTCTCACAAAGGGATTCACAGATTCCTGACTTATAAATATCTATCTGTCCCGTGGACGAGATGATGCTCATTAGTGATCGGGGTCCTACGGTTGTGTCTAATAAGTAATTGTTATTCGAGATATTCGCGGCTGGCCATTGGGAAGTCGTCTGTAAACGACTGACAATGATATTTCAACTAATTGATCGTGAATTACGAATTGATTAACCGAGAATTAAATCGATCCTAATACTTTGATACATGGATAATATTGTACAGAAGTAAAGTGTGTGGCGTGCGCGACTAGTGGGCGATTAGGAATATTTAGTACAGATACATTAAATTTATACACATATGAGAGTAAATGCGAGAAATCGGGGTGCGTGTTGTTTCTGTTTAATAGAGGTGGACTGATGAAAAAAAAAAGGACATTCAAGAAGTGAACAAAAAATTGTCGTAAAGTGCCTGATTAGTGATTCCTAAGCCCTTTGAAGACCTCTTTACTACCCCCTGCCCATCGATTTCCTTTCTCCTGAAAATCAGTTTTCATATTTATATATACCCAAAACAAAAAATTCATCCTTGATGATTGATCATTGATTTCTGGCTGCGTTAGAGAATCTCCTAAGGTTTATAAGTGACTACCAGAAATATGTATAACTCAAGCAGCCAGGGCAAACTACTTCGTTTAATTGTACTGAGATAGAAAGGTGGGTGATATTTTCCTTTCTTTTTCTTCTTGTTTTTTTTTTTTTTTTTTTTTTTTTTCTCTTGTCTTGTATGTACAAAAAAAAGCATGACGTATCACACAGAACTTGATTAACATATTTAATCGTTTTTATATAATATATATATACTAGGATATAAATTTGTGGCAAAACTGTATTAATATACGATATATCGCAGCCATTAGCCGCGGGGATCGCTGATTATTATCTATCGTCGTTGAATGTTTATAAAATATAATAAAGAGATGCAAATTTCAGAAGAGATACGCGTGAAATACAACACGACAGTATTTCTTTCTCTCTGTCTATCTATATCTATCTATCTGTCTCTCTTACCCTTAGACAAAAAAAATTCGAATTTCCAATTGAGTAGTGACTTTATCAAACACTACTGAACATTCTCCTCATGTTTTTTCTTTTTGTTGTCCTTTTTTTTCTTCTTTATTTTCTTCCTGCTTTTTTACGCCCAGTCAGCCCATGTGATTTCAATTTCTTCCCAAGAGCCGTACGTATCAATCCGTTTTGTAATTATTTGTTATTATTTGATTGTTTACGTATTTTGTTTATTATCTTTCTTCCTCCGTTCTTCTTCTTCAAACTATGACCCCCTCCTCCCCCCTCCCTCTCCTCTTCCTCCGTTTCGTAATTGCAATTTTTCCATTCTTTTCGATAATAGAGAAAAGAACAAAGATGAAAATGAAAAAAAGCAACAAAAAAACATTCTATTGTAATCTATTATTCTTGATTTATAACCAACCCATGACGTGAATATTCAATTTCTCCTCATGATTTTATATACCTATTATTATTATTATTATTATTATTATTATTATTATTATTATTATTATTATTATTATTATTATTATTATCATTATTATTGTACTTTTACGATGGAAACAATTACAAAAATATAAATTAATTCCATAAATACGCATTTTTATTAACAATCTCTTCTACTAAATGTCCTCCATACGCCTCGCCAACAATTAATACAGCCTTGTGATCAGACCCGGTCATTGAATTTCTGCTTTTCG
Source organism: Ametastegia equiseti (assembly GCA_963989295.1). Classification (NCBI taxonomy): domain Eukaryota; kingdom Metazoa; phylum Arthropoda; class Insecta; order Hymenoptera; family Tenthredinidae; genus Ametastegia; species Ametastegia equiseti. Next base: position 9,162,996 of record OZ022393.1, read on the forward strand.
AACCCATATGATTTAATTATGAAATTTCAAGGCTGGATTTTAGGCGTTCTTAGAATTATTGGACGGAAACCAAGTTCCTAGCGCGAATCTATGTATTCAACGCAACTTTGCGTGTGAAATTCATCTATAGTCAAAAAGCTTCAGAGCAATAAAAACAATAAAATCACTTACAATTAGTTATGATCATCAATTCAATAAAGAGTTCGTAAAATAGTAAGGAAATAATTGTGTTGACCTGAATTTTTTAGGTTCTTTTACGGCCTGTGCATCTCCCGTTATTTTATCTATATCGTCTTTGACTTATTGCGGTCTACTTTATATGGCAGATTTGTACAAATAAATACAGAGAATGGCCGAAGAAATTGCTGACGAAGGTGAGGGCTGTAACGAGTTTCGTCAAAAAGTCTTTACGTATGAGCAAGGATCATTATTGTTCATCACAAGAGATGAAAAATCGCGACGAAGTTGCGATTTTGAAGTTAGAGTGATAAAAAACCGACTTTTCTAGCCGTTTTCTGGTACCGAATCTATTCGGATTTATCAATTTTTAAATTCAGATGATTGAACTTGCAAACCTCGAAGCAGGACAATTTCAGCACGCGCAGCTTTAAAATTTTAGTTTGACAATTGAATGGAATATGTGTCTTAGATTTTTGTTTTTATCGGCCATCAAACAAGTAGCCGTGTAAAAAATTTAGTGGATTCTGAGATAATACGTTATAATAGCATCCAGGAGTGAAGGTATTAAGGTAAGTATGCCAATTACTGACACTGTCTCAATTATTCACGTTTTCAATGATTCCTTTTTATCCGAAAGCTCTCAAATTATCAAAGAATCAATTCGTTTTCTCTGAGTCTCTAGCAATTGATTTGTGTAACGGAAACATTCAGAATCCTTATCATCGATTTAAACATTTAGAAAATATAATTGTCAATAATTGGGTCTTAAAGTGTCAGTAATTGGGACACTCACCTTATGCTATGGCTTTTCCATTTTCCCCAATGGTTCTTCTGACGACTTACGAGTGAAGCAAAAAAACAGCAGGTTCGAGAAAAACATCACGAGGCAATTATTGCGGAGAACAATCCTCCTTGTCCACCCTCAAGCTATAAGAAAATCGAACGAAGAATCCGAGTCCGGATTTTCGTACGGTAAAAAAAAAAAAACTACCTAGAGATCACGAAGATGCTTTCTTGCTGTGATGAACCATTAGGAGACGCCGATTCCTGTCATTATTGCAAGATTATTTCAATTCCCAATTCAGCTACTTGAATTTCATTGAATAGACTGACTTCGACGTTCGTGGATCTTTAATCTATGAGACATTTAAACAGATTTGACGGTCTACAAACATTGAATAATGCGTGTACAAAAATAGGTGCAATTACGATGTAAAATTGACCATCATAAAAAGTGTCGATATAATTCGGTTGCACTCTGTGTGCCATTCTACTGACTTAATTTACTCTGGCGTTGAAGTATAACGTACATTAAATTACAATTCATAACCCATTTGCCAGATATAGGCTGGTGTAGCAATTTTCACCATTATCCAATTTCCCACTCCAAAATTTTGCCAATTTTCACACGAACAATTCCGTTCCTACTTGCTCGATCAAATTTTTGTTCGCCAAGTCCTGGTTCGACTAATGCGTGTAGATAAGACTAGGTCGATTAGCCCCATTAACCCCGCGAATGTGGGCATCTGAGCTAGATTTGAAGAACTAGCGTTAGCCTTAACGGAGGACCGTACTGAAATTTTGGTAAAAAGCAGTTTTCCATTTTGAAAATGGCCATAAAACTCATACCAAGAATTTCAGATTATGGTCAATTTTCTATGCGATGAAACTCTTTTCCAAAACATATTCTATCCTTTTGATTGGACGATTTTTTGACCATTTTAAAAAGAAACCTGCATTTTATCAAAATTTCAGTAGAGTCCTTTCTTTAATTAACATTCGGGCGTTTGGAAATTGAAAAATTTGGAATTGGCGAGGTCGAGATCGATTCCTATACAGCGTCCGAGGCAATAAGAGGAAAAATAACAAACTCACAATTCCTCCAGTAACTCAAAATGCATTTATTCTGATTTCTTACCCCTCCAGTATGTCCTGCGATGCTCTAACCCCCGCTTATTTGATTTTCAAAATAAAGAAACTCAGGGAGAGTGAAGTGGAAAACAACATGGTCATTGAATATATTCATGAGCATTTGTCGCTGAGGCATTGATGCAAAATAATTACTTATACAGTTGAAGTTACGCGAGCATAAAGTTCATAATTAAAATCACCTAGTGGGGCTAAAAATTGATAATCAAATAATTTACTTTTCAACAAGCTCGATAGAGATGTAATACCCACCAAGTGGTTACGTCGCTTCATAACTCATCGTTCATGAAAGACTCGCAATTATTCACTCCAAGTGATTAAGCAGTTTAAACCCCGCTCGAAAAAATTCGTATTTACTATACGAAGAAATTTCTCTCAGATGTCTCTGAGCTCTTGACATAATACAGGTACGATTCAATTTTCTTTGAACAGTGGAAAATATTTGAAGTGAAGCAGAGCTGAACAGACTCTTCGATAAACCTGGGAGGCCCATTAACTTCTACAATTACCTACTGGCGCGATCGATAACGATCATTCATCCTAATTATCAACATTCCAAAATGTCTCAGACCCCAACAAGATACTATAAGCACATACTATTCCGAGCTTGGCGGTTTTATTGTTTCAAACGCGGAAATTAATTCTCTCAAAAATGCGTTTGATTTGCTGCTTAATAATAGGTATACAATCCTAGATCGGCAAGAGATAATTTCCTTTCACTGATATTTAGTGATATTGTAACGACGTCGTTACGTCTGTAATTTGCGCTTGTTGGTCTTGTTGATTATCTGCAGGTCACAGTATACTTGACTTGAATCGAGGTGGAATTAATTTCACGGGTGTATCAAATCCCCGTCAAACAAGCCAAATTAGTCCCAGTCTCGCAATAGAACCGGCCCTAAAGTTCACTGCTGAATCGCGAGCTGACATTACGCTGTTTGTTTGTTCTTTTTTCCTTCGTTATCAGCCATGAAATTACAACCCAGTCATAAATGAAACGGGGGTTGTTGGCAAACCTTATTACTAGAGGTGGGATATTTTCTCTGTCCACCTCAACGTATAGATGATGAAATCTGGCAATGCCGACTAAGTTTTATTTTACCTGAGAATATATTTCCTGCGAGTAGAAAAAACCAATTAAATCCTTTGCTATAACAATCACCCTAAATTTGATTTAATACCCAGTTGCGAATTGTAAACTTATCCAGATAATTACATGGCTATAGCTCAGATATTGATTATTACAGTTAATTAACGTCTGTAGGAGATACGAGTTTGAGAAATGCTTATCAACATTCTTGAGAAATTCCTATTCTTGTTTTTACAGTACCTTCGCACTTTTGAAATCGAAGAGGACCCTGATCCTCCCATACCTCCATCAGGGTGGAATTTATTTGGTGCATAATTAGCAAAGTCAGTATACGTATAATGTATAATTAAAGCCTCGGTGTACCTACAGCTGAGGTAAATTATACGCGAGTCAGTCATAATAAATTCCTGGTAAAGTTCGCTATTTTCGACAATTCGCTGTTAGGTATGGGGTAACAACGCGAAGTCGTGGTGTAACCAGCGATCAAATACAGCTTAATTAATATAATGAGCAATTACGTGATTCCAGACAGGTTTGATATCCGCTGACGAAAGTGGATACTGACATATTGTATTACGTCCTGCTGTTTCTCAGTAGAGGTCAAAGAGGTGCAAAATCGTTCGATAACTGAAAAGCGCAGCTATAATTTAATAACGTTATTAACTGAAAAGATGAGAACCGACAAAGAGTACAATTTACAGATTAAATTCCTTCTGGCGTACATCTTTATTATTGGCAACTTGTATAATCATAACAATAAACAACTAAATTTACACCATCAGCAGATGTTGCTGTGTAAAATAAATCGGCGATATCGCAACCCTTGTCGTATACATATACCTATATTATGTATACCTGTGGATGGCGGAAGCCGCTAAATTTATAGTGTAAATATCACGTAAACGCGGTGAAACGTATGCCAGTCGAAGCTAGCGTGTAGAATGCTGATAAAGGAGTGCACAAATATTGACGTCGCATTCGCAAACAGAGCAAATAAAATCTGCATTCGTGAAACCGCGCTGAAGGGATTTGTTTTCTTCTAATTTGAAGCATGCATCGCGATCGGCTGGGCTTATCGGCAAAAACAGATAGTCAGAGGTTTTTCAAATCGGTCATATCCCACACGGAAACTCATTATTTCTACAACAAACTGTTGGAGAATCAAAATTGTAATCGTGCGGATAAAATCCTGAATTTTTTTACGAACTTTTCAACAAAAGCAACAACGAATTTTATTCCAGTACTCGTAATTTGTAGAAACAAACTATTGCTTTGAACGAATAACCATGAAAAGTCCGTGCCTCCCTGAAACTTCGAAGAAGATTCCTCAGGAAGATTAACGATTTTTCATGAAAAACCATACAAATATATGTACCATTTTTTATACGAAAAACTGTAAACTAAATATTAAAATTTCTCTGAACATTTTTGAAAGTTTGCAGGGGTTACAAATTACATTGGATACAACATTCAAACTTTACGGTGCAGTAATATCAATATAATGCAATAATATAGTTCACGTTGAATTGCCTAAAAACAAAGCTTTTGGTCTAACCATCCGGATTTGAAAGCTCATAGATCCTCATGTTTCTCGGTTCCTCAACGTATAACATATATGTATATATATACGTCGGAGAACAAGCCGTATTCCGTTATTTCTTCAATTAAGAGATTCGAAAGTTATTCATTGCAAGTAGACTATTGTAAGTAAGGTTATATAATACATGGGATTGGGTGATATACGATCAACACCAAACGTATATAGTCACGATCTCGGGATTTAGGTACGAATGTCAATAAACAAGAGAGGTGACGATTATTGTGAGCTGAGATAGAAAGTCAGTCTTGATTTGGCCATCGAGCAGTTCGGTCGTGGTCGCGAGATTGTGAATTCGTTAGCAATTCCATTGTGGATAAAAGTCAGAATAGTACCAATATGCCGAGCGTCGAGCGAGTCGCGCTCGGCCCCGACATACATATATAATACTACGAAGAGGAGCTTTCACACTGGTTCGATCCGCGAGTTACTGGCGAAATTGTGGGACGACCAGTGAATTTCCCAAGGGATCTCTATAGGTAATATCACTGTCGCAGGCTTCGTGGTTTGCAGTATATGCGAACTCCGAGATACTTGAGGTGAAAATTGTCGGAATGGTCAGACCGGTAAAATTCGTGGTTGGTACTTTCTATACGCACCCCATTCTATCCCGTCGCGACAACGACGTCCCTGTCTGCTAGAGTTTACACAGATTTTATCGCGTTGTGTACTTTGTTCTCAACCACTTATCGGGGTCTTTTGTGTGGCAAAAAATTACTCGAATCTTTCGTAAACAATGCTGAAATGTTCTCCACCATCCCAGGACGTTCAAGTTTTTATAAAACTTGCCTGCAGTGATTACTTTAGATTTCATCTCCGCGCGTTGTTTTAATTCTCATCTGATATCTTATTTCTCTATGAAAGTCTCGTGGCCGAAGAACAAGATTATAATAACAATGGTTTATTCGTTATTTTATTATCCGTTCAGCATTTTTGTATGTAGAATCTGATGTTCGAATCTTCCGCAATTAATTATCAAGTTGAGAAATGGCGGTATCCAACTTTTTCTATTACTCGAAGAATTAGCACATGATATCCGAACATCCTTTTTCCACCCTAAAACATCAGCAAAGGCCGAGGCCGGGCTTCCTATTTTTGAAAGAAATTATCATTTTTCAAAGTGAGTAAGTGAATGATGAGTAAACGCACAGATTGTCATACTTCACATTTCCTTTTTATTGAACGTGATATCATGTTAGGTATAAAAAACATTCAAACAATTAGTCTATGGGCACGCCTTATATATAACATGCAACCTTACGTTAACGTTATGCATTTTTCTACGTTTTTTAATTCAAGTATCTCGGTGTAGTGAATTAAATAATTACAACTATTGCTTCAAACAACGGGTGGCAATCGTCTTGAATTTCCAGCACCGTTAAATCGGTTATTAGTTAATGAAAAGTGATTAATACTTCACAGTGATAGTGACAGATTATCGTAATAGACTCACGGTACCTGAACATCATTTCCAAAATGATTTGCAGCATAAGTGTAGGGGTTTATAAGTACGTAAGTATAATAAAAAGAAATGGATGCACGCAGTCATCGTTCCATTCGGAGGATTTCATTTCGTAGATTTCTTCATTATTAACAATTATCACTTTCGAACTTTGAGACGCTTACTCTAAGTGGTAAAAAATAATGAGACACACAGGGTACACAGCTTTAGAAAAAAAAACCATACAAATACAATAAGATCGATTGAATGCCTTCTTCCCTCAGTATCCAGTGAGTTCGGCAAACGTCGAGTCCATATCGTCGCAAATGAATTTGGCTTTGGCTCGCTCTTTGTGTAAAATGTCTGTAACGAAATGAATTTTGGTCAACTTTTGTTGCATGTTTCACCAGAAATAATAATCAATGAAAAGGAAATGTCGCCTGATCTCTATAACCACATTTCGTGAGATAAGTAGATAACAAAACTGACCTTCTCGTGCGTCCATCTCCATCAAAAAAGCTTTGACCGTTTTTTCTGCATTTATAGCACGTTTTTCTGCTTCCTTTAATTTTACCTTTAGACTCTTGAGCTGGCCCTTGAATTCTTCGACCCTTTGATTCGCCTGTCAGGTAACATAAATTTATACCATTACATTTACTGAACCCGGAATCATAATTGTCACCTATTGTTGACATGTTATCACCGTTTGCTCAACGGCATTGACAATTGACATACTTGGAATAAATTACCTTCTCCTCCGAAACCTCTAGCGACTTCAAAATGTTTCCCACGATGAAGAGCTCGTCTTCTCGCTCGACGATCTTTCTGTCGTGAAAACATTCAAGAAATGATTAATTAGTGAGGTACAACTTTCGGAGTAGTTTTACGTGCAGAACTCCAATTATAGACATATAGATACTAACGCTTCGCTAGATTTAACCCTGTCTTCGGCAGCCTCAAGTTCATCCTCGACGAAGGCCAATTTTTTCGAAATCTCATCCGACTTAGCATCAGCGTCCTCAGCTATGAGTCTGGCTTCTTTTAATTGGGTTGTCAATTGATCCATGCGTTCCTCGTCCAGTTTGTTTCTGTTCTCCAACACTTTGCAGATTCTAAAATATATAACATTTCCGTACCCAATGTAACGAATAATCACAAACACTCTGTACTCGTCACCTCATCACTAATAAACTCCAGTCTATTGCCATTTACTAACCGTTTGGCATCATCTGCTGTCTCAGTGGCTTGTGCCAGCTTCGCCTGAGCCGTTAGCCGTCGCTCTTCAGTCTTTTCCAAGTCCACCATGCGCTGCTGCATCTTTCGGTTGAGAATTGCTAACTCTGATTGAGCCTTTAACAGAACACACCATTTGTACATGTTAATTTGAAGACGAGAAGAATAGTATGAGAGTATAAGAGGCGGCAAATCATGTGGTATTCTTAATTCTCCATCCTAATCACGAGCTGGAGTCTAATTAGGAAGACAAAAGGTTGAATAGTAGAGGTACTAACCATTATATAGGCCTTTTCCGTTGCCTCCAGAGCCGTGTTTGACTTGGCTAGATTAGCCGTGGTGACCTCGTAGTCATGTTCCATCTGAACAAGTTTTTTCGCAAGGTCCCGAACTTCGTCTCGAAGCATCTCGGCCTTACGGTTAGCCTCCTTCGCTTGCTGATCGCAGGTATCGGCTTTGTCCATCGCCAGGTCCTTCTCGACCTTTAGAGTCTGAAGCCTTTTCTTAATTGCGTTCATCGGTACGATATTCTGTCAGCTACTGAAAAAGCAGAACATTTGGCTTCACTGTATTTCTCATTTTCATTAACTTCGTCATAAGTGTAGAGCAGTATATCGCTTAGAGTTGGTAAATACGATGAATATTTGTTAATAATGATGTCACTGATTGGGCACTACACTATATAATGCGATAAAGAATTGCTATAGTTATCTCAATGTTATGCTACTTGTATGTAAGGATTCACCAAGCAACCACTACATTTGATACGCCGAATCTCGTTGGTTTCAAACTTTGATCTGGTACATTTTTCGCGCGGATATTATGATGAATCTATCGGTTTCTTTTTTATATCGGACGATGTACCGTGACACTAGTGTTGCCATTCTTTTGTGGTTATTGGAAACAACGAGTGAAATTGATGCTAGAAATATCACAGACAGGATAACGTATCGATTGATGATTATCCGATATCTCCTTTCCGGAGAATTTGACTTTGACTTGTAGGTATCCCATGTTTGGTATATGGACGAATAATGTTTTACCAAATTTTAAACAAACCTTTGTTTCAAATGATCCGAATGACAACGAGCGGGTTACTGCACTCTCTGACCGAAACGAACAATCCTTTATAGACTACGCAAAATGCAATAAGAAGAAAAGGGCTGGTTCTTTACTTAGACCCCAAAGAGATTCTTCGACTTCTTCAAGTGCTTTGTTAGCGCCTTACCCTATTGCCTACGCACAATACGTCTCTTAAGTACGTCTTCGGCAACGTTATTATTGATTTATTTTCATAATATGTCTTTAGAATATTCCCGGTACCGCAGTTACTACCATGATTAGAATCTTCGGAAATTTTGGGATGTTAATATGTACGATATATTGTGTAGACGATAATACATATATATATATATATACATGTATATTCAACGTCTTGTAATAATTAGAGGAAATTTCTTCATGGATAAATCAAAATATAACAAGCTCGAATGTTTAAGAATATAGGTTCCATAGGCTCTACCGTTTATTATAAAACCTTAAGATTATAAATGATCCAGAAATTCAAAAGTCGAACTAATATTAAAGTCATGTATAGTCTCAGGACCTCGGGTCCTCCAGGGTTATTATATCTTCACACTACTTCGTCTGACATCCTCCACACATCCTCCACAAGATTGCTGATCAAATATTATACGAAAAAAACGACTATTCAAAAAAATGTCATCTAAGCGTGTTTCTTTATTAATCCGATTATTTTATTGGATCTAGCTTCTGACAATAAATCAATCATGCGTCAAGCGTCATCGTGAAGAAACTCAGGCGATTAGCGTCACTTTTTACTGTTGTGCTATTTGCAGAAAATCTCTTCTTCACATTGATACATAGCTACTGCATAAAAATTTAGGCATATATCAAGTACGAATAAGTGCCCATAAGTGGCATGTATCAAGTGCAGAATGAGTGCGAAGAATGGCACATATTGAAAACTGTAGGAGTCCGTTTCTTGAAATGAATATTCTCTATGATTGCTTCGAAAATATGCATAACTTCGAAAGGATATACATATATGTATGATTATTTCATCCAATATGACGAACAAAAATTTTCACACCTACCTTATCTCGCAGCAATAACAGATTACTATACGTCGCATGTATGGATACATCCTGAGAAGAATAAATATCGTCGAATAAAGACTCGTGCGGAACACCTAGTTGATAAATTACTAATCTGCAACAAGTACGCATAATCCCTGATGCTAAAGATTCTAAGAAATTGATAAAAAAAAGTATCCTTCGATCTATAGTATGTATACTCTAACAGTGACTAAATTGGCTAAAACGTCAATTATAACGATTCTTATTTGGATTTAATTATACATACATATATAGTATTCGTGTGTGCATGTATTTATTATCTATACATATTTGATACAGTCAATAATAACATACATATAAACAAAAATAATTTAAAGGCATCGAAGATAGGTGGGTATATGTCAGTGTATGATCGCGTATAGCCGAGGGATGGTACGACCTATACCTGAAAAACAAATGAAATCATGGAGTATCGGTATTGGAGTTAAGTAACTAACACCATTTGTTAATGAAAATAGCTTGACATTAACGTTGACATTAAGTGGCTGAAAAGCACGGCAGTGGGAAGCTCGGTAGGTGCATTCTTTATGAATGAGTTAACTACTAAATTAAGCGTAGCTGTTGGTTATTTTTAAAGCTGCAATTAAGCCTCGATGTAAATATTCTGCAGTGAAGTATAGCCAAATATAGCGACAGCGTCAAGCGATAAGTCAAATGATACAGCTGGTTTTTTTATTAGCCAAAGCGTAAGCGAATATCTGCATTGAATCACAGAAAATAATGATTATCGTAAGATTTGAGTCTTGAAAAATTAATATCCTGTCATCTCGGAGAAGGTTAAATCCAAGTCGTCGCAGATTGCTTTGTACTTTTCCTTTTCTCCTCTCAGTTCATCTGTAAATCAGAAAATAAACGAGTCAGTAAACCATCGGCAATGTTGGATGATCGTCGGGCATCCGAGTACATACGACCATCATAAATTTTTAGATTACATAGATCCTTGACTGAGGCATTTTAATTATCGATAAATCGATAGGAATTTTTAAAAACGTACCTTCTTTCATATCAACATCCTTCAGCAACTGTTTGACGGTTTTCTCCGCGTTAATCGCCCGCTTTTCTGCCCCCTTCAACTTCAGTTTCAGTCCCTTCAGCTGCACCTTGAAGTCTTCGACTCTTTGATTAGCCTGAAATATTCGAGTTAGATTGAGCTTGCCAATAACTATGCGGGAACACATATAACTTCTAGGATTGCTTAATAGAATACGTATAAGTATATGTATACATACCTTCTCTTCGGAAACCTCGAGCGACTTTACTATATTTTGTACGATGAACAACTCGTCTTCTCTTTCGACGATTTTTCTACGGACAAGAGAATTGAACGTTAAATCAACCGGAAAGTTACTACTTCCGGTTTCGAGGAATATTAATATTCAATACTAACGCTTCGCTAGTCTTGACTCTCTCCTCGGCTGCTTCTAATTCCTCCTCAACAAATTGTAACTTCTTTGATATTTCGTCTGACTTTTGATCAGCGTCTTCGGCCAGTAGTCGCGCGTCCTTTAATTCTGCCGTTAATTTTTCCATGCGTTCTTCGTCCAATCTACTTCTGTCCTCTAATACTTTGCACATTCTGTAATAATAATTATAATAATGAAAATAATATGTATTCACATATCATGATCATTGCGTCAGTCAATCACAACAAAAAATACATTTTTTACCGTTTGGCATCATCCCCCAACTCAGACGCGCGCGTCAATTTCAACTGGGCTGTCAAACGCGTCTCCTCTTTTTTGTGAAGATCCTGTTCAATCGTTTGGACCCTTCTGGTCAGTCCGGACAAGTCCTGCTCGGCCTGTATAAATCGATAGATAATAGAATTAGAAGTGAAAAAAATTGCTTAACAGAAATCGGGATTGTAAAAAAAGAACAACTTTTCATAACGGCGCGTATACGAATACGAGACGCATACGTACTTTTGAGAAGGACTTTTCGCACTGCTCCAAGGCCGTCGTGGATTGCTCAAGATTTGCCTTGCTGATCGCGTAATCGCGCTCAAGCTGGGCTAGACGCTTTCCCAAGTCTCGTACCTCGTCGTTGGTCGTTTCAGCCCTAAGATTTTCTTGCTTTGCCTTGTTTTCGTTTATCTCGACCTTCTCGCTCGCTACCTCCATCTCCATCTTCAGCGCCGCAATCTTCTTCTTAATCGCGTCCATGGCGACCGGCTTTTAGCTTATTAACGCTTCCAAAAAAGTGACACCTGCTCTTTCTTGATCGCTGCGAAATTTTATTTTATCATCACTTCTTGAATTACCTGATCTAATCATGGTCTCCGTGAAAACAAAATGCGCGGGAAATGGTTTTAGTAAAAATGTTTCGAGGACGAAGATCGTGAATTTCAATCGAATCTCCACCTTTCTTTGATCGAAAATCATTTTGAATTAAATAACGACACCAGGAATAATCGAAATTTATTACCAAAGGTTGATTTGGTCGATGAAGAATGAGGGAAGTCTAGTTTAGTCGGGGTGGATCTATGAATGGATTATTTCCGGTGAAACGATTCGATGTTAACGCAAGCTCTCGCGGCGAGGGTGAAGATTCGATTTATGGAATGGAGGAGGTAAACGGAAATGAAAAAGGGTCGATGAATCAGGATGGAAACTTACTTTTCTCGAGGAGATGGTCCTCGATGGAGAATGCGACACACCCGGATGCCTTCCGATGCTAAGCTAAAATAAAACTAAACTATACGAAGATGCAGCGACAGCATAAACCTCCTCGGACGATCCAAACCAATCCAATCCAATTCTATAATTGCTGTGTGTCTTGGCTGTGATCCCGATTTCCTCTGGGCTCTTTGCCGGTCAACCCTCGTCACTGTACTAAAGAAACGAAATGCGATCTCCACCTCCCCATGCTATTTTAGGCCAAAGGAATCTTATGACTCTTTAATCTTGATGTCGAATCCTCATTGTAAACAGCGGCAAACCGTTCGGAATCGGTACTAGAGATGAGATAACGTATTACACAACCAAATCCTGACCTGTATAGAGCTCAACAAATTTCATATAGCAATTGTATCATAATATCGCGTATTCTCCCCTTAAGTGAACATCACAGTACAGATTTCTAGGATTTTTCATGAAAATTCCAATTTTTCCTCATTTTTTCATGATTGTCTATTTTTTTAGTTTCATCGTCAAAGGCAACGATTTTTCCAATGGAAAGCTACGAAGATATTAAATTTTATATTGAAGGTTACAACAAATTACACTTTTAAAAATAAAAACCTATGCATATTCTCAAATTCTCCCAAAATCATATATCAGTATCACAAATCCAACAAATCTGTGTGTTCTCAATTGCGGAGTTGGTGAAAAAAAAACTGCATGAATTCAACCACTTCGGTTGTTTTTTCAAAAATCAATAACGACTGGTCAGCTTTTTGCCCAATTTCAATTGCAACAGTAGTTTGAAAGTTCTCTTCGTATTGGAACCACCCATTCTGCCGTATAATTTAATCACTCGAGCCACATTCCATCAAAGCCAACAAAAAATACAAAAAGAAGTGTGTCAAGTCGTTATTTTGAATCGTAGAATCGATTTGCAATTGCCAAACCAGTCACAAATTACACGGTAAGTCCGTTGGAATTTCAATTTCGGCCGGGATCTACCATTTAGACATATTACATTTTTGTTTTTGGTTCTTTGGTATAGATTAGAAAGTAATAATCCTCACCTCGCATTGACTGAGAACTTAATATATTTATTTAATAAGAATGTAATTATACAGGTTTTACAATGTTCGCAAACTTTTTCTGTTAATCAACGTATATAGCGTACAAAAACACAATGTTTTGTTTGTTATTAATAAATAATATGTTTGCAGCGGTTCAATTTGTCCTCGCAGTTCTAAATTAGTCCTGAGTTAAATTTATCAACTATATTGGTATACATATTACATGTATACATACAATATAATTATACACACATATAGGTATACTGGTAATATTTCGTTATTCATTTTGTTAGTTTTTACAAACAAGAAGACTATTTTTTAGGCTCATAAAATTGTATAAAAGATTTTGATAAACGCGATGTTGTATAAATACAAAAATCACTACAGATTCCAATGAGTCATATTTTTTTTTTGCGTCAATTTTTTCATTTGTTTTTCCTATCTCAAGTCTGTATCATCACAAACATTAGCCTAACGCAAAGAATCAAAACGAAGAACTAAATTTTTATGTAAATGCTTATGGAAAGAAAAAAAAAAAAAAGAAAGATAGTTACATTTGCTAATTGTGACTTGACCATTCCCCACGACTGTCGTCAGCTTATGGGTATTCTTTAGCCCCCTATAGAAATATACATAAATACTACAGTATAGTATAATAATGTGCAATAAAGTAGAAGTAGATAATAATCAATTAAAATTACATAGACATTGCTATAAATATGAGCAGATTGATTTCATGGCACGTAGTGAAGGCTTTATAATAACAATATTTCAAACATGAAAAAGTACACTTTGCAACAACGAATCATACCACATTAAGCGTATAAGGCAGAGATTGTGCGTCCTTATATTTATTTCATATTATATACACATCAAATGAACAGACGTAATGTGTATATAGGATCGTAGGACACGAAAAAGCTAACGTATTTAGTGATTGAAAACAAGGTTTTCTAATGCTTGGTAGATTGCCAGACAATTCTGAGTTGATGTCTTATTGTTATCCAATCGCTTAGTCTGATTAAATTTCATAAATTCTAAACTGTATTCAGAAATCTATTAGTGAATCTCCCCATGATCGAAAGTTCAATAATCTCCAATCAGAAATTAAGGTAGCATTCATAGGGCCACTCGGTACATTTATATTTCAGATAAGAATTTGGATAAGCACCGATGTGTATATCGAAGTAGAAGTATTAAATTTAAATCAGTTTACAAGTCGATTCAGTGCCACGAAATAAATTAGAAGCAAGTACTTTGAGTACGAGTTGAAAGCAGGCTTTTTTTTTCTCCTTATTGTTATCAGATTATCAACAAACAATATTATGTTTCATATGTAGATATAAGCATAGAAATTAGTAGTTTAATTTATAAACAGATTAAACCTTGTTCATGGTGTTTCTACTTGAGCCGGTGTTCCGCTACTTTGAAATAACTATAATTGTACAGTCAAAAGTGTTCGAGCATGCTATTAATTTAATTGAGATCAAATCAATGTATATATATAATCATCAATAAATAATTCAAGTTATTGAAGAAAGATAAGAAACAGTCTCAAAAATTACAGGTACTGCTCTTCATAGTATACATATAATATCACGCGCATACATTGCAGTTTATAATATGGAAGGGTGACAGGTAATCTGTATTATACTCAACCGCAATGCAACTTGTGTGTCATTTTAAGTACATACATACAATAAACATCGCTTTGTAAGCAATGCGGAACACTCTAACACACTCGTGTCCGAAAGAAAAATTTCCTTGTCTTTTTTTACCACAACAATAATTGAACATGTACTCGCTGAGCCATGTGGCAAATACGAATGCTAGATATGCCTAAGCTATGGGAAAACACGATTTTATCGTTTTTAATAAAAAAAAAAAAAAAAGAGAAGTCTATCCCCTGCAATCGGAGATTACCTGTTGCCGCAATAGCACAATGTATCATCGAAATATATCTCTAAACTTAACACATTGGATCGAAAATTGATAAACTTTGAGAATTTCGACTCAACTAACAATGATAAATAGTTTAAACGATGTAAAACTCATGAATGATTAATAAACCTGTGATAGTCGTGTGCAATGTGGCAAAAATATTTGATTACAAGTTTCGAAAAGAAAAATAATAATAAAACAAAGTTAACGCGTTAAATGAAAACAATCACTTCTAAGAACATTGAAACTTGTAATAATAAGCAACAAACAACGATGAATTGTCTTAAATTCAATGAAATTTCAGTACTTTTTTTTGTGGCATACTTTCCACATTTTTATTCTACTATCCAGCACCGCTTATCATTACTTAATCACGAATGATAAATGCGATAGAAAAAATGGGCGGAAACAGTGAATTTTTTTGTTTGTTTGTTTTTTTTGGCAAGTTCATTGAACGCAGTTTCAACGAAGATGTTTTCTTATAAACTCAATCGTGCTCATTTGGCATTGGTAATTATTGTATCGTCATCTAGACAAGTTAGAACCAGTTTCCGAGTCTATCACTATCGATAAATAATGCGTTGGTGTATGAGAAAGCAAAAGATACGCAGCGTCCTCCCGTCCCAATGCCTTAAGCTGTCGCACCAAGGACCCCACAGTACAGTCTGTACCTGCGCAGTTGAGCAACCTGAAAAAAAGCAAAATATTCTATTTTTTTTTTTTTAATGGAATCTAGTCATGACGTATTCTATGATGAGAAATCGATATTGGAATCTAAACTTCAACAATTCATTTCAGGGACGATTAACTCGTACTTTATTCCATTTAAAGGTGAAACATTTGATTTTCACTATTTTCGAGCGAACGTCACCAAATCCTAGACCTACCGTAAGGTGGGACTATCTGTCGTGCTATCAAACTGTGCGACCCGATCCCCGAGGCCAAGTCTAACTGCGAGGAGACACCAGTCTCTACCATGAGGATCGGGAGGATCCAGCATCTGGGCTAATCGTCTTTGTACACTGGCTTTTATCTGTTTAACAGGCAGTCGCGAACCAGGCATTGTACTGTCGTTTAACGATAAACCAAAACCGACAATCTCCCAAATACTTTCTTGCTGGCCATTGAACGGATTCTTCATCAGAGCTTCACTTAGGCCCCTTTCTATCAATGCCGATAGGAACGTTGATGGTTCCCAGCTGTGTACCACCTGCGGAGAGGATGGAATTCTTTTCACTTTCGGTTTATAAATCTATGAGAAATTCGTATATCCATTTAATAAATGCAGTGATGTAATACATCTTTGTGTTAGGCTTGAAAGTGTAACGGAAATAAATAGTAAATAAGTTCTAAAAGATTTCATTGCGAATGAAATTAATTCAAACAACAAACCTCGTCATAATCCCTGAGCTGACTGGGACTCAGCCAATGCTTTTCCAGCAACATAGCAGGCGCCACAATTTCCACACTACTGTCCAAAGCATCGAGGATCACATTGAACAAACCGGCACACTGGCTACTAGTTCCTCGAGGTCCACGAACTCGGATTTCTATGTACCCTTGATCTTCCTCTTCTAAGGTAACTATACTCTCGCAGGGACCGACACACAACTTTGACCCTCTCCACCACTGATATAAATCTGATTCACGGGGATCCCAAGATTGTGTAATTTTTCGTAGTTGGGCCTTTGAAATCAGATACAGTTATGCATAAGAAGATTTTACAAATATTAAAATGTGTGAGAGTGGTAATCTACCCATTACTGAATATTTATATCCCGATACTCAAGATTTCTCATCTTTCTAGCATATTTCTCACCTGTAAATGGGGAAAAATCGGTGCCAAATGATAGAGGGAGGCTTCGCCAAGACAGAGACGTAATCCAGCATGAGGTAAACTCGCAGGACAAGGTTTCCAAGGTTCCCAAAGCCCTGGCAATCTTTCGATCAGATTCAAACATGGGAGTTCAAACTCGACTTCATCTTCGTCAACTTCACACTATGAAATAAAAGTGATAATCATAATAAATACTTAGAATTTATCTTCGGATCATTTCTAAGTTTTTTATACTTCAAAATGAACCTCACCGGAACACAGAGATTCATTGCTTGCAGAGCTTGCAGTGCTTGAGTAGCTGGGCAAGGACACCTTGCCTGAAAATCATCCATCGTATAAACGCCTGTTGTACGTCCCCCCAGACGACCCCTTTGCTCAGGACTCAATTGCCACCCGATCACATCACGCCAAAGCCACTCGGGATTCAAAACCACAAGATCCTCAGGTAGAAGTACACATTCTCCTAACGCCTGTAAGAATCATGCAATATATGGTATTGTTCATGAGTTTGTTATCACTTTGCAGATTTTATGACAAATAGTGCAACGTTTCTGCATAGAAAAATTGAAAATTCTATTCTGAAGCAGAACGAACAGGATTTTGAAATTTCTTTGTAAATATTTTGACGACTTTTTCTTGGTATTCAGATTCATGGTTTTCTTACGATTATGGTTGAGGGATCTGGAACTTACAGACGGTAGGATAACAATGGATATAAAATATAATTCCTAATCATATTGACGAACTGATAAATTTTCTGGATATTATTGCTGGAGATTCAAATAAGTAATCACCTGCAGCTGTTGTCCAAGTTGTCTACAATGGTCTGTCGACGTCAAAGGATTTACTTTTCTGACCTCCGTTAATAATTCATCAAGACTTAGCATTACCGGTGCTTCTTCGATGGCCTGATAATGAGATCGCCAAGCCTCCAGTAGGCCTGTCCATACTAAAGCTCCCTGTAATATTATATCAGAAATGAGAATTGATTGTTTTGTTTGTTTGAATGCAGGTATGCGGATCTATTCACACCAAGACGTAAGCTATGCGTTTTATTATCGAAAGCTTGGAAAGCAGGCGAAGTGTATACACATGGAAAAAACGACACGTAAAGCATCTAAAACGCTACTAAACTAAGACAATTATTTTTCAGCTCAAAATAAAATAATGATCAACCTGCGATTCAAGGTTTGCCAAGGGCGCGTACACGGGTGCGGCACTCGACTCGTGACCTTGACGCAAAGTTTCCGTAGCTTCGGCTCCCTCCTACATCATGCATTGCATGCATTAAAGCTGTTGTTAATCAACTTTGATACTTGGATAAATAACAGATTAGTAGTCCTTTGCTTGTATTCATGTTGTTTCAAAGGTTTTTGTTCATGAGGATATGGAAGTATTGAAGTTTCAAAACCAATTCAGTATAATATTAGCGAGGAATAAGCGTATCAAACAATGAGATATAAAAATGTGGTGGAATTATTTCAATCATTTGACCCATTCAAAACTTCAATCGATACAGTTGAGGAACATAATTACAGTTGCCAATAGACATCCCAATGATATATGAATTAATCCTTAAAGCTTACGTGAAGAGAAGTTATCTCTCACATCTTGTACTTGAAATTATATAGAAAATAGCTGTAAAGAAATAAACATAGCTGCGGATTATTTTGTAGAAATAGAGTTTTGTTATTATCGTGTCGGAATAATTTAGAATGTTCAATTAAAGTTGGTGTGTGCTTATGGAAAAGAATTATTAGAGTCACACTCCTGGCGGAATTTTCAGGGTACATAAGAATTAAAAGCCAATTATATGCAACAAACTTACAAGATGAAAATAGGTAATAATAACGTTAAAAAATCATTTCAATTCATTGCGAATCAATTTTCGCCAAAATATATGAGCGCAAACTCATGCCATGATATCATGCATAGAATGGTATATCCCAGGTTCCATTAACGTGTATGAATTAGTATAAAGATCATAATAAATGATGATCAAGTACATTATGAGGCCAGCGAATGCAAAACAGGTGAAGGATAAGGCTGCTTATCTCAATCATTCGCTTCGAACAACAGCTAATCTACCTTTTCTAGCAGTTTTGCGTGTCTCAAATTCATCGGGTATTGATAAACATTAGCATCCTTATCCTTTCTCATGATCCGCAGTAATTACCATAATATCAAAGTCGAGATAATAAGTAGCGATTACACTTCACCTCGTTAAACTGCGCTCTGATTGAAGTTAGATATGATCTAAGAAGCTTGAGTCCAGGACTGGATGGATTAGTTGCATCCAGTGCAACCATCTGCGGATCCTCTCCCAAAATTGGCGTATACTCGTTCAACAACGGGAGAAGAGGAGCCAGAAGACCCACCCCGTTAGAAGTCGGTGCCGGAGGTTCGGGGGCGTAGGTTCCAACCAATATCACTTTGACATCGTTACATCTGCCCCCAAATCCTGCGATATACAAAGAATAATTCAATACGTGTTTAATCGCCGTTGATGTATGTGAGAGATAATATTAATGTTAATGTTCAAGCGATTACAAATACAGCATACCGATATTAGTCGGTGGAATACGATCTAAAATATATCTCAGCCAAAATCTAGCTTGTTGTAGTTGAACGGTCAACGGTTCTCTGAGACTGATAGTCACAAGATGAATAGCAGGCTGTTGATAAGTCAAGACCTGATGATAGGAAGTCAAATATTCTTCACGACCGCATAATTCCCAGAAAACACAGTCGCCTCCTAAACATATTGATTTTTAATACAAGTCAAGGGGTACGTATTTGACTTTATTGAGTTTTGCCAAATAGCATTGTACATTTCGATTCGGAATTTAGAAATATGCTTGAATTTTCACCTGCGTTTCCTTTACTCCATTCCACACCTAAGGTCCCTTCGTATTCGTTATCGCTGTACTCAAAACTCAGAGATCCGTGTTTACTTGTTACGTCCAATTCAATGCTAGGTTCCCTCTGAAAACCCGTCAATTTATTTAATTAAGTACAAAATGTTCTGTATTCTCATACACAACTTATGTTATTTGATGGATATAACAGGGGATGATTAACAGATATTAGGAATGTTTACTTTTGCAGTACAGTTTTGACTCCTGGATCTTCGAAAAAAGCCAAAACTGAATAGTCCAGATTTCAAAGATCGGATCAGAGATGATTTTCCCGAAGCGCAATGTCCCAGAAGCCGGATGTGAAGCCGTTCTATCGGTCTTTGAGACGGTTGTAGTTGTCGTATAAAATTTTCTTTCTGCATTGGCTAAGGTATATAATTTTCCAATATTGTTACGAACTGTCTATAACCTGTGACTGTTTATAGTGAGTGTTTTGTAACTACCTAATTTCTAAACGAATAGCTAATTTTTTAGTGAGAAGACAAAGTTACGATATATATGAAAACTATTCTCACTTTAATAATACAATATTCACTATATAAGCATGATATGTTAATCAAATGCCCCAAATGCTAAATAAGAATAATAATAAGTACATACGTTTCTAAGTTTATCCAACAAATTTGCTATATCAAGATGCCCATATTTGATGGCCGTTACGTCAGCTCGAATCCCTCGATTCGTTTTGTCAACGTCACAACCGGCGTGGCACAACAGCCTTACCAAATTAATATGACCATATCGAGCTGCGACGTGGAGCGGAGTTAAACCCTTCTCATTCGTAGCATCCAATTCCGCTCCGCTATCGACCAGTAACGATACCATTGGTTCGTCTCCAATTTCACAAGCTATGTGCAATAGTGTGTCTTCTTTCTGAATAACAAATTAAACATTCACCAATATTGCACGCTTACAAGCTAGTTGATTAAGTTAAGTCTTCAAAAAAAATCTGTTTTTGTTCAACGGGGTCATAGAAGTTTACCGAATCAGTTGCATCCAGGGGTGCTCCTTGCTGCATTAATTGTAACACAGCTTCTATGCAGCCACGTTTAACGGCGCTGACCATGGCTCCTCTTAGACCTTGGGGTCCGTCAGATCCCTGTTAAGGATAAAAGAATAGTTAACTCATTTATGTGGACAGATATGCTTCATATCAGAATAGGAATTAGTAAGTCGTAATCTACGATACGAGAATAATACTAAGAGAGAGGAATTTAAAATTAGTAGCTTTGAAGCTCAGTCAATATTGTGTAGCTCCTCTATTGTACAATGTATTACAGACATTGCGTTATTGGTCGTTTACTCACTATCTGATGCAGTGAGATTGTTTTCAAGAGAATTAATCAAAATTAGGTAATTGGAATTGTGTAGATTTCTCCAAGGAAGCAACAGTCTAGTAATGATGAAGCATTTTGTAAATGAGCTCGAAATATGCATCACTTGAACCATGTGAAGATGATACACAAGTCGACAAAAGGAAAACAAGAAAATCGTTGGTATACATAAGTTCTAAGTTCCTAAATTCTGGGACACACCGTCATTATCCAGGGATGCTTTAGGCATGACTCCGCATTGCCTCTTTCTCTGAAAAAAGAAGAGAACTTTAATATGCTACTTCTTACGGACATATAACTTGATCAATATCAAGCTACTGGACTATTTAAATCAGTCAGTGACTCGGAATATCTAAAACAGTGTTTGGCGAGCTTACTTTGGGTCCTTAACTAACAAAGACTGTATGAAATCTTTTGCCAGTGTAGAAACATTGCTAAAATATTCATCGTCGAATTGATATTGGCACGAGGCAACGTTCGCATAAGTTTCTTGCTTGTCTTCCCCTAAAAACGGCGAAGCACCGCTCAGTAAAATATAAGTCAAGACTCCAACAGCCCACAAGTCAGTTCCCAAACTAAGCGGTTCGTAATTAACGATTTCTGGAGCGACAAATTCAGGGGTTCCAAAAAGGGCTCGATGTTCTGAACCGGGTGCCAAACGATGAGAAAGTCCCAGGTCTGTGTGAAAAATGGATACATATTGATCTATTGCGGAAGAAACTATCGATAAATGACAATTTTTGCAAGTACTCTGAGTATTTAAATAGAAACAAAGCACGAAATGAGGTTTTTTGTAGTAAGTGTTGTAAGAGACTATACGTTGTAGCTAAAGTCGAGTCCTGTGAAGGCGTGCATAGGTATAGGGAGGTACAGTATAATTAGATTAATTAAAGATTAGACTCGGTGATAAAAGAGGAGTTAATGAAATTGAGCGAACCAATTAGCTTAATGCTCGGCATCGGCGGCGGCGTTGACAAAAGTATATTTTCAGGTTTAATATCCAGATGAGCAACTTGATGAGAATGCAAGTGGCTTAAAGCCAATAAAACTTGTCTGACCTAAGAGAAAAATATTATCTCATAATTCATTATGTTTTATAGGTGATTAAAATTCTTACAGTCAATAACACAGGCAGCCTACGTAATTGTATGCATAAATCAAGCCAATCATTAAGCAAAAATCAAATTACGAACCACATGCGTTGCTTCATTCTCGCTCGATGGTGTCCAGTGGAAAAGTTCACCTCCGGTAATCAATTCCAATAATAAGACTACAGTTGTACCTGTGTCAATTACTTTGTGGAGAGACACGATGTTTGGATGCCTCAATCGTGCCAAAAGACCTGCTTCTCTTGCTGGAAATTTGAAAAATTCTATGAACTATTATGATTAGAAAGTAGATTTCATTATTTCTGGTTCAACTCAGCATTGTGACTGTACAGTTTTCAATGCACAGTACAAAATGTGCGACAAAGACAAAGTTGAATGTATCTAAATTGTTCATTTGTAAAAGATACTCTATCAATACAAGAAGAACACGACTTGAAAATGAATCTGTAGAAGATCGTTTAATGAGTTGAACTGTGTGAATTAAGTAAATCCAGTTTTATAATTTGATAGTTTCTTTTTCTCATAAACAAGTCCGTTTTCAACCGCGTACCAATGTCAGCTGTTGCTACTCCTCTGGCGACTCTTCGTTTCCTCATAATTTTGGCAGCAAAAACAGCGTTGGTTTTAATTTCTATGCATTTTCTGACTACGGCGAATTGACCTCTGGAAATCAGAAGCAGAGAATAAACACCTTACTAGCTAAGTAGTTGCTGTTATAGAGTAAAATGGCAAAAATTGGGCAATGCTGAAATAGTAGAGTATAAAATAATTTCGATTCTAGTCTATCGAATGAAAATAAATAAGAAAATGATGAAAAAATTCAGATAAATTGCATAAAAAATACTGGGAGTGGTCAGTGAAGAATTATCCAACTCACTTTCCGATCTCCTCAAGCAATTCGTAATTCTTTTCTATAGGTTCGTGATGAACCTCCATCAACGTGTCCCATTCTGGTCCTGAAAAATTAACAAACTTTTTCAAGACAAAATATAATGTGAACAAGAGATACGTTTATTTAAATGAATTCATAGAAATAACAATAGTCGCCATATTATAATAATAACTATACAGTTATAGGTGAGCATGCCATGAGATTGTAAATTGATATACGAGATCGGTTAAATGCATAAAAAACAGTAAATATTCTTCAGAAAATGAGCGACGATTGATCTACGAATGAATATAGAATCATTCTAGATAGTTTACCTTTTATATTCAAGTAATGTGATTCTGACATGAGACTTCAAAGCATATGAAAACATCTGTCAGTTTCAAAGCGCCCACGTAGTACAGATATGGTAATGCGATTATTTGATCAAATGCTTACCACCAGTGGAGGTTCCGGATTGACGCGAGGTGCCTGGCATCATCTCCTGTCCATTTCATAGAAATTATTCAAACAACGTTAGTCTCAATTTGACAGAAAATTCTTATGACTTTTTAACGTACGTCGGCATGCCGGCCACCCCGTTTCCCCACACAATCAATATCCTGGACGCCACCTTGTTCCTAGCAGACGACAAACCTACGCGAAAAAGTCAATTATCCGTTTCATTTTCTTATCTACTAGGGCCAATTCATACGCACCGATATTATCCGCAATCGAGAATCATTTTTTCATTGAAATTCTCGATGTTAATATATTTGAAAAGATATTAACGATCACGCTAATCCCTCTGCGCCTACCTATGCGCAACGCAATACGTAAACATACCGTTTATGTATATATCTATACTATGTTCGTCATAACTCACCCATTACCAGCCCGTTACTCATTCATAGCGTATAGCCTTTTACTATATCGTATAGCTCATCTTTGAAAATAATTCATTATTAATAAAAAAAAAAAAATTGCTCGAATAAACCTGAGTATAATTATTATCCAAATAAGAATAATTATAAGTATTACCTAGTTTAGAAACTTGTCCTATGGCTATGAGACATGATCCCCCAATGGCACAGCAATCTCTAGATATTGCTGATTATTGCTATTGGAGTTAGTTTTCGAGCCAAATAAAATGTGTAATATCTAATCATCATAGATAAGGAGAGGAAAAGGAAATAAACAGGTAGAGAGAGATATGGTTTAAATATTTATTTTTGTTACGTAGAAATGCGTACAGGCTGTGAAACGAGATATGTACTAAAAAATACGTGAACAACGAATGAATAGTAAATAAAAATAGATTAAGAGGCTGACGTTGTAAGTTTCGTTAAAGCTAAGCATTCAATATAGAAAATAAGGATCAAGTTGTATCCTGAAAAAGGGAATCAATCTTTCATAGATTCCTCAGAAAGTTGGCTCGGCTTAGGCGCCTCGTTATCAGCAGCCTTCTTTTTGCTTCCTGAAACTATGTCGTCAATCCTCAACAACAGAATAGCTGTTTCAACTGCAGTCTTGTAAGTCTGTAGTTTCACGGCAAGTGGTTCCCATATTCCACGCTCTTTCATGTCGACCAACAATCCAGTCTCTCCATCGATACCCCAAGTTGATCCCGACGTTGCATGCTTCGAACGAAGCTGGGTCAATGTACGGATAGTATTGGCACCGCAATTTTGCGCAAGGGTTCGCGGAATGATCTCCAATGCCTGGGCAACTGCTTTGTAAGGCCATTGCTCGACACCTGCAAGAGCTGCTGCCTTCTCAGAGAGAAGACGAGACACGGCCATCTCCACAGCACCGCCACCTGGAAGAGAGATAACATAATTGATTAGAATGAAGGGATTGAAGCACCTCAATTTTCAGTCAAAGATGATGTGTTTACCTGGAAGCAGCTTTGGTTCGACCAGCAGATTCTTGGCAACATGAAGAGCGTCTTGTAGATTTCTCTCGGTTTCATTCAACACGTCTTTGCTGGCACCTCTAAGAATGATGGTGCAAGCCTTTGGGTCTTTACATTCTGTGACAAAGCAGAAATACTCGTCTCCGAGCTTCTTGATCTCGAATAATCCGGCTCCAGTTCCTACATCGTCTTCGCGTAGCTCCTCAGTACGGTTAACGACGGTGGCTCCACAGGCCCTGGCTACTCTGTTGTTGTCTGATTTCCGCATTCTACGAATAGCAGTAATGCCTGCCTTCAGCAAATAGTGCTGAGCCAAATCAGACACGCCCTTCTCAGTGAATACTACGTCGGGTTTCAGCGCGATAACGTCGTCGCAAATTTTTTTGACATGTTCTTCCTCCAGTTCCAATATCCTTGTAAAGTCGGTGTCCTTCAGAATCTCAACGTTCGTTTGAGATTCTCCCTTCTTGTACTCGAGCGGACAATCCAGAAGCACGATTCTCGGGTTTTTAATGTATCTCTTCATCTTGGGATGAGTGACGTCCTTGTTGACCATCACACCCTTCAGCACGGTGCTGTCCTCGATACTTCCACCTGCGATTTTCTCCACTTTGGCATAACGCTTGATATCTATTTCCCTCCTGCCGTTTTCTTCCAGCATTATAGTGTGCACGGCATCAAGAGCGATATCGCAGGCAAGATCTGCCCAGCGACCAATAAACTTAGTACCAACGCATGACTTGACGACTTGAGCCAGCTTGCTTTTATCAGTACGATCTAATTCGATGCTAACTTCTTCGTTCAGAATAGTTATCATGTCTTCTAAGGCTTGTCTATAAGCCCTGATAATTACTGTTGGGTGCATTCCTTGCTCTAAAAATTGTTCGGCAGTCGCCAAGATTTCTCCTGCCAATACTATTACGGATGTCGTTCCATCTCCCACTTCTTCGTCCTGAGTTCTGGCTATCTCTATCATCGATTTACCCGCCGGATGTTGAACTGTGATTTCACGAAGGATCGCATTGCCGTCGTTGGTCATTACGATACCACCCATTGGATCCATCAACATTTTCAACATCGCTTGAGGACCCAGACATGTTCTGATCACGTCGGCGATCGCCTTTGTGGTAAAAAAAAAAAGAAGAAAAAGATGATTATTAAAAACTTGAATGGGATTATTAAAATTTTTTGATAAATAATCGTTGAGTGAAAGGTAGCTGGTGATATTTTCTTGAGAGAATTTTACCCGAAGCCATCATTGTCATAGCAACAAGAATCCATCATTGGAGAAATAAAAACGGGATAATTATGTGGGATGTAGTTTTGGGTTGGTATGAATAAATTGATGGACATAATATCACGTGCTGCGATTGTGAATGGTTGTAATTATTGTCGGGAATTTGATAATTCGGTACTATTAGGGAGGCCGAGAATTGGTTACATGTATAGAAATGCGCACGTGGGTGTGCCGATGGAGGAGGACCGTATAAGGAGAATAAAGTGAATCACGTGTCAATGTGTGTGTGTACCTTGCCGGCCTGGATGTTTTCTCGTTGAACTTTTTTGCCCGCATCTCGTTTTGTGTTTTGGCCTGCGAAAGTAAAAGGGGAAGGCATTTTATTAGTGGATATTATCGACGATTTCTTCTGTGGGAAACAAACCGATATCGCTTTATTCGTTTGTCATTTTACTCACTCAAAACCACAATAGGCGCTGATCCCGGACCGAACATTTTACAATGCGCACGCTGTTTACACGGTTTACGATTTATTCTGTACGACGGGCGTACAAGAAACCTCGCGTGACTGTTCTAGAAGAATTGTTGCAGGTTAGAACCACGGGATACTCTCGTTGAAAAAGAGAGAATCCTTCGACATGAAAAAATTCTCGCACTCGACTGACTCGACCGGAACACGTTATCGTCTAACTATTGCTCGCTTTCCATTTAAACGACATGACACGACGCGAAGTGTATCAATTGGTCATATCCAACATCAAACAGAAGTGACCAATGATACCACTTTCATCAACATATGTCGCTTGAACAAGAGCACCTAAGCGGTACGATTGGTCAGATCCAACAGACTCAACCAATAGGTATCGCTTGTATCGAGTCGCGGTGCTCGATCCAGGAGCGATCATTATAGTTAGACAAATATCTGGTTTTCGTCACCGCAAGTTGCAGCATGGTTGCAGAGGTTCAAAAAGATGAATTTCTTTTTGAGCGAGACGTCGAGGAGTAGAAAGGATTTGACAGTACATATTTGAAATGGATCAGAATCGGTGATATTTGTCTCAATTAAATAATAAATATTAGAATTTCGTCTTTGGTAGTTTGATTTGTGAAATAACACGCTACCAAAATGACGGACAAGCTCAGAAGATATGAGAAAATTGATTTCCTTGGAGAAGGACAGGTTAGTTTATTGTTTACGATTGATAAACCGCCTGTTAAATATCATTTTCCCCCGTAAGTATAAAATAAGAATGAAATTTCTCATTCCAGTTTGCTACTGTTTATAAAGCCCGAGACACCGAAACCGAGGCAATAGTTGCTGTCAAAAAGGTAAATTAATTAAAATAACCTCTTGTTTCCCTCCGTACATTGTTAGGCATGTTGCTAATTTATTTATCGATATTCAGATCAAAGTAGGAAGCAGAGCAGAAGCAAGAGACGGCATCAACAGAACTGCCTTGCGTGAAATCAAACTTTTACAAGAACTGAAACACGACAATCTCATCGGTTTATTAGGCAAGTCTTATTTCAATGATTCAACAATACTTGTTTGATTTTTTTAATCTCAGTTGAATAATAATCTTACCTAAAATCATCCATTCCTACTGTTTCTACTATTAAAATTTGAACAATCTTTCCAGATGTTTTTGGGCACAAGTCAAACGTGTCATTGGTATTCGATTTCATGGACACAGATTTAGAGGTGATAATAAAGGACAATAACATAGTGTTAACATCAGCCAATGTTAAGTCTTACATGATTCAGACCCTGAAAGGTCTGGAGTACCTTCATTTCAACTGGATACTCCACAGGGATTTGAAGCCCAATAATCTCCTAGTAAACAGCGACGGTGTTTTAAAAATAGGAGATTTTGGTCTGGCTAAATTCTTCGGATCACCAAACAGAATTTATACTCATCAAGTTGTAACCAGGTGGTATCGTGCCCCAGAATTACTATACGGGGCTAGATTATACGGAACCGGTGTAGACATGTGGGCAATCGGTTGTATTCTAGCTGAACTATTGCTACGCGTTCCATTCCTTCCCGGAGAATCTGATTTAGATCAACTTACCAGGATATTTCAGGTTCGCATTACATTCTATGTTGCTTTTATAATTAGCTTCAATCTTCGTTGATTGATTAGTTTTCCAATGAAGATATTAAATATGTTTCAGACACTGGGAACACCAACCGAAGAAACCTGGCCAGGAATGACAGACCTGCCAGATTTTATACAGTTTAAACCTTTTCCCGGTACTCCTTTGAAACACATATTCACTGCAGCTGGAGATGATTTGTTGGATTTAATCGCGAGTCTATTGAACGTTAATCCTTTAGAACGGTGTAGTTGTGATCAAGCTTTACAAATGCCATACTTTAGTAACAAACCGCCACCTACAGCTGGGCCTAAATTGCCTCTCCCAATTACTATCAGGAAAGAACCAGAGGAAAAACCTAGTCTCAAGAGAAAATTGTTGGAATCTATGGATGGGGCCTCACTCGCTAAGAGATTACAATTTTAACTGTTAAGGATGTTAGGCTCATATGATACATTCGATATTAACTCCCGTTTCCTGATCAATCAATCTTCGCAAGTGTTTATGCTGAAAATGATGCAGCAAGAGGTAAATAAAGGACTCTTTAATACGTGTGAAGTATTGATTACGATTACCTTCGTCTTCTTCACTTTAACCGAATGAAAAAGATCTCGGATAAGTGTGGGTGTCGTTTGTATATACTGTATAAATTGTCTGAGGAAAATTTTCTGTCTGTCTGTTTGATATTCGTGGTAATTATATATGAATAAATTATTAGGTATATGTATGAAATTTTCGATGGAGTTGATATTTTATATACATAATTGTCATGCAACATGTTAACTAGATTAGATAATAAACAAAAAAGAATAATAATCGGTGTTAATAAATCTATTACAGGCATTAGGATATGCAGAGAAATTTATGTCCTATAAATTAACAAAAAATAACTGTGCGTAAACATACGTATGTTCAATATAATTATTATTTACCTGATGAATGTATAACGGACATAATTTGAGTAGAATACTAAAAACAATATTTAACATTATGCTATTAAAAAATCTGAACTAAAATACATTTTTATTTCAAATTTATACACCAAATTGACATTATTATCACGCTCACAGGAGTTCCAATAACTCAGACAATTTTTAGTCCTGCAATCGAATTCTCCAGTGACTAGAACAAAGACAAAGAATTATTACATCATTTTTCATAGCGTCAAATGTTTGGAAAATTCTAAACCAAATATGAACTGATACCTTGAGATCCCAAACAACTAGTTGTCCGTCTAATCCACTTGTACTGAACTTATCTTCTTGGAGTTTTCGTACACAGGTAATTGCATTCTGGTGAATACTATCTAAGGCAGTATCTGTTGTTTCTATACGTGCTTGACGATCTAGAGACTGAAATTTCCGCATGGCAGAAAGTCCACCGGCTTCTTTCCTTTGAGTATTGTCCAGTTTTGATGCAAAATGCAGCTGACCATTATCATCAACTGAGTACAGCATTGGCGAACAGCTATGTCCCTAGAATAATAATTCCAATCTACATCGTATACTAAATTTAGTCATTACCCTTCGTTCATCAAAGTAATTAGTCGTAATCCTTACGGCGGCAACAATTGAATTTGGTCCGACCCAAATGCAGCTTAAAAATGGTAAATGCTCAGTTCGCAAACGGGTGACTGTATTTCCTTTGGAAGCATCTGCGATGCAGATAGACGAGTCATGGGCAATCCAGCATACTTTGTTACCACATTGACTAAAAGCAACGCAATGTACCCAGCCGCCTATGAAAAATATACAAAATCATTCTTTCCATCAGTTTTATATACAGGAACTTTCAATATTCAATTATCTTCAGGGTGGGATTCGGAATAATTGATATAGAAAGCAAAAGATTGCTTCTTCAACATCATAGTGATATTTTAATGGCATGGAGCTGCATCTACCACCAAGTGAGTGACTATGGAATCCAAGTAAACTACGCGTAATGCAAAGTTCAGTCCTCACCTCCATTTGGAGAGTTTGGAAATTCGGCCAAAGCAGTTCCCAAACTTGATTTTGTGCCCCAAGGACCAGGTTGCGGAGCATCTTCGATATCTTTAACATACGCGCTGAAGACACGGACCTTGTAATCAGCTGATCCAGCAACCAATAATAAATTATTGGGATGCCAATCTAGCGCAGTTACAGTGGAGCGTAAGGGCCGCTTGATATGCTTAGAAACCCACCAGTCATTTTCACCCTCGAAATAACATACCGATATCAATCTTGCGCCCGAACCAACAGCGAACTTGTTTTCTAAAATAAACATTGTAAATATTTAGCGCAGTCAATGCGCTACATTGACGGATGCCTCAATTCTCTTTTATTCAATACCTTGAAAACTTTTTGACTAATAATTAGCAGGTCTCTCAGGGATCTGAATAAGAATAGGAAAGTTTTGGGGAATGAGCGGGCGTAGATTCATGAAATAAACAGGCTGAAATTTTTTTCTACAGTCTTTGATTTCGAATCTTACCTAGCGGTGACCATTTGACGCAAGTGGCCGCTCTGTTAATTCTCAACAGAACCAAAGTGGGTTTCCACTTTCCATCGTCTCCCTGAGTCCATACATAGGCGTTTCTATCAACGGCGCAAGTTACGATACGGTTTGTATTAGGGGCCCAATCGATTCCCATTACTCTGAGATCATGTTGGTTTAAAATGTCCAATAATTTCCATCCGTTAGAGGACCGTTGGTATATATGAACCTCGTTGTTGTTCGGCGATAATGCCAGTTCTGTTTCAATATCAACCAACAGATTATAATACTTAGTCAATGAAAGGAGCAAGTTGTCGATAACCAGTTTCAAGGGAACAAAATCAGATGAAGATAAGCAATCTGAGCAAAAGAGGAACCGCAGAGGGAGAGACAATCTTGATATGGGTAAAGTTTTAGTTTCGAATAGACAACTTACGTGTTTTATCCTTGTTCCAAGCATGGCAGGTTATGGGACTAACTCCGAAACTGTGAGTTTCCGTCATGTTAAAGAGCCTGATCAATACCTCTCGAATAACAAGTGAAAAAGGGAAATATATTTCTGGAAGTAAATTTCAGGAGGATATTATCGTGTCGGAAGTTATCTCAAAATGAATCATTGCAGGAGGTGAGGAGCTGGGTGCGGCCAATGCGGCTTGCGCCGTTTAATAGTAGCGAGTAAAAGGAGTACGTATACTTACAGGATGAATCCTGGAAATTCGCGGACTCTGGGCCGTCAACACGAATTTCCAAATACTTTAATAATTACTACTATCGGTTATTCCATTACTAGGGAACACCCCGAATATCTACTCTTCTGACAGCTCAATTACCGCACCAGTGCTGACAAATAATATCGGAATCATGGGATATAGGAAATACCGCAAGATCTCTAATCTCAATCGAAATACTAGCTTGATGTAAGCAACGCTTTATACGGATGAAATGCGAAGCATTAAAACCTTCGCTTGAGGGTGCCGTTGACTGAACAATATAAAGACGGCTACCCTTATGGGGTTTGGCGGGCCAGCCTAACGTTAAAGCCGTAGCGAGTTAGCGCCCTCTGAGTAATTCAGGCTATTCTTGCGGAACTGCGTCGCGTAGATCGGTAAATACGAGGCCCGTCGTCCGACTTGAAATCTTCACTCGCGTGCACTCGCGTTCGAACAGCGGTGCTGAACGTGGCTGGACAGTTGCGTCCAACTACGCTAGGCGTCTCGACGGTTTTTTTTTCGTCACATTCAGCATTCATCGGATGTAAAACGACCGGACAACGAGGATGTGTTATATCTCTCGACGATACAATTTCCAATATTCGATGAACTCTTTCTTTCAGCCTATAGTCGGGATACACAAATACAGGTATATACGGATATACCGATGGATTGGTATTAACGCGGGCGGATACGAATTTAAAGCGTCCTTGAAGCGATTTTATGTCGACAATTCAAGTCGAACTTTTCTCCCTCGCTTGAACATACACTCGTCAAAAGTTCTTAAGGAACGCCTGGATTGTGCTTAAAAAATCAACTGAATTCAGAATCTCGTATCTTGGTCAAAAATGCACATAAAGGCTTCAAACAAGGGTGATTGTGAAGTTTCGCTGTGTGTGAAATCACTCTATCCGATTTTCTTTATCTCTTGTGAAACAAACGATAAGGATTTTTTGGGCGGGAAAACTTTTTGTCGAGAATCAAGTAATCGTAATGATATTCTTGAAGGGAATCGCACGCTGATTACTTTGTGTATTATTTCTCGATTCGGAAGCCTCCTGCGATTTTACTGATAGAAAATGAGAGGAAAAAAAAGTGAAAAAAAATAATAATAATAAGTGAATCGACGATTTAAAAGAGAAGGAATTTTTCAATTTCAAATCGGTTTGCAGGTTCGGAAAGCGTGGGTTCCGCAGATTCCAAAAATATGTATTATTCTTACTCGTATACCCAAACAACACACAGGGCAAAATGTCGACTTTCAGTTGACTTATCTCGGCCGTCTTTTAGTTGTCTTAAAATGTGGACTTTCAGTCGACTTATCTGAGCCGCCTTTCGGTTGAATGAAAATGCCGACTTTTGGTTGACTTATTTCAATTATATTTAAGTTGACTTCAGATGTCAACTTCTAGTCAACCCAAGCTAGCCTTGGCGGTGGCTGAAGATTGTGCTATATAATTATGCACCCATATTGTAGCCAATTGCGATCGGCTTGTTTCAGCCGGCAAGGTTACGAATCCCAATCGCAGTTTGTGAGTGATGATCGGAAAAGAAAAATAATAAACACTGCGATAAAAGAAGAAAGTGGACGAGGTGATATTTCGTGGTGTGGACAATTGCAAGGAGATTCCGTAACAACGTGAAAATGTCGGAATTCTGTGCGTTGAAGACGAAATTATTGTCTGGTATAAAAACATAACCTCATCAGCACGTGTGTCCGTGTTTCACGCTGTATCGGAACGCGCGCGGAGCATCTTATTCCTTATTCGAAATGAGATCTCAATTGCACTAGACCATTTTCCATGAGTTCCCTCGGTTTTATAGTGATTAATCCAAAATGTATCAGTGAAGCATGTTTTATAACCGAGCACATGTAGAGGGACGCTTGGCTGAATTGAGGACGATTGTAAGTCGACTCAATGTTGGCTCTTCAAGTCGACTCATTGTTGGCTTTTAAAGTCTACTCCAAGTCGTCTGAAATCGCGGTCATAAGTCGGCTTTAAGCCGCCTTTTCGTCGACAAATAGCCAAAACTTGAAGTCGACTTCAGAAATTTTCGGACGACTTCTAGTCGACTCAACGGCGACTCTGTGTTGTTTGGGTATTCCGACGAATTCGGAAAATTTCAGATTCTTGAAAAAAAGGACAGTGGTATACCCCTTTGCTGTTTGTCTTTCAGCTAATATTTGTCCTAAAGTGTCTCTTGAATAGTTCAACGAGCGCGCGTAGCGCACTCATGAAAATCAAACTCTAGTATCTGTAAATTTTTTAATCAACGAAAACCCCTTATGTGTGATTATTTGGCGAATTATTATACGCCTAATTGTATGCAACTCGTAGGCCAGTTCTGTAATCGATCCAGCGGGTTGCATAGCTCGTACGTGGGATATTAAAAACGTGTTACGCCTTAGCTACAGTTTTTTCAGTTAATTATAGGTATGGGTGAAAAGAACTCGATCCCACACCTTGTCGCATGGTCAGAGTCTCAAGAGAGATACTCTATAACTTTATTTGTATAAGAACGAAGCTGAATATAGGTATAAGCAATTATACAGTATTATATTAATGATTAGTATATAGATCCATTGCACGTGCATGTATAATTATTAATTTGAAATAGTCCGAATAAGTATGTATATGTATATATATATCTATCTAAATCATAAGATAGCTTGACGATTTCGTGTACCTTTTTGGAGAATGAGCTTCTCTGGGACTTTAAGCCCTCTACAAAATATATCATTATTCTATTTTGAGTCAGATAATAAGTCCTCTTTAATCCCCATTGCGAGATGCAACATTTAATATAATAGCTGTTATACTTGGAATCATCAAACTTTTAAAACAAATATAGTTGAGACCGAAACAACTAGAACGGTTCTCATAGAGTTGAGACTAATTCAAGTTTTTTATCCGGAAGTAAAATTTTTCTTTTTTCAATTCGTCACTCCAACAGCTGAAGACAAATCATATTGGCTGAATTTTTTGAATTCATCATCGCATGGGGTCGCTGGAAGGTAAGAAAGATTGCGCGGCATTGATTACCTCACGTCGCAATATCTATTGCATTGTCTAAAAGCTCAATCTATAGATCTAGAAGTCCGCGTGTATTCATATAGAGAAGCTCACGCGAGGTCCTAGTGTCTTTCGCCTAACTTAATTTGCACTCTGTTTAATTAAGATAAGGATATCAGAATCCTGGTCATTATGGTGCCTCGAAAGATGGATCAGCCTCGTTGTCTGACGTTACGTTACAAGATACTCGATCCTCGCCCGATTACACGTATCAGCGATTACGCAATTTAAGTGCCATCGGGTAAATTTCCCTCTAGGGTTTTCTACTCTTGTATGGAGCGGCAATCTTCTTCATGCTCGATTGCTCCGTCGTTGATGACTCTTTAACCATCGAACATAGCTGGTCAAAAACGTCCAAAAATCGCAAAAAAAGATCCTAGCAGCATCAGCACAGACACCGAATGTCTCTCAGAGCTGTTGCAGGCGTCGGCGTCACTGCAAGACTGAACACATCCACGAACGTATCTGCAATTCATTTTTGAAAATTTCATACGTTTCAAAAATTTACAAGATCAGCCATCATTTGACTAGAAGAAAAAGTTACCAGTAGGTACCTGAGTGTAATTTGTAACACGTAAACTACATGTCATGGCACATTTTGTGATCCGTGTCAAATTCATGTACAAAATAGAAAATCATTACACTCACTTCTCGTCAAAGTAGAATCCCCCGCAGTGGGACATCCTTATGATCTCTGTATCAGTTGTTAAGGTTCCACTGTCCAAGGCACATGTCCTCACAGTCATCGAAACTCCGGACTCGTCTGTGGCAAAGACCATAAATCAATCTGGTGTCAACTTATAGTATAGAGATCATTCGACATATGGTCGTTTATTGTAAGCAGTAAGTTTGTTTGCTGTACAATTAAAAGTATCGCCATGATGTAAACATACTCGGTGTAGAGCTCACGCTTTGCCTTGAACCGATAAGATAAAATAACGGGGGGACTAGTACGTCGCGGTTGGACGACGAAATCAATTTATTTCTTCACCAATTAAGATCATTTTACATAATTTTCATGGTTTAATTCAAAAACTAATGCTACACGAATTATTCATAATGTGTAAAATTGGAAAATTTCATTTGTGAGCCAAGTCATTTACGAATAAGTGGAAAAGGATTGCGGATTTTTTTGGAAATTGACCATGTTGTTTATGAACATTTTCTGAACTCAACTGACGCGACGGGTTGTTTTCCATACAATATTGATATCAGAGAAGTGGAATCAAACCAATGGTGTGCCTAGATTCCTAAAGCAGGTATTTTAAAATGGCCAGGTTACGATGTGACGATGATAAAGTAAAAATGACGAGAAATGATATTCCAGGTACCGTAAATTCCGGCAATTTTGATGCATGCTGTAGCGGGGAATAAACCGTCGCGCCCTTTGCGACCACCAAGACAAGGGGTCTCCAGGAAATTGAGGCTCCCATTGTTGTGAAAAGGATCGTCACAAGCCTTGTTGTTACCACCAACGGAAACGCATTTGAAGCAATCAATGGCGCTCCCTATGAACACCGTTCAAGGAATACAAAATCAAGGAAATGTATCAGTAAAGTTCTCGCATTCGCACGACATTTATACACATTTTCACAAAATTTGATGGATTTTTCATCGTGAATTGCGTAGTTTAAGTATCGGACATTTGACCTTGCCAAGGTCCAAAGCTTTCGTTATAAGAGCAGTGATTATAAGATCGTTGATTTCTTTCTTCGAAAAAACTTTGTGGATTTTTTTTTTCTCCAAACATAAAAGGATGATTGTGACGATATAATCGTTGGATAGATGATCGTCTAATTTGATCACAAATTTTTCGCAAATATATTTCAAAATCACTGTTTTAGCACAGTTTACTAGGAAATGTGTACGAGGGCAGGTATAATCCATCTTGGAGGATGGAACATCCTCATAACGCGAACCAAGGAAGGATCGAATCTGCCCTCAGGGATTTCTTGCGAATTCACGAAGTTAGGTGGGTTCGTTGTCCGGATTCTTGAGAAATTTATTTCAAGAAGGAGTTTTGATAAATTGGCCTCGTTTCATCGAATCATTACATCATGCGTCGAGAAAAATACTCCGTACTCCTCAATGGGCTTCAGGCTCTTTACACCTTCCATATTATGTATTTCAAAGATTTTTTTTTTCACTGATACCTGATCATTTCTGTCGACTAGAGGTACACTGTGTACACTTCGAAACATTAGAGTTTCGATCATTGATCGGGCTGCGAAGGCAAATCCCATTCCATTATATCACTTTGTCGAGTACCTCAGTTCTGAGTATGATGAAGCAATAAAAAATTAATCCGTAATTATAACTTCGAGAGGCTTTGGGACGCTATGTTTTCTTGGAGTTATGTCACGCTAACTGGTCCGATGTGGCTCAGCAGAAGGAAACTTGGATCTTATGATTAAATCGCCTTGTACACCAGCTACCCTCTCGAATTTTCAGACCTTCATATCTGCAATAGCTAGAGGGTAACTGTTTCGATCGTGGAAAATCAATTGCGGGATAGTTTCGAGGTAGTTCAAATGTTGGTTTTGATCTTTCATCAGAATTTGCGTGCTGTGAAAAAATCACCGATCGATATTTTCCGAAACAACATTCAGGGCTCGCCCCCTTGATTATAAATTAAAAATTAGTCACTCCCGTTTAAATATGAAGACATATCGTTGATGTCAAACAACATTACGACACTCCCTGTGACCATAATAGAATAGAAGCGTATACATGCGCGCCCGTGTTATATTTACTGCATGAAAAGTGCGCCAAGATTACCTACTTCTACGTGTTATAGTATCAATATAAGTTAATCATTGATCAACTATGAGCGTGAAGTATATTCGAGAGGATAAGTGAATTAAATTTTGATCAACTGGTGAACACCACCATCCAGCAAGTCGTCATCGTGTATCTTTAGTATTAATTGATCGAATATCGTATCAACAGGAGGCTCGTTACTCTGATTTTTAATATCAGGCGGAGTTTAGCTCTGGGTGAAAGTATGATGAAGATTTACACCGCTGATGAACCG
Organism: Ametastegia equiseti; assembly: GCA_963989295.1. Lineage (NCBI taxonomy): Eukaryota > Metazoa > Arthropoda > Insecta > Hymenoptera > Tenthredinidae > Ametastegia > Ametastegia equiseti. Next base: position 9,200,863 of record OZ022393.1, read on the forward strand.
TTTATGAACATGCTGATCCATTTTGATGCGCAGATCGTGTTTTATACTCACCAGTTTGCAAAGTGACGAAAATGAGTAGGAGCGATGAAACGTTTAATAAACGAATGTAAGAAATTTTGACATTCATAGTTAAGCCTGATTCGCTTCTTATCCTAATAGTTTAACTCAACGAAGAGTTTTCGACGTCAACTTTTTTCAAATTTTGTTCGACAAATCGAAAGGGGTTCACTTTTAAGTCCCATGTTAAACACACGCGATAAACACACTGCGGTTGGTACTATCCGCGGTTTGTTAACTCGATAAAATTTCGTCTCTCTATACAATTTCTCACTTTCGTTATAGTAGGGCTCTTGTCTGCGATCTCAGCGGAGGACCTGATGGCAGTGGCGGAACTAAACCGTCCAACGAAGTATACGCTGTCCGGCCCGACGCCTGACGTCCCGACGTCAAAACGTCAAGGCGTGTGCACGTGTATGTTGTGGTTCGCCGTCACCATGGTTACTGCGAATACCAATAAACAACCACGCCGAATAAAGCTACCAATTATCATCATTTGAATTATTTTTTTTTACTTTTCACGCAAAAACAAATCGATCACATTTTCCTCAGTTCTCCCTATTTTCTGTAGCATTCTTTTGAATGTTCACGGAGAGAATCTTATGGGAAAGATTCCCATACTTCGCATAGCAATCTTGGGACATACTTGCACTATGGCGATCGGTCCTATACTTATGCTTAGCGCTACTATATTTTATTGTAGCTGTAAGCATAATTATAGGACCGATCGCCATAGTGCAAGTATGTCCCAAGATTGCTATGCGGAGTATGGGAATCTTTCCCATAAAATTCTCTCCGTGTTGTTTTCGTTTTTCCATTCCTTTGGATACATCGTAATTATACTCAAAGTGCTGATGATTTTACAGATTTCTTAATATTACTCGATTTCAGTTTATTGATTACTACGCTGATAAGGTAGTTTTTTTTTTTTTTGTTACGGAGCTGTAGTTCCATATTGGTAGAAATAACTTCCGTACCGGGTATAAGAAAGAATGACAAATTCAAAAGACATTCAGAGTATCTTAACTAATTATACATGCAGAAATGAGCCGGAACCTTAAGGAAATCGAAAGAATAATTCTGTACTATTCTTTGACGTAAAGATGACTGCAGCATTAAAAAAATTGGCACGATATATAACGCCAGGTAATGGAGATTTCGATATTCTTTTCCTAAGCAAAATCAAAATTAGAAATTAGAAAAGAAAACCTTGACTTTGGTCATTCAAAGATCTGAATTTTGCTTAAGGACGGATTAGATTGAGGTGATCGATAAACGAAAACAGGCTTTACACTCACCGCTCTCTAGGTAAATATAGCTGGAGATGTACTATAAGGATAAAGTAATGAGTATTTAGCTCGCATTCCAAGTTCAGAGATCTCGCGTGCGCGTACTGTACTCCTAATGAATGTCCCCCACGTCACGCGAATTGTGGGTGTGTTGGCTCAATGTTTAATAGGGCAGTTTACAGAAATGATATAGACGACTTGTTGGTGAATATATATTTATTGGATTTCACATCATACAAACCCTATCAATAATAATCAATTCCTAATCCATAATAATCTTAAGATTTTAACGCTATACTAACTTAAATATATGGATCAACTACTTACTTATTGTTAGTAATTGAACAAGTGCTAAGTTTATGAGAAACATTTTTAAATCCTATGAAAATTAACCCATTTAAGAGATTTTCAAATAGAACGCATAAAATATAATCATGTCAAGTTATTGTTATTTCTTATAATAGTTATATGGTCTTACAACTCCGAAATGGTCGAAAAATTAATTCATCAACATGTTTGAGTTTGCTATAAGTTGAGTGAATAGTATTTTGATTTGTTTGTGCTGTATCGTTAATTTTCCAAATTTCAATGAAAACTTATGCGAATAATCATAGGCCGTTTATATATCTGTTAATAAATCGGCGAACTAAATACGCAAAAAATTAGAACATTCGTGTTATTGACGGATAAAAAAACATGAAGTGAATATATTTGAAACTCGTTGATATATTGTGATAAAGTACAGGGAAAAATGACGACTTTTCTCCCGTATCTCTGATTATATTCACATCTATAATCATCCCAAGTTCTGAAGCGCCGTGTAAAAGGTTTGCGGATCGTTTATTCGAAAGGTTGATTCGAACGGTCCCGCAAAAAGCTGAAACAATCGTGCGCGAGCGTATGTGATCAGGGAATGCAGAGATCTCTGTACGGTATACACTAACAGGCGAGATCAGCGAGGGCATCCAATAGGAAGGCTCGTCGCAGCCGTCCATCGCTGCTCTGCGGAACGATGTGATATTTGGTTAAAATGTGTCATTATTTTACTCTCTTATGCCGTTATTTTATTTAAATGGACGATTATTGAGTGCGGTGTCTCGTTGTTATTGCGTGCCTGCGTATGGTTATTACGATGGGTCAATCATCAAGTAACACCGGGCACAGCGGTGAGTAAAAAAAATAAAATAAACTTTAATAATTCCGATTTCAGATTCTGCTCTTCCTTCTTTTTATTTACTTATTTATTTCTTAACATTCTCTCGAACATTTTGCACTATGACATTTGTCACACTAACAACAAGTTCTACGCCCTTAAACTAATCGTTATTGCTCGAACTTTGTACCCAATTACCGGCTAGATATTACGCATTATAATATTAATATCGTCGATTGGATTTCTGGGTTAAATACTCGCATACATAACCTAGAACTCCGAGTTATCTTTGGTGGATTTTGAGGTTAGGCTACGGAACGAGTACCGTTATTGTGCCTTTGACTCGTTGCCGGATTCATGATGCATTTTTATTACCTCGTTTAGGATAGATACCAATATTCTATGATACGTCAAACGCTTATTTTATTTTGCAAAAACCTTGAACCGACTACAGAGTCCTACGTTATCATCTCTGCCTGTCAACTAGCGCCATCTTTTTATGGTAACTTGTCTACAGTCCATTATCGACTGTGTTGGTAAGAACGAGATCTTGCGTCGGTAACGTAAAGAGGGTTACGATCACCTAGAAATTTTCATTCGTATGTACGAGGATAGATAAGGAAGAAAAAAAGAGGATATTTATTATGGGTGCATACGGAAAGTACATGTTTTGCAGAAGCAAAGGCTGGCAAGATTGAGGCAATTTTATATTTCACAATGGGATTGGAGAGGAGGCGGGTAACTGCACGCCACGTGTTTGAAATATTTATGATTTACTGTTTGCTCAGATTCTATAGAATCTTTACATTCTGTATTCGTGCCAAATAACAACCGTCGCCTTCAGTCATATTTTAGACAATAAGAGACCCCGTCGTAATCCCGCATATGGTCAACACTTGTTTTCAAACGTTCGCGCTGATCCTACGGAATTGCAAATTTACCTGGTTGGTATACTCGAATTTATTGCCAGATAAAGGCGCGAGGGGGGCAAGGATATTAGGCATATTCCAAAAATGGTCGTGTCCACATCTGTTCCAATCTTTCAAGGTTCTCATGTTCATTTTTCTCTTATTACAGAATTCACAGGAATTCATTCGTCGACGTCTTTTTCAATGTTATCTTTCATCGAAACATCCCACATTGCAAATTATATCAATATTATAATTCTCTGATACTTTTTCCCGGAATCAAAATCACCCGTAATGATTCTTAAAGCCATCAAAACTCACAAATTCACACTATCTACGGAATTTTAGGAAAGTCATATAGGAGTATTAGGTATATTTTCGATTCCAGGATTCGAGTGTTATAAAAATTCCGAGATACGCAGTTACCAACGACTTCACCATTTCAGATAATCATTCGCCGAATTTTGCTGTTCTTTATAGAATACCCCTGCAGCAGTCTTGGATTATATAATTTCATTTGCAATTTATCGTTGCGTTCATATTTTGAACTCCGACCTCAATAAAATTACCTCATCTGTTCCGAAAAAATATTCGAATCCTTTCAATGACCAAGATTTTTGCAATCAATTAAATATAAACCAAACCACATTTCCTTGATACTCAGAATTTACTTGACAGAATTATTCGGAATCTGCAGGATCTAGAGATTTATTTCTCCATTGATCCTGATGATAAGATGTTACGTCAATCAATCAAATCAAATCCTTAATTGATATCGCGATGATGAATTCTATAAGATATGAGCATACATAATATATGAATGATAAGCACGGGATTTTGTGCGGAGAAAAGGTTCCCAGCTTGAGAACACCTGTACTTAGCATCGTAACGAAAATTTCTTTGGTCGGCTTGCAATATGGCCCATCCGTATCCGAGTTCTTCCCACCCCAAAAAACCCCCCAGAAACCTCAACCAGCCATACCTGTAGCTGGGTAGCCGATGACTCGAAGCACCATACTTCGTGCTTCGTGCTTCGTGCTTCGTGCTTCGTTTGTATAAGTGTGTAGACAGTAGTTATATAGGTGCAGCCCTTGAGGTGGTATGGCATAGCATAGCCTGTGGCACAGATGTTATTGTCATATGGCAGACACACCGCGCCTAAAATCCTCAAATGAACCTAAACTCGATAGCCAGTAGTGCCCTGCACCTTTGTAGGTACGTATACGCTGGGTATGTCTTATACGGGGTCATAAAGGGATAACGCACTTCATCACCGACATCCACTCTTGGCATATCTACCATCTTAATTGTATATGCAATTCCACGACAGAAAAAAAAAGAAAAAAACAATTGTAATACCATCGTGCTCACAGGTCTATTACCATCATGTTATTAGTAGCTTAGCTCCATCACCATCCGTATCGCTGCAGTCTATGTCACGAAATACTCTTTCTATACATTTTTTGGGCTGGAACTCGAAGAAATGAAATTCGTTTTGCACAGCTAATTACTTCATCAATATACCTGTATACTTGAGTATAATCATATAGTTGTTCAGTTTGATGACCCACCGAGTCTACAGGGATTTTTATCAATATCGATCATGTTTCCAAAATTTTTTTTGCAGAATTGGCCGAATTTAGAGATGTTAATTTCAAAATATGCCCATTCCAATGCAAATATAGTGATAATTCCGGTTTTTGATGTTAATTTTGTGTAATGGTCGGTAGAATAGTTGGTAGTTATTGAATTTGTAACTCAATCGATCCTCTTACGATTATCTCAAATTCTACTATGGCAAGGTTTGCCGTTTCTGGAACTATAAGACGACCGGTAAAATTTGAGTCTTTTAGAAATTGCCACGGTATTGATTATACCGATTTTCTTCAAGATTGACGAGTTATTGAATTACCGGCTCATCTAGGTATAAAGTATCTACAGTCGCACGCGATAAAATCGATTCTTAAGAAATACTTGTCCGCAGCTATAACATAGATTAATTTTCATACACTATATACCAGCTGTATTGAGAATTAATAATTTTTATGGCTCCACGATTCATTATGTAAAATCGTTCAGTTAGAGGTAAAATCTGAGCGAATGTCATACCGCCTGCAGCTCTAAAACACTCAACTATAATACTACAGGGCACCGACCCAATTCCTATATGTATTTATACCGGTCCATAACTATCCACTCTTCTCCGAACCCGCAGCAGACGGCGAGTCGGTTTGCCTCGAAACTTGACGAGGAAAAGTAGTAATTTTGATTCTAGGTATACAAACGTTACATACACATACGCATCATTACATCCTACCACCATACGCAGTTCCGCGGCTATAAATTCCCGATTGACTAATCCAAACCCATTTGCGTTGGCGGTCTTCCGAAAATTCGGCAAAATTCTTACCGGCTATTATAATTCACATAAATACAAATACTGATGTGAATGTACCCGAGAATGTCAGAGAGAATTGGCTATTGCTGATTTAAATTCAGAAACGTGATTCATAGATTCGGTATTTTTAACTCCGGATTAGCTATTTTAGCTTTTGGCTCCTCACGCGATTTTATATTAGTGTTTTTCTTTTCACTTATTTTAGAAGAAATAATCTGTTCGTTTTTTTCTTGTTTTTCTTTTTCGTTTTTTCTTCCACGTACGTAACGATCAATTTGAACCAGAAGGTGGAGGATGAGTAATTGAAATATACCAAGACACACGATGTAATGCGTGTGTCAAGCTGATTCTCTATTTCTACTGGGATGAATAGACAATTGATCAGTAATTTGCATAACACGTTCGGTGTATTTCTATCAGCTCGTATACCTACATATTGTCAGCTGATCGTATTTTGGTACCAAGTTTCATCGATCAAGTTAAAGATCGCTCATGGTATCCTAAGCGCGTATATAATATACCTGGCCTCGAGTTTCTTTATGGAATTCTTACGTCGATGTAAAGAATCTTCGTTGACGTGCAGGGTACCTATACAGGGTTCCGAATTTCACCTTGTCGCTTTACCTGCAGGTATAATATGTAGGCGTATATGTACCCGCTAGAGAACCGAGAAAATCTTACACAATACGATCTTTCTTGTGCAACGAAATGCAACGGGCTTTTCGTAATAGTAGTCATAGTCAGAAAAACCGGCCTCTTATATTCCCGGCTCTTTAAATCTCCCAAGACTTAGCGGGGGTGTTTTTTTTTTCTTGCAGACTAGATATTCACAAAGGTATAGATCGCGTTTAAAAGCCTCGAATTTAAAGTTCAAAGGTTTACAGGTAGGTACGTAGGGTACGCGGGAGAATCCTTGTTCAAATTTGGGACGCGCAAACGGCTGGCTGGCTGGCTGGCCTGAAAAATCAGCTGACGTAAAATCGTGGGAGTATTTTTCTACTCAGCCTATTCTAGTAGATATTCTTCGGTATATATATAACCTCCGAGAATTTATGGATCTCTCGCTATGCAGTCGCTCAGTCCTGTATTTTTCCCGCCAAAAATTACACAAAGAATCTCTCTCAAAACGAGGGAGAAAAAAAAAGAAAATTTTAATTTCGAAAAATCTTCAAACCGCGTAAGTTTCACCGCGTCTAGTATAAATAGCGTTCTCGTACCGCAAACCGGATATAACAGATTTGAGTACTTTCCGTGCTTTGTTTAACACTGATTTCACCGTAGCAGGAATAATCACTTCCTGTATACCAATGTATGTATGTAGGTATGGGCAGGTGAGTAGTCAGGTACCGAAAATGTGGAAAATTGATGACCGGGTTGTGCATTATACGTACCCGTTTCTTTCCCTGCAATATTTTTACACGGTGTGTGTACGTATAACGATAACTTATCCGCGGAGAATTAAACCAGTGCGGAAAGTTATCCAGTTGGTAAAACAAACATATATTGAAAACTACGACGTTAGTATTGCATTAGTAGGTTCAAACGTCTATTAACGTAGAATTAACCAAACATCGAATGATCGTATAATCACAAACGAATATCGCGGTTGGCCAATATTATTCTTAGATCACCAACGCAGACCCGTGACTGTAAACAATTTCCTAATATTATAACAGCGCATCTCACGTCTGCATGTGCCGAACTTCCAACCGAATTTATCGCTTCTGCCAGGTTTGTGGTGAACACACGTGTCTTATGTTGTTGTTGTTGTTGTTGTTGTGTTGTTTTTTTTTCTTTTTTTTGTTGACGAAATTCCGAATCTAGGAACAGTACAGATCTATGACTTTATTGGTCAAATTCATTCACTCAATTTTAGAAAACAGCGAAATTCTGGTTTTTTGGATTCCGCTGCCTGATTTTTATTAACTAAGAATCGTTGGGCTGCTAATTCTGGCTACTAGCCCTTCAGCTTCATTTTCTACATTATTGAGATTTTCTATTTTCTTCTCTTTGGGATCTATTCGATGGATATAAAATTCAATAAATTTCTATGACTAAAATGATCGTTTGCTTATATAGGTATTCTATTAGGTACTATATATAATTCTTTCATTGACGAAAATCAAAAGAATGAAGTACAAGTGGCAAATCACTTTCCTCTTACCGCTTTGAAGTTGTATACCAACTTGAAAGATTCAAGTGCATATATGCAGGACGGGTAACCCGTCTCGTAAACTTTGTTGCCAGAGAGAAAATCTTATGCGTATATATATACGCTCGTCCAAAAATACTTCTAGAGCGTCGCGACGCCCGCGTATATATATATATATATATATTTATATATGTACAGGCGTACGTGATACGGGGGAGGTTTATGACCGATGCTGCACGCGGGGCAAGGGGATGGTCGCCAACGCGTACACGCACGCTCCGTTAAATAATGTATTTCCGCGTAAGAGGAACAACCCTCTCGGTAAATTGATGAGATAGCTGAAAAGCAAGGAAAAAAAAAACGAGAAAACCGAAACGGAAACCAACATATATGGGCGTTCGTCTCTTCTTGTAACTACAATAATTGTTATTGTACAGCTATTGAAGGACAAATACGTACGATTTTTCATATAAATCTATGTAGCCGAATCCTTATTTCGATCGGAAATAACAAAATTTCTATGGGTGGAATGAAAATGCCTAAAAACAGCTGGATCTTTGCTGAAACTTGAATTAAAAATATTTTTTTTTCTTCGCTCAAATTACTCCAAAAGTCTCATCACATATTGATTACTGCAAAATACGAAGGGTGCATAGAGTTATGGAGCAATATAGACTGATGCAGAACGACTAGAGTTGGATAAATTCGACGAGTTTGGCAAATTGGATAGTTTGGGTTTGGTAATTTTTTGCAAGACTCTTTTCTGGATTTTGATAGTATGTAGTGAAAATAGGATTGTTTCTAGGATTTCAAATATATTTCAAATGGTGGATGTTATCCTATCATCGGAATTTTGAAAATTCAGGAAATACTCTCTGACCGATATGATTTCCGTGATTCTACCCTAGAAAGTCGAGAAATCTTCAACAAAAAGTTCTTCACGGCTCGGTTCCACCTTTTTATCGGATATGAATGATTCACGAGGGGTGAACCACGAGGCGAAAACTCGTACACCATATTTCAAATTTCTAAATATCTCCCAGTATTTTTTAGATATTTTCAACTCTTTTTTAAGATTTTCCAAGATTTTCCAAGATTTTCCAGCACTTTTCAACATTTTGCAGTATAAGCAACTATAATCCCCCAATAATTGACAATACTTCCTGAATATCTTCTGCATTTTTCGTACACCATATCTCCTCCGTGATTCACCCCTCGATGATTCATGAAGTTTTTTAAATGAATTTTTCTAAAAAAATAAAATTAGATACATCATGAATATTAGATCATTCATGAACGTTTCGTGTCATTTTTGTCCAAATTTCACCGCAGTGGACTCTTTAGCAAAAGCCAAGGAATCACTCGCGTTTTGATCCTGTAAGGCTGTGCTAGTTGAAAAAGAACCGGTGTTGATAGGCAGACCTACCGATGTGTCAACGTCCGACTCAGCGAGCTTTTGGACTCTATACATACATAAAATTATACCCGTGACTATGCGTGGATGAAACGACAAACGCGAATATACACCCTTGGTCTGCAGAGTAGCAGCAGCAGCGTGCCGCGTCGCGTCGCGTTTTACGGCATCGCGATCGTCTCACCGGGTCAACGATGCAATCTTTGGCTAAGCCAGTCGTCTGCAGACGTCAATCGTCTATATATATCGAATTGGGTTACTCACTTAACTTCAACCCTATCTGCCTAACTATCGTTGGTGGTATCTATAGCTTTTTTCACAATAATATACAACCGGCACGTTGTAAACAATGAGAAACTTACGTGAATCAAGCCTATACCATTTTCAATAAAACGAAAATGATTTTGACTGACTGATCATTGATGATAAGCTGAAGTTCATCACGTTAATGTGACAGAATTTTTGGCAAAATCTCGCTATTTCATGACTCAAATTTTGTTAGATTTGCTAAATTGACGAAGTGCATAGTATAACGTGCCTTGTTTTACTCACTTCGGCAAATTATGGACTGTATTTTGGTGATTTTGAACCTTTCAAGTCACGATATAAAAAAATGTTGTCGCATTATCTTGTTGCTTTAACGTTACGAACTTCAACCTCATGCTCATTGTTAGTTAAATTGCGTGTCGTGTAAAGAGGAATGTTTTTTTTTTTTTCGATTTTGTTCGATTGCACTACCAGACCATCAACAAGAGAAAAGAATCGCGGTCCTTCGAATTTGTTCCAGAGGCTCCAAGAGGCTTTGGTCCTTTTTCATGTCTTCCTTTTTGTCGTCAGGAATGGTCGAACCTTTTCTCTCCACACGGTACACGGGAAAACTTGCAAAAACAGTTTTTTCACAGCACCCACAGTTGTGGAATAAAAATATGGCATCATGACGAAAAACCTTGTCTTCAAATTGGATGACGTTTTCCTCCATTATATTTTACTCACATGATCATAGAACCAATAATTGCAGATTTCTGGATTCGAATTTGATTGTTCCAATAGAAATTTCATTCTCTTCAATTATTTTGTCAATATTTCACTAACCTCTGGTTAGGTCATTTCAGGGTTCAGCCATTTGGGCTTTCAAATGATAAATCCGACATGAATATGTATTGCTGAGATTTATTCACGCGGATATAGGTGGCGCTTATACGAGTTCGGGAAACGCTTCCGATCCTTCATTTCTTCCTCCGAGGTTTAGATTATACTGAATAATAGAATCTTGGTCATAAAATCTGTAAAAAATACATGAAGAACCTGGAAATGACAGAAAATTTTATCTCGCGAAGGATTTTCTTTTTTTTCTTTCTTTCTCGGTTCCTTTCCATGACGTCTTCGTGATGAAAGGCCGGATGTTCGGGTATTCGGAAATTGAATTTTCCGAGCCATTAAAAAGCCGTTTATATTAACCCATAAAATAAAAATACTTCTAACTTTGGAATGGCTCTCGAAATCGTAGACATCTGCTTGAATCAGCGCAAAATTACGAAATAACTGATCTTCTGCAATAAAATTATCTGATTTTGAAAATCTTTCCAAATCGTGTGCAAAAAACAAACCGACAAATAAATATTGTTTGATTTAACATTTCTTATGAATAAGGAGCGTTCGGAAGTTAGCAAAAATTATTAGAATTCAAAATGCATTTCAAAACTACATGAGGTAACTGTACCAATTACTGACCCTTTAAGACCCAATTATTGACCCTTATATTTCCTTAAATTTCAAGTCGATGATAAGAATTCTGAATGTTTCCGTTACATATAAATCAGTTGCTACAGACTCGAAAAATACGAATTGATTTTTGTGATCATATCAGAGCTCACGGATAATAAGAAATCATCGAAAAAGGTCAATAATTGGGACAGGGTCAGTATAACTGGTACACTTACCCTAGTTCCACGATTTTCATCAAATAATCATCTACCCTCCCTTCGAGTCAAAACTCTTACTGCCATTTTTCACACAGTCGTGGAATGTTTGAAAAATAAAACCCACCTGAAATAAGGGACTGTCACTTTCAATATACTTTCATACGAAGATTGGGAATACGCACAGGGTGTGAACCCTATTGGCAGATATTTTGGTAGTGGGGCCCTCGCGTTCATGGACTAGTGATTAGCTTAAATTTATATCGAGGGTGCAAATAGCCCCTTTGACAGCAGGCCAAGTCGAGTGCTTCGAGTTTAGCGATGCTAAACCTATGCCTAGCTATCGTGGCTCTATTCCGAGTCGGCAAGGTGTTCGGTTCGCTAATTTAAAGTTGTAAGTCTGGACTGGTCGCGTGTGCCAGGCGGGGCACGGTGGGACCTTTTCCAATTGACGTCACGTACGTTGCTCTTCTTTTTCGTGGTTTTTTCTTTCTCTTTGTTCTTTTTTTTTTCTAATTGTTTTTTTTTTCTCTTTTTGGAGAGATTTTTTTTCCTATTCTACTTCCCGCTTTCTTTCCGTCCTTGTCTGCCGCTTCGTCTTGTCAGTCGGTTTCGCTTACTTCACCGTCTTCTACTTCTCTTCTACTTTTTATTTTCTTCTTTTTTCTTCTCATTCTTTTTCTTCCACCACTTGTATACGTCGTGGTATGTATATACATGCATCTTTCCGAGTCAAGAATAAGACAGGACGGTGTAAGTTTAGGTTGCCGTATATATTGCAACGCCCTGCACCCGGAATAGCCTCCGCAGACTCCCCCCGTCTGTGATTAGATCCTCTTCGTCTGTTAGGTTGTGCATGTGTCGAGCGAGGAGTTCAGCTAACGTCTGGCCCAGCCAAGGGATCCATAATTGTATACCGTTCTTGTAAATATATTATGTTACGTGTAAACAATTCAAATTGATCGGTCCCATTTGTTATGTACAATCGTCAATTGCCAAATTCGATTTCGCAATGATTTAAGGGTGGAAGCGCATCAAAACCCCTCAATTTCCCGTGAAAAAGGGTTCATCATAGTTTTTCTCTTTCGTTTTTAGTATGAAAAACGTGAAAATATAATCAGAAACGTTGAAATTGAATTTTTTCAGAATTGCAGAAAGTTGTAGGTACGTGTGTGTTTAGACACGACCTTTTGTTTTGGCTTTTCAAATTTCTGGATTGCGACTGGTCCGCGCATTTCTTCAATTTTGTCAGTGAATGTAAAAAACATATGTTACATTTAAATCACTCGACTTTGTCATTGAAATGATCTTTTTTGTGTTCATGTCCATGTGCCATTAGATACAAGATTTAGGTTTTTGCATATAATTGAATACTTGAGATTAATAACCAGAATAGATACTTTGAAATACATTCGTCGAATTAAAGCTCATTCCTTTTTTTGTTCTAAGCCCTTCAACTATTTCAAGGTCCGTTAATTTCAAAGGACCTTAATTTGAAGTGAAATAAAAGAGAGATTTTCGAATCTGCACACACGAATCCGTAAATTTGTATACTTTACAAATTGTTACTGTAGCTGTACGTGCAGTTGGGCAATTCGTTTGTTCAAGGGGTCGAAGAGAAATGTTGTTCTAAATCATTACGAGTATAACGAAACAGGGAAGGGTTGCTTCCCTCGTTACAAATACCGTAACATCAGAGCAGCGAGCATTATACAGTCTGCCGGAGAGAACGAGATTCGCAATTAAATTTATCATGTCAAACATATAGGTGTACATCGTTTTTCAGCTCTTTTTCCCGTTAAAAATATACCTACCCTCATGCGACCATGGTATGTAATTAAAGAAACCACCCTTTCTCTGGTGCGCACCAATTCCGTTCAGGGAATTCACGGGGTGAAAGAAATCCCATGCGCGAACGGCACAAAATTTTTTTCTCGTTTTTTTTTCTACATGTTTTTTTTTTGATGTCGTGCTTTTTTTTTTTTTTTTTTTTCTCAAACACCACAAAACAAATGTCACCGTAGGGGCGACGTAGTCATATCTTCTATAGGAGAAACAGAGACAAAAGGGTCTTGCTTGACACTTCTATAGGGTTTTTCTTTTTTTTTCGGTTTTTTTTTTTTCCATACCAGACTCACGATCATGTGTATTGGGGGAGGGGGTCTCTTTGTGTAAAGGGTTGATGTACTCGTGCGTTTCTCTATCTCGAATGTCAGTAGTAGTAGAAGTAGTGGTAAAACTTGGTAAAAACTTATGGGGTTCAGGGTAGCTTAGTACAATTGCACTGGGAATCGATGCACTCGTTTTCACCCCGGTAACAAGAAAAAAAACAGCAATAAAAACCCTTCACCCCACGCAAAGAACGGAAAAAAAAATCACCCGAATTTGTTTGATTCTATACACGTAGAATCTCAACTCGTTATTTCAGTCTATCAAGTTTCGACTGATCTATATATTTTCTCTTTACGGTTCTATGCGGGGAATTCAAATTTACAGAAATTGTATATGAAAGAGCAGCTGGACTCTCGGACTTTATACTTTCATCTGCGTCTTGTCACTTGACAATAATGGCGTACATCGTTTATTTTCCCAAGTTTTTCACTCCTATAACCCTTCACTACTATAGCATAGAAAATTTGCTACGTGTACGTTTTTGCGAATCATCGAAATCCCAGCAGCTCAACGATTTCGTTACATAATTATTTCTACGGCAAGGCTCCTTGCAGACGATTTTTCTTCACAATTTGGAATATTTTTTTTTTCCCCAAACTAATGAGAACATTGTTCTCTTGTTCTTGTTCCTTTTTCCATTTTTGTGACATTGGGCAATTTTTTAGCAACAAATTAACTGGAAATGAGTTTACGAGAGTCAAAAATAGACTTGGAAATTGTATAACCAAAGTGAAGAAGTAAAAATAGTTTATTCTATTTCTGGCCAAGATTTGAGGTAAGGACAGACATTATAAAATCTGGCGGGACCTTTTGTCGTCGATAAATGATTTCTATTGATATGCATGGCGTGTGTATAGTTTGATCGATAAATAATCGCCGCAGAGGTGAATACCTTGAATAAGTTGTACGTTTCAGCCTCGGTATAGGTACGTTTATAATTTCTTTTCAAATGGGATATATCATGCACGTATACATATATATACGGCATGTGCTACCGATGTGGCTATATACCATAGACGTATTTGTGCAGTCTGCATTATTCTTTGTTATTTCGTTTCTCGCATTCATCTCACTATTCTTATTTCTCTCGGTCGTATTGCTCTGACTCACTCTTTCTTTCTTTCTTTCCATCCATTCCTCATACTCCTCGTTCTCTTCACTCTCAACTCTTTTTCCTCGAGCCGCGCGCGAGATCTTTGAATGCTTATTATTTGCGACTGAATGCGAAATTCAACGCGAAAGGGAGCTATGCTCGTCGATCCGCAGAAGAGGCGAAACTGCAGCCATGCACCTGGTACTCAGCTCTTCGTACTTATCCCTATACGTCGTCGTACCCGCAAGACTTCGATTGCCATATTATAATTTTTTGGATCAAGGAGACCGGGACCGGTACAGCTTAGTTTCAGAAATTTGAACTAGTTGAAAACTCATTGATTTTTTACCGAAGTTCATTTCAGATAAAAAACAATGTTCTCTTCTAATCTTGTGTCGTAAGAATTTTGGAGCACCGTTCATCCAATTAAGGTCGTCGAAGGCTCATTTTGTTCCGAATTAAAATTTGAATCATGTGAACGAGGGGATCTGGGGAAAAAATTAACTTTGTACAATAGCTTACAGTCAATTATAAACAGTTTACAAAATTTGAGCTACTGATTTGCAAATAACTTCTTTTAAAAAAATTCCCTCGTCCATACGATGAGGATTTTATTTTTGATCAAAATGAGCCCTAACGCCCTGAATCGGACCAACGGTATTCCAAAATCCTCACGACGCAGCTTTTGGGAAAGAAATTCTTTTTTTTGTTCATGTGTATCGAACTTTGGTTGCAAAATAAATGAATTAGCAGGTACTAAAAATTCAAACAATCTAGCTGTACCGGTCCCCTATTAATACAATACCTGTGTCCGTTATTGATACAATTAACCAAAAAATGTGTAATCATTCATCATTTCATGTCATAATTAGCTATATGTATAGACGCGGCTGTGTATACCTGTGTAGATTCGCGATAAGCGTACGAGAATAAACTTGAGAAAAAATAACCTAACAAATGCATGAATAAACATTCTTTCAATTATATCTCGTGTAATGATTAATTGAATTCGGACAATATTTCGGTTGAATTGTAACGCTTAAGGGGGGACTTTGGATCAGGGTTGGTACGCACCTGGAAAACCTGGAAAACCTTGAAAAGTCAGGGAATTTTGTTGGGACGACTGGAAGTTGATGTTTCAGAAAATAATGGTGTTTTTTTTTCTGAATTGTGATGCAATCATTGAAAAACCGATTTGTATTTTCGCCAATTTTCAAAGGGAATGAGTTCCATATTTACGCGATGATCAAGACTGTGGTTCAACCGATACTGAACATATAATTGTTATTCAAGAAAAGGGTGATTCCTGAGTGGTGAATATTTTTCCAAATATATCTAGAAACGCGCTATACTTTCGAGCTGGAATACCTGAAAATGTCAGGGAATCTTAGATTCCATAAATCTTACCAAACTTGTCGGTGAAATGTGAAATTGCATGATTTTTAAAATGACTTATTGTTAGTAAAATCTAATAAAAAATCGCTTTCAACAAAAGTGAGTTACTGTTAGTGGGTATATTAGTAGGTTGACAAAAACGTATGGAGGTTCTGCGATGAGAGTGTAGAACGGAATTAGGAACTTTTCGCAGGGGTATGCTGGAAATTACCTGCGAAAGGTTCTTCGCGTCTATAAACTTTCATCGCAGAACCTTATCATATACTTTTTTTTTTCCAAACCACATACCAACAGTATCTAACTTATTCTGCGAGCAATTATTTATCAGCTTTTTCCAAGTGATTTTTCAAAAATGAAAAAAAAAAAAAAAAAAAAAAAAAATGAATTTCATGGAAATTTTACCGAAGTCCCCCCTTAAGAAAACTCCCCCACGGTTTATACTAACAGTCAGATAATACGGGCCACGCGACTTATCCCGGCGGTCGCGTGGCTCTCGTTGGTTAAGAGAAGAGAGAAGCGAGAGGGTGGAAGAGGAGGAGGTGAAGAAGGTGGAGGTGAAGGTGGAGGAGGAGGAGGAGGAGGAGTAAGAGGAGAGAGAGGTTCACCACCTGCCGTACCACGGGCAGATGTCCGTCCGTCCGTCGCGGCGTCCGCGTCGGTCCGATGGCTTGCAGCAGCAGCAGCAGCTCTCGGCTAGGCTGCCATCGAGTAAGCCGAAGAAGTTGAGACGAGAACGCGAGGGAGCGGGGCGCGCGTCATTCTTCCGCTCTTAATATTCCGCCCGGAAATTGGCTGGACGTTGACCGCGGGTCCTAGCGGTAACTCGGACCGGACGGTGTAACGCGATGTCGCAATTATAAA
Source organism: Ametastegia equiseti (assembly GCA_963989295.1). Taxonomy (NCBI): domain Eukaryota; kingdom Metazoa; phylum Arthropoda; class Insecta; order Hymenoptera; family Tenthredinidae; genus Ametastegia; species Ametastegia equiseti. The sequence continues at coordinate 9,217,674 of OZ022393.1, forward strand.
TCGTCTGCACCCGCCCTCAAAGATCGAATTTTTATTTTTACGGGTCCGCGAAATAACCTGCAGCTATCTCAAAAGTTGATTGAAGAAGCAGCTATTCCAATTTTCACTTGAAAAAACCGCTATCTCAAATTTTACTCGAAAAAGTGCAGCTATCTCGAGAGCGATTCTGAAACCGCTCTGTAGCCCTATTGACTTGCCATGCAACTACAGTGCGGTTTCAGAGTCACTTGCGGGATAGACGATTATTCGAGCGACTTTTCAGATATAGCTGATTCTTCAAGCAAAACTTAAGATAGCTTATACTTTTTCAAGCAACATCTGGGATAGCTGATTATTTCACGGAGCTGTCGATTTACACTGTCCCAGCTCACGGAGCAACTAGAATCTTCGGCAGATATACCGAAAAACTTCTAGATGCATATATAGCAAGTTGTTCACGATCATGCTGATTATTTGAAGGAATTACACTCAGAAAAAAGTGTCGTTGAATTGACGAAAATTTTGCTCAATTGGCTAAAAATTTGGTAGATTTACAGTCCAAAAAATTTGGAGTTGATTTATTAAAAAAGATTTTGATCCGCCAATTTTAGTTGAAATAACATAGCAAAACAGTTCGTCGATGGTTGAAAAGAATTTTCTACTGAATCGACAAAAAATTACGAGTATAATTATTTTGGTTGGATTTGCGAAACTTTTTCTTTGAGTGTAGTCTTTCGCGCTGCTTGAAAAAATAAATAAATAAATATGGAAAAAAAAAAAACGACTCTTTTTCCATCGAGTAATTCGAATCGCATTAATTTCGATAGACGCTAGCCAAATCGTTTCTTTCACATCATAATTGGTAATTTTGATTCATCGTTTTCCCTTTTTTTTTTTTTTTTTCGGAAATCATGTTTCCCAATTCCAAAAATGTGTCGTTTCCTTTTAGCACGTGACTTTCGGTCGTGATAGCATTTGAGGTACAAAAATCTAGCCTAATTTATGTTTCAATCAATCGAAACGTACATTTTAGATTCCCTGATTCTTCATGTTTATTTTCGATTTTTCTAATAATCACATAATCATTTTAGAACGGTTTTATTGCGATCGTAGGATTTGCTGGAATAGGAAATAAATAAAATGAATAAAAATGTTCCATACCAAAAATATCGAAAGAAAACTATCCCAAGATAAGTCAAGTCAGATCCAATCAATTATCAATTCATGGTGTACAATATAAGTTGAAAATACTCATGATAAGTTAAGGTAATGGTCAAACTAGTGTAGATACTTGGAATTAGAAAAACCCGAATTCCGATCAATTTGAAAAAAAGAAACATTATTTTTGGGAATTGTCTGCTGTGTTTAGTTTCTAGTTGAATAGTCATGATGATAGTCGATTGCTGAAGCGCCTATAACAAACAAACTATATACACGTATGGCGGAAAATCGCGTGGCTTTGGGCCTGTCTGCGGTTTCTTTAGAATTTTTCAAACGTAACGGTCGCGCGGCTCAGGCTGTGTACGAAGGGCTGTCCGTAAACAACCGACAATTAGTACATGGGCGATGCCCTGGTTGGGCCTTGACGGTATACGGGACGCGTGATGGCGATGCTGTTGTCAAGTGAACGTATTAAGCGCGGAAGCGAGCCGGACAGATGTTGGGAATTTCGAGATCGACGAAGACGGAACCACCTAAGAAACCGAGGAAGACAATGAGTCTGCTGCACGCTGCTGGCGCGTGGCTCTTTGGGCCTTCGGGCCTTCGGGTCCCTTGTCCGCTCGCGGTGGGGGTAACTATGGGACTTTGAGGGCCTCTCTTTGGGTCAGAGAACCCGCTGCTTCTCGCGCCAACACAAATGCCCATGCCGCATTTGGCGGTTCAATAAAATTCGCTATTTCTCTCTTTTTTTTTAATTATAAATGAGAAATCTTTTTGATTAACTATAGGGCAACGCGTATTCATCTCAAGTTTTCCTCGAGGGAAAACTTTATATATAAAATATACGTACGGATGCCCTGAAGTCCACTTCATCGATAGGTACTTGAAGTCTTCGGCTTCCGAGTTTCCTTTTTTCTTCTCTTTTTTCTCTGAGTGGCATGTCGATACTAAGTGAGCTGTACAAAGATGGAGAAAAGTAGGGGGAAAAAAATAGATAAAAAAAATGTTACACGGGGATACCGCAAGTAACGGCAGCGACTGGAAACGTGAAAGATATTTTTTTCTAGATAAAAACCCGCTAAACGTATCGGGGCCTTATGGTCCTTCTCTCTTTCCGGGCCTTACCAGCTGACACCACTCCAAGTTCCTGCACGTGGCCATTTTTTAATATATATATTTTTTTCTCAACTTCGTTTCTTACGCGTCTCAATTCGTTTTTGTACTTTTTCTTAAAAAAAAAAAAGCGATTGATGATTCTATTTTCAACAATTTCTTGGAGGGCTTTCCCTTCTGGTCTCCGTCAGTCCCGTGCAGTCAGTCAGGTGCTTCCATTTCAGATCTAAAGATATCGTTCAGATTAATTGTCTGGCTGTGGCTTTTAATCGCAAATTACTCCGAAACCACGGGGTGCAGCCCGAAATTTTATGGCTCTCGACTATAGCTCCGACAATCGAGCTATCGGCCTTAGTGGAATAAGTCTGCCAAAAGTATCAGCATACGGAATAGTCAGCAAAACCATATGCGTTTGCTCTTCAAAACTGTATGAACTAGAACTGAACCTCGAACTTTGTCAAGATTCGATTTCCCTGTAAAGCGATTTTCGCGAACCATGAAAAGATCCAATTTTGTAAAATTGAAACGAAGATGCCGAGTACGTGAGTTTACCTCTCGCGGTATAAACTCTGAAAGCAGTCAAAGCTTCGAGAATGTATTCGTGTCACAGTGCTGCAGCTGTCGTCAAGAATAAGAATTCTTCCATTTCCGTGCTGGACACGTAAACGGCAAGCAAACTTATCTCCAAAAGCGAAACATTCATTCACCGTCCTCTTTGCAATTTAATATCTGATCAACTTCATACGTATTTCCTCTTCTTGAGAAGCCTGAGAATCCATACACCAGAAAATCATTCATACTCACACAATACCTTTATATATATTCTGCAATCAGATCGATCTCCTGCCGGACGAACATCGATCCGACAATAATCGTATCTTTTGCTTGCTTCGTCTGCTGACCACCGGACACAATGCCTGTCATCGTTAAGGGCCGATTGTTCGTTGTTTACGATTTTTCGGACAAATGCGACAATTTGCTAGATCAACTGTCCGGGGTCGGACTGTGGTCAATTCTGGTCGGAGGGTTGCTCAGATATCGTCTAGACAGTCGGGGAGAGGGGCTATTGCCTCTATCAAGCCTACGATGTCCATCTGACACATATGTGAAAATATTCTTGACCGGTCAAAGCCAGTGGTCAATTTCCTGAATCAATCCACCCCATCAGAGATATTGTACATGTACAACGTGGGGGATTGGGGAAACAAAGATCGGAATTGTTCCGCGATGAAAAACACACACACGTGCCCTGTACTCGATGCTTGTATCGCATATGGACAACCGACGATATTTTTCTTTCTGTAATCTCATTGGATATTACATCGACTTATTTGTAATTCCGTCGAAAAGAAAAGTAAAGAGAAAAGTGGATGAATATTGAAATAGGACGAAACTGCCCTGTGCGTGGCTAGTGCGTTACGAGATCTTGTAGAACTTTTAAGAATTCCTTACTCGCAGTAATCGCCCTAAAGACCGAGATAAAAAATGAAATTCTACCTGCCCCAGGAAGACTTATAAGGGAGTGTCTTTTTTTTCCGAACGGAACAGTTAGGCGACCGGTTCAAAGCTAGCTCAAGATTTTGTACGCGTGCCTTAGGGACCTTGGGGGAAAAAAAAAAAAAAACTGTTGAAAAAAGCTCCCTGGACCAAAACCACGCTCGGAAAGTTTCCTACTTTTCTCAACAAAGATCATGTGATCTCACGCGTTCCACCGAGGAAGGGACCTTCTTCGATTCAATGGAAGTCAGGTAGCAAGGAAGCAAGTTCTTTGAGAAATAAAGAGATCAGCACAGAAGCACCGTTCATCACTCTTTCAGACTTCACCTTATTCTACCTTGCCTTTTTCCTTACATTGGCTTACCTGCACGTGCCACGCAACAGCGCAAGGAATCGATAAATGGCCAAAATGATTTGACGTTACGGAGCGGATTCCTTCGCCTCGACGTTGGTCAGGGTGAAATATGACACTGAGGAGTTGATGCAGGGTTCCCGGATAGCTTGATTAATTCCTTAACACAATGAAATTCTCCTTTACCAACCAGGGGTCCGTCTAGAGAATTTCAATTCAGGAAATCCTCCAGCCCTTCGTCTCCTCCTTCTTCTTCTCCATCCTCCCCCGAAAGAACGAGGTCCTCTGAATCAAGGAGGCAGAGTATGGACGCGTCGTGTCGTGGACCCCGTACGCGGTAACATCGTACTGCGATATCCTGTCACAGATGGGGATGCAGATTGCGGTGTTACTAAGCGGAGGTTCTTGCCGACGTACGTAGGTGGTATACCTTTGAGGAAGGGAACTCCTGGTTCCTCTCTATGTACCGGGAACAGCCCTCTACCCCCTACAATTGAACTCGCTCCAGACGCTATTGTTTCATCAACAATACCAAACTCGGCAACCACTCACAACATATCTCATTCACTTTCCTCTCAATGCTACGGCATAGGTCAGTCGTTATTCCAGACGGGCATCAGCTCCGTATGGTACCTATTATTTCTCATTCATTATTTTTCGGTCAATTTACTTAGCCCTCCCCGTCTATACAACAAAAGCAGCAGATTATCAAGATTCGATTCTAAAACTGATCAGTTTCCTTTATTCCAATGGTCCCTATAGACAATATTCGATCATTCACGTATCGACGGTTGGGTACATAATCATCCATGGTGACCACTGGTCAGGAAAATTCCAGAGATTCCGAAAAAAAGGCACTGAGCCAATAAATGGTCAGTGGAATCTTTCGACTGTTTCTAGTCATGGTCACTATGAATTTACCTCTTCCACTTTCCATCTTCACTAGATTCATCAGAGTAAGGGTAACTCTCCCATTAGCCCTACAACGAAAAAAGCGAAGCGGATGGCTGTTTTAATTTCATTGATCATCGGATAAAGAATGACTTGATCAATCCGGTTGTCGAGGATGTTTCTTTTTTCCTCTTTTTTTGGGACCTTGTTTCTACTGGTCAGTATTTCTTGACGCACCCATACCTAACCACCTAGGACCTTTCATTAGATGATTGTCAGAGTTCCTCGAGAGGACAGATGTCCGGTGACTCGAAGCTTTAAAATGAGTTATATCATTCGGTTGTATTTTTTTCTTGCTTTTTCCTAATCCTGATTAGGATCTCCCCTCGTTGTGTATTAGACCCGCGTTAGGTAACTTTGTCGACAGAACTACGTGGTCAAGGTAAATAAACCTTGTGTCAGACCTGTGTAAAATGCCAACGCGATGACAGCGGATCTATAGCTAAGACTCGTGATTCTGATTTGAAAATATCTCATTAACAACAATTTTGAACTAAAAATATCTCTGCTCATGTAGGACGGGCCGAAGCCTTATTACTCCATTTTTCCCCCCTCAAATACAATGGCGGCGAGCTTAAGAATACCTACATTTATCCCCTGCAGGGTGGCTTGGTTGGTAGGCATACCAGCCGAGTGGGTACCTTTACGTGGTGTATTACTTACGCATAGTTCGTTTGGACAAGACAGACAGAGAGCAAACAATGGTGGTTCGATCATATCTGTTAATGTAGAAGCGTCCGTTGTCCTATCAAATTTCTTACCCTCCCTATATGCACCCCTGGCGCAAAAAGAGTAGCAAAAAACAGTCTCATTTCCTCTGGAGCTCGCCACGTGCCTGTATTTTGTTACTATGCAAACCCAATACGCGATAGGAGTGCCTCGACCCAAGGAAAGAGGTGATCCAGTCAAAGACAGCTGGAACAACCTCCATGATCTTTGGAGTCTTCCTCCTAGCAAGGGTCGCCTCGATCTATGCATCAATAAGTCAAGAACACTCCCATATGTACGATTGCCGGAGTATTGCAGGGTCTACCCACATGGCACAGAATTGGCACTACACCCCGGCTGCTGAATTTTGTTCGGTAATACTGACCCAGTGCAGATAAATTATTCGCCCAGCATTGGGCAAATGCTGATGACTATATACCGACAAGTGAACATACATGAGGCTCAGTCGAAAGTCAGTTCTGCACTGGGATACGCTGGGCCAATATCATGGTGTTTTATACTAGCTGTGAATTATTTCGTGCCGATTGACGGCATCATAAGTTGGACCGGTGTTAACAACCCAAAATTGTCCCAACATTGTTTTTGACTTGAGCAAAGCTTGGCCCTTGGTAGCTGTCAGTATTGGCAGCTATGGCACTAGTCCATGCCAATGCCGAGCCAGTCTGCAGTACGTACATGAGCCTTCGCCCCACGATGAATGATCCGAAATTGGATTACATACGACTTGTTCGCTACTGTATACAGGACGTTTATCTGATCCGCATATTTCGGAATCTCTTTCACTGTCAATCTTCAGCTTTTCATTAATTTTCTTCTGAAATGTTTCAAGTACAGGTTATCGAGATTCTTGTGGCAAAGTTTGAGGCTGGGGGGGCCCCCTCAGGTACGTCTCCCTCGAAAACTCTTTGTGGGATATTTGCAGGCTGATATCCAGGTGACGATTTCACGAAGGACCCTTAGCCCTCCCCTGCAAACAGGGATGCCGCGTATCCTCTATCCGGAAAAGTAGAAGGGGGTTGGAAAATGGAAACTCCCTTGCTACAATCCTTCGGCATTTGATGATCACCAGGTGATACGTCAGACGGGATATACCGTAAACTACTTCCCCGACACGCGCGCACCTATACTAGATGTCCAGGTGCCCTAAGGTTCCGGTGATTTTCAAAGGCATATGAAACCCCGTCAATTCTCCTTTACTCTCGATATAATATATACGTCTATCTATCCATGTGTCTAAACCATATGCGTATTGATTCCTGGCGCATGTTTGTCTCCCCGTTGCAGCTGCAGTGTTGTAAGCTGAGATGAAGTGAAGTCGTATCTTTACTCACTTCCTAATCCATCCAAGGAAATATGCCAGTTTTCAATTTGCACGCATTTTGTCGAATTGTACTACTAATCTTTGTATTTTCAAATATTTTTGTTCCTTATTGAATCCACTCCCCAGAGAGACACTGAAAACCATTAAACTCTCTGCTGCACCTGGAGAATATCAATTTCGATAAAACCATGACTCGGCAACGGGCGTATTAATCGATCAACAATCAATTCCTTATCGAAATTAGTCGTTCAGGGGTGCTGGATGAAAAAAACAAATAAAAATAAAATAACTAGCCAGTAGATTGTACCTACAACAGTAGTTTACCATATTCAATTAACCATCCTAAGTTCATCTGGAGAGGAATATATCTACACATCTTACCATGGCATTAGCCATCCCCCGCTCGGTCTGGCTTAAGTCGTCGTTCTCAAATTGTGTAATAACAACCTCTTTAAATGCAAGTAAGATAATCCAGGCGCCTGCTGTATGTAAATTGCCTTTTTTACCCGTACTTATTCTCAATTTTTTTATTCATTTTTTGCGGCCCTGCGTGCGTCGGAATTTGCAGATGTTCGTCGCGTGTCGGGTGTAAGGCAACCTTCGTGGTCTTTTGGTCTTTGATACACATATAGGTATATATATATATATATATATGGAAAATGACGGGTACGTAGCGTACGGAGGATGAACCCTATAGGGGAAGTAGTATCGACCAGGTGATTTTTCTCCCTGTAAAATCATTTGTTTCGCGACTCGTGACGTAGGTCGCCAAAATTCCGGGGCCCTGAATTGGGCCTTGCACGCACACCTGGTCGCACGCATGAGGACTAAGGGCTAAAGGGGAAGAGACGAGGGGAGGTCGACGCAATCAATGCATTAATATAACTCGCCCCGTCGAAAGTACCAAGGCCCAAAAATAAGGGGACCGTATTAAGGGCCACCCCACCTGGAGCCGGGATGTTTCCTCCCTTCCGAATTCCGATAGAACAGCGAAAGGGGCCCCCCTTCCTCACTAAGGCCCAAAATTATTGGGCTCCCTATTTTCTCTCTCTCGACCCCTCATACATGGATTATTCAAACCTTACTGTCTCTTCCCCTCTACTTTACCCTCGGAACCCTCCGCGTTCAACATTCCAATGCATTCGGAAACAGGGGATGATTCCGCCACCTGGTTTCCCTTCCGTCCTTACGTCCTTTACCCAATTTTTGATCCACGTGGCCTCAATGCCCCGCGTGTCGAGACACACCCCTATAAGTTTTACTTTATCGCTAAGTGATTCGGAAATGCTTTAGAGGCAATGGCTCGCAGTCTAACTGTCTAAAGACAGTTTGTACGTACAAATTTTAAATGGGCAGTATTCTTTGGTTTTTTTTTCGTTTTTTTTTTCTTGTGATTTCGTTTGCCGCAGCATCAATAGCGAAGACGTGGAGTCAAAAACGAAAATCGGGGAGAAATTTCGCATATATCGTTAGGCGGTACTCGGTGGCTTTGGCTTTGACCATCGACGTGTGTAGAAATTGCGTTTACCCGTCTGGCGAACGGATTTACAGAGTATGTATCGTACGATCTATGATCCGCTTACGCAGTCCTGGTTTGCCACAGTATGTGTGTTATGGCTCGAGTCGCTAATTCCCTGCTGCTGCAAATCCTCCCAGTAGATATACGCGTACGCCCTCGCATCCATCGACTTTGCACATACAACTCCATCACGCTTTGAGAGTACCCAATGCAAATTCTCGTTTCCATTTCATACCGATAAATAATTCAATTAATTGCTATTCAAATTATTTCACATTCTGTATTTTAATCGATTCTACCATACCAAACTTTATACGTATCTTGCTCTCGGTTTGGACAATCATGGACCAATCGATGAATTTTGGAAACCGAAAATTTGATCAAGTGATTTTCATAACTTCTCATCATTGAAAAACATATAAGGAAAATCGGATAATTTGGCGAAAATTGAGCCACTTTTCTCTCAATGCATCATATGGAAGTCCCTCTTTTTCGTATTGAAAAATTTTGGGAAAATCATGTGCTTGATTTTCAAGGTTTCAATGGATACGATGATTGAGCAAAATCCGAATCTTGAACTGTAAGAAAATGTTGAAGTGTCAAAATCCCCAGCCTCGTTTGCCATAGCTCATCGATTTGAGTCTGCGGTCAATCATTTTGAGGGTGAGATTGCTGTTTCGATTAATATTAATTGATCGTACCGGCACTTATATGTATACGTATAGTGTATACCTACCGGTGTCATCTGTTGCGTGCCTATAAGGACACGCGCTAGCTTAGGGTCACGCATGTACATACGAGGGTGTCTTCTATCGCCTCCCCCCATGTTTGTGCGGTTTACGTCGTGGCAGACTAAACAGCACGCGTGGTTTCCTTGCATTGGCTTATATGCAGGACACGAACGTCGCACGTGCCAAGCATATGCTGCAAGTAATATCCGCGTGCAAGGCAAACCAAGGCGCGTCGCAGTCATTAGCTTCCCCTAAAATGAAAATGAAGATACGATAAATTAAGCTGAACGGTTTGTGGTCAGAGTTTTAACAAAGCTCCTGCTCATCTACCTCTATTTTTATTTTTATTTTATTTTTTTTTTCTTTTTTTTTTTCTTTCGTCTCTTATTAACGTTCCTCTGTCTGGAGAGTGTCTGCTTCTGTCAGATCGATTATCTCGCTAAACAAACCGTAAACTCTCTGCTTTCGAGTGTCAAGTCCGGGTAGAGCATAGCTATAAACAAACTCTTCACAATCCGCGAATTAACTACCACCTCTGAGCTTACGGACGGATGTGTCTATGGTTTTTTTTGACCAAAGAAGAGCTTTTAGAACTTCGAGGAACAACTTCAGCACCTTCTGACGAGTATTTGAAATTAGTTTAAAGCATTCATGAGCTTTGCTGTTTGTTTGTTTGTTTTTTTCGAGTAGGATAAACTGGATTGCACGTGTTATAGTTGATTAGAGAGAAACTCGCGAATGGTGTATCAAAACTTGAGTCATCTAGCTAAGCATGATTCACGGGGTGTTTGATCAGTCAGTCTTTCAACTACTGAGTCACGAATTCCCAGCACCATGTGCAGTCGGTGAACGTGATGACGTGCCTGGAGAATGCGAATAACCAGAAAACGAAATTCACCGCGCACGCGTAGTTCAGTTTAGACGGATGATAATCATTGTGCTTATCATTGATAGGGGCCACACCGATCACTTCACGTAATATTCAAATCTACAGTTCTTCGATCCAGGAGAAGTAATTATTCAATTTTGAAAAGTCAGACGACAAAATCAAACTAAAAAATTCACTGTAAACTGATGTTTGGATGAAATTTCAAGAGATTCACGCCAGGATTTCAAAATGGAATAATTAGTCAATCATGAAACAGATTATTTTGTAAATTATATCGATGAAATCATCGCCATAGTATTCACTCTGGAGTAATGTACATGGTGGGATATTTGCATGGATGTAATTCATTGACATCGAGTACATTATGGCTGAAGAGAAGAGACGTTTTTGGAGTTGGCCCCTCAGATATCTCGAGCGATTGTAAATCATTGGAAAGCCGAAATATTTGTATGTATGTACATACATGTACTTTTTTCGCCTGCACTCGTCGCGGTCGTGGTTGAGAGTCTCGCGCGTCGATCTCCATACCTGTAGTGTCATAAATATAAAATGTTTATCTTCTTCTCATCTGCGCGGTGGCAAGCTTTCGGGTTTCGCTTCAGGGGCCAGCTGTTAAGCCAGGGTGCGGTGTTCTCCGAGTTTACCGTATAGAGCGACGTGCGGTGCACGTCGTCGCGTCCTCTCAAACCGCAACACATTTCCGACGAATTATATCGTTTAACTTTAAGGATCTCACATTTCTGATACGCGCGTGCCACAAGGCCGAGGAGAAAGTCCCTGAATATTCACCGGGCTTATTAATTAGTAGGCGTAATTATTTTCCCATAAACGAAGCACGCTTCGCTTGAATTTTATAAGAGTAAGCGATTTTTTTTATCGCACCCAATTCAATCGCCACGTCGCAATTTTTTTTTTTTTTTAATTATATTCTATTTTTTTTCGCAAGGTCTTTTTTTCCTAGGGTTTCGCACCTATATATTTCTGACGGTTCTTATCGATCGAAGGTCTTTTCCGATAACGAATATCAAGATTTATATATCTTTGGATCTCTTTAGTCGTTTTCGGTCTTTATCTTTCTCCGAAGCCCTGTGGGTTCAATTTAATCCACACGATCAATTCGCGAATATGAAGGTCTTGATTTTTGGCTATAGTCTCTTTATCTTACGTAACTAAAATATTGACCTTTTAATACCTCAGGTAAGTCTCTCGAGTTTCAAGGTTCATAATACCATACACGTGCCTTGGCCTGACTATTTTTTGGTAAACTTTGTCCCAAGTATAATATCCATACGGTAGAACCGCGGCTGACCACAAAAAATAGGATCTTTTCCTCACGCAAAAATCACCCATACAAAAAATGAGTAACTAAAGAAGAAAAAAGAAAAGTTCCCGCGGTCCTTGGGCTCTGATTTTTTGCCGATCGTGCTTCGATTAATTACCGTTTACTAACTATTGCGAACCACGAAGGTAAACCGTTAATTATTTCCATTGATCGCCTGCTGTCTGAGTTCGATAAAAATTCGTCAAGCGCTTGAAATGTATCTAAATAATTTGTGAGATCTGTTTGATCGATAAACTATTTCTGATACAGTGCAGAGAACGTGTAGTACCTTTACATAAGCATTGTAAATTTGTACAGGTGATTAATATTTGTTCATTGATAAGATTAATCCAGTCCATCATTCGATTTCACGACTTTCTGTCCTGCACCGGCGAGAGCGTTGGAATTCTGTCTCATGGTTAAGGGGAAAAGATGAAAATTCCTTAAATAATTTTCGTGTCTCGCCATAAAGAATGCGGGAAAGCGGAAACAAGTCCGAAAGAATAAAATGCGTTCCGGTGTATATAATTAGTAGCGGTCGTTTAATTTTCGGTGCGTATAGGTAACGATACGTATAGGTACGTTTAGTTTTGGAATTTTATCAATGAAATCAAGAAATACACTGCGCTAACTCTTATAGGCGACAGTGAAAGATGGCGCAAGGTGCGCAGGCACTCCGCTTCTTCATCTTCTTCTTCATTCTTCTTTGCGTATGTACTACCTACTTCTACCTTTACCCTACCTTCCTACCTACTTCCGTATGTTACATACGCTTGAGCATTTGCGTCTGTGTGCGTCTCGGTCAGTTCGTATTGCTGCGTTAAGGAAATGGTGGCTTCTCATTGGCCGAAGGCACGCGCCTGCACCTGTCCCACGTCTGCGACTCCTTTGTCGCGCCGCTGCGTTCTGAAACGCGTGCGTAAGGAGAGACCAAGGGCCACCACATACTTAAATAGGTATACATATAGGTAGTTACATACGTGCACGCGTGTATTCGTCCTTCTCGTAGGCTGATCTCTTTCCCTTCGTCCTTACGTATATAATGTATAATGTACCTTTTGCAGCAGCTTCATCTTAATCGAGTCAAAGAAGAGGGTTGCGGAGGGTATAGTAGTGAAGGGAGACAACTTATTAGAGGGTGATTTATGGGGAGGTTGAGATTCGATCGGAGTAACGATTTTTGGGACTGGTTTTCAATTCGATAGCTGGATCTGCACAAGAGTATAGTTGATTTTTTGTCAAGGTATTATATTTACGCTCGTGCAGGTATAGCGGTACTATAGTGAAACGTTTTCATTTCACACTTAAACTCGTTTCGATTAATGGAATGTTCTGCGCTGAATACCACCGTGCTCCTGTATATATAGGTATTGCAATGGAAACGTGACGTGTCTGCCTTGCCTATACCTACTTGAAAAATAATCACTCACAGCTATAATGTTTCCACTCGATGATTTCTGGAAGCGAAATTCGTTCTGATGTGTTTTTCTTCAGTCTTAGCGATCTTGTATCTTTCATTCCTTTAGTTCTACTTATTCAGTATATACTGTATCGATAACACACGAGTTGGAATGCAGATACGTTTGTCGTATAGACACACAGAGATTATGTTATCTCTGACTTTCGGAAAATCAGGTTGCCCAAAATTAGAGTCTGGATATTTGATTATATTTCGGCTCAAAATGCAGAATATATTCATTATTTGATATACATCAATCTCTGAACTTACTCTACAAATTTTTTGGGGTGAAAAGCCTGCTACTGTCGTTAAAAAAGGTTTAAAATCAACTGACAAGGAAGGTTACTTTGCTGACTTCCCGAAACTTGCCGGTTCTTTTCTAAATTTGATAGAAAAAGTCGAAATAGGACAGACATGTGATATATTTCTTTATATCTGCTGACATGCAAGTTAACGGGGTGAAACAACCCCCCCAAAGTTCAGAATCCCAAACAGTTTCTAGGGAGTAACCGAAGCAGATGCGATATGAAAAAATTCCAAAAATTTCATCAGCATGTGTCTGGACTTGATGAGCCCAAATATTCAGCGTACTATCAAGTTCTTGCAGTGCAAGTCGAAATAAAGAAAAAACACGTATACTGATTATTTTGCTCCCTTCTGTGACATGTGCAAAGTACAAGCCACACGTCACGCGGTTCAATCTGTTGCAAAAGTATAAGGAATCTTTAATTTCATCTTGAGGTTCGGATTGGCGCTCTGGAAAATTCCAGAGAAAATTCAACAAATTCTGTCAGTGACCACTTACACATGCGTTTACAAGATGTACACACATGTTGGTTTTTTTTCTTCAGGTGTTCAGCTCACAGGTATACCTGTCCGAGAAGAATGAAGGAAGATTTTTTTTAAATCCGAGGTTGACAAAAGTGGCATGGAAAAGTTTACACTGTAACGGAAAGTCTCATGGTATTTCCGAAAAGCTTGGAATTGGTGACTCGGAGATCAGCTGGTCGTAAAGGTTTCGAGAGTTTTACCTGTTCGGTCCATAGAATGATTCAACATTGCGTTTCCACAGGTCGTCTTATACCTCAGCTGATCCACAAAGAAAATGTTGCACGTAAAATTGCGACGAAGGTGACCGTTTCAATGGCTCTTTTGGTTCGAAAATTTCTGAGACATTTAAACCTTTTGAAATGTTTCTGCAACTATACCTACCTTGCGTCCCCAGTGTTTGCAGAGAAATCCCGAGCTTTCAAAATTCAGATGGCAAAATTCTCCCCATGGTTCTTCGTAAACTATTCACCTTATCTTTTCGCTTCGGATCCTCTTGCCGTTTCGTTACAACGATGTACGAATTGAATAGAAAACTGAGTTATCTGTTAGTTCAACTGAAAATGACTGCAGAAAATATGAACTTGAAAAAATAAATTTTCTCGGTAAAATTGCTTGCCTCAGAAATAAACAGGAATTTTTGAATTCTGTATACAAGAAAAGTTTACTGGCTGGTTTTCGATAAAGAAAATTGCCATTTTTTATTATTTTATGGAATCTTGAAGATTCTAGAAGACCTTTTCGCCCTTTAAAAAAATGTTCCGTTCGGTTGAAAAGGCCTTTGAAGCTCAAATCCGCAAGGACTCTTGTCTCGAGGTATATTGCGTATCTTCCCTGAAGAGAAAAATGCCATTCAAGCATTCACTTTTCAGCTATTGGAAACCATTTAGGAAACTATTAGACCCAACGTCCTACGCGGGAGTCCACCAAAGACTTTGTTTGCGCAATTGCTAGACTCGACCGCAACACCGAAGGCTTTCTTAGCTTCAGTCGCGATGGTACCGTATTTCTAAAGAATTCTTCGAAATGAAACTAGGAGCCGATGCCAAAAGGATTTTCTTTCAGACATTTTTCTAGTCCAACTCATCTCTCGAGGCGTGATCTCGCTTCTAGCTTTTCTTTGTGGTTTTGTACCGTACTGCCCTTTAAATCTTGACAAAGAAGACGGCACAGCTTGGGATTCATTTCTGAAATGATTCCTGACTTTTTCAACATTTTTTTGATCTCGCTACTTCGTTTGGTTGATGTTTGATTTACCGATAAATCAAAGAGCGTTTCATCCCGGAGTATATCGATTTTTCTAGAGTCGATTCATCTTCCGTGGACTTTTACCGACCCTTGTTTATGAATAAAAAATGAAGGTGAAAAAGGAGAAGGATAAAAAGAAGATTCACGTAGTTTGTTGACTTCGGAAAAATAAATAACACCTCTTTGTCGGAATTCGTACCCATCCCATTGACCCCAAGCCACCGAATATCGACTTCTTCTCAACTTAATGCCATGCTTCCGGAAATTGCCTTCTTCCTTTCCGTCTAAAAAGCACCCACGTCTCATCCGTACGATAGGAATCCTCTTTTCGCGGGACAGGTGAAATATAACCGAGCTTCTCGAAAAAGTCTCGCAAATAAGTTTAACCAGCAAAAGACCCTCATATCCTAAAAAACAGGTAGATATACCTATAACCTATTTCACGGAAGAAACATAGCTGCAAATGATTTTTTTGACAACACAGATTATGCATGAACTTTCCTCAAAATTATCACTTTTCCAAATTGAGGTTCAGAACATTCTGACGGTGTCATCTTTCCTCGTTTTAGCCCTATATGCACTAAAACTAATCGATTGCTGAATACATTTAGCAGTAGACTAGGTATACTTTGAAATCAATACGTGGCGTACAGCCTCCGGCTGGATTTGTTTTTCTTGAGCTGAGAGTTTCCTATTACGGTAAGAGGAAAACCTTTCGGTTAAGATCAGCTGTGGGGCAGATGGTACAGGTGGAGATAAATCCAAGATGCTGTGCCGGTTACAGGCCGGGTTTTAATAGGAGCAGGTTGTTGGTTCTTTCAAATTCAACCGTTGATATTTGAATGTTGAGCATGAAATTTTCGTGTGCTGGAAGTTGTTTTTATTGCACTACAGCATGTGGCAGTAAAAAATTTATTTGGCCGTTTGTTCTATCTTAACCGAAGACATTTTGCTACCTCGTCATTCATTACCGACGGATTAGTTTTCAGCGTGTGACAAAAGTTCTCTAAATTCTCATTTTCATTTGACGAAAGCGTTGTTAAGTCAATCAACCTCCCGCGTATGTAGGCGTAGAGTACGTTGGTGGCGTGGCACAATCCAGCATATTTTTATGCAACAGAACAGATAAAGTCGATAGAGAAGGCGCCAGAAACACCTACGCGAACTTTTAGTCAATCAACCAATTACGTGGCTCAGATTTTCATAGACCATATTTAATATCCCCTTCGATTATAGCCAATTCTTTTTTATTTTAGGTCAATGCTACCTCTTTCTCAATACCACTTCTGACGGAACTGGAAGTCACTAGAAAACTCAAAACGCAATATCCGGTCTTGAAACAAAATTCACGATTACTCAGGTTAGGAAGAAAGTTGGGAAATTTCTAAATTATTGGCAAAGATCGGGATTCGGAAATTTGGACTGTAAATGAGGGAAGTTTACAACAACAACAAAAATTGTCAACTCAACTGAAAATGGCGGTCGTAAACATGGAAATACTGTTTGGTCGATTCGACCACATTCGTTTTTCAATACATGTGTACAAGTCAGAATGATGAAGAAAATCCCCTTTTCTCAGCGGCAAACCAGGAAATGCATAGGAAATTTCATTTTGTGGTCTCAATCGATGACCTAAGTTGGATAGAAAATAAGCAGACCAAGATCGAGGGGTAAAATTTTCAAAAAAACCGTTTGGATCCGGAGCAACGTTTTTGAATGAACCCTGTTCCCACGGAAATGCACCTGTCTCAATGTGGCGTAGAAACCAAGGATCTCCACGTACTCCTAGGAGTCGGAGACCTCTCGTGGGCAACATCGCCAGGCACCTGTCTTCTTCTTCTTCTTCCTCTTCTTCTTCTTCTTCTTCTTCTCCCTCTTCTTCTTCTTCTTCTTCTTCTTCTTCTTCTTCTTCTTCTTCTTCTTCTTCTTCTTCTTCTTCTTCTTCTTCTTCTTCTTCTTCTTCTTCTTCTTCTTCTTCTTCTTCTTCTTCTTCTTCTTCTTCTTCTTCTTCTTCTTCTTCTTCTTCTTCTTCTTCTTCTTCTTCTTCTCAAAGATCTCGCATCTTTAACTATTCGTTTGATAATTATATGAAAAGGGGAATGAGACAGCTGCAGCTTCTCGCCCAATATAAGGGTTTGTACGGAATTGTCGATCCTCGATACTTTCTCGTACTTTGATCCAAATTTCATGAAAATTATCGGAATGACAAATTTCCTATATTTTCAATCATTTGTTGTCATCAGCACCACGTCGTCTCACAAGACTTGGGTACGAATTTTTTTTGCAATTTCAGTCCAACTTACCAATATTTCCTTGCCCAAAGAAATATGTCATATTTTTTTTTCATTTCCAAGGAAAATCGAATAGAGAATCAGATTTTTGGAAAGTTGAATCTGGCGAGCCCTTCAAAACATTGAATCATCGAGCACCTTACCTGCAGCATATGATTCGAGTACCTACCAATCATTCATAATTTTTTTATTTATTTTTTGTCATTTGTTAATTCGATTATGAAGAATAAAGATACATAAGCGACTCGTGAGGTTTTCTCAGTCTGAATTGCTCCGTAGCATTAAGCACTTTGGTGCACCTGTCCTTTCAAGTGCAAGACGGAGTCTCTTATACATACGTCTCTCTCGGTGTAATAAGAGTAAAAGTACGTATGGCACATCAGCCATATTGCGATCGGTTGCATTATTAATGCTCGTGCAGAAATTACATTCAAGGTAAAATATTTCGCGGAACGAAACTGCGCACTCTGCAAATATAATCAATTCGCTTATCTCCCTGGTCAGGATCTCAGTATGTGCTGTTTATAATTACCCTTTGCATGAATTATCCCTACTCGACGCGACGTCAACGCAATTATCGCCATAATCATATCTCTGAATACATTCTGGGAACAATTTTTTTCTCCCCGAAGATAGACATTCGCATTTTCTTCAATTACGAGTGCCGAAAGCACCTCATCTGTTAATATACCAATCACGTGTCCTATTGATTTTTCATTTCCAGTTAGTTAATGACTAGAGGCTTGATTACTCCCGAGAATAATTCAGCACCTCATTTCAAAGGTCTGATCTGAATTCTAAGCTCTGGTACCAATTCACAAGATTCAGTCGACCCTCTCGGTAGTGGGATATAGCTCAGCCCACAATCAGTCGGTTGCCTTTAATGCATGATAGTTATTTGAATAACGAGATAATGGCCTTTGTCGTCGTTGCCGAAAGTAGATTGCTTTAATAGCCGTACCTCGACTTCAGCTAGTTGTACTCTGTGGCTTGTCGTATAAGACGTATGTACATACGTTGCACCGTAGGTTACCGCTTTTGAATTTTTCCGCCAAGTAAACATTATATACCTGGAATGAAAAAGCTCACGTAACTTACCTTATGCTTTGCGGCTTTTTTAAAAAGTATTTTGATTTTTTTATAATATTATCGCAATTAACGTCTCGCCGGCGTAATACGCATCTTTAAAAAAGCACGTAGTGTCGTACGTTGCAGGTCTTGAGTAGCTTCTGCAGCTTCTTCCAACTCGAAGATCATCAAGATCGTCGCTAGGCAAGATCGACAGCTGCATACGGGCTTCGGATCACTCATACGTAGAGAGAGTTTTACGCGTTTCAGTCACTCGCTAGTTGGGCTATCACAATTTTAACACGCTCTTTTTCTTCTTATTATTCTTCTATCTTTTTCTTGTTCATTTATCTCTTCTCCTACAGTCTATACCATACCACTTCTTTTTTACGGTCGTAGTTTTTTTTGTCCATGGGTTTCCTTCACCTGTCAACCTCATATCCATTCACCTAACACTTCTGATCGACTACTATTTTCAGCTTTTTCTTTATTTCTTTCTATTCCTTTATCGGTTAATATGATATGCGGGCATCAGAAAACCGCAGGCAGGTTTCACTTCAAACGGCGTAGAGAATTGAAGATGTTTAATTCTTTTCCGTCTTATTCATTCCAAAGACAAAAATTGATGATCACCTGGCAAGAGGTGAGGGAAGAGAGTACATGCGAAAATTTGTGATCAGCAAAGTAAATTGCGTTGTTTTACAAAGGGCGGAAAAGGGCGAAGGTACTCTTGAGGATGGGGTTGAGAGAGTTTAGCTCAAAAAGACCGTAGCGTTGCAGTGCAGAGTGTCGTTGGGGACGAGGAGAACACTCAGTACGTGTACAAAACCCCTTTTCGGCTTGGTTAGGGCTTGGTACAATCAACGCTGAATGAATAAATGATTCTGAATGAATCACCAACACGTAGCCAAAGTCACGCGCCAGATACTCGTATACGCATACGTGTATTATACACGTAAGTATATATGGTCTGTAAACGTGCAGTATGTATGTATACCTAAAGCACACTCACTCCACCGAGTTTATTCCAGATGTAAATTCTCCTACCAGTTGGTACAAAAATAGCGTACATCTGCTTAGATATTCACGAGATTCCGGAAACTGAGACTCTTTCGGTAAATATATCGAGGAAGTCGGAGGCTCCTGTCGAGCTAATGCACATCAAAGAATTCGTCGCCCTGTTAAACCCTGCAGCATGGTGAAAATTGTCATTCCAATTGTAATCCCGTTGCGCACCGAGTCAGAGTTTCTATAGAAAGATTATTATCCCGAAAATTTACGTAGTCAATTCGAAAATCTCCGAATGGAAAAACACCGAAGGTACGATTCTTAAAGTCTAGCAGACCGTTTCACTTTTGATTGCAAAAAATTTCGTGGATTTTTTTTATCTTCCCTCACAAACGTTGAAGGTGCATTTTGAGATTTGCCCACGTGTGTCGAGTGGTAGCGTGGATGGGAATCATTCATTCTCAAGTACTTGCGCACGCATAGACAAGCATCGACGTAATGAAATAATGATGGTCAGTCGGAGGGCATAACAAGGTCGCTTTCATCAAGCACTTCTTCTCGCTTAGGTACCCAAAGCTTAAGTAGCTAGAAAAAAAATTGTCCTGTCTTGCATTCTGTACTCCGGCGAAGTAAAAGAAAATATTCGCAAGAATTGATCAAATTTTACTGGATATTAGGTAAAAATCCCGCGCCTACTTGACGATTTTTCATCATATATTTCATTTTGCATAAAACATCAGACTCTGTATGTATGGGAATAGAAATTTTTATCGATTACGTGATTCAGACTGAATATGAAAAAAAAAAACTGAGAGAAATACTCGACTGGATTACTCTGACGAACTGCGTTGCGTGATAAATTATCTCCGCGCGCAGACTTTGACCATAAGTATATATATTTTCAATCGAAGAATTTACACGGCCCGAAGGTTAAACAAATTTATATACAGTATCGACAATAAACGTCGAGGTTTGGTTAGTGAAAACAAGTTTCTTAGCGAGAAATTGAAAATTCGGACGACTCGAGGAACCCGTTTTTCCTCACCTTACAATCAGCTCAACGACGTATCAATTATACTGTTGTTTGTTGAGGAAGTTTAAAAATTCGAGCTTTTAATACCTCGTGACTAATAATACGAAATGTGAACTTGAAAATGGATGACGTGAAAAACATTGAATAGAAAAAAAAAAAACAAAAAAAAAACGGCTCTTTCTTATAACATACCGTATCGCACTGTGCGCTCACTTGCGTTGAAACATACGTGACTACGTGTATAATATGTTTCCTCGACGAGTACCGCATTGTTGGTTCGGTATATATGGGAGTCAAACCTATCCGGAGTTGCGGAGCGTGTCTCCGTTTCCTCAGGAAAGCAACACCTTAAACCCGACACAATTTCCATGCCACGTCCTCTCAGTTACACGAGCGCATACGCGCAAACGTATCCGCCTCTTCTCTTCATTCAAAGTACGATGCTGAAGCGCTAGATAAAACTATCGAGGAAATATTGCGGGTGAAAATTTAGTAGGATGGTTGAAATCTCAATTTTTCACGTATACAACCGGGTGATTTTTTTAAATCGTCCCAGGCGAATATCTCGAAAACCAGAGGAGATACAAGAAAAAGTTTGATACAAAACTTGAAGGGTTCTGAGGGGGAAAGATAATGCTGATATGCGTTGATTTGTGGATTACGCCACTTACGAGATTTTTCAACTACTTCGTGATTTTTGATAGGGGACACATATTTTCACCATGACTGGCTAATAGCAAGTTCAAAGACGAACTCAAAAACGTAACTTAAAAAGTCTCGGAAATGTTCGAAAATTTTTGAAATTTATTCGAAATACACTTCCACATTTTTGGAAGGCCTTTAAAATATCTCAAAAATGTTCAGAAAGTGCAATACTCAACCACTTTTTGCCAAAATGAAGCATCAATTCCCGAAATTTGAAGTTTGACGCTTGATCTTGGGGATTGATCAAACTTTGGGGATTGATGCTTCATTTCGAAAGAAACTGCTTTAGTATTGCACATTCGAAGATTTTCGAGCAATTTTATGAGCCTTCCGAACATGTTGAAGTTTTTACACAAATTTTCGAAACTTTTGAAAATTTGGAAAATATTTCGGAATTTTTTTATTTCACGTTTCTGAGTTCATCGTTGAACTATTGCTATTAGCCAGTCATGGTGAAATTACGTGTTCCCTATCCAAAATCACAAAGTAGTTGAAAAATCTCGGAAGTGGGGCATTCCACAAATCAACGCATATCAGCATTATCTTTCCCCCTTGGAACCCTTCAAGTTCTGTATCAAACATTTTCTTGTATCTCCTCTAGTTTTCGAGGTATTCGCCTGAGACAAGAAAAAAAAAAAATCACCCTGAAAGAAAGAGAAAAAAAAAATAAAAATTGATGAAGATATGAGAAGTTATCTAGCACGAATATTGTAGTATCGGTAGAAGCCGAGGTATTCTAATATCGATCAATCGACATACCGAGGATCCAATTTTCCTCGCGGTATTTCTGGGATTAGTAAATGCCGATGGTTCGATCCTTGGCAGATTCCTTTCAGCTTTTCACTAACACAGGTCCAGCTCTTCTCTACTCACGAGACAAAAATAGTAAAAATATTTATTTTCGGTCAATGCCTCGCTCCTTCACATACGTCAGATGTGCACTGAGGGGAGGACGTGTGCAGTCTCGTTCTTAGAGGAGAAGAGGGGAGATTCTAAAAGCTATACCACAAGATCTCATGTTCTGGCCCTGGATCAGGATTGCGAAGGGTGCCTTCAGACAGAGCTTCTCATTCTACTATATTCTCAAGAAAACTTCTTGACCAACAAAAACCGTCCATATCTTCTGGGGAAAAACCATAGCGAAAGAATGAAGAAATCCAATCGTCAGATTCGCGTCATTCAACGTCAGAAATCCGATCCGATGATTTTTCCAATTTTTTTATTCCGAGTCCAGTAAATAGCTCAAAATTTTTGAAAGATGGTTGACAACCATCGCTAAACCGTACCAGGACCGATCCCCTTTGTCTGTAACCCGAGCCGACAATACACCTCCAAAATGCCTCTGCTGCTATATTTTTCAAGGGATGACGACTCGTATGTGGCTATGAACGCAGGGCGAACCGGGCACGCGCCGGTCTCCCTGGCTTCCGGTCGCCACCCTCTAACTTCCGCCACCCTACATATTATATTCCGTACGACAAGGCGTTTACGTGTATTCGTAAATGTCTGGCCATATATGAGTGTGTATCTCTGTGCTAAATGCATCTGCAGTCGTCGCGCAGGGTAGACCCTCCTCTCTCTTCTTCTCAGTCTTACACTGGGTCCCAATATAAGACCGGGACTTAGAGGGTAGACAGATGTAGATAGGAAATTTTATAGCGTAAGCAAACCTTCGAATGAAATATACTACTTCTGTCTGTCGTCTGTCTGTCTGTCTGTCAGTTTGCCTTCGGATCAGGGTTGACAAAAATATAATTCAAAATCTAACGTCATTACATTTTCAATTATACCATTACATGTCAAATGAGTTCAGTTACACTTTACGAATGTATAATTGACACTCTGGATGACTCTCATCCCTGATCTGGGTAAAGACTTCTGAATCTGATTTTTTTTTTCCACTAGTTTCTGAATACGCCCTCGATACCATTTTTTTCATCACGCCGTGCGAAAAAGTGCCATTATACGCACGCAAGCGTGCATATAATCGGACTTTACGCGCCTTTGTAATGAAAAATTTCGTTCGATACATGTGTGCAAGTTGTTTTTACACTCGTGAGATTGTCACCCTCGCTTCGCTCGGGCGACAAACCCCTCACTCGTGCAAAAACAAACCCTTGCACGCGCGTATCGAAATGTACTATTATAAATCCACGGCGTGAATTATGCGAATCGCGAAATTTCAACTGTTTGCCATTTAACGCCATTTTCTACAAGTATTTGGAATATACGCTGTCTGGCTAATATCAAATCCCCGAATTCTTTTGCATTTCGCAACTTATATTTCAGAGTCAAACTTGACCGACGAATTTGAGGTCGAAAAAAAATCCCACATGGTAACCCACGGCTCGTTTTTATTCCTTCTTCGAATGGGAAAACACATGCGGATCGACAGACAGGAATAATAATGCAAAAATTGAAAAAAACAAAACAAAGATAAGAAAAAAAACCATAACAAAAAAATGAAAAATAAATAAATAAAAACGACTTAATGAGTGCGAGTGAACGAGTTAAGAGTTACGGACATCGCGCACAAGGAAACGGAGACACGCCTGGTCTGCAAGTCGCCCCTCCTGAACCCCCGAGTTTCCGGACGTGAAAGAGTGCCTATATCGCTGCTCGATATTTTTCGAAGATAAAAATTGAGGCCCAGGTGTAGACGATTGAAGGAACTTGTTTTCGGATTTTTTTAACCTGATTCGATGAATGAAACTCAAGGTGTAATATCTGAGTTTGTTTTGACCTTTCAGTGGCACCACGTATTATGGTAATCGGGTTAATTGTATCCCGATGCAATAATAGATCTATGAATTGAACAATTCGTGATAAACTGAAGCTGGATCGCCGTTTAGACCGTAGATGTGAGTATTTCACAACCTGACGTAATGATTGCGACGAATGGTGCAAATGGACCGGGGAATTTCTGATTATTATCCTTGGTCTGAGTCTTGGCCGCAGTTTATCAAAGTTGAATGTGTGGCTTTCTTTCTGCTAAGTATATTCCATTTTTGATAGTCGAACCGGACGCGTAATTTCAGTCTATTATTTCCTATGTATTGTAACGTTAGCGTTAGCGTTAACGTTGAATGAAAAGGGTTCCTGGGAATTTAATGATATCCTTTAAGCACAAATAATTAAACGAATGTAAGACGTGTATTTTCAATAACGAGTGTACAGATTGACGTTCAGAAAAAGACTATTTGTACAATAATATTAGTTGACGCAGCAACCGTAACTCATTTGTGTAAAGGACATGTCTTTTATCTTGTGAGCCTACTGCCTACTACGAGTGTATGAAACGTAAAAGGAGGAATTTGCCCATCGTAACAGTATCATTATAGCTGAGCTGCAGATATCGAACGATATTTGTAAACTGAGTTGATACTTTCGATCATTGAGGAATGAAATGAATTGTCACTCGAACTATCCTAACTACACGCGAATGCAGAATTAATACTTTTCGATCACTCAATCACCATACCTGCATGAATCCTTACGAATCTCATATTCATTTCTATTATATCGTTATGAGGGCGACCGGTCGTTATACCCCTGCACAATGTGCCATTGGTAGGGGTTCTGATTTACCTGGGAACTCTTA
The DNA here is from genome assembly GCA_963989295.1 of Ametastegia equiseti. Classification (NCBI taxonomy): domain Eukaryota; kingdom Metazoa; phylum Arthropoda; class Insecta; order Hymenoptera; family Tenthredinidae; genus Ametastegia; species Ametastegia equiseti. The sequence continues at coordinate 9,242,478 of OZ022393.1, forward strand.
CGACGCCGGAACCCGTCGTTTGTGGCCTGAGCCTTTTCGGAAACATCTGAGTTTTTTTTTTTTCTCATTTTTTCTTCATCCTCTGTGTAGGAAGTCCGCAAGAGTTGCAATAAATCTCCAATCTCATTTTTTTTTTCTTTAGCAGGTAGCCTTAAGTCTTGAAATACCAGATCTACTCAGATATTCACTAGCTTAGCGAAGTTGCAACGTCGTATACATGTATGAGTCTGACATGTCTTTCCCCACCTTATGGAAAGAACAAATCTTTTCCTCAAGGAACAAGTATGGGAGTGACGTAAATGACCAATAATAAACATACGAAGACGGCCGAGTTGAAAATGAGGAAACATGTTTACTGAAAGGTGACGTTATTACTAGCCAGTCCATATGTAATTGCGCATGTTGGTATAATATGATGACTGCGAATGGTGCTCGCGGGCGAGATATATCCTCGTGAATGAAGAGAACAGTCGTTACTTGAGGAAGGGAGGCATAACTCACTCAGTTAGGTAAGACCCGTAACAACAATCCGGGTATAGAGGATGTGCTCGCGATCATCGAAAGGAAGCGCTATGCACGGTGCCGTGGGCATCCGTCCCATCTCGTCGGTCAAGGAGGATACGTTATTTAGGCTCATCTCTTTCTAAGGCTTCCAAATTGTGTCGAAAAATCTTTGGTTAGCATAACCGGTAACTATATTGGTATACTGCACCCGTCGTCGAAAGGTTTCTGCGGAATCATTTTAAATACCGGTTTCGCATGTATCTATATCCACGTTTTCACGCAAACCTGCGACCATTGAGGATCCATTAACAGTCTGAGTTTCTGCATGTATCAGTTGACAGAGATAGTCAAACGATTATACTGGATTGCCACGATTTGAGATAAAATTTGGTACATGGGGGTTTCTCACTTCAGCGATTGCCCAATTAGTGACTAATGCTTCCGTTTCTCTGCATATTATATACGTTTATTGGTGAACGTACGTATGAAGTGGATTTCGAAGGCCTGAATGCGAAACTGGCAAAGTTCACTCGACGCAATTTCATACAAGAACGGTAAATTTCTCAAAACTCCGAAATTAGACAGGATAATCTTGGGTTTGGCTTCCTAGAATGAGACTTTCTTGAACACTGTATCAATGGTAATAGTGACGCATATACAGCCAGTATCTGATTTATAATTTGTAGACTTGGATAGTAAAAGTTGTGGGATTGCCACTTTTGCACCCAATCGTATGTAGTCCTTGTTGCACCACTAGTGGCAATTTTCTCAGTTTTATATTAAAACGCGATTACCTGATGCGTATATATGAATACCTGCGATAAAGCTGATCTAAATTACACAATGTAGCATAATGGTACTGATTTCATATTATACTCGAGATTTTCATTCCTACGTTTATTGTCACGAACCCTATATGCCACTGCACTGCTATATCCATTCAGGATTTCTAGTCGTCCATATGGTACGTACACGTATTTTTCTCCATGTGCCATTTCCATGCACCTCTTCCCTAACGAGGGATACCTAATAGGTATAGCACGAGGGTAGACCCCGAATTTCTGTAAGGTGCAATACCCTCGCGAGATCGTAGTGGAATGTGCTCCGATTGTTATGCACCCTTTTCACTTGTTGATTTTATGATTATAATATGAAACCTGTCTTCTTTTAATTCATATACACAGGGAAGGTGCGCGGAGGCAGGTTTTGTGCCAAATTTTCGCTTGATTCTATATGTGCTTCGATTAAAATATGTACAACTAGATTTATACAGTTGAACAAATACTCATTGATGTGATAATAGTACCGCATATATGCTTGGACATGTACCCTGTTTGTTACAATACGGGATAATCTGATCTGAGCTGATTCAGCTTGGTTCGTTTTACGAGGTAAGACAGAGCTCCGATTGTCTCTGGTTTGATAATCTCCATATTTCTGTGTATGTGTGGTTTGTTTCTATACCTAATTAAATATGGCACGTAATGTTTTTCAAACTATATACATTTTTTATACCTCATAACTGTAGACTACGCGAACGTGCTTCCGATTATAATAATTGAGGTATATAGACTTCTGTGAATTGGGCTAGTCGGTATAAAGTTGACTAGTTTCAAATTTGATGATGTTCTGAGAGAGTGTTTCCTTCACCTTGGAGATTCGAGAAATAGCCATCATCATCATCATCAGCTTTCCAATGGAATTCTCAAAACCCACGAAATACTATCTCAAAATGTTACTCAACTTCAACTGTCCAATTTAAAATTCGTCAACTTAGCAGCAACAATTCCAGTTACGTGTGAACGTCCATTTCCCGTATCTATACTATAGGTAAAAATTCTGTGGACTTGATTCCTGCTCGAAAAATGTTTCAATCGCAGAATCTATAGTACATCGTTGTGTATCCTTTTCTTTTTTGTTTTCCACATTTTTTGCTTTCGTCTGTTCGCTTCGCGAGATTGGATTTTGCCTTGAAAATTGCGAACCTTCGCGTCGTCCTGAAAACTGCAATGCGGTTTCTGTCGAGATAGAAGGTTACGCTATACCTACATACGTACGTATACATACCTATACATACTGCTACGTGCTTTAGGTGGTACATAGATCCTGGTATACCTGCAAGCATGACGTACACACGTGTACCGGGATTCCCTTCGACCCAACTAATACCCACATCCCGGGGACACACGGGCAAAAGCTAATATCGTGGGGTATGGGGCTTACCGTTCTGCGTACCTTCTTGAAATATTGCAGGGATTATGTAAATGAGGGATAGACAGGCTTGGGTAAAATGTCACATGTTTGATATTCGTTGCCAATTTATTATACAACCGGATATTTTCCCCAACGATTTCGCCAAAATGATTAGCTATTCGTTTATTCGATAATTGCCAAATCCTAATCCTGAAATCCTAATCGCGATTCAATTGCCAGGTACATTTATCGCTTCACCAACTCGCTTGAGCTGATTCGTTTGAAACCTTTCAATGTTCCTCGTTCGCTAATGATCAGCTCGTTCTGTTTAACGAATCACTTTATTATACTCTTTGATTGGGTTTTTTAGCGCCTCGCAATCGGCAAAACCAGAGACAACCTGAGGATACGGTCCATTTTAAGCCCAGTGATTTTCTTCGACTCAGATTCACCAATATGTGGATGTAGTTCTGACATGTTTTGGGTAAAATAATATACAGTGACTCGCAGCTGAGACAAAGTGCTGGCGTAAATTTCGAAATCGCATGTAGATGATAAACTCTATAGACGGGATTCTCTGCAAGTTTTATATGAATAATTCTTTTCCTCTAGCATCGCGCGTCGTCGCCTTGGAGTGGGTTCTCTTCTTTTTCTCCTATTCCCGGGTTAATTATAAACTAGTTAGCGGATGCGAGGCAAAACTGAGCGAGTATAAAAGCTTCGCCGGCCTATGCGTGAGAGACTAAACTGTAATAATTATTATTCTTCGTTGCACGTGGTGGTCTCGTAGAGGTACAGAATGAATTCATACTGTATGAACATCGCGAGATTACATCAGGCAAATGAAGTCAAGGGGCTCTTCTTCACTAGCTTGTACCATATGATGCGTAATAAGAAATACCTACGGGTGCCGGACGAGTGTGAAGATTTTTTTTCTTAGTTTTATATGTATTCGTAATGGAGGAAAGAAACCCTTACAAATGAGCGGACTATGCATTACCCGCATATACTAGTAAACCTCAAGTCATTCAGGGGAAGATGTCCAGGATGACCAGATTGAGGCTGTTATGAATTCTTATCTCGTCTCATCAAATATATATCACGGTTTGTAGCCCCCATATGGAATATGAACAGTATGTGTGATCGGTTATTCTATAGGGGTAATCTCACCTGAATTCAATCCCCATAATTTCATTTAAACGTATGGAATCTGCCTGGTCATTTTCATGAAAGAGTTCTTTCAAGGGACCCGCAGGCTCTTTAATTAATTTCTTGAAAATTCTCGATGCCTCGATATCCATTTTTCTAAACTTTATATCTCTTTTTTTATTCAAAGATCTCTGAAAATATTGTACGGTATCTTCATGGTTATTATACCCAATGAAGCTATTTCCACTTTCCAAATGGCGTTTATCCGATTCTTTCAATATATTGTGAAGTGATAAAAACTATATTACTGTTCATTCACTGGCCCGTATACTCAAGATGTAATAATTCGTTTTGCAGCTCGTGAATATAGAAGTTCAATCAATCATCGAGATGAATTTCACCAGTGCAGTAGGCGAACGAACAAAAAAATCTCGTGCGATCGGTTGCATTTCGGTTTTCGAATCGTCGTAGCGTTACGATTGGTCAGATTTGTTGGTATCTCTTGCACATTGCGCGACGAGCAATGCAAGTCGAGAGACCGTGAGCTATTGAAGAGATATATATCGGATTACCATGAGACTCATAAGATCTTCCTCGTCCCATGACAACCCTAAACGAACGTCGTCGCCGTACGGATGGTAGAGCATGATGGAACATGGAAGACCGTGAAAGATAAGAGAAATAAATAAAGAAAAAATTCAATAGACAGAAAATTTCTCTTTTCTTTTTCTTCGTTAATTTCTTCCCTAATTATCCGAATCTAAAAACATGAAACGAATTTAATTGGAAACGCTGATGTAGTTATCTTATCCAATCTCACACATCCTCGCTTCCCCTAACCGAAACCAATTTATATTATCGAATCGAAAGAGCTGTTTCGATAGAAAAAATGAAAATGTAGATGAAAAAAAGAAAAACAGAAATCCAAGATCACCCATTCCCTCTTATATTATACTCGGAGGCATTGATCCTCATTTATCAGACCCCTGGCTCCTGGCACGCGACCAGCTAACCAAGGGTCGGATCTCTCTGCCTTCTTCTTCTTCTTCTCCTTCTTCATCTTATTCTTCATCTTATCATCATCCCATAGCCTCCACTGGATTCAAGTATCTCACTGGTATCTCTGTATGCGTGGCTTGCAGGACGTGGCTGCTGCACTCTTGCGTATGTATGCGTATCTGTAAAAGCCATGCACACGTATCCCTGCATACCTATACCTGCCTAACTAACCTATACACACTGCGTATGGGGAGATATTGGATCGAGTCAGGCAGGCAGGCAAGCAAGCAGGCAACCGAACCAGGGAGTCTGGGTGGCACCTAGCCTCGCCACCTCCGAAGGGGCAGCCGGGTGCGCTCAGGTAAGGGCAGCTGTGCACCAGGTGCAATTCACCCCTGAACACCCCTGCGGTTGTCTTTAGGTGGGGAACGGAGGCTTCCGATTGGTAGTTGGCTCGCGCGGGCCTTGGCGATACCCCGGGTGCGCGTTCGACGATCCTTCAGTTCGCTGCGAGCGCTCACACAGAAAGCGAGTGCTCCGAGCTCCTCGTGGTTACTCGTTAGTTTACGCGTTACGCGGCTCAGTCCGCTACTTAGGGAATTAGGGTTCAATAGATTCGTACTTTAGCTAAAAATCGCGAATCTGATCATCTAAAACATTCAATTCTCTTAGCATTTTTTTCTTGGGATAATAGGGAAGGACCTCTGATAATAATTACTCGATATATCACCGTGATTAGTTCGATTGAAAGCGGTTCAGATCGTCGCTCGTAGGCTGAAGGGTCTTTAATCTTCTAGTCAAGTAAAGCCGAAGGTAGAATTAATCGATGTGCTGATCCTGCCGCGTATTTTGGGGTAAATAACGATTATCCTGCTGCATATAGTGGATACAAAAGTGCAGTCATTTCAAGTTTTGCCCATCACACACACACACACGGATATACATACGTAAAGAGATTATATCGTGAGAGCTGATTATCGAAGTACCTACAACGATAATTAGTAGCAACTGGGAGACAAGAGAAAAAAAAAAAAAACAAAAAAAAAAACCAAGTAATATACAGAATACTGTGACAAAGTGATAGGAAAAGTTTTGTGAAAATTTTTCGAGTTTTAAGTAAAAAGACGGCTCCATTAATGGGGGTGTCCGGTGATTGCGCGGTGCGCTCCGCCGGCAGTAGGAGTCATCCCTGTCACTGCTGCAGTCACGCGGCCAACGCGAACGCAAGTGCCTCGTCTCAACACCAAAACCAAAATCAAAATCAAAATCACAACCATAACCACCACCATCATCACCACCATCACCACAACAACAATAACAACAATAATAACAACAACAAAAGCACCGATACCCACCACCAGAACGGTGCCGATACCGTTGGCGTGTTGGCACCTCTACGTAGCAAGATGAAAGTCCTCAAGAAACTTAAACGGAAGATGGGACTGGGTGAGCATTGCCATAATTTATATCTATTTCTTATTATCTTTTGGTCTTTTTTATACTTAATTCCGCGCCTTTGGTCATTTCGGAGCAACCCGATCCAGACCAACAACTTGGAGAACAATTTGCTTCCTTCCGGTGTATTTTTATTTCATGATCGAGTTCAATGCACGAATAGTACGCGGATGAGATTCCTTCTCATCATCGTCTGTACAGGAATGAGATTTTCGGACGCTGATCGAGCCTGTTCGATAAATTATAATACTAGTGGTGAGATGTTTGCGTGTCCTTAGTAGGTACGTTGCTTGCTTTTTCGACTTTCATACCACGCGACGATGATGATGATGATGATGTGGCTACGGCGAATTCCACTTATTAATATACATGCATGTTGCCACTTTGGAACAACACCTGCTATGACGTAATTGGAATTTCAACCTTCTAATGAGATCGCGCGCGATGCACTCTGCATGCAGCGGTTGCTAAGTGGAATCTCAGGACTCTCTTATCCTATATTCGCGAATATTGCTTACCTCTGTACACCTGGATATACATGTACACATATATTGTATACGTATCGATCGGATTTATTATCGCAATTTTCAACCCTCGTTAACTTGTTCACGTATAATATATGCACGTTCGTGTCACATCGTGAATCGCAAATTCAATCCCGCGCTTAAAGATGAGCCTGAAGTGCCGAGATGAAAGATTGTGTCCCAGTTATGAGAACGAGAAAAAGAGAGAGACAGTTGATGAATGAGACAATAGAGAACTGATGCGAAATAGGTCGTAGGCACATCGTCATCCACCGGATGGATGGACCGATACGTAAATACCCCCCAAGCTTTCTGCTGCTGATGAAAATGAGAATGAAAATGAAAACAGGTTCGGTGTGGGTATCCACTGGTGTCGTATTTTCCGGTCAGAGATCACGTTGATAAATTATTTGAATAGAAATAGGTCGATGCCGCAGTGCACTGGTGCGAATTCTCGCCGCTCCGGAGATTCTTCAATGTAGAAAACAAAGCAGCAGAAAACAGTATAGCTATACCTACTTTTATTTTTCTCAGCTAATGTTCAATTCTTTCAAGTCTAAGAAGAGGGTGGAAAACAGAATTTAAAGAAATTTAGTATCTTTTTAGCAAATTATTACTCGGTTTGGAACGAAGGAGTCAGATCGGTGATTCACAAGCACCGTTTTACCGGTAACGGGGTAACGTATTTTGCGTAAAACGTGATCATCATACCTACTCAGCACGGAATCGTGGCCGTACCTCAAGCTGACTAACCCGTAGAATCTATACGCTTTTTACTTTGTCTTCGAAAGCCGCATTGCACTGGCGATGAACCAGACAGGTAGACAGCCGTTCGTGAGTTTGTCTTTTTGCACGTCTGTGAAGACAAAGTTCTCACACTCAATTATCGAGTGGACAGGATTATCCCGCTTTTGGCTTTAGGCTAAGAAAGCCAGGTTTTGTATTCATCCCTGGATTGATTCGTGACTCTAGACTTTGTATAGAAGCAATAAATTTTTTATAATTGGTATGATACTCGGTTTGTTCAACGCAGCACGCGGTTCTTCTTTGCTTATAAGCGTACAAATTGTGCAACGCGAAATGGGTTTGCGTTGTATGTACTGCATCGTGTCTTGCGGCCAGGAATGACAAAGCTTTGCTGGTAGTCACGAGAGCGTAATATGCGAACAGGGCGATCGATATTGCACTCAACTATAGGCTTGTTGGTATCGTAGCCATTGTTGTCGAGGTGTTCCACGGACAGGTGGGCTCGTTGGTCTAACACTCGGCCACATACCAGTCGGCGCTTCACGCTTGAGCATCATTCACATGCGTGTAAATTCTAGGGGTTTCATTATTTTTTAGTATTTTGTTCATCATTTGGAGTCTTTGCCATTTGGGTGAAGGAAGTGATTTTTGAAGGTACGATATCCCGTACACAGCTCCGTAAAAACGAAATTTTTATAGCTGAAGCAGTCTAAGAAGGTTCGCAATTTTGTGCGGATCGCCAATCGAGATGATCCATCGGCAAGCAAAGAGCCTGAAGCCAAAAGAAAATAACGGTTTTCAAGAAGTTTGAAACAATTGTGGAGTCGTTTACTCTAATAACAATTCTTCGGAGCTCTTTGCTCCTGGTTCTTGAACTGATATTCTCGCCTGGAGGTATTCCTTGCCCGAAGACCCACGCTGAGGATATTGGGCTATACCTCGTGGGGGAGCTCTTCGAGTAAGTGAGGACCGTATACCCAAAGTTTTTGTTTATTTACACGTTTCCAAGACTTGGAGTCGTCTAAGGAAGCGAACGAATTTCCCGATTCTATAGAAATTCATGTTTCCCTCAGTATTCGGATTTCGGCGTTTCGATTTTCACCTTCGCTGCATTGAGACGAATTTGATAAATCTGTGAAATTCTTTGTGTCGCTTGTAGTCTATACGGCTTCTCTCATCGTCAGTATGCCACAGCTGTTAGTCGGGCAAGAACTTCTTTTCGTAGTAATTCAACGAGCCTTGTACCCACTGTAGCCCTACCAGCTGAGCGTCAAAGAAACAGCTGACAAGTCTGTTGTGTACCCCCTCTCACAGATACCCTAAAAATCTCTACTCTATGACGGAAGTTTATACCTGGGGCATCGGCACGGGCTTTCAGCAGTGGTGATCATCATGACTGAGGCGATCCCAGTCATTTTACTTCTACCTTTTCTATTCATCGAGAGATTTTCTTTCCTTCCTTTTTCTTTTTTTTTTTTTCCTATTCCGAAGTGGAGGCAGCCCGGTTTTATTCTCGGGTAAAACCCCCTCAGGCCGTTTTACACTGCTGTTCCCAACATTTCGACAGCATCTGTTGAATCTCGGTCGACTTGGTTGTGCCAAAGATCTGTCGATAATTGCTTAAGAAAAGGAAAGAAAAAAGAAGAGAAAGAAGAAGATGAAGATGATGATGATGATGAGGTTTATTCTCGAAAGCCTACTGCTGTTATGTCTGAGTCTGGTATCGAGCTGAGGATTGTTTTTGTTCTAGTAAAGAAGGAAGTTATTCTATAATCGGTCAGGAAACTCCCACGTTACTTCCTCGTTCCTTATGCGTCGATACGGTAGACAGACAGACAGACCACAGAAGTACCTACTACATCGTAATTAAAATACTAATAAATTGAGTGTGGTTTGAAAAAAGTCAAGGTGAATTAACGGATGGAATACTTGGAATAATCGTATTAAATAGGTAAACGCAGACGTTCAGTTCATATTCCTTTTCCTTATACAATTATACCTCAAAGGCACTTGCAACGCCGGATGAACTCCAACGGATAATTAAACGTTAATAATAGTCAGCCAGGTATGCAATATTCGGAAGTTTCCGTAACCCCGCGGTTCGGTGCCCTCCCAGGTACCAGCTACCTATACAATGAGTGTTTCCGGTCCCGGTACTGAAGAGCAGGAAGTTGGAATGATCGTCGCAGAAATAGCACACCATTCTTACATTGATTTCGTTTGAAAGAGAAATTCGAATTTCTCAATGGATTCGAATTTCGGAAGAGGGTTGAGAGTCTAGTTTTGCTCGTTTGAAATTTTTTCTTCTTTTCCCCAAAATCTAGAATTTCATATCGAGCAGTTTTTAATGAAACGCGCAAAAAAAGGAAACACTCCTCTTCCACAAATTCATTATTTTTTTCATTTAATTTCGGGAAACATTGCGTGTGGTTATTAAAATTTCGAACGTTACAAAGAACATTTTTACCTGGCCGTTTGAAACTGTTCCCTCTAAATGAAACCAGAGAATGGTTAAAACCGGCAAAAATTAAAAGTGTATAGCAAATACGTGTGAATTCGTGACACGTGTGTGAATGTCTGTATCTGTGTATACTTTACACGCAGGAAGTGGGCGACGGTGTGTATACCGCCTCGTCCTCAACACGTTGCGTAATATCCACAAGCTATCAAACAACGATTGTAAATAGAAAAATAAATCGTACCTATAGCACGGAGGCACGCTCCTACATTGGTCTACACGAATGCTCGAATCAAAATGAAATGTGAAATGAAACACATCCCACTGTTACCTTGCTCTGTTATCACGTCCATACACGCTCCGATTGGAAGTGGAAGAGACCGAAGGTATAGTGGCAGCGTGTACTTTTCCAGTTGGTATCAACGTCTCTAGGCCTAGCTTAGTACGAAAATATAGTACCTATACTGTGTAATTACACGGCAGGAAACAGGGCCGTGGTTACACACATCCTTCAGGAAAAACGCGTGCTAGCACTTGTCAAGGGACGGGAAACAGTCCAAAGATGGTAATGAAATAGGAAAAGAGTTTCAAACCAGGAAAAACATGAACCAGCATGAATAACAGTCGTTTCAAGTGCATTGATCAAGATGCTGATTCCAGCCTCACTGTCCAGAATCCTCAAGTTTTGTCGCGAGGGATAACATAATGGAACAGGAGTAGTGGCTGTTCCAAAATCCGCCTTACATTCATATTGGTAACACAGTGCAGTTCAGGTCTTGGTCTAATACTGAAAGGGCTTCTCTCTTAGTGGGTGAATAGGGGAACAGTACAGAATAGACCATACTAGAAAAAAGAATGTAAGAACAAGAAGAAAGAAAACGAACATGAAAAACAATGAAGAAGAAAAAAAATTCTACTCAGGAGAACTTCCCAATAAGATGGCGGCCTTTTTCTACACAGGTCATCGTATCGTCTAGAGTGCACCACCGGAGTCTATCGAGCTCTCTAGCCACCTCTCTTTGTTCAACTCTTGTCACTTCATATTTTACATCTCTTTCTCACTCTCCCACTCGAAAGAGTCTTCTCTCTTATACTACTACTACTGCTATTACTACTACTACTACTAAGCTAGTCTTGCTGCTCGCTTTGCTAGGTGAATCACTCTCTCGGTCAGAGATTCTCAGCTGGATGCTGTAAATGCCCTAAGGGTTTTATCCATCCTACGTCACCCAGGACAAAAAAAAAACAAAAAAAAAAAACAGATAAAATCAAAGAAAAAAAAAACAAAAAAAAACAAAAAAACAGCAAACAAATGAGGGTGAAGGAAAACCCTCATCACGGAGTAAACATTCGATGTACGTGAACTGGTTTTTCCTGAACACATCATCAGCGAAATCATGAATACCTGAGTTGAGTATATTCTACGCAAAGAATTTCAATTAGTCACTTTCTCCAGTTGGGATAGACTACAGGCTCATTGGAGAAACTGATGATGCACAATTTGCAGATACAGTTTCATCAAAAGTTGTACATATGAATGAACAGAGCAATTGATGTAATCGGTAATCGGTAGGACTGAGCACCGTTTCGTCTAGTTAAACGCGAAGAAGAGTCAGAACGTCGTGTACTCTGTGCATACATAATAAATATCATCATACACACGTTTGTGCGTGGTACCGCAGTGTGGTGAACGGGAACTGGGATAACGTATATCCTACACTAAAGGTAAAAACCACCCGCGTTTATTTGAACTTGCCTTCATCTTCTTATTCTTGGTCTTTCTTCTTCGGGTAGGTATAATCACACTGACCAACCTCACTCACGCAATGCACACTGGCATTTCACACGTACTTTCCTGCATACATTCATACATACATGTGTGTACTGAAATGACGTCATATCAAGAACGGCAATAACCCTGTGTCTATATCATCACATACCTACCTACCTACCTATCTACCTACATACACAAACTCGACATATCGAGAGGACCGGTTTCTTCTTACCCTACTACATCCTAGCCACTGGCTATTCAGCTCAGCTGTGTGATACCGCTACAATGCGATGTGTGGCGATTCATCGGTCGTCTTGTATACTCCGATATCTATGTATACCTACATTCAATCCTTCGACACTTGACGGATCATTCAATTCCAAAAAAAGGAAATCAAAATTTGTTATTTCTTCTGTGTCTGGAGGATGTTGAAATTGTAACTAGAGAAATGAACGTGCATGGAAACAATTCGAACGGACTGTATCGTATCTTTGGATCTTGTAACTAAAAAGCCTTGAAGAAAACCGAAAAAATGAGTATTCGATTGCCAAAATAAAAATATATCATTTCCGAACTGATTACTGGAGTATTTCGATGCCTGGGCGTTAAGAGGGTTGAATCTGCAGAAGATGGATGAATGCTTCGAAGCAATGTCATGAAACCGGAGAACGGTTGGTTTCTTTTTGTCGTATACCAGATGGGACTGACAGTCCAGTAGACGAGATATATAAATCGATGTAAAATGTCAAAAAGAATGGACGATAAGGAGGATATAATATTGCAAAGACACTTGAGTCGGTGATTTAAGTGAGGCGTTAAATTTTACGCACAGTATATTTGACTCCGTAGGGATAGTGTAGCCTTGTTTTGTTGGCTGTTGGCTGTTGGCTGTTAAGTACTAGCTGTTTATCTACACCAACTCTAAAGTTCTTCAAAGAGGCCAAGAAGAGGGAACAGACGCTGCCGCCGCCTACAACAGGCTCTGAAAAAAATTATTCAACCAGCATTATATACCTACCTAGCTATACGTATATAACTTCAGTCAAGTGGCTCTGGCCGAAAGTGGCCTCCAAGCCTTTTTCATACACAAACTCTCGTTCACGGTGATGACAGAAGTTCAACAGACCTCGGGCCACATTGATTCCAAAAGTTTGAGGAAAAATAGAAAATAAATACCAAAAGGTTTTTCGGAAAGCGTATAATTCACAAACAATAACGACCTCTGGCTCTGGGTATATACCATAAATTTAATAACAGAGAGAAAACTCTCTCTCGTCGGTTTGTCATGCATACATATGTGGAAATGTTAGACTGCCACGTATGGGTCGGTTTTCAAATTTTATCGTTAGTTTGACGTGGACGTATTTGAGCAAAAATGTGAAACGTGAAAGCCGTCATGTATAAATGTCGGTATATATGTATGTATGTATGTATGGGTTATTTTGCCATACGGCTCACTCCGGGTTTCTTCCTCTCTTTTTTCCTGTCTGTCCGTCTGCGCTTTGGGCTTTGGTGAATCATATACCATCGGCGAATTTCGTGGCAGGATCGGTGCCTAAAGTCCCGTATGTAGGACCTGCACCGCCTATCCAATTCTGCAATTCCCCATGCGGTTTGGATCCGACTGACTTTTTAAAGGCTTCGCAAACGCGGGGGTGCTAAATTTCAACCGACTAACCCCTCGGCCCTTCGAAGGGATCGAAGTCCAAGTGCTGGGGTTTGCCATATACCCAACTCAGATCTGCTGTAGGTATCTATACAGTCTCTTTCGGTTAATGGAACAAATGTTACAAACCTCGGACTTTAAACCCTTCGTATATGAAATTGAACCGTTAATCGAAAAATGTTATTCTGTGGGGAGCTCTAGCCGAAATTGAATTTTTATTACAAGCATTTTCTGCTTTCGTTGGCATTCGGATTGTCACAAAGGCACTCGAATTTTAACGAAATATTGATCAAGTTTTTATTTTATTTTTAGTTATAATTATTCTTTTACAATTATTCGTGGATTGGTTAGCTACAGCTAATCAAATTGTTAATTTGTTATTCAATGACAACCTGCAGATATACGTTGTCGAAGTTAATCTAAATCGAAAGTTATTAGCACACCGGGCGAAATTTGTATAAACAAATGGTTCACCGGATTAATGGACGAACTGTAATTACAAACGGATAGTTTCACGCGAATATGGCTTGATATTAATTATCGGAAACCGTTAGTTCGTTCTGAAAAACAACTGGGCGGTGGGCACGGCGTTATGGTTTTCCGATGAAAGATTTTTTCTCGTATAATATTATAGGTAGGTTTATATTTTTGACGCATTGTTTTTCCACGGAAAAATAATCTGGCCGAGAATTGGAGGCTGCCCAACGATCCATTTTTTTTTGTATGTTTTAAAAAATCATTTTTTTTCGTCCGTGTATCGTTTTCAAACTTTCACAATTCGCTTGGATAACATACAGTATAATATAAATAATAAAAAATGGATCAACACAGTATAATCAATTCTTTCTATTTTTTTGGTACGAATGTTCTTCTCTCTCCTTACGATTCGTGCCTCATCGAGGCGTTACGTATAGGTACGGCAGGCTTCTTTTCTTAACCAATTCACTCAATTCCTCTAATTTACTCGGTCTTAATTATTTAATTCGGTTTTATCACAACTCGCCGGAAGTCGTTCACGTATGTATAAGCTTCACGTACATATATGCGATCTCCTTTCGCGCCGATTTATACCGTCCGCCCACCTATATCATCACATCATAGTCCCACACCCAATTTACAACAAACTCCATTGAAAGACTCATTGAGCAAGTCAATGACTGTGAATGAATGGTAAAATGATTTAATTACCGCGAGTCAAGGGGTTAATAAGATGACAACTTGGCTCTTTATCTCGAGCGGTTCTCATTATACGGAAAATTATCACTCGCCTAATTATATATCTAATCCCGTGATATTTTATGATTTTTTTTTATTTCTCTCCTCGGTCTACTTATCATTATCAATATTCTGAAATTTTTTTTACCTTTCCTTTTCGAAAGCTTTCCTTATCTGTTAATTATCACACTCATTATTATACTGAAGCTAGCTGCAATCGTGTAACTATCCGCGTCCGAGTTCCGGTCTACATCGATTAAATTCCTCACGGAATTTTCGATAGGTACGAGAAGGCCCTCCAGTATTTCGTGACGGGAACGAATGTGCCGAATCCTCGATACGGGCGAAAAAACCGTTTCAACTAAGCGGAAATCGTGGCCAACCAGAGCGGATTGAGTTTCGGCATTTTCCGGTTACACGTGCGTGAAGCTACCAATAGTATTCTCGGATCTGTCTAATCGAACAAAAAAAAAAAAAAAAAAAAAAAAAAAACTGATACAAATCTCAAGAATTTTACATGGAATTGTCAATTTCAAGCAAGATATGATACAGAGAAGAAAATAAATCACTTTTCTTCCAAGAGCAGCTAACTTTCGCTCGTCTTTTTCTGAAGTAGATGTAGTTTATCCATCGACAAGAAAAGACAAAAAAAAAACCATTAGTTTGTTGATTAAAAATCGTAGTTTCTTACGTTTTTGTAAAAAAAACTGAACAGGATACATTAATAACATCCCCGTAATCAGTGATCAGATACCAAAACAATAATATCCTCATTAGTCCTGATGGAATGAAGTAAAAAAAGTGGTTATCTGTTCCAAGCTAGAGGGAGAGAAAAATGAAAAAAAAAAAAAAAATCTCTGTATTGATACTTGAACCAGAATGATCGTGTAAACTCTACATCTAGCCAATAAACAGATATACGGCGTTGCTGATTGGCGATGTAAACCGAACTTCCTTGACTGGTTGATTTTCTGGTAAATTTGTGTTTTTTATTTCGCTCCTGCTGCGGTGGCACGGGGCATTGATCGAGAGGCTCCGTCAACCGGAAGATTTAACGCGGTTGATTTCGGTTCAGAGGAAAATGGTGGAAGGATAATCCAGTATCAGATAGAGGGCTGGGTTTATTTTATTTTGGTATATACTTAAGTTGGAACCTGAAGTTGAGAACCTTTCTCTTGATCTTTGACCCCGGTCTCGCACATGGCCAGAGTTGTTCTTCATAGCTTCTATAGGGCGAGTAAGTAATGAGTCGAAAGACCAACGCGACTTCAAGACACAATCCCAACCTTTCCCGTTCTCTCAGGGCTTTTTTTTATAATTATTATCATGTGATACCTACATAATTTCTCGGGATTAACTTATCCATGCATCTTTGTAATTGCAAGAGAGGTTAATTGTTACTACTAATTCTCGCGGCTACTACGATGGAAGCTCATGTCATGTGTAAAGATTATCGATCCGTTATACCAGGATCATATGACAATCCGCAAGGCAAAACGTTCCGAAGATACCTACTCCTCAGGTATTCGATAGGCTATAAATCGCGATGCAATCGGAAGCGATATGTAAACCCGATAAACTTGATCTTAGTTAGATATATGTACGATAAGGCCGTAAATAGCCGGCGGATATTTGTAGAGTGTCTTTTTCCCACGCGGCAAAATGTCAAGACGAATGTGGAGCCGGAATAATAACAGGTAAAAAAAGGTCGTTAATATTAGACGGAAACGTTCACGGTTTCAGGTTTTTAGGAGAAAATTTAACAGCCCATTATCTCGAAGCGCGACTAGAAATTTGTATTACGTTTTATTCATTGTGATCTATGAGTGAAGAATCTTTTCCCCTTGTCTTCCTGGCTTGGAAAATTAGGAGATTCTTGTTCCGATGAATTTTCAACAAAATTTTGACTATTCAAAGTCACATCTGTTCTGAAACGTTTGAAACGTATGCTGTTTGCTTTGGTCAGATATATTCAAGCCTTTCGACTGTTTGCCCAAAGAGATGTGGAGGAATAATTGAATATTTTAGGGGGACAGGAAAAGTTTTCTATTGTCGTAAGCCTAAGGCAAGCCCTGCCTTAGTACCTTTTACCCGGATAGTTTTATACATTCCAGATTCCCATAGATCCCGAATCGTCGTCCCTTCGGATCGTCGTTCCCATAGACCCCGAAATAAGCACCCTTAGGAAGTGCGGTTTTTGTTCACCATACTCTCCGATGATTTTTTCTTTCATTTCTCCTTTTTTTTTTTTTTCTTTACGTACACCTTGGCTATATACCTCGACGGAAGTAGGAACGTTTTCCGGGACTGAATCCATACTGTGCCCGGATTTTGTCCGCCCCATTCGAGAAGCCGCAAAAAATCTTTACCCGGGGAGGATGGATCCGATTCGTGTAGTTATTTCGGTGCCTTGGATAGAATATCATAAATTAGGGCCACGAAAAACTTTATCCCAGAATCGAGCCTATAGAGTATAGCTGATGATTATTATAACTATAGGTACAGGTGATATATAGCTGTAGGGGTAAATTTGTGAGTAATGATAGGTAAAGTAGGTACTCTTCTTTGTATTATCTTCTTTAACTCGGCATTTTGAGGGGGAAAAAAAAAAGGTTTTCACAAAGTTAATCCTATTTTCACAAGGCGTTATCACAACGCATTGTATAAACCATACGCGGGTATCACAGAGAACCCTTGGTTGTTCCGTCGTGACGAGCCGGTATACGATCAATACGGTTCGTGTTGCGATATACGTGAGTCGAGAGCCGACAAAACCCGTGTGCTTCGACATGCGGTTCGTTGGGTTTGGATATTTCAGACCCCATACTCTATGTTTGTCGAATACAGTCTGATACACGGATACGAAAACATACGTATACTCATATGGTCCATAGGAACGCAAACGAGCTCATCGTCCTCTTCTCAACGTGTGTGATTTCGCACGGGGTTAGTTTGACCCTCGAGCAAAATATTTTTTCGATTTTTTTTTTCCGTCTTTCTCTCTTCTACTCTTGTCATCCCGTGGAATATGCCAGAATTTTACTACATTATACACGGGTCTATAATATCCATATAACCTATAGCGCCACACGTCGACACCCCGTTCAAGTTATCCCCCTCGATTAAGGGCGATTATTACACGCGAAAAGTCTGTAGGGAAATTTTTACTCAATACCTAATTTATTCTGAATATGTTAGTCAGACTTTCGTATTCGTATATGGTATATTTTCGTACGTACAATGAACTTTTTCAACAGAGTAAAAAAGAGAAGAAGAAAAAAAAATCTGGATTGATCTATTGCTCAGACCCAAGTGTAATCATCCCTGTGGTATAGCAATCGATCAGTTATTGCCGATGAAAATGTTACTTTTTATTACCCATACAAGGAAGGGTAGATGATCTGTGACTATATTAAAAAAAGAAAAGAACAGCATAAAGTCGTCGAATTGATTAAGTCATTTTTGGAGTAGACAATTTTTCACTTGAGATATTATACTGATTAGATTTAGTTTCTAAGCTGTAATAATTATAGCGATAAGTATGATCTCGTCTAATGAATTGATCGTTATAATATGCCACGTGGTGTAGTTGAAAATGTCAACTATAGTTTCAAGTTTATATGCGTAGTTATAACTGAAATAAGTCCGCGGAGCAAGTTGGCGGGTCGACGAGTACGAGCCGCAGATGTCTCGTTATTATTATAGTTACCAGAATAAACCAGTGGCGTATCCTCATAACTTCATTATTTCTATTCGAGGTTTAACAACCCGAAATTGAGAATTTTTTCCATATCAGTCAACTCGATTTATTTTATTCGTATCATCGATTCAAGAGAAGCTAGGGAACGACCAATTTCTTTTATAATACGCACACGATTCTATTCCTTTCATGCGGATGAATAGAAAATTGCTTTGATTTGGGTATAGACCCATATATAGGATATTTTATCTATGGTACAGTAGGAATGTCTCCGGTCTTTGCACTAGCTTCTTTGTCCTATCGAAAACTCATTTCATTCCTTAGCAAGGATCGCAGTGTACTCCCTGATGACGACGCTTAGGTTCAGGAAGACCGATAGGGGCGGTGGGGGGCCCGGTGCGAGCTTCTGGGCCAGGTGGCTCGCGACCGTTGCTCGCTGCCGCACATCCCTCTTTGCTCGCTTTACAGGCGCGTGGCAGCTGCCTATGGCAGGGCCTCACCAGCTAAAGCTCTAATACTTACGACCCTGACTGTACTTTTACCCTACGCGGGTTGCACCAAAGTCCCAGAATAAAAAAGCCGCAAGTTTCTCATCCGCGGAGGGATTTTTCATTCGGAAAAAAAAAAATTAAAAAAATACGTTTTTTTGGGGGCGGTTTTTAACAAGATTTTTTTGCTTTGAGAAGAAAAACGTTTCTAGGTATATGAACAGAAATGAGAAAAAATATTTGAGAATTGTAATTTGATCGATTTCTCCTTGATATTGATCTTGATAAAAGTCATGGATGTTTCTTGGCAGTAATCTTGCGACGTTATGATTATAGCACAAGAATAGTTTCGGATAAGATAATAATGCTTGGACGATTAAGGCGGAAGGACGCGAGATAAGGTCTGTTGTTTACCGGGAAAAGGGACTTCGGCCACTATGCTATTGAAGCTTTGGTATATATGTATATATATCACACGGACAGCACACCGCACACGAAGGCTACGCTGGGGCCCAAGCAGCAGCAGCAGCAGCTGGGTCCGCCCTGCGTAGCGCCCTGGGTCGGGTCCGCGTCAGTCTACGAAGCGGCGTTCCCCACGCCGCCCGTGTTTTCTGTCGTAATAATGTACGCGAAAAGTGCGAACCGATTCGCATTTCTTTTAGGAAAAAAATCGAAAATGTGATTATTCGCGAAATCGTTGAATTCCTGCGGGTTGTTTTCTTTTTCTTCTTCATCTTTGTCTTCTTCTTCTTCTTGGGGGTTGTCGATATTCTACTCCGCAAATTTTGCAATTTTCGTTTCTTTGTGTATTTGTCAATTTTCAATAAAAATTTCTGCAAATTTTTGTATTTTTCGTGACTTTGGATCATGTCTCTGTCTTATCATCGACCCAGAAAACCTCTGACTGTCAGCAGAGCGACTAGGGTTGCTCGTCAACGACTTTCTACCAATGGTTTAAGTGAGTATCAATTTCTAGTTCTACTTCCGCTAAACACTTTGCTTAGGATCGTTTGCTTTCTTTATTTCCTTCGAAAACTTCGAATGATAGAGAAAAGTCTTGTTCCTCGGCACGTCCTAGACTCGAAGGCGTCTTCTTTATTGATGACCCGCTTTGCCGCACAGTCTGCAAACAACCCCTTCCAAGGACCAAGGACCTTATTCGACTGCTCGTGGCGAGAGAAAGATAGAAAATATATCCATGGATACCGAGTTTGTTCATTAGAGCGTAGGAAAGCCCATATATCAATGACTCTGTTAGTCAATGATCCTTTTTCCCCCTTCTTCCTCTTTAGACGATCAACGCTCGCGTTGAACCCTCCTCGGTTTCTGCCGAGTCGCCCTTGCAAACCGATCGTAAGGCTAAAGACCTCAACCCCTGATCAGCACACCCTATGTGTTTCAACTATTATTACGAACCTGCCCATTATTTTTGATACTCCGATATACTTGGACCTTAGGATGTGGTTTAACTATACGCCTACACGTTCTCCATCCTGCGAAACGACAGATGCGTTCTACGGAGACGAGGCATACTTACCTAGTGACCCTCCTTTGAGGGTGTTTTTCGCCTTCACCCCCTCCAACGAATTCGTTAATCCAATTGTTCGATGTGAGGTTTTGTTTAGGGTGAAACGTTGGCGAAGTATCGCACTGGGAATATGCACTTGCTGTTCTGGGACCTCAAGTCTTATCCCTACAGTACGGATATCCCCTTGTGCGGTTTTTGCGGGCGTTTGATATTTTTTTAAATTTAATAGAGATAGAGGGAGAAAATAGGTTGGTTTGAAAATTGAACCGAGGTACATGCGTTGTACCGGTGAAGGTATAATTGTAGGAAAAACCTCTGGTCCAAATTACTTTTATAGTTTACGTTCAGATATTATATAGCTGTACTAGCTCGAGTTATACTCGAAATAGTCGTAAAAAGATCGTAGATATAATTTCGTTGCGATGTTTTTTACCTAGGACCCGACATCTCCGACAACAGTCAAATGATATATGAAAATAGAAGAAAAAAAAATATATATATAGTTTTTGTGTAGGTATATGTATTTCCTTTCACGGAAACCACTTATCGTTTTTACTACCGCGAAGTCGAATAATTTTGATGATATATGGAGAAATGGTACTCACCATGGTTCACTACTGTGCAACGGAGAATAATGGTAAGATATCGAAGTAATACGTCCTAACGGTTTGGAAGGTGATTCTTTATTGTGTTAATAATATCGTGTAAAAAGCATCCAACACTGGTGAAAGTCACGAGTATATTGGTATTGGTATTGTGTGTGTACGAAACGCCTGAGGCGACACGTGTTTCTCTGTACCATATAGATGAAACCGAAATAGGACTCCGTGCTTCGGATCTGCTTTCGAGACTTACGCCCATTTGAAACTCGATTCTTAAATCTCATAGCAGCGAAGGACGAAGAGTTGTGTTTCTTTGTCTAGTTCTTAAGACGGAGGAGGCCAGAACTGGATAATTCGAGTGCACTGGAGCAAGAGCTCGAACTGCCTGGCTATACTACACCAGAGATATACCAGGACGCGCATCTCACTGACCGCAATCGACCCAGCTGCCTATCGGATACCTACTCACTCTAGAGGAAAATAATTCGATCAACACCCGCCTCACGTCCTTTATTAATTCACCTATACCTATACGCCTGCTCTCGATATCCTCGATAGATATAATACTCGCGACTTTGGTCGATCTGAAGAAATATCAAAAATGGATTCAGTGATTCTAAAATTTAATCAAATATATCTTCGAATTTTCAAATTTTCTTTCATAATCTCGAAAGAGCGAAAATGAATATTGTCTGCTGGGCGGGGTATCAATTATGCTTCATGGCATATCTGGATCTCCTGGGTGTGGTAATCCTCTTAATTCCATTTCTTTATGGAGCCTAAACGCGTTATCTCGGCTACACGCAAAGCCTTTCAAGATCTAGCCGGTATAGATCTTTCGCAAATTTATTTTACGAAACTGGCTCTGTTATCTGGAAAACACCGTTTCACACCGAGTTTTGTTATTCTGAACTCATATTCTTCAATTTTGACAAAGGGCTCCTATAGTCTCTTATTGTTATAATTGTATAAAAGCCATTGCAATAGGGGAAACGTATGGATCAAGACAGTTATATATCTATACCTACCTTCCTTATTTCTTCCTTCTTCATCAGGAAATAGAGTAATTTTGAAGAACCTGTGTATATATATATATATATATATATATATATATACATATGTGTAGTCACCGACTTCCTAGGAGGGGCCTCCTTGTTCCCACGCCCGGTACCGTGATCTTTCCTATAGTCAACCAGCGGCAACTTTGCGCAGGGGGCCCCGTTCTTAAGAACCGGGGACGAGAAGTAGCAGTCGCCTCTCTCTACCTACCTCTACCTCTGGGGGCCTCTGCCAGGGCCTCACCCGTACCTTACTAGCAAGTAAAACAACACCTGGTTATGCAATACTTGTTGGGTTAGCGAGCTAGGCGCCGCAGAGCAACTTCTGCAAGTTGGTATTTGTACCGAAGGAAAGAATCTAGGTGCAGGACGCAGAGGGGACGAGTATGGTACCTATAGGAGTCGCTGAAAACGTGCAAAATAACAACCGTACTGAACTAATTGCACGTTTCAATAATTTAAACTCTAGTCTTGAAGCAGAATTATTATCATTGATTGACGCACCGGTTTAACTTAGGTACTATATACTAACGCTATTACTTTCCCACGGTGCAGATATGCTCCCAATGACTTTTATTCAACTCGGATATGCACATATAACTGACTCTGCCTAACTACGAAGATCGATCGAATGATCCTCGATGAAAAACGATATGCCGCATGCCTGCATGCATGCCTGTCGGTATTGGAAATAAGAAAAATTCTTTCCGGTAATAACCAGCAAAAGACAAGAAAAAAAAAAAAAAAATAGGACATGTGTTGTATATCAGCACATATAGTCTTTCTGGCGGAACGAAATATAGCTTTGTGAAATTTTTCACATTGTTCAGGGTTTGTATTTTATTCGAAATGATATAAAGATTGTTGAATTTGGATTTGGACGGTGAACCGAATCATCCGTTCTTTTTTGAATAAATCTTATTTTGACCGGGCACGTTTGAAAGGCCGGTGCAGAGCACGTGCTCAGCTTCCTCATACGCGAGACTTCACGTTTTTTATACGTGATTTGAAAGCTTATTGCAATCGCAATAGGGCCAGCCTTTGTCTACAATCGCGGATACAAGCGATTCGAAAAAAAATAAAAAATCTCCTTAGCATCGGCAACTGACACTAGCGGACACTGATCGGTGACAGATGGAAAAAAATGAATAGAAAATAGACCAAATAGGTAAAAAGAGTCCCGGAGATGTCGATTTTCGTCGAAGAGTTCGCGGATAATCTCAATTTTCACGGGTTTCATTCGATCTCTAACGGAGCAATGTCCGCTAGTGGTTTATCTCATGTTTCATAGTGATCAGCGATATTTTATATCGGTAGAAAATCTGAGCATCTGATAAATTTTCGAATTTCGTTTTCAACACAGGCCTATACGTACGATATGGAAAGATACGGTAGCGTGATGTCACTTTTTTTAAACAAATTTCTCGGAATCAGTTTTCAGGTACAAAGTTCTACCAACCCTAGGAACGATTCGGGAGGGTCCGTATAATGACTTGAAAAAGTATTGTCCGTTTTTTAGACCATCGTGGGGTTATTTCCGGACCATATTTATTCAGCGACATTGACCTTTTGGTTGAAATAGTCTTGTCCAGGTTCTTCTAATAGCGTAGACCCGCTTCCGAGGGCAATAACTTGAATGTTTTGATCCTGCGGGGTAGAATTAGCTCCGCATCTAGTTCTCGGAATCTTTGAAAATCTTCACGCAGCGTCATCGCGTATCGTAAAACGCAAACCCTGTAATAAAATTTCGAATTCTTATTCATATTTTTTCTTCTCGTAATTTGATCCGAGGAGGAGTTTAACTCATCTTCTCTCAATTTGAGAAACAGAACAGAAGTTCGTTTACGCGCTTCTATATTCTCGGCTATATTCTCATATTCCGTAGAATTAGATGTTCGGAACGATCAAGAATCCGTATGGATTTATTACTCGCGAATATGAATGCGCGCTGTGCGGGGCGGCGGAGTTGGTCGCGGTTTGTTAACTTGGAATTACTAAGTCTGCATACTCTGCAGCAACGGTAAAGTCTCCTCTTTTCCCACGGTGGCTTCTGCGGCTTGTTTTCTTACCAGTATATATAGCATTAGGTATGAAACTTACCTACTTCTAAGCCTGGGGAACCCCGCGACAGAGCGTTACGAGGTCACATATGTATATCTGCAGATATATGTATGTATATCCTAACCTAACTTTTAAGTCCTGCGGTACGTCGCTATTTCATAACTCAAGGGTGACGCTGTGCTCAACATCTGCTTCAATTAAAACTACTGAATTTATTATATCTATTTCTGTAACCGTTTATGTCGCCTTATGTAGTTTAAAATTTTTTCATACCGACTCATTACTTCTAGACTATATTTTTTCCGTTTATGGGTATCACAGTTAACCACAAGCATATCGCTACGCTTAGTCTTAATGCGTTACTACTTGTTTTTTCTTGTTACTATCACTTGCTGCTGACTATAAGTATACACATATTTTATTATTACACCATTCTAAGGATTTTCTGTAGTAAAATCTCAATCGTTAAAAGACAAATATTACGCTTCTTCGATCGTAACTTTCATATTGACGACTATAAGTTCAGGTACCAGTTGCTTTGAGTTTTCGCCTTACCTGGACCGTGAGAATGAACGTGAGATCGATCAATGGAGATATTTGATCGGTAGTGTTCAATTATAACCGGTAAAAGTCGATCGTCGCAGTTTGTTACTGCAGAGTCTTGAATTATTACGGAATATTTTCTTGAATTCTGGAATCCTGGGATATATGAAAAGAATAATACCTTCCACTCGAGGTAATAATCGCGTGGGTATAATTTGGTCCCACCATGATGCACCAGGAGTTGGGAGGATCGAACGTAGTAACAGGACTACATCCGTGAAAAACAAAGCCCTTTATACCCGCGGTCATCCTTATATGTAGAGCGACGCCGCATCCGGTACATCCGGTCAGAGGCGTGCGGTTTCCTGTCTACCGGTGAATATCGTTTCGCCTGTTGACGGGCCAGGAAGGCAGGCAGGCATAGCCACTTGTCCATTGGACTCGGTTGGCCACCAGGCTTCGTTTTAAGATTGGCTTCAGTAGGCACACGGCGCTCCGAGAAGCGACAACCTTTCACTTTCCTCAGCTTGTACAATTCTTAACGGGGTACAGAGCATCTATAGACACGATTCTTCAACGGCCCGGGTTCTGCCCATTCTTTTCCTTGAGTGTAGTACACCTTTTTTTTTTTCTTCTTCTTTTTCAACTTTTTTTATCGTATCGTATTCGTCATCCTAAATTAGCTGTTAAAAGTACCCGGAAAAAATTGATCGCGAATCAATATCGCGATGAAATACAGAAGAGGTGATGTCAGGCGTGCTTTTAAAGGTGCGAATGGATCTTCTCTCAAAATTGAAACCTGATGTGCTTTTGGTTTTTTTTTGAAAATCGTTACAGCGGAAGAAATGGAACATTTTCAGTGGATTTTTTTTACTTATAATTTCATCTTCTATAGCAATTTCTTGACGGTTCTTTTCTGCTTTTTTTGTTACAGCTCCCAGATCGTCAAGTGGTGGAACGAACAATCTGCCTCCGTTGACTTTTCACCGGGTTCACGGAGACAATATCAGGCTTTGTAATGGCGGTACGATCGCAAGAAGACACGAAAGCTTCTGCAAGGGTGTCACCTTCAGTGCAAGACCCGTGCGAATTGGTGAAAAGGTAAGGATCATCGAATGCCAACAATTTTTTTCTTCTTTTTTCTATACTTCTTTTTTCTTACGATTTGATAGAATAGAATGAAACGTCGCGATAAGAATATTGTTGTTGTTCTTCTATGGTTTTATCGCATTTATATGTATATATGTATATATCCTTATCGCGGTAAGTATGCATATATAAAAGTCGTTGTGGTAACCGGATATCCGCGAGCCCACGTCTTCACGTTGCCAATCTCTTTCGTATACACGCATCGATAAACGGATATGTACAATAATATATACGCGTGAAATGAGTTACGGATGAAAGAATCTATCAAAATATCGAAAAGGGCAAACGTTGTCTATGCCGCACGTGCCCAAGCCTTATATTTGCTGTGTTTACTAGCTTCAGAGACCCACGCATTGCTCGCATATGCGGGATAATAACACGTTCAGTTAAGGCCGGCTCTTACGTTGGCTCTAGGCCGATCGCAGGACCAAACTACTTGCTGTCACATCCCACGCTCCTAGCGTGGGTCGCGTATCCGATACATAGATAGATAGATAGATAGATAGATAAATGTCCCGCTTAATGACTACTTTGCGGTTACTGTTGTTAAATAGGTGCCAAAATTAGTAAGATTTTTGAAAATCGCACATCGGTGAAACTCGTTAGCGTAGTTATCGTCCACGCTTCACGGTTATCGCCTTTCCAGCATTTAGACAAGAAATATGTATATCCTTGTCCGAAAGTATAAAGAAAACGCAAATCAACTCTGTTATCACTTTACGTGGAAACAGTTTACTCAAGAAAATGACGTTCTTGTAAACAGTTCCATGAAAGAAATATTTCGTAATGTACCTAATATGCCGCGTTTTTATCTATTCCTTAACTGAATTCTAAAAAATTTTCACCTTCTAGTCTCAATTATCGTTAATATTGTATGATCCTAATTTTCGTGATACATGGAAATAATTTTACGCCTAGCTATAAAATTATACGTATTTCTTATTTCGTATTTCTCAATTTTCATCCAGGTATGCGTCAAGTTCCTCGAGATATCCGACAACTGGAGTGGCGTTATAAGATTTGGATTCACCGCGAATGATCCGATCAATTTGCGAAGCGGTCTTCCAAAATACGCTTGTCCAGATCTTACCAACAAACCTGGTTACTGGGCAAAGGCCCTTGCAGAACGTTTCGCTGAAAGAGATACGGTTCTGTTTTACTACGTGACATCGACAGGGGATGTACATTTTGGTGTTAACGGTGAAGAAAAGGGTGTATTCTTCAGCAGCGTCGAAACTCGAGGTCCTTTATGGGCGATTATTGACGTATATGGAAACAGCACTGCAATCGAATTCGTCGATCCGAACAGACAGCATTTTAACAATGTTAAACGAGGTGCAGATCATAGCAATGAAGACAACGCTCAACATAGCAGACACTCAGCTATGGACGATGCCAGCAATGCTGGACGAGATGTCGAAAGAATTATCGTTCCTACTATGCAGAATATGTCCATTCACCATGAACCTGATGTCGATCTTCCTGGACTCAGGTTTCAACCTTCCGGCGTAGTTTTCAAATCTTTGCCTTTTCACTCGTAAGTTTTAATTTGATTCTATTATTTCATATATCATTCAAGGGACATATCAAGATTTCGAACCCTTCCTAGTCACACTGTAGAACCATGTGGTTGTGATCACACTGGCTCAAATTGACCCGACCGATTTTCAAGTGGTTGCTGTACGAAAAGTATCAGTCCGAATTTCCTCAAAAAATTATGGAATATACTTTGAACATTGTAGAATACGCAACAAAAGTCAATTTGATCGAAATTAAATGTCAAAGTGTCCGAAAAAATTTGCGAACATGTGAATATGCAAAAAATGCACTTTTTCAGTGAAATATTCATAACTTTTTCATTTTCCAAGTATTTCTAACAAAATTTCTGAGTGATATACACTGGATATTGTACTTTGATCGAAAAAATAGTTCAATAGTGAATGTTACAGAAAAGGTATTAATTTTGACATCCGATTAAGGTGTATTTTGGAGTTGAAATAAAATGCATCACGCATTTTACACGATAGGCAGAATCCCATTTTAAATTATTTCCATACAGATATTCATCCCCAAAGTTTTGAAGGTGGGTTAATTTGACCTACAGTGACTACGGAGGGTTGAAGATAGAACAGATTCTGCGATCAACGAACGATTTTTTCGATCTTCTTTCTTCTCGTTTTAAATGTTGCGGGTTTCGGTGGTTCAAGGCGGCAAATTAAAGTTCTCGATATCGTTGGTAGACACAAGGGATCAAGTAAAATGCTAATCGGCGTTGTACACAAGTTGTCGGTCCGATGCTAATTCGCGTGGCGATCGTTATTCCACCGTAGTATAAATTTCGAACCCAGACTGGCTGACGAGCTGTTCAATATACATTAGAACAGTGACTAAGCCAGTCTGTGAACTTTGATCCTCCGTGGGACGCTCGCGCGGGTGTTTGACTCAACGATGTTGAAAACTTCCAAAATGTGCAGCCTTCCTCTCTCTTTCTCTATCCTCTAAAATTTCTTGCCTATCGATTACGTTCGAATCTATTCATTGAAGGCGTGGTGCTTTTATGGAGAGAAATCGAGGGAAAGAAAGAAAGAAAAAAAAAAAACGCCAACTTCTTCTTTACGCCTTTGCGAAATTTTCTATATTAATAAACTAATCTTCTTTTTTATTTCAAATAAATTACAGAACTCGGGGGCGTAACATATGCTTCAGTAATCAACAGTGCGTCGCTACCAGAAGCGATACTGAATTTTGCCACGGTTATGCCTTTACCGGTCGACCTCTTCTACTTGGTGAAAGATTAGTCGTTCAAATACTCGCTACGGAACCGATGTACGTCGGTGCTCTTGCTCTTGGTCTAACATCCTGTGATCCGGCAAAATTATCACCTGAAGATCTACCCGATGACAGTGATCTTCTTCTCGACAGACCAGAGTACTGGGTCGTTTCCAAAGACGTTGCATCAAGCCCTCAACCTGGTGATGAAATTGCCTTCACCGTCACTCATTACGGTGAGGTACAAATGAGCAAAAACGGCGGTGCACCAAGTGTCGTTATGCACGTTGATCAAAGTCTACAATTGTGGGCTTTCGTCGATGTTTACGGAAGTACACAAAGAGTCAGAATGCTCGCGAGTCGACCAACATCTCCACCAAGGCAAAGGCAAACTGCACCAAGTCAACATTCGAATCACAGCAATGCGGCTACTGAATTATCCAGATTTTCGGAAATGGTTCAGTTCAAACCAGCCGTTGGTGGCGGTACGGTACTTGTTGTTAATTTACCACCACAGAGCGGGTATCCTGCTCCACCTCCGTCGACACCTCAGCCAGTTTATGCGGCTGCTGCATCAGCTTCGTCGCACAGAAATCCACCGCCTGTTCATCATCCGCCTCCACCACCTCCACAGACTTCAGTTTCTGTTTCCGTTCCACCTCATCTTCCATCATCTTCGAGACAATCGCCACCTCTTCAGACAGGAACAATGATCAGCACCGGGTCTTCGACCTACGTTGATCCTGTTTCTTATCAAACATTAGACGGTACTTTGACCTCTCAAGCTTCTTCACATTTGCAACAATGGAGCGAAGGTCTTCAACCTACACCTGGACAACCTAGCGAATGTTCGATATGCTACGAAAGAAATATCGACAGTGTACTTTACATTTGTGGTCATATGTGCATGTGCTATCCATGCGCTATACAACAATGGAGAGGTAAAGGTGGCGGACATTGTCCATTGTGCAGGGCGCTTATCAGAGACGTTATTCGTATTTATAGATCTTGAACTCAATAATCATCACGATTATATTATATCATATGTATTTAAGATTCATTCGAATTTCATATAAATTAGATTATTATGAGGGTACATTGGGTTCGGAGAATGCGTGGATTATTACTTTTGCCAAATTATATTCATCATTTTTCTTTTTCCTTTTCTTTTCTTTTTTTGAATTTTTTCTTTCGATATTATGGATCGACACGTGCCACGGTTCGATCGAATTCCTGACTCTTCTTTCTTCGTTTTCTTTTTTCTTTGTTTTTTCAATTCAGTTTCGTTTATTCGTTCATATTTTTTTTTTACTATCTTCGATCGAATTCCATCGAAGATTGTAATTTTGTGATTATTGATTGAAGAGAGAATATTTCTTGTAAATATATATATTGACTGATGATTATAAGGGTAACCGTGGCACGTATAAACAGATAGACTATTACGAAGACGAACGAATATCTAGTATATTATTGTACGATATACTAATTAGATATTATACCAATGTACACATGTGTAAAGGATATACATGATATATCTAGATACATACTGGAAGTTTGAACGTTCTCGTGATTATATATTCTTGGCTCTCGTTCCTTGGTAGTCATTGACTGTTTCGAAACAGTGTCAATTAGACGTCAATAGAATGATAATTGAAGAAAATAGAGAAAAGAAAAAGAAAAAGAAAAAGAAAAAAAAAATGTAACTCAAACATAGAAAGGAAGCAAAAAAAGAAAAAAAAAAAAAAAAAAAAAGAA
The DNA here is from genome assembly GCA_963989295.1 of Ametastegia equiseti. Taxonomy (NCBI): domain Eukaryota; kingdom Metazoa; phylum Arthropoda; class Insecta; order Hymenoptera; family Tenthredinidae; genus Ametastegia; species Ametastegia equiseti. The sequence goes on from OZ022393.1 coordinate 9,272,818, forward strand.
ATGGCAACAATTAATTAGATATGCTTGTTACGCGTAAAGAGGAGGACGAGTGCTTCCAATTTTTAGGCAAAATAAATAAATAAATAAAAAACACTGCCAATTATTTAGGTAACGAATAATCTGGCACAGAAAATAAATTCAACAAAATGATGAACCATATATAAGCGCGCTATAATTAAATAACGAATAAATATTCGTTTTATTCTTGTCCTCCGAACTCGTTGATACGTATTGAATCCTAACATTATTCATTCACCTCTCTCGCATGTGGGGTTGAGATTGTAACGGGCGCGCTTTGATTATTTGTTTTTTTCTTGTATTCGAATGATTGAATGTGAAAATCGATTTGAACTCATCGATTGATTGACTCTAGTTTTAACGAATTGTGTTTTATACGAGATAGTGTGTTAATTAATATGCTAATTGTAACTATCATTATTCTCACTATTATTCATATTACTAGGTATGCTATTATTATTATTATCATCGTTATTATTATCAATTATATTATCATCGTGACTATTTAATAACGTGTAATTATCATTGCAGGGAGTTTCTTTTTTCTTTGTATTTTTTTTTCTTTGTTTTATATTTTTTTCTTTCGTTTGAAAATGTTGGGGCATTCGGATAGATTGGATTCTTATCATATTTACTTGATTAGGTAGTCAGAAAGGCGTTTTCAGTTGCGAAAGACGAAAGTACACTGTTATTGAAAAAAACAAAGAGAATTAATAACTAATTGTGCATTTTCTTACATAATTACGATAATTGATTGATTGATTAATTGATTGATTGGGTAATTTTAGAAGCTGAGACGTTTTTTTCTGTTCCCAGTTCTTCATATCGCCAAAGAAATCCGCTCTTCTTAGTTTTGCTAATCGATTCCATCTTATTTTTTTCTCTTGTTCCTTTTAGTTTTTTTTTTTATTTTCCAAATCTCTATTCGATAATAGCGAAATAAAGCGGATTGAGAATAATAAATGAATCTGATTAAATAGTAATTTCGAAACGTGCCAAAAACCGAAAAACGATGAAATAAAATGAAATAAAAACAAGAAAAAATCAAATATCCATTAATATTTAATTTTACACAAATCTCGAAATGCCCTTGTAAATTGGGTCTGAAAGAAAAAAAAAGAAAAATACACGTGTACATACATACATACATACATATTATTCGACATCATTACAGAATTAGATGTGGCATATTATGAGAGAATGGATAATGAAAAATAACGAACACTTCAATGAAGACGTAATGAAGATTGAATAATTCTTACAAGAATTTAGACACAGTTTAGATTCGTTCGTTTCAATAATTTGACGTTCATGCATAAACAGGGAAAAATAAAAGAAGAAAATATTATTCGTGACGCAGCATACGACCGAAATTCACAAGATTATAAGATGACATATTTTCACTTTTGTGAATTACGGTCGCTACAATAACATTTTTTACAAAGCTATTTTATTTTCATACGCTAAATACTGAAGACATAGAAAGAAATAAGAGAAAAAAATCACAGAAAATACTGAAAAAAAATAAAAGTAATAATAATAATAATAGTATATAGCCAGATTTATGTCAGATCTATAAGTAAAATTATATCCCCCCCCCCCCCCCCCCCCCTGCAACTGCTACGAAATGGATAAAACGAAAAAGTATGAATCAAGAGAAAGAAAGGGAGATAATTCAAGAAAACAAAACAATGAAAAAATAATTATCCCATGATAAGAAGATAAAACAAAAAAAAAAGGAAAAAAAAACAGGTCGTGCCTTATGCTCGGATCGCTTTCGTGTCTTTGATTTTTATCGTTCGATTGAACTTTTAAGCTACTTGACTCGAAGGTTAATTGTATCCTATAATATAGGCCCATACAGGCACACATATCTTCTCAAAATACTTCGCAACTTTAGAAAAATAGTTGTAATTCTTCGTTTGATCCACGAAATTTTCGGAAGCGAAATCTTGAAACAGATTCCTACGAGAAAAAAAAAAAAAATTCCTATTGTTGAAATAAAATGCGCTCTTCGAATTATTCAATGATCTTTGTTGTAACATTCTGTCTATTCTGGTTGAAGACAAGGTGCCCGCGTGTGTGTGTGTGTTAGTTAAGTTGCGTCAGAGGTGCGTTAGAGTAAATGGTAATAATAATAAATTGGAGATTTGTCGTAATTTGGTCAAGGGGTTAAAAATGAATGTAAAAATTCGCGACGTTTGAAACGGGCGTTTAGGAGTTTCGTTTGGCTTATAGGGATCGTTTTGCAAGCGATATAGAAAGTGTATTTTTTAAATTTTTTATTTTGTATAATATGTTATGAGCTGAGCATTACTCAACATTGAAAATCCAAGTAGCGATTAATGTTTTTATTCAATTTGAATAAAATCTTGAGTTAGATAGTCGACAAAATTGGGTATAAAGTCAGACTCGCGCCCTTTTGCATTTCCAAAAATGATCACACACGCAAAGCAGTAGTGAAATCTCTAGTCCTGCGAGCGGCAGCTCATTTCTTATATACATATACGGATCTGCCAATCCAAAATAAATAATGAAAATAGACAAATGAAGTAAGGAAAAATAAAAAATTAAAATAAATAAATAAAATAGAAATGAAATGAATGAAAATAAGAATAAAAATAATAAAAATAATAAACAAGCAAATGCTTATAGTAAAGTGAATGGAAATTTATAATAAGAAATACAAGAAAATTATCGCGTATATCGTCTCATATCGTTTGATGATGCGCAATTGCCACAGATCTATTGGAAAATGTAATGAATTAATTAATCAATTGATTAATTATTATTGATCATTGATTAATTGATTGATTATATTTCTATAAACTTAATTTTAAACGCTAAAATTACACAATCTTTCTATATGACATTATATTATATTATATTATTATATTATATCATATTATATTATATTACGCTAGGTTATGTATGAAGACGAAGAATATAAGTAAAAAAGAACCGTTCCCAAAAATTCGCTGATAAAAATCATAAGTGTATAATAACAATAGGTAAAGAAAGAATGAAAAAAAAAAAAAAAACAGATCGTCATCGAGTAAATAATTATTGATAGGTGATAATATATATTATTATTCTTTGACCAATTTACCATCATTATCATCATCATTGTCATTATCATCTTCTATTCGTCATGAAGTAACACTTTTATCATCATTATTATTATTATTATTATTATTATTATTATCGTCATTGTCATTTTTATTATAATAATAATTATTATTATTCATATTATTATCAAGCGACTAACTAGCAAATATTTAATCCAATATTAGTTTAATATGATTCAATTATTATTACTATTATCATTATTATTATCATTATTCACTAATTTAATGCTGGTATTATAAAATTTATTCAAAAGGGATCTTATAGGTTTATTTTAATTTATATAATATATGAATAAAAAGTAACGATGTAATCGGTGATGTATTTATCATATTCGTATTTGTGTTTCATGTATTATCGGACGTATACATATATATCGCATGCCAATTATTGTCTACGTGAAATTTACTTTTACGCGTTATGTGATGTCTACACCGCACCCCTTCCGCCCCCCTCTATCATTATATACTATTCATTATTATTACATTATTATATCTACTATACATACTGAAGAAGAGAGACAAACCACGAAAAAAAAAACTAAATAATATGTGCGATTGTTTTTTTCTTTTTCGTTTCCTCAGAATGTAAGGATACGGCGATGATGTTTATACATATGTAATATACTTCGTGCAGCTCACACGCTGTTATACAATAAATCCTTAAATATCTCTAATCGTACGAATTATTCATATACTTGATGATACCCTTTATTTCATACCTTATCTTCCTCTTCGAGCAGATAAATTTTTTTTTTACTGTTCAAAATCCAATTTTTTAGCTTCCGTGAGACAAATGATAGTCCCGAAAGATGCGAAAAACAAACAAACAAACAAAAAAACAGCTATTGGACGTATTTAATTGCAGTCTCGTTGGGTATCAGTGCTTTTTCAATAATTAGAAGATAAAAAAAAAACCAACTAAAACAAAAGGAAATAATCTTTGAGACAAATTCATTGAAGAATTCTGACGATGAGGCCTTTTTCGGCAAGATACGATCTTCATAGACTTGAAAAAAAAAACCTGTTACGTTGCTTAATTACCATAGGTTTCCCAACGTCAGGAGTAAAATTGGTAAAATCGGTGATTAGTCTCCTCAGCTTCCTACCATCATCTATAATTATTATCACAATGCATGTGGATGTAGATCTGGTATTTCCGGAAATGGGTGGAGAGGGAACAAAGAGTTAGAGCGCGTACGTGACGTTTAAATAAAAATCAGCAGTAAATATCGACGAAATGATGGTACGAAGAGCTTAGGTGGAAAAATTCGAAGAGTTCTGATCGGAAGAAGGATGTACAAATTTTGATATTAGGAAATAATTTTATTGATTGAACTGGTAATGCCGAGTTTTTATTTTGTTTTAAACGTCGAAGTAAACTGAAACGCAGACGTTTCTCTCGCGGCTTAATTGGCGCGTATGTTGATTCGAATCCTCGCGTGCAAGTAAATTAGTCTTGTGAATACCATTCTCCTTCACAAAGCTGCTGAGATTACTTATCATACAAAAAGACACGTAAAAGTTACGTAAGTGAACGTATATTGCATCCGTGTTGAAAATTGGCATATGCGTATTTGATGTATAGGGGAAGAGTGGGGAATGGGAGTTGCTTGAACAAGAATTCAAATAAAAGTTTATTTTTGAATAAAATCTCTGTTGCAACTGCCTAATAACAAAATTTACTTATTCAACTATGAATTGAGATCTGTTTTGATAACTTTGGCTGTCAACTTCGGAAATAATTGAAGTAAAAAAACCAAAAACTGTGGTAGTTTTATAAGTGGGTGACCACGGTTGCCAGCTGACTTCAATTATCTGCTCTTCCCCTACCTACGCTCCTTCAAATAGATGATTGAAGTTCATGTTTTCCTTAGTCGTCATACGATTTTACATCACTAGAGTCTGCTTAAGTTTAGACATCTAATAACTTCTAGTAAAACGTAAATATTCGTAGGTAGGTGTAAAAATTCCTATAAAAGTGCCTAATTGTGATGAAATAATTTGTTCTGAAAATTTGCTGAAATTCATTATTTACTTGCATTTTTTACGTTCCGCCAAATTAACGTTGAATTGTGAAACTATTCAGTAGCTACGAGTCAGGGAGAATTCTGGTAGTGGATATAATTTAAGGGGGTGGAAATAGTAAGTAGCAATTTGGAAAATTTGAGCAAATGTACTTTTTTGTAGATCGCAGCTGTGCAAACGTATCTACAAGAAAAAAGCTCTTCCAAAAATTTGTAATTTCGTACCTAATGTTTTTTTTTGTCATTGCCCCCTTATTGATTTGGTATTTCGAATACAAAATACTTTCCATATCAGTCGAGTGCCTAATTTCAATTCAATGCTAATCAGACGATATGGACGATGCGAGTGTCTTAGCGTGGGTACTGGATTCTTCCTTATCAGTAACTCTTCATGTTTATCGTTAACGAAGATGAGTAATGTTAACGTAAGATATAGAATGTGTTTTCCCTTTCAAAGATCGCCGTGCATAATATAGTATGCAAGTTCACCTGTGAATTGCACGTATAGTCGTGTTACCAGTAAGTAAAGTGATCAATGGAACTCTTCGGTTCGATTAATTATTCGTTCGCAACTATAAACGTGAAAAATTACCTAACTCTTACGGAGAAAAAGTGTGAAAGTGAATTCGTTATTCAAGTTGTGTAATTAAATGCTGTCTTGGGCCTTTTGGAAACAACGCAATCGATGGCCTCACGAACCAACGTTAATTCTGCACATTCCAGAGGTCGACGTTACTTGCGATATGACCACTTCTGAAACATTGACAGGGATGATTCTCGTCAGCAGTCCAGAGTGAGTATTAGCCAGACTTATTTCAATTCTTTTTCCTTCATCGATTCAAACAATAAGCATGTGATCATCGATCGACGATGAGGTCAAACACATTGCAGAACGTTATGCACCAGACAATGTGGCATCCATACATTGAATTAAAGAATCTTCATTCGTGCATTCCGGAGATTTATGGATTCTGCGGAACATTCAGTTGAGAAAATGATCCTTTGCCAATATTAGCAAAATTTCAACTAGTAGTAGTATATTCACGGAGAAAGAGAATTCGCTAAACCAAAAAAATATCGTTTGGGTGAGCAAAATGTCCATTTACAGATGGCGAAATGAGTGTTTGCTTGGGGCAACTGAATAGTTTCTCAAAACAAAACAATTACGTTTTCTTCGACTGATTCTTGCTCAGGCGGAATGCACAATTGATCGTTACAGCAAATTTTCGTGTTTGGAAATATTTAGTCGACAAAACAAATCATTTTTCTCAGTGTTGAAACCCCAAAAAAGCACCTCTAGTGCAAAAACCTTTCGCCAAGTATATTAATGGGAAAGACACCTACAAAAAAAGTCATGATTTCGGATACTATTGCCAAGTACAATTCATTTTGATATTAAATTGATGAAGATGAATAAATTGATCGAAAAGTTTGGAGGTAGTGGTACTTGGGGGCCATAACATACGTTTTCACTGAAAGACCTGCCAGGTACCACTACCTCCAAATTTTTCAATGAAAAATTGAGGAGCACGTGTCCAGTCGATTTTATGTTGCATAACGTGTAGGTATAGCCAATGCAAGAAAAAAAAATGAAATGGTCCGGGTTTGTAATTATGAAATCGACGCAAAATTTCCTATTTCATAGAACGTGGTTATTGTATGACGCCGGATGTGGCCTAATTTCTGTGCAATATACCTATACTTGGGCGGAAGATATGTGACAGTACTGCAGACTTCGCAACTCTTATTATTGATTATATCAGATGATTGAAACTGTTTGAATCGCTCAAAGTTGGGGTTTTCCCTTTCTCAGAGTCTTTGACCGTGCGCAAGGATTCCCAGGTTCAGGTATCCCAGTATTAATAATTGCGAGTTATTTTTAATATTTTTTATTTACGCGTTACATGTCCGCAACGAGGAGGCTATAAATATGAGACAGTTATCGCACTTTGGTCGTCACAGACCGCAAGTAGTCATTAAAGGCTACATTATAAGTACGTATAATCTACATTCGAACCTACGTACTTACATTGACGTCAAAGAAATCCTGTAACGGGAAATCTTATAGAAAATAGAAATATTGCACAATTGTCACTCGCACGCGCGTTAACGAAATTACCAAATTGTTATTACCATTGATTACTGCAGCGTCGAGTTATTCATCACGAATATTAAATTCACTTCAACGACCGCGTAAATTACACCAATTCAAATAGTTGATTGCAGTTTGCGGTCGCCGGGACAGATATAAACTTTCCTCCAGCATCCTTAAGTACAGTTTCTAAGAAAAATTGTCTCATCATTAGAATTTTAGGGAGTAATTGTCTTTGCCCCCGTATATCATTTTGAATTGTTGAAGATCTGTTTTCAGAACTTGGACAAAAGGTTAATCGCCTGTCGTTCTTGTATGGATATAAACGACGTGGCATTAGACAAAGGCAAAATTACTCAGAGCACCGGAAGCAATTACAAAAGCTTCGTGCGTAGTTTTTGCTTTCTTTTAACTCTTAGGCAATAGCCATGATGCCATTGTCGGCCCTTCGCCCATATTTACCTACTGCAGGCGAATGAACAGTTACTTGAATATTCACCAGGAGCCAATATATCGTGATAAGCATTGTTCATCTCGCATCGACGGCACGTGTCTTGTTTCAGGCTTTGTCCACCTCTTTTCTCGCACTTGTCGATGGAACCACGCGACCGGAATTTAATCAATTGCTCGAACAATCAGCCAAAGCGGAAACGTAGTCACGTAATCTGCGTAGTTGGAAGAGAATTTATTGGCGCCGAGTAGGTAGGCATAGTATCGATGCATGATATTCTGAGCCTCAGAGGTCAATTGGGTTGTTTGTGGAAGCAAAAATCGTGTCGAAGAAGTGTGAGTTGTGCACAATTGCTCAATCCATGGAGAACAAATAAAAGATATCAAAAAGGGTGGATGGAAGAAACCGGTCCCATGAATCGTGATTCACGAATTTACTTTAGAACCAACCTGAGGCGGCGTAAAATCGCTGCGCAAATTAAATTGCAAGCAAAATTGTTTGATTTTCTTGGCATCCTGTGGATTCTTAAAACTCGGGACTTCACCTCACCGCAGATGGTCTTCGACGCAGTAGTCTGAAACGACTCCGGCATTTTTCTCCACAAGATACTGAAATCGCGACTATTCATAAATGAATTTATTCGCTGTAATAACTCAAGGTTTACAAAGCAATCAAGCTTTTATAATCCATCGCCAGGCGTTTATTCAAATCATTCCAATCACAAGAATCTAATCATCCTGCCAGAAGTGCAGTGACATCGCAAAATATGCGTGGGATTTTAGAAAAAAAAATAGGTAGATCCTGAGAGCTTTAGAATAGATTATGCCGGTTCATTATCGCGTATCGATTTCGAGGTATTTAGATAAGACCAGGGTAATAATATAATTGAAGATGCAGTTGTCGTAGACTACGGATTAGTAATTGATAAGAGAAATTAAGATGCGTGAAATTTTGTTGAGGCTAATCATTGTTATGTCAGTAGGTACGTCTAATCATTACAAAGGTCACTTGATATTATTCGGAGAATACTTGGAATCAATTGAAGAGTATCAGTCGTCGGAATCCGAGAACAGAGAACAGATACGTATAAAGGAACTGTCATACGGCAGATATAGCGACAGAACGAATTGCTGATTGTGAGATTAAAAAACCGCACGAAGTTCAATCGAAAAGTGACATTCGCAGGTTCATTGAATCATAGGTAATTGGAGATGAAAGAATCGAACCAAATTCCGTGACCTCGAAAGGCATCGCTTTTTCGAATGAGACCCGACCGCGCGAGCAATGATGGACCGGAGGAAATGACAAAAATTCCACACTTGTTGGAATATAGCGAATCAATAGGTACTCTGATCCGTGATATTGTGTGGGAATTCCATTAAAATTGGCTCATCGTTTCAGTGGAAATCATGGAACAAAAACAATCGATCAGCAGATAAGAACAACGTTAACTGAATTGTGAAATTAGAGGATTCTGGAAAATGTCTGAACAATTTTATCATAGCAGAAAGTTCGATTCCAAAGTTCATTCATCGATCTATCTCAACTAACGCGAAAACAATGAATCCGCGTCAAGATTAACCTCTTCCATTCGGAGACCGAAAGTGATATGGATCTGAAAATCTCTGGGGCTGGATGTACAATTTTCTCTATGAATTTCATCCAAATTGACCGCGTGTTTCGTTTCGAGTCGTAAATGCAAACTGCGCAGTAACGTTGGCATAAAATTTTCAAAAATGCATGAAACGTCTTTGTGGATGGCGGAACGCGTTCCACAGTCGATTCCAGAACATTTTCCATCAACCTGAGGTTTTTTGGAATGGCAAATGTGTCAAATGCGCAAGACGCTCTATTCACAGACGCCGCGTGAGCACCGCAAGAACATAACATGCGGTCTAAAACGATCCCAGCAACGGGTTTCTATAATTGCACAAGTATAATGTATCGCGATGTAAAAACATGCAAGAACCCGCAAGGAATCTGCTGATAAAAGTCCACGATAATTATGGGAGTCCCAGGGAGTAGAGGATGGGACATTATCAAAGAAAGGATGTTCTTGTCTCTCGGCGGTAGACGTCTGTGTCGTTTGGTGCTGTGGTCACGAACGTTTACTGTTCAGCTAGTAGTCTGCCCATGGTAGCTAGTGGTGCGACTTGTACGCTCGGTTCGGCCTCAGTTTATGGAGTTTGTTTCAGTTCAGTTTGGTGGGTTCGATCGCTGGGAACGCACGTGTGTCTTTCACCGGCTGCCCACTACCCGTACTGCTCATAATGTAGTCGTAACTGCATCCCCTAACATTTCCATGTTTTTCATTCGACCCATCATCAGTTTCCCAGGGTATCATTTTCACTCGTTTTCAAATCATTCATTCCGGATTCATCGTGCGGACGGTTGTATCCGTGACATACGCCCAGGCTGAAGAATCCGAAGTGATTGCGAATCAGGACTTTAGTTTTTAGTGAGAAATATAAACATGATAATGAACTAGTGCTCTGTGGATTGGCTAGTTGTGCAAAACGGTGAATTTTCAGTTTCTTTTTCAAGAACAGCATTGAGGAGTGTAATCCAGCTGATGTGACTGACAGTGATATTGGTTATTCGATTTGAGGGTGCGTTTCTTGATTTTTTTAAAATAATTTCTCATCCTGATGATGACGTCGACGAAGAAGAAGACAAAGCGAGGAGTATCAAAGCCAGATGATTTGGAGTTTAACAATAACATTGCTAAAAAGCAAATGAGTATTGATAATCTTTTGAAACTAGAAACTGGCGAGAACACTCTGTACAATAGTAATATAGAAGATTCTATACTAACTGGTTCGCAATACATTTCTTCGAACTCCGAGTTCCCCTACGTAAAGAAAAGATGTTCTGGAAGCAACAGGGCATCGACGTCATCATCGGTACCAACCAAATCTTGGAATTCGTTTATTCTCACGATCGACGACGACGCTCAGATAGCCGAAGATCTGGAATTCGGAGACTGGGAAGCCATACGAAAACGAGAAATTACCGAAAGCATCATCGTAGACAGTCTACTGCACAAGTACTGTAAACCTAAAGGCAAAAGTCCTTGGGGCAAGTTCAAGAGAGGCTTTCTCATGAAGCTCCGCAATAAAGTGTATCCGAAGATCGTCACTGGGTGAGTATTTGACAAATCATGACAAAATACGGGGTTGTTTGGGACCCGGAAGACTGGGAGGGGTCAGAGAATTTAATGATGAACCTGCAATTTGTTACGAATTATTCATATATTTTGAGAATGTGGTCAACCAGTAGGTATGAATGATTGACTGTATTTTACTGGAACTCGAAAGCAGGATCAATTTTATACTCCAATCGTTAGAAATTGTTCCATTATCAGAATATAAGGTGTTCATCGTATCTTGTGAATAAACGACCATAAATTCACTGATTGTGAAAGAAAGTACATTTCCGATCTATGGAAAACCTGAAAAAGTGAGGAAATTTGGGGTAGAAAAATTCGTGACAACACCGAAAGTACCATGTCAATACGAATGCAGCCAATCCCATCGACGCGTCTTGCAGAAAATACTGCGTACTATCGAGTAAACAGGATTGATCCCGATAACGGTGAACTTTTAACATGCCTTTCAGTCATTTTCGCCAATTGGTGCAGGAAATATAGGAATACAAATTTGACGAGCTTTCGTTTCCTTTATATGGAATAATTAATTGATTCTCTGCAGAGTATAAAAGCGGATGGGGTAAAAGCAATTCGTGGCTAATTTATGAAAAGTGCGTATGTTTTACTATCCCTTTGTTGTACTTTAATGAGGAGTTAAGGCAGAAGTGAGGTCGTTGTGCTTAGCAGTTAGTAATTTCTCCCTGCAGGAGGTGAGCGTCGTTAAGCATCGCTAACGTTTCTATGGCAACGAACACGTGTGTGTCCCCCCCTGCAGGTGAGTCAGACAGGTAATACCACTTCGGACAAAACATCGCCCCACACGCAGTACGTAGCCCACGGTCTCACGCACGCGTGATTTTACTTCCGGCGAAACGCACCGGAGCCTAACAATTTACCTGGCATCGGTATCGGTCTCGCTTTTGCAATCAGCTTCCTCTCGGCAACCTGATTAGCGTTTTTCGAATTAAAGACACTGCGTTTGAACTTAAAAGTCTATAGGAACTGATAGACTCTATGAAAGATCCAACAAATCGAGATTAATTGAGGTTCAAAAAACTGACAAAAACGAGTTTTCGAATCCTTTGGAATTAAAGTTTACTGGTTATTATCATCTCTGCCAGACTTTTTTGCTAGGAATATGCGTCTTGATGATAATTGTGTGATAATAAAAATAAGGAATGTCTCCTCAAAGGATATTTCTCAATTTTCTATCAAGTTTATCTACATCTGCGGTAGTCTTACTCAAGGTTTTTGCATTTCTTCATTTCTTAGCACAACAATATCGAGACTATGGTAGGCAATATGGCCGTGTTTCACACAATCTCGTGATGTACTCCGCGAGACGCAATAACTCGTCTGATCGAATTATCAATGTCGAACGTTGTCGTGCAGATTATGATTCGAAAATCTAAAATACAGTAATGGCTGTTCAGTCTTCAACGAAATTTGGTACAGAAATACCTTGAAAATTTTGACCAAGCTTAGTGGGATTTCCATCAATCGAATCTTGTAGCAGTTTGAATTTTCATGTGGCAAACAGCAGGTATATGTTCACTGCGCAATTTCAGCCGGATGAGAAACTTTTACAGGCCCATTTTCTTCCGAGACGTTTCTCAATTGTTGAAAAAACTTATAGTTGAAACTAGAATTTTATGCATCCATTGAGAAATCTGATTATATATTTAAATAACGATTTCCGACATTTCTTTTTCAAATATCGTCCGAGTTGAGCTTGTACATTTTTCTGCTGTTTACATTAACTGCAAAGATAGTGAAGACGGTCAATTGAAACGAAGCATCCTGTGACTACTATCTGTATACAATCTGCACGTGCTGTTTGCAAATTACGCGAGTTACTCCTCCAGATGGCGAACTTTATTGCTACGTACGTGTTGCCTCCGTGTTCATTGTATGATAAAATAGCGGCTGGCGCCGTTCGTCTTCTCTAGCCGACCCTATAAGCCTGTCCATATTTTTATGGGTAGACAAGATAGCTGAGGGATGAGTCAAATATTCTCTGTTAACAATTATACTCGTGATGCAACGCATTCTGAAAGATACAAATTGAATTCGCAAGTAGTAATTTCAATATTTTATAACAGTTCGTTGATCAATCGAATCGCCATAGTTAAATATGTGAGTTGTACTGCCAATGTATTGAAACAAATGCGTTAGATTTGTAGGCAATCGTTGATCAATTGAAATATTTAATTTCAAAATGAAGGATGAAGATGATAAGATGAAAAAATAAAAATTGTCGAACTTGTCAAACTCCGAGAGTATAGAAACTTGATCGTCTGAGATGAATCTGCAAAAGCGCAAGCGTGAACTGCTTCGACTAGTGATTCTCAATGCCGCAGTATTATTACGGTTCTCGGCAAGGCAGGGGCTTTACAGTGCTAACTAGCAAATGATGTTTCATAATAAATTATTACAGGTACGAACCTTGTGCCTGTGAAGTTATGAAATTTTCCATGTAAATCTTCGATTTTTTCACACTTTTCTCATCGAATCTGGCTATTCGACAATTCTACAATATAATTATCTGTGATGATTTGCGGAGCGATTGATACACATTAACAATATAAACAAAAAATTAATGCCTTTATTGATGGGCTTCCGCTACTCCACGATGATGACAAATTCTTTTACGATTCTTCACCTTTATTCGTGCTATCAAAATCTGAGGATGCTGTCACATGCACGTGTTCAAAAATGACAATGCTCGCTTAATCCACTGACAATGCCTGCAGCGTTATAAATAATATTTGATCATCGATGAAGTCATCGCTTTTCATTCATCAGCACCAAACCAATTCCTAGAAAGCTGATTAACGATAAGTAAGTATGTAACTATGTAAGAGGTGAGTCGTCGAATGGAGGTGGTAACTTCACCTCTCGACTCAATCGGCTAGGCGAAGAACGAGGAAATGCCGGTCAGCATTTCTATCTCGAATAAGCTGGACATACGATCGTGACAGTCATTCTTTTCCGCATAGTTTGCTTATTTTAAAATTGATAAATTCTATCGTTACATAATTTCGTGAACAACTGTCGTTGCGAAGAGAAAATTAATTAGCCTGGAAATAACGATGTTTGTTCTCCAAATTTTACTCCGAAATTAGGACTATTTATTTAGTCTGTTATCTACTCTGTTAACGAGTGTTGGATGGTGGCGGTCTCTCGCGGCGTAAACCTCAGCTGTAAAGTTGCCGCCTGGTGGGCATAAGGCAACAATGTGCTGTGGGTGGAAGATTGAAATTTAGATATAGAATTGTTGGTGGTTATTTTTGAAGTTTTCGATCTAAATGAAGTGACGTTTGTAGTGAATTGTAAACTTTGTTAAATCTCGTTGCCAACTTCTTTTTATAAATGTGACAGATCGAATAATCGGTGAATATTTTCTAAATCTTGTGATAATACAATATTTCCTATTCGTTAGTATATTCCGATCATCGAAGCTGAAGTTCAATAATACGAGCGATCGAGAAAAATCTTCAACACTGTTTCACGGTGTTAAAAATTTCCAAAGAAATCAAAAATTAAAGTCACGGTACCATTTCCGTCCTAAAAAGTCGTCATCTTCTATTTATAAATAAATTCACGACCAAGAGATAAAAAAACAAAAAAAAACGCGATAAGAAGAATTAGACTGATAAATTTATATACTTGCGTTAAATCTTCTTCCTAACTGTATACTTAAAAAAATAAATTTACAATCATGGATGAAGAGGCGATGTGGAAAGGTTTTTACCAAAAAATCGTCGTGGATAAGGAAAAACAGGATGACGCTAATGAGAAGTCCGAGCACGAAATGAGGTACTCATACATGTATATTATATACATATACTTCGGGATTGATTACAATTATAATTAGTACAATATCTGCAAACTTCAGTATCGGAGATTCGCCGGCGTTTGTATACAATATAATTATATCTATATATAATGGAACCATGACGCGAGTTATCTTGTGGAAAACTATTAGAAATCAAACAATGGTCAAAGTATAGCATTATGTGGCTGACGAGTGGCTGCAATGTTGATTGAATGTTAATGATATTTCAGTTTCACTAACAGGCAAACAAAACCTTATATACCTACTATACTACGATTATCGTGTGTTAGACGATCAAGAAGAACGGCATCGAGAACTGTGACGTCACACGCGATGTAAAGTCTATAAATAAACTCTATATATGCTTGGAAAGAGTCTATACACACCGGATCGTGCAGACTTTCATCTATATCTAGGCATCTTTCGCACATATATTCGCATGCAGATCAGTCATCTCCAGGTACAATAGTCAGCTTGAAAGAATACGACTTGTTAACTATTCAGTTCCAGTTAGATTCGCGTTGTAGATCTACTCGATCTGCTATGCTCCGCGTTCCAAGGTCGGACTGAAAGTCCGCTGGTTTCAGCAGGTGATTCATCATTTATCATGCAAAATATCTCATTTGTCCTATCCCGAATATAGCATCGCTTCTCTTCTTCCATTTCTAATTCAATTGATTTTTGTGAGAGGTTTCTCCAATGTTCAGAACAGATCTGAAGACAATTTTCGGTGATTAGATATCGGATCTTTTCAACTTCAGATTGTCCGTTTAGTTATCTTTCTCGATAATCGCCGATATGTCTCTCCAACGTGTCTGCTGTTAATGACTTTAGATTGAGATCCACCCATCTTTGATATGCAGGTCCAATTTTATATGCAACCGTGAAACTGCAAGGCCAATCTTATTGCTGCTGGTATCCGAGAAAAAAGATATGCCCAATGGGTTGTTCCGGAAAAATCTTAGTCACCGGGTTTGTTTTCAATGGAATGAGTTTTAAGGTGCTTACAATTAGTAAAATCCTGACGATTATAGATATGAAAAATTTTCGATCGACACTTCCTGACTATCCATTAGTCTGGATACAGTTTGACATCTACTGGAATTCACAAGTCTGACTTGTCTACAGATAGTCTGGAAACCGTTCGGTCAGGTGAAAGGAGTAGAAGCGATTTACGCCTAAATCTTCGGATGAATCTTCCATAAATAAAGGCCGAGACCCAAAAAACTGTTGACATTAGCCACGGGTGAATGTCCCGCGTAGGTACGTCACGGTATTAGATGTCTTAGAAATAAATTCGTCGATGCTTTACGTAATCGAATTGATCTACAAAAATAAGATAAGAGAGTATTGCAAGGTTGGAAAAAGTTGCTTAGAAACTTCTATAGCGTTTAGTTTATAATTAGTTACAAATTGGTAATTGCGGAGCTGTGGTTGACTTGACGTTGTTCCGAGTGGGGAAAATATCAATTGACGAAAGACTTTCCCGCGATGATGTATTGCTTGTGGTTATTGAGGTTTTGTGTATCTTCAGTGCTGCCAGCATCATGCCTGGATACCACAGATGGAATCACACTTCCAGATAAAAGATAGCTAAATATTTCAAAAACGATATTCAATCAATGAATCGCGTTTCTTCGAGTCCTGAAGTTCTTTCTTGCTTGATTTACTTAGTGCATGATGATGTAATCCCACGATTCAGGTGTAGATCTGACTGAATTCCATCTAATTCAGTTCCAAAATCGGCAAAAATCATCTCCAATTAATTGACTTGATCAAATTCTGCAATGGAAATGACTGAAAAATTCATAATCTGCATATAAATAGATGAACACGATTCCAGCTTAACGCCTGAGGCTGTATATTAATGAATTACATGCACACAGCACGGTAGGAGGAAGTTATAGCGATGAATAATAAACGAGTCCTAACACTATGCGTAGGTTAACGGGGCGTTAATTAATTATATCACACACCGTGTACATTACTTCAATTTTAATTCTGCCACGGTTGATCAGTTCAAACTGTCGACAGACCCGAATAGCTATATAAGCTGGATGAAAACGCGGTCATTACCTATTATATAGACATTTATTGCCCACGTTATATGAAAGTGTCTCGGTCACGAATCACGCTTGAATATGAAAACAGAAGTATCTTATCTATTATTTGAACCAGAACTCATGTATGTATGTATGTACACAGTACATACATTGGAACAGCTCCCCTACATGAAAACAGGCTTCTAACAAGAGAAAAACAAGGAGAGATGTATCGCTCCTGTTACATCACACAGTAATGTATGTAACATACATATGAGGGTTTCTTCGTCAAACGGGCCACCCGTTTAATCCGAGGTCTCCGAAAATTCTGTAAAAGTTTCTACACGTTATTGGGGATGAGAAAAAATTTTGGGAATTTTTTCAGATTTTTTGGTCATTGCATTCAAAAAATCATTTTTTTAAATCATTTCCACGTAGCGTGAGAAATAAGCGCCGGAGCGAAAAATTGTCAAGACGAAATTTATATGTTTTTTTCTCAGCTTTTCGGTAAAATTGGAAGAGAAAAAATTCCGACCCATTTGAACCCCCTTTTCCCAAAAAAACGTTTGGAAATGTGCTTTTTCCAAATTTGGACAGGTTTTTTTTTCTTGAAAAAAATGCCGAAGAAGGGTATTCATGAGAGAGTTATGGAAAAAAAAATTTGGAGTGGAGACTTGAATGCTCTCCCAGAAAAAAATTATTACACGGATGTTATGAATCTGCGGAATTGAATAAAATCTATTCAATAATTTTTTTCTGGTAGAGTATCAAAGTCTCCACTCCAAATTTTTTTTTCCATAACTCTCTCATGAATACCCTTCTTCGAAATTTTTTTCGAGAAAAAAAAAACTGTCCAAATTGGAAAAAAGCACATTTCCAAACGTTTTTTGGGGGAAACGGGGTTCAAATGGGTCGGAATTTTTTTTCTTCCAATTTTACCGAAAAGCTGAGAAAAAAACATATAAATTTCATCTTGACAATTTTTCGCTCCGGCGCTTATTTCTCACGCTACGTGGAAATGATTCAAAAAAATGATTTTTTGAATGCAATGACCAAAAAATCTGAAAAAATTCCCAAAATTTTTTCTCATCCCCAATAACGTGTAGAAACTTTTACAGAATTTTCGGAGACCTCGGATTAAACGGGTGGCCCGTTTGACGAAGAAACCCTCATATGTATATCTACGTATGTGTACTTGAAACTCGAAAGTTGGTTCGAGAGTAAGACAATCAGAACTTCCTCATCTATACAGTATTCCAACCTTGACTATGTTTCAATGAACAGTGTTTTCATTTAATTTCAACACTTTCGGCTTCGCTACTACTAACCCGTATGGGCTTTATCAAATATACCAACAACAATTGTTATTTACACTTCGTGAAGGGATTACAATTATTCGTTGTGTTTGATGTTGGCTCACTTAGGTCCCAATCAATTCCTGGCAATGACCAACCAGTGGATAGTTTGTGCTAGTGTAAAACTGGCTCCAGTTTGTTCAAAGTTATTGCGTCTGCTTGAGAACATGGAAAGATTTCTTGGGTTTAGGTTTTTCACGATCGTTGAAAACGGAGTGCCTCATTAATCATCTAATCGAAAAACTAAATCAAGGATCAATAATTTGTCATTAACATCTTTCACGTTTTGAAAGAGTTCTAACCGTACAGAATTTCGTCATGTATAGGTACTTACACAGTACATACATCATACACACCTGGGACTGTATCTAAAAACATAATAAACGTACTATCTTATTTGTCAGGCTAGAGACTAAGGCAAATAATTATTCAGTGAGTCAATTTCTTTTTGTCTCGTGACAAAAGAGTGTCTTGCGATTCATATTATTTCACGACTGAGTTTCACGAACGCAATGAACATAACTTCGCATTTAATATCAAGCTGCTTACGATTAGTACGGTCTAGTCATGGATCTAGCAGGTAGGTGTAATCGCGAAAGAGACTAGTTCAAAATTTAGCGATCACTGCAGTCAGTCCAAATATGAAAGTCGAGAGTGACAAGTGCTGTAGTGAAATCTCAACGTGACTAACTAAGGTCATAACGGCTTCCTATAAGAATTATCATATTACGGTAATAACCCGAGATTTGTTCAACGCTAGGATACCGAGACTAAGTAATAATTCATATCAAAATTTCCTTGAAATACTACTGATTCTTCCAAATTCTTCACACGTCGAAATTATACGGAACAAACTCTACTCACGTGAACATCTCCATTCAGGAAGAAGACAGAACACAAAAATACTAATTAAAAGTACAAAATCTTCGTGAGCCCTTTGATTCTCTGACTGACGTGTGAAATCGTTCAGGAAAGAAATGAAGTAGAAATCCAATGCCGGTCTTATCGCAGTTTACCAGAGAAAAAGGATGTGCTACGTCACTGTTACTCACTTGGCTTGGTGGGTTTCTCAGGTTCTCAGTTACATATATCCGAGCGGATGTCAGTTAGTCTTCTGAAGATCGTGGCTACGGGAGTGTGCGAATCCTGCCCACAGAGACTCGAGTCAAATTTCATATTTGCTAACGGCTAACGATAAGAGTGAAGTTTTTCTGCAATTTGTTGATTGCTAATCGCCCAGTGTTTGACGCCGTTTCGAAGATATCGGACGAATTAGAGGATCAGTGTTGATGGCGTGTCAAATTTGAAAGTTTTTTTATTCGAAATAATAATCACCTGTATTTTGAAGTGATCAGATTACGAAAATGGAGGCAATTGACAAGTTTCACCCGTATTGGATGATCGCTGTGAGCAGTGCCAGAATTTCACAGCCAGCCGAGTCCAAAAAAATCACTCTTGCTAGCATCTACTGGAAGTTTGCAGCCCACAACTTTATCCATAATAGGTGAAACTGCGGTAATCGAATCCGCCAGAGATCGAGGTGTTACCCTACTGTAACCAATTTTGAACCATAACTTTTGAAAATTAGTACTGCAAACGTCACAATTCCAATATTATCAATTTTGTGATACATATATGACGTGCAACTCAAGGAGCATGAATGTAAAATTTGATTGAAAGATATTTTCATGTGACCAAGCTGTGTCATTTCATGCACATGATTTTGGCAATTTGTTTGGTGTGACGTGAAAAAAGAATAATTTTTCATTATTCATTCCTAATTTTCGGCACAAAAATTTGTATCCTAATGATTCACATTCATTGAATGAACAAATTTTACCAATAAAATCATCCGCTGGGTAAAAAATACTATTCCTCTGAATACGTGCTTCAAATGTCAAGTCTATTCAAACGTTCGGAAAACATCGTGAGATAGAAATGCGTTTGAACTTTTGAAAGTCAGACGCCGTAGAAAAAAATGATTTCTTTGTTAATATCATAGATACAAATTTCAAGTTGGAATTGAAGATTTTGATCAAATTCCGACTGTAAGTGTTGAATGAAGAGAACAAAGAAGAATGGGACACTTTTTTGAAAATTTTACAGTAGGGTAACGATACCCTTGAGCTTGTAGATTTAGTGAGCAATACGATTATTTGACAGATTGTGGTATTATTTGCTCTGCTCTGCACATTGCTTCGTGTTATTGAGTCGTTCAGGATCGTTGAGTGTCTTGGGAGTTTCCCGTGAATGATGATGGCTCTGCATCGTAGTACGCAATTCAGATTTATCCACGAAAGCTACTTGAGAATACAGTGGGGCCTGGGGGCATTGAATTCTTCGGGAATTGGGATGAACCGAATGAATCGCGTTATGCTAATACGAATGTGGTGGCCCATCGTTGCGGATGTAGTGATAGTTTTTAACAAAATTGTAAACGTATGTGTACTGCAACTAACAAGCGTTACGTTTAACACACTTTAGTTTTAGTAGTGAGCCTGAAAAGTGATGCATGCCACTTTGCCAGTACTTGAAATGTTCCTCGCCCAATGTATTAGCCTGCATCTTCATCAGATCTTCATGGTGATTTTACGCTTTGGAAGACCAATAAGCTGAAGCCCATCTCACTTACTGGTTTTCTTTTCATTTTTCAGAATACAAGAGGCAGATGGTGGCTTCTTCGAAAATTTGGGAACCCTTTTGGCAGCCAAGGCTCGTGCCCAAGATGAGGCCGTGGGTCCAGTACCAGAAAAAATCAAAGAGGACGAAAACTCAGATGGTAGCGATGCCGAAGGAAGTATTGAGGAACCATCCGAAGCTCTTATGGAAAGTGACAGTGATCGTGACGAAAATGAGCACTCGCACAACCTCATCGTCGAATCAGTCGGTTGGAACGTGAGTATTTTGAATATTCAAACGATTCTTATTTCTCATTTTTCAACTCGTTTTTCTTGTATTCCGAATGATTTGGGTAGCCTTTGCAGTGTCCAAACGATAGAGCTGCATCAAGTTCTTTTTAGTATGAAAGAAATCTTTTCTTAGGAATAATATGGTTAACACATGTGCTTCACAGTTCGAAAATGATGCAGGGATTCCCGTACGTGAGCGATAAATTTAAGTATAAGGGAAACATCGTTGAGGGTATCTTGAGTTGTTTTTTTCCCCATTTTTTTTTTTTGTTTGTACAAACTCAGCTACGAAGTATTTCGACCTCCACACATTATACGCCTAAGACATGAAATGTCAGGCGAAGTTATACTCTCGCGCGATAAAGTGATTTCTTTATCAGGACGCCGTGAATTCGTAGAAATTTTAGAGTTTCTTATTTTCCTTTCCATTATATGCTTTCGTTCTGCGTATTGGTCAATTAAGCTTGTTTATGGAATCAAAGTGGCTAGAATTGCGGTTAGGAGGATAAACTCTTGCGGAAAATAATTGGCGGGATAATAGAAAACGAGAAATATATTGTTTTAATTAAGAAAAAAGATGAAGAGAAAAATTAACTCGCATGAAATAATTAACCAAAGTGCAATAACGAGGGTCAGCTTTTCCTTGTGCGTGAACCATTGCGGAATTAAATAGCCCGGCACAATCGTGCCCTCGATCAAACGAACCTAGTTCTTGAAGCCTGAAAATACCCCAAGTGAAAACACTCGAGGTCCAAAAGCAGCGCCGTAAGTTTCCCTTGACCAAAGTTTCAATGCAAGTATTGCACATGCAATGTTAGTTGCTGACGTAGGCCAGTACATATAGAGGATGGTCTGTTCAGCATTCCGTCTATCAAGATTTTCCTAATTAATTCGTTTGCGCGCTTTATCAATTTCCGAGAGTTAACTGAAGGGACAGATTCGGCCACAGGAAATCGAAGTCCGGGGCCCAGCGATACGACGGTAATTTTGATTAGATTAACTTTCCGAGTTCTTCCTTCTGTTCTGCGACCTTTTTGAGGGCAAAGAGAAACATGAATTCACGCTATTCTGGGTTAATTATACCCGAGGAATAATTAATCCTGCAGACCCACCACGCCGCCCGGGTGGCCAGTAATTCGTCGGAATCAAAATTACAGGAGTATTTGTAAAAGGTCACGTAACGACAAATTACTTTCTGGTGATTAAAGGCTTACAGTCTTTTACTTTAATCTCGTAAAACGAGCTGGTCGACTAGCGTGCGGTATTTTGTATCGCGATGAAACGGTACGCACGCATATAAATACTAATTTTTTACTTTGACAACAAGATAAAGTATTGGGGTTGGACTCCAAACCACCACCATAAAAAAAAAAAAAAAAATTTCCATTTCACGTAATGTCATACAACACAGTGTTAATTAATGAACACACATCTCTTAACCACGATCATTCCTCTGCCCCCGTTCTTATTGATTTTTTCAAAGGTTATCGTTGTTGCCAGGGTTGTCAGGGGTAGCCAGAGGGTAGTAAGGGGCTTTCGGACTAGGGTGATATCCCCACTTTGCTATACTATGAGTCCAGTTCATTCTGCCATGTCGTGAGGTTCTCGTCATGCCACGAACTATGTGGAACCCCGTCGAACGATCTCTGGCATTAGGGTTGCCGGGGGTCTCAGGGGTGCAGGTGGTCATCAAGATTACTAATTTCGGGCTTTTCTTATCCGGTTGAAATTCTTTTCCACTCAGTCGTTCGCTACCATGCGACTGATGAGGTCGGTTAAGGTCCTTTGCGTCAAAAAGGAAGTGCAGCTCGTAAGTGCATCAAAGAACCTGGAAGTAGTTTTCTTCTTTTGCTTCGTTATCGTATTTTTGATTCTTTTTTTTTTTTCTTTCTTTCTTTCTTTCTTTTTTGTCTTTGAATTTTCTTCTCCACTTCTTGGGAATGTTCACTCAAGCGATATTAATTCATCCGCACTAAGATAAACCACGTGGATCAACCTATCAACGAGACTGTTGTTCACAGCTTGTGTTTACTGTTCACTGCAGTTAATTTCATCTATACGAACTATAAACGTTCTACAGAGATAGCCCATAGAGACGATGATGGTAAAAAAATATTTGTCGACCAGACGTTCTGAAGCATGTGGAATTTGTTCGTGACACAAATTCCAATCGTTATGATACTAGAGAGACTATATGACACGAGTAGTGTATTGGTTTTTAGTTATACACACCATCGTCTTATCGAATGATAGCTAACTGCACGTGTGATACGAATAAATCTGCTCTATATATTCGCCTTGTTACGTGTTCATGATTCGGATCTGGAGCTAAAGAGGATTACAGACTTACGATCGTTGCTTAGAAAAAAAAAAAAATATATATATATATTTATAGAATCATAGCAAAATTGCATCGGATAAATAGGCCAGCCGATATCCCATATCTGAGAACAAAGGGAGTAACTAAATGATAAGAAATTATTAATACTCGTTCATAACTCAAACTGTCGACCGTACGTCTTTTTACATACGTTTGCCTGATGCTGTTCAAGTGAGAGATGACATCGGGGTCGTATGCTCATTACAAACGAGGACGCTATCTACCTTTGTTGTAATCAATTTACAGAACGGGCCTGTCAAGTGGGAACTTCCTAGCACATGACCGATGACCTCCAAATCTGAAGGTCTTTTTGTGCAAAAAAGAAAAGAGAGAGAAAAAAAACAACAACAATTCATAACAATTTCCTCCGTCCATTTATGACCATGTCAATTTTTCTGCTCAAAAAGTGTTTAGTGATGAAATTGAAACCGTATACCGTCTGTAACAGCATTGAGACCCCATCAATGATGCACAAAAGCCATAACTTTTTTGAAGCAAAATTTTGTTGATATAGACAAATAAAACGGAGTATCTTCAGGTCTCATTGAGATCATGGCTGTAGCGGATAGAAAGACAGTTTATACGGCTGGTTGCAACTGTTTATATATATATGTTTCATTCGATCAGCTGACCGCTTAAGCCTCATCTATTTCGTTGACGCCTGGTAAACGTGTGTGCGAGATGACGTAGAGCGTCGACGTTACACCGTTACATTGATGATATCGTCGACGTAGACAAGTCCCCGTCGAGGCGTTTATTCCCGGCAGTTTAAAGCTCGCGTTCGCCACGATGTTGTCTCTTCTTCGGCATCCTGGTTCTCAGGTTCCGTAACCTGACCAAGTGTGAATCTCGGTGTAAAGATCTATGTGGTTTTTCACTTTGTTTAACTAGTATTCGAGCTGATTCTCTCGCTCACGACTCGTAATCATATCAAAACGTTCTTGTTTAATCTTCATTCATTTCCAGTGGGTTTTAATCAGGCATATATATGTTTACATTTACGCGGGCGATGGTTGACAATCATAATACATCGAATATCGATTTTCTCAACGTTTCTCAAGTATTGACAAATTTCACACAAGGGATCGGGAGAGGCTAGAATTACGGAAGAAAATGAAGGAAAAAAGTAGGCTAGAAATTAGAGATAAAAGATTCATACGGGGTTGAAATATAACGATCGATGAAATCGATTCGTGCCACAAAAAAACGGCAAAGATATACTCGATTATTTAGTGAGTTTTTCGTGAAAGAGGACCTGTTAATTGAGTACATTTCACAATTTTGGTCATTCGACAAGTGACATGGGAACGCAGGATGACCCAACGGTTAATTTTTAGTGAAAAAGTCTTTGCACATCCAGTATTTTGTGTGTGGATATATGGCTAGGCAAAATTATATTGTTTCTAACAGGTTACATAAATTGAATTGCGTGGACGGTCGAGACTGTTTTTTTTTTATTTATTTATTTTTTTCAATCAGAATTCGTTAAAATCAGAGGAACTATTCAGAGAAACATTCTTTTGGGGAATGATAGAATTGACGAGTCGGGGTGTATAGATAATTTGATCTGATTCCCAATTGATAAATCTTGAAATAAAATACATGTAGAAGATTCCAGGGTAATATCAGCGGAAATTTGGAGCAAGTACAAGCGAATTCGAGCGGGTCGAAAAACTGGGTTATCCCGTAGTCGAAGAAATGTTAACAAAAATTGGCAAATTGTCAGAGCTTGGTTTAAAAATGAATCCCTATGACGAACGTGCATGTCGAGAATCTATTTATTATCACTATATTTCGAATGCATAAATTTCGCGATCGAAGATGGCACCGTAATTAATGATAATTAGAAACGACTATATCATTTTTAGGGATAGTTCTTATCTAGGAGGTAAAGAATAATCGGCTCTCAAGAAACCTTGGCCAACTTATCTTCTGGATACTGAGACGTTTGGTCCCAGGGTTCAAATGTGTAAAAATAATTCGCTGTTTTTGAAATGAACAAATTTTTTTTATCACACAATCGGAACCGTTCGTGGAATTATATATACACGATCTGTAGAAAATAGCATTTGCATAAACGATTAATTGACATGATCTAGCAAATCCATCTAGGCGAATATAGATTTAAACGATCTGGGTCGTATCCTATTTGAACTGACCGACAAATAAGTGCGTTGCATTTAAACAATTGCGTCCAATGATAGTTAATACGACAGCAATTAAGTTGTTTTGCATTAAAGTCTATTCGAGAAACGCGGCGTGTGTCTATTCGGATTTATATCCACTCGATAGTACAAAAGATCACGTTCGCTAGCATGACTCCGATACTTATAGATTAATTTTCACATTTCCCACGCAATATTTTCGTTTCTTGACACTGGCTAATTTTGCGGGTAGTTGCAGCGCTACGCGAATCTATTTCCTAGCTGCTCTCGCCTCTTCATTCAGATTACTCGGAGGGAATTAGCTGTTTCTAGATTTCTGGGGCAAGACATGGTTCCGAAGCAAAGTCAAACTATTTCTGCAGCTAGACGACTCGCTCCTCGCGGTCTAGGGCAACTGCGGAAATAGCCAAGAAATTTTCATCCCGTAGGTGTACCGATGCCGTTCAAATAAATATTACCCTATTTCTCAATTTGGTGAGATCAAAAATTTTAGTTTGGGTAAAGTCAGCGTTGCCTTTCGAGGGTGCAAAATTGTTTCGGTAGAAAAAAAGGAATTATGTGATATTTTTGCACGAAATGAGATATCGCGCAGCAATTAACGAAGAGTCGTTAAGGTCTCTTGTCCGCCATTTTTTCCTTCTATTTAGTGTGTGGCAAAGTACCAAGTATTTCGGGTAGGCGGTAGCGCATTCCCGATGCGGGTCACCTTTGTCCCAATGTGCCTGACATGCGGGGAATTCTCGAACTCTTTTCGTTGTGTAAAATTCGCAGAAATTTATTTCAGGATTTTCCACTTATCTTTCATGCGGTTAACACCCGATTTGCCGATTCGTCATTTCATTAGCCACCAGAAAACTAGAGATTCTCTAATCAAAAGCATGGATGAACGAAACGACGCCGTTTGGAAATGAAAAAAAAAAATTCATAAAAAATGGTTGTTCGAGTACATATTTCTTCTCTCGATTTATTACTACCCAAGCATAAATCACATGATTTAATTCAAACAGATAGCAAATGTGTGAGATGTGGCGATTTGGTCCTAGGGGTCAAAGTTGAACGTCTTATCTAAACATTTTAATATTAGTCAGATAGTGATATTGAAGCAAAGTTAGTTAGCTGTCGCCGATTTATGAAACAGCTGTGCGAATTTCTGGACTAGTTGGGTGCGTGTCAGTCGTGAAGTTTGTCAGTCGAATAGAGAATTTGATTATCACAAATGCCAAATCCAGTTCCATCGCCCGTGTAATGCCTCATCCGAAACTTTAGGTCTAAAATTTTGAAGATCCCGTTTTGGTATAGAAAGTGCAAACAGTGCAGTGTGATCAGTGAAACTTTCAAACATGAGAAAAAACTCTCGAAAACTATGAATCAAAACCCAGTTTTAATTGTCAACTAGTCAATTATGGTTATTCGACCTGCCACACCCGGTGGGGTGGGCACCCTTCTCAGGAAAAGAAATACCTTCCGAGGTGTGCCTAAAGCTGAACTCGAACGGAGAACAAATGCATTGATACAGGCCATGACAGTGAGTGAGGAAATATGGGGTAACCCTTGGCTTATGGGATGGGTTTTGGATTTCGTTGAAATCGATTTGAATAAACAGCAAGATTGGAAGATGTCTTTCTCGTTTGATGCTTGGTACTCTGCTTATCTTGTCGATTTTTTATCCACTTTCTTAAATACGTTTCCAAGGTCAATCCAGCTGCAGTTTCAATGAGTGTGAATTTCAGATTCTCGGTATTTCTACCGCGTTTCAATTATTTCAGTTATTCTTAGAAAGCTACGTCTGAGAATCGCGCACGCGAATCCTTCTGCTTAAATAGAGAAATAAATCTTACTGCAGAGTGAAACCTGCACTTCGTTACTACGCTGCAAATATTATTTCAACGTTTAAAATCTCAGGGTTTATATTTCTTAACATTATGTGTTATAACTTCTAATAAAATGTCCTTGATTTTCAGATCGAAGAACTTTACGCGTCGCTTGTGTATCTGACGCAGCATCAAATTGGCTTTGATGTTTCGAACGAATGTAGTCAAGAATCTCTTCTAAATCATTTGCAAAGTGCCTTCAAGGTCGACAATGAGACCCATCAACAGGTCCTGGATTTGGCTCAAAGCATGGAGGTAAAATATTAGGTATTAGGTAGCAATGCTGCACTGTTTCAAGAGTTTGCTCGTATCCTATCGATTGCGATCAGATAATTACCCAACGAACTATTTGCAATTATCATTAAAAATTGATAATCTTCTCCCTCGACCTATAGGCCCCGGAGATGCATCTCAATGTTGAAGTCATAGAGGCCAAAGAGCTCGTTTCAAAGGATGCAAATGGCAAAAGCGACCCTTTCTGTGCTTTGTATCTGGAATCCGCGCCCACGAGAAGGTACAACACAGCGGTAAAGCAAGCAACGCTAAGTCCTATTTGGGAAGAACATTTCGAACTGTAAGTCAATCGTTAAAATCCAAAATAGGTTTCATTCCAATATTGTGTCGTAACACCGTTTTGACGAAATCCTATCTTGTTTTGCACAGACCCTTGGACAATCCGGAAAACGATGTCCTCAGTCTTGAAGTCTGGTAAGTTTATCAAGTATTATATATTTCTGAATTCGTCTTTGAGTTTTGCAGTCGTGCATGACAAGAACACTTATTCGTTGACCACTCGAACGTTCATGAGCTTATCAGGGTCAGTGTTGAGTGTGACCATTTGTTAGTGGGCACAGGCTAAGATGGTCTACTGTAAAGATAAGTGTGATCGTCATCTGACAGTCCCAAGCCTGAACAGCATACACTTTGATCACATTATCAGTCACGAGACTGCAAGACGATGTTTCATCCTCCCAGATTGTAGCTAATTATCTCCAACCACGAAGACTGCCAATTTTTATTTTTTTTTAATACTATTATTAATGGTCGCTTTGTATCCTTGTGATCATTAGGGACTTTGACGCTGCAGAAACAGTACCGGAAAAAATGAGCAAGGTGAAGGACGTCAAGGGTGTTCGTGGTCTAGTCAAACTTGCCAAAGAAATTGCTTTAACCGCCACAACTGGTAATCATGACAACGAGTTCATCGGGAAATGTCAAATAGCCCTCAAGGTAAAATTATAACCAAGACTTTGACTTTCTTCCGAGTTCATGAGGAACTGTCATTCATGCCATATTTTTTTTCCAGGACATTCCAGTAACGGGTCACACGATGTGGTACTCCTTGGAAAAAAAGAACAAATCTAAGCGTCGTGGTGTCGTTCGGTTGAAGCTAGCATTCAGTGCTGAACACGATGCCCAGGTAGCTTCCCAGGAGCACAGACATATCTTACGTATTTTACTCCTGCACGAAATAGAGACGGAAAAAATTGAGAAATACTGCTGGTGCGGACGTTGGTCAGCTCCAGCAGAAGCTATAATCTTACAACACAGTGCGCAGCGTGGACTCCTAGCACGAAATGTGGCTTTGGCTCAGTGGGTAGAGTACATCAGGGTTCATCAAGAACATCCCCTCAGCTTTACACTGCTGAATAATTTAGCAGTCGAGCTATTGAGGCCTATGGATAATAATCTTTTCTCTAACGATGAAATAAGGCTATTTTGGGATGCTGCAAAGAAACTGTTGCATTCTTGCTTGAACAGTGTCAGAAAAATTCGCAAACTCACTGTTGGAGACAGGAATACGATCACACAGCTGAAAGCGATTCTTGGGTAAGGAATTGTGGTCGTATTAGGAAAAATTAATAATAAATTACGTAGCCTGTTTTCGCTGGTTGTGGAAATAGTTGAAAAAAGGCCCATTAAGAGTAGCAAGAATAAATTTTACTTATAACGAATTGATTTCATGGCTAGGAATTGAAATAGGTACCTTCAACGGTATCCGGCTATTCTCTAACGATGAATTGCGTTACAGGATTCTTTCATCCCTGGACTCGTTGAAAAAGCCAGATGATCTTGATCTCTTCCCAGCCAACATGTATGGTTGGCTTCCAGAGCCTGAAGGACCAAGAACAGATGTATTGCAAGCTCTTGAAGAGACTGTGATACAGGGTGGTGAAGAATGGTACGTATTTGCAATTTTACAAATAACTGTCAATCGGTTATAATGGTGAACCTTATTCCGGCTCAGCGTACGACTCGTTATAATTATCTATGAAATTGCGAAATCGCACTAGTCCTCAGCCTTTTTTGAAGCGAAGTCAACATTACTGTGAATGTTCTTTGTCTCTCACTAGGTATGACTATGTTCTGAGAAACAATACTCAGGAAGGAGATACCGACGAAGATGTGCTCAAGTATTACATTAAAGTCATACAGCTTATCAGAGCCGATCTGCAACGAGCCATCGAATTTTACGACAGGGTATTCATCAAGTAAGTTCAATACTCTGAACGATTCTTCAATATCTTGTATCGTTTAGAAAATTAAACAATTACAGATCGGTGATTAGACGTTGAGAAATTCGTTTAGAAATGAACACAAATCTGCTAAATTGCTGAATGTTTATAAAATTATTAATTCGCAGACAAACAAACTTCCCTTATGCAAGAACATTGTACATACATTACGAGAAGAGGATAAGCGATATGTGCATGATCATCGTTGAAGATGTCTGCGCCAGGTTGAAGCGAATTGAAGTGGAAAACAGCGATGGAACGAGCGAAGAATTAGCTTTGGGTACTACGCTTTTCGAGCTGTATTTAACTCTTCAAAGATACGCGATGTGAGTAACAGTTCTAAAGAATTTTGATTTTCGGTCGTATTTCACTTCAGGACCTTGCTCCAATTTCAAAATCTGTTCTACTTGTATTTCAGACTCGGTCAAGTGCTTTGTGCCGATGGTCTGGAGTACATGAAAGTTCAGAGTTATCACGAGTGGTTCAGAGCCGGAGTTGCCCATTGGCTCGATATCGCGGTCTTCAAGGCTTTGCGAAGGATCGAACGAGCTGTAGAATTTGACACCCTGCAGCCGGTTGACACGAATTTACAATACAGTTCGAGTGCCGTTGATACTTTGACGATTTTCTACCAAATCAAAGTATTTTGGACACAATTAGCATGGCCGGATGTCGAGGGCTCCTACACCTTCATTGCGAAAATCATTGATGTAAGTATACCGGACTTTTTTTGAAGAGAAACTTTGTCTTACAGAAGACGTCGACTTTCAGGATATATGCAGATGCTCCGTAGAATACGCAGATAAAATGGCCCGCAAGGCTGAAGTTGCTACGCAGCAAATATACGACATGGAAAATACCAGCAGCGTTTATGAAAAGAAATTCGAAGTTTCAACCGCCTGGTGTTTCGCCATAAACAACATCGACTATATTCGTACGTCGATTGGTCCTTTGGCTGAAGATCTGGGACTTCAGAGCATCGTGGAGTGTCTGGCTGCAAACAAAACGCAACAAGAGGCTGAAAGGTGTCGTCAAACCTTGCAGCTCGTTATCGACAATGCTACGGACACAGTGAGCAACAAAATCATAGAATTGCTCGAGGTTGTTGCTAGCAAAATGACTCCGGCTATGAGCAGATACTTGACTGAGGGTGCCGAGTTGATTGACACGACGAGCAACTCCATGGACAGACTTCTTCAGTACCTTGACTCAAACATCACGACCCTTCACGATAACTTGCACGAGACAAACTTCGAGAGAGTGCTTCTCGTCATCTGGGAAATAATGTCGAAGACCCTATTCAATCTGGTCAACAATAACTTGGAGGTAAGCTGATGATTTGTTTGGTAATCATTCGTCCTCGTAATTTGATCAGCTTTTGAAAATTGTTGACACTTTTATTTTTTACCTTGTAGAAGAGGAGGCCACCTTCATTCTACGCGAATCTTCACCGTACTTTACACACGCTAATTCGTTTCTTCAATCTCGGGGCAGACGAAACTTCAAATATTAATATTCTTGAGAAAATTGAAGAGCTTCTTAAACTTCACGGTCTCGAAACGGCCGCGTTAATTCATCGGTACAATCAGGAAAGGTTGCAGGAGCAAAAGGCAATAGAGGAGTCAAGTCATGGACAATTGACCGTCAGAGCACATTTCATCGATAATTTGCTGAAAATTCAAATAATGAATGCAAGGAATCTCAGACCGATGGACAGCAATGGTAGGAATGAGCTTTTATTCGAGTTTCATTTGAGCGGCAACTTATTCGTGTATTATTGAATTCAGTCTATCCTCAGCGGCCTGGAAATTATGAGAAATTATTCAAGGGTAGTTGAACGAGATCGTGGTACAGAGATAATGGCTATGTTATTATACACGGTTAATTTCTGTTGAAATTTTATAGGCAAGATGTCTACTCTTGAGAGAAAACTACGTTATAAATCAAAATCTAAAGTGAAACTGAAAGAGAGGTCAAGTATGTGAAATAGAAATAATTTTGTTCTCATATTCTTCAATCATTGCCTGAAATGCTTGCCCTTACAGTTCGGAATTCAAAAACATGCATGGATCATGGAATAATTCATAATTAGCATCAAATAGCTACGTGTCAATTGATGGGTCGTCCTATAGTAAATACGTGTTTAAAATGTACATCTTGTTTTTTGTTATCAGTTAGCTAGATACACTTTTTGGACTTTCGTAGCCATTGGCCGATTCGTGATCGACGAGTAATTATCGTGCATGCAAAATTGCATCTGACGGGAAACGGGGTCTCATTTTTTAAAATCATCTTCAACGTTTCGGTATTTAATGTTTTAGGTAAATGTGATCCTTACGTCAAGATACGACTACTGCCGGAAGAAACTTTCTCTCAAATAAAACAGCCAAAGACTCAAGTCCACAAGGCGGATGTTTTCCCGCTTTTTGACGAAAGCTTTTCGATGTAAGTCAAACGTTTCGCTGTTTTCATCATTGAAATGATGTAAAATATATGACTGAATTAATTTTTAACCGCTTCGCAACCTCTTACAGTTCCTTGTCAACGGAATTAAAAGAAGTGGAAGACGCCATGGTCGTGTTCGAGGTAAAAGACAAGGATTTCCTGAGGACTAGGTTCATGGCCGAGGCATTCTTAGCCTTCAGTGAAATTCCGGAAACTGGACCTGACAGAGATTTTGATTCTCTTGAACAGATTCATCTGAAACTATCCAGACCTACTGGTAAAAGTGAGTTTCGATTTCATTCGTCAATCTGAATTCAATTCCGTTGACAATTTGTGTAAATCTCGCTATTAATTATTTTTACAGATTCAGATGCAGTTCGAGCTTTGGAACGCAGGAAAGGCGACGATCGGGCTGTTGATTTTATGTCGAAACTTAATGCCAAGATCAATAGCAGATAGGCAGTTATAAAAAGCATCTGATTTGCAAATAATTTTGTATGTCTGGGCGAAACCCCAGAATAAATGATGATATCCTTATATCGTTTAAGGATAATCGCTGTGAGTACAGTGTGTGATGTAATATACGCGTATACTTTTATATAAGAACCTTAAGTCTGACGAAAAGTGCTACTTAAAATATATTCGGAGAATATTTTATCTAGACGATATAACGATCATAAATTCGAGAATACGAATCATTCTCTCATCGTATAATTGTTCCTCTTATTATCCTTCTGTAAATAACTATAAATATTTATACAATATATTATCACGTAAGCTAATAAAATTTTATGGAAACGTACTTGTACTATCAAATTAGCCGTGAAAAGACACCAAATATTTCCTCTTCATATTATACCTGTAATGGAAATTAAGTTTAATCCTTCAGCTCCATGTTACGAAAAGATTCTAAATTACCATATAGTCATATGATAAATCGATATCAGTAATAATAATCGCATTAACTCTCAATTCACATTTTCCAGAACGTGCCGACCTAATAACCTTCATTATAGGAATTGGCTTTTATTATGTCCGTGGAACGCTCCAGCTGTACATATTTTCGGAAAGAAAAACTTTTCAGCCAATTTCCCTTATACCATGGTCGGTTTTTTTATTCACTTAAGAATATTTTTCTCAACATTCAAGAAAACTTTGATTATATTCTCTGGTAACATGTTCACAGATGAGGAACATTCACCTTGCCATGATCAGTATCGCAATAAAATGAAACACACATCGCGTGACCATAGAATATATATGGTTTCTATACGTGACTGCAGGTACGCCTTGTATCCGCATGTTGGTACGGAACTCTTTACCGACTTTGCTGCAATGAGAGAAGTGTCTGAAAAAATCTGGAAACTGTGACCACGCTATATTAATGTCCACAATTATACCTGTTGCAATGTTAGATTGATCCAAAATTTGGCTGCCATTGATAGTGAAATAATTAGAATTACCACAGCTGGTAATACTCGAAAGTATCTTTTAGGTCGCATTCAGACCAACACATAAAGGATTCGGCTCTCTGACCAGATTCAGCTTTCAAGTGACGCCTTTTACAACCCCTTGCTGGATAAACTGAATGGATATCTAATAGGGAGGGTGGAAAAACGTTGAAAACCAACGGTAGGTAATTTATTCGATATTTTTCATATTTTTAATGCTGGAAGTCCCTAGGAGAGAGAAGATGAGAAATTTTTACTACGAGTAGCCGGAGAGACCATTCGATGGTAATTTCGCCTCTGCATTATCGCAGGAGGTAAGTAGAGCTCGTACCGTTTATTATACGATATTGTTTCCGGAAGCATATCGAGCTTTCGGTTGAACACATTTATGGACTTCTTCCTGATTTCTAGATATATTCTCGGATACCTCCATCAACTTTATGGAATCTAGTACACGAAATATCTCATTGAACTATTTGCAATACACGAAGTGAGTGATTCGAAGTATTCATGTAATATTGCCGGTGTTAACGACCTGCCAGCAAAAGTCTTCATCTTTCAATCAATGACATCCACTCTGTAATTAATTCACAACAGGGTATACGTTATTCCCGAGAAAATTATGCCGGAGTTCCCAGATTCACAAGCTGCTATGCTCATTTTCATAAGTTAAGCACACGTTTAAACGTCAATCATGACTGCAATGGGAAATTAAGCTGGGGTAAAATCGGCCATCCCTAAAAATTTCACGGGGTCAAGTTTAACACACTAAAGAAAGGAATATGAAATTTATAAAAATAGGTCCATCCAACGGAACAACTATTGATGTTTGAAGTGAACGCGAAAATCGTATCAAAAATAGGTACAAATGGCTACACAATTTTTTAGACATCGAGAAAACTTTAGATACCAGGGAATTGAAAGCAATTAAAGAAAGTATTTCAGCTAATTAATGAATGAGAGAGTGCGGTGTGGAATGAAACTTTTATTTAAAAACAAAACTTGCGAATATCTGTCATAGATTAGTCACTATAGAATTTTTCTATTCTTATTATGGTGCGATGATTTTTATTCGTAGGATTCTCTCGGAAGGCCGGTATGCCCTACATTCCGCAACACCTTTTTCGTGAAAACGTTAACTCTCGATTCGAATTCGAGGCAGAAAGAGTGAATGTCATCTCTTTTTATAGTGGACACGCCTCGTCACGTGAAGGACTTTAATCACAGAGTCATTTCTGACGAGAGATCGTTCAGGTCAAAAATAGTGGGTCTACGTGTTTGGCCTTAATGTCCTCTACCCCAGTGACGTTGTAATTAAGCCAGGAAATAACTTTGGATGCCTTTATTCCAGTGGACCGTCTCTTCGCCTGTTTTTTGTCTTTTTTTTCCCCCTTTTTCTTTTCTCTTATCATTTCCGCGACCAAGCAGACGCGTCTCACAGTTCCATACTTCATACATCAGATCGTACGCGTGAAAATTCACCAGCTTTATTACTCGCCCGCGGTGATATGAAGACAAAATATTTCTCTGATGATGGATCATAAATCATACTCTGCATAGCACGAGGAGAATTTCTTACCAGCTAATCGTTTGGTAATCAATTTATCGATCCCATTGCGGTTGGTTCACCTTCCGATGGTTCGTCAAGGTCAACCCTCTTTCCAGGGTCCGGGGGCTACGGGTTTCTCAAGCCCTTATGGTTACGCACGCGGATCAACCCATTCCCAAGCGAAATGTGTTATTCGAAGGCAGCTGCGGGGAGTGCCAAGGATTGCAGAAGTTGTCTTGAAACACGTACGAAAAGGACAGCCGGTATCCAAACCTCCCCATCCTACATTAACTCTCATCTAGTTTCCAAGAACGGCTGACCGTACAGCCGAACATAGCTGACCATAACCGAGGGTAGCCTCCACCCCCGCGAAGCGATTGACTTTCATGGAGGTTCGCGCTGTACCGGAACGCCGTGGACTCCCGTGGACAAACGGATGGCCACGACGACGACTTTTGGCCCACTTTTACCCGGCGGCCACGGCATGGCGTACCGGGCAAAGTTCCGAATTTTATGATCCCGCGCGTGTTTCGAATGCCAAGATAATTACAGCGATTCGAGGTCTGTACGGTGTTACGTGATGGCGCGGGTTCAGTTCGCGAGGCCTCAACCGTAAAGATAAATTATATCGCCCTCCTTAATCCAGACTACAAAATCCGAATGATCATTGTTATTGCAACATTTATGTAAGATATTGTTCAGGGACACGCTAAAAGGTACTACCGCATTTTCCTACTTCTTTTTCAAACGGTTTCTTATACTGTGGGATAAAATCGAAAATCGTTTATACCTACCACTCATCGGAGTATGAGAATTTATGCCGTTATTGGTAACCGCAATTTTGATACTCTGAAAGAAACAAAAATGTCATGAAGTGTTTCAGGAACTGGCAACTCTTTGAAACGTCAATGCAAACTTTATTTCCCCAGTTAAATTATTACAACTCCAAATCTTTGAGATTCGGTTATTTGGAAACAACGTGTCTTATAAGTCTGAAATTATTTACGAACCTGTTCCACGTACTTAAAAATTTTGAACTACGCAAGTAGGTGAATCGGCTGACCACGATGGGCCAGCTCAGAACTTTCAAATTTGAACAATTTACATCTACTGATCGATCTATAGTTTGAAATTCAGTTATTTCTAAATTGGAGCGAATGCTATCGCTGAAGATCCAAATCATCAAAAGCCGTTGATTCGATCTCGGGAATTGACGATTCGAGATTTTCATTGTAGAATTTCGTTCGCTCAATTACTCAATAACTAGTCTACCGATTGAATCCCAAATCTAATCAGCTCTGAGTTACGAAAACCCACACCGATAATTGAGATCAATATTATTGAAATCAGTAGATTCATTTTCAAAATATCTACAGGCATGAAATTGATCATATAGACCAAAAATGGTCTGTGAAAAGTGGTGATTCTCTGGACCTCGAAACATTAAGGTCTCGTGAAAAATGAACTTTCCATTTTCGGAGGATGATCATAACTTCCCTTTTTTTTACCGCAGGATTTGGGAAATAAGACTTTGCTCTAGTGATGGGCATTTTCTAATTCAAAAAAGCATCATTCAATGAAAGACTATTTCGTTGTGTAAAATGCTTCTTTCATAGCACCCGTTGCTGGAAGAGTGTCAATTTACAATTAGGGGCAATTATCACCCTTCCCCCCCCCCCCCCCCCCCCGCAGTCCTTAGTGTTACTTTGGGATTAGAATGCTAAAAAATGTTGGTTCTCTAGAGAACTTATTCTGCCTCTGCCGCCCCTGGCCCGGCACGGTTTGGGCATTATTCCCCAGTAATAAGCACGAGGATAGAAAGATTAAACCCGATGCAAATTACGGAGATATTTCTGGACAAAACGTGCTGCATATGTGCTTCGTTGGAAACTGCGGACGTATACTACGATTATAGGTCAATGTACGCTTATGAACATTGAACATACATCTCTACATTGCTATAGTTTCCCTGATAATTATCGGATGCTCGAGAAACTATGAGCGAACTAAATGCCTGCGGTATTAACGACCATAACATTATGCCATCCGCTCTGGTAGTTTCTGAAGCTTTGTAGGCCATTTAAGGCTATGCCCTACGGAAATCCCACCAATATAAGCTGGTATTTCACTGTAGCAGAACGAGAAGAAGGCTTTCTTTTGAATTCACTTGTAAAGAAATAAACTATAGGTCACAAATTCGCGTTGAACACATTCGTTTGTTCATTTCATTATACAGTCGTTTGGGAAGAAAAATCTGCAAAAAAAATGTTCGATGGTGGAGATTTTGTTGATCAAATCGGATCCACGAAAACTTTCAGAACCACGCCAACCTAGATAAATAAGCAAATACACGGTGAAACGGAGTTTCGAAAGATTTTGAATAAGCAAACAGAAATTATACACACGTACACAAAATTTTCGATGTGAAAAAGTTCAAACTGAATTTCGTCGCATA
The DNA here is from genome assembly GCA_963989295.1 of Ametastegia equiseti. Lineage (NCBI taxonomy): Eukaryota > Metazoa > Arthropoda > Insecta > Hymenoptera > Tenthredinidae > Ametastegia > Ametastegia equiseti. Next base: position 9,310,655 of record OZ022393.1, read on the forward strand.
ACAACGATCTCATTTTTTCTGCCCCTTTTTTCGATAAAGTCCTCAGACATTTGAAATGGGCCTTTTTACAGACGGTAGAACGATTTTTCTTTCCAGACTTTCCGCTTGCCCAGAATGGGGTTCAATATTAAGCATTATTTTTCTTCGATCTTAAATACATCAGTAATTCTGTGAAAAGTCATTTTCTTTTTTTTTCTTATGAAATGCTCGTCAATTTTCTAGTGAAAATCTGTCCACAAATGAATCTTCTGCCTCTTGTCGCACGTATTCGTATACTGATGCTAAAAAAAAGGTTCGTTTTTTCCATTCTGCCGGATCTAAAAAAAAAAAAAAAAAAACTATTTTGCACGTTCTCGGGTTTCCGGGTTTATTATTTCCAAATCCAGTGTATATTCCAATTACGTGGGCGCGTAGCATAGCGGTGAGTTCTCTCGGTTCGGAGGGAGGTGAGAAAATCTTAGCTCCCGGCTGTGGCAACTTTGCGGTCGTTATGACAATCAGAAGATATGCGAATCGTGCACCCAACCCTGAAGTAGATTCGTATATATATGTATGTACGTATACTAGATGTTCTCACCACATATCTATACCCTTCCACCCGTAATCCGTACTTACGTGAGTCCGGGGAAAGCGCCCCTGCACTCACTAGCAAAACAATTTCCAAGTTTATCAGACACATCGTTAAGGCAGCAGCTGTGAGTGAGCAAGTAGGTATAGTATCTTGGCCGCCGTACATACATTTCGTGTATAGGTATTCACAAATTTGGCGTGTACTTACGTACCATATAACTTGTATAATGGAAATTATATTGAGATATATATACAGGAAAATGGCATGTGTATCGTGTAGAAAAGCGTGCGCCACAGTAGGTGGAACCACCGTTCGATTGGAAAACCATCGTTTGATAGTTTGCTCACTGTAATACGGGGCCAATTCGCTCTCCCTCGATTTGCTATAGTATATACCCAATGTGTGGGGATCACGCGATCGATAATGACTTTATGATGTATAAACTGACTAGGACGAAATAAGCTACAGGTATATAAGGCCTGCACTTGTATCCAACCCCCCAAATGCTTTTGCTAGGTGTTTTTTAGCATACAACCCCTCGCAAGGCACGCGGTCGCGTTCGTCGATTTTTTTGTTTTCGACAGTTTTCAGCTGGTAATTAACTTCTCTGAATCCAACGAGTAATATGTGCGGTGGTTGGAAAATTGAGTACAGCCCAGAATCACTTCGTTTCTTCACCGAATTTGAGCACACCGTACTCGATCCGATTCGCCTTATCTAGAATCATGCGGTTGTTCGCAGAATACGGGCCGTCAAAAATTGGAAAATTACATTTTTGGGCAAAGTGACTTGCAAGTATAAGTGATAAAGGGATGTTCAATTCACTGGAAAATTGAGCATATCTTCTGTGACCATTTTTTTCCGTTCGTTTTCGTACGTTCAACTAATGACGGCACGTCTTTCAGACAATCTGGATTATACACTAGTCCGATCAGACTAACAGCTCACCCGAGGTACTGCTCATACACAAATTCAATGGCACGACAATTTGCAAAAGTAATCGATTTCTTATGATTACGACTGCGATTCCCATGACATTAGAATCAATGAGATTACCTGCAATTCGTATGATTTCTGCTGATTCCAATGATCACGAGTGATTTCTAAATTTCCGACATCATTGATTCCTAGATTGCTGTCAAGAAATGAACATTGATATTATGCTTGCTCGCTTGAAAAGGGAATGAGTGATTCCCGAGATCACGTGATTTTTTTTGTGATTTCCCATGATTTCTTATATATTTTGAGAAATCAAGAGGAAATCAGGAATTATGCGATTCGAGCAATTGCCAGCGACTTTTAGCGATGCCCTATATGATTTCGGATGACATGGTTCAATGATTTCTTGAGTATGCAACCCTTCGAGTCCACCTGAATTTATCCAGTGGGTGTTTCAAATGTTGCAAAATGAACTTTTGCGAAGAAGGAAATTGATTCTGACCTCCATTATATTTTACAAACCGCGACGACACACTGGTCCCTTTAAAAATACTTCCGGTCTGGTCATGCGGTGTACCGGGATTGTCAAAAAATTTTTGTTTGGAATATCCTTCACGTTTGTACCTACATACGAATTGAAGCCTCGACTGCAGTATTGCGGGAAATTTAACAGCGTGCGCTAGCCGGTGATCGGATGCGCGCGACGCGTGTCGTTGTGCACGCACACGGGAATCTATATAGATACAATAACGCAAAGGGGGTTGTGTAAGTATGAAGGCATGTAGGGCACACGCTCGCGCGGAAATCCCCTCGGGCAGGCTTACGTCAACAGTCGAGGAGAACGGTGGAACCCCCGCGGGTAGTTGACGAAGCGAGGTTCAACCTGGCGATTAAATTTTAATTACGACTTCTCGCCCCGCGTTCTCTGGCACTCTTCGAGACGAGATGACGAGGCGTAATTGTAAGCTTTCGCTGTCTTGGATAAATCTCGATCAAGAATTGAATGGGGAGCTAACAAGCTTTTTTCTAGCACGTTCTTCAGCTTCGCGTTTAAACCTATGAATTGCGATTAGTCCGATTAAAGAGTTTCCATTCATCAATCAACTCCAGGCAACGGGTGACCGGCTTATTGTTCCTTCCCGAGGTAATTAAACGACGCCATTGTCACATGTGGCCAAAAACACCCCCATAACCGAATTTAGGGAAGTCTTGCCTCCCTTCACGTTGACACTATTCGTTTCTAGGTCGTCTCAAGACTGCTTGTGGCATTGCAATTTCATATTTGAAGAGTGTACCATGTGGGAAGGTGGGAATCATTTGTCTTGCTGGTGTATACGGCCGACCTGGGGTGGAATTAAAATTTCTGCTCTGAATTTCCTTGGTCAGTATAAGATAGAGTCTCGCTGGGGAATGGGAATCGGGGAAATAAGGAAAACAGAGAAATTGAGAAATGGGTCTCGGGTAAAATTCTCCTATATTCACACTACCTACAGCTGCCGCAGTAATGTTCTTATACCTGTAAAGGCTGCTTCACTTTCCGCACGTGCCATTATTTAAGGGGTGGGAATTCAGGCGAAATGTCCAATACCTACAACCGTTTTAATACGCGAGGTGCATTCATGCGGCGTTGATCTACCCGTGGCTGAAGAAACTCTGTTTATACTACTGCTATTCACTTTCCGCAATCACTTGAGCAGCTGGTTCCATTTGTTCTCCTATGCATATTTCGCCAAGAACTGAACCGGTCCGCGCATTTTTTCGTATACTTACGAGTATATTTGGAATCCAATTTCATTTGGTTTTCTCTTCCTTGTCTTTTCTGAAAAAATAAAATAAAATTCTTTCATTTTGTATGGGAATATCTTGAGTGGATTTTGTTCAGAGAAAATCGATACGTTCGACGAAACGTTTCTCTGACAGTCAATTATGCAACGTAAAAAAACAAGCTCGTGGAATTACGGGAAGTTACTTTTTTTTCATTGTGGAATAATTCAGCGTGATAGAGGCAGTACAGCATGTAAGCATATACCTGGTTAGTCAACTCCATACTCGCTTCTCGAGAAATTCCATCGATGGGGTTCTACGTGCCAGTCTATTATTAGACCCAGCTTCCGAACCAGGGTAATTTTCGCGGTAGCAAAGAATTCTTTTTACTACTTTATCAACATTTTATTAACATATCCAAACTCGTATCTCTTCAATTACAGAAATTGTAACTGGGACGTGGATGTTTTAGTTGTTACCAATAAAAATACTGCCATTCTAATGTGCAACGTTCCTTTTTCATCTCATTTTCTGTGTCAATGCTATTTTGACAGTATCATCGCAGTTTTGAGAACTCAACAAAGTTTTTACCAGAAACTTAGCATTGCACATTAGTAAGGACAACAGTTTTTTATATGGATCCTAATTCGGAGTCAACATCCTTTCGAAAATATTTATAATTTCTAGAAACATCTGGAAAACCTGCAGGACTTGCAAAAGGGAAAAATCAATCCCTTCGTATCCGGGCGAGGCATAGGCAGGCTGTTGATGTGCACACAGCGACATATAGAGCCGAACAAACGCTGATGGGTCGTCTGGTAGGCAGAACAAGGCGGATCTCATTACGGGACGAGATTTTTCCACGATTGTACGAAAACGCTTGACGCCCCGCGGGGCATTGATATTGACGTTTGTTTCTCGTCTCGTCAAAGTGACAGCCAGCTTTGGAAAGCTTCTGTCGAAATAGTACGACTGTACGACAGTAAATTTAATACGCTGCGAATACTTCACACAGCCCTGTCTGGTGTTGTCGCGTGAAGCACTCTCTCGATATTTTTCAAAAAGCCCCCGGTACCCTAGCCTGCCGAAGCTCGATCGAAGTTACCTTCGTTTTATCGTTCCCTGTCGCACGAGGGCTGGCGCACCGGAAGTGATGGTGCTTCGACCCAACCCCTTCGGCTCTGAATGCTCTGCCACCCTTTTCCACCTAATTGGTAAAAATAAAGAAATCCTTAGCTAAGAACAGTGCACAGGGCACCGCGGGACACCCAGCGTCCAATAAGCCGTAATCTGACCGGTAAATTGTTAAAGCCAACGCGACGGGACGCTGGCCTCTCTGCTTTACCAGGGCCATTCTAAATCCTCTCTAATGGCTAGATGCAAAGTTGCTAAGAGACACGCCGGTAAATAACGAACGAAATCCAATTCCACTGTGGTTTTAGCGCGTGCGCGTATGTATACCCGCATATAAACTATACACGTACGAGGATTGTATGTAGGAATCGAAATAACCTCCGCAGTAATATCGTTTCTCACACGATATAACCTGCTGTTGATATTCCGGCAACGATTGAGCAGACATTTATAATCGAGGCCTCGTTAGACACTGCCTTCCTCACAACGCATATACGTCGTTCGAATTAATTGCACGAGTGGAAACGAATTCACTGAGAAAAATTTCTGGTTCTGATAGCGAGAATTCTAGCTACCTTAGCTGGAAGGCATTTTGTTCTGATACCTACGTAGACCATTAGCTAGCTGTATTAGCGGAACTACTCTGCCTGACGTAGTTCACTTATTTGAAGAATATTGTATCGCTGTAGGAGCTGAACGACAAATACCTTCTACAGCGATATGGCAGTGTATCGCGTATTCAGATCGTATGGGCGCCCGAATAGAAATACGATATGCTTCCACATTATACTGTCAGAATTGAATCACATTGGCGTTATTAATCATAATCCCCACAAATAAAACGCTTTTATTCATACTTTCTTACGCGAGAATGCGTAGAGAAAATAGATGCGACAAAAATGAGGTTAGACTGCGAAAATAGTGTGCGGGAAGTGGACATATAGCGTATGAATACGTGTTTGAATCGTCCCAGTCCCTATAATCACCCACGAATCCATAGCATAATAATTTTCCATTCATAGAAACAGTAGGAACAGTAGAAACAGTAAAAACCGTACGGTGAACTTGACTGTGCGAACGATAGTCCTGTGAATTTTTGCGCGCATAGCCAGAACTTATGCTCAGTTAGCGCTGTGTGCTTCGCTCTCATACCGGTACGGTATAGCTGCCACAGCTATACCAAGCATCATTCTTTCAGCGCTCAAACCGTCATCTCTAATTGTAAGAACTGAAAGTATCCTGCTTGGAATCAAATGTATTCTTATGGTAGCAAACGTATGAATGCTTGAGTCGTACGGCTGATCTAGCGATACTTTCTGCTCATGCGACGATGTGTATTCTTACAGTAACGAACTGCTTAAGGGTATAAGCCGAAACTCAACGGATCTGAATGAATGAGTAACGAACTGCTCTCGGCGTAACTCTGCTCCGCTCAACACGCTATTCTTTTTTCTTAGTGAAGACGGTGAACGGTCTGAATTAATTCTTGTGACTGTTAGAAAAATTCTCTGTTACTACCTTTTGTGTTCAACACAACAAGTTGGGAATGAAGTTTTTCACACGAATGGGGTCTTTCCAGAATGACTGTTACTAATCAAATTTAACAGTTTTCAAAGCGTGAAACGTTGAAATCAATTTTATTTCTGTTGAAATTGTACAAATGATATGGTGATCAGCAGAACAATACTAACTAATCAGAGGATTCATGCGATATATTTATTTTATAGATGCAAGTCAGACTATTCGAGGAATTTTCAAACTGATCGTTTATATGTGAGCGAAAAACCGAAGAATTTTGTGCAAATGAAACCACTTTTTGCAGAACTTTTGTCATCAACCCCTAGCAAACCCTGTTAATTAGTTTGTGATGATTAATGTTGATTAGGTATAATTTGTTATTTCATATTTCTTGTTTCATATTTCTCGTTTCTTTCTTCTGTGCAGGTGTTTGACGTTGGGGGTGAAACGACTCGAGGGTGTTTTATACCATGTTGGTCCTGTGTGTGGCTATGTTCGGATTGCACGAGCTTGTACAATGCGCACACGTATGACACGCGTACCTACCGCACCACGTACCCTTTGTAGCTAACACCCCCGGCGCACGTGTTGCTAACAGCTCTGACTCTGGGACACCAATAAAACGTTCTCCTTTGCCTGCTTCCTTCCTTCCTTCCTTCCTTCCTTCCTTCCTTCCTTCCTTCCTTCCTTCCTTCCTTTCGTATTCCCCCTCATCTCTCTCAGTTGTTCTACTTCACTCAGGAAAGCACGTGCATAAGAAAAACCACCCCTCGTCTTCCTTCATCCCCTTCGCCTTAGCACCGACCTTTTGCTCTATTTCCCTTCGACTGGGGCGTATGTGACTTTTATCTTTGCCTCCAGCCTTTATACGATCTTTATGGACGTTCGGCTGTCGTTTGGTTTCATTCCTTCCGAGTTAACGTACGAGGAAATAGTCGAACCCGATTATAGGGTCAACGGGTCGAGCCAACTTTCTGACGCGTTGGATAACCGTTCCTCACGTAGCTTATCGAATACTTTAGTTCTTCCCTTGCTAGTTCAGCGAACTCTAGTGTACTCTAGGTGTACTGTGAGTATAGGTATATAGATTTATATCGCGCATGCAAACAGGTATGTTATCGTAGTTTACGTCTTTATCCATATTTGCGCAGAGTACATTTTCTCGCGATATTTTTCACCTTTCTTCAAATAAACCTCAGTGTCGACACTCTATTACTTTACCTACAATTTTCAAGTGCCAACTTTGCTAATAGCTCGTTAAACACTAATTCAAAGTCCGGGTGCAAAATTTTATCTAAATTACGCACGCTAATGAGCACCGGAAATTATATGAGATTGTAGTTCCAAGTCGAGGCGCGGGTGATTCTCGTCGTTATACTTTCGCTGTGGCTACCTAGCTACCACTACCTACTGTGCTAACTGCGAGGGGAAAAGATTATCTTTCAAGCATCACATCTGCTCTCGAGATGGAAAGGAGGAAAATGTCACGGTGTATGTATATGTAAGTTGTCGGGACCAACGCTAGAATGAACAAGTGCAAAGAGTCTGGGAAATGGCAAATTTCGTGAAACGGAAGACAAAGTAAATGGCTGCTACATCACGTGGTTTTTCAAAATACATGAATCCAATTTTTACCCCTTGCAGTGAAGCCTGGTATGTGGAAACGAAATGAGAATGGATCTAAATAGATCGAAGAAGCGGCATAAGAAAATAGAATCAAATTCATGGAACATATTGAAGTTGTAAAAATATTATCACGTCGTGATATAGACAGAAAAAATTTTCCATTTCCTTATAGAGCTTTCCCATCCCATCGTCAAGGTTCGTTGATCAAACGAGATTTATAAAAGCATTCAACTCTGACGCCCAGTTTTGCCGCAGCGGATCTTCCTGGGGAATTTTTTTTTACCAACGGTATCAATTTCTAGGTGAATATTGCCACTCCGAAAGCTAAGTCGCGAACTTATCGAGTCCCGGATAAATCTCTGTTGAGAAAAACCATCGGTAAGTCGACACGGTAAGGTTCTTTTTATTTGGTGTCGAAAGCGCGGTGATGCATGTCATGAATCGCTGGAGAAATCTTATCACCAGAACGTTGGAGATCTTGAACTACGCTGAAAACATACATATACTCCTCGGATCTCAACAGATTTCCCATGTGAGGTGGGTGACGGAGCAGAAGCTACACTTCTGGCCACAGTTGTTCTGGCCCCCCTTCTTAGCACCACCTCACACGTCACTGTCACAAGTTGCACATCCTAGCTTGTCTAGGTGTCAGTGAGTAATAGAATTATACATAATAATGTAGAATGGGGTTACAGACACTAGTTATTCATTTGATTTTATGCTCATGTACTGTACTTTTCACAGAAAGGATATTCAAAAACACGTTAGTCGAAAGCGAAGCAATTTTAGCAGACCAATCAAATTTTCATCAAATTCGGGATGAATTCAGGGATTATTTCTAGCCCTCAAGAAATATTCCAACTATATATTATTATTGCAATACAGGCCTTCGAAGAGTTTTCTGATAATATTATCGGGTCTGACGTTTTTATTTTTGCATTATTTCCGATCTATCTATCTGCGAGTACTTATTTGATACATGTTTTCCAATCGTAAACGTAATTCGGGTCAAAATTCGAAATATGATTAATGAAATCTCTAAGGTTTGCTCTAAGTCTAGTGAAAAATTGAAAAAAAATAATTGATTCGCTTTCTAAATCCATCTCTTTGAATTTTCCTTAAAATTTCTTAGTTCGAGATCTATGTACAATGTATATGCCCCTTTAATTAGCGCGTAATATTTATCTCGGGCGTCTTCGTAGTTAGCGAGACGAGCGATTCAACCTGAAAACGGTATTTACGGACCAACGAGTTGAGATGAACCTGCTGACAACAACATTTCCTCTCTAACGATGGAAAATAAAAGTATATTCAAAATAATTCTGAATTTAGTGAATAGCGTCGATTTGTAAAGGATGAAACATAAGAGACTTATGTGGTATATATATATATATATATAGCGCGATTCTCAGCAGGAATCAGAGGCTATCTTGTAAGTGGTATCTTGGTACTTACCGCAGCTCTTAGGAGCTAATCTTCGGAGCGTAGGAAGCCTATTAAAGCCTCGGGAATTATAGCACGAAATAAAGTGTATATCGGACTAGAAGCTCGGGAAACTTGAGCTAGGACGAAGCCTGAGCTAATGAGACGAGATATGCGCGTCGAAACAAGTTTTGACAGAATCTGCCATGCTGTTGTACCATGATGCTGTTCAACGAAAGATGGCTGGCGAACCGTAATGCATACGTAATGGACCAAGTTTTCATTTACTATGGTAAATGGCTGGTTGCTTGTCTTTCCTAAGCCGTCTGATAAATTTCTTCTACAACGAAAAGACCTACGATGCGTTAATTACTAGTCACGAGAGATATTTTCTCTGACACAGTGTCCCGATAATAAATATCCTCATCGAAGCTGCCACTGCTTCACTCCGATAATCCTATTCAAATCATCCAATAAAAAAAAATCATTCTGCTTTTTCCTAACTGACTGGGCAGAAATTTGATTCACTCAGAAAAAAACTTACTTGAATTTCATCCAGCGAAATAAATTTTTAGATCGTAATTTTACGAATTTATTATCTCAGTCAAGTTTTTTTTTTCTTCTTTTTTTCGAAATTGTGCCTATTTATACAGCGATTATAATGATCTAGTTGAACAATTAGTGAGCGGGAATGGAATGGCTAAAGGAGGGTGGCGATCAGGTCTGCAGCGAAATACCGAATGCTCTGCAGAGATTTATCGTTCCATTATTATTATTATTATTATGATTATCATTACTGTTACTGTTATTATTATCAGCATTAGCGCCATTAATACTATTATAGTTATTATGGCTTTCTTCGTATTATTGTTGCCTTAACGAGATAAGAGTGGTGATCGATCGAAGCGCAAATAACATCGCAAAAAAAAATAAAAAAAAAAAACAATAAAAAAAAAACGTCGCGTCAACTCGCAACTGTAATATAAGTGTCTGATGTCAGAGCCATCAATTACGTAACTTCTATACAGCGAACCTTATATAGAACGATAGTCCTAACGTTAAATGTGACTTGAAAAGCTGAATATTTTATAGAAGCTGTATATCACATGCCCATGCTATCGTACTACCGCAATTTTCATCAACGCAATATATCAATAGATATACGTCAACGATCATTTATTCAGAGTAACGCTCATTCCAGTACAAAGTTTTCGCCCGAGGCAAAACTTACTTGAAAAGTAGGTACGTATGTGTGCATATAGGTTGGAATTGCCAGAGTGAAAAGGTGAGCAAATTTGAAGAACGAAAATAAGGGTAGTTTGTATTTTATTCCCCGCGTGACATCGCAATTTCCAAAAATAGCTATAATCATTTTCTATTGGTTGGCAAAGAAATTTTCTAAAACTCTATCGACAGATGCTTTATGCTCCGATAAAAGAAGAAGCTTAGGATTGCTGAAACAGGGGGGGGGGGGTGAGGGATAGACATTGTAGTGTCCGATTGTACTCGAGGAGAGCCAAAGTGGGCCAGAGAGACCTGGGGCAAGAGTGGATACGGAAGAGCCCTAATAGGCCTTCAGGAAAAGGAGCGTAATTTCCGAACCTGTCGCCATTCCTTGCCCACTGTCCTCAACGGCATCGGGTTTCGGGCTAGGAACGATCTCAGAAGACTTCTTTATGCAAAGGAGAGATTCGGATCAGACGCCATCCTTAGACGGGGCCGGGTTCCAGTTTCCAAATCTTTTTTCGTTTTTTTTTTTTTCTTGTCCTTATTCTTTTCTTCTCTTTTTCTTTTTTTCTTTCGCCTTTCGCTTCGTAAGACCTATTCGATCTGCTCCCTTCTCTCGAGCTTTTTCTCTTGAGTCTACTTTTTTTTTTTTTTCTCTCTTGAAACGTTGCTATATTCACGTACCGACTGGAAGGTTATTGGTTCTCTGCGCAAGTCGTGTGGTTTGGAAGGCATTCACGTGTTATCAAACGCGACGCTTCTACCGGGCCATCTTAATTAGTAATTACCCCACATCGACGTCAACCCGAAACTGAGACATATTTGAACTGCAGGTGCATCGAGGACTCGACGAAATTGTCAAAGTCAAAGAGCCTCGCGCTTCGAAATGTCCTACCAACTGTGTTGGAACACGTGCATCAACGACACGGGTAATTATATATCGAATTGATAATTGACACACGAAACTAGTACTTCGATGAATCCGCATTGATCTCAGCAGGGGAATATAGACGTTTTTTTGAACCTCAAGTTTCTCAACTTCTGTTAAGCTGATCGTGGCACTAGGTCAGTGTGAAAATATGGATTGCGGGTCAATTCATGATACATATTCGGTCTTATTTCTAGTCAAGAAGCGTGCCAGCATCGTTTATGAGCAGGAAATTTGATGACGTCAAATTTCGTTCAACGTCCAACAAAACCGGTAGAATCCGTTCGTCCCTTCGGACGAGGTTAAAATATGAAAAGCTTCGTAGCTTACAAATATCAGGAATAACGCGACTTTGTTGATTCTTCGCGCGCTGATTTTTTAGCCATTTTTCACCCCCCCCGAGGGCGAGGCATTTTGCGGATGTATTGACTACCCTTGAAATGATCTCTCACTTTCCAATGCGGGACGGGTGCACGGGGTCATTGGAAATAGAGATTCAATACGGTTGCATCGATTCCGATATAATATATATACTCACCACGGAACAAATAACAGTCAAAGCAATTTGTACGGGGTGGCCAGTAAATCAACATCACTAGCAGCACGAGTGGCGTTCGACATTGATTTACAGATCGTAGTATTATATATACAATACATTGGCAGAAAACGTGCTCGTGATAACACGCGTGTGCAATTATTCCATTTATTTGTCAATTCATTGCGAACGTGTTCGAAATGAGGCTCGCTCCTCGACCACTTCGGTGTTAATTGAGAGCCTAAAACATATTACGTCTCATAAAAAATTAATTTCCTCGTCTCGAAGGTTTTTTTTTTTTCTTCTTTTTTTTTCTCTCTCGCTCTTTTATCGTATGTGTGTTTTGTGTTTTTCGACGATGCGTGTAAAACTCGTTCCTACAATTGTCACCCAGCTATCACTCGCTCGTCGAGGAGGGGAGATTACTATAAGGTCGCGAGGGGTTGTCTGACCCGGTGTTAAAATAATTCAAAAAAAAAAGACACAAAAAAAATCCCCCACCTTTTTTCACTCCTTTGGTAAAAATGTCGTATTACAAATGGCGAGAAACCAGAACAAAGAAAAAATCTTTTTTTTTTTTTATCGTCTGAAATATCGCTGCGATTACTTTCGCCGCTCGAAGAATTATGGGACTCTGACTCTCGATGAGGGAATCGTAGGCGGGGGGAAAACTTTTTGTATTTAATTCCCGGTGGCACTGAGCGTTCCATAGGGAACCGGTAATATTAGGTATCGCGTGCTATCAAATGCTACCCCTAATTCGATTCCTCTGATTAGCCGATTGTTTTCCACTACCCAAGGGAAATATGCCATACCGAATGGACTTTAGGTATGTGCGTAGTCAGGCTGGTACTACCTCGATGTCACCGTCACCTAGCAAACCAGACCTGTACATGCTGGTGATGGTGATGGCGATGGTGATGGTGATGGTGATGGTGGTGGTGATGGTGGTGGTGGTTTGTAGGTACCGTCGGGTTCGCGCGGTTAGCTGAGAGCACAGAAATATTGCATTCGAAAATTAGCATAACAATCATCGCGATGGGAACAAGTGTGAGACTCGCGCGTGTACGGCACCCTGCCGGGACGTGGAGAGAATGCAAAACAATGCGATGCCATTTCCAGTAAAATTGTTGGCTTTCAGTTGCCCCCCCCCCCCCCCCCCCCCTCCCTTCCCCCAATGCAAATTACTTGTAATGAGTGGGTATGTTTTGATTTTTCAACCAGTTACCTTGTACCTACGCCTTTCGTCGCTCGATGGTAATAATAGGCACCCCCCCCCCCCCCCCCCCTGAACACTGCCTTCAGTTATACGAGCGCCTTGTTGCACGAGCTGTACATAATTACTATCGATATAACTCTATGCGGCATGCTTTGAAACTAGATATGAACTGAGATACCTACGTACGGATTGAAAAGTGGTCAATGCAAAATTCGCACAAATCCAAAATCCCTTCACCCATACAGTTGACATGGTTATGGTTTTGTCAAAGAGAATAGTACCTTCACGGCTTAGACCATATTGCGTCTCTAATTCGTAAGCCCCTGGTGAATAAAGTTCGGTCGTGGAGGAAAAAAGTGTTGAAAAACGTAACTGAAACATTATATTCGGCAAAGAAGATCCTTTGAAACTGAGTTAATGCCCGAGGCGGTCCACCTCCGCTTTGTTTCATACTTTAGAAGTGGTAACGCGTGTTATGTTTCCATGAATTTGAACACGTTACTCTAGAGACTTGAAGCTCGACGTATAGGTATACAGTTACTATACCCTGTACCAGCTCCGACGTGGAATAAATATAACTGGTATGGAATAATATACAACTGGATGCACTGCAGATGATGCGAGAGTTGGTGGATATTATTTTTTATTTTTTTGAAAAGCCGTATTGTTTTCAGGGTGAAAACGCGCCCTATTAACTAACCCCCGTGGTATCAAGAGACACTGGTATCCCTACCGGCGATATGCATATACCCACGGTTTAATCAACGAAATCAATCCTGTACCAAACAAATATGCGTGAGTGCTTGCTGCCAAATGTTTGAGCGACAACACGCACTCGGCCATGGCGTCCCCTGTGACACTAGCCGGTGTTTGCCATGGAGGGATGGCTTTATTCGTTAATGGGTCTCTGTCCCCTACGGTTCACGTACTCTCGAGAGAAGCGTTTGCCAAACCGTTATACGATACCTGAACAAATCCGTTGAACAATACGTCACAGGCGAGCACTTCCGAGCTACATACATACATATACTATACGTATACACCATGGTCGGCTAATATCGATAGAATTTTCATTCCTAGAGGGTTGATTGCTTTTCGAGTTTTACTTTTGCGCGGTGATTCCACGATGTATACTAATCAGCAGAGAAGCAGCGACGATAATCCAATAGGAATTTCGGAACTGGTAACGGAAGTAGAACCGAGTCTCATGAGTCGGGGTTCTATTCGATCCGATAAATTCTATCCCGTTGGTGCTCATCGGGGGTCCTAGAGTCTCGATGTGCCAGAGAATCAGGAACCGCACTGGACGTTCTAGGACGGTTGGTGTGCAGAAAAGCTCAAAGCTCGAACGGAACGACAATCGGTCGAGAATTGGCACGATGACAAGTTAGATTTCGACACAGTAGCCGGTTACTTTTCAAGAAGAGAAAAAAGAAAGTTAGGTATAGATAGAGATAGAGCGAGATGGGCACAAATTTCCAGAGTATTCTCAGACGTTTTTTTTTTTTTTTTTCCGTACCTTCAGGTTGGAAGAGTGCTGACAGCCGGAAGAAATGAAGGGAACGTTGCGGAATGGAAAGTTATTTTGGAAAAAGGTTCCACTGGACTTTGGAAAATTTGCATTAAATATGTATACGGAATTCAGACATGACAATGAGAAAGATAACTATGAATTATTGATGTTGAAGGAAATCAAAGATTTACTCTAATCTCACACAGTGATGTCGATAGTAATATATTTTACAGGCAGGCATAAGAAAATTCTCAGCCACGACTCGTCGTTACCTTTATATTGGCACTAGAATATCAAATGGCAGAGACATGACCGTACGAAGGACCCAGCGTCGATGGAAAATCGTTCGTTCGAATTCTCATGACGCGGGTAATAAAGCTTCGAGTAATCTACAGGCTGGATCAAAAAGTACAATTGAAGCTTTTCAAGGGCTGCACACAGAATTTCGGTAACATTTTGTACTACGTTACGTTGATTTTTCTTCGAATCAATACCATGTATTATATACGTTCGGTCGTGTCAACCCTCCAATTCTCCGGATAATATGTGGATGAAAACGAGAAAATATTCCAATCAGTCACGTAATATTGGAAGGTCTTCCTCAATCCTGCGAAAATTAGTCCAAAATACACGTGGTGAAAAAGTTTCTTTCTCCAGCTGTCTTTCGAGAAACGACGAATAGATCCATCACAATTGCACACAGTTGCTCGGAATATGTAAACGAAACCGATACGTACGTCGAGTAAATTCACAATTTTCAGGACAGATTAGATTGTTCCTACAGCGTTGCTCCAGAAAATTTAACAAGTTGAGTGAGATTGACGTTCAGATAATAGAGCGTCGTTACGGTTATTTGTGAAATACCATGCATGGTGCTTTACCACAAAAAAAAATGAAAAAAAAAACAAAAAAAAACCTCGGGATTTTTCCATGCGCCGTTAGAATGCTGGCTGATTTAAAAAACAGTACGTTGCTGCAGTAGGCATTAAATTCCGCAGCAATTGCATTACCTAGCCAATTTATTTAAATCCTGAAAAACTCGAGCGATTTAACGATGTTGCTTTCTGCAGGACCTCGCAGCTCGTACTCGGGACTACGGTCGGAAAAAAAAACAGAAAAAAAAACAAAAAAAAAAAAGGAAAAAGGTCAACCAGCCCGTATTGGTATTCATACTGCTTTAACAGTTTACCAGGCTATACACGTGGTGGGGCCAGGATCTGTACACGCCTTGCCCCACGATTAATATACACCGATAAAATACGATACGTATTCGTTTATACATACAACGAAGAGGATTCAGGAAGAATAAGAGAAAAACAGAATTTGAAATGAAATAAAATAAAAACAAAACAAGATAAAAAATAAAAAATAAAATAAAAATGTACGGATCCTACAAAGTGATTTAAGCGGTTCGAGCTGGCAACTCTTGGATTTTGGCTTGATATAGTGATATTGGCTGAACCCGACCAACCCAACTTATCCCAGACCTCAAGCTAGCAGAGCGCAACCCACAACCACGCGCCTTCTTGACGCACTCCAGCAAAACCCTGAACCGCCGCGAGCAAAAACACGTAATTTGAATATCACTCTGGTGAATTTAATATTTTAGAAAGTTCCCCTTTTTGGTATAAAGGGAGTATATTTCGTAGCAGTTAATTTCATTTCTAGACAGAAAATTTTTCCCCTTTGACAAGAGACGTCAGTTTGTATGTGTAAACTGAACCCCCAGCCAAATGTCAGATTTGCTTTTTTGCCCGCGTACGCGCGAGTACATCCTACGTCAGAATAAAATTTCGAAAATATTCCATTCGGTATTCAAATCGTAAAAAAATATCGGCAGATCGTTATAAAAAAAAACTGAGCCGTAGGGCAGAGGAGTATAAGAAAGGATACTCAAACAATTATTCAAAATTAAGCCAGAATGAATCCAGGATCCGCAAACTCTGTTCTGTATACTTCGGACGGACCCTTCTCCCGTTTTGCTTATGATCATTTATTTACCTTCGTTAGCATATTTCAGAGGGCAAGTGTTGCTTTACGATTATAAGGTCTGAGTTATTAATTATTTCTGGACTTCATGCCGAATACGTGTACATTACAGCTTATACCAGCATAGGGACTAGGGATTGGGGATCTGGGGAATTTTCATATCGTATAAGACATTTAAATACGTAAACGACGTGTGGAATGTGGGGCTGATATATTATATGTACAAGAAATGTGTGCCATGAATTTGGGGCCGAGCAAACGTGCCACTAAAAATCAAAACGGTTCCTAATTCTGGAAGTACAATAAACTGCTTCAAGTTTATCGCTTATCACTATGACTGATTGAAATTCTAAATTTCTAAATTTTGAAGAGATTTGGAAAGTGTGGGGTTATTTTTCAATGCGGTCTTTGCTTCAGGGTTGAACGTAGGAAATATTCCATCCAGCCTAGTACCTTGGCATTACCTCCGATTACCAAGCTTTGGTATTTATTCGGTGAAAATGTCAGGGTTTCTCGAAAATTGAAGTTACTCAACAACGCACGGTGTGTTAGGCTGCAAACAACAAGTTACCACGTTACTTTGAAAATTGAGTTGTGCCTCGCACCGTTCGTGGGAAAACTTTAAACGCGTTTGACGTGCAAAGATCAGATGTGGGGCTCGTGAGTTAAATTAGAGATGCCGGTGTTACAGTGACATATACCTCTATTTTGAAAATTTATCTCCTTTCAACTATTTCGAATAATCTTTATCAAAGAATATATAGAAAGTAAGACGCCCATCAATACTAAACCAAAAATCTAGGAGCAGCCGAAACTTGAGAGGATCCAAATCAGCCTCTAATTTTCATCCTTATTCTTTGTATCGGTAGCCAATATTCTTCCTTAATGAAGACTTAACTCCGTTCATTCTGCAAAGACGCTCAAAGATGGCGCGGTTGCGGAGGAGGCAAACAACCACTTTAATATTAATGGCAATTAATCTCTCAACCCACTGATTCACTTTATCTCTGTAATTACACATTATCCACTCGCCGTATCTGGTTCGCCCTTCTTTCACCTTACGGCTGGTAGCTGTTTAGCAAAAAACCGCTTAGGTTCAGATCCGGCCAATTTGACCATA
This sequence comes from Ametastegia equiseti, assembly GCA_963989295.1. Taxonomy (NCBI): domain Eukaryota; kingdom Metazoa; phylum Arthropoda; class Insecta; order Hymenoptera; family Tenthredinidae; genus Ametastegia; species Ametastegia equiseti. Next base: position 9,328,160 of record OZ022393.1, read on the forward strand.
GAGTCAAGTCAGAACCTCTTGCTAGATTCAACTCGATCTATCGAGGCAGGATAGTAGGATATTAACTCTGAAAAATAGATCCTCCGATAAAAGGATTCGAGCGAATAATATTTTTCTTTCATCTGGATTTAGTTGATATTTTTCCACCTTTCTCTTATACCTAATACACTTCGACGATTCTTGATTTCTTCTCTACGATACTCCAGAGGAAGCTGATCCTTTCCTTCCTGGCTTTGCCGGGCTCTATATATCGAACGCGTCATACCCACCGGTACCTACTCCATTACCGGGACAGCCTTCCTCCTCTGATAACATAATAATAAAGCCGTCTTTTATCAAGACTCTGGCAGTTCATGAGAATCGATCAACCAAAGCAAATTCCTGAATAAATTTCTCGGACGAATATTCCCGCGGTACGTCGCGTTTTCTCAAACTGCACAATATTCGATTGAAATAGACATTTATATCTGTGAAATAAAGAAAATGTTGGTTTCTCAACAATTCCCACGTTCATATGAGGAATTATGAAAATAACAATGAAAGTCCCGAACGAGTGACATTTTATGATGGTACCAAACTGGGTGAGGGAGGCTCCAGTCGTAGCCACAGGGTAGGTACCGTTTCGTTCTGACTTACGTCGCGGCATCGTCGCTGTCTGCGTCGGTAAACGTCAGGTGCAAGGATCATAAATATAGGAACGTTCAAGTACACAGGAGCTAACGGAAGATATGCTAACACGATTAAGGCTGTTCTTCGGGGAATTTCTTGTCTTCTAAACCGCGGTGACATCTGCAGCATTTCGATGTCACCGGTTTCTCGTATAAATAAATTTTATCGGCGTCTCCATATAGCTTGTTTGCCAAATTTTCATCCCCCTATAAGCTCATTTTTCAATACTCCCATCATAAGCCTATACGGTGTTGTTCCTGAGCCTTGTGTTCCCGATCAAACTTAAGCTCCCATCCAATACCGTTATTAATTGCTTTATCAATTTTCTTATACCCTAAGTGAATGTGATGGGAGTTTAAATCTGCAGTCTCACGCAGTGGAATTAGAACAATTTGTTTTTTGTTTTTTTTTGTTTGAAAAATGTAACGAGCCTTCGTATGTGAGGACAAACAAGCTTAGGGTATGAGATTCGAAGTACGTATACTGAGAAAGGATTTATGACGTAGAGGAAAATCCAGGTGGTGTAATATTAAGCACCTTTGATCCAGCCACTTTAAATTCTATCCGGTTATCTCACGGGATCAGTAATACGCGGATGCTTGTCAGAGCAAAAACTTTCGTCCCTGATATCTTACGCAAGTTTCCGGTAGCTCTATGAAACTATAACACGTGTATGTATGTATGTGCCTTATATACCCAGGAAGAAGCTGTGCAAACCAACACAGGCATCCGGAGGAAAAGCAATCAAAGTGAAGGGTGAAGAAGAAGAGAGAGAAAAAAAAGCCCATTAGGTAATAAACTAATTTGGAAATAGCGGCCGATAATGAAACGGGAATGATGAAAAAAAAACCATAAAAGAAAGGGGGGGGGGGGGGGGAGGGGGGGATAAAAAAAAATAACCAAGAATAAAAAAAAAAAAAAAAAAAACAGTGGAAGCTCTTATATAGTACGAGTGGAACACATAGATTCGGAGAGTTCTACGTGAAGCGCCTCGTAAGGGAGGACATTATCGTATTTCTCGTGGACGACCGGCGAACAGGAGATATAAAGGCATTATCTTAACGTCTTCTGGGGGTGCTACTGCGACTGCATTCGTAATCGAACGGGGGCTAAGTTACTATTGATTTCAGTCACCACCCGTTTCCTCCACGTTCTTTTTACCCTTCGCATACAAACACATGTATATTCGCATGTAGGTATACATATAAGTATCTGCATTCACGTTGTTATTTGCGCTCCTTTTTCTCCATGGGAGACATTCCATACCGCGAAAACGTTGCCTGTCTTGGATTTTCAAAATTAAGAAAGAAAATTAAAAAAAGTTTGAAGTGCAAGAAATATAGAGACATGCGTTAGCTGCGGCGAGAAGTTGGATGTCGTACTGGAATCGAATTGATCGATACATATATGTATATATATATATACAGGAATAAAGAAAACCGGAAATGAGATTGCCCGATGATATTGAATAACGTGAATTTTATATCCTATGGCGGGAAGACAGAGTAGTGAGTCTTGTGCTTGTCGAATTGGCAATTTCACTTTTATAATCCCATTATTTCTATAATGGTTTATACCCAACGGCTATTCAACGATGTATAATATAGGTATACACGGCCTTAGATAAATCTAGTTTCTAGGTTCGCAATCAGCCGAGCGCACCATTCTGTCCATACTTATCTTGTATGCCGAGTAATAATCTAAAGCGAGTACCTTTCAAACATTGCGGGTACAACCGAAACTCTCGGATTCAAATCGCGGTCATATTAGAACAGTAGAATAGTCCGAGGCTCGATCGTTTCAAGCGAGGAAAGGCATTTTCCCGTCGTATCCGAAGGGAACTGGTATCTATTAGTACAGATTGGCTCCGTACGCAAGATATTCAACTCGACCCTACAATTAGAGCGGAATCTACGTCGATTCCGGTAGGGTATCAACGCTATACCTACATATATAGTACATATGCCTGTATATATATAAATGTGTATGTATATAGTGCGGAATAGGATCGATTGATCCCCGATTCATACGAGAGAGTTGTAATATAAATTGTAGCGGGGTTCGAGTTTATAGGAGCGAAATGCAATTTTTTGTCAAAAGTTAATAAAAGACAGAAAATTTTCAAACACGACAGAGCGGAGACGAAAAAAATGAAAGTAATTTTTCAAACTTATACATAATTATACGACGTGATGACGAGAACGTCAGGTTCTTCTCTGGGGCCCAGTAGGAAATCCCGGATAGTGGCTGGTATAATACCCAGACGGTATAATTTCGAACCAGTGGGCTTATTTTCACCTCGGAAAAGTTGAACCAAAAGCAAACTATGGAAAACCCAGATGTACTTGTTTAAAGAAGCCCCACAGCAGCTGATATCTGCCTCGAGAGTATGCAGCGAGTGGAAAATAATACGTGTGTCTATGGCTTCCGGTGTTTGCTTTTGAATATGCATTAATGTGAAGCTCATTGGGCTGCCATGCGTTTCCGAGGTATGTACATGTATACATATATACGTATGTATGTAGGTACCTATACGTCTAACAATGGCTCGTATAATACATGGACTGAAAACTTTTCGCAGGTAAAAATATTCCACATCCATCCATCAGCTCTTGTTGCAATTTGTATTTTTATTTTCATTCTTATACATCGTTTTTTTCTTCTCTCTTTTTTTTCTTTTTTTTTTTCTTTTTTACATTCAGGGTAAAAAAATCCCAGAGTGAAGCTAATTTCGAACGTTCTTTTGCCAGCGTCTACCGTAATTCCATCAAATTCCGCATTCAATTTCGTATCCTCTCAGGCATTCTTCATTCCCCCGTTACAGCCTCCGACGTCGTTCTTCTTTTCCTCGTGTTCTTGTTTCTTCATTTCTCACCGCACCCCAAAAAAAACTCTTGACTCACTACTATTCGTCCTACCCCCGCGTCGGTGGGTCGAAGCGTCGTCGCTTTTACCTTCTCAAATGTTACCCTGAAATGTGCTTTTTGATAGCAAAATTTCACTTGCGGTAAATTACAACGCGTTACCAAACGCGGTCATCGCACAATTATAATTTATTTTTCATTGTCTCACTTATATTTTTAATTTTTCTTCTTCACCTTACGATCTTGCTCCCCGCGGTTCTCTTTCTCAAATTTCAACCCTGATTTGCAAAGTACCTTCAAATTTATAGCTCATGGAGGCACAGCTTTTCGATGAACCTTTTGTTCTAATACTTTACGGTTATAACCTCTGGGGGTTTTTTTTTTCTTCTTTGGTATACTTTGTTCTTCCTCATTTTTGTACGAACGATCGTCATTCTCCAGGTCCATGGCGTTCGCTCTTGCGACGCGATCATGGCGTACCAGTAAGATATGGGAAGGAAAAGGACTGCATGGCATATGGCTAGATCGTTCAAACTTAATATCACCCACCCACAACTCGAATGGGTTTTTGGACTGATGATACCGTCCGATGGTCCAAGATTTTTGTTCACCAGCCTAGTCAGGGGTGTTTGCAAAACCGCGAGCCAGTTCCGGAATCACAAGGTCCGAGGTGTAATCCAGGTCATAGATTTACCCAAGGATCCAAACCGGGGATTCCCCGACGACTTCCCATAGGTCCCCCAGCAAATAGAGTTAATGCACGATTTTGCGCCCCCTCCGCCGAAGCTACGGTGTAGCTATACCAAGTGAAGCTACCAAGTCCAGAAGAGATACCAGAAGCAACCGAACCTCAAACTAACTCTAGTCCACTGTGGTTGGTCGGATGAGAATTAAAATGAATCTTCGAGAGGGCTGCGGTCTGCGCAACGGTCACTTTAATCCAGCCATTAGATGATGTCCCCGTGGGTCTTTCCCTTGAATCGGGTAACTAAAATGGATCTCAAGATCCCGAAGAATGATCGAACGATAAATGTATCTAAGCCCGATCGACGTGACGCTTTGATTTCTGTATCAGAATTGACTTCGCCTGTGAATCGTTGGGGAAAATGGATGATCGCAGACTTTGGTGGACTTAAAAACGCGGAATTAGAATAGATTGTGTATTGTATGAAGTTTCTCAGAAGAAATGTGAGACAAGGTAGTTACCTTGGATATAGAAACTTCTAATTTTTGAGTCTGAGGAAAATGCAGATCGTTGAATACAGGTAGGTACCTACTATATAGATGTTTACGAGCGAGAAAGTTGGGTGGAAGAAATGGTAACGTAACCCATGTAGCTGGTTCTTTTCTCGCGGAAATTGTTGGCTTCCCCGTAAAGTGAGCAATTCGAAATTATTAGCATTGTAAGTCTGGAAGCTTTTACTCGAACTACTTCACTGCTGATACTTCTCAACCAGACATTACGCGTTCTCCAAGCTGTTCGGGTTTCACTGCGCAATACTGTTTAACCATTGATCGTTACCTATTTAATCATTTCCTACGGTTCGGTTGACGAGTTAATCTATATACCCTTTCCGACTATACGAGCTAAATAAATGGCTTTAATCAAGTGCACCATAGAATTAACGGCTCGACAAACTCGTAAACTATTTTTCCCTACAGCCCCAGCTCCGTGCTGTCTTAAAGGTCAGATACCGCAAGCGAGGAGTTTTTTCTTTCTTTTTTTTTTTTTTTTCTCTGTTATGTTGGAAATTTTCTAGGAAATAGTATCTACTCACCTCAAGGCGAAAATTACTTGTAGAAAAATTGCGCATTGGATACGGTAGCGGAAATGATAGATAAAAGGGAAAATTGATACTTCAAAAATTGAAAAAGGACTCTTCGCAAGTGACCCCTAAAAATGTCAGAGGCGATTGCATTCGAGGATGAGGATCATACGGAGTTCTTATCTTCGAACGAGTGGCTTTGGGATCACATAGGAAGCTCGAGAGATTCCAGGTAGACAGGTGCTTCTGGGTGCCATAAGTCGAGTCCAGTGGCCGGGGTTTTCCACCAAGGATTCACGTAGAGCCTTAACTGTTATTGGCGCGTTTCCACTTGCCACTTGCCACTTTCCGCATCCCGTTTCTCGCTCTAGCTTAAATTGCTTCACGACCTTCTTCCGAGCCATACATATATGTATGTCTATACAGGGTGACCGATCGTAATATATATATATAAACTCGAGTTACTCTGAGTGAACGAGTACGAAAATTTACCTGCCTATAATCACCTAAAATTTATAAATATCATCCGTAAAGTATGTGTAAGAAGATTTTCAAAAATCGCGAATGCCAAAAGCTTCCTTCCAAAACCAAAGGCCTCATGCATATTGCACATCAAAATATGTAAATCATGTGTACATAGATAGCAGCGCTGATTTATCACTAATATACTGTAAATTTTAAACGTCGCACGGCTGAATTTCGATTGATGAGACAGATTGAAATTTAACAGATCGAATGAAAAAAAAATTGATTCATTTCTGCAGAACGAGTGCTTTTCAACGTGATGCATAATAATATGTTGCTTGATGGACTATCCCGTGTTCAATATGTCGATCGAATTTTATCCGGGATTATCGTCCCCTATAGCCACCCTTTGGATAGATTGTTGACAGCTACCGGGGTCAATAGTTCTTTATTCCGAAGCTAAGTTCTATTGCCTCGATTGCGAGTAGCTAGATTAGCAGGGAATGGCGACCGAGAGCGGGACGTTCAGTGGGTGATCCACAAAAATGGGCTTTACTACGTAACGGAATGGAGCTTAACCCGAAAGTGGTAAAGGCAGGACATAAAAGTGTAAGTATCCCTCAATGAACCATCCGTCGACAAACCACTGACGATCTAACCGCAGAATAGACACGATCGTATCAAGAGGCTGAATTACTTTTCAGAGAAGAGCTGAGTAATATTTCAAAGGGACAAAGTGAAACTATATACAAATACGGGTAGTCCCATTCAAATGCAAACCTGGCAATCTGAATTCCCCTTACTCAAAATTCGGCTTTCATTGCTTTTCGCATTTAATTTTTATTCCCATGTATTCAGCTTGCAGAGCAATCAATCCTGTATACTTTTTCTATTTTCCTTTCGCTCTATTTCGCTAAAAATCTATGGCTCATGGGATAGTTTTTCTCCTGTATCTGCACCATCACTTTTGGTAGGGGTGTAATGAAAGTGCGCATATTGCTCTATATGAAACTCAATCGGATATGCGCTTGCGATCAAAGGTTTTTGTAACGTATGAAAAATGCATCACGATCGCAAGCAAACAACGACATTTCATCATTCTCATCGGAGTCATATCTGAAATTGACGTTTCGCTAGTATATGTAAAACAAAATAAAATCCGCTGATTTTCACGTTTTATTCCCAGCCTTCAGGGCGTTCCAAAATACCAGAAATTTCATGTGTCAACGTCAGACTTTCGAGACAGGATAAAAAGTATCACAGTATTATCACATTAATTATTCCCAGTCGGACATAAAGTCTGATAACTTAGTGCAATGTAGAGGATCTCCAATCCTAACGAATTAATCGAGTCAAATTATCAGTTGCCGACGATAGTTAAAAATTCAAAAACGTCACGATGGTCTCTAAAAGAGTGAAATATGCAATGGCCCATTTATCCCGAAGAAAACACTTGGCCATTCTCGCTAAACCCACATGGAGACGCCTTGCGAAGACTGACACTCATTGCATTGTGAGTGAAAATCTATTTTTTTTTTTGTTTTTTTTTTAAATTTTTTCCAAGCGTTTTTAATGATATCGATCGTTACCGAGACAATCCTCAAGGACAGCATCTCAACCTCAAAAGGGTTTCTCTGTCGTTGCTTCTAAGGGAAATGAGAAATTTCTTCTTTCATCTAAACGCAACCGAAGAAGTCAGATAATTTTTCATTTCTTTTCTACTCCCAGGCGGATCCGTTCACGGTACATCGCGCTGCTCTGAAATGTCACCCTTCGAAACGCCTCAGAATAATGGCACAGCCAAGAGTGATTAACAAAAAATTTGATCCCACGTTAGTTCCTTCTGTCAGATAATTCAATGTAAAGATCTATCTGCATTGAACTTTCATATCCTGTATCTATTAATGACGATTAGTAATGATTTCGAAATTTCCATTCAGCGTTACAGATGCTATGATTGTATTACATATTTAATGATGTTCCAGGAAGCAAGGTTCCGGGTATCCACGAATTCACCCGAAAACTCTTAACGCAAAATCCAGTAAACGAGTTGTCGAGCTATCATTACCGAAGAGAAGGTATAACGTTGTACACTTTTGGAGATGTCTGGACATAACAATCAGTTGAAATCATATTTCAAACGTTTCCAACGACACAGAATGTTGCTGATAACGAGAAAGCAATTTTCGGGGAACAAGGCAGTTGTGCGGAATATCGACTCCGTTCTGAAGGCAATTAAAAATACACGGTATCACAAATATCGGATTCTTTGCATGGCAGCGGAGCAGCGTACGATGGCTAGAGCGTAAGCATAAAATGTCAGGCATTCATGGCAGTGATAACATTTTTCGCATTTCTTTCTGCGAAGAGCCAAGATCAATAAAAAGCTCCACAAAGCTCTTTCAAAACCTGAAGATTGGGCGAGGCACAAGCAAACTTTGGAAAGAATTGCAGCACCTAAAGTATTCCCAGAGCCTTGGAGCCCCGTATGTTTCAATATTATTATCCACATTTATCAGTATTTAAAAATTTTCTTTTTCATCGATCTGCAATTGATAGCGGCTCGATTAATACCCAAGCTGTACACACAACGTTCTTTCGATATCACTTCCTTAATATCATCCTCCTTTATGGCAGCTTATTTTTTTTTGTTTTTACCACATCGAGGAGAGACACACATATGGCGTCACGCTGTAGATATTTTCATCCCCGTCACCGGTAGACTGTTTTCTTTTAGATTATCTCGAGGTTGATCCAAATTTCATTTCTTTCCGTCACGCAATGTGCTTTTCCCTTGTGGATTGCGAGTGATGAGGCAAGTCCACTATACTCGGGCTGTTGCTGGCTGTACTGTCGTGGAAAAATAAATATCGCGGTTGGTTTATCCAGCCCATCTCGGGAGCGTATAGATATGGAATTGCGTGTATCTAATGTGTGCCGTAGTAATAGAGGATTTGTATTATGTACATATTTGAACCCGTCCCTTGGCTCGACCACCGGATCAAGGATCGTGGTGAAAAGAAAAGTATAGAAGAAATGAAGGAAAGGCTTGACATCCTGGCGCTACCGGTAGTCAAGGATTTCGGTGAGAAGCCAGACCCTTTCTCGGTTAAACCTAGTGCATTAAAGTACCAGGCAAGCGAACGGATCAAAGAAATAGCGATTCGCAAGATAACCAGAGAGGCATTACCTCCGAAAGATCCAACCGCAGTTTCTCCAGCTGCCATCAAGGCTGTCCGTACGTTTGTATGATGGAAACCATTTTCTATGTTTCCATTAGAAGATTAATCTAGAAATAAATTGCTGTTGAAGTTGAGCCGCGGCATATATATAACAGACGACACGCGAATGAAATTGCACACTATTTCAAAAGTGAAATTGGTAAATCAACTCGTTTTACAGCAACGCCAAGGATCTTGATCCTGGCAAAGCCAGCCGTCAGACCAGCCGGACTAGAGACTGACCTAAAGGAAGACGCGCTCAGCGTTGTGCCAAGGGCACTAAAGGCCAAGTGTTCAGCCCGCACGAAAATACTTGCCAAGCCCAAGTCGTATGGCAATTCAACATAAAGGACCTCCGGAGATGAAATGCCGGCACGTCCGAACGGATCGACCCGCCTTGTGCTCGTCGTTCACATCTTGCGTAAAACCCTTCGTTTAGGGATGGGCCCCTATATTTCCGTCGTGAGCCATATCTTGTGTAGTTCTGTATCTTACGTTTGACCATAAATGTTTCATTAATCATAAAAGAGAGAAAAAGAACGAGGATAGCAAAAATTTTTATTCTACTTTTCTCTGACCAGTCCACGATATCGTTTCGACGATTTACCAGAATAACTGCATACCCATGTATAATGTATGTACATATATATATATATGTATCTAAGTGGGTATGTGAGATAGTTATATCTTGGTAATGGGGGCTTCTTTTATAAGTCCCGTCTTTTCTCATGTGCCATGAGCTCGTTCAAGCCAGGGGAGGGAAATTGTTTTCTAACGTTACGCGAGTAACGTTAGCTTTCCGAGATTGTAGTGAAAATTTAATAACATCGTGAGGACACTTTCCATAAGCTAATAGTCGGCTAGAGCGGTATAGTCACGGCTATGAAAGATTAAACTTGAAAAATGTCATGTTACATACTTTAAGCAAACTACCCTCTTATACGGTGACCACCGACGCAGATATGTTAATATATATATACGAGTATCTACTAGGGTGCTTTTTTTTGTTAACTATTTTTTTTTTTTCACTTCCACATCGAAATTCTCTTGGAAACACCTCAGAAAAAAATCCCTGCAAGTTTGAGCCCTTAATATTAATATTAAGTACTCGCCCTCGGCGTTTGAAGATTTCCCATTTAAAATACACGTAACTTGAATTTTTGTTTCTTAAAGTTTTTATAGATCAGAGGCCCTTTGTGCTATTTGAACGTTTGAAGAACCAAATTGCTCAGACTTGAATGCTCTACAAAAGTGCCCATTGCAACGGAAATGTAACTTACACGGGTGACCTCATAATTAGCTACAAATTCATGAAAATCGTTAAAGCCGGGATCACGATCACGTTAACTTAACGTAACGGAACGGAACGTAACTTAACTTACCGGAACGTATGAATTCCGGAACGTAACTTAACTTAGAAAAACAAAAAGCTTATTATCTCGAAAAATATCAATAAAAGAGATCGGTGCCCAGAACCTTTTTTGAAGGAAATTCAATTTGCTACAACTTTATCATTCAAAATTTGTCTGTATTTTCAGCCAATCATGAAATATCAACGAAAAAACATGAAATTTGTGAAAAATTTTACTTTAATCACCTGTACTATCTCACCCGTGTAAGTGACACTCCCGTTGCGATAGGCACTTTTGTAGAGCATTCAATTCTGAGCAATTTGGTTCTTCAAACGTTCAAATAGCACAAAGGGCCTCTAATCTATAAAAACTTTAGCCGAGGGCGAGTACTTAATATTCATATTAAGGGCTCAAACTTGCAGGGTATTTTTTTTTAGGTGTTTCCAAGTAAATTTCGAGGTGAGAGTGAAAACAAAAAAAAAAAATAGTCGCCAAAAAAAAGCACTCTGATATCTACCTATATATATTTCTAGTGGTCACACTTTGTACGCTATGCGACATGGCGGGACGGTAGCCAAGTAACTTTGGCTCACCGTGACCGAGCTTTCCTAACTGATGCTGCAGGACTAATCTCATGCTCGAACAATCCAACTTATTTCTCCTGGATGGACCGCACGACTTTGACGGCCACAGATGTAGATATACATAGATATCAATTGGACTTGTGTACATACAAGGCTTGTTCATTCAATACTGATGATATGAAAAATCCAATGATTCTATTGATGAGAATTTTCTCCTATTTTGCTATTTCGCGCTTAAATCGAGTTGTCATATCCGTGCATGGCAAAACGTGTCATGAAGTGTGATAAATCATTCCAACGATATGTTCGCGACATTGCGGCTATAAGGGGGGGGGGGGGGGGGGGGGGGGGAGGGTAAAAAAGATCCGGAAAATCTGATTAGAAATTCAATCTACTCTCTTGCTAATCCCAGAATGGACTTATCTCTCAAACAAGTTATCAGATGACAATTATTTCCGCAAGGAAAGACTTTTAATTTTCTGCACGAACAACGCGGGGTATATATAACTCTGTCAAGTGTTTTCTATCCCCCGCCACTGACTGAGGCCTGCAGCTTATTTTTAATATTAATATATTTCTCCTTTAGATTGTTTCTTTCTGTTTCCAAAAGTTAAATTACCTAATATCGGTATGACATTTTAATGCGCGAACGAACTTTAACATGCCATCTTTTTTTTTTCTAACACGTCTTCATTTCTTCTTATCACGCCGCTCCAGCGATGCTGCTAACTAGAACGATTGAGTAGTCCGCAACCTGCAAAGCTAGAAAAATGTCGGCAGTAAGAAAGAGAAGAACCCTGAAGACGGAATCATCTATGTTCTCGTATAAAATATGACTATATAGACTCGTTGTAAACGGTATAAAGCTGTAAAGTTTTCGCTGCGGATAATCAGAGTGGGAATAGTGGATACAGACTCGCGGTTTCTATTTTATTTCACACCAACTCTGTTCGACCTGTCGCTCAGATATGTCTGTTTCCTTACCACCGAGGCAAAGATATCGCCAAAGCCATAGAGAGTAGTCGTCTGTGTGTTTCTAACGCTGCCCACTAGATCGGAAGATTTTAATGGCCTGCCTATCCGAGAAAACGAGAAACGAGGAAGGTACGTGTGAAATAAAACTGAACTATAGAATCTGTGGCTAGAAAAATCTGATATCTGCTAGAGTAGTTAATATGGACTTTTGCAGTCAATCAATCGTTGATGAAACTAACATTTGAATTCACCGCAAACACGGTGATATAATAGTTGAATTTTCAGGTAAACGAATATACACACTTCACAAAGTCTTTATTATTCATTCTTAATATACGACGTAATAGAGCCCAGAAGACAATGAAAAAAAAAAGAAAAAAATGAAAAATATTTGTGGTGAAATGGAGATAAATGAACGGTTGGAAATTGAGGAACCCGGAGGGAGCGATTCCGTCACATTTTAATTTGACTACTGATGCGGATAGTTAGCTCGTGGGATATATAAGAGTGAAATAAATTTCCAAGCCAAGAAATGAAAATGTTACATTTTTTTTTTTTGATAAGCAACTGAAGGAATCGAAATTTCGTATACCAGGAATTGTTCGAAGCTTTGAAATCGAATTCAATGCAGACTGGTTCAGATTTTTTGGGTATTCCTTCTTCACGTGCGCTTAGAGCATGGCATCACGCGATGTGAATTTGAATCCATAACCAAGGCGATTGGACAAAAAGTCCCAAGGAACGAAGACGTTCTTGCAGTAAGTCCGACAGGTGTCAAGTAAGGCGAGAAGCAGCAAACCCATACATCGAAAGGAAAAGCTGTACCTCCAGGAGGAATGGAGGTTAGGTGGTTTCTTCAGCTGACGAAGGAACAGTCTGGGTACAAAGAGAAGAGAGATCCGTGTTTGAACGCAAGGTTGCATCGTAATTGTATGAAGACGTTATAAACGTGAACGTCGTCCCCGCGAGTAAGGACGGATTCCAATTAACATAGAAACGAGAAACTAGATGGAGAAATGTTTGAGTTCCACTTTACAGAAGTCATTCCGTTTTCGCGTGCCTTTAGCAATTTCGAAAAACTATACCGCCCGGTAGACAGTATAGCGATCACGATCAGATTACTTTGCCAGGGTATTAGAAGACAAACGCGGTCAGATTGCCCCGCGGAATTCATAGAACGCGATTTCAGACTCTCCTATTCCTTCTGATTCTACTTATCAGTTTTCAGATAAGTTGTGAATTAGATTATTTTGAGTCCATGGTAAGCGCGATTAGAATTATTTGAATTATGAAAAAGCCACTTCTGAATGAGGATTATCCTTTTAACTTTCAAAAGCAATTCACCCCTTGGTATCTTCCTGTTCTCTTGCGTCGTACATCACAGCTGTTGACGGAGGATTTGTTTCGTCCATGAATATCCTCACCTCGCAATATGGAAGCAGAGATGTTGAACATATGATTTACCAGATGTCTTTACTTTCTGGAATTCCAAATATTTCTTTTCTCTTCGACGTTCTACTAAATTTCGTATCACAATACCAAAACGAAAACGATTCCGTATACACGATGAATTTCGTCAGAGACGCGCCGCTGTTTGTAGGTCGGCATTTGTTGCGTGCTGAACGATCGGGGTTATAAATTGATATTTATGAGCCAAGAACGTTTCGTGGGAGTAGATATCTCAGGCCATTTTTTATTCCTGTATATTACGGCCAAAGTTCACGGCAGCAAAATTGTTTAAGATATTGTCAGAAATACGTCCGACGTTGGTCTATTGATAAATCAACGAGAAAAAGTTTGTATCAGTTTGACGTTTCAAAGCTCGCAAGAGGATTGGTCATTTGGTACCAAAGCTTGTATGTACATACAATACATAGTTTGGTTCGATCACCTTTCGCCAGTCTCTGTAGTGTTTTCTATACCAAAGATCGATCGCCTTAGTCAAAGAAATACGATACCTGAGTGAGCTCTAAAATCCGATTCCACATTTCCAGGATTGTTATTATATATCCAGTCGGGTCGAACTGTATTCGAATCCTGGGTTTCCCGTTGGCTTTACCTTCTCGTATATCAATTTGCATAACGATACGGCGGGGTCTCGGAAGAATGAAAGAAGTTGAAAAAAAACGAAAAAAAAAAAAAACGATGCGATGGAAAAGAAGAAATCTGACAATACCCTCATAGTCCAGATACCTTATTTCGAGAGAGTCCGTAAACTTTGGTAAACTGCTATAATAGACGCTGGGCTTCTCGGTTAAAGAGTTTCTGCCCCAATATATATCGAAAAGTTCGACTTGCCCGCGGGGGTAAAAAGCTCCGCTATGCGATGGTTTCTTTTCGGAACGAGCAATTCAATTAGAAGAATCCCTGGAAACCGCGATGAATGGCCGAATTTTCTATCACAGCTGTATACCTACCGAATATAACGTTGCGGCTCAGGTGTGTATAGGTGAAATGATTCAGACAGTTGGAAAGGGAATATATATGCGAAACGTTGGTAATTCTAGTCACGTAGAAAGCTGCTGCCTGTCACCGACTCGAACCAACTTGAAACCGGCAACAATGAGGCGCGCTTGTGCAGGTTCGACGCGACTTCTGTTATAGTTGCAGCAGTTTAGTTCCTCGGACACTTTACCATGTCCAACGGTTATATTGGTTATTGGAAAATGACGACCAATAATCCCGGAGTCTGTCCCATCATAGACAAACTAAATTTCAATTTCATACTCGAGATCTGCGTCTGCCGTTACCTACGCAGCGTCTCAAATTTTCGCGAAAATATCATCAGTCGAGTCGCAATTTCGCTCTTCAGAGTCTGATAATCAGAGATAAATAGAATCGATCAATCTGACGATGAGAGATACAGATGGATTGACGAAGGGATGAAATCAGAAACTGAAGAGACGTAAGAAATTGATGGGAAAAAAGTCATCGACGAATCGCAGGTAATTGCCTGACGCATTGTTTTACGAGCAAGAGATCACTATACCATAGGTTGACGCGTGAAAATGACCCAATTACACCATGGGAAGATAATTATCGTGGCAGATGGTGTTGGTCGGCGCACGTGATCAGTCTGCAGCGAGCCAAGTTAGCCGGTGCCCTTAATACGGGACTGTGGTAAGTCCCCTTATGGACTATAAGGTATGAGGTAGGGTAAGGTTAGGGTATATATATATATATATTAGGGTGTGGGTGACTTTTACGTGCCAATAAAAGCTTCGGCTTAAACAAGCTCGCAGTACCTACTCCAACACGCCTTTACCCCTGAAACCCGTCATGATTCCCGGGACTCAAGTCCAGGTCAACTTCTAATTTGCACTCGGATTTTACCTGCATACTAATGACCGGATATTAAATGCAGAACCGTGAATGCAACGCTTATATTACCATGAGGCAATAACTACATACGTAGATATCGCATCTATATTTCGCAACTCATTCGCGGCGAACTGGGGGGCAGATAGATTTTAATTGAGTCTTCTGCCTGATGCACATATCGATAGGTCAGGAGTAAATTGAAAGAAATATATATGTCGGGGAATGATCAGCCGTATTCCGCCGTTACTGATTCGATAAAGAGATTCAAGAGATTCATTGAAATTAGACTTATTGGAATGACTATAAAGTTATACATGGAATTGGGTGATATACGATCAACACCAAACGTAGTCATCATCTCGAGATTTAGGGACAAATGGTAATAAACAAGACAGGTGACGATTGTTGTGAGCTGACAATGAGATAAGACAGGCAGTCTTGATCTAGCCATCGAGCAGTTCGGTCGTGGTTCCGAGATTGTGAATTCGTGAGCAATTCATATTCGGGGAAAAGAGTCAGGATAGTAGCAATATGCCGGGCAAATCCAGCCTGGCTCCGACATCAGAAGTGGGATGGTCCTACAAACACAAAGTCTGACAAGCGGGATAGTGCTACAATTACAAATTGAGACTATCCCCACCACCGAAACGACCTGTGAAAACTTTGAATAGGACAGTTGTTATAATCTCGTAAGCTGCAGTCTTCATTTTGTTCTCGTTTTGAAGATGAAAGACAAACTCAGTGTGAATTTATACATGTGAAGTGAATTTTGAATTGTGTTATGCTCGGAACCTCTGCGAGCTTATTCCGAAAAATTTTCAAATCACTGCCCGACTGTGTAAATCAACTATCAGGAATATAATGATAGAGTGGATTGTGACAAGTCAAAAAACAATGCCCATTTGTCTCTGTGTTGTGCTTGTTAAACTCTCAAGCGAAAGACTTGTTGCGTATTATTATTGTGGTGAGAGCATGGTTAGTCGCATTGATCTTGGACATGAAAAAATACGAATGGTGGATCTTTGAGCACTTTTACAAAGCGACAAGGGACATCCGAAGCCATGGCAGCTGACTGGTATCCATCCGTTGATAAGTACCCATCCTTCTATTTCAATTTGTGTTTGGGCAAAATACTCTCTAATTAAAGGATCTCTAGTAATTAATATTTCCGGTGGATGGATTCGATTCTGTTGACATTACTTGGTATGAGAAGGTCTGTAGAGATTCATTGTAAAATTCTTTTCAATTTTCGGTACAGATCGGTACTTCTCCATAATATTTCAATTGGGGACAATATATGTTTGCGCCAAGTTCAAGAATTCAAATGTCTTGTAATGATTTCTGTTCATAGAGAACGAAGTCAGTCAACATGTGTGAAGTTGCTAAAAATCTTGATCATTTAGATGAAGCTGATACCAATTCAGCTGGTTCGGTTATATTGAACTTGCTGAATTTATTGAATGAATTTGTTTATCGTTATTGTTGTCTGAACACTTATAGGTACTAGTCGTGTGACTACGGATAAAAGTGACAAATCAATCAGACTAATTCCAACCGTACCGTGCTATGACGATTATATTATGGCGTTCCAAACTTGCAACACTGTTGAAAGAATAGAATATAGAATGTATTTATTGTGCTCTGACCAGGAATCGATTTAGCAAAGTTGCTAGTATGACAGAAATAATATGATGAGTTGTACTTATAGTATATGACTGATGAACTCCTAATAATCGGCGTAATGAGATCAAGTGCTCATAATTTTCAAACCTGATATTTTTCTCGTGGAAAAAAAGATGTCTTCACAGCTTATGCGTGATTTCTTGCGAATTTGATGGTTGTACTTGATGAATATCTGCTACCTTTCTTGAATCGTTACGATGGAAGAAAAAATTAAAATTATAACACATCACACATTCTTACGTCCTGAAGCAATAGAGTGACTAATGTAGAATCACGATATGATTCATATTAGCTGAAAAATATTCTGCATTTTGGGTTGGAATGTGAATAACATTCAAAATTGCACTTTTATTTTGCCAGTCTCCTTTCTGAGTGTGAAAAATGTGATAAAGAACTAGCTTTTTGCACGTATTCGAATTTCTGGTTCCTGGTTTTCTCTCTGTATCCAATTGGTATGGTTCCTGATCACGATAGGGGGATTCCCGGTCCAAGATTTACTTTTCAGTCCAGATATCAGGGGGCGCAACACGTCGAGACGAAGGATAAGATCAAAGATAAAGAGTTTTATTCGGTGATTGTACGTACTTTTTATTGCATTCGAAACTCGTGCTTTCTTCGCTCGCTCGTAAAGTGCTGCCCAGTATGATGCCAAAGTTACGGGATTCTTTTGTTAGTAGACTTTGTAAAAACAGGCCAACGGAGTACCAGACGGAAACTTTTCTTGCTTCTAGGGAAGTTTATCAATGCCAAGGACCGTCAATGTCCAGCTGAAAACTTTGATGGCCTTGCAAAGGCGCTCAAACTATTCCTATGGATCAGTAGCGGCGTCAACTCTCATTTGATATATATATAAGCTTCGATAAAACATCAACTTTTCACATTTTACGAACCTGTTTATTCACAAGCATCGTTTCATACCAAGTAATCAAACTTCACTAGAATATAATAATGTTTATTTTCGTCTGTACGGAAGCAGATATATATAAGGTAGTACCTACACTGCATCGGAAGACTGGCATGAAAATATCTCGGAACAAGTACGAGGTATACTTCCTTCCCGGAATCGCAACAGGATACGAGTTGCGTAGCATACACATCAATACATATAGATGTATATAATATATATCTCTTTGAGATAAACTGAAAAACGAATACAGAAAATTACTTTCGCAAGGATAAACTCTGAGAAATAAATATATTCTTCTTTCTAACAATTCGAAAGCTTATATTCTTCTTTATAGAAGTACGGAGGCTCCGCATCCACGTGGATCGAAAAAAAAAAGAAAGAAAGAAAAAAAAAAAACTCGTAAAAATGTTCGGTTCTTCCGTACAGTTAGCCAATGATCGAGGAACCCTGCCGTAAACCTATAGGGTATATATAGATGGGCAAAGGTTACACCTCGCCAACCACCCAAGGAGCACTGAAATAAGTAGGCACGTTATGGACCCGCGTACATACAGATATGGATAAGAAATATACATATATACATACATACATGAAAAGGAAGAGAGATCTTGCGGAATTGTGGATATATTTTCTTCGGTCCATCCTCCGATATACTATATGAAGGGGGGGAATATATGATAGACCGTGTTTGTTGTCGACTCATGAAACAATTCATGAATAAAAGATGGCGTGACCCGACGTTGAAAAAACTGACTCGACTCGCGTGGAAGACGAGGTCGACGGGAAGTTGTTATATGTATAGTGTACGGCTAGGGTATTTTATATATATATATAGGTTTTCCCGAAAAATCGCGTGTCCTGAAAACCGACTAGAAAATCTCTACCGATCACGCCTTTGCCTTGGTACGATCGAGACCAGCCATTACCAGCTGACAACTTGCTATTCCACGAACACAATTGAGCTGGGACCTTCCACCTTAGCTAGCGTCCAGACACTATGATCCCCCTGTGACCTAGGTTCTCGACCTTCATTGGTCTCCAGTGGTCTCTGGACCCCGAACCCTGCTGATCACTTATCCCAACCGTACGCTAAATGCGCCGATTCTGCAATCGACCAAGTATTTATTCTATTATATACGCTCTGTTGATCGATTCATCGTTCAACCGTTAGAACTATACCTCGATAAACCATTTTTTAATCTCGTATCAATCTCGTGGAATATCTGATGCCGAAATATCTGAAAGCAGGCTAATTAAACTCTTTTGGATTCCAAACTGACTCCTATGTACAATTTGTATACCCGAACACACGGATTTACCGGTTTTATCCGACCGTGCAACATTCGATATATTATTGATTGAAAAGGTCATTAAATTCTAGATCATGTTCTACTCGCCCTGATCGACCTCGTTTTATTTCGTATACATACCTACAGCCAGACCTCGTAGTCGAAATCAAATCTCCATGCTAGATTAGAGATATTGAATGATTCCGACTGTGCACAGGAAATGAAATAATTCCATTGATGGACGTTGAAGCTCGATTTTTAGTCTAATACATGCGTCATCCAAGGCGGATTTTACTCACTGCATTATTTCAAAGCCAGGTATATATTTTTCAAACATTTAGGGGTGAGTGGTGAGATGAATTTTATACTGCATCAAAATCATGTTCGAATGAAACACATCTCCCGATGGCAGTAGGTATGTACCATATATGTACACTACCTTTAATTGATTCTGAGCCGGAAGTGTTCGTTCGACAAACGATTTAGGTTGGTACCAAATGTCGGCAGCGCTCCTACGGGCCAGCCGTGAAGCAAGTTCTAGCTGTCATCGGTATAACCACAACACACGACGATCATACAGAACCTCGAAATGCGAACGCGGAAGAAGCATAGACTTTCCTTAGTGCAATTATACACTTACAGAATCAGTCTTTAAGTAAAACTTCGGATATTATTCTCGTTTTTCGCCGCCTTGTATTTGAAATACAATGTTTTGCGGCTAATTTGCAGAATCATTTTCAAGTAACCTCACGTTTACTATCATTTCACTCCGCGTTCGCATCTCGAGGTTACGTATCATCGTCGTGTGTTATGGTTATGCCGATGACAGCTAGAACTTGCTTCACGGCTGGCCTGTAGGGGCGCTGCCGACATTTGGTACCAACCTGAATCGTTTGTCGAACGAACACTTCCGGCTCAGAATCAATTAAAGGAAGTGTACATACAAAAGAAACGTCAAGAAGCCTGATGTCGAGTTATTGGCGTGCTTTGAAAATAAGGAAAATTGCAATATCTCGTAAGCAGGGTATTTCGTGATATATATTCGTGAAATAGATTCCGGATTTTACACACTGTTATGTTCTCAAGCCACCGTGAATTTTCGATAAAATTGACAAACCGAAAGTGCCATATACAAGTATCATAATAATAATACCGTATTGTACCCTGCCCAATTTCACGAATATTTGTACGATCCATTTCAATAGCGTTTTCAACACCCGGGATGTCAGGGACGGGCTTACATGAATTTCGTCGCAATATCACCACGTTTTCTTTCTAATCAACCTGACAAATCATTTAATCGGAATTAGGTAAAACCATGCACATAGTGATGCATCATACAAGGATGTGAACAGAGAAAGGTCTGTAAAATAATTAGCGATTTGATGTCTTCACAAAAACCGAGTCTCTATATCCGATTTTACAGCAGCCTGGTATTTCCCGTAAGTAATGTTTGTCTAGTCAAAAGATAATTTATTAAAATATAACAAGACATTTTTGACAAACTGAAATCCAATCGATATTCGAATCTGTAAGCATGTCGTATATAATCGAACTTTTGAATCAGGTGAAAAAAAAACAACAAGCAATGTAATTAAACTTTGAAACTTAGAGTTTGACGCCCGAAATTATCTCCCCATTGCTAATAAAGCAAAAAAGTCTTATCCGCCAGTCTCTTTCGCCAAAAATACAACAGTCGTGAATTTATCTTCGGAGCTCTGGGTCGCAGCAGAAGTAACTCCAGTAGTATAATTATTAGATGTATCATGTACATTATACGTACCTATAGGGCGGTAAATATCTGTTTAAATATTTGGTTTTACGTGTTGTGCAAGTAGTAACGAATTATTATAGCGAATAAAAATATTGGACAACATTCATTAGCGTGGTAACTTCACTCTAAACAGTGCATTCGTACATACCATTCCGGTAGGTATAATATGTATAGGTATGTGCGATATGTTATGTTTACACCATTCGTCGCAATTAGTGCGTTGGCGAGATTAATGGTACGTAAATATTATCTTCCTCTGCAGACGAGGTAGGTACCCACCTATACCTAAATTTTGAATATATTTTTAGGGAATCGTGCGGGGGAAAAAAAATATAGAAGGAAATAATAATACACGATATTTTAAATTCGAAAGTCAGGGCTGTAGGACTTAACGGGGATCGCATTTGGTATCAACCAGAAGTGAAGCTGTCAATATATAAATATATATATACGCAGGACATATATTCTACTTATGGCCCTTCGGGTGCACAGGATATTCTATACGCATTAGCTTGGCCGTAAAAATACGATAAAGGCCTTTACCGTCTATTGGCTGATAATACGTACAAGAAATTTTTCATTTCGATGAGATGGCTGTAACTCTTTTCTCGGTGTGGGGGCTGCGCCGCTCTGAAGAGCTCTCGTCCCTTTGATACTTTCAATACTTTTAGTGCCAATAACACCTTGATGCTTTCACCCTTTAACATTCGCCCTTTAACTCGAAGTCGCGACAGCCCGTTCTTTTTTTCTTTCTATTTTATCATTTTTGGTTCTGTTCGTTTTTTATTTTATTTTTTTTATTTTCCCGCAGACCATCCAGGTGGGAATTTATGTACCATTTTTTTTTTTTTTTTACTCGAGTCGTACGAAGTTACCGGCTTTACAAAACTCAACGAAAATACAATACAAAATGGCCCACTTTCCCTTTTGCTCGGAATTACTTTCCTCAAATAAAATCATATTTATATACCCGTTGTATATACCTACGCTTATATTACTCGCTGCGGTAAAGCGATGCTAATTGAGACAAATTATGCTAATGAGGTCAGCGTACACTGAAAAGCTTTCTCAAATACCGGCAATTCAGTAAACCTTGACATATCATTAGAAAAAAGTATAAGGAAACTTGAAATATACTTCACTATCGTTACCTCTCGTGTCATAATTTTTTAGCAGACTATTTACCAATCATGATACCCATATCATCGTTTGCGTTTTTACCTCAACTTATAATTCTACATCGACAAATTATTTTTAGAGCTGTAATTCAAACCGGGAATTATTCATTTATTCACATTCGTTTCTACACCTGCAGCTGTGATGCTGCTGAAATTATTCGAGTTGAAATTATTTCTATAGCTTTGACGGTGACGAGGGTCAAGATGGCGTCCGCGTGGCTTCAATTTCATTCTTCAGATTTTCCATTCGCTATTTTCAGTGGATAAAAGACAGATACTTTTCAGCGTAGGAAAGCCTGTACCTTTCGTGTCAGCGATCCACCAACTCCGTGCCTTGGAAGACTAGGGCGAAGTACGAGTCTAACTGGAACCCGCCATGGAAGCAACGATCGTCCTGAGAAGGAACATTTGCGATTCGATGTTGTCCTCGTAGATTTTGTAGAGACGTGAGAGGACCGCCCAAGGCAAATACTTTTATTTATCGGTGATTTGGTAGAAACACGAGCATCATCCCTTGGGCCCAGTCTGACACTCCAATCTCGGGGGGTTGTTTGCGTACCAGGGTACTCGCCCTTCGCAAAGACTGTTATATGGACCACGAACCAGCAACTCCACCGGGGCGCGTTGCACTCAAAGCAAAAAACCTGAAGGTGGGAAAAATACTCGAGAAAGAAAAATATACGAACTAATGAAAATAAAGTACTAACTCGTCAGGGCTTGGCATTTCTCAAAGAAACACTTGCGTTTCCACAGTCACAAAGAATTCCTAGCTCTTTTATAAACGTGAATTTTCATCAGTTTTCATTTTACTGAACTTTCAAACAACAGGGTGTGATAGAGTTCTATCGTCTGAATTATAAAATGAAAATTTTCTTCCTAATACGACACGAGAGGGTTTCATTTCGCGTTCATCAGCACACATTAAACGCAAGGCTTAGCAAGGCAAAATTCAATCGGAATCAATAATCCAGCCTATCATTTGTGATCGCTAATTAGGCAACACTAGAGTGTTGCAATTTCCTTCTGCAACATATCATCGAAAATGGAATAAAATACTGGTTTGCACGTGCGGGTTTCAGTAGTAAAAGCAAACCAACACCAGACACTACACTATACGTTTGCTATCTGCTACACGTAAATTTCATTTATGTTAGAGCCCTGCATGGGGTAAAGTCGTAAGATTAGTGAATCGGATAGGATTACGCCTCCCGAAAACTTATCGGTCCTTTTTGGTCGTCGCTGCTATTCAGTTGAAGGAAAATACGTACTGCTGAGGATCCTTCAGAATACCTCAAAGAATAAATATCTCCAGATCTGTACAAACGGTTTTCTGCCAAATTGTGCGCCATATTTTCTCGCTTTACCCTTCGTACATATATCTGAGTGGAGTGCCACCCTGTGGTCTGAATCCCTTCGGAATCAACCGAAGCGCGTTGGCTGCGACAAAGCACTGCAATGTGCTCAATTTTCCAGAGCTTTTTTTCTCGTCGACAGGAAAAGAAAAGCTGGGTGAAAAGTTGGTCTGAGGTTGTCGACTCTGATTTAAGCTGACAATGAGAAACGCAACATAGTCTCTTTATGGAGTTGTGAAAAAGGAATTTTCGTCCTTGGTGAGGTTGCCTGTTTGCTTGATTCATGCCTATGTCACCACCCCACGGAAAAAAAATGTTCTGTTGAATTTACAAGATCCCATGAAATTTTTTCCATGTTGTTTTTGTGGTCGTAATTACAATAAGGATATTATTTTACATGGGTGCAGTCGTGATCGTAACCTTAACCAGCTAACAAGCAAAACATACTGTAATTTCTGTTTTTTCTTTCAAAAAGAAAGTCTCGTCCCTTATGCCGCTGTAGACCTTTGTAAATTCAACAGAACATTTCCTTTCGTCCAGGATGCTGCGGCGTGTGTCAGATCAAAAATTGCTACCTTTCCTCTTGGAAAATTTTTTTTTTTTCATCTCCAAGGGCAAATCTTATGTATGGAAATGACGTAGCTTTCTTCACGGCTTCATTAAATCGGCTGCTTTGAAGATATAAAATAAGCTTTCCGGAGTAGAGGGAAGATTCTAAGGTGCTGGCCCGGCTAATGCAGATGTATCGGTGACCCTGTCACGCTCGAATTTCAATCTTCCACCTTCCGTGAAACGTACGGCAATTTATCTTTATTTCTGGAAAGTTTCTAGACCCAAGCTCTGTTTTCTCATTGCTACCGATTGCCAGGAAAAGGGGGGGGGGGCGTCTCTGGGAAATTGCCACTTTTAAAGCCTCGCCTAAAGCTTCGCGTGGCACACTCCTGTGAAAGATAATTGTCTCGCAGTGCGGAAAGGGCCTCTGACGCGGCACGCGTTACGCGATTTACTCCGTTGGGAAAGTGCCTACGGTACCTGCGGGAAAATTAAATCGCTAATGGGTCTCATTTGAGTTACCCACCTCCTGCAGTTGACAAGCCCGTCATATTTCCCGTAACGATTTCTAGGCTGGTTCGAAATCTGAAGTTTCATTTTGACTGAAGAAGAAAGAAATAGTCCTCGGCAATTGGGCTCAAGGATAAAATTACGATTTTCGATCTTGGGGACCCTTCGGAAGGGCCGTGCAGGAGAAATCCAAGGACAAAGAAGAAATGGGGAGACAGAGAAACTCCAAGCGTAAACGGTGTCGAAGGAAATCACTGCAAATCAGTATTCGACGGTGAAGAGTTAAGGCAGATCCTTCGAGATCCATCCGGATTCTACGATCCTGCAGTGATTCAGAACTTCCTGGCTTCCGATGAAAATGATCCATCACCGACACGCAGGTTCTCTTAACATTCTCTTACTTTTTTTTTTTTCTTTCTCTTTATCGATATTCCTTTCCATCCCTCCCCTCCAAGCCCTTTTCTCTCGTGCTTTTTATCTCTGACGTTCTCATACTTTACGAAAAAGCTTTGACGAACCTTTCGAGGAATTAAAAAAGTCGTCAATCTAAGTATAACCAGCCGTCATCTCACCCTCTGAGACCTTCGCGAAATTTTGATTAAAATCAAAATCTGTTGCGTAACAGAAACAAGATTCGAACATGCAAGGAATCCTAATTCCTCCGAAAAATAGGCAGAGGCAAAGGCTTAGGTAAAGGTACCAATTCTTAAAGGGTGGCTAGGGGGATGTAGTACAGGTGCCAATTGCGATTTGTAGAAAGACGGGAGTATACTCGGCCCCCTTCTGTTTTACTGACGAAGCTTAACCACCCCCAGGTTTCTGAGCTCAGTTCAACCCCTGGACTCCCTTGACCCGCTACGATTTACAGCCATCTGATCTCTTCCGTCGTCGACTCTTATTTACGGGCCAACAAATCCAACCATTCCGCTGCTTAGATAATTTCTTATTTATTTCCCAAAACTGGCGCAGAGGTCTCTTGGATTTTATTTTACCTTCTTTTCTTTTCTTTTCTTTTCTCTTCTTTTCTTTTTTTTCTTTTCTGCCTATACCTACCATCTCTCCCAGGTTTCTCTAAGCTTTTTTGTTTCGTTCAAGAGATTCGTTTGAAAAGTGTCGGGTGATAGGGACCGTCGGAGATTTCATTTTATTAACCCACCTAAAATGAGTGGATCGAGCTTTGAGATTATCTCATTCGCCTTTGAAGTCACAAATTTTTTTCACAGAATTCTCTTGCAATACGATCATCCCCTTGCAAACAATAAGAGCGATCGTATATCATCCCTCACCTGCGCTAGACTCTCAACGTTATTTCTTCTTTCGTTTCTTATAATTGGAATACACCAATTTTATTTGTTTTATCTGTAAAAATGAGTAAAAAAGCAAACCTACGTTGATTTTTCGACAGATCACCTTGACACCGGGACTTTGTTCATTTTTCAATGTTCGCATATTATCTCCTTTCTTATCTCTAATATTATTAACAAATAGCAGAGCCGGGTGGTGAAAATCCTCTACGTTTCAGACGTGAAAGAAATAATTTCATGTGAAATTAAATGTCGTTGAGGAATTTTCAACGACGGGTATAAGTCCAAACGGGAGTCGGGTACGGATATATAATACCCTTTAGTTCTCTAGACGTGTAATTTAATTACATCGAAGGTAGATCAGGACTCGGTGATCCAATTAAAATGGAAAGGGACGAGATGAAAAACATTATTTAAATACTGAAAAAAAATTTAATAATAATCATAATAATAATAATAGAAATAGGAGGATTGGGCGAGTTTCTGGAGCATCTGAATTCCTACCAGGCGCGAGACTTGATTTTCAATAACGTGACGTC
The DNA here is from genome assembly GCA_963989295.1 of Ametastegia equiseti. Taxonomy (NCBI): domain Eukaryota; kingdom Metazoa; phylum Arthropoda; class Insecta; order Hymenoptera; family Tenthredinidae; genus Ametastegia; species Ametastegia equiseti. The sequence goes on from OZ022393.1 coordinate 9,354,465, forward strand.
TGTATAATTTATATGTAAATGAGTATCAGAACATTGATTTTACGTCGAATGTGACTGGCAGAGTTGACGACGTATAGCGGACCTCCCAACACAATCCACGTCGGCTACCCTTTGCGCAACCCGTTTCCTGCCCTTATCATAGAGTTGTCCTCTCCTCGTCCCATCGCTACTGGTTCATTCAATACAAGGGATGATTTTTTTCTTTTTTCGCGTTCTCGTTCGACGACAAAAAATGAATGAAATTGCGGAAAAAAAAATTCGAAAAACAAAACCAAATGATCACAGCAGAATGTAAAGCAAGTCTCACTGCATGGGTGACATTTTTTCAGTACCTACTTTGCATCTATTATAGCTTCTAGTCTCTTATAAAGAAGAGATGTTTTTTTTTTCTTTCTTTTTTACTCTACCTACATATCGATGATCCAGCGATGGAACCATTCGTTGGCTCTAAGGCTGATCGCGTTAATCATCGAACCGTGAAGATATACGGGAACGAAATCGAGCCGAGAAGTAGAAGTCTTTACATTATTTGGCAAAAGTTCATAAATATCAATGTATCCCAGTACATAGTAGCTTGAAAAAGGCAATCGGTGAACTTTAATGGGGTGCAAATGAAATACAGGATTCACTCGTCGAGAGTGACCAACGAGATTTAATTTTTTATTGTTTCCTAACAGTTATATGTATATACCGCTTTATAAAAGTCGTCAACCCGCTATAAACTCCTGGCAATAAAATAACGCATTACTTTGCGAGATTTAAAAAATACAAGGATTCAGTTCCGTTGCCCGTAAATGATTTGTGGCTGAAATTTCGCATACTTTATCGACAAGAGATCAAAAATACAAGGCCAATCATTTGCAGGATCTCCTTCAAGCAGAACGTGCGGCGTGTAGGTATATTATAGGTATATCTACTGATCACGCAGCATCCACACATGTATATTTCTTACAACATTTGTGTGTATATTATCGTCGAGTAACCACTACCCTCTGTTCAACGGTCGTTAAGGGTAACTTATACTCGAGGCAATTGCGCTGCAGAAAAATCCTGTGGTCGTAAATTAATGGCTATTAACGCCCGGGTTTATCGAGCAATTATCGTAATGGATAAAGTGAAATTAAAAAATTTCCTAGCTCCTTTATTTCGGAGCGGAAAATAATTGAGCTTCCGCGAGCTAGAGACCAGATGAACTACTTTGTCCTGTGATTTCTGCTTTCTTCTCCTCACCACGTGGCTAGGAATAGTCTAGACCAGATTGCGAGTCACGTTTCAAAATGCACCCTTTTCGCCCGTATTCGGTAGGTCAAGATTCAGGTTGATATTTTGAAAGGAACCTGCCGCAGGGCGCGCGAAGGACCTCGAGGATGTCGCGAAGGCAGAGCAAGATGAATGAGGACGCGTCATTATCTGATAAAGCAGAGGCATTAGTGCCAGAAGCCTTTCCTCTTCATCCCCCGGTCTCTCTTTCTGCCGGTAAAGCTCTTGCACGAAAGTAGATAGCGCCGTTGGCCCAACGCGATTTAGTGCCGTATCAATCATACACCCAACGCACGGAGCTGAGTTATTCCACGACGATCACGTGTAGTGTTTTAGACCCTGTGGGCACGGAACCTTCTGCATTCCACAGCCCTTCTCCCAGGCAGGATGCCCTGCTAGTATACTTTTTCTCCCTCGCCAATCTTCCTGGCACTTTTTTGACGTCATTCGTTCCCAGTCGGTATATCCTGGTCGGCGGAACTGTGATGAGAAAGTCGCGGATAATCAGTCATGAAATTAATTAATACAGCCTTTCTTTTTGAAAATGAATTTTCAGAATCCCCACTTCAACAAAAATAAAAAAATAAAAAATCCAATCGAACGTGAAAATTTGGTATTATTCTTTCATTTTTCTTTCAGGTTTCATTTCTTTTGGATTTCTGTTAATTATGCACAAAACTAACAAGATCTTAACCTGAATTAAAAATTGGATGAACATGAAGCTATAAGAGTGATTCGCTTTTACTGTGAAGAGTAAAAAATTTCATCCTGAAAACATTCCTCTGAAGGATGAATGTCCTGCAAGTAGCCATTTGAAATTCTTGCCATGTCGCGATCTAACCGCGAATAACTACAGCTACATTCCTCATTCGATTTTAAGTCTCAGGTTGAGATATTGTCACCTGATATATTATATAAAGAGTGCTAACGTGATCCAAAGAAAATTTCCATTTCAAATCAGAAAACAGAAAATTTCCACTTCCAGTAGAGTCTTCGCTTGAATATTTCGACTCTGCGCGTAGCTCTGAATTAAACGATTTCTGAATCAATGATTGAACGACCTTGGGAGAAATTATTTCGGTAATTAAATAGCGGAACAAATACAACTCGTACTCCATTATTAACCGCGAGGGATGGATTCGAGAAATCGGTGGTACCCTTGGGTATACGAAACTATGAGAGGAATAAGGTGCGCTTTTCTCCCTGGTAATGAAAAGCGTGGGTATATTTATACTATATTTATCAATCGGAGGTAAGTACGTGCTGTACCGTGCAAAGTGCGTGGGTGGAGGTGCAGGGTTGAGGGTTGGAAAAAGGGAGGGTGGACGCTTTTTGCTGGTTGTATGGAGAAGGAGCTGCTTTTCACTCATTGTATCCACAAAGCCGAGGAAATATGATGAAATTTTTTCTTTGGCGGCTCGAGTGGAAACCTTAGGCCAAGCATCGTAGCTCGACTTTGCTCGACGACCGAAGACCGGGTACTGGAGAGGACCGCGAAGAGAACCGTGAAGAACGAACAAACGCGGGATGAGGATCGTGAGAAAGATGGATAGAGAAAAATGGAGAAAGAGAAAGAGAAAGAAAAAGAGTAAGAGTAAGAAAGAGAGATGGAGCTGAAATGGGTGTGGAAGGAGCGAGCGAGATTGAAGGCTTCTCAACGCTCAAAGCAAGCAAAGCAAGAAACCAGCCTCCTGGAGGAACGTTCCAAAGCACCGACCAACGCTAATCTTCTTAAATCTTCTCAAATCTTCTTGCCGCTCTCCACGCTTCCCTATCCGCCCATGGAGACCACATTATTCAGATTTTAATTAAAATTGAAGCATCTAAAAGGAAACCGACGTGCAAGCGTAACTCATTATCGTATCCACTGGCCACCCCCTTCGAATGATGCGGCTAAGAAATTCACCAAAGTGCACTTTGGCTCGATCGAAACATATTACACCGGTCATATCAACGATCTTCATCAAAATCTGCTTTGTCAGATTTTTGGAATGTAGGTACTTTGAAACGTAGTAGGTTTCTTTTCTTTTTTTTTTTTTTTTTTTTTTTTTTTTTTTAAGTAAGCACGCATGTTTAAGAAGGATTTCATTTCCACGATTCCTGATCTATGACTCGGTTAATCTTGGCGAAGTTTTTATGAAAGAATCCTGTTCACTCCTATGATATATATGTGCTAATCAGCTGTGTAACCCTTCGTCATTCTCCGTTTCGAAGTAGCTGTGGAACAAGTTTTACAAAAATTAATCATTCTTGCAATTTATTGGATCATCGAAAATGCTAGCTAAGATGATTCATTTGTGATTCTTGTTTTTTTTTTTCGCGATTTCAGATAAGCTGCTGAGTCAATTTGACGAAGATTTGGACAGCGAATCGAGAAATTGTTGACGCTGTGCCAATAAGCTTGTCAAACTTTGCTCACCTCCAGTTCATCATCGCGCGGTCGTGTCTGATACGAAAAAGCAGAGCTTTTTCGCGTGGTGCTGCAAAAAAATAGACAATACATGAAAAACATGATTGCGAGTGACTTTTTCGATTAATATTTTAGTTGTAGATTTAGTCGGAAAAATTCAACGTGTTTTGGTATAATATTTATACGTTTTATCTTTCAGAGGTCTTCGCCTTTACGTCCGCGATGCAACAGTTGCAAATGGAAAGATGATAATATCCTGAACAACTCGTTTCTGTAAGTACCGTGAGTGGGAAAGAGTCAAATTCCAATGAGTAAGGAATGTGAGTTCAAGGTGTATAAGGTACGTTTGATTGATCGCGGCTTGATGGTTTTGATTTTGGAATAGAGATGAAAAATGAGATGCCATCCGCAGAATACGTACTTAGGTAAGTAAATGTTCGTCCTTTCCGATTCTTTCTGGCTATGAAACAGCTGAGCATAACGCTGATCATTGTCAAACTATACTAGGGGAAAATTCTTGCATATTATGTGTCCCTAGCATATTTTGAGATCGATCGTAGTACCATATTCCCTTGAAATAATTATTGGAAAAAAACTTTCTACTGTCATCTCAGGGATATTGATTTTTCCGAAAATTCCGAAACGACGATTCGGGATATATGTGCAAATATTGTACGTGCATCGTGTGTCAGCTGCGACCAATGCAACCGAACGATTGATGGTTTAAATCCGTGTGCTACTTCACCAATAACTAAGTCGATATTAATGTGCCCGATCAGTTTTCGTTTATTTCAGCGAATTTGATTCGTTCTACTTAAGATTTTGCCTCAGATGAAATAATTGACCTTCCAACCGTAGACATGATTTACGTAAAACTGCATATTCACGAGCATTTTCATCCCAACAAATACAGCTGAGTAAATTTCTCTCACTTTTCTGTGGGTTCCATAATCGGAAAAATGGCCAACGCTATCCGCATGATTCGTATTTCTAACCCGTATAGATCACCGAAGTCAGGTACTCGATAAAAGTTTTCATATTTTCTTTATATCACGACTTTTTGTGTCACGAGTAAATCACCGTCTTACCGTATACCGGGCTACCGTGAAACTACCGACACGAAATATATTAGCATAAGCATCGCTCGCTCGACACAATTGATACTTTTTTCTTATACGATTATTCGAAGCTAGCTAGTCCTGCAAGTTTAGAGTTCAAATGGTAAAAATCGGCGACGAGTCTACCTCATGAATCAATCATGATGAAATTTTGGAAATAATTTGAAACTCGAGTGAGTGTTTTGACACTTGCAGGAAAAGCACAGCATGCCAAAATTCACCGTCTACGTCGACGTCTCTGCACAGCGGTGCCGGTGAACCCGGCCGAATATTGATCGACCGCAATATTTACGCGTAATGGGTAAATTATTTTGAGCCATGTCTATTTTTCTTTCATACGTATACATTTCCTTTTATTTTTCTTTCATTTTTCTCTTACTTTTACTCCAAGTTACTTCTTCGGGTCACTTGAAATGCGACGAGGATTCGTGGGCCGTGGGATATATATAGATACCTGAGCGTGTATACTTTCCCAAGTGCCTATGTGTACGTAAGCTGTGTTCGAACATCATATTTTAGAAACTTTCAAAGGTTTCAGATCACGTACCCGCGAGAGATCGAACCTAGCGATATATAAGGTAACTTTTCATCTTTATAACTAACCCGCGCACTGACACAACCATCGTCATCCATCCATCGTTGACCGGTAGGTATATAATATTTTTTTATCGGCTGACCTTTTTGCCACAGCCTTTAACCTCAATTGACTAAAATTTTAATTCCCATTGCCACCCTTCAACCCTGAAAGCCTCGATACTTCTCCCATTTCTTTATCAAGCTATGGAAACATGAGAATAAAATATACCTCCAACATTGCACACGGCACACCGGGTACCACTTAACCCACTAACACCTCTCCTAACTAACGTGTGGATGTCCAATGGCCGGTGATGGTCTATGTGTGGTACATACCCATACGTATCACACGTATAGAACGAATAACTGGCTTTTAACGAAGTACCAGGAGTCACAGTGAATCTCTGAAATGGAGCTTTTTCTACATCGTCCAGAATGAGGTCCATATTTCAGTTGCTCTGTATACACGGGCTGCTTCGTTAGCCCCCGTCTGTCGGTTTGTCGCTGGACCATCTCGCACAACGCGCACTGCGGTTATATTTCGGTACGATATTTCTTTCGGTTGTTTGTTTTGCTTTCGAGGGATGACTACACCCTCGGACGTATAGGGCCATGGCGATTGCGATGGCGATTGCGATGGCGATGGCAATGGCGATGGCGACATCCTCCCCGGAGGGGGGGCGGCGGTTAAAGAGGTGGGTATTTGTTAATGGGACCGAGCCAAAACGCGTAAACATGAATGTGGTGGGCAGTGGTGTCCACTGAAGGCCTTTACATTAATCATCTGGCCAGTATCAAGGACTTGTGTACGACATGCTCTTACCCCAAGTTGTAGTATCGCTATTCTCCGTGCAGAACAACACCGGAAGATATATATGTATTATATACAGTCGCACACTACTTCTGGAGACCGTACTTATACTGCTACTTCGGCAGCTGATAAAGCTTTGTACCCGGTACCAGTAGTGCAGTGAGCAGAAAAGCAGCTGGTTCGAAGAAATCGGTTAAGCGATATCGCGGCCCGATTGAATCCTGGTGAAAAGAAAGCTCTCTTCGCTTCGCTTCGCAAGGAGGACCGACAACTTGTGGAAATAGCCAGCAGCTCGTTCACTATCTACTTTTGCATCGGTATATTGGAGAACTTGGTTTACGGGAATTCGAATCCGCGAACAACGCTTGCCAATTCATTCGAAATAATCAAGACGCAAACTCCGAGCGATTGCTGGACCAAATGGTTCTTAGAATTACTTCAAGAGGCACGTATATCTATGTATGTACATACATACACCTGAAATCATGAGATTTTAGGAATAATTCAAGCAGACGTAGTTTCATTCTATGATTTCATCGAATTTTCACTAAACTCAGAGCAAATCTCAGGGATTATTTTGAGCCCTTGAAAAATAGTCAAACAACATAGTTCATCACAATGTATAACGATAGAAATGTTGTTCCAATTCCAAAATATTTCGTTAGGGCTCAAAGCATTTCCCAAATTTTATCTTGAATCTGTTGGTAATTTGGAGAACAAAATTTATCCGCCTCCCAATAACGTCTCTTCAAACTTTTCCTCGAAATTTTCAGTAAAGGTTGCATGTGTCCTTGCGATAATGAAGGACGATCAGTAATTTCTAGCCACAGATTGCTGCTCTGGAATAATTGGTGTAGACGAATGGTGCGGTCTGCACTGTCAGGACTATAGGTAAGTATATACAGGTATACAATATAGAGGTGCAATAACTTTGTCGACAAAATAGTCGACTGCCTCAAGGCAACATCGTTATCTCTTCGCTAGGCGAGAGAATTGTTCGCGTATCAATACGTGGCCAAAGTTGGGCTTGTTCTACGATAATAATCATTTGACACGGTGAATAACGAAGAGACTTGTGTACCGGGTTCGTTCGATCCGCGACACCTACGGATGTTATATGTTACATATATAAAATGCGGATATTATTCGATGGGAACAAACGGGTCTCTGGGGACCCCGCGAGATTCAACTTTCCGCTAACCCGGTGGTACTAAAAGTCAAGTAGAATAGTCCTGCCCTTAACGTATGTACGTGATCACTTTACTCCTTCGCCCTTATGCGTTTCGTACGTCACACCCTAATTATCATTCGACGTTTATTCTATCGAATGAGTCCTGCAGCGCACCGAAGTCCCTATTTTTTAGGGTTTACAGAGATTCGGCCAAAAGAGAAACTCCGGATCGAGTCGACAATTTTACTGATCAATTTTTCTCGGAACGTCACCGCTTCGATCATTATTTCAATAGAGAGACTATACCGACGAATAATAAAAATGTCGAGCATGTCCCCGAAACTTTAAATCGCTTGACTATTATGCCACGTTGGTCTTGAACGGTTGAGGTTTTTAAGGATTGGTTGGAGGCATCGGGTAGTAGATGGGAGCCGATAACTTTCTCGATAAATCATCGCGAGCTAAACTTTTCAAACTAATAAATATTAATTCGAGACTGTTACTTTTTTTTTTTGTTTCTTAATCGATCGGCGTTTACCAGACCCAACGCCGCGCCCTTGTCCTGCAAGAATATCTTCAAAAGCTTCCCTTAAAATCTCACCTACCCATTGTTATTCTGGCAAATGCTGCAGGTAATTAGCTGCCGAGTAACGAACTTCGTTCTTCGATTGATAGATTTTTATATTAATACAAAGATCGTAATTATCCGATGGCTCGGTTCTGATTGTAAATGCGATAATGCAAATCTTACTAATTGGCATGAAAAGTTCAGTCCATTAATTGGCCGGGTAACTTGAATGATTATAAATATATGATACAAGTGTGCAATGGACGATGTACACGTGTACATTGGTAGATATCAGAAAGTTATGGCTCATTATATTCGATGGACCAAGTCTGCTAGAATTCTCTGCCCGCCTTCTCTTTGGCCGGATTCGTTGGATACCGTATAAAATCAAATGAATTCACGAGAGTGCTCGAAAAATACCTACAGGCATATCACTCGCTGCTGGACTCGAAGCCTTCATGCTATATATTTGTTATTTGTTTTTCTACGTTACTTGTTTCACTGTTCACAATCCGTTTTTTCATTTGAATTCCTGGTAAAAAACGGTAACCAAATACCCAAAACCAAATATACATGTTTTCGAATAAACAAAATTAGGTAATTTTCCTTAATCAAGCTAAACATCACTTGAATTGGAAGAGGTCGGATTTCCGGGAATTATCAAATAGGGAAACTTCGCAGAATCATCAGACGCAGAGATGGTGAGATGGTTATATTTGATTCATGTTCAAGAAATCATCTTGTGGACCGACAGAAATTTTTTAATGTTGTTTTACGCATTTACTCATCGTTCATTGAACATTTTGACTCCACTTCAGCCTGGGACGTTGGATAAATATTGAATACACCTATAGGGCACACATCGTCCGACATACACGATAACGCTCCTGCAAGGATACTCACGAATTAACGTCAGATGTTTTCTTTTCATTAGGACTTCTTCTCTACATATATATTATATATACCCAAGCATACCTTTTGGTCAGATGTGAGTGAAAAGCAGTTCTTTGGAAAATCATACGTTTGTTCATTCATGAATGTAAAACTGTACATTTATTTTCGTATACGTTTCTATATTCTGCTCACCATGTCACGCCAGTTCTTAATGTTTTTGATAAATCAATTCCAGCCTCGAAACTTCAGTTTTGCACATCAACAGGTAATTGACGATTGAAAAACAATCCAACCTGTCGACAAAATTTTCTGTCAAGTAATTTTTTTTTCCTAAACAGATATCATTTGAATCGGAATCTACTCAGCTGGTGTCTTTTTTGTACAGCGAAACACCTGCGAACGCCATATTATGATGGATGAGATGTTCAATTTAATTCCAGGGAGGAAAGTGACAATAACTAAATCTATCTCGCGGCAAATCAAATGCATTAGGCGACGGCGATACGGGTTTCAGTATATACCTACCCTCCTTAGGGAGAGCCGATCAATCGTCATTAATTACTTATGGGGATTCAGACTGATGCAAAACGAGGGTGAGATAAAGGCCTGCTTTCATGCGATGGCGTTATGGTATTATTTTTTTGTCTCTTATAAATTTCAAGACAAATATATGCAGGAAGGGTTCCCCCAATTTTGGGTTTCCTCACTTTTCTTCAAGCTTTATTTTTCATTTCTCGTTTCTCTTGTATATATTTTTCTTTCGCTTCCTTCATTTTCACAGGAACGAGAAGAGCCCTGGTAAAAACCGGGTAGCATTAAATCAACAGAAGCTTGTAAAGTCTTTTGAAAGCTCTGCTTTTACCCCCCCCCCCCCCCCCCCCATTTATTCTATATTCACATAAAATATGTATCGAACACTCCATCCAATTAGTCTTATAGACTGTTATACCTATACCTCCTCTTGAAAACGTGAAGCTACTTTCGTGCTTATGGTCAGAGGTTCAGTTTTCATTGGAATTGTTCGTATTCTCCTAGGGATTGAAGAAAATCTTTGTAAATGCGATACCAAGATAACTAGATCCGATTGACGTTACCTGCATGCGATATATCTACGTAGCGTTGCCTGAAAAACTAAAAATAAAAAAAAAGATGAAACTGAAAAAAAAAAAACTATACAGTTTACAACCGCGTAGAGATACTTACAGATTTTGTCCTTAGTAGGAAAACTTGGCACCAGCTAGCCGCAGAAAATACGGGGAAAAAACTTATTGGCAAGAATTGCTTAGGGTTATTTTTTATCGATCCTCAGCCCCTGGGAAGTTTCATTAGATCCTTCGAACACGGCTTCAAGCTCGGCTGCCAAGTGGGTATATTTATTTGGACATACTTTTTTTTTATTTTTCATTTGCAGTTTTTGGGAGCTGGCTGAGAGGATAGTAAACTCTGCGTTTAGTCGCCAGGACTTGAAGCGGACTCGAAATTTCAATAGCAGACTAAAAATGCGACTCGGACATTTATCGGCGGTCCAAGAATCAACCGCATTAGAAATGGCCGTAATAAAAAACAAACATTATATGTTTGTATTTCCGGTTTAAGTATTTGGAAAACTCCTGTCAATAACCTGCAGAGCTTACGAAAAGACAGATCCGATGTCCCCCGAGAGATTTGAACAAAGTAAACGAACACATACCCGTGTGAATATGCATGTGAACTCTGGTGATCGGACCGTTTCGTTCATGTGAATAATTCATTAGCTCGACGTTGGCGTTGAAAGCTCCCAATAACTGTGCAGAAAAATCACTTTTCCACCTCGCCCAGATTTTCGAAAGCTTTATCTCAACTGCGGATGTGGAGTTTTGGAACTGTTCTACACCTGACGACCCAAACGTTTCTCGTACTTATTCTCTATGGCCGTTAGACTTTCACCATTTCACCAAAAATAAGAGAGGGTTATAACTGGGCTTTTACCTAACATAAGCACGTTCCAAGTGCTCTTTTATAATTCATAGATTTTCAAGTGCCTGACGTAGAATTTCAGCACGATTCCCAACTGTGATTGTAAATTCAAAATTTTTAGTGACTGAGTCTGAGTGACTTGTTCTGAGTCAACTGATTGATTATCGATTACAATTTCTGATTTCACTTGGTTGTGTGCTTCGAGCTGACAGCGATTTTTCATATGTTCCAGTATATGGTTTTCGCCAAATACTTTCACGGTTTTTCTCTCTTTCTGCCTTTCTCTCCGTCTCTGTCGACAAATCTTTGATCTTTTGAAATTTTGATTTCCTTTGCCGATCCTAATTTAAATCCCAGCTGATCTGTATTACGAGTCGTTTGCTGTTCCTTCGAACTCTGATAATATCGGACAAATCGAGATATCAAAGAAATTTCTCAGATTTTTTTTTCTCCTTCTTGACGCATGTACTCATCTTGAGGACTACACGGAAAGACCTTGTATACAACCTGCAAGCGCACATTTCTGAAACCGAAAACTCCCAACATATGTCTGAGAATATGTAATCCCAAAAATTATTTACGTGCGTAGGTATAACGTCAACCGAATATAGCTTCAAAGTAATTAGCGACGGGTCACGTTCTACGAGTTACAAACACGTGCTACTCCGAAAGTAAGGTGGTGAGGTCGAGGTTCGTACGGTGTCGGGGTTCGGTAATACCTTTATAGAGTTTTCAAGCCTCGCGGACCCTACCGACGCAAATAAAGCCACGATGCATTAAGTAAGGGTGAGAAAAAGGTCAGAAATTACCATCTTATGCCAAAATTCTATATCCCCAATCTCACGGACATATTGTTTCACAGATTATTATCCTGTTTTTTTTTGTTTTTTTTTTCTTTCTCCAAATCAAGCCTGATGTGGCTAGCACGTGGAACGGAACATGTGTTCCCTGTTTAACGATATCTAATGAATCCCATTAGCGGTTTCCGTGTTAGCGATAATTTTATTGGAAGTAACGGTTCGTTGGGTACCTATAATAGGCAGGGCGCGAGGCTAGGCTAAACTATACTATATATAATACTCGAGCTGATTGAACGGAAACTTTTGAAAGCTTGCTGCAGCACGTTGGTCCATCCGATAAAATTACTCCTTTTCAAACTCGATTTTATTCTCGAAAAGAGTACCCTCTTTAACAAGGGCTCCGGGCGAGTTGTCTGGCCCGATGTAAAGAAGGGAAGAAATGCTGCAACCTCGAGCAACTTTGCCGGTGCTTCGATTGCCCGTAAGCACAAGAACACTCCATTCGTTCGCGATTGAGAAATACGCGAGAAATTGGTACCTAGGCCTCTTCAAAATTGAATAATTTATCAGAGAATGGATTCTTCCACGTCAAAACGCTTTGGCGGTAAAAATCTTTTCAGGTTCCTAATTACCACCCAACTTTTGGCTGCTCTCTTGTCAAAGGAGTCGAATCTCACTCCCCCCCGTACACCCCCGCGGTCCCAAGTCTCTGAGAAATATTTCAATTCTTGCCATTTCCCGGGGGGTCACAATCGAACAGAACCCACCCCTCTTTTTTTTCTTTTTTTTTTGCCACAAATGTGGGGTGGCTGAACGACGTACGTGTATGACTAAAAAAATATGCGAACCAATCTCGTTGCCAGGGAAAGGAAGGAACCCTTCGACTTCTCGATAGGAATACCACGCAATAAAACTAGAGGCACCCCTTTATACTCACTGGAACGGCATCATCAGTGGATCCAAATTGCCGGACAGTATTAAGTAGATATTCTACACATAGAATAAGGGATGAATCGGACGCCCTCCGGGCAATGTCGCAAGTTTACGGTTTACGGTCTAGGATTTGTACCAAAGTTGCTAGGGGGTGGGTGGCTTCCCGCACTGATGCCATCCTACAATCCCAAAACTACCATCTGTTGTTGCATCGTGCCAAACTTTGCGAAGATGAACCCTGCTCGGAATACCAATGGGATTTCAAAGACGGAAACGTTGAAGATAAAACCAGGTAATGGCTGCAATGGCTGCAGCTGGAAATAGGCAGCGGAATTGAAAAGAAAAAAAAAAAGAGAAAAAAAAAAAACCAGCAATGAGACGGAACCGGAAATGAAAGTGATACCGCGAAAGTGGCCAGACGTGAAACCGCGAGAAAGTGGTAAGAAACTGTCGTTTAACCCACCAATCGTTACAGGTAGCGATGAAATTCATTTGGCCAATTAGGAAAGTAACTAACCGATTATATTTCCCGTGACCTGTAAGAGCGAACTTCATTCATTTAGGTTCCAATCATCCACCTGGTGCTTGAAGTACGTTTCAAGTTTATGGCCAGCAGTAGGTACAGACGGACTTTAGAAGAAGATAAAGTTCAATATAATTCGTTGAGAGTGTCATTCCAGTTTTCTTCTTACTTATTGAAAGCTCGGCAGGGAGGTTAATTTTATTCTACCCACCTCGGAGTTATTACCGATTTCACTTCATCTCTCCGACACGATCCAAATGGAATAATCGTGTCATCGTGGTACGGCGAACGAAGCTCGTATGACAAAGCAGCGGTTACTTTTTCGATAGAAATACTTCCGACGATGCTGAAACTTGTAATGATCCGCAACTTGAGAATTTCGTAGAAAATGAAAAAAAAAATAAATAAATAAATCGATCCGTTTGGTATAATATCATTTTTTATCTCTTTCTTAAATTGAAATCCTATTCATCACTCGTTGCAGGTCGATTCTTTCTCATGGAGAAAATCGCGAAACATCAAGGAATGCGGCAATAAGCAATTTCGACGTTTCAAGAGACTTTCTGACAGGCAATTTTCGCATCGCTGTCCGCACCCTAGCAGCCGCGGGTATAAGTTGTACTAACTCAATACAACTCCCATCCCAGGCTCTGTTATGGTCACAAGAGTTGTAGCCAACTTATAAGAACTTGTCATGTTCTCTGATCGAGGCCTTCGTGTAATGGGTATTGGGAACCGCGAGCGTCGAAAGAGAAGAAAAAGAAAATAGAAAACAGATGAAAAGTTTAAATTCAACTTTTGATACAAGTTTAGAGAGGCAAGGATTCTCATCACGTTGGAATTAGTTATTAAAATAAAAGATAAAAGGACGAGAAAAAGGATGAGGCAAAGAAAAGGAGAAAAGAACGAAAAAAGGTAGGAAGGAAGGAAGGAAGGAAGGAAACGAGCAGGCAAGGGTGAGAAAGAAAAAGTTGAGATTAACTACGGAAATCCAAGTGTTCTTCGTTTTACAGACTCGCGAAAAAAGAAACAAAAAAAAAAAAAAACGCGTTTGTACAGTTAGGCTGGTGACGAAGATAATTTTTGAATTTTTGCGAGCCGAAACATAGGAACCCACAATTTAATAACTCTCATTAGAAAAAAAAAAGGATGAATGTTCATAATCATAGATACAAGCACGATATTTATTCATCGACGGACTAATCATACAACGAGATAGATGTATTGAAACCGTTTGAAACTTTGATATTGCCACAATATCAATAACCCTGAACCCCTTTTTCCGGACAAGCTATCCAGGTTCTTAAGAAGTGACTTTCAGCTGGTGGTTCGCGTTACCATACTCCAAGATTCGTGGACACCGTAAATCCTCTCTGGGCTTGTTTCGAAGATTCATTACCATAAAGGACCCGTTCCGAATATGGCGAGTAAAATGTCGGTGAAAAAGCACCTCGCGTCCTTCGTCCAGCGAAGAGAGCCGTTTTATCATCCCGCGCTTGAAGTAGTGAAGATAAACGACTGGTTGCGTGGAGGCTCTCGTGCATCTCGTTGCGCCCCACTTTTTCACCAAGCTTACTTCTTCTTCTTCTTCTTCTACTTCTTCTTCTTCTTCTTCTTCTTCTTCTTCTACTTCTTCTTCTTCTTCTTCTTCTTTGCCCAGCTATAAGAGGTAAAACTTAAAGGATAGTTGAGAATTGGAACATCGCAGACTTCCTGAAGATTCTGAAACAGATCTTTTGCAAGGACATGGATCTTTCTCTGCATATCACCATAGATCTAAAACTGTTCAGAATTCATGAAAGTCAGGGTTGGTGATAGAAGAATTTTTTATCTGGCTACGTATATGTACATTCAAATGATTGTTCTCTATTCATTTATTTATTTTGCAATTTACAATTAGATGGGAAAGAAACTCTACGAAGCACCTTGGATATACACTTTTCTTTAGAACTTATATATACTTCATCTGCGAAAAACTATTCTACACTTTAAAACAAATATCACGTTATGGAACGACGCCTACGACGTCTAAGGACCTTCCACGCGGTCGCGGTCCTCGTCTTTCTAGTCGTGAGAAACTTGGAGTAGGGGTTATAATGGTTTGGTCCGCTTTCCTCTTCAATAAAGCCCACATTTGCGTGTATAGTGCATTCCCCGCATAACTTAACCCCTTTCCTTTCAACCTTCTGCGTCTGCTCTGTCCCCATCTCGTAGGAATCGTGACTCCTTTACCTCAACCTTATTCCTCCTTCGCCCTCCGTCTTCTTCTTCATCTTATCCTTTTGCTACTCTGCCTCTTTTTCATCTTCTTCTTCTTCTTCTTCTTCTTCTTCTTCTTCCATTTATTCCCATCCTTCTCACCCCAATCGGCACGCAATGTGATATTTATACTCCGGTGATTTGGTATACATAAAAAGATGCGACTGCCACTGCGGCAGGGTTTCATTTTCGACAACCGCGAGCTGGAAAAACCAAGCAGAAACAAAAAAAAAACAAAAAAAAATTGATAAATAAATGAATATTATATATTATAAAAAAAATGAGTAAAAAGAGAACCGAATTATTCATTACTCGAGTCATAAATAATTCAACTCGATAATATAACTATATGTGTATCGTTCCCGAATTGTTTCTCTTTTTATCCGTCGACGTTTTTCCGAACATATTTCCCTGTCGCTAGGCGCTCTCGCGGTTGAAGACGAATAGCTTCGGCTAGATGTTGGACCATAGTAGAACACCGAAGACTTGCCCTTGGAAACCTTCGCGCACGAATATCTCGAGGTTGAGATATCTCTCTTCGAAAAAGGAAACAAGAAAAAGAAAAAAAATAGAAATGAAAATAAAAAAGCCAAAGATAACCCGCAGTCGGATATTGTATCCACCTACTAGGTTTATAATTTCGAATAGAATTGATTCCTATATTCAACAAATTATGTAATAACTGATATAGCTATAAGGAAAATGTAGCCACGGTTCAATGAATGCCGAAGACTTGGAAAAAGATATCGTTTCGAAGGTTGGGTCGGGACTTATTTCAAGGTTGACCAACCCTTGGCCTGTTCCCTTCTCTCTGCTATACGCTATCGCAAATACCGGAAATAAGTTTAGGCTCGCCGCCAATTTGTCAGGAGATGGAAAAAATAATCCGTAATATGTAACCGCGGCGCGACTTCCGGAATTGAATTTTTCCGATCTATATTTATACTATATAGAAAATTCCGGTCTGCGTATATTTCCTTCGATCTAACTTGAGCTTAGTTCTTTATTGTCATTTCTATAGCCGCGAGGATATAAATTGCCGCGGTATCTTTTTTCTGTTCGAAATCAGGCTTAAGTATATAATAATACCTAGATCCAGGTTCGTCTCCGATGAAATTCCTCTTTTCAACTAGCTCGACGAGCAACGGCTGATCCCCGCGATCTGATTCACCCTAAATAACCAGGACACACCCATAAATCACGTATTACAAAGAGAAGAAAGAGCGAAATAAGAAAAATAAAAACCAAAAGAAAAAACAAGAAAAAAAAAGCTTCACCTTTCGTTCAATCGAATAAGGTTTTCTCTGCAGAGACGCAGGCTTATTCTTGCCGAGGGCACGTTCGTCTTGTCACCCGAGCAGTCATTTAATTTATCAGAGACTTCGCTGTGCAGAGAAGTCACGAAAAAGTTCTCGCGCTCACGGCCACGTGCCTATATAAGAGCGAAATAATCTTGACTCAAATTTCAGTCACATCGAACCGTGATTTATGTCTGCTGAATGATAAGCGGTAATTTTTCTATACCATGGCTATAGGGTTTCGCGTTTTACTCGTCATTAATTCCGAGATTAAAATGAATTCAAGAACCCCAGCCGCAGCCATGACACTTGGAATTAGTTAACGCCGTTTTATGACCGTAACATCTGTCGAATGATCTATAGCCGTAGGTATATATAATGTAGGTATACTTTGATCAATACGGTATCGCAGTGATAAAATATACCTAACCTCGAAAAATGGAACCGATTTTATCCAGGACTAAGTAAACTTCTGATGTGTCTGAGACGTTTCTCTTTCTTTTAACCCGGCCAAGGCGGGAATCCCCGGCGAAAATCTGGGGACCGTAAGGGGTGGGAATTGGGTTTGCCGCAGGGTAACATTTGAACCAAGGCATCTCCAGTCATCTTCTCCTTCACGGCGATGCTTTCAAGAGCTTTCCCGCTGAACTCCAAAGCGATTCTTACCCGACTTCCTACCTCCTTGCTTCCTTATACTACCTTGCTTCCAGACGATCTTCTTTCCCTTTGTTCTTATCCGTACTGCAGAGACACCCCAGAGCTTTTTCTCGGCCAGGATGTGATTTGCAAAACCCACCATCACTTCATACGTGTCAAATTACACCTTGCAAGCTTTGATCGGTCCAGAAGATTTTCTACGTTCGTATCGTATTGGGGGATGAAAATTTGTTTGCCAAAATTGATGAAATATCGATTCCGAGTCGTCTCAGGGAAACTATAGGGATCCGACATCAAATACAATACTGGAGCATCTTCGTATTGGTCTATCGAACATTTACCCTAGGCCTGAATGTTCTGCAAGCATGATTTAGACGTAAGGAGGATTTCGAAATTATCTATTCCTCTTCATCTAAAACGGCGAATGCACTTCTTATTCAAATGTCCATCTGGGGGTGAAATTGGGTCAGTTTCTAGCGGCACTAACATAAATCAGACCTAATTTCAATTGAAAAAAAGAAAAAAGTACCAAATTTCCAATATCTTCTCGAAATTTAGAGAAAAGTGTTACGTCTAGAAATTCAAAAAGTATATATTAACTATTTAAGGGGGTATCTAAGTCTCGAGCTCCACAAAACGGCAACAGTTTTGATAACGGTAAAGCAATGAGGGACATGTACGGGAGCGAAAATGAAAAATACTGTATTCAAGTATACAATTTCAGCTTTAATTTGAAAAAAGAATCGTCGCTGTAGCATCAAAATTGTAGCCATAGCCACCATTGAAGTACTGGTTAGCATGTTCATTTGTTTCATATCTGCGACCACAATAACTTCGGAACGGTTTATCCGATCAAGCTGAAATTTGTACTGTAGTTGCACATCATTATGAACTAGGCTTCTATGTGACAGATTCTTGATCAGTCGTTTCGTTTCTAAAACACAGGTAATCACGTCACAAAAAATGTTATTTAACATCAAGAAAACGGATTTTTCTCAGTAAAAAATTGATAACTCTGCCAAATTTCGATCCAGAAAAAATCCGTCGCATAGAAGCCTGAAGGGTACTTTGACCACTGAAAAAATTCTCAGTTTTTGATTTTCAAATACTCCGTTCGGCCGACATCGTGGTCGCACATTGTAGCACAGCTTTTCGCTGATCAGTACTTGGGCGGCTGCAACGGCCATAATTTTGATGCTACATTAACGATTGTTTTTTCAGATTAAAGCTGAAATTGTACGCTTGAAAACTGTATTTTTTATTTCCGCGTCCGAACATGTCCCACAATGCTATACCGTTATGAAAAGTGTAAACGATTTACGGAGGTCGAGACTTAGATACCCCCTTAATACCTCGAGTGCCTGTTCGGTATTTGCCTACGTATGATGACAAAACTCCAGCTGTCTTTCACCTAGGGATTCCCTTATCATTTCTGATACGGGAATAAAGAAGATAAACGTGTCACATAGCAGGATTCTCAGAAAATGGTGGAATTTTCATGCGCTGGTGGATTCTTCGTGGTAATTTTGTTATTTGAGAAGATTCGTCGCGTACCTACTTGGCGGGTGACGCGTTTTATACAACTAGGTCGACGGTTTCTGACTTATTGTGAGGCTCATGTCGCTCCTTTCAGATCTCACAGCTTCAGGCAGCTCGCTTTTGAAAATTGTTATCCATCGATATATTTCCTTATATTATTTGATTTTTTTATTTTATTTTTTTCCTAACATCTCATCTCGTAATTATTTTTTATGATCAATCTTTCAAATGAAAATCCGGTTGGCTGGATATCTGGTGTTGTTCCAAGGTGGTTGAGAGTTACGACGAAATTAGCAATCGTGACGGGCCAAAGAGCCGGGTGAAAACAGATGGAATCCTAGGTATAGGTATAACCAAGTGTATATAGAAAGCTAAGGGAGAATTCCTCCCCTTGATTCGCGTTCGTTAAAGAGAGGATCAGCGGGTTGCCCGCGTCGTTAACGTTTCCTATACACAGGATGTGTATGTACATATATATATATATACCTATACACACAAGAAAGTGTTAGAAAGGGAAAAGCAAACGTCAGAGGCATTCCGTGACGTATTACTTGGGACAGGCAGCAGCATTAAGTACTCCGAAGTGTCAGCGAGATGGGGAAATCAACCTCGTAGCTCGCAGCCTAAACGTGTCAATCTAAATCTAAAGTCCTAACAAACAATTCGTTGGATAGTTCGTAAACATTACTCCGAACACGCTAAATACCTACTCCAGATTCCGAAACTCCGTCAGTTCTATTTTAATCACTCGCAAACTAATCCGTGACAAAGACAATGTTGTTTTTTCATTAATCCCAACTATAGGGGTGGTGGAGAAACAGCTGCAGGGTAGCTAAAAATCTCAGACCGTTATACTCTAGAGGATTAACTAACTAATTTAGAAAAAAAAAAACATAAAAAACAATAGTTAATTTCACGCCTAAGATAACTTAAAAAGAGCAAAACGTGCGAACTGGTGTCATATCAGACGTACCTACACGCGAATAACGTCGCGCTAGAAAGAGCACTTCGGTAAATAAAAGCTTTAATTAATTATATCGTATGATATCTCGACATTAGCGGAAGGTTAGTTTTAACTGAGAGTTTAGTTAATTAGAATTAAGGTTAATTAGGGTTGAACGCGGCCGAGCATTGCCGACGTCGGGAGATTACCTTAGTTTCGGTATAAGTATAGCTATTCCTTAACCACGTCGACGAATCACTCCGCCTCGTCGCCCGGAGTCAACTCGACGGTGACTTTGGGGGTAATTCGTTGGCTGATGATATAAAAGACTCGGCGGTTACGAAGTCTTAACTTGGGGCCCCACGTCGCTAATTTACAATGGAAAATTTTCGAATTCTCCTTAATTAGACAAAGCGTAACCCGGCTCTGGAAGCTTCTGGCAACACTACCGGAGCACCTCTCTTCCTTTATTGCCCGAACTTGATTGTTGCCCAATCAACCTTGATCGAGTCATAATTTCATTTCAACTTTACCAGCTACCAAAAGCTGAGCCTGTTACAGCTGAACTTTTACCTTACCGCCTGTTAGCCCCGTGTATAACGTAAAGATCTCCTTTTTTCATCAAAGAAATGCTGGCTCGATTTTCAAAAAATCATCAAGCTTTATTGGACCCAGACGAAACAGGGGCTCTGTACAACATCAAATTATAAATTAATTTGTGTCAGCTTCTGAGAATTGCGTTTTAAAATTGCATTCAAACTTACTTTCGTTTTCGAAGATTTTTCATCGCGTAAGGGACAGAAAAATTCGTAATCTTTCGTCCCGACAATGAGAAATTATTACCATATCTGAACGAAATTGGCCAACTGATGAGGCCGGAAAAAAAAGTAAGCAATTAAGAAATTGGTACCTACAACATTTTTGTTTGAATTGTCTGTAGTTATTGAAAGGATTTTCTTATTTGCCCTCCGAATTGCCGGGTATTCTTTATCAGCGCCAGTGTTGTAAGATAGATCATGCTTATCGGGCACTCGTGAAATTGATTTTTCTAGTAGTAGAAACGTGCTTTTCATCTCCAACGGGTATAAATACGAAAATCGTACCCTTATTTGCCGCATATATTGGATATTGCTTATGAATTATTGACACATGCGCATCGTAAGAGCGTATAGAATATCGTTATATACCTTATACTATAGATATATTCACCGGCACGCTTATATCGAGAATATTTTGTGGTCCAATATTTGAGCTTGCTGTGGTAGATCGACGTATCCGTATAAATTCTGTGACAATCATAGTATTTACCACGTGATGATGATAATCAACGGCTAGCAAGAAATAATGAATAAATCGTAAATTGAATCGGTCTTTTTTGTCAAACAGCCTCTATTTATAATATTAATA
The DNA here is from genome assembly GCA_963989295.1 of Ametastegia equiseti. Taxonomy (NCBI): domain Eukaryota; kingdom Metazoa; phylum Arthropoda; class Insecta; order Hymenoptera; family Tenthredinidae; genus Ametastegia; species Ametastegia equiseti. The sequence goes on from OZ022393.1 coordinate 9,375,588, forward strand.
TTTCTAATGCGCTGTGTATGCATATATGTTATACAGTTTTGTCGATTGTTTGATATTTCATCAACATTAATACACAACAAAATTACTATATGTAAATAGTTTTGCGGTATGATTAGCTCAGGCGTTACCCGCAACGAGTATAAATTCAATAACAAATTAATCACAATATCACCATCATTTGCATTTTGTCTGAATTACTGATTCAGCCCACGTGACTCTCTTTCCCATATAACCCGAGTCGCGAAAGGTTGCGATCAGATTACGTGCGTACGCAAAAGGTGTCTAGGGTTTTCACATATTATACCTTACGTGTGCAGATACCGAGTATCACATATACATATATGTATATGTATAGCGTTTACCTGTATAGGCCTTACCATCGAGTAGTCGAAGTTGTCTCGCGTTCCAATATGCGGCCAGTGCTGGTCGATTTTAATGCGATTAGCAAGTGTACTTAATGTCCTACGCACACACATTTGCACAAACTCGTTTAATAGAACATCGTATACAGAGACGATGTTGGCTAGCGCGGTATATATGTATATACGTAACCTAGTATAAAACAGTAATCGCTTACAGTGCAGTTACGTGGCAACTTCGATAATCGATTTAGGTACAGTTTCGGAAGTACAGCGCCGTGCCGCCTACCGCCGCAGCCCTTAGAGGGTCAGGTTTAAACTTAGTTTAATTAAACTGTGGCTTATTGGATATACCGCTTGACTCAGGTCAAGCATTTTCAAAGCAACGCGCAAGTCCAGTAGATCAAAGTAATGCCAGACGTACATACAACCTACCTATCCGCTTACTTGATCCACCGAGTAAGAGCTCAGCTCTCTCTATTCACAATCAGCCAAGAGTCTAAAGATCAAAAAAGATTAGGTTTGGGTTGGGTTTTGCGCAAGGTTCCTTCCTGCCTTTATACATATATATCAGACTTGACTAGCCTCCCGAAGCTGCTGCATGTGGAACAAAAAAAAAAAATAATAATACTTCGATCCTCGATTTACAGAGCAAGAGAAAATACTCACGGAAATTCCAACGGGACTTAATTACGCTAATATACGATTCATCAGCGAGATTCAACCCTGTGTCCATTTGTCTTTGTTAGCCAAGCACCTGACACTGGAACTTGACATTCGCGCTGGAAACTAGCCTTGTCCAGGATTTAAGTAGCTAGTTCACGACGTTATGTTACTGCTCCAGTAGGAAGGATTCAACCCTTTTTAATTGCGGTCAAAGATAGACACGAGTCGACCCTAATAAGGCTAATTTTTATCCTCCGTTAATCCTCCGACGCGGGCTGGATTTTACTCAGATCGAGGAAGCTTGAGGCTCACGGTCGCGGAACGGGGCTGCAGCAGTAGGGCAAAGACAAAAAGGTAGGAAAAAAAGGGCGAAGAAGAGGAAGAGGTACGGTAAGAAGAAGCGAGGCGAGGGGCGAAAAGCTCTGCAATTTAGGCCGGTAGCCAGAAGAGGCTCATTAGCACTCTCATCCGAATAACTACTCTGGGTCCAGGACCCTGACTAAACTCTCAATTATACACCAGGGATTTTTTCCCGATGTTACTTGCGAATGAGAAGCACCCCTTTTCAATACATTAACACGCTCAGCCAATTCTTAGCGGACATCGGAAAGTTCTTTGCCTTATTAAGACCCCTTGACAAGCTTTGGTTTCCTTCTTGAATACTGATTTCTCATCCTCAGCTTCAACCTCGGCCCAACTCCTCCTCTTCTTTTCCTTCTTCTTCTTCTTCTTCTTTTCTTCCTGTATTCAGCAGCTACTGGTCCTCTGACGAATCACCATTCCAAGTCGCTTATTCCAGTGGCTATACTTCCGTTTAAACTGGCAAGTAGACGTACTGTCAGTCTACGTATAAACATTTACGATTTGCACTATGTGCAGAGTTTTTGTCATCGTCAATGACGTTCATCGAAGTCAGGAAGCGACGCACTTAAGGGGTAAATTCTTGAGGCTGCCGAGATCACGTAATTGGCAATGTGTGTTAGATCCTTGTTGTGTTAGTTTTGCATCAGTTTTCCATGCATACGCGATGCACTTGTAAATCTCTATGCAAGCTTGAACTAGCCCTTCTATATAATCTCCGGCATGTTATCAGCCGGCGTTGTTATTAACTGGGATATAATATATTGCCTGCTTAACCTCCAGTGTTACAGAAGCTCGACCTCAATCAGGCCCTACAGCTCACGCATGCTTGATTCTTCAAAAGTTAACTTCATCCAACGAGGAAATAACTGATGCGTAAAATAGATCTAATCCTCAAGAAAGTTTCTCATCCTACCATGAGATTCTATCTCTCTTCTCCAGGCGTTAATTACTCGATGACCAAAGTTCCTACTTCCAAGAATACAGCTGCTCAAGGTATTCCAACTATTCGTAAACACAGTTACAGATATCACATTATCGGCACACCATCTTGGCTTGATTAAAATCATTACTGATGAGATGAAATCAGTGTCAACTGCAAGTCAATCACCCGAAAACCTCGGGGCTGCAGATTCTCCATCAGAAAGTATGCTTTGGATGTAATTGTAAAGACGATATGATCGTGCCGCAGATTCCTTCACAGATTGCATGCTCTGTTTCCATGACGGCTACGGCTACGGAAATGTCGACGATGTTGAATTGCCGCAATTCACGGCAGTTAATAATTGATCTGAATTGGTGCACTTTGAATTTAATCAAAACACAATTCAGGTTACCATGTATATTGCGATGGAACAGTCGGTAGCCCCGTTGCATGACGAGCCATGAGCGTCGACCCCGCGCGACTATTACCTAACATTGGTGCATTCGCTCGAGATATTCTGGAATTCATTTAACTTGTAACGAGAACAGCGAACCCGTAACTACCGCAATACAGTAGAATCGAAAAATTAGCTTGTCGCCGCTGACAGTGATACTCAATGAATATCGACTCTCTATTCACCAGTTTTAGTCATTCTATTACAGTGATGCTATCACGTAAGCTATCGGGGGTCCAACACCATTTGTCCATCGGTCAGTAATGACCGAATTCTAGTTACACCTACGCCACACTCGTGGACTATTCCCTGATCTATGATTCAACCCAATTAGGGTAATCTTTGACTCACTTCAATGAGTCATCGTGCCTAAGGCACCTGAGTCAACTTGGGGTTTGATCCTTTAATAACACGCTCATGTGCGTAACATGGTACCCCGTTGAAAATGGGTTGATGATTTAAGCATTAGATAAACCAACCGACAGAATGTGGAAGATACCATGAACACCACTCGGAAGATTAAGGGCCATCGATAAAATTTGCACATGAGAGTATAGAATTCAAGTTGTTATACTAGCAGACTTGATCCCTTGAGAAATCGAATACCGAGAACACAGGTTTTGAAATTTTGCACCAAACCGCCGTTCAGATTAACTAGAAAGTTTGGTTGGGTTTTGTTGGGAAATTGAACCCCTTCATGTGACTCAGTGATTCGATTGATGCTCTGTTATTAGAATTTCTGAGGCAAAGGTCCCTTTGAATTAAAAGGCTAACAACGATTTTCAATCACGCATTTACTGGAGGAGCTGGTATTACCGAATCTTATTGCGCCCTTTTATTATCATTTGTGCTACACCAATGTTTCGACCTTCGCTGGGAATCTCCCCAGCTGAAAATGGTGAGAACACTTTTTCACTATCTCTGGGTCGTTGGGATTTATTGGCACAGATTGCGACGAGTCGGAGGCTTCCGGATACCAGAATCGAGTAGATGTCGTTGGTTGGACACATGATCTCAGTGAACGAGGAAATCTAGTCGAGATAGATTCTTGACATTGAATACATAAATCGATCAGCGGTGAGTATGATCTCGAAACTCGTACGCCTAACGATATCCAAAGTATACATATCGATGGGTTAGAATTATTCTTCGTAGAAACGGCTTGGAAGATCCTGAAATTTTAGTATAACATAGAGCGCTGATATTTCCTCGAAAATCCAATACCCATGGTATAAGAAGCGAATCTCCACTGTGGCGTATTGAATTACTGTTTGAAGCTACGAAGCTGCGATGCTTCCTCGAAATATGTTTGGAATTGCTGCTTTCATCGTGATATTTCACGAAATAACTTCTATACTCTTTTTCGTTCTCGGTCTTCCTCTTCTCATCCTTCCTCCATTTCCTCCCTGGGGGCTAAATGGACTGTTTTTTTCCGCTTGAAACCTCCCTCATTCCCAGCAGAAACCTCGAATAGTTGCACATGTCAAAAGAGGGGGACCTGTTACCAGCCATTCGGTAACTTTCAATTTGAAACTCGAGTTAATTGATCGGAAGATGCCGGCTGTTACCGAAGGATAACGACCGTCGACGAGGATAATGGCTGTAGTCATCAGGTGACAATTAGTCCGTTGTCACCAACCACAGCCGACCGTTTCCACCCACGTGAAAACACCCATGTCTTGATCATAGAAATTTATACGTATAATATACTTCTATCATAATAATTTCATAGGGGGGGTTTTTAACGCGAGTAGTTTGATAATTATGCCCCATTTTACTATAGACGAGGACAGCTTCTATGATTAGAACAACATTTTTTTTTTCAATATCTAATTTTCTTTCTTAAACTAGAAAACCTATACTCGGACGAAAAAGCTTTGAAAAGAAATATAGGTTAGAAGTTAACCGATGTAAAAAGGCAGAACTTTCGTGTTCCTGAAGTGTAGAAATCACTCCGTATTTTTGATTGGCTTCCGAGTTCCGGATAAGTTCACCATCTGGGAGATGGATTGCCAATATTTTCTTATTCCCTGCGTTATTGTTTCGAAGAATAAAATTCCTTATGTTAGGCAAGACTGTGCCCATCCACCGATACCTACACGTGTTACGGTTCGTACTTGCCTAAACATTTTCTCACATCAGCGAGTGAGAGAAGGGTGAGAGCCAAGGTAAGAGTACAATAAGAATATCGCCCCCTTATGCTATTTCGCCAGCCAGTTTTTGGCTGTCTAATATATTTCGGTATATCTCGTTTTGTACCTTTTTCAGTTTTTATTTTATTTTTTTTTTTTTTTGCAAGCGAGGACTTTTCTCATCGTAAAGGAAAACCGAGACGGTGTCGCCGTGCGAAACCGGATCAAAGCTTCGTAGTTGCTGGTCAGCGAACGATTTAATATTTTCACTCGAAAGCACAACTGTCGAGAATTTGGATCGTTAAATAGTTGCACCTTTTTTTTAGAGGTTTCGAAACGTTTCGGTGCGTCAACAACTTTCAGTTTTACGACGACCGCGTCCGCACGGATCCTTTTATACAGACTTTATCTTTTTCTGGGTTAATGCTAATCCGAGATCATGGCGTGTGAAGGAACAAGAACTCTTTTCGTCCACGGTAGAGTTTCCTATGTAGGGAAAGTAGGCGAGGTGTAGATACGGCCGGGTGCCAAGGGGATGGTGAATGCGTTTTCAGGGTGTGACTTATACGGAAAAGCTACCCTCTAAAAAAAAAAGCAGAAGCCTTTTTATCGATCACGGAAAGGGGTCCAACATTTTCCGCCTAACTGACGCCTCATTGACTCCGTTTACACGCTCAATCGTGTAACCAGCCCAGTACATGAATCAAAATGTCTCAAGATTGTCGCAGTAGCTCGTCGTTTCATTAGGCGAATTTTTCGCCTCGAATTCTCGATGTATCGATAACTCTGGACTTAAAGTATAACTCCTAGATAATCCCCATGTTTTACAATTGTATACGAAAAGAAAGACGAAATTTTTGAGCGAGCCTCACACGCCAGTGATTAATGATCGGTAGAGTTATATCATCGAATATCCATCGGAGGGAAAGAATCTGATGATACAGTTTGGCCACAGGGTGAGAAACGTTCGCTACGGGGGACAAAGGCTCAACAGTTTTCTTAGCTAGCCAACCTGCTGCTGTCAGGATGGAGTTGATCTTTTTCCTATCGCATCACGCAAGATTGAATTTAACACCCGTTGAGATAGGAAAGATTCTAGATATTGTCAAGAGAAATAAACTACGACACAAAATGACGCTCGCAAATTCTCCAGCCTTGTAAAGCACTTTACCAAGTTTTGAAAATATCTGGGTGGATTTAAGCTCGTCTATTCGTCAGATACAGAATATCAAAACTCAGAAGGCTCCAATTATATTTCTTTAAAAAAAAGTTCATTTGAGAAATATAAAAAAGGGCAAAAGATAATTTTCATTAATCTCATTTATCTTTTACTGACCATATTATATCCATCTAATATTTTTCTCGAAATTTGCAGAACCGTTTTTTTTTTTTTTTTTTTTTTTTTTTTCGCCAGGATCAACCATGAAGTTGCGAATGTAAATAAAGGTAATTGTGAGCTACAGACTTTTGCCGGCGCAAAGCTCGCCAAAGCTTAGTGCGTCGCGTCCGAGATTTATTGCAGTCTTCATTGAAACACAAGAATAAAAGCCAGTAAAGAATGAAGACGTCTCGGTGTCCCTCGGCTTCCCCTTCTTCTTTTCCTTCTTTGCTCTTCTCTTTTCTGAATTGCCTTTTTTTTCTTCTCTCTTCTTTTCTCTTCTTTCAGTCCGCCTTTTAATGCTATGTCTACAAACGTACTCTAAGACGGGGTATCTCGTTCACGATAAGATTTCTCCAAATGAGGCCGGTTCGGAAGCACGCTCTACTCGCGACGTTCTGTATAAATCTAGTTTTCCTATACCTTCGGCGCATCATGTACTTTGTACTTGGATTTATAAGGATAGGAAAGTGACATGGCATTACTCAAGGGAATAGAAAGCTGAAATGTTCAAACTCTCATTACCTCAAACGTTATACAATAGTATCGTACTTCCATGTAGCGCTGCAGGTTTCCTGAAACTTCATTCTGACTGTAAATTTGAGCTTTTATTTTATCCATCGGATTCAGACTCATTAGTGATTCAGACGTAAGCGCGTTACGAGGAATCTGAGCTATCGAATAAACTATAAACACTGGTAATTTCGGTTTTATTTTTTCCCAGATTTTTTTAGTTTCTCTGAACTTCAGACTAAACCAAACGTGCAGCTTGACCGTATACAAGTAAAAACCGGTCACAGGCTGATTCACTGAAGGGGCTTCTTTAAACAGAAATTCACTACTCGTTTCAGTTTCCCTTTTTCGGTCCAAGAGCAAACGGACTCCTTTGGGATCCAGGCCGGAAATAATATCAGGGCTTATTAGTGTCAGGGACTCACGGACCATCCACGGACTCGAACTCAGACGTTCTCGCAAAAACACACGAGATTGTCTCCTGCGCGAATATCGCCTGGAGCCCATGGGTCTACTCGACTATCATCAATGTTTATAGAAACTATTACCATTCTACAAAAAAGCACCGTTCTATCCTGAGTAAATTGTACAAGAAGACAAAAAATGAAAAAAAAAAAAAAAAAAAAGAAAATAGGATAAAATGCCTTTGACTATGATAAAAATTATTATCGAATCTCTTATCATTCGCTCTATACAAAACGCGGATAGCTCACGTTTCATTCAGATGTATAAAGAAGGATAGATCGCTGGCGAGTTCTTGATTCCGCAATATAGGTAGTAGTTCGGTATATGGTGTGTACTTTGAAAGTTAGATATAATACGAGTAAGTGAATGGTCATTCAGTATACGTCAGGTGCACCGGAGAGAAAAGTTTATTTTCATGGAAAAGTTTCTTGGGTAGGTAGGTAGGTAGGTAGGTATGTAAAGCAGCAGTAGTAGAATCAGAAGCAGAAGCAGAAGCAGAAGCAGCGTAATCTGCAGAATGGTATATATATATATATATATATGTATACTATATCGGCGTGCGCTTCGACGACAATAAAAGTAAACTACCGTCTACATCGCAACAAAACATCTTTGTTGCACGGTGCTCCGGTATGATAGGGTAGTTTGGCCCTGTCGTAGTAATATTACGAGATTGCCAACACTAATCGATCGCCAAATCCCCCCTCATATGACATGCATATAACATATACTCGGTCCTCTATATATATCCGGCGAATAAAACAAACAACAACAATAATAACGCTGAGTTTCATATCTAGTTTCATCGTGTTATTTGCCAACAGGAAATACACGTATATACGTATACAGAGTCCTTCATCTCTTCCTGCAAATGGATTAGATCAGAGAAAGAGCGGCCGAAGCATAGATAGTTGCTGAACAGCTACTGGTTCTACCTCCTAAAGTTGCTGGCTGACTTATTCGCGACTTACACTACTGTACATACATCTGTAGTAGGTATAAGATCTTCGGGTTCCCGTGATTTGTTGATGATGGTGAGAGGATACAACCTTGTTGAGAAAAAAGCGCGAACCTCGTTTAATCTCAGCGTCGAATAGAAGAGAAAAAATAAAAATACAAAAATGAATAAAAAAAGAAATTGATACCCACGTGAAGGCAATACTTGAATGGTCGCAGCTCAGGGGTCCTACGCTCTAAATTGCAGTGAACGTTCTTCAACCCGACGAAGCTCGCTAATTCAGCATAATTCGCAAAGTGCTGGGATATTGCAGTTAACCCACTCGAACGTTTAGCAAACGCGAGCGGGTGATTAATTGCATAAGAATATACCGTTTATCAAAGCAAACGTATATATTATGCCTAACCTATTTTGTATATTGGTATATAATATTTGCGAGGCAGGAAGGCAATAAAATACAGTTGGTCAGGTGCGGTTTGCAGATATGCAGCAAGCATCGAAAGGACAATTCATTTACCACTGCGTTAAAACGTCCCGTGAAATTCTATGGTGATTGCAAAACGTATGCCCGCAGGGTTATTAGCGTATTTCGAAACACATTTCCCTCGTTTCCTGTACATTTGACTATTCGAATATAACCGCGCCCCGGCGCATTTGCCATTGGAAGGGAAAGGAAATAAACGAACCTACGCAATTCTGTTCAAACTCGCACTTTTTTATTCAAGTTTCTTTGTAGTTTTTTTTTTTTTTTTTGCTCTTGCATATTTTTTCAATCCGATTTGCTCTACGCAATATGTGCGTATTTGAAGAGGAAAGAAAATTCTACGTATTTCCGGCAAGTTGTTAATCAATTATTTATTAATGTTGCATAGAATTCGGGGAAAATTTAATTTGCAGGCTGAATAAGTGAAATTTCTTCTCGAAACGTAAAAGCTTCACGGGTTTTTAGCCAGCACAATATTTCCCAACATTTCCCAGAATATTACTTTACAAAGAATTCGCACGAGTGAAGATCTGCGCTCCATACTGTGCTATTACTGTTTTACAACCTTTTATTTTATGTTTTATTATTGTTTTTCTCATTTGTCCGTTTTCTGGCTCCGGAGTCTCCAGTCTACCCAACGTTGTGGATAGTTCTAAACTCGTATCGTGTGAAACCCAGTAGCTCATCGTATATTGGTTCACAGTATTTCGATAGGTTTGCCGCTTCGGCTGACCATAGGGTAATTTTATTTACCATGCAACCGAGTCATAGACAACTTCGTAGAATCGACGCGGGGCTACTGGTCAGGCTTGCCTCGATCACAATACCGCAGTACTCGCCTGGGGACAAGGCCACAGCTCGTTAATTTTAATTGCACTATATTTTTTTTTTTAACGAGAGGATATCGAATTATATTTTGTCGCTATAAATATGGTAAATACCGCAAAGCAGTATGCTGGTATTACCGCGGGTTACTCAGTCCAAAAAATAAAAAATAAACAACATTCTGTGTCGATTGCATGATAATCAATGCGCCTGCAGGTGCTAGACATACACGGTCAGATTATTAATTCACAATATTTGGTCGTATTATGACTGTGGACAAATCAGGCATTAATCAAATTACGAATCGGAGTCCCGTATTTTGACAAACTCTAACCACGTATACTCGCCTCTGCAGAACCCGAGATCCAGCGACGCGTAAAAATCATGTATATGCGCGGTACGTAATTACGTTTCAATTATTTCATTTTTTATTTTGATTTTTTTCCAGTAACGTAAAGTTCAAAGGGAACGAAATTACGACGGTCTAATATAACAAGAACCGTTAGAGGGTCAAGAGTGAAAATACAGACACCTAGAGCCTAGATCGTGAGCAGCCACAATCCACCAATGAATTCGTACGGACGAGACACACTCTGCCTGGTAACCAACGGCTATCCACTTACCTGTCGAGTATATCATGCCCACCGACATCCATATGCATGATTTCGTCCTGTTGGTGGTTCTAGATCCTCGGAGAGCTATACATAGGAAAAGGGGTCTCGTTAGAGGGGTCCAGGGGTCTGCGGGTCTCAGGATTTCAAGACCCTATCCTGCTTCCCTAGGATACCGCAGTGTCAATCGTAGTCACGCCTGAAGTACAAATACGAATGAAACTCGAAATACGGAAGATGGGAGGCCAATGGCGATTCGCGGATTTCGTATGTAGAAGTACGGATCAGGTAGGTTTCATTCCGATATATTTCTACGTCCCAGCTGCAAAGTGCGATGAAATGAGCAGATGCTATTTTTCTGAACCGGACCTTTTCTCGACCTACACCTAAAAAATTTATTTACATTTATTCATCCCCTTCGTTCATTCAAATTATACGAAAAGAAGCGCGATGGGATCCATTATCTTCTGATCGAAGATTGATCTCTTCTCCTTTTATATGCCGCCTGCTTTTACTCCCAAGAGATGAAAACCCTCCCCCATGGAAATTCGCAACTTTGGCATAAATTTAAACCTAGACTTTTAGATCTAGGAGGCATAGATACAATATGTTTGGATAGGCAAATTCTAAACACATATTCCATGACTATCTAGATATACTCTAATATTATACCATTATTGCAGCGTTGGCATAACAGTTGTGTTTTAGGTAGTACCTACCTACCGCAGGGCGTTTACCGTATTGTCGACTATTTCGACCAACATAAAGCACCTTGTTACCATAGTTGTAGAATCCGTAACTATATAGCATCCTTCCCTATCCCCTAAAGCCTTGGCCAATGTACATGAATTTCCATTGCACACGGTCCAGGTTCACGAAACTAGTATATCTAGGTCTGGTGGTGGACACCTAACCGGGGTCGCTTGGTGATTTGCATGAAATGAGGCCCTCTATATCCTATATTCTATCTATCCCATGAAGCTAGGCGCCAGTAGGTACGCATCAAGTGTGCTAACCACATGCATACATATTGCATCGACGTAACGCACACCTATCAAACCCCCGAACGTGTGAGATTGTATACCACCCAGTATATTTATAGCTTGAGAATATAAACCTGCGAGCAGTTTTGGTTGAATGTGTACGGTAATATACACAGTTGATAGAACTTTGCAATATACTAGGAAAACGCGGTCTAGGCGCCAGTGGTGAATTTTAGTGCATTAAACGAGCTATAGTGTTATTCCGCTACTCCAGAGTGAGTAAAACGTTGACATTGTCATTCCAACAACGCTTGCGGTTATAGTTACGATAATAGTTACTTGTCTAGCAATAATAGCTTTGCCATGTTTCTGATAGAAAATTTTGTTAGCTGGACGTGCGCGCATATATATACACCTACACACAGATTGGAAAAGTTAATCGGGTTGTGGGTCTGCGAACGAAATATCCTGAGGTTAGTGGGTCACTCGATCGTTCGGGTCAATTGTTTCCGCCTTCACGCAATCATGGGAAATTGTCTCATTTCTTTGTATATCACTACCATTACTATACATATAGTATACTCCACCTACTAAAGGGCTGATTCTAATGGACATACAATATGTGAGCGTGCACGTAAGGAGTGATCATCGATTATTGATCAGAAGTCGAGTATTCGTTGGTTTTCATCACAAATCATATTCCTTTTATTATTATACTAGATGAATTTTACACCGGGCATTATATAACAAAAATCTGAAAAAGTTTCATTCGAACAAATTTTTATTAGTCTTTTATGTAGGTACTTCATTCCCATTCACTTCTATAGGAAATTATTCGTTATTCATATACGTAGTTCGTTTCATCAGGGCATTTTTTGTCCCTGTTCAAATCTATAACGGCTAATATCTTCTTCTTTTTTTTTTGTTTGTTTAAATATATATATATATTATATATATATTATTTCTTTCTTCTTTGCACACGCACTTTTGATTATCTCACAAGTAAATTATTTCCGCACCATTTCAGCATCCTATCCGTCGATTGATTAGTTCGATCAGTTTTCGATTAGTCTCACTATAGATATACTGTAAATTTTCAATCACCAGTGGTTCACGAATCCCGTGTAATTATCCGTTAATCACAATCATTTGAATATCTACACACTTCGCTTATGCACTATGTACACAATCGAGTCACGTGGCTCTCTCTCTCTCTCTCTCTCTCTCTCTCTCTCTCTGGGCTTGGAGGGGTCGATTGGATTTCAATTGGTTTCGATCTATCTGGCGATCGGAATTACGCTCGGTTTACCCCGATATATGAACAGCTCATCTCAGCATATTACCTATGAAGAGCGTGAGCAAGGCAAGAAGAAGTTTCGGCGTTATCCCACAGCTTCCACCATGTTGCATAGCGGCAGGATGCTCACCTGTGACAAACATTTCAATTTCGAGCTAAAACTCTCTGCTTTATACGTGTATATGTATATATATCTATATATATATATCTCTAGGTATGTACCTGCCACAGAATTATTGCAATGCCCACTTTATTTCAAGCGGCGTATACGCCCCGTTGAATTTATGTGCCAAGTGTCGCCGTATTTATAAAAATGTAAACGTTTTTCGAGCTCGAATAGCGCGAGGAGGTACATGTATTCATTCGCGGGCACCCTGACTACCGTTTTTTTCTCGAGAAAAAAAAAAAAATTCATATAATTCTCATTGGGGTTGAATCAAGGAGGACCTGATGGCTTACCGTTCAAAACGTGAACCACGACGCTTGCCGACGCTGCATTTTTCGGCACGCAGGAATAATTTCCACTGTCGGTCAGCTCGGCCCGGGTCACCAGGAGTTTGCTCGTTGTTCCCGTCTCAGTCTTTTCCGTGACCAAAGATACTCCGCCCCTGGTAATTTCAACCAACGTTAAACCTAATTCCTGCATCGTCCACGTTCTCTGATTTGTCTACGGGACTTTCTCCAATTCCGACTTGCAAAATTCATATCCCTAACAATCCAACGATTTATCTTTTTCAAAATTGAGCTACTCATAAACAGCGCCGCCATCATTTTTTTTTTCAACATCAAATTTTCGTAACGATACAAACCCTCGATAGACCTTTTCAACCATCGTCTACGATAAAATTGGATCTTAATCTAGTGAGCATAGATAAAATTTTTTGAAATTGAAATCTGTTCAGTCGTTAAATCAAAAACAAACCTGGGGCCGTCGAAGTCGACCACAGAACCAGCATGATACCACGTAACACTGCTTGGCGGAGCGCTCTGCACGTTGACGGTGCAGGTCAAGCTGATGGTGCTTCCTTTCTTAACGAAAACCTCTTCGGGGCCCCAAATCTTGGCTTGAGCGTCTGTGACAAATTTTTGGACTGTCTATAGATATCCAAAAATAAGTTAAGCTCTAGTTTTGCCGGTTTTTAGAGGCAAAGAAACATACACACGCCGTCGCATTGAACGAAAATCGAGCATCAAGATGAACCGAGTCATTCAGTGGTGTCATTCAAAACGCATAAATCATCTGCTATATGAGTTACATTTCAACCAGAACCCCCGAGGACTGTAATCGGGCAATTATATCGCGTGTCTGGCCGAGAGAGCCGTACGCCAAAAAGCGATTTTAATGGTGATGATTTTTCTATTCGCGGTCAAAAAATGAAAACGCATTGATTTATTGAGTTCGCGAATTCCAAAAAGTGATAGACATGAGTCTTATGTTAGACAGTAGCTTGTAGTTTTTAGGCACGATCGCATTCGTCATCGCGAAAAACGTCAGATCGAGGGAAAAAATTTCTTTCAACGTAGAAATCCATTTCATCACTCACAAAATCGGTTTTTAACATTTTCCAAAAAGTGTGTGTGTGTGTGTGTGTGTGTGTGCATATTGTATCCTGAATTCCAGGAGAACGACTTGAGCGATTCGGATGAAATTTGGTGGGGAAATCAAATGTTTGGTGAAGATATTCTATTGCCCGTTTGAAGACTCTTCTACTTCCGGTTACGAAATTGCGAGTGTTTGAACATTTGACTGATTGTGAGTATTGCGCCTATGGAGCAAGTCTAGGAAAAACAGCTCAACCGATTTCAACTAAATTTTACTGAAGTATCACTTTCAGTTTGAATATTAAAAACCTACGATCGTGCCTGTTGCGAAAAAGCAAAGCTTTTTTGTTCATACCGCTAGTTTTTTTTCGACTTATCTTTCCACAGATGTAAACGGCAAAAAATCGTAAGAACGAATTCTTTTTTTCCAACGAAATTGTCAACGCAACATTTCTGGATTAAGGCCCGGCTTCACTCAATTTTTACCGACATTTGTTATTTTGTCAAATATCTGCGAAACAGTATCACCAAACGGATTTTCCTTCGGGGATTCCATGATTTGTAAGGAATAGGTTCGATCTATCACGCGAGAGTCAGTTTTCATCGATGAAAATTTATTTATTGTTCATCGCGATGTGTAGGCGTGCGACATATTTTGACTAATATTGAAGTCTACGCATCACTGAGGCCGAAAAAAGTTTAACTGCGGTGGCCTTTATGTAACAACGAAGACATCGATCGTGAAACATTATTGTTTCAGGCATCAATAGAGTTGTATTTTGCAAAACAGGGACGGGTGACAATTCGCAATTGTTAATCGTTCAGACGCCATGGAAATCCGATGGTAATCTTCAGTTCTAGTCGGGGTTCGGGCAGTGCCCGCAAGATGGAGGTAAGCGCGCTACTGAAATCGGCCCGATTCGTCAGTTCTACGTGATGATTCCAACCTCCATCTCCCGGGCGCTACCCGAACCCTGTCCAGAACTGAAGATTACCATCGAATTTCCATGGCGTCTGAACGATTGACAATTGCGAATTGTCACCCGTCCCTGTTTTGCAAAATACAACCCTATTGATGCCTAAAACGATAATGTTTCACGATCGATGTCTTCGGCGTTACATAAAGGCCACCGCAGTTAAACTTTTTTTGGCCTCAGTGATGCGTAGACTTCAATATTAGTCAAAATATGTCGCACGCCTACACATCGCGAATCGCGATGAACAATAAATAAATTTTTATCGATGAAAACCGACTCTCGCGTGATAGATCGAACCTATTCCTTACGAATCATGGAATCCCCAAAGGAAAATCCGTTCGGTGATGCTGTTTCGCAGATATTTGACAAAATAACAAATGTCGGTAAAAATTGAGTGAAGCCGGGCCTTAAATCACATGAATTGGTACTTCAAATTTTACCATCTCCGTCGTGGATGTCGTCAGTGAATGAACCAAGTCGAATCAGGAACGAAGAGGGATAAATAAGTATCCGGGCTTATGCCGCGGGGAAAGAATTTTTGGAGTGGGATTTAACTTCCGAATTTAAGAAGTCCGAAGAGGTCAAAATTCTGACTTCATTCGAGATGGGATTCTGAGTTTCTAGAAACATTATAGGGTTCAGAACTTTTGAATTCTGGAAGGTCGAAATGCAGACAACTCGAATATCCGGAAGTTATAAATTCAGAAAGTCCAGAAAATTGCAAGTTGAAGGAAAGCTCATAACAAAGCTGTCAAATGAACGACGTTGCATAAGCGAATTCCAAGATTCCGAGTCTTGGCCTTTCGGATCTTCAGCTTTCGGAATTTCAAACCTTTGGTGTTTTTTCATTCGGAGTTTTTCAAATTGGCTACGTAGACTTCCGGGGAAATAATCCTTCTAAAAACTCTGAGTCAGCACTATCAAAATTTGGAATTTTCACTTTTCGCAGCTTTTGAAATTCGGAATTTCAATCCTGCCCCGAATTTAGTTTTCTGCCTCTGCTTCGCAGAATGATGTGAACGCATAGGTATATATTTTAAAACAGCAAAGTTTAAACCGGGGAAACGAAAAGCCAGTGTATGGCAGTAAGTACATAAGACTTTATGCTTTCAGCAGACCAATAATGATTCAATTCCAGTGTTTCTGAATGAATTTCTTGTTCGTTGCGTTGATACGAAAGAAAATACACCCACTTGGGCCGTCGATGTAATTAGATACGGGATATTACCCCCATGTGAAGAATTCGCGAGCAATTCTCCAGAAACCTTCATCTCCGGTGAGTCTGTTGATATACTGTAATTACAAACGGGGATCACCTTGGACGTTGAGCATAATGGCCAAGTGGATCTTTGGCTCAGTGTTCACCTGGCACTCGTAAATCCCAGCATCTCTCGGCTGAACGTATTTTATTTCGAGATCCCAGTCGTCAGAGGCCTCAGGATGAATGACAGCAAACCTCGCGTCACCGGTGTACGTGAAGATCGAAGAAGTTAAAATATGAAGGTCTCGCTTGCGCATCCATGACACCTAAGAGGGCAGAAGATTAAACCGTTTCGAAGATATGCGGATCACACTTCGAATTAGACGGAGCAGTCCAAGATGCAATTCAATAACACCAATAATAATGATAATAATGTTAATATCAATGGTATCGATAATTTCAACAATGAAAACAACAAGCGAGATTCGAAGGGTAGTAAAGACCGTAGTTTAAAACGGTCAACGGTTATTCGTCGCCGATCGTTAAACCGGCCAAGTATGTCAAAAGGAAATTGCGACTAGACTGGAAGTTTAACAACTTTGGAACAAGGTGAGTGAACGGTGAAAGCTTCACCCACATGGCTTTGTGCCTTGCAAATTTAGTGACAATTAGTACTCGACGTGATAACCGTACTTCTATATATCTTCACGAGTCGTTACGACCGAAGAGCGTAATAAAAGCCCGCGGGTTTAGTATCTGAACCTCACCTATCTAAAATGGTGGATAACGCTAATTCAAAACGTGCTTGAGTTTGTACCGTTCTAGACGATTTGAAGATCGCGCAATATCGGAAAAACTCACGTATCACTGCCGTGGAAGATTGGCAAATTGAAAATAGCCCTGAAATTCAACACCTCTGGGACTGAAAGGTCGTGAATTTCGTTCCGAAAAAGCTCGAGTTTCTAAGTCACGCCTTACTCTTGTCAGTGTAAACGAAAACCAGATGATTAAAAACTTACCGTACGTTCACCAGGATGTTTGACGCGACAACGCAATATAACCGGCTGGCCCACAATGGCCGTCACGTTTCTCGGTGACACATCTATAAAGAAAGTTTTTTCCGTAGAACGAGTGAGTTTTTGGCTATCTCCGACTACGTTTCGTTGGCTCGATCCAGCTGCGGAAGAACATGCGAATAAGATAAATTTTTGACACTTATTGGATTGAAGGGAGTCAAATCTACAAGCAGGAATTAATTCTTTTGAAATCATTGGCTTATGACTTAGCCACGTAATTTCGAAATTGTGCAAAAGCTAAATTGGTTATTTTTTCTCTATTAGGGAAAATCGCGAATTGTTATATAAGTCTGGCCTCGTATGGTCCCATCTTGTCACGACTTCTAGAATTGATATCATATACTCAAGTCAGAGTCTAATTGTTAATTAGTCCGAGTCTTAGCGACCGCAAAGTTCACTGCGTACATCTGCTACAGAGTATAATTTCAACGGTGCTTTCGTCGGACTGTATGTAAGACAACTTCTTTGAGTGGTTTCCCACGCTAAGCTAGACGAGCATTTCTAGTATTCGAAGTTATTTGCTTCATGCTGAGGAACGCGACGTCGAAGGATAACTGAGGACTCGTCCTGAAATCAGTGCAAAAGCTGCATAACGTGCTAACGCGAGTAGAAATATCTTGAATTAGTTTCCTTGAAAAAAGAGCTTTTACATGGATCGATTCCGAGTTCGTCAGCGTAGCGAAAATTCGATATATTCGAACGAATCAAATTCGGCAAGCAAATCCGAGTAAATTGTTATCAAGCAATTTTCCAAGGGCTTTTTTCCCGCATGATATAATAAAAGAACGTGACTTGGGGCTCGTGGAGGGGAATATCTGGATTCGCACACACCTATGGCACCCACTCCAGAACCGGATGGTTCCCCATGGAAGATGTAAGCCGTCGCTCCAAGTAGCGCAAAAGTCACCCTTAGGACGGCCATCCTTTTTTTTCCGCGATTTTTATCCAAAGTTTCATTCATTTGGCACCAACATCATCTATAGCCCCTGCAGCTACGTGCACCGGGTGCTGCGCTCCGGGTGCTCGTGCTCAACCAAACGAACCAAAGTCTTTGTCGGACATCCCGACCACTAGTTGCCACTTTGATATATTATAACACTTTGTAATATCCAAGCCCTATCTTGACTTATAAGTGTCTCTAATTGTACTGGAATATCAATATTGCACTTAGTACTTGTCCGCTAAGCAAATTCCTTGGTAAAGTTGTCTTCGGAGATGGAAATTCTTCGCTTGTCGTTATCCGACATCAATAAGCCACGGTACACTGACATTTTTCATGCAGAGCTTTAGTATAGTCGTCGTTTATATCGTAGAAAATTCAAACCACAATCCGACCGTGATTGGAACTGTTTATTTGAATGAAGTACATGTTGATTGACGAGCCTGTAACACGTGATATAGTACCACTCAATTAATCGTTTACCCTTTGAACTCGCGTTTGATTAGCATGCCAAGCCGAAGGCTTCTCACTTCACTCGATGTCAACGGGAACCCCTCGTGACCCGATAATACACAGAGTTGATAGACTTAATTACAGCAATTGACTTCCTGAACACTAAACTGCAAACTTTGCACTTTGTTCGTTGGCCGTGGATTGGAGCACGTCTTTCGAGAGACCATTTAACGGTGGAACTTTTTCCTCATGGGAATATATCACCACGTGGAAATGAAAAGCTGTGTAAAAAGAAGGAAAGAAAAAGAGAAATATTTATTATGAGGACGACACACTTGAATGATCAACATGAAATAATGAACGGAAAAATTCGAAAATAAAAAAAAATAAAATAAAAATTCACTGATGATCCTGGGATTCCTGCACATCGCTCTGCATATTGCAGCGGTATTTTTTAACGATTGTATAAATTATCTTCATCGTCACCTGCAGGATATTAGCGGAGGTCGCGCGCGTTCGTCAGACTGGAATTGCTGAACCTCCAGGAACAGACCTCAGCACGGAGAAACGCGCGCTGCATGTACCGGCCCGGCCCGGCCCACCCGAGTTTGCGCGCCCCGAACCACCCTCCGAATCCTTCATCCCTACATCCCTCTTTCGAATCCTTCCCCTCACACCCTTATACACCCTTCGCTACTTTGGCCTGCTCCTGCCACTTGCAGCTAGCCCTTAGCCTTCTTCGCTTCACCTTTTCCTATGCCCCCGCGTACGCGGTACCTTCTGCATCCTCTTCGCCGCCACTCAATCCCAGTACTTTTACGACCTACCTCACCGCTATTCCGCACCCTTGATGACGATGTATTTTTTTTTTTTTTTTTTTTTTTTTACGAAGTTTCCAGCTATGGAGATCCTGAAAAAATTATCCCTTGGCTAGAATCGTTCGAAACAGTTTTGATTTTTTTCTTGATGGGGCATAATATTGATTAGATATTATAAATTTATTGTCTGTTTGACAAAATTCTACCCCGGTAAAGTATTATTGGATCGGTTTTCAAGAATAATAGATTACGTTGGGAGAATGTGACGGTGAAGTGGTGTCTTTGCCTCTTTCCATCGGACTCGGATATAACTTTTTGTTCCAAGTCTAGGTTTCTGGAGTTCAAAGCTACTAAGAACATCTCGATGTACTGCGGTAATTTACTAGCGCGGTCTTTTCTGGCCGAGAGAAGAAAAAGTTTCAACAGTTTGAATGTGATGGATAACTTTTGTTTTATTCGAGACCGTTTTACTCATATACCTATATACCATACCTACTCGTACTTCCAACGCTGTATTTAGGTAACTGAGAAATACAACCTTCGCTTGAAAGAAACCTAATAATTAATGAATAGTCATCATTAAGTATGATCGACCAAGTTTTTAGTAATAATCAATACATGAAGATACATAATATATGTGATCTGATGTATAAATTGTCCTTATAATTATCCCTCGAATTGAGAACTCGTCTCCTCGGTGAAGTTCTTCAATCTGATAAGTGTCCTCATGCATAGCCATTACAGTATTGCCATTAATTATTTCAACTTCCATATCCATAACATGGGTTCGTACCCTCGTTGCGGTTTAACCGTCAGTAATATCATGGAACATAATTTGTATCACGCGTCTACTCCGGTTGCTTTCGATGGCTTTTCGTCATTCCATTCTCGTGATATTAGTCCCAATTTCTGATAATTTCGAAAATTATACGACCGTTAGGATCTCCCATTTGTTAATATACTCGCAGACATGAAAAATCAGATTATTTTGTTTTGATTTCTACCAATTGTTTCGAACGGGTAAAATTAGTTGACCATCTTCACCGAATTCGGTGAACTGAACCGTTCGATGAAATGGACAATTCGCCTATCCATTGCTTATCGTAAGTAGAGAACATTTCCTACGGTGGGTAATGCGCCATGGGTTTTCAACTCAGCTGGTCAAAACCACCCCGTAACCGACTTGGAAAAGCCTGTAGGTCGCTGTACTACCGACACAGAGGGGTTGGCAGTTCTCTACCCTTCCAAAAATATCATCCCTTATAACAAACGCACCGTAGCTAAAGTCTGGAACACCGCAACTTGTGGTACTTTGGCAAACTGCTACCGAAGATTCTTTCATATTTTCATTCCTCGATTGCAGATGGCTGGGGTTTACCGTTATTGTTACTTTTCTCGGAGACTGATTCATCGACAGCTGCGCCGAAGCTGCGAACTATCTCCGATTTTTCAATTATCTTGAACTTTGGTCCTCAAGTCTTCACTCCGATCACTTGCTAAAATAATTCTCAGATACGAAAGGTATTACCGAAGGGAGAGCCGCAGAGAATTACAAGACTGCCTCCTAGAGTATCTACCAGACTCAGGAATCACGAACGACATACCTATCGGCCCTGCCGAATACCTTCGTGCGATCTCGAATAGTTAGAGATACCGTCTTCATCCGGTATCTCGACCTCGATGAAGCGATGTTTCACAGAATACTATACGCGAGTCTGTAAAAAGCTAATTAAAATGTACGTTTCGATAAACCGGATCAAAGATATTGCTAATCAATTTTCGAGAATTAATTATCGACTTTTCTTTGAACGAACTCGTCGCTCCCCTCACGGTCCAAAATGGTTTAGATTTCGCACAAAAGCCGCTGGAGTGGCTTGACAAGAATCAAAGAGCTATTAAGTTCGAGATTAATGATAGTATTAATATTGATAATAATAGTGATCAATTCCGTGAAAGGATCTCTGATCCTTCTATTATTATAGTCAGTTATTTGAAGTTCGCAAGCCTGTATAGGCCAGAACCTTGCGAAGCTATTCATAAAGTAATTATAGTTCTGAATTGAAAATTAGAATCTTTCGTCTCGTATTGACGATAAGACGATAGGCGAACTGTTATTGACGAAGACTACTTGACGGTGAAATCTGATCGTATGATCGAATGTTATTCAAATCTTTCTAATTTCCAACACCAGCTTACGTTCGAGTTGATTGATTTACTTCTGGAGATTTCAACGATTGGTTAAACGAAACAAGAATTTTTTAGAAATCGCGTAAACCAAGTGCCGAGAAGAATGTCGCGTGAAATTTATAAGAAGAGATTGAAAAGCACTCGTAAACAGAGAGAGAGGAAGAGAGGAAAGCATTCATTATAGTTCTGGGATACGTTCTTCTAAGGACTTAAAGTGATACAAAAAACAGCAAACAAATCAGAACGAACAAGAACATGTATGTACAAATTGTACGAAAACGGAGAAAGCAATAGATAAACAGTTTATAACAGTTTATAACAGGTTACAGGAATCTTACATACTAATCCTATATCCTAACAGAGCAAAAAAGAAAAACAAACAAACGCAACTCAGTAATTCAGTATATAAAGCTAAGATTTACTCGGGCTGAGCTAGTTACGATAAGTCAAGGCAGCGGACAAGAAGTATAGTGTTTCTGACTGAGCCCACAAAAATTTCTGTGGTTAACTTCCAAAACTGTTTTGAAAGATATTCATTCATATGTACAGTGGTAATAAATTCACTATGCATTCATCGTGCAATTAATTTACAAATTCTATTTGCCATACAATTTAGTCAAATTCGAATACAATTACGTATTTTTGCCATAAAAGTTTCGTAAAACGACGAATTTTTTTGCAATTTTACAAAACACGCTTGGCAATTCACTTCGCTACGCTGAATTCGTGTATTTGCAAGAATTTCAACCAGTAAATATTTAGTGAATTCACAAAGATTTTTAATAGCGATTATTATAGCCTGCCCAGAGGGATGAAGCTGAAGCTAGCAGCCAAACCTGCTGAACTTTTCGGAAATTTGGATAATGCAGTATAGATTTACATCTATAATCCAATAAAAGCTTTGGATTTGCTGAAAACTCTACCAAGTTTAGATTCTTGTACTTGACGGACTAATTTTTATCCAACGCCTTTCATTTGGCTGGTATAATTTTTGATGTTAGCTTCAGTTCCATCGTGAAGGGTATATAATTATGTATATATATATATATATATATTATATATATATTCCGTGACAAGGTATCTCGCGCGTTCAATCATTCATCCGCAGTAATTACCTAATTCGAAAGGTCTATTGAATGCCAACTGGAGGTTTTTGGGGCGGATAGTGGTATAAGCATGAAATATGCAGGAAGTTTAAGTCATGCCTAACCTACCCCAGAGTATCCGGCTACAATGGGACCGCAGGGGTGCGCAGGAAGGTATCCTCGAAGGGTTACGCCAAGACTCAAGAGTATCAGGATCAGGAATAAGGGGGAGAGCAAGAGAAAGAGGAATAGAAAGAGTAAGAGGAAGGAGGTGGAGGTCCTCGCGTGGCGTGCGGGATTCCGATGGGGAAACTACGCGAAGGGGAGCCGTGAGCCGTGAGTTCCCGAGTTCTGTAGTCAAGGGATGATGATCGGAGGGTTGGAGGGATGAAGGGAGGCAATACCGGGTACCTACGTATTACCTACCTACTCCCAGAGCAAACGGTTGGGCGTGCGCCGAGGTGGTCCCGCGCGAAACGAAACTCAGCGGCCGTGTCTCGCGTGGGTTACTATTCCCTACCGGCTATTCCCTGACGCCTCAACTCCCGAGTGCCGGAGCTCCGAGTGTGTGACTGACCGAGCTTTTTCAAAGGGTAGCCGATCAAGGGTAGCCCGTGATATAGTTTTACCATTTTAAATACACTAGAAAATTAACAAATAACAATATTAAAGGAAAATCAACTTCCGAGGTTAACTCGCAGCTTTCAGGACAAACAGTGACATTTCTTTTACTTCAGGCCGGATTCGTCCAGCAACAGATATGTCGTGGCCGAAAACGGTTTATCTGTCAAACCTGCGCTCTTAACTAACACGTGTTGCACTCGGTAAGTACCTCTTAGCTAATTACCTCTAGGCCTGTAAGTTACGAAGCCAAGTTCGTCCTTTTTTTTTTATCAGCGATTGAATCAGTGTTTGCCAAAATGAGCTTGAAATAATTCAGCATTTATGGCTATTACCATTATCAAGTGATGTGACAGAGTGCTGATGATGATGATGATGATGATGATGATGATGATGATGATGATCAGGGAAGAGAGTCATCGATAACTCTTGCACTTCAATAATTCATTTGATCCTTCGTTACGATTGCAATACGTGAAATTTAACTCATTTCAAAATACCTAACAAGTGATGAAGTTTCGATGTTTCGATTACAATTTTTACAACACTGATGACCGCGATGATACTCGTTAACTTTTTTAACTTTTCGTTTTTTGAAAAAAAAGGAAGTTATTTTTGATGGATATTATTTCTCACAACACGTGACTATCCACGTTTTAGTCCCAGTCCATCTTGTTGGTCAGTGAGTTACGTATCTTTTAGAAGGGGAAAGAAACTGAAAAGTATTGTTATGAATTCTACTTTCATCGAATTATGTGAGTTGTCTAGGGTACTTCGGAGAGCTTTTGTCTGAATTTCATTGTACGGTACAGAAAAACTTCGTTTTCTCGTTTACTCTTTTTCAGTCCTTTTATTCCGTGACTCCCCACCTACCTGCTTTCGAGACGCGGTATTGTCTTTTGAACTTATTTCATCGAAATGGTAGAATCGCTGATCTGATTCTAACTGCGCGTCAACCGATCGTTTTATCTTTTGAAGGACGTATTTGATCCACTCGTTTTTAGCTCTAAAGCGACTTTTTAGATTTACGGAAGAACTGACTTACTTCAGATATGCTTTTAGATTTAAAAAAAAAAAAATTTCGAATACAAATGTTACGGTACAATTATTTGCGGCTCTGTAAATTCAAAGGCTGCGCCGAGCATCAATGCACTGGAATTTACTTCCGGTACTATAGTCTCGTTTCAATTAGCATAATGCGGTGTGAGACGAGGCTTGATGTTTTTACTCGTGCAAACAGCCAGAGATTGAATTCATTTCACTACCAAATCTATTATGGCAGAGCTTGCTAGGAACCTACGAGAGGGGTAGAGTATAAGGAAAGTGCAGTTAGTTCGAAGCTCGCGAGCGTTTGAGCTTGCATGTTGATTTAAAGTTCATAAGCCAACGAACGAATCGATTTTACTGTAATCTTGGGGGGGGGAAAAAAAAAAATACTCAAATTACAATATTGCGGATCGTAAAACCCACCCGAACGTTCGTACATCATCAGACTGTTAACCGATGCCCATGGGTAATGGGTCGGAAAACACCCGCGATATTTCGAACTCGAGAGACTTGGGCTGTTTTTCAGAGATTTCTAATGCTTGACGATTGAACCGAATCCGTTGTCTCAAAAAATAATAGAGAAACGTGTATGAAAATGAAACATTGATATACTCGAAGCTAAACGTGGATAGAAAATCGAGTCAAGTACAGACCGGAAAATCGAAAAAGGAAAGAAAAACAAATACCGAGAAACGATACAATCGCAGATGCGAAACATCCTCCTGGGAGAAAAACACTTTCGGAGGATGGTCGCGCCACTTTCTGGGACGAAATAAGTAAATATAAAATGAAATTTTCTTACCGTTCTGATTCCGGGGGGAGGCAGACAGGTAACTCGCCAAGTACCTGCCGCCGTGTGGAAAGTAACGTACTCGTGGAAAACCAGCGAATAGAGTCTACAACCATTTAGGCTTTAGAGTGAAACTAATGCCGCGACGGAGTTAGAGTTTGTTAATGATATTTGTTCAGCGCGGTGGAGCTAATGCACTGCAAACAATTACATCCGCCCCCTTTTGGCCCCCCTCTGAGTCACCTCCTTATACCAAAACCATCGGCCAACTCTCTCAGAGCTATTATACCTAGATTCTAGACTAGCTTCAAGTCCTTCGTACGGGCATAGAAATGGCACGACCTACGCTGCACAACCAGCAGTAGCTGCATCACAAAATCTACGCACACCAACTTCCAGGCTAGACCCATTTTCGTGTTGCACATGCGGAGGCTTTACTCGTATATACGACCTTTGCCAAGCCTCAGAGACATCGCATTTCGCAATAGAATTTAATCTACTCCTTTGCCTGAATGCTGGAATCTCCACATTCTAACCAGCAAGTATCTCGGCCTCTCCGCATAGAAATTCGTAACTAAGAGCTTGCGGCCCCCGCAAGTCGGTTCACCTAGCCGTTGATAGTTTACACTGTGAATTTTTTACGGGACTTTCGAAATGTTCACTTATATGGATTTCGCTGCAAGTTCAGAGCTTTGCACGGAGTAAAATAATTCGTTAAATCCAAAAAAATATCGTCTAAATGTAAGTAAAAAAAATGGGCAATCACCGGCGGCGAAATGAATATTCGCTTGGGGCAATCAAATATTTTCTCGAAACGAAGAAATTACGTTCCCATCAACTAATTCTCGCTTCGAAGAAATGCATAACTACTGATTATTACAACCAATTTTCTTGTTTGGAAATATTTAGTAAATTCAACAAATTTTGTTTCCCAGTGTGGCTCTACTGGAAAATATCGCACCGGCATACAATGACATCATCCTCGAATTATCAGATGTTTGAAGAATTTTTTTGATCAATTCTACAGGTCTGGCCCTGTATCAAAAATTTTCAAGAAATTCATTGTCGTTATATTTCGGAGCGGAATTTTTCGAGAAACATTTTCGTGGCTAGTAGGGGTGTTTAGGGATTTCTCAATAAGGTGTATATATATATATTGGAAGATCGGAGTAATTCTGTTCTCGCCTTTCATTAGTTGCCTTACTGCTTCTCCACTTCCTTCTTTTTTGTAATTAGTCAATAGAGATTGAACGAAGATACCTATACCGGTAATTTGTTCTATGGCTCGGCGTTACTCGATCGGACAAGGATCTCTCGGCGTGCATCCAAATTAAACTCTGAGATAGAAACTATTTGGAGTTCAAATAATTCCACAGTTCTTTCTCGGCCTTTTTTTTTTTCTTTTTTCTTTTGCTTCTCTTTCTATCTTTTCTCCGTGGTGTGTTTTTCTCTAGCGTAAGCTCAAATTTTCAAAGAACAAACGCGCCACGATCGTGTAGGAAATTAGGTAATAGTTAATTTCCTTTGTTTTATGAAAACGTAATCATGCCAGCGAAGCAATACTCAGACGCAGTTTTATACAGCGTTTACAGGGAACCACGACCATGTCGTTTAATCTCTCGAAGCGAACGCTTTTCGTATTGCGGAGGAGGTTTCAGAAATGCGGCCACAACTGTCGGCGTTAAAAATCACGACAATCGTAAAGGTCCGGACGCTCGACAAAATCTTACGCGCTTGGCTATGGTTCGCCCACTTTGCACCCCTATACGAAATAGCCCGGTACTTTGCGGGGTGCGCTACAAGCCAGCTTAAAATAAAAAAAGATAAAAAAAAAAAAATAAAAGAAACTAAAAAGCAAACAAAAAAAGAGAAGAAACAAAAAAGAAAAAAAAAACAAGAAAGGAGAG
This sequence comes from Ametastegia equiseti, assembly GCA_963989295.1. NCBI lineage: Eukaryota > Metazoa > Arthropoda > Insecta > Hymenoptera > Tenthredinidae > Ametastegia > Ametastegia equiseti. The sequence goes on from OZ022393.1 coordinate 9,402,642, forward strand.
CCATACAGAATGCGAGTGGCAAAACAGTTGCCCGCACCTGTTTGCCATTTAACTTTATGGTATCGAATTCTATGAACATTTACCAAGGTGAGCGCATTATACCTATACGCATAATACTGGCCATTTCATGTTGTCGACATTCTTTAACGTTAGTGCAAAATTAAAATGATTATCGTCATCATCTAGATCAACGCGAACTAAAACCCGCACGAGACAATATTATACTGATGTAAAAAAAATCAATCAAAAGTATCATAATCAGGATATCAGTGCCAAATGTCTGTTTTGTACATAGGCATAATTATGTGAAGTTCCTATAAAACAGAGTTCAGTCAATCGCCTTCATGTTGGTCGCTATTCCAGGCGAAAGTGAAATTGCGGAATGTTTCAAACAAATGACGGAAAGTGGTATCGTTGATGATAGTACCCTCAATCAACCATAATAACGGATGAATGAATAACAAGATTTTTATTAACTAAATTGTTTCATTTTTGGTATTTTATCCTTGAAAATATCTCTTGAAAAGTAACTACTACATTATTATTCAACGTCGCTGTACGTTGAACACGGTGACCAATCTACGCCGTAGATTGTAGCACAACGGTATATTTGAAATTGTGTTGACGTTACTTCACTCGAAAGAATGATGCAAGAACATAAAAACTTCATGTAAAAGCGTTATTTTACCATCACCTGTACAATCCTGTGTTGACTATGATAAAAATGATCGTACATTCGATATTTAGATTTTTTTTACATTTAAATATCAGCGCGTCTCCGCCATTATATACCTATGCCGAAGATTGAACAGCAAATCAAACCGAATCATCGATTGGCAGAACTCTGTTTTATAGGAACTCTAAGCATACATATATATATATAATGGTATGTGTGTATGAACCCGCATGTCTCTGCATTTGGAATTTCGCGTAAGCAAATGTAAGATATCGACCAACGCACCGGAGCATAGATTTAAATTGAATCGAAATTGAATTTATTTCGGGATTCTCAAAGGAAATCAATTATGTTTATCCTGTTTAATTGGCTCTACGGTGTGAGAAATATCCTCGCACGATTCCAGGAGACAGACGTATTTCTCAATTTTCCTTTATCATTATTATTTATCTCTATTTTTTGTCTGCAATTAGGTTATCGTACTTTGCAAATGCACGATAATTGGTATTCGTTACACTCCTGTGAACTAAGGGGGTCACACGGCGTTTAAATTAATAACAAGAATATCGAGACTTGGTCCAGTTCTCTGCAGAGATAAATTAAACGAGCCCCTTGACGATTCTAGATAAGCTACAGCAATTTCGAAGTACTGTTGATAAGTAGTCGACTATTTTGTCTTTGAATCTTTCAACATTAATATCTGCAAAGCAGATGTACACCTTGTCGTTAGAACCGGAATTTGAACATTCCCATGGTTTCAGAACTTCTACAATATTATAGATGAAGGTAACGATTGTAAGCGAACAGGCAGATATGTGTTAGGCAGTGAGGCGAATGCTGCGTGAAAATCAACCGCAACGCACGTCTCCCAAGTATATGAGTATAAGGGAAAGAGACGAGATTGTCGACAAGACAAGTGAAATTTGAGATGGGGTAAAGTTCGTACTTTGGGATTGTCAACGGGCATATCCCTATTAGAAATTCCGGAACGTCAAAGTCGAAGCCAGTGAGCTGCGTGGATTTGTGGCAAGTACCAGAAGCCGAAAGCCTGCAAAAGCCGGAAGGCAGAAAGGCAGAAGGCAGAATGCAAAACGCAGGAGGCTAAAACCTGAAAGCAAGACTATACAGGGACAACATGGTAACTATACGCGAGGGTGACACAAGGAGAAAAGAGGGCGCGAGGAAAGCAGAAAGTCAAGTGACCGAAATTGACCCGCTCGCGCATTGTAATTTCCCTCGACTTTCAAGTAACGGTTCACCGTGTATACACGCACGTGTACATTTAATTTATACCTACGTACATGTTTTCACCACAGAAACGTATTCCCCCGTAGAAATTGTATTGTGTTTCGTTCCTTTGTCACGAGTAGAAACAAAAAAGAATCAGTACAAAAAAAGAATAACTCGCAAAAATTTACAAAAAAATCAAACTCAAAACAGTCAAAAACAGGAAACAAAGAATATTGTATTCCAGATTATACTTGGCAAGACAAAAGATGAATTCTCTAACTCAGGGTTAACATATTTATTCTCATTCACCCCATCGAGCAATTCTATCCCTTTTATCGATACTCCTGAATAAAAATTCGAAAGTAAATTTCACATAATTTGGGGAAAACCAAAAACGAGGATGATCCTCCGGTAACGTTTCGTTACGTGGTACACGTTTGCCCAGGAAACACGTGTATGTACATACATTTATATACATAATTTTGTCCACACACGTAGATCACGTAGTTTGGTACAGGCCTCGTTGTGTAAGGTTTGATTCACTGGCGCACCCTCTGCAGTTGTTGGCTCTTATCGTTATTTCAAATATCCCAACACGACCATCGAGTCGAGTGGAGGCTAGGGAGGGGGTTAGGTTGTACAACCACGGTTGAGGACAGTGTAGGATAACGATGCCCAGCACAGCAACTGGTCATGATATATCAACCGGAAGTTGCGCACCGGCGTATGGCGAGAATCGTTGCACGCCAACGTATAACAACATACACTGTCCCGTAATCTCGAGGGCCAGGTTGAATGTATAATTTCATTACTCGGGCAGCAACTGGACGCATGTATCTATCCTCCAGGCAGGACACTTCTTTCTTATAAATTTACAAGGGGTTCTATGGGGGGTGTGATGGTTTTAAGACGATTATAATAAATTCGTTCAAATTCGCAAATGGTCTGCAGAAAATTCTGCAAAGGCAGAAGTAAAGCATAAGTCGCCAATTTATATGCCTATGAAATTTTCATCGTATTTTTTTTTTTCTGTTTATAATATGTTTTATCTTTCATTGGGACATTTGGACCAAGCTTTCATTTTCCTGTGAAAACAAAATGTAAAATTTCCGATGAAACGAAATAAGAAGACTTTCAAAGATCTGGTTGATCTGAAAGTCGGCTCGAATGAATTGTCTGAGAGTTTTATCCTGCCAATATAAGAAAACGTCGGGGAACATACAAATCGTTCTACCGAACTGATGCTCAGATTTTCCAGATAACTCGACCGACTGACAGAACGAAAATTCGTTACATAAACACGATTTTCGGATTCTATAGGCGTTTTGGAATATAGGAGTTCGTAAGAACTAGAGCCACAGCCATTTTCCAACCACCTATGTACGTACTGCAAACTGACTTGGCATTGGCACGGTATCGGTGCCATAGCTGCCAATACTGACATTCACCAAGGGGCCAAGCTTTGCCCAAGTCAAAATTAATCTTGGGATAATTTTGGGTTGTTATCACCGGTCCAACTTGTGGTGTCGTGAATCGTCACGAAATAGTCCGCAGCCAGTATAAAACACCATATTAGCCTAGTGTATTCCCAGTACAGCACTGACTTCCGGCTGAACCCCATGTATGTTCACTTGTCGGTACTAGTCGCCAGCATTTTCCCAATGTTGGCCAAATAATTTCTCTGTACTGGGCCAGTATTACCGAATGAAATTTGGCAGTCGAGGCAATTCTGTGCCATGTGGTTAGATCCGGCAATATTCCGGCATTCTTACATTGGCGATTGCAATGCTCTTCCTCGTTACTTAGATGAAAAATGAAAAGAGAATCACGGGTGTATAAATTTCACCGTAGGTATAATATACTTTTATTTTATGCTTGGATTATTCGAAATTTAATTCCCGGTCGTATATCGGATCATATATACGTACATATCATATGTGTGTGAAAAGTTTTGTCTCTGAACTTGGATTGTAAATCACGTCCGGAAAAAAAAATTCTTTTCCTGCTGTGATAAGCTGCCATATTGCGCGGTCTTTTCGTGACATTCTGGTTATTTTCCTGAGAAACAGAGTGATGTTTCCGGGGGAAATCGTGATCTGAATATCATTGGTACTGAACCGTACTGTTCTATTTGTTGAGAAACATTACCCAGCAAGGCGATGCGATGCTCCGGAAAATCAAAATTGTGTAATTCTAAAATACGTCCTATACATTGCTACATATTTCACGCGACTATATAGTCTCTTGTGAATTCTAGACGAACCGATAATTGTCATTTATGAGGGCGGATCGCTGGCTTTTACAAATGGTGATAAACCACGTGAGATTTCCAAGCGAATACCCACGTTGCAAAAACCTGAATAAATAAAAGACCCATAACGCGTGCGGATACATTACGGTTACGTACGTGCGAACACACAGGTGCCTGAAATCCTCGTTCAGGGTGAGGTCAGCCAGCGTGACGTATCTTTTCATCTTCTCGATGCTCCCTCAGCGAAGCTCTACGTCCAGTCACCTATTTTTCTTTCCAGTGTCAATGAAAGCGACCGATTGGCTATCGAACCAACGTGACGCCTCGCTACAAGACAGACTTCAGCGATAAATGGGTTGGGAATTTGATGAAATTGATTTTGTGATCGTAAGTAGAAGAGAAAACAGGCTTTCGGCGACGGAAACATTGTTTCGGAGAAGAGATAGACGTGCAATTGTAATGTCGAAGTGGATAATTGTCGTTTTGGTAAAATTTGTTGTAAAATGTTCAGTATTGTTTAGAACGAGGATCTCGTAATTCAGTTTAAAAGCATTCATCATCAGTTTTCAATTCATCAAGATCCATTAAAAAGACGGAGTATATAATGGTGCATAAAATGAACAAGATTGATAGCAATTTGTGAAGCGCAAGTTATTGAGGAAAAATTATTATTCCTCGGACGAGAATGATGGGGGAAAGATTATTGCAGGAAAGTAGATTCTCACATTACAACAAACCATTGTGAATTTATTATTGTCAAATCCTGATATCTTGCGGTATCTTCTCCGCGTTCCGCAACGAGGATCGATTCAACCGTCCGTAAAATCGTACGAAACATTAAACGTGATTTGGTATTTCGTTCAAGATTTAATCAAAAGCTTGGAGATTGTTGGAAAAGAGGGAGTCTCTCACTGCAAGGTTTCACGTAAATTGATTCAGCTTCTAAATTGCAACTTCCGTCTCGGAAGTAATGCATGTTTACAGCAACAGATGCATTTCGCATAACTACAGCACAGCAGCTACTGCATAGAGTTTCGTGGCTTCTGATGTAAACTTAAACCGTCTCATAACTCTAATTAGATTTCAACAAAGTCGCGATTCTCCAGACAGAGAAATGTTGAAGTTTTCATTCAATTTCGTCATTTTAACGTTGCAAAGGCATTAAAGGAAGAAATTACGAGGGTTCACCTGTTGCCCGAGCTCACGAGCTGCCAAGTGGCACGACGCAAAGGTGGATAAGCAGAAACCAAAGAAAACTACTGAGTAAAAGACCGAATCTGTATATGCCAAGCCATGTATGTACGTACACACAACCATTCTACAGATATACAAGTCTCTTCATATCGCTTCACATGAAAATTCTCATGATATTATGGCTCGGTGCTTGTCGTTCTGATAAAAAATTTCTCAAACGATTCCTAATTATTTATACCTAACTCTCCACTGATTTCCGATAGTCTTTCCATAATTCGTGTCGATCGTATACGAAAAATTGTTTCACAGGTTGGAAAGCGTTGATACCGTCCTGGATACCGTTGCACACTCTTCCTATCCGCGTCAAATCATCGAGGATTAATTTATGTTCACTACGTAGAGGATATAGTAATCTTCGATAATGATCGGTAATCTTTCAATTTATCGGTCAGAATAAATCGTCGATGTACAATCATGCTTCAAATATAGGAAACAAAGTCAGTCTTCTCAATAACGACGCGTGAATTTTGTTCAAATATTGTTTTGTCGATGATTCATGGATAACCGTCATTTCCAAAAATGAAAGAAGAGCAATTAAAATTTTTCTTGCCAGTCGACCACGCCTTCGACGTGCCGCGTTCTTGTCGGATGTCCCGAGTTTCGAATGAAGTTGAATGATGTGGGTATTCGACGGGTTTCGCAGGGTGCGAAAAGACTGGAAGGGAGGACGAAGGGGATGTTTAGCACAAGGTAGGCATGGTGCTGAACATGGCTTGGCTCGTTCGACTCAGTTTCGAACGTTTCGACTTCGGGGTTTCACGGGGGCATTTGTTTAGCTGACAGTAACGCGCAAGTAATAAACATACTTGACTGCTCTGTTATAGGTGTGCTGGCAAGTTAGGTATAAATATGGGGGCTGAGGCGGTGCCGAGGTGCCATACAATCCGAACAGACCGAGCGACAAGAATTTCACAGTACGACGAGAACTGTCACAGAAGTTTGAAAAATTACTCTGCAAAAACTATTCATATATCTTGATGCGGCAATAAGCGGGAAATTACTATCTTGACTGCACATATCATCTTATGATTTGGGCAGAATATATATCCTTAGCCAGAATTCACCCCCCTAACCTTTGATATCGGGATGCTAGACAGACGCGCAAAAAAACGCGAACGTATGTCGCAATTCTTTTCTCCGAAAATCATACGCTCAAAAGGTTACCTTCATTCTGGCGGAGGCTGTTGATGGCGCCGATATATCTAAATCTGTCGCAAAATCACCATACGTTTAGGTTTATGATCAGTTAAATGATAATCGGATACCAAAATTTTGAAAGAAATTCTATCACACGTTACAGTTGCAGAATCTGAGTTATCGAATAATTGGCATAAAAACTACGAAAGTCATGATTGTCATGGAACGAATGTCAATGTGTTCGACAGATGCAGTGTGCCTAAAGCAAGAAAATTATGAACGAAACCAACGTATCATCTCATCTGTCGACCTCGATAAGCTAGAGATTCAACCTGCTCATCTACGAAGAATCCACGCACGAATAGAATGTCAACAATGGTGCGAGCTTTTTAAAAACTCCCGATGTCTGATGGCCTTTTTGAGAAATTGAAATGGAAATACTTCAATAGTCCAGTATTCTTGAGAAAATAATTATTATCGAGATATAAAGTCCGCCGTGTAAAAGGCTATTAGTTTTTCCAATCTACCAAGTTTATAAGTTTACCTCTGCAGTCGTGAAGACTTCAAACGAACGCTGCATCCCCTACTGAACAAAACCGCTGATTGCTTTTCTCGATCGTCAATAATATATTGATTCTTAATTACTTGCTGAACATTTACACTCTCCTGGATCTGGGAACAAAATTATTTATAAACTATTGGCAAATTAATTAAACGAAGAGAAGTCACCTAGCTGACAAACCCTTCCGGGTCTTCACTATATTCTATTCTTTGTGAGTGCTCGCGGTGTCCGACTGATCTTTGTCACGTTGGATGACTAAGTTCGGATAAAGAATTCGAAGGGTTCGGTCTTTAGGATTTGAAAAATACATTTACCGCTTTGTACTTATCTAAACTCTAGCGTTGAATGAATGAGGCAAAGTATTCCGTCAGAGTTAAATAGATCGATCGGGTAATGATAATTGGATATTTATTAGTTTAGAGAGACAAAGCAAATAATCGATAATTCTCGCGAAAACTTTGGAACCGCTATTCGAAGCTTGTACAGAAAATAAACCAGAATAGGTACATGAAGAAAAAGGAAAAAAAAACGAAACTGGAACTCCTGAAGGCTGACGTATCGACACATCGTGCTTCGTTCCACAGTTCGAAGCTTTCATTATTTTCCTCGCCAACCAACGCGACGTTTCCACACGTTTCCGTATTACCAGAGCCCAATAATTACTCTTAGGTCATCTGAACTTCACCTGTCCACCATTAGAGTAATTAACAAAATCCACACCTGCACACATTACCATATTCCTCGTATGAACTAGGGCAAAGGTACAATTCTTTGCCCTTGTCATAATTGCTGATACAGGCACTATTACCAGTGATTCAAGCTTGTGGTCGGATATGATCAATCATACTGGCTCATTGAACGTCCTGCACTGTTGAAGACTCGAGAAAAATGTGTACCAGCGAATCCTCACGTCGACTGCATCTGTGAGGCAAAACCCTGTTTATGACTGACGAGCATGTGTCTATGCATTGGGACCTGGGTGCAGGTGCAGGAAGATAATATAACGTTGAGACATAAACAGGGAGCTGTGAGGTAAACAGGATGAGAACATGAGATAAAGGTACATCTACTGCCCGCAGGCACAACTTAATGAGCTTCCTGCTTGCGTTGATTCCGGTTAAACCGCGTCGCGTTGCATTGCATTGCATTGCATTGCACTGCACTGCATTCCGTTGCGTTGCATTTCGGAACTGACGTACTGCCGAGTGGTTCTGACGTGGAAGATCGACGGATTATTGTAAAGGGAAGAAGCCCCCGACTGCCTCAACGCGTTCCCATTCACAAAACAGAGACTATGGTCTCAGTCCTGGCGGGTTCTGTCTATGGCACAGCTTCACACATACGAACCTCTTCAGTCTTCACCGTAAATCCCTTGAATGATAATCATCTTTCGTATACGAAACCACGGTTTCACCGTGATAAACCTGGTTGACGGAAAGCACGTTCGTCATAGATGACGCCTCGTCACCTCAGTACCACGTGTGCATACAGAGTTCAGAACCATGTTGGCGGACAGTAATCCGTTTATATTACAAGGTATTGGAAGGATCTTACCATAGATACCTACATAGGTTCAATCAGGACTCCGGTGACTTTACCTCCGACTTACACTTTTCCCAAACTTTACCGAAGAGAAACTTTTACCAAACACTATCCGTGTATCTTTCAACGTCATTTCACCTCCGCGAGAGATCCAGAGGTTTGATTAACCTCTGACCCGGAGATTGAACGAATTACGATCGTAAGAATTTTCAATTGCTGGTACTGCGACAATGAGGCAACCCCCTTCGGTGAAATGCTGGGAAATATCTTTTCTTTGGGTATATAACTCTCGTGGAGCTTTTCGTCGCACCTATTCATAGACTAGGTGTGTACGTATGTATAGATGTGTATTGTACTCGTTGGTACTTGGTTCAAGAGCCACTGCGGACGTATCGTCGCATTAGTAAGGGATCAGTGACTCGCACAATGCACGTACTCGAACCTGAATGCATTAATCCCACCTCTGCTCTAAAGTGGAAAGAGGATTTCTCGAGCTCACGTATCGTGCAGTTCCTACTCGTTCACCATCTGCCAACTTATCGCTAAGCTAGTAGGTACGAATTCGTTCGTCTCTTAACGCCGGTATCAAGAGAACTGGAATGCCGTACCGGAGGGATTACGATCCACTCTGAACGGCGAGGTTTTAGTTGTTTTTTGTTGTTTTTTTTCATCCAGCCAAATGGGATGAGTTTTGGCAAATTTTTTCTCTGGAATACCCAGGCAAATTTACAACTGAACCAAAATTATGCAGCCTGGAACCAGTAGAATGGCTGGATTCTCGATGCCTCGGGATCCCAGATGCCTGCTAGTCGCATTTTGTGGCCTACAGCCCACTACCTGAAGAAACTAAGCTTTCGTGTCTATAGGTGAGGTGCAGCAGTTCGGTTCATGAACGGAGTAGCCAACTTTACAGACAGTTTAAACCACAATCCTTAAGTTACTCTACCAAACTAAGTTTTCGATGCAACCGACAGACAGACGGTGCAGAAAACTATACGTCGACGTCTTACCTTATACCTGCCTCTCATACTTTGGCAAAGTAAACCGGTCAATGATCGATAAATTATTTTAAAATTTTCGTCCAATATGCTGCGGCGAAGGTATAAGAACGACGCTGAGTGACCAGCACACTCGAAACTTTGTACTTAAAATGCATATTTCAATATCGTTTGGACCATCAATCATATATTACGGTATCCAACCGAAGAATGCACATGTGTGCAGCAAGACTCTCGGAGATATGACGAAGCGATATGACCATGTTCTCGCTGCGGTGAATACAGTTTTTCAAATGTCCACTGCACGTGAATGTAGAATTTGAATCGGTCGTTTTCCTATAGATATCCATCGGAGAAATATGACCGAATGAATTTCAGCTCGACTGCCCAGTACTGTTGGATCCTCACGAAACTCTGAAGTTCAACTCCATGACTCGCTATGGTCCTCTTCATCGTCGTTGTTATACTTGAGTCTCATATCTGTCCCGGAGCTTCTCCAGTGGGGTGGAATAAAATGGTAGATTTTCGCAAGCGTCTCCTTGGCCGAACTATACGCCGTACCAAAGAGAAGTGAAATTTGGCGTGATTAATTCCAAGGTGGATTTTAGGGTTGAAGCCCTACTGGGTCTCTAGGATCAGAGGCCACGAGGGCTGCGGGGGGTTAAGGAGCCGAGTAACGGAGGACGAATAATATGGGAGGAGGAGCAGGGAAGAAAAGGGACATGCGACACGGATTAGGTCGCTGTAACCGGAAGTAGGGACCCCTGTAAGTGGCGGTTGATGCCACCCAGTGCCACGCGAACAGTTATTTGTCCGGTTATGACCACAGCGATAGTTCCTTCAACCAAATGACCGCAGCGTTTCATTTTATAGTCGAACCACCATGGCATGAAACATATAATATACCTTCATCCGTATGACACGCTCCTCGTAAAGTCTCCCAATGACGCGTACCTTCATCAAAAAAGAGAAAACCAAACCCCCGGCAAATTTGAGATAGTGAAATATTGTAACGAAACACAGTGTGTGCTGAAACTCAACTCTGTACAATCATCCGGAATCTTGGTAATCTTTTAAAAATCTTTTGAAATCATTTTAAATTTCTGAAATCCTCTGAAATCGTGTAATCTTAAAGTCTGGTATAGGTGGGTCAAAATATACGAGTAGTCTGCAATCCTCGGACAGTTGGTAGTAGTAGTAAAATCGTCATGTGATAAGGAAAGAAACAGAAAACCCTAGGGAGGTACCCCATGTTATTTTCAACTTCATGGAGCTTGCGCAAATCTCGTCGAGTAATTTTAAAGAAAGTAAAAAAAAAAAAAATCACTTCACAATATTCTGTGAGTTGACAGGGTAGGTACATCAGGATGGGGCGATGTCGGTTTCACCCCTAAACAACTTCTCCGGTTCAATAATGTATGAGGTTAGGAACCGAGGGATGATAAGTAAATCGCATCTTTTGGTGGTATAAACCAGTGGCATCCCATCACCCCGATGAAAAGCTCAGCTTTGTGTAAGACCATCTCTGGTTACATCTCAAGATTTCCGGTCAGTTGAACGGGATAAGTTTGAAATGGGATTAAACTCAAGTCTGGACCATTTTTCTCGGTTTTCTATTGGTGAACGCTCGACTAAACGCGGGTTGTGAGTTTTAATCGTTAATCTCGAACATCAATTTCGGTACCATATTCCGCTGACACTGTAAGTAGGTGCTATACTATTCCAACCCCCTTTACCCGAGCTTTAAACTGGAAGTAATTCTCCGGTATACGAAGAAGTAGAAATGCCCCACTGGGGGGAGGGAATGAAATCGCGGAAATATGCATATAATATATATATATATATATCCGGAAGCGAAGTCGTTCGACTAATATAAAGACAAGTATTAGAATATAATAACCACCCTCTGTACAGGGAAATGCAAAAGAGAATAAATCTCAAGGACTCAGGATTAAAAATGACGTAGAGATTAGCGGAATGCAAAATGCGGCGGTTAAGCTACGCTGAGCTGGAAATGTTTCTCAAGAAAATGAGGATGAGGTTGAATCCAGCCTTGGTTCGAGGGTGGTGGTATTGGTGGTAAGAGCTCCTCGGCAAGCCCTTCTACACGAAACGGATAGCACGTGAAGGAAGAGATTTCGTTTCGTGTTGTCGAGAAACAGGATGAAGAAGGAAACGGTGGAGGATACGGAGGTGGAATGAAGAGGACGAGGGGTGGCGTAAGATGGGGTGGTGGGGTCAGGAGGTGGTTTCCTCTTCCTTCCGTTGTTAGCAATGAGCTAGCGTCGCTGGCTTAAGTTAAGCTCTGGGGCTAAGAATCTCCCACCGCAGTCACCTCTGACCTCCGCAAGCCCGAATCCCTTCTAGTTTCGTCTCATCCCAACCGAGGGAGGCTACCCCATCCTACGATCTTCTATACTTCGCCTTTAGCCCCCGACTACCCCCAAACAACACGCAGGCCCGATCTCATTTCGCGGGGATAACTATTCCGCACGGTACTACGGTACATGCCGATTAGTAAGAACCACACAGTCGTACACGGTCAATAAAACCGAGTCCTCCCTTGAGAAGTGGCCAGGGTCAGACCCCTTGGGAAAATTATTGGTAGGTATTCCGCGTTAAGGTCCTTCGGCAACTGTGTTTATGGAGAAATGCCCAAGTTCAGTTGGGACTGGTTCGTTTGCTCTCGTTTGACCCTATATAACACGTCGAGGATAGGCATGAACTATTTTACGTAATTGTTATTCCGTAACATCTAAACACGGAACCAGGTCACGTCAGGTGCGCCAGGGCTGCAGGGATCAGGTCGATTTCATACTCGACTTGTGAGAACTTCGGAATCCTTTAGTAACTTTAGCAAACACGTATCAAAAGTTATGCCATTGCGCGATAAATGAACCTTCCGCAAAACCAAGTGGGAGGAAATAGGTGCCAGGATGTGTTACGCCATCGCATATTATATCACTAGATCCGAAACACGCGAATCTTGTATTTCTAGAAACTCATTTCACCTGGTTCACCTTATTTAGCAACATCCCATGTACGAACTGTCTTGACATTGGCACGGCATTGCTGTCATAGCTGCCAATACTGACAGCTACCAAGGGCCAAGCTTTGCCCAAGTCAAAATCAATGTTGAGACATGGGATGGTACGGCACTGATAACTGATGAGAAAATTCTAATCTGGATCTTCAGCTGCCATGCATCCTGCCAAATCGTGGATGTATGTTGTATAGTGTGACTGTTTCATATGCCCCATACTGACAATCGGTATGTATTTTGTATGTATTTACCTGTAGATTTGATTTAGGTTCCGATTGCTTCGCGCCACCACCACAAATGGACCGCGATATTTGAGAAACGGATTTATACTTTATAAATGGGGCACGGTGATCTTTTCTCGTCGTTTTTTCCCGGAGACGTCTCTCAATTAAAGAGTCCTTTGAGTTGGCGCGAGTACAGAGGACAAAGAAGCGCCTCTTCGGTTCAAACGGTTGGAAAATAAAGTGCGCCCAAGAATCGCCCACGACTCTTTAGATATTTAGTAACGAATGGGAAAATTGATTTCTTGCATCGGGGAGAGAAATAGAGGGTTCCAGGTTCCCCGCATGACGTTATTATTTTTCTCATTTTTTTAAATTACGTTTATTCCCAGAAGCCAAATCCCAGGGAAAGAAAGAATTAACCCCCCCGACGCCCCTCCAACCCCAACCCACTCCAAAACCGCGAGCTCCTTTCTCTGCCGTTTTCTTGAGCGGCTTAAGCGAGCGAGAGACAGAACTGAGAAAAAGAGATGGAAAACAAGAAAAAGAGAAGAAAAGAGACGAAGGAGAAAAAAGATTGGGCATAAATTACTATTCGGTTTCAATTCCTTGCCTATTTTTTCGCTTATTTTGTCGCTTTCGTTATACTTCGTCTGATTTCGTTCGTTTCAACCTCATCCCTGAGTATCTACTGTTGGCCGAAATTCATCAGAGTAATTTCGGGTGAATTAAAACTGGCAAAAAGTCCTTCTGATCCGTGCACAAACGACGTTTTAATTAGCCATTTAAAAATCGAGTTTAATTTCAGGGAGTAACAAGCCAAGTTTCAATCGATAATCAAAATCAATACTCTCACCCGATTCCCCAAATCCTGGAAACGTAATAATAGTAATAAAGAGAAATTGTCGAGGTATGAAAATTTCTTGGAAATATTTCATTAGCTATTGTCAAGACCGAGAGAGACAGACGATGGTATTTTATTAAACAGTCAGAGCAGCAGTTTGCGAATAAGAATATCGTTAGTCGTTCGAGAGCCACCTTGTAAAGAGCAATAATATCCTGGTTGAGAGGTAGAATAGCAGAGGTTGCCAGAGGGCTGAGTATACGGACTGGAACCAGGAAGGGGGTAGACGAACAAGTGCTCATACAGTGGCTCATAGTGGCAGGTCGATTCACCCAGATTCATATAAATGCCTGGCGTGATTCGGACCAGCCGTTGATGTTGAAGGAATATGAACCAGCAAGGGGGCGTTTGAGCTGGGGGTGAAATAGAAGTACATTACATCCGCATTAGCCTCGTAACTCACACACTCCATGGCGCGTCGCGACGCCAACCACCACCTGGCACTACGTTAACGAATAGATTTAACTACCCTAACCGATTCCCATTCGTCGATATGTCAAAAATTCACTTACTTTTTCAAACATCCAATCACGATTACTAATCCAGGGAAAATAATTAGGCGACCTCGGTTATGCTGATTTACAACAACGTGACCATCTTCGGGAAAGCTGATCCAGCATAGCCTTCACGGTTTACCGGCACGTGTTCCGCAGGATTACGGATGGTTAGGGTAGCTATATAAAACGTGTTGGAGTTAGGAAATGGCTCCCGCCGACGATCTTTCAGTTAGCATAAAATCCACTATAGGTCATGTCGATGATTATGCATTGATCCTATATTGCAGTCAGTATGTAACTGTCGTGATTTTTTAGTCTCGTTTTTATTTCAAATGACTTTCGCTTTCTCATCAAATTACTGATTGCAAGGAAGGCGGCTTGGGTCAAAGAGATTTGATATTTGGAGAATATGAGCAGCTGCAGCAACGTTAATGTGGAATAATCAGACAGTGTTATCGGCGTTTTTGATTTATCGTGCCAATCGAAGTGCGAATAAACGTAAATTTACCGGGAAAAAAATTCTGGAAGAAGAAGAATTCCAGAGACAATTGCGGTTCGCCATTTTTTGTAGCTGTGGTTTTGATGCGCCCTTGTTCCATGATCGTTAAGTTTTTAAAATGGTATAACAATTTTCCGGGAATTTAGATACGGATAAATCGAGTGGCGCAATCAGGAAGGGTATCCTTGAGATATACGATAAAGGACGAGGTGGGTATGAGATCTCAGATTCGACGAAGGGATTTAGAAGAGCGAATCATTCCGGAGGACCAATCATATTACAGAAATGGTCTTTAAAGTATTTTGCGAGTTCTTTGCAAAATATATACCGCAAGCTTTTGCCCCCAGCTTTCTTAAGGTATTAATTAACCTCAAGCCGCAAATATAAAACCGTTTAAAGGGCTCAGAATAAAAGTGTTCAAAGTTTATTTTTACTCCTCGCAAACCTTGCGACGATGAAATATTTTATGTACCGGAAGAGAAACTCGGCTTTATGTATAGGAAATCCCATGTACCTTATACTTACCTACCTACCTTATACCTCGGCAATGACTCAAGTTTCGTTTCTGGTGATTTAGCGAATAGGTCCGGTAACTTAGTTAGACACACGGTCACTCATTCAGTCAGCGAACCACGTACTCGCGTCGCCAGCAGACATCGAGTAACATGTGTTTGAAGGAAAGGCGGAAAAAACCATTTACTCGCTTCAAGGAACAATTACATTAGACCATATCTCAAGCGCAGAACGGAACAGCCCCGCAGAAGGCAAGTCAGAGCCCCAAGGATCGGGGAATAGAACGTAGTACGACGTATAGGCGGAACGAAAAGAAACGAAACGAAACGTAACGGAACAGAACAGCTATATTACCGGTAGTACTTGTTACGTGAATACTACGAGCCAGACTGCGTAGTCTCGCCTCTTTCATATTTTATTTGCGTTTACTTTAATATATCTTCTCTTTCTCAACCCCGAAGCAAAAATGGCTTTCTCCTCCATTGTCTTTTGAGTCAAGCGGAAGAAAAAAAAACAAAACTTTTTGTCAAACCGTGCGAGATCCGTAAGAATTCATCTCTGTATTCTTTTTATACTTTTTCTTTCAAGCGCTTTCAAGATCCTTCCTTCCTTCCTTCCTTCCTTCCGTCTTTGATTCTTGAGAGTATGAACCTGAAACCTTTGCGGATCTTTGATCCCCATCGTTTCCCATGTATATATACACTTGATCACCTCAAGTCTGATGCCGTCTCGAAAAATTTGTCCCATTATCAATATCGAGTCGCAAAAAACTTTTTCATAATTCACCAACAAAAGAAACGAAATTTCCATCGCCACTCTCTTGCGATACAAATATCAGTATTACGGGTGGGGGTAAAAATTTCAAAAGCCGAATACGTAGTTTGTAAAAAATTCCCAATTCTAATAATACGAATACTAAAATCTAAACGTAGTTTTTTTTTTCACTAAATGCTCCAAAAGCTTTCTACAATACAACCTTTCTATATTTCGAACGATCCCTATTTTGACATTTGTACTTCTGGACGTTCGAAATTTGGCACTTTTGATACTTTGACCCAAACCTAATATTGTATTCTTAGATCACGAACACTCAAAGATTCTCCGGCTCATGCTTAAGCGAAATATAGTTAATCCATAAATAATGGATTAGATCAAGTCTTGAATAGGTGTCGATAGAATCGAGTGGCTCGTTCGGTATTCCGTGTAGATCAATCGCGGTCACTCTCTCGAGGGAAGAGTAAAAAAAAAAAAAAAAATAAGTTAAACCTACGTATGTTGGATGGAGCGGAAGTAACAGCTACTCCAAGTCAAAGAAGTATAGAATATCCGGGATCCATATTATACTAACGGTATTACATATCGATCATCCGCTAACACAACGGAGTCAACACGTAGGTATATCTATGAAAATATATTGAAAGCTTGACGTTGCCCGATTTGTAGGAATTTTGACGTTCGATTCAAAGCGTTGGCGAGGAGACAATAAAGAATAAAGGTCCCGGTGCATCGTAAGCGAAATTTTCATTTAGTTCGGCGATAAAGGGACACAGTGTGGTTGCAGAGAGCTGCCCCCCGCTTTCCCACGTGTCTGTCTATCTATCCACGTATCTACATACATGTGACACGTATGTGTGTGTCGAAAGCTCTCGTTCGGACTGAGTATGTGAAACGTTGGGAGGCCAAGGGGTGTTATCGGGTATGGGGACGTGGACGGGGATGGGAATGGTGCCGAAGGTGGGGTCTAGGGGTGGATATATCAACGGTTGGCGTTTATGTGGCGACCAACTGTCGAGTTAATATTCACGCGGCCCTCAAACCCCCGCCGTCCGCGTCGCCACCGTGCCACCGCGAGTCGAACAACCCAACCCGTCGGAGACCCGTGGATCCTTTTTACTTCGAACGAATATGAAACGTCGATGGGCTAGAAATTCACTCTGAGGGCTTTTCGGGCAAAACTTTCACTCGACGAATTAACCGCGAGCTTTCACGTGAGCTTTAATGGGTCCGATTAGCGATTCCCAGACGAAATTCGGTCGGATAAGCCAAACTTGCTTTACAGCTTTATCGATCGTTCATACTCGACCCATTTGATATTATATCAGAATTCCTAATATCACCGGCTAAGCCTCGTCAGGCACGTTGATATCTGCCTTAATCTCATTTCTTTCTTTAACTTCGTATCACGAGATTAAGAGGAGCAGTATGTCGCGGTTGTAAAAATGAAACGTAGTCCAAAATCAATTTATTTCTTTACCAAAGTTCTTTTCACATCATTATAATCATGTCACTGAAAATCAGTCACTCCACGAATTGAGGCACACCGTAGATCCGATTTCACTTTCTCAGGATCCGAATTGTTCGGAAGACGCGCTGTCATAAATTGAACGAGGGAAATTGAATTAAACAAATTATCATAGAAGATATGGCCAATTTTCCGAAAATCGAACATTTCTTTTCCACTTATTTGCAAATAACTCAGCCTAAAAATTAAATTTTCCAATTTCCCTCGTTCAATTTGTGACGGCCTGTATTCCGAACAATCTTGGTCACAGATACGTCGAATCGGATCTACGGTGTGCCTGAAAATAAAACAGAATTATTGTAACCTGCAATATCACAATTATAGGTTTTCTGGCTGCTAAAATTCCCCTTTTGGAGTTCAACGTCTTTTTGACACTAAATGCGTGATGTGTTCAGTGCGTATTAGTCAAAAAATGAATGTATATGCCAAATGTCATTGCCAGATAAAAAAATCAAAAAATCAAAGCAGGGCAGGTCCCATAAAAAATTATTACCAATTGACATTTTTCAATCACAGATTATACTCGTATTGTCGTTCGAAAGAGGAAGAAAAAAAGCTCTACCAAATTTGTCGATAGCCAATTAATTCTACCCTTTGAATGACTGCCTCGATCAATGACATATATTGCAATAAAAATTCATAAATAAACCTGAAGATATTAAACATTTGTTCCAGAAGGAGCGATCCTGAGGACAGTCGACAGCCTATGGCATGGCCCCGAGTGACGTCAGCCTCGCATTTGTGCTTGCTGCGTTCCTTCACTCCACATTCGGTGAGTTTAATCACCGAGCGATATTCCTGAATCCCGTATAATCCGGGGTTGTTTTTTTTTTTGTTTTTTTTTTTTTTTTTGCTTCGCGGATATGATAAGTGTACCAGGTCGTGGTGCAAAATTACTCCGATATCCTCGGGGTGTGTTATTACGACTAGATGCTTCTGCAGTGGCGGATATTGAAGTACATACATATATACACACATGTACCACCTGGTGACAGAACGAGGTATGGAGGTGCGTGGGTTTCGAAAGTGGGCGTTGATGCCCGGGTAGCCACACTCCGATAAATCTGAACGGTTAATTTTATAGGCGTTCTACGAAGTGCTGACTTTAACCTTAATTACCTACGCATGGGTAAACTTCGGAGGTCTGCCCGGTAGCTCGGGTCCCCCGAATATTTGCTAACTTCTTGACATTTCCAACTCCCTGTATAACTAACACGTTTCCCTTCCGAGTTACTTATCCATAACGGGGATAAGTGTGTCGGGGTTGAGAATCGAAGGTCCACCACGGAATTTCCAAACTTTAGATAAAGAGCAGCGAGGGGTGAAAAATTGGCTCACTTAAGGAAATTCAGCTTCAATCGGATATTACATCGAATAGGATCTTCAAATTGTTACCAAAAAAACGATAGCCTAACTCATGACGAGCATTCGACATTTTTTGGAACCTCTAAAGACTCCAATAACTGTGGACGACACCGGCCCTTTTAGAGAATTCACTTTATTGGCTGTAAAAAAAAAAAAACTAGCCTGAACAACCCGATATTTGGGGGTTGAAAATAATATTTTCACCATACTGCAGGGACGTTTAGGGACAACAACCCCTTGCTATGTCAGTATTGCTGCAAAGGTCCCCTAAACGCTCAAGAGATAGTTACTTTATCTTTAGAAACGACCATTTATTTACCATACCGCTGCTCCTGCTGCTACTACTGCTGCTGCTGCTGCTGCTGCTGCTGGTTGTCATCAAAAGATAAAGGTTCAGGTTCAGCTGGCTAGAGTGGAGAAAGGGGTGAAGGGTTTTCGCCCACTCTTTCTCACTTTCTACCTCTTTCTCTCTTTCTCACTCTCTATATCTGCGTCGCAAACGAGACCTAAAATATTCCAATTTCTCTGGGAAAGTAACGAAGCTTAACCCGTTTGTCCTCGGTAGCTGTCGCTTTAATATAACGAAATGGAATGCGTAGCGGGCAGAATGCCGTTTAAATTGTCGAAAAATATAAGGGTAGGTAGGCGAGAGTTGGGGTAAGTAAGGGTGCAGTACCGGCATACATATAATATATACGGTATAAAACTTGTCCATATACTATATATAGTATATAAAAATCTTTGGTTAATCCTCTGAAAAGTGATGCAAGATCGATTACACCATCTGATCGTCATAGTTCTTGGCAACACCCAACATCATCCCTCAACGATCGAGGAAACTAGGTAGCATAGGGTAGTTTAACGGTCACCCTTCAAGAAGTCTCAAGTGTAAGTGGAGATTTTGGTACTTCAAGACCCGAAGTAAACTAGCCCTTAGCTATACCACGAGAGAACGATGCGTGACGGCCAAGAGTTGACGGTTCGGTGCCAGCGGGAGAGTATTGAATGCCAATTCAGAAAGTACCCAAACCCACTATATATCCCTCCCTTTTACTCACGAGGTCACGACGGGTGGGGTGTACATAGGTATGTACATACCTATACTTTTACGTATATATACATATATATATATATATATATATATGTACAGAATTGTACACAAGCGGATATATATAAATGTATATATAGTATATACGCGCTTACGCTGATCCTTCGGAAAGTGATTTTGGCTGGACGGTATCAATTTCTAAGCAAATGGATAATAGTATTCAATGCTAGGCAGATACTGTGCTACGTCTTGAAAATAAGGGGTGGTTTCAAGCGAAACACCGTACCCTTAGCCCTCCGTCAGAGGGTTCGGAGATAGCGAGAGAGAAATATATATTTTATATTTTGTCGTTCATCCTGGCTTAAGGGGTGAAGTTACTAGGACCGCCGAGTTTCTGAAGATAACGTCTGCCAGTGCTTTTAGTTGAGCTTGAAAATCTTCATACTCGAAATCAAATTTAATTTCAGACTCAGCGTCTCGAGTCATTTTTTTTTTTTTTTTTTCTTGTCTTCTCCCCCCTATTGTATTCTGGAAGTGGTGAAAAACATGCGGTTTGAGAATAAATCGAGACGAAATAACGTTTTAAAATCTTTTAGCTCGAAATCATCAAGGAATAAAAAATCTTACAACAAGATTATTTTTTTTTCACGGCATATCGTACTTCGAATTCGTGTCCGAAATCTGTTCACGATTGTGCACGAAGCGAGGTGTCTCCAGTTTGTCATTTTTATTTTATTTTTTGTCCGAGCTACGGAAATTGCGTTAGACTTTTCGTACGCCCGGTAATCCATCTCGCTTTCACCCTTCAATTCAGGGGCGGCGTGAGCCTAATGATGGCATTTGAAGAAAAATTCCATGAGCAGTAGCTTGCAAGCTTGAAAATTCTGTAAAATCGAGAATTGTGTTTCTACCACTATCTTCTATTTGTGAATTTTGCAATTTGGTACCATTCACCCCCTGATAACCAACGAGCACAGCTCACTTTCCGCTTCTCCAGGATTTTACCCGTACTATTTGGCCGGTGAACTCAGCCGATGTAAGGCTAGGTAAGATTAAAGCTCGGTAACCCAGAGTCCGCGCAATTCGCGAAACACTCGCCCTATATATCATTCACAGTCGACTTGGCGCTATATCTACTTGGCTCTCCAGCTTCCATCCTCCACCCTCATTCTACCCCCCTACGATCCTGCCAGCAGTCACCTCGCAGGATTGCTTGGCTCTGGAATTATCGGCATTATGTATTATAACGCTCCGTGTCGCCGAGCGAAATCAATTCCTCGATTTGTCAAACCGTAAGGCGGAAAAACGCTATTGGTGCGATGAAAATAGAAAAAGAAGAAGAGGAAGAAAAAAGAAACGAGAGAAAAAAGAAAGAACGAAAGAGAAAAAGAAGATGGGGGAGGAGAAGAGAATCGTGGGGTACATATGCGAGCTGTGCGTTTCCTCGCACTAACGCGTATGGCAGACAGGGCTGCTTGGAATTCAGTCGATTCTTTGGGATGGATTCTAACGCAGCCCTAGGTGGTTAATACATCTGCCATTTTCTCGCCACCCTTTTCTCCCTTTCCGAATGCTTCAGGATCGTGGCGAAGAAAAAGGCGCAAGAAATCTGCTTATGAATAAAAACACACTTGTCAAGCGAAACTGGGAACTGGTTCGTCGATCCGGAGATTCGTATCGGATGTCATCTAGAGTAACAAAAAAATAAATAAAAAGAAAATGTTAGGGAAAGAAACCCTTCTCCAATTCATTCTCAAGGCTTACCTCGACTCGACGTGCTTTCGACCAAAACCCCTGTGGGTACCGAATTCGGGATACATACCTATATTATTCCCTCAAGAATATATAGGAGAAAACAGTGTCGGGCAGAATAAGTTCGGCATTTCCTAAAACATTTTTCATCCCTTGACCAAGAGCCTGCGACACTCAATTTCCAGAAACAATCCTGAACTATCGAAACAGCAATATGTTGTTCCCTAGTCACTCTCATAGTTTTCTATTTTATTATCAATTTCGTAAAAGCCATAGATCGTTTGGCTAAATATTTCGTTTCGCTGTAGTTGGCTGACTTGTACCTGCCGTTACTACTGCGGCAGCTCTTGGCTTATGAGCAGAGTTCCTCAAAGGATTCTGGATTTCTGACGATAGTCTAAGTAGTCGTGACTCGTTGTATTACAAGCCTTTGACAATCCCGATTTTTATTGAATTCAGGTCAACTGATGCCGATTCCGGAGATCCTGCCGGAATTTTTAGCACCCCTGGAGAATCATACGGTAACGCAAGGCCGAGACGTGTCTTTCACTTGTGTTGTCAATCATCTCCAGTCTTACAAGGTGAGTTTTGGACCCATGAACACTTTATGATTATTGATTGAATGATTAGATTTCGAATGATTTGTTTCCATTGGGTTTTTTTTTTTTCTTTTGTAACCACGCTTATTTTAGTACGCTGATCTTTATTCGCCAAGGTAAAAAAGCGATAATCGATCGTCAACGTTTACGCGGCGTAGTCGAAAGACTTTCAACCGTGAAGCGAGGAATTTCTTGTATTTTCCACCCCCTTCAACTACTCGTATAGTATATCCGTGCACGCCTGCCATACCTCGTGTCGGTTGGCCCACTTTGGCTCACTCTCTTCTCTTCTCTTCTCTTTCTCTTCTATTCTTCCTTCTTTCAACCCCCCCACTGGCCACCCTTATACCAGACGTGATGCATCGTGCACGTTTCTAAATTCCCGGAGTGTTTTGAATTCGATGAAATTCCATCGGCAGAGATTCTTTCCCATCCCGCAACGGATTCTTCGCGTCAGTTTGCACGACTGCCGATTGAAAAATAGGAAAAGGATAAGAACAAAATTTACATGCACAGATCTCTACGGATATATATACACGTAAATATCGGATAGTCGTGTTTGTGCATTATATCGCCATTTCCTTTTTTTTCTATTCTTCTTTCACATTTTTACCCACGTCTGTATCTATCTCTACGTATTCATGTACGTCTAGTATGACGGGTTGCGTCGATTTCGAAAAAATTCGCTACGGTAACCACGCGGTTGTCGTTCGGATCGTGAAAATTTGAAAAGTTAAAAATCGTTGTGGGGGAAAAAAACGCGACTTATGGAAATGAAATGGTGTACTCTATCCTCGTTTTTCTCAGTCCTGGCAGCACAATATACCTACCCCTATCAGCCAACACAGGTATATCATGCATATTCGTCGTATATCATTGCATGGGCAGGTCATCACCGTGTATAAGCGGAAACCAGCTGTTTTCGAAAGTTTATTCGACACGCCGTGCCTCTAGAGTCTCGTCGTTCATTTAGCGGATCGGGGAAATCTGCAAATTTATCTCGACGATGGGGTCTAAAGTTGTTTCGAGTACTTGGTGTGATTATTTACGCAATTATGCAGCAACGTTGATAGAAGATTATTCGAGAAATTTGTGATTCGATGAATAAAATTGTCAGCGAATGCCTCAGCCCGGACGCGGACGCGACAGGATACGAGAAACTTGGTGAAGTTATTTTTGAGGTTTCAGGCTAGTGATGAATGTGCCGAAAGCACGAGTTGTTCCCTCTGCCGGACAACAGAATAACAAATAAAGTTCAGTCGCCAGGGTTCGTTTTAAATAACGAGAAACTCACTAACGTAGAATGAAAAAGTTCCCTGCAGTGCCAGGGTAGTACGCGACTCTCGTTAATCTATATGTATATACACCGTTGAACCTCGCCACATTTTTCAAATACTTTTTCCAACCGGTGGAAATAATTTCTCAACTATTATATTTCGTCCAGCGTATATACATATATATATATATATATATAGCTTTTCGAACAGAAAGCTAAACCGGAATAGCAGAATAGGTCACGGACTGTACAGCTCTAGACCGGAACGAAAGAATAAATATGAATTGACGATTAGAGAAGTTTCTTCCATCAGAATATACCACCTTATTATTCCTATCCACCCTTTCGAGTCCTCGCTATATATATTCCTCATCGATATATAATATATACTTAACCATTCCTTATAACTGGAAATAGCAAAGATATAATCGGAACCGAACCCTTATTGTCCATCGCCTTTTGTTTGCGAATCAAATAATTAAGAGGGAACGTGACGAAAACTTTACTCGCCTATTTGCCCTTGGGGAGGGCCGATGCTCAAGGTGCGAGAGAAGGTCCTTAAGTACAACCTGGATTAGATTAGGGTCAGATTATAGCCCGGGTTAGCCAGAACCGTTTAAACATTTCGTGTGCCTATATAGCAGTATAAGTATAGGTAGTGTATATTGTATCGGGATGGCAGCTTACCTACTGCTACCACCAGACTTTCTAGTTCAGAGTGAGTTTCTAGTTTCTAGTTTCTAGTTCATGCAGACTCCTATAGTTCCGAATTAGAAGCTCGAGGTTTGCCGAGGACACGGTAAAGGCTAAGAGTTAAGACGTCGACGACGAAATACTACAATATATATATATATAATAGAAATAGAAGAGAGCCCAAGTCAAGTCAAGTCAAGTCAAGTCAAGTCAAGGCAAGGCTAAGGTAAGGCAACGGGTTTCTGAAGGGCACTGAGGCGTCAGCTGTGGCGGCAACTAATGAACTCGCAGTTGAAATAAGGAGTACGGCTCAGTAGTAATTTCTTAACTGCTGCAATCAAATTTAATCGACTGTTTAAGTTTACTGCACGAAATAGGCACCACCTATATAGATATATGTATATATATATATATAACTTCGCTTGGTGTATCCGCCCTCTATAATATACATTTGTACCTAGGGCGCAGGGGTGTGAAGGGGATTGAAGAAGTACGTGTATACATATATACGTGTATACGCGTCACGCACACAAATTCAAACAATACGTTATATCGTAGCTCCTTAGAACAGACGATGGAACTTCTGCGCTGGGATTGTATATTATCCCTTCTCAAGGACAACGCCATTCTCCCGGGGGGATAAGTAGTCAATTTTACGACCCCCTTTCTCTCTCTATCTTTCTCTCTCTCTCTCTCTCACTCTCTCCTTGGTGAATGTCTCGACCGGAAGCACACGGCGAATTTGATACCCTATACAATTTCCGTCTCGCATAATTACCCCCAGGTATTACAAATTTTACTGCAAATTGCAGAGGTTACTCCAAAAATCTGAATATCCATCCTCTGGATCCGTTTTCTTTATTTATTTTTTTTTTCTTTTATCCTTCGCGGAAAGTGGGATTGAGGAGGTGAAACGAAATTCAAAAAGGAAAACAAAAAAAATAAAAAATAAAACGAACATTTGGTTGTCGTCAAAGTCCCATTTCCAATATGAATGTGTTACTCTTCATCGAATTTACTTGGGTAGGGTGTGTCTGGGCGGGATTCAGAGAGGGTGGCCAAAAAAAGGGGAATGAACGAATAGCTATAGGTAATTCAGTTTGGAGAAAAAGTCCAGGTTTGATTGCGTGTTTGACTTGACAAACACTTCTATTCAAGAAAGAAAATACTTTCGGTTTGCTATCGCGAAAGGGGACTTGTGGGACGTGGTCGAAGAGGAACCGGAACCTCCCCCTGGGAATCTTTGCAAGGGATTGTGGGAAGCGGGCAAAGCGTAAGAACAAGAAGAAGAAGAAGAAGAAGAAGAAGAAGAAGAAGAAGAAGAAGAAGAGGGAGGAGAAGAAGAAGAAGAAGAAGATGAAGAAGATGAAGAAGAAGAAGAAGAAGAAGAAGTAGAAGGAGAAGCGCGTCGGACGAAGAACGGATAAATCAAAATCAGAACTGCTAATGTAATATCGTGGGGTATTCTGTTCGCGGACGAGAATCGACCCACAAATGGACGTCGAACGGACCTGAATAAACTTGAATGGAGCTCATTACTGCGACGTACCCTCGTGGCATTTGGATCCAAGTAATTGGGCCTCATTGACAGACAGGTGGAAAAGGTCGCCCTACTTTTTTCTCCCCCCCCCCCCTCCCCCCCCCCCTTTGGAATGAAGGATATTTCGATACTTCGGAGGCGAGGTGGCGAACGGTATATACAATTTGTACGTTCATCCATTCACTACAGATAGGAGGGGGAGAGAAGGTAGGAAGGCTTTTCTTTCTTTGTGAAAAGCGGAAAACTTGACTGTCGAAGAGCGTTGCAGTCGCGGAAAGAACCTTCGAGATCTAGACTCTTATGGAAAAGAATTCGCCGTGGGGGGGGGGGGGAGGTATAAGAAGAGACAGAAGGCAAATATTGGCTCGAAATCGTTCTCAAAGGTCTTCTCTTTTCTTCTCTTCTCTCTTTTTTTTCCCATCGTGTGAAGAGAACAGGGAGAACAGCTTGGAGGCTGATCTGAGGCTAAGACTGAGGCTCACGGGTAACTTTGGCTCGTGCAGATATTCAAAGAGAATGGAAGAAAAAAAAAAAAAAAAAAAAGTGAGGAGCCTAGAAGGCAGCGCCCTATACTGTATATTTATATATATATATACCTACAGCGTTGGAATTGTAACGCAGCTTTCAGAATCGAATAAACCTTGAGAAGTGGTTTTCTCTGAAGAACTTTGCCCTGGAGACTATAGGGTGGCAGTTTAGCGTCGTATAATTCACTGAGGAAGCAACAATGGCAAAGCCATGCCACCTCGACCGTATCCATAGCTAAAGCTACCCGGTGCGGAGTGCCGACGCGTAAGAGCAAACCGGCGTTCAGAAAATAATAAATTTCCACCATTTTCGACGTTCTACTTTTACGCCCTTCATTGGCAGTCGAACCTCACGATAAGAGAAAATTGCTGAGAGTCGAAATCGGCGTAAACGAAGAAAAAAAAAAGAAAAAGAATAAGAAAAAAATGGTAGAAAAATAATTCGCGAACACGTGCACATGATAATGTAAAACTGGATTAAGCAAGGCAAGTCTTATACGAAAGGGATCAAGCGCGGGCGAGATGGATCCCACCCCTCGTCATCCCTCCTTCCTGTTCCTTGGATCGGTTGGAGTGGATACGAAGTGGTAGAAAAGTGGTGAGAGCTGAAACGAAGTGGGCAGACCTCTTAGAGCGAGGCGAAAACCCGGGAAAATAGCCAGAACCCTGAAAGTCCCCAGCTGATATACCAGTCCTGCTAACCCTCGGGTCCCCAACGACCTCGTACGTTCGTGCCAGGATATACCTACGTATGTATGTGTAGGTATGTGTATGGATGCAGGCAACCAGGATTTGGATCCCAGCCCACCTTAGGTCTCACTCTATAAGCTCCGGATTTCTCACGAAAAATTCATGAAAATATGTATCCAGCGAATTTGAAAAATCTGGTGTGTTTCATTTTTCGCTCGGTTCAAATCGATTGGAATCATTACTCGGTTCAAATTCAACCCTTTTTTTATAAACATGGGGTTTTCGTGTCTTGTTGGTTTGTATCAAATCACTCATTTCTCCGTATTATACGCATGATTCTCCTGTGATTCACTTCTATAGGACATTGAACTTTTTCCGAAGCAAAATACAGATAAGCAGGTATTCTATAAAATTGGAAGTATTTTCAGAATTTTTTTGGAATTTTTCGAACCGCACTTTGAATCGGTGAAAAAGTCGTCGGACTCGAAAGCCCCATGTTTTTAGGGATCGGGTGCCGTTCTTCACATGGTTAGGGGAAGGGTTAATATTCACGAACTGCAAAGATGAAGCTGAACGGTATTTTCTTATTTTTTGTATTTTTTTGTAAAGTTTACGATACGAAAATGCTTAAATACATGCAGATTATATGATGGCCGAATAAGAAGAAATTAAAATCACAGTAGATATCGCTCGTCCTTATTGGTTGTGCTGTTTGCAACCACGATCAAGATCGAAATCGGACCCCTCTTCGAGTTGAAGGTAAATTTCAAGAAATGTTTCCAAACTGTAATGAGACCATTATTTTTTAGTAGCATAAAAACGGTAACGAATTAGACATGTCACGAGGGATATTTCCTTTGCGTGCCTCCTTTGCGTGTGTATTTGTATGAATATTGCACACAAGTCTTTTATCATCATCAATCCATGGTAGGGTTGGAAGTTCAATTCTAGTCCGTTCCAAAACGGACAAAGTCCTCAGGAGGGATTTAATTTTTTTTCTCATGCCCAGCCGAATGATGGGTAATAAATTCCAAGAACGGGAATATTGAAATTTCATACTCTTCGATATCTTTCAGTGCTCATATCACTGTTAAAAATCCGGGTGCTGTAGAAATCTGAGTCTGTTTTAGTGTTACATTTAACACCAATTTGTGTCAAATCCACACCGAAATGGACTTGAAACTGCCTCGGACTTCTACAGACTATTTTCGATGTAATATTCAACACCACCTTTTTCATATAGTGTAGACAACCGCAAAAACATTGACCGATCAAATTGAAGATTTGACCTACCCATTTTTTTTAAAGAATAAGGAAGTTATTGTGATCACCCCGAAAATGAAAAGTTGAGTTTTTACCAAACTTCCACGTTTGGTGGTCGCGAGCATTAGAATTGAATCCGACCATTTTTAGATGGACTTGTGCGAGTGTGTGCGTGTGTGTGTGTGTACCTACGTGTGTATGTGATCAATTTTATTGTTCTCCGGAACTAAGAGCTGATCAGATTTTCGATTTGATCTCAGGAGTGGCTTTCGAGTTATTCAAAAACAAAATTTAAAACAAAAAAATTTCGATCGCTGATATCTCGAGAACGGATTTTTGGATTTTTATGATATTGGTCTCCATCGGTAGCATTTACTCCAATTTGAAAATGGAGATACTTGGACAATGGACATACATGCAGTAGTTTAATTTGTAGGTATCGTTCGAACTTGCGTTTTTTTCTTAACTTATTCCCGTTTTTCGTTTTCATGATTAGAATTTCCACTATATTTCTGCTAGAAATGAGTTTGAAAACGAGAAGTTCAAAGACTGGCTCATGGTCAGCCCAAACCCGCTTGTTTTTCTTTTAATAGAAATTCATTGCTCATGACACGGGGCTATTATACGAGATGACAGCACTTTTGAAAAATCTAAAGAGACTAAATTCTCTAAAACCTCAGAGAATCTCGGGTTTTTTTTTTTTTGACTACTCGAATTTGGATACGTAGTGAAGGATAACCCTTACAGGTAAAATACATGATGAAAATCAGTCGTAGGTATTGTAATAGAAAAACTATAGACGAAAAAATATCTTGGGAAAGGGTTCGCTTATAAGTACGCGTAGTTTTACGATCCCGGTAGATTCGGTACTTGTGCAGCTCCGAAGTAGGCAATTCCTTCGAAAATCCTGTAGGTATATTAGATGTATATATATATATGTGTGCAGCCCGAGGCCCCACGAGGAATACAGCTGGTTATACGATAAGGTATTGGGTATAGTGTAGGGCGTAGGACGCAGAACTCGAACGCGTAGGGTGCCGAATTCGATGCTCGGGGGTGCGGAGAGGAGTGAGATGCGCGCAGGGCTCTGATTTGAAATCCCTTGTTACAGCGGCTTACAATCTTCAGCCCAACCCGACCGTCCGCCTACCTACCCGCAGTCATCCGTACCTCGAGTTCTATCCTTTCTCTGTTCAGTGGCTCGTACCTTTCACCGAAAATTCGAAGACACTCCGATAAGCTGCGGGGATATCGTGGATACGCTTTCTATCCTAGCCAAGCAGAGTTCCAGGCGCCGGTCGCCAGTCCTGCGGGAATAAACTCGAATCCAAACTTTAAAGTTGAACTTTACGGGTATTGGTATATAGGTACGCATCCACGTATTCATGTACAGGCATGACATGGAAAGATCACGTGTCTTAACTATTTTTGATAGAATTGAAAATTACAACGCAATTAAAAATGGGTTCCCAAGCTTAATTATAAGCAAGGACCCTGAAATTTTGGTAAAATTTAGTTTTTCATTTTTAGAATGGCCAGAAAACGTTCAAACAAAAAATGGATACTAAGAATTTCAGAATATGGTAGGATAGGTTTGGAAAAAAAGTTTTAATTCTTTGCGATGTAAGTTCATGCGCGGGGAACCTTTCGCAGCCCTTCGAAGGAGAGATTCTGCTATAAAGGTTCCTTGCACATGAAATTTCATCGCAGAAAATTGAAACTTTTTTTCAAAACATATCCTGCCATAATCTGAAATTTTTTTGTATCTGTTTTTGGATTGGACGTCTTTTGGCCATTTTGAGAATAAAAGATTGAAGCTTTTTCCAAATTTTCGGTAGGGTCCTTCCTTGAGTGATTCCTCAGGCAAAATTAGAGGAGCAAATATAAAATCCACTTATTTTGAGTTTTCATCAGTTCAATCCCTGAGAGGCATAAATGATTTTTACTGCAGCTGCCAAATACACTGATCCAAAAAGGGACGGTAACCTTCAAATAAGAATCGCAATGGTGGTAAAAAATTTGATTTTTTCTTAGAATGAAGTGCTTGATTTTTAGTTTTCAAAAGTCGACTCGTTTTTGGAATCATCTCATTTTTCATTGGCAATACGAAGCCTCCAATGTGAGAAACTGACTTTATGAAGATATTGAGAATATTGTTCGACCCATTTTGAGTCAGTGTCCACTCAGGGGTTGAAGTCCGAAACAAGACTGTTTTCACCATCAAGCAGGTTGACACGGCAACCTTATTCATTTCTCAATTAACATTTGATAATGAATACGTCTTTCATCTTGTAAGCTTACTAGACCGTGTATATGTAATGTAAAGGGTGGAGTTCGGCCAATGTAACAGTATAATATGTACAGTTATCGATACAGGCATCCATTGATGAATTGTTAGCATTTAGCTAAGCGAAACTTCAAAGGCTTTCTGGCATTGGTAATGTGTAATTAATTTTTGAAAAGCTCTGCATTTTGAAAGCGTCGAATTTCAAACGGCTAAAGTTATATTAGCCATCTCGTCGTTCGACCATTACCGATAATCACTAATTGAGCCGTTACCCAAATTATACCGGCACATGTATAGATGTTCCTGAGTGTGGGCACACATGCGTGAAACATGTTACGACTAAACATCTAAATCCCCATATCACCAGCCTGTTGGCTGTATCTGACCGAGCGGAATCTGGAAAAAGCTAAAAATATATCACGTTACTAATGCCGAAAGGTGGGATGAATTTTTTTTTTCCTCATTCCTCGGAGCGGCTCTGGAATTGATAAATATGTGTGGATCAATTAAATTCTGAAAAATTCACAATCAAAACCAGGAGCTTGTGTGTGCCAAACACATTTCACCCCATCGCTGTAATTTCCCTGATTTTTCCCTGAAATTGAAGCCCTAAGGCTATATCTGCTGAAATTGGGTTTTATCTTTCATTTTATCTACCATATTATCAATTCAATTGACGTTTTTCGCATGTACAACGTTTCGCCTCTAATTTTTTTGATTTGTTTCCCTGAATAAAAGGAAGAACTTCGGAACATCTGCCCAAACGATCGACTTATGTGTAGGGGAGTCTGAGGCGGAATGAATCAGTTTCACTTTACGATTTTTCTAATTTTTTTTTGATAGATATTTGAAATTGGTGAAATCTATGGCCTTACTCATTGGCTACGATGTCGAAAGCCTGAAATTTCCATATCATGCCCAGAGAAAATAAGACAAATGCATTTCCTCAAAAAAAGAAATTTCGATCCATAATTGTGCAAGTCCTCTCCCCCCAATTCATGAATTTTCGCGCGAATTCCATAGAAAAGCTTTTGATTTGAAAAAAAACCACAAGGTCGCCTACAATGACTATTCATCGATATTACACGTATGGGAAGTGCAACAGAAATTTGTCGAGAAATAACTTTTGGATGAAATTTATCGTGTATTTTATTTTATTTTATTTTATTTATTAATTTTTTGATATTTCTTTTTATTCATTTTATTTCCGCCCTTTCCCAACCGGTAACTAAATGAGAAGTATGAATGCCACGGTGCTTCCGTACCGGCTTGTTCCCTTTCTTTTTCTCGCACTCATACCTACCTCTCCACATCCTCCCTCCTTGCTCTCCTTTCTGTTGAGTGAAGCGCACCGAAGAGCGTAGCTCGAGTATGGAAACGAGAACTCTTTGTTAGATTTTTATTTATTGCTGAAAATGTAATGTATTTTCTGCGACAATATTAAAACGAGATAAAATCTCGCTCATCTGACATTTGTCGATGGGATTCTCCCAGCGCTAACGTTACGCTCAACGTCACCGTTACTTCTACATACCTACCCTTATACTTTTCTCATCCCCTTATATATAACTTTACCATCTCGGGCACGTATCAATTCAATCGACGAAATATTCTATCTCATCTACACATTTACTCTTCTTCGTTTATCATTCAATCCTTCGAAACTTATAATAATAATAATAATAATAATAATAATAATAATAATAACAATAATAAAATAACGATAATAATAACGATAACGAAATTCAACCGATAATGAAACGGGCTGTGTTAATTGAAGACTAATCATCGAGGCGTACCTACCGTGACGACAAACTTTTTGGTCGTATTCAAAGCGTCGTTACTTTCAGTTTTGAATCGTTTTGAGACAATCGACGCCCACCTGACTTTGAAAGGGTTTTGCTTCGCGTTTACAGCAGGATCGACGATTTTTGTATGTATTTATATACGTATGTATGTATGTATACGTATGTTTGTGGATGTATATATATATATATATATATACGTGTATACGCGTAGGGCGTTCTATGCCCGCGAAGCCTTAGGACGTACGCTGCTCCATCAACGTTATTTATGCACACCTTAAATTGTATTGCCTCGGATATGGTGCTTTTGTTCGAAATTTAAAAGCTTTTCGCCCGCTGAATAGAGCTCTGCCCTGAAATATGACAGATCGCGGCGTCAGCCTCGCCAAGTCGGTTGCTTGTAGTATTATGGGACAGAGGCGCAAGGGTATGGTAGGTAGGTACATACTACTGGGTCCACGAGAAGGGAAAACTGCCGGAGGAGGGTAAATTTTTGGCGTTTTCGAGGGATGGAAAAGTCGGCCGTTTTAACGTGCACGCGTGTTTGTTCGTACATACCTTCGTAGGTATGTAGGTACGTTCGTACGTTGGTTCGTCGGTTGGTTGGTTCGTTCGTTCGTTCGTTCGTTCGTTCGTTCAGGCACTCTCAGCGGGTCTATTGTCTGCCTGATTTCCGATAAACGCTTTTATAAGCTGCCACGTTCCCTAAACATTCAATTTTTCCGGCAGCATAAACGCGGGGAAGTAGTAGTGGGTTTAATAGGGCAGTTTTCCTCGAACACCGACGAACAAAGGGAACAAATTCCGGACGTGTCAGCCGGGGCGAACTATGCCATATTCTATTACTGGGTCAAACTCAACTTTCCAACTAGTTCCAGAATCTGTCCGGTGCCAGTTTCTCGTGTTTTTTTTTTCTTTCTTTTTTTTCTCTTTTTTTTCAATTCATTTTTCATTTCCGTTCTTTCCTTTTTTCACTCAAATATTTACGATTCAGCTATGTATAGTACTGAAAATTACTCGAGCGAAACTGCATACGTTAGTTCGATATATACAAATACCCAATAGGTAATGAAATAGGAAAGTTGGAATTTCCTTGATAATCCGTAGATGTTTGTGAAACTTTTTTCACGAGGGTAGATTTTTGCACGTTATTTTTTTTATCATATTAATTTTTGACGAAGGTGGATTTCTTCCCACTTCCAATTATGTACGAGGGGGGGGGGGGGGGGGGGGGGGGGGGGGAATTAAATGAAAGCACGTCATGTATAAGTTGAAGTGAAAAGCTACCAAAGACTACGATTCTCGCAACAGTTTCTTTCATCTACTTAGGTACGTATTATAGGTAAGCCGCCCTTAAACACTAAAAATCTAAAACCCCTTTTGCTGGCGGTTCAACGAAGGAAAGAGCAGTAAACCATTCGATGATACGATTGGTGAGATCGAGCCCTACTCCCGCAGCCTTTGTAAGAACGGAAAGTGGGAACACTGGTTGAACGGAAAATCCCAGTAAACCATACTTCAAATTTTACGACTTTTCTACGAACCATGAGAGAGACTTGAGTTCTGAAATTTGTGGGGTTCGTGCTGAGTCGCCGTTCAATAGTACCTAAGTTTTAAGGCGAGCCTAATATACCGATTCTTCCATAAAAATAAAAAACAAAAAAAACTACAATTTCATTGTTCTTGCCAGAGAGAATCGTCTGATTTTGACAACCCATTCAAATTATACCCAAAAATCGAGCAGACAATTTTCAAACGATAGGCTCAACTCTCAATCGGTGTGGCGATGAGAATTTTGGATTCTGATGATTCTGACTCATGACAAACTACTCCGCAGACGTCACACGTATGAAGTTTTTAAATGCAAAACTTTTGTGACAAATTTTCGTGTTTGAAATTTGTAGTCTTTTGTTAATTATCCGAAATCAGAAATTCAAGACTGACGAAGCAGAGAGAATTGCAATATAAATGGAGTGTCAGCAAGTTGATAAATTGTTTCAGGTTGCTTGGATAAAGTCCGACTCGAGAGCAATTTTAGCGATTCACACCCACATGGTGGCGCACAATCCACGGCTTGCTGTAACGCACAACGGACACAATACGTGGAAACTCCACGTGTCGAACGTTCAGCGAAACGATTCGGGAACGTACATGTGTCAGGTGAACACCGACCCGATGCGTAGCCAGGTAAAAATTGCGATTCTTATACACGCGCGAAGAGCAAAAATAAGACACTTCTTATTACGTCAAATGGCAGATTCCGGCTAACGAGTCTCGTGCAAACGACTTTTTCTCCAAAATTCTCGCATTCATCGCTCCTGCCAAAAGATGTTCGGTACGCTTTTTTTTGGGGACCATTTTGTTTCTACTCTTACCCCAAAATTTTCTTGGAAACACCTCAAAAGAAAATTCCCTGAAAGTTTGAGCCCTCAATAGTAATATTAAGTACTCGCCCTCGGCGCTTGAAGATTTCCCATTTAAAATACACGTAACTTGATTTTTTTTTCTTCAAATTCTTATAGCTCAGAGGCCTTTATGCTATGCAAACGTTTGAAGAACCACATTATTCGGGATTGAATGCTCTACTAGAGTGCCCAGTGCAACGAAAATGTAACTTACACGGGTGAGACTGTACAGGTGATTGAAGTCAAATTTTTCATAAATTTCTTGTTTTTTCGTTGTTATTTCATAATTGGCTGAAAATACAGAGAACTTTTAAATGACAAAGTTGTAGCAAATTGAATTTCCTTCAAAAAAGGTTGTGAGCACCGATCTCTATTATTAATATTTTTCGAGATAATAAGCTTTTTGTTTTTCATGATTTACGATTTCCATGAATTTGCTGCTCATTATGAGGTCCTGAAAAAAAGGTCCTGAGCACCGAATCTCGGCACTTTTGTACAGCATTCAATTCTGAGTAATTTGGTTCTTCAAACGTTCGAATAGCATAAAGGGCCTCTGAACTATAAGAATTTTGAGAGAAAAAAAAATTCAAGTTACATACTATTTTAAATAGGAAATCTTCAAACGCCGAGGGCGAGTACTTAATATTAATATTAAGGGCTCAAACTTGCAGGGAATTTTTTTTCTTTAGGTATTTCCAAGAAAATTTCGAGGTGGAAGGAAAAAAAATAGTAAAAAAAAAAGCGCCCTAATATACCATATATAATATATATGTATATCCCCGCCGGTTTGAGTACAAAACATGTTTAAATCTATGGACATTCACGTGTAAACAACTACGTGACGGAGGTCAGCATCTCGTTTCACGCCTGCCACGTGTATTGCAAGGGTGATGTACATATACCATCCGAGCTGTCGAGACTAGTGATAATCCGCGGTCTATTTTACATTTGCCAAAGCCCGCGCTGGAACCGAAGAGCGTATAACCGAGTAAATCCGGTATTAACATGGCCTAATCTTGCCCATGCCTTCATAGGTGAACGTATGTACATCTGTATATAAACATCTATTCATTCATCTACTCATACAAAAGTATACACCCTTGGCTCACGAAAGCCTTAATTAGGTGCTTTTCGAACTTCAATGCCCCATGGGTCAGAATGTTTTCAAATAAATAATGAATTCAAACAAAATGTAGGGTAGATGTACCATTTTTCGTCACCTCAGTACCATTTGTGGTCATCACTTGCTCCATTCGTGGTCGTATACCCATTACCATGTATATTGAGGCCTGACCACAAATGGTACAAGAGTGTTCTGAAAGCTTCAATGACTAGAGACTCCATTTTTAAACAATCAAATACTAAACAGTTGGATTCAATATTCGCTGTAGAGTATGTTTTCGTAATTAATTCAATAATTGAATAGATTCGAAGTTCCAGAAAATTAGTAATCCATTTATCAATCATGGCCACAAACGGTACAGTGGCCACAAATGTTACGTCTATCCTAGTCGAAACCTCAGGTGTCTAGAGGATCTCTGAACTTGATAATTGTCATGATTTTAGAAACCACAGTGGATCTTCATATTACACGACAGGAATTTATCAATTTCTGAAGCATGTTAAGAGGAGCAGTATGTCGCGGTTGTAAAAATGAAACGTGGTCCAAAATCAATTTATTTCTTCACGAAAGTTCATTTTACATCATTATAATCATGTCACTAAAAATGAGTCGCTGCACGAATTGAGGCACACCGTAGGTCCGATTTCACTTTCTCAGGATCCGAATTGTTCGGAAGACGCGCCGTCATAAATTGAGCGAGGGAAATTGAATTTAAAAAATTATCATAGAAGATATGGCCAAATTTCCGAAAATCGAACATTTCTTTTCCACTCATTTGCAAATAACTCAGCCTAAAAATTAAATTTTCCAATTTCCTTCGTTCAATTTGTGACGGCCTGTATTCCGAACAATCTTGGTCACAGATAAGTCGAATCGGATCTACGGTGTGCCTGAATTCGTGCAGCAACCGTTTTTAAGTGAGATGATTATAATGATGCAAAATGCATTTTGATGATGAAACAAATTGATTTTGAACTATGTTTAATTTTTCCAACCACGACATACTGCTCCTCTTAAATTACCGGAGTGTTTGGTACACATTTTTGGTGATTTTCTCAATTCGAAAAATTCTTGACCCGCATGGGAGTATTACAATTCTGAGATGACGTCATTGTAGGAATCACCCTGATATATGTATGTATGTACATGCCGGCAGTTGGATGTACATGGTAATTAATGAAATGAATAGATAAATACGGTGTAATGACGAGAAAGTTGGTAATAGATGGGGTACATGGAGGTCCAGATCCCGCCTGACATAATGGATCTGGACGACTCGACAGAAGGTCTGACAACGGAAGAGGGTGGCAGTGTGAGACTACGATGTCGAGCAACCGGAACACCCGCGCCTGTCGTCACCTGGCGTCGAGAAGACGGGCGCAACATCATCTTGCGCAACGAGCATGGCATTAAACGAGGTACGGACTGTACAGTTATTTCTTTTAATCGACACGGGATCTGATTACTTATTAAATACCTATCCCGGTTTATTGAAGGCACTCTTACTCACGCCATTTTTGCAAGTACTATGTTCAATTGATGCTGCAGGGTTGGAAAATTTTTAAGATCTGAGAATTGAAGAACCCAGGATGAAAAGGGTCGAAGTGATAGTATGACAAAAAGCATTTGCTCGCCATGTATTTTTTTTTTTTTTTCTTTTTTCTTCAAATCCTAAAATTTCGCAACGCTGAAAGATGAATCGATCGCGGAATCCGACGAGCAAGGGCCGATTCCTGTAGTCCTACTCGATTGCTCCGAAAAAAATGACAAAGGCCAAAATTTGTGTCGGAAATGTATGAAAAATGATGTACCTACAAACAGTTTCAACCTTGCCAGTTCCTCAATTTTCGAGGCATCAAAAATCTAAAAAATAGCGGAATCGCAGAATTACATGCGGAAATATCCGATCGTTGTAGCTTCACTGGTTCGCTTGGAAAATAATGTCACTATTAAAGTGCGGTTTTCGTTTTGAGCTAATTCGAGAAAAAAATATCCGTCACATTTGAAAGTGGTACAGTTACATATGGTATAATGATCAGACAATTAGTGTCTTCTTTAACTGCTTATACGGTTTGGGGAATATTCATACAAATATGTATGAATGGAGTAATCTTGTGCTTCCTGCTAGTCGTTCAACAAGGAATTAAAAAAAAAAAAAAAAAAAGAACCGGTTGTTTTCACGCGCTTCAAAGATATAGGTTGTACCCCCTTGAACTTTTCCATGGTAGCCGTGAAGCCCGTTGACTGCTTGCTGAAACCTTGCCGTGTTGACATCGGTATAATATACCTCGAGAATATGAATGTGCAAGAGAAAAAAAAATAAAGAAAAAATAAATAAATAAATTCTAGCATATCTTGACTTTCGGGGAAATTTTTTCTTCGAAAATACGAAGGGAGGCACCCTCTCTCCCATTCGAGAACGTGAGTTTCTAAAGACCCTTCAAACGCATCTATATACGTGTGTATAAAATTCAGTCGAACGTCAGAACGTGCTTTGAAGATTTTATTTTCATATTTATTTTCTAATCAGTCAAGAAAACGGAAATACACCGTGAATTTCGATACCCGTAAAATACCTATTCTTCGCGCGAAGTAACAATACCCAAGAAGGTTACCTTTTCGACTATGAGTGATCGATGTTTAGTTCATATACATCTCGCTTTACTATTTCCCTCTCTTTCCACCCTACGTTTCATATAGGTATATTATCTCTCTCTTTCTTTTGCTTACGGTATTTTACGCTTTCGTATATTATGCGCTATGTAATATTCATTGTGTACCTACCCACTCTGGAAATGGCGTGAGGGGAGGGTTGGTTCGTTCTAATATTTTACGAAAGGAAATATTGCACACATTATTACCGCGAGTAGATGCATCATCGAAATTCTGAAGGGTGCCAATGCGGCCAAAGGAAATCTATCTATTAGATTAAATCAAAATTCACGTGGCTGGGGTATAAGAGATACGTTCGTGGTGCGTATATAACCCTGCCTCGCTATAAACGATATAAAATCACAATTTTCGAGGCCAGGTATAACCTACTGAAATCCTTTTACCCTACGACCGCTATAAATATACTTTCTTCAACGTTTCACATGTAAAACCGCTCGGTTACACCACAACTTCCCAGTATATCGGTCCAAAGATCTCTTTATTGTCGTTTTACATTCACACCCCCCCCCCCCCCCCCCCCCCCCCAATGCAACCAACGCGCGGATAACTTTTACTTCCTGAACTTTCCTAGCGATAAAATAAAGGTGATATGAAAGAACCGGTAATCGCAGGTGAAATGGTATTTATTTGAAAGAAAAAAAAAAAGAAAAAATGACGAAAAACGGGAGCCCCCTGCAGCTTTTTTTCTTTCCTGATTTCTAAATAGTGAAGATTTTCATGAGCAAGATAGAAACACGAGGTTCTTTTAGTCGTCAAGACTTCAGAAGGCGAACAGCTTCACCTGGCAGGTGTACTGCGTCAGGAAATGGGCTCCTATCTTTGCATTGCTTCAAACGGTGTGCCACCTTCGGTCAGCAAACGATATTCCGTACTAGTCAACTGTAAGTACTTAGTAAGTCTGTTTTTTTTTTTTTGTGCGGCGAAGAATATTGTTTCTCTTTTTTTTTTTACAGTCCAGCCACTGATCAAAGTCGCTAATCAACTCGTTGCTGCCCCCGCGAGTAGCGACGTTGTTATCCAATGCTACGCCGAAGCTTCGCCGAGAGCTATGAACTCCTGGTACAAGGATACAGGTAAGCAGTTTAAGGGCTGGGAGCAAAAAGGGTAGGAGCAAAGATTCGAAGAATTTTAGTGAAAAGCACTTTTTCTGATAATCCAACTTTTCAAACGTACAAGTGAATGCTTTCTAAAAAAATGTTCGCGTATCACCACTTTTACATACAACCTTCCTCATTCTGACTTCTTTGATTTTTAACAGAAACTTCTATCACGGTATTCAATTTTGCGAAAAATTGAAGATTATCAAACGATTGTATGGTCTATTCTATGAAAACAGTCGTAGCAGAAATATTTTGAAGAGGAGAAATTTGATTCTATTTTCCAAGGTAGTTTTGGTTGTTTTTCATTTTTTTTTCCGTTCATTCTGTTTCGCACTGCGTATAAACTCAACAGGCATCGTTTCCCAATAACTCAATAACGCCCGGTGGAAACTCGGAAACTATTTTTCTTCGGACCATCAAATGCAATTTCCGGTCAGACGTTATTTCGCTCAGCAGCGTGCAGCGACGGGGTCGGTATATATTCGTTATGTTATATGCTGAACCGGAAACTGCAACAGTTTACTTATTGTTAGCTACGTGTACCTCCAGCTTCCCCATCAGCTCTCATAGAGTTCTGGGTCACGCGACGTCTGGCTGTCACCTTCTCAGATCTTAATTAAACAAGCTCTCAGAACTCGGAAATTAACTCCACCTTTTTTTTTTCTTCTTTTTATTTTCTTTCTTCATTCATATCTCGTATGTTATTCCTTTCAGGTGAAAAACTACTGCATGGAGAAAAATACTCAATGTCCGAGGTGCCAATTAGCGAATACGCTTATCAATTGAACATGACCATTCGAAGGCTCGAAAAAACAGATTTTGGAAGCTACATGTGCTCATCGGAAAATACCTTCGGCAAGGCAGAAGGCGTTGTGCGACTGCAAGGTGGATATTCTTCTCTATATATATATAAAATGTTATTGCTGATGTACATGCGTAGCGTTTCACTTTTCATCATTCGATTATCCGTCTGTCTATCAAAAATGAATATGGTTGGGCGTTCCGAAAAATAGCAGGATGGAAAATTTCGATGTATCCAGGATTATAGCTAGTACCCCAACGATAAAAAATTTCTATGTCCCATTAATATTGACCGACTGGTTCGGCCGTAACTTTGAAACGTCATAAAAGCAAAGTGGCACAGTTATCTAAAGAACGGCTTGATAGAAAAATTTGAAATTTCACTAGGCTATAGCGCGTCCATTGACAATGAAAAATTGTCATATCCCATCCCGATTGACAGACTAGGAAGAAAGAATAAAAATAAAAATTGATGAAAAATCCGGAGCAATTCGTTAAATTGATGAAAGTTTAGATTCAACAATTGATTTCCACTTTCAGAGCTCCATCTTACCAAGACGACGCTACCGTCAGTACGGCACAACGAACTGGTTAACAAATCAAGGAAAAAATCGCCCAAGGATAGAACAAACAAAAAGCTCTTTCACGGAACCGAGGCTGATGATCGAGACGAATCTCAAGTTTTTGGAAAAAGTGAGGAAAATCTAGTTGCGACAACACCATCGTCTAAATCTTCTGGACGAGATGGTGAATCGCGTGTTGGAATACCCAGACCTCCTGTTGGTCCACCGCAAGCTCCAGCACCAGCACCAGCTCATTCACCACCAACGGAGCTTGTGGTTCTTTTGAATCAAGGCTCAGCATCTTCTTGTCGTTCTCAATTTGAAATTCTGACGATAACCGTGATCTTCGTAGCGCTAATATCCCGCGTATGCTAGATCGATCGATCGATAACGCAGGATTATTGCTTACGTATACCTACCTATGTATAACAGCCCCAAATATCTACTACGTTGTAAAATTTAGCGAAATGGAAGGTTAATACGTGTCGGAAGACGAGCGATAATGTCAACGATATAATTTATGCGGTTCATCCGGCTACTGGCAATAATATGTTGGAGAATGAGTTGTTCTATGTACAGTGAATTTAATGCGTATGAATATAAACTGTTTGTTCAAGGAGCTGGTCGACACCGTTACTCTCGTGATCATGCATGTGGCTAGATAATAAATATATCCTATGCATAATTTTATTGTAGGAAGAATAATTTTTAATAAAGTCCTGAAGGTATGAGATGAAGAGAATCCCTCGATTGCGGTATGTGATCGGCATCTAAAGGGGTAGGTATATAAAGTATAATGTTTTATAACATATTATGACATAATACGTTATTTGGATGACAATAATATGAAATTTATTTTGCGTATTTGAGAAACTTCGTTGAAGTCCCGAATCTTAAATATCGAATTTCGAATTGAAATAACTGTAAAGTACCTAAATATGTATGGATTTTATGGTGAATATCTATATATCCACCGAGATTATATATATGATTAAATATATGTATATCACGGATGAATTATTATTACATAATTATATAACGAGAGAATTATCTGAATGATTAGCGTATGATATCTGTAATATAATAAATAAATAATAAGGGGTGGAATTGAACTTCCGCGAATGCCGGAAGTTCGAAACGGTCGAAATTCCAAATTCTTTTCAGACGCGATTCTCAGCTTCTGAAAATGTTAGATTTCAGAACTTGCGAATTCCGAAATTGCGAAATGCAGACAGCTCAAAGATTCGTAAGTTAAAAACTCAGAAAGTCCGAAAATCCGAAAATTTAAGGGACGCTCATGACAAATTTGCCAAATAAACGACGTGCATGCTGGAATTCGGAGATTCGGAACTTTACCCTTGCAGATCCTTCATAGCTTTCGGAATTTTCAAGCTTCGTTGTTTTTTCATTCGGACTTTTTCAAATTAGCTACGTAGACTTTCGGGGAAATGATCTTTCTAAAAATTGTGAGTCGACACTATAAAAATTCGGAATTTTGACCTTTCGCGCAGATTTTGAAATTCGGAATTTCAATCCCGCCCCCATATATTAAATCAAATCTTGTACAAATTTGAAAATGTTGTAGACTACGCGATACCTATAAATGGTTATAAATGAGATGGGATCTACAATTTTCATCATGTATCGATTTTGGAGTAATTAATTTTCAGTTATCGCGCATCTCTTCCCGCATTGGTATATCGACAAATAACCGCCACTAATTATATCAAGTTTTGCCAGATAGAATCTTCGGACAAATTATTCAGCTCGGTCTTCATCGTTGAAATTCCATTTAACCTTCACGGCCCATTAAATCCGCCTTTGCGTTTCGTTGTGTATATGTATATACCGCGTTAATTAAAA
The DNA here is from genome assembly GCA_963989295.1 of Ametastegia equiseti. NCBI lineage: Eukaryota > Metazoa > Arthropoda > Insecta > Hymenoptera > Tenthredinidae > Ametastegia > Ametastegia equiseti. The sequence goes on from OZ022393.1 coordinate 9,445,644, forward strand.
CGATCATGTACTGAAAATCATTCGTACAATCTTTAAGTGCCAATTTTATATTTAAGCTATTATCTTCTGCTCGAATGAGAGGACAATTATCATTTCTCATTCAAATCCATACACAAGTACATATTCTCATTTTTACGAATGAACAAAGTGATCATAAACGATCCCCGTTCTGCTTAGGTGTGAAATGTATTCTTTCAAATATGTGACTATAGATTTTTAAATGAACTGGACTGCAATTATAAATCACTCGGTAGTACCCTTATCATAGATCATGTAGTTTTTCATAAGAAGAAGTGTTATTCCGGACAAAAAAAAGCCATACTCAAATAGGCAACGGGACAGTGTAATTTTGCCAACTGTTCACATGAAGCTTTTCACTTCAAACACTCACGACTATGTGAAATTGGTGAAATTTTACTTGCAATTTGCAATTGTATGCTATAGCTACGATGTAGGAACGTTGCATTCAGATTTTCAAAATTCATTCTAAGGTCAGCTGTTGTCGGAGTTGAATTAGTCGTTTATAATTGTCTGTAAAAACGGTTATGTAAGAAATGAGATAGGAATTAAAGTTATAGCTTGCGAAAGGCAAAAGTGTGGTATAAATTGTATATTGAACATTTATATATTTCTATATATTATGTCACAATTATTTAACGTCGAGATAGTTATGAGAAAAAAAGAAAAGTAACCGACGTTATATGACATAAAAGATTGGAAATGTTCAAATTTTCGTTGCATGATGGTTATCAAGAAACAAAAAGAAAAAAAGAAAAAAATATTACAACGATTCTGATGCGTACGCTTCATTTCTTATGCTGACTTGCTGTGAATTCCAGGATGTCAAGCTAATTATTGGCATTAGTATGGATAGCTAAATAAAATAACACAAAATCATAAATTTCATCACTGCAGTCGAATACGAATCAGCGTGAATCGGTACAGCGTACGCATCAATGAATTGTCAACTGAAAAATGATTCCACATGGATTTGGAAACAATTCAAATAATTTGGGAAATGGATAAAAACACAAGTGAAATAAATCGTATTAATAATCACCCAAATTGAAGATATAAACGTTTCGCAAACGCACAGAACCGCAAGTATACTTATAAGAGAAACAAAAAATGGTTGTCCTGTCCTCTTATTATAATCTAATAATGTAAAAACATGTGACAATAAAGCATTTCTTACTGTATAGTTTATTAAGTCGTTCTTATGATACTCTGAACACTCTGTAGCGTATCTGATTTTCTTCTTCAGCTCTGAACATCCTTATGTCATCACAAATATCTGATACTGACGAGCATTTTTTTATGCAAAAATATAGTACGCCGGAACCTTAATCCGTATACGGATTTTTAACAAGCATACGAGATTGATGATCAATATATCATAATATGCAAAAGCTATTATTATTTTTGCTGATGCACCTGCTAACCAAAGCCTCGAATGGGCTTCGTGTATGTATAATCGATATAACGCAGAGTTTTACAAGCAATTTAACGTTTAACGCAGCAAGCATAAAAAAAAGGTAGAAAAAATAAATAAATAAAGAAAAATACGTTAAATGAATTTTTTTACTGCTTAAAGGGGATCTTAATGGCTCCATAAATTATACCCGCGGTCCCGTCTTCGCTTCTATAAAGTAAAATGACAGTGCCGCAACAAGAACCCTTATCTCTTTTAAAGGAGGAAATTTCTTATTCGTTATATATACAGATCCATTAGAAACTACCTCGAAGCCGGCCTAAAAACAACGATTAAAATATAAACGACGCCAACAACAATTAATCGGACTCTCATCAAGGTCAATTAATATAGTCGCTCGATATATCTGAGTCGGACTTCCGGCACGCCGAGACATGCTACGTTACGTAAACCTTCTTATCTTTTGGTGAACACAATGGGCGGTACTGATTACCACTGGAAATAGAATGATGGAGTTTGGTTGTTATCAGGATCAACCGGAAACCACTCGCCGTTAGGTCCCGCAGCACGTATTCCGGCTTCTGTAAACGACGACAAAACGTATACGATTCAATAGGGAATCGTGTCCTGTCACCGAAGTGTCTTGTGTCCAAATCTGGTGCACCGAAAAGTCGAAAATAAATTTTTCGAAATCGATATGTTACGACCCTTATTTATATCCGTGGTGTTTATCATCTTGGCATGCTATGCCGAGAACACATCTGCTGTACCAAGATGCTACAAACATGCTGCAAGATGGAAGTACGGCTGCTGGGGTGCTGACAAATTCTCAGTCCTAGACAAAGCAGCTTCTAATGTCAAGTCAATCTGGTTTCACACCTCTTCGTTCACCAGCGTCCCTGGGTGAGTCATTAATCCAATACTATATCATAATCATTTGGTTTGTCACTTAGCTGCGTATGTAACGAATCTTCAACATTTAGTAGTGACATTGATAGTCTGAAAAGAGACTATGTCAATCTAATCTTACGTATGACGAAGTCAATGAAATTACTCTATAACCTGATCAAGGGAAAATGAACAGAGAGTTGTTTATGCTTATATATATATGGATTCTCGTGTTTACAGAAATGTCTTCTGGCGATTCCGCAACAGTCTCAGATCCATAGACATGCACACCTCAGGAATCCAGACGATAGATCCTCAGGCTTTCAAAGATCTGACCAAGCTAGTCAACTTGACTCTTTGGGGCAACAGTTTGGGGGCCGTTTACGCCGATTGGTTTGCGAATCTTACAAACCTAAGAAACTTGGACTTATCGTTCAACCGAATTGATTTCATCGAGGAAACAGTCTTTCCACTTCTTCCTAACTTGGAAAATCTTTACATCGACTCGAATAATATGTTCGCCTTGAACTGGAACGTATTCTCCTATCTGGGTAACTTGAGGAAGGTCAGACTCGGAAAGAATCCTTGGAACTGGTGGTAAGAACTCAAAATATTTACAAAATGTGAGTCCATAATTGCTTGGAGCCCAAAATTAAATCAAATCTCTCTAATCCCCACACTTGCATAAACGAAGCAACATGATTAGATGATATTACTATAGAACAGCCTGTACTATACTCTGCAGTTATAATTGAAACTTTAGAAAATTTGCCCATCTATATACTTATGAGGTCAAAGTAGTATAGTAAATAATAATCCGTGTGTTAAGGTACCGAGCACAGATTGCCCTTCAATTGGAAAACCAGCATGTGGATTACAGCAGTGAATGGGACGACTATGACTGGATAAATCACGTTGTTTGGAACTGCATGCAGAAGCACGGGGCAAAATATGAGGATGATACCGTATTGGACTGTGCATCGTCATATCTTCTCGAAGAGCGTTCCAGGATTGTTTCCAACGTCCAAACAGTCAGCCAATGTGGGTCAGAGTCAAAGGCACTATACGATTGCGCCCTGAGATCTGACTCATCGCAAAATGTAACGATAACGCCAAAAATTGCCGCGAGAAAAATACTACAAGGTATCATCGGCGCGTTTCAATCAATGCGAAATCCAGGCGTTACTCTGACAGAACGAACGTATAACTAATTGCAATATCGAATGAAGTTCGCCACGGATTTATATCAGCTGAAATTTGAAAACCATATAATGTATGATAATATGACTACGTACTGCTCGTTTCGGTCTCGCCAATTTGTTTTTGTTTTCCAGATTCCTGGCAATCTGAACTTATACATATTTTCTGATTTTTATAACCAATATGTTTCTTACGTGTATTTGATTTTTATTATTATATTAACTTTTTATTCATATATGTATATATCGTTTGATTATCATGCCAAATAAATACTCAATATGATCGACTTTAAAATCCATTTTCGGCTGTTTGTTTTACTCGCTGGATTTATTTTACTCCTTGCTCTGCGCACAGCAAGTGCATACTATCACCGAGGTATCGTCACTCGAATAGTTGGAGGAAAGCCAACCACCATACTGAAATACCCGTTTATGGTACGATAACTAAACCCTAATCCAATATAAATACGAGAGCAAAACATATCCCAAGTTATGAAATAATCCAAATGGCTACATCGACGATCACATATTAATGATCAGGTATCTTTGCAAAAGAAGGTCTTTGGTCACATTTGCGGAGGAACGTACCTTCGTGAGACACACGTACTTTCTGCTGCCCATTGCTTCGTCGCGTGAGTTTAACAAATATACATACATTAAATGATTGAAATGTATTTATTTCGATTATGTATAATTTATTTCGACCCATTTCCATTGTCAAATATCAACAATTCAACGGCAGTTATGAAAAAGGGCACCCCAGAGTGCAGAATCCGTCACTCTTCATCGCGATCGCTGGTGTAACGGATGTGACTTCGTTATACGTTTCAAGTATGCAAGTTCGCTTGGTCATTCACATCGAGATGCATCCTCGGTATAACAGCACTTCTCAGTTCAATGACATTGCATTGATTCGAGTGAGCATTTCAACCAATCCAAATGGACTATGCATATGTTGAATTTATTTCCATCATCAACTTTTCATTCCGCTAAATACACCCTGAACACATCCAATTAACAATCCTTGTTTAGTTGGACAGGTCCTTTTCACCTGCACAAGAAGTAATCCCTGTTCCTCTCCCATTGAATGGTTACGAAGTTGATGATATTCTTCTCGCGATAAATGGTTCGGAGACTACCTTATTCTGCCAAGTTATCGGCTGGGGTTACTTGCTTGAGAAGTCACCGGTAAGTTTAGTGAATTACATACTTGTCTACTGATAAGTTGATATCAGAGCTACCTGTTGCGGAAAAAAAAAATACCACATTGAAGGACTACATGTGTCACGCTTGTCCTGCAGTATCCCTATAGATAAAGGAAATCTCTGACTTGAGATTAAACCCCGAGTTTTGAAGATGGGCACAGGGTGTTCACCCGTTGAATCAAAAGATTTTTTTTACTTATTTAGGACGTAGGAAAAATTATGCAAACTATAATGAGGTGATAATGAATAGTGAAATTAATATCTGTATTGCAGTTCGGTCATGGAAAGAGTCTGATGGTGGCGAAGGTTCCTTTGCTAAATCATGAAAACTGTTCAAATTGGTACGGCAAAAATAGGCAGGTTCGTTATTCGGATGATTCCCGAATTTGCGCTGGTCTTCAGGAAGGTGGAGTCGACGCGTGTCAGGTAATATACTGAAAAAGCAATGTGATATTATACTTATTTTTATTTATTTATTCATTTATTTATTTTTTCAATACACATAACAAACAGGGGGACAGCGGTGGTCCACTGATCTGCAACGGGTTGCAGGTTGGAATCGTTTCAACTGGAGAAGGATGTGGACGCCAAGAGCGTCCTGGTCTTTACACGAGACTGGATATCTATCTACATTGGATAGAAAAAGTTGTCCATTTAAACGAGAGAAGCATTTCGTCGGTTCTCAGTCCACGCTTCATCAACTACTCGTTTATTCTTTGCATTTTAACCTCATTACTATAATCACTAACGAATTATCATATTTAGATGATGATTACATCCAATCAGCAGCGGACTGAAAAGTCTTGATCCGGATCAGAACGAGATTTGAATACTTTTGAAATTCGAATAAAAGAGTATCGCACGGTCATTTTCAAATTGCTGTTTCGGAGCTCACTTCGGTTTTCATGTATGTATTATGATATGATTATTTTCGTCCGATTTTTGGTCAATGCCCTAAAAATTATTGTACAGCTAAATTGGGCGAACGTGAAAGGAGCGTATAACAATGCCTGCATGCTGTGGTAACAAACCAAGTAATTAAACCGCGCGGATATACATATATTCCGATAAAAATTAATGAGTTTTACCCAGCCTGCAGTTTCTTTACGCCTGACTGACCAAACTCATTTCCGTATCGACTTCGTTTTAAAGCAGGAGGATTAAAGTTTCAAACTTTTTTAATGCAAGATTGATCTATATACAATTCGCTGGCTAATTATGTTATTTACGTATACCATATTTTTATCAGACACTATTTCTTCCATCTCACCGAAATCACATGCATTTATTTCAAAATTCGAAAACTTCAGCTTGCGGTGAAACTGATGGGGTCACGATAAGAATGTTGAACGGAAAACACCTGAAACTTGGCAATTTTTCTTTTTCGGAAACTGTCGACACCCTAAAACGTAGAATTGCCACAAAACTGGAGCCCGAATGTAATAATTCCACCTGGTTTGGAAAGGGCGAGAAGTGGCCTCTCGGAAGACAGAAATTATGGGCATACGGATGTTACTTAGAAAACAGTCGAACTCTTTCCGATTATCACCTAAAATCCGGCGATCGAATTTATCTCACTTTGGACATCGACTGATCATTCCCGATATATGAACATCAAATTACAATTCATTTCTGTTCTTTTTTCTTTTACTTATAATCCAAATATATCGATATTTTTTAGCTTATATTTATAGATGTTTTTTGTTTTCAAGTTTTTTAGGTAAGGGGATGATAATTCTGTAACAAATGATGAACGGTTTATACGGAATACATATTTATTTCAGCTATCTACGATTTGAAATTTTTTATATCCTTTTTAATGTGTATAAAATAAATTAATATCCTAATGGACATGAATTTATAAATCATTTGTATAACGTTTCTACATTTACTAGTTCTTCAGTTTTTTTTTCTTTTTTTTTTAAATATACATATGTAATCAAATATAAATACAAATTTTTTAGACATAAAAAAAAAAAAAAAAAAATCATGAAAAATTCTGCCCACCCACAACCTACTGATTTCACAATTAGAACTGCAATTCTCTTTTGTGCAAATATAAAAATAGAATTTTTATCGTTAATGTGTATAAAAAAGTATATAAAATATATAATATGTGTTAGTCGAGAGGGGAGGAGGGTGAGATAAATGTAGTTTGAATGTTAATAAACTTAACGGTACACAAGGCTAGTGTAAAAACGTACATTTTGTAGAAAAAAAGCGTATTACAAAAATTGAATTACTATCTAATTTTAGATACGTATTACATACGCGTGTATAAATTTGTAAAAATATTTGACATTTCTATAGAGATGTAATTTGTAAAAATTTATGTAAATTTGCCTATAAAATGATAATAATAATAATAATCGTGTCAATTAGGTTATTGTCGATCAAGTGGATGAATTAAGTTTGATTTTTGCACAGATAATTCATAAAACTTTCACCTAGTTATTATCTACTCATTTTTCAGATTTTTAGATTCAAAATTTTCCTAAATATTACTAAATTCAACGTCTACTATAACATAAATATATAATATTGCGTTTTAGTTTGATCTAAAAATAATATATTGAATAAAATAAACACGTTATAGATGGATATAAAATATGAAACTGTATAAAATTTTACAAATATATACTATAACATACTTTTTTCGTTCCTAACAACGTAATTATGTATATATATAGATATTTATTTATCTATCGATGCTAATTTTTACAAAATCAACAATACCGTCGATTTATTATTTTATATTAATAAATTGTTAATGAATTGAAAAATTGGTTAAATGGCAACAGAAGTGGCACTGGACGGAATAAAACTACCTAGTCTAAAACTGGTAGGACGTTATAGCAGTCTCAAGCAAATACTATATTTTCCAGAAGAAAAATAAAAAGCTGTTTTCCCAAAAGCAGAAGAAGAAAAAAAGAAAGAATTATTTACACAATTTCCAATTTTTCGAACAACGAATACGAATTTCTAATAACTTCAAACGTTTGATTTTCATGATTTAAGAATCGAAACACATTCCCAGTAACCAAAGAAGTTGTTGCTTATATGAAACGCACCAAAATAGGCATAAAAACCCGAAGAATATCAGTTCAAACGAACAATATCACGTCCACGTCTACAAAGATCAGCTAGAAAATCCAGGATTAGTATGTTCGATAACGCATCGTCTACAGTAACGTTTAACAGCTCTATATCCTTGACAAGTGACCCTAGGGCAATCGCCAATATTTAATTGCCTCAGACCACGTATGTAATAAGCGAGAGCTTCGAGTCCGACATCAGTGACTCTTTCACATCCGCGTAAAGAAAGTTTTTTCAAATTAGGACAGCCGGTTGAGAGAGCCTCAAGAGTCGCATCTCCAATATCGCATTTTCCAAGATCAAATGCACGCATTCGAGGACATCCCCTGGCCAGTGCAAGTACTGCGCTGTCGCTAAGCGCCTCGCAGCCTCTCGCGTTCAAATATCTCAGTTTATAACAGTGCCGAGCAACAACTAAAAGCCCTGCGTCCGAGACTCGGTCGCATTTACCAACGGACAAGTACCTCAAAGAAGGACCCAATCTTGCGGCCAATTCTCTGACACCGAAATCGGTAACTCTGGCACAATCGGAAACAGATAGTTGGCGCAATAATCCGCAGTAAGAAGTGATAGCTACCATACTGGCGTCTGTTATTCTGGCGCAACGTCTCAGGTAAAGACAAGCGAGGTGAGGCATTCTGGAGAGAGTTAAAGCCAAACCAGCGTCATCAACTCCGTGACAATCGCTCATATCGAGAGATTGAAGCTGGAGAGAAGCCCCGTGAGTGTAGGCTCTTGTGACGGCTGCACATCCGGTCAAATCCAACTCTCTGAGGTGAATACAGTTGTCCAAAATCGCAGCTACTGTGTCATCATTAACTCTCCTCATGTGGCGCATGGCCAGAATTGTGAGTCTCGGAAATGGGAGAGAAGCTAGAACTCCGGGGTGACCGTTTGCTCCTTCGAGAACAAGACGGTGCACTCTGGAGTGATAGCCGTGACGCGAAACGGCGCTTAGAGCTGTAGTTAAGCATTCTGGATTATGGACTTCGACGTCGTGCCAGAGGGAAGGATGCCAGGCTATGTCTCGAAGGCGGCGACAGGTTTGCGCGATTGTACATCTTTCCTTGGTCGTCAGCCATGTGAAGATCTGCAATATCAAGTCATCGTCTAAATGGCTGAGAGTCTTTTGCTGAGATTGCTGCTGCTGCTGGTGCTGATGATGTTGATGTTGGTGCTTGCTGGGTACCGCGACGATTGAAGTTGACGACGATGAGCGGCAAGCGCTATTGTCCAGAGTATGATAGCCCAAATCGCTTGTATCTGGACTTGGCCTGTACAAAGGCAGTTTTTGGACCATATATCCAATCCCACGATCCGATACATTCTGATCTCCAAAATTTGAGAGAAGGAGGGGGCACGATCCATCCATTCCATTCTCCGCTCTGGAAATTGATAGTCAACTTGTTTGATTTATCATCAAGAAACTGTTTATTAAAGTTAGATTTTAATTTTTTTTTGCAATCCGCAATGGTCTGAGGTCTTCAAGTAATACAGCTAAAAAAATAACACGTTTCTAAGTATTGGTAAAAATACCATATAAGTATGGTATAAATACCAATACTAAAGATTTTGGACTTTGCTAAAGAACAGTAGAGCTGATGATTCGTTTGTTCACAACCTGAATCATTACACCTTAACGACGACCAAATCGTGTCAATAATGTGAATGTACGTTGCTTTTTGTACCATGAATTTGTACTCGGATTATTATGGTTCAATAAAATAGAAATGCAATGATTTGTACTAAATTTCTTGAGTCTTCAGGGTTTCCCAGGTACAACAACGATATTTGAGACAAATAACAAGATACAAATTCTTTAGATTTAACAATTCCTCCATGAGTTCGAGATTCGTAACGTTAACGCAAGAAAATACTTTTGCTTCAACTTCAATTCCATACTTGGTAGGTAAGGGCGAAAAGTTTAAAAATATCGTATACTCATCGAGGGAAATAGCAAATGAATAGCAAACTATTGAATATGAAAAAACAGAATTCCAATAATTGGGTCTAACAGAAAAATTTAAAAAAAATAAAATAAAAATTGTTCACGTTGATCGAACAAAGTAATGAGTAGATGTGGAAATAAGATTAAATATAATATAGTTTGTGTATGAAACAATCGTCTGATAAGGTGCGACGTTAGTTTTGAGGTTATTTGAGTGTTGGGTGAGGTTATACATACAAGCATATTGGTTAAAATATGACATAAGTAAAAAAAAGTGAGCGAATCAAAGCATGTGAGGATAGAAAAAAGAATGAATTTTTGACAGAATGATAATGAAATAAGATTATTTCTTGGAAATAGTGAGAACCGATTATTGGCGTTACGATGCAAGCGTATAATATCCTGAGTGTATAATTACCTTGTTCACGACAAAGTGAGGATATCGAACGGCAGTTTTATGAATAATAAAGGGCAGGAGGTGAGAATAATGAATATCGTCGACCCGCTACGAGACCCTCCATTTTACATTCCGATTCATACAGTACGGCTAGACTTGACTGTATACATATTTGTTCCGTAGCGATCCTTTGTCCTTCCTTTCACATTTGATCCAAAGCCCGAAGGATTAGCGTTCAGCGTTCTTTAACCTCGGCTCTATAACCTCTATTCGATATTTACGGGAACGCAAAAACTGTTTAACATATTGGCATGCCCTGACCGCGAGCTGCTCCCTTGGAGGGATTATTGGTTGACCTGTCCCTCTTCCCTAAAAACTGGAAAGCGAAAAAATTACAAGTTGTTCGTCGAGTCGAGTTGACCGCCTCCGGCATTCGCCATTTTTAAATCTTGGCGTCTGACCACTTCGGCAAGTGCAGGTCGCTGTGGAAATCGGAACGCTGGAGCTTGTGGGTGGAAATCGCGGAATTGGAATCAATACATAACGTGAAGGAATCGTGGGAAACGGACTGTCTTAAATACGCTGTACGCCAAAAAGTAATAAAATCCAAAATACGAGAACGATCGTGAACCTGTGTATCTCAATTAAATTTTATTAAATACCGCTCTGGTCACAGTTCACGTTTATAACGATCACTGCGTAACGAAACCGCCATTCAACTGTATGTTCCGTGAAATTGACTTCCTAACCTAAAAATCCAGAATGTTTCACAACATACTCGGTTAATGTTATGTATTTCAATAAACTCGTTAGAAATCGGGTGACAGTTATTCACTGATATTCGATTTGTATCAGAAACACTCGATTAAAGAATCTCCTCCCCCCTGATGGTGACAACATAAATTTCATACATTTCAAGGTGAGGAACTAACCTCACTTTTCTTCATATTTAGTAGTTGGAGTATAGTATATCTCTACTCAGATTTAGGACCATTCTATAATTTATATCCGCTTTTCAGAAAAATGGCAAACCCTTCAGCTAACGTGCCGGTGTCTAGTATCCTAAAAAATAAAAGCACCTTTGAGGATGAGCCAAGGAAAAAGAGTCGAGAAGATTGGCGCAAGGCGAAGGAGTTAGAAGAGGCTCGTAAAGCAGGTACAGCTCCTGCGGCCGTTGATGAAGAAGGAAAGGACATAAATCCGCATATTCCTCAGTACATTAGCGCAACACCTTGGTACTTTGGCGCAGAAGTAGGTATTTCTGTATCTTTAACAAAATAAGTACAGCAATTGAATGCAAATTGTTCCACATGATCAATCGATACTAATTTTCAATATAAATGATGATAACAACGATAATCAAACATCGTTTTCTTTAACAGGGCCCGACGCTAAAGCATCAAAGACCTCAGCCAGAAAAACAGAAGCAATTCAGCCACTTGGACGAATGGTACAAGCGGGGCGTAGACACAAGCAAAGTATCTGTAAAATACAGAAAAGGAGCCTGCGAAAATTGCGGGGCGGTTACCCACAAGAGAAAAGACTGCATGGAAAGACCTCGGAAAGTTGGAGCTAAATTTACAAACGCTGATATCGCGTCTGACGAATTTGTACAGCCTGAATTATCCATTGATTACGATGGTAAAAGAGATAGGTGAGATGAAAATGATCGAAGAATTATTATTCGTTGAATCCTTGACTTGGATTCTGCAGATTTACACTAAAGAATCTATTATTTTGTCATTTTTCAAGCTTTAAAATGTATTTTTTATTTTGTGTGAACAGATGGGCAGGGTATGATCCAGCGGAACACAGAGCCATAGTTGAAGAATATCAAAAAATAGAAGATGCGAAGAGACAAATGCGTGCCGATAAACTGAACGCCGAAGAAAATGATGAACAAGATTCTGACAAAGACGAAGACAAATATGTTGACGAGGTTGACATGCCTGGTACCAAAGTTGACTCCAAACAACGAATTACTGTCAGAAATTTAAGAATCAGAGAAGACACCGCCAAGTATTTAAGAAACTTGGATCCAGACTCTGCCTACTACGATCCAAAGACCAGGTCTATGAGAGACAATCCCTACGCTGGAACAGATCTAGAGTAAGTTGAAAATGCAAATACTGAAAAGCTTTTTAATGCCTATGTTCTTTTAAATGATTTTTCTCAAGTTTTGCATGTTCTTTTTTACAGAGTGGCGTACAGGGGAGAAAACTTTGCGAGGTTTTCTGGAGACACTCAGCAGCATGCAGTCGCACAATTATTTGCTTGGGACGCTCACGAACGTGGAGTTGACGTTCATCTTTTGGCAGAACCGACAAAACTTGAGTTACTCAAGCAAGAATACGACAAAAAACGAGACGAGCTCAAAGACGAGGCACGAGGTGGCGTAATTCGACGATATGGAGGAGCTGAACATCTCCAAGCACCTCCCGCAGCTTTATTACTTGCGCAGACCGAAGACTACGTCGAATACTCGAGATACGGAAAGGTTTGATGAAAATTTCAAGAGATTTGATACCTTAGATGACTTTTCTCACTGAATTTCAAGCCCAATATCATTCATCTTTCATTTTTGTACAGATAATCAAAGGCCAGGAAAAACAAGTGATTCGTTCAAAATACGAGGAGGATGTTTTCCCCAATAATCACACTTCGGTATGGGGTTCGTATTGGCAGGGAGGCCACTGGGGATACAAATGCTGTCATTCCTTTGTCAAGAATTCCTACTGTACTGGCGATGCGGGAAAACATGCTGCCGAAACTCCAATTCCAGTGCCAGTCGTAGGAGAAGAGCGCGAAGATGAGGAGGAAAGAGAAACGGGGGAGGATACAAGGGAAGATAGAGAATCGGGAGCAAACGAAATTGACAAACGAATTGCAGGAAGAAGTAACGAAAGTTCAGCCGAAGATAAAGAATCGAGCGATTCCTCGGCGGAGGAAGAAAACTGGAAGTCGAAAACCGAGCGTAAATCTAAATCTAAGAAAAAGAACAAGAAAAGGAAACAGAAGGAGAAGCGAAAGAATAAAAAGAAGAATATGAGCGACGAGGACAAGTTGAAAGAAGCTTTGAAGAAAGAAGTCGAGAGTCAAAAGGAGGCGGACAGGCTTTTGAAAATGGATGAAAGGAAACGACCCTACAACAGTATGTTCGAAGTAAAAGAACCGACTACAGAAGAAATCGAAGCTTTCCAAATGAAACGAAAACGCGAGGAAGATCCGATGGCACATTTTCTCAATAAGTGATAATCACGGTTTTGATTATGCATTCGCTATTTTTATTTTCTAATACATACTTATTTATCGGTTATTTATAAGTAATCATAGAATATTATGTACAAATAATAATTACATAAAATAATTAAAACAACTGTTTAATTTATCCCGTTGTATCCCGCGTTATGTTTAATTAGGAATCTTTTACGGCATTTAAATTCATCCCGATTCCCGCCATTTTTTCATTGTATTAGGTTTCGCGATCTACAGAGATTCTTTCTTTGTTTTGTTTTTCTGATCAATTTATTCATCTGCCTAAGTGTTCTCATTTTTCAATTATTTTATTTCTTTTGTTTTTCTCGTAATTTGTAGCATTTTTATAAAAATAAAGCTAGAAGTAACGTCTGATTGGTAGTTTTCGAATTATTCAACCAATCAGATGACTATTTCGTCGCTTTCGGAATGATATATAGCCAATATGTTTTCTCTATACATGTATAGCACTAGCATATCTAGATACAATATCAGAAGTTTATAAGCTTTTAGAGCAAAGTTCGTTTAGAGCAAAAAGTAAATGATCTACCTATACCTATAATCTTTTGTTTTGATATCCGGATTATTGACTGGCGGTTGGCATACGGGCAAATATTTATGACGACCTAGCGGAAAAAAAAAAAAATTCAAAATCTAATCGACAACTGATGTGGCTTATATAATCACACCTGTCAATCATTTTTGATAATACTGCATCATTCTATAGTAGAAATGAATTTTTGGATTACTAAAAAAGTCAAATTTTCAAACAAGAAGGCGAATGGGTTAATATGAATATTGACTTTGAAAAATCCGACGATTTCAAAATCCCACGTATTTTTCTGCTTCGTCCGCGCAGTTCGGTTTGAATTGAATTCCGGTATGGCCGCCCATTAAATGTTGCTCGGGCGGTAGAGGGTCGAGCAATATAAGTATATTTCATGCTCTCGCGAGCAAATTATGGCATTGCTTCTTATTAGAGCGAATCTATTACGCCAAGGTATTACTCAGTTGCGTTTCTTCGCTCACGAATCAACCATGAAGGTAATCGTCGTCTTAAATATCATTACCTAGAAACTTTCTTCTCTTTTCTTATATATCTTCGTCTTGTTCTTTTTTTATTTTTATCTTTTCTTTTCTTTCATTTTTATTATTCATTACTAAGATTTTTCGGTCAAGAAGTAAGTCACACATCTTTTTTTTCTTTCTTCTTATTTATCTTCGTTACCTACTATGTATTCGTTTATATAATGTTATAATATGTATTTCGAATTATTTCGTTGAATTGTTTCCAACCTCAATTGCCTCGTCCAATGGTTTTACGATCAAAACAACGTATTTTGAACAATTAGTTAAATTATAAAAATCGGTTATAATTTATTCGCAAATATTTTTCATACTGTCTTTGCGGTTGTGTGGAAAAACAGGGAAAATAGATTACGATAATAATGATAATAGTGGTAATACAATAACAAGTACCTGCGGTGATAAATTCGTTTGTTATTCCATTACTGTACTACAAATGACATTGATTTTGTACACATAGCATCTATGCCCCTTGGAAATAGGTATTCAATAATTCTTTTGAATGTATTTACACGTCAGGTTTCGTGACCTTTGAACAATGTTCATACAACTCAATGAGTTAATTGTGTGAATTGCAATTGACAATAGACTGAAAATATTGTGTTACACGAATATAGAATAAAGTGATTTTTGTTGAAGTTTGATCCGCTTGTATTTATGGAACAAACGTATCGACGATAGACAATGGTACGATTTAATGTAAATTGAAAAACGAGACTCAAATACGTGGAAGATTTTATTTCCATCTTAATTGTCCTACTTTATATATTATATAATAAATGATAATATTTAATTTCGTTACAGAAAGGATTAGTGCTGGGAGTTTACGAAGGCGAGGGGCAAGACGGTATTGCGCTGACGCCTGCTGCTGTTAAATATAACGAACTCGTCAATGGAAAGTTACTCGAGAGCATTACCCTGTAAGTGGTTTTGTATAAAACGATATATGATAGAGCGATTCAATACTGTCTTTTATTTTATCGCTTTTTCATATAAATTGATTATTTTTTATATGGCGTAGGTGTAGATGAACACAAGTTTCTTTTGCCCGCTGTTCTCATTCTAGTCGACATTATCAGTTATTTCATTTACAATATGTAGGGCAAGAACTTCTGTTCCCATGTGAAAACTTTATTTATGCGTCGAACCATTTTTGTTTTTCTATTTTCTGCATTTTAATTTTATTCACTCTTTTTGATCGTTTTTTTTTCTACCGCATTCCAGCCTGAAACAATTACTATAATGCTGCCTGAGCCCCCCTACCCAAATATGATGTCATGATTTTCAATATTCTTTCTCACAGTCATTTATTCATTCAGATTATTAAATCTTTGGATTTTCTTTCTATCCTTTTTTTTTTTTTGTTACTTTGTTTGATTGAATTAATTTCATTGATCGAATTGATCTCCTACACTTTCTCCCACGAGCTCACAGGCATTATTTTGATTGTTTCAGGAAGGGGTAGGCTGTGTTCGCCCATGTACAAAAAATAAACTACTTCGGGTCGTTCTTCGATCAAGATATTAATATACTTCTCTATACCTGGTTGGCACATTACCATACACGAATCAAACTTTTTTCTCAATAATTTGACTCTGCGCTGTATAAACTATTGCAACACCGTGCGACCACTCGATACGAAGATACAAACAAAATACTTTCTGAATTTGTTACGTGCAACAATAATTCCGCTAAGAATATAATGTCTCTCGGGGGCAGTAGCGGGGTTGAAAGCGGCGGCGGAGGTAGCGACGGATCGCCTCTATCCGCAAATCGAGGTGCTCGAACTGCGAAGCGTTTGTTACAGTCGCCAAACGTGCTTCATGGAATAGGCGGCACTCTTGAAGACAAAAATAACGACTACCTATGTCCGATATGCTTCGAAGTAATAAACGAAGCGCACATAACTAGATGCGGTCACACATTTTGTTATCGATGCATAACAAATTCACTTGAATCTAACGGTCGTTGCCCAAAATGTAGTTTCACCTTAGGCCAGCAGGATATATTTCCAAATTTTTTGTTGAACGAGCTAGTCTTGAAGTACAAAACTCGGATGAAAGGAATAGCGGATTTAGGAAACGGCAGAGGCAGTAGCTTCAGAAGCTCAGGAATTGGCGGACCAGAAATAGATATGCTAGTTCCAGTCAGCGACGGATTAAGAGATTTTGTCGCCGCTGAAAGTGCCAATTTGACTTTGCCAGACGTCAATGTTATGCTCGAAGTACTCACTCAAAGGAAGCACTTGCTCGAGGCTGAGTCATGTGCGACTCAAAATAAGCTGCTTCATGAGTTCCTGAAGCATTTGCTGCAGCAAAAAGAGGAGCAGAGAAATCAACTCCTCAGAGAAGTTGCTTTGATAAAACGCGACATGGAAGAAGTTGAAAATATCCTTAAGGAAGTGCAAAGTAAATGTCCGCGGGTCGAGGACTTGAAAAAGTCAAGCGAAACCGATACGGCTCAAGTATCGGCTATAAAGAAAGAAATGATCGACTTGATAGACATCATCGATTCAAGCATGGTGAAATCTGGGGATGTAAATCCACCTGGCTGGGGACAGGATCTCTTTGCAACGGCACAGAAGCAAATTGATTCTCAGATTAGTTCAACCTTGGCGATTAGGCGAAAACGGATGCACGCGCACTTTGACGATTTTGTCCAATGTTACTTCGACTCAAGGGCTAAAGAACTGCTTTTTGGTGGGCAGTCGCAAAAAGCTCAGCCACAACAAACGGAGACAGGATCTGGAACGAGTTCCGGATTGGATATATTCAGAGAGAATTTAGTCAAGTTTTCAAGATACAATTCTTTGCGCTCGTTAGCCACGCTCAATTATTCATCTGACATATTCAATAACTCTACGATAGTATCGAGCATAGAATTCGACAAAGACAATGAATTCTTCGCCATTGCTGGAGTGACAAAACGGATAAAAGTATTCGATTATGGAGCTGTAATAAGAGACACGGTTGATATCCATTATCCGTGCGTTGAAATGATATGCAGTTCCAAGATATCATGCGTATCATGGAATTCTTATCACAAAGGGATGTTGGCTTCGTCAGATTACGAAGGTACAGTCACCGTCTGGGACGCAATTACCGGTCAACGTACCAAGGCGTTTCAAGAACATGAGAAACGTTGTTGGTCCGTTGACTTCAACGACGTTGACACAAGGCTGATAGCTTCGGGATCAGATGACGCAAGGGTAAAATTGTGGTCTCTGAATATCGAGCACTCCGTCGCCTCGCTGGAAGCTAAGGCAAATGTTTGCTGCGTTAAATTCAATCCACGAAGTTCTTGTCACTTGGCCTTTGGATCTGCAGATCACTGTGTACATTATTATGACTTACGCAATATGAAAGAAGCGTTGTGCGTTTTCAAGGGCCACCGAAAAGCTGTATCATACGTTAAATTCATAAACAAAGAAGAGATTGTTTCTGCAAGCACGGATTCCCAGTTGAAGATGTGGAACATCAACAATCCGCATTGTCTTCGATCCTTCGTGGGACATGTGAACGAGAAAAATTTCGTAGGATTAGCAACCGACGGGGATTACGTTGCTTGCGGATCTGAAAATAACGCGCTGTACGTTTATTACAAGGGATTGACCAAGCAATTGTTTTCAAACAAGTTCGACGCTGTCAGAAGCGTTTTAGAACTTCAAGAAAGAAAGGAAGAAGATCTGAACGAGTTTGTATCTGCAGTTTGTTGGAGACAAATGTCTAACGTTGTTGTAGCAGCAAATTCCCAGGGTATTATTAAAATCTTGGAGCTTGTTTGAGGCTTATTCATGCTGCATGTCAAATAAACAGAGCCATAATTTTGCACATTTATCAATGTCCAACTTGCCGGAATGTTGTTCCTGTCCAAAATACACAAAGTTAGCACAAAAATAGCAAATAGAATTCAGAAGCAAACTAGCAAAACTTATATTTTTCAAAGTCTAACAAGTCAAAGGAGCAAAGAAGTTCTACGGAATTTCATTTTTTCTTCTAATCATAACAGATAGGAGAATTTGCCAGATTCTCTATTTGATATCTCTAAGTAGATTTGGCAGTAAGTAAGAAAATCTTAATTTTTTTTTCCATCGTTTATGAATCTTCTTCGAGTCTCATGCACGCACAATAATTGTTACCGGTTTTTGGAACAGCCACGTTGTAGTGTTATTATCACCTTAATACTGAGACGCAATTGACTTAGCTCTGTACCTAATAATTATGTAACTCCACTTTAAGTATATACGACGATTACAGAAAGCCGGCTGGTTGTTTGTTTTTTTTTTCATTGATTGTTGTAAATTTTGGAGAAGAGAAAGCAACGAAAAAAAAAAATTCGTTTTCATCATACCATTCTATGGAAAGTTCGCAAACACTTATGTGAAAATAACATTTAGACTGATTCTAACGAATGAAAATTACATTCACATTATGATACTCATTACACGGTTTGAATAAGTTTTTGAAAAAGCGATTGCGAATAGATTTGTTTGATGTTTTTTGCCATAATCTGGGCTTGGAATAATGGATTGAATGACGTTCGACAGGTATTTGTATCTATACAATTCAGTCTATGATTTACGAAATGAATACAGAATCCTTCGAATTTAGATTAACATTAACGATAATAAAATATGTACACCTCGAGATAACAATGTTGTAAATAGACGTCTTAGTTCGCTCAATTTGAAGGAATTTTAAAACGGATTAGGTTCGTGTGTTTTAGAAAAACTACACAGGGAATTGATATTTGATAGAGGTGTAATTTTATCCTATCTAATGGTATTATAAACGTTAAATCGTGTGAAACACACGCAACCGATCGAATTTCTGCAAACTTTGAGCTTGTTGAAATAAGAACTAATTATTAATAGCAATAAAAAAATAGGCTCTTGCAATTCTTGTGCCAACGTCAGTGATAAATATATATGTAAATATATATATGTATGATATGTTCTAGCGTACGTAACTGTATGTAAAGATAGTGCTAAGAAATATCAATGTTCCGTAATGTGATAATATTGCATAGTTTATTCATTGTTCTTTACCCAAGCTCCTAGTTTCACAGTAAATAACAGATGTTGTAAGTGTATCAAAATAATTGTGAATTTTAAATTATTCCATATTCAGAGAAGCAAATTGAAATATGTATAAATAAAGATCGCGAATTAGCTATGGTAATTTAGAAAAGAATATGAAATAAATTTCCTAGTTAAATCGACAGATATTCTAAATATAAAACGGATAAATGGAAAGCATAGTATATTTTTAGATTGTATTTTAAATAAATAAAACTTGTAATATATTAATCATGATCGATGTCCAAAAAAAGAAAAACAAAAAAAAAAACGACAAAAATATATACATCTATACATACTATACATTCTATAGAATTCTATAGAATCTAGGAAATTATGTAATTTATGTCTATGTATAATATATTTTAAAATACATTAATCAATGGGAATTACAGAAGTAGAATTCTTATACATTAAAGATTATTGGATAAAAGTGTTTAATGCTCAACTGTAGATTGCTCTCGTCTTCCTATTGCGTTTAGTTTTAGTTGTTCTATAATGTTTATTCATATGTGGATAATGAATTTTACTGTAACATCAATTAATACTGAGCTTGAATTGTACAACAATTGATTTATGATTGACATTCTATTATGATGATACAGAAGATTAACTTAACAAACGTAGGTCGCGGTTCTCGAACTACACGTACTGGGCGAGTGATAGATTTCAAACTGATGTATTAATCAGTCCGGATGATATCTCTTACTTATTGTTTTCCATAGCTTGTCATCGATGAGTGTACAAACTGTATTGACACAAGATTTCCATCAATAAAAATGACAGTATTTCTAGGACGTTTAGGTATGAGTAGCTCACCGTGTCACCTTAATCTTAAATATATTGAACGCAATCTAATTATCAGATAATACGTCTCTTTAAGAACAATGACAAGCTCGATTTCACATCCCTTGATTTTTGAACGGACACATTTTTCATGATAGACTACTACGCTTTAGTGTCTTATGCAACAATTAATACTCTCATTGCTATTTAGTCTAATCCAGATTTCTTTCTTTGCAATCTGGAATAGCTGTTTCAAGAGTTTTATAAATGTATCAACTTCTCCATTGGTATGATATGTTAAATGATGTTGATTATTTCTTTGTTTTCTTCTACTTTCGTATAGTTTGGCCCCATTCAAACTTTATTCACCAATTTCTGTAATGGTATATTTATAATTGTATACCTTCCTACTCATGTAAAAGGGATTGAAGAACTGTGAATAAAACTCTGAAGAAACTGAATTGGACTTTGATATTGTCAAGTTTAATATTATATGTTTAACTTTCAAATTATTTTATAATTAATTACAAGCAATCTTCATTTGTTCAGATCTATTTGAAACGTAGCTACTTTGTTTCATGAAATAAAGCATAGACAATACCTAAACCTAAATAAAAAATATTTGGTATCGATTATTCGAACTCTTGTCACTGAAATTCTGATTTTTAGTCAACAATCAGTCGCTGGAATCTATAGCATGATAAAAGCACAATTATATTCACAATTATATTTACAGAGCTGGGCCAAAATTGAAAAAGGCAGAGACCAGAGTGTTCTGGGGTCTAGAGCCTGCCGAGGGCAGGCAACATGTCGGAGTGGCTGTTGTTGGATTGGGAAAACCAAATGTGGGTATAAATCAATTAGAAGAACTACACGAAGGCAAGGAGAATGTACGGACAGCAGCTGCGGGTACGTTTATTTCCAAACATGATACTGTTGTAGATTATTACATCATAGTTTACTTTTGTCAGCGGAGTCACCTTCCTGCAATTATTATAATGATATAGATCTCAAAATTACCCGCAGCTGGATGCAGAGCATTAGACGCTGTTGAAATCAAGAATATAAGTATCGAGACTCTTGGAGATGCGGAAGCTGCAGCTGAAGGTGCCGCTCTTGCATCATGGTTCTACCAAGAATACAAAAACAAGGAAAAGCAGAAAGTCTTCCCAGATATTTCTTTGTATGGTTCGGAAGGAGAGTAAGTTTGAGATACAGAACGAAGTGGCTAGAAGTCGCTTTCGCAATTGCATCTTCTATTTTCTGTATTAAAAAAATTAGAAACAAACTAGAAGACATCTTCTCCCTTGCATAAGATAATCATTACTCACACCTGTTTGTCAACAGACAAGCATGGCGCAAGGGAATTATCAAAGCGGAGGCACAAAACTGGGCAAGAAAATTGGCCGATACACCAGCAAACCTTATGACTCCGACAATCTTTGCTCAAGAGGTATCTTCGGTGCTAACGCCACTAGGAGTTAACGTTCAAATACATGACGAAGCCTGGGCTAAACAGAAGGGCATGGGATCATTTCTGAGCGTATCTCGTGGCAGCGCCGAACCACCGAAATTTCTGGAAATCCGCTATAACGGAGCAGGTCAAGGCGATAAACCACCAATTGCATTCGTTGGTAAAGGTGTGACTTTTGACTCAGGCGGTATTAGCATCAAGGTAATTAGGTGTTTAGCTTTTTATAGTCAAATTTGAACGCATTTTGTCGTATATTCTCTTCAATCAGGATAGCAGCTCTAATATTTCGTGATACTAAACTAATTCACAATCACCTGTAACCCATGAATCAATGAATGATCTCACAAATATGTTAATCGTGAATCAATTCACAGCCATCAGCTCAAATGGACGAGATGCGCGCAGACATGGGTGGTGCGGCTTGCGTTGTAGCTTCGATAAAAGCAGCGGCTCAATTGGGAATTAAAGTGAACATTGTCGGCTTGATTCCGTTGACAGAAAATCTGCCTTCAGGTACTGCGACAAAACCTGGAGACGTGGTTGTTGCTATGAATGGAAAAACTATTTGCGTTGATAATACCGACGCCGAGGGCAGACTCATTCTTGCTGACGCTTTGTGCTATGCTCAAGAATTTAATCCAAGGTAAAATAACGTCGAATATATATTTGAGGTAATTTTATTTCTATTGGATACGACGAATGATTTTACCAATGTAATATGCACAGATTCACTTTGGACATTGCTACGTTGACCGGTGCCATGAGAATTGCATTGGGAGGAGTTGCTACCGGTGTATTCACCAACAACACCGAGTTATACGAAAATTTGAGAAGCGCTGGAACATTTACCGGCGATCGAGTCTGGCGATTCCCACTCTGGGATCATTTCAACGATAGAATGACGAGTATGAATCTTATAGATAGATGAAGAATAACGAAAAAAAAACCATCGGGATTGAATTTCACGAATAAATTAAGTTTTAAAACGCTTAGGGTCAATAGAAATTGATCATTTTTATCTCCCTAATTACAGAGGCCCATAAAGGCGTGGATGTTAACAACGTGGGAAAGGGTAAAGGGGGAGGATCTTGTACAGCGGCAGGTTTCCTACGAGAATTTGTTGGACCTGACACCCCTTGGCTTCATTTAGATATTGCTGGTGTTATGGGTCCAGGGAATGACGAGCTACCCTATCTCCCTGCTGGGATGACGGGTCGTCCAACTCGCACACTTATCCAATTCCTTGAGCAATTGTCTTAAGTTATATGAAATGAAATGCAACAGTATAGAGGAGTGTGCATTTAATACTTTTACATTATTGTATACTTGCAGGTAATCATATCTTTATTCTCAATGAAACAATCTTAAAAAAAAAAACCTTTCTTTTCCCTCAAACTTATCGTGCGATTGACTAAACACAATCCTTTGTATATTGTAAACATATTCTGATACATGTAATTACGCTGAGCTATTTCATAAACAGCGAAGTCTCATTCATCTATACAAAATCTTCTTACTGTAACAAATTGTGTGTACATTATAAAAACAATAGTATTGTAGTTATGTATACCTGTGAAAGTAGGTATATTATGTTTGTTTTAAAACTTCAATTCTCGCTTATCCTTCGATACAATTATACTTTTCACCACGAGAGATACTCGGCATAGATTTTATTCGTTATGTGTTTGTCACACTCTGTTGATTTGAACTTTTCTTCGGCTGTATCTCAGCTAGCCAATGGATTCACAGTAAGAGACAGAACCTGGACAATTACCGTGAGTAATTGAAATATTTGAAAATTAGATATTCAGCTAGGTTTGAATGATACGTAAAATGTTATTCATGAACGAGTTTGCATGTAATCTAAGACTGCCAATCAATAATCAACGCCTTATAATGGAGATATTTTTAACGCGATTTCTGAATCAATTAGGATTCACAGTCATCCTCTCTTTCAGGCAATATTAATAATATACGTGTAACTAAAGTGAAACTCGAAAGGCCATATTAAAATGAAATCAGAATGTATCATACGATGTATAAACCGATAGATGTAATAATAAACGTAGTATGCCATGTTTATATGTTGAAAGAAACGTTATAATGATGTGAAGGAATAAAAATAAAAAGAATTTTGGTTGAAAAAAATCCTTATTTCAAAGTCTTTATAATTTTATTTAATATAGAATTAGGTAGTAAATTTCTACATGGAATTAATTAGAATTACGTTTAACTTGAGAAACATGAAAGATTAATAGGAATAATGTATTTATCTAAATCTATTTACATTTCGATACTCAAAGAACCCCAATAATTATTACCTATGTACAAATTGTTTTCTAGAATTCATATCGCCCTGCATAAGATCCAAATATTCATTTGAATCTTCAAGGCATATGTGTATATGCTATAACTAGTCTTATCTTAGCTACGATACAATTTGGGCAAATTTATTTCAATTTGCATTTTATGTATTTATGTAAAAAAAAAAAACAATTAACGTACGATATGATAAACATTAGGAGATAAATAATAAAGTATAATATTTTTTATTTGCCATATCAATTTCGTTGCTGCGCGAAACTAAAATCTAATAAAAAGTAACTAACTCTTAACGCACACCCTGTGAATTGCAAAACAACGATTTTATCCTACACTGTCTACAGCAAACAAATAAACTTCTTTGAGAATCGCTTTGATCAAGAGCTTCAACTTGAAGAAATATACAAAGCAACTCTAGTACAATTTTGTAACTTTTATCCGTAATAAATAAACGCAAATCTGAAAAATGATTAGCAACTTACACATACGTTACTTACTATTTTTTTTTTTTTTTTGTAGTGCTAAACAGGACTTGTGGTCACTTGTCAATGACTCAATGAGCAGTTTTATAGAAAGATAATTATGTCAGGTTTCGATATATGATTTCCGATTATTCAAACCTAGGGTCCAAAGTAAATGACAATAATAACGTTTAGTTTATTTCTTATGTTCTAAGATTTTTCTTCTGATGTAGATTAGATGGCTCACAATATGGTTGAATTTCAATTGACCAAAAAAACTGAACAACGATAAATATAAGTACCACAAAAATTCTTTGATATCTATTCGCTAATAAGTGCTAAATGAGTAGCATGTGGAAAGTGATTTAATACAAATATAAACGAATGAATTGACGTATAGAGAATTAGAATTTTCATATCATTGCTTACCGTTGTACATATACTACAAGATATCTACCCGAATGTAGAGAAGATTTTATTACAAGGAGAGAAAGGAAATGAAATCCGATCGAAGAGGGTTTTTAGAATACATATCAACTTCGTGATATTTACGTAACATAACTTAACTCAGACTGGTGAGTTCCATAACGAGATGTAAAATGAACAAATTACAAAGCAGTGAAGTTGGTAGTAAATAGAAATGACTCAACCCTCCAAGTTTGAAAGTGAGGTGAAAGGAATGAATGATCACTAAGTGCATGGAGGAGGGGGCTGCTGTTGCTGAGAGGGAAGGGGCGCCGCAGCAGCAGCAGCATACGAAGAAGGGTCGGAAGGATCGAGTAGGGGCGGCGGTGCTAGACCGCGACCCCTGCCTCTGCCTCTTCCTCGACCTCTGCCTCGCCCCCTCCCCCGTCCGCGTCACCTTCGCCCCTCCGGCATTCCTATGTTGCTCGTAGTCTTCTCAAGGAATGCGAGTGGACCCTGCAAAGCACCACCTCCTACCCCAAAACCACCTGCTCTTCCCCCACCGGCTTGCGACATGAACATTCCCTGCTGCCCCACGGAGACACCAACTCCTTGAAGACCCTGAGGCGGAGGAGCACCTGTACCTTGTTGAACCTGCAAGATGAAGTTTAACAAGACCTTCTTAAGTCCTGACAACTCATTGGCGTTGGCTTATTCAGCCAGAACACATAGCATAGAATTGTCTTGGAATCGCGGAGCTATTCACTCAGCAAATTATTTTACCATCTTGTTTGTAATCACGAATAAAATCATTGAAAGCCTGTGAGTCTGGTATTCTGAAAGCATGCTCCAATTTAATATAAGCCTATTTTAAAAAGGATAAGAAAATAAGAAGCATGCTTCAAACTCATGGGAATCATTTGCAATTGATTGAATTCAGAAATCATTTGAAATCACTTTGTCCTTAGCAATGTATTTCTGTATCATGCTTCTTCTTTGCATCAAGGGAGTTGAGTTTAGATTATTTCATGCTGCTGATTCTGATCGTTTGAACGATTCAAGTCAAATGAAATCAGTTTCTAGAGTTTCACAACATCAATCGAGACATATTGTATCATTCCAGAAATCACAAGGAATCAATTTCAATTGAAGTGATTTATACACTGACAATAGGAGTGGATAGTCCCTTGCTTAAAATTAGAATATAGTTAAATGTAATGTAATGCATCAGCCAAAGGCAGGCGATGGCTTTCTTCATTGAAGATGCATTCTACTTGTAAGACTTCATTTCAATATCTAGTTCAACTTGAAACTAAGCTTGTTGGGTATTTAGTATTCTTGGTACTACACACGGAAAAATTGAGGCAACTTATAATAACAACAGCAGACGAAACAGTAAGGACAATATCATGTTACAAGAAAAAAAGAATAGGTAAATTATTAATTTAGCACATTGTACATTGTTCGATAAAATGTACCATTTTAAACTGAGTTGAAAAAAAAAAACAACATATCACCTATTTATCCAGGCTTCCAGATGTGTATAATACGATGCATGCATATAGACAACCATACAGACTATAAAGCGTAAGGAGTTTGGGATCTGACAATAAGGGATGGTGGGCAAGGGTGAATGAAAGAAAGCACAACATTTCACCATTAACAGAGCTTTTATTCTAAAGATATCTACTTGCGTGTGATGATGACATAACATAGGTAGGAATCTATCAATCTATCTATCTTTTATATCGGAAGCACAAATGATTCGGATTCTACAATCGAGATATTAAGAAAAATGGTAATTCAATTTTCAACGTTAAAAAAAGATTTATAATAAAACCAACAAAAAATAAGAATAATAATAATAATAGTAATACAGTACAACAGTTGCACAAAGAAATTTACTATACTTTTCAAGTTGGGCGATATTATTTTTTGCATTCTTTGATTCCTTGTGCAAGTGTCGATATAAAATGTGCGCGCTGCGTACATGCAAATCGTACGTACCACCGCTATTGATGAAGAGAAAAAGTAAAATCAAGAAAAAAACAAAAGAAAAGAACAAAAAGATATCTACAAATACTACGGTACAAAACCTGAACAATATTTATTGACATAATATGATGCTGACATAAAAGAGCAAATGTTAACAGCAATATACGTATGTGAGAATGGCTGAATAAATGACAAAAAGGTAGTTGAAAAACAAAACTATGAGGGACCCATATACCAAGACACAACCAAAACTAAAAAAATAATAAAAATAAAGAACTACGTACTTTCTAAGCGAATCGTGTAAGATCTAAGATACCTATGTATTATTAATAATATAGTGGAAGCGTTATAATTTTGCGTTATCTCCTCACATTTACATAGGTATATCTACTACAAGGGCGTGAAGATGGAATATATTAACAATCAATAAAATGAGGTATAATCTTTCAGTAGTAACGGCAGGTATTGTTATCACATAGTTAACAATATCAGATAAAATATTTCAAGAAATCAACCTTATTATATTTTGAAACACTTTTATAAAACCGATTAACATGACTGCGTCTAATCTCCGTCTGTTTTTGATTCTATTTATTCTTTATCATTTTTGGCTAGATGTTTGTACCGTAATAGCGACTTCATTTGGCACATATATACCTATTATCATTTTACTAATCTAACGTTAATGCTCTACGTTACGATCCCACAAATAAAGTGTTCGGAATTTTTCAGTTGTACCAATGTCGGCAACATTTACCTAATTTTTCTTCTTTGTCTAATTTGTAATTAGGAAATCTTCTCAGCTTCTTTTATCAGTTGTACCAAAGACAGTATGCAGTCTTTTGTAATTTAGTAAAATAATAAGAGCACTTTGTGTGTTGGCATGTAGCAAGATTCAGGTAAGGCACTAATTCATCATGATTTGGTAATGAAAGTGTTTTTTTTTTCATCTCTGTCAATGGTTTTCTTCGTGTACTAAGCCATCCCTGATCTCTCACTTCCGTATAGCCATACATAGGATTGAATACTGGTAGTTTTCCGTGTCAAAAGCTTTTTTTATGTTGAAGATTCTATATTATTATATAAATAAACGGTAGATTTGACGACTACTATTAAACAAAGTCAAATATTTACTTTACCATCTAATTTACTAGTGATATTTGAATCGATTAATTTATCTTTCTTCAACGCTTCTCTCAAGTTTTTATAATGTAATATATTGTACCATTTGTGATTGGGGGACGGAATTACATACTCGAGGCCAGGGGACCACCTGATTTCTTCAAATACCAACACAGTTATCAATTACTGGGTACTTGTTCAGGACACACGTATACCAAAAATATAAATACTCAGTGCGCGGGGTGTGTAAAGCATTTATAAAAGCTAAAAATACTGGAATAATTAAATATACAAAATACCCCAGGCGGTGCAGTAGTAGCTTTCCCAAGTAGCAATATGTACATAGTTTATCAAGTTAATTGATCGTTTTTTTGTTCTTTTTTTTTCAATTGTTATACTCAGTAATCAATAGCTATGATATTATCCAAAAATAATCTTATTTGTGAAAATAGACATTTATTAGTATAGAACTTTTGTGTAGGGCACGATTTTAAAAAAGAAAGATATGCTAATAAAATCAGAATCTTTTAGCCAGAATAGCAAGAATTGATATTTTTGATGAATCATCTTCGATATGAAAATATCATCGAATTTCTATTTACAAATACTAATTTGATAAGCCTAGGCTTCCTTTGCGTGGCCAGTTTGATTGTAACATTTGTAATGTCTGTATTTACAAATCTCTATACCATTCGGCACAAGCTGATGCGGGTAATTAATTGTGACATTGAACTTCAACGAGATTGCTCACGTTCGGAAACTTCTCTAAAGCTATAAAACTACAAAGATATAAATATCCCGAATACATGTACGATAATAACATCGATTAATACTATCGCATTGATATTTTCTAAGCAAACAAACAAACGAACAAACAATCAAAACGAAAAATACTCAAGAATCTGTAGAAGACTTCTATTACATTATTATTATCAGTAAATTTATACAAATCTCATAGCAGGCATTATACGATCTTTGAAATAAAACTAACGATATATCATTTATGTATATTCATATAGTCCCATTATCACTGTGACTAAATTCTGTGTCAGTTAATAAGGTACACATTATGTATTACGCGCTTTGTATTTTTACATCGTCATAAGTCTTTAAACTTGATTATCATTATTAGCTGCTGTTGCCACTGCCGCTGTCACGCTCAAACGATCATTATGAACATTACTTAAATACCTGTTGCTGATGAAGCTGCTGTTGTTGTAATTGGTGTTGCTGTAACTGCTGCAATTGCTGCTGCTGCTGGAGCTGTTGTTGGTGTTGTAGCAATTGCTGTTGCTGTTGTTGCTGCTGTTGCTGTAATACCGGTCCTCCACTTCCGTTACCCGTAGGTGGCGCCTGACCTCCGCTGCCATTGGCTAATCCTGAATGATGAATCACAAACGAAAATATGTATCGATAAACTCGATTATAAAATCGACAAATATTTTACTCCATACCCGTCGAATTCTGGAAAATTTGAAAACGCAAGAAATACAACAAAAAACAGTTGCTATCTTCTTACCGTTTGGGGCGGGTCCTTGAACAGGGGATTTAGCCCAGCCCTGTAGATCGGCGAGTAGATTTTGCCAAACAGCAATTTTGTCGTAATGCCTTTTGATCAAGTCTTCTTTTCTGACTAGTTCTACTTTCAGGTCATTTATATCTTCTTTAACAACCAATTCCGGCTTCAGAGCGGAGAGCAGGAATCTTTTTTGTAAAAAAAATGCCTCCATTTGTCTAGCGAGATCTATAAATCTCAAAGTAACTTGTTCCACCTCTCCTCGTGCCTCGTCTTTGTCTATGGTCAGACCAACGCCTACGCTGTTGTTCCCTAGGCTTTCGTCTTTGGTCAAGATATTCAAACATTGCTGTAAAGGGTAACGTCGACAATTATATACCTCCCTCTACCTTATAAATGTCGGATTTAATTTTCAAACCATTTCGCGTTTTATAAACTTCCATATTTTCGATGTTTCGGTTTTCTTATGGAATTTTCATTCATCTCTAATCACCATAACAATACAACCGATGTAAGTAATGTGAAAATGTATAGTTTGTCAACTAGAAAATCAATGAATATCATATTCGGTGAGAATGATCAGTGAGTTTATAGGTTGGAATTGGAGAATGACGAGTATAAATAGTTTACCTGGAACGCTTCCTCGAATTCATCAACGAGATTTCCATTGCCGTTTGTCGGAGTCGCCATGGTTTGGTTTGGAAATTTGAATATCAGATAAAACTATCCATTTGGCGTCGAAAAACGACAGAAGTAGGGTATGTCACATAATCGGCGTAGCGATATTATCTACGCGTGACGTTTTCGTGATGTAATGAACAGTGAACGAGACGCAGCGACGGTTTCGCGATTTTTTTCATTTGTTATTGAGTAATATATTCGAGAACGTGGCAGGTACCGTGTGGATTTTATCTTCAGTTCTATTGGGGCGACAAGCACTGACGCCGTCCATTGCTGTTCATTGCGATTCCCGTTTCCCCCGTTACCCTCGAAGTTGGGTTCACGGTTCTTGCGGTTGTTATGGTTGGTGGTGGCGCTACCATCCACATCGATTACGAACACTGTTGATTGAACCATTCATTCGGATCCGTTATAGGTTTCGGCTTATACCCTTTCGGGAAGTGGCCATTACTGTTGATCGAAGAATATAATTATGAAGACGTCTAGTAGCCCTGGATGAAAATGCGTGCAGTCAAGTGGGCCGGGGTGGGCCCTAAGAGGGGTCAGGCATCCGCAATACCGACCCAAATTCACGCTGTCGTATGTACCGACTGTGTGTGTTTGACTCAGGATGGTAGTTGACTGAAGAATTTGAAGACGGCTACCCCTGGGTAGTTTTTTGTGCCAAGGAAATGGACTTGGTTACCGACCGAAATAACATTGTGGTACATATATCTATATTTTGTGCACACTATAGATATAATGCAGTGTTATGTTGTCGGTAAAGTTGGAGACCGTTCGTATCCCCGAGCCCATTTGGGCCCACTTTACTGGCACACGAAACCCCATAAATACAAAGTTACTTTGGTTTTTCAATTGTACAATCGAAGGAGGCTTCCGAATCGAGAAATGATACACAGATTCGGAATCAGTGATGAAATAGTACATTACAGTTCAAGTAGGGAAAGGCCCCTTTAACTTGCGCTCTGGCAACTATCGTTTCCGCATTATGAAAAATTCATTTAGTTAGGGAACTATAGTTTCTGCAGTGAGATTTAGGTCTCTCATCGCACCTGTTTGCCGTGTCATTCTTACAATCGCTTCAAAGTTATGTGATTGGAAATACGTTGAATGAACTATATCTGAAAATATACATCGATGCTTCAGAATCGTCCCGACATTACAGCTCATATATATACCAGTTTATACAGGCGATTTAAATTGAATTTCACTAATAAAATAAAGTTTCGGATAAATGCTGAAAACATTTGACGAGATTAAACAAATGGGCTACACATTTCAAGCATATCATCATTCGGCCTGAGGTATTCTCCATCGTACCACCCCAATTCCGCCAATGCGGGCACTGCAGTATTGGAGAAATGCTGCAACAAGTATGGCGTAAGATCGGTTGCCTGAAGTCAGGCGCAAAGAAGGAAAAAAAATCACCAACGAAAGTTACAAAAATATGGCATCGGATACAATTTAATAATTTTTTTATAATTTTTGACTTGATGGCAATCTTGCGGTATTTACCGGTCATTGCGAAGAACACTACAGGCAACATAGGAGTAGAATTGAATTTCTTATTCTGAATTTGAATGAGTCGATTCAATTGTCCAGTTATTATGAATAATTCAATTCTCAGTTATCCAGCTTTGTAGCTGGCTTTGTGTTGAAGAGCAATTGTCATTATAAACTCGAAGTAGATCTTGATTATCGTATGGACACGCCTTTGTCGCATGTTTATGTGTTATCTGTTAATTACTGGCACACAGCTCAAAATTTTGTTAATCAATTACTCCATACATCTTCGTTCAATCATATTAGGTGACGTACTAGGAAATAGGGTGGATAATTCAAAAACCATAAATCGTGTATCGTAAACTATATATTTATAGGTATATGTATATATTTTGGAATGTACTTTAGATTGGAATCCGTTTCGACTTACGGGTCACACAGGTCTGACCTTAGAAATTTGTTGTCTTCGTGCTATCGTATTAAGCGTACACAATAATACGCTAAGTAAGCTGTTCGGATGTTTCCCATATATGTAGTTTGAATTGAGAAAATTCATTACACGACCCATATTTCCGCTTATAACTCTCACCTAATAACCACAGTATTCTACACCAAAAGAATAACGCCATTACACGGTTAGAAGTACGTAATTAGCTAGGTTTTTACCTGTAACATCAACCAATAAGCCATCAAACTGACGCATACTATTGAACCGTAATTCGAACTCAGTCATATACACTGCATCTGCTAGTGATCTAATTTCTGGCAATGAGTTCGTTAGTAGGGTATTTTTTTTTTTTTTCGTTAAACTGTTATCAGATTGTGGAATCATCATGATCCCTTTATATCTATAACTGCATAATAAAATGTAGATAATCAAGATCAAATCGATTAAGCTTAATTCAGAAGTTTATCGGCGGTACAGCTGGCAAGTATATTCTTCTGGCTATTTTCTGCTACCGAAAATAAGACTGAAATTTATTACGTCAAGGGTAATTATATGGACAGCACGTGTTTTCAGTCGAAATTGCAGCGATTGTGGTGTTTGGTACATTGGGGCAAGCATGGCTTCTTAAATGTCTATAATGCGAGTAAATATTATCGTAATTCATGTAATTTCTACTGAAAACAAATGCTGTCCATATGATTATCCTTCACACAGTAAATTTTACAGCACTTTCTTTTCCGTGTAAATTTGCAAAATCCACGCCAACATCATATTAATATTCCGGGAAAGTATGAGCTAGTTCTTCCGGCGTGAGTTCAGGTGATCAAACCTTTGAAACCTGCACTTCCCTTTCGCGTTTTCCAATAAAATATTCGTTCCATTCCATTCCGTTCCGTTCCGACTTCGTATTCGGGTGAAAACAAATAATTATTCGGGTATACATAACAATAAACAATTCGCATTATAACAAGCAAGAAGCTGACGAACAAAACAACACATTCTACTTTTGAATTGAAGTTAATTATTGTCAATTCTAATAATACTTGAATATAATTTCCACGTGGAGAAAAATATGGCGAATATAAAAATGTGCGAGACGTATTGTTCGCCAGCTCTTTAAACGCGATAAACACTCAATGCATGCGATTATATTGACTCAATCAAGCAAAGACAATTTTTCTGTCACAACATATATCCCGATTATATTCTCGTTCTCATCAGTCCAGTGATCGAGATCTCACGCTCTGATTCTACCACGCATACCTACAATACATCTACGTATGTATATTGGAATTGTATGTGGCAAATCCACAGGACAATAATCATCGTGGAACTAGTGGCAATATAAGCGAGCGGCTTATATATTCTCGCGGCAGTAGTAGTGGTCAGCGTCAGGTCAGCCACGAGGCTGGCAAGTGGAACAAATCTTTCTCCGTTCGACGCGACGAATCGGTTTTACGACTCGCGGTAACATTATGGCTGTCAACTTTAGCTCCGTCGACGGTTGCCAAGAGTTATACATATACATATATGTATGTATGTATTATATGTATGTACACTACTAGTTAGGTGTATATATATATAACCGATGAACTATTTGAACCTTTAGTCGTTTTGCACCACCTACGAACGGCCACAATGTTCTATTGCTCGCTATACTACCAGTTGGTACAATCGGGCCAACGGGCCAACGTTTTCAGGTAGGAGTTAACGGAGGGTGGCGCGGTGTGGAACCGCGTTGGGTTGTCGGGCGCGGAATCAGGGGCGAGGATATTTTCATTGATCCGTCCGCGGTGCGGAGGCGTACTTCGGTGGCTCGTTTCCGTATCCTGAATTCCTTAAAAATTCAAAAGACCGATTCCCCCGCACCTGCGTATGAACCTCGATTGTTCCAGAATGAGGAATCTTTCACCCCCTTACATCCTCACCATCGATACCGTAAATAAACTACTGGTCATTCACTATTCACGTTCGAGCAAATCGATCCGATTAATTGTCTCTTCAATTCGGTATCAGATCATTCGTTCATTTATACTATATGACGCAGTACCTTATAGTCTTCTGTCCATTTTTGCTGTTGGTTTAACTTTTACTAGCTTGAATGAGAAACCGAATGACAGCTGGCACCAAAGAAGTCTTTGAATGATTCGTTGCTTCCGAAAAAAATTAATGTGGATTTATTTTTGAAACCTAAAAGATTGCAATGGGGTCGTTATTTTGATTCTCATTTTGGAGTGAACTTGTGGGGGAATTTTGGATTCGATGATAACCAGCCATTATTGTAGCGATGCTCCAGGCTGGCTAGGAAGAAAGAGGCAATCTGTGTCGCGTTTGAGACGACTAGTCGTTTTGCGTCAAAGAAATTAGGTCATGCAGCGGTTAGAAGCTAGAAAGAAATTGAACAAACGGTTTCAGACCCACTTTCCCGAGGCTCTAGGGCCTGAGCGAAAGCTCGCGAGACTGAAAGCCCCGCTTAAGTAATGTCCTTAGGCTTCTAGAAGACCGGTACCTACTAGCGGAGATCCTCTCTCACCCCCAGGAAGAGGAGAAAACTCTCAGGAACAATGTTCTCTTTGGCCACGTCATTGAAAACGACTCCTTCAACCGCTACCTACTTGATCAATAATCCAAACCGCTTGGCAATCGATTCGAAATCAGGTACGAAAAATGAATTTAAGTTTCACGAAAGATCTAATCATCGAAGAACGCGAGGGTTTCGAAATATCTCAAAGTTTAATAGTACTTTTCCCAATTGCACAAAAATTGAGCTTTCGACGTCGTTTAAAACGGTGTTGAGGGTTTGGAATCGAGCTTACGCTGGCGTCGAAGGGTTCCGCTACGTAGTTCCCGAAAGTGCCGCAGGGGGTTGGTTGGCGCCGTGCCGATGCAGTAACAAGCGCGCTGGTCCGACCGCCCCCCGCGACTCGGACGACTCGGACACCGAGCTTTCGAGCGAATCTTCAAGACTGCCTTCAGAAAGCGTTTAATTTCAAAGCGAACGATTAAATAACACGCGACCATACCTAGGCTAGCGGTAGCGCCGAAGGACGATTAGATGTCAGTTTAGTAACAATACAATTAATTATAATAAGAAACGCGGTCTTGATTGAATCGCATCGATAAGTAACTCGTGTTTTACGAATAGAGAAAAAAAATTAAATAAATAATAAAAAATAACAAAAATTATAACTAAATTTGATAAATAAATAAATGAATCAGAAAAAATAGTACGACTTGGATAAAAGGTGCGTAAACAGCCGCAAATGGTTGGACTTGATTAGTGACCGCAGTTGAGATGTTGTCGCAAAGCAAGTTCTACGCGCTTTTCATCCACTACACGTTTGTGTAGTGAGTGACACGGGGCGGGTAAATAAAAAAAAAAAAGGTGCGTTTCTGTTAGGAACAGTGAATATAATTATTTGAAATTCGTATAAAATTTGAGTGTGAGGATTGCGTAGGATCAGGTGAAAATAATACCTATATATAATAAGGGTGCAGGTAGGCGAGAAAGAAAGAGTGTTCTCTTTTTTATTTCTCTGCATTTGAAGCATATCAGTGTGTCCTGTGCCAGTGTACCAATGTACGAAGGACGCAGAAAATAAGAACGAGGATCAAGACAGCAAAGGAAAGCTAGGTCCGTGGAGGTGCCTCGAAACCCGCCCCCCCCCCTACCCCCTCTCCCCCACCTACCCCCCCGTTCACCAATCGACTCTGTCGCAGTGCCTCTTCCTCAACTATACAATCGCTTCGAGCGTACATAGTTACTTGCTGTTGGTAAGTCAATTGTCGAGGTTTCACATAAAAGGTCTTTCAATATTTTTCCACGATCGGTTTATATATCGGCTATGGAATTGGCTATTACTGTTTTGTCACGTTATTTGTTAGCGGGGCTTTTTTGTATAGCAGCTAAATATGAATGAGAAAATTTGAGCTTACGACAAAATCGGATTTAGCGATGATTGAGCTTATCTTTAGCTCTCCACACGATTTACTGGACTGTTAATTAACGAGGCTTAACAGAACTCAATGTCATTGTAACGCGTTACGAATCCTAACAAGAATTTTAGTGGCTGGGAATCGATGGTACGTTGTTTGCAAGCTTAAGTCGATTTTCGAAGTAGAATGTAGAGTCAAAGTGATCTCACTATTGCCGATTATAACTCGGAAACAAAAATGCTTATAGGCATCAGCATCGAAGGAACGATGTTCGCCGCTGAAAGTCAACAAATTATTGAATAGTCGATAAATAGCTAAAGCTTCGGACGTTTTTCGCAAGCTCGAAGTTCACTACGTCGTAGTCGAACCGCAGGGAATTGAGCTTGCAGTTGAATCGGATTTAGCGACGTAGAAAAAAGCCTGATAGGCTTTTCGCGAAACGTTCAGACGCCGTTTCATTCTGCTTACTTAGTTTGGCAGAGCAAAAGAACAAGACGTGGATGTATGGGCCTGATAGATCGAATACTAATATAGGAATGAGAGTAATAAAGTTCGGAATCATCCCCGTCATCTGTGCTTATTTGATATTTCGATTCATATCGCGGCTCACCGAATTTCCCCGCGATTTTTATCGCGTTTGATCGTTTTCCAATCGTTCGCCTGCAGAAGCTCGACAATTCATAATGGGATTTATTGGCAAGCGTAAAAGCCGACGTGGTGGACACTCAACATTATTTGGCATTTTATTTTCCCCTTGAGGCAGCTTGCTGGGGTACAGTACAAAAGAGCTTTTGACGAATTTGCGGAAGTATAATCGAGAGATGATCAATGGGTTACTGGAAACATCTTTTGCAACGATAAAGCCTGAGTAGAAAACTCCGATGCAGTTGACTCGTGAATAGAAATTCGAGTTGACGATGGAGAATGTCGGATCAATCGAGCAGGTACTGCACTGCCAAAAAAGAATTGCCACATTTCTTGTAACCCGCGTTCTTAATATACAAGACTGCGCATTCGAGTCAAGTCTCTGATCTTGTGCCATGTCGATATACGTTACACTAAGAAAAAAGAGATGAATCATAGCGGAAAATGGATTGACTCACCGGAGGGATACCAAAGATGAAGAAGTAATCAGACTTTTGTTTCAGCATCATTTCTGGAAATGGCCAATAATTAGCCACGACTAAATGTCCCCTTCGGTAGCACTGGCAAGAGATTTCCCCAGGGTCCTTACTATTAGCTATCAATTAACTACTTTATTGATGACGTATAATTTTGTAACCTTGCTGTTAATCTTTCGATTATCCGCGGCGCGCCTGGGTACAAGTAATGAAATTTCAAGTTGGACTTGACTCGGGCATAATGGAGACATGTGTGGTGTAAATACGGTGCAACTCAATTACTTCAAGTCAGTTTATCTAGTCAATCCCATTTGGGTTTTCAACTCCCTACAGCAGTCTTACCGGGCTTCGGCTTTCGTATATAAAGTGCAGAATGGCAACGATGTTTCAATTAACGTCGTACTGCAGCACGCTCAGAGATTGTAATACAATTTATATAGTAAAATTGTCTGAGAGCTAAGGTACTCTAAGTATAACGGTGAACTAAACAGCCTACACGACTAGAGTCTCGAAATACGCCACTGCGACACTTTTATCTTTACCTCTCACAACTCTTTTACCTCTCTTGTAGTCTCCCTTGCCTCTTAGGTATTGTGATGGCCTCCATTATCAAGTCTCTTCATAAAAAAATGATTCGGCAGCATCGAGGAGCTGGGTATTGATAAGTTTAGAAATTGTTTTCCCCAAACTCTATACGCGAGACCCTGTTATTTATTTTTTATTTTTTTTCTCTTGAAATAAGACACGAAAATACAGAAACCCATTATTCTTTATATCGCGATAAATCGCGGTAGACATTCACTCAGTTATCAGTAGTAAGTCGAACTTTGAGAACCTCACCGTTTCCAAGATTGTAAATAAATATTTGAAAAGAAATTGGCGTCACGGAATATCGCGAATAGTTTGAAAATCGTGTCTCACTTTCTTTCTTTTTCAACCACGAATCGATATGGATGGCTTTCGCAAAAGTTTGTGAAAGATAAAGCTGAACGTGGATCGAGTGCTCCGCCGAGTGTAGTCGCCTTTTGTGTGTAGCTTGTCACGCGAATTTTGATGATCGACAAAATGTAAGAGTTAGAACAAAGAAAGTTCATCAAAATTTTGCTAAACGAATAAAGACTGTAAATTATTCATAAAAAATTTTACACATCGTTAGTCGGCCTTTTATGTAGCTTGAGTAAACATGTTTTCCTGTGTGCTTTGCCTACCTTATACCTCTAAAACGTTCGACGAGAATTTGATGGTTTGTTTTTCGTCCTCTCTACAACCTACCCATAGGGTACCTACATGTCGTATCCATCCTACGTTCGAAGTAAAGTGAAATAGGAATACGTTCGATGGCGTAACGTATACCATCACGTTGACATTTATTTTTAGCAATGTGACTTTGGGGGTTCCACGTTTTACGTTAGCGTCATAAATAATAAATATTGCAGCCTTACTGTGGAAATGATCAATACTACTCTAGTTCAGATGATATTCCGGGCCGCTTGCCTGGGCAAACCTCACGCACGCGAATACTTTTCAACATAACATATAGTCAGTGGTAGGCTATGCCATGACAACGTTTCACCTGGAAGCATACGTATAGAAAGGATTAACGCTGCGATTTGAAAAATCAGCTTTTTTCTGAATTCAAACAGCAAAATATAACATCGAAAGTTCATTATCCAAAGCGATGAATAGAATGAACTTCTTCCGGTACAATTTTCAATGGGGTAAATATATCGTACTGCTATTAGCTATACGTTCGCTGTTGATCCTGAGGTTTGTGCTTCTGTCAGTGTTGCAGCTGCAGCACATAAAACGCATTGTGCTGTTCGCGTCTGCGTAGTGCGTTTCGTTTAGCTTTTTGCCCTACAGCCAGAACCCCGATATGGTTACTTTGGGGTCACAGTTCAAACCTAATAAGTTTGCACCGCTTGAACTCAAGTATTGGGTGAAAAACTTGTCCGAGAAATCCCCGAACGCGTAATGTTCGAAGAATTGTTCAACGATCGGAGTCTAGATTGTGAAACGTGAAAGGGACGTGTTATCGACCCAATCGGTGATTTTTTTTTATTTATTTTTTTTCTAGAAATAATAGTCCGCAATCAGCCGTGTGCTGCCGGCTTGTATCGTGACGAACACGCCAGCGTAATTATAAGGGAAATATTCAGGTCAGCTTGGTTAACCGTTGGCAGCGAGCGCAATAACTGAAGGAAATCTAAACTTTAACTTGAAATTTCAAAGTTTTACTGCGTCGTTAGAACGTCGAAAATTCGTTGTTTCTTTTTTACTGAAAAATAAGGTGATTATAGCGACTTTGGAAATTTGGAAATGAATAAAAAAAAAAAAAAAAAATCCTCTTGTTGAAGACGCTACTGACGGGTCATGAATGATTCAGGCGATTTTTCTTCTACCAAAGTTATACGGTATCGTATAAACCGCGACTGCGTGTAAATGGATTTTCGCATTCTTCCAGAACTTCCGCTCCGCAAGTTGCCGCAGGATTATTTATACACTCGGTCCAGTCATGAGTGATCAAAGGTATAAACTATGAGCTTGTACTCGAGTGTGATTTTTACACTAAAGAAAATCCATTGAAAATTCTTTTAACAGTAGAACAACATTTGGTGAGGGATAATGTGATTCAATTAGGTACCCGTTGAATCTGGAATTGAGATGGTGATTTCGAGGTAGAGAAAATACGGCACCCTGTAACATCGGTTAATTTGTAAGATCCAGTTTCCAAAGTAATCGAACCCCACACACAATACTGAGCAAGGTCATAATTGAACAGTAAAACTGCCAGAAGTAACTTGAATTATTCAAATTCCATACCATAACTACAGCTCTGTATAGATTCGGGAACTAGGTACAAATTCTGAAATGATAATCGATAACACGAGTTTGTTTTACGACACAAAATATATACCTGGAGGTATACGTAAATATATAATCCTAGGTTTGATCTACACACGTGAAATGGCGACGAATCCCGTCCTCTTTTGTGGACTATAATTTTCTGGAGCTGTTTTTTTTTTTTTTTAGGGTAGATCCATGACTAGGTATCATATTGAGTTGAAAATTTTGCAACGTTCCAGAGTGTAACTGGTAAAAAATATATCGACGGATCTCGCAACGGTCTATTCTTCGATGTGGCATTTAGTATCGTGGCAATCTCCGGCTTTCCTTGCTCTTCGGCTCTCCAACTTGCTACCCTTTGCTCGAGCACTGCGACCTGGTAACATTGTCTTAGGCCCTCTGGGCAACGAGGTTAAGACCGTGGAACGGTCGATACTTCCGTCCACAAATTCCGCCTTTACTCCGGGGATATCGAACCGATTTTCAAACGATAGAAATTCAAGTTTAACCAATTTTTCAGCCACGTGTGAACCGTTTCTACGACACAATTGACGCATTAGATAAATTGATAAATCCGCAGGTCTGTCGAGGTCGTGGGTAATTTCATTGAGTGCGTTAACCACGAGAGGCAGAATTGATCCTCAGCTAACGATTTATGCATATGTTCACAAATTGTTGATTCTTCGCCAAAATTCAGATAAAAAAATGAATTGGAATGAGTATAAGTAAAGCCTGATTTTTAATGCCGATGTAAATTAGGATTTTCATTACCGAGTATAAATCCACCATAAGGAGAATATATTGAGGGAAATAGGAATTATTGATATTTCGTCGTAAATTTTGGCGTAGGTACATGACTATCCGCGGATCCGATAAGAAATGAATTATTATCAACCCAAAGTCGAGTTTCCAAAGCCTTTAGACTGTTTCTCGATTCAATTACCCCACTCTTTGTTGCCTCTGAGGATATCCCTGGGGAGACGTTACGTTGATCTCTTGAATTTTGAACCAGGAAGATAGACGACGTTCAATGAAGTCAGTCGGGCAATTTTAAGGAATCAATTGTTATACCAGATATCTTTTGATTGCTAGCTACACATTCATCGAGTAATTTTCACTCAAACAGCCTCGTGGCACTTGGGATTCGAACAGACTCCTCAAAGTACCCAGGAAACAAATAAAAGGAGAAAAAAAAAGTGGAGCACTTGGTGTTTTACATACACCAAACTATACCCATTCATCAAAATGACGATGAATTCAAAGCATCATTTAAAGACACGAAAGAATCCGAATACGTCTGAAGCATCAGTTACCTGCTTTTACTTTTGTTACTTCAACAGCGTGGAGAGGAACGTGATAATCGGGTTCTCCAAAACCATCGGATATTTTCTAGCTGACCTCGTCTCAACGATGAATCCTGCAGGATATCTTGGAGCGGAACGCAATTACCTAACTATATTTATTGGACTAATTTGAATGAGTACAAGTTTCCACCTCGAATATCTCATCGAGAATCGAGGAGGTGGTGGAATCCTGATTTTTAACGAGTAGATAAATTGAGAGGGCGTGGTGAAATCAATAAAAAAGATTTGTACAGTTAATGTTCAATGAACTGAAATCTAATTTGTTCAACCATAAATAGCGAAGACCTGGTACACCTGATATCGGTCATACATCGATGATCCAATTATGCGAGATATCTTCTGTTGTCGTACTTTACTACTATATACATCAATCTCATGAAGCTCCACTACAGTCTGATGGTCTATATTCTCAGTATAATCAGCTCTAAAATAGATAACCTCGGAAACTAATTTGCCCTTTATATGTACGTTTTATTGGCATGTCACAGCAAACGTATTCTGTCAAACATATACCTATGGGTGTGTGGATGAAAATTTGTTTCCAAATAAAATCTCCCCTCACAGGATGCAAAAAACTTGTGGTTCCGAGGCATTAGAATCAGCTTTTTTACCCTTGTTTTTCTTACCAGGCATATAGGTAGAGGATCAGGGGTAGATATTCCACCATCCAAGTGTGTAGGCGTTTTGCGTCGAGACTGACTCTGAAGTGAAGGGGTCGTAGCTGCTTAAGTGAAAAGTTGTCACGCTGCC
The DNA here is from genome assembly GCA_963989295.1 of Ametastegia equiseti. Classification (NCBI taxonomy): domain Eukaryota; kingdom Metazoa; phylum Arthropoda; class Insecta; order Hymenoptera; family Tenthredinidae; genus Ametastegia; species Ametastegia equiseti. Next base: position 9,487,958 of record OZ022393.1, read on the forward strand.
GGGGAAAAAATCGAGTGGGTACATAGTGAGGGAAGCCCTGCGACGCAGTTAGCTGGGGGATATCGTGCATCCGTTACATGTCCATTATGTTCTTGCAACTCAATTGCCCGTACTTATGAGGTTGGCTTGTGCCATGTCAGGGTTTCTCGATTTAATACATCGACGCGACGATTTTTACTCATTTTTATCTGAAAAGGGGTATAATTATGAGAAAAGAAGATTAAAAGCAAACGTGAAGCGTTTCATGTCAAATATATATAATTATATATACTGCCATACCGTTTTTGCAAGGTATAATTTATAGTTATAAGAGAAAAACTGGTTGACTTACAAGTTGTCGAATTCTTATCGAATTACAGACGCAAAAGTTCATCCTTTCAGTTATATTTTTGGTATTTTTTTAGAACTTGAGCTGAACACCACTCGAGATATCTTTCTCAGTACCCTCCTATACGCCATCCGGCTATACGTCGCGAAAGTAAATATGGATTTTGCGTAGTATCTGATACTGTTAAATTTAGTACGGTCCTCAAATAAAGCTTCAACGCGTGTTGTAATACGAGAAAAAGCAGAAATGAATAATAACGATGGTCGAGAACGATATCGCTCGAGTTGTCGTATTATAACTTATAATGAACCTCTTCGTGCACTAATTGCAGATTTTTAGAGTAGGCGGTAGTCTAATTGATTATTGCGTTTGCAGAACTGCCAGGACACACGATGAAATATATTATGAAAATGCAAAGCCCTGCCAATTGCGGCCTGAATTTGATCCTGTCAAATTTAGCCTTCAAATGGCAATGCATCTAATTGATTGAAAAATTTGTTGGAAGTTCAGGGTGTCGAAATTTTTTACAATTTTCCTAGAATTGATGGTGAGTATTCGAGCTTCCATTGATTATCGGGCCCAGCTGTATATCCTCCAAGCTTATGTTTCACAAAACTTCTTTCATAATTGAACAAAGCGAACGGTGGTAAAAGCGGAGTTTCATTTGAATTAAGTTTAATGCAGATTAATTAGAACGTCCCGGAAGACTTTTGAAGCGTCCTAGTTTACGGACGTGTATACGTCTCGTATTTGCGGGCAAGCCTGAGGAACGGGTGCATGCTAACAATGAGCCACGGACTCTAAATAGTCACCCTGGGTAAAATGGTCGTAAGCCCCGAGGGAACAAATGTGAAGAGTCTTGAGGGGTAGGCGGGCTGTAGTGCCGGATTATGATTTTGTCTCTTTTTTTTCTTTTTTTTTGTATTGGATATTGAGGCGGCTTCTGAGGGACCTTGTGAGAATAGGTGCCTGGCTACTCAAGCGAGGCTCAATAATACATCGATTTATCGAGTCGAACTCCGACAATGCCCCAGCCTTTTATAAATTTTAAATCTATACGTCAGCCAGATATTGTATACCAGAAACGCCCGAGCATGGGCATATAGAATCTTGCTACGGAAATCGCTTGGTACTTTACAGAAACATGTAAACTATTACAAGCGATACTTTGCAGGAAAAGTAAAGTTTCTTCTTATTTTCTGCTTTACTTCTTCATGATACAATGTCCGAGTACGTGCAGTTTTGTCGATAGGTTTTTTTCTATTAAAGTTCGGAAGAGATGGAGTGATTTTTGACAATGAAACTGGAAGCCTCGGTCGTGCTTGGTACCGTTTAATTCGTTGAAATAGATTTCAATGAAAGCATCGCGAGAATATTCGCAAATATACGTAGAGATAGAGTTAAATCGTGACACGTGACAGCTGCATTCTCCTTCCGCTGATTGCGAACTTGCAGCCTGTCAACTACTGAAATGAATTCCCCTCAAACTCTTCAGTTTTCCATCGAAGGTCGAACGTAGACGCAAATAGCAAATATTGGATATTATTCACGAGCCAATGAAGCGAGCCGCGCGCGGTGTCGTTTCGAGTCGTGGAATGTATCGTTTTAGCGATACATATCTATAGAAACCAGAACTAAATTACTTCTTGAATACTGGATGGCCTCCAAGCTCAAGATCCGTCCTATCAATAATGACCGGATCATCGGTAAGCCGGGATTATAATTTACCCCTTTTGTTTCCCATGCGTATAACCATGAAATCAAAATGGCGTCGAGTGAGTTCCGCATACTTGGTACTCCGAGGGCAAGGTCAAAGTCGAACTATAGGATCTCGAAGGACCAGCTATAGAGCTTTGCGAAATTCACCCACGCCCTCGTCGCCATTTCCTATAATATACACTTGATTCACTCTAGATTAACGCTTACCTTTCAAATTTTCAATTACTCTTTGTTATACCCAACTAATCTTGACGCCTCAAAAGATCCGAGATATCTTGCTGCAGGACTATTACCTAGCTACGATTAGAAATCCTGGTACCGCCTCACGGGCTGCAACTACCTGGCCTTTCACGATCATGCCCTTTCTGTCCATTCAGGCATGGTACAAGTCCCTCTGCAGGTATTGCTGGAACTGATGTTCCGTGCATATTTGCGGGTAGTCTTTTGCGCGACCTAATTTTTATCGGGCCCACCTCACCCGCCGGTTTTCATTACTGTTTGCTGGATTTTTTTTTTTTTTTTGTCTCTCTTCCTTTTTCCTCTCTGCAGTCTCTCTTTTCTTTCCCCTTGTTTCTTGTTTGCTTTTCTATCATACTTTTTTTTTCCACCTAAACTAGAATGTACGGCTTTCATTGGTGCAGGTTTCGGTTAGTACCGGATGATTTTACTGTTCTATACATCTGTGTACGATTTTTCTTACTTCGATATCCCGAATTGTTGTTGTTGTAAATCTTTTGATGAATCCTGAATGTAGTATCGATGGAGCGTAAATTCAGTCTCGTACTTGTATACTTACATATATACGTGTATACGTAGTTTTGGTCGAAAAAGTTAAGTGGTTTTCGCTGAGAAAATTTTCCTCATAATGGAAATTTAGCACGCATGCTACAAGCCGGAGCACTTTCGGTGAAATAAAAAGACAATAATCCGACTGCCTTTTTCATTCCTGAAAAACTTCAAGAACCGTTTTAAAATGTTTAATTGCTATAAGAAATGCCGAATTTCGTACGTAGGTATGATACGTTTCCTGAAGTCCATGGCATCCAATAAATTAACTTCTTCTCCCGTTATTAAGTATACATATCGCTCATGGAATGCTTGTGACGCTTATGGTAACAATTTTTACCATTCCTGGCTCATTATTCTAATGATGATATAAATTATTTTCAAAATCGATTTCTCAATCAGTGAAAGCAGCCTATGGGTAGACTGAGAATGAGTCAATCAGAAATTGAATAGTTAATCGATTAGTGGCCAGCTACAAAAAAGAAATTAAAAAAAAATCCGAATGCTGCACTGTGTCGCATTATGAGGTGCGGATGTACGATCGTGTGCCTGTTTCAACAGCAAATCTCAATTTCAAAATAGAGAAACACACACGCATTCACACATTATAGATATAATACACATCACAATGCACAATGTACATCCACATCCTCGTGTGTGATCATAAATGAGCGAGCTCTGTATATTTTGCTGAATGGTAGTATATACGCCACCATGTGTTTGCAAGGATGTGTCGAATTGAGATATACCTGTGCGGGGTAGTGTTGCTATTACTATTGCTATTGGTTATACCTACAGGATATATCAGCAGCAACTGTTTTCCCCCCTGGTCCCTGCATCCCTTGGACGTGTATCCTACCCCTTCGACGATCCACGGCGTCGAAGAACCCGTCGCCATGACAACACTTTTCCGCAACGTACCCCGGCCTGAATCATGACGTCACACAACTTCGGCGTCGGCGTCGACGGCGCCAGCCAGCCAGCCAGCCAGCCACCCTCTACTCAATTTTCCCCCACCAACCCCCGTTTCAACCCCCAGCCCGTTGATCGCCTCGCGGCCGTCAGCGGCGCCACAAAGCTGCGATCTGAGCTTTTCCAAGATGGCAGACAATAGTTGGGTCAGCATAGAACCGAGGCCATGAGCCACCGCGTCGGGTCCTGACGTGGTGACGTTTTGCGTCTTCGCGTTTTCGCGCTCGCTCTTGATCGAGCTGAGTTTAAACTCATTGTCGATGATCGATCAGGCCGAAGATTATCGCGCCTGACTAAACGGAAAGTATACCTAATTTTCAGTTCGGGATTCACTGTAAACACCATTTCCGACCTGACCTCGTCGTCGCGGTGAAAACCGATAGGACAGAACATAAAGTACTGTGTGAAATTTCATGAATAAAATAACAAATTGAAAAAAAAAAGAAATGAATATAATAAAACTGTATTAGCATCGAGTTGATAACGAAACATCAATAAAACCAAGAAAATATGAAAGTCGAGTTAGAAATAGTGACGTGAGTGATGAGCTCCCTGAGTTTCAGTTTCTAGTGATATAAACCGTTTGAAATTTGATGCGGAAAACGTAATATCGAAAATACGCAGTGAGGTCGTTCGATACCGAGAACGTCGCGTTATTCCATATATGTATCGAATAGATGCAATCGTAGGGTAATATCCGCGTGCATGGCATATTATCGGGGTAAGCTAAGTCGAGTAGCAATGTGTGCCGTTGGTACTGCCGCCACTGCCCGTTGCTGTTATGCTATTTCATGCGGCAGAGATATCGATTGCATCCCATAAAAGTTGACCCGGAGTCTCGGAGCTTTTTCAACTGGTTTTACACGCAACGCGTGTGAGTTTGTGATAATCCGGTTACTTAGACGAATGCGAGTTATGAAAATGAAGAAAAAATAAACGGCCACCCCATGGGAAAAGAAGAACCTTCCATCGACGTGTGATCGCGTTAATATATTTCCCCTTCGATTGGTAACACGACCCCCCAGTATCTCCCTTGGGACGATTTTTTTCAATGGATATATTTCTGACTATATACGTGTCATCGATTGTATCGTTACGCGATTTTGATTGATATGTACGCGTAATTTAATTTAGCCAAAGCTTGCTGCAGTATATTCCTTTACCTTGCTAACTGTGGCTGACCTAGGACTGACCTAGGACTGAACAACGACGCCGAACGACCCGCACCATGCGCAGAGACAAAAACTGAGTATAGGTGCATCTAGACCTATCCGTGATATTAGAGTAATTTATACCTATACCTTATACTATGCTAGTAGAGAGAAAAGCGATAAAAGTTAGAGATCATTTTCCAATCGATATACTGTCATCGCTGTAAATTAATTTTTTACGCCGTTCCTGTATGTAAATCTAAACGTTTATACAATAGTGAAGAGACTCGATTCTATACCGCGTTCTTTCCAAAATTATACCCAGTTTTTGTAATCGGTATAATCTTGTCTGATATATCGGTGTCGTCATATCCGCACGCAGGATTTATGGGATGTAACTAGTTATAGTGGTGAGTGAATATTCTATTCTGTTTTTCATTTTTTTTTCGTATTGAAGGTAAAAGATTTTGCCCATGTGGGTATAATTATAGCATGATACACTATAATAGGTGAATTTTCATCATTTCACTAGTGGGTACTGCATGCATACATCGTTGAAATCCCAGTGTAGATTTCAGAAAATTGGAAGGTAAAAAAGAGAGTACCCATTGGATAGCGACCTTGTATTTTTGAACTTTAAGCTCGCCCTTTCCGGTCGCGTCTTAAGCGATTCGGAAGCTCGAGGTCAGTGCTGGTATGGTGACCCAGTATTCAATTGAATTTAAAATACTAAACAAGAACGAGCCAAGGACGTGAAATTCAGACTCCAAAGTCTCCCTTTTCAGGATTGCTAAGAATGAAGAACACTTAGGGCGTGTGAAAAATTTCACTGAAAGTTGTCAGCTTTTATATAAAAATATGTTCAGGACTTAAAATGTACCTTCATGCTTGTTACTTCACATCGCAATTACGCGATTAAAGAGGCTTCGGGTATTAACCGCGGAGAGTGTTACCCCACTGACAGATAAGAATTACCGTTAATTAGAGCTTTTCTCACTTCATTGCCTGCCGTTGGACAGTCGCTGGAAACGCGATAGTAAATCGTTTAGGTGTTTAGGAGCGGCTTGTCTTTACCTTAGCTATTAGCCGCGGTGGCTGACCAAAACATTATTACATTCCGTATAATCGCATCATCGGGAGTTTTTCTATTTTGTTACTATCAGTGGCCTCTTAACGTTTTTTTGGATGAATCCAGAACGCGGATTTATTACAAGAAGATTCTTGACCCAGGTATACAGAAAAAGAATGCGAAATATAATGGCGATGGTTTCATAAAGCTTCCTGATTCGGGGGTTTGTTTCTTGATTGCAGAAGATACTTAGCTTTCCTTAGATCGCGGCTAAAGACATGAAACAAACCCGTGGACAGCCACTGAACACAACGCTGTAATAATTACCAACGTGACCTATAAGTGTCAAGAATACTCGTATTATATTTTACGGATCAACTATTGACCGTGAGTTTAGCATTTCTTCACAAGTCACGCTTCTGTCGTGCATAAGCACTAGCAAGAGGCATTTGTCTTTTGGTCAATAATATTACGGGGTTTTTGTACGGACTACTTTGCTAGGTGATATGGCTTCTCGAAGCTCCATTCGATATGCTTAAACGTGTCAACCTCTTGCACTTATCGGTTGATGACTAAAATCCATTGTGTCGGATAAGCCGATGGTATATTACTCGGTTCAAGCAACTTCTAATTTCAACTATAGGTATGTATACCAGTTCCGATTTGGATTCAGGAAACTTCTGCCAACTTCAATTGCTCTTGTCAGTTTGCCAGCCCCCGCAACCTCATTGCCAAAACCGGCGCCATCGTCGGCGTATATTCTTATTTCGAATTATCCTTCGCTTCACGTCACACAGCTTTTCGTCTTTGTCGAGTGCAGGTCGTTACTTTTACCATAAAACAATTAAATTGGCACATTTTATTTGACTGAGATAACTTTTAAGCGGTTCTATTGTTCCAGAAGATCAATTAAGATGAAGATGAAGATCGTCTGGTTAATGCGACGAAACATTGCGAATAGAATTCTCTAATTCAGGACTAGCTGAAGTATTCTGTAAAAATGACAAAATTCGGAATGCCAAATTCTTCCCAGAATATTTTTATCCGCGTTAACCTCACGACCTCTAACCACATAAATTGGGAGCTACCGGAATACCCAACGGGATTGCGTGGCTACCAGGCGAAATAAATTCTTACCACGGTTTCAGTTACATCAAATTACCCTTGCAAAATCAATAAGCAGCGTGAAAAGCGCTGGGTTGGAAATATTCAAAGCTTGCGTTGTGCTGATTGACGAACTGATTGTGCATTATGTGTTTTTTTCATCCCTTAAATTTCTTATTTCTACAAATTTCGTAAATAATTAGTAATTTCTTAATTAGACCTCTCCAGGGTCTTGTGAAATTATTTTTGAATAAGACTGATGAGTTTTTGACGAATTTAACTGATGATCTACATAAATCTGGTTGGATATCCGCGTGCTTCACGTGACTGCTTAACTTCTAAATTACAAGCGGAGTACTGGAATGAAAGTTTATTCAAGGGACGCCAGGCTTAGAGCTCGGATCGCACCAGTGCGCAAGCATTGTCTGTGCTTGAATCGTGATATTATGCGGTAAGAGTGGCTCCACACTGCGAAAGAAAGATTCTAAAGATATTAAACGAAGATTAGCCGTTTTCTCTGGCAGCCCAGTTTTACTAGAGAAAAAAAAAAGAAACTCCAGTTTTCATTCAACGTCTATTCTTTTCTTTTCATCTTGTTTTACGGTCAAGTACTGCGGAATTGGCACCAATTTTGAAACTCTTCACACACTCAGTTTTTGCCGAATTTCTATCGCAATGCCCGCTTCAAAAATCGCTTCATTGTTCTGATTTTATAATAAAATTTGATCTTCTATGAAAAATTGCGTCGGAAAAATTTAACGTAATCAATTTATAGAATATCGTATCATTTCCATTTACTGCCATCCCCCATTTGCGACGTTATCCAAGAGTCGTTCCACGGAGAAATCTCATGCTCGAAACTTTCTCTGTTATCGGCTCGTCGCTGTCCGTCGTGTAGCGGTGATACGAACCTCTTGAATCTCTTGAACCTCTCCAGCCTCTCGAACCTCTCAAAGTTCTATAGAGTTTGATGCACGGAAATTACATCCAACGTTCAGATTGTGCCGCCCCACGGTTTGATAAGCTGTAAATGTATCAAATGTGGTCCGCGATTATGCACAGCGAGAAAAGATTTACCAGCATCACTTCGTTATTTATGGTTTTCGTCGAAATTTGAGCTGAGGTAATCCGATTTTTTTTTCAACACTCAATTACGTAGTATTAAAACAAAAAGTAACGAACATCTTCCTAGTATAGTAATTTGATGGATTTTGTTGGAATCAAATGCATTAATAATAGCAAATGGGTGTAATTGAATTCAAGAGGCTCCTATAGTGAAATTGAAATATTTACCACAAATTGACCATGAATAATGGATTTGGAACGAACCGAGGGAATATCACTCGATTAGCAACACCTTCAAAGTTCCATTTTGCCGGAGTCTCATTCCAGAATTAGTACCCATTATCTTATCGCTATTAAATTTTCTCTATCCCTCCGCACTCTGCAGCTTAGTTCCGCATTACCCTGTGCGATACAAGAAAAAATAAATAAATACATACATCATAAGATCATAGATGAAAAACTTTTTAAGACACATTTTTTACGCGTGTGGAACACGCGAATCGCAACATCTAACCGAGGAAGAAATTCCATAAAGACGTCCTTCACATTAACTGCGTAACTCATCCGTCATTTGATCCTGCAGCTCAACTTCCGCAGGAAGAGCGTCATGCGCGACGTCAGTCAAAAAAACACAGAATATTTATTTTTATCCAGATCATTTTTATTGCGTCATCTATCCAGTCGAGACCATGTTCACTCCACCTAAGTTTGCCAAACATTTTTTTTCTGGCGCTATAGACTCTCCTCAGATTACCAAAGACGACATAGCAAAGTGGCCGAGAATCGGCTTGTGCTACTCCATTTTTATTTGTTCAATATAAGTATATATATACGTATATCGTGTCATGATATACGCGATGTATGTACGGCGAAAGCCTACTGAAGTGATCGATTGACGTTATAAATAAAATAGCAGACTTTGCACCACATTCTTTGACAGCGATTGGCCGCACGTTCTGGCAATGTGTATAATGCGGGTGAACGCGATAAAGCTTCGGATTACGTGGTTTTTATTCCTGTTTTCTATAATCAAAGAATATTGGCAGTACGATAATATCCGTATATTTGATATTCTCTCCTTCAAATGTAATTTTATTTTTCATTCTTCCTACAAGGAAACCGAGGTTCCTGCATGTTGAGGAAATTAAATATTTGCCAATCTTCTGCCATTTTCAGGTCACCAGCTGTTTCCTCAACTATATTTTCCCGTTGTTCTTGCGAATAAAGCTTTGAAAATGGGTCAACGGGGTGTTTCGTGTACCTACCATTAAACCTGGATACAACATAGGTCGTTAATAATAATTGTCAGTTTATTAGCCGTACACAGACTTGCTAAAGGATTTCCAAGCTCAAAGTATATTATGACAGAACTTCTCTACTGAGCAAAGTAATTTTCTTACTATCCGCATTGGTAACCGGAAATGCACGTTTTCATTTCCGGTTCCCAATTTTTCCCGTTTATTCGTATTCACACCTTTGCCAGGCACACCCACAAGAGTGATGAAACGCAATCAATAAGACACGCTCGCAGAGTCTGTTCAACTCCATTAGCGAAACGGGGCCTCATTAAGCTTCTAGTCAATCGTGCATTTCTGTCCTTTGGAAGGAGACGCGGAAGGCTTGGTACGATCTATTCTCAAACTACTCATTGTTAGGTAACGAATTGTGAGCTCTAGCCACCTGTGGCAGAGCTTGTGACATCGGCTGCGATAGATTCCTATTTAGGTACATATACAACAGATTGTGAATGCAAGACGCTTCGTGGAGGAAAAACTTGCCCGAACATTTGTTCGTGGTGATTTTTCTTCCCTTTTTTTTTTTTTTTCTCCTTTGAAATCATTTATTTAAGAGAAAATTGTGCCACAGTGCCCTTAGCTACTTTGAACACGTTTCGGAAAGTAGCGAGACAAGGCCAGGCACGATGTTAGTTTTACAAAACAACAGCAACTGCAGCGCATTGCGACAAAACCCTAATACGAATAGGACGGAATGAGGTGGGAATCAATGCAGGACCTGGAGAATAAAGTGAGGTAACTTATAATAAAATAAGAAACGTGTTCGGCTCGTATCAAGCCACTTTTTATTTATCCGTTAATAAAAATTCCTCCTATTCCGAGGGCCAGTTACGACGATAAATTAAATTCCTACAGGCCTGAAAAAAAAAGATCGGTTGAATAAACGTCTGGCAAACGAGAAATCCGATGGTCGAGACGCGTGTCCCGCTTACTCTGGGACGTATAACTATAGTATAATACGGATAAGTGGCAGAGGGACATTTAATCACGCTAATCCAATCTACCCTTCGTCTTTTTTCCCCCCATGCCCTTATTTATCTCTTTTATCCACTTTTCCTGCTCTGAATGATTCTTTGACGCCTTTACCGAAAATCTTTTCGGTACAAGATGGCGACTGATTGTGAACGAGTGTCAAGCGGAGATAGAGAATCATGTTTGCAGTCAGCGTCTTGACGACTATAGCCTGAATCGCTATAAGAGTCAAATCATTGCTTGGCCCCTTGTTCCCCAATGCTTTGGCAAACTTTGAGAGGTCTATTTGCCTCACGTCGTGGCATGGCAGTGTTGTGTAGGCGATGTTGGATACTGGAAAAGGAGGGATTAATGTAGGTCACCGCGGCGGACGATCCCGTAACCCCAATCAATACCATACGTTCACCCCAAGTTCGGTTTGCCTGGGTTGGGTCGAGTGGGTCGAGTACTGGGTCGAATATTATGCAGGCGAAAGTTGAAACTGGGATAGTTTTTGTATGTTGTTGTTCTATGCAGCCCTTCGAAGTAACTACCAGCTCCTGCAAGCTCTTTCATCATATTTTCTGGCTTTGGTTGTTCACGTCATAGCGAATTCCTCTATCTTTACTATACTTTTTCGAAAGGAAAGAATTCGTTATGGATCTCTTATGCGAAGGGCAAAGGTTGATACTTTGCTATCGATATATATAATAATCCATCAAGTTCAAGCTCGTGTTGAAAATGAGCGAAAACCAAAGAAAATAACTCCATGTCTGATTCTGCAGGAAAAGAATCGGGTCGAACGATTCAACTTGATTGACAGGATTAGGTCGTTTGTGCGGTAGACATTGGAACGCGGAGCGTGCTGCAGAAAATACGGGAATGTCGATAATTCTCCAATCGCGGAAATGCTCGCATGATTGAATCAATTATTTCAGTCCTGGGAGACGGAATATGAAAATGATAAAAATTTACGTAGGCATATGTTAGGAATGTGATCCTGCCAAATCAAATAAGAAATTCTTATCATTCCCAGCTCGTCCTTTGACAATTATCATCATTTTATTATTAGGATTCAAATGTTTCACAATCGTTCGCTACTCGTCATCGAGTTGGAAACAAGAAAACTCTGTAAAACTGTACACGAGGAAACGTTCGGAGTTGTAAATCTCCACAGAGTCAACAAAGTTCTTTACTTTGCCGTTGAATAGGCGAGTTCCAGGTACTCGAAAACTCATCAGCAGCTCGTCGAGTGCAAGATATGCCTATATCTAGAACGTGTCCAGGCTTTTTCATTATCAAAGAGCGTCGGGATGCTTTTTAAAAAATGTTGAGTGCTTCAGGAACATGAGACGATCATCGAGGACCTACTATTTTCGCATTTAACAATCCGCTAGCAAGGATTTTTGCTCATAAAGAATGGTTTTGACGAGTGTTAATACTCTGCCAAAAATAACTGCGTTTCTTCATAAATTTCTTCGGAGCCGTCTTCTATGGGTCAGAAAATCGGTAAATTAGATTAGTAAAAAGTAGAGATTAGTAAAAAAAACTTCAACTCCTTGTTCAATAGCTGCAAGCTCAAGCACGGGTTCCTCAGTGAGAAAGCACTTGGAACAACGTATGCTGCTCGGGAGACACGCACGAGTGTGTTTGTTCATTGGTATAGACAATAACTCGCGGGTGAGTTCGCGGGCCGTCTAATGAGATTAAATTGAGCTTTAACGTGCCGTGGCCAAGCGAGTGTGCGGGGAACAGAGAGGATTGAAAGCTTCGGCTAATTGTATAACTATCGATTCTAATAATTATCTTGTATCGGGGGAAAGTTCTCGAAGCGGAATAAATGGCGAGAAAATTTACAGAGATATTATTGACTTTGTGCACCTTAGTTTATAAATACGATTGTAGAATTTATCATCGATTGCCTTACACCCCAACCCTCGCGAGCATTAGGTCACTTTAAGAGAAAGAAAGGATATTCCGATAGTTGGCCGATGATCCGTTTCTCCATTATACTGGCTTGCAGAATCTCGTTGTATGTCTACCCCTAGCTGGAAATGAATCATTCCCGAACAATGCACAAACGGTTTGTTTTGTTCAACTTTACCCCTTTATACTTTTCCACTATTCATCGGCCTACGAAGCTTTCTTTTCTTCTCGTTGTTGGTACCCGATGCACAACGTGCACCAACGGTTACCTCGGCACTTTTGCGTTCAAGTATATATACATATATCAACCCTCGTACAAAGGGTGCGATTTCAATGCTGAAAGAGATATGAAGAGGAGTTAAAAGGAGGCTTATACATTTTTTCTCTCAATCGTCACGCTAGTATAACCACTCGATTATCCTCAACACATCCACACGATATTCGGACGATTATAGAGCTTAACCGGATGACCTCTCCATAGACGAGAGAAATTCCTTGGAGAGTTACTATCGATTGAGGTTATAGCTGAACAACACCGGTATCGTTGTATAGCTGGAGTAGGAATTGTGGTAAAATAACAAAAATAAGTCCATCGAAACATCCGCAATTGTCTAGAAGAAACTAGTTGACTTTAGTCTGCAGCTGTGCGGATTCTCGCATGATGCACATTATCGAAGCAGAGTTTACAGATAATTGGTTCAAATTCGCAGAAATCTGTATATCCAACAAATCCAATTATTCACAGCTGGTGCAGTTCTCGTTTATTCCATGTACTTGCGCTTACGTATATAAATCGTATTGTATAATTGCAGGGTTACTCGAAAAAAAATTCAACAAGTTAGTATGAAGTCGTACTAATGAAGTCCTAGTATAATTAGAAAAAAATTTCCGTTTCAATTTACAACGCTCGAGAGATAAAGGGGGCGAGATTGTAATTGCGGATTTGAAAAGTTGCGGAAGGTCGGAATTCTGAATTTTTATACCGCCGACTCAGAGTTTTTGGAGAGATTATTTTCCCGATAGTCTACGTAGCCAAGTTGAAAAACTCTGAATGGAAAAACAGCGAAGGTTCAAAATTCCGAAAGCTGAAGATGCGAAAGGCCGAAACTCCGAATCTGCGTCATGCAACGTCATTTATTTCATAGCTTTGACATAAGCTTCACTTAAATTTACGGATTTTTGGACTTTCTGAGTTTTTAAATTCCGGATCTTTGAGCTCCCTGCATTTCGACTTTTCGGAATTAGCAAGTTCTGAACTGTACAGTTTCTATAGAAATACAGAATCATAACTCAAATAAATTCAGAATTTCGACCGTTCGGCACTTTTGGAATTTGGAACTTCAATCCCGCCCCAGTTACAGCTTGTGAAAAAAAAAAAAAAGATGAAACAACAAATTGTGTGTGAATGTCAAACGTCCGTCGAGAAGAAAGACAGAGGGAGTAAGAAACGTCAGCTCTTCCATTCTAATTAAGGCGTGAATAATGGGCTTCGGGATCGGTGCAGGGATGTGAAAAAGGCTGTATTCCAGTGGCCGTTTCTTATTCGTGAATTTTTCAGATTCGTGGAATTTCAATTCCAAGTAAGTATAATTGCACGGCAGAGATTGTCGGTTAATCATCAGCCTCTTCCGAGAAAAGTGTTCGAGAAATTCATCTCCTCCCACGCGTTTCCAATTGAATAAATACACAGGAAAAAACCATGGTGGACAAGAAACTGCAAAGGCTCTGGCTTTGGCTCTGGCTCTGGCTCTGGCCTGTTGTCAAGGTAACGTTGAAATTACGAGAGACTATGCCATGCCGTTGAATATAGCGAAGGAAAACGAAGCCGAACGACGGAGGAAAACGGCGAGGTTCTCCACCTATCTTACCGCGGCACGAACACACGGACGAGCACGGGAGGAACCCGCAATGCGGCACCTCCGGTATACCGATGGCGTCACGAGAGCCTCTGAAGCCTCTGAAGCCTGGACCCCGAATCCAAAGAATTTCGATAGTTATTTTTCATAAAAAAGTCAGACTGACTGGTTCGACGGTTATATTGTTCTTGCACAAAAGCAACTGCAGCTGCAGTTCCAGATACTATCGACACATGAACACGACGAAGAACACACACGGAATTTACCTATAGACCAAAAAATTTACCTACTGGTGGAATAATTTCACCCTGTAGCTGTAGCCTTCCGTGTAACGCTGCATAATGTTGGTTAGCTAGAAAAAATCAATAGCATACAGAATACTCATGGGTTCTGTTGTCTGGTTCCTCAGTTATTTATCGTGAAATTTACCTTGCCAATATGTTCATGGCTGAGAGACATTTTCTCGTACGTTGAAAAGACATCCGGTATCCAGGTGATATAGCTAGAGAATTTATCCTCAGCTGCGTGGATATCATAGCGAGATACTCTGATGAGTTTTAGGTATATATATATACGCGTATCGTATCGGAAGTTGCATCAGATTTTACAATTTATTATGTAACCTGATTGTACTCCGTCTAACTCATCAGCTTGGCTAATTACCAGAGAATTTGCGCACAGCTTCCCTGTTTTGAAATTATTATCTTCCCGGCTTGCCTCTCTGCCTCGTTACTTTGCATAGAAAACGGATGGCCCATTTTCCTTGTGATTATATCTTCCAGGTTAGAATAATCGCGGATCAAAGACCCTTGACGAGCTTTTAAATTCGAATTGCTATAGGGATCTTATACCTCTTACCATATTTCTTCAAAATATGGGGGGTCAAAATATCAAAAAAGAAATATTTCAAATGGCCTTATAGAAGTACAAATGTTAAAATAGCGATCGTTCAGAATGTAGAAAGGCTGTTTCGGAGATAAAGGCTTTATAGCAGTACTAAAAAAACGACGTTTAGATTTTATTTCTCGCCATTCAGGTATTCGTATTATTAAAATTCGAAATTTCGAGCATTCTACATATTGATCTTTTGAAATTTTGATCAGCACCCGTTTCCTTCTCCTTTCTTTGTTCGTTCTTCAGAGGAAAAATCCCAAAAGAACGGATGCACTTTTGCCGAACGGAGTGTGCTTCCCGATAAGTGAATTATTCCACATGGATGCAGAGAGGGACGGTTGATAACTGGACGACCTTGCTTGACCTTGGCCCAGATCTTCGGTTAATGAGAGTTAGCCCTTTTCGAACCGGTGGAGTCAAAGTCGCTGTCCCTAAGCCCGAGATATCTGCTTAAGTGCCACTCGGTGGCGTCAAAGTTCAGACCACGGCTTATTAATCAGACTAATAAGCTCATTAATTAACCGTGCCTTGACTAAGATTACAAGTTACCTTGCGATAAGTCACGGCACACGTTGTCCAAATTTTATTCAGGTCATACAAGGCTGGTCAGATAACACCGGCCCATCATACTCGACGAAAAAAAAAAGGATGAGCACTTTCTTTCGAGGGAAATGAGGTTTAGAAATTCATGAATCGTATGGGTGCAGCGCATACGTGTGACTACACGTTTCTTTCCATTTCCAATTTTGTTGAATCGCGTCAAAGTTGCTGGTGTTGAAATATTTTGCCAACAGAAGAAAAAGAAGAGGAAGAAGAAGAAGAAGAAGAAGTAGAAACCGAACTTGAGCTCTTCAATGTGAGAAGAGTTGGAGGAAATCGACTTTCCCAACTCTACTTACTTTGCTCAGTAGGTACTTGATTTTTTTCTCACCGTCCGTGAAATCCAATTTGTTTTATTCTTGGGAGATGACTACTGCTCTTCAATCTAGATCATGAATCTACTCGTGGATCTTGTATTTTCGAGAAGTGAATGTGAATACATTTACCTATACATACGTGATCAGGTATATCAATAAGTATACGTATACGTGTGACACACGTCTATACATCACATTCGCGGAAACCACACCCGATACTCTATGGGAGTTTCAATCTAATAAGAGCCAAATTTGATGCCTCAAGGTCCCATAGGAAATTAAAAATTACTTTCATATGCCAACAGCAAACTCAGCAAACAGTAGCGGCTTCATTGACGAAGTAGGCGATTTATCATTTTTAGAATTCATCTTTGCAAATAAGATTCCGCCAAGAAGAAAATCCGTTGAAGGTACATACCCCGAATCGTATACAAATAACATCCGGATCTGATTCAATGTTCACATATCTTGCCCACGCGATCAGAAATATCGTGTATCGAAAATGCCTTTGCGATGAAACGTGTATTGAACGCTGATGTCATGGAAAAATCTTCCGAACGGTTTATGCTAAAGATATTTACGCTCCAAGGGAGGATGGGCTGGAGGCATGGTGGGTACTGAGTGTAGTGGCGAGATTAGGGTATCAGACAAAATCGAACTCATGTGAATCGAGTAATTCGGATTCTATTGGGAATTTGTAACATTGAAAGTACATTTTGTATACTTGCGTACATAGACATGTGTGACACACCTCGATCTGCTTCGCATAATTGGACATTAGCTAATCAACTTTCCTGTCTATCGGGCTCAAGGGATATATTCTCGTGTGGGTTTGCGCTGGATTTCAATCACGCAAAAAGCTATTTTCATTAAAAATTTCCAAGACTTCAACAGATTGCGGTACAAAACGAAGAGAATGAGAAATGGGAATCTGCTTTTTACGTATCTTTATGCCTCAAAACCAGGGGTGAATATAATATATCTTCCTTCATTTTATAGCAGATAGCTGCAATGATAGTACGCGTCGCCTTTGTGAATCACCGCAGCGTGTAATGACAAATAATTCAATTCGTTTTCAAATTTTTGTTCCATCTAAAAATCAGGAAAATTGATACTGCAACTATACAGGCTTGAGTTGGAAGTGAGGCAAACTAAAAATATTGAAACTTTCATGAATTCAATTGAGGACGAGGAAAAGTTTTTTTCGATAAGGCCCATTTGAGGGATCTAAATCCAAAGTCGGCCATGTCCAGAAACGATGAAAATTCTAAAATGATAAGAGACTAGAGATCTGAAGGCAACTCAATTCGTTCAATTTGGCCTGTAGTCCTTAAACCAGACGACAGAAGTACAAGCTATTCAAGAAACATGTAAAACAATTACGTTTTCTAAAAATTTTTTCATAGAAGTGAAACATGAGTTCATACTGCGGCGTTTATGAGTGAGGATGATATTAAGATGCGCGTTTATTACACCAGTTATAGCGTCCAGTTGTATATGGCGGGGCACTCGTGAAGTGGGCACGATTCGTGGGCTGGCAAGTAGGCGAATCAGTTAGAGAGTGGACAGAATCGTACGTCGTGCAAAAACCTATGATAACTTGCGGATTGTGTGAAGTTAGAATCCGTGGACATATTTGATGGAATTATGTTTATTGATGTAAGACGACGAATGACTGAATTTCGTCATTAAAATCTAAGCCAACCACGCTCACAGTGTAATATAATCTGTAAGACGTGTTTAACAATTGGTTATCGTTCTGTTGCAGATAAATAACTCAACTTGGAGTCCGGACTATGACAATTCGGACCACAGATTGATTATACTCGCCGCTTCATGTATACGTAAGTAAAAAAAAAATCACTAAATCGGGTTTCAGAATAGGAGATTTTCAGCAAGTTCAGTCTGGGGGTCTCGGGTATCGGGAAATATGATGCCGTCGACAATTAACCCCCTGCTGAGATAATTGAATTAAAAAATCATTACTCATAAATCATTAGGTAGCATGAATTTGCGATAGCATATCGTGGGCGTGATAACGTAACTTCATCTATATAATTTGATATTCAGTACCCGGTATACGCGGGGTTTCAAAATCACACGGAAAATTGAAAGGGTTTCAACGTCAATTCGAGAGATTTGGCAGCTTAGGCTTCAATCCAAAATTCCCTAGATATGTTATCCCAGCTAATATAACTTCACCACATACATGACTACTGATTTGTCGTTGCATTTATACAGTTGTAAATAAATAAATTTACTATGTTCCTATATTACTCATAGATCAAGAAAGTTCTGGTCGGGGTTTCGTTGGATAGGTCGAATCTGTTTGATCATTGGAATTGAACCTAATACATGCGACTCTACAAACGCATTTAGACGTGACAACTTATAAAGGCTCAACGAAACCATCGCAATGAAACAACTAGGCGTACATAGTCCAGACCAGGGTCACTGGTTATCGTCATTAAAGAGTTTAAGCTACACTTGAAGCTCCGGGGGCTTAATAATACGGACTGTTCTTGCCGGTAGCTGTAGGTACTCTAATATTGCACATCCGTTTTGATTAATATTTGCCAAGTAGTCGTAATTATATGACTCAAAGATCGTACGTCACGGTTTTACGTTTTACTACACTACATGTATCCTCCAAACAGTTCTGCAAACAGATTAGGACTCTCTGCGTAGGAGTATACTTATTGTAATTGAACTTAACTTACAGTAAGTAAGTCTCCGCCAGTCACTTCCGCGGAAAGATAAAATATTTTATCAAATTAGTTGCATTGGACTGTTTGTCACCCCTTAACTTTTTTCTCTGTTCAATTTGGACGTCAGGACACTCTCTGCAGATCAATCGTAATGGGACGTAGCTATTTTTCACCAGTAAAAGACAAGCTATAGTCCATCTATCCCCCTAAATAACGAAGGGTAACACTATCAAGGCCAGGAAAAAAATTGATATCCGGATTTTCAACGAATTTTACTGCGTATTTTTTCAGCCTGAGGTGGAAAAAAAAAAGTGGATTTTCAAGTATCTCTCTGCTTATATATACCCTATACGTGTCAAGTACAGCGACGTGATCTGGCATTGACTAGTTTGCCGTAGAGCTCGGAAGATCTCGAGTTTACGAAGCGCGACAAGCTCATCTGAGAATCAACTTTTGAGAATGATTCACATCGTATAAGTCAGTGAGGTTGATGATGACATCCCCTAATGGGCACCTAGAATTCCCACTGTAATTTGCCCAGATTCCGTCACGGGCACAAAGATTATCATTTCCAAGGGCACGCAGCTTTAAAGCTCTTAAAATTCCTTTGAAAGCTAAAAGCTGCTCAAGATTTCCGCTCATACCGACCGCCTATTACATTTACACAGACGCTCAGTGTGTAATGTGTTCAGGGTTACAAATATTCCACTCGAGAGAATCAAGATTCGGACTGCCATCGAGATGTCAAATTATGCTCAGCTAACTCATACCCGCATACCGATGACTAACCATCGGGATGATTCGAATACTCACGGAAGCTTCGGTATCAGGGAATTAGCCATTATTGATCATTTAGAAATGTAACGGACAGGTGGGAAAATTGGTCCCACTAAAAATCTATTTTTTTTTTTTTTTTTGGGAGGCCCATTTCGTCTGCAATTATTGGACTCTGCACGTCCTTCAGGTGTTTCAATGTTCGTTGTCGTTTAGGCTTTTGGTTTCCCGATAAAAATTTACAGATCTATTGAATTGGTCTCTATTTAAAGCTTTATTTTCTCAGTTTTCCCTTTTTTTCCCCGATTCCTTCTACTGTCAATTGACAAAGTGAATAAAGAATTTCTATTTGTTATTGATTAATTTTAACACAATGTGTCCGGATCTCAGACAATGAATGGTCTCTTTATATCTCGTAATTTATCTTGACAAACCGGAATGAGAATGAAAGAGGGCAGGTAATTGCGTGGTGGTGTTTCTTACGAAGTTTAAGAAACTAATCGGTACTTTTCAACCCCTGACTCAACCGTGCTCATCGTGGAAACTAATCAATATACTTGTGCGAGAGCTTCGCACAGTTCAGTAGTGATAAAGAAAATCGGTAGAGGGTCCTAATTTCTAGAAAAAGCCTCAACCTGGCCAGATGTGTTGCTTGTGTCTCGTATACTCGAACATTTTTTGTTAAGTTGTCATTTTCGGTTGTTTTTTTTCACTTATTTCGAGTACCTTTCGTGTCTTTTTGGGGGTAAATATTTTTCATATGCATAGACGTATAAATATTTTCGAAAATATCGATAAATCTCTTGTGCGATAGAAAAATCGATTGGGAAAATTGGAGTTATGAAGTAAATTCTGCGTTGTGGTGGCACGTGGTTGGTGTAATCAGACAATAGCAATCGTGCGGGTGTTGTTTGTCTTCCTGGCACCCTCACTCACTCCTTAGGTCTTCTTATTTCAAGCCATTGAAACGAGAAGTGGGAGTGTCAGTTAGCTTTCATAACTTTCGAGGAAAGCTAGACGCCGTTAAAAGGCTTTCTTTTATCCTTTGATCCTTTGAAACTTTTGTTTCACGAACGCCCAAAGCTTGTTTCATTCCGAGTACAGCTAATTAGTAGCCAATTCCGAGAATACGAGGTTTCATGTACATACTCGGTACCATCACCGGGCATCATTAAACATGCCTTCAATTGAGAATTCTTCTTTCTCGAAAAAGGAAGTCCTCGATCATTTCCGGTATCATTCACACCTGGCATCATCACAAAGGCATAGACTCGTAGGTATGTATGTACCATATACAGAAATTCAAGCCCAAGTTCATCTTCCAAATTCTGAGGTACCAATTTAAAATCGGCAAGTATATAATTCGGAGTCATTTGACCAAGCTAATTTTTTCATACTGATGCAAATATGATCTGTGATGGCTTATCTCAACCCCATGAATATCATTGAAATTCTCCCCATCGTCAGCTCTTTCTCGGGCTCATGGCCAATGCCATTCAAGGCCTTGGCCATTCATTCGACGCAGTGACGTCATGCCGAGGAGGGCTCGGGCGTGGTCTGTTACGTTTTGGTATTCCCTCTCTTTCTCACCCTCCCTCTCCTCTCTTGCTTTTCCTCATCCGGAATAGGGTTGCGGGGGGGTTGGTCTGGCAATCGATATCCCCGGAATTCTTCCGGCGCTCGCGTCCTCTTCTGGTGTCTTCCATCGGCGGGTATTCCCCGTTAGAACCTTCTTACACTTTTCCGGCATCGGTTGTTGGTAGCAATTATTATCCTTCTATGGCCATGCGTCATCATTGATCAGTTAGAAGCACATGGTCATGCTCTCGTCAATCCTGGCGCGTCGACGCAATAGAACCACGTAATATCATATGAAATTTCAGAACCTCATAGAAAATGGGTAATAGGTAATCCTCATGGTGTTGTTTTTCTGGGTTCATCAAATTTTGCATAACAACTGGGTTGAATTCTTTCGACTACATACCTAAGACAGTCCTCACTGAAACTACAGCTCAATTGACAAATCTGCAGAAATTGATGAACTTATACCTTCTGGTTTTCACTTAATTTCTAGGATGGAATTAGATCAAAGGTGAAATATCCTATTGGGCAGTCTCAGGTTAGGTATATGGGTAACGAAAAGGACGATGAGGTTGATGATTTTCATGATTGTTGGTTTACCTGAGAACCGTTAAGCCTGGTTAAAAATTTGCGGCTAGAAACCGCACCGCATCTATAAGGTATTAAAGCCGAGTACTTTACATGAGAATTAATTGCTCGCTTAATCGTCGACACTCATAATCTCTTGTTTGCGGCGGAAATGAATGGGCTAACGATAAAGTCGAGTCTAATTTTGGAGCTGAGATAAAAAGGAGTTGAGATTATGAAGAACACGATTATCATAGGAAGGCAAAGCTTTACACTCATGCTGTCAAACAGACGTCAAGATGAAGAGGTAAAACTCTAATATTGTTGGCTTTAAAATCTACCAAGTTTTTCTCTTCCGGCTAAGCAATAACTCTCGTTCATATTCTTAAGGGCTTTCTTACGAGCTTCAATTTGTCAAGTTTTCCAAGATGATTCGCTGTCGTGGATAACAACTTTCTAATGATGCAGGGGAAAAAATCCTCCCTCAAACTTACCTCGCAAAAATTCATCTCTTGACGGCTGGTTTGAATTTCTTTTGAAATTAACGACGTTGCCCAGCTGCCAATGGATTCAAATGGAATTTATCTAGTCGTCAAATTTTTTTCTAATCATCGAAACGTTGCGATAAATTGGAATTTTTGATCCGTCAAAAGGTCGGACATGAAAAATCTTGCTTCGCGTTGGACGGGCCCCTACACACCTCGCACTGCCGCCCTGACCGCCGCTGCATCAGCAAAGGAGAACCTCGGGTGCAGTAGCATCATCGTCACCGAAAGCCGGAGCCCGAGGAGTCCGGTAGCGTTGCAACCGCCTCCCCCATCCGTCCGTTCCTACGAAAGCAGCCCTTTTGCCTTCGCGGCTAGAAGAAGCTCCATCCCCAGGAGGCAGCTGAGTATCGGCTACCCCCGACCTCATCCTCGACTACAGCACCGCAGTCCACTCATCTCTGTCAAACGTCGCGTCAGCCTCGAGAACTGTTAGCACCAATCGTCAGGTAATGATTTTTACCAATTTCACCATACAGATCCAGTCAAAATAGTAAAAATTGTTCACCAGGGACTGGGAATATCGAGTATAGCTGCATTATCAGAGCGTCCAGTGATAGGGAACACCTGGAATTCTTAGGGAATTTTGCTAAAGTTCTGAAAATTAGAAAATTTTCTATTCAAAATCGAAAACCAAATGCATTTTAAGATTTCAACTCTGAGAAAAGGCCAAATATTGCCCTGGAGAACGTGGAATTTTCAGGGAATTGTGAAATGCTCAGTCGCTGGACACTCTGTTTATTGTCATCTCATAGTTGTAACATATTTGAACAAGTTCTGCCGACATTAGAACCGCTCATTTTTTTGGTTTAAATCTGATCATTTGTGAGGAAATTAATTTTGGAAGGCTTCAGAGTAAAGAATTTTGGAAATTTTCCGCCAATTTGGTGCGAAGGCTTAACGTAATGAAGGAAAAAGAGTAACGAACTTTATAAGATCTTTCTCAGGTAAAATATCACGTTCAATTTGCGACTAATCGTTCTTTATGGCGAGGCCGATTATACCTGTTGCCATGTGTGGTAAGTGAGTCAAAGTGAGATGCGATATATCTCGAGTCTTTTTCCTCCGACTTTGACTTTTACCAACAATTATTACGTTAACCTTTCGTAGCGTCACACCTCGGAAAAATTACATGGTAGTCACACTGGGTCAAATTGAACCGACTGATTTTCGATTGGCTGTCGTACAAAAAACATCCATAAGATTTTTGTCAAAAAATTATGGAACATACTTCGAACATTGTAGAGTAGAATATGTACCATTAGTCAATTTGACCAAAATTAAATGTCGATGTGTCTAAATAAATTCGCGAAGATCCGAATGTGCAAAAAAATGCACTTTCTCAGTAAAATATTCATAACTTTTTCATCTTTCAATTTTTTCTAACAAATTTTTAGGGTGATACTGACACTATATGGTACTCTAATTAGAAAAAAAAAAAAACTCATCAGCGGAATCACCAGGGAAAGATATTCATTTTGACATCTGAAGTGGGTCTATTTTGGAGTTGAAACAAAACTTATTACGCATTCTACATGCTACACAGACACCATCTAAAGCCATCCCCATAGAGATATTCATCCCTCGAGGTTGGAAGGTGGGTCAATTTGACCCACAGTGACTACGGAGGGTTAATGTAGAGTGTATTATAGTTTTTATGCTATTCTAATGATGATTTTGCGAATTTTTGCGAAATCAAAGATATTTCGACTCGAAATTTACTCAGAGGGAAATATTCATGAGCATTTTTTGAAAGAGTTTGACCCTGTTTTCAATCTTCTTCAATTCAATTGACCTAATCCGTTGATTCGCGATAATTGATAGAACGGTGGCTCAGTCGGGTGCAGCTTAGACAATGTCCGAAGACTCTGACTCCATATCAGAGGAAGAACGCAGCTTGTTCCGTCCGTTTACGCGGGAATCTCTGGTAGCAATCGAGGCTCGTATCGCCGAAGAATATGCCAAGCAGAAGGAGCTCGAGAAGAAGCGTGCCGAAGGCGAGGTAAGATCGACAGTTAATTTGACACCTTTCAAAGTCACCAGATCCACCCCATCCTGTCTCATTTGGAGAACAGTTTTCGATTTACTCATTTTGTTTCCAATTTTCGTTACTCGTCCTTAAACACGTATACCCATGATTTTTTTCGAGAACATATTTCCTCCATTTATCTGTAGACTCGAACTGCAAATATATCACTAATGAGAAACCAAGTGCACCATTCGTATTGCATTGATGATCATGTTTCTTTCCAAAACATAATGGATCGTTTGAAATAACAGGAATTTTTGGTTGACTCGTAAGTAACGCGTCCAAATTCGCGACACGTATTTTAATGATTGAAATTTGAACGTATTGGGTAAATTAGGGAGTGATACAGAACTATGAGGATTTTTTAACAGATGCTTGTTTTACGGAATATCGTGGCTGCTAGTCATATCACTTGAATGTGACGCGGATGAACATGGCATTTGTAATTTGAGACATTATACTTGGAGCAAAATCACATAATTTGTTGGTCCGTACTCAGTGATTCTGCAGGATTTTCACGTTTGCATTCTGATTTTCCATCAGCATTAGAATTTTATTATAAAAGTAGCCAAGTTAAGGAGGATCAAAAAAAATTGTTTCCAAATAAGGTTGACCTTTCAATGCTTGTATAAGGACGGAAATGTCTGTCAAAAGGGCACACCGCCCTAATTGAGATTGATGCCCTTCATGGCTTCATCGTTCGCGGCATATCTTTTCAAATTGAAAAAAAATTCTGTGATTTTGGTCACGATTGATTTCTCAAATTCGTATACTCCTGAAGGAAAACAGATGAAACGATATGTTGGAATTTTTACTCCTCGCTTGAGATTGAGATTGAAATTATTTTTTCAGTTCGATAAAAACGGAGTACAATGAATAATGTTGGTTAGCCGCAATTCAGTACGATGAAACTATTTTTTTTTCACTGAAAATAATCATCAACTGCATCTCTCCCGCATTTACCTTAATGATGTCTCTGTACGATTAGTAGAATTGTTTTTCGGTATATCATAGGTTAATGGTGGCAGATAAATTAAAGCCGGAACTTATTGTACAATGTACATATCGAAGAGTGAAATGGCTTTTGATATCTCTGGCAAAAATTTGTCTATCAAAGTATTACGTGTTATTGGAACATATAGGATGAACTTCGATACGAGAGTTTTGCGTTTAATTCACCAATTATTGTATGGAAATTCGTGCGGTTTATAATAATTGAATGATTGGGAAATTCGCGATTCGATTAACATCGTTAAAATGATAATTTTCCCATTATTTCAGTGATTTTCCAGTGTCATAACATTATCCAAAGTCAGAAATGATAATAAGTACATGCCTATACCTACATTTACATATTAACCTGCCACACATTTCCATCCTGCATTACCTCTCAGGAGAGTGGCATATATATTTCATGATATCATATGGCCCACGATCAAGTTCTGAAATGATACAAGAATTTCCTTACCAATTTTTCGAATTTACATTTCAATTGAATATTTTCGCGGTACAGCGAGAGAAAGAGAAAGAGAAAAGGAGAGAATGAGAGAGCGAGAAAGAAAGGGAGAAAAAGAGAACAGTGCTTTTTTATCATTCGAATAACTTCCATCTGAAATATAAATATTACTTGATCTGAACGCGGTGGTTATTCATTTCCCAGAATTTTTATTTTATTTTATATTTTCATGAATATGATGATTTCGGTTACCGATAACATGGAAAATTGCTTGGACCGTTTGTATCTGAATTTTTTTATTCAATGTGCAGTACATATTATATATATCGATGTTAGCTTGATTCACCGGAGCGTAAAGTTCTCGCTGAATAAGTACTCAAATGCTTAGAAAATAAGGTGACACGTCCCGTATTCGTTGAAAGAATTTTATAATCATTGTTATAATTTACAATCAAAATAATCGATATCAATGAATATTCACCAAATTGGCTTTGGTGTTAGATTGATAAGGATATACATGAGGATAGGGTACATATTATGTATATGTATATTGTATATACCATATACTATACATATATATGTATACATATAAATATGTATGTACACGTGTAACAAATCCATGCCAAATTTTGTTTTTGCGTTCAAATGTTTATCCATGCGTGTGAGCTCGATGTTTGTGATGTCATTCGTGCTCTGCCTGTGTCTATCTTTCCCCCCCTCCTCCTTCTCCTAAAAAAAAAAAAAATTCAGCTCCATTTTCAGCCCTTTGTAATATTTTTCCCGTAGTGAAGGAGACACGACGTTTGCCGCGAGCGTGAGGATGACGTAAACCGTTAAAAATAGATGCAAGCTTCCCGAGTGACCGCGACACGTTTACCGATAAAAATATATATGCATTATACATACCTACGTATGTACGTACGTACACAAGATGCAGTCAATTTTCTCGATTTTTCCATTACTTATTTATTGATTTTTTATTTTTCTTTTTTCGTAATTTCACAGATCGATGTTCATATAAATAGTCGCACCCGATTGATCGCTGATCGTTTAGGCGTGAAAATGACTTAGGTGAAGGTCGAACTCTGGTATTAAGGGTCAGATAAAAAGGCCCGAAGACCTAGAAGCGCGAGTACAAAGCTTTATTTTGCACTTGTGGTACCTACGGTAGATACGTCATCCCACACGTAACTTCCGGTTTCGTATATAAATTGACGAAATTGTCGCTGCATTCGTTGTCCAATCCTTTAGCGCACATTTATATATCGTTGTCACGTGATTTCCTTGTCAAAATGGTATATATATTTATACATAAAAATCCCTTGCTTCAAAAACTATTATTATTATATTATATTATATTATATGTATATACATATATATATATATGTTATATATTATATACATATTATGCCTCTACTTTCTCGTATATATACATTTTCTTTTCGGTTTCTGTTTTTCTATTCCGTTTGTTTTCGTTTCTCTGTACATGCGTCTCATCTTTTTCTCATCATCAAAACTGCTAGATACCAAATTGTTTAATATTCATCCAGAAATTTCATGCTGTTTTATGTGTTTGTATTTGTGTAACTACTTTTTCTCCATTCTCCAATTGCAGGGAGGTTTTGGCCGGAAGAAAAAGAAAAAAGAAGTAAGATGTTGTATCATGCTAAGTAATACACTAAATACTCTTATCACTCGGTCACTCACCCACTCACTCACTGAACAACACCTTTTCACTCCACTTCCAAAATATACTTACAGAATATACACTACCTATCACGGCTGCAATGTATTCAGATTTTGAATCAATCATTTTTTCAAATTATCTATAGAGATAGATTTGTATTTATCTAATATCCATGAAACGATAGTTATCAGCACACATGCTGGAAAATTTGTTTGAACTTGATTAGCGACAGATCAGATATATACACGTAAAATTAGGAACAAAAAAAACAGTTTTTTTTTTTTTTTTAGGAAAAAACAAATTTGAAAAATAAAGTATTTTCACAGATTGTCAGTTTACAGAAATTTGAACCAATTCTGTGCATTGTAGCCCCTCACATAAATGACAAACAAGTCACGTCTAAATATATGTAATATACGTATAGCCTCTACATTTCAATAGCCTGCTACACTCTTCAACAATAATTTATGTTCCTTTAGCTAAAACGACACCTGCCTGTACTCCGATACGCTCATCTCCTTAAAATATTTATCTCTGTTTCGTATTTCAAGCTCGTTAACCTCGTGAGATAGAACGGAAATGAAATATTGATTTTGGTGTATATATATCAGGGGGTGCTTCCATGTAATTATAAATTGTAAATAGGTTTTTATTCGCTTTGTAAATTTTGGCGAACGTGACATGATCAGCTACAGATCCCTTGATTTGTTGTTTTATTGTTAATTGATGCGGATTTGAGACGAAATATTGAAATATTGCAAGGAGTGAGCTTGAAGAGAATACGCTTGGCAATGCTTGTAGAATGTGTGTTATCTGCAGAGCTTGCGCGGTATATTATATTATAATTGCGTGAAGTATATAATATTCATGTTTAATGTTTATATAGCATCGTTATAAATATTACTAACTTATTTAAACTAGGTGCCAGCGTGGAGTAGCAGTTAAAGCCTTACTGCACGCCAATTAGCTCTAGCCGCAATAATTATGGAAGCTAATACTACTAATACCTTTTTATTTCGGCTTACACAATTCAAACTTTCGGTAGTTTCTGATACTTATATTGTAATAAAAATCCAGTGCCTAGTCCGAAACGTTCGACAATACCTAATTCGAACATTTATTCAGGAAGGTGACAAGTTTTAGGAGCTACCGAATTGTAATATATTATATTTTTACGATTAGATAATTTATCCAAATTCCTGTTTAACACTGATCTGACGATGAGTCATAGAATACTAAAGTATTTTTACCACTATCAAGGATCATCGATTATATCTTATGAAGAAATTTCAAACTTAAACCCATGTCCCTGACACTTTATTCGAACTAAATATATTTCGTGTTAATTATATATATATATGCATTTCGATGATGGAATTGGCATAATTTGTTGAAATTTGATGTCAATGGATATAAATATCAAATTTCTGAAATGATATTGATATTCAATTTGCAACATTAATTATGTTATTCTCACGCGGTGAAACGAATATTTTGGATAACTTCACTATATTGCATAGATAATGGAAAATTAAATTTTGCATCAATTGAGTTTCACGTGGTTTGTATTAAAGCGAATGAACACTAGAGATAAAAAGCAATCAGATTCAAAGCAAGCAGCTAACCAAGTAACCACTGTAAATAATAGCGTCACTGCATTGGTAAAGTGAAATGATTAAAGAAGCTGCAGTGCTTCGATTACGCAGACAATTATCACTAAGGTATTCACCATTTTGTAGGTACGATATGACGACGAAGACGAAGATGAGGGACCTCAACCGGACCCGATGTTCGAACAAGGTGCCCCCATCCCGGTTCGACTCCACAACGACTTCCCCCCAGAATTGGCCTCCACTCCTCTCGAAGATATCGATACCTTCTACCATAATCAGAGGGTAACTTACCATGTATTCAATTTAAATGAATTTTGAGGAAAAGTGTCCAAAGTTCCACAGAGTAAGTGTCAAGTGATGAACTATGATATTATGGATCTCAAGATGCCACGTGACTATGTTCCGGGTTCCATGATAACCAATTGTCATCACTTCGAAAACGCAATTCGTAATATCTTCCAAACTGTACAACCTACCGGAACGAAACTCAGGAGATTTAATGCATTACTACGGCAGAAAGTGGCTGAGTATTTTACTATTTAGAAAAAACGAATACAATTCCAGTCAGATTCATATTTTTTATGTTAGCTAGGTTAGGCTCGAAGCGATTTGTACCATATCACCTTAACATGAAGGCAGCCAGTGTGCAACCATTGGAACACTAAACCATAGTCCGAAATCAATTTATTTCTTCACCAAAAATTCAGGCTGAAACGACTGTTCTAGGATCCAGATGGTTTGGAATATGTGTGGTTACAATTAAGTTGATATGGTCAATTTTGTCCAGAGCCAAACGGTTTTTTTCTCTCAATTTGCCAATGACTCTACTCGAAATGGAATATTTCAATTTTCGGAAATCGATTGATCTTGATGTTTAGGAAATCAATGAGTTTCATATGGAAATTGAGTTCCTTTAACAGTCTCATGCAGTGAAATCGGATTCCGGACATTGAATAAAAGTGTGGTATTTTTATATTTTGTGAAAAAAGCTCAAACAAGTAGGTGATAATGTCGATTTTGTATTCCAGACATTCGTGGTCGTCAGCAAAGGCAAGGACATATTCAGGTTCTCGGCGACGGATGCGCTGTGGATTTTGGATCCGTTCAACCCAATCAGACGAGTGGCCATTTACATTTTGGTCCACCCGTTATTCTCCCTTTTCATCATCACCACAATTCTGGTTAACTGCATACTCATGATCATGCCCACAACGCCCACCATCGAGTCGACCGAGTAAGTTCCTTCCATAAACTTATCTTACACTATTTCTACCGATGATAGATTGTTTTTTTTTTTCTTCTACACTGTTTCTTCCCAAAAATTGTAGCCACGTCTATCAGATTGGGCAGAGTCTTATCAGTATTCACTATGCAGTGAATAAACCAAAATGTTATTCACTATTTAGAATCGATCATCCTAGAAAGATCTAAAGAAATAATGATAGTATACAGATTTCATTAGTATTCTAGCAATTTGGTATTTGAGCGGGTCCATGTCATTTCACTCGAAAAAAAACACTCAAATCGCGGATCTTTGCGCCCTTCGAGGAATCTTTAGTACTATGGAAAAAAAAAATAGAAGTTCACGGATTTCGAAAAATTTTCAAAAATGGCGGAGTTACGGGTGTTTGAATTTTTTTGCACTACTTGGTTTGAAAATTCATATCTCCGAAACCATTAATCGCAGCCGAATGATCTTGGACTCATTTCATTCACAAAAGAAAGAGCTACTGTTGAAAAAGTATGTTTGAAAAAAAAATTGATTTCTCCACCTTTTTTTCGTCATTTTTTTCCGAAATTTGGCCGCCATTCCCAAAGGGTACAGTAAATTTCATGAAGACAATTTTTTTTAGATAGCTGGATCCTTCCCCTTCAAATTCGTAAAAAAAAATTCATGGAGACCACACTAGGTCCGGAGAAAAAAATTAAAACGTCCGGACGTGCGTCGCCGCGCGTGCCGTTCCACGGTGGCGCTGCTCCGGTAGGCTCGCTGTTTCACGTAGCCGTTGAATTTCATTCAATGTTCCGCTATTTTCTAGGGCTATCCTCTCTTGGAAAATAGTTATTCAACTACTTTAGACTTCCAGAATACGTCTACTGGTTATTTTCGCTTGAAATTTTACTTGTTCCGAAAATTCCAGCACGGTTATTAATTTCCAGCACATGATTTCATTGCAAAGCAGCAAATCAGTTATTGGCAGGAGATAAAAAAAACCGTGAAAGTTGGTGAATTTCTAGTCGTGTGCGATTTCGCTGACAATCATGCGTTTATTGTACAAGATTCCACTCAAGGGTTCAACTAGAGATCCATCCAATCGTAGTTTATTATGAAAGTGACAGCGAGGGAGAATTGAACCATTTTAGTTTTGTAATAATTCCATAGTGTCTGAAACATAATACGATCGCAGTTGATTTATTACAAACAAAAAATTGATCGACTTTATGAAGAAGAAGTTTCAAGGTTCAATTACAATTAAAAGAGAAGTTCTTCTCAGATGGAGCAGCTTCCCAGTATAAAAATGAAAAGAATTTCATTAACATAACGCATTATTTTGAACCGTTCGGATGTCAAGCTGAGTGGCATTTTTTTGGCTACATCACATGCAAATGGCCATGCGATGGGGTAGATGAAACTGTCTGGCGAGTTTACAATTGATTGGCAATTCAGATCCTATTTGAACACCGCTGGATTTGTATGATCGGGCATGCTCTTATTTCAGGAGCATATCTTTTGCCTACTGCAGAACATACAGCAGAAGAAGCTATTTTACAAAATCGATTCGATGAAGCTTTGATGGTTCGTGGCATTCTGGAATTACATGTAGTCATTCCGATTTCTGATGGATTTATAAAAACGAAATTATTTTCTGCATCAGAAAATTTTGATCATGTAAAAGTTAGAAATTAATATTCAACTTGTGTGTCCAACTAAGCGCTATCGAGCGCAATTGCACTCAAAACATTGGCCCTTTTCAGAGTCACCGCAATTTTGCAGAAATCAATCATTTCCATTCCACGGAGCATAACTATTAGCTCTTCTCTGCAAAGTGACGAGAGAATCACAAAAGAGCCACAGTCATTAAATTGCACAAACCTATTGCAATAGAACCAGAACGTTGATTGCAGCACAGGTGTGTTCAACTTAACAATAACCGTGCTGGAATTTTCGGAACAAGTATAATTTCAAGCGAAAATAACCAGTAGACGTATTCTGGAAGTCTAAAGTAGTTGAATAACTATTTTCCAAGAGAGAATAGCCCTAGAAAATTGCGAAACATTGAATGAAATTCAACGGCCAAGTGAAACAGCGAGCCTGCCGGAGCAGCGCCACCGTGGAACGGCACGCGCGGCGACGCACGTCCGGACGTTTTAATTTTTTTCTCCGGACCTAGTGTGGTCTCCATGAATTTCTTTTTACGAATTTGAAGGGAAAGGATCCAGCTATCTAAAAAAAATTGTCTTCATGAAATTTACTGTACCCTTTGGGAATGGCGGCCAAATTTCGGAAAAAAATGACGAAAAAAAGGTGGAGAAATTAATTTTTTTTTCAAACATATTTTTTTAACAGTAGCTCTTTATTTTGTGAATGAAATGAGTCCAAGATCATTCGGCTGCGATTAATGGTTTCGGAGATATGAATTTTCAAACCAAGCAGTGCAAAAAAATTCAAACACCCGTAACTCCGCCATTTTTGAAAATTTTTCGAAATCCGTGAACTTCTATTTTTTTTTTCCATAGTACTAAAGATTCCTCGAAGGGCGCAAAGATCCGCGATTTGAGTGTTTTTTTTCGAGTGAAATGACATGGACCCGCTCATTTCCTTCTTTATGCCAATTATCAGCTAGGCTAGAGCCAATTTTGCACAATCGTTTGGAATCTACCGTTACGCACTGCCAACAGATAGATGATTCGTGCCAGAATAATTGTTTTACAATTCTACAGAGATCTGGTTGAGTAAATTTTTTCTTCGAATCATAAAATTTGCAATTTTGGCAGTGAGTCTCGGTGATTGACAAACTTCTATTAAACAAAATATCGATTCGAATAATACGCACAGTTTCCATGCAGAAAATAGTGAAACACATATTACCAAAATCAGTCTAATATACTGTAGTGAACTTTAATGATAAATTCAACTTTTATAGATAACAGTATGTATTCGCCGATATTACGGGTAGAATTAATGACAATAATGATGATATTATGTATAGATTTTGTGTAATTTGACGTGTCTTAGTTTATAGATCTCTATATAGTCATACTCATATCGTAATTTGTTCTGTTGGTAAGTTGGCATTGACCGTTGTTAGAAAATATAGATTAGAAAATCGTCGGTCGAGACAATACAAAAAAAAAAAGGAAAAAATTGTTAAGTAGATAAAAAAAAAAATGGCGTTCACTTGGATGTCAGAATTGGAACGTAAAAATATCGCTGTCTAATTTCAACACCTTCTCAATTTCAGAAATGTCGGTTCTTCTTGACCCGAAGAAACGTAATTTTTGGTGTTTTGTTTTTCATCCCAACCCCCAAGACCACGATGTAAAAAAGTCCAAAACCGACGGGTAGTTACTAGAATTATATTGTTAGAAACCAAATAGAATCACATCCGGAATATAATATACTTTTTCAGCTTTTTAGTTATTGTATTATAGATAACTATACACACAACAAGAGAACAAACTTGATATTCTGAAATATTTATAATAGAGGAAGGTTTCTTAACGGAGAACGTTTAGACGTTCGCATACATATAGACGGTAGGGAATAATCGCACGGAAGAAACTCATATTTTAAAGCTGAGCGGTGTATTTGTGGTTTCAGAGTGATATTTACGGGCATCTACACATTTGAGTCCGCCGTTAAGGTGATGGCGAGGGGTTTCATTCTGCAGCCTTTTACCTATCTTAGAGATGCATGGAATTGGCTCGACTTCGTAGTAATAGCTTTAGCGTGAGTAGTTAAACATATTCATTTTTTTCTACCAAAACCACGAACCCCAGTATTCCAAAACGTCAAAGCGCCAACGCAAGCCAGGGGCACAAAAAACATTATCAAAATAATGATAACCAGTACCATAACAACAGGTTATACAAAAATGATCCATATATACTTTTTTTTTTTTTTGCGTTACCCGTGTGCGCTGGTGGTACTTGGTGCATTTTGGAAATCGAAAGAAAAAATTCATAGTAAAAAATAAGTTTCATGGTGCGACGCAGTTGCAAATAGTTTCACTTATCTTCCGACCATACACTTTCATCAATCACCAAATAGTTGGGTATCAAGATTCGGAGACGTTTTATGCTTTGGAAGTTTATCTCTGCATCGTCAAAGTAGCCTGATAGTCTACCAATACCTATGAACCTATCTTTGGATCAAACTCTTTGAACACATCTATAGAAACGGAGTACGCGGTTAATAAATTAATCGGACCTTTTACCCCCAAAGACCTGGATCTAAGATTTTTAACGCCAAAGATTAGGTGATTTCCGGTTCTGGTACATCTTTTTCCCTAAGCTCTCCCTTATTAATTTTCGAGGTTATTTCGCGTTTGTACTTTCATGGGCGATGTATATATCGGGATTAAAATATGACGAGAGCTGAAGAGTATTTCATTTCACTTGGCAAATAGCAATTTGACGAACACTTATACCTCATCAAAACGTGTTTATTTAGACGTAGAGAAAAGTTTCCTCTGCAACAATTGATTGATAGAATATTACCAATATTACCCTCTATATTCGGAATTTTCTTTGAGGGGTATAATGTCTCTTTTGTAACTGGTGAAAACCTCTCGAGTGTTATGTGAGATTTCGATACGTATTCAATTCCATCTCACCACGGCACTCGACACCACTTGACCTGCACCTTGTATTCTCGAAGTTGTTAGAATCGATAAACTTCCAATTTATTAAATACAAGTGTTTCTTTCAATTACGATAATCATCACAATAAGTCCGAAAAAAAAACAAAAAACAAAAAAAAAAAAAAAAACGAAAGATAAAACGAGACAAAAAAAACGCTAACTAGTAACCGAGTTAGATTCCAGGTTAACATATAGACCCTTCAATTGATTTGTTAAGTACGCTATCATAATTACGTAGTATCGATTATTATCTTGTTGGACATAAGTTATAGAGAACTAGTTAGGGATAGAGTCATATACTCATATATTAAATACTATATACCTTTAGTTACCACAAATAAATAGTATATTATATATATATCTACCATTGTAATTCATTGTTATAGAATAGTTCTTGAAGCAAATTAATTGATTAACTAATTAATTAATTACTTAATATTGTTCGTAGATTAGAACATTTATATATACATATATAATTGTTGATAGATAATTCATAAAAATTAAGTAACTCCCTATATACCCATATACATCGAACCTAACCTTATCTACCCATACCCCCCATACCATTTTATATATTCGTCGTTATCGTATATCATCACGTCACTGCAATCTATCTTGAAAAAAAAAATCAAAAAAAAAAATTATATACCGCATCAAGAAAACACATTACCAGACCACATACCGTACCTTTACTCCATGCATGTCGTAAAAGTTCTAATTACATAGGTACAGATCATGTCTATATATTATTATTATTGTTATTATTATTATTATTACTATTATTATTATTAAATCCGATAAGAAACATATCATATTATATGCGGTAGGCTATAGAGGAAGTAGAGCGTTAAAGCTATTTGAAATGTGTTCGTTTTCGTTTATCGGTATCACTGTAACGTGTATGATGTTCGGGTGTATTGCAGTTATGTGACCATGGGCATAGATCTAGGAAACCTTGCTGCTCTGAGGACATTTCGAGTCCTTCGAGCCTTGAAGACTGTCGCTATTGTACCAGGTATGCTTAGTGATTAGAATAGCAAAATAGTTTAGAGATATTTACGTATATAATCTTGATATACATAAAATATCATAATAAAGTATAGTACGCTATAAGATATACGAAACAAGATAACTGTATAGGTGTACTTTTACGTGTATATATGTGTACGTTGTTCAAGTTGTTTTTTATTTGAAGAAAAAAAAAAAAGAGAAAATCAAATGACATCGTTAAATACGAGTGTTCAATCTGGCATTATCTCGCCAGAGTAATACTAATCATAATACACCAATTGTCCAGGTCTGAAAACAATCGTCGGTGCCGTAATAGAATCCGTGAAAAATCTGAGGGACGTAATAATCCTCACGATGTTTTCGTTGTCTGTATTTGCGCTGATGGGTCTACAGATATACATGGGTGTGCTAACGCAAAAGTGTATTAGAAATTTTCCGGAGGATGGCTCGTGGGGTAATTTGACCGCTGATAATTGGGAACGATTCGTCAGTAACGAAAGTAAGTCCCTTTAATTCAGGACTTATCAATAAAACCATGATGTAAAATCCATAAAGTTCCTACTCCTCCTACTAATGATTACCTTCAAATCTTTCGTATAGCAAATTGGTACGTGGATGACGCTGGCAATATGCCTTTGTGTGGCAATTCATCTGGAGCTGGGTGAGTTTCCGCAGGATTTGAAAATCGAATTGATATTCTTGTTGGGCGTTTGAAATTGATTTATTTTTTCATCGTTTGCAGGATGTGCGATCCTGGTTACACGTGTTTGCAAGGGTATGGCTCGAACCCAAATTACGGATACACCAGCTTCGACACCTTCGGTTGGGCATTACTCTCTGCTTTTCGTCTCATGACCCAAGATTACTGGGAAAATCTTTACCAGCTAGTTCTAAGGTCGGCAGGACCCTGGCACATGTTGTTCTTCATCGTGATCATTTTTCTTGGTTCATTTTACCTCGTCAACTTGATCCTCGCCATCGTCGCTATGTCCTATGACGAGTTGCAGAAGAAAGCTGAAGAGGAAGAAGCTGCGGAGGAGGAAGCCATCAGGGTAAGGCATTGTCATTCGTCGAATTATTTCATCACATTAAACCTTGAGACCTTCTGACCATGATGCATTTCTTTTTTTGTCTTGTTGCAATTAGGAAGCTGAAGAAGCGGCGCTGGCTAAAGAGAACAAATTGGCAGCTCAAGCTGCAGCAAGAGAAGCGGCGGCGGCAGCTGCGGCTGCTGATCAGATCGTCAAATCACCATCGGACTTTTCTTGTCACAGTTACGAGCTTTTTGTTGGCCAGGAGAAAGGAAACGATGACAACAACAAGGAGAGAATGAGCATACGTTCCGTTGAGTCGGTGAGCGAACACAGAGTGAAGCCACCCAACAACAATCACAGCAGTGCCTCGAACAAAGTCCGAAAAGTCAGTGCCGTAAGTACTACACAGCTTATCACTGTACAGGACAATCCTCTATCCATTATCCTTGCGACATTCCAGAATTTATATTCATCGCAGATTACGTGGCAAAGTACTTTTTTAATTTTATTCCATTTTTTTTCCTCTTCCATAATGGAGGGTTGAAGAAACTTTGATAATTGATGAAGATCCCGGGATGAATTGGGATCTTCGCCAGTTTTGATTAATAATTTGCTAGTTCTTAGGGGAATATGAATCTAGAAAAATGGAAAAAGTGTCGATTTAAAAATATACCTGCCTTTCATGAGAATAAATGACTTTGTTATTCGGGGTGAAGTTGAGGGTGCTGTTTTTATGCTCGGCGTTGGAATATCATCTATCGACTTTGCCACGTGATTATACTTGCGTTGTATATCCCGAGCTGATAATTAATCGAATGATCTATTAATTTCCATCCTTCCATCGAGTCAAACGACTGATTTGATATTTTGTTTCTTGTGAAAGAAAAGTTCCTTTTGAATATTATTCCTTCTTTTTGAAATTTTGAAAAATGGTCACAGCTTCGCTGCCGTAACAAGAACGTCGGTTTGTCAAATTCAAAAATAACAAAATTGTACAATTTAATTATCAAGAAATATTGAAAACCTCAATTTCCTCGACAGATATATGACAATTCACGCCGAAACACTATCACCGATAACATGAAAGCTGTGGAGCTTTACAATAATACAATTCAATCACTTCAACATCACTATTTGACGTTGCACTGTGACTATTTGAATAAAATATATCAAGTATTCAGAATCTTGCCTTTCATTTTATAATATTTATTATATTTTTCGAATTTTTTTTACCATCTTTTGATCACCGTGTATAATAGTTTGAAAACAAATAGCATGCTTGGGTTTGATTTTCATTAGGATTCCACGAAGTTTTTTTTTATCACGTTTTATTCTTAGAGTTTTCATAACTCAAATATATTGTTTATAATCCACTCGGATCCCCTCCCAAACGATCATGATACATCTAACACGAGCCACAATATTCGACAATCACTTGCTTGCATGACGTTTTGCATCTATTTGTCGAATAGCTAGTTTACACGAGAAAATTGGCCGGGCGGCTGACGCCAATTTTTAATTTCGTACCGAATTTGGTCAGACTCAAAAATGCTACTCAAGCCTATGTCTATAGCTCAATAAACGTGAATACACATTATACATTCGATATTCGTGATTATTATACCAAAGTTCACTAATTGATTAATAATAACAGCCACTTTGAATTCCAAAAGCTTTCAGGCCACTCGACCAATTGAATATATTGATATTAATATGCATATGTATACATACGACTATACGTACGTATAAGGTATACATACATATATATACATTACATACTCTAACGCCTACGCTTATTCTGGATGGCCTGAAAAAAAATTTCTTTTTCTATCTTTTTTGGACTTGTTTAGTCACTTCAGAAAAAGGTAGGATATAATAGTTATTTGTTTGATTATACCTATATTTCTTACAATCTTTATACTTGTGTGCAGTTCTTACAGCGGTGTCTCAATATGTTGTCAAAGAATTAGGGTCAATACACAGGATTCTTTACTTATGTATCAGCCAACGGAGAACTACTCGATAACGTAAAAACGGGAATACTAGAAATTATAGTAAGCGCCCAAAACGATAAAGCCTAGACAAATTCGATATCGACACATCATCATTTGGAAAAGCTCAGTCTGACTTAGCATTCAAGAATTTTTGTAGATTGAGTAGAGTTTGAGTAGCAAACTTTCTCAGCGAGTGACAGTGTCGAATGATTCGTCTATGGTTGCATAATCGTGCAAATTTCTTATGCAATACACGGTTATGAAAATCTGATAATATGTAACATGACTTCTATCGGTTTTTGGGGTTTGGCGAAATTTCGCGACAAAATTCAAGTCACTGCGGTGTACTCCGAAATTAGTTGAAAATGAAATTGATAATTCTATACGGAGTAGTATTCGTCCAACACGAATACCTCTAACTTGTACATCGACACGTACCGCGGGAAACAGACCATTGATACGCCATATTGATTTAGAAAAGAAATCGATATATATATTTCTATAACACTCAACTCGTTGTCTATACACAATAGACTTCTGTTTTGAATTGATCTGTGAATGCGAAGTAATGAAATACTGAGAATGATGCATCGCAACTGCATGCAATCGTGACATGATATAATACTTCTGGCGAACAGAAACATATATACGAGAAAGTTGACACGACTGTCTCCCAAACCCTACACACTCTCTCTGCTATCAGCAATGTGTGTAAGCTAATCGAACTTCGATCTCTAAGTGATTAGTTGCAAAAACATTTGCAAGATGGCCCAAGAATTATATTCAACATTCAAGGATTATGAATTATCTCTTTTCCGATCGTGTACCATGGAAAATGCTCAAAATTGTCCGTAACGTGATTCGGGATAGCGGAAAAATGAATCCCATGACGAAGCGTGATTAGTTAATTGATCATCGAACTCGTCAAAAACTTGCTATAATCATTCCAAGTCAGCTTTAATTCCGGAGATAAAGAATGGGGTTGTTGTTTTTCTGTTTTTGGCTAAACCGTGATCGGGTATCATCTGGGCCATCATGTATATGGCTGAATAATAATTAAGAGTAATGTCAGTCAGTCTATGGAACAAGTATATGATTTGATCTATGTGTGCTTCTGCAAGTGGTGCCTCTCCTTGGTGTAAATTCGTTTCACGTTACGACTGTTTGGTAGGAGATATCTTTTCTTGTTTTTTCTTAAGGTCTCTCGCGCCGCTAATGGCCAGTTTACTTATGCCTACCAGGATAACCTGCGGAAGGTACGTCTCGTGTTGTCATCAACGACTGTACGTACCCCTAAATATAGGAAAACTACTCATTAAGTAGCATACTCACCTTATTGTATTAGTCATGTAAGGGAGAACGTATATATATCCTAGTCGTATGTACCAGCTATTCGAAATATTTGTATACGTACACTTGTTTATTACATGGCACTTGCGGAGATCGTTCAATTGATATTCATCGAGAAAAACGTATTCTAAAGGAAGGGTAAAAGTGGCGAAAATTTGAAAGAATATTAATCGCCCGACGTATTGCTTTAGGCAAAGGATTGCTTTGCTTGATAAAACTTTTTGCAACTAAAAATGACCAATTATTAGTTAGAGTAATAGTTTATAGGTAAAAATTTTCCCGCACTTGTTGCTCTTAATAAATACCTGGGCAGTATTTGAAATAAGCAAAGAAAACGGCATGGTATATCGTACATATACACATACAGTGTTTTTCATCCCTAAGGTAACATATAGTTCAGTTTCGCTCGATGTGTAGTGTTTACATATAATTAATAATTATCGGCAAGGTTTTTAGACTGCTAGAGAGTCGTGTCGTAGAGATCCATTAGGCAAGTGTCTAATTAAAACGAAGTGAATATACGGCAGTGAAATACTTCCAAGTCATTTGCGGGTTAAGACACAGGATAATTAATTCACCTACCACGGATTAAATGAAGCTTTTGAAAATTTTAGTCCAGTTGATACACCTTAGAATGAACATGAGGAGTAACGTTGCTAATTTCTGATAGAACCGAGTCGAAAAATATTACCAAAGTGTTGAAAATTAACCTTCCATTTTATATTCCCTCAATTTCAGGCTAGCCTTAGCCTCCCAGGGTCTCCCTTCAATCTCAGAAGAGGTAGCCGAGGAAGTCACCAGTTCACGATACGGAATGGACGAGGTCGTTTCGTTGGACCTCCTGGTGGAGACCGGAAGCCTCTTGTTCTTTCCACGTACCTTGATGCCCAAGAACATTTACCCTATGCCGATGACTCCAACGCCGTAACACCAATGTCTGAAGAAAATGGCACCATCGTTGTTCCCGTATATTACGCAAGTCTTGGCTCAAGGCATTCTTCGTACACATCGCATGCCTCCAGGTTGTCGTACACATCACACGGTGATCTTCTCGGGGGTATTGCTGGAGCCGGAAAGCCGATGACCAAGGAAAGTCGCCTTCGAAGTAGATCAGCCCGACCACCGTCAGGAAATGGTCACGTAACTGACCAAAATCACAAACATCTATGCGTAAGTATTCTGCAGGCATCAGTATACAATGATGTTGGAAGAAAATCGGCAAAGACTGATAAAAACCGATCATGTATTTCCATTTTGTCTAATCGATTATAGGACGGAGATATGGAAGACCCGATGGGTAAAGTCAAACAGCAGGACAATAACAATCCGTTTATCGAACCTTCTCAACAGCACGCGGTTGTCGACATGAGAGGTAATGTAGCACTCCATAATGCAATTTGCAATCAAATTTTATCGTCAATTAGTTATTGTTTGAAAATAGAATTGTTGGCAAAGTTATCTCTAGTTGCCATCGTGAAATTAACTTTATTTGATGCTGTTGAATGTGGCGATACTCGTTACAGATGTGATGGTTCTGAACGACATCATAGAACAGGCTGCAGGACGGCAGAGCAAAGCTTCGGATCATGGAGGTAATATTTTGTCATTGTTTTTTTTTTTTTGTTTCTCTTTATCTATATTTGTCATGGTTTGATGTACATTTGTAAACAATTATATACTTATGTACCGTTAGCGTGATTATACATATTTGGCATAGATATGCCTTTCAGAGTTTTTACCTGAGTATACTGTTGTACTTATATGCCTAGATGCGTATATAGTACACAAGTATCCGGTATTTTTGTAATATACACTGTACATTATTCATAATTTATATGTATATTACTCATATACCACTGTCTTACAATATTATCTTCACTCGCACCCATATGAATTTTCGATTTGTTTGCTCTAACCCGAATTGTCATGCTTTTCAACGTTTGCATAAATTTATTCTGTGCCATAATTGTGCTACATATATATTTTGTTTTCCATGGTTTTTGCCATTAAAAACAAACAGTACAGATAATTTGTTTCATAATTTTCGTTTATTATTTATATTTTTTCTAATTTGTTTATCGTTTGCCAAAGTTGTAAAAAAAGGGTACGTTTCGCGCGTAAGGACAGCTGCAATTTATTTCAATCAGTCTCACGCTAAATATATACTATACATATAGAAACTCTACAACATAGAGATGTCTGGCTGTTAATTGTTCAAATTGACAATGTTATAAATATTCATCTTAGAATTGATGTAAATTGTTAAGAGTTTATTAGTAAGCTGTTAAATGGTTTCTCGATTCCTTAATATCAGAGTATGGAGATTAATAAGTGTTTTCAATTGCCTGGGTAGTCGATACTATCGAATACCGTGTAATCAGTATACGTGCAGAAATCGATGTTTCATTTTTTAATTACGTCTTTTTGTAATTTGTAAGTACTGTGTGTGTGTGTGAAGTAGATGGTAGAATTTTTGGGGAAAAAGAGTTTTTTTCTTATGGAGAAGGAAATTATTTTC
Source organism: Ametastegia equiseti (assembly GCA_963989295.1). Taxonomy (NCBI): domain Eukaryota; kingdom Metazoa; phylum Arthropoda; class Insecta; order Hymenoptera; family Tenthredinidae; genus Ametastegia; species Ametastegia equiseti. Next base: position 9,530,722 of record OZ022393.1, read on the forward strand.
ATCATTTTTTCATGTCGCATGCGTTTTTTCACATTTTTAAACTATTTATTGTACGTAATTTTTGTACATATATTTCTGCACTTTTTTCTTTAGTATTTATACGTATGCACCTATATATTCCCTTTCTCCTATCGCATACGTAGTCTTCTATACACAAATATTGAAAAAAATATATAATGTATTCGCATGTCGTGGTGCCCATGGCGCGTTATTTTTGTTATCTATCATCCTATTGCACATTCCATAATGACGAATATTTCCCAAGCTAGTCAAGTGTTCAAGATTTAGGAAAATGAAAGAAATAAAAATTATAGATCCAGAAAAGTAGACAAGAATAGTGAGAAGCTCGAAGACTATAGATTTGAACAAATATTGAATACCGTGAACACTTATCTCGCTTGTTACGTTTGTAATTAGTACAGTTATTATTGCAATGGTTATGGCAATCGTCTATTCGCATGTTTGGATTTATAATTATTATCCAACGACACGAAAGCCGATTTTTAACAAGCAGATGGGTGGAAGATGGAATTCAATCCTAAACTGTGTAGAATGAAAAATATAATAGAATTTTTTAAGCCACTTGTGCGAAGCACTCTGCGTAGTCTAGGAAAGATCTTCGGCTGTGCATTGGCTGTGTAGGTTCTGAAATTATAGGCATTTAGAGAAAAATCACAAACATGTACCTAGCAACATTACGTCTTTCTATCAATTAACATTATTACAATATATAGAGGTGGGGCAATGCATATAATACTATGCATTATTATAGTCACAAGCGCCACGCAACAATTGCACCGTTTCTTTTGCTGATTAGGAAGCCAGAGCAAAAGCACCTTATTATTCTGTTGATATGAAATAACACACATTATTATTATTATTATTATTATTGTGATTATCATTATTAATTCACGCTGTATTGATTGGCGTTATTATATTTACTTCTAATGAATATACTTCGGCCTAAGACTACGCCTAAAGGATCCGAGATGATAAAACAGTAATGAAATGATGTATATTATAAATTTTGAAAATTAAAAAGCACTCGGAATCCCGACGTAGCCTTGGTTTAATTATTTGGAATTAACACTCGTAGCGCACAAGGTTGATGACAAACCAATATTTCTGGCAAGAAGTAAATCCGTAAATCAGTTATCAGTATACGATATCATATTATAGTTGATAGAATTTCCCGCAGTATAACTAGACAGTCAATAGGTATAATTATGTAGATGACACTGGAAGTTTGATAAACAGTAATAAATGTCTCACAATTATGCTTAAACAATATTCACAAATTTCATTAGGTGTGCTTCCAGACATTTTGGTTCTCGTACGAAACGCATAATGGCTGCCTATTGTACAAGAATCATGCATGCACTTTGACTATTATACATACATATATCTATTATCTTCGATTCTTTTACAAGCGTCATTGTCGTTTCGACGTTATGGAGCAACGGTCAGAACTCGTAACGTCAAGGCATTTTGATAAAATACCTGACCCTTTACAGCTTTTTCAAGCTCCGCAGTTTTTTTTCTCATCGGGAATAATTAAATGGGCCTAAGACACGTGACTTCTGACCATTGGCCTTCATTGTCAACAGCCCCGTGGCTATCAGGTGATAATATTCCGACTCCATTTCTCCTGAAAAAAAAAAAAAAAACTCTTTACCCCAAAAAGAGTGGTGGCAAATGAAGTTACTAACATTTGGTATAGTTTCGATCTATTACTTTCCGACAGACGACGACGAAGAAGGTCCTGCATTCAAGGAAAAATTATTGGCCTTGTGCCTCCGTGGTATAGACATATTTTGTGTCTGGGATTGCTGTTGGGTTTGGCTAAAATTTCAAGAATTCGTGGCATTGGTGGTCTTCGATCCGTTCGTCGAACTCTTCATCACACTCTGTATCGTTGTCAACACTCTATTCATGGCTTTGGATCATCATGCTATGGACCCTGACATGGACAGAGTACTGAAGTCAGGAAACTACGTGAGTATAAATGACACTTAACACCGATCTCGAAAGGCTTACCAATCTTAATAATTATCGGCAAGTTCCTCACGTAGGTATTATACATCTGCCACCCTGTCATTGATCGCAATCTAATCTTGTTACAGTTTTTTACAACTACCTTTGGCATCGAAGCAACTATGAAGCTGATCGCGATGAGCCCTAAGTATTACTTCCAGGAAGGGTGGAATATTTTCGACTTCATCATCGTAGCCTTGTCCCTGTTGGAGTTGGGTCTCGAGGGCGTTCAAGGATTGTCGGTTTTACGTTCCTTCAGATTGGTGGGTACCGATAATGATGATTATTATGTATTAACGCATATGCCAATCACTTGTAAGTACACGTGTAGGCATAAGCTTCAACTTGCCAAGTTATATTTCAGTTGAGAGTCTTCAAGCTGGCAAAGTCTTGGCCTACGTTAAATCTTCTGATATCCATCATGGGTCGTACGGTTGGCGCGTTGGGTAACTTGACCTTTGTCTTGTGCATCATCATCTTCATATTTGCCGTTATGGGTATGCAACTTTTTGGCAAAAACTACACGGACAACGTCGACCGATTTCCTGACGGAGATCTTCCTCGATGGAATTTCACCGACTTCATGCATTCATTCATGATCGTTTTTCGTGTATTATGCGGAGAATGGATCGAGTCCATGTGGGATTGTATGTTGGTAGGAGATGTATCTTGCATACCTTTCTTCCTGGCGACTGTTGTCATTGGTAACTTGGTCGTAAGTACATTTCTCATATACTTCATATTAATTGATATCAACGATTTTGAATCAAGTGACATGTTCAAGGGGTCAGTATAGTAGTAGTGGGGGTAGTTTTAATTCACCTGTAGTTTTGCCGTACATCCGATATGATTTCAAGATTTTGGGAGGCTCAAAAATGCTCAAATGATTTCATACGATTTCACAAAGGGATATAAACCAAATTTTAAGAAATACTGACAGCTTAGAAATGTTCATAGAATTTAAAAGGGCATTTTCATTTGACTGTGGTTATTGAATTTCATTGAAATTATCTAGTTCGATCTGTGTGTTTAAAAGTCGTAGAAAGTGAGATGAATTTCGTAATGGATCGGCATAATTTTGTTGACTCATAAAAACAGGTTCTCAACCTCTTCTTGGCCTTGCTTTTGAGCAACTTCGGTTCGTCGAACTTATCGGCACCAACGGCAGACAACGATACGAATAAAATTGCAGAAGCTATCGACCGGATAGCTCGATTTATCGAGTGGATCAAGCGAAATATCTTTAACCTGTTTAAAATGATGCGAGCCAAGTTCACCAATCAGATATCCGATCAGGCGCCAGGTGAGGGACCGTCCAACAGTTGGAAAGAAGGTTTATATCCAATCAGATCGCTTGCTGTGTGCGCTGTGTAGTCCGTCTCGCTGTCTTGGCTCCATTTTTATTTGAAAATTTTTTTTTTCAAGCATACGACCTGCCAACCGGAGCATTTGCAAGCAGCGCGATCCATAGATCGTCGTTGAATTTGAGAATCTGCTTAACTTTACTTTCCAATGATTAAAGCCTTTTCGTGATTTTCAATTTTTTGAGTCCAACAATTAGAAAAGCGTTTATCAGGTATAGACATTTGCTCGATGCGCATGCAAGGGACAATAGGTTGATTTTTTCGTTCGGATATCTTGTTGGCAGGTGATTATTGTTTCTCTGTTATTTTTCGTTTTTGTTTTATGTTTTGTAACAACGAAGGGAAAAAAAAAATTAAAAATCAACATTTAATTTAATTTACATGAAATTTGGCTAGTTGCTAGTCGCTTTTATAAGTTGGATTTGAAGTGGATATGACCGATATAAACTAGATAAAAGTACATAGTTATTAATTATCTTACTTTCTCTATCATTTATTTCTACTTTCTTTCTCTTTGATTTTTTAAATTTTTTGCTGAGTTCACATTCATTGTGTAGTGTCGTTTATTTCGAGTATTCAAATGGTTTCTTGCAAAAGGAGAATTCTATAGAATAATTCAGTTGCATGCTTTGTAAAGAAATTTGATTTTCCTATTGAAATAATCAATAAAAAAAAAAAGATGAAGGATCGAAGATCAACGTTTTTGATCTTTGTTAAGTAATTTGTTGAATAAAATAAGATATATCTCCAGTGCAGACCATATAGCGTATGAAATATTTTAATTTGACACAATTTTACCAAGTTCAAGTTTTATACTATCGATTGAAAAAATTACTAAGAAACCTAATGAAAATGTATAATTACAAACTGACTTAAGAAAGTCTTGTGGTTTAAGTGATGTCCGGAAGTTTTTATACTGGTAATAAAAAAGGATATGGAATTGTGGGTGACTGTGCAGATGGAATCGATCGTGACGGAGATTTAGATCTAGCAGATGGTGAACTAGATGGCTACAGAGATAAGAAAAATGCTAAAGATCTGAACAATCAGCTTGAAGTGGCCATTGGCGACGGCATGGAATTCACCATTCATGGTGAGGATGAAATCGTGATAGTTGCTTCTGTCAAATACCAAGTGATTTATTTGATTTCTTTTCTGTTGCAAAATCATCATTTTCGTACATACACCACATGATTACACACATAAACTGCCTTAATTTCTGAAACGAAGATTAATCAGGAATTTCAAATGATTGATCAGACATTTTGCCGATCAGATATCACCCGAGTCCCAAATCTCGCGGTCAATCAATCCTTGAAGTCTTCTTCACTCTTCGTCTCGGTTCTGACACGTGAAAATGTTTTCGTTGATTGTTTATACCGTGACTTGTCGATGTTATTGTGAATGTTTGTTGATTTACTAATCAAGCATACAATCGTCTTCTGCAACGAGCACTAAATGTGTCTGGATGTTTCATGGCGTAGACTTTAGCCAAACTGCACAATTTCATTAATTTTATGGATATTTCCATTCCCAAAGGAGATCTGAAAAACAAACTCAAGAAAGGAAAACTCTGCATGAACAATACCAAGGCTATTGGAAATTCCATAAATCATAACGACAACAGAATGGAACACGAGTACATGAACCATCACGACGAAGACACGATAAGGTGAGTACCAGCTCACTTATGGTCAGAGTGTTGACGATAATGGGTGTGTCTCGAAAATGACGTTTGTTGCTTCGATTATTAAAAATTTTTACGTTTTTCACCTTTTCAACAGTCACAAATCGTACGGCAGTCACAAAAATCGCCCTTTCAAAGACGAGAGTCACAAAGGAAGTGTAGATTCGCTGGATGGAGAAGAGAAGAAAGATGCAAGCAAAGAAGATCTTGATCAGGAAGGTTCGTTACTAGGTATTTACAAGCGCACAACTCATTACATAATTCTTCTTTTCACCTTATCAACGATCACACATTTCGATTTTCACTCTTGATGTATTGATTTTTTTACGTATGAATATGCCCAGAATTTCAGTTCACGATTATTGATATTTCGACAGATCTAGAAGAAGAAGGTGAAGAAGGTGAGGAAGAGCTGAACGGAGAACTAATTATCCAAACTGACGAAGAGCTAATTGACGCCGATTATCCGGCTGATTGTTGTCCGGATAACTGTTACAAAAAGTTCCCATTTTTGGCCGGTGACGATGACGCTCCTTTCTGGCAAGGATGGGCAAACTTGAGGCTGAAAACATTCCAGTTGATCGAGAACAAATACTTCGAAACGGCAGTTATCACGATGATTTTGCTCAGCAGTTTGGCTCTGGTAATTTGACATTAGTTTACATTTGATATCTTTCGCGGATGATTGCGTGATGCAAAAAGCAGTTATCATTGATGGTATTAATTGGCTTTCATTTATAGGCATTGGAAGACGTTCACCTTTCGTCGAGGCCTGTTCTTCAGGATATACTCTACTACATGGACCGTATATTCACCGTCATTTTCTTCCTTGAAATGTTGATCAAATGGCTTGCCCTAGGATTCAAGAAATACTTTACGAACGCGTGGTGCTGGCTCGATTTCATCATTGTCATGGTAAGGCAAATTTGAGAATAATTATTCATTAAACGATTGAATTGAATACTTCTGAAAGAATATCGACCTGCGGAAGCAGCGTTAAAAATCATGAAACAAAATTTATATCTGATTAAAAAATGAATTAGATAATATGACGAAGGGGGAACAAAGTTCGTCGTGTTTCAAGTTATTGAACTTCAGATGAATAGCTGATTGAAGATATATATTCTTCCACCGTTTAGTTTCCCAGGAAGATGCCATCAACTTATTTTTTTCAGTTTACATATCAGATATTTTCGTGAACCCTTGCAGATAACATTCCAGCTCTACGGTAGGGGATACAGATGTGATAAGTCAATCCGACGATTCGATAATTTGTTATTATTCTAGATTCAATTTAAAGCTTTTGGAAAAGAATAACCTAACGTTTCATTGAACTTAGAAATCATAAGAATAGTATCCAGAAACAAGGGTACAGCTGATATCAAATTATTTTCACCCAACTCGAAATTCTTGATTCTATGAAACTCAGTTTCTTCAGATTTTCAAAAGTTTTGAACGAATCATTGTTAGTTGTGTTATTACAGCAACTGAAATTGTCCCATGACAAATTAACTTGATGTTCATGTACAAATTACCAAATCATTCAATGTGTATCTACGTCCGTGCCTAAGGTATATATCTATATATTTGTTTGTATAACGTGTGAGTTGATCATGATAATAGCTTTCACTGATCAACTTGGGAGCAATCTGGGCTGGTGCAGCAGACATCCCGGCTTTCCGCTCAATGCGAACCCTTCGGGCATTGAGGCCTCTGCGAGCAGTATCTCGTTGGGAGGGCATGAGAGTAAGTCATCGGTCCGACGAGAATTGAAAAAAAAATTCAAAAAAAAAAAAGCAATCCCGTCGATTCCTACGTGCCGGATTCACCCAAATTCCAAGTTAATCCCAAAGTCCACAGATCGAACGACATGTGAATTGTAACGTTCAATAATTCTACGCGGCGCATTTCATCCTAAAAACAAAAAAAAAAAAAAAAACAAAAAAAAAAGAATTGCACGCTCGCAGAAATGATACCTAATCGCTTTTGTGAACTAAAACTTTGCATAGAATTTAAGCTAAGGCTGACTTATGCGGTGCTTGAATAACTAACGTAATTTTCGCTCGGAGTTTGTTGGAGAAAATTCAGGTGTGAAATTTAGAGTAAGAAATTGCCATCGCGATCCAAAACAAACAAAAAAAAAAAAAAGTGATTATTTATAATGATAACAAAGATTGAGCCAGTCAGAAAAAAAAGGTCATACATCCGTATGATTGGCCGTCGTAACGATCTGTAAGCAAATTTGGCTTTAGCTTTTCCCATTTTGAGATCCCTGCTACAGTGTAGCATACCGTGGTGTGCTTAATATATATATGGCGTGCGGACGGCACATATTCTGACATTCAAATTCAATCTATTTGATGTCTGCACTGGTACTGGAGTCTTTGTCGTACTAAGCTATGCCGTGTACGCCTTTTCTAACATTTTCATATCAAATAATTGTTGTGCTCCGTGAAAGTATGCTTTGTATGTAACGTACAAGCTCCCTGTGTGTTACTTAGCCACCCCCTCCGCCCGTACGACTGTCGACTACCGATAAGCAAAACGATTAACAATATTCTTCTGTACATTCATTATTACCCTATCTGAATACTTTGCTTTTCTATTGTGTAATTATTATCGGTTGACGATTGGCGTTCGTCTGCCCACACCACGATACGCGGATCTTAATGTTCTAGTCACTGAAATTTGTGAATTTCATGATTTGCTCGACACTTTCAATCATTTTTTCAAACTATATTTCCTTTGATAGCGAGCGTCAACGGATTTTCTCGAAATTAGAATCATGTACTGTATTGTTAATTAAAAAATTAGCTGATTGATTGACTAATAGTATCACCTCCAGAGCGTGTATCGTGGATAGTTGGCAGTGGTTTCGAAATGTTTAGTCTGTTTCAGGATGGAGCCGATTGTTCATTGTCTTTTGATAATACAAACACTCTGTAAATTTCTGTCTCTCGTTCGTTATATATATATATACATATACATATATATATATCGTTTCCTGGTTGTTGCTGCTGCTATACACTGTCATTTTCTGTATATCTACTACTAATTTTCTACAGTTTGGCGACCCTGACACCACTTTACTTTTAAAATGAACTGAAAACGTAAAAGAAAAGAAACAAAAAAAAAAACAAGAAAATAAAAATTTTTAAAAATTAGCTTAATACTGTATAGCGTACTACCGTTCGTCGGATCGTCACTATATCGATACCTAAGCTCGATTTCCACGACTCGACGTGGATCCGGACCTCGTCTGCCCCTTCGTCTCGACTTTTCACCATCAATTTTCGATTGTTGTTTTTGTTATAATTGTTCCTGTAAAATATTGTTCATGATCAACTAGTAGGAGAAAAAAAGTAAGAAAGAAAGTATGAAAAAAAAAAAAATGGAATCCATTTTGGATTACAAAAAGTGGAGACTCGTAATGAGCGAGGAGTAAAGAGGAGTATGATAAAGAAAAAGAAAAAAAAAAAAAAAAAAAAAAAATACCGAACGAACATTAGTTCTGACTTTTGCGTAGCTTCTACCTTGCCATCACTGTTTCTCGCCTGCAGGTCTCCCTCATTAACTTCGTAGCGTCGCTCTGTGGCGCAGGGGGAATTCAAGCCTTCAAAACAATGCGGACCCTAAGAGCCCTAAGACCGCTCAGGGCGATGTCTAGAATGCAGGGGATGCGGGTATGTAGCGTGCAAAGCGTCTCAGCTGACCTTGTCCAAGTCTCTTCTCACCCGTCACGTATATTGTTGATGAATAGTTTCAGCCGTTGGTTATTATGATTTCTTTTAATTTTTTAATGTCATCTCTTTTGCCGTAGTGATTGCTGATATATACATATTATATCATATTATACATATATATATATATGTGCAATTCCACGTCAGGCGGGCCACTTTTTTGGGTCGTAATCACCGATTTTGATCTCCATCGAGGATTTTGTACTACTCATGGATGTAAGTCTCTGGGCCGAACCAAAAGCCAATATGCGACTCTGTTGTCTTCCTAGCGGAGGTTGAAAAATGCCGTTTTTGCGCACCAACTTCTCTTCGGCGGCTGATATCTCAGTTGTTTTTGGAGCAAAGTACCAAAGTATATAGTGATTCTTGTAGCTATTTTCACACGCTTTCCGGTGATTATACTGAAATCGCTCCCAAACCAAAATTTGGCAGTCAAAAACGGATTCGAAATAAAATTTTCATTTTTCAAAAAGTTCGCCCATTTTGAAAATTCTGTTTTTTGTCTCTAAAAATGGTTCGAAGTATCCCCTACATGTACCCGAAGTGGCAAAGTGGGCCTCTTTTCCGATGTTTTTTTATCCAAGTTTTAGTCGATTTTTCCACCATTTTTTTCAGGTTTTTTCAATTTTTTTTTTTTTTTTTGTCAATTTCGTCCCGAACATTTTCCAATTACCAGAAACGAGCTCGTCATGCGGAGAAACTGTTTCAAAAAATTGAAATGCGTGACGAAAAAATTTTTTTATTAGAATAATTCAGATTATATCCAAAAAAAAATCAGATAAAAAACCAACGAAAGAACGGCCCACTTTGCCACTTCGGGTACGTGTAAGGGATACCTTGAACCTTTTTTAGAGACAAAAAACAGAATTTTCAAAATGGGCGAACTTTTTGAAAAATGAAAATTTTATTTTGAATCCGTTTTTGACTGCCAAATTTTGGTTTGGGAGCGATGTCAGTATAATCACCGGAAAGCGTGTGAAAATAGCTACAAGAATCACTATATACTTTGGTACTTTGCTCCAAAAACAACTGAGATATCAGCCGCCGAAGAGAAGTTGGCGCGCAAAAACGGCATTTTTCAACCTCCGCTAGGTAGACAACCGAGTCGCGTATTGGCTTTTGGTTCGGCCCAGAGACTTACATCCATGAGTAGTACAAAATCCTCGATGGAGATCAAAATCGGTGATTACGACCCAAAAAAGTGGCCCGCCTGACGTGGAATTGCACATATATAGATATGGGGAATTCCAGCCCAACTGGGACAGCTTTTGACCCTCACCACTCTCGATTTTTTTCATTTTTTTTTCTGATATTCGGTAGACTGAAAGGAGTGCTTGTGATTTATTTCAAATTTTTATCTCAATTCGTTTTCGATTTACATATTTTTGAAAATTCGCAATTCCCGATGATCGTCAAACGTTCAAACGCCTGTATCTCTGAATCTATCAGTCGGATTACAAAATGTGAGTATATCAAATTCATCGGAAAGAAGTGTACTTTTCGAAAAAAATATTTCTGGATAATTGTGCCTCGTCCTTCATAGTGAAATCTTCGTTTAAACATGAAAAATCGATTTTTCTCAAAGTATGACATAATTCAAAATTTTGAAAAAATTTTCAAAAATACTTCGAGAAAAGACAAAATTTTTGAGCTATGGCTGATCGTGGGCCTCGGCTGCTTTCTATTTTTAACAGAATTTTAATCGATTATTTTTAATTTTTTCTCAAATTTTTGATAGAATTTTAATTGATTCAATTTAAAATTTACTTTGAAATTCTGTTGAAAATTGAGAAAAAATTAAGAAATCAATTTTCAACAGAATTTTGATTGATTGAATTTTTTTTTTTTCAATGTTCAATAGAATTTTGATTAATTTAATTAAAATTTCGATTAAAATTCTGTTAAAAATAGAAAGCAGTCGAGGCCCACGATCAGCCATAGCTCAAAAATTTTGTCTTTCCTCGAAGTATTTTTGAGAATTTTTTCAAAATTTTGAATTATGTCATACTTTGAGAAAAATCGATTTTTCATGTTTAAACGAAGATTTCACTATGAAGGACGGGGCACAATTATCCAGAAATATTTTTTTCGAAAAGTACACTTTTTTCCGATGAATTTCATATACTCACATTTTGTAATCCGACTGATAGATTCAGAGATACAGGCGTTTAAACGTTTGACGATCATCGGGAATTGCGAATTTTCAAAAATATGTATATCGAAAACGAATTGAGATAAAAATTTGAAATAAATCACAAGCACTCCTTTCAGTCTACCGAATATCAGAAAAAAAAATGAAAAAAATCGAGAGGGGTGAGGGTCAAAAGCTGTCCCAGTTGGGCTGGAATTCCCCATATATATAAATATGTATGCATATAGAAATCTCTTCTTACATGCCGTGGAAAATATCCATGCATTTATTATATGCAGACATATATGTTCATATTATACGTTTACTATTAAATTGGTATAGATCGCAGAATGCAGATTCGTTTCTCGTATAATGTGTATCATTCATTTGATCGCATATTATTAGTTTATCACAGATTATACAATATATAATATAGATTAGCGCCCTTAGGGCGGACGCAACGTTTAAATTTCATATCGTATACATGGCACGACGCGAGACGTTTTCAAGTTCGATACAAGGGGCTTCAGCGTATCATGTACAATTTCAAATGAAACAATTTGATTTGATTTTTATTTTTATTTTTTACTTATTCATATCTTATGATCTATCGCCTGGATTAAGACTTGAAAATTGTCTCAGTGTCTTTTCTATTCTGTCTAATAATTACAAAAAAGCTTGCGAGTGACCAGGAATTTTGTTAGATGAAAATGTGATTATCTTTGACGTAAGAAAAAATTGACATGTTTTCATTGACAATCAAAAGTACGTTATATATTCTCGTCTAACGCAAGCTATTTGGTATAACAATACAAACTTACCAATAGAAATGAATGTATATGATTATAGCTTAAGACAAGTAGACGATATACCGCAATCACACACACGCACATATAGAACACGTATATTATATATACCATTTGCGTTATTCATGTAGAAATTCGGTTAATAATTACACGGACCAATAACGATATAGCGAAGTAAATTTTTCAACACCTTAACCAAGTGCAGTATTGATTAGGTTGATACTTCACTTAAATACATTTATACTTAATTGTAATGATGATAATAAGGTCGCTGAGACATTTGATCTAAGAATCACGTTCATGCCCAACCCCGACACGTCAAACCCTCTGTACTGTGATATTCGCCAAATAACCGCATGACACACTGCCTTTTATACTTCATATCTTTCTAAGATTCTCTACTGGATCGCATGGAAAATGTCGCTTGCATCTATAGTGTGCCTTAGCGATGCTTGGAGTGGATGTTTCGCTTATGTCTGTCCGTATAATAATCTCAAGTCTGAAGTAACGTAATAAGGGAATCTCGTATATGGCGAGAAGTCTTCGTTTATGAAAAGATTGTTACATACTTCGATTTATCCAATTTCGGATATCGCGACACATACAGAATATGATCTTGTGATGAAATTAATTAGAAGAAGACTTCTCACCTTCGTGCTGTGTATTTTTGTTATAACACGAGACAATTCGAATTGTCGGATTCATAGTAAGAAGTTATTCCTTCTGAAACAAAAGCGAAACGTAATTAACATTCGTGAAAATATTTTGATTGTTTTACGCAATGAATTTCAGTAATTATGATATAGCTTGCTTTGATATAACAGTGAACACGCGATAACCTGCCACTTTAATTATATATTAGTCTAGTAGCACGAGTTTTTACAATCAGCGTCGTCTCACAAAATCAGAAAGAAAAATTTAACACGATAAAGTTTGATTATTGATTCATTTTTCTATTGAAAACCTTGCACGTGCAGTAAATGTAGAATCAATGCAAACACAAAACAAGGCCGTGTAGACGAATAGGGCTGCAACCCATTTTCAGTTTCCAGAATGTCAAGATGCATAATTATTATTGATCTCAAAAGTTTCACTTTTTTTTTAATATACTCGAATTTTCATCCTTCGCGTCTACATCGCGAGGACGATATCTTAAATCGCGATAATTTCTGATGTTAAAAAAAAATTAATGTCACAGACATTCCGGTTTCGCTGAATCTCTCCGGTCGTGAAGTTTGAAAATTCCTATTTATGTTTGAATCGAAATTCGATTATAGCACTGAAAAGTATAAAAAGCTAGGCCCAAAGAAATCGCATTGACAAATATACCTCGTAGGTGGTCGTGAACGCGTTGGTACAAGCAATCCCGTCCATCTTCAACGTGCTGCTGGTGTGCCTGATATTCTGGTTGATTTTCGCCATTATGGGGGTCCAGCTGTTCGCTGGAAAGTACTTCAAGGTGAGCTGAATAATATCATTGATCTATACGTTTCTATCAAGCCTTCAATGATCCTAATGACACGTGTCTCTCTCGTAGTGTGTCGATGCAAACAAGACAACGCTTAGCCACGAGATAATACCAGACCGAAATGCTTGCATAGCGGAAAATTACACCTGGGAAAATTCGCCAATGAATTTCGATCACGTGGGAAAAGCATACCTGTGCCTCTTCCAGGTCGCTACGTTCAAGGGATGGATTCAAATAATGAATGACGCTATCGACTCGAGAGATGTAAGGATTTCAAATTACATTCACAATCATTTTAATACTTGAGATTCGAACGAATCAGTTATTCAGGTAGCAAACGATCAGAAATGAAAACAAATCCGGTAGTATATGGGTTAAAAATTGTTTATAGTAACATGATTAATTTTTCAGGTGAATAAACAACCAATTCGCGAGACGAATATCTACATGTATCTCTACTTTGTATTTTTCATTATATTCGGATCGTTCTTTACTCTGAATTTGTTTATCGGAGTCATCATCGACAACTTTAACGAACAGAAGAAGAAGGCTGGTGGATCGTTGGAAATGTTCATGACGGAGGATCAGAAGAAGTATTACAACGCCATGAAGAAAATGGGTAGCAAAAAACCGCTGAAGGCAATCCCGCGTCCTAGGGTAAGTCGGTTGTCATTGAAATTTACGGTACCGCGTATGGTTTTTTACGTTTCTTCGTCTCTGTCGCAATTATTTTTGTATACTGTACCCTGGTGATATGTAAAAGGGAAAAAGACTCTGTGTCCAATGTGAAATAATTAATCACGTTTCATTAACATTTTACAGCAAAGTTGCAAGTATTTCATAACGAGTTTCATTAAGTAGAGGAGAATTTTTTGAACTTTCACGTAGCAACTCGTAGATACAATGAACAGATTTAGACACCATGACACGCTATTGATTACGCATTGCAAATTACACACGTACCTCAATAGGTAGTAAATATTCTATGAAGTAATTTTTTTTTTTCTCTCAAACTCTTACAAACGCTTTTTGCCTCAAATTGATGAGAGTATATCGATATTTTTTAGTCCATCGTTGGATTCAGAGTAAACTAATGGTTATCGTTCTCTTTTACTTTTCAGTGGAGACCTCAAGGAATAGTGTTTGAAATAGTGACGGACAAGAAGTTTGACATGATAATCATGTTGTTCATCGGACTGAACATGTTGACAATGACACTGGATCATTACCAGCAAAGCAAAACATTCAGTGACGTGCTGGACTACCTAAACATGATATTCATAGTGATATTCACCAGCGAGTGTCTCATGAAGATATTTGCCCTACGTTACCACTATTTCAAGGAGCCATGGAACTTGTTTGATTTTGTTGTCGTTATATTATCAATATTAGGTAATGTACCGTAATGATAATATCAGTCATATGACCCAAATGAAACTACGAATATGAGAAATAAACCCTGATCGCTTTCCACACAATGCTAATTACACTATTTTCTAACTACACAACATTTCCTTACATAAGCGTTCAAGCGATTTCAATTGATTTTCATTTGCCGTATCGTAGTGCATTTAACTTTTTTGACCCTTAGGGTCATTTTAGCTTGAATGCCAATTTAGTACCGATTATAACACACTTTTTTCTCCTCACTGCACACACAAAGATAATAATATAAACTGCAATAATCGAGCGCTCAGGGTACCGTTTCACTTGGGTCGCAATGACTGATCGACGTCATTACGCTATGTAGCCTTACATTGATGTGAAATTGATGTTTTTCCCCGTCACCGTATCCCATCATTTCACCCGAAAGCCCCACATCACTTATTATATATATACATGTAAACCTCCAACTGCTTTTCTGCACTCCGTCTACGAGAGGTACTTGTTCAATATGAGAAAAAAATCACTACCGTCGTACTGATCAATTAATCAATCTTTGGTGTGAGGTAATAGAAATCTTACAGTCAGACTAAAAGTCCGGGTAAGGCATGGTTGGTTGTTCAATTAAATTTTCTTATTACTTCTTACATTTATTATATTCTATATACCCTACACAGTATTCACAAGAGTACGCTACCACCTCGATTACATTTTCACACCATATTCTAATAGGCTATTATAGACTCGTAGAGTCGCAAAATGGCTCGGCGTATATATAACAAGAATTAAGATAATAATGATTGTTCAGATTCAGTCATCAAAATAATACATTCATAATCGGCAATAATTTATTCTACGTGAACTCACGATCACCGAGCAGAATTTTTGGAATACCTATAATATTGACTTTTCAAGTCTACGCCGATCCATAGCGTAACAGATTAAAATGAATCTTAATATTCTATATAATCTAAAGCACCGTAGACGAGAGGCATGAATTTTATAGTTCTCAATCGACAATATCCCTGAAAATAATTTAGAAAACAAAAAAAAAAAAAAAGTACTAGAAAGTCATGAAAAAACCGCACAAATCACACACCTCCGCATAGTGGCAAATACCTGTAGTGTCTCCTTTCCTATAACCTAGTTGCATCGTGTAATTAGTAGCATCGTGCCTTCTCCTTGCGAGATTATCCCTATCTTAGATTGTTAGCTAAAATTTTCTTTGCCCGGCCCTTTTAGGTCTGGTACTCAGCGACATAATTGAGAAGTATTTCGTCTCCCCGACGTTACTTCGTGTCGTTCGAGTGGCTAAAGTCGGGCGAGTACTTCGTTTGGTCAAGGGTGCCAAGGGCATAAGAACATTACTCTTCGCGTTGGCCATGTCTCTGCCAGCGTTGTTCAACATCTGTCTACTCCTGTTTCTGGTGATGTTCATATTCGCCATATTCGGGATGTCATTCTTCATGCACGTCAAGGACAAAAGCGGCTTGGACGACGTTTATAACTTCAAGACGTTCACCCAGTCCATGATACTGCTGTTCCAGGTAAAGCTTGTCAATTGATCAACAAAATTCTTCATGACGATGATATCAAGCAAATGATTCTGGTGCACGTTTTTTCTAATTCCTTTTTCCAGATGTCCACCTCGGCCGGTTGGGACGGGGTGCTGGACGGCATAATAAACGAAGAGGACTGCCAAGAGCCAAATAACGAGATCGGTTACCCAGGTAACTGCGGCTCGTCAACGATAGGCATAGCTTATCTCCTATCGTATTTGGTGATAAGTTTCCTGATCGTAATCAACATGTACATCGCTGTTATTCTCGAAAATTACTCCCAAGCAACGGAGGATGTGCAAGAGGGTCTTACGGACGACGACTACGACATGTATTACGAGATATGGCAACAGTTCGACCCGGACGGTACCCAGTACATAAGATACGATCAGTTATCCGATTTCTTGGACGTATTAGAGCCACCGTTGCAAATTCACAAACCGAACAAGTACAAGATTGTGTCGATGGATATCCCCATATGTAAGGGCGACCTTATGTTTTGCGTGGACATTCTCGATGCACTCACAAAAGACTTCTTCGCGAGGAAAGGTAATCCAATTGAAGAAACGGCGGAACTGGGCGAGGTGCAAGCAAGACCGGACGAGGCGGGCTACGAGCCCGTCTCTTCGACCTTGTGGCGTCAGCGCGAAGAGTACTGCGCTCGCCTCATCCAGAACGCCTGGCGTAAACACAAACAGCAACGGCTTGGCGGGCCAAGCGAGGAAAGCGACGATCCGGACACTGATCCAAGGGGTCGTCAAACGGCAGTTCTCGTCGAGAGCGACGGTTTCGTCACTAAAAATGGCCATAGGGTCGTTATTCACAGTCGTTCGCCTAGCGTTACGTCACGTACGGCGGATGTCTGATCGCGGCCGCGTCCTCCTCCCAATTAATAAAAAAATAAAAATTAATACAAAATTTAAAAAAAAACCTCACACGCGTTATATTTATACTATTTAACAGCCTTATAGTTGTATAAAAAAAAATAAATAAATAAAAATAATAAAAAAATAATAAAAAATAATAAAAATAAATAAATCCTCCAACGAGTTGCCTTTAATCGTCTGCACGGTCGTGCCGTTCGGAGCCACTGTTAAAAAAAAACAAAACAAAACAAAAAAAACAAAAAACAAAAAAAAAACATATATAAAAACTAAATAAATAAATGATGAAGAAAATATGAGAGAAAAAAAAAGCCGTAGTTCTGCGTCGTCATACCGGGATGAAATATATGAAAACAAATAAAGGATACCATAAAAACGAACTGGCGAGAGGAAAAAGTCTCAATAATTTCAACGTCGCGAATCGCATTCGGCGTTTCTTCACGAGCGAGATAAACGAGCAAAGATATTTGGAAGTTCTGGAACAGCTTCTACTTAGTCTACTCTCGTCCTTCTTCGTCGAAGATTTGGGTGATGCAGTTTTTTTGTTCGTGTTTCGTTCGTGCCCTTTTATACACGTCTGGAGAAATTCTGCCGAAGAAAATAGAAAAGGAGAAGAAAATAAGATCCTGGACACGATTGTTTGCGTTGCCTGATTTCGAACCGGCGGTTTCGAATCCTTCGAAAACTTCCCCAGAAGGAATCGCTACCGTTTCGTTAGTTATTATATCGTTATATATTGTTATTTTCAAATGGCGATCATAATTCCTCTCGCAGTAAGTTGCAAAATTGGATCTACGATCACGATCGTAATATGAATCTCGAGAAATAATAACGACGTCAAGGATTCGTGCCAATACGGAATACCTTGACCTCCTCCCTCCCACTGCAGAAATATATTGAAAAAAAAAACAACACAAAAACAAAAAAACATAGAATGAATAAAATAACAAACGAATGTGTTTTTGAAAAACTTTGTGCTTCCACGGTCAACGAAGCTACCATTCGCAATCGTTCGTATATGGCGAAACACTGCATACCTAATAATAATAATAATAATATCAGATGGACAGAAGCGAGAGCCGGACTCGAAGCCTTGAACTACGGGAGTAAAATGAAGAAAACAAATTATCGAGAAAAGACGAAGGAACGATCAAAATTTATATAATAAAGAAAAAAAAAAAAAGGATAAAGGTTAAAAATATATAAAGTCGAATCCTCCCGCGTTGATAACGGGACGGGGTCCGGCGCGATCGAGCGTGGCGTTGGGGTTTTTTTTTTTTTTTCAATCGAACGAATGATTTCTACGTAAATAAATACTAACAGCCTATACATGATATATTGTAACACTGCAGCAGCATTTCGGCTTTTTATAATTGCACTCTTTTTATTAAATTCCTCCTATATAATTCATTCTTTATCTCTATATTATATTGTATATGCAACGTATAATCCGCTCTACCTATTTTTGCGTGTGTGAGTGGACAAAAGCGTGACGGTGATAATAATGATAATAATAATAAGAAAAATTAAAACAAACAATGAAAGAAAGAAAGAAAAAACAAAAATATACAGATGTTGCGATTCAAGAGAGACTGCGGATATATAGCGTACCTATATCAGAGCATGATCGAGAGCCGGAAAGAGTAAATACAAGAACAGATCAAGAGATCAACGAATCAAACGATAGATGTGAAATGAAATCGACAAGGGAGGGAGTGCGGGATTGTAAACGGTACAGAAATTATTTAGATTGAACACTGATGAACATGAAAATGATAAAAGTGTGTGATAAAATGGTGATGGGGGCAAAAAGTGTACCTACGGTATATATTCCGTCTGGAGTGAAAAGAGCAAGTATAAATCAATGACTATAAGCGTAAATTAAATAAATAAATAAATAAATGGATAAACAAATTACAATTAAAACCTAACAATATTGTTACCGTTCGCGTAGCGTGGGTGCGATTACGCCCCCACGATGGGGGGATGACGTGAGGATGCCGCAAGCTGAATAACTATATTTACACGTTTACAAAATAACAACAACATCAACAAAAACAACAACAAAAAATAATAATAAATTATAATAATACTAATAATAATAATAATAATAATAATAATAATAATAATAATGAAAATAATAACAAGATACAAGATACACTTGAAAGAAAAAAAAAATACACAAAAAAAAAAAACACGTTGTAGATGGCTTCAGAATAAAATACAATAACGTTACTAAAGAAAAAAAAATTATTATTATTATATAACTAATAACAATCGCCTGCATATAAATAAATTATATAAATGAAAAGAAAACACAAAAAAATCATAATAATAATAATAATAATAATAATAATGATAATGATTGCATAAAATAAAGTAACATAAAAATAAATAATTATTATATACAAAAGAAGCTTATTTGTTATATAATTGGAGAAAGGTAGAGAAAGAAAGGAGAATAAGGCGATGTAGAGAAAACGAGCGAGAGAGAGAGAGAGAGAGAGAGGATAGAGCGCGCGAGACAGAGATATTTAGTGTGTGAAATAGACAGAAAACAGATAAAGATATTATGATTAGAATAAGAAATGTGAAAGAAACTGAGAGTGAAAGTTATGACTATAGTTGCAGAATCAATAATTGCATTAAAAAATCAGATATGAAAAAAGCGAAAAAAAAAATGAACAACAAATCCAAAGAACCGGAAGATAACGAAAATGGTAGAAGGGACATTTATTGTATTTAAATTAACTTTCATTAGTCAGGTAAAAAAAAGAGAAGAAAATAAATATTAATAATAATAATAATAATAATAATAATAAACAAGTAACCGACACAAATTTTTAAGAGTAACTTAACAACTCATTCAAATAAGCATCATTTACATTTAATTACTTATATACATGCATTATATATTATACACATTCCTACGTATAAATATAAACATATAAGGGTTGTCTGTACGACAGACAACTTTCGTCGCGTGTCCGAAATGAAAAAAAAATGAATAAGAAAAAAAAAACCAAGGAAACAATGGAAAAGAAGAAAAAGAAGCTGACGAAGAAGAAGAAGAAGAAAAGAAAAATATATATGTATATCTACATACGTACGTGTATGTATATATGTAGAAATATAAACGGCAAAAAAAAAAGATATACCGAAAAAAAAATTTGCTAATAAGAATTTTTTAACGCATTCCGCAGCGCACAGTCTGCAAGTTTATGAACATTCGGATATGTATGAATAATGAGGTGGTATTACAGATTGTAGTAAATACGAATACAAGAATATACAGCAAAGGAAGAGGTAGACACACATACACACGTACATACATAGATTAATTTTCCGCAGGGCCGCAGCCGAGAGCTGGGAGCCCGTAGCTAGTGTAGCCCTGATTTCCCGCAGGACCACACTCTTCACGTCCGGAGCATTTGCTCTCGGTCAGGACTGCCCTCGCCTGCGGTCCAGCATCATTAGGATTATCATATATAAGCTCATATAACTATGTGGAGATAGGAGAAATGTTAAGCTCGATTTTACATTTACACTCGACACGTAACGAAACCTCGTTATATATACATACATACTATAGGTGTATATATATACATATATATATTTATATAGAATGCCAGCAGCCAATCGGCGGTTAATTATATGTATACACATATACATATGTATAATTAGCCTGTATATATTATATATACATATATATACTGATTCCTGACGTAAAAAAAGCTAAATTTGTTCAAGCTGAAAAAGTCGTGGGCTGGAGGAGGACGAGGTGAATCGACGATACGATTATACAGGATATTAAATATTTTTTTAATAATCGCAAATCAGAATTTTGAGCTATAAGGCAAATGATATTTGTTCCATAGCCTTGGCACGGTGTGGAGTTAATTACGATAAATGGTTTTGTGTAGGGTAAAGAAAAGACAAGATGAAATAGAAAGAAAAAAAAAATAAAGGATAATCCACAGCAACGTGACAACCGAACAAATTATATACAATGAGGAAAAATCACGGGGGAAAAAAAAAATGTTCATTAATTTAAGCTATAGAAGCTCAAAAAAGGAATCATTGTAAATTACTCGTACAAATTACTTACTATTGGTGTCGAGTCCGCTTGTCAAAGTGTTTTGAGAAAGCCCGCAGTGATTTAATGATAACCACGTATACCTACCGCATTAAAAATACATTTTCTATATATATACGTAGATTCGGGTACTTTCGTCACCTTGCGTAAGTTTTCATCGATTCTTTGAATGATTCACATTACATATTCGTATTTTCTTTCTTTCGATTTTGGTACCTTTTTCATTTCCTTTTGTATTATTTAACATTGCGTTACTTCGCGAATTAGAGATACGCATCGCTAGGTGTGAATCAAGTTCGTTCGATGGAGATTAGGCGTTGATTTGTTACCAATTTTATCAAATTCTCGATCATCTCCCGAGTAATAGATTCGTAAAATATATCTTTTCAAAACTTGTCGAAAATTGAATCGAAATTTATATATATCTAAACTTGTACTAAATTCACTACACTCGGGAGAAATGATTCAAAAGAGCGAAATGTGGATCAGAAAAATTGAAAAAATCTAAAAATTCGAAACAACGAAAAAATATCTTCAGACCAACAATTCTATACGTACGTCTGATTCTTTCCATAATTTGCACATATTGATAGGTATCAATGCGTGAATTCGATCGTATTTTATCAAGGACTTAGAAGTCAGCCGATCTTCAGCGGACGAACAAATCATGAGCTTCACTTCTGGGCAAGCGCTTTAATTAATTCAAGAAAATAATCACCTTATAGTTTTGAAAGGCTGTAATTTGTGCAAATAATTCGATAACCGGAAATAATAAGCGTTATCGTTTACACCCTGTCGTGTACAGTACCGATCGTCCGGTTACCGTTTCATCCAGCATTTAATTAAATCGTCTAGAATTCTAGAACGCGTCTTCATACATTCGAGTAACGAGCAATAAAATGAACCCCGCTATTGATTATCTCGAACCGCCGCGGGGAGATCGCCATAAGCTAACATAAACATAACATAAATATAAACATAAACATAAACATAAACATGAGCATAAAACGTAAACGTTCAACTATACATTACGCTAAAAAAATCGGTAAAATCAGGAGAAAATAATAAATATGATAGTCGAGTCAGTTTTCACGCAGTATAGTTTGAATTGAAGTAATGTAAAGTAAAGTAAAGTGAAGTAAAGTAAAGTAAAGTATAGTCAAAGTAATGAGTATGTGAATTGCGGGGTCAATCGAAATATGAAAGGAAAAGAGCAGAGAATAAATACATATGATATAGGAGGCTGCAGTTCGGTACGCACTTTTGCGTTTTTTTCGCGGAATTTGTACACGTGTCATTTAACGGTTCCCAGAACTATACTTATATTATCTATATATATAATATACGGCGTTGCCATGCCATGGCTGCTGCCGAAATCACACATTTTTAAGCACCGTTCCATTTTTTACATACATAATATTATATTTCACTAAAAATTTTCGATCAAATTTTGTGCGTGTCATAATGAACTACGATGTGATGTTTTCAAGGGCTTTAAATGTAAGTGTCATTATATAAATTCGGAGAATAAAACTAACGAACTTATATCGAGGAACAAGGAGCAAAATATTCATATAAAAGAACCGATTCAGAATGAGTATATGAAATTACGATAAAATTAATAAAATTCGACTTGGGAGAGAAAATATTAACCCTTACGTTGGAGCTAAGACTTCCCCAGTTTTCCAACGTTCGTGTTTACCACCGCGGACGATTATCCGTTAATATTTTCCCTCTTGAATTTCAATATCATAAAAATATGATAGGAAAGAAGAGATAAGGATGACCTTTGGAAAAAAATAAAATGATAAAAAAAAAAAAAAAACCGAAAAATTGCATTAACGCCGCGACCGTTAAACTCATCTGTCGCTTCTTACTCGTTGCGATATATAGAACGTGGTAACATTGAACCCAGGGGAAGTTGCGTGTATAAAAATTAAATAAATTTTTTAACATATATACGTTGCCTTTTACGCAACGCTATATATATATATGTATATACACATGTATAGATACATATATATTGTAAGATATAGTTATATTACTCAAATATTTCACCGGAGCAAATTGTTTGCCCCGGTTCTCGCACTCTTCCCCTGTCAATGTTACTATACACATATACTATCAATGCCCAAAGTTGTGCGATGTAAAATATAAAGTATAATTGTAAACCGCAACGCGAAAAAATATTTCTTATTACGATACGAGTAGTAAGGGCTTCGTAGGTGCTCAACATAAAAATGAAAAAAAAAAAAATGCAAAAAAAAGGGGGAAAAAAGATAGAAAAAAAGAAAAAGACGAAAAAAAAATTAAAAAACAAAAAACAAAAAGAAGTAATAAAAATTAAATAAAGAAATTCTTAGACCTTTTTTCGATTTGACTCGCGAGGCAACCCGGGGATCCACCGATGATCGTAGCTGACGGCTTGCAATAATCGTGTATAACTGAGCAGTAATCGTAACAAAAAATATTTAAAACGTGAAAGAAATGAACAGAAATTCATGTATAATGATCCGTTGAAATCGCACCGATCGGCCAGTATGTAATAAGCGAGCAACTGCCATAGCTCAACCTTCGTAGACTACGAGCTAAGAATCCATATAATTATATAATGATTGATCGAAGATTAACCGAAGTATTAATCAAAGATTAAGAAACTAGCTAAAAATGAAATGTTAAGAAAACCAGAGGAAAAAAAAAATTATAATAATAATGATAATTAAATAAATAAATGAATAAATAAAATAAAATAACAAAATAAAAGGATTGTCCACTACATAGATATTCCGTTATAGATTTAATCGTTGCAAAGTGCCGTAAGTATCTAAATCTACCTACTACTACATAAACTACGCGAGAATCAACGTGTACGTGCGCGAATCAACGCAAATATTTAGCAAAGCTGAATAAAAATACCGCATTGAATGACATTCATTACTCTTATTATTAATGAATATACATATATACCTATATGAGTTATTTGCACAATATTATAAATAACAACCATGTTTGTTGTTATTATTATTACGATTATTATCATCGTTATCATCATTATGATTGATATATTATTATAATATTAGTATGAAAATTATTATTACCATTATATTCATCATCAAATTGAAACGAGTAATAAAGAAATGAAACTGTTGTTAAATAATTGATACCAAAAATAATGAAAAAAAAAATGAAAAAAAAAAACAAAAAAAACAAAAATGCAAATTATATGAGCAAAAACAATAAATGATTTAGCGAGAGAGATTGATATAATATATTATCGGATATTATCGGATCAAAATTATTGATTTGTTATTTATTAGTTATAATCCTCACATTAATTATTGTAATTATAAAATAAATAATTATTATCATAATAGTTACCTACGATTAACAAGTTGTTACCGCTTTGTTATACACAATATAATTAATATATTAAGATTACGAAGTAAGCGAATGCATCATTGATTGGTCCTTTACTTAGAGTAATAATGATTGTTAGTTCAATATCTCTGCTATGTTTTTCTATTTGCTACAATTTCATTTTATTATGAACGTTTTTCTTTTTGTCGGTTAGGCTGGTCTGGCCGACGTACACATTTTACAAAAATATTTTCAATAAACGAGAAAGCTTAACACTCCTCTATGTTTATTCTTGTCTTCGTCATCCTCTCACATATATATTACCCATACATTCGACCGTACGACTCATCCCGATAATCCGATCATCGATCATTCATCCGTCTTTGTCACCTCGATGCCATCCTCACAAAAAAACACCCCTATTATATTGATACGCTCGTCATTCTAAAAGCTCCACTTTCCTATTTCGTTCATTCATCGCAAATCATATATACTTTGTCGTGAACTTTCATGGTTTGAAAAACAAGGGATGTTAATTTACGGAGATGTGTATACGTGAGAAGAGTTCTATTTTCCTTTTCCGTACATATATTTGTAAATTGAGCAATAACAATCAGACGGCGTATTTTATCCGATCAGAGAGATACCGATAGGTCCGCGGAATGATCCGCTATCTCAAAAGTTGCTTGAAAAAGCCGCTATCTCAAATTTTGTTCGAAAAAGCAGCTATCTCGCGAGCGACTCTGGAATCGCTCTGTAGCACTATTGACTTACCATGCAACTACAGAGCGGTTTCGGAATCCCTCGCGAGATAGACGATTACTCGAGCAAATTTGAAAAAAGCTGTTTCTTCAAGCAAAATTTGAGATAACTGCTTCCTCAGGCAAAAGTTGAGACAGCTGCTTTTTCGAGCAAACATTCATTTAATCAGCACGGCAAAGTTTTCCGACCATTAATCGGCTAGATTAATAGTACATATTATATACATTATAGACTCGTGGAACATTGTCGAAGTTTAAGGAAAAGTTTTACATTATTAACAAAACTAGCTTCACTCTTCTAGTTAAAATTTATCGGCATCGTGACTGCGCACTAAGCATTGAACTTGCAGGAAACTCTCACTGATTCTCCGGAATATTGAACTTCATCATACTACTAGTTGAAAATTGAGTCAATCCATGCATAAACGTATATGTATAGTCTACGACCTGTAGAGGTACGCATTTATCTGCACTAACTCAGAACATTTTTCTGTTAATTTTATCGAGCCAGGTAAATCACCTCGAGAAATGTGACCCGTGCCAACTACTTCATGTATACGGATGTAAAATTTTATTTTCTTATATTTTTTATTTGTTTGCTTCACGGACGAAGCCGATGTTTGATCTTATTTGATCAAATATTCTCCTATTGTGCCACGTTGACTTAAATAGCGATTTTTAAGCAGCTGCGTCAAACATTCAAGTAATCAAAAGCTGCCCATTAGGTATTAGAATGACAAAATACACCGAGTCGGTATGAGTTGAGACGAATATGCTGTGCGGGTAGTTGTGAATTATAATTGAATTATAGAAACAGATATCACGATAATATTCATTCGAATCACGAGTATGATACAGCGGAGTATAATTACGGGTTTATAGAGGAAACATTGCAGAACAAATTGCACCGGTTAATTTGAAGAGAATAGTTATTGATTATGACGTGAATGAATAAATAGGTGGAATTTCTAATTACGGGTAGGTACAACAAACATCGCGAGCCCTACTCGTTAGGGGATGGTAATTTTAATCTCGCACTCGGCCCTAATGAAACTTACGATGATTGTTGGTTGTACGCAGCACACACGCACCGTACCGAGGCACATACCTGTGGGCATATGAGTAATGTACATTTATTTACGGGGGTATATAGGTAGTATATGAATGAAAGCGAATAAGGGACCGTGGAATCGGATCGTCTATAATTATACATGAATATTTATAATTTGCTAAATAGTTGAATAATCGGAGTAAATTGCTGGAACGTACTACTTTCGCTCTGCTACACTAAAGTAATTAACTTGTATTAATTATTAAACAGTCGCCTTGCAGGGTAGAACTGAAACTAGCGCGACCTGAGCTAGATCAATAACCACATGCTACCTAACCCTTACTGAGACGGAACTACTGAAATAAAACTCAACAAATTGTCACTGAATTTCCCAAGGCTTGTCGTTCGCCAGTTTCAGTATACCTACAACGAGTGGCCGCTGAGTGGTTTCTGAACGATTGGTTTTTCGACAAAGAAGTTGAAAATGTCATCTTTCCACATCCGATTTGCTCATCGAAATTATTTCAGTTGCACATTCTTTCAAAATGATGTTACAGAATAATAATATATGTCGGAGAACGAGCCGTGTTCCGCGTTATATCTTCAATGAAGAGATTCAATTAGTTATTCATTGAAAGTAAACTTATCACAAGTAAGGCTATACATGGAATTTGGTGTTATACGATCAACATCAAACGCAGTCACGATCTTGGGATTTAGGTACGAATGTCAATAAACAAGACAGGTGACGACTGAATTGTGAACTGAGATAAGAGAGACAGTCTTGATTTGGCCATCGAGCAGTTCGGTCGCGTGGTACCGAGATTGTGAATTCGTTGGCAATTTTAGTGTGGAAAAATGTCAGAATAGTACCAATATGCCGAATGAGTCGCTTAATGTATCATTTTATAGCAAAAATGAGCTCGATGACCATTATTCGTAGTTTGTCTTGCGTATGAATTTTTGAAGATGATGTAATACCGGATCACCGGATCAGGAGAATCGGAAAGAATTGATAATTCCAATTGGGAGATATGTTCAGATGACAAATCTAAACATGTGCCTCACAGTCACTTGCTCCTCGCGAATTATTCAAGTGAAACAAACCGTCGCCAGATTTTCAATACTTAGGTATTGACGTTTCTTTTGGAATAGGAAATTTGTGTAGTTGCACTCCAGTTAACTGGGTAAAAGAAAAGCCGAAGCCTTTCATCTGAAGGTTTGTCGAGACGGTGAAGTCTGAGAAGAAATAATCAGAGAGAAATAAGAACTCCTCACAATAGGACACAAAAATGGGAAGGTAAATAACAACCGATAACTCCGACAGACAAGCATATATACATTTTTTTTTAGAATCTATACCTAGGACATTCTTCGTCTGACAATAGGGGTTGAAAAACTTGAAGTACTTCTCGATGGTAGACCAACCCTGCGTCTTACACGCTCCAATAAATTCACTTGACAAAGTCCAGTGAAAAAGTACTGGTAGGCA
The DNA here is from genome assembly GCA_963989295.1 of Ametastegia equiseti. Lineage (NCBI taxonomy): Eukaryota > Metazoa > Arthropoda > Insecta > Hymenoptera > Tenthredinidae > Ametastegia > Ametastegia equiseti. The sequence continues at coordinate 9,558,535 of OZ022393.1, forward strand.
TAATCGCCGTAGTTCAGAAAGAGGTGTAGCTGACGAATTTCAACATTCTCGATTTCAATTTCAGTATTTCGGCGTCGGATGTTACGCGTGCGCATTTTTTTTTCTCCTCAAAATCCGATGGGAAATGGCGAAGGGTAAGAATCAACGAAGCACAATGCTCTTTGGCTGTTTACTGGGGAAGAAGGTGATTACGAAATTTGAATACATATGGGAACGATGAGTCTGATTTCTATAGAAATTTACCAACAATTTCTGAACTCGTTGGATATATATTCGAGAAGTATGTCAGCACAAGATTAGGAAACAAAAAAAAAAAAAAAAACGAAAAAAAGAAACGAGAATATCCGTCGAATATCATTTCTTTTCTCGAGATTTCCACGAGTACGAGTATTGTGTGTCTCTGGACCAATAACACCACGTATTTCCTCCTTTTTTTTTCGGACCCAGAAGGAGTGCGGACGAAAGGAAATTAACAATGGATGAAAAAATATGTACTTCATTTCCTTCGTGAACACGATAAGTATTCGATGTTCTTTCCATTACATCAATGATATTACATTCAATTCAGTCAGAAAAAGTCAATATTGCTTGAGTCAAATATGGTATTCAAACTCCTGCCATTGATTAGAATTTGCCAAACTATTCCGACGTAACATTGAACGGAAGGTAGGTGCGTAATTTCCTTGGTATCCGAACCACGAGATATTCAATCTTCCAATTACGACCCATCTTCTCGCAGCTACTCTTACGGCCACTGGAAAGGCGGTAGGATATAGAGTTACTTTTCCTCGGAAATTTGGAATACGACACAACTTTTTCTCGGTAAGAATGGTCCTCATATAAAATGAAATAGCGAAGGAAGGGTGTTCCGTACGTACTTTCATACGTTTTCCAATCATTTTCGGGTTTCACTTGCAAAATGTTCGAGATATCCACAGCATATAATGTATATGATAATTAAACGACGTAGACGATTTGGAAAATTTCATTCTTCATTATTTTGCTATAATATTTAGCGAAATCAAAATCTACGCCAATATTCCTCCTTACTAACGAGACACATGGTATATACAGAGGATGCCAGAGGCAGTAGAATTATTAGAGAGTTAGCAGTGGGGACTTATATCTTCATTTTGGTAATCTCGTGACCGCAGGCTAGTAGCACAAAAAATGAAAAGAATTTGGTCTGGTTGCTCTCGATTAACAATAAGTAATTTCCCTCCGCGTTTATAAGATTCCAACGGCCAAGTTGGGCTCCCCACGTGTAGGGTAAGCATGAATTGCTACAAGCTAAAGTGGGATGAGTCCTCAGCATCTTTTACTTTTTTCAAAGTACGAAAGGAGGAGAAATGGGGTTTTCGGATTCCCGTGTGCCACTTGAGGGTATTTATGAACGTAATCTCATTCCCAGTCACAAATGCGTTCTTATACAAATCAAAAAACTGTATGATTTCAACTTTCTACCTATTCAAAAGAATACTTGAATCAAGGAGAGGATTTTTTCAATGGACTACGTTACTTAAATACCAGATATATGATACGACAGCTTTTCCTGTTGACTATATTGACTGTTGTGATATTCGCCAGATTAGCTGGAATTAGTCACATTGCCAGCAGAAGGATTCTACCGCCGTAATTTGGGGCTAAGAGAAATTTCAGAAACTGTTAGAAACCCAATGGGCTGTACAATTGATTTTCGGACAATAGCTGTTTTCGTTGGACGTTATATCCAGACAGTTTGAGTCTAAATTACTAAGTGAACTCGCCTCGAGTGATTAGGATATTCGAAGCGAAACTTGAAAGAAAAAGGGGTAAAGGTTGGAGAAACAGAACAGGATAACTTGGGATTTCGGAAACCAACTAATTGTATAAGCTCCTCGTTATCTAACTACACGCGATCCATTGTATAACAACTTCCGCTTATTGGGGAACCGTCATTCGCTCTGGGATGATCCGGGTCGAGAATTCATCGAGCAGAAATTTACTCTCGTAATTTTCTTCCCACTCACGATTAAACATACCGTCTATATAGTCTATACGATTCTGTTTAACTTTTTCGTACAATTTCATCAGCTTAACTCTTTGCCGTAGACTGATTGATCTTAGGCTTAATTAATTTCGGATGAAAATTAAGAAGGCGGAAAATAAAAGAAAAAAAAGTAATGTTAATATCTTCCGAGCTTGTTTTTAATCGAAGCAACTTTTTATCAAGACTTCAAAACAAGCGTCTTTTGTGTCTGGTAATCCATTTGGTTCTTTTTTTTTTCTTTCTACTTTTTCTTTTCCTTCGCCTCTGCGTACTGATATTCACGCGAAATCTGTGATTCATAAGTGAAAAAAAAAGTGCGAACTTCATAAATTAAAACAACTAAGACTCTATCGACAAATTTGTGGCCCTCAGTTGGGCTGTTCAATTTCAAAACCCATCACATTCGTGAAATTTTTTCACTTATTGGGCACCAGGAATATGTTTGTTTTTTTATAGCTCTTCCAGAAAACATTTTTATCTTCTTTCTGCAGCGAATATCGAATTCTTCAAACTTGAGAGCCGATTTACTATCAATATATGTATAAGTTGCCTAGCTGCGGGATCTAGACCAATACGACAAAACTGGTCAAATATTTCGTTCAAAGCGCTTTTATCAATAAACTTTAGCGATAAAAATCAACTTTTCAAATCTTATAAAATTTATAAAGCTGGTTCGTAAGAATATGATATTCAAAACTTGTTGTGACGCACATACGAAGATACGGTCCCGTCGCCCATAAGTGAGTTTGGTGATTGTAAAAAGCTCCAAATTTTCCAACGAAGCGTTAAAATTTTTGAAAACCCTTACGGTGATATTGCGATAATGATATTTAACATTTCTTCCACATTTATAATGTAATTGGCGTTCAATCATTCTGACAAAAGTAATCCTGTTGTTTTCAGACTGTCACAGGAGACATAATCTTCTAATATTGCGAGGACGAATTCTTGGTTGAGATTCATCATAAAATAAAAATGCAAAGGTGATGCTGAAGCGGTCTGCAGCGGTCGATCTCCCTTAACAACGTACGGTACCAGGTATGTATTATATCTAGTGTATAAGCTAGGGAAATTTAATGTGGCTCGGTTGATGATGAGGCGATATACCTCATACATGTATACACGTATACTACTACACATGCATAGTCGCGGTACACCCTTGTATCAGTAGATTAACGAGCACCGGAGCTTAACGCAACGGTATTAAGAATTTCATTATTGAGATTATTGGATCCATATAATCGATTCGATATACCAGGAAATGGAGCCATGTTCGAAAATTGGTTAAATCCGCATCTGACGTGGGTATTTGTGCCCAAAATTGCTAGTGAGTGTCAGATAGAAGTGATCACATGCTTGGCAAATATTATCTCGTGCTTTGTTCTGATTCTATTTATTGCCGATCTTTAGAGGGGCGCCCAAAGCGAAAGCACGGAGTTTATTATTCATGATATGAATTTACCGTTACGGTATATTCTTCTCCGAATTTCATTTCGCATATCAAGATGTTACTTTAGCTAAATATGTACATCGTCGTACTTATACGAGCTGGTATTCCTTCCAAACGAGTTGTTAAATTTTGAGTTATTCAACCGGGGGGGATGAAGTGAAATGAATGGAGATAGAAACGCGACTGTTTATTATCCTACGAGAAAGAAGAATTGTCGGGTATTTGTTCACCTGCGATAATTTTATTCACGTTGCGAGGATCGAACTTAGCGAAATATGCGAAACGGGAGACATCTCTACATGAAGGAAAATGTTTTTTTTTTTTCAAATTCTTTCTCTTCCTCTTCACCCCTTATGTTTCTTTGCTCGTGTAAAAGCTTTGAAGCCTGCGAGCGGAAGAATTTTATTACCGCGCGCTACAGGAAGGAGATGAATGCGCCAAGGAAAAGAAGTTGGAGGGCGGACCCCCAAGTCTTTGCCAAGTTGAGAAAGGGTCGGGTAGTTGGTGGTGAAGTAGAAGGTATATGGGAGGGATTGTGATAGAAAACCAATCTAATTCTTCTCCAACGCCACATGTGTTTTCGTCCGGTCCATTCTTCGCTGATTGTGGAGAAATTCGATTAGCCATTACCCTGGAGAACAAGTAGTCTGAATTTGTTCGTATTTGCCGGTTTCTGGCCTTTCAAATGTGTCAAATTGTCTAGCCATTTACACTCGCTTTCTGCAGCTTTACATTCACATAAATCCCACTGGTTTTCAGGGATTGAATAATTTCAAGCAAATTTCTACATTTGAAAATACACCCTCAGACAAACTCGCATCATTATGATATATGGTGAAAATTGTCCATAACCGACAATGTTCAATCAGAATCATACAGAGGATTCAAAACGGAACGAAAAAGATAATAGAATCGAAACGAATCGTTCAGCCTATGGGGTTGTCAGGAATTTTTTTGGCCTGCCAACTCAGATTGGAGAGTTGGTTCAATTACTGGGTGAAATTCTGCCAAGCCTTGAGAGTAAAAATTAGTTTCTTTGAGCTGCCTCCAGTGCGAATCTTGGCTCCTCAGTCTTCGTTGCCTTTTAATCCAGGACTTTCTAAAATTCTTGCCGTAACGAGCTACTGGGTATAATTAGAGGGAACGAAGCGCTCGATACCGGCTTGATATCAACTCTTCAGCAGAGTATTTTTGAATGTCTGGAATTTTTTAGTGTGTATTGCTTCACGTTGTCAAATCGGCTTTGAATTATATATCTGATGATCAATCGAGGGGTGTGATTTCAATACATCGAATAAGACATGCCTATAATTAGCATAGATCATTACGATTTCATCCTGCTCGAACGAAACATTTTTATATGGTATTCTGTTTAGTCTCAACTATCTTTGAACAGTCGATTCCCATAAGATATTTCGAACACGTTCCCAGAGAACTTTTAGAAATGGAGAGTAAAGTTCCGACGTAAAAGTTCTTGAAATACGAGTATCGCCACGTGGATTATTTGAAAATCAAAAGGAAGAAAAAAACTTTTGTGCGAAAGATGAGATCAAGGTATTGAGTAATTCTTAAAACGATTTCCAGAGGGAAATCGTACAAAATGGTTTCACGTGGTTAGTGGAAAATATTTGCCGCTTTATCCGTTCCGTTATTAAATCAGAGAAAGCAGAACCTTCGTTTTCTCCCTTTCTCAATGAATCAAGCGAAGATTCAGGATTCTTCGACTTTAGAATTCCATATAAATTGGTTGGAAATTTAATTTCAGCTCGTCATGTTATAAACAGAGGACTGCAAAACGTACCTACCTATTTTTCCGTTACGTGGATTTGGAAATAATTTTAGCTCGATGCTCTCGACTCAACTGCCAGAAAAAAAACAGAAAACAAACATTTGTGTAATCTTTAAACTCTTCCGACAGGGTTGATAATTATCAGCAGCTTCTAGTAATCAATCTCCATCCGTCTAATTTACGATGGTGTTATGCTCCATTTTCGATGTTTGTCGACCGTTCATCTTCCCCCATCTTGTCAATTACATTACAGTGTAATTTATTGAATGTAATTGAAAGTGAAGGTTTGTTAAATGAATAATTATTCAAATAACATTTCAAAATTGAGATAAGATCCTTGAATACGGAATTCGCGAAACAAGGTTTATATATTGAGACCTTCTAGGCCTCACCTTTTTCGATTGAAGCGAGAATTTCTCCGTCGGTAGATATAATACCTTGATAATTTACTGCCATGAAAAATTGTCGGAGATTAAACCCGAATTTTCTTACCTTGTTTCTTAGTAGCTCGGAGCTTTTATCGCTAACAAAGCATCGTCAGCGTTAATTATCATGCCATGAAATATGGGGTAAAGATTATCCGCGCTTCTGCCTCTTGCTAAGCCAGATTTGTTTATTCCGTACCTTTGAATCGGCGCAGGATACGATTCAATTTTCGCGAACAAAGTAAATTTATCTCCATCATCATTAAACGACTTCTCAATATCCGAGCTGTTACAAGTCTTTAGTACTAACAGTGGGACGTTAAATTCCTCTTACATTACATACAATCAGCTTTCAATTCAACATTCGAATCTTTCAGCCGCAGAATTCGTATCACACACTTCACAGTTTCCCATAACTTTGCATACCTAGAGTTTCGGAACAAGGAGTGGTACAGCACGGATACAGCTGAAATGTAAAAATTCCAACGAATGGTTACAAAGCCAATTATACTGTGAAATTTAAACCGAAGGTGTATCGAACTGGGTCACAATTTGCATCGAACCAATAACGTTGTAGATATATGAATATAGGTACCAGTGAAGAAACATACCGTACCACAATAGGAATCGGTTACAATTGGCTCAGACTCTTGACTTTTTCAAAGTTATCTTGAGGCCCGGAAGTTTTCTGCAGAACTGATAGTTTGGCTTGAACTGAAGATGTTTTTATATTCCAGCTGATGTTACCGTCGAGCCAAGATTTGATTGGTAGATTATTTTGGAAACGGTTATCTTGTGCCTTTGATCAATCGGAATTCAGATCTTGTACAATGTACCTCGTTTCCTCGATTATCAAAGGTCGATATATCAACTCACAGACCGGAGGGATATTGCTCGTGACATCTTTTGTGCACAGCACGTTGTATGAACTCTTAGTTACAACAGCGTAATTAGACACAATATCTAAATATGTTGGTACGGAGAATGCTTGCATCTCCAACCCATTCTCATGCATATTCACATCGCGTAATTATTATTATTAGTTTCCTACGTAGGTATAGCCCGAGCACAGTTATAGAGCTCGAGTTGATCCTGGAAACAGCAGGAACGTTGATTATGTATTTAATGGTCTCACAGAATAGAAATTCCAGCACCACTTTTGACATTTTCACCCTTAAATCACTATGGGTGCTTATTTACATTATGCAGATATAGTAGCTAGTACTATCTGCATAACAGTTTCTCAAACATTCTGAAAAGTCTAGACGATGAGGAGCAAAATTTCTTCGAGACTGATGAGCAATAACTCCAGTTCGTGGCATAAATTTCTGTTAAGAACTGGTAAATCGAAATTTTCTTACGTAGGCTAGTACTATGGTGAATTTATTTGTCATTTTACTTTGCTTACCACTTTATCTCTTACCTGACAATGAGATGTCAGTCTAAGTGGTCCGCAAAGAGAGATCTCAGTGACGCACCCCAAGGCTCTCATAGCCTCACCAGGCTTGGCAAGACAAGTTTTTGACGTTGCTTGTTTATCGACAATATCAAGGCTGTTTTGTAACGTTGAACGTGATAAGGTAGATAATTACACAAATAATCGATATATTTTATTTGACGAAGTTAATTAAGTCTCTTGGAGTAAGATGTATGCTTTCAAAATTCAAAGCCTCTCTACGAACCGAAATACTTTCCCTATTAGGTGAGTATCACAGAGCCCCTGCGAATTTCTGAAAAATTCATTCAGGTCGATGCATCGGTGTAAATTTTGAAATTTTTCACAAATAATGGCTAATGGAATTAATTGCGATGAATTTCATCAGCCGGTTCAGATTTTCAGGAATAAAAATAGCGCGGATTTTTTTCTTAATTCAAAAAAAAAAAAAATGATCACAACTGGAGCACCATCTACCCTGACTGATATATTCTTGTGATAAAACGCTCGTTAAGAGTTAGAGGAGTAACTATTTCAATCTTCGTTCGTCTTGCGTGGCCTTTGTAGTGCAAATTTTCCGAAGAGATCATGGAATATTTTTCCATGCCATGTAAAAGCTATATCTTATGTCCCAATGTATTTTTATAGAAGGGACAAGTTGACGTTGATGTGAATGGTACATACGTATGTATTAGAGTTCCTAGAATACAGAGTTGAGTCAATCGATGATTCCTTTTGATTGGCTCTTCAACTTCGGCACGTAATGGCGGAGACAGGCGAATATTTGAATATAAACATCCTCAATATCTAATCAACGATCATTTTCATCATGGTCAAGAGTGTTTTATACAGGTTATCGTGAAATAATGCTTTTTCACGAAGTTTTTATGATAATATCAAGAGTCTTTAACCCGGATTATTTTTTCGACCTTGATCCTAAAGTAACGCGTTAACATAACCTCAAATATCGCAATGCCACCAACAACGTCGTTAGTGAAACCGTGTTCGATGTTCCGAGGAATTTCCAAAAACAAAATAGCCGAAATGAAAAATTCAGTCATGAAAGAGCTCGTAATCCAGTTATTCACAATTATCAACGTTATATTACTTCCTTACATCAGTTTCAAACTTCCCGCAATTTTACTTCGGTACAGAATGGCGGCGATTGACTCAACTCTGTATTCTAGGAACTCTAGTATGTATGAAGCTATAATTTGACAGACAATATCAATATCGACAGAAATTCCAATTGTTTCATTGTGAGAGGCAAATTCTTTGTTGAAATTTATACCATTGTTGTGATTCATAAATAGATGGAATAGATTACTGGATCCCTAAGAGGACTTATGAACTTGCGACCATCCGTCCACGTCGTCGTTTTATATAATTTAATCATCCTTTAGCGACGAATCAAATATTTGAAAAAGCGTTCAAGTTGAATCAGGACGACAAACGTTCACTTTGTAAAAAGTTAATGCATGATATCGTGAATACCGCGAAAAGAATTATAATAATAATAATAATTGAAAACAATACGCCTTGAGAGTCGTATAGCTGATATTTTTTTCATGGACTTTATGATTTGCGCAAACAGAATTGAAGCGGAATAACAGCTGCGTCTCGTCGAGCAAGTAGCCTGCGTTGTGATTCTGGTACACATGAGCAAAATTGTAATTGTTGATAAAAGGAACGGGAGAGCACTTGGGCTCAAAAAAAAAAAAAAAAAAAAAAAAAAAAAAAAATACAGGGCTGACCGTGCAATTAGAACAATGTCAATTTGCTGAGAAAAGAACGTCTCTCTTTGTTGGTTAATTGCGTCTGCACGTTCAACTCTATACTTACTCAAAATGATACCTACTCGTGCGCCGAAAATTTTCTAACCCTAATATTTACTTACACGTATGATTGCACCGCTGTGCTGAACTTCGGTGATATATTGTTTCCCTCCGTATATATCTTGAATCTTGATTCCACCTAATCATTTATTTGAATAATGCACGTAGAACGATATAGCAGAATTATGAACGTTGAAACCTGGAAATTGCTGCAGGATATTTTCCAGACTATTTGTTAGAATACGGAAACTGCAGAAAGTGTTGGACGTCTTTTCGTCGACGAAATTGCGAGTAAAAGTTTCAAGTGGATTTAAAGGTATTTTTTTATATTGTTTATAAAATCAAATAATGCGATATGCAAATAATCGAAGATTGATAAGATTCGGTTTAGTATGCGAAGTTATCCAAGTGATGATTGGTTTTTTGTGTACTTGGCAAGTATTACAATAACCAATTGATGAACAAACTCGTCATAGATATTTCAATTAAAAAGGAACCAAGTTGCGAATAAAGTTATTTCATGATTTCGCGATCAAAGTAATTGGTTTAAGCACTGATTCAAGGTCTCGCTTGCCTCGGAATATTCTAAAGTATTGGAAAGTTCTGCTTGAATATATTAGGTACACCGTCTCTCGGTATCATCCCTCGCCATCACTGCAGAGATAAGTATTTAATGAAATTTGGGGGAATTTGATTTTCTAAAAAAAAAAAAAAAAAACTCGAGACAATTTCCCGTCCCTCGTAATCAGTTGGCAATTTTTCATTCTCTCTCAAGACGACGAGAATATCGAATTTTGAAAAATACCCACCTCACCCTCGCCTTGAAATGACCAACTCTATGGCGCACATACGGTTGCGTGACCTTATTTCCTGGCGCAATATTGTTGCTCTCGCAAGAACATAGTTCAGCAGTTCTATTACCCTCGATTTCACCGAGGATTACCTCTAATCCTATTGAGAAGCCCGTGGAACTTGTGCTCCCCCGTAACTTTGGTAATTTTGTAACACTGGGCACCGATGCGAGGTACTCTCAAGGCAGCGATGGTTCCTCGTGAAAATAAAGAAAAGTATCTGCTGGTGATCTCGCGAGGAAAGTATTCGGAATGATAATTACCCTGGGTCGAACGAGAATCGTAAATACCACGACCGCTTGGGGTAATCTTGGGGCTGGTCGGCAACGAGGTTCAGGCTATTATAGTGTAACCGTTAACCCTGTGGGATATTTCCCCGAAATTCACTCTGGGGAAAGGTCACCTGTGCCAGGTCATAGTTCGAGTACATCCACAAAGGCTGACGAGAGGCCACGTAGAATTTTCATTAAATAAATTCCAATTCATTTTGGGATTCAAACCGCGAAATTTCATTCGGGAGAATAATTTCACGCATCCAGGAGAATTTCAGAACCAAGGTAAAAAGAGTTGGTCAAAAATGTGTGAAGAGGGCTTCTTTCCAATTGTAGAAAAAAATTTACTTTGCGTATCCCGTGTGAAAAATTGGAGTTGGCCCCAGGGAAGGCCTGCATAGTTTGCCCCGTTTCTACGAAGTCCCTACATAGGCAAACTATGTAGGGCCAACATGGGCAAATGAAAAAACGACATGGTTTTTTAGCTAGCCCCAAAGTAGGCCACCTACGAGGGGCCAAGTAATGGCCCGTTGTGGGGCCATGTCAATCCCTATGTGGGCCCTCTTTATATCCTTGACAGGGCCACCTGACCATCAAAATTGTTAAAAGCATTCAAAAATTGTGCTCGCATCATTGAAAAAAAAAGAAAAATTCAATTATACATTTTTTCAGCTTGTGTTTTCTTGAAAATTTTTTGCAAATATTTACTTTTCAATACTTTGGGAAAATCGAAAAATTCAAGTTGAACTTAAAAAATAGTTTACCACTATAATCTAATACTTCAATAATATTTTACGAGTCGATCTCAATCGAAATGTCCTTGATTGATTTTTTCAAAAACTACCTAATTTTTTTGGGGTATTACCAAAATTATTATTGTTTTTTTTTTTTTTTCAATTTTATTTCCATAATGCAAGACTCCAATACGCTCACGTAATGAAGCAATTTCTTTATTTGAGAAATAAGGGGAAAAAAATTTGTCCATAATTATATTACATATGTATGGGCTCGAAACTTTTTTTCTGGAAAATACAAGCTAGGTCCCTGCGAAGGCCAAGGTAGATTTCTTATGCAAGAATGCCACCGTAGGGCCTACGTAGAACCTATATTCAAAACTTTTTTTTCATAGAAAATACAAGCTACGCCCCTGAGAGGGCCCAGGTAGGTTTTTTTTTTTTGTAGAAATGCCGATGTGGGGCCTACATAGAGCCTATATTTACAGTTGGAAAAACATGGCAATTTCCACACGGGCTATGCTTGCTCTGAAACTTATAGACTATCGTTGAACCTGGAGGATAAACACTCACGTTAAGAGCCGTGATACATGCCGCTGTTGATACTTGAGAGCTGCTATATTTTGTTACGAAGGAACATTAAGAATGTCGATTGGATTTGTTGGTACTACTGAAACAATTAAATTCCAAATGGCTCGGACGAGAAAGAGGTGCATAAAATATCGATACATAAAATAGCGATTACTAAAAGAGGATCTTATAGGTCCTGTAAGGAAAAGCTCTGTCGTTGCTACCACCTGCATGGAAGGAGTGCAGCTGAACGGCAATACCTCACAGCTGGATATACATGAATGGAAACCAACAATAATCGAATAGTCGGAGAAACGCACAATATAATTCTGCTCCTATGTTTCTATACGGAAGATTCAATACTTCGATCGGTACTCCGACCGGAAATTACAAGGTAGAACTATGTTCTGTAGGTGTATAAGGCAGAACTTCGTGTGGCTCGCATTTTTTTTTTTTTTTTTTTCAATCTGATAAATCATCAGCGCTGAGATTTTATTCGCCACTTCGATGCTCGTCCTATAATATCGAGTACTTATATCGCAGGAAATTGAAGACACCGCGCTGGTTCTAATAATCTGATGACTATATATCGCAGAAATTTTCCAATTGTCATTTAATTTCCGAAGATAAAAAGCTCCGTGGAAGCTTCGATGAAGATTAACTCATGAAATTAAACCATACCAGTATCTCTTAATATCATCCTCTCCTTTCCCATCTGATATCAATTAAAAATTTCTTTGAGCTGCATGATCTATGCAGGACTAGAACAGTATTGAATTCCCGTAGTCAGATGCTAGTTTGATCACGAGGTTGTCAGGTTAGCATTTTCATCTAGATACTCGTGTTTGCAATAACGTGTTGGCAATTGATCGGTCAACTACATTCCGAAACAGGAAGGTTGCCACTCGCTATCACGCGAAACGAAACCACGAAGTTTATTGATTTTTATTAAGCAGGGAAAATGATCGACCTACTTTAAGTGGCTGGCGGAAACTAACGCACACAATAATATATACCTACCTTTATATGTCGTACAGCCCACAAGCTATATTAATCTGTGATATATAGTAGCCACGCATACACAAATATACAGGCATGCCTCGTACAGCACCACGTGCTGGCTCTTCGAACCACGCACTACACAGTCCCTACCTCGTAGCTCACTTCGACGGGGAAGAATATTCCATAAACAAACTTGTCAAATGAAGAGTTGGTTCTTAATAAGCTGAGTATTAATAAACATTCGGTGTTAATTGACTTGCCAACTCCTAACGGGTGAAAAAAATTTGATACATTAGGAGAAATTCAAATTATATAGATATCGTCAAGTATTCTGACAATAAAAAAATTCGAAGTTCGAGCCCCTGGGGTCTATTTTAGGAGCGTGAACGACATCGAGATACTAGCCCCGGTGTTTGAAGTTTGGTAAATATTATTATCTAGGTAACGTCATACGGAATTAGATCATGGATAACGGAAGAGTAGCAGACGGTGTTGTGTGCAGGCTTTCGTGCACCTATGTCACAGGTCTATGGTGTACCATACGTACACGGCTGATATTAAATTTGCATATTTCAGTTGGAGTATCAATGGAAAGTTTTGGGCCAACCCGAAGCGGTTGCTGCTTTTTCGATATGCTGATATATCCTCAAAGTTCTTTGTCTGGAGTAATCCTATTGGGATACGACCCCAAAGTAATTCCTTTTCTCCGTTCAGGTACCTAACTCGGTTTCTTCGCAAGGTTGTCTGCGGACATTAGTCTCAGGTATGAAAGACCCAAGCTGTTGCTGTAGCAAAAACATAGAAAAAAAAAAGAAGCGTCTCATTCGAAATAGTTAGTTATGCATTCGCAAGTCATAACTTGCCTAAGAAGTGAGGAAAGCATAAGTCAGACGAGCGGGGACGTACTAGAAATTACACATCCGGCTTGCTGAATTTTCTTTCAAAGTATGGCGCTAGAGGAATATGAATCTCTTTGACAACTGACTGCAGGGATAACGAGCCAGGTAATTCTTGAGTGAGAATTTCTCTTCTGAATATGTCGCACCGAGGAGGTATATACATATGATTATCGAAAATGTCGGGTACCTCGCCGCGGTGGTCCTTTAAAGTTATACCATGAGGTTCGAATTAGTCCTTTGGAAATGCACGTCGTAAAAGTTGTCAATTGGTGCTTCGTTCTAGAGTAGCTAATTATGAAACGAGAGCTCGGGGTCACGTGAGAATCTCTTTACTTACCCACGAGATTCTGAAGGACTCGGTAATTACGAGCACGCGGAAATACCATGAACCGTATATAACACATCGAATCATTAGCGTCGGTATAGGATGCACCGCATCTCATCAAGAACGTTACCAAATCGAACTAAAGTTATCAATGAAAAATTTTGTAGCTGCATACCTAAAGCACTGGGAAAAGCCCTTCGATCATCAGAAGAAACAATTCTATATTTTATTCCTTCATTGCCTCAAAACATCGCGCAGCCTTCACATTAATACTGTCCACTGTATTGTACTGCTCACTACCTAGGCAACGGAATCGATTTCTGTCCGATAATAATCCTACATCAATATTTCCCGTGGCACGGTGCCATTAGGTAATGTATGACGTACAAATATAATTACCTTCATCATTTCAAAGGATACCTTCCTGCACATATATACATTATACACATACGTACGTAGATATATATCGATAAAGAAAATGACATAAAGTCCCTAAGTGAAAGTGGTGGGTAAAAATTGATCGATTAGTGGAAAGATTCTCAGTAGTGGGTGAAATGTTATGCATAAAGGTGCGAGGCATGAATCTTTCAATCAGATAATGAAATCATTTGTGTATTTGTCGATTGATCGAACCGGCTGGGCTTTTCGCTGCAATAATATATTCACTCGGATACAAAAGTCGGACTAATCAAACTTCATACATTTTCAATATATCGGAAAATATGAAACTCTCGAAGTGGTCGCTGGTGTCTATATACGTGGATATATATTATTTCTTCGATCGCTGCTGCAGGTATCGGGAGAAACTCAGAAACTCCATCTAGCCCAGACGGAGTCCACTTTTGAAAAGTATTCTGCCCAAGACTGTGAACTGGCTTTTACTACCGCGTCCTACCTATATACATTATGTGTAAGCATAGTAAATTCTCCATGCGGTAGATATTGAACCTCGCAACCGGTAGTAAAATCTTTTTTATCGTATCTCGAGCTGTACCTATTTATCGTCTGGTTCTGATACACGAAACATTTTGTATCGGCAGCTATCTCCACGCAATATCATTTCGTTACATAGTAAACACAGGGGAGAGAAGTTCGAGGATACATTTAAATATCTACTATACAGAAAGGGTAGCTTCACTTTCTCATTTGCTTCTATAACAATTATATTCTAGAAATCCTCGATCCCTATTTGTATCTAATCTTGCGTGGATGCTATGGTGTAATTATGTTTACCCGTTTAAAGTTGTACCTACCAAACAAACGGCTTATAATTTCCCATTATCTTCTACGATCTAATGGAATTCCAAGACAGGCGACTCTGCATCAGGAATACCAAGGAGACTATTTCTAATGCGACTGCAGTTCATCGTACCTTTTATACATGCATTCTAACTCGGAGGTGAGCCTAGGTTGCGTTGCCTGTCCTCACTTGGCTCGAAGCTATCCTAACCGCTGCACTATTCAAAGCCAGGCACTTCTCTGCTTACCGTAGCATGTCAGAAACTGCGGTAATACAGTGCAACACGGCACGCGAGCAGCCCCACGACCTTTGGGTGAACAACCCTTATACCTACTCTATAGGTATTTCACCAGCATTGTTACCACATGTAGTCTAGACAACCAGGATCAACTCTTGCATGAACGATATGGACTTGACACTTCGTCAGAATTCTTGGATTTCACAGTTACAAACGCAAATAGATTTTCGAGAGCTTTATACCTTCCCATTGTATGTACAGGTACGTGTTGCGTAAAGTGAACCAGTACTTCATTTCCAATGATTACACAACCGGTTGACAGGATGAGAAATTTACTCTATGGGCCAGAGCAGGCAGCTGCCAGTAATGCAAGCGACGTTATACGGGTTGTTTGATTACCCACAGATATTTGGTTCTTTCTTTCATCCTTCAAGATCGATCGAATGTATTGGCCGTCGTAAATCGGTTCAACTAAATGCAGGAATCGTACCAGTGTAGGGGCTTTCCGATATCTCGGATAGTTCAGAGGATACAGATTTTCGGAACTTTTAAGGGGGTACTCCGCGGGTTTTTTTTTTTTAGGAAACTACGTTTTTGCTCTTGATATCACGGAGAAATATTGATTCAAACATTCCTGACAGCAATTTTTAGTTCATAGTATTACGTGTCTCGAAAAAAAATTTCAACCCTCTGCGATGAAATTGTATGCGCAGAGAACCATTCGCGGTCTCTTTGCAGTCTCTTCGCTGCGAAAGGTTCCCTGTGTATACACTTCCATCATAGAAGGTTGAAATTCGTTCTCAAGATACATCTATCAAACAATCTAAAAATTGCTGACAGAAATTTGTTATTAAATGTTTCTCCGTAAGTTCAAGAGCAAAATCGTGATTTTTGTTTATTAACGAATCGTACTTTCTCGATTACTATCGAATGGATCCGAACGGACCCTTTGAAAATGAATTCAGTTTTTTTGGCAGGAAGTGGATGAGTATGTTACTTTATCGAAAAAATGATAGGATTCTAGTGAAACTCATGTTTGTTATGTCAGCTGTAGGTTAGGTTAGAAGTGATGTCTACCATATCACTTTAATACCCTTCTGCCTATTCGCCAACATCGGAAATCACGCTGCACATAGATAGCGGTGCATCATTGCTATTTGCAAGGAAACGGAACGTTCATATTATCAATATATCATGCTTATCGTATACTTCACGTCGATTTTATGCTCGCTCATTGGATTCATAGTTTGCCCAAGAAATTATTTGGTTTCTTGAGTCCTTGCAGGTCCTGACGACAGTGTCGTGTAGGGGTCTCGTCGAGATATCTCTCGAAGCAAGCAAGAATCTTCTGGAGAACTTTTCAGTCCCAGGAGAAAGAAAGAAAAACGGAAAAAGAAAGGAGGAAAATATGATAGTAACGATTCTGTGACTTCCTTGCTGCGTCGAGTGCAGCAGACAATAATTCTGCGGATGTGACGATGCAGGTACTTTGAAAGTGTTTGATGGTTTTCGGTCGAGGTATCCTCTCGGTTTTTCCAAATTTATTTCGTCTTAACTCGAGGCAATTTTTTTCTATTTCGAAACAAGCTGCTCAATTTATTCTGCATGAATTCGTCGACCGAGGATTTGCGGTGCCGGTGAAAATTCTCGGCCATTTCGTTTCCCTCGCTTTCAGAGAAACCATTCCTAGCCTCACTTTATCTTGATTTTCTCCACCTTTATCGTTAGTGGTGGTCGCTTCTCGGGAGTTCCTCTCTTTCGAGAAAATTTTCTTCGAGTGACAAAGACAACGCGAATGATTGTCTCGGAGTTGTATAACAGAGGAGACTGTCAGATACTATCGCGTAATTATTCGTTAATTAAATTGTTCTCCGTTGTTTGATCTCGACGTTGCTACTCGCTGGTAATTCTCTCCATCATTCACTCACCTTCGCAACATACTATCTCAAAACTGTCGAACTACTTCTGCGATGGCATTCGAAAGACATCTTTTGTCAATTTCTCACAAGTAAAACAATATGACTTCAAAATCGCCTCAATTTCGTTAGCAAAAACACGTACTAGTAATAGAACAACGCGTTAGTCAACGCGCACTTTTATGAAATACATTTTTCAAGCATTCCCAATTTTTCTAATGTTTTAGATGATTTTTAGTTTCTACGTGTCAAATTAGAGCTTTAGCTGCGTGAGATGGAGGTTTTTTTTGTTGTTGTTTGTTTTTTCATTCGGAATGAGTCCTAGAGCGAATAATAAACTGGATGAATTCTCCCATTTCTCGACGTTCAATGCTCTTCGATATTTCTTTGTGTACATAAACCAATGGCGATTATATCCGAGGAGAATCTTTTGATCGGTTTGAAATTATATGAAATTAATTTCGCCGCGACGGCTTTTGTGATTTGATTGGTTTGATTATTATTCCAAAACTCGAGATCTCCGTACCCCACGACAAACTTCAAGATACGAACTTCTTAAAGTAGTTCAAACAATTCCCTTCTCGACCTGTATAATAAAAGCTCAAAAATTAGTCCTGAGAAACTGAGTGAAATTCGTATAAATTGACTTGTGAATGGCTAAATAGTTGTCACAGATCTAATCGAAGTTTAATCTCCAGATATGCTTGCAACTTACAATCAGTACTCAAGGATAAGTAAGCGGAAATGGAACAGGAATGAATTAGGTTCGGGGCTGGGCGTATACAGTTCAGAAAAATGGTTAACCCAGGCACGGTTTACGGTTTCCAAATTATCATTGCCCATGAATCTGCTAATCAAATTCAAGATCTGAAAACTTGTCTTCAGAAATGTTTAGAGTTTGTAGAATCGCCCTAACATTCCTATTCATTCTTCGTTGGCCTGAATCCAAACCGAAATCACTTTCAACAAACTTTATATTTACAAGCAATATAAAATCATGCTTAGCTTTGAACTGATACTTTGATTATTCCTTTCAATAAAAGCCAGTCCCGAGGCGAGGTGAAATAAATATCTTTTCCTCGCGGAAACGTATTTCAACCGCACAGAAATTTTCTCCAGATGGCGTACCAAAGCCTTTACCTGAATTTGAAAAAAAAACGCCCCTTTTCCGCGAGAAAGAGCACTTCTGAAACCCAGGAAGAATTTATTCCTCGTGTAAATAAAACCAGAGAAAAACCAGAGAGTACCAGGTGTATTTTTCATTTTTGGCAACGTACGTAGTATCTTGTAGCTGAAGAAAAAAAATTCGATTTGTGTGTAATAAATTAGGCTCTCTGTTTCAAGCCGTTACACTATCCTACAATTAGTTACATTAGACAGGACCTGAAGCATCGACCGGATTCCAATTTCGCCAATGGAATAATTGACGAGGCAATAAATTATCCAGTTCAAGATACAAATCGAAGCAGCTTTACTTTTAACTTAAATTTGATGTTTTTCAGCTACTGCATCACCGCACCGTCTGTCTATAGGAAGTAAATTATTTTCAGGTAACCTGTGCATAGCCTGCAGTGGCCCAGTCTGAGGATTGAGCTTGATGCAAACTAGGTGGTTGAAACGGCTAACGACCAGAAAGCAAACTTTGTGGTTAATCATTGATTTCCAGCCGCAAGCGTAAATGTCTATAAATCTGCTGCTCAAACTAGTGGCGAACAAGTATTAACTTTGATCTTGGCTTCATATCTGCCATTTGAACGAACTGAGTTCATTAATTACTGATGAATTGTTAATTCGGTAAAGATATATCATTAGGACAAACAATTCGAAATAGAATTTCAACAAAGAATACAATATGATCCTTGAACTTCCAAGTGCGAATTGCGAAGTGATACTGATTCCGTTGGTTAATTAAACGCTGCTTCAGCTGTGCGGAGAAAAATCTGGAACTCGATTGCCATGCGCGGCTCGTTATTTCACGAACAAAAGAAGTTTCATCCGGATTAGGATCAGCACACGTTAATACCGAAGGCGCGTGTGCCGAATTAAATCATCAAGAATACGAAGAGCAAAAGTGACAGTAATTTACTCCGATGATACGAGGAGCAATTTTGAACACACTCTTTTCAAAATCAGCATTTTTCCAACTCACGACGATTCGCTGACTTGGGGGCCGGTATACCGGTGAAATGTCACATTAAAAATCTAGAAACGAAACCGAGGAATGCGTTTATCGTGTCAGACGTTGGTGTGTTTCAGGCATGGGGAGAACCCACGTTATTTGCATATGAATGCAAAATTACTTCGGGCAACCGACCCGGCTAAGCCAGCAAACAGCAATTCAGTTCGGAGGATTCAAGCCACGCGTGACGTTTTGGTAACGAGAAGTGATTAGGCACGATTCTGATTGAATGACGTGCCATCTCTGTCTTGTGTTAGGTAATGTAATTTTTTATCATTCCCATCTGATCGGAATTAGTGAATATAGTGGAGGCGAGGAAAGATGAAACACAATCCGGAAAAAAAAAATCGTCCAAAATTCAAACCAGCTTTGGCCGTTTTCACGAGACTTCCAAGCCTGATCATCCATATTCACCTCTCGGTTTTACGCTTCAGGATATCGCGTTCCAAAACGTCAACATCGTAAGTGTTTTCTCAGAAAGTCGTTTGGCGCGATCCAATTAATTGATTAACCTGATATTCGGAGGATGCGGAAGTCTTGGATTTATCCCGAAGCTTCTTAAGTTGCCGGAGGCTTGTACTAAGCTCTGGTGTTCATAGCTACATCTGTATTTAGTCAAATCTGTTCAGAGTTAATTCGGCGGTGAAACAAACCATCCGGAGAACTATATAATCAGTATGGATAGAGTCGTATGCCCCCACGACGTGTTATATACTCATCCACTGCTACCAGAGCACCCATAATTCTCTTTTCGAAATTGTTTGCTTTCATACCGGGCCGAGTGTGAAAGTGAAGAAAAAATAGCCAGAAGAAAATCTCTATAATATGTGGTCTCGAAATCTGGTTAAAACCAAGATGAGTATCATTTCCAAGGAGTGCATCGCATCATAGGCGTTTTGGTGGCAATCGAACGAAGAGCTAGTGGGCTTCGGTCAATCAAATCCTTGTCAATCATCATGGACCCAGGTATAATCTTGATGCGGGTGAGGTTCGCCTGGTAAGGGGTGACTAAGAAGGGGTTGGAAAAGGGGTAGGGGGGGGGGGGGGGAGGAAGAGAAAGCCCCTCAGGTGTGAAATGTGAGGTTATTGATTTTTAGACTGGCAGCTTCACCCGTTATACCCACTCTACCTACCAAGGATCGGCCCAACCTGCAGGGAAACACCGTTCTGACGGAGGTCGGACCATTATGAGGATGGACAGGTAAAGTTTTGCGGTCAGCACTGCCCCCCGGGTGGTTTACGGTTTTTGTTCTGATTTAAACGCAGCACGATCAACGTTGCCCATTGGTTGGAAAAAATATCGTTGCTTTTTCTACCGGTGAGAATGATTGAGTCCACCCCAAGCAAATTAAAAACAAGCGACAGTCGATTGACCGATGAACATTAATGATAAAATTCACGAGGATGTATCGATAAATGCGTATTATATATATATTGTCAGATATAGGAAATTCTAATTTATTTTGTAAAATTTGACGATAATGGTGAGTTACAATTGTCTCAAGGATTGATTCATTTATTTTAAATAAAGAAAAAAGAAATTTTTGCAATTTCTGGTGTTCAAAGGTCATGAGAAATGCTTTGATGTACCCGGATAAGAATCTTGAGAGATAATATGAGAAGTGGGTGTTTATTCTAGCGAAAGTGAATTTGGTGAGCATATACCTGGGTTTAAAGTTACTCAGATCTGTGAAGTGACAAGAAAATTCAATTATCAAGAGACAGTCTGAGAATTAAATTAAACAACTTAGGTCTAGACGATATGATCTCTAACATGGTAATAACGAATTACGACTTGACTTTTCGGTATAGAGATGAAGCGGGTCTGACGGACGATATCATATCGTTAATAAACTTTCGAAATTTAGCGTTATAAAATATAGTTCATCGATCGCGGGTCATTATTTTTCGAGCACTTTCTTCATTCCCACGATTAATCGATATAATGAAGTGTGTTCGATCGAGCGAGGCTTGAAAGTATGAATTTAAAGTTGAAGACCTAGGGGCTCGGTTACGAGTTTCTGGCTCATTA
Source organism: Ametastegia equiseti (assembly GCA_963989295.1). Lineage (NCBI taxonomy): Eukaryota > Metazoa > Arthropoda > Insecta > Hymenoptera > Tenthredinidae > Ametastegia > Ametastegia equiseti. The sequence goes on from OZ022393.1 coordinate 9,579,756, forward strand.
ATAAGCCAATTTGTCCCCAGGTGCTTCGGGGAGTCGTCTGATGTGCTATCTTTGTCCATTTTTCCATTTTTTCCTTGTTAAAAAGCAGTGTCATAACGATTAAGATGTGCTTAAGCCAGTCAATTGGAATCGCTCTTTATTCAGGCGCAGCAAACTCGTCCGAATCATAATGGCAAACGACTTCTTGATGGCGAATATACAGTTTCAAAAATTACGTAATGTTGCCTCACTGTAGCTTGGGACCAACTCGAGTTCACCAGAAAATCAGTGATCATAAAAGAACTCTATTACTCGATTTAAACAATAAGTTCAACGGTTTGGAAATTATGAGAAAATTAAGACTGAGCTTTTTTTTCGAATCATTATATGAAATGAGGAATCGATGAACGGATCGCAAAGTGGTTTTTTATTCGATGCCATCGAATATTTTCAGGCAGATGTGCCGTTGAAGGTCGATAGAATTTTACAGCCTTGTTCGTTTAATTACCTTCAGCCCTCCATCGTAGCCCATTACGTGACTCGGCACCTGGGTGAAGGGATTTTAATTCCTAAACGTAACTACGCGCTATGTTATCGGGAAAAAAAGTTGTATTCAATGGCGAGTGAAAGCTTTGTTAGTTGTTCGTGACGCGATTGGTCTGGGGTAAAGAAAAAAAAAAAAAAAAAGTTATCAGACACGAAATTGGGGCCGCTGTAGACACAAACGAATAGAAATGAATCGATTCTTGGTCGAGTGAAAGCTCCCACACTTCTTTTTCTCATTCTTCTTGTTCTTCTTCTTCTTCTACTTCTTCTTCCGCGAGCGACAACCAGAGAGTTGGTTCTCTACGAGAACTCTTGAAAGATCATACCCGTCCATTAGAAACTGAAAAGCTTCGAAATTTTCTACCTCCACTTCCGCCTCGCGCACCCAACCATCTTTTTAAGAAGGGTCAAAGCAGAGGGTCCTTACGAAGGAATAAAGTAAAGGAGCACATCAATTAAGTACATTGCGCCTTGCAGGCTCTAATGTCACCCCCTGAAACATTGTGCCGAGTATAAGCTGCTGGGAGGGCAAAAATCGGCATCGATTTTTTGGGGCTTGACGAGGGACCGTTAAACACCCAATTTTTTTTTTTTTTACTAATATTTTAATCCCATTCTGCAAGTCCATTGAATTGTTCATTAACCATCCGCAAGCTAGGATCAAGTATGAAGTATTGAAACGGGTGTCTAGCTAGACGATTACCATTCAACCTTTCACCCTGACCTTGCTTATGATCCACATTGTTATAATAGGTCGTGTAGGATTACACCGTCTGGGATAGACAAGAGACTGTTTCCAAAAGATCTGAGACATGGTAACGAATGGGAGGTATTCACTTTTGGGCAGATGTGATCGTGTATAACCGTGCGATATGTAAATCATGTTCACCGAGGCACTGGATTATCAATTGCGAAATATTTTTTGTGCGTTCCCCCCCTTGGCTAGCCTCGTGGAAATTTTGATAATTTGAGAAATAAATTGTCCCAAGATTATACCTTGAAGTGGAAATAAAAAATGTAAGCATTCTCAGGTGCCCTCTTCTAAGACTCTGTATTGTAGAAAGAGAGCCAAGGGAGAAACGCGAGAGGCTAAGTACATCGCGAAGTGGAAAGTTGAAAAAAAAAGAGCTCTTTTAGTTTTGTCTTTTCGCTATCAATGAATACGTCCGTCTTCTGACAGAGATAAATTGGATTTGTCTTCCGTGGACTTTTCAATATTTGAATATACGGAGATATCGACGTTTATAAAAGAACCTATACCCCTCGAGTTTAGCCTGTTCGGGGTGGCTATGGGATTCCAGATTTTTCTCAAGACAAGATCTCGATCCTACGATATTCCGATTCAATTTTCTTATCGTTTCCAGGAATATTCAGAGTTCAGCAACCATCATTTCAGTTTGCGATTACATCGAATTGGGATAATTAAACTTCGCCTAACGTTTCATCTGGTTGAGTTTCTTGGAAGGTCAGATTATCCCACGGGAAACACATCCCAAAGGCATTATTGTAAATCCTCAATTATGTCTAGGGGGTAAATGTTTCTATGAGACAGTTTAGTCAATTGGACACAATAATTAACCGCATTAACCTTGTAATCTCGTCTATATAGAGGACTTCAACGAGATTATCCATACATTTCTGGGTCGGCTATATGCAGACCTTGGCTCGGTCGGAGACCACCGAATTTCCTATCAAAGTTGCAAATATACTATCCATAGAATCCACCACCAGTCAGATAATAGTTCGACAAGAAAAGCGTTCGACAAGATACTTAAATTCAATTAACGCAAATCAATTATGTACGGGTTATCCAGTCGCTTCTTCCCCTCGAATCTAATAGCAGTTCTAATCGCGAGATATTTATCTATGCTAGAAATACCCGTGGGTCAAAAGGTCGACGTTCGGGTAGAGTAGGTACGAGCCATCGCCTTACATACTAAATGTTTTAGAACGTATTACAGAATCGTGTTTGCCTGTGTTTGTAAGTCTGTATCAGAATTATGGATTTATTTGAAGTACACGACTAGATCACGCGACGAAGTTTATTTCTCAACAGATCAATATTTGTCTTTGCAAATTGTTATTAGCCACAAAGTTTGCTCTTCGTTGGTTATTATATCGCAATGTATAAGTAGACAACTAGTTGATGATTATAATTGAATCTCGCCTAGATACTTATCGTCTACGAAACATAAAGAAATTCATACCAACCAAACCAATACCAAGATCTGTTTTTTTCATAAAAAAAAAGTTTTCTCCTTCTCGGTGCTAGGTGAAATACGCAATATATGCGTCATTGGACTATTTCTGCTCAAATAAATACGTGTACACGTATATATATGTATATATACATACATAGCTGAAGGCATACAGTCCCCTCCGAGGGAAAATATATTCACCAAGTCGAGACAAAGAAGCAGAGAATTCCCCGCGTGGCCAACTCTAGAAGTAGACGCAAGTATTTTATTGAGCCGTTTCGTACAGAACGATGTGCATTTTGCCACTGCTATTTTTTTTAATTTTTTATTTTTTACTTCTTATTCTTACTTCCGTCGATCGTTCTGGACAGTTTCAATCTTTAAGTATCAAATAAAAGTAATTGAAACCTAGAGTATTTTATATCGATTGAAAGAAATGCGTATCGGATGAGGTGATTTCCTCAGTTTCTTCGTATACCCAAAGGGAGACCCTAAAATCTCTTTCCGTCCCTTCCTATCCCGGCATTCAAATTCAGCGAATTTTCGGCTGATTACAAAATGATTAACGAAAATTTACGCGATTGCTATTTTCCCAATTAGAATGGCAATCAGTTGAAATTTCCATAACGACGCCACCCGTGAATCGCAATGGTCGATTTGCTTTTTGATAGACAGAACTCTGGCTTGCGGGCTGTTGGGAATATATTCGCGTAACGCTAATGGCATTCAAGTGAAAAAAATAAAATAAATGAAAACGTAAATGGGATTCAAAGGGCTGTTAAAAAAGGAAGAAAATCATCGCTTGAGTGTACCTTCCTATTTTATCACTCCCGAGGCAACCGTATTGTAAGGTTTGCGACAGGTACGACGCGCGACGTGGTATTAAGTTTTCAACGGGGCGCGACAGCGGTTGAGTTAGACTACTCGTTAGACGGGTAGGTACTTAGGTATATTGGATTTTCTACTGCGTAGAATAACCTCAGATCGTTTATGCTGTCACGTTCAAGCCGGCACCGCTTGCATCTCGTTGCATATATCAATGAAACAAATTTCAATCGGAAAATTCCGGGTTACCATCAGCGATTAGGAATTCTCTAGAATACTTAAGTAAAAACTTAACCATTAAGGATTGAAATTTTCACGCCTCACGAATTATAATTATTCCCGCTAATATATTACGATCACACCTCACCCTGTCGTTGGATTCTTGAAGGGATCTGGGGTCGCGTGGGTTTCGGAGTACCGGGTGCGATAACTCCGAGGTTTCTGATAAATATATAATAACACGGATAATCTTGTGACGTAAGGCTGTAGAAACTTTTATGCTCTACTATTTTATCAGTTCATTTCAAGCTCTCATCGCTGTTGGAGATTAATTAGAATCAGGATTAATTATACACAATCCCTGTATAGTGGGAGATAGAATTACGCTACGCGCTTAATGAGCCGCTGATCTGATGGAAATGCCCGGTACAATTTCGAGGAAGGATGGACCGGGACCGGAGGTAGGTATCCATTTCCTATAGAAATACTCTCTCAATTAATTTTTTGTTTTAATCTCAAGCAAACATAATACATTTGGTGTTATTCTCCAAAGGAATATAAATTCATGATATTTCATTCCTCAATCCATGAATTTTCATCATTTCGTCTGAATTGCAAAACGGGATAAGCAGTCAAGTTTATTGTCAAAAAGAGTTTTTTTTTTCCCCAAATTTTCCAGCATCTCTGACTGTCACAAATATTTATTTCTGTCTTGTGTATGAGAGCATGATTTCTGAACAATTATACAAATATGGCGGTGTTCATAGTCGTCGGTGAATGTTAATTAGTAAGCAGGTCAAATTTCACAACGAACTATCATTGATAAAAAACGAGTGAAATGTGAGAAGAAATAATTACATAATCATTGATGATTGGTATAATTCATCCATGGGACTATCTTTTGTATACTCACGCGAATATTTTATTGAGGAATTTTCACTGATGTTGAATTCGTTAGAGTGCAATCAATGGTCAGTCTGTTTGGGGTAATTGTGGCGGCAACGAAATAACGAATTGGAAAATAAGTCTGTTATTACAAATTCTTTCATATTTCATGAATTCTCATCATTCTTATATGGAAATATCGCTATTCGGTAGCAACATCATTGTTAATTTCGTTCAATAGACAAATATCTATTTTCACTATGAACTCACACTCGTTACCATTGAATTTATCGCACATTTCAATCCACCCCACTATGCGGGTGAGTAGGACGACAATGCGCATAGAATCCCAAATGATCAAAAATTTCCGTAGCTTAATTCAAAATCGAAATTTCGGGTTTTTGAGATCATCATTGCATTATAGATAATTTCAAAAAAGTCGTATCGTCGCTGTTCATTCCTGCGCGTATAATTTACCAAAAAAAACAAAGAAAGAAATAAAAAAAAAAGCATAACAACGTGTGTAGAGGTACCTGTAAAATAAATATTTTCAGTTTCGCAACTTGTTCTGTCGTTTAATTATGGTTCGTTATAAACTGCCAGAAACAACGAGAGTTTGTGTTACTAATTTAATTAGCAATACGTTCGTTATAAACTCTGCAGTACATAGTATATAGCATATAGCATAGCGGCTGGTGTATGTATGTACATACATGTAGATATACATTCATCTAGAGTTTAAGCTGCGGCTACGTTGAATCGAGATCAACAGCGTGTGCGTACGGAGAATTTCGAGGTGCCTTCGTTGGACATTTGTTTGCTACAATATAAACAAAAGTCACGTAAATACCTACGCGGTATATCCTCGTCGTATAACGTGGTAATGGCGATTTTTCATTTACAATACAAGTAACCTGTCACGAGAGTCGTAAACTTGCCAAAAAAAAAAAAAAAATAAATAAAAAAGGGGGGAAAACTGAAAGAAAAAAAAAAAAAAAAATGACAATCTCACGTTACAACGCGTAAAAATGACGTCGTATAATGAAAAGTCGTAAAAAGCTCTGTGTCGCGTACACATTCGCATCTTAGGGATGAACGTACGTGTACGTGAGTACGTGTAGAGAGGTCGTACACCTGTTAGGTATACGTGAGCCGGGTTACTATGTACACATCTTCTGTTATACGGTGGAACTAGCAATAACCCATGCCTATGTACTTACACACCGATGTCTAGTTTGACTAAACAAACGAACCATTAGACGCGGCAAGCGCGACGTGTATTTTTGAGTTTACGTCGTCATGACGACGTCGCGCGGGCGCCGCGACGGTGGTAGTGGTGGTGGTAGACGCGGCGGTGGCGCGCGTCGAAGAACCGACGCCACCCGACGTACCTCGAAAATCCGTCGCGACGTCGTACGTACCACGTTTCTGGTTTGAGTTAGTGTTGACGTTGTGCGCGCCGGCTGAGCCCACGACGTGTTGCGCCGCGTGTCGATTTCCGAAAGACTGTTGCTGCTCTATCGCTATTGCTATAAAACTATAATCGCTGATTAACCATATCCAGTGCATTCTTAATTTTCCAAAAATCAAATCGGGCGCGAATATTACTATTCATATATATAATATCATATCAGAGCGTGAGCCGCGAAGGATAACAATTGCCTCGCATTTATCAAAGCTTTAAAAAACCAATCGGCCGATTGATAGTCTTTCGTCTATTTTTCTATCTATTTTGTCATTTTTAAACAGTGGTCGTCGTGTGGTTACCAAGTTATATCCTAATTATTGAAAATGAAATGACTCCATCGGAGGAAAAGGAAAATATGAAAAAATAGATAAAAATCAAAAGGAAAAATAAAACGGTAAGACCAGATGGTAAAAAGCTAAGAATTTTACACTTGGCTATTGCATCGTATAGTTTTTGCAGCGATATGATGATAACAACTAGTTGTATACAGGGAACGATTTTTCTTCAGGTCCGATACCCATGAGGGGTCTAAAGGATAGATAAGTTGGATAATATAATCGGCGAGAGAATACCCAGGTTATTCTTACCGATAGGAAATATATCTTGAACAATTCTCCGAAGGTGTATATACATATATATATATATATATATACCTATATATATAGGTACTTTGTTTTATTTATATCCTCGACGAGCAGCCAGATTATAGATAGATTCATGCCGCGGACTGCAGACTCGTTCGTCAATGTGCAGTCTTTGCCGACTAATTTTAGCGGACAACGACATTTCGAGGGGTTGATCATCGCGAGTTCATTCGCAAGGGATGACGTGAACGTTTAGTTGCAATTATTTTTCGCTTGCCATCTGAGTTTTCAACCAAACGTGTTTTTGAATTTTTGAATTCCCGCTCAATCAAATAAAAAAGTTATTAACACTTCCCTGAAAATGGGAAGTTCAGTTTCCACCCGAAAATCGACGATCGATGTCTGCCTGGGTGCTTTTGTGGTGTCATCGTTTACTTTTTGTTCAAAGATATTTTGAAAAAAAAAAACGAACAGATTTTAACTTTCGTCCGTTGGTATAAATTTTGGAACAATTAAGTAAAGACAGTTTCAAAAAGTTTTCCGGAGCCAATTGAGCGTCAAAAACGAATCATAGAATTTTCACGAGATCTTTGGCAGTCGATAGGATTTTATCCAAATCGCTTCTGATTCAAATTTGAAATCAATCGATCGCGTAGTTTCGGAGTTGAAAGATATGCACATCCGCAAGTTTTCCTTCCACTCATATTTTTTGAAAGTTAGCATCGAGAAGTTTCCTCCAGTCGCTGATTACTAAAATTGGGTCAGATTTTCCTATTTTCAAAGTTTCCAATAGTGAATCTGATACAGTACCCTAAAATCTTCGAAATACTATTTTCTTTGGAAATTACTCCAGAGCGAACGAATCCCAAATCGATACCAAAACAAACAAAAAAAAATCATGCAAAATGGCAGATCTGAAAGCCGATCAAAAGTGACCAGACAGTTCATGAAGTCTTTATCGTTCATGTTCACGATACATTTCATCGGTTTTTAATCACAATTTTTAATCGTAGAATACTAAATACTCAAGCCAGTAAAATCTGGGTGATAATCGCATGGTGCTCAGTGGTTGAATCGTCCGTTGGTTGTAAAAATTGTAACTTAGCAATGAATCAAACGGTTCGTAACATGGCTCAACGTGACCGAAACCGTTTGGTCGTAACTGAACGTTGTCGTTATTTTATAACGTTGCGGTCAAGACGTTAGACGCCCACGGATCAAGTTAATCTCCACATCCGGCACGATTCGAGAGCTATTAACGAGGGCTTAAATCTGTCGATAGCTGCGCTCCAGAAATCGGCAATCGCAGCCGTAGAAAATGTCCTCAATTTCGAACAAAAAATTCTATAAAATATTAGCTTCGTGATATGGCGCACGTGGTCGAGGTACTTGGACTCCATTTGCATATATACCGACCGCGTGTACGCAAATTTTTCGCACTTGGTTACTATGAGTGCGAATATGTCTATACCGTGCGGGGGGAGAAAAAAAACTTTCTTAGGTTTTTGTGCCATAAATTAGGAAGAAAAAAAAAAAAAAAAAAAAAAAAAATGTGAGAAAGAAGAAAATGAAACGGGATGAAATAAATACGGGAAAAAAGGACATGGTGCGTATACCTGGCAAACCCGCGTAACATGTGCGTGCGTGTATATTTGCGTGTTACGAAAAAAAAGAAAGAAAAAAAAATTTAAAAAAAAAAAAAAGGATTATTTAGAGTAACGGTGTGTCTAATTGCGTATAGTGCTCGGTCTACTTACCCCGCTCTTTCTACTTTCGTTGAATAAATAATAAGAACGGAACCGGGAAATCGATAACATTACAACCCTGGGCCGACCCATACCGAACAATCCATAATAATCAATGTCCGATATCAACCCTTGGCAACTTTCCTGTTAATTTGTATATACCAAAAATTTGTACGATTTTCGGCGGTATGTCTGCGTTATTGGTATATGGATTTATGATAAATAAATCGTTAAGAATTAATTCCGTATTATATATTGTAGAAATTTTCCATATACATCAAAACGGGGTGGTTGGCTATATAGATCGCGTGTCTCAGATATAGAGCCGGACAATATGGCGAAGACTTTTCTGGCCGGACACGCGGAGATAGGTAAAATACTCGTATACCATATGAGCATCAAGTTGCTTGAGTTATTATCGAATTCTTACCCTTACTCTGGTGTATGGTTTGCCTAAATTATTATCATTATGTTTCCTATTTTTTCGGCAATTTTTTTTTTTTTCTTTTTTGTACGTGGACAATAGGCGAATCTACGAAAACAGAACGCGCTCAATTGATCGGTTTCAGAAATTAATGATGTGATCGTGGGATAAATTTTTTAGTCCGTTTCTTTTAACTGGGGAGACCAATTGTGCCGGTCACGAAAACTTTTCGGAAGCTGTCCTATAACAATTGCGTAGGGGTGGTTGCGAGAAAGAATGAAACACCGTGTTTTTGTCTCCCCGAAAACCGGGAGCCCAAACAAAATAATTTACCATATACATGCATATATAATATATATACCTACACCATCTCCTTAAACACCTCGTTATTAATTATTCCGAGTAGCTTTCATGTCCATAAAAGGAGGAAGAGCTAGAGAAAGAGGAAGCAGGGGCGGACGTTTTGTTGATACATTCAAAAAGGGCGTTGGGTAGATCGGGACAAGATGGAAAGCTTAGGGAAGTAACAAGGCTTGGAAAACCATATTGTCGTGGATTTTTTATTACGAAAATGAATAGTTCGGCTGAAAGAAAGGACAGTATGAGGCAAGACCGGGTACAAACTCCCCGAAATACATCGCGATGAAAATTTTGTTAGACGAAAGTTGAGGGGGCTGCTAAAAATTCATAGACATTTAAGTTTCACGGAACATTTTTATACTACACCTTTGAAGAGCAACCCAATTCGTACTTGAAATTAGTTGCACATGGCTCGGAGTAAGAATTCTAAATTACAATATGCATCATTTAAAGTAGAAGATTCAGTCTCTTTGAGTGAAATACGTACAAAATTGAATAAACTAAAACTTTTTCGAAATTTTGAATAATCTCGTATAGGCTTCTTCACTCTTTCTACTGTTTATAGAATCAAATAAGAAGAAAAACGTAGTTCAATAGACGGAGTAATCGATTTCTGCAAGAAAACCTCGCACCCTCGTCTTCTGTACGAAAGTTATTTAGTTCGCGCTTATTTCGACTTGGCTTTAGTAGAGCGGTTAGCACCTATCAAAACACCAATATTGTAGTAAAATTTACGGGAATATTGTACGGTTAGTTATTATTGCAAGGTGATTGCCGAAGAGACGACGCCCAATCCCCGTTTAGCACCGATCGTAAATTCAGTCCCACCCGGTCTCACAAGCGCGGGAATATAAATAGGTTTGAGAAAAAAGGAAAAGAAAAAAAAAAAAAAAACTTGAGAAAAAGTTTATTTTAGCATTCGATGAACAGAACTATAAAAGAGATTTAACGGAGGAGAGACATTACCCTCGGAGCGGCCATTTACCCAACCCTGTTCACCCCATACATTCCCATCATGACCTACCCGAACGCTATTCCAGTTTCGGAAAACCTTACACCTTGACCTTTAATTCGAGAGATGAAAACTTTCGATGAAAACCGAGGCAGGCGTTGGTTTCGGTGAAAAAATAAAAAATAAAAAAATAAACTTCAAAAATTTCTGCTCCAATTGCGTTAGATTCGGGAAATAATATTTTGAGGTAAAAACATATTCCGGTTCGAGAAATTCGTTCGTGAATGGTTATTGGAACTGTGTAGTCACGATCGATGTGTGTATCGCCAATTTGTTATTCGAATAGTTGAAGCGAATTTCTGAGCTGATTGTCATAATATGAAACTTTTATTTTTTTTTATATTATAAATTCTCGGCCCTGCAGTTAGTGGGTAATTATAGTTTGAATACTTTGAGCGTAACTTTCAATGGACAGATGTGGAACTTGTGTCTGCGTATAAAAAATGTACTACAATGGAAGCCAGGCCAAGCCCCGAGAGATCGAATAATCCAAGTTGAAAATTCGCTGTATAGGTGAACGGTAGTGGTGAGTTGCCTTAAATTTATTCTAGGAAAACCAAGTGAAACTTGGCACAAGATGAAATTTAAATTTGTTCGATGACTGAGATCGAACGTCGGATATATTTACTGACTGACGGTTATATGTGTGAAAATATATATACATCGTCTCATCTAAACGCCGGTCGATTAGCTAGCGGGTTAATTAATTCCAGTGGTGCGCTAAGACCCTAAGTATGTATGTAGGCCAGAGTTAGGTATAGAAAGAGGCCACGATAAGAGGGATGCGACATAAGTCTCAGACTAGAATAGAACTGCCAATTAACGAAACTCCTGAGTCGTCTCATTCCCGAACTGCTAATAGCGTTGGAATTCGCACGAGGTATAAGATTATGGCTTGAGACTCTTGAAAACAGAAATTTCTGGATAATACCAACGTTAATGTAGCTTTACCCTGGAAATATAAGGTTCCGCTCCTGAGGTTAAGGTCGTTAAATTCTTCCGCGCCGCGTGTATAGTCTTAGAAAAGGTAAAAGAATACCTTGATTTTCCGGCTTTCTTCCGGCAAAATGTGAAAACATGCTCGTATTCATACACGCCTGCCCAGTATCGTCTGTAAACGTATATTATATATATATATATATATATATATACGTCTGACGTACGGGTCGGACCCTTTTTTTCATAAAATTTTTAATAACCGAGATATTCTACCCGTCGATATGTTCAATTTAAAAACGTGCCTCACCGTTTCAAGCCAAAGTCGATCTAAACTGTCTGTCAAATTCAGTTCTGCACTTGGACAGGAAATCCGTTCTGTACAGATCGTATAGTGCGGGCTGAGATATATCACGATAACTCAAAACTTATTCGATCAGTAATGTCAGTTTCTATTCTCTGTCAGATGTACAAAGAAAAGTGGAACAATATGGCTCAGAACTGAAAGTACGACACTTGAAATATACATTTCCTCGTTGTTGGCAGTATTTATTTATCACTCCAGATCCACACGTGCATTGTGCACAATTACGCAACTAGTATATTCAACAGCTAAGGTAGAATTTAAGTGGTTCTCAAACTGCAAAGTAGCTGATATATCTATGGCTATAGGCTCTATATTGCGATACAAAGGGAACATTAATCGATCACGAAACCCAGGTTAAACGTCAATCTGAATCGAGATATAAAGAACGTTGATACCTACTACGAGTCTGCCCATAGGCCGGTAACCGCATTAATCCATCAAATCTACCAACCGGCTGAACGTAGTTAAAGCAACATAACCTATACGTCAGTATTTCATTTTTTTTTCTTCTTTTTTTTTCTTCTGTTTCTGGTTTCCATGATGCCATACAGCTTTAAAGGGACTACGGTCGTTAGTCGCGTTGGTATAGTATACGTTTGTATAAATGTATACTGATTACGAGGAGAAGGGTCGTAATTGGGGGAAAGAGAGAGAAAAAAAAAAAATAAAATGAAAAGAGGTAAAAATAAGAGCGGTAAAATAATAAACAGACCACAAGAGCTCGGAAGCGTATAGGTATATATGAAGAAGGTTTTGAAAGGGAAAGAAAAAAGAAAAGAATCAATTGCTTGGATAGAGTTATTGTATAATATAGACGCAGAATAGCTGTACATAATAGACACAGATGCTATACTAGATATGCCAGAAGATTTGCTACCACTTTACAAACTTGAAAAGATATCCGGCTATCACGAATCTTCTTTTTCTTCTTATTTTTCCTTCTTTTACTCGCTCTACGCCCTAGACTTTACTTTACCAACAGTGTTAGGGGTGCAGATATTATGTTACCACGTGCTTAACGATATTAAAAGATTTTATTGCTAGCGGGTAAAAGAAGAAGAAGAAGAAGAAAGAAATGCGGATGGAAAATTAAAAGCGTTTGCTTTCTCTCCCAGTGTCCATAAACGCTCGAAATAATGTATCATCCTGCTTCCTGAGTCGAAGAAAATGGTTCGACATTAAAGAAGTGAGGAGAAAGAAAGGGGGAAAAAAAAATGCAGGAAACAACAGGAAAGGAATAAAGCGAGAAACGAGGCTTTTCGTACCGTGTACCGTATCCTATTACATACCAACATAAATGTATCTTTCAACTGAAGTATATACCTCCATGGTCGCTAAAAGAAAAGAGATAAACGGAAATGGTACAAAAATACTTATTTTCCAACGTGCGTTAGCGAAAATTTGCCACAAAAATTATTGGACAGACAAAGGGGGCAATGATTCCGCGTTCACTGGTTTGCCTCAACAAAAACATTTATAGAATTTAATTTAGGCAGAAGCAAACGAGCACGACCAAAGTCTGTACGTTACATAAATGCATTTGAGGCCGCGTGATCAACACCGGGGTAGCTCAATTTTGGCGTTTTTCCGATAATTTATCATTTTTTCCAGCTCACCGCATGATTCGAGCGAGCCAATAAAAATGCCCATGCTGTAGATACTCTATACCGATTGAATGAGTAGGGGGTTTTGCACGCTTCGATACGGCTGAGCACGGTCCAAATAAATAACGCTATTATACGGGATTTATTCTCCACAAATCAATTTTACCAATTCAGGCCACTTTGCGACCGATAATTAACTCATCGTATACTTTCGGAGCGTTTTGTTGCAGCTCTTTCACAATGTATTTCCCACCACGAGATTGTTCAAAAGCTCTTGTACTCGAACACGTAATATCGTGGTACATTAAGGCAGACCCCTAAGCTGTGGGTGGGTCTTATGATCCAATTTTTGCTTCCAATGGTTAAGTGACTACCATATTTCGAAATTAGTTCGTGAATTAGAAATAACTAGCCCAAATTCGTTTACAGTTGTCTCGCTTTGAAAAGTACTAACTTATTGTCTGGATCATTGCCTTTCTGCGACCAGATACCTATATCATAATATCATTCGGAGAGAAAATTCGCTTTTTTGTAATATCAAATGAAACACAGTGTGAAATCATAATTTCATGAAAATTTCAACGACGGAGATTTTATTCCCAAATATTCTGATTACCGTAGGCCCGTCGTCGTCGGTGTCTGATTCAATATCTGCACGACGTAATTATTCGTTGGTACTCTCCAGTTTTTAGTGCCTAGAATATATTTTTTGCCACTTATTCAAATTACCTACTTCTCATTTGTCATTACGGCCGTTGGAGATTGTTTGTTTCAATTATTAAACGAAGTAATACAACGTTGGTATATTCGCTAAATTATTACTAAAACTAATTATTATACTCTATTTTGCACTTGGAGAAAATGCTGAATATTTATCTCGACGTACGCCTATCACAACTGAATTGTTTCTACTTGAATTTTCGATGAGTAATTTCTTGTTCTCTTATTAGTTTCTTATTTCGTAGTCACTTTATTTTCATTCCTTTCTCCTCGACGAAGCGGATCATTATCGAAAGCACAATGCTCGCGTAATCCTAAGAACAAGTATAACTCAGTTACCGCAACTCTGACGAGAATTGATCGGTGGAAATTGATAATTCACAATACGTACCAGCCGTATAACCGCACACAACCGAGTATTAGCATATACCCTGTACGCGCAGCTCCGATGAATTGATATATATTTCAAACATATAGATAGAGTCTATAGTTAGTTAAGTCGTCGAGTGATTTATGAATATAATCAATCCAGCATGCTGCGGGAAATGGATTGGAAACAAATGACAAACGTCAGGGCACTGGTTTAGAGGTTATTCAGCAACCGGTTCTCTGATTGATGTACCTACTGGAAATTTTACGTCAGTATTAAATAAAAGAGAGATAATCAGAAAAATAAATAAATAAAAATTACAACGACGTGGTCCTAAGATATTTTCGAGTAATTCCACAGGACAAAAAATCGTCATTACTCCCCATTGCACCATTGAGGTCATTCTATTTACTTGAAATCCTTTCAACAATTACAGAGGCGTGTTATACGCCGTCTCTATAACCATGCCAGTGAAAGTCTGGTCTCCGAAACCACTGTCACGCAAGCTCATATAATATTATCCTCGAATCGGTGCCAAAAATCGATCAGTGTAACATGATTGTGTAATATATTTAATCCTTGAATATTTCAACTAGGATATATAGGTACAGGTTTAATGTACCAGGTGTGTAGCAGGGGGTAGTCAAACCTACCTGCGTATGATAATGTCTTACGCAGAAGTTTTCACATTCAAAGTAGGTAGGTATGTAACTTGAAATAGACCCTCGTTTAATAATCCATAAATCCAAAAGCTCCGGGTAAATTTCCGCCGACTTGGAAGATGAGGTAAACGTAAATTAAGGGCCTGACTGGAATCCATTAAAAAATAGCTTAGCTCAGTCTTCCAAAA
The DNA here is from genome assembly GCA_963989295.1 of Ametastegia equiseti. NCBI lineage: Eukaryota > Metazoa > Arthropoda > Insecta > Hymenoptera > Tenthredinidae > Ametastegia > Ametastegia equiseti. The sequence continues at coordinate 9,594,848 of OZ022393.1, forward strand.
TATTATGGAAGTGGTGAAGGACGAAGGGTTTCGTTTAGTATCGTGAAAGGAGAGATGAGATTTTGACCGTTCTCTGTTGGGCAGGGAACCGTGATACATTTCATTTGCGAATTCTCAGTGGTGGCAAATATCTGCGTATTATTATACATATAGCAAAAGTTGTGAAAATACTGAATTTCAACTCATAACAGCCACCGAATATATATACGTTCCACATTTCCAAGCACAACCGCGTGCTTTTATTTTATAGGTAGGTACAATAAAATGAGCTCCAACAACCGGAATTTTCCATTTTTATTTCATTTTGTTTTATTTTTCTCTTCTTTTTTGCCTTCCGAAAGAATTTTATGTCCCGTATATAGCAGTCGTGGTACGATTGTTCTAACGAGATCCGGTAAAACTGTGAAAGCGGAATTTTCCTGCACAACGACTGCACAATGAGGTCGCTAACCGTGATCGTGGATGCGTTTTGTCGCTGTTTTGCCGGCGTTGGAAATTTTTCGAAATCTCAAACGTGTACCGATTTGTAGGTGAGAAGATATTCATCGCAATGATCATTTCGAAGTATTAAGGTGATTAACCTAATCAATAAATACAACATTCAGCACCTTGGTCCATGGCGTATGTAATTATGCGGGGCTTTTTTATCCTGCTGGTAGCTTTTCAAGTATCCTGTAACGATAAGTCAAAACTTAAGCGAAGCTGCCGCAACGGGGGGAGAAGATGGCGAAGGAACATCTCTATGGTATACCAGGGAGTTTCTGGAAGATGATGGTTTTCGAGCAAAGTTATACCAAGTGAGTTACTATTGCCGATAAACCTTCATTCTCTAAGTTTGCCCTCAGTCTACCTCGGAACTTGTGCCTTTGACTTAAACTAGCAATGAAATGCAGTCTTTCTTGCCTCTTTCGTTCAAGAATTTTATATTAATTGAACTCAACTTCCGCATGCTCGCTTGGAAGGCCGAGAATTTATTGTTAGTAGTGAAATGAAAATTTCTCAGCAGTATGTATACCTCCTCAGCAAAAAATCCGATGATTAAAGCTCTGATGTTTATTTGATCAAAGTCTAGTGCGGCCAAAATGTACTGCGAAGAGCGTTATTAGTTGTTTGTTTTTTGATTTTTTTTCTACACTTCATCTCGGCCTCATCATTTCGACACGTGAATTCTAAACTCTATAACAGTTTTCGTTAGGATGAAATAACTTTTCAAACTTGTCGTTTATTCTGCCGATCTATCACCGCCTTATAGATATACATACTGTATATAACATCTTCATTGACTGGAAAATGGACGAGCTTCATGAAATATGAACACGAAACTGCCCGGTGTTTTTTCTATCAGTAAAGTGACTGCGATTATCTAAGACGTTCGACAATAGTACATTACGCAACTAGTGTGGAAAGTAGGTGATTCTCGCACGAGTGTGAGGGTTGTCGCCCGAGCGAAGCGAGGGTGACAATCACATGAGTGCGAGATATACCTATTCCACACGTGTTGCGTATACTATTTTTCCTAACAGCGTGGTGCGGAAGACACTATTTTCGTGGACGCATTTCCATGTGGAACACACTACTGTTCCAGGCGCTTCATTTCCGTGCGCGAAAGTAACTTTCGTGCACGGAAAGTTACTTTCGCGCACGGAAATGAAGCGTGCGGGAAAGTGGTGTTTTCCGCACGGAAATGCGTGCGCGAAAGTAGTGTTTTCCGCACGCTGTTAGGAAAAAATCATTTAGGTGTTGTATGGTACTTGGCGTTCTTCGAGTATCTATAGTTTGCTGGGTATATAAGCAGGCGAGATTCTCTCCAATTGATTGTCTGGACTCGCGCTGGTCCCTCGATCAATAGGTGGCTTTACAGCATAGCCAGATACTATGCTTTATGGATACATCTGTTGAAAATTCGATGCTTTGATGGGCAAACATTGTGGAGGGACAGAATAGTTTGGTGACCGTTTGGGATCCCAAGCGTTTCGATGATGATGAAAACAATTATCTGACCGGCCACGGAAGCTGTTTGAAAATTTGTCGAAAAAAGACGCTTCCGGAAACATCGAGGAAGTTGGGAAATGAGCAGGTCGTAACTTATAACTATCTGGCTTATTGGTATCTGTAACAAAGATTTCCGATGTATTGCTCATATTCTTTACGGCCTAGCTTGATTGTCACCCATATAAATAGCAGTTTTATACCTTTTGTAGCGGGTGACCTACAAGTGACCTTTTCCAATATTATGGGAAACAGCGGAAAAAATGAAGAGAAGAAAAAAGAACAGTATTAGAAAAACTAACAAGCTGGTTTTCCAATCGGTATATGAATGGTGATTAGATATGGATCGAGTGCTTGCGCGGTACCTGGGATTAGAAATGTTTTTAGTCATTCTGACGTGCCCATGTCTGACCCTGGTGCTTTTTTATTCCGCGAAGAACGTAGGCATCCTAAATGTATTAACTGAAAGTTCGAAGTCTCCTGAGTGCCTTACAAACTAAATTATGCAAGTATCAATCAATGGGGAGCACAGTGGCGAGGCACGCAGCTCGTTGCTGTTCAAGGAAGTGAATTTCGAGTATTATAGTATTCATCATCTGAGATCAGAGAAGGACGGCAGCTTAAGTTTTGCATGCGATTCTGCGAATCTCTTGATTTACGAGAACATCGTGATTTCGTGGAGAAACACCACCGTAACGACAATCAGCCGATCTTTGAAACACCGTCGAAGTGAGACAACCTTTGACAAGATTTCACTTTCATATTGGAATCGTAAATTAATTAACGCTGCGTGCGCGTGGGCGTGAACAGAACCGAGGGTCATCCGTTTGATCAATGTCAATGTCATTTGTGGTGCAGAAATTATAATCACGTTGTCAGCTCGGGTATAATACCAGTCATCTGACTCGTAGAACAAGAAAATAATGAACCTTAAAACCATCGATAAGTTCTTGAACATACAGCTCAATGATTTGTTCTTAAGACTTCCGTAAATGGTTCGATCGACAAACCTTTTTATTCCTGAATAAAAAATCTTGAGAGTTTTGCAACGGAAAGAAATGAGATTTTAGAAAAGAGGCTTATCACTTTTGGTATCATATCTTTTCACAATTTATAAAAGGAACGTAATCTCTTCTTTCATTCTCCTGCTAAATTTGCAAATACAGAGTTTAGAGCTCAGCTGCTAATTAAATCATCGACATGAAAGTAAACGTTTGAGCCCTTTCAATTTTCACAGTGCAAATAAGATTCGAGTGCAGAAGTTCCAACCCCATCTCACAGATCTCCTTTCGTCTCTCGTGTTTATCAGGCGAAGCGCAAGTGAACTAAGTAAGTAAGACGTACAGGTACGGGTTCCCAGCAAAGCTTTACTAATCTACTTAGTAACAATCGCGCAATGTGTGGTTTAATTATCGCCATGGGCCAATTAAATTGGGCTTGCAACCCCGATATGGCCTCGGTGGAGAATCATGACATTAGATCGTAGCTAGAGAACATGTTACCATGTTACCATGACTGCATACCTCCTCTAGACCCATAATACATCATGGGGCGAGATTGCTTTCGCGTGTTCCACTACTAGGTATACTGGCACGGCGTTTAATATACGGTATTAAGTAAGAACGTAGTAGATAGGTGTCCGTGGGTTGGATATACAGTGGGAAGTTAGTTAAGTTCATTTACCATCAGCCGCAAAGATCTTCTCTTGAGGTGCGGCAATGAAATGTAATTATGTATCTAAGCTGCGTTGGTCGGGGACTGGCTGTCATTTTACGGTTGACATTTCAAAGCTACAACCTGCGATGATTATTATGTCTCAAGGGATATAGTATATATACCTGCCAACGTTGGGTTACTTTGTTAAGGAAAGATTTTAATGGATGATAACTAATCCGTGATGAAAAGAGAAAGATGGGCGAGAAAGCTCTTTGTCCATCAATCAAATTATCGCGGACGAGTATATAGAGGTATAGAGGTACCTACTGTGCGTGGGTGAGAAACGTGGAAGCTTTGCAACGGGAATAAAATACTGATGGAACAGAGTCGTGATCGTCACAGTTGACCCGCGTTCATACAAACAGTCTTCACGTGACGTATAGAATTCTCGTTGACGTTTACGATTGATCGGAAAAAGCTGGCTGGCCTCGGCTCGAACCTCGGATCGAGTAGGTCCAGAAGTATATATACTAGGTATGTATGTACGTACGTAGGTATGTACATATATAAAACGACCAAACGTCAAAAGAATCGGAACCGATGATTTCCAGGGACCACCGCGTAGTATTGTGATGTGGAAACCGGAGAATTAAGAGGATTCGATTGACTTTGACGTTGAGTGATCGAAGGACTTATACGCTAAAGAGTTCTATTGAGGAATCCTTAACCGTGACCACCTTATGTATAGGTAGTACGTCACGGATGAATGATCGTGCTTTTTCGAGAGATCGACTCGACTAGCCAATGATCATAGCTCGAGTCATAAAGCACAACTTGAACAATTGTTAATCGTCGATGCAAAGAGCATTCTCAGCTTCTCTTTCTTTTTCTCTTTCAATATACTGTGTAAGTTTTTTGACTTTTACCTCTTTGTTTCGCGATCGACGACCGCTGACCTCCTTTTTCCGTTTTTTTTTTCTTTCTTCTTTTCATTTTTCTTTTATTTTTATCCGAAACTGGTTATTAAAGCTCCTTACGTTCATAAAGCTTTACAGTTTCCCAAGAGGGAACTGGCCGGGTTGGACTTTGGAATGGAACTGGTACATGATTGTTAAAAATTTAACAGTTACGGTCGCGTTTTCATAAATATCCAACATTGCTTATTTTCGGATGTTGATAGTCGGGGGAGTTGGCTTCTTGCCGGAGCTTCAGGGGTTATACATGTTTCAATGCTGCACATGTGTCTAGGCATATATATATATGATAAATATCTTGATAGTGCCGATTGGATTCAGGATATCGCGTGAAACGCCTGATGTATAGCGAGTGTATAGCGAAATCCTAACCCGAATCTGTGCGCAAAGTCATTTTCCTTGTGGTCGAACTGTCGGAGTTTATTTCTCAGAAGATTTCTCTGCTGAGAATCTTCTCCTTCGAGTGACATCCCTGCCGGGAGCTATCCCGTGAGTTGAATTCGTAAAATTTTCATTTATCAAAAGCCCAGCGGAAATTTGAAGCGAAAACCTTGGCAGTTCCGACAGTATTTATGCGGATATCGAGCTGCTCCAATTCCACGTGCGATTATTTTGGCACTTACAAGTAGAGAAGATTCTTTCCACCCATTGCCGATTTCAAAATATTGGAATCTACCTTAAATTCTTCATGCTACATATTCTAGATGTGATGGATCAAAATCAGAAAAAGGTGGGCTATTATTCACGTTTAATGTTACTTGTGGGCAGTGTAATTGAAAATCTTCAACTTCAAGCTTCCTTTTTGACAAAATATGTCTGTTATTATACCTGCCTGACAAGCTCGCCTATGTATAAGTAGTAAAATGCGTCAGTCAGACAGCTCGGAAGGTCTAATGTTTCCTGTTAGGAAAATGTTAACCTTAAATAGTCTAGCTGCTAGCAGCTAGTTGTTCGTAGGTAAAGCGACGTACACTGACGTTAATGAAATGTCAGACAGAAGTTTCTAAAGTCTAACGAAGCGACAGCTAGCCTACCCGATCCGACTGAAACTACCCTTATCTAAAGTTAAACGAGAGGTGCTTACTCACCGAACAAGTAAACACGTCAAGTGCCATTCGAGCTGTTCGTCACAATTACAGGATTTCCAAAAAGTCTCACCAAGCCATTAACTGACCGATGCACATGTTGTGCATTAAAAGCAGTGGCCATGATGATGATTAAGTTTTCAACCTTTCCGAAAACTTGAATTGAGAAATTGTGCGAGGATGTATGGGTGGAATAGTAGTAACGAGTCGTGGCTGAAGGCTTTGGAAATTCTCAAAATGAATGAAACTTTAAAATAGATACACTCTAGAGTACCTAATAAGTATTCTAGGAAATAACCTACATTCCTTATATTATTCGCAAATGTACGAAAGTAGAAGGGCAAATCGAGGTTTACCCGCAAACTCTGAAAATGACACTTCACGATCATTTCCGTTCAGTTCCGTCGTATCATCATTTTGTTCACAAGTAGAGCTAGATTGGCAAAATAAATCTTACGACCTGAAGTTCAAGAACCGAAACATGAACAACTGTAGGTATCGAGAAGTTGGCACAAAATTTCCGGTGTATTGGGTTTTACTCGTTTCGTTTCGTTTCACAGGGACTTTGAAATAAGATAATATGATAAGCGACGTGGTTACCTCTCGTGTAGTTACGACCCCATATTTCACCCTCAACGCTTTACATTATATAATTTCCCAATACACGGAGTACCTGCGAAGAGATTTTCCAACGAATCTTGGACGAAAAACGATAGCAGTCGATTCATCTCCTGAAGGGCAGAGAAACGATGCTGCTACAGTAGATCCCATGGTTTTGGAGATGGAAATACAAAGGCACTTAGCGCGGAACAAGAAATAAGCCTGTGAACATCTTGCGACTAATTTATCTTCCGTTTCCACCACTTGAAAAGGTTTTTTTTGGGGTGTTTTCACCCCTGCCATCACTCGCAACTGCTTGACTTTCCCTTCCACATATCTGCTCACTATTCAGCACATTCGAAAACTATAGTAGGTCCTGGATGATTGAAATGGCCTCAAGTGAAGTAGGTTGCTCAGAAATTCAGTTGACTGGCTTTAACCATATCGTGACGATTATACCTGTCCACATTTTTTTCTCCATTCGTGTGAGCGATTTTGCCTACCCTAGTGAAGGAAATTGATGTAAGTCGTCATTTTCGAGAATATGGTTACAGCTTTGGATAAACTTGCGTTTTAATTGTTTCCGCTTGTTAAGGATCCTTCGGAATACCTCGGATTGCATATCCACATCCAAGCCGTGCATAACTGCTGTTTTGAATTTCATACGATTTTTTCCGAGTCGTGAATCATCTCTTCTAGCTTCGCCCCTGTATATTTTTGGGCTTGTATGCATATTAATATGCATATGCGAAGGAAGGGAATCGCGTCAAGCGTTCGGCTCGTGATAGAACCGGCGTAAAATCATTCGAGCAAAATGAAGTTGAGGTCTCCGACCACAACTATATTTAGAATGAACCCTGCCACGATAAGTGACGTGCAAATTATTCACCAACTTCACTCTCGGAAGATTATGACACGGGTTAGGTAGTTGTGTACGCGCTTGTCAGATTTCACCGCATACATGCACAGGACGGCCATTTGAATTTTGAGTAGAATTTAGTTCCGAAGAACGCGATTAGTTCCAGCATTCTAATCACAGGATTTCTAAAATCAAACCGATGAAGAGCCAACGTTCGCCTCATCGAGCCGAAATCCCACGGGCCGTTGTACGCATTTCCCGAACTAATTAAAGAGATATTTTTATCATCAGGTTATCTGGGTGTTGGTCAAAAATCGATAGTAATTAACAAAACTTCAGATCCGTTGAGCAGGTCAAACTGCATATCGTTCAATCAGACAGCGCATGTTATTCGTTTGAGTAGTGAATTCTAACTTTGACGATTCATCAAGCTGGGTACACACGAACACACACACACACACACACACACACATCAGTGCCTACGTTAATACATCGTTGGCTCATCTACTGCCTGGCATTTTGACTGATTGCATAGATAGAACCGTCCGGTAGAAAGTCGGATTTTGATAATTACCAGTTCGAAATCACGTACAATTTATGCTATAATACTTCTCATCGATGGTTCAAACGGTTAGATATGTAATTATTGAGAGAAATTACGAAATCCTAGGTAAGGTAAGTGTCCCAATTACTGACACTGTCTCAATTATCGGATTTCGATTCCTTTTTATCCGTATAAGCTCTTAATTTATCCAAAAATTAATTCGTATTCTCTTAGTCTTTAGCAACTGATTTGTGTAACGGATTTAGGATTGTAATTATCATCGATTTGGAAATTAAGTCTTGAAGTGTCGGTAATTGGGACACTTGCCTGATACTTAGATGTCGAACCATGAACTCGGTGCATAATAATTCAGTAAAATTCTACCCTGACATTCGGTAACAATTACATCTGTACAAATAAACTCCGCAATTAGCCAGAGTATTCAGAGTTTAATTCAATATGACGTCAACCTGATTACACGTCTATAACCGTGTAATTAAATCTGTTTCAAAATTAGACAAGTCATGAGCTGGTGTAGATACAAGGAATCATCCAACTTCCAGACGATGATGATAGAGGTATGAATTTCTAAAACTGAAATGCTGGAAATGTATGAACCGAATGTTCAATTCTGTGGAAATTCTAGCAGCGTTGTAACGGCCCTCACACACGACTTTTCAAATTACGAGAAACGAGTGAAAAGTATAAGAGAGAAAGCGAAAAAAAAAAGAAGTACAAAAAAGAACACCGAAGGCAGAGAGTAAAAAAGTACGGAAAAAAAAATTCACGTGAGTAACGAACCCGAAACGCTGTGGCGATAGTGTCGTAAAAAGGAAAGAAATATGGCAAATACCGCTAGTCTCACTGGATATTCGCCGTTTCGAAAGGAAAGCATAACGTAACTCTATATGTAGGTAGGATATGTATGCTTCACACCGGCAAAATGCCAGTAAAACCACGGGAACGAAGGATCTTCCAAAACATTGATCAAACGTGAGAGCCTTTGAGCTTTCCTGAGTAACTATATACTGAAGGACGGTGTCAGTTCAATAGCAGAAGGGTAAAACGTGAAAGAAGTTTTGCAGCTGACTTGAGTCACGGTACGGGTCGGTACCGTTGAAATCGTGCGAATCGTTAATCGTTAAACTCCCGTACTTTAATTCGAGAGGTAATATCGTTAGAAACGTTTTATCTTCGTCAATAATTGCAAGGTGCATTAATTTGGGTGAACTCTAGTCCTAGCGTAAGACTTGGATGATAAATTGGATCTAGCCATGCGAATGGACCCAATTAGACAAAAACGTCCTAACCAATATTTCGAAAAGAAATTTGCTTTCCACTTGACGCCGTTAACATATTTTTTGCAAAATATCGCGAAAGACGATATTGGATAACACTGTCTTTCAATTATTGTCTTTTAATCAACACGAAATGCTTAATTTCATATCTATTTTTGACTATCCTGTGCCAAAATATGAAACAAAATTCTATTTCACGACATATTTCCAGTTTTGTTCTGTCTGGGGTAAATTTTCTGAGAAACTGCAGTGCAGTCGTGTATATCATCGTTTACTTATGCTATCAGAGTGTCTAAACAGTATGAATGCATGGAAACATATTCTCGTATAGCGCCTAGACTGTTCAAAAGAGATTCGTACAAATATGTATTCCAAAATGCCCGGGAGATTTTAGAACGTACGTTATGGAAACAGTGTAGCTATAGAGGGCAAACAATACAGTGCAGAAAGATTAAAAGGCTCACGGGCGGAGCGTTGCACATGGGAAACAAAGAGAAATATACTAAGAAAGAAATAGAAAAGCGAGAGAGTAAAGGTATAGTGGAATTGCGTGACTGTTGAGAGAGTAAGAGAGGTATATAGAAATACTGCAGAACTTACTAGTGGAATACAAACGAGTTCTACTTTTTTCATATTCTAAGTAACCTTTCACTCTGCTTTTGGCCTATCCGTAGTTCGAATACGTTTCAAGAATTTTAACAGTCGCTTTTTAGAGTGAAATGAAATAGATCGAAGGGTCGGTGATCTACTTTTTGTTTTATTAATGAACCTGAACTATAGGAGCTAGTCTAACATCCGCATTGAAACCAGAGCTTTGCGACGTGTTCTCTGAGACGCTGCAGCAAGGACCTTTTTGGCGTTATTCTGGATTCACAATGTCGTATGATAATTTTTAAAGGTGAAAATTCCGATGAAATTTCACGCACTGGTGGGGAAATGTTCCAGATTCTGACTGAAGGAACTTCCACGTCTGTTTGTCAGCTAAATGTTCATCAGGCTTCTGATGGTACGTGGTTCTATATCCTGAGGGTCCTTTGCACTAACGGAATTTACCAAAATACATGTACCAGTGTAGACAATCAAAGCAACATGGGGAAATGGCGACATGGTTCAGCGAACCCTCACCTAAAGCAGACGGAAACTACCCAATTATTCATATGGAGGTAGATACAGATTGACACCTGCTGGAATCGCTACGGTATATAACCCTCGTAGAAAGTCAACTTTAATGTATGCAAGAGCCACCCGCAAAAGCTGCGAACACGATGCCAACCGAAGTCGAGGGAATAGACGTCCTTTAAGGTTTACATAATCATGAGAACTCTGACGAAAGTCACTTCGAATTCGACGTTTCGTATATAGTATATACAGGACGATGCGGAATTGGTGGTACGAGTTCTTTCTTTGAAGGCTTCATGTCTATCCAAGGATGTCGAATCCTGTTCGCTAGATGATACCCTTAGAGGGTGCGTTTGCCGAAGCCTCAGGCTTTTCCTCGAGCAGTCAATTTTTGGGATTGTATTACTGGTTGTATAGTATTTTTTTTTTTTTTTTTTGCAGTATTGTGAGAATTTTTTGGTATTATATATAAACCCTGGAATACCGTGCGAAGTGGAGTTGAGTAATATTGGTGAAATCTTTCGTCCGTAGGTATACGTATATTTTTAAAAAACGTTATTCGAATATTTCACGTCAACGCCAGAGAAGTCGCACTGCGATTTCAACGAGTGAAAATCTAGACAAGTTTTCTGCAATAAATGACCGTCGAGCTAACGTTATGAAAAATATTTTTAAATTTCATGATAAAAAATTCTATTTCGAAGTTTTTCACCGTTGGCGTACATTACGTGTCATCTGTCTCTTGGGAAAAAAGTGTTATTCGGTCGGTATAAGGGTGAGAGTAACAATTTGCCAGCGCTTCTCTCAATTTTACAACCCCTTTTTTCTTTCTCCTCGAGAACGAATGAATGTTTCTCTAATACAATTTCACTTGATATTTTTCAGCTATTGTATTCACGATGCGTCGTCGTTCTCTTTGTTATACCTACAGCGAATCAAGCCACAACCTCGAACTTACACATGGGGGCACTTTTTGTCAACTGAGCCAATTCTTACCCATCGACTTTATTGAATATTTTTCATAATTTGCCAGTCGGTAGTACTACGCGCGAAAACCTTCCGTGAACTTCTTCAGATTCTTAAAGCCAACCGTTTTGAAGATGTACCTACTGTTCTTTTAAGCCACTACATCGTGGAAACCATAGATCGCACAAATTAGTCCAATTACCAAGAAATGCTGGTTTTCAGTGAACATTTTAGTGCGACTTCAGCTCATTGTCAGGCCAATCGAAAGTGTATTTGCACGGCACAGAATTATTTTTCACTTTTTTCACTTTCACTCAGCTGAAGTTGACCTGTACCTCGTCAAGGTAATGATGACTGGAATTGAATTGAAAAGTTGACATTAAACACCGGGATTTTTTGCCACTCAGATCTTTTTTGTGCAATCTATGGCTCCGACGATATGGCAAATTGAAAAAGGTGCCTCTCTGAAGCGGCTGGCTTCAGAAATCTTTGAAAAAAATTACATAAGGTCGTCTCAAGTAGTACCTTCGACCGACTGGAAAATCATAGAACAATCAGATAATGCCCGACATATGTCTGCAATATAATAACTTCTGACGTATTTCAGAAAAGCTCGGCTTTCATCGCGCAGCTATAATCGCGAGCTTTCATCTGGTTCAGTACTTTTTCTTGTATCTTTTTCCAAATACGAAAATCAAGGACCTTGTTTGTCTTACACCGGTGCCAGGGGAGCTGCAATCACTTGATATAGGAAAGTTTGGCTCAATCCCTGAGTAAATATGGTCTTAATCAAACACTTTTACCTCATTTATTTGCGCTCTTATCTGTGATTTTAAAATAAAAGCAGCTGGCATCACAAAGGCTTCCTATTGCATTTCATCAGAGAACGTCGCCTGTCTTGGCCACTTGACTTTGCCATTACCATAGCAGATGAATTTCAATATCATTCCAACCGCATCACTGCGAACTCCTCAGTCTCGGCTGTCGATTCAATGAGAATTTACATAAAACCAGTTTGCATCGCATGACTCGCGATTTATTCTGCATCGAATAAAGGGCGCGTATTTGTTCGTTGAGCAGCGTTTGTAAACTTCGATGTTTACTCTAAAGAAATGAAGAAAAAAAAACCAGCGAAAGCGTCGTGGATTCGTGCAAAACCGAAAGTAACAAGATGAAATAAAATTTTTGACAGCTATTTCGGTACTTCTATGGAAACTTAACGAAATCCAAGTAGAATACGAAGGAAAGTTCGGGGGTTAAACTTCTCATACTGATGCGTTGAACCTCGGTAGATAAATAGGTTTTTTTCAGACTGAGTCAAGCGCGCAGAGAACCGGAGCACGCCACGTAACCGAAGCTTGAAAAATTCTATTCAAATGTTCAACGAGGAAGTATAACGGAATGAAAGAAAAAACTCGAAAAAAAACAACTGGAATTGAATTGGAATTTTCAGAATAAACGTGTTGAATTTTCAGTAAAAATTTCTACTCCTACGAATATTTAAGAATTTTTGGTGAAATTCGAATACTTCACAATAATTCATGAAAAATTGTACATTTTCGTAGATTTTCATTAAAAAAATTAGTTTATGTATCGATAGAACTGGAAAGAGTTCAAATTTAAGGTAAAAAGCAACGAAAATTTCATATTTTCGGAAACATTTGTAAAAATTCAGGAAGACATCGGAGTCTTAGGAATGATCGTAGTTCAATTTGGGCTTGAAATGAATCATGAGGAATATGTATTCATACATTTGAGGTAACCGGTTAATTTTTATTTTTCAGGCTGCAGTCGATCGCTGTAGATGAGGACATGACGAAAGCTTGAATACAACGCCAAAATAATAATTAAGTGGACCAATTTTTATACGACTCAACTATCAAGAAACATGAATGAATGTGATTATTTTTGAAAAGAGGGATCAGACATTGACGATACCTTGGAACAGCATCATTTCGCCGGGAACCAGGCTTCTCGAAATAAATCATTGGTAAGTAGTAAAGTGGGTTGAAGATTATCTGCTAATCCATTTCAAGGATTATTATTGCTCGATGTATTTCCAACTGAACTACTTCTGTCCCTCATGTGCGACCAAATTAATACCAAAGGTCAAGATCCGTAAGGTTTTTTTTTTTTTTTGTGGAAACCTATTAATATCCTGTAATATTTGTATTGGAGATGGGGCCCGGTTATTTCCGAATGGCCTCGGGCTTCCGTTCCAAAATGAACACTCGTCAAATTCTATTTTCAGAAGTATGGCAGGTTTCAAGCGTTATAAAACTGTTACATGAATCGAAACTCTTAAGTAGATATTAACACTCTGCGTTTATTCGATAAATCATCATCGATATCTAATACGTTGACGGGAGTAGGAAGGTACTCGTACACATCGCAAAAAACCAGCTTAGATCAGCTCAGAGTTCAGCCCTCGAGGTATTGACTCGAGAGCAAATCCCCTTACTATAGCTCCGACGATTCGGGATGAATAAGAAAAGCACTTTCATTCAAAATGTACGGGAAATTATATTAAACAAAATAGTATAGATCCGTGATTATTATTTGCAGACACGAAAATGGGTGAAATTTATTTGTCTATGAGCGAATAAAATGTGACGAAGTTGATTGAACTGTTGAAAAACAAAGGCGAATAAAAATGACGTAGGGTTCGGATTAGAATGTCAAATATTTTCAACTGATATTGCAATTAATGGAAATCTGTTACTTCTATTATCTGGATGTGGCGACATGTCAACTTGTCCTACGCATAACGTGCGTGTCGTTGACAGTTCCGTACGTATGCGGGGGCGTTCTATTGCATATACTTTCATTCAAACAGGCGGTTAATATACATAGACGCCAAGTTATTTTCATATTACAAGCGGAAGTTTTATCGAAAAATACATTTCATGATTATGCACTGGTTTAATAGCTTGGAAGTGAATTTTTGAAATATTTCAATTTCAAATACGAAGATTGAAAACTGAGATACATTTTCCTGAAAGATCAGAAAAACTAGATAGCTCAACTGTAAATCAATGAAAAAAATGTTTGAAAATTTTCACAAACAATCTAAAACATTGTTGGTTTTTTTTTTTTTTTCTTCTAATTCTATCAATTTCCGACTGAAGTGTCCAATTTGCTCTTATCTTCTCTAATTACTTGTTTTTAAAAGTAACGATAACGAAAATGTCGGCGGATTTTTTGACTGACGAAATTACAACGTGGTTAAATTGATTTTACTACCAACACGTGACTATCTCCGTATGTTTGACCTTTTACGCCTGAGATAATTCGTTTGCTTGTTTCCATGGAGAATATTAATGGGTACGAAAGCTATTACATATTGTAGATACATTGGATATTATGTACACGGTACATGTCAACGTTACAGTCGCATTGTACGCAATGACCCTCGACTAATCGAATGCCAACTACTACTTTACTGACGTCATAGATTGTCGAAGCTAATTCGTAGCTTAATGTGGTCGGTTGTAAAGCAAATATTAGCTATCGTTTGATCGTGCATCATAAATCCGTTGACGTCTAATTCAAACAGAACCTTATTTCGAACTTTGAAACTCGTCGCGTTTAGAGAATAAAAATTAAATTTCGCTCAGACTCAGGTGAAAGTTTTATCGACGTCGTTCACTGCCACTTTTTTCTCAATTTTTTTTATCTCCTGCGATCTATCTGCGATTAATGGTAAAAAAAAACTGGGGATTACATATTATACATCGTTTGCATGATTTTAAAATTCGTAAACTCTGTTTTACGCTGTTGTAGTATTTTTTGCGGTCTAATGTTACTGTACATGCAACTAAAACTGTAAAAGTTTGCAACTACATGCCAATTATTTTCTAATTTGAATTCGAGCTTGTTCGGAAATTTCGGTGTTATTTTATACCTGATAGCGAAGCGAGAAAATAATTGTCAAAGTTTGATAAACTTTCGAGCAAAAGTTGGCGGGGCGAGTTTCTTAAAACTTGGATTACGTTAGGTATCTTCAATTCGATAAAACTTTTCACTGCTTTCGATAATCGGATTGGGCACTTAACTCGGAATAGAAAATATCATCCAGCGATATTTCATTTTCCGGCGGCGGATTTCCATAGAGCTAGAACTTATTCGAGATTGAACCGCGGTATCTAAATAGCTGAAGTGCAATGACGTCTAATTTTCCACCCCTCGTAATGTTCGTAATTTCACGATGACCCCATAATCTATTCTATGGCTATTGCTTATTAATTCATATAAGAATTCGTCAAGATCCAGTCCCAAGGGAATAAGAGAAACAAGTTAATCACCAGACAGAATATAAAATCAAATAAATCGTGAATGTCGAATTACTTTGGTGTCGGGTTACGTTCGACAGGCACAATTAATTGCAATACATTCATCGCGGAATCTGTATCGAAATAAAAGTACGTACTGCAGTTAGAAAAATCGGCCAAGTTGATTCCGTAGCGACTTGATTGCAAATTCTTGTCGCAGACCTCGTCGGGTGCAAACAAACAATTTATTTTCGTTTTTTCTTGTTTTTTTTTTTTTTTTTTTGTTCGACGGTGGCAGCTGCCGATTTTTATTGCGTATACTATGAACCCGTCCGCGTCTGTCCATCGTAGTTTTCGTATAGGTGAGCGTGAAACAAATGGTGTTGATAAATCAGCTAGGAGTTTTCTTCGTCCTTACTAAATCACTGGGGGTCGACGACGAAGATAGACGGCAGTTAACGTGAGGTGCAGCGATCCGCTCTACCGGAAACCAGACTGCGACGGAAATGGGAACCTGGTTCCCAGGCTCGTTTCCTTTTTTCCACTACTCCGTCGTTAAAGTCACCCGAATTTAATGATATTTGTCAAGATCGTTTTTCAACCCAATCCATTAATGAAAAAACGGTTTTCGACGGAAGTTTTCCGACGATGGTCAGAAAATCTGAATATAGTGCAATTTTGCGAAGTTTTGAAGCAATTTTTCGAGTTTGTCAACATCATCTCATGCGATTGATTTCGCGTTGTCGCTACCGGGTGTCGGAGGGATCTGTCCAATTCGGGTGAAAAAATTGGTACATGTGTATAAACTGTAGCCTTTCCAAATCTGTTTTTTTTTTTTTTGTTTTTTTTTTCTATGTGGCATCGCAGAATTTCAGGCCGAATCCAACGAGCACAGGCCGATGAAGTCTCTCTTGCGTGAGATTTTGGTATTTTGTATTGAAGTGAATCGGGATTTTGAGTCTGAGTTTCAATAGCTCGAATTTTGGCTTTGCTGCAGACAAACCTATTTTGGCAATCGCGCGCAAGTATTCGGTAAGGTGCATAAGTTGCGAACGACGAGCCTTGGCCAATTACGCTAATTCATTAAAGAGAATAAATTGATACTTAATTATTTCATGCCCGGTACAAAAGGGGGATATTTGCCACAGGACGAATAGGCCTCGCCCAGTCCCCAGAGGACGCGAAATGTCCAACTGAAGCTGAAAGCTGCAGTAGGCAGCTCGGTGCAGCGTAGGTATAAATACTTGTATAGGTACCCCGCGGTAAATTCATTACGCGAAACTAGTTTATCTGAAAGCACTCCATACCGCGAACTCCGAGGTCATAAAACTGTTGGCATATTTCATCCAACGTATAAATAATGGCTAAAAGGTCCTATAAATCTTTGAACTTTCCTGGGGAACCGGTGGATATGATGTTTCGATTGATTCCACTTGCAAGAAGAAACCTCTCGATTTTCTTCACACGTTCATTTAATAGATCCCGTAATTTTGAAGTTTAAAATCAGTCGAAATCTCGTGCTGGCTCCTAATATGTCCGATAAGTAAAGAATCGAATGGCATTCACGTGATAAAATCGTCAGGAATGGTGGCAGAAGTTGGTTGAGAAATGAATTTGCGCCCAGTTAAAAATTGCATTGCAAATTTTCCAGAACATGTCCGCATGGCTTATAGTTCTCGCCGTTACATTTGTACCTCGTAATTCGGTTTCGGTTTGGTCGTAAAAATTCGTAACGATTTCTCAGGTACTACTAAATACTCGTAATATACAAACTTCAGGGTAGGTAGGGGGTATCAATATATCTCGAATGTATCCAATAGCAAACAATTTTCAAACATTAGCAGGTATCGACCGGGTTTCGTCAATGTCAAAAACTCGGAATGGGACCTGCTGAAACCCAGAGCAGCAATTCATGTATAATTACATGTTACATAAACTTTCGGACGTTAGGTACATGTGTATATGTTTGAAGCTTTAACTCGCCGTATACCTTCCCGCGTATTCCCACAGCGTGGATTTGACCGTTCTGTGCGGCTAGGAGCTTAGATATACATATATATATACCATATATGTATGTATACATGATATATGTGTATGCGGCGAAAATTACAATCCGTAAAAGTTGCTCGGAATATCCGTTTTTTTCCGGATAAAAGCGATTACCGAGCGCCAAGAGAGTCCACTTTTCAATTTAAGATAATTTCACAAGGTTGAAAGCTCTCGGTATAATATTATGAGGGTGGAAAGAAATTTGGCATTCCGATGCCATAAGATATAAGCTGGGGGTGGGGGGATTAAGGATGCCGGGATATCGCGATATCCTTCAGGCCTCCTCTCCTCCATATTATCATCGGCCCCCGTTATAAACTTTGTGATTGGTTTTGGCGGGTAAAGAGATCGCCCGCTCCATCAGCCTCGGAGACTTTTTTGCCCCAGGATAAAGAGAAAGGGGATGAAGAAAAAAAAGGACGAAAGAGACTAGAAATCGAATTGCAACTTATTTTTATCGAATTGCCACCGAGTGATACACCAGCCAACTGAGGACACTTCCACTAAGGGAGTCTGCGGTCTGCTTGTAAAGTTTGAAATAAAAAAGAGAGAGAGAAAAAAAAAATAAAAATTACAGAAAGGGCACAAGAATTCATGCAGCAACGTAAGGTTAGCATCAGCATATCTCCGCGAGTGCGGGTCGTTATTCGAGGAGCACGCAGTAAAGCGCAGACTTTCGAAGTATGAATCATCCTTACGATGTAGGTATGAACTCCGTAGATGAATTGAAAAAAAGTACAAGCTTCTCGGTGCAGTCGCGTTTTTCTCGTTGAAGAATATTTACGCCGCAAGAAATTACCGCTAGTACATTTTCTCACGCACTTTTTTCCCTGGGAAAGCATCGTTCAAATTTCTCGCTACACTAGAGTACTAAAAATAGTCCGGCAACGTAAAGTCTCAATGAACATGCTGCGAGCTCGTAACGTAGACTGCAAACTCTAGATTTTGTGTACCGATTTCACTGCAAGAAAAGCTCAACGCATATTGTTGAAAAAAAAAAAAATGACAAGGTATACTTCCACCTGGCGTATAGGTAAATACCGATGTTACCATTCCCAGAAAGCTTGTGATGACACCTTTCGGAACACGCGAAGGTGTTCGTCGTATTTTTGACCGCGGGTATCTTATCGGCAAGATAAACTTGTCATTTTTTCGATGAAAATATCGTGGACAGTGGAAAAGAATTGTTGATGGGCCTTTTTAGGTCGTGTAAATCGAGGTGGAGAGCAGGTAGAACAGCCTAATTGATGGACAATCGCGAAAGAGTTTGGCCGATATACAGACCGGTCTGTAATTTGTGGTACTAAACACGTGTGTGGACTGTGTACGAAACACTTTGCTACACGATGAGTAATTTTCCATCTCGAAAGCTTATCCAAGCGAATTATCGTGCCCATCTAACGCGTACTGTTGTGAGGTCTACTCCAGGGCGCCACGGAGTGTGTTTACACGAGTTGCCAGGACAGCCATAAAACAACAAGGATGTGAGATGCGCGAATCCTGCAGGTTTTTGACAAACCTTTTTCTCATCGGACGCTAGAGCCGAGTAAAAAAATCGGATCCGTGACGAGAACGATAAAAATTTTTCGGTAAACGAGGAGTGGAGGGCAGTCTTTCGACTCTCTCATCACCATTTTATTTGCTATAAGATCCTCAAGTGCTTTTCGTTACTCAATCTGAGACGAAAACGCAGTTAGCAGGATAATCTTACTGTCTCGTTGAAAAAAGTACATATTTCTAAAATACGCCGCCGAAGAATTGATTGTATTCATTTCTACCCCGATTTATAGAGATCGAAAATTGAGGTAGTAAGCTTTGGCTTGCGTCGTCTGACCATAGAACTAAATTGGTATGTTTGCTATTTTTATACAGCTGTGAAGACGAGCCTGTCTTCTGACCTCATCTAATTAGACACTGCGTGCCACATCTCTCCCTGAATAGCTGTACATTCGATGATGCTTACTCTAAGTTTGCCCTCTCTATATCCTCACTGAAAGCTTTCAGATTCAAGCTCAGCATCCAGCTTAGCTCCGAGCTTAGCTTCGAAGGTACCGCAAAGATATCGCACTGGTCTTTGGCTCGCGAGGGTTAAAGCTGATAGTCTTTATACAGCTGTGGGCAATTCCGTGATTCTCTCCGATCCAAATGCGATAGAGAAAAAATACTGACTCTCAATTTCGGCGTCAGCTGGTTGCGGATTGAATCTTTCTTTAACATCTCTTCTCTTTTATTAGGGTATAAGTGTTGTGAAAATGAGATCATTCTGCAGATTAGACCGTTCAGGTTTGGTCATTTTTCGAGGTAATATTTCCTGGATAATTCAAATTTCAAAAAATGACAATGATAGATGCATTTCAAATATCAACGGTTTGTATTTTCGGAAACTTCAGAATTAGACCAATAATTTCTGGACGAAATTATCACTCTTAAACGGTTCAGCTTGTGACTTCCGGTTCACTTTGCCGAATATTGCTCGTGAAATGAAAGACTGAAATATTTATCAATGAAATGATGTAGAACACAATGGGAAATGTGAGAAATATGAAAACTGTAGTGTTTTTGAAGACCTTGTTCAACAGTGAATCGATTTTTTGTACTCCAACGTCGTATGGTAGAACAATTGCATTTTCTTCGTTATTATTAACTCGCGTGCACCGTTGATATTTTCAAGATAATGACGAGAAATCCGATCGCAATAAACGTTTATGGTTAATAACTATAAAGGTAATGACTACCGCTCTTCCTTTGTCTTCTGTTTGAATATAATTTCAGTACCTACTGTAATTATAGTAGTAGGTTGTTGCCCTATATGCGAATTCGCTGTAAATAATAACTAGAATTAATTAATTACTCCGCCTCGTACTCATGATCGTTATCCAGGATTATCAAGAAGCTCCGGAAGCCCGCGTGTTCGACACCTTCGTTTGCAAGGACTATCGTGTGAATAGCTAATGAGATTGTGTGGTATCAACCCTTTCGTATCCGGTAAAAAAATACGTGTCCCAGTATCTGTGAGAAATATCATATCTCACATGAAATTCAACGCATGAATAAAAAATGAAACTCATTTCAAAGTTAAACACCAGCGACGTGTACAAAAACGCACAGCCGCCATTATGTTGTTATTTGAAACATGAAAAGAAAAAAATGTTATTCTTCTCAAACTTTGAACATCATACTTGATATCAGTGCTCAAAGAATTTATGTTCATGAAATTTCATGAGAATTCAATGCGGTTTTCATCCGTGCGTGACTAAAATATCAAAGTTACAATTTTTAATACAATAAGGATTTCAAATTATGGATATCGGATTTGGAAACACTAACTCAACAAACGTACCTACACATATTCATGCGAGTTGTGTATCCGTAACTTTCACAAAAAACCGGTGGCATGAGAGGGTTGACCCATCCGTGGCCGTTGGGACTCATAAATATATCCCAATAATATATCCCACAAAAAGCCTAACCGACGGTACTTTTTTTTTTGTTTTTTGTTTTACACCGTACTCGGTACAACCGTGGAGGCATTAAAGTGGTCAGGTCTAGACGTTAGTCCCGGTGTATTCAATCATAGGCGAGATCAACTGCCATGTACCTAACAGTTGGAAATATTGCAGTCGCAAGCCTCGAGGGGGAAAATTCAAGCCGGATGTAACCTAATTATACACCAAGAGTTATCAACTTACTAGCTAATTTCCAGACAGTTATTACAGTAGTGGATATACGCTGAAGAGCTTAAATACATCCCGCGACTTGTGCCTATCGTAGAGTTTATATCTTTCATCCGTACCTTATATGTCTGATTCGTGAAAAGTGTTGAACATGTGACACCGATCAATCGCTCAATACGATTTACTCCATCGAATATATCTCGATATTTCGGATTCACCGCAGGCAGCTTCAATATACTCGATTTATTTTCACAATATACCGAACATACATATTCTGTATAGCGTATTAGTGCTGCACCGCTTAATAGGTAAGAGGTGGATATGTACACTTGGGGTCTTGGATTCTGAGACGGCTAGAATATTGGACAAGTCAGTTATGTTGGCAACACAAAATAGACCTACAGCGCCAGTCGGCCAAGCGCGAAGCAAACTCAATCTCACTAAACATAACACAACCCATGATCGTCGAATCTAACCTAAGAATACCGCGGGGGAAATAACTGGTCGGATTGACGTGTAAATCAGTTTTTACATAATTTTAATTCATAATAAATTAATGAATGAATACATACTTGAGTAGGGGTGATTATTGTAAAAATAAATTGGAGTTGACAAATGTCGAAAACTTTCTTGGAGTTTAACACATTATTGGATACAATAATAATTAATTTAAAGTGAAAGATTCCAACTGATTGAATCGAAAAAATGACTGTCACACAAGTAATCTCAATAGCTTAAGATTACTTGTTCCCTCTCGAAGAACAAAAACGAGCAAAAGTGTATTTCCAACGAAACGAACGAGTTTGGGTAGAACGTTCACGGAAAATGTGTGATTCTAAAAGTTGAAAAAAAAAAATCAGGAAGAAAGTCGGAAGGGACGAAGACAGAAATTGGAACCTGAAATATTACGGTAAGATTATTTTATTAATACAATTTAATTAGGTTCTGCAAGTGACACTATGCCTGAAAAACAAGATTCTTTGTGGATTTTTTACTCCGTTTGCAGGGAAACAGCTAACGCAGATGCATCCACCGCAGCCTGTCGAGGATGATAAACATTGTAACTTTGGAGCGATGGGAACGCATGGATTCGATGGGAGGCGAGGCAGGAGGCGAGGCAGGATTCGATGCGAAGCAGGATTCGATGCAAGGCAGGCTTTGATGGAAAGTCTTTCTCGCCTCAAAGCCTGCGTCGCCTCCAGGCCTACGTCGCCTCAAAGTCTACGTCGCACCTAAAAGTCTTTCTCGCCTCGAAGCCTACCTCGCCTCAAAGTCTACGTCGCACCTAAAGTCTTTCTCGCCTTGAAGCCTGTGTCGCCTCGAAGCCTGCGTCACACTCAAAAGTCTTCCTCGCCTCCAAGTCTGCGTCGCCTCCAAGCCTGCCTCGCCTCCAAGCCTACGTCGCCTCAAAGCCTGCGTCGCCTCAAAGTCTACGTCGCACCTAAAGTCTGTCTCGCCTTGAAGCCTACGTCGCACCTAAAGTCTGTCTCGCCTTGAAGCCTACGTCGCCTCAAAGTCTACGTCGCACCTAAAAGTCTGTCTCGCCTCGAAAGAGAAAGACTTTTGGGTGCGTCGCAGGCTTTGAGGCGACGCAAGCTTCGAGGCGAGAAAGACTTTTAGGTGCTACGTAGGCTTCAAGGCGAGACAGACTTTAGGTGCGACGTAGACTTTGAGGCGACGCAGGCTTTGAGGCGACGTAGGCTTGGAGGCGAGGCAGGCTTGGAGGCGACGCAGACTTGGAGGCGACGCAGACTTGGAGGCGAGAAAGACTTTTGGGTGCGACGCAGGCTTTGAGGCGACGCAGGCTTCAAGGCGAGAAAGACTTTAGGTGCGACGTAGACTTTGAGGCGACGTAGGCTTCGAGGCGAGGAAGACTTTTGGGTGCAACGCAGGCTTTGAGGCGACGCAAGCTTCGAGGCGAGAAAGACTTTTAGGTGCTACGTAGACTTAGAGACGACGCAGGCTTCCAGGCGACGTAGGCTTGGAGGCGAGGCAGGCTCGGAGGCGACACAGACTTGAAGGCGAGGAAGACTTTTGGGTGCGACGCAGGCTTCGAGGCGACGCAGGCTTCAAGGCGAGACAGACTTTAGGTGCGACGTAGACTTTGAGGCGACGCAGGCTTTGAGGCGACGTAGGCTTGGAGGCGAGGCAGGCTTGGAGGCGACGCAGACTTGGAGGCGACGCAGACTTGGAGGCGAGGAAGACTTTTGGGTGTGACGCAGGCTTCGAGGCGACACAGGCTTCAAGGCGAGAAAGACTTTAGGTGCGACGTAGACTTTGAGGCGACGTAGGCTTCGAGGCGAGAAAGACTTTTAGGTGCGACGTAGTCTTTGAGGCGACGCAGGCTTTGAGGCGAGAAAGACTTTTCATCAAAGCCTGCCTTGCATCGAATCCTGCTTCGCATCGAATCCTGCCTCGCCTCCCATCGAATCCATGCGTTCCCATCGCTCCAAAGTTACAATGTTTATCATCCTCGACAGGCTGCGGTGGATGCATCTGCGTTAGCTGTTTCCCTGCAAACGGAGTAAAAAATCCACAAAGAATCTTGTTTTTCAGGCATAGTGTCACTTGCAGAACCTAATTAAATTGTATTAATAAAATAATCTTACCGTAATATTTCAGGTTCCAATTTCTGTCTTCGTCCCTTCCGACTTTCTTCCTGATTTTTTTTTTTCAACTTTTAGAATCACACATTTTCCGTGAACGTTCTACCCAAACTCGTTCGTTTCGTTGGAAATACACTTTTGCTCGTTTTTGTTCTTCGAGAGGGAACAAGTAATCTTAAGCTATTGAGATTACTTGTGTGACAGTCATTTTTTCGATTCAATCAGTTGGAATCTTTCACTTTAAATTAATTATTATTGTATCCAATAATGTGTTAAACTCCAAGAAAGTTTTCGACATTTGTCAACTCCAATTTATTTTTACAATAATCACCCCTACTCAAGTATGTATTCATTCATTAATTTATTATGAATTAAAATTATGTAAAAACTGATTTACACGTCAATCCGACCAGTTATTTCCCCCGCGGTATTCTTAGGTTAGATTCGACGATCATGGGTTGTGTTATGTTTAGTGAGATTGAGTTTGCTTCGCGCTTGGCCGACTGGCGCTGTAGGTCTATTTTGTGTTGCCAACATAACTGACTTGTCCAATAATCTAGCCGTCTCAGAATCCAAGACCCCAAGTGTACATACCACAAATTCGGTTCAGCTTGTATAACAACACTCTTCGCACACGTATTTCGGCTTATAAATATACATATATTTATCAGCACACGTATAACCAGAAGCATACGTGACTCTGTTGTATGAGTATTTGTACATTCGTATCGATATACGCATAACATACGGGCATGTTATGTAAGCATACGTGTTAATGCAGATTGTGGTATGGTCGCCTGCTTGTTATAGGTTCAAGTTGCGATTCAATCTGTGTTATGCTAGTGTGTCGAATTTGAATTGAAGTATTACTTGAGCGTAAGCATAACGTTTGTATTAGCTATAAATTTTGAGATTTTATTCGATTCCGATGATGTGATAACTTGAAATACCGGGGTAGAATTGTATACTTATACAGATATTCGAAACTTTTTAACGAAGCTTGAAGAGTTTAACAGGAACATTTAATAACGCTATGGTATGATGATATTGTTCAAAGCTAACACACCTCGAGCTTAATTTGTTGAAAAGAAAATTGTACTTCAGAGTGGGAAGTCCAGTCGCTTTTGAAGAATAAAAGAAAGTTTTTTTTTTTCCAACGACCCTAGCATGGCGGTTCATGTACGTATACTCAAGATTCGCGATATGAATCTAATCTATTCACTTAGAAAGAGTTGGGAATATCGTATACGATACACAAAACAGACCATTTTTCTCTAGCTACATGTTTTTTTTAATTACACAATTTCCGAAAGTCCGTGAATTGACATACCGTTACTGGTTCAGGCACCTGCATTACTTACTGACAATGAAATATTTCCCGTGATATAGGTACGTTGCCGCGAAAGCACTTATCTTAAAGCCCGTTTGTTCCCTGCTGCCATTACCGTCCCTGAGATTGAAAGAACCTTATGGAAAAATGGGAATTTTTTTTTCCCTCACGGTAGTCAAGGGTTTTGTCACACATATTCTGAAAGCTAGAGACCTAAAGAAGGCTAAAATATAAACTAAAATGCCGCTAGAATTGCCTCGTAGTAATTTGATATTTATGAAATTGTCGTTAAACCCAACAAGGGGTATCATTTTTGTACGGTATAAAAGTAGCGGCACAATATTATATACCTACACATATTCGACTTTATTGTAAGATTTTACTAAAAAAACGTACACCATCAACCTCATCATTTTTGATCGTGTTAATTTTCAGCCCGTTCTCACCCCTTAAAAACTTTTCATTAGCGTATATTTCAGCGCGCGATGGTCGATAGATTCAATTTTCATAGCAAGCCTGATAAACATGGTCTGCAGAACACTTTCACCGATCGTTCTACGAGAGTTAAGAAAACGGTGCTGTATAAAACATAAGAAAAAAAAAAAAAAAAAAAACAAGGAATGATAAAAAAAAAAATCAACCGAAATTTACTTGACACCATGAGAACTCTCTTCTTGCCACTCGACAAGCACATAACGGAGACAAGAGCGTGCCCGAGAACCCTTTAGGGAATTCTCGGTATTTGACACCCTTTCGCGAGATAGTAGTAACGTGTCGTGTGACCCACTTATACATGTGTCTATAGATACATATACCAACGTATGTACATAAATGAGTGGGTGCATGTGCGACATGTGATGAGGACATGAATCGAGCTCTTCTCCTTAGGGAACTGCTCTTCTAAGTCAATGTCGAATGATTTTTACGGAAAACTTTTCCTTTTTCCCCAATTTTGTTACGTCGTAATTCGGTTCCGGTATTGGTGACCTCGTATCGCGAACAATAAGACTCTTGAACAGCTTCAGAATATCAGTCTACCGTAAAAATCCTACTTTGGACACGGGATTTTGCCTCTAATCCTCGTCTCTTTACCTCTAAGTCTTCCACCGTATCTTTCTTCTTCGTGTTATATAGATATAAATAGCTTGATATATAAGAAAAATGTAGCTGGTCGAGTGAGAGGTTAGCTAGCTTTCTTTTCTATTCATCGAGGGTT
The DNA here is from genome assembly GCA_963989295.1 of Ametastegia equiseti. Classification (NCBI taxonomy): domain Eukaryota; kingdom Metazoa; phylum Arthropoda; class Insecta; order Hymenoptera; family Tenthredinidae; genus Ametastegia; species Ametastegia equiseti. Next base: position 9,621,084 of record OZ022393.1, read on the forward strand.
GCATTGGTTATCGATATTGTCTCGCGTTCATCTTTCATGTCTCATATAATAGGCACACCGCGAGGACCCGATTCTATTCATGACACTCTAGTCCCTTTCAAGGTTTGAATATAGTTCCATCTGAAGGACAATTGTGGCCGTTGAAGGACCCGGAACTGATATGCCGAAGTTCAGGCCCCGCAATATCATTTGTTACAATTGAATTGACCATCAGTAGAAGAAACTCATACTGATGTTGATTTTAATCAGTTTATCTATATTATTTCTTTTCCCTTACTGAAAATGTAATGCACAGTATCTCACAGCTTACTTTTCAAATTAGTTATATTCGTGTCAGTTTCGTTACAAAGCGTGAAAGTTGAAAAGTGGTTCTGTGGAGTAGAGAATTGCAGTTGAGGAATAATAGACGTAGTAATTCGGAGGAAATTCGGTGCTGTGATTGGGTTTGATCAAAGAAGAATTGTGAAAAATGTGGTGAAAAGAAGTTGAAAATGAAACTGTTATAGCTAGTCAAATATACCGTATACGGAGAATTCTCATTTATGTATAGTAAACTTTAGCAACTAATATATTTTATGAACTTTGTACAAAAGTTTTAAAACATTAAGAGTCTCGAGCTCTTTAAATTCTCCGGCAAAACTTCGCCCTCGTGGAATTTCAAGTATAGAGCATAGGGATCAAGGTATACGTGTACACCTACAGACTGGTAGAAGAGTCTGCATTTTTTTTCCCCCAATCTTCTAACGTTGGATAGAAAAAATAAAATAAAAATTGTTAATGTTATTGATATTTTTATCAGTTAAAGTTAAACGTTAGATGGCACGTATTTCTTGATATGAGTATTAAGTATTCAAAACGCACTTCAAATCCCTAGATTTATCGTAGCCACAACTGCACCAGGGCTTCGAACGTATCAAATATTTTATTGTAATCGAATATCGAACTGTGCTGCATTGCGACAAGCTATCTTTATCCAGACAACTCTGTAATCCATTCACCAATCCGTTCCAGCACCGAAAGAAAATCACTCAAAGTCACCGTACCTGTTACCCAGTTTTGACGTATCATTAGATCTTTAGGAAAATTGTTACATATTTTGAAACTTTCAGCGATGTTCAATTCAAACATGATGGCGGAATATTCATAATAAAAAATGATGGATCCAACGTCAAGGGGATACAAATGTACATATTTAGTTGTAATTTATAACTATTTGTCAGAATATCGATATTTTCAAAGTTGCAATTATATTATACTCGGAGTTTTTGAATAGAGAAGCAGTGGTAGATCACTGCTCAACGTTCAGAGTACCTATTTGTATTGAAAATTCCCTTTACGGTTAGTTATTTCGTCAAGATGACCGAGACTTGAGCTTCTGACCTCATTACCGTCATCTCATCATCTCTCGTCGTCCTCGGGGACGTATTCGAACGTTCGCCAAATACCGTCGGAAGCTACAACCTGATATTCTAGCCGCAACTCCGTCCGGCAACAAGCAAAGCTCTCGTATTAGGTTTGGGTACTTACTGCAGGGCTTGATCCCTGCAAGTAGAGTCAGTATGCGCGTCTCTACCTACCTATATGGTGTGTGCACTTGGTTGGACCTCGGCAAATAGTTCGCACACCAGTTACTACCCACTACTGACTATTCTCTTAGTCAGCTGTTGCCGTTTGCTAAACCGAATTGAGAGATAAGATCATCTCATTGCATCGCTTTTCACCGTACACTTACTTCGTATTTACCCTCCCGGCAATTAGCTGGAGCATCTGTTTGAAATTCAACCTCGACTTTACAATTAGATAGGATGTGGCCTATGACCCTGTGTAGGATATTGTTGTAGGTACGCCCCATAAAATCCAAGCTCTGCGGACCACAGTGATGGTTTTTACTATAGAAAAGAATTAAGAAAAATTAAGAAATTGTTCTCGGGTGTGTTTCAGTAAGATGTAGTTTTCCTCGCACTACCCTCATATTTTGGTACATGTATGATTTATGTTTGAGCATGGATTGTGTATGTAATGTGAGAGTGATTGTAATTACATAGATCGTAAATAACATCGACCTGAAAATTAGCAAAAACCTTTCAAGACTGGGGCAAGAAGTGTTTGTGTTTGGATGAATTGGTGCGATCATAAAATTTATTGCTGAAGTGACGGAGTGGGGTGAACCCCATACTACTCCGCATATATGTATATTTATAGAGCGTAAACTGAATTCGCGTATTAAATCTATCCGAGTGAGAATATATTAAGCCGTCGGCTGTTTCGTGAGTGGGTTTAAAGACAATTTATAAGCTAGGGTGATCTCGGGCTGGCTTCACAATAACGCATTAGACACGTGAAGTCGAGAAAGTTTAACGATCAAACTCTAGTTTGTCAGTGGTGAAGGAGTTGAGACGAAACTCTGTTACAGATTAAGCGACCGGTGTAGATAATTTCCCTTTCGCATAAAACGTCATACATGCTAGAAATTTGAGAAGGAATAATTCCAGTCTGAATCAGACGAAGGGGGAGTCACAAAAATCCACCGTCGACTTCCTCGAAGGTCCAATTGTGGGTATTGGAGGTTGTTAACGGGACAATATTAGCCTTTGAAATGATCATTGAATATCATATTCGAAATAAGTGCTCCACAAATAATGTCGATATATATAACATATACCTTTAGGGCCGTTTTCAATATCACGTGAAAGTACCTTTTCTGAATACAGCGATCCAGTGTAACTCTCAACCTATATCGTTTGCCCTATGGAGTATCCTTGTCCGTTTTTCATGCATAAGGCATACGTTTGAATGGAAGAAACTTTGGCCATGGAGTTCAAATGGATCGATCGAGCTACTAACTTCTTTTGCAGCCCTCAAGTATACTTATTCACATTTATCTCTGCCGATCATAAGAGAATCTCGATTTTGCTTTCACAAAGTGTCTGCGAGTCTCAAAGAGAGAATGAAAAATAGAACAAATTTTTTTTCCAAACCAATCGGAGAATCGCTCTGCTTTGACTTCAAAAAGCAATTAATGCACTGCGCGCAGTGATCGGTGAATGTTGGAATGAAATCTCCGGTAAAAAGTTTGAAATGATAATTGTTTGATGAATCAATTACGCGAGGCACCCGTTTTAATGTTCGCAAAGTCAACTGATGGATGAAGTTTTATGATTTTAACGCGGTTTCACTCCATAATTCGTTTTCAATGAATTCATAACAATCCCTTAATTCTCGTGCCATTACGATGTAAAACAATCGCAGCAGTGCGAGCTGGACTTCAATTGATATTGTAATAATAATAACGATAATAATTAAAATAACAAAAATTCGGAATATATTCACGGGGACCGAAGCACGATGGTCGTTTCTGGGTTATTTCCAACTTAATGGCAAGCCAGGATAGGAAAGTGAACCGCTTACGCATCTCGAGAGGTTATTGTGCAGCTACAAGTGTAATTTTAGGTCACATTTACTAGTACGATTGCTGCGAAAGAACAGCACCATCAGATCATTCCTCTAATGTCGTTGATTACTAATGAAATCGGTCAGGCACATACGGCGGTAGTGTGTGGAGCTTATTGTTAGGTGTACACAGTATTCGTGTTTCGAAACGGTTCGGAACCAGACTCTAGGCTGGGGTCTAAATTATGTCGCTGTAATGAAACAATTATGCCTTGGGCACCTATTGGTTGATTGCTGCACTGTTCATCAATTAATGCTTCACCCAGCAGCCAGTGAGAGTACCTGCATCAATACCTGCATGAGGATCACCGATCAGTAATTTCGCACTTTGATTATGCAAACGATGAGGCCGGAGATGCGTGGTTTTATTGAACCATATAACATGAGAATTTCGTATTTTTTCTGAGCGTGCAAATGCACTGAACTCCTGTTTACATCAAGTGCTATGAAGAAGTAGCGTAACATCAAACTGAGGGATACTAAAAGTATATTGTACCAGCTGTAAATGAAAATATCCACACTATATGTCGAAGCCACTTAAGCTGGGTGGAAAGTTTGCAACGACTAAAAATCTCTTCATCAGGAAGAAAATGACGGGTGAAGTTGTACAGTTCAATCTTGAAAGTGGTTCGCGGGTACGTTTCATTCGTTTACGATCACTGCAGGGATTCTTTGGGGTTATTCGACCCGTTACCTTGGAATGGAAAATAAATTGATCGAAAATAGTTGATGTCATTTGTGAATGGAATTGAAAATTTTGTCGATTTACGAACGAGGTATCGCCTGTATTCGCTATTTTGTATCAAGCAAATATCAGATTTTACCATCCGTACCAATTTCGCAATTTTCGTAATAATCTATTTACGACAGTGGTACCGGTTTAGTAACATTAAGCATTGATAGTAAAAGCTAGATATCACCTAGTCAGAATGATTGACTATCAAATTTTGACCGGACTAGTTTGCCAGCATGGCTATTTAGATTTTGTTGCATTTTATTGAGTCTAGCCGTTGGCCACAACGCAACTGGACGGGTGCATGCGCACAAATTTTATGTCGTGGATTCTGCTCGAATGCAAACTTCCACTGCTATATTCTACTCGCCTATTTACAAATAACTGCGCGCCTCGTGTCATGGATTTATTTCTATTCGTTCTTTTTTCACCCTCATATACCCCCGAGGAAATGGGCTTTCAAGGGGTTCGCCAGGAAAGGCTCTTGAGCGACCCGACACCCTGAGAATACCCTGGTAAATTTGTGCTCCTGTATTCGATGGGTATAGAGCGACAAGGGACGTTCCCGTGTGCTTATTTATGTTAAAGACAGATATATGTATATTCTATGTAGATCAATCTACGTGAATGAGTTGCGCCTACAACTTTTCTTGTACGTGTTTATTCGGGAATATAGCTTTTTACGCGCAAAGTTGAAGTAACAAAAGGAATAAAATGGTAAAAATATGGGAGTTTAGTAGTTTTCGGAAAATTTGCGAAGAAAATTGTAACCAAAAATGTAATAGACCACATCCGAGATTGACGAATTATTGCGAACTTTCTATGCTTCGTTATAGGTGAATTTTGCATTTTAGGTACATCGTGCACAATTAGTCTTTGCTGAGAATCCAAATTGCTCTTCCATGACTAGGACGTACTTGGTAAACCGACTTTTTTTTTTACCAAAACAATATTGGCCTATTGTTCACCTGTAATTCTTGACGAGTGGATTCACCGAGAAAAAAATATAGTTGTCTTCACTATGCAAATAGTTCCCTGAGGGTATAAGGATATTTTAAAGTCGGAATAACTGCATTTTTAGTCTTGGATACAATAATATCGTATAAGAAACTATAATTTTGGTTCAATTCAACTATAAAATAGTCTTATCCTCTTTGTCCTCGATCTTTCTTCTCAGTGTTGTAATTGTGCGATTTGAATGAACCTTGTCATCAAACAGCTCATCTCATCATCAAAAAGATGCCATGAAAAATATCTGAGTATGATAACTGTATTGTGTCTGTTCCGCTAATGCAATTTTTGAATCACGGTCCGGATTTCCTTATCGCAGTTATTTCGAAATGGAAGAACGGTAACAAGTTTCATTTTTGTTCCCATGTATGAATTTACAGTTTTAGCATCTCATCTTCCGGCATCTAGACGGATGAAATAAAATGTCTTTCTCGCGTTTTCACTCGCACCACTTGGAATGTAAGGGTTTAAACTGGTTGTATGAAACGAGTATGCAGATATGCGTCTGTCACATGTCGGATTATTCGTTCCGGATAGGAAATGTCATCTCACCGGACAGCTATGCATTTCTAACGCTCTCACATTTTCATTGCACAAGATTTTCATTGCTTTTAGAAGGGAAGCTGATATTGGAAGACCTGGGGCGATCTTAGTTAGCCATTCTATGCATTTATGTATCCAGGGTTTTTCCGGATACTCGTCTAATTTTTCTTTCACGTTTCCACCGAGATTCCGCGCCTGTCTTCAGCCGGGTAAAATTTAAAGCGTTCAATCTTGAATCTTGAATGTTGGGTCCAAGTCTGGATTTCAAAACTAATCGTGAATTTATCAATTCAAGATAATTGGATTGGAAAATTCATTCGTTGTTAAATTGACTGGTAGGTGGGGGGAAGTCAAACAAGATTCAAATCCGATGTAAATTTACCGTCGAGCCAATCTCATATTGTGTGAATTTCTCGTTCTGTGATAAATTCAAAGGCCTCTCTTTTGAGGGTTTTGCCACAGTGAGAAAGCCACTAAATCTGTGAAAGCCCTTTCTAGTACTTCGATTAAATATATACCTCAACCCTAGCGTACGTAACTGAGCATGAATATTTATTCGTTTCAATCGTTTGGCGAAACCTCATTGCACGGGGCACTTCCAAGGAGTATTAATCCCAAGACCAAGAGTCGGAATGAAAGACGACGACGTATTTTTAAGGGTCTAAGGTTGACTTCAAATTGCGTATAAAGACTAACCGTCGCGAAGTTCCACCCCGGCGAACTAATTGCAAGATAATTCGTTTTCGTATGAAAAACTGGCACAAGTCACGATGTAATCGGTTCCAGTCAAGCTTATTATTAATGCCTTGATACGTTATTCTAGCCCTTGCGTGTAACAAATGCTTCGGAAGTTCCTTGGTAGGTTCAAGTTCATCCGAACAAGGTACAGGATACCCGAATGCATAAGGGATCAAACTTTTTTTTTTACCTTCCATCATTATTTTTTTTTCTCCTTTCTTTGACTACATCCTTGTTATGCCAGATGCGGGTTCACGTTTCGGGAACCACATTCTTCCTCATGCTCGTTCTTCTGTGAAAATTTTGTGACTTCTGAATCGCACCCGAACCAAAGGCGGGGATTTTTTTTTGTCCCCCTTTTTTTACAGCAAGTTATTTAATTTACTCTTTTGCTCGGATGTCGGGCATCACTTGCCGCTTTGGTGGATATACAGTCATTAGCTCGAGTGGCTGGGAGTACAATGGTAATTATCGTTATCGCAATTAGTATAATTGGATTTTCTGTAGCCACAAGCCTTGCTTGCTTTTGTTTCGTCGACCATGTTGATATAATTTGATTGACTCTTCTGTCGCGATGTATAACGTAAAAGTAGATCGGTTGAATAAATGAAAAACAAGAACGCACAAAATTTCATCGTTGATAAGAATTTTTCTCTTCCAATTCGATGAACGAAACCGCAGCTGCTCTGCAAGTTGTTCTTTTTGTCTTCTTTTTATATGATCAAAGTGCTGCAAACCTCCTGATGGAATTACGAGTAACGGATTTCATTTCGCACTTTTTAACATCAAACGGCACCCGCAGTGATTTCATCGAATAAAACCACCTCCGGTGAATGAAAATCCCGTTTATAAAATCCCGGATTTCGATCTGCTCCTTCTTATAAACCGCAAGATTTTCCCTATACGCTCCGATGAGGTTATATAAACTGAAATATTTGCTACCCCTGATCAATTAAGCTTCATCAATGACTTGATGAACAATAAAAACTAATGATCCAAATTATCATTAGTTCATTTGAAAAGTATATTTGTTTTGCTATAAGTGCATCAAATGTACCCTGGAGAAGGCAAATGGACGGTATCTATTATTTATAGACGAGACTCTCGTTGGCGAATCACCGAAGCGTTGGATAAATCAATAAGGGTAAACATCCCTTGAGGATCGAACGGGTTTGTAGGGTACGTAGGGTTGATTTTGCCCTTCAAGAGTGTCCTACTTTACGGTAAATCAAGAAAACTCGCCTTGACAGTGTGGGTTAATTTGATACCCTGTAGAAACCCGATGGTGGGTGATTTACATTTTAGCATTTCAAATTGCGCGAGGGTACGAATTGTGTGGTTAAATAAACAATCGGGAAAGTTATTACGGTTGTAAAAAGAAAAACACTCAGTGGAGCATTGAGTAACAAGAATAGAAAAAAATTTCATTAATCTCAACCATTGAATGCAAAGTCTCAGTGAAAGGATTCCAAGCTATAGAACGTAACGACTGATGGTCGATAAAAATGAAATTAGGATGATACCTATAAACGAATGGTATCGCCTGGGAAAATGATAGCCGGAACGTCTTGGGCAAGGGACATGATTTACAGATGAAGGTTTTTACTTCTACAGTAACATACAATGGCAACTGTGTACTGCATAAACAACCAGGCGCTCGTAGGTACATACATACCTATGGATAAATACAGTAAATAGGCCTTAATGGTAGGCTGTCAGGCTACTTACAAAACTCATAAACCCATTTACGACCAATAACTCCACCGCATATAAGTATCCCGTATAAACACACGCCACTTCTTGTTGCAGGGACAATTAAAAATAATCCTCACGTTTCGCGAATTTTGTCTACGGAGTACGTTGTAATGTAGCTTGGACACCTCCGGCAAGTTATGAAAATCGTGCGCTCTTTTTTCTTCCGTTTTTATTCAAATGCTAAAAACCGAGATACTTTTGACAGAAGTACTCACAATTGAAGTGATTGGTTAAATTATGCAGCTTAATGACAGATGAGTATGCGTATGCATACACCGTTTTGCGACAAGAAGCTGCATGGTAATTCGATCGACTTGCACCTAAGGAAATGCAAACGTAAAATTTTCGATCATGTACACCCGGCTCAGTTAACGAATGATTAATGTCTAGACGACCGGTTTAATAACGAGGAAATTAACCGTTGGCATAAGCGTGTCACTCTTCGCGTATAATTACGTACTGTATCAAAAGACCGCGTAATATGGTACTTGGTGACAAGCGGTTGGCACGAAATTCTCCAAGTTCATTCTTGATCATCTCTCCTCGAAATGGATTTGGGTTGGCAGGGGTCTAAGGGTTGACCAGGAAATTTACGGTGCGCACTAGAATTTCGGGTTTTGTCTCGTAGTTACCAATTGTTGATAATAAACTGCCGTTGTTTCGGGTCAAGTGTTATGGTTCTTGATCGAGCATACGGTAGATACTAATTGTTCTCGGAAGCCAAAGGACTTGTGTTCAAGTGGGTGTAAGGGTTTCACAACTGTACAGACATCATACGAATACGTGACGTTTACCTACGTAAATACAAATTTGTAGATTCAGTGCAGAATCGAGGTTCTTCTATTTGATCAAAGGGAAACCAGCTGGACCCGTCAAGATATTTACCTAATACCGATTCGTGTTTCAATCACGTATTTATCGTGATTGGAACGGAGACAAAAATCTCTTGTTTGTATAAAAACTACGTGTGTTCGCGCACTGAGATCTGAAGAAACTAGATTAGGTCTTCAAATTTCTGCTGCCCGTCACATGACGGGTGAATAAAGTTTATTGCCTGTAATAAAAGCGACATTCAAATAACGTCTCGTGTAGCAAAAGTCAGTTTTTTTTATATCCAAGTCCCAACGCTGTCATCATTCTTTACGGACTGCTAGTTGCTTTGCATCTCAAAGACACGTTTCAAAGTATCTTGAGCCTCTGACGTCAAGAATTATCGTTTGGAAAGAATACAGTTTTATTGGTTTCCGTTCGGTTGTCGAAGCCATCGATCTCTCTGTCTTAGGAATGATGATAACTTATTTCGGTTCAGTGAAACGCAAAATTCTAACTCTTGTGTACGAAGGAAATGATTCAAGAAAAGGAGTGAATAATTCAACCCTAAAGTAAATAGTAAAATTTCATGATTGCTCAGTGAACAATTAGGGTATTTTACGTGCCTTGAAAAACGGTTTCAGAAATAGTGTTAGGATAACCCCAGGCTCTTGACAAAGCTGCCGAATAGCAGAAGTTCAATTCCTCTGAACGGCGTCTGCAGAATACATATAAGTCTCACGTTAAACTAGGTAAAACGGTTATCCCGTTACCTGAGGCGAAACCGCTGCAGCAGCTGCCCGAAATCGAGTTGAATTCTGAACCATGAAAATCTTGAAGGTTTTTCCACGGAGATTTGAAAGTGCTTCGTCAACGAAAATCCTCCGTGATACGTGAGGATGTTAGAAGAATTTCACAAATCTTCTCTCAAACCTGTCAAATTATATCCTTACCTACCTGAAATTCAATAACGCGATGATATATTTTCCTATAGAACTATCTGTCACTTGGCTAAACATTTCCGAGTATGGTAACGGAACGTTGTTTACGAGCTAGAGTTAACTCCGGAAAATTTATACTACATGTTAAGTCAGGGGTCTTCGAGTGCTTTTGTCAACTCTAGCGTCGTGCTATATACGCAGACATTTCTACTGGGATGAGCGTAGTAAAAGCTCAACGTATGCGCATTCGAGGGACGAGAATTGGCTGTTCATCATCTCAGATACAAATACCTATACAGTATACATATATACTTATATACAAATGTATACGTAGGTATATGTAGATAGTGAAGCTGATGATAGGTAGAAATGTTCGAGTTAAAGCGAAGTAGTTGAGAACTAAGCTCAGTTGAACTTGGCCAAACCTGACAAGACGCAGGCTTACGTGACCATTTTCATCGTCAAGTTTCGTCAGGTGATATCTATGATTGGCTTAGTTTCCGAGAGGTCCTGGAAGACTGAAATCGACTGGATTTCATTTGGAGAAATCGCGCTGTTTCAGACAGGAAATTGGACCGACATGACTTGGTCCTAATGGGGTAGTGTGTCTGAAAATCTTAAACTTGGGGGAAAATCGCAACGCCTCAGGGTACGGATACATTGTGGTTATACATATACCTATACGTACAGCGTAGTCGTCCGGCTAACAAGTCAAGCTTATCGTACAGTCTACTGCTGATTAAGTATTACAATTAAGCCATGTATAACGTACGCATAGTTTTTTTTTTCTTTAACTGTTGCCGAATGTATAATACACCGAGGTTGATTCCTTAGGAACTTTTCCATCGTGATCGCGTTTCATATGAATTTTATGCTTATTATTTGAACGAGGTGAAGGCATGCCTTCATTGAATGGTAAAATATGTATTTTCATAGAAGAAGTAAAACCACTTGAACTTCGACAAGCGTGACCGAAAGGTTTTCAGAATATTTTTAATTATCACAAATTAAGGCGTTGGGTTTCTAGAGGGATACCGTGCTGTATCCAACATGGCAAAGGCTTCTAGAATAATTACTGAACTCGTACGTCTTGGCTCTGTAAGAAATTACATGTGCCGTACATACGTCTACCTACCTTTGGCTAAAATTCATTCACCTGAAAAGCTTTTATGCTATGCCTTGACTGAGCATGCTCAAGTTATACTGCAAATGCATTTCTCACCGATAGCGATGGCGTTGCTCTTCAGTGAAAGCTAAACAATCGCATAGAGTTTTTCAACAAGCTTTCAAACGTGTAAAAATGTATGAAAAAAATAAAAATAAAACGAAAAACCAGACTAGGTCGATGACGATAATTCTGGCGTGGCAACGATGGCGATGATCAAGTAACAAAGAGTAGCTAATGTTTGTTGAAAAATGGTTGTTAATCTAGTTATTAAAATTGCAGGAGTGTCTCTCGCCGTGTTAGCGGAATTTCCCCAGTGAGTTAATGAGGGTTAATTTATGATTAAGTGCGGAAGAACAGGCTTTACATTTACTCGATGTACCGGAAAGGGCTTGCATTCAAAACAGGCTGCCGTTTAAAAAGTAAATTCCAAATCCAACCGAAATTGAGCTTTCGAGCCTCAACCCCCCCCCCCCCCCCCCCCCCCCCCAAGAAAAATCATCGAGTGATCTACTTCACGGTTGAAACAGGAACGAAGCTACGAGAAAAAAAATGTGAAAATGTAAATGAAAATAAAAAATTTAATTCGATGCTATCAGAATTTATTGGTCTATTACTCGATCACACGGTATAAATACAGCGTGAAAAAGTTCCAGCTTTTTTCAGCTTCCTCGCAGGGGCATTCGCGTGTACGTAAAGGTATCGTGATTTTTATTCGCTCCTTTTTCACCGGGTTGTTAACACCTTCGTGTCAACATTATTTTCTTTTAGGTTTTAACTTTATATTACAGGAAGCGTGCGGTAGCCAAGTTTTGTCGTTACTTTGACGTATCTGAAAAAAAAATAAATGAATAAAAAAAAAAATAAATAAACGGACCACTTCCACGTGCTACCTGGTTTTTCCATTAATTTTCATACTGCCACGTGGCACGAAGCCGCATTTTTTTCCCTACTTTCCAGGAGAGTAAGTCCTGAACTGTAAACAGCCCGTTGATAAACTATAACGGTAAGTCGGAACGATGAAGATAGAAGTAATTCTGCATATGTATGCGCAAACCCACCCTTACCGATAGAGGCCGAAGTTTATTGTTACTAAATCACTTAAACGTACTCGAATTCTTCGTAGCTGCCTAGCGTAATTGCCTGAATTATTAATTACATCATACGTCGTGTACAAACGTGGAAATTTCTAGATTCATGGACGCGTTACTTCATTTAGGCAAGTTGGCCAACAAAATGGCGTCGGACACCCTTGCCTAAATTGAACGTGACTTGGTTAGATATTGAAGCTAACCCGGGACATTGTGTCAAGAGTTACCCTTCCCTAGCTCATCTACTTCTTTTTGGCTGGATTCAACCCTGGGGCATAAAGTAACTACATGACTTAAAGTAGGTTCTTTAATTATCCAGCTCAGAGCGACGGTCACGACTCATTGCATATGGCGTCACACGATTCTAGACTGACCCAGTTTCACGAATATTCCTTGGCATATAGCGACTAAAATTCACCTACTTTTATATTTACAAATGTCACGTTAATTGCGAGTCCAGGAATGAGAGAAATTATGCAAAAGGATTTTCGTCCCAGGGCTGTCGAGATTGATGTCGACCCGTTTTCACTGAAATGTGCTACGAATTTAGAGGATGTATTGCAGCCTGAGCCTGCATTTATGAATTTCTCAAAGTCTTTTCTTCCTGAAATGGATGCCAGCTTGCCCAGGCGAAGATTGATAGGAAACCCAAAGCAATTCAGCATAGAGCCTTATTCTTCCTCGTACGCCTCCTTATTATTATTCTTTCATCAGAATATTCACATTCGTGTCAAGCAGAAGAAAAAAGAGCAGACAGTTGAGAACGATAACTTTGAGGGCTTCGCCTACTAGCCCGTGAACGGCATTTCACTTCGTTTCACCGCGAGCAACACGCACAAAATTTGCATTTCTTCGCGTTACTTCGTTATTTATACAACCCTTAACGTTTGGTAATTGGTAGGCAAGACGGTGACGTTCCGCGTATTTTATGCCTCCTATAGCCATTAGCATCGTATTCGAGCGAGATATATTCAGGTACGAAATTGGAGGAGTTTATTTGGTAAAGACATTACCGCAAGGAGAATCTTGAAACCTTTCGTGAATATTCTGCGGCTAAGAATGAGTCTCATGGGCTGAGATATATATGCCTGTCGTTGTTTTAACTAAGGCAGGCGAACGGTGCGGGCTGATGAACGAATCTCGATGAATTTACATGAACGATAGGAATTCTGATGAACTTTCGAAGGACTGACGGATTGTTCCAGTTACTGCGGGTCCACAGCTCGCTCTCGATCCAGGATAAATTTTCACGTATACTCGAACAGAGTCAAGTTCTAATGGCACTCCTTATCTTACTCTTGAAAGCTCTCAGAATCTGCTGACAACTATGCCTAACTTTAAGGAATTGTTCAACCATTAGGTAACAATGGGATTAAGCCCGCTGATCATCCTCATACAAAGTTATTATATATATACCTACTCTACTGACGATCACGTTACTGTACTGTACCCGATTAGATTTCATCAGGACTGCTTATTATCTTGATCTACAATCTTAAATAGGTTTCTGTTTTCTTTAATGAAACCCTTCAAAATACGCCCAGCGAAGTAATAAATCCTTTCACCGATCCGGACTGCAGTGGTTCGCAAGCATTTTAAACTGATTGCACTTCCATTTCAATATACTGTACGTATATTTTTCGGTAGTCCTGGTGCAATGGAAGGATGGAAAAGCCTCGAGAAAAGAGATTGCGGTTTTCCACTTGTGAAAAGATTCTCCGCACTATTTCACATCTTTCGATCTATTAGTACCACTCTAAAGCCACTTCATTAATCTACCGCTGTCAGTCATATATGTGAGCTTTAGCATATAACTCCGGAAAACACCCAAAATACCGGAATGCTTGCAACTTCTGTGTATAACAAAAAAATTTGGAAGCTGACAAACTATTCACTGAACAAGCTTCGAGCTTTTGATCAAAGTTTATTGACACAATGTAAACAGATTTTCTCTGAATTTTGACATGCAAGATCATGAAAATAAGTAAAGAGTTCATCAATGCTGTACATTCAAATATGCTTCTACCCATTTCAACGGATCTTGGACCTTTGGATATCGCTACTTATTGATAGCCCCTTATACAAAAATAATGATAATAATTTGCGAAGTACTATACGTACTCGCATCTCATGATGGGGTTGAATTTTTCTTTAGGAAATGATCACGTGACCGGAGAAGAGAATCCCAAACGAGGCATCGGCGGGAATGAGTTCCAACGGGAATACCGGATCTCAGGAGGGTGGTGCCGGGGTCGAGTATGGTAGCAGCGATGAAACTGCTGCCTTACTGACCAGGGGTCCACCACCCCCTGTAGTTGTGGCGACGGCACCCCAAGTAAAACCTGTGCTAACGCGACAGGATAGAGCCACCTTTCTCGTCGCATCACCTCAGTTGTCCGTCTCTGGCTTAGGCGGTTCTGAGGAAAGCGGCACGACTGAAGATCCTGCCACTAGGTCGGTACCGGACATCGAACTCCATTGTCGACTCGATGGCGAACCACAACCCCCGATGGCGCCAGTCGGCGTATCCTGTAGACAGAGACACTGCAGCAGTCATCAAGGATACAACAGGTGTCGTTGCGACAGAAGAGAATCCTTAGCTCCATCATCAGCTATGTATTTGGCACGAAGTGTCTCCAGGTGAGATGATGATTAGAGAATTCAAAGGTATCAAAAAGTCTTTGAAATAAAAATTTCATCTCGGATTATTTCTCGGAATGCAGAATTCGTACAATGCAATTTCAGACTGTGAGTTCAGGTATTCTTTGATCCCGAATATTGGGTTTACGTCGTTAGCCATAATAACCGGGTTGATCAATTGAGATAAACGGAATCTGTATGATAAGATAAGAATATTGCTGAAATCGCTGCACGAATCGCAGTCGAGTATTGCTCCGTATTCCTGATTGGTTTGACTACGTGCATATTATGGGCTATCCCCTTGAAGAGCCAGCCGATGTGCAGTGTGTTCGACCGACAGGCGATAACACCCGTCGAATCTACATATATTGCTGGGATAACCGCTTGTAGAACTTGAGACTATTGAGGATCAGTCGTATACATGCACCTAGCTAGCATTTGCGATGCCAATTATAAACCATGCCAGACTGCTTTTCTACGGTGCACTGGGAGGATGCACCATTGAATCCAGACTGTTGAGAAACGTCTGGTACTGAAATGGTGGGCAGTTCGCATAGATACGCAATTATAAAAGTATTATATATCTTTGTACGGTGATGAATTCACCGTACAAAGGAACTGGAATTACTGTCACGTTCATTATAAATCTGACAGTGGCAGATCATGTGATTGTTTCATTACGAGTGGATGAATATTTCTCATCTTCTTCAGTTCAGTGACTACAGAGTTGTTTTGATATACTTGAAAAGAGAAAAAGTATAACATTCGGGTTAATCGAAATTTTTTGTGAAAATCGAGTAATTTTTCAACCCAAAGCATTCGGAAATTCTATGCCAAAGTGTATATATTTGTACGGACGTGGATTAATGGACAAAGCGTTTGTTAGAATCTGCGCAAATTGGATTATGTGATTGGTTCATTATTTTCGTGTAAATATTTTTCCTCGTCAACGTTTGACCGGTCAAATACATTCCTGATTGGAAAAACATTATTTTCTCTTATTTCATAGAGTAAAATCAAAATTCATTCGATTATATTATATTCTATCCTGTCTTCGGAGCTTTCGTTTCATTGGTATAGCCAGCCGTTGAAATCGAGTGATCTCGTAAATTGAAACTTGCGAAAATCCAATCTCAAGTGAAATTTAAATCGAATCAAGAGCCAAGTACCGCGTATAGATTCTTCAATACGAATTTCCAACGATGGTGGCTGCAGTGTAATTCACTGTCTTTCTCAACGATATACACAATCCCTTGGCTACGTATATCCCACGTAGCCACGCGCGGAATCGTGTAACGGGTAAGACGCTTACCTTAAGTCTTCTTTGCATATATACTGATATCCGCACATTACACCGTAGAGCAATTCTTCGTCGTTCGATTTCACCGAGTTGAAGTAATTCTGAAAGATTCATGGCAATCGTTGAATGAAAAAGCCGTAAAAAAAATAAAATAAAATAAAAAACAAAGAACCAACAAAAAGCGATATCACAGCAGTCGCTGATAATTTCTATTCAGAATACCGTTAAAGCGAGAGCTTTCGTTTAAAGGGAAAGCGTCAGAAGCGGACATCATTGCTGCCCGTGTCAAGCAGCCCCGCCACCACCAGTACTTGTTACAACGTCACCGAGTGCTCGGATTATACGACAAAGTTCTCAGCCGGAAGCTTCGGCGTGTTGTTGTTCCGGATGTTGCTGCCCCCTACACGGAGGTGCAGCACCCAGCGCAGCTTCCCTTAGACAACTTCGCGAACCTGGTGATGGTATCGCTGGTATCGCTGCGGATTCTCTACGGATCAATGGCGGTATACGACAGTTTCGGCAGGTAAGCTTCGTCTCTGCAGCTTTTACGCTCGCCTCTCTTCTTTACCGATCGAGTCGCGTGTCGTTCTACATATATACATATAGTGCGTTCATATAATAAATATTTATATGTATCTATACATAGACATATATTCTATTTCATATATATAGATATATATATTTTACATCATTCGATTTCACATCATTTAAGAACAGCAGATTTTTCGTTTTTTAAATGTATTTTTTGTTTTTTATTCAATTTTTCAATGTGGCGAACGTTGTTCATTTGTCGCGTCGTTCGATTGCGTTTGAAATTATGCGATTGAACGTGTTTCGATGCAATGTTGAGTTGTTTTTTTTTTTTTTTTCTGTTTTCTGTTTGTCTTCTTTCTTGAGAATCGTCAAATACGAATTTTGAAGAAGTTTTTGACGCTTCGGGTGAACTTGTCCAGCACTATTTTCGCAGCTTTTAGATTTGTCTTCTACGACTTCTTACCACCTGCAGCTCGCTTTTAATTACTGAAGTTATATTTCTTATTTGTTTAGGTTTATACGCTTACTTAATTTTGTCCCATTAGCAAAGTAAGTTGTTACGAGTTCCGTAATTAAATACAGTTTGATTAGCAGCAAGCGCTAGTTTATTACATCCTGCACCGTTAACCCGCAGGGTGTATAATACAATAGTATAATTTTCAGCTATTTCGAGCAATAAATTCATCCTCAATTCATCATACATGTTATCAGATGATTTGAAAAACTCTATTTTGAGATCTTAGGATTATCAACGAGAACAAAAAAGAAAATTATATGAAATTTTTTACTTTTTACTGCATTTGTTTCATCTTTCCGTTGAAAATGTTGCAATATTATTTCGTAGCAGGGTTTAACGTGAATTTCAACTCGGTGAAAAGGACTTTTCATCCATAAAAATATATCAACCCCGTACGGGAGTTCTTTCATATACATATTTGGCATTTATTTAATCGGAAACATTCTCTTGAATACATATTTTTGCCTTTGAATTTAGGGTCGTTCGTATGTATATGTATAACCCCATACTTCATAAAGCAACTGCCGCAGGCAATCGATGGTTCATTGCCAAATTCCCTGAAATTATATACCGGCTACACATTATATAGCTATATATCTATGAGGTTAATTCTCGAATAATGTCGAAAGCATATACGAGTAGCTATATCCAAAGTATACTTTGGAATTACCTTCACACTTTGGCCACCTTCTATAAGCTTGAACGAAATATATTAGAGGTTCAAAGATACTCGAGGAAACATTGCGCGCCAAGCTTGGCGATAAGCCTTGCGAAAAGTTAACGTTAATTCAACGCTAATCGAAATTTTCATCAAGTTATATATATATATATCTATATATGTATATTGCTACAGCGTTCGTATGTAATTCTATTCCCTAACTTCACTATAGAGCGAGTGTATTTCGTAGAGCTCAAGCTCTGGCGACAATTAACCAAAGTTATCGAACTAACTAAAATCGTTTATAACTATACCTTGCTCGAACTTTTGCCTCGAAATTTTGTTTATTCCAGCAATATGTTACCTGTCATTTGCAGCCGTTGAGAGAAAACAACATATCGTTCGTACCAACGGATATACCGGAGTGAATATTTTTTCGATATCCTCGATTTTTTCAAACTATAGTAGATATCCGTCTGCGGAATATCATGTAGGTATAAAGTAATTGTCTGGTAACGCAACGTAACGTAATTTTTTTTTTTTTTTTCATCAACGATTGTTTTCCCCTCTTGGAAATTTCGGTTTCAATTAAAATCTACAAAAAATTGGCAGTTTGTTTTGATAGATCGGACACGGCGAGATATGTATACAGTACAGCTCGAAAAAAGTTTTAAAAAGCTTAAACAGCTAATATCAATCCGTTAATAAATTGTCCGCGATATCAAAACTCTCGCGATGTTGCACCCGGCTAGAATCACATTGGAATAAAGAGATGAACACAAAATGCGTATATAACGGTTGATTATTCGCATCTAAATAAACAGAAATAACGTGAAATTTGTTAGCCTCCGAATGTCTGCCCTCTTGTTTTTACGTCCACTTTAGCAAATCGATTTTCGCCCAAGCCTCATCAGGCGAATTTCTTGTGGCAAGACACCTCCCTCCGTATACATTCAATGCATTAGACTCACCGAAACACGAAATGAAATTATCACCTCCTTGAACTAGCGCGTTGCAAGAAGACGGGGTAAAACATTCGAGGACTTTGTTAGTTTAATTATCTTCCTCGCAAGGAGTGAGGAGTCAGTTATTTTGTGGGCTCAGAAGAGGGCCAGAGGGCCAAAGGGGCCGAAGCGAAGGGCCAGAGGGCGAGAGGCCGAGAACTCTCAAGAGGACGAGGTGAGGTGGCAGCAAAAGAGTGAAGAGGGATGTTGCAGAGGACGAAAACGGGGATGAAAACGAAGAAGCTACCACCCTTCAGCTCTTGGCCTCGAGCCAACGCGCTACAATCATCTATCCCCTCGTGCAAATTATGAGATCCAAGAGTCGATGGAGGGAATAGATATACAACATAGTATATATACCTACTATAAGTCCCTTTTGCCTAGGCAAGTGTGGAACTTGACAAGGGTCCGGACTCCTAGAGCTGAAGAAAGTTTCCATGTTTACTTGTAGAAGAGCTGTATATATACCTATAGTATCTAGCTACATATAGCTATATGGTTCAGGGGGGGTGAAAATTGAGGACGGGATGCCCAGGGCTGGTGAAAACGACTGATGATAAAATGGAAAACTATCGACTTCACGTTGTTTGTGTCACCCGCTTGGGATGCTTTGGGGCCAAAGGTCGTTTGACCTCGAGTCCTTCGATTCTTTTATACATAAAAATGGTCGGTGGGTTAGATGCAGTGATGGACTCGGTCGAGGAAGCTAAACCCGGGCTTATCTAAGGCTACGAAATTGGACGGGCTGAATCACTATTTAGATGGAAAAAATATAACTCGAAAAACCGAGGAGTCAGGTATAAATTGGCGAATTCATGTTTTGTAAATTCAAATCACGATCGTTAAATTTTTGCAAGGAATTAAAAATGCAACGTTTCCCTTTTATATGGAAATAACAAAATTTTTATGATTGAAAATGATCAAATGTATATTTTATTTGCATAGAATTGACAGATCTTTTCGTAATTTTTGCTCAAAATTTGCGAGCTGGAAGCTTGAATTCGGATGAAAACGAGTCTACAAGGAGCTGAACTGTTATAACATGATCATCGATATAATTGGAACGCCGGTTCGTGCCTCAGACGTGATTGGAATTCCGAAAATTCCGGCAGCGTAGATTCCAATAATTGGAGAGAAGAACTCTTTTTTCAATGTTTGTGATAAAAAAGAATATACATCGCGTGTAAATTTTTGATGATTTAGCCACATTTTTCACTACCCCATGACGGCGCATTTTCGTTCTACAATTTTTGCCAAGAATTTATCTTCTATTTACCGCCTTTCCTCAATCGTAACAACGATTTAACGCCTGCCTAATTCAAGATTACCGCGACAAACGGGATAATCCTAAGAAACTGGTTGGTAGCTGCGCTCCAGGCGTCCTTACTCAAAGTACGACCCTTACGTCAGCCCATCTAGTGGCTCGCAGACCCCGAGCAAATTGGATCCAAACTTTCGGATGTAGGTGCAGCTTTTGCCGTTACAGTTAGGTTCTAGGCAGTTACTTGTTTTCTCGAAGAAACATCTCGTTTCGAACTTCCGGAATTTCATCCCTGTCTATATCGTTATTAGATGAAGAAGAAAAAGGAACGAAAAACTTATTGTATCTTATCAATGTCGCATTGCTTCGGTCGGACCGATTTTCTTGAATTTACAGACAATCTTCATACCAATTCTGCGTGTTATTTTTACATTTTGAATACTACGCGGCGTTGATTCGGCACAAGGAAAGTATTCCAGGCGAAATATGCTCAAGTTAAAACATACATCAATCTCTGTCATTATGCGGTACTCGGCCAAACCCTGTCTGAGAGACTTTGATCATCAAAAAGACTTTGATTTCCAAACAAAAATCCTAATCGTCAGATGTGCAATGAACGGTAACCGCATTCACAGATATATATACCGAGCATGTTTGCAAAATTTCAAAGACCTTGCGGTCTCTTAATTGTATAACAGAGACCTGAAAAACTCAAAATGATCCAAATGTTTACATCTAGATTCTACAAAGTCTACATGGGGTGTGTGTGCAGTGTTTTCCACTTATTGAATCATCGAAGCCTCAGTAAAATCTTGATTGATTGCTCATCAAATAGACATATTTTTGTGATTACGAATACTTCATTCGTACCCTATGCAAATTCAATTCGTTTTTCAATAGAAGACAAATTGCATTGTATTAAAAGATAGTCGAGAAACAATTATAACGTGAAGAAGCCTTATTTTTGCTTCGCGCATTTGAACCAATGAAATATAATTTGATGCCTTGATTGTGAAATTGGACTATTTCACGTGTTGAACAATCGAGTTTGATAACTGGGATTCTTATCTTATGGTATTTGCCAGAAGAATGAACACAGCATGTAATTTACAGATTTAACATATTCCCTTAGACTTCACTGATTTAGTGTCGTTAAAAGGACAAGTTGAACTCTGGATTGCGACGCGGTTAGCTTAGTTGTCCCTTTAATTTGCACAGAGGCAACGCGGTCGTTTCTATTCCCAGAAGGGACTCTGGCTTCGAAATCTGTGGCACTTTAGAACCGCGACTCAGACAGACTAGCAATGAGAAACAGCTAGTATGGTTAGGAATATTTTCCCATTTCGTTGACACAACCATACGGCAAGTCTGAGGAATTTCTTATTTTACTTTCACTTGAAATCGGACCGCGATAACCTGCGCAGGCTTGACCAAGATTATTTAAAAAATTAGCTTCTCATGAATCTGTATTTCACGATACCAATTTCCAAACTTTTTGCAGTCAAAAATTTAGTTCCTTATCAAAAGTGAAGATCTGTAAGCTCGTGAGAGTTTGAGAGTGGAATAGATTATCCTTCGACAGATTTAGTATTCCTAAAATAAAGGTCAGGGGTTGAGATACAATCGATAGAAATAACTGTTGACGAAGTGGTATTGTTCAATAAACTCCCTAATCATTCAAGCTGAGTCAATAAAGTTTTTGCGGTGAAACAAAGCGTGAAATTACCTAAAAAATCAAGGAAATATAAAATACGGCTTCTCATGGAAGTCGGATATCCATTCTGATCGATGGCATCTCTCGCATGACGAAAGCAAACGCCTGGAATACCTTCGACGATAAAACTGACAAAGGAAATAATAATACGAGCCACCGCTGAAGGCTCTGGAAAATTCCTCAATGTATCCCTTATTACATTCTTCCGCCCACAATTAATATTCTTTCATTTTGAATAGCTACGATATCCCGCATACCAGATCCCCGAGAAATGTGCGAGCTTTGTCTTTTACCTTTATATGGAATCAGGATTAGCCTTGACCTGTTTATATATATCAAGAGAATGGTTACGGTACTAGTTCGCCAAGATAGCTCACATTGTCTTGGGTTTATTCCCTTGAGATCAACTCAGCGAGGACGAAACAGTAGTTGAAAACTTAGATCTTCAATTCCGTATGGTTAAGCTGTTACAAGCATTTCAAGAAACCATTCTTACGTCAGTCCTGCCAAAGAGCAGAAGCTATTTACTGTTAGCTAATATCTTGCTTGGAAGACGTTCGGATACAATATCGATCGGAAGTGCCTCCCATATATGATTCCATCCTTTTCGCTCGCTTCCATTAAATAATCTTTTCAAATTGATGTCGGTACCCAATTTTGATCAAGTACCTTTATTTTTAGCGATAGGTACCTCCGGACGGGTATAACAGATTCTTATATAAGTATAATAATTTGAAAATAAAAACCGAGTCATGTTCTTGGCTCTGAGCCATCGCATCTATTCCGGACATTACTTATATCCGTGAGAAAATACCCTTTTAATATAATCACCCGAGAAATGATAATATTATGAAACTTATAGCCGAGTAGTTTCGAAAGTTCGAGTAAAATGAAAAACTGTATTAACTTTACCGGGAGTATTATCCCGCTTCATTCAAGTATGAAAGATATACTCTATCCGATTTGCCAGGGGTCGATTAGACTTCGGAAAACACTTACCGAGTAATTACGTAAAGTTTAGCACAAAGGGAAGTAAAGTATGGTGTTCTCACCCCCTTTGGTTTTGCTCTAAAAAATTTCTTGAATATTTATTCGAATGAATTTATATATGTGCTGCTGGAACAATCGAACAACTAGCTGTGCGTTATAAACGATGAAATACGAGAAGTAAAAAAAAAGTGGCTAAACCGGAACAATGAGAATTTCAGTTATGATACGATTTATAGTGTTGGAAAAATCTTTTTCAACGGTAGAAAAAGTAGCTCCAAGTTTTCTCGGTAGTTTTCGTAGCCCACGGGGGAATTGTACATCATTGGTTTCGGGGGCTGGCAAGCTAAAAAGGCAACCCCCTAAGAGGAAAAGATAGCCTGGTAAAAGTCAGAGGCGGGTTGATAGGGGCGGACGTGGGTGGTTAAAAAGACGTAGGGGAATAAAAGGGGTTAACTGTATCTCTGCAGCGGTGGGACTCGCAAAGCTGGGTTTAGGCTTAGGATCGGTCTTCGTGGTGGTTTCATTAGCGAAAAACTCTACTACGCTTTCACTCTACTGTTTCATACTTAATTTCAAGTTGTTTTCATTTTCCCAAAATTGTTTCTTGTCGGTATAAATTACATATTTATATTGCAAAATATCATCGATCTGATCATTGAGACTTCAAGGTTTGAGAAATAATAAAGAGATTTTATTTCGTTTGATTTCTTCCCATTTCGTCAAACTAAAAGCTACAAGTCGCGATTCAAGAGACCAGTACATCGTGTTCGATAAAAAAAATTATTCATCGTCTGAAATCAATGGAATATGTTTAATTTCTCCACAAGCGAGAGACTAACTTCCTTAAGCACAGTCATCATCTTTCCACAATGTATTTGTTGAGCGATTAGACTTCCAATGGTCATTACTCACTTTGCGATGGTTTACACGCGTATTCCGTACGTATAAGAACCAAATTGGATTTACTTCGAAACTTTAGCCTGCAGGCTATCAGGGCCGAGTTCCTGACAACTGTTGCACGTCCAAGTAGACGACGGGGTCCTCGTCGCCGAGTGACTAAACTTCAAAAACTAGAATCTTGAGACATCTACTTGTGAAAGGTTTTGGCTGGCATTCGGACAAAGGCTTATAACAAGGTTTTCGAGTGCGGAATGACGGAGTAGGATCGAAATTCCAAATTTTCAAAGCTGTGAAAGGTCAAAATTCCAAATTTTTTTACGACTGACTCGCAGTTTTTGGAAAGATTATTTCCCTGAAAGTCTACGTGGCCAATTCGAAAAACTCCGAATGGAAAAACACCAAAGGTTGAAAATTCCGAAAGCTAAGGATCTGAGAGGCCAAAACTCCGAATCTTAGGATTCGCTTATGCAACGTCATTTATTTGACAGCTTTTTCATGAACTTTCCTTGAATTTGTGGATTTTTCTACTTTATGAATCATGAACTTTCGGATCTTTGAGCTATCCGCATTTCGACCTTTCGAAATTTGCAAGTTCTGAACTCTCAAGTTTCTAGTATCTCAGAATCGCGTCTCAAATAAATTCGGAATTTTGACCTAACGAAACTTCAATCCCACGCCGGGATGTCTCGCAGGACGAAATACACAGGATGAGAAGATGATAGGCTCGGGAGTTCGCTCGCCTGTTGGATTACTTTTCTATCATAAAGCTGCAGACTGTACGTTTCGCAGAAAGGAAAATAAAGCTTCCTCGACTAGAAATTACAAGGCCGCAATGTTTCCTCGCGCCCCGTTCGTCTTCAGACGATCGAAAAGTCAACGGCGAGGAAAAGCCACGATCAAACGTGAATAGTACCGCGGCTCTTTCTAGCTACCAGGCCAAAGTGTGAACCATTTCAGTCGGTACAAAGGCACAAAGGCTGCCTGAGAAATCGACTTGCTCCAAAAGTTTCTCCCGTTTTGGTTGCCCTTTCATTACTTTTTCATTATTCTCTTCTTCGTTTAATTAAACCTCAACACGCCTTAATTTTCATTCATCTCATTTCACCTAGGTGTCGTCAATTTTCACAGTGCATTTAATACCTGTTGTAAATATATACGTATGTTCAGTCGATGCTGTAAACCTATGTAACTCAGAATTCATCACTTCTTTTTAGAATAGATATACAGCTCACAATTATTATCAGATCTTCAAATTTCCTGTACATGGATCAATCGAGCGCTGAGTCAAAACAGTTAATCTTCTTTTTGTGTTTTTTCTTTTCATTTCAAACAACACGAGACTTTTTATTCAATCAAAAGAAGCACCAAGAGCAAGGAGCTTGCTATTTGTGACTTTGCCAAAGACTCTGCCCGGTACTCAATGGGCTTGGTCAAAGAATCCCAGAACTGATGACCATCCGTGATAATCCGTTTTTTTTTTTTGTTTCAATTTCAAAAGAGTCATATCTCCGAGGTTACCTTGAGCCAATCTTTCGTGGTCTGACTAAAAATTTCAAAAACACTGATTCACCTATCGCTCGAGATAATTCGATAATCCTTTTTTGACTATTATTCAAGGACTCTGTAATATTTTTTTCTTTCATTTTTTCCCCCAAGTCAATTTGGAGTTCGTTTAAGCGCTCGATTTTCTCATTTACTTTCATGTGATTTTTTTTTACTTACAAGCTACGTAATTATTTACTCTCTAATTTCTGTGTTCGCGGACTAACCTATGGTCTATGTATAGATCGTTTCATTTAGAAGAGAGTCTTGATGTGCCTGAGATTTTGTAAAGTGTTCTTTTCAGTTTTAAAACATAGAGAGGCAAAGTACCGCTCAAGAATATAATATACGCAAAACTTAACTTAACAAACTCTCGAGCACAGCTGCAGGACCACAGCTTCGCAGATTTACTAATGTATTTCAGTGTCTACACAAGTTACAATGCTTCCACTACTTTTGTCTACTGAATGCTCGCCGTGTCTTCGTGTCTACCTTGGTGTATGTATGTATGTATGTATTAGCTACGGCATTACCTACTGCGACAAGATTATATCGGATAAGAATTATCCTTCTTTCTCAACTCATGGGGTTGGTGAATCTCATAATTAACAAAGAAAATAAAATAACAAATTGAAAATGATATGGTCCATTAACCGACAAGATAATTATTTTACTTCTTCAAGACAGTCGACGGTAATATTCAATCCAGATTCGTACCGCTGGTAAAGAATTGACATTTTTAACAAGTTCTGTTACGTTTGAACGGTATATTCTCGATTATGTAAAGATGCAGTTGGTTCACGACAGCCCCTTGATTAGGACCTAACGAAGTGACTGCTGGTTAGATGAGATAAATGGTTCGTTCGATCGTTCAAAACAGGAGCCGATAATCCGCCATTAATTACGTTTTGTCGCTGATTGCAAAGCAACGAAGGGACCCGTCCGCGACGAGTTGAAATAACGCCAGTGACACGCGCTTATGTAAAGTTCGCCACCTAAATATCGCGATTAATCCAATTCAGTCAGCTCCAAAAAAAAAAAAAAGAAGTAGAAAAAAATTTCAACTCCACTACTGATTTCACAGTTCATTTATAATCCATGTACGAAAATCATGGAATTCATAACAGATCTCACGAAATATAGGGAATCTCGTAGTTATAACGGGCTTTGCTTTGATTGATTGCACAAAATCACGGTAGAATATTATAATTGCAGTGTGCGCGTGTGTTTCCTACCTATATAGTCATTGTATTTGGTTGTTTTATATTCCTTATTTGAAAAACAAAAAAAAACATATAATTTTGCGGTTGAAAGTCGATTCATAGCACCTAATTGCCCTGGAAAAATATGAATGTCTAATTTTTATCAAAATATCATTCGTCTTTCTATCGCGGAATTATAAGCTGTATATAGCAAACAAGAATGCCGAATCATAGTGTTGGCTGTTGATGTCGAAAATTCACAGTTGTTGAAACGATTTTCAAAATATCAATATTTATGTGCAATGTTTGTATAGATGATCACCCTACACAGTTCGTTTAGCAATTTTTCAATTCTCCGAGGCAGCCTGGCTATCGTTTCACAAACGTTTGTATTATGCGTCGAAGACTTTGGTTGCTAAGAACTTTTTCATATTTTGTCTCATTTTTGACAAGAGACAGACACGCAAAAATGAATGAATTAAATTGAATGATATTAAAACGGTAGTCATGATGCTTAGAATAATCGGGATATTACAGTGAGTGGAAAATTCTTTCCGAATTCAATATCGTTAAGCGTGTAGTAGTTCAGCGTAACGTGTTGGTATTTTCCAGGATCTCGCGTCAGCGTTCTGAGCGATAAAAGTAACGACAGAGAAAAATGAGTAGGTAATGAAAAAAAAAAAAAAAAAGACAGAGTTGACGTAACTGTGATAACTCGCGATAATCTAATTTTATACCTTCGGACGACAGAAGTTTATTCGACGGTTCGAATCGATTTATAGGATGACGAAAACTGACTCCTAAATATATCACGGTCAGGGCCGCGTATTTGAACTTCGGCTAGATTTCTCTCGATTCAATAAATGATCGAGTAGGATGGACTGAGCCAGTAGACGAGACCGATTGATCGTGAGAATAATAATATCCTCCGATAATATGGGACACTTGAGAAATTAATTAGCTCAGTTTCAGACGACCTTACCCGGACAGCTATATACAGAAGTCTGTATATGAAATTTTGTCTTCGAACGGAAAGTCAATTATACCTGCTACAAATAGTTGTCTTATTTATGCCCCAAACTCGTGAGTTAAATTCACCTCAAGCTCACCATTCCATCAAGCCTTTACGTGTTTGTCTCAATTTTATCCTAGATGTATCCAGCTACATATGTGCCTAGAGTTATTTAGCCCGTGGACCTTATTTGATATCTATATGTTACACAATAACAAAAATAATCCAGATTTTAGACAATAGTGTAGAGACTAGGTTTAGACAAAACCCTCTGTCACATATACCATTCGATTCAATTTAGAAATATCCCTTTACCGTAGGGAATTGTAGAATCAGTTTCATTACCTGAGATACGTCTAGTTGTTGGAGTGAAACTTTTTCTAATCGTTATCTGGTTCCTGATTCAAATGATTATTTACAAGTATTTAACAAACGGGCTTTGAGTCAAATTGCAAGTTTCGTATCAACAACGAAATCGAATAAAATTTTTCGAATCAATCCTCCATGGTTAGCCGGAGAAAATTAAGTGACCTTTTCCATACTTGGGCATAGATTCGATCATTTCGGAGGAGAAAAACATGTAAAAATACATATTCGTTCGTTTTTCTTTCCTCCAAAATGGAGCCACTAAAGTTATCAGAATGAAATACCTTTCTTCGACCGATTATTGTCATCAAATTTCATAAAAAATTAAGAAACAAAACCATATTTGTGATATTTTTCATTCATAAAAAGCGCATTCTATCGCAAATGCACCTTCCAGATTCTATTCGCCATTTTATGATACGATTCTGTATGTGAAATCGGCTATTCAATATTTGAGAATATTCAATCTATGATTTGTCATTTTTTTGAGCTTTCTGACTCACAAAATTGGACAAATCATTTTGAAACGTGACCAGGGAGGGTTGAAAGGTGTTGAATATAAATTAAGACAGCGATTTATCAAAAAGTTTAAAATATTGCTCCAAAATGCAAAAAGCATCCAGACGTTTTTTTCTCGGTGAAACGGATTTTTCGATAAACCTACGTAAATAAAATAGTGTAAATACCTACTACCGCATAGCAATACATACGTATACATATACATATATATTATATATATACTGTTAGAAGTATGATAGAGAGAAAGAAAATGTAGAAATATATACAGAGCAAAAGAAACAAACAAAAAGAAAACAAAAAAAACAAAAAAAATCCCCTAACAACACCCAGTTTCCCTGGTGGTGCAAATCGTCCTCAACGACGACGTCCGTGATGGCCACGACGGCCACGACGCCTCCACCTCCGACTGCAGGTTCTGCTTCTGGTTCTGGTGTACAGGGCGTCTTGCTCTGCCCGCGCACACTGTCACAGGCCCGACGCACCCGACTACGGAGGGCGCTGACTGAGGCCACCGCGGAGACGGTCACCTACGTCAAGACGGTGGGGAAACCAAAAAAAGAATCTCTACTCACGCCATTACTGTTTCACCTGTACTCCGCAATTTATAGTCCTAGTAGTAAAATTTTTTGATTTTTCTATTTTGTTTTTATTTCAAAATTTTGTGCTTCATTTTTACAAGAGAAAGTCCGGTATCGAAGTGATTGATCGTCGAGTGGGAAACTAATTAAACGATCCCTGGCAGGATCAATTAATTTTTGGGGATCTCGAAGAATTCTAATTCATGAATTTTGCAATGATTTTTCGAAATATCTATGTTCGTTTTCAAAGTAATAATATAGAAAAATATATTCTTTTTATAGCTGAAAGAGTCGAAATAATTCAATCAAGTGCAATAAAATTGGAAAAGTTTAAATAGTAATTGAGCTTCGACCGTTTTTTGATCGTGAAAAGTTCGTAGAACTATATCTACGCGAAATTTTATCTGGGTTGAAGTTGGAATCTTCTTTGTGAGGGAAAATTAAATTTCACAAAATTCATCATGAACCTTATAAGACTTGACGCGCTAATGAGTCGAAAGCAATAAATTGAGCTGTTTTCTACTCCGACGCGTGATAGGTACACAAGTAGAGATAAAAACAGGGTAAAAAAAAAAACGATCTACTATTCAGCAATTCGTCACTCGGTGGACTTGAAAAAGTTTCGCCTCTTAATTACTTTCGGTTGTTTTCTCGTGCCTGGGTACAGCCCCGCAATTTCAACCCGTTGGTCACATCTGCGCGCGTAAGGCGACGTTTAATTAAAGGCCTTGAGCTGCACTTAGTTTTTTCCTTTATTTTCAGCAAAAATTGCCTCGTTAAGTAGAACGATAGGTACTTTGGAAAGCCGCTACTTCAGTCATCTTTGTTCAATTTTCTTTAACGCAAGATCAAAGTTAGCGAATTAGAATTCTCCTGGGGAAAAATCGGGAACTTAATAATTCTTTGGAACTAATGAACGTGAGTTTGGTTAAGCATTCCTTCGATATTCAATAAAAAAATAAATGATCGAATTAATACTGAATAAAATATTGCAATGTGTTAAAGAAAAAACGAAAAGTAAAATTGCGGAGTTCAGGTAGTAGATAATTCCTGTGCCATCCCGAGCCTTAAAAGCACAACACCGTAGAATTGTGAAGTCTTGCCTCAGTCTGGATGTACCCCTGGCACGCCACTGTCATAGCAGTGATTTCCCTAGACCCACAAAACCGTAATGCACCTTCTTGTTTTGGTGCATAAATCTCTAATCAAATCGCAACTACGACACACATTCGAAAGTATCATCAGTTTTCATATCTGCAGTAATTATCAACACTCACGACAACAAACAGGTAAAAAAAATTCATGAAATCCATCCATCATACGTTTTGTATTCAATGATCAGTGACTTTTTTTCACAGAGTAATTTTCATTTTTTGTTTTGATATTTTTGTTCAATATTCTCGTCCCTAATGGGCGTTTAATCATCGTCCAGCACGAGAAGTTATCGGTTAATCCAACATCGTTTCTAACCTATGTCTTTAGTTATCTAGTCGCGTGAGTAGAATTTCTAGAATCTTGGACATGAACGTTATTACAAAAGTTGTGCTTCAAAGTTGGAAGAGGTAATTAAACGCGTCATTAAATTATGTGGGCAGATTTACAGACCGGATCGACGTTGGTAGTAATTAACGAGTAATTAGCAAGTTGGCAAAATACCTATGGGTATATCTACTGATGAATATTCTAGTCAAGTTTTAACAGACACATATATTACACAAAGCTTATTCGGTCGACGCGTTCATCATCATACTATTCAAATGAATTCCCAATGAATTCTACGGAATTCGTGTATATTATACAGTCATTGAGCTGTTGAATTCCCCTGGATGAGAAGATCCAGCTGTCATGATCACGCGAAACTCTTATTTTATTCGAGATTCGCGTTGATTCAGAATTAGCTATTCTGTAATAATATACTTATTGGAAGTTAAGAGACGAGTAAACTGTACGAATAAAAGAATAGCGGGTTGCATTGAGTGTAAATCTTAGTGAAACATGGCCGAATCGATACCGGAAGGATTTTATTGCACAACCGGATAGAAACTAGGGCATGACAAATTTCCTGGTTTTCTTAAATCCTAGGACTTTCACCAGGCCTTGTGGATTTACTCGCTACAATGACGTGAAAAGTTCGAGGATTCGCGGCTCTGAAACAGAGTGGTTCGTGACCTAGACCGAGAAATATACCGCGATGTATCTGGTCGTAAGTAATACTGACAATGGAATTTTGCCTTGACGAATAGTACCCGTTACAGCCACATTCAAACCAACCGAATTGCTGGAATGGAATCCACTCGTGAACATTTTTATATTTTTTTTTTTTTGCCTCAAACGTTCGTAATTTATTTTTATTACATCGCGCATAATTGATTGAAAAAACTACAACCGGCAACAAAAAAATCAGAAAAATATGTATACAAAATTTCTTACACTTACTATTTTTCGAACGAGAAAAAATCTACGTGCGAATTATAAATTGTTGCGATAACAAATTTCGTCTCGATGGGGAAAATATGACTCGATCGTGAAATAGATGGGGTGTAAAATGATGATACTTTTTTTTTTTTTTTTTATCTCGTGTAAGAATATGGTTGAATAGTGTGGATTCATGGATTTTAGCGACGACTGGCGCGTTGGGATAACAACTCGATTCAGCTCGTGATCACGAGTTACCGATCATGCGAGCGTTCCTCGATCCAATCCTCTATTTTCTTTACTCGTATCGTATCGTCGTGTTCTTTTGGGATCCAGATGGATTCGTATAGGTACCATGATTTACTGCCTTGCTCGCGGCAATATTGTTCCCCGATATCTCGTGAGTCACTGAATTTCAGACAGACTTTAGACAGCAATATACCCACTGTCGATGGTATTCAAGTCGAAAAATTTCTTCGAACGTGACTGAAAGCATCGAAATGTAAAGAAATCTAGACACATGCAGTCGACGTGAGGGGGTGACTTTAGGGAGCGGCATGTCGCCGATCGAAACATAAAACGTATAGAAAATTTCTTCGCTAAATTTTATTTCACATACTCAGAATTGTTTCACTTCAAAACACCTGCTGCACCTGTACCGTTGGTCTCATTCGACTTCTCTGGGTAAAAGATTGTTCGGAAGGGGCGCGATTCAAAAGCTGCAAAAAGTAGAAATTCCGAATTTTTTTACTATCCGACTGACAGTTTTTCGAAAGATTATTTCCCCGGAATTCGCTAATGCAACGTCGTTTATTTGACAACTTTGTCACGAGCTTCCCTCAAATTTGCGGACTTCTGGACTTTCTGAGTTTTTAACTTTTGGATCTTTGAGTTGTCTTCCTTTTGACCTTTTGGAATCTGCAAGTTCTAAACTCCAACGTTTCTAGAAATTCAGAATGGTGACTCAAATAAATTCGGAATTTCGACCGTTTGGAACTTTTGGAATTCGAAACTTCAATTCCGCTCCGTTCGGAATAAAGTCATTGGCGAATAAGTAAAAATTTTCGCCAATATATTCTAGCTGATAATTCCGATGATTTCAGCCCTACGACGAAGTGGGGTGAATTGTATAAGTTTCGCAAAATGACACAGACAAAATCACGAAACTGAAACCGGATGATGAGAGCGGAACGATCTCCTCTACTTATCGTTAGTTGGAGAAGATCGCCTGCGGCATCCCGCGTCGGCGACTGCATGAAATAGTTTAGCTGCTCTTCGCTTAATTCTCCGTCGGTAGGTAGGTACGCAAGTATCCGGAAATCACTTGAAAGCCGGAAGTATTCCCACATAACCAGCTACTGCGACTCTCAACCGACCTTAAACTCGCTATTCCAAAGAATCGTTGGTCCATCCGTTCATCAGCCCATTCATCACCACGTATTTTTGACTCTTTACTTTCCGCATTTTCTTTTGATTTTCCAAAGATTCTTTTCGGTTTGATTTTCTGAAGATTTCTACCGCAGGCTGTGACGAAATTTCTCATCTGATTCAACGTGCAAACTTCCAACCTTCAGTCGCTGTGTATTTTTTGGACACAGCTTTTTGTTAAGAATAATATCCGCGTTTCGTATATATATGTTCGATTGGGTTCAATCGA
The DNA here is from genome assembly GCA_963989295.1 of Ametastegia equiseti. Taxonomy (NCBI): domain Eukaryota; kingdom Metazoa; phylum Arthropoda; class Insecta; order Hymenoptera; family Tenthredinidae; genus Ametastegia; species Ametastegia equiseti. The sequence goes on from OZ022393.1 coordinate 9,654,130, forward strand.
TTAGTTTCCGTTTCCAAAATTTTTTGTCACCCTTGATTCGCATCAAGCGGATAGATTCGATACCGCATCTTGAATTCCCTCGCTTGCGTACCTACAAGATAAGCGTGTGTATTTCAACCCCGTGAAGTGAAATCGATTCTGATAACATCCTGTACCCGTCTCTTTTTCATTGAGTAATGAGATATCACTGATATTATGTTACGAATAGGAATATATACCTACCTACTCTCCTCCGATTTGCGGCGTAATAAAAACGAAAGGTATAAAATCAAACGATGCTCATGTATACCTTCAACTTTGGCTCTCTTACATCTCGCAGTTTCATGGATGAATAGAAAATGAAAAAAACCAAAACAGAGGTAAATTCGTTGCGCGATTTTTTTCCTTCCGAATGAATTTCCGCCAAAAGGAATATACTTTTTTTTTTTGTTTTTTTTTGCACTCTTCAAACCACTCTGAATTTCTGCGAAGTTCGATTCAGATATACGAATTTGTGGTTTGGGAAGGCTCCACCTTGTTAGTATCGGGTATTCTTTACTCCGTCAGCTCCAGTTCTAATTCCCGAAGCCTGGGGGTTTCTTTCCTTTATTTTACCCCTCGACTAAGACCCCAAGAGAGTTCGGTTGAATTTGCAATTTAGAAGCGTACGCAGAACATACAAGATACGAGAGTTGTATTCTTTTTTTTACTTCATTTTATGTTATTTTATTTTCCATTCTTTCCTTCCTGACTTACAGGGGTAGAAATTTTGAATAAAATAATGCTTCTCGGAATATTCTCGCATTCACCTACGTCCCCACGTGATACACTACTCTCGTAATGGCTAAAGTTTTGTCTAGACGTCACAGTCTGAATAACTTCAACCTCACGCAGGTTTATAGTATCGCGTTTACTATTCTTTGCGGAAAATGTCAGGCCACAAATTTTTACTCAAGTCATATCAATGCAAGTACATACATATACCAACGCTGTTGTCGAATTCTGACAAAAATTATACTTTCAATTCTCATACGTGATTATCAAAAATTCCCAGAATGAACCAATCTCGAATTTGACTAGGCATAAACACACATGTACCTACGTGTTCAAGTTTGAGGAATCATGAGAGGATCGTAAAAATTCATGACACGCAATTTGATTTTTAAAGATATATGCACCAAACAATACTGCATTAATGGAGAATTATCGCACATTGAAAATACGTATAACAGCAGCCAGCAAGAGCAGCAATGAATTGTAAAATTGTTATTGTTATACCCAGCCTACACCCCTCTCGACGTTCACATGAGCCTGTAAACTAAACTAGTTTGTACGTAACTAGTGCCACCTCACGTCACGTGTGTGTTCACGTCACATTACTACACAATACCTATGTTAAATTACATTGAAACAGCACACCCTAGTCGTACGTCCTGTACACGTCTCGTAATATTTACCCGCTGATGTAGATTTTGTTATAATTTAGATACAATAGCTAATAGTTATAGATTACTCATATCCCCAATAGGTACATGTACATACATTTATATAGAATGGGGTGATATGATTGGCTTGTAAAGGGGGCAGGATTGAAATCCCGAACTTCAAAAGCTGCGAAAGATCAGAATTCCGAATTTTTATACTATTGACTCGGAGTTTCTAGGAAGATTATTTTCCCAAAAGTCTACGAAGCCAATTTGAAAAACTCCGAATCAAATCGTACCAAAGGTTCGAAATTGCGAAAACTAAAGATCCGGAAGGCGAAAGCTCCGAATCTGCAGGGAATCCACTTACGCAACGTCGTTTATTTCACAGCTTTGTCATGAGCTTCCCTCAGATTCGCGAATTTTTGGACTGTCTGAGTTTTTATTTTTCGGAATTTCCAAGTTCTGAACTCTAACGTTTCTAGAAACTCAGAATCGCGTCTGTAATAAATCCGGATTTTTCTACCGTTCGGAACTTTTGGAATTTGAAACTTCAATCCGTTTCCAGGCCTCGGAACTTAGGCCTCAAGTACAAGTTACACGTACAATGATTCTATTTAACAAAATGAACCAACTTGCAGTTGAGGTTTATCAGAGTGAGATATTATTTTACATTAGCAGCCATTTAAGACGAAATCTAAAAACAAAAACGAAAATTGTCTTAATTTTTTAGTTTTTTTTTTCCCAGAAATCGGCAGCGTTTTCACAACAATCGTTCTCACAAGACTGTAATTGTGAAATGTATGACTGGCTCATTTATTCTGCACCATTCTGTATGGACGTATACATCTGGGTACTGCAGCTTACCGAATGCATACCGCATACGCTCTAGAATCTATACTGTGTGATTTACTGCGTGTTTGTGAATGTAATGTATCCGCGTATTACAAGTATATGAGTACGTGCTTCTATGCAGACGCGTTGAAAATTCCAGAAATTGGCATTCGATATCACCAGCTTTCTAAACCGTGCAGTTCTTTGTAACTCGAAACACTCCGTTAACGGAAGTACTGGGGGTCTCAAATGACATGTCCGATACTGTTTCGTTTCCTAAGGCTATTTTTCAGACCATGTCGTCAAGTTTGAATTCCCAAAATATGCTACCACGTTTGGTAGCTTATTTAGGACGTTTTTTTACTACCAGAATTATATACTTTGCCCCTTTTTCTGAAGACAAATTTGAAACATGAAGCTATACTTCATTTTTGACAATGGGAGAAAAAAGATCAGAGGACACATCGTTCTGGATTACCGTTTCGTAATGGTCAAAGAAATCGAATAACTTCTCCATGATAAGGACTATACTTAATTGGCAGGTAAGGTATACAACATATGAAATTGTGTAACGCGGTGAAATCTCGACTTTTTACATTGTGCACATCGTTGAAATAGCTATATTTTTGACGAAGTAATAATGTTCAATACAGTTGCTTTGATCCTTATTCATCCCAAATATTATCCTGCGCAGGCACTTGACGGCGAAAGGCGTAATCAGTGCCAAAATGAGAGCTCACGATACGCCGAATATTTTTCCCCACACGATTTAATAGGTATTCATTTTTATTCATAATCACGTGCTGCATGTGAATATGATAATTTTCCAGTTTCTCCGACCGCGAATTATATCGTTGCTTCTGTATTTGTGAATAAGTGTTTTTGCGAATTCCGAATTCACGGATAGAAGAAGAAGAAGCAGAAAACAGTGTGAAAAATAGGAAAATGTGACCCAAACGGTATGCAAACGAGAGTACTCGCCAAAATAAAAGGAATTTCAATCGCACGGTGATAAAAATAATAGAAAAAGGAGCAGCAAGAACGTGGAGAAGAAAGAGGCTGCAGGAGAAAGGCAAAAGCATTAGTCAGCCACTTCGAAAATATTGCTGCATTGCAGTTGGATGAATTGACCGAACTGACAGGGAAATTGTTCAACGTGCATTTCCTATACACACTCAACACTGAGGTAAATTTAATGATCGATCTATGACAAGAGAGTCATTTTTCTGTTGACAACATCTGCCAATCTCAGTCGTATCTTCGGATTCTCTCACCTCAAACCCTCAGATTTTTACAACCCACCTTATTCTTGCATAATTTTCTCATCATCTTGAGACGCCGCGTTGATGGATGCGAGAATAAAGTTGGACCTTGAATCACTCGAAGCTAGACGCTTGTTATAGCGGGATCTAGGGACCGGGGTTAAGATTGCATTTCGGAATTCAAGGAAAATTTAAATGCCCGAGTAACACCCGACCAGTAATTTACTCGTGGGATATAAACTTGGAAATATCGTCTAGAATGAGCAAAAACTTTATACGGATAACTTGATGAACTTTTGGCTCAGCGCAACTTCATTGCAGCTTTTATACGTCGTTTGAAAAATTCATACATGTATAGCGAGGATACGTGAACATTTTTTGTTCCATTCCATGGAAACTACAATACTTTCTTTTCGTGCTAAATTCAATAACGAACAACAGTTACTATAGTTCATTGAATTTTTACTTGTACAACGCAAAAATTCACTCTTAGGCATAGAGGAAACAGATTTTTCCAAGCCAAAAATATGTTTTTCGCAAAGACGTGTGGTCAAGTGAGCAGCTGTCGTGCAGCTTCACTTCGTCCATATACATTACACATAACATTTTCGTGGTCTTTAAAGATGATCGGCACCAGTTTGCGGGATTGAAGTTCACAGAAGCAAATAAAATCATTATGTGGAAGCTGATATTGCAAGAGGGGGCTGTAAAACGTGCTTACTAGGTGAATTTTAAGGTGGGAATAAAATGGTGAGAATTAAAATTCACCTCACAGATTCAAGTGTCATCTCTGCAATCTGCGACTATGAATTCACTCGAGAACGGGCCGAGGGTATATCTAGGTATGCTAACCAAAGTTTCAATCATTGTGATTTCAACCTTCGTAGAAGATAGAAACTAACAACGAATATTACCTTAGTCTAAAGTTTGCCCAAATAACGCCCTACTGTAGAAGTGAAAACGTAAATGGATGTGATCTCGTTTGACGTGTAATTAATCAGTGTTATTAATCAAGATGAAAAACGGAAGGACAGAAAGGCTTTATCTCGTTATCGTTAACTTCCCAAACTCTTGTCCATTTTGCGAACTGCGATCAGCTCTACGTCGCAAGCACTTTGTGTCAATTAGGCTAAAAATCTTTCGTAAATATTCACCAAAGTATAATTCAACAATGTTTTGCATCGTTCGACGGTGATTATTAAATATCTGTAATCATCAATGAAAGAATCCTCAGAAATTTCTGAAATAGGTAGGTACGAAATTAGCCAATTCTGCAAATCGTTAAAGACGAACGATGACGTTTTTCTTCGCCGACACTTTGCTGATAAAAATGTGAAAATCATCTTACGATTATCAAAATTCTGCATAAAGCAGTCGTCTTCGAATCCATTTCGGAGTAGCGTGCTTTTGAAATTTTCGCACGCAATCATCGGGCGTTTGATAAGTTATGACGCACTTTGCTCACTACGTCAGAGGCATAGGATTTCGAAAGGACATTGGACCGCCAATATTTCGTGACGTAAGTTATCGCTCCGTTCGTATTATTGTTAGGCCCTACGGGGGCCATTATTCAAGTTGAATTTCGCGTGGGCGATTCGTACAAAGACTATCCCGAATTTCCTGTGAGCCCTTGACCAAATAATTCCAAGCTTTCGTCGTAGTTTAACTTCGCAGAGTTTGTTTTTCAACCCATAGAACGGGGGCGATTCGCCGACCTTATAGTCCTATCGAACGGAGATCCAATACTCGCTATAACTGTAGACTGAGTTTTTGGCAACGCTTCAAAGTAATTTTTCCACAATTTAAGGCATCGCCACCTACTAACTTTCAGCTACAATTATAAACGTCGATAGATAGGCTTCAGGACGTGCGATTTAACAACCAGCCGAACTGGTACAGACCGAGCCCACGTCCATATACCCAATTAGTTAAAATAAAGAATCCCCCTAGGGTCTTCCGTGCAGATTAATCTGCACGCCATTGGGATTTTGTAGCTTCAAGGCTATCAGGGCTTCCGCTTTACTCTGAACATTTGAGAGAATAAGTTGCAACAAGTGAGCCCGCGTAACTTTCAGCTCGTTTCTTCCTTCAGGGGCTAAAGTAATATGCAATAAATATGTAATAATACTTTCAAATTTCAGGCAGTAAAAATTCCGTTTCATAAAAATCATTAGTTTTCTTGCTCGTTAAGGAATATGTCTGGAAGAAAAAGTGGACTTTTTTTTCTGCTTTCCCAGCTCGTAAGGACTTTGAAAAAGTTTGGGAAATTATGCGTGGCCAACGACCGCAAGAACCGTTAAAAAAAAGTTATAGTTTAGTTACCGAACCGACGATGACGCACTTGACCAAACCATAAGTGAAAGTGATTTGAACTGATTGAGATTCTCAGATGATTTTTCTCCACACGCGTGGAACTAATTGGCTGACTGTAGATTTTTGTCAATTTATCGTGGGAGAATGAAAATCGGAATGTGCTCGTATATTGTTAGTGAAAAAATATAATGAAATGTGAAACTTCTTAGGGCAACGGTGATATTCCATCGTTAGCAAGTTGCTGCGCAAGGGCTCAGCGTATTTTTTCTCATACCTTTTATTGGAAAGTATTACTTGGATCATATTGTGGGTTTTCGTATCTCGACGGTTCGTAAGTAACGATTGGGATGATGACATAGCATTTAATACGTCATTTTGCAAGCGACTAGTACTTTGAGCCAGGGCATGGCATCGCATAAGTTATTCCAAAGTAACGTAGCTTGAAGCGGGATTTAATACGTCACGATGGAACGGTCCATCGAAAGTTTGGATAGCTCGTATCAAGGGGCGATAACGGGAGACCGAATGGCGAGAAGAACAAAGTTTCAAATCGTGGTCGTCGGTGGCAGGTGAAATTCTAAAACGTTTTGAAAAATGACGGAAGTAGCCTTTTTTTTTTATGGATTAGCCGACGAGCAGCGATCCCGTGTAATCGGAAGGACCATCGATGAGCCAGAGAAAAGTTGTTCCCCTGATTGGCAATAGGGGAAAGGGTTGAATCCTATAACAACAGAACTTTGGGGTAATCTAGAATGTGCTAAATTGCTACTGGCAAAAGTTTAAATTGATGTTGGTTTTCCCGGGCTATAAGGCATGGGCATTACCGAACGTCAACAAAGGGCTCACTCTTCTTGGCTAATGGAAACAAAGGCCTTCAGCCCTGCTGTCTTTCAAACCTTATTCTCCTTCCGCCCCTTTTCTCCCTGCATGTATTTGCCAAATCCCAAGGATATATATATCCCGCTCGGATCAAATATGAGGGTACGAGTACATCCTTTGAGGAATCCCAAACCTCCGTGGACGCGAAACCCCACCCTATGTGCACATCCTCGCACCCTTAATCCGTACCACTTATTACAGCTACGTTGAGCCGGTGGAACGATTCCCGCTTCTCTTAAGGGGGTAGGTTCACACACTAATGGCTTACTTAGGAATGGGGTACGAGACGATTAATTCATGTATCAATATCAATGCGGAGTACGTCTTTGATTAACCTCTTCATTGTAGAATGGTGTATTCGAAATTCATTCATTGCCTTCAACCCTTAAGGGGAGCAGTATGTTGCGGTTGGAAAAATTAAACATTATAGTCCAAAATCAATTTTATTTCATCACCGAAGTTCATTTTGTATAATTATAATCATCTCACTTAAAAACGATTGCTGCAAGAATTCAGGCACACCGTAGGTAGGTACGATTCGACTTATCTGTGACCAAGATTGTTCGGAATACAGGCCGTCACAAACTGAACGAAGGAAATTGGAAAATTTAATTTTTAGGCTGAGTTATTTGCAAATAAGTGGAAAAGAAATGTTCGATTTTCGGAAAATCGGCCATATCTTCAATGATAATTTTTTACATTCAATTTCTCTCGTTCGATTTATGACGGTGCATCTTCCGAACAATTCGGATCCTGAGAAAGTCAAATCGGACCTACGGTGTGCCTCAATTCGTGCAACGACTGATTTCTAGTGACATCATTATAATGATGTAAAATGAACTTTGGTGAAAAAATAAATTAATTTTGGATCACGTTCCATTTTTACAACCGCGACATAGGTACTGGTCTCTTTAATTGAAACTCGCTGGACCTGGAATGCCAGTTCTGTCTTGAAAGTTGATCTTTTGTAATTTTGATGATGTAGGTACAAAGAAGAAGTATGAATTGTAACATTCGGAACACATTCGTAGTACTGATTGATGGAAATAGGCCCAAAGGGGGGTACCTACCCGAGTTAACAATAAGATCTCGTGGAAAGAATAGTAAATGGTTTAATCCTCGCACGAAACAAGCCATGAAAGCGAGGGCGTTCGCGGATTGATGTCCGAATTAAGGGAGGACTGAGTAGTGGTTAGTATTTCGCGCGTGAATAAGAAAAGGTTGAATTTTTTGGAGTAAAAATTTGCTTCCGTATACAATTCTGCAAATTATGAATCATGAGATCTTTTTTTCTTCTCTCTTTCTCTCTCTCTTCGTGAGTTCGAGATCTCGAGACGCGCCCACGTCGTGGAAAACTGAAGGAAAAAAGGCATAAAAATAAAAAATAAAAAATAGAGAGAGAGAGAGAAAAACGAAGAAGAAGATGAAGAAGAAATAGAAAAAAAAACCCGTTAAAATGGCGCCCTTGGTATAAAATAAACCCCTGCAGGGCTCCCCGTTGGCTCACGCGTCTTCTCCAGGATGCGTGGCGACGAAGAAGATCCTTAATACGCGTTCGTCCTCGTCCTCGTCCTCATCCTCGGGACGGAGGAGCGCGGTATAATACAAGAAGGACGACGCGCGAGGAGTCCAGGGCCGCGGGGGTTGAAATTCCCCCCCGTATATCTCCACCGCCACCCTTACCACCCCCGCTGCTTCCCAGAAGAAGGTTTCGGGGGTAGAAACGGGGGCGTTCGAGGCACGGCGCAGTCACACCGGGAGCGTCAGGGTGGGCGGACGCTAGCCACGGACCGGCTACCCGCTGTCTGCCATCCAGCAGTGTGTACGTTCCACGGTGGTATTAGGTTATCGCGTATAATAAGAATAGTTAAACTATAGTCACGGGGGATGTTTTCTTCTTCGTCCGAATCGCCTAAGTGGTGAGGAATCCCATTTATTACCATTCACGATTCGAAACGGAGCAACAAATACATACTCTTTATAATCATTATTCCAAATTTCATCCCCTATGGGTATAATGCGGAGAGTCGCGCCTATACGCGCGAACATGAATACGTACAAATATTCATACATGTATATACGTACGTCTACGAATATGAATTATAAATTGTTGGAATTATTCATTTTCTCGCGATAAGGGGCATTGTTCAATTGAAGTCAATTTTTCGGTTCGTTGAAGGCAGATTCATTCGCTCATTTTTTATTTATTTTATTTTTTTTTCATTATCACTCCCTTTTTTTTCTTCTTTTTTCTAGTTATTTCTTTTTCGATTTCTCTTCTCTTTTTTTTTCCCTTGCTTTTATCGTTCGCTCAATTAATTCTACTGAAAGCTCTGCTTCGGATCGGTAGAAAATGGAGAACAACCCCATGTGCCACCCCAAAACCTTTATCGACGAATTTAGTATGGAACTTAATCAGGTTGTTGTGCCGGAATAGTTACGTCTGCAGCGAAAATAATGGTGTTGTCTTTGATACATGAAAAAAAGGAAAAAAAAAGAAAAAGCAAGCGAGAGAGAGAGAGAGAGGAAAGCAAAAAAAAGTTGTCAGTGATTGAGTAAAACTTGGGGAAAAAAACAATAGATTCTGAAAAATGTGTATCCAGATGTGTCAGTCACGCTAGACTTGCAGTAATATCTACAGATGAGAATTATCGAGAAACTTGTTGAAATAATGATTAAAAAAATGAATATTGATAATAATAATATGTCGTTAAAAGTTCGATCGGTAAAATATATGAAAAAATATTTAATAAAAAAGAGCAAGAACCATTTGACGAAAGTTCTGTCTGCCTATGGGCGACGAATAATTATCTTGAACGTAATCAAATTAACCGATGTATAAATTGAATAGAAAATTTAAATTCAAATTTAAATATAACACGCGCCCTTCGTATGTATCTATTGGGTTTTGTTCAAAAACGAATGAATGGAAATTTTCGAATGCAGGAATAATTCATAAACATCAGCCAAGCTTTTCTCTCTTTATGTATATGCATTAGTTCCATTGAATTTTCTCTCTATCTGTAATTATCACATCCATCACCGTTTCGAGGATGTAAACATGCAGCGACGGATTGGAAACCCAAACCGCCGTACAAACATTGAATTTCTACTCAATAATAATGTTGTACTATCGTTGCTACTTCGGAAACATATACTCTTGATCTAGTACCAATAATAAAGTGTCTACGTCTAACGCATTGTGTACATATTGATAAAAATTCAAATTGTTCAAGTTAATAGTAATATACATAATTGATAATAATTATAAATTATCTTGTTCCGCTCTAATGCCAAAGATAAATTTAAGGCAGCGTTATGTAATTATCGTGTATAACAATAGTAATCATAATATATTAATTGTCATCTTGATAAAAAAAAAAATTATAATAAAAATTATAGTTAAAATAAAACTGTTTGATTAAAATAAACGTTCAATAAATTAAATAGAATTTGTCTCCAATAAAATATATAATTAAAATTTTTCTCTCAAAAAATAACCAAAACTAGATATTAATGAAATAATTGCATTTGTTTTCTTCAACCTTTTGAATAAATTATAGAAGTTTGGTAGATTTGGAAATAATGTAAAATTGAAAAAATCAAGTAAATCAATGAAATAACATACCTAAATAAATGAATAAAATAATAATCAGCAAACCCCTTAAATATATACGATAATAATATTGATAAAGAATGATATAAAATCGTTGAAACCCTTTCGTCATTGACTAAACGAGAAAAAATAAATAAATAAAAATAAAAATAAATCAAGGTGGAAATAAATAATAATAAATTGAAAATGAGCGAATTCGAGTGTCCTTCTAAACTATACTTTGAAATGCAATTGCTCAAACATGACGCGTCTGGTGCTGAGTATTGCAGTTACGAACAAACTGAATTGTGTGATAGTTGCAGTGCCTCGACGGACTCGGCTGACCTCACGTGAAATCAAAAGACGGACCCAAATGTTGGCCAAAAGGTATTTTCAACAATTTTTAGTCACATTATAACGGATGCCGTTTAACATTTTCGACTGTATATAGACGGTAAAGTATTACGACCAATATTGAATTTTCGTGCACGTGATATACTTGCCAGACAGAGAGAGAGAGAGAGAGAAAGAAAAAGATTTTTACCATTCGATTTGATTACCCTGAACGCTATTTACCCCTTTTACACAATCCAATCATACAACAAACACGTTATCCTAGAGAACAAATAAACCAGAGGAGAACTTTAGCTGTCTGGAAATTTACTCGATTAGGGAAGAAGCCGTTTTCTTCGACGGCTATACTCGGTGAGTTTGAAAAAAAAGTTTCCGAAGAATGTATGAAACATGCATATCGGCATTATGCTACAACTTATTTATACTATGCAAAATACTCGTTTCACAGTTCAAGTCGTTAGTTGGTACTAAAGTAGACATACTTATCAGCCTCACTGCAGTCGTTATAAGTTCGGAGTTAAGGAAAGCCTAAGTTCCCAGAGACCTATGATAATACTAATCGTGCGCACCTACGTGGAAGAAAAATGTCTTCCGATTTGTTGGCTCTAGGTGAAGTAATATGGCGAATATTAATATAATCCACCTCCAATCGTTGCCATTCTGCTCAGGTATTTGGTTCGTAATGAAATTAAGTTACAAAATTACATGTAACTAACAAGATTGCCACGACGTTACTTGCTTAGCTCGTCTCATATTCGCACGAGGAAGCCCTAAGTCGTGCGTTTCTCTAATCACGTTTTGCTCTACTGCGAAACCACGTAAGCTGAATTCCGAAAGTTGTTCAGTTTTCGTATTCAATTGGAGTTCACTCACCACGAGAATAAAGCTTTCTTGAAATCAATTCCAAAATGTTACTTCATCGCAAACAAAAACAAAAAAAAAAAATATTAGTCTCCCAATTAGTGAGTAAAGAATTTTTCTTGCCGTGATCAAATTTTTGTGAACAATACTGCCTTGTCGTAGCTAAAAAGGAATTATCACCCTCCGTGATCAGTTTTGATCGAATTAAACGGTTGTAGCAACAAATAGATGGAATAAAGGGAAGAAAGGGATGCAGAATAACGATAATTTTAATTGTACAAAAAGAAAGTCTCAACCCTTCGATTAGCTCGAGTTCCTTTTTATTGGCAGAAAGAAAATTCATGTAATGGATAAACATTTAAAAGAGAGCAATATTCTGCGTATCGAGCTGCGACTATTCCACTAATTAAAACCCCCCCGGCGAAGTGGATTACGTTGGAAAACTCTTAAAATAGCAGCCGAGCACAGAGCTTGCAGCAAGCAGATATACCATGCCGTTTCCCAATTGCATTAAAACTAATCGGTCTAGTTACGTGGCCACTCTATTGGGGCAGTTCGATCTCCCGACAGCTGTATCGCATTATAGCCCCTTATACAAGGTGCATGATTATTCGTAATTTTACCTCACCAGAATATCTGTAATTACTTAAAGCAATTCGTTCCTGCATATATGTATCTAATAATACCTTTTCTAGCATCAAAGATGTGAAAATAAGAATCATTGTTAGAGTTGGCAATCGTGTAGATTGCAATTTATTTTTTTGGGGAGATTTTGAAATTACCACACAATCTTGTTATGGCTACCTGGCTTAATCATTTCGTGATTCATTCTCGTAATGCTCCAAAATATAACAGATTTTTATTATTTTCCCGACTCATTTGATACGGAGTAAAAAGAAGAAGAAACATGAGAAAGAATACAAAAACAAAAAACGCAAAAAAAAAATAAAAAATAAAAAAAACAGAAAGGAACAAGGAAAACAACGATGGACGCGTTTTAATCCCGTTTCACCCCTCGTTGGTCCGCGTAACAGGTATCGCTTTTCAAATCGCCGCGCCGTACGCATTACGCAACCCCTAACAATGATGGTGGGTGTAAAACTGGGACTGAAATGAGAGTCGACTGAAAGTACAATTATTCTCGCTGTTTGACGAGCCGGTTGATCTGTCAGTCTATGAAGACGAAGAGGATGATGAGGACGAAGATAGATGAACTCTATTTCATCGAATCGTTCCCAGTATTCTAATTCAGCCCTTGACCAATTAGAAGAAAAATAAGGAATTGAAAAAATGGCAAGACTAACAAACCAGAAGAATTCCATACGCTAAAAATATTTATAATCATTACTGTAACGTAATTGACAGTAATCCATGATCTGGAATGTTTGAATATACCGTTGGATGACGAAGTCATTAGATGAGTTGAATTGAGGGAGGCTAAAGCCCACGTATAATCATGAAATGAAGAGGAAAGGCATAACCGAACTGAAAGTAATTCATGAAAGAATATAAGATGTGGAAATGTGTCGACTTGACATACATATTCTTGAACAGAGAGAGGTGGCCCAACGTTGGGCACAATTAGTGGTGTTGTGGGCGACCAAGGTGCAGCCGGATATCCAACCACTTTGAAGACGTACGTTGATGCCGGACTTGTACCCTTCTCATATTAGCGATAAATAACTCACGAAGGCGAAGGGCTCCCCACTGGATAAGGTTAAGAATCCCTCACGATCTATCTGCGCAAGGGGTCGTCCAATATTCAGGTCTCCGGATTGTAGAGGCTCGAACTGATAAATACGACCCAAAAGATACCTATACCAGGCCATGAGAGATGCAAAGCCTTTTGCTGTTTACTCGGCGAGATTGATTCCAGTCTAGTTAGACAATCCAGGACATAGAATGGCTCGTTTTGCTTCCAACTAAACCAGAATCTATTTCACCAAGGTATACACACATCCGCTTGTGTGTTTTAAACAAAAGTTTACCTCTGTCTCGCGTTTCAGAACCCTGTAGGTGATCACAAAAATAAAAGCACTGCAAATGATGACTATTGCAATCGATATTTTTTTTACTGGAATTCATACAACCGGGATTCAGGGTTCGGTTTTCGATTATGAAATTTGGTTCTTGAAGGCATGAAGTAGGTTAGTTCAGCTTGATAATTGGGATTCATTATCATCATCATTATATTATGGTACACTGGTTTCAATATGAGTATCATAATCGAGACTTCTTCACATTTTAATTGACTTTCGAATAGATTTTCTTGTAAAACAAATTGTTTCCGTTTAAAAAAAAGCAATCAACTTCGAATACGACGAAGTATATATACCTATCTGTGTTACCACAAGTAAAAATATGTATTTGATGAAAAGCCAAAGTAAGATTTCACTAAGACTTTCATAATTGGGAAATATACCTTGAAGAAGCCTCTAAGATTCCAAGACGATTTGAAACAATTTTTTTTCTTCTCTTGTAATTCATAAGTAGGAAAAAAAAAAAAAAATTCAGATGGTTCTTGCTTCGAAAACAAATTCCATTAGCGTGATAGCGAATCGCTATATGTCCATGTCGGTTCAAAGCTCGATGCTCACAAGGTCAATCGTTCGATATATGTAAAGAGATTAGCATGATTACTCACAGTTGATTGAACGACATGTGAAAATCAATATCAAACGACATCTAGTCTCCCAGTCAGTCGGGAGTGTTTACGTGTATATATATATATATATATATATACATATACCTATACGTGTATACATTTGGGAATATTTATCCCTAGATTCTCACTGGACTTGCACCCCTCCCCCCCCCCCCCCCCCCACCCCTCTCGTAACATTTATTGCTCAACAATTTATGTCACACCTCGTTCGGACGGACGGCACGAAGTCCAGCGAGGCGCAACGGACGTGTTATTACGAAATGTATGTATGTATACCTACCATACCTTACCTATCAAACGCTGGAATCCATCCGGCTTACCGTGTATATATATAGACTGTGGAGGAATACCGACAATGAGAACGGCGGCCGTTTATAAGGGTTGAAACTTTATAGCTACCACAACCCCAGAATGTACTTGCCCCGATATATTGCGCTAGGTCGCACGTTGTTGAGCTAATATCATTTATTTTTATCCCCACAGTCCTGTAGGATTTATCACGTTAATAACGGGAGGTGATTTTCCATTCATTTTACGTTGGTACATTTATTTGTATACCGGCAACAAATTTACTCATCGGTCTAAGTTTCTTATTTTTATTTTTATTTTTATTAATTTTTTTTAAATTTATTTGTGGTTCAGTTATCCGTCTGATTTGATATTCAAGTATCAGCGATATCGGGAATAAATAAGTGCTTCGATTTTTATTTTACTTTTTGTTTTCGGTTATTATTGTTCGTGGAATGCTTTGAATATTTTACAGGCTACAAATGAATATACATATATACAGGGCATGTTTATCAGTTGGAACTACCGACGTTTGTCGAGGCAAAGTATATGCTTTTTTCATTTTATTTTATTTGATTTTTAATCGTTTCATTCTATAGCCACGCAAAAGTAATGTTAGATAGGTATATGGACGGACACGTGAAATTATTTTCAAAAACGCAAAGCTTCCAGTGTTTTGGTGAAATTTGCTAAGAAGAACGGATTGTATTCAACATTTTGGAGCCACTGACGATCTTGTCTCATTGTACGACGCATACCAAATTTATAAAATCCGCTAGTAAAATGGTCGAAACAATTATAAGAAGTGAAAAGAAAAAAAAAAAAAATTATTCACGGGTCATTCTCGTATTGGGTTCGATTTTGGAGCAAATGGTGAAAATGAATGGGAACGAGGGATAGTCTACGGCCTATCGAAGGACCAAAGAATTGATAAAAATTAATTGTAGCCCGTAGACGAAGCGCTGGTATTGTCTGATTCAGTCTCAGAATTTTTTTCAACATCATAACTCAGGACGCGGATTGGTATATTAAACTGGACGTAAATCCATCACGCCAAGCTCGCTCGGTAGGCGGCCGACGAGTTTTGGGGTTAATCTCATAATCCATGCTCCGAGCTTTTCTGGGAACTCGAAAACAATTTGAGCAAGCTTGCTCTAATCTTGATACCATATATGATTATATTAAAAATGCGACACGAGGAAATGAAGAATTTGCTAGCTGCAGAAGTTTTCAGCTACCCTTTTGATGAAGCCAAAATGAGGAAATGAAATAAAAAAACAAATGGAAGCTCAAAATCTACAGATTATCCTGTGATGTAAAGCTTCGAGGATTCCTAAAGCAGTGGAAGAAAAAATAAAAAAATTATTATACATAAAAAATGCTTGCTAGGAAGGTCGAGCTTGCTGCTTTTTCCTTATCTCTTATATCTATATGAATCTAAAAGATTGACCCCGACGTCAGCCTCGGCAAAGTGTGTTCCATAGAATCCCGGAAAGGACGTTCAAGCCGGGGGATTCAGCGAGCGATAAATAAATGTATACATATATATATATATATATATATATACCAGGCTAGCGAATTCCAAGTTTTTACGACGTACGATATTGTCAAGACTCCCACATATCTAGGGGGGAAACTTTTGTACGAACGAGGACACAACCAGATAGTCCAGAGGAGGAACTGAGGGTGAGAAATTCCTTGATCAAATCAAGGTCTGCGGATATAGTTTTGGAAGAATATCATCGACGATCATCGAGTTTCCTTCTTCCTTGAATGAAACATTTGATTGAAATTGTCAGAACCTAGGGACAATTAAGATCTGTTGATCCCAGAAACAACCTGCAGCATCCTTTACCTGGATCACAGGACCACATTTACCGTACTGTACACGGCTTGAGGCTACCTTGAACCGATAGTGCTCGGGTTAAGAGAGCAAGAGAGAGAGAGAGAGAGAAAGACATGGCGTCTGCGGGAGTTACCATGGCTACGGATCTTCGTCCTTCTCTTCCCTTTGTTCATCCTGTACTAAAATTTCTCTTCGTCTCTGTTTATCCTTCGGTTTCTCGGTATCTTGGTATCTAGGTAGTATAAAGCTTCCGTTCATGCCGTTACCCGCCAGAGGTAGGTCGTAGGATCGTATAACCTTGCAACCTGCTTACCTTACGAGAGGGTAGTTAACTCAGAGGTTACTCTGTAGGCAGGACCTTGTGGCCAAGGTATACTGAAAAAATCAAGTTTCTCTTCGGAGGGGTGACCCCTGAAAGGTTCAAATGGAATTTTCTTCAGTCCGGCTTAGAAATACGTCAGGAAATCGAAAAAAACAAATAGAAAAAGAAAGAAAATCAAAGAATTATTGTACAACCGAGTCCTTTCTTATATACCGGTCGTTATTATGGCCCTGGCGTAACGTCGCGACGCTAGTTCGTCCCCTTGAAATAGAAAAAAAAATAAAAAAATAAAAAGAGGAAACCCCACGTAAAGGTGGATCGTTCGGATACCTACACCCATTTCTTCTCGTACATATAAATCGAACTTGGAAATAAAAAGCATTCTTCGATGTATGGGGATACTGCTACGTTTATCTTATTGCCGTATGATGAATTATTACCCTACCTTATGGCCACTATATGTTTGTTATAGACCTGTCCCCACATCCACCTCTACCTATATACCAACCATTCTTTCGAGATACTGACGAAGAAGGTTTTCTGCTTGGAAGAAAAAAATATCTTGTACCGGTAAAGAATACGGTGGCGATCATCTTACCTCGTAAACTTCAGACTCTAGGAGCGTCTTTCTCATAAATTCACCATCCCAGGTGATAGCTGGAACTCATGTTGCTGCTTTCGAAGCTTTGAAAGCCGCTAGAACTTGCCGAAATGTTACCTATATTATACATACATCGTAGTCTGGGCTAATTTAAGTTGTGCAATTAGTTGATGAGAATTAAACGTATACCTCTAATTCAATTAGTCGTTTAGTTTGCTAGAAATTAGTAAAGATGTCCGGAGAGATCTTCCAGTCCTGATAAATACATGTTTTATGCCAATTGGACAAAGACAACTGTTGTTTAATTTTTTTGAAATGTGAAAAATTGTGTCAAAAAAAAACAAACTATAACAATGAGAAACGTTTATTTGAATACTGGAAAAATTATGAACTAGAATCGCAGAAATTTACCTAGCAGTATTTGGAATTTTGTATTTGGGCTAATTACGTCTGCGTCGCAAACGAAGTGAGACAAGATAAAATTTAAAAAAGCCATAGCTGTTGATAGCATCGGGCTTAATGTGAAAAACATAGGTTTCGTTCGTTTAATTTCCCTAATTTCTATGTAAAGCGTTATTACGGACATAAGGGTATTCGGGGCTCTTTCATGATGGCGAAACTCTCGCTATACCAATTCTGCCCGTTCCTTCCGCAAAACCCTTTAAGCTTCCACTCAGCGCTCATACCTGCTACTCCCCTTCAAATATACACGCACATCTATTAATCAAGCATAAACATAATTATCCCCTAACGTTAACGTCAGGGGTGACTCTTTGTTGCTAATAATACGCGATAACCGAACGTATACGTGTATACAAATTCGCAAGTTTAAACAATAAGCATGACCCTACATTTTCTTTCTGATGTTCATTTGACAGATTTCCGTCAACCGTGCTCATAGAAATTTAAGTCAAATTCACTTTTATGGGATTCGAGTGATAAACTATTCTTATGAGGTTGCCATTTTTCTCATTTTATTGATTCTCTTCTTTTATTCCTCTGCCTTACGATGTTTTTATGATAAAAAAATCTTCCGTCATTGGTATGACGAATACGAAATTGGAAATACGTGTGTATATGATATAGCCTATAAGAGCCGTGCGTGTATCAAGCAATTTTCATTTATAGCAGGGACATTCGTAGGTATGAATTATTGTGAAATTTTTTTTCTGTATCAGGTCATTTCGCCTTCGTTATATGGCATACTTTTCTAAAGGACTTGTACATTAATATTTGCCAAGAAACGCCCCTCTTGCCAGTGTTACATTGTGCGCAATAACTTCCACCCTTGACAGAAGCTATGTCGTTACACAGAAAACCCAGTTCTGGAAGCAAACATTATTCCGTATAAGTTTCATATTTCCGTATTGACCGGTGCCAAAGTATATGGCTTAAGTATTGATAAGCTTGCGTGGGTATGCAAAACGCGGCACATGATATATAAGCTCAACTATTCGGGTATTTCGATCGGACGTATCGCGTTTATATACAACATGCTATACGAAGTTGGACGAAGTGTTGAAAAGCAGTCAAATGTGACCCGATCAACCGGAATGGATAAAGGATTTCGCGAAGATCGAAAAAGCCTCTTTTTAGCAAGATAAAAAGGTCCAGGGTCTGTCACGGTAAGCACCGCCGTCGTACGAACCTTAAGGTGTATAAAAACAGAAATATATGAGTTATCGGATCGTTTTCACGGGTTTTTCGATCTCGAGCAAAACGTGATCACGATCAAAGTTCTGCTAGAGCTAGAATACCTTTTTTACTGCAACGAGGAATATCGCGATCAGGTATATGAAAATATAATCCTACGTAATATATTTCGAATGGATTTGATTTGCGAAACTTCGCTATCGAAATGGGTACAAAAAAAAAAACTCTTATAGGAATATTTCGTGATAATGTAGGGTTTTATTTTTCTTCTTCTTCTTCTGCTTCTTCATTATTTTATTTTATACAAGTCGTATATGTATGTATGTACTCCACCTTCCGATCGACCCGTGCCCGAGAGCTACGGCTATTTGCGATCAACGTTCATTATTTAGAGAACAGATCGAAGTTCCGCTGACGACGACGGGTTCTTTTAGTTCCTTCCTGAATATTCATCTCGTTTGAAGGTCGGGTGTTATTTCTATCGACATCGAGTCTGGTCAATAGTATACATATTTTAATACGGTCGTATACTTCAGAAATTGATACAAATTTCAACTTATGATGACTTGTTGCTTATATCTGATGGCATAACGCGCTAATTGCTTGCACTTATCTTTATCGGTTCAATTACTCTTCGGGGTGTCGTATAAATTGAAGAGAAAAAAATAACAAAAAGATGGAAAAAAAAACCAAGTAGGTGGAAATGATTGTTCACTTGAGATTGTAGGCGAATAAAAAGATGAAAAGAGCGTCTAAAGGTTTTCTAACTGAATTAAACACTTGGGAGAGTGTGAAATGGGGGTAAATCAGTATATACGTGTGTGTAGGAATCGTGCGGAAACAAGAAAACTTTTTCCAAAAGTACATGGTAGTACTTGAAGTAAAGAGGCGTTCTTTTCTTTTGAGAACCGCAAAGGAAAAGGAATACGAGAAGAGGAAGAAACAAAGAGGAAGGAAATAAAAGTGAGAAAGAGAAAAAAGGAGTCAAGATCAGCCTTGCATTTTCTCACGTGCCAGGCATTTGCGTATATAAGAAGATTCGCGGAGCAAATTGAGTTTCAAAGAATTGAAAAGTCCCGTCGCTTTGGCTGTAGGAAGTTCGGCGCAATGAAAGGAAATTAATGGACCCGCCGTTGGGTAGATCGAAGAGGACAAGGATCTAGGTCCGAGATGAAGCCAAGCCGCAGCTGGTCGTCCAGGAATTAACTCTTTACTGAACAAAGCTAAAACAACAGGACGCGAGAAGTATAAGAGCGTTGAGGATCCTTTTTCCTAACACGTGTGGCATCGCGAAAATAAGAATTGAAAAAAAAAAACTAATTAATCGCGAGGGAAGAAATTGCGTCTAATCAAAACGTTGTATCCTATACAAAATCACCTGCCCTGAGTGAACAGGACTCGTTTGGATTGCATTTGACGGGAAAATGAAGATGCAGATATTTGTATTCAATTGAGATAATTACATGATTCTTTTCCTCTTTTTAACAATTTATTTTTTCATTTTTTCAGAAAATGAGGCGTTTATTCGTCTCTTTCGATGAAAGTATCGTTGCAGCACTTGCGACTGTTTATAATTCATACTCTGATATCTAATTCAACTCTATAAGATAATCTGCAAGTGTAGCACTTGGCAATCCAAGTTGAAGGCTATAAAAAATGTTGTACGTGCTTTGAAAGCTGCCAGCTTCTTATAGGTCAATGTAATTGATCTTGGCTCAGTTTATTGCTGAGAGCTTGGACTTCGGTTCCAGCAATTCAGAGTTTTGTGATATTCGTGACCAGTTTGCAAACATCACTAAGTATGTATAAGTCCACGCGACTTCCTGTCTCCCAACCGAACTTCGAACCTAAGTGTCCTAATCAAATTAACAAAAACAAAAAATTAACAAATCATCTCTCCAAGGATCCCTCGTCCAAATTGTAGTCGTTGCGTTAAATTGAAGCCAAGCAGAAGGGTCAGAAGTTATAAAAATCACTCTCTGAAAACCGTGTACGAGTGAAGAAACGACATTTAATTTACACAATTTTCAGGGGTTCGAAAAGGGCAAGTACGATAATAAGCTCTGATTTATCAAGCGAGCTTTTGCTTCTTATAACCTGAAATCCATCAGAAAAGATCGTATCGCGTGATTTATGAAACGAGAGGGTCGGAAATGATGGAAATTTGTCGATGGAACAATTCAGATCATCAAATTTGACATTATTTCTCCGAATTGGAGGCGAACAATTAGAAATGACTGCTATAGGAAATTCAGCTGTAAATGGACCATGCTTTCCTCATCTCACGTAGTTCAAAATTGCTACGTATAATGTTTGCTATGATCCAATGTGATATTTTTCAAGCCATTTAGCCAGGCATAAATTGTGGTATTTATACGAGCTTTTGCCTAGATGGAACCAAATTATACAGCGTGCGATCGTAGAATAAGCCGATTATGCGAATGGTAACTGTAGTAATGACTCGGTATAGATAGGTTGACAGGTAGGTGTACCTATTCCGATCTCGAATCACTGAAATTTCATGATGATACAACTCCTAATGGTAGCTAAAATCCTACTATGAAATCACGGAATCTGCATGCATTTCAGACCCAGCCAATGGATTCAAGATGTAACGAAGGAGCGACTAAACTTGCGATAAACTCGAGGCAAGAGATAAGGTGCTTTTGGAATTCTATGGAGTTTACCGAAGATTGAAAATTTATCAATTTTTCACTTTCAGTGAGATTAGTAAAACACGCATTGCACAGGTTATATTGAATTTTTGAATTTTTCTGTACGTTGTAAATCGAGGAGGTCCCGAATGTAGCCGATACAATTTGCTGATCTCAGAATTCCGGAACCAACGTAAGAGTTTGGTAAAAGCTTTATGACACTACAGCAGTATAAGCGACACAAGAGAGACACTTGGAGCTTTCGTGTGCCCCCACCTATATAGGCCTCGAGCGCTCGATTAATAGTGTTCGCCAGGAAGGGACAAAAACAAACTCACGAACAACGTGCCCAGATTGAGTTAGTCTGGAGCCAAATGAGCCTTTCGCAATGTGACATAGTTAACCCTTTCAATTAACAAGAAAAACACCACTCGAAGACCCTCTACCAGATTAATTCAATTTCTCCGATCTATCTCGTGCGCGGTTATTAATTTTTTCTATTTTCTCATGTCTTTTCAGATAAGGACGTTCCCTTCCTTACTTTATTTCTTTTTTTTGTCGTTTTTTCTCTGTTCTTTTTTTAACCTTGGAACACATTACTTCGGTAATTTTCTCCGCTCGTAGCTTTCAATTAATGATCTCAGTCACGAAGGGCAGGCACAAATTATCAAACAGACACCAGGTAGCCATTAGCACACAAGACTTGCCCTCCACCAGCCTTCATTACGTTATTTATTTATCTTTCCAATTCACTAATTTTGTCAAAGAATCCGAGTTCGTTTTTCTTCGCTTTCGGATTATATACCGTGGTTTCTCAAAGTCTCTCGACATTTTACCGTATAGATCGATTATCGTTGTCACATGGGATAGTAGAAAATATGAAAATAAAATGATCAAACAGAGTACGGAATGGAGACGGAGCTTATTTACAGCAAAGTAATTCTACCCTACAAAGAGGAGCTTGCTTACAGCTTTTTCATTCAACGCGAAATAATGCTCTTGGATTATATGTATTTGTTTTTATTCAATTTCTCTGTCTGCCCTTTTGTTGCTGTTCATTGTTTCTCTTCTTCCACTTGAAGAAAAGCCTTAATCTCGTCCTTCAGCCTCGACTTCTAGTGATCTTACTTAGCCAAGCGATGCTCATCACCGAAAACAGAGGATAATGCATTCGAGCACAAACGGGCTTTCCTGTGTATATTCTCCGGATTAGGTAAAGGAGGCGTATATTGCCAATATCGATCATTTTTTAATCCTTGTACGAATCGTTCATGCGATCACCATCAATTAGGATAAATTTCCGGTGAAGCTCACCTTCCACTTTCAGCCTCGTCACGAAGACCATGTAATCCCTTCTTCACTGTCCATACCTTAAGTGATAAATTCGAAAATGTTACCCATTTACTTCCGCTTCGATCTCCCCATCTAAAATTTTTTACGGATTGACGGATTTTCCTGTGACACAATTTCGGTGGAAAGTTCTCCGCATTTTTTTCTTCCCCCATTCTATAAGTTGTACGCATGATATTTTCGCTGCGTGTAAACCAATTCTGAGTTTGGAAAAATTGCCAATTGAAAACTCGCGCTTTCGAAAGTGCGTTTCTCAGAAAAAAAGACGCGTTACTGTGACCCAGATATATTTGAAAAGAGGGTACGGAATGAAGGGTTCGATTTCCTCACTCTGATATAATCTATAGAGACAATGTCCGAACACATGGAAATCTGATATGAAACGTTTGTGCCCATGCAGTTGTCTCATCCATGGATTGACAATCCAATCTGCTCGACATAATTGGAATCCTTGAACGTTCGGTGATGCGTCCGTTTCACCATTGACGTTCGATCGCACATTCGCGTAACATGCATATATGTTCGCCATTCCTAGATTTCATCACGTCGATATATGTTGCCATGTGAAAAAGCGGAGGGTTTTGGCTGTGACAGATAACTTGAGGAAAAATTACGATTCTGACGACTTCCAATGCATATTATAATTATTAGCAATGTTCCAAATATTTGTGATTAAGGTAAGTGTACCAATTACTGACTCTTTAACACCCAATTATTGACCCTTATATTTTCTTCAATATCGAATCTATGATAAGAATTCTGAATGTATCCGTAATACAAATCAGTTGCTACAGACTTGGAGAATACGAATTGATTTTTTTGATAATTTGAGAGCTCACGGATAAAAAGAAATCATTGAAAAAGGTCAATAATTGGGACACGTTCAGTAACTGGTACACTTACCCTATGCCGCTGATTTGAGAAAAATTCATGAAAAAATATCAAATAATCATGATATAAAGTCGTTTTAGTATCTAATGGAGATAAAATTGATAAATTTTATGAGCTTTTGTGAAAACATATCATTCTGCGATTACGTCCAACTCGCTCTTACTATAATCGATTTATAATTTTTATGAATGACGTCATATCCGGCCCGCTTGCCCCCTTCTACGATTATAGCTTAGCCTTCTTCCATTTCGCCGTTTCGTTCACTAATTTACGTACATACGAAACGAGTGCGTATAAAAATTACACAGCGATATGCGTGTCGAGTAAAAACCGACGATATTATCGTGGCCACGCGGTCAGCGGGATTCCTACATTTTGTAACACCCCTAACAGAAATATTCATCCCCTACCCAATGTTTCGTATCGTCAGAAATTACCTTCAAATGGGGGAGGATTAGTTGATAGTCCGGGAAAAATTTTAGTTGGTTTCGTTTGTATTTTTTTTTTTTTTTTCTATTTTAACTCCCGTAAAACGAGACTAGATTTCCTGACTATTAAGCGCAAATTGTAACGAGAGTAATTTCTCTCTTCGCTTAGTTTTAAAATTAGGTTAATCGCGAAACCAAAGAGTACCGCATCCATATATATCTGTATTCATTCGCTGTACTAGTTCGCGGTAATTTCTACTCCATAAAATGATGTCTGGGGCTGTATATTCAGAAAGGATTCTTTGCTTTTCTTTGAAAAATATGTATCATTCCATCGGTTATCGCCATATTGATATCATAGCTTCGCAGGACGTGCTTGATTGTCACAGGTCGAACAAAGCTTTCTTTTGTCATTTTCAACGCGCGATTTTTATTCCCGGCTGACCGCAGGGAGAGTTCATGAATTGTTCAAGCCCTTCAAGCTCGTCTATACATTTTCTCTCTACTTTATGGACTCTTTGCACCGCTAACGACGTGGCACTCCGCGCCAAGCTCTTAATTAGCTTCGCATGTCTAATTAATAACGTGGAAATTGTTGAGTCGATGGCCAGCTGTGATGCCAATCTAGAGTAACCTACAAATTGGGCCTCGGTATACATAATCATTCGTGAATATTCATTCCCGACGATCTGGTCCAATGATTTCCAGGTTCAAATTACATTCGAGAGCTTTTATTCTGCTTAGGATTTCCCAGTTCCTATAGAGATTCATTGTTTTATTTTATGTAATATACAAATTGGCAGAAAATATATATGTATGTAACATAAATCGCCGATGAATTCATCCACGTTGATAGTAGCTCTGTACTTAGATCTTTTTCAGTTTTGAAAAATTTTGATTAAATTTCAACGGTATGACCCAGTGCCTTCAGGCTTGACTATTGTTATTATTTCTTTGTTAGCGCTCTGCTTTGTTAAGAAAAGAATATGAAAATGTATTTATTTCGCAACGAAAGGTACGACACCTTACAAGTTAAAGGTTTGAAGTCTGTAAAATGTTTTCCCTTGAAGTAGCACCAGCTTTTTTTTTCTCGCTAACAATAAAAAATGGCGTTTGATAATTGAGCTGAGTAAATTCACGGGTTGTATTCTTTCACTTTATTATATCAAGTAAATTCATAAATACTGAAATTTTCGCACGAGTATCGTATTTCGACATTATTTCATCAGATATAGTTTGTTTAATTATTCCAATGCTATGGCAGTGAGTACGTATTTATTCTCGAATTTGATAACAGGTAGATTTTTTTAAGGCCTCGTTCAACCTACACCCACCACGGTCGTTAACATATTTTATAGGGTATATATTTTTGTACGGCTCGCATCGCCAAGCTTGTAAAAACAATCTAGATGAAAATGAACGTTGGCTATACGAGCTTTTGAAGGCGTGATTCTTTCGCAAGTGAGATTTTCGTACACCATGAAATCTTGCCGAGGGTTACGACACTCTCAAAATTCATCTTGTTCCTGAGGGCAACTGATTTCTCAAATTCAGTTTTTTCTTTTTTTTTTTTTTTCGTTTTTCTCCCTTCCTCCACTCCTATCTCCTCAGGTATCTAGATTACAATTTCAGCCACTTGCCAAAAGTTATTTTGCAGTCTGCAAAGGATCAATACTTTCAAAACTGCATGAAATTTGGAACAATCGAGACGGAAATTCGAGATTGCGATTCAAAACAGAGTTTTTTTTTATATGAGTTATTATTCCTTACCGGAAGTTGTTTTCTTACGCTCTCCGAATCATTAATATATCCTTTGCGGTATCCATCTTGACGTTTTGAAACTACGCCAACATTTCGGCACGTGAATTATTCAGTGATGTTAGATGAATGAGAATTCATAAACTTCCGGGTAGGTACTTACTCTGATATTTAGAATCCATCGTACAATATGTAAATATGGTATATTATTTAAGGAGAAAGATCTTGTTCGAATCTAAGCGTAGGGGTGTAAAAATTTGCCAAAATAACGTCGTCCCTTATAGAGTCATTTGGGGTAACCGAGCGCAGTGGGTAAGTGTGCGCATTGCCTATATCTTCGTCAGGAAGCATGAAGAGTGACGGATCGTTATGACAAAAAAGTGACGCCATAGTCGTGGTATACTTCACACCTATGCGTGCATCTTGTGCTGTTCGATAGTTGAGGTTTTAAGAGAAAACTGATTTCATAGTTTTCATACTTAGATTTTGGCATTGTGGAAAAGTGTGTGACACTGAGCTGTTTGATCCGCAAATGATGAGTAATTTTTCATGAATTCTATTGACAGAGTAGTGTGAATAGCAGACTAGAGTTTGAGGTTTGCTTCACTATTGTTGGATGTCTGATATTATTTTCAAATCGGTATCCGTGCGGGTAAGTGTGCGCGGGTAAGTGTGCGCGGGTAAGTGTGCGCGCGTACATGACGTTATTTTGGCATGAAAAATGCACATCATATGAGTCAAGCATTTTCGAATGTGTCGAATTAGTTTTTACTAAATTATTTATCATTTTCAATTGAGCTTTCATTCATTATGTTATTCTACTACTGCATTTCGAAGTGTTATTCCCGAATGTGATTTTCGCCAAAGTATTGTTCCTACCGATTTTGTAATTTTGCTAAGTTCTCGAATATCAAGCAAGATTTGATTAGATTGTATTTATCTGAAAACGTTTGTTAACAAATAAAATGATATACGCCCAAGTTTGATGACCAAGTCCATTTACCCCGCACGCGTTCACTCACCCCTCATAGGTGCGCACAGTTACCCGCAATACGGGGCAAGTGAACGCAACCTGCGTAACTTACTTAATTCTCAGTTCATGAAGGATTTATACGAAATACTCCTTTTGATATAGCTACATTTCATTGTTTAGGGACGGCTTTGTGTGAAAAATCCAAATTTATTTACATATCCTTCATTATTATTGTTTGGCAAAGCTCAGAAGTCCTAAGTGCGCACACTTGACCCGAATGACTCTACATATTATAGATATGCCTTCGTGATGTCGAATTTATTAGTTCAATCCCAAATAATGTGACGAATGAATATTTGAGAAACAATGACCGAGTTTATCTTCTGCGTAAATTTCAGATTTGATGCGAAGCAGACTAATTGTAAAAGTAACGTTTACTATTCTTCTAATCAATAGCTTTTGTGTAAATGATACATACCTGATTCTATAGAAAATTTTCCGAGCTTGATTGGGAAAAAATCATGTAAAAAAATTTCAAGAATGACATAGTCGGATGCATACGGAGTTTCAGTTCAGGAAACAATTTTCCCACATGTCTCAGATAGTTACGAGCAATGTCATATACACCGAGGTGGAAGATCAGGAGAGACACTATAAATTGCCAACCTACAAATTTCTTCCTCTGACATATCGTTTCTGAGATATTTCCATTCGAAGGCGTTCAGAAGCGTGAAAATCTGAAACCTGAACAGCTCGTAGAGCGAAGACAAAAATAAACATGCAGTATACAGAAAAGTGGCATATTCCAAGGATATACGAGGATTTATGCATGAATGAATAAAATCCACAATACCGAGGTGATTTTTTTAGTCGGCCTTGCAGGGAATCTGCAGTTTTCGAAGGCCCTTTTCGTCTGTACACAATTTTTAAACTCGAAGATGGATAAGTGACTGCATAGCTATTTGAAAATGAACTACAAGCCCTATACATACCCCTGTCGACGTTAAAAGCGAACCTGATTTTCGGTAGAAGATAAATTCTCTCCAGGTCCAAGAAACTCTACTGGGAAATTAGAAGCTTCTTGAAAACAGAAAGTAACTTCGAGCGAGAGAAGAAACCCGTCTCCGGGGTCGAATTGCCCTCGACACGGCAAGATTTGGCTCTCCCTTCTACTCCCAGAAGCCAGTAACTCCAAAAAGCACACGGAGCTTAAGGCTCTACGTTCAAGAATAAAATGGGCATCTCACGACTGATGAAAAAACGAGGAACCGTTGGTCGTCATATTTAACGACATTACCACATGCTTTCGCACCACCCCTAATACTGCCTGATGTCGCGATAATATATCCCAAGTATTATTATATATATACTTTTTCGCGATATCCACGCGATAAAATATAAACCTGATTTTTGGATCGTTGATTCGTTTTTTCTTACCTCTAACACACTTTTCATCGATTCTTTTTTTCTTTCTTTGTTTATTTTAATTTTTTTTTTTTTATTTATCTTTCGTCAAACGCGTTCGGTGATGAATAAAAAACATGCAACGAACGGCCGATCAGAGGAGAATCCCTCGTATACATATATGCATTATGTATATATCAACATCCTATATACGACGACACAGTCACCAATCTTTTGAGTTTCCCAGGTATGCAGAGGGTGTGCAAAAGTTCCGGCGTAACCGTCGAGCGAAATGCAAATTTTTACTGTTGAAAATTTTCTTTCGAATCTGCAAGTCTTTCAACTCCATATGTAACGGGAATAGCCGTATAGTAACGAATCTACTAACGTGCTGTACCTTTTATCTCACTCAAGATTTTTTCCAAGATTTAAACGAAAGTTATACCTAATTCAAATTGGCAGTCATCTAGGAATTAGTAATAAAGAGAAGAGAAACTGGAGCTTTTTTTTACAGCTTCAGCTGACCTCGACGCTCGGTAATTCTTTACAAAAAGCGTCGTCGGTCTTTAATTGGAAAGAAGTGGAAAGAAAGCGTTAGTTGTTGGACTGACTTTTGCATTATTTACTTGACTTTATGGGCGAACTGACTGGCTGATGAAGAGATAAAGAAAATATACGTATGTGAGATGAAAGAAGAAACAGTATCGGATAAAATAATCAATTTTCATTCCCCTGTACTTCGCGTACAGCCGTTAAAGGTATTCTTTGACCTTCTACTCCACCCGCAGAGTAAATCTTTTATAATGCAGCCCTAACTAACTTGAATTAATGGAAGCAAGTATATAGGTAGGTGTGTAGGTACAAGAAGACTGAAAGGTAATCTCGACTGTGGAAAAGAAGCCGTCCCTTGCTGATGGATTTTCATTTTCAAGAAATAACGAAACTTGTTTTTTCTAATCTCCGTTAGATGGAACGTTCGTTTGTCTTTTCTGCAATTATTAGCTTCTACCCTTATTCGCATTTACACTTTCGTACTTTCTCAGCTTGAGACTTGAATCGATCGATGCCCATTCCGCACCATCTGAGATCTGTAAGCGAATCTGTGGGGAAAAAAATTATTCGAAAAAAAAAGCGGCAACCGATTCGGTGTATTTCAATCGAACTTTGAAGCACGATTGCATAGCCATTTATTTAATCTATTTAATGTTGCAACGCTTAAACTGCAATGGCATGTCGTATTTAGTAGACCTGGATGCAGCTAAATGACAGTGATTAATTCTATAACGATAAGAGGTACTCGTGTCCCCGAGGCTTTTGGGCCATACGATAATTTCCTCAAGATGGCAGTTGCAATTAATATTGTACAACGAAATCATGCACCAGCTTCGAACACTGGTTCTGACTCTGGATCTGGCTATGCCAGGGAAAATTATTAGAAGTGTCCTTCGCTAAAGACCGGTGATGATTCTAACTGAAATGAGAAAGAGAGAGGGATATTTACACGATTCCTTTAGCGGAATAAGATGTATAGATGCAGAATAGCATTTAACGAGATTATTCTCGCCACGTTGATAATGAATTATGTCTATTGTACTACCTATCAGATCTAATTTGACAATTTTAAAGCATTCTGCGGCAATGATTATATGTGAAGTACGAAAATTCGTGAAATCGTCATTTTTGTCCTATTTTTCCGAATTCATTGTAGGTACTGTATACTTCATTCTGGATTTTTCAATCATTATCTATTGGATACATCCATGATCTGCGGAAGCTGAGTTTCCAGGATGGATGGAATAAGATCCAAATTCAAATTAGCTACATATTTCGATGTATCTTCACGCATTAGTTATTTCTGACCGATAACCATCATGCTATGATCGAATGTATTACTAACAGTTCCCTATCTCTACTAATCAATAGAATATACATTAACATGAAAATTATGACCATCAGTGCAACTAGAAATACAACAAATTCCTTCAGTAAAATATGTTGCCCAATGGAAGTGGATAAAAATGATGAAAAACCAGCAGGACCTGGCATGAACACATGAGAAGAAAAGGAACAGAATATACATGAAATGAGGACCAAAATCCAGATAAGATTCTAAAACTGTACTGTCACATATTGCAGAAAATCTTCTTGGAAGGCTTAGTACCTGGTCCGATCGATGAAATGCATACCCATCACTATAGCTTATCGCGTTTTTCTCATTTTTCACTAAAATACAATTCTCGATCTGGTTCGTTGTTCCATCTAACGCTTCGAATACCCAGCTGTCCGCATCAGTTAGAATATTCTTGTAACAAATAATCTGATTATTGTTTGCACGGAAAATATACATATGCGGAAGATTCGAACGGATCTAAGCGAAAGGTAGATGCCAATATGCTTCAGTAGATATTTCTGTTCCATACGATAGCACCATGAAACGACTTCGAACTTTGATCTACCACTGCGATACGGATTTCCGACAAGGTACTAGATAAGGATAACGTATGATTACAATGATCGAATAGCAAGATCAAGACATGCAGAAAATGTATTTGATGGTATTATTCTTGTTCACAGAGTCCAACCGTCACGATAGTGAGAAAAGCACTACGTTGAGATATCAATTCTTCTCAATACTATATATTGTATCTATACCAACGAGTTGCACGTAGCACGTTATAGCATACAGCACTTGAAAAATGTGTTAATGTAGCCTGCAGCTTTTCAACTAGATTTTAGATGTACTATAGAATTTTAGATAGAGATTAATCGCTCGGAAATTGAGTGATGGACGGACGTTGGATCCCACATTGTACTTTGCCTCCTTTACTCTCAAGTGACTTCATGGCTCGTTCGTTCGTTTTGCGCGAGCGAACTGAATCAGAACTGTGTTAAACTTGGGCTTAAGCTCACTGAGACTTGTTCAAGTCTTCTTTAAGTTTCTCTTCCTTGCCCATTGTTAGTTCTCCTTTTATCTCAACACTTCACTCTTTTTTTTTTCTTACCAATCTTCACGCCGACTTTAATCGAACTTACAGTCTTGATTCGTCAGGGTTTACCTGTACCGGACAATAGTGGAGGATGCCCATTTTTCACCAAGTCTTGCACATTGTCTGGATAGAATTCTCCACGAAAGCTTACGATGTTATACGTGCCAAAATTGTGAATTGTTCAACATTGGTGAACTATCAATTCATTTTGATGAAAATATGTTCCACCAAAGATACGTATACGCAATGAAATGATCCGTACCTTGATTCGAAACGTCGTGAGCTTTCGTTTCCAGACTGTTTGATGAGCATCCTTTTTCACTCGCACATAGATGTGTCAAAGTTATATGGTCAGTGAAAATTTGAACACGAATCGAACGTTGATAATGATAAAAGCAAAAACAAATGTTGAATCCTACTCAACAAAGTGCGGATAATGATTTATGACGAGACAAAAGCAGGTCCTTGAGAGATTCGAGGCAATTTATTATACAGTGGAGGGTTTGACGCTCCTGGTTACAATACCCTCGAGCACCTATTGAACGCGTATCTTCATGTTCTAGCTGCGGAAGCCAGCCTCGACGTTGTCGATTCCCAGCGCGATGAAGACCAGCGGTGGGGTCTCAGGAGGCCCTGGAGGTGTTGGCGGTGGCTGTGGCGGTGGCGGCGGAGGTGCTGGGGCCGGACCCGGTGGTGGTGCCGGCGAAGATGCCGGTATTGCCTTGGTTGGGGTCCACTCGGAGTACCCGCGCTACATGGAGGAGCGTGGCCTCGGCGGCGGCTCGATGAAGGGTCCCTCCGGCGGCAGCATAGGGCCCGCATCAAAGCACAAGCCGAACGTTGGCTATCGCCTTGGTCGCCGGAAGGCCCTCTTCGAGAAGCGAAAGCGCATTAGCGACTACGCTCTCGTCATGGGTATGTTCGGCATCATCGTCATGGTCATCGAAAACGAATTATCCAGCGCTGGGGTCTACACGAAGGTGAGTTTACTCCATGATTATTTATATTTTACCTCAAAACCATCCAGCCAAATATTTTTTACGTATTTTCCGGTACAAGACAGGAATTTTTCATTTCTTTTCTTCTTCACATTGCTGCAATTATCGATGCCTGATTCAAACTAGTCGTTGGATGAAGTTGAGCGATGATTTGGTAGATTTACTCTATGGAACGCAACCACCCCGTTTCAAAAGAATATATAATAATCTTTCGTGATCATTTCCCAAGTCGAACTTGCCTATCGCCTTGACCGTCAAGATAAAACGCTGATGATTCGGGACGTCGGTTGGGTGCAATTGATTTTTAGAAAACGTGATCCTCCAACCCTTAAGGTTTAACCCTTACGGCACCTGCGGAATATCTGCGATCGTCCTGACCGGAAGATACTTTCAAATTACCTCATGTCTGCACCGTGAGACGTAGGGAAAAGATTAATTATACATATATGCCTGGCCGAAGTAGAGAATCTTGCAAAAAGTACCCACGTATATTTATTCGTGCATACCTGATGTATGTGTTTCGTAGTTTTTATTGAACTGAACAATTCCCGGTTGAAATTTGAGGAATAAATTCAGTGCCGATTCCGATGGCAGCAATTTTTTAACCACTCTTGTGTCAGGATCCGTATAAAATACGTACGCCTGCCTATCAGCTACTTAAATGTTGTTAACCCGCCCTTTTCAGTGTATGTGTCTCGAAGGGAGACGGTGTGATATTGCTGCACATTGAGTTGGTTGTACAAATCAGAGTCAAGAAACAAGGAAATAAGAAGAGTAAAAAAAAAAAAAAAATACACAAGAAAAAAAATGTTAATAAATAAGAAGCAAACAGCTTGGGAAGGACGTGTACATCGCGAACTCGAATTTTGGCAACGTTTCCTAATTGGGACATTGTAGCCGGAGGCAATGAGGACTATTAATTAATTATTCAAACTCCTTAACGAGGATTTGTCGGATCTTGCAGATACCAACGAGGAAAAGTCATAACGATGTAATAATGATAATGTGACGAAACCATCGATCATTATCTAATTATCATTCAGCACGCGTCGAATAATTTCTAATTCCTGAATTCCAAGTGGAAATTTCTGAAATTCATAAAGAAAGACGAACCTGTTCTTCTAGCTAACATTTTGATCGTCGGGTTACTGATTAATATGCAAGAGGTGAAATCCACTATCATGCAGTAATTGCTTCGCAAGCAACACACGGATGTGATATTATGGAGTATAAGGGACTGCACTGATTGCTACATTAAAAATACAATTTTCGGTGCATCTGATATCGT
Organism: Ametastegia equiseti; assembly: GCA_963989295.1. Classification (NCBI taxonomy): domain Eukaryota; kingdom Metazoa; phylum Arthropoda; class Insecta; order Hymenoptera; family Tenthredinidae; genus Ametastegia; species Ametastegia equiseti. The sequence continues at coordinate 9,687,737 of OZ022393.1, forward strand.
AGGTAGTATCGCGACTACGGCTATAAAGGAAACACGGTATCTGGAAACTACATAGTAAACGGGAGTTAGCTGATAAAACAGAGCCAGGTATACATAGCTGTTCAATTCTGAGAAGGTAGACAGCACCAGTGAGTTAACAAATTGAATATTGATTCGTTACGAAAAGTTTGTACTGAAGTTTCTTGTGCGCCAGCTCTCGATGCTGCATAAGAACTTTTAAAGAAGACTGAAAATTCCCGATGCACTGGAAAACGCAAATTGCTACCTATAGACTAGGCAGTTTGCACTGTAATAGTTCATGCGAGAATCGCGATTCGCAAAAAGTCTCGGAGTCTTAATCTTCAAATCTTGACACGCTTTTACCACACCAATTTCCGGTCTGCCGATCTTATCGCCACCTCTGCAGAACGATGCCTCGTGCACGAACCCTGGAGAAACACAGCATGGATGAAGTCCTAACGAGACCCCCGCACGATTTCACCTCACCTTCTTTACGAACAATTTTTTTTTGTTTTTTTTTCTATTCTATTATTATGCGAATAAAAATCGACAAATACTGTCAAGCCGCAACTGCGCTTATAATTCAATGATTGATTAGCTAAAGTTTTTCCATCGTTTCTGTACAGAAAGCAGCCCTTTGTGCTTTTTCCTTCGACTTGCTTGAACAATTAACCCTCGAGTTGGTATTGAGAAGAGTGCAAACGACTAGTGGAATGTGATGGTAAATGATTGAATTGAGTTCGATCAAGTTGAGCTACAATCAATCAAAGAAAATTTCTTCTATACGTACGTTGTTTCTCAATAACCCAGGATTATTATCCACCCGGAAAAAAGCACGCATGTTCCCAGTACGTGCTGATTAGTTTCACAAACATCGTTATAGACACAGCTCCGGTGAAACAATCAGTCAGTTATTACAGGCTGTTACTCAATAATTATCTGTGTCCGTTCAGGTGCTACATAATTTCTACACTTTATACATTTTGCTATAACATTTGAGAAAAGAAAAAAAAAAAAACATTTGGTACCTTAGCCCTTCTATTTGCTTGGGTGATTCGTTTGTATGAACCCTTACTTTGGGTCCATGCATTTCTTATTTCGAATATTTTACAGAGTGCTAATAACCGGAAAACTGTGACAATCGGTGAATCGATAACGTGCATATATATTATACAACCATCGAGGGGTTTTCCCGGAAGCTTTCCTTCAAACGCGAGCAAATTTCGATGATATCGATATCCATGTCCGGGTGGATGATATTTTGCATGAATCTCGTCGGATCTTGGTAGGTGGAGTTGATTGGGATAACCCCATTTACGTTTTATTGATTAATCATCAACGGATGGTTAAGCCAGAGGAGATATTTGAGCAGGGGATATACACGAGAAAGACATGGCTTAATGAACACACGCTGCATTACGCAACAAAGCGTATTATACGCTGGCCTATTTTCCAGCCAATTAGAGTGGTTACAACGCGAATTAGTGGATAGAAATTTCAACGGAAAATCAATCGCGATTGAGTATACGCGTACCGACGCCGATACCATAAAGGCTTGTCATATCGCAGTGCGAATGGCGGGGGAGGATGATAATTAGATATTGATGCTGCATTTAACACGACCATTACATGCGCTAGGTAGGTATATAATATTCGCAGGAGCTAAATAATTCAACCACTCGCTCGATCATGAAATGAAAATATTCGAGGGCGAAAAGGAAGCTATTCGGATGGTCGGAACAGGGGATGAAAAGAATTGTGTGAGTTGCGCGTGAGGTGCAAGGGAGTTTATGGTTACGAGGGAATCCCAATAACTACCGTTAGAATATTCAATGCCCTGGTACCCGCGTATAAAAAGTCATAAAACCGCAAAAGCTATATATCCGGACCGGGAAAGCTCGATAAAAATTTCAGCATCAAATGATTACTGTCGAGGAAATAATTCGGGCTGATTTAGCAACGACTTTAAAAGCCCGAGAAAATTTTGTACCCCGGAAGCTTAGAATTAGATTCGTGCGTTCATTGAATATATATATATATATGTATATAAAGGTCAATTCGTTTTTGCTGAATGCAATTAAATCGAGAATTCAAATAAATGAATCGATAAATCAATCAATGACTCACGACTGTCATGTGGATTCTTGAATTACCGGTGATTTCCGCATGCCTAGATCGCCTATTAGACAATCCAATAATTAAACTCGCTAGCTGAAGGGATCAGTCGGAGTGGTTCCTCTAATACCGCTTTCAGGATAGGCTTACTGCTGTGCTCTGAGAGCATCAGGATCGAGGGATGAGGTTAACGCTCTGCGACCAATGACCAATGGTGGTGTCCTGTGATTTTGAGTCAGTATTATCTATGGGGGCGAGACTTGGCTTATGCTATTGTCAAGTTCCAGACCAATCGCCAAAGCTTCAATGCAATCCCATTGAGTTCATATCATCCCCATGGCGCCATATATCTAATATCGTCGCAATAATTCTCGTTTGGATTCTCGTCCTTGAAAGGTGATATACTATCTACTACTCAAACATTCATGTACTATTTCAAGTCATTGGCTACGATGAGAGGCTGTCTTCACATCGATGGCATCTAATAGTTCAGAGACTCTGTGACTTACAATTTACAAATCCTGACTCTTATTTGATTTTGGCTAAAAGAACTATAAGTATATAGTAGTCAGCTTTCGTGATAGAACTGGGCTTATTGCAAAGCTTTTTGGCTCATATATACAATGTACATACATACAAGTCTTTGAAGAAAGAGAAGATTTTCAGGTGTATCACCTGCCGAATTTCATCAACGATTCTTGAAAGGTTATCACTTCGCGTTTTCATATCGCTTTGCCATAGGAAGTACTTGTATGTTTGTTGGAGGGAACGGCAGGTATTCATAACGGTATAAAAAGCGATAAATCTCGCAAACGGAATTCTACGAAAAGCACGTACCTATGTCTGTACGTGTCATCGTTGAGAGGGGAAAAACGCTTTCCATAGACTGCGGTGCGCTATTCACCATAGGCTTTTTACTAGTCAGCTCATAGCCACCTGGAATGAATGCAGCTTGGAACGAAGCAGCGATATTCATGTAAACTAATGCTGCTCTGTAGCGTGTCAGTCCAAAGTTCCTTTTCAGCGTTTGACTCGCGAACAGCTTATTTTGAATAGTAAAACGTGTGTCGGCGAATTCTAGCAGCGTAGAATTACCGCGGTAATTGAATCAGAAGTCTTTGAATTCTTTGCAGATTTCTTTTTGTTTTTTTCATTTTTTTTTTCATTTTCTTTCCTTTTTTTTCTTCTCTTTCTTATAACCTGTTAGCACGTGGAAAGGTTGTTGAGTTTTCGCCCCTTTGTGTAAAAGTACCGTCAAGTATTCTGCGGTAAAGCTTGGGGTGTCGAAATTTTTTTAATTCGTTGTACGTAGCTCGAGGGATCCTCGCGAAATTCCGGATAATCGTATTCTCGCAGAAAGGCGAAGTTGTTTCAACTTAATCCGCAGAAACCCAATATCTGCCCTCGGGCGGTTCTAATCAATTCGCCATTTGGAATTTCAAGAGATAAATCCAGCATGAAAGCTTCAGTTGTGTTTGCGGGTCGTGCTCACGATCGGAGATCTACGCGAGGTTTCTGCTTTCCAGTGATCTCTTCAAATCACATTTACCGGATGAACCATCTGCGAAGTAGATGACAAATAATCACAGATCAAAAGGCAATTCCGTGACCACCCAGTTTTACGATTTCTTTTTTTCTCCCTATTTCTGATCCTTGGAACCCTCGCTCCGCAGATCCTGCTGTACACTTTCACATTTTATTTACGATTATACCGCAATCGATTTGCTTTGTATTGCTTAGTCGACTCGGATTTAAAGGAACGAAATTGTACATTGAAAAGTCACATGGGAAATCGTTCGGAAAATTTGTTAAAACTTATTATCTTCGCCAATGTACTGAAGAATATAAACAATTGAATGGTAATCTATGAAATGGTGAATAAGCGAACATCGGAATGAAAAATAGAGAAAAGATTCTTGACAGCATTGGTTGGTATTTCTCGACAAAATTCGAGCCAATTGATTGAGCTGTAGGGCCGGAGAGCCGAGTATTGAATACGAATTGATAGATGATAAAAATAAATGATGAGACTGCCATTAAAGAAATTCGACTGTATAGCGTCTTGGCAGTCGAAGTATAATCAATCAATTGGCCATGACAATTAGCATGCCCGGGCTGAATAGTTCTCGAACTCCTCTGATGTGAGTCAAGCTAATTCCAAAAGTAAACGATGCCGAAAATCGTGCCAGGAAGTAAGTATTGAGGATTTAGGACTCTGCCTCGATGAAAGTACCGGACACGGGTTTATTTTTTTTTTTGCACGAAATCGCGAGGTCACGTCTTAAACATTGACAAACGTATAGGCGTATGTCGATGAACTGTTACGTGCCTTTGTTATAAATTAAAAAAGGGTTGATGGAAGGTAATTAATTTTTCAATTATTACCCCAATGAAAAATTCGCCATAATTTCTTGGTACCTACTCCGATTTGTTACATTGATACAAATGATCGATCCTCTGGTCGTTAATCATTTTTTTTTTTTTTTTACTCTCAAGTCAAACCTGCGGGCTTGACAGTTTATACATTAAAAAAAAAAAAGTGTGAAATATATGAGAATCTATCATTCTAAGCCATGCAGAGTATGCGTCAACTATTTTGCCAAATATGCAGCTCACACCGAGGCTGCTAATCAGCACGCTGTCAGCTTATAAACCTCCAACAACTTAAGCCGTACCCACGCAAACGAGACGGGTAAAATATTCCTGCATCTAGTAGATTTCTGTGAAGATAGAAGTTGCCAGGGTGAAAAATGCAAGTAAGGCACTCGTTTCATGCAAGGCGACGTGAGAATGAGGCAGTAAGACCGAATGTTAAATGGACGTTACCCTTTCGGTGGAAGTAGATGAGTAGACGTAGTGTGTCGGGCTCAAAAGGTATATTTCATTCTTAACCGAGTCTTCTTCTACTACTAGACTGTTAGAAATTCGTATTTTCTTCTTTGCAAGATTTGTACCCATAGCTGAGAAGACGTATATATGTGTGAGTATTTTGTCGCCGGGTGATGAAGTAACTTGAGAACCGTTCCGATAGGGGATGAAAAAACAAGATTACATCTTCTCTGGGGTTCACACTGTCTACGAATTTCGCTAGGGACGTAAGCAATAGCTGAAAAGGAAAAAAAAATTCCACCACTCACTGCCGACGCAAAGACGCCAGTCGAAAAAGGAACAGGGATGTAAACAACGCCCTATCACTTCCGTATCCTCCAATATTCTCGAGCTTAGTCACAAGGACTTTGGTTCTTCTCAGCCACGACGTACAATGTCGATATTGAGCTCACAATCAGTCGCAACTCTCGAAACTATAATAACCACTTAAAAACGTCTCAGTACTCACTCTTTGGATACGAGCTCAAATTTCACAATATCTCGTGAGCTTTCGTGCTTTTTAACTACTTCTGTATTGCCAAACGAGGGGTGACATGCGAATACTCAAATGAAGAGTATTCAATCGATTTTGACTATGTCTCTTTTAATCGGTACCAAGTTCGTTGGTTTGAGAAAAGAATGATAGAAAATTGAAGAACATCAGATTTCGGTGTATTTTTGATGGCCATCGTTCTCTCGTCAGCTGGAAATATCTTCAAGAATCATTGAATAATATTATGCTTTTGCGGAGAGAAATTGCGAGCCAGTGGAATCACTTCCTATATATATGCATCTGGTTACGGTACATTATTTTTCATGTACGTCTCGAGCTCAGAACAGCCACACAATATGCGGCCACAAACTGTTTACGTTCCTTCCGACACCTGAGAATAATGCTGCGATATACTCTTAGAAATTGTCATTGTATGCTGCTGCTGCTACTCTGGATAGATGTTCATTATTATTCACATCACCGACTGCAACCTTTTTGATTCAATTGATGTGTTACATATTTCCAAAGTTGTACAGGAATTCTTGCATATATGTGTCCGCAAGTAGCTGCTCATGTTGCCATAACAGTTTTTCACGATCTACCATTTTCGTTGTATAATAGACAAGATTTTGCTACTGATGACGGTGAAATTATAACGTGATTGATGATCGGACCAAGTTGTGAGTTTTTATCGATTCAAGAAAACAAATCAATCGGGATTTTTTTTCAAATTGGGAACCTGCAGCATTCTGAGGCTGGGTGATACGAAAAACGACGTTGAATAAAAATCCAAACCATTTCGCCTCTAAATGAAGATAACAACAATTGAGAAAAGTTCCATTTCTAACGGGGAAGGAGTACCGCGGGAAATGAAATTCACGGGAACGTGACAAACTCCAAGATTACCTAAAATTTATGTGAAACCTTTTCGGAATGCATTGAATTATCAACGTACCTTATTTCCAGTGGTTTTAATTTATACTCGAAGACTTTTTTCGCCCGTATTATCACCACCGTTATTATTATTATTATTATTATTATTATGACTTTTGTTATTATCGTTGAAAACTATACAGCGACGCGATAAATTTTCTGCCACTGTACACCTTCAGACCTGGTACTAAATCATCAAACTTCCCAAGCGGCATAACGTTGCCAACCGGCTCTATCCGTTGCGCGAAATGTAGCCAGTTAATATCTCGTAAAGCAAAATGAGTGACATAAGTACGGGGTCCACCGGAAAGGGGCCAAACTTACCAAGAATCGTAGTACTTTTTCCTTGATCAACAATTTTTTTTTTTTTTTTTGTTGTTTGTCTTTTTTTGAAAATCAAGATCTACGACTTCAATCACCATCGCGAACCAGCGAACGATCTAAAATCGTCTTCTTATTCTCCAGCGAACGTTTTACGGATGAAAAGTTTAACCAAGCGCAAGTTCGACGTAAGTTTTACTGAATGCCCTCTGGTCGATTCCGTCCAATGTTTCTCGGTGTTCTAGAGTCTCTGCCTGATCTTGATTAATCGCTAACTTTCAACAAAGTTCGAAAATCTAAGACACGAACATTCAAGGTTTGCATTAAGCTTCAGAAGCTTCGCGAGCACCGAACACCAATATCGTGCAAATGTCCGGCGAACATGGAACTCAGAATGCAGGAATAACGGTTTGAATTGATCCCAAACAAATCATATACATCCTTCCAATTGACCCAAGTAAAAAATTGTAATAGTATGGAGTGGGGTCATCCTGACCCCGGGCGAGCAGGGGGAGTTAAAAACTGGCACTGCTCTAGATAAGGCTCATATTTCAAAAGACAAATGAACTCTTTCGAGAAATGATTTTTGAACCATTCTCTGACCATAGAATAACGTTATCTTTGGACACCAGTCTGCAGTGCACTGGGTTGGGTTAGGTACCTGCTAGTCTGCTTTTACGTTTCTAAAACTTCTACAATTGTGTACATCATGACTCTACGTAGATATGTACATACCCTATGTATACGTACAAATTATAACCTGGAATAATGCTGCCGTTTTCATTTTATTTTTATTTATTTTTTTCAAGAGAAAAAGTTGCTGCTATCTGCGAAGAACATTTCGAGTTAAAGCTAGAGTCGTGCTAGAGTTACCATTTTTGAAATAACATCCCCGCATGGCGGGGAATGTAACTGCAGGCGTTATTCTAATTCCCTGGGACCAACGTTGTAATAACTTATAGTGTCTGTCACTCTACGTTACCCAGTTACCAAGCCGAGAGGTTCTGCAATGGTAGTTGAGGTATAAGCCTCCACGTCGAGATTGGTTTGGTTGGCTGCCCGTTTCAAATTCCTGGATAATTACATCCAGCCTCGGTAACTGATGAGTATACCTCATTACGCGGAATTACCTGACTCTGTTGGTGTTTCGGGAGATTTTTGAAACTCGTTTTCTGATCTACTTCGCAATTCTTCGTACCTACTCATCATATCGTTTTCAGGTGAATCAAGAAGATCTGAAGCACCTAACCAAGTTTTGTAATTCGTGCGGCGGTACTCGCCGCACTTAACTTGAGCAAGTTTATAACTTTAATTTAAATCCGGTTGTAACTCTGCGGGGAATGATCGTTCCTTCGGGAAAATTGCGAAATAAGAGTTATTAAAGCTGTTCTCTTCGCAAACTATTACTCCCGAGACTTTACTACCTACCTTCGTTGGAAATGAGTTTTCTACAATTTTTTTTATTTATTTTTTGCTATTTTTTCTCCATTTCAAACTATCCCCGTACACGGGGACAAACAAAAGATGAAATAAACCCGAGTTACCTAAGGCAGAAATTTTTCAAATCACGTGTAGGTACTGCATTTTGAAAGGGAGAACACCTCATGTACGAATGCCGAAGTATTGCCGGATCTACTCATATGGCATAGAATTGGCACTATCCCGGCTGCCCAATTTCGTTCGTCAATACTGGTCCAGTACAGGGAAATTATTCGCCCAGCATTGGGCAAATGCTGGTGACTAGTACCGACAAGTGAACATACATGGGGCTCAGCCGGAAGTCAGCTTTGTACTGGGAATACACTGGGTCATTATGGTGTTTTATACTGGCTGTATTATGGTGTTTTATACTGGCTGTGGATTATTTCGTGCCGATTTGAGGTGCCATAAGTTGGACCGATATTAACAATCCAAAATTGTCCTAACATTGATTTTGACTTGGGCAAAGCTTGGCTCTACTTGGTAGCTGTCAGTATAGGCAGCTATGGCATCAATGCCGTGCCAATGTCAAGCCAGTTTGCAGTACATACACATATACATGGGACGTTATCTGTTACTATTCTCTCAATGCCGCAAAATTTACGAATGATCATAATGACTTAAACCTATTTTATCACCAAGCCTTCTATACGCTCCAGTTCTGACCCAAGATCGCATAGCGTGAATAATTCAAATGTAACTTTAATCCCCCAGAATTCTATTTCTTAGGGTATTACTGAGTCAGACTTATTGGTCGCAGGCTTGTGTCAGACGATGCCGGGGAAGCCCTGTTCGACTTAAGACGTCCCGAGCACGTGCATTAGCATACTTCTTACAAATCCGACGTTTCTTCGCGTTGCGTTGGGAAACAGGGCAACGGAGTGACGGATAGTTAGGGATGGTCGTATTGATGGATACTGTGGTAATTTGATGGTATCGAATCAATTGCTGATTTCTTGAGTCTTCAAGGCATGCGAAAATGCGCAATTTTTCTTTTCTTTCGTCGCGTTATAACTATACACAGGTATGCAAATTTTTATCACCGACAAAAACGGTAGGATAAACAACTTTGAAATAATTGTCGGAGAGAAATAAATAATTCATTTTCTCGAGGCGTCTTTACTTTAAATAATCGCCACCCACCGACACGTGGCTTCGCTCGTGACGATCTCTGTGACCCTGAGTTTTTTTGGCAAAATAACAATTCCCACGATATGAAATTACCCGGAGACGTTGTATAATGGTAATAATTTCTGAGGGATTCACCAAAAGCTTCTTCGCTTGTCTTTTCACCGGAATTTCCTTTGCTATATGGTAGTTACGTAGAATAAACTCGGTAAACTCCTATGAACGACAAAAGAAATGGTAAATGAAAGAGAAGACTCAAAAAATCCTTATAACAAGAAAACTAGTTCGTTGACTAACTTTTTCTCCGGATTGCGAACCGCTCAGATTCCATTTCTGAGTTCTTTATACGTCAGACAGCCTCGCGTTTACTAGAAGAGCAATAAACTTTCATGCATCAACTCCAAATCCGGAGAAAATAGAAATACTTTGTTCTCCCTACACAATTTTCCTAGAAAGAGAGCATATTTTTTACGAAATTCTTAGGAATTCGTCATGCGCAAAGCGTACGTTGGTGAATATTTTTTTTTCGAAAAGATTGATATTTCACTGTCAGCCTATCTCGGCCGTGTGTTATAATTAATCTTACATAAATATTCCACTCCCAGACTAATGAATCTGTCATCAATTGAAACAAATCGTGCAAAATAAATATGACAAGATGAAAAATGTCAAATACTAATTAACGGATGTCAAACATATGCTCGACGAAGTATACGAGTCGATCGACTTGAATTAAGTTCTGCAAATACACCGACGTCTGGATGGGTAATCATTCTGAAGGAAAACCGAACGAGACCAACCCTTTGGCAGTATTTATTCAGCCTAATGTAAAAAATAAGAACAAGCTGGGCAGCTGTAGAAAAATCGCGAAAGCTCGCCATGTCAGCGAGCAGAAAAGAGCTATCGGAAGGGTAGCTTTATTGACGTATAGGAGCGTGATTTGGAAAACTGCCAACACAGGTCTGCAGTTTCTCGACCGTTACACGCTTGTCAATCGTCCTGGCTTTATCAAGTGACGATTAATATTCCCGAGTCTCAAGCTACGCGTAGCTTATACCTATAAGGGTGACTGGCGGTAGGGGATAGCTGTTGGAAACGGAGGTGCGTTTATGAAATATAAAATATGTAATATGAAATATGCAAAAGGATGAAGAACGAACTCAGCGGAACGAAAATTTGTTGGCAAGTGGATGAGGGCGAGAGTTTCACCCTGCCAATATATGTATATAGGTATGCCAGTTTCAAAGTACTCTTGGAATTCTGCTTTTCTCCTAAAGCTCCGCATTCTCCTAAATGACTAGAATATATATAATACATCCTTAGAGTTTCCGGAGGTTGCTATCTGCGAAACGGAAACACAGGAATGTCGAGAAGTTCCATAATCCATAAACATTCTGTAATAGCTCATTCAGGGAATGGGTGCAAGCACGATTTTCATTCTGCATTCTTCAGGTAACACTCTGCACGTTTTCAATCATCCCGAAAAAATTATAACTGAGTGTTTACAACTCTTTGTTTTAAACTTGCTAAACCGACGATAAGGAATCCTGTATCTGTACGAATAAATGAAATAAAAAATAAAAATAAAAATAAAATAATAATAAAAATTCCGAATTTATTTGAAACTTGATTCTGAGTTTCTAGAAACGTTAGAGTTCAGAACTTGGAAATTCTAAAAGGTCGAAATGCAGACAGTTGAGAGAAATTTCAAAATTCAAAGATTCCGGAAATCAGAAAATTTAAGGGAAGCTCATGAAGCTGTCAGATAAACGACGTTGCATAGATACGCGAATTCCGCGATTCGGAGTTTTGGCGTTTCAGATCTTCAGCTTTCGGAATATGAAACCTTCGGTGTTTTTCAATTCGGAGTTATTCAAATTGGCTACGTAAACTTTCGGAGAAATAATCTTCCGAAAAACTATGAGTCCGTAGTGTAAAAATTCGGAATGTTGACCTTTCGCAGCTTTTGAAATTTGGAATTTCAATCCCACCCCATCTGCACAATGCTTTTATTTGCAAGTAGTATGCACTAAAAGTTCACTCTATGATCCCAATCTCTTCGAAATTTCTTGTTGGGTACTCACTGTTAACTTAACTGTGAAGTTACGGTGACAGAATTTGATTCGGAATTGGGTACTCGGACAAGTCTTTGATATTAGTATGATTAGGGAGAAAATAGAATTTTCCGATCGAATTTGTTACGGTTGTAACGAGGAACAACGTGATTGATTAAACTCTGATACGGAAATGTAATTATGTACGTAATGAACTTGTACGACGTTGCGTAAACGTAATTTAGAACGTCGACCGCCTTTGATGGTTGGTTAGCCTTGGCTAATCGGAAGGTCGAGCTTAGGATGGTATCGCGAGATGTGCGAAGGCCCCCTAATTATACCGTCCAATCTAACCTGCCAAGAGCTGTGATTAGACGAGACCCTCGAAGCTTGGAAATTACAAAACGTAAAATCTGCTGACGTTTAGCTCTAGGAGATCAGAAGCAGTTGCCAAGAACAAGTGTAACGTCAGCAGCGTGTCTAGAGTCGGTACTGCTGAGTAACGGACACTATATACGGTTGACACGCTGTTAACAGCTGTCGGGGGGAAACTTTGTACGGTTAATTAACGCAGCCTCGACAATTCCCGTTTCCCTGGGACAACATTGTTAGGAGAATTTAATGTCCCTTGCGATATCGAGCTAACTTATCCTCGAATTTGGCGCATTCCTCCCAACGCGACTACCACAACTATTGGACTCGGATATTGTGCGCGAGAATTTCCCAAATTTAAATTTATTGGTAGGTACTACATGTATGTAAAGCACACAAGTTTCATTCGCAGTTCATTTCAAAAATACGAAATATGTGATTGGTGACACTATTATTTTGCAGAGACCAATAGGTCGTGTTTGGGAAGATGAAACGTGGTCATAAATCAATTTATTCTTTTGCCAAAGTTCATTCCATATTTTTATTATCGCGAATTCCTGCAGTTGGTCTTGTCAAAACAGAGGATTATGATGATGTGAAATGAAGTTTGGTGATGAGGTGAATTCATTTTTGGATCCTGTTTCATTTTTCAACGGCAATATACCGCACCTCGTGACAAGGAGCGTTTTTTCTTCTTTCTAGTGCCTGTCGGACATAAAAATCATGTTTTTCGCGAATCTGAAAATCAAAGTGAAGGGTTTGTTCAGTAGAATGTCACGGAAGACCCCGAAAACCCTCGCCCAGCTTTCCTTGCGGTTGGCTGACACGCCACTTGAAACATTCGGCGCTCTCTCGTCCTGTTATTGTTCCCCGTATATCCTGCAGCGAGTTCTAGCTCAGGCAAGGCCTTTTCAGGTCGCCCTCGGCACGTGGCAACGGAAATACCTCGACGAACACGTGAAGTTTTGTGCCGTTGTCACTGTTGCCAGTCGAGCACAAAATTTCATCTCGAATAAATCCTCCCTCATGTTTCACCAAAACCACCGAATACTTCCTCACTGAACTGGACGTGGACCTCAACCATGATTCTCCTTTTACATATCGATTTATCAGGATAAGCTACTTTCGAACAAGATGGACAGAAAGTATAAAAAATTGTCATTTATATCCTTGGCATTTAATTTTCATGATCCTAATTACCCAGTAGATTCGTTCAGGATGTTAGAGGATTGAGGTGGTATTTCGTGTCCTTTTATTTCATTTCATTTCATTTCATCAATCGTCGTATGAGTTTCATTTTGACCGGGTAGATAATTCTGGTCTGTTATAAAACTATAAGCTTTGCTGTTAATCGGAAGAACGGACTGCGTAGGTCTTCCGGAGTGAATGAACAGCGTAGGTGATATTTAAAAACCGATAATATTCCGGGACGCTTTCTACGGGGTCGTGCATGTGCTCTTAAAATGATTGAACGCGTTTACTATTTAGTAATAGATTTTTTACGATCTTGTAGGGACACTTTTTACGCTCCCTATGCTCTGGCAGTATATATCGATTAACGTTTAAAACCCGGGTTGTTATAGAGTTTCGCAATTTATCTCGAGTCCTTGTCTTTTTTTATTCATTTTTTCTCATTTTTTTCCGAATGAGCTGGTGCACCCAGCTTCTTTATGTTACTCCCAAGCTTCGGTAACTTCTGCTTAATCTGCTATAGACTACCGGTCGAAAATATTTTCAAGCATCGAAAGAGATTTGATGAAAACAAAAAAAACATAATCAAATTATAATCGGATTATGAAAATGCCCGACGACCTTTCTCAACTTTTTATAGGGGAAAATTTTCCCTCCGGGAAATCGTTCGAGTGGGTCTGGCCTGTCTGCATACGTACGTTTAATTTAATTTCAAAGTGGCGGTCGAGCACTCTCTTGACTCCCTTCAAAGGTGCTTTCATTTCTCGAAATGCTTGTGCTCTGCAGTTCACGGCAAATTGCACTCGATGTTCGTCTAATAAGCATCGAAAAAATTATAAACGTACGTTACATAGATTGGTAGTTTATTAGGAATATGAAAAATTCTATTGCCGCGCTTTAATTCCGTATTCTTCGAGCAATGGCACTCATGTCTTTGGAGGTAACACATTATTGTCACTACTAACACAACAAACTCGTTAAAAGTGTCAGGAGCAGTTCCTCCTTACTTGGCTTGAACGTTAGCGCTATTATCCCGATCCTCAAGGGTTGGTTCCGAATCGCTTGTTTCTAATTCATTTGTCAAACGCGCCACGGCACCGTAACACGTGCGACAGACATTTGTTATCGTGGCACGCTGTTTGCACAATCCCCAAATCCTTCCTCTGGCATCTCTGAGCTACCATACCTTACCACTTTTTCACGAGGATACGAAGGATTTGAATCCTTCCCCTGAACCAACAAGAATTCCTGGTTCAAAGTTGCGTCTAACTATAAAATAGCCTCTTGAAATCCTCCGCACACTCATTTTTTTGCACCTCTAGGCGTAATATGTGGAAGTGAGTTTGTGCGGGTAAATATATGTAGATGGAAATTTGTGCAAAGGTATCTAGGGAAAATTAGACGGTAACGTATCGTTCATTTTTCGTATACAATATGAGATGCAGAGGAGTACGTGGGAAATTGAATTTCAGATTAGTGGAAAATATTTGCACGCCTAACCGGAAGTAGATCCTTGCAAGGCGAGGCACACAATGGATATATTTGAGGGTTCACTCGAAGCGAAATACCGTCTTTGGTCTGGAGATGGACTTGACAGTTTTTCGCGACCCTTACAGGCTGATGATTTTCATGAAAAACTTTCTGAACCGTTGAAAAAATCATAAAAGATTCCGGACCTCGACCCAGTCCTTGGTAGTAGATGTACTGTTGCGATGTTCGGCATTTGACAATAAGTATATAAAGCGGAATCAATATACGTTCACCTTTCAGGGTTCAGAATTTTTCAACTGCGGACATAAGTTTGATGTGAGTTTTTAAACAAATTTGTACTCGAGGTTGAATGCTTCAACAAGTTTATGGTGAAGTAATTCATTTGCAGCCACAAAAGTGGTGATGAAGCGATTGCTAAGGATGTGCAAACATCATGGAATTACGGAAGCTCGAAAACCGCAAAAATCGTTAACTTCTCATCCATAGAAAGCCGGAGGGAAAAGTTTTCAAGTTAAAACATCGAAATTTCAGAGAATTCAAAACCATTCATGTTTAGGTAAGCTTACGTATACCTACTGTAACCGCATAATATATTCCTGTTGCAATTGCAAACTCTCTTCTCTTAACTTGGTATGGGGTTAATGAACTCGATTGAAGGGGGATTTTCCCAGCACGATAAAAAAAAAGCTCAAAGAAACGAACCGGAAACCAAGCCATCCATTATTCTCAAAAATCTTTCAAAACCTTCGCGAAGGTCTGACTAACAAAATGGTTATAGTAATCGATGTCAATAAGATACTCTGCGGTGCGATGACTTGTCTTTCTTCCAATGATCGGTATTTGATTATGATACCAATAAACGGAGTTGTCCCAACTGATGTTATCGCGTATTTCAACATTGCGTTGAACTTATCATTGCGTAGATATAAAAATATACGGATTATTCATTTCGGAGCAGACAATAAAATTCCGCGGTTTTCAGTAAAAATATAGCAGAGAAATACTTCGAAAATCCGCAGAGCCTCCGACTTGCTCAAAACGTGGCTTTAGATAGGAAATTCTTACCATTGAATCGGTTCAAATCAAAGAGTCGCATTTTCATTTGGTGAAACAAAAATAGAATGAAAAATTTAAAGTGGAATTTTAAAAGCGGAAACAATAAAAAGCGATTCGAGCGAGTGATTGTATCGCAAGAATTGCCTCGTCCGAGTAAATACGGAAACTGAGATTGCTTCGTTCGTATTTTTTCGGCAACAGTAAATTATTTTTTCCATGCCATAGGTATATTCCACGGTTTTTAAAGCCTCTGCGAATGAAACAATGAGTCAGAAACCGCAAGCGAGTTCATTCAAGGAGACAAAAGCTTCGAACTTTTCATACCTCGGGTCAGTCCAGACTTTCAGAGATTGTTTCGGAACTGCAATTAATGTTCCAAGAGTTTTACCGCTATCTGGCATCTGCCCAAGATAAGAGACAAATTACTCGAAAATTCTTTGTCTCTTGTTAATGCTGTGGACGCTGTCTCAATGACGCTCTTAAGATTGCGGTTGACGGGATGTTTTATCATTTTCATAAACGTGGACGATAATGATGAAACACATTTATTCCTGTGCTCGTTTGCTATCCTAAAAAAATAATAAGACTCAAATATCGACTTCTGAAACACGTCATATGAGTTGGTTTTTTGTTCTCATTCAATTTCTGCCTGTAACTTGACGATGCGAACTAATAAAAACATATAATAACTCAACAAACTCGTGCCGAAGAACAAAATAAATAAACAAATAAAAATTCTTAGACAGACACGAACTTCTTTGCCAGTAACGGTAAATAGTACTTATTTTCAAAATTGTAACAAATTTTTCACATTCTATACACAATTTGAATTTACGATAATCTCATTTTCTCCGATGCAAAGAGTACGAGATACATTTAAAGCGAAATGACTAGAAATCAGCGCAAAGAAATTTTCTGCCTGTCTGCCTCTTCCTGCTTCTTCCTTTGCTTGGCTTTTTCGCTGTTAGCCGCATCTCTCCTAAAGTCAACACCGTCGCGGTCGTTTCTCTTTGATAACCTGCAGCGGAACTACTCTTAGCTTAGAGTTTTAGAGTTTCTGACTGACAATGAGAAAAATTCCACCGTACTGTGAAGCTTGTATTTTCCTACCGATTTCCCCCGGGGGCAAAAGAGTGCCAAAAGTAGTATTTTAATTGCACAGTTTACCAGCCACTCTACTGCTCTGCGTTGTTCGTCACGACGCGACTCTGTGTTGTTCCTGGCGGAAATGCCCACCCTCGATGGTTTTTCATCAGGCTAGTAGAAAAATTCACGATTTATTACCGGCCATAATGACAAATGATCGAGCAAAGGACATTTTATTCGACCGAATACTAAATCAAACTAATGCGGGAAACAAACGAAGAAAAGAATTAGGTAATAACAAATAATTCACAACTGCTGAGAATCGATAGATCCTCTCAGACGATAACCAACAAGACTTATCAGCCGAACTTGGCTTTTTGTGTAGATATACATATAACTATGTAAAACTATAGTAGCTGAATATGGATGGCTCTTATAGAGATGTGCGAGAATCGTTTCGTGATATTTTTCAATCGGAAAGTTTTCTCCTCTGTCTACCACGCCAGTCGATAAATCAGGTCCAAGAGTGAGGGTCCTTTATTTTTCGTGTTTCTTCCTTTTGTTTCGTACTCGTTGTGTTTTCCTAGCCCCAGCCCTCGATAGAGTCAAGTTTTCCTGCTGTAACTAACTGTTGCGGTAGTAGAGCCAGAGCTTTATGTACTTTAGAGCCAAACTTTTCTTATCCCATACATCAGGACGTGTATCGGCGTTCGTAAACTAGATTATTTTTATGACGGATTGTTTCTTTACGATGTATATACCCATCCATCCCAAGATACTCTTATTTTCTTCTCCACTCTTACCAGGCACTAGGAAAGCCCAAGTACAGTCAATTATTATCAACAATAAAGCTTTCGTTTCCGTATCACAGAAAAAGCTCGTCATTCTGCAGCTCAAGCGTTTTATTCATCTTACTTTACCAACTCGCAACACATTTACCTTCTTACACCATAATAAACCACCATATGCTAGGGCTTGAACTAATTTTCACACCCCTAAGTCTGGAACGTTCAATGGAAATGAAAGCCTCTCCTTCTCTACTTTAGCTCTGCAGCTTTTCGCGGAGGCATGACTTCCAAACGTTAATAATACTGTATTTAATGACAATTGTTAACCGAGGTTTCAGTCTAAACTGAAAGTGTCAACCGGATTTCAAAGAACAGTATAAAGCTACTCTGTTGTATGGGGTGGAGCTGAGATCACACATGCCATATCGGATTCGTACGAATCCATATCCATGCAGCTTTCGCGGGTATAAGGGTATAAGGTATAAGGGTTCCGTTGTCCTTGACTCAACGGTGTAGCTCAGGGCCGTAGGATTTCTGACGCCCTTGGCAACGACCCCATGGGAAACGTGTGAAGCTTGTGAGTAGTGAACAATCGACGTAGAACGACTGGTGCGATTTTTTGTTCTATCTGTGTGACGTCGAGCGTCTCTGACTCGAAAGATTATCATTAGTTATTACGTATCAGAAACTGATACAATGATTAGGAAAAAAAACAAAAAAAATTTGCGCGTAAAGCTGCAACCCAGTCAACTTTGATTCGAAATAAGCATTCAAAAGAGCAATTGTCTGATGAAAAGGCTTCGTTCTGCTACACGAGATCGTCGCTATAGGGAAGAAGACGTGATCGATTTCTCGGAGGGATGAACCACAAATAAATTTCACAGCTTGACGCTTTCCTGTTTCACGGTATCCACTTTTTTTTTTTTTAGATTCTTGGTCCGGGACGTGTTTATGTGTAATACAGTTAAACCAAACTGGTATAAATATTCTGCCTCCGTAGTTGAGACGTGACTCTCACTAGCATTGCATCTTTTCTCTAAAGCTTTTATCCTGCGAATCCTCGAAAATCATTGTGAATTGCGAGTGCTGAAATATCCCGGCGAATTCTATCCACAAATTGTTGTTGGACTTCATCATCATCTTCTCCTTTTTTCTCCTTATCAATACTGTAAAACTCCAAGCTTCAATTTTTCAATCCCTGTGGTTAGGATCACGATCATCATTCGTCCAGAAAGGGTCTACCCGTCCAGTTCAAAACGACGTGTGAATAATTTTGTTGTTCGTTGAAATGCGCGTTACTGGGGAATCTCTAACGGGTCTGATCGATAATCGCAGGATGACCATGGCGTATTAATCACTCAAATATTTGCCTTATGGATTTCTGCTGGATTGACGATGCTGATTGATGTGTTGAGGTTTTTTTTTTCTTTTTCTTTTTTTTTTTTTACTGACATAACAGAGGGAGAGCTGTTTCGCATTCTCGTTTAATCGGATTAGACACGCATGTGTGAAATCGCGTACAATCATTTATCGTGCTGTTGTCAAAAATTAGTATCTATGGACTGCTGTTAAATTGAAATCTGTCTAGACTAACGTGGCTGTTCGTTCTAATCTCGAATACGATAGATTCTGTTTTATGAAGTTTGAATTTTTGTTTATTCGCTTGCACAAGTTGCTATACTACTAACCTCAGTGTGGTTGAGGGGAACGATAAATGGAATCAGGTGTAAGTGGTTGTAAATAATAATGCTGGCATTTGGTATGCAGTAAAAACCGTATAAAATTACCTACTACTAGGCTTGCCTTCCAAAAGTAAAAAAGGTGCGAAGAAGCACGAGGGAAGGGTACTACGGAAAGAAAAACGGAAAAAAATGCATAAAAAAAAATATGGCCGAGAAAAATACGGGGCAAAGTTGAGGTAGAAAAACGAAGGTGAAGAAGATGGAAAAAAGGTAAAGGCGTAAAGGGAGAAGAAAGAATGCTTTGAATTCTTCATCTCTTCCCCCAGGAACACGGAATATATCAAGCATTCCAATTTGAAGTCCTTCTGTTAAATGCATAATGCGATTCCATCAACCCTTGGAACTTCCGGGCTCGAATCCCCCGAAATCTACACGATCATCTATTCACTCAACGCGTACGTATATCCGGGTGTATCCTTTCGATATATCAAGTCCAAAAAAAAAGTGACAAGGACTAATGGGCTGACCATCGATAGGATATATTTGTGGCTGTTATTTACGTGTCAATCACCAAAAACGCAACGCATGCTTCCTCAACATTTTTTTTTCTCTTTTTTTGTTGTTGATAGAAATGGTTGAACTTTAATTCTGGAATTGAACCCACGGCGTGTGCAGGTTTAGGGTCTTCATCTGCTTTCCGAATTAGAGAGAGGACGTTCGTTCTGTGAGGAAAAAAAATTTCTCATCACATGGGACAATCGCTTTAGCCTGTTTCTTTTTTTTTTCACTCCATGAATGTCCCTCTCAATTTCAAAATTTTACCTTTTGAGCCAAGACCCGGTTTTTTCGTAGGTTTTGATCCCCCACTATGGGCTATTCCATTTTTCCAACCCACGCGTACGTTGCTGAATGCATAACTTGCCAGCACTCACCTTCTTCCAGGTATAATTCTGTTTCCACTCCCGCCTTAACTTGACTCGAAACATTTCCGTGTCTACACTCGAGAACCCCCCCGTTCAGTTACAAACTTCAAGCACAAAGTCGGGAATTTCATACTTTCAGCGTCCTTTTCGTACTGCGAATTTTTCTGAAACATCCGCTTGCGTATACGTGTTATACACACGTGTATGGCTCCACTCTCAAGTTTTTCTCCTAAGAAAGAATCACTCCGCAGCCTCCGGCTGAGTAATCTAAAAAAAAAAAGCTCAACTTCAACCGTAGATTATATAATTTATACTTGTCTACGTGTCATCAGCATTATTCGTAGCCCATGTATGCGCTTAACAATCGAAGGACTCTGACAATATTTGCCTTTGCCCAGAGTAAGGATTAACATCAATTGTGCGCAGGTACGAAAGTTGGCGTAATGATTTCCGTAAGCCCTGCAGACAGGGTCAATCAATGGGACAGGGACAATGTCAATGATTCTCCAGTATTCTGAAAAAGGAATTAATGAAAATAGTCGTAGAAACGAAACTTGCCTGAAAATAGATTTTTTTAATATATTTACGAGTATAAGGGGATGACGAACAATAACTTGTTCATTGTGTAACCCGGCTTCGTTCTAGAATCTATTACATCGCCGTGTACCAAACCAGGCGTAAAATTCTCCGTGAAATTTTATCGGAAATCTAGTTTGAACAAGCTCTCTCCCCTATATATTCTTCTCTCTCTCTCTCTCTCTCTCTCTCTCTGCGTTTTCTACATCCCTCTGGGCGACCGTCACGGACATGACGACCAAATATTTCCCTTGAAATATTTTTAAGCCGCCTCGACATCCGTGCCTGAAGCGTTAGCAACCAGTATAGCCCTTGATGTAATTGGCGGAATATATTGCTTCCGTTTTTGGACTAACCACGAATAGGAATCCGTTGTTTGTTTTCGTACTCTAAACACGAAACTTCAAGCCAGTCTTTAGGACGCTATCAACCCTTACGCAATTTTCACCCCGTATATACAAAACCCCTCGTCAATGTTCCCAAGCTTTTTTGCCACCGCAGAGTTTCCCTGCAGATTTGTCCTCGAGGGTGACACACGTCGCTCACAATGAGGGAACGAAACTGCAGATAATTCTACCACACATTTATAGGGTGTTCAACAAGTGACTTATACCTTCAATCGAATTCTGTCATTAGAATTGAGCTAAAATGACAGTTTATTGACACTGATATTTTGCATTTTCTACAATACCAAAGAATCCGTGAATTTCAATACGAAACTCGATGATATGGATATTTTGTAGCAAATCAAAGAACTTGAAAGTACGTGAAATTTTCATGATTTGATGATAAATTATGTTTTTGGTTCAGTGTAAACACTTTTTGAAGTCATGCTGTACTTGCTTGAGCAGACCCGTGAATAGATTCTGAATCCAAAAGAAATTCACTTGTTGCTTTTAGCTCTGTTTTTTTTTTTTCGAGAAAGTTAACCCTAGAAGTCGATTGCTCATGTATAATCCCATTGAAAGGACCGTTCTCTGAACAGCAAAAAGAATGTATTCGTGATACTGGTTTCTGAAACGTTTACCGGTCTTTCTGACTGACGTGCGCGATAAAAATGACTGGAATTTGACGAACGACGAAGTGATTGGTAAAATAGTAAAGAAGAAATGTAATTGCACATTTGAAAAAGTACTTATTTCGTAATCAACCACCCTAGAGAAAATACCCATCGGATGAAGACCGATATCTAATATATATATATATATATATATATATATATCTATACGATGGTAGACTCTATTCCCTTAAATGGCGCAGATGGAATTCCCCTGTCGATATCGGTCGTACTACTCGATAAAATTGGTCTCCTCGAAATTTTCGCTCGACTACATCGTATCGTCGTCCAATCACTCGAAGTAATGCTACACCTCGTCTACGGGGATAATGTTACGCCCGGAATTACCGTGTACAGAGTCAAGTATGTGTAGAGCCATCAATAGGTGCTGTTTTCTCTATAAGGGTTGAAAATATCAACGTTTATGGCTGAATTGCCTTACATATGTACTATAAGCACGCCTATCTATGTTTTATAGATATTTGTAGAAAAAAAAAAACAAAAAAAAAATAGACTTTCCGGTGAACGGGAATTACAAACGATGTGAGTTATTCACGATACTGTAAAACTGTCAAGGTACTCGTATGTGTAGCACAGTACAGCCTAGTGCACTTCGCACTTAATATTCTAGAACGAGTTCGGCGGTCATTCGATTTGTAGTCTGATGAGTTTTTCGATTAGACACGTACGCGACGATGGAGAGGAGGCCGTAGGTGATGCCTTTGTTACAAAGCACAAAGAGAAAATTCTTAACCTTGTCCTCGGAGCCCCGTAGAAAATGCGGCTCAATTTTATTCCTTTGGGTCGTGAAAATGTAGGTAGCGCTACGTCACCGACCTTTTGACCCATGCTCTGACACAACCGCCTTTCAGCTCGAGATCGTTCCGGATATCAAACGGCCCCCGCATGAATAATCGAATAAAAAAAATAAGGGAATGGAGGGGAAAAAAAACCATCGAATTATCGATCTCTTCTTCTTAGTACACCCAAATGTTTCATGTATTTGGAGAAAACTCGTCTTTCACACGGTTATACAAAATCGTAAATCTTGAGCCCCATATTCGCACGTTCGTATATATATATATATATATAGATATCTTTGCTTTCAAAAAGTATTCAGAGGTTACATATTGCTAGCAATAACTCTCCAACCTGCGACCGTGTGACCATAATTTTAAACGTCATTTTTGCCAAAACTGAGCTTATATGCGGTTATACATATACTTTATTGCGAAAAGAACGAAGAATCACATTTTCCATACGATCGATCATCAATTTTTGACTCCTTCTGTATCTTCGCGAACCAAAAGCTTGTGGCTAAAAATTTATCATAGGTCCAGTACCTGCTGATAATCAACATCAATGCTTTCTCGTACACCCTACAACCCTGAAGCTTGTCCCAAGAGAAGTGACATTAAATTTTGTGTTCCAGCGTCCGGTCCACTTAGCCATAGCATTAAGCACCAGCTCGACCCCAGTATAAAACGTATAATTTTTCTAACAAAGAACCAGAATGCGAATTCGTTTGTTACAATATTTTTGTCAAATATTTTCACTCGAGCTTTCAGCAAGGTTTGTTTTATTTTTAATCCGGCCAAGTTTGAGACTTATCCTTATATGTAGGAACACGCTAAAGTTTAATTCAGGAAATTCGTGTAGTGTATGAAAAACGAATTTAGAGGGGTGAAAAACTGTTGAAGATGATTGATTCTGGGGAAAATTTGGCGTTTGGATAACGTCTGCCAAGAAACCTATGGTCAGTTGTTCAATTGAGTAACCTGGAAATAAGCTGACGTGAACAATAAACGATTGTTAGAAACTAAAGTCATCGCAAAATCGAACGCTGTATAAATACAAATCCATATTCCGCGCGATGACAGGATCGTACGCAAGTAGGTATACATCGAGATCGAATCGTGACAGCTGTGATCAATTATTGTTTACCCTTTTATTTGCCAGATGGGAAATTGCCTGAGTGAACGTGACAATCAGTCCGTTAGTACATGTTTCCGCACACCATGATATGCTCTCACAATTTGTTTACTAACGGCGCCTAGTCCTTCAAGGATAAAGGACAACCCTTGCGATTGGATCTTGGCCGGCTTTGTCCTATTTCAATTTCTCCATCAAGGTAAGTTGTCTCGAGACGAGCATCACACAACGGAACTAAACACTGGGAGGATAACCCGCTAACAAAGGGATCAATAAATAAACTCGTTTTGGAGAAAATCTCAACCATTGTTACCTACGACGTCTCAGAATTGAAATTCGCTAATGTTCTGTAGCAAAACTACGGATGCCATTTTCAAAATTGAACATAATTTTCGAAGACGTCTGGAATTTGGGTATCTCACTGTTAACCTTGTCACCGTCGTAAGCACAGTGCAAAATATCTCAGCTGATGGGATTATACCGTTCAAAGATCAAACCATCAGTTATACTCAACGTGAGCTTCACAATCAATGTAAGTGAATCGCAGGCTCAGAGATAGGAAAATATTCCACGTCCACATGCATAATACTTTACGGATATATAGTACCAATGAGTCTTACATAAGTCTGCTGTGAAGAATAAAGAAGGATTTTGGATGACGGAACGGCTTTGGGTAGGTACAGCAATTAATTTGGCTTAAGCCTTGGCGGAAGAATTGGACGAGGGTATAGGTAACATCCGCAAATTGGTCCATTGATCCAGCCAACCCGGAGGCATTCGAATGCATTGAGATGCTAGTTAGATGCTAATTAGTCCACCGGGAAATGCCTGGCAGCTAGCTGTCGCATTATCCGAATGAAATTTGCAACTCTGGTTAGGTGATTTAGCAGGTGACGTGACGGAATCAAGCGAGGTTAAGGGTCTCGAGAAGTCTGTTGGGTGGCAATCCTATTTCCCTTTGAAAATTTCATCTAATTACGTGATAACACGAAGGGCCTGCGGCCACCCTTCTCCTCCTCCCTTCGCACGTACCTTGACGCGATTTTAATTCATTTTTTTAATTATGGCCGCCATTCTTTTGCCTCCCCCACCATTAATTTCCCTCTGTTTTTTTTTTTTTTCATGTGAGGCTTGTGAAACTTGCACTGACAGCGAGGCAAGCGGCTGATAAACCCCCGCGCAGTAAAATAGCAATGATAAATATGATAATTCACATTTATTGTTCATTCTTTCTGTTCTAAAAACGTGCATGCGAATACGTACACGTGCGATGTATGCCGCAGTCGAAAGATGATAGAAAAAGCAGGAGATGAGTAAAGAGTACAATAAGAGCATGAATTATAAGGGAAGTCGACAGAGTGTAGTGGAGCTTGACGTGATGTGATGTGGGGCACCAAAAAGAGCAAATATAAGACTTTAATCAGGTTTGTTACTGATGCAAATAATATGATGGAAAGTAACCGAGACAGTCCGAAAATGAACTTCTGTCTCCGTTGAGAATTCCCGGTGCACAAATACTAGCCGAATTTGACGTGTGGTCAAGTGACTTATATGGCAAATATTTACTCCGCGTTGGGATTTGTCTGAGTCACCTAAAGGCAAATACTAACAGGACTGTCGCGTTGCTCCAAAGAGCAGTCAAGCTCATAACTAGCCACAGTCGGGGGTCTGGGATGCCAAATACTCTCGAGAAATCAAGAAGGATTATCACAGCAATACTCGAGATGATCACGGGCACAATGATAGTAGCCCAGAAAACGGTCTTCACAAAACCTTAACTTTCGTTCAGGAAATCAGAGCTCAGAGGCAAAGTCAGCAAACGTAATTGACCAATTCTGATTTCATTGGATTATGATCAGAAGCAGGTATTTTCGTTCAGTTCTCTTCCAAATTTGACTCCAAATGAAAGGTAGAAAAATAACTGGAATGGACTATAGTGATTTAAAGCTTTTGGAAAACGTATTTCATCTGAAGGGACTGGACTTTCGGCTGTATTTCAAACCGCAACTTTTGCAGCAGATGGTCAAAGTGTGGGTAAAAGCTCATTTGCTTTTGTCGAAATGAGAAAAGTAGACCATCCTAGCTGTACTATACATATAATAGTGTCTAGTTATATCTACCCTGATGCGGTCATAATCCGCTTACGTAGTTAAGACATAGCTACATAGTTAAGCCCTGAGGGAATGCAGGTTTGTCGTATTAAAAACTCAAGAAGCCTCTAATTGGCATGCAGAAGAAGTTATGAGCCGCCACTGTACACAAGTCAACGAAAACCAAGGCGAATAAAATCTTTGTACAAGTAATGGTTATATCTTGAACAGCGACGAGAGAGCTTCTAACGAGATGCGAGTCTGATGCCACGTCAGAAAAGCTATCAAGAAAGTGGCGTTTATTGCCTCCAGCTTGGCAAGATCCATTAAAGTCTTCGCAAACGACGAAAGAGTACTGGTGAAGAGATAAGTGCGCGTGCTCATAAAGCTTGTGGAACTACGTTCGAGCTTCCGTATGTATGTATGTACCTACGAGGCTATATTTCTTATACGGGTCAAATGCGGCGTGCATCATATACTGCCCAGATAAACATCTCTGCAACACGATCTATCATGATCTTGATGATGATGATGATGATGATGATATTCACGAGGTAGATTAAAATAAGCATAACAACCATCATCGTCATAATCTACATTGCTATACGAGTGCCCGCAACTCCTGTGGCTGTGATATTAATTTTTCATGCTCAACCCGTGCGCCGGTGTTACGAACGCTACATCATATCTAGATTTTGCACGAATTGTGCCGATTGCCTGCTATATGCATGAGCTACCGTTGGATTAGAATTTCGATGAATATCGTGGTCCAGATTCGGCAGAACGAGATTAGGATCTTGAATCGTAGTGGCAGTCGATTCGGTTTGGGATTTATTGATGGTCAATAACCGTATAAAAGTTCGGATGAAGTTTGGCTAACAAATGTGCGACGTAGTTAGGTATATTCTAAAGGCCGAGAAAAGCGATCATCCTTTAAATTGAAAAGTTCAAATTGTGGGATAAATTTCATACGTCTCAGGTTGTCTGCCGACAGAGATTTGCCAATTGCGACGTCTTATTCAATTTCTGTCGCAACATAAATCAGTCCATCGCTTCCTTTACGCGAGGCGGAAAAGTCACATGCCTGCGGAATCGCTTGAAGCTATTTCCCAAAAGTTTACTCGTTATTTACGAGTGCAAAGGACAATTTTCAACCGAAAAGCGTTAAATATGGTAAAAGAGTTACGCTGAGGTCTTGATTGAGTTATCGTAGATTTCGTTTGCATAATTACTCGCCTTGATGGATCAACGATACTTTGTATTCCACACTACGTACTACCTACCTTCAAAACGATCTCAAATCTGTAATAGGAATCCGCGTACATCTGAATAGAGAATTCTTTCAGCAGTATGATGTTTATGCGACCGGAAATGGCACCTACTTCCGTTAGCTAGCTATTTCTCTGGCTTTCTACGACAACGACAATTTCGTATAGCCTCGGAATAAATTCGCTGACTTAATTTCCGCCATTTCTACGCTATATCTCATAGGTACATTATAACATTCCGAGCGTTATCAAACGAAAAAGTATACGGGAATAAACGCGTTTCAACATTCTCATGGCAAATATTTGCCGAATCGGTCGAGACCCACCGACCTTTGAGTTATTGGTTGATCCTTTGACCGAAAGCCCAAAGGCAAACGGGAAGTTTCCTCGAAAGGGAGTCCTCGAAAGAGTGTGTCAACCTCCCGGAGTAACAGGCATTATAAGAATCCTGGCTAACATCAGTGCCCATTATTATCATCATTGTTAGTCGCTCTTCAACAGGATCAAATTAAAGCGCGTGAGCAGACGAATAAAGCCCCATTGAAGATGGTGAAAATTAGCAGAATTTGTGTGCACACAGCAAATAATTTCTTGATGTTATCTCAAGCCACTTGATCCGACTCGCACAAAAGGATCAAAGAAGTTTAATGAAAGGCCCTAGATTCGAGAGGCTGGGGTTATCAGTTATTGAAATTGTTTAAACAGGCTTGAAAGGAAATTCAATTATTTTCGCTTCGTTCGTTTGCCTTCAACTTCAGCTTCTCCTCGCTCAAACCCCTCGTCTATTATTTACCGTTAAAATCAATTATCATAGATCGAGAAAAATAACAATCTATATCGATGAGGCGAGGCAGCCGCAAAATCGAGGGGCAGAAAGAACAGCAAGGGAGAGAAACGCAGTGGATACAAAGGATGCGACTTATTACCTCCCACGTCCGAATTAGATCAAAAGGTTCGGCTCGATTCTCTCCAGCTGGCAACGCTTCTGTGTATAAGTATAAAGTCTCTGCGGTCCATTTGGTAACCAAGGCGGTGAGACAAACTAATCCGAGAAAGTCTGAAAGGATTTTCACAGGATCGGACACAAGTTAGCGACTATATCTCTTGGTCCTGCACCATTTTACTATATAGTGACAGAAAATCGTCCTGAATCACAAGCTTTGAAGCAGAAGATCCTTGGAAATGAGATAGCCCCACGTTTTGCTCATACCGAAGTGAGATTCGGATTCGGATTCATATTCAGATTCGGTCGAATTTTTGAATATCGTATTTTGTATAGAGCCTGGAGTTTCTGAGCTAGATACCAGCTAAGGGGATCTGACTTTTGACTACGTCATCTGTAGCGATTCGCGATTTTATTCAAGTGCTTTTCGACGACGATACCAAGTGAGGAGTCGCTTATTCGATCGCTTTATCGTAACGGCGCTAAACGATCATTCCCAAAAGCTAAACATGAGTTTTCGCCTCCCAAAGCATCGGGGCTGATATCTACCACCTACGACCCTTTCCACGATGAAGAATAGCATCGATCTCCACCGTCGATTTCCCCCGGTTCTCTTCGCAGATTTGTATTTCGCTCGTCGTACAAGACGCTTACTGATCTTTGTGACCCGAGACAATCTCGAGATTGGGCCGCAAGGTCGATGGAAATGAGGGACCAAATCGAGGGTCTCAATAGACAATAGAAAGGAAAAATATCTTCTTCGTCCTACGAGGTATAAGCGTAAATAATCATTTCATATTTTCAGACGCAAGGTTATACATATAGGTAGCAAAGTACGAATACTTTCGTATTTCTGTATGGATTGGCAAGCAACATGCAGAGATATATCATCAATCAGAGTATCACCATGTAGATATACATAAAATTCGCCAATAATTCGCCCTTATGGTAACAGGGGTCTGACCAGCCATCCCATGCAGAATTTGCCATGCGATTCGGATTCAAATCGTTGGCCATGAAATATAGATGGGAAAAAGAATAAATCTTAGATCGTCCCGGTTGGTTTCACGGGAACTCGAAAGACCTTGCAAAATTTCGCACGGGCTCGTACGTAAGGGTCTATATAGAAGTTCGTGTAACGACGTCGCGGTAGGTTAAAATAAGAAGAAAGAATAGAAGCGCGAGAACGACGAGTAAAGTTTCCACGCCACGAGGCGCAAGCTTTACGCCGATAAGGAGTTTCCTTCGCACTCACTCGCTCGTGTTCTTTCCATCTTTATCTTTTTTTTTTTTTTTTTGAAAAAAGATGTGTCTCGCGTGACTTCTCTTACCTCACGGATGTAAGAGATGTTATCTAAGGGATGATATTTTCCCAGGATTTTCTCATCGATTTGACAACATTAAAAAATTTGTTTTACCACTTATAGACATTTCCTTCGAGAAAACCTGCAATAATTATTGACAGTTTCAATTTTATACTTCAATCCTGTGAATGATAAATTCTTCATAATGAAGTTGACAATCGGTGTAATTGTATTGCGCGCCTCTTCCTCATGATCAACTTGTAGTTCCCCCTACTTCGACCGATGTCGCCACAATTTTTTACGTATTTTAAAACAATAAAGTTTTAAAACAAAGAAAAACGCATCCACCGCGCTCGCTCCTGTACCCACGCGTGATCTTCATTCTTTCGCTTTGTGCCGATGAGCCACGTTCAATTGAAATCGGAAAAGTAACGAATTAATTCAGAAGATGGGAAAAAGAAGCAGGGATGATTCTTCAAACAGCGACAGTTCGGATAGTGAATATCTGAAGAAACGGGTGAAGAAATTAAAGAAGAAAATTAAGGACAGAAAAGAGAGGAAGGAACGACGCCGTTCAAAACGTCGTGGTTGTCGCGAGCAACGCCATATCTCTTCTTCATCAGAATTCATTGATAATCAATGTAAGTGAAGCACATTTTTTCTGTTCTAGCCCATTGAGTAATTGTGCATCGATTCAATATCTTCGCCTGTTCATAAAATTTTTTGAGATTTAAATCTCAGACGAAATCAAAAAATTCATTTCATCGGGCTCTAACCCGTGCGAGTTCATTCATATTTCGCTGATACATGCGTATCATTTGTTATAAACAAACAGATCAACGTCGCTCAAGGGATCTGATCTGCGAGCGAATCGATTTCGTTGATTCATGTTAAATAAACAGATCAACATCGCTCAAGGGCTCTAACCCGCGAGTGAATCGATATTTCGTTGATTCGTGATAAATAAACAGATTAACATCGCTCAAGGGCTCTAACCTGCGAGTGAATCGTTATTTCGTTGATTCATTAGTAAATCGACACATCGATGGAAACAAACCAGCATCTAACGAGGGCTCTAACCCACGAAGGCTATGCTTTTTGATGATTTAAACATGAACTCGTTGGTGATAGGCTCTAACCTTTATACCAAATGTGCTTTTTAATAAAAGTTCAAACAGAATTTAATATTTGCGGACTCTGATCCAAAAATATCGAGCGGATTTTTTATCCCTAAATAAAATGTTGACTTCCAGTAGTCGGAAGCCGAAGCAGTTCGAGATCATTTTCAAGAGAGTCAACTCCGTCGAGAAATCCGACAATTACCCTAGAGGATGTCACACCAAAACCAGCGTCTCCTCCACGAATGGGAAAAAACGATCAGTTAGAAGAGGTCTTGCTAAGCGAAGACGTTAGAAACGTCATCGGGAAGCAAATATGCAGAGATAGACCCCTCAGCTCAGCCATTCATTCTGATTTTGTCGCTCGATGGGAGGACATTATTAAACACGGTCTTCCAGAGAAAGAAAAGACACAATTGATAGAAAAATATCCACCACCTAAGAACTGCGTACTGATTGATCCACCGAAATTGAATCTGCAAATCAAAGCTGCGGTTCAAGAGGCTGTTCTCAAGAGGGATGCTCGCATAATACAAAAACAACAAAAAATATCAGCTTGCATCGCCGCTGGTGGAAAAGCTTTATCCTTATTGATCGAGAAGCCTGAAACGGGAGAAAACATCCCAGTTTTGGAATGTCTCAGTGAAATGTGCAGCTTATTGACTGATTTGCAGCATGACGAATCAGCCATTCGGAAAAGCCTCATAATGGCAACCATCAACACTTCTTTACGAGATGCTTTGATTGCTACGACAGCTGACCAGTACTTATTTAGCGAAAAATTGGACGATGTTATAAAGTCCGCTAAAGAAATAGCAAGTACTTCAAAAGACCTGAAAACTGTGTCAAAAAATCAGGTCAACAAATCGACAAAAAACTGGAAAACCCCGTTCCGTCAACATCAAAAGGAAGTCTCAGCGACGACGGGCGGGCAGAAACGTCAGCAGGGACCACAGAAAAAATTTGCAGCGCAGCCATACTCGAAATACCGACCCAAGAAGGATCAGGATTACCGGAAACGCCGTTAAACAATTCAATAAGTCAGATTGCCGGAAGGCTTCGCTTTTTTGGATCAAACTGGAAAAGGATTACATCAGATTTGACTATCCTTTCTTGGATTAGTGGATATAAAATCCCGTTTGTTTCCAAGCCGGTTCAAAAATCAGAGCCGTGTCAAAGAAAATGGTCCGATGGTGATAAATGTATTGTTCGTAATTTAATATTACAACTCATTATTAAAGGCGCTATACAGGAATGTATGGAAGACCCAGACCATTTCATATCAGACATTTTCTTAAGACCAAAGCCAAATGGTACTCACAGGCTTATTTTAAATTTGAAAAGATTGAATGCATTTATTTCAACTGTTCATTTTAAGTTAGAAGACGGCAGAACAGTCACAAAACTCATGAGTTCAGAGTGTTTCATGGCATCTATAGACCTTAAAGATGCTTATTATTTGATCCCTATCCATAATTCATGCCGAAAATATCTACGATTCAGATTTGATGATAAATTGTATGAATTCTCATGCTTACCATTTGGTTTGAACACGGCACCTTACGTTTTCACTAAGGTATTAAAACCGGTTATTTTTCACCTACGCCAATTAGGTTTCTTATCTGTCATTTATTTGGATGACATATTACTAATAGGTGATTCTTATTCATCTTGTTTGAAAAATATCAAAGCAACTAAAACACTTCTAGAAAACCTAGGTTTTATCATAAGTGAAGAAAAAAGCAAATTAATACCAGATCAGAGTTGCAAATATTTGGGTTTCATTTTTGATTCAAAAAAAATGGTAGTAGAATTACCAGAATCTAAAAAAGTTCACTTAAAAGCTCTTGTTGAAAGAATTAAAGTAGACAAAAAGATCAGCATTCGAGAATTCGCAAAGGTTATAGGTTTCTTGGTGTCTTGTTGTCCAGCGGTCAATTATGCGTGGGCTTACACAAAAACCTGCGAACGAGAAAAATTTTTAGCTCTTAAAAAAAGTCAGAATAATTATGAAGGAAAAATGATAATTTCAGACGAGGTTGTAAAAGAGCTCAAATGGTGGAAGTCAGTAGCCATTTTTTCGAATAACCCTATCCGAGAAACCACGTACGATCTAGAAATATTTTCAGACGCATCGTTGTCAGGTTGGGGTGCTTTCTGCAACGGGCAACGGGTACATGGCTTCTGGAAAAAAGATGAAAGATCAAATTTTATAAATCATTTGGAACTCTTAGCCGCCTTTTTAGGCTTGAAATGTTTTGCAAATAACCATAGAAACTGTCAGATTTTGCTACGAATTGACAACACCACAGCTATTTCATACATTAATAGAATGGGCGGTGTTCAGTTTAAGAATTTAAATAAAGTAGCTCAAAACATTTGGAATTGGTGTGAAAAGAGAGGTATTTGGATTTTCGCATCATATATTGCGTCAAAAGAGAATACCGAAGCAGATACTGAATCGCGCCGCAGAGAATCGGTTGGTGAAATAGAGTTATCTGATGAAATTTTCGAAAAAATAACAATGAAATTTGGAAAACCAACAATTGACTTATTTGCGAGCAGAGTAAATAAAAAATGTAAAAAATACGTGTCCTGGAAGAAAGATCCAGAATCATTTGCAATTGATGCATTCACTATAAGTTGGAAAGATGATTTCTTCTATGCGTTTCCTCCAACCACAGTTATTTTAAAATCTTTACAAAAGATAAAAAACGAGGGGGGGGAGGGCATAATGGTTGTACCGGATTGGCCTTCTCAACCGTGGTACCCCTTGTTCTGTGAAATGATTGTCTCAGATCCATTCAGATTTGATGCTAAAACCAATATTTCTTTTTCAAATAGGAAACCAGAGGAATTTTGGGACAAAGTTACCCTGGTGGCCGCTTCCTTATCAGGAAAGCTTTCCAAATGAAGGGTATTCCTGACGACACAATACACATAATGATTTCGTCGTTAAGTAACTCATCATATAAACAATACGAGTGTTGTTTCAAGAAATGGTGGAATTTTTGCTCTATTCATTGCATAGACCCGTTCAACAATTCCGTCCCATGTATACTGAGTTTTTTAACAGAATTATTCGAAAAAGGTGCAACATATAGTACCATTAATTGCTATAGATCGGCTATTTCATTACTTGTTGGACCAGAAATGGCTCAAGATCACAGAATGTTGAGATTTTTTAAAGGTTTATCGAAATTACGACCATCAAAACCCAAATATGACTCGACTTGGGATCCAAAAATTGTTCTTGATTACCTGACTTCTATTCCTGATAATGACAATTTGCCTCTTAAAGAATTATCTATGAAACTTATCTGTTTACTCGCATTGGTAACTGGACATAGAT
The DNA here is from genome assembly GCA_963989295.1 of Ametastegia equiseti. NCBI lineage: Eukaryota > Metazoa > Arthropoda > Insecta > Hymenoptera > Tenthredinidae > Ametastegia > Ametastegia equiseti. The sequence continues at coordinate 9,721,357 of OZ022393.1, forward strand.
TACAAACTTTCGCCTTAATCAAGACAGATAATATAGAATTTAATGAAGAATCGATTGATATAAAAATTCCTGATCACATCAAAACTTCGGGTCCAAACAGGAAACAACCTCTTCTGGTCTTACCTTATTTTCCAAAAAATAAAAAGATTTGTGCAGCAACTACGCTTGAATGTTACCTTGAAAGAACCAAAAACATCCGTGGAGAAACAACTGTTCTTTTCATTTCAAATAAACGTCCATTCAAAGGTGTTACTGCTCAATCGTTGAGTCATTGGGTTAAAAATGTTCTGTTGAAGAGTGGCATAGATACAAATATTTTTAGTGCTCACTCAACTCGTCATGCCTCAACATCGACAGTAAAAAATAAAGGTTTAGACATAGATACCTTACGTAGAACTGCAGGATGGACTGAAAAATCGAACACATTCGCAAAGTTCTATGATTTGAAAATTGTAAAAGATAAGAAGGCGTTTGCAAACGTCATTTTGAACCTTTGAAGGTTCAACATTATCCTTGTTGATTGATTCTGTTACAATAAACATTTGTTCCAAAATATATCGTATCAGTAATTCTAATCGTCACCGCCGTAACATGCGTCGAACATCTACAAGTTGATCATGAGGAAGAGGCGCGCAATACAATTAAAAGATTAAACGAACTTACTTGTAAGTGAAGTTCTATCTTAATTGTATGAAGCGCCTCTTCCGAAATGATCAGTCCCACCCTTATATACACCCTTCTTAAGATACGTTCTTAAGACCCATCAAGGTTACGGCGGAGCTTTAAAGAAATGAAGATCACGCGTGGGTACAGGAGCGAGCGCGGTGGATGCGTTTTTCTTTGTTTTAAAACTTTATTGTTTTAAAATACGTAAAAAATTGTGGCGACATCGGTCGAAGTAGGGGGAACTACAAGTTGATCATTTCGGAAGAGGCGCTTCATACAATTAAGATAGAACTTCACTTACAAGTAAGTTCGTTTAATCTTTTAATTATATGTAAAGAGATAAGGTCTCAAACAATCCAGTCGAGTAAATTGTTGCAAGGTATATGTTTCTGCACGAGATATACCAATTGGCTTAAATCTCTGATGAGAGACGTACCTAATTGCTGAAACGTCAAGAACTTTCCTATATGAATGGAAAATTATTTGGATTTAAGATAGGGTAAAGTGACGATCTCGATAGTAGGGGAAAAAAACCGGATCCCATTGAGTTGAAAAGATGGCAAGTTGCCCTGTATACTGCTGATTTTATGTGAAATTATTAATTATTCAAAAGCCGCATGTGGAGGATGAAATTTTCATAAGGTTTTCCTGAATGGGTAAGCCTGGTCGTACAGAATATGAAGATAACGCTCTCTTAAGGTTGACAGAGGGGCCAAGAAGCACCGGCAGTTCTAATCTAAAATCAAGCGAGCGCTAGACTCAAGATTGAAGACCATCCCAACCCCCAAACGACTCGTGCAACGTTATTTTGTACGTCGTACCAGAATTTGCATAAATTTAATTGAAACCTGCAGACTGCAACGTCTCAGAGATATTAAACTGTATCTCTAGGACTCAGCAGCTGCTAAAGGCATCTAGTCTTCTGTAGTAATACAACCACGTGGGATATCTATACATTGGAGATATTGCATAATGCTATTATCGCTTGCGGCTGAAACAACGACCATAAATTCCACCTACTTCGGAAATCAATATCAAGTAATCAGGGCCACGTCTATCGGAAATATCTGTGTGTGAATATTATCGCATAGATTCTGTAGGCTTGCTGAGAGAATGGCACCAGCATTGAACAATGATTATACATACATGTACCGAATAGAAATTTACCGTCGCAGTTAATTATTTCGCGAAAAAATCTCTCGAATTTATCTCCACTATACTCGCATGACCAACTTTATAAGCGCATATACTTTGACCATAGTTAAAGAGCAGTGGGTGTGCGATTATAAATTTCTAAAATCGGCTCTTCCTGTGTGCCAAGAGTAAATTTCCAAAATATTTCCAGACCAATAAAAAATGAGAAAAACCGAAGAATCCTCGTCTATTCAATAGCGAGGGGAACAGTCATACGTGAAATGAGATTCTCAGATGAATCCGTCGAAGCAAAAGTACGAAAGTCTATTGAATATACCCACCCTGAAAATTATCTTTGATATTCTGGACCTCTGATTGAAAGCTATACACGTACCCAGATGAAAATACAAATTGAAAATTCATCCCTATATATATATACATTTCGTTCCCGAAAACGTAGAGAAATTATAAGAGACTGCGCAGTTTGAACGAGCTCAGTACCCTCGAAATTCCCCACAGATTTAAAACTGGGTCAACTTTTCGGCTGGAATCTCCGCATGCCCGTTACACGAACCATTTTTTTTTTTTATTTCTGATTACAAATTCCGCCTCGTCCGTCTGCCTGTACGATTTACAGTGTCCGTTAGTTATCGTCTCAAGACTGGGCCTTCTCCAGAATCCAATTATAGTAGCTTCTAGAGCCTCATAAAAAAAAAAACGGGTCAAAACTATACGAAGCTCATAAAATGCGAATATTATCAGATCCTTCGTATCCCGTGATCTCATTTTGTATGTTGTTATAATTATCCCGTAAGTCCTGATAAAGCGACAGATTTTCTCCCTCTGCTTAGAAGTTCAGATGAATTTAAGTGATAAAACGTGGTTAGAATTGACGGATCAGTAGGTAAAGATATATGTGCGTACGTATTCAGGAAATAGATGGAAACGGACTGTGAATTTGTATCCCGAATCCGTATTTGTATAGGTTTCAATAATGTCTATCAAATTTCCCAACCAGGGTTGGCATCGCTCATAGTGTGTATAGGTTTGTATGCATAGAACGAAATGAATATGTAAAATGAATTCGAAAGGCAATGATATTGCAAATAGTAATACATAAGTTATATAAGGAATATGACTTGAAGAGAGTTTTAATCAAAACTTTTTCGTTTCCATCTAACAATAATCGCTACTACTACAGGACCGCGAAGTTTCTCGTCATGATATATATGTATATGTATAGAGGCTGTTATGAAGCAGAAGACTTGAGTAAAAAGGGGTTCCTTTGAAAAGTTTTGACCGCCACTTCTAATTGCTTTACAAGCAAAATAAATATACTGTTCTATATGCAAAATCACAACCAACAATAAGAACTAACAATCGGTTAACGAGCATGATGGCAGTCAATGGCCATTGCCTCTTTGTGAAACGTGCTAATGATGTAAACTGTATAGGCTCACGAAATCGAGTGAAATAGGAATGCAAAAATACTCTTTTAGCGCGATGATGATTAAGTTTGCGAACCAGAATCTTGATGAATGGTCGCTTCATCGGTTAAGGTAGTGGAGATAATTCGATTGAATTTCCGAATAATTCGGTAAGAAATTTACATTCGATTTTCAAACCTTTGTACAAACACGTAAAAACGTACATGAAATAATCTTATTTGAGCAATGCTGAGGGTCAGGCACAGCAGTGGCGAAAGGGTTCAGTTGACGCTAACCACCGCGAATTTGGAACAGTTCACTTGTCATTTAAGGATTCGCCAGAGAAGCTGCGGCTCAAACTGTATACTGAATGGAAAAAGGAAAGATAGAAAAACAGCTATCATCAAAAATCAAATAAAATTAACGACTATGCTACCCGGCTTCTATTGATTCTCTGCTTTTTCATGGTTCTTGCTCTTTCTTTAGTTTTGTTTGATCGAGTCCAAGCTGCAGCTTTTCGGAGCCTACCGAATCTTTGAATTGAATCTTTGGTGGTTCCAGCCGAAAGACGACCATCTTTTTCACTAGTTGACCGATTCGGGGGAAAATTCATTTCTTTGAGAATGAAAGCGAGCGTAAATAATCGTGAAAAGCTTTTTACTCAGCGATTCTTCAAAGGTTTTAAAGATTCCAGCAAAATGCTCCAACGTTGTAAATGTGTAGGACATGCGCGTAAAGACTTGAAATTAACGGGTCGGAATTTCGCATGCGTGTTATGCCATGCATTTATATTAATAAACTCTCTCCCCTGTCCTCGTATCTATACAATCTAAACGTCGACGTTGATCAAACGAGCACGCGATGCTTGCACGCGATGCCTGCTTCTCTAACTGGTTTGCTTTGATCATATTTACGATACGTGAAGGATTACGCAATACTTTCGGAGCAAGTATACCCCAAATGAACAAAAACCTAAAAAAAAATTACGACCACTGACGGAAGAAAAGAAAAGCGCCAAAAGATCGAATGAGAGATCAATTATAATGTAGAAATTAGGAATAGGATTAAAAAATTCGCTCGAATTTTCATGACTATTTGAAATGGTTCATAAAAGCTGAGGAAAAATCGATGGAAAAGTTCTACGTAGAGAATCACACTGAAAAGGAAAAAAAATGTTCTCAATCGCTGGCCAGAAGAAAGAAGGCTAGAGAAAGAAAAAAAAAGAACGGAAGAAAGAAACGAAAAAAAAAAGATAGAAACAGAGGAAAAGGGAGATAGAAATCCTTTCGACGAATCAAATCCTTGGCGAACGTCCAAATGCGTCTCGATAAGGGCAATTGAGATTTAGTATCGCGTTCGGATGACCCCACTTCCGGTGTTGGAATTAAATCCGATCTTCCAATCACTTACGGAGACACGAATGATTAATCAGAAGCTCATTTAACCGACGACAGCTGGGTGGATTGTTACCACGTTAAAATGCCTCTTTCAGATTGAAAAATACTCCATCTTTACATGAGTAGGTATGAAATTTGCTCGACTAAACTGGTGCCGGATAGTAACGTAATTTATTTTCACAAGAATACGTTCGCGGAGATATGTAATTCGGGGAAAAAGCCCCGTTGAGAAGTTGCGGAAGAAGTTGCCAAAAGAACCTGTCCGACCCCTGTACGAAGCCAATTTCCTCCTGGTATAACTGCGATCTCGTGTCTCGAACCATCTACAAACGGCCGACACCACGTACCTTGAGAAATCGTCCCTTGAGTCGAATTTTCTCGCCTTAAAAACCGCCAGAGATCTTCAACGCTCAGCACTGATGGAAACGGGCAGTAAAAAATGTCGATCGAAGCTTTGGAAAATAATGAGAAAAATAGAATTACAAAAATACATAGTCCACCGAATTTTTGCGAGAAACTGAATTTTCTGTGAGATATGCTTTTTGTAATACATACTTTGGAACAGGTGTGAGGATACTACCAGCCGACAGTATATTATGCACCGTTCGTGAATTGAAGTTTTGGAAAATCGATGAAAAACGTTCGCTCGGTTCTTGGAACCCAAACAACTAAAAATCCGTAATCCAGAGCTTGAGCTTCCCGGAGGTTGGTCATCGGCACGAATGTCGAATTACTCCGAAACGTGGAAAGTTTTAGCGAACCCTACGCCGTTATCTGGATCAGAATCCACGAAACGTGATTGGAGAATTGTCGGGGCGAAGCTTGCGAAGGTAGAAAAATTAGCTAGAACAACGTCAAGGCGATAGGGAACGAAGCAAGAAAAGTAGAATCAGCGAGCGAGAGGCCAGCCCTCGTAAAAATCTTATTGTTAGTACGCGAACGTCATACAAACCTGAGGTAACCTCTTCTCTACTATGGCAAGTTACTTCTCTATTTGGACTTTGCCACCACGGATCTGCTCGTAAACAGGAAAAAAAAAAAGAATTTTTATTCAGCTCGGTTACGCCCTCCGGTTGCTCGTACTTATATACGATCCACAATCCGTGAAGCTGCTCTTCACGACGGATCCAACCATCTGCCCAGTCCCCGCACCTTGCGGATGTCCTTTCACAGGAAAGTTCGAGATTGTTCAGCGAAGATCTCGTCCGGAAAGCTCATCCGGTCCAAGAACTGATAAGCTTACGGCGACTCTGAAGCAACGAGAAGAAATTGTGGTCTTCGTTGTGAAAGAGACGAAATGGCGAAAAGCTGAACCTCGATGCCACACATTAATCGTATGAGTGCGGTAATACGAAGATCCTCGATGACTGCTGACTGTCAGCAAAGTTATCAGATGCGGTAGGAAGTTAGGAAATAAATCAGGATTATATACCAACCCGGGGTAAAGGAAAGGAAAGTGAGCTAGAACTGGGTAAAACGTTGCATTCGAAATGTAGATGGAATTAATTTTGGTAATGGAGTAGCTCCCGTCTGCTTCGACTGGTACTAATAGCCCTGCAAGGCAAAGCTCTTATTTCCCTTCAGAAATATTTTATTTATTTTTTGGTACATAGAACAAAACAGAACTATGCTTTCTAAAAGAAATACAACATTTATCGCGGAACTTTTCCGGCTCGTTTTCTACTTCCGGGAATTCGATAATATCTTCGGAGTTTGGTACCAAAACGAAATATCATTTCGCGTATTCGGGTCAATATTTACCGGGCAGTCAAGAAACGTGACTGAAAATATAACAGCCAACATAGTCACGTAAAGAACCCGTGTCATATACTCACCGACTTTTGCCTCATACTTGCGGAGACTTTTATCATTGTATATAAAACTTACGGATCGCAGGCGAGTAGGTGGAATTGGTATCGAATACAAATTGCTGTATTACGTAACAAACACATACTGCGATATAGAATTGACCGGAATCAAATAATTCCATGACATTTTATTGACGCGATTTTGTATCTGGGTGATATTCCAGTTCTGTAGAAGGGCTTCCAGATTTACCTCACGCCTCGATATGTCTTGGACAATTTTGAGCCACCTTTATCAGTGATGTGCGCAACCAACCCTAAAATCCCTTCTTTATCGTATCCCCCCGAAAATCCATCTCACTAAAGATATCTTGGCCCGGAATCTGACTCGGCAAGAGAGATATATCTTGTCAAAGGATCCCCAAGATATTTAAACTGACGAACGTAATGGATAGGACGGTTTAGGTACATAGGAATGAGTTTGGTCAAACGCAGGCACCGCGTCGTTAATATTAGCGACAATTTCTTACCCGCTTCGATGCAAGGTTGAACATTTTTTGCAACTCGAATAAGAAACAGGGAAATAAAAAGTCTTTGAGAATAGTGACGAACGACATATACAAGGAGCAAAAATTAATAACCAGAGATGAGAAATGGAAGGAGGGGAAAAAATATAACCTCCGCACAAGAGTGATGCCCTCTTCGTGATGAAGGCAGTTGATAAAAGCAGTAAGCGCGATGCATCGGACATATAAATTGAACGACCATTATTCCTCGGCAGGCTTCCTACTAGGAGCACAGAATCTATCTGTGGACTTTGCAGACGGGACTCTCCAGGCAACATTTATTTCAATGCCAAAGAAAGTAGGTAATCGTATTTGTCGTGCGGTTCTAGCCAAAGAAACCTTCGAATAAACCTGCAAAAAGATAACAAAAAACAGCGCCCCCTTTTTCTAAGGTTGAAGCGAATCCTTCCGGATCAACAAAAGTATAAGCACCTTCATTCAGAGGAATTGTTGCCGTACATTGTAGTGATAATAATGGCAATAAGGCTCACGTATGTGTTGATATCATCAGATAAAAATACCGGTAATCGGACACCTCGAAAATGAGATGAGTCTCATTTTCAACTGAATAACTTTGTGAATTTCCTACAGCTGTCCAGCCACTGGTAGAATTTCCTCAATCCACCGAAGTGAAACCTGTGAACACTAATCGGAATCAAAGGATGGAATAGGTTCTATGATGGTTCGCGTGAAATTCGCGTAATCAGGCAATTCAATGAAGATTTATCAATGGAATTTAACAGGTACTTGCACACGCCAAGGATTTCTGTGTTCATCAAAGACGTTCAAGCATCTCAGCACTTTGGATATATAAACGAAGGAAAATCTATAATAGAGGTTCAAGTGTCTCCAATCAACATTTATCTTACTCGGCGAAAAGTCTATTCGCCGAGTTCATCAATAATCGGAGTATTATCTTGGACTCATTCTTACCGATCGTAACTTGTATAGGTGGTATACCTTATACCTTAGATGTCAGTTTCTCACAATCAGTAGCGATCTCCGTAGGGGATTACCTCGCAGTTTCTCAGTCTAGTCGATATCTGGAACACGCGTCATGTATGGGCCACCCGTCTTTACCGTTCTCACCGCAAAACTTGACGCGATGGAATTTAAACGACTCCACATACCTGAGTTGGCTTCCAGACCCCATAAAACAAGACTAAATTGCCTCCAATCAGCGCCCCTGACGATGTTTACGACGACAATAGACTCCTTAATAGACTCCTTCCAGGACACGTGAATTCACCGAGTAGTTAATTACATACTTCAGCATTTCACCCCTCGGTTCACCCAAATGCTATTAGGTATTCACATCATACGTGTGTCTGAGGACGTGTAATTTTCGAGTAAGAATCTAATGAATTTTTGATGCTACGCAAAACCCTGAAGCCAGAACAAATAACCTAGTTGCAAATTCTGTACTTCAGTAAGGCACGAATCAATGCCTTGCTCTCTGTTCGCCTTGCGGGTCTTCCGGTACCGGAAGAACAAGGGAAAGAGGAGTCGATCCTAGCAAAGAATTTCTCCCTTGAGTAGCTACTCTCGAGTGTTTGTACGTTTCATGCTGCAGGCCAAGCGAACCGGGAAAAGAAGTTCAGAGTTTGTATACCATTCGTTGAGCCTCTCAACGCCTCGTCTACCTTCGCCTTGTCATCCTCGACAGAACCCACACGTAATCACGCCAGTTTTTTTTTTCTTTTTCTTCTTTTTTTTTCTCAAACGTGTGAATGTGTCTCTGTGTTCTGTATGTGTAGAGCTGCGCCGATAGCGCCTGAAGCTTTTTCCCAACTTTTTCTCAACATCCTTAGTAAGTTTTTTCATCCGACTAGGAAAACAGGCATACCATCACTCTTCTACGCGAGATATATATGCAGATTAGTGTGTTTTCCAGTCGTGTTACAGGACGTCAACCTTTTCTCTCTGGTACAAGAATTCTTCGCAAACGGTTGTTTAGCATTTCAACGATATCCAGAGAAGATATCACCGACCCACTATATCTCTTTGCGCTAGATTTCAGCAATCACTTCGGAACCCAAGGACTCCTTGGCCGTATCTTCTCGCCAGACTCTTGGGAATCTTAGAACGAAGGGAATTGTAGAGAAAGATAGGGACGAGAGACGGGGCACGTCAAACCATCGGAAGAGAAGGAAAGATAAAGAGGGAAAATTCTTATACTCGGGAAAATCTCTATAACGCGAATGCGAAATGAAATTTCTTGAAAACTTGCGGACTGTCCTTGCTCAGCTCGTTGCCCCAATTAAGTCACTCCAGAGCCTCTTCGCCTCTTGAAGCCAAATATAGATACACGGTTGAGGCAACAATAAGGTTTCTTTAGTGGAGAACGTGAACTGACAGTCCTGGCATGAGACAACGTCTTGTCGTTCAAGTTTCTAATTCAATATAAAACCCAGCTTAGACTCTGGATATCAAAATTTCTACCACCTTCGTCGTGTATACCAAGTTGAAACCACAGTAGTTGATACGCTTGTTATCGCGATTTCCTATATTCTCGGAGCATGAAAATACAATTAGTCTTCTGAAAATTGTTCGGTAGGTATTGATCGTCAGTTGAGTGGAACTTTCTTGTTAGTAACAAGTTCTTCAGAGAAGCACAAAAGTACAACGTTTCGCTCCTGAGCTTCAAAATTGGTAAAATCTTTCAGCTGTTCTTTCCTATTTACCTAAGTATGTAGGTATGTATACATACATCACTCAGAGAATCAGCCTCATAAAGTATCAGTTAACATATGTCCTGGTGTCCTGAGTGAGTAGGTGTGGGAACATACGAGGAAAGCTCGTTCAAAATTCACGATCTCTGAGAACGCGTAGGATGGAAGCAAGACGTAATTGTGGATCAACGAGTTTGCTCCCCCACGTTCTTATTAAGTAAGAGATACGCAGAGGGTGAGACTAAGTACGGAGTTCTAGGATCAAGAATCAAGCTTCGACACTTCCGCCTAGTCTCATGTAAACCGAGTAAACATCCTTAATGAACACTGGCCTCTCCTCAACGTCTATCGAGCTGATATTGCACGGGATTCAGGACACTGCAGAGGGTAAACTATTACCGAATGTATGTATGTGAGTACGGTAAAAACGGAGAGTATACTTGCCGCTAGATACCACATATCTTCAATGTGCGTCCCTATCTGAAACATGTAACATAATTCCTGACACGGTCACCCCATGATAATGTGCTCTGTCGGGAATAATCCTAATCAATTCACACTGTTGGTATTCCGAGAGTGTCGAAATGCCGACAAAATGTTCGAACTTTTGATGAAAACGATCACCCTGTAGTTAGACAAAACGATGCAAGTCGAAACGCGATGAATAGATTTCGAACGAATGTAGTTGCCAAGATCTAAACTTCGGCTGGATTTCGCAGGTCGCTAAGATCCGTGTATCCGTGAACGGAGTGGCACTTTGCTACGGAACTCATCGATTTCCATTCCCAGAGTGACTTGCGAGATTTTTCAACCCCATGTAAAATTTACTCTGGGATAGGCGTAGCGGAGTATATGTTCATCTTCTTCTCTTTCTTCTTCCTCTTCTTCTTCTTCTTCGCCATCTCTCCAGGTTAAGGCTTAACCGTCATGGTTTAGAATTCTTCAATTGCCACGATATAGATAGCCTAACACGTGCGTAGACTTGGCTATTTAGTCTTATGGCGTGCTCGTAAGAGCGAACACGTATATGTTTTAATCGTTTGGGATTCCGTTGTGTTTGACCTGCAGTACTGTGAGCAGCAACAAACTGATGCTGGAATTTCAAATCCCGCGTTTACTTCTAAGCGGATAAATCGTCCAAGGATCATGAACTTTGGAGAGAGTCAAGATGATTATCGAACTCCCAGTGCTGGCTGAAATTTTTGGTAATACTATTCGATCAGGTATTCGTGTCTTTTTCCAATTTCAATTGCAGTTGCAGCTCAATGTTCGGCTTGATTAACAAACATCCGTTTTAAGACCCGCGTTGAATTTAGTACCAAGTTCTATCCACTAAATACGTATAATATCATCCAAACGTGGTCCTACCTATAGGTATTCAGTCTGGGATATGAAGGTTATCGCGGATGGGATGCAAGCCACGAACTATGAGAGCGTGATATCGCTGGGTGAATTACTGTTACGCACTCAGCCATCAATTTTCGGTTCCATTTAGCACGACAGCTTGAGTTACGAAAAATTATCATGAATAATTAGCTGTCGTTAATGGACGATCCGTGCTTCGGTGAGAGGGAAATTATTATGAAGATGAGTAAATAAGTGTTAGGGATTATGTGAATTTGGAGGATTTGCGACTAGACATATCTGGTCGCAATCATTACGCACACTTTCAAGGCGATTATTTAGAGTGTTTTCGATATCCTGACGATTATAGTAAATTATAGCTCAGCTCGAAACGATTCTTCAAGCTTGAAATATAGGCGTATGTCGCTAGGTGTAGGTATAGGTATAACCTCGTCGGCATTTCTAGGTCAAAAGTAAAAAATTAATCCAATTATCAGTAACACCATCGACATCAGCGAGCTATAGAGTCGATTTGTCAGACGGTCCTTAAAAGTGTACTATTCAATCCGGTCGGAGAATTCCAGCAGTTTTATCGTCGGACTACTTGGGATACGCAAAAACTTTGGCTAATATAACTTTTCAATTTACTGCCATTTTAATTACTCGACTTTTATCCTGGATGTGTAATGGAATGTAGACGTTCATGAAAAGAGAGAAAGCAGAAGCGAATCGTCTCCGATACAAAATCATTTCACAGTACGACACACGGATGATGTTTCGTGTCGTTATCACAGCAAAATAAGCGACCAATAAAAACCGTGACCACTATAACAATGAAAGGTAAATAAATGTGGTCATTCGACAACTTTGGTCTATGAGTGTGACGTGCATATGTACGAATTGCAATGTACATTTGATACATGCCAACACCGGAAATGTTACAACAAATAATTAATTTGGCAGTAACGAATGTAGTGGTATACAGCGTCCGGGTAACCGTCCAACTCGATAATTATTGTATAACTCTGGCTGGAAAATCGGTGTCCATTTTCACGATGATATTTGCCAAGCCCGCGTTCTCCATCTATTCGCTATTTTCTATTTTATAGCTGCAGTAGGTATAGGTAGGTACTGTTAAAGCTTTGCTCGGATATCATATTATTGGCTGTTACTCGGATGTTCTAAATCCACGGAATAAAAAGATGAGCGGAATATCTCGTATCAAAGTTATCAGCTTCGAGGATAATTCTTTCTACAATATAATTTCCGGGAAATTGAATCCGCGATACAGTTTCAGAGTTCGATGGAAAAATAAATCTACAGTTGACGCGAATGAATCAGAAATTGAATTCGGTAGTTTTGGTCTATCATTATTATACATGAACTAATTGAATTACTTTGGAGCCTGATAACGTATAAAGTATAACGGACGGAAACCTCCGCGAAGAAGGTAGTCTCCAATGTCACATCCTGACCGACCTCAGTTCCGTTTACCTGCCCGAAATTACTGGGGTAACAAATTAGACTTTGCCGAAGTATCGAGTGTCGTGAAACTACGTGAAACACACAGAAATCGATGCCAATTTGTCGCCCGTCCATTCAAGACATCTCGCCCAATGTAATGGAATTAAACGTAAATTCCACCGTTCTCCAGAGCGTCGACCATACCTAGTGAATATTCTCAAACTTATACAAACTGCCCTGAATTCTCCCGTTCCCTTCCGGCCCACGAATGCATCCATAAACATTAGAGCACCCTGGTTTCAGGACCCTAAAGCTCAAGAACATTTGAATAAATTTAGCAGGAAAAAATTTTCACCTCGCGAAAATGTCATTCTGAATAATTAGTGCGAACGGACATTGATTCCCGGATTCATCAAAGCTCGGCTAATTGCCCTGCAATTGAAAAGGAACAAAATACACTGTCTCTTATCATACAGCGCTGAGGCAGGTCGAGGGCTGGAAACAACCCAACCCTTATCCTAACCTGACCACGGTACAGGCCGCTAGTGGCAATTAGGGGCAACTGGATTTAAGGTTGAGTTGCTCAAACGGTAACCGTCCGACCTAATTCGAGGTTCGCAAGGCTGGACAGCACTGGTCTTTTCTCGTAGGCCAGTATACTAAGCATACGCATTAACCTTAAGGGCGGTGTAGCGATCTGAATACCAGCTGACAAAGTTAAGTCTGCAACTGAAGATCCCAAACTTTGAGACTTGGTATACCTACCTTTAGTTTACCGTACTTGATGAGTCGACGGTGCGTGAAGCGCCAATTACCTTACGATATTCCGATGTGTGAGACGTACCTTGCAATTTACCAAAAAGTCATTAACATAGATAGCGTATTTATTTCCAGACTGCGTGAACACGATCAGTACACGTAATTCTGCTTAGAAAAAAATATGATGGGGTCCCCAGAGGAGATAGTAATTACTTTTGATCAAGAAACAATTTGTTTTTAGACAAGCTTGAAATTTTTAATCGAATTTGTAACGCGTGCTGCTGTGATGGTCGAATGTGAAAATTTTTTGCGTGATGTGATGCCATTGCTAATCACATTTAGAACTTGGTATCCCCTAACCTCCTTCGAGCGCAACGGGGAATACCTACTGTAGACGTGTGTATTTATTTTTGTGCAAACGTGTTTTTGGCACGAAAATTTCTTCACGCTTGTCAGTCCTACCTTGTTCGATTACATATTTATAAGCCTGATATTTTTCCAGTACGAATAACCAATTTTCTATTCCATTTTCTGTTTCAGGCCTCATTCTATTCTACAGCCCTGAAAACCCTGATCTCTATGTCTACTGTGATACTGCTTGGCCTCATATCTGCTTATCATGCCTTAGAAGTTCAGGTACGTAACACAGATTTTTCTTCAACCGCCATTTAAGACTAACAAACTTCAGTATTACATCGAAAAAGCCACACACTAGATTTATTTCCAAAGTTTGTTAAACTCGGATAGGTGAACATTAGCCGTCACTACCAATAATGATAATGCAAACTGGAACGGGATAAGCTCATATAATTCAGAGAACATTTATCCTGCAACGTCACATGCTGAACTTCCACCAGTTTCAACAATAGAACGCGAGGTTAGAGTATCCTCGTACATCGTACAATAGGTATCTTATATCTAAGGACTCGTCGGGACATCTCGGGAGGCTTCTTATTGATCAATATATTACTCTAGCTCTAGAGGTTGGAGCTAAGAGGAGCTGCCAAACGATAAATACGACATCGTGCAAGCCGAACGTCGTACCTACATACATCGGCGCAATTGTACGTAAAATGAAGTTTTGCTGGATTTGTTTATTGAGGCATAGATTTATGAAGCGAAAATTCATCTCCATTCGCAGTTTTCTTAAACGTCCGTTTAATGAAGAGTTGCTCACTCGTTCGTAGGTACCTCCTTCTGGAATGTCGAATTTTTTTTCTTTTCACTCTTGATAAAAAGCTCAAGAAATACAATCCTTTCTCTCAGTCTTCGAAATGACCCCAACTCCATTTCTTTTTGATGGTGTGATTTCTTTTTCTCGAGCCCTCATCGACGATATATTATCTGTTACATTTTTATCCCTCGACGGTCAGCCTCCGCCAACGCTTTCCTGGCTAATGGCAAATCTGCCATGGGCTAATGACCACATTATCTTTCAGGGAACAGCCTATCTCTGTCGATAGACAAGGACAGCTTCAGTGAGCTTCAAGATTTATTAAATCGTAACCTTACCTGGGGAAATATATTTTCCGTAGTCGGACGAGAGGCAAGATTTGATCCTGTTGACCATGTGATGGAAGTTCGAAGTCTGAATATTTCAGAAAAAACTTCAAAGATTAATAGCAAGTTCGTAGATTCAAATATTGACAAATATCTATCGCTTTGTAATAGTTGTGTCCAACCAACTCTCTTTGCTCCGTTTACCTTGAAAGCCCAGTGGAAAGGTCCAATTGCAGCTTTTGAGTTTGACTTGTAACTCGTCGAAGCCACATGCCGCCCTTCATAACTCACAATCAGTTTGAATCGCTGTCGTCGAATGGGGTCTAGTTCGATGCGAATAGTTCTATCGATTGGCAACTTCTGGAAAGGCGAGGTACATAGCAGCGCCGTCAAACTTTCGCGACAATTTAAAGACTTCGGTTCGAGTAGAAAGGTCTTTTTTTAGCAATTCTCTTTCCCTCAACGTTTTAGACCTCGTTGTTTTATAATGGCTACTAAGCACGCTACAGAAATAAATATTTGAAGATGTTTTTTTTTTTTTCTGTGCCAAACGATGTGCAAATAACAACTGGGCAACTTTGCGGCTGTATAAGTTGCTGTTTCGTAATAAAAGTCGGGAAAAGTCCGTTCAGGTAAAAGCTGAGGGAATCTATATCGTTAGCTACGGATTTTCCGTCATTGTAAATTCTGGGATTATCGTATTAGGATTTGGACTCATCCCAAAGACGGTTTACCTTGATTGATCAAATTGCCGAGTCACCAAAATCTCTGCTGAATTTTATGGAGCAAGTTTCCTTGCCTCCCATCTTGCCCGAAATTACCTACCGCTGCAGTTGGCTCAATCCAAACAATAAGCCACGAGTCAGCAAAACTCTATACGTCAATGAAAGACAATAGATAAAGCCCGCGGTAATCCACCTTTCCGAGAAAAATGACTTCTCCACAATCCGAAAGAGTCCAGAATTGAAAATCTGCAGCCAGAATGGTATTTTTCTCAGATCCAGAGTTCTGCAAAATACGTTGGTGAAAAGTAAGCTAGCAATATGCACTCCTAGATATGATGTAACGTGTCTAGAGCAACATCGTTCGGTGTCAGATCGGTGAGACTGCAAAATTTCCCGAGCATCAATCAGAAACTAAGAATGCCTGTCAACACCAAAGACATCTCCGATATTGCAGACTATATTCGCTGTACTCTTCGAATATACAGATTCGTTTGGAATTCTAGGAAACATGGGCAATTTTCAAGCATGCAAATGCGACGTATCCTGATTAATTGCACGATGAATTACACGTGATACAACGTACGTTATACGTCGCAAAGTTTTGCGGAAATATACTCTCCGAGGAACCAATCGATCGCATTTGGTGATATTCGTAGAACCTTCGTCACCAGAAGACAGTTACGAATTAGTGGATTTCTCCAAGGTCTAAATTGTTACCTTCGTCGCCAGGGTAGGGTAGATTCATCCGAAGCCCAAAACTAATGCAAGTTTCTGAGATTGACGATTGTACATCAAGGCTCTGCTGATTAATCGATATCACAAAGTTCGCGGGCTCATCTTGGTACGTGGAATTTCACCGTAGAACAATATAACTTTAAAACTGCAGTGGAACGAAAAACTATGTACCTACTTTGAATGTGAATGGATGTTTTTAACGAAATTGTTCGTTGATTTTGTCTTTTTTTCATTTTTGGTAAACAAAAAAAAATAGAATAATATTGCCTGAATTTAACCGATGGTAACTGACTCGTGAATTTTCGTCGTGCGGGACAAATTGGCTGGCTAGATAACGTCAGTATGTGTAATTGGAATTTAGCGAAGCTAAATGGCTGTGTCGTATCTTGTCAGATTAGTTGGCGGTCGCGTTCACAAATACAGAGAAACTCAAAGGACTATACCGGAAAGACGTATCAGAGGAATTAGGTGGCTCACGTTTCTAGCCAAAGCCCCCAATGCTACGATCAAGTAGTTGAACTTGTAATTGATCCTCCAATTAAAGTACCTACGAGGTCTTAGCCTGATACTGGAACAGAAGCGTGGCGAGGATATAATCAGCATAGCATTTCGTCACAAGTTAATATATAAAAATCGTGTGCAATTTTTTGCCTAGTTGAAACCTGGCCATCCTTACAAACGAGCTTTCGTTCAAGACTTTGAACTTCTTGCAATCATATTCGCTGTAGAAAGGCGCACGAGCAAAGATTGATCACGATCACGACAGGGTGAAAACTCGTCGGAAATATAATTGAAGGACTTGAGGAATATACCTACCTACGTTTGTCGTTTATAAAGCGAAAACGTGAACGTAAATTGCCTCACGTTTCGTATAACATACATCGGATTTCTTTTCTACGTGAATAACTTCAATCGAACTATCCATGTGAATTGGTTTTTTTATAGTTTTTTTTTTCTTCGCTGCGTTTTCAACCTACGCGAAAATTCCTGTGGATCTCGTTCATCGGTATGAGCATCGTTAACATGTGTTTTAGGGTATCTGTTAACTATCGAAAACATTCATCGAGAGATCTTTATTTTCCCTGCTTAACAACTTTTACATTAAATATATGTATACTTATATACCAGCGAAATGGAAGCGCGCGGAATTCGTTTGATGGATACTGAACGATCATTACCATTCAGTACTAGATATGTACTCCAGACTTTATACGGACCTTTTTTACTTCTCTTTTGGCGAGCTATTCATTCTCTACAAAAAATTACGACCGCCATCCCGTCATGGCTTGTGTATTGATTAGTGCATAACGAGAACAGAAAAATGAACGGAAAAAAAAAAAATGAAAATCCCAAAATATCGGATAAAGGGTATTGATAACCATAAAGTTTCAAAGGATGTGTAACGTATATCAGCTGCAAGGAATTGTAATGAACGATGTTGTAATTAAAATCCACAATAAACAACAAACCTAACCTTTCAACTCAAGTAAGAATCGCAGATACGCATGTCCTATGCGTAATTTTCTTTGTGTCTAAACATTTCTCCAGGATCTTGGTCTTTAGCGGTACATGATGGTGGAGATGAATAAGAATTGTGGGTAGTAGGTGGCCACGGTATAGGGTATCTCAGGGGAAAAAATATCTTTGGGCAAGATTCCAGGATTTGAGAGAACAAAAAATGAATAAAAAAAAAAAAAAAATATCGAATCTTTGAAAGGACGTCTGAAGGCGAAGGATAATGATTTATTAGACTGGTTTCTACAATGTTTTTATCTTATTGTTTCATTCTCGCAGTTATTCATGATCGACAACTGCGCGGACGATTGGCGGATCGCGATGACCTGGCAACGAATCTCTCAGATATCCATCGAGTTAATTATCTGCGCGATACATCCTATCCCTGGGGAATATTACTTCCTGTGGACGACCAAGCTGGCTAACAAGGGCGGCGACATAGGGTCGAAGTGGGTTCCCTACGACGTAACATTGTCGCTACCGATGTTCCTCAGACTCTACTTAATCTGTCGCGTCATGTTACTGCATTCGAAACTCTTCACTGATGCCTCGTCGAGGAGTATAGGTGCCCTAAATCGCATAAACTTCAACACCAGGTTTGTTCTGAAGACCCTGATGACCATCTGCCCGGGTACCGTACTTCTGGTCTTCATGGTCTCCCTCTGGATAATCGCCTCCTGGACACTGCGGCAATGCGAAAGGTACGCCCCAACTAATTTGTCTTTATAATCCCTTCAAAATGCTTTGCCCTTCAAAGCACAACGCGTATTCCACACTTTGCCTCTCCGTCCGTGCCCAAGGCTTGCCGAAGTTCGTCCCTAAACTTGAAATTTTCAAGAACAGATTGTAGTTGATTCAGTAATTGATTGAAGGGGTGGGTTTTTGAGTAAGTAATAAAATATCCATGAAATTATAATCCAAATCGCGCTCAAAAGCACCACAAGGTGTGATGTATTAATTGCCAGGGGCCTATAATAGAGCTTAGAAATCAATACTGGGTAGTTAGTCGGGAGTGCTTAATTTGAAACCAGTAATGCTCTTCGGTACGTGAGTTCACGGTCGAGATGAGAACCGTTTCGAGTTTGCTAGTAAATACCTACGTGGAACAAAACCCTTGTTAATTAGAGGCAGGCGAACGCGGAAATTGTCGATCCGCAAAACAGGATGCTTCGAGAGCATATTCGGTATGAATTGAGTAAAGCTTGTAACGGTATGCTTGTAACTGGCTCTAAAACTATGAAAATATCTAATCCTGGGGGTTCTTTGTTCGTGAACATGTCTATAGTGCTCGTGTCTGTGTACTGGAAATTTCTATCGAGCGTATGAAACGGTAGGACTAAAATATTTTACTAGTGACATCGTCCAAAGTCCTTTTACAACCTCAATCCGGTGATCCTACGAACTGCACGTTTTATACGTTGATCATCGCGATTCTTAGCTATTTTTATCACCGAACCTTTTCGATTGGATATATATATATAGATTTGCGGGCGTAAAAACGAGAAGCCCGCACCTTCAGGTCAAAATGAAAATGTAAGTTCTCGGCCATAACTGGGAAACCGATAACGAACCTTTGGGCGAACTTATCAGACGTTGGGTTTATTGCACTGAAAATGTTACGGGGAAGTTTCTAGTCGTAATGATTAATCGATGATAACCAACGTGAATCTGCTGCCTTCGTTCATCCTATACTGACTCGTGCCACCCTGGGGCACGGAACACACCTTTCAACATTTGCCGCCTCCTTGATTATCAAAAAATCACAAGAGACCACTGCCACTACTTTCCACATAGCATTTATCATTACACGCATCACCACAGCACAATGATACTCGACAGCCTCCTAACGCAGCATTCGAAAGACACATACGGTTTCAAGTTCGGGGGTAAAAGGCAAAAGGAATTCTTCGGGAAATTTTGATTTCAGCACGAAATTTCGGTCCATGTAACTTTTTTTTTTTCAATTTGAATGACTTTGGGCAATTGTGTGATGAATAAAAAAATTTCTCTCCCGAGTGTACTTTGGGCTTGAAAGAAAAGAAAAGAAAAATTAAATAAAGCACTTGGTAATGGCGGTATATTTTTGAACGCAAGTTTGTCAACCTCGTGTAGAAAGTTTGTTGGTATGAAATAACGTTGATGTTTCCAACGCGAAAATATATGGTTTACTCTGTAATTCGGTAGCACATGTGGCGAATAATAACAAGGAAACTTGGGAGGCTCATACCTAGGACTAATTGAATTCAATGGCAGAACTGTCGAGCGTCCTTTACCCGGCGTACAACTTGAATTAATTATTTCTTGCCCCGCGAAATAGTGGTGGTTGTGTTATTATATATATGTATATATATACATCACATACATGCGTATCCGCATTTGTATATATATATATATATATATATATGTAACGGAGCTGAGCTTTGTGAGAATGCTGCCAATCCATGACGTGCGCAAATTACAACAAAGAAACTATTCGGGCGTGTACCTACACAATAGGTGCAGTTATTACAGTACCACGTGTATGTGACCATATGTCCGTTAATACTTACGTATATATGTATTATAGTCAGGGTACAATATTCCATGAGGATTATCTCACTGTGCCTCGATCACTCAATCCTCCTAATGTGTACTCACGTTCTTATCACAAAGGCAACACCACTGCCGTCACGTAAATCAAACATCAAGACACGCGAATCTCGCGAAAGGGTGCGGTGACATATCCATCGAACTCAGCCCTTCGAAATAATCGGCCTTATACATGGTATATCTACTCTTGACTCGATCCAATTTCTGCTGTTGATTATACTGCCTGAATTCATCATCTGCAGTTATAGTAAGTAACTGATTCAATATTGGTACAGAATTTTTTCTTTCAATCGAGAATAATTTAACTGCAGTTTGATGATGAAATTTTTGTTCTGCAACGCCGATGCAGTAATTTCAATTTTGATGATGTCTGAAGAGTTTTAGAAAATAACGAAATGCTTTGCTTGGAAAACTTTTCGATCAAGTAACTGCAGTGGTTTTGAACTTTGACGTGGATCGAAACTGACGATTATCGAAACGCGTGACAAATCTCTTAATAAAAAACAGTGCTGTTAGATGGAAGTTTGGAAAGGATGAAAAAAGTAAAAAAAATCGTGCAAGTTTGCGAGATTCTGGTGCGATTTTTCAAGTTTGTGTGCATAAACGACGCGCGCAAGTCACACCGGCGACTGATTTCGTGTCATTGCTGCAGGCAAATGTCAAAGCGATCTGTCAAATTCAAATGTCGAAACTGTCGAAGAGAATACGGTTATCGGGATTAAATGTTGTATTCTCCTCCATTCTACCTCTGTTTAAGTATTCGACTGATAGAATGCAACTGATTATTTCGCGACACATCAAAGAAAATGAATTTGCGGTTAGCAAAATCTTCTACAGTGATCATTCAATACTACTTTAGCCTCTGATCATTTATTAACTATATTCTCTGCCATTGTGCTTCTTCTTGTTTTTTTTTTCTTCGCTGTCGCGAAATCACATTCAAAATCTAACAAGCATTCACTTCAGCGATTTTTTAAGCTCTACTAAAAGTCGCTCGGGAGAGAATGACAAAGTTGAAAGTTGGTGTCGGAAAATTGAAAAATATTGAATCAAATGAGAATAAAAAAATTTAAAAAAATTGAAATGGGGCGTGCGCGCGTGAAATGCTCATTACTGATATTTAAAAAAGACGGATTAATAAACCAAGAGAAAAATCGTACTAGCATTGTGTAAGTGAGCGAGATTAGATCTGGACCCGAATTTAAAGATTGATAAAATCTGTTGAACGGTCAATTGAGTTTTCTCGGTGAAACGTAGTTGAAAATTAAGTACCGTTGGGAGTTGTTAGCGTCACGTACTTTCAGAACTTTGATAATGGCTAGGCACCTTTATGTACCACAAAGATAATAGTCACAAAAAACACTGCACACTTTACTCAACTCCCATGTTTCTCTTCCTTATATTTTCCTTCTTCATACACGGAAGTTTGAACGATAACGATAACTCCATACCTTGGTTATCTTCAACGCAATCTCCCGAATCACCCAACTGTCAGCTACGTCGTTGCTGAAAAGAGTAAGGCGCAGAGATAACCGATGCAAAATCGTTCAGACGTCCCCAAGCTATAGCTACGTAGAATATCATATAACTCGAGGGCGTTAGATGCAGAGGGTATAATCTCGTCCCTGGATCTCTAGCGTAAAACGTTTTGCAATTTTCTGGTATATCTGCCCAGAAAAATCTAACATCTATTCTAATGTGGAAAAATATTGGTTACTTTGTACATTTTTTGCTTTTTTTTTTTTGTTTTCGCGGTTTTTGGCTTTCTTTTCTCTCATCTCATCGCCTCGAGCTGTCCTCTGGGGGCTGTGGCAAATTATTCTATAGATATGAAAATATGGATGTATGTATGTACTTTGATATTATACGTGGGCATGTAGCATACTCCAGCGTGTAACTGACGTATATGGGTCATTAAATTCAGGGAAGCAATTCGCCCGAACTGTTGTTACCCATGGAATAGCCAATAGAGAGTGTGAAATATATTTAGCATTAGAGAGATTTTGTAACGGTTATCTCTCGTCTAATCCTCGTTATTCTTGCTGGATTATAGATATACGCAATTCAACGAAAATATCGACGTTTTTTTTTTTTTTTTTCTTTTTCTTATTTGCGATTGGCTGTAGATGTGAAAAACCTCTTGTTAGACAGAGTTGGATATTTTTCGATTCCTTGAGTGTTTCAGTTTTCAGCTTTGCCAGAAACTTTCATTCCAATTTTTCGAAATTGATTTTTGTGTTTAAATGTCTACATATGCGTATTTCTATATTTATACATATATACATATAATTGAATACAAATATTTCGCCATAGCTTGTAGTAAATCGTGTAATATCTCATACATACCTATAAATATAAATTCGTTATTAAAATTAGTGCATGCTATACGTGTGAAACTTATAATAAGTTCAGAAATCCAATACGTTTCCGCAGTCGAAATAATACGAAGATAACTAACTTGCGAAATTCTTATTAGCAATTTTCGGGGAGTGACAAGAACTGTCTCTACGTCTTTAATAACCAGGAACGCGAGAAATTGAAGATAATATCTCTTTAATTCGCGTGTCTGAGGCTCTTTGACTTTGAAAAAGAAATATCTTCAAAGAACCGGGGCGAAACATCGCGAGTTTTGTCACGCGGCACAAAGCGAGGCGAAATGAAAAAAACGGCTGAGGAATGAAAATTCTATTTATTGTCCGTATAGTATTTCTTGGCAAACATTTTTATTTCATAAACAGAAAAATACAGTACCAGATTCTGCTTGTCTGTATCACGTGTTACTGTCGCGTCGCCATGCCATGCCGTTCTGCCGAGATTCGTTGGCTTTCTGACAGTAGCAAACTGCCTTCGCCAAGGAAACACTTATTTTTACATCATTTTTCTAGACTGCAATTTTCCCGTCCCGATTTATCACGGATAAATAATAAAATTGTATAAAACTTTGACGCCTTTGCCATATATATTGGTATGGATAAATCGGGAACCCGGAAACGTCTGACCGCCACCAAATTTGTTATATTTTTCATAAATCTTCGGGTAACGCATATGGTATATTAGATGCGTGTTATTTCGACTGCAAAATTTTAGTCCTGTATCCGTATTGCAGCTACAGAATTACGTACCTTGAGCAACTTCAGCATATTGGCCCTGCAATTTTGATGTATCTTCGTCGTTTAATGAGCTTTTGAAAATATTTTTGGTGTACGAATAGCCCCGATTTCTATGAAAATTTTTTCAACAACCTGTGGACTATTACTCGCAGGAATAATAAATCTTTCGTGCAGAGTCATAATTAAAGAAGAATGATGATTCAGTACGTTCGAGTACTATAAGAGCCCTACCAAAACGTTGCGCTTCATGGCCCTTAGAGGAATTTCATAACTTAGTTACGAGCGTTGATTTCACATTCATAAAATAATAAAATCGACTCCAATCTCACGCTTACCAGTTCTTGCATTAATTAGTCACGGCAGATTTGAGCTGATTAAGAGAGGGATCGAAGATACTTTGGGAAACTTTAGTGCTCAAATAAAGAGCGGAGATTACGAATGAAATACGATGAAGTCCAGCAAAAATCCGGGTCGATTCAAGAGAGTGCAAATATTTTCCATTCGGGTCTAATTACCTGAAATTAGTAAAATTTTCATCAAAACGGCGGATTATTACTTGAAAGTTTTTTCATTTAATTCCACGGCGTTCGAGGATCTGTTATTCCAATTATTATAAGATTAATTTCACCTCAGATAACAACCGAGTTCATCAGAGCTCAAAATTGTTGCTTCAACCTGGTGTCTCGGTTTTGGTTTTCCTTTCTTAAGACTTCTATAACAACTGGTAAAAGGCCACGTCGTAAAAAACTACGGTAATGTTATCTCCTAACGAGCCCTTGAGTGGCCAGCAAATGGTAATTGTGCTGAAGTAGCAGATAGATATATTTTACACAGGTATTATAAACTTTGGAATAGTTTTCTAATTACACGAGCTCCTGGACCTATAAAAATTAGATGAGGGGTAAAAACGAGAGTGAATAAAAAATAGTAATGCTTTTGCGTTGCCACTGAGAATCTGCAGATGGAAGACGACTGCGGGCACTTCAAAATGTTGTTTATTTTATTTCCAACCTAACCAAAAGTAGAAAAAGTAGAAACTGGCTATAAGTCGTGTAAGCGGAAGAAGTCCGAGATAATAAAAACAAAAATCCTGTCTCAGATGCAAATCTTAGTAATATTTTGGCAGGCGATGTTCAATCTTATCCACGAACGTGGACAAATAGACCACGAGAGATTTTCGCATACGTTTGTCTATTCTCATGTTTTTCTTACACAGTGCACTGAACTTTCCGATAGTCGCGTTGAGGTTTTTTTTTTTTGTTTTTTTTTTCGGACGTTTTCTTTATTCTTTTCTTCGAACTTCTTCAATTGCTTCTTTCGCATTTATTAGCTGAGCCATTTTGATAGGGACTTGGAAATTCCGTTTCTAGTCCCTATTTCAAGAACTTGTATTATTATACCTTAAAGGATCTCACTCATCAAGACCTAACATCACATAAACGCTAATAACTAAGGGAAAAGCTTGTCTGCGTTCAAGAGATGGATGGCACTGTCAAATTGTAGTTCACAATATTAACCTCTGGCCTCGGGTCGACATTAGGCTTTCCCTGTGTTCACGTTCTTCTTGTGGCGCCAGCGATCCATCTTGTAAAACAACGAGACTAACGACTCGGTTGGCTAAAGTTGATACCGTCTTCAAAAAATTGCAGAGGAAAAGTTTTTTCGAGAATCTTCTGTTTATACTACGATAGCTTGTAGAATCGTGAAAACTAATCGACCATCGTCAACAACTTTATATACTGCCGATAGTTCCCGTATTTAGACACCAAAAATCTGATTGATTCGTTTTCAATTCACGTAGAAATTAATTGATTGGCCATTAAAACGTAACTTCGATATCAATCAATCATTGATGATCAAAAATTTGGAGCCCCGGAATTTGCAGGCATCGAAAATAAAGGCATTCCACATCGTGACTAAATGATAAAGGTTATAATGAACAGCATACTTCTCACTACTACGTGTATATGATAATGCCTGTCGTTACACCGTGCCTTTGGCCTGTTGTGCTGTTTTGTGCACTCATTGCACACTTTAGCGTATTATGTTTCATTCAAGAATAATTATTTCAATTTTGCGTCGATAACATGTTTCTGGCTTGAAAATTTGGCGTCTGTGTCTCGTTTTTGTTCGAGTGTACAAGTTCTATGTACATACATACATAATCGCTTGAGAGATTTGAATTTTTAGAACACTCTGATGTGTAACGAGGACCTGTAAAAAAGTACCCTCCACGCGTAACGTGAATTCGTCAAATATGGTATTTTGTAATCACGTACATGCCATTGACTAAGAATGATTCAATATGAAACGCGTACATCTACATATACCAAACAATTTTTAAAACGCAAATTGACTTTTGATCCTCTGACCATTTGATCAAACTGAAGCGTGGGAGAAAAAATTCAAATTTCCATCCGCCTGATATATTGCAAGTGTGTATTACCTGATGTATGTACGTAATATACTTGGGTATTACAGTACCTATACGATATATTGGATTTTTCTTTCGTATTTTCTTTCGTCGTTTATGAATGTGGTATGCGCTTATTTCTCGTTCATTTTCAGCACATAAATGTTTTATAACATTGGTGCATCTTGACTGTTCGTTCTGATGATTATTATTTATTTACCTGATCCACCCTAACTTACTAATCGCCTTTTATATCACTCGACACCTTTACTTTTTACACAATCACAAATGCAACGCTAAAAAAACCTCACGCTAAAAATGAGATTCTCCCAATAAAAAAGATGCATATTTTAACGCAATTTGGCATGGCGGTAGCGCGGTGAAAAAAAAAAAAAAAAAAAAACTATTTGGAACAGTTATTCAATTACTTATATCAATCTCAGTGCTGAAAAATTTCACTAAAAATCCGCTGTACTGCATGAATGTCGCTAGAATCCATTAAATTAGACGGATAAAAATTGATAAAAGCAATAAAATAATGGAAATAAGCGGCTGAAACTTTTAATTTCTTCGGATATTTTCAATCGCAGACAGATATCGCGTGTTACATTTATTTATTTTCGAAGTGCTTTGTCGGATATGGCCAACCGGAATTGAAGTTTGAATAGACAGAGCAAATCAGAGACAATATCTTCCAATAATAAATTACACCATTAATGTAAAAGCGGGAGAATTGGTCCGACTGAATTTCTAAAACATTATTTCAGCACTTCAAGGGTTAAATCTAGTCAATAAATGTTATCGTCGCGCAAAGCACAAAGCGAATCGATGCGTCTCGACGAAGAGAAACGCGATCGAACGCGAATCAGAGTCGTAAGCCTAAAGCCCGCGTTATCGCCAGCCATACTCACTGCAATCCACGCTTCTCAAATCTTGGATCTTGAATCTTGAATCTTGAATCTTTTCTCCGATCTCCGATCTCCGTTGCTCACTTTCGCGACCGACTGTAGTGAGAATTGGCTGCTCATTGTCAGTCGCATACGCAATCCCAAATTTTGCAATATCGTAATTACCAGATTCTGGTCAGTTGCGAATTTAGTACCTTCTCTTTCAGTTGAGTATAGAGTCCGTTACTGTTACCTTTTTCATTCCGAACTGGCCATCGATTAAAGCACCTACTCGTACCGTTGACGCCAGAGTTATCAATGAATTTTTAACTCGTCCTATTAAAACTTGTGCATATTGAATCAGGGGCTGGGAATAATTGATTCGAAATTTATAAAGGGAATCTGTCTCTCTGATGTGCATACGAGTATAGTTCCAATTCCAATGTATCTGTGAAAATCGTAATCATTGGTACTCAGTTTTGGAATAAAATTCGAGCAGCGTGGATTCCTAAAGTAAATCGAAACTGAACCTCATGTAATTCCTGATTAAATAGAATAGCAATAAAAAACCTAAGGTATAAATTTTTCAAACAATTAAAATGACGAATGATTTGTTCCATTGTACGCCATTGTTTCCGCTAACAATCATATCGAAAGATAGTAGGTAATTTCAACTCGGATATGTCGACTGGCGGATATGAATTTCGATGTTTATGTCATGATAAAATTATGAATTGTTGTTCGGGGCAATGGGGTGTGAAGCTGAGTAGTAATTAATCGGTAATAGCGTTATAATAATTTGTATCTTGTTATTTCTATTCAAGTCACAATATAGTATAGTTTACAAACAGACTCCGATTCTTTAACAATAAGAATCAGCTAAGTGAGTTTAATGAAAACTTCCCGTCAACTGTGTAGTATGAGAACAATAATACAATGGCACCTAGAGTAGGTACGTTGACAGAACGACTTCCACTTCGTGTATCACACATTATATATCATTGATCCGAATTCATATCCCAAGGTTGCTTCTAACGAAGTACAACTTTAGCGTTAAAGTACAACATTCCATACGTGCAAATGGTGAAATCATTCTGACCTATATAAAAAAAGAAAAAAAAGTTGCAATTCAAACTAAAGAGAATCGGTATATAAAATCGCGATGTAAACTCGAGTTGTGGGTAAAAATATGGAGCTATAACTTACATAGCATTGAGAATCCGTTATGGCATTCGATTTGGATTACATGGGGTCTGCTCAATCAGTAGGAGGCTATTTGCCGATGTTGGACTTCCGGGATATCGGTGTCGAATATGAGATTGAACACGGAGAGATAAGAAAAATGAAACCGAAAATGAGAGAGAGAGAGAGAGAGAGAAAGATGGCTACGGAGACGGCGACGGAGAAAGGAAAAAGACAAGGAAATGTACATGGAGATAAGAATGAAAAAAAATGAGGATGAAACTAATGAAAATGAAAAATATCAAATAAAAGAGTGTCGATGTCGTGGCGTTGTCGTGTGTGCACCGGGCTCTATATCCGCCTGCAGGTTCTACGACGAGGAGCATGGAAATCTACTCAACTCGATGTGGCTGATCGCAATCACCTTTCTCTGCGTCGGTTATGGCGACATTGTTCCCAACACGTACGGAGGCCGAGGAATCACCCTGACATGCGGCATGATGGTAAGTCCTTTATGTTTCGAGAAAAACGATCCAACGCTGGTCCAGACAATAAAAACGGATGCGGACTACAGGTGAGAAGCACGGATCGCCACATCAAACATCATCGTCAATGAGATGAGACCTTAAAGCTGCGACTTTCGCGGAAGATACTCTATCGTAAAATTTACCATAAATATTGGAAATTGTCCCCAGCTCAGCAGCCGGGTATAGTGAGAAGAAATGCTGACGAAACTATTTTTCTATCCATATGAAAGTTTGATCTTGGATTAAATCATCTCTATTGATGAAATGATATGCGGGGTCTAGACGTTTTATAAGTCCGATCCGCTCGTATTAAACTGGATTATTTGTGAAACTGTTAGGTGAGTTTCTTCCGCGTCAGTCGTGGACGATAAGGCTTTCAGTTGCCAACTTGCCATGGTGAATTTTCGGTAAGGTTTTACTCAGGAATACGAATAGAGAGATAAACCTGATCAGGATTTAAACGTCCAGCTTAATATCGGCTGCTGCAGAAAGTACGGGGATCTCCCGACTCACCGATCGTCGCAGCGTTTAATAATGAAAGTCCAACAGCTTCAATCCAATCAACTCTAAAGGTATTCTTCAACGAGCATTCCCTTATATCTGTGTAGCCACTTCTTGTCGATTTGCTTCTGTTCCCAAGTGCTTCGTATTTTGATTAAAATTACCTTTTCACTGGTCGTCAGTCAACCAGGATATCCAAACTCTCGGTTATCCTCTGCAGTTATAGTTTGCGTGGTCTGTAAATGTGCCAGTTTCGTAACGGGTTTAGGTCCGATTCGAAAGCACAATTATCACCTGAACGACTTTCAAAGACCATCCCTGACCGTGTTCCTATAAGTTTTATGGTTTTCGTTGTAGCCACGCGGATTGCCACTAGGTAAGTTATGATTTATTCAACGGAGTGGCTAGAATCTGGGCCCACTATCTTGCTCGGCGTGCTTACGAGTATACCTACCAAAGTGATGGCGGTCTGGCTTTTGTGTGCTGCGATGCTCAAGATAAGAGTAAAATATAACATTAAAAGGATAGCATTGTTTCAACCCGACCCTCCTCACGCGTATAAAGCTAATTCTGATTGTGCTGAACAAAAAGGAAAAATAAATACACCTGAATTAGGTCGTTCTAGACACATTCGTTATGCGAATGAAAAAAGATGGGTAAATAAATAAATAAATGAAAATTATGCTTTGTACGAATATGATCCTATTCTCGGATGATATTTCTATCCCGTATTGTTGTTAAAGAGCTGCCAATACCTACAGCTGACGTTAGTGAAATAAATTTTGTTTCGTCATGTTCGCCTGACGATCGATCCTTCCACGTACATACATACCCTCCAGTATACCAACTACTTTTACGGTTTATATTCACGCCGAGGAACGGTGCTCTGAACTATTGTCAAGGAAATGGGAGTACCTTCACTGCCAATAGCAGAATAATTTTGACATAACTGAGTGTAACTCAGAGAAAAGTAGGAGGTTCGAAATAGTATAGGTGAAACGCGCAGGGAGGATATACGTGAAACTTGGAAATCGAGACTTGATTTTTGCGGTAAAACGAAATCTGGATAGTACATAGTGTGCGAAACAGTATACTTTCTCTCGATGATCGATTTTTATACTTATTTGGGGTTCTTCGTACACCTGGGCCTCGTGCCGAAATTTCTCATCCTTCTATCGGCTGGTAAATCAAATGGATTGTTAGGTTTCACGACGAGGAGCACGCGAACCTTCTGAACGCGATGTGGCTCATCGCCATCACCTTCCTGAGTGTTGGATTTGGCGACATCGTGCCGAACACTTACTGCGGCCGAGGCATTGCTGTTTCGACGGGGATGATGGTAAGATGTCTAAATTATAATAACGAGCAACCGGCCGCGTTGTTCGATATTCAAAACTACCCTGTGGCTTCCCGCATCTTGGAAATATCTATATATGTAACATTGCGATTGGTCGAAAGTCAAACATATACCCTCAAGATAAACGGTCTGATCGAACCTTTGAGATCTAGAGACTCGAATGCAAACTCATTTGTATCGGTGTTCGCTTAGCGTCCCGTATAGTTTCCAAGTCTTCTCCCAAGGGGGTCTCGTAGCTAGCTTCCTTTGGGAACGTCGACTCTGAAACGAACGTGTACCATCCAAGGAATGTGGTCCTTGCTGAAGAATTTAGGGGCCATCCAAATGTGTACCTTGAGTTTAAATTTCAAGGAAAAGTTTATTTCGGTGTCTGTATTTCAGGCCCTTGGGAAAACCTAATCTGTATAAATCCTCTGCTTGGTTGCACCAACTTCAATGAGGGTCTGCCGAAGTCTGAAACTATCAGATTCTTGATATTTAATTTATCAAAGTTTTACGACAGCGGTAATTCGAACTGCAGAATATCGAAATTGAATTGAAAATTCTAGAGAATTGGTATTATCGCTGGAGCACTCGGGATTTTATGGAATTATTCCTGATAGTTAAGGCTGCAATTTTCCATGTTCAAATCCCACATCGGATTCGTTGGATCGATTTAATGCTTAGCTGACCATTTTTACAGGGAGCCGGTTGTACTGCTCTACTCGTGGCGGTTGTTTCCAGAAAGCTAGAACTGACCAGAGCCGAAAAACACGTTCACAACTTCATGATGGATACCCAGCTGACGAAGAGGGTGAGCCATCTGTTGATGCATTATTAATAACTCGTCTTAATCTCGTCCAATTGCATTAAACAGAGTTTAATATCGAGGAAAATGCTTTTGCAATTCCAACAGATAAATCCCCAGGTCTTCTTACGGTTCTCTTTTTACATCAGATCTTTTTCCTCAGATGTGGAAAGGTATATCGCGGGTGGGGATTTCATACAGTGACAAATTATTCCTAGTTAAACTAGTTCCAATAATTAGATCTTCATTGAGATAAATTTCTGACAAGACGTTGTATTCGCGACATCCTTGTATACATAATTCACACAATGCAATGTTAATTGATGTATAGCACCGTTCTCAAAGACGAGGACTACGACGACGTAAACATTTGATTAATTATACGGCGCCCAGCCCCGACTGCTTCGAACCTCTACTGAGCTTTAACTAATGCCCAAAACCCCCTGCCAAATATCACAGGATGGTGTAGGCGATTAGCCAAAGGATGTATACGCAAGAAAAAGTCTTACGAACGACTGATAACTTCATTTCAGATCTCATGATTTTATCTTGGAAACTGTTTTTATTTTTAGTTGAAAAATGCAGCCGCCAACGTTCTCAGGGAAACTTGGCTCATATATAAACATACGAGGCTGGTGAAACGCGTCAATCCCGGTCGCGTCAGAACGCATCAACGAAAATTTCTTCTGGCAATTTATGCGTAAGTTTTTTTCATTTCGACAATTTGATTTGCTATTATTCGTATAGCATAACAAATAAACAAGAAAATTCAACCGAAAATTCTAGACGGATACACGTGTCTACTATATGACAACGACGATGTCCATCAAAGAACAATACGTGCAGTTTTTTTCCTTTGGATGAAAAAGTATAGATTTTACTGTCTCGTCTTCTGTATTTTCATTATATCTTGAAGCTCGATCTTTCCTTTTCATATTTTCATAGCCATTCATAGCCACGTTGAATGAACGGTTGTTCACTCAATCTCCGACCTTTCTTACGAGCATAATACTTTCGAGGATCAATCAACCTTGATTATTTTCTAATTATATTCATTCTAATTAGTTGAATGTTTCATTATCAACGTGTTTTAGGCTCAGGAAAGTGAAAATGGATCAACGAAAATTAATGGACAACGCCAACACGATAACGGACATGGCCAAGGTGCGTAAAGTGATATTCTGCTCGTATATATATATATATAATATTTCTGAAAAATCCTTGATCCTTGCCAAAATCCCGAAACATATTTTTCGAACTACATAATCCGACCTTTCTGTTAAATTTCAAACTCTTCTGCGGACATTCACATAATAATTTCATTCAACGCTTATAGCTACAGAATTCACCTGCAGTAATGCGAAACACCTGATCGAATAACTCGAGCTTTGATATAGCAAATAGAAAACAGGCCATTGCCGATATTTGAAACACAAAAAGGGGATCGTTTTACCATAGTTTACCAATCGCACACTCCCTCTTTGGCCAATTACCTTCATACGCCCCCAGGTATGACGGAAGTTGAAAAAAAAAACAAAAAAAAACAATCAGTATAATCAGAAAAACAGACGTGAATCTAGGAAAAAAAAAACCAGTCGACATCCCATCCCATCTCGTAAATCTATAAATGTGACCTTGGCGAATACAACTCGATTCGCAAACATACCTATATCTATCTATCTACCTGCCTACCTACCTACCTTATACCTCCGGAGCCGAAATTTCCTCTACTGAACAAGTTATTGACGCCAGTCCTAACGTGTGCGCAGACGCAGAATACCGTCTACGAGATCGTCTCGGACATGAGCACGCGGCAGGACGCTTTAGAGGAGCGGCTGGTCAGTTTAGAGGACAAGCTAACGGCCCTTCAAGAACAAGTCGAAATGTTACCGGAAGCTTTGACCCGAAGTCTGGCCCAACATGCCGAAAGACTTGAACAAAGACGTAACTTTTTACATCCGGATACTGCGGCGATAGTAACTTCCGGTTGTGGTGGTGGCCTGGGTATCGGTATGCCCGGAAGTACAACGGCGGCACATCATCCTCTTGGAAATTTAGTCACATCACCGCTGTTGTCACATTCACGTAGCGTCCCATCGGCACCTAGTACAGCGTCTTTACATCCCTGGCCAGCAAGTCCGGTTCTTCCGCCAATATCAAGCCGCACACCACATCTGGTACCGGAAACTGGGAGACACCATGGCGCCATGGGACACCAACCTTCGGCACCAACAACTTCTCAGTCCGCTACCGGACTCGGGACAAACACCAACCAACAAGGCCCAGGTCAATCAGCACCCAGCTGAGCCTCGTCCTTGCAGCCGCAGCACTCGTACTAATCAAAGGGCCGTAAATTTTGTCCGATGCGCTTCGCGTTCCTCTGCCGGGAATTATTGTTGTTTCATTCATTATAGACGTCGGTTGTTTTTTTTTTTTTTTATTTGGTTTTTTTTTTTTTTTTTTGGTTTTTTTTTCAAACGGGGCTCGTCGATTCATATATAAGCGTGTTAAACTGCACCCTGGGCAAAGATAGCGAAGACTTTCGAGGAAGGTATATACAATTTCGTACCTATACAAACTTATCGTATGTTCAACTAAGATGCGCATATATTGGGTAAGGGCAGCACTTATCAGTCTTTCTCATTGTTCTTCTGATCCTTTGAATTAAACTCATCCACTTTCGGACTACTCTTCCTCATTTTTGTCGATTTATTTGATATAGAATGAGGAAAAACGATCACATCATTTTTCACACGTTTTTATGGCCCGTGGAAAAAGAGAAAGAGAGAGAAAAAAAAACCACCCTTGCCATTACGGAGAAAGGAAACAGTCCGTTACACCTTTTTTTCACAGGATCTTTCATTGCTCCTTCTCAGTTCATATTTCTTTCATTGCTTGTCACTCAATCGCTTTTTCTACCGTATATACCTACAGTGGATCATTCAACGTCAATATTCTCACTAATGTCCCTTGGTAGGTATTCGATGAAATATCATCACGATGAAAAAAGTCCTTGACGATCACTTTTCTGAAACGTATCGAGCTTTCGTTGTCTGTATACCCTTTTCCAATGGTCATTTGGAATATGGCGTTCATAACTTTTTCATTGATATTCGGAGCGGGTGATTGGAAGATAGAAAGAAATCCAAAAAAAAAAAAAAAAAATCGTATTGGAAATGGAATTAGTTCGGGTGAAAAGAAGATAGATAATAATGCCCTTACCCGATGCGTATATAGTACCTATGGGGAAAAAAGCTCGTAGATGAACTTATACCCTCTGGCCTCGCGCACTATAGCTATATATATATATATGTATATAGAGCCTCGTGATATTGCGCATTGGTGAGTGCGTCGCTGTCGGCGAAAGATTCGAGTCTTAAAATAAAGGGTCAAGGTCGCGAGGAATACGGGGTTTACGACTATATGGCGAGAGCCAGTTCTCGACCTGGTACTCCTCGGGATGGATGGTTAATCCTGTTACCAGGGTCGGTATATATAGGATTAAACCCGTGAGAAACGGCGCAGGGTTAACGCGAAATGCAGGGATTCTTCCACCTGCTGCGGACTGCCTTCTGCCCGACAAACCGTGCCTCAAAACTTTTACTTAATGTTAATGTATTAACGTCATTAAACTCGACACCCATCTCCTAACCTGTTCTCTCTTAACACATCTCGATTATGAAAATATCGGACAGACCTATATAGGGTTTTTGACAATGCCTCATTATTTTTGCGGATTCCATTCTTTTCCCCACTATCGATTATTTCATTGACAACCAGATATTGCAATTATCAATGTCCTTTGATAACTATTACTATATTCAAATACAGCCAGATGATTATTACTGCGATTCAGTGCTCCCTGGTCGTACGGTATCGAAATTACCCCAGCAGTTTTCAAATAGATTTCGTATGAACGCGATATCGTTCCTATTGACTCCAAAATATTGCAGATCATGCCTTGAACATTCTAGGATGTGAAGAAGTTGATTTCATTGGTGAAACTGAATGATAAAATTGAGAAATGGAGGCTGGAGGGCGAAGGTGCAGATGAATGCGCTTTTGTCTGAAAAAAAAAAGAAAAAAAAATCATTGCATCTTTTAATTTTGTTTTGTAAAATTCATGGGTAATACTGTAATTGACACATGGTACTTTCCGGATGAAACAGTTTCATAGTGTTCGTTGCAACAAAGATACCTACTTCATTCCAAGATCAAAGGACGGCCTATTCTGCAATGAAGGGTGAAGGAAAATTATGTTTTCATTTTTTTTATCTGCTCAAAAATCGTTTAATCCACGCCCAATCGCATTATTTTGAATTCCTAGAAGACCAGGGAGGTTTGAAATAACCCGTGAATTTCGAGAATCTAATTTGGACTCGATACTGTTCTATAATTGTATAATCTGTGGGTATGAATGATCGTCGCGCGATTTACGAAACGCTGCAATCGATCTCGTGAGTCCGCTCAAAAGTTGAGATATTTTCAAATGTCCTCCAGTCTTGTCCGTAATTTTTGAATACGCAGTTTCGTGGATTTCCCCGAAATAATATATATAGGGATTACCGTGGAACGGGACCAAGATGACCAACGTTATTGTTTGTCAAAGCCCTCTATTCTCTGTCAAGTCTTTCGCGCACACACACACACACATACTGGATACGACAACTGCACACTATTTTTATAGAGATTTCTTGAAGGTGCATGATGTGCATCGTAGCGCCGATTATTGTCACGCGCATTGGTTCGTCACTGGAGTGTTGTTGGTAATAAAAAAAGGGGAAAAAAAAGAAAAAAAAGGGTAAAATAGAAAAATGAATAAAAAAGAAGGAAGACAGAGCGAAATCATGGGCGAATCGAGAGATAACTGAACAAATGGTCAGGCACGAGATGAGCAAAAAGGTAAAGCGATCAAAGAAAATGTATAGAATGAAAAAAGATATGGGATTGTCGATGAAATTCAACGCTCATTGTCAGTCAGGCCACAAGACTTCGGTGTGAGAAGAGGAAAAAAAAAAAAAAAAAAAAAAGAAAATTTGGAGCGCAGGTTCACGAGAGACAAAATCGATCGACTTATAAGCATATATAGATAGTAGAATTTATACATCTACAGGCGTTATTTCGATCACGTAAGAAAAACGTGTGATACAAAAACTACTATATATAATAATGCTCTTCAAAAAAACAGCCGTTATAATCAAATCTAGACGATTGGAGAACAATCGATTGAATGCCGCATAAATCATCCGAAATGCAACTGTAGTTGATAAAGACATGGACAAACAGCAGTTAGGGAAATTTTGATCGCTTCAGATTTTATGCGTTTATCTATAAGCCCGGTATTTGGACGTGGAACAACAAAGGCGAACGGCTTGGCATTTGGTAATTGAATTTGGGGAAGGCCGATTTGGCTCCTGGTCATGACGCAGATTGTGTTAACTTTGGACTAGTACTGCGTTGCGTTGGGGTTGATTTGTGCCGTATAAATCGATATAGTATATATATATGTATATGTACATACTATAGTATATATATACAGGTATATATCATTATGCGTATATACACACATATACCTATACATATATACGCATACAGGGCTGTTCACGCGGTGTCTATAGTCGCTCTCTTGAGGATGCGCTCTGTCGCTAACAGTGACGATACATATTGTAATAGAAAAGTGACAACGCGTATTATAGGTTAATAATACGAGTAACGAAGAATGAGACGTAATTTATAGAAAACCCTACCCTACCCTAACTTAAACTTGAACTTTAAATAAAAACGAAACAAAACAAGAATTGAAAAAAAAATGAGAAAAAGAAGAAAAAAAAACCAACAACAACAACAACAACAACAACAACAACAACAACATTAGAGTTAAATAAGCTAAACTATTCTCTCTAGCCTTGTCATTTTTTCCTACTTTCTAAGTACATACATATATCTATATATATATATATATATATATATGTATACATATATACCTACGAGTATATTGATTGGGATATACTTATATATACATGTATATAAATATATGGTAGCTATTGGAGAAAAGAGCAAATTATGCCTGAAATTCAAGATAATATCATCGATGAAATTTTATTAAAATCCCCCTATACCTAACGTAATACGGTTATATTTATAAAAAATAAAAATTGAAAGAAAAAAAAAATTAAAAAATTTGAAAAAAAAAATTACGCGTAGCGTAGGATAATACGAAGATTTAAGTACGGTGGCCGCTGTTTTTACGCGGGAATGCTATGGTATTAAAGTTTTACGACTACAATATATATATTAATATGTATAGCTACATACATATGCATATACATACATACATACATACATACATACATTGATATGGAAATAAGTGTTTCAACGATTTATATACGAATTATTTCCGTTTACTTAAAAAATACCTAAAACACTCGCTGCCTATGATTTGAAATTTTGTTTACCTTACCTCCTTTTTTTCATTTTTTGTTTTCTACGATTGTCGTTATAATCATATTATCGAAATCTGATAGTCGTCAAGATTTTATCTTGAGTGAAATTTTACGAAAGAAATACGAAGGACTTTTTTTGCCACGATTTTGAAAGAAACTGTCCTTATTTAGGTGGTGATTACACGAATCTGATTTATCATTATTATGATTATTATTTTTATTATTTTTATTCATATTATCATTAGTCGTTACCCCCTCATTAAAATAACATGCTAGTATTAACTATAAATTTAAGGCAAGGCCTTTACACATTATCCAGTGGTTATTGCCATCTAGTTGTTATATCAATTGACCAAAGATTACCTACTAATTACTATATTATATATAAATATATATATATATATATATATATAAATACCAATCTAGATAATAGAGAGTGTGAATTATTATCGTGGAGACACTTTTAAGTTTAGGGTTATAACAGTGATACAGGGTGTTTCATATTAGAGATCCGCGCGTATATGACTACCAATGGACGGCTAAATATGTAACACATGATTTAGGTATACCTATATAACGTGCGAGATAAACAGCTCTTATACAATTATTACATCGAGATTAATCATTTTGACAATGCGCTACGCCTTTACGCGACGATATATGATGACATTCACCATACTCACATCTTCATCCGAGATATAATATCTGCATAACTTATACGGGCGACGGATAATTTACAGGATCAATCCTTGTTGAAATTGACATCAAAATTTCTTTAGCCATTTTATTTTCAGCCATTTTTTTCCAAATCTGATCATGTTTTAGTTCAGTGCCAGGATAAGAAATCGGCTCGTTTTGCAAAATTGTATTAAAAATATTGGAAAAACTCTGAGAAATTATATCTATATTTAATGAAAATTATTGAAAAGGTCGTATGTTAAGAAAATAATTAATAAAAGGATATTCGATCGAAATTCTGTGAAGGATTGACCCTACGAAAGATTCGTCGTGTAGGTACGTCTAGTGCAGTTTTATGCTTTCGGTGATACTCCGAGCCATATGTACGACATACGAACGATGTAATACTTCGAATCGGTATTATTCGAAAAAATATATTCCGCGAATGCTGATAGGGTACAATCTTCCAAAATATGTTGCCGGATAAAAAATTGGTTTTAATTTTGAATCAATAACCGCGAAGAGGATGAAGAGTGAAGTGAAATGGGTGGAAATAGATCTCGCGTAATCGTGTATACGTATGTATAAGTGTAAACTTTGAATTTCAGAACTCATACGAAATGACAACTGTACATAAAGTGTTGATATAAGAATACTACGTTTGTATATATTGTTAAGTAGTTTTAATTAACGCGTAATAAGTAACGTAATAGAAATTATTATTATTATATATGCATATACATACATTCATACGTACATACATACATACATGCATACATAACATATATGAATATTAGGGTGCTTTTTTTTGGCAACTATTTTTTTTTTTTTACTCCCATGTCGAAATTTCCTTAGAAACACCTAAAAAAAAATTCCCTGAAAGTTTGAGCCCTTGATATTAACATTAAGTACTCGCCCTCGGCGTTTGAAGATTTCCCATTTAAAATACACGTAACTTGAACTTTTTTTTCCTCAAATTCTTATAGCTCAGAGGTCGTTTATGCTATTCGAACGTTCGAAGAACCAAATTACTCAGAATTTAATGCTCTAAAAAAGTGCTGAGAACCAGTACTCAGGACCTTTTTTTCAGGACCTCATAATCAGCCCCAAATTCATGAAAATCGTAAATCATGAAAAACAAAAAGCTCATTATCTCGAAAAATATCAATAATAGAGATCGGTCCCCAGAAGCTTTTTTGAAGGAGATTCAATTTGCTACAACTTTGTCATTCAACATTTTTCTGTATTTTCAGCCAATTCTGAAAAAAACAGCGAAAAAATAAGAAATTTATGAAATTTTGACTTTAATCACCTGTACTGTCTCACCCGTGTAAGTTACATTCCCGTTTCAATGGGCACTATTGTAGAGCATTAAATTATGAGTAATTTGGTTCTTCAAACGTTCGAATAGCATAAACGGCCTCTGAGCTATAGGAATTTTAAGAAAAAAAAATTCAAGTTACGTGTATTTTAAATGGGAAATCTTCAACCGCCGAGGGCGAGTACCTAATATTAATATTAAGGGCTCAAACTTTCAGGGCATTTTTTTTTTTGAGGTGTTTCCAAGAAAATTTCGACATGGGAGAAAGAAAAAAAAAATAGTCGCCAAAAAAAAGCACCCTAATGAATATACATGTACATGTGTATATGCACACCGAAAAAATTTAGACATGTATAACGAATATCCATAGATATATATACATATATACATTGAATACATCCCACGAAATTATATGTATATATTTATATACATACATATATGTGTATATGAAACATTATTAATGACGCATCCAATATTTACTGCTGATTTTAGGCTTGTTTACAAACTAATAATTATTATTACAACTGGATTGTAAGTTATAAGTGAAAGAAAGGAGAAAAAAAGTATATATAGGTGCGTAATATTTATGTAAATTTAATATTGGCTAGGTTCGTTAAGTTGTTAATAATTTTATTCGCGGGTTGTTTAACTACTGCAAGCGTGCCTAAGTAGTTGTGTACTTTTAAATAAATTATTAATTGTGGTTGATGAGGTATAAGAATCGTCCTACGACGATTATCAAGAGGGATCCTAAACGCGTGATTTGAACAAATTTTCCGATATTTTCCTAGCCTTTGAAATCAAATACATTATAATATATGTATATAATTGCTTATCTACTGCTCATTTATTCAATTATTTATTTATCTTTATTCATCTATTTATTTATTTATTTATCTATTTATTTATTTATTCATTCATTCGTCGTTCGTTCGTCTATTAATTCTTTGTTCGTTTGATGTTTTTCTAGTAATTGTTTTATCGTCATCACTGTCCAATGCGCCATGACTCTGATTCTCAGACACTGCAATGTCCAAATGAATATGGAAGAAAGAAAAGAAACCAATTTCTAACAATATGAAGTATGGATTTGAAAAATTTTAATGCAAAGCGGTCACTTCCTTTAGTTATTGTTCCTGTAGTATCTACTTGAGTATTTTAGGTATTTAGTATTTTAGTATTTGAGTATTTTAGTCATTTAGTGATTCAGTATTTGGTATAAACGTACGAAAGCATCGTAGATAATGGAAATTTTAATATATATATATATAATAATATACGAGGTAATAAATCGTAAGTCAATCTTTTGTATGCGAATTGTAGTATATTTATTATCAGAATATTATACCACCTCGTGACATTTCACTCGCAAATTATTCAATTCGATATTTCTTACTTTTTCCCTTATACATAATACTAATAATTAGTCAGATTTAATGACCCACTTTAAACTCCCGGAATGATTACAAATCGTAGCAAACATCATGCCCCCGAAAATTGGCACCATTCCGTACACAACGCATCAAACGGTCTACCTGCAAGTAGTAAAACTTATAAGTATACGTATGGGTGGACAGTGCTTCGAATGTCAAATTCATATTCGTTGAAGACATTTGCGAGTGAGGTGTTCTGATTATATGCAGTGGATTACTGATTATTGTTTTTTACATACGTATAGATAATTTTTAAAACATTTCTATGCGTTATTCTGCGTCAATTGATCGATTATTTTACGTATTAAATCTTGGTAATTCTTATTTAACTCTATATTCGCCGATTGGGGACTAGCAAATTGATATGTGACCATCTGCTATAGATAATGTCTGTGCTTAGTCTCTTCACAATGCCTAACGGAGTGCAGACGATTTGTTGGAAATTTGGAACGGGTAAAAGAATTTGATTGATTTTGACGTGGAATAATTTTTTGGAAAATATATTAAACAAATAAATAATCATTATAGTTTCTTTTCTTTCCATATGTAAAATTGAGAGAAGAGAAATAATGGAAGTATTTAGAATACGAGATACGGTGTGATACTTACTCACGTTATATATCGTACCTACGTGTTATAAAGTTTTCTGACGCATGACGTAAACATTCGAGTGCGTGTACCTATATTATTAATATAACAACTTTTTATCTAGACAACAACTTGTAATTTTTTAAATTCCGAATAATCATACGTATATACATATACATATACATATAGTCAAAGATATAATACCGTTCTCGTAATACATAATACGCATGAAATTTTGGATCGGCGTATTATTTAACTAATATTACTTTCCATTGCAATTGAGCTGCAAAGCATGCGAGCTTGACGCTCTCCAATATTACATTTCGTTACGACTACGGATAGGCTTTTTTTTGGCAAAACGAGAGGCTCGCGAGATTACGTTACAAGATTTGTAAAAAAAGCCTTTCCGTACAAGTGACGGACATAATTTTTCATCACGAAAGCCGCAAAATCGCGACCAAGTTACGATTTTGAGGTTAGAGTTAGGAAAATATATATAATTGTAATTCAGACGGATTTTGAATGGGAATAATTCAACCTCAAGATTATCACGAAGCTATGGCATAGCTATGGAAAAATATTGGAAGTTGCAATAGGCGAGCTCGTTCATTCTCTACATTTATCGTATTTATTTTCGCATACACTGCAGCTGCTGTACGATTGAACGAAAATGTTGAATTTCATATGATAGGAAAGAAATGAACTCTGATGAATGGTAATAATAATTTGATAAATAGTCGGTATACATATAAGGAAAGTTGCACGAACGATCGAGGATGAAATTTTTACTTGCCTATAATAATTTGGATACCTATCAAATATTTGCACGGATTGAATTGTTATATTGTTGAGCACACCAATAACATTCCTATGGTTGTAGAAACAATCGAAATTCATTAATTGCTTTTAAGACTAACTAAGGTGCAATTTAACCTTGTATAACGAGAATTCGTAATGAATCTTATAACTGTTGAATTGAGAGCTGTTACGAAGTAATGTAATGGAAAAATTACCTGTGTAGCCAGGGGATCAATAAACAACTATTTTGTAACAACCTCGTGCCAATTGTTTCATCAATCGACCGACCAAAAATCATCCGACAATCACCTTCCCATTTTATCAACAACGACGCACAAACTCCCTGGTGGAAATTTTTCCTATGTACTGTAATTTGATACGGATTTTGAGGAAATTTCGAACCTACTCATTCGAGCACTACTTTGCGGCCATGAGAAGCTGTAAAACTGCATCGTTCGACCTCAGCTACTGCTCACACAAATTAGCGTGGCCTCTACGAAAAATATATAATTACTGTATTTATACTATTACTCAAATTGTGATTATTTGATTCATATTATTATTAGTAAATCCTATTTCTTGCTACTGCTACTTGCCCAAAGGCCTTGTTGTGGGCCACGGCATGATAAGTATATACATACGTAACATACATAGTACATACTCATCGTTTTTCATGAAGAGTTGTGGTTTTACCAGAATAACTTGGATGAAGAATTGTCGCTCGCTCTGATTTAACACATAATGTATAACCGAAGATTTTCGGAACTTCCCGGCGTTGACCAAAGAATGTGAAGACATCTCAACTGCCCTGGGTAAAAATGCGTGCCAGTCATGCAAGTGAGCCCGGGTGGGCCCAGAGAGGCGTTGGGCCTCCGCAATACCGACCGACTATCGCACTTTTGTACCGACCGTGTGTGTTGAAGAAAATTGACAAGTCGACGGAGGATGGCGAACACTGTTGATAAATTAATGCGGCTCTGTTGAAGCGAGCTGTCCTTACCCACCACCACCGCCGCAACCGCCAACACCAGCTTTCGAAGTCGTGCGAATGTAGGAATACTCCATATAGTTTTGGAATCTGCGACACCTACGCTTTGAAAATCTGCAAGCCGATTTGAAATCAAAAAATTCCTTCTATTCTAATTCGTCGATTTAATTTTTATTTTTTCCGACTTTCTTTCTCCTATTTTTTATTGCTGAAATAGTATGAGGCTTCCGTATCCAGAAATGATATGTACACATATTCGGAATCAACGCGTGATTTCCGTCAAGAATATTATTATGGTCATGCGATTCTCGACAAAAAGTTTTTTCGCCCGAAAAAATAAGAAGGGTTACCACTGTCCTTTTTTTCAAAAATATGAAATTTTCCGAAGTATCCCGAACATAGGAATAATACATATTTTTGGAAGCTGCGGAACCTACGCTTTCAGAATCTGCAAGCTGATTAGTAATAACAAAATTCCTTCTATTTTGAATCGTCGATTCACTCTTCATTTTTTTACGACTTTTTTTTCTCCTATTTTCTATTGGTAAAATTGCAGGAGGCTTCCGAATCGAGGAATGATACACATATTTGGAATCAGTGTGCAATTTCGTTCAACAATATCATCATGATTATGTGATTCTCGATAAAAAGTTTTTTCGGAGAGCCTGACAGACGCGCCTGTTTAAGCGCCACAAACATTCGTCATTGTTCTGCGGGTTGCATATCACAGGGCGCATTTTTTTCTATCGCCAAAATACTCTGCCAAGACGTGATTTTCGAGGGGCAGGATTTAAATAACAGGTTAAAAGAGCGAAAGGTAGAATTTTCGATCTTTCATGATACCAATTCACAGTTTTTTTTAAAGATTATTACTCTGAAAGTCTACGTTGCCAATTTGGAATTCTTTCAACGAACAAACACCGCAGGTCAAAAATTCCGAAAGTTGAAGATCCAAAGGGCCAAAACTCCGAATTTCGGAATTTTCGGATGCAACTTCGTTTATTTGACAGCTTTGTCATGAGCTACCTTTGAGTTTTTAGATATTTGGA
Organism: Ametastegia equiseti; assembly: GCA_963989295.1. Classification (NCBI taxonomy): domain Eukaryota; kingdom Metazoa; phylum Arthropoda; class Insecta; order Hymenoptera; family Tenthredinidae; genus Ametastegia; species Ametastegia equiseti. Next base: position 9,765,717 of record OZ022393.1, read on the forward strand.
TTTTTTGAGTTTTAAACTTTCGGACCTATGAATTGTCTGCATTTCGACCTTGCGGAATTTACAACTTCCGAACTCTAACGTTTTCAGAAACTCAGAATCACGTCTCAAATAAATTCGAAATTCCGACCGTTCGGAACTTTTGGAACTCGGAATTCCAATCCCACCCGATTTTTGAAATTAGAATACAGTCAGTCAGTTATCATGTCAATCACAAAATGATCTTCAGATTTCATAAGCGCGTTACGATTCAGTCACCGATCCAGCAAATGACTGTTTAATACATTTTGCCGCCGTCGATATTGCATGCGGGCTTGACAGTATCTGACTGACTCTTGCTATCGCTACCAATAGACTAATTCTGAATCGTATTACCCGCCGGTAATCAGTTGCAAATCTGCCTAATCGCAATTGTCATAATACTGGCTGCGTGCCCATTGCTATGTATCTTATTATACTTATCTATTATTATTATCTATTATATCTTATGAGCTGTCGTGAGCATGATTTAGTCGAAATATTGCAATTCAGAATCACACGACAAAGGCGACAGATCACGAAAAACAGTGATACGGTGGCTTGACGATTAGGAAATAGTGTGGAAATAGTGTCACTCGTCTCTCGTCATTCAGGTATTTATTAAAAGATTCTACGACGCGAGTAGAAAAGAGACAACGTGACTTCCTTGTTACAGTGTCAAGCATATTTCGTCACGATCATACAGTCCAAGGAGATAACAGAACAAACATTGTTATCCGGAGTCTGGAGATACTTGATCGTAACAGACAGACGAGATACAGGAATTTCGATTAAAAATTTATCCGAAATATCACTGACTAATCTAATTGTAAGATGAAGAAAAAAAATTGTACCAAACCATTCTTCATTCGACATTGTCGTTCTTCTCATCGTTTTATGGAACATTCGTAGTGTTCCTTAAAGAATACAAGCTATATGTACAAAATGTGAAAAGATTCTGATTCCTCTGAAAATTTGTATAATTGAAGAACCGTACAAAACTACGTATACAACGACTGAAAGGTAAAAAAAATCCCAATTTAACTGATACGAAATATTTTATGGTTTTATCACTATTGAACGTGGGTATCAATTATCGGTCAATGACCACTGCAGTTTCTTATGATATGAAATATGCGGAAATGTTACAGAATCGAAAAGAAAAAAAAAAAAAAAATCGTCAACACTGTCGATGACAAGCGTTTTCGTTTTCAATACACACATTGCGCTTCGTCACAATATACTATTCTTTTTACAGGAGTAAAAGGGAGCAGATATTCGTTATCGAGACTACCACAACGAGTATTTTATTTGCTTTCCAAACGCCGAGAATTCGCTGCTATTGAACACATTGTAATCTTCGACACTGCAATTTTATCTATAATTTTTATACATAAAAAAACAAAAAGTAAATGTCATTTCTATTCGTCTCTGACACCCGATTGCTGGTAATTGTAGTAAAATCGAGTACCTTACATCTATAAATCACACATCAATATAAGCATTAGGAAAAATTTATCTGAAAAATTTCTCGCACGATAACTGACTTATTAAATTACCAGTAGTAGCTAATACAATAAGGGGGGGATGTGAGGTGAGTGATTAGTGTCAAGTGGTGGTTGAATTTAGTGATAGGCATGTGGATGACCGAGTATATAAGGAATTCACGATGGGCGTTGATCAGTTGCTTGAAATACTAGACTAAAATATGAGCACTGCCGCTCTTTTTACCGTATTTTTCGCATTTGTGCTCGTCGGGGCTGCTGTGCCAATTTCCAAGGAAACCTACAAGCGTTTCGATGGACACAAAGTTTACAGAGCGATCGCTGAGACGCAGGAGCAACTCGATCTCTTGAAGAGAATCGAGGAACTGAATACAGAAGGCGTGAGTCTAGCAGTGAAGTGAATATTTTTAGATTTAGAATTCTCAGATTTTCAGAAAAAAAAAAAAAACAACCCCGTAAAGAGCCACCTAAGGGTATAATTCGGCACGTCTGCGACGTTTTCCAAACTTTTGTTGGGCAATTTCGTATTTCTGGGGTGAAAAACTGTCCAAAAACCGTCCAGGACTTTCATTCCATTGACCTAATCCTTTTCCCCACTAAAGGATTTCCTATTGTCGATAGGTTCTGTTCTGGTCTTTGGTTGGTGCCTTGAATTCCGATATTGATGTAATGGTTTCGCCAGAAAAAGACGCTGAAATTCTTTCGACTTTCGACGGATCCGGTATATCTTACAAAACTTTAATCGAGGATGTGCAAACCTTGATTGACAATGAGAACCCTGACATTGGACGTTCGCTGCAGCGTGGTGCCGAGTATGCATCTTTCAACTGGACTGCATATCATCGTCTAGACGTAGTACGTAAGAAGCGTACATGCATAATCGCAGACCTTTTCGTTGTACATGACATGTGGATTTGCATTACAGATCTACAATTGGCTCGACGAATTAGCAGAGACTTATCCCAATTGGGTTCAAGTCGTTGAAGTTGGATATACTTACGAAGGCCTACTGATAAAAGGGATTAAGATTACATTCGATGAGGATAATCCTGGGATATTCATCGAAGGAGGTATAAGATATTCATCGATAACTATACAATTTCATCAAAGTCTGCATACACTTCATACATAGAAATTTGATTTATGAGTGTTATATAGATGGATCTAATTTGATACTTCCCAGGAATGCACGCTCGAGAATGGATAACACCAGCCGTCGTAACTTACCTGACCAATGAAATCTTGACGTCTACAAATCAGGCATTCAGTCTGGCTGCCCGGGCTCATAACTGGTTCATCATTCCAGTCACCAATCCTGATGGTTACGAGTACACTCACACCACGGTAGGTCCTTAAAACTCGTCATACAATAAGTACGCCGTATTTCAGCTGATTGTGAGCAGCAATCAATGTTCAACTAATAGTCAGTCTGATCTGTTAATTTCTTCCAGAATCGGATGTGGCGGAAAACCAGGCAACCATATGATAACGACTGTTGGGGAGCCGATCCAAACAGAAATTGGGATTACTATTGGCTAGGTATTGAAAAAAAAAATGCAAATTCATCCATTCGTGAAGAAGAGAAATGATTAGAATATTCTGTTGATAATTCCATCCACGTCATTTTGAACAGTGTAATTTTTGTACACCCAGCAAATGGTGGAGCCAGTAATAATTCCTGCGCTGAGACATACGCTGGAGCTGCACCATTTTCAGAACCGGAAGTCAAGGCATTGGCCGATTACATTGACTCAGTCAAGAATGATTTTTACATTTATCTGAGCATACACAGCTACAGTCAGCTGATCTTGTTGCCCTATGGCTACACATACGATCACCTAGATAATTACGAGGAGTCCGTGAGTAAAGAAACTCTAAACTTCTATAGTAATCGTGTATGTGGATAAATTTGACGAGTGATCAAACTTTGCAGTTACACGTCGGAAATAAAGCAGCCGAAGCTCTTGCCCGAAGATACGGAACTCAGTACGTCGTTGGAGCTACTGCCGAAACAATATGTGAGATTGATTTGATTCATGGAAATGGTACTTGGAAAAATGGTGCGATCGGTTTTTAAACGTTCATCATTACTATTTTCCAGACATTGCTAGCGGCACTAGTACCGATTACGTGAAAGGCATCTACAAGACTCCAATTGTGTATTGTTACGAACTACGAGACACGGGGACCTACGGTTTTTTGCTTCCGGCAGAACAGATCATCCCTTCCGCCCTCGAATTCATCGATTCCCTAATAGCATTGATCGGAGAAACCAGGGGACTTGGCTACCCGGAGATCCACACTCGAGATAAGCTTGAAGTTTGATTGATTGGTGGTTGATTCATTGTTATTTTAACAACAATTGGTCTAGCCATGTTCGCTCGAATTATTTACTTAATTTCTTTCCAATGAGCCCGCAATGCCCATGTCTTTATAATATTTCTAAACATCGCTTGAAAAGAATGATGCTGGGAATAATGAATGTAGATATTTAGTTGACGATTATGAATTTGTTTGTAAAATGGATTGAAACTATAATTCAAGTCTTGAAACTAACCCAATCAAATACGTCATTTCCTGACCCGGAAGAAAAGTATGAAGGAATGATTCGGAGATACTGTTACAGTTTCACACCGAAAATAAAATACCAGGGATTGTTGATAGCAGATAATTCAATCGAGCTCAGTGAATTCCGAATCAATTACCATTCACAATCTATTTTTCACGGTGAGATTGATATATCACATTTTTTTATTCTGATTTCAATATACAATAATTTCTCTTCTATACGTCAACTGACGAACGGTGTTGGTATACCTTTATCACTAATCCCAATCTCGTTCCTATCATCTTATCAGACTTTCGGCTCAGGTGACATTACAATGTTTTTACAGGCGATCCCATTCAATTACGAAACGTAAAAACTACTCGAAAATCTTCAAGTAGTTATAGACTTTCAATCGTAATACATCTGTAAGGATCGAACTATAGGAATTAAATTAATAACGAATTCCGTCTGGCTAACTTTGACAATAATTACTTATCACACCTCATGGCTATCGTGCAAAATGGACAAATTACCAATTTAAATCCGTGTAATAATTAATAATCTTCATCGTTTCGTTCAGTCAATTTCTGAACCCGAAGTCGAGGCATCGGCAGATCGTAATACGTCAATTAATTCTACAAAGGTATGTCTACTTGAGTGTACACAGATATACTTCTGGCAAAAAAAATCATCCCTTCTTCCCTATAATTTAGATTCAGTAATCGCTGTATAAATTGAAGACGGCAGGAATCTCGATCGGATACCCGGCAATTCACACCGCAAAAGATGGACTCGAAGTTTGAACATTCTTTTCGCATTGGATCGTTAATTACTATACTTTGGCAGAAACCGGCTGAGCCATGTTTAGCTCAATTAAGCTATCTGCTTTCTCTTTTAATCCTACGGGTGCTGATAAACTTGTTAAGTGTATCCAGCGTGAAGACGATCGAAGATTTCACGATAAATAATTTATATACGAACGCAAACGGAACAGATCAAATTGTTAAAAAATAACAACTGAGGAATGTCTTTCGCAATCGTTTCTTCTTGGTGCAAATAGATGATCCGTCTCGTTGCGCGAATTATTTTATATATTGAGGCATGAAAAAGTATTTTCTTCGGTTCATTCTCGTCAGCAAATCTGACGGGGGCACGTCAATCGAATAGAAATTCGAATCAAGATTACTTGCGCAATGATTTTGGGGGAGAGCCGCTTTTTGAATTCTAATGGAACGGTGAAATACGCTCATTTGAGAAACTCCTGAATTCCATCAGCAATCATATCAAGTTCCGTCATTTGCGAATCAACATTTCCTCATGTTGCAATTCAATCTTCGTATAATTTGCCGCTTATCCTCAACGCGATCGACGACAAGTTTGTCCAAAAACTAGCACAAGTCAAACGCTCTAGGAATCAGCAATTTACAAAAAAAAAAACGAATTATGTATATATTTTTTTATCATAATCAGCGAGGAATACGTGTCTGGTAAAAAAAACTGATGCCAGTCATAAGAGGTTACCAATCAGTTGACAAACTTCTTAGTATTCCAATTGCACTGCCGCGTCTGTTGCGCAACAAATTGTCCCACTGAACAACAATTTACGCTCATTTCAACCAAAGCAGCATTGAATTTCAAGGTACTTTTCAACAATCACAGAAGTTATTCACATCTTGAGTAGACAAGAATTTGCATTGCACCTCCATTTAATGAATAAGAAATGCAATTCTTACGCAATTGTTACTCAAATGATAGCATTTGATGATCAAGATGAGGAATAAGGATGTATAGTATTCAAATATTTCTAATCCTACGATTTTTAACAAGATTGTATAAATTTTTTTGAGAATCCGAACTCTTCACTAATAGTTTTTTACAAAAAAATCTAGTCTTTCGTAATTTATTTACGAACTTTATAGGTCCTTGTACCACGTTCTGAAAATTTATATATTCTCGCGTAATTTGTCTCAAAAATTTACAATTTCTTATCAAAATAATCCTTGAAATTCGTAAAAATCCGTAGAACTATTCTCACTATTATATTAATTGAAACGTCGATAATTGATGTGATTCAAAACCTTGCAATCTGTAATACCTAAATTACGAAGTCTCACCAGAAGTATCTCAAAACATGGTAAACGCGATTTAAAATATTAAACCTATAAGTCGCTCGATTTCGTTAGCTGATTTTATTAAACTATACAAGATAAACGTGCCCAGGTACTAATACAGTATATTACACATAATACATACGTATACACAAGTCTGTGTCAAACGTTACATTTACATTATAGAAACCGGAAAGAGTATTTATAATATGAAAATTCATATCTTCAAAAATGCCAAAATGGCGCGGAATCGTTCATCCGATTGAACTGATGCGATCCGACGACGTACTGTTTAAATCCAAAAAGGAATTGAATCAGTCAAGACTATGTTTACGGGTAAATCATTTATTCTGCGCTTCTTTTATCGCCGCCTCGCACATAGCTCTGGCTTCTTTATCCTCTTTCCACAATATATCACGTTGTGATTCCAAATCGCCCAATAGATAGTATCTGAAAAAAAAAAACAGCAAAAACAAAAACGGTTAGTTAATTACGAGATCGAGAAGATATGACAAATTTTTTATCGCTACAAGATTATAAGAACTCCAGATGAGGTTAGGTTAGGTTTCTTTGGAAACACACGCTAGATATCTGAGAATGAAACTAGACAGTCTACCTGTTTGTAAACGCCAGGTAAGCTCCTATCAGCAGACTGCCAAGCATTATTGGAAATTGGAATTTACGTTGCGGTCCATACTTCGAGGACATTTTATTTTATAAAATACTGATGTGAAAATTCTACAAGTTATATCGATAAACTGAGATAATAACATGCCGGCTGATTCCGACCATCATTCCGACTCCGAGACGTCGAACGCTCGTTCGACTTCGAGAAATCACTCGCGCATCGGGTTACGGCAAAGTCTTTACTGCGCATGCGTCAAGAACTACGCGTACATTTGAATGCACCGCGAGCCGTCAAGATCCGAAATCAAGAATTACTTTCTTGGTGAAAATGTCCACTTCTATTAATTCCTACTAATTATTCGAAAAATTTGTATAGTTTTTAGTTTTTTATCAAAAACGATAGTTTTTTGTACAAAATTTTCGTGATCTGCGATCGAAAATTGTAGATTTTCACAGTTTCTCATGAAAAATCATTATTCTCGTCGATAAAATCAAGAAGAATTACTTTTTCTCATGAAAATCTTCGAAAAGCTCAAATTTCCCCGAGAATCAGTAAAAATCAGGAGAAGAATCATTTCTACTAGAGTTCCCATCGTAAAAAAATGCCAAATTTCTGCAATCCTTTATGTGATCTTTATGAACTTTGACATTTAATTTTCTACGATCAGAATTTGTTTTTCCGAGTTTGTTCGAAATTTGTTGATTAATTATCACTTCCCAAAATCACAGCTGATATTCTTTTCATATATTTTTTTCCCGCGTTCACCTGTGGATGCTTTTCGACGATTTTCAATTAGTTTCTCGGCAAACTTAGGTAGGATTTAGAAAATTCATTCAAAATATCCGAAAAATCTTCAAAAATGACTTCCAGTTTATCAGCTCAGTTGTGTCTTATACTATATAAGACAAAGCGTATAAGCTTTCTACCGGGACATCTTGTCAAATTAATAGACACATACGTAGTCCTGACAGAGCTGAAACGGAAGTCCGTAATTTCCGGTCGCTGGTGTATATTATCTTAGAATCGAGCTAATTGAATACCTAAATCCTCCTCGTAATTGTCCAATGAATTCTGGAATAGGCTCATCGTAAGCTTTTACATCGTTCCCTGAAATACTAAAGATACCGGGCCACAAATATACCATAGACAAGAGTTGACATAATAAGCTTTTGCAGTCACGACTCGCACTCAATGCAATCCTCGGTGCGCTACGCGATTACAAAAGTATTATAAAAGACTTTCGTCTGTATTTGGAGGATAGCCAAGGTCCCTTGCTCAATTTTATACAAGGAGGAGGTAAGACCTACCCGAGTCTGGATGCGCGTGCAGCCTTCCAACTAACGCAAATTCACTTACACTAATCGAACTCCTTCGAGACCCGTGGTATTGGTAAATGTGTACAAACAATAGGACGCGTACGCAATTCAAGTCAACCTCGTCCGGTATTTAGGAATCAATGCACGGATAGCCAAAGATGATCGAATCCGTATATAAAGACCGTACTGCTGATCCAAAGGCATCAAACAGTCGCCAAAGCTCCTCATCGACTCATCAGTCCCAAAGACAAAACCAACAATCAAAATGAAATTCTTCGTTGTGAGTATAATATTCGGTGTCATCAATTAGTTCAATTCGCATTTGTAATTACCTCCAAAAATACTCGAATTCACAAAACTATCAAATTTCGTCAAAAATACTCGTGGTAATATTATAGCCTTCTCATTTCGACGTTAACAATCCTACTGACTAAAAGTTTTCGATCTGAATTGAAAACTGATAATCAACTGTAACATTAATTTAATAGCAATGAATTTGAAAAAGAATTCTCCTGATTTTCTTTTCACATGAACAATTAATCGTGGGAATTCATTGACTTTTTTTCTTTGCTAAATTTCTAGAAAAAGGCATTGTTGAAACAGCTGAAAAACTCGTGACTTCATCCGTTCCAGAAAATACACTATTGACTAAAAAAGTCTTTGATCTGAATTGAAAATTAATAATCAACTACAACATGATTGAATGATAACAAATTTGAATAATGATTCGTGATTTTCTCTTCGCATGAACTAAAATCCACTCGAGTTGATAATTAAAATGCAAAATTGTGACGCAAATTGTACTAAAAAGTCAAAAATTTTGAATCCATATCGGATATCGATTAATGATCCATATATTTTTTGTTTTCTCTTAAGGCTGTCGCACTCTTGGCTCTCGCCGCCGTCGCCCTGGCCGATTCCAAACCCCAGGAAGTCGAATCAGTGGAACCAAGCGATGCCCAGGCAAGAGACAAGCGTGGAGTACTACTTGGTGCAGCGGCATACACCGCGCCTTTAGCTTACAGTGCCTACACCGCACCTGTTGCTCCAGTTGCCTACTCGGCGTACAGTGCCTTGCCGTACGCTTACTCGGCTTACAGCGCTTACCCATACTACTCATCAGCCTACAGCGCGCCTTACATCGTCGGTTAGATATCACTGCCGAATCTTCGCCCGTTCGAAGACTATACGACGACCGGAATTCTTGTTTCATTGTAAAATCGTTGACCATTTTATCATTTGACGTAAGAAAAAGAAAAGAAAAAAAAAACAACCGAAGACCTGGCCAATCATAGCTGAACTGAATAATATTTGCGCAAAAACAAAAAAGAAAATCGCAACGAAATATTGTGCAAAAAAAACTGATCTGAACACCTTGAGAAGGAACGAGTAGTATTCGACAAACTGCGCAAGAGTCAAGATTTGAAAAATGAAAAATACAAAAAAATTACTTCCAATCCTGACTGTTCTTTAGACGAAAAAACTTCGACTGCTCAATAGAAAATTGTCAACGATTCTACGATTACTCCACCATATATATATCATGTTGTACAATATAATTAAATAAAAAAAAATATTCATTGAAAAAATTTGACGTGTGTTTGTATGTATGTTTACCTTAACCTATAAGTCTCTACGAATATATCATATTCCTCGATCATGTTCACGATGAAATTTGGTATACTACTTACAATTAGATGTAGATATTGATATTATGAATTTATTATTTATCTTGTTAGTGACTTTGAATCACAGTAGCTGTATATCCGTATATTTTACCAATTGTCATTGATATACTGATGAAAAAATTCTGAAACTATAATCGTGAACCGATGAGCACGTGCTTCTTATGTGACAATTAAAAACTTGCAGACTTGCACGGGGAGTTTTTCAATTTTTATACTTCACAGTCATCATCCAGCCTGATTTTGTGGAAAGCAATCTCTTCTGGATGTTTCGATTTTTGCAACAGACCAGACTTTTCTAGATCAAGAATCCATTTCTCTAAATTTCAAAGGATGTTGGTAGTATATTGAATGTCTTTGGACCATCTTTGGACCATTCCTATTCGCAGCTTGATTGAAAATGCTGATGTCAAACGTGTAATATGATGAGTTCATCCATACAAATGATGATACGACCACTCCCTGATACGTGGCCGTAAAGATACGATGTTTGAATGGCATATCTAGGTGTGAGAAATGCGTCTGCTAGATTCACCTGTTCATGTGAGTTGGCAATAGAGCCAGAAAGTACCTTTGAATCAGCAAAGTTACATCTGCCGATTGCGAATTCCGAGTTCACTTTCCACGTAATTTGAAAATTTTATAATACCGATTGTCACGTCCTTACGCAACGAACGCAACGAATAATTTCCCATAAATTAGACCCGGTTCTGTATTCTCCAAGAATTGTCAACTGTGTTAAAGACTTTCACTGACAGTGAGACGCACTTGCGTTGTGCGTGATTCGAATCAGTCAATCGAACGCCGTATGACAATCCCAAGATCGATACGACCCGAATCAATCAATGACGCGTGAGGTTTGCTATACTTAGAATTTTCCTTCGAACCTACTCATTTCTTATTCTACACAATTCCGTATTAGAATTGCAGAAAATTCTGTTCGAATGTCGCAGCGATATCTCAATGTACTCGAATAAATATACACATATGCTCAACTATCAATCCAATTCTTTTTTGTATTTGAGATTGTATTTCAGCTGCTGATTCTAGATCTGTCTTGAAAATTATACCCGGATAGATTAAAAACTCTGCTTTTACAGCCCCTGAGTCGAATTCCTAAGCCACATCCCACTTCTGTTGAACAAAAGTGATAATTTACTGTCTAGTGTCTGTTTCCGGTCACGTGTGGCCTGAAAAGTGAACAAATCGTGCTGAATTACCGGCCAGAGTGGTTTCGTTTTCAAACTAGATTCATAGATATTGGGAACGTTGTGGTGGCCCTTTAGGAATGATGATAAAGTTTCGACACTTCTGGTACGTATGTCTCGGTATAGGATAGACCGCGGGAAAATGCCATGTTACATTTCGATATGTGTAACACATCGAATCCGTAACAGTATTGCCTAAGTACGAGCGATGAAAGCAGGCAAGAAAGTCTATTGTAATTCGTGGATGGTCGCGGCCGACTGTATTTATACATGTGCACGTATGGCAGTGTCCTTAGTCGACCTCCGTCTGTCCACCCTCAAAGTAATTAGTGTATCGCACCAGCAGGTATCAAGTGCTTCAATTAAATGCCGGAACTAGATCAATAGAGATCAATTATCTGCCCTAAGATTTGTGTCAGTGCCAAGTGTCGTTTGGATATTACATCACAGGATCATGAAGCCGTTGTCGGTGAGTGTTACTGCGAAAACCGCCAAACCACAAAGTGTAAGAACTCTCATTACCAGATGAACAGACTCTAACAGTCACGAGCTTCTCTGTAATTTTCAGTTCTAATCGGTAATTCAATCGCATTGCAAGTCTGAAGGACAACCAATTTTCTGAAATTCTCTTCCCCCCGGAATAGGAATGCAAATGATTTGTTCTATAATGAATTTTTCCATCGTCCGCAGGTAATCGTGTTACTGGTACTGGGTCTGGCTTGTACTCTGGCCGAGGAATCCAAGGAATCTGAAGTGACCAAGCTGGAAGTTGTGGACCTAGGCGAAGTGGACGATCATTTGGACTCGAAAACCTCTGAATACCAGAGAAAAAGAGATTCTGGATACGTGTACAACAGACCAGACAGACTCTCTGCTGGACAGAGATTTAACAGGCCTGGTTTTGGGCAAAGTTCGAACGGTTACAGGGCGAAAATATTGTCGAGATATCCTAGTCAAAGTCCGCGGCCGTTCAACAGTTACGGAGCACCGCTGCAAACTAGACCACTAGTGAGACCAAGTGGCCAATACTCCGCTCCGCAAAATAGTAATTTTGGCAGCAACCAAAACCAGTTCAGAGGTCAACAAGGCCACTCAAATGGCCACCGAAACCATCACAACCAATTTTCGAGCCAATTCAACAAGCCGAACAGCGGCTATTTCAATCAGGAAGTTCCCAGCCCAGTTAGAATCGTGGATTTCGTGGAGCCCAGTCCGATAGCCAGTCAAAATAATGAACCTTTCGGTCAAAATACGGCCAATTACTTGCCACCGAGAAACCAGGAGTTGCCCACTTATTCGGCTCCGAACACTTTCGGGCCTGGCCAGCAGAACTTCCAGCAACAAAATTCTCAAATTCCGACACAAGTCCAAGGTCAGAACTCTGAGTTCCAGAGTCAGAATCTTGGGCAAAATTCAAACCAGGGAATTTCTGACGCGGCTAACTTTTTGGCACAAAATGCCCAAGCTATTTCTCAACTCTACGGCGCACCTGCGACAGATCAAAACTTTGCTCCCAACAACGAAGAGTTTTCAGGACAAAATAATCAGATTCAGGGAGTCTTCGGTCCCTCCTCAGGACACAACGCCCAAATTCAGGATCAACAGTTTCACAATTCTGGACCAGGCAGTCAGTCATTACAAGGGTTCTCGGGGCCTCTACCCTCTTATGCTTCGGGCACGCTGGGCTCGGAAGAATCTTTGGAACAAATCCAGTCCAAGGAGAAAGACAGGCTCATACTTCAGCTGCAGACTCTTTTGAGTCAAAGTCGTTCGGAAAACTTGGCAAACGCTGAATTGTCTGGACAATATGCTCAGAGTCATGGAAATTACATTCAAAATCAAAACCTGCTGGCTGCGATCAGCTCGCAATTCCAAAACCAAGCCAAGTATAACGGGCAAAATAACCAAAATGTGCCACAGTTTGGTCCTGGCTCATTCGGGTCAGCGAACACTGCCTTTGGACAGGCTCCCTTCATTCCGGGCACCAGTCCAAGTCCAACTTACACTCTTGGATACCCCTTGACCACTCAGCAAACACCAACGACGACAACAACCACCACTACCACTACAGCTTCTCCCATACAACCGTCTCAGAACCCTAAAGGAGATGGCAGCTCCCAATCAGGGACTTCAGTACCTCGACCAACTGTAAGCTTTCCTCAGTACGGTGGATTCGTACCTACTTTGATCGGAGGCACTAACTTCGTTGGGAATGTTCCAAATTATGGTACTTTAGGCTCAGGATTTGTCCCCTCGTCTGTTCAACCAGCTGATTCTTCCCCTACCCATTTCGGTCTGCCTATCCCTCAGGATCCTAACGCACCTCAGCAGCCGCAAGCTCCAGGAACGCAAGTTCCTCATCCAGCTCCAGCTCCAGCTAACCCAGTCGGACTTCCATCTTCTCCAACTCCTGTTGGTCGGCCGGTTGGTATTCCAGCACAACCTGTTCAGCCCATTCAACCATTTTACCCGGTTCATCCAATTCATTCGATCCAACCCGTTCACGCTGTTCGTCCTGTTCATCCGGTACATTCGGTACATCCAATTGCGCCTGTTGCGCCAGCTGTGACTCAGCTTCATCCAGTTTCTACTCCTGTTCATGGTATACAGCAGTTTCATCCTATTGTGAGTCCTGTGCAGCCAGTTGGTGCACCGGTACATCCAATCCTACCAGCTGCGCCAGCTGCAGTAACGCCGATACATAGTGCGCCGGCTGCGGCTCATCCAACTTACGGCCTTCAATCGGCTGTCTTCAATCCCTTGTTGTATAAACCTGTTAAGACTGTATATCCAGTTTATTATTATCCAAATTTGCCATATCAGGTACAAAAGCCAGCGCTTCCAACGTACCCATGGAGCTATGCACCGTCTTATGCACAAGCTAAACCTGCTCAAATTTGGAAATGATTAAGTCACGTGTACGTTAGCTGATTTTTAATTGTTTGTTCTTCTGTTTTTAGCTTGAAATTGTTGTTTTGTTATAGCAAGAAGTTTCTCTTGATGATTGTAATTAGCCTTAATTCACCTTTTATATTTGTACGTATATTTGTATTTTGTAACGCACATTCCTCTTAGTGGGGTTGTACATACAACAAAGTTTGTATTTATTTTTATAAATAAAATTATTTTTTCTACAAAAACCCGTACTTCTAACTTCAGATTGAAAAAATCATCTAGCTACGAAAAAAACCAATTGCCTTTCATCTGGATCCACTTGCGGTAGTCACTTTGAACAACTCGGAACTTTTGTTTCAAGTGTTAAGTGTGAAGTAAAATTGCGTAATTGGATGTTAAGGAACGTTATTACCGACCTTTACTATAAGAACAGGATGATCGTATCTAGATACTAGAAAGTGATATTAACAGAGTAGATAAATTGGGTAAGCTTCGTTAATAACAATGTTCGTAGAACAATGCTTTCGCAACTTTTACAAAGTTACAATCCACCGATATCCGTACCCTGCACAAGTAGTTCAGACCTAATTAACCAAACCCATTCATGTAAATTAGCAACACTTGCACTACAAAATTTAATTACTCTCGAACCGGTCAATGATTATACTGGAATACATCAATCTACATTAGTTACGATTCTCCGTCGAGATCAAAGTTCAATTGATCGATAAATCTATGAATCAATTTACGAGCGGGGATGAATATTCTATCAGGATTGGATACTCCATAGCAAAGTACGTTTATCAAATTTGTAAGATCCATTGTTCTGACATCAAGCACTTATAGAGCGGATGCATTCACTTATAATAAAAGTAATCCGCGAATGAAAAGGAAATGGCTGTTTATCGACTTGCCGAGCTGCATAGTATAGTGCTGTTATTCTCACTTTCATCCGAATGATTCGCAAGAAAATAAATACATTATGTATAAGCTGTAGGTACCAACTCGGCCCACGAAAGTCAGTGGGCGGTTCAAATCTCTGGATCTCTGAATCTGTGAATCGGAAAAGGTAATCTAATAGCAGTCCTAGAACCATTATTACTATCCCATGACATCAGCGAAATTTTACACATCGTCGCGCAGCGGCTATTGTACACAAATTTATGCGCAAAAGAAAAGATAGTCATTAGTTTTGTCCGCGAAATTTTTTGTTCACGCTAAAGCCACCGAGTGTTCAGATGATATCATCCTCATGAGATGTTTTAGGAACAGCAAATTTCGTCAAATTTTCAAATTTTAAATTCAATTTTCCAAATCGATTGACTTTTGCAGAGCTTAAACATGAAATTCGCAGTCGCTCGGTTCTTGTGTCGATCAATCCAGGCTGCGAAAGTAAAAGAGTGCTGCAGATCACCTTTCATTGCTGCAAGGACACGGTAAATAGAAACCGAAAAGAAAGCAATAAAAATGCTAATCGATTTTCTTCGGTCTTAAATCTTTCGGTAAAAATATTATCTCGGCCGGTTGGAAATTATTTGAGGTTTGAACTTCGATATTGAACTTTTGGATCTGAGAAAACCGGTCGTTATAATTATCATTGGAAGGCGTAGGCTTATTCACTTTCCGCTATCGACCTAAATCTGTCTCGTTTTGTTCGAGTTTTATATGTATACTTTTACACATGGTGATACCGGTTCGACTAGTGCATTTCATCCTATCGAGTATCGATGCCGTTTCGATCTCGGGAAATCTCTCGACTAGATGAAGCGTCCGAATGCCCGTCAGGTATACACGTTTGCTGGATCAAGAAGCCCCTCCTAGATCGTGAGAGATTATCCTTTCCCTTTTCTCCATTTTCCTAGAATTAAGGTCTGGTCGAGAACTTTGTCTCAGGCAATAATCTATGAACCAGACCAGCCCAATCACATTGTCTGCAATATATATACTGTAAATTGGCTTTTAACAGCGGTATGAGTTGTAAAAACAATAAGAGGTAAGTAGATATAGTTAAACATGGATAAAAACAGGCTTTAATAAGCAACTTTTCAATCTGAGAGTAAATTTTAGTCATACTCAGGAATTAATGGAGCATGCGAATTTTGCCGAACGAATTCGATACCAATTTTTACAAAATAATCGCCTGCGGGAAAAGGTATTAGGAAATTACTGTGGCTAACCAAACCTTAAACGATAAGGTCATGCCACAAATCACGTTAGTCCGGGATCTTCAAAAATGTTGCGTAAATAATTTATCGTTGCAATGCGAACATTTCTCCAATGACAGTTATGTTATACGAGACACAGCTACAACCCACGATGTCACGCTACATACAAGTTCATAAGATAAATGACAGATACTCGTTTCATTTTTGTTCTTTTATTTTACTTTTGTTTTTCTATTTATTGCGTATAATTTAAGCCTTTCGAAGAGGCATTTACTGATATTTTTTTCTACGAAAAGACACTCCGTTACAGCTCGTGGTCAGTTCGCTGTGGTTGCGGTATGAATGATAATTTTGCAATTGGCGAATTGGATAAAGTGAGGATGAAGTTGCAGTGAATAGGAGTTTTGAAGAAGAAAAATTTCTCCATAACCTCGTACCAAGATGAATAAATAACTCCACTCTCACTTAATAACAATCAAGTTTAGCTCGCGCCGAGATTAACTAGATAACAAAAAATGGTTTGGTTTTCTGCAACAGCCCGTTGACCAGATACAGAATGACATATTTATTCATAGTACCAAAGGATCAAACTCGATTTTGTGGTCTTGACAGTCCATGTGCTGCGTTTAGAAATGCGGAATGTTTACTAGGCTCGTCTTTGAACTTGTTTTACAGCGTTCCGAAATCGGATGTCGACCGTTCATATACACAAACTTCCGTTATCCCACCGGAGAAAGTAAAACGAAATCAATTGCCTTTTTTACCTTTCTGGATCGGCCACAGCCAACGCACCGTCAATCCAAACAGTATTTTTGTCACCTGTCTTCCTCGCACGATGATATCTCACATCCGTCTAGCGGCTTTTCGGCCATTTTCAGAACAATTAGGAAGCCAAGAATCCATCAAGCAAAGTTTATTGAATCATTCTACATTATCTAAGATGATATATTAGTGATCAATTATCCCTAGGATTACTGCAAATTTACGTACCTACCGAAGGAATCGACGCCAGAGATCTTGATGGACGTCATCAAATTTTCAGCTAACATTTAGCTAATTGCAAAATAATAAAATTGATGATGAAATTTATGAAATTTACGATTATGGATGTAAAAGATGAAGGTAGGATTGGGCAAAAAGTGGATTGGATAGCAAATTTATTGTATTTTTTGTTCCTAGAGACCACGACTCGACTGTCAAAGATAAGCGTCAGTGCAAAACGGCGTCATTGGTATTCAGAATTCATAATAATGTCGCCGTTTAATTACACTTTCTAAATGATGTACTCGAACGTGTTACTGCCGGTGTTCCATTTTTTGAGACAATACTCTAGATGGGAATTCACGATCAGACTAATTACTCGGTTGTATTTTAATCGATGGCATTGTCCTCTGTCTATTGTCTTTTTAAACTGCTGCATGATGTTGGATGTCCGCGGTCTGGTACCACAAAGAATTCATTAGCATTTTTATCAGTCGGACATATACCTGTACGCACATGTTTACGTAATGCAATCTCCATGCCACAGCAATGGGAAAGATCTGATATCTAAGAAATTGCATTTGAGGCAAAGATCTTCAATTAGCGACGGGATTGAAATTTCGTTTTCTCGGCAAGGGTGAAAGCATAATGTATGAAAAACCACTTTTGCAAATGGGACAATTGAAGACAAAGGAAAAGGAAAATATTTAGAAACGCTTACTGCAGGTCGAGGCAACGATTTTTCACGTTCTGAGTACAAGTCGCAGTATCATCTAAAATTTCAGGTATTATATACGCGTGCAGTAGATTAAACTCGCAATAAAGATTATTTGATGTAAGATGAAACGAATAACAGTGTTCGAGAATAACCCATAACCATCTGACAAGAGAAATTCAGTTGATTCCGATCAGATTAAATCGATCAGTCCATGACTAGTGGAACATGATACAACTAGCAAATCGCGCTGATTGCTTCATTATGTAAATCAAGAGAAAAGTATTCTGCAGTTCGAAGTACGGTTGTGAGTCAATCGAAAAAAAATGAATTTTTTAATCTTCCGGAAATTCTTATTGACAAGAATTTGAACGAAGAAGAGAAAATAACTCGAAGCAGACTCGATGATATCAATCACTTTTACCAACGACCCAAATATTCCTCCGGGCCTCGAACAAGAAGTGAAATTGATGAAGTACCCTCCGATTTTCCTGATCCTGTAATATGCATTTGAATGCATTGAAAAATTTTGAATCGGGATCTTTTTTTGAAACCCGGATTCCCATGATTTGGTAGTGGTAACACAGGCCGATCGATAATCCTAGCAACTACATGGAAAATTCTATACCGATGGCTATTCCCCGGTTGCTAATTTTTCTGCTTCCTAATTAATTAGACAACGAGTAAAAGCATCGTGGTATCCGTGCATTCTTGATCTTAAACACGTAGACTCTGTCACGAATGTGTTTTCGTTGATATCAATAAGTATTTCAGCTCTCTACGAAGAGAGATATGGGTTTTTTTCCCGAACATCATATGAGAGTCCTTTCTAACTCGATTCTGCATTGTCATTATTGGTATCATGAACCGGTTCAATGTTACAGGGTACCGAACGTCAAATACATCCAAACTCATTTCTTTAATTAATCCTGTCACATACGAAAATTCTTTTAACATTTATACAGCCTTTTTTCTACCTCGAATCATGTTCGGATTTGTTACTCGTTTAGTCCCGATTCAATGTGTATCAGTCCAAGCCTCCCAACTCCCTGGAGCCAGGCAAGAGCCAAGAGAGTCAGACCGGCCTCTACCTTCACCTAGACCTTTCTTTCACCGTCGAGAGGGGATCCGGATATAAAAGATCTCTTCTGAGATGCAATGGCATCAGACACCACACCTCAGGACTCATTTGGTAGCTGCTTGTTCGCAGGACATTTCGAAGGCGCAGGAACACGTTTAAGATGAGACCATCCGTGAGTATTTAATTATCATCGAACAGAAAAAATTCCGTTATCAACCAGACCGTTAAATCGAGGATTTTTATTCACACGTACCGTTGACAGCAATTCGACGAGTCAATTCGCTCTTCTCTTCACATTATCAGTAATTTTGTATCAGTTTAAAGTTGAAAATTCATTTTCTTTGACCGAAATCTCGATGCATACAGAAATTGATGAATATTTTTCCCGCTGACGATCAATAATGCGCGAAAAATCAGGTCGATCGAAAGTATAAGGTGATGTTTTGGGTACCAGTCCGAAGGGATAAATTACTGACTTTATTCCAGGTCGTACTGGGACTCTGCGTCCTGCTTTCCGCAAGCGTTATCTGCGAGAAAGTTGAAGCAGACGAACCCGCAACAGAATCAAAGCCTTCCGCGACAAAGGAAAAGAGAGGAGTACTCGATGGTTACAGCGGAGGATCATCTTACTCCCTTGGAAGTTCAGGAGGTTATTCGGCACCACTACAAAGCTTCGGCAGTTATGGAGCACCTTCATTGGGTTCAGGATACTCACTCGGTGGAGCCAGCGCTGGACTCTCATCAGGCCACGGTGGATTCCAGAGTCTAGGAGGATTCGGAGGCGGCAATCTTGGAGGATACAACTTAGGAGGACTTAGCCTAGGAGGCCACGGAGGCGGCTACTCTTTCCCATCAGCAGGATTGAGCGCAGGACTTGGACAAGGCTTTGGCGGTCATGGAGGGCTTTCCTATTCTTTGCCAAGCGCATCTGGCCTGAGCCTAGGAGGCAGTAGTTTCGGTGGTAGCTTTGGCGGTGGTTACGGAGGCTCTTTATTGTCAGCTTCATCGAGCAAGACTGGTCCAGTTTCCTTCGGTGTTCACGGTGGAGGTGCCTCCAGCTACATGCCTCCAGCATATGCCGCTGGAATCCAAGGTCTCTCCGCATACGGTAGTGGTGGAAGCTCCGGATACAGCCTTCCAATTTCTTCAGGGTCTTCTCACGGACTGTCATCCGGTTCTTCGGGCTACAGCCTCCCCTTAACTTCGTCTCTTGGTTCTTCGGGATTGTCTGGTGGATCTTCCTACAGTTTCCCAGCATCCTCAGGCGTCTCTTTGGGATCTCACGGGATCTCGATCGGCTCTCTGTCATCTGGACTTCACGGATCTTCTCTTGGAATCTCCTCCGGCTACGGTGCTCCAGTTTCCTCCGGATCAAGCTACAGCATTCCTTCAACTTCCAGCCTGTCTCATGGCATTTCATCCGGCTCATCTGGCTACAGTTTCCCCTCTTCTTCAAGCTCAAGCTATAGTCTTCCCTCTTCTTCAAGCTCCAGCTACAGCCTTCCCTCTTCCTCAAGCTCAAGCTACAGCCTTCCCTCTTCTTCAAGCTCGAGCTACAGCCTTCCTGCTTCTTCAAGCTCAAGCTACAGTCTTCCTTCTTCTTCAAGTTCCAGCTACAGCTCACCTTCCGTATCATCGAGCTACGGAATTCCCTCATCCTCTGGCTCCTCTCATGGAATTTCTTCCATTTCGTCCAGCTACGGTAGTCCCTCGTCTTCTTCTGGATCGAGCTACAGCATTCCCTCGTCCTCCAGCTCTGGCTACAGCGTTTCTTCATCTCCCAGCTCCAGCTACGGAGCTCCAATTTCGTCAGGATCAAGCTACAGCTTGGGATCGTCTTCCGGTTCATCTCACACCCCTTCATCAGTCCTGAGTGCCCTTGCTTCGGCTGGTTCTCACGGAATTTCTTCCGGCTACAGTTCTCCAATAATTTCAGCATCTTCTCACGATGTATCCAGCTCGTACGGTTCTCCTTCATCTCACATTGGTCTCTCCAGTGGATCTTCCGACAGCTCTAGCTACAGTCTTCCGATATCTTCCGGATCCTACTCCGGCTCTAATGGCGGTTCATCCTATTCTTCGTACTCGTCAGCTCCATCCAGTTCCTACGGTAGCCCAAGTGAATCCCATGGGTCCTACTCCAGCCTGACACCCAGATATGCAAGATACCCTGGAAAATCCTACAACGGTGATGCCGCTGGAAGCAACAAGTACGACACCATCTCGTACTCCAGTCCTGGTGGAAAATATTAGATAATCGACGACCGAGGGAACTTGACTTTTTACTATATTTTCGGCAATCGAAAACCTTTGGCTGTTTTTCTTCATGAAAAAAAGACCGAATCATCGAACTCCTTTTGACGACTGAAAATTACGACTGTGACGTGACGCCCGACGACGATTGAACTCTGGTATAATCGATGCGAGTCCTTGACGTGAAATGGTTGATGTATTTATAGTTACTATAGTTAAACTTGTTGTCTATTTATGAAGTTATTGATCGTCGTTCGATGTTTCATTATCGCATGATATCATCGTATGATCGCTGTTGTATAGTTTTTATACTGTTTTTGTAATAAAAATTATTTTTAATAATTCGTGCTTCTTCACTGTCTCATCTTCACCGTTAAGTGTAAAGCTAATTATTGAAGTATTGGGCCAGTACAAGGGGGTAAATAGTTGATCAATTTTCAGTATTACACTTCAGTATATATATTGATGTTTTATCGTTACGAAGCCTATTCCCACGATAAGTGTCTTAAAAACGAATGGACTAAAAAGCTCGTAAAACAAAACGATCCATAAGTACCGAATGATCCACTTGAGAGATGCATCTGAGATATTGGAATGAGAGAAAAAAAAAAAAAAACCAATGCAACCTTTTCTCTAGAGTCTAGAGCATAAAATTTCCGTACAGCTCGTTTAACGGCGTGTAAAAATGAAATAGAGGTTAAATAAAATACGTATTTGATACCCCGAGACTAGATTTGCGTGAGAAATAAAAAGTACGGGATGGGATTAAGGCTCAGGAAATAATTTTCATGTTTATTGCAGTAGTAAAACTGTTGGCGGATCGGTAGGTACCGGCTTCGAGGCATGAAGTTAAAACACTTTCAGTTTTCCACGATCCGTAATTAATCAAATCGAGCGTAGCTCTCGTACTGACCGGCACCAATCAGTTAAGCATTATAAAGTCTGTAACTAAAAGAATTTCCGTACCGCATTCGTGAGATGTGAAAGTCATCAGACGGATCCTTTCGATGGTGAAAAATAAAACCAAAGAATCGCATCTACAAAAATGAGTTCACTTTTACTTCACTTTAAGGCTGACGACGCGTTCTTGAGGTGGGTAGGGCACTCGGGCAATAATTTCCTTTCTAAATCTTTATTTTATTTTGGAAAGTACGTCGCGGTAGTTCTCTTATAGAATGTCGCGGGTGCTGCGGGAGACGGTAGCGAACGTCTCTGGGTAAGGAGACTCTCTTGACCTCACACCCATCCGTATAGTTATGGACCATTTGACTGGACTCGAATTTCAGAAAGGTTCCACAGCATCGTGTTTCACGGCTACGTGATTCACGTTGCACGGAGTTCAACTCTGCATATCAAAGAGAGTTACTTATGCGGATGAAATTTCTTCTTTGGTCTAGTAATTGCGTGCACTTACTTTTTCAACGGATACATTTCGCCTGTATATAATATATTCTCGGGACTGAACTCCGTCAGGGATCTCAAAACCGTATATAGTCATAAATGTTGGCACAGCCAAATGCCACCAAGCATCTCGTTCCAATTGAGAAAGCCAATTTTACGATCTAGCATAAATTTATTCATAAGCTGGCTCATGTATGGAACTAATAATTTGCTACCAGCCATTTGGCACCGTTGAAAGTTCATCGCATGGACATATATACATTGTCGATCCTTGACAAGGGCAGTGAAGGGCGGACTCTATTGGAACTTGACAATACCAAACTTTTATTTTTTGAATCACTAAAGAAGAGACAATCAACAAACGAACACTAAAAGTTCTATATTTTTTAAAGAAATTATAATCTTCTCCGATGAAAGTGTATAGATGCAGGGAACCTTTTGCAGAAGTTTTCCTGGACAAGGTTGTGAAAGGTTCCTCGTTACTTTCCTCCATGGCCATTCCGAAGGTGTAACATCGGAGGACCAGGTTATCGGTTTTTTTTATTCTAATGATTCATCTCAAGTCCATGTCTGCGAGAATCGTGACCTTTAAGTAATTAGGTATTCTGGCTACATCGTATGGTCTGTACTGAAAATAAAATGAAATTTGTAACTGTGAGTGGTTTCGAGATCTTCTTGACGATGAAGGTCAGATCAGATAAGTCTTGGACCAAATACGGGGAAAGTAAATCAGTTTAATTAACAAAGTTTCGTGTTGAAACGTTGCGATACTACTTGTTCTTTTTTTTGCCCTGATTTACAAGCGGCTGAAATTGAAGTGGGCGACATTCAAGAAAACTTGTCATTTTTTTAATGCCATCGATTAACCTGTTATCCGCCGACACGCATTCCTGGATTTTAATATGGCATGTTGAAGAAGGCCCACGATGAGTATGGGTGTTCGGTGTGTATGCATAATTTAGTATACGAGGCTCGCGATTAGTATATAGCATCTAGTAGCCTCATTCGCCAAAATAGTCAACCGACAATCGTGATCCTTGTCGCGATGCTAAGCCAATTTCTACAAGCCAAATTCAGCGCAAAAATCAACATTCATAAGTCGATGGATCGCGTGCAGAACGAACACCTCCGATCGCCACGTTTGATCCTCTAATTAAAAATTGTATTCGCGTTCGATATTTGCACTTGACAATGCAGAAGAAAAAAATCATTCGATCACATTGATTCGAACTCACAGGAATAATTATAAGTTTTTTGTTGTCATATACCGTGTCATGATTTCATTTCTAGTCTAATACTTTCACGACATCAGATCTATACATGTGAATCATACACCTGTATCATATGTATGACGTATTGGAAAAGGATGAAGAAGAAGAAAGAAAAAAAAATTAGACCAGTGTATTCCCAAGTCTTCGTGACAGCTTTCAAAGATAGTCGTTATTGTACACGCGATGAAGGTATCCTCGTTAGACGATGTTGAACGAGACCGTTTCACTTTCACCACTGTTGTTCGTACATCGACAGTGTAAGTAGAGTTTTGCCACACCCAAAACAATAGTACTGTTAACCCGAGAATGCTCATTGATTCATAACTGGCTGTTCATTGTCTGCAATGGTCTGAGGCCAAGGCAGAGGTGAAATCATCGTTTCTTTTATTGAATTTATGACACCCTGATGGTCTGACCTCAAGGTATACAATTTCATAGAGTTTGCGAGTCGAAGAGAAAAAAATAAAATAAAAATAAAGGATGAGAAACAGATTACCGTTTTGCTAGTCATTATATTAAACGGCAAAATGTTTTCAGTCACTCCTATGCATAAGATATGATCATCGGTTTTGAGTATAAATCACAAAGGTCGTTTAAACTCTTTCAAGCAAATGCCAACTGCGAATCATTCACAAATATCAATCTGTGATACATGTTTATGGTCATTCGTTCTTCATGACTGGTAGTCATTTCACCGATCTAAGCGACTCACTATCACTTCAGAAATGCAGCCAAACCACTGGCTACAAAACAGCTTTGTACCACCGCTGCGACCTATTTATCTAATTCCATTTCTCGAGATGCACTTGCATCGAACGGGTCTATTTTCACTGCAAGTCGAGCTGACCAAACGGGGTGATAAACAAGCTACATTGACGCGTATAAGTCAGGAGAAAAGTTAAACTAGTTCTAGAGATTTTTCAAAGTCCTAGTATAAAAGAGATATTGAAGGACGCTGGACGTATCATTGGTTTCCGAAGTTCCATCGATCGTACGTCGTAATGAAAAATTATTCTAATGGTAGAATACCAGTGAGAAGAGCCTAGTTATTGACACATCATCAATCAAATTAATCTTCGATATCGCTGGACAAACGGAGACTGTACCAATTATGGAGATTCTGGTCAGTACTGCAGTGTGTTATTCTAATCAGCCACGTCACTCGCGTGCTATCATATTGTACTCGCAATTTCATGACATTTCATCAAACTCTTCTCTCCTACGAGTACTTCACGTTCATCCTGTTCATGATCAATTCATTCACCAATAACCGTTCAAGATCAATTCATTAATTGATTTTCAACGAATTCATTTTCTCAAAACTTGTCTGAAGCCTGACTAGAATATCAAATACTCCATTGCACTGGCTATGTGAGTTGCGAATAAATGATTACTGCAGCGCCAAACAAATTGCAGAAATTGAAATGATCAAACAACGATTGAACCTCAGGAAAAATTCTTGGTATTCATGTGAATTTAATCCAGATGATTGTTTTTTGTTTTTTTTTCTTAGTTACTCCTTCTGGTGTCACCAGCAATTTTTGCACAAAGTTATCGGAAACACGTGAACCCAAATGACGAACCATTTTTGCCAATCCACCCAGTCTACCCGTACAACCCAAAGTTAACGAAGCGGGGCTTTGACAAAGAAATTGCGACTGTGCTAAAGCCGGAGCTTTACGCACCTCGAGCAGACGCCAGGGATTCCTACACTGCAAGCTACGCCGGAAGTCCTAAAGATCCATATTTTCCAGGCTATGGTTCTTCTCCGCAAAGCTCTGTCGCTCCATATTCTCCATACTCTTCTTATTATGGGAATAGTCTCTATGGGGCTTACATGAATCCTTATACCGCGAATCCGTACACTTCCGGTGGGAACCCATACACCTCTGGTCCAAATCCATACACCTCCGGTGTTCAAGGTTCTGGTCCATATCCTGGTTATTATCACCAGCCTCCATATTATTATCCGGATTACTACAACCAGCCGTTTCCTTACTCTTTTCCGCCACCCGATTATTCGGGGCCTCCAGGACCTCCGTGGAACGAAAACCCGAATTTGAACCGGGAATATCCATCGGCGAAACACGAGAAACAAAAATCAAGCAAGCCCAAGGTGAAAGAAGACTTGACCTCGTCGTTGAACAGATCTGGAAACCAATACGTGGATGGGAACAATTTGATTTCACAAAATCACAAGGATCTCGCGGCGCAGTCAAGCGCGTACAAAATTTCAAATCCGTATAATCAGCTGGAACAAATCCCGGATGTTCATTTCAAGAATTTTCCCATTCCGCAGACAACGTACAAAGTTATCAGCGTCGGAGGGCAGCCCGTTGGACCGAATTATCCTTTGCCCAGTAACTACGCAAGGGCCCAACTTTTGGAACAGATTGCAGCTGTGAAAACCCTGGCTAAATCATTGGGGCACGTTTTTCCTCAACGAAATTTTGGGACCCAAGGGTCCCACGGCACATCTTCTTACGCTCCGTATCCTGCTGCTTCATTGGGAAAACCAACCCAGGAGAAGTTAATTTATTCCTCAGATCAAAATCCTTTGGGTAAAATTCAGGAAGGGCAATATTATTCAGAAAATTTAAACGCCCTAGGAAAAGTGGCCGAAGCACATATCTACGGTTCGGACGATCGTGATCTTCCGGAACAGGATTCGAAGAACCAGTTCCTCTCAGGCGGTCAAGATCCTTCCAGCAAATCAACCGATTCTGAGATCTACGGTGACCGACAAATCGCCCAAAATACAGCTCAATCAGATTTCGGTATTAGTCAAGCGGACAAAGGCCTGGAAACTTTCGCTCAGAGTCCTGCCTCGCTAATTAAAATACCTAGCAGGTATCAGGGTCTTCCTTACTCCCAAAAACCTGGGACGAGAGTGACCTTCCACCGATCACAAAGCACCTATATACCACCATCAAAGATCAGGCCAACTTTGGAAGAAGCTGATCCATCATCGGTCCAGCCCTACGATCAGCCGGCTTATAGATCTGAGCAAAACTATCGCCCCGATCAGATACAGGGTTTGATTTCGTATCAGAGTCAGAGTATAGGGCAGGGTGTGCCTCAGGCTTATAGTTATCATCAGACAAACATCCTCCCGTTTGTCCAAGGATCTCAGCAGCAGCAGCAGCAGCATCAGCAACAACAGACCAAAACTAACTTGGAGGATGTGAACTTTGGAGCTAAACAAGGAAACAAGGGATAAAAGTACGTGAGAAGAAGAGTACAGGTGCTTGAGACAGTATATTGCTGTAAGAGCAACGCACGTCGAAAGCGAAACCAATCAATTTTCATCAAATGCTCATCGAGGCATTAATCATTTTTCTCACGCAATAGGCCCAATTTTGCAGAGAAATTTAAAGCATAATTGAGTGTTGTTATTATAAGCCGGCCGAAACAGCAGTAGATTATGGTATGAGTGGATAATTATGTTCTAGAGGCATTAACAAGAAGATATATAGCATAACGTAGTAGTATTTAATATTTTAGTCCTCTAAGGCAATCGAGAAACGAGCAAACCGATACGATGTTATTATTTATGAATTTTGTACGTAGTTAGTGAATAATAAAACAATTTTATAGTTCATACCACAGACGAAACCAAAGGCTGTAAAAAAACCGTGTATAAATTATAATTGGGAATTGACTCGGCTACTTCATAGCCGAAAGGTATTTTACAACTCTTTATACATATTATATACAATGATGCGAGATGCTCGAAGCAAGTGTCGGATGATAATTAGCATTAGATTCACATTTAATTTCTGGACCGCGGGACGAGCATTCAAAACACTTTCACACCTAGCAACAACAAAACAAATTGGTATTTAAACATACGAAGAAACGGAGCAGATCGAACTAGCTCATCATTACGTTTAGAGGCAGCAGGTGAGAGGAAGAGATTCGATATGTTACTTTTTCTTTTAATCCTCGGCATGTGTGCAAGGTATATGAATAATTCCGGTACAGGGTCGACCCCTCACTTTCACAGAATCACGCAATTTATGCAGCACTAGGTGATCTTGGATGAACATGAACCAGCCCACATTTCGTACTGTAATTTCACCATTTCGTAATTCTCTATTATTCATGAAACTCTTTCATTTTCTATCTTCGCCACATTCCTCCATGACTAATTTCTCATCCTAGACCGATTACCGCATCGTCAATTCCGAATTTTGCCATCGTTTCCAATTGGTTGACAATTTTTTCCCGCCATCTCCGATTGGTGGAGGAAATGTTTCTAGGAATGAACCTCTCGTCAAACTTTCTTTGGTCAGTGAAAAGGATCTATCAATCCCGTTGATAGATGAACTCAATCCTCGAATATGAATCGCTGGCATCTCATCACCTCGGCAGTGACCGTTGGACACGAACCTTATATATTCAAGAAACATTCACTACCTTGTAAGAAAAGTCAAGAAGGTTGAGCAGTAATGGGCCTATAATTACTCACTTAAGTGCGACACCTGCTCTCGTGGTTAGACTGAATCCGCCATGATATTCCCTTCATGGTGAAAAGTGAAATCCGCGTGCAAAAATGACGAATCTTGAAATAAAATTCCCGAATCGCCATGACATTGGAGACCGTTTCTCATTAGTAATTCGCCAAATAAGTTTGTACCTTGACCCAACTTGATGAACTTTATGAATCGTTTCCTAATTCTTGAAGTTTCACAAAGAAGCCTATTATAACAACCGCAAAATCTTCCCTAGAGTATGCTTTCTTCGATTGATGGGATTATAGGCAGCAAATAAACAGAAATCTAATAACCGGAATCGGTAATCGTTCAGCATTCTAAGATCTCCATCTGATCATCTCGAAACAGATCGTTAGTTATCGTCATTTTCGAAACGCTATTAAGCATGACGATTAAGCGAGGAGTGATCGATTAATATAAAGAACGAATAATCGATCAGTCATGTTTCTCGCGCGTTTCCCCAGGGCTTGCGGAGGTTTTGTATATCTGCTCTCGGAAATGAAATGGATTCATTTTAATACCGAGTGACCGCATATAACCCATCATAGAAAGCAACATTGGTATCCGAAGATCATCGGATCCAACTCATGGGTTTTATAAGGATGTCCGTTGATCTTCTGAACGACCGAAAGTACGACTTCTTAATTTATTCCGTTAGACACGGAGCTTTTACATAACTGTAATATATTAATGATACGGAACTTGTTTCCATACTATAACTAACGGAAATTGCCAAGCTCGCGGATTCTAAAGCGTTGATGATTCTTTACTACGGCTATAACGCTCTGGCACTCCCCATTCTATCAAAATTATGATCAACAATTACAAGATATGTGTGTGTGTGTGTGTGTGTGTGTGTGTGTGTGAAAGTTCTATCGCATTTAAGTGGACTTAATATGTTACAAGTGCACCGGCTTCGTAGCAGTCTTCCGAAGATAAAGTGTGATCTATATCCAAGCTTGGCAGGAGGTCCGCAACCCCTCGGGCAGCTAGAAAGTGACCGCCTTCAGGAAGCGGCAGAAACGTCTTAGAAGAGAAAGAAAAACGAACAGAAGTCGGGCGACCAATTCGCTCACTCTTGATTCACGGTGTAGAGTCTCGTTGATATTTCAACAAAGAGAGAGGACGAACGTCCTTTTACTTCCATCCTATACGCAGCTGCTGCTATTTCCTCTTCTCTTCGTTCCTCTAAGAATTTTGCAATTTTTTTATTTGGTTTCCAATCATATATATATATATATAAGAATTCTTCAATTCAAGTTCACTTTTCTTGGATTTGAAAGTTTCCAATTGATCGGGAAATTGAAATCAATGAGAGAAAATTCTGATCAAGGAGAAAAGATAATGAAAATAATACATCTTTGGTACAATTGTTCTGTATCGTACTTTCTATATAATTAGGTATTACTCGTAATTACTTTGATGCCTAGACACGGTCAGGATACGCCTAAAAATGTGGCAAAATACCCGGCTTCAAGTCGCCGTCGTCTAAACATAGCCAAATAATTACATATTACTGTTTCTGTATATACGGAAGCTACAAATTCCAGATGCGGAAAGCAAATAACCCACATTCCGTGAACATGTGCACGTCTGTTACACAAATCACTGAACAAGTTTTTTTCAAATATCATCCGGTCGGATGATTTTCATTTCGTATTATACCGAAGATGGTGTTAGAATGTCTAAAATCAATTACCTGCACGCACGCAAACTTGTTTAATGATCCGCTTAGAATTGGAATGATTTAAGTTTATTTCGTAAAAAAAAACAACCAAAAACGGATCTATTCCAAGATCGAAAAAAATCTATTACATATTTCACCTTCGGTGAATTTTCGGCCAAATCAAATTACGTCACTTCCGTTCAAAGCGACCTGATCATGAAATCTGCATTTACAGACTAGCGAATAAATGTTACTTCAATGTCACCGAACATCCTCCGAATTAATTAATGAATCGTTCAAAAAAGTTTACACCCAAATGGATGCCTTATCGATTCAAGAGCTCTTAATTTTAGAGACACCAATAATAATATTCCAGACATTTCGTAGATTCAAGATATAGTTCTCTAAGTGAGATCGTCTCAGATTAAATAATACTAATTTTTTAGACGGTAGGTTGTCGGTTTTTTTTGCTAGGACATTAAGGAATTAGAATATTAGCTCAAATCGGTTTCGTAACAGGTCCGTAAGAGCTATTACCAACTATAAGTGATTATCGCTATGCAGCGACATCGGCTGTAAATTTTATGACTGCATATTTATAGATCAACTCGTTTGAGCCTCTCGATTGAAATAACAAATCGACTGGACCACCTCGGTTCTAATTTATGGGTAGATCAGTGGCCGAGTCCAATTTAGTAATACACGAATTCGGGTCGATCCAATGAAAGTGACGTGCATCTCGTTAACTCCATATCATTTTGCAACATTTTTGGACCACAAGATTTCGACGGCGAAACTAAGTCACCACATACACTGCTCACCATTATACATACAATGACAAAGAGAAACAATAAGATGAATAAATGACTAATGCTTTTCGAGCTAATTTCACGCCTCGCAGGCTTTTACCCCGGGGTGATAATTAATTGCCTAATAATTGTTACTGCGAGACAGTTTATTCTTACGAATGTGTAAGGGTCCATGGACTTATTCTGTACACGTGTATATCTAGAATGTGAACAATTTTTTTTTCTTCCTGTTCCTTCCTATTCTTCTTTTTCTTGTTTTGTTCCCGTTTCGGTATTTCCGTGAAGGATTTTTAAGCGATTCTATGATGGAATGCGACGATAGTCGGTTATGCAACAAACGCATTAAACTTTACCACAAGTTTTTTTTATCTCAACAAAATTACCGTCACGTTTTATAAGGCACCTAATTAACCTTTTTTTTTTATTTTTGAACATGGCTAACAGGTTTGACCGAACCTCACACCTAGTCTCTGTTATACATTTCCGCGTCAAAGGAACTTGATAAAGAAATCCTATAGCCGATAATTGAACAGATTCATTATTAAATTACAAGTGTACTCGGTTATCTACGATCTGAAAGTTAATTATGACTGTCTTACGTATAGGCAGACGCTGCACGATCATCTACGATGTGCTACGAATTGCTGTTAATTGATCGATTATGTTCGAAAGGAAACTGACCTTTCTATCTAATCGAAGATTGGATCAGGTGGATATACGCGTGGCCCCATAATGAGATGATCTTGCCCATAACAGAGGTCAAATCATTTTAGAGTCAAGTCTGGTAGTCGAAAATATCCGAGTACCTTTCGTCCGGAATCATTAGCTGTCAAGAATGGCGAGAGGAGGTGTAAACGTGTTAAATGATGGACGTAAAACTCGAGTGGAATTCAAAAGATTTATAACTAGAAATGAAATTCTAGCTCAAAGATGCCGCGTCGAAGATAGTTCCCTAATCTCGAGATCGATTATCATGACTCACTTTTCCTTGAAATCTCTCCATGATTCCTTTTCTCTGCAGAAAGTTTTGACTCATATATTTTCGACCGATTTACACGAAATTTCGATCAGAAACTGACAGAGTCGTATGGATGCTGAGAAGATCCGGATTCAAAAACCGTGGAAACATTTCAATTTTGGGGTCAGGATGCTTTCCGCATCTACACGAATCTATCAGTTTGGTAATCTGCATCCTAGATAATGGTGCATCTTCAAACGACCTTGAAACGAAAGTGTCCTTGCACTCATCCTATCCTGAGACAAAGTCTTGTATATCTATTAACCTGTGGGTCAGGAGCAAAGTGAATGGCCTATGTTGGCAGATGGTTCAGCACCTCTCAGCTAGATTCTACTAGAGATGGTGTAGTCCGTACTTCATAGTCTGGCATAAACCTAGTGTGATTTGTGTGGAAGGTTATGAGAGTATTATACAGACGGTGTGGCTTCGTCTTCACGTACGATCGCACCTATACCAAGGTGGAAGCATCACCTGTATCAGCCATGTAAGCCAGTGCATGTTACTACTACTAAAATGCTACCGTAGCAACTGAAGAAGCAAAGTGTGAGGCCAGAGACCCGGTAGGGGTAAAGGCTATATAAGTGAAAGATTCCAGTTGTGATTTTACAGTGGAGCTAGGTCCTCGCGTCTTGTGGAAATTTTTATTGGCTCCATTATGGTGGGTACCAAATATTACAATTTTTTTATTATCGGTTTAGAACCGAATTCCTCCCATTTTCCTAATATCGATCAAGATTATCTGTACGACTCTCGTACATCACTCCGGAAAACTGTATACATATATTTATGAGTTATAGATTATTGCGAGGGAACAAAATTGCATACCTTCGCTTTTGAGTTCTTTGAAGGATTTTTTTCTCATAGATCTTGATTTTGGTCCAAGGATTTAATAGCTTCGATTAATTTCCTAAGAAAATTTTTCAATTTGATGCGCTTTTGGCCGCGAACTAAGGGTAGATCATTACTTGCAGACGTTGAAAGGAAAATTACGTTTACGTCAAGATTTTTTCTGTCATAGAAAATTGAAAATGTCTAATTTGCATTTGGTTTAAATGTTCAGAGCTGTACTTATTTGAAATTATTGAAACTTGTCACTTATGTATGATCTTTGGCTTTAAGTTATTCGATTAAATCCATTCATAGTAAATTTTTGAACCAATACAAAGCAAAATGCGGAATCAGAGCGTATAAGAGTGTGGAAAGATTGGTGTGTGTTTTTCCCAAATTAAAATTCAGGAATAATGAGCAAAAACACGTTTTTTGTATCGAGCACAAATTTTTTATTTTTCTACAAGATTATTATATCCTGTGGTGTAATTTAACACGCGAATGACATCGGGTCACCCAAATCCAGAGAGAAATTTTGGAATGCGATTCACCGTCCATTAAACATCTCCTGTTCGTGAAATTTTTGTCCGCAACCTTCTTTTGGTAACTTTTCTTATAAGTGGGCAATTATCGGTGGGTGACCGTATAGCTCGCAGACAATGGCCGAAATTGTAAAAAGGAAGAGTTCACTTTTACTTCCATGGTGCTGCTCTTTTATCCTCTTCTCGAATTGGGCATTGGGAGTGGCTCACCGACCCGTGAGTCTATATAAGATTGGTCCAGACGAATCGCGAGATTCAGAATCAGACAAGCAGTGAAAGTGCGCATCCTGTTCGCGGTAGTGTTTCTGTTTTATCAAAATTGCAATGGTGACCGCATTCCATACTTTCAATTTTTTCATCCAATTTCATATTATTAATATCATAACGATCGGAAATTATATCTTAAGCAGACAGTTATATGTTCGCAATCATTTTCCCACTTCCGAAATATGTTTTAAAAAATTCTTACATCCGTCGGGAGAAAGTGACCGTTTCGAATCTTCTTTTTTTTTTTTCATTTCCGCCGAAATATATACGCGTATTTATAACGACCGCATACCATATTGGTCTCGCGCCTCGAATATACACATGCTAAACCGAATCCAGTCTCTTACGGAGGTCAACAAATGTCGCCTATAAAAATCCAACGACATTTATCATCGTTTCTTGTATATCCAAAAATATATCGAGAAATCTTTGAGCTGTCGCTTTCCTTAATCTGACCATTTTATCACCCACAACTAATACACCTACGGTTTAGTTTTATCTATTGATCTATCGACATCTGAATTGCAAAATTCACCTCGTCTGAAATTATAGCGTTAATATGAGTATTTTACGGTGGTCATTAGCCGTGCCAATTAATGTTTTAACCGAATGGACATAATTCTTATGATATATTATGCAGAAGGTCCAAGTGAGCCTCCTATAGACACCGTTAATGGCAACTAACGAAGATTTCTTATTGCAGAAATTCTACGTACTCCTAGTTTTATGTTTCGCCGTGGCAAACGGCGAGAAAAAAATAAATCTCGAAGACATAGAGAGAGATAATCTTCAGTCCGAGGCTCAGTCGGATGCAGACAACGTCCGGCCGGAAGAAGAGAAGTATAACTCGGCCAAGACAGAGAGCAACGCTTACAATCAGCTGCAGTATCACACCGAGGCCCGTTTAATTGGCAGTCAACAACCCCAGGAAGTTAAATACGTGGTAATTACCAAGTCTCATATAGTAGCACGTTGCTCCAATTAAGATGTTCCGGTATATTTGAACAATTACATTATTCCGATTCCGATCAAGAGATTTATCCGAAGTTGGAGCCTCGATTTCCCGTTTTAATAAAACATTATAAGAAATCGCTAAGCGTTCGCTAATTTTAATTAATGATATTTATGAATTCTAATCATCCACAGATACAGCCGGAAGCCTATAATGCTCAAGACTTGCAGGCTTACCAGTATCAACAACAACAACAACAACAACAGCAACAACAACAGCAGCAGCAACAATACACTGAAGCATTCGCAGCGAGGCAGCAACAAGCACCCCAGCAATTTTACACCACTAAATATCAGACAGAAGCTGCTTACCAAGGCCAAAAAGCTGCCCCTCAAGTTTCTTATCAGCCTCAACCAGCCCAAGGTCTGACTTATCAGTCCGAAATCCCGATCGGTAACCAAATTCAAAGCTATCAGCAAAAAGCTGCGGCGCAAAAGTTTTCCCAGGGAATCGGCAAAGGTAAGAGATTTTGAAAAAAAAAAGGGGGATTCGGATTACTTTTGGTATCGAATTTACCATAAATTCGGAAGAGTTGGCTTCGGAGGTGATGATTTTAGCGTTTACTCTGGTTTTTCAGCCACCCACTACGCGAACGTAGCTACGTCAGGATCTCAGCAACTGCTTTACTACCCCACTGCAAATAATGCAGCGATTTCCAAAAACCAAGTGCAGCCACTTCTTCATCGGCTGGCATCTGAGGCTGCCAGAAACGTTCCTCTTTACACTACGTCGGTCAGCCAAGGACCAAAAATCTCCTATCAGCCTCAGCCCCAAATTCAATATGTCTATGAGCCGCAGTATGTCCAGGCTGCAGGACCTGCGTATTCGACAAAGGTGAGAAAGCCATTTTTCGACAATTTGAAAGAACTTTTTTCATGCTTGAAAAAATTCTATTGGTTCCTGTCTTGATCCAGATTAAGAATCAAACTGATAGAATCAGTTCAGAGCAGAGTTAGGCTCATTCCATCGGGATCAATGGTACTATTCAATCAGAGCCAATTAGCCCGGTGATGCGTATCCGAAGATGATAAAGAAACACCTGACGAAGCCTTCAGGAATGAAATATCTGTTTGTTTAGTCATTCAATACGTCAAGAGTCTAATAGTCCGCTCATCAAACGTCAGAATGATTTATGGTCACGGTATACTGTTATCCGGATAATTATTCCGTGGAAGTTCTCGAAGTAGCTACTAGTCGGCTTAGAGAGCTAAGTCGATAAAGAAGAGATTTGCAAGCCTAAGTATCATTGGCTAGAACCAGTCAATATGAGTTATTCAACTACATGCATACGTTAGGATGTAAATCCTCACTAATCAGAAGTACATGTTATGTAGATTAGTTGATTTTCTCGAATCATTTAATATCTGAATAATCAATTAACGTGCTTTCTTCGGAAATAAAAAGGTTCTGTATACGCGGAGGGTGTAGTTTTGCTCAATCTTCGGAGACTGATGGAAATAAACAAACCCTGAATTTAGTGAATTTGGGAAATTTCAGAACCAGCAGAAATTCACGTACGCAGCACCAGCAACAACCCAGGCTTACTCATCGCCGCAAGCATATTCCGGACTAACGTATAAACAGCAAAGCTCGCTTTATACTCAACCAAAATTATCGTATACCCAAGCTTACTACGTTCAACCCCAGTTGCAACAATACTACCAGGAACCTGCTTACACCCCTTCTGCGCAGGGTAACTCCTTGAAATACCCTCAATCCCAGCCCCTTTATATTCCGGCCAACTTTGCCCACCAGCTGCAATCGCAGTTTTTGGAACAACAAGGCTCGCATAGTATCTCTCAAAACTATGCTAAGGTAATTTAGTAATTGGCACTAAAATTTGCACGCCAAGTGTATTTAGTCTAACGATTCTTAACCCACTAATATAGATCTTTCGGCAATCCAATGAAATTGGCTTCAACCTTATGGCTTTGTTTGAATTCATTGAAAAGATGCTTTTGATTACAGAAGCCCGATTAATTACGGTGTAAAATTTTAACAACACTGTCGATTGACTGCAAATCATTTTTCTGTCGAACGTTCTACCACCGGATGCAGTAGATAATTCATTCTTTCTGACCCTCCAGGTTCCGGAAGAGCCAAGCTACAGCTTAGCAGTCCCTCAAATTTCTGCACAGAACTTTAAGCACGGAGGAAATATTTTACTGCAGTCTGTACCCTCGGGAATCTCCCACACGAGTAACCAACTGTATTACTCATCTGGACCTAAATCTCTCCTGGATTCTTACACGCCGAGTCACATAATTGCGGCACAGGACAGTGACAGGTGAGTCTGGTTTTATTAAACAGAAAATAACAGTTTTCAAATTTACCCTTATACGGAAAAGATTTTCGTTTTCATCGTTATATGCGGGAAGCTATGTTAGTAATTTTTCAAAATCAGATCAAAATTTCTGGGATTAAGAGATTACTCACAAAATTTTCGAATTTATGCGGCAGATGAAAAGCAAGAAAAAGATGAAACTATGTTTGAATTGAATTTTAGATACCGAGAAAGACCCCTGCATCTGGAAAGTGGATTTTTACCATCGAAAGGATCGTTCGTTCACTCTTACAACCAGAAGCGAAAATCTGAATAATTTTATAGGGAAAGGTCTGCGAAGGGCTGTTCGAATGAATATTGTATTATCGCTAATGCAGCCGGTACCAAGAGTCTTACCATCCATATATATCTAGTCTTTCCTTAAAGGGCATGGAACGTCTTCCCTGTATTTTATGTGTGTTTGATGTAAATTTCCCTTTTATACTTTTTTAATAAACCGCAATCAAAAATAGAGATTTTTGTTTGATTCACACCTTAGATTTCTATCGTTCTCTTTTGGTGTTTTTTTTTTTTTGCTTCTTTTTCTGCACTATCCGCAGTTCTACCAGGTTATCGTTAGAAGCCCGTTAATTATAGATTATTATTATTATCGCCATCATGTCCAGTGGTTTAATTAAATTTGACGGCTGTTTCGTCTCGTAGAAAGCCACCTGGTTACTATAAGACCAAAGTTTCACTTTAAACATTTATCAAAATCCCAGCCCACTCAATGAAACAAGCTTCCAATTATTCAACCCAAGAACATTCACTTTTTAATCTCGTACAAAAAAACGGAAATAATTTCATTCGCGTGTTATGAATTGCTCGTAAGTATTACTCACTATTGAAAAGAATAAAATGAACTTGAAATCAGTAGCAAAAAATAAAAAAATAAAAACTTGTGAATTCTTTCTCTCCGGCTCGAGAAGAAATTCGTAGCATTTTAAGTCCGTTTTATGTTACAGGACATCCTGCAGCTGCAGTCAAGGTAGATATCTTTTAAGGAACATTCAATGGACCGAGAAACCAGCTACGATAATTATTCCAGATTCATGTAATTTACGGTATGATGCAATTCTTGCTGACATAACATTAAAATCACAATCCAGACCCAGAATGAAGATTTTTTATGTTTTCCGTGATCTTCGACTGGCGCGGTTGTCCAGAATGTGAAAGTTTTTGAAACATTATTCCCAGAACAAGCCCTACACTCTTCGATTGTCGATTTTATCAATTTCTGGTAAAGTCTAAATAGTAACGATCTGATGAAGTCGGTTTTTAACACGCGTATCACTTTGATGGATTCATAAATTTTACTGACTTTCAATGATGCGTGTTAGTCAAGTATGTTTTAATGGTGTAATAATGACTAAGATCATCTACTCTTATATAGTCAGACATTTTTTATTATGGTTCGTGTTTGGTATCAAAGTCTGTAGCCATATTTCTCACTGATCGCTACTTTACTAATAATAATTTCAGGATCTCACTCATCGGGAAAGTAATTAAAAGTTATTGGAACTCGTTTCACCACGTACTCGTTTCTAATTGACAGACGTACCGAATGTACTGGACAAGATGAAAGTGAGTTAAAAAAAATCTTCTACACTGTCAGATTCGTATAAATTGGTATACCTACATACGTATAGAAATAGATTTGCAATTTTTCGTTTCAGAGAACCGAAATAGAGATTTTCCTAGATTCTGAAACTGGAATCGATTCTGCGCCCAAGTATTTTCATTGTGAATTATAAGTCATTAGATTTTCCGAATAGTTGAGCTCGTGAAAGTTACAAAATCTAATTTGAGGTCAAATATCAAAACGTATAACTTCTCGCCACTATCCTTATAAAATGTTTTATTGATTCCCACGAAGTATCATAACGAGCTGTTAATTATCTCGTAAAGAATTATAATGTCTTAATTTTCATCCGTTTTTTCCTCTCAGTCTCAGTTCACCGGAGATCAGAGATACCCTATAGCATTCTTTTACTCGTACGTTCTCTAGAGTTGGGAAAACAATGAAAATTCCAATCTCCATTTAATCTCTGACAATGAGATACTCTCAGTGTCAGGCGAGCATCATTAACATTCTAGACTTCATGCATATCCATAAAATATTCACAATTGCCTACAGAGCTTGGATTATAAGAATTGTCAGCACTCAGTGACTGTCTTTGACAATGTGATAAAATATGGAATATATTTTGACAACAGCCTGGTATTCGAGTGAAATGATTAATGGCCTAGGTCGGCTGTTAGTGCCTGATACTTATCCATCACTATGAGAAAAGAAGATGACTAATTGTTTAATGGCTTGGTAATCTAGCGACTAATTCTATTAATCAGTATTCACTTCAACCGGTGTGAGAAACAGAGAGAGAGAGGGAGAGAAAAAAGTCACAGACTTAAAAATCGAGGGCTAACTAAGCGCATAATCGGAAACACCAATATTGTAGGTTTAGACAAACTTCAATGTGTCGCAATATTGCAAGTTGAGTAAAAAACCGTGTAGAAACGATGATTTACGATGTGCAGGACTTCTTACTCAGTGCGAGAAATTATTGAGGCAAACGAGTTTGAATAAATATTAATTGTTTACTATCGACTGAGATATGTATTCGCCTCAATACAGACTCTGTACGAGTTAGAAGACATACGTGTGTGTATATGTTGCTTATGTGTGAAATACACGTTCAACAGATCCACAGATCGAGAAAGCGGATGCTGTATAGGACGAACCAACGGTGTAGACTCCCCATTTTCACGATGCAATATTTCAATTCAACGAAAGTTTCGTGGAATCGTTAAACAGTTATATAAAATTCACACTCGTTTCCCTTATCGACGTCGCAGACTGATTTTTCACAAACATCAAACCTGATGGAATATAGGTACATTTTTTCATTTTCCACCAAGTCGATGATCATCCCTAAATTTTTCGGAAATTATTTGCCATTCATCTTCTCAGTATCTCAACGTTTTTAGATTATAGTAGAAACTGAATTCTAGTAAGAGTGAATTTTCATTTCACAAATCCCTCAAATATCCGTTTTTAGTTTCTTATGAAAGAGGTAAAAGCTGCTGTACTTGAACCTCGTGAAACGATTGAACAGAAAGAAAAAATCGTTTTTGGATGAAAAAAAGTATGAATATTGGAATTTTTGAAAATTAATAAATTGTGCAATTGTTTATTGGAAGTTCTACGCTATTGCAGGATAAGTGCTCGTCCTGGTGTATACGAAATGGATAAGCGAAGACGAACGGCATAGCACACGCATTCGTCTGTTGGGTTATATTTGATTCGTTGGGGAATCCGGTGAATCTCGCTGTGGTGAAACTACGCGACGTCCCTTTCGTCGAGAACCGCAATATAGGTACCTCCTCGCAACTCCATGAAGGCATATAAGGTGTGATGCTGCGTCCAACCGGCATCAGTACCAAACACACGGGACACGGGCGAACGCGCACGCAGACCTCGCCAACTTACGAATTTCAACGAAACATGAAATTCACGTGGATATACGTGAGTTTTGAAAATCATTCTTCAACCATTATCTAAATTTTGAATTCCAAAATCATCGATTATTTTTTTTCAAAATCATTTCACTCTCCATTCACATCCTAATGCTAGTAAATTATCAATTTTCTATACCCGTTCATCTAGCCCACGTGCTCAGCTACCACTTTTTATACCTTCTGAATTGATATTTCATCGGTTGGCGATCAAGTGTAATTCTACAGCCCACGGATCACGGTTATTATCGTAATAGTACCGGTGTAGCAATTGGATTTTTTTTTTTGTAATAGTGAATCGTTTGTTAGATTACTTACTTCCGACTCCGGATCACAAGACTAGTCGATTAGTTACGATCGATCAATTCAGGCCGCATTATTATATCACAACAAAATCACTAGGATTAGTATTCCCGTGCTCGAGTATCCATATCGATTACGTTACACATAAAAATCGGATCTGTTATACTAACTGCGGAACCATTACCTGAAAAAGAATCACTATTTTTTATTTTATATTGAAAAGGTAAAGCTCTCACCGTTTGTTAAACCGAACACAAAAAAATATATATATTTTTGAAAAAAACTACACTGTTTTAATTGTAAATTCAAGACTGCGATCTTTTTTCACGACCTTGAGACAGATCTTGAGCCGATCATTAAAGATGATTTTAAAAATCTCTCCGCCGGTTCCAACCGAGATAATATCATTGTCAGCGAATCGGAACCAACGGTATACCGAAAAGATGAAACGGTAGTGTCAGTCCAGTTGAACCGAGTATCCGGTCTAGCAGATTTACACATGTTGAGTATACGTATGTATTTGGAAGCTTGCTGAATTGTAACGGTATTTCAAAAGTACGAGAAGAACAGAAGAATTAACTTCCGGGATTCTGCATTGACCAAAGACGTAGATCCTACGTCCGGAGAAAGTCATCTGTGTCTCGTGTGCCCGCTCTGCGTTAGGTAGGATAGGTATGTATGTATGTGCGTATAGAGGTAAATGAGATATCGGGATCGTTCAGAGACGTTAGTATAATAATGAGTCTCTTCGCGAGGAAAAATAAGAAGAAGAAGAAGAAGAAGAAGAAGCAAAAGAAGAAGAGATTCTTAAGTAATTTGGTGAAAGTCCAACGATCTGTCTCCGTGCTACTAGTGAAATTACCTTACGCAATTCATCGGCTAGTATTAATCCACTTATATACATAAGTAAATGGATCGTGAAATAGCCTTGAAATTCCGAATGAATTGTTCATTTACTTTTTGATCATTGAACACCGGCAAAAATTCGCCTGTAACTATCCTCGAGATTTTCCAAGTAAAATATCTATCGATCAGTGGTCAAGAACAACAGGAATCTATGTCTGCTCGGACTTTCCACTTCGAAGAACAAAAAAATGAAAAAGAAATATAGAAAAAAAGAATAAAAAAAATACAATTACTAATATAGCGCAAGAAAGAAAGCAGTGAAAATGTCTCTGACTGATATTTGAAACCAGTTTTAAAACGGGACCTATACGCCAGCGTAACTGGTCTTGAAAACTTCACTTGACAGGGTAGATTTATATTCCCGGGTACATCGCCGCGTTATTATAATTCCCATTTTTTTCTTTTTTTTTTCCAACTCTCTGTCTCTTTCTTGACTAAACTCTAAGCTGTCCGCAGCATCATCGATCATTATTCTCATGGAAAGATTTCTCTTTTCAATTCTCCCCGTAATGCGTCGGTTGCGTTCATTAACTTCATGCAGCGTAGGTATAATCTTGGATAAAAAGTATGGTAATCATCGCCAGTCACTTTTTATGTGAATTTCATCTTGAACAAACAGTCGCACTATTCGCTCAGGCCAAATTTCGCAAGGATTGAAATGTGGTGGACGTTTTAATCACCAAGCCTGATAGCATTTGCAATCATTCGTTCGGCGACACAAATTTGCATGATTAGCTTATAGCTTTGCAAAGATCCTGATCTTCGAAAGACTATATGTGCGTACATTCGTCGTTTATAGCGTAAGCACAGTGTGGATAGAAGAAGAAATAACATCTATCAAGAAAGTTAACGTATATAGGTAAAAACACGGCAATAGATTTAGCAAAGAAATCTACCTCGAGGGAAAGTGGTGAGCCATTTGCACTCAAAGCGTACTAACAAAGCGATTAAAATCCTGTTTATGCAGAACGTTGGGAATCGTATACATAAACGTCGAAGGGCCGGTTTGAGAATAAATTTCAAACAAAAAGTGTAACTACTCCAAAGTGAAATTATCGGCCCACTGTAACCGGCTCTCGGACATTATTTCAACGTAACTTATTTGTTCCAGATACTTTTCTGCGCGGTGGTGGTCACCAATTGTGGACCAACATCCGAGAGGCCTCTAACAACTTCGGAAGATGCCGAAGAAAATGCCGAAGAAGAAACGCACCAGGAAACTCTGGAAGACCTTGTTGACCTTGGAGACGAAAAGACCGATTTGCCGATACTCCCGCCAATAATTCTGATCGATTTTACGAACGGAACGAATCTTACGAGCGAAGAAAAGTCGAAGCGCACCATAAACGGGAATTTGGGTTACGGTTTTCAGAGCAACAACCTCTTCAGTGGGAAGTACAATTATTATTTTCCTGCCGGTAAAACTGGGACTACCGTTAGCATCGAGGAATCCATTAGCCCCTTTCTGCCCACGACAATAATTGAAAAGGTCAATTTCCCCCCTGAGAAACACTATTCTCATCCAAGTGCGAACTCGTACTCCAGTTTTGTTCAGAGTAACTTTTATGGAAGTAATTCGAACGGTCATGGACAGTCTCAGGCAGGAAATGGGGCACCATTAGTCTTCGGACAACGGACTAAACTGCAGAAATCAACGGCTGATAACTTCCAGTCATACTCGAGACCGACTCCAACTCAAAAACCAAATTACACGTCTTACACAACTTCGAGGCCGAATTTCCAACCGAGCCAGCAGTACTCCTCAGCGTCAGGTCTGGGCAGTTATATTAATCCAACCTCGACTTATGACGGTTTTTCTACGGCTAGACCTAGCTACACTGCTCAACTTCAAGGACGATACAATTCTCTGTCAGGATCGAACTTTAAGACTTATGATACTCCTCTCCAAAGCTATGGAGGAATTTCAACGACCAGACCTCCATCTACTTATAAACCTCTTTCATCAGGATTGAATCTTGGAAGCTATGGAAACCAGGGGTCTGGATTGCAGAGCTATTCGACTCCGAAACCTCAGTCTTACAACCCTTCGCAAAGCCAAACCACCGTGTTGTCACCCCTGGGAAATACCCCGAAGTACAGTTACATGGACGGGGTTAAATACGAGCACAAAATCGTCTGGAAGTATCCAAACGGAATGGTCTCCGAGATCGGACCTAATTCTTACGACAGTACCTACCAGGAGTACACTTCCCCGACTAAGGTCAGCTTGACTTCTAGTTTCCAGAACGCTGGACTTGGAAGTAACTTCCCACAGCAACTGAGCAGTGGGTATTCCGTAGATGCCGGAAGTATTTATTCCCAGAAACCAGCCACTTTCCCTGACAACGGTTCTCCAAGTAACGATGATCCTAAACCCAATCAGTTCGTCTCATCAGCTTCAATTTCCAGCAGTGGGGAATACCAGCTCTCTGGATCTGGAGCTTCTTCTCAGCCTACACTTCCCTCGCAGAAATACAGCTTCCA
Organism: Ametastegia equiseti; assembly: GCA_963989295.1. Lineage (NCBI taxonomy): Eukaryota > Metazoa > Arthropoda > Insecta > Hymenoptera > Tenthredinidae > Ametastegia > Ametastegia equiseti. The sequence continues at coordinate 9,809,662 of OZ022393.1, forward strand.
AGATCCTTCAGCGAAAACTCGAACCAGCTCGTCGTCCACTTCCACATCGTACAAGAGTACCTACAGCAAACCTGATCCTGATGATTCGAAAGTCATTTCTAGCTACCCTGTGGATAGCCCCGAGGCAGAATACCCTTCTTTGGGCAGTTACGGGTCCAGTCAAGACTACGCGGGATCAGACGGTGTGCAAGCAAGCCCTTATTCCTTCAGTCAAAGTTCGCCGATTTCTGACGCGTATAGTCAACTCGCAAGCTCAAGTTCCGATTCAACAAGTGGCAAAGTTCAGCCTACTGTCTTGTCAAAGTACAGGCCTCAGGCACAGCAGTATCTTAAGAAAGCTCTTGGGCTTGGAGAAAGCGGACAAAGCCAGAAGTACGAGCCATCCAGCACTGCAGAGTCTTACTCGAACATTGAGTATTCGAATTTGCTGAACTACAATCCATCGATATCTCAATACGTCAGGGATCCATCATCGATCTTGAATGCTCAGCCAACTTTCGTTCAAGCTGGAAATTCCCTAATTCCTGTCATCATTTTACGGGTTGATGGGGTGGCGCCGATTCAGCCTAAAGTCACCTCGAATATCAACCTTAAAGCTCTTTTGCAAAAGTATCTCACCCAGTACGCGCAAACGGTCAGTGATTTGTCTGAAGGGAAGGGCTTCGATCGGAGCTACGGAAGCTCGACAGGTCAGAGTTCATCGAGTTCGAAGCTTTTCGACATTGGTCAACTTGCAGAAAGTCTAGGTCAGCTCGATCCAGGGTCAAATTTCAAACAGAATTTTGCACAGAATTTCGCTCAGAGCATCGCGCAGGATTATCAGCCGAGTTCTTACTCGAGCATAAATGGCCAAGCCACGAAATATACGTCTCAATCGACGAGGGAGACTGCGAGAAAACCGAAAGTAAAAAATGTCGAGATAGTAGATGACCCACGATTCACCAGCTACAAAGTAAAAAACTGAAGATGCGCCAAACGGCGAATAAGTCACGTTTCATTGGTCACGAATTCGACGATAACTAAATCTCTGGAGAATTGAACGCGTTCGATGACTTTCTGAGTTTTTCCTATCGGCTTCCGAGTCGTAATTTTGGCGGTACGGATTTCGTCATGCTCCTAAAGTATCTATCGAATCATTACAGCTAACAGACTTTCCTTGAAATAATTTCTATATCATACCACGCGCGACTATAACGCTGTACTGTTCTACCGTCACGTTGTCGCGACTAGCGAAGAAAGTAAGCCGTTATTTTCTTCTTCTTATTATTATTACTATTATTATTCTTTTTCTTACATCGACGTCATTCAGGTCAAAGAACAGCGTACGATAATCGTGATTTTTAGTTATATTTTGACGGAGGAAAACAATGTTTCGTAATTTATAAGCCATGGGAATATTCGAAGTGCCGTTTTAAGTACCTACATATTGATCGTAAAATTTCCTCGATCGTAGATTTAAATTAAGTTAGTATGAATATTTAATGAGGGAACGGTGCAATACATGGATTCGAATTGGTTCTACTTCCGATGGAGGTTGTTTCGGATGAACGTGTAAAAGTTGATTTCTTAAAGATTGAATTCACACCGATGTACTATGTTTGATTGTTAAAAAGAAAAACCTGTTCGTATAGGAACAGCTGATTCGATGGAAGTGACGAAATGACTTGTTTGAAACACACGTATTATTTAAATATTAAATGTGCCTAATTGTATACAGGTAAACTGTAGTTGACCAAATTTTCGCACTTCAAGAAGGTACCTAATAGAACTTAGATGTAAGAAGCGTTTGTACTGAATATAATGTAACAAACTTGCGAAATATAAATTTCGCGGTATGTATATGTTGATCGAATAAATAGCTATTTAAAAATATAAGAAAAAAAAAAACAACTTTCTCCCCGTGTTCCAAATGTCCCTTGTGCTTGCGCACTGGTTAAATATACGTACACATCAGTGTATGTATTTCTCTATCGCGGTGTAATTACCGTTAATTGACTATAAAATAAAAGTCGAAACGGCAATACTCGTTAAGCTATAAGTTAATTCTACCTTATACCAACGCGATCTATGTGATATCTCGAAATCTGACAAAGGCAATTAATTAATAAGCGTGTGGAAGCCTAGTCTACGTTAGATAAATATTATCCACACATATTCATTTACCACCATTCACTATGCACGTACATCGCTAAACGATTCTCCGCTAATTTATTTATTTTTAAGTGTAAATCGTGCCAAGTCTCCGAGCGCGCGCACCGAGCATAATACGTGTGTTCTAGAGCGCGTAGGAGTTCTTTTACTACGGTAAAACAATTGACTTAATTGCCAACTAAGGAATCAACTATAGAACTATGCGTTTTCATACTATAGGCAAGGACGTTCTGTGACATGGTCAAAATTCATGGCAAACAAATTTCGTTCATTTTGTAGATGTACGATGATGAATCGAGATTTGGAGTAAGAAAGGAAATGTCATAAGGATTTCCTGTCGGTCAAATCATTAGTTATTTGCCGGTAACTGTTTTTACTCCTGTTTGCAATCGTGTCACAGTGATCGGGTGTATCACGAGTTGCAAGTCACAGGCGCAAAGATGAAAGGAATTGAATAGGATGTTTTACGTAGGTGCATGGGTAGGTATTTCAGCTAATTATGCATTAACGATATTGAAGTGATCGGTTTTTGCATTGAAACCGTTTATCGAGTAGACAATATAATATATTGGCAATGTTATTTGCGAGAAAATTTTCTTGTTCGTGTATTACAGACAACATTTTTCCGACGATAATCGCGTGCCACAAATGAAAGTATCCTAGCGAAGACGCGCGAAGTATAGTATAATATTTAGAACAATATTTTTCACTTGGTCACCGAAGTGTATAAAGAAAATCGTACGCATCCTATGTGGCTCAGTTCTAGTAAGAAGTTTCATCCAACAACAACATCGAGAAGGTTTATAGAAACAACTAAGATAAATGTGTGAAAAAAATATCGTGTGATTGATTTGATAAAAGTGTGGAAAAGATGAAGATCCGGGAAATTTTAGCCTGTCACGTAAGTTCTGTTTATTCACATCATCATCACAGGTCAAAGTAATCCTAATACGTAACAAAAGTGAATCGAATGTTATAGAAAATTTATTCGACAAGTAATTTCAATTTTGCATTGATTTTGACTGCATGGTTGAAGGCCGTGTTTTAATTCAGTTTTCTCTTTTTCTACATAAGTTTTGATTTTTCCAACAAATCGCAGATTATCCTCTTGATTCTGGCCTGGCGATGCAGCAATGTCTCAGGAGATACAGAACCGATTGATGAAGAAATAGATCAAGTAGCCACAGCATCTATTGTTAGTTTACGAAATACAACCGCAAATCATTCGACCTTGGAGAAACCCTTTCGCGATGTGGAAGTTACGACGATTCGTTACGAAAATTCAAACGGCTTCGTCCCGATGACTCAGGAGACTCAAACTGTCATCGGAGGGGAACAAACTACTTTTGCAGAAAATTATAGCGTTAATGGGAATTTCACAAGCGAAGAGCATCTGTCCCTTTTTATAAAAAATCCGGAATATCCCAAGGATGATAAATCACTTGAAAATGATCCGATTTACTCTACGGAAGCAAGGATATTCCTCAGCTTGACGCAGCCTATTCTGAACAGGAGATCCTCCGACTTTCAAGAATCGTCCGATGATTTTGAATTGTTAAGAATCAACAATGACACACCGACCGTCGCGAACTATGAAAATTTTTACAACAGTTTGACCGGAGCTAATCAACATCCTCGTAATACAGGTGAAGAGGTTGTAGAACAGAATACGCAGCCGGAATTCTACCAAGATGAACGAAATCTTGAGAGGGAGAAAAATTATTATGATAATAGGGGACGGAGTAAGAAGATTGAAAATTACTCGTTGAATTATGGAGAGAATGGAGCTGCACAAACCCCGAAGAACGTTGCCACCGGTGCTCAATATTTTTCGTACAGCCAGATACACGAAGATCAGAATAAAAACAGATACAAGGAATCAAGTAGCGTAAAAAACAGTTTTCCAGCTGCTGAAACGTTTGACTACAGTTCTCAAAACAGGGGGAAAATATCGCAAAACTTTCGCACGCCACCACAGCAAAATCACGGACAACATGATGTCGCGAACTATCAGTTCAACCTCCAAAGTTCGCAAAAAGTCGAACCATTGACGAATGTTAACTACTATCAAAGACGCCCTAAACAGAAACCATCCCAGAATTCTCATCGACCTAGACTGAATGTGAAACAACACGTGCCCCCGAAGACAAAGCAAATTTCTACCGTGCAGTCGAATCCGGAGAACATTTCGCCTCGAAGTCAAAACTACAATGCAAATACCCGCTCCGAAGAATCTCCAACCTACTTTGAGCACGAAGCTCTCTTCAACAGAGACGAGGTCAACCATAACTACGAAAAGGTTGAAGAAGCTAAGGAATTATCAGATGAAAATTACGAATACGTAGAGATTACAGAAAAACCGAAACGATTTCGGAAACAGAGAAAAAGGCCCAGTGATCATGACGACTCAAAACAGTTGCCGAAAGAGCACAGAGACTTTGACGATTCGATAGACATCGATGAAAGCACAAGACCGAGAACTCGCCTCAGGACGAAGATACGTAACCAAAAGTCCAGGGCTAATACATGGCCTGAGCAAGATAGTCCGATTCATGAAGAGGAATCCGATGAAGGGGGCTTTGAAGCCGTCGTCGAAAGTACCGTCAATACTCAAACTAGGAAGCCGAAATTCTACAATCAGAATCGCAACCTTATTCGCAATCAGAAGCAGAAGAGCAATAGCTGGGCCAACGTCAGTCCGAATGTGGAGATTTCGCACTCTAGTGGTATAGAAATTGATCAAGTTGGTAAACCTAAACTTGTACTGCCAGTAAAAGTGAATCTGGTTCCATTGGGAAACTTCGATCATGCTACAGCTCTGGGTAACAGCCAGGGTTTTGATCTGTCGAATGCCGTTTTGCAGAATTTCGTAACAGCAACACCGATAACATTCAGTAACAGTCCACCGGTTACTCCTATTACCTCTATTGTGAACACGCCACACAGTATTTTCGATCAAAACGTTGCTAAAACTCTACAGAGTCTTCAGAATCAAAATATAAAAGTACAAACGCCAGTGCCAGAGGTGATTGTGGGCCAAAGTTCATTCCAGAATCCGATTCAAACAATTTTGGTACCACAGCAAAACTACCAATCTTCGAATAAATTCGGACAGAACGTGAGAAACACAATCTTGCCAAATAATCAACATTCATTCGCTCAAAATCAAAATTTACAACCAGCCAACTTCAACGTGCTCCCACAAAATTTACAGCCTCAAAATTTGCCGATTCAAAATTCCATCTTCAATCCGACTCAAAACTCAATTCAACATTTACAAACTTCTAATCAAAACGCAGTACAAAATTTCCAGATTCCCAACGGAAATCAAATCCAAAGTATCCAGAGCAATTTGCAGTTCAATAATCCGCATCCAACTTCCCAGACTTTTGAAAATTTTGCTCTCAATAACGGCCAGTCTACAACTCATTATAACCTGCAAGTTAACCCGCATAGCTTACAAGGACAAACTTCACCAACTACTCAAAATTTGTTCAATGCACAAAGCAACGTAGGATTTTCCACAACCCCGCCAACAAATTATTTGCATAATGGAAATTTGGAGAATCAGGACATTCACGGAAAGAAAAATATCCTTACCGGAACGAACGGACAATTTTTAGCTTCAGCCAGCTTAACTGTTGGTGAACAAATCCAGAATCAACTTAATGCTCTGAATCTGAGGCCACAACTACACGACAACTTTAATCAAGCGTTTCGCCACGATAATTTATCCCCGAAAACAAAAGGGCTTCTTCACGGCACAGACACGTCTCAAATTTTTGGAAATTTACATAACCATAACGGACTAGGATCACAAATCTTGAACAGGGACCATCAGGCCGAACAAATTTCTCAAGCGTCAAACGCGATCGCTCAAACTTACAAAGATCAAAATCAGCAGATACTGAAAGTAGCTAATGAAATTTTCGAAAGCACTCTGAAACAGTTGAAACAGCTACAACGAACTCAGAGTCTTCGACCCAACAGATTGGGCTATCAAAATTCACAGAGCTTGGACAGCGGTCTTTTCCAAAACTTTGGTACGAAGAACGTAGAAATTCTTAATCCTACCGAAAGCGCCACAAACTTCGGTGGCATGAGCTTCACGACTGCATTTCCAATATTTGCCACAACCAGCTTCGACACATCACCTAGACCTCAAACCCTGCCTACTATCGGACCACTGTCTATTCATGGGTACGTGGATTCCTTGACTGAATTGGGGGCCAAAGAACACGACCAGAAGACATCACCGACTACGAACTCGAAGCCAAACTCTTCAGACCAGCGGTTGGAACCTGTGCTATTCAATCCCATCAACTTTGTCCCGAACACCGAAACTTTGAAGAGTCAAAAAGCTCTGAACAGCAAATATAATGTCCACGAATCTGTGCTTCAAGGCTTGAACATGGTGCCTCTTATTCCAGGAGGCAATTTTTATAAGAATTCTTACTTTGCTCAAGAAGATTTGATCACCAAGCCTAAACTGAGCTCAGATCTGCAGAAGTATGCTGAGGAAATGTTCAAGGAATCTTTGAAGACCATTTACAACACGCAGAAATGGAACAACGACCACAAAGCTCAGGGTTCGGAAATATCTAGCGTCACAACTTCTCCAAAAGGTAAAGATGATCTGCATAATATAAAGTTCTCTATTCCTGACATCAAACCAAGCAAGCAAATCTTGGAAGCTCATTATACCGAGGCCGGTTCAAAACACGCTGGCAGTCAGTCTTCAGGACATTCTTCGAAGCCGGTGGACGAATTCAAGAAACTCCCATCCCAAACTTCGGACTTTGCAGATATGATGAAGCCAGACTTCAAGTTACCGACTCCAATTTCCCTCGAACCAGTCCGATTTTACTACAAACCAAATATCCACCTTACAAGACCATCAATATCCGATACAATCCATCCAGATTTCAAATTCAATCCTGATCTTGGCACCGTTGACTACATCCATGATTTTCTCACACCCCCCAAACCGAATGCGTTTGTCTCGAAAAGTCCGTTCAACGAACCAATGCCGAAAAGAAGACCAGGGCATAAAAGGCCAATGTCCGAAAATGGGGGTGGAAAATTTTTCGGCAGACCGGAACATGGACACTTCCGGCCACCTCCAGGGGTCGTAGAACCAGCTGCGAGCAACATTGCACACCAGAGTTTCCCGTTTGATGCTCCCAGGTACGAATTCCTGCAAGGTAAACCGTCGTTCGATCATGAAACTCAGGATTTTGAGGCTGATTATCCGAGTACTTTTTCTGGAATGCGAGGACATAATTCTCACTCGAAATACCCGAGCCTTACAACGTCGAGTCCACTATCTGACGACTATCACAAGCACGGCAGTCATAGCTACGACTACAACCATCCCAGGATGCATAACCTGATGGGACTTTTGCGTAAGAACAAGCGTCTTCCACCCGGGAACTCGCAAAGTTATTTCATAAAAAAACAGGGTGTTGAAGCGCCCGATGAAAATGTAAAACGTCAAGATAAAGCTCAGTCTGTCAAAGAGAATTCAAGAAATTTCGTTAAAGAAAAATCTGACGTGAATATTCTCGAAACGAAATTGAATTCGACGAAAACTGAAAAAAGTCACGCGTAGATGTTAAGTACTTCACACCATAATATGTTATTTGCATACGTATTTTAGGATTACGTTAAATCATTATTTAGGTGCTAGAAATTCATTCATTCAAGGTAAACCCGACGAAATTGCATAACATGTCATAATAACAAATATTTGGGAAACGACACTTCGCAATTCATTGTTTGCTGATGCATTTGTAACTCTCAGCATTACACCAGGGATTCGTTCGCAATGAGTATCTATTTCTTATTGTATAACCGATTTACCGATTACTCGTAAACCTTGAAGAAAACCGGTAGGGTGGATTTAATTTCAATACTCCACCATGACCAAACGTGCACAAGCGTCTAAAAGTCGAAGGAATGTCCGAAAAATGCACATTTTACGCTTTTACGGATGATCAACGTTTTTCGGCACCACATTCCTTATATTTTTATCCGCTTGTATATCGACTCCAGGCTATAATAATAATTGCAAACAAAATCCAAGTCACGAAAAGGCTCATTTCTTGATAACATTGTACACCATTTATTAACTCTTCGTTTGTTCACCTTAATAATTAGAGTATACGCATATAGTTTTTAAGCTCGAATTAAGATGTCCTGATGGATTATTTGACTGAAATTTGTTACGAGTTTAATTCTCAAACTTTGTACATAAGAAATGAAACGCAATAAAATTACGACATTTCCAGGTCCTGGTTCAATGATATTATACGATACCTAATTCCCAAAATGTAATCCAACGCGATTCAATGATGCATTCAACTCACCTATTACAGATCAATATCTTTTATCATCTATTCGACGAGGAGAAACTGATTGCGTGGAAGTGAAATGTGAGAAAATCTGGATATACCAATGAGGCATAACCAGTATTTGTCGAAGTTTATGCAAAAACAACAATCTGACTTATCACTTCTACTCTTTCTTTTCATGGCTTATTTCCCCGAACTCATAAACACTAAATCCAATTAAATAGACAATGTGTTTAATCGTCGAATTGGCGATATTTGGAAGCTTGTAATGAGTTTTCACTTTCTTCGATCGTAACTGCATCATGCAGTAACAAGAACAGGAGAAAAATACTTCGAACACCACATTTTTCGATTTAATGGAACTATGGTGATTGACAATGAGTGGTTTAGTGGCTGACTGCCCCGTGACCACAATACTCAAGTAATTCTTAGCATGATCACTGCTACTTACCACAATAAGTGAGACAGTTCCATTTGTTTCGACTCCATCCAGAATCCTTGCTGAGCTCACAATCAGTCGATTATAAACGTTCATCTGCAAAAACGAATAAGTATGTAACTGATTACCTATGCATTTAAGTATTGCACTTCAAGTTGCACAATCTCCTTTTAAATTGAACTCATCAGAGCACGTCGCTATCGAGCAATATCAATCTCGATGGGCTGTGTCGACCGAGTCCAAGTATCAATCGTTCTGAGTCCAAATACATGGGTAATTATTGAAAGAGAGAGCGTTAAACGAGCTAATAATTTAAAAGCAGTATTATGTACAACAATAACCAAAGAATGGGCGTGACGACAAGTTTCCACGATGATATTTGGATTCTTGGGAGAATGTAGCGCTGGGAACGTGTGGCGATAAAAAGCGTAAGTTATTGTGCGGTTGATTGTGCCGGAACGCCTATTTTGATCTGAAGAGAAGTCGAACTTGACGATTGAGAAAAGATAGTATATTGAAATGTCACGGTAGACCGAACTCACATACAAAATAAAAATCTATTTACAGTTTTTATGGGTAAATAGCTTCCAATGCCGCGAAACTTCATCGATCGAAAGGTCAGATGCAATTGGCCTAATCTCCAAACGTGCAGAAATCAAAGGAGCGGAAAATGAAATTGTTTCTAGTCATTATTGGCACACGTACGTGTACAGAAATTTCTAAGTATTTTAGGTAGGCAATCTTCATTGGTCATGGAAGAATGATGTTTTTCTGCAAACTGGTGCCGGGAGTCTTGCCGCCCCCTGAAGTATCGGAAACTCTAGCGATCGGCTTGATGTCCGCAACTCGTCCGTTATCCATCGGTGCAAGACAAAGAGGTTCAGTGGCTTTTTATCTCACCGTTTTTATGGAATTTAGAAAAGTGTCCAGAGTTCCCTCGATTCGCATCAGTTGTCTTGGAATATATAAGCGAGCGGGATACCGAATATCGTCAGTTGGCATCGAACGATTGAACCATTCGGTATTCCAAAATGGGTACTGCACTGGTAGGTCCCTAAATATTTCTAATACCCTATAATCTGGAATCGGTTTTATTTTTAAACAACCGATAACAGCTCAGTATCGCGTAATCTTAATGACAGTTGATCCGCAGTGCGTGCAATTAACGGAAATTGTTGAACTTTCATCAATTTAAAAAGTTTAATTTTCACCTGGCTAGAAAAAGATTTTCCTAATTGTTCTATTGACTAAACAGATTCTTGATCCTTTATTTGTTGCAGGTTTATAGTACCGCTCTACTCTTTGTAGCTGTGATAGCAGCCAGTACAAATGCTCCAATTTCCTCAATCTCAGTGACGACGACAACTTCAACAACGACAACAACACCACCGTCAAAATTAACATCCACCGCAGAAGCCACCATTGCTCCTAAATCAAAACGCGGAGTCGTTGAAATCGGCACGAACATCTGGGCTGGTAATGGCGGTTTCCAGTCAAAACCGGCCGGTTCAAGTACAAATTCTGCTACCGTCAATCAGAACAGTGGATCACCCAGTTCCCAGCGTTTGAGCACGAGCTCTTCAGCGTATTCTCCAGTTCAGAATAATGGCCGAGCCTCAGTGTACAACAATCAAAACTCCGGTTATCGACAGGCTGCGCCATACTCCAGCCTGAGCTACACTAACGTCGATGATAGTTACGGAAATGGTGGTCAAACTTATGGATCCAGCGAACCAAGTTTCGGAAGTGCTGCTCAGAGCTATTTGAGCTCACCGCAAAATTATGGAAGTACTGATGAGGGCCAAAACGCTGCTTTCGCAGCTCTTTATCTCCCACAAAGTCAGTCGACTCAGGGTTCTCCAAACTTTGGAAGTTACCACAGCACGCAACCTGTTACGAGTTCTGCTCAAACACAGAGTAGCCAAGGTTCAGGCCAGATCCAAAACGGTGCCATCAGTACTCCATATTATACAAGCTTCGCCAGTGCTCCTAGTTCGATGAAAATTTTCACCGACAAGTTAGCTGCCTCTGGACAGTACGGCGCTAGTCTTGTTCAGCCACCACAAGGGCAGCAAAGTGTCCATAAAACGCAGTCGACGTATGCACCCCATCATCAGTCTGGTTCATACAGTATTCCAAGCATGAGCTCTTATCCGTACCAACAAGGTGCAAGTTTGAGCCAAGGTTCACCCTACGCTTCTCAAGGTGGACCAGTATTTGCGGCAACGTCACAGATTCATCGGAACACACCGAAGAATGGCCTTTCGGGACTAAAGAGCCCTGCGGAATTTGCGCAGATGTACGCTCCGCACTACCAGAGTGCCTCTACCTTCGTGCCAAACATCCAAAGCGGTGGTTTTGCACCCGCCACCGTTGATTTCAATGGAAAGAAGATACCTCTTCCTGTTCTACAGCTTCAAAGCGCCGAAGACTTTCCAGGCTTCGCTCAATCGATCCACGCTCAGCCTATTGTACTCGAGGCAAATTCCCCGTTCCAAATTCAAAACGATTTCAGCTTTCTTAATGATTTCGCCAAGAGTCTGACTCCTCAGACTGGAAATATTGTACCATTTTTAAACCCTCAGCAACCTAGTCAACCTCAAGTATTGCCGGTCAGGAGTGCCAATGGCACCCCTCAATTCCCACAGTACAAGGGTGCTAGAATCAACACGTCTCCCAATTACAACCTAGGAAAACCAGTCCAGTCATACGAGCCCCTGCATACTCAACCTCAACTCCATTTCACTGAAAAATCAGCCCCTCTTCCGCCAGCGTCAGCTCCATTTTCCACTTCATCGATAATTCATCATCCTCCATTGACCAGCAGGCCCGTATCAGAGATTAGGGACGACGTTGAGGTGCTTAATAAAAAGAAACGGCCCACACCACCTCCACATGATTTTGACGAAGATGAAGTTGACGAGGGTACGTATTCGGGATTATTTTTTCTATTCGTATTAGTTTGATTCTGATGAACTACGCGTATTGAAATATACTTCTTCGTTATTACAGGTTACAGGGCCATCGAACGAGAGTACGGACAACAACACGACGATGCTGAGGATGAAGGGACACACCGTGGAAAGAACTTTAAGGAATCTAACACAGAAAGTGACTTCAAACCTTCCAAAAGTTTTCCTTTCAAACCATATGATGAACAATTTCACAAATACTCGAAGCCATCGTCGGATGAAGACTCTGAAGAAGAAAGACCAGTCTCCAGATATCGGCACCCGTCTTCTGCTGAAGAGGATGACGACCACGACGGCTACTCCTCGACTCATCATGCTGATTATAGATCTCCTCAAGCTAGACCCAGCAGGTACGAGGATGACGGAGAGGAAAGTCAAAGGAACGAGAGACAAGAAGAAGCCGAAGAAGATGAAGAGCCTCGTAGAAGACCATCGTCGTACAGCTCTTATGGAAAGGATTTTGAACAAGAGTTCGAAGACTCGTACAGACGAGAACTTCCGAAAAGCAGTAAGTTTAGAAAATTTCTTTTTCGATCAAAACTTATCGGTAGTCTGATGATGAATCTATGTACTGGCAGTTGCCGGTAAGCCTCGTTAACAACACAAAAATTTGAATCTTTCAGAATACGTCCACGTGAAGGAAGTACCGGAAATTGACGAGCCTGCCGCCTCCTCGCCGAAGTCTTACTCCAGCTCAGATTCTCAACAAAAATCTTCCCGACAAAAAGGAAGGAAGGGCCACCATCACAGCTATCATCATGACGAAGATCCCGAAGAAAGCAAAAGCTACAGTACTCACAGTTCCCAAAAGTATGGAAAGGCTCCGAAAAATCGGGACAGCGATGGCTACAGTTCAAATATCCGATCCTATAACAAGGGGCAATCGCCAAAAGTAGTCCACGAAGAATCCTTCGGCTACAAAGCTCCAGAAAGCACCGGCTACTCAAAATACAAGAAAAGCCCAAGCGGAGATTCCTATTCTTCCGTAAAGAAATCTCCAAAAATGGACTCTTACTTGCAAGCGAGCAGATCATCGTACAAGGCCCCGAAGAGCGATAACAGCTACGAAAACGGAGACTCTTATTCTTACTCAAGCGGAAGTAACTGGAAGGCAGATAAGAAAGCTCCTGAATCCAGTGATTATCACGGTCACGGATCCAGTGTCGTTAAATCCTTAGCGTTACCAGATCAAAAGTCTACTTTCCACGCGCCTGCTATAGGCAGAGGAAGTTTTTTCTTCTCAAGAAATGATAAAATTGTACGCGATTTAACTGGCATATAATTCCAAGCTTGAACAATATTATTTTCGTAGTAATTATTCTGCAAAGAACAGAATGACAAGACGAAGTTGACCTAAGTAGTCTCATGTTCAGAGGTGGTCACGAATGCCATGCAAAGGCTGAAAAATCCCTTACCTCATCTCTACTGACAATGAGACACTAAAAATGACGAACGTTAGATTTCGATACGTTGTTGTATAATATTATAAGTTTAAAAATATGTTAAGTTTTTGCCTCTATTTTATACTGTACATTGTGCGTTTTCAAATAAAATAACTTCTAAAAAGTAAGGAATTTTCCGAAAGGTTGTTCAACAGACTCTTCTTCCAGCTTATATTATGATTGATAAGTATAATTTCCGGTGAAATGCCAGGACGTTGATCCAGTCTGAAAATTGATTGTGAAAAGGATATAGGTAAAAGCAAATGCCTCGTAATAGTTTGCCGAGATGATCATGATGCTTGAAAAATTCGGAAGATAGGACTTATACGATCTTGAATCACCGCCTGTCTTCCGCGAGCACACTCGCAAAGATTGCACGAGAAAGGCTTCACCCAATCTTCATCAGGAAACGAAGGCCTATAATTTGTTCAGTATAGAGAATTTTTTCGAAAATTTTAATAGTTTTAATTAATTCTGTCATTAACTTAACAACCGTGGGCGTTACCCTGTCTCTCCCAAGGTATATAAAGGACCGGATGATCCTAGCAAAGTCGCCAGTGCCATCACCAAGGTTTCAGCAAGATGAAGACTGTTCTATTGGTAACTTTACACATCTTATCCTTTTTCACATATGCGATGTTAACGTTAACAATTAATTTTCCACGACCTTCTACAGAGTAACAATTCCAAAAACTAATTACACATTATCGAAAAATCTATCCAGATTCTCGTCTCCACCGCAATGGCTCACGCCGTTATGGACAAACCAAAATCCAACGAGGATACCAAGAAGAAGGATAAACGCGGTGTCGCTATTTTTGGGGTTCCGGGCTATGACGTCTTTGGAGGACCTGCTTCCTTCGGCGCAACCGGATGGGGACCTAGTGGTTACAGCACCGGTGGTTGGGCCAATCCCGAATTGGCTCTGGGTCAAATACAGCTGCAAGCTACCCACAATATTGCTCTTCAGGTACGTAGTGACGATCCAACACATTCCGACGACAAAAATACGATCTGAGGCCACCAAATAACACCAAAATTTCCTTTTTGTAGGCCCTAAGAGGTCCTACAGGAACTCCCAGCATTGCTTACCCACCGGAAGTTGTCCAGGCAATCCAACAGGCGAAGGATGCTAGCCACAATGTACTTGTGGCTCAACAGAGAGTCTCGGAAGCCAAGCAGGCGGCACTTCTTCAACAGAAAATCGCTTTGGCTAAGGAAGCTAACGCTAGAGAAGCTGCCCACAGGTGAGTAAATTTTCTTGACTTGCTCCTAGTTTTATTTAGCAAATCCAAGTTTGTTGCTATGCACACTTTCGCTGATTATGAACGACTGCAATTCTTCACTTCCTAGGATTTTTTGTTCTCGACGATTTGGCAATGTGGTTTACTTCTTATAGGTCTGAGGAAATTGCAGCCAATGCCCAAGCCGAAGCTAGAGCAAGTGCCAGACAACTTGTGGCCTCACAACAGAGACTTGCAACCCTGAAGGACGCTGTTGCTGCTGCACAAAGAGTTGCTGCAGCTAGGGAAACAGCCGCTGCTGCAGCAATCCAGAGAACAGCCTCAGCAACTGCTGCTGAATTACGGAAACAAGACGTTGATAAACAAATCAGTCTCAGTGAAGAGGAGGCCAGGGTGAAATTTCAATCTTAGTTGACATTTTTTGACATGATTAATCAACACGCAGAATCCATCACTTTTAAGAATCATTAGGGGTTGCTGCGTTGAGCAAAAACTAATTTTGAACGAATTTATTTCACAGCAAAAGGGCATCGTTGCAGCAAAGGAAAACGCTATCGCTGATGCATTGCAACATGCAGCAGCAGAGAAGCCATCGTATCCACCATGGGGATGAAATTGTTATTTAATTCACGAGTCTGATAATTCAGTATAATCCATTAGAATATTGAGAACAAAAAAATTGTTCACACTGCCGTGATGCATTTATAGTTCTAGTAACTTCAGATAGGCTAAGAGGTGGCGGTATTATCTTGTTGGACATTTATTCAATCGATTTATGTACTTTTACACGTTACCAATAAACATTGTTTGCATTTTATCACATCGCCGTATCATTCCTTATCTGTAACTAAATCGAATTACGTATGGTCGCTACTTCCTGTTAACAAGCTTCGTGCAACTTAAATTCAACCAACAAAAGCGAAGTAAGAGTGAACTAATAAGCCTGTAACTATCATACGAGAACAAAAGGTATGAGCATAACAAAAATTTGAACATCATGTACCTATCACATAAAAACGAAAAACAAAAAAGTGCAAACAAAAATACAATCGTGATAGTCAAAGCTAGCCCATCACCATCTGCAATTCATCATCATGTCAAGACACTTTCGGTCCAATCTCTTCACCAATCTTTAGTATACCCTTGTCCGTTCGAAACCAATCAATCAACAGATCAGATACCGATCAGCGTAAGTTGAACTCGCGCTTATTACTCTGCCACAGTTACATTGTGCTACGCTTTGATGTTCTGGGGATCATAAACGCTAATCAACATCGTGCTGTTGAAAGAACGACGATAGAAAATCAAAGGCAAACAATATTCCCAGTATTCGTGTACGGATACGGATCTGAGATGATCAACTGCAGTATAGGTACATACATACATCCGACAAATAATTGGTGCAATTATTAATACACTGTGATCACAGTCAAGGCTGGAGAGAAGGTGAGGTAATGACATTGCTCTAACAACAGTGGGATAATTGTAGTGAAAGTATAACGGCAAGTCGACAACGATCGGCGTTCACCAGTGAAATACACATTGCTGCTAGAACCGCGTAAGGTCATCGACCAATTGCGCACCTACTGTCATTTTATCTCGATCTTGCAACACGCGTGCTTTTACCAACGGTGATTTGTCTCGGGTACAAATAACGCTACGAGTAACTTCACGCTATGGCTTATAAGGACTCCGGCTCCTTTTCGTTTTAATTAAAAACATCCAAGAGCTCCGTCAGTAGGTAATTATTATCATGAACGCAGAGATCTACATTCTTGGTCTGTAACTCGAAATTTGAACGTAACTAAGATATGACATGTGATGACAGAAATCATCAGGTACTGTGATCTGGTTTCAGAACTCATACTTTGATTCGCTGATCGGAAGTTAGTGTTGAAATCAAGTACGTCTAGTCAGCTTCCGATCAGCGATAAGTCTGGCTTCCGGTTGTCTGCAACAAAAGTTGCGCCTGCTTAGCGGCAACCATATTGGAGAACCCGACGCCGGTACTTTCATCTGCGGTTTTTTGATCTCCTTTAATCTTTTTACTCGTACTACAATTTTTACATACTTTCCTTTCATCCGTAGCCGTTCACCAACCATCCGGTACTCTCACTATAGCCACTGACCAGAACCTTGTCTCACAATACGCTCCTTTATAATAACATCACTCGTGTCTCCAACTCATTTCTAAATTGTCGTATTACTTGCGGTCTACTGAGTCGACGGGGACACACATGATGAAAAAAAAAAGACTTTATGAGTCGTTGTATAATCAATGTGTTCCAAGTTGTAAGATCATGATTATGATAGAACGAAGCAATGTTCATAGCTAATCTCAAAAGACAAAGATATCTGCCAATTTGCATAACCGAAACAAGTTTATCGACCCCGAATCCTCACCTTTTTCCACCTCGATTCGCTCGATTTGCAAACACCATTAAATCACAAAACTGCAATCTTGATATCATGGACTCCGGCATTTCACACATTTTTTGCATACATGCACACGCGATTGTACACTGACATTCATATTCTTCGGCGAAGCCATGGATAATGATTAGGACATTCCTCGTTATTTGTAGTAACGTTCTGAAGATTGATGAACTAACAAAAAAAAAAAAATAACGGAAAAAGTAGCAAGTAGTTCAGCCTGGGGTTCAACAAGGATTCGAAATAAAAGGCGGGAATTTGGAGTTACGAGAGCGAGTGATCCTTGGATCTTATTCATTTGAAAGGTCGCTTCCACTCCCGATAAAATGTCATATTGATACGATCAGAACTGTGCGTTAGATCGGGTGATTTCTTTCATGCAATTTCTGATTACATTGCCCTAAAAAGCCAACTGAATCTGCAACTTTTTGCTCAAAGAGTTCCTGTCTAGATAGACGCGAATGGAACTGCACTTTGCCAAAGAGCAGTCTGCTTACCGGAAGCTACTATCGCAAGTTAACAAAGCAAAACTAATGCTCGAAGTACCTAAGTATGTAACTAAAGGTCACATCAACTCAGTTGAGAATTTTCTTTCTTTTAAGAAAAGAAAAAAAAAATGATTACAGGTTGATTTGTCAATCCTGATTAATAAATATTGTATGTTAAAAAGTGTTTATTCACCAGTGTGGATCACCACATGTTTCTCTAATGAATAAAAAGGCGCAACAAAAAACTATGCGTCTTGAATTCAATGCACAGCTTTCTCAGGATTACTCATCTGGTCATTTGAAACTCGAAGAACATACACATGACACGTGATATAGTTATGACCGAGCTCTTGGCCACCGTGGCTATAACTTAAACAGGTATCGTAAGTTCAGATTGAATTGAGAGAGGGTATCGTCGAGTGGCTGCTCGTAGATGCAATTATTATAATTATCACCCAGGATAGGAATATTCATCATCAGATAAATTCATTAATAATGGTTTTAGATATGAGAAATTTTTTCGCCATTCTACTGATTTTTCGAACGTCCCACTCTGGGAACATGTGAGATAAACACATTCTGAAATAACTCGAGATCTTATCTTATGGCTTCAAAATATAGTCATAATTCGTTTCGCATGAGGATTTCGTACCCGCGTTCACCGAGTGTAAGAGTTTTGGTAAATTATTGAAGAAAGTTTATAAATTATGGGTTGGTGCAAAACGCAAACTAAATTCAGCACGAACTGTTATATTATTATTATTATTGTCAATATCAAGTGCAAATCAGATGATCAAACCGAAAGACGATCGGTAATTCTTGTTTCATTTCACCCGGGAAGCAGCGCAAGGCGTTGGCGAGCGTAAGGAATAAAAAGACGATTAAAAAGGAAAACACTTTCGTTTCGAGCGTTGAATGTCCGACATTCACCGCATTGCTTTAAATTATTTCATCGAACGACTCGGTCGTTTTGCAGAGAAACGAGAACTCCAATTGTTCGCAATTCGGATGGAAAATGTTGCCGATACTTAACACGAGTAAACGATAGGAAGACATACGTGTTGATTTGCGATTACCCATGTTTGGCATATGCAATTCTTATTGGCGATAAAATATACGACTGTCTATAGGCGAAGGTCCGGTTTCCGCAGAGCGGAAATCCAATCTGGTGGGGGATAAGGCTATGCTATAAAAAGCACGGTTCATTGGCAGCAGACTGTAGTGTCGCATCGGCAACCCATCCGGAATAATATTTCCAAATAATACGAAAATGATGAATACCGTAAGTAAAATTAACGCTAGTATTTGGTATTTTACCAATCTCGAATACAGTTGTCGATCGGTTTCGCGTAAAGTTTGCTCGAAAAAACGAGTGACTGGCGAAAGGAGGCTAAGAGCTTGAGGAGAGGAGATAGGAGACAGGCGAAAGGGAAGCTGATCTAAATTTTTTGTGTTTTTTTTTTCAACGTTACTTTTTCATCGCGCGTTCAACTCAATCCAATCCTTTTTCAATTCAACTTTTTTTTCACACCGAATTCCTGAGGATCGTGTTTCGCTTAATTGATCTGTACAACAAAACTGCTTG
Organism: Ametastegia equiseti; assembly: GCA_963989295.1. Classification (NCBI taxonomy): domain Eukaryota; kingdom Metazoa; phylum Arthropoda; class Insecta; order Hymenoptera; family Tenthredinidae; genus Ametastegia; species Ametastegia equiseti. The sequence goes on from OZ022393.1 coordinate 9,828,769, forward strand.
AAACGTTTCTGACAATACCGATACGATTTCTTGACAAGGATTCCCCGAAATTACCGACTCAGATCACCCGATATAAACCGATCAACATTTACACGTGCGGTAAATAATTAATCTTGTAAATAATTGAAAATCTTTACTTTCAGGTCTTGGCAGTATTTTTGTTAGTCACAACCAGCCTGGCAAGTGACTATTCTAACGGAGGCTGGCAAGGGTAATACATAGAGATTATATCAACGATTATAATTACCTATAGCTTCGATAATTCCATACTTTTACTCCATTAACTTACACAAACAACATACATATCCTTTGACTCGTGAAATGAGCTAATAAACAACTCAGTGTCTATGATGAATGAAATTTTCAACAGTCTACAATCAATTTTCTACGGATATAATTACCGCTATTATTTTTTTTCTTTCATCAGTATCGACGCACCTGCTTCTTACGGTAACGTCGTTGATCACGGAAGCGCATCCTCAAACCTTCACGGGCAGGATTACAGCCAAGGTAACTCCCATCAAGACTTAACATCCTATGGTAGTCCCTACGGAAGTTCAGGTTCAGAAGGATACGGTGGTGGCTACGCAGGAGGTTACGATTCGAATCAAGGTACAGGATACAGCGGAGGATATAGTGCAGGAGGACATGGTGGAATAAGCGGAGCATATTCGCAATCAAGTTACGGAGATGGAGGATACGGCGGAGGATATAGCGGAGGATACGAGGGTGGTCAAGTGCAGCATCATCACGCACAAACGATTTCATTAGGAGAGCACATAGAAGTTACGAGACCAGTAGCAGTTCCTGTTTACAAGGAAATCGGTAACTATTTCGATTTTTTTGTTTTTAATTGATATCGTTTTAAGTGAACAGGTTCAAAACCTGTTGTGGGAGATTCTTAGAGGCTCTTATATGTACCTCGCCTATCGAGTTTGTTGATCTGCGGAAATGATCGAATTAGTGCAACTCTAGTTTTGTTTTTTTCATATTTTACAGGTATTCCTGTCGCCCAACCGGTCGCAATAGCAGTTCCTCATCCGATAGCTGTTGGAGTACCACAACCTTATCCGGTTCACGTGCCTGTCGCACATCCGGTAGCTGTACCAGTAGTAAAGACAATCGCTATACCAGTTGAGAAGAAAGTTCCCTACCCAGTGGAAAAGATTATCCCTGTACCGATCGAGAAGGCGATTCCAATAACGATCGAAAAACATATTCCAGTCCCTGTTGATAAGCCTTACCCCATACACGTACCGATTTACAAACACGTATTTCATCGCGTCAAAAATCACGGCTGGAGTCATTGATAATTACGCAAATCATGATCAATTCCTTCATTTTGATTTTCAAGAATCCACAGGCTATTCTGTGCAAATCAAGCGCTTCTCATCAGTAGTTTTTAGATAATAATAGGTATATATTCACCCGAAAATCCGAAAAACCAAAGCTCAATCAATTGAGTCCGTTATTTGTCATGTGTTTTATTTTATCCATGTGTCTAACGCCATATTTCTAAGCCATGAATATGTTGAATTGTTATTAATCATGCCTCATGAGATCTGTTATGTGTTCATTGAACGTATCGAGTATTATATGTTAAGCTACGTTGTGTGTAAATATTGTTATGCTTTTTTGTTTACAAAATAAAATGTTTATTTAATTATAATCGCAGCCAACTTATCTTCAATGCCCTTCCCAAAATTTTTCACTTTCCAATCAACGGCAATTACTATTCTCGTTAAGTCTCACTTCTTTTTTCAGATACTGTAGGTATACGTGGTTTATTCATTTATTTATTTATTTATTTAGTCAGTTATTTCTTCTGCCATGAAAAAAAATGAAACGAAGCACAACCGGCGTGTAGAAATTCTGGGATGATTCGTTAGATAATTCCTTCCTTTGAAGTTAATTGATCAATCATTCTTGCATCGACAGAGATGTCTCAGGTACGTGCGATAACGAGCTCTTCCGGTATAAATAATCCATTTCCTCCGGGCAGTTTTCCGTTTCTTAATTACCGATGCGTCAAAGTAATCATCATGATTGTGTGGGGAAAAAAAACCTAACCGTCATGCTCTCTCCACGTGGCGAACTACATAGCTCACAGTACTACCATCTAGAATGAACTGCTATGTTTAGTTGATTGTGAATGTACTATAGTAGTCGAGTACCGAGTTCCACTCGTAAACTGTAAGTACGCCATGTATGTACATCAAGGGCTATAATTATAATACATGAATAATCGCACCATATGCTCCAAAGAGACAATCTTTACCACATAAATGCATGAGCCAGTGAAAAAGTACCTGTCCATATACTTTACAGACTAGCCCACGAGTGTTTCTTAAAGTCGAACAAATTGCTTGGCAGACATTCGAACGGAATCCGAATTTTTAATTGAATTCCTCGACCTTTAATTAATATTACAGGTGTATGATCGGTTGACAAAAGAACTAATAAAGCACTTGTCATTTGGTTGTATTGGAACGGTAAGTCGAAAAAAAAGAAATGAATACATTACAGAACAATGACCGGACTGTGACTAAGTAAGTGTGGCTGGAAGTAAGGAAGCGAGAGTAAATGAATTCCACATTGGAAATCCTTTTTTGCTGTTTAAACTCTCATAGATAGTTCCGTGTATGACATGTAATTGGAAAGGATTTCCTCAAACATAGTGATACAATAGGAGTGCTACTAGTACAAGTTATTTGATTAATGCAGATGCGTGCGGTCTTGTGTCGGTATCAGAAACGAGCCCAGCTTGAAGAATGAAAAAGGTAGAGGCCTGAAAAGTATTGGCTGTAAGCACCAGCCGCTCAAAGGTGTGATAATTGAACGAAACTTTATCTAGGAATGAAACACGCTCTCTTCACATGCATTGAATTTGTCTATCCAAGAAATCTTCTCGGTTCCCATACGTCTGGTCGATAGTTTTCCGATCGTTGGACTGAACGAGGCGGTTTATCTGTTGGCGGAGATTTGCACGCTCTCAAACGCGACTCTTTGAGTATACAAGACGGACTAAATAAATTCTATACCAGTGAAAGGCTTCTCAGTATATTAAGACGTGAAATGATCGAAATTGTATCAGTCGTAGAAGCGGCTCATAGCACAACAGCAGCCCTCGTGCTTAGCGAAAGCCCAGGTCTTTAGCCATGAACAGAATCGTAAGTATAGTGCGGACGATGATGCACTAAAATCCTAACAATGTCAAGTGCCTAGCGTTCGCCAAATTTTTTTTATCACTAGAGTATCAATTCGTCTTGCTTTATTTCAGCCTTAATAAGTTCTAATTACTGAACTACAAAACACCCTTATTTTACCGGATTATTCTTTCATTTTTAGGTACTCTTCTCCCTCCTATCATTAGCGGCAGCCGCGCCATGGGACCCATCCTACAATCCGTATCAATACCAGCAACAGTATCAGGCTCAAGCCTTGGCCTCCAGTAACCATGATCAAATTGCCGCAAGAACTGGTTACGAGAGTTCAAGTTCTGGAGGTGACGGTGGAGGTTACGACTTCGGAGGTGGACATGGAGGTGGCGAAGCTTACAGTAGCCAAATAGAAGCTGGTGGTTCGGACGGAGGTCATGATCAGGGTCATGAAGGTTTTGGTACCAGTGGTGGTCACGGAGGCTTCAGTGACGGTGGACAAAGCTACGCAGCTTTCGAACACTTTGGCGGTGGTGACCAGGGCGGATATGGTGGACATGGTGGAGGCGATGGTGGTCATGGAATATCTCTCGATGGTGGCGATAGCTACGTGCACTCCGTCCCTGTCTCAGAACATGTTGAAGTCACGAGACCAGTTGCTGTCCCAGTCTACAAGGAAATCGGTGAGAAGACCTGATCATCTTTTTCTTGATGAGGACAAAGAAAATGAGATGATTTCAAGCATTTTCGTGTCATACTCTGACTGTAATCTTAATTTCAATGGTTTTCCAGGTGTGCCAGTCGCTCAGCCGGTCAAGATCAACGTTCCTCATCCAGTAGCTGTTGGTGTTCCTCAGCCTTACCCAGTTGCAGTGCCAGTTCCTCAGCCGGTTGCAATTCATATTGTTAAAACCGTCGCGGTTCCGGTTGAAAAGAAGGTGCCTTATCCCGTTGAGAAACATATCCCAGTTCCCGTTGAAAAGCATGTGCCAATCAAGATCGAAAAGCACATTCCAGTTCCTGTCTTCAAGCCTTACCCAATCAGGATCCCCGTTTACAAGACCATTTATCATCATGCCAAGAGCGGCGGAGGTGGCCACCATTAAGTTTCTTTATTGTAAAAGAGACCGCGTTAGATGATGCTCGAAATTTCACATGATTTCGGCGTTATTTATCTGATGGAACCGAGTCTCTTGATCAGTGGTGCAGAGATTGTGCCGTATATTTGTTGTTATATGGAGGCGGCGGATAAAGTCAAGCAAAAATCCGTGGTCGATATCTGTTCTGGTTGTTAAGTTTTTATACACTTGTTATTTTGTATATATTTTAAGTGTTATTCTAATTTTGTTACGTTTCCGTTGTCTTTTTTTCTACCCGTGTTTTGATTAAACTAATTTTTTCTTATAATGACCAGCGTTTAATTATCTCCTACTTTCCCCTCTATGCTGTAAGATGCGGATACATGATCAATTATCATTTTCCGAAAATGATGAATGATTTCTGTTCTGATTCAAACCCTCTCCGCAAATCGTTGTGACGATATTTTATTACCAATACTCTGCAATGCTCATAAGCTCATCTTCTTTCCAAGGTTGATAGTGTATGTACAGGGGGAACATATCCAGGATAAAATTCCGCCAAGCAAGGAAAAAAACTCTCGAGAAAATAGAAGGACGACAATTATCAATAGAGTAAGAGAAATTTCTAGTTAGTGTATAAAACCAAGAAGAGAGAATCCAAAACGCAATATGTCTTGTAATGATACCTTTCACTGCCATTCATTAAAAACGGACAAAACCACATGGAAAGTGGATTGACATAATTACTCAGAGTCAAGAGGGGGGACACCGCAATTAGAATTTAAGCATATTAAGCGAAAGGAATTCAAAGTATCTATAATGGCTGTGAGTCTTCCTCATTTTTTCCAAAATACTATACAATTAGAATATATTTCTTATTTATATCATATAGAGGAAATTGCAGCGCGATACATATAGCTGGTAATCCGTTCGTGGGAAGTAGCATTCGCTATTCATTCAATTGAAAGTAAACGCCGAACCATTTTTACTGTATGAAGAAATCTGTGCCTTGCTGCAGCAGTTTGTTAGTTAGACCTGGTAGAGGAAGCCACCTTCATTTTAGAAGAATCATGATAAGAAAGTTTGTGAATCAAATCACTCATTTTGATGGGATGAGATAAGCTGCTTATCGTCATCAGTAAATCAGTGTATACATTTTGCCTTCGTCGATAATAAAATCATGACTTTACCTTGTGTCAGAGGTTTCACTGAGTAACCGTTATCAGACAAATCAATGGCGATTTTTCAAATCTTGAAGTTTGGGTTTTGGCATTCAATCCGAAAAGAAACTTCCACCCACTACAATTTTGATTGAATGCATCAAAAGATAAGTGCTGAATAATTGCGAGTGTATTTTTATAAGAGGCTCAAGGATCAAAAATGGAAAGTAACGTACAGATTTAAGATCTGCAAAGTCTGAAATTTCAGTCGAAGAAATAAAATTGCGGGATATCCTGCAGCTCTTAGCCAAATTCACTTCCGATTTATCACATGTAGCTGTAACATTAACGTGACTAATGAACGGTGCGGAGACAGTGATCATAAATTGATAATTATATTGCTATGAGCGTTAAGTACCTAGGCTATGCGTTAATTATTATTTATTTGAGAGAGAAATGCTCCACGAAATACGTCTAGCGTATTCTTATACACACCGATCGTTTCGCGAGTTGAAATATTGTAAGTGAAAGCAAATTTGAGCCAACTCTGATTTTGTTCAACGATTTACATAAAATGTTGAAGAAGATCAACGAAAGTGAATACAAGCAGAGTCAGTCATTCACTTGAGATGATCAGAATGGAAGTGAACGTGTGAGTTTAGAAAGAGGAGACGCAAAAAGTCCACTAAATATAAGACCGAGTTCTCTTCAAGGAGTGAAAAGGAATTGCCGTAAGCCTCTCAATTATGCCTGGTGCTTGAATTATCGATCGACATTCACATTTAATCGAGGCTTCAAATCTTTTTAATAGTGACAGCGATTGACGAAGTTAATCCACAGTTAACGAATGTCAAGTCAAATCGTTAATTTATACGAGAAAAATAGTCCAGCAATTACAGAGCGCTGACCCACGTCTGTATCTTAAATCGAGAAACTGAGAGAATGTCTCACTGATGTACCATATCCGACTTGATATTTGATGATTTTTCATGTACCGACCCTTTTCTATCACTATTTCTATCATCACTTAGCCTGGGCTGTACCATATTGTTACATTTGTGCCGAATCAGATGACTACGCGTAGGTGTGCAAGTCTTATTTTGGACTCAGGCATTGGAAAATAAGTCTGAAAAAAGCATACAAAACACAAGGAGATTCGGCATAGCAGAATAACCACATCCGCGAATGGTTTTTTTCTATGGTAACCTCATCCTTTAGTCGATATCCTTTGCATCGGATGATCAGATCAGTCAAACGATTGATATTCAGGTCAAAGAGCAAAAATATATTTACGTTAAAAAGCTTGGACTGTTTTTATTTTTCGCTTTTTTGTAATGCCACTTAAAAATCTTTATAGTCAGGTGTGGAAAAGAAGAGAACAAAATTTCTAACATTTTTTTCAACACGCCTGAATAGAACCCATCCTCATGAAGCCAATTTATGCATAACTGACCGAATAACTTGTGAAGAAATGTCCATCGCAGTGAAGCGCGATTCGCGTGACGGTCGTTGTTCTTGTAACATTTTACAATTGCCGAAAATGCGTCAACTTGTTGCCGGCAACCCCACGTGGGTTTAGCGAATGAAAGGCGGAAGTCTATTTATCCAAGCTATACTATAGTGTATCGGACAATTATGTAAGGCAATAAGTGCAGCCGTAACGTTCGTTCTTTGGCAAGTGTTTTCAGCCTTCGTTCTGATAAATTAAACAACACCTGCAGGATCGAGTGAAGGTGTATGTAATTCAACGGGGTAGTGGGACAAACAACCACAAGGTATATAAGTCTCCTAGAAAGAGATCTCTAGCTTAAGTTACCTCAAACTTCTCTCAAGCTCCGAGGGGTCTTATCCTCTTGCCCAAAACTCACAACCATGAACAGAATCGTACGTAAAAAAATGTTACCGGTTTCCCATACGTCAGACAATATTTTCCATCCCCCTTTCAAATCCACATGTCCTTCTTTCTTCTTATATCTACAGTTTTTGTGAACCAAAACGACGGTTTTGTGTTGGTCAGTGAAGTGTGTAGTTGAAAATACGTAGATAGTTGAGAAAAAATAAATAAAAATCAAATGCAAAGAGAGAAATCGAAACAACCATTGCAAGAAGTGAATTGATAATATAAATCCCAAGAGAGAAACGTAATAACACATCTGACTCTAAATTAACAATTCCACTATGTATGTTGAAGGTGCTTTTACTGGGGGTGGTTGGCTGGTGTCAAGGGTCAGGTTGGGACTTTGGAGGCCACGGTGGTTTGAGTCTTGGTGAAATTTCCCTAGGAGGCCACGGACACGAATTACCAGCTATTTCTCTCGGCGAGTCTAGCTTCGGAGGTCACGGTGGCTGGGAGCATGGAGGTGTGCTTCGATATCCTTTCTAATCGTTTTAATACATAGTTTGGTTTAATACAATCGCCCCGTGTCTGTCCATAAACGGGACTGAAATTTATATATTATGGAAAAAGAGAATTCGAAAATCCGCAAATACTTAATTATTTACCAAAATTACGTGCACAGGTGGAATATCACTCGGAGGTGGCCATGGAGGTTGGGACTCAGGTTTTAGTATAGGGGATGGAGGCCATGGGGGTCATGGAATTAACGTCATTCCGGTGGTCAAGGAAATTGGAATTCCGGTCGTAAAGGAAGTCGAGATCAAGATTCCCCATCCAGTGGTACAAACTGTACCACAACCCTATCCAGTGGCAGTTCCAGTATCTCAACCTGTGCCATACGAGGTAAAATATTGTTTTTGAGATTTGAGAACCGACGCGTTTGCTGATTCTGGAAATGAGAATTTTTTTGAACAATTTCATCCTGTGGTTAATGAATGTCTTTGCGTCGCAGGTGATCAAACATGTGGTAACAAAGGTTGAGAAGAAAGTGCCAACCCCAGTGGAGAAAATCATCCCAGTGCCGGTGCACAAGCCAGTACCTTACAAAGTCTACAAACACATCCCGGTGCCAGTAATTAAACGATACCCTATCAAAATTCCCGTTTACAAAACCATTGTTCACAGTAGCAAGGGACATTGAGTATAAAAAATTTTTTACAAACGTATGATGATCCTCAAGTGTTTCGAAATACTAGAAAATTGAGGATTACTCCGAATTGTTTTCGTATCCGAAGTCATAGTTGCTGTTTTTGATGACTCCTAAAGATTCTGTTTCATGAATTATAATTTAGCTATAAGTATCAATGATCGTATACTTGTATACGAATAAGTTGTACGTTTTTGTTATGTTTTAACTTATATACTATATGTACGATAAATATATATTTCCACGTTGAATACTAGACAAGTAAATATGCTTTTATAATCCCATCATCTTCCCATCGGTATTCGCTACTAAAAAAATAAACCCTTGATCAAGTTGTGAATTACAGTCGTAGACTTCTCTCGAAAGAAGTGGCACGTTCCTTTCGTCTTTCACTTGGGATTCTCGCCCACATGTATGCATCAAGTAGGTATATCAATTTCTGCAGATATATCATAAAATCGATTTGCTGAGGTTCGAGGCTTGGTACGAAGAAAATCCAGAGAAAGGCCCATGGGCTGGAAGCAGTACATTCTAAATGAATCAGTTTTCAGTCTCTCACTTCTCCTGGAAGCGAAAAAACTTACGTAAAAATAAAATATTCAATAGGAACACATTCGCTACCGGAGTTCAACGCGCTTATAAATAATTATAACAACGCGGCTTATCGTGTTGTGCTTTTTTCATTCCTGCGAATATCGCGAATACCAGCTATTGCACGTGTGTGGCCCACATGACTGGTTCTTTTGTGCGGATAAAACGGGCCGTTAAATTGATTATCCAAGTAAAATATTCCCCACGTCGTGACAGAAGGGGAGAAAAAAAAGAAAGAAAAAAAAAGAAACAAGATGCGTTTCACTGCTGAAGAAAGTTGGGCTTTTAATTCGCGAATGTGTTTCCAGGGTCAGACCTGCAGACTTCATCGTCAAAGCGAATCGCTAAGAAATATAAATCACTCGAGGATAACAGAGCGTAACTGATCATATGTCGCAGATTGACCCAATAACTCGATTCCCAACGAAATGAAATTCTATATAGCTTTACCAGAAGAAATTCTAGCCAGCTCGCGGAAAGGTATTGTCATTCCTCTACAGTCAGAATTTGATAGCTGCAATGTGGCGGTACGAATTCTGATGGATTGGGAAAGACAAATAAGTCCAAGTTCACGAAGCAATTCTTAGGGTGACTTGAATTTGGGCAACGGAATTTTGAACTGATTATCGCGTAAAATAGAAGAACAAATAGTAAAGTGGCGGTCGAGATCCGGTTTTTTATAACAAGATATACGAGAGGACGAAAATTTAAAACGAAAGTCAGAGCTGCACTAGTTACACGCTCCTTCATAAGAAAGGATTTAATTATTCTACATATCTGAACCGCCTTCCTCATTCAAACCGCCTCAGGCCCCTTTCAAATGAATTGAAAATTACTCACAACTAATATCAGCGGCATCGCAAACGACAGAAATTATACCGGAAGTCTTACCACGCTCTAGCAGCATGTGCTGATCTAATGGTTTGCAAAAGCCCGAGATGCACCGCCCATAAAAATCATTGAACTCGGACATCAATCGTGCATCTTTTGTCTATTTCATTCAATGGCAGAGTAGCTGACCATAAATAAATTTTTACAAGCGTGTCCTGCTGTTCTGTATGACGTCCGAGTTTATAATAATTTTAATGACACACATAACGATAAGAGGTGAAAGAATATCTCTAGAGAACATAGATCGGGAGATATTACAGCTAAATGTGCCAAAGTCATGAAGCCGTTTTCAAAAAACTTGCGCCTTTAAGCCGAAAGAGAAAATCTTGATTTACGATCAATTAAGTTTTGCAGATAGCTCGACTATGCTACGATATATGCACAAACAGCTGTCATGTTTACGAGTTCGTAAATTTCTACTGACTTGATTATGGCCATTAACTTCAGGATACTTATTCCTCGGAATCGATGAATCGTGATGCATTACCAGAACACGTTACGATTATCGACCTTAACAAACTGCCAAGGGTAAGAAGTTTCACCCAGCTGCGGAAACATAGGTGGGTCTGCTGTCTTCAGTACATTGAACTCTGTACGAAGATAATAACCAAGCCGCCTCATTACCAGGTGAGCAGACTGGTTATAACAGAAGGATTTAACAAGCGTGACCATTGACTCATCAAGACATTATCAAAAAATTGGCTCTCCTCCGGAAATTTTGATTTTTGAATACATCCAAGCCTAATTTCCGAAAATTACCTAATTCTCAACATTCAATCATCGACTTAGCCCAGCCAAAGATATACAGGAGGAATTAAGTGAGGGTAAATGCAACGTGGTCCACCAGTGAAATTTATTCACAGAAAAAACGAAGAAGTGACGAACTGTGAAAATGGAACGCAATATCCTGTCAGAAAAAAGTTCTTCACAATCCACTACCGCAAAAGCTGCGTAAGATCATTACATGACCAAAATAATATTTCACTTGTAGTGGATCCGAAATAATAATAAAGATTTGGTGTCTGGGCTCTTTTGTACCTGAATGAAAATATGTTTGGATAACATCAACTTATTCATGCAGTTCTAATGTTATACAAAGAAATTCGTGTTTAAGGGCCGATCGATCAGGCAAGTCAAAGATCGAGACATATTGTTACACGCGAGGTGAACGTAACAAATCGCTTCCGGTATAAGCGTAACAGTTTGCCGCGGGCAAATTTCTTCAAGCATGTATGTGTTTGTGTGTGAAACGAATGTAAGTTTCTTGCATTATTTTCCCCATTCCAGAGTATTGTTTTTCCGTTTTTGTCATCTCGAGAAAGGCGATCTGAAATCCTACGCAGTAAAAGTGAGAAACGGCAGAATTAAAAAATGGAAATAACCGATGTTAAGTTCTTCCTAGATTTTCACCTCACTTGTAATGCCATCTAATTAGAGTGGACTTAAAGCGTCGTAATTTATTCAGTGGACCATTCGAGAGAATTTAATAAAACGACTACCAAGTGAAGTCTGAAAGGTTTTGCACCTGGTTAATTCTTACATTAGCACGATCAAACAAAAGTATACGCTACAATGGACTTCCTTTCATATCGAACGGTGGGCCTATCTATCTGTAAGCTAGAGTCTTCGATACCCTAGTAAATGTATATTACATTCCCCAAGTTACGTATATACCTTGGAACGGAAGAGGAGTGTACAGAGTCTGGTGGCTTTTAGTGAAAGGTAGTTGATTCGATCCAAGTATATAAGCTGAAACTTCGCCCCCTAACGACATTCAACATTTGAATCCTTCCGTCAACACATCCCCCGTACATTACGAACATGAACAAAATTGTAAGCACCATATACCCTGTAACATCAAAGTCTTAATGAATAGCTTCACTATCATTCGATTGATTGATGAAATTCATTACCGAGAGTTAAACATAGAACGGTAGCACTAACGGTATAATAATTGTGCAATCGTTTTCCCAAACAATATTTTGACAATTAGCAATTAATATTACAGATTATCGCTTTGGGTCTTGTGGCCTTTGCCACGGTCGTCATCGCCGGTGGATACGATGAAGATCATGGAAAATCAACCTATGAAGAGAAGACGAAGACCGTGCAGATTCCCATCTACAAAAAGTATGGTAAGTATCATTGGAACTAGGTGTAACGGTTTCGATATTTGTAAAAGAGCATCATGAGTACGTATAGGGTTTCCAATCGAAATTATGGTTTCAAGTGGAGCACTTTTACAGAATATATTTTAAGAGTGTGAAATGATTGGGCAATTAGGTTATCCCGTTAATTGGATTTATTAAACTTACGATTTTTGTCTCATTCTGTTTTTAGCCATACCGATTCCCCACCCTGTGCCGGTACAAGTACCTCAGGAAATCAGGATCCCAATTCCCCAGCCGTACAACGTAAACGTTAATATCCCCCAACCCTACCCTGTGGAAGTGATCAAACACGTTGAAATCCCCGTTGAAAAACCAGAGCCATACACAGTAGAAAAACACGTAAGTTCAAGCTAAAATTAACGTATTCAATTCGTTAAGTCAATCAGATCAGCCTCTACATGATAATTGCAGAGAATCTTGAGAATGATGAACAAAGTTGGTTTTAACATTGCGCCTGTCGAATAGGCAGCCCAACTTACTCAGATGTAGAGAATAGTGGAAAACTTAGTTTTCTATCACAATCGATATTCTAATTATTGAAATTACCTGGATCTTTGATTGATTTTCATTACTAATGAAATATTAAGATTAATGAATTTTTTATTTTCGATTGTCTTGTTTGACGATACCTTGCCTCTTTTCTCAGGTTCCCTTCGTCGTTGAGAAGCCCTACCCAGTATACGTTGAGAAAAGATTCCCTGTGCCAATTGCCAAACCATACCCAGTTCACGTGCCAGTTTACAAGCACGTCTTCCATCACTCATCCGGAGGACACGGTAAAGGCTGGCACTAAAAGTTTCCCCCCTCCCCCCCCCCCCCCCCCTTGTCTACTTATTAGCTGGGAAAATTATTACCCTCAAACAAACGCCATTATAGCAACGAGGCCATCGACTCAGCTCTACCTATAACCAAGTGAACTATCCACAATATTCAGAAAACAATGTCGAGATTCCATATTTAGATCAATTCATTGACCAGTACCTATATATCTACTCAGATTCTCTCCTGCACTAGGAGAAACTCGAGAATAATGCTTCGGACGTATTTTAACAACACTAAAATGCGATAATATCATACTTTTACTATATGAAAAGATAATGATCTCTGGTCGAAATTGGCTTTGAAAGAACCTGCAGGCATCGGCCACATTACCCAGTCTATATAGTAATACGATAATTACATATCTGTACATAGGAAAAAAAACAATTTGTTTGTGTTATTTTATATTATTGTTGACTATTTTCTTATGAATTTTTTGTATAAGTGTTTGATGTTTACTCACGCAAATGATTTCTAATAAAACAAAAAAAAAACAAAAAAATATGACATGTAATTACATGAGATCCGAGTTCTTTGTCTAATTCCTCAGAGTGAAAGTTCTGTAAGCAAAAATGAATTGGGTTTTCGGATTCGAAGCCAAATTATTCCAGTTAAGTCTATCGACATCTATCACCAAAAACTAGAAAGTATATGATCATAAATTTGTATTGTTACTTGGAAGATATAACGCTAGTTGAATTACGTATAATGATGAACGGGATAATCGTAAGTGAGATAGTTCAGGAACTGAATCCTCGAGTCGGAGTTGAACTGGACTTGGATTTACCGTAACGAGTTAAAGCACATAGGTTTGTACTATGGTACCTGTGCATTATGTATCTACTACTTCGGTAGCGTGCAGAACTACTTTTACTCGAATGCACTTTCACTCCAGCCTCTTTACTTTGATCTTTAAGACTCGCGGTTGATTTTGGAAGGGGTCTTCGATCGAGAGGAACGCCCCGGGAGTGGCGAACAAGTTACTTGCGCTAACTTTGTTTTAATTACTATTTCCTAACTCGATCTATAACCCCGTTTTAGTCAAACATTTTATTCGGTCGTTAGTTAGCCTAAGATTCCTCATCCGGAGTATAACGATCGATAAAAGTTTATGTTTTTACTTACGTTCGCGGCTGCAGTAACCATTGCGCATTATCTAATACTAGAATTTCAACCATTTTTGCTAAACGAATTGCCTCCCAAAGGCTAAAGTATTTTCACACAATTCAATTGGACATGAATTTGTCAACAGTCAGCGTATGTATGGTATTATCCTATTTTGCGAATGTTACTGGTGAGGCTGTAATTTCGCTACAAATTTTACCTGCGTAATCAAAAATACATATTACAGTTCTCGTCGTATTTTGCGATTGATGCAAAAAGGGCAAAGGCATATCCAGATCGTTATTAAACTTGTCCAATTTTCAATTCCAATGTCCACCCTTCGAGCGGAGAAAAAAACCGCTCAAATTTTTCAGGCTAAACTTCCAAAGATCAAAATCGACGAATTCACTCCTCGAAATGGTTTTTTTTCAAAGGGGATGTTTCACAATCTAATTCTCCCAGTGTTCAGAAGCAGTTTGGCAAATAAGTTTGAATCTCGATCGAAAAAAGGATTGAAACTCTTTAAATCTCATTGCCGAAGTTGAATAATGATGACGAATTCGCTAAGGATGAAATAAGTCACTAAGACAAAAAATTGTGGTTTCGATTCTGTGGTCGGAATGATGATTTGGTCATAAATTCACACCGACTGATAGTTCAAACCGTGTAACAAATTCATCAGCATTTCCATCGTTAATCAACGAAGTATCATGGAAGCAGCTACGCACATGAACCCATACTCACACTCGAATGCCACAAGTAGTTTTATCCTATCCCCAAGTTATCGGAATGAAATCATAGTAACAGCCCGCCTTTGAGAGAAGGGAGAAAGTCGCGGCAGTATATAAATGATGGCCGTGACTTTGAAAGCGTCAAAGCATCGCGGACTGAAGCGAAGTGAAAAAGTTCCTCGCACGTAACTTACACACATACACCTGATCCGATATCAGGACCATGAAGATTTTTGTAAGTACCGAAACGCACTCGTCTACTAAAAAAAAAAAAAAAAATCTTACGCTCCTATATATGCAGAGCACAGAAATGGATCGAGTGTTTGAATATCATTATCAACTTTACAGATTTTGGCAGCTATTCTGGCAGTGGCTTCAGCTGGCTATGACGAAGGTGACCATGGCCACGGTGGGACGACTTATCACGAAACATCGAAACCTGTTGAAATACCAATATACAAGAAATACGCTATCCCGATACCACATCCGGTGCCCGTCGCTGTTCCTCAGCACATCAAAGTCCCGATCCCACAACCCTATCAGGTACAAGTTCCGGTCCCACACCCAGTTCCGGTCGAAGTCATCAAACACGTGGAAATTCCAGTAGAAAAACCCGAGCCCTACGTCATCGAAAAGAAGGTAAACCTCTCTTTGACATTTTTTTTGAATTTGAAACCATTTTTTTATCGCTTATCTCAATTACGGAGTCACGAGATAATCATTCATTAAATGCATCGCCATGATGAGTCAAACTAGCAATTAGAGAGTGATAAGTATGTCGCGAATCGTGATCAAGCATATAAGTAGTAATGGGAGCGATATGGTCAGACGATGGATCGATCGACGCGGTATGTTTCACAGGATAATTAGCCAACTTCATTAATAATGGATTTGTTCTTTCTCCAGGTTCCATACGTCGTTGAGAGGCCTTATCCTGTAACAGTGGAAAAACATTATCCAGTACCGGTACCGAAACCCTACGCCGTTCACGTACCGATATACAAACACGTATTCCATCACCAGAGCAAAGGACACGGAGGCTGGAAACACTGATATGATAATAAATTAAGATTCAACGATCGATGCTAATAGCCAAAAATCTCGTGGTATCCGATCCTCGAATTAAAACTAATATTCATCTTGTATATATATACGTTGTTTTTGTTAACATTTATTTTTGTTACTTCGTTATAATATAAATCATTTTTATACAAAGTTTCTCATTCTCTAAACCCTGATCACGTTCTATCCAAGAAATAGCAGGCAATTTTCCCGATTCATAATTTTTGCCCTAGAATTACTTATTGAATAAATAATTGATCAAAATTTCAGTAACCTGCACAGTCTGAAACGGCGCTTTGCGATCGCGATTACTTTTCTTTCAAGTCGTGATAAATGGCAACTAAGTTTCTGACACTCTGGATGTGAAACTGAGAAATTTATATGGACTAGACCAGTATACAAATGGTGTTCAGGAAATACCAACCGACTTGCGTAGCATGTGTGTTGCGTCAGATGGTGGAGCAACTTTTTGCTCTGGATAAGGGAATTTCATTAGATTTCATTCGACCAGTACCGCGCCTCTTAAATGACACAGAAGTTTATAAAACAACGAGACGTGTATCTCGCGTAACTAGTCTCACTCTTCGTCTATCTTTCGAACCATCGGCTTATAAGTTATCATACGATTTCACAGCCATGTTTAGGCTTCTGGTAAGAGTCCATCCTTCATCAACACATATTAATCTTCCCCACATCACTAAGTCGTCTAAACCAAATTCATCTGAACAAATATGACTCGATTTGAATTCAATCCAACATTCTCACCTATAACCAAACTATTTTTTTATCTCCCTAATCGATTTTTACGACAAATACCAAATTTGGCTGCGTTTTGTTTGATTCGCGATAGGTCATGTTCCTCCTCGGGCTCTCCGGGGTCCTTTTCGAGACACCTGGCTCTCGAGCTTCACCGATTGACACACCCAACATGGAGATGATGTCCATGGCGAAGGAGACAGAAGGAATGGCCACTAAATCAAAACGCCACAATTTTCACGTAGGAACACCGTGTCCCCTGTCACATTCGCATTCTGGCAGCTATCTTCCTCCAGCTGGTTTATCGGGACACTATGGAGCCCCAGAGTACCAAAAACCACTCGTAGTACCAAGTTACCATCAAATGCCAAAAGTGCAAACGATTAGCTATCAGAAACCAGTGATACCGAAAATGATTTATCAAACAATTCAGAGACCTGCGATTCACCATGCTGTCTATAACGTGCAACCGATTGCCAAACCGCAAGTTCAATACATTCAGCAGCCAACTTATGTGCCGCATGTTAAGGAACAGCAAATTTCTTACGTAAAACCTGAAGTTTCCTACGAAAACGTCCAGAAATTAATAACCAGCTATGTGAAACCAGTTCAACATATTCAACCAGTTCAACATATTCAACCAGTTCAAACGATTCATCCTCTCAAAACATTCGCTAAAGAAATTCCCTGCGAACATGGCCCGACACCAGCACGAGCTTTTATACAAAAGCTAGCGGTAAAACCTCCGATGAACATGCACTCGTATTATTCGAAGCAATTTTTTCAACCGATTTCTTACTACCCAAAACCAATGAGCGAGCCAGCTAAGCCGATCTCAACATTTTTCCCCCATGTGAATAAGTTCGATTACCCGACGACGAAAGTTATATACCAAAAACCGAAAGTGCAGATCAGTCAGCCACATCCGATCGTTAAAATTGCATCCGCACCGGAACCTGGTTGCCAAAAGTTACATCAGCCACAGATTTCTTATGTGAAAGCACCTCAACCGATTCTGCAGAAAGTACATCAACCGATGTTCCAATACGCGCCCAAATATCATCAGCCAATTCTACATCATCAGCCGATGGTTCATTTCGAGCAAAAGATACATCAACCCGCAGTAGTACATCAACCACTGTTTCATTTTACACAGAAAGTTCACCAGCCTGCGGTCGTGCAACAGCCATTGGTTTATTTTTCGCCAAAAGTTCATCAACCGATTGCACATAATGAGGTGACTCATTACGCTCAGCCAATCGTGTATGGGAATGTACAGCATTCTGTATCAACTGTTGCGCCACCGGTCGACTACCATGGGCATAATTATAACTCACCGATCATAAGCGTTAATCAACCTTGCCATAAATAAAAACCGAGTTCCAGTTTCATTTCAGTACTGAATTCGATGAGTTCGCTGCGATCATGTATGAGTATATAAGTTTGTCATATACTTCACAGTTTTGGTCGATCAGCTTAGTTATACATAAATGGAAATCGACACCCCCAACTGACCGACAATTGTAAAAAAAAAAAAAAAAAAAAAAATCCCGAACAGATGCGATTACAGATCAATGGAAGAATTTGAACGACACTTGACACAATTTTTGGTTTTTTTTCTTGTGTGATGGCACGACGACTAATAAAATTGTTTTTCACTGTATATATTGTATATTGAACATGATATACCCCATATATATTTCCCGAAATAAATATCGCTAAAATATAGGTCAAGATTAGGAATACAGAGAATAGAATTTACCGTAAATTTAGGCTAATAAGATTTCACGCATGATAATATAATGTTGCGTAAAATCGTCGCAAGTAATATCCAATTGTGGAGCAAACTATCCATACATTATACCATGATGTATAATAGAGTGAAGAAACTTTCTCAAGGCTTGAAATTTATTCGCTGAATACTCGTGGAAATCTTACGAAAGTTTCTATAATTGTTCGCATGATAGAAATTAAAATACTTTACGACGCACCGAGAACGAACAAGCGGGAAAAATTTCTTCTTCATACTCGTTGAGAACGATGATGGATCTTTTCTTCTTTATCACAGATTTGACGCTGCTTACTTTCGTTCGTACTTTATGATTTATATTAATAATTACAAAACCTCATAGTCTGACAATTCAGGAAATCAAAATACATTAAATAAAAAAATTGTTAGGGGTCCCGCTGTTGAAAATCCGTTTAAAAACAAATTTCCTTGGAACGCCTAACTCTATTTGCATGACACAAAATGTCTATGGGTTTACTGAGTATTCGCATAAAGGGATTCTGGGCTAAGTGATCCTATAATTTGAGTGAAAAAATTTCGCAAAAGCCATTGAATGGGATATTTCCCATAGACCTGATGATAAATAGTAGCTATTTGATGACGTAAATAATAACACCGTACTCTGTTCCCATGTCGTTACGAAAGTTATGCTAACAAACGAGGTATATAAAACGAGGTGCTATGGGAATATTTAACCTCAGTATATAACAAACGTACGGAGTAATACGGACGAATTACAGCATCGATATGAAGTTTTTAGTGAGTGATGATTTTTTATCGTATAAGGAAATTAATAAATAATTTATCAATAGTTCGGTGTACCTTAGGCAAATATGACATTGTCACGATGTTCAGATGAATATTACTGCGTGTGTTATGTTCAAAATAATGACTTCATTTGCTTCAAACAATTCAAAGAAATCACAAAACAATAATCATTTTCATTATCAATAATATCATGTTGAATTGGAGAACTTTGAATGTAAGTACCTTGCCAATTTTAATTATTCTGATTCGTGCAGCAGTTTCAGAGATAGTGGGTTAGTGGTCAAAATATGAACATTATTTGTTCAAAAATCTGATTTCGCAGGAAAATTTCTTGGAGAGGTAGTAATTTTGATAATTTTTAATTTTTGAACTCGAATTATATATTTTTCTAATGTTCCGAGCAAATCCGGGTGATCGGCAGATTGAGAACCCAGCTCCCTTCTATAAGCTAATAACAGGTGGAAATTGTTCGCCAGCTAATTAAGCCCTGGAGCAATGCATTGCTAAGAGATATGGATATCTAAAATTGCACAACGCAGTTTTTTCTTCTCCTAGTTCAACTGTACCTGCATGCTCATTATTTTTGAATTCCTGGTGTCAAAATGAATGAAATATTGTCTGCTCCAATATAGTATATCGAGTTAGGCGTGTACATGATGAAAATAAATCGTGAATCAAAGTCGGAACAGAACATGTTGCGCGATTATATTTGTGCGAATTGTTGTTCAAACGGATTGGCAATTGATTAGGAAACCTTGTAGAAAATATAAGTATGTGAATGAAAATTTGCTGATGTGTATTTTGATTGTTAAAATTGTTGATTACCTTCTAGTTGTGCATGATGGTGGTTACGCTATCAAATGCCGGCAGGATTCCACGGAGTTCCGACACTCAAACACACCATAACTTTCCAAATTTGCAAACGGTACACCATGGCCACGGTGCCACAAGCTACCAAAATTTTGAGATACAAAATCACGGAGAGGTTCCCATACAAACGAAATTTCACACACCGGATCATTACGTCTATCCCGAGCAACACCATCACGGTAAGCGAGATCTTCCGATACTGACAATTAGACGATAAAGTCATCTGATTTGCGAAACTATACTGCCAATTTGTGGTCCCCTGAGTGAGGCTAAAAGGTAAACAATAATAATCGAACGAAATAATCGACTCTTTTGTTGACATGGCGGAATGTTGTATCGCTTGGATATGGAATGGAATTTAACAGTTAATTAAGATGAGTTATTACTTTTCATCACCGGTGATATAGGAAAAATATTGCTTTAGTACGAAAAGTGACTTTTATTATTTAAACAAATTTTTACGTTTCGACCCACTGGCGCTGGGCGCACAAACTCAACTAATGATCTGAGAATCGGCTAGATAAAAAAAATTGAAATTTATAGGGGATCAAGAGCGAATGATGGACATGACAAATCGCCATATTCTATTAAATTTAAATGATAGCTTCTATCGGGAAAAATCAACTTTCAGTTCTGTTATTCAAGTTTCTTCGAGTAGATTGAGGTGCCGGGTGAAACCGCGGGGATTGAGGCATAACACAAGAGTACCTATATGGGTGAATTCGAGTAGATCTACGTACATGAAAGTATATATGGGTGAATTCGAGAATATTTAGGTACATGCAATTATGTATGGGTGAATTCATGTTTATGCTGTTCGAGTATATTCATATATTCATTAGGGAAAAGAAAAGTGTTAGGTAATCCGAAGCTATAGATTGAAAGGAGCATATATGCCCATCAAGTAAAGTCTTTCATGAACTACTATAATACGAATAAAACGCTGCAACAAAAGATGATGAGTTCATGACGAACACGAAACCATTTCGTATAGAAATAAAATCAATTTGGAGGAATAATCCGACCACAGCTCATAGTATTCCGAGCAATGACAAATTAGTTTGTAACGTGATGAAAAGTATCGTGAAAAAAACTGTTTTTTTTATTTCCGCCTTGTTTTTATCTATTTTTTTTCTGTTCAGAATTGGAATATGAGATTTCATCGCCAACAGAAGTTCCATATTTAATCGACCACGGTATTGAAAATCACATATTTTTGTCTGACGACGCAGGTGAGATTATAATATAAACGTTTTTTTTCGAGTTTATCTAAGAGTAAAAATAATAAAATTCGTATTTTTCAGAGGCATACACTTCGAACAATATTGAGCATGTTGATATCAACGACATCGCGGAACCATCCAACTATAATTACGACCACTACGATGAAGAATATGATTACGGATATCACTGAACAACCAGTTTCACGATATATCCGCAAATTCGCTTTACGAATTATTTATTCGTCATTCAATGTAGAATTTCCAACTGTGCTCAAGTCTCAATTCTTAAAAATTTGAGGTAATAATATACAAGTATACCTATAATGCTATACAAGTAGAGCAACACAATTTCTCAATAAAAATCAAATTCAAAATTGAGGAAGCAAATGAATTATCAAGTGAAATAAATAATTACAGTAAACGGATTATAGTGGGCCAAATTAAATATGAATAAGGAATGGAAAGAGACGAATCTGTGACAAGAGTTTATAAGATCTGTAGCGATTATTGCATATGAAAAACTTGTTTGTTTGTTTTTTTTTATTGAAAAATGTTCTTTCATGTTATACAGCATATATCTGTGTGTACCTCCGACTATTCAACTTTTTTTTTTCTTCTTTTTTTTTTTCTTTAGCAGTACAAAAATTGCATTTTTACAAGTTGTCCAGCTTACGTGGCTAAATTTGCAAAAAAGCGTTTGCGACAGGTTCATTTGCTCGGCATTTCTAATTTTCTTTGTTTTTTTTTTTTTGTTTTTTTTTTTTCCTAAACTCACACAATATATATTTATCCATGAGATTTATTATACCACAATGCAGTATACTTGACAAAATTCTTATCAATCGATTATAATAAGCAGGAGCTATAATGTATATGACTGAAAATAAAATCTATGTATAAGACAAATGTCCGGTCGAAAACGCGATGTTCCAAAGTACGACCTTATGTATGTATATATATATATGTATGTATATGTATATATATAGAGATTTTTTCATTTTTTTCTTTCATTTTTATTTTTTTACTTTTTATATGTATGCATGTATGTATGTATGTATGTACGTATGTATATAATTCATTTTAATATAATAATATGGTCGCCATTCATGTATACGTATATATATATATATGTATATAAATCAAAAGAACAATGTCAGCAAAATCAGAGAAAAATCACATACGTAAATGTTAATATGTATATTTATATATAAATATATCCAATTCAGATTTTTTCAATTTTTTATTTTTTTTTTTGTTTTGTTTTTGTTTTATTCTATTCTATCATATATAATAAAATATAATAGCTCGATTTTAGGCAGCTATACGGATCTATAGATAGGTATATATACATTTATATAAATATACATACAACGAAAAAATCAAAAAAAAAAAAACCATTTCACACAAACATATGACCTACGATCATATTAAAAATGCGATAATTTTTATCTAGTTGTTCGTTAATAATTTGACTCTTAGTTACCAACATTGAACAAAGACTGTTTACTAATAGTAATGATAATGTTAATATTAATATTATTAATAATAATGATAATAAAATGTACAATATTAAGTGACAACAGGCGACCAATAATCAGTGTTATACCATTCCATATACCTTTTTTTTTGCAAATAAAGTCTCTCACATTCTCTGTTTAATTAGGTCCTGCCTTTATAGATTAGTGTGTGTTTCTTATTTATTTCTTTTTTTTTCTTCCATCTATCTCTCTTTTTATCTCTCTCTCTCTCTCTCTCTCTCTCTCTTTTTCTCTTTAGTTTTATTCTTCGATTAATTATATAATATGACATAATAAAATTGCAGAAATAGCATAAGGAGCAGTCTTTGTTTATTTTTATTTATTTCTTTTCTTTTTTTTTCTTCTCATATTTCTCATTACTTTCCTCATTCTTTCCATAAATTCTTCTTTTCTATTCTGTTGTTTTCTACTTAACAAGTAAAATATGATTATATTGTATGTATCGGTGTGTACAAGTCAGTTTGTTGTGTTTCGTTCGAAATGTAAGTATAACACGTTAAATAATGAACTGCAATTATGATTATAATAATGTATTATAGCTGATATAAGAAACGTATCGTTTGACTAGCTTTGAATCATCTCTGAACACGTAATATTTATATGCCTGCCTGTCAAGTGTCGTCAAAATTTATTAATAATAATCAAAATAATAATGATAATAATAATAATAATATTGTTGCAAAGAGACCAAAAGAAAAGGAAAGAAGAAATAATTAAATCCGATAACAAAAAGAATAAAACTACGTGTAAAATTGAACAGTCATTTCTCTTCTCTTTCCAAGTTTTCTTAAATTCTAAACTTATAGCCACGACAAATTTCTCGGCATAGCTCTGCCAATCAATGATAATTTTTATATTCTCAATCCCGCTTATTAGTACGTAGCGACGTATTAACGTTTGTCTATTTCAATTTTCATATTTCAGCTATAATTTTTATATTATTATTTGTTATTTTATCGGTGGTCGAGTTTTTTCTTGAGCAATGCTAGGCTATCGTTTATGAATTATCATCATCATTATTATGATTAGTATTATTATGATTATTCTAAATTCAATTCGCTACGTACCCGAGCACACGTCTAGTTACTTGACTATCTTTGCTGTATTATTTATTTATTTTTTTGAATTTTTTATACATAATTTCCTTTTCCTTTTTTCTCTTTTCGTTTTCTTTTCATTGCGCACTAGTCGTGAACAAAGACAAATATTATTAATATCGTGAGAATGGTTATCGGCAATGTCATAGTTTTTAACTACGTTGTCAGATTATTAAACTTGAACATACAAATATTTCGAATATTTGATTTCTTTTTGTTTTTCGTTTTCTATCTTGTCTCACTAGTGCATAGTGTAAAAAAAATTTCATTTAATGCAGCCTATTGAGAGGCACGTGTCACAGGTAATTTCAACGTCGAATTCAAGAGCGTAAATAGTGTATTAGATCTCTTTTTTTTTCTTCTTCTTCTTCTTCTTCTTCTTTTCAATTAGGGTAATCGTTCGTTAATGAATTATGATTGAGACCGACGTATGAATGACGTGTATACATATATGTATATATATATAACGTAAAATCATGCAGAATGTATGTACTAATTATTCATTAACAAAGCTATACCAACAATTACCATGTATCCTTATATCAATTAATATAATAGAATATAATGTTTCAATCAATAATTAGTCTAGATCCCTAATATTACTTCTTTTACTGAATACCTTTCTCTAATTCATTTAATTATTTTGACAGGTTTTTCCCTTCCGCAGTCTTCCAATTGTTTCATTCACGCGTACGTAGGACGTTGCAAGAAAGAGAAGTCTCGTGTAATCAGAGCATAATTAATTCTTTTTTTTTTGTTTGTTTTTTTTTTTTGTTTTTTTTATTTATGTTTAACTACCGAAACGCGTGAAATTGTCAGTCTTTCATTGTTTTTATTTTAATTAATTATTTATTTAATTATTCATTTATTTATTCATTTATTTATTTATTTATTTAATTAATTAAGAATAACGTTAGTAGATTTGTTTTGTTTTGTTTCTGTATTTTGCACGTAAACAAAAAAAAAATGTATATATATTATTAAGATATCGCAAGAGCTGTCTATTTCGATTGTTATTCGAAAATAATCGTTGATTAAAAAGGAAAAGAAAAAAAAAAAAACTACAGAAAAGTCAATATTTATAATTAGAATAAGAAGCGACAGATTCCAAGCATAAAAGCTAGACTGCAGAGTATCCTATATTTCGATTTATTTTTCACATTATTAATCTTATTCCACATAGTCAAATAGTAATATTTTTTTCTTTCTCCTTTTCGTCTTTATAGATTAGGATTTTCCATACATACTTATTAAAGGTCTTCACAAAAGTGACAAAATTTCAGAATTGAATTTCATTCGATATTGATTGAATGGAAAAAAAAAACCATACGCTAGAAATTAGAGAAACTAATTTACATTGAGCATTCTCGGAAAAATTCCAATTTCATGACGAATACTGAATTTAAAAAAAAAAACAAAAAAAAAAACGATCAACATAATTTCAGGCATGCCTGCGACCTAGCTTTACAGTCTCGTTAAAGATATCAATTCTTTTTATTTTTTCTACCTTTTTATATCCGAATAGAAGATTATTTTCAAAAGTACGTAACACACGATGTAGTAGCTAACGATATCTGCGAAACAGCCCGAATCACTAAAAAGAATAGGGATTTTTCACACATATAAGCGCGGGCGGGCATGAATAATGAAATTCTTACAAACACAAATAATAATAATAAAAATTAAAATCAGTCCGTTGATTAAAATGAATTGCATCACGCAATCGCTAATGCTTCTCAGCGCTTAAAATCAGAAGAATTCCATTTCCCGAAATGGATAACACAAAACAATATTGCAATATAACGCACAGCTGATTTTTGTATTTTACAATTATCTCTTTCTCTTCCTCTCTCTTTTTTTCTTCATCTCATTTTAATATTTATATATATGTATATATATGTATGTATGTGTGTGTGTGTTAGTGGGTGGATGTTTTGTGTATATTTTGTGTACGTGTGGGTATATATATACATATATTGATATTATATAATATGTTTATATATGTATAGGAAATAGATAGTAAGGGAAAGAATCTATCTTTCTAATAGCATTTGGCTTGCCAAATTCTGTCGATTCGTAAATAATACAATTACTGTGTACTGCGTCTGTGTATACGTCTGTGATAAAAATATGATTTACAAATGATCGATGAAATCGTATTGAAACTTGTTCAATCTCAGAATATATATAAAAAAAATAAAAATAAAAAAAATTATAATATACAGATTTGCGATTTCACTCAAACACATTATTACAATGTCACAAATTTCGGACATTTATACAATTATATTTATAATTATTTATTTATTTATTATTTTTTTTTTTTCTTTCTTCTTTTAATATTTATATAATATAAATCGGCCAGTACTCTCGTTCGTTCGTGCTCACTAGATAATAACTAGCAACTATTTTGTTCAGTCAGTTCAATATTCATTATTTATTTATTAATTTTTTTTTTTTCAGTTTTCTCTTCTTCAATTTTTCTTCTTTTTATCTTTTTTTTTTGTTTTTTTTTCTTTTGTATGAAATGAGCTATCAAAGTAAGACACCGCAGACTTAATGTTTTTTTTTTCTTTTTTGTTTGTTTTGTTTTGTTTTTTTTTTTAGTTAAAAGGTTAAACTGTAATACCTAATGAACTACGATATAATAATGAATCATATATGGGCTTACTACTCTCTCGTGAATGATGACAATAATTAAGGACTAGGCCTCGCCAAACCCACCGATAGCTTGTTCCGTCATTCGGAGGCAAAGGGATTCCAGGCGTGAATTTATTTCCGGATCTGTTGTCTCGGACGAACTCATTGATTGGCTAAGAAAATTATCTCTCGGCGCGCTGTAAGTACGCTGAAGACTTCTTTGTAATTGCTGAAATTATTGAAAAAATAAAAATGATGAGAATGAACAGAGTGTCTACTAAAACCTAGTAGCAAAATTTACTGAAAATTACATGTTTTTCAAAGTTTTATACACTCTGATAAAGCAGAATTATCTTTCTCGCTAAGTCTCGTGGAATGTGACAAGTTGAATGGTAATAGGTAATATGAAATTCGATGAAATTCTCTTACCTCCAAGCTTGTCTCCTGTAAACTAGGTCTCTTCTCAGTAACGTGTAACGGATGTAAACTGTTTTGATTTTGAGTTAGACTCTGATTTTGGTTATTCTGTAGATACGGAGTAGAGATGCTGTTTCTATGGGGACTCAATGTAAATGTGCTACTGCTGTGCGCGTGTCCGTTGTTAATGTGGCCCAGATTTAGACTCGGTTTTCTACTGTGCGGATTATGCTGAGGAGGGCTACAATATCTTCGATTATTGTATCCGTAACTATGCTGCCATCTGGTCGAAAGGTAAAAAATACAAGATTATTTATTGAATATGTTCGAAATTTGCTCTTCTAATATCCATCGAGTGATTTTCTTTCAATCATAGATCCATTTCTCAATGTTATACTCACTTTGGAGTAGGTCTTGGATTACCAAGTCTACTGCGCCACTGTTGTATCTTTTCTTTTTGATTAGGAGTAAAACAATCATGCTGTAAGACTTTCTCCAAAACGGTAACACAGCTCAACAATACACCCTCATCGACGCTGTCCAAAGCCAAACGACTGCAAACTGCGATAAATAAAGAATAAGGAATTTAGATAAGATTAGAAAAACTCTTACTTGTAATTGGAATGAATATTTTATTGTGAATATACTGGAGGAGTGAACTAAATGTTGAAGAGAAGTTGATCATATATTATACAGTGTGATCATCCTTTAGTAATAATATAAAAATAATTTTCTATTTCGTTCGGTAGTAATGAGGCGAGTTTGAGTTACGTGACGAAACTCTTTTCTTGAATTTTAAGCTCAGTTAAGAAAAAAAACGTTTGTTTCCGCAAAAAGTTATTTGATAAAAATATCAGCTCACGTTTTCCCATGACTTTAGTGAACTGGGTGGGAATATCGGAGGGATCATTCTCTTGACTTGGTTTCATCGGAGTGGCGAGAATAGCTTTTAGTTCGTCCAAAGCGTTGGCGACAAGTCCTTGTCCCTGAGAAAAGGAGGCTTGTTGATTAGCCTCTCGATTTGGCTGGAGTAAATCTCGTTCCAATGCTAACAGAGTTGGATGACGCTGTTGTAACTTGGCGATAGATAAAGCCAACTTGTGTCTAGCTCCTTTGGTCACACCTTGCTCAGCCAATCGTTCTTCAGTCAGTTCGAGCATCTCCTCGTAACTCAGAGTCGCAAATAAGTAACTGTACTTGTGGAGTCGTAACGTTTTCAACCATGCTGCTACATCTGGGTAATCGTCATCAATTTATCAGTATAAATATCATTCGTCTTTACTATTCTGTTCATGATCATTAGCCAAATTATGTTTCCCTCGACAATTCAGAATAACATGTGAAGTAATTGATTAGATTCATGAAATAGTATATAATTCGTTCGGAGTTGTTATGAATTTCAAATTGATAGAGAAATGGTATTGATATTGCTGATTTGCTGAATTTGGGATATTCATTATTTAGTTACTATTTTACTCTTAGCTCTTGTGTTCAGAAATTTCAAGGTATATTAAGGAATCTGTACAATGTTAAATTTATTTTATAAATAGAAGCAGAAGAATCGACGGACCTTTCATACCACTGGCCAGAGATCGTGTGGATGCCTCATCTAAACGACCTTCGCTCCCGCTACTAGCACAAGAACTCTGAGGGCTGAGTGGGCCCAATCCGATCAAACTCCCTGTAATGCGAAAAAAAATCAATGAAAATAAAGTCTATTTTACTTCATCTCTCCGTTATTCGACTGAGAATCAAGTTTTGGCATATAAATTGTATAATGAATGCAGCGAACATCTGTTCTAATAAAAATTCCCAACAGAAAAATAAAAAGTCTCGATATTCATGTGCTGTAATAGATTGCAGGAAATGTTTTGCTAAGAATATTCGATACCTAATGAAAGTCAATTGTATTTTCTTTACCTGCGTGATCTCCAGACACGCTAAAGCTTCGTGGCTTGTGTCTGTTAGTGCTACTGGTATTGTTGCTTCTGTCAACAACGTCTAGATGATGAGCAGCTACCGGTGGTGTTAGACTGTTGGATCGACGTTGTCTGGCAACAGGAGATGGAAATTGTAAATTAAACGTCGACGAAGTTGGATGTGCGCCGAAAATATTAGACGGCTCTGTCTGCTGTTGCTGCTGTTTAGAAGTACGCGGCCAAATGTTGTCCCATCTAAAATATATTCGAAAATGAATAAAACAAACAAACGAAATTACAACAAATCGATAAATAAAGAAATTCGAAATAAATTCACATCAGACTTTGATCAGTTGATACCGAGTTCTCCAAAATCTCACCTAGGTGTTGTATTTGTGTATTCTTCAAGGCCGTGAATCGGAGGTGTGCCGCTGATGCGTTCTTCCAAATGTCTCAACCACTGCGTCAGCGATCGTCTATCCTGGCTCGTTATTGCAGGATGAATTAAAGTGTAACTCAACAACTGTTGGGTCTGTTCTGTATATTGTCCCGTGCTAACGCAGTGGCTCACTAACTCTGGTATAGCTACCAAGTAGCATTGTTTGCACTCCGAATTACCAGGACGTAATAACGGAAGGTGAGTCAGAAGCTGGTTTATAGCAGTTTCCGTAGTTTCCGAAAGCAGGGAATTTATGAACCCTGTAAAATTTGTAGAAAAAGATATAATCAGGTTTTCGATAAAAGATCAAGTTTCGCCTGATGAAAAATAATTGATTACTTTTTGCTCAAAAGCAGAATTCACACTTTAGGAATCAAATAACTGAAAAAACTAGAAAAACTAAGAGATAGCTGGACAAAAATAGACAAATTTGAGTCAGAACTGATAAGAAATTATACCAAAAAACGCATTATTGTTTGTTTCTGTTTGTTTTAGTGATGGAGAATAGCGACGAGACCAATTACCAGGATTATTAGCGTTTAATTCTTGAGAATTCAGCTCGGAAACAGAATGTAGAGAGTGTTGAACAGCCTGGGCTAAAAATCTAGCTTGAACAGCTGGAATGCGGCGCAGTAAAGCGTATAGTACAACGGTCTGCTCGCATTCGTTCCATTGCGAAAATACTCTTGTGAGCTCTCCGACTTGTTCGCAAAACAGAGCGCCCGGAGACCACTTCATAATGCCTCCCACGTTGTTTAACTCTTGCCCGATATTTGCGAGCAAAAATTAACAGTACCTATCTCTATCTATGTATACATATACCGATGCCGATGTACAGATATGTATATAGGTACTATTTTCGGGCTTTTTAAGCCGCACAATTATCAAGCTTTCTTTACTATTGGATCAGTTCTTCGTGCCGAGTTCTGAAACAAAATTCAATAACAAATTATTCATTCAATTGTTTAATGTAGATGGACAAAACATGTTTAGGCACAATATGTACATCGGTTAATGCATTTTTTCAACCCTTAGTGGCCACATTGCTGTAGAATAACTCAGTGGTCACACTAAGCAAAAAACAAAACCCAGCCGAGTTTCAAATGATTTCTGTGTGAAAACTATCAGTCTGATCTAGATCGAAAAAATACTGAAAATACTTTGAACATTCTGGAGCATGTGAGAAAAGTTGTTATGTCGAAATTCAAATCACTTTTGGGAAAAAAAATAGCGGCATAGTGCACGTTTGAAGAAAAGTATTTATTCTACATGTGAAAAAGATTGATTTTGGAGTAGAAATAAATGCGGATTTATCTGGAAGATATGAGCGTGAAAAATGACCTTTTTCGCTAAAAAAATCGTAACGAATGCATTTGTTAAATATTTTTACCCAAAATAAGACCTAGCTAAAATTCACCCATGATGGCCACGAAGAGTCAATCATAAAATCTAAACAGATCAGTTTAGAAAACACTTTATTATTCACCGCGAGAATATTGTATGTACACTACGTTCTTTCAATAAATTCCACGACCTTATTCCCAGCATCGCAACACATTATCCGTTGAGAAAAAAATAAAGATTCACGAGTCTTACAAGATAACGTTATCACGACTAAAATAAATTAAGACTTTCAAGTGGAATTCTCATGAATAAATAATCGCTCAAAAACATTAACGACGTATTGAAATATTACTATCATGACTCAGCCGATGTATTTATCTTGAGTTTTATTTGATCTTTAGGAAAATTAACACAACAAAAAATTATATCTTTTTTGTTCGAATTTTGTTTGTTAAAGAAACAAAAAATAGTTATACCGGGTACACCCTGACCCTGTTGTATTATTATTATTGAATTTTTGTTCTACTTTTTTTTTCTCTTTTTGGGTGGCCGAAATTTTTTTCTCTTATCCTCGCTACGTTTGTAACGAATTTGCGGATCAGATATCTAATGTGTCGTTATTTGTATACATATACGCGCAAATGAGGAAACCGCTAAGTGAGAGAATCTGGTGGTAAGCCTCAAACAAATACGAATACATACATAAGTATACATAGGGTATACTATACACATAGATAAAAATGTGTTGAGGTCAAGTTTGTTTACCCCGTATATTTATAGCCTTCTCCATTCTACGAGTGCAATGGCATCGGATATTTACGCACCGTAGCGTGATAAGAGAAGTTTTATCAACTTTCTCTAAGTTGATATATGAGAAAAATTAACGAGATTATTATTTAGAGAATGGCATGGGATACGATCTGATCAAACTGGCGTAAATAATACGCTTGTATTTACAGATTTTCGTATGTACGTTGAATAACGAATAGAAAAGAGAGAGAGAGAGAAAGAGAGAGAGAAGAAAAATGGAGAGAAAAAAAATATATACAATTTCCCGCAGTTATTATTAGATAAAACTATCCTACCCGAGGGAATAATTACAAAAATATGTTTGTCAAACTTTCGGGTATTCTTAGCGGAGATACGAAGCTTTTGTTTCTCCACATTCGTTGAAAGAATTTCCCGATTTTAATGCGACTGTAAATTCTGACTCGGCCATTAAACGCTGAGGCAAGGATTTTACGGGATACGGATGCGCTCCGTGACTTATATCTTAGCCTAATTATAACCCTAGTTATTTTTACCGTCTCCGAAGCAACGAGGGTAACTGATTTCACGATTAATCACAGAAAATTCTCACGAAAATACAGTATTACAACATTTTAGGCGTTTTTTGTGTCTGCCGACTGGCCTACGTGACCACACTAAGCGACTGATAACTTTAGGGCGGCCATCTTCTCGTTCACATCTAACCAATCAGATACTGGTATTGAAAAGAACCCCGATACCAGCCAATGAAAATGTTCCTATGCCGTGAGATCACGGCTATCTCCTGTCACGTAAAAAATTTACCAAAATTCCACCCCAAGATTACAATATCCATCTGCGAGATGGACTTTTGATATACCACAAGCCCCAGCGGTTCGAATGAACCTCCTAAACACGATGTGTGGCTCGAAATACGGCTCCATTTAGCCAGAAACATATTATTTTGAGGTTAGTATCAACTGTCAAACGTTTGAATTTACTTTTTTTTTTTGCACACGGTACCGAATTTCTCTTCATCCAAATACCATGTTTCGGTATTAAACCAGTTAAATAAAAATTCCTCGGAACTTTCCTTTCAGATTTATAATCAAACATCACATTATTTTCTCTCCTTTTATTTGCAACAATGTCGCATGAGATCTTGCACCTCCTGTGCAGCTCAATGAAGCTGGAACGAGATCAGGCGATATCTGATCTAAGCAAAACTCTGCCAGTTTCAAACCAAAGTATCATACACGAGTTCAAAAATGCTCTGATCGACGCTATTACCGACCGAGAAATCACTTGGGAAACAAAATACGGCTGCTTATTAGGTGCTAAGATAGTCGTCAGCTATCTCAATCCTGAAAACAAACAAGACCAGAGATTCATAAGCAAATACAAAGATATCGCGCTGCAATATCTCCTTGACGATGAGCCACGAGTTAGAATAGCGGCTGGTAAGATCTATCGAGATTCTTATAAATTTTTGAAGTTAGACGAGGCTTTTTCAATTATTGCAAAGAGAATTTTAAAGGATTCTCATCTCATTTCTTTGGGATACACAAGAAGAAATGTTTGAGATTCATTGATTTTGTTAATTAATGTTTTTCGAAATACTTCATGATAAGTTAATTCGTTTGTTTATTAACAATAGGCGAAGTTCTCGGAGCACTTTGTGCTAAGATTTGCCCTCTGTTGTATTCTGAGATAAAAACACCACTGGTTAATCTCCTACTTAGCCAGATCGATTCTCAGGATACAGAGCAGCAACATGTGATACATAAAATAGCATCTGGCTCCGTAAGTATAACCAGCCGAACAATTAAGCGTCCACTGAATACCAGCCATCAACTTTGCCAATAATTCCTACACTTCAGGTCCAACATGCTATTTCAAAGTCTTCTGAACTCAATTCCATCAGAAATCTAAATACAAATCTGCTTTTATTTATGTTACAACATCTAATGCAGTCTTTCAATTCTTTATTCCAAATATTTGACCATCTGTAAAGAAGTTTCAGCTGTATATGATTATTGATTTATGTTTGTTCAATTTATGAACAGAGATCGAACGAGATAAATGATGTTAGGGAGGCAGGCATTGCGGCGACGACACTTGAGACAACGCTGAAATGTTTTCAAAACATTGTCGAAGGCTGTGCTTATGAGTTTCAACCATTTATTGATGTTGAATTATTGAATTTGGTGTTTCGGAGCACCAAGCATACAAGTCGGTTTGTTAGAGAGGCTGGGTTTTATCTTTGCGCTTCTTTAGTTGGTAGTGGAGGAGACGATAGTATGTACGGTAAGCAGTACTGTCCGTAAACAGAGCGCTGAAATAATCAGAGAGAATTCAAGCAACGGAATTTTTCCCACAGATTTTGAAGAACGTGATAACGTAGTCATGGATGCCTACGGCAAAGAGTTTGCCCATCATTTATCTGCCGGCTTATCAGATAATTGGTCCCAAGTTCGTTTGGCAGCTAGTGTAGCGACGAGAAAGTTTCTCGTTGCTTTACCCGTGGCTAAATCTAGGGAAGCTTATTATCCAGAACTGTTACCAAAGATTTGTTTAAACAGGTCAGAATTTAGCCAGCTGCTTCTTCTACTTTCGTATCTCTATTATCAACGGGTTTTGACGTATGATATTTTCAGGTACTACGTTGCCGAGGGAGTTAGAAACTATTCTCAAGAAACTTGGCGCCAAGTTACAGGAGCCGATGGCAAAATATTAGTAGAAAAATTCATTAACGAGACCGTCGAGTATTATATAACGGTAAAATTATTTAATACTTTCTAATGTAATCAATCCAACAGTTGTTTCTTGTGAATTATCATCCACATCTCCTGTTTCTCTACTCTTAGGCCACAGAGAGCGATAATCACCCAGTGAGAGAAGCGGCCTGTTCATGTATCGCAGAGTTAGCAACAAAAATAGACCCAGAACGTGTACGTCCACACGTTGAGCGGCTATTATCTACACTAGGTATATGTTTTCAGGACAATTCGTGGCCTGTGAGAGATGGTGAGACACTAAGTACTGTTCAGTTCAATCTTGCTAAGAGTATTTGGGATACATTTGTTCTCGTACTTAATTACTGTATGAAATTTCAGCGGCGTGCTTAGCTTGCGGTAGTCTGATACAGACTTTTCCTCAAGAATCGCAAAAGGCTCTTCCCAGTTTGTATCCCATGTTTTATCGTAACTTGGAAGATCCTATAGCAAGCGTTCGCCAAGGTGCAGCTATCGGACTGAGCAACACAGTTCGAGCTTACGGCGGGTTAGCACTGACTGAGATCCAGCAAAAAATAGTAACCGGCTTGAATGGCGTTAGAAATCAACCAGACTCTAGTCTTCTATTCTCTGAACCTAACTCTAGGCTAAATACTAATTACTCTAGTACTCGCAGATGTCCGCATGCTACTGATCCGACTAACGATGTGCCGGTGAGTCAATATCAGCCAAAATACTATTTGAACAGCTACGTTTCACAATATTCAAAGAATTTCTTTAAATTAAAAATCCTAACAGATCAATTCCATTACAGATGGGCAAACATAACTTTGATTCGGATCACACTTTGCATAGACCAAGCGAACCTTGGGAGCTAGCAGACGGGTATTTATCAGAATTATTTCGTTTTTCCAAACAGGCGATTCAGATTTAGTAAGAAATCTTTCATAGGGTCAATTCTTGGCAAAATTAACATTGCAATTTCCTTGACGATTTTTCTGTTTTCCTCTAACTCAGCTTTCGTTTTGATTCTCAGTAATCAAGAAATTAAAATAAGTCGAAGTATTTGTTCTAGAAATCGAACGCAAAATGATTTTAGAACTGAATGGCTGAAATAATTCCGATTTCGAGACAAATGTTCTTGTAAAAAATTCGTCACGAATTCTTAATCATAAAAATATGTATAAAAATGTATAAAAGAAGAGGGCTACATAATAGTGGAAGAAATTTTTTTCCGAAACAGGTGTATTCATCTACTGGGAGAATTGGCGATGGTGGGAGGTCCCGCTTTGTGTGTGGTGACTGAAATTTTACCGCTGCTTGCCGAGATATCAAAGTTACGTCATTACAGTAATCACTTGCAGCTTCTGGAAAATCTGTGCAAAACTCTTCCTGTTATTGGTACTAACATTGGAAAAAAATACACAAAATCGATCGTCCAGGATTTTTTTGATCCCATTTTTTACGCGCTAGAAAGTGAAAACGCACTAACTAGCAGCGCAGCTAGTCAATGTTTGAACACTTTGAGTTCCTTGATAGGACCGTCTATACTTCGTGCTAAGGTGCAATCCTACAATCCAAGGTAATTTTCTTGCATTTATAAGGAAATATTGATCAATTTGTTGTAGTTTAACGTAGAGTTAATACTATATCGTTTTTTCAGCTATCTTCACCATTTGGATGCAAACATATACATTGCACCGTTATAACGTCAAAATATTTGATATGAAATAACGAGAAACTGACCAAATTTTAGAAATGTTTAGAAATTTTTAACATTCGACGTGCAACTGTGTGCTTTGTGAAATGAAACATAATTTATTACAGGTATTCCTATTTATAATGTAAGTGTGCTTTCGGCCAGAATTTCAACAGCGCCTTATGAAATTTTAAATTTCATAGTCAATTTATACACGTCTAAACAACTATGCCTAATATTACTGTGTATCTATCACATACAATGTTCCTGTTTTACCTCTTTGCATTCTAACAAATGAATTTTGTAAACTTTGTAAGTCTAACTTAATAAAAATTCAATTCATTGTAATTTCGTTTTTAATCTAACTGTTTGCCCTTACACTCCTCTAACTTCCCATATATTTTGTGGGCTCAAACGATGAGGGAAAAAGTTAGGCTGATTAGTTCTAGAGGGAAAATTATTGTGCAATAATAATTCAAAATCCACGCATGGTTGTGTCTTATCTGATTTTTGAGACACAGAAATTATCAATCAAATGCTTACATAAAAATTCACATTTATTTCTCTAAACCTATATAACATTAATAAATATAAGTAACTTTTCAAGGTTCCTATCTCCACTTTTAATAAACTTTTCAAGTTTAATTTCAAGATTTATCATTAGTTAGGACGTTGACTGAAGATATATTCTTCAGTCAACGGTTAGGATGAACAGACTTGTGAAGCAACAAATGAATGTATTCAGAGTATAAAATCAAATGGATTGTGAATCGACGTGAAGTTTTGAGTGTAGAATCTTCACAAGAGTATTCTAGGAAGTGAAGCTAGGAACCCTAAGTCCTCAGGTAAAGATATGATACAGAATATCTAAGAAAATCACATTTTTCACTTAAACGAACATAGAAACTTTATATATATAAAATTAAACATACAATTCTAACTAAAATCAAATAAACTACAGGGAAGGATGCTCGACGCTGTGGGTAATAGGAAAAAACAAGTACAAGTACAAATGCAACGAGTGTCTCGTTGCTCCTGGGTATTCGAATTGTTATACAATAAACTGCGGTTTTTGTTGGTTTTTTCAAAACTCATTCATAATACACAGAGTGGAAAAACATCGTATAAAAATTCAAATGAATTCCAATTTCTGAAATCGTCAAATCTTCTTTTATCGAGAGAAGAATCAACAGATTTCCAAAGAAATCTCGATGGTTAAATGAGTTTTTCATTACCTCTGACCTCCAGCATCCTTTTTTTTCTTAAATTGTGGCCTCAAATATTAAATATTCTCCCCCATTCCATCGCTCTCTGTAACAAGCGCCCGCTCCAATATTACTCTGCCTTCTTTGTACCGCTGATTTTCATCGGTAGCAAATTCGTAAACCCATCCAAGTTTGGCATCGCAATTTTTGCAGCTCACGTCTCTCACCATGTGTCGACCGGTTAGCATTACTCTGTCCTGTACCTCGCTGGGCATTATTTAATCAATTAAATTATCTATAACCTAATTTTAGAAAAAGTTTCTACCAAAAAGTTGACCTATTTTAAGGAATTATTTGGCAAGAGGGAAAAATTAATATGCGAATCGAAGATAATATTTACCTGTAATTTAAATTGACTACTTTGTTAAAGAGAAACGCACGTCCGGTGGCTCCGGTAAAACGGGTGCTAATCAGTTGGCTCCTATTCGTTAGATTGGTATCGCAAGAAGCGCATGAGAATAGTCTAGTGCCACCAATATGCTCGAGAAAAATAACCCCCATTTTGTAATCTCGGCTAACTTCCAGCTGATCTGTGATATGGTAAACAAAGGAAATGTCACGTCAACCTCAAAATGAATATTCAAGACGGGAGGATATTTGCGATTGATTACGAGGTGTTAAAAGGGGGGTGAAGGTTCTCGATCGACGCACCTTTTTTTTTTTAATTTTATTTCAAATAATCAAGAGTTGATCGGAGGTTTTGAAGCGGCAGGTAATCATCGAAACAAAACACGAACGGATAATTTTCTGACCGAAAGAAGTCCTCACTGGGGAAAGATGGCGGCACAATAATAACAGAGAACTGCAGCATTCCCGTTAGTCATAGCTAGCTGTTGATAGAGGATAACAGATGGCAGCACGTCCGGTATTTTTCTCGTCAGCTGTTTTTATGAAACTAGAAAATGGATCAGCTGATTTTGACAGATACATATAAATTATACCGTCCGTATTTTTCAACGTCATAAATAATTCCGTTAGAGCCATTCGATATACATTCATATGTATGTATGTGTACGAAATTTATGAATCTACATAGATAACTAAATGACAAGATTTATACGTATATAATATGTATTGTGTTATATAAGGTTCAATGATTATGTATTGTATATGTATATTTAATACAGATATGAAATGTTGCGGTCTTTTGATTTATCTGCGTATATTTAAGCAAACAAGAGTCAGAAGAATTTCCATAGATTCGCATGTGTAATAATATTACTTTATTATTGACCGTCGACAATTTCTCGAACAACAGGTTTTTGATTTAAAAAAAAATAAGGAGTAAATTCTTTACGAAGTTGCGAGTGAACGCGTCGAACCGATTGATCGGGCATTGATACTTGGAATTCCCGAAATTTTCTTCACCTAAATTTCATATCGAGATTAAGAGGGCTAATTGATAATTGGTTGAACTATATTTAGCTGAATATTTACGGGCGTTCGTTCATTATTGTATATCTTTGCCACTGCCATAGATAGAATGGCCGATATATAACCTACACACGCGTATCAATTAGTTCTTTTCTCACAAATTTGAATAACAACATTGCGACCATCATAACTGGGTTCTGTTGTTGGCGATAAACGCAGATGTTTGTCATTTTCCTATGTCTGTGGTATTAGTGGTTTGAATTATATAGTATACTGAATATTTAAAAACTGCCATAACACGCCGAAACATTTTTGGGCAAAGTTTTTATATATCGTCTTATCCTTCTTCAATCCGGTTATTGTATTTATTTACAAAAGTCGCAAGATTGGATTTGATGATTCGAAAATAATTTACATCAAAATATTATATATTTATTTATATAAACAGTATACAATATGTTACAAGTATATATAATATATGTAAATATTTATATGTATGTATGCCTGTATATAAATTATATACACATATATTTTAAAGCTAGTTATACACAGATTTTTTGTGCAGTAAAATTTGCAAAATTTTAATATTTCAAAAT
This sequence comes from Ametastegia equiseti, assembly GCA_963989295.1. NCBI lineage: Eukaryota > Metazoa > Arthropoda > Insecta > Hymenoptera > Tenthredinidae > Ametastegia > Ametastegia equiseti. The sequence goes on from OZ022393.1 coordinate 9,867,795, forward strand.
ATTATTTCTCTTATATATATAAACTCGCCGTTCCATCTAAATCTCAATAGTTCAAATATTTATTCACCATTTCCATATTATCATAGTTATAACGTTTCTAATAATTCGACAGATCATCATAATAGTAATATATATTTAATATTACTCACATTTCGCATTGATAGAACGAAAAGACCGATTGAAATGATTTGAAAATCAAATAACACAATGTAATGTTGGTCGATTTGGTTGTTATCATTATATCACTATTATTTTTGTATTTCTCATAATCACTACATGTTTCGTCATCTCTTCAAGGCACACGTTTGAAATACAATGGAGAATATATGCATATCTCCTCGTACGATGTAATACAAGAAATGAAAAAAAAAAAAAAAAATTCGATAAAAGAAGAAAGTTTCATCAATTAACGAAAAGTGGATTGTTCTGAAAAATCTAGAATCACTTTGAGGATATTAATTTAAACACAATTAGAAAGTCATAATCGATAGAAAAATATAAAACATTAAAAATTCCTTTAGCCAAAATCACAGACAAGTCTCTCTCTTACTTTCTCCAATAACGCCAATACCGGCATCTTCAATATCCGCTTATACTCTAGATACACGTTAGTCGATATAAATATTATTAATATATACGTTGAAATATATTATTTTTAGTAGTCTTATCGTTACAAAATATATTTAAATATATATGTATATACACGTATATGCGTATATAGTTATTTTATGTATTCATATGTATATTATATAGGGTTTATTTTATACATTTTGATTATATATCTTTCTTCTTGAATTTTTATTTCGCTTCTTTATAGGTATGTATATATATATGCTCTTCGAATCGTAGTCGACTTTGTAATACTGCGACAGCTACCTGTACTACGTACACCAAACGTTCACAGAATATAGTCAGGATAATATAGCCGTTATATAATAAGTATAGTATTATCATCATCATCATAACTGTAGAAGTCGACGGTTCATATACAATATACATACATATAAGTATAGAAAAACAACAAAAGAACAAATTTAAATGAAAAATTATTTCAAAAAATAGAACGGCGAAGAAAATCTGTTACTTGTATATTAAACTCAGTTACGGTCGCAGCACTCTAGGACACCAATCCGACTCAATTCTAGCATTGAAAAACCAGTTTTCATTATATGGATCTCATCTTCCGTATAAAATTTCTATAATATTATTATGTATTTGCGTTTCTTACCTATATTTATCTCAAAAGATATCTGTACTTTATATAATATAATTAATAATGTTGTTTAAGAAAATATCGAAGCACCATGACATACGTTTGGTTCGCACTTAGAGACATTTCGTACAGACAATCAAACGACGTGAGACAGATTTTGAAATTGAAAACAATAACAATAAAATAACAATAATATACATCGTGTTAAAGTCTGAAAATGAAATCAGATATCGTTAATCTTTTCTTTGTTCTCCTTCTATGTCCGTGAGAAGGAAGTAAAAACAAAAAAAAAAAAAAAAAAGGAGATACAGACTATCCACAAAAATCGTGAAAAATATACGAATGTTGAATAGTCGGAAATTAATTAGATGTCTGTACGAATCAGGCATCGTTATAATAATATAGGTAATTATTAAAACGATTAATAAGAACTGAAACCTCTTCTATGCGATAAAATAGTGTTAGGTACATGCTGCGGTATAAACTATGGTATAAACATTTCGTATTAAAATATTTTTAAAATATCCCTGTATACCTATGCTATTCGGTACACTTACCTATATCACTATACCTAGATGTATAGTGATGTTATGTCTTATATTATACATATATTTCGTCGTTATTTTAAAGGGACATAATAGTGTGTTGATAATAACAATGATAATATTGATAATAATAATAATAGTAATTTTTATACACAGAGCAAAGCATATCAAGCGTCACAAATTCATAGTATTCAAAAAATTACTACTATTCAAGTAGTCGATAAAATGTTCATTACTTTACATCATCTACGAATATAGAAAAGTGAAACTGCTTACACGCAGTCTGATGAGCTCAGTTTTCCTTGTTCAGGAAAATAACACTTGAGTATATCTATTTGTGAAAGAAAAAAAAAAAACCTTGATTTGGTGACGATACACAAATTGTCTCAGTTCCCATTTTAAAAAGAGGGATGGTTTTATTTTGAAAATTATACTAAATAACGATTGAATTTTTTTTTCAACGCTTTTGACTTTGGCGATTTTTGAAATATCGTCTTGTAACGCTTCATATGCTGACTTTGCACACGATAGATATATGTATATAATATGTATAATAGATATTGTATATGTATCAAATAACATGTTTTGGTGGCGTTGGGGGTTGTGTTACGTTAAGATAGTTAAAACTCTCATAAAGTTACCAGGCATGAATTTTATTTCATCAGTTTGGTTCGATCGGCAGCTACTGCTGCGAGGCATGCCAGTGCACCTAAGTCCGGATCCGGCGCTGATCCCCATTCTAATAATGGAATGAAATTCAAATGAATTTCTCAAGCGAGAAAATTGTACTGAGCATATCTTCTCTCTTTTAAATCAATGACGATGAATTTGAAAACAAAACAAAGGCCATTCAGATACGGTTTTTCATGTATGGATTCAAACCCATAATCAAATCAATGAATAGATAAATCAAAGCGAATATCATCAGTTACAAAATGTGGCAAAATGTGGATCAAAATTGATGAAGCACTTACCTTTAGTCTCTTGGTCATCGTTGTCCTTTGCTGCACTGGTTGCTCCGGCGTTACGTGTAATGCTTTGTTTTCGTGCTTTTCGTTTTTGACTACCAACCAATAAGGCCTTTTCCGATCCATCGTTAGACTGTTTATTAGCCGATGAATTAACGTGCTTTTTGCTCGAAGCATTAGAGTTCAATTTTTGTAGTATCTTCTTCTTCTTAGTGCGCTGCTGCTTCTTCTTTTCTTGAAATTCCTCCAAGCTCAGGGACGGAAGCGCCTCTATCTTTTTCTCCAAATTGAAATCCCTGGAGAAAATGGTGCTAGTTTTATTATGAAAATATTAAAGAATTTCCAAAACAGAAGCACACGTACATGTGCGTAAATATAATTAGATAAGACTGATTCAAAGACTGACACTTACTCTGCTTTGAATCTTTTGCGAAGTGTCCATGTGTCGCCGCAGTGCAATTCACCACCCGCTTCCTCCGTCTCTGTTTCTTCAGGTTTGGAAGCCTCCAGCTTTCCCTCGGCGCTGCAGGAATTAATTGAAGAATGAATTCACCGTATAATTGAGGATAAAAGCATCGGAATTTCGGAATTTTGGAAAAGGTCAATTAAGACGTAAACTTCAGTTTCAGTTTGTGTTGGACGGAAACATTAACTAAAAGCGGAGTTCATGTTTTCATGGACCTTTTCATAGATTTTTGCTTTCAAAGAATCTCCAGGTAAAAAAATTGGAGAAAAACAGGATGACTACCTTTCGACAAGGTGCTCTAAATCGCCTCGAGTACTACCGCTGCCCTCGCTGCTCACCGAGTCAGTCTTTTCACTGAAATTTGAAGAAATTGAATTCCTCCTTTCAATTGTTTGTTCTTCAGGACTAGAAACAACAATGTAGAATAAGATTTTCTCCTCTCGCTAAACCAGCTGAAATAATTGCAATATAATCGAGCAAATATCTACGAAGCAAAATCCTAATAATACCTAAGAAATTCTGTAGCTCGTCTTCGCCTTGTCTGCTGCCCTGTTGGACCTACGGCCCTAAGCTGTTCAGCTAGAAATTTCTGGTAGCGTAATCCCTTGCAGGTTCTTTCCCCTCGAAAAGCGCTCTCTTCGGGGGAACCCGCACCTTCGTAGTACAAGTTATTGCCACTTTTCTCTGTCTCCAAGTTCTGCGGCTGAACAAAAAAACCAAGTAATAATCAATCAGGCATCAGTTTATTACGTGATTATAAGTTCTTTCTCGTTTATCATAACATGGTGCAACAGTGTTGCTCTAATCGTAACATTCCACCAAAGACTTTCTGACCGAGTTAAATAATCCATCTGATAAAAGGTGACCTGTAGGTTCAATACGGCATGTGATAAAGCTAAAGCTAATACCGAAGGTTGCTGGTTGTTGTTATTGTTATTAGATTCTTTCTTCTTCTCGCCGAACAAGTCGACCTTAATTTCTCTTTTTGGGATGACGGGATGTGGAAGCTCGGTGTATCTCTTTTTTGGTGGTTTTGGTGCGCTGATGATATCGTTGTCGTTTTGACGATCGTTGGAGCCGTTTATGACTGGCTGAATAATTTCCTGTGTCTGTAATTTCTGTGGTGTAAAAAGTGAGCTGAGCCCGCCGATCTGCGATTCGTCGGCTAATTTTCCTGGTTGAATAGACTGGCCTTCGATCTTAACAATTTTAGTTAAATTAGACTCGGAACTGCCCAGAGGCTCTTGTCCCTGATCAATCGACTCTGATTCTTGTTTCTTGTTTGTCGGTCTTGTGGTCAAAGTGCGAAGCGGAGGAGCAGGCAGTTTGTACCATTTGAAATCTGGGTTGGCGTTCAAAAACGCATCCTTGTACTAAAATAAAAATCAATTCGTTACACATCATCGTGATAATGCGACTGAAATGAAGATGTATTGTTACGTGGTGGCGACAATTTAGATAAAATGAAATCCCCTCTCTGATCGCCTCAGAAACCGCAATATTCTTTGCTCTTTGTCCACGGTATTGAGTGGCTCCGGTGACCAAAAAGTGAAAAATTTTCTATGTATTGGGGGAATTTTGTTAGTATTGAAGAGATCCAATCTGACCGCGACAACAATAATGAAAATACAAATGAGTACTGAATTTTTACTTCCAACTACTGACTTCCCTGAATCAAAGCAGAAAGTATTCAAGGGTTGAGAAAAAAAAGTATGTCTGGAATTTGTGAGAGCAGTGAAAATGTTGTGATTTTAAAATTCTCCACTTATCCCATCCTACCTCTTGAGCGAGGTTGGTATAAGAACGTTTCTGATCAGGATGAAGAGTCGCCCACCATTCTCCAAGAACACGGGTTACCGCCCGATTTTCTAAATGTGGAAAGCCGGATCGCACCGAGCCACGATGTCGTTTGCAGAAAATTAGGAATGCGTTCATCGGCCGCCTTGCATGATGCGCGGGCTCCCTTTGCTCCTGCGTTTTAATGTGTCAAATATTATATAACTTTCAATTTGTTATAATAAAATTCAAAATTAGTCTGTCTCTAACGGTTTGTTATTTGTCAATAAATAATCAGCCTCAACCGCAAGTCAATTTCAACAAAATGATACAACTATACACTTTCGACTTGATTGCAATATTTATTGTATTACGATCGTGTTTTGAGTCTGAAAATACGCAATGATAAGAAAACAAGATTGCCTTGCAAAAAAATACAAGCCAGACACCTGAAACATATGTCGAGTATAGAGAAAATGATGATCATGACTTGAGAGAATAAGAATTTGAGTAGATGTATAAAGAGGATAGTTAAAAGTTAGTAATCAATTATCTTCAACAGATTATCTTAGTCCTGACTATAAAAACTATGTGAAAATTCATGGATTATGTAACGTCACCGCAGGTTCATTGAGAGAAAGTTTTACCCAATCTAGACGAATCGTTATCTCATATAGCCTCAGATTAACAGGAATATAAATCTCTTTTAAATATGCAATATGAATGGTTTGATTAATCGAATGTAATAAGAAAATTAAGAGAATGAACAAGATGTGAATTGAATATTTTGTTACAAATGGAAATTAATGATTCCCAAATGATAATATAACTAAATGTAAAAAATACATTCAAGTAAATAAGATATGAGTAGTAAATCGTTTGCAAGTTTCATTTGAAGAGATCCGAATAGTTGAGCTAACATCTATTTATAAACCCTGATTTTCCTGCTAGTATTTACATGCCTGTAGAGTTTTAAATCCTAAACGGTACGTACATATAGAAACATAATCTATAATTGATAGATGAAAATAGGAAAATGGGAAATAATTTATTATAAATGAAATACATAAGCTAAGGTAGATTCTAAGTAATAATACAAAGTGCAAAAATTTTTTCATTACCATTTCCATTTGCCGGATACTAATTATTAACGATCTTGAAATAAACTACAGGTACTAATAACACCTCTAACATCATTCAGTGTTAATACAGAGTTATGCAAACCCGGGTAGGTTATATAGAAGATTTGTAAACTGACACCTGCTAAACATGTAGGTGTATTTTTCAGAAGGTCAAGTAAAAAGGAAGAAAGAGAGAGAAAAAAAGTGCAGACAGTTTTTTGTTGGTTTTTATTGTCGAATATTAAGCGCGACTGTTTCCAGTAATAATATATTGTTCAAAGTCGCTTATTATGTGACGAGATAATTAGTTAAAATATCGTAACATGTTCCACGGGCCTGATCGACTGTTATGGTGCAATCGAATATTTCATGACGTATACAATATTATATTTTATCGCGAGTAGTTGTTATGAGATTAGAAAATATTGAAAGAGAAAAAGTGAGAGCAGAGGTAAGAAAGCGACTATCGGAATTTAGATAAAACGATCATCGAATTCGTATAGAAGACCAGACGGTATTTTGTTTTGTTGTTGAGTCATTTAGTAGACACTCATACGACGTATGTATACGTATGATCGTCCACTTTTACAGTCGCATAATGCATATAAGTAGGCAGGCTATCAAGATAGTATAGAGAATAAAACTTGAATCTAAAATAAAATAAATCTAGACTGAAATAAATCTGCGGCAAATCTTAAAAGAGAAAAAAAAAAAGAAAGAAAAACAAAAAACAAACAACTCGCGGTATATTTCTGACAAAATGATAATTATTCGGTTGAACGGTAACATACAGTTCGAGTGTAAAAAAGACGAAAGCTGTATACTGACATTTCGCAATCACAAAATGACAGCTGCTTCCGAGAATGTAAATATCTCGAATGGATTTCAGGATTTTAAATGATGTTTTTCAGGGGCTGATACCAGACGTCGAAAGTAATATAGGATGGGAAATAATCGCCCGGTTATATACACTGGATGTTTTTAATCCTGACCCGTATGTTGTGTATGTTTTATTTGTCAAATATTTCTCAAAGTCTCAAGGTTAATCTGCAGTCGGTCGCCTGTCGCTTTTATTTTCTGCGATGACACGGGCCCGAATACCGAAATGATTTTCACTGAAATTTTCTACTCTACGAGACAGTAGATTAATCTTATTAACAAAAAAATCACCGCTAATTAAACGCTAGTCTTGGATTATCCGTATTCACAATTACGGTATATGTTATTCGATTTCTTAACAAGAAGAAAGACTCACCTCCTGACGTTGTTCGTTGGCAGCCATTTCACTCAGCGCATAATACTGGCTAGCGAAATACCGATAAATCCGGCACACTTGACGTTAATTGAATGAAACTTATGGAATTGTCACTGCTCACGATACACGAACTTCGCCAATACTTTGTCGGGTTTTGAAAAATCGTCAAACTTAATATCAAATCGATTTCGTGTCAACTATACCTAACGTCAAATCCCCGACTGTTTTGGGGCACTTCTCTGTAAAAATGTCTGTCTGTCTGTCTGTCTGTCTGTCCCCTCCGTATATATCAGCTGATTGTTGTGAAAAGCTTCGGCCAATGCGCGCGCGTGCCGCACGCTCGCCAGTCCGAGTCCAAACTTATGCTTGACATCTCTTGACTATTGCGCGATTCGAATCCGGCTAAAAAGTAACAAGAGAAATATGTTAATATTTCCGAAAAAATTGACAAATTATTAGAAAGAAAGAATAGCTCGATTTTTCAAGCAATGATTCGGAGTCATTTTGCGTATTTGTCCGTTTGATTTTTACCCGCGTTTCGCGGTACCGCGCGATATATGTATGTATATTTTATAATGATGATTTTAAACGAGTGAATTCATTGTAGAGATTTGTTCTTTATTTATTACAGATTTATTGATTATACATAAGTGAATAAATGAATGGAAAATTGTTTTCGATCGGTCAATGTGTTGGTGTAATTATTGTTTTAGTTTTGTGTAATCAATGTCGTCTATAGGGTTTAGTTATTCGTTAGCGTGTGTGAATAATTGTATAGTTTTGACATTTGACATTGGTAGGATCGGCGGGTGCCGCCGCCCTGGCGGTTTCTTGACGAACTAAGAAAGCCTTAAGATCATCACGTTACGTTCATTCGTCTGCAGATATATATGTATATTATATGTATACATATATGTATGTATGTATATCATTCTCGAACGGGAAGTAGGCAAAATAAAAATCGATAATGCAGTTTCGAGAATCGATTTACAACTTACTCGGAATTCGAATACAAATACAAATCAACTTTTCAATTCTTTACAGTGAAATGTCGATGTACGTCACGTTTTATCTGATCGAATAATACAACGTACACATACATACATTCCTGCGGCACTACAAGTACATACCTACGTTAGAGAAATTTCACGACTAGGCATAATAGACGTGGAAAAATGATTACAGCAAGTTTCTAAGCGGATGTAAATTCATCATATCTATATTCTAAAGCATCGAAACGAATAATAACGCGAATGAATCACGATTAGTAAACATTTAACAAACATAATCTCTATGTTATAACTTATACTCATACGTAACTTATTATGCTGCATTCACGTATATATATGTATTATGTACATGTTTACCGCAGTCATTTGTATGGCATTTCATTGATCTTCATATCTACTACCTATCTTATACTTAGCTCGCGATAACGACGAAAAATATAAAAGCAAAGGTTCGACTTTGTATGCTGAGATATATATATGTATATATGCATTCTGCATTCCATGTGAATAGATTTACTAGACCATAATGTATACGTAACGATTATTGATACATGCTCATGACCGTGACAAGGTCTCTCGGCGCCCGGAACAACTTCACACAAATATTAAACGCCATTATATGAATTATTTCGACCACTAAAAACCAGCCACTCTATAAAAGGAAGGGTAACGCAAGTTATTATAATCAACTGAGAATTAAGGAGGAGATGAATTTTCACCGGATCTTCACGTTTCGCGGTCCGAAAATTCATCATTTTTGAAAATGCACTGATTTAAAACTGATTTTAGTGTTTCTTTCTTTTTTCATTTTCTTTCAAACATGATCTCTTCTTTCCCCGGAGCTTTCCCGGCCCTCATAGGCTGTATAATATATATATAGTATGTGATCATGATGTATGCGGGAGCCGAGATGATATCAAGAATGCTCGTCACGTCTATGAGATGTCTATGTGGTTCGTTGACGGTTCCGCACGTTGCTCGCGGACGAGCATCAGAGGCTGGAAGTTGCAAGCTTTGACTTTTTCACATTTTATATTTCCACTATTCTCTATCTCTCTCTATTTCTTTCTCTCAGTTTTCAGTCACTCGTCTCCAGCAGAAGCGTATGAATCTAGAACAGGAATGAAGCTCGATCGTCGTATATGATGTTCTTTTCATATATTTATAGATTTATACCTTCCAGATTTATGATTATTTCTTTCAAACGGCGTTAGGCGGAGACAATTTTCTCAGAAGTCATTCAACTCGACTATATATAATAATATTTTCATCATCATTTCTGGCATGCTGTTCAATGATGGGTATAATATATCACCAAGCTATATACAAGTTGAAATAAATATAATAAAAAAAAACTGATGAAATTGAGTTTTCAAATAATTTTTGAACAATCATTATCACAAGTACTTGGAATAATTGAAGAATTATTTATTTCACTTTCACCAACGTATGAAGTATGTGTGAAATTCCGCTTGGGCTGTGGATATATTGCAGGCCTCAACAGTGATAACAAGGCTATTTCAACGTCAGCAGGGATATACATGTCAAGCGTTGGACCTATATGCGCAATGATTATTATGTTCATGATCCCTGACCAAGCGAATCCAGCAATACCAACCCGTTCACGTATCCAGCCAATTGAGAATGATTGAAATACCACGTTCATGCGACATCATGGTTCTGCTCTACTGCACCAAAAAGAAATGTCATTACATTACTAACATGAATAGATATACCCGAAGCTAGTATTTGCATCTAAAAAATACCCAGTGCAGTGCAAAGGAATCGGTTAATCGATTACTAATCGATCAATCGATTTTGTAGCATGCAGGTATTGATAAACGATTAGTGATTGACTGAATGATGAAACGGATAATCATTCATTGATGGATTATTCGATTTATTTTATAATTTATCGAGGCATCAATCGGGTTATAGTTGAAACTTCAATCGAATTATTATTAGATATTATTGTAATCGATTATGATTATAATATTTGAAAATTGACTAGCCGTGGAAATACATAATTTTAAGCGTTTCTAGGGGAAATTGAAAAAGGAATGAAGGATTAAAAAATTTGACGTATTCTTATTTGCAGGGTCCGAATTCGTACATAACGAAGGTTTTATTTATGATTGCGAATTCATAATTCATTTGATAAGTGCGAGAGCAGAGCGTCCGCGGGTTACGGTTAATTGTCTATTAGGTCGTCGTCGTGACTTTAGATTTGGGACCGGCGTCTGCCTAGAATCTGAATTTTGTCGTAGCCAATCAATTTACATAGAAATAAATGATTGTACCTAAATTGGGATTCAAATATAGTTTGCCGAGAGGAGTTCTGAAGGTGGGCAAATAATCAAATGTAAATCTATGTAATATTCCCCACATTAATGTCGCACTGCCCACGCAGACTTAAGTGGGCTAATGGAAGGCCGACCCACTGAAATCTTCGAAACTCAGCTGGGGAATTTCAAATCCTTTGAACTCCGCGTAACGGTAGGCTGATTTTTTTTCATTTTTTTTTTTCTTTTGGTTCAAAGCTTTTTCGGCTAATTTACATGGGATTAACACACGTGCCCATGGTCCTGGTAACTACGATTACCAAAAATATTTCTAAAATCGTGCGGCAATTTAATTTCCGTTCATTTCAAGGAATTTCCAGAAAATCTGATTCCATTCAAATCGGAGAAGAGAGAATGACTTTTTTTTCCAATGACAAATTTAATTCAAACTTTTCTTATTGGTGTTTTTTTGGTTTTCTTTTCTTTTTCCTGCTCTTTCGTTACGTCGATCGAAGAGATTCGATTATTCAAAACAAGGCTGAATCGCGAGCAGCTCTCTTCAGAGCAACAATTTCGTGAGTTGATCTTCAATTCATATACTCGAGCTTTTATTTCTATGAAACTTGGGCTTTTTGGAGCTGAATTGAAAGTACGTTTCAATCGAAAATAAATCAAGGTTCGCCTCCATTCTCAAAAACTCGATATGACTTGAGGCGGATGATACTCGAAAGCTACTACCGTACATTTTTATATCCTCGAGCTACACTGTGCAGCAACTTATCCTATACTTTCGCAGGTTCATAGGATTTTCACACCCTTCTCAAGATGTGATTCTAGATTAGAGAATCCTTACGATATTTGCCATTCAGTCACAGCCGGAGGTTCAAATTATTATTTACACCCACACAAACGTATTCGTATACCTGTGAATACAGTCCCGGGTCAATGATAAACTATGTACCTCTGAAGTTGCCCTTCGCAAAAATCAGCCAATACGACGAATAAAATTGCAAATTATTGCTGTTTTTCAGACCTATAAAGTTCTCATTTAAACATCTAATGGATTTGGCATTTTTTAAGAGATAAAAATTTGTGATTGAAAGTTGCGTTGGATCCAAAAAGCACGAAATAGGTGTATTGAAAATGATTCAGAAATTCGAAAATGTAAAATTTCGGTCCGGAGAACCGTTTCAATTTTTCTCCGGGCTTCTTACGGCCCTGTATGAGTAGATATACGTCCTTAGAGATGGGAAGAAGGTTCGAAATTAAAGCAGCCTGACATTTTTGCGAATATAAGTATTGACCGGATTTAAAATTGATTAATTCAAAAGGAAATATTACATTTTCAATTTCAAATCCTCAGACTCTGGAAATTGAATAATAAATTCCATGCTTTTTAAAATTTCTATGAGGAGCTTTAGAAATTGAAAATATATGCATACTTAGGGAACGTACCTATAGAACCCGTTCCAAGGTAGATGCATATACACGTACGTAGGTATAAGTACATGTACTTATTCCACCATCATCGATAATTTGTTTGAGTCAACTTTTCGGCTTATGAACTAAAAGTGAAACTCGAGTTAAAACCTAAAGGGGAAAATAAATCAAAGAGTTGATCATCGGATGTTTTGGCTGTATATATTCAACCGTTTCGCGTGATTAAGCCAGTGATTTATATAATTTGGTTTGCCGGACGACTAATATACGATCACGGTTAACTTTTAACTCCAAAGCTATACACGCGGCATGTACCCCGACCATTATTAACACGCTGCCATACTTTTTTTTGTTTTTATTAGTTGTTCTTGTTTTTTTTTATTTAATGTCCGGTCCAGCAGTTACTTTAACATTGAAAGGGTAACCCTTCGGGCCTTTATATATACCTACAGCAGCAGGCTCTTTCTTCCTTTTCGTGACTTTTTTTCTACTTTTTTTTATGTGTCATTTTTTTATTTTTATGTTTCTCTTGTTTCCCCTACCGTGATGAATTTATAAACCCACGTCCACGTCGCGGATTTTACCTAAAGCCACCAGCTGTATCAGAATATATATATTCGATCACGAAAGTGCACAACGTTAATTAATACCATGTCATTGTCACCCCCTTATAATGTACGCTGTGAAAGGAAAAAAAAAAAAAAGAAAAAAAAATATAGTCGAGTCACATTTTGTGCTGACTCGCCGTATCGGCTTATGGGTACTTTTCTTTGCTTATTTTTATACGAATGTATACATGTAGCTATGCATATATGTAATTGACTTAATCGAGAAATCAGCCAGCGGTTAATGCAAAGGCAACAACTATACCTCTAATACGTTGGTCGAACGAAAAAGGAGCAGAAAAAAAAAAAAAACACCGACAGACAGAAGAAAAAGGGTAAAAAAAAAAAATGCTAACTGCGACCCCTGTAATTACCTCCTTAGTTTAACATCGGCCTTGATGTTACCTACACTTATTTACAACTGTGCTAACAAGAGCTAGTCATTCTCACTCGCATCATGTACTCATACTAAACTTATAGGCTTATGGTATGTACAGCGAATTTTGTTCACGCGACAATTAATACTCAGACACGGTTGACGTAGCCTAAATTTCATTTCATTTTGCTACTGCAGTCAGAATGGTACTTAAATATCGTATTATAGGTACATACATACTTATGATATCTAATCAATGATTCAATGAATTCAAATGAAAAAAATGAAACATTGGCCATGGGAAATGAGAAAAACAAACAAAAAAAAGTCGGCATGTGTATTTGCAGTTGCAAAATTCATTTGCCGGAATATTGTTTAGTTTACCTAAAACACAATTAATTATACGATCGGGCATAAAATAAACATATTAGCCGGAAACAATAACCAGGGCACGCCCTGCAGATCGTGCTGTAGAATATGATTTTTGCGACGTGTGCAAAATCGATTTATAGGCGGCAAGCCGAAGCCGCGATGCAGTACCGCACGGCGGGGATTTGTGCGATAATTCAAACTCGACATGATATCTGTTTTCGGTACAGAATTTTGCGGATGCAGATAGTACTATACCATATTGCAGCTGCATCACTATAACCAATGTTTATTTCACTTCGCAGATCGTCATCACTGCCGTTATGTTTCCAAAACGTTGGATCGCGTGTTACGATAACCGATAGGTAGGTACACGTATTTAGAGGTAAGGGTGGTATAGCTGTGGCAGAATTAACGCTGATCTCCATTTTAAGCTGTGGTCACATTCAATGGTTTCTATAGTTTCTACACACACACACACACACACAATGAATACATATGAACCTTTATATAGGTATATGGAGTTAAATATAATCACCTGTGAAAATTAGCAGGACCTAGCTAGCGTACCACGTACTTAGGAAATTAGGGTATCAGATGAAAAAGGGCGACATAAACGAGCCTAGCTCCGATAAAGTAAAGGGAATTTCCGCATTCCGGTTAAAAGTTCAGCCGTGTTAAGGTGTACGTGTAGGTCGAAAAAGAGGGCGATATTATATACTTTAAGCTGAGAATTACATGCGATTCGTATAATAATTTTTCCCGTGACAACCTCGCATTTATATATGGGGCATTCCACGCCAAATCGACATGCCGTTGACCCTCATCACCCTCTTCGATTATTGATACCGAATTAAAATGTTGTGGGGTAACTCAAAAGACTGACTTTCACAAATTTTGAAACTTCTTTGATGACCGGTTCAACATTTATAGCCCTTGTTACGCAAAAGGCCGTTTTTTCGTTGGACGTTCATAGTTCAATACCTATCACTTTCAAGTAAAAATGACAAAATGACATTTCACGCGAAATGCCCCATACGCATAATTTTGAAAGGTCCTAAAAAAAAAAATTGTTTCATTTTGAAACATTTCCGAAAGATTTCAGGGGGCCCATAATTTTGCCCGCAATTTTCGAACTTTTCAGATCAGAGAGTTCAACACTTGGCATGGGTCAGCTGGCTATCGTTTTTCGGTGAAAATTCGAAGATTCATTGTTTGAATCCTCTACTTGCAGTGGTAATTCCTTAGGGGGCCCATTTTGCCCACCCCTTCCCTATATGAATATCGTTTACGAGCAGATTGAAGCGTCATATTCGTTCGTGTATTTAGAATGGAATACAAGAATAAGGGGGTAGTTTTTTTCATTTCTATTCCAAGCAGCAACTATTTCTTCGTCTCGAAAGGGTGGAAGGAAGGGAATGATTGAATTTGTAATTTAATTTATATGTACAGTACCCGGTCTCCTCGCTTGGCAAGGGTGTAGGTGTAGGTGTAGGAGTCTTTTTTGGGTCAGTATAAAGAAGGCGTCGCTCGGGTAATTATAAATCTATTAAAAATGCTTCATCCGCAGGAGTATAAGTAATGTCGTTGAGTTTACAGTAAAATTTTCCGTAATTCCTTCGAAATTGCATTTACATTAAAATCATAATCTAATTAGCAACCGTAGCGGGGCTCGACCCCCCCTCTTTCCCTTTACTTCCCACCTCTTCGCTTCGAAGGATCCCTCGCGCTCCTAACGCTCTAATTTTATAAACCTAGAAGGTGATCTCAGCAATGTTAAAATCTAATCAATAGAAGTTGTAGTTTATGTTCGGTGGATCTTTATAGTTTCCGGGAAAGAATCTCCTCAATTTCTTGCATCAATTACTCGAAATTATTCAACATTCCAAGAATCAACTGATCGAGAGTCTGGATAATACCTACGAATTGGAATACCTCGACTAACTTAATTCGAATTTCTGTTCATCTAACTCGGTGTAATCTTCTTTGAAATTATACCTTAGGAGATTGTGTCGATTATTCAAGTAGGCATGTAATCCCATGTATTAAGGCAATAAGGCTAACCTATAGCTATCAAAAGAAATATGAATCTGACTGGGATTCTATTAGTTTTTTCGAAACAGTTAAATACTTGGCTACTTTCTGCCATAATAAAGATTCGATCTCCTTAATTTTAATTCGGAAGGTTGTTTCGTTTTGAAGAAACTACGAATCGCGTCTTGAAGGTGATAACAATTATTGGTAATAATAGTTGAATTATCACCAATGGTTGTCGTCTCGAAAACGCGAACCGTACTTTCTCGATGACTATCCAACCGATTCCAACGAACCCTCGACGAATGAATTTAGTTTTTCGGCAGAAAGTGGCTGAGTATCTCACTTTGTCAAAAAAACTGATTAAATACCAGTCAGATATATATTTCTTACGATAGCTAGGTTATGTTCAAATCGACCTGTACCATATCGCCTTATAACAGATCGGATTGAAACCGTAAAGACAAGGTTGCAACGATCGCATGTATTGCGAAGAATTTGAACAGTCCAGACTGTAGGGAATGTTTTATTCCCTTTGATTCAGAGAATCGCGTTTTCGTATTGCCTCGAAAAAAAGAAAATCTAGTACCTACATAGGTACGTTCACGCGCTACTACGTATTTTCTCCTCTGCTTGTCCGATTTTAATATTAATAAACGAGAGAAAGGAATAAAAGAATCGTCGTCGTCTCGCCTTACGGTTCCATCGATTCCTAGACGCATACTGGATTTATGGAAAAAGGTAGGATACGGGATAACGAAAACACAAAAGTGTATATCGGGCGGCCGTCCAGCTTGGACAGAAAGTAGCAGAAAAATTGTCCAAAGCCATATTTAATACATTATGTAGTGGCCACTCAATACCGACGCTTGGCGTCGGCGTCGCGCTCATGCGCACCCCTAAAAACGATGCTTACGCCCTATTGTCGCGTTCTAGTCCCCAAATGCGCGGCCTAAACGAGCAAAAAATCATGTTTCCAAAAACCAGGGTGTTTTGGGTTGAAGAAAAATTCGTCGAGTTTTCAAAAAACTGACTAAACATAAACTCTACCGTTACATACAAAAGTATATAGTAATAATCCAGAAAATCTATACGTTGTATCGTCTAGACGAGCTTTATTCCGTACCTACACCCCGAAACTGCATTGATTCAATAATTCGACTCGAGTCCCTAAGGAAATCTTACCACTAGCCGTGAGCCTATTTCTTACCCTCTCAAAAATTAACCCACTGCACACACGTAGACTCATATATATACATATATATAGATTATACAATATACGGGGGTTGCTTTATGTAGGAAAAGTTGAAACTGCAAGTAACACCGCGTCGCGGATGCCGCTCGAAGCTTTTACCTCCCTTCCTCCCTCTCTCTTAGGGTGGGAAAGAGGGTTGGAGAACAGGGGATGGTTTGGGAGACTGTATAACCCCGTTTGGCTTCAGAGGGTCGTGTCTCTCGCACAGTCGGTCGCTGGCTGGTCGAGGTACAGGTGATGCCCCGGCAGCGTGGCACTTCTGATCGCGTTTCGTAGACAATCCTCAGCTTCGAGGGCGTCGAGGGGGCGTCAAGGGCGTAAAGAAGAGTAAACGCCAGGACTATAGGGAGGAAATTGTATATGACGCTGACGTAGTAGTTGTCTAAGGAAGTGGATCGGAATTGTCAAATTTTGATAAATCACCCCATAATTTACCATCGTCAATATTTAAACAATATACAAAATGAGAATAAATTTCGGTTGGATTTTTACTTTCCTTTCTTTTATTTACTTATTTCAGTGAAAGGTGTAATTTCTAACTAATCCAATAACTTTTTTATTATTTCTGATCCTTGATTGACGATAAAATAAGTTTTTTAAATTTGAACCTAATTCGATCGTGCGCGATTTTAATATACCGATGTTTATCATCGTGCAACTAATAGAGCTTCGCAATGTTGAAGAGGAAAAAAACATCCTCGTATGTGAACCTCGCGTGTATTATAAAAAACGTGCAGTTTTTCAAGCACAGAATATAACAGTCGACCAATAAACAACAATAAAAGTGCTGAATTTTTTAACATACCTACACGAGTTTCATTCAATTGCCAATACAAAAAAAAAAAACATCAAATTCGAACCAAAACTGAGAAAATGTTATCAATAAAA
This sequence comes from Ametastegia equiseti, assembly GCA_963989295.1. Classification (NCBI taxonomy): domain Eukaryota; kingdom Metazoa; phylum Arthropoda; class Insecta; order Hymenoptera; family Tenthredinidae; genus Ametastegia; species Ametastegia equiseti. Next base: position 9,885,398 of record OZ022393.1, read on the forward strand.
GTAAATTAATTGTCTCGAATATTCGAAAACAAAAATATTAGTAAAAACAACCCCCCGAAAAAAGACCGGAACAAAAAACGAAAATGTTAACCTAGATTCAAATTGTTTGCATATAGAAGCGGTAATCGTGATGTAGTGTGTTTTCATATCTTGCAGTCATAATATATAATAGAAAGTGAGAGAAAAGCAAAGAATAATAGAAAGAAAAAAAAAAAGAAGGAAAAACAAGTTGGATAAGCGAAATGTTGGCGATAGCCTTAGAAAAGTAACTTTTCGATCAGACTGAAAAATATTGAATCAATTTTCGTTCGTGAATGGTGTGGCTGAAGCCCTCCATTCAGAGCGAAAAATTGATTTATAGAAAGCGGAAAAATAAGCTTTATATACCTGATCTTTACCTACACGTGGCTCTATACCCCTGGATGACAATATATATACGCATACATCGTTGATGTTACTATAGGTAAATGTAAATATACATAAAATTGTGTAAAATATCCATCGCAATTGTTTCTACTTCAGTAGGTATAGATATTTGAAAAACAATGCTTGACGTGAAAATGTAGCCAAACATTCAACAAGCGTGTCCCGCGGCTTTACTCGAACCCTTCCGAGCCAAGTGGAATCCATAGTTTAGTAAATATGCCCATTTTAACAACTCGAAAACAAAATTAGTCAACTAAAACGTAATACATACTATTAAAATGATCATACTGAAAATGTTTCTTCGAAGAAAAAGCAACGATTTGGAGCAGTGCTAAGATAACTTCGATTATTCAATAATGGTGAGTAGATCGAACTATTATTATTTCATTGAAATTTATCAAATTCATCAAACTTTGAACGAAATTTTGAACTCGAGAAAAAATCCACGCTGTTTTTTTTCCGTATTCTCATTGTTACTTCTTTATTTTACGTATTCTGAAGGAAATCAAGTCTTTGATGACACATTGGGATTTTATTACACTTTTTTTTTTTTATTTGTCGAGAAAATTCGTTAGGTGGATAGTTAAAGAAGAAGATCATAACGTAGACATTCATCAGATGTTTGGTGAGAAAAATCTGCAAATACATACGTACGAAGAGGGGATGGTGCCAGGATGGAGGGTAGTAAAGCATGTCTGTATAAAGGCTCATGGTGAAGCCTATATTTTATTCCAGGGGCTAAGAGAGACGAGTGCCCTGAAGTGTCCCTGCGGGGCTTTGCGACGTCGTGTCTCTTAAGACGGAAAATAGTTTCTTCGTCCTTTTCCATTCCGTCCTCGAGGCAGCTTAATTGGATAAGCGATCTATGCGATTGGGGAACCCAATTATTTAGCAACACTGTCTTTGGACGTACCTACTTAAGAAATGATAAGTTGAGGAAGCAGTCTTCGCCTATAATTAGCTGAAAAAAATCATCACCCAATCCCGCGTTCTTTTATGGGGTGGGATTGGGAAATTCCGAATTTCAAAAGCTGCGGAAGGGAAAAATTCTGAATTTTTATACCTACTATACCGACTGACAGTTGTTAGAAAGATTATGTCCTTGAAAGTCTACGTATAGCCAATTTGGAAAACTCCGAATGGAAAAACACCTAAGGTTGAAAATTTCAAAATCTGAAGATCCGAAAGACCAAAACTGCGATTTTGAGAATTCTCTTATGCAACGTTGTTTATTTGACAGTTTTGTCATGAGCTTCCCTTAAATTTACGGATTTTTGGACTTTCTAAGTTTTTAACTTCTAGATCTTTGAGCTGTCTGCATTTTGAACTTTCGGAACTTGCAGGTTCTGAACTCATTTTTATAAACTCAAAATCGCATCTCAAATAAATTCAGAATTTTGACCGTTCGGAACTTTAGGAATTCGGAACTTCAATCTCTTTTATGTATTTTTCTTTCATCTTCCGGAGAATCAACGGCTTTAAAAAAAAAAAGTGTCCGCTGGAATTTGTGTTGGTAATTTTTTTTAGAAATAACAAAATTTTCATAGAGTTAATCAAATTGAAGAGATAAAGAGTTTCAGTCGAGATAAAAATTTGAGCGTACATTTCACAAGACTTTTCATCTCAACAGTGCGATGACTGAAATTTTCCCACGCGGAAGGCAGAGTAGATATTTGCGATCTATAGATTAAAACGTGTATATATATATAATATTGAATTTATTTTAATAGCCGTTATCATCTCGGGAGAAGAAATCGTGCGTAAAAGCTTCGACATTTAAATGCATGTAGCAAGATTTCTGCCTACAAAGTACAGTAGTATAAGGTACGATCAGCCCCTCTAAACGATCTCCTAATGGCCACGCGAAGAACCTCGACAAAATTTGACTGAAAATTATTTTTATCTCGAGTCGATTGATCCGCTTGGAAATTCTACTCTAATCGACTCAATTCGGGGAAGAAACGGAGAAAAGCTACTGGAAGATGGTCGCCGTTTCAACTCTCGTTGAAAATTCAGTCGTTTTCTTCTGATAACACTCTCCGAATAAAATTTAACGTACCTAATTGCGGCTTGATATCATTTTAATTGATAGTCACACGCAAAAAGCTCGTTGTTCTCTCGATCCAATTATAGGTACAGGTATTCGAAAAAGAATGCGAAAACCGCAAAAATTCACATCTCAGGAACTGTATTTCAGCATTTTTACATAAACTTGCGCCTCTCCTCCTCTGTGTATGAATATGGATCGCGCAAAATTTTTGAATTCAGCAACTGTATATCCGCGAAGGGTGTAGTTGGATAGGGATTCGCAGTTATCTCAAAAATATCCTTGCCTTTGATGGTATTCGGTATAGAAATGAAGTAGAAAATAAAAAGAAAATGTTAAAAAGAAAAAAAAAAAAAAAAATCCTTCGTTTTTTATCCAACCCTCGCGACTCGGACCATTAGGGCTTAAAAGCCGTAGCCGTTAATTCCGTAAAAAGGAAACGGCTATATATTTTGGAAAAAAGCGTTCTCTACTGGTTGTGTTTTATTTTATTCGTTGCCCAGCCAATTTTACGGGCTTAAAATTATTTTCTTGGTGCGCAAAACTCACTGAGAGGGATGAAGCCCGCGACCGGTGCTCAAGAGGACGAGGACGAGGACGAGGACGAGTAAGAGTAAGAGAGGACCTCGGGAAGGACAGGGAAGGAAAGCAGGCGTCATTAGTAGAGCTTCTCGCTAATTGTCTGTAATTAATTATGTAATTATTTCATTAATTTATCTAAGGTGACCCTGCAGCAGTTCGGAGACGGTTTCACCTGGTATGCGCAAACTCAGCAAGCGTCTTGCGAACCGTCTTTCGCGTATTTCGAATTCGCGACAAATTGGACGGAAAGGTAGTTAGTTTTAACTCATACCCGTCCGTTCACCTACACAGTTATAATCTTTCATAAAACTCCCTTCTACGGAATTAGAGTTTGTTCATCAGACTATTTTCTCGTATTATAATTGCCCACACTGCATATACATATAGCTGTATAACCCACCTATACACGTTTTCTAATTTCACGCTTCTCTCCACAATTCTCTATGTACCTACCTGCCTTGTAATTGCGGCCTGCTGTCTAGGTAAATTCGAACCCGTAATCAGATTATTTTTATTTCTGTTTTTTTTTTTCTCGAGTATATACAGAGATCATTGTATCTGTTTTTACATAGTTATCCGCTTGGTCGCCCTGGGGTTAATTCGTTCCTCGGTTAATATAGTATATATTTTTTTTCTTCTCTATCGTATTCTACTTGTAAAAGGATCGAGAAGAATGCCGAGGGGTTTCTGTTTTGCTAGCCACGGGTTACCTGGACTCTCACGGATTTGCAAGAAGCTTGATCACTTTAATCCCAGGCCTCGTCATTCACTCATTATCACTGTAATATACGGTTCAAGTATTTTTAATTTCAAACGATTTTTCCACCAGCTCACAGGATAATCTTCGCCAAGATACGGCTATAGTCATTTTACTACGGTCAAACCGCAAATTAAAAAATAAAATAATCTACCCCATAATTGAAAATTCATCATTTATTCAGAGACTGAACATTTTTGGATTCGTATTAAAAAAAAAAAAAAAAAAACACTCGGCGTGTTCAGCTAATCCATTTATTTTTCTGAATCTGCTAACTGAAAATTTTATCCCGCCTGACATCTGCGCGTTTGTAAATAGGTATATTGTCTAGACTTGAGTCCTTAGATCCTAGATGAATTTCAGATGGAATTTGGTTTACAATTTACTATATCGACAAAGCCGTTTGTCTGGAGGTCGAGACCGAATAGTCAAACTTTTCACGTATAGATACCTCTCTCAACAACTCGAAACTGCTACGCGTTGACGTCATTCGTTGACGAGGAAAAAGGGGCACAAAGAAGAAAGAGAGAGAGAGAGAAAAAAAAAGGAAAAAAACCCATTCAGAACGCAAAGGATCTTCGATCGCATTCGACACACATTCGTACTTGAAGAATCAAAAACCTCCTTTCGGTATGGGAGACGAATGCGTCATGGTTGAAAAAATTTCACTTTGTCCAAAATCAATTCATTTCATTCCCTAAAAGTCCATTTCAAAACACTTTTTGCATAAGTCTAGGCACACCGTTGGTTCGATTCTATTTTTCTAGGGTCAAGATTACTTTACAGATTTCATTCTAGGGCCGAGTCATTTGCTGATAGGTAAAACGTAGTGTACAATTTTCTTTATAAAACTGAGCATACCTATGATTGGCAATCAGAGATCGCACTCAGAAAAGTCAATTTTTGGAAATCCAAAGCAATTCCTGCAATAAATTCCTGTCATCAGCGCTTCTTCTGGATCCCAAAAAATTCGGATCGGATATTGAACCACGTGCGAAAATTCGAAAACAAATTGATTTTGTGATCGAGTTCGATTCCCAAGTTGAACTGTCGTTTGCATAAAATGTTGCCAAAGTTACTGGTCCCATTCGTCCAGGACGAGACTGTCCAGTTATTTTTGACAAACGACCATATTTTCGGTCATTTCAAGACAAACTCTTACCGGGTAGGTGTATGTATGTATGTATGTATATACATATATATATTCGTACATAGAAGCGGTCAAGAATTCGTCTCGAAGCGTTTTGTGGAATGATTTGAATTCCAACGGTGACGAAGGTACGCTTAGAGAACACCGTTGACAATGGCAGGCGCTTAACCCAGTATACATCGGGGTATAGTATATACCTACGTACCATACCAACCCCCTGGCGGAAGCTTCGCGGTCAAAGACTTTTCCTTCCCTTACACTTCGGGGTTGGTTTAGAAGAGGCTAGCCACCGCGCTATACACAAGGACAACAAACATACAACCGAAAGAACGGACGGACGGATGGGACCAGCCCGGTACATGTCTTGGGCTTTAGATGGATGAGGCAATTTCTGTCTTTAAGTGGCTCCCGACGTTCTGAATCCAGTCGCTCGCTCTATGAGATCGCGGAATGAGTTGCCCTGAGCTAGAATGGAACCTGGGGGTTGCAACCCGTAATAATATCCACCCCTTGGTGCCTTCCTTTTCCTCCTTCTCTTCTTCTTCTTCTTCTTCTTCTTCTTTTGCAGGAAGCTTTTACGAGAGTTTCCGCATACATAGGTACATACTAGGTATAAGGTATACCAGAAGGACTCCAAGTCTCTTGGAACGATTCATTGCCTTACCTTATACTAGTTGCAATCGCATGTGTTTTTCCAGCAATGCCTTATGGGATCGTAACCCGGAATATCTGCAGCAGCTACCTTGCATCATCGTAGTAGATCACCAGTTTCCATGGCCTTTCGATCAGTTAGATCGTTTCCTTTCTCTAGCTGGAGTCGCACAGCCTCATACGGACATTATTCGACTATATATCGACTATTCGATTTGAGTTGTGATTCTTGAGGGTGGTTTACTGTCGCTATCTCCGGTATTTGATAAGGGATGCATACAGGTATATGGGCAATTCCACATGAACTCGACCAGTCCCCGAACGTCGACTTTTTCAAAATGACTGACTTAAAAAAAAATGGATTATACTACTCAAAAAAACCTACCCCTATTTGGCGTTTTTTTTTCCGTCTCACCGTTTCGATGACACGAAATTTGGAAATATCACGGTTTTTTCACGATTTTGATATTTTGACCGGCTGATGTATCTGCAAATCTGTTGGCCGTATAAAAAAAGTTCGTTGCACAAAATTTTTTGTTATTATTAAGTGAACTATTTGAGAATGATTTTTTAATGCATTTTCGATCCGTCTAAAATGGTATTTTATGCGAATGAACACCAAAAACCCGTTTTTTCATGAGAAGGACCAGTTTGATTGTTTTCGAAAAATTACACAAAATTCCTGACTGGAATACAAAATTTTCGAAACATTTTAAAACTTGGGCCGATTTGTACTTCAGAAGTTATGATTTATTTTTGCGTCCGCAAGATATTGGTACGGCAAAGAGGCAGACGCGAAGCCCGATATTTCTGCCACAGAATAATTCATAACTTCTGAAGCAAAAATTGGCCCAAGTTCCGAAACGTCTTAAAAATTTTTTATTTCAGTCGCAAATTTTGTGTAATTTTTCAAAAAAAAAAAAATCAAACGCGTCCTTCTCATGAAAAAACGGGTTTTTGGTGTTCATTAATCATTCGCGTAAAAAACGATTTTAGACGGATCGAAAATGAATGAAAGAATAATTTTCAAATATTTGACTCAAGTACTAAGAAATTTTGTGCAACGAACTTTTTTGATACGGCCAACAAATTTGCAGATACAGCTGCTCAAAATATCAAAATCGTGAAACAACCGTAATATTCCCAAATTTCGTGTTATCAAAACCGTGAGACGGAAAAAAAAACCGTCAAATAGGGGTAGGTTTTTTTGAGTATATAATCCATTTTTTTTAAATCAGTTATTTCAAAAAGTCGACGTTTGGGGACTGGTCGAGTTCGCGTGGAATTCCCCATATATAAATACAGGTGAACAGAGAACGCGGTTAAATGGGGAAAACTTTTACGGCTTTTCCTGTTGATAAAATCTGAAGGTAAAGATCTGAACGTAAAGAAAAATAAGAAAGAAAAATAAATAATGTATCGTTTTGAATGTGGAAAGAAAAATATTATGTGAAAGACCCGCGAGAAACCCTTGAGGTACCTCTAAATCCTTGAGGAATCCTTGGTAGATCGTTGAAACGGAGACCGGTAAAGCTATATAGGGTCGCATGTAGATTCAGGGACCCGAGTAGATAAAATATATCTACCAGCCGATCTAAACGAAGTGAACGCCACTATACGAAAATACTTAGACCTACTGCCTACCTGCAGGGCGTATGCGCTTACCGCCTTTCAGATCCAATTGCTGATCTCAGCAACGCGCAGGACTCAGCCCTGGATGAACCGCAAATCACACGTAATTTCCGTTCCACTTCATATTTTTTTTTCTCTCTCTCTCTCTCTCTCTCTCTCTTCCTCTCCTCGTTCATCCCCCATCGGGGTAGCGACAGACCGGTGATTTTACGTCTTAAGATGTCGCACCCGCGAAGCGTTTCTCCAGCGATAAGAAAAAAGGGAGGAAAAGAAAAAAAATGAAAAAGCTGTAGAAAAAACGGTGTCAACCTCGTAGACATTGCGCTGAGGCTCGTGAGTTCAAAATCTTGTTATTCCACGGATGGAAAAGTATAAGTAAAAGGTGAAGAAGAGACAGAAAGTAAAAGAAAAACAAAAAAACAAAAAAAAAAAAAAAAGGAAAAAACTTTGAAGTAAAAGTAAGAAGTGAAGAGTTAATGCACGCAACAGGCAGTGCAAGTCCTAGCTACGACTTTCTCACGAACTTTTATCACACGGTTGTCCTTCGTTAATTTACTAACGACCTTTCATTCTTGAAATATGCAAAACAGAATAAAAAAAGGAGATTTTTTTTTCTTTTTCTGGTTTTGAACTTGTCTCTCTGGGTTTAACAGTTTTTTTGTGTTTTGCCTAATTGTAAGACTTGAGGAAAAGGACTGCAGAGTTTCTCAGCTGTTCTGCGCAAATGCCTTTTCGAAACTAACCGTTCATCTTTGACGATGCGACTATTCCCGTTATTTTTTCTGTTTCAGGAAAGGATCGGGTCTTGCAGTGTGGAAAGTGCACAGTGAAAATCGTCGTAAAAAATGACAGAGGGACGTACCAACAAGCTTGGTATCCAGTCAGCGTAGCTCTGGCTGGTTTTCTTCTCATATACCTCGTCGTCGTCGTCGTCGTCGTCGTCGTAGTCGTCGTCGTAGTCGTAGCAGTAAAAGCTGAGCGGTTTAAAAAAAGGTTCCAGCGAGCATCAACAAAGGGCGATAAAAAAAGCCGGGGGAGTTGGTAGGTGAGGTAAGAGCTTCAAGGGTGTGAGAATCCTGGTGCAAAGAGAGAGAAAGAGATAGAGATGGGAAGCAGAACGCGTCGGCGAGAATCGCGGGCTCGAGAATCGAAAATATCGTGATTATTTTACATCACGAAGAGTATAAAAGAGGTAGTCGAAGGGCCAAAGGGTCAGACTGTTTAGATTCGGTTTAGGATTGGAAAGGACAGCATGGAACCAAAGGAATTCACGTTGCCCCTCAGGAGCTTGGCGTCGAGGATTAATGCAACGGTTCGCAGCATCGCACGTCACTATGACGTAGAGCCAAGCAACAGGTTCGAGGATCCTCACCGAGGAGCTAATGACACCGTCAACATTAACGGTGACCTTGGAAAAGACGGCTACAGGACGAACATCACGAAATACGAAAACGCGAGTTACGTAACGGAGTTAGGGGTAGATTTTGATTTTGGAGGATTATTTAACGTCAGTACGACGTCGGGATATCCTCTAACCCAATCATCGTCGTCGTCGACGTCATCATCGTCGTCTTCGTCCTCGTCACCTACGTCTTCGTCACCCTCAGCTTCGGCAGTAACTTCGTCGTCGACGACGTCGTCAACGTCGATTAACGACAGCTACGCCTCGATATCCGACCTTTTTGTATTCGACGACATAAGCGACTACATAAACCGACTAAACTATACCGCCTTTTCGAATCTCACATCATACTACGAAGGGACTAACTTGAATTTGACCACCGGTAACGGAAGTTGCACATCGGTTATATCCGGTACAAACGGTAGACCCGAGTGCGTTGATTCGGACGTTGATAAATCAAACGCAAATAATTGGTGGGCTTTGATTTTGGTAGTTGTGCCGTGTCTTACCCTATTCGGTAACGTACTTGTTATACTTGCCGTAGTTCGTGAACGTGCACTACAAACTGTGACCAATTATTTCATCGTCAGTCTTGCCCTTGCCGATCTTCTAGTAGCCGTCCTTGTCATGCCCTTTGCAGTCTACGTACTGGTAAGTCATTTTCACGGTATATATATATTTTTTTCCCTGCAGCACCTTATAGCCGAATGCTAGGACCTTATTGCATCATCAATCATGTGCACTGATTACACGATATTTCAAACATCATGGAAAATGCGAGTATTATACATGAATATACAGCTATTCAGATCGCTGATGTTCAGCTACACCGGTAAATACCATTCCGTTCAATGAAAAATGTTACTTTTTATTCACATTTTTCCCCACCCGCAAGAACGTAGCGTCTTTTTACCGTCGGTTTCAAACCAGCTTGAGAAACCGTTAGCGAGTGGCTGTCGAGTGGATGTCTGGTGACTGCTCAAGGGGACTGGTATATGTAAGTCGGGGTGAAAAATATTTCAAAACGAGTCAGTTTTTTTTTTTTTTTTTTTTTTCTTTTTTTTTTCAACGAAAGTTCATTTCACGTCTTTAGAATCGTTTCATTCCAAAACTCCTGCCAAAAAAAGTTCAATCGGTCTAAATTTATGCAGCAGGTGTTTTGACATGAACTTTGGCAAATAGAAGTAGATTGATTTCGACTCATGTGATATTTTTTCGACCCTGATGTATTGGCGGTTAAAATATGAGCAGTATGAATTTTTTTCCTATTCGGCAAAGACGATCATTAGGTGTAGTGAATTTCAGGAAATTGTGACGTCAGATGATACTCACTTATATTTACCACCACTTCTTGGGATTGATATAGTTTTTTTTTTTTTTTTTGTGTGCTTTTTATTTCGTTATACGTAGATGGATACTCTAGTCTGGATTGTTATTGCGCGAAGAATATAGTTGGGACGGTATTAATATTGCTTATGGAATAAGATAAGGCAAATGCTTTAGCTTCGCAGAGACAGGGATGTTGGATTTTTCTGCTAAGAATACGAAAAAGTTGACGGGTAGAGCTTAACGCGTTAAAGTGTACGCCACACTGATTAATAAAGTTTAAGTAGCGTCTAGACACTGAAGAAGAAGAAGAAGTAGAAGAAGAAGAAGAAGTAGCGGCGTGTGGAGTCTGTGGCAATCGCAAGTTTCCTTCCAGTTTCCATAGACGTCTAAGAAGGCGAGAATAATCACAAGCTGGTCCCGATTCTCTTGGAACTGGAGACATTATTAGCCTCGTGTCAACTCAGGTGGCCTTAAGATAACAATTAATTGCCCATTGTGTTATTGGATGCTTCGAATCCGCTCGAACCGAGGGCAGCACATAACTATACAAGTATATAGGTTTATCGTATACATACATATATATAATATACCTATATGCAATAACTGTTTACTCAGCTGGTGATTTTATCGTCGGGAATATACGACAAAATCGATCAATGTTATATATATTCATACTTCGCTTTTATATATTATATACATGCATATCCACATCTCTTCAAATTCATACCTATATGTATACGTATCCATATAGATATATAAACCGTGAAATTTGAATATCCGACGTCGTAGCTCTTCGGAACGACGACATGCACCTCGAAAGTGCAATGGTTATGTTCGCCTAGGTAAATGTAAGGGATATTTCAGCAAAGTCACGACTAGACGTTCGAGTACGTGTGTGAGATACATATAAGTATGTACATACATCTACACGTGTGAGAACGAGCTCGTGTATACCTTGGTGAAATTCCTAGATGTCGCATTCCCTATTGGGCGCTTAACGTAAGCTAACAGGGATGGTATTGTATAAACACATTTGTCGAGAGGTGAATCCCAGTGGAAGTTTCCTAAATACAGCATTAGTCATTATTATTTGCACCCGGGTACGTCGTTGTCGTGTGTTTTCCGTATACGGTCCAGGATCAGGACGAATCTAGGCTAGGGGAGCCCCAGGACTGTTTTGTCAAAACTTAGTTGGATCGGGGGTGAGCCGGAAAGCTTTACGGTTGCGGTCGTTCCTCGTTTCCCAAAAATATATATTATAGCCGCTCCTGGCAGGGTCGTATAAGAAGGAAACTACTGGGGCATAACTACCCTTCTTACGAGAGTCTCCCTCCGTCGTGGAAAAAAAAAAAAAAAAAAAAAGAAAAAGAAGAAGAAGAAGGCTAATATCGTAATACCGGTGGACGGTGGTTTTAATTCAACCTTTCCAAAAGTCGAACCGTTGAGGAGGATGAGGTAGAAAAGCTCGTCCTTGACCACCGTATATTAGATTGTAGTTTTTGCGCACCCCTCAGGCGAAGGATCTCCCTTAGTCCCCGACGTTAAAACCCATTAAATACTTCAGGGAAACCATAATTCCGCAAAGGTATTTAGTGCTTCGTTTTGTCTTTCTGTCTCTTCTTCTTCTTCTTCTTCTTCTTTTTCTTCAGCTTCTTCTTCGTATTTTGAAAAACCTGAAGGGACACAAAACCTCGATCAAAGTTACGCGAGATTTAATACCACCTATACAAGAATCATTGCGTCTTGGTCTGTGAAAGAAGACTCTTCAATTTCATTTGAACGCTTTTTCACCCCGTACCTACACGCGATACAGCATTCAATAGAACGGTAGGTACAAAAAAGCTCAAGTTAAAATGCAGACTCGAAATGCAGACACAAAAGGACAGCGAATCAAGGGGAGGCTTCTGAGGAACTGAAAGAAAAACAACAAAAAAATAAAATAAAAAAAAGGAACGAAAATACTTGTGTCGAATTCATCTGATCGATTCCAATTCATGGACAAAATTTAACCGTGCAATGAGAAGCGTTGCAGAGATACTCGATACTCGGTCCATAAATCAAAGAGAGATTCTGAAGCCGAAAGCATAGAAAGCGACATTCGTCAGTGGTAGAAAATTTTTTTTTTGACAAAACCGCAGACCTGGGGTTTTTTTTTTCTTTTTTTTTTTTATGATCGTGATAAAATTCCGTCGCGTGACCTTCATGGTGTCTTTTCGTCTCGGTGTGCGAATGGGATATATACATATACATACTAGATATGTCCTGGACGTTTATGCTCATTTTGCCAATATGCATGAATCCGAGAAGCTATGAGTAGAGTCGAGTCATTTCAATATTCATGGGATCGTATAACTCGGATATGGCAACGAGACTCTGACCGAGACATTACGTCGCCTCTTACGTCTGGGATTCCACAGGCTCTTGTTCGTAGATCTGGTACCTACTCTGCCGAACGTTGGGTCAAGACTGCAGCCATAAACATGCACGTCGAGGACGTCTAGGACTCCAGGAGGCCAGGTGGTCTGCTATTACCTAGGACCTTGTCTCCGGGCTGGACTGTACTATATACTACCGAATTAAGGAATGGCTTCTGAACACGCGAGGTGGAGACCATCAGACTCGCAAGTCCTTTGGGCTTTGCTTATAGAGCATTGGGGCTACATCTCGGTGGTGGTTGTACCTACCTACGGCTATATTTGTCACCCAGGGTTTCAATTCTGCTAAATTCACCCCTTGGCTCCATCCACTTTAGAACGAAATTGAACCTCTCTAGATGATATTGAAGCTAGAGACCAGTGGCCGGTTCAGAGTTGCCGTCCACCTGCAGGCCACGATGTAGCTCGTCCACTAAACTCTCTGTAAGGTATAGAGCTTCGGCTGGTCGCTTCCAACCTGTATCTATATTTATCCCGTATTATAAAAACAAATGGAAATCTAATGAATTACAGAGACTATAACTGGGGGATGGTTATTACCCTTAAACCGTGCGTATACGCTTCAACGTTCGTGCTCAAGTGCAATCAGTTGCTCGAGTTGATGGGGGGTTGATATAGCTTCCGGCTTTGAGATACGATGGTTAATAGATTACATCTACATACGATCTGAACCGATCGATTCCTGCCACTCAGGTATCTAGACGTATATATACTATAGCGAGCGTATCGATTTGCTCATAATCATTCATGGTGCAATTCGTAACATGCCTTGATAATGTATGTACTAGAAGAGAGACGAAAAGAATGAGACTAATTATTATCTTAATTATAATTCCCGGTTAATTGCACAACGAATATATCACATAGTATACCTAAGGCAGCTAAGCTAATTGCAGATATACCTGATCCGGTTGATTAGCACAGAGTTTAGCAACTTTTCGTTAAACCCTTGTACGTAACCCAGTCGCAGGAGTTTATCTTCTCAGTTAGATCACGATTTATTATATGACAAGGATGGACCTTGAAATTAACCGTAGCTCTCGCACCGACCAATTTACTTAGTTCTTGCTGGATATTATATATGTATGTACCTACATTTGTGTACATGTCTCTACCCAGGTATATATACGTATACAATGTAACAAGTATAATATACGTCCTGTCACGCGTTTGTGCTTTATGCATGCACACCTCCCGAGCTTTTATAGTAACGCTATACCTACCATAGCTAGAGACGTGACACCTTTCTACGACCTTACCCTCGTCATCGACTAGGTAGGTCTTGTCCTAACCTATACCTAACTATATATAATACATATACCTACCTTTTCCACTGACTAGAGCGATAGGTAATGGCGAGACATCGTCAGACCATATACGATTTCAAAGTTAATTGCTACATGATAGGTTACTGGATTTTTGTTTCGATACACTGGGTCTTTTCAGCCGTGGCAATTACCATCCGATTATTCGACCGACTGGAAGATCACAGAGAAATCAATCTGACGGGTTTCGACATTTCATGGAAATTTGATGACATTGATGTGATTTCATTTATTTATTTATGTATTTTTTTTTGGTTTTTTTTTTTTTTTTTTTTTTTTGGGAGGGAACTTAGGGAGATTATAATGATCGTCAAACCCTTTTCAAATCAAGACGTTTTCAATTACGTTGGAATTGATTTCACCGTGACAGGATTTCGCGCGATTTTTCAAGCAGCGTGAAGGAAGAAAAAACTGCCAATAAATCGAACCGATAGAGGAAGACGACGTCCCTTGGGAGATACGAGACTTAGAGTACGCGATTTCGTTCTTCCCTATACCTTCCACCTGCGGAACCGCTCTGAAACATACAGTTCAATCGAACGCGATTTAAACCTTCGTCCTGACCTTTCGATCACATTAGACTTGAATTCCGCATTTCGAATGTGTCTCGTTTTTCGCGGACATGTATTATATATTTTCGATTTCACTTCAGTTGCTTCTCATCGTCGCGCGTTTGATTTACGAATTCCTCGCGATAAAATTCGTTTCGAATTGAAATTACAACGAAAGTTCCAATTTCTTGTACCTTTGATATTCAACAGAGGAGAAGAAACAGACTTCCAATTTTACACACTTTTATTATCAAGTAAACCAATAAAACCGTTGAAATTTATAACGTGAATTAGTAAATTGTCAGAAAATGCGTAATATGACTGGTTCGTTTTAGCCCCTCGTCAATTCATGATCATTATTCTTTCATCAACGGCTTCTGCGAAAGTACGTGTCGAATAATAAACCAACAGTAGTCGAAAAGTCATTCAAACGAAAAAAGTTTCACGAAATTTTCGTAATTCTGAGTAATAAGGCAAAAACGGAGGCATTTTACTCGAATCGTACCAAACGTCGCTCTACAGATATCTTCGATCTCGGAGCTACTGGAAAAGCAGTTTCTCACAATCAGCTGACAAATTGAACACCCATGACTGGCTCGAAATTTCGCCCGATGAGTTCGCCATTTTCAAATCAGGCAATGATATTTTCTCCCCTCGCCGCTAGGATTAGCGATATGATGGGGAGCAATTGAGGTTCCAAAAGTTCCGAGCATTCAAAGTTCTGAATTTATTTCGATTCTGAGTTTCTAGAAATGTTAGAGTTCAGAAGTCGGAAATTCCGAAAGATCCGAAATTGAAAACTCACAAAGTCCGAAAGTCCAAAAATTGAAGGGAAGTTCATGACAAAGCGTTGCATCTCGCGCATTCCAAGATTCGGATTTTTGGCCTTTCGGATCTTTAGCTTTCGGAATTTTAAACTTTTGGTGTCTTTCGATTTGGAGTTTTCCAAATCGGCAACGTATTATACTCTCAAAGAAATAATTTTTCCAAAAACTGTGAGTCGGTAGTATAAAAATTCGGGATTTTCACCTTCCACAGTTTTTGAAATTCGGAATTTCAATCCCACTCTGATATGATCCAATTGGATCCAAGCATTCAATCGATGTAAATGATTTGAAAAATTGAAATCAAAGGACCGATAGTGTGCCGGCTTCTTGCAGTACATATTCTGAAATCCAACGATCACATCGATGCATCGAATGAACTTTGAAGGAAAACAAACCGATTCAGGATTTTTAAAATTTTTCATAGCCTGCGATATCTCGAGATGTGAACTGCACGATGGGGGAAATCGTAGTTCGTAATTGTAACGAGGCGGGAAATTAGCAGTAGAAATCCAGGATCTGAAGAAGGGTGGGTGAGTTTATCTGAAGTTTTACGTTAGGAGAGCCCGGGGCCACAAGTTCACACCGAACAACGAATCCTTCCGCGAGTTCTCGGGGGAGGCGTTCGCGCTATTTTGACGTCGGCTGCAGCACGTGGTCGACGAGGACGAGTATACCCTTGGGGCACGTAATTGGACGTGACGACAGTTTCCCGTTGCGGAATAGGCGAAGCGTGCGGGGTGCGACTTTCTAACCTCATTATCAACGAAATTTACCGATTGCTTAAGATTGCCTTGGATTCGATAACGGCTATAATTAATACTGTAATAATCGTCGAATATCGCGTGAAACGTACTTGACGTGTCAAAGGATTCCCAATTTTACTTTTCACCATTTTTCATTAACAGCTTCATGTAATGAACGTAATTGATGATCGTAAAGTAAAACAATTTTAGGGAAGTTCGTTAAGGGATAAAGAAGAAGAAAAAAAATTGATATCGTTAATTTTGTTGAACAACCCTCGCCCGGGAATATGAGCATACGGGTTTCAAGTATGCAATTTAAAATTTACGGTTCGCGTTTGAAAGGCGTTGAAATATTTTCCGATCTGCAGGAACGTATCTACCTTGCAATTTATGAGCTTAATCCGCGGATGTTTACGCGAGTGAATACCATTTCGGTTGAAAAAAAAAAAGACCCCACAACCACAGAAGAAGCTAAAGGATAAAAAAATACTTACCCCGCTGGAAGAACGATATTGGCATCCTTTGTCAAATGATTATTTGGAAATTTTTTATTCGTACGATTGATCCGACTCAAAGGAAAGACTCTTCATTAAGAGATATTACATTTTTATTTCACTCTTCTAATCAAGAATAAGTGGATCGCTTATTGTAGTTATAGTATGTCTTCTACAAAGAAACAAAAAAACACTTTACAAATTTATTATGCTCTTCCCTGCATGGTAATGATCTTGACATTTTGGCTCATTTTGTCTTTCACGAAAAACAATTATCGAGTTATTCAAGCTTGAATTTTTCACATGATATTCGAGCGTTTGGTGCTATTGAAACGGGAAGGTAGTGGTTTTCTGTCCGGTGAGATTCGTCTCAAAATTCACAAATACGCATGAATCCCACGAAGTTGGAAGAAAAAAAAATCGAAGGACTAATTCGTGCGGATACGCAGGCTTCAATCATATAATAGAGAAAAGTGGAAGAAGTCCAAGCCCGAATTAGGTTGCATCCACCTAAACTTCAATTATTCCCGATTTTACTGCTACCATAATTTCCCATTTGTTCCTCTCATCATGAATAATATGATTTTGATAATCTCTGGAAAAATTATGACAGTATTGATTTTCAATTATTTCAAGTTTAAATTAATTCACATGCAGGTAGATACGTAGGTACTTATGAATGAAATTCAGGACCAATTTGGTGGAACAAAAACAACAAAAAAAAGCAATAAAAAACAAGCAGTTGTATCGATTTTCTGGCACACAAATCGAATTTTAGGCTTTTTTTGACCTTACGGCGTTGGTACCGCGGTATAGTAATGCATTATATGATTATATGTGCAATATTTTATTCCAGTATACCTGTATTTATACGTACACCTGCTTGAGTAGAAATATATATATATATGAGGCATTACAATGCGAGAGTGAAAAGCGAGGGATGATTTTTCGAATATAATCCGCACCCCTGACTGTAAAAATTTCATTCCGTTTACGAGGCAGGATACGTGATGTTCTTTGCCTGATTGCGATCTCAAGGCACCAGAGGCATCCGTCTGTTCTATGAGCTATCGAGAGCCTGAGTTTCACCGGAAAATTGCATGAGGCATGTAATTTCATTTGAGATCCACCCATACATATTTTCTCACTTTGCCTTAATATTAATCCGTGAATTTGCCAATGTTGTAGTAAACCTACATCTATATATATATATATATACATCTACATATATATATTTGCAAAATCGACCCTAATTCAAATTCGAGTTTATATATTCAGCATAAGAGGAAGAATCGCGAACTACGCGGTATACTTGGAATGCTCACGCGTCTCGAAAAAGCTCACAATGAAAAACTCGCGGCTCGTTTCACAAAAATTTAATACATAAAAACATATATTAAGGATAGCGGAAAGAGCAGAGCGCAGGACATCGCGACGTCTATCAAATTTCTTATTCATCCCTTCGTCTCCTTTCTCAAAGCAACCCTCGCTTTTCCACACGTCTGCGATAGGTGGGATATGTACCTACATCTACCTTATACTCACGCACGTGCCTACGGGCTTGGCAATCGCATGTTCTGCCTGATGGATTCGAAAAGCTCGTTCACTCCGACGCGAGGAGGAAAAAAGAATTTTTTATTATTTTTTCTTCTTCTTTTTCTTATTATTATTATTCGTCATTATTATCCTTTTATCGGTCGCAATCATTATCTTTTTACACACATTCCCACACCCAACTTAATATTTTTTCTTTTATTTTTTTCTTATTTCTTCGTCGTTTGTGTGATTTTTTTTTTTTTTTCTTCTACCCGCGAGGGTTTAACGAGAATCTACCGTAACCATTTGTCTCTCGTTGTTACACATCGGTATCTACATCAATATGTAAGCGCAAAAAAAAAAAGAAAAAAAAAAACACGGAATTTCTCGCGAAATATGCTTTGTGAATTTGCTCCGTTTTGTGTCCGTTGGCAAATGGTTCGCCGGAACGTTTTAATGAGTTACGAATCCGGCTATAACGTGTTTATGTGTGTTTTACGAGTACATGTCCCATATCTGTACAATGTACATATAGGTACGTATATTTGGGTACGAAAATTGTATATGATGTACAGGTATCTACGTATCCGCGCATCAATAAACTTCACTCGTTGAAAAGTTTTTTGAATAAAAACAAAAAGAAAAAAAAAAAAAAAAAAAAAAAAAAAGAAGAAAAAAAGTAAAGAAGAAAATTGTTTACTCAAGTTTGCTCACGCGATACTCGGTATACCCTACTTGTATATAGCGTCGGTGTGCGAAAATATGTTTTGCTTCAACTGCGACAAGACATCTGTTATATTATACGCTGTATAAGTTTATACGGTTTAATCTTCAACCTACTCGTATACTTGTCTTCGTATACATATAGTTATATGAAATACTATAATTATATGTATGATAATAATAATAATAATAATAATAATAATAATAATAATAAATGATCGCGTGACTCTTGACAGTCAGGCCAATTACCAAGTTGTTAATAATATTCGGTATTTCATAATTAGTCAAATTATCATTTCAACTTGAGAAGATAATTCGTGAACCGAGTTTATACTCTCGCAAACTACTATATCTTGAGTATTTTCTTCAATTACGGTCGCTCGATCGTTCATATGTATATTGTATATTCAGGTGTGTATATATATAATTTATGTCCACATATCCACACTGGCTTATCGTTAGCCATTATACATGGATATGTGTTACAGGGATATCAACCCTGTATTACTTTCAGTAAAATAAAATAGATAAAAGCACGCAAATCCGTATCTATCTTTCTCACTCTATCTCTTTGGCTAATAAAAACTAACTTTATATACCTGGTCCCAGTATAATCGTAGATTAGCAAGGGGTGCGGAGTAGCTCACTCTCTTCTCTCTGCAGACCGAGGAAAACCGCCTGACGTATATGATAGATATATATATATATATAGATATACTGAAGGGGGTATAAGCACTAGAGGAAACTTAGGTATGGAATCCCCTTGGCGATGTTAATTATTTAACGTTTGCGCAACTACGGTAAATCCAAATAACCCTAACACATGATTTCGGAGTACGATGCCATAATCTGCTATACGCACGGTGACTAGAATCACGTGGAATCATCCCTTATAACTGTCGTGTATGGATATGCCAGAATTCCGACTCAGGATGTTTCGAATTTGAATAATTTCGTCATGATTTTGAAATCCTTGAACTTTTTATCACTCAACGGATGACGCAGTTTTGATTTCGTTTCAAGAACGACTTTCGTCAATTCCAAGAAATCCGGATCTTTGGACTTCATATCACTTTTCGGTTTGTCTGAAACAAATCAATTGGGTTTTCTCGAAAACGGTATTCGATGAATAAATTTGAAATTTGACAAAGCCATAGCTTGTCTATCGACAAAGGAACGTTTCTGATAAATCTCCACGTATAATAAATTGTACGGAAGAAATTGGAAATAATAAATAAAATGTTTTGAAAAGTCAAATTTCTTTTCATCGTCAGTCGGTTTAGGACTGAAAACAAAAATACAGATATATCTACTCAAGTAAATTATGATATTTCCTTTCGTGTACAAAAAAGTTTTGTTTTCAGATTTCATGACGACTCTTGGTATTTTTTTTTTTTTTTCTCTTTCCCCCTCGATGCCAGAGGAGAAAAATATGAAGAAGAAGAAGAAGAAAATATTTGAAACCGACCCAGTTTCGTCTTTTCTTTTCTCAGAATAATATTCGAATCTAATTGGACGAGATGAATTATGTCACTGGCAGTATATAAGGAAGAAAAAAAAAAGGAAACTTTTTCACCACTTATACTCTTGGTAAAAGTTCTGACGGACGACGACGATGACGACGAAGCGATTTTACCCTCGCAGTTACCCACGTGACGTTCTTGCGGTTCTTGAAGACGTCGACATTCAAATAACCATTTCTATATCGTTATTCTATCTCGCAGTATTCGGGATTGCCATTTCATATCATTTATTTACCTCAAATTCATGATTTTTCTCAAGATGAGAAGAGTTTCTTTTTTCCTCCCTCACAACCCCTAAAATTTAGCGAAAGCTTCAAAGTTTTATCAGTTTCGTTTTTTTTTTTTTTTCTCTCTGTCTCTCTTTCTTCTTTTGATCATGTGCGACAATAACTCTATATATATATATATACCTTTCGCCGTCGTCATTAAAATTACATAATAATTAAACAGAGCAATCCTCGAATGAGAAAGAGAAAGAGAGAGAGAGAGAGTGAGATATGGCGGTTAATTTTGTCAGATTAAACGAGAAGCTTGAGGCAGAGGCAAATTCTCGTAAAGCAAGAGCCTATCTTTGAGAATGATGGCGGTCGTAAATTCGGGGATACCGTATCACACGTTACACCTCGAAAAGGTTACTGGAACGCAATTAAACTCTACTTGTACATGATTATTAATTTTCGTTTCAAATTTCATCCCGCGCAGGAGGTACGCATAAATTTGAAAGTATTTTTTTTTTTTTTTTGTTAGTATTTTGTTGTGTTCTTTTTTTTTTTTTTTTTTGAAAATTCAAGACTTCTTTCTGTACCCCAAGTTTCCGCTTCCAAGAACCCGGAACGCCTTTCTTTCGACTTTCTTTCACGGAGTCAGAGTTCTTCCGTTTCTTCTTCTTCTTCTTCTTCTTTTACGCTTCCAGCCACTCGACATACGAGTATATACGCCAAGCTATACGCTCCGTCGCGCTAGACGAAAAGATATATGTATGTATGTATGTACAGGTTCAGGA
The DNA here is from genome assembly GCA_963989295.1 of Ametastegia equiseti. NCBI lineage: Eukaryota > Metazoa > Arthropoda > Insecta > Hymenoptera > Tenthredinidae > Ametastegia > Ametastegia equiseti. Next base: position 9,906,534 of record OZ022393.1, read on the forward strand.
CATTTTTAAATTGGATGCTATTAAACCGGGAAAACAGCTTCAGAGATACACTACTGCCTGCAGGATACGTCTGCAACCGCAGTTAGTCATGAGTACCTAAGCTCGTTGGAAATTGCTGTAACGCTGAGTTTGATATTTGACTTTTTGAAATTGCGATTTAAGTTATGCGAAATATCATGACGGGAGGAATATACGCGATTTTATATGTGTACCTACGTAGGGAGGTGTATTTTTTATCAATATATACCAGCAAATGTACAGGGCGTATTCTCGCACCCGGTATTGATAAATTTCTGAATTTTCAAAAGCCTTAATTACACCCATAACCGTTAATTCCAATTTTTTCTTCTTCCCATGATCGTGTACAGGTATGACCGATTTTCGAGCACAGGATACCACGGCTTAGAGGACGTTAAAATATTTATCGGTTACCTACTATAATAGTCACACCCACTCGAAGAAAATATCGACTTCCGGCTAAATATTTTCCCCAAATATTCCCAGCATGCCTCTCATCCTAAGGTAGGCACCTACTGACTTCCAAATAACCGAACATATATACGCCTATGAGAAGAATATAGCTATATGATTGTATGTACACCGTTATTTCTCGGCTCGATTCGTTTCGCGCGATTCTCATTTTTCGAACGAACAAGAAAAAAAGAAAAAAAAAATTACCTTCCTCGATTCCGCAGGGTCGCCTTATACATATATAATAATTCTTCACATTCTTCCGCGTCCCTTACTCAAGATTCCGTACTTCCTTATACACTACGTATCTGTATTTATTCGATAAAATGCTAATCAACCCGAAGTGTACGATTTAGCCTATATACTTATATATATGTATATGGTCTACTGTATATATGTAGGAGGTAGATTGCATCCGTGTAAATTGGCAATGGGGGAAGTAAAGAAGAGAGAGAGTATAGTGTAGGAGAATCGCGTGAGAATTTAAGCTTCGTAAATTAGAAGGAAAAAGGAAGTAAAGGGAAGAAGGAAATGTAACAAAAAAATAAAGTAAAAGAAAGAAAAGAAAAAAAAAAAGATACGGAAAGAAAAAAACAAAAAGGAAAAACTGGCTATGCGGGCGCTCGATAACAACCTTATCTTCTTCATCATCCCGGTTACCTATGGTATGAAGCATTTTAATCTATCAAGCTCCTAAAACGCAACCCTTGCCGAGAAAGAATAAATTCTAAATACATAAGGGGCGGATTCATTTTTTTAGAATTTTGCAGTTTCATTGCTTATTTATCGGCTTAATGAAAATCAGTAATCATTTTGAGTTCCGGTTAATCCGGAAGTCGGATCAAAACGGGGTGAGATCGCAGTGCCGAATTCCAAAAGTTCCGAACGGTTGAAATTCCGAATTTATTTGAGACGCGATTCTGAGTTTCTAGAAACATTAGAGTTCAGAACTTGCAAATGCCGAAAGGTCAAAATGCAGACAGCTCACGGATCTGAAAGTTAAAAACTCAGAAAGTCCAAAAATCCCCAAACTCAAGGGAAGTTTATGACAAATCTATCGAATAAACGACGTTGCACAAGCGAATTCCAAGCTTTTGGAATTTTGAAATAATCTTTCTGAAAACTGTGAGTTGGTGGTATAAAAATTCGGAATTATGAACTTTCGCATAGCTTTTGAAGTACGGAATTTTAATTCCACCCCATCAAAACGAATTTTGGGCGAGTTTGATCTTTCGGATCCAATGCAATCTTATGTCAAAATTCAATTATTCCGTCGAATGATGTTTGCTAAGATTTTTCAGTGAAATCAACGGATGATATTGGAACCGATATTTATCGAAAACCATAATTTTTCGCCATATTCTACGGGGATTTTGAAAGGTAAAGATTCGTCAGAATGAGACACGCTAGTCATTTTCCGGTCGATTTAGATACTTTTCTCCACCCAAATATGAAGTGAAAGTGAAAAATGAAAGAAGGAAAATTGCCGAAGAAATTTCCCCGTCTACTTACACTTTATGTATGTACATTTATTTATATAAACTCAGCTTACGCAGATCAACGTCACGATCTGCTTCTCATTCTACAGGATATTCTCGCTCCCCAGACGCGACGCGACTCACGTGTCAAATGTCTGATCTTTAAAATGGAAGGGAAAGAGATAATAGGGAGCATTTTATTAAAATCAAATGTACCTACCCCCGGTGTTTGCCTGTGTTAAAGAATTTCTCGCTTTTCTTTCATTCTTTCCACCCTCTGGCAGCGTCGCGACGCCCCCCACGCCCTATCCATCCGCCCCATAGATTATTATCGGCTTGAGTGGCCCCGTGTTCTATACTTGTATCTTTTTTTTTCCCCCTTTGTACTCGTTTTACTCCTTTTTCACCTCTTCGGGGCTGACGTTTTTTTGGCCTATTTTCTTTATGAATGGGTTGATGTAACAAGAGCAATAAGCTCTAACTAGACTATTCAAACTTCGAACGAATTCAACAAAAGACACGTGACCTAGACGGTATGGTAGATTCGTCTATTTTTCATGAAAGCTTCAATTTTTCGGTTTAACGAGCCGATGCGATAACAAGGTGAAACGAAAAGGTCATAGGGGTATAATTGCCGGTCGTATTTCTACTCCGAGGACTAGAAGCACCAAAAGAAAACTGAATTTTCGCCAATTGCGCAGATCTGAATTCTGCCTCATGTTCGAAAAATTCACCCGCATCCGGTTCGGTTGTTTGATATACGAAAGGAAATAAAAAATTAAATCGTTTTTCAAGCTTCCGAAATTTCTTATCACGGGAGCTTCTTGCCTATTTTTTTTTTTTTTGCTAAGAGTTTTCCACTCCGAATTAGCTTTTGCGGAAATAAAAATAACTCCCCGTGATCGTAAGATGACTCGAGCCTTATTGGTATTAACGAAAGATCGAATATCCTACTGGTATCGAATAACGAAATGATCCTTTCAGCCTCGAATACCTTGAAATATACCAGCTTCTAGATAACCCTGGCGAGTGCTCGACATTCACTAATTATCGAGCACCGAGTTGTACAGCTTATAATTATTATTTCCTAACTCGATTGATCGCTGGAGATGAAAAAAAAAAAAAAAAAAAAATACTTCGCTAAAGATACGGAGCTAAGTTCTCTGAAAGTACCCACTCGTCAAACGGAAGGCACTTTACTAATATTTCACAATCCGTGGGTTCATTTCAAAATGAAATCGTACCTACTAATGAAACTTGCAGGACTTTTCCAATTCGACAAGAATTTGATTCAAATTTGGAAATTTATGTGACCTCATGATCCATTAAGTTTATCGCCTTGGTGATTTTTTTGGGTTATTTTTATTCCATCCGGTTATTCGGTCAGCAAATAACATTCGCCTGCTTTTGAACTCGATTTTAGAATACTCGGCTCTTATTTGAACTCTCTGGGGAAAACTACCCCCCGCGTAAACTGAACTGCCACTGACTTGCCCCTCGTCACTCTAGAAGCAGAAACCCGCTGTTAAAGTTAACAATTAACGACTCAGGAGAAGCGTTTGTCTTCCGGGCACGTAAGACTTAATTGGAAAGGCTTATAAATGCTACGGGAGTCAGTTCGAGGAATAGCCAGTCGGTATATCTGTTCACGGGGCAAAATGATTAGGGGACCGAAAAATTATCTTTACAACTTGAACCAATCTTGTCAAATGTTCTTCGATTTACATGATCTGAGAATTCAGCGGTTTTTCAAAATTGACGAGAAACTTAAGTTGTTGAAATTATTATTATTATTAATTTTTTTTTTCATTTGTTACGTACCCCGTTTTGCCCCAATATTGCGTCAACGACGAGTGACTGTCCAAGATTTATGGGACACGCATAAAAGTTAATAAAAGCCGGTTTCGTAAGGCACAGGCGTGTATCATGTATAGAAGGAGAAGACAAGGGGTTGGATAAAAGTTTTCCTCAGGCGGTATAGGAACCAGCTGGCCTGATTTCTTTAATTAAAAGAAAAGTCCCCGGTCCTCGTTAATAGGCAGCGTGCGGCTAACGGAAAGAGTTTTGGTCGAGTCTCGGCTATTTGTCAAACGCACGACGTAGACACGTCGACCGTCAGACATGCCTGACGGTTTTTACCCTCTCTTTTTTCATCCCTTAGAGTTTTCCTCGCTCTTTCTCCCTCTGTCTCTCGTTTTTTTTTTCTGTTTTCTCTCTTTCTCCTTCATCCAACATTCTGGAGTTTTGCGAAAAATCTCATTACGAAACCTGAACCCTATAAAATCGCTCGGTGTTCACCCTATATTCGTGACGCGCTTCACCTCCTCGGAGAAGTAAGGAGTTGAAAATAAGAAAGTCAGATGGCGGAAGAAGGTGGCGGTAACGTGAGTAAGCGAGCTCGTTTAACACGTAAACTTGCGGCACGTGTAAACACTACACATCTGAAATTGGAAATTCTTCAACGAATATATTGAGTATCGCTTATATAGACGGAATTGAAAATTGTATTTTTTACACTCGCGAGGCTGGGGAAAGGACACAATACTTGATTTGATGAGAAAATTCTATTCGCTTTTCAAAAGTTGGACTGAATCTAGCTTCGGATTACTTATACCAAAATCCACCGTAACGGATTCGAAATATTCTGTCATTTGATAAAAAAAAATTTTCAATCGATTCTCGGGCGGAAATCTCGAGGAAATCTCTTCTTGAAATCCTTCGAACCAATACGAAATCATTGAAATAACTCAAAACCTTCGATAGCTTTCGAAATCACTTGAAATTTCTGTGATCTTGCGAAATCCATTTGAATCTTTTGAAATCATTCAAATGCCCGAGATCGTATGCAATCTTTTGAGGTCTTCAAATATGGTGTTTGGCTACAATATTTTAGTTGATTTAACCCTCGGAAATCATCTTCTAGAATCAATTATTCTGTAATTCTGATGAAATGTTCTTATAATATCATCGAAATACATCGAGTTGTCAATTATTGAGAAAGTAGAAAAGGACGGATAATCAAAAGAGCAATTTTCGCTCAATTCCTGTTCCCTCATTTCCGCGAAAAGAGAAGTAGAGGATAAAAGACGAGGTGAGAATCTAGAATTAGTGAATCTGGGCTAGAATCAGGGGGAAAGACTTTATCGTGACACTCAGGGATTAAGCGTGGGTCATTTTCTGAATTGTTTCCCTTAAAAGGTCTGTAGCTACCCCTATATATATATATACATAATATATATGTATATATAAGAACGACGGTCACCAGGTTCATCGAGCTGAATTGTTCCAGGCTATACAGAAGTCGATGATGAGTATAAAAAGGACCGAAGACTCCCCAAACTCTCAAATCGCACCAGTTTTTCATTATCACTTTTTTCTCCCTCGTCATATTGAGTTACGAGTTACTATTTGCCGGACATACCGAATGTGTACCCCGAAATAGGATTTCCGGTTGTCCGAGGGACGATTTTCATGTTTCAATTCATTCACGAATGCTAAAAATATTCCGCCCGAGCCTCAATCACGAATGAAATATTTCATTTCTGTAACAATCGCGTTTCTATCAAATAATTTGTTTGATCATTTCTCAGATATTCATATTTCCGAAAAAAAATATCCAATTATATAGGTACAATAGGTTCCAATTTCTTGATAAATAGTTTAAAGTAAGGGGTGCAAAAATTGTTGACGAAATTCGGTAAATATTCAGCATTTTATATCCCAAACGTCAGCATTCTTCGAAGTTCAGTCTGCAGACGAATTGTGTTTCACTTTTTTTTTCAATATTTCTCGGGTTTTCCGCTCTCGGTATTTCCGGCATTCAGAAAAGGAAGAATAAAAAATGAATAATTTCACTGTTCAAACGGATCTTGATATTTGAAATCCGGTAATTGTCCGGGTTTGATAAAATCTCGCTTTGTTACGCGAGAGCTATTTAGAGCAGTGAATTTTCAAAATAATTATATCACGTTTATTTCGATCGAATAGCGACGAGCGGAAATCTCACAAAGAGGAGAATTTCATTTGGTTTCAATTGCAGTTTTCCAAAACTTTGACAATCCTCCGTTCAGATTAGGTGCGTATTTCAACCCCCCGGCCGGTCTGGTATCATTCGACAAATAGCAGACCTATACCCACCACATTTGCCTCTATCAAAATCGAAATAGGAAATATCGAAATGAGACAAAAATAACATTTTATCCCTTTAAAGGCGGATGACGGGTGTTAATCAACGGTATAATTTTCTCGTTTACTCGATTCCGTACACAGGTAGGTATACAGGTATGCAGGGACGTATATAGATAGGTGAATACATGCATATATGCATACATATGTATATATATATCTATGTATATGTATACCTGTATTATGTACATACACGTGTAAGAGCGGGAGGCTTGAAAAGGACGGTGCAAAATATATACTGCAGAGCATAGCTTCACCCCCAAAATCTGCTTATGGAAATCGAAGGACATCGGAGCGCCTATGTAAACGTAGGATACTCGAAAAATACTGTTAACAGCAGACCGCAGGATATACACCCGTACCTACATACGGACTAGCCTGATAGCATATATGCCACGACAAAAGGGAAAGGTCGACCTCGCAGCGACGGTAGAATTTCTTTTTCTCTCTCTTCTACCCCAAGATCCCTTCCCTCTTCTCAGGCTTAGAAATAGTCCCTGGCATGGTAGAAGTATTCCCTATGGAAGTAGTAGAAGCGACTTGATGGTCAGACGCGCCGAGCGAACCTCACCGCGCCTTTGCCTCGTTTAACCGGCGCCCCGACGATCGAAGAATACTTACGATGAGATTTTAGGAAACAGAGAATCTTCTCTCGTCACGGGACGTGGACGAACGACCAGGGTTTTTTCTTCAATTTTTTTCGTTTTTGTTGGTGTTTTCTTTTTTTTTTTCTTTTTTTTTTTCATTTCTGTTCGTTTCGTTTTTTTTTACAAATTTTCTCAGAACGCCGTCTTCTTGAACAGCTTAAGAAATTGTTCGCATCTTTAGGCATCGCTTGAGCTTGCGCTTTTTGAAACTACAAAGGCATAGATTACGTGCTTGAATATAGTTAAAGTAGGTATTTATTACAAGGGTACCCGCCTCCTCGTGTAGAAAGGGAAAGTCACTTTGCAGAGATAAAATCTCACCCAGCTGCGCTTCAGCTTTCTTCTCGTAGGTTGGTTATATTTATTCTCCTATGTATTATAGGTGTGCAGAGTTTCAACAGAATTTCTATAGCTTGCGGAAACTATATGTGTTGAAAAAAAAAAAAATAAATAAAAAATACCCTGAGGCTATAAGATTATGTTCAAACTTTCGCAGATTTTAGATAGTCTCCATTTTTATTGATGATCTAGCACGTCGTTCGCCTTGAGCGAAATGAAAATGATAGAAACTAATGAATAGGTTATATTCGGCCACACGTGATTAACGGAAAAATGTAATTGGATCCAAGTTGCAGGAAATCCCATTCAATTCAGATCAGTAATAGTCGGAATCCACCCGTTCGTTCTCAAGATATCGTCGATTAAAATTTTTTATTCAAAATTTCTTGTTTTGAAAAAACTTCAAAATTACTGGACCGATAAAATCCAAATTCGGATGAGTTCTAATTAAGATAGGATTAACTGCATCGATTGAGACAAAAATAATTAAACCCTATTAATGGGCTCTGAAATTGATATCCGGGATCTTGAGACTTGACGATCTGGTAAAAAACTAATTTTTCATTTTTGCAATGACTATAATAACTTGCCGTTTTTCAAAGCAGGAAGTTAAAGAGAATTGAACGTGTTAGAACTGCGGAAAAAGTAGGTAATTTAGATGCAGGAAAATGTTTAGTCAAACTTTTCGGCAAGAATTCGCGAAAGAATTTTTCAGAAAATATTAAACTGAGAATAAACTTTTTTTTTGTTCGAGGGTCAAAGTTGAATTTATAGAAAAGTATTGTAACGTTATCCATATATATATATATATATATATATATACATATATACTTATGTATACGTGAGGGATAACTTGCTATTTTCATTTCATATTTCCTGAAGGCTTTGTAAGTCGATTTTCGTCCACTAACTCTTGAGTCATGAAATTACCGCTGCAATAAAGTTCCTTCAACGCAAATCTTTTGTCCGAAAGTCACGCTTTTATTTTCTAAGGACTCGGGTAGTCGATGAAAGTGGAGAGAAACGTTAAAAGAAACGGCGCAGGATACGAGCCAACCAAACCGAACCGAACGTAGCTCAGCTTGAGAGTTAAGTCTTCCTCGCGGTTGTACATCGGCTTAGAAATCAATAGAACCAGTTCCTCCTCGGCGTAAGTAAGAGGATCAACGAATAAGGCTCACTCTCTAATCACGACCCGCGCCCCTATCGCTATCGTATACCTACCTACCTACCTACCCCTTCTATCATCAATTTATGTTTAATACCTGTGAACTTAATTGACCAGCCTGTACAGGGTCCATTAATTCAATAGATTCGATAAACACGCGAATACTAGACCCTCTCAACTTATAGATCGTGCCTAGTAGACGTCTGACAAAAATCTCTTGGGTACTTTTCGTCCAACATATAAATTTATCACACATTTTCTTCAACTCGATTCGAGTTACTCAAATTTCGCTCTGTTATTATTAGATCTTCAATAAGATTATCTAGATATTATTGGCTAGTTTGAATATGAAATAACAATGAAAGTATGTATATCACAAGCTTGAAATCGAGTATCTAATCGATTTTCCATTAAACCCATTCAAAAAGTCAATAATTTTGATCAGAATCCGTAAAAAACGTTCAATTCTGTATTCGTACGGTCAAGATATTCCCTCACGATAATACGATTGAAAAATACGAACCGCATGAATTTATTTGTTCCTAGAAATCAATGAAATTTTCATCAAAACCCAGTTTCTTTAATGTTTTTATTCCTTTTCGCATCGCAAGTTATGTAATTTTACTCAAACTTCTGAACTAATAATCCACCATCGTTAACTTTGAACTTTCGCGCCTCTCGCGATTTTTCTTTCTCGTTTGTTAGCAAATTATTATTATCATTATTATTATTATTATTATTATTCCCAAAAACTTATCCTCTTTTTCTCTTGTCGATATAAGCAGAAATATCTGATCACCGGCGGTTGACGGAAGTCAAACTTTTCCAAAGGGGTTTTTGGATCACGAATAATTTAAAAGTATTTTCGTGAAAGTTCCAAGGATTCGAAATACATTAGAGGGAAGGGGAGGGGGTGGAGAATATCTGATCGTAAGGGAAAAATATGGCTAAGGAATAAAGGAAGGAGCGAAGAAAGAAAACGAAAAAAAAAACCAAAAAGAAAAAAAAATAGGCAAATAAAAATAAACAACAAATTGTATCAAATAAAAATGTTGAAGGAGAAACAGAAAAAAAAAAAAAAAGTGAGCCTTCCCTTCGGGAATAAAAGTAGGTACGTACCCCGGGAGTATAGGTAATACCCTATACTGAAGAAAGAGCGAGGTAAAGATACAGGAGATGGAGATATATAGATAGATAGACAGATAGATAGATAGATGTAGGGTGAGAGAGAAAGAGGTTGCTGGTATGAGAAGGGAGATATCCCTGAGCTAGCTGAGGGCGTCGCGTCGCCCTCGCGTCGCGGATCGTGGTGGCCGAAAACCATCCATGGGAGGCAGCGAGAGGAGAACCTGGATAGATATCGATTTGGTTTTGGGTTTGGCGAAAGCGTAGGCAAGTCACGTCTCGAAACGTTTTAGACGAAATCGTTCGAGTTTCATAAATTCTGGAGCGATTCCGTGAACCTTGTACCCACCCCGGCCTTGGCTGCTGGGGAAAGGATTTCCCAGACACCCTCCTCAACCCTCCTGCCCTCTCCCCCCCCCCCCCTTCCTCCCTTGGCCCTTCATCCCCTTCCGGCACCCCGTTTTCGTCCCAGGGGCATCTCCGCCCGAGATGCAAATGTCCTTAATGTCCCACTGCCACGAAAACCCCCTATAACCCCCCCCCCCCCCCCCCGTCCCCCTGTTTTTGCACATCAATTATGTACGGTGACGATATAAATTCATCACAATTGTTGGTGTTATTACTTATTGATTCATTTATTTATTTGTGTATGCATTCATTCGTTTTTATTATATTATTATTCAATTTTTCATTCATTTATGCTATATCTTAGGTCAGGGAGGCAAAAATCGACTCATTGACAAGCTGTGGGAATAATTGAAAATTAATATCCCCACAATTGATATATTGAGTGAAGAATTAATTTAGAGCAGTGCGGTAAGGGCTTGTCTAATTGAGGGGAGCAGTATGTCGTGGTTGGAAAAATTAACACATAATCCAAAATCAATTTGTTTCATCACCAAAGTTCATTTTGTATCATTATAATCATCTCACTTAAAAACGGTTGCTGCTACACGAATTCAGACACACCGTAGGTCCGAGTCGGCTTATCTATGACCAAGATTCGAAGGAATAAAGGCCGTCACAAATTGAACGAGGGAAATTGGGAAATTTAATGTTTAGGCTGAGTTATTTGCAAATAAGTAGAAAAGAAATGTTCGATTTTCGGAAAATTGACCATATCTTCGATGATAATTCTTTCAATTCAATTTACCTCGTTGAATTTATGACGGCGCGTCTTCCGAACGATTCGGATCCTGAGAAAGTGAGATTGGACCTACGGTGTGCCTCAATTCGTGCAGCGACTGATTTTTAGTGACATGATTATAATGATTTAAAATGAACTTTCGTGAAGGAATAAATTGATTTTGGACCACGTTTCATTTTTACAACCACGATCACATACTGCTCCCCCTAATGTCAGAAAGAAATATTAATCCAATGGGGGCAAATTGGATGTGCACTTGTGCAGTAGCAATAAGCCCCCTGAAGCCGCATTTTTGATTCCCTGAGAAAAGTTCAAGGAGCCACAAAAAAAAAAAAAAAAAAATTCAAATTGACGATCGTGGAGGGGTTTATTAGACAAGAAAGTAAAATTTGGTTGGTTCTAGCATACTTTAGTTTATTATTCCACACATGATATTTAGGAGGTCCGTTTTGCTACCCCCCTCTTTATTTTTTGTATTATGTATATACTTGCGTGCGTTTTTTAAGTTTCGAAGTAAGGAAATTTATCATGATCACCCAAGCAACAAAAATATGTAGTTCTTGTGAATTTTTGGAAAGCCTGTCGATCGAAGAGGCACAATAGTTCTGTGAGAGGTGATGCTTGTTCGTTCACCTGTTGATAGAAGTGTTGTTGATACGGATCAAAGGGATGGAAAGGGAAGAGAGATGGAAGGGAATGCGAGCCGAGGCACTGGCCAAAGGGTGTTTGGGTTCAGACATTCCTCTTCCATTCTATTTTCTCTTTTCCTTCTTCCCTCGGGCTATACGAACCTCGAAAACCTCGAACCTCGAAGCTCAGACCTCGCGGACCTTTAGAGGTAAAGTTGATTCGAAGACCGTACCCACATCATATTCGTGGATTCTGTGCCTTCGTACATAAATTTTAATGCGTTTATGGATATGTATGAATTTAGAAGGTGAATTTTACTCGGAGAAATCTCTTGAAAACTAGATCTCTGAGTGATATTCCTCTTTCTAAACCTGAAACCTGGTAGGTATATACATATACTTAGGTCCACCGTGGTATGACGTGCTTGCGAATGAATAGTAAAGCGACTTTGGCGGTAGGCGGTTTGTCAACGAAATGATCATCTGTCTTTCTCCTTATTCTGTTCATCCTATCTCGTTTTTCTTTTTCTCTCTCTCTTCATCCTTTTCATTCTATCTATTTATTCTCTCTCTCTCTCTCTCTTTCTTTTTCTCATCTCTATCTCACTCCTAGTCAAAGGCGAAAAGAAAGACAGGGAAGGGAATCGCGGGCGTTTAATTTCGCCCCCAGAACGAGAAACTTTTCACCGCTTCGGCGAAGGAATGAAAATTAATGGCTGTGAAACGTTAATCGTTGAAATCTTCTCTCATTATAGTAATGGCCAAGTTCCATGATTTCGTACGGTCTCGAGCTTTGAATACTGCAGATGCAAAATGGAGGGAAAAAAACGTGGAAAAGAAAATATATATATATATATATAAATAGAAATAAAATCAAAACGGAAGCTTTGTGATTTTGTGAGTCACGATCATTAATTCATATACAAGAAGAATTTGATCACATCTCATTCATCCCCCAACATTGCACGCCCCGCTTAGAATGATTTCGTTCATTGTCAGCCACGTATTAGCGAAACGATTTTTTTATTTTTCCGCTTCATATGTGGGAGCTTTTGAAGTTCTCGTCGTATTTCCATCAGGTATTGTGTGGCTTTCGGCTCTGGCCGTTGATCTTTCTATGTGTAGTGAAAATGAATTTTGGGGAGCTCTAGGGTGTTGGATGTAAAAAAAAAAATGTTTATCATCAAATAAACAAATAAATCATGAAAGCCGGGTGTCCCATTGATGTCTTTCATCGCAAAAATCTCCCTCTCCATTCAGAAAAAAAACAAACAAAAACACGACAAAAATAGGGAACGAGAGAGAAAATATGTTACGCGCAAAATTATGAAGCTCGGTAGACGACGAGATTTGACCCGTAGAGAATTTTTTTTCATTTCATTTTTTTCAAATTTCACGTTATCTCCAAAACACCAGGCATAATAATTTATTTTTCTTCCGTCTTCCGTTGTAAAAAAAAGTATGTTTCATATTTTATACATAATACATATTAAAAATGCATATATATTTCGAAATATATGACGTGGATTTTCATTTCACTTTTCGAGAAATTCAATATACCTCGAGAGTTAATAATTTTTGAAAGCCTAAAAATATTATTACCCTCCGAAATTTAACAAATTATACATAATTGTTCGAAAAGTGGTATAAAGAAGCCTGCTAAAATACGTCTGGGAATAAATCTCGCCGCGATAGGTAGGTAGGTATAGGTAGGGGGTAGGTAGGTATAAGGCATCAGCAAGCGTATATATACATTCTGGCCTTAATTAAGTTGGGTCGTTGTCAAGGGGGTGTACTTAATTAGGTCGACGACCACTGAGTATACAAAAGTCTTCGATGCCAATTCTGTCGAAATTGGTATAATCAAACAGAACGGAGATTTCCGTTTCGTATTTTCTATCCCGAGTTTAAACCATTTCGGCAAAATTATATGGTGACCCTGAAATTTCCAAAATTACGTTGCTTATCTACTTACCGATCAGTCTTGATAGTCTCAAGATCTTCGATTCTGCCAGCGCCTGACCTTAGCCAACATCGAAAGAATCTATAAAATAGAAATACCCCCAAGTTATGATTATCGCAGTCGCATATATATATATATATAGAGAGCTTTCTACACGGGGTACATTTTTATGGGGGTACAGCTTAGTTTTTCTTAAACACAATTAACCGACTACCCCATCTCTCTACCTCATATATACTCTACCTACACATATACGTATACGCCTTAACCTTTACCTCAGATGGTTACGCGGCCGAGTAATTAGTTCGCTTTAATTACGCTTTTTCTCTCCGTAACTCACGCTTTGTCCCGTTTCGCCGCCCCGTGAAACAACGAGTAATTTCTTCAACAGACAAAATGGCGTCAAGGCGACATTCTTTTTTTTTTTTTTTTACTCTCTCTCTCTCTCTTTAATTTTTTCCTTTTCTACCTCTTTTTTTCCCCCGTTTTTTTATTTTCATTCTTCCTCTTTTTCTTTTACGTTCACGTTAAAGCTAAGCCTCCACAATTTCTCCTCCGCTATACATAGTATACATATAGCTATGGATATATATTTTTTTTTATCCACCTACCAATCATCTTCTAGGTCAGACCGGACCCTTGACCCTCGATTTTCCACTCTCCACTCTTGACCCATGTCCTCTTACGTCATACGACAGGAAATTGTATGGTTATTTCTGGGCTGGTCAACCCTTCGTTTACTTCTCTTGGTTGTATGATCGCCTACGGATAACTATATGAAGGTATATAGATCATTCGCCAGGAGTAGGTACCTATATATATGTATATTGCGCGCAGGTGAATCCAGGAGGTAGCTGGACTAGGTATACTATACATATCTACTTCAAAGCTCTTTGTGACACGATATCTGCATTGGAAAATAACATGTTTCCAACGTGAAAGTATATATAAAACGAAAGAGATATATATAGAAAAGTGCGAGAGAAGAAGGACGAAATGTAAAATGAAAAGAAAAAAACAAAACAAAACAGAAAAAAAAAATCAAATTGAAGCTCAACGACAGAGAAACGAGCTCAAAGGCTGACAATATATTTTCTGTAGAATTTTGGTGAATTCAGGTGATAACTACACATGTCTCGAATCAGGATACTATAGTATGCGTCAATTTTGTTGCCTTTACAAACCTGTAGGACCACCCTTAATTTTCAACCCTCATCCTTGCCGAGCTTCCAGTCCTTTTATTTTACGTATACGGCTAGGAAGCTTTTCGTTCTTTTCTTGGCTGAAATTAGTTAGGCGCACAGGCCGACTTCATCATCCAATACCCACCACACAGCAGGCAGAGGCAAATTTACCTTTTTCGTATATATAATATATATATATATATATACATTTTTTTTTTCTTTGCCTTTTTTATCACATTTTTCACCACCCTTAGGCTACGCTTATAAGATTGCTCCGACTCCCCCGAAAAGGAAGTTTGGAGACCCGTTTTGTCGCCCCGTTCGAACTTCTGGAATGACTTGATCGCTGAAGTTACATTATACAGATACAGTATACAATTTATAACGGTACTATACCGCAGAAGAAATATTACATCAGTCAATGTAAACTTTTATGCTAAAAATTGTCTCCTTATCATCCTTCGACTAAACAACGTTTCCTTAATCATACCGCGGTGCGACTCGATAGCCCATCAATTTGGAAAACGTATATTAATCAACCGCGTGCAATTTTTATACCAAAAAAGATTTCCTTATCGTCTAACAACCAAACAACGAACTTTCAATCAAGGCATTGCAATTTTAACCCCGAAAATAAAAATATATGGTGTTGGAAAGGTGCGTTATGAGACGGTTAACGAAGAATAAGGGGGTAGCTTAAGCTGCGCCCTGTTTTTCCCTAATTCACTTTGTCAGATTGCCCGAGCTGTCTAGCTTGTACGGAAATCTGTTCACCATTCCCGACTAGGTATACTGTGAAGATTTGTTCGTTTTATACTTTTCAACCCTTGTTGCAGCCCGATGTTATTCGGGTACAAAAAAGGAAGTTTGATGGATTTCCGAATGTCCATAGGAACGAAAATTTTCCAAGATACGTTTCACCACGACTGTATCAGTTCGTTGAGAATTTCTGGATACCATAACTTGAAATACGTATCTAATTGAAAGTCAATTTCATGTGCAAAGACTAGATCTCTGGATTTAAGCATTTTGAACGATTGACAAAGAAGGGTATAGGATATTGTGTGTGTTTTTTTTTTCATGACTCTTGTTTGAATGGAATTTCAGAACTTGAAGCAGACTGCAATTGACAACCCTTAATTTGACCTTCTGAATACCAAGTCATACAGAATGTGATGAAATATCATACCAAGTATTTATCCTTTCCTTTGATGTCACTTCATTTGCTGTAAAATTTTACCCACGTTATACTCTCAAGTCAAATGTATATATACATACGTACAAATGATAAATTTACGTACACCTGTGTATATATATAATATATTTATACACATATTTCCATAGGTGGATATATAATACGTGTAGCCATGTAAAATCTACCCGTTCATATATATTATATATATATATATTATATATATTATATTCACCCACTGGCAGAAATATCCCTAAAGCTGGTGCGGCTTCCTGTACACACGAGATTCTTGCCTATCCACACATACCAGTATACATATATATATATATATATGTGTATATAATATATACCCGTACCTACGAGGGCGCGTATATTCGCCCACATACCCCATTATATAGACCGTGTGTGCAGAGCACAGAGAGCACCCGCTGATTTGATTATCATCCTTACCAAAGAGCTGCTGACACATCTCGCGCGCTAATGGCATTAAGAATAAAGATGACAAGACGGTCGTTTTCGAGGTGTAAAAAGCTACCCGTTCCCATTTCAAAACCCTTTTCTACCTTGCTAAGCATTATTCCTATACCACTGTATCACGCCTGTGTATGTATACCTAGGTCGTTTCTGTATAAACGGTGAGATATACGAAATTCAGGGTTTAAGGATAAAAGATCAAAGATTTTTTTTCGGGTAAATGAGTGAACGAAAAAAAAAGAAGAGGAATACAAGTATTTTCTGTTTGTTTAGGTATTTTAGTGAATTTATACAAGGCAATTCTTGACGCTGATTTTTCTTTTTGATTTATATACAGAATTTTTTTCTTCAATCCTCGCGAGAGATCGTTCATCAAATATTCAAGACATCAGTCGGTTGCGGGAATGGGGTTGTTTTTTTTTTTTTTTTTTTTTCTTTTCGGAAGTTGTACAGCTACAGAAAATTTGGGATGAACAATTTGAAAGCGATCAAATCGTAAATATATCTACAGTATTTCGCACCGAATCTCATAATGTCTGTCACAGACAGACAAACAGCACCAAAGACTCGGTCACCCGCGAATAACTTTGAGTTGTGCGTAACAAAGCGGTTTGGCAAGTCGAGTGGAATTAAGCTCGGGCTTGCGGACGAAAAATACATAACTTTAACGTCTGCGGCAAGAGGAGGTACAAAAAAAAATAATAAAAAATAAAAAACGTTGGGACCGTTATTTTATGGAAGTTCTCGTATTTTTTTCCTTTTTTTGTCTTTTTGAGAATATTACAGTATACTGTATCTAGGGAATATATATATTCATATTATATATATATGATGTATATTATATTTTCGACAAAAAAATTGGCCACCAAACTATCTACGTCAACGATGTTAAGACTCTAATAATAGGTACCTACTTTAATCTCATTCCTTTCTTTAATACAGCTCCACGAATACCGAGACATTCTCTTAACTTCTAACGTACTTTCTTTTTATGTTATTTTTCACATTTTATTTTCCAAGGAATTTCTACCCCGAGCTTTCGAATCATCTTTCATATTCAAGTATTTGTGGAATTTTTGCTGAGATTTCGTTAGAAATTTACTGTCAAAGCTTTTACTCGCAACTCTGTCGTATATATACGTATGTATGTACTACCATTATACCTATACACATACACACGGTAAGTCTGAAACCACAAACCGGTGAGAGGTTATTCCTTTTGGAAACAGCAATTGGAAACATGAACCGAACCCTACCACTCTAAGAGGAACGCGAGTCAGATGTTGAAATAGAGGAACAGATGCTACGGAGTCCCTGGATTGCAGCTTAACTGCGAATTACGTTGGATTGTTCGAACTCTGTGTGTGGCGAAATACTTCCGGTATATGCCGTACCCAAGACGTTTATTGAACAAACAGCTAAGGAGAAAATCCTCCAAAACGCTTCTGAAAATCTGAATTGACTTTTCGAATTTTCAGAAGTGAAATGTGCACCATTACGAAAGTGCGAATCTTTTTCTCCGTAAAAACTGGAATCATTCGCTCTGATCAAGACAAACATTCATCCTTTTTTTTTCATCCATTGGAAAATCATTATACGAATAACAACGAGCTAAATCAGACTCTTGTGCTTTTCACTCGAAGAAATTTAGAGAGGTGATTGGTTTCCATCATTTGGTTGAATATTGCTGAGTGACAAATTAGCAAGAGAAACAGAAGAAAAGAAATAAAAAAATCGGGATGAGAAAAATGGCCCAGGGTTTTCGGCTGAAGTTGCAAATTGCAGCGGACATTGATCACTGCTCAAGTGACTGATGTGCGGACGTTGAATCAGCTAAAATAAAATACCGTGCCGAGAGGGTGGACTTTCAATTTGCAATAAAAATATTCTAGAGGACGATCAGGGGTTCCTTAGGAAACAGGAGGGTCAGTATATCCACCCCAAACCACCCCCGTTACAAAAGCGAAGAGGCTTTCGCACGGATCACTAACTCTCTTAATGATTGCTTCGAGGACCAAGTCATGCCGTCGATGCCAACGCGGACGTATCTACTACCCCAGCCTCGTTTGTCCAAAGTGTCGGTGTCGCCCTAACGAGTTCGATCGAACAAGCTACTCTGATGCCTCCAGCCTTTGTTAACTTCCAACCAAAGTTCTCCTCGATTTTCATCCAGCTTCTCTATACCTTCAAAGACGAACAAAGATCCATCTAATTCAATTCACATTCTTCAAGGACTGAAGAATCTAAAAGAAAGAAATAAAAGTCCTTTAAGAAACGTAAAAAAATTACGAGACAATATCGTCTCAGAAAAAATACTTGCAGTTTCAGTTTCACTGCAAGCGAAAATGCAGCTATGGATCAGGATCAACTTTTGTGGGGGTGAAGTATGTAGTGAAATTATGATTAGAGATGACCGGCGAACTTTGATCGATTATGATTGACCTTTTCTCATCGAAGGGGTCCGGATTTATCAGCAGTTAATATTCCTGCTGATATCTCTAAGTGAGAAATAAGAATGGATACTGGATCTGAGAATCTTTCCGGAAGGGACGTGTCCGGGTTTTTAATGCCCTTTTTGCTGACCGTTACTCCGTCGAGATGGGCGGTCAAACGACGAGCCTACGTCTCTTGGATATGGTGTTATTTCAGTTGAGGGTCACTTTGTCAGGATGTTTTTCTTTCTTTGTTTTTTTTTTTTGTTTTTTTTTTTCTTCACTAAGATGACTGATAAAAGCTCAAACACGGTTAGAACCGCGTTTCTTGCGTTTATTAACCTTTATGAACATAGAGGTGACATTTCAATATCGTTTGGGTTTTTTCGTTTTCATCGAGGTGTTGTATTGAATATCTCACGGCCGGTTGACACGCAAAATTGACTAAAGACACGGACATTCCCGAGGGACAGGTTCTATACGGAGTTCAGCTGCGAATTAGGATCTTTTACGATCCTATGGTTCGTACGGGGAAATGGTTTGCCTTCACACAAGGTGTCCCGTTCTTATATCCAAGTAAAAAAAGCTCTTTTCTCCGTGAAAGATCCGGATACGTCCTTGTCTCTCCGAAGGACCAAAGTATTTCGTGCTTCGTGTCAGACGGGCGAGAAAAAAAAAACAAAAAAAATTCCCCAAAATCTAATCCGTCTAGTTTTTTTGGTTTCTTTGTCATGTTATCATTTCCGTATAGAAAGAACACAATAAGACACCCGGTATATGTAGAGCCCCCTGGTTTACGCCTGGCATTTTATTCGAGCCAATATTGTAGAAAAAGGAATTTTGAAGGAGCTTTAACAAACAGGTCTTGCCTGGGAATGAGTTGAGCCGAACAACACCTGTTCCTCGTGTCTCGTCCCCGCGTGTTTCTCAATCCTTTCCAATTTTAATGAGCTGGAATATGAATATTTATTTATATATTCGCTTTTGCGTACCTCTCGCTATTCGAGAAAGCGGGGCGTGGTGGATTTCTGACATCGACCAAATCAATTTTCTCCATATTTCGAGACGCTCCAGGTGCGTATTTACGATCCGCATCGAGCAACCGGGGGCGATCTGATTTTCGGGGATAAATGAAACGGTATTGCCTGGCTACAAAAAAAGAAAAAAAAGAAAAAAAAAGCTCAAGCCCCTCAGGCAACCCGGAGAAATTCGCTATGATTTTTCTATCTCTTTTCCTCATGCTTCGCTTCGGAATGCGTCTCGCAAATCTCATACCGCATTATTCAGTGCCTGGAATAAATATTCATCCTCAAGTTATTTCTTGCCAGATTATACCTACACACGGAATATTACAAACGTAAATGAATAAACTAAATTCCTATCCAAACTACGCGTATAGCTATCCGTCCCGAAATTTCAACAGACGCGTAATCCTTTGGGCGTTTCATTTATCCGCAACTTTTTCGCTTTTACTTTTCGCATGCCGTTTGAACTGCAAATGTGGTTTTAAGAGGAAAATAAGGAGGAGGAGGCAACAGCCGAATCCGAAACGAACGGTGGGTCCCCGTGGGACAGGGTCTAACTGAGTTTTGGCAAATTGACTGCGTGATAGAAGCCGGCTGAAGCCACGTCAAGCAAGATTGGCACGAGAAGTCGGCAAATTCACCTGACAACGTGACACTACATCGCGTCTCAAACGACCTCTACATCTACTTTCGAAGTGTCGCGAGGATGTCGGATTCGTTAACCGCAAATTCTGCCCAACCACTGTCTGCGTAAATCTACCATTTCAACATCCGCACCTATACCTTCGCAGGTATACATGTATATATACGTATATAGCTACAAACATCGGCCTGTACTAGATGAATTCGACGTGAAATACCGCGATGCCGTAATTTTTTAGATTTTTGATATCGTGAAAATTGCGAAAATGGTATTTCTAAAACAATTTTTTGTAACACCTGCTTGTAAAGTGTCATTTTCGAGGCCTATGTGGCGTGCGTAAAGTGCCCCATTTCCCCACCAGTGCGGAGAGTACAACTCCTTTCCGCACTAGTGTGGAAAGTACAATTAAACACGCGTGTGATTACGGCACTCGCCTTCGGCTTGCGCTGCTAACTCCACACTCGACGGAAATCGGCCACTTTCCGCACTAGTAACACAATATACTATTTTGTAACACCTACTCGAAAACTGTTAGTTCCGAGGCTTGTGTAGCGTGCGTATAAAGTGCCTTCTTCATGAATAATGAAAAAAAAATACAGAATTGGTGCATGCGCACATTCGATATGCTCTATTTTACGAACTAGTGCGTAATAAGGCGCATGCGCATTTCGAAATAGCTCAATTTTATGCACTGAAGGTAATCCCATCCAGCACGGGTGGCGTATAACCTCGATAATTATTTCGTGCATTTGCTTCTCTCAAATAAAACTTTCCAAGCAGGAGTTACAAAAAATATCGTGTGTGGCACGTGCGGAACGGCGATATCCGTCTTGACGGATATCGCCTACTTTCTGCACTAGCCACACAATATACTATTATCCAACCAATATCTTCTATTCTTTCCTACACCAACTTTTAACTTTGTTCTCCTTTCCCGAGCAAACCAATAGAGTTACGATGATCGGCTTGTGCTCGTTGGATTCGGCGTGGAATTTCGCTATGCCGCAATTTGTCAGATTTTTTATATCGTGAAAATTGCGAAAATGGCATTCCTAAAACAATTTTATCCAATCAATATCTTCCATTCTTTCCTACACCAACTTTCAACTTTGTTATTTTTTTCCCGAGTGACCTTATAGCATATATATAGATACGTGGAAATATCCAATACGAGAAAAACACTCGGGTTCCGGATTAGCCCTGAATAGGAGATTGCGATGGAGAAGAGCGGTTCTTTTCTTGCTACACATAGGTTTGTCTGGTCCTGGTCACCGTAAAACGCCGACTGGTCTCGTAACGAAGCCACTCGCTCCACTCGGAGCCTGATTACACGCTTGTTAGCCGAGATATTACACCAATTTGCACCGCGCACCCAACCCTGGTTCCACCCTCTTCACGGCCAACAGGAACTTCCACGCGAAAGCTCGGCTCTTTAGCAGTTTGTGCAATTTAGAAACGCCCCGTTGATGATTGCCGCTCTCACCGGCGCGGCGCCGTGCCAAGCCGAACCGAGCCTACCGTGATGGTTTGTCCTTCGTCGAATAGGTATGATGGTAATTCTAGGGGTGCCCGGAAACATGCGGGGATATTAAACCGAGGGGAATTATTTTCGACGGTTCTCAGTGTTTCGAAGATGCTGACCATCATCGATCAGCTCGCGAATCGTCATGGAAACTCGTTATAATTATATATACAGAAAGGGAAAACTGGAATTCGCGTACTTCGAAGCCACCAAGAAGTAAAGTGAACAAGAGATTCATTCTATTCATTCAAATTTATTGCATCTATTAACCTCGTTCTTTGGTTACCTTTTCGCCCTTCCTTCTCTTTGTTTGGATGAAATTTCATCTGAAAGCGTAAAATTTTGATTCTCGTTGCCACAAGGGGGCGCACGATGATCATAACGCTTTTTATTTCTAAGTTAATAGATATCCATTTACGCCCTCAACATTTTACCGGGCTTTGACCCTGCCGGTAAGGCGTGGTTAAGGCGTCGTTATGGGGGAAGTAAAATATCAGAAGCTCTTTTTGCGCTCCATTGACGAATAAACGGGTGCAACCAAGGCTAAGGCAGTAACACTGAGGAACAGAGCTTCGTTTTCGCTTTGCTGTCGACTAGGCACTATAGGCGACGTCTGGCGTCTCGACGCCCTTCCACAACTTTTGGCTTATCGCTGTAGCACTACGTCCACATTAAATCCTGAACTGAAAAGTTCTCGATTAGCTTGGCCAATGGTTCATTCCGGAAAAAATACTTCTTCGTCTCACTTTCGTGTCGACGATACCATCAGGAAAATTGGAATGTTCAAATGTGATCATTTTTCGAGTCAGTATTTCACGGATTTTGAAAATTGTGGGAATCGAAATGTCGATGGAGCGAATTCTGAGATCGATGATATCTATTTTGGAAATGATCGGAATCCAGGGTAGACTTTCTTTGACGAAGTTTACCAAAATTGTTGAGATTTTTCATGTGATCGACGCATTTTTGATTGCATCTTATCGCGTATGATCGGAAATGGATATGGCAGCGATTTTTTTTGCGTTACGTTTAGACGAGTGGAAAAGCAATCTAAATCGTTGCTGGAGAGTAAGTTTATAATACAGAAACTTTAGCGAAGTTTGAATGGCTCGGGGAAATCTGAAAAGCTGTATAATCAGTTGGAACGATCTCGCGAAAGTCAATCGTTGAATGACGACGGGAATAAATTTCAGTTTCAAATGGATGGAAGCCAAGTATAACTTCCCGGTATACATAGGTATAGAATGCGAGTTGAAAAAGGCGATTCAGTTGATTTTTAACCGACTCAGAAAATCGGTTGATCTTGCGCACGATTCGATCAAGAAAAAGATTGTTTACGTCTCTGCGGCGAGTTGATCCGAATGAAAAGGCGCCTCGGGGTATATAACAGTCAAAAGTATACAACTTTCGTTGAAATCGACATTTCTACAGAGCTTGATTTATCGTCCTGAACCTGGGACAGCCGAGGATATCCTCCGCCTTTTGATGAAAGATTAACTCGATTTCCCAAGCCTCCCAGAGCTTCTTAGACGTAAATCAGATGAACTTCGAGTCTTATATGGGAGGCGTGTGTGCCAGGCATATGTGCACACGTATATACGTCTATTTCTTCGCTAGGTGACGGTACTCCGTTAAAGAGGCTAGAAATTCAGGGGTAAACATACGCGAGTACCTGTTAAACGGAATAAAGCAGAGACGTAACGGCGCTGTGCCTGCCTTCTCTTGAACGTTGAAAATTCAGAATTCAGACGTATTTACCGGCAAACCTTTGCCGAGAGAAAGAGAGATCGATATGCACGTACGGAATCCCTGAGCATCGTTCAAGTATTCATGGAAATAATCTCTTAAGGGTAAAGTTTTATTGAAAAGTCTCACGTGAAAAGCCTCTGAAATATAACCCTGCGTATAGGCATGTGTACACATGCATCTAAATAGTTTATATCGACAAAGTGCGGTCGAGAAATTATTCTACCAGTACCTAAATCGCAAACTCTTCTGCTAGCTTGAGGTAGAACCCTATCGAAATTTTAGAATTGACAGTTTTTCATTTTCAACACTTTGCGGGCAATGTGTTTTCCAGACTTTATGCACGGAGACAGAACTCTCTAAACCCGAATTAGTGAAGAATTCACTAATTGTATCAGTGATTTACTAATTCACTGTACAAACAGTGAATTACATCTGGTACACTGTTGAATCAGTGAATCTTGAAATCAGTAATATGAGGAGTAGATTCTCTACAGTGGTGCAGCCGTTGCAACCATATTGTGGGACGCCTTCTTCATGGTTCGATGCTTGAAATTAGCGCTATAATCGCAGTTCATTTAGGTATGATCAGCCAATATCTTAATACGTTAGAAGTGATTTATGTAATACAAAGGTGATGATTGTTTTGTTGATAAATGAGATATATTTGTGAAAGCTCAAGTGAAACGCCGGATAGTGAAGTTATGATAAACTGTTGAAACTTTTTTCGAGTGTTTCTAGAATTGATCACTGTCTCAACATCCATCGTAGTACATTATTGCAATCGAATATTCGAGGTTAAGTACTAAATAACCTATGAACAACTCACTCCTTTTTTGGGCGTGGAACTGATTCAACTAGTCCACTTTGCACTATACCAGCCAGTGCATTTTTACTTTTTCAATCAGTGCAGATTTCACTATTCTAACCAGTGCAGCCCTTATCCCACTGATTCAATTAGTAGGAATGCACTAATTTACAGTGGCAGACTTATAACTGTAACAATTAGTGACTATTCACTGGCAACCAGTGAATTTCTACTAATTCAGTTTCATTACGATTTGAGTTTTTCAATCTTTCCACGTTTTCAAAAAATCAGACAAAAATCAGGGTTATTCTTCGAAGTGTCTACTAAATTACCCATGGCTAGTAAAGTCGAATGTTTGAATAACTTCCGGAGAAAACTTCAAGAGAAATTTGAGTTTGAAAATGCGACCAACGGCTTGAAAGTCCCACGTTGCCGGTGTGAGTCTGAAATGGCAAAAAAAAAACAAAAAAAACGCCCAACCATAAAATCGAACATGAACTAAAAACGGATACTAAGCATTTCAGATTATAGTAGAATGAGTTTTGAAAAAAAGTTTCAATTTTCTGCGATGAAAGTTCAAGCGCAAGCAGAACCTTTCGCAGAATTTCTCCTTCGCAGGGCTGTTGAAAGGTTTCTTGCGCAAGAACTTCCATCGCAGAAAATTGAAACTTTTTATCAAAAGATATCCTACCATATTCTGAAATTCTTGGTATCCGTTTTTGGCTATTTTCTAAATGAAAAACTACTTCTTACTGAAATTTCAGCGCAGGGTCCTCCCTCAATACATTACGTATCCTGGAGTAGCGCAGGTTGAATTAAAAGAGAAATATACCAGACTTCTGCACCTGGCTGTCTTCAACGTTCTCGCCATTGTCCGGCTTGATCTTTTATATATAATATATTTCCCACTTTCATTGCAACCCCTTTTCCCACTCCCTTCATTTCTATATTACCAGCTTGTCTTTTTCTTCGTTTGTCATCTCGGTGGTGATTGTGGTAGTGGTAGCAGTGGGTAGTAGCTGGTAGTACTTCACAAGAAGCATTCGGTACCGAGGAAGCGAGTAAAACCGCCATGGGGAAAATCCATTTGCACCGACAAAAGAGCCTGCACTTTGTTAGCCCTTTGTTTTTAACCCCTACCCTTCTTCCGCCGTTCTCAACAGGATAACCCTGCTCTGGCCTGGAAAAAAACAAAACAGTGTTTATAATTTATTACCGCCTTTTCCAACGGCTCCAGGGAAACGTGGGCTTCCCCTTGAAAACGACGAGATGTATCCGGCTCGGTGTTATTTCACTTTATAAAGCCGTTATTCGAACTTGAGTATGGTGTATATTTTTCAACCCCAAGTTAAAGAAATATCTGGCATCACTTCTTCATATACTTCAATATTCAACGTTTTTACCACGGCGTTCAAATAATCGATTTTTCGCTTCGCCATATCGCTTTGAAATCATGTGGTGAGTTAGGCTGGAGTTTCTCAGGTCGAATGAAAACGGTTCGAGTAAAAATACGGCGTCTTTCAGAATACATATATCTATATAAGTATACAGGGGTATCTGTATAAAAATTCTGTGAGGTGAAACATAAAGCTCACGGGATGAAGTCAAATAACTCATATGTGTGTTGAAATTTATGGCGGGTTCCCTACGTTCGCGAAACGCGAGATTTCAGGATTTTACTACTCTAGATATCATTGATCAAATCCATTTCCATGAAAGTTGGTTATGGTGCAGAGGTAAGACGTTTAACAATTTTACCATCGGTTCATAATACCGGCTAAAATACATCTCAAGACTTTCTTCCCATCGATCCAATTTCCACGTTTTATTTTCTATACGCAAATAGGATCGGCGCGGCGAGCAGATGAGGTCGAAGGAGGAAAACCGGGAAAAAAAAAAGAAATCGGAAATGCAAGTAAACACGTTTAATTAAATTGTACGAACTGATGGACACTAAAGCTCGGTATATTACCCAGAATCCAATGAAATGGTAATTATTTCTCGACTCCAGATAAATGCAATTGCGAGTCACCCGGACCGGATACGATGCAGTGGTAAGAGTCAGTGGGAGGTCAGACACGTTCGGGAATACGTTATGGCTTATTTTCGATAGATTTTCAGGTACGTATCTATGTAAATACGATATCTACCAGCCAGCATATTATGAGAAGCTTGAATTGTAGATGTTCATATAGCGTTACGTAAGCGGCAAATATTTCGAGTATATTTATATGTCGAAAATACCAGAGGAAAATCCCACACTGGTGTTAATAATTTATGAGCTTATTGTTGGATTTATGACTATTGGAAAAGCCATCAAGGTACAGCTATCTACGTATGTGTAAAAGCTAAAAAAGCTTTCGCATTCCTTCGCATATATTCTATGAAAATATCAATCTTTTAATAAAAGTTATATACCAATCAATTATTGATCGTCACTTTCCATCACGGAAGTTACTCATCAAATGAACATTCCGCACCGGTTTCTAGCCTACCGTAGTACTTGATTTTCAATTTATCTTACTATGGTCTTATGAACGACACTATCGTCACTGCAGATGATGATAAATATTTGAAAGTTTTGCAATCAACGATATATGAGCTCAATTTTCGCAAGAACATGACCGGTTTTTCTTTCGTCGTATATTTTCTGGGAAAAGGGTTGAGGTTTTATGGGTACTGAGAAAAAAAGAATGAAAGTTTCTCGGCCAAATTGACATTTTTATAAACGTCCCAGTGAACAATGTAGCTTCTTGTTAAATCCTAACGTTATCGATTACCTTCTTGAGTATATAGCGAGATAAATTATAAGAAACCGAGAGAATACCTATACCTATGGGGCGGTTTTATTCGTTATCTACGCTTTGGTTCTTATGGAAACTGGAGAATTGGTAGAAAAGAAGTAAAAACTGTCCTAAAAGTGTGTCTTTATTCAGGACTATCCGAAGATCGCGTACGCATTAAAGGCCATGAATATATCAGTGAAAGTTAACTCGATTCCTAAATTCATCCCACGTACTTAAACGGCAATATTTCTGCCGTTGTATGTTACGAAACGGAACGACGTTCACGTACCCAACTACTTTTCTTCAAAGAACAAACGTCGGCGCGATATCCGGGGCCGGAAGCACGAACCGTATGAGAAATACGAAAAAAGTAACCCCTTTCGCGACGTGTGTCAACGTGTGTAGATTTTCGCGGTGAGAAGTGAAACAGGAAATCGTTGACTCGGAAGTCGAGGGTGCAGTGAAACAAAGAGACTGGAGGAGACTAGATCGGTTGGCATAGTGGCTTTTCTCCCAAGTTATAACAGAGACAAGTAACCATGGCCGTGACGCCGCGTCTCGCTCTGTTTGCAGTTTGCACCTGACGTTTGTGTTTGACAAATATATTATATGTATATATATATATGACTTCTTCCCTCTATACGACAACCCGAATTGCTACTTTTATCTCTAGCGGGTAAATCGATTGCTCTACAGGTCCAGGAAAAAAATATACGTATAGATGCGGATGCACTATGAAAAACGTTCACTCTCTGAAGGGTGCATTTTTGAAAAAAAAAAAAATCTACCCACCATTGTTCATGTCTCAGGGGTGGTTGGTTACGATTATGGGGCGGGATTGAAGTTCCAAATTCCAAAAGTTCCAAACACTCAAAATTCCGAAGTTATTTCAGATGCGATTCTGAGATTCTAGAAACGTTAGAGTTCAGAACTTGGAAATTCCGAAAGAGATCAAAATGCAGACAGTTCAAAGATCCGAAAGTTAAAAACTCAGAAGGTCGAAAAATGGCCTTTGTCAATAGTAGTTTTGATATTGAATGGAAAGAAAACTCAGAATATAGATGAAATAAAATCGAATATCAAATTTGTTCTATTGTTAAAAGTGTTCGTTGTGTCCCAGATGTCAAACGTAGTCCGGCACCCACCCCTGAATATTCACCTGGTCGTATTTCATCCCCTTGCTTTAATTACACGTATAACAATAATTGGGTTCTTTAATTAAGGAAAATATACCTACCTAGCGGCCGCGATCAAACGCATCGACTTGCACGAATCATCGCACGTGTATTTGAAATCCGCGTACGAGAGATGCAAAAAAACAAAAAACAAAAAAAAACATAAAACAAATAAATAATAATAATAATAATAATTTCAAAAGGCAAGATGAGATACAAAAAAAAAAAAAAAAAAACAGAAAATGAGCGAGAATGGGGTCCTGGTTTACGTTCATGCCTGGAAACAGTTCCATGGCAAATGTGGCGGGAAACCATAAAACTCACCCCATCGGAGCTAGGGGGGGTAAACCCATCGTCTATAAAACAAGGGATGCTTGAAACAACCGAATGACACTTGCCAGCCCTACGATTGGTGGACGAGTTTATCGTGTAGGTATACGCGTGCGAAACGTCAGCCAACAGAAAACACACTAAGGGTGGTTTTTGTTAAATGGCATCAACCCTCGAGAGTTGCACATAGAGGAATTTATAGAAATCCTTTGTAACGGCCTGGGTGCGTACCTTCCGGTACCCGGAGTGATTCTAAGCGCTCTATTTAGTCGGGGTGGTATTATTCTATTGATTGTATGTGTACCAGATGAAATTGCTCTTCGTTATACCCAGGCCCGCGAGATTGCGGTATCTAACGTAGGTGGTTACAGGTGGGGAGGAGGATCGAGGGGTAAAGCAACTCTTGTTGATTATAATTACGCGATCTCTCGTGACGCCCGTTTGAGCTTTAGGGGGTTGACGCGTGGAGAGGATTTATAGCTACAAAAGCCGTTATCGCTCTCCATACATATACCTAAAGCGCGACAACGACCAAAAATACGGACAAAAAAGTTTTCAACATTTCAAGAAATTAGAATCGTCCCTCAAAGCGTCCAAAACCTATACATATGTATATGTACAATATTTTCAAGCAAGAAATCCGCATGAATCCGCATGTATCTCCATATCGAAAAAAAAAACAAAAAAAAACAAAAAAAAAACAAAAAAAAAATAGAAAAACAATCGCCAAAAGTAAAAGAGAAGAGAAAGAAGCAAAGACAACCAAAACTGAATGTATAATACGAATGGGGAAAAATTTTCGCTACAGTAGCAAGAATACAGCAAATGTGGTATAAAACTGTGCTTTACTAAAATATCAAGCCTGCGTTTGCTTCGGTGGTTATAAATTCTGTCGCATTTACTGCAGCGTGATTCTTTTTCTTGGGAAAAGAAAAGAAAACGAACAAAAAAAAAATCCCCGTTCCATGTGCTTTTTTTCAAATTTCATTTATTTATTTTCTCATTTTATCTCATATCGACACTTTATTCTTCCCCCCGCAGGACCAGCAGTTATATTTTATTTTCTCGGATTGCGGTGTACTGCGGTCGTTGTGATTTTCACCGGGATATTATATTATATATGGAATTGCAAATCTAGAGACACGGTTCGAAACCACCAACCTCGCGATACCTATACCCAACGACCTTTGATGCTCGGGAAATAGAGGTACGAGCCTCTTTAGCATTTGGTGACTTTGACCAAGAAACTATCTTCCCCCTGGCTATGGCTACGCAAGTAGGTACGTGGGGGACTGGGCCCTGAAGGGTGCGTGAGTCCTCGATCAGATAGCTGCCTAGTACCTCGTGCCTCACTTTAGCCGCCCATTAAAGGAATTTCCTATTTATAATAGGGGAACTGCCTAGGCAGGACTCGAACCTATATTAACTATACGTTTAGGGGTGAGAGAGAGAGAGAGAATTGGAGTAAAGACGTTATTACTATATAACGTGAATTGCCCTTATAGTTGGGGATGGAGGGTGGAACACCCGGGCAAGTTGTCCAGATAAGACTGAGGACGGCCTGTCAAATGCCTCGAGGTTTGCCAAGTCTCTGGCCTCTGGCCTACCACCAAGTCCTTATACCTACCAAACTTTGTCTCTTCGAAACAATACGACCTGCAAATTTGCCTAGTCAGAAACTTTTGAGACTACGTCGCTTAACAGTCTGTCTTATTCCATGGCTTGCGATTTTCCACGGTTCTGCGTTTGGCCTGGTTTTCAGCTAGATGCTGGTGGTTCGAAGTTCCACTACTTCCCTGGCATGTTTTTCTCCTATCTTTTTGTCGAGGACACGTGTGCGGATGACACATTTTTTCGAATAATCGTTTACAACGGTAGGAATGAATGCGCGTGTGGTTCAGAACCAACCGTATCCCCGCAACGATATTCTCCCTGAAATATTTGCGAATTTTTTTTTATCACTTTGACGTGCAGGTTTTTTGCCAGGATCTATTCTTGCCCTAAAGTCCCTCGGGTATACGATGGTGGCTGACGCAGACGACCCACCAAGATCAACGACCCAGGACTCCTGGGCTATTAAATAAAAATAACGTCTTGTAAAGTGGGGTAATTTGTATCGCAAGGAAGAATAAAAAAAAAAGGGTTGGATGAAAAAGCCGCGCCTTATACATTAGGGGAAAAAATTTAATTCAATCCCGTAACGGCAGATGTTATTTCGAGTATTTCTCCTTCTCGAAAAAATTCTGCTTCACGGATATACGGTGGTTTCTTTATTTTTATTTCCATTTTCTCTCTCTCTCTCTCTTTCTCTCTCTTTTTCTCTCTCTCTCTCTCTTCCACTTCCACCCAATTCACACCCCGTCGATTTCATCCCATACGATCAATCAATCCTGCGTACGGCCAAGTCCCACTTTTATGCCGCAGTGTCCTCTGGCCATGTCTAACCCACTTTTCGATCTTATTCTAAGAGGAACGTGACGAGAAATTGAGGCTAGATTTTCTCCGCCTGTTAACGCACAGCCCCAAAGTTATCTTGCTGAAACCAACCCTTCGCGGCCTATGGCCTGCGTCGAAACGAATCAAACCGGGACGCTGCAAAGCGAGGGACTCTCCGACGAGGATCCCTCCATTTTTTTTCTTTTATTTATTATTATTATTTGTTTTCTTTGCCTTTTCATGAATGAAAGATTCTTCAGGCATTGGTCACAGCGTAGACGAATATATCGAACAAAGCTCTAGCCACTCTGTCTGGCTCCGCGACGGAGTTCTACAACGATCTTTGTTTCTCTTTGTCTTTCTTTTTTTCATATTTTCTATTCATTCAATTTGTTTAGCCTTTTCTTGAATTCACTGTAGTCAGCTGTTGGAATGTCGTATAATTTTATATTTTGCTTGGGTAATATTGACCCGTTTTTCGTATACATATACCTATAGGCGCTGGGATAAAGATTAAAGAAAAAAACGAAACTCGATTATTCTTCCTCGTACTTTTCGGCTCATAAATTCTTCCTCTGATTCGGTTTAGAAAGTTTGACTAGCTCACCCAGGTACCGTTGGATTAACACCGCATCCATAATTGTATTCCAAAAGTTATACATGTTTCAGTGGATATCGGAAGTTGCAAGAGGCTTTACGCTCTCCCTGCGGGATCCTTACAAATTTTTTTTTCTTTCTTTCTTTTTTTCTCTTGGTGTTTTTTTTCTACTTTTTCTCTCTCTCTTTTCATCTTGTCAAAACCCCTCGCGGCTGCAAGTCGACCGAATCGATTCAGGACCCAAAAGCATTTAAGTGCGACTTGAAATAAATCGATAGAATGAAGAGGGAAAGAGGAGACTGAATCCGGTCGCCACCGTCTCGTTATATATAACACACAGCAAAACCATTTCAAATTCACGAAGGTCGAACTTTTTTATATTCAACCTGTATCAACCCATCTGAATACATATGTGTATTCTGCGCCATTTACACAAGGGCGAGCAGAAGGACTGGTGAAGAATATAAGACACAGAACTCAAAACCGTATAACTCAAAGGTATTCGTTGAGAATCCCTCAGATCTATATTAGGGTAGGTAAAGTGTACGAGGATGGACCACCGGGTTGAAAAATTGCCTTACAACCTTTTGTTGTTGAGTAATTTTTTTCATAAGTCATCTTCTTGATTATGAGTATTTAGAAAATAGATGCGATCAGTAGGTAATAGGGAGACTCGAGACGCTTCTGTCTTGACAATTTCTAATATCCTAAAAGTGCTTGTTCTCAAAGTATATTACCGAGACCTAAATTCCATCCCATAATTCACATCTTTGATTGAATTTGAAAAATCTGTGAAATTTACAAAATGCTGTATAGGTTTGGCTCGAAATTTTGAAACTGAACTAAATTCTTCAGAATACATTGGTATGCTTCAAGAAATCAAATGCTTCAACTTTTGCGACTAGTCGGTCATCATTTAATTTATCCCACATAATAGACCGAGACGTCGTACATAACGGATGCTCTATTCGCAAATAGGGTGGCATATGGCTACCAGGTTGCAAAAATAATCATAAATCTTTGTCGAATGATATAACCTCCTGTTATTTTCACGCTTCTAAATAGCTAACGCTGATCGTCACTGTCCCTCAAAACATCTGGCCTGTGGTTCTCTCGTTTGAGGGGACATCCGGCAAATATTGCGAAATCTCGTACAGCCGTGTGGAAATAAAAACGTGATATTACACCAATATTTTTTGGACCATCAGGCGGTTCGTTGCGGAATGTTTAATTTGGTCCTGAATATCTGTCGCACGGTTTATACGCAGGTCTTCATATTTCATTTTCAGTAGACCAATGCTACAATTATGCATGGACATGCGTTACTTCGGATAGAACATTTGTCACGTATGTTTTTCATTCTCGTGGCCTTTTTTTTACTTTCTCGCACAGAAATGGCAATGAAAAAGTATTCCTACATTAACGTAGGAATATCGACGGTTTTCAATTGAAATTTTTCGTAATCACTGGAAGTTGGATGTTCTGTTTTTTCACCAAAATACTATTTTTGTTTTGTTGTTTTTTTTTGTTTTTGTTTTTTTACTCGGACCTAGTTCTTCTAGTTTCGTTGATCCGATCAACGTTTGCGTTGAGTCCGAGCTAACGAACCGAATAGTCGACTAGAACAATTCATAGAGATGAAAATTGTAGCAAAAAGCTGGTAGAAAAAGAAACTCCATTTTACGCGGCCTGAATGTGAATACGAAAATGTGAAAAAGCGAGAATCGATTCATTCAAGTGGCTATTTCGAACGGGGATCCCTTATTTCAAAGCGACGTGGGCAACGATGCGATTAAACATTCTGCGGACACTTCGCTGAACAGAAATATGTTAATAAGTAACTCCGGAAGGCGATGAACCGTGGTTCTACGTATATAGCGAGGTATTGATTGATTGGAAAAATGTAAGTAATTGAAAAACTATTGTCCCTCTGCTTTTGGATAGAACGGACATAGATCGCGGAAAAGAATTCTATTCTATTTCCGCTTTTCGTACAAATCGTCGGTATTCATGGTGAAATGACTTTTTTTTTTTCAAAGCGTTTCACAAAGGATGCCCCTTGTACGGGTTTCACCCAGCTGCAGCAGGGCTTCCATGGGAATGAAACCAATAAAACTTTTCAAGTTGTCTTGAGGGAGTCGTGCAGTTGCGAACGTTCTAGGGAAATTGGTTACACGAGGAGAACACCTTTGGCGCAGTAAAAAGTGAGCGAAACGAATAAAAGGGCAAAGGAGAAGAGAGAGAGAGAAAAAAAAACGATAGAATAAAAATAAAAAAGGGGGAAAAAAAGAACAGGGGATGGAAATTATCAAAAGTGGTGCACAGCGGAGCAAGAGTGGCGCGAAGAGTGATATTAGGTATAGGAAAATGCGGCGGATATTAGCTGCGCGTATATTTCGTCGTCTGAGGTAAATCGGTCACTTAAATTTATTGGGGTGAAATGAAAGATGAGTAGAATGTACATTGGTGCGATGGGAGGTAAGCGAGAGGAAAGAGATTGTTGAAAAAACTTGAACTGCGGAGTTTTTGAGACAATTAAAAAAAATTCAGCTGGGAAAACTTCCCGCGTTGGGTGGTAAGAGGACCGTTTAACACAATTTAGGGAAAACTCTCGGCAATTTTTCTACACGTACCTATATATATATATATAATATATAAACTCGGCCAACATCTTACCCAGGTTTCATACGTGCGGCGTTGTGAGGTACTTTGTTCAAGATTTGTAAACTCCCCAGGCCCAAGACTTTCTCAAGCACAGCTTCTCGACTCGAGAAGAAAAAGCTCAACTCAAACGCTTACGGATGCGAATTTTCTTCATCCGGCCTTGAAGTTTAGAAAAAGAATACGAGGAAGAAGAAGAAGAATAAGAAGAAGGAGGAAGAAGTGAAAAGAAATAAAAGAGGGAAGAAAAAAAGAAGTGGAAAAAACTTTGAACCTGTCAATTTAGTCCCCCCCCCCCCCCCCCCCTATCAGTTCTTTCGCTCCTACTATTTTAAGCCTCTTATTTATTATCTTCCCAAAGTTTGAAACTTTCTGAATTTCAAACCCACGCCGAGACTTGAACATTCAACGATTTTTTAAATCCTCCTTCAGCCGCAGACCTGGAGGGGCTTTTTTCACTAGATTTTGAACAAAACCAACCGGATAATATCGCTTACCCGTGCCACGGTCCAGCGTCCGTCTGTACCAATTTAAATGCCAGATCGCGCATGGCATATGTCACTTCTGTCCACAAAACTGGACAGACGATCCCCCGACGTATGTAAAGGTACATACAAACGTTCCACCTCCCCCCATGCGATGGTGGAAAATCAATTTTTCAACAAATTATAAATTTAGGTCCAGCATGGCGTCCATGGACCTTGGGGATTTGGGAAATCGGGGATTCGGGGATTCAGAGGTTGTTCGGATAGTCTGATACTCTGATGAAAAGTTTTGCAGTCCAGAACGGGGAGAGGAAAAGGGAAATTTCGAGCCAGAGGAAACCGTGTATTTATTTGCTATTCATTTATTCATTCATTTCAAATTTCAACCCCACAGTACATTACGCTAATTGCCGGACCAGCTTATTACTGAATGCAAAGAATCAATTCAAGCGGTTGGATGGTTACAAAGTTTAGGCTTATTATAGAGTATTCAGAATTCTGATTTACTTCGATGCGCAGAAACTGCTAATAACAAGAAGATTTGGAAAATAAGGTTCATGATTGGACCCAGGGAGGGTGTTTTAGGGGACTAAGCACGATGAGTAATTAAGTAGGTTGTATCAAGCTGTACGTATACGTATATAGATTCATCGTAAAACTGTTATTGGCATTTTTATTATAACAATGACGATTCAATGGGAGAACCGGAAGTGTCGGGGCGTGTAACTTTCCTGAAGGAATAAAGCTGGGTTTATCAAAGAATATCCTATACTGCACAATTGCTTTGAAGCGTTTAAGCATCCCTGGGTCTAGAGTCTAGACGGAGCCGTTTTGCGACAGATCGACGAAAATCCCCTCGTCAACGAGTCGATTGCGGACGGCTCCCAGGGCTTACGACTACCTTGTCCCCCGATCTTGACTATTGCTGCTTATCTCTCAAAGTATCGACGACGATGACGACGATGAGGACCATTCCCATGAGCAGCTTGAATCTCAATGCTGAATGTCAATGACACACTACTGGCTACTACTAGATTCACTTTCATATGCTCTAAACTCCTACCTAAGTACCCGCAAAATACGAAAACGAGATATTTTATCAATCGGTCGCTGGCAAATCTAATTCTAATCTAAATCTTTGAGGCAAGAAATTAGGAGACGGTAGAAATTTTATGTGTTCACATTGATTGAATTGGTAGCTATAATTTTATACCGTGTAGGTATTTTCTTAACAGGACGGTAGGACTTTGTACTCATTGACTGTAATATATGATGAAAATTATGTCAATCCATCGGTGATTTTGTTCACTGAGATTCCGAAATCGGGAGCTGGCAATCTCGACACAGCCTCAGGGCGGGCAATGTGTAAATTCGCCTTTGTATATGCGAATATAGTTAGGTAGTCACCAAGGAAACGTGGCTGGAAGTACTGGAACCTGGTGTTCCCCCGGGATAAGCTTTAGACGTCGCTTAAGCATCTTCACAAAGATAAGATCACGTCTCGGCAAACATGAGACGACGATAAACGCTCAATGATACTAACGTAGGAGGTTATATGCAGGTACATCCGCATACGTACCCATATTCCTGTGAATACCTGCTACTATGTAAATATATCCACAGATTGCTGTGAGTTAACCGGAGAAAAAATTGGCGAGAAAAATCGCAGAAGAAGAAGAAGAAGAAGAAGAAGAAGGTGTAGGAGGGAAGAAAAAACGACGGATCTGGAGGACGAAGAATTACTTGGTTGTTGTAATTTTTGGTTTAATTCCTTCTCATTCTTCTTTTCAGTTTTATCAAGAGCTGTGACAAATTTCGCAAAACAATGCCTGACAGCTAACGGTCCTCAGGGCTTTTCCTCGATGACGTATCTGCCGCAATTTAATCTCGAAGCCTCGGAAGGATACAAAGCGAAGCTTAGTCCGAAAGTTGCGGGCTATACAAAGCACCGACTACTTAATATCGAGACGGACTTTTCTAATTAACGTTTGTCTTTGAGGAATTATTTATACATCTTGGCTTATATATTTTCACACAGTAAACCTCCGCCTCTCCGCAGACTCATGAATGGAAAAATACTTAGAAAATTTGCACCTATTTTTCAATCCAACAAACAAATCGATGCTCACTTTATATTTTTATTTTCCTATAACTGTTCTCTTTTTATTCTTGTCTCAATTCCTCGAGTCAAGTTGTTCAGCGAGCCAGTCGACAAATACTAAAAAATAAGAACAACCAGCGGTATAAGCAAAAAAGCGAA
The DNA here is from genome assembly GCA_963989295.1 of Ametastegia equiseti. Lineage (NCBI taxonomy): Eukaryota > Metazoa > Arthropoda > Insecta > Hymenoptera > Tenthredinidae > Ametastegia > Ametastegia equiseti. The sequence goes on from OZ022393.1 coordinate 9,943,443, forward strand.
AAAAGCTTCGCTGTTTTGCAACAGGCACGATCACAGGTTTTTAATATTCAAACATCTGATAGTGATACTTTACTGAAATTAAGTTGAAATCGGTTGAGCTGTTTTCCCAGACTTGCAAATAGGCGTAAACTCATTCAAATGGGGTGAAAGAAGTATCCTCTCCGATTTTCAACAAAATCGGTTCAGCGGTGTGGCTGAAACCGTGTTTACAAGAAATTGGGGGGTCACATACATCACTCTTGAAAATGCTCGAAAACGACTACCCCGATGCCAAAATGTGCTCCCTATATGATTTTAGAACTTTTACTTGATCCGACGTTTTTTGCGATGACGAATGTATAAGGCACTCCGTTTTCAACGATCGTGCCTAAAAAAGCTCGAACCAATAGTCCAAGTTACGGTTCCGACTCTAGCATCGGTACAAAGATTGAAATAAATAAATTACTCGACCGATATTTTCGTTGGCAAGTAAGTTTGCCAGAAAAATCAACCGATATCGATAAGAATCGAATGTCAAAGTTCATTTATCACAGAACAGCGTGACTGATGAACTCGAAATTTTCCGTATAACGTTCAAACTCAATATATATTTGTCACACTTGAAATTGTCAAGTTTTGAATGGTACATGAAACCCCACCTATGAAAAGCCCTGACGTTTCCGTTTTGTCTCTGACTTTCCATCTTTTCCGTTATTTTAAGATTTTTTTTTATTCCGTTTTTTTTTTTTCTTGTTTAACGATTAAGCAAATACATCAAGTGTACCTTTAACCAGGCTAAAATTACACGGCGGGTAAATATTCCAGGAGAAATACCTACTCCGGAATGGGGGGGATAGGAGAGGGTCTGGAAGAAAATTGAGAAAGGGCGAGGTGAAGCCGAGAGGAAGATAAGCGGATGGATAAGGGCGAGTCTCGTTTCATTAGGCTGATACAGAATTATTACCGTTATAGTCGCGGGTTATATATCCGCGCTCACGAATGGGCGAAGCTTCGTCCCTTAGTCTCGCCGGACAAAGCACCGAAATTCCTGGCCTCCGGGGGGTGGGTTTCCCGAAACTTTTACCACGCGACGGTGCAGGACGAAAGGTTTATTGGACAGTCGAGTATCGGGATCGAGACCTGAGCCCGTGCTATACTACAATTTCTGAAGAATTTTTCTACCACTGATAAGAACTCGAGACGGAAAGCTATATCGCTTATAGGTTAAGGTACGGGAATATATCCACCCAAGAGCCAGGGAAAATGAAAAACGAAGCAAGTCCTTAGCTCAGAGTTTTCGGGGAAAACTAAGTATATTGCGGAATCGTTAAAATTAGGTCGAAGAAAGGCACTCTGAAAGATTAGTGTGCTTTTTTCCGTTTTGCTATCGTCCTCTTATATAGCATGCTCTCTCATACAAACATGAGTTGGGATTGAAATTCCGAATTTGAAAAGATCTGAAAGGCCAAAACTCTAAATCTCGGAATTCGCCTATGCAACGTCGTTTATTTGACAACTTCATCATGAGCAGCCCTTAAATTTCCAGATTTTCGGACTTTCTGAGCGTTGAATTTTCAGATCTTTGAACTCCCTGCATTTCGACATTTGAGAATTTCCAACTCCGGTATTCTAACGTTTCTAGAAACTTAGAATCGTGTTTCCAATAAATTCCAAATTCTGACCCTTGGAACTTTTGGAATTTGAAACTTCAATCTCGTCCCACATACATTACACCCCCGTCATCTTGTATTGTATGTACAGGTAGGATACGATATAAAGAAATGTTAAAGAAATAGCAAGACTGGAGGGCAGCAGGCTTTGTCCCTGCAGAGATCAATACCGTCGATACCAATTATTATTTTCCTTTACTGCAGGGCATGGTTTCTCGAATATTCGTAGAATTTTTCCATTTTTTTTTTCCTTTTCTTCTTTTCTTTATCTCTTTCTCAATCGTCTTCATCCCCGCGCTGAGGCACCCCATCGTTCACGTATTTTTTTTTAATATTTCGCGAGATAAAAGTTGGCCGGGGGTTTGCCATGCAGGGCCAGAGAGAAAGAGAGAGAGAGAGAGAGAGAGAGAGAGAAAGATGGGCGAATTTGAAGAGGGGGAATAAGCGAGAGAGGTGCAGTAAGAAATACGAGGCGACGATAAGGACCTCGAGTATAATGAAAGGCTCTCATACTTTCTACGCGTTTTAGCCAAGTTGAGCCTGGCTGAGCCTTGGCACGCACAATCAACAGCCTCGGGGACGAGTCTTGTCTAATTTCTCTGGAGATCTTCACTTTTCTGGGCCACTTGATTTTTTTACCCCTGAAACACAATTCCCTGATCATGATTCATGACTCCGGCTATCTGCATGCGAATTTATCGCTTTGGAAGAGACCAAAGCCTGCCTCGCGTCTTCAGGTTATATGTGGTAATTATTGCTATAGCTGATCTAGGAATTCGAGCTTCTAAGCTTGTCCATTAGCTGCATGGCCTGTCCAGTCTCAAGCACCTGGCCAGTACCAACCGTCGTCAAGGTGATATAATATCCGAGAACTCGACCTCCGAACCAATAACGGTCTGATGGCTGCCGGGCAAAGGACTGCCAATGAGCTATTCCAACAGATCGAACTAGCCATAGATAATCCCCGCGGGGTATGACGCCCGATTCAACTTGCTCCCCCCTGGGCTGAACCCCCTTACCCTTCATTGCCTCCTAAATAGAGCCACTGCTCAACTATATACCGTCCAGCATCCTGCAGGAATGTCTGCTAATTGTCTGGCAAGGCTACATGCTGGGGGGTTTCAGTTTATTCATTTTGATTTATTGAATAAAATGCACTTTTTCTTCGAAATAGAATCACTGGTTTTCTATTTCATCGACAGATGTCGTTCACCTTTCAATCGCGTACAGGTGCAAACCCGAATGGAAAAGATTTGAGGAACGTTGCTATCGCCCACGGAGTATCAACAGAGAGCCGAATCTTGGTCGGGTATCTAGTCGAAAAGTGGTTCCGAAAAAATCTAGCCTTTGGTGGTGGTGTGCTTGTCACAGATCCTCAGTATCCATAGTATAGATAGGAAATACTAACCCGAAAAGAAATTCTATACATATTATATGTATACACAATTTATGAATGAAACCAACCAATTATTATAGGATCGGAAATATCTACGCAATCGACTCAATGTTTGTATCGAACAAGAAGGCGGTCAGTTCGAACAATATTTACATTCAAAGTAGAACCGATCAATAGGTGGCCTTGTTTTTCATCATTGTATAAGCGAGGTAGTTCAGGGACTCGAGATCAGTAAAGTATCAGCTATCACACGCGGACCATCGATCAATATCAATCTCCTGAGTTTGTGTTATACTTGTGTTTATATACATTTATGTCATAATGACAATTTGATAATATGGAATAAATTGGAGTCTTCGTGATAAAATCATCTGGTCAAATATAAAAGTCTAGGATAAATTCATATGAAAGATTTTTAGCTAGCACAATATCAGTGATTTCCACGATAGTTTCTGGATAAATTAATTAATCAAGGAATTAATCAGTAATTCATTACTCGGATATACATATGAATAATTTCATTCTATTTATCATTAAATTACAAGTGAATTTGTAACAATAAACAGTTAATGTAATACCAGCTAATAGTGACCAGTGCGTAGTGTTTTGCTTTTAGGAATAATCCCTTACCCATATAATAACACTTAAGAAAAAAAATCTACATGAGATTACTCATCCTGAGATCCATTGCGCGCAATTGACAGATCCTAGTGACTGCGTTGATCAATTACGTATGCGTATCATTATTATAATCTCATTGACGGATTATTGATCGTAGACATACGGTAATTATAGTCGTATACTAATTGCCCCGTGTATTTAGCTGACTTCCCTAGTCAGGGCTAGGACCGGTAGTCCTAAACAAATCCAGGAGTCATCGAGGCATCCCGTTGATTAGCGGTTGATATAGGTCATACGCGTTTTCGGGATTTCGACGATCAGCTCACACACTATAAAAGTACGAGGATACGCGCGGTATTATCCGGCAGTGTGTACGCGACCCGAGAAGAGTGTACGACGTATAAACACTAGACCATCATACGTTTCCGGCATCAGTGAATTTAAATGGCAGAATACATATATTTATCCTTTGACAGTTGGATCTGTGACGTGAACCAGAGCACGTGAATTAAAATACTACATTTATTGTATATTTTCCTACTCTTGATATCGCAATGCTGGACGCTGAGGGTCTTGAGCGATAGGAAGACCACCTGGATTCTATACGAAAACAGGTACCTACCATTAATTACTGCATATCTGTAGTGAGAGCTTCTGCTCCTCTAGGTATAAATATACTACGTACCTACTCCGTCGCCCATGGAGCAATCTTAAGACATTCTAGTTCTTAATACCGTCAAAAGATATTCAAGCAAACATCACAAATATTTCCTCACCTGCAATAGTTTGAAATATATTGACAAAATGCAATGGGACGAAGTATAAGTTTCGCGATTGATAATCTCAAATAAATACCGTGAAGCGTGAGATTGACGTTAGTTTTAATCAAAAGTAGCTGCAAAACGCCGTTAATATTGTTGAATGCGTGTTTTCCTTGGCAAGCAAATTCTTTGCTCAGGTTCCGCCTACATAGGGTTAAAATTCATTCGCGTAGGTGTTTCGCGAGTAAAGTGGGTAACGTGAGTGCCAGTTGATCTTCGTTGAATACTCCGTACTTGTGTACATACATATATATACATATATATATAGATATATATATATATTAGAATCAAGGGAGATATGTAAGAGCTATTCGGCACACAGACGAGAGTATGGCATCTCTGAAGTGGCATGGCGGGGGTTGGCGTTGGCTTAAGCAATGCGCGTACAAACATAGCGCGCATACCACTGCAGCCCAATTTCCGGCTGCCAGTTCTCAGCCTCCTCGTTGGTCTAGTTTCCCTTCTATCTCCATAGACTCAGGCCTGTCCAATGAAAGTTCAGTATTGTCATGAAATTTCGTAGTCAAATTTACGAAGAATCGTTTGGACTTGGCTCTATTCTCTATTCAATGCTTGTATACTCTATGTAGCGAAACAAATTTCCTTCCCTTTCATGTCCTACTTTGTGATAGCTAAGCGCAGGGCCCTTACTCGTGTAGTGAATTTGAGGAACTTAGGAAACCATTAAAATTTAAAGAATCAACCATCGATTCAGGCTTACGTGTTTTTCTTCATCTTTTTTTTTTCATCTTTCTGTATTTTTCAACTTCCCGCTTGGAGAAAACAGAAAGTTATTATAATCATCCCGAAAACGAAAAGTTGAGTTTCCGCCAGATCTCCACGTTTCAAGGTCTAGACTCTAGAGAATCACTTCCGACCATTTTTTGTGTCCGATAGTATCTTGAGAACAAATCCACAGATTTCTATGATTCTGGTTTCAATCGATGCAGTTTTTCGTAACTTAGAGTTGATGAGATTTGGAATTCTGTCAGTCGACTAGCTTTTGGGTAATTGGCTGAACAACATTCTACAACACAAAATTTCAAATAGTCAAATCTCGATAACGAATCAAACGATTTTGATGATTTTGATGATTTTGATCTTTATCGATAGCAGTCGCTCCAATTCGAGTGAAATGACTGAATGTCGAAGTAGTTTTGTATTATTCGGACTTGAAAGTTCTGCATTAGAAGTTTTAGGACTGACCCATCGTGGTCAGGCATTTCACCTGCTGGTTTTTTTTGGTTTTTTTTTGCATGAAAGCACTGATGAATCATCGGATATTGACGATAATTGAATATTGATAATTGTTATATGTATGTAACTAACGATATTTCCCTACCGTTATGTATCATACAAAATCCGCAAAAAATGAATCAACACATGAGTGCGTTGATTAACGTTTTTATTAGTTTGGAAAAAACATTACTCAATCAATAAAAAATATAACAGAACCCTATGGGTTATTGCAGTAGAATATATTGCAAATTGAATTTATCAAGCAATTGATTATTGATACCTTCATATTGGAGCGAATTTGATGCTACTCTGCTCTATGGACTATGAACTGCGAACACTAAATAATGTGGCAAACAAACGGATGTTTGATGCTCGTGAATGTAAATAAATGAATAAATAACAGAATAAATGAATTACTGAACGTATCGTTGTGAACTCCGTACTATATGAAAAGTAGAGTGAATGTTATCGTTATCATTGCTATATTTTCTTCACAGATCGCGATTGTTGTGAGGTAATAAATTCTTTGAGGTGACGTACCTATCATGGAGGAATGACTCACATCATAAAGCATATCGTTGTTCGATCAACCCATTAGAATAGATGTAAAGCCATATATAAATGAATTTGCAGTTCTCCGTTAGAAAATAAAATACTTTTAACACGTCATGGATCTCCCGACAGTTTTTGGTAGGAAAAAAATTTACCCTGTCTTCTCTTCTTCGTCTGGAAATACCTGAAAATGCTATACATACCAGACGTATTCGCATTGCTATGCAATGAATCCCACGTACACATATTCGCCTACACGTGTAAGTACGTATGTGTTCGTAGGTACATATCCACCTCGACGTATAAGGGAGATTTCTGACACGGCCTTGTTTCCAGTAATTGATTTAATTAATGACAGAAGGGCAAATTGCTTTTCGACATTGAACCGATATATGTACGATTCGTAATTCGACCTTGTTCCACCCACGCAGACCATATTTACGCCATTTGGTATAAAAGGACGAGGGTATACGTAGGTACGAGTCAAAAACACGATTGACCACGTGTATTACATATCTAAGGGTTAAATTCTCGGTAGTCGAACGATTTCGCAGATTATTTCGGGGATTGATCATATCGTAACACTCATCAGTGTGGATAGCGTTATTCTTAAAAATGGAATTCATGCTGCTGCCATCAGTGTCGGTTATGGTAAACGCGAAATATTAGTGATTTGCCTTGGTTCCCTCTGTATAATTCTGACATTAGACATGAAAGAAAAAAAAAAAATATTTCCATTTTGAACGGAAAAACAATCGCTGAACAGATTATACCGATTCGTACTTCAACTCGGCCGTTTTAGCGCAAAGGTATGGCCTTTCCTCAGTCTTTCAGCTCGCAAACTTTTATTCAAAGCTTATTTTTCCATTAATCTTTTCTCTTGAATTAATTTATACAAAAGTTGAAATGAAGGAAATTATTCAGCAGCTGATTCTCCTGGCTTTTGGAAACAATTTCGATTATCCTACCCACCAAATAAAAAACCATTTGAACCAGCTGAGCAGAACAAACAAACAAAAATCACCAAGTTTTAGATACCTTGAAGAATCGGCGGTGAGGTTAAAGATTTTTCATTTGAAATTTGTTCGAGTTTTTATACAACAACTATGACTTTTCTAATTTGGATGGTATGGTGATATTTGATCAGCACGAATTTCTATCGGCTCCAAAATGCACATGCCAATAGAGAGAAAAAAAATAAAAAATAGAAAGGAAGTTACATAATACAAGAAGAAGAGAAAAAAACATACCCTCGTTCATTATTGGAGAATGTGGGGGTGGAATTTTTTTGAATAATTTCAACGTTCCCTAAGCTCATCTGGTAACCAAAAAAATTAAACAATGCTCAACCATTTCATTCGAAATATCCCAAATTCGCTCGACAATTATCCAGTGAGTGATCGAAAATCGTTTTCAGCATAATGGAAGCACTATGGAATTTAACGGGCCTTTGGTCTATAACCATACCCACAGAATAGGCACCTGGTTTCGCCACTGATTTCCATAACATCGATACGTGTTCGTGCGTTGATTTCGTTTCCAATTAAAATCTAATTAACTGTGTAAATTGTGCCCACACAAAACGACCCTGCGCACGTTTGACAAGAAATCTAAAACCAAATACATATGTAGTATATGTACAAGCAGTTTTAGTACACGAATCATCGTGGAATACACGACGGTTTATTATTTTATCACATGCTTAACGATTTCGATAATCTCGTCGATTTCATTCTAGTTTGGGTTTGTAATGAACTCGAAAATTAGTGTATTTTAATGATTTCTCACCGGAGGGTGGGTGACCTCGACGAATGTTAGAGAGAACGCTTAAAGCCTTAGGCCTGAGGTTCCGCAACGTTGAAACTCATGCTTCTAATCTTTAACTAGGGCGTTATCAGGTTAATTAAGGAAGTTTATTGCGCGAAAGGTTAATTGGAATATTAGTGTAAACGTTGTATATAAACTATAAAGCCGTAGTGCAGAGCTAGCTAGCATAATATTCTACGTTGTGTTTCAGTTTGTCTGGAAGAACTTTTAATATGATCCATTCGCTTGGATATTGGACACAATTACGAAGTGTTTCTAGTCGGCAAATTGAATTATGAGTCACGTACGCTTCTCAGCTCTCTACCTTGGCTTTTCTCTATATTCACACACTTTTCACACTTTTCACACATTTCATACTAATTCACAACGTTCGTTCATACCTACCCTGCGCCTTGTTCACTCCGTGGAAAATTTAGCCGTGTTCTTTTCTGATTAGGGAGAACAATGCAGTGGAAAATTGGTACAAATTTCATCAGACTCCGTCTTTGCCCCGCAATATTAACTTCCAAACTACCTACCTATCTACCTTCTACAACCAACTTTTCACGGACGATAAATCCTAAGCCATTATTGTTATTCTCTTTGCGTCTAGTCGACTAATTATCGGATAATATATATTACCCCCTCATGATGTCTCTTCCAACATGATTCCGGTGCAAATGCTAATTGGTGAATCATTATTGATCATCGTCATGCAGCCCAATTAGCTCTGTGTAAAAGAACCAACTGAAACAATCATTAACCTCATCTACTTTGGATTTAGGGCTCATCGTGTTTTTGAATAATTGATAAAATTCTTTTGTGCGCCTATCAGAAGACTTGTCAAGAAAAAAGTTTTTGTCTATAATGAGATTGCAGTGAATGTAGAACGTAGGTCGTCGGCGAATTAATCTTGCGTGGAGAGTCTGGCTCGAATAAATCATATTGTCTCGAATCTCTTATTGCAGTAGGAATAAATTTTGAATTAGGTATATACGTATATATATTTGGCTGGATATTAATGGTGCCTTTTCGGAATTTACTTTCTTGCTACATTTTATATATGATTTGACACGATTGATCGATCCCTCACCGTTAAACCTCGATTTTTTCAAATCCCGCAACTGGAGAGAAAGAGAGATGGAGCAGAGCACGATTTATTGAGGATTATAGATTGTTTCCGAAATCAGAAAAAGATTGAACATTTTTCTTTCAGACTTTTTGCGAGTCTTAGAATTAATTTAATTTTCACGGCCGAGATTTATTTTAATGATTTAATATCTGACGGGTGGGTAAATATCGCTAACGTTATTCAGAAGTTAGGGAAAACGTTTTTCAAATGAAAAGTTATCCAGATTCTAGTTTTATTTGTTAGAAGAAGAGAAGTAAAAAATCGAACTTAAGGCAGAAGACCAAAGATTATTACAACTTTTCATACTTATTTAAGACTTTGAGATGATCGAGGATGAAGCGCAGTTTCCTTTACAAAAGATAATTTAATCAATTACGTGCAGGCTTTAGTGAATATACAACAGCCTCGTTTTTTGAAAGTTTTTTCCTTTCCAGCGATACGTATATAGACATAACTGGAGGTTGATCTGAAATTTTTCAAGAAAAAACCATCCGCCGAAGTTCGCTCAAATTGATTTTATGCTTATATCTTCCTTCCGTACGAATATTTACTCAAAGGTTTTTCATTCCCCTTTGAAATTTCCCTCGCTAGAAAACTTTTTCTCAACCAATAAGTTCTCGGCAAAGTTTCTATCGCGTAGGTATTATAGCGACACACCGCGATGCAGGCATCGATTTATAGTTTATCCTAGCGATAACTCTACACTTTTTATCCTCGATTCTCAGATTCTCCAGCTGTATTTTTATCACCCGATCACATATGCAAATTTTCCTTACGCGCGAGTTCGTTTTTACATAAATTCCAACTGCATCTCCCCTTTTCGAAAGTTTTTCTTTTCCTAATAATTCATCGTAAAATCATTTCGCACCCCTTTCTCCCTATAGATTATCGCCTGTTCGGAACCGGTGGATAAAAAATATTCGAAAAATCAGCTAAATCATGTCAATTCGCACGTATGCCTCAGCTACTCAACTGTTGCGGATTGGCGAGCCATTCGGTTATATTCTGATTAGGTTGATGTAGGTATCTACTAAAAAGAAATTTATTGCAATGAAAGGGCGGATCGAAGTTGACCGCTATTATTTCAATCCGCGTTTTTTACCTTTTCATTTTTTATTTATATTTATTTGATTTTTGATTTTTTCATTTTATTTGATTTTTTTCAGCCAACGTTATTCTGCCATCGAGCCGAGTCGAGCCCCGTAGCTCGGGTGCTAATGTGTTGTACTGTAGTGGGAAGTTGACACATTCTCAATCAATCACTTGTCGCGCACAGCTGGTTCCCGTGGTTGTGTGTCCCGTGTCCATGGCTCTCTCGTTTTCAACCATCCCCAACCCCCCCGTCAGCTATTTCAACTTCGAACTTTTAGCTTCGAGCTTTTCGTTTCCTGCATCGTCGTCGGTAGCCCAATGCTGGTTGAAATTCTTCAGAGGGTTCCTTTCATTCGTTTTTTTTTTTTTTTTTTCGGTGTTTGTCGAAAATGCCATGTCGAGTTCTCCCTTTTTTTTTCAAAAACGTAGCTAGTGAGTCGTAGACCTTCGATCTTTGATGGCCGATACTCGACGGCGTCCACCTCCACCGCGGTGAGGCCGATTTTCACTGTTTTTTTCGCTTATGAGCTAGTTTTCCTTCCTACGGTAAAACTTTTCCAATATTTTATTCATAGGCAAACTTGCGTCATAAAAGCGATCCCCACGGCTCGACCGAAACGCTTTACGCTTTTCTCTCCCAGAGTTCCGTTTCTTGTTCCCCGCGGACCGAATGAAATCCGGGATTCCTTGGGCTTCTGAGGACCCTAACGCCGCTATACTGCTTTGCAACGAAGACAGACGCGGATATTCCCGGAAGGACCTCTTTGCTTCAACGAGTACTTTCAATGCTTATCTGACTATAGGATATCGCTAGACGGATTGATTCCGCGAGGTAAGCTCCCGACGCCATTTCCGGTTCTCCAAGATAGCTAATATCGATAGTTGAAAGTAAATGAATATTCCTATCTTATTTTCAACGATCACAGAAGAAACTGATGTATAGGCCAAACTGTGCGATGCAAAACCACCAAGTTTTATCAGAGATCGAAAATGTAAAAAAAACTAGCCTCTGCAATTTTTTCGACTTCATATTTTGTTGGAAACAGAAAAATGCAAACCTTGATATCAAATCTTAAACCATAATTTTTATGGTGTTTTTCTGACGCTCAAAAAGATGTATAATCCAAAAACAACTGAATTTGATTATCAATTGGTGGACTCTGCCAGTTTTTTTTTTAAATCAGCGACTCATCTCTGTAGGCGCTCATCAAAAATCATGTAGAGTATTCATTTGAAATATGAAACCATTTTCATCAAAATGTTAAATTATTCGTTTTGATTTTCACAGCTGGATGTGCCAGTTGAAAATAACTCATTTGAAAATTTTTGTTGTGAATTAAATATTTTACATTCAACAAAGCATTGCGGAGTAACTCAGTTACGTTTTACACAAAACTATATAATTTCTATCCTGTGTCACAACTTCTGCGAAAGCTCTGCTGTTCCATTCAATTATTAATCCAACGGCAGAGTGGTTTACTCTATTCACTTCCTCAATTAACATAATTTGAATTGAAATACCTAGTCGCAAAAACGTGTGCTAGAAATGTTCAAATCAATGGCTACCTCGCTATGTCTCCCAGCCTATAGATATATCGTTATTTTATAATCGTCATGGAAGTAATAACGGTTCAAATTATCTCGGGAAACGAGCTATAAAAGCTTAAGTCAGTTACGAGAGCTTAAAGCTCGGCTCGTAAAAATGGCAAAATCACCCGCGCATCCATGCGCGATATGAACCACGAAATAAACAACGTGTGGAATGCAGATGCAACGAATCCCGGATACATTTACGTATGTAGTTATGTCGCAATGGTAGTATTACGTGCGGTGAAATCAGAAACGGAACTTATACACCGCGGAGATCTTGTTGTAAAGGTATAAACTGTGCCTTCTCCTATTCACATACTCACCTTGTACATGCATATATACATACATACATACATATAGGAAGTTCGACAGGGTACGTTTTATGGGTTCACTTATAACTTGCGCCTTACAACTTCTGACTTACAATTCAGGGCAAAACTTCGTCCTTGGATTCATGCTCGACAATGAATATAATAGGTTAAGGAAAGAGCCCAGCACTACGTCAAGACCGTTGAACATTTATTTGAAGAAAATGATACGAGGTGAATAAGCACCTATGAGGAATACACCCTGGCACATTCACCTTAAGGTGATATAGTAGATATTACTTTCAACTTAACCTAGCTAACATGGAAAACATGAGTTTTATCGTAATCCCATCCGTTGGTTTTTTTGGTTTTTTTTCTGATGAAGTGACTTGTCAGCCAATTTCTGCCGAAAAACTGAATTCATTCATCGAAGGTTCGTTCGAATCGGTTGGGCAGTCGTTGAGAAATTGCGATTCGCATTTTCGAGGTGATAATTATTGGTAATAATGGAATTTTTAATAGACTCCCATATCGCTAGCTGCTAATTCACCTCGAAAACGCGATTCGTCGTTTGTTCCAAACCAAACAACCTGTCGGAATGAAACTCAAGAGGTTAACGCTTTGCTATGGCAAAAAGTGGCCAAGTATTTGACTGTTTGAAAAATACGAATAGAATTCCATTCAGATTATTATTTCTTTTGTTAGCTAGGTTAGGTTAAAAGCGACTACTTGTACGATATCGTCTTATTGATTAAAAACGACGCTGCAGTCGTGCCGTATCGTCTATATATTTTTTGGTATCTACCATACTACCCACTTTACCTAGCCACAAACTTTATCGTATAGTCATATAATTATCGGAGTAAAGTTAACACGGCCAGCACGTAAGATTTTCCCGGAGGACGAGATTCTGCCTCGCAGTTATACGCAGCTACAAATCCTACGCTGGTTAGCTGCCAGCTTTGAATCCCTAACGGCTGCTAAATTGTGGTAAAAGCTTTGCATGTTTGAATTCTGCGACCCGTTGGAGCTTCGTTTGCTAAAAGCTGTAGCCTTGCCCCAACCTCTACCATCATTCCTCCTGCATCCGTAAGGGTGGTGAAACGTTGTTGCTTCATCTTTAACGAATTTTAGTCAACAGACGGAAGAGAGGGTGGTATTAAAGCGTTCCGAAAACAACTTTTCCAAAGAAAAACAGAGATTTTGAGATAAGAAATAAAAATTACAAGGCGAAAACTCGAGAACGTTACGTTGATTTCATGCTTTGTGCGTTAGACTCGAACGTATCTATATCTGCAAAGAATACCTGAAAATTGTCATTCCTGTCGATAAGCGAAACCCTTCTAACGGCGAGAGGTGATTCTTTGGTCCAGTTATTCCTTTGTCGAAGTCAGTGTCTACTCCTTTTCGTTTTCTCATTCTTTTTCCCCCTTTGGCGTTTTAGCTTATAAGCGAGTTCTGGATATCTTCGATCGATTCTGCGTGACTTTCGAAACGACTTTAGCGTTATTAAAGCTATGCGAACCGACAAAATCGGTGAATAAAGGATCTTCGATTTTTTCTTTGACCACCGGAAGTCGACTGCTGTAAGCTTTCCTCCAATAACGAAGGGTGCCTGACGGTAAGACCGTTATTTTATACCCATATGAATTCCCATGCATGGACGCATACGATTTCGGTACAAGATTTTTTTCTCAGTACATCGCGAAGAAATATTCTGTAAAAAAAATTTTATGAAATTGATAAAAGCTTGAAACGATATTATCACAAATCGATATAATTACCAGCTCGAATCTAAAACTCGAAGTGTAGAGTCAATTCAGGCATATCTTGCAATAAGTATTTTTAAGGACATTTTTAAATGACTTTTTAACAGCGTTTACGACACGCGTTATCTCTGAAAGTTAAATTTGTGGGTACAACGTGTACTTGCTGTGTATATATATACATATGTATACATATGTATAAACGGGTGTAACGTGATATAGAATAAACAATGTCAGAAAGTTTTGCACGCGAGTTGGCGTGAGGGTAAACTTTTACGGTATTCCTTAACGAAATGTTGAATTAAGTATAACATGTGATTGCTCCTTGCTACGGGCATCTTGTAAGACGTTGAAGACTTTGATCTTGCGTACCTAATTGTCCCTTTGATCGTACGACCAGTAAGTCTTACTTTACAATTCAGGATCAGGAACGCTAACTCCCTCTCCTGACCCTTTTTCCCCTACCCATCATCCAATTATCCATACGCTATTGCTAAATGGTACAAATTTGAAGCTTGATCGAGTGAAGCTTTGAAGATAAATAATGAGTTCTCATGCATATGCGATTTCCATAAAAAGGCACAGATCAATTACCATGTTCTTGCAGACTGGACAGATTCCGTTCACATATGTTAAGGACAATGATTTTCACGGCATATTTGAGTCTGGGATCCATTCGCCACATTCTGTACTCGAGACTTGGACTCTAGCGACTCCCAGTGTTGGCTAGAACATTTGTTCTGCATTAGAAACGATCTATTTGGCAATTGATATCGTCGGTATTCGATCAAAGTTGGGGTGGTGTATTCACCCCAATTAGGTCCTCTGATCACTGGATGATCCTTGATATTCGATTTTCGATTACTTATACTTTTTTCCGATGGGGTTCTTTTTTCAACTTTAGGGAACTCATTCTACGGCTACTTTCGGGAGTTTGGTGGGGTAATTTGTGAACCTTGGGTTATGGCGCGTGTTTATGAATAGCGTTTCTCGGGCCTAAATCGTTTAAGAAGACTAATTGAACGTGTAAAGGCTAAGTCTACGACTCTTCGCCGTCGATAAAGTTTTCGGTGTAATACTATGCAAATTGGCGAGTCATCTTGTTGAAAGACTATATACCGACAATTTCTTGCTGAACTTGGCGCCTGTGCAGAAATAATCTAGCAAATTCAGTGATACCCCTATATATTTATATACCTATACCTTGTTCGATACGATTTTCGCTGTACATTCTTCCTTGTACCTTTCTTCTCACCTAACGTTTCGTAGTGATCCTAACGGCCTCGCATAACTTCTTTTTAACCATGACACGTGCGGTAAGGAAACTTATTGCCAGTTTCAACTCCAGTTGCATTATACTACCGGCTTTGCTCCTATTCCTTCTCTTTTTTTTCTTTCGGGTTATTTCCTCTTCTCTGCTTTCTTTCTTTTTCTCACTTTTTTTCTATCTGTATTTCTTGAGGCGAAGGAAAGGATCCAGAGAAGAAGACGGCATCGCCTATTTGAAAGTCTTTTGATTTAAGACGAAGACAACTCAACGGTATAAAATTATTGAACAAGTTTTATACATGCCCATGTGAAAAACGTCTCGAAGGACTTAATATAGATCCTCTCGAAAGACTCCATGTTTCCTTCAGGTGTGAATTTTTATACCTATAGGTACTAGCCAGAATACGCTGTAGGTCATCTGAATTTATACCGATATTCTATATTCAAATGCGCAGCATGCTGCGGAGTTACTCAGAATAGTCGCGTAAATTATCGACGTAGAAAAAAAGCTCCATTTTGAAATTTTTTTTTTTCCAAATCTTACCGTCTTTGCGATGATTGGCATAAGTTGTATTGATAAGTTAAATCCAATAGGTAGGAAGAAAAATTGGTGAATGGTATGAAATGCGCTTATATATGAAATAAGGGAGATTCATGGATTTTTATACCTCCGTAGTCCTTGCTCAGTCCTTCACCCTTTGTATAGGGAAGGTCGTAACTTCCTTACCCATATATTCGCATACCTATTTCGCATCCGGTAGACGTATAGAATATAGCGAAGCCGGGCTGGTCCACTCGGTCCGTCGTTAACCAAGATATCACGATCTTAAATTCCATCGGTACTCCGAAGCGAGGGTGAAATTTTAGGGTCCTCCAGGGATCCTGGAACGTCATTTTTGTTCTCTTTTTAACGTAAAGGTAGTACCCAGTCACACGATGCCCTAGGTGTTGTTAGAGGAGCCAATTTAGCCAGTTGTCATTGACTCCCATTTCAAACGCGATAATTTGGTCAATCATTCGATGAGTTACCGTCAATCATTAACGCCCGAGGACGGTCCTGACATATTACCTACCTTAATGACTGTTGCGGTCAATATGTCGAGGGAATGAAATATATGAATTGGATGCTTGGAATAATTCGAAAAACGCGTTTTTTTATTTAGGACAGCAAGAGGCGAAATGAACCTCCGAAAAGTTTGTATAATTGTTATTTGTTTTTCGGGGTAAATTAACGGAACTGCGTAAAATTGCTTTTTTATTTAATGAAAACACGCTCGTTCCCTAATTAAAGAACGTTCATTTTTGTAATTTTGTCTTTGGGGTAGGTATTGACTTCGTCCCCAGACTTTTCATTTCTTTTTTTCTGATACTGGCCGTAAATTAATTTCTTTGGGTAATCGGCAGTGGAAATATAAATTTGGAATCATTCTAATGGCTCTTATTTCCTTGGGGGACCAATTTCGCCCCAACCTTTATATACCGTGTATTGAAACAGTGCAGAAAATCCAAGTTTATCTCGATGTAATTTAGTCGATAAATTATTTTGCCGTGAAATAATATTAGGGCTTGGAAACAGGAGCGCGAAGTCAAAACTAATTCGAGTAGAAAATGTGGAGAGATTTGGCTAGCAGGTACCTACCTTACCGTTACTCGTCCTGATCCTACCGCGGTGAACGTGTGTTTGCGTAAAATTTACAAGTCCGTTGAAATAACACAAAGGACTTTTATTCGGAGCCGGTTATATTTTTTCTTGAATATTTTTTTCTCTTCTATTTCTCTCTTTTTGTCTTTCTTCTATTTTCATTTTCATTCTCCATCGTTTTTATTTCTTTTTTCACATTTCGTTTTGCTTTCTTGCACTCAACGAGAGACTCTTGCGTAATTGAATGACCATCGTCCGTCCGTGGGAAATTCTGGATATACAATATGGTAATTCACCTCTGCAAATCTGCAGTTCGTTTACATTTTCCAGTAAAGTTTGAAAAAATTGTTCCTTCCTCACGTTGTTCAACGTTAGTTTGCAGTCGGCCCTCGAATTGGCGAATTATTGTTTTTCGAATATCTCATAAATAAATAGTGATCGGGTTTGGCTGAATTTATGCACTGGATGTAACTTCGTCATATTATCTCTACTCAATCAAAATCATCGAATACATTCCGCGTAGCCACAGTATTTGAATTTCATTGAGATTACGACTTATTGCGGAATCGTAACACCGATGCAAATACGATAATTCTCGATGAACATCGACGGTATGATTAATGACGATCATGAATTTGCATAGTTTTATCATTATAGCCTGCACTCACGTAACATCATGAGAGATACAGCCTATTTTGAACGGCAGAAAAGCATGAAATATACGTTCATGAAAAAAAAAGAATTCTACGTCCAGCTTTCATTTCATTGGAAAAAAAAGCCTGTCATTTCTAAACTAAGCTCTCTCCGGAGAGAAAATTTATGTTTGAGCGATCTTGAGAGTCGTGCTTTGAGACTAACTGAAGTTGGGTCTAATGGAGTCTGGTGACGAAAAAAGGGCTGGCCTGGACCATTGGATGGGAAGCTACTTAGAGGGGCAATAACTACCATTTGAGTCCCTTCATTTGGGGAGCAAGTTATTTATTAGGTTTTTTTCTATACTTCTTTTTCGTTTTGTTGGTAAAGTTGCAGCTTATAACTCGAGGAGGACATGGTGAGGAAAATTTTCGCATTGATTACACAAAGTCGAGCCACGCGATAGTGTGAAGAATTGCGAATTAATCAAAGAGCAGAAAACGAGATAGAACGGCACTTTAGGAAAGGGTTTTCCCTTTGTGTGTACATTTCCATCAAAAGAGAAGTAGAAGCTCCAATAAAGAGCCCTTGAGTCAAAAGTACTTCAGCCCGCGCGCTTTGCAAAAGAGAATGCAAAATTTACTATGCCAGGTAGATACAGAGAATTTTTCATGCTTTTCTTTACCGTCTCGAACAAAAATATGGCTACTTTTCTTTCCCGATGTAAATTAACCCGCTGGTCTCTTTCGACGGCGAGTTATGTCTCTTCAAATATCGCTTTTTGTAGATAGTAACTTATTTACGTCCACTCCCCTCCGCGTGCATTGAATATTTGAAAAGGGACAAATTTCATCTAACCAACGTGTGTGAAACTCATACTTATTTCATATCTCATATCCAGGTTTCGTAGAGAGATGAGAGGTTTGGTATTTTCAACCTTAAATATAGTTCCTTTGTGCGAAGAAATGGATTTTTCAATTTTACCCTAAACCTGCGAAGTTTCTCCGAACAACTCAATTATGTATTTTCAAAATATTTTTCTTATAAACTTCTTCAATTTGTTGCCACTTGGCTATCGACTGATTTAAAAAAAACTTTACCGCGTCCCGGGCTGGGATCTTGAAGGCAAAAATAAATAAAAAATTTGTTATTCAACGCACGTTTGCGCTGTGCATATTAAACATATGTAAATGCGGAGTTTTATCAGCCTCGCCTAGACAGCAGGCTGTATACACCCTTCCGCATATTTTACTTCGTGGCATTCTTTTCTAAGACAAGTTGCACTTTCTGAATTAGTTACAGAAATTGGATATCTTGTTTCTTTCATTTAACGAGAATGAAGAACGTTGAAAATTTTTCTTTCTCGACGTTTCAGCCGAACGAGTCAAGTTCACTAACGTTATATATTATCAATTAGTCAAGTTCACTTTGGAGCTCGCTGGACTCCACTCTGTTTCAATTGCGCTTTCGAGCACTTTCTTAGGTCACGTTCGCCAGACGTTATAGTACAGGGCTGGCGACAGGCGTCTTACATTAGTATCAGGACTTCGACTCTCTCTCGTAATGGAGTAAACTAAAGTCTGGCAACTACTGGCGATACGTCGAAAAAACGCCGTCCCTCGATTTATACTCTGAAAAACCTTTTTACACGCGACAGATGAGGACCAGAAAAAAAATGTCACAAGGGTTTTTACTACTTCACTCTTGAATTTTTATGAAAATAAAATTCACATCAATCACAGAGGATAGGCTGGCGAAGTGGACTCACTAAGGCAACAAGGTCCCAAATATATTTCCAAATTCTGATCGTTTTGAAATTGTTCGAAATTTTTGACAATTTTTAGGGGCTTTTTTTTCCCTGCATACTTCAGTGGTGTCAAATTTTTCTCTCTCGCACGGTAACTAAGTATAGATACGAGCTGTGTGTGTGTATAATGGCTCATGACTGATAGCGTACTTTGCTAGTACAAATCGTACTTTAAATGGAACATTTATTAACAACCGGGAGTAACACGAATCTGGAAAATAACTCACTTTGCTATTGTATCACGCGACTGCATTTCAAAGCCCTACAGCCATAATTCTTGTCGGTTGCGGTTCACGTGTCTAGAACCATTGCCCGTTCCTTATACAATCGGTTAATACATCCCGGCGGCTTCTTGGCACGGCTTCGAGGTGTGGCATGCAATTTATTATCCTTCGGTGATGAGGACGTCTCGCAAAGAGAAGCTCAGAAATCGAATCGGGATTATTGAAGACTGACAAAGAGCATCGGGCTGTTAATTGCAAGGAATGGTGGCTCTTTCCATCTCAATGTAAACCACCGACGGTCACGGCCCCGGAAAGAATTACTACATAGGTATAAAGGGTGTTTTCGCTTTGCAAGAAGCAAGAGAGAAAGAACGAAAGAAATAAAGAAAGAAAGAATGAAAGAAAGAAAGAGAGAGCGAGAGAAAAAAAACTCGTAAAAAGCTCGGAAAGTAGGTGAGTAGTAAAAGCGTCAAGATCCAAGCTTCGTTGATCATGCCACATTCTATATGGCTTTACTTTCTATGGCGATCTTGGAATCGCTTTCTTAACCTTTCCAGCGCTTTTACGGTTCCTCGGGTGCATCTTTCCACGTACAAATCAAATTTCAACAGTGCAGTCACAGTGTGCGAAATTATAGTTTTCCGCAAATATTTTTACCACGAAAAATTTGGTACCAAGATACACGGTTCAAAATATGCTCATGATCGGAATTGAATGAATTGATCCATCTCATGACGTCGTTTTTTTATCTCTTGGGCTATTTTTTTTCCTCATCATTTCAAAATATTGATTTATGGTTGGCAAAATACAAGTTTCAATACTTGACAAAGTTTCAATCAAACAATTTTTCACTTTACACGCGTGCAAATGATTCTTCTTGAATTTCGAAATACTTACTGGTATATATTATACGGTGTGTAATGCATATATGTATGTACAAAGAGACTCTGGCAGAAAGTTCGGTGGAAACTTTGTACAAACGAGAAGGTGGAAGTCAGGAAGAAAACTGTTGAAGCGAGCGGGTAACTTTACTGACTACAGAGCAGCATTATTTCCGTTAAAATCTAAGAGGACTGGAGTAAAAAAAGAAGAAGAAAAAAAAGGAATGACAAAAAAAAATGAAGAAAATTTCCAAAGTTAGGTTACTGTTTAGCATAATTACGTCGGGAAATTTTTTTTCTTTCTTTCTCCTTATTCTTTCTTTTTCTCACTTCTGCCGATGAGAAATTTTTGCTAATCGCCAGAATCCCGGACTGAAATTGTGAAATTGAAAATAACCAGAACAAACGTGATTCTGGAAACGAATTATTAATCTCTTTTTCTTTCTCTTCTCGCAATCGAGATTGAAACAATAAACCAAGCTTAATATATTCCGCCGGTAAAACATTGTCAAAATTCGTTTATTCTCTATTCATATACTTTTCACTCACCAGCAATAAGCCTGAGACACAGACACCGCGGGTTATGCATATGTACATCCTACCACCTTTTCCCTTTTCCCTTTTCCCTTTTCCCTTCTCCCTTCACCCGATACCTCATCCCCATCCGGAGCTTCTCTGTTACGTGTAAATTAAGTTTGTTTTTGGAATTCCCATAAACATCGCTTATACACGTACGCAGGATAATTTAAAACTCGCGTTAAAACAGGGGTGTTTTTTGGGGAGAAAGTTAAGTCGATAACAATGAATAAAATTATTTAAATTGCAAATGAAACCACATCTCTGGTTGGTCCAGATATAAACAGGATCTGTCACGCATCGATTATACGAGTCACAATTTCATCTCTTCGCCGCAGATCCGATACAGAATAATTCAGAACTTCATGGCTTAACTTAGAAAAAAAAAGTGCCAAGTCTAATATACGCATCGCATAAATTACCTTATTTCTTTCTTCTCACAATACATCCTTCATCTTATAATACACCCCCCGTATTTCAAAATACAAATTGGGAATCTTATCAGCTTTGGTTGCGCTTAGGTATATATACTATAGGGCCTCTGCTTTTTCGTGTAAACAACTTGTAGGTATACCTCGTTGAGAATAAATATCACCGGTATAGATTCAAGGGAATTTATTAGCCCAAGATACTTTTAGTTGGAATTTATTTACATAGGAGAAAACTTGTTTAATTATGCAAAAATCCGATCGAGGAATTCCTTGGCAGTTAATCGGTCGGGTTAAGCAATTATTCAAGGGCTAGACAACCCGGGAAAAAGTCTCATTTTTCACCAAAGTCCTGTAAGCTCGCGAGTAGGTGGGATAAAGTTCGAGGAAGTTGCACCTGGGCGTCCTCGAAGCAGGTGTAGATACAGGCAAAGGTGGATTGAAGGGACATGAGGCGAGCGTGGAACTCAACACGTAATGGATAAAAAACTGGAATCGAGGAACGCTGCAGGGAATTTATCACAGGGCAAATTCGGGTTGGAAGACTTTATTCGAGAAAATAATTCGGGGGCAGTTTTGGCAGGTAATCAAACTTTTTTCACCGATACTTTGAAACCCCGAGAGATATAATGATTAGAAATTGACAGGGCTTAGCTTTGAAAGAAATTTTCGGCTTCCCGCTTATGGCTTCGAGACGCGGGTATATATAGGTACGACTTTGGGTATAAATTTCAATAGTTATACTTTCTGCTCTGTCAGCTGAATTGACTTTCAAATATCTCTCATTGCCAGACGCGAAAAGTTGCTGCGCCTAGAATAATAATTCTGGCGGATATAAGAAAAGTTCAAAGTCGTCGCGCACGCAAGTTGGCCAACGAGTTTCAAGTCCTGCCCGAGATACCCCAGGCTAGTCTCATTTCATGAAAATTCACCCAATCACGATAACTCAACAATCTCGTACCCGAACCACGAAACCTCTTCAATTTCAAAAATAGTCCTTACGAACCACGTAGAGCAGCCGAACGTCGCGTCGAGGAGTTTTCCAATCATTTTTTAATACACAAACGATTTCCACTTCAGTCACGCCGCATCACGAATTTCCCACACCCGTATGCGTCCACGTTTAATTTTGCATTTTATTTGTCAATAATAATCAAGAGGGGGTAGTTTTTACGTTGATAGCAAAAAAAAAAAAAAAAAATGACAAAACCCCCAGGGCTTATTATCGGCCTAACGGAATTTTCGCTTGCGATCCATCGACCAACGCTTCAATTCATTTTATGTCCAACCCCTACGATACTTTTTAGCTCCAAAACGATCCTCTGGGGGTTTTATTTCTGCTTATAAACCCGGCCTGTTTCCGGATCTTCGAAAATCCAAGTCGTAAAACTGAAACATGGAATAATTTCGTTTCGTAAATTTATTCAACCGAAATTTTTTTTACACATTTAATCAACAATATCGCGAAGAACTTCTTCCGCGGAGCTGCCTATTTTTATTTCTCCCTCATCACCCGATTCTACTCACAATTAGGAAAGTTTGACGATTCTCCGAGCAGGGTTTGCAAAATTCTCGAGATAATCCTGATTACGAGAGAATAAAGAGCGAGAGAGAGGGAGGTAGGGAGGGAGAGAATTAATTCAATTTCAAGCGGATCATAGGAAACGAGGGACAATTTTATCCCGTCGGAATGACGTCGTTACTCTCAGCTCGAACGTTATGGCCGGACAGGTCATTCGAACGGGCTTAGAGTAACAGACCACCGCTGAAAGTGTTCGGCTTACAAAATGGTCGACGGATAGCCATTGGTCGAGTGTGTTCAAACCAATCGTTCTTCCAGTTGGGGAAATTTATTTTTCCATTCCTCAAGTGTCCCGGGGTCCAAGTCCCGCGAAGGTTTTTCACGAAAAGACACTTGACAGGATTGTAAGTACGAGACCTTTTCCGATATCAGGGATCAGGTGATCAACCAACGTCTATGAATGTATGGTCGATTCTGAAAAATTTCTTCTCAACATGGAGGAAAATATCGAATCAGGAAAACCAAAGCGTATTTCAGGAATTGTCGAAAAGCGTAAGGGAAGTTATATGATGAGAGCTGATAAAGATGTCTCCGATTCGGTTTTCTCCTACTATATGATTCAAGGTCTTTTCCGGGTCAATTAATGTCATCCGCTCGTGCAGAACGTAATCCGATTTGTCAGAGATTTATTACGTCAACTTTTATATCCCTGCTGGTAATTATTAAAATTTCAAAGTACGGTGGACCATGACGGTGCAGGAACTATGCCTGCCACTTCGTCGTCATCGTCGTCGTTAATTACCCGCATTGTCGATACTCTTTACATGTCACTCGAGCGTTACATGAAATCTCTTTGACGTTTGGAAACGAGTATTACCTACGCCATTTTCTGAACGGACGGGTAACCCACTAGTGCCCTTTTGCTTACGAGGGTGAAGAAAGAATGACATCATTTTGGTATTGGGTCTGTATTCAGAGGGTGAAAAACCGAAGAGATAAAGAAGGGTTATAGGTAAGGGCTGCAGGTAGGCACATGTAACAACACAAATGGGAAAGAGAAAAAGCAATCGAAGTCAAGGAAAGTAGAAGGCGGGTCACTGTGGGGGGTAGTTTAGGGCCAGTCCCTGGGCTAAGCTTTCTATAAGTGGCGTGCGGGAAAATAAAAGACCGCAGTAGTTCAAACCGTGAGAAAAGAGCGGGGAATCGATTGCGGGGAACTTAGTACCACCAGCCACAATATTGCCAAAAGCGAAAGTAGAACCGGAGACTATCACTTCACTTTTCTTGTGTTTCATTGTCAGACGAATTTCCGCGGGTTTTCCTGGGATGCTAACGAACTTGGGAAATATCGTTCGCACGGAATCCAGACTCAGGCCTAATAGCCTCTTGGCGTGTCAATATCTGATTTCAAACCATTGTGAATACCATTTCGAATTTTGCGAGTCCCGCATTAATGTCAAAATCAAAACGAAGGTAATTTCGCTCGCGATTTTCTTTCGAAAAAAAAAATCAGAGTGAGCAGCTGTACGTGGATTGAATCCTCCATAATTGAATAAACGGTGTTTAAAACTTTCGAAATATTTGCGAATTTGGCAGGAGCCATTTTTGGCTGTACTTTGATGCACGATAATCTTCTATTTCCGTGCACAGAACTGCTGTGCTTATTCCCATTTGTGTAGAGGTCCCTGCCTTGTCCTTTCTATACACATTCATAGACGGCTGTATCTCGTCAGACAGTAATTCGAAGTCCTCGTTTAGGAGTCCCACGCAAATATACCCTTTGAAATTCCCAAAATGTTATGCAGAATATCCTGCGAATTAGTTAAGCTCAGGATTCTCACGCCTTTAACCCCTTTTTAACGACCCACATTTCCGTCGAGATACGCCTTCGCAGCAGAGACTAAAGACTGAAAAATCACCAGTTTTTAACCTGGGTTAGCAGTTTTTACTCATCTGACAAACTTTAAAAAGATTCAATCCTGTTGTTCCTTGGGGAGTTCGAGGTCCGGCTTCGCCCTTATTTCTTGACCTGCGGGGCTTCCAGGCGCCAATATTAAATCGTAAGGAAAATTGAGAAAGGGATCAAGTCCAAATCAAAATCAACTTGGTTAGAAGTGATTTGTTTTATTAAGCGAATTCCTCCTCATTTTTTTTTTTTTTTTTTACTCTTTTTATTTTCTCTATTCTCCCCACGGGATGTCCGCTAAATCCCTCAAGGGTTACACGAGATCAACTCGTTTCTGCTCTGAGTTCTTTACTCGTACGACTTCACCTGTGTTTTTTTTTTTTCTCATTCCTTTTATTTATTCTCCCTTTTATATTATCAGTCAGGAAACTAATCGCTCCTAATCTAACTCTTTTAACTTCAATGTACCCGCGCATGATCTCTGCTTCCACATCCTGGCGCGAAGAACATCACATGGACCAATCTTGGAAAAAACCAGAAGAAACTCTCGTTCTTGGCTAGGTGTAGATTGAGCCGGGTTTTGGTAAGGGGTGAAAACTTTTCTCACCAATCCCTGCGTCTTGGTGAGCTCAAGCTTCACTTTTGGTGAACGAAAGAACGAACGAATGGTGTGAGAATATTGCTGCACAGTTTAGCCATGTTCCACGCCTTTTTATCTAGCCGATAAATTCTGCAGATAGCGCGGGTTCTGAAAAAGAAGAAAAAAAAAAAAAAAAAAAATTGGGTTAAGTCGGAAGCGTCGTATTTTATCGAGTCTAAGAAAGCTTGCGACTTATACCATAGACGTGCGGTGGTAGCTGCTGTTGAGATCGACGATGGTGCTGATACCAACGATTATGGTGGTGGTAGTGATGCTGATGGCGAGGTTATAGTATAGGTACAAGAGGGGGGAAGATGACGGTGGATTTTTTTTGGGTCGGATACGTGCTTTATGGGGTGGTGCAGCCCCTCTCCACGAGGATATTAAAAAAGTGTAATATGTCCGATAATTTATGGGTGGGTAATTATTTTCAACCAGCTGGATCGAAAAAATTCTACACCGAGTTAAACCCAGAACGAAAAATCTCGAAGGTATACTTCAACCCTGCCAACCAGGCGTAGGCCGGTATACCCCCATGCTAAAATTAATTAACTTTCGACGGACCTTCCTATATACCTACCTACCCACTCGAAGTGTAAAAAAGTACGAGAGAAAAGTTAGTCCGAAGCTGCGACCTTTACCTTCAACCTTTTTATTTTTTTATTTTTTATTTTCTTCTTTCTACAATTTTCGGAAGGTTCGTTTTCACTCATTTTTGACCCTCCGTCACTTTATTTGGTTTCAAAACTTTCGAGTCAGAGAAAACTTGTTTAGATCGAATATTTTTTATATTAAGCTGCAAGTTTCGTGATTATCTCATATTTCAAAAACGATTAGTCTCCATTTCGTTGTTATATCCTTTGGAATTTCGTAAATTAGAACGGTTTCTTCCCTGTGCTTTACTGTATAGAAACCCAGAACGAAAATGGTATACCAACCATTAGTCAAGTCTGACCGAAAGGAAACGCGAACGTGAGATTAGGGCGAGTTAATTTGGACATTATTGAATCGTCGCTTATCCCACGAATCTTCTAATCGACGTATCGTCGTTTCAGTCCCCCAAGGCAATCAAACTTTGTCACAAAAAAAAAAAAAAAAAATCATCAACTAGACCATTTTGCTTCACACAAGTTCGCAACTATTCTTTTTCTTCATCTTGCGAGGTTTCTGACCTCCTAACTTTGCCACACGTATGCGTGTGACGTAGATATAATTCCTGTTCATGGGGAAAGTCCACCTCAAAATTCGCGATCGAAATGCAATTATTAAACATCGAGACGTGCATTTTTGATTTTTTTTTTTTCTCGTCGCAAGCTCCTGCATAATGCGAATTCTGAACTCGAAAAATCATTTAATCACTGGAAAGGATATGAAGTAGTATTAATGAGCGATGCATGGAAATCACGGTGATAGTTGTTGGAACTGGGGCGATAATTAGCAAACGCGCAGATGTCCCTTGTGGCTGAGCTGCCGTTTGCATTGCGGGTAAATGTGGATATTACGGCTGCACCCCCTACATCGTATACGTATACGTACATATATATATACTATATACTAACACGTATGTTTGTATACAGTACATATACCTATACGACTGATCATGGAATAATGTGGGCATTCCTTGATGCCCGAAAGCGTCATATTACCTGTTGCAGGTCAAGCGCGGCCAGATATCATCCTAGTACGGTCGACCGGCTAGGGGTGGTCTTGAAAGAAATTCATCCCCCAACGTATACCTAACATCGCGCCACTTTCAGCATTCCTTCTCTTTTTTTTCACCACTCTTTTATACACAGCTGGGTGAGAAAAAAAAGACGGGCCGGATTATTTTCGCGCGACGAAAACAATTTTCGAGCTTAGTGCGCGTCAGAAGAGCTGAAAGACTCCCCTGCTTTTCACATCACTCTATTTTTCTTTCTCGTTCCAATTCTCAGTCCTCTATTTCTACAGTAGGAACAAGTTCTGTGTGCAACGAACGCCATTTGCCTTTGAAAAGTTAAGCTATTAGCTTTGTGGTATTTGATGGATAAATTTATAAACCCCGATATATCATATTCGTGTATATTATATACCTATGTATCATATACGTGTATATGACTATAAGTTGATAAATCGACCTTGGTATGTAGAGATTTTCTATTGGTCCGTAGACCAACGTCCGTAGCATTATATATCGCAGTTTTTTTATTTTTTTTTTTTTTTTATGCGACATAGCCGCGAATGTGGAGAACAATGGAAAACTTTTGGAATCGACAGCTCGCCGAAGAACCTGACATTCGTTTCACAATTAACTGGAATTGACACTCAAGTGGTGCAGGTACACTCGAATGGCGTAGTCGTAGAATGGGGAAAAAAAAAACGAAATCTGAAATGAAATTTGAAATTCAGATGTTTTTTCAAACACGATGCCTCGCTTCTTCACAGCTTGCAGGAAACGCGGATTGCTTTCATACCCTTCGAGTGGGGACTCCGATCGTGGTTTCTTAAAATGCATTATTTTGTTCTCTCTTATTCAAGTCATTCATAATGCAAAATATTACCTATATATATAGGTATATGTATATTGAACCTCATTCACCATGACATGACCATTACAATTATTATAACTGTTGACTACATCTATCTTCATCCTTTGGGATTAAATTTGACAGTTCGAAACCACGTGTGAACATGATTTTTTAAAATATATAAATTAAATTAAATGTCATGTCGATAAGTTTTGCCTTGATCTCAATTCAAACCTAGTTGTTGTTTAACTAGGCCTGACGATTATTACTTTCAACTAGGAAGCATTTTAGTAATTTGTGTTCGCCTCGAACCTCATATGAGCTTGCAATGCATAAGGCGTGTTAACCAGGTCATCGAAGAACCTTGGTTCTGTTCTAAAATGTCATATCCAGATACGTGGGAGAGAAAGTCCTTTTGTTGCCCTTTCTCAAACAGGTAGGAAACCACAAAGACTTGCGAGGATGATAATATAGCAATAATATCGAAATAAAAGAGAAGAAAAAGAAAACGTGGGAGAAATTTGCGGATATTGTCCCTTCCTGAAAATGTGTTATGCTTCGCTATACATATTATATAGCGATGCTGGAAGGAAATAGTGTAGTGTACCATTAGTGTGAAAACTGGTGCAAGTATTTGGGCATTTAATTAAAACAGAGATGGAGACAATAGGAGAGAAATATATTGGGGAAAAGGAAGACAGGGTGGCATTGTCATGGCTCGAAACTCCGGAGCCTTCAAGCTCCTAAGCTTTAAGACCCCTCCAGGTCTCGGCCTCCCCTCTTTTCTCCAGTCATTATCAGTTCCAAAGAAAGCAATTTTCCAGTCTTGCTTGCCTCTAACGACTCTGGATTGAGGGTAGACATTCCGTCGATTTACCAGCGTTAAATCGTAGATCGATCGTTTGTCGAGGATCGAAGCTACGAGTTGGTACCTACATACCTATTATATTTGAAAGCAGAACTTTTAACGGAACATGAAGAGAGCGTGATGAGTTTGCGACCTCTTTGACTTTTGAGTTCACGTCTAGCGGTGTGGAAACGCAAATGGATCCAAGGAATTTCTTATATTGTGATACATCGACTTTTGCAACATTTACTATTTGTTATACTGGAAATGGTGATTATTTTCTATGAAATATTTTCAGAATTACCTATAGCCAAAATTGGCTGCGAACTTTTGTATTCGAAAACGTTGAATTTAGGTTAAAAACCAGCAGCGTGCCATGTCAATGAACCACAGCTAATTGGTGTGGTTAATTATTTCGCCACCGAGTTACACAAGCTCTCGTTTAAATTCGTCAGTATTTGCATAACGCTGTTACTCTTCAGCATCATTAAACTTATATATATATATATATATATAATATTGTCGCAAATGCACACAGGTCAGTTATGGATGCGAATTTAGGTATACAGCAAAGTTCTGCTCTGCAAATCGCTAGTGTAACGAGAATCCGAATATGTGGGTACATATATAATTTAAACACCGCGCTAATTTGAATAATCATATAATTATTGTATTCACTCTAAACGTTTGCACAACGTAATACAAACTGTTACAACCCGGAAAGAAAAATAAAAAAAAAAAAAAAAAAAAAAATAAAAAAAAAAACGTACCAGAATAACGCAGAGGAAAAACTCTATTTGAATATTCATGAAGGAGGAAAATTAGCAGAAAATATTGACTCCGGGACTCACTGACCCTCCGTGGAAATGTGTTTTTTTTAATTCTTCCAACGTTTTATCTGTTTTTGTTTTTTTGTTTCGAGAAACGAGATAATGGCTCATTTGCAAAGGTGTTAGTCCTAATTTTCTAACCAATTTAAGGATGGTTCAAAAGCCTTTCAGTACTCGCAATATAGGACAGCGGAGCTATACGCGAGACACCATCTGTACATACCTAACCCACATTGCAGTACTTAGTTGAAATTTATTCGCAGTAAAAATGGCGGTGCTGGTTCTCTTTACTCGGGTAAAAATTGGAGGTGCCACTTACTCGAGTACCAGATAGCGGACTGGCTCGTTTTACGAGATGACTTGATAGCCTTAGACGGGCTGGTGCACCTGTTGGCCATGGGTATAAGGCAAGTACTATCTACCTTATACTTTCATTCGGCGTAGTACTCCAAAGGTAGCTGAATTAGGCGTATAGAGCTTGCCTGTAAACGAATGATATAAGACTTACTTAAGAAATTGAAAATGGAAGGACTACGAGAGAGCGTTTCAAAGGGAAACTGCAAAGGCAACAAGGACGATTATTATTCTCATTGTATAAAAGCGGCTCTCGCTTCCCTAGAAAATATCCTGGATTTGCTCAAAGCTCATGACTACAAAGAATAGCGACAACTATACACAAGAATAGGTCGCGCATTAGCCAGCCGGTGCATCCCATAATATATTCTTTTGAATTCAAGCATGAGTATGTAATATAGCTGTGCAGAAATCGCGGAGATTTGTACAAAATGAACAGTTCGTCTTGGCCGTGGTATTAATGTACTAGTGAATTTTTAATCCTGAAACTGCAGATTTTCTCGCCCCCTGCAGTTGTTGCTATCCTATACGGCTGGTATAGCGATATGCTCTAGACATAGCTGCCATCGTGCCGTTACCACCGCCGCAGCTTATTACTATTACAGAGGTTCGTTTCACGAATATCCGGCCAACGCCGCAAGCGGTAATTTCCGGTAGCGGAAGTCAGGCACGAATATATCTAAACAGATATAGAAGTGGGTAGATGTAGACCCCGCTGCGCTATCCCTGACGTGTTAAAAGGTGATTTTCAAGGTATCGTTAATGATGTCATTAGGGAATTCCCCCGTCAAAAGCTCAGCCTCAAAAGATGCACGTTTACTACAGGAGGCCTCGAGACTCCTTTGAATTCTTTCGGCTTCTCCTCAGGGTTGTTAATTACTTCACCGAATCTCACGATTTATGTAAATTTGTCAGGTCTTCCCTGCATTTACTTTCTATTTTTATATTCCCTTCGCTTCTCTAAAAAACCGAATGACAAACTGATTGATTCACCTGCCTCATTCAAAACCCGCTGGTGTGAAATTCTTGATTTACGCGACTGCTGAAAATTTGCCAAAAATTTATACCAATTGAAAAATTGATCCGTTGTAACGCCGAATGGTAAGGGTTGTGAAAAAGACTTCGAATAAAAATTCTTTCATACGATGAGATTTATCTTTCGAGCCAAATACCTTCTGATAATGCTTTTCATGCCCGTAATATACATTTATTTTTTTTTTCGTTCTGGTATACAATCTGTTGAAATGATCTGCTCCGAAATTGCATGTGATTTTTTTCTGATCAGTTAAATTGAAGATGCTATTGAGCTGACAGCAAATACTAGGTGGGATAAAATCAATCTTAGAAAATTTTATACCAGCAGTAGATAGACGGATAGATAGAGTGGGGTGGGTACAGACCTTCCATTGTACACAAGAATCGTGTTCAAATTGATCACCGCATCTATCTCAAGTTCTTTTCTTGCACATTTATAAGGTCTTGGTAAACTACAATGTGATTTTATCATATTTTCGTTCAGCCAGTTTGTATCTCAATTTTTCAAATGAAAATTCGTACAGAAAGAGAGGACAAAAAAAAGGAGAAAAAAAATTACAGCATCCATGTGAAAAATATCATGCACATCGAAGATTTATAGGGAATGGAAAAAATGACATGACTTATTGCGAAATACCTACCTACTCTATTCCATAAAGACGTGAAGATGAGCTTTTCTCTATCGAACAATTTCAACTTGGTAAATCGTTCTTTTTTGCACCGATAGTATTAACTCTTCGATAAATTGCTTCGTTCAGTTACGAACGATTCTCGTGAATCTGGTCATGAAACGAATGTAATACAGTGTACATACAGATTATCACGTGAAAGAAGACTTTTTGAGTTCCTGTCGAATCGGTACATATTAAAATATGTTGAGGTACATAAATATTCATTCTTTAATTTGAACGTTACGGAGAAGAGCGAGCAGCGGTTATATTTAAACGTAATTGTTTAAATACTATTCAAATACAAACCGTGCAAACGACTTTGGTTGATTATAATAATGACTCCCGGTTGATAAGTGGTCGCTTGATTAATACGACAGTCGAGTGATTAGAGTTATTAGCCGACTTGAGCTAAGTGAAAACTTTCCCAATAACTGCGAGATTCGTTAAAACTCGAAAAATTCTCTCAGAAATATTTCACCAGCGTCTACGTTAATTACGAATCGTAAATTACAAAAGAATAGAAGGATTTCCCCGAATCAGCCCCTCCCAGTTGCCTCCAGAGCTGCCATCCAATTTGGATCACATTCACGGTACGTTTCACGTTCTCCATCGGATTGCTAATATCATTCTTCCACGTCCAAATTGATTAATGGTTATGCGCTATGGCTGCAGTTGTCTTTATTCTAGTTTCTTGCTTTTTTTTTCTCGATCTGCGATTTCCAAGACAATATTCATTCATCACTGCGACACGTTCCAATCACTTTAACAAATTTCGGGAAAAACGAGAGATTTTTTCAAATAGAAAAGAAGTTCATGAAATACGTTGAATACAATTCAAGCCGAGAAAAACGGAGTCTCATTTCCATGCGCCAAATCTATTTCCATTTATCACTCTTTCAGATAGTTCCATTCATCTCTGATTTATCTTTGATCGTTTCGATTCCCGTTCACTATATGATATAGATACGCACGACGTGATGTATTATTATGTAAATCACAATAAAATTAATGCTAATTGCGTAGAATCTATGCATTGCATTTATTCAACTGTCATTAGATGTGAGCAAATAATTTTGAGAAGATACATGCAGCTGTCAACTGATTCAAACGAAATAAAAATGTAACTGGTTTCGAAACTTGCAGATTACTCATTCCAGAGATCAACGAATATCTGAAAGTAAAAATAACGAAGTAATTTGTATAATCCGGGCGTTTTATCCGATCGCATTTTTATTTTATTTTTTTCTCTTCGGTCTCGCAATTTTTAGCTAACTTTTGACTTCTTCTGCCTGAGTCTGCAGTTCAACCCGTAGTAGCAAGGTGAGTGTAAAACGAGGTAAGAACCCGTAGTACCTTTTCGGTTGAGTTGGGTTAGATTAAGTTAGGTCAGGCTTGGCTTAGTGAAGATAACGCGGGTAAATGGTTTACTGTCCGAATTGAATTACATTTTATATCAGGTTAATATCACCACTCTTTCGTTTTTCGCCAAAAAATAAATTCAACAAAGAGGTATATATGATTTGTCTTTGCGGCTTTTTGATCAGCTATACCTAAGCATCTATTTATCATGCATAATAAAATTAAATCATTACGAAATTCATTTCTTGATTGGTATAATATGTAGAGTTAACCAAAACCAGAAGCGATTAGATAATGGAATGTCGATTAGCAATCGCAAACTCACTAGGCACGATTTATGTTCACCCCGATACTACACAACGCGGCGATTAGTTAGGGGAAAATTTATCACTGCAAAAACAAGTTGTATGTATAGATATACATACATGTATATTATATAGAAACATGGTCTACGCTAATTTACCAAACAATGCAGTTCCGCAATTCGCAATTTGCAATTAACGATTATCTATACGTGCAGTTAGCCACGCGAACCGGCGCCAAAACCGATTAAACCACAAGAGAGAGGCGAATGCCGCACGCTTTTCGATGAAGATTTGAAAAAGACGAGAAGACTAGAAGATGAAGAAAAAAAAAAAAATTACACTCTTGGCTTCGAGGGCGTGATTTTCCTGAGTCGAGAATATATCTTCTCTCTTGACGTCCGTCACTTTAAGGAAAGTCCTGCCTCAGCAGCAGTCTGGTCCTTGGAAACAAAAAAATCTTGAGGCTAAAAACTCAAATAAATTTACCCACGACAGACATCTATCGCAAAACGAAAGCGTTATCGCTAGATAGGTATAGCAATTTTCATCAACGAAACAGAACGCTATTCCTACTTCCAATTCGTCTGTCATTAAATTTCTTCGTTCAATTTTTTGGACTGGTGAATCAAAAGTAAAACTTCCCGTGTAGAAATGTTACTGGAAAGTGGGAAGGCTAGCCAGCGCCAGGCCTCGAATGCAACGCTGGGCTAGACACTGGCAGGGCACTGGCCAGCCCCCGGCCAGTGTCTAGCCCAGCGTTACATTCGAGGCCTGGCGCTGGATAGCCTTCCCACTTTCCAGTAACATTTCTACACGGGTTTTGATGTTCTTTGCAGATAAAATGACCACTGGAACAGTGATCTCGAATTGTACTTGACCGTGGTGTTGACTAAAACATTCACAGGCATGCTCGCAGCTTCTAGCATAAATTTTGTGCGATGAAAAAAGGGAATCTCATCTTGAAAAGTAAGAATATATCTTCAGAAAAACCGTGAAGTTCATTCTCGTACACGTTCTACGTTTCTAATTGCGACCGATATTCACCACAGTCTTTCTTCAAATGAATTCAAAATTGTCACTTGATAGAAAAAAAATAAAATAAAATGCATTGTTTGTGTATACCTATACCAATACGTATAATATATCTATGATGATGCTCTCGTGACTCGTTCGATAACCTCAGACAGCCAGCTCATGATGCCCCTTAGCTCATACTCTCCACTTTGGCATCTGCAGGAGTTAGGTCAGATATCTTGGGTCCTGGAAGTTGGTAGCTGAGACCTGAACCAGAGAGACACATCTGCCTTTGGTCTCGTCAACCTGGCACGTTTCTACTCTGGAGGGATTCCTCGAATACGATACCCGATTCCGTACGGACACATACTTACCAATACACACCTAGTTCTTAGACATATACATTTCGGGCACGTATACCCATATGGTATATGGGACGTTCGATTTGAAGATATGGATGAAATGGACTCTCAAGATATTCCGGATCACCTCGAATATATAAAATGTCGTTCGCTCGCCAAGAGCAAAATAAATATTAAACAAGCAGCTGATAGGAGTTTGGTACGATGACCTACATGGCCTCTTTGCAGTATATGTTTCATTCATTTTTTATTGCACTTATGAAGCGAACGAAGTTATTTCGTGGACCGAAATCGACTGCAGAGTATTGGAGAATGAAAAATGATACCGAAATTAGCGCCAATTCAATAAATCATTGCCATTTGAAATCAAAAAGGTTGCTCTTTGATGGTATAACAGAACCAATTGATACACTTCACTTGAAGCGAAACGAGCCTGGCATATTATCCCACACAATACCCACTCGAGACCTCGAAATATGTAGCGAATGTTAATACCACGCTTCTTTGCTCGATATTCGTCGAGCACATTTTCAATTGGCAATAATAATGATTGCTTACTGATTGGCTTGGCTTATCGAAGTAATTCGCTCTATACCAGGGTTATCTTCAGTCTCAAAAAGAATTCGTCTCCGTTTCTTGGTACAAAGTCGATAATATCTGGACTGAAATAAAAAGTCTTCTGATGTAGGTACCTTATATACATTGAAAAAACTGAAGGTATTCCATAATTCCACAAAATCCTATAATTTTATTTTAGAATCTTGTGTCCTTTGTCAATCCCCCCGCAGCTTTATGCTCCCAATGATTTTTCCCCCATCTATAGAATAACAATTTACGGGAAGTAATTCGGATTTACATATATTCTAGAACGGTACGTTTCATGTATACTAAGTATTTGTACGCGCATTGTACCATCGTACACCGTGCTCTACTACTGCGCGTTGGCTAATTCTCTACGTGTTTTGACTCTGGGATTAACCTTATGTCCATTTCTAACTCACCGGATATCCACGGCTATAGAAATGACTTAGGTGAGAAATAACTTGGGCGTACCGAGAGGCCCGCGTGTCTATCTCTTATTCCTTTATTCTCTACAGAAACTGTTTGCTCTATAAACTACATCTGTAACATCCAAGACAAACAAAGCCATAAAGTTTTTTTTTTTTTTCTTTTTCTTTTCTATACGTGTCCATCGATCTGTAGTAATACACGATGGGATTCTAACTCCATAAAAGTGACGTAAATAACAATCGATGAAATATGAACAAAAAAAAGAAACTGAACAAGTATGATCATTGTATTTCACAATATACGGAAGGTCTCTTCTCAATCAGTTTTGCTGTAAGTTCCATCGACAATGTTTCCCGGTTCGATGTACTAATTGGGGCTTTTCAATCCTAAGCAGTATCTTGAAGTAGAATCGCACTGTTTGAGAAAAATTGATATAAACTTAAATGAATGTTTATCCATTTATCAAGCAAAAATGTATGTTCAGAAAATATTTTACCGGCTGGTAACATTAACCGTTCCGATCACGTGCGGGATTCGAGCCAGCGGGGCAAAGCGCGAGGCAATTTGCTTAATTATCTTCGTTAATGGCACTTGGACTTATACGGTCAGGTAGCAAATCTTCGTGCAGTAAATTTCTACAGGGTATAGAATAAGGGGGTGAAAAGGTGTGGGTCGATCGATCTTTCGGACAATTTACAACAGTTTGGAATCAGCGAAGCATTTAACAACTGCAAGTCTCTATAGAAGTCTATCTCAAGCCAAGCCATGCTTGCAACATAACGCATCAGGACGCACGAAGCCCAAAACCCAAACGTATTGTCTTGTTCCCCCAGGTATAAGGTATAGCCGCTATCGCGAAATTCACCGTATGCTACCATTCAGCGAACCGCAAAGATAACTAAGGGAGATTACCTGCGGGTAACAGCCTCGCTTAGATTTAGAGGGAGGCTGTAGCAATCGGGAAACCGAGCTGCAAGTGATTAATTTACCTGTGGCAAGGGTTTGCTGAAATGCCATATAGACATATAGTGGATCCTAGCCCATTACAATAGAACTATAGCTGCAGAGATATTTCGTCGAGGTGGTTTGCATTCTCTGGACCTGGACCTCGACCTCAAGGTGGGCTATAGGTCGGCAAGCAAGCACCAGCTTCCCCTGGGTCAGTTAATTTCCTGTGCTTATATCAAGGCGTCAAACGCACACAACATTCGTGCACCTCCTGCGGTATACATGGTAAAAGAATGAAAGAGCTAAGCAAATGTCAGGGACAAAAGGGTAAGCAGTAAGGAGTATACGAAAAAGAATAGATTGCAGATTCGACCGAGGGAGTATGGAGGATCAAAGGGCCTGAAAATTCAATCTTTTTACGATACACTTATACTTACACGTATATAGGTATCTAGCTGGATCAGTAATAACGCGAGGTATTTTCATGCTTTTTCATTTTTCGAAATTCATTCAGAACAAACTGCCAAAGAAGAAAGAAAGAGAGGAAGGAAGAAAGGAATGATGAATTTATT
The DNA here is from genome assembly GCA_963989295.1 of Ametastegia equiseti. Classification (NCBI taxonomy): domain Eukaryota; kingdom Metazoa; phylum Arthropoda; class Insecta; order Hymenoptera; family Tenthredinidae; genus Ametastegia; species Ametastegia equiseti. The sequence goes on from OZ022393.1 coordinate 9,980,758, forward strand.
GATCAAGTTCCATTGAGCAGTCATCCATAAGATAATTTCAAACCGAACTCTGTCTGATATACATAAAGTTTCTCCGATACTAGTCCGAATCGGTCTTGTGAAATCTAAGCTTATACGGGTTGTTCAACAATTGGTAATAATTGTTCACCTTAATCTCCATTAAACGGGAAAGTTTCTAATATCACGCGATAAACAAGTACAGGTATATTAGATCCTCGGCGTTAATTATGAGCTAATTGATTGCCGCAAGTAGCTGAGAACCGTGTCATTAAGTTGCACAACTTTGCAAACCGCCATTACCCGGTAATTGATTAAACTTGTCTTTCTTGCCAGATAGATGGCTAATTCCCTTATAAATATATATATACATTATGATGAATGGGGAATTTCTCTCGATCCTATATATTATTTCTCCCATTCGCCACTCGACACTGCCACTTGACAGCGATAATAGCCGATAGTCATGAACGCCGGCGTATTATATCATATGAAAATAGCGACTTTGCTCATTTAACAGCATTATCACGTGTCCCCAGTAGGTACGCGAGCCAGCAAGTACTTTTATATTTATATCATCAAGGTTCTGGGGCATTTGAAAGCGCAAATGAAATGAGCATATTCTACCTCTTCTAAGTGACTGAAGTACATACAAATATAATATGCGTAACTTTATAGTAGAGCTTAAAATTTTGAGCCACGCAAAGTTTAGTATACGACTTCTGACGATACGGTACACATACCTACAGGTACTATGTACATATTTTATTGTGGTACACGTCGTTAACTAGAATATAACCAGCCACTTTTCAACTTGACGGTAAACTTGGGGCAAAACCTCGAGTAATTAAATAGCTTCGTTACGGTTTCAAGTCTTAAACTGTAGCAGTTTTCTAGATTACCTTAATATGCTTTGAAATTGCCTTAAAGCTATAAATAAATGTGCATACCCACCGAGTAATTCAATTACACAAGAACAGCTGCCCTCCTCTTCTACCTTCTTCCTGCAAAAACTTATTCGGTCTATCCCAGGTCACCGTTATAATATACACACTCTCGTATTAGCTATAATTTTCATCCCTTCGATCGAGGGTTTCTTGAACTTTTTTAACCCCGTCTTATTGAGATCGTGCAAATATTTTAACACGTCCGCAAAATCAACTTGCGTTCGCCAAAGGCTTATTTATATGAGGTGTAGGTATGAAAAGAACAGCTTTTCTTCAGAGCCCGAAGAGTGAGGCTGGCTCAGACCATTGACGGTGACACTGGGCCGAATATTGACTTACAAGAGGCAATTGGCCCGGATTTGTTCACCGTCCCTTATATCCCAACCTTTGCTATCAACACTATTTCGCAACCTCGCGGCCGGAATGAATTGATAATACAGGATATTGTAGTAAAAAGCTTTTGAGATGCGTGCAGTATAACGCTTGGAAAATTAACGCAGCTTCGGTTATGAATCGTAACTTTCACGATGACGATGATGGAATAATATTTGAATAGGATTCTTTTTTTCTTAAACTTTAAATCAAACGTTTAACAGATTATATGAATTTTGATAAAGTTCTCGGAGAAGTGCTTGGGGCATGAAGTGATTCTCGGTAACGGTAAGTCCAAGTTCTTAAGGTATATCTATACGAAGAAACGGTATTCTGCTAGAAATAGAATAGCATTTTATACCAGGGTCTCTCGGATGAGATATTTGAGAGAAAAGTTTCGAAGACAAAAAAAAAAAAAAAAATGGGGGAAAAATATATAGGGACGTAAAAAGCGAAAGTGAAGAATATTTCCAATGAAATCGTTATCGCGATGAAAGGAGAAAAAGAAATTATCATCCACTGTATGCTCTAGGGACCTACTGCAGATGCACTACTAGAGGAACCTGAACATAACCAAATCCCAAAGGAAGACGTTTTCCCATGGCCAATACTTTACAATTCTTTTCATCCCTAGCAAGCTTTCTACGCGTTTCTCTCTCTCTCTGCTCCATTCTCTCCTGGATCCTTTGTCCGACTGCTGTTCTATTTTACTACATTTTTATCTGTATTTTTATTTTTATTTCAACTCTCTTACGACACTGCAGCAGACACGGCGTACACGTCTGTCATTGAAAACCAATTTCACCACGTGTTCCTTCGACTCATTCGATGCTCCGGCTTACGTGGCTTGCATCTGTGTATATCTATATAGATATACCATCCACGTGAACGCTAAAGCCGTTGTTGAGGATGTTTGCGAAAAATGGTCCAAGTCCAAGTGCAGAGTACATATTTACAGAAGTTCTATTACCGTGGCAGATAGGAGTATGAAATTGTTCAGACGCTGGACAAAAAAATATAGTTCTATTATGAATAATTCGATGCGAAGGATATTTTTCATTTAGTTTTCAAATTTTTCAGGGTTGTCAACCGAATACAAATGTGAAGTTAACTGTTTTTTTTTTTATTCGTATGAAAATTGTATTTTCACCAAACTTTGACACTTTGTAGCTCAAGAAATATAAATCCCGAAGAGAAAAAACTGAAATGCAAATTTTAGGGAATGGTATCCTCTACGCAATTGGTTCGAACAATTTTGTCGCAAGACCAACGGTGAATGTAATATCTGGCAAAAACTGATTGCCAAGATTCGGGCCAAGTTGTATACGCTCAGAAGGGATTCCTGAAAAATTGCCAAAAAAGAAGATCAGCTGTACATAGAATTATCCAGTGAAAAATTGGCTGGTTCCTGAACAGACGTTTATAAAAGTCGATGAAACCTAGCTACAACATGCTTCCGTAGCTGGTGTCTTCGCCCAACTTCACTCAATGCCCGGTGACTCCAGCTAATCCGATAAAATGCGAGGCAAACGACGTTTACTCGTTATTCAAAGATCATATCGTGATCCCCTGAGAAATTATTTCCATCATTTTCGATCCTCTAACCCCTATGGATTTAAATCTTTCTACTGAATGGTTCTATCAGAGAATCAATCGAAAAGCACTGGTTCAAAATTTCGAAAGCTAAAGTTCCGAAAGGGCAAAACTCCAAATCTCGTAATTTGCTTATGCAACGGCGTTTATTTGACAGTATTGTCCCGAGCTTCCTTTTTTGCAGATGTTCGAACTTTTAGAGTTTTGAACTTTCGAATCTCTGAGCTGTCTGCATTTCGACCTTTCGGAATTTGCAAGTGCTGAATTCTAACATTGCTAGAAACTCAGAATCACGTCTCAAATAAATTCGGAATTTCCACCGTTCGGAACTTTTGGAATTTGGAACTTCAATCCCGCCCCCTTCTTTTTTCAATAAAAAAAAACCTGATGGGGCTGCGAAAGCTCGATACGGTTGTTCCCCAGTCTAGCCACGAAATTAAAACTTGGTTATCCTGTTATACTTGAATGAAGAATTTGACAATTCCATAACTCAGCGAGATTACGAGGCGACGCGAAGAGCTTCTGTGTACCGCACAAGATTTCCATTCTGCCCGCGGTGTCTAAGTTTCCGGAATGTTATTAACCTCCGCAAGGCGTCGAGAGTTCCAACATCCTTTGGACGCGAATATAATACAACGGCAGCTCTACGCTGCGCCGCCGTATAGAGCAGCTATACGTTAACAACAGTTGGCCTGCCTGCCTATCTACGCTCTGGGCGGTAGCGGTTGACGTGAATGGCGGGTAGTAGTGCAAGTCAGTAAGCAGTCAGACTCAAGCAGAGACTTATAAAACGTCGTCGCAACGTATGCGGACCGCCTCCCCTTAGCCCGAAAAATTGAAGTTTCTCTTTAAACTTCATTTTACGTTGGGAAGGATCTGGCACGATGGAAAGTCTTCAAAAAAATGGTCGATTATAAAAATTACATTTTCTATAAATATCAAAGCTACTTCAAACTTAATATACACTGATGATCTTTCCTGATTATCGTCACGAATTATAGGCAATTATTATACAGGTATACGTTGATTGCAGGATAGATCAACGATGCAGTTTTGTTATTCATTTGAAATGTATGGGTACTTGAGCTTTGAATTAATAATCTCAGATATTCATTTTATTGATCATTAATTTGTTGGGCAAACTATTGATTGGCTATCGCATCAGGTAACGGGAATAATTGGACTGTAAAAGGTTATTCGCGAAGACGGCAATATGCATCATTCAAAGTTCAACGAGTAGAAAAGAAAATGTTTTCCTCCTTTTTTCAAATCTCTGTTCTTCGGGTTATAGATAGCTCGTTATTCCGGCCGTGTTCTCGATTATCGATCAATGGCTATGGTTTTTTTTTTCTCTATTTTTATAGAGAGAGAAATTTCAGCTCTTCATAGAAACGGGATGATATTATTCATCACGTATTACCTATAAACGTTGTGAACTAAAAGCTTTTCAGAATATCGCTTCCCGCGCCCGTTCATTCAAATGTTTGACAAATATACCTAACAGGGATGCGATAACGTTCCGGCACTCCGAAGCAGACCGGAATTTTTCCACTTGACAATTGCAGGAGCTCATAAGTCTTGCAAAACTGAAAATTATCATGAATTACAAATACATAGGTATGAAACTCTTGACCTTATCTTACGTCGTGAACCAATCAGACTTTCAATTGTAATCCGAAAGTAAAAATAAGAACTGAACTTATCTCGTTATCTTAAAATATCTCTCGCTTTAATCCAACTGCTAGAGTGTAAATTTCTTTCACTGTAAATGAGCGTTAATTGAATATAAAAATTAACGAATTGAAGCCAGCATTCTCTTACTTCTGAATGAAAAATCTGTCATTAGAGGTCCTTTGTCCTGCAATTATATATTATATATAAGGTCTCGTAAAATCTATGGATAAATGTTGATTGTAAGAGGGATGTAATGACCGAATTAACCTCGTTAGTATCGCACTTCAGGGTAGAAACGGTGAAAATCTCCGATACCTATACCCTATGCCCAGAGGCATCTTGGTACGCGTAACGTGACGTCGTTAACGTCAGCTTAGACAGAGTGATTACCAAGTCCGACAGGCGACATCTTGGCTGGTATAGCAACCTTTACGCAAACAACCCTGCGAGGATAATAATTTATCCAGACTTTCTCGAGTTACGTAATAATCATATTTCTCGTTATATATGTTACTGGCAGAGACGGAGACTGCTTTGGGATGTATATATATATATATTTATATATACATTTTTTTTTTCAATTTTCTCTAACGTATATATATACCTACCTGTCTGACAAACGTCATATGGTTTATTCAAATTTTAACGTCCCAAACGTTTTCCAACCCTCATTTCTGTACTCAAAACCCAAAACTCGATCTTGCCACCTGCACTGGCCAATTTTATTGCCAAAGGTTTATTGTAATAGAGACCGGTTTACTACGCATTTACCGTATCATACAATAGCTGGACATAGCTATCCGTGTGCTCTACCATTCGCCAAAATCGCTTCGGCCTAGACCCGCGCCATTTGCGTACCTACGTGCTTCTACTATATTAGGCACCTATATCTACTGGTAAATTAAATAATAAACCTGGCTTTGCCTCTCTGCTGAAAATCTCTACTCCGACGAATTTATACATGGATTGCAGTTTTCGAAGAACTTCCACCATGTTGATCTGTCTTTTTTTTTAAAGAGACTGTATTTTTTGTAGATACTGCAACTGGAAAAAAAATGAAATTTTTTAACAGACCGAGACTAGGACTATAAAAAGTTTGATTTCGCCTGGAAATTCTTGGAAATCCATGGATTTGATTTCACCAGGGATTTGGCGGTATACAAAATTTCGTAGCAATGAAATTCTCGCATTATTTTCCATCGATATTCTATACAATTGTAGCCAATGCGCCTAGTGAAATAGAAAATGAATTACTGCCCAATCAAGTGATGGAAAGCTTAACACGTTCTGTTACTTTCCAGAATTAATGCCTTTGTTAATTTTCGAGTACTGTGCCGGTGCTGTCACCCTTTATAAAACACGGCTTTTGTTTCGAGAATTTTTCAATATCCCAGTTATTTAGGACCAAATCAACAGTCGACACTTAATTTGAGACACCCTCTGAATTGAGGGTTGCGCGATACAAAGTGCCCTCGGTAATCGAAGTAAATATAACCCAGTGGTTGTATTTCGAGTGGTTTCACGATCGGGGAGGCAAAAAATAAAAATGAAAAATCGCCTATAATATAGCAAGGGCGACCACACTTTGGATGATAGTAAAAATTGTATACAATATATTACGCAACGAATACTTGCTGGTTGGAATCTATAAGTAGGAATATATTTTATCACCATGCCACGAAACTCGGCAAAAAAATGTAACTACATTCGCTCCGTTCGCTTATTGTCAGCAATTTTGCATCGTATATTGTGGGTATACATATATGTATAGGTATATTCGCGATAAATAATTTATAAATACAAATATCTGACGTAACTTCTATCCGGTATATTATGTATTATAGGCATGCTGCGGTTTATAAAGCAGAATACAGCCGCGTACATATGAAACGCAAATCGTTTCTGACGCGCGGGTTTCCAGCAATGCGGTAAATCTCTCGTGTTAATTAACACAGAACTTGAATTGTACTATAGCTAAAGTTACAGTACCGGAATTGCTGAAAGTGCCTTGGCCATTCTTCACTCAGTAAACAAATGAATGAATAAATGTGAATGACGGGAATACCCCAGAGGTATAATTTGAATTAGCTGCTAACTATACACTATGCGTAAAATTGCGGGGATTAAACAAAAATACAGTTAGTGCAAAGTAGCCTTCAGCAGTGCAAGAAAGCTTTGATCATTACTGAATCATTTAAATAACAGATGTTGAATGAAGAGCTTTTGATCATTTGCTAATTGATATTAAGCAGAGGCGGATTTAGCAGGTGGCCACTGGTGAGTTTGATAAATTTCACCTACTCCGAATTCGTTGTGTAATCAGTAATGTTGGTATAGCAAAGAAAAATGAGAATATGGCGAGAGTAAGCAATACATTTTTCGTACGATAAAGTACAATGAGTAATGTATATTTCCTTTGGGAGTTGCTGCTTGTATAGAAGCCCTCGTGAAGTCTGACAATAAGGCTTTAATATCACATCTTATACCTTCCTATTTAAGTCCGTCATAATAGGACTTAACTATTGTCCTATTCATGGAGGATTTAACATAATATTTGCTATTGAAGCCGTATTCGCCAGTCAATGGTTCCCATGAAATTGCGGATCAACTGATTCGGGAGCGTATATCTTCAAAGCAAGAGTTAACTCGGATGATGGGGAGCATCGATCATCACGGGACCATCAGAGTCCCAAAATCTGGGGCGATGATTCATCTTGGGAAGTGAATATTCCGGTTAATTATAAAGCCGAGTTTTCTTTCGCTTGAAATTCGTCGCGTGCCTTACCGATAATTATTCATCATTTAACAAGATCTTTCGGAGGGAGTCGCTAGAGTCAAGTTATAAATTTCAATCAATTTAATCGCAGTTTAATTATTCTAACCAACTCTGTAGTCGCGATTTGATCGCGAACTTTTACCTTGTAGAAAATTATCACCAAGGACGAGAAAAGCGCCTCCTGCTCCTGCTGCGTCGCTTTGGCCTCGACGTGTTTCAATTCGAAACTAAATGAACTCGATGCCCAACAATTCCCAAGCGGGTACTTTTTTTTTTCATCCAAAGGATCTAATCTGAACCACTGGATCTCGCTACCCATATTCAATACCTGTATCAGTTACCGGTGTCAATTTCGAAAATAATTTGAATGGCTAAAGGGTTTTGGAATTGTTTCCAATAATGGGGAAATTCTACCGATTCTCGTATCCGGTTTTCGCTTAATATGTTTTTTTTTTTTTTTCTTTTCTTGCAGAATCCCGATATTCGACAAATCCGTATAACTTCCTCGTATTTTCTCTGAACTATAAATCCATATTCCTAAATAATCACTCCTTTCGCTATCGCGCGATCTTAGTCACGCTCTCTGCAGCTAGCGGTGGGCATGAAAAATGGAGAATCCGTCTCTACCACACGCAACATTAATCATGAATTGTTTACTTCGTTTTTTTTTTTTTTTTTCCTCTAACCGGCAACAACGCTGACCTTTTACTTCGTGATCTTCACCATTTAACCTCCACGACCCTCTCGAGCCCCATCCAATTCTTGATCCCGTTGAAGCTCACAGGAGAACGAAACTGAATTTGGTAGTTGCTATTCACCCTTTCGGAAAGTCCAGATGTTAGTAAAAGCAGAAATATAATCATCATCGACAATCCTGCGTACAGTTATAAATACAAACGACTTGCAGCTTTCTGACAAAGTCGAAAGTGGTCAGCAGGAATGGGGAATTATCGTTGAATTCGAAGGGTTTTCAGTAGGAACAAACCTTATATACTTGTTTAAAACCTTTGAGGACGGGGGTGTGAGTTGCGGACCTTTCGGAGGTGAACGGTTCGGTTGAATAATTGAAATGGATGATCAAAAAGAAAGGTGAGTTTTGTGCGGGTTAACTTTATTCCGTCAAATGGTTCCCACCGTTTCTGTATCTCCTCTTGGATTGAGGAGATCAAAAAGAAAACCAGGTCCTCTAAATGTCGGAGATAAATTTCCTCCATGCGGACGGAAGAACCGACCTTTTCGGTTATTCGCGTCCTTTATAAATCATTCACCTTCGTATGTATATCATGTATAGGGTGTAGTGTCAGTTGTGCGAGGCAAAGATATATCTCTCTCTTCAAAGAAATAGAAAGCGTATTGTTTTTGTCAGTGTGAGGACTGAAAATATCCGTCCCAAAAGATACCCAATTCGAAATTCTGACGGAAACGATCTGTCCAACCCGCTGACTGAAACGAGGGGCAATAAAGTAACAATTTCCTCCGCTTGAAAAAATCAAAAGACACGTAGGTATACGTTATCTTTAAATCCGCAAGCAGAACATGAAAATTCAATAAAAGACATCCCCTTTTTTTCTCTCTCCACCCTCTGCAGTGTTCTGTGTGAAAAAAAATCATCTCTCATCTTATCACAATCAGGAAGTACATACCTGAGATGATCAGGAGGTATCATTGTAAAAAGCGACCACGCATCAGATATATGAGATTAAATCGAAGATCGAATACCCTCGCGTAGTTATTAAAAAAAAGAACGAGATTATACTTCTGGACTGATTACTTCCCTCGTGATATCGTATAAGAGTACAGACAACGTTCGTACGATCTTATTCGTATCGTATTGATTTTGCTGCAGGAGTACGAAGGGATCAGTATGCGATGTTTGAGCATATCCATCAACGTCGATGATGGGACATTGGGAATGAGATAAAATTGAATTTGATGCGGTTAAAAGATATAGGAATAGAAATAAAAATGAAAATTATCAACGAGGATTACCACTCGAGCTTAAAGCTAAAACCATACCGAATACGCTTATTTCCACGGTTGTATCGGTGGTTTGTCGTAATAATAACTTCTCCTGGGATACGGTAATAACCGGCAGATAGCCGGCGGGAGCACTTTGTACTGAAATCCAATTAAAAGATCTCCTTTATAAATATATACATATATATATATATATATATAATACATGTATATAGTAGAGATTCTTTGTGCGGTTCACGTATCCGATTAATTTTCATATTCCTAATTCAAAAGGTTATTAATGGTCCTCCCATACCGTTACCGATAATAAAAAATATAACTATATATTGTACATAGTGGTATACACCTGGCACAGTTATACATATGTAACAACCCGTATATAAATGAGCATATAACTCGGTATGTAATACATGTCGATTTACCAAGCCGGAACATTAATGCGACATGTAGTGTAATAGTAGTGGCGACCCTGGCAGCCTTGTAGCCTTCGCAGTTTCGCTACAGGAGAGTTATATATCGCCCCACCGCGCCGTGGCGGTGGTTACATCCTTATAAATTAGTAAGTCGAGGGTTGGTTAGAGGGTAGAACCCTGCCGATCGCAAAAAGCCAACCCTTTTTTTTTTTTTTTTTTTTTTTTTATATTATTCTCTTGGTTTTTTCTTACCCGCTACCGGAATTCCCTCCTGAGCCCTCTTCGTATTGTATACATAAATTATAATTGTCTGAAATTAGGCAAGGGCCGTTTTACTCCGAAGCTCTGCAGGGATAATTCCACCTACCCTCTTACCTCACATCCCGTATAACTGTTTCATTATCATCGCCATGAATATCTTGTCCTCTAGCTAGGTTACAGATATGATTATCCTTTTCTTTGTCTTCGTCTGATTTTTTTACCTCGGCTGACGTCCGGCCTATCGAAATTTTCGACGAAGTGCATACTAGATTCGTATAAAATAACAAAAAAATTAAATAATAATCTGATACGGGTAATATTCGCTTCTAGATATAGTAAATCAGGAAGTAGAATGATATAACGTTACGCCACTGCCAGTATAATTTCAAGTCGATAACGTACAATGTAACCCTTTTTTTATCTCCAGTTGTTGCCATATCCATAAAAATATATGTATTTATGTACGTACGTATGTATATATATGTATACATACAGAATCCGCTTAACTCGGCTATTACGAATATAATAATATGATACGAATCGATGAAAGGTGGATATTTTATGATAATCCTGAAAATATCTGCATCAGACATAATTTGAGCTTTGTGCAGTCATAACTGCCATGTTTCTGATCATACAAATTGCGCTCAGGGCTCAGGGTTGCTTTCAGTTTCGAAATTCTCTAGGTGAGCATTTTTTCAGTTTTTTTTTTTTTTTTTCTCAATTCGCTTTCCTCAAGGCGGTATCTTGAGAAAAAAAAACCTTTGGGAAGCCATAACTTCTTTTTAGCTTTAGTTTTATCTCCTGATGACTTTCCGAAGATTTTTTTGTTATGGTACCGCTTTGAGGAAAGCGAATTGAATGAAAGAAAGCAGTTTTTATGATAAAAAACATGGCAGTTCCGACTGCCCAAAGATCAAATTTGGTCTGATGCATATATTTTCAAGGTCATTAATTTACGTACGTATATGCAGGGATGAAGTTCGCGATTGTAATCATTGGCAGGGTATAATAATATATTTATTAAAAATGATATTGTTAACAGATTGAGCAACTATAATCGAAGGTATAGGTTTGTATATTGCGGACGTAGCTATATGTATAGGCGGTAGGTAATGGTAAATATGATTTGATTTGACTGCAAGTAATGAAATGGAAATATCCGCCACACCGTCCCATCGAATGAAGCTTTTTTTTCCCTACACTCGTGGTTTTAGATCAACGTAGCGAAAATTTTCGCTCGTTGACGGGACGGCGCGACGTCAAGCCGTGAAGCATAATCGAGCATCGGGCGTCATGCGTCATTAGCGGAAGCAAGAAAGAAAAAATCAAGGAAAAATACCGAAGAGGGTATGTATAGGCGCATAAATAAATCACACTTCATTATGCCTATGGAGTAATCTCATGAATGAGGAAAGTTCGTATGGATATTATAGATGAAAAATGAATGGCCAAACATGACGAAAAATAAATAAATAAAAATTCTCAGGTGTTACGATCCATTAAGAGATAACGAGAAACTGTTAAGTTCGCGTTGTGTCTGCAGCCGGAGGGATCGCGAGCTCTAAAGAAATGGGATAAGATTTCCGTGAAGATCGAATCCCGACGACGTGGATTAGCGTCGACGATAAAGCTTCGAGTATAGTTCTTCTCCGCTCGTAAAAATCAATGTTTTACCAGCAGCCTCAAAGGCAAACAGACCAATTTGTCAGCGTCTTTCTCTATACTAGCACGTAGCTCGTTGTAGTCAAGTGAAATATCTCTCACGTTAGAGATGGGAAATTCCACAGTCGATCGGTGTAAGTCAGCCCTTATTATTATTTTTTTTTTACTCTTATTTTTCGGAGTCAAAATTATATGTAAATTTAACACCGGTGGCTCGATCGTATGCTGCAATAAAGTGGCAGTGCAGGATTCTGGAGATTTGAAATCCTTTGCCGGGGATAGAGGAGCGTAAAACTCCTCCGGGATGTTTTTACAAGAATTTTCTCTCTCTTTTTTTTTCTTTTTTTTTTCGTTTCCACGGTGGGTTTTTTAGGGCTCGAGAAACACCAATGAGAAGATTTCGCGGCTCGGGATTGGTTGGGGGGGGATTGCGGGGTAGGTCGGGTAATTCCTGGGGCGTAAAGCAGTCAATTCTCTTTGAAAATTTTCGAAGAAGTCTCTACAGACGAACGGAAGAACGCAGGAGAGAGAATCGATTCGAAGACGTCGCGACGTGGTTACAAATGACGGCTATCTAAACCCTGACGGCTGACGTATTGCATTACGGCTTAACCTCTCCTTAGACGGCAAAGAATTCCTCATCCAAGGAAAATCCCGTAGCTTCGGAAATGATATATTTGACGCGACTGACCTACCCCCGTAATCGCACACCCCCTTGAATCCCGAATCATTCGGGGTGAGAGGGATATATATACCCTTTGTCTTTCTACCCAATGTATTCCGATAGACGTCCCGGCGTCGCGGCGTCGGAGACGTCCTTTTATCCCTCTCGAAATATATATGTATATTAGGGTGGATCGAAAAAAAAAAATTTCTTCGGCTACCCTCAAAAATCGAAGATATCGGTGAAATAAAGGTCTCCGTAAAAGGATTCGATTTTTTGAATTTTTTTAGGGGGCGCGCGGGACGTTCAAAAGTGCCATTTTTAGCGTCAAATTTACGTAATCGCTGATTAACGGAAACAGATTTATCAGAAAATTCTGATTTTTTTATATAAGGTGCCCAGGTATCTACTCTTTCAAACCCATATTCACAGACCACTACCAATTGTTTCATATCTTCGAAAAAAAAATCTGAAAATCAATATTTTCACTATTTTTCAGGTAGTTATCGTTGAATTTTGATTTTTCTCCTTCTAAAACGTTTTTGAATTTCTTCCATCGTTTTTTTCTCGTAAAACTTTTTATCAGTATCACTTACAATGCAAAAATCGCTGAACAATAAATTTTATTTCGAAATATATCCGAAATATCAAAATTTTATTTTTCAGCAATTTTTGCATTGTAAGCGATACTGATCGATAGTTTCACAAGAAAAAAACGATGGAAGAAATAAAAAAACGGTTCAGAAGGAAAAAATTCAAAATTCAACGATAATTACTCGAAAAATAGTGAAAATATTGATTTTCAAAATTTTTTTTCGAAGATATGAACCAATCGGTAGTGGTCTATGAATATGGGTTTGAAAGAGTAGATACCTGGGCACCTTATATAAAAAAATCAGAATTTTCTGATAAATCTCTTTCCGTTAATCAGCGATTACGTAAATTTGACGCTAAAAATGGCACTTTTGAACGTCCCGCGCGCCCCCTAAAAAAATTCAAAAAATCGAATCCTTTTACGGAGACCTTCATTTCAGCGATATCTTCGATTTTTGAGGGTAGCCAAGAAAAATTTTTTTTTTCGATCCACCCTAATGTATATACCATCGTAGGTATACCTTGATTTCTTTGACTCCAGGAAATGATACTTTTATTCCAACTTCTACCCGCACGATTTATTTCTGTCACCTTACGTTCACGATCATTCACCAACTTATATTATAGGTCCTATACGTGTGTCCGACGTGCTATATGGGCAATTCCAGATAGAACTTGAAAATTGAGGAAATCGAGAAATTAACGATTTAATTTCAATAATTTTTTTGATTACCCATAATTCAACTTTGATTTTTATCAAAATCAATCCAAACGTCCACAAATTTCAGCAGATCTACTCCCTTGATACTAATTTACGGTCTGACAATATTAATTCGCTCTCTACGGTGAATATTCGCAAACGAAATCAAGCGGTGGACGGTCAGGTCACTGTCGATTTACGAAAAACACTTATTTCTCGGATTTTAAAAAGCCTAGAATACCAGCACGACAATGTAACTTTGTGAAAAATAGTATTTGTTGGATTGACTAAATGTTTCGAATTTTTTTTTTTGATTCAACGAATCCTATATAGCCCATCCCATAAACAAACGGTACATGAGTTTATTTCGCCATCAAACTTTGAAAAGCTGCGTGCCAGGGACAAGGATGGTAAGGATATTTCAGTAACTATTGGTAAAATAACTTGTATAACTTCTTGATTCCGGCTTCATCAGCTGTATGCCATTAGTTAGAGACATTATAAAGAGTCTGTTAATAACAATTATGATTTGTCATATTTCATCATTTTAGTCCCTCAAAATGGCAAGGGACATGCTTTTTCAAATTCTATCTGGAATTGCCCATAAATAGGTATACGTGTATTCGACGTATACTATATATTAAAGGTAGATGCCGAGAACAAGGATATTCAAAGAATTTCCTAGCGGTAATTAGACTGTCCAGGAGCGATAAATTTTCCGTAGCTATTTGCTTTTAACCTAAAGGTTTTCTTCTCTCTCTCTCTCTTTTACTTCGAGGGGATAATTATACTTTTCTAGACTCCAGCCTTATCCGAACCTCCCCGTACTGTATTAATTACCTTCTATTAATTATCTTAGGAAGTGCCCCCGGATCTTGGAAGGAATCTTCCGCGTCCTGCGGGGACAGGAACTTGAAATTCTCAGCGGCAAGAAGTGCGACTCTTTCAACACCGGCCCTCAGGACTCCCTTCCTCCTCCCTCCCTTTCATCCCCCACCGTATCATCGTCTATTAATTATTGTAGAACAGCCCGAGACCTCGACAAGAATCTTCAGTCTTGAGCGGGTAAAGTGTCACTCGTAACCCACCCCTTTTCAACCCTCTGGACCCCCCCGTTTCACCCCATTGCCACCCCGTCCTTCTCGCTACATTAGACAAACGAGATAGCAGTTCCGACGCGAAGTGCCATCCATCAATCTGAGGAGATGGCCGTGTGTACGGTTACGTTGAGCGTATATATACTATTTACGTATCTCACACCATCTTCGCAAACTCGCGACTCTGAGGAAATCGAAAGCTGCGTCTTTCGTACCCGCATGTAGGTATATAGTAGGTATCTACATATATCCACGTTTTACTTAAGCTTTGATCATCCGGCCTAAGGTATGCTGGCTGAGCTTGCGGTCTAACGAGTTATTCGAAGACTGATTCTCCCTTTGGAAATCCAAATTTAGTCTGAAACGTAATCTATGAAGATTTCAAGAAGCGAATTGATTCATTTTTAATTCGATAAAATTCTTTCTAATTTTTTTAAACGCGTTTTAGTAAAATTTACACCAACGTATAATCTACGAAAAACTGAACTTCTCGACTATGCGAGTTGGTAAATGGCAAGAGGCGGTAGGTCAACCGTTCTCGTTTCTGCCATCTCAAAGGTTTCATTCTTCTCGACAGCTTCTTTTTCGCCTTTTCTCTCCTGAACAAGTTTTCAAGAAAAACCGAGCCGGTATATATTTCCCGGGGTTTTCAACGCATGAGAAAAGTTCTCGCACGTCAAACCAAGAGACCGATTTCATTCATCCTCGCAATTCCTCGAGTACCATACATGTAGGTACTGGTCTAAAACCTGAGCTAGAGTAAATTTTTCAAATTTCCCGGTGATAAAAACACTAATGTGTTTGCTAGCTTGATCACACTTCGGTTCCTGGCGTTACGCCAAAGCGCTCGGATGATAAACCATGATAGTGAGCCAGTAAAAAAAAAAAAATAACAAAAAAAAAACTGAAAATTTAACCCGAATTTGTTTCGAGTGGCTACCATGCCGAACGAGTGTGAGTTGTAAATCAAATTTATAACCACATAAGGGCTCGTCTGTATGGGATTTCAGCTACCATTTATGTTACGGCCTTTCCTTACTGCCTCCTTAACTGCGTATCTCTCTTATTTATTCTCCAGGAATACGTGTATACGGGAACGTGTGGATAGAATCTTGAATATTCGTAGACAGGGTATGGTGAACGATCTGTCGAAATTCAAAATTTACCATCCTGATATGCAAATGATTCCCTTCGCACATTACCCGGCTCATCCAACTGACAGGATTCCTCGGTTCATGAATACCTTGACGTTTCAGCCGTGCCCTACCTATAGATTCGACAATAGGAACGTAATGTGGTGATAATCCACGGAACATTTGATACACTACAAACTCGGTGTATTTTTTAACATAAACCGGAAGCCGTGGAGTCCCTCTTCTTCCAATTGTGCAATTTTATACCTTTGAACCTTCGCGATTGGTAGATCCATGTCCGTTTGACAGTCGGGGATCTTGGAGGGGGTGAAGGTAACCGCGGGGCTTCAACGGAACAAATAAGGTCCTTCGACTTGTCAATCGTCCTGACGAAGGTCTCCGTGATCGTTAAAGTCCTTCGCCGTACACGTGTCCGGCCTACCTTACCAAGGAGCTACGAGAATGGCACTGGCTAGGCCAGAGGTCAGAGTTGAATGACCCGACTATGTCGTTCTTGTCGGGGTTCTACCGGTGCGTGTTCCCCAGGGAATGAATGACTCCTGGTATACCCTATACCTATACTAAATACTAAGTCAGCTACTACTATCCTTCGGCTGAAATCCAGGGACCGTATGCGAACGTGGGGATTAATTCCTTGCCGAACTATTTCGGCGAGATAACGAGGTTGGAATTCCCTCTAAGTTGGTAGCCCTGCTTGGTGCAAGTCCAAAGTTGTCGCAGATGTCTACCAGGTAGATTTAATCTCAGCTGGTACCAAAGTCCTAACTATACTCGACCAAATTTGCCTGGTTAAACTCCTATGGCGAATTAACCGAGGACCTTACACGTCCTGTCGACGAGTAGTCTCGCAACTTAGGGATGAGACCATGGCAACTGAGTGTTCATAACCGCAAGCCCCGGCCTTGGCCTAATGAAATTCGATGCATTTTGGCCCCGTGCAGGAGAGAAATCGAAGTAGATATACGTACCTATAACGTTATGGAAACGTCCAGAGTCGAGCTTTGCAAGTTCAAGTAAAATATGATACTCCAAAGGAATTACCGCTTCGTGGACGTCCTCGAACTCGTTCTTGAAACGGGAACAAGTCGTATATTCAGTGCTTTCCTTGAGTTGAATAAAAATGCAGCTCGGAGCTGGGTAAAGGCGAATCTCCTTTCATGAAATTAAAGGGCACTGGAATATACGGACCCCTGCCATTCCCCCGTACCTACCTATATTATGTCGAATTGAAATTTAATCAAACCCATTCGCGTCCCTCTCCCGCATTTTCATCAAATTTCTGGATCCATCTGAGATATGGCTTCGGCTTCGAGTCGGTTGAATCGTTCTGCACTGATCTAGTCATGTCTGCATAGAATATCTGATTGCACATTTCGACATATTTCACTGGATCAAAGTTGATCGGGAATATTCCTATTCCTGTTCCTTTTCTGGTTAAGAATATATGTCGAAGCCTCGCTTTCAGCTTACGCTTTATCTTTTCAACATGACCTTTCGGATCACAGATTGCACTCACTTCTCGACCTCGATTCTCCTCAGGCGGACCCTCAACCTCGTAGTTTCTTGCAAGCTTTCAATTTATACGAACCGAAAAGATTTACGAGGCTCTTCCATCTCACAGCTTAGTAATACGCGACGGTAGAGAAGAATGGATGGAAAATTGTTACCCGGTGTTTAATATTTATTGAATAAAGTGAAATAACCTCTAGACTGCAAACTTTCCTCAAAGGACCCCTTTCAGAATTGAAGTTTTACACGAAGTAGACAAAGTATTCGGGCAGATGTCCTTAATGCCGGAAATTCACCGCGCGAAAAACAGTTCCGTTTTACTTGCACCCGTATTTCGTATTCGAGAAAGGAAAAACTTGTATCACCTTACCCCCTGCCACTTGGCTAGAGCAATTCGTCTTAGTCATTTGGTATTCCCTCGTTTACCTAAGTCTAATACCCACAGCGTTTTAGTGCGAAAGGTCCAGACGATTAAATCATCAAGACGAAGTGGAGCGGCGGGTCAGGTTGAAAACTTCTTTGCTATAATACCAGCCCATCGATAATTACCAAACCGTTTCAGAGTTTACCGCAGACCCACCAACTAGACGCAACTTCTCTACGACCCTCCAAATACGGGTTGAGTTCTCAGTTATATATTTGTTCAGTATTCTCATCTTTGAGCCAATTCAGTTTGTTCGATGAAATTTGTACCTACGTCAAGGAAGAAACAGGGTGTATTTCTTCCTATCAGAACTTCGCATGCTAATTGTCATTTTTATAACAAACAAATGTTTAATTAGGAAGCAACAAGACATTTTCCTCTCGAGGTTGGAATTCGACTTCGAGTTCCAGACGTGTATAGAGGTTTATAAAATGGAAATACAAACGGAAAATTGACAAAGTAAACTATGCAGTGGAGACCCTCGACTTTCGAGCGATAACCAACTACTATTCTAACTAGCTATCCGTTAAACCAAGAACTTTGTAGAGAACTTTCACCCGATATCCATTTGTTTGATCGTAGTTTGGCGCCTGACTGGCTCGCTCAATTTTCCCTTGTTGATATCGAGCCAATATCAGCCGAAGCCTCAAGCAGCTCAAATATTACGTTAGAGGTTGAAATTGTTTTTATATTATTCTACTCGAGCGATTACGCGAAGGTGCAGATTCCAATAACTTCCGAGATAACTCGGTTGTTATATTTTCATTCGATATTTGCGACAGAAGTACCGGAAGAAGTCCTCACTTTTGGCACAACTCGAAAGTGCGATTGTAATCCACTTGTCAGTAGATTCACGTTTGGAAACAGAATTGATTACTTTGGCGAAAAAAACCGAGAGAATTGATTACTTTACCAGAATCGAAACGCTGACCCTTTTGTACCGTCTCCCTGCAGAGTTTGACTATAGAACTTCTTTTCATATATACTCGACAATAGTTCGAGTATCACAAAGACCGATACTCCGATCCCCCCCAGCTGCTTTGACCTCTTCGACTTTGACAAGCTGTTTGCTTTTCCGCGTAACAAGTATCTACCTTTACCATCCGGTCTATGCTCCTATCCTGTTTCCACTTCAGCCATCCGCTGAAGCACAAACAGAACTTTGGTCACCACTTCACGCTAGCGTTGATTTTAGTAGCAGCTTGAAGTTTATTGGTTCAATCATGATTTGGGCCTTTGAAATTTGAGCGAACTCGAAGTCTCGCATCTCCGTGCGGTTAACTCGTTTTATTCAATATCCACAAATGAAAGGGTGCGTACGAAAAAAGGCCCAAGATCCTCTTTTGTCGAAATGACATCGGTTCAGCTGACACTGCAGAAGAGGAGGGGCCACAAAGTCATTGGTTGGAAGGTTGTAAGGTCCTATAAGAGACCTATAGGTCTCGTTCGAACCTGTGGCAAAATTTAGTCGATGATAATTGTCTCCCGAGGCAAACCCGAGCGCGTTGGACGCGTACAAAGGGATTCACCACCGCGTTAGGCATCCACTTGGTTGCCCAAGCTTTTTGATCTATCGTGTGACAAGATCATCCGCTTGATGCGATACACTTTAAGGCCATCATAAGATTCAACCGACACTTTGTCCTCGGTTGAAGATAATTCTGATGATTCGATATATCTATAAATGACGATGGTATGGTACAGAACTCGGGGAGTGTAAAGCCACGATTTTCCTTTATCCAAATTACATCGCTTAAGCCGAGGACGCACGCGGCGAAGCGGAAGGTCGTCAAGTTACTTGGAACGCAGCTCACGAAATTCGTGTCAGCAATAATTGTTTCCTGGGATGAACGGCGCTTTGCTACGCGAAGAACGAACTAGGTATACTGTAGGTAGGTACCTCCCTACCTATAACCACCTACCATGAACCTGAACCAACCTCCTCGTAGTCCTGCCATCTTCTTGGTCGCAGTTTCACGAGATAACTAGTCCCAAGATCCCGACTTTCTAAGTAGAGTTACACCTTATTAGCTCTACGCTGAACAAGTATCATTCATCGGCAGTTTTATACAGTGAAAATTTCTCACGTACCTCAAGTTTGCATGCGCACTAGGAGATGGGGAAATAGACATTACTCTCAAGACACGTACCAAAGTTTATTCCAGTAACGACTATTTGCTGTACCTACCTTATACCCACCTACCTACCTACTTCGGTTCTTTTGTCGTTCCTATACTAGAATGCTCAAACTTCTTCAGAGTCCTCGAAGCAAGCCGTTCCTCAGCACCTAGGTACGTTTTTTTTTTTTTTTTTTCAGTTCAAGTCATCTCAGAACTTCTCATACTTCACATTGTCGGAAGGAAACTTGCCAGTTCTAATTATCGCTCCTTGCTGAACCAGGAAGTGGCAACCGTACCTACCTGAGAAATTCGGAGTAGTAATTATTGTTTCCTGTAAAACGTATTTGCTCATCTCCACAGCTGCATCTACATGCTGCAGTATGCTGTGAGAACCGCAGAACGATTCGGAGGTCATCCGCTCCGTTTCACTAGCTTCTTGGCTACCGGTTGCAGTTTCCTTACACAGGATCGCCTGTTCCGTGTTGTGAATATTTATGTCTTCTCCGGATGGAAAGTTTGAATATAGAGCTCCGCACACGAGATACAAGCCCAGAATCGTGTAGCTACATGTTCCCGGTGTACGTATAAAATGTACGTTATTTACAAGCCTCCTTCGTACCACGCGGAATAGTCGAGGTGGAAAACTTCTGCTGCACCTGAATCGAAAATCTGTCAAAAGCAAATGGGACCGCAACAATGTCGCAGTATAGGCTACGATACTTTTCAGACTTTTTCGATATACTTATCCCGAAAACGAATCTACCATCATACTGAAATATCCTGATTCAAAGATACCGTATTGTATTCTGTACAGGTATATAATGCCTTCAATGGCCAATTAAATTACTCTGCCTTCAAATGGTTAACGAGGATATCAAACAAAGAGCCAATTAATCGAATGGTAATTAGATCTAGGTACGAAATCTCAGGACGAGTTTCTTGCTTGTGGTTATTTCAACTCTCGTCTGGCTGCCCTGAACTAAGTAGACACTAACAATCTGGTCTTTGAATCCTTGTTAGATGGCGAATTATTTGCAGTTAAATTAACATTTGCTTGGTGTATCGGACGCTTTTGGCTGCAAATATGTAACCTGAGTAATTACCTAAATGGTAGTTGGTATACCGGGTGAATTGGTCAACCGCAATCCGTGTCATATTTTTGGTTACGGTAAACAAATAAATGGAAATGCAGCGTGAATGTTTGAAGGACCACAAACCACAGGTATTCGTCTGTTAGGAGTACAAACAGGGAATTCTCTTGTCAAGGACACGCCGGATGATTCTGTGGCGTGTTCGGGTCCTGGCAGCATGAAAATCAACGAGGTGGAAATATTCCGATTCGAATTTCTCCTTGGCCACAATCCCGCAGCATGTTTCTAGGGACTGGGTAGCGGATTCTCTTTCTCTTTAATTAACAAACCGCTTCGATAATTTGTCAACTAGCTGCCGCACGGTTCACCGCGGTGATTCAAGCTTCGGAAATTAAGCCCAGCTCCCTTGATTGCTGCAGGAGTCCTGCGCCACCTACTAGTCCTGAAAGCAACTATATAAGCGAACCCTGCAGCATGGTCGTATTTCCGGTGTAGTTGCTAATTGGAAGGTTTTGAACGCATAAATTTTCTACTTGTCAATTGTATCCCACTCTGGTATATACACCCTCTAATTGATTTTACCCTCTGATTTGTTGTTTCCAGGTTAACGGCGCCTGGTCCCTGCCCGGTTTCGTATGCGACTTTTATATTGCGATGGACGTCACCTGCAGCACAAGTTCCATCTTTAATCTAGTCGCGATTTCAATAGACAGGTAAGTACCCAACGGAACCTCCACATCCTATTTGATTTTCGTTATTATCTATCTATGAACTGAATAAAATGGCGAAGGAAAGTTTTTTTTTTTTTTTTTTTTCTACGACTGTACTACTGCCTCGGAGACAGCTTGCGAATTCTTCAGGCTACGATGCGGAGGTTGCAGCATAGTATAAGCTTCGTCCCGGACTCTCGGGCGAATAGTATACCTTATACCGGTGGAAGAAGAGACTTTGCTGATTTTCTTCGTACGTGACGGGAATAGTTTGGCGACACGTAGTTGGCGGGCAAATAAAATTTACTCTTTCTAGAAAAATAATAATAGCTAGACCGATAATAATAATAAGAATACGTCATAACGCCTGCTAGGGGTTGAAGGAAATATACGTATAGGTAGCCCCTGCCAACACACCGACATGCTTTTCCTAGAGATTTTTCATATCGCTAGTTTATTATGCCACCGGAAACTTTCCGCACTCCATTCATATATCGGATATATTCTCTAGCCACCGCTCGTACTTTTATATGAGCTTTATTTACTCTTCCGGAGGTCCCTTCTTCTTGTTTTTTGTCGTTTTTTTTTCTTTGTTTTCCTACTTTTTTTTTGGCTTTGAATAAATGATCTCCCTGCTGAAAGCTCTGTCTTTTTCACGGACCTGCCTAGGCGTATAACCGTGATTTTCCGGATGCTCGCGGTATTATCGCGGTTCGGGTAAGGTGGCTGCAGGGTAGAATGCCGCTCGTTTTACATCCCGGTGCTTTTCAATGAATAAACAAACGTATTTTCTACCTCGGAAATTACAACCTCGAAGAAAATAAGACCTTCTGTAAAACAGGCACGTATCACTAGGTCCGAAATATACCAATCTGGCCTGAGGCCACCTGAGTATCCTCAACCGATTGGAAGGACTTCATCCAACTAAGTTTATCTCAAAATACGGTGTAGGACATGCGATTTCTTGAAAAAGGACCGGCTTCCAATCAGAATTTCAAATATCATGTTTTTTTTTTTTTTCTTTACTGAGGCGTCGATTTCTTCACACGCAATTTCTTTTCTCGAAATACACTTTTACCATAGTTAAGCATATGTAGCCTACCGAATTTCTTCCTACTTGTCAAAGTCCTAAAAAAAACATCCCCAAGTCAACCTACAGGGTTTTCACAAACAAACGTATATAGATACGTAGGTAGAGTAAGCTATATATATATGTGTACCTATATGCCTTAGACGTGTGTACCATTCCGCCGCGTCGCGGTTGGGTTTGCCTCTCTAGTCAGGAAACGGACGAGTAGGATGAGAGAAAGAAAAAAAAAAAGAAAAAAAAAAAAAGAAAAAATAGCCAGGGTCCCTGCAGAGCGTTGGGTTGCTTTTAGCGGTAAAAGCGTCCTTTAAGTCCGGGACTACTCCATAACTATACAGGGTCTCGTCGTCGAGTCACTCCCTGACGGCATAACCCAAAAGTCGTGATTTCATGCGAGCTCTGAATTATTTTCCGCGTAAGGTAAGATACGGGGCTTAATGTTTCTTTTTTACTTATTGCTCCAGGTACATCGCAGTCACACAGCCGATAAAGTACGCTAAGCACAAGAACAACAGAAGAGTATGGCTGACCATATTATTGGTATGGGCAATATCGGCAGCCATTGGAAGTCCCATTGTTTTGGGTCTTAACAACACACCGGACAGGATACCGGACCTATGTCTTTTCTACAATACCGACTTCATCATATACTCGAGTTTATCGAGTTTCTACATTCCCTGCATCATCATGGTCTTTCTCTACTACAACATATTCAAGGTTAGCCTAAAACGCGAGAAATGGTCCAGAGGGTGTTTTACCTAGCAAACAAAACCTTAGACCCGAAAGTTTTCGGGCTAGAAAGCCGCCTGCACCCCCAGCTGACGTATACCCGTGGCTTTTCGCTATTCCCGGATCTCCCTCAGAGACCGTATATAGTGGGTGCTAATTACGCAATAATTACTACGTCCGAAACGGCGTGCCGAGCTTCTCCCCATGTCACACACACATATACCTATACCGACATGAGGGATAATTTTGTTGCGTTAATTTTCTCTTGTATTATAGTTTCTTGCGCGGTATTTCACTCAAAAGATGAATACAGATAGATTAACTGGCCGTTATTACCGAGACGGTTAACTCCGAATTACACGTCGGAACTTTGCCCATTTGCAATACAAACGTCTTAGACCTATCACATTTGCCATTACACATCCACATCCACATCTAGAGCCTACTAGCTCCAGTTAGAGTTCGGTGGAAAGTTATACGACGTGGGTACGACACACTGTACAGTTATAGTATGGGCTCTGGATGGGGATAGTGACAGACAAACGTATAAACGGGCCATGAACGACCGAAACAAAGTTCGCGGCTGTGTACAAGTGCCGATAAACTTAGCCTCCTTAGGGCAACACGCCCTTATAGTAGGTACATACCTTACTTTGAGTCCTGGTGACGGAATACGGGATAGTATGTTTGACAAACGATCGTTGTTAATGAGCTTCATGGCCAATCGATCCAAACCGCCCATTCTGTCTTCGTCTGTCATTCAGTATATATGTATACCCGACTAAAGTTTTCAGTTCTTTTGGGTGCTTAAGGAAGTGCGAAGTTTTTCACCGCTATCTTATATCTTATTCTTCTTTCTGTGTTGTCTTTTCGACTCAATTCAGTGCAATGGAATCGGTAATCCCCCTCACCCTGCCAGGGCTTAATATAAACTTTCTTGCGGCATTACAGAGGAATTAATCAACTTCCTTACGATTAACATTTCAGATTTATCTCCCTTCTGTTTCAGGCTCTCCGAAATAGAGCAAAAAAAGCTCGGGCAGCTCGGAAGTCGAATCTAGGGGATATCAAGCCCGGCAGCATCATAGAGAACATTGCTCACACGAGAAGGTGAGTCTTTTGACATTTTTCGTTCGATATTTTATACGATTTTTTTTTAAATTTATTCATTTTATTTTTTCATTACCGATGTATATAGCCGTATGTTTTTTTGGAGTAAATTCGTTGACATTTCTTCCCTCTCGAAATTCCTTCACTCTCTGCAAAGAGACACAATATGCTTTCATCTTTTGTGCACTCGATGAAAACTTTCGATGAAAGGGAAATTCCTCTTATACCTTCGGAAAAGTGAAGGGGTGAAAAAAAAATAATAATAATACTTAAATTCTAACGTATCTTGTCCCTCTAATGTTATCTGCCACTTCATGGCTGTTTACCACCCGTTCTTCAATCGCGTGCTATACACATAAGCCATAAGGTATACGATAAAGGTTACTTATTGTATGAAAAAAAGCATCGCCAGTAGACCGTAGGCGGGGAATTTCGCCTTACAGTTTGCATGGGAATCATCGCAGACGATATCTCAATTCATAGTCTTATATTCTGCCAGACGCGTACCTACGTTACGTTATGCCTACACAAAATTTTCTCCCCCCTCCCCCCTATACGCACTACGTGGAGAACATAGAAATACAGATATTGCAAATATACGGACTGAAACAAATACCCCCATTTCGAAAAAACATGTGGGTAAATTGCGGAAAATTGAAAAAAAAAAATACATTTTTCAACGGAAAGCTCAATTTTAGTGCGCATGGTATATATTTAGACTCATCTGGTCGTATCCGATGAATTTCACATAAATGGTACGTCGATTAAGTTTTAGGCAACTTGACGTGCTTTTCAACGGGATATTTTTTGTTTTCTGCGTTTTTAGAAATGATTCTCCACTTAATGAAACGGGAATTAGGTTTTGAACTCTGCCATGTGCCAAATATGGTACAGCGGGTTACTAAAGGGTTAAAAATAAACATGAATGGAGCCAACAAGCAATCTCACATTTTACTAACGAAGGGTGAATTAGCACTTGGCCTTTTGCAATCCCATTACTCCATTTGTTGAAATGTCGCGTTTCAATTCTCTTTGAACACATCCGCACCCCATGGGGAGGTCTACTACTGAATTTCCAATATTCATTCGGTAGGTCCAGGAAGGATATTTCTCTTACTGTACATATCAATTGAACAATCCGTGTGAAGTAACAATACCACGTGGTATACATTCGTGTATCAGTCGTGTAACAAAAAACTGAGAGATTATTAAAAAAATGTCAAAACATACGTTGAAATTAAGTCACGGACCTCGGGGCTTGAATTTCTTCTTCTGTATACGACAGGTAAACTCTAAAGATATAGGAATAAGCTTTATTTTTCATATTATTTTACCTCACACCCCAATGGTTCGTGCTTAAGCAAATGATACGAAAGTAGTTCGTGCGTCTGGCGCCTGGAGAGCGGCGGCGAAATTCTCGTTTATCTCATTATCTCAGCCTGGTGCGAAGCCGCCCTGGTTCTTCCGAGATAGTGATGCTGCCAGGCGAGACGGTGGCATTGACGGGGGCTGGTCGGGGATAAGGGGGTAAAAAGCTGCTGCCGGGGTAGAAGACGGTTATACGGAATGGGGGAGGATCCGATAGGTAACTAAGCCGCTTCGCCCCCGATTAATTGCTATACTTGGCTTCGAGGAGGCAAGGGGGGGTTGGTATAGGTACGAAGGGATGGAAAGGGGTGAAATGGGGGTGGCAAACTTAAACTTAGCACGTTGTTCCCGCGAAAAGTTATCTTTGTCCTTGGAAAACGTCGCCTTCCATTTTATACCTATATGTACGATCATCCTGCCTATGGTTTGATATCGTTGCTGAACGACAGAGAATTAAAGTAAAGTCGTATATAGCTACAAAATTTATAATATAATTTGATATAACAACAACCTCTAGCTGCGGTCTCCCGTGAGCAAAGTGATTCGATTAACTCTTGGGAATAAAATTCCCCCGTTAGTTTGGTCGAAAGTATTGAATGAGGAGGCGAGCTTTTTTGACCAAAAAAAATCTAATCTTGTCGAGTAAATATCAAATTAAAGTCTAGAAGGGACTATAACATCTATATATGTTTTTCAAGCTCGCCTTCGCTCCGGCTGCGGTTAGGAATCCCCTTTTCTTTAATTATATCGGTTGATCGCTCGGCTAACAAAAGCTCAGAGATATATATAAGTACGATTTCGTTGTACGAGTATACAATGGACGGAATTCGATTTCGCAGACGTGCAGAATTTGGCAAAAAATTCTTGCTTACATCGATCGACGTTGATCGATGCGCTATATAGGTATTGCTCGTTGATACACTTTTGTTCCGGTAGTAAATTTTATTTCAAATACCCCGGTATAAATTCAGATGAAAATAAAATTAATCGGACGTGAGAAACGTCACGAGGGGGTGGACAAAAAAAAAAATAAAAAAATAAAATAAAGTGAAGGGAAAAAAACAAATACGTTTATCACGCGGTCATCGGATCCCCGTGGCAGTGACAGCTGACCAAAACCATTGAGAGCTTCGCGCTTATAACCGAGTCATATATACCACAATGCTTTTGCAAATAACTCGAATTACAGAAAACTACTATTGAAAATAAGAACAAAATTCGGTACAGTATGAACAGTGGAGAGGAAATGCATTCGAAAATTAACAAAAAGCTCGGGATGTATACAAATGTGTATTTTGGTCTGCATTTGATTCTCTGAAACTGACGTTTTTGTTCAATTCAACCACGGGAATTTTAAACTGCAGCAGCTTTGTTCCCCTACTGTTTTGTTATCCACCTAAAATACTTCGAAAAATCAGCAAAATTTCATTTCAAAAAAAGGTTATTCAGCCAACAAGACCCATTTATATTATGGCACAAGCAGATTTTGATTTTTATGAAATGAGGGATTAGAAAAAATGCTGTGCTGCAGTTGAGAGCTCGTATCTATCTTAAGAATGGGAAAATGCTTAATCCGTATATATAAAGGAAAATGCGAAGTTATTCCAGGTATAAACAGGAACAAGCGTTGGCAATAATTAGCGGAATGTGCGATACATTTCTAAGCCGTCCTTTAGCTTTCTGCCTCCGTAACTTACGAAGCTACATTTTTTACGACCCCAAATTCCGTTACGATCCTCTAAATCTTTTCTCGTTTATTACAATACTAATTATTTATCAGAATGCTCCTTCTCTCGCCGTAAGACTTCCTGAGACTTGTACTCAACCTTTATTTTCCTGCCTAAAGATTATTCGACTCTCTTGCAACACGAGCATCTGTTTTTCAAATATCAAAAACCTCAAAAATCGTCACGGTATATACCAACAAACTTATTTGCTACTGAAACATATCACTCAACTTTCTATTAATCAAATCTATTCACCAATCCTTCCTATTCATCTATGCAATTGAAAAGCCAGGGAACAAAGCTGCATCTATGAACTTTCGAAACTTTTTTACTTTCAATAGTGGATATTGATTCTAGTCAAAGAATCATACATACAGTTTTTGTCTTTTTTTCAAACTTTTATTTTGACACGCATGGATTGAATTGAACTTGGTGCTATTTTTTTATTCCAACTCGATAAGCACCCAGCGTCGTTACAACCCTACAGGCGAAATTGTGATTAGCACGGTTCTAACTAAGATCACGCAGTGTTTATTGTGTTGCAAGGTTTGCAGAAACTGCATTAGGAGCTGCAGCTCTGGTTGCACCAGGTCTCGAGGAAGCCACGAACACCGCTTCAGGCAGTAACGAGGATGAGGATGAAAACGAGACGCCGATGGATCCGGTGGTCGTTATCTCGAACGACAAAAGCACAGAGTTCATATTGGCGACTGTAGTTGAGGAGGCTGCGTAAGTGTATTTATCAAATTTCCACAACGTATTCAAAGAAGAAGTTTGTCATCGAGATTCGGCAGTAGAAAATCTCGATCAATTAATTCCGCGATATATGATATTATAGAATGAATCGATTTATCTCTTCTCTTCTTGCTCTCTTCGCTTCGCAGCGTTTGAATCATCGAATTCTACGAAAGTATAGACAGAAGTCGATCGGCCTGCAGAATATCTCACCACCAATTGGAAAAGCAATTTCAACCGAGGTTGAATTTCAAATTTCACATTGAATTTCACACGCCTCTATATTCGCGTAGCAAGTTGTTTCTCGAGCTGAAAATCGGAACCTCTTATATTTTATATCCCCGTGCTTGTCATCCTGATCGAGTTCCGGTACTAGTCGAAGGAAAAATCAAGAAAAAAAAAATACTTTTTTATAAGAGATCAACAAAAACTCGTGTATATTTCCTATTTCCTATTCTTAAGGAAAACCGCAGTATCTGCCATAGAGATCTATATTATACTCTCACTAGAAGAGATTGAAGTTTGTTTGCCGAGTTTCCTGGCTGGCTGCAGGATGATTTTTATAATGTTCGGATAGCTTTAAGTTTCGAAACGGGTTGCCGACGTTATGGGTTGAAAGTTGCCTTGTTAATTGGCGAGCTTTGCTAATTAAGCGCCCGGCACTGCATAATTTTCCTTACGCGGATTTGCCGGGTAAAGGGGGAAAGGTATAAGGAGAGAAAGATGTTTCGTGGCACGAACAGACCTTCAGCTTAGTCTTATCTCTCGAGGGAATAGTTGCAGTTGAAACTGCAGCAAAAACTATTACCATCGGATGAAAGTTTTGATAATTATTTTAATGCCCGTTCTAATTACGTAGCAGCTTTTTTAATTGCATGACACGACCTAATTGAAGGATAAAAAGGGAATCCTTGCGACAGTTTTGGAGTATAATAGCCGACCAACGTTTGATAACCGCGCGGTGTTTAAACGCGAGACATTTTTCCGAATCTCTTTCAACTGGAAATGTATACCCGCATACCGTAAAAGCACTTTTGTCTCGAATTTTTATCAAAATTCAACCGCAGGTTCGTGCCGTTGAATTTACTCAGACGGTAGGTACCGCGCATCGTGTAATATTGCAGTTCTAGAGTTTAATTGCAGTTTGTTCTTTCGCGTAAGCTAGTGGCTACCGTGGCAACAGGCCATACCTTTTTAAGCTTGAGTGCAATTCCGAGGTTATTGCATTCTCACCTATTTCGTTGCTAAGTTCACGGATCTTTTATTAAATTCGCGCCCTGTACGTACGTAATAATAGAAATAGAACAGGGATTATCTTCGGTGCGGAAGAATTCACTTTTAGAACAAAAAAAAAAGGGGGATCAACAAGGCTAGTTCTTAGCCCCACAATTTTTCGAATTTCGGCACCCCCAGTCACGAATTTTGTTAAAAAGCTTCTCACCTGCATAAAGTCCGACGTAGATCAAGATTATACAATTTCGTCCTTAGGCAAGTCTTGATTCGAAGCTTCAATATTATTTCGCGATTATAGCAATCATGAAATTTGTGGAAAGAGTAGATTTGTGAATGGTTTTCGTAATTATTCATACCTGCAGCTCCTCGAATAATAGAAATAAAACTACCTGCAGCGGATAGATTATTTCGCTTTTTCATTACCCTCATATTTGCTTAGTCGTTTACACTCTAATCAGTAACTGAATTATGTTGCATTTGTAATTAGTAATTCACTAGTGTTCGATTTGCCAATTGTTAGAAAAACCACATAAAATCAAATGCAACCTGAAGTGATGAACAAAAAAGGAACATTTTCGAATTCAATAATGCCTTTTCATTTACATGTGCACATTTCCGCATGTACTTGACAAATGAAAAATGAAAAATGAAAAATTGAATCGAAGATTTGATTTTTTCAATCAGGAAAAAAATCTCAGATATCAACTGATTTGCGGAGTTCAGTTTTAAATCGTAGGGCTAAAAACCGGCCTTGATAACTCCCCTCTTTGGATTAAAAGGAAAAACGATAAAGTTTATTATGCAGCGGAATTGGCACTCTGGCGAAATTGATCAGTTAATACTATAACGATTTGAAGAAGGTCTTGCACTAGGTTCGTAATCACCAGAGACGCCATTGTCGTTAAAATGAGGTTAATTGAGTAAGTTCCTATTGAATATTTTCCCGAAAAGTCCGAACTCCCTTTTTTTCTTCCTTCCTCTCTTCTTTTTCTTCTTCTTCTTCTTCTTCTTCTTTTTCTTCTTTTTTCCGCCAGGGTTCCACTTCCGAGAGCCGTTGAAAGCCTGAGTGAGGTGGCGTGACTCGTTATTACCTATTTAGGGCTACAGGGTTGCGCGTGGAGGAGGTCTCGGAAAGATATTCAACGTAAGATCTCAAGCGACAGTAGAGTCTTAGGTCTTAGGGTTGGTAAACGCGCCCCGGAGGGTGTAGTCGTATCAAATGACTCTATCAAATGCAAAACACGCCTCATCCATATTAACTTATTTCAAGATAATCAACAACAACCGATTGCCTGCTTCCCCTGTGTCATCGTATAACTCCAGATTTATACGACGTACTTTCCGATTCACCCCCATCCCCTGCGATCTCATAGAAATACACGATACTACAAAAAATAAGCAACAACATCATACGGAAAACGAAACCTAGAGATAAAACTGACAGACCCAGCCGTATTGCAGAAGGATTTTTTCGAGTAGAATAATCTCTCTTCTACTAGCTGTTATTCATCTATGATGGAAATGCGAAGCATCATCCTCCCGACGTTTGATATATTCGCTAAAAAAAATATCAGAAGCTCCATATGCAACGGACGAGATTACGTGACAGTAAAATACGTAGATAGCCGCCTTTCTACCTATCTATCCTACATTCTGGTTATACATTCACTCGTCAAACAACTTCCGTTTGATCGGAATCTGTATTCTGTCCATGCAAACGTACATACATACATCGTGGAGAAAATTTGAATTTGCATTTCAACTTCACTCCGGGATCGTGAATCATGTATTTCCACCTCACTTCACTCTCTCATATCATTCAGGACGACTACGATTCGCCAATGGTAATCAAATCCGAAGAAAGAAGAAAAAGACAAAAACCACTCGACTAAAGAAAGAAAATGTTACATTGTAGTCTCATTTACGATGTTTGGCATATTATCTGCAAAAAAAAAAGAAAGAAACAAAAAATGGAAAACATAATTCAGTTACCGTACAAAATTTTCTTTAATACATATGCTAATAGACTGAGTCCCTATGCGGGATGTAGTCAAACGTTGAACGTAACCGAAGAAAAAATATGCAGAGAAACGAGATGTGAAAAAAAAAAAAAAAAAAAAAAAACAGAATGGAAAAAACACGTGTTACTAAATTTCCGTCAGACACTTAGCAGTTTTTATCTGACCGAGTTAAACCATCGTGTTTTTAACCAGGTTATTCCTTTTTTCTAACTCTTAGTGGTTAGTGCAGCGAACCACTGCACACCAGGAACTGCAACCATACGCCCGATCGTAAAGCACGCCCTAATAACCACGAAGTACACAAAGTGCATAGTCCACTACCAAGAAAACCGTGATATACTTTCAAGGAAATCTTTATTTCTTCTTTTCGAAATATCGCATAGCCACAGGGGTATAGATCGCCATCTTCAACGACACCCTCAACCCAGTCGTTCATTCGGTGCAATTAACCTTAACGATTTACGCCTGTTGGTGCTGGTGCTGCTGGTGCTACCCTCATGCAATAGTGTAGAGTATAGAGTATAGACGTATATAACTCTGTTCTCTGAATTGGCGATCTCGATCAAACCGGGAATGACAACTCGTGGAATCGTAACCAATGCGTATACTATACCACCGCCTACTACTTGACAACCGAACAATGAACTATACGGACAATGCAGCTGCTGCTCCTATACCATCACCAATACTATTACTGATACCATTACTGCATCCGAGGTTCACGACTATACTAGGTACTGTCGCGCAATATATTGACTCGCACCTACTGTCAAACGCTCCCACCGATGCTGGCTGACTAACCCTATGTGTATACCATACACATATACCGTAAACTGACCCGGTGAAGTACAATAAACCGAAGCACATTCGTGTACATGAGTATGGTGGTGTGTCCATGATGGTTATACGCACGGGATTGTAAACACGTGAAGTTGTATGTGTGTGTGTGTGTGTCTTTGGTTATAGATATACGGACACATGTGTGCATTATCCATGTGTACTATACATATACATGATACATATATACATATACGAGGGTATATGCACAGGCTGAGAGTAGATAAACGATCAGCCGACGAACGGCTTCCGATTGATCGTGACCAGGCCCGTCAGCTGTCTCGTGAATAGATAACACTCTGTCCCTCGAGATGAAGCTAATTTTCAAATGTAATTCCCGCACTTAGAAAGAACATGGTCAATCCAATTAATGGTAAAACCGCTCACGGGGCTTTGATTGCAAATTATTCAGCAAATACCTCCGATTTAGTGGCTACTGTTTTTTCTTCATCGATTTTAACAAACTCCATACTGTCGTTCTATAGAGAAATTCGAATCGCTTGGAATATATCCAAAAATAATTTTTCTTCTACGAGGACCGAAATATGGTTCCCAAAAATCTATTCAAATTCAAATATACTGCTGACAAATGTTTGACAAGAAGGAAACTTGACTTTCAGTTAAAACTTAATTTTTTGTACCGATTTTTTGAACGTAATTTGAAGAAATTCACGTGGTATTTTCCAGAACAGATGATTTCTCTTCGTTGAAATAATTATTTTGTAGATTTCATGGAACAATCGGTACAGGGTACGCTATTAACTACGGTACTCGGTATCCGGCTGGGTGAAGGTTTTCTGCGTAATTATAAATTTACGAGTTTATGACGGCGTGTAAGAAATATAGGGACAGACGCAGACCTTAAGCTTCTTTTTTGTCTTTGAACTTTTGACAGTTCTCGGTTCAGCGTGATAGCCCAAACTCAACTGAGCGGTGGGCCAAATGGAACCAGGGCAGCCGATTCATCGTACGATCCGGTAAGCAGTGGCGTCCTTCACGAAGGGCTCGAGACCAACTCGAGTCCGAATCTAAAAGGGGCATCCGCATCCTCGTCCTCTTCGTCACCGCCACCACCGAGGACGATGTCTGCCACACAGGCAAGAAAAAACGGCAGTAACAAACAGGAACTGAAGAGGCTCAGAAGTACGGGATCTTTGCTGCCTCTTCAACTCGGACGAACTCCAAGTGTTCTTGGAGGTATGGCAGCCAAAAAAGATAGAAAGAATGCCTCCGCTGGTTCGAGGTTCACGATATATAAGGCCAACAAAGCGAGTAAGAAAAAACGAGAGAAAAGTTCGGCTAAAAAAGAACGAAAGGCGACCAAAACCTTGGCAATAGTTCTCGGTAAGACATTTATTTGTAATTTATCAGCTATTCTCATGTTTCTTGTTATCATCGTAATGAATTCTCATTTCATGATACCCTCGCGATATTTTCATTCACCTCCTCTTGCAAAATTGCTTTTCAATTATCGGGAGTAATGATACAAACCACGTTACACTCCCATTATTACGTGCGAAAAGCCAATTCTCAAGTTCATTGAAATTCTCACATGTATAATGTCGTCAGCTAAGGGTTGCCCTGATTTAATGAGCAATTATATAACCCGCTTCCGGCACAAGTCTGATATACACGCTCTATCGATTATGTCACATACGAGGGGCTTCCGTCGAATACTTTCGTCCCAATAATTACAAATTAAACTTGTACCGATGTCCTTTATTTTTGCTACCGTACAATTGAATGAAGGGCTTACTTTCGGTGACCAAGCCCTTTCGCGGTGATTTATTTTTATTTTTTTTCCCTCGTAACGCTTCACCTGTTTTTATTGACCACAGGGGTTTTCCTGATCTGCTGGGTTCCCTTCTTCACCTGCAATGTGATGGATGCTCTTTGCGTAAAGCTTGCCCTTTCCTGCGAGCCAGGAGTCACTGCCTTCATCGTTACCTCCTGGTTGGGCTACATGAACAGCTTTGTGAATCCGGTTATTTACACGGTATTTAATCCAGAGTTCCGGAAAGCTTTCAAAAAGCTAATCAGCGTGTGAACCCTTGGAGAAAAAAAACTTTTCATTATTTTTTATTGCAATACTTCGCTGCCTTGATTTTCTTCATAATTTTTTTTATAGACTTATTAGGTTTTAAGAAGATTTTCTATGATCACCTGCTGAACACCTCATCCCTTTACATATTATTATAGGCTTTATAGTTTTATCGTTAAATAATATACGCCCTTGCTCCGATGTACGGCTTATATGATCGATATGTGAAAATATGTGCATAATAATATAATGTTGAAGATAAGCCAAGTAAGATACCAAGTATCCAGCTTGAAAAATTACTCCGTCAAGGTATAAGAATAGTGAGGTAAGCGATAAAATTGATGATAATATAATAAAATATATAGGATAACTACACTATATAAAGCGTCAGTCCAATGTTAGACAACTAAAAGAAATTATTTGAAAATTGTTAGAACAAAGCATATGTATAAAGGTATATAAATATATATTATATATATATATATGCGGATGCAGTATTAACTTAGATGATACAAGAATATATAATATATACATGTATAGATACGTATGTGTATATAAATAATTATTATACGTATACATATTATATATATATATGAAAAATAGCAATATTTTTTCGCTCAAATACCGTTTGGATGTGTACCTATATACTTTCGAAGTACCTAAACTGAACTGATATTTTATATATCTACGATCCCCTCGCGAGAGAATAAAAATAAATAAAAATGTGCTTCACGTAAAATCGATGGAGAAGAAAAGAGACGAAAAATCAAAAATGAAAATAAAACAACAGATGAGAAAACCAAAATCCGTGAAAGCGCGTAGTTATGTCATTAGAAATTTTCCAAAGCACAAATATTTCTTCTTGTGTATACTAGACCTATATAATTTATACACGAAAGAAATTTTCAAAACCGAATTCCGAATTTCGAAACATATCAAGAATTTTTCACCACTCTTACCATCACCCGTTCCATACGTAAGGCGCTTTGACGCGAAAGTATATATATATGTTAACTTAATATAAAATCACGATATATCTATGATAATTGGAATGAAAAGAAGAAGTAATTGGAAATTATATAGTTCGAATCTATTACGACGTATGGTTCTATAATTTTGAGTCGTCGAATCGATGAACGAACAAAAATAAAAGTTGTCGCAATAATATGTTAACAATCAAAGCTTTTTACTCTCTGATTTTTAAATGTAATCAATGAAAATCGTAGAGCTATATTCCATGTATAGATAGTTAGTAAATACATATAGAAAACGGTGTATATTTGTAAATATCATGACGTATTGTATATCTGTAAGGTTCTTCGTTATGTACACTGTCCGTTCAATAGACAGATGCAATATTGGAAATATTATTTATTTCTTATTGTTTATAGTAACACTCTGTGGATCGAAACGTATGAGTAGTAGTTGAATATCAAGGTGGTTATAATAATAACGAACAAAAAAATATAAAAATTAAAAAACAAAAAAAAAATAGTCAAAAATTCAATGAATCTATGTCACTTTGTTCCATACGCTTTATGCTTTCGGTGTTGAATGTTACGCAGGCGCAGAAACAGAAGGATTAAAATATCCAAACAAATAAATATTAATTAACTAAAGAGTATGAAATATCTGTAAAGGTATAATCGTTCGCATGGATATACCTATAAATAGCTCGAATGTACCTACCTATCGTGTTCTTAAAGGGAAACTATATACCACGTGTTTATTTATTCATTTATTCATTCATTTGTTAAGTCATTCATATTCATTCTTCGACTGTAAAAAGTTAACGATCTAGTTAGTGATCTATAGTAGCATTTAAGTGATATATATATATGATTATAAATATGTTATACAAGAGTTTGAAAAATTATATAGAATATTGAAAAACACGTAGTAAATGAATTAGATACCAAAAGTTCGACATATAGTTATGTAGTATCGAGTAAATAGTGTACAAGTGCTGAAGGTAATTTCTATATAAAAACAAAAGTTATAGGTATAAATATAGTCGAAAAACGACAAGTCTAGCCAAAATGCTTAAATACGAGCAGCGCGAAATATAATGCTTATTTTTTCGCATGCATACCATACGCATTATGATAAATATAGATATAATATAAATATAATAATATAATATATTGTCTTGAGATAATTAGAAAATTTTCTTACAATCTTTGGTAAGATCGCTGTATTTTTCTAACCCCGAATAACAATGCATTTCCTTCTGTAAATATGATACATGAATTACTTATTATATGCGATTATCATCTACATTATATAATTATATTATGATAAATTATAAACAATCATACATATTCAGATGAATATAATGATATTATATATAATTACGAGATCGTGAACAAAGAAAACGGAAAAAATTTCTCAAAATTCTCAACTGAGCCCGAATTTTAGAAATTTTGTCGTTTGTACGAGTGAAGAAGTCGCATTTTTTCGTATGTCATCGTTGTATTATATATTATACACATGCAATTTTCTTACAAATTGTCGATATTATCATTTGATTCTTCTTATTCCTATTTATGATCATTATTGTTTTTACTAATGGTCTATACAGGGCATAGTTGTCTAAGCGGTGAAATTAATTTGCTGATGTATAATGTAGTGTAAATCGATGATGAATAACAATACTATAATTATGTATACAAGCTGAATGTATTAAAGGCAATACATACATAAATATAATATAATATATATGATATAATATAATATAATATAATATAATCTGTATAAGTAATATATGTATATATAAGCTTATGTTTATTATATTAGTAAAAATCGTAGTAATAATTAATTTTAACAAAATACATTGAAAAACCTGTATACTTATACTATAATACTATACATATAATATACTCACCCTCGACGGAGACGGCGACTTGACAGGAGAAAACACAAAAGGCAAAAGAAAAAAAAAAGGAAAAACCAAAAAAAAAAAAAGAAGAAGAAAATAATAAAACGGACACACACACTTTCTTAATGACACGAAAGTATTTCGTTTACCGCCCCACCTCGCCTGTTCAGTTACCCAATTACCCCTGTCCAATATATTCGCGCCCTGACTCTAGCCTCGTCTTTACACCCCTGCCAGTTGCCGAAGCTCGTCAAAAAGTAATTTATCCAATACAGACCTCGTCGGGAAGAGAGAAGAAAGAGAAAGAAAAAAAAAAAAAATAGGACGAAAAAAACCTAAACAACAAAAAATGTGATGAAGAAAAAATACCGCGATGTAGTTAGAAAATGAAGGAACGCCAAGGTGAACTTGAGCTAAGTATTATTTTCATGTATCACCGACGCCCCTTCAAAGGCCTCAGTTTAATTTTTGTTTCTCTTTATTTTTTTTACAATTAGATGGGGAAAAAAAATGTTCTGTCAGATTCACAAGGGCGTTGGTAAATA
The DNA here is from genome assembly GCA_963989295.1 of Ametastegia equiseti. NCBI lineage: Eukaryota > Metazoa > Arthropoda > Insecta > Hymenoptera > Tenthredinidae > Ametastegia > Ametastegia equiseti. Next base: position 10,018,807 of record OZ022393.1, read on the forward strand.
TATGGACAGCAATATTTAACTTTTCTTGCTTCAGAGGGAATTAGGGAAGTTATTATGATCACCCTGGAAATGAAAAGTTGTTTTCACCAGATCTCTGCATCTTTGAGGCACCAAAAATCACTCTCACTACTGTTTCTGATGAACTGGGTTTGGGGGCTTACAGATGGGATCAGTTCTTTCTACTAACAATATAATTATCTCGAGAACAAATTACACATCCCTAACTTTTGTTGCAGCATTCGATGCTGCTTGACGCAAATTAGAGCTGATTGCAGGATACAGAATTCGATCGATGCAGTAGTTTTTGAGTAACTGGGAAAACGAAATTTGGTGAAATTTAGTTTGATCGGCATAAATATAATCAATCATGTATTTTATACCAAATGTTACCGCAGTTGTTATCGATTTTTCACCCCTAGATGAAAGAGAAACAGAAAGAGGATTTTTCTTGTGCGATAATTGAAAGACTCGTCACGACGAAGATGAAGTTAATTAATCATAGTACGACTTCAGCGATTGAAATTTTCGACAAAAATATCAGCAATTCGTTAAACAAGAAGTTCGTCTCTCCTTTTTTCTTTACACGTCTCGGCTGTTCTTCAGTCGACAAATTATCCTCGGTAAAATGCGTAACGAATATAAACAAAGTTTAAACAGGCGCAAAGAACATCTTGAACATAAACAGAAGAATAGGAACGAGATCCGTACCCTCAGAATGAAACTCGAGAATATTATTTATCACAGAAATCACATTAATTTATGGGAACAAGAATCACGGTTCAATGAAACTTACATCGTTTTCATTAAAAAATATTTATTTCCTCCCATCGGGCACGAGCAACATCAACAATACATTATTCTACAGAGTTAATAACATCCTTTTTTTTTTTTTTTCTTTTTTGTCAACAATATAATACAAGGTAGGTAATTAACGAAGAATTCGTCGATTTCTTGAAAAGACGTGTGCATCCGGGAAGTTACCAGGATCCCGGGCCAAAGCCAATCTATTGGAAGAAAAAAAAAGTATATAGAAAGTATTAAACAAAAGGATTCGAGCTGCTCGAGCGTAAGGGAAGTTTTTCCGACGTTAGACGAAAGGCGACACCGCTTCCGGGGACAGATAAGATATAAGAAACTGAGGACGATATTGTTCTTTCTTGTATTTTTCCTCAGCCTTTTCTATTCTTCGGTCTTTCCCGCGAGGTGGAAAGGAAATGTCAGACAGAGAAGATGTCTGAGGAGGCAATTCGTCCTTTGCTCTACTATTATCATTGTCATTTTTTTTTTTTTTTTTATATATATATATATGTGTAATATAGGTATATATTTTACTTCCTTCTTTATTTTTCCTATCCACTAATTTCGCCACGATCCTCGCGTATCTTTAACTCCCTAGCCAATCTCGTACAAATACGCGATTCAAAGAACGAGGAAATCATTTATCAATGTTAAATAATGTTTCAATCTTGTCGGTAACATCCAGACTGTTTTGTGGTTGCTTTTTTTTTCTTTCTTTCTTTTCTTTCGTTTTTATCTTGTGCCAGCTGTTTTCGGTACTTTATTCTTGGGATTTTACGGACCGTATCGGAATGTATTCCCGGCAAGTTCCTTATCCTGATATCCTGGTTTTTCGGCCGAGTATAATCGATGGAAAACGAAAAAATAATGATAAAAGAGAAAATGAAGAAGAATAGAGAAGGTGAAAAGGAATACACCTGGGTATTTCCAACTGAATAAAAGATACTCGAGAATATGAAAGATCGCCGGTAACGATGTGCGGTGGAGAAAACAATTCCGGGAAGTCTGCTGCGAGGTGGTATATGATGCGCATTCGATACAATTTTCAATACATAATCGATATACATTATTATTTGAATCCATACCAAAACTGATCAACGTTATTCGAATATTCGTAGCAACCCTTTGTAAAACGTAAAAACCCGTTCAATTCCAAAATTAAGGGAAATACGACTCGGTGGTATTTTATCGAATTCATCTCACCCTCTGTAACACCAGGCGAATGCACAAGGACATGGATTTAGCCTCGACAAATATTCATTTAGCAATTCGTCCAGCTGTGACATAAAGTTGTTTAAAGAGTGGCTCGATCGATGCCCAGATTTCACGAAGCTGTGGGCATAATAGGAACGAGCTAATTTTTTTTTTCCTTCTTTACAAATCATACGTATACGGATATTATATATGTACATATATGATATACAATTTATGAACTCGTAAAGTTGTTCGATTTTATTTTTGTAATTATACACGGAAATTTGTTTATATAGTACGAGAGCGTTCGGTCGTTAATAAGCCTGGGCGGTGCCATTGATTCGAGACGTATTCCAAAATTTATCAGAGGCAACGAAAATAAAAGAGATAAACAAAAAAAAAAGGAAAGAAGACAAAATGTGTAAAATATTCACGGTTTTATTAATAAACTCGAAACGAGGTAGCGGCTGAAAACATTATTTCAGCGAAAAATAACTCTACCAAATTTTCTTTTACTGCCACACCCCGCGCTATAAAATTCTTGCCGAAACTCCCCCATCAGTATCCGCAACTTTACGCATATATGTATACATGTATAGGCTAATAAAAATGAACAAAAGGAACTTGTTCACTCAGTTTTTTTTTGTTTTTTTTTTTTGTATGTGTGTTTTTGTTTCTTGTTGCTTTACGGGTAGTTACTGTTTTTCCGTTAATTTTTATCACCCTATTCCAGCGTGCTTTTGGTTATTACCCCCGTCAATATTCCTCTATCCATTAGCCATGTAAATTCGAACTAAAATAGACTTTATACTCCATTAAATTCCCTGTTCAATTTATATCTGGCTCAAAAAATTTGTCCAGTATACGATCAAATTCAGCGCTAGACAAATATATATCAACCTATGAGGGTTCGGTTTCACTCGAAACGTTTCATATTTCTTTTTTCGATCGAGTAGTTGTCGTTAGTATATATAATATACGCTGTTGACTTCTGTATGCTCAATCGGGTCTGTTTATTCGGTGTATCAGATCGAGATTGACTATAACACAGCTCCAAAGCCACCGTCAGTGGTAAACGAAAATATATCGTAAAACTTCTACCCCGTCTCTGTCCACATTGATTAACGTGTATCGAGTAAATATTTGTCCGTTTTTTTTTTTGTTTTTTTGTTGTTTTTTTTTTCTCTTCTTTTAGCGTTTGCGATTTTCTCGTGATTCTTTTCGCGTTCGGTTTTGTTTCAGGGGTGAAAATAATTAACAAAGTCAATGTTATAGTCTGGGGAAAAGGTTTGCTATCGAACCAACGATCCTTGACTCAACATCTTGCGCGCTTATCTGTCCAGACATCAATTTTCCGATTCGATTAAAAGCCGGAGCCAGAAGACTTGGGGTGCTGGTTTGAAACGATCGCGCAAGCTCGGCTTGCCTTTAAGCAAAGCCCTCTTCTTCCGGGCAATAAAATTAGCATCGCAGCTCCCTGGCGCACCTCCGGAGGCGATTTCCGCAGAAAGAAACTTGTTTTCGCTATTCAGCCGCAGTCATCGACTCGCGTACTAAAAGCGTTTCGAAAACACATTTCTATCACGGCTTTATAGATACCCGAGGGTATATAAACAGGGACACGTTTGTTTGTATTTAGTTGTAGCAACTTTCACCAGGTATAGGCGATATACAGCTGATAACAGGTGAGGGAATCGAAAATAAAAGGAAAATATTTATCTATACGAATTACCTTTCTGAGTCTCCGAGAAGAAACAGGTACTGAATATCTATGTCCAAACTTGGAATACCTCCGGACTGGTTTGGCCAGTCTAATAGAACGGTGACCACTATGATACTCGACGCCGCCCCATCCTCCCAAGTTCAGAGGTAACTCTAGACAAATAAATCTTACGTCTTTACTCGGGAAATTTATTTATTTGTGGATTGGTAGAGACTAGGATGTATTGGAAATCCGTAAAGTAGTCGGTCTCCTGAAATTCGGAGAGATTTGACCATCGTACTTTCCCGGGTCATATCAGAACTAGTAAATCACCTCTTCAAAATTTTCACTCCTCCACAAATTTCTACGAATTTGTTATAAAAATTAGAAAATTTGATAGCTTTTCACGAAGAATCGATACTTTTGTCGATAAAACTGTTTGGAAAGAAATGCTCAATTTTTTATAGAAACGCTATGAAGCGTTCCGATTTTATCGAAAGTTTGTATAAAAATTGTGAGAATTATTTTTACCAGGATCTGGTCAGTTGTTTGAATATTCATATCATCGTTTTAAATTATTCTACGAGCAAAAAGATAGCGTGGAAATTTAATTACAACCGTTACAACAAATAAAGGATGCCGCTTTGTTCCGGAAATCAGACGCTGATATTATTAAAGTTCATCAAGCTCACGCGACTGACGTAAATGTATACCGCAGACCTGGTTTTGTAGATGGGCTAAATCGTGATTTGATCAACGTGTCGAACGTCGTTTTTATCTCAGATCTTTTACTGACGGTATAGGTAAAATCGAAAGAAATTATGCAGACCTTTGAAAGCGTTTTGCGGTTCTAAAAGTGGATGAAAATGGAATGTACGAAGGACTCTATGGATCTGGAATTCATTCGAGAATAATTTGTGTTGTTTTTGGAGCCTTTACATGAAACATTGATTATACCTCGGCTGGTTATTTACACAACAGAGTATGCACGGCCTTGAATTAATGACGAGGTGTGATCATTTTCCCTTGAGAACCCGGGGGTCTCAAAGCCACGCCACTTAGGCAGCCTTGTTCGGTCCCTGATAAGCATCTTGGACTATGTAAATCTACCTTTGCATATTCTCATAATAATTCCTACCTTGCGGAGCCGATCGGTAGCCCTGACCTAGGCCCTGGCCTATGTCGATCAGTGGAGGTGCCTGGCGAACGATCTGCGAGGGAGTGTTGCCGTCTGTAAATACAGAAATTGTACATACACCTCGAAGGGTCGGTTTAGCTGCAGGCAAAGCATCCGCCAATTGAGGTACGTAAGGTACAGCGAAATTGTTACCGAATTTATATCAATCAATCGATGTAAGGCAGGAAAGATAAAATGACGGATCTTTTTTCACGGTGAATCATATCGTTACTTTTGCCATAAGGTCGTAGGGTACGTGTACCAGTTACTGACCGTGTCCCAATTATTGACCTTTTTCAATTATTTCTTTTTATCCGTGAGCTCTCAAATTATCAAAAAAAAATCTATTCTTATTCCCCGAGTCTGTAGCAACTGATTTCTATAACGGAAACATTCAGAATTCTTATCATAGATTCAATATTGAAGAAAATATAAGGGTCAATAATTGAGTCTTAAAGGGTCAGTAATTGGTACACATCCCTTATAAGTTTTATTTGGAAAAGATCTAATGGAAATTTTATACAACCCACATTAGACCGTTAGGATTGATGAAGAAAATCGAATATTTCTGCAGATACGACTTACTGCTTCTGGTTTTAAGAAAAAAATAGAACAGTCAAAGCCAGAAACTTGTACCGCATGGATTTCTGTTTGTTCTGTTTCTTTTCGTTTCACCATTATAGTTTTAATTAATGTACTTTTCACAATTTATGAAATTCCAAATATTTTTGCAGAGTCGATACTTCTGGTTTCGATTCGTGAAAAAAATCAAGAAATCTAACACGTGCTTCTAATTTTCAATGTTTTCGATCTCATTCATATTTGTTACTGCTTATACGGTTAACTTGCAGACAACCCAAAATCTACGACATTCCAGCACAAGAATTGAATTTTCGGTGCTCACGATCTTCTGGCATAGGAAATGGGATGTATTAAGCTGAAAGATGACTTGCCAATGACGAGATTCTGATTCGGATACGAGGCGTAGTTGAAAATCTCCGGTTGTGGCGAGTCATGGGTGTAATGTTTTTGGAAGGTTGCCGGTAAGGCTTGAAGGTAGGAGGTTTGGGCGACCGGCGGTTGTGCATAATTCAGAACCGTCTGGACTCCTGGCTGCAGGGAAATCACCTTAGAAGTTAATCCAGTCCCGTGGGAAAGTCCTAGGCTTGAAACCGTCATCTTGGACGGTGTATTTGCGCCGGGTGTAACCAGACTGAAATCAATATGTCGCTATATGGTATAAAGCGTAGATATAGACCGGGATGTAGACTTTGCTAGGCAAACGACCGGCTCTAGCTACTCCTTTCGTAGATAAAACTTCAAGTCGTTTACTACGAGTGCAGGAATAAAAAGCGAAACTCAAATGGTCCAGGAATAAAAGAACACTCTTGATTCTCTCTGGCAAGTCATAGTAATTGCATTGATACCGGAACAGTAATTGAGAGATAACACCGCAAAGCATAAAATTCGATGTGTGAATTTGGCACATCAAATGTTTGACGAAATTACGCGAATTTGTGGCTTTTTTATCTTGCATTTTTTCTTTTTCGTTACCCTGAAACACGCTTTTTAGGTTCTTACGTATTTACGTACCATTACGTTTGTATCTCTGATGGTTTCTCGCTCTCCGCACGTGTAAAAGCACCAGCAAGATGTGATAAATATTGGAGTTGGAACGAGCTTTGATATTTGTTCTTTTACTCAAAAACCGAGCAAGACTCTAATCAACTCAACTTTCAAGCAATTAAATCTCATGTTCTTTAATTGCCGCTCACTTATATCCGTATCAAGTTTTCATCAGACCCGCGAAAGCACCAACTATGATCGTATAATTAACGATTTTCAAATTCTCTCGTTTATCGTTAAATCTGCGTAATATTGTCTATCCATCAATTTTTTTTCAATCAGTATTCACATTTTTCAGGTATGATACGAGTTCGTCAGTTAGTTCTCAAACAGTTTGCAACTTCGCGGGTGAAGAAAAATGGGAAAAGAGATGTTCACCGGAAATTGAAGTAATCAATCGATTCTAAGGAAAAAGAATCGCTCATCAAACCGTGAAAAGATATTCCACTTCTTCTGAATGATGTTCGATTCCAACACCTACACCGAGATTAGGAATTCCTCAAATTGGCCCTAATTTTTTAGTCTGAAAGACAAGTTTTCTGCCCTAATTATTGCGTCGTTCAATCTTCAACGATAGTTAATCTTCCAACTTGAATATGTTTTTTTCCCTTCTCCCATTGGGGCCAATTGAACAGTGTATCAATAGAAGTGAATAGTTAGCAAGTTGAGGTAATTGGAAATACGCACTTGGATACGTCGGATAGGGTGGGTCCATCAGCAGGGTGAGCCGATTTCGCTGCTACGTCGTGTCCCAGTGCAAGAGTCAGCGTTGGCTTGTCCGTTGAAACGGAAGTCTCTGCTATAGTTGGCGATGTACCGGACATTTCATGAGGCAACTGCAACGTGCAAAGAGATATACCTATGTACATTAAGCTGTCAGTTGAACCGGTCGATGCCGAAGTACCAGGACTAACGGGCGTCGGCCACAGTCCACGCGGCTTCTGCATGATACCTCGCTTGCATGTTTGCAGTGATCCCCAAACTAGAGCGCTTCAGCCCTTGAGAGACCAATTAATTATCCATAAAGCTACGTCACTTCCTTCCATCAAAAGTCAAAAATCAATCAAAAATATCTCCCCACCTACTTTCGTAAAAATGAAATCGTAATTCGCGATGACTTTTTTCTGACATGACGCACAAGACTTTGCTTAGCCAAATAAAAATGCCGGAGATTAAGCTTGCCGAATTTTTTCGGAAAATTCATTCTATTTCAACGTCGGTTGGTATCCAGCTGCCTTGATGGGTACAAACACTCGTCAGACGACGACTATCCGTAAGCAAATTCGTTATCGTGGTGAACCATTTAGTCAGGATTCAATTTTCTTTGAGTGGACTTAGTTCCATGTTCAATTACTTTAACCACGATCATCAGCACCGCGCCGGAAGGGTACAAATCAATCTTGTCAAATTACCACCTCGTGGCATTTCTTCTTCACGTGTTCAGTCTGTGATGAATGTAAAAAACCTCGGCATGTCCATTTTTTTTTTTTTTTCGTTCCTTTTTGGATATTATTCGAAAAATTATAATACCGTTTCGGATGTGTATAATATTCAAAGAGATATTTATACTTTGAAATTGTGAAATGGAGAAAAAAAAAAAAAAAAAAAAAAACAACCGCATGAGTAAAATTGACATTGAATTCTTCATCACTCGCAGGCTCTCTTTGTTCTGAAACCCTAATAGTCCCAAGGCGGCGACGACATCCCACCTTCTTCAAACAGCCTTGTGAAATTTAGTTCCGAGCGCAAATACGCACGCTTTACACTCACTGCCGAGCCACGCTAGAGCAAATAATTTTTTTTTCTTTTTCTCGTTCAACGTACACATGAAGTATTTCTCGATTTTGCCAGGGTGCTATACCCACCTTTAACGGAGATGCCGTGGAGCCTGTAACTACGTGTGCAGGCTCGGGGGATGCTTTCGCGGTCACCATGGAACCCTGAGTTCCCGAACTTCCTGAAGCCAACGGCCCTGTCTGATGGGAACTCGTACGTTCCGTGGTCGTCATCAACTTTGATACTGTAGTCACAGGGGTAGCTTGTGCAACCGGAAATACCGGACTTTCAACATAGGATGCTGATGATTCCATAGCAGGATTACCCCGTTGCCCGTTAAGAGCTGAAAAAATATTATAATAATTAGGTATAATAAGTGAATTACTTTGTTGCACTGGCTTTGTGGCCTTCATTAAAAGTTTTTTTTTTTTGGGAATTGTTAAAGTATGCAGGGAATTGTTTATATAGAGAGAAATAGGAGAAAGACGATTCTTTCGTGGTATGAAATGACGTCGAAGAATTTAAGTCGAACAATAAGTGTGTTACGGGTTTTCTTTCTTTTCTATTTCGTTTTTTTCTTCTTTTATCGAGGCGCCACAAAACGGGAGGGGAAAAAGAAGTTTCCTTGGGTAAAAGGACACGCGATTCAAGTCTCGGCAAAGTCGAATGAAGACGCGGTTGTGCTGCGACGATGATATTGACCGGGTACAAGGAAATAATCAGAAATAATGAAAACTTTTGCCGGAGAAATGTTTTTCTATTTTCTTATACGGGACGATAAAAGAGTGGCCAAAACCCGAGGCTCTTCATTCTTCCAGATCTGTATAATACACGAGGATCTCATTCTTATACTCCCCTCGCGATTACCCGCGACATAATACAAACCTGAATAATGAATATACCTTTCAGCTACCCGAGAGCGCAAAAGTATTCCCATGTAAAGCCATTTTATTACCTCTCTCATTCCTGCAGGAATGGTAAATTCGGCCGAGCTCGTATTCCTAATTAACTCAAATAACATTAAAAGCTTCAGCTTGCTCTTATTCACACCTCGTAACACGACGTCGGGCCACATGATATTTCGAATTCAGACATGAATCCCTTGACGATTAACAAACTGTGCTTATAACTGTTCCAATTCAATGGATACGTCATTTTTTTTTTTTTTTTTCGTTTTGAAGCTTTCAAGCTCGTTTGAATTTGTTGACAGGTAACGATGGGAAAATTCTTCTCGCGAATTGATCATTTAGAGGGAATGTTCATCGGCCATAGGAGGATAACGACGCTCAGACACTGACGGCAAAAAATTGTCTCGGGATCAAAAATTCCTCACTGTCGCAGCCCAGCCTCATCTACTTTCACTGAGGGAGGAAAACCGACATTCTCACGTATGATTGACGCTCTGGAATAAACGGATAACTTGGCTTCCTGCCAAATTTGAAATTAGAACGCCTATGCTGACAGATAAAAATTGATTTGATCAATTACGGTGATTTATAGCACACGCACCAGTCGCCTTTGTAACCCGTTTTCCAAAAGTATATGGATTATGAGACTTTCGTAATATCAAACTTTGTCGATTTTCAGATATTTTTTTTCTCCTCTCTGTCGAAGTTGTGGCAAGTTCAAAAGTATCAATGTACTAAAATAAATATGAACTTATATTTGACAAATATTTTTGGGATCAGCAAACTTACCACGAACGAATTCATCAAAACCGGCGACATTCAGAGGTTCGCCTTTACTGTTGAAGTGGACGATGTATGAGCCCTTCAAGCTGTTGGTACCGCGTGGATATCTCAAAACTTTTCCATCCGTTAAAGTGCAGATTAAACCCATCGCAATTAAGATTGTCTGAAATGAAAATACGCCTTAGGTATACACTAGAAGCTCGAATACGGAGTAGAGTCGGAGCGGTGAGAAATGAAACAAGCAGAGAAACTAATAAGAAGATAAGAGGCGAGCAAACACCAGAAGCATCCGTTTCAACCCCGAAGGAAAAGTTCTGCGTGAATCGACGTTATATAACTGGGTATTATCCATATAGGTATATAGACTCTGTACAGGACTTACTAGGATCTTCATTTCTTGACTCATCGTGGTCGTTCCAGCCCCGGGAGTTCCCTAAGTTATCAAGAACTTAGAGCCGCGAGTTACCTCGGTCAACTTAACTGTCAATTACTGTTTACCGCGATACCAGTAAAGATTTACCTTTATATAGGCGGAAAAAGATCGGGTACCACCGCCTATTGCAATCCGGCTCCAGACTCCCAACCTTTTCCTACTCTTCGATTGCTATAGTCATGACTAGTAGGTAAGTAATCGAGTGAATTGTGTCAGTATGATGTATGCCCAGGTATGGAAATGCCCATTGCTTTGCTCGTAAATCATAGGGGACTTGTTCTGTAGCTGTTAAACGTGTTTGTCTCTTTTCTTTTCATTTAACAAGTGCTACACGTCCACTGAGGACAAATCAAAGCTTGTTTAGCAAGTCGGATGTTGACTGACTGAGACAGAAAGTAACGAGATGGAAATTCGACCGGCTGACTAGCTAGCTTCAGTATTTTCAGTATTTCACAAGTACCTAATTCCCATCAACTTCGACGCAGTACCGTTATTCAAAAGCGATTAAAAACTTTATCCCCGCACCTAAATTCGTCCACATGTCCATGGCAACCCTTTTAGTTTGGCATTGGTTAATCTGAGCCTGCGGGCGAGCTGATTCAAAACCAAAACAACTAATACATGCTTTATACCTGTGCTCAAAATGCCGGAATTATTAGGTACGTACATTAAGCTTGTAGATTTCATCACAACCCTGGCAGGAACTTCTATTCCTATGAATCCAGACTTCATCATAAAAATTTTTTATCTCTGCATAGATGGAACTAGACAATAACCACAAATTTCGATACGAACAACTGGTAAAAACCTTGAATTTTTCTTAAAATTCGTAAAAGTTCATAGAGTTGTTTTCACCAGGGAAATCATCCCTTTTATGAAATTGATATGGAGAAATGAAGACGTATAGTTCCGGGTGAATCGTGATCTTTGACGGACTGTTGAAACGGAGATTTTCTGAAGGATTCAGAATTTTCCTGAAGTATAACGATGAGTTTTCGGTTCCGGGGAGAAAACATTGACCAATCGTTAAAGCCTATACCGGCAGACTTTTATGCTCGTAGCTTTTCCCGAGGCAAATTTACAAACACTCCGTACATCTTGGAGTATATTTACCATATATATAGTTGTGTTATGTATACGCGTTGAGGTGAATACAACCCTCCTTTGGTAGAGATATATTGCGTTCGCCGAAAAGTAGGCGCAGAATTCGCAGTGCGGTAAGGGTTGCAAGGTGGACACAAATCTTCGGTCTCGGTTCTACCTTCCAGCACCCCCGTCCCCTAGCACGTCCTTGACGTCCGGAGAAAGTTTACGCGTCGCAGCTGGACACCAAAAGTCCATCGCTCTAACTTTCCAGCCTCGAACTTCCGGTGTCAACGGTGTGGGCCTATACGCACACGTACAAAGGCGTGTCACACCCGTACAAAGGCATATATACAAGCAAGGTAGACGTACACATAAAATAGGGGATGAAAATGCGCGAGGGTGAAAAGAAAAAAGTGATGAAAAACGTGAGCGAGGGAGTAGGTGCGGTGGAAACGACGTGGCTAACAGTAGCTGTCCGAATGTTGGTCGTCTCTCGAGATTATTCCCGACGGTTGAGCCCTTCAATTAGAATTTAACTAAGCCCGTGGAAGTTTAGGCACCCCTCCATCCTACATATGAACCTGTATGCGAGTTGAAAACAGAAACTCACGCGGCGTCTCTCCGGCCATCTAACTCTCTATCTCTCTATCTCCCTTGGTACAACCTGAACAGAACGCGAACCGGCCAATTCTCTCGCCACTCGCATTTAAATATCAAAATACATGCAAATTTTCACGCAAAGGTCCGAGGCTGTAGGTACCACACGGGGGCTTATGAGGGGGCTGATTTATCAGCAGTTAATTGAACTTTTGGATTATATCTCTCCTCCCCATCCCGATGCGATGTCAGTCTATATACGTACCTACCCTAAAATATGATACACACGGCAAACCCGGATATACATGTATTTGTAACAACGTTTACGTACACACAATATAGGAAACGTGTGTCCCGGCCTCTCGCTTCGCTTTCGTCGATTTAGCTAATTTAAGCGCAACACTTGAAACGGCATACTGCGTAGGCAGGGTTTGGCTGGCTTAGCTTAGCTTGGCTTAGCCTAGGCTCAGCTTGGCTTATTTTAGGCAAGGTGAGGTGATGTGCGAGCGTACAATCCGGGGGTTTCGCTAGGTTGGACATACCTCTGATAGAGGGAAAACGGTATAACCTAACCCTTTCCAAAGGGCTGCCCATAGCCAAAGGTTAAACCGAGTGCTTTGCTACAAAATGTATATAGTCCACGGTTAGGAATATTACATACATGAAAATCACGTGACCACAATATGTCGCGAGTTTTACCAAAGAAAATATGATTCCGCTAATGGGCAGATTTAAGGGCGAACTCTAATAATCCCCGAGCAACAAGTGGGACCAGGATATATTGGTAGGAAAAATGATTATTCTAAGACGCGATGAATCGTCGCGTTAAATACGGTTTATACCCAGGACCAATATCCTTATGGACTTGGGAGTGATCGCGTGCGTGATCATCATCATCACATGTGATCATATATACGACATACATGAACACCTTTAGCGGAGATTCGAAGATTTGATCTTGATGAGAAGTGATGATGCACAGGCTAGTTTGTTGATAGAGTTTCGGACGACCTTTAGGGGGAAAAAGGGATATTCTGACATGGGGATAGAAAAATTAATTGCTTCCGGAGCAATAAATTCCTCTTCTTTGTCCGCCTCTTTTTTTTTTCTATTCTTCTTCTTCTTTACCTCATCTTTTTCTTATTGTCTGGAAGAGTGACGCTGTGATGACGGATCGCGTCATGGGAAGTCGACTGTCTCCATCAGCTCAAGAGAGGGAAACCAGAGTCGAGAGAAGGCCAAGTGTTGAGGTATTCCTGCGAACGGAACCGGCCTTAACATTTCCTTGGATAAAAAAAGAGGAATTCTCGCCATTCTCGATCCGGAGGACTGAATTTGCGGAGGAACATGGTTTCACTAAAGCTTTATGGCCTTGACGTTGACGGGCCGCAGCTACTACGGCGACGACACACCGCGGCTGCTACACATACTGAACCATGTGTAGGTTTGTATGTATGTATGTATGTTTGTTATATGTACATACATCTATCTGCCCACTAACACATGAGCCGGGTTCAGTGACGTCCGACCGAGTCAGCAAGGAAGGGGTCGTCAACAAGGGTGAAAAAGTGATACTATTTGTCTTGTACGGTTATCCAGTCCGACTTATCCAGTTTCCCGTAGTCCGGTTCTTTTTCTAAAGGCAATTTCAAGATCCAAAGTCGATTCGATTGCCAAGTGCAAAAGTAAATTCCTATATACTCAATAGCGCGTACGAATAGATTTTATGGTCGTTCACTAGCGTTCACTTTTAAGAACTATGTGTTGCTTATTCCATATTGTAATGAAGTTGATCGACTACGTGAACATGAAGCTATCAAGAAATTCCTTAAGCTGTGAGAAAAAAAATGAACTATTCTCATATATGGAGGTTGGCTAGTGATCTATGATCTATAGCTATACTGATCTAGTTCCTAGATTCTTCCGCAAATGTTTAACTGCATAAGAGGAAAAATCCTTTCACGGTAAGTAAACCTCGATACTTCGGTATATACTTATGTATATAGCTATTGTTTGCTCGGTTAGAGAATGATTGCAGTTTTTGGTGTAACCGCTTCTTTATTGGCTCTATGACGAGGCCTTAGGTATGGCGGAATCGACTTTTTACCCTATCAACCGTGAAATTCCGCAGTCACTGCAGTGGCAGTGATGCGATAAAATTCGTGTAGATATATCAGGATCGGTAGATGAAAATTCCCATATAGCCTGGCTTGACGGGGTTATAAAAATTTGGACCTTTTTTCACACGTTTTAGTGATTTATATATATTCATTGCGGATTCGGCGATTACAGACGTACTGATACAGTGCAGAGGTTCTGAACCAGTCTTCATCGATAAAAACAAAATCCGCAAGGATTACGCGGTTATCCGCTTGTCTGTCAGTCAATCAGCTGCCAGAAAATATATACCGGAAAACACCACGTGCAGGCTGAAAAATCATTTTACCCGGAAAGCCCGGATGACCGAATCCCCTGATCCGTGGTATCAAATAAATGGTGCCTCGGGATTACCAGAGATATTGAGAAAAACTCCCTGTAAACGCTATCCTGGGCTTATTCAAATAAGCCCTAAAACCCTCAACCGCGTCTCGCCTTTATACAATACAACCTGCTGCGCTTATAATCAGGACATTTTTTTCTTCACACTAAGATTACTTGATTACGTGGAAATAACGATACTGGCGACGCATGGCCGTATGTCTCGCATCGAACAAAAATCATTTCGAATCGAGCGTATCTCTGAAATGACATATTTTTTAGAATCCTATTATAATCATCTCACTTGGAAGATCTACTGCAGAGAAAACGATCTGAAATTCTTGAAAGAAGTAGACCATTTCCCCCGACTGATACAGATATATTGGAGAAACAGAGATTTGTAAAGGAACAGCGTTTCTCCGGTTCGAAGGAAAATGGTTCCTCACTTATTGAGAATATCTATCGGAAATTCCTCGTATTACAGCTGTGATAACTCAGGGAAATAAAAAATAAAATATAAAGAGAAAAAGAAAAACCCATCTTCCGAAGGATCGCGAATAAATATCGCCGAGATCATAACGAAAGACGATCTCATATAATACATTTTTAATTCAAGTGGGGTTTACCGTACATGATAAGGGTGGATACGATCTTTTCTTCCAGTGATGACAGCCGGAAACCTTTTTTTCCGCAGCCTTATACCGCATTGCTGATTTACCACGATATTCCGAAATTCCGAGGCCGGGTAAGCTGTTTCTCTCTTTTATTCGCAAGATTTTTCAACCCAATGATACCTCATACACCTAACGTGGTTTCGGTAAACCCATTCCCAATGGGTTACTACTATCATTTGAAACTGAAAAAGTTTTTGCGTTGACGGAGTTTTCCTGAAAAATATTGATGAATTTTTTTCCGTCTTTTCAAACCACGCGTAATATTTTTTTCAGTTTATTTTTATTATATTTTTATTTTTTATTTTTTTTCAAAGGAGTAATATACTCCGGAGGAGAAACTACCACCGTGGGACCATGAGCTACGTATGTGCTACGTGGTATACATACATATATCACTATATCAGGACGAACCACATTGCGAACCGAGAGAGTGCAGAGCCTGTAACGTACCGCAGGAGGAGACATCAAAGGTCACCTGAAATGTGAGGTAATTTGGCTGGGGGATTTTCGTGCGTGGGAACATTAATAAAAAATGAAGTGAAAATAAAAACGAAGCCCTGACATGCATATTCATGATAATTTAATTAAGATTTTTACTTTTACTGCATGGGTTGGTCAAAGCTTCAATTATGGGAATACCTGAGGAGTAATTGAGTATGAAGATCAAACTCTGAAGCCGCGTACTTATATTTCTAAAGTAAATCATATTCCTGGGCAGGGCGGGGCACAAGTAATTAAGAATTTACCGGACAGTTGTTCGGACTTAATAATCACACAATCTTCAAAGATGTGGACGTGCAACGTAGAATCAGATGCGCAGGTCTAATTCTGTATATTCACTTTTACAATTAGTCCAACGTAATCTCTCTATAGAAGAGTTCAGTGCCAGAGTAGCCTAACTCACATTGTCGATAAGGCCCATTTTAAATGGCTGACGATAGTGAAAATGAGCCTGTATCGGAAATGTGGGTTAGACTTCTCTGGTACTTAACCCTTCGTATAAAATAATCTTCACCTCCAGTAACTAAGATCGTATTATAAAATTGCATATTATAAAATACGCGGCCTAGATTGACTTGGTTTGCTTTTGCTTTTGGTCTTGCTTCTATTTCTGCTTCTGCTTTTGCTTTTACTTTCTCAGTCGGGCAGGGTTCATATCGTGTTTTGCAAATCCTACACAGTGATATCCAGGTCCAAGTTAGAAGTAGGTACATACCTACCCCGTACCTTGGCAAGGACTCGCGGGCGGGGATAAGGACCATAGAAAAATCCATACAGTTACAGCTGGGATATCTGTGAAAACGTTTTTTTTTTTTGTTTTTTTCAACAGAAGGTTCATACGTTGTAGGTCTTCTGCCTCACCAATAAAGTTAGGCACGAAACTTTATTTGATTAGTTATTATTTGGTAGTGCAAATATATAATCAATTGAATTGTTGTAGAGATTACACTTTCTTGAACACCGTCAAACCTACCCTTCGTCTTATTTTCCGATACAGTGATAACTGAGGAATAACGAAGTTGTATCGCCGAATTCCAATGGTACTTTTAAGTATACCTTGTCCCGTGTGCATGCGCCTGTATAATCATACCTAAGCCCCGATTCAGAGAGTGTTGAAGTGGAGCACCCAATTTGTAAGGACTGGTGGATTCTTGCTTAAGATAACAATTAGTAATTAACACTTGGGGAGAGATTCTAGGGGGCTGATCCATCTTCTTCGTACCCTTCCGTCTTGTCATCACGCCACGTCGACCCATCATCACTCCTCTGGAAACTCTCATTACGTGTTAATTACTATACTTGTTAATTTTAGCTCGAATTTTCCCCAATTGCTTAGCTCACCGGATGAAAATAACTTTCCAATTTCCTATTCATAAAATACACAATTTCTAATCATATTTCACAGCATATGTGGCGAATATTCGTGCAGGAAATAATATGCGCGAATCGTTTCTGGTAGGTATGTATGTATGTAACCTATCCCTCTGTCTCGTGTAATGTATTATGCATGTAAGCACGATTGCTGCGCGTAATTTCCTAGGCACATATCTATACTCAGAATGACAACGCTCAACGTTGTTTCTGGGTTAATATATAGCCGCGTGGTTATAATTATATGGCTATATAATAAAACGTTCGCCTGGAATCTAGATTAAACCCACAGCCGAGACATTGGGGCATAATCGAATTAAACCGAGGCAAAATTCTCCTCGCTGTGTACTTCGATATATACGTTCACGGTAGTAATCAATTTACAATATATACGTTGTGAAGGTCTAAAACTTATAAGACCGGATGTATTGTAGTTTGGCACGTGATATCGCGCAATAGGTTTAATTTTATACCGTTGATTTTTTTTTTCTCATTTTAATTATCGAATCGGGAGAAATCACCAGCTGCTACCCAGCGCCAAGAGAAAAATATGAAATGAAACTAACTTTTGTACGAATGCCGTGTATATACAATATGGTCCTGAGTTTTCACTCGCTATTCAGCAGATGTATACAGACCCGACGAGCCTTGCAATTGGGTCGAAAATTGAATCTGAACAAATTGAATTGCCTTCAATTCGATTAGCGAAAAGTTTTTAGCCATTCATTTCGACAAGAAACAACAAAGTCAATCCGATGAAGGCGCTAACTTACTTTTAAAACCTTTTCGATACGTGATTAAACAACGTACGCGTTATTTCATTTATCATATACGCGCTAATAATTCAACCCATGTCATCACCAGTGTTACTCGGTTGTTAATAATTTATCACGTTTTTGTAGAAAAGGTATCCAGAGAGGAAGAGAGGGAGAAACCAATCTCCGCCCATTACATTCAAATCGTGACAATTTCCTACAGATTGAGTACATACATATAGGTACGAAGGTATACATGTGGTTCACCGATGTGTGTATACCTCGTTCTCGTACAACAGCTCAGATTACTGTATCTTCATTATCCTTGTAAGCTACGTATAGGCTTACCAACGGTGTTAATATAACAATGGATGAGGTACGGGGGGGTGTAGGAGGGATGAAGTTGCGGGGACATGGGAGGATCACAAACCCTTTTCAAACTTCCCCACTAATATTAATTACATGTATTTCCCCGATGTAAATTCAGGTCAAATTTACGGGCTATGAGTACCACACCGGCATAAAAGTGTTATATGCACATGTTACCTAAGCTGAGACCGCGGTTCATTTGCCAGAGGTGTTATCTCAACGAATGTCATGCTGTAAACCTCCGATCGTTAATTAACTCTTCTGTATCTGCCTGGTAGTCAGATACACATGTTATACCTACAATCTACATACGCGAAAACACCAGTCCAGTTGATGAGACATCCAGTTACGAGTTCCCCGTCCGTGTCACCTAATTACACACGCATTGCGCACTAATTTGTCAATTAATCGAATAGCCTCGCAGGCCAACCGAGACGGGTCATCCACAGCGGATGGCCAAGTCTATCTATATGTTTTCCATAAATTGAGCATAAGAATCAGATGAATATTGGCTCGATCGAGTTAGGGCCTGTGCATGTATTCCAGATCACGTCGCGATTACATTAAGCTATATATCCAATTAGCCGTGCGGAATCAGCGAGACTTGATTTCGGAATAATTCCATGAATTTAGCAAGAGTGTCAAGTATTTTACAGGACGTAATTACATCATACAATTTGTCGGGAAAATGTCAAATCATCACGAAATCCAGAATAAAATTAATAAATTGACCATTCCAAGGCAACGTGACAATTACGAATGGGACTGCGATTGCTGTATTCATCTTACGCAATGCTGTAAAAAATCTCCAACAGTATAAAGGATTAGATCATAATTGTAATTCTATGATTATAAGTTCTAAGATAAAGTATATCGGAGTTTTAGCCAAATCAGTTTTGCGTTGCATTCTATTCCTTTTTACAAGATATTTCAAAATCCGAACAAGTTTCCAATAATAATCAATGTTCACTGAATTACCGTCCGTTGATACATTTCAGTTACCCCTCGATGCGTATACCGACAGATGGTAATAGCGCGAATGTTCTTTTACCGATGGGGATGGAAATTCGATGAGAAGTAATCGATGAGTCGGTAAGATAGAGATTAGCTCGAAATTAACTGCACATGCGTATGTGCGATGGCATGAAAAGCAGTCGATATCGAGCTGGTGTGTATGCATAGCTACATACATACATGTATACGCATGACAGTGTTAATACAGATTACAGAATACAGATACGTAACTAGTCAGAAACAGCCACACGGGCTGCTTGTGAGCTGCCTGAGTGACTTGATGCAGACTAAACGTTATTTTCTTCATTCCCAATATAGTGCAAAGAGCGAGCAGCTACTACTCCCTGTTGTATTAGTAACCGACAATTATTGTTCAGTTTCGAGTTATATGTTCGAAATGATTATCTCCGACTCGTTCTGAACGTCAATAGCACGGACTGTACACAAAAGCAGTAAGTGTTAGACCGTTAAAACTACATCCTCCACACAACGATATCCACCTCATAATACATATACGCATCACTTAATCGTGTGCTTATTAATTTGCAATTACAATTCATAAATATATTTCCTCAATTATCTCTGTCTCGAGTTACGTCAAGCCGCCAACAATTTCGTACCGCGTCTCCTTATACATACATATATCTATATCTATATATATCATAATACTCGTACGAAAATACATTTTTTCCGCTATTTATTAATTTATTATCGACCGCAAGAAGTTGTTTCCTTCCTTCGATATACGTTTCAGGTGTATTTTTCATTCCAATCAAATTCGAATCCGCGTTCAGTCATATATGAGCCCGTAGCTATTCGGATGATACTGCCTTCATTTATCCATCTCTTATAATTTGTAAGTCAACAATTGATCAAAGTTCAATGACGTTATCGTCCTCTATTCGAATATGACAGTTCATGAATAAAAAAGAAAAAAGAAAAAAAACGAGAGAGAGGAAAAATCAAAGGTAAACAAATCAAGTCTTAATTTCGTAGAAAATACCTCGACTCGTTGAACAGCCGTAAAACGAGTTTGTGAATTTTTTTTCATTCACTTAACACGATATTCAGATATTCATAGATAATTATCATGCTAAAGTATTCACCTGAGTGTATTTATAAACGAGGAAATGAAACTGTAGCTTCATTATTATTACAATGCGGATACATCGGTACATTACCATCTAGCTCTATAAAGAATCCATTCCAATGTACACTTGCCTCCTCTTATAACTAAAATAGACACCCGACGCTTATTTCTAACAGTTTAATTTTTGCTTCAACTAACGCGATGATCGTCACTTGAAATCGCTCTATCTGAACTTTGCGATAATCTAATTGCACCAATAAAACAGAGCCAACGTTATCTTTGAGCATTATCACACTTTCACATTACGATAAAAACTAACTGGAGATTGGAAAATATTGTATAACGTACAGCAAAAATAGAGAGGAAAATAATTCCTCGCTATTCCATGAAGTTGATTATGTTCTCATTGCAACGATGACTTTGAAAAAAGAATTCTGTAAATCTACATTCGAATTACACTATTTTTTTTTTCACAGTTTTGTTCAAAGTTCAAACGATCAAAAGAACTATAAACGTTTACACCTAGCTCTAGCCGTAGAAATAGTATTTAGTTTCTAAATATAACTTGGAAGACCTTGATTTTCGAGGTATACAAACTGGCGTAAATATTATGATTAATATTTTACTCTAGAAATATACATGTATATATAAAAGAAGGAGGGACAGCTGCGCTGCTACAGGCGGTATTAAAATACTATCATTTTAATCAGCCAGATTTTAATTCCAAAGAGAAAAAAAAACTGGTCTCTTATCGCTGTATCGGTGTGTTTATTTACTGCGCAGCGTGTTTATAATTTGCTCGAGAAATAATAAGCAGCAGTAGGCGGTATCTTGTGTTTGTATTCACCACTTGGTATTTATTTTTTAGGATAAAAAAGAGATTAAGCCTTGGCGCTTATAAGAATTTCCTGATAAAATGACTAAACGATTTGAATTTAACTGGCAAATCGAAGTTCCCGAACCACTACGCACTGGTTGCGTATTCGATAGATGGTCGGAGGAAAAGGATAACACCGAAATAGAGCTCAACGCCTTGTTCAAAGTTGACGAATATGGGTTTTTCATATATTGGAAAAGCGAAGGAAAGGTAAGATCCTCACTTTCTCTTGAGGGGGGACTTAGGTCAGAAATGTAATCATGTGTATATAACAACACATTGAAAAAAATATCAACGTTCCCTTGATTGCTGATCAATTGATAATGAAATACAAGAATTGAGAAGTCGTCTTTTCGCTCGTACATCACAATTTTTTTATCTATCAATTTACGGTGAACTTTGGCAAATATTTTCAGGATGGGGATGTAATCGAGCTTTGTCAAGTAAGCGACGTTCGTGCGGGTGGTGTTCCAAAGGTGAATATAGTCAGGCGCTTAATTGCAAAGTATGATTATGAGGCACAGAATTTTGATCAATTATTTCGAACAGGATCCAAAGCTGTGCGATAAACTAGGAGGGAACCATGGAGAACAACTAGAGGAGAGAAGTCTGACTATTTGTTCTGGCGTTGATTATACCAATATCAATTATCAGCACATTGTATGCCCTGATGCAGCAACCGCTAAGGTTTAATAACGATACAATATGAAGCTATTAGTTTATGTTTAGAGCTGACCCTGTTTGATATTCTGTAAATCTCTGATTAGGTCAAGTTTCAATGATAACATTTTATCACAAGTTTTTTGTGCTGAAGATCGCCGGTATTTCGATAACGAATACATCGACTTGTGAAGTGAAACAGAACTGTTGCAGAAAATACCTATTTATTTTTAAAGTCTCGTTATCATGTTTGATTTTTCGACAGTTGATCTGTTTCGTGTTAAATAACAGGATACATTGATCATGGATTATTTCATTCGCTTTTTTTGCAGGTATGGCTCGATGGAATACGAATTATAACGCACAATGTAAAAGCCAACAACGTCTGTCCTCTAACTTGTCTGAAAAAACAGTACGTTTTACTTCTGATATTATTTTTTTAGATATTAAGACTTTGGGTAGGAAATGTAATTATGATGCTTGTTATCTGACTCGTCAAATAACAGCAAATATTGCAAGTTTCGAACTGTTCGAAAGACTTAGGCCGAGATGTATGTTTGTATATTTTACAAGGCGATAATAAGAATTGTTTGTTATTCCAGCTGGATGAGACTTCGGATGCTGGTAGATCCAGCGGGGAAAGTCCCAGTTAAAGTAGTTGCAAGAACATTCGCATCTGGGAAGACTGAAAAATTGGTATATCAATGTCTGGCTGAGCTAAATTTACCTAGCGAAAAGGTATGCCAAAATACCTATGGATACTCACTGTTACATCGATTCAAACTACGTTCCATTTATCAATGAAATTCACTTCCAGAACGACGTTATCGAGCCAGAGGACTTTACATTCGATGCATTTTATGATTTGTATCATAAAATATGCCCAAGAAACGATATAGAAGAATTATTTCAATCGATGTGAGTCTACTTGATTGACATTATTTGATTATTAAAATGATATTCGCTGTTTTCAGGATATAATGAAATTTAAAGTTTAAAAATGTTGTATAGCTGCACTAAAAAATTTCTTTCAACTTTCTTCTGTTAATTTAGAACTCAGGGAAAAGCTGATACGATAAATATGGAACAATTAATAATGTTCTTAAACGAGAAGCAAAGAGATCCGACGCTGAATGAAATCTTGTGTCCTTTGTATGACGAGAAGAGAGCGATGGAAATAATCAAAGACTACGAAAAGAACGAGGAAGCCAGGGCTCAGAGTGCGCATACTTTCCCTATCCCTAAATACAAGATCTTTGCTTGATGAAAATATATTCGTACTTGACGAGTTGGATTCTGATTCTAGAAACTATGACCAAGGATGGTTTCATCCGATATTTGATGTCAGACGAAAATGCACCTGTATTTCTGGACAGACTTGATATCTACATGGATATGGACCAGCCCTTATCTCACTACTACATAAATTCAAGTCACAATACTTACTTAAGCGGAAGACAAATCGGTGGAAAAAGCAGCGTGGAAATGTACCGTCAAGTTTTGCTCGCCGGTTGCAGGTGGGTTGCGTTTCATTGGTGAACCAGTCGAGAACATCAAGTTCAACAAGTTTTTACAATCATTTCTTTTTAAAGATGTGTCGAGCTGGATTGTTGGGATGGTAAAGGAGAAGATGAAGAGCCGATTATCACTCACGGAAAAGCAATGTGTACCGATATCTTGTTCAAAGATGTGATATATGCGGTGCGAGATACGGCTTTTGTAACATCCGACTTCCCAGTTATTCTTAGCTTCGAAAATCATTGTAGCAAAAAGCAACAGTATAAATTAGCCAAATACTGCGACGAAATATTGGGGGATTTACTGCTCAAGGAACCGTTGAAAGAATATCCTGTAAGTTTATCGAGTCGTAGGTAAAATGGTCTTTTCTGAATTAATCGCAAACTATATACAACAAATCGTTATCAGCTGGAACCCGGCGTTAGTCTCCCACCTCCGAGCATGTTGAAACGGAAAATCCTCATTAAGAATAAGAGACTCAAGCCAGAGGTTGAAAAGCAGGAACTGGAACTTTTCAAACAAGGACAATTCGTTATCGAAGATGAAGTCAAAGAAGATGCCAGCGCTCTACCCGTCGTCACAGCTGGTGTCGATCAGCCCCCAGCCAAAGTACTTTGCTTACATTTAAATAATGAAACATAAGATATCGCGTGTCTGCGATTACTATATCCAGTAAACCAAACCGAATTGGGTATGTCAAAAACGGAATTAAACAGAATTCGAAAGACTTGGATGTCAATTCTTTAGAGTCAAAAAGAATTGCCACTCAATTCTTTTCAAATCTATTTAATTCGTGTTGATTCTGTTTTGGACTCACTCAATAATAACTTTTGGTTCACTGGGTATAGCAAAAGCGTGTATACGTTTTCACCCGATTTGCTCTCGAAATGACAAAAATACAGAGAAAGATCGGAAATCCACATAGATTAGAGGAAATTGATAAGCTTCTAATTCAATTTCAATGTTTCTGAGCATGTTTACAAGTCGTTCGAGTAAATATAAACAACATTATCCGCCTTTATGGCAGTAGGCACGCGAAATCGCAAACGCTAGTCATCTTAATTGCCAAATAATTATAAATCGGAATGTTCCACAGGAAGAAATAGCAATTCCAGCAGAGGCTGTAGTTCCTGTAGGCATCGTTTCACAATCACAAGGTAGTGGAAGCGTCGGAGCCGGAGATAGCTTCGAATTGGCAAATGTTCCTCCCTACACCGGCAGTACGATCAACGTTCATCCGTGGCTGTCGTCTATGGTCAATTATGCCCAGCCGATTAAATTCCAAGGATTCAACGTCGCGGAACGTGGGTTTATTTTTTGAATACATTTTGTGAGATGAAATGAGCACCGTTGAGTTTTGGAGAAAATAGATTATCATTATCTATGAATAATCTGTTTCTGAGACTGTCTAATTTCATGAACGTTACCCTAACAGAGAAAAACATTCATCACAACATGTCGTCCTTCGCTGAGACGGCGGGTTTGAATTATCTGAAAACTTCTGCAATTGAATTTGTGAATTACAATAAACGACAAATGAGCAGGATTTATCCTAAGGGTACGAGAGCAGACTCGTCAAATTACATGCCGCAGGTGAATATCGTCACTGAATAATCTTCGTTGAATTAGAATTCAAAAATTTATCAGAAAACGGACCCTAATCAGGCTTTCATAATCAACTGCTGTAATGGCGCTAGTTTATCACATGACTTTATAACTATTTGTCGAATAACTTTACACAGGTATTTTGGAACGCCGGATGCCAAATGGTATCTTTGAATTTCCAAACAGCAGATCTTCCTATGCAATTAAACCAGGGAAAATTCGAGTACAATGGATCTTCCGGATATTTACTAAAGCCAGACTTCATGAGACGTGCAGATCGCAGCTTCGATCCTTTTGCCGAAAGTCCAGTCGACGGAGTAATCGCTACACAGTGCAGCGTACAGGCGAGTATTGATGTTTATTATATATTTATATGCAGAAAAGCCTGTTAGAAAAATTTTATCAAGTTCTATATCACGTTTGCTACAATAATTGAATATTTTTTATGTTCCTAATCCCAACAGGTAATCGCGGGACAATTTTTATCGGACAAGAAAGTTGGCACTTATGTAGAAGTCGAGATGTACGGCTTGCCGACAGACACAATAAGGAAAGAGTTTCGTACTCGAACTGTACAAGCGAATGGGCTAAACCCCGTTTACAACGAGGAGCCTTTCCTATTCCGCAAAGTAGTTCTACCAGATCTGGCCGCATTACGCTTTGCCGTCTACGAGGAATCTAACGGAAAGCTATTGGGACAAAGAATCGTTCCGTTGGATGGATTACAGGCGGGCTATCGCCATATTGCCTTACGCACGGATGCCAATTTCCCAATGTCTCTTCCTATGCTATTCTGCAATATAGAACTCAAGATTTATGTTCCTGACGGTTTTCAGGGTGTGTGTTTTTTCCTCCAGCGTGATAAGCTCAAAGTCAATAAGCTGTTGATAGATTCAATGCATCTTTCATTGCAGGCTTGATAATTTAGTGTACTTTTTCTACGTTTTTAGACTTCATGGAAGCATTGACTGCACCACGAGTCGATCGTAAGGCTGAAGCCGCTGCCCAAACTAAAATGCGAGGGCTTGGAATTGAAGAGAGTGATAACAAAACGAACATCGAAGCTCCTCTGCATCATCACGAAGTAGCGAAGCCCAGAGGTGTGTAAATCTGATTGTGAGAAGTCCTCGGTGCGTGGAGAAACTGGAATTTGCAGTGAGATCCGTATAATAGTTAAAACGGCTTTTCTTTTATTGCACAGAGGAAATGATGTTCGAACCAATTACCTACGAATCCCTAAGACAAGAAAAGGGATTTCAAAAAGTATCTAGAAAACAGCAGAAGGAATTGGAGTCTTTGAAGAAAAGACATCAGAAAGAAAAAATTACTGTACAAAAACAGCAGTGCACAGCCATTGAGAAAATCATTAAGGGGAAGAAGTAAGGGACATGTTTTAATGAGATTTATCGAAAAATCATGAAATTTTGTGGAAATCATTCAAGGAATTGCATTGCAGTTTTGAATGAATGAATTAATCACCAATAATATTTAAATTCTTGATGCAATTTCAGCAAAATGGAATTATCCCGAGATCCAAGCGTCCGCAGAGCTGTTTCTGAACAAACCGCGCAGTGGTCAAGATTGGCAGAACGACAGCGGAGAGAGGAGAAAGAACTGCAAAGAGCACATCTAGAAGAACGCCGTACCCAATTACGTAAGATGTGCTCAACGGCACAACTTGCGCAAATGAAACAACTAGCTGCAAGGCACGAACGAGAATTGAAGGAAATGAATGTTAGACAAGCTAGACTATCAGTTGAAAGTATGCGCGAAGTTATGAACGATAAGACGCTGAAGACAAGGGGCATAAAGGAGGGGAGATTGAGGGAAAAGCAGCAAAATAATACAAAGAAATTTACCGAGGAGTGGAAAATCGCACAAACTGTTCAAGCTAGAGAAAAAGATAAACTGAAACTTATTCATGACAAACAACTTGAGGATTTACAAAAGGACGTTAACGCGGTAAGGAAATTATTTACCGAGCTCACATCCTTTCTCTAAATCACCCTAAAACTTCTATTTCTGTCCACTTCTGAACTTTCCCCAATTTTTGGTATTTCTTTAAAATCTCCCAAATTTTCCTGATTTCTGTAATTCTCCAACTATGGATCTTGAAATAGCATTGCAAGACCCAGATTTAGTAAATTGTTACAACGATGAGAATGAAACGCTTTTTGATGTTTCAGATACTGGAAATGTACAAAAATGAAGAGATCGAGTACGAACTAGGTCCAAAAACTGAATTCTATGTATAAAGAAATCCTGTGCCGAAAACAACCAGCCAACATGTGATGCACTAATTATCTATTCGTTAAGTTAAGTATATTCAGATTTCTTATAAATAATAATATTCACTATTGGAATTGGGATCAAATTCTTTGTATACGACAGAGTTGCACGTTGAAAAAATTTCTTATTGGAATTTAATTACCATTTCTTTGTCGAATTATCGTGTCGTAACTATGGTAGGGGCACTGCGAATTGAGCTAATGAATCTGTTACTATTTTCCTATACGAGTCTCAACTAGCGGTGCTAAGTTTTATCATTACTTGTTGTTACTTTTTCAATAAAAAAAAAATTAAAAAAAAAACGTAATAAGTACCGTGTAAAATGTCTTTTATGAAATCATAATATAAATATACAGTATGCGAGAAAAAAAAACTACTACATAATATTATACATGATCTAGTCAAATTTTAAACAACTCGAAAGCAATTGTACCAATTCATTCGTAATTTTAAACGCACGAATCTCAAAATTGCAGGAATAAAAAAAATGTAATTCGATGCCAGAGTAATTCAATATGTGTTAATAACAAAGGTGGTAGAGTCAGGAGCCATTGGAATACTGTGCCTCTTCCAATAAACAAAACCAAATACTTCACTAATCATACATACAATAACTACATATGGTTTTTAGGTGCAAAATCAAAAGCATATGATTAGTATTATTGCAATACGGGTGCTCGGGACAAATAGTCACCGTAATTATGGGATTTGAATTATATTTTAGACGGTTCATTTATTTATTTTTTCTAATGCTGTAGCTGAGTGAAATTAATCATTTATTTACGATGAATAAGTTGCTGTTTCTAATATTTTTTGCTTCTTTCCTCATGACTACCTGATAGTAAATGAAATTCATTTTATGATCTGCACAATGATTTGAATAATCTCTAAGTCTGATACTAAACTTGAAACATTCTTGTTATTGAGGTATTTTATTCTCATTTTGATATTTTTATTTATATCTATTCAATATAGCGCACGAGATATATCGCTCAATCAATTTATACTTTAGCTAAGTTGAGATATACCCAATGTGATTGATTCTGAGCCTTTCTGAACCAAACCATTGATTCCCTAACCAAATGCCGAATCAACCAATTATCGCCTCTCTGGAATTGTTAAAATTCTTCTGGCTCAGAATCAATTACGTTAGTTTGACATATGGTATTACGAGTTACTATGTGCTCCATTTTCATTTTGTTGGTTTTTTCTTGACTGCTGATTTTTAATTTATTTTTTTTTTTATTTATTTTTTTTAATTTTACAAAGTTGAACGAACTTGAAAGAACTTGTCCCCATTTGTATTTGTGAACTTGTTTCATAGTAAAAAATATATATCGAAAGTTGAGAGCCAAATATAATATGTATGTAAATAAAAACAAAAATATATATATATATACAAATTTAGCATTATAAATAATAATATATTGTATACATAGATAGATCATTCAGTAATATGTATATTTCAATGAAATAAACTAGTTACACAGATTTGAAAAACCCAGAAAACTATTGTTACTATTCGTCAAAATAAAATGAAAAGGAAAGGAGGAGTAGGTGTCAGGTAATTTATGGAAATAATATAATCTTCGAAAATTGTTATAATAAAATTTATTTCAGTTTCTAATTAATGATATTATTTTACAATCAGAGTTGAATTGCCTATAGAAAATATTCACATGCTGCGAATCTTCTTCTTTTCTCGGTATATAGAAACCTGTCGTACTGAAATTCAAAATTAGCTTGAATGAAATATCTTTGATTATTTCTTTCTATGGATTCATCTTCTTATATATGTTTATTGTTCATTATCAGATATCTCAAAGCATCAAAGTCTAGTTAGTGATTCAAATATTCCTAAGTTGGGACATGGATGCTGTACAATGTTTTTTGAAAATATATTCAATTACAATCTCAAGTCTCTGTGAATAGTTCGATTCTTAGATTATGCATCAAAAGTGATGGAACTACTTACTGTATGGATCGAATTTCATGATTTCTAGCTTCTCGCCGAGCCTCTCTCGTATTTTGTTGAAGGTATGACCGCTCACTGCGCTTTCCATCATCACCATTATCAGTCTGCATGGAAAAGTGAAGTAAATAAAAACTCGATTGATACATTAGGCGTTTTGTAAGAATCAGAAGCGAAAGGGTAATATGGAAAAAAAATATCCCACAACGTATCCGAATCCGACAATGTTTATCGAGTTTGATATGATAATCTTCATCCAAAAGTATCGGAACGAAATTTACAGCTCAAATTCGAGTTGCGCTGAATCTAACCTAAAATTGTTCAATCAATTGGTGAGAAGAGTGTGTTAGTGGATTAATTACTTACTTGCTTTTGGTGCGTTTGAGCAATACATTGGTGAGAAACATTTTATTCTGCGATTCAACTGGCGATGGTCAATGTTTGATGTTAAATCTTCAGATAACGAGAAATTCTCCTACACCATTCCTCTAACTTGGCTGGAAAATATGCTTTACAGTTTACAATACTCTGTTTTACCTACCGAATGAGTACATTATTCGGTCGGCAATGAAAACGTGTTGTTATTGATTGAACAGTTTGTAAAGACGGCCACTTAAATGGGACTCTGTGAAGCCTGGCCGCGCCGACCGAGTACCATTGCCAGTATATTTATAGCTATGAACAATATACCTATATATTGATATATATCACATGTATTTGGTCGGTAAGTTCGAACACTGCTGTTACCGGCGTGCCCCGCTGTGCCCCCGAACCGGGCTTCAAAACTGTACCCATGGCTGGCCGTCTTTAGTAATCCTTAGTCAATGGTAGTGCCATCCCATGGCAAAAATTTTATCAACAATAATATTGAGATACGTGTTGGATGTAGAATTTGCAAATCGCCAATCGGTCATTGGAACATTGTCTAACTATACTATGATACATCCATCTTTTAATTTTTATACAATGCTATCGTGTCTCTTGTGTCATTCATCCTATGGCATGTATTTTGGGAATAACCTATAGCTTTTGTCGGGTGAATTCTCTGTAGTATTCATATATTTTTTGAAAGTATTTCATACTCGAGATCGATTGTTGCGATTCGGTTGCTGAAATGAATTATCAAGACATATCGTGACGATGAGTAACTATACTGAAAACATGCGGAGAAACGTGGGATAATCAAGATTTGTGTTCATGTCAATCATGAGTATGTTATGATTCTAGTAATATCGGCTGATATCTGGTGCAAGTTAATATTTTCCATTCAAATTACATGGTATAGAAAAATATTATCGATCATGAGCAAGCATAAGCTGAAATCAAATGCGGCGCATGAACCACCTGCGAAGCGAGGACATTGGGCATTAGGGTTGATTGATTCAATGAAAGATCCAAAATTAAAAGTTGAAGAAGATGATAGAGTAGTTGTAATAAAAGACAAATTCCCAAAGGCTGAATATCACTACTTAGTATTACCAAAAGCAGAGATTTCCGGTATTTTGAGTCTCCGGAGAGAACACGAGGGTCTTCTAAAGCACATGGAAAATGTCGGGGATAAGCTTGCGGCTAAACACAGCCACAAAAAATTCAAGTAAGCAAGATTCTACCGGAATATTTATCATCTTGTATAATTGCAACTTTGAACTAATGTTTCATATCATTTTCATGCAGAATGGGATATCATTCAGTTCCCAACATGCAGAGACTACATTTGCATGTAATAAGCACAGATTTTATCAGCCCGTGTCTGAAGACCAAAGTACACTACAATTCGTACACGACTCCCTTTTTCAAATCGTCACAAAGTGAGTGAACATAATTTACATTTAGCTCATGTTTGAATCGCCATTATCCTTTGAAGTGACAAAATTCTTCATTTTTTAGTGATCCGTGATGAGTTACGAGAAAATGGTGAAATAAAAAAAATGAGCTGTGAAGAATGCGATAAATATTTGAAAGGTCCTCTTGTCTGCCACAAGTGTTCAAATCTTTGCAAAAATATTCCAGAGTTGAAGAGACACCTTGCATCCCATCTCGATGAGCAGGACACAGACACGGAATAATTGTACAATGTACTACAATGTATGTTATGAATTCTACTTGTAGGAATGCAGAGCGCAGGACAACTTTGCCTTATGTATTTTGTAATAAACAATAAATTGTGAAATCGATTTTCATCGTATAATATCGTTAACTCTTCACAGGGCCCATAGTCATACGTACATTCTCTATTGAAATTTCGATAAAAAATGAAATATATTCACGCAATTTTTTGATCGTTACGCTTTATTACATGCAATCTCCAATTCCTTGATATGATTCCTAACTCGTTCAAGCGGTGTCACTACTTAGTCCAGAAGGTGGCGCTTCGCTATCCTACTGGCGGATCGGAGAACTATGTTTGCCGCAAACGGCAGGCAGTAGTGAGTTTGAAAATTTCAGTAACGTGAACCATTAACTGAACCAGAAGAATTAAACCATTCGCGATATCACCTTTTTTTCGCTATATTTGGCACTCGGTAATCGGTAGATCAACGCCGTTCAATATGAGTTTTTCTGCTTTACCATTGGAAAATATATGGGCTCGATTCTGTAACGTTTATCGCGCTGCTATCACTACCGATAGATGTCTTGGGATTTTGACGCATTTAGTTACGTTATGAACAACGCAATTATCACAAAATTATTAATAACTCATAAGTACCTAATAACGTTAATAATACGCCATTACTTAACTAGCTTACCTTAAGTTATCAATAATTGCAGATTCATAACTCCGACAATGAGATGAAGGTACAAAGAAACATACCTCTAGCTGGTATTGGCACAATAGGGTCGAGAAAGGTAGCCTTGAAAGCCACCCCAGTTACCGAGGCGTATAACATGTATCGGTACAAGAAAACATCATTTTGTAATCTCAATTTATCCAATTGATGGCGCTACGAGCTTCTCTGAAAGATGGCGTCGCCACTGTCTTGTTGGCAGATTCACGAACTACTTTTGCCGCAAATAGCGCGATGGTCATCCGTTTAAATGATCAACAATAATAAAATCCATTTATAGCCGAAAGATGATTAATCCTCTCGCAATGCGGTCCCGAAACGTGAATATCATTTTCTAAATGATTCTACAGACGATTGAACGTATCAATTTGACTGCATAGCAAAATTATAGATTTCAAAAATTGAATCGCGTAACGAGACAAGTTTTCTTTCGACTATAAAAAACACCATCGTACTTTGTCTTACGTTATAATCGGAAAAATTGCAGAATCCCAAGTGAATTATAATCTGCTGTATCATGGCCTTTCTTGCGAGAGAAAGTAGGGCTGAATTCCGATAGCTATTGTAAATATAATTCTAGGAACGTCTAGATATGAATTATAGAATGCTAATGGGAATTGGGATTTCGAGAAAGGTTTAAATCAATAAGATCGTATGTAATGCGATATTTCTGAAATTTTACTATAAATAAATTTGATGTTCATGTTAGTAGGGTTTGTTTTTCGCCAATAACGTTACATACTAAGTATTTACATAGTCTTATAAAGTGGTTTTTTGTGTGCATGCGTGTATGTGTATTTTTACGGTGTATGGAAAATACAATATTTTTTTTCTTCTTCATATGTTCATGTGTGAGAATCTACGTACATTTAATAATACTGTGATTAATAGTTGAATAACATTTTTTCAAAATTAAATACGACTCAAATTAATTGAATCAGTTAATTTCAGACAAAACTAGAGATACGCAAGTCATTTGCTGATATTGCTTGCATTGTTTCTTTTTTTTCTAACTTCCTTTCTTAGTTTGAGTTTGAATAAATCTAAAACATAAATTATTAAATTAACTATTGATAACTGGATTTAATTCATCTAAGTTGGCTTTTGTAGAGAACTATGACCCTTTTTGTTTAATCTTAAGCTTTACACAACGAAATCATCGCTTTAAATCAATCTAACGATATTTCATCAAAGCTATGATTTCGTATTCGAGATAATATACTAATCTTTCACATTAAAGTTTGCAACACCTATTTAAAACGATAGATTTTGTAAAGTTTACAGTAGAAAGAACATTTTCTTCCTTCAAAATGCACAAAGTCTGGTTACGGACTAATACTAGAAGGGGATAACTTTGTGAATATTGATATCGAAAAATGCATTTTTTTAAAAGCCACTATCGTCCGCCGCTATGTTAATTTTTTTTCTTCTTTTAATTACTAAAGAACATCGACTGTTTTCGCCATCTGTTTTTAAAAAACGCTTCGGTCCGCCCGTTCTGTACGTGACCCGACAAAAGCGGTCATTTTGAGAAAGCCACTGAGATCGGGAACAATGCCAAAAAATTCAATAAAGAATTTTTCAGCATTTTTACGAACTTACGACGCCAATAAAACATCGGCTAGACAATCAATGATTATACCCTGTTTATATAAAAAAATACACGGAATTGAACTGCCCCGAGAAAATACAACCTAATTCTCCTAACTCTATAATATACAATTTCCTAACTATACACAACTAATGAACATATAATAATATACAGTCAATATCATACAGATTAGGCAACAGTTCAACCCCCACCTTATCGACGGAAGATCGTGGCTCTCAATTAGCTATTTACAAGAGAGAATATATATCTAAATTCAAGATTTCAATAATCTTTTCATAAACATTTAAACACACGAAATAAATAACAACGACGACTTCTTTCCATCATTCCATCATAAATTAACGAACAGATATATATATATATAATATAACTATTTAAATATTATTAGCTAAGATAATAGTAATTAGTCAACATGAACATTATACACGGAGTAATAACTACGAACTATGGTATGGTCTTTAGTGTTCCTTAATCTATGAACAGAATAAATATTCCGATTCAAGTCTTTGAAGGCAAAAAGGGCACATTCCCCCTTCGCCCGTAATGTTAATGATAATAATTAATAATTAATATTTCTTTACTTTGTACAAGCGAGAAATGAGTCAAGCAGTATTTGCACTATGCAAATGTCTTTGCTACGTCACACTTTTTTGTTTTTAATTTTTTAATTTTTTTCATAAAGTGATGGTTACGTGTCCGCGAGGGCGCCAATTCCTAAATATTCATCAAAACACATCTGGTTAGGACCGAATTGTTTTTACGAAGCCTGTTTTTTTTCCTTTGTTTAGAATTACTTACTAATATTTACACGAATACGAATACCAAAACACTCGTATACATTTCAGGCAACGTAAATTAAAGCTGCAGAATAGTCCGCCACTGTGTTTTTCTTTTCTTGTATGTTTGTCATCTCTTCTTTACAATTACGATTTTTTTTTCAATTTTCTTTTTTTTCTGTTTTTTTTTGTTTTTTGTTTTTTTTTCTTGTTTTTTTTTGGTTCTCTTATAACATTACCCTACATCTTTGCTATCTAACGTAAGGACATTCAGGTCCAAAAAGTATTTCGCTATAAGTTATGTATTTACTAAGTATTTCCTCTAATTTTAAATTTGCTAAACTGAAAGCGAGACAACGATCTTTATCGCCAATTCATTTCTAGTCGCGAGTCTACTCCGCTTGTGAAATCGGAATTCAGTCTGAAAGAAGCTAATCAAAGTAGGAATAGAGAAAAAGTAAATTTTTTTGAGTCTGAAATTTAAGCAATTGTGAAAAAATAGTCTTCGGACTAATGATTTTTTGTTCATTTTTTTTTTATGTTTCACCCATACGAATAGTTTTCAACTAATTATTGAAATTTGCAGTTATCAGGTCTCAACTCTGTATGATTTCTGTTTAATGCAAAGTTTTGTAAACAGCAATATTTACGGCAGTGCAATGAATAATTTACTTCTTTTTCTTGGTTTTTTTTTGTTTTTTTTTTGTTTTTTTGCTTTGTTTTTTTGTTAATAATAATTAAGTTCCGTTAACACCAGCGATGTAAACCCAGCTCGTTTAAATATCTCTCTCTCTCTCTGTATGAAAAAAAAAATAAAAAAAAAAAAAATCTCTATTTCTTTCCAGCGACGCAACGTTGCGTAGGTGCCTATAACTGAATAAATACAAACAACACAATTATCAACTAATAACATACGACTTTCAATTAACCTAGAATTGCCCTAATTCTTGTAATAGACTGATATGCCTATACGCGAATAATAATTGTTTATATAAATAACTCGACATCAATTAAATTATGATTATTCTGTTTGTTTTGTATACTCAATTTCTCGCTATTATCAGGCACCTCTCGCAGACTTTAATGTTTTGTATGTATGAGATTGTTTTTCTTTTTTTTTCTTTTCATTTTAATGTGATTTGTATTTTTTCTTTTAATTCATGGTTGTTCACTTATTAGTTTTATTCTTGTTGTTTTTATTTACTCAAGCCGTGGATTCCAGGAGACCGTAATAATGGACTCGCATCTCTTCGATCGCTCGGCACCATTCCAACGCGAAACCGTCCGGATCTTCAAGATAGTATGTTCTGTTAGGCTGTAAATAGAAAGAATAAAAAAAAAATGTTTAATAAAGTTGTTCAATTACATAAAAACATCAGAGAAATTGCATCTGAAGAAATCAAATGAAAAAATTTCCATTTTCAACAACAAAGCTTACCGTGTGGATGAAGAAGATCTTGAAGTTCTTTGGTTCAACCCTAAGTTCGGGACTCCATGGAATTTCTCCCTTAAGAACCATGTTGACCATATCGACGTAATAGAGATGTGGGCCGGTGGTTAAAAGCAGCATTCTTCTCCTGGCGAAAAGTCCTTTTCTTTTATGAACCAGTCCCTGTTTAAGTATTAAATTCCCTTCGACGAAGTAATCCCACTTATTGGATGACCTCTGTTTTTTCAATCTTGAATTGATCTCTTCGGGAGTAAGATCGGCGATCCCAGCCTGTTTCCTTGGTTTTTCAACAACGGCAACTGGCTCGGGTTTCTCTTCCTCGCCTATACCAAGACCGAGTAACCTCGTAAGCTGTTTATCGTCTAGTCCTGGTTCCAAATGATCCGGTACCCTGTAGTGTGATCTTAATTCTTCGTGCTCCGAAGTTCCAGGTAAGTACGGATAAATAGGTGGTGGTGTTTGTTCGTGAAGCGTTTCAAAGTCAACGCCGTCGAAAAAAGGATGAGCCCTGATGCTAGGATAGCCAGCGCCGTGTTCGTCTTGAGCGCCAAGTCTCTGCGTTGGATCAAGAACTAGAAGTTGTTCTACCAAAGTTTTGGCAAGTTCGGAAAAACCGTCTGGTATCTCGTAGTCGAGTTTTTGAATTTTTTGAAAGATCATATAATCGTTCCGCGCCCTAAATGGTGGAAGACCAGCGACCATTTGATAAATAATACAACCAAATGCCCAAAGGTCAGAAGATCTGCTGGCGTTTCTATCTGTCAATATTTCAGGTGATAGATACTGAGCGGTACCGACAAACGAGTTTTTCCTCTCCCTGACGCACGTCTCATTTTCATTAAGTGGTAAATCAGGCTCTTTTAATATCTTTGTACAACCAAAATCGGTTATCAAGACATGCATTTTTTCGTCGAGTAGGATGTTCTCGGGTTTCAAATCTCTGTGTATTATACCAAGACCATGGAGGTATTCAAGACCTCTGAGGATTTCAGCCGAATAAAATTTCGTACACTCGATATCGAACGAGCCAACTTTGTTTATGTAGGGTAATAATTCGCCATTCTTAGCGTATGACAGTACGAAGTAGAGACGGTCCATATCTTGGAAGGTGCAGTATAAACGTACGAATGAATGCTTTGCACCAGCCAACATATTTAGCACTTCTTTCTCCCGTGTCACATACTCAGTCTTCTTCTCCTTTATTATGTGACGCTTGTCGCACACCTTGATGGCGTGTTCCTTGCCGGTGTGAATGTCCTTCGCAAGGTATACCTGTAACAATAAAATAAACATTTGAGAATCAGAAACGCGTATTATTTTGCATTCAATAATTTATTTAATTATCTATTCATTTTATTTTCTCAATCTTCAAAATACAGTTTTGTCAAATACAAATACATTTCATTTTTAGGAATAATTCGAAATATTTTTTTCAGACTTGATAGAAAATTATACGAAAATTAGGAACTTTGAATCTTGTGAAATAAAAAATTTTTGAAACTTGTCGGTTTGACAATATAAGATGACCAACCGAATTAAAGTGCTAATTAAAATTCATCAACTCGTTAATTTCGTCCGTGTCTTTTAAAAATCCGGTCACATCAGTTGTCCGGATCTCAAATATACACATCGTGTACTCATTACCGCGTTTCCGGCATTATGATAATTACACATCCATGTATATTTGTGTTGAGATATTTGCGAGATATACAGTTACTGCGTAACTTTAGCAAAGATTAACTTGATGAATAAATGAATTGATTAATTTTAACAAATTCTAATTTTCGTAAAGCGACAATTTAGAAAAAGGATGAGCCAATTTTAGTGAACTTACAGTTCCGAAACTACCCTCGCCGATGACCTTGCCAAAGATGAAGTCCTTGGGGGTATATTTCGCTGGGGTGCGATTCGTTTGAACCAGGGCCGGGTTCGTGGTGGGAGGAACCCGCGGCGCCACGGTGGTTTGGGGCGCCACAACCCCGTTGGTCACGTCGTTCGTCGGTGGAGACATTTTTGACACCGGCCCCTCCACCGCTA
The DNA here is from genome assembly GCA_963989295.1 of Ametastegia equiseti. Taxonomy (NCBI): domain Eukaryota; kingdom Metazoa; phylum Arthropoda; class Insecta; order Hymenoptera; family Tenthredinidae; genus Ametastegia; species Ametastegia equiseti. The sequence goes on from OZ022393.1 coordinate 10,056,721, forward strand.
CTGCCGGCTGTGGCGAAACGGTAAGCGCCTGGTTCGCCACACGCTAAAACAGAACAAAAAGAGGAAAAAAATTAGACTTAGTTATCACGTCTTCGTCGAATGGATAAGTGTGAATTCCGATCATAGAATCATTGAATGAATTGCGTGCGTTATGAAGCTGAAAATTTTCAAATTCTATTCCAAAATTTGATCTATTAGATGGAAGAAAGTAATTTTCGGGCATTATATCTAATATGGGATAGTTGCATTTGGTGCCCAACGTGGGGCAAAGATATTGAGAATCGGATGAATTGCATGGTCCACAGTGATTTGCAAGAAACAGAACAAAAAAATATTTTAATGAGAACGAAAAGATACTTGGTACAAATTAATCGTACGTATAATTTTATTTAGACTGCCCGATAAAAGAACTTTGATTATGATGATGATTATATCATGATTATGATTATTATTATTATGTGGCAAATTATAATCTATTGACCTTCTCGGCTTACAACGCGAGCGATTTGCGATTCTCTTACGCAGCTGTTATATAGATCGTCGACGAGCGATTTATGATATCGTTACCTACACGTATTCTAATTCACAACCCTGTCTAGAATGGAGTGTTAAAACGAAGTTTCGAGCGTCTCAAAATTCCGATACTCAATTTAAACATATTGCCTTTAAACTTTAGCTCTTCACATTATTATTGTAATTATGATTATCATTATTATCGAGTCAGTATTTGGCTTAGTTGTATATTCATTGTTAAACGAGCTATATGTATACATAAATATAATTGTATAATATATGTATCTAGATAATCGTACTACAAGAAAAAAAGGAAAAAAACGAGTATAATACTTTGAAGAAGAATGTTCACACGGTGTAAAACCGTGGGACGCGGGATATTTAACCGCCAAATAAGTCTATAAAAGATTTCTCAACGGTCCCAGAGATATCCGTGTGTCTTTCTTTCACTTTTATCTCTCTCTCTGTCTCTCTCTCTCTCTCTGGTCAAACCAATAATATATAACCATTCTAGCGCAAACAGGTTAAATTTATACGAGCGAATCCGAATGTCAAAGAACCTGAACCTCGAGGAAGCTGTCGGCATCTCATGGATGGCTGTATATGTACACGGTTCGCCGCCTTAAGGCGAATTCGCTACGTGAATTTAACGGCCATCATATATTTACTTATATACATATACAAGTAAGAGTACAAATATTCCAAAGGATAAAAAATTTCCTCAACAAATATTACAAAAACAAAAAACAAAATACGAAAACAGAAACCGTATGGGGGGAAAAAAAATACAAACATATAAACGTACGTATCTACCGTCGAGTGTTTTTCGCGTTCATTTTTAAAGCGAGATAACAAAAGACAGCAGAAAGAAAGACAGAAAAGAAAGATGAAGAAAAAGAAATACTGTACGAGACTTTGAAAAAAAATTTTCTCTTTTATTTTGCAGTTTGCTTTCAAACTCGCGGTGTATAATACAAATAGGACAGTAACCGCCGGAACAAGTTATAGAGAGAAACAGAGACCCAAAAAAAGGAGGGGGGGGGGGGGGGGGGGGAAGACTCAAAGAGAGAGAAGTAAAGAGGAAGAACGTAAGAAAAGAAAAAGAAGAAACTTAAACAGCTGTTATCTTGGTAGGTATACGGTGGATATTGAGACCGTAACGTAACGACAGGTCGTGTTTTGCTCATACGTTCATTGCCGAAGTGAGCAAATATTTGTCCAATTGTTTTCGTCTAGACGGGTTCCCTCCCCTCCCAACAATATAAAAATACAGATTGGCTACTATATTATACGCGTGGAAGAATAAGTAATATTAATAAATTATAATTGGCGCGATTCGACTCGTAACCTCACCTCTGATTATTATTTACCAGATGATTATAAGGTAAACATACGTAACCCCGTATACAGGATAAATATACATCCTATACATACGTGAATACCAATGTATGTGTACGCGAAAGAGACCCGCTAAACTCTTACAGAACTAAAGATCCCGCCATTTTCAACAACGAGTCTTAAACTAGCACTTCCGGTCGAACAATCGTACGATTTAAATTGTTTCGTCCCGCGTGTTGTACGATTAGTGTCTCTCGTCGCATATTATATCCATTCAGTTCAGAGTGATGCTTATACTTCATTTTCCTCATGGTCTCATAGATATACATAATATATATTTATCACATCGGATATCAACGACATAATTTCAAGTACTTAAGTAGTTACGTTATACCTCATTGTTTTTGCATTTCAAAGAAGCAAAAGATAAAGAAAACAAAAAAATCCAAGATAAGAAAAATAATTGTTATTCTTTTAGATAGAAAAAAATAATTGCAAGAAAAGTTATGGAATTTTTTTAATCGAAATTATTTCACCTGTAGGTATATGTTTGAAAAAAAAAGTAACTCTCTATCGAGTACATATAGGTAAGGTAGTATAATATGGGGTACATAAACTTCCGCTTTCGTAATCAGGAGAGCCAAGGTATTTACGAGTGCAGAGGCACACACGGTTGTTGTTTGCGCGTTATTGGCCTAGCAACAACTGTTTGGCATTGATGAGTCGGAGACAACCGTGGATGTTTTGATAAACATTATTTTACGCGGCGCCGGCCCGACGCCCGACGAACGACGCCCGACCGGGACCGACTCGCAGATAATCCTATCAACTACTATTTAACTCGCTAACACATTCTTCGTTAAACGATAACCCAATACCGATTTCGATATCTAATACATGTACAATAATACATATGTATACGTATATCCATAAATATAGCTTCGAGTATTATATACATACAATATTATAAAATACATATTACTTTGACGGGGGTGAATCGAATATTTATAAACGTGTGCATAATTCACGTTCTTTTCTGAAATGATTGTTTTTTTTTTGTATTCTATTTGATTAATATATGTATTTTATATTTTGAATTATACCGTTACGCGGCATTAACCTTTCAAGAATTTTTACTGCCACGCGCACGCTTGGGCTTCTTGTTCGTGTCGTACATATGATATAATGGCTACGCTCACCTTCTTTCCAAAGTTTCGACTGTTTGTATAGACACACGCACGCACACACACATACACACACATTTCTTTTTTCGAGACTGTTAACAAATCGAAAGTTTGTTACGTTTCAAAGTTACACGCGTTTCTTACACCCTAACTTTTAGTCTACATAACGAAATACAAATGATCTTGTATTCAAGTATAACATAGAAACATATAACATACATCCATACGTGACGCACGAAATGTCGTATATAACACGTCAATTCGTTGATTTCCATTCCTTTGTCTGTTTTGTTTGTTTTTATTGTTATTTTATTGTCCTCATTTTCTGCCCATCTTTTATTTTTCGTTTCGTTTTTGTTATTTTTTTTATTTTTTTTTTATTTTTTTTTTTTTTAATCAATGTGCGTACTTTGAACGCTTGTGATTAACCCATAAATCCAAAGATTATGCGGTAACGTACTTGAAGCGCGGCGGCGCGTAAGATGTGATTACGCTTACGACATGATTAGCAATTGATTATTGTTTTCCCGACCGAATGATGATGATGGAAAAAAAAAGAACATTCCTCTATCTCTCTGAATAATGATTACCTAGTTATAAGAAAAAATAAACAACAACAACAACAAAAAATCAATATATCCTTCGTAACTAACCTTATATCTTGTTATTAACAACTGTAAACAATACAACAATTGATGTTGTTAATTAATTTTCGATTATTTGTTTCAGAATGTTAGAATTAACCGAAAAAATCGTAACGGCTTTAAAGGGTGTTTTGGTAATAATAGGGACCGTTTCCGCGGTGTCGTCTCGTTTCCCGCCTTTTCTTTCCAAGCCGATCAACGATCCTTAAAAGATCCTTGAGAGCCTTGAGTGAGAGAGAAAAAGAAGGAATTCAAGGCTATCGGATGAAAAAGACAACGCAACGAGCAATAACCGGGGGCTGTTGACATCATACCCTTCGAAGTCTATATACTGTGTGTTTGTAATTGTATACAGTATACTATACATAGATATGATATATATACAGAAACATAATCAACGAAGTATAATAGATCAAGAAACAATTTTTTTGTAGTTTTGTTTTGTTTTTTTCTTCTTTCATTCATTACGCTGCGAAGTTTGAAGGATTAAAAATAAACGTACAAGTACGTGAAAGCATTAGGTACACGGTTCTCCTATACTAGTTCCCCTCAATTCCTCTCCTTCTCCATCTCCTCCTCCTCCTCCTCCTTCTTGAATCCCTCCACGCTGGTTTACTGCGGGGCCTTCCCAGACCATGGCGTTAGCCATCCGTGGAAGGCCGACGACCTCCACGCAAGTCTTGGTTGAGAAGGCTTTACACGCGTTGTCCCGAGGTAGGTATACTTCGGGCTATGGGTTTTATGTATTTTCTTGTTGGTGAATCACCCGGTACATTACAAGCAGCATTCCAACGGCTTTCTAATTTTAGCCGCGCGCATCTTCGCGCAGTGCGCGCGACGCGACGTAGCGCAGCGCGCTCCAAGTTCCCTCCTCCTCTCCTCTTCTAGTTTTCTGTCTTTTTCTTTTTCATTTCCTTCTCTTTTTTTTTCTTTTCCTTTTCCTCCTCTTCCCATGCTGCACGTACTACACCGCACACTGCCATGACGGTTCGCGCGCTAGCGGAGGTCGCCGTACTTTTATTCCCTTTCTATATATATATATATACTTATAGGTACCTATATCTATACATTCGTGACCGCCTGTGTATTGCCGAACGCTTCAGAGATGCGAGAGGGAAAGAAATAGAAAGGAGATAGAGATATAGATAGATAGAGAGAGGAAGTTCTTAAGCATTCTGTAACCGCGTGGCTCGCTCTGCACTTTTGTTCGTGAATGAGATGCTCTGCATTTCGCGTCGGCATTCGCAGACGTTCGATCACACATACGTATACAGCAACAGCAGCAGTGAAACACACCCACGTGATAAACTCACATAGACCCCACGAAAGTAAATCTAAATCGGAACGTCGAGATATAACCGAAATAGAAACACAGAGAAAATAGGTTCGGCGCGAAAAATACAAACTTATTCAAGCATTATATATATTATATACTTTTCATCACTTTTTCCCTATTTCAATATTTACGCGTGTCTTTACATCTACACCATGTATAAGTATAATATGTATACGCCATACAAAACGACTCGGTCCGTTCAACGGGTTTCTTTCAGTTTTAGCACCTGCGTATTTATGTACGTAGCGTGTAACATGTTCGCGGGAGTTGGATGACGAGAAGTATATGAGGCGGAGGTCACGCGAGAGAACTCGACACTAAATGACAGGCCGTAATGTTTTGTTATTTTTGCTGAATGATTGACAATTTTTTTTCATTTCGTTTTGATTATTCGTATATTTTTGTTATTGCGCTCGATGAGATGTGCAATGAGATCAAGGTCGTACGGGTTTAAGTAAATTCGAACGACTCTCGCGAGTCGAAAGTGTATATAATTAAGAGACACGAGTCGAGAAAAACAACATGAGCAAGGTAAAAATAAAATTAAATACATTCAAATTTCTCAATGTATTACTCCGACTGTTTTACAAAAAAAAATATATATTCCTTCGATATTCGTGATCGTCTGAGTCGATTATTCAATACAAACGACATAACAAACATGTTTTTCTATTTATATATTTCCTTTTTCTTTTTCGACTTCACATACACCGCGACCAGACGAAAAAGAAAGAAATAAAAAATAGTCAACAAATATTATTAAGCAGCAAAAAAAAAAAAAAAAAATCGTTTCTCTATACGTTCAACGGAAGAAACCCGATCGCAAGCTTCAATTCTTTGAATAATCGAATGAATCCATTCTGTATGTGATAAAAATAATAGTCATGATGATAATAATAACATATATTGCGTGACTTGTGTTATATAGTATATTTGTGTACGTTGAGGAAAAGAGATTCTCGCTGACGTTAAAAACACAGGCAGTTGCATATGCGCGCGTATAGTTTCGGTAATATAAATACGCAAGTTTCGAATAATATTTAAACTGGCTATATGGCGAATCGTGAATTTCCTAGATATGAATATACAGCAATATACTATAGAAATAAAAAGTTCGCCTTTATTGTGATACAGTATACATGTATAAGATTATTTAAACCGCTAGGCGGGGTGACCCGTGCCCGCGACTAGCCTGAAAACATCCGTGGAATCGCGTAAACAACTTTCGAACGCTATAGGTGTAAATACATACATACATATACGCGCGGGGTCTACCACGGCGAATTTATTCAAATTTTATAAATTTTACATTATTCATGCCGCGAGACAGCGTGCCGCTAGCTAGGTCTCTCTTCTAGGTGTCAAGGGGAGTTCCCATTACGCGCGATATTCTATCTTCTCAATTTCCATGTCAGTAGAAAAAGGAATATGTCACAATTTTCATTTTTTTTTTTTTCTTTTTTATCTCAACATTCGACTATCAATTCTACGATATATAACGATGAAGATTTGTTCATGTATTTAGTTTTGATACAAATTATTATTATCATTATTATTATTATGACGTATGCAATTTAATGTTCTTGAACATCTTTTCATGACGATTAGGTGTTAGATGGAGAAATAAAAACCGAGGGGAACAAAAAAAAGAATGAAAATAAGAAGCAGGCTTCTTGGTTGTTAGAATAAAGTCACTGCCTCTTGTTTTAATACGTACTACCATCATTTCATCCGATAAGCATAAGATTTCTGGCTTATTTTTTTAACATGGAATCCTGTTGGGGTGTTGGTCCTCCGCGGACGACGTGTGTTTTCGTATGTCTGATAGCCAATCGGGGAGAAGAAGTTGAAGAAACGAAGATGATCTTCTTTGAAGTATTAAAAATTCACTTTCGTATCGAAAAACCACTTTGATTCACAAATGCCTCGTTATGAACAAGAGAATCGCGACGATATTGAGAAAATAAAAAAATAAAATAATCCACTGGGAATATTCTCTCTGCCATCGGTATAATATACAATTTCGAAGATGAATAATACTACGAGAATACGACGAAAAAGAGAAAAATAAGAAGAAATAGAAGAAGTCGAGGTAGCGGAAGATTTCACTTGTTCATTATCCGGGCGTAGTTTCTTACCTTGAATAATTTCTTAAGCCTCCGGTAGCCGCGATGCAATCGCGACACGTACTGCTTGTTGGAATCCAGTTTGAATGATTAAAGCCACAGTTGATGGAATGAAAACAAACTTGCAACTCTCAAAATAACGTTTGAACTCGAGGAACTCAGAAAACGCGTCCGTGGCTTTTGAGAGCCGATCGCTTACTGAACTCTGCGGGGTGCGCACCCTGGCTGCTAACCCGCGCTATCCCCACTTTTACCGCTTGCGCGGTAGACCGACGGAGGCGGAAATCCCGCGCATGCGCAATACCGGGAAACGGTGCTCAACCGACGGCGCCAATACCCCCACCGCCCGACCGACTACACGCCGTGTACACGCGCTTGTGTTGCGCGTTTGTTTATAGGCGCGTTCTGGGAAATCCCAGCCCGAGTAACGGACTCTGGAGCCTTCGCATTCCCACTCCGGCTTTGCATCCGGTCGGTTCTAAGATTCGTCCGTGCGCCACAGGCCAGACAGCCTGTAGCGGCGGTTTCAGCTTACCGATGCACTCGACGAGACGAGTGCCTCGCTGCAGGTCGTCGTCGTTTGGCTCTCACGATTTTCGCCGATTATTGAATTTTTTTTTTCTTTTTCATATACAGTACCTACGACTAATCGCTCGTAAGGAGAAAAGTATATATATATATATAAAATCGACGAGAGAGTTATTACATAAAAAATAAATAAAATACTCTCGATAACCAACTTGGCGAGTTTATATGCACAGATATGATATAATAACAACCGCGAGGTTGTTACTCCTCGGATCAATTTCATTTCCATAAAATTCATTACCCGCGGCTTTTCTCCTGCGTTCTCGATATCTTGTTTACGCGCATTGCGTACATGTATATGTCAGCTACAAGTATAGCATAATATACGTGGCTCAATCGAGAGCTGTCAAAGTCCAGAGGAAAGTCTGCGTGTTGATAAAAATGTTTAAAGGTTTAATCATTCTTATATGTATAGATATATGTATACATATATATCCACGCGTGTAAGGGTCAGCACTCCACGATATACCGGGAACAACCGTCCAAAACACCGTTTCTATAAACCTGCACGTGTAGAATTTATCTTGAAATTAAAAATTATTTTCCTCCTTTTTTTTCCTCCCTCATTCTCAGACTATATTCATTTCTTCTATAATAATTATTTATTTTTTATCTCGATAATTATTGTTTGTTTGTTTCCTCATTCGGAAAGTGTCAATTAATTACTACGACAAACAGTCGACCAATATAATTATTCGTTAAAGATTCGAGAAAACAAAAAAACATAAACAAAAGATTGAGTTCAATGAAACGCGAGTCCAAAACATCATGGTCGTATTATCTTGACGGTAAACAGCGTTGGTCGGATTAAGAGCTGCGCCGCGACGTAGATGCAGTATGGTATAGATATTTACTCGAAACGGTATAGAATAGACGATTTTAAATTGCAGGGGGACAAACAATACCTAATGGATTAACCGACCTGCAGACAGACAGCGAGATGATCCGATGATGAAAATATTTTCGCAGGTTGATAATTCAAGTGCAAAAATATGTTTGCGCGTTTGGCCGACACACATACGAACTATGTTCCCGAGCAGCTATATACCCCAACGCCATACAATACCACCTAATAACTAGATAACGAAAACAAAATTCGGGGTGCCTATTATGGAGATAGCCAATCATCAATCACGCGTAATAGATGCCTTGATATTTCGCGTACAGAGATCGTCGAGACGTTTCTCGCGCAAATACACACGTGGCGTAAAAAAAGCCCGCTTAGAAAATTGTAAAAAAAAAAAAACGAACATAATAACCAGCTCATGTAGCACGTGTTAAAGGAAATGCACATACGTCAGCCTCGGGAGTCAATAAAAACGTCCCAATAATTGTTTACCGTTGCGTTCGTTCGTATGCCAGCAAACGAGCTATAACCAGCGATAACAGAAGAAGAAGAAGAAGAAGAAAAAATAAATAAAATTTTCCGCGTAGGACGTGCGGACGACGTTATAAATTTCCATACGCAGATAGAAACTGCGACGTCCTCATAATACGCGGATCCTTGTTTCAAGGTAAAGCGAGTCTAATTGGACTAATGAGTGTTAAAGCAAAATCAATGATATCCGAGTAAGGTGAAAGGGGTTAGAATTTCAGTATATCTTTCCCTCGAACAAGGATATTCACAATCGGACAGATCCCGCGTATTTAACACAAGGATTGCCTGAAGCTTGTGCTGCCATCTACATGATGCATGGAAATAGTCGCATTGCGAGGAAGGGAGCGAGAGCGCGGTTATGTAGTCTCTCTTCCCCGACTAATTCGAGCTAACAAATCTCTTTTATCGCTGACGTTATACATGTTATGCTACACCTACGACAACATGACAACAAAAAAAATGAAAAAAAAAACAAAAAGGAAAAAAAAAAATTTGAAAAATGTCAACACAAAAAAAACAGAACAAAAAAAATCCCACAGATTAATGACTCTGATATATAAATGAATTGAAAAGCAGACGACGCACGCGACAACCTCCCCTGATCTTTCGCACCGGATTCCCTCCAGCCTCTCGCGCGCTGTACCAATATACGGTTCTGTACGTGCGGCCTAATCGATAAAGTAAGTTCGCGTGCTGGAGGATAGCGTATATATAGTGGCTGGTGTATAGTATGTATGTATTTATACGTGTATGTATGTTACATGTATGTGGGGAGCGCGTTCTCAAAGGAACGTTTCAGAACGCAAGCTCGCGCGTTGCACGGTAGTGGTGGCACGGAGATATTCAGGGGGGTCTGTCTCTCTTTGGAGAATGATCGCGGGCGAGCCTGAGCGTAGTTGGCAAATGCGATATACCCTTAGCCATGCGTCAAACCCGTAGGCGGCTGAGAGAAGCGGAGAGAAACGGAGATATAGAGTAGAGAGTAGAGAGTAGTTGCGCGTAGGTGTGTGTGTGTGTGTGTGTTGTGTATAATGGGACGTAACGGCCACCCAGGTTTATATACTTCCCCGCGAAAATACATAAGCAAAATATAGATAATACAGTCTCACACGTGCATTATTGACTGTTGTCTGTTTGTTATTAATAAATAATCAACTGGGTACGCACAAACCGAAGAAAACGAGGAAAAAAGATAATTTATAAAAGAAAATCCCTATTTTGATGTTTCTCATCAAATGTCAAGTAAACAACCTGAAAAACATGAAAGAAGTTGCAAGTTATCAATGGGCGAATGAATTTTCCATTTGTTTTTTGCCACATACGTATACATATTTTCCTGATATTTTTGTCGGAATTGAACAATAACATTATACCATGCACGAGCGTAAGTGAAATGACTTGCAAGAATGAAAAAGATATGATTAAATAATAATATAAGCAAACTTAGCGGTAAATTTACTGCACGCGTGTAATTGCCTATAACGATAAGAATACACGTATATACGTATTATGTATAACAATATTTATTCTATTTGATACGAAAACTTATAAATACACGCATACCTACTACCGCATATACGCGTGTATATAGAAGGAAAGAAATGAGATATTATGTTCATGATTAAACCGTCACCATATAGGGACGTGTTTACATGTTATGCGGTGGACAGTCGCTAAGTAAACACTACAAGCGGCTATGGAGGGAGAAACGAAGTCTGCAGGTGTAGAACTTTGTCCCTTTACCTGTTCCGGGTAAGGGTTAACGGAAAACAAAGCCACTTTGCATACAGACTGAAACAATAAGGGCATAATAGAGGTGCGCGTACAATCGTATTCCGCAGAGTTGTTTGACAGGTATAGGGTATACGAAATTAATCACTCGGTTAGGTATATTATACCTTTACGCAGGTAGGTATAAGGTATTATAGGTGCGGGTTTTATGCCAGTTGGAAGAGTAGGTATATACACGCGCATACACACAGGTATAAATGGATTATTGGAAAATGGGAATAATTCTTATGTTCGCATTTCAATGGGAAATAATAATTTTACTAATAATGGATACAATGAAGGGTCTCATAAACACGTCAGTTGCAGAAAGCATTATAGGTACCTCCTCGCGACTGTATACAATATCATTACTTTCATCTACCTATATAAAGAAGATCTACAACATGTATACTATTGAACAATATATCTATATATATCTATATACATCCATTGTATAGGTCGAATCGAAACGGATGACGCCGTCGCGACGACGCTAATACTACAATATACGCGTGACAATGCGTCATGATGCGTCACTAACGCGTCACAATAGCCCTTCTACTGTGACGTCTTTCTCGTAAACCTAGACCACGTCTTCTTTATCATACATGTAACGACGCGGATGCATACGGACTTTTAAACGCCCTAATCTCACCCTTCAATTTCTTTTTCTACTTCCTCGTCAGAGTCCATTTCTCATCGTTTCAATCGTCCCGTTCCAAGACCTCCGTTGCAAGAATTCAGGAACTGCGTTATTACGCCGATTAGATTTGTTTAGGTCTGGAAGGAAGATTGCGAGGAATAGAGAGCACAGTATAAAGTCAAGTGCGGAAGATTAGAAAATTACATTTTTTTTTTCATGCTTGAGTCATTTGCAGGTAAGCAAAGAAGAATTGGATTTCAAATTTTTGGAAATGTGACCATTTCTTGTTCGAAAATATTCTCAATTAGATTTCCCCGCACTCGATTCATCACGGCACATATCTTTCGTACAATTTCTTCATTTTGGGGGAGTCTTCGTTGAATGAACGGTGTGTTTGAATTCGTAAGTTCGTTTCTATGTTTGTACATACATCGCGGCCCAATTAATCATCATTCAAAGGTAATTTCATCGAAAAATCCTTATTACTTGATTCGCTATTCCCTTATCGTACCACGTACGTAACTTATCTTTTCGCAAACTGCGAGAGTTTCGCAGCAGATTCGCAACGCGAGAAGGAAATCCCCTTCAGGATATAAGGTTTTGACTGGTACCTAGCTACCAACTCGCAAATGTTTACTGGCGTCATCATCGTGACCCAGAAATCAAAGAAGAAGAAAAAGAAGAAGAAGAAGAAGAAGAAGACGAAGAAGAAGAGGAAAACCGTTCAGGGGACTCGGGTGATCCAATCACTCGACAACAATATACATATTGTGAAGAGACCCAGTTGCCTACCTTTTCTCTCGACGTAGGTATATGCAGGATATACGTACAGTGTGGCATAGTTTATAGTATTTTGTGTCGCGTCTGCACAAACAAATACGCGAACGCACGCTTACCCGCACGCACGCACGCGAATGGGATTTCTGTTTACACGAATAATCATGTTTCCTTGTTAAATACATACATATATATATATATATATATATATATATATATATATATATATATATATACGCACCATAGCATGCCACACCATTGCACGTGGCGTGTACATCTGCAGCACCTAAACTACCTACAGCTGTATACTTAGGAGGTAGGTAGTAATCGGCGAGGTTTGAACGTCAGTTACAATTTGATCATTAGTATATCACAACAAATCTACGAGTTCTCAAATGCTATAGGATCATATTCCAGCTACCGCTTGCTGACAGGGTGTCCAGTCATCGTGGAAATTATGGAATCATGGAATTCTCGCATGAAATTTGTTACTCTGAAAAAAACTTTCAAATTTTAGGGAATTTTATGACGTATCTTGAGTTTTTTTTTCAAATTGACTCTGAATTTTGGAATACTTAGTGGAATTTCAACATTTGTCTGCACAATCGAATGCTTTTGGCTTTGGGAAGCCATTTTATTCTTAATTTTGCAATCCTTGCAACGTTAGGATCCATCAACAACCAATTATTTTTTTTTTTATTGATCCAGATATTCGAAAGATGTCTGCGTGGTTCATTTTCACACTATGTGGGTGAAATTTGTTCTACATTTCTTTAAAACTTGAAAGTTTATTAGGATATATCTATCGGATTAATTCTGTTATAATAATTTTTAGAAAAACGTGGTACTCCGACCTCACCGAGGAGGAAAATAATTTTTGTCTGAAAAACGTGGAATTCTCAGATAATTTGAAATCGAAAAATAACTGAACGTCGTGTTGCATACACGTGTCGTTCTTGGCCAGATTGTTTATAGGTCAATTACCCATATTCTTCCCTCGTGTATATCCATCCGTACGCGCGTGTCCCTATATGATATACACGTTTGTGTTTTTTTTTTGACTAGTGGAGGACGCGAGGCAGCAACGTGTCTTGGGATTGTCATTCCTCTTGCTCGATCGAGCATGTATATAGAAGAATTACTTACGTTCCGGACTGTCGTCGATTACAGCTCCCCGGACGATGATCTCACGCCTCAATAAATACGTATATATATGTTACCTACCTACGTATGTACATCCCCTGCACATACGTTAGTTATTAACATACACAAGGACTTACGTATACGTACATACAATATACATATATATATATATATATATATATGCACACCCATGTATATACCCACAATATAACGAATTGCCGCAGTACTGCATGAGACTAAATTTGCATTTAGTATATCGCGGTAGCTGCTGCGGCTACGAAGCGGTCAGTTAATCGTTCGAGTTGTTTACCGCTACCGTGCCAAGTAGAATATTTGGCACCACGGGTGCACGGACAATGAGCATGTTTTAATGCATTTCACGCGTGAGATAATACCACTCACGTACAACCCACCCTGTCACACATACAGCCTAGGTATAGCCGCCGAGGTACAGCTTTGCGTTCGTATCAAGTTGCACGCGCGGAAATCCGCCGAATATTATGATTATTTCTTCTTTTTTTATAGTGGGAAACAAAAATTTCCCAAGCTGTTTTGTTTTAGATACATATATATGTATTTATTTATTTTTTTAATTTTTCGGTTTCATCTCTCTTGATCAAACGAAGTTCTATATATATACCTACATGTATCTATATGTATATATTAATGTAGGTGTATACGAATATTTGTATAGATGTAGGTGTATAAATTGTCAAAGTCAACGCAGCCGCCCGACATTCGTATAATGCCCGCAATACGCCACCGCGGCTGGAACGCGACGTGATGCGTCAACAGGATGTTAGCAAAATTGATTTGACTTTCAAGAAGGAAGACGCGTCGCCGTTGCAGGATCCGATCCCGAAATTCGCGCATCTACCTTTGCACATTAATGTACATATGTAATCATAGATACGAAGTTGGTAGGTACACAATAACCGATTAGGGATGTATGTACTATAAATATATACGTATGTGTACATGTATACTCATAATTGACTATTATGTAAATTGGACAAACAACAAATATGTACCTGATCATGTATTCTCTTTCCTTTTCTTCAAGGATCTCGCTGTACTCTTGAATTTGCAATTAAATATATACACAATTACACACGTACAAATAATTGTTCAAATTTTGTTCCTTCTTTCAACAATGTTTTTTTTTTTTTCGTTGAATAACCAGTATTCGAACAAAAACTGATAATATCAACATGTGGATATATAACTCGCATGCGTCACATAATATCGTGATTCATACGAGGTCATTCAAAATTGGCGATGGATCATTGATAGGATCGGATAGGATCGGATAGGATAGGATTGATAGATTGACGAAGACAATAATAATTGGCGGACTGCAACGGCGCTGTGGCGCCAAGGATGAATGTTTCGTGCCAAGACCGACACATCTTCCTCAAACTTAATACGCCTAGGTACCTCCCAGGTTATATAATTTATTAGAAATTTTACTACAATTTAGATCTATTCGTTGTTTGATATCGCGGTTAAAAATTGGCCGGCCTTCCTCTATGTGTTCATCCCGAGTAGGTAAATAGTTATACGCGATAACGCATAAAGACGCCACGCGATAGTTAGGTATTTCCGTGTATACTTATTCAGGTATGCTCAGATACGAGCTCAGGCAATTTCATTTCAGACCTTCGGAAGCGATAGGTTTTTTTATTCTCCTATTTTTCTATTACAATTAATTAGAAATTAGGCTGATTCTAGAATTTGATTGCCCTAATTGGAGTCGGCGGAAACACAACCACAAGTCTGTTTTTTTTTTCTTGTTTTGATTTGTTTTTTTCTTTTCTAGCCTGTTAATTGGACAAGCTACAATATATATACATTTATAAACATACGAATGCGAGAAGTAATATAGATTCTATAATTTCAAACCATATCCTATTGATCCATATCCGTTGATATTCGCGAAAAGTTGGCGCCTATCGCATATTCTTATAGTTCCGTGTCTATAACATCCCAGAGAGGAAACGAAAGAAACGTGCTAAACAAAAAAACACTTTGAATCATCCTACTCCGTGTGTATCGATTCGTCAGGTTCAAGTCATGCGATGTTGTAATGCTACTTTTGATATTACTGCTTTCAAAAGAAGCAAAGTTCATCATGATAATTACTCCGAAAATTGAAAGCTCAGCTTTTGACAGATTCCCACGAATTTGAATATTCGAATCACCTTCGCGGATTGACGCTGGGTGTATTTGATGAATTTTTCGTTCGATCATACCTAGAAAACGAATGAAAGGATTTTTACGATTCTAATCCCAAACGATGCGGATTTTGATAACTAAGAATTGAATAAACTTCGGATCCGATTGGTACAGTGGTTTGCGAGTTATTCAGAAAACATGACAAGCGACATGTTTCAGGATGATGACGATTTCTGTAAATTGAATGTCACCTCTCTCTGAAGTTTAATATTTCTGGTATTCATATACGTCACCGATGCCCTCGATTTTTGTACCTATTTCAGTTTAATCGTCCGCCGTTACCTTATCTCCAATATACACAAATGCGCAATAAGGCAATCTGTATAAATCAGATGAAGATATACTTATCCCCTTATGTATCAGTGATTCTGATTATGGGGACGAGTGGTAGGTACAGGATGAATTTAGGCATTTAGGATAACCATAGCACACGGGTCGGTGTCGTAGTAGAAACAACCTCATACCTTCGAATGAACAGACACAGATCCAGTGAAGATGTAGGAAGTCAGAGAGGCATAGGTAGGTAGGTAGGTAGTATGTGTACGTATGTATGTCTTTCTACCAGCATGGATCCTCTCGATACGTGCCACGAGAGCTTTGCTATGTGGGTTTTTCATTGAGTTACCGAATGGCATTCACCGGTCGATGAATTCAGATTCTATGCCTCGATTGAATACGAATGAGAAACACCGTGCTGCTCTAGGGTTGCCACAGGTATAGACATCCGCGAGCTGTACAGATATACCTAAATCGCATACCCACTTCTCGATCGGTGTTTTATTTTTATTTTCCCAAATTCATTATAGAATGATATAAGCAGAAGAACTAGAAAGATACAGCTGACAGGAAACATAATTAAATGATTTATTTCCCCATTTTTGAATTCCCAATTCATGTTCTCCAATTTAATAATCTGTCAGAACACCAAACCATGACGAGTTAAGTCTAGACTGATATATGATACTTTGCGAAAAATGTAAGAGCAAAAGACTCGGTTCGTTCGCTGGTTAAAGTCATTAACTTAATGATATCATCGTAACAGTGGCTTATATTCAACGGTATGCAGTCGATATGACGAATTGGCGACGCGCGTCTATCAGGCGCCTTATACTCTCGACTCTGGGTGTTTAGTCATTGACGACTGACGAGTCGTGGGGGTCGACAGTATGTCACTACAGTCCCCGGGTCAGGAAGGCAAGACGATATTCTGTCTCATCTTTTCGTACCCGCGACCCTTGGCCGATCAAAGACATACGGATATACTCAGATACTCTTATGAGGCGAATCGAATGGAGCGGGCGGGCTTGCTCACGATCATGAGCCGGCTGCACGAGGAATAGAAGAGAGCAAAGTGCCTGGATTGACGAAGCGGCACGTGGGAGCGTTGACTCCGAAAGCCTGTAGCGGGCAGCTAACTCACGGCATTAGGCATAGAGCTCAGCTCGGGTTCGTTTAGTATCCTACGATTTGCACGGCCGTAGTAGGTACATACTACATACATTATATCCGTACCAATAATGCCCCCTTCGGATCTTAAGAGCGACATTTTGAATGGCCCGAACACGTTCGTGTTCAATCAATATACCCGCCAGCGGATCGTAAATTCAATAAATAATTGTCCCACATGAACTGTCCACGTGTGAATACGTACGAATGTATTCGAAGCGTATGTATGTATCTATGTGATGTAGGTATAGGTATAGGTATATATGTATACCTGTTCATCTGGTGGATCGGAGAATCGAGAGTTTCGTAACAAATTATAATCCCACGAATGTGTATCGATTTGTAGGTACCTATACAGAAAATAGTTATTATTGGTATTACCAATGACGTGGGTCGTGAACACCAAAAGTTCGATTTTGGTGCCAGAAGGTCGTACAATTTGTTTCTTTCTTTTTTCTCAATTCGCCTTGGAATTGATCAATATAAGTGTGAATCAATTGAAATTTAGAGAATTGAAAATTAAAAACAGAAATCGTCGTATCCGTCAAAATGGACAAATTCACTCCTTTCACAAGAAAAAAAAATGCATTCGGAAGCGATGTGGTAGATAAAAATTCAGAAAAATGATAAATTTTCTCGATACACAATCTACTAGCTTCAAGTTTTTAAATATTTTTCTAAAATCACAGCCAGAAATTTCAATTTTTTGAATTTTTCAAATTTCTATGCATTCATCTCCGCATGAATATTAATTTCGTTGATGCCCGTGAGTATTCTTTTTTCTCGAATTTTGTTTTGTTAACGAATATTCGAGAAACGAGCAGCTACTGTGTTGTAAAGCTGACCAGTGGCTCTGACCAGCCAAAGGAACCGGACCATCAAGGACGTGGAATATATAGAAGAAGTAATTACTCCTGCGGTAATAGAATATTACGGTTCCACGATATACGAGATATGAAAGGATATAAAATGTCGGAGAAAAACTTTGTAACTGAATATAATTGCGCACGAAATTTCGCACAGTTTTAATGAAATTTATAGTTTCGTGTATAAGATAGAATTACTCGTAGGTATACACTTCGCACCGACGACTTATTATAGCGAGGCTTTCTACGACTCGCTGAATTACACACGCACACACACACACACACACACGTATGCATACATATATACCTACCCCGAAATATTAATCGAGAGAAAACGGTATACATGTTATATGCATAGACAATAGCTAGGTTGTAATTTGGCAAAGTGCTCCCAGCTTTCACGTAAGATATATGAATTTATATATTCAAATAATCCATTGTGTTGTTCGATGTGAATAAAAGTTGGTATAGACGAGTATACGTGTACGTGCTCGAAAGTTAGGGATTTCTGGTCAATTATTTATTTACCTACCCATCTACCTACCTGCTTACTCCTAAATCTGACTTATTAGATGGTTAGTCTGTTCGCTACCTCGATTCCTGTCATTCTTCGAGACTTCCGTTGTACATGGATATATTCCCACTCAGGTATATATATACACCCGGCTGCATTTACATAGACCTAACTTTCGGAGCTGAATCAGAGACGGATGCAAGGGTTACAATGTATACGCGGATAGACATTATAGGTACACGTAGGTATACCTAGGAACGTACGTTGGTTTGGTAACGGCGAACGAGTACAGCCGCAAACATCCATCACCTTCCGAATGGTGGCTGAGTAATTAATCACCATTCATTGTTACCGTTCCCCTGATGGTGATAGCGCGGTATCACGTCAGGAAAAATGGTAAAAGAAACTCCGCGCAAGGAGCACGGGGACACGCGTATGCCATGCGGATATATGTATAAGAATGCGAGCTTTTCAAGAGTATAATTGAGGATAAAAAGTCTGCTCTACCTGCAGACTACACCTCATTCACTGTTAGAAAAAATATGTTCCAGTAGGTCCACTATATAATTTTTGTGTTAATTTTGACACGTTTTGTTAGTTGAAACAACATTATTTAGACTAAACATGATCAATTTATGTTGTTTTGATTAGAAAAAAGTGTCAAAATTAACACAAAAATTATAGTGGACCTACTGGGACATATTTTTTCCAACAGTGTTCACTCGTATACGTGCAACTTTATGATTCCGATACAAACACATAAAGGCATCAATTTTTACGCGAATATTAGAAAAGAAAGAATAAAATTTTCGAGTATACCGATGCGAATAACAAGATAGTAAAAGATGTTGGTAACAAATTACGGATGTATCAACATGTTTTGCCTCCGGTCTGTTTTTCTTATCAGACTTTTGAACCAAGTGATGAATTTTTTGGCTAAATCCCGAATTTTTTCACTTCAGCTCGGCGTATACAGGTATCGAATTCGTCTATAGATATGGAAGTAAATTTTTTAGGTGCGACGTCCTTGTAATTATTTTCTGTATCGCGAAGACGAATTTTGCACAATTCTACCATCAGTGAAATGTCACATGAAAATAGCCCGCGGTTGGTCGTTCGAACGAGTAAAATCATAAAATTCGCAGTTCAGTTTTTATTGGACGACGTTTTTTTCGGTCTTAATTCTGAGGAGTAAAAACTAGTACCATAGACGTTGGCAATTTGATATAGTCCATGCAATTTTTTGCTCAACGTCCCGTCGTCAGCGATGGATCAGGGTTAATAAAAATCTCTTTGATCGATTGCACACGGTTACTCGATCCCCCCGTGAACCCATTAAAACCATTAGATTTCGTGATCTCTTCCGCATTTCTTATGCTTAACTTAATTCAAGAAAATTTCACGATTGAATTACACGTAACTGGGTATTATGGTAGGTATATATGGAACGCGCGGATTATACTCATATAATGAGAATTATCACGGGCTAAGGTAATTCGCGATTGACTTTCAGGTCACACATCCTAATTTCATTGTCAGCCAATATCGTTACTATTTTGGCATCAGTATAAGGAACACGTTGGTTAAGAATTAAGGGATGAATGAAATAAGAATCAACAATTAACGATGAACAAGAAAACAATGAAGAATTGTATGTACTAATTTGTAGAGAAACGAGGTATAAATCTGCAGTTGTGCGCACTTGAGATCAATTAAATCACGCAATATGTTGATGAAGAACAAAGTTGATTCGAGCCCCTGATAACGTTTACAGTTCCAATATTGACATGAGGTTTTATGGAGTTTGGGTAAAATCGTTAATTAAGTCGATCCCCGAAAAGAGAGGGAAAAAAAGGATTTAGGCCCTTATTCTATCCGTGGTTAGAAATGCGAAAAAATTTACGTGTGAAAATGACTAAGGTGGATAAGATGTAACGTTAGGTGTAGGTAAAGTACACGGCTGTCTTTTTTGTCGAGAGATAATAATCGATGTCGTAATTCGAGATGACATCACGAATAGTTTCCGGCGCACCTCGCGGGTGAACAAAAATACAACGTGG
This sequence comes from Ametastegia equiseti, assembly GCA_963989295.1. Lineage (NCBI taxonomy): Eukaryota > Metazoa > Arthropoda > Insecta > Hymenoptera > Tenthredinidae > Ametastegia > Ametastegia equiseti. The sequence continues at coordinate 10,077,282 of OZ022393.1, forward strand.
TCGTTAAATATCTGGTTCCCACGTCGGCGCAATAAAACCTGTTAAAACAATCAACAGGGAAGTCACGCGCCGAGCGGAAAAACGTAACCGATTTATTTTTAGTTAAGAAATCGGCCTCATCGTACTACTACCGTCATAGCCCAATACAGTATACCATATACATAGTATATATACGGTGAATGACAGGGACAGGACTAGCTTCCAAATACATAACGAAATACCCGCACGTCATTCATTCTCCTTCTCCTATACGTATGTATGTAAATCGTGGGTTTATACATTAGAGGTGTAGGTAGGTAGGTATATAAAGATATGTACGTTACGTCGTATACGTCGAGAAAAACCGTAGGAAACGAAACTGCCAGTCAATTTTGACAGCTTTTAGCTTTGAACTTTTAAGTTCACTCATAACGACACAATAACGACGAACGACTCTGAGAACCAGCTACGAGGCGAGCCAAGAGCGAAGATGAACAAGAAGAGCCAAGAGCCCTATAGGTGTGTACCAACCTCAGCCTTGCTAAAACAATCAATCAATTACTCGACTCGACTAGGGTACCTACGCTGTCGTTATTGTCAACTTACTGTGTCACGGGGAAAGAGGCGACAGGGAGTGACAAGGGGAAAGGCAACTCACAATTCTTACATCCCTCCCTTGCCCACGAAATGAAAAAGGGAACAAAAATTCAAACAGAGATTTAGAAACCGCGCCACTGTTGGTAATTTCTGTTATGAACTTCCCAAACTGTATTAGAGGTTTTATGCATTTACAGGGGTAGTAAATTCACTGTATATATGTATATATTCACCCTGCAATCGATTTGAAATTTACACAAACATATTTTAATATAATTTAGCCAAATTCGAATACCATTTCGTTTTTGTGCCAATAAAGTATCGTAGAATGAAGAAGTTCTTGGCAATTTTAAAAAACATATTGCTTGGCTATTCGCTTTGCTACGGTGAATTTTCAATTTTGCAAGAATTTTTAACAGTATTCGATATGCTGTACAATATCGCAGCCACAAAAAGGAGCTCCAAAATTTTTGGTTTTGGGGTAAAACAAAAAAAAACCAATGTGTTGAAAAAATGAGGCTTTACTGGTGCCCTTGATGTACCGAAATGGAAAAACTACCCTGCTGCAGGTTCTGACGGTTTCGATTATTGCATATGTAAGTGACTGTGTTGCACCGGACGTACGTTGTATGCCAACGTGTCAAGGTAATCGCGAATTACTAGATTCTGTTCCGAAACATGATTCCAACTTGTGAACTAGGTATGTATAATGTATGTATGTAGCTACCTAGAGAATTCCCCGAAAATCGTACCTATATGTATGTGGAAATGAAGTTAGAGGCGGGAGATGTCGACTGTGGCATTGGGGTGCGGTGCAAAGTCAGCATGGCGGTTCCTATACAGTAGTAACATTGGACATAACGTGACGGTTGCGGGCTGGCGACGGGTACCTACCCGCGGCTAGAACATGGTCTAATAATTATCCGTCACCTACTCGATGTGGCATATGTTGCACATGTTGCATATGTTGTCGGCTGGCTGTAATTGCAGCGCGCATACAACCGATTTAAGGGTGGCTCTTTATATACGCTGCACTAGCTTCAAATATATATGTCGCTCGAAAGTTCACCTCAATTTTATTGCCTTCTGTCGCATGTTATTATACCTATATACCTATGTGAGCTCAACGTGTTCCGTTTTACCTACTGGCAAATTTAGTGCGTTTATTACGGCGCAATGCCGACTAACTGCTGAAGGGATGTGTGCGATATAAAGTAAAATTTATCCGACTGGTTTTCAATTGGCTGCCGTACAAAAATTATCCGTCCGATTTGTTTCAAAAAATTATGGAAAATACTTTGAACATTGAAGAATATGCACCCAAAGTTAATTTGACAAAAATTAAATGTCAATGTGTCTAGAAAAATTCGCGAGGATGTGAATGTGCAGAAAATGCATCTTTTCAGTGAAATATTAATAACTTTTTCATTTTCCAATTTTTTCTAACAAAATTCTATGGCGATACTCCTAAAATATGATACTTTGATCAAAAAATAGCTCTATAGTGAAGGTTCCGAGAAAGGTATTCATTTTGACATCTGAAGAGGGTCTTTTTCGAAGTTGAAACAAAACGCATTACGCATTATACGTCTGAAGCCATCCCTATACAGATGGATTGGATGGATGGATACAGCTGGAAAGTGGGTCAATTTGACCCACAGTGACTATGCAGAATGAAACCGGCGAGTTCAAAAATTGGAGTAATTAATCTACTTATAGATTCTTCTTTTGTCGGCAGTATTTTATCACTGAAAGTCGTTGCAAGTCGTCAAAAGCACACTGTGAAAATGAGGATTATTCCCGAAGCCGTGGCAATGTCCTCAGGAATTTTTTTTTTCCAAAATTAGTAGCAAGTCGAAAGCTTCTACCATAAACAGACGACTCATAGTTGAATGATTATATGTATTGGATGTGGGTGAGACGGTCTGATCGTAAAAATTTCCTTTCCGAGTATCGGAGCGGTTTAATTCTACGTCGTTGAATTTATATTAGGATTTTCACGTGAGAGACGAGGATTGGCTTGAGCGCCAAAAAAGAACCCCTCGTCTATAGATACGCATACGTGGTCCCTGATGCTGAGCTGTGTGGTTACATTTCAGCCGAATATCGTATACATAATGACGTCACTGCCCCGTCACGAGTCGCGTGACGTAGAGTCCAGGCTTGCTGCCAACAGACTGATTGATATAGATATGACCCAGCCATACGCTGCCCGTTGCAGGCTGTGCGACTGGACGAAAGCGTGGGAGGAGAAGAAGAGATATTGATACCTATACAAGGAGGGAGGAGCAGAAATATGTCCAGAAATGAAGCGGAAAATCGGGAATATATTTTTTACGATCTGAACGATTTGCAAATATCGATTCCCACTTACGTATTATGTCCATACATTCCTCGTATATTATACCGTCTACTACATATTTTACGTCCTTGTAGTAAAAACCACATAGAACAGATCTTGCGGCCGTTGGGGAGATGAAACGCAGTTCAATATCAAATTGTTTTCCACTAAAGTTCATTTCACATCGTCATAATCGTCTCGTTCCTAAACACCTGCTGCAGCACGAATTGAGGCACACTGTTGGTTCAATTTGACTTCTCAGGGTGAAAGATTGCAAGGAAAGCGTACCGTGATAAATTGAGTGCGGGAAATTGAATTGGAAGAATTGGCATAAGACATACGGTCAATTTGAAAAAAAAAATCGACACATATTTTTCAGTTATTTACAAATGATTTGGTCCTGAGATGGAATTTTCCAATTTGCTCCATTCAATCGGTGAAGAAATGTCAGTAGATTTAGGACCATGTGGCATTTTTTGCAACTGCGACGTATCAGTCCCTTTAAAGATACCTACACATTTCCGAAGGTGGAATTTTGCAATTTTTGATAAATTGAACACCAAAAAACTCGTTTCATGCATTTTTCCGATTCAGAGTCTAGTATAGCTCAGTCGACAAGTTGATAGAGACTCACCATGATTTTGCAGGAATTTTCAATTCTCTGCCATTTCTTGACCAAGGCTTGGCGATGGCGTCTGAACATAATTAGGGCTCGTAGAATTGTGACTATACGTTCAGAAGGTCTGCGAAATAATTTCTGTTGGTATGTTTAGGCGCGCAGACGTTAGATCTTCGTCTGATCAAACAGACCTTGTATTTCCTTGTCAATATTTGAATAGCTGTTTCCGAAACGCGCGCGTTCGATGCTTATTTGAAAAGACAAAAAAAAAGAAAATATCCGGGATGTATAGGTATAGATTCCGCGAAAAGAGCCGTTAATTATAATCGATAAAATCTGTTAGCAAGATTGATTATAACTCGAAGCCACAAAACCTCTTGATGGAAGAAAATTGACTGCCAGTATAGAGAGAAAACTTTGGTAAAGACTTATAACAGCGAACGGTGCATTCTGCGATTAGCTAAGTAAAATCTATACTGATTCAGTAGTCCACGACACAACTGCAGCGTTGCTCCACGCGTCGTACACCTTATCGCGATTTTACGTAGGAAAAAGCAGTTAAATAGAAAACGTTGACGTCATCAAACGAAACTATAATACCCACCTACATGTACGTAAACTTGCGTACCTACTCACACGTGTCGCCGATGTTTAATTTTATTGCTTTTCTTCATTTACCTTAGCAAAAATAGATATATATAATATAAACAAAACGAAACACACAAGACAGTTTATCATCGAAGTTTATTGTCCACTGATAATATATTATGTCGAAGTCAATATCGCGAGGATTAGGCAAACCTGCTATAATACATCTGGTTGGTACAAACCTGTATCGTTATAGTTTATTCCTTGGCATAACTTCGGAACACAATATATTCGTGTATGACGTGTGCCCCGATATCTTAGCAAGCGTCTGTTTGACGTTAGAGACTCGGAAGGGCCTTCTTAAAAGCTTTGGACTTTTATTACTCCATTTTGGTTTTAGTAGTTTTACGAGAATATCGGCACGTGAAGTTGATGGAATTTTTATGAAGGATAGAATTAAACATCTACATGTTGCTGTGTAGAGATATACCTAATATTATACGCGCGCCCGCGCATCTGCAGTGAAATATATGTATGTACGTGATTAGTTCATTTTCGTTTATTGAATCCGGTGAATAATCGACATCAGAAGAACTGATCGCAGATTCGGTCATGAATTGAAAATTTCAAAGACTATAATATAGAATAAAAGAGGATATAGAGGACAAAATGAATATTTTGCCAAATTAGCACTTTGTCATCCGTTCCAACAGTTGAAATGTAAAAACAAAAAGTACTTCCCGCCAAATTGTTCAAATTTTGTCACAAAGGCTTACTTTTTTCGCTCCAACTCCTCCAGTCGCGCCGAAAATCTCTGCGCCAAAATTCTGAAAACGAAACAAACAAAAATAAAAAAAATGGTCGAAACGTTTTTTTTTTTGTTTTTTTTTTTAATAGATTTAATCTCTATACCTCAATACCGCGGAGGTCACGTGCGACAGCCAGTAGTTCACTCGAAGAGTGCAAGACTACATCTTACAATTAGCTGTCGTGCACGTGCACCTTGCAGTTGGTAATAAAAATCGTACAACCAGAGCCGGATCGTCCAAGGCTACGAACCGACCAAGGTGCACTGAAATTCGCTAACTATTCATTCGAAATTGATATTTATTTGCAAATTATTGAATGGTCGAGAGTATCACGCACTGTTAAATTTCCTCTACTGACTGAAAATGAAATTAATGTTGTGTTGTTGCTTTAATGTACGATTTAGAACTCCCGACGAAGAGCCAAAATTGAGATCGAAATTTTCTTCGAGATTTTCTGGAAAAACGACATTTTGTTTCAAATTTTAAAGAAACGAACGTCAATTTCTACTCCTTCGATATTATTTATAGAAAAAAGACTCTAGACCAAAATGGTTAACAATAAAATAATTTCAATTCCAATTTCAACAATGATTAGAAGAAAGAATGATGGAAATTCCCCAAATATTAGAAACAAAATAAAGAAATAACGGGTTTTGAAAAAAAGAAAAATTCCTGGGAAAATTCCGATTTCGATATCGACACGGACTGATTCTGTAAGATATCTGTCAGTTTTTGATCTGTTTTTCTTTTACTAAATTGAAAGAAAAAAAAACTAAAATGCAACAATCCCAGGGTACCACGTCGGCAAGATCCGACGATGAAGTTATGCCGTTTAACTATGAGGGGACCTTGGTGCGCGATATCTCGCGGCGCGTGTCGTTTAACGATTTTATTTTTTTGCTACGTACCCAATCACTAGTGCATCGAAGGACTCATGTACCCCAGGCTATATACCGGCACGTCATAACGCCGTGACTACGTTTTTACCAGAGTTAAAGACCCGAGGAGTATGGAGCAGAGGCCGTTTATCAAAGTTGTAAATCAAAACTGTCGCTGTATGTATACTATCGAATGTTAAAATAGTATTGAAACGTCTACGGTGCCAATAATAGAATGCCAAATGATTTACTGCAGGTTCAAAAATGTCGCAGACTTTCTGCACCCGCTAGTGTGTAATAGATTTCTCCGCAATTGCCATTTTCTACTTTTAGTGTCTCCTGTAGATATACAAGAATTGAGTGTGGGACGCTTACAAGTTAGCCACGTAATTGACCATCCGTGGAATAACTTTCGAACAAGTTAATTGACGAATCTTGGTGAAATTTGGTAGAAAAATACGTTGAATAATTTGTACATCCGTGACTGAAATTTCAGCAATGTATCTATTATCATTCCAGCGATTAGCAAATAAGAGAGAGAGTGATTTGCCACTGTGAAAGAAGTGTTGATATCTCGCTGCGAGCGTTTCGAAAATTTGAATGGAATTTGCTTCGTTGGTATGATTCGTTTTCAAGCACTAAGTATTTCCGTTTAGTTTTTGCCAAATACAGCGCGATCTGCAGGAAATCGCGTGCTGAAAAGACAGCAGTTTGAAATGTCATTGCAGAACAACTCGATAACTGTATAATATATTAGTAAAAACTAATCGAGCCGAAATTCATAGCACAATTCCGTTCTGTCCTTTTGAAACAAACAAAATCTCACCCTGAGATTGGAAATAGGATTAAAAATGCTGGAGAATTGAATCAAAACACTAAAATGAACGTATCCACGTAGCAAATTTGAGAAGTCAGTTCGCTTTACCTCGAAAAAAGCCGGAACTCGCTTTTGTATCAATTTGGATTGGACATTTTTTATCAGAAAATCGATGTTTTGGTTATTCTCAGAAGTGACTCACTGAGTCCTATAAATTTGCTAAGTCCATCACTTCGTCCTAGTGTTCTGAATACTGCCCCGAAACATAAAATCCAAAAATAGGTTGAATTGAAATAGAATTCCACGATTTTCAGTAACCGCGGGAACCTCCCTTGAAAAAAAATCTCTTCTATTCTAAATGTAATCGACACATACTCGAAAGTGCAATAAGATTAGTGTTCGTAGTTCAGCATTTTTCACGCAATTTTTTCGCGAATATAAAGAATGCAAAAAAATTACAAACGGTGTACCGTTGGCTAAGCAAACGATTCCATGTTTTCAACGACGGGACTCATCGCGGATTGATGACGACTGTTTAGGATTAGAAAAAGGCCTGGATGATCGTGGATGAGTACAAAAGCGTCGGATCATTCCGCAAAGTAAAACGGAATGTAAGTGCAAAGATATGGGACGACAAGGCTGCACGCATGTCACTGCATCGGAATGTATAAATACGTATATACGTTGCTCGTACCTGTAGTACACATGCGCCGAGATCCGTAGAGATAAACAAACATCCTATGTGGTCTCACAGTATTTACAAACTATGTCGATTATTTAAAGCCGTTCAGGGTCATACGGGACAATTTATTTCTTCTCGTCGGCGCTATATGCACATTGCAGGTATATTGTAATACCTACTCACCTAACTGGCTCCTTCTTCCTTCGAGAATAGCGTAAAACTATGCGAACGATGCTGCCCCGCAGATCCGACACATCCCACGATATTTCTTCAGTATTTATAAACTGTATGCATTCAGCTTATAAAGTTGAATAGAATGAATAGCAAAAGTAACGAGGCTGAATTTCTATGACCTATCGATAGGTTTGGCCTGAGATTCTGACCACCTTTTGATCCGTTCAGTATTTTGAGAATATCTAATGCCTGATCCGTTCATCTTAATCGAAAATAAGAACAAGTGGAGAATTCAGTAACCTAGAACTTTTCATCGGATCATTATTCCTATATTTTTCGTCATCTTCTTAACATACTTTTTTGAACAGGATTGTTTGTCAATCTAAAATTGAACATGGTCATTATCCAGAGGGCCTGAAATTACTTAGACAAAAAAAAAAAAAAAAAATTGAAGAATCTAGATCAATTTTGCAATTGATGCCAAAGGCCCGGTTGGTGATCTCGACCTAATCTGGTAGAGGTAAAATCGAGGATATCGACAAGCTTCTGGGCGAGTGGTAGGTAAAATTTGAAGGGATGATGTAGCAGATAGTCTGAAGTTGTTCCGTCCAGTTCCGCACATGATGCAGGAATATCAAATTGCAGAGAAGCTTATAGAGATAGATGTGTGTGTGTGTGTGTGTATTGAACGTATGTACATACCGAGCGACGAACTGTTGCAGCGGTAGTTTGAATAGAAGTCCGTATATACCAGTATCTAGAATATACATAGTTCTAGGTATACCTACGCGAACTACTGCGGTAGTAACTAATAATTACTTGCTGCAGCACAGTGACGACAATTGCGCTCTTACGTACCCGTGTAGAAATTTACTGTGGCATGCCCTAATATCAAAATGGGCCACATCGGGCGGATTTGTGGCCTGCCAGACTTGCACCGCTACCCGGGGCCGTAAGTGGCCCCGTTGTGGCGTGCCTTGATATCAAAATCGGCAATACCAGGCGGATCTGTGGCTTGCCAGCCTCGCAACACTGTCCAGGCCCTGAAGTGGCGCCGTTGTGTCATGCCTCATAATGTACATCGGTAGATTTTTGGCTTGCCAAACTTGCGACACTGTCCAGGCCCTTAAGTGGCGCTAAGTATCACTGTGCGAAGAAAAAATGGAATAAAAAGAAACTTTGTCTTGCCAAAATTCGATTTTTGGGATAAGGTAGTGTGCTTGTTGCAAGTTTTCATTATTTTTCTCCGAATTGAGCATCGTTTTATGCGTTTTACTTTTGAACAGAAAATAAAATCGAATTTCACCAAGACGGGAGATTTTTCTATCAGATTTCTTACTAGAAATAACCACCAGTCGAAATAAATGAAAAAAAATTTGAAAGAATTTTTTTTCCAAAAATAATAATTAAAAATAAAAAATTCAGCATTTTCATCCAATTTTCGAATCATAACTGAAAGATGTATTCTCTAGTCCCTCTACTCTCTAGAAAAAGTTCAAAAAAAATTTCGGAAAAATTTCGAAAAATTATATATTATTTTTAACCATAACGAACCAAACAATTCATTGGACATCCAAATCCCAGGAGTCACGCCGATGACCCGTTGGTTTTATGTGAAATGTCCCATATATACCTATATTGTATGTCTTGTATTGTATTATCTTTGATGGGATATATGAGTTCATTATTTATGAACATTGATTTTGAAATTTACAATCATTGTATCCTTCGGTAAAGATGAATGGCGTTTAACAAGCCGAAAGTTGAACGTGTATCTAAGCGATGCGTTAGCGTAGTGGTTAAGACGTGCGACTAGTAATCCAATCCCGTGCGAGCGTCCCCGGTTCAAACCCCAGTCAGGATAAATAATAATTGCGTTTTTTCTAGCCAATCTATGTGCGCGTTTTTAATCCGTGATCGATTAATTGTCGATAAAATAGTGATCAGGCCAATCGGTGACTTCGGCTTAAAAATGAAAATTCCGTTGTATCCAATTTTTTGTTCTAATCAGGTATGGTACATTCAATATATTCGGAATTGAGAAACGAATACATTTGTTCTTCGAATTTATTATAACCAAATTTCGATTGCTCATGCTCTGGCCAACTAAAATTATTGAAACAATATATAGTGAATTTAATATTCCGAAATTACTGAATTACGAAATTTACTATTCCGTATAAAGAATGGCTAAGGCCGGGCGAATATCGTGGCGCAAATAGGGTGCAAATTTGGCAGCCTGGTTAGCCCCCGGCTTGGCGCGGTATCTAAAAGGTGAACATTTGGCGGGGTCCCTAACAGGTTGCCACAGCTCAGCCTAACCTGGGCCCGGTTTGCACTATGGCAAGCCTTTACGGGACCCGGCCAGCACCACAGCACAATTTCTACACGGGTAGCTGGACGTAGGTATTTCACATACGTAAATGCATATATACCTACATGTACGTATATATATATATTATATATTACTGCATACGTACACAGGTGTAGCTCTCGACACGTCAAAGTTAGATTGATTGCATCTGATGTCTCACGATTGTATTGGCGCCAGTAACGAAAACATTTATCGATATACACTTCCGTGCGATAATAATTATATGAAATATATAAGGTAGGTAATGCGATACGGAGTAGAAAAACTCGTTAACGTCAAGTCTATGACAAAATCGTAACAGGTAAGGTATATATGTTGGTACAACGCTACTATCGATAATTGATTAATAAATCGCCTATCGGTCGCCCCTATCTATCCGACACGTTTTGACTTTGATATTTTCTACGAAATATCATTCATTGGGAAGTCACAACTGTATATATACGAACGTTTGTCGTCAAACAAGCCGTCGACGTATATGTATATACATATACGTATATCTATATACATGTATAGATACATGTACCTACACATGACATACGCGTACCTACCCGCAAGCTGGTTCCCGAGAATGATACGATACAAGGCTTAAAAACCCGTGCAAAACATTACCGAGAAATGTTGTCGTCATTTTGTTAAATATTAGGCTTTGCATTAACATCTAATACTCGATGTACCTAGGCTCAGCACATCTGTATGAACGTATATACCTGTATCTATATAACCGCGACGCGACTCGGCGCCTGCAGGCAGCTGACGTATGTCTAGTATAGGCGATATGATCAAAGGAGTTAAATTCAATTTATCGTATTATCGGACGACTATAGGTTTCCAATTTATTAAAAAGACTGACCACCACTCGCTTCTGGATTAGGGCTTATCGGGATCCACCGCACAACTCACTAATTTCATCATCATTATGACCTTTTTTTTAGTTTTTTTTTTTTTTATCTCTTTTCTTTTAAACCCCATACCGAGTTATAACGGAGATTAGATAGAACTCCGAAATATGTTAGGGTCATATCGAATACCTGAAAACGCGTAATGGTCTATCGGGTACTGTTACCGCGTTAATCCGTATATCCTACCGCAGTACCTATAATGTTTGAGCATCGCAATACTCACCAACTGTCCCGAGAAAACGTAGAAATCTTATCGACAATAAATCGCAGGAATATTTCATCGAGATACATTTTACATACCTGATTCGAAATTTTCAACAACGAAATAAATAACACTTATAGAGACCGTGCGCAAACCGATGCCAGCGCCAAATCAAACACTATCGGCCGAAATAGTCCCAAGCGGCAGGATAAATCAGCCTATCAAACGCGTGGCGCGAACGAAAGAACCAGTCGTTTTGAAGACACCCTGCCGCTAGGGACTATTTGGCGGCGCCACTTGTACTTACGCACGGTCTCTATACATGTTGTTATTTCGATACTTACTAGATGTATAAATCGTCACGTAGTTCTGTGTACATAACAGACAAACTTTCGAAACGTACGGTCTATTTTTTTTTTTTTTTTTTTTTTCTTCGATTAATCTGAGTCTATAAAACCGAAAGAGAGAGATGAATAAAGACGAAAATTACGAAATCATCCAGCTGGTGTGGATATAAAAGTTCTCCGGAAATCTCGAGGTCTATAGATATAGATCTATACCTATATTTACGCAAGAAAACTGACCTACGACGCAAACACGACGCGCTTACCTGTAGCTAATTTACAAGGCAGGCGGGTATATATCTGAGTCAAAGTACGCCTCGCGTTTCTGGACCTCTCCTATGCGTACTGGCGACGTGAAGTCTGGAGACGTGTGCCGCGGTCTGCAGCACTTTTGATCTGGCGGAAAGGTTGAACCGTTGGGAAAACCGGAAGTCGTTAATTCGGAAATATTAGACACTGGATTTTTTTCTCCCCCATTTTACAAGTTAGATGGATGAATGATGATGAAAGTCGTTCATTTGTGAGCTACAAAATCTTGTCAATAAATATCCCTCCGAGTGTAGACTTTATTATTTTCCGAAACACGTTGTGTACACTGGATCTTTTAGGGAACAGTCGGGTTTCCGAAGTTTTTTAAGCTTTCGGAAAATCTGAAAAAAATCAGATTTACTACATTATGCAGAAGTTGGCAATAACAAAAGTTCAAAACATCCGTCATTAAAAATTCAAATTGAGGAAAAAACGCCATGAAAATGGAATGATCTGCAAAATTGACTGTTTCCTAAAGGACCCAGTGTTTACACGGAGGGTTAGTATAAAATACAGGTTGCAGATTCATTTTCATCAGACAATTTTTTTTTGTGTTTTCATATTCATGAACAGACCGATGTATTTCGTCAAGAGTCAGATTTTTGGATTCTCTGGGAGTTTCGGAAGGTGCGAGGATACGTCGAAATGAAACATGGTCGTTGTCTAGACGCGGGAACTAAATGAAAAGTAAGAGAAGCAAGCGACTGACTAAAGCGAAGCACATACGCGTGCCTGAATCGCTAAGATCTAGAACCAAAGTCTAGAGTCTGCATAGAAGGTTGGCTGGCGCGTTGACATTTCGTACGCGCGTACAGTTGATGGACGGAGTTGTACGGTAGGGGCCGAGTCATCGGGGCCATCGGAGGCCAACTGAGACGGTGAACGATCAATCGGGCTCGTCGGAATAACCGGCGTTCCTCAAGCAAACGAGGCCTTTCGTCGCGTCTCGTCGGTACTTTCATACACGTGTATATATGTAGGTATAATCGTCGTGCGTCCACACGGTCATCATTTTACTGGATCGTGAATGTGAGCTTAGAAGAACACGGATGAGTCGAGGAGTTGGTAGGTTAGGATAGTTAGGTAGGTATGTACATAGGTGCCTAGCCGATGAGATCGGGGTGGTAATTTCATATATTTTTGTTGTTGGCAAAGTGCTTTTGCAGTGACGGTGCACCTTGTTATATTTACGACTAGAAAGCACGCTGCCAAGTCGAGTAAGGTGTCGCGTACTATACGCCGGTTAAATCCAGTTCAACGTTTCAAATATACGTGTAAACATAGAATCAGATTGTTAAGCTCTTTTCACGCTAAGGTTTTGGTCGCGTGCCGAATTTCGGACCAAAAACCGTGGCGCATTATCTTTGTTTTTTTTTTTTTCAATTTTTCTTTCGATAAACTACCCTCACCCTGGAAGAAAAAGATTTCTCACCTTCTCACGAGTCCGCGAAATCGGAATTAAATTTCGCGGGAAAATTTGAAACTCGTGTAAAACGAAGACGAGCGGATGTCTACCGTGGCTTGAAGACAGCTTAATGAGAAACGGTTAGACATACTTTGGTGGGGGAAAAGAATAAAGATAGCTTTGGTGCATCCCGTGGGTTGGCATCGTCGCCGACTGTCAGGTCGGTTATTTCCATCACTAGTCGGGGTTCACGACCTGTAGTCTGCTTACGTGTGATGTAATCTCAATGTGATGCTGTTGTAGCTGTAGCTGCTGCTGGTACTGCAGGTGAAGGAAGAGGGAGACGAGCGTTGCGGCTAGGTTGCGGGAGTAAGACGAGAACCAGGAGATACAGGATGAGAAAGGGGCCGGAGCCAAGTCCGCCATCCGTAGGTACAAGATATTGTATTAAGTTGTATTTATCTGAGAGAGAGTAAGAGGCAGAGAGAGAGAGAGAGAGAGAGAGAGAGAGCAATTATTAACACGTTCAAAACGTGTGGCAGTATAAGAGGCGAGCCATTGAAATTCGTTCAACTCTCCCTGGTCATCCAGGGTCAGAATTACCCCACTTGCATGTACTTACAGAGCTGAACAAGTTTTTGTATCAAAAGATAGAAAATAAATAATCAAACACACATTATTATTCTGTATTCCTATATACTCCAAAACAGACCCTTATTTCAGATCTCCAAGTAGAACATCTTTTTGGAACGACCGCACGATAAAACTATTCGTTCTCTAAAAACATCAGATCTTCAGGGGATCAACCATAAATATGGGGTCGAAAAATTAAAAAAAAATTGCAATGATTATGATTTGTCTTTGTAAAAAACTTCACTTTACCGCACGTACACACATCAGATGTTTTCTTCGCTACTTTATTTTCTTTTCATGTGTTTCATGAGTGAAACCGGATGTTCCGTATTCTAGAATCTATGTACATACCATGATGGTATATGATGGATAATTTTTTTTGAGTCAATTCGACCGCTCTAATCATGAGTATACGCGAGAGCCGTTTGATTATGCCTGGGGTCAATTTGACCCCCGTGTGACCAGCGGTGAAACGGTTGTGAGGTGACACTGCGGAGGGTTAAAAGTCATCAGTATATATGAACGCACGTGGCTTCCGGATCTGTATGTTGATAAATAGACGAGATGGCAAAGGAACAGGCGGCTTTCGTATCTCTAAAACCGTTGGCGGAAGTAGGAGCTCGTAAAATTAGAGTCAATTGACGTCATAGCGGAAGTAGCAATTCGCGTGGGCTCGTGTCGCGAGTGTGTCCTAAACCGTATAAGAGAATTTGATGAAAACCAACAAAGACAGACAAAGGCTGAAAAGCTGTGCGAAAAAATCATCGCCAATGAAAAATTTGATAAGAACTAAAACGACAGCGAGAAAACCTCATACATTCAACTTTGTTTCTCCAATATATAAACGGAAAGTAAAAATGGAGTAGGTATATAACTAGGAATGAAATCAGCCCCGATGGCACCGAGTCTAAAAATTTCGAAAAAGTCCGGACGTTTGTTCTCCCTGTGACATACGTTCTATTTTCTAATCTGCGTATGGACTAGCGACCACATCCGGTAAAAGTACTACTATATATTCCATTGCATAAGTGTTCTAGATAAATAATTCGCCACGGCATTACATAGACAAGTCTGCGTTTACTCATAAATCAAACATGTTGTTTTCTCGGGGTATTTTTCTTCTTTGCGAAAACCGTATGATAAGGTATGATTTGATAACGATTAGCGAGGACTAATGATATCCAAGCAGACGGCGCTAAAAATTGCGAACATTTCCTTTGGGGATTTGATTGTGCGATACACCTGGCAGCTTGCAGCAATAAATGCACTTTAACACGTAAGCGAGCGAGGTCTCTCGGAAACACCACTTGAGCTTGAGTGAAATGCTCGAAGCGTATTATATATTTTTTACGGCATTGGTATGAAAAAGTGGCTTTTTGGAGGCTGTTTTCAGTCGGTAAAGTGGCACTTTATGCAGCTGATCTCAGAACTGCCATAAAAAGACTTTATAAGGCAGTTTTGATGCGCAGTTCGAAGTGCGCATCTCTAAACTGCCGTATAAAGTCTTTTTATGGCAGTTTTGATCGACGCATGCGCGGTAGTTCTAACCTACAAACTTCTGAATTTTGTGCTTTTTCATACAAATACCGCAAAAAATATGGTATGTCGCATGCTCGTAAACTGCTTTTCGTCTCGGATGATTTTTCAGTATTCGCCGTCGGCTCGCCTTCGGCTCGCCTTTGGCTCATACTGAAAATGTCATCCTCGCCTAAAAACAGTTTGTTTACGAGCATGCCACATAATATACTATTGCGTTTCGGCGGGAGCGTTTCAATATCTCGTGATATCCGCACCGTTCTGCATAAACGTGCAATTCACAACCGAGTCGAATCTCTTGCAGTGGCAACACAACTTAGTGGGGCGGTACTTTCTGCGATAGGGTTGTTATTATCACCGTGCCGAGTGACGTTTCCTCGACAACTTGTTATTTCGTAAATTATTCAGCATATATTAGTAGATTGGTACTCGGTTCGATTTTTATTTTTATTTTCTCTGCCTCTCTTTCTCTCTGTCTCTTCTCTTTTTCTTCACCCCATTCCTTATACTTCTTCCTCCGAAATACTCAGAAGACAATTTTGGCAACTCGAATCAAAAAAATTTTGCTGGTGATTTTTTGTTGATTCAAAAGAACTCTGTTCAACAATCGACAAACTGTTTGGCTATGCTCATTCAACTAGAATTGGCGGACAAGAATCTTCTGTTGATTCAACAGAATGTTTTGTCGAATCAATATAATTTGTTGTTAAATCAACTTCACAATTTATTGGCTGTAACTCTACCGAATTATTTGTCAATTCAGCAAAATTTTGGGTCCATTCAACGATACTTTTTTTCTGAGTGTACCTGCCGGTGGAAATTTGCTACTTGTCCGAATATATCTTCGAGAAATTTCAAACTTATCCTGATTTTCCCATAGAGGATTGTAGCTGTTCGTAACGGATGGTCATTTTTTTCGAAGAAGCTGTAGAAAAAATGTCTCATGAATAACAGTACGAAAAGTTCGAATATCACGAGTTCATCTACTGCTGGGACTCACGATGCTTCCGATAATTAATGATAATGAAAGTCAAAGGACTCAATTCAACAATCGGTTTCTACGTTTCAGACTGATTGCGAGTATCGAGTACTAGCTAGTCGAGCCTGTACTGCAGTGCCTCTAAGATACTGGCCTCGGCTAACTGTGCAGGAATGCAAGCCTCCGGGGCATTCCTTGGAAGCTTGTGTTGCACGCGTACTCAATAATTATTTACGAAGTTATTACATCGGGCATACGTGTGGGTGCAGAATGTTTACATTACCATCCGATCGTGTTAGTTTTGAAACGAAATTCAATCGCATATCTGGCGTTCGTTCTATCTACGCGACAAAATCTGAATAGGTGAATTTGTAAGCGGATATCTGGATAGTTTGACACACGATCTTTTAAGGAATTGACAAATTCTTGCAAAAAATTCACTCGATTTATGCTGAACGAACGGTCTGAAGCTTGTTCGCTATTAGTTATCACCGCATAAATTATCCCGTTCCACCCATATCGTACTTCGATGCATATGACTATTTACCTTACGCCAGCGGTTATTAATAGGAAGTTAAAGTTCAACTCGATGAATCATTAGACGAGGACTTTTAACTAAATTCTATCAACCACGGCAAGTTACGAGTTAATCTCTCCTTGCGGCATCTAAATTTACCCTAAAGCACTTGCAATTTTGTACCGGTGATAATTTTTCCCAAATTATTGAGTTATGAATCGTGACCATGGCATCGTGACATGACTGCACAAGTGTCAAGTTTGCGTTAGCATGAACGAAGGTCGTGATCTATATAAAAATCGGAAGTCTAAAGGTGTAACAATAAAGTCATTGATTGGAGTTGTTTTTTTTTCATCATAAATTCGCGTGACCCAGGCACGTCGTCCGATGCATTTTTGTTGTGCTAATGTTGATCCGACTTTTGGGTTTTCCGGGTAGTTGGCGTTGTTATGATGGACAAAGCACGTTGACGTCAGGAAAATTGCATTCTTCCTCGTTGATTTAACTGCGTATATTTGTTCCTGGTAAGGAAGTCGGTTATATTAGTCAAATAGTTTCGCCCGAAGCAGACAATGGTATTTTGATGTATTATTTATATACCCGATTCTCTTGTTCGTCATGAATCGGAAACACTCATCGATGATCCCAAGAAAAATCATCACAACAGGTGGGTATGCAAATTTCAAAATGCCAAGAATAAAACTCAAAAATAAGTTACGAAGTATACTGACGATGAGTCAATCACAGGAAAACCGATTTAAATTGACATCGCAGTGAATCCTCACGATTGTGACCAAGGTCATGAAAATTCGTTGATCCGTCTTTAAGAATTCACCAATTAGGATTTCGCGCTTTGGAATTTTGTTTCTTGAACAGCTCGAAAGCTACTGAACGGATCGAAGCTAAAATCTAACCAGACCTGAGTCATGAAAACCAACATCGATTCGGACCAAAATCATGAAAATTGATTCATTTGCTCACGAGATGTCGGACAAAAAATTATTGGCACTAATTTTTTATACCTCGAAACCATCATTGGGATGAACATGAAGACAAGTTGCTTTCTGTTTCAAACGGTCAGTTGAAAATGTAAGATTGAAACTGTGCGGTGCAGATGGACGAAAGATATTTCTTGGTGGTTGACAATGAGAAACGCGAGATCGCTGTACAGACAAATATACTGCGATGATTCTTTAGTCTGATTAACCAAGGCTGGATATGCGATCCAATGTTATTCAACGTTGCAATTTTATGAATTTCGCTTTGCCGAGAGTTGGAATCAGATTTCCTTGCACGCGCCGAGTGTATCGCGTTCAATCCGGAAAGTCCCTGAACTGTTCCGGGATCGTGAAGTATCTAATCACAATTTCATTGACCTGACGATGAAATGAAACAACTTTTAAACACGTCGTTTGTTTCACTCACATTTGCCACGTGTTCCATCACCTCCAAGTTCCCACAACCGTAGCCACGTCATTCACACATCAATAAGAAATCGCAATTATACATTCAAACACGCTGCAGGACAATGTTTCTCTACAAGATTTCATTCCCGCCGTACAGGTATGGTATAACATTGTTATTAATTCATTTACGCTTCTCTCCTGTATATATTGGACTATGAGGATAATCAAAGAATACCTCATTACCACGATGTAAACAGATCTCAGAATCGATCATTATTTACAGACAAAAAATAGCAAAAAATTGAACAAGCTTTCAACGCATAGCCGCAAGTTAATTGACGTACGACTAACGATCAAATTAGTTAGAGTGGTACTTGCAATTGATAATTTACGATATAGCGCCTGCATTCACCGCGAGTGTTAAGTCGCAGGTAATTACACGACGTGTATACATATATATAATACAGACAGATAGATAATCGCTGCGTTAAAGCAACTGCAAATATTGGCTGAATATACGTATAAACGAATATCCCACAATACTCAAATATACAAAGTTGAAAAAACGCAGCCGAAATTTCAGTCCCATTATTTACGATGACGATTACTCATAGCTAGATGGCTAATAGCAATGGTGGAAACCAACTGGAAATGAATAATGATGATCGATCATTTCGCGAAGAGTGGATTTATGAAAATGTCTCATTTCTTGCAGCTTCGTTGGATTGGAAATCACACTCGCTCTCTGTCGTGGGGGTAAAGTAAATAAATAGTCTATACCTATACATCGACGAGCCGAGCAACGATCATCTCATTATTTAGACTAACAATTATCGAGATGATTGTCGATAGATTTGCTAACTGCAGTAGTTTGCGGTTAGTTTTGCATGATGTGAACGTAAATGGGATTAAACGCCGGTTAAAATAAGCTTTGAATAAACCATTCGTACCTACATTTATACTATACCTACATAGGTACGCGTATAACCACATATAGATGTATATATATAGATAGAATTTATCCTCGGTGCAGTAATAGTTGCAAAACCTCTGGTCAATTATTTACCTACCTCTACCACTGGCTTTGCCACCACTTCGAGCTCGGTGCTTAACGGTTAGAGCCAATAGCGAAGTGGCGTGAAAAAGGCGAAAGGTGGAATTCCTCAGTCTCTTTCGTGTCCGTGTTTCTGGAAGCATTATACACTAGTTACGACCTTCTACTATACGGATAGATGCTGCGAGGTGTTTGGTCGAGCGAACGAACGAACGAACGCGCGCGCGCACGCGGCCTTAGAAGGTCGCTTATAGTCAAGAGGCAACAGTCACTATACTATAATTCTGCCTTCTTGTCATCTACAGAGAGGCACAAGAAGACAGCATACCTACTGCCTACTGTATCTGCAACCTACGCATTCACATGCATCAGCATATCTCCCAGCACTTCTAGTCAAAACACGTCTCGAACCTGATCCATCTAGGCGAATCTTTGGTATTTAACGTACCTATGCCTGCACACGGTCTGTCGATCATAGGTGTAGGTATAACAGGACAGGATGGACCGAGTCCAGTTTATCTGTATTGGTGCAACATACGCGCACCTTTCTTCATTCTTATTTCTTTCTACCGTTTAGCAACAGGCGGAATTCCCCGACGTGGAAGTCACCCAAAGATGGCTCTTCATCAGGGTTTCTAGCATCTCGAGTTACCAGGTGTGTCACATCAGCTGAGAAACCCAGTAGATTTCTCCTGTCAGGATAAACCGTTTGATTCATTGACCTAAACTCGAAATCCACGGTTACGAAAATAGCTGCAAGACGGAAAGATCATAATTCGGGTAACTATTGGATGGATCAAGTTTGGTCAATTTTGAAGAGAATATTTTCTGTACTCGTCATCGGGACTTGGAGTGCCTCGAGGATTTCTAGTTTGACATTTAGGAAAAGCCACAGGAAATGCTTTCTCGAAAAATTAACAAACCTGAATGGTTCAATATGAGTTGCTTCCCCTGAACGAAGGATTGTATGCCAACTCATCATGGTCATACAAACATTCCTCGATCCCTCTTACCTCTAGCGTATTTTCCCCGGCTTATTTATATCCTGGGATAGTATACATAGTTGACTGAACGCACAGGTGTGCGATGTACATAAAATCGATCATCTATTTATTGGGACAGTATAGGTATAGGTGTGTATCTACGCGATTCTGCCTAAGTCTCAATGATACGCGAGCTGCAGGTATACAAAGACCATGTCAGAATGTGTCATGGTATCCGAGTATAGTAACGGACTTTGCAATTCACACGTATGTACGTACGGATCTCATGTACCTATTTAGTTACTCACGACAATCGACACAAACATTCCTCCGCGTCTTGGCTCCCACGAGTTCTACACCGCAACACGGTGGGCGATTATAGCAGATACCAAGAGAACTGACGAACTGACGGATGGGACATACAGTGTCCAGCCATATTATGGCAGTAATACATGATAGAATGAATAAGTCAGATAAGACGAAACAGGAGGAGGAGAAGGAAGTGGCAGTAGTTGGTATGAGGTATTAAAAGATTGAAAATAAAAGTAAAAAAAAAAAGGCATATTATACATACATATAAGAGAGAACGCGAAGAGACGGTATAGAGAGATCAGCATTTACCGTAGCTGTAACCATATAGTATACACCACCTACCTCTACCTGGGGTTACTAGATCGTAGATGGCTGGTCATATATATATATATATATATATATATGGATATATATCTGCAAAGGCACGTGTTTGCCCGATGAAAGTAGACCGATGCGCAATAACCTACGACGATGTACATACATATAGCTGTATCAATGATACACACGTATTAGACATGTACTACGTACACATTTTCATATTGCACACATATATCTGTATAGAAATTCACATATACCTGTCTTACATATATACACGTATATCTGTATGCTTGCCTAACTCTCTCCATCTCTTTCTTTTTCCGCTTAGATCTGTCAATACATATATAATAAAACGAGCGAAAACGTCCGCCCCCTCGATGGTATTAGCTATATATAGACAGACCGTTTATCCGTATGGATGTGTAGGTATATGGGAATATATACCTAGCGATTAATATATACGCCACCTGTATGTATAATGTATCCTTCCGTGAGGCCGCCGGGCATCGTAGGTGTCAAATTCGCGGGGAGGGGGGGAGGGGGGAGGCGGCAAGGGGTTTCAACTAGCATCTAGACGTATTATAGAGTATAATATATGAACTTGTACGTGTGTCTCTACGTAGGATATGGTATATAGGTATAGGTACGACGTACCTACGTGCAGCAGAAAGGATATCGAGAGGCTTTGGGTATAATATCTGATCGTTGCATAACATGCTAATGCCCACCGAAATTCAGGATTCTCTTTCGTGAGATTAGATAAAGCCCGGACACACGACCGGAGGGCGAGGAATTCGAGAATCGATATGCACAAGTATAAGAGGGGACCAAATCCAGGAAATTAAGTCATTATAATAATTTCACGTCATCGGGATTCTTGGGAATTCTGATGAAAAGGACCTGCGAAGTTTGAAGATCACAAATCTGTATGTACACATCCTGCGGAAGAGGAAAACGCCATTTTCTAATCACAGAGATCGTAATTCAGATTTTTTATCGAATGAAAACTAAATTCGACGAATGATTCCGTCGAGGAGTCCATATGGCTGTTCCTTTTTGCCCTATCCTCCCCTTTCGATTAACGGTGCGGAAAATTACTACCTAGATGTATTTACACGTGTGTAATGAAATGGCATGCCTAGAATTTTGGAGGTCCTACTTCAAAGAAAACCCGCGATTTTCATTCGCAGTTCCATCTGTGATCCACAGATCTTATCTCCTTATACTCTTATATTCAGGAAGCGCACGTCGGGGCCGGGGGACGGCAGATCGAGCAGCTGAGGCCTCATCCTTGCATTCGCTTATATTCCTCTACGGCACGGTCGCCAATTCCGCATTCTCTTCTACTCTGCCGCCGCGAATTCACCACGTCTTGGATATTTGGGTAGGTATATATATATATATATATATATATATTGGTGAAACGGGAACGTCGGTGTTGGTATGCTGAATCCAATTTTAATACTCGAGTCAAAGGAGAGGGCAGGGGGGAGCCTACTGTAATCCTTATTGATTTGACGCGATAACCGCATAGAGAATGTGTCAGCGTTTCCTTTTTTTTTCATACTTCCCTTTCTCTTTCTATTTCATATGTTTTTTCATTTCCTCGTGAAAAGTCAACTCTATGCAAACCAAATGCATTTCTCTCCCTTTCTTTTTTTTGCCCTTCACCTATCCTAGGTATACGAAGGATATCCAGGAACAATTGATTCCAATTTTTGTGCTTGTCTGTCTAAATGATGACGATGTACTGCAGAATTGGAAGAGTCCAAAATTGAGCTGGAAATTTTATTGAGGAACTTTCCTCTCGGTTTCTGGTTTTGACGGTTTTACATTCACTAGATCTAGCAACCATTTAGGTATAGATCTTTCGGGGTAGAACCGAGAAATAATAGGAAACCTGATTATGCACGACGGTCTTACGTGTTGGCAAGAGACGCGTTCTTCTCTCCCTGTAGGTACGTAGATACCTGTTGATTTACGAGCGAGCCAGGATGCTCTGAATATTATTAAGAAATCTTCGCGAAGAACGTCGCGTCGCCTTACCGAACGAGAAATAGAGAAGAAAAAGAAACGGAGTAAGAAACGTACAAAGGAAGAGAAAAGTATCCTTCGAGTAGCAGTAAATCCGATCTTCGCAGGTGATTTATGATCGATCGGTACGATTTTAGAAGAGAAGGGGTATACAACGCATCAAGCATATATCCATGTACAGTTGATTGAGTGAAAAAATCATTTCAGCTCCATATTTGTAGATGAATATCAACAAATCAATTCTCTACCCCGCATCAAAGTCCAATGTATTTATTCGCTAGCGATGAACCATGATATCGTAGGAGCTTTCTGTAAAAATTGACTTCTTCACTCCTTCCTCTCCGAAGTACTCCGTTATGATATCTAGCGCGGATTTGGCCAATTGTCAATTTCTAAACGCTGTGCATTTTCAGGTGACATAGTGACTTAGAGTCTAAACCAGAGCAGCCACGAGTGATTGATAAGCTTAAAATGCCGGGGTATTTAGCCTCTGGTCAAAAGTCGTTGATACTATTTGCGTTCAAACTTGAACTCCAGTTCACCATCTGTCTTAACTTTTCACTTACGTATGCACAGACCATTCCGGCTTCTTATCGTTCCACAAATTACACCAATTGATGGATCAATCAGAATTATGTGGATATAAAATTGAGGAATTATGTAACAGTGATTCAATTTTACTATTTGATAAAAATCAAGTAAGTCCGATTCCGCAGTTGGGACACCGCATTATTATGTTACATTGCTTTGATGCACTCGCCGTAATTAGAACAATCAGCAGACTTCTTCACATTTTTATGGATTTCTCATTCGTTTTCGGCATTCATTGGAAAAGATGTTTGTCAACTGGGTTGCTTAGGACTTTTCACCATCTTTCATTTTCTCCCGTTCGTTTTAACGGTGAAAAGACAGGATATAGTCCCTCTGGGGTTTGAAATTTTTCTTTAGATTCGTTCGCGAGATCACTACGCCAATTTGATTTTATTCAATTTCAAACTTGAGGCTAAACCATGAATCTATTTTTCATTTTCGGGACACGAGCTGTAATCCTGTAAAGTTTCGAATGTTCCCGTCCAGCAGTTTTCCAGAAACCCCAACTTATTCATTCGGAACAGGCAGTTGGCTCGACGTGTGCTAAAATCATCTTTGCCAGCATCCAGAAGATCTAAAGGCGGGATTCTTGACAATTAGTGAACATCGTTCTTGACGCAAAACCAATAAATTCCTTCTATACCTATCCCTTATAGACTAGATGAAAAATTAAAACAATGATATCCGAGTAGGTATAGCATTGCGTCGGATCAACTGAGAAGGTGCAATGCAAAACGATACAAATCACATTCAAATGAATTTTGGCAATGTGCAAAGAACCGATGTGCATGGGAATAAAAAAAGATATCCAACTGTAGTTTTGCTTTTTGATTTTTGTGGACATGTATTTTTTTGTATGGCGGCTCCCCAACTATACATTTTTTTCAATAAAAAAACGTATTGTATTCGATGAAAAACGAAACGAGATTTCACCAAGTCCTTCGCAAGTGGGACGCGTACCCCATAATAGGTAAGACTCCGAAAGTCTTTTCATCAAAAGAAGTAATCGTTTCATCAAAAGTCTGGCGGAAGAAACTCGAACGTTATCTCACAGCTATACTTCTACAGAGAGAATAAAAGTATCTATCTATCTATCTATCTATCTATCTACCCATCCATCTATCTATCTATCTCCAGTCTCTTCCGCAGAGTAGACTTAGGTATATACCAACATATAGTGATCCCAGGCGGTAGGTATAGCGCGGCTAGTGAAATTGGCAAAACCGAGGCCGTCGTGGGTGAACGAATGGGATTTAACATAGTACTGTGAGTAGCGATATAGAGAGTGCCAATGTTGGTAAATGTGCGGTTAAATGTGTGTTGGTGTGCGGGGCCGGTTGATCTAAATACCACGCTGATACGATCATTCGTTTGGTCCTACGCCGAGCGTGGCTCTCGGCCTATCCGGTGATACACGTGCCCTGTGGAGGCTAGAACACGCACGCACTCGAATACACACACGCGACTTGAGTACGGACACGGGGTGATGCCGTAAATGTACATACGTGTATTTATATGTATATATGTTACATACGTATATTCACGGGTGTATGTATATTGTATATATATATATATATATACCATGTATACGTACATATGTACACGCGTCGGCGACATCATGAGAGCCAGTATACATGTCGCTGCTCCGCGTTCTGCTCCGTAGTCAGTTTTGCCGAGTACTAAACTGTTACAACGAAACGATACCGATATGTTGGATCAATAACTGATCAAATACCTTACGGCCGTTTCGCTAGCATAAATTCTCCATACCTACCAGCAGTACCCACATTACGTAGGCGTTTCCAGTACGGGGGGTACGGTCATTTTCTGGACTATATACTACCCCGGGTTCCAGGACGAAAGTACGAAACCATCTATGGTAAATTCATCCGCGACTCCTAAACTCTCGCGATTCTAAGGTTCTCTGACTTTCAGTGCATTTTCATGTGTCCATCATAGTTTGAATCTACAACTTTCCTTCATGACAATATATAAGTTCATCACACTTTTCCAGCTTTTTCAGGGTTCTCCAGGTTCACAGCATGTTAAGCTGAAGCCAGCAGCCAGAATTATTAGCCTAACGATTCTTCAGTCAATGAAAAAAAATCTGAAGTTAGCTATGTTTCATGAAAAGTGAATCAATTTCACCAAAAAAGTCTCAAATCTGTACCTACTGTGTCATTCCATTTGGAAGACGATTAGTTCGTTTGGCTGCTAATTCTGGTTACTAGCTTCAGCTTCATGTTCGCAGCAGCCGTGTTGATTCTGAATCTTGCATCATCACGAGGATAAAAGAACCTGAAAATATTTGACTGATGTTTAAAAATCAGCGACAAATTTCAAGTTTCGAGTCGTTTAACATCACGCGAAAAAAGGCTCCTGATGAAGTATCCTCATTTTTGTCGGCGCTTCTTCATTTGGCGGTTATACAGAAACATGCCCGGAGAATGGACGTAGGCGATAAGTAAGAAGCTACTCGTTTTTTCCGAAGTTTTGAAAAATGGGGGTTTTAGAAGAGTGTCAAATCGCAGGTACCTACCAGCCGACCCCCCATACCAATAGGCTAGTCGGTCGGTGATTGAAGAGAAACTGTTTTTTTTTTGTTTTTTTTTTTTTCTCTTCTGCTACCGACAAGAAGTAGCGGCATTAACCAATGTCATGTACATGCGACAGGACCAGCCTTCATTTCTCATATTCCGATTCATTGGATAAACAACGTCGGTCATGTGCCAGCCAGGAGTGAGGAGTCTATAATTCATCGACCTCACGTATGTGAGTGAAAATCTTCGAGGGTCGAAGGTCCGAGCTACGTATATAATATATATGTGTTTGCGGAGAAAGGTCCTCCTCCGCACACAGATCAGTAATGGAGATGAAAATAATATCTCAATCATTCCAGCCACGACAATAATCCGAATCAGAACCCTTAGCCTCCGTCAGGCTCCCCCTTATCATAGATTAGATAAACCCGTGCTGCACTCGAACTAGACTGACTCAAAATTAGCGCTATCGTTTGCGCTCCATGTTAATCCAAAGAGGCTTTGATCTGTCTACACAACCGGGAGAGAAGGAGACTTGAAATAATGCCGATGCAGCCTAGGGTCTTAGGTATCTTCAAATGCGTAGTTCTCATCGAACGATCGCTATTATCTGAATGAATTGGAAAGGGACTGATTTATTACATCGGGATATCTCGTCATGTCATATAACGACAGTTTTCAAGCAATATAACCTACTCGGCGGCAGATCTCTTTCGGAAGGAATTGATTCAAGGGGCAAGAAAAGACAAGAATGAAAGAAGAAGAAAAAAAAAAAAAAAAAAGGAAATAATGTCGGTTTGAGAAGGTCTTCTGGGTATACCTACGTATATATATATATATATGGAGTAATGAATATTGCGAAACTTTGATGAGGCTGCGATTTTGCGCAGGGTGCCCGGTATTATTTTCTCCACAGTTGTTTAGGCGCATTGTTAAGTGGGCATGAGTCAAGTCTCGCGACTGACCGGAGTCCCCGGTCTTGTAAGCAACATTGTCCAAGCGTGCAACGCGGTGCATTCCTCTCTCACGCTGCACCAGCGAGCGGTTGGTCGGGCACAGCCCACACACAAGTTTCAAACATTAAAGGAGGCCCCACCGCGCGTATAAGGCCCGGTTCTTGGGCCTGACCCCCCCCTCACTCTTACCACCCGGCCACCCCCCGAGCCACAAGATACAGGAATGTATGGTGTGTGTGTGTGTGTGTGTGTGTGTGTTTGTAAGACGTGTGTACGATGCAGTGTATGGTGATAAACCGAACTCGCTAGTCAAGGGCCCCGCGCGCAGTCCGGTGCGGCGCGGCTTGCGGACGCCGTTCCACGAATCGGACTGCAAGAGGAAACCTAATTTCATTCGCCTCGGGTGCAGTATTCTTTGTTCACTATTCACGCACACGACATCGCTCATATTCGCCAAGGAAATAAAGAAAGACTCGATTTTTTGACACACTTTTTTTACTCCTCGTATAGGAACGAGGATTAGTTCATAAGAGTAGTTCATAGTTCAAAAAAAAGGAAACATCGTTGGTTGGGTTCGATTACTCTAGGTGAACGAACATTTGGGAGACGTACCATCACGGATTGAGTGCAAGAACTTGAAGGACCAGCATTGGCGAAGAAGATACAGGCAATTTTTCAAAGAAAAACACTCCTGTTCCAACCCTCCTTTTTTTTCAACAATTTGCTTATGATTCGGCCGAAAGATAAAATTCTTTAACCCCTGCAATCAATTGACGACTACCTGGGGCGGAATTGAAATGCTGAATTTCAAAAGTTGCGAAAGGTCGAAATTCCGAATTTTTATATACAACCGTCTCACAGTTTGTAGGAAGATGATCTTCCTGAAAGTCTACATAGCCAATTTGAAAAACTCCGAATGGACAAACACCGAAGGTTCCAAATTCCGAAAGGCCAAAATTCTGAATCTCGGAATCCGCTGAGGCAACGTCATTTATTCGACAGCTTTTTCATGAACTTCCTTCAAATTAGCGGATTTTTGGACTTTCTGCGTTTTGAACTTTCGGATCTTTGAGCTGTCCGCATTTCGACTTTTCGGAATTAGCAAGTTCTGAACCCAAATGTGTCAATAGAAACTCAGGATCGCGTCTCAAATAAATTTGGAATTTCAGTCGTTTGGAACTTTTGGAATTTGGAACTAATTCAATGCCGTCCCTACTATCCATACTCCGCTGAATCTTGCTTCTATATGATTCGAGTGCATATATGCACTCTTATATATAATCTTATATATAAGATTCTGAATGATGCGAAATGAAATTTAGCGAAGAAATGAATGGATCGACCATGTTTGATTTTCCCAAGATCGTTTTACGCATTTCTAATTCCTCATACGTAAGGCAATAAGAGGATGATAGGTTCAGTATAATATTCGCTATCGTCATTGAGAAAATTTCTTTCCTCATTGATCGTCAAAGGCTGTTTATCCCTCGTAGCTCGGGAACGGCCTTCGAATGTCGAAGTTTATTGCTGTATTTCCGGACGATGGTTATATGTACGCTGAGCGGCTATCAAGTCACGCGGCGAATACCAATAGAAGATATTATTTAGTCTCCTATATGTGGCCTAGACTGGCACGTAACTGGTTCGCGAATCTCCACGTGCCACGCCGCGTCGTGGGCGTAAGTTTTACGATAAGACGCAGAGAGGCGAAAACTATAATGTTAACCGAAATGATAACGAATAGCAAAGATCCAATGACTACATTACAGTTTCAAGGTAGATCGCCGGTTATATATCCAGGTATTCAGGTATCCAGGTATCGAGGTATCCAGGTATATATCTCCCATGCAAATTTATTCTCTTTTTCGACCTGAGCCGACCGAGAAAATAATGAATGTTTTTTCAGAAATCGATTATATCGAGTCGAATCGTGAATCTTGTCGCATTCGTATACGTCTATATGGGTGTAAATCCGCACCTTGTATTTTACATTTTTCTCTTCAAGGTTGCGATACATATCCTCATTGTCAGTGTCATTCTCACAGTACAATATTATTCACCGATTCTATAGACGAAGGAGCCACCACCCACCTTTACCAGCGAGCAATTTTTCGTTTCAAAGGATCAATTTCGCCTTCAGTTGAAAATGATTATTTGCCTAATGAATCGAAGTATTCAGTGAACTAATTCCACCAGTTCAATTTCCAAAATGGTGAGAATTGAGTAAATGGCAAAACTAATCAGGTCACGAAACGCCTGACAAATTCGCAAACAAATCGCATCGAGGACGAAGGCGCTGGGCAAGGTTGGCAATCCTGTATCTTTTGTGGGATGCACGGGAGTACCTATATAGTGGGATACGAACGTACAAGGAGAATGCATCGAGGCCAGGGGTTGGTGAACGCCCGCGTGCGTCTTATATATATATATATGCTCGATGTCCTCGAAGGTGGAAACGAACAGGGAAAAAACCTCCGCATCGAAGAATAAATGAAAAAAAGAAGAAGTAGAAGGTAGGGCATATGCATGCATCCGAGTAGAAAATATCATCTTGTGTTTCTCCCCTTCGATTAAACGCGTTCCCCGTATATCCACCTCGATGTATATATGTATACATATTATACCATATCCTCGCGATAATACAGGATTTTTCACTTATTTTCGAAGCATAGGAGAGAGGGTCCTACAGATTCGAGGGAGCTTATCTTCTTTCGTATATTAGATTCGGTGGTACATGTAGTACATGTATATATATACGCGCGGTACTAATTTTTCTTTATCAGCTTATACGAGTTCGGCGTAACAGTAACCGTTGTAAAAGTCAGCACGTGGGATACGGCGTAGTAGTACGATTTGCTACGGGTCTCTATACAACAATACGTCTACGTCGTCGTCGTCGTCGTCGTCGTCATCGTTGATATTGCTGATTCGGCGGTATGATTGTCAACACATGTTCATTTTACCTCATGTAGTGTGGGCATCCAAGTTATACCTTATACCCACATACATACATACGTCGAGACGTCGTACCCTACCTACGTGCGGAGATACCCGTTTACCGTGTTGTGGAAATACTGATGCGGATAGACACGTGTCTATCGAGAGATAACGTTCTCTCTACGTGTGATAGAAAGATACATAGGTACATACGCATATAGTCATATATCTAGATATATGTATATATGGCATCGACGCGGAATCCTTCGTCGAGATTCGTTCGCGTGACCCCAATGATGATTATTTTTCAGGGCTTCTTTGATTTCCCCATTCCTCCTCCAAGCGTAGGTAGGTATATATCTATAAACGATAAGCTACGACAATACATAGTTTACGATAGCGATATGTAACGAATAGCTTGACGAAGCTAGCGAGCGGTGAAAGCTAGAGCGTTTCTGATCTTCACAGCTGAAACCGCATCTTTGTGAAGTGAAAATGGCAAGTAACTATACAGGGTGGGTGGTTTCAATCGATAGATACAAGAAAAAGTTTGGTACGAAACTTGAAGGGTTCTATGGGGGAAAGATAATGCTGATATGCGTTGATTTGTGGATTGCGCCACTTCCGAGATTTTTCAACTACTTTCTGATTTTTGATAGGGAACACGTATTTTCACCATGACTGGCTGATAGCAGGTTCAAAGACGAACTCAAAGACGTAACTTAAAAAGTCTCGAAAAATGTTCGAAAATGTTAAAATTTTTTCTAAACACTTCCACATTTCTCGAAGGCCTTTAAAATATTTCCGAAATATTTAGAAAGTGCAATACTCAACCACTTTTTACCAAAATGAAGCATCAATCCCCGAAATTTGAAGTTTGACGCTTGATCGCCTCGAAAATGTGATTCGTGGTTTCTTCAAACTTTGGGGATTGATGCTTCATTTCGAAAGAAACTGCTTCAGTATTGCACATTTGAAGATTTTTGAGCAATTATATGAGCCGTTCGAATGTGTTGAAGTTTTCACACAAATATTCAAAATTTTTTGCAAATTTTTGCAAATTTTGCACATTTTTCAGAATTTTTTTATTCCACGTTTTTGAGTTCGTCGTTGAACTTGCTATTAGCCAGTTATGGTGAAAATACGTGTTCCCTGTCAAAAATCACGAGGTAGTTGAAAAATCTCGAAAGCGGGGCAATCCACAAATCAACGCATATCAGCATTATCTTTCCCCCTTGGAACCCTTTAAGTTTCGTACCAAACTTTTTCGTGTATCTCCTCTAGTTTTCGAGATATCAGCCTGTATCGATTAAAACCACCCACCCTGTATATTCGCCACTCGGTGTAGTAGGGCAAATAATTGCCATTTGCGCAGTTCGGTCGTTGTGTATTTATTTATTTATTTATTTATTTATTTTTGTTTTTTTGTTGTTTTTTCTTCCTTACGGCTTAATCTTTATCTCTCCGCGTTATCGGTCAGATATTATACAGAGCAAACCACTTTCTACATCCCGCGCTGATCAAAGTAGGCGAGAGATTCTATATGTATAGGCTTGCGATAAATTTGCCTTTCCCTCACGCCGTATAGGTAGGTAGGTAGGTACTTGCGCCGATATTTAACAATTCGTCTCTCACGACGTGGGATTATCATCGTTTTATACACACGTGTATCCTTGTAGTTACCTATAGACGTAAACGGAGCGGAGCGGTGTAGCGATCGAAATCAAGATCCAGATCAAGATCGAGATCGAGATCGAGAACAGGATCGATGACAACGCAGCTACGACGGTTTATATTATATGCGACGTAATTTTTGACTCAATTACGTAAAATACATCACGGGGACCAAACTCCTTTCTCAAGACAGACTTTCCACGCTTTTCAGTATTCTGATCTATATGTGCTTTTGGTATTTGCACAGTCGTGGCGATGGACGAAGCTGCGTAGTTGGAGAAGACGCCGCGAAGAAGAAGAAGAGGAAGAAGAAGAAGAAGAAGAAGAAGAAGAAGTAGAAGAAGGAGCCTGAGGAGGGACGCAAGCAGGAAAGCGGCTGGTTACCGACGGATGGGAGGACATCGAACTGAAATGGCCTCTGGGAGCGCATTCCACTCTCGCTACCTCAGCTTCAGCCTCAGCCTCAACCTCTCAGCCTGTGCCTGTGCCTGTGCCTGTGCCTGAGCCTGAGCCACCGACATTCCCACCTGCCCCTTCCTCCGCATCCGAGAGCCTCATCCCTTGTGCAGCATCCTCCTTTCGGTCTACCAATCTTTTATTTCGCCTGTGCATTCCTTAGCTTCCAGTTGCCACGGGACGTTCGTTCGTTCGTTCGTTCGTTCGTTCGTTCCTCGAACGATTCTCATCGACTTTCCTCAATAAAACGGCAACCTAGACTACAGGAGTTTATCCTACGTATAGAGAATTTTGCATTGACATTCACGTCCAAGATACTACCGTATACAGCAACGGGTACTTCGCGTTTATACCGATACTTGGAAACGTGGATGGGCGAAGCTTCGAACGAAATAAAATTAGGGTAGATATACTGCAGTCTTCGCCTACCCTAGTACCTTATCCATCACATGTGAATACAGCTCCGGCCACACATGGTGCTAAAATCTTTCATCAGCTTTGATTACTGTAAAATCCCATTTCCAGACAGCCAAGTATTCAAAGAACGGACTTATAGCAGTATATTATCAGAAACGAGTACGCCATTTAACAAGTCTGGCAAAAAAAAAAACAACGGTACCAGGATGGCCACTCAAATCGAGAATCATCATGATGATCATCATCATACTTGTATCTTTTTTGCAAAAGAGGATAAAGAAAGATTTTGCCATGACTTGAGGGAAGGCTTACGACCAGCCCTCATATAGCGATTAGTGATAACATCAATTTGGTAACCGAACTAGAAATGAAAAAGACCAACTTGGGACATGGTTTAACGGTGCGTGGCCCCCCCTCGTAAACGGGGGTATTTTTACAGGTGTAAGTTGTTGTCACGCTAGCAAGCAGGACACGTACATTATAGTTCTTTTCCGTACGCATTCCGTTGTCCCACGTATAGCTAGGCATACGTATACCTACAGCGAGCAGTAGGCATTACCGATGGTCTTGCGTCTGGG
Organism: Ametastegia equiseti; assembly: GCA_963989295.1. Classification (NCBI taxonomy): domain Eukaryota; kingdom Metazoa; phylum Arthropoda; class Insecta; order Hymenoptera; family Tenthredinidae; genus Ametastegia; species Ametastegia equiseti. Next base: position 10,110,223 of record OZ022393.1, read on the forward strand.
TAGGTATATAAAATAACTTTAGAGCGCTAAGACTGCGCTGCACTACGCTGCACTATTGCAAGCCCAGTTATACCGTTACCCTTGGCAAGTGGGACGTTTGGAATAAACTTGAAAATACACGTTATGAAGTGGCCACCTTAGGCCTTGGAATAGTTTAGCTGGTACATTTTTGCGTAATTCCAGATTCCGGATGCAACAAAAATAAAAAATTTTAAAGGCTCGAGCTACAAAGATTCCTGCAAGGGTGCAGGCTCTGCCCAGCTCAGGTCAAGACAGCGAATTTTTTTTTGGAGTTTCGGATAACTAGGCGATTACAGATGCATCCTGAGGCCTTTTCATTTTGTGTGTGTTTCAAATATTAGGTCTTCCCATCAAATGAGGAATTTAAATGGCAGATTTGGTTTTTTGGGCTTTTCCTCGATCTGATCGATTTCCTGACAATAATAACGACGTATGCGAGTTTCCGCACGATTGATAATAGCGAATTTCGAAAGGTGATTACCGGCGTCTAATTGTCGCTCCGTAATCACCACTGTTGACACTAGACTTCGATCATTCGACTTCTCTTATCGATATTACAAACTCATAACGAATTATTTCGGTTCTTAACCTTGGGCCACGTGTATGCCAATATAATGATAATGAATATCTACAACGATAGAAGATCTACAAGCTTGCGAGACACATTCCGAGAAGATATGATCGAATATACCTATCGCTCTGAGACCAAGCAATTAGTTAAAAACATTAGGAATTTGCGTCTTATTGACAATCTTGTATACATACACAGATATATTCATATATAAACATTTTGTGCACATAAGGGACCGATAACTATAACAGAAATCAGAAAAGGGCTCGGATTTTGAACCAATTAAGCTCTCATGGCTGAAGTCAGTTTAGAATTTGGATGATATTTTCTTTTTCTTTCTTCTTCTCTGTATCAGAGAATGAAATAAAAAAATGAAAAATCACATTACTCACGTCTGCGATGTTGCATTATGTTAATTTGAATTGTACATACATACGTTAGAGAAGTACGTTTGTTCGTTAACAAACAAGGCTAGATTCTAATTAAGCTTTAGAAAATATCTCCCCGCAGACAGGCTTAGAGCTCAGTACTGATTTGAACTTTCTAATCTGTATCTCGAGACTATACCTTTATCGCGGGGGAAGGCTATTTTGCGATACACGTATTTTGCACTCCGCGGTTTGAATGACGATTTTGAGAGGAGACTAGCATAAGGAAACGTCAGCGTAGCGGAAATCTCGAGCAAGTAGCACAGTTTAGATAAGATAAGACGCTAGTTTGCCCATCCGTGACGATCCGACGTACGCGTTAAGCACGTCGATGCTAATTATCTAAATCTCTTTGTCTCTTCCGCATTCCATCTCACTCTCAATCTCTCTCTCTGTCTCTCTTTCTCACCCACTCAATGGTTAATCTCAATTCTCAATTGTCTTTGGTGCTCGGTAAGCGGATTCGTCTAAATACCACTCTATACACCACTACACGGAATATAACGATATATACACCACAAACATATACGCAGGTAGTCATAGCTGCTAGACTGTAAAACGTTTGAAGGATATTCGATCTGATAAAAGTTCGAAAGCAACTGGTATGTGCAGTTTACGGAACTTGGCGTACACAACCGTATACATGCATATACGATAGTAACAAGTAAAAGGGCACTGACCAAGTTTCGATTGACTCGAAAATATGCCTTCGTCATAATTATAGTAAATCTATATTTAGTGCATATCATGCATATATTTAGATCGATTATACCCTACGGTAAGTTTAAGGAGAACTAGATAATGGTAAAAACAATTTTACTACTCAGCTTTAAAAGCGCGCATGTTTTCTGGGCAGCTTCAATATAGTCATATCTACTCGAACAGACTCAAAGCAGCGTCAGGCTCGCTCCGGGTCTGATCGAAAAAAAATATATATATATCTAAAATCTCGCTGAATTTATTTTGGCACCGATTTGAAAGCCAAAGTGTCGGTTGAGTAACCGAAGCGATCGCGGGCAAAACGAATGGAAAATATACTATGTACCTACTTCTATCCTACACGCCAGTGGTTGTATATAGGTATATAATATGTGTGAAGACCGCAGAGCCCCGGCGTCCTCCTATCCCATTGAGCAAATGGACTATGAATGAAGTGTAAGGAGAGGAACAAGTGCAGACTCTGATCCGTTTATAAGTTTCGATCCGTACCCCGCGTCGGGTCGAATTAAAAATAGTCTAAGAAGAGTAAAGAAAAATTTCATATCAATAGAGCAAAAAGTATAACCAGGATTTCCGGAGCTGCAAATTCTTTCGTTAATTGCCTTTAAAAATCTCGTTTTTATACCGGATTAGAACGATCGTGCGAATTGATCGATTAACACAGGCAAAGCTGAATAATTTTGATAATTAAAACCCGCGAAATTATTTCCTGCAATTTCAAAATATAACTGGTAGTGGTACTGAGTCTGCAGGAGTCTCGAGACGAGCCAGTTTTTTTTTTTTTTTTTTGCATTGATCCTGATTGGTGGTTGGGACGTCATACAATTTGTTCCACGTTTGACCGCGTGCTAAGGGCTTAAGTAATCCGTTGACGTATACATATATACGAGTATAATCCTCGGTTTCAATCATCTCCCGACATGAATAGAAGGGCTAGAAGAGAGGGAGGAAGGCAGGCAGGCGTTGCCACGGTGGTTTCTACTATATATGGGGTGTGCCGTTTTCAATTAGAAACGACATATTTTAGGGTAAAAATTGAAAAGGGGAGTTGGCTGTTGGAAAAGGATCATTGGAATTTAATATACCCAACAGCGGATGTCGAGCACGACTTGGGAACACGCGTCAAGTCCCGGCGTCCCGGCAGTAAATGGAGGGAAAATATCGTCCTGTATTTAGCGTACAGAAAATCTAATGATGTTACGTAAAATTTCGTATAATTTACGTAGTCCCATATTTTTATCTCAATTTCCTGTAGCTATAAAGAACTATTCCAACAGACTGACCGTGTGACACGAGCTTAGAATCAGAGGCAAAACGATCCTCTATCGTCCCCCTCGCGACCCCCTCGGTTTTGCCTCTTTTTTAATCCTCCCTCGCTCTCGATCTTTCCCTCTCTAAGTTTTATCCGTCTCTCTCTATCCCCCCCCTCCCCCCTGAAGAGTAATAAGGCCCCGTAACACCGCGACTGTAAGACGCGATGTTAGCGGATGTGCCGTTAGCAGGCCGCATTCCCTTTGGGCACGCATGCGCGACGCGACGCATTCCATTGTCTTTTACATTTCAGTCTGTATTCTCTCTCTTCACGGTATATTCTTACCGCGTTTCGATATCTCCGCGGTTCGTTGAAGGAATAGAAAAGGCTCAAGTAAAATGCTTTTTTTTTTTTTTTTCATTCTAGATCATGATTTTTCTATTCGAAACTCCAAATCGTGCAGCGAAATCAACACGATCCGGATTCTCAGCTCCGCTGATCTAACTTCAGGAATTTCATTCGACAAAAATCTCACGGTGATAGAAACTGACGGTAAAAATTGGCTATTTGGCTATAGAAGAAAGAAAGAAAATAAAAGAAAAAAAAAATTCAACCAAATATGGAAAGGACCATTCTCTCTGACTGATATTTATAATTCGTTGCTGTAGGAATACAATGAACGTTAACAATGCGTAATCCTTGCATAATGTACCGGTTGGTATTTTATTGGCTGTATCGAGTGATCGGGGTGGGGGCTGCATAAGCGAAACCAGAATATGCAAATGGGTATAATACAAGAACGGGAAATAGAGAGAAGCGGAAATTGCGGAGATTGTTGCGGTCGAGCGGTACAAGTGAAAAGATGATGTATTTTTATTGTCAGGCGAATCGCTTAGTCTACAAAAAATGTTGGCAGTCGAAAGAAGGAAATATAAGGAAAGAAAGAAAGGCTGAGAAAGGGATTCGGGTAAAGGGGAGACCAGGGGTGAAGGTGAAGAAGGGGATAGTAAAAGGCCACGAGACGCGAAATATCATCAGCAAGATATCTAGATAACAGTAAATGGTCCAGCCGGATCCGAGCTGTTTCCTCCTTACGGTTCCGGGAGTAAAATTTTTCTATTCATTGTCAGTCACGTCACGCCGATACAAAGAAATAAATGTTTACCGAACGACTTGAACTAGCTATGCCTTTTATACATTTCCAAGGATTGAAGGAATCCTTTTGCAAATCGTTTCCTATAATATGAATCTACATATACGATTATCACTTTTCGAAAATGACGATTTCTCAACGTCTTGGTCTACCGCATTCAGCCGAAGAACATACGGTGAGATGTTTCCGATTGTTTAGGAGATTTGGAAAAGTATAAGTTTGGTAATTTCCTACCATGTAGCTTTCGTGGTTCATGATAGCAGCTGGACCGAGAAGCGTAGGTATATAAGAAAAACAAACAAGCCAATTGGATTTGATTGGGCAATTTTGTCATGCGTATATATATATATGTAGAAGAAGAAAGCGTTGACAGTTACCGCGTAGAAAGAGGACCGTTTTCGGTAGCATAACAATAATTTTTTAGCCTATTAGGCAGCTACGACCTAAACCTACTTATTCAGCGTTAGGTAAGGTTGCCGTTCGAGTCACACGCGTTCGATTAGGCCAGAGCCCCGTTACCGGAGAAAAAGACAGTGAGAATAGATAGAATAAGAAAGAGAAAGACTTGTGTGAGTCAGAGTTTCTGTATGGCGACAGCAGCAACAGCAACTCTCTGCCATAAAGAATGGTGGGGGAGTCATTGCCAAGTGAAAGAGAAATGGTTTTATTTCTGCTAAACGTTACCTAAGCTCACTCTTTCGATGGAATCGCCAGCTCGTATATGCGAATGTCGATGTCGGTGTATGACCATCGAGGGAGAGTTTGTCCCAAATTCACGGCCTTGTCTTGTGTTTGCTGCATGAGCTCCGAGGTACCATAATATACCATTATAACCGCTTGACAAACTCGTGACACAGAAACAAAACAACTCGGCACTATTTATCCCACATACGGAATATTTGCAAACTGATGAAAAAGGAAACAACAACAACAATAACAACAACAACAACGGCCAAAAACCACGTCAGAAAACTAACTGCCATTTGGCGAATCGAGAATCGCACTAGACAATATGTAGGTATACAACAGTTTTTGACTAACGATGCTAGTTCTCGATTGTATTCTGGCACAGATTCGCTATCAGATGATCTTGCGAAACGCGATACATACCCATATACATACACCTATATTGCGCATCTGTAACGAATGGGTAGGATATTCGCGTAAAAAAGTAGGTCTCTCTCTTTTTCTATATATATGTATGTACTTATATACGTACATATATAGATATACATATAGATGTGCTCCGTATGTATGAAACGTAGCACACGTATAATAATGTATGTGCATATCCATTAGCAAAATGACAAAGGCTACCCCGACAGAAATAACAAATTTTTTTTTTTTTCATTTATGGAGCTTATTAGATCGAATGACGTCACAGCTCTTATTAGTGGTGCAATTCCCGGAGCGGAATGTCGGTCACTAAGTTATGAAACTGCAAGAATCCATTGGCTGGTACAGCGCAGTAATGCGTAGTGGTACACTTTCTCCTTGAGAAGATAGAGTCACTATGGTATATATATATATATATATAAATAAATATATACAGTACACAATACATATAGGTATGTATACATAGATGTATATAGGTGCTATTAATTTCAAAAACATAAACTTGCCTCGTATAGAATAACGGTCGTAAAAAATTCACCAGCCCAAGATTCGATACTGAATTTTTAATACTCAAACTTTGCGCCAAGTTTACGTATATACAGGGAAAGTCTTTCATAAGTAGGTATATACATGTATTCCTCGTCAAATGGCTTCTTTGTCCATTCCAAGTGCCAGTTTAACAACTTTATACATAAATGATAGATACGAGTATAACATCGCTGTATAGTTCAGCGGGTTGAAAATTTTTTGAATTAGAAACCCTTAACCCGCAAAAGCAATAAAAAATCGAATTGGTAGTAAAATACGAGGGACAAAAACCTCACGATATTCAAACTTCCGTAAAGTGCGGGAGGAGAAAAATTTTCAACTATACCCCTAATTTTCTTTCCACTCGAAGTAACGAGGGGAAATACCTAATGACATAATGATTCGGATTGAAGTTCGTACATTATAACGATCGGCAGAGAAAGAAAGAGAGAGAGAGAGAGACAGAGAAGAGAAAAAGATAGACCCAGGGTCTAATTTTATCTAATTTCGTTCGGATGAGACTAGCATTAGAAGAAAACTACTGCAGTCACCCCCTGCGAGAGCAGAATTACAAGTACTGGTCAAGCGAAACCGCCCCGAGACGCAACGGTCAGCAGAACATACAGAGCCCCGTACGTAGGTATTCCCCCATTTTGCCAGACTTTACGTCCATCCGACTCTCTATATCTGGTCAAGATAATTGTGGGCTGTTGAGTTACATCGAACCCAGAAAGACGAGTATATGTGATTCAGCCCTACACTAGGGTAAGGTGCCCCAGGAGTGCGCAGTTTTGAAAGAATCTCGCATTGGTCCGAAGAAAAAATCTCAAAAAAATTTGTAATAGCATTTATTCAAAGTTAAACTATTAAACTGTAAAAAAATATAACAAACATGAACAATGACACATACATTTCTTACTTATAATTAAATCCTGAGATGAGTGTATTCGCGTACTCTTGGCGCAGCCGATCTCCAAGAGTGCGCGCAGCGTGCCGCAAGAGTACGCACGATATGCCAAGAGTGCGCATGGTTTTTTATTGGCATAAATCACACTTATACGACCCAATACCTATGTAAACAGTACACCTGTCATGCCACCACTCCGTACAAGACTTGCACTGTATCCAATCTTCCGTGATTGGTTCCCGATAATTTTCTTTACAGCCAGGACATTTCCAATTTTTTTTTTTGCCTTTAGGCAGCGTAGTTGGTTTTCTCGGCATCTTCTTTGGTATTTTCTTTGGTTTTTGTTTAATGTTCTCTTCACTCTGTAATTGTCTTTTATAAGGCGAACTGGTGATAATTTCTGATCTCTTATTTCTTTTTGATTGTCGGCGAACAGTCATGGCTTTTGGCAAAGGTGCAATACCTTCGAATGATGTAGATGGTTGCTCATTCTCTGGTTCTGGGTTATCCATGCTATAGTTTGGAATATCTTCAGATGGCCGTAGAACTGATGGACCGTCAACTATATCGTGAGGTACAGCTTCCTCACAGGATTGAGTTATTCCTTGCTGCTGAAACTGAACTGGAATGTTCACTGTGCTTTCGAGCGGCCTCTCAGTTACCGAACTGGCAAGAAAATCATCTTCCGTGAATATATTTCTGTCGAATGGACATATTCCACCTACTTTAAATCCTTGCATGGCATTTTTCACAGTCGCAGTTTTGTTGTAAGCAGCATTAACTAGAGACGCTACCTGATAAATCGTTATAGGTCTTCCGGGATGATTCAGCATCCATTTTTCACACTCGCTGGCATAATATTTTTTCAGTGGCGCGAAGAAACAACGGTCCAACGGTTGCATTTTGTGTGTGCTGTGGGGTGGGATAGTGATAACATGGATAAAATTAGCCCGACAAAAGTCAATTGCAGCAAGACTAGTATGAGCCAAATAGTTGTCAAGGACAAGTAACAATGGACGAGATTCCGTAGGCTTCGCGTAATATTTGAAGTGTTGGAGCCACTCCACAAACAATTCGGAATTCATATAACCAGATTCGGTTACGAGCCCTATACAGAAAGGAGGTGCACCGTCCAAAAATTCCGCTTTCATTCGTTTGCGTGGGAATATAAAAGCTGGAGGTATATAATTTCCCGTGGCGTTCATTGCGCATACTACAGTTACATTGGTGCCTCTTTCTGCGCTACTTATTTTGTTCACACATCTCTTCCCTTTAACGCTCAGAACCTTTGGAGCTTTATTAGGTACCGTGGAAAACCCCGATTCATCCATGTTGTAGATATCAGAGGGATTAAATTGATACTTTTGCATCACCTCATGGAGTTGGTCATAAAACCTGTCAACTTGGGGCTTATTGAAACCCATGGCCCTGGCAATACTTGTAGATGTCGGTTGTCGAAGTGAAATATCTGGATGTCTACGTAAGAATCCTCGGACCCAATGTTTTCCCGCAGCTTTAGAGACAGTGTTAAACTGGTGATCCAACTTATTCTTCTCTGCATATTCAAAAACGAGATATCTCAATTTTTTCGCCGTCATGCCATAAAACATTGAGTCCATAGTTTTAATGTGCTGAACTAATTTTTCTTCAGTTTCTGGTGAAAACGTTGGCTTAAATCTACCAAGCGAGGTAGCAACATCATCTCTTTTCAGTCTCTTCCTGAGCGTGGACTCTGCCATGCCTAATAATTCTGCTACCTTTCTTATACTTTTCTTCTCCTGATATATTAACTTCCGTGCCAGCTCCATAGTTTCTTTGGAACAATTGGATCTATCACTTTTTCTCATTTTCGATGACATCTGTAAAGATCGAATGCATAGTTATTGGACGGTCTGCAAGAATGCGCAGGGTCCCCAAGAGTACGCGTGCGCACTCTTGGTCTGCGCACTCTTGGCGGAAGCGCCAAATTTCGAAACGATGTTACTGCTAACGCCATCTGTCAACAGCGAGTCAAAATCATACAGTCAAGAGTCAGGTTATAAGTAGCATTACACATTGTAATACCCATAACACACAAACTGCTTCGACATTTTATGCTACACAAGCTGAAAGACAAGCCGATATTTTAGCAAGCATACGCAAAATCTGAAATCTCACCTTATTTCCACAAAAATCATCCAAATTCTCAGAAACTTTGACCAGTTATACCTTCAAAGATGACAGACGAAATACAACTGAAGTTCGTCCGTTTCGGGTACATTTGTGGACTATATTCACACTGCGTACTCTTAGGGACCGCGCACTCTTGGGGCACATTACCCTACATGTATTTGCACAGTAAAATTACCCGCGTTTACCAATAATATACATAAGTGTAGCGTAGACAAAGTATTCGTTCTGATCCCGTTCTTGGCTCTCGGTCTGGTTAACGTTTTGAAAGTTAACACCGCGAAATTCACTTTCCCCGAGCAAGAATCCGCGGCGGTATCGCGGGGGACCAGCTAGGTCGCCCTCTTTTTACAACTTGTCAACAAAACTTAACCAATAACACCTCCGGGTACCAATAATGCGCCCACTACTACCAGTTCTCATTCGAACGGCATGCGGTAGCAAAGCAAAGCAAAGCACATATAGCAGCCCGTCGTTGCACAACCACGAAGACCTGCATAAATGTAGGAGTATCAGCATCAGCGGCAGCAGCATCAGCAGCAGCAGCAATAGCACCGGGACTACGGCGAGATTGAAAAAGGCGGCAAACCGTCTCAACTGAATACCCAGGGGTTTTCCCTATCAGCGAGCAGCTATCCTGCGAGTGAATTTCAATCGATTCAATTCATTTCACCCGGACGTGTTTCACCTTTCGCAACCTTTGCGTCGGTAACGATCTAGAGACTAGAATAGAAATCACTGGCCCGTGTATAGTGTGTCGCATGGGAGAGAGGGAAAACACCCTGGGCTATCCACCTGGGAGAGACCTCAAAAGCAAAAGAAGAGAAAAAAAGAGGAAGAAAAAAAACAAAAAAAAAAAACAAGGAAAAAAGAATCAAAAAACCAAGATCCAAGGACCGCGCTTATCGGACGTATATATGATGTAGGGTTCACATCGCATATCTACGTTACACGAACATTTCCAATTATCACCCACAACTGGTCAAATAACTTGAAATAGACCAGTCAGTCAATCGCACCTATAAGTTTAGGTGTTACGCTGTAAATAGTAATAGGTCGGTAAACATTGTTTTCTAACATCAGATGGACTTTAAGGGGTCCCTGAGGTATATGAGGCCACCGTAACGTTTTACACATTTAATACGTCTAACTATACATATATATAGTTAAACGGCGGCAAGGGTTTGTCGTAATTTGTAGCAGTTCGTTCTCACCTCACGGTTAATAAAATATACCTGCCCTAACTCCACCACGTGTCTACCGGCTATGTTTAGAAAGGTGTTAATTCATTTTCACCGCGTAAACTCGTTCGCGGTATATTTCGTTAGTCCCGCTCCTCGCTCTTGAAGTTGCCATTCAGAAAGAATTGTACTCGTTTGGCAAACGCGTGTTCTTCCTATCATCATCCGTTACAACGCCTTTCCAGACTTTACTTTTCGGGGCAACTTATGTCGATTGAAAAACCTTCTTCCAATATCATTCCGTCGACCTGTACCACCAGAACATAATTAACCTCTCAGAAAGGACGGACATTTTTGAACTAATATATCGATATTCTCGTGAATCCCGTTCCGGCCTTGTCTAAGTATCGATCAAAATCGATTTGGACACGATCAAGAGCGCCTTTCTGTTCAGTTAGAGTTTAGACGATCATTGGTGGGGGACGAGGGCTGCAAAATACTCGAAGACGAAATATCTGGATCACTTATAGGTCCGGTCGGCAGGGTTGATTTATAGGTTGACTCTGTGATTTGTAGTCTGTCGAGAATTTAAAAACACGTTGAAAAAGCGGTAAGAGACATTTCCGCGTAAGGTTTAAGGTGATATGGAAGTCTGTTCGAAATTCGATTATTATACCAAATATTGTCACCTCGAGAACGCGAATCGTGCTTCCTCGACGGTTACCCAACCGATTCGAACGAACCCCCAACGAATGAATTCCAGTTTTTGGCACAAAGTAGCTAAGTATGTCACTTTGTCAAAAAAACTGATAATATTCCAGTAAAACTTGTCTTTTTTATGTTAGCTAGGTTAAATTGGAAGTGATCTCTACTATATCACCTGCATAAAGCGTGAAGTTAGCAGCGGCTGGAGGTTTTATTGCACCGCTTCAAGAAGAGCCTCGTATAGCTGTAAAATACGTATTATTAGTTACGTCAGCGAACGAACAAGAATAATTAACGCCAGACTAATTATGAAGCAAGATCATACTGCGCATCGGTTTGTAGTTTTATGAAAGAAGAAAGGCGGGTCAAAGGACGAGACGCTATATCAAGGTAAAGAGGTAAAATGTGCATCGCGTACGATCTACTTATGAAATTCATCCAGTCCACAAGTATAAGTATACAGGCCTCTGTTCTTTATATACTAAATACACATTATATACATGCGTCGCCGTTTTGAATTGACGTCAGGCTCGGAAAAATGTGTTTACTGTAGGTAGTCGAGTTTACACGAAATGTCATAAAAGTTTCCAGGTCGTCTTATTTTTAACGACCAAGAAACCCGTACATCAGGACTGACCGTCGAGTATTTGGTCCGGAATGAAAGGTTGACCACGTATGTGCCTATATACATGCCTATATGTACCTGCCTACCTGCCTACCTCCCATACAAACGTGCATCAGCAGCAGTACTTATATATATATATATATATACATATATATATATATATATACGATCGTGCGTGATTTTCCTCTATAAAACATTCTGACCTCAATTGCGCTAAGTCGATGACAATCGAGAATTACCTACCTGGGCAAACAAACAGCGAGACGTCAAAGCCATAACTTTATTTGCGTCGAATTCATGAACTTTGCACCGTTGTCGCGGGTATTCGCGAGCTCGACGCTTGTCGTTTGAAGCTTGAAACAGCTAGCAGCGCTTCCTTTTGCTCCGTTTGACCGTACGTTGTGTCCAATGCATTATACCATTATAGGTTGTGTAGATATTATATAGTTTGATCGACCTCACACAGCGATATTGCCGAGTTTAGAAATTTACTATGTACATATACATAATTATTGGTATATATTATATGTATATAATAGTATCAATATTGACACTGCGGACAAAGCTATATGAGTTATTTCGATCAATATTTAGCCACGAATGAGTGATTATCACTTATGAATGGTATGAAATTTGTTATACCAAGAGACATACGCACGTGCCGAGGAACCATTACCTGAATAGGGCGATTGTTAAATACCTATATAATAAATACCGTTATATATGTTTACTGGCGTAGGTTATTTATATAATTATAATTTCCTATCTGTAAATAGCGGGCGTTATGCAACCCGCGAGTTAACTAGACAGTACTCACTTCAGGGCAATATCGTATATATTGTGTTTGCGTTGTTTTCAAACTGCTGCAGCAACGTCGTAGTCTATTGAGTTTGGACCTGACGCATCCACGCAGCGGTTACGGAATTTACTCCTTTAACTATATCGATACAAAATACCACAATATGGACGAAAACATGTTTCCCGTCTTGTGATAATTCAACGTGCACGCGTATACATATAATATGTATATAGCTGCATTATTGTCTTATGCAGGTTAGCGATCGTCGTATCGGATCATCGAGTTCATTCAGAGAAACCGACATCTTCACCTCCGCGACGCGAACACATAGGCAAAGTTTCGCGTTTATCAAACGAAGCGGAGATAAAAAATATTTGCTTACTTGATTGCAGGACTCCGCACCTTTTAGCGATGCAAAATGTAAACTGAGTCAATCGCACAAGTGAGTTTGTGAAGGGGTCGTTTCTGCATCATGTACCTGTCTACCCATACCGTCTCTGCAATTTTAAAATCCTTCAATCAAGCGCATAATAAATACGAACTCAAACTTGATTGAAGAACTGATTGCAATCTTGACCCAATGAAGAAATGGCTTCATTTCAGCATAAAGTACCTACCGAGTTAACTCCGGCTAGGTATATTTCAGCTAATAGCGTCGAAATTTTGGGTTTTTTTTTCGTTTTTGTTGATTTAACATACGTATAATATATGTAAAGTAATTTTCACCGCCCTGGAGTGCGTCACGACTCATAATCAGGCAATGCGTCGTATATATTATCGACTTCGTTATCTCCTCCCTCTGTCGTTAGAACGCACCATATATATTGTATACTCGGAGTATGCTTCGTTCGCTAATTGATTCAAAAAAATATTGAAATATTATTCCGAATCAATTGACATCTACGGATATATTATGTATGAAAGAAATTTCACTACGAAGAGTAGGTACTGGAAAATTGGCACATCTATAATAACCCAACAGTGGGGCGGGATGTAAATTTCGAATTTCAAAAGCTGCGAAAGGTGAAATTTCCGAATTTTTATACTACTGACTCAAAGTGTTCAGAAATATTATTTGCCCGGAAGTCTACGTAGCCAATTTGAAAGACTCCGAATCAAAAGATAACGAAGGTTCAAAATTCCGAAAGCTGAAGATCTGAATAGGCCAAAATTCCGAATCTCGAATTTCGTTCGTGCAATGTCGTTTGTTCGATAGTTCTGTCATGGGCTCCCCTTGAATTTGCGGATTTTTGGACTTCCTGAGTTCTAAACTTCCGGAGCTTTGAGCCGTCTGCGTTCTGACCTTTCGGAATTTGCAACTTCTGAACCCTAACGTTCCTATAAGAAACTCAGAATCGCGTCTCAAACAAATTCGGAATTTTGATCGTCCGAAACTTTTGGAATTTGGAACTTTAATCCCGCCTACCCGTAAGTAGGTACGAACCTTTATCGATGGCTCGTATCGCAGACCGGCAATACTCCATTGTCGCCAATGCTTATTTTCACCGATGCAGTTAGTGAGTATAGAATTTATGGCACATTCCGCCTACGTGTTGGTATATATATGCTGTTTACCTGGCACCCTGCACCCACGCGCGAAAAACGGGTTGAAATAGTGGTCAGTACTTGTTGTAAATGGAAAATCAGACATAGAGAGAGAGAGAGAAAAGAAAAAGACTCATTGGAAATGAAAACCAAGAAAAATTAATAAAATAACATGAAGCGTAGAAAAAACAAAAAACTAGGGAAACAGAGCAAAGCAAACGCAGCAGCTGAGAGAGAAAGAGAATTCGCGTGGGAGTCGCGAGCGTTATAAAGTGCATGGGTACATATGTACCGAGCGTTTATATACATACATTGCGTATACCGACTGTATACGTGATGCAGTCGATCGTTTTGCAGTAACTTTGCAATAGCTGTGTGTTGGTAGAAGTGAAATTCCTCGCGGAAGTGTAAAACGTAGGTAGCTATATGTATATATATATAACTATATCGAGGTGAGCATACGCGAAGGATGGAGAGAAATGTAAAAAAAAGAAAGAAAAAAAAAAAAACTTTGACTAACTTCCCACCAGGGGCTTATCAAAGGGTAATATTGAACTTTCATTGAAAAAAGCTGATCCCACATCCGCATTTCCATGAATGAACGTACTACAACGTATATCCGTATACACTCGCGTTATCAGCAGCTGTTCTACAACGCCTTGTGCGGTTATCTATCTGGGCATAAGGCCAGCTAGCTAGCGATGTACACAAACAAAAGCTCTGGCTCTGGGTTCTGGCTCTGGTTCAGCGCCTGGCGTTTCAACTTATTTAATTATTACTTCAAATCACACAAACTATCACTTCGTAGAGTGATTTTCATACGATAAAACATTGCGTTTACTGTTATATATGCCTACGCACTTCCGTTTAAGCACATGTGGTCATCGTAGTTTCGGTCTGGACTTTGATCGAACGTAAGTCAATGTAGTTCATCCAAGCCTCGTCGATCATCACGCCGTTCCATTGTATTGTTGTTTTTTTTTTTTTTTTTTTTTTTTTTTCGAATTCAGGACGAGGGGTGGGGTCGGGAATGGTCAGAAATTTCTTTGCCCGCAATTGTTCATCCGATGATGATTCGCTACTTATTAGGATACAGACGTAAGAGTGAGAGGGATGAAAGAGAAGCTGGGAAAAAAAGTTATTTGTTTCACCCGTTACTACCACCTGGTACATAAGTACGTATAATACATACCTCATACCGCTCACTGTTACGCTGTGCCTAAAAGTTATCAGTTCTTAGCCTTTTACCGCTAATATTGATCGCCTTCTACCCACGCCCCAACATTTTATCCAAAAATTCACGTTTCCGGAAAAAGTTTCCTCCTGCGCGACGTATCACGGTGATTGCAGGTAGATATATGACGATCCACGCGGTTTCAGGTAACCAGTGAATACAAGATGCAACAACAACTTTGTTATTCCGATGACGCTATTTGCGCTACTTCAGATAACATACGTGTGCATTCGGTTGTTAGCCACGGATAAATTGTATGTATTAGTTATACGGGGACTTCACCTCGCTAAGTACGTATTTGCGGTTAAACATATATAGTATATATATATATAGGTACAGTTGCGTTGATATTTTTTTTTAGCTAAAGTCAATCCAGAGATTTGCGAGCTCGTGGGCGAGCGCGCGAGTATAATCGTGATTTATGGCCATCTGCTGCGTGTACGTATGAGCTATAGAGGATGAAACCATGGCCGTCAACGTATTATCGTCATAGGGTTTTTCTGAAAGCGAAATGAAAATTTTCCACCCTATCCAGATCGTGACTCACTATACGATTTCGCTCCACCACGTGTGACGAGCTTTGGCTAACCACGTGCTCGAATTCACCACTTATTTGTTCTCGTTTTCACGTGGTCTGGATATGCACCTACTGCGTGTGCTCGACCCTCGTGACCCACCGCAGATACAACATACGGTTGTGACGTCCGAGGTTAGAGCATCGAATCCATCGCGCAGCTTTGAGCTATTCTCGTTATCATCTCGGTTTATGGTCTTTCATATAAGTACGCCTATATAGTGGCTCTATTTTCATTTTTATTCCTCTTGGTCACGTGGATAACGAAGTTATGCAGTCAGAAACACCGTTTCCTATTTCTCTTGCGTTCTCAAACAATTGCGATTCGAAAATATTTTCCGTAAGGACGTCACGGTATGCACTTGGAAAACGATATTCGATACGACGTCATGGATGAGATGTTTACGTTGGTCGCGATCGCGAAGTGCTTCGAGTATGTACTCCTTTCCCGTTTGACGAAGACGAGCAATCTCATCCATAGATACTTACGTCCTGCTTACATATCTCCTCTCGTGTTTCTACGAGCGGCAAGTATAAGTCAACGCACTTTGCTCCTTACGTCGGTCGTTTAACGATCAATCCCGATACCAGCTATGACGAGACGTGAGCACGAGGCACCGATGCAAAATCAGGAACGTCGAGAGTCACGAAATATCTTTCACGTTCTTGGGGAATTTCTATCCTCGGCTTGATTTCGGATGAAATGGTTCAATGATTCGTAGTTTTTCAGTATTACAATTGTTCAAGTACCTATAGAAAAGTGCACTCGAAAGTGCATGTTCAGTGTAAAGGGCAATGTGAACATGGCCTGCCAGTGCAGGCGACGCTGAATTACAGAAAATATCTCAAGCGATTTTCTGACTACAGTTTGAGGATTGGGTACTTCAGTATTCCAGTATAGGGATATACTGACAAGCGATATCGTTACCGAGGGATTGATTTCGAACATAGAATACCGGAACACCGAGCAGCCCTACTATCCACGGAGTATTGCGGTGTTTCGAATTATACCCACGCGTGGATAAAACCAGTAAATAGGTATATACCGTATAGTAGAACAGTGCGATATATCTGCACGAGTACGAAATAGGATTAAAGATAAATGGGAGAAAAAGAAAGAATTAGAAGGTGGGAAGGAAACTCCAGCGCGTGGGATGTATAAGATGTATTGCATAGGTACGTAGATTCTGGGGTGGCGGCTAGACCAGTTGCTTACAAATTGATAAGAAACTGAAGTACATGTATTATATATATTTTCACCGATATCTCGCCACGCAATGGGACTGACTCCTACAGTACCTTATAACCGCAGGTCTCTCCTATACTATACTCGTATATTTTCTAACGGCATGAGGCTATCGAGACCGATACGCTGTGTCAGAACGTGTTCGCGCTCGGACATATTAATGTGTGTTGTTAACGTGCTCCATCGTTCTTCCGCGTACCACTCTGCAATATCTATCTATATATATGTATGTATGTATGCATTTGCAAATAGGCATGAATATCAACTGTCGATTTCTCGGAGACACTTACACAGTTTCAATACATAATATGCGTGTTGCATTCATTTACTTACGTATATCACCGGCTAACTTTATATTTCCAGGAGAATATAAAATAAGGGCGAAGTCGCGGGGTCCCGCTGTTTCCTAAGAATTCGATCGCCCGCGCGTATTGTCCGCGGAGTGGCAACAAAAAAAAAAAAAAAAAAAGGTCACTTCAGAAATCAACAATGGTTAATCAGAATTAGCATATTTATCGTTAAAAATATGTTTACCCGAATGCAAAGCTCATCTTTATTCTTTACTCTGTTCTCTTCTCCACTCCTGCAGGCTTCTGCTTTGTATTTTCGCACTGTATACCGAATACACCGACACGACGACGCATTCCTGCGGCTCTCATGAGCTCGGGTTCGCCGTTGCTTCCGAGAAAACGGGTATTTATTTTCCTCGCGATATTTAGCGACTCCCACGAGAATGATAATTTCCTCAAGATTGTTGAGATATTAATTAAAACTCATTCTCCCCTCTTCCCTACTTCTCCGTCTTGCTGGCTCATCCCGAGAAATGCTTTTCTCGTTCCCCGTTTCCTCAGCCCTTCCTATGTATTTTACATGTATATATTATGTATTTCTATAATATATATGTACATTGTACATATGTATATATTTTGCCAACGAAGGAGGGAAGCCACCGTGTTAGGCACGACCTAATCTCAACGGCCGCTACACTGTTTCGTTTGGCAAGCTGAGGGTACATGGCGAGAAAGGAGGAGGGGAGGGGGGGGGGGGGGGATGAAATGACAAGATCGGGTACAAGGTTCAAAAGTTAGGAGGCTCCCATTACGATATAACGACTCAAGTTGAGCATGTTTTTGCGGCTTAATTGCCCGCACCGGCGCTCAAGACTCCGCTAATTGCTTCGACTCGTACCTCGCGATTCGCGTTCAAATTTGCCAAGTCTTTGTTCAATTTTACCAAACCGCCCTTTGCTCTTGGCCTATATACATATATGTATATTCATTCTACGGACCAGAAGCTCAGACTTAACATTTCCGTTTCCGCATCTATACACTTCATACCTCGATTACCACAAAAAAAACAACCACATTTAGTTATTCCTCGTTTTAGAAAAGAAATTAGGGGGAGGGAGGGGAGGGGGGGGGGGGGATTTCTTGAAGTTACTCTAAAAATCGGGAGCTGATTTTGACCGAATCTCCATGCTTTGACATCCACAAAATCATTGCCGATTGTGTTTTGATGCGGACATTTACTTAGAAGTTTGTATGGTCGATTTTTTGACCGACGATATTTTGAAAACGGATGATTGGATTGTTATGATACTGATCTGAATCGATGGGATCTGCTCCAGTTTGGATATAATCGATTTTCCCTGTTGGTCAAATGGGTAATTTATGAGCTGAAAGCATTGGTTTTTTTCCGTGCTGCACTCACGTGCTTGAAACTTGATATTCAGGGGTCTTTCGGGTCGTTGAAAACTAAAATGAGGTCAGGCTTTTCCAATTCAAAAATTTCAAATTCGGCGGGGATCCAATACATACTGACTGAGGTTTAATTATAACTGCAGGACGATATGTATGTTAAAACATCGGTAGGAATTGTGTCTGTTTTTCAGGTCGAGAAATAGAAAAATAAAAAATGGTGGATAAGTATGCTAACGCAAAACAAATTAACGGTTGAATAAATTAAAGCTTGAAAAAATGGAATCGATTGACGGAATACCGACCATATTTGAATTTAAACAAATCTGGGCGGGGAGCTAAGGGTCTAACCAATTGTGGTCAGCCGAATGATATCTGCGTTCGTTTGACTCTAATTCATGAATTCATTCACAAATATACGTATAAAAATATATGAAAAAAGAGGTATGTATGTAGGTAGATCGTACATACGTGAATAAAGCTTGCCTACTGTCTCGGTCGGCGTGCAGTACGAGTACAAGAGTATAAGTACGAGTAGGAAAAGCTCTCATCTGTTAGGTGTGCCGGATCCAGCCACGACCCGGCCAAGAGAGCAAGAGAGCCAGAGAGCCAGAGAGCCGAGTCAGCGCGCCGCGACCCAATACAGTCGACAGTCAAGTAGGTCAGTTCGCGCGGTGTTCAGACGGCGGCAGTGAGTTACATAACGCCCAGGGGGAGAGAAAGTCGTTGTCTCCGCGACTGAGAGCCTCGCTTGCTTGCCTCCTTGCCTCTCGCCTCTCGCCGCGTCGTGTTTACAAACAAACCCCTTCTCCTCTCTCTCTCTCTCTTTTGACTCCCCCCTCCCCGCTCTTTTTCTTCTTTCATTTGCAAACATAGCGGGGGGGGGGGGGGGGGGGGGGGGGGGGATCGTGAAACTGCATCGCGAAGAATAATCGAAAAATTAAGCAGCGAAATGATATGAGCTGAATTATAAAGTTCCCCGATTGCAAGTACGATTTATCTGATTGATGGTCAAGACGTGTGATTTTTGTTCACCTTTGGTTAACCCTTCGTGGCCATCATAGGTAAATTTTAGCCAAGCCTCATTTTGGGTGAAAAAATATTTATGAAATGCATTAGTTAGGATTTTTTTCATCGAAAAGGTGTATTTTTCGTACTTATAACTTTCAGATGAAGCCGCATTCATTTCTACGCCAAAATCTATCCTCTTCACATGTCGAAATAAATACCTTAGACAAGTATTCCAGTTAAAATTTGACGTGAAAATATTGAAAATTGAAAACTCAAAATTTCAAAAAAGAAAAACTGTATCTTCAGACAACTTTTACCTATTCACGATTTTTTTTGCCCATGCTGTGATTTGAATTTTGACACAACAACTTCTGACACATGTTTCAAAATGTTCAAAGTATTTTTGGTATTTTATCGATTCCGATCGGACCGATATTTTTCACAAAGCAACTATTTGAGACATGGCTGGTTAAATTTTACCCAGTGTGACCACCAAGTTATTTTATACAGAGGTGTGGCCACGAATGGTTAAAACTTGATATTGTTTTATATGTTTGTAAATTCCTCGTTGATATACCAGAGGTGATCCTTGACGGTAGAAAGATGTCCGTAATATAAACCGTTTTACTTGGTTTTTACAATAGCTTCGCTCGCGCGCGCGTTCCGGATTCTTAGGAATCCAGCACAGTTCGCATCTCGACGTCTACCCCCCCCGAACTCCTCTCTTATCCCCGCGACGTAGGTAACTGTATTTAATTGGTGTTTACAATAACTGTTATCCGCGGTTGTTGCGCGAGACGGGAGGTGGGAGGCGAGAGGCGAGAGGTTGACGTTACTTGTTCCTTACCGTATATACATATACATACATACATATATTGATATACGGTATATTCTACCCGCGCGTCTTATCCTGCCGTTCTCGCTCTAACTAGAATTCATATACCTATACAGATGATGATACGTACAGCAGATGACGATGAGACGAATTTTTCGCTATCAAGAGGCTATGGGACGCAGATATAGTCCTTTGAATCAGTTAAAACAGCGTTGTCGTCGTCTCGTAACTGTCGCAGACCAATCGCCCGTGTAACCCGGATGCGCGATCGTTCATAGAAATTTCTATGACAAAATATCCCCCTCTACACAATGGGTGAATGGTTGTTAAAAATAATTGACAAAATCAAGTAAAAGAAGAAGCAAAAAAAAAAAAAGAAGAAGAAGAAATATAAGAAAAATAAGAAGAGGAGGTGAAAGAAATGAATGAATGAATAAAATTGGAATGAAATTCCCTCCGTCATGTTACTATACAAATATAGGTATAAACGTAGAGAAGCGTATTTTTATTTAACGGATCAATTTTCACCAGACGAGTGGGGTCACGTGCGGAAAGAAGGTATTAACCCACTTTTCGCGAAGCGAGTTATTTAGCGAATCTTGAATACATACGTACCTACGCAAGGACTGTTTAAAAAAAAAAAATATCTATATATATACACGTAAAACTAAATGGTTATCGGTCTCTAGCAGCGTTTAGCACTATCGCAAAATGTGTATAAATAACCGTTCGTTCGTTCGTTCGTTCGTTCATTCGTTCAGCTTCTGCAACGCGCCTTAATTTATAAACTGGGAAAATGTCGTTGCGGAAATGAAAGTGAGAGTATACTCGTCGACGTTGAGATCGGTAATGACAACGTATCGAGATATATATTCATAACAAAACTTTCTTGGCACGTGCTCTGTGCAAGTTGTGAAGTTTAAACTATTAACTTATATCCATAGATATACAAGCTCGTATATTATCAACCGACGCTTTTAAATACAAGGGCGACAATAACGCGTCCTTTTTTTTACCCCAAGGAGCGTCGAAATTCAAGGCAATTGTGCTAAAATAGGATCACCTCATCGCTCTAGGGTAATACCTAGATACAGACACGAGACCTTGACGGGCACACGTCAAAGCGAAGCAAATTACCGACCGTAAATACATATATCTATGTATACCTACAGCTGCGTGGGTATTTGTAATATTTTCGAAAATTACACTCGTTCGCGAATTTATTCGCGCGTTTATAATTTTACTCTTTCTTTCTCTATAATATATATAATTCGGCGAGAAGTTATAAAAGAAATGACTTTAAAACTATAATTTTTACTGCGCAGTTCGCCCTCATCTTATATCTATGTATAATACTTAGGTGTTTGTTACTCTATGTATGTTTTGTTGTAAGTATTTATATATATATATGTAAGTTTTCAGTTGTACACTGCAGTCATGAACGTCCTGTATACCGTACCGTACCGTACCGCACCGACATTTATAATACATATACGTATACATACATATGTGCGAATTTCTCTATGAAAGTGTAGGTGCTAGCCAGCCGAGCAGTGCGTTGCATGACGTGTAAAGGGGAATTTCGCGGTACAAAACATTACCTGCATATATAGAAGCACCGAGAAATACAGCCACAGTGGCCTAGACAAGTAGGTCGCGGCGCAATACTCTCGTCTATACATATACACATATAATACCCATTTTATGTATATGTATATATATATAAATATATATGTATCTATATCTGTATATATACATAGATGTGTGTATATAGACGTTACTATTACATAAGCTATAGGTGCCTATTCCGACGCCATACGTGGTAGCGAAGGGTTTGAACAGATGATAAAAATTCACTTGAAAATAGACAAATCGATACAAACAAATAGGAGAACATATTAAATTGTCAATTTTTACCGAAACTGTATACATAACAATTTATTTCCACCACATTTCGTAGGTGTCTCAGTATTATAGACGCACGCGAGTGAAAGCCCGTGACTATATAATGAAATAGAAAAGCGCCTACCGATAGTTTGATTATTTTTTTGGTCTCCTTAGAAGAGATCGAAGAACAATTGGAAAACAAATTTTTGGTAATATAATGCGACGTATCATTGCTGGGCCATATAGAAAACTAAGAATTAGATTAGTTTGCTGGAGAGGCGCTGTATGTTGAACAAGGTTTTGTTCTCTCGCTAGAAATGTGCTGCACATACATACCTACATATAATATACAATGTGTATGAATATATATATATATATATGTAAGTAAACTCGACGAGTACCTATATAGTTATACAGGTAGAGTAGTTTATACTAACAATAAGTCATGGTTATAGAACAAAGCAAAGAGGTGGTTTGTTGCCTCGGCGTAAATTGTCCCTGTGTCGAAAGTTGTTGGTGAGTTATTGCGTTGTATCTGGACGGGCTGCCAGTAACTGGCCTACTTCCATGTCTTACTTGCCGATTCGCAATCACGTAAGTCTATATACGTACGTATGTATGACCCTTATATATTGATATATATATATACGTAATACGGATACATACTTACCGAAGTATATTTACATACGTATATTTCTCTATATATATAAGCATACAAGTGCGTATTTACGTCCGGCTTATTCGTATATATAGGCATGTGTAGGTATCCGTACCTACATACGTAGCAGCTCTACCTTCCTATGGATTTGAAGCCTTTAATTTCGCGGACTTGACAGAAGGTGGATTCGAGTAGTCGATCGAGTCGCGGTTTCCTGTTGTTTTCCGCACGGTATCGATAAAATGGCTCTCTTTTTCGCCCCAGTACTGGGCGCCTATACTTGATATGGGGAAAATTGACGATGAGTACTTCATTACCTACTCGGCGCTATGTACGTACTTCACGTAGAAGACGTGCCGATGTATATCTGTGCGTGTTTTCATATAATATCTAGATGTTAGAAAAATTTCCGCACCGTCGAATAGGAATAGGAAATTGCTGCTATCTGGATGGAAATTTTCCAACGTATCCAACGTTCGTTCGCTTGCCAAAGCCATGATTTTCAACTTCGGTTCTTCAACTGACGTACTTACACGTATTACGCAAGTGGGTGAGACGCACGCTAGCGTTTTACGCACCGGGGCAAACATAACGTCCGTACCTATATATCTATACCATGTTCAGGCACTGCAGGTAGCAGTGCATCTGCATATAGCTAACCACGTTCTATCTATTTCTATATGAAATTTGCACATCGACGAGGTGGGGAAATTGCCTGTTTTACTTGCCCTACCCACAATTTATAACAATTAGCTCATCCGTCCGTTGTGCATCGCGACTCACCAACTAACGATATAAGAGGGTCATCTTGCACGGTGCGATTGCCGTCGAGTCTCGGGTTTGAACAATTTTTTTTTTTCCTTTTTCCTCAAACGATTTGGTATTATGTGGTTCGTTGAACCCTCGTCATGGACCAATGGCAAAGAAAAACTATCCTTTCAATGACCTGTCATGTTCAAAATTGTTTTTGAGCATGCTTGTGATGTGATTTGTTTGAATAGCCACTTTTGTTTCATATTCCACAATGCTGATAGTACGTTCCAGGTTTGTTTTTCTCCCGAATGAACCAGTGCCCATTCAAATATCAGCCGGGTCAATTTGGCTGCAGTGCAGCAACAACCGCGAAACTCTGACAGGTGACTACCGTGGGCCAACTTTGTACGGGAAAAATTAACCGATTTCAAACAGCTCTCGGGAATGAAAAAAAAGTCAAAGAAGTTTGCGTTCAAAATTTTTATATCCCTGATGCAGGGAGTATTCCGAATTCCGATGGCTTTGGTTTATTGTTGCAAAATGGAGGACTCAGTTTTCCAATTCAAGCGAACGAAATACGTTGGCTTTCAAAAACGAATAATTTTGTCTTCGTGAAGCCGATCATTGACTGATTTCGATGGAATAACCGCAATTGGCCCCGCTCAACTAGTACATACATTAGAAATTGAATCGTTCGGGCATTCAACCTTAGCGTGTATACGAAGTTGAGGTCATCCTTGGTCCTCGTTCGACGTATGAACAGATCAAGGCTAGGGTAAGAGGTAATTAGCAAATACTTGCAAAACTGTTAGGAAAGTTAATTTGCGCAACGGTATAGGAGCTGTTCCTTTGCAAAAGTGCCGCAAACGATACCAAAGAAAAATGAGTTAAATTTTTTTCATTTTCAATTACCCTTTGCGGTTCCATATATAAAATACAAAAGCATGTGAATAGCCGTTATTATTCCACCCATATGAAGGTAAATGGCAAATAACTATAACGGTTAGAATACACCATACGGTGACATACAAATATGATGCGTAAAAAACCACGGCGGTTACCTACTGTAAACGTGTATTAACGTTAAAAAGTTAAAAGTCATTGCGGTAACCAATCGCGATAGCAAATCAACGCGTGCTGTAATATCAACAATGATAAATGTTCCATTCCAGACGGTATGATTAGCGAAATTATTTCCCCGTTGCAATTTTTCAAAAATATCCCTAGATTCGATCTCGATTACGATATCCGTCTTATCTCAGGCTGCCATGGCTAGTCTTGAGATTACCGTACGTAGCATAATATAAGTAAATCGTTAAATAGTAACTCTTCCTTCTGCTCCCAGAGTAAACGTTGACGCGCAGTATACTAAATTATTAATGAATGTCTGTAGGCGCCACGCGATTACCTTTTGATTCAATGCCGCTTCTATCTCACCGGGAATGGCACGAGCACCGTGCGGTGGTCATCTCGTTAAATATAGACCGCTAATTGCATTCGCGGAATGGAGAATTTTTTTTCCTGTTTTTTCTATTTTTTATTTTCTGCCAACAAGGTCGAAGTAATCTTTGATAATAAGATGGGAATGGCCGCGGTTATGTATAGGTACCTTACCTACTATACTACGTAATCATACCAACGGAACGAGAAGAAAAGGAGACGAACCCGTAACAACAAACAATTTCGCAAAGTTGCGCAATATTACGATGTCGCACGCGTTTGCTGATGGTTCGGGTCGCGCTCACCGACTATACTAGTGCGTTGCTCAATCTATGTATCTCACTCTTGTCTATACCGCCTAATGTCTCTCTAATGTTCCAAGCCATATATAGGCCTATTAGATTATGTATATGTATGTATCTGATTATTGTATACGGAGTGCTAGTAGGTAAAGTATAGATGTGTTGGTATCGCCTATCTGGCGGCCAGCTAGTGTCAAGGGTATTATACGAAACGTTGTGCAATCTCACGCAACTTGGCAGATTTTAGGGAGACGGCTTAAAAACGGATCGCCCTTTTTGGACAAAATGAACAAGTCTTCCTAAGTAAAGCCTTAGTACACAATTGTGAAATTTTCACGTTTGATTTTTATTAGATCTCTGAAGAAGCCCGGAAACATGGGGATAATCGTGCGATCGAAACGTTTCATTAACTCCGAAAATCTTTATTCTCGTTACCTATTTCTTTCTCGTTGATGATCGAAGACACACTCACTCGTTCCTAAACTTTCTATCAGTCAAGTTACTTCAATTACACGCAATATTTGAAAGTACCTCAACTCAAATCTCTAGCCGTTAATGAAATAGTTAAAACATTTGCCAATTCTGTTTTTCTCGTACATGATCGGCTTGTGTGTAAAGGTATAGGTACAATAAAATTTTCTACAATTCTCCTATATATCGATGACCAAAATCTGACTATCGTTAATAAACCGCTTCTAATACTGTGGGAATTTTCTGCCAGGTACAAGTCCTCGGGCACAATATGATGTATTGAAATTGAACCGAGTACCTATAGTGGCTGATCGGTTTGTTCCTTATTGTACAGCTGCTGGCTGCGCGTACTTGCGGCAAGTGATAAACTAGCTCCAGAAGCTTCGTATCGATTATTTTATCGGTCGATGCCTGATGGCTATCACTTGTAGCTATAGAGAGAAAATCCTTTGGGATTAAATACTACGAAACGAATAACTGGGCAAAGTGATTCACGGTTATAACACCCGTTACGCAGTTAGCAATGCTGTCAAAACAATGCGTTTGCTTTCCGAAAGATGGTGACTAACCCTGTCGTAAATTATTGTCACAAGATTAGGCAGCGTATATGAATTATATACATTGTTTAGAAAAATGGAGGATTGCGTAACATGTGTAGGTATCATAGCGGTGGGTGGCAGGTAGATGTATGGGTCGTTATACTGTGAGGAAAAAGTCTCGTAGCAAAGGAATGGAATTGGATTGAATTGAAACGAAACGGAGCTAAACGAAACGAAACGAAATGAAACGAAACGAAACGAAACGACTCACGAGAACGATACCAATATAGACGACACACCTGTATTAACCAGTGTGGCTATTTTAGCACGGGAGTGTCTACACCACTACGTCGCCCGGTCAACAAACTTGCGTGATAGTCCAAACGACGCGACTGTCCATGTGAAGTATGTATGTAGGTACACAGGTATCCACACAATCCACGAAGCTCCCCGCACGAGACAGACTGAGCTTAAAAATGGCAACAGGTGGTTTTTTGCCCCGACGGGAATGATCAGTTTGATCAAAATCAAAACGAGACCAATTTTGCACACTTCTGATAAGACTGTTAGAGCCAAGATGCAGGATATTTCAAGGCGGAGGGGGAGAAGGAGGACCAAAAGTACACGTTCACTTTGTAACCACAAGGAAAATCATCATTCGGTAATTTAGGTAAAAAGCAGTTCTTTATTTTCAAAATGGCTCAAAAACGTCCGATCAAAAAAACGAATACCGAAAATTCCAGATGATGGTGGAATATGCTTCGAAAAAAAGTTTCAATTTTCTGCGATGAACCTTCAGCAGAATCTCTGCTTCGTAGGGCTGCAAAAGGTTTTGTACGTAGTATGAACTTCCATCGCAGAAAATAGAGACATTTTATCAAAGCATATCCCATAATCATTTGAAATTCTTGGTATCCATTCTTTGGCCATTCAAAAAATGGAAAACTGCTTTTTATCAAAATTTCACTAGGGTCCTACCTTGAACTAAGCACTAGTCATAATGATTGGAGAAATCTCACCTGATCTTTGTCGCCTTTCCGTTTTCCCGCCCTTCTTCACCACGCAGATATAAATCATTTTATTGAGCTGCCGCAGTATTGAGTTACCCGGAGTGGCTAGTAGCTTCATACAGACAGATTTCTGTACGCATAATACGAAGAGCAATACCACATTACCGGACAATCAGTCTCCGCACATGTACATACGTGTGTACAATGGTATTGCAACCATACGACATACCGTATTCCCTGGTAAACCTTTTCCTTCGTTTACCCACGGGTTGTGCACCCTGCAGTTCCTGGAGATTACAAATCTCTTCCGCGAGGATATCGAATTTCTCACGCGGACCGATTACCCGACAGACTTGGCCCCGGCCATAGCTGCAGTGGGCAGCATTTCTCTTTCAGATACAGATGTAGTTATAATCCCATAATTTCTTCTCTCTTCTTCCCTCGTTCATACTTTTGTACCTACATATCGATTTACTGCATGAAAGAAATCGATGGGTGAAATCGTTTGCGAGGTATGAGATACACATAATGGTGTGTGACGTTGTAAGTTTCGTTGGAGGTAATCGATCATGGGCCTTTTAATTTGACCCTAGATATGGGTGCAGGTACCCATATAGGTGAATACCTAATGTCGTATTATTTCCTTGCACTTCGAAAATAGTCGTAATTTCTAGGGAGCTCACGACGTTTCAGGAATAAACTGCAGCAACTACGTAGTGCCGCTATATGCTCTGTTGTGAAGAGCTGTAGCGTTTCTACGACGACGACGACGACACACGACGACCTATTTACATAACGTAATCATCGTCTCGCCTCGCGCTCCCGACTCCTAGAGGCCCAGAATCCTAGACTTCGATGCTTATTACGTGTGCAGCTTGTCACTTGTAGCTGATTTATAACCACCATTTATTTTCGATGTAAGCGTATTTTCCGTACGACGTTATTTTATGGATTTGAAAAATACGCGACTGCATCAGCTGGGAGGTCGCCAGGTATAAAGGCAGAAACAATTTTTTCTCGATTTGCGCCCATGTGATCTGATATACGCCACCTCTGTTATTGCAATTACCGATAGGAAAGTACCGTATTTGTCTCTATCTAATGCCACCTGCACGCTCGAGGCCTGCCTTGGCTTCCCTCGGCTTCCGGATTAACATTCCAACGGGCTGAGCGGTTTCGGACTTGTTATATTATGTATGTGGCGTGTGTGTATAAAGTCCAGGGAAAAGAAAATACAGCCAATTCATCATCCCCGTATCACGTAATTCTTGTGATTCTCGTCTGGCGTTCGTAAATTGTATACAAGTCTGGATACTATTTTCATAAAAAATAAACAGAATTGAAAGGTATCTTTCGATCCTACTATAGACGTGTCTTCGCTGACAATTAATTCAGCCGAGAAGTCATCCGTTAATTTTTACAGTTCATAGACGTCCTTGTCCACTCGAACGATCAGTTACTAAACATCATCACCACAGTATCCTACTCATTAAATTCGATCTATAGTCACTCGACTATGAAGGTGTGTTATCGTAACGCGATCCACGTGTTTTAACGCTCGCGTGTCTTTGGCATGTGCACCTGCGGTCGACAGTTGCTGCGACTGTTTGTAATTTGTCGCAAATTCATCGTGAATGGATGACTGAAGGCAAGAGATCGACAGAACGGTACAGTTTCACGGTATACAACATATTACGCATGTCGAGAGTTATACTTACTATGTGTCCAGTTTATTCTGAAAATCATCGAGTGGTCAATATATCCAGTCCGAAGACGGAAATATCTCAATGCATCATATACGCTAAGGAGAATTCGAATAGACTTCGACCATTCGCTGCGTCGTTGATTATACCTATGGCGCACTTGCAAAGGGTAGCACGTGGAGATGATTGCATCGGTAAACTTCTGTTGCATACTTACTAACGCTATTCAAATTCCGAGAAAACCAATCAAAGTATTTTCACTTGAGAGGTTGGCCAGTTTTAATGATTCATTTTCGGCTTTAGAATTCAACTTTGGTAAATGAAAGTATTTCAAAAAGCGAAATAACTTTTACACGTGTTCGCGGACACGTAGACTAGTTAACAATCGACACGTGGCCGATGCATCACTTCATACTTGGAGAGGGGGTATTTATTCGGAAGTTGTTGATCGAGTGCGCAGTTTATGACAACCAGTTCGAGTCGCAGTAAGTAGGTATATACCGGTTAAGAGATTCCGTCAAGTTTTAGTAGTTGAGGGGTACAAACATACGTCTGACATGATATATATATATTCTATGATATAGCTGAGGAACTTCTTCATGCGGAATAACAAGAATTACTTACCTACTCAGTAAATTGCCGACGTGCTTGCTTATTGACATCGCCGTTGAGATTTCAACGTTATTCTGCTAAACGAGAGAGATTATCGGAAATATTGCGGCGATTTGTATATACCGCCTGCAGTTTCTTTTTCTTCTATATTCATATATTCCATGTAGTAGAATTTTCAAAATTTATACGCGACGACTGTTATCCAGGTGGTAACATTTGTAGAAAACAAATTGTAAAATCTAACAAGTATATGACGGAGAAAACAATTGGGTTGTTGAGGAAGGGGGGGGAAGTGGGGGGGGGGGGGGGGGTGCCCCTCCCTCCCTCCAACCCCCATCCTACCTCTAAAAATAAAAACAATTGGGAATACTGAAGATTATTCCCGCTTCCGTATAACGCCCATTCCATCCACTAGTTTCACTGCACAACGTCTGCGAGCTCGACATTGAACGAAAGCTCGAGATAAGTTGTATACGAAGTATAGCTGCGTCGCCTTCTAGCGATCTACTTTTCACTCGTGAATCCTATTTTCTAGTACTTGCCGCGATAGGGAAGTTTGAAATATGAGAAATGTATCATTCTTCGTTCTCGGTATTCTTCGCCTTCGTCTCTTGCCTCACTGTTATCCTCGGCTATATAGAGGTAGGGTGGTAGGTATAGGGAACGATACCGCCAAACTACAACGCAGAAGTATATAAGTACGAAGTTGAGGAAGAGAAGTTGAAGTTTAAGGAAAAGTTAAAGTTGAAGTTTGCCCGACCTTTGTCACTTGCAACGGGCGTGGCCCCTGCGGTTGAGCTATTGCTCAGCCACATGCGGCAGCATCCCGGTGCAATCTTTGACGGTGTATAGGTACTTTTTCTTCTTTCTCTTCTTCTTCTTCTTCTTCTTCTTCTTCTTCTCTATTTTTTTTCCTTTTTCCTCATGCACCGAGTTCTCATTTTTGTTACGCCAACACATCCAGAGGAGTACAAAGTACCTACAACTGGACTAACTTTATGTTTCTCACACGCAAATGTTCGCCAACATTTTCTCGACTGCCCTACGATATTGGCTATTTGAATTCTGGCCAGAGTTCTGGCGCCGGTGCATACGATAGACGCTCTCTCGTGATACATAGTCACTCATAACTACACGTCTACTATATATTTTTTCATTTTTTTGGTTTCTGTTTCTTCTTTTCTTTATTACCTCCATTTTTTTTTATCATTCACTCTAAAAATCCCGTTAATATTATACAGGGACTGCCAAAGAAATCGGAAATTAGTACGTACCCGGCTTGCGATCAGCCCGCCCCCTCTTCTGCTTGACGCTTGATCCTAGACGCCCAGATAACAGATAAGTATCCCAAATTCTGTCAAGGTTCCGCAGAAGCAGCACATTTTGAAAATTTTGCTTTTGATCACTGTTTCTATGTGTATAATATTCATTTCTCTATTACCTTTCTCACATTATTTTACGTCCTTGTCATCGGAAATTCGTTTATACATATAAGTTCTATAACACAACGTGTATTTTGCTTGTCTAGGATCTCGAGTATCCATAATATAATTTAGTCATGGTTATTTGACTATTAATCGCATCATTGTACAGCAAGAGAGTATATGATCTGACAAAGCAGAAGAGGAACCGGACGAGAAATTTATGTAAAAACGCATGGCATAATAAATCGTTCGTCATTTTTCCATTAGGTCCTGTCTTTCGTCATAATCAGGAATAGATCCCACATTCAGAATAATCAAGGGATATATATCATGTGTGATTCTTCATTTCCTTCATTCCATCGGATTCTTCTAATAAATACACACGTGTTGACGAAATTATGAAGGTTGAAAATGTTATATCCCACCGTAACTCATATAATTTTCACGGTAATAAACGTCGAGTATATATTTTTAACTTCCTTCTTTTCCCCGGGCGTATAGAGCACCGGTATAGAACTATTGGTAAATACAACTAGCGAGTTGTTTTATTTGGAAAAAGGTAAGAAACGTCCTCGTGAAACTCGTAAAACGAGGATTAAGATTTATGCATTTTTTGTTAAAACAAAAAAAGGTTGCAATATTGTCTTCACCGAGGCGTAAGAAAGTTCGAGGACGTTTTGCGGTACGAAAACGAGGACGAAGATCGAGGATGTTGTTCCGACGAGTGAAACAAGCTCGCGTACCTCTCGCAATACGGATCTTTTTGTACCAGAGTAAAAGCTCAGCTGGTTGACGCGGAAATGAATCAAATAGAAGCGCTCGCAGTGAAAGAACGATATAGGGATGAGAATCGGGTGAAAAATAACAACTCATTGAGAATGAATCAGCCGGCAAAGAAGATGGACGAAATAAGAGGATTGATTTAGTTAATAAATGGCGTTAACCGATTTCCCAAGCTCGCCATCGCCGTGGGAGTCGCGTAACCGTGTATCTCTTTGAAATTAGTATAAAAAGCTGCTGAGGAGCCGCGCGGCTAAGAGGGATGAGGAGGTGAAGACGATGACGAAGACGAAGACGAGGACGAGGACGAGGACGAGGACGTTTTTGCGTTTGATTCCGCATCCTTGGATTCGAATCCTCGGAGGGTAGTAGGTACGGGATAGAAAAAGAAGGCCGTGCTTAGCCAGCTTGACGTGAAACCACCCGCGTAATTGCAGGCGCGGCGCAAAGCTTCATAAGACAGCGTCGTTATCGAGCTGGCGCGTCGCGAGACTTGAACCTAGCGGCAAATCGGATTAATGCCTCTTAGAGGAGGCGACGGCAAATGGCGGCAAATGGCTAAAGAGACTCGAGCGAAAAGAACAGGCAAGAAATCCCGCTGCCAAAGAGATTTTCCGCAGGACATTCTGCCCAGAGTGCTTTGCAGGACAAGAAGGAAGAAAAAAAAATATATATATAGCAAAAACATGACGAAACAAAAAGATCCTTGAGAAACGTAAGGATCGCATCTTAAACTACCCGAGAAAAAAAAAATAAATAAAAATAAGAAAAATAATAATAATTGTCGCTGCAATTTGCAAGAGAGTTGCAGTAATAATATGTATTTCCGAGTTGTTATCTACAACAGTATATACTGCCGGCGGATTGACCCCCGGGATGATTGTTTTTCTCGCAATATAACTGCGAGAGGTCAGAGTTTACGGAATGTTCCACGACGATGATCTCTGCCTCTTTGTTTCCCTCGCAACGCTTCGAGCATCGAAGGCATGTGCGTTCAAGGGAGTCACTGTACTACTTTTTCTCATTGCAACATGCGGTCATAGTACTTGAAAGAGTACCTAGATGTTTCTATGTTCCGAAATATAAATTTACCAACGCATTTGGCTCGATGAAAATAAAAAGTGTGACAGGGTTAGGGGTAGGTATGTACATTGAAATTTCCATGAATCCCTTGGAGGTTGGAAAATTAGTTTGGAAGAGAAGCGGGAAAGAGAGAGAGAGAGAGAGAACGAAGAGTAAAGAAATATTTGGTGATTCGGTATACACGATAAAATAGCCATTTGTGCCATTTGAATAACTGCGTAGGTACAAACGTGAATTTTCTCTGGCAATAAGCCATAATGTTTTTCTTAGTTACCCGAGAAACCGGAGGTCCGTAAGTATCCTCCTCACATTTCCATAGCAAACATACACACATCCAATCGTACTATGCGACTACCCTTGTCCCGGCGGTGGTTTCTCTCCGATCTAAATTCTAATCGCGGTTTGTACATATGAAACGGTGACTAAAATTAACACGGTTCAACCGAATCCTTGATGCACTCTCTGCTACGATATACTTAGGTATACCTACCTACACATTTACCGGCAAACTTATTTAGAAACTACAAACAAAGGATAGGCACTGGTACAGCGTCGTGTACAACAACGCCGCAATGATATTACGTTACTCAGAGCATAAGTATCCATACCTATACATAGGTAGATATATACACTTCTAGTCTGACTAACGGTAAATATATGTATATTCTTAGTCCGGTACTCGCGGAGTGGTAGCTTTGCAATGATTTCCACGTTACGTACCTAGACATGCCACTGTATGCATTGCATTGCATACGGAGACAGTGAGGAACAGTATATAGGTATGTGTATAATAAACACGGACAGACAATATTGTATAAATTGCAAGTGACTGTAAGGACTTTCCACCGCACAGAGAGGTCTGTTACGAAATCTGGTGCTCATAAGACACTGGAGAATAGCGTCGACACCAGGATGTCTATGATTTGTGCATTTTTTCTTTCCTACGTCCCCCCCCCCCCCCCCCCCCCTCTCTCTCTTTCTCTCTCTTTGAGGCTATTTTTCCCTTTTTCTGCAGTTATAATTGGTGTACGGTACTCGGCGGTCGCAGACATGCAGCAAAAAACAGCTTTATATAAATTCTAGCACAT
The DNA here is from genome assembly GCA_963989295.1 of Ametastegia equiseti. Lineage (NCBI taxonomy): Eukaryota > Metazoa > Arthropoda > Insecta > Hymenoptera > Tenthredinidae > Ametastegia > Ametastegia equiseti. The sequence goes on from OZ022393.1 coordinate 10,144,290, forward strand.
CTAGGAGAGAGAGAGAGAGAAAGAAATGAAGAAAGAGAGAGAGGGAAAATATGGCCTTGCTAGTGGATTCGAAGATATGCAATAAAACGTTTTTTCCCATTTAATTTTTGCTATTCATTTTTCATCGCACACTTAGAGCCGCGTACCTACATATGCAACTATATATCCATCGTATATACCTACGGTTCGTGGAAACTCGCTGGGTCCGCGGCTGAGTCCGGACTGATTGTAATTCTAGGTTCTTTTCGGCAATTTTTTGACAAGACACGAACGAGCTCTCGAGGGATTAAGTGTGGTGCAGTTTTAACGAAACGCGTTGCGTTAACGTTGCTTGCGGCTTGCGGTGTGCGTTGCAGGCCGATGATGGGCACCAAGGGCCGCATCTCCACGAGATGAAGATCTCTATAGTTGGTCCTCTTGGCTCGTCGGCTCGTTAGCTCGTTCGCGTACGTCTGGCCCTTACCCCAGGATTGACCTTTTTATATTTCCCTTACAGGGTTAACCTTAGCCATAACCTCCCTGCTTGACTCTCGGGATAAATGTTGTCTGTATCGCAATTCACGGGGGTGGGTACGAAATGACTACTTTATTCCCGAGTATCTGACACATACATCTTATAAAACATTTTTATTGCTTGGCTATTGCAATATTCATTCTTCATCCTTTGCAAAGCGTCCCTCTGCACAACCCTGCGGCTATATCGTGACTATACCCTAACGCTCGCCTGCAGCATCTCCACGCACTTTGCACTGTGACAAATACTGAGATTCACCCTGTGGCCTGTCTCCTTCTTCGCCTTTTTTGATTTTGTTTCTTTGTTTTTTGTTTTCTTTTGTTTTTTGTTTTGTTTCTTCCATTTTTCTCTTCATGTACGTACATTTATCTCCTTGAAATCGAACGTTTCTTTACCATACGGAGTATTTTCTTTCCCGAGTATCGAGTACCACTGTGTACCAGTCTACAGATGGGGTCTTCGCCGAGGCGAGGAGAAAAAAGTGTCGATTTAAAATCAGCCGAAGGGAAAGATACGGAGGGGATAAGAATGGCAAGAATTTAGGAAAGCGTATAGGCATTCGGGAACGTTTTGCGAGTATGGTATAGAGCAAGAAGCGTGCACGTAGATGCGCAAGGTGAACAATTTGTCTCGGGTGTCTCGTTACGATCCCCCAGGAAATCAGACGTGCCAGTTTATGCACGGCTAAACAATGTCACAAGTCGTATATAGTGAATAGAGGGATTTCGAATATATACAAAGATCAGCACACCCGGTACCTATATCACACCTACATATGTTGCTGGATAAATCAACATGAGATCGATTTGATTGATCGTATATGAATTTAAGCGCCATTTACATGCCATGTCGATTTAAAATAATTAACCCGTCTCAACGGCGTGAGTAGGTACTTACATACGTGCAGTGCACTTTGCCATATAAATGCCAGAAAAAATGAACAACGACAAGAAAATTGCGCAACGTATATATATATATACCTACTCGATTATGTAAATAGACACTCGAAGAACGCGTGCGTGTCAAAGCGTGGATAGGTATGTAGTACCTATACACACATATGCAATCCGAGCACTGCAGAAGGGGGACAGTAAACGCTAGTTACACTTCGTTAATGTTACCACCTTTCAGCGCGTGCCTGTTTACCTGTATTCCGGTTGATATACCTCAACGAAATCAATATAACTTGAATGTATCCAAAGAAAATCCGTATCCCTTTCCAGCCGTTTCGATGACCCGATACTTGATAATCAACTCCCGATGCATGAATCATTTTAGAAGTATATTTTCGAAACTTCTGATGCTTTGCGAGAACTATCCATCCGATTGAACTCCTCAGTTTCATTTCAACCGAAGAGCATGCGTTCATTTTTTATACGCAGAAGAAGAACAAGAAGGAAAATTTTTCAATCAGTTATTTGCACATGAGTGAAATTTGCTTCGGAAAATTTCATGGGTTTATTATATTGTCTTCACCACCACCGTATTGCAAATTATTTACTGACGTCATAACAAATCAAAACCATTTCGACTCACGTAACTTAATTTCAAGCAAATTTGAATAATTCGCTACCAAGAAATTAGATTCGTGGAATAGTGTCCTAATAGTGCAAATCAAGTGTGAAAGATGTACAATTCAGAAGAAACAAACTGGAGAAACATTCCGTTGTTCAAAGTCGTCCAGTAATTCGAAAAGAAGTACGTTAGGTAATTGTCTATCCTCAATGACTGCAGTAGAATTTTTTCAGCCGTCAAAAGCGCATAAGTATTCACGTATATATTCGCCGCGATATCAAAGGCAGAGCTTAGCAAGAGATTATTGACAAAGATTAAAATTCTTGGTTGTTATTCGCACCGTGCACCAGGTATAAGCACACGGATTTTATCGTTTGATATTCTCGGAATTTGGCTATCGGGCTTTTTTGAACGATTATACCTACACACCTTTTATTAAATAAAAATGATCTAATATCGATCCAGCCTGTTTTACCTACATTGGTTTTTTTTTTTTTCAATTTCCCAGTCGTATATCATATAGAATGCGATCCGATGTATAGAGCAAAAGATCGCGGGCCGATAAACGTGTTTTTTGATTTCATTTTTCTCAGTATACCGGCGCCGGTGTAAAGATAAGATATTCTGCAGCTGTTCCGAGAAAGACTAGGGCTGCGAACTGCTGGTTTCGCCCCCCGCCTCACTATGTTATAATATTTAGTCATAGGTTCAAGATTACTCAAACTGATAGCTATTTAATTGAGTTAACTCTGATGGGAAATGACGTGGCAAATTTACCGGTAACTCGACTTTCTACGGTCACCGTCCAATTTTTAGGAACAGGGTGTGTTGGAAATACTTCTCTTTTTTTTTTTCCCCCCTCCGATTCATCAGAACCAAACTATGATATCGTCCGTGTAATCACGTGCAGTGTCGCAACGTTCTTCATGCACTGAAACACGCAACAGCTTTCTCAATCCGATCCCACAGTGAGCTGTAAGAAATTGAGAATTCCTTATTCAATTATAAAAACGTTGAATGAAGACGAATAAAAAAATTGAAAAAAAAAAAGAATGAATGAATGTAAGAACGGAATGCAGGTAAACTTTGGTAATCTACCCAACCGATGGGCAAATCAATCGTCAGACTTATCGTATAATGGTGAACTCAAGTTGGCTTTGGCTGCACAAGACAGAAGTTGCAGCTATAACTATTTACAACGTACTTGTTATGTATCGTTGCAATCAATGAAATTATCGCTCGCGAATAGATATACGAGAAGTATGAATAGCAGTCTTACATTCATGCAGTACAGTGAACTTTGAGCGATATCGTGTGACTTATCGTTCGTTAGTATCGGATCGCCACATGCTGATGTACCTACTATGTAGGTATATCGACAAGTTTAGCGACGATGATTTGGTATTCCCCGAAATACCTGCTCATTGAACCGTATTATACTCGATCTAGATTTTCTAACAGCTTTGATACTTTTTACTTGATTTATATTGAATCAGTTAGACGAGCCTTGAACGAATGGTTCAGTACGTGGGAACTTGAAAATGAGGGTTTGACCCCTGACGATTAATGACGAAAAATAAGAAAACGAAGAATCAGAAAAATAAGAAAAAAAAAAGGATAGGACTTCTCTGGCATAACCCAATGCATATATATTCACGGACGGATGGACGATCAGGAAAGACTTTGTGACGGACAAACGGCGTTCAATGCCACATTATCATACACTTGGATAGTGGCGACATCCGGCTATTCGATGCCGGTTATCACCACCTCATCTAAAAAGATTGGATTACATTTGCATACAATTGGGCATTATACGACCTATTTTCTTCTTCTTTTTTTTTCGTCTATCTTTTTCTTTCTTTTCATTTTGTTTTTTTTCTCTCTCTCTCTCTTTCTTTTCTATTATTTATTCATTGCGACCCTCTCGACGCTGATGGTAGGTATATCAGAGCGGATGAGTGACACTCGAAAAACTGTTGGGTTAGGTCTGGAATCTTCCGACGTTATGCATATATTTACTAATTTATTCTTTCGCTCACCCAGACGTTTGGCAAACAAGTTCGGTCGCAATGGTATCACATACGCCCATATATATATAAACATATACGTATACACGTGTGTACAGTTATCCGACGATCATACACTGCCACATTGTTAATAGTCAATTGAAAGGCAATTGAGGTACCACCTTCGGCAGGAGCAACAACTGTCGTACATATATGTATACGTATTTGTGTCCGTATGCATACAATACCATTGAATGGCCAGGATTTTCTTTTCATTGTCAGTTGAATATACCGAACAAAGAAGATCCTAGTCTACGAGATATACATACACATGATGTCCCATTGGGAATTCGGTACGAGAAGGTGTAAAAACAAAAGAAAGGCGAGCCTCTTGTTTTCGTAGTTAGAGTATGGGAAGAGATGGGGAATTCTTCAGGGACAATTACGAGTGAAAAGAGTGAAAAGAGAAAATGAGAATGAGAAAGAAGAGAAAGAAAGAAGAATAAGAAAAAAAAAAAAAAAAAATAGATTACGGGGAAGTGCTAGGCGAGTAGTCTTCGGCTAGATCTCTACCTTTTCCCAAAGAAAATGCAGAAGTGCCATAACTACTAACGAACGAATCGACCTGGACAATGAAATTCTCTCATCTCGGATATCCCCGCTATGCCACTGCACTCGGATGATTTCCGTTTCTTATACTTTTTAACCCGGGGATAAAATGGGATAGAATGGGATGAAACGGGATGGATGAAGCGTTTGAGTTTCTAAGAGCAGGATGAAGGAGGTGCTAGCTGACACCTTACCAACGTTGCCTCCACGCTATGTGAACACTTCGCTACCCGATATGGCTGATACGCCTTCGAACTTCCGCTTATATATACCTCGATCTTTCGTATCATCTATGCCAGGTAACTCGTTGCAAGGTAATTATGTCGAAATCGAACGCGAGGGCGTAACCATTCGAGGATCTTCACGGCACGTATAAGGGCTTGAGAAAAAAAAAGGATCTTCTATACATATATGTGTACATCCCATACTCCCCTGCACACGTATACCGATCATGGCTAATTGGATGCTGAGTTTTCGATGTCGAAGAATATCAATTACATTATCCACCGTTGTTATGATCAAATGTGAAATGAAAATGTTAAAAATCACGATTATGTACTTCGTTACGTATTACAAGCGTTATCTTTTCTTCTTTGAAACGAATGCATACCTTTATACCTCTATCTACTCGGACTTGTAAGAATCGTTGTCAGAAAAAATGGGGAAAAAAAGTTTCCTATCTCAAAGGTAGATTACGTAGCTCTTGTCGCACGTGCTTATGTCGAGATTAATTGCATCAAAGTAATAATAACGAATCCAAGTTGTATCTGATAGATTGTAGATTGTAGATTATTTTTTACCCACTGCCCTAGTAACCAGTTTCTTCATCGAATGTATGAAACTCTAGTGACCATAAGCAATTTCATCTATCTTTTGACTGCACTGTATTCCGTGACATACATCGCGATTTTTCCACAGCACGTAAGGCTCAAATCTTGATTTTACAAAGGCATTCTTCGCATTGCTTGAATTCATTCGAAGCCAGCCGATAGACGAAAAGAAATTCTTATCGCTGAGGTATTCTGACAGTTCGCGCGTCAGGATTATAAAACGATTTGTTTTGGTACTAATCGGGATGATATTACTCTGGATCGATCAAGGACTCAATAACTGATCACATAGTTATGCCAGTGGGTGGTAATAAAATTGACTTGTTCAAAAACGATCGTCGTAGGAATGTAGATACAAAATATTTTGAAGCTGACCAAGCAGTTATGTAACGTAACGCTTTAACACACACGTATCCAATGACGGAGTAGCTTTTTTTCCTTCGTTGTGCTTGAAAGACACAGTTTTTTTTGTCAACGGCCCCAAACATGACCCACGAGTAGATCGGTAGCTTCGCTAGTTCCAGGAGCTGTTTAATATACCAAACAAGTGCATCTACCTACAACGATGAAAGTAAGACGAGAAGATGCGATCAATTCCACCGAACCCATAGACAAGGGTCCCTTTTTTCACACTCAGGAGTGATTTTAGTATGTACCTTAAAAATTAATCTAAGTTAACAAAATCGATGTTAAAGCAACGGCCGAAACTGCAGGAGAGATTTATGACATTCCACGTAATCGTTTGATCCATTCCATTGATCCCATGACGCCATTGGACGGCCATTCGTATATATATATACCTACTCGATATTTGTCAGCTTAAACGATAAGTCGAGGGAAGACAATTTATGATCGGAAGTCAACGAATGGGTGACATTCTTCCTCTCAACTAGAAAAATCGTCCCGCGTGTGATTGTGACTGATGAACACTATAGGTTATGATGTGTGTATGGCTCTGACTTGTGAAAACGTGGGCTTACGTATGCTGATACAATCGGGTCGATGTAACACGTATATCCACACATACCTATACGAAAAGAGGAATTAACTGTCTATGAACGAGTTGCACTAGTCGCCCGAAAGAGATTAGAGTTTCACAGGCAGATAATTAAGCGAATAAATATTAGATAACTAACGAGCAGTTTAAGTTGAAAACGACGTCAGCACCCGCACACGATTCAGTTCATTAACGATTCGATTTAACGCGAATTAGATCGTTTAGGTCTATTTTCCCCAGGTAGTTTAAATACTATTCTGCCTATCAAGCTGAACAGACCGCTACTTCATCACTCTCCTAATTCTCTTCCCTCTCTCGATCTATTCATTTGGCTTTTACTTGACTGTTCGTTCATACAATACAATAAAGCTAGGAGAAATGCCACGCTAGAGGAGACGTTCTACCCGCTGTAGATTCCGTAGTTCTGGGGCTGTAAATGCAAAGCTCTACTCAACAAAGCGTAAGAAGTGAGCCTGTGATCACCTTGGGTCCAATTTATCTTCCGTTTTGCCTACTTGACGTGGTTTTTCCGAGGTTTGTTCACATTTACTATCGGTGGCAAGGGTCTGATTTCTGATCCTACGCATCTCTATGAGTAAAGAAAGTTACCCGAACATGCGATTCATAGATTCCAGATATCCGGTGAATCCGTGTAAACCTGGTAATCCGGATGCCTCATGGGTTCATGATACTCAATATATTTCATGGTCGTTCAGAATTGCTGACCAACAAAAGACGAAGGAAAAAAAAAAGAAAAAAAAAATAGAAAATTTGATAGTGAAGGTGGCCTGTGGCGTGAGAAGGATCCGTGAATGAACGAATGGCTTGTTTCTCGGAATCAGGGTTTAGGATCATGGAGGTGTGAGAGAAGAGGTAATGGCTGTATAAGAGGTAGTGTTCTACGAACAGGTTGCAATATATAGATATATTGCATAGTATAAGAAAGTCGTAGAACACTGAATGCTGTATATGAATCGGTGTTCGCATACCGATTCTAAATTCATCCGTTATGAGTGACATTTGCATTACAAATTCGTAAATTACGTCAACACTATTGCGGCAAAGCCTGTCCCGGCAATGCTTCCTCGTTGTCGCTGTCAACCAGGCTGGCTGAACGCTTCGCGCGAAACTTGGAGAAAATTAACCGATCAAAAGAGCGAATAAATATACGGTACTCACTGACAGGTAGGTAGACGGACAGACGTGCATGTTGCTTTACAGACGTCTCACCGTATGATCAGACATTTTTTCATTCTCACAGAGTTAAGTGCAAGAGTCACATAACTCTCGCCAATTATATTATCACGAATAATTTTATTTTTTCAATTTTTATTACTCAATTTTGAGAGTATAGTATACTCTGTTAATGATGATTGGATGATTACAAGCTTACCGATCGACTGTAGACATACATGAAAGAATTTCTTCTGTTCTGTTGAAATTTATTAATTTCGGTTTTGATTGCCGATGAGGTCGGTAATAGTTTAATCATATATGCCATTTTGACGGGGAGTATTGTAAGTGATTGCAAAGTTCTGTGGATTGAATAAGGATAGAAGAATATATTGCAAATAATGTTCGTTAACTATTTACGGTATCAATTATATTGTTATGATTATATATCGTCCAGATGTAAGAAAAAGGCAAAAAATTTCACGGAAAAAAGATGATTCTGTCAAGATCAAGTCCTACCTGACAATGTCGTTACAAACTGCGATTACGGATACGTTATCCGTTGATCTACTACACACAAACAATCGAAATTTATTACGATAAGGTTCATACTACATAATATCTGATCAGATTTCTTATTATTGTTGGATTTTCCATGCATCGCCGAGGTGTAGGTATACATATACCTAGGCGTAAAACGTTAAATAACAGGCGATGCGTCGTCTAATCAATGTTTATTTAACGCAGTCAGGGTTAACTCTCATTGACGTCATAGGTTTGTGTTCTTTGCGGCATATGCGAAGTAAGTAATTCGCGCTGGTACGAAAATAGCTCGTGCAACTGACTTCGGGTTAAAGACGGTTGTTCAAAAATAAAACTTTTTCCTTGTTGTTCTCAGCGGGTCGACCACCGGGTCATACAACGCAAAATGAAGACACGGCCGCGTCTTGCAAATAAACAGAAACCTGTCCAGTTGATATTTATCGCAAATATATGCATATAAATATTGTCAAGCATATATAAACTGGAGACTAGATCTTCGCGGGTATACTATTACGGAGCAGGATGATTCTACGACTTGCCGATAGTTGCAAATTATTGTCAACCAAAAGTTCATCGACTGAACTGCGCGAAGATAATCATATTTCGATTGCAGAATAAGCTGAAGAGCAATTTTTTTCCTCTCACGTTTCAACGGGTTTCTGTTCTCAATGTAACACTAGTATGTGTAGCGCGACTTTGCGGGTCTCGCATTGATATTTGCCGTTTAAAAAACCATGCATTTCCCGCCTTGGTAGGTACGTGTATAACGAACCGAAATTCAGGTGTTCGACTGTCACGCAATTCGTGTAATTCCGAGCAAAGATAAGAAGTGATGATAGTAAGAGGAGAAGTAGAGGCTTATTATTCGCTGTTTATTCGAATCGCAAGACTCGGTAATTATTACGAGTAGTAAATACACACCTCCTGGTCTAAAGGTACCCAGACAAAATTTACTGAACGAAATTCCAAATTTATCTGAGACGCGATTCTGAGTTTCTAGAAACGTTAAAAGTTCCGAAGTAGCAAATTCCGAAAGATCGAAATGCAGACAGTTCAAAGATCCGAAAGTTCATGACTCAGAAATTCCGAAAATCCGTAAATCCAACGGAAGCACAGGACAAAACTGTCGAATAAACGACGTTGCATGGCGCGAATTCCGAGATTTGGAGTTTTGGCCTTTCGGATTTTTAACTTTAGGAATTTCGAATCCCCGGTGTTTTTCCATTGCGAGTTTTTCTAATTAGCTACGCAGACTTTCGGGAAAATAATCTTCCCCAAATTTCTGAGCCGGTATAGTAGAAAAATTCAGAATTTCAATCCCACCCTCTAATGTCCTCCCCAGATTTTGAGCAAAAAATCAATCTAAGCAGATTCGCGGCTAGTCATTTACTTGTTGATGTAGAAGTAGACGAGTAGACGAAATCAAGGCGGTGCAAAAAAATTCAAAATTCACGTTTCTTCGTTCGCAGACACTGTATAGACTGCTACGGTGCCATGTACGTATTCTTCCATCACGGGTTATTCCCCGCGGGATGAATCGGCTCTTTTTGCCCACCTCGCGATTCTGCTTCTCGTCTAAAGTTTAACGAATTTTCAGATTGTTCAACCGCACCGCGTAGTAGTTCACTGCTCGCGTTAATTGTCTCGTGGTGACACGGCGTGAGTCAAACTGATCCGGCTATAACGCCGATCCACCAGATTATCAAACCCGATATCAATCGGCGAGATGTTGTGCCAATAAATCCAATCCGGACTTTGCGTATGAAATAGCTATATAGTTGGTGGATATTTTTTGCACCAAAGAATTTGCCTGCCTGCTAACCAGCCTCGTCTTCTATATCCAATAAGATAAATTCAACCTCTTGTTTTTATCCGATCTTTCGATTTTCAATGACATAACGCAATTGCGACCAGAGGAATGTTTCCGCCTTTTTATCCAATCGAAAAATCTTTATACAGCGTATATATGTCCAGAGATGATCATAAGAGGCGAGTAGCTAAAAATAACGCTGACTTGAACGAGGGTTGATAACGATCTCCATAATATCATCTAATTGCGATAATAAATTCGTTGCGCGAATACATTACAGTCGTCGTCAATGAATGTTCGTCGTATAAAAATGATTCTAACAACTTTATACACAGAATATGTGAAATCATTAGATCAATGATCCCATTGTGTGTATTTGTAATAAACGTATAAGTACAATGCAAGCACCTGGCTCGAAGAGCTTCTTTTCCTTTTTTTCCCCATTTTTTTTTTGTCTGTTCCTCTTATTTTCACGGGTTAGAGGCAGGCATAGGGCGCGCATTGCGGAAGAAGAGTGGAAAAACTGAGAGTAGCAAAAAGAAAGAAACGAGTCGGAAATTGTCGTGCTTAATCGAGCGGAACTTAACTCGAGTAGCAGCGCGGAGCAATTCCTCCTATTGTCTCATTCTGTACAATTAACTGAATTTCTGTCCCTCTTGCTGAACCGCACGCTGCATCCGGCGGGACAGCGTGGTTTCAACCGTCGTCCGTCCGCAGGGACCAAAATCTAATCACACCTAACACGTAGGTGTATAAGGTATATAGAAATTCACTTAAGGACATATACTCCACCGAGAGATCCTGGCAAATACCTGCAGCTCCTTAGTCTTTCAAATGGCTAAACAATGGTTTCGAATTTTATTGAAATGTATTTTTGAAAAAAAGAAGAAGAAGAATCGGAATTTTCCCTGATGTTAAGCGTCGATTCAAGGAACTTGTCACAGCGCTGCGTAGGAAAATTTCCCGAAAGGATCTTTTTCTCTAGACTTTACATCGCAGAAGATTATCATTATTTATTCCTTTCATGGCTAATAGAATTAATTAAGTCATTAAGTTGAAAGGGATAACGTCTGAATCAAACGACAAAAAAGAAAATCAACGGCAATGAAAAGTCCAGGGTATATGGCGCAATTGGTCGAATTTCACCGGCATCTAGAACTGATAAGTTTGATTTTTCGATCAGATTTGAAAAAGGTGAACTAATATTTGTGTTAATATATTTGAGTGGGATTTTCCCTTGAAGTTTTGCAGGATTTAGCTCCACATTTGGAAGATTTAAAATAACAATCCTTCAGACGAAAGTTTCAAGCAACTGGTGTCCGATGACGAGCTAGACTCTGCAGAGGATATCTTCGTCGAATGTATGTATATATACATATGTATACTTATATACCTACTATACACGTACATTCCGAGGCTTACGTACCGTGTCACATGTCCGCCAGCTCCTCTTCGAGCTATCTCGCCCAAACGTGTCTCTCTAGCTCTTCCTCTAGCTACTCAGCTTAGCCCTACGTACATCTACGAGCTCCGTCTTGCCTCTCGCGTGTGAGTAAGTCTATACCAAGCTATATGTGTAAGAATCGTTGATCCGCACGTGTGCGATGACAATCGTGAACCACCTGTTGCTCGAACGGCGCCGCGTAGTACGTCCCGTGGCTGCCGCGTATAGAGAAGTGATGCGTAGGTACGTACGTACGTTCGTACCTACACACATACATGGATACATACATGTATGCACATATCTACGACTTGAAGCCGTCCGTATGTAAGTACGTGGCGTCCACGTTCCGTTTATTTCGGTTCTTCGCACCTCCGGGTGTTAAATATACATATACATAGTCGGCATACCTACGGCGCGCGGTTCAACTCACGCGTATGTCATAAATTTGCCGAGCTTTAGTCTCTCTGTTCAAATAATAATGACTGGTATAATGTATTTTGTAGACAAAACCGCGAATTATTAGCCGATTATTATCTTTTTTTTTTTTTTTTCATCACATTCTAAATAGGAGTCAAATGGTAGGCATACCCACTACATAGGAGTATAGACGTACAGTTTGCTTTGCTATATAAAAGACACTCGTATAGATGGAATACAAGTTAATTGCTGATACCGCATGCGCGGAATACAAGAAATCTCTAGAGTCTAGAGGAATTTGTGGCAAAGCGAGCGGAGAAAATGCGCAGAAATGACGCAAATTACGTGACGTTATATAGTCCGCGGAGTAGCTGCTCGCACTTACCGATCACGTGAAAGAATTACAAGCGACCAGTCCGGGCCGCGGCCGGTTGCTGGTTCTCTTTCCTCGAGTATAAGGTAGGTATACAAGTAATCGTGTCATCGATGGTATAGGTAGGTAGGTATAGGCAGATAGGCAGGTACCTGTACGACAGATGTATTGAACTTTCAACAAGTCAGATATGTCGAGAATGAGAAAAAACCGTAGATTAGGATCAAAATTTGGAAATATCGATACACAGAATGGCTAAAGTTTCAAATTTTCGAAATACAAATACCGAAATACCTAGGGTAAGTGTACCAGTTACTGACTCTGTCCCAATTATTTACCATTTCCAATGATTTCTTTTTATCCATGAGCTCTAAAATGATCCAAAAATCAGTTTGTATTCTCCGAGTCTCTAGCAACTGATTTGTGTATCGAAAACATTCAGAATTATGATCATCGATTTAAAATTCAAGAAAATATAAGGGTCAATAATTGGGTATTAAAGGGTCAGTAATTGGTACACTTAACTTAGGGATAAAATAAATTTTCGAGTACTGTACGTATAGTTCTTCGAAGCCTTCCTTTGACACAGTCTTTTCATACCTATTTTGAACGATTGCTGTTTAAACATTCGCATTTTTGGGCCATTCGAAATTCTTATCTTTCGATATTTTGACACCGACTGAAAACCGTCGTTGAAGTGTAGGCGAGGGTAATTATAAATCACTTTACCCCATGGCCGTGAATTTTGGAGAAATTCCCGTAGGAAAGGCGGGAATCCCCGACTGGCATAGGCTGTTTGCTGCGGCCAGGTTATTAATATTCGAGACTCGTCTGGCCCGAGATAAGGAATTCAGATTAAAATTCTTAAGGTCGATGTAGAACAGTACATCTATATGTATGAACAGAGTCCGAGTGGGCCTGATCCTCTTCGGCAATGTCTGGGTCGCGCACGTGGAGGAACCTGCTTGACGTAATTGCGACGTCACATCACTCCGGTAGTAAAACGGACGTAGGTATCAACGTGCGTACATATGTACCTACCTACATACCTAACGTTGCGCATCATACGCATTACATACTATACTATCATCGTTGCTAATTATCCCCATGGTCACGTCTTCTTTACTTCTTTATTTCTGCGGAGAACGCGGCTTGCGGTGTCTACCGAAGAAAGCCGGAAGTCAAACCGTTCAACCGGAAGTGTCTCCCGGTCCCTGCAGATGAGTACGCAAGATTTTCTCATCTTTCGCAACGAGATTAAAGGATGATAACATTCGTACTGTAACATACGTATCTTCTTTGTTAACGATCCTATTAGAAATGTGAAAATTTTTTTCCATAGTTCAGTTGCAATTTGGTTTTTACATCCTCTCTCTATCTCTATCTCTATCTCTCTCTCTCTCGATTTTCTCAGAGAAAAATCATCTTTTTCTTTCTGAGCTTTCGCATTAACTGGGTCAGAGATACTGTACAAGCAGACTTGCCTATCATTCGCGTTGTCACTGTACTGGCGCCTGTATCGTAGTGACGAGGCGTTTCCTTATGTTGTAATAATGATCGCGGGAGAGCGTTGAGCTTGCGTTACAACAAAGTTCTATGCTTGCTTCGAAGCAGGAATTATTATTATTTTTATCATATGTTCAATGACGAAATGGGCTTCTATTTGAAGAGTCTTTGAGGATGTATGTGTATGTACGTGTGTATGTGAGTATAGGTAAACGTACATACGTTTTGCGTAAAGCTACGTAAACGTAAATTAAATATACTCGCAGGTGAGAAGCAACCACACACTTCTAGATATCGTAAGCGCCGATCTTTCCTGATACCATTAAACGATAATCAAAGATGTCGTCGATATGACGAATCAATTGGAAACTCGCGTTATTCCCGAACAAATTAATCGGGAATCGAGTTAGATGGTTTGTCGTATGATAAATCGAATCACTTGACATTCAACGAGCGGGTTTATATATATACACTCAGATTATAATCTCACATCGCCTTCGGAATAGTTGAAATACCATTTTTTTTTTGTGATCCCAACCAGGACGGTAATCAAGTTGTAAATATCAGTAATTTTGATTCTCGTAACTATAGCGATATTGCACAATAGCTGATAATATCTAAGTCTTGAATAATAATTAATGAATGTTCGCAGTACGCGCGATTGCATACACCGATTGATAATCGTTATAATCACCTGCACCTGTCGAACATCGTGCAGTAAAACCTGCCGGTGAAATTAATCGCAGAATAATATCGTCGCGATGAATGACAATGATTCGTCAAATTTGCCATTTCACAATCATTACACTATCGTAGTACATGATACTATCTGCCGGCGTCCACACACGCGGAAGTGGCAAACCGAGAGCCGACGGTATTCTGATAATCGTTAATCCGGTGTATATCCTGAGCTCATAGCGTTAAGCGTTCAACGATTACGGGGCACTATTACGAGTTTTACGATATTCTAGTTTTTGCTACTTCTATTTTTTTCTCTATGATGAGGAAAAAACAACTGGTAATGGAGATTTTTTCGTTCGATCAAAAATTCATTACTCCAAAAATAATCGAGGTTTCGAAATATCGTTCCGCATTACCATAGTGGCACATTTCGTGAGATTATTCCGAAAGTTTAATCTACAATTACTTCAAACGGTGCATTTGCAGAAATTTACTACTTTATAGGGTAGAATTATCATAGCTCGGTGGCGGTTTCTTCGTTAAACTACCCTGTACTACCATTTTACATCGTAGGAAGATTCCCTGATCGATACGAAAGATATGACGATTCGAAAATACATTTCAAGAAAGGGATCCACATATATTCCCGCTTAATAAATCCAGAGTGAATTGATGTACGTCTGATTTTACGAGTGTATCGTTGCCTCTACTGTGTCTCCTTGCACGACGTGTTTTCTGTACGAGTCGGAATCCAATCCCGTGAGCTTATCGATCGATCGAAATCAATGCCGACGATCTCCACGAGGTGAAAAGTTTCGCGGTGTATGTAGGTAGGTATATTTGAATTGCTACATCTAATAACGCTGAAACATATTGTTTCAATTGTGAACTCAACTCGCGATGTTTACCCAGGATTTTTGCCTGATGCAAGATAAAGTCTCGCTAATATCCGTCAACAGTACCGACCCGTGCTCTGCCCTGACTTGATAAGTTGTTCGGGGAAAACCGTTCTGTGTCAAGCCACCATAAACAATTTGACATTTAACAATTGTTCACGGATGTCTAACGAGTCATAGGCGTGTCCTCGATACTTGTTCTCTTTGTCGGTGTAACGTTCATATTTTATCAACGACATGCGATACAGAAAAGAGGAAAATCCAACTGGGGGTTGGGATTTTCTCCTTTGACTTTCTGGGAATTCTCAATGGACGTTGATTGCGGTCTACAACTACATACGATATCGCGTTAACTGGTTAACTGGTATATTATCTCACAAACTGCGGTTACCCGCTGGAGATAAGGAACTAAGACGTAAACCCAACTTTCCTCTCGTATATGCCATTCCGTTCATCTCAATGTTGAATATAAAAGTAACATATATGCTATACGTATAATCGGAGAATAATGATTTTCAAATATCTAATAGTGTATAAAACACATTTGACGGTGTTTAAAAAGAGATTTGAATTCAGCGAGTTGGTATATTTGATGTAAAGCCTCGCCAGAGGCACACCGAATCGTTTTCGTAACTGTGATTTAGAAAAAAATTTCGCCTTTCACTTCGATCAACTACTTAGCCAATGTCAAAACCCAGAATTATATAGTTAAGATTTGTGACAAGAATACCAACAAATGGAGATATAAAAAGAACAGTATTTGCTAAAGTGGAGTTATTTATGCTTGGGTACTCACCAGTTCGGCGAAAGGCAGGTGGTGATCATCGGTTTGACAAATTTCATCGACTATCTGAAAGGCAAAAGAATGTCAATTAGGTACGGTACGAAAAAAAAAAAAAAAAAAATGTTACAAGAGAGCTGGAGCTGTTAAGCCCAGGTTGTTGGTTAAATCGGTTAAATGCATCATTGGTTAATTGCAAATCAGCTTTAGTCTTGGGCAATTAACGAGGTCGACCGGAACGCAGGAATGCGTAAACCGGATTCCAAGCGTTCCGATCAAGGCCCCTGCTATCAATAACTCTCTCGTTTCAATCTCGATTCAATCCCACTTTAATCTCAATCAACCGATGCTTCGACCAATAATTCTCCACGCTGCGCGGGACCGGGTTCATAAAATACATCTATACAACAGCCATTGCTTAGTAGGTATCTGGTAGGAAATTGAAACGTATTCAAGTTAAATTCCCATCGTATTCTCAAAATCTTACGTGGCTTACGACACAAGGGGGTTGAATACGGCAAAAGGGAGTATCATTTTTTCCCCTCTTCATTCTCGACGTTCTTTGGGTTAAATTGCCGATATCAGCGATAGAAAGTGTCAAATATCAGTTGCAATTCTATGTAATTCGATCCAAAACCGTTTCATTGAAAAAAAAGTGAATTGAAAAACGAAAACTCAAAAAGCTGTAAAGTCGCGTTTGTACATCGTACAACTTTCTGCTTCAACCCTTCGAATTTCGCTATTCCAATGAAACTGAGCGATATTCTGATCCTGACACCGAATGCGGAAGCAAAAATTGTACGTCCTTTTGCTATTTATAGACAGACGATTTCCTTATTCTGTAAATCGAATGAATTATCTATGGTATCTGGCAATTACGGATCTCCGGGTGCTTGAAATGTATAAAACTCTGTATAATATGCCAAGGGTACCTGCGAGACCTGAAACCCGCAGGGCAGCAAAGTGTTATTCGTAAATGAATTCCACGCGTAATTAGCACCGGGTTTAATAATTGGCTTCCAAGGAACAGTAAGGGGAGGTCGTTAGCCACCCCGTGATGCCAGACGCGCGGGCGAAAATAGCTATGGCACAGCAGCGAGGATCCTCCCCGCCCCGATTGAACCTTAAGAATAGGTTTCTCCCTTAACTTCGTATTTTATTCAGGAACAGCCACCATCGACTTTGGCTGGACGGAATATTGCGACGTTCAAGAATAGGCCACGTGGCCCCCCCCCCCCCCCCCCCCCGCCCCCCGCTTGTGCCCATTCGCAAAAACAAAAAAAAAAAAAAAGAGAGAGAGATAGAATAAGAGAAGTCTAATTGCGCAGTCGAGAAATGTGTTCAAGATTTTGCGACTGTATATATACGCAAACCCACCCAATCCAGCCAACATCTAAGTACTGCAAAGGTGCTGCGTAGGCGGCAAGTGAGAAACTAAACTTTACGGCAAATGCTGAGCGTGGCTATATCTACATATGTATCCGAGGTAGCTATAGACATAGAAATTTGCTAGGTATATAACCATGAGTTTCAGAATAACTCGTTGATACTGAGTCAAGCCATTAGGTAGAAATTTGACATTCCTACGTTTCATTGATACGATTTCGAGGGATTGCATTAGATAATGCGGGAAGTAGTCGTATTCCGATTTTTTTTAAAATTGATTTTTCAATGGATTTACGTGGGCGATCGCGTACGTATGTATGGTATACAAGTACAGCCGGATATTCACCTACCTACGTACGCATCTTGTATATATATATATATAATGTATGTGTACTTACTGCACCCGCGGGAAACGAACCGCATTCTCCTAAAGAAAGTAGCTTCGAGAACTCGATTTGTTGGCTATTGCGCTAGGTCAGATTTTCTGCTCCTACGAGCGGCTAATTGAATTCATTAACTGCAAATCTGGTGTTTGATCAATGTGGCTTGTAATACACGAAGATATATCCTCGTTCGAGTCAAGTCAGATTAAAGTTACTCTCGCATTCCACGGACCCAGAGTCATTTCGTCGCTTTTGAACTCTCGTACCTACTAAACAGTCGATGACTGATCGTACTTCAAGTGCCCAATTAAGGCTTAAACTTTGCGCAAAACCGGAGACTCGATTACCGAGATATTTATTTATCAAAAGCGTGTCGGTGCAGGACCTACTAATTTTATTAAAGAAATCGATGTCAAGGCAGCCCCCCGTCGTTCAAGGAATCCGTGACTGCCTATTCTATCAATAATTAATTATTTTCGTTTCTCTGATGGTGTAGGTGCCGCACGGTTACCTGGACTTTGATCTGTTTACAGTCGTCACTTCGTAAATTGACGTCAGTTTCTTGTTGTTGTTGCTCAATATTGTCCGGGTATATCTGAAGTGTTCACCGCAAGAATAACACGACACGGTAATTCACGAAAGCGGATCTTTCAGTAACGGAGAAGAGGAAAGTTAAGAAGAAAAAATCAGAAAAAAGGGAGCCACTTGCGATTAAGAAGAAGGAAAACACGACCGGGTATCGCAATGTTGATAAATATAGCACGCATTAATCATTGATTCGCGTAATGGCTGAATGCAGATTACGAGAATATAATTCCCCGGAAATGTATATAATACCCCGTGGATCAATGTCAATATATTTGACGCCGAAAGACACAGAGTCTGATTATCATTTTTCGCATGTCCTACGGCTTCCTGCAGATCCCCGGGCAAATAGCTTGATAATTATTTTTTGCAATTTTAGACGAATCAAAGTATTTTAATCCGACACAGCTGGCCCCATGCATTATTAATGTACCTGCCTACCTACCTACCAACTTCCTAAAAAATTTCTCAAGACTCCTTTTCGCCACAAGTAATCCCAGTTTAATGAGGAAAATATGCATTTTAATATCTCTCTGCAGGCCTCGTATAGTAGCAGGGCCACTGATCGAACTGTGTTATTATTCTTGACAAATGAGTCAGGCACCTACCGTGCGACATCTTATGACGTGAAAAGTAAATCCTCTGCGGTTGTTTATCATTTAGAATAAATATTTTCAAGCTTTCGGTGAAAAGTTCCTTCGAATTTGTATAGGTACACATGATTATTTCCACATGACTATAATACACGCGTTTAATGTATCACTTGGCACCTCGACACGCGCGCATTTGAGGGTCTCTTCAATTGACAGGTATAGCCCTCGAACTACCTAGACGAAGTGAGCTCGATTTCTTCAGGTTTATTATTTGGCCTGAACGCAAGCAGAGGAACAGTCTTTAGAAAATACGCACCTTAGACCATATCTGAGTAAACTTATTGCAGCGTACATAAATTTTGAAGAAAGTTTACAACGTGGGAAGCGATTGTGCAAAACATCACTTTCAATTTGTATCATGTTCTAACAACGATAACTAATTAGCCAACAATCAGCAATTAAACTGTTCGTGCTTCGTTGGCTTCGTCATAACGGGTCAATGAGTACATATCGACTAGATATTATTGGCATAATTGATTGTTTACACACGAGACATGAGATACCGTGAAGTGACTACGACGACATCGACCCTAGGTTGTGATAAACATTGTAATACCGTCGCAGAAGCGAAAGACGATTTTTTTTATTCACGTTGGATTTTGACAGGGAAAACCACAGGACGGAATATATGGCGTTGAGGAAACGACCCGCGTGCACTTCGCGTATGTTATAATGCGACTTTCCGTTCTGGAAGAGAAAAAACAACAACTAATAAGGTGAAAATAATTAACCGCAACGCAACGGGAAGTTTACGCAGAAGAGGAAAACTGAGCCGCATATACACTGAATGTTAAAATGTCGTCTGAATGCTGCCGAGCCATGGTCCACCGCCAAGGACAAATCGACTGATATCGGTAGGTAAATCGGAATATGGAAGATTCTTACAGTCAACAGGACAATAGGAGGAGAAGAAAAGAATGAAAAAGAAATTCATCAAGATAAGAGTACCAATTTTTGTCGGCTGCTATAGAGCCGTGCCAAAAACTGAATTAGCATTTTAGGCGAAGATTGTGGATCAGCGATTTTTCTTTTGCTAAAAATACGTCCTTGGCATATCGTGGGTACTACATTAATCTTATGTAACACTTTTTGTCAAGTATGAAACATTTTTCCTGGGGTAGTGCCATGCTGATATTTATAAATACTAGCGTATGAGTTTAGCCAGTCTCGTGCCAAGTACAATAAATACTTGAAAAAGGCAGGTATGTAGTTCGTCGATTACTGAATTTCGGTCAAAATGTCCCGATCATTGGCAGTTAGAGGTGCTAATCTATGGCATTGGCGAAAAATTGGCGAAAAATGTTCAAATAGTGTTGAAATCGGCGTAGAATTTTCTTCCGTTCCCGCCAAAAAATCCGTCTATGTATCTTCGACCTCCCTTCTTTTTGTTGTTGTTGACACAATGGACTCTAGCGATATGGTTGCCAGTTTCTTTCCAGGAAGATTAGACGTCGGTGCGGTTGAAAACAACGAAAATCTTGGAATTGAGATGCCGCGGGTAAAGGTCCTTTTCAATCCTCGAAGGACTTCTTCTTTGCGCTTTTGCGGCGTTGTAAATTATCAGGTTCAGCTAACCGACCAAACGACCGACCATAGTTCCTTGTTGTTTTAGGATCCTTTGGCACGGCTGCAGGGACCAAGGGAGGTATGGCTTGCCGACAAGGTCGAGGAGGCTGGAAGCGGATCGTGTGGAAAATAGGTTCGGTCTGTTAGGAAGTAGATGCATCATCAGCTCCCTGCACACAGTGTCGAATATAAGGTGAAAAAACCTTCCTGGAACAAGCGGGGCGGGAAGCAAGAAAGCAACGTTTTACCTAAATGCCAGTGCTAAACGGTATGATCATTCTCAGCCGATACTTGAGGCGCATATTGCCTATTTTGAAAGATCGATATTGGGCATTGAGTTACGATACTGGCTTCGGAGAATAGCGTAATAATAAGCCATTGTTTAACGAATGATGATGACAGAACCGTCCGATGGTCCTATGCTTTGAAATTTTGAAGCTTTTATCATAGTATAGAAAATTCGGAATCCTTGGCGACTGCTGGGGGTCGAGATAAGGGCGGGTTTTGTTCTCTAATTGAAATTTCCACTCGCCATGCGACGACGTTGACGACGTCACTCTCTGTCGTTGATACCGATTCCCCCGGTGCCCTCTGACAGACTTGTTTACCCGTCTGTAGCATCGGCTTTCTCCTGTGTATGACGGAGCATTGTACTGATCTCTCCGCGCAATACGTAAACATCGCAACATCGGAGAAGCTCGGGGGAAAAGGAGGGAATTGAGGAAAAGGGGATAAACAATATCGCCGTTTGTCAGTCCGACTGTTCGTTCGTCCGCACGCGAGGCGCAAAACTCACTTGAAAACAAAGGGAAATGAGAAACTGAGTAATACGTATAGGTATGCCCGGGCCATCCACACAACTACGTCTTGTCCGATGTCCGATGTCCTCGTCTTCGTCCTCGCCGCGGATCTGGTGCGATGCACGCACGTGGCGAATACTATTATTATTCGTCGAATGAAAACAACCCGTCGAGCGATACTCGCTATAAGATAAACTCTTCGGGCTTTTCACCCGAATCAAATCCGAAGTGGGGAGAAAATTCAATCCTACGATTACAATTAGTCAAAAATCAATTGATTTCTTCGCCAAAGTTCATTTCGTATTATCAGCATCGTCGCATTTCAAAAAACACCTGTTACACGAACCTATACGTACATCGTTGGAAATCGAATTAGCAAAATTGTCACAAAAAATGCCGTCAATTTTCCGGGTCGGGATTGAAGTTTAGAGTTCCAAAAGTTCCGAACAGTCAGAATTCCGAACTTATTTGAGACGCAATTCTGAGTTTTCAGAATCGTTAGAGTTCAGAAGTTGCAAATTCCACAGCGTCAAAATGCAGACAGCTCAAACACCCGAAAGTTCAAAATTCAGAAGGTCCAAAAGTCCGCGGATTTAAGGGAAGCTTGTTGCAAACCCGTCAAATAAACGACGTTGCATAAGCGAATTCCGAGATTCGGAGTTTTGGCCTTTCGGATCCTTAGCTTTCGGAATTTTGAACCTTCGGTGTTTTTCGATTCGCAGTTTTTTAAATTGGCTCGGTAGACTTTCGGAGAAATAGTCTTTCTAAAAACTGTCAGTCAGTAGTATCAAAATCCGGAATTTTTTTTCACAGCTTTTGAAACTTGAAATTTCAATCCCACCCTAATTTTAGAATAAAAAAAAGAAAACATCGTTTTCGTTTATTAAGCCCAAGTATGGATTTTCCCAATCATGAACTGTTTTCTGATTCCCTTGATTTAGCGGGAAGTAGACATCGAACGATTGTCAAGGGGCTTAGCAATAAAAAGTTGTTGATACAACATTCTGAAGCGTTTTGTATAATTTTTTGTTGCTCGTTGAGCAGTAAATTTCTACGATTTTCGCTGAGTGTTATCACTTCGATTAAATAATGTTCCCGACAAAGTTTCCTGGTTCGCTATCGCCACTTCCTCCGCTTGATTTAGTCGCTAGAGGCTGCAGCCTAAGATAAGATTAAGGATTTTGTACTTTCCGCGTTGATTATCTTTATTATTCTAATTGAGGCTGTGTGGACCAGACTCTTTCCTCGTAGATAAAAAACAGGAAAAAAAGCATCGCGTTCTGACCTCATATTTGATGACAGATCGATAATGATTCTCTTCTAGAATTGGAGGCACGAATTGAAATCGTGTAAAGTTCATGTTTCAGCCATACTTATATGGAAAACGAAGAAACTGACTGAATCGTGGTTGGAAGAAAACTAACGGTGTAATACGTAATTATCAATGATCCTCAGAATTTCAGAAGTTCCCCCTATTTCGCTATCAGGACTTGATCGCCTGGGAGAAAATCATCTGTTCCTGGTTGTATCGAGTGATAAAGTGAATTTCATTTCGCAAATAGAGAGAGAAATTGCTATGATGCGCCATTTCAATAATTCGGAAGAAGATAACGAGCCATAAAATCGGATTACGAAATAGGGGAGCAAAGTTTTGGGAATAAATTGCATAACTCGGTCTCGCCCTCTGTGTCTCTATGTCTTTAAGTCTGCAAGTGTCATTTAGAGTGCGATTAATGCCACAAAATCGGATCGTCGAAGAGAGAAAGAGCAACATTGAAATCGTTGTTGTTTCGTCCTGGATAATAAAATCTACCTATATGTACAGGAGGCACGGTACGAGTACCGCAAGCTTCGCGTTGCACATTGAAAAATGAAAATATTTTGTAGACTCGCTTATTACACTTGGGCACGTAATAACGCCACGCGCGGGCTTCCAGTAACGAACAAGTAAACACGATGAATCCCATCTGTTTGTTTCACCGGCTGTTTTTTCGCGACCGCGATATTTTTTTGCTCCTGTTTTTCCTCGTCCTTCTCCTCCTCTTCACTTCCCTACACCGAATCGTCATGTTCGGACGAACAACATACGTATGCATTATACAAAATGCAAAAAGCAGGCTGGTTCGTGTTACGCCAAAGTGTCTTTGACCGGGTCAGGCGATGATATCTCCAGAGTAGGTCAGCAGGTTGTACATACATTGATTTGATTATAATTTTGCAAACGCTTAACTTATTCAAATATTATCAAAGCTATTTATACACTTTTCGGCAAATGTCAGACCGTCAAACATGCCCGATAACGACGCCAGGATTTGATACGAGATAAAAATGACCTATGAAGAGAAAAAAAAAAACAACGTCCGAGATCTCTGGGAATTTCCAACTAAAGTTCACGGTCGTTGTCGTCGATTGCTATTTACAAAACATCGTATAACTTTCCATCAAAAACAAAAAACAAAAATCAGTAAACTTCGGATTCATTTACAAGCAAACCTAAATCGTCTGCAGAATCTAGCTGTACAGGATCACCCAGTTTTTGTAATAAAAATAAAAAGTAATGGAACATTTTCGAGACTCGAGGTTGCGAAAAAAGCAGCGGGTAGTAAAAATTTGCAAAAATTCTTAATCCGGGCTACGCGTGCCGGAAATGTTCTTTGATGGTAAAGGGATTCGGTGTATATGATACATAAACTAAAGTAGGTATAGTTCAAACAAAAGACAGGTATGAAGTTGACCCTTTTAATTACCGGCACATTGCGGCGTTACTTTCTCGTCAACAATACCTGGCATACCATAAATACCCCCGGTGCGCCCCAGAGAAAATTCCTTACCGAATAAACAAAATTCCAACGGTAATCATTACGGGTCAAATAGAACGTTATACGTAGATACGTATATTCTTGTAGATACAGGTCGATGAGTAAAGAGTTGTTTATTGCAAGTCGACGGGGTTTAAGGTAAGCTCCAGTAAACAGAAATAAGTAGCGGTAAGTAGAATTGTTGCAACGAACGCACGTGTCCAAGGGACATTTTGTAGAAAATATATCAGCAGAATAAACCGTTCGAGGTATCCATAAAGTTATACGGCGATAAGTTGCGAGGATATTTCCTTGAAAATTTTCTATACCTTATATGGCAGTGAACAATACCTACTTGAATTAATATCACCGTTTGCGACGAGGTGCGATTTTTTAGAATATTTTCAAGAAGGAAGAAACTTTCAAACTTTCCGCGAATATGTCAAGCCATTTTCTGTATAACTTGCTCCTGCGGTAGTTCGAGTAAAGAATTAAGACATGTCTAGATTTTGTCATAAACATGAATACTCGGTCTCGGGAAGCGCTATTTCGCGAAATCTACTGCCCGTATTGTACGATTTATCGTTTGCTATTAAAACCTGTAATTGTATAGGCGCACGGAGTTAACGCAATTACATCTTGAAGTCTAGTACCCCAGTGCGCGTCTAAATTATACTGTATAATAAACCGTTATACACGCGGACAATTACAAAGAGGATATATCATATACCTTATAGGTACAGGAATATTGTAACGCAACAATTTCCACTACTCGCGCTCCCTGAGGTGCGTAAGAAATTATATTGAATTAACAGCCATTTCGTATACTCCAGCTTTGGAACAATGTGTAATACCGTATAATATATATCTATAATATACTGTAT
This sequence comes from Ametastegia equiseti, assembly GCA_963989295.1. Lineage (NCBI taxonomy): Eukaryota > Metazoa > Arthropoda > Insecta > Hymenoptera > Tenthredinidae > Ametastegia > Ametastegia equiseti. Next base: position 10,169,443 of record OZ022393.1, read on the forward strand.
CATAAACATAATATAATACAATATAACATAATACACCGAGGCGGCAAACGCTTACACATATACAGCCGCTACAGTACCTACCTATCTCTACCTACAAACTTCTTCCTGCGTATAACAACGGGAATATTGTAAATTGAATATAAACATTTGCTCCTGTTGTTTCGCAAAGTCAGCATAAAGGGTTTAAGAACCCCGAGGCATAGGGAGCGAGTCCCTCGGGAATGCGTATAACAATATACGCGTACGTCCGCAGGCAGCCAGGCAGAGGCTGGCAGGCAGGTTGGAAGGGCAGGGAAAAAGAGAGAGGTAGGTAGGTAGGTAGGTAGGTAGGTGGGTAGGTAGGCAGGAGGCACGCACTCGTGAGCAAGGTAGTAATTACGGAAAATTAAACGGTGGTCATTCGCTTGATAAATGCGTCGTTAGTTCGCGGTTCTTTTAATGTATTTATGACATATCAAATATTTGACCAGCTCCTGGTACTTAAAACTGGTAATTTGTTCTGTCGATTAGACTGGTCATTACTACTATATGGCTGCGTACAAGACCTGTTTCTATACATACCTGCTATTCCAAAAGTATGGATTCAATTTCAAAGATCTATCAATAAATGGAACAAGTTTCTTGAACCCCACAAAATTACTGCATATCAGATTCGGAGGTTTTTCGCACACGCTAGACTTCATACGTCCCGCAACGCAATAGCGTCAGGATGCGAATTAGTAGCGCAATCATAATATGTACGTCCGTAGCATCAGCTAGTAAACTGAGATTAAAGAGACCTACATGCGAATCTACGTTCAATTTCTATAAGTAATGAATATTTAAAACGACACAGGTGCAACGTTACTCCGTCTATCTGTTGGCAAAAGTTTTTACTTCCGAAATGATTTGCCGAAGCTTGAATTATTATTAAAACTTTCTCAGGGACTTCTGTCGTCCCGCAGTCTAGACTCTAAACTCAGCTGGCTACATATGTATAATTGCAGAATACGTCGGTTCTCTTTGCAGAGCTGAAAAAAAAAACCAAAAAACTAACGTCTATAAGTCTGCTAACGAAAACGTTGAGATTCGCGTTCCTCACGATTGCGAAAATTGGAAATTAATTTGGAACTGAAGAGCATCCGGGGAGTAAGACTCTTGGCAAAAATGAACATTCGCAATTTGCAATTCGGTTGTAACAATAGCGAATTACAATCCCAATGTCAAGTTCATATCGAAGAATGAGGATTGGCAAGCTTGTAGAATGGAATGTAAAATAACCGGAGCTACAAATCTGCGAGTAGGTATAGAGAGTCGCAAATCGTACGAGAGACTCCAGTTGACGGAGATCACGGATCTGTAACTGGTATCCGAGGTGTTGGAAAGCCCCCCGACTGTGCAGGAGGCTTCGACAAGGTAGACAAAAGGTTAAGCGACTGAGTGAGCAGACAATGCTCGAGTTAGGATGGATGGAGAGAAAGGTGGGCAGGTATTTATTCTACAAGGCGTATTTTCACCATTCGAGGTGAATCCCGAGTATTTGACATTTGTTTTTATTTGTTTTTATATCTATCATCGTCTGGGGGATTTTTTCGCATCGCAGACGATAAAGAGGCACCTCATCTCTGGCCATACCTCGGGATTTCTAAACCCAGACGATCCCCCTGGTGTCTCGTAATATCATTCGGTGTGAACGGACCTTAAACGCGAGACGGTCGTTCATTCACAAGAACCCCTGCGGGCCCCTGGACCGTTTCACGACGCATTCCTTCGCCAAGACCACCGAGCCTTTGGCCTTCCATTTCCTCCACGCCGATGCAGAATGCAGACCAAACAAAGCTGCCTCAAGTGGTGGTCAACTTTCACGCGCTCCTACGACTCCAGGAATTTATTTAATATCCAATCCAATATTGTCCTGGAGTAGGACGAGCCGCAATGAGCAGGTATTCATTGGAGAAATTTTTCTTTCATTTCAAATTCATTGCCTGGTGATAAGTCGGTTGAAAAAAGGTCATTTTGAATAGCAAGGATAACCTGGGTGAGCTTGACGATGGTTTCCACTTCATGAACGTTCTTCAGTTTTACTGCACTCTGTCGCTTTGCTCGAACGCAATTGCGGTTTTGTGGTTCATCCGTCTAAATGATAGACATTAAAACTTGAATGTACATCAACCACGATTCTCCTGGGTATATATAAAGTATAGCTGAAAGCCGAACGGATTCTCCATGATCTTTCGTTGCAACCCACCGCCTCTCGTAGGCCTTCCACGAGATATTAAGATCGCCTTAATTATCGAGATCCGCGATGGATAAAGAGTCCGAATCGAGTCGAAGAAACCTGTCACTTCGATCGCGATAAGAATAACTCTCTCGCAGAAGGACGATCGTAAATTTCGGATTATTTTTCTCACCACATCAGCCTTCCGATCACTTAAATTTACCGCATTCCCCTTATCGAAGTGGTGTTTTATCGCTTTATTTTATCTCCAAGGTTTACCCTCGTTTCGCCACATTTCGCACGCTCCGATATTTTGCTTACAATTGTACATATAGATACTGTCAGGAGCAGTTATACCCTACCTTGAAAAGTAACGAAAGAAAAAACAACCTTTCTCGTAGTCTGTTGATCAATTTTATTATCCTGTCTCTTAAACATCGGACACCGGATCGACTTTATATGCTGCCGATTTCTTCATTATCATCATCATGATCCGTGATAGGTTCAACGGATGAGATATATATGGGATTTTATTGGTCCATTGATCCTGGATCAATCGGTCTCGTCCTTGTCCTCTTTGGTTGAAAATTATTGTCCGGACGAGGATGACAATGTCTGACAAGAACCCATTTTATCACAGATATACATGTTACAACATTCCACCTTCGAGGTTGAACCTGTTTGGTGATATTCTCATTCTCATTCCCATAAACGAGCCAATAAACATCCGCGATCTATCCCACGCTTTATGAATCGTTGGATACAAACACGTACTGCAAGAATATATATATGCGTACCTACTCTTGTACCAACAACGAAACGGGATATGCTATGGACCGTGGAGAGCCAGTTATGGTACTTCATCAGTCGCAAAAATGACGGATGCTAATTCACCGTGCATTGTGTAGGTAAAAATATGATTTGGGGCACGAAATTCCCGTTCGCTACTCGTCAGGGACCCAGGTTGGTAAGTAAACGATGTTTGCGTTCAACGATGGCGCATTGTCTTCTTGGCCTTATTAAGCGACGACCTGCTGGCAGGGGCCTTTTGTTCGGTGGCCCAAGTTTCTCGACATTTCTCCTTGCGGTTCGGCCCCAGTTACCATGTATTCTGTATACCTGTACCAAGGAGCTGTTTACCCGGAATCCAAGGCGGTTCCCTTCTTCCGTCGAGGACAACGAAGACTTGCGAAGAAGCTGACAAGCAAGAGACACGCTTCTTCAATGAGGTACCATAAATAGTGAGAAGACTTCTTCTTCAGAGCCTCGTCGCTGTCTCTTTCACTCTTTCTCTCCCTCTCTTAAAAATGTCTAATACTTCGCCATGTTTTGCCTATAGGAAGTTGTCAAGCGTTAAGGGTTTTGTCGCGATTTTTCCCCTTGTTATTGCTACTGTTCCAAAATCGCTACTCCTCTATTCGCAAGCCTTTTCACACATCCGGTTTTTAACAAACAGAAGAATAACTGCAGGCTAAGAAAGCGCAGGGAAAACATTCCTGAACCATTGGATATGTTGACTTGTCCCATACCTACACAATTAGCCATTCAAAGCGGCGAGCATTGCACTTGAGGATATACTGACAGTGTGAAACGTTTCTGTAGGTACGACTAAACATACTCCGGGCCGGGCCCCATACGAGGTTCTTGTTTATCTGCATCGAACTACGTCTAGGCCATGGGTATAGTATACATACTACTCGGCAAAGTATTCCGTTTTCAAGGGTGACGTGTGAGGCCCTAAAAATGCCTCGGATTCTAGGAAGATGACGGCCGGGCTGCTTACGACCCGCAACTTTACCTGTTCGTTACCATTGCTGAATGGGTGAGTCGGCCTGTCTACTGGCTTGCTTGGATTGTGGCCCTACGGCACGACACAAGCACCACCACCACCACTACCACCACCACCACCACCTTCTCTAGCCCAAACGTCGGGGCTTTCGGTAGAGGTAAACACGGGACCAAGAACTGTTTTCGGTCGGCTTCTCGCTCGGACGTCGCATTCCATTTGCCCGGGTCTTTTGAGAAATTTATGTGTGAAAATCTTTTTTTTTTCTTTCTCTTTTTTTTCCTTCTTTTTTTTCGACCGCGGCCGAGAGCCATGGACTACGTGTGGGCCTCGTCGAGACCGACCCCCGGTATGTTAGTTTCTGGAATTTTGGCGCCAAGACGGCAATTCACCGCTTTGTGTGCGGTCATTCAAGCCCCGAAGTAGACTAAACTAGTTTCCGAGATTTCCCACACGAGCGTAATTAGTCAGAGGTACTTAACTGGCGGTGAACGAATTTTTCTTTGTATTTTTTTGTCGGCTCCCTCTTATTTACTTTCTTCATTTTATTTGATTTAAACAATTTTTTTTTTCATTTCCTATTTCGTGTCAACCGGTAAAAATGCAGCCCCTGTCGCAGGGCGCCTCGTCGCTGCCATTCAAATGCTAATAAACGTCCAAACTAATTAGATGATGACAACGGGACGTTGGGCACGTGTAACGCAAGGACTGTGTAGCACGAGTACTTACGTTCTCGTTCTATAACGACGCACGGGAGCCCAGTACGGTGTATAATTATATGCAAATTGACGTGTAAATAAACATATCTGTAAGGTATACAAGTTTGAATCGTGTCGCAACGAGGAACCGGCTTATATGGACTCGCTCGGGTTTAATGATATACGGCCTCTTGATTTATCTACGTTTATTTTGCTGTTTTTATTTATTTTTTTTTTGTTTGTCAATTTTTCCACAACTTCTTTCATTTCTGGGATGAAACTCAAAATTATATTCTACACGCGCATGTAGAAAAATCGATCAAGTCGGTATCGAGGTGTAACAATAGAGAGGTCGGATTTAGGAATGAAATTGCGATTTCCAACCACCACCAGAAACACCGAGGCCTATAGATACACACGTAGGAAAAGGCATGAAAATGAGAAAACTCTTGGGAAAATACGAGAACCTCTCAGTTCTCTCAACGTTGTTCAAAGACCCTGAACTAGGATTCTGCTCCGAAGGCCTTTAGAAGTTTTCTAGTTGAATGGGCAGCGCAGGTAAAATCCAGACACAAAGACACGCCGACATTCCTCGACAGGCCCCGAAGGAAACAATCTCGATAGCTTAAAAACCTGGGCTTTCCGTCAGCCAGTGCATTGTTAAGCAATGAATTTTCTGGAAACTCATTGTACCCCTGACTCTGACCAATGTGCAGCTGGCCATCGCGATGAACGCTTGCCCTTATGTCCGTCTCCCTGTCCGTGCCAACAACCAATAAATTATTCATAAGACCAGCCACGGGCTGAAGCAATTGTTGAGAAAATAGCTAGCTTCCTCTTTGATTTATTAATACTCGTATAATTTCATTACGTACACGGAGGAATAATTTGTGGAAGTAGTTATTACGAATTCTAATTGCAGTCGGAAGGTATCGCGCACCCGCGCTGTTCCAATGAATTTTATAAAGGCTCGATTCGTCGAAAGCTCAGTTTTCCTCATGCACAGAAACCTGTGGTAAATCAATTGCATCATCCAATTTTCAATAATCTGTTGATTGATTTGCCATAACTAAGCTCGATCAAGCTAACACAATCCCTCATTCGTGTAACTATAATGACCAAACAAACCAATGATGCCAGTGAATACATCTCTAATGGAACGAAGTACAATATCAGCGTGAGAAAAGTAAAGCACAATATCTCTACCATTAATTAGAAACTCGAAACTAGGAAATAGCTTCCATTCTTCGACGCGTCCAATGGTCAGTTTTTTTACCTGCAGCATAGGGAATGACTTCATTACGACTAAAAGGTTTTCGGGCTTTACAACACGATGTTCTTCTACCTTTCTCATCGATTAATTGTTGTTCCCCGCGATGTTATAGTTAGAAGTTAATTCAGGCTCGAAGGATACGTCCGTAAGGTGAGGGTATAATGTGCAGGTAGGCGTGTTATCAGCGAACTCGAGTGACCGTGGCGAAGGAGTATAAGCTGTGAAGTAGTCGGTACCTTTGAAGGGCTTGAAAATTCGGGAGACACCTGTTCAGACACCTGTTGGTACCACCAACATCCAGACGCATCTGCTGACTTGATTTTCGAAGTAACCTGATTACGAGTCTCGGGAGATTGTACCATTTATCCCAAAGTTGCAGAGGCTGCGATGTCTTATCATGGAATACGGAAGGAAACGTAATCAACTAATTCACGAAAATTTATCTTTACGCGTGTTTGACGTAGAAGCGCGTAGTTCTTGCGTAAAAAGAAATTTAGTCCAACGAGTATGATGCTACCCAGTTTTACTACTCCTTGGCGCCTCGTTAAGAGCAGATTGGTGTTCGATTATCGCGTCATTTATCAAGCATTAGCTAGTTAGTATTAGCTCGACTATATACCGAGATGCATTTAGGTTGATTGAAAACGATATACACGTTTGAATTTTGTTCAATTACCATCGGGATCGCGTGAATTGGAATACATATATATAGGACGTGTCTGTGGGAGGGAAACAGGTCGCCCTGAGCTAGAAGCGACGTAGTCCGATTCTTGGCTCTTGAAAATATTTTTACTCAATTATAGTAATGGGTATAACCGTAATTAGCACGTACGTCGTTTACTTGTGCAATTAGTACCCCGAGCTTCGAGAGCGGAACACGTACTCGACACTTTCGGATGAGCGAGTGGATAAAGAACCGAGGTTTTCAGTCTTCGGTGATATTCCGAAGGTATATGTTCTGTTTCTTTTCATCTTCGAACGAGAAGAGAACTAGAGGAAGAGGAATGTCGTTCTGATGGAGTTTGTTTGATATTGGCAGGACTTTGGTCGGAAGAATTCCTCCCGCTTCTTACCCCTGGGGTCCTCTTCCCTCTGGCACACAATGCACACATACATACATGTATACATATGTTCACCCATATGCCCCGGGACGGCAATACACTCGGCTAGAGTCACGGTGTGCAGTACAACGCGACAGTCTAGACAAGATTACCGAGTGCTCGGCTTTGTTGCGGCTGCATAGGAGGCCGAAATTCTTCCTTAGAGACCGCGGCTGCAGCAGCAGCAGCAACAGCAGCTCTCCTTTCCTCTCCTGCGTCCGCCATTTTCTCTCTACGAAGTGCATGACGTAACACCTCCTCCATTTTCCGTTTCCGGCAACTTTATACCATCAGGTTCTTACCTCACGCCAACCAGTATACCCACCTATACCTAGCTACCTACCCACCTAGCTACCTACCTACCTACCTACCTACCTACCTACCTATCTACTAGGATACAAGAATCGCTTTGTCGCGGAACGTTCGCCCGAGGTCATTTCCGGTTTCGCGCTGCCACCCGACTCCTGTCCTCATATGAACATTGCTTTCAGTGAATTTACTCTGTCCACGAGATTAAACGCTATATATATATATATATTCCTTGGAATATCAAACCGCGAGGAATTAATTTCACCACCGGTTTAATTTTATTTTCTAATCATAATATGGTCGTTGTCGTCGGAATACTCGAGTTTAAATTTCACTCAGTTTCTTATCTCCCACCGTTGTTTGATTGCTTCGATAGACCTAAACCGTTATCTCACTGCCGCGCAGTTAACTGCGTCGTATTTTTTAAACTCGTTTATAGAGCCTGGTCCTGAATGACAAAATCTTCCATACGCCCTCCTCCTCCTCCTCCTCCTCCTCCTCCTCCTCCTCCTCCTCCTCCTCCTCCTCCACGTGTTTGACAGATTGAGCAATGATCTGAATTCTTTTCGACACAGTTATAATATAACTTTCGCAAAAATCCTGAAATCATTTTTTGCGAAACGATTCTGGTCCGCAACGTTGGCGTAGGCCACTGGCCAGAGTGATTATAAAAAAAAATTCTACTTCCAAAGCCCACGTTTTCCGCCGAACACTAAGGCATCGCGATCTCTGTATATGGCAAGGACGTAGGCATTATGTCGGTACTCGTATAGTCATCGGTAATAATTGCGAGTCCCACGCCAAAGCTATTTTCAGCATTACAAATTACAAAAAAACTGGGACGGCCTAGAAAAACTTTCGACTTTGGGCCGCAAAATTAATACATACTCACCTCAAACAGACGGAGGGTTAACCAGCGCCGAAATTCGGACTATGTCTCTAGCTGGTGGACTTATAGCTATAACGTACCGACGTGCACGGTAATGTATTGTTAAATATAGTACCATGTGGAGGGATGGGTAAGGCAACTCAATGCTGTTCGGTTAATAATAAGTCGACGCCGACGACGATGCCGATACCGACGACGACGTAGAACTAGCGCTAGCATCGAAAGGGCGGAAGTTGGTATGTTTCGAAATAATTTCTACCGAGACAACGCTACGTTTGTTTATAACCGTTCCTAGCGATAGTGGGAACCAGGCCAAGAGCACCGCGTGCCCGACGCTCGACATCAATCTTTTCTATAGTCTCGTGTTCGTCCCACTTCGCCTACCTGTCTTTCATATCCGTTTATATTCATCGGTGTTTATGTTCCGATCGAAATTGCGCACCGGGTATCGGTCCCGAATCATCATCATCATCATCATCCCACATCAGAGAAACAAGCGAGGTGCCACTGCACAAAAGAACATGAATCATTGAGTTCAGGAGTCCATGGAGTTTTGGTTAATTAATTGTTGAGTTCAGTTCGGCATCTTGGTTCATAGTCGGAATCCACAAAAGCCCGCATCTATAATATTCGGAAATGTTGGCGGATATAATTGCAATAGTTGCAGTAGTCGCATATAATGCGAAGTCACACGTGAAGAGACATCAGACATCAGACATCATACATCAGACACCAGACACCAGTCGTCTGTTAGACGAGGAAGACGAGACGCTACCAAGGGAATCTGCTGGAGCAGCGTCTGGTGCTAGAGAGATAAGATACGTCGCCGCCTCCTGTACGTATGCTATGACCCATTCGTGCCACGAGGAAAATTAAGACGAGCGTAGTGGCTGCATAGAGACAGATGACTAGGTCAGAGATTATTCAAAGACAATGTAGGTTAGTTAATCGGTTTCCTTAGCAGTGGTAAATGAAACGCGTGGTTGTAGTCTAGTCCAGATAGTCACTTCGCCAATCAATTCAGCTGAACATTCAGAGACGACTATAGTTAATTTGCTGATAATATAAGAGAGAGCGTTGATGGACTGCGAGAATCAAAGATGAGGAAAAATATCAACATTAAAGAATACCCGGAAATATGTCACTGCATATTTTCGCTTCAGAGCCGAGGGGTAAGCTGTAAAAATGCACTTAGCCCAGACGATGAAAACGTTTTAAATATTCCCCCGAGGGTAGAAACTCAACGTATGGAATACCCTGGCTTCAAAATGATTGTCACTATAAGAAGGTGTACGCACGTACGCAGGTATGTTAAAATTTCTTTAAAAATAGATTGAAGTTTGAGACGTTAAGTAATAACACCTGCTCGTGTGTATTTTACCTCATGAGCTGCCACCGCTGTGTGTGTGTGTGTATGTGTGTGTGAGAGAGAGAAAGAGAGAGAGAGAGAGAGAGAGAGAGAACACTTTAAATAAATAAAAAGAGAAACAGAAGTAAATCGGAGCAAGAAGATGAGCAGCAGGTTTACTATTGATACATCGCATTTACGCCGCAGTGTTCAAGTATTTTAACGACCATGACTCGCTTCTTGAGTTGTTACAATAGAATGAAACAACTATACATACCTACGCCGACGAAGGAGCGTGAGCAGTTAATCAACCTTCAAATACGGAAGTATACTGACGTTATGCAAGGAAACCACAGCGCTGCAGTACGTCAAGGCGAGAAAGAGAGAGAGAGAGAGAAAGAGCGGGAGAGAGAGAGAGAGAAGAAGGAAAACTGAAAAAGAAAACAACTTCGGATAATTACTCCACCTGGCGCCTCGTAATTGGTGTTTACTGTTATACAACAATAATTGTTTGTCAATATTGCGCAACGATCTCAAGTTAGCTGCATGTAACAACGTCTGAAACTCGCGGAGGGAAAGATTTTGTGCGCGTGACTTGACCTCAAGTGAGGCGTATGCAGCTGTGAGTCGACAATTTGAAACTCCGTTAATCGAGAAAAATCTTAATTAGAAATATACCTTAGTAAGTGAAAATGCAGAAAAACGGAAAGTCGCACTACAGTTTAACGACGTCGTTAGCCTTGCTCTCGTTCAACCCTTCACGGTGCAGTAGACAAGTAGGGCGCAGGGTGACTGATTGATATCTATAATGGAAAAAAAAGCCCTTCTTACCTTACCTATCGCCTGAGCTTTTGCTTCGTAGGGGAATACTTGGTAGTGTACTTGCATGACGTCACGTTGCGCGATATCGTATCGTCGATGGCCAACGTTCACGAGGTGCTCTCGAACCGTTCGCTCGTGTTTTAAGGGTTGTTGTGTTCAAAGCAAGCTTTGTTTACTTCACAGCTCACTGGGGCGTAGATAATGGCTTGGTAGACGGACTAAAAGATATCTAGGTGGAGGTGAAAATATGGGACAAACAATAACCGCCACGGTGTGCTCATCGGCACGAGTATCTGCACCGAGAGTGTGGACCTCGGTGGATATTTCCACGGCATAAAGTAATTACCTTACCCTACTCCTCATGTACCGATACTTAAACATTTTCTTTCACAATTTTATCCAGTTTCGATCAAACAGATAGACAGATATCTTTCAGAGAAAAATACAACCTCAGCATATCACACCAAAAGGCCTTCACGAAGCCGTCTATAACTTTGCTGCAATGCAATGGATGTCATCATTCGAATCAATCCTGTGACAATCCTTTCTTCCGATTTTTTCTTGCATTGGCAATATATCCGATGAATTTTTGGTCAATAAGCTTCTTTATAATAGCACGCGAATCCTGAACTCTAGTAGGTAGTAAAGCACTCCTGGTTGCACGCAGGTATTTGTGTAACTATGACATGTATTACATCTATTCTGAGGACAATAAAATTTTGATGAAGGTCGCCGGCATGGCAGTAAATTACAGTCAACTAAGCCCTTAATTTATTTCTACCAACCTCCTCTTCAATAACAACTTGTATGATGTCTTCTCGACTTTGATATTTCGCCACGCGTAGCCATAAAGATTTTTATGGGTATTGAATAGGTAATTCTCAGGTCACGGGGACGTCTTTATGTCCAAGATTTAAGGTTCGTGTTCCATCACTCCCTTTGTTAAGTATTTGAGAGGGACAATGCGAGGAAAGAATCTTATTGAAAAAGAAAGGTTGGATGCATACGTACACAACAGACGCACCAAGAGTAGGTATCGTAAGATCGGAGAAGGAGATTGGCGAAAGAAAAGAAAAGAAAAGAAAAGAAAAAAAAAAATTGCAGCTGCTGAAAAATCCATCGTCACAGCACCTGCAGAGGTTATAACAGAAGCGTGATTTCCTAAACTGGAGCAAACCCTAACCCAAGTTGCGCAAAACCGGCATTACAGGCATATACAGGGGAACAAAGAAGATTTTCTTGTATTGTTACCCCTAAAACTTTCTTCATCGATCTCCCCATCCATCCATCCGGCGCGGTGTTTCGCTTTACGGAAAGGTGCAAGTCGGAGAGGAGAAGGCGAACGCATCGAGGCACAAGGTGTCCTAAATCTTTTGATACATTAAATCGCTAAGCAAATTGAATAAACCGATATTCAGCGGAAAGGTTGGGTCCCCCAACCAGGCCACCATGCTTTGTCACCCCTGCACCGTTGTGCCCTAGAAAGAGGGTCTCGGAGAATGAAAGAGCGGTATACGGAGGTAGTGCCTTCGATATAGTGGAGTAAAATTAGGGTGGGTTACTTCACTTAGCCCTGAACTAGTTATTGGTCCTTGCGGAGCCTGCGAACCATCAAAAGATCAATTTGGCTAATAATTTGGGTTACAGTACCGAGTCGCCGAGCTGATGTCGGTAGGTGTAAATATAGTTGGGCCGAGAGGCCATTAAACCCTTAAAATAAACAGAAATAATATCGCCAATCTGGTCTTCGTCCTCTCCGGATCAAGTGCATAGTTCAAAAGTGTTCGAGGAAAGGCATAAGGATAAGAGTATGTTTAGTTAGCGAGTCAGTCACCTGGACTCGTTAGGGTAGCCTGATTAAAGCTGAGCACAGCAATCTGGCAGATGCTACATGTTCACCTATACCTATCATGGGTGCATTTGTATTTTTCGGGCGTGTGCGTATATAGTCGAGGTTCATCCACTGGAGCTCTGCAGCTCTCCGCAGGCTGAGCTACGGACAGGTGCAGGTTGCACTCGCGTTATTGAAGCAATCTGCTTCCTTCGAGCCTTCCTTTCCTTCGAAGGGGTTAAAGAGCTCTTAAAAGCCAGACAAGCCACTGCCTGTTGCCTGTTGTCTCGCATATACATATATACATATGGGTATATACGGGGTAACATGTACGCCGAAACACACTGCCCGAGAAAGAAAGAGAGAGAATGAACCCTTACTAAGATTATACCGAAGCCACCTGCCGACAGATGTTGCAGGGAGCCGACGCAACACGGTTTGCCTGCCTGGGCTCGACCCGACCTAACGATTCTTTTACTATTTTCCCATTTGCCGAGGTCCCCCTGCGCCCTGCGCTTTGCCCTGAATCTTCTTAGTTTTTATTTTATCCTCTTTCACTCGTCTTCTTGATCCACTATGCGCACGATGCACTCGTTTACGCACGTTCAAGTGAGCAGCTAAAACGGAAGGGTTCGATGCCCGTGTGCAAACGTTCGGTCTGAACCCGGCCTTTGGCCAACTGTCACGTTTCACTAGTCCTTCAGGAGGTACCCAATCAAGCTTGTACCACTGTGAAAAGGTTCCGATTTGGCTTTGGTACTGAATGTTTGAAAATCGCCGGTTAATGATTGTCTGATTAATGTTATTGACGGTTCTGTAATATGATTTCTTTGCAATCCTCGAGGGAGGAGTGAGCCGGTCTTGAACCAGGTCAGTTACATAGATCTATAATATGAGATTCGTTGGATTATTAAGTACGAGGTCGTTGATTTTGAAGGATAGAGAGATAAAGAGAGGGAAGGGCGAAAAAAGAAGATCCGTCAGTCTTCAGATCGTGACTGAATTAGGCGAAGGATGAACCAAAGAAGGAAAGAAAGATAACGGCGCGAGAAAATAAGGTGAAGGGGATTTCTAGCGCCATGACGAGCGTGCCTTTGAAAGAATGAGTCTGACGCTCGTTTGAAGGCTCGCGTAGGTACCAACCTCCCAACCTACCTACCTACCTACCTATCTACCTACTAGCCATGCCCAGAAGAACGCTTGCAGACGCCGCACAGTGGGGTTCTTTCAACCTCGAACAGCCCCGGGCGTCCAAAGACAGCTGCCCTCTCGCGGTCTGTACTTATTGCGACGAAAAAAATAAAATAAAAAAATAAAGAAAACAAGAAGTATGAAAAAAGAAAACAGGGAAGAACCAGAAAAGAAAAGACGAGGAGAAAAAGAGAAGAAGAAAAACAACACTCACGGCTGCACCTGCCTGGCACGCGTCCCGCGGCCAGAAACTTCACGTCTAGGAGTCAGGCTCCTGGGAAGAAATTACATAGATATATACCTATACACACATGTGTCTGACCCACGAAGTAATATGATGATGGGATACATTTCTGTCATCTATGTGGACGATTTCCGGTTTTCATTTCCGTAGCTAGAGATCAAATAATTGTAGAGCCACTCGCACAGAGATTTCAGCGAATGATGGTCTTCAACTGCAATCTATGTATTAATTTGGACGGGCAATCTCGCGGAAGAAAATTTATTTCCCTTCGCTGTAGCTACTATCTCGAAAATGAATCATGAATTTTTGCGCATCGTAGAGCTTTCTGTTGGATAAAGTAGAGTATACCTATACTTATTGTTAGGGAGAAGCGGAAAGTTGCGATATTGCAATGTTACATGATACTGGGACGAAATCTTTGATCGGAGAAAGTTTCTCGGATAGACGTAGCGGCTAGACGCGGTTGAGACTGCGTAGTAGAGACTCCATGTGCTATAGGGACATAGGAAAGCGGAGGTCTGCCACGTCGAGAGAGGAATAGATGAGAAGTGAAAGTGCGAGAGAGACGCATGGAAAACACCGCTTCCTTGTTATTGTTCCGCCTAGCTGACTCGAAACTCACAACCGGGTCTCAGGGACTCGACAAAAATCTGAAGGGAAGGACGAGGCACAATAGGTACGTCAACTTTTCGCGCCAATTTTACGCTCCAACGCGTCCAGTTACAAACGGTTTGATACGCGGCGCTTAAGTGCATCGCTCAAAATCCAATGTCGGGATGCATGGGGCTTTTGTGAAACAATGGACGGTCAAAACAGGCAAATTACAACGATGGATAGGCGACTGACATAAGGGCGGTTCTTGCCTTCGAAATATTACAAGCAAGATTTTTCTCGACGGAAATTCGTTCCGGCTAGAGCTCCATTGTCCCGATAACTAAGGTCAGCTATAGGATATTTGAGGATTCTTTCTTGAGCTCCTTTCTCTCCATCATCATCATCATCATCATCTTCTTCTTCTCCTTCTTCTTCTACGACAAAGTCCGGGGTTTGAGGACACGCGACCCGCAGACGGCAGGTGTTCGAGAATGTTGCTCCCGGCAGATGTTGCCCGTTCGTTGTACCACGGCTAACCTTACCTCGCCTTAGGAAGGGCAAGGAACCCCCACCCACCCTGGTGAACATATAGGCAAACCAGGAGGTATAAACTACGTAGTATAATGGGTGTGCTTATTTTTCATGTTTACGATCAGCAGGAAAAGCACATTGAGTAAAAGAACGAAGAAAAAGGATCAAAAACCAGCGAATCTTTGAAAGTACCAAGAACATTTAGCCACATACAATCAGGGCTTTCGCCAATGTGATTCTCCTGAATCTCAAGCTACCGATTTGCCTATCAAACACCGGGAAGATGGAATGAGTTTCTGATAATGACTTATGATCGGGGTTACGTGGGGCCACGATTACCAAGCAGAGTTTCGAAATGCCCAGATGACGGTCGACCTGACGCAATTACCGTCTGGTTTGTAGAACAGCTGGCCCATGGAAGACGGATATGTAAAATGTACCACTGTCCATACCTACGCCCAGTCGCTTATGTGAATCAGCGGTAGGGTAACAAAACCCTTGGGTCCAAATAATTCAGCATCTCCTAGCAGTCTAGTACACGTGCGGAGTTGGCTAGCGTGGCCTGGCAAACGGAATGTTAAAAATGTGGGTTTCAAACTGATGGTCTTCTATCGAATAGAGCGATCGATGTAGTGGCCACGAGATAGAAAACTGATACCGTTGCGGTAATAGAATCTGAGTTGAGTTTTCGGAATTTCATTTTTCATATCCTTGAGTTTCGATGGGGATCGTTGCCTTCGAAGACTGTTCGTCCATCCTGTACACGTGTGACGCTATAGTCCCACGACATAAGAGATGATTTTATGCAAGAAATGATCCGATTTGCAAGTAAGGTTTGTCATGGAGATTCGTGACTGTGGATCAAATGAAGGGAATGCATACCTTAACGATTAACAAAACACGAAACGAGACCTCGGTATTGCTATAACCAACAACGATTCGAAGAATCTGGAGACTTTCCCAAGTTGTTACGTCATACACGTTTCGTATAGTAGAATACTTTGGAAAGCAACTCACTGCAGCCAAGAAATTTATTCAATTCAAATGGAACTTACGGTTCTCATGTGGCGGACACGTTGGAACGAATGATAGCGTGCTGGTGCATGATTCTCAAAATGAATTCACGACGTCGCTGGCGTTACTTCTCCTGCTCTTCTTCTTCTTCTTCTTCTTTTCTTTTTTTTTCTTCCCCCCCCCCCCCTGACTCGAAACGGTTGCAAGATGTCGCCATTTCCTGTCTAGCCCAAAACGGGCTCCAGTAGTCTTGATGCGCACGGAGCATCAGAGCTTGAATTAAAAAGTTTGAACGAACTGTTCCCGCAAGCACGACTGACGTCCGTGACAGCTATACTACCTTTATGTAGATTAGACTTCCTGCGTTTCGAATCAAATTGAATTGATAATTTGCGCAGGAAGCTAGTGAAACTGTACCCACTTGGATCATTTGAATGGCATTAAATCAAGCAGGTAAGTCGTCGCCGAGAAATACGCTCTGAAATGAACCAAGAAAATCAGAGAAGACGATCTGGATGTTACTAATATGTAAGCATCTGTGTAGGATTAAGTATCAGACAGCAAAGTATACATACTATAGATGTCTGGACTAAGTTATGACGTATTGGTTCCCGCCTATGCAACTGGCCCATTTTTCTCTATCGTATCTGATCCTCCAGTTCCAATCTTCGATTTGGTACTGAACCAAATCGCCAAGAAGATGTTTGACAAACGTTTATTCTCCGGACGAAGGGTTCAGCTTTCTATGTCTTCCGCATGCAGGCATGAACAAGTCTCGACATCTGCTTTCGTGCCCAGACGCTTCTCATGGGGTGAACCGGGGACCAAATAGACCCTTCGGTTCACGATCAGTACTTCGAAAGAAAAAGGATAAGGATAATATAGAAAAATAAAACCCGGAAAGAAAAAAACGAAGGACTGATGTGGAAATATGGAGACACGGAAACTCGGCGCATTTTTTTGCAGGACGAAAGTAGGGTTCGGTGAAGTCAGATAGCTTATCACAGGGTCATCTATGAAATGTATGATTGCTCAACTTCGAGCCAGGAATTTACGACCGGGAGCGTGAAAAGGCGTGTGTTTTTGGTGGATGGTCCCACGTGCGCCCGAGCACGTAACCCATTCTTTTCACCGAAGCAACTGGATAGCCCTGGAATAACGAGTGAAGGTACTGAAACACAATACGAATTGCGAGGGCAGTGTAATTGATGCCCAAAGTGTTGTCATTGGTATTCTTACGCGCGTCGTAGAGATCTGATGATCATCTAGTCGTGGGACGATCATTTCAGGCAGTCATTCTCCTAGCGCCAACTCACCAACAATAATCAATTTTACTAACCACCCAGAGTTGACTTTCGACAGCCAAAAAAGCACCGAATTTCTGATAGTTTCAACTCGATTCGCGTTTCACGAGCAATTTTCAACGTGGTTGCTTTACGGTCCAAGTTATTCGGGGCCAAACCATCAGATGCATAACTTTGAACGGAAATGTAATTTCCATTCTGCAATGTGTTCTAGCTTTCAATTGTTTTGCTATTCGTGTCGGACTTGGCGAGTGACGCCACGCGACAGAACGTCGTCGTTCCGGTGAGCTAGTTCCAGAGCTGGTGACCTGGCAGCTCTCGTATACGAACAACCAGCTCGTCATCGGCACAAGGATGCGACACAGATACGGACGAGTTCAGGAATGGACATGAAATGGGGAATTGTCTAGGAATCGTGGTACTCGGTATCTAATTCCCTGAATTTCAAGTGAACAGTTAATGAACCGAGACTTGATAGCGTTTTACAATCAAGTACGAAACAGTTCTTGACTTACATTATTCACAGTTCTCATAATCTCACTCCGCAGATATTCGAACTGACTTCATCGAGTATCCATGGAAATAACTATTTCCGGGCTGAACTTTGGATTTACATCCCAACGTCGTTTGCACAGGTATAATGTGTTGGAAAAATTTGTCAGACATACCAACTTACAGCAGCTTGCAGGAGAGGTGAGCTGATCCCTGGGCATGGAGAAAAAATTTTGATCTCGAATCGAATTAGGACTATATTTGTTATTCCTTAGCCAACAGAATGTGTACCTTTGAACAAGGAGAACAAAGTTTTCCGCTGACTTCCGCTGGCGAAGATTGCTACATGGCTAGTTGGGTAGCTGTGTACCTACCTACTAGCGAAGTTTCCTTCTCTTCGGAAATTCTCGAGTCCCGGTACACGATGCCTGCGGTGCAGCGGCCTCGGAATATCGTTACACAACGATCGTGCTTAAAACTCCGTTGCAACAAATCTTTGGCCCAGATCCGAGGCTTCGAATGTTTGTAAACAAACTTAGAAACGCTAGCTATTTCGCCTCGAGAAACGTGCTAATTAATAGTGTCGACGGCGCTGCCGTGCAGCTTTAGCTCTTACCTAAACTGATTTAGAAATTTATTCAGCGCAGCGACGTGAGGCGTCCTTGAGGTGGCATGTAGTCTCGCATTTACAACGTAGAAAATTGCATATCTTTCAAAAGTTTTTCAGGCCTAATAATTTTCTGGTCGGCACATCAAACGGACGTCGTTCGAATTCCATTCCAAAGAACATACAAAAAAATGGAACACAGTAAGACGGGCATGAAATTTAATAGACGTATAGGTACATTTGTTTTGCAGAGTGTGGCGATAGAATAAAACTTTGACTTATTGTGTAACTGTAAGCGTAACGGTATATACAGAGAGATCCGAGACTGCGGGATCAGAAAGTATCTTTAGATATATTTAGAAAAAGTGTAACTTTCAACAGCTGCATCTGTGTGGCTGTGCGGTGGAGGAGGACGTGTACTAATTTTCGTTCCGAATTCTTATCTGTATTTAGATACATTCTTGAGGTATCTATAACAGCCTGGCGACAACAAGTCAGACCCCCGATAGTGACGTCGTTTATTTTGTCTTGGAGTCAACCAGCCAACCAACCAACTAACCAACCAACCAACCAACCAACCAGGAGGAATGCAATTGACAAATCGCTTCAGGAAACGGCAGTCTTGCGTATAAATGATACCGACTCCTAATTTGTATGAGAATCGTTCGAAAGCGTTCATCACGTCGTCAAAGTTCATCCAACTGTATAGTTGGTGGTCTGCCGTGTCTACCTACGTCGAAGACCCGAGATATAGAGATAGAGATAGAGAAATGGAAATAGAGAGAGAGAGAGAGAGAGAGAGAGTGAGAGGAAGGGAGGATGGTGTCTTTCGTCGCGATTCGAATCTCTAGCGACATTCTCGACGACGTTGTTGTTTGGCCCGCTAATAATACACTGGCAGTGTCTAAATCGGTTTAACCTGGCCTGAATAATGTCTCTATTAATATACCCAGGTGCTGGAAATTCAACTTTCTCGTTACGAAAACGGGTGGGGTGAACATTTGCTTTTTTATAATTAGCCAAATGGTCAAAGTACGTCGTAGGGTGGAAAAATTTTGAAAAGTTCAAAGCAACCGGAGAACTAGAAACTGTATGTACTCCTCGTTTTTATTACTTACAAAGTTTTGTTTTTGGCAAATGACGACAACCACGGCGTCGACTAGCATCACCAACACCACCATTCGTTCGTAAATCCAAGTCGTTTAATCCCACGAACAACTTCAACGACTGTAAGCAATTCGAGGAAGTATTTTTCAAAACTAAATACCAGGAGGTGATTTGATATTTTCTGCTAATTGAAAGTCGGAATGTAGATAAAGCGCTGCGATCTGCTACCACACCTGCTTACATGTCAAGATAAGAAAGAACAGATAGAAACACAAAAACAAAAATTTTTGGAACAAAAAAAAAAAAAAAGCTAACTTTGACACCCGATCGCGAAAGGCGTACATTGAGTCCTAGGCCATACGATGTAACAAGAACTAATGCTACTCGGTGATTCATAGGTTTTGTTTAGCTCCGAGGACAGAACTCGCGTTTTCAATGGACCTTTAAAAATAGAGTCTGCTTTGACGTTTGACAAAACGATAGTATCACATCGGCAACAAAGGAACAACATCCGGTCAGTGAATGGTCAATTTATAATTTAAGCTCATCACTTTCATTCTCAAGCTTCAGGTTTCATCTCAAAAGATGCTTGTGCAGTCCTGTTACAGCACAATGTTAGCAAAAACATTCGCGTCAAGTTTCGAAATAGTTGTTTAGCTCATAAGACGTCGATTTCCAACGATTCTCTTTTCTCTCTCTCTCCCTCTCTTTCTCTCTCTCTTTCTGAGAGCAGAGTCTTCCAAGTATAAGATAGTCGATCGATGGCTGCAGGTACCCATACGTTCGCACTGATACATTGTATCAGTGCTGAAATTGTAATTCGATGAGCGTATCATTGCACAGTTACTTTACTTCATAATACACGTCTGCAGCCTCCACGTTGGCGAACCGATCTATAAATACTAGTGACGTCCTCGTGCATCACAGTCTCTGAAAACTGTATCTCGGTAGAATGATTCGGATCTGATGATTCGCCGTAACTAGCATAGCAGAGCAAAGACGCGTCCAACTATATACTGTTCGAGGATAATATGACTATTATTATTATGTATATAATATGTAAATGCAAACACGTATCGATTCCGATTTCATATGATGGGCTGGGTTATAGATATCGTCATTTCAACGACAATTCAACGGTAATACCATATTATAACGATCAAAACAAACAACGCGTTACTAATGTGCACTGCCGATATATATAATTAGACGGGCTGACCATGCAAATTGCCCATTCCAATGATCGGTGTGTAAATAAAGATGTATATGTTTATTGAGAGACTGTTGTGGATGTAGGATACAAAACTACCATCTCGGTGCGAACTTGGTCGACCACCGTGGAATGAAATTGATAATAATCGTTGTTTCGACAGACGTGCGACACTCGAGTAGGTGATTTTAACGGTCTGCTGAATGAAAAGGGAAAACACTACGAATGAGGACCTCCCTGATCGATCGTATTTATTGGCATTGAGGTCATATTTTAGTTTTTAGGGTAGCGAAAACTCTAACGGAAGTCCTTAACTGTCGTGGTTAAATTTACGGCCGAATAGAAGTAGATGGGTTTGAATAAAATGGCAAAGAAAGTGCCATTCGCGTTTTATTCAATCCCCTCCCCCCCCCCCCCCCCCTCCCCTTTGCCCACCCATTTCACCAGCAAACGTAAAAGATATTTGGTAATACTTTTGACGAGAAGCAATTAGCCGGCCTTTATTGCATCCCGTCGTCGTCGTCGTCGTCGTTTACCCGGAATGATCAGGTTCTGATATTCCTCTGTCTCATCCTGGTCGTTTATTCCTGACTAATACACAGCTTAAATTTGGCACAAATCTACGCGACGCGACGGCGTTTAACCATGCCATCTGTAATTTGTAACTATCTTGTTTTACAAACCAGACGATTATACGCGACGTACGTACGTACATACCTATACCTACCTACCGACCTACCTACCTATACCTACCTACGTACCTCTAACTACCTAAGGCTACATATGCTGGCATGAATAAGCACGGAGTAGCGATTGGCAGACCGCGATATACGCTACTCAAAATCGCCAAACTTCCTGTTCGCGTTTCTAATTTCGGATCGAGTCTATCTCTGTACGTGCATGTGTACTATTTCTTGTTTGGCACCCACAGACCTCGACCACGCAGACTTAGATTTGACTTTGCGACGTTACCGTAGGCGAATCTGACTAATCCTTACCGAAGGACCCTTACCTATAGTATAATGCCGATGATCGGATTTTGGAATCAACGATGGAGACGATAAGGAGGCTGTACGATGTGGATGGCGTTATAAATATCGAGTTATAAAAGGCGTTTACGTAATATTTATTAATTATTCCGCGTGCCTAGATGCGTGTAGGATTGCGCAATTCCGTAACGCCGTACGTAGATATGTATGTATGTATTTATGTAGGTACGTATGTACCTCGCGTTTACCTCCTGCAAAGTGACAGACGGTGCCCGCAGCAGTCAGGGGATTTTTGATTCGTATTTCTTCGAATGTCTATTAACGGAATGATTATTATTTAAAAGTGACACGGCCTCGACTTCGTTCTTTGAATTTGTTATGTAAATGTTGATGACAAGTATCTTGCAGGTGTTTACTTTTTCTTTTTTCCTTCAATGAGTTGTTTACTTTGCATAATTCATCGCGTTGTTATACCCCGCACCTATACCGACTACACCAAGCTTCGGGAATAAAACTCACAGCACGCGTTCGCGGAACTCAGAAATCTTTTTCCTCTTCCAACTTGCGAGATCTTCCTCAACATTAACTGGTTATTCTATCCAAGTATCGAACACGTCGATCGATTACATCCTTTTTCTCTTCTCTTCGATGTGCGAAAATCCAATTCGTCTTGCAGATTATTTTACACATCTGTAAACGGCTATAACCTTTCGTACGTTTTTTATTTCCAGTACAATTAGCGCGAAAACGAATGAAATTCTATGGAAGTTTCTATGCAAGTGTAGCTGCGATGTCCGGATGTTAAAGAAACCGCCATTTTGGTTCTTTTTCTTCTTCGTACTCTGTAGAGCGCGAATATATTGGAAAAGTGTATTAGTTTGTGCGCCCATTAGAGGCGTGTAATAGAATATTTTTGTCACACAATAAGTGGTATACGGAGTTGCAAACGTGACATTAAAAATAGATAAATCAAAAGCTTAGCCTGGGCGGTGAACAGGCGGTGACTGTAGATGACGCCAATAAGCACACCTAAGTAACGATTACGAATATACATACGGCGTCTATAATATCATACTTTATAAGATGGAAGGAGACATGGTGACGGGTTGGCCTACAGGACATATATGGGATGAGGCCAGACCCTTCGTTGTTGGTTAGATGTTTACATCGACGCTTGTTGACTCATACCCTCATCGCTGCAGATAAAGCACTTTCTAAATGCATCAGCGCCCGAGGTCCATAAATAGCCTACAATGGCTCTATCCATAGTTGCTATTCGAGGATTAAGTCGCGGTTGAAACGTTCCTTAACTTGTCATATCATTTTTTCCCAACATTTCAGTCCTCTTGTGAACCGGCACCAAAAAGCTTCCCTATTCCCCAAACTGCGTCGGATGAAAGACTGCACAAAAATGCTACAGAAACTCGATTTCTCTATTCACACCTACGACGAATCAGCCAAGTCCGGTATTCAGTTTCATGAATTCAATATCTAAACTCTAACCGATTCCATTCGCCAATCGTTTTAGTGATTTTCGTCCTTTCGCTCCAAGTTTCGCACAAAGAAGCGAAAGAAAAAGTATACAGCAAATATGAGCAAAATTGAGAGAAAACAAACAAAAATAACAAAATGAAAAGAAAAAGTATACCTACTCACGCCTACATACCTGAACCATAGCAGAGAACGACCTTGCTCGTTACGGGAAGGATGGCGGAAAACTTTCGCCAACGTCGCGCGGTGAGTTCTAACCGCGATCTAAAGTCCTTAGGCGCACAGACCATGGTGGTCACAGATTGGGGTCACCGCATTACGTTCATCCGTTCGTCAGTCCGTCACTTCGTCCA
Source organism: Ametastegia equiseti (assembly GCA_963989295.1). Taxonomy (NCBI): domain Eukaryota; kingdom Metazoa; phylum Arthropoda; class Insecta; order Hymenoptera; family Tenthredinidae; genus Ametastegia; species Ametastegia equiseti. The sequence goes on from OZ022393.1 coordinate 10,192,823, forward strand.
TCCATCCATCCATCCAGCGATTCTATCCATCCATCCGTCAGTCCGTCCGGGTGGTGTTGTGAACGTGTGCGTTTAGCGTGTACGTGACGGTTGATCGCGGTCGTGCTGGACGACCAAGCCCTGTTTTGCCGCCTTTGCGTTCGTCGCGTGTTGTGTACGTGGTGATGATGATGATGATGATGATGGTGGTGGTGGTGGTGGCGATCGTGGCGAGGGCGACAACGTTGGGATACGGCAACGGTGACGGCGACGGCGGTGTCGACTTGGTGACTCACTCATTCATGCCACGGCCCAATGCGACCCGGCTAGGCTGCTGCCAGCTACGGGCGTTGGTCGCGTTGTTGGTGGATTACGCAAGGAGCGAGTGAGCAAGTGAACAAGTGAGTGAGCGTATATGTGCTCGCTCGTTCGCCCGCACTCTACTTATTCGTTGGATAAATGCATACGGTTGAAACCGAGCTAACGATAAGTGCGAGCCTTTGGGTGCTCGAGAAGAAAAAACGAATTCTGAGAAATGCAGCAGAATGAAAAGACTCTTGGCGACTTTTTCACACGTTGATGTGCCTTCGCAAAATAACCGCTTCTCGTTAAGAGCGAATTATTGCCGCGACGTTAGTATGCGGCCTTAGAATTTATGTGTCCTTTGGCGAGAACTTTACACTTGTTTTTAACAAGCTTCGGGTATGGGAAACAGCCGTGCTTTGCGAACATAAAAATTGAGGGGAATTTCAAAAAATTTGCGTTTGAGGCGACCGGTACGTGGCGTTTGGAATAATTGAAGCTACACAGCCCAAAATCCATTCATTGACGGTCGAAGTTCATCTCATCTTATCATTTCTATCTAGTCATTTGCGAATATGTTTAACAAATATTTCATAGTTCAGAAAAATTGAGCGAAGATTTGATTATCATTTTTTTTTTAAATTCAATTTCCTGCTCTCAGGTTGTCATGGTATATCTTTCGAACAATTTTTCACCCAGAGGAGTCTTCATCGGATCAACGGTGTGCCCAAATTCGTACAGCAGGTGCTTTGAAATGATCTTCGGTGACACAATCCATTTTCCGTCAGCCATACACTGGTCCCCTCAACTCGAGGGTCGATTTCACGTTGTTTACTTCTGGTCTCTTGTGCTTTATCGTATGATGCGTATGGGAATTTGTCTTTCAGTAAAAACCAACTCATTGATGATCCATGTCTTAGATAAAGTGTAAATATATTACACGTAGCTAGGAACGTAGATCGGAATTCGTAGTTGATTTTTATTCAAGTAGATCTTACTATGAGCGATGGAGACGAAGAAAGGAAAAAACATGGGGCGGGCGTGTGATATGCAGCATCGTGGAATATAGTTGGTGTGAGAAAGTATTGCGTGATGACGCGGTGGTTGCGGCGGCGTTGAGGCCGTAGGCCGCATCGTTTCACGTTCGTGTTAGAGAATGCCGGGTGTTAGTCGAGTTTATTATTGGTTTAATTGGTCTTAATTTGTCCGGTGGATTCCACCGGATTTATTCTGGTTTACGAAAGTCTAAAAATAGCCGGTTAGCAGGAAACAAACAGTTTACTCGCTTGACATCGAGTCATATTCGTTTATATTTAAACGCATATAAACGCGATTCTAACCGTTAATTATTATTACCCAAGGGTTACTCGCCGGGACGATGTCTGCTTACTTTTCGCACGAATAGGAGTCACTCGTGTACCTACCTTTGCCTGAGTCCCTGATCGCACATGTGCTGGTTCTCATCAATTAAGAATTATAAATAACTACGGATAAGATCTCCGGTTCGCGGTGGCCAATTAATTGACAAACGGTTTGGCCTGGCGAATGACTACCGCGTGATAATCCCGGTTCTTTCCAGTTCCCGGTGCTCGTTTGTCGGGGCTAAACCCGCCGGCGCCCGCAGATTCGCATATTTTCTCGGTTAATTTATACCCGAAGCTTGCCAAATTTCCACGTAATTAAGAGCCGCGCGCGGGCCAGGTGAAGTAACAAGTTCTAGTTGCGGACATTCCGCCGAGTTCTCACGAGGGGTGGTAGTGCGCCAGTACGGGGTTCTAGGGTTATCTTAGTTATGGGGTCCCATGGAGAATTGCCAGATCTCGACTCAAGTTCAAGGGTTAGCCAAGGCGCGGAGGGGTTGGGTCGTGCTGCCGCAGCTCACAGGAAATGTTAAATCATTCGCTTTATGGTTGGCAGTAAGTGGTTATGGCTCGGAACAAAATATTATGGGGTTTTTTCCCCACTTGTTTTTTTTTTTTTTTTCTTTTTCCTCCATCCCGCTTCTGCACCGGTACAGATATTCAGAGTTGATGTCCTTATTCCCCGAAGATTGTATTTTCGAATAACATACTCTTTCTTACGAGGGTTGCCCAGGGAGCGTATCCTACAACTCGAAGGACCCGCTGCCGATACACGTCTCTCCGATTTCTCGGCTTTAAATTATTCCCAAAAATCAGTTTCCTCTTCCCTCATTTAGGTGGGGGTTGAAAAACCGAAAGATTAAAATTCTTAATGATAAAAATCCCGAAATTCAGCGATCCGAGTGTCAAACTTCTGAATAGTGCAATAGCAAGAATCTGAAGTACCTTGTCATCAGGTCATCCAAATTCCCGACGCCTGTTCGCTTCAAAAATTTTCCTAAACTTGAAACATAGTAAAATGCAGATTATGATGATGCGGAAAGTTCAATTTCCCGGAAATCAAATTTCCGAGTAAGACACCACTTCGATGGTACAAAACACAGAAGATCTGTACACCAATGATAAAAGATCAGTTGGGTCAGAATAAATAGACTGAAAATCCCGAAACATTAAATTCTCGGAAACGCCACGAGAATTGCTCTATGGCTTTCGCTCCCTCGACATTTCGATTATTCGGTATTTTTACGGCTAGCTTCTTTAGTCATTCTGTAATTTTCTTTGGGTATTGAATTTTTTCTGAATCTTGACTCATCTGAAACTGGTTGACTTGCTTTTTTAAATATTTACTATTTCTGTCATTCAGGTTTTTGGTTAATCGAAAGTTCGCCAATTCTTAATTCTACTTGTACAATCGATTTACCTTCGAGCTTCTCTCATTCTATATATTATATCATATCTGCTTTATGGAGCTTTTGTACGAGACTTCTTTAGATTCTCTGTTTTCGGACGTTCGAGATTTTTTCAATTTTCGTCATTACGAATTTGATTTTTTCGGCTTTTCAACCCCCCACCCCCTCGTCTAGCCAGCTACATGAAACAGGCACAGTTTACGTTACAGAATACATAGTCTCTCGGCGAGCGGAGGCGCAAATTATCTTATTCCAGTGTGTATTGAAGCGCGTTGGATAACGCTATGCGGTGTACTGGCAGAGTAGGTAGCCAGTGCAGTGCAGTGTGTAGTACAAACTTTTATTATTTATACAGTGCAACTCGAGTGCATGGTTCTCGAATCCGGTACCTATCTACAGTAGGTATATACGGTTGGCCGCGTGCAGGTTGTCTGATTTATTTCTCAAACAGCAAGAGAGCAGTTGGTTCGGTTTACGAGCGTTTTATTTGTGCGGTGACAACTCTCACTCTCCCGAAGGCACGCCGCGTAATCAGAGTTTACAGTTTTTCATATCTCCGTAGGAGCGTGACCAGAGTTGAATGGATGATAAAGCCCGTAGCTATACATCAGAATAAATTAAAAATACACAAAAAAAAAAGACAAACAAATTTTTTTTAAACTCGGCTAGTTTGCCCTATGTTGAAAATTCTACACGTAGACAGTGTCGCCTAGATGCGAACTAAGATGTTAAATGCCTGTTTACGAGACAGAAACCTTTGGCTAACGGCCTAAATAAATCAGAACCGCGTGGGCCACGCACAGACTGTTCCCGGTTAATATAACCGAACCGTTTCGCTGCTATGACGGATAGTTTGCCAAACAGATTTATTCGTCCTTGCGTCGTGTGAAAATCTTCATCGTTTTATAGCTAGGCGAACGATTAATTGTTCATTGGCGAATATGTATATATATACATATACATTTTTGTCATTTTAGGGAAAAGAGGGAAAGAAAAAGAAGAAGAAGAAGAGGAAGAAGAATAGGAGAAAAGGGAAAAAAGAGCAACCTCCTTCTTGGTCACTTAGTCGAAGCCAATCCCTTGTTTATATTGACTCACGGATCTCTATGATATACCAAAGATTCGATTTATCCCGGAGACAAACGGATTTGGGAAAACGCAGTGGGCGTTTCGAGAAAATAAATAGAAATCCAAGATAAGATTTCTGTCGCTCTTTTTTTTCCGCGGGCCGAACGAACGACGAACGGACGGACATTGGGTGACGGATGTGCCAAAAATGATACGTTGGGCGGAAGAGTTTTTCAACCTACCTATATATACTATATATATGTATACATATATATATATATCCAATTCACGTCTAGTCTGAACATATAAGGCCACGTTCACCACACCTACGTATCACAAATATTCTCACACCGAAAGATATCCGTGCGGCTCACTTCCTCTCATGATCGTGAATTCATGAATGAGTGTGGGCATGAATGGGCCTACCACCTCCCGCGTAGGTGCATATATACATCATACACGTACATATATACATATGTATATTATATATAACACATTGGTGTAATAATAATCATGACAATAATAATAATAATAATAATAATCATAATCATAACAACAAACGAGTGTTGAACGTTTGGCTTACTGATGTGAGTCTTGCCGAGTTTTGCGTATGAGTATGTATAGGTAGCTACTGATGCCGCCAACACAGAAATAATCTGAGAGTCAATAATTTCGTCGAAAGCCTGATTTTTCGAAGTTGCAGGTTTCGAGCGACGGTTATACCGCGTGACGAAGGATTAAATGATGTATTTTTCAATATGTAACGAAGCAAGCGTTAAAGCCTCGTTGTTCTTGATGCGAAGAGCGATCTTTTTCCTTATACGGATTGAGAACTTGCAGAATGATCGATGCGCCCGCGATTTTGAAGTGAAAAAAAAGAAGAAAAAAAAAATTTTGAATATTCTAGTCAAAAAACATATCTTTTGCGGATTAAACGAGTATTCGCGGGTGACAGAAAAGGTGAAAAAAAACCGTAATCGAATCTCGTCGTTGTTATTTTAAAAACCTGAATATAATTGCACAGATATTTGAGAACCTTTGTGAAAGCGGCACAATCAAACGTAGTCTGGGGGCGTGAGAACCGTAGTGAATGAAAGTAAAAGAAGAGTGAAAAAAAAGAGAGTAAAGAAAAAAAAAAAAAAAATGGAATGAAATGAAAATAAAAATCAAATAAGGAACCCGTCGACGATCACCGAGCATTGGAGTCGAAATACAAAGACTATGCTTCGGGATTCGGGAGGGAACCCCGCTATTTATCATGTCTCAGTCATTGTTGTGGGATAACGATGCTTTCTGGAACGAGCAGCCAACTCGGATTGTCCCTTTTTCGGCTACTCACGCCGCTCGTTCGTCTTTGGCGTCGCGCGTAGTATCGCATCGCGTCGTTCGCCTTAACTTTATAGATAACGTATGCTATGACGACACGTGGTGTAAACACCGCGATATTATCGGGTCGGGTAATAAATAAAATTGTTTTACGAGAATTACGCACCGGCCCAATTTCAGCGGGAGGCATAGAGACGCTCTCGACTTTCGTAAACACCAACGACCAACAACACAACAATCTCACCTTTTCCGTTCAAGGATTCTTGTCATGTCAAACGAAACGCTATTTCGTCAGCATAATCGTTTGGGGGGGTATAAATTGTCGAATAAATAATACGATAAAAATACGTTTATACCTCGCAGACGACGCCGAAGAAACGGCGACGACTCCCATCTTGCTCACCACTTTCAGTTTTCTCTTCGCAACTTACCCCATCTTCCATATTTCCATATCTTCTTTTATATTTCAATATTACTCGAATCCTGTACAGCGAGGCATCGAAGTTTATTCTCCATAACAAATGAGCCTGGAATCGCGACAGACGATGATGATGATGATGATTTTTGAAATGGAAAAGACTGAAGGAAGTGGATGCGAAGCAACGATAGGTGGTGATCTTTGATATATTTCTATTTTTGTTGATAGAAAATTCTAGGAGCGGGGCTCACCCGAGGAGTAGTCCAGACCGTAATCGTTGGGTCAAAATCTCAAACCACTTTCCCAGACTATAGGTGGGCCCCACAACAAGGTATCTTACGTCGGCATCTCACCTTTGCAGTTGGATGACTGGCTGTTTTCTCCAACGAAATTATTCCGGATCGCATCGATGCATTTTCAAGAGCTTCGGGATGGAAATGACAGAGCATTCCGGTCTGGCTATACTACTACCCTATACCCTACTCTACCCTACCCTATGCCCTACCCTATCCTACGTACCTATACCTCTGCATCGTCTTTGCACCGCTGCAACTTCTTTGCCCGCCAACAGTTTATCATTCTAGTTCCCTTCTTTGAAGAATCGGCAATGTTTGCAAAGGACTTTGCCCAGTGAGCTCTCTCGCGACCGTCCTTTACCTCACCTTACCTCACCTTACCTTATTTTTACCTTGCCTCTCCAGATGCCCCACGGACCTCCCTCCGTCGTGCTGTTATGAGTGTTTGTTGCAGATCTGTATTCCTGAGGCCCCTTGGCGATGGGTGCCGCCGCAGACGGTTAAATAAACTGATATTTTTCCGTTCATATTTTATTTATTCTTGAAAATTGATAGCAGCGCATGAGGCAGCGCTCGATCCACCGTCTCGAGGAGATAAAAATCGTCTCCATTCGTGCGAGGAATTGGTTCATACTTTTACTGAAAAGTTTATTTTTCAAAAACATTTCAGGTAAAATAAAATTGAGAGACAGAGAAACGTTGGCCGCAGGCATTCCTCGTTGAAATTGCACGTTTTGTCACGACGAACTTCATTGCCGAAGCAGTTTCCGTCACACGACGGGGATCATTTTCCAAAGGTTTTTTTTTTCTCCCCTCCATCACGCGTGTCTGTATTTTGATACAAATAACAGGAATCGTCCCGCCCTGCAGCACTTCTCATCGTTTAAAAATATGTAAACAAAATAGAATGGGAGAAGAAGAAGGAGAGGAGGAAAAGAATAAAATAAAAATTTGGATTCCGAAACGTGTGATTTTCCGACTTTCCCACCGGCCTACGTAAAATGGATCAACTCGCCTTACAATGACCCGGAAATTGACGTTTCCATTGCATAATGACAGGCTTCCGTTTACTCCGCGAAGAATGACTGTTCACTAGTTGTCACTTTTATAATGGCCTCGAAACCTGAATGGACTCCCTTCCTCGCGTTACACGTACGTGTAGTACACATGTACCTGTACCTATCGCACACTTATGATCGGCAAAGCTGCAAGTCATGACGCTTCGTGAACTCTCCGACACAACGCGTTCAACGCGTGTTTCCGGATCATCATGCGAGCCTTGGTGGATATCTTCTCTCTACCATACCGCTGTTTAATGGGAAAATGGCTAACTTCACCTATAATTACCCTTCTGATCAGGCAATTCGTTTCTCATCTTCGTTCTCGCCGATTCTTTCTTCTTGTTTTTATTTCCTTTCCTCAAAATCCCAATACATAAAGTAACTCCGATTACAGGCAGAGGGGATCCTCGAGTCGTTGATGCTTAACGAATCTTTGTCCCGAGAAGTAGAAGTAGAAGTAGAAGTAGCGTCTGAGTTCACGGCTCGAACACAATGTCTATCATTCGAACACTTGGCGATACATTAATACAGGAAGTTTCAACCGAGGAAGAAAGAACAAATTTCTTTTGTGGTCTGACTTTATACGCATTACTAGTCCATTGAGTCCGGCCGGCTTGCTTAAAGTGCCTCACAAAAGCGGGCATAGCATGGTCGCCTGTCACTACCGGTCAGACATAATAAGGAAGTCCGGACAATACAAGGATTTTTTTCCACTTGCTCCGGGGCTCTCAACTCGGCGACTAGATATACAGGCGTGCTTGATGTGTTGATGCACGGTTTTCATAACGTGGGAAATCGCAATTCTTATTTTTCGTATTTTTACTGTCACTCGCACTCAACTGTTCAGAGGAGAATAACAAGCGAAGACGAAGAAGATGCACAACCGCGACGACATGCTTTGTTCGAACAAAACTCGCAAACTGCGCTCGTGACTATAAAATGTTGTATTGTTACTGGAGCTGAATCGCCCTCTGACACAATACGAGAACTTTATTCAACATCAACACGCTTCTAGATTTTGTGTAACGAGCAGCTAGTCGAGCTATACTACTTAATGAGATACTCTTAAAACCCCGTCCGGACCCTCCGGTAAAGCGATACTCCTAATTGGCTGATGTGGTTAAAAACTGGCACTTTAGGCGTGTCTCTTAAAGTAAATAACTTATCTAAGGTTTTATCAATATCCGGTCACCAAGGGGGCCTTTCTCTGATACGACAGGCCTACCTCCGGATTTCCATATTCCTCAAGTACGGGAAAGAACGTTAAAAATTATTTCATAAATCATCTGACCTTAGAGAAAATTACATACAGAAATCGCTCGTATCGTACTATTGCGACACGTCCATTGTCTGTAGGGTAAAGGGAAATGAATAACTCATGGTGGCACGAAAGAGATCCTGATGTTTTGGTTGAATTCACCGAAGCAAATGGTACCAAGATGATGTTGATTCCTCTCAATCGTGCGGTGGAATTGAAGGGTTTTTACGGTGAACTTTCACGTGTGATACAGTGCTCGGTACATACGTACGTAACTACGTAACAATCTACCTACTTCGAGAGAAGAGGGCCGGCCGAGGTCCGTTGGCCTTCGTTGGTCCAGACAGCCAAGGAAGGAATCTGATCCGAAAATAAATAAGAGTTCGTCAGCGCATGGTGCAGTGCCGTCACAAATCGCTTGTACGAGCAGCTTCTGGGAACCATGGTCTGGACGGTTGGGCGCGGGCAGCGTGTAGGAGCGAAAGAATCCAAAAAGGAAACGAGAGAAAAGGAACAGGAAAGGAGGAAGAAGAGGAGAGAGGTAAGGGGTTAAGGAATGTTGCGAAACGGTCGACGTAGGCGGCTTGATTCTTGTTCTCCGTTGAGTTGAGGCGCCCACCGTTGGGCCCCCCACACATGAATACGACGGGCGGGACGCACCCAGAAGACTATACAGCAGCAGCAGACGCGATTACGTGGTGATTTTCGCTCCATTGCACCTTTCAACGTCTTTCATTATTCAAAATAAATGCATTTTTTTTTTTTTTTTTCTCAAGGTTCTATACCCTTTAACAATTATTTTCCCATTTCCCTTTGCCACGCCGCGTAATAAGGCTTCTCTTCATATCCTCAGGGGCACCAATCTAATCACTGCCCTTCAAACTTCGAACGAAGAACGATAGTTTATGGACGCACGACCCCGGTCCAGTTCTCGTCGCGTTGTGAATGAGACTTTAGGCAGCCGGAACCCACTTCTCCGTGTGTGGTGCGATGCATTCCTCGTCTACCCACCTCCGTCGTCATCTCCTCTCTTCTCTTCTCCTCTTCGCTCCCCTTTCTTGGCGTCCCTCTGCCCTCCGCCTCTTATCCCAATCTCTTTTCCACCGCCCTGGCTAACCGAGATCCTTTTTTTTTTCTTACTTTTTTTTTGTTTTTTACTTTTCTGGGACCGATTCCTGGAACGGACTGGTCCACGCCCAATACCTCGACGTCTTCCTTGCACACCTAGCGCTGTTTGCAGTTTTTACGCCACGCGCCCTGGTTTGAACTTATATGATTTTTGTGGTTTTTTTTTCTCGTTCGCAGAAGGAGGTAAGTGTGGTGAAAAAATATTATCGCCGTATATTTTAACGAATGTTTGTGTTTTCGTTCGATGAACAAAAGTTGGGTGCGAATATTTTGCGAATAATAATATAAATACTATAATTCCTGGTAAGCGAGTCAAAGTCCGTCGTGGGAAAATAGACTTTCGATGCTTGCGAAGCGAAGAAGTTCGGTTGAATGACACAGCCGGAGCCTAGATTCACACGATTTATTCCCGGGGCAGACTTTCGTGCGAGAATTGATAGAGAAACGTTTGAAAGTATCAATTTTCCCACGGGGCAAGGCTCTGCGAATTTACGGAAATTGCTCTTTTATTTTTGCCTCTTTTTAGACATAATCATTTTATTTCTATTTTCTCTCATGAAACACTCTCGATTGCACTGTTGTTATAATCAATTATATCAGCGCCCAATTGATCGACGAATTTAGTCATGGCGTTGTAGATATCGTTTCGTCAAAAGAATTGCATCGATTAAAACCACCTACTCCGAAAGTCTGTAGAGAAATTCTCAAAATGATCAAGAATAATAATGATAAATAAATACTCACACGTAACAGTTGATGAAATGTCTAGTCCACAAAATCAGAGCGATTGCCTGTTTACTTTTCAAGGGGACCAGTACGTTGGTTTCGCAAATTTAAACTAGTCCAGAATTAATTTCTTTTTCATCAAAGTTCATTTCAGATCCAGAAGAATGTTTTCTTTCAAATCCTGTGTCGTAAGGATTTTGGAGCATTGTTGGATCAATCAAAGTCGTCGAGGGCTCATTTTGTTCGGAAAGAAAATCCTCGTCATGTAAACGAGGAAATTTGGTCATGTTCCTGTATAGTCCGAGTTATCTGCAAAGTGGCCCTGTGAATTAGGATAATGGACTGTAAGTTTGCGTGCAGTCCATTCTTTCAGGGTTCGTGCGAAAGGTTCCTTGCGCTCCAACTTTCATCGCAGAAAATTGAAACTTTTTTTGAAAACATAACCTACCATAATCTGAAATTCCAAGGATCCATCCTTTGATTGGGGTTTTTTTGGCTATTTTAAAAACGAAAAACTACTTTTTCCAAAGATTCAGTAGGGTCCTCCCTTAACGGCCTTAATCGCACTGACGGTGCTCCGAAATCCTCACAACATGGCATTTGGAAGAGGAGATTTTTTTTCATGTGAAATGAACTTCAGTAAAATATATTATATGAATTCTGGACGAGATAAAATTCCCGAACCCGAGCTGTAAATACTTTGAAACTCGCTGATCAGTGATCATTTAGAAAGACAATAATTTTTGAATGTAGGTGCCGAAGAGTTCCTAATTCCATAATGACTCAATCGGAAGCTTCTCGATCATCATAAAATGACAATAGTATGTCAACTCCCTGCTGCTGAAAACTCCAAAAAACCAAAACAAAATTTATACTCCAAAAATTTAGCTGACTTTCTGTCAAACGAACGGAACTAATTCCGACGTGATAAAATAAATCAAATATTCTACATCTAAATATCATTCTTAACTTCCCGCCGTACGACGCGACATGACATGGCTCTGGTTTAACTTCACCTACGGCTGTTTACACACTTCCGCGGCACAGTTCCCTGGGTACACAAAGGTGTCGGATAACTGATAGGGCATCCACTACGAGATCAAAGCTTGTAACGAGCCAGGGTACGGGCCAGAGGAAAAGAGAGGAAACGGGAGGCTGTGTGCGGGGCAGGGGGGGGGGGGGATATCCGTCCTCTCGTGCAGAAGGGGGGTGGCAAGATAGCAGCAGCAGCAGCAGCAGCAGCAGCTAGCCGGGGACAGGGGAGATTGGGTTTTGTTGTGGACAGATAGAAAGCGCGCGGGCTTTTTCCGCGATAAGCGTAACGCCTCGGCCAAGAATTCGCCCTCTCCGCGGAAGTTTGGTCCATCGTAACTGTCGAACGAACGAACAGGGTTCGTCCCACTTACGGAAATAGAGTGAATCTCTTTGAGTCACTGTAGAGTTGCGATTTGTCGCGTTGAGAATTATATAGGTGATTTAATCGTACATAATACAGAGTGCAATGTTCCTCCTCCTCCTCTTTACGGGAAGAATAAAGGCGATCCCCGTGTTGGTCGCGTGCGACTCCGATACATAGAATAAGATTCGTAAATAGAATCTGAAATGTATTTATAGCTTGGTAAGAAAACAAGCCAAGATGCGCGTATAAATAGGAGATATATATACATATATACGTATACGTACCGTACGTACACGCGATACATACACGCGTACCTCTATCGGGGGCGATAACGTTCTAAATACGAGTCGTTCTCGAGTCTCGTCCAAACAAAATATCCTATTCAAGCATCTCGTCGCGCGTCGGCGTGACGAAACGTGTTCTCATTAAAATCAGGCATATCGTCGAGAAAACGTCTAGTGATTAGTAGTAAAAACGACCGCAACAATGTCCGCATTTGTTATGTATTCATGTACAAAGTCCGGTTACAGATTGACGGATTTTTGCTACGGCTAGACTCTTGGAACTCTAATTTGAAATAATTCCTGCCTCTCTGGCTTTGCTGCAGCGACTCGCTAATCGAAAAATATAACTCCGCTATATACTCGGCTACTGCGCCTCACGGTGCACACGATGGCTTAACTCCGCGTTTGCTGCGACGCCTTGACCTGGATCGGTAGGTATACGGTTTGCCGACGTCGTCGCATCAACCAGAGGCACCAACCAGTAAAACGATTAGAAAAATTCCCCGTTACGTCGCGCTCGAAACCTCAAGATCGGTATACATACCTACGTATGCCTCAAACCGAACCGGTACTTCGTTGTTATTCCAACAATTTGTCAATCGGTCGATTTCATCGAACCATCCGCGATTTACTAATGTCTACACTTCAACTTCGAACCCGAAAGGTCAACGTACGAACTCTTGAGCAAATTCAATACCTGGTGCTGCTGTTTGCGAAGCAAATGTGCCCCTGGCCCGTCGAGGTCTCTAATGTCAATTGATTGCATCGCCTGCAGGGATGTGCGTTGCAAGGTTCCTTTACGTAGGCACTGCATCAGTAGGTACTGTACAGTCATAAGTCAAGTAGACTTTGTTGATTTTGTCAAACCGGTCATATACGTAAGGTGTACAGCGAAATCCAGGGCAAATGAGGCTGCAGTTGGGTGTAGCCGCGTGATGCACGCCCGATAATTGGAGTAGTACTCAAAGTTATCAGCTTGGGTCGCGAGCGCACCTTTACGCAAACTGTAATACCGCCTAGATATTTGTCCTATTTTACAGCGATTATGCAATCTTTGTTTACATCGAACAAGGCGCCAGCTGGCTGAGACCCTGCCTCCATTCGCTATAATGCAAAGCCCAGGCATGATATCGCTCCGGATAGTCTAATTAAGGTGGTATTATCGAAGGTTTTAGGTCGCGAGTTCTGTTGCGTTTACTCATTCTGTAACACTAACACCTAAGTCCGCGTTGTTATATTTGCACGGGCTCTTTGCTTTATCCACGCTTTTTTTGCGACTAGTACCTATATAACTGAATCCATCTTCTCGCTTAAATTCTATTGCCTATTCGTATTTCAAGGGCGCTTGCAGTACCTAGCGATCGTAAAAATGTTCATTATTCTCAAAAAAATTTTGTTTTACATCATTGTTTTCAAGCCCAATTTGATTGTTTGGGAAAAATGCGGTCATGAATGGAGTTCGTGGGATTGAATGAAGTTATTGTCATGGAAGATACGGCCAGTTTTCCGGAAAATGAACATTTCTCTTTCACCTATTTACGATCGACTCATTGTCAGCCAAATAATGAAATTCTCCGATTGCCCGTACTCCAAGTGACGCAGCTAAATCAGAGCAGCACGTGTTTCGGAACGAGAAGATATTCAAGGCGATATGGTACAAGTGGCTCTAAACCTAACCTGACTAACATAAGAAATATGAATGTGACTTGAATTCAATTCGGTTTTTTTGAAACAGTAAAATACTCAGCTACTTTCTGCCATAATAAAGCATTAATCTCCTGAATTTGATTTCGGTAAATTGTATAGTTTGGAAGAAACTACGAATCGCGTTTTCGAGGTGGTAACAATCGGTATAATAACGGAATCCCTAACATACCGCGTGAAATGATTTTAAATGAAAGAATAATCGGACAACGTTGAATTTCAGCCAATCGCGTCATACCGTTCGGCATAAACGCAATAATAAGTGGATATATAACATAATTTGCGGTCGAAGCGCGTTTCCATACAATCGCTGAAACACGTCTTGGGTTTAATATCACCTGCGTGCTATGGAATTGCAGAGACTTTCCCAGGATTGAATTGGACAACAAGTTTTTTTTTTTTTTTGCGCCTCGGTGCCGAGGCCAAAGTTATATACCAACCAACTATGGGGATCCGTGCGCATACGGTCGCTCTGCAGCAATATAATGCGCCACGCTATTGCTTCCGGGTCGACGTTATCGCGACCGGTGCGCACCGCGTCTAGTTTTTCGTTAAGTTAAGGCTTGGCTGAGTGCAATAATAGATGTTCGCGAGGCCTAGACTAGGAAACGGGTCAAGGTGCAGCCTATCTTGCACGCCGCGCGCTCAATAACAACTTGCATAAGTCCGGCTGTCTGACTGTTTGCCTGTTTACCTCTTTCCTCGCTCTCCGCATGGCCCCCCCCCCCTCCCCCCTTCTCTTCTTGCGGTTGTCCGTCAAGCTATTATGCAACCGAAGAAAGTCATTACATGCGAAAGGGGGGATAATTGATTATGCACAGAGACAACTGGAAGGTGGTATATATGTATATAGCGGTGTAATATAATTGGGCGAAATAAAATGACGGGAAAAACTTTTGAAGGATTTCAAAGTATGTATACCGCGAGATGCACTCCGGTGTATTCCCAAGTCCCAAAACTAATTCTCCATGTTTATAAATTATTCTAAATCAACCGCCGCTCGACGAGCATCCGTGTGCCCGTAGATCTTGAAATTAGTTTTTTCTTTTCTGTCCTTGTGCGGTGTAATGGGAAAGATTTCGAGTAGATTACATTTCAGTCTCTCGAATTGTATAATATGTACCTTATACCGAGGATTAGTACATGTATAGCCACGGGGTGAAATAATGTAATTGGAGAAAAGTTTGTGCTTTGAAAAGTTGCAAGTCTAAAAGCTGAGAAATAAGACGGAAATATATAAATACGGAGAAGAACGGAGTAGTTTTATTAAACACCATCGGACAAAGTCCACTAACTGCAATGGTTACAGCTGAAAAGTAGTAAAAATAAGAATAAAAATTACCTAGCATTTATACAGCAGCGAAAAATTAGAAAGAAGGAGAAAAAGAGAGCGAGGATCAGTAGGAGTGGGGCACGTGATCTACTCGATAGAAGAGCAAGTGGGATAATAACAACTGAACGTTACATATCGGTTGTAATTACAGGTAGTTGAGTACCGAGGGGGATGGGAATAAATCGCGCAAATCCATACCCCGCGCCCGCGAGTACCTACAGTCTGACGAACAATCGTTTTCCTGGCCCGAAGCCCGTACTTGTATAAGGTATATTGGTATGTATGTATAGAGCGAACAGCCGTTGCACAAGTAGAGAGAATTTGCACGAGATTCATTCCGCAACGACATCTCCCTGCTCGTTTGTTTATTCCTTAGCGTTAATTGAATCCCCTACCTATACCTACCCACCCTCCATATACATATATACGTCTGTAGTTCGACTTTGGCTCGATCAATCCGTCTCCGTCTACTCTCCCGAGTAAGTTTATTAGGTATATTAATTCGAGACGATATTAACACGAATATCATATACGTCACACTCGGTCCATGTGGCCCAGTGACTTCTCTCTAACTTAATTAGGTTCCGAGCTGACGGTGACTAACACTGTTTATAAATCTCAATCTCACGTCTGACAATTAGAGAATAAGCGATGCTGTACCTTCCCACGCTCTTTTATTTCGCAGAAATTTCGGTCCACTATTGATTAGATTGCACGTATTAAATCCTATGTGGAAAAAAGCTGTCAGATGCAGGCGGTGATTAGCTCTTATCAAAAATACAGAGATAAAATAAACGAATGAATGAATCAATGAATGAATGAATGAATGAATGAAGTAATATATCGGAGACGAAATATCCGCTGATTAGCATCTCTTGGCGCAATGATCGGGGATCAGTAAACGTAGTAATAAGCCATTAGCTAATCGTGCATGCAGCCTGCGACTTCCGGTTCCAACGCAACGCGTCAAAGTCCCGCTTGATGCAGCCGGTGCAATGCGATCGCGGACGTGTACGCGGCGTGGTAGGCGGAAGGAAGGACGTCTTCCTGCCTGGTTTTTTAGTCGGCGTTATGTACATACATCGAGCTCCGTACCCGCGTACCCGTGCGTCGCGGGTTATAGTCAGGAAGTCTTGCTAATTTGTAATTTGGCAGCGTTTCCTTTCCAGTTCGTTAAAAGTCTGCCCCGTAAGTATTCGCACGCGCATCCTGCTGCTCGCCTTCTTTATCTGTCTTAATATCTTCCTCTCTTTCTCTCTCTCGCATATATATATATATATATTTTTTTTCCCCCCCTCTCCATCTCCAACTCGGTTGCGTCCGGATTTGTAGGTACTTAGGAATATTGCGCGCGCGTCCTTACGGCTAGGTAACGGCTAGGGGGACCAGCCAACCAGCCTTTGGTAATCGATTTCGATTAGATTTGAATCAACTGGCACGAACCGTCCCGCGGGCTGCACACGTGCTGTAGTACTTGAGCACATCGAAATATACCCGATTGTATTAGAGGAATAGTAAATACGCAATTTAGCCAGGATTTATAGAAAACGGATTCCATAAAACGTAACTTTTTATTGTTGGTGAACAGCTTTCTACCTACAACCTAGATTCCCTTCTGTCACGGAATACAACGCGTATGCGTTATATTTGCCTACGTGCGGGACTACCGCCAACAAATGGACGAACTTTGACGCGATTTTTATTGCACACATTTATTTATAACTATATAGTCGATCCACCGCCCTCAGGCCTTCCGGAATTATAATCTTGATGTATCTTATATTCTCAGGGAGAGACAAGCAGGGGAGCTTGTGTTCAACCATCATTTCTTCAAGGTTTAGAATATCATTGGAACTTGGATTTTAGGGCTATCTAATTTTTTCTAAATCACCGTATATTGTGTTGTTTACTGGGGCAGGATTGAAGTTGCGAATTCCAAAAGTTCTCAACGGTTAAAATTCCGAATTCATTTCAGACTAGCTCGATTCTGAGTTTCTAGAAACGTTGGAGTTCAGGACTTGCAAATTCCGAAAGGTCGAAATGCAGACAGCTCGAAGATCCGAAAGTTCAAAACTAAAGAATTCCGAAGATTCGCCAATTTAAGAGAAGTTCGTGACAAAGTAGTCGAATAAACGACGTCGCATGCGCGAATTCTGAGAGTCAGAACTTTGGCCCTTCGGATCTTCAACTTTCGGAATTTTTGACCTTCGGTGTCTTTAAATGCGGAATTTTTTCGATTGGCTACCTAGACTTTCGAGGAAGTGATCTTTCTAAAAATTCTGGATTTTCACCCTTCGCAGCTTTGGAAATTCGGAATTTCCATCCCGCCCCTGTTTGCTATCTGTTCGCGCTGAATAAACCTGATTCTCATGAATGGCTTGCTGAAACAAAAGATTAATTTTGTAGCCGAAATTCAACCTGGACTGCTCGTCCTAATCCACGGATTATTTCCTGTCAAGCGATACTTTCAATGTTTCTGAGTAACATAGTGACGGGTGAATGTGAAAAACACTGACAAATCAGTATTGCTCATCGGCTTCACGTGAAATGTTATGTATCATATAACACAGATCGCTTTGTAATGTTTGTTTGTAATTCTTAGAAAATCGATCGAGGGATTCATCATGTTATCGCTGGATATCCAGGCGAAAACATATTTTTTTCACGACTTATCTGAAGCAAAGACACACTGCTGGGATGAGTCAGCTGATAGAAATTTTCTGTTTTTGTTCCCTGGAGGAGATTTTCTCTCCTTCTCGGTCGCTCTACCGTCGTTCTCTTATCCCTTGCGACCATTGGGCCCGAAATAAGGAGCAGACGACATCTATACGAGTACGTGAACCACCGGGGCACTACCACACCGCACCCTAATTCATTCGTGTTTTCGATTTCACGCCTCTGGAAAATGTCCCTCAACGTCGTTCTTAGATAGATAGAGATCCCCTTGGGCCAAGACCGTGGCCTTAGGCCATTCGTAACACAGTACACGCGACCCCTTAGTACTAGAACTGACTCCTCGGCTTTCCCTGAGGCCGCGAAAAAATTTTCCATCCCGATATATATGGAGCTTTCACAGATATATCCGTGATTTCCATAATCATAACTCTCCTCGCCGAGGTACATTCACACCACTTTTACCCACGGTAACAATATTCCTATACCTAATCTATACACATCGTGATGTACATACATTCACGCGTCTAGGTGTACACGACTATGTCTAGGAACACGCGCACGTCGACATGGTAACACGTGGATCGAATTAAAATGCCGACAATCATTCGACGATTACCGCTGAGTCAATCATGTGCTTGGTGAAGAATATTGCTATGAGATAGTGTACGTGGTGTCTGGACCTGCATGTTTAGCCAATTACTTTAGGAATTTTCTGGTCCTTCATAGTAGCATGCAGGCGGTTCACCATCAATGCCCACATATTTTTATATAAGGCAATATTTCGATCGGTGTCAAAAAGCTCGTCCCTCTTCCTCAGTTTCATATAGTTTCTTTGTTCCAAAACTGAGGCGGATTCCTGTAACTCTCCTTCTCTCTCATCGGCCTAATCTCTTATTATTTATGAGGTGATTATAAATCTTGAAGGGTTTATCTCTCTCGTCGAGTGTGGGGCGTGGAACGAGCCAAAGAATAAGAAAGAAGCCCTAGCATGACTCTAGGAGAGGAAAAAGGCGAGAAAGGGTGAGAGAGTAACAGAGAGAGATAGAGAGAAATAGAGTAGAGAAGAATGCCTTGGTGGTGCGAAGAACTAAAGTAGAAAATAGAAAATAGAAAGAAAAAAGATTGTGGTTAAATCAGTCTTTGCCCTTAGGGACCAAGACTATGCGCGACTATTTCCGGGCGACAGACCAGAAATATTTTGCTTTGCATGCCTGGCTGATGGATTAACGAGCAACACCAACGCCCATCTACTCTCTACCTCTTTCCAAGGGCGAAAATGCATCATCTGACTAAGGAAGCAGATCCTCCAGTCAAAGAACAAAAATACAAAACCGCCATATTCGGTAATTCAACGAGCACGTATACATCCATGGCTACCATAAGCATTCATCCCCCGTGACTGAAGAGGAACCCAGGTAACATAGTAGCTATTGTGCGACTGACTAACTGACTGATTGTGAGGAAGTAGACGTCTCCGAATGAAGATGGACTTTCGCTTCTTTCACTTTAGCCCGGGAATGAAATAGAAGTGATACTATCACGGGGTTCGAAGCAACGTTTTGTTTATTGTCCCGTACCCCGTCCGGAGAGTACCAGTGTAGGAGTATAGGGTGGAGCTGAAAAATAAATTGCTTTGCGCGTGTCCCGAGATACTTCCGTTTTTTTTTTGTTTTTTTTTTCTTCTTCGCAGTATGTCCTCGCCGTTGTGCGTAGGTGTACATAAAGTAGGTATGTTATTCTATTTTCTTCTTCGAACGTAAACCTTTTACTGTCGCTGCAAGAGGATAAGGCAAGTCGGAATATCCTTACAGTATATAGGTACATTCACCTATTCGCTCTTGAGAACGATACCGAATGCAAATCAGACAATCCTGCGGATAGAAAAAAAAAAAAAAAAAAAAACGTCCAGCAAAATAATACCTGCAGGTGTGGGTATATGGCTGCAATACACCGGGTCTCCAACAATGCATGTAGGTACACATGCAATCCTGAATACGTAATGAGCTAGACAGTACCGAAGGATGGAAGGTAAGGGAAGGTGAACGTTATCGCAGGTGAAGAGG
Source organism: Ametastegia equiseti (assembly GCA_963989295.1). NCBI lineage: Eukaryota > Metazoa > Arthropoda > Insecta > Hymenoptera > Tenthredinidae > Ametastegia > Ametastegia equiseti. The sequence goes on from OZ022393.1 coordinate 10,212,615, forward strand.
TGACTAGTTAGAAATCGGAAGCGGTAAGTCGGCGTGACACGTGGGGGGGAAGAAACTTTGATCCCTTTCGTCCGTTCCGTATGTACAGTCGTTACTTGCTATTCTTACCTTATGATCCTTGGGCAGGTGTCGTGAGGCTCTTGAACCTTTTGTCCAACGTCCGGCTGAAGCGGGAGGTTTTCGCCTTGGATCCATAATGGTTTTTGGTTGGAAAACATTGCGGGGAATATAAAAGTATGCGATGCTAAATCAACAGTGTGTTTCCGGTGGTGCAGGTGCGCCGTATATACGCGAAGCTGAAGACACCGTTTCAGTCGCAGTTTTCCTGCGACCTGTCGAGACACAAGCTTTAGGTTCGACGACGCGGGCCCTGGCTTCGAATGATTCTGTTTGTTTGGGGGTGTCTCGGCGCCAGAAGAATTATCTACTGTCTCTTCAGGCTCATTGATAGAGCGTACAGTGTCAGGGCGTGCTTGGTAGGCGTCACGGAATCACACGCACAACCATACGCACGTACACCCACTTTCTTCCAATCCTTCCCTGTCTTTTTCTCTGTCTGTCTTTGTCTTCTGCAACCCGGGGCATTTACCGGACGCTGGCAGACCCCGTGTGTCTGTCTGTTTCTGTCTTTCATCGACAGCTTCGATTGTGCTCGCGTAGTCGATGACGTAGTGACGATTGGCTGGTCCAATCCATGTAATGCGTGTGCGTTTTATTCACTATTACCCAAAAGTTCACGCGTTGTAAACACGCGTGACGCGCATGCGTTATCGATAACGCGTTTATATATAAATACGATATATGTATAACACCGATGCAGCTTTACGTAACTTCGTGTTCAGACGATGATGATATACGTTTGGCCCATCGCAACTGCGCGTGAAGTTCACGTGAAATTTCAAACCATTTAGGTACATACATACTTACATACTACCTATTTTATGATGAAACCGGGAGAAGAGGTTGCGACACGAAACGCAATCATACGACTCGATTTCCGTTGACCTGAGAGTGATTCGGGACTTTTCAATAATCAGACTCGTGTTCTCGTAAACTTGTCACCGTCGTCGCGGTCAAGTCGTCTGACCCTAACTTAACCTGAACTCGATCGTCTCGCTTACAGTCGTTCGGTTGAACGTTGTAGTACCTATAGTCGCGTGGTTGTTGCCCCGTGAAAGGTTATTCGCCGTTGTATATCGGCCCACATTTCCATTTGTTTGTTTTTCCGATCAATCATTCCTCCGGAGTATAGGTAAATACATATATATACATATACATGAATTAATACAACAGAATATATACAACAGTAGTTCAAGAACTTTCCAATAAGATTAGGAGTGTGTTAATTTCTAACGGCGGAAGTCACCGAGGCTTGCAGGTTCCCCCCCGTACAAAGGTCATAAATTCCGTCAAAACTGTTGTACGATATTTACACAGGTAGTATCGCGCTTCGGCACACTCTTCGTATATGTAAATATATACTATTAGATATGTATAGGAAATTTAAGGGTTGGGTTAAGGTACGTATAGACACATACGCGCGTATATACTTGTGTGGATACATTTGTCCCGCGGCACGCGGACTACTTCAGACGTTAACCGTTTCCAGAGTTTGTTAATTTACGATGATCTCCAATATATTTTGGTGAAAAACCGCGTTCCACGACTGACACGCATTTAAGGTGTAGAATATTCCGTTGGGAATTCGTTGGAGATTTTCCAATTAATAAATCCTAAAAGTCTGTCTATTCGGATTGTCGGATAGAGCTTTTTCCCTCCGAGCTTGTGACACGGGTGTCCAGATCCATTAAAATAGCCGGACGTCTCTGCAGGTTTAGCTATAACAGCATTGGTTAGATGTTGGTGAGACGTGACGGTGGAGACGTGGAGGCAGAAGAAACCAGTCAAAACAGAATTTCGTCAACTTGGAGAACCGAAAGTGTGCCACGTGGTAGCGTCTCGTCGGAATTAAGCTCGCGAACGGGAATAGACGGAATGAGAAAGGTCGCCGACGATGATCGTGAGAGTGGCGTGCCAACAACCGTTAGCACCCATTTAGGTAGTTGAATTCAGAAAATCATTTTTAGGAGATGATCGTTTTCTTTCTCTGGATGTTATAGACGTACTGGCATGGCTGTGCGATTTATAAAAGAGCATTGATCCTCGCAGCTCCATAGAATCGACTTTCGCTAATCTCCGATCGATTTATCTAGCGAATCATCGGAACGTTAGATAAAGAAACCGGATCTGATTCTCGACCCAGGACTCGTCAAAGAGAACGGTTCTTCGGTGCAAAAAATCTTGGCCAGTGCTCGGGTCGTCGCTCTAGATGAATTTTGACTTTGTTTTTTTTTTTTTAGTTTCATTTTTCTGTTTCTTCTTTCTTTAAATTCGATCATCTACTATCTATATATACGTATTCGAATGTTGTTTTTCATTTTTATCGCCGCTCCTTATATCCCCTGTCTTTCTTCTAAACCGCCTCGCGGTTTATTACACTTTGGGGACAGCTCGCGGTGTAACGGTCCACAAATGTCGTAGATATAAGAGACGGAGAATATAAATTTGACGGGAAAGAGAAAGAGAGGGAGGTAAGAATGGGCAAAAAAAAAAAAAAGTTGCTCGACTAGCAGCTAATAATTACTTAGATAATTATTGTTTGTTAGAAAAAAATTCTTTCCCGCGCGCGTGGGTCGGGAATTTGACTATTAACATAAAGTCGAAACTGGGAGGGATCATGTGGTGTATTCGAATATAATACTCGCGTGTGACACGTGGGAATTTGACGTACCTATGTTAATTAAATTAGAACGTACGTTTGGAATGCGATTGGCAAGATTTAATCGAGTCACAGCGATATCCTGACACTTACTCCATTCAATCGGCTACCAGCTATCGTTTCGATATCCATAACACGTCGGAAAAAAAGTAAAGTAAAGAAAGTAAAAAAAAAAAAAAAAATAACCTTTTCTAGAATCTGTTAGGGGGATATAAACGGCTAGTCGCTGGTATTCCGGAATGAAATAAAACGAATTCCTTCATACCGAGGGATTAACCGATCGTCGAATCCGCCCTATATTCACTTCCTCTCGGTCCCCATTCTCTCTCATTCCCGTCTCTGGCCTCTATAATACGTTATTACATATAGATATACAGAATCGTGTAGTTAGAAAGGACTTTGTCCTCGTAACAGGTGCCTCCTTCAGTCAAGATATGAACCCGTAGATACGAGTATAGGAAAGGATCACCGAGCCCGGTGTGTTGCATGTAGTCGATCAGATTATTCCTTGAATTTTTCATTTTTTGTCCCCCCCCCCCCCCCCCCCCCCCCACGAGTTTATTGGTTCGATTAGCAACGGGATGCTGACGCTATTCCGTCTCGTATTGATCATGAGATAACTTGTAGGTATATTCCTTTCTAAATAACCATCACGGCGGTGTGTATAGTATACGTAGGTATATACGTATAGATATTTTGAATCCGTGACTAAATCGCGACTGGTTTTGGCAGAAGGTTGAAAAGTTAGTTGGCACGCGCGTTTTCCCCTCCCGTCGCTGCAACCGGACAAGCAAGAAGGCCCGCGTCCTTGTCGTCGCGGTTGTTTGTTGGAGGCGGACATTGAACCGGACGACCGCGACGTGTTTCGAGATGGTAGGCACATATTAGGTGGTATAACAACTTCGTCATAAATAAACACCTGACTATGTAGATAACGTGCGAAACTAATGCAGAGAAGAAACACTAGCTTAAGGAAAAATAAATCTAGGATGCAATGTCCCGTGGAGAAGTCATGGATTGAATGATCAGGACGCTGACGCTTGAAGAATCGAGAGTCCAGAACCGGAAGTAGGTACCAGAAGACTAGGAAGATGGAGAAGGGCGAGGAAACATGGGGGATCAAGAGGGGAACGGATCATGCGGTCGACCCTTTGTGTCCGAAGGGATTTTCGGCCAAAGTCACGCGGATGATCCAGCACGGATTTCGTAATCGGTCAGTGACACTGCCGCCCACAGTCCCGATATTCCAAAGTATTTTGTTCGGCCGGGCCAAGGACAGACTCGCGGCGTGTATTCATAGTCTAGCCAGGAAATGATATCGTTGTGGTTGGCTGTGTTCGCCGTTTTAATTGTCGTTTTTCAACGTTTACAGCTCGAGTAAGCCCGCCCGCGGTCAAGAACCATCGCTGGTTCATTGTGCTCTCATTAATATATAACTAAACTTGGCATTCGAGACTGTATGGGTTTATGTTATACGTCCTTTCGACACCACTATCCATTCAGATTCAGACCCGTACCGATTCCGGTTTTCGTATTTAATCAAGAAAATAGATCGCTGAAGAGTATAACCGCTTTGAGAAAAACAATGAAATACAAGCCAATATTTCTTTTTCCCACTTCGGGCCAAACTTATAACTTCCTACTTGAATGTTTTTAGCTCGAAACAGCATACCTTAAGTCAAAAGTTTATAAATGCTCTTCCTCACTCACAAACTAAAGTTAATCGATCGATTAACAAATTTATTCAGATTTAAGTTGAAGCAAATCCCATCAAATGAGATTTGAGATAATCAAAATCCGTTGGTCTGATCTCGAGATATCGTGAGATAAGATTTTTTCTAATCATTTAGTTTTTTTTTTTTCAATAGCTCAAAAACTACAGGACTGGTCAATTCTGGAATCTAATCAGCGATCTGAGTTACAAAAAATAGCGGTGATTCGTATAACGTCCATTTTTCATGTCCGGGGCAATGGTAATAATTTCTCTTTTTTCGAAATCTATTACAAATTTCTCCCAAATTCCAAAAAATCGGAATCTATTCATTTACTTATCTATATATTCGAAATTCCAGAACATCAATCAAACCCCAATAATCTCTGACGGTTACTCAGGAGCGAAATTAAAGTGTCTATAAATTTCATGGCATCTAAGCGAGTAATCAACGGTTCATTTCGACTTTGTATATCCTGAAATGGTCAGATCTTGTGCATATAGCATACATACATACGTACGTGTAATCGCGAGACGATCTGTAGTCACACGTTTAAGGCAGCGGACGGTAAAGACAGTGATTTTTTCTCCTTTTTTTCAGTATTTTTTTTTCACTTCTCTCTGCGTCGCGATACAGATAAGATCTTACATATTGGCAAACGTTCTATGACCTGTTTTACGAAATACCTCTACCGAAGTAATGTGTAATTTTTTACTCCTTATTTTCAAAAACTCGTCTCCACAAATTACAGCAAATTTGTGCTACCCTCGACATTAATTGCTATCAGAAATTTCTTCTCTCTTGAGTTTATTTTTTCTAAGATTACGGCACGTTGGATTAAATTTGCGATAAATCGTATTCCGCACGTCCGAATCGCCAAAGCAATGTTTGCTACTTTCGCACTATTAGATACAACTCATCTCGAAATGTTCAAATCCGCGAAATCTGCCTGCAAGTATATTCAAGTAGGTACATTGCCTATGTAGGTTAGATAGAAGGTAGGAGTGAAAGGTTGAATGACGTTATACGTTAGGTTCGGATAAAAGGTGGGAGTGAAAGGTGAGAATACTCATCCTTCCGTTCTCACTCTTTCGTTGCATCTTCTATATCGCGGATGCAGGTATTGGTCTAAATGTACTGACGTTCACGTGTAAAGTCAAGAAAAATGACATTCGTTCAAGGAATGTTTTTCACCAAAGAGAAGTAAAGAAGAAGACGAAGAGAGAGAGAGAGAGAGAGAGAGAGAGAGATGAAAAATACAAGAATAAAAAAACAGAAATAGAGACGAAAAAAGGCGAGAAAAACGCAAAATCGCAGGCACGCGGCAGGCAAAGAGAGAGAGAGACTGATGGATACCAACGAAAGAGGAGGTAAAAAAGGGAAAGACCAAGAGTAAGAAAAGACCTTGGAGCCTTGAAGCAGTAATACGCACACGTTGATATGCGCGCGGGACCATCACCGCCTGGCGTGCCTTTACTCGCGTATACAGCCTTTCGGTATAGGCAAACAACAAGCATAATAAAGGAGGCAGAGGCTGACGGTTGGTCGGTTGTGTTTTGCATCGAGTAAAAGGTCATTACCATCGACTGGATTCTAATTAGACAACATCAACCTGCCTCGGCCAGATCGCAGAAGAGGCAGAAGAGGCGCGTGAGCTAGGCAAGTTAGGTTAGGTTAGGTTAGGTGTATAAGGTAGAGTTCGTCGGGCGGATACGTGCGCGACGCGGTGGCGGAACACGGTGCAAAAACGTAGCTATTTATAGCCAACTAGCCTCACCTTAGCCTACGTGTGTACCATTACGTAGACTACCTTCCACGTGCTCCTTTTGCCCGATGGTCGTTTGTTGTTGTTGTATTTGCCTGCGTCTCTCGTTGCCTCAAGATTAAAGCGATATCTGATTGCCCGACGTAGTACGCGGCGCCAAGTGAAATGTGCGATGCGATGCGATGCGATGCGGTGAGGTGCGGGGCCATCGAACCCTGGCGTCGCGACGCATACGTATACCAACCCCCCCCGTATACCAATAACTATATAACTATGCCTACACGTAATTACCCCTCTACTTTAGTAAATATTAACCCCCGAGTACTTATAATTGTTTAGGGAATCAAACGAAGGGAGGAAATTGCCAGGATAATGTTATTGGCAACACCGTGAATTGAATTGCGCGCAGTATGTAGGTATACCTATAATTGGTATTATATACATCCTCCGTATGTTGTATAAGTACCTATATGTGAATCGAGAAATACGTCTGCATTTATTGGACGCGTGGTACGTGCGTGTAGTGTGTATCTTTTATCCTGCATCTTCCGTTTTCTCCCAAGGAAGAACTCGTCCGATTTTCAGAATCCAAAATATTGTAGATTTGTTCCCAAATCGGAATTTCGTCCGGAATATTTCAGTGCTTTTCGGGACTGACAATATTTTCACCTTAATAAGATGGTAGATTAAGGAGGAATGAAAAATTTCTCTACCAGAACATAATGGTTATATAGCAGAGAATTTGAAGTTGTTTCTTTCGTCTCAATCATCATGCTTGCAGGGCATCAGCATGTTTCAGGGAGCTATACAGGAAACTAAGATGGAAATATGGCAGTATCAGATTTAAAACCGTCGGATTTCTTCTTCACCCGAAACAGTCAAAAATCGACTTTGGGGTAACATTTTTTTTTTCATCAAAAAGTGATAACATATCGATGTTTGATTATTTCAGTGGAACTAGGGATCCAATCATGAATCCAATAACGGGATATCTTCATCTAAGTGTTCTGTACGGTTTCCCGGAACGTATTGTTGCTCTTTAATCATGATTGAGACGCGGGGAGTCCCTTGAGATTCTCTATCTTCACGATGTAATGGTGAACGTAAAGTTCAAGCTCAGAGTCAGATTTTGTTAATTTTAATCATTACTGATTTGATGTGGACTAATTGCATTCCAGAATATTTAACAAGTACAAAGTTTGGCCAAGAATGTTCCCGTAAGTAAAAAACTCGAGCATTGGTAACAAACGTGTATTTTGCAACGAACCAAAATTTTGAAAGTTCGGAAGCAACTATCCTCACTGATTTTAGCAGATGATTGAAAACGATAGCTTCTAAAAATTGGACCACATTTTCTCATGAAGCTCATCGCTAGTAATTTCCATGGAATGATTAGTAGTACATGCTGTGATAGTTTTCAAGTCTCAGTTTCAAATATAATTTTCTGTTGTCACGGACTGCTGGACCATTAACATTAAGGAAAGAAACCAGGGTACTCGACTCGACACCATCCGGTGGAGAAAAAAAAGTGCGGAAAAAATTGAAATAAAATCAAACGAAATACAATTTAAAAAATCCAGGAAATTGATTGCGGTTGGATATCCATGCTGGAGTGCAGCAAGTGTTGCGAATTTTGCGAGGAATAAAAACCGGGACGGATTAATAGTAACGAGCATTTACTTTGCCAACAAAGTTTCGCGCTCTTTTCACAGCTCGGCAAACGACTACCGCGTGAAAGTAGGGTAGGTATAGATATAGTTAGGTAGCTGGGGTAATTCGCAAATTGAAATTCTCTGATAATAAGACCGTGACTGGGTTACATTTGAGACCGAAGAGTCGGGTGCAGATGGGAGAGGAGACAATTATACTCGTTACGTAATCGCTTAACGAATTATACATATAGATGAAATTCTAATTGTTTGATGAGACAACAAACGCGAGGAAGCTCAGTGGTCACGTTGTTCGTTCGAAATATGTACCATTTCTCCCTGAAGACCCTGGGCTGCAGATGCAATATATACAATGATCATGCCCGCGAATGTCTGGCACCCTGTTTTTTTTCGGGTGCAAGTGCGAAAGCACTCACAGTGCTCCCTCAAGTTACTTTATTATACCGGCATTTAGAGTATGTTAAGTTGATGGTTCGCTTCCCTCTTTCTTATTCCCAAGGCTGTGCCAGGTTCTGGCGAACAGCGAGATTCTGCAATGGGGCTTTTTTTCCCGCATTGTTGTCGCAATGTCGTTATTATTTGCCGTTAGCACGTGGCACAGAGGCGCGTGTTCGCCAGCACTAGTGCCAGTTCCTTTTGCGTGTGTTCCGCATCCGCTGTATCTGATGCCTCTGTATTTCTATGTGTTTGGGCGATGAGGGACACGCGCGTGCGCGCAATAAGGACTCAAGTACGGGACGCTCCACGTGCAGGACAAATCGATCGTCCTTGTACTCAGGGCTGTGCTCTGGGGTGGGCGTTCGCAGTGTGTACAATAATAGAATGGAATAGAATGAAATGCCACCCTAGAACAGGTTATAAATGACGTTCTCCAACTTTGGGGAAGTGGCGGTTACAACTCACTCGCCTTTACCGGGGTTCGAAATGTTCGTTAAGTAGGACTCTCAAAGACCAGCATATCCGGTTGCCCTCGTTATACTCTTTCAATTTTATCTTTTAATTATAATTTTCGTAACCGTATACTATAAATGCGGAACACGCCGTTAAGAATTTGTCATTCATTATCGCAATCAGCAAGCAAACACCTGCAGTACGCGATTTCATTTCTTTTTTCTATTTTCCTATTTTCAATCATTCCGAAACTTGATACGAGCAAAAACTTCAACCTAGAACAAGTATTCAATAACATTACATTGTGTGCATGACATAGACGAAAGATCGTGCGACTTCAGGACCATCGTATGGTGCTAATAAAGAAATAGCAACACTAAATTCTGTGAACAGCGTTCTATCATTTCCATATTTCAGCTTTCTCGCATAATTATTCCTAATCAAACATCTGTTCAAAGTCTCATGGGATCAACGGATCAACTTACCCTGCATACGTTTATTTAGTAGGTACACTGAATAATTTGAAAAATGATGATTGGTTGTTCTTCGTTCGGAAATTTGTCAATGTGCATTTGAGGAAATGCGATATACGATCGTAAGCTGATCAAGTACTGAATAATCATGTTACCGGATGTTGGGTTAGCTAATTTTATTAATGTTTATAATTATTCGTTGTCGTTTGGTGATTATTCTGGTTTGGAGATTCAAATCAATCTGCGATAAATGTGTGGAAAATTTTTACTCAAAACCATTGCAATATCCGTCTCCATAAATCAGCCTTGCTAACATTTGGCAAATACCGCGTGACAATCGCGATTACGTTATTGTGACATCACCGAACGCTGTTGATGTCTCGAAATAACGAAATGCAAAGTTGAACATAGTTTTAGCTGACGTTTCTTTCAAACATTTTTAATACATTTTTGACGCAGCTGCCTTTGATACCTCATGCATAAATCTCATACTGTGCAACGGTTGCTTTTACAGTGTAAGCATATCATGCTAATTGCGTTGCCCGAAGGCGACGAGGTATAAGGTTAGCTGTAACCCAAATATTTACAACTTATCATCCTGATGTTGCATCAGGAAATTTCTCAACTCCCCTGTCACTCAATGATGTGAAATCTTCCGTTTTAATTATCACTGAAAGAAAAATGGGACATTATTTTCATCAAAAATTCAACATACAATACACTTTAGGTTCATTGCCGTCGTATACCGTGCTACGTATCAGTATATACAGTATAAGCAAGATCCGTCCCGTATAATGATATTTGAGGCTCTCTAGAGACGCTCAGGGCAGAATACCAGTTTTTTTTTTTTTTTTTTTTCTTTTCTTTTCCTCTCTTTCTTACTAGCACTTCGCCAAAGTCATCCAGACCAGACGACGTTGTATTTTAGACATTTTTGACGTCGCCTCAACTTACCGTTCCACAAGTCATTTACGGTAAGTATACGCGAGGACGTAACGTCTACAAACAAAAAATCAAGAAGAAAAAAAAGACAAAAAACAAACAAGAACCAAAATACAATAATTTAATAAAAATTGTCTGGAAACATCTAAGTCCAATAACAAGACCTTCTCGGCAACACCATCTCCGAAACACAACCTGTACCACTTCTCGTGCATCGAACTGAAGGGCCCATAAGTCAACCATGAACAATCCACGGCAAGGATTGGCTTTCGGAAGCGTCACAGGTACGGATAGAAAGAACCAGCTCACCTCAGTACACTCGCGGTACTCTAAGGGTGCACGGTGCACTTATGAGGAAGATAAATAAGTCTCACTATGGGAATACAAACGGGTTACAGAGTTATAGAGTCCGGTGACTAGGTACGCGATGGCGACTGTGGAGAGGTTAAGGAGTTAGTTTCTCGGTCACAGGCGTCACAGTGGTATTTCGAGGATGAAGAGCCTCTGTATGGCACTGTAAAGGCGGCAGGCGGAAGGACAGGAAGCTAGTGGCGGACGGCTGGGGAGGAATGGAACTAGCAGAACAGCTATAGGACAGCTAGAAAAGCTAGGACTGTTGGAAGGACTGCTACCTCTGCTCTTCATGGCTTACAGAACAACACGGTTACGCTAAGGGGAACTATGATCAGGGGAATTCGGGGTAAGACGGGAACCGGGAAAAGCAGCCGTGCGGACACATGGGATAAACGTACCTTATACCTACGCCCGAGTCACATGTCCCCGTATCACACATGGAAATACCCATATGTATATGAATATGGCTACACTATCAAACTGCGTACATAACACTTGGCAGAGTATAGGTGCCCACCTAACGTTGTCTCATAACCTAGTACCTACATGTGCGAGGTGTACCTACTTCACAGACTCGCACATGGATATAGGGCATTCTTTGTCAACTGAGCGACTCGTTTTCAGCGACCTCTGGAATGGGTTTCATAATTTTTCAGCCCGTGGTATTTTTTCAAATTCTTAAAGCCAACCGCTCCGGAGATCCACCCGTTTCAATTCTCGATATTGTGGAAGCCATATAGATCGCACAAAGAAAGTCCGAGTACAAAAATTTCTGGTTTATTGTAAACTGTTCAATGCAGTTCTGGAAATTATGTTCCTTACGGCTTACGGGCCATTTTAAGCCAAAAAGGATGAATAGAATTCGTCTCGTTCAGTAACACCATTCCGATTTGTTTGGAAATTGTACAGAACCTTGGGAAGCTTGTAGAATCTACAGAAAAATTTGCCCTGCAGCAAGTCTTCGGGTTCAAAGGTTAGGAAACTGAAGACAAGCAAGTTGCCTAAATCCCAAGATTGTCTATCTCAATTTCTTGCCAAAAATTGTTTAATAACACGAATATGAATCTATCGTATACGATGTACAATCTACTCGGGAACTGAATAGGCATGTTCAAATAATTTCCAGATCCATGCAATTCGTATTAATTTCGTTTCGTTACCATCAAGACATAAGTTGTAAACTTTCTTTTCACTTGGACTTTCTTTCAATTCGATTGGCATAAAAAATTCGTCGAAAATTCACCTCCGGTTTTCTCAAATAGTAGGTACAACGCAGCTGGCAAATTATGAAAAATATCCAAAAAGTCGATGGGAAAAATGGCCCAATCAACAAAGAACGTCTCGTATGTATGAGAGCCGCGGGTACAGGAGCAGCAAAAAGTTACTATGGGTGAACGATGTTTGTTTTAGAGGTGGAAGCACTTTGGATTCGGATAGTTTCCGCATGTGGGTATTGTGGATTTTTCTGAGGCCAGGTGCGGCTCAGGTTCAGCCCCCCAGGCATAGACGAAGAAGAAGCGAGGGCGACGAGATGCCGTGGTACAATATTAAGCGTTGTTTGTCGCCCTATATCTAGGTGTTTGTTAAAGTCGAGACGCCAGGGTTTTTCCTTATTTATTTTTTCTCCTCCCTCCGTTATCGTTTTTTGCTTTTTTTTTTTATCAAGTTTTTTGGCCTCCCTGACTTTTGACGTGCCCTGTATCGCTCCCAGGTACGTGTAACATCACGTGCAACATCACGGGCAACAGGATATGACGATGTTCGCGTGAGCGCGATATGGGCGGTGAGCTCGAACAATTTCCTCCGAGTATCACCTGGAAGTTGACTTTCAAGAGCTCGGGGCTCACCGTAGTTGACGAATAGGTAAGTATGTACTCGGATGGATCTTGGGGAGCCCAAGGGGTAGGCATAGAGGAAATTCAGCTCAACTTGAAGCAGTGCAAAATGCCGAGGGAAGGGTGTGCTATAAATCCTGACTGTTGGATGTCACTGCGCACCCTTGGTCACCCCTAGCCCTATCCCTGGACACCCCTGCGTTACGGCGTGTCACCCTCTCGCAACAGGTGCGTGATTCGAGTTAATCCCTTTTCTCTTGTGCCTTCAGCCACGAGTTTGAACGATAGAAATGAGAGTGGAGTAAAAAATGTATCAAGAAATCTCAACTGAATCCTCAGAAAAATCGGTACTCTACAGTCTCGTTTGATTGGACAGAGTTGACCATTTCCAGCTCCTGAGAGTAGGCAAAGTGTTAGCCGCGCTGCACCCTCAACGACGTGCTGGTTTCCGGGTGGTATTTGGTAGACACGTCCCAAACCAAAACCGAGATCACTGTGAGGCCGTTTTGAACGAGCTGCTGCTAGCGTCCAATGACCGTGTACGGTAATTAATTAATAATTCACTGCTAATTGCAACAATAACGCGGCACCGTACGCAATAACGAAACCCAGAGCGAGAGCGAGTACACAGAGAGTAGGTACGAGTCGTCGAGAGTACCGGCGCGGCGCGATCAAGTTCAGTCGTGAGGGCATTACCGTTCCAATGCAGGGCTCGTTCCAATGGGATTAATGTAGAATATTCATTAAAATTAACGATGATGCCCATTAAGGGATTAATTGCATTCTGTCAGCGATTACCGTCACTGTTACACTTTATTGTTGGTAATTACAAACGCCCCGTAATGTTTCGCCTTTCTTTTACTATACAGGGAGACCACTCTCGGGTCTCTATGCCCTGATGTACAACGGGAATTAGGGCATTATGGCATTATTTGCAACTAAATGTTTGTGATCAACGCTCGCTTGATTCCTATTCTCTAGAACTTGGATGGTTCGAATGCTATATGGGCATTGCGTATAGGAAACTGTATACAGTGTCACATCGTATTCCAGGCTTTTCGTTTCGTTTTCACACGAATGGGTGTCAGTGTGACTAATCATATAAAAATTTGTTAAAAATGCACCATTCGGATCTTGGAAGGAGTCTTTCCGACTGGATGAAAAAATAAGTCCACTCTAAAACTCGAGTAGGTATAAATTATGATTCCAAACTAGATGCTGGAGCCCCTTGTCGCTTTACCTTAAAGCATCGCACCTAACCCCTGCAGCCTTCTGCAGGATTAAACTGAGCAAATTCCAGGGTTTAATAACATTCCTGGATTTAATAAGTCACATGAATGACGTGAATTAGTTCAATATGTTGCCCAGCGAGTAACGGATTCGCCTTGCATCTCGTAATTAAAATGACTTTTCCTCCCCTTTCACCCCATCTTGGTTATAATATTTTACAAAGATATACGAGTGAAGTAACTCTCGACTCCGCAAACGATTCTCGCGATATGCGGAATAAGGTTTATTTTGTCCTTGGTCGACCTGGATTTCTCTCCCTAGAGTAAACACTTGAAACATAAGGTAGAATCGCACGTTCACCTGCGGCTGCGCTCTCCTAGGAATGTTTCATCATCCATAATGAATGAATGTCTGATTAAAACGAGACCCAAGTATGTTTTTAATCAACCTAACCATTAAACCGTCACTCCATCGTTCTTTCTTGTATGGTAATAAATACACGGTTTATTATATGTATAGCCCCGGAACTAGCCGAACGACAACGTCGTAGATTTAACATCTAATATTGTCACACGTCTTACGTGTCTAACTCAGGCCATATTGATGTATATCTAATTGATTATAAGAGAAAAAGAACTCAGGTGAGTTCATTCGCAGTTGTTGAACTCAAACGGTGATCAGCTATGTATATGGCAAATATATCTGCAGAACCGAACAGGTATAATACACTTACCTACTCGTATGTAGGTACCAGAAACAGGATATCTCCTATCGACGAGTGCAATTGTCGTAGATTTTCCCGTCTGTCCGTCTTCGATAAAATGTAATACATACTGGCGATAATATTATTTTTCCGAGCACCGACACGTGTCTAATATCCATTGATTTCACCGTTCGTCTTATCGGTGCAACGGCTTCGACTGCTCTTACCGATTTCTCGCCCAGTATTATACCTAACTCGTCGTTTTTGTCTTTCTCTCTGTCGCGATATCTCGCAGTGACCCTACTTCGGCTTTATTTCACTCTCTTTCTGACTTGCTTTATCTCCCATATTCTATCGCCCTCTTACAGCTAGTCTACCCCCATTAATTTCGTTAGCCCCCGGTAACTCACGGAGCAAAAGGTCCGTTTGGTCTTTGGCTTGGACCTCGTATTCGCTCCAGGAACCGGCCTAGTTTTACTATCGATGCGTTCTTATAATTGCATTGCGCCCCATTACACCCTATGCCCTGGCATATCATCGTGCCAAACTCAAGGTAGTAGATTTTTAATGAATTCGTGGGCACACACATCATCGGTGATAAACGTCGCAATATAAAATTAAAAAATCGGTTTAAACCTATACAGCGAATATTCAAATATTTCATGACAATTCTCATTCTCTTACCTTTACTGGCGAACCGATCAGCGAGTCGATTGATGACCCGGACGGAGAACCGATCGGTGAACTGTCTGGCGAGCTGTGTATCTGTAACAGAAAATAAAGAGTTTAGGAATTTGGTTCAGATCCGGGGGCCGAAGGTGAGAAGTTGCATAAAAATGTTCGATATAATCGGAGCTGATACAGGGTTAGTACGCTTTTGGGAATCTGAAGTTCCCTGACTTCTCCAGGTGTTCCAGCCTGAAAATAGGACTTTTTCCAGTAACTTGTCAAGGGAGATGCCATTGAATAATATCATCTTTTCATTATGTTGATATCTTCAATATAGTATTATAAATAACCCAATGTATAACAGTATGCTATACTATTCGCGCCAATATCGAAAACGCAAGCGCGTGCGATTGGACGTAGTTTTTAGTAGTCGGATGTACGTTTTTTCAAATAAATACGAGACATTTCGCTCGAAAACAAGCTCTTTTCTCTTAACGAAAAAAAAATCCAGTCCTATTCACGAAATTCCCTGACTTTCCCCTGGCATACGGGATTCCCTCTGTTTTCCCGGTTTTCCCTGTGCGTACCAATCCTGTCAGATACGACTGCAGCAGCATCAGAAAGCTGGTTTCCGGAAAGCATTGAACGATTAGTGCGTCGCATCAGCGGCGTGTATAGGATCGGGGAGATGGATGGTTTTTTAAAATGAGCCATAGAAACGGAAGTTGTCGGAACTTATCTGTCGTGAAGATCAACGCGACACGCGGGGGTGATCTCTTTTTATAGTACCTACCTACTGGCGAGGAACGAGCCAAGGAATTTATTTTTATATAGGTATTTTACGCTCAGTTAGTCTTTTCTTAGATGCGAAGTATTTTTTATTTTTCATTTTTTTCTTCCCCCCCCCGCTGTCGAAACGAAGAGATTCCGAAAAAGTCACGTACGCGTGTCTCCGCGCCACGTATGTACATATATGCATGTATGTAACTACCTTTTCGTGCGAGAAGTCGTTGAACTTGCATGCCCTCCCCGATTCCCTCTGTCCAACGGCTGGTAATCGGAGATTGGACGAGTCACGTTCCAGCAAAAGTATTTCTAAGCAGTTCATGGATTGTTTTATAAACAATTTGCACATTTCTTTAGCTCGATGTAAGTATCGTAACCTTACGTCCACTATTCCTATATTTGAGCGCGACACGCGTCGTCCTCTTCTTTATATCGTGAGATTTTCAACGGATGTGAACGACCTTGGCAAACGCGTATCAGATTGTGCCGCGTTTTATTACACCGCGCGTGTCACTCACGTGTCGAAATGATATCGACACCCGCGCACACCTGGCCTAGTCTAGATGCCAAGCAAACTTGTCACCTATCCGGTCTTGCCCCGCTTCTTTGCGGTCAAAAATTTCCACGGGAAGTGGAAATGAATTATTTTTCTTACACTTTCATTCTCTTTTGACTGTGGATTTCTATCCATATCTAACTCGTTTCTCAGTTTCGTATCTCCCTCTGGCTTCTTTTGCCCGAGGCGATGAGACGTGCTAGAATCGAAATCTGAAGTTTGTCCGATGGCCGAAATGTTCCGACGTGCGCGTGCCTCGCGTCTTAACGGTCTAATTGAGGGAGTCGAAAGCTCGGATTCCTGGAACGCAGATTTTTTTCATTTTTTTTTTTTCTCGACGCCAGTAAGATCGTTAGGCTGGCGGCGAGAAAGTAAACGTGGAATATGAATCGTTCATTTTTAACAAAATTTCATCCAATTAAGGTTTGACCGCATAGCCGACGAACCGAAATTGCAGACGGGTTTCCTTCGTCGCAGCAACACCTTATACCTTACCCCATCTCATCGCTATATATCCACGGTGTGATTCGTGATTCGTGATTTCTGAGTTGCGAGTCACTACCTCGTTTGATAAACAAACGTGCGTGCGAAACCGCAATCCGCATAGTTCCAGGCTCTCCTATCCTCACCGAGTCGATTCTAAACCGTATGTTTGCATAGTGTAATGGTTAGACCGGCGCAACGCCCTTTCCCCTTTAGCAGGCGTGTTAATGAACTTGGAACCGCGAGATACTATTCCACCGCGACTTATCGCGCGATAAACCTGTCTGAATTTACCAATCGCCAATATATGTTCACCTGAGATTTGTTTCTCCAGGCGCATCGCTTACTTCCCTTCCCGAGGGGGTAGAATTGAAATTCCGAATTTCAAAAGCTGCGGAAGGTGGAAATTCCGAATTTTTCTACCATGACGACTGACAGTTTTTAGAAAGATTATTTTCCCGAAAGTCGACGTAGCCAATTTGAAAAACTCCGAATCGAAAGACACCGAAAGTTCAAAATTCCGAAAGCTAAAGATCCGAAAGGCTGAAACTCCGAATCTCGGAATTCGCGGATATACAACATCGTTTATTTGACAGTTTTATTCTGAGATTCTCTTAAATTTTCGGATTTCTTGATTTTTGAGTTTCGAAAATGCTGATCTTTGAGCTATCTGCATTTCGACCTTTCGAAATTTGCAACTCTTGAACTCTAACATTTCTATAAAAACTCAGAATCGCGTCTCAAAAAAATTCGAAATTCGAATTCGTTCGGAACTTTTGAAATTCGGAACTCCAATCCCGCCCCTTTCCGAGGAGTAATTTAATTATTTCTCCTCTCTGCGGATTTGTTTATTTCTACGTATGTATAATAATGATAAATTTGCGTACAGACAAGAGGCACATAATAACGATATTTATACAACGATGTTTCATTATCCAAGGTTATACCTCATCGCGCTCAAGGGGTTAAAACGGAATTCGTCAAGATTCTGCACGAGTCAATTTGCCTCGTTGTAGTATAAGATCAAAGTTTCTCTCTCGAGAAGGGTAATGACATCGGCAAGGCCCCGGGACGACGTAGCTTTGAAACCTACCTAATACCTACCCGCACCCACCAACCATACCCTATTTATACATCCGGCAATCTCTGCGTATACAATATGCATACATCCGACTGTATGTTTGCATGCAAATCGCAGTATTATCGTTCAGGATTTGGATTTCGTATCGAGGGCTGCTGTAAGGCTATAGTTGCCTAGGGTGTCGGGGTGCCTGCGTAGCATCATCTTCATTTTCAAACAGTTACCAATCAGCGGGGCGCAGCATCATCCCCAGAATCTTAACCAGTGGACGAAAGATGTGTGGCAAAGGAGCAAAGGAGCGAAGGAGTCAAGGCGTCACTACTACGGATAGGGAAGAGGCCTATTTTTATAATAAGATCGAGTTGCGTAGGGTAATCGGAAATGAGGCAGTGTTTTGTCGCCGGATAAGTCTCTGGAACGGTGAAAAATAAAATAAGAATACAGAAGCGGAAGTTACGATACAGAACCAAAGCAAGGGGACGTTAGCTGTTCTAGCGTCTTACGGGGTCGACGTCCTCATCGTGACAGTTTTCAAGGGAAAAGGGCATTATTCTCGTCGAACCGCCTAGAGCCAGACGGTCGCTCGCCAGAGCAGAAAGGCTGGGGAGGCACGCGCGTCGATGCAGCAGCAACGGGTCGTCGGGACGCCTAGCATCAGCGTCCGTTGTGCCAACCGAAATAGACAAACGGACGGACGTACGAGTGTCTCGACTCGCTAGGAATGAAGAAACCTAAAGCAATGCCTATTTCTCTTTCTCATTCTTATTCTCATTCTCATTCTCCTTCTCTCATCCCGTTCTCTCATTTTCTTACCTCGAGGTGACGTCACCAGCCTTTGAACTTCTGTTTCAACGGACTTTTGATGTCGCGATACGGCGCATTTGCAGATCTCTCTATACTTAGGTTCCTTGCCGTTATTTGGAATAAAAGGAAAGAGAAAGAGAAAAAAAAAAAAAAAAAAAAAAAACGAAGGAGAAGAAAAATCAATATACGTAGCTAATTAATTTGTATAGAACGTCAAAAGAAACCGTTCGATGAAATACGAGGAACATGATGATTGCGGCGAATGGGGAACTTCGATATATCGTAGATATGGAACTACGGCCTGGGCGAATATCAAAGAGATTGCAAGTCGGAAAACACCACTTTGTTGAAGCAGCAGATTTGACGGGCTCGAGTAGGGACGATCGCTAATATCACAACTCATTGAATGTTACTTAAGTTCATCTAAGGCGAAAATTGAAAGTAAAAGACGGATGAGAGGGAATGTGAAGAGGCGGAGGGCGGATAGGTGGATTGCCCGCAAGAGCTTTCGAAAGCGTTTAGAAAACCGTAAATATCAATGGGAGCACATAAAAGAGCTCCGAAGTTGGGAACAATGGCCTAGTGCCGAGTTGAGCTGCAGCGGTAAAAAGCGATCGATAAGGACATGTCAATGTCTAGCTCATCCGATGACAATTTTTTGGTATTTTTTTTCTCCATTTTACGAGAGTAAAATCTCTTTTGTCGCATGGATACTTTTCGAAGAAAGCAGCAGCGCGTTTTAGCCACCCCAAAAGTCTCGCGGCCAATCGTAAGATAATTAATTTTCACCTCTTCGTAATTTTCCCGAGGTTTCGCCCCTTTTATCCGGAAGATTACGACAGGCGGAAGATTCGTAAGATTTGGAAAGTTGTCGTTTTGATCGAGACCTGAGGCTGGATTATCGAGCTCTCGTTCAAGTTACATTTCGCATTTCACCTAAACCAAGAGAAACGCCGTATAGTTTAACGAGTTTCGTCCGCCCGTTTCGAAAGAATTCGCAATCGCGAGTAAATAACATTTCCGAATTCCACTCGTCGCGGAGGAATTTTTTCCATGGCAAACTGGGAAAACTAACTCAACGACAAATGACAATGGGACCCACTTTGTTTCTTGTTCCACAGATTAGACAAGACTCGGATGGACTAAACCTCTGACAATTCATCAGATAAGCTCGAATATGCTCCGCGGTCATTCAATACCAACTTATCGGCGAGATTTTCGTTTCCACACCGAGATTAAGCAGGCATCTTATATTTTCCCGGATTGTTTCCCATTTTTTTTTTTTTTTTTTTTTTTCTTGTTCTTTCATTTGCTCATTTTTGCTCTTTATACTTTTCTCGCAGATAAAATGAGAGGTAGGTATAAGTTCGGACGTTAACAATAGCAATCTACCTACCAGAGGACGTTTATTATATTTGTTCTCCGCCATAGAAATTAGAAGCTCGTTCGCAAAGTGCAGGGCGAGCAGTGTGTTTTTATACGGGATCTTTTTCTCCCGACTTTGCTCGTTAGAAGGAAGGAGCGAATTAATTTCAAGTGGACATTGCCATTGTCCTCACGTAATGCCCAGTGTTGCGCGATTGTATTTAAAAACACCGGAGCTTTCCTGTTCCCCCAAATGATAAGGGGTATAAGGGATGAAAGGAAAGGAAAGAAAAGGAAAAGAGATGAGATGGCGAGACTTCTTTGCTCGTTTGACCAAAAAATCTCTGCGACTATATCTAGTTACGTACATACGTACGTACGTACGTATAGGTATATGTACCTAGGTAGATATCTGAGTTAGGCAGTCTCATAAGACAAAAACCGCATTTCTCTTGCACGTACATCCGCCGGTTAAGATGCTTTGCTCAGAGTTCAAAAACCTTAATGCCCGTGGAAGGGCGCGGGCTAGCGACGCTTGTAATCGTAGCTATAGATCTAAACGTTCGTATGCTCGAACAAGCCATAAAATGCTAGGGTCTTCTTTCAGCACAAACAGTGACTCAACTACGAGAAATAAAAGAGAAAAACCAGATATACACGGAATATCAAACCGCGAGTTTTCAACGAACCTACACAAAAGGGTGAGTATATAATATTCTACGCCGCAGCCGCGGATGATTTGAGTTTTCATCATTTGAAAACTGTTTATATCACCTCGGACTAAGATAATCCCGGAAACGCGACGGTTTCGATAACTATTTGTTGATATTATCGACCGACGAGGCTAAATCGTGACGCAATCTCGGCCAAGGGCAGCCAGTGATGTCATGGGCTCGATCTTCTTTCGGCGCATATTGCGCTGGACCAACGCGTTAACCTACAAAGTGATCGTTATTCGCTATACGATTCTCGTCTCTTATTACGATCAGGCGATAATGAATTAACCTAATTTTTGATCACCCATCGCGTTGGCTCGAGTCTTTCGCTTTGAGCCCCGCGATCCACTGCGCTCGGTTAGGCGCATATAGTATAAGAAAGCCAAAAATAAAAGCAAAAACATCCAGCTACGATGCATCGGCCCGGGCTCACTCAGCTGTTGCGTTGAATACCAAGGGGGTCCTCCGCACCGGAAGTAAACGAAACCCCGAGAAAAATGAGCCGGGGAGGAGCTAAGAGACGAGAGACGGGAGACGAGAGACGAGAGACGGAAGACGGAAGACTAAAACACGAGCGACGCTTTTGAGGCCGGAAAGAAAATAAGAAGAAGAAAAAACAAGGAAAAAAATAAGGAAAACAGCCGCATTCTACAGTGGCAAAGTTGAACGGGTTAGATGAACGCACAAAAGTAGCTAAGTACGTCGAAATATTTTCCTATTGCAGTGCAGAAGTTGAACGTTTCCGATAAATAGGTCGAGGGGTCTCATAGCGGCAGGCAACTGCTCATGACAGCTGATAACGATTAATTAGTTTGTATCAAATGTATGAATATATTGTATGCTAGGAAAGATAAAAAAAAAATTAGGATATATTTATAGTTTGCCTAAGATCCACGCACGCACGATAGCAGTACACGACCTCTCGCCTCTTATATAGCGAGCAGGCTTTAACGAATTTGCCGACTGTGAGAATCGCGGGCAAAAGTAAAAGAAAAATATATTTATCTCTATAAATGTAGTGTAACATATATATGATGTGCCGTGACGAAGTGAGTTTATCTTCCTTTTCATATTTTTACTATGAAAATCGTACGTCGCAGGCTTTAACCGCGTATATATATTATATATTCAAAAGACGGGGCGCGGAGCTTAGTGTTTCACAACGGATGATGTTCCCCCCGCAGGTATGAGTCGAAGTTCAGTTTGCGATCAGCTGGGTGAGATGAGAATTAATCCAACTCAATGAGTATTTTGCTTCCGGCTGCGGGGTAATCAAAGCGCTTTCAAGCCTCCGGATTTGAAATTTCGTTTAATTAACCTCCAGCGCTTTGACGTTCGCAATTTCAAAAGACAAGGTTATAAATTCGCTCGACAGTTTTCTCTCTGCTGCAGATGCGTGTCCCGCGACGTTTATATTTCATTCTATAATAATTCTATTGACCTGCCTTGTCAGAAGAAGAAATTGAAGCTTTTGCGGCAGAGCTTTCGTTTGGATTATTTCCCTCTGCCGATGAACGCTCTCAAACAGGATTTTGAAAAATTAAAGAAATTAAAATCGTTTCGGAAAATTGATTTCACTTCGATATATAAGACCTCTTCAATCCTGGCTCTCGTATCTTCTTCCAATATCTTTGGCCGGTGAACGCGGGGACAGCAAAGGTTGGCCCGTCAACCTGCGGGTCGGACGAGGTCACCCGGGCGCAATAAGCCGATTCTTTTCTTCTCTTCTCATCTCTTCTTTCCTCTATACTTCTCTTCTCTGCTTTCCCCTCATTCTGGTTCTTCTTTGCTCTAATATACCTATATGGACCTCCTCCCTTAACCTCCTGCCTTCTTATACTTCGGCCCCGCCGCAGGCGATGCTGGCGTGTGCGCGACAGCGACGTGCCCGGACTCCATTACCCGCGGACGAGCTAGAGCGACTCTATTCTCGAGGACGAGGAACGAGAAAAAGGAAAAGCTGAATAATAGAATAAGTAATGGAATGAATAGAAAAAAAACAACAAAACAAAAACAAAAACAAAAAAAAACCAGACCAAAACGAATTAAACCTGATATTGAAAACCACCCAAACTCGCTGCGTCATGTGAAACAGCTCTGACTGAAAGTCCGAGAGTGTGACCCATTAGTTTGACCGCTCGCTCTATTTCGATATAAGTATAGGTATAATCTGCGACAGATGTTTCCGATGTTCAAAAACAAGTTTAAAACCCTTTACCACCGATGGTGAAATGAATCAGACAATCATCGTAAAAATTAGTACCTACAAATTTAGGAAAATAGTCACAGCGGGTATCGAAATATATAATGGAGAATTCCATGCCGTTCCGACCTGGGTTTGACCCTTCACCTCACGGATTTTGCTCGTGATTTTTTATATGATCGTTCCTACTTCGAAAAGCACTAATTTTTTTTTTATTTAGATTTTTGCGACTTGATTCGAAATTTCTAGAATTTTTGAAAACCGTCATATTGATTGACACAATTTGAAATTCTAAAAAAATTCTCAAAAATCAAGTGTCTAATATAAAAATTTATAAGCGTATAGCCGAAGTGGGCAGATATTTCCTGCTTACTGTTTTAAAGCTTTTTTCGGCAAAAAACGTTGAAAAACCTAGAAGCGGGAGTTATTTTACTATGGATGGTTGCTAAAACATTTTAATACCTATGCCACACCGGATTTTTCAAACCCGAAAAAACCTTCTTTTCAATAAACAAAAAAATTTCAAAAAGTACAAAAAAAAAAACAAATTAAAAATCAAAAAACTTCTCGCGAAAATTCTGAAAATTCTGAAAATTCTTTCGAAAAATTCGGTGTGACATTTGGAAATATTTCAGTAGCCATCCGCAGTAAAATGACTCCCGGTGCTGATTTTTTGAATGTTTTTTTTCGGAAAAAGCTTTGAAACAGTCAGAAGGAAACATCTGCCCACTTCGGCTGTACGCTTAAATATTTTGATATTTCACACTTGATTTTTGAGAATTTTTTCAGAATTTTAAATTGTATCGATCAATATGACGATTTTCAAAAATTCTAGAAATTTCGAATCAAGTCGCAAAAATCTAAAAAAAAAAAAAATTTAGAGCTTTTCGAAGTAGGAACAAACATATAAAAAATCACGAGCGAAATCCGCGAGGTAAAGGGTCAAACCCAGGTCGAAACGGCATGGAATTCCCCATATATTAGATTCAGAATTAATGAAATAACGAAAGACGTTCGGTTGGTCACGGTTCTCTGAGTGGATATTTATAGTTTGAACGCAAGCGAAACTGAATGAACGTGGGGAAAAAAAGTAGAAGAAAAACATTGGAAAAAAAAAAATTGAAAATATTTGAGTAAATAATAAATATGCTTATTCTGACGCAAGAACGCGTATATAGGAGGAAGTTGGCGATACCGCGATAACTCCTCCTCGCGGCGTGGCTCTCGCGGGAGTTGGAGAATGAATCTGCGGATTCAGCAGTGCACGTGCCATGAGGAGGTTATCGCATCCACGCTGACCATGTCCCCTTTGAAAACATGAATGAAAATATTCGCTCGCGCTATTTACTCGTATTATCACAACCGTTATCGTCGTAATTGCCACGACTACGCCCCGTTGACGTACTCCTGCTTACATATACGTAATGTGTATACCTACGTGTTCGTCTATTCGCACGAGCAACCCGACGCAGGTCATGAAATATATACACAACGTTGTTACATTCAATGTTTACATATCATTACATTTTTAAAAGCAATCGCGTCACGCTGTCCTATTAATCTTCACAAGTCATGAATGAATATAAATTATTGACACCGATTAGCATCCAGGTGTTCACTTCGAGGAAGTTCAAACACTCGGACAAAAACAGCCTTGAAATCATCAACACTTTTTTTAATGCTAATTTCTAGCTTTGGAAACCGCTGTTAAAATTTCATGAAAAGCATAAGAAGCATTTCTCGCAGTCAAAAAACGTTTTTATCTAACAAGAATACTTTTTTTTTTAATTCAATTATCGCAAGTTCAATAGATTGACGTGATTTCGATGATGGGGAAATGTTCAAAGTTCTATAACGGAGATTTCTTCTCTCGGGATAAGATCGAACTTGTATTACAGAAATTAACCCGTACATTTAGTCCTTTTTAAACTGCCAAATTCAACGTGTGTCTGGAAATTTTTCAAATTTGAACATTCAGATTTTTTTACCGAACAGTTTCTCACATTTTCCAATGTAAACAACAAACAGACAGATAGAAATTTGGTTGAAATGAAGATTGTGGAATTCTGAGGTTTTTGGAATGCCTTGATTCGTGAAAATTCGACTTACCCAGCGAATACGGAAGTTTTTCTTGACTGGATGTATACACTGAGAGAATTTTATAGAAGCGATTGCTAAAAAAATATAGCACAAAGTGCCATACAGTATTGTAATGTTGGGACATACTTGCAATATGGTGGTTTCTACCATACTGTATGGGAAATACCACAAGCTCGGTTTTACTCTACATGGTGTAGCAAAAATTGCCATACTGATATAGCAGTAAAAGCCGAGGTAGTGTATTTCGTTCAGCTAAACTATCGTATAGTAAATATTGCCATACAGCATATACCAAGTACTCGAGTAGAGTATGGTGATTTATGTCTAAGTATGAGATGAGATATTTCACCATACGGTATAGCCAGGACTTCTATACTGGACAGTAACCCGTATCCAAGTATCATATTGGAAATTTTACCATACGGCATAAGTACTAACTCCTTTACTATATAGAAATCCCTACTCAAGAATACTGGATTTTTACCAACCTGAGTTATTTTGTCGAATTTCCTCGAAACGGCAACACCAAAGAGATTGTCTGTTTGAGATTCGATGATCTATGACGCGAAAGTGGTACGCGCACACCCCGCGATGCATAATTAATACATTCTCATCGATTTGATCGACTTTCACGTGATGGATCAAACCTCTTTCTTATAAATCATCGAATCCCAAACTGACAGTCTATTTAGTGTTACCGTTTTAGAAAAATTCAACAAAATAACTTACGTCGGTAAAAATCGAGTGTAGCAGGGCCTTCCATTACTACCAGATGTTGTTGCCTCAAAGCGCTGATCATACTTTGTCGATGACCATTCGACAAATCCAAATGAACCATCTACGCATAAATTCAATTTTCTTGGCATAAAGTGGCTAAATATGTCACTTCCTCAACAAAAAAACTGATAGGATTTCAGTAAAACTCATCTTTTTCATGTTAGCCAGGTTACGTTGAAAGTAATCTTCACTATGATCCTTAAGGTGCAAGCGTCCGCCTCACGACGATGCTCGGAGAGAAGTAACTCAGTCAAAGGGCGTCGCGGTGCAGCTACTTGCTTTGTGTGATTGTTCGTGGACGAAATTTTTAAAAGTTACGTGGCACAATATCAGGGACTCCTGAGTAGTATAGGAATCCTTCTCATACGAGTCGTAGGAAATGCAATGAGCATAGGTAAACGATAGAATACAGTCAAGGCATCAATTCATATGCTGAGTTGTCGAAAAAGACCTATCTGCTGTATGGGAATAATTACTATACGATTCACAGAAAGGTGTGGAGTAGTATTATAGAACATATCATCTTAGCTTTAGCAGCGCTTCGTTTTGTAGTGTTCCTTACAAAATAATACCTGCAGTAAGGTAAGGATTGATACACAGAAGGTATGGAGGGCCGAATATTGTATTGAAAAATGTGCAAGAGTTTTCAACTCTTGTTGAAAAAGTTTTCAACGTTTCACTTTGTACGGTGAATATTGCGGAATTGCACGGCTAGAAATGCTCTGAATATTTAGGACAAATCACGCTTACCTGTGGCACAGATTATTATATTATCATGGAGAAGTAAAAATTGTACTTTTTGAGCTACGTATAGCAACTATCAATTGACGTCGCAAGTCGTAAATTACTGTATTTATAGAAGCCATACGCATAAGCATAGGATCGATCACCATAGTGCAAGTATGTCCCACAATTACTATACGAAGTATGGGAATATCTCCCATAAAATTCTCTCAGTGTAGTAAAAAAAAATGTAGAAGCATAACCGTACACCCTGTATATAGCCCCGATCCACCGGAGGTTCGTTTTATATCTCGAACCTCTTATCCGAGCCAGTTTTCGTCGCTATTATTACGACCATTCGCTACATCCGCGGCGGTAGCAAAATCCGGGGAGAATTGGATTCGTACAATCAATTATATCGAAAGATAAGTTTAGCCGCAAATTACGCCGCGGAAGATTACGATTATCGTGTCGAGAACGGTGATAATTTCCTTTGCCGATCGATAGCGATAATATGATTCTTACTGTCTTCGTTTTTCTCTATCTCTATTTCTCTCCCTCTTATGTTAGACGATGTCTTTCGAAATAGTTCGAAGAAGCTGTTGGCTGTTAATTCCTTCATGCACCTTCACTCGCATTGCTAAACGGTACAGAACCTGAGGTGTTCACGGTTCGACCATAGAATCTAAGAAAATGATGCAAGGATTTCCAGCTAGAGCAACACGCTCTGGCTTATACTTCTTTTTTCATCCTGGAATCGAACGGTAGATTTCTATAAATGACTATTTATCCCCGATGTAAATTGTGAAGAAGAAAGTTTGTGCAATCCGTAAAACTTGACATTTCAAACGACAACCTGAGCTCAGGATTACCTCAATACCTTCACCTGCACCTGCAAACTGTGCTATGAATCTGTCCAAAGTTTAAAAAATGATAAAGGCCCCGCGGATTCCATTAGGAGATAAATATAGGCGGCTAACGAATTCGTGGAATTCGACATCTGGGTAATGGCGATGGTAATTCACTTCTTGCTTCGGAGAAAAAGCACCCAAGTTCAAGTTCCTATTGAGACGGTTGTATGTATATTGGTATGATCATTGCTGATGGTGGTGGTGGTGGTGGTGGTGGTACTGGTGCTGGTGCTGCTGCGGTAACTCACTGCGGAAATAACCGGCTCACGTTCGATCCCCGATTCACACAACCAATCGCTTTATTACAGCTAAGCCGTATTAAAGTTTGGCGCTCGTGGCTACGCGCGGTGCCGGTCGTTGATCCGGCCCGCTGACTTAACAAAACACGTGTAGAATTGAGCTAGGCTTATACTGGTAACGGATATAATTACGCTGCTTATCGCAAGGCTCGTCACGCGGAGAGCGCGATAGTTTTGTGGATAATCAGGCTCACCTGACGACGTCAGGCTGAACCTGCCCAAAGGGGGAGGGGGTCGGGCTTTTCGTCAAACCCTGTCACGTGTGACGCGTCTTTGATCGTCGAGCGATTTTCTTTACAGAGAATATAGAGTCGATTTCATGAGGCTATTAAATTACAGGATGATCCCCGGCAGTCACGTTGTCGCGGTTTCTCACAACTTTTAACGACGAATAAAAGGTCAGGCGGGAATAAAGGTTAGGGGTTCATTTTGATTTTCTCACATTTTTATTTTTATTCTTACCCCAAAAAAGTTACTTCCCGTGAGTTCCTTCTCCTTTCTCAACCCTCCCACCTTCAGGCCTGTCTTCGAGAAGTTTGAGGGCGCGATTCGCTCGGAATCGGTTATAATAAAGTCGAAGAATTCCGGGGGAAATCTAACTTTATTCGTTTCATGCTTCAGATTTATTTTCAGCTTCTCTCTTACCCCTCTCAAAGATTGCGACTTAATTTATCGCCGATCGCAATATATTATTTACGCCGATCTGTGCCTCCCTGCAAAAGAACAGCTATAACGACACGTGAGTCCAGGTATAGGACCCTCGGGCTATAGGGGAAGCCAACTTTCAAAGCCTGCAGACTTCCAGTTTGCAGGATTAAAAGCTCAAGCCTCTAGATTTCTCTTATAGCATTCTGGCCGGGGCGATAAGATATCGAAGGCTTTTCCCGCGCCTATAATTGGCTCCTTTTCCCACAAAGTTGCTTTTATTTCATTTAATTTTTATATATTAGCCGCGGAAAAAAATCGCTAACCCATTTTCCCAATCACGAATAAACGTTTCAAAATTGAAAATCAAAAAACCTCAATCGACGCGTTTGTATCCTTCATCAGATAAATAACATGCGATCCCGGAGCTAATTATAAACAAGATTAAATCACAGGTTGTTTCTATAAAGACAATTATCGTAATTGCAAATGGTCGAATATAGATTGACGCACACCTTACGCGACACAAATTGGAAAGGAATGAGAATAGAAATAATTAATTGGAGAACGCTGAGTGAATTCAAAAAAATAAAATGAAAAAAAATTACAGAAAAAAAGGAAACAGGAGAAGAAACTATACCTACCTCGTACTCGCGCGATCAATGATTTTCAATTAGCAATATGTGTGCGAATGTTTGTTATTCCGATGTAAAAAATACGAAGCATTTGAGATTGCGGACTGCAATTGCCATGAGATTGAAGTGCATGCGAAGTACGCGATGGAAATTGGAGATAGCTGAGAAGAGGAATCAGGTTGGGTCCAGGTGACCTTTGACCATTAGCCATTGGCCGCGGTAGTATATGGCATTGATTGGATTATTTTGTCTCACGTGTGTCACCTAGCCACACAGCCCTCGTTGCGGGTAGGACTTTATAAAGTGCAGTTAGTAGGTTGTTAAAAAGGTTGAAGCACCTTTTCACGACACATTTCATGCAGGGAGTACCTCGGGCATATAATGTTATGTTAACTCGCTGCTAGGCGAGACGGATGACTCGTACGCGACGCAAGTTTTAATTTTGCTCTACCACCCCCCGTACTTTCCTCGGCTAGTCGGCGGGCAGAGGGTTGAAGGAAACTTTTTAAAACGTGGCAGAGGTGGTAAAAAACACCCTTAGAAATGGGCGGGGGCGCTCAGGGCACTAGGAAAACCAGAGAGGGAGAAGTACGTGCGCCACATTGTGAGTTCGTTATAATACTTTGACATTCTTCGTCTTTTTTTCCTTCTCATTCTTTTTCTTCTTCTTCTTTTTCATCTTATTTTATTTTTCTCCCTCTCCGGTACGTTACTGCCCGGCAGATCGCTTGTCTGAATAAAAGGGGATCCGCAAATCGATAGAAGAATCGATGCCTGGATACCATCGGGGGATCCTCAGACCCCACCTAAAGACGATTCGTTACAAAACATACAAAGTCGAACCTCTTTCCGTATCCGATCCTCCCTTTCTACCCAATTTTTGATCCCATTCCCTCCTTACGATTTTCGGGCTCGTTCGCAGGCTTTTCATCCCCTTTTGGCGCCCTTCATATTTCCCTGGGAATCATAGGGCTTCGGCTCCTTCGCAAAACGCGGGAATAATTCGCGACGTTTTAATACCGTTCGTGTGGCAGAAGCGAAAGCGAAGTTCTTCTCGTCGATTGCCAGGGTGAATTTAAGAGGTGGAGCGGCTTCTCGATAAATTTTTCATGGTTTCCACCTCGGTTGAATCCGATTCCGTACCGATATGCATTCCCGAGGACGCTCGCGCCTTCGGGAACGAAAATGACATCAATATTCATATTTCACTTGGAATTATTACCGATATAAAGCCCGTCCTCCACCATCCTTCATTATTCGTTTTTCATGCGGTACCTACTACCTACCCGTATACATCCAGCTCCTTCAACGACCTAGCTAACCTAACCCAACCCCATAGGATTTTCCCCGCGTGTTTATATAAATAACTAAGCTCATCCACGTGTGTATACTCATACGTGTGTCGAGGGCACGCATGGGCACAGAGGCCCCCCATAGCACCAGAAGGTTCAAAACCTCAAGAAGAAGAAGAGGAACAGGAAGATGAGGAAGAAGAAGAAGAAGAAGAAGAAGAAGATGGCCGCCTCCGTACGCGTCGTCTTTACCGCGTGCGGTCAAAGATTCAGTTATTATATGAAGCGGGGTGCCCCGTAGTTGGTGTACTTTATTTTCAGACCCGAGGGTCTCGTTCAATCTACTTCACCGTTTCATCACCTCGCCACTTGACCACTTCAACGTCTGAATGGATTGGCTCTTTGACGCGGCGCCGCCTTAGGTATTCGGTATTCGGTATATTACGATCTTTATTTCTTGTACTTCTTGTTTCATACTTTCTTGTTACACTTCCTTTTCTTTTCTTTTCTTTTCTTTATACTCCGTGTTTTTACGCCTCGGTTCTCTGTTTTGTCCGTTCCCCACAGCCGCGCCCGATGTGCATCGGATCCTATGGACCTCGCTCTTCCCGTCGTCCGTTCACACGCGGTTTTTCGTTATGGCCTACTTTCTCGTTCACCATTCCTCCTTTCTTGCGGTTAATGTCGTTATAATCATCCCACATTGGACATCTACATCTAATACCTATACCGGACGTAATAACGATCGAAAATTATACCATAGAAAGATGAAAACTGTGTTGTCTTCGCATTAATCGAGCGGAACGCGTATCAATTTCGTATAGAGAAAATTCTATAACAGAGATTTTTGGTACGGATGTTTCGATCGGTAATTTCCGTTCATACCGTTAAGTCGGTGGGAAATTGAGATATCGATTAAAACGAAGGGAATATCGAGTAAAAGGTTCACCAAATTACAAATTGTTCAAGTGTACAGAGAAGTCTCTGTTCTATCAAAAAGCACAATCCCAAAATGGTATGCCGATCCCAATGCTGAATTGCTAGACATGTGCAGAGATTTTCAGCACTTCGCTATTTCAGTACTTCGGAATCGGTATTGACAGCCAACGTGGTCACCGATGGATTTCAAACATAAAATACCGGAGTATCCGAAAGCTCTACTCTTTACACCCTCATGCAGTACATTTAAGTTTCAAGAGGTGAAATTTCTTCAAAAACGGAGTTTTCGCTTGTATTTCGAAGCGACTAAATCAGGTGGGATTCAAGTACCGAATGGTAGAAATTGCGAATTTATTTGAGACGTGAATCTAAGTTTCTACATAGAAACGTTGAGTTCAGAAGTTGGAAATTCCAGAAGGTCGAAATACAGACAGCTCAAAGATCCGGAAGTTCAAAACTCAGAAAGTCCAAAAATCCGAAAATTTGAGACAAGCTCATGACAAAGCTGTTGAATAAACGACGTTGCATAAGCGATTTCCAAGATTTGGAGTTCTGGCCTGACGGATCCGTAGCTTTCGAAATTTTTGACCCTCGATGTTGTTCAATTCGGAGTTTTTCAAATTGGCTACGTAGACTTTCGGAGAAATAATCGTTCTAAAAACTGTCACTCGATAGCATAAAAATGCGCAATTTTGACCTTTCGGAGCTTTCCAGTTATGGAATTTCAATCCCGCCCCATTAAATCGTGTTGTACGTCTGTAACCTTTCGAAAATTGCATTGGCTGACATTGGGCCGTTTTCAGGCGAGCGTTGGATGCGTCGTGCGTAGTATGTATTGAAAGCGCACACTATAGGCGGAGGTATGCGAGGTAGTCCGGGTCTCTAGCTCTTCAAAAACGCGTTGAGTACCACTTCGCGTTCCCGCCGTTTCCCGTCGTTTCCCGCCACAACTCCCTCAACTCTCCCTCTACTCCCGGGTCCCTACTACGCGACGAGCAGGGTCCTTGATCCCTGGTTCCCGCTTAACTGCGCGCGCACCCCGCGTACTATGCTCTTTCCCCCCTCCTCGGGCCACCCTTCCCTCATCCTCAGCCGCCTTCTCCTTCCCCAGGAGTCGCCGGGTCTTCGTCCTGAGAGTCTTGAGACCTTGGGCACGATGTACCTGCGTCCCGCGCGCACCTTCTTCCTCCTCCTCCTACTTTTACTTCTTTTACTTCTTCTTCTTCTTCTTCTCCTTGTCCTGCTGCCTTCTCTTTCGTACGGCAGGTTCCTCTGCACGCAGAACTTACGCACGCACTTATACTCACGCACCGCGGTTCCCTTACCGACTAAGTCGAGTAAGTAAGGAAGGGACGTATTGAGGAAAGAGCATATCAGTTGATACGAGGGATGGAGAAAGGAAGAAGGACGAAGGAGGAAGGGACAGCGAGATATTCGGCGAATTCTTTTGTCTTTGGAATGAATAAGGGTGCGCTTTTCTCCTCCGTTACTTCAAACGTTTACGTTTAGTTTAACGGAAGATGGAATCGTGGGAGTATGGGAGGTGAGTCGATACGAGTGGATGAAAAATCATCGGAAAGCTGTAGCAGCAGTATCAATCTCTTTGAGGTTTTATTGTGAAAACAACCAACGGCCCCCGTGACTCATATCCGAGTTGCCAAAAAGGTGAATCAACTTTGTCGAGGTCTGATTCATGCGAGTGACCGATGACTCATACGTATACGGTGCAGTTCTGTCTTCACCTCGTTCACCGTATACCTACCTATATTATTAATTACCATTCGTAATTGGCTAAAAGTTTGTCTCGATTCCACTCAACGCGCCAATGCCCGTCTAGCCCCTAGGCCCTTTTAACCGCGAAGTCTGGCTCACTGTGGGCAGGGTATAACCTCGAAGGCCGACCCCACCGAAAACATCCACAACGGTTGCCTGTATTCTCAAAAAAGAATATGGCGGTTTGGGGAGTGTGAACCAAACGTCTAGACGCGTTTTTTGCTCCGGAGCGAGGCCCGCAGCAAACAAAAGCTCCAAATGCCATTCAATCGCGGTTTCGGCTAGGGCTTTACTCCCCGTCATCCACCCCGTATATACCTCTGTCTCCCTTTCACTCGTCATCCAGACCTACGAAATATCAAGCTTTTCCATTTCTTCAATCTTTACCATCCAGTGGGCTCCGCTTGGCTATACGACCATCGGCTAATTCGAGAGAAGAGCTTATTTGCTCGCAAATCGATTATATACTTACGCGGATTACGGAATCGGATCGAAAGATATTTAAGTTTCGTTTACCGGAAGAGATCGAACTTTCAATGGATTGTTTTCAAATCGAATTAGCTCGGTGTGGAATTAAAGGAGTACGAAGTAAGGTCATTTAGGCGTATGTTGATGTTCTTCACGAGCATAGAGTGAGTCTCGATATAGTATCGAATGTGAGTATATATATGAGCCCAGGAATCCAACAGGTTCAACCGCAGCGGTAACCGCGGATGGAATATCCTACGTAGCTCGGTGGCTTTTCTTCGTCGTCAATCTCGCGGATTACTTTTAAACTCGTTATCCGATGGAAGGTGTTCGTTGACGGAAGTAAAGTAAATGCGCCAAGTATAGTTGCAGTGATGCAGCGTCTCCCTCCCCGTTGCAGCAGCAGCAGCTTCGTAATAAAAAGGATCTCAGGGCCGTATCACGTTCACATACACCTTCACAGGCGATACGACGCATACAACATTGGCGCGGTTTCGCGGGCAGATCAGCGGAATGGAAATGACTCGGTCGTCTCCCCGAAGAATACAGCCTCCCCCTCGCCACCACCATCGGTCGTCGGTCGTCGGTCCCGGGATGCGGGCGTCCCGACGCGACGTCGAGACGAAAGATACGATATTTAAACTCGTTCTACGTGCGAGCGTCTATCGGAACGTCTGCCCCTCTTTCAGGGGGGGGGGGGAGCTTTGGATGGCGAATTTCTTCCCGCCCTAGACCCGGTGCGTTGGCGTTAGCGTTAGCGTTGGCGTTGGCGTCGGCGTCGGCGTTGGCGTGGAAAGCGCGACGAATGAGAACCGAGAGTTTCGCGTTTCACCCGAGATACAATTCGCCTCTCTTTGGCGGGAAAGTAGACGCATACGTGGTTCTCGTAAACTGCGAAGGTGGAAGACCCGGATGAACGAGAAAGACAAAGAACTCTGAACCGTCGTCAATGTCAGAATAGCTAACACAATAAGAACGTAGTGGAATTTCCCTACGTTGCTCTTCATTGCGATAATTGCGATAATATTGATAGCTGACTTCCTCCGGCTGAATGACAAACGTGTGACAACGTTCTCGCGCCACACGCATCTCGTCAATATATGTTGTTGCTAGTGACGTAAATAGGAGAGCGGAATTTTCTGCAAGATAATAAATTGCAGTTTCTGCGTTTCTTCTCATGTGCGTGTGAAATATATATATACGTCCCGGGTAAATAGGTCCGGCGTTATACCAGAGCCGGAAAGTTTTTATTAAAAAAGTTGTTTTTTACGAATTTCTGGCACGATAACACGCCTCCTCTATATACTTTAGCTACCACCCTATACGGAGTTGTGACGGGTCATGTGGATTTTCATAGCGACTTTTTATCGTAGTGAGAATACCGCGCCAATCCTCGAAGAAGAGGAAAATAAAAAAAAATAAAAATGCTTGAAATACCGCGAATTATTGCCTGGGGAAAATTGAATCGAAAAATTAAAGGATCAAGCGTCGGCCTGGCTATTATATACCTACTCCCTTCCAGGTTCGGTCCAATTATAACGTTTAGATCCTCTTTAAGACTCGCTCGGTCCATCGCTACACCGGGAACTGGTGAGAAGCCCCGGCGAGATTATTCGGGTGATCAAAATTCTAGGGCCCCCATTTCGCATTTTGCACCCAAATATAATTAGGATTGGCTGGTTGAGTGCGTTCTTAGCCCTAATAACATGGGCGTCTCATCTTGTCTCGTGCCAACGGAAACTCAATTAAAATATAAATAGCCCGTAGCCCCATTAAGAGCTCCTCTACCCGCAAATAAGAGGGCATCACTTCGTCTGGTCTCAGCCGTCCGTTACGACCCGCGTGTTATACCAATTTATATGTACCATATTCACATGTTCGAGACGGAGGTGTAGCCAGGGCTTGTCATATCCTTGACGAAACCATCTCGTATATCGCATTTCGCAAAGAACACGCATACCGTAAAGCAACTTTTGGCATCGCCTTTATATCTGCACGTATAGAAAGCCCGTTAAGAGATCGATAATCGTTGACCCGAACCAGCCATCTGTGTGTAACACTCCAGGTGGGGAAAACTCCTCTTCGATTTTAGCCCCTTTCCGGTTGACTGGCATCCTTTTCTAGTTCGCTGATCCACCCGCCGACGTTCGGTATGTACGCGCCCTTAAGTCCAGGCTGAGCATAGCCCCAGACCTACCGCAAGCCAAAATGCTGGGACCCGTTGGTTGCACGTGGTCACACATCGGTCATTCACATTCGTCTGACCTCTGGACGGAACGGACGGGATAAGTTGCACGTAATTCTTTCGTTCGGTTTCAACGACGAATTCGTCTCGTTGTTTGTTGTCACCCCGAGCCATTTCTCGACCACAAATGTCCCCCATGTCCAGGGATTTCGGAGGTAGGTAGGTTTAGGTACATTTCTGACTACCTGTTCGCCACAAGACATCAGACAACAGACTGAGTCAATGTAATTCAATTTAATCACTTCGCGAGATGAGATTGAATACGGTGATGTTTATTCCCCATATTTGCACACCGCGAATCGGACGGAGACTCCATCCTCGAAGTTATTTGCTATCATAGCTTATAGTGACCATGGATCTCACGTTGCTCTATCAAAATGCGTTGAACATGTTTTTCTGCAACTTTTGACTGTTTCAATTAATGAACATTGTTCGTCTCTTCGCTATTTATCGATCATCTCGTTAAGTTCACCTCTGCCATTCGTACTTACGTACGAACTGATTAATGAACAGCGAGGTGCGAGGTAAACTGCAACATATGGATTACGGGGTGTATTACCTAAGAGGACTTGTCGTTACAGTGGGATTATGTTTAATGGTACATGCTCGTGGGTGAGAATTTGTTCCTACTAGGAAGTCTTACGTCTAACGACGAGTCTGCCTACTGGATCTAGGTCGCGGAATTGATGCGGTTCCGATATAGGCCCCTTAGAGAGCCAAGCGCATAATGTGGCGTACGGTGAACCAGGCACCGAATATCGACGAGCCGTAAAACGCAGACGAACTCACGCACGCCGTGAAGTTACGACCTTTTTCCACTGGCGATGACGAGAGTACGCCGCAGTGAGCACCGGTTGAAAGGAAGTCTGGCAAGGTCCGGTGAAGTCTAGTGGCATTCAATGACCCGGGTTCCTACTAGGAAGGCTCAGGGTCAGAGGCCAGACACGCTACCAACACAATCGCTAATTTCTAGATAGCTAAACGTGAACGCGTTAGAGTTCGCACGAGGTATATAACGTGTATTTGTGTCCTGACAACGTTCCGAGCCTTATACGTACTACACGGCGCACATTCCCGATCACCATGGGAAAGTTTTTGGCATGAAAGGGTTACGCTGTCCCTGTCTGACGTTCGCCACCACACCACGTACCGCTCGGACCCGTCTTTTCATACGTAGTGCGTTACACCTACGGAAGCCAACACAACCATATTATTCTCGTCGTGAAAGGAACCGCGAAACTGTGACCTCGAACCTCGTCGGTCTTTGGCCTGCGAGGCCCTTGAATCTCTGCTGTCCTAGCTTTTCCAGGTTCAAATTCTAAGACTTACCACAGTTTTCACACGGAGGCGGGAAGATCGGCGATTCATGATTGCAGAAACATGTTGTATGGATGGATGTAGAAAAAACAGATGTGTTCACAGCATCCGCCACTCTCAACTCAATTCAAATTCATCGTTATCTACGACCGGAAATAACTCGTTCAAGTCGCTCCTAACGCGGAGCCGGTTTCGATCGAGTGAACCCGTCAATTACAACCAATCGCAACCAGAACGGAATTCAAATGTTTTGGGATAAATTTTGGTGTACTTTTTTTTTTTTTTTTTCTTCTCTCTATGAAAACTTGTATCAGCCTGTAATTCGTTTCCGATTAAAGGACAAAAGGCGAATGACGTATTAAAACCGAGGAAATATCCTCCCTGTCTTGTTCTGTGAGCGAATTGAGAAACTTTTGCGTGGTTACGATAAACGCCGGAACTCGCGGACGTCCAATAAAAGTCCCAAGTCCATTGGCTCGCGGCGTTATCACGTGCCGGTGCTCAGTTCCGCAGACTTGAGTCACCCCAACGGCGAGGTTCAAGGACAATAAGACCAAAAAATTAAAAAATAACAAAAAAGATCATATCCAAGACTCAACGGACTCAGGTGTTCCTTGGGTCGGGCAAAATTGAGACGCATTTAGTAACGGCAAGGAAAATTTGCCTTTGGGGGGGTCAGTGACGCTCGACGTTCGACGCTCGACGTCGCACGCGCGCGCCTACCGCGAGTTATTTTCTTGCTTCATTTTTGTATCTTTAGGATCCCTGTTTGGCCGTATAGAGCGAAGGTTTCGCCGGCTTTCGGCAGAGATCGTCGACTTGAGATTATACTCTTTGTGCCGTAGCAGGTTGCCGACAGATTCCAAGAATATGCATCAACCCAGTCGCGAATTAAGGATATTTATTGGTCTGGCGCTACCCGGTGGAATTTGAGACCTTGTTTATACCAAGAAATCTTCGGCTAGTTTACGAACTGGATCTTTGTTCTATGCAAATTCCGCGGATGGTTTTAAAGAAACCCTAACCTAACCTTCTCCTCCTTCTCCCCCCCAGCTGCCAATTATCCAAGATCGTTCGCTGGGCAGCTCTCTCGCCTCGTTACGCATCCATAACTCCTTATAATATATCCTATACGTTTATAAATCGGATAGTAGCTTATAATCCGTCGGATTTGCACGTCTTCACCTCCGCGATCTCTCCTCCCTTTTATAATAGGCGAATACATAGAGCAATTTGGCAATCTTCCTTTTTTGTCCCTTGCCCGTTCTCTCGCCATCAGGGCAAGGACGACGCTCGGGCTCAGGCTGAGGCTCAGGCTCAGGCTCAGGCTCAGGCTCAGGCTCAGGCTCGAGAAGGGGCGTCCTGTCTGGATCTCCTCCAGTTGGTGGGGCGCGCAGTACCGCGGTAGGGGTCATGTCCCTTTGGAGTCAGACGCAGCCGTCTACCCGAAACCCCTTCTCGAAGTAGTCAGCCCAGCCAGCCAGCCAGCCAGCCAGCCAGCCAGCCAGCCAGCCAGCCAAGCCAGCCAGCCGAGCCCCTCTCTGCCATCCGTCCGTTCGTATGTCCTGTCTGGCCCCATACCACACCATAGAAGCACACCATGCCGAACCATACCGTTTGCTAAGTGTAGCAAGTAAAACGCCTTGCCGAAAGTCGAGGCTCCTTTATTAATAAAAACTGACGCAAGGATCCCTGGGTCCTCGTCTATCACCTTTCGCCGCTCGCCTCTCGCCTCTCTCGTCGAGCCGTCGTCTCGTTTGTTGACGTTATTTAATCGCCCGAAGGGTTTAGACGCTCGATTTCGGCTAGACGGTATGGGGAGGACGAGGGGGGCACGTGTTGAACTCCAACAAAATACTTAATCGATCGCACGTCTCCCAGACGGCGGTCCAAAGGGCCGCAAAGGTCTGCCATTTTGGATCAAGTGGAGTTAATCAAAGAGACATCGAGGGACGTTGAGCCCAGAGTTTAAACAGTCGACAACTGTTAGATCCTTTTTTACCTTAGCCTTATATTTATTCATTTATTTTTAAATCCAATTCGATCTCGCGGCCGTCTATAAGGAAATGAAGAAAAAAATCAAAAAAGAAACGAGACCGAAAAGCTTCTGGTCATATCTATACTTCCACCGTGTCGAAACTTCACGCACTCTATTATATTCACAGTAATATAACGTATACTACAGAAATCGGGGATTATTCCCGCGCTCCAACTCTCAACTGCACTTATATACTCTACGTCGTAGCTCAGGCAGCCTGAAAAACCGATTCAGTGAGACTAATTCGAGGAGTGCTTGACCCCTCACGTTAACAAACGAGATGTCGCGGTCTTCTACACGACTCCCACGCTCTGGTTGATTGTGAATTGAATGTGACAGTAACTAATTACGTAACGGGTGCACACGTGTGCAATACTCGTCTAGGCATGCCTAATACTAACATCGAGACTTGATGCTTATTGTTAGCCGTTAACCGAACTTGAAGGTACGAGTGTTTGTACGAGATTAGATTCACCTACGTATCTGATTATCACGTTTAACGAGCTAGAGAAAATGGTTAACCTGCAGTTTGAGAGGATTCCGCTTACGAGTTTATCCTACGAGGGTAAACCATCGCGAGCCAAGGCAGGAGGGCAGAGAACAGGGCAAGACGGTGCCGTCTGAGTTACAAATTAGTTATGGGGAGAAATTTATCAAGGGTAGACCGATGGATCGATTTGTTAACCGAAACCCTCTCAAGTGTGGTGAAAATTTTCTTCTATAAATCCGTAAGAATAATTAGGGGTAGTATATAGATAGATCGATGGGTACGCAAATTATAGTGGAAACACGTAAACTACCCCATAATACAACTAGATATAGAACGCGAGTATAGAAATCCGTCCTGGATTTAAAATTGAACAATTTTGCGGAGTAAAAATAAATGGCCCGTGGGTTACGAGGAATATTTTACTGTCTGTAATTTCTCTTTCAGTAGCGTGACCGTAGATATAAAAGAACAAGATATAAAAATGTTTATACAGGCTGAACGTCGAGTGTTATATCTTATTGGCTTGAAAACAATAAAACGCCCGTCTTTTAGCCAGAGGATGCTGGAGTGTCTGATCGATAAGCGTAAAAGTAGGGTTAACGAAATACACCGACGCACACATACATGTATATTTGTAAATATGTACCTGGAATTCATGTGCATCACTTTATACGTATATATATTTGGGAAGAAGACGGGAAAAGAGGAGGGGGCGATATCTCGCATCGCGGTGCATTCCAGGAATGATTAAACGAACACGTTTACTTCGCGAAGGTGATTTGAACCATTGACGGCGATTGTTTGGGTCCGGAGTTAATGTGGCTCGTTAGCGTCGCGACGCCGCTATCCCGTCAGCCGCCGTAACCACTCATGAATTTTATCCTCTCAATTAACGTACGGCGTGCTTATGTACCACCGCAAAGATACCTACCGACTCTATTCCAAAGATGGATACTACCGTTTCCGTACGCGCATTTTATAACTCGCGGTATCACAATTTTAATGAGTCCCACTTTCAAAATAGATGCCATGACGGTATATTTAGTCCTTACAAGTATCGATTTACAACACCAGACTAAAGATGATTGATTAACGTTTATCTTTGGTCGGTATATAAAATTCTTCGCTCCTTCACTGCAGAGTAGGTACAAGCTAATCGCGTACAAAAGCCGGGGAACAAAACGTCTAGCCAACATCCGAATGCGTACAACATAACTCGTAACTTCGGTGTGAATTCGGCTTTATTAACTTAGTTACATAATTAGAAATTTAATCACGTGAAGCTTGGGGTTCCTGCTAATTGCCGCGGTAGCATATTTACGGTCAGTGAGCTTAACTGATTGATGCAAAAGCCATTTTACGTATAGCTGTTGAGCATTGGGCACGTGTGTATATTTTGCATACTATAAACTTGTGACATGGGAATGTCTCGGTGCATGAGGTGTAGGTATATAGGAAGGAAGGTAGATAAGCGAAGGTATAGGAAAATCCGCGGAGAGTAGCAAATGAAGAGTTGTGTGGTGCCTAGTGCGAAATAATCTAGGTACGCGGACTATCAACGTTGTCATTCTCTAAGCAGGATTTATGCTAATGATTCGTGTAATGATTAGCATGGTTTATAGGCTCTGATTTACTACTCCGGTAGGCTGCAACCCCATTAGATACAAAGCGGTTTAGGTTCCCTTTCCCAGGTGCTCAAAACCATTATTTATATGCGTTAAAAATGACGAATTGCTAGGGTCGACCATGAATTTCTAAGCAACGTAACCCCGGTTCAACGTTCGCTCGTACCTCAGTACTTGAGCTTATTTCAATCCTCTTTCTCTTTCTCACACTCCGGTTATAGAGCCGGAAAGAGAGAGAGAAAAAGATACAGACAGAGAGAGAGAGAGAGAGAGAGAGACAGCGGGTCTCATAGTAGCCACATACGCGGAAAGCACTCTTGAATATATATTCCTGAAAACATCAAGTGTATATGCGAAAAGTGAGGATTTCGTGAAATAACCCAGTCTTATAATCACCTCACGTAGTAGACTCGACAGCGCACGGTTATATTCTCATAAAAATAGAGGAATGGAACATTTATATTTACTCGAATCGTGTCCTTTGATTTTCATCGACAACTGCATCATAGGTAACGATTTCTAACATGACGGTGGCGACGGATGCAGGTAAATCGGCTTAGAACATTTCGACTGCGTAATTCTCGAGATAATGACGCTAAGGATGAACTGGTTCGTCGGTTGATCGTGGCTTTGCGGTTAGCAAAGGTAGGTAGATATGTAGGAACACGAAGGTTCGCCCTCCCTTGCGCGTGTATAAATCTATGATTTATTTAACGGTAACTATCTCCATGCACGTGGTACAATACCTCTAGCCCAGAATCACCTTCATCTAAGGCACTATATACCCACTTCCCGTACTATGGGTACCTATACCTATCCTACCCACCGTGCGTTGCCCTAGCTAACACTGTCAGCCTTGGCGTAAATTTATTTTAATTATTCATTCGCGCGAGGTAACGCCCGTTACAAGGGGGAAAAAAATATTTGTCTAGGATCAGCGAATTCAACCTGAACGGATGGGTATAGAAGGACGAACGAAAGGACGAATAAGAACCGAGTGGTTTGATACGGACAGACGCGCGAAGGACCGTAGGGACGAGAGAATGGAGGGCGCAGACCTAGTTATTAATTTTACATTTCACACATGGTCGCCAAAGTGTAACGGATTAGGGGTTGGGTGGGGTCAATGGGGTTCACTGATTCAGCTCAGAATTAGGTAAGCCTGAGTCTGCGGAGGTTTTCGAGGAATAGGATATATTCCAAGTCTACTTATTTCCACCACGAATAAATTCACCCTCTCTCTTTATCTGCCTCTGATGGAAAAAAATTTACACCGATTATTTATTTACACGGTGAGAGGGTTGAAATTTGCCGAAAAAAAAGAATCCCTAACTCTT
The DNA here is from genome assembly GCA_963989295.1 of Ametastegia equiseti. NCBI lineage: Eukaryota > Metazoa > Arthropoda > Insecta > Hymenoptera > Tenthredinidae > Ametastegia > Ametastegia equiseti. The sequence continues at coordinate 10,255,246 of OZ022393.1, forward strand.
TTTTCACCCTATCTGCAGCGTCTTCCTTTAATATACTACATTATGCCTGCGTTGTTTCGAATTTATTTCCTTTTTATTTTATAGTCCCGGCTAAACGGATTCGAAAGCGCGAAGAACAGGTGGGTCATAAATTTTCTCACTGTGTCCCGTTGAATCGTCGGTACCATAATCCACGGTTTAAAGCATCGTTCGATCTTCATTTATCCTCTTGTTCATTTCAAAACAATTTTACTCCAGCTTGTATCTTGTTTTACGTCATCCACATATTTGCGTATCTTTTTTGCATCGATTCGAAAGATTTACGGGCTAATTTTAGAAAAGGAACAAAAATTACTCGATTCACGTCCCTTCCGTAAAAGCATATCGGCGATGTTTGGTTTGTGGTAGATTTGAAACTGGTAAAGAATACCAACAGACGCAAGAAGGAGAAAGATCAAAATGAAAAAAAAAAAAGAAGAAAAGACGAAAATAGATGAATGGATAAATAGAAAAAGCGCAAACTGCACACCCCGATCTTCTTTCGGAGCGAAAAGTGGCAAAGAATTGAGAAAATAAATGCCGCCGGCTTTGTTTTAATTGCAGCGATTGTGCGCCTTGGCTTTACAAATGTTTCTCAACCCCCGCGAGTCGACGGCAGTCTCGAAACTCCCTCTGCGTTCTCCTCTTTGAAAGCAGCAACTCCTACGTGACGTACAAAAAAATGAAATAAATTTGAAAAAAAAAGGTACAAAATAAAAGGGGACTCATTATTTTTTGACGCATGACTTTTTTTCATCATGCAAAACGCTCGCGGCAGAACATACCTAGCCAGAATTATGTCGAGGAGAAATGGGGTGCCGGCGTACACTATAATATATGTGTACAGGTGTGTAAAATCGGTTGAAACTCAATCCATAGACGCGTATAGAAATAAGCGTGAAATCGGAACGACGTTTCCAGTTCCGAGCATGGCTCATATCTTCCGTCACACATTTGTCGTTCCTTGTTCGGATGTGTGAAAATTTCTCTAGTATATTCAAATCCAGTCGTACACAGATTTCACGGAGAATTGGCACTTGTATAGCAACGGCAACAGTTCCTGTTCGGAATATCAAACTACTTTGCTGAAATAAAGAGAATAGAAAAGAAACAAAGATAAGAGCAAAAATTTTGTCATCTGGGTTGCCCTGGACTTTAATCATGCCTTACGTCAATCTTAAAATGGCTGAAGCCAAGTAAAGTTTGAAATTTCTGTGTCAGTTCAGTTCTTCAGATCACTGCGTTCATTTGCTGAATTCGAACTTGAGGCCGAACCAATCGGTCAATCTTCACGCCAAGTAGAAATCTTCAATCACGAGGGTACGTACCAGCTATGATTCCATGAATCTTGAAATCTTTTAGCCCAGCAATTTCCCAGAAAATTTTCAGCCTTTCCATTTCGGGTAGACCGACAGCCAGACGGACGAAGATATGTGAGAGTTTTGAAGGGTTTACAAGGTAAATGGTTACTCGTAGACTTTTCGGGCTATGTTTTATTCAAGGCTTTACCAAGGTGGATTCGATACGTCTGTATCGTCAGAAACTGGTCCCGCACCTCTGCTGCCTGGCGCATCGCATTTCTTTATGAATAATCTTGTTTGGGTCATGAGTCGCGGTTAATGGTTGTTGCGTAACGCGGCGGCAAAAAATAAGAAAACATGAAGAATAATAAGAATAAGTAATGAGAATAAGAAACGGGCACGCCGTCTGCTGCCACTTTTAACGTCATCCGCGTATACCTACGTAAGGTGTAACAAAAACGTGTGTCTTGTCTCGGTTCTAAAGTGTCGAGCATCGATATACTCGCTAACGCTCGGGTGTCTTGACGGGTTAGGCTCTCAAGTTTCCTGAATAAAACAGCTACGTTAAACATATGGAAACACACCTCAAAGAGGTGGCCATTTTGCATCATATACGCGTGTTGAATGTGGACAGACGCGACAAAACCAAAATCGCTATATATCGAAATCTTCTCTGCAGCAAACTCCGCGCGCAATTAATTCCCTCAAATAACGCACAGTTTCCCCGATACGCAAATACAAACAATAGGATACCCAATTCATCTTCCGGGGGCAGAGCGTCACAGAGCGAAACAATTATTCCAGGCCAAAACTCAGGCCATGCCATGGTTTGGTATGGTTTGATCGTTCGGTGGGTACAAGCCTCGAAAACGGCGTCGAGATTGAAACCGGATTGATCGTTGACACAGCTAACAAATAACAGCATAGTTGTGCGAATCCAATATCATCCATAGCCCATAGGTGCCCGGGTTAAGTTGGCCGAGGTTTATTGGTAGCTGCGGTCGAACGAGAACCAGAGACATGCCTGATTGGAGTCGCTCCCTATGTTTCAGGGCCCGTTCACCGTTCGAGGACGAACTCGCTAAGGGCTAAATCTGTGTTCTCCGGATGGTATAGCGATCGCCGATTATTACCGATCGAATAAAGTCGACAAAAGGGATCGAGATCAGAACAACAAGGAAGAACCAGTGGCACGTTGCGACTGACTGAGAGATTTCGGTACGTGGCGGGTAGAATTTGATATCTCCTTTTGATCTTTCAAGAGAGAGAGAGAGAGAGTCATGCGGGTGGGTTTACCAGAGCGGACACGAGCCCTTCCCCCATCCCTCACCATGCGATTAAATTATTAATCAACTTCGGATTAAGTTTCGCGTAGGTAGGGCCGTTTCCATTTCACGTACGATCGGCACTATGGTACTATATCAAGTATAGCCCGCGTTGCCAGGAGTTGCCGAAATATAAGGGCTCAGGGAATGAGGAAGGGACACGGGGTCCTTGAGTTGAGTAGGAGTTGACGGGTTGACTTTTATCGGCATTATGAAGCCTCGACGTTAACTTTGAAGACTTTATACACACCTATACCCTAAACGATGAGGTATAACAGATATAGGGGTAGTTTTTAGGCGGTTCATTTGCGGTCACCTACTAAGCGAAGTTCTAGCTGCTTTCGTCATTAACTGACGAGGATCGTAGTGACACATGGGCCGAGGCATCGAACGCAGTTCCCGCAATTAAGCCCGCTAAGCGTAAATCACGCACGTTAGGCAGGTCGCATAGGTTGGCAAGGGAAAAGTGCCCTTTGGAAATAGAAGTGGACGCGGAAGTGGAACTCGAAGTGAAAGTGGAATGGAGAGAGTCAGAGTGAGACGGCCGACTAAGCAAATAATAAAGACTCACGAAGAGCTCGTAAAAATACCGCGATAAAGTCTAGGTGAAGAGTCTGAAGGGTCTGTCCCTCGAAAAAGTCAACTCGAAGAGTGGGGAAAGAGAAGTCCAAAAGAGAAGAAGCACTAAACTTCGCACCCTTCGCGCATTCCGGGGCGTTAGCTTAGGGCGTTTTCACACGGCAGAAGCGCCCGCGAAACCGGGAGAACAAAACGCTCGACAAAAGGGACAGAAAAAAAAAGAGAATGTAAGAAAGAAAGAGAGGTGGAAAAGAAGAAGAAGAAAAAAGAGAGAAAGAGAGGGAAAAAAACTAGGGAAAGAACACGAGGCACGAATCAACGCGGTGTGAAACTCCCGATAGGACTGAAAAAAAATATATATATACATCTATATTTTCTTATCCCCTTGACACATAACTGCACACGCGTCAAAAACTATACCTACCTAGAAGAAAAGTCTGCTTGAAAAATGGGCAGTCTGAAAGATCAGCCCTTCTTTGTGAAGTAGGTACGAGCCTATATACGACATCCACTTGATCGAAAAGCTAGGAACTGTATATCTGAAGAGTCGAATGTCGAAGGCAGTATGTAGGTACCTACGTGTATAGGTAAATGCATGTGGGTACCTATAGGCAAATCAAATTACGTTTCTAGCGTGGGTGTAGGTTGGTAGGTAGGTATGTACCAAGGTGGCATTGTGTATGTGAGATACACGGATCCACATCCACAGTTCGAACCTTATTGATTTCAGAGAAGGTCTAGTGGAGTGTATTCCTCCCTCTATCTCGAGCTCTCACCATGATGCTTCCATTTCTTCTTCTTCTCCTTATCATTTCTTTCTTTTTTTTTCTTTTCTTCCTCTCTTGGTTTTTCCACTTCCACTTCCGTATTTAATTGATATTCCAGAGTTGAGCCAGAGAGAATTAGCGACTGTGCTTCTCTCGACGGGTGATTATTGGCGGACGCGAAAATGAACGCGTACCCGTGAATATGTGCGGCGGCGCTTGGCTAAAAGTCACAGAGGGACCGGGAGACGAAGAGACCGAGGGATCGAGGGACGTGAGTCATTGTCGAGCCAGACGCGGTGGTGCGAGGTGCGAGATGGTCGCTGCAGTCCCGGCCACGAGGAGGTGGTAGGTGAGCTGCTGCTGCTGCTGTTGGTGGTGGTGGTGGTGCTGCCGAGAGGGATGTTTTAATGGCTAGTTACGTTGGATTTGCCGGTATTTAATCACAGAGGCTCTCATCTGGACAATTTTTTCCTCCCTCACCTTCCATCTCTCCTCTATTTCTTTTCAGCACTCAAGAATCCCTTCAAGAAATACCTCGAGCGTTCATTCGCTATAAGATTATCCATTAATTTGATAATTGACCCTTTCTCCCTCTCCCTCTCCATCTCCCTCTAACTTCTCTCTTTATCTAACTTTTTGTCCCTCTCGGTCTTTCTTTTTGCATATGTCCTCCAGACGAGAAGCCGGGGGGGAAGCCAAACTTTATATCATATTTCAATTAGCAATATAGACCAGCCAGGATGCAACGGTGGAAGTTTGCAGAGGCATGAATGATGCATGAAATTAGCGAGAAGTGGTAGTCTGTGGCTAATTTTTTCAGCCTTTTTTTTCTCTCTCTTTCTCTCTGCTTCTTTCTTCTTCCGCCCAACGCGAAGTCATCTACCTATAGACTTTTTACCACCTCTATATCTCCTCACAATTTCCAGATCAGATATCCGTTCAGATATACATGTACATCTGACATCGCGGTAATATTTCAGGAATTAGGGGATGAATTGCAAAAGAGTTTCATCGATTGTGACCTTCTATTATCCATGATAAAGAAAACTCGATCATTCTCGTCATCATTTTCTGAATCCAAGCTGAGAGACATGGCTACTGATTATTCATACTTTTACTCACGTACGAATACCGGAGTATTGGATCTACCCATACGACACAGAATAGACACTACTCCAGCGGCAAATTTTGTTCAGTAATACTCGCTCAGTACAGATGAATGATTTGCCCAGCCAATCATTGGGCGAATGCTGATGACTAGTACTGACAAGTGAACATACATGGGGTTCAGCCGGAAGTCAGTTCTGCACTGGGAGCACACTGAGCCAATATGGTGTTTCATTCTGGCTGCGGATTATTTCGTGCCGATTCACGGCACCATAAGTTGGATCGGCATTAACAACCCAAAATTGCCCTAACGTTGATTTTGACCTGGGCAAAGTTTGGCCCTTGGTAGCTGTCAGTATTGGCAGCTATGGCACCACTACCGTGGCAATGCCAAGCCAGTTAGCAGTACGTAGATGGGTAGCTGGCAGTCGGAGTTGCGATGAACCGGAGAAGGTTACATCTATGAAATCAAAGTTTCATGAATAGCGATTTTTCGAATGCCTGCCTGATGAATCTAATTGATGTGGCAGGATCTAGCAGCAGCCGGGGGAAGTCGTTTGAAAGAAAATCCATTATTTGGTCAAGGTGTGTCTACCAATCCATCATAATTATCGACTCTATGGAAGGTCCAGTGTTCGTAATTCTTTGAAAATCGACGGTTGAAAGACGTTTGAACAACCAGCAGCTGAGTCTCACAGTTCTATAAGGATATAGGAAAACGCTTGCATTATAGAAATGGAGCTAATTTTCCCAGCAGGACACGGGATATCATATGACATGGACTACGGGCTCGTAGTTTTCCAAAACGGACTATACTCGCACAGTTCGATGTAGCTCTGGACTAAGTTTAATGGATCACTATGCACGTGGTGCGCGACTCACATGGGGGCACATTCTGCAAAGTAAACACCCGGTATAATTGCGTAGTACCCACGGTTAATAATAACGAATGCTGGGCTTAGGGGTGGTCTGGGGCGCGTGGCACCCTACGCCACGAATGCAGCGTAGTACAACGCGTTGTCCCCCCGCGAATACAGAGAGAGAGAGAGAAAAAGAGAGAGAAAGGGAGAAGGGATAAAGTGAGAGACCCCTCGGCCAGCGAATGGGAGGCGTAGCCCGAGGGAGAAGGGATGTCTGGAGCGTGGACCCGAGGGTGAATGCCCGACGGCAGCCAGGGACGATATACGAACCGCGAAACGTTTTTTCCCGCCTTGACTGCACCCGGTAGGTACGTACCTAGTATCCAGTACCTAGTGCAAGGTACCCGACTCTTCTCTACGAGGTGTCTACGCTATGATCCGTCTACGTAATACCAACCCCTGCCCCTCAGCTAGCTTTTCCACGTACACAAACGTCTGCACGGGTTTTCTCCATGTATCCTACAGATGCATGTACATTATATCTAGAGGTACTGGTACTGGTACATACCTCGGTGGCGCAAGGGCGGTTCCCGAGGGACTCTATTCTCGAAGGCATGTCTGCGATGCAGCTTAAGCTTTATGCTACGGCCAATGTTATTACGTTCGTCTCTTTTTTTTTTTCTCCCTCTTTCTCTCTCTCTTTCATTTTTATTTTTTCACCCTTACGCGTTTCTCTCGTTACACAGCAGCATCTAAAAGCGTTGGCTGAAAATTTCATCCCCCCTGCTCCCCCTTCAAAGAAGGGAGACAGTATCCGCGAATTAAAGGTCATGCCCTGGGAGCAGCGGTCCGATTTACGCGTCGGGAATCATTTCTCTCTCGAAAAGAAAGGAGTCGTTAAAAAAAAAAGAAGCAAAGAGAAAAAAAGAAGAGAAAAAAAAAAAGAAAATTGAGGGAAGAGCAGAGGAGAGTAGGACCACGTCTGGAAGAGATTAAAATTTGTTCGGCCATGAAAGGGTCCTTCCTGAATCGAAGCGAGGGACGTCGTTGGGCGTCGCGTCGTCGAAGGAGAGAAATCGAAGCAGGAACTGTCTGCTTGCCAAAGTTGTTGACGGATTCGGAATTAGTATGCCGTAGTGTGGTCACCCTCCCAAGTTACTCCCCCAAGTCCTTTTCAAGCTCTATCTAGAAGTATATATGTACGTAGACGCCCTTTTTTTACTTCTTCTGATCTCAAGAGGCAAGAGAACGAATATTGAAATCGACTGGAAAATGACTCTGACCAATTTTGACGAATCTTCACGTTTCAACATCTCCGTAATCCAAAAATCATGGTGGAACCAAAATGTCCGCCCATCGGTAAATCCAGTTTATTAGAAAATTCGAATTCGAACGACGGCTTGAAAATTAGTTATTCCAGCACGATCGGAACGTCTCTACGAACGAGTGATCAGAAACTATGGTAAAAGATGACGGATGTAATGGAGAATAAAAAAGATGAATTGCCTCTAGTCTGATTGTTCGTTTCCTCGTTATTCAGAGCTCCCATGGTATACGAAGAAGGACTCGAGGAGTCCTCGGGTGGAATAATTTCTCCCACGATTATATACGACTGCATGCGATTAGCTACAGATCTTTCAGATCGAGAAAAGGACCCGATGCAACGGTGAAAAGATCTGTCGAACGATAATTCCCATTTTCGCGCACCTACCTTATAGGTAGGTATATCGCGGTGTTTCTAGCACCTGCGCGAAAAGAATGAAAATTTATGATGCCGTTCGCGATCCGAATAGGTACGAGACGAATCTTGGGAAACGGGGAATAGTGTAATGTTCCTTCTTCCACATCCATCCCGGTTTCTCGCCACTTTAGGATCGCATCTGCGCGAAAATACGCCCAACGTATGAACACATACCTAGGTATACATATATGCATAGTACGTACGTATGTACTAGTTGCTGCAGAGGAAGCGTTCACCAGACTAACATGCACCGGTCGGAGGGTACCGCAACGCGTGTTAAACGCAGGGGTCGTTTGCACCGTAGCTGAGTAAAATTGCGAAATATTTATAGCTACATTCGTTTGGCTTACGAGTTAAGGTACTACTTTAGGCGTTATGGCGCATGTTTTCATAAATTGTTCGCTTATGCTACGGGAGAACTTTCCGAGTTGAGCTTCTAGGTCTCGACTCGCGTTGCTATACTTATATGTTTCTGCACCAGTATCGCCCTCGAATATAAGTGGGCATTCGTTACGCGGCTGTTAATTAGTTCCAGCCACTTCTGCCATTTCGCGATTATACTTTGAAATTTAGAGGACTGAGGAAACGCCTCCTTCACGAAATCTGATACGACCTGGTGTCTTCTGCCCATCCCGTTCTACGCTGCAGAAATCCTCAAATTCGACGGAATTCAACGTCAAAATACCTTTTCGCTTTCATTATATTATAACGAGATTTTTATTACACGTTAATCAAACGTTTCGAATTGATCCGAACATCGTAAAATATTTTTCCTAAATTAGACATAACACGTATATAGTTTATGCGTGTTTGGAAATTTTTAGTCTCTAATAATACGGTCGTTAGCGTTTATTGACAATTGTAAAATACACAGTTTGACAGTCAATCGTGGGCTATCAGGTCGCGTGGAAAGTCCGATGACAATGCCGAAGCTTAATTGTGACCGATAGCGTACATTAGGCAGGTTAGTCGTCACAGAAGCGGTTCGGTTCAAACGAACAAGTTTCGCCCCTAATTATTACGAATAGCCAATAGATCAACGGAGCTTATTTGAGGGGATGAAAATCGACGACGTTTTTCTCCCCGTCCTTCGCTCTCTCTTGGTTATATTTCATTTCTCTATTTATCTCTCGCTCTATTCGTTTTCTCCCTCGAATTGCGCGTCGAATTTTCCTCAGCTCGGATCTGCAGAAGACACTATAGCGATCAATCTCTCGCGAGGGACAATATTGACGAGTCTGTCTCATCGCGGCTTAAGGGACGTCTCGTGCCTCGAATAATAATTCGTGAACGTAACGGAACGAAAAAAAAAAGAAAATAAAAAATAAAAAATGTTGGTACCTCGCTGTATTAGTCGGTGTTTTTTTAAAATTAATTGCTGGCTGTTACTTCGCCCTCGTTTTACCGACTCAACACATGCAGCGGGAGACCGAGTGTTCATTAATTCTGGCTGGTAGTTCAAATCGTCACATTTCTCTGTGACGAGACATCATCAAGTACTATACCCACGCAATGAAGAACGACGCCCTGACAGTAAATATAATCGAAGTAAACGGAAAAGATTATTTCCCACGTGGTGCTGAGTATCGATTTACGAGAACCACACGCGGTTCAATCTAATCAATTTTATACGAGGCATTTTCCACTGAATGAGCCACTTTTTTTCGTCAATTTGTTCCGCATGTTTCTCACTGATAGCCCGTTGGTATTACTAGAACGGAAAAACTCTTGCGTGGATTTTCTCCATATCTTCGGAGCCAACGTTGTTTCAGAAACGTAGATTTTTGTCTAAATTCGTCATATCGTAGAAACTATAGATAGCACGAGAGTAGTCAAACTACAGATAAGTTCCGTGGGATTATTACATCGAGTAACACAACTTCGATGTGTCCGAAAATCGCACAGAATCTTGAGGGACTCACGTAGAATGTACAAAAAAAATAAAAACCAGAATCCAGAATCCAGTAAAAGTCAGAATTCTGCAATATTTGTGCATTTTATTGTTCCCCACATCAAAGCCATAAGACTTGAGATGTCGATAAGTTTTTTGTGCAGATTCTTCGGTCAAATTTCCGGACGAATCGGTGACGTGTGGCTAAATGAACAAATTCTTTGCCTCTTGTGTACAAAGTAAAGAAACTCATGGACGAAAGGACATTGAAAGTTCATACGAAAACCAAAATCTTCCTTCAGCTAAACTTTCTTCATGCAATTTCTACGGTATAGAGAATTGAACCGAACGTATATCTCCGTAAGAGTCAATCTAAAAATTCGAAAAGGCATATATGAAGTTTCCTCAAGTAGTACCGTAACAAGGATTGGCATTTTATGAAAAATTGTCGGAGAAGTGGATGGAAAACAGAAAAGGACTCACGAGTTGATGAAGAAATGCCCTATGGGTGCGTAGGCGAATGGGTGGGATGCACATATGTGCATACGTTCCAGGACGTTGACGGTACAACAACAGCCGCGTAGAAATCAAGCTGCATTGGAAAGTGGCGCGCGGGTGTGTTTACAAACATAGAGAGCGAGGGAGAGGGTGCTGGCGCCCGGCGGGGTCTATGGCCTACGAGGTAGTACAGCGTCCAACGCACCGACGCACCGACGCATTGGTTATTGCCCCTTCTTCGGTAAAACATAGACAGAGAGCCGGACCCCCCTTGAACAGCGTCCAAGTAGCGTAGGCTTTGAACCGGCGCTGGTTACTCGCATGCAACTTGCTTCCATCACCGAACTTCTACATACGCGCCAACAGAACCTCAAAAAATGAATCCAGATCCGAAAAGCTCGCCACGTATCTCGCGGAAAATCAAATACAACACAAATTATTACTCATTTTTACAGATCAGACTACAAACATGGTGTAATGACCATTGGACCACTTTTCATAGCAAACCATAGACGAAGTGGCAATAATGAATACAAGTTCGGAATGAAGTCGATGAAGAAAAATGAAGAACTAATGGTGTGTTGGCCCCAGGATCAAGTCTTTTCCAAGATCGAGAAACGATCTTACAGTACCTACCTAAATGGGGAGTAAGTTCACCTTCAATGAATGAAACATTGGTGTAGAATGGAATGGGAACGATGGGCGAGTACTGGATGTAGGTACCCGTTGAGTACATACGTGCGATATAAAGATGTAGTCAGTATCCACTGAGGTGTTAACGTAGGTCGTATAACATTTAGCAGTAAATTCAGTAGACTCGTTAAATAAATAATGGTTGAATTTGTTCAGGGATGAACTTTCGAGCGTCGTTCGAAGACCTCGCTTTATAGAGAGAATTGCGAAAGTATGGGTGTTGGTAAGCACGGGCACCCTAAGCCCAGACGGCTCGGATATGGGGTGACTGTCCCCGGGCGAGGCGGACCCTTTGCTCCAACCCTACTGGGACATTTATCTGTCTGTCTCAGTGTCTGTCTGTCTGTCTGTCTGGCATCGTTCTATATTGCATTTTCAAGCTGCTAGGCTAGCTCGATTTGGCTGGTTTATTTGTGTTCTTAAAAATTTTTTAATTTCAACTAACGGCCACGCCCGTCCGTCCCGTCCCTGATGCCTAGAACGAAACGGAACAGAAATTCTTCCCGTTCTCAAACCCTTCACGAAGAAGGGCTAGACTCTCCCCATATCGCATTAGAGAGTATCGTCCGTCAGTCGACACCAGCCCATTCGTTCGAACGTGACGTCGCAAGAGTCTAGCTTCTCAGATGTGATGTCAACGAAATTTTAAACCCCCCCCAAGTAGTGGATCGGTGAAGTGAGGATCCTATGACGGAAGAATAATGGGGCCGCATATTGTGCTTCTCATAAATAACAGATAACCCAAACTTTCAACCTATGATAGCCAAAGTATGTCGAAATTTGAAGCTGCAACATCCAAACTTATTTATACTGCGACGCTAAGATACTATTTCATCAGTATCAAATCATTCACTCTGCGCTTTTGCATTTTCATCTTGAACAATGCGCAATTAACTTCGAGTGTGAGAGTTTGACAAAATTTTTACAAGTCTCCGACTTTACCCCGCGTTATTCGTTTCTCGAAATTGACCCTGTCGATAACAGATAACAGAGAAACAGATCCAAGAACAGTATTGGATCAAAGCGCTAAGGGTGAGCTTCCAGACCTTTTGTGCTTCTTGGTGGCCCCAACTTATCCCACTGGTCACAGCACGCCAGTCGTTTCTACTACGATGTTGTTTCTTTTGGCATTCCCATAACAAATCTGGACTCTCAAAGGAACCCTATAAAATAGCTATTAAACCAGTCCGTTTCAAGTATGCACAAGTATGGTAGGTATATAGCTGCAGGATCTACCTGTATGAATATAGGTATAATATGAGAGAGTAACCCCTTTTTCTGACCGCTTTCAAGTTCCACTTGTGTTGGAGCTGATTTTGTTGTCGAGTAGCCAACTATTCGTATGATTATTATGGGCAAGGTGGCGTTTGGGATGGTCGGGGTTCTTCGCCGCGTTTCAACCCACAAAACCTGTATTCGGGACAAGGAAACGCTCCACTTGGGGGTTACTTATCGCCTCGCCGTTGGGTAATTAAAAAGTTTGCCGATTTAAATGGGCGGTTACTTAAATCTTTGAAGGGTCTTCGTGATAAGGACGTTTTAAGGAAATACCTAGAGGACCGAGAGAAGTGAGGCAAGACGAGGCGAGGCTCACCTTAGTGGGTATCTACCGTATAATTTATTCCCTTTCTAATGGGGACGAGTTATTGTAACTTGAGCCCCGATCCGTCGACCTTTGGCACAAGTACCTACGTATCCAAGTATCTCGCCGAGTCAAGCTGCTAAGAAGAGACTCTTTATGCGGAAAGGGAACTTTCGGATTTTAGTACTTTGGATTCTCTCCGGGTACTCCCTCGACTATTAAGACTAAAAGTTTGCCACGTGAATCGGTGTCAAGGACTAAATTCATCTGCCAATTTATCATCCGTGGTATGAATAGCTTGCGGTGCAATACGAACCCAAAGTAGGAACACACACGCAGGGAGTCTGCAGATATTCAAAAATATTCATTATTATTCGTATGATAATCCAACTTGGATTTCAAATGCTGAAAGAACCTCTGCATATTCAGTGATCATTTGGTCATTCATTTTTATTCCCTTGCAAACGACGACTCATTACATCCGTCTACAAGTATAATTAGCCTTGCTCAATCCGAGACTATTTTCAATAATGACCATCGCTTGTAGATTGAGAGTCTGGTTGATTGAGATTCAAATAACGATTACCAGCAAACATCGGCATCTGAAATATGATATTCATCAATAATGAAGATATTTGATAGGCGTAGAGAATTATTGTTGTAGTTTCCGTGAATCTTGGAGTAGTAGAACCATTTCAGTAATCACGATATAAAACATGGAATTCCTGGTATACAGGAAAGAGCGTGGCGCCTATCTCGAAAGTCGTGCAATATTGGCAACAAGTGAATTTCATCTTGGGGCTTGTTCGATAGAAAAGAGAAAAATCAAAAAAGAAAAGAGAGAAAAAAAATATATGAAATATTATTTTTAGAAGGATAACATTGTTGTTATTGTTATTCGGTTGAGTAAGAGTAATATTTTTGTAAATCTGCTGTACTACGTCTGTCCTTTGCCTCATGGCTTTACAAGCTAAGGCATAATAAATGAATCTGAATCTGAATCTGAAAAATAATGACAATAATGCGTACGTCGAGGTCATGAGCCTCGATAAGCCGGGATAAATTTCCACCCAACAGATTGTTCGACAAATTCGAACGTTTCCATTATTTATCGATCGGAAAATTCTGCTCGAATCTATACTCAGCAGCGACGACTCGATGGTTGCGAGGCACTCTTGTCTTTTGCGCAGTGCCCGTATATTCCTCCTATCAATTGCCTCTCTCATCCTTCTATCGTTTGCTTCTTCTTTAACATTCGTTTCATTGACCGTTCGATTAATTTCTGACAAGGCCTGGAAAGTACCGTTGATCAATTCATAATTCTGTTCGGTACAGCTGCTGACGGCTGTCCTTGCCATTGTGTAATTTATCTCTCTCTGCGTGGCGATAAACGAATAAAAAATAATCGAATAAACTTGACTCGAACTGCTCTAGCCAGCTTATACCTATACTTTGTACTACGTCGATGAAACCATTTGATTTTATTTTTCTATTCCAACTTTCTATATACGAATTAAATATAGCTTCGTTACATCGGATATTCAATACATAACGATTTTCATCAATATTATAGTTAGCGAAGCGGAATTCGATAAATCGTCCATTTCATCAGTTCAGTTTTTAATTCGCGAATCTATTGTCGCCGATACTCGATATGGGATTACTTGGCAATTTTTTCATAAGAACTCGGATACTTTCGCATGCCCCGTACAGTGGGGTTACGGATATACGCTCTAGATATGTATATCTGGACAATGGCTATCGAAATGATTCGAGAACTCGCACCAACTCCCATTGTGACTACCGGTTGATTGCTTGGCCGTTAAGCTCTTACCAAAAATATCGGTAACTCTATTGTGTACAGAGGGAATGGAATAATCAATGAATCTCTTCGGAGCACCGCGCACCGGATGTGAGGTCTCGATTACGAGCCACGTTCCTCTCGTTCCCCTCATATCTCTCTCTCTCTCTCTCTCTCCCACTCTCTCTCTCTTCCTCTCTCTCTCTCGTACTCGCCTACGGTTTTTCCATCGAAGCTCGGTGCCCCACGTGCGGCAAGAGAGCTAACGCAAAAAGCCAGAAATTGCTTTATCAGACTTCGCGGTCGAGTCACGCCGGTACGGCGCCAAACGCCAAGTCGAAAATGGCTCCGCCTGCACGCGGCAACCCCCTCGACACTCTCCGTTCCCTTCTTATACCTACAAAACCGTGCTCTATATTATAGTATGTATCGGTAACTCGACCTCACGTTTACCTGAGCAAATAAATGACCCGTCCGTGTAAGCCGGGCTTAAGTTCCGCAAACGCGGCGTATCGAACGAACGAACGAACGTACGAACGTACCTCGGGCGTAGTGGTGGTTCTAGGGGGACGCGAGAGGGTGCCATGCGGGGGTTGGTGGGGTACGAACGGGCCAGGGATCAATGGACGCTTCCCCGTGGGGCACTACACTCTGTAGTATACTACTACGCTGCTTCTCCTCCCTACCGTAGTCGCGTCTCGCGCGGGCTAACGGCCTCCCCACCCCACGGAAAATCCCCCACCTTAAACCAGAGTCACCTCTCCCCCCCCCCCCCCTGCCTATCCCCTTCCTTAGCGGTGAACCCATCGAGCGACCAATGGAAACGAAGAGCGGCACTTGCCGCGCGCGGGAAACTGCATCGCTGCAGACTTGTACACATCGGCGTGGTGTATACACGCGCCGTGGTATAATATACCTACGGGCAACACCAACAACTAACACCAACGACAACGTGACAACGTTCACAACCACGACAGAGAGTACTGTAAACAATTTTTTTTTTTTTTTTTTCTTTCTTCTTACTCTCCACGGCCTATATACACCCGGTTCGCGCGAAATCACTTGTACTAGTTGATAGCGATGAACGAGGCTAGCGCGAGCCAAAGAACAAGCGAACGAATGAGCCAGGCCAGGGTGCGCCGTGTGAGAAATGCACACGATACCAGATGCGACTTATAGCTTTACACGTCTTCATGTTTCGTTTATCGACCCAAGATCGAGGTGTATGTAGGTACGTACCTACAACGAGGTAAGACTGAATCCCAAAGCGTAGTTACGGATGTATATTATACATACCCCGCAGAACGAAGTGGTGGGACTTTTTTTTACCCCAAGAGATAGGTAGGTACTCATGGGTAAGCTAGTGCGGGTAAATGTACAGGTACGGGTACGTGTACCGAGGTTTTATCCTGATCTAGAGCAGATGTCTCAGAGGGTGTTGCGGAAGAACAGCCGTGAGGTGAAGAAAAACCGCCTTACACCGAGTTTCGAGTCATTATGCGCAATCAGTAAACGGTGGAGATTACGAGATCTGAGGGAATGTAATTATGGATAATATTCTTAGGAGCAGGTGCGCCGCCGTGACGCGACGCAACGCGCGCCTACGTCGATCATCACCGAGACCCGTGTACTTGTCCTGCGGTGGAGCCTAAAGAAACCGCGACGCGTTTCTTTCGCACGCAAATTGTAGTTCGACTGCCGTATGTCTACTTAGGCTCTGTCTCTTACCGCGCGGGTTTTAAGGTGGTGCATTGTGCAACAGTGTCGATTGGCGTAAAGTGTGGACATGGTTCACTATTTCGATTATTATCAAAGCCTACGCTTCACTGACGCAAATATGATTTAGCATGCGCCATATAGTATGAAATACAGAATACATCCATGCAAAAAACATGTTAATTTTAGGTAACGATGAAGTCGTTATTTGCCTCGGCGTAAACAGTTCATATCGCTAATGTCAACGGTTTACATCGTGACAAATTGTGACTCCGTCATTGCCAAAAATGAACATGTTTTTGGATGGATGTGTTCTGTATTTTATACTGCATGGCGCATGCTCAATCATATTTGTATCAGTGAAGCTTAGGCTTTGATAATAGTCGAAATAGTAAGCTATGTCCCTTACACCAATCCACTGTTGCACCACCTTAACTCGGTGCATAGGCTCCAGAAGAGTTGGCCAACGGTAAGAACGAGATAGAAATTCCTAATCGGGTATGGTAACACCCTGGTAATGCATGAGACAGTATCCAATCTATTTTTGTACCGACATTACTAACGCACGCGGTAGTACTTCGCGGAGCGAACTCCTAGCCTTAACCAAGGTAGAATTCCTCAGTGCGAATTCCTTCCTCGCAGCGTGTCTCGTCAAGTTACGCACGAGTAGCGGAGAATTTCGCGTGCTCGAGAGAGAGAGAGATGAGAAGACGAGATGAGAAGAGAAGAGAGAATGGGGGGGAAGAGATCCTTTCCTTTTGTCGTCTGGTTTCTTTCGTTCCTAGTACGTCGCCGTCGGGTTGGCGGGAAGTCGCGCTGAGAGGACAGTGACTCCATAATAGCGGGTATAGAATGCAATGCAGGTTTGCGTGTCACGGGACGGTCTGACGTCGCGCCTGCATCCGGTGCTGGTGCTGGTGCTGGTGCTGCTGATGTTTTCTGCCGCTGTGCAGAAGCTTCGTTGAACCGATGAACGGTCTTCATTTAAGAGGACCGAAATCATTACAGTCGTGATGAATTTTTTAGCAGGAACGGGAAATTTTTAACCCTGTCATATAAACCATTTGCCTATTCGTCTATAACATTCCGTCATGCCGTAGACCGGAACTACCCTTCCTCTTCAAGACCCTCTTCATCTGATTCTACACGTATAAAATATCTCGACCTTTCGCGGACAGGAAGTTGGCGTGGATCAAAAATCGTTTGACGATATTAAACGCGTGAAGGCTATAGATGGGTTGGTGGTATATGTATAGGTACCTAGGCGTCGGTCGACGACCCGTGTGACCGATGAGGTTATAGGGCGTTGCCTGGAAAATGTCGAGACACTGCAATGGCGAGTGTGTCATTCCCGCGTATGCGCGAACGCAAGGCACGCGGCACGCGCACCCCTTGCGCTGTACCTACGCAACGGTAGAGTTAGGTAGGTATAGGTAGTTAGGTAGGTAAGAAGGAAGGTTATACCCACACAGGTGAGTTCGAGACTGCATAAGTTAAGGGGAGCAGTATGTCGCGTTTGGAAAAATTAAACATAGTCCAACATCAATTTGTATCATCACCAAAGTTAATTTTGCAACATTAGAATCATCTCACTTAAAAACGGTTGCTGCACGAATTCAGGCACACCTTAGGTCCGATTCGACTTATCTATGACAGAGATTATTCGGAATACAGGCCGTCACAAATTGAATGAGGTAAATTGGAAAATTTAATTTTTAAGCCGAGTTATTTGCAAATAAGTGGCAAAGAAAAGTTCGATTTTCGAAAAATCGGCTGTATCTTCTATGATAATTTTTTAAATTCAATTTCCCTCATTCATTTCATGACGGAGCGTGTTCCGAACAATTTGGATCCTGAGAAAGTGAAATCGGACCTACGGTGTGCCTCAATTCGTGCAGCGACTGATTTTTAGTGACATGATTACAATGATGTAAAATGAACTTTGGTGAAGAAATAAATTGATTTTGGACCACGTTTCATTTTTACAACCGCGACATACTGCAGCTCCCCTCAAATGCATTCGGGCGACATGAGTCAGGAGGAAATATAGAATTGAGGTGAAACCGATAGGAGACTGGGCTTTTGAATATAATCACACGGAAAAAGGATTGTTGTTGGATTTACAAGAGTCGGGGACAAGTGAACTTTTTTGTAAAAATGACAGGAATTCTCAATATTAGATACAACCGTAATTGTGACTTTAACAAGCGAACAAGCGATTGCGTACGACAGTTTCTGTCATCGCTACAAAAAAGTTCGCTTGTCCGCTATGCTGCTGCTGCAGACTTGTGTAAGTAAAATAATAATTTTTTTTTTCCGTGCATATACTTCGTTCCCAAAGATTGTCTGGGTTGAAATTTTTTAAGGGAAGTTTGCCTCTCGCGCCCCTTAGGAAGCGGTAACTGAAAGCGAAATAGGTATGTGGATGCACTAAAACGCGGGGGTCGTAAAATTTAGTCGTTCCAAACGCCTGTTTGTCCGTCACTCACTCCGACCTCCGCCTCCTCTTCTCGACCGTAAAACCGTAAATCTTCCAAGTCGAGTCGAGTCGAGTCAAGGAGAGAAGAGAGGAGAAGAGAATATGGATCAGAATAGAATCGAATAGAATAGAAGATGAGAAACGAGATGAGAAGAAAATGACGGAAGGCAGTAAACTAAAGTAAAAAAAGAAACATAACGGCTAAGAGAATTCATTTGGCTTATCTCCGCGATAATTAAGTCGAAAGCATTTCTGACCTACGTTCCCTGCACAGTCTCTCTTCCACACCTTTTGCTCTAAAGAATGAGTTCCTTTCCAGAGGCGTCAGTGACAAATTAATTACAAAGATATGTACCCGCGACTCGTAATAAAGTCTCTCACCCGAGGCTTGTCTCATGAGTAAAATGAAAAATAAGAATCAGGCAAGGAAATACGTTCGACAAGTTATGGTTACCGAAGTAGACAATCGAGAAAAACGTGTTCTCCACGGCGGTATTGTCTGCCAGCAATACACCAGACGTATAAGATAGCTGAGTCGTCCACTTAATTTAGTCTATTTGCCTAAATTCCACGACGGGATAGTGCGCGACACCGCAGCTCCACTCCAGTGGGACCAATAAGACATCGACGTCGCAGTAACACGTGGCCAAGAAGACATTTGTTGCCTAAATATAGCGGGTGTACTTTTCCTACATCGCTCATCGCTCGTGAAATTCCATGTCCCACTTGTATTCGATGTTTTTGTTTTTCGTATTGTTTTTCTTCTAATTATATAAACGTCGACGTTAGACAATCGCAACTTGAATGCGATCGTAGATAAAACAAGATGGATATATGAAATAGACAAGTGAATATACAATGCCAAAGGTCTTGTGTATTTCCAATTGCGATGACATGTTGAAAAAAATAAATAAAATAAAAAAGGACTGGAAGAATGGAAAAAGGAAGAACGGAAGCCGCAGAGTTAACCCCGAGGGTAGTTTCGACAATGATTCACTCGGCTAGAGCAGAAAATATTTTCCCCGATTCCCTCGACTGCCCGGCCCGGGATCCAGCGCGCCCTCGTTGTCACTCGCAGGCCTATTTTCATCGGGTTTTTCGAGTGACATATTTTTCAGGCAAAAGCTGGGGGGCAATCGCTGTTGATCCGCGGCGGACAACTTGAGTAGAGAATGAAACAAAAAAAAAAAAAAAAAAAATGAAAAAAAATAAGGCTCAAAAACAGAGAGAAAAAAATAAAACAAAAATAAAAATTACCTAGCGGAGGTTCTTGCGTGAACGCAAATATTTTCAACTCCGTATAGCAGAGAGAGAAAGAGAGAGAAAGAGACGGATTCGGAGCTCTATTTTTCTCATTACGTCAGAATGGGGCGAAAACATCAGCCAGAGGATTATTAATGACGTGGTGAGAACCATCAGGACCAGAGGATCTTATCCCCGTATCCCCTCTGGAAGAGAGGGGAAAAAAACACGAGCTCTCTAAGCGACGAAGCGGAGCTTCCGGTTCGAGCTTGCAGACACGTGGAAGGTCGACCGCGGTTCTCTCGGTCGAGGACTTTCATTCGACCTTCAAAGTCGCAGTGTCTCTCGTCTTCTGCTAATCTTGTGTCTCTTTCTCTGAAGATTTTCCCGACGTCGAGAAGTTGTCTAGAAACTTTTGAGTCTCCAGTTTCGTCGTTCGAAATTTCTTGATCGAGTTCGTGCCATTTAGACGCGTAGAACATTTACGGGGAACATTACCACTAGCTGGTAACGTATTCAACGTATGAACGTAAAGCGGAATGATAAGGTGAATGAATTTGGCTAACTCCTTGAAAAAATATAAGACGCTACGAGTATGAGCCAGACGAAGACGTTAGCATCGTCTTGAATTACCGAGCGAATCCCCTCGAGCAGGGAACGGTTTAATCTATCACCAATTTTCAGCGAAAAGGCAATCAACAATGGGCCAGATCCCTCGAATTGACGGGTATCTGACTTTGCCGATCTAAACTAAAGACAGGGCACAAGGCACAGGGCAGAGGAATTCTTGCGGTGAAAAGTTTCATCGATGGATCGAGGGTTCGCTTTTCCCAAAGTTCGATGCCTCCACGACGTTAGAGTTCGCTCGTTCAAGGCTTACGCATCGTCGAATGAAAAGCAACGACAAGATTACGGCAGGCTGTCCAAAGTTTCTTTACACGGGTCGAGCCAACTGATGCTAAAACGTGACTGTATACATATAGGTATATCGATGGACCGCTTTAAAAACTGCTTCGTTTAATTCCCAGGCCCCCGCATAATGTGGTGTCAGGGAAAACGTTGAGGTCACAGGATACAGGAAAAGGCAGGGATTGTCTTTCGTCGACGGATGAATTATAGTGTGAGAACTTGATGAGACTACAGAGCTATACGGATTATGGATTAAACTACCACCATTTATACTCCCCAAGGTAAAAATAACATCGCATCAAATGCTGGTCCATTGATATTACGAGGGTGGGAATCGTTCTCAGCTATTCGTCAAGTCTCGCTAGTCTGGTTTATTCTTTTGTCCGTTAGCACAAGTCACGTTTATGCAAACGGATGCTGCTTTTTGGCTAAAAGAAATCCTTCTTTCACCTCCAGACGTCTACTTATAATGTCGATGTCGCAGATGGTAATCGCCATGCTGCATTAATCTTTTTTCGCGGACGTGGTGGCGAAATGAATATCATGACAGTTTACTCGAAAGTGGCCAATTCCCAAGGGCGAATAACGTTCGCGATATTTTATCACGAGGTATAATAGGCGCTGAACTGTCTGTCTGGTTGTACCTATTTGTTTATGAAAAGTTATGGCAGACGGGTAGGAGCTGTTGAATAATTATTTAAATGGTACTGGTGTACGGTAAGTAAGCCGAGACTAGACTAGTAAACAGTTTTGAAGACACGGCGCATTAATTCAATGAAGGCCAACGTTTACAATTAGTTATGTCTCGCGAGTTATCCAAAGTTAATATCAAGTTGAGCGCTTGGGAAGCGGTGAAAATGGCAAACGACATCCAGGTAATTCGATCTCGTCAAAATCTTTCACTAGTCGCCGAACGTCGCCTTTCGAATCCTGAATATTTGAACCGCGGCTTAAAAGGGTGAAGAAGAGAAAACGGGCCATACTCAGCTTCCCCG
This sequence comes from Ametastegia equiseti, assembly GCA_963989295.1. Taxonomy (NCBI): domain Eukaryota; kingdom Metazoa; phylum Arthropoda; class Insecta; order Hymenoptera; family Tenthredinidae; genus Ametastegia; species Ametastegia equiseti. The sequence continues at coordinate 10,276,750 of OZ022393.1, forward strand.
TTTTATCCCAGCCCCATGGCACTTCCGGGTTTTTTCTTCCGGGCGGGCGCCATAATTTTCTTAAGGTTACGCTACTGGCACCCCGAGAAATAAAATAAAAACTCTGGCTTCCTCTATTACCAATTCATGGGCCGATATATTCAAACCACCAAGAAAGGACCAGTCGTACCATCGTCGTCTCAGTCAGATTCACGGGGTTTGCCTATCTCGTTGGTTTTCACACCGAGAGAAAAATAAAATATGACCTAGACGCCTAGCCGCACGCGGTGCTTTTCCTCTCTTCAATAAAGCAAAGATTCTTTCCCTTGCGCTCGTGCAGGCTCACTCGATATTTTTTGTTAGTTCGACTAATGCCACGAAGAGGAGAAGGTCGTATGGAAAGAAGAAAGTTGAGAGAGATGGGGTGCAGGATATGGTGGTGAGAAAAAATGAGAGAAAAAGTTGATTGGATAAATAGAAGGGGGTGAAGAGAATTTGGAATTGAGAAAGGATAAAAAAAAAGACCACTAAGTGAGGGGAGTTGAATTTTTTGATCCAACGAAGCTGACGCAATGTTGTTGGTGACGAGGGTCCAACGGATGACCAGAACTTAGGTCCTCAGCGTGAAGAACCGATTTTTATACGTTTCGAATTTCCTTATTTTTCACGTATGGATTTCGTCGTAAGCCAACACCCTAAAGTTCTTGGACGTGAGATCGACGCCCCGGCATGTAAATGGCGTCGTAACTGTAATACGACACCACCACCCACCTTTCAACTTGAATTTCGTCAATTTTTCGGCATATTCTCGATTGGCGAAGCACTCGGTAGAAAGGACAAGCGAAAAAGGTGCCAAGTCGGGTCTCAAGACTTGGCCGCGGAGATAAATTACGGACGTAGCTGTAACAACGATATGCTGCAGTTCTCTGGCGAACAAAGGATACAAAAGCACAAATGAACCTGGCAAATGAGAATATAGCAGTAAAAACAGCTTTCAACGTCTCGTTCTCTAAATCTGAGCATAAGGATAGAAGTGCCTGCCGTAGCATCTTGAGGCGAATCATCGTCTGGACTTCCGAAACATGCAGAGTGCGTTGCTCGCGTCTACTCGACAGGGCTCCAGAGCCAGATGAGAAGAGCATAGCGAGACGTGAATGAGTGAGTCTAGACGGGGCAGGTCGTGCACCCGATGCAATTCAGCGCCCCTCGCTTAAGCGCGGATTCAATTTCAGATTCATTCGCGCAGTCAGTTCTGCGCGCCCCGCGCTTACCGAACGATGAATCATTATTCGGGGATAAACCCGGTGTGCGTAAATGGTGGAGGAGGGATAGTAAGGAAGAAGAGATCGTTCAGCGGTTAGAGCGGTTCCAAGAAAACGCCTTCTACCCTCCCTTTACTCCCTTACCTCCTTTCATCTACTTTACCAAAGTTGCAGACGGGAAGGAAGGCAATGGAAAGATGTTTGCTTACATTGCGGTTGGGGCAACAGGCCCTGCAGACCTGCACGAAGGTAGGTGGGCATAAGGGTTCATAGAAGGCGCAGGGAAAAGCCGCGCCAAAGCGCTTTACTCCTTAGCTAAGTTCACCCGGCCTAACCGGAGCCAACCCAACTCAAGGACCCTTACGAGGAAGAAGTCCGGACGCATCGCGGTCTCAGCTTTCAAGCAATTCGTATATAGTTGACTCTGTCTCGCTAAGCTATACGAAGAGCGATACGGCTCTCAGGCACGCATACGAGTCGGACCTCCCTAGGAGGAGTCTAGAGTAAAAGAGTAGAGTAGAGTTATAGAATGAGAAGAGAATCATTGGTATAAGTCTGCGCGGTGGTCTTAACCAGCGGCAGTAACGCACGCTTGGTTTTACTGCTAAGAATTCGCAGTCACAACACGAGTCAGCGTGAGACTCTTGCCAGGCGAGTGTTCAAGTCGTCGTAGCTTGGCGTGGCGCGGTAGTCGGGGGTACAAGAAGAGATAGCGTCGAGTCTAAACTTAGAAGTCAACGACGACGACGACGACGACGATGGTTGTCGCGTTTGTCAACCGCCCAATATCTTCATGTCTGCAAAAATATTCCACGAAATTTTATCTCCAAGGCCCCAAGCCCCAAGCCCCAAGCCCCAAGCTTCAAGCTCCAAGCTTCAAGCTTCAAGCCCCAAGCCACATGACACATTGAGTCACACGAGTTCATTCATAGCTCTGAGATCAAGAACCACACGCCCTCGACCGTTAAGGAAATCCAGCTACACGCGTATCGTGTATGAGTGAACACAGCCCATTATTTGATATTTTATTTTCACATTTTTCATTCTTACTGCTTACTTCTTTCCTCCTAGCCTTTCTCGACACGCATTCAACTCTATACACTCCGCGTTATTCCAAGCTACGTATGTACATATTCGCTAACGGAGTCAAGTTACACTTTCCGTTCACCGTCGGGTTGTATAGAAACCGATGAAGATAGGTCAAGTATTTTAGTCTAGTACATCAATGATATAGAAAATGATCAGTGCAAGTATATTTGCACTTGGTGTGAAGCAGAATGCCGGAGGTGTAGCTGATTTCCTATACTGTACCTGTATTGTCGGTCGCGAATGCAGTATCATTATGCAGTTATGCGCGACACGTTCCACTCCGTCTGCCGGTCAAGGTAACGGGTCCCTGAGTCTACGGAATCTTGGATCAAAGCGGTTACCGCGCAGTCCTTGACCCGAGACTAGGTAATATAGGTGGATGTCTACCTACGCGAGGGATTTAACTGCAGGCAACGATAATGCCAGTTGATCCTTGGCGATTCCGGAGGCCCGAGAGACTCCTTCTCTTTCAAGTCGGTTGTCGTTAGTTAATAAATAAAAAAAGATCGAAGAAGAAATGCCGAAGGGACGTAATGGCGGCGATAGCAACGAAGGCAAAGAACTTTGCCAATCGGTGACCGTCTTTGTACTCGGGTTTGTGCTCAGCCCGAAAACTCAGTTCAGCTAATACAAAGTTTTACTCGTCCGTTGGCGTCACGTCTTAAAAACTCTTTGAGAATGACCCGGAGATGGAGGGAAGGGCTTCCGGCCATTCGGCGAACGTTGACGCGTGTGAGGTCGTAATACACTTCTGAACTTGGTATCCATCTCCCCGGTCCGAGATGGTAAAAGGCGTAAAAGGGCAGGCGCAGTAGTAAAATGTGACACTTGAGGATTTTATCCAGTGGTGGTTGGTGGGTCACGTTGGCGATCGCCTTCAACGCCGTTGGACTTTTATATTTTACAGCCTCGTACCCCGCGGAGCGGTATAGGTACTGCTTACACCCTGCGTCCTCATCCCGAAAAATATTATCCCGTAAGTATACAGGAAGCTCGTTCGAACGAGGATCCTTTACACCGTGAAAACTTACCGGGTGTTTCAAAGCCCCCGGAAGTACCGCGAGGTCAAAGGGATGACATCATCGATGAAGCGACATGGAGACCAAAGAAGATTTTCATCCATCTTGATATATAGAAGGGCGAGGAATACATACCTTATACGCGGTCAGAAATTGTTCGTACGCGTTTTTCGGAACAGCTTTAGCCAGCGAAACCACTGGCGCCGTATTCTTGAATAATTCAACAGAGACAAGGACGACGCGGAGGTTGGCGTCCCGCTACAAGGTACTAAGTAAGTGCGGTAAGTTTCCTATCGTACTTACAAGTCTACCTTACAGATGGAAGTGTGTTGGAGAACGAGAGTCGCGACGTGTAGCTATTTACGTGTTATGGGGTTGCGTGTGCATTTTATGGCAAGAGAAATGTGTCTGCCTATGCAGAAATATAAAGCCTGCGGTCATGCGGGGTAGGCCCTGAATCGACTTCTCCGGTAACTAAGAAGACCGCCTTTTGAACCCGACGAGACGAGGACGATGCGTGACGTCGGGATGAGGCAGAACTAGGCGAAATATCAATTAGCTGTAATTAGCCGCAGCCGACTTAATGTTATACAAGGGACGGCGGGCCAATTAACCAGCTGTTTATAACAAGCGCGTTAATGGTCCGTGACGCTGCAACGCTTGTGACGTCACTGTTTCTCGTTTATTGCACGAGTATAAAGTCGTTACGCATTGTCCGGTCACCGACTCTTTATTTATCCTCGCTTAAGAACAACCAACGAAGTTCTCATGTTTTCATCCACCGTACCATTTGCTACAAGTTCCTCTACTTCCCTCGGCTCTTGAGGCGTGGGTTGGTAAGTCTGCCTAGACTAGCTAATTCCTAATGAAGGCTACAATGCAACGCGGGAATTTGCCTTCAGGACACTTTTGCTAATCCATATAGTTTCACAACTAATATCTGGGTTAAGGAATTCGCCAGACCATCAATAGTTACCAATGAACGATCCGCGAGCCATGAACTGGTTACTCGGGATGTGTGTCATCATAGTGTCAGTCAATCAGTCACATTATCTGATGTGTCAGTGGTGGTCACGATACTATTGCAAAATGGAGATACGGGTCAGCTCATCTTTCCAGATCCTGATCCTTGCCAATCGAACTTTGAACAACCCCAACTCTCTCTAGTCGTTGGAAGAAGAGGACTCGGAATCAGAGGATGGTCTTCGTTCGAAGTCCTTCATGGTCCGTATGGTAGATGGTTTGAATTCGCTCTGCTAGCTGATGGAGTCGGATCGATTGATGTATGCAAAAATGGCAATTCATAAACCTCGTCGACACGTGGCGCCTATTACCGAACGTGGCTTCGATCACTGCACGCTGGCTGGCCTTTGATCCGCAACGTGCCGGCGTCTTCCATGTAGATATACGGTCGGCAACATCTAACTTCACAAGTACGTCGAACGCGTTGGGCGGTTGTGCAACGTCTTTTGTTTTGATTGGCATTTCCTGGTTACACTCTGTACTCACGGTTCTAGCCTGCGTATAGTATAGGATCAACCTATTTAATACTATGAAGCCGATGGCGCCTGTCGGTGCTTATCTATCAGAATTGACTCGGTTCATCGGGTTCAACTGGCCGCGTGCGTAGTACGTAACATCTAAGTACACGTACCCCCATCTTCCTGTCGAGTTTCACGTGAGATCCTACCAACGATTTGGAAACATGTCAGCCTGGAATTAGATGGATGAAACATTGAATATCTCAACTTCGTCTTCTCATCACGTCGAAGATTCCCTCTCAGTCTCTTTCACACCATACGTTCTTAAGCGCGCCATGGCCGTCCCACGGGCCCAAAAGTGAAAGACGCACACCTGGCTCCAAAAGTCTGAAGCTAATCGGTTGAGCTATAGGTATCTCGACTCGAGAGTGAAGGGCCATCATTAACGAGCTTTCTTCGCACTAAGAAGTTGTTGTCTCGGACTGCCGTTCTGGTACCCATGATATTTGACTCTGTTCGTGTTGCTCATGTGTTACACCTCGAGTGCAGTTATAACGGAACTTATGGATTCTTTACTCTTCAGTGTGATAACCTACGGACCATATGAATCACATAAAACTAATGACGGATTCCACGCGGTTGCCGTGAGGATTAATATATGTTTATTTATATTGCGTAAGAGGCGCTCCCGGTGAACGACATTCATGCATGGGCGACGGAGCATGTTCTAGACGTCGAGGGCTTTGTGAAAATACCGCGGGAAGATCTCCCGATGGCTGTGAGCACGGGCATGTCGTTCAGGTGTGAGAGCCCCTTGGTAATATCATTAATATCATTACGGCACCCCAGAGACTATGCAAGTGTGACTAACAAAGCACTTATACACTGAACTATATCTAACGAGGAGTTCACCTCCTATTGTGCAGAAGATCGGCTAATCAAACCGTCTAGTTGGATCGTCGATGCCTTGCACAGGTGCCTATAGGTATATAGTATATCTACCAACCTACCTAGCCAGCTCCCCATAGAGTTTGTCGACGCATCCTCACCGACTACGTTAAAGAACTAACGACCGCTTCGTGAGCTCCTCCAACCGGATCAATTATCGCTTTTTATTTACCGGTTGCGTTTCACTAAATGTTCTAGCAACTGTGCAGCTGGTATTCGAAAAATACACCTAATTGACTGTTCAATTAGTGAGGGGAAAAGATTGACCGATGCATTAGTTTATTAGACATAACGGGGTACTTTTCATTCTTGATCATTCTGGAGATTTGATATAGTGAAATTTTGCACTTTGGGAAAAGAATTTATGGGTCCGTTACTGCTCCAGTTGTCTTCCGATCCCTTTCGCGTTATTTATACGTCTGGTTAAATCGCTACACCGAGATATCAGTCGGGAAAAAATACGAAGAACGAGAACTAGATGAGGAGCAAGCCGATAAATAATTCTACTTGTGATACAATAATATTGTTGGCTCCGATACGGTTGTTTACGCGACTTCTGTAAATTTTCCACGGTTTATACTCGCGATGGTAGACATGTATCTTACAGCCACGACTAACACAGATGCTATAGGCATGGTAGCATCGGCATCATTAACGAATATGTATATAGCGAATCGGCACGTGCTACGTACAAAGTCAGTCACGCAATAAGATATATACGCAACGTTTGAGCTAATATTAGCCAACTAGTGAACAGACTCGTGCGTGGGCATGGTTTGTTATCGGGCATATGATGTTGCAAAATTCCAAACTGATTTGTTCAAATAAAACATCTGTCGCAGAAGCTTTTAAACCAAAGACACGATCGTTACCGTTCTGTCATGACAAACCTGTTCATCGCGACAATTTCAACTTCATTTACTTATCCATGATTCGATCGGTGAATTCTTGCATCCAGTTCGAGCCGGGGTCAACATAGTTCTTATATCGCGTGACTAAAATCAAAAGGGTCTAAACGCAAAAAAATTAATAAATTCGTTTTTTAGTGGCAACATTTTTTTCATGAAATATATAAAACCTTTTGGGCAAATTCGCACAAAAAAGTTTCGGCGGTTAGCCCATTCTGATTTTAGTCATGCGATATAATTATACTAATTCCACTGGAAAAGTCGAATAAAAAATCGCTTCCTACAAAAGTTAGTTACTGTTAGAATTATGTGTATTGAAAAAAAATAATGAAGGTTCTGCGATGAAAGTGTTAACACAAGGAACCTTTCGCAGGAAATTTCCAGCCTATTACTGCGAAAGGTTCCTGGCATCAACACCTTTATCATGGAACATTCATAATTTTTTTCAAGACACATACTGACAGTAACGAACTTTTGTAGGAAGCGATTTTTTATTACATTTTCCTAAGTCATTTTAAAAATGACAAAATGGATTTCATTGAAATTTCACCGAAATGCCCCCTTGATGATTTACGATCTACGGTTGTATGATGAAATCGCATGTCACAAACGAACGCTAGTACGTACCAGAGACTTCATCACATTGCTACAAACACAACTTAACTGCGTAACAGTCACATACAAATTAAATGCTCGATTATAAGCATCGAGCGCCTAATCATCGTTTACAACTTCACGGTTCATGTGAGCAGTGAATGACGAAGAAAAATGCCGAGGGAACAGACTTAGCGACTAATTTTCGATCATTCATGTTTCACAAGTAGCTGTATGGAAATTTATGGCAATGTAACAAGTGAGCCTACATCGACGACCGAATCCGTTTTTTTTTTTTTGAAGTTTGTTTTTGTGTTCCAATCGTAGGTATCCTTTGCCTTGGAACGGCGTGTGCCGCGATGCGTTTTCTTTCTGGTCACGTGATTCTAGTTGTCAATGGGATTACGTCTCCCGCTGTCCTTCGCTAATGACCAAGTCACTGGGGACAACGTCCACTGGCCCCAATTCTGACTGCGATGTTCCCCCCATGGCTTGGGCACGCTCTCAATGTCTTACGGCTGGCTCGGCTTTCTCGGTCGCCCTTTTGCGGCAAGAAATTCTCTACTGATGATCATCTCCGGGGCGAGCATCGTCAGCGAACTTTTGTCATAACGCCGTTTCGTTATTAAGGAACCAAGCGAGGCGGACAGGAGGTAGGACGGGATGAAGGGGTCCAGGTGGGGGTGGACGGGACGACGAGTGGATATTAGATCGAATCGCGCAGTGCCCCGAAGCGAAGCAACAAGAACGTGCTTCACTTCCCAATGGACGACCTAGACGTCTTTCGCGCGGGGGGGTTCCACGCTTCCAGGCCAGGCGGTTCGCCCAACTCCAGACTCCTCGATCTATGATTGCCACTCAAATAGTCATTCGTCACGGTATAAAATCACGCCGGCGCCAGATGCCGGGCATTCGTCGACGTGCGACATTCTCGTTCTATGATAGAGAGATGCGTATTCAAGCGACATAGCCAAATCAGTGGGGTCCCGCCAACGGATTCTCATAGTACAAAATAATTACTCAACAGAGTTTACCTCGACTTTTCATCATCTTTGGTTCTTTTTTTTTTTGTTTTTTGTCTTCTCTTTATGCTTTTTCTTCTTCGTCGATCTTGACGGGACATCACGATGTCCGATCGTCAGGATACAAGCTGTAATCCTGTAAAGTTTCGAATATTTTCTGGCCAAGCGTTTTCCAGACTCCGGGCTCATTCATTCAGGAAAAACTGACCAGTGTATGTTCAAAATCGTGTACGATGTAAGCTAAAAGATCTGGCGGAGAGCCGCCAGTTTTTCAAACATGTAAAATTCGTTCTTGACACGAAACCATTAGTTTTCGATCGCTTACGTGACGATGAGCAAAAGCTCCCGGTTTCGAGAATACCAATCGCTGCAGAATAATATCTGACGCCGGTGATCATGCAATTAAATCGAAGTTGACGAAAAACATGTTTCTTCATGATTTAACGAGTCAATATTTGAACGGTCTGTTATCCCCGCGAGGTCATGGTACTCATCCCAGAGTATTGCCCGAACTACCCACATGGCACAGAATTGGCACTACCCTGGCTGCGAAATTTCGTTCGGTAATACACTGGCCCAGTATAGATAAATTATTTGCCCAGCATTGGGCAAATGCTGATAACTAGTATGGGGCTCAGCCAGGAATCAGATCTGTGCTGGGAATACACTCGACCTATATGGTGTTCTATATTGCCTACGGATTGTTTCGTACCGATTCACGGCACCATAAGTTGAACCGGGTTAACAACCCAAAATTATCCCAACATTGATTTTGACTAGGGCAAAGCTTGGTCCTTGCAGGTAGCTGTTAGTACTGGCAGATATGGCACCAATACCGTGACAATGCCAAACCAGTTTGCAGTACGTACATGGGGGGTAGGTTTTTGCATTTCGAGAGTATCATTGCGGAAGTACGCACGTTTGATTTCTCTGGATTTCCCGGAATTTCCAAGCATCGGAGGTTATCTGTGACAGGCTACAAGCCGTGATTTTGTCGTGGTTTCAAATTGTTAGATGAGATAATGTCGCGGTAATATGCAGGCGTAGGTGATATCTGGTCGTTTCGTGGGCCAGATGTTCGGCAGAAGGTCGGATTTCGCGCGCAGATATACATATACAGCATAAGGAAATTTGTGGGGCGCGTGTCGGGATGATTTCGCGTTGTTACAGCAGACACGCGGTAGTATCGAGGCGCTTCGCGACAAGACTAATGTAAATTAACAACCAATTAACGTTGTCACGCGCTCCTGGGTACAATCAACTCACGAGCTTCGCTAGTGGCCTCCCCCAGATCTCTCGCGTGATTCCCCCAAACATATACTTGATTAAGTTACACAAGACGCGGGCGACACCACACACTGCCAGTAATTAACTTTTCGCACTCCCCGCGTTACGCTCCTGTTATTAAAGCTCTCTCCGACAAACTGAAACGGACTAATAGAGCAGCTATACATAGCGCACGTGCTCGTAATCAATGGATTCATGCACGTAAGAAGAGAATACGCCGACTAAACAAATTTGTAAAAAAAGTGGAAAGAACGAAAAACTTATGCAAATCCGATTGAAAAAGATACGAGCTGCAACTGTATCATAGAAAAAAAAAAGAGAGAGCTTATTTAATCGATTTTTGACAAGTAGCTTGAAGTATATCTCGCGTAAGTTCGTCTTATGCATGAAAAATACATGCGACTGCAGTACCCCGCCAGCAGTAGCAGTGACTATAGTATCCGGTGTGGAAACCAGCGCTAGAATATACCGAGATCAGGAAGTGTCCCGGAAGCGCATCCATTACAGGGGTAATAAATAAAATAATCCCTAGAAATGGATGGCATAAATCACCCTCCGTGCGTAGGACGAGCGTCTTCCTGATCGGATCGTAGAAGAGAGATAAAAACGGAAGTTATCGGACTTGGATCGGAAGGAATTGATCAGCGAAGGACATTGTAGTTCTTGGCTGGTGACCGCCAGAGAAAGATTCGGGGGGGGGGGGGGGGGGGGGGGGGGGGTATAAATCTCGGCGCGTCGTTACAATATCTTGAACGGAAGGATCGAGAACGCGCGTGATCCTCCCGTGCTGCAGGGGGCAGCATTCGATAATGATAATGAAGTTGAGAAAAAACCAAACAGATAAAGAAATAAAAAAATTAAATAAAGGAGAAAAGAAAGAAAGAGGAATATATCTACAGTTAGATATCTGGTCGGAAGTTGGTAGAATTTTGAAGCGAATGCCAAGACTCGATGGGCGAAAGTATAGTAGCTCGTTAAAAAGCCTCGGTGAAGTTCGCTTTGGCGGTGTAATTAAGAGAATGGCGGTAGTCGTAAAAGTTGCGGCGTTGGACAATTACCTGCAGTATTCGGGCAACTGCACGTACATACATACATACCTATAGAGATACGAAGAGGGGTAGGTACCAACCGCGAGTACCTCTTGCCTCTGGTTCAACCTACCCGATTGCAATGGTTTGAACGAGATATTTTTGGCCATTCCTTCTGGCACCGGCGCCCATCCCGAAGCCCAAGTATCGCGTCGAATATTAATTTAACCGAAGAGCTTTAGCTGCGGTGAAATGCTTCCGAGAATACGAAATAGGTGCCTCATGCCTCCTATCTGCACCTCGAACACGCATCTCTCTCTCTCTCTCTCTCTCTCTCTCTCTCTCTCTCTCTCTCTCTCTTCTATCTCTCGAAGCTTGGTGCACGCTGTGCTGCACTACCGATAAAGCAATAAAGCAATAAAGCAGAAAATAATAATCATATATTATAGGCAGGGGTAAAATTCCCCCCCTTCGATGTTGGATGCCGCAGTATGACCGCGGGACCATTGCAAGATTTTTCCCCTCTCCTAATGCGTCTATATATTACATTATATCTGAACATATATATTATATATATATGTCGGTGCTTGACAATTTTAAGTACGATCCTGGAGAGACGGGACGAGTTTCATCTCGTTCGAACGAAGCCGTGTGATTGCTGTTTGAAGTTTTGTTTCGATAACAAATGATTCGTTGCTAGGCAGCTTGGTGTGGATTCAATATTTGAACTTTCAAATTATTCTATTCGATTCTTCAAATCAAGGCACACGGAATCGTTTACGTCTCAGATAGAATTTGTATTATATTTAACTGTTATCAATTACCGTTCTTGGCATTCTTTGCTGTTTAATTAAAAAGAGTTAAAGTTCTATATTGTGTTCCTTTTGAGTTCTTTATAAAATGAGTCAACCAAGAAGATTGACTCGAAGATCTCGACAGCCCTCTCGACCATCGACTTCAGAAGTGGGATCTGCATCTACATCTGGAACTTCGTCTACAATTACGTCACGATCTGCATCCACGGCTACAACTATATCTGCATCTACATCCTTGCCGTCAATACCCGAAGAACAACCAGAAAGGTCAGAGCAAAATACAGAGACTGCTAGATGGCAAGCATTGATAGAGACGCAAAGCCGCAATATGACAGATCTAATAAAAGCTCTAAGTAATCCCCCACCTTCCACCTCTAATGTTGCTCAAAAGAATATTGTGAAATTGCCAAAATTTGACCCTGACGATGGAGACGTAGACGCACGTGCCTGGTGTTTCACTGCAGAGCTCTGCTTACAAGATCAAGCACTTCAAGGAAGCTCTCTCATAATTGCTATCAGTCGGGCTATGAAAGGGTCTGCTGCAACTTGGTTCCCACAGATCAGCTTTTCGGCAATGACTTGGGACCAGTTTAAAGAAATATTCCTCGCAAGATACGATACAGTTGAAACTCCCGCAGCGACATTTGTTAGGATGAATTCTGAAAATCCTCGGGAAGGCGAGTGTTTACCTGCATTTGCGAGCAGACTTTTGAGTTCATTGATGTCTCGGTGGCAGTCTTTGACAACAGAGCAAATCGCTGTGTCTTATGTTTTGGCAAGAACCTCCCAGGTAGACCCTCGACTACGACGAGTAGTCTTTACCACAGAAGTCAACTCCCGGGCAAAACTGCAACAAGAGCTTATGGCAATAGATTACCGGAAAAGACCTTTACCATCTTCCCTCTCTAAAGAAGACTCAAAACCTGACTCAAAAAGACCGAGACCTGACCTGAGACCTGAACCGAGACCTGAGCCGAGACCCCTTACTACCTCTGTGAAATGCTTTGGATGTGGCAAACTGGGTCACAAAATCACCGCTTGTCGAAGTCTCTTTCCCCAAGGAAAGAATGACGCGAAGAGGTCTACCCCGACTCCGAACACCCGGAGAACTGTCACTTGCTTCAAGTGTGGAGAAGCTGGTCATGTTGTGTCACGCTGTCCGAAATCTTCGCGGACTACGTCTTCTGCAGAACGTCGGGTTGAGACCTGTTCGATTCGACCTGTGACTGGCCAGCTTATGCACTCTGGTGAGCACTTTTCGTTTTGTTTTGATTCTGGTGCCGAATGCTCTCTGATCAAAGAACAAATTGCTCAAAAATTTTCTGGAAAACGTCTCCATAACTTAGTTACTCTTTTAGGCATTGGCAATTCTAATGTGTTCTGCAATGCTCAAGTTTTATCTCTTGTGGTCATAGATGGTCACTGTATAGAAGTCTTGTTTCACGTTGTCCCTGACAGTTGCCTTAGCGCTGGAATTCTAATAGGCCGTGAAATTTTGAATCTCGGATATTCTGTGGAACTGACAAAGGAAAGCATAACTTTAAAACGAACATCGGTCGTAAACGTCTGTCGTCTGAAAACACAACCCCAAAATTTTGACAATATCAAAACAGACGTTTCCATAGTTGATAAAGCCTTGCTTCTTTCTCTTTTGTCTGATTTTTCTTCAACGTTTGTGGAAGGAACCCCACAATGTAAAGTGACTACTGGACAATTACGAATTCGACTTATTGATCCGAATCGTACCGTTCAAAGGCGACCTTATCGTCTCTGTCCTGCTGAGCGACAGGTAGTTCGCGATAAAATCAAGGAGTTATTAGAAGCTAACATTATTAGGCCTAGTTGTTCTCCTTTTTCGAGTCCAATCATTTTGGTTAAGAAAAAGGATGGATCCGATCGAATGTGCGTTGATTATCGTGAACTTAACAGCAATACCGTTCCGGATAGATACCCTTTACCCCTTATTGCTGATCAAATTGAAAGATTAGGAGGTGCACATTATTTCACATCTCTTGACATGGCTAGTGGTTTTCATCAGATTCCAATTCATCAAGATTCTATTGAACGTACTGCTTTTGTCACGCCAGATGGTCAGTACGAGTATCTTTCGATGCCGTTTGGATTACGAAATGCGCCTTCTGTATTTCAGCGTGCAATTAACAAGGGACTTGGAGATTTAGTAAATACTTTTGCAGTTTGTTATATGGATGACGTTTTGATACCGTCACAAACTGTAGAGGAGGGTCTTGAACGGTTGAGAGCCGTTTTGACTGCATTAGCCGAAGCTGGGTTCTCAATAAATTTGAAAAAATGTGCCTTTTTAATGACTAAGGTAGAATATCTTGGTTATGAAGTTTCTTCTGGAGAGATTAGACCAAATCCTCGAAAAGTTAGCGCTTTGACTGAACTATCTCCTCCAGAAACAGTTACACAGCTTCGACAATTTATTGGACTAGCTTCTTATTTCAGGCAATTTATTTCTCGCTTTTCACAAATCACTGCTCCCTTGTACAGACTGGTTGCTGGAACAGCAAAAGGTAAAATTGTTTGGAAACCTCAACATGAAGAGATTCGTCAGCAAATTATTTCTTGTTTAACATCAGCTCCTGTATTAATGATTTTTGATCCTTCCTTCCCAATTGAGTTGCATACCGATGCTAGTTCTCTTGGGTACGGGGCAGTTTTCATTCAGATTGTGAACAAGAAATCTCATGTAGTTGCTTATTTCAGTCGGAGAACAACGGATGTTGAATCCCGATACCATTCTTACGAGTTAGAAACTCTTGCCGTTGTTAATGCTATTAAGCATTTCCGTCATTTTCTTCAGGGAAGACATTTTACGGTTGTTACTGATTGCAATTCTCTAAAAGCTTCCCGGAACAAAATTGATTTGACTCCTAGAGTTCATAGATGGTGGGCTTTCTTACAATCTTATGATTTCGATGTTGTCTATCGAGAAGGCAAGCACTTGTCTCATGCTGATTTCTTCTCGCGAAATCCCTTACCTGAAAAATTAGCTGTGTCCTTTGATGGAACTGTTGAGCAAAAGCGTGTTAATCTGGCTGAGATATCAGAAAATTGGCTCCAAGCTGAACAGCAGAAAGATCCTGAAATTGTTGATTTAGTTTCCAAATTGCAAGATAATAAACTTGATCGAGATCTTTTTGACTCGTATCAGTTACGATCTGGAGTCCTGTATCGAAAGATACAGCGGCATAATCGAACTCGTTGTTTGCCTATTATTCCACGAGCTTTTCGGTGGTCGGTTATTAATCACGTACATGAGTCTTTGATGCATTTGGGTTGGAATAAAACTCTTGAGGCAGTATATGAACATTATTGGTTTCCCAAGATGTCAAAATATGTTCGAAAGTTTGTTGAAAACTGTATGACCTGTCGTATTTCGAAATCAACTTCTGGGAAAATTCAAGCTGAGTTGCATTCCATTCCTAAAGTGACTATTCCCTGGCACACTTTACATATTGATGTTACTGGAAAACTAAGTGGAAAAAATAAAACTAAAGAGTACGTTTTTGTGTTAATTGATGCTTTCACTAAATTTGTTCTCCTTGATCATTCGCATCATATCGATACTGCAAGTGCTATAACTGCTCTTAAGTTTGCTGTCTCACTATTTGGTGCGCCAGTTCGTGTTATTGCTGATCAAGGTGGATGTTTTACAAACACAGATTTTCGGGACTTTTGCAATTCTTCCAACATTAATTTACATTTAATAGCCTCTGGTACTAGTCGTGGCAACGGTCAGGTTGAACGTGTAATGAGCACTTTGAAAAACATGTTAACGTCAGTAGAGACCAGTAGCAACAGATCTTGGCAAGATGCTCTCGATGATATTCAGTTAGCTATGAACTGTTCTGTGAACAGGGTCACTAAAGCGAGTCCTTTGGAGTTGCTTATTGGTCGAGTAGCGAGACCTTTGTCGTTGTTGCCCATTAGTGGAGAAGAGAGAGAAACAAACTTATCAGAGATCAGAGAGCAGGCAGCTAGTTCGATTCAAAATAATGCTCATCTTGAAAAGATTAGATTTGATAAGAATAAGGCTACGGTTAAAAAGTTTGCCGTTGGAGATTATGTTTTGATCAAGAATAATGAGAGAAATCAGACAAAATTAGACCCAAAGTTTAAAGGTCCATTCAAAATTGTACAGTTACTAGAGGGTGATAGATACCTCTTAAAAGCACTAAATTGTAAAAGGACCTATAAATATGCTCATGAGAGTTTGCGAGCGATGCCGGAATGTTCTGTTCCCACAGAGTTGGATGTTTCTGATGAGGAAGTACCGGAATAGGTCAGTTTGTGCCTGTGTTGGTAATGTATCTTTTGTTGAGAAAATGAGCAATATTCATGAGACTGTTTTGATCGAAGAATCTATTGTGAAATAGTTCTGAGATCTTATTTTACACACATGCATTGTGCTTTTTGGTCTTGAGTTATAAAGATCCTAACCCACTTTGTGGAAGGAGGCTATTGAGATCTAACGGCTATAATGGTGTGGTGTTGTGGATTTCGACTGGTCAATGTGTTGATAGCCGGTTAGCATAGTTGACAACTGTTTTACGGTTGGTTGACTTGTTTGATCGATGGTTGACATAATTGATAGTCAAGGGCCTTAATGGTCAGAGTTTACGCCTGTGTGGCAAGGGCCTTAATGGTCAGAGTTTACGCCTGTGTGGCAAGGGCCTTAATGGTCAGAGTTTACGCCTGTGTGGCAAGGGCCTTAATGGTCAGAGTTTACGCCTGTGTGGCAAGGGCCTTAATGGTCAGAGTTTACGCCTGTGTGGCAAGGACCTTGTTGGTCAGAGTATACGCCTTGGTGGCAAGAGTCGATTGGATAATGCTCGGATGTTTCTGATTTTTAATTTTGAGTTTGCACTGACTTAAAATGGATTCAAGATGATTGGGAACAAAACATTCCAGTTTTATTTGTGTTATGAGTTAACACGGTCCGTCAGGAAGACCGAGTGGTTCGGTGAAGTATTTTCGAGATTGTATGATTGTTACAGAATGAGTAAAGAAGCACACGAGGACGTGTGAGATGTCAGTATGGCCGTGTCGGTGCTTGACAATTTTAAGTACGATCCTGGAGAGACGGGACGAGTTTCATCTCGTTCGAACGAAGCCGTGTGATTGCTGTTTGAAGTTTTGTTTCGATAACAAATGATTCGTTGCTAGGCAGCTTGGTGTGGATTCAATATTTGAACTTTCAAATTATTCTATTCGATTCTTCAAATCAAGGCACACGGAATCGTTTACGTCTCAGATAGAATTTGTATTATATTTAACTGTTATCAATTACCGTTCTTGGCATTCTTTGCTGTTTAATTAAAAAGAGTTAAAGTTCTATATTGTGTTCCTTTTGAGTTCTTTATAAAATGAGTCAACCAAGAAGATTGACTCGAAGATCTCGACAGCCCTCTCGACCATCGACTTATATATATACATCATGAGAAATATGAACGAGATGTGGTCCACGGACGGGCGTGCGTCCGCGTCCAACTATAACAACCCCGTGCACCAAGCAAGAGAGACTCTGATCGTGTGTCGATGTCGCGGGAGACTCGACACACACATATCTAGAGATAGAGATAGTGATAGAGAGGGTGAGAGTGATAGCATGGGACGGAAGTAGGTCCTAGAGTCGGGCAGATGCGCGCCCCCCCGGATACTCCATATGTCGTCCTCAATATCGGCAGTCATCGATCACTTCTTGAGGGAGCAACCAGCAGGTGAGGTGATTTAGCGCACCCAGTAGATATGAAAGTGGCTCACTCGCTAGTGGGGCCGAATCGGATGGACGTGAACCCCGCACCGTGTATATAACCTACTCGAGTTATAGCGATATAGGTGGATGTAGGTTATACCCGGTCCATCTCTAACTGTGGCCAACCGATATGCGTCGCGGGGTTAAATTCAAACGCGAAAACACATAAGCTTGTAGTAAAGGGGGTGGCATGGCGGTGTATAGGCATCAACCGAGTAAGTATCGGTGCTGGTGAAATGCCCCCCTTTTCTAACGCGAACCCGGTATCTGGTATCTGGTATCTAGTATCTGGTATCTGGTATCCGCGTGGGCACGGCTCAAGGAATTTATGGGCGAAGGACGGAATCGTAAAAGCCGTAGGTATATATGATATCTGGAAAGATGCAGAGTACAATAGCCACGGGGAAATGCTAAATTTCGGACGTTACAAGGATGGGGTAGCTATGAGAAGAAGGAAGAGGTTGTTTTATTTTTTTATCTTTTGGCTTTTTCTTTCGTTTTCTTATTCTTTAATATCAGACGCGATTGCCCTAAATTTATGAATCTTGGAAAGATATATACGATGGCGGCGGCGGTGGTTGTCGTCTGCCCCTTTTGCACACGATGGACCACCTTTTCGAAAACGGAAGAAGAGAAAAAAAAACAAGTAGAAAAAACAAAATTTATCTATAGCCACGCGTGATCGCTGAAGTGGAATAAATAGTGGTAAAATATATAAGCGTTAACGTAGCCATTTTTATTATCCCCCCCCCCCCTCTTTCAACATTCTCCATCGCGTTCTCCACCCCCCCCCCCCCCCCCCCCCAGACCCCAATTTTTGGTAACTCGATTATCTTGAAGAAATAAAACGGAACGACTTGATTACCGGAGAGCGCGTGTATATGTATATGCGGAACTTTTGAAGCCAGTGAAGCGTGCACGAGATCCCCCGGCCATCGTTTTTCCACCCTGTTTCATCTCGTAATTATTATACTTTTTGATCATTCCATAACGTACGTTATCTCCGGAATATCACAGCTTCGAAGGAGACGAAGAATAAGGAAAAAATGAAATGAAAAAAAAAAAATTATTAGATTACGGTGACTACGATGACGATACTTCCACACCCCTGCCAGCATTATTAACTCTCCATCACATAATTTCAGTCACAAGGGCGAGAGCAAAGTGAGAAAACAATAAAAAACATAGAAAAAAAAAAAAAAAACAAGAAGGAGAAGAAACCGAGATATATTGGACGTACTTTATCTGATTGTGAGCACCAGCCAGGCTAACGACGCACCACTATTGATATCGGTTGATTCGGTTAGTCGTGTGGGCATGCACATCTGTTCGAGAAGTCTGACTCGTATTATGGCTATACGGTTAGGTATAGGTAGGTATGTAGGTTAGCGGAGATCAATGTGGCGAGGTATGTATCTACATACCGTGGTATATATGTATAGGAATGTCTATGTATTCTTGATATGGCGTAATATGCTACCTGTAGATTCTGGAAAAATCTGTGACCTGATTCTCGTTATTTTAGGCTTACCGCTTTTCCGTAGGTACTTAAACCTCAGTCACCCCTCGTCGGTCTACTTTGCCGTAGCATTTCCTCATCTTAACGCTACCGAAGTTTGGAGTGTCTCCGATATATTCCGAGACGCGGAATGAAACCGTGAGACGGAATTCGGAAAGTATAGGAAAACAGGAAGAAAAAATAAAAAACAAAAAAAAAAACAGAAAAAAAGGGAAAGGGAAAGGGAAAGTAAAAGGAAAAGATAAAAATACAACGGAAGCAGCAACAATAAGAGTGCAGCCGTTATAAGATAAAAGTTCCTCTAATACCTTTGAAGTCACTCACAATCAGTGGGTTCATTCCCATCCCAGAGAGCTACGGGAGATTTCGTTGTTTTAATTATTTTTAAAGGTAATTACGGGCAATGGCTGACATCAAAGACCTCGGACGGAGTTTAACGATACCTTTACCTTTACCTTTACCTTTACAGTTTTCTTCCTTTTTCTCACTGACTGACTGACTGACTCACTCACTCACTCGCCACCGCAGTTCAATGTTGATTGTAGTATCGGATACGGCGTCCAATTAGCCGTATGGCCGAATATAGGTACACAGGTATATCAAGAGCCACGGATTGCAAGTAGGCGGACGGTTGATGAATGAAAAAAGAACCGCACTCGTGTTCATCGACTGAATAAATGAAAATACAATAAAGGAATAAAAAAGTTACACGACTCGCGTATATTTCAACGGGGGATGAAAGAGCGTTGGTAGGTATACATCCATATCCGTGTACGGAAAGTGAATGTTTTATACGTACGAAACGTGCGTACATATAGGTATAAGCAGGTGGGTATATACAGGTATGTATGTAAGTATGGGAACGATATGAATCGATTTCACCTCCTGGCACTTTGGAGTAGCAATAAATCGGGTAAAACTTCTTGATAAAATCCACACTGGCTGCGCAGCACCCTCTACTCCTTGTTTCTTGCCCTGAAAAAGCCCCGGTAAGAAGTTTGGCAATTTGTAAGCTGACTCGTCTACTACGAAGGCTGTGAACTCGGAGGGTCTTCCAGCGGCAAGAACTTCCTCCTCTTCGCTTCTTCTTCTTCTTCTTCCTCCGCTTCTTCGCGAGGGAATTTCCACGATCAGAGCTACCTGCTGTCGACCAAACCTTCCGCTATTTTCCTGATCGCCCGCGCGATACCGCCGGATGCCTTGATCGTCAAAAACTCTCTATACTACCCTATAATAGATTTTTCCGATCACGCTAATCCATCGTCACTTTTAATAACTTTACGTCGCTGTTATGTTTTTCCGAACGCTACTCTCTTTTACGACTTTCGAACGACTTTCATTCGCGCTTTCGTTCCAAATTATTTTTCCCTCTCTTTTTGACGGTTTAATTTTTTTTCACTCGAGAGTGTAGTCTTTCACCTTTCAATCAGAGAATGCATTAGTCGATTACAACACGTCAGAACATTGGAATTGTTGGTTTTTCTTATTTTACTGTTTCGAATTGATGGCAGCAATCCTTCAGTGGCAGTCAAATTTTTGACCATAAAATTGTCCACTTTGAGTATTGCTTTCTCTATACCGTATCTCTCTTCTTCATTTGTTTGTTTATTCTACTTTATCTGTATTTTTCTAAAACAATCTTTTACAGTCTTCGCTGCAGTGTTAAAAGGACTTCTACTCGTTGATTCAATAAACTACGAGAGCTCGTAAAACGGATGAATGGCCGGATGAGCACTCGGATGGACATATACTCGAGTCGAAAAGCAACGGAAAAAAAAAAACAAGATAAAAGAAATAAAAACCAACGCGCTGCTCCCCAACTCAATGTCGTTTAATTCTTTTCATCACGTTGCGCTATAGCCAAAAGTCAATACGTTTTCATTAATATATATATATACTTTTTATTCCATACTTCGTCATACGCAGTTTTGACGGACGAAGTTACTACCGTCTTATGATATACCTATACCATTTCCTTCTCCATTTCCATTTCCTCCTCCTCCAGTTATAATCCGTCTCGAAATAGACTCATGAGTCTCGATAAATCACCAGCGATCACTCGATCCTAGATATCAGTTGAAATTTAGTGTGAATTTATCTTGAATTCAGTGCCAATGTTTTTACAGCTTGGTCTTCGCCTAGCTAAGCTGTGGAAGAAGAAGAAGAAGAAGTAGAAGAAGAGGGAGATGATGCGCTTATTTATGGTCGGAAGTCACAAACTCCTCTCTGCAGATTCTCTCTCCGGCGCAAGGATCACGTATATACATGGAAAGGGTATTACTGGAAGGAACAGACTTCATGAGTACATACTTACGCCTTTGTACGTGTGTACTTTGTACCAACCCCTGTAGAATTGCGAGGTGTGTATATAACCCATTTTGAATGCAAACCGCAGCTAATGGCCCTTCTTTACTGAACCTTTTCACCCTCCAGAGTCAAAAGAAGCCGGCATAGGTTCGTTCTCCACCTTCCACCACCTTGGAGAACGAACTACGTGAAATTCACAAGGAACGATAAATGAAACAAGTCCCTACAAATCACTCGATATCACCAGAGAACCACGCGGCCGTATTCCACCTCCCTTCTCAGAGACCAGATAGTCCAGATAGTCAAAGTCTCTGGTACTCCTACTACTACTGCTGCTGCTGCTGCTGCTGCTGCTTCTACTGCAACAACTTTCGTTATTTATGGCGGAGCTTATATTTTCCTATACCGTCTACCACGCACGCATATGCGGATATCGCTTCCGTCGAGCATTATTTTCCGTATCTCTGTATCGTAGGCAGGGTATAATACGTACCCATAGATATACAGCTTCGAGGTGAGAGTTTCATGGTTTATTGAGGAATCGACAAATCGCAGTATGAATTTATTGATAAACGAGAGAGAATAGATTCGATTGAGTTTCTGCACTATGAATTCTTAACGATCACTCCGGAATCTAGTGGAATTTCTGGAGAATAGAGATACGGGAGTTTGGACGCGTGGTTTTCTCCTCGAGTCCACGTCAAGGATTTCATCCACGTAAGGGAGACTCGAGTGTGTCACAACTTGCCTAATGCAAGGGGGCCCCTGCCTTCGCATCTTCTGGCTTGTTCGCCATTTCTGGGTTGGTTGAGGTTGACGGATTAAACTCAGCCTTCCGAGGGTTCCGGTTCTTGTTCACGACTTGGCTTATAACTTTGAGGTCTAACTACGGGGTTCAAACTGGGTTACGGGCTAGGGCCGCTTCTGTCAGTCATCCGGTTCAATTATTACTATCTAACGGGAGAATCAGCAATCTTGAAAATAACCCAGTATATATAGAGTACAGTAGAATAGCGTAGAACAGTGCACGGCAAAGTCCCCTGTTAATATTTAGCCACGATTAACCGAATAAGCTCTAGGATCGAATCGTTGTCACGTAATTAACCGGGATATCGTTACAAATACCTTCGCCGCGCCAATTGGACGATGCGATGTATCAATACCCTGGACCCGTCCGCACGAGGCGGTAAATTTATGCTGGTATAACGCGAAGGGATTATTATCATTGAAAATATTTTTTATCCCCGTGTGTAAACGCGCGTAATAAATTAAATAAATGAATAATTGCACTTGAAGTAACATCGCGTAATAATCATGCGCGTATAAATCTGCACATTTTTTCCTATCGGTTTATATTTTCATTCACACGTATTGTTCATTTGAACCCGGCCTCACGAAAGCTGCAGCTTTCGCATTGCGAAAATATGGAGCTTGTATTTTCACGAGTTTGGCAATCGTGCACATCGGAGATATGTATATATTTTCTTATAGCGTTTTGCATGGAAAAGAAACAACCGCAGTCGGCTTCGTACGATTGAATTTTGAACCGCCGTAGAGGCAGCAGTAGGTACGTGCGTGGACTAGAACTTCAAGTTTAGGTGATAAAAATTGAAAACCGATGAAAGCGGCGCGGGATGTTCATTCAATCGAGACTGAATCTACCGGACAGAGAAACGGGTCAAACCTCTATGCCGGAAGTGAGATGGGGTCGCAAATGGTGCGTAAAGGTTTTTCTTATTTAAACACACGTTCGATCGCCAGGCGCGAAGAATTATGATTGGTCGTTTCGATCACGTCCGATCAATCCATCCGGCATACATCCAAGACGTCGCGGGATATCAAAACTCAATCTACTCGGAGACGAAAGAATACCAACTCGTCTATGACTGAAAATTCATATCGATAAACTGGCAGAGATATCACGAACAATATTTATCCAGTAGAAAATGTATTTTTTCGTTCATCGCTGGAACGTTGAATCTGCGAAGAGAAACATAATGAATAATATATATATACTCAACTGAGTATACGCGCATGTGTTCAGAATAATATTATCAAGCACGGACTAATTAATTTGTCGTAAATCTGAAGAGAATCTCTGCACAACACGGCTAGGGGTGGTTAAATTCGTCCAATAAATAAAAAATGCTGTTTGATTTCATTAATATTCATTAGCGTGTTTAATTTCACTCTGCTCATTCATCATTTTGATAAGCGTAAGCGGGACAATAACATCAACCCTTTTATTATTTCATGCATTACACGGTACACCCCAACGAACTTGGTATAATACCCGAGAAAAAGATATATATATATATAAATAAATATGAAATAAAATTTGAAAAAAAAGAGAAAGAAAAAAAATAGAGCAGCAGGCACTCTGTACCTTTCGTTTTTAATTGAATTTTTCGTATGCCCGCGGTGGCGTTACCATTCAATGTTTTGCCGCATCCCCTTTTGGTTGTAAAACATTTTATAGGGCAGGGGTTAGAATATCGTCAGCGGTACGGCTATGCGAGCGTATAGTGCTCGGGTAGGTACTAACCCCGTGAGGTCTTGGTCTTGGTTCTAGGGGCCCTCGTGTTTTACCCAAGTTTCTTTTATTGCTACAGAAAATGCGAAAGACGCTTGTTTCCGCGTGACCTGCGTATTCCTAGTCCCGCAAGAGTCCAGTCAGCATGCCTCGCACGTGAGAGGCCAACCACTGTTTCAGTAATTTATGAAAAAAAAAACAAAAAAAAAAAACAAACAACTAAACCCCAGACGCAGAGCTTAACTTTACGTACCAACAATTCCAAATTCTTCTCCCAAAGTACACGCAGTCAAACACATAATTGACGGGACATAGAAGGGAAGTTTTTGAATAACTTCAACTTCTGTACCAAGAAAATAATCTTCCTCTAGTTTACCATGATTTCCCATGCACCAGCAATCCGTCAAGGAATATCGTGCAGAAAATTGTAAGCAATTAGCAGTGACGTTTCAATCTCGCAATTGCGAGAAGCAATTTAGCGATATTCGAGTGTGCTGTTTTTTTCCTAGGTAGCAATGAAGGAAGAACTAGTTATGAAGATTTTTTCCAAAATAATAGAGATAACAGAAGAAGAAAAAACCGCAGCATATACATTTGATGATCTAAAAAAACCATAGCTGTACATCTGACGAGCATACCCTGAAAATTTCAGTTAATTATGTTGAACGGTGCATCTGCAATTGTAGCCAGACTGAGAAAAGTACGAGTTAAGTGAAACCAGCGTATTTGAGTAATCGCTTGAGATAGAGAGGTCTACGACGCCTGATTCTCCAGGTTGAACCATCCCTTATCACCACTTCCAACCGTGAAAAGGTTAGTTCATAAACGCGGAAGGTACAGCTATTCAAAAATACCTTATAAGACAGACCCGGAATCCACATGTACCCCGTGAAATGTCGGGTTATCATAATCCATATTTACACCAACCTTAAACACGCTCTGCTGTTATCGTAACAACCCGTGCATTATCGTCGTCAAATTAAACCGCATTATAAACGGTTGAACAGTCAAACATTCCGCGGTTGCATGTGGTAAAGCCAGGGGTCGGTTACATCTATACGGTATATACCAATACCCAGATCTCTGGTTTCTCACTAGTATGTTACGTAGGTGTGTACCGCAACACCGATTACCAACACGAGAGTCAATTGTCTAAAGTGAGCCGTGTACCTTTCCTCGGAATAGGTTGGCATTCATTTTTTATGTCGCCTAATTGGTCCCGAGGGGTGCTCGGGGTGCGCCCTCAAGGGCGTATAGTCGTGAGCCCCATAGAGTACGTCGTAGGTATACAAGGGATGGAGGGTGCGCGTCTACACAGACGCGTTAAGGTGCAGGAGACCACGCGTTAAACAACCCTGCGGTACCAATTCGACAGAGCCTAAGTACCCAGGGGCTCAAGCTCAAGCTCAAGCCCGGGTCCAAGCCCAAGCTCAAGCTCACCGACAAGTCCAAGTCACACGAGCAAGTTCCGGTATAGAGGTATAGCTTAAAAGTACGCGCGCACCTATAATCGTAAGCTCGACGCGGAAGTAGCCATCTACTAGTAGTTTTCGGCTGGCTTCTGTGCGGATCATCAGGGGACTATGGTCGTGGATGTAGCCAACGTGATACCGAGCTTTATCTGAGCCTTGTGAGAGAGAGAGAAAGAGAAAGGAAAAGAGAAAGATGAAGAGAGTTGAGAGGAGCTTCCGTTAGCCCCCGCCTCGACAGGAATACAATTTGTCGAAATGTCGTCAGAGGTAGACCCGGATCAAACGAAAAGGGTGAACGGAAGTCTGGCCAGAGAGCGAATATTGTTTAAAACTGGATAGTTGGAGTAGAACTGTGTCCATAGGTGCGGCGAGCTACCCAAAAGTAAAATGGGATGCTGTAATTCGATGAAATACGAAACGCGGGCACGTGAACTCTTCGAGAAAGCTCTCAGATATAATTCTATGATATTCGTTATACAATACATCCGTCTCTCTGGCATTCTGGCATTCCCATAATTGTCTATGTATGTATGTGTGTTCCTGTATTATACAGAGGGGGGGGGGGGGGGGGGGACTGTAAGTAGGAGTAAGGGAAAGAGGGGGTGGCCTACCAGGCGGAAAATATAACGTTATGAATTTATTTATGTAATATAACTTACCCCATTAAGATTACAATAACGCATAATTTAATTAGACGTTTCCCTAGGTCGGCGAGAATATGCGGTCTACAGTTCGCCTCCGCTCAAAGAGACATAATATATAGAGATTCACGTTGCCCATCGTGTTAAATGAATTTTCACATCATATGTATTGTATATACGTATACATTATACATATATCTATATTCACCGAGGCGCCGCGACGTGGTGCAGCTGCGTCCTTGGCAGTTTTCTGGCCAGTACCTACACCTACAATCTGACTGTCCTCGTTTTTACTTGCGCATATGTAACACCCTGGAACTAATGCGCTGGGTAAACTCTGTTTCGGAAGAAGTATAAAGGAAAAGTATAATGAAACAACGAAATCTTATTAATAGGATCACCCATTCAAACGCCTATTCAAACAGTAAGCTTATAAGGTATTCGAGATATACGATTTTCACATCATCACTTATACGACGCTGTCTAAATATGTTTTTCCGACCCTCAGATACTATAGGCAGATACCTGTGGGTACGAACCGTTCTCTTTGATACACTCAAGAAAATTTATTCGCAAATAGCACCGCGAAAACATATTTTGACTTAGCTACCGGGTTGAATAGCTTGACGCAGGTCTTTCCAAGCGCGTGATCTACAGGTGCGTCTGTTTATCAATAATACATAGACCTAGACTCGTGGTCTAGATACATACGGAAATAAGAAGCTCCTGATTGTGATTTCATATCTTTAAAGAATATATATATGTATGTACAGCAGTCACTGGGGGTATAATTTTCATTACCATTCCGCCTCGCAGCAATATTTTACTAGCGACGATACTACTGAGCCTAACTTATTCCCGACTCTGCAGAAACCCATTTCATTAATTTTATCTACATTTTACGAGGTACGTCCGCGGCGGGCCAAACAGATTAATTGCTCAGCGCACTCAAAATAATTATTGTATCATTAAACGCGTTGGGAGTTAGTCAGTCTGTCGCGGTAGGTCGGTCGGCAGTAGAGCTAAGAAAGAAACGAATGAATGAAACTTAGGCTTAATAATACAAAGCTAGAAAATATGGAAGACATAAGGCATAAGATGCGTATATATGCAGGTAGAAAGACTGTTTGATTTACACCGACCGGACGCTTCTCACATAAAATTGCTATGGGAATCTCAGAAATGTGTGGCCATAGAATTGTTGTTGCACGCTGCCTAAGCTCACATAGTAAATTCAATTATAATAATAGCACGAAGGTAAACGACTTAATGCCGATAATAACGTACCTCAAACTTTCTTACCGTTTTAATTACAGTCTCGGGAATATTAATTAACCACATATACACACACTTGATCGTCGTCTATGATCTTCTCTCTGTATTCATTGTCCGAGTTTCTAACATGTTTATTGCTTACCAATCTAGTAGGGCGTTGATTTTTTTTTATTTTTTATTTTTATTCACATAAGTAGCCGGTGAATCAGCGGTAATATCTTTAGTTTATTTTGACAATAGCTTCGACTTTGTCTTCCTATTTTGTGCAATTGTGCTTGATTATTACACAAAAGATATTCATGAAGGTTGAGTAAGGTATGGGGTATCCCGGACAAGCGGAAGACCGCGACTCGGTAAGTTTAAAATTTCATGCCGTATACCAACAGTTTTCAGCGTTGTTCAAAACAACTAAGCGCACAAAAGACGTATTCTGCACAAATCGTTTGAGAATATAAGTTCAGAAGCGGCAATAACGCGTCTAGGTAAATAAAACAGCGAAAACTTATTCACGGCGCTTCAGAAAACTTTCATCGTTTATTGTTAGAAAGTACTACAATGCGGAGTAGGTACGCTGTCCAAATAAAACTAAATGAAATAGAATGAATAGACGAAAACCGCTAAGATGTCGTTAACTTGATCGATCTCTTAGCCGTAACCGAAACTTCAACATCCTAGTCGACTTCCAACTAAATATGCAATTAATAGTAATGAAGAATCACTGAAATCAGTAACGCTCATTTCCAGCAATACGAAGCAGAGCTGTCACAGAGTATTTGATATGTTTTTCAAATTTTTTGACCGAAAATGTAACTCTGGGAAGATAGATGGTTGAATTTCAACAAAATTTCTGAATCGCAGGAACCACATGATGAATTTTCCAAAGTGGAATTCCGAAACTATATGAATTCTTTGAAATATTGAAAGAAATGTTTATCATGGTTGATGTAAAATATACAGAAGAATCCGTTGGTCTTATCAAATAAAAAATGTTCAACAAAGAAATTTGAGAAGCAAATGTTGATGGTCAAGGTACCTCATTTTGGCGTTGATGCACAGCCATCGTATGAGGCACCCTTTGCTAATAAGGCCCTGAAAATCCTGATGGAAGGTGTGTATGTGCTTCCTTAAGAAATTGGGCTTGTTTGCCGAATCTCGTACGGGAATGAACGCCGAATTATGGTGTGTCAGTGACGCAACAGGACATGGTAAGAAAATAAGAAGAATAATCAGGATTAATCGGCTCATCACGCGTACAGAAATTTCGGTTCTAATGTAAGCGTTCAATCCTACCCGATGTAAAGAAATGCGTTTAATCCACTTACAGTGTCTCATTATTCTTTGGCAGGGTATAATGGCGCGCACCCCTACCCGAGAAAGCGGGAAGTGTTAATTTGAGTATTTTCAGCCTTATCTTTCTACTACTACTACTACTACTGCCAGTAGACGAGCTGATATAAAGTAAGGATGCAGGATCGTGTCGTGTCGTGTCGTGTCGTGTCGTTCCGTATATATGTAACGGTGTTAAATGGTTATTGGATTGCGACTCGACAGACACGTAGGTACCTATCAGACCCTGGGTTCCCTGCCGATTCACCATTCACCGAGCCACGGCTACCATGGGGTGCATCCCATTACGCGAGTATATAGTTCGGTAGTTACGTAGGGGTAGGTAGGTATAGGTAGGTACCCTTAGGTAAAACTTACACGCCTATATTCAGCGATACTGCACTTTATACCGTATAGCATAGACTTTCAAATGTATGTACCAGGAGTATGGCAAGACTTTCGACCAGGGGATTTTACAAGGGAATCGTTACGTCGGTTGAAATGGTTACCGATATTACCTCACCAAAGTTAGGTGCCGTCTATATCCCCCTTCCGGTGCTTTTTATGGGAAGTGCTGCAGCCGGGTTTTGTGCCTCGCGGAAAGAAAAAAAAAAAAAAGAAAAAAGAAAAAAGAATAAGAAGAAAAAGTAGAAACCAAGGAAGAAGAAGAAGAAGAAAGAGCGAAACGTCACGATGGCTGTAAAAGTTAAACTTGATGTACTCACCGGCGGACTTCATGGTGGATAAGTGCACCCAGCAACGGGGGCGCGAGTTAACGTATAGAGATTTACTATAGAAGAGTTTTTAGTGTGGAGTTTATACGGTTTCCGAGGAAAGATTCCGTGGGTTAGCTAGCTGCAAGAAAATGCAGGGCAATGTCGGGATGAAACAATAGCCAGGAACGCCATCGCCCGGAGGCCCTGGCAGGGTCCGGGTCCGGGGGGCCCCAAGATCCACGGAGGAAAATATTCGCTATTTCCGGAGTGCTTTCCGCAGGGATAAATAATTTGAGACACCCGAGCGGCTCGTGAATTATTTAGAGGCGTGTGCCCCTGGTCACAAAATCCAATTTTGATGTGTTCATCATGGTTGTGGGAGCACAACGGTCTACTCGTTATCGATTCAAGACGGAGTTCCGGAAAATTGGGAAGGGACACGCACCGAATAGTGGTGATAAATAAATAAATAACTAGAAGCCACGTGGTGTGCCATGTGCTATAATACGAAGCGGAATATAAGGCCGTTAGGCACACCGCGAGCGATGGCTTTAACAACGAATTGTTACCTTACTTTTTTTCTTCTCAAGTTCGGAAGAAAATAAGGGAACGAATTTTGACCCAGAAATTCAGTTTACCCCTAAAAATAATACGATTCCTGATAATATTTGAACTTTGCAGCACAAGAAGACCTTGCGGGTCGGATCAGCAGTGGTGAAAGTAAATATTCCAGGAATGATTTTTCCCTGGCGATTCTCGAATTTTTGATCGGGTTTAAGCGACGTTTGAATCTGTCGCTTAGGACAGCCCTTATATTGGTTCGGCAGAAAGAGGGCACGCCGGCTATCGACTACAATCTAAATGGTAATGCTTCGAGCTCAAGTGTCCATTTTGGATTTTGCTCTAGTCCGTGATATTCTCACATATATGACAAGTTATCCGTATCTCGGTATTTGGAAAAATCGTTTTTCTATATCCATACTTTTTCTAAGCTTACACCAGGGATCAGACCGAAATAAGTAATGATAACTAAATGGTAATAGCCGTCGGGGTTTCTTCTCCATTCTTTTCTCTGTATAGAATCATCGTATTTTTCGCAGGGTGCTCAAGGGATCAGTTTCGAGTAGGCTTCGGGCATAAAGTAAATACTTTTGACCAGGCCGCTAAAACATCGGCCCAAGATGACCCAGATGACGAGTCCGCCGACGCGTTTCCAAAATTCACCGCAATTCTTCATCTCGTGTATTATTTCGATACGATTTAATGTAAAAAATGTATATTCACGTACGCGAGCAAACACCCAAACTATAAATTTTTGCAATCCAGAAAATGGAATTGAAAATAAAATTTACCCGCTTTCAAAAAATGACCAAACTCGAACGGTCCATATTGGAGAAAATGCAGCCTGGAGGGGAATTGATTTCCATCCCGTTCGTTCCAGGTTTATCGAGATCGACATTTCACCGTTGAAAGCATGAGGGTGGATCGGGGAAGGCAGGTCCACCTCGTAACGTAGCCGTTAACTTTTATAGTTGGAATTAATTCCAGTTAGCCATTGGAAATTGTTCGGGAAGCTCGGTTAGGCTGGATTACATAGCGTAATCGAGAAAATTGGTCTTTTAGAGTAAAACGACGTGAAAATTGAGACTCGACGACGACGACCCCGCTGGTTGGCGTCTGCTCAAGGCGTGCGCGCGCGTATATATATTTACGATCGCGTTAGTGGAGTCGCGCGTTAAGGTGCTGGCCAGAAGAGGGTAGGAAATATTCCCGCGCGCCACTTCCTTTACGGCGACCTCGGGGCTAGAGAACCCCGTACTGGATTCACGCCCAGACCCTTGGAGATCGCTAAAGAGATCTTGGCAAAGCCCTCGATCGTTTCTTGATTATACAGGCGAACACGATGGTCATATCGTCGTCCTTGGCTTCGAACTTCCTATTCCCTTTTTTTTTTTCATTTTATTTCATTTTTTTGCGATGAACAAAATTTTACGATAACATCCGAGAGAGAAGAGCTGCATTTGTGCAATTTTTATAATCCACCCAAAACCATCAGTGTCGTTCCAGTGACAAGTGCCAAATTCGAAAATCTATAAACGAGATTTCCAAAAATCAGTTGTCATTCTATCGATCGGATTGTTGTACGAGGCCGCCAAACTTTGCTGACAAAAATTGCCTCGAAGATGCTAATTTCAAAGGTTGCCGAATCGCAAAACGTCGAAGTTTGATCAAGCAGCCTGAAGGCCAGTTGGTCGGTTATCGATTCCCTCCGTCCACTGAGCGTTTGCCCTATATATCGAAGGCTTTGGTTTATCAAGCGAGTACTAACCTGACCTAAGGTTACCTACGAACGTGGAACGCAGGGGTGTATTGAATAACATCGAAGCGGTATGAAGGAGATTATTACGTTATTCGCGGGAAAAACTGACGGAGTTTCGCAAGTGAATTTTATCACGCCAACTCACGCTTTTAAATAGGTATAAGTATAACTACATAATTAACCAGCCAAACTTCCAGACGATGATTACTACTTACGACAAGATGAGGTACTTACTTGTGCAAGGTGCAAGGAAGCAGTTGTTTGACTGTGAATCTGAAACAGGTTAAAAAGAAATGATTAGTCTTTTTGTTGGGGGCGAAACATTAGTCAGAAATTACAATTAATCAACAATTTGGTCACACGATTCTGGTCAGAAGATCGTATGATTCGCTGAGGTATTAAAACGTACAGAATAATTTCACCGACGATTCTGTGTCAAGGAATCGAAACGATATTTTGGTCAAATTCTTGTTTCCGGACAAAATGATCATCGACAGTCAGTCATGGTTCCAAGAGAAACAGAATAGTGGAAGTATCGACATTCCAGGTCATCTCGATACAAGGTTGAGGACGTTCACGTAAGCATGCATATCGTGAACAGTACGACGTACATACATCTCTCTTCCTATTATACATAAATGAACGTGAACCGGAATCACCTCTGTCAAATGAAAATAATCACCGATTGGTAATCATTGAGCGAATGTCAGTGGTGGGCCTTAAATCACGAGACTGTAATTGACGTATTAGTATAATCGGATGTGATCGCCGATTGGCGATTAATTGATGTACAAGTAATGGTCGATGGCGGGACGGTGTATTATAGGTAGGTATATTGCGACACGGAGTGATAAAATGGATTTTAAAAACCGGGTTAGTTGCTTCACGTACGATTGAATGTGGGAGTATAAAAAACGTGTGAATTTCGCGTCTACGTCTCGAAACACATAACACAATCACGCCGTGTCAATGAACAACAATAAACAGATATGAAGAATAATTGATTGGTGTCCATTGGCACTTGGCTTCTGATGCAATCGCTGTTTGATATTGCGTAGCTTGGTGGTACCGCCACGTGATAAAATATTTTTGCTACGCAGTTATCGTTCATCGCGATTACCCAACGTACCATCATCCGGTGCGATAACTGATTATGATTATTACACGATAAACTCGTGCACCTTATGTACCCCACGGTCTGCTCCCCGGCCATTATACCAGTCTCTCTTAAACATCTTCGTTTCTTTGGCGACTGGAGACTCGAGGAACAGAGTTATCGTTGATAAGCTTCGTTTCTCTTCTAGACTCGGCGAAGGAGAAGAATATTTTCATAATAAGATGGAGCTATAAACTTACTTTGTTTGGCAACGGAAATTTGCCGCAACGGTATTCGAGCGAATTGTTTCCACCGATTTAAAGCCACTTTTTGCTATGATATCATTTCGTGATTCAGACACGAAGGATCTCTTCAATCACGTTTACACATCGTATTTTTTTCCGGATTTGTTAATAGCCAAAAATTGTATCCTCAAATTTTTTTATCTTCCCAACAGAGATCTTGACGCAACATTTATAGATCAAATGATGTCAATTCGCGATCGAAATTCGACAATTTCTGATGTACCTAATCATAAGCAAATCGAAGGAGAGAGGGAAACAGAGACGAGCAAAGAAATAAAGAAGGAATAAGTGACATCAAATGATGTTAGGGCATAGATGAGTTGAAATCACCAAGTTAGAAGCGTGAAATCGATGAAGCTCGTATCTAACAATATGTTCTTAGCCGACCCTCGATTAAATTTTAACGTTTCTGAATATATTTTCATATTTTTCATCTCTCGGATGGCAAATAGTAATGAAAGAGCAAATGTACGGTAATTTTTCTAGGTTCTAGGAGGGAGTCGGCGACTACTTATCGCCAGGAATATCGCAAAGTATCAAATGGCCTTCCGACGTTACTAAAAAGCTCTTGGAATCGGAGAGGAGAATCGTAAGACGATCGTAAGTCTGACGAACGAGAATTGTTTTTTGCAAAGTGAAAAGGCAAATAGTCTTCACAGCTTACGGTTCTTATGCGTCGGACTGTTTTCCATAACCTCTTTCTTGGCTTTGGTTCAATCCCGGAGAATCAGGAACTCTGTGGTATATATACTACGACTACGTTTACTCCGTTTCTTTTGGTTTTTTTCTTCCTCATCCATTTCTTCATCCTTCTCGCTTACTTCCATTTTATTTAATATTCACTACTCTCCGTTTCGAACATTGATCTCAATATCATCTTGAACAAGCGTATGTATATTTATACGCATCTCAGAACCGTATTGACGTAAATTTCACGCGTTCTACGAAATTTTTCGACAGGTAGTTTGAAATACGTAATGTTATTTATCGTATGGACTACCGAGACACGGTGAAAGTGTAGCGGAATTATTCCACCCGTTAATTGATGGGGTTTTATTTTTTTATGGTTGGGGATAAATTTCGCAAGAAAGAGAAGAGTTTGTCATGAAACGAATAAGATCATCGCTATAATTTACCTCGTAGTTGATTCCAAGAAACTCTGTTGTAAACGGCGTTTGAAGTTGTCGGAAATAATAGGAAATGACCTGAATACTCGCGGCGTCTTTTTTGATCCTCGCGCCTATTATTAACTCGATGGGCTGCTGTGCAGCTCTAAGAGCTAGTGACGAAATCGTTCGTAAACAAGTATAATTCCGTTATGAAAGGTGCCAAGTACTGTCATCCACATAGAATTAAAGTAGAAAATGTATAATCAAACCCACCGCCGCGTGCTCTTCTATGCTATATGAAATTGTGAAATGGCCCGTGGATTCGTGGGTATATGAAAATAAAATGCCTCAAACGTTCGCTCCTCCGGCAGCCCGTTATTATTTTTTTCGGTGATATCGAAGAATTCATCGTAAGAAAAAAAAAAAAAAAAAAAAAACCAGAAAAGAAAGAGATAAAAGAATTCAATCAAAAATCAAATCAATCATCGTCGCGATGTATACCCGTACGGCCTGTGATCTGGCAAACAAATATCCTGCAGTGTCTGGTAATACACATAGCGCGAAAACCCTAATGGGGTCTTGCAACGCGTCCACGAGGCCTGCAGGTCGATTGGTTGGCGTTTGAATAAATTAAAGATAGAGGCTTTACTCGGCTCTGGTGAAATTCCCTGTGCCGAGGGTATTTTAAAGCAGGCATGAAGGGATGAAGGTAGGGAGGCACAAGCCCGACGGTTGTTTTCACTTGGAAATACAATCTACTTCCCTGCTGCTGCTGCTGCGTGTTCGAGCTAAATCCGCAGTATTGAATAAAACGGTAGAAATTCTCTCTTTATAAATCTCCGTAATACCTCCAATTTGCGGCATTACAATGCAGACACCGAAAGTGGATACGAGAATGAATCCTCGCCACATTCCGAGCCAAAGCAAACTTGAAATATTCATTTCTTCAAATTCATCACCGCATATTAAAACAACATCCCGTTGTACGCCGGTGCAGTTCACTTATACCACACTTCATTTTTTACAAGTCACAAACATAATATATCACACAGTCGAAATGACGAATATTTTCAAATCAATACATTCCACAATATGTCTCGGGGAGTTGAGTCCAAATTGTCAGTTACTTTGACAAAACAAGAGTCTGTACGAGAATAACAATTCTCATTATTAGTTCATAAATTAACACATTTCGACAAATATCATGCAACACGCAAGCTTCGTTAGTTTCATACAGAAGATTCGTTGATTCAAATAAATCTAATGGTAAAGTTACAAACTACCCATCTTTACCCAGATATTCAAACTACATCTTGAATGAATTCTGTTCAAATCTTCT
This sequence comes from Ametastegia equiseti, assembly GCA_963989295.1. Lineage (NCBI taxonomy): Eukaryota > Metazoa > Arthropoda > Insecta > Hymenoptera > Tenthredinidae > Ametastegia > Ametastegia equiseti. The sequence goes on from OZ022393.1 coordinate 10,311,922, forward strand.
TGTAAAATAATTGAGTTGTGTAACATATGCTATTATTTGGAAACGAAACTACACATATTGGTACTAAAAAATCCCACTTCTGACACCAGGTTTACAGAACGTGATCTGCAACGAAAAAAATACATCGATCTCGGAAAGGTGTATAAGTGAAAATTGGAGGACTTAGTAGATGAATTGCAGTATATTCAAATGCGTATGTTCGTTAAAGTCCAAGATGACAATGTTTTTGGTTTCTTGTTTTGTTTCCTAATTATATAGATTGGAGCAACAGCTGAAGATTCATTTGACTAAATCCACACGTCTTTTGAATGACTTACAATTTTTTCGAGACCACTAGATCGAGTGCGATGAATGTAGGGGATGTTTCAACCACCGTTATAAGGTATTGAGTTCGGGACGTTTTTTGCCAAATTCCAAGTTCAATACACATACAGTAATACGAGATATTATTGAAGTTTCAGCAAAAGAATTTTGACCAGCGATCTCTCTAACGGTGACACACATCCGTCTTCACTATACGTAGATACAAATTTCTGTAAAATATCTATCCAAAAATAAGGGTAATACTCGCATTTCTCAATACTTTCTTAAATTTGTGACTGCGCTGTACGACTTGCAGCTCGCGTTTGCTACCCAGCGTTGCGAAATTATTCGAAAAAAAAGAAGATCAGGAAAACTGGAAAAAAAAAACTGAAAAAAAAGGTGAAAAAAATTCAAGAAAAATTAATAAAGTTCGCGCCAGTTGGTCCTGGCGTTTCCACGGGGGTAGGCAGGCAGGGAGGCATATAGGCAGGGGGTAGGTTAGGTAGGTAGGTACCTGCAAATATAATCACGCATATACAATACACATAATATACGTATACACACATACATACGTACCTACGTGTACCAATACCCACCCCTGCTGCTTCTAGAGGGAAAAAGGGATCTTGTTCGTGCTGAATATTAGCGGGAATTCGCGACTAGCCAAGATCCCTTTCCGCGATAAAAAGAAAGAAGTATACACGTAAACGTAGTAAAACTAGCAGGAACTGCAGGGGGTGCGGGTATCCCATGTATCAGAGGACTTTCCATCCCTTTCTATATCTATATCTATATCTCTCTCTCTCTCTCTCTCTCTCTCTAGGTGCGCTGATTGAACTTTGCTATACGCTCGCAATATTCGCCAGCCTTTCACCCGTGGTGAGTATAGGTACAGGGTACCTACCTACCTACCTACCTACCTACCTAGGCGCGTACTAGCGTCGGATATATACACCGAGGTATACAATGTCGCCGGGTACACGCGCTCCTGCGAGTATAAACACATCCATGTGAAGGTAGAGGCACATGAACACACTCCGAACCTACATACGCCCGCGCGATCTCTGTGGGTCGCTCGTTGAAACCGAGCCTATCCCACTAACGTGGGTTGGGGAGGCACCGGTGTGGATCAATAGCCCCTGTCTGGCCTCACCCTCTGGTCCTCAGTGCCCTCATTCGCCACCGACTCAAACTCCTGAGCCTTTTTCCCCCCTGCCGCCTAGCCCTTCGCGAATTTCATTCCTCTGACTCTCTCTCTTTCTCTCTTCCCTGCTTGCAGATTTTCCACCACCTGCGAGCGGCTCACTGTGGTGATTTTCGCGCTTTTGTATCGTATACTTGGTCCTGTAGATTCTTCACCGACCTCTGTCTGTCTATCTGGAGCCTGCCTGACTGGCGTAGGGTTGGTTTCACGTTTTTCAACCCATGTACAGAGAAAAGCTTGCTGCACTGAGCCCGGGGGCGCCCTCCATCCCTCTTCTATATATCCGTACGCGCGTTTTCGCGTCTGACCCATTTTTTAAACTTCTGCCTGCTTTATTTTTTTCCTTTTTTACGCTAACGCCCCAGTTTACCGGCATACCCCCTCTTCTCTTTCTATCTCTATCTCTCTCTCTCTCTCTCTCTCTCTCTCTCTCTCCACCTCTGTTCAACTCTCTGCTACTAGACAGGTCGGCTCCGCGAATCCGGAGAGACGACCCCATATCGCACACCTGGTCCTCTTTATGTGTGTGTTGGTATCCACGTTTCGTTACGTATATACCAGGACTTTTTTTCTAACGATTCTTTACCGATTCACACCGTTCGCGAGACCTCCTCTTATAATTATACTTTTCATATTTCGATTAATTAGGGAGTGAATACGGCTGGTCGGGGTACATCTGGAAATTGAACGTGTTTTCATTCGTGCGATAACCGAGAATGAACTCATTTATCAATTTTTATCAGCTATTGTTGTTTAGTTATCGAAAAATGAACCAGTTTTGGAAGAATGATTCCAGGATGTGCGTCGATCGCACCGAAATTCTCACGTAGCATCAGATTTCGAAAGATTTCATATCATTTCAGAAATGTCGGATGATTTCAAAAGTTTTTTTTTCATCAATTCGAAAGATTTCAACAGTCCAAACGAGTCCACGTGATTTCAGAGATTTCGTGCACCTCCGGAAGCCTTCAATGATTTTCAAGTATCTTGCACGAATTCACACAATGTCGAAGATGTCGAAGATTTGACGAAGCAGCTGCATTTACCCCTGAATGCCGATTTCGGAAAAAAATGATGAGGAAATTGGGAAATCAATCGCAGAGATTCTCAGATATTTATGATAAAATGTCGAAAATGTTTATTTAACATTGATAATTTAGTAACCGACGTTAGCACTTGTAGCTTTATAGTAAATCGTTTGACCCGCCCCGTTGCGTGAAAACTCGCGAGAAAAATGACAGATCGTGGTGAGGTGTCTAAACGGTATGACCCCTTGACATTTACGTATTGAATTTAACCAGACGTATGGTATAATTTAATACACACATAATTATAAGGTAAAATTGAGTAGCCGTGTAGGGTACTTGCGGGTGTCGATGTAACGAGGATGTATAGTACCGTGTGTTTTGTCCATTCGTTGATCCGCCGTGGCTTCAGCACGCGAACGAACCACGGGAGTCGCGAGGGATGAGAAATTCAACGAGGCGAAATCGAGACCGTGAGAGAGTCTTCGTAGGAATCGTACGATCTCCACCGCAACGCCTCTTGTCTTGAGAAACTTAGAAGAGGTCGATTCACGTTACACGGCCGTCACCCGTGGAGGATATTATAGTCGACGGCCACAGTTCTGCGGGATCAATTTATCTCAATGTATTTTAATGGTTTATGGTTTGAAAGCAATTCCGCGACCTGAAGAGAAGCCGCGCGTTTAAGACGGAGAGACGCGCGAAAGAAATGAAGAAAGCTTCAGGAAATAGAAGAACGAAAGAGGAGGAACGAATTTGGCAGTTCCAATTCGACTCGCGACCGTAAAATTCTCAGGCTTTTGTCGAATGAATAAAAATAAAAATCAAACAACAAATTGCATTCCTGACAGACGAAACTCTCGTATTCTGTTTTCCTCACGAAAATTCTCTCGGTATTAGTCAAATCTTCGTCAACACCCGCCTCTATACCTCGGCCATAAGATCCAAATGGTCCCCAGGATCTCAACGGTTGATCCCCCTCTCGATATTCCGCAGAGCTTTTGCATCTTTTATAATAAATATGAACGAGATACCTAAGCGAGAGCTTTAATTTTTCGTCGAATTTCTCTTCTGTCTTTCTCGTTCTTCACTTTCCGTTTTTAAGTGATGGAAGCAATGGAAATAACAACCAGGTTAAACTATTCCGTGCTTAGGGAGGTGAAAAGGAAACCTAACACAGGATAAGATCGACCTGAAACATCGAAATGGGTTTATATGTATAAAAATGTAAAATTCTTTCACCGTCTCGCCGATTGATCTTCAGCTCGAGGAGTTTGAACGACGACTGATATACTCAGACGTCTATGTAAAACGGAGCTTGTGACATTCGAGCACTACTGTGTCGTCCAATTATCTCTACAGCAGCGGCTAGTCGCATAGATTCGAGACTGCTAGACACAATAAGCATATCCCCGGGTAGAGAAGACGCGTAGAGCATTTCTCAACCTGTCTGTCTTCGAGTATGACCCAAAAGGTATTTATAGTAGCTAGGGCCACCCACTGTCGTAGGTAATAGTTGTGTTCGGAACAAGGCTGTGCAGCACGGTTTGTTGGAGGAGATCAGAGAAAATGCGAATGAGAGTAAATGGAGTATAGCAAGGATTGAAAGGCTAGCCTGCGCACTGTCTCTCGAATTTCTCATAATTTTCCCGAGCTTCTTGTTCCTCTTCTTGTTCTTCTTTTTGTTGTACACAAACACGAGCCGGGGCGAACGTGTCTTAGGATGCGGATAATGAGTAACCATGGTGCAGCCCTACTCGAGTTCGACCATTACGTTTCTTATATATACCCGTCATTAGGTTCACGCGACTGCAGTTTGTCGCTACTCACGTCAATTAAACGTTTAATCAACGAGCCGGCACTGTATGCGACGAGAATATTTCAATCCTGGCCAAATGACATATTTTTTTCAGAAAATCTGTGTCTTGACATATTTGTGACGTAGCGTCGCTTACCTCAGGTTGATTGATCAAAAAAATTCATTGATGGTTGTTTAAGTTCATATAGCTGGCTGCCTTTGTAACCTGACACTCGGTTATAACTTGACAGGTGATAAATTTGGCCGAGTCCTTCACCCGCTAGGTATATCGGAAAGTTTTTCGGTTTCTTGAAATTGCGTCTCGCCTCGCGGTTGAAACACGTGCGCGTACGTGGGGCTAGAAGCGCTAGCCTGGGTGTAAAATCCCAGTGTACAACGGGGATCATTAATTTTTCAGTCAAAACACAATATTTATAACGCAAATAGTTTGGAATGTCTCAACTGACCTATACTAACCGATGCTGCCTGATGTCATAATTCGTATTTTTGGATTAGAGGATAACCGAGACGTTTATTTGCACTTATAGACCGCAGGGCAGACAAGAGTTACTAGCGTCTCGGTTTCTCGGTAAAAATATACTCGACACTTTTTTCTTTCTTCAGAAACCCACGTTATTATTAAAACCGAAAAATTGTAAAAAAAATTATTTTTCAATGTATTACATATTACGTACAAACCCAGGTACGCGACGCTTCGCTACAAATCGTTATAATTGAACAACACCATTTTTCAATTCATATACCACCGTATAAACTCATTCAACTAACGTACAACAATATATTTTACGCCCAGCAATTAACGTCGCCAGTTACACGAGTCGTTATACACATTAGATAGACTAATATGACGTATTATCAAGATATATTGTATGATTTAATAGCCGAAATACGGTCTCCGATGTCAAACTGACGATTGGTAACATTCCTTCGAGTCCTTATACAGCTATGAATAGCCAGGTCTTCCCAGAGTCTCAGTCGCGCAGTATCAGGTTTGATATTTTGTAACAGGTCCGACGTCTGACATTTTCTGGACCAAAACAGCTGCCCGAAGAATCTGAGCTCTGAATAATAAATGGGTAGGAGACATCTATCGCGCAGCAAATAAATCAGTTTAAATCCAGCAGACTTCTTTCTGTTTTCCGATACGAGGAATAAACCAAAAGAAAAGAAACGAAAAAAAAAACAGCAAGAAAAATATGAAAAAAAAGCAAAATGAAATAAATAACCAGAAGAAAAATAAGTGTCGATGATGTATGAGGAGAGCAAACGCGGTAAGACGACGATTCACGCCACATCGTGACTGCCGCAAGCTCGAGTGGATAGAAAATCTGATCGCAAGTCAAACTTTTGTCGGGGGTAGTGGGTGTAAAACCACAAACTGTGTGGCACTTGGGGTAACAACCAAGTGCCAGGGTTGAACGCGACAGTTCCGAGGTAAAGTCGTGGCTGAAATTGGTTAGAATTTTCATTTCGATCGAGGTAAACCGTACCCAAGCTACCGGCTGGAAAGAGGTTTGACACTTTGACACCCAGCGTGCAAGTCATGCTAATCCATTGTCAACGTGACACCCGTTCATAGACGGGCCTAATCACGAGGCTTGATAATTAAGGCAGAATTGCAAGTGCGAGGTTATCCGAAATTCAGTCAACCAGCTGCTTGGGGGGATCACCAAGGTTTAAAGTTTGGAAATGACTTTCCCAAATATTGGCACGTTATCGGAGTGGTGCTTGGCGAAAATTTAATAACCAACGAATAATTTTACTCGAAACAAATTCGCTCTTCACACATTCGACGATACTTGATTTCACCCTTTCGTTAATCAAGAATTATCCAAGATCTCATTGGAAGTCCCTGCGGCAAAAATCACCAGGTTGTCTGAATCGATCGCAGCAAAAGCTCGTAGAAGGCAGCTTAATTTTGAAGAAGCCAGTAGGACCCTGCCGCCTTAGAAACGTATGACACGAGGCAAGAAGGGTGAGGTGAGTGACGACTCATTACTTAAAGTTACCGCCCCGCAGTAACTCGTCGTCTTGGTAGCCGTCGTTGTCGTTTTCTTCATGGAGAAGGGGGGGGGGGGGGGGGGGGGACTCTGAATATGTTAATTACAGTTCCTTAGTACCGGCGGTATAAATTGGGTGAGATTTTGGGCCCTCGCCCTAGCCCCAGTCTTGTCGTCCTCCACCCTGTACCCTGCGCCCTTTTCGACGTCTTCAGCGTCCTCAACGTCCTTGGCATACTCCACCGGTTAAAGGCTGCCATTGTGGTACTACTACTACTACTACCAACCGTGATTTATTCACCAAGACGGAGTCGTTAAGTCTCGAGCTAGGATCTTGCTGAATACCTACCAGTGCCGTATGACGAATGGCAAGCTAGCGAGTGTCTTGACTCGGGGTGCCCCGTAATAGTCCCAATTACAAGCAATAGACGTCAGCCCTGTGGACCATCCTAATGCCACTACATCATGACACGCCTAAATATGTACAAGCCGTTTTAGAAACGAGTGGATCAAACCTATAAGGTGTAAATTCCCGAAAGAAGTGTCATCGGATCGCACATTCTAGAATTTCTAATTCCGAATCTCAAGATTTAAGAACTCTTTCGTATAAACTTGTCTAACATGTGTATTGGAACTATGGGATACCGTTTTCGGTAATTTCCGACTGCCTATACCAGGGGTGGAAACGTGCCATTTCGGCAGGACTTGGCCCATCTAAGCGATAAACAGCCTGTTTGTTTCTTTTTTTTTTCTTCTTCTTTTTTCGGAGAAGAAGGGGAGAATGGGCTTTGTCGAATTCAAGCCTAGAAGACAATTCTTTCTTCGCGTTTCCGGGGTAAGCTACAAGACAACCCGTTAACGGTCGTAACGGTGAAAAGAACAAGAAGAACCGTTAAGCTTTTTGACGCGAGTAGGTACTGCGCGACCCTCCGATTTAATTCTGATAAGCCTCGTAGTTCCGGGTTCGATATTTTGTTGTTGCGGTTTCGCAATCGATTATGGGATCAGTAAGCCAAGAGTGAAATGGTGACAAATCTCACCTTGTATTAACAAGAGGGACGTTTTGCGGTTGAAAACAGCGAGGCGAAACCATCTTTTAAGGTCTCTTCTCGAGAGCGAGAGAGAACCGAAGAGATTGCCAGTAGTCCAGGGGTTTCTCCGAGGGGGAGGCCTCAAAAGGAAGTCTTTACACGGTAAGTACGTTTTAAGGTTGTTCAGTATGTAGCGGATAATAGTAGCCGCCACGTGTCCACTATCACTGAGAAAGTAAGGACGTTGAATTTTTTCAAGTTTAAAGGTGTCCAATACCTGCACCCCCGCGACGAACAATCCGCATTAGGTAACTTCCGGGTGGCTTCTTAAACGAGGAGGGAAGACGAAAAGGAGGGGGACAGTTGATGGAATAGGGAGAGTTATCGACACACGCAGGGTGAAATATCAAGCAATTTGCAAATAGGTCGAGATTAAACGGACCAGTTATCGTGTAATTCGATCGTTTGTCACCTGCGGCGGTCATAAATGCGGGTGGTTGATTGACAAGCAATAAAAAAAACTCCGCGATAGGAAAAAGTCACCATGCACTATTCCTATCTTGCTATTAATACAATCTTTATATTCGACTGATTGCGACTTCCGCTCTCAGGTGATTGGACTCGATGGTTCGTTGACGTTTCCGTTATTTCATGGCCCTCGAGCTATGGGCGTGTGAACAGGGAGCAGCGAAACAATAAATCATCATTGTAAACCGGATTATACCGAATTCGGAAAAAAAAACGGACCATCGTCGGTTATCGACGCGTTCGATGAGTGGAATATGAGTATTCGCCGCGAGGCGACAATCAGCAACCGTAAATAATCGTTTAGAAATAAATCGCTGTGTATTTGACGAGGTTGGTTAACAAGGAAAATCAAAAAATCCGGCAGAGACTCGAATAATTTTCACTGGTAAACTTAACTGTCTGAATGATTGCGTGCGTCTAGTGTGCCGGGTGCAGCCGATCGCTATCAAATATTAATTGCATTCCAGAGAGATATGCATTTTGAAGCTTGATTCAGACCCAGGGGGTGTTGAATGACGCGAAGAAGAGTAAAGAGAAAAGTTGATTAAATTTCTGAACGTTATAAGAACTCTTGAAATTAATTTCGGCTCGAGAAATCGAGGTGTTGAAACGTTCGGAAGGGGGTTGAAACTCGGCGGTTAAGATCGATGCGGTAAGTTATCCGGAAATAATTTCATCCCCGCAATATTATAATTTATTCAAACGGTGTCGTTTATTCAACATCGAAAAATTGAATACTCCGAAAATATTTCTTCCCCGACTTCAACCCCAATTACAACGATAACAATCCTGATTATCACATGCCAGCTGGGGATAATTATTCTGAAAACTGATCGAGAAATCACAACCCGATATTTTAGCGATTTAGCTCTGAAGCACGTATTTCATTTCTTCAATTTGAAACTGACCCTAAACTCCGGCGCACAATTTGAACAAACCAATCTCAGGTTCGTAAAACATTCGGTTCTTCGCCGCGTCGTCACGTTTCAGATCGTTGTCAGGATTTACCATTTCGACAGTCTGCACTACCCTTGGCGCATCTACATGCTAATGAAACCTACGAGAAGGTACCAAGAAGGAAATAGGTAGCGGTTGTGCGAAGTTTTACTGCCGGGTGCGTGACGGTGGGTATAGGTACAACCACGACGACGACGACGACGACGACGACGTTTCGCGAGTTGGACATGTAGTCGGAATGGTCGTAGGTTGTGTAAGGTTGTAATAGCCGATACCAGGCAGACAGGCGGGCGTCTCTGTACCTGTAGGGTACGTTTGGTATGCATTGGACCAACGGGGTGGACGCGAAGACGATAGCCCAGATTCCAATCAACCTTTTACTGCCTGTAAAAGTACTCCATTTCGCAGCGAGGCACGGCATAGCACAGCACAGCACAGTACAGCACGGCACAGTACAGCAGAGCAGCGGTGAGGTGCGGTGCGCCACCCTTAAACCTGGTAAGTTCTACTCTATTACCTGCACCAGCTCGTGCGCTAGTGGGATTATGCTCTTAGCCTCGGAAATACAATCTACGAGATACGATTTTTCAAAGGGTTTTAAGCCCGCCATTTTTATACTATGTTCAACTATATTCATCCGAGAACTCGACGGAGGATGAGTCCTGCACTGAGATCACTGACTCCGGCGACCCCTATTCAACGATCCTTACATTCCTGTTGAGTCAGGAATAAAGCACCATTGCTGGGAAGAATGGAGGATGTGTGAAGAATGAATGGGAACTCGTTGCCACACTAGCACCTGTACCTATTTGGTCTGACCCTGAATGTTTGGAGCGACTTTACCTACTTAATTGTACGACTAATTTTGTCAAGACGTAGGATTCTCGCGTGGACGTTCATCCTTAGGTGTGAGGAATGATGAATTATTATCATTTGAATACTCTTCCTTGCGCATCCTGCATAATGTACGCATTGCTCGATAACTTTCGAGAAGTGAATGCGAGGCGGCTTCGAGTATCGTAAGATGAGATATTATTTCTCTTGGAACCCGAGGTCGGCTATCACCGGCTTGCACAAGCCTACCTGAGACCCCGTGGCCTACGTGGTCACCAACGTCTGTCCGCTCCGTATCACGATTCGCAGGTGACCACACACGTCGTTGACCCCACGGTGGACGATAGCCGGATGCAACGCACTCGTTGAGGTCGTTCATTCATTGGTTTATTCTCACTCAAAGACTGTGGAATTCAATAGAACTCGGAATAATAAAGAAATCAATGAAAATTTTGCGTCATTTTAGGATTTCGAAACCTGACAATTTTCCATGTTGAGACAAAAGTCCAGATATACGTAAATCGGACTATTTTTTGGGAGGAAATCATGTCAACTCCTCGTTGAACGTGAGCGAATAAGGAAACGGAAGGGAGAGCCAAGATTTAAAAATTCCAAGACTCCGCGGGTCCATCTGATCGGACATTTCGTGGAGCCCTCGTCACCTCGCTGTCACGTAGAGCTTTCATGTCATGTTTCATGTTTCATGTTTCATGTCATGTTGAGACAAAAGTCCAGATATACGTAAATCGGACTATTTTTTGGAAGGAAATCATGTCAACTCCTCGTTGAACGTGAGCGAATAAGGAAACGAAAGGGAGAGCCAAGATTTAAAAATTCCAAGACTCCGCGGGTCCATCTGATCGGACATTTCGTGGAGCCCTCGTCACCTCGCTGTCACGTAGAGCTTTATTTACTGGTGCAAAGCCCATCAACTCTGGGCTCAGCTTATGGGTGAGCGAGGAAACCCCATCCCGTCTTGGTCGCGGCTAAAAACACCGCGGAAACTCGGTGGACACAAAACCATTGCGAATCCGACAGCCAGATGGGGTCCCTTGGCGTAAGCCTCGTAATCTAATATTCCTCTATTTCTTTCTCGTTCCTTCTCTTTTTCCATTCTGACTTTCGACCATTTTTTTTCTTTTTGTTGCCAATTTCTTCTTTTTTTTTTCTTCTCCTTTTCCTTCGTCACCTTTTTTTCACGCCACTCTCTGTCCAAGATATTTGCTCTCAGCGAGCCCTGACGACTCGTCGTAACACGTGACATCCCCTCCGTGGCTTAACCCCCAATTTTTCCGTTTTTTTCATTACCACGATTTTTTTTTCTTTTGGTATTTTTTTTTTTCTTTCCAAGTAGAAATGGCATTCAGGACGAATACCACTGAGATTTGTATGACCGTAGAATAAAATTCTTTCTTTTCGTGTAAATTTAGTTGGTAAATTTTTGAAACTCCGTCCCAAAAGCTCGAGGCTAAACCCACCTCGGTATCGATATGAGATAAAGTAAGTAAAAGTGAATCACAATTTAGGTACGCATAAGTGAATTGTACTTGACTCCTATTCTTTGCCCTCGCGAATATGACGTAGGTACTACGTTGCAATGAAAAGAAGAAATATAGGCATAAATCATCGTCGATTAACAATAAACGATATATTGCTAGACTCCGGGAACGGGGGCCCCCTATACTAGAGCGCGTAATTCCAACCACAGGCCGTGGCACACGCGTCTTAGGTGTGCAGCGTACGTGCATAAAGGGATGTATGGGTTATACGTGAAGTTATGATCACGTTCTCACCGTAAAAGCAGGTTATAGCGCGGCATGAACCGACGACCATCCCATAGCCTAAGCTTCATGCGACGAAGCTCGTCTATGGGCAAATGCACAAATATATACGCGCCCATACGCATTGACCTACCGAGTGTGTGTGAATTGAATGTATTCATTCACCATGATGCATACACCCATATCTTCTGTGCCATGAGTTTAAGAGCTTTACCTGCTGCGTACTGCGGCCCAACCGCTAGCAGGTGCGTTTTCCTCGGTCTCAAGAAATAGAATTGCTTCACAGTGAACTGGTGTATCGTGCCGTGGAAGGTTATTTCGTCTTACTGTCTCTTCCACTTGGTTTGTCTTCAATTTCTTAATTCCTAAGTCATTGGTTGGTTCGATCTCTTTATCAGTTTTGATGCAGGTATAAAATTCAGCTGTGATAGAGACTCTTGAATAGCAAATGAAGCGTAAAGAGAAATGAAATAATTTCTCGACGCCGCACGTGGGCACCGGCGCGTCGATGTCCCATAGTAGGACTTCGTTTTCGTAAATAGAGATTAACGACAGTAGGTACATCACATGCTCTAATAACTCGTAATTGGCTCAAAGTAGGTGTATAGGTATCTGCCTCGCGTCAACGTTTTAACGATATCACGGCTCCCCGCATCTGATTTGCATAATAAATTAGTTCGAATCGCGAACAGAGTCTCCATTATACGGGTATAATGAAATTAGCTTTACGCTTGGACGTATACGTATAGGTACTACGTTGCGTTGCGTCGGTTTGGATTTCGCGGAAACCTAATGGCGGAACCGGAGAGCCGTACTTGCGAATATATCCATAACGGGATGGAACGCAAACGGGAAATAAGCTTTTCGTCACGTAATACGTATGTAGGTACGTTTTGGCGGAGAAGAAGAGATATTTCGGTGTGTTTAAAAAAGTTTTGGCAAATCTTCTTCTCTTCTCTTCTCTTCTCTTCTCTTCTCTACGGTCCGTCGACTGTATAAAGATAGGTAGGTATATTTGCAGTTAGGAAATTTTTGGCCAGAGGAAGAAAGTGCGGAGGTTACGTCGGTTAGCTTCGAAAGATACGACTTTAATCCACTAAGAGCGTCGCGACGCCGTAGGTCTTCTAAGCTCTTTCGTTTTCGCGTTTTAAGAGAAACGCGCGTTGCAGCCATGACGCCAACCACCGCCGCCGAAGAAGAAGAAGAAGAAGAAGAAGAAGAAGAAGAAGAAAAGCGAGACAAACGGCGACGGTATTCGCGGTTACTTTACTGGTCGTCGAAAAGTCTCCACTTTCGAAGAAGTATGCCGAGACGTCAGTCGTCCATCCAGCTCCACGACTTTCCGGTGCCAGCAACAGTAGCTGCAGCAGCCCGTGTACCCCCCGTTGAAGAAATTTCGGTCCAAAATACGCGCCCCATCGGCGGTAACCGCATTTGACAAAGTGTTTCTTAACGCGTTTCAATCGGGAAACGTGCGCACCTATATAGGTATATATAATTCAGATCTCATTCTTCCGCCGCACTGCTGCAGTAACGCGTTATTCACTGGACCGGGGCGATACTCCGGTATCGCCAATTTTCCTCATGCACATTTCGCACGGTAATTTTTTTTTCACGAGAAGATCCCGGGTGATTTTTTTTTTCTTTTTTTTTTTTCTCGTTCTTGCTAGTTTCGCGGGGTTTCAAAGATTTAGTGCTGGTATATAGCTCGAATGAAGAGGCACACACGGGGGTCAAGAGAAAGATATTTCTCATGATCTGGCTCTGAGAGTCTAGCAAGTACCGGAAGTAGATTGCTCGATGAAAGAAAACGAATAAACGTTCTTTATGTTTCCAATCAAATTCGCCAATTCCACATAATACATAAGTACTTTTGCAACTTATTTCCATCCTGACGGAGATCTCGACGTCAGTTGTCCAAGGGACCCTCGGTGCTGGACGTTCATGCGATTGAGTTACCCTCGGTACACGTGGGAAATACGAAACTCCTGAAGGCAAACCCGCCTACAGCTACGTGGGTTCGCCGCGATTCTCGGCAGTGGCTCTTGACCAATGCTTCCTGCAGGGTTCGATCCGATCCATCAATGCCGCTGGTGCAGAACGCATTGCGGAGTTTAATCCGGAGATAAAAAAAAAAAAAAAAAACAAGAAAAAAACACAAGAATCGAGAGAATGAAACGAACGGATATCCAGACGAGTCAATATCGAAGAGATTTTTACACGTCGTACGCCTATGTGCCGAAACTGAAAAGGCTTCGTTCGATTGAAATTTACATTCAAATTGATACGTCAGTTGGGACGAAGATTGGCTGGAATTCTTCAACGAATGAAAAGCAAAATGCGAGAGAAATTCGCTGCACAGCTATCTACCGTGTTACAAGTTAGAACGTTTAATTATTTCCGACATAATTTATTAACGGTTGAGCGGCGAACCGTACCTGCTGCAGGGGTGGTTGGTTGGTTGGTTCATTCGTTTGTTTCCTCGAGGGCAAAACCAGCCAGGGTGGTCATGGCGTGTCTTTTCGAATCGTTCCGGAAATATTTGTTCTGAGAAATCAAATAGAATCAATATGGGGGCACGGGGGGTAGAAAAGGCCGTCGTATCATCCCGGGGTCACGTATCTCATAAAAAATATTTCTCCCCCACGGTAAACTATTCTTGTAAATCAAAATGGGCGGTGTATGCTCCTCGAGATGTGATGGATTGTCATTTCATAATGCCGACTCGCCTCGCCCCATCAATTTTCTCTACTTCTCTTCTCACCCCCGTTATATCTACAAGCGTTTCGTTCGAATGAGCTGTCTCGTAGGATGGTTTTATTCCAATTGAAATGCGTACCTACGCGTACCACATCCGGTGATTCATTTTATTAATTGTAAAAAGGGGACGATACTAAAGACGTGTAAGTTCGAGACATATTAAATGAAGTTTTCAACGTCACAGACTACAACAGTCATAGGGAAAACTTCTTCAAGTATTTTGACGAAAACACCGTAAATTAAAGAGTCGACGTTTCAGCTAAGATATTAACCGGTTTCTCAATGCTTCACGGACGTTGGGTATACTGCAGCTGTTACAAGCAAGAATGAACAATCCAAATGGGATGAAACGCTAATTGCGAAAAGTTTCTTTATAAATTAAACAGATTTCTTTTTTTTTTTCTCTCTCTCTCTCTCTCTCATCGCCCCTCAATTGAACTTCAAACGAATGATAGTAGTCTCCCGTTACCCGAAGTAAATCGATTTATTAACGGTATCATCCTAGTACGGCGAGTATGAGTGAGACGATATTTTTTCCTTTACTTTCAATCCCCGGAGTCTCGGCAAAGAGAAAGATAGTTTTACGCGAATGAAAATGCGATATCGCAAATGGAGCTATACCGACGATTCTCACTCGATGTAAACAGTGCCGTGGCATTGTTAAAATATCCATACATACACACGCGAAGGTAGGAAAAAATTTCATCATTCCTGGAAGAAACTCCCGAAGGAGGATGCGGAATTTTCCCTTCCGTCATAACAACGCGATTCAGGTTCGCTGCGAAATTGAATGATATTATTTTTTCTTTATTCAATTTCAATCGAGTTCGCGATCGACTCACAAATCAGCTATAGATATGTGTATGCTGAGTTCCGGAGGATGTGCCAGGCTCAAATTTTACTGAGAACTATAATTCCACAGCCGAACAAAAACAAATACTAACAGAGAAGATTCATAAAACTATAATTATCTTTCAAGTCGTATAGAATGTCATAAAACAAAATTATACAAGCCCCGCGGTACGTCGACGTACTTGCAGTGTGTATACCCGCGAATGCGAGTCAGTAAAATCCGCAGCTTCACATAACATGCACAAGAAACTGCAGAAATTATATCGTGAAAATAGCAAAATTTTCGCTCGCCTGCCTTTCGTTAATGCGCGTCCAACGATGCAGGTAAACGCCGCGTTAGTCCATAATCAAATCCAACTGAACAACTAAAAGTCTCTTTCGTAAGCTTTTCTCTCCACATGCGGTGCTACCAAAAAGTAATACCTACTTCGAAAATGGCAAACGGTTAAAACCGAAAGCGCGGATCGCTAGGACGAGACAAAAAGGTGATAAATAGCGATTATATTCCATACGAGATAATACGACAATTTGGAATTTCGAATTTCGAATGGCCTAAAGTGCAAATGTTGAAATAGCGATGGTTGAATATATGAAAAGGCTGTACCTATTAGAGAAAGGCTTTGAAGGACATGAAGTATCCAAAAATTCATTTCATTTGTCGCTATTTCAGTAGGTATTCGAAATATTATAGCCATTCTGGAGATTGATCTTTCGAAATTTTGATCCCCAACCGAAAGTTAATTGAATTTCAATCAAGCCGATGGAATGGCGACGTATCATACACACGAATGCGGATTGGTGAGGTGAAAAGTAGACCTCCTTCTCTCATATACGCTGGACTGCGGCAGGCGCAGTTATTCATACCGCAATTATTTCAACTTTTAAACGTCGCGAAGTGAGTTAAAGACTTTTCGCAGTGAGCTTAAAAATTCAGCGACTTCTTAGCGGGCGACGTCGTATAGCTTACAGCTCGGCTCGACAGCTGCCTAGACGCGGAACAGCAACAGCAACGGCAACAGCAACGGCAAGCTGCTGCCAGTGCTGCAGCTAAATAGAGGGGAATAAAACGCACACGACGAATGCCTACGTCTGTTGCCTTTGAAAGAGGTCACCAGAGGTGCTGCAGGACTCGTAACTTGTTCGTTTTAAGAGCGAACTCTTAAATCCTGTTTCTTAATAAATTACGCGCCGTAAGCTCAGCTCGAGTAAAAGACCGACAATGAAAGGAACAAGAATAACCGTAAGAAACGAGACAGCTAGGCCTATGCGAACGAGATTCTTCCGCGCAATCGTCACCTTTCCTCTATCCAAAGTGAAGAGATACTCCGCAGGGGATCGGTTGCACAGGACGAAGGAACTGCAGGAGGGGAAAAAAAAGGAAGCAAGAAAGAGATAGTGAAATAGAAAAAGAAGAAGAAGAAGAAAAAAAAAAGAAAAGAAATACCAAAGCAGATAGGAATAGGAATAGGAGAGGAAGAGGGTTCTTTCCTACCTTCCCTCCTTTCCCGCCTGTACAGTGGCCAAGTGGTTCCGGTGGGTGGGAATGGTCGGAAAATTAGATGGAGAGTATAACAAATGCCTAGCTATTACGGCAAGTCCTGCGGGGGTGTGTTGCGGGGATGGTTCAGAGGTGGGTCGATGTGACTGACCCAATTCTACGCCTCTGAGCTGCAGCAGATTCTAAGACGTTGGCGATAGTCTCATGGTTCTACGAGTATCTTTGGTTCGCAACTGTAAGCATCCTCATCCTCATCCTCTTTTTCTTCTTCTTTTTCTTTTTCTTCTTCTTCTTCTTCTTCTTCTTCTCCTTCTTCTTCGTGATTTTCTTATTCCCTCTTATATTCCCGTGGGAGGTATTTTCTGTAGGTTGAGTACACGTAGGTACGTATAGTACCTACACCTACACCGTATCTCAGATGTAGGTAGGTAGGTAGGTAGGTAGATAGGTAGGTAGGTGTAAGGTAACGGCGATGAAATAGAAGCGTGGGTTGACGGACTTAACGACCTGGGTATCGCCACAGCCCAGATATCCGACAAATTGACACCCATTCTTGGTCTAGCCGATAATCCATAAAGAAATGCACGTCAAAATATAGCCTTTCAACCTTCTCTCTACTTATACTATTTGATTTTTGCTCAATACTCCGCTTGCGAACGGCAAATCTCTGACTCTCGGGAGACAGGAAGGCAGCGAATGACAATACGCGATCTCTGCAAAGTCTTCTTCACAAGATTTCAGCTAAAACCCGACCCCTTCGGCGGGAAATATCGTTTTCAGAGAAGCTAAACGTGTGGGCGATCGTGGGCGATCGAACGAAATGTTTGAGTATATCCTAATCCCTCGTTGAACGAAAATACCGAGCTTTTTGTAAAATTCATTCATGAGAAGATCTCAAAGATAGTCGGAAAATTTCTGTTTCAGTGTAATTTTCTTTGCAAATCACAAGCATTCCAAGTAAAATATGGTTATCATGTCTTGAGAAGCAGGTAATTCGGGGGCTAGATGTTTGCGGGGTCAGAAAATAGTATTTTTATGAAAATTAAACGTGTACATACAAAATTTCTATATGAATTACGTGATAAAGGTTCGAAAAATATATATTTTAAAATTGTGTATTCTGAATAACTCAAAAACTGCATCGATTAAGACTAGAATCACCAAAATCTGATCATTCGTATCCGAAGTAAAAATCATCAAAGTTTATTCTGTGGACCCCAAAGCGGGACGCAGCCTTTTGAGAATGGGGTGATTGAAATGAATTGACCGTTTTCTGAAGCCGGAAGTTGATAAAACACCGGAAATGTCAGATATTAGAGAAAGTGATGCGATCCGTGAATCGGTTGATGTTACACACAGTTCCGAGCAATCGAAAGGTTCTAAAATAAAAAAACATCTATAGGGCAGTTTTACAGTCGGTGAAGCAATCTCTTCGGAAAAATCATTAGTACGTCTCTCGACATTTCATCTACGCACCGTTTAGATACTGATGATTAAAAACGAAATATAGTGCTCTCGAGAGCAGATAGAATCAAAAGAAATAAGATGAAGATAGAGATAAAAGCAATAAGAAATGAAAAAAAAAAGCGATGCCTCGTAACGGAGGGATGCAGCTGTAGGAGTTGCATTTTATAGACGGTTATAACGGGGTTGCATTTTAACGGCTCCTACAAACGGTGAACGTGTAGAGTAAAAGCAAGAGGAAGGCACCAGGCATAGCGGAGGTGGTGCAAGCTGTCGCAAAGTTCATGGGTCAAAGGAGAGCGAGGCCGGGGACTAACGATAAGTTCAGAGTTCACGCGCGACATAATCCCGAAAGTTATCGGTAGCGGCGGTGAACCAGAAATGCTATTTACCCATTTGAAAGGTAACCTTTGACCCCCCCCAAAGCGGCATTGTTCAATTCTGGGCATTGAGTTTCGTCCGACAAACGCCTCCCCGCGCCACTGCGGAAGTGCAATCAATGCGGTTATTTCCGGGGTTAGAAAACACCGAGGAATGATCCGCGATAGGTATAAGCTAGGTAGGTGAAACTTCCGTTAGAATATCAAGAACCCTGGTAAACAAAAGTCGAATTTTCCTACGTAATGCTCGAAGAAAATTCGCAATGAATACTAAAGTCTCCCAGTGTCTCCGGTTATAGTAATTGGGGTGGGATTAAAATTGCGAATTTCAAAAGCTGCGAGAGGTCAAAATTCCTAACTTTTTTAATACCGACTCAGAGTTTTTCGAAAGATTATTTCCCGCAAAGTCTACGTAGCCAATTTGAAAACCTCCGAATGGAAAAACACCGAAAGTTCAAAATGCAGAAAGTTAAAGATCCGAAAGGTCAACACTTGGAATTCGCTCAGGATGCAACGACGTTGCTTTTGACCGCTTTCTCAATAGCTTCCCTTAAATTTGCGGATTTTGGACTTTCAGAGTTTTGAATTTTCGGATCTTTGAGCTGTCTGCATTTCGACCTTTCGAAATTTGCAACTCCTGAACTCCAACGTTTCTAGACATTCAGAATCGCATCTCAAATAAATTCGGAGTTGTGACCATTCGGAACTTTAGGAATTGGGAATTTGAATCCCGCCCCTCTCGCGCTATAACACCATTTGGAAAGTTTAAAAGCTCCTCAATTAATACGCGTACGAATTACAGCTCGCCTACAACCGTTTAGGTATGAACGGACGTGTCCTGCATGTAGGTGACGGGGCGTGCAGTAGGTACTGATACTGCAGAAACGTCAAACCGTACAGCGTAGAGTAGGTACACGAAGTGAGTATTATACAGCTGCAGCAGTGGGGAATTGAGTAGCGAGGGGCGACGAGGCGAAGTGAGGAGTACGGAATACTCTCGGGCAATATTGAATTTTGCAGCTTTGCAACGCTGTTGCAGCAATTTTCCACGACTTATCACTTTGATGTTATATTTGCATCGTCTGCTATGATGGAACTGCCTTCTCCATACCTCAAGGGTAGGTGGATAGGTAGCTAGGTAGGTAGTTTCCCGGCTCCTAGACTTTTCCGTATTCATAGTGTAACACGCTGTCTCAAAGTTCATCGGTTCTAATTATCGCTTCCGCGAGCAATTTACCCGGCATAAATTGTTCTAAGATTAGTTGTTTACTTGGCACGCGGAAACCCGCTTGTCACTTTCGATAATTGTGCCTCCGAGTAAGCACCGATAACTTTTAACGGCTTATGTAACTTCCGATTATTGAATAGTAAATTTCATGGCAGGTACACTATTTATACACCGACCTATCTCAGCCCGACCCCTTGAGCCTCTATCGTCTTATCGACGATATTTATATAGGTACTACAAATTTTAGGGGTTGCGTAATAAACTCGAGGCAATGACTTAGCAGCCCCGAGTCGTATTATTTTGCCCTCGTCTTGCCTTATGGATATCGATTTTTGAATTTGACTCTGCACCGCTTTATTATTATTAGGTTTAATTAAAACCGAATGGGCTTGATTCGGCTCGGTTTATTGTCAGAATGATTACTACCACCCGTTGTCTCTGCTACGCCGTTGTGAGTAATTAATCATATTTATTACCCCCAGATATCAGCCGCGCGGTTGTATAAAATACGTTATACATATACAGCCTACGTATTGTACGAAAATTTGCCAAAGCTTCCGAGTTTGCTTGTAAATATTAATCGAATGACGGGGTTATGGGGGAGAAGATCATTTCGCTGAGGTGAAATTCGTATATTTGCTTGTAAAAGTAAAGGGTATACAGTACAAGGGGTTTCGTGCCCACGCGGTCATACCATCTGGGTGAAATTTTGGCGCGAGTAGTCTAGATGGTGAGTTTGCCTTCATTACACTTGACTTGCCTTTGTGCCGTCATCCGCCCACCTGGGCAATCCGAGTGGCACTAATTTCGGTTTGTTTATTTGACTCGTCGTTTTCACGGCTGCGTTGTCCCTCTTCCGTTTCAGGGTAAATAGAGAGGCAAAGAATGTAGGTATAGCGCAATCGCGATGAAAAGCTGCTTCTCTGGAAGCCACCGCGACGTGGCACACGCCATGTTGTGTGTACATACACTGGGGTCCCTGGCTGCCATCGCACACGTCGTTTGTCATGTAGTTTTGCCAGATGTAGGTATATAGGGTTGGTATAGTATAAGGGGTTGCAGGTAGTTAATAATTAGCGGTAATGATTAACATAGATATAAAACGGCATTAAGAGCTCAATCTCTGTCGTGACGTATGCATATAAAGGGGAATCTTTTTATATACACGATCTTTTGAATAATCGATCAATACGGTACGTTCCCCAGTCCACTGCAACATTCTGCACAATGGGAGTTATTCCGGCACGGCAGAGTGATAAAAAGGTAATAAGTTCCGCGATATACCATATACCACCTTTTGCAACCCGCCCTCACCGTCCTGCAACCTGCACAACGACCAAAACGCAACGTTGTGAAGATTGAGAGGGAAATAAGGACGGCGAACGAGAGCAAGTGAGCTGTGAATTCCAACCGTGTAATGCCCGCCTAACGTGCAATCGCTTATGAAACACGCGATGACCCAGACAAGCTGGCGACTACTAACCACTAACCCCCTTCTTTTTCTCTACCCCCCCATAGACGGTGGGGTGGCTAGGCTAGCTGCCACTGCTGCCGCCTCTGCCTATACAACCTTAATACACCTTCGTCGCCACTATACTGCCTCTATTACGCCGGATTACCTACCTTCCGATTAGATTAGATTTGATCGGATTAGATATTTATATTCAACGTTACCCACTCGCGTGCCGCCCTGTGTTCTACCCGTTGCTTCGTATCAATTCTTCCGGTCGCGATTAATTACGTCAAAGGCGTCGACGACTGGATCCCGACGCGACACCCCCGTATTAATTTATTGTATAATCATCGTCAGACGTATGGTAGACCTATACAGGTTAGACACAGACCGTAACAAAAATGAATCTCTTCAGCCCTACATTTATTTCAAACTCATTGTTACAGCCCATATACAGTATATAAATGCCGGGGTATTGGGTCTACCCACATGGCACAGAATTGGCACTACACCGGCTGCCAAATTTCGTCCGATAATACTGGCCCAGTACAAAGAAATTATTTGCCCAACGTTGGGCAAATACCGATGACTAGTACTGACAAGTGAACATACATGGGGCTCATCCGGAGGTCAGTTTTGTAACGGGAATACACTGGGCCAATATGGTATTTTCTACTGGCTGCGGATTTGTTTCGTGCCAATAAATCACGGCACCATAAGATGGACCGATGGTAACATCCTAAAATTGCTCTAACGTTGACTTTAACTAGGGCAAAGCTTGGTCCTTGGTAGCTTTCAGTATTGGCAACCATGGCACCAATACCGTGGCAATGCCAAGCCAGTTTGCAGTATGTTTGTACTCGTAAGTACATGGTAGGGTGCGTTTTGGGGTCGGACTATTTTGGGATAAATCTCAAAAAGCACAATCCAGGGAAGACGTTATACCATGTAGAGAACGAGCCATTAGAGATTTGCGGATATCGTGATATTCGATTCGTGTCGAAATAAAATACCCATAATGGTATCGGCCCGGAAGTAGTTATAACGGGTTGTTTCCTAGCGCGGGTCGATTTACATAACGGGTTTGAAATTAGGTCGTATCCGTATACCACCCCCGAATCATATTAAACCGCGATTGATTCGGGGGTGGCGAATATATATATATATAGCAGAATAGAAGACGCGACGACGTGTATATGCTGCTGCGGGTTGATCCTCATCCAGCAAAGTCTAGCGATTAGGTACGGGCCAGGGGTGGTAGCCTGATGTGGTACGATGAAGCAGCGACAAAGTCCTGCACCTTCTGAAAGCTGATGCCAGTAAAGGGTCAACGGGAAACTTGGACCATTCGCCGAATGGAACGACGATAACGATCCCGATCCGTGCCCTCGGGGGCGTACCGAAGAGGAACGGTACAGTGTGTAACGCGAGAACGTCAGGGGAAAGTTATAGACGCGCGTTGAAGGGAAGGGACGTAACTCAGTTCCCCGCGTACGTCTAGGTACCTACGTATAGTTATGGTTTGTCCTGGACGTTACATAAGGGTGTTAATGATCAAAGTTCGTTAACTTCAGTTTCGGGTTATTCAACTCGGTTAAATGGCTTCTGACACGGTCGAAAATGGCGATGGTGTGTACCTGCCTGATCCACGGGGATACTCCTCGGTTGTTATACGTACTCAAAATCGTGTGTGCAAAGGCCGTTTAAAATCCCGCGAGAATCGCTCATCCTAACCGTGGAAAACCCCAAGTCAAAGGATCACAGTGATCCACGGTTCTTTACCGATGTTTATTCATCCGATCAAATGTCCTGTCCTAGTCGACCTAAAACATTTCGGAATACGTGTACCGAAGTAAATTCGGGAAAGTTCAACCGGTCGGTAAATAGGACCGTTCGAGTTCCGCAATGATTATAAAAATGACTACTTCGGAATGCTCCGGACGTTACTATTCTCAAAATTTTGAAAATCTACGGAATACAATTATTAGCAAACTCAAACTATAATCTTGATCAACACAATACACCAAAGTTGGTTTGAGTTGAAGGGTAAGACAGAAGTTACCTTGTAATCGCACGTGGCGATTCTTCATGGACTGTGGACTGGGAGTGGGCATTCATGCTTTCAGATTCGGGTGTGATGACCATTATTTTGAGAATCTAGTTCTCCCGCCTAGCTTATGGCTGTTATTTTTGACGACGTGAGTACGAGGGGGCGTACTATGAATTCGGTGATTTATTTTCTCATTTTCACATGATTTTTTCTTCTTTTCTCAATTTTCTTCTGGCGCTAAGGTATAGACGTCTATGCCTGCATCTGACTGACGAAATTGAACGGGGGAATCGATCGTGTAATATGCAATCGCCGTTCAAGTAGCTCGAGAGCCGTATACTATATATACGTAAGGGTTGAAACGTTGATGAATATTTAACTATTAGAAAGATAATAATCGACTCGGAAGCAATTACTCAGGGTAATTTTCGCTCATTACTCCATATACCATACGTTATGTCTTATATAGTTCGCTTTATAGCTATTTATACACACACATTTGTCGAGAGACATGGTTGATTGCTACCGCCTTAACGTTCAATTCCCCAGAGTATAAACTACTCGGCTGTGAAGCCTGCGAGGTATTAATTAAATCGGTGATATGGTACGTCGTTGAAATTAAGGTCGCTCCGCAACTCTTCGAGCCCTTAGCGATACAGCCGAGCCCCAGCCCGCGTGTCGATCTATAATATATCTTGAAACTTGCAAAGATGGTAGAAACAAGCAAGTCTAGGGGTCGTAATATGGGTCTTCGGTTTAGCCCACCAGCCCCGCTATAGTCCCACCCACGACAAACGGCTCGACCGCGACAGATGTCGGAAAAGGGTGACCAAAAATTAGAATTTCTCCCTACGTCGTCGTAATTTAGGCATTCCGGTCACACGCAGTCCCGTAGCTCGCGTAGATGGCGCGAGTCGGCAGCAGCGGGTGTGTCAGCGCGGGACCGCAGCTCTGCGATAAATTGTAATTTTCATTTACGGGCTGCTGCCCGGAAGAATTCTAAACACTGTATGGCGTAGCTTGTAGAATAAGCGACTATACAGGTCACGTTGTAGACGAAGAAGAAGACGACGAAGAGAAAGAATAAGAATAAGAGAAAAAAATAGCAAAAAATGAATAAAAAAAGTAACAAAAAAGGGAACAAAAAGAGAAAAAAAATGTCCCAAAGCGGATCTGCGAGAAAGATTTCTGCAGCGTTCTATCCTAAATACGTATCCTGTATATTCTACGCGGGTTTCCAGGATCCCGCGCGACCCAGGGTCGCTTTTACCAACGCCAAAAGTAGCGGATTTTACCGGATAAAGATTTCAGACGTTGATAAACGACGCGTGGCATCGCCTCGAGCAACTTCTGCACCGGAGGAGGTTTTTCTTGCACACTACGCCGCCCCCCCGTTGCTGTACAACATGGCATACATTGTTACCATTCACGTGGTGCGAAGACAACGGTTTATCACTGAGAGAAAAAGATTTATTTGATTCTCTTACGAAAATTTACAACTCTTTGAGGAATTTCATTCCGAATCAAGTTTACTTGCGAATACATCCCGTTATCGATGCAACAAATTCGTCGATGCCGGAAATTCGATTTTGGTGCCAAAGATTGGGAAATTTTTTTTTTTTTCCGTAAAAAAAAAGGAATGGGAATAAATCAGGGTTCCCAAAATCACATTAGTTATGTAGAAAAATCATTCGGAAATAGTGGTAGGAAAACCAAAATAAAAATAAAAACCGCGAGAACAGAAATTTTTAGCGGATACGACCTTTGCTCTAACTTTTCTCATTTTTTCCGGTATCTTAAGCCAGAGGATCCTATCGGCCAGAATTGTCGACTTTTTCAGTTCAATGGATTCACGTGAACCTATGAATGTCAATCGAAATCCCATAGAAGAAACTATGATCTTGTGGTCTCGATATATGCTTGACGTTCCGAACGTTCGTTTGAACGAAAATTTGGAAAAAGTAGGCTTCAACACGATATTTAATCCACTTAAAGTAGGTATAGCTACAAATTTTGATGGTGTTGAAAATCGAGGGTCACTTGTGGAGTTCAAAATTTACAAATTCCGGACTATTGAATAAGCCTGTTGTACAATTTTTACGGAACTTCTTTTTCTCGTTCAAATGAACGTTCGGAACCCCAAGTGCATGTTTCAATCAGACCGGAAGGTCCCCCAATGTCGCTTACGACTTTATGAAATTAGCAATGCCAAATTTGACAGATTTCAGAAATGAAGACCCATGCCTTTGCTCAAATGAGATGATTATACTTTCAGAGGACAGAAAGTTTATATCGATATGATTGGCGAATGAGCGGAGAAAATTTCCGTGATCGGATGAAATATCCTTCGACTTAACCAAACATGTTAGAACTCAAGTGATTCATGTAATTCGAGTTAGCCTTTCCTCTGGATGTAACATAAGGCGTGTGTAAATACGCCTTTTGCGTCGTTGACGCGAACCAACGCCCACCGAACGTCGTTACATTCCTTTTATCAGTCGCTTTCTAACGGAATTTCTAGACTCGAGGCTATGATATCGCCCGTGCCGAGAGTGTCGCTATATGGAGTGAGTGAGCAACAGACAGACACCCACACGTTTGTCTAGTGGTAACACCGCAGTTCTCTCGACGACACATAAATCCGTGCGGAACGCTTCGCCTGAGACAGTACCGGAGCAGTTAACCTTTTCCGCGTGATACATCGTACTTTCTTCTTAACTGCTCCGGGGCTAACCTAAGATTCTCTCTTACTATATGCTTCACGCAAAAGTCGTAACGCCATCGCCCCGATGTCATTCGATTTCACATTAAAAAATGTGCGTGTCGATCGAGAGAAATATTTTCAACTACCTATGTACGTACGAATGCCGCAATATTGCCGGAACTACCCGCATGGCACAGAATTGGCCATACCCCGGCTGCCAAATTTCGTTTGGTAATACTTGCCCAGTACAGAGAAATTATTCGCCCAGCATTAGGCAAATGCTGATGACTAGTACTGACAAGTGAACATGCATGGGGCTCAGCCAGAAGTCAGTTCTTTAATGTGAATACACTGGGCCAATATGGTGTTTTATACTAGCAGCCGATTTATTTCGTACCAATTCACAGCACCATAAGTTGGATTGGCGTTAACGACCCAATATAGTTCCAACGTTCGTTTTGACTTGGGCAAAGCTTTGCCCTTGGTCGCTGTCAGTATTAGCGGCTATGGCACAAATAGCGTGACAATATCAAGTCAGTTTGCAGTACGTACATGGGTATTGCGATACCCGACATGTTTCAGATGTAAGAAGAAAACGAAACCGTTTTGAAAGATGGGTTTGAAGGTTGTCTTCCACTTCAGAGCCTGTTTCCTGGGCATGGCACTACGTCCGCTGTATCTATTCAAAAATAATGATCAGATGTCACGATCTCTTATAGAATCCATGATTGTGACATTTCTTTCTTTTCCAGAATGCGGTACCGTTTCATTCGCAACCAAAGTAGATGAATGAAGGGATCAAAAACGGCTTGTGCGTTTGAAGAATCATTTCCGCACACAACCGGTTGATAAAAGTGACAAGGTTCCGTGAGGTCGTAGCAAATGTATCGTTAATCAATTCACAACGTTGTACAGCGATGGAATTCAGCCGAGGGAGATTAGCGGTCGGAATGTCAGATGACCGATCTTGATATCGTTTCAAATCGGTCACACTCACGAGACCCGGACGGGTTATGAGTCGTCGCGGTTGATAGTGAGCCGTTGTCTTCTAAACACCCGGTGCTCCGTAAAGTTCACGTAGGTACTTGCGCCGGCGGCATGGCGGGCAAACACAAGCTCGAAGCACGATTACATATATACGTCGTACGCATTGCGCATTGGAGGTAAAAGGCGGGAAACGGGTAGCCTCTACCTTCCCACAGCCCACTCGCTTATAGTGTAACAGAATCATAACACACGCGAGTCGAGTCAAGTCGAGTTGAGTCGAGTCAAGTTTACCATTGTACCAAGTCAAGTAGAGCAGAGTAGACTAGAGTCGACTCGCCTTCTGTTGAACAAATATATGAAATGGGGGTAGCTCAAAAATAGTAATTTTTTGGATTAGAATAATTTCATGCACAGTTAGGAGTCTCCGGTTTGACTTGGCAGGGACTTCAACCATACAGGCGTTGAAAACGTACCTACGGAAACGTGCTGGTATCGCAACGCGTATGTGCGGAGCATGTTCAGCATACGCGTATGTACCTATACAACGTAAATTGGAGCAAGTGCGAGGTACGAATAACGCGTGAAAGGAATGAGAGGAGAGCGGCATTTCCGTTTCCTATGTACGCCGTTCGAGAATATACCAGAGGTCACTGTGCAGCCTGGCAAAGAGGTCACGGAACCGGAAATGAACACGGCTATAGGCAACAGTCACCATTTGAGGATTCTATTCTCCTGCATTGCTGTCTTTCTCACAATCTCCACAAATTTGCACTTCTTTTTCATCTGCACCCTCTTCATCATCCCTTTCTCTTGGGGATAGTCGAACAGTTTTTTGCCTGTTGCTCCGGGTGACTTTCTCAGGTCTAGGTATAACGTACTTGTACATTAGGCCGGAGTGAAAAAGGTCATTTTCTACGGATCGTATTCTAATAGTGCGTAAAAGTTGCGTCTTGGCATCACTGAAAAGTGTGCCAAAGAAAAAAATTTACAATCGATATCCTCTGTTCCGGCAAACGCCTCAAAGTTTTCAATTTTTTAACACGGGGTTTAAATGGGGGAAAAACCCAAAAAGACCATTTTTCACTAAAAAATTCATCAAAAATCACCGAGTGCGCCGATTTCGGTGTGCGTACGCTTAATCGAAACGGGAAAAATGTAGCTTTCATTCCCCGCGTTAAACTTCAAAATATCTTTTTCAGTTTTGGAGATAGAAGCGTTTAAAAAATAATTTTTTTCGGAAATACAAGGCTTCGAAATATGAGTTTTTTTATCGGGAACCTTCTAACTTGATTCATTTTCTTGATGTTCCGAACAAAGATACTTCATCGCACCTCAGAACTTGACTCACAAGATGGAGCGGTTTCTTTATTTGTTGTTAATTTCATGTTTTTTGTTTACCATTTTTTCCTGCAAACTCATTTTTCAGACCCTTGTACTTCCGAAAATTAACGAGATAGTCGAATGTCGGATACCTAAATGAAAACCAGATTCTTCGTCGAACTTTCATAATTTTATTCTGGTGCTAACGGGTCATTTCGGTGGTTCTGTGTTTTTTATTTAATTTTTTTTTGTCAGATTCAAAATTTTTACCGAAAAAAGTCACTTTCTAAACGCTTGTATCTCCAAAACTGAAAGAGACATTTTGGAGTACAACGTGGCGAACGAAAGCTACATTCTTCCCGTTTCAATTAAGCGTACGGACACCAAAATCGGCGTACTCGGTGATTTTTTATGAATTTTTCAGTGAAAAATGGTCTTTTGGGTTTTTTCCCCATTTAAACCCCGTGTTAAAAAATTCAAAACTTTGAGGCGTTTGCCGGAACAGAAGATATCGATTGTAAATTTTTTCCTTTGGCACACTTTTTAGTGATGCCAAGACGCAACTTTTACGCACTATTAGAATACGATCCGCAGAAAATGACCTTTTTCACTCCGGCCTATTGTACATATGTACACTGCATGTATATATATATATAAATCGGAAAGACTTTAAACCCAAGACAAATCTCTGGCTGCAGGGTTGAACTTGAGAATTCAATTAAATACGAATTTGCGAGAACCGCAAAAGGGAGTGGGGGATGAAACAACAACCGTGCCTCGCATTTGCGGGGCTGAAGCGGTTGATGTACCAGAGTTTCCCTCGCAGCAACCCAACGACTCCCCAGCTCTTTCGTTGTAATCCGTCTTTCGTCTTCCTGGCGCTTGGCGCAAGGTACATATCCGCAGCCCAGAGGAGGCCCACGTGACTCAGTCATTCGTCTTTGGCTTATCCTTCGTCACGCTCTCACGATCTCACGCACTAGCATCCCCCACTCACGCACGATGGAAGGAAGGAAGGAAGGAAGGGCCAGATCTAGGTACTTTTTCGTAACTCGTAACTCGTAACTTGTAACTCGTACGCCGCAAACCCGCATCCGAAGTTATACCTCTGGATGTCTTCGCGTCTGTTTCACTCAAAGGGCACCAACCCCGTCGACACATATTAACTTAGGCTACGAAAGTCAACACCGAAAAGATATGGGAACCGGTAATTCAAACTGTCCGTGGACTGTTGTGGATCCCATGGTTGTAATCTACAGATCGTTATTACGATTTCCTTCAAGGAGCTACATACGCGTTGAGATTGCGTTTTCATGAATTACTGGCGACCGCTACAGGAATAATTTCTCGACTCAGTTTTCCTATACAGCGTATAATTGAAGGTACTTCAAAGCTTAGTTGGCTGTTTCTTATTTTGAGAACTGAAGAAAAAGTGGATGTCGAAATGCGAAGGGTGAATCACGAGGCAAAAACTTGCGAATCCTATCTCCAATTTTGGAATGTCTCCTGTAGCATCAGCCTCTAAATTTTTCCAACATTTCTAGATATTTTAACCTTTTTCCAAGATTTTTGAAGATCCTTGAATACTTTCTAACATCCTCCAGTGCTTATCTCACAATATTTGACAATGCTTTCTGAATATCTCCTGCATTTACCGTATCTCCTTCGTGATTCACCCCTCGATTGGGACTTTTTGAATTACGCAGGAATTTTTCTATTGGCGCATGATCTAATCTTCGACCGAAGCAACTAAATTCGCAGAATTCAATTCGCTAATGAAAAAATTGTAGATTCCGATATTAGTTTTTTTCACTTCCATCAGGAGAAAAATTTGTCAAGTGTTTGCCATTACAGAAGTAGGATTTCATTTCTGAACATCATTAATTTGGTGAGAAATGACATGATCGTGAAAAATTGACCGCGAATTTTGAGCGGCTTCGATAACCGACTCGTCCTGCGACCTACAACGACCGATTTTTCATTGATAGGGTCTGACTAGGAAGCGCCAAGTCCTTCAAATTCGAAATAACTCGGTAGTGTTACTCCAAAAACGTGACACTTCGAAAGAACTTATTTCCAAGTCGTAAGCCCGCCTCTCTATTAAATCAAAGGATTTCAAGGTGCGAATACTGCATATATGTAAAAAAAATTCGGAAAATAAGGAAAGGTGGGTGTCGATGAAAGGTAATTTGATTTTATTTGCGAGTAATATTCGATTTCGAAGGCAGGACGTATTCTCGATTGTTTTCAATTCTCTTTTGGGGGTTCAGAGTTGTCACGAGCTGATGGAAATTGAGAATGAAATGACCTTTGACCGTACGGCTCTTGCAGCACCTCTCAATTATAATTCGGTATATACTCATCGGCCAAGCCTTTGAAGTCCAAAACAAGACCCCGGGTCGTGAAGGGAGTGTGAGTGTGGCCCGGGTGTACCTCGAAGTACGAGCGACCCTCGTAACCCTCTCCGGGCATCGGGACGCCGCTACTCGACGCCGAGCTACGCCGTGAAGCGTCCTTTCCCCCCCTTATTCGCCTGTCGGGTGGGACGTGTGTTTGTTCGCGGCTCTGGTAATTATTTAATTGCTTTTCACGGCACGCTCACTCGTTTATTTTATTTTTTGCATCTCGCTATTATAACCGTGACTCGATTTTCTCATTTTCCCATTACGTTCGTCAGCAAAACCGCGGATTTTCCTCCCTTCTGCTAATTCCCCGCATATTCACCTGAAAAAAACTGTCACAGAGTCGTATAAGTATAATTCTTTCATTCTCAATCTCATTTTTTCCCTTTTTTTTCTGGTTTGTCCACCGCAGGCCCTTATACCATCCAGATTTCAACCCGACTTTTTCTCTCTCGATATAATCATTCTAATTTCGTCAGGACTGTCTTTGCCCTCGTGCTTCTTCATTTTTTCTTCTTCTTGTTATAGTTTCATTTCACAAATTTTCACCCCCCCCTTCGGTAGAATCCTTACCCTTCTTTGGGTACAGTAAAGCCGGATCTTTCTCTTCAGAACCACGTCCAATATATTTGACGGAAAATATTTATCTGTCCATGTATCTGCTGACTTGAGTCTATGTTTATTGCAATGAGAGGGGAAAAAAAAACAGATTGAATTCTGGTAGACGGTATGAATCAACGAGGTCGCCAAATACTTGTGTACCTACGTAAACGTATTCAGTTGCTGCGATCTATGGAAAGGAGTGATATATTTTTTGTTTACGTTCAATGTGCAATTCTATCTGTTTTTCTCCACTAGGAAGTGCGACTTATTTTTTTCGCGACAAGTACGTACATATGTAGGTATGTACCGCATCAAGGTGAGAATAAAGTCGAGGATATATTTATAAAAATAAGACGTACAATCGCTGCAGGCGCGGACGATTTCAAACTCCCGGGAAAAATCATTAAACATTAATATGGAGCAATTAGACAAGTTGATCTATATTCATCAGAGATGAAAGATGGTTCTAAATGAGCGACTATGATCCAGTTACTTTGACTAGTTACGTACATGTACTTGACTTCCTCATCGTAGGAACAGAGAGGTAGACAAATTTATTTCAAGT
Organism: Ametastegia equiseti; assembly: GCA_963989295.1. NCBI lineage: Eukaryota > Metazoa > Arthropoda > Insecta > Hymenoptera > Tenthredinidae > Ametastegia > Ametastegia equiseti. Next base: position 10,343,670 of record OZ022393.1, read on the forward strand.
AGATAAATGAACTTTTTCATTAGTTCAAATATTCTTCGGTTTGTCATGAATGTAGAAACTTCCTCGACTCACGATCAAATAAATTGTCCAACGTACAGGTTCGTAGTCGAATTATTCGTTTTTCAGTATTCACACGCGAATACTCGGTTTGAAATACGTTGCAGAATGAGCAACAGTCTACGACGGAGTAAAATTCTTCGATATTTTTCTCAGCGTACTTAGGTAGTAACGGCTTGCGTGTCTATAAATAAAAAGAAGCTCCGCTTTTGTACCGCAGTGGCAAAATTCAATTCTCTGAGAAATTCCGTGCAGTAAAGCATCAGGTAGGTATATCTCTAGATAAGTGTACCTACATGTACCTATATCTGGAACGCGAACTGGCCTTCTCGCTGCTCGTTCCTCCCGGGATTTCATCGATATTCAATATCGGTTTTAACGGACTGCAGATGAGGATAATTAAAATTTTCGAATCCTCAGAATTTTCATTAGCGCATTCGCGTTTGATAATTTTCTTTGCGATAGCTGCTTCAGCATGGGGTATGGGAACGCGATGGTAAGCACGATTGTAATCACAATGCCCTTTAACCGTGCGCACAAAACGCAGAAACGCACAATGCGTCGACCGACGCCGCAGCATTAACCCTAATCACCGGCATTCATAAGCAAATTTCATTTCTTTTGCCGTTCAGCGCATTCATAATATTTTCGGCGTTCCTTTGTGGCTAATTCACGCCCCGCTTCCCGTACCCGAGTTTCCTCCACCTTCTCCTCCTCATCCTCTTCTTCCTCCTTTTCCCCCCTTGCATTTTACTTTTCCCTTTGCCCACGACGGGCCTTTTCTTTTGACTCGGTTTTCTCCTTTTCTCGAACGTCACCTTTCACCTCTTTCTTTGAACCCTCTTTCCCGGGGGTTATTATAGTTTGATAAAAAAAAAAAAAAAAAACGAAAAAGAAAAAGAAAATAAAATACGTATACACCCTACCGAGTTGAAATTGACAGGAGGAAACGCGCAGCTCTGCCAATCATAATTATGTATACGTGTAAGCCTGGATACGTTATGTACCTATGTATATATACACACGTAACATCGAGTAAAGGTAGGTATACATTGCCCGGTTAAAACTCGGTTCGGCCATCTCCGAAAGGATTCGGATATTTTCGGCAAAGGGCGCCACGCGACATGGTCGCCATTACCATATTGGCGCGGTGCTCTTTGATGTCGACCCTAACATGACCCGATCTGACCTCGAACGTAGGAGAATTTCAGGTGCCTGATTGCCTGTTACGTGCAAGTCACCCGGGCTTTTAGTGCTGTTTTTCTTTTTTTTTTTTATTGTTTATTTTTTGTTTTTGTTTCAAGTACCGCATTTCATCGATCGTGCTTTCTTGCGCCCAACGTTGGGCTGACAGACATTTCATCAAAAAATTACAGCACGCGCGTCACCCTCCGACGTACATAAACCCCGTACCCCTCGACAACTTGACGATAAAAAAGTACGCCGTTCTCCACTTAATCTCTATTTTTATTCTAATTTATACAATCCTGATTATTGCTCTGGGATCGAGGAGTAGGGCTTCAATTCTCTTAGCGTAACATGATAAGAGCAAGTTGGATAGCTGCTATGCATACACGTGTACGTACCTGTATGCATATGCATGAATTTACAAGTATTCTTGCATCTGATCCAAACTAGAAATGTACACCTCTGACGAGCACCGATTACTTCGAATAAAGAGAAAAAAAAATCGAGTTAGCTAACGTTGAGCTCAATAGAGAGCGCTAATTAATACACTTCAAGTGGCTGTTTGCGCCGTCTAGTTGAGTGGTGGGATAAAAATTGTTGGGCGAAACACGTTTCGCGCGGATTAAATGGCGAATGAGATGAGCTGAGTGCATCAATTTTAATGGAACACACTTTGTGTGGTACTGTGAACGCGGGATGATTCGTTTCTAGAATTTTTGAACCCACGTCGATTCAATTCCGGTGGCTCTTTGCCATTTTCCTTCAAGAAATCCGATTTACCACTTTAGAACTCCGAGGCTGTAGAATCTAGTTCCCGTATCTTTGAAGTGCCCTCGTTATTTCTATCTCCTCGACTAATTCATAAATAAATAAACTCCATTGAAATCCGGCAATACAAGATGGAGAGCCAACTGTGAACCTGGTAAATATCGCGCATAATGTGAAAATGGCAAAATTTGACAATTCACTCGTTTGAATTTCGATCGAATTCCGGATTGGACTAGGACGTGGACATGCAGCTGAGCAGTACTTACCTATACGTTTTTCGTCCTCGTCCTCGTCGAGTCATCCTGGTCGTTGCTAGTTCCTTTACTTTCATTCACCGATGTCACCCTACGCACTATCCCACGTTATGTACACGACCACCAATCAGTTTCGATTTAATTTAGCACACAGGCGAATTGGTAACGACCTCGCGACATTTTACATAACGGCCGTCTAGACACATCACAACAGATTTATTTATAGATCTAGTCATAGTCGCGCGTGTGCTCCTCTCGCAGTTTACTAATGACTGGACTCGAAATGGATTCCAACTAATTGTAATTTCTTTCGTTTATTTTTCAAAAGGAACACTTTGTGATGATCCCGAACAACATTAGGCGGCCTTCGATCACCCCACGAAAGCAATTTATGTTTCCCAATAACAAATACTCGAGCTATTCATTATCATTCTCCAGACTCCGGCCAACAACTATTATACTGAACACTACACAAACTTGCAATAGAAGCATAACATAATCAATGCTCGGTTGGTCGTCTCTATAATAATTGATACATAAATAATCATCTAGATCACATACCGGTGGACCTAACTCAGGGGAAAAAAGTTCAGAGAAGAGCTTTCCTCGTGGGCAGTCGAAAAATAAAGCATATGTGGTGGAAGTTTTAGGGTGCCATTTGATAATAATTGCGAAACAGGCGTCAGGGAACGCTCCTCGTAAACAAAACGATGCTTTCTGCGAGTCCCCGACTACTGGCTGTCCTTTAGTTCCCTAAGTTTACGTGATGCAGCACGTAGTATGTGCGAGCATACCTACCACGACACAGTATTGCTTCTAGCAATAAACCTCGCAAAGTTTCCCATCGTTCTGGCGGCAGTAATGGAACACTTCGCTATACGGTCACGAGAGGTTGTATACCCTCCGAAGCTTTTTCAAACTTGGTGTCTCAGCGAGAGAAGATCCCCGCTAAACATTCTATTCTACTTTTTAGTTGGTCAAAGTTAAGCGAAGCTCCTTTAAAAAAGTACCTGACGTAGTGTTGTTACGTTTCTTATTTTACTCTTCAACTGCAATCTCTTGAAAGAGAGAGAAAAAAACAAAACAAAACAAAAAGAACTCTTTTCGAATCTTCCTTCTGTCGCCCGTCTGAGCACCCGACAATACGAGTACACCACGGTTCATTTCAAGGTACGAACATCAGTTGCAGGATTGACTGCAATCCGACTGACTACTAGTATGATATTCATTATTCAGTACGTTTGCTTTTCAATTTCAGAAATACATTCGGTTTAAGTTGTCCACTGATGACAGTCGATGTTTCACTTCACGAGCACGAATAAGTTCAGTGCAGAGTATATAAGGTATATCATGTAATGTTCTTTGTCCGATTATAAAGAGTTGAGAGACCAACCGACAGTTTATAATATGATTTCTATAGCGATGCTCACCCTGGTCTATAATTATCAGTCAAAGTCTAGACTATATGGTCCAGAATGAAGTGTCAATTACACACGTCCCGGCATCAGTTGGATAGGTACGGGAGTCGAGACGGATTGACATTTGCTTTCGGAGAGCTAGGTCGGAGTCTGAGTAACGCCAGTCTTGATTAGAGAGTAGCATGTCGATGTCTAGCTTTTGTCGAACATTCGATGTTGGTCTGATCGTGGTAAATAGTCTGCGGTATCGATACGTCGAAGATTCATAAATGCTAATGACATGCTTTCGCGACTGGTCGGTTATAGAACGAGAACCAACGCTATCCCTGGCATCCGGTTAATTATGCAGCTACGATATTGCCGTCTATTTCTGACTCGCACTAACAAGAGTCGAATAGAATCAAGGGTGAATATTCCGTAAATAATAATATTCCGCAAGTATAAGACGGGGATGGTTATCCTGGTGGAGTTTCTTCGGCGAAAGCGTTCTTTCAGGTATACGAGGCCAGATCGCTCCTCAATGGATAACGATCAAAAGGACTCGACTATCTCCTGTATAGGGATAAGATGATCTGCAATAAACGCGGGACGAAATACAACGAGGAAATTTTACCGTCCGTATAATAATGGCGGGAAATAATGGTAGCGTCATCGCCTATTGGTCAGCAATCGCAATGATATCCTGTCAATCATGGAAAACAAGTTTTATGTCCAATTACGAGGCTGGCAGAGGTTATACAGAAATGGATCATCCATCCTTTACTGACCCCTAAAAATGCCAATTTAGATTTTATACCTGCCTTGCCAGTATACGTCTCTGGATTAAAGCCTGCCTCGTATAGCCTCGTAAGGAACTGCTGCCAGCTACGGTTTGACGCGTTGCTGTTCCCGCTACTGCGTTATATAGGGTATATTTCTATATATTTTCTATGTATCGGAAGTCCTTCTCCCAGCTTATCTCATGCCACGTGCGGCACGCCCTACATTTACCCTCCTATACCTTATACCATCTTTATCAGAAATTTGATTTTCAATGCGTTCGTTCTTGCGGTTCAACACGCAATCCCAAAGAGTACCGAACGATCGGAAGCAGTCCTTGATACGGGGTGGGTTCCCGATCAATTTAGTACGAGTTGAGTTTTCTCAAGGAATAAAGACGACGACGACGACGACGACGACGACGACGATGACGACGACGAGGTGTACGTGACGCCGTTGGAGTTTCACGGTGGAAGGAAATGGCGCGAAATCTCTGAGCCGCAAGGAGGCGAGGGTGTTGAGGATCAGCCTGAGGGATGATTCGGGCGAGATGTTGAAAAATATATATTTTCAATGAAACTTTTACCCTGCAACGCTGCGCAAAGTTGCGGAAGAATAGCAAGTAGCTGGTTACATATAGGTACTTATACCACATATGTGGATATATACAAGTAGGTATATAACGGCCGCCTGGTGCGCAACGACGATATGTTGAACATGAAATTAGGCAGACAAATTTGTTCCACCCGCTCTTTGCTTTTTTTTTTCTTCTTTTTTCTTGCTTTTTTTATGTCTATTTATCTTCTCTTTTCTACAACGGTGAATATAAAACAAAAAGAATTTTGGTTATTGGCCAAGAGGCTCTGAACATTTGGCCACCGAACAATCGAAGTCCTTGCAGTTTCGCGGTGAGTTACGCGCTAGTTCGGGTGCTTCTTTTATGCGCATCCTTGGTAATCGGCTGTGAAACGCCCCCATAAATAAGTAAAGTGGCTGTTAGAATTGACCTCCCGGGTTTGTCAAGTGTCCCCAGATTTTGCGAGTTGGCACGCGACTACCGGCAGTGCAGGTCCGTGATGATGCTACGCGCAATGTAACTGCTTTTAATGAACTATTACTATGATGGATTCCGCATATTATTCATTCGATACTTTTTTCTTCTTCTTTCTTTCGCGGGTATTTCCACCCGTTCGGAATTTAAAGACTGGTTCGACGATTTTCACGTGAATTAAAATCTGCGCCAAACTCGTCAAGGCGATATACTATTTGGAGGAACGTATAGAACCTCTGGAATATGATACCACCTGTTAAGGTGACATGGTAGAGATCACTTATCCAACTTAACCTAGCTAACATGAAAAGTATGTGTTTTACTGGAATCCTGTCAGTTTTTTTGATGAAGTGATATACGCAGCCACTACCTGCCAAAAAATTGAATTCATTCGTCGAGGGTTCATTCAGATCAGTTGGGTAATCGTCGAGGAATAACGATTCGCATTTTCGAGGTGACAACAATTGGTGATAACGAGATTTCGATCAGACTCCTATATCGCCTTAAGTATCCGCCGAGGACGACGTGAAAACTACTTATACTTTCCTGCTGCCAAGCCTATAGCACGGGATTAAACTTGAAGATCAAAAGCGCGTCGTCAACGCCACCTGATCTACGCTTTCCGGGTGATACTCGACGAGTAGGTACTTGATTCCCAAGAAATTGTAAGAAGGCGAGACCACTCCAGGATCGTTCCACTTCCCTTAATTTCCCTCCAAAAGCTGGAAAGGCAACGAACGATCCTTCATTCACCATTCGGGTGTTACGTTGGTGCTAGTAGGTATAAGTTCTAGACCAACTCCCTATACCTTCCTTCCTCTCTCTATTTTTCTATCCATCCCTTTCTTTTCCACACGCCTCTGCAGAGGGATGACAGGTAGGTGAAACGACAACCACGAACACCTCTTGAGCTACTATATAGAGTAGGCTGCAGCCCCGCGCGATCTACGCTGGGTTCCCCGACGTTGTACGGGTGTGCGTAGTACTCGAGGAGGTGTATCGACCGGTGACGTCATCCACCCCCACTCGACTACGTCACGTAAGCACTCCCACGCAGGGGAAGAATACCAGTGGCGTATCAAAGTGTGCTTTTATATTGCGCCCTGGTCCCAAGCGCGGTAAGCTCTGAAGTATATATTTCCGAGTGTTTCATGAGTCCCTGTTTACAATTTACATTACTGTTCGAGCTGGTAAGTGAGGAGACATGGTTATATGTATCTAGGCGGATGTAAACACGGAGAAACTTCATTCCAAGTTTTACCCCTCTGTTGGAAGTGCGTGTGTACATGAAACCCGCGAGACTCGGAAAGCAGTGCGAAGACTGAAGGATGATGGTCGGTAGTTCGGTGTATGAGATTATAAATTCGTGACGTGGCACGACAGCTCGGATTTAGGTTCGAAAGTCAGAAAATCTCGACGTCGAATAAGTAGCCATGTACGATATCGTCGAAGAAACTTTTCACCCCCCAAGATCCAAAGTTGATCTTAAGAAACACGGTGAAAATCCACCATCGAACGACCGTCCGGGACTGTCAATGACTACGTGACAGAGTCGCTGACAAAGCTGAGAAAATCTGTCACAATCGCTAATTGCCTTGCCCAGCGTATATCGTTGACCTGGAAAGCCGTTCGCCGGTGGTTTTCGCAAAAATTTTACATCCTCTTGAATCATACGTTTTGTTTTTTTCCCTCCATTTTCATCCGCGACTTGATCTGCTTTCCTGCTCCAGATTGCACAAGTTTTTTCGCACCTGGCTTATTACTACCGCCTCGTGGACGAGGTTGGGCGGGAAAACTTCTCGTTCTTGATATAGCTGATGTCCGTACGAAAATAGCCCCGAACCGTAATATCGTATAGTAAAAAGCGCAATATGGGGTAAGGTCGAATTTCCACGAGTCACGTATCACGTGGCTGAAGCAAATTTTTCCAATAATCGTGGTATAGTTCGACGGAGGGTTTTCTCCGGTCAGATTCTTCCTCATTCCGGAGAATACCATCCTTATAGAAAACGACCACCAATGTACCTGCTCAATTTCAAGCCTAAATCATTCATTCGAAAAACAGTAGAATCGAGAAACTCGTCCAACCATCGACGAGTGAAATGTCAGAGAAGGACACGTGGCACGTGGAGTATGCGGTTCGCCCCTGCGTCGTCTGAGTGCAAGAGTATTGATCTCAGGTCTCTCTTTCGGGGTGCCCCAGCAGTGGCGCGCGGCAATGGGGGATGACGCGCGGAACGGTGCGGCAAAGTACGGGACGAGAGAGAGAGAGAGAGAGGTAGGGAGTGGAGAAAGGGGGATTCGTAGGATAGCGGGGGAAGTTCGAAGGGTGGTTTTTCGTATGGGGTGGTGGAGAGGGGAGGAAAGGGGAGGATCGGACGGGAAAGCGCGGGAAAACTCGCCCCCATTTTTCTCAAGGGACTCCGCGCCCTCTCGGCCTTTCGTCCCTTACGCCGCTGCAGCCCCCGCGGGTCGACACCAACCACCACCCCGTCATCCCCTATACGCGAAAACGAACCCCACGAGCCCGCGGGAACACGGGAACACGGGAACACGAGAGCACCGGAGCACCGTCAGCCAGCCAGAGCCAGTCCCGTACTCGGCCGAGAAAAAGGGTATATTTTGTTTTGCTTGGGTCGTTTGTTTTGCTCGTTATCCTTCGCGGTTTCATTTTCCCCCACCAAAACTTTGTTTTATCATATACTCTGCACCTCTTTCTCCCTACCTATAATACTAAGAGCGTTATAGAGTCGCTTTCGGATTTCCGAGGTGGACAACAAACCCACCCTTATTTCTCTCCCTTTTCCTAGCTCGGGACTCACCGACTACCGGGCACCATATTACATAATTGTACCGAAAGACCACAAAAAAGAAAAAAACAAAAACAAAAAAGGGGAAAAAACCAGGAGTCTTTTCTCCCATTACTATATAGAAGCGATTAACGCTCCCGGAAGTGAGGGAGGATCCGGATTGCGTCACATTTCAAACGGAGTAACGTGACACCCGAGTATTTCCCTCCGCATCAAGACACGCTCAAGCCCAAGCTCAAGCTCACGCTCGTTCCCCCCACATCACATTTCTACACACATGTAGCCCTGGAGCTGGAGATATAACCAACGCGTGTATAAAAACTCATGGAAGCGGCTTAGGCTTTTGACGATCCAGAATTTTTGGAAGTTAAATACGCGAATATATATACACAGCTGTATACATGTATGTATGTAAGTACATACGTATGCGTATAATACGCATGTGCATAATATATTTGAGCGGTAGACACTTGCGAGGACATTGAATATATTTGAATAAAAATTGCTTATCAGTTGTTCAGTCGCGGCTTTGGCTCTAAATGTACAGGGTGATTTGGAATTCGACATGAATCTTTTACCTAGGATCAATTCGAGTCGTAATTCAGATCAATATTTTCTCAGCCATTTTCAGAAAAACTACTTCCATAGATCAATTTGAGAATAATGAAGTCGATGAATGAATACTACTGGAAGTACTTTTCTGAAAAACATTCAAAAAATGACTGACAGAAGTTTGACCCACATTTTGATACGAATGTAAACCAAAAAGGATAGAACAAACGTTCGCGTCCGAAATTCAAGAAAAGGATTATCGATGGAAAAGACATAATCGTTTTTTAACCCTTAGTGGTCACACTGGGTAGATATACCCAGCCACGTTTCAAATAGTTGCTGTGTCAAAACTATCAGTCCGATCGCGATCGAAAAAATACTGAAAATAATTCAAAAATTCTAAAATCTGTGTCGAAAGTTGCTGTGTCAACATTCATATCCTAACATGTTAGAAAAAACAAATCATAAGAAGGTAAATTTGTCAAAAAAATACACGTTTTTACTCAAAAATTCAGAACTTATTGAATTTTGAATATTTTCAAGTCAAATTTTAACTGAAATACTCGTCAGATATGGTACTTCTATGAAGAAAATAATGGCATAGTGCACGTTTGAGAACAAGTATTTATTTCGACGTGTGAAGAGGATAGATTTTGGAGTAGAAATAAATACGGATTCATCCGGAAGATATAAGTACGAAAAATTCACCTTTTTGCTAAACAAACCGTAACTAACTCATTTGTTAAATATTTTTCACCCAAAATGAGGCCTGGCTAAAATTGATCCATGGTGGCCACGATGGGTTAACTAAAAGTAGGTGAGAAAATTCCGATCCAAATCTCGACGGGAATTGGATTCTGGGAAAGATCAGCACGAATACCGAACCATTCTGTCTACATATATGCATGACTGTTGACAATCGTGAGGCAATGAATATGGGTGGTAGAGTGAGTAGGGAGGAAGGTAGGTAGGTAGGTAGGTAGGTAAAGGGAATAGGGATGGTGGTAATTCTGAGGTTGTTGGTATTCACGAGGCGTGGTTCGATCAGAGAAAAGGCTGAAGATCGCAAAACAGATAAATAAAAATAAATCGAGGGGGCAGAAAGTAGGGTCGCTAGAAGCAAGTGTCGTTTAACGCGTCGTTAAGATAGGCATCTTTGAAAAGTAAAAATGAAAGTGGTCCAAGGACCGTTTTAAGGACACGAGAAGACTTTTCCGGACCCCGAGGGAACCGAGCCAGAAAATAAAAAATAAAAATAGGAATTCAAAAAAATAAAAATAAATAAAAAGGAGAAAAAAAAAACACTTTTTCTCGCGCCTAGTATAAGGCAGAGCCAAACCTTACCGAGAAGACCGGCTCGTTTCGCCTCGTTTTTTGGGCTAACGTAAGTACGTGACGTGTGTGCAGCAGCCGGAGACATTTTTCTGCAGAAACCGGAGGCTCGGCTCGCGGAGCAAGAGCCGCAGTGACTCAAACTTGACAAGCTTTCGATACACCTTCAACGTGGCAGAATGAAAAATGGTCAAAGTTACGTGGAGCTAAGTAAACGTGTACATTATACATTCTACGCGCCTACGTACCTACAAATGTCTTTCCGTTGAAACGGAATTAGTTTGTTTTCTCTCGCACGCGTTTACCGCGAGCATATTAAAAAGAGGAAGGCGTGCCGGTTCTTAATTACTAGCATACGGGGTTGAAGAGGGGGGTTAGGAAATACAGATTGCGATCACGCGGTGACTTAGTTTTCATTCGTGATTCTTTTCAATTTTGTTTGTTGAATGTAATTATTATTATTTATTTATTTATTTTTTTTTGTTTCTTTTGTTTTTATAATTTCGAGTTTTGCCAGGCACAATCACTCGCTACTTCTGCAATATGCGTATACGTAGGTAGTTTCCCCAGGTGCGGACGTTTGCACGCGATTGGCACGCACCGGCGGACCAGCGCAGCACCAGCCATAAGGGCCCAGTTGGTGAACCCCCCCCCCCCCCCCTCCAAGGATTATTTATTTAATAGGTACCTGCCGCCTAGCTCAGTTCGTACGTGTTCCCGACGTTACGGGTTTGTCCCGTGATTGCCTTTCCCCAAAGTTAAATTAGCTCGAACGATTTACGTTTGAAATCACGGGATCGTATTCATCGTTGAAATATGTGTATGTGTTTGTACATACGAAGTGTGCACGTGTATAATCCGTGTAACAAATTTGCCACCTAATAAACGAAATGATAAATTGGAAACTTTGATTTAGAGAAAAGGCAAAAAAATAAATAAAAATTTCTTACATTTTCCAAAAAATTCGGCGGCGTGAAAAGATACATCGGTACTTCTACATGTATCTACATCTAATCGGGACCCCTCACGAGCTCTCTATCAGGAGATATATCCTTGAAAAAAGGAGACGAGATCGGAGAGGAGGGGACGAAAGAGTGGCTTGAAAAGCAAGGGATTCTTCGACGTGATTAAAGTTTAAGGGACTCGCCTGCACCCCCGAAGGTACTGGCTGCTAGTTTTAGAAATTCATGGAGATACATCGAATACCCGTTGGTTCCCTAAAACCCAAGGCCCCCCGAACAAAAGGAGAAGAAACGTGTTACTCCGTGCTTAAATTTCACTCCTTTTACACCCTTGTCCCCATTCCTTTGCTCCATATTTCGTATAAACTCGACGCTTTCGCGCGCGTGCCGGTATATATATATATATATATATATATATGGTATATATATATACCATATATGCGTATACAAGCAAATATTATATATTATTTGCACGCTTGTGTATACAGCTACATCACGTTTCCGGCTTTCTGCCTCCACGTGTGAGTGTAACCTTGACCGTGGAGTATGGGCGGCAGAAAGGAAAAAAATGAAAGAGAATGAAAAAAATCTCAGTTTAACCCCTCTTTGTGAAGTGACCAAAGAATCGCAATAATTTACCAGACAGAGACCCTGCGATATCTGGCGAGTGCTCTTAACGGAATTAAACCCACCTAGTGCCTCCTCTGCAAGGCGAGGGTCGTACACAACGCCCTCACAATGGCACAGCGGCGCCCTGAGTAACGTCCTCTCTTGGTCCTCAGTCCTGTTTCCATCTCTCTTTCACTTCCTAGCCCTATCTCCCTCACTGGCTTCACGCACAATGCCCTCGCGTGCCAAAATGGAGTCAAAGTTTACGGTGATATTTATACGCGTGCGAGGCGTGCTAGATTCCCAAGTCTCGAGCTTCGAGCTTCGAGGTTCTCGTTCTCCGGATCTTCTCGGCTAGGTTTGGACCACCAATAGACGTAGTGGTAGAAAGCAACCGCCGACGCGTTCGAGCCCAACGCACAAAAACGAGGCACAAAGCCGTTATTGTTATTGTTACTGTTATGTGTTCCTAGTTATATCTACCAGGGGCTGCCCCAGTCCCCAACCCCCAACCCTCAGTTCTCCTCCTGCCCCATTCCGCTTTGATATTCACTCGAGCTTCAGTTCTCCATCTCGGAGTTTGTCCCCGCGGGTTATACCTACGATGTGTATAACTGTATACCCATAGAGTAGATAGGGTTGGGTGTAGGTCGGAAGGGCCCATCCGCCTCGTCCACCCTTATTTCTATTTTCCTTTTCTGTCTCCCACGCAGAGTGTGTAGCGTTCACATCGGACTGTCAACGGTCAACCAAAAATCTGACGCTTGAACCTGCAACTTCCTGATTTTCAGAGAACGTCATCGACGTCTCATATTCCATTTTTGTGCATAGCTCGGTCGTGTTTTTTGTTCGAATTCTCTTGCCGCTATCTCGCTGGTTTAACCCTCACTGAAAAACATCTCGACACCCTAAGGTGAAGAGGTACAATGTCGCAAGAGAACCATGTCACCCTTGGGTCCCAAGCTCGCGTTCGAAATTTACCCACCCAGTCGAACGTCTCGACATTTTTCTTCGACTCGAGATCCAGGACGTTAGGCTGATAAACTCTTCCGTTCCATTATTCGCCGCGTTAGGATTTGAAAACTAAGAGTAGCAGAACGAATAAACTGTCACACAATACATAAGTTATAAGGTCAGGTAGGTGGAGTAAAACAAGAATGAAAAATAAACGGAAATGGAAACGAGGAAGAAGCGCAAATGCCGCAAAACGTGGAGAAGGTGTCACGTAGGGATCCACACGTGGCACTGCAGGGCGAGGGGGATGATACCTACCAAAGGCCATATGGCGTGTGGAATGAAAGACTAACGTACGTTGCGTGGCACATATTGCTTTACAGACTAGGATCCTCGTACTTCCAGGATGCGTATACCGAGTTTGTGTGCCACCTCGTTACGAAGGTAGGCGGAGTCGACTAGGTCGTTTTAGAACCGACGAGCGCGTCAATAGGTCCGGCCAATATCCATCAGGATAACGATAATGTGGCCAGAGATCGCACCCCCGAGTCCAATAAAGGGGATGAGAAGGTACGCGGAGGAGGCAGAAGGGCTTCGAGGGCGGCAGAACTGACTTGGCCCACTTCGCTTGGGCAACTGATTTTTATCACCAAACAGATTCCTATGCCCCATATATATATATACTGCAGAAGTCTCCTTTTTTCTCACTCTCTCACTTTATTTTCCTCTGTCACTGCAACACTCTATTATCTTTCAAAGTTTTTGATTCCGCAGTAGCTCAACGCAGCTGCCTGCAGGATCTGCACTGCAGAGTGGCATGAAAGAGTCCATATAGACTGGGTAATTCATCATGTGGACCAGGCAGGTGCCCAGCTGCATCAATGTACTGCAGCATCATTCTTTCATCTTTATATTTCCTATTTGGAAGGCAAGGGTTATCGTTTAATACTTTATTTCACCCGGAAGTGGATCGAGTCAAAAGGGTTGAAGGGAGGGAAGAAACGGCGGGCGGTAGTTGATGAAAACTGGCCCTTCTTCGCTGCCCATCACGTCGTGAGATAGGCCAACGGGATAACGGAAACACGGAGATGCTATACGGACGGGGTGTGTTTACGTACAAGGGATGACTGTACCGTAGCTCCAGAGGAGGTCTCACCCTCATCCACCCTATACCATCCAGCTCCATATACCGTATTCGACCGGGTTCGACCGGGTTTGGTTCAGCCGAGCCACGAACGGTAGGTGCGTTCCAATTACAAGATAAGATCCCTGAGGTCTGCTGATTTATCACTGATCCGCGCTGTACGTTCCTGCCGAGATTAATGCCCGTTCAACCGAACCATCCGAACGAACGAACGGGCGAGTGAATATGAGAAAGAGGCGATTGGCAACGATGCGTACCAATATTACGAACGGGTCTTACTTAGCGCAGATTTTGATCAAGATCTTTGCCCCGTGGTTTGCCGAAATTTTGGTAAGAATATGTAAAATCAAGCGTTTCCAGATTGGTGAAATTTGTCAGCGGTCGGATTCCTCCTCTGATGAGCAGAGGGAAATTAGACGGTAGTAGAGAGATGAAGGGAATTACAATGTTTTGGTGAAGAAGGGAGAAGCAAGGCCGAGGGTTGTTCCCGAGGTCAAAAACAGAAGCGAAGGGAATTCCGTTTGTTCACCATTCGCGGATGGTCGGTTTCCCCGTGGGCTGCCTGAGGTCGTTCCGACTCCTTCCTGACTCCCCCCCCCCCCCCCCCCCCCCTGGCAAACAGCGACCTACGGCGACTCGAACAATTTCGTTTATGTGATTTTAGCTGCACACACGAGTGATACATACGTCTCGGGCACGCTATCCCCTTGGCAGCGAGCTTACAAACGACCGAGAAAACTCTATTTGAAAAGGCAATCAACGTCCGGGTGCAACAGCCAATGAAACCCACCCCGTTACAACCCGCAGGTCCGAGTCAGAGTAATCCAAGAGCTCTTAACGTGGTTATACACTACTTACCTAGGTAGCAATACCTGCCTACTTCCGGATTGGATTCCCGCTGAACCATTCTTTAGACTTTTTCGCCACGTATACGGACCTAAGATGTTATTTTCGTCTTGAGATACGCGAACTGCGAGTTGGAATACAATCGCGAATCTTCCGTTGCCTCGCGTTTCTTGACTCGAGTATGGTTTTTTTGTTTTCATTTTTATTTCTTTTTTTTTTTTCATTCTCCCTTATTCGTTCAAGGACAATTGCTCTCGGTATCATACTCGAGAAGCACTGCGTAGGACATTTGTCGCATCCGTGGTCCAATTAAAATAACCGTGCCCCGTTGAACCTCAATGGAAAAAGAGAGAGAGAGAGAGAGAGAAGAAAAAAAAAACGAAAAAGAATCAGCGTGAGACACACGAGTCGTAGGAGATACGAGAGCAAAAAGCCGCATGTATCCGGGCGATATTTGGTTCGCCACAATCTCCGCAAGGATGAAAATTTCACAAATTTTCCAAGTATAGGTAAAGGTATAGGTAAAAACGGAGATGTGGGTTTTGAGAGAAACTAAACCGTGGCGATCGTTGCAGGCAAACGGAAACACGCGTCGACCTTTTACCGAATTAAACAACACCCCTGTAAGCGCGTGGTGTATACGCGATGCTGGGATCCCGTTTGTTGCACAACAACTTCCTTTCATTTCGTGTCGGTACATTAGCAAAACTCCGGGGGCTAGTGGTAGTACCCGGAAATTGGTAGACATCCCACAGTGATATGGGCATTAAGCTCCACGCCTTTGCTCCTACCCTAATTCAAGCTCGAACCCAACCCAGGCAATGCCTTCTATCCTCCCCAAGCCCCGAGCCATGGAGCTTTTCCGGAGAATCGAGACGAGCAGCCCTTGCCTGAGGCACGAGATTCGAGAAAGTAAAAAGACGATTTAATTGATCCAGCGAGCTCGTGCA
Source organism: Ametastegia equiseti (assembly GCA_963989295.1). Taxonomy (NCBI): domain Eukaryota; kingdom Metazoa; phylum Arthropoda; class Insecta; order Hymenoptera; family Tenthredinidae; genus Ametastegia; species Ametastegia equiseti. Next base: position 10,359,324 of record OZ022393.1, read on the forward strand.
GCATGCGGGATAATTCGAGGCTAACTTTACTAACAATCTGAAGATCTTTCAACAGCGTATATACATACATTCGCAGGATGATACCAGCTACGGAATACAGATTTATATACGTATAGGATATAAGGAACGGGGAAACGATCCGGTATAGATATACAAGTTCAATCCCAGGTTCTCATGGATTATCCCTCGAGCATACACGCGATCATCCTGATGAGCGTGGAAATAGATAAGCTTCCGGGCTTTCATCCCCCAGGTACCAACACGCGTTCTTCTCTACTTCACATGATAGGTAGGTACTCGTACGCTTCTTTGCTTCACTATAATATACCTATACGCGAGGTCGAAACGAAAAGCTCCCGGTGAACCAACGTCGACGTCGTCGTCGGACGGAAGATGCAGTAGTGTCGTGGCACGGCGGCCTGGTGCACCTAATTGAGCTCGAAGCGGTGTCTCACCGAAGAAACTGGGGCACGGGCACCTCGTGCACGTACGTAGAGGTCTGGATCTACCACCTCGAGAGACGACGTCGTCGTGTGAAGATGAAGCCGATGCTGAAGCTAAAGCCAGCGGCGGCGTCGGCGTCTATTTTCGGGCCAGACAGAAGAAGACAAGGCGACGACGGTGGTATTGCCGACGCCTCTTCCTCTTCTGCTCGGTGCAATCCCCGACCCAGAATTAGTGAGTCATGGATTATTTGTGTTTATGTAATCTGAGAATTTAGACGCGACCGACGACTACGTCACGCGACTGACGACGCCCGGCGTCGCGTTGCCGCATTATCATTCCGAGTAGGTGCCTACAGCTACCGGCGCAAAGTCATCGTACTTTTTGGCGGCCTATACTACTACGCTTTTTCCTCATTGCGGTTATTTATGCTTACGACAACTCGCGGCGCCTATAATATCAGACTGGCTTCAGAGCACGTTTGACGGTATGCGCATAGAACGCGGAAAATCGGATTGGATTTCGATCTATTTTTCACGAAACCGCTAGGGTAATTAGTTGGGTAACAAGTTCGCGACAATCAGCATCCCTCGTATTTGACCAGTGAGTTACAACGTCGAAACTGTAACAACTTTGTACATAGTTTTGGGAAACGCTCCAGTCTTGTTAGCTGGGGTAGTTGCAGCTGGAGGTTGGAACATGAAAGTGGCCTTTCCGTGCTGCAGCCAGTTTGCAAAGTAGCGTAATTCGGCACCGACGGTAGACTCCGTTGAATTAGCAAACTTTATTCCGATGCACATATCCGCAAGTATATGGTTTTGAAGAAATCTTTCAAATCGACTAGGTACGTTTCATCGGCGGAAAAAGGGGCGGGGGGGGGGGGGGGGGGCAATTCCGCTGCGGAGTTGTTTGCAGTTTAAGGATATGAACGTGAGACAAAAGTCCTTGGGATAAAGAAACGGCGTGATGGTATTGAGCCCGATAGACGGGGGTCATCCTCCCGGACAAAGGAGCGAAAATTCCGAAAAGTTCGGGGGAATTCCCGTCCCCTCTCTTCCCCCCTTGTGTGGTTATAGGTATACCGGTATTCTGGAATTCTCGATTTCTGGAATTTGTGCAATTGCAACCGGGAGAAGAAGAGGCGTTTCTTGAAAGTTCGGTACAACGACGCAGAAGCATATAACGGCGCAAAAAGCTTCCCACTTACTTGCCACCACTATTTTCGATCGTTCGTATGCTTGACGGGGTATAGGGGACGTGGGACAAGGGGGACAGGGCGATAAAATTATCCGCTGGAAAAATTCGGACGGGTCTAAGACCTCGTTGAATATCGTGTCGAGTCAACCAAGTCACGGAAGGAACGTCTCTATATATTTTATTGCGGGAATATAACTCGGGTTAAGTTTTCCAAAGAATAAGATTCTCCCGGAGTGAACCATATAGCGGTACACAACCTCTTCCCAACATTGTAGTATATACGTATACATATATATAAATTCCATGCTTTTCAATCAAATTGTAACTGAAAAACAAGATGGTCCATCGTCTCGCGGAAACTCAAAAGTTTCCCTGCAGCATAGTTTACGCGGTTGCGAAAGAAGAGCGGGAAAACTTTTCGCGTATAGTACAAATCGCTTTGAAGAAACTCTAGTATCCATCGAGCCGTTGTTGTAAACTATATACGGTTGAATTGTGACGCATGATGAATTTTGGTAACGATCGGGGTACATCCGACATGTCTATATATTATACATATACCTCGTGTAAAATAATATGTTTCGAGGAAAAATTTGCACTAAAACGCGTACTCGGAGGACATTTGCAATTTACTTTACGACCGGCAATAATTGTCCGTATCCCCCATGTGTCACAGTTCCTACCCGCACTTTTCTCTCCGTATATTTGTGTATGTAGGTACTATAGTATACGTACGGGGTTGGGTAAATGTATTTATGTGCACCAATATCTTCGCTATTTATTGAAGGTACTTCAATAAACGGGGCGAGCCGACTTTCACTGTAAGTTATTATCGAAGGCAGCAGGTAAATAACAGACTTTCCATAGATTGCGCTATTTCAGAAATAAACGACGATAACAGAACTATAAGACGCAGAGATCGCTGGTAGAAACAACAGGAAATCAGTCATCGATATGCATTTGTAGGGTAGATCGAATATTGTCGATGTGTACGCAGGCTTTGTCAATAAAATCCAGTAGCTATACGTCCTCCTTAGCCGATATCAAGTTGATAGGTTGAATATACCTAACTCGGGATCACGTCAGACTAAAAACTCAATGTCGTGTTCCATCTCCATATTATTAATCATAAAAGTGGGTACCAACCATGGTGTACTAAAATCACGATCTGGTTTGCCTGACTGATTTTTATGGGTATATGAAAATAACGAAAACGTACGCAGCCACGCTCGACGTACGATACACGCAACGTAATATGGTATATCGCGTGAGAGAGCTGCACCAGCAGCAGCAGCAGCAGCAGCAATACGTTCACAAAGCCTGATAATTCTCTGTTATATCAATTACAACGGTATCGGACGGATTTCATATTCAAAGGCATCCGCTGTCACCAATCTCACGCGCGTTTCCACGGACGCCAATTCGTGTCCACTGACAATGATTAACACGCCAACATTTCCTATCTCATGGCTAAACAATGCGCGTAATATTTATCTGGGAGGTCAGTGGTACGGACGCTGAAACCGCAAACGATGTTACACATTGTCACTGCCATGTCAGAGCTGTGCCTAGTGTTAACAAGTCTCGACAAATTTTTGATCAAGCATCGGTATTTGGTATTCAGTTTTTCATTCAGAGACTGACGGATTATATGGTGGAAGTATCCGATTGTCCGAATCTTTTGGATAGCAAAAAAGAACTCGGTGATGCTGTCGGAAACGGTGCAAATTGAATTGTCGAATAATAATCGAGGAGAGAATTTGTGCGTACGTCCCTGGAGTCCTCGGGGCTTTCGGCTGGTATAAAACGGATATATTCCCTCTCATGAGTGCATTTTGCGGAACAGAATTAACGATGAAAGTGATCAAAGCGTTAGTTCTCGTGTTAATCGGTGTTCAACGAGCAAACAGCTCCGGGCCGTTCGTCCAGGAGGCACTGGCCAAAGTATTCGGGCCTTGGAGTCCATACGCAAAGTAATAACAAGCTACCGTAGCTGAACAATATTTAATCTGTTGATTGAATTGAATAGAAGAATAAACAACGAACCAATCCGAGCAAAATATCATTTGGACAAAAATCTGCTTCACGTTCTACAGAACGTACTATTCTTTGGTGTTGTTTTTTCTCTTCTCTTTTCCTTTGCATTTCATGTGTGATACTTATACTACTGGATTTTCCAGCATCCGTACTGTTCAGCTGTTGAATCAACTGTGCAACGAATCTCAGGGAGATGACGTGGTCCTGAAAGATGCCTGCTACGGATGTTTCTTCAGAGCCAGTAATCAACCTCCCGGATTCGTTATGCTCCTGACTATGAGCACCTGCGCGAACACATATCTCAACAACACTGACTATGGACACTGTCAGAGCTATTTGAAGGTAGAAATTTTTGTTATTTCTATACAAATAACAAACTGAGCTATACTGTAGAAATTTGACGCTGGAATACCATCAAAACAAGAAATCGACTCGTTTTACCGTGAGCAATAAAAGATCGGAGAAATTTTGGATTCCGCGGATTTTATACCGTGATAGTACAATGCTCTGTGATTCTGAATTAGCGTCGAGGAGTGTTTTCGAAATTGTGAATTAGACGGTGAACAAAGTTTGAGGATATCGACACTGTGGCGACGTACAGTCGACAAATTATGAACCGGGGTGTCGTGATAAGTCGTCTAAGGAAGAATATGAGACAAGTTGGGCGTCCATGACCAGTAGCAACGATCATGGTGCTTCCCTAACAATGCCAATTGAATAAAGTTTTGCCTAGGGTCCTCGAAAATATACTGACGACGCAGCGAGTTGATTTCGTACGGACTTGAAGTGGACGGAATATAAAACGTGTCTGTGTCCAAGTTATGCTCGACTCTCGGCGCGTTGTTAGTAAGAAGACGTTTTCGCAGGGTCGATGTTCGCGAACAATGATATGTAATTCCACAGTGGCGATCCATCCGTCCTTTCATCCCTTGACTACTATACATATATGTATATATACGCTTCTTTCAGAACGCAACCGACTCTATTACCACCCGCACAAATCCGAGTGTCGTATACTGTTCCTTCCTCGAGTGCATTCGTCAAGTCAACAAAGATATGCTGGTAATTGTATCTTTTCAATATTGTTTTTCTCTCTCGGCTTCATCAACCCTTAAACTTTCAACTCACTCACCCTGAACGTCACTTTCCCTCGTAGATAATCGAATGTGTCTGTAATCGTGAATGTCAATGATTATTTTGCGACATTTCAATTCACCCCCATGCATGCGAGGTGATATCGCACACGCTGAACCTTGTAAATAGTGTATATAAATTGTAAATAAACAGGAAGCGAATAAAGTAGGAGCGATCGATCAGAGGCGACTACTTCGATATACACGAGGAGTGTTGACATCAAGTAACAATGAACGTTCCACTTTTGCAAGCTTCTACTTTAGGCGACGAAACACGGGGAGGAAGTCGATTTGCGTGATCGTCGAGAGACCCGAGAGTGTAGGAAGTACCATCAGACCCGGTGCCGAACCTTTTGATCCAAGATAAATGATTTATTCAGGTGAATCGATTGACTGGCTGCATATTTCACACAACACTCGCTTGTATACTATATCGCACTGAATTTATCCCTCCCTTTCACGAAACAAACATTATTTTTCATTGTGCGAAAGAGAGAAAATGTATCGATTCATCGACCCCCGATCACAGCTTCCGTCTATCTTTCAGATCAGACAATGCGTCGGTGAGGCGGTTCGCATGTTCTCTACGTTCAACTGCACTGACGTACAATTGTCCCAGCTTTTCGTTAACACAACTGCCTGCGTTCTGGCCAAGACACGTTGCAGCTACTTGAACCCCATCACCGGCGCTGCACAAGACGACAGTTTTGCCAGTGCGCTGAAGCTGATATCGGTGAATGCCCTTCAGGTAAACTCTGACTACGATCTGACAATCATTCGAGTGCCTTTCATGCACTCGGCCAAGGGGGACGAGTGTGGGAAATTTCGTAATATTGATCAGGCCTCGTGGCCGTCGGTCGAATGCTAATTGTGCCTGTCAGTGTGTGTTCATTTCACTACATATTCGTTGTCCGTTACCGGAACTGGCCGAGTCCATCGCAGATCAAATTTGGGAGATCACGAGAGTAAATGAAACAAATGATTCAATGACTTGTGGCGATGCCAACGTGGTTACCATCGCGTTTTTGAGTAATTCTGTCGAATCAATTCCATCGATCATCGAAACCATTGCTACTGTATTTGTCGAATCTTGTCAACGATGAACTTGGCTGGTTTGAAAAAAGCTTCACATCCCTTCCACTTAGATTTAAACATCAGAGATCCTGATAGAGCCTCGAAAGAAAAAAAAACCAGCTAATTATATTATTTTTCGTCTGCAGGCCAATTAATATTCTTCGAACTAGTGATTTAATGGTATCATTCGAAACGCGGGGTAATTGACGTGCCCGTAATTATCTCAGTGAAACATATGAATAAAAAATAAATAAACGAATAAATTGGAAAACGGTGTCGTTTGCGAATTGAATTTTAATTGCTATAGGCAGTTGATCGAACGATGAACTTACATCTCTCTCGCAAAAATCAACACACGTGGCTGACACTTGGCACAGCGAGTCACTCCGCAGACGAGATTAAAGGAAAGGAATGGACTAAACTCGGAGATTTAATAAGCTTCGGAGTAACAAAGTCAAGTATGAAATATATAATGTTGTACCCATACCCACCTACGAATCTCTTCGGATTCGGAACAGTCGCGCGCGCGGTAACTTCGTTGAATAAATATAAGCACAATACAGGCGTATGTATCAGAATTGTTTGTACATGCGTACCTACGTACAAGACATACATACATATAGGTATGTACGTTATATAGATTAACGAGGTACAAAGGAGGATAAAGGGAGGCCCGAGGAGTCCGAGGAGTAGGTAGAGAGGTGGATAGGTAGGTTCACGAAGGGTGGAAGCAAGGGTGGAAGCGGGGAAAAGCCGGGAAAAGAGAAAGGATGAAGGAGAAAGGGGAAGATTGCGGACGTGGGTATTATATTAGAACTAATTCCTGCAGGATCCACGCGCATTGTTATGTAAAACCAACCATGACTCGACCGAGCATCCGCAGGGCTATCCCATGTTCATCGGCTTCCTTCGCCCTAACGTCATTCGGGACCGGAGCAACGACCAACGATGACTGGGCCCTTAGCACCCTTGCCCAAGTTTCGTTTCATCAAATCACCGCCATTCACTATCACATCAACTTTATACACTGCGGAGAATGACTCTCCTCGATGTAGAACCAGATCTACTTACTTGAAATTGGCATTGTTCATACATCCACCCATCATCGTCCATATAGCTTATATTATACTGCAGGGCTAGGTGGCACAGCATCAGAAATGGTCCTCGAAACATCGCTAGGGTATGCAACCCCAGTTATTGCCGCAAGTCGTTACGGTTGTGAGTAGTACATGGTGTAGGTACCTACGGTGTAACATATCGCGCCTCATCATCTGATCCGTTGGGGAAACTATGAACTTCGAGTATAAGCGTGAATATGTGGAGTCTACTGGAGGTGGAGGTGGTTTCGGAGTTAAGCGGGTTTCACACGTGCTAAAATAATTTGTCATCGGATGCATCTCTCCCATGACTCAGGCTCGCGGTTCCGCGTACGGCATCTGCATATTAAGTCAGATTGGCTCTCGGAGAATTGAGCCACGAGTTAGATTAACCCAAGAGCGTTTGTGTGTGTGTATGTTGGTAAGCGTGTACCTTATATACGTACACTGAAATGATGAACACATACGCGTGCAAGTACAGGCACCTAGATCCGTGAAACCGAGACACTCGTACACCTATACATTCATATTGCATTGGTTGTTCGCGCGTAGACGACTAATTGTAAGTAGAGGCAGTATACCGATACGTGGACCTGTATGTATGTATGTATGTTCATACCTACGTATGGAAGCATCCGTAGAACTAATTTACATATTTCGAATTATTTCGAGGAATGGGTTAAGTGGAGCATCGCCAGGACTCATCTCTTCCGCGAATCATTCGCTTATACTGGTTCCAGGCGGCTTCCAGTGGATTTCTTCGCATGAAAATATCATTCAAGACGTCCATCGTCGATGCATTTATCCTCAAGGGTTTAGGTTAAATGCGGACCTAGTTCATCGATTGTCTGATCTTTATATTTCAATTGAAAATTCAGCGACATGTATATATACCTACTATATGATACGAATGAACTTCCCTGGGTCATTACATTCGTATATGACAAGAAAAAAGTGCGCTACTATACTTCTGTCGAGGAAGCATGAGAATTTTTCAATGCAGGTTAATTAGAACGACTGCTTGGCTTTGTTGGAATAATTCTAGTCGAGTGAAAAAGAGGATAAAGAATAAATAACAAAGAGAATAAAAAGATTTGAACCTTTGAGCACAGCAGTCGTAGTTCTTCGTTTGATACGAGGACATAGTCCGTTTCTTCTAATTAAATGGGGGAGAATAGCAAAGGTAGGTATACCATACATAACGATAGGGGTGTATTCAATACACCCGAACAAGGGTGATCGATAAAATATACTTCGAACAATCACTCCTGTACCCTGTGCGACGAGACAAAAAAATAATGAAAAATAATGAAGGAATATACGTGTTATAGCCATACAGTGTTTGAGATGTGAGAGAAGCAAAATTTTCAATCAGTCGATTGAATGGATTGAAAATATGGAAAGACGCACGCGGATTTGCGAGGATTGGCACACGTCTTTTAACGTGTTATACATATAGGGATAAAATCAAACGAATCAAAAGTATTATTTATTATATATTGCTAGAAACCACCGCGTCATCGCGGAGTATTTCCATGTAGCCGTTATTGGGTAATTGCGTCATTGCTTATTTCCTCGTCTTCGACTTCTCTCCGCGCCCTCCTTCTATAACACACACGCACATTCTCTTTCTCTCTCTCACTCTCTCTCTCTCTCTCTCTGCCTATATAGTATGTGTCCCTCGGCATTGTCCCAGATTTACGTGATAATAAAGCGGAAGACGTAATTCCCGGTAAACGCGCGAGCATATCTATTTACGTTCTACGGTAATGAGGTAATAACATAATGTTGTAACGTTATGGTACGCGTTGCAATAACATCAGGAGAACCTTCGGCTGCTGGCTTTAGGTAGGTATATACGTATAGGTACCTACTACATTGTAAATATAGGAAATGGTTAATCGGTATGGAATGACGAGATGAGCGTGTAACGAAAGTGATGTCACTGGTATGACTCTCGCACGATGGCAATGCGCGTGACATGGTTCAACGCTATTCTTAGCACAATGACACCCGAGGAATGTGGCGTTGTATATTTTCATATTTCTCACTGACTATATGAGCTCCGAGGACAGCGAGGATTACAGCGTGGGCGTAAAATCTCCCGTTGTTATAATGCGAAAATACTGTTTTTCTGCTCTTCACTTATACAGCTGTATTATATGTATACGTTGTGGACACGTCTGCCAATATTGTACCAATTCTGTCTATTTTTTTTGTTTTTTTTTGTTTTCCATTTACTCCACGATTAAGCCTCTCCGGCGATATCGCGATATCAACCAACTCCGCGAACCTATGGGATATTTCTATACGTCTTGGGGTTTCAGAATTCTCTTCCTTGAACTCTACAGGGGATCGAAAGTTGCGAAATGCTGTAGTGTCTAAACTTGAATTAATTCGATTTTTGGTGAAAATTGAAGGGTAGGTACTTTGGGCGCAGTTTCTTTACAGTATTTGATAAAAATGGCCGATTAATTGGTTTTACGATGAAAGAAATTGAATAGTTTAAATCAAAGAACACAATATTCGTGATACGTGGAGGATTTCGGATTCAGATGGCTTGGCTTTTGGGCTTTTTTGAAAATATTTTTAACCACACATTCATGTATCATGTGGTGAGTTTTTTGAATCGAATTTTTCTACGTGACTTATTTAAATACACGTCATTCAGAAAGATTTGCATTCGCTTTTGGAAATCACATCGTTTTCTCACGGATCTAAATTATTTAGTAATAGTTTTATCGGACGATCAGTACAGGCCCTCCTCAATTTATGCCAAACGATGGCTAATTAACGACCCGCGAAAGGTGAGACCAACAGATTGCTAAATCATGAGGATAAACATTGGCGATGTACCTACCGCAATTTAGAGAAGAGATCAGATCCAGAATTTTTAGAATTATCATAAATTGAGTATGAATTCTCTCGGTGAGTAAGAAAAGGAAAAAATCGAGTGTGGGCAGCCGGTTATTTATGAGGGTACTAACACGTGCCACGAGGTAAATGAGTTTATAAAATTCTTGTTAAACAAACGATTGAATTACGCGTGTTTTGCGGATATATTTTTAGACCTTATCTTTGTACGCGTTCTAGCTTTCCGTTTATAAATAAAATCACCATTTGGCTAAACTTCACGAGTAGACGGCATTGAAAATCCTCCAAGCTCGCGCGTATTCTCCCGCCTAACCGGGATTCGATCACCAGGCGACATCTCTTGGTGAAAACGGCGAGCTTATTCGTTCACGATTTCAACGGCGATGCCGCCATGTGCCGAGCGAGGTCTTTGAATTCAAATCATTTTATACCGACATAACATTATTTTTCCAAACCTTCGTTTACTCCGAATGAATGAATGTATATATTTCATTTTCATTTACAAGCAAGTTCGAGGCAACAAAATCGATGGTCAATTTCTTGTTGGAAGTGAGTTTACGTGCTAGTTGGTGTTTTGAATATATTTAACAAGATTTGAAATCAATGACCGACTCTGTCCGTTAGACACCGTATGATAGAAATGAAAAAGTAATCATTTTTCGGTTAATTAACAGTCGGGTTAATTAAATTACAATCCCAGTCAAATTAGCGATTTACCGAGTCGCGACGGCGGGATATAAGTCTGCGAAATATAGATAAGCTAATAATATTCTTTGACGATTCACCTGAATCGAGACTTATTCATTATTTTTTATTGGGATATGAAAGATGAATAAAATCTTGAATCATTAGTGAAATGCTATCAAGTTCGGACCCGGCGTAGCAGGTGCTCAACGACCTTTCGTCTTATATCGCGAGTAAAAATCGCGTAAGAAATTGCCACACGTATACATGTGTAGAGCCAGGCTACGAGCGCCTAGCCACATAAAACAAACTGCTAAAATTAACGTATAGGTAAACGGCTGGCCAAAACCAGCCCAACTTATTCATACGGGTCAATTAGACTTTGAAAAAGTAATTAGAAATCGTAAAACTGATTATTTACGGTCGACAGTTGAGTTAATTAGACATGACACGCACGATAGTCACAGATAGGCGAGATCCTTCCTCTGGCTATAGCTAACCAATTATTATATAAAGTTTTATAAATTAGTCTCATCCTGTTTCGTTAGTCAAAAACCATGTTCAAAGATGTTAAGATAAATGAGGGAGCTTAGAGATTCTATCTTAATTTATCTATTAAGACATTTTCAATTCACATAAGATGAAGGAGAAGAAGAAATGATTTCCAGACACTACGTCGTAATTCACAATCAGTTGATTCATTTTCAGTTCGTATTTGTCACACGACTATAGGTATACGCATCGTCACCTGTTCCAAAGAAATAAAATCTTACACATAGGCGACGTCGTAGACGCATATTTATATAGAACAGATTGAAAAATTAATGGAGAAGAAAAATCTCTTAATCGTTTTACATAATTATAACAGCAAACTTCGGGATGAATGAAGCTTACGAAACGTCGTTGACCCAAATATATAAATTGGGGCAGGTGTTTCGTGACCGTGGTGGTATAATTCTCACGCGATATCCACGCCCTGTGTTATACAGTGAAATACAGTACAGTAACTAAGTACGCAGGTACCTGGTTTTGCCATTTTTCCTATTTCACGTTTGAGCAAAAAGCACACGGCGCACGTGACGTGATATATATATATATTTCTTTACGCTGTGTACACATATTTACACGTGGGTAATATCCACCCCCGAAGAAATACCGTGACGTAAGATTAAATATGCTTTTGAAAAAAAAAAAAAAAAAAAAAAAAAAAAACTGAGACAGAAAAAATAAAAATTGATAAAAGAAGATGAAACGTCTTATTGGCCGTTGGCTGTAGCAAATTGAGAAGCACGGGCGAATCAGCAGCTACACTATACGGGTGCTGTCAAAACTCAGACGCATAAATATCTCCGCAACAACTGTTGGCTATCACGCCAAAGCTATAACGTTATAAAACTGCTACAATCAACTAGCGATGGAGACGATGTAACTCGAACACGCGCAATTCACGGGTTTAGCATATATGAGAATCGAGGAAGCTGATTCAGAGAAAAAATATATCTCAGCTTGAGATGAGATCGATTCTAAGTATAAAGGAAAAAAGAAACATCAAAGTTTTTCAATGTTTCCAATTATAAAAAAAAAATCTAAAAATTTCTTAAGAAAAAGAAAAAGAGAAAGAAGGATGGAGTATATTTGATTCATGAAAGCCTCGGGAGTTTTCAAACGAGTAATACAGTCGTGACGCAAGGAGGCATTACGGCTATACGCCAGTGATGTATAAAGTCAAGTAGTTGCGAAAAAAAAGGGGATGAAATCAAGTGAGCTCTTGTCGGGGCTCCCGTCGCGGCTGTTATATACATTAGGGATTCGATGGAGTTATGTAATTCGGAATTTAGTCGGGAATTTCCTTTACCAAGTAAGGATTTTATACTTTCTATGGTTTCACGATCGACGGTTGTATATGTTCCTACAGAACCGATTATCCCGGTACATACCTACCTACCTAACTACCTACTAAATTACCTACCTTGCCCGACGCATGTAATAGCGGAATTACAATTAGGTAACAAAAGCTGCGAACCAAATGTACTTACCTACTTCCAGGGCGACTGATTATTAATCAAAGATGCATCAAATATACCCGCTCAAAAGTCTTGGCTGTTTCTAGAAACACTTTCAATACTTTCTATGTCATTGCAGTAATTATTCATGAACAATGAACATTCGGAAAACTAAAAGTTAAAGGAGTGAAATAGTGTGATAAGGTAAGTCATCCATCGTGCGTCTCTTTGATTTCTAGACGAAAATTTTGATCATTTATTCGTTTTTTACACGAACTATTGGAATACAGCTTTGCAATTGAATATTGGAAGTAATGGGGAAAAATCGCAAGAACGAATTTCATCGAGAAGTATTGAGGAAAGGTTTAAAAGTTAATAACGATACGAATGGGCGGTAGGACAAGTGTTTGTTTATATATCCTCCACTTCCTAGACAAGCAAGACTTGCCAAGCTGTATAGAACCAGGCTTACGTAGCTCGGCTTGGCCCTGGACTTGACGATGCTGTTGCTAGCCGCAAAATAGTATCACTTTTGCAAGAATTAGGAATTAGGCTAGAGATGAATTGGGGCGGTCAAAGCTTCCCCTGAGATTATTCTACTTGTTCGCGATGTAATGCAGTAGGTACGCGGGAAAATTAATATCCAAAGGATCGCGAGAAAATGCAATCGATTCGAGAAGTGTAGGTAAAATAAATACCTAGATGATTCACATTCAAGCATAATCAATATTTTGGAGGAATGGAACGATCAATAAAATTCTTGATACGAAAAATGAGCGAAAAATGTGTTTTTTGACAAATTAATTCCATCCACGTTAAATTATTTTTCATCAAAATTTGATGAAATACGGTTTTACCTACCTTACATTGAATTCTTCAGATTAGAAAGGAATGGTGCAACAGGAGCTGAAGTGACAATTTGAAAAAAGGAAGAAATTGCTTTTCCAAAAAATGTCCATATATTATCACCTGTACCTTTCGTGTTCCAACATCCCCGCGTTTCATAGAACTTTCGAAAAGTTGAAATTCGAATTGGTAGAATTTTTTACGTCGTAGACATGAACACTGGATGACATTTCCAAAAATTTGTGGACATTCTCGGGGGAGTGGAGACTTCAATTATATAGAAACCCAATAATTTCGGCTTCATCGTACCCACCTATTGAAAGAAATGACTGGTTTGACCCAATGAAGAAATCCGGCGTTACATAAAATGCCTTTAAGCACCTGTTATAGGTCTAGCAACGGAACGATTTAGAGCGAAAAGGAAACGGCGTAATCTTCGAGGCAATCAGACAGACATACCGGATGAGCGGCTAAGTATACTGCTGGCGGTACTTTTTCCGGGATGATATTTTTCCTTCTTCTATTTATTATCGCCGGGGGATCGATGGGATGCGCCTAAACCAGCACAAAATTCGACTCCTTTTGAAAGCTGAATCAAAGTAGCTACATGAATGCATACAAAATAAGCCGCATACGGAAGTAAAACTTTGAATGGGAATTTTCACAAATAAGTGCACGGATCTTCAAATTTTCACAGCCAAACGTCAGACTAATCGATAACGAGCATTGAGTGCCTTTGCCCGAAAATTCCGATAATTGCAGGTGAAATGGGCCCCTGAAAAGGGTGCAAGATTTTAAAAATTAAAAATGAGTTTGACGTCACTTGTGTTTTTGGTTTAGGAAACTTTCAACGTGAAATTATTTTTAAAATCGGCGAACTAAGGAAGGGCTATGCGAATTGGGCCCCTAAAAAGAAAATTTTTAGGGAAACGTTTTTCTTGCGCACGTTTCCATGTAATTATTAGTCAAGTGTTTGAATAATTGACGCCAAAGATGTGCAGTACCTGAATGTATAATTAAAAAAAACATAGTTCTGGCGAGGACGTTCAGAACGCTTGATGCAACGGTCAAAGATAGGTAGATATAGGTACGTTTCTGCGTCCACGACCCACTTCCGGGTACATCCCAATTAGTTAATTAACCAAAATTAAGTGAACGTCAGAATGGAGCCGCTCCCAATTACATAATTACAACTTTATACCTGACAGAATTTCCACTGCAAGTTTTGACGCCCTATTTATAGCTCCCCTGTGTTTTCCAAGATCGAGGTTTCTTATGGATTTCTCAAGCTACCGGAACACAGAGACGAATTCATAATCTGCCAATTTGACGATTTCTTGAAACGAAAATCGTACTTTTACCTATGAGGGTTCGAGTCTAGCCCCCCGAACACGAGCTCGTCGCCCTATAACAAACGAGACGAACGAATATTTAAGAATCGTTCCCGAAGCACAATCGGTCTCTTGAACTAATTAGACTGGCTCAATTTCCGGCTGTCTCGACGCTCTCCGCGCTTGCACTTCCAATTTGATAATTGGAAAACAACAATTTTCTAATTATCGCTCCGTTTCGGTTATGGCTATATGCAATGTCTCTGATCCGAACAGGTACGTAGAAAATCATGAGGAGAAGTAATAGACAGAAAAAGAACTGAAACAATATATGACAAATTCAATTCTACATTTATTAGTTCAATCCGCCTCTCGCCATCTCGACAAATTACAATAGACTGAAAAAAACAACAAAAAAAAAAAAAAAAAAACTGTTCCGGGTGTGAAATCGGCCTCATTAAACACCCCGTAAAATTTCCCACTCCTCGAACACGCGACGCGTGTGTGTTCAGCGTACTATGTGGAGTAAATGTATGGGTGATGAAAAATCCGAATACGTAGAGAGGGATATACTGATCTAGCGTGCCGGTAGACGCCGTCCAGACTATGTGTTGGTCCGGTCGGTTCAGCTCGATCAGTCTGCCCGTCTGTCTGTTTGGCGTCTCATTCCCTCGGCCCAGACACGAGCCCCCCCCCCCCCCCCCCCCCCGGTATTACGGTCAAAATCCAGTTATAGCCATAAGCTCTGCCGCCAAAGGATGGCCGGTTAATGCCTTGGTGAACACCAATGTCTAAATTGGGATTATTGTTTCTGGCCAAATTCCCTGCAGAGGCACGCGGGGAAATTGAATTGCCAGAAATTAAATTCCCCGCGAATTATTGCATATACCTATAGGTACCTATACTCATACCTATATACCTATCGCGTACTTCGATCAGCCACGTAGATATGTGTTATAGGTATGAGCTTGCGATGACGTAGTTTTATACCTACTTTTTCTCTCCATTTCGAAATTGAATTTTATTTTATCGAGTAATCAAACGGGGCGAAAGTTCGTCAAAATTACCCAAAATATTCGATTATGGGAGAAAAAAAATTACGTTCTGTTAAAAACAACTGATGTCCGCCACATGAAACTGTTTCCAAAAGTCACACGGAAACGATCAGAAATTGCAATTCTCTTTCAATTCAGACTGTTTTCGATGTATTTTCATGTTGTTACGTTTCAAATGAGCAAATTTTTTCTCCAGAAATCGCATCATTTGTTAAATCGTGATGACATGATCAGGGAAAATCCTGATTAATATCAATTTACGATCAAATGACGATTACCCATAGTTATACCTAGGGTACTTACTACCTAATATTCTTCAAATCGCCCATTTTTTCGATCGGACTTTTCTCTCGAGGATACCCGAGGCTCTTTGTTGTGTGACTAAGCAGTAGGGAGAGTTTGATTATTTTCCAATTACATAATTGATTGAGATGACCGGAATGGGGATCAGCGATGGTCAATTGATCCGAATAAAAGTGTCCCTGCAGATTGAAATTAAGATCAATGAGATCTCTGAGAATCCCAATGAGAATGGGAATGGGAATTGAAATTGTAACATAACTGCTGCTGCAGCATATCAGTGACCAGTGCCAGTGCGTGTCGTAAAAGCAAATTGTCCTCTGCTTCTTTTAGAGTATATCTCCGAACGCAAAAGTACCGGCTTCGAATACGCGGGCCCATCGATTCGAATGAAATTATCGGCGATCGTCAGGGTGATTGTCGATCGTCTCTGTCGATTATCGAGACTGACGTTTATGCCGAACCAGCGGTGGTTTCTACTTTGCTGATTCCCAACCAGCACCATTACACGGTTTGACGACACGAGATTGGTTAAACAGAGTCGAATATCGAACGCAGGCACCTACACGTCTATTATACCTATGGTTCAGGACACGTGGCACACATGCCCAATCTGCAATCTGAGACATGTATCAGCCATAGGTATCGCGGGTGTATATTGAAACAGTCTAGTGTACGTCTGATGCTAGAGAATATATTCCGCAGCATTTATAGGTGCTGAGAATTTCGCGGGATGTATCTAGAGGCGGATTCTCTAACTGAAATTATCAGACAGGTGGGGTATGATGTCATTTGCCGAAGAAAAATACAGAATTTACTTCGGTTTGAGACATTTCACCGGACTGTTTCATTTTACTTGAGGAAAATACGGTTTGACTGATAGTGAGAGTTTCTTTCCTATTTTGATTTTGTAAGTAATTCAAGTTCGGTCTGGATCACGTTGAATGATTAGAAATTGAATCAGACATGTAGGAGTCAGGGGGAAATTTTGAAACTGATCCTTGCGTCTCGATTCTACAGTTTGCAGGACATCTGTGTTTCAGGGATGTGTTCGGAACGATGAAAAAAGTCATATCTCATTCCCTCAATACAATGAAAAATTCACTTTTCGATCAAATATGTTCTACAAAAATTGACAAGATATTGATTTTTATTGATCTAAGGGAACTAGAGGTCTCATCTTGAATCCAATCTTAGGAAATCTTCATATTATCGCAATAGCGTTTTAAAGACGTCCCTGAAACGTGAATGTCCAGATGCCCTGAAAGCGTGATTGAGACGCAATTAGGAGCATTCTGAGATCCGTAGTGTTTCCCAATTTAATGGCGAAGAGCCCTCGCGTTTTTTTGTTTTTTTTTCTGTTTTGTTTTTTATCAGTTTTCAATTTCAGATTGAGACCTTGTTAGTTTGAAACACCACTTACACGATCCAGACTCAATTTCATATGGAAAAGCAAAAAGAAACGAGATAGAAATTTTCCACTTAAGGTATAGGGTTTTCCCTTAATACTAGACGCGTAACTTTCGGCACGTATCACGGCTGCTCTCGATAGCCAATAGCCTAGATAGTTTGCTTTTTAACGAGCTGAAAATCTCACCATGAAGCGAGGAGCAAAGACCCCAGAAAGATAGGAACGCGTGCTCGACCTTGGTGTTCGCAGATCCGAGGATGAATCTTATATAGGATCGTATCTAACGCCACGTGCCAACGCGTGGGAAATTATTTCCCTCGTAGGTGGGTAGCTGGTGGGTGGATTTCTCCTCGTATTAAGCCTTCCTAAATATAAGTTCCGAACTTTTTCTCACTCTCTTTTTTTCTTTTTCTTTTTTCCGTTTCTTATTTTTTCTTTTCCATCTTTTTCTCTCTGTTTTGCTCTTTCGCACATCGCTAAAAGAAACAAGAACTGTATACGTGTCTGTCTCTTTAAACCGCGAGAAGTAAACTCGCGTTACTGTACGTAACACGCGTGTCTGCAAGTTTAAAAGTCAGATTTAAGCCCGAGGGAGCTGAATATGTATGTCTGATGGCAAGACCGTAGAGTTCCACGGTTTCTTTAAGGGTAAAAAGCAAAATGAATTCCGTAATGAAATGCGAAAAAATCTACGGAAATAGAATTTCGCACCAAATGTGCATTTTCATACCCTATTAATTTAGACGAAGATTTTCCCCCTGCTTTCCTACGATATTCTCAACCGTATACGTATACCGTATGACAAAAAAAAAAAAAAGAAAAAAATGTTGCGCAAAGAAAGAGAAGAAGAACGAGACGATGTCGTTGTAATTTGTTCTTCAGACAATAATTTGGCTTCCGATGGGGCGGAATTGACGTCTCGAATTAAAAAAATTCCGAATTTATTTGAGACGCGATTCTGAGTTTCTACAAACGTTAGAGTTCAGAAGTTTGAAATTCCAAAAGGTCGAAATGCAGACAGCCCAAAGATACGAAAGTTGAAAAGGCAGAAAGTCCAAAAATCCGAAAATTTGAGGAAAACTCATGACAAAGCCGTGAAGTTAACGACGTCGCGTCTCGCGAATCCCGAGATTCGGAGGTGTGGCCTTTCGAATCTTTGGCTTTCGGAATTTTGAACCTTCGGTGTTTTTCCATTCGGAGTTTCCCAAATTGGCTACGTGGACTTTCGGAGAAATAATCTTTCCAAGTACTCTCAGTCGGTAGTAGAAAAATCCTGAAATTTTCTCCTTTCGCAGCTTTTGAAATTCGGAATTTCAATCCCGTCCCCTTTCGAGGACGCTATAGGTATCAGCTTTGCATGATGTTCGACAGTACGTCACATGTTTGTTGAAAATATGGTTTGTTTATAATCCGCTATCGTCCTATCCTATGCTGTACTATACCCATATACTCTACTATACAGCGGTAGAAGCACACGCGGAAACAGGAAGCAATAATTGAGCATCTACCGTATATATTGCGCAGCAGACAGCGACCAAAGTGCTTCAACCCCTAGGGGCGGGACAAGGTCGCCGTCACGGGGTGAACGGCCCTAGGCTATTCCCAACTAGTGCTAGGTTTCGCCATACGAGATATATACATATATACATACATGTACATGTATACATATACGTAATCGTATTTCTTTTCCTTTTTCTTTTACCTTTTCATACTTACATCTCTTATCAGCTTTTTGAACCTATGTGCGGTTTTGTGGCAATGTTGGAATTAGGTCGTCGTGATATAAAATACAATAATATATGTATGTATCTAGGTATACGCATCGTCCTGAAGTATACTTTTTGAAGAAAAAAAAAATTGTACATAATATATTCCATACCCGTACCTACATGAGGAGACATTGAAAAGAAAAGAAAAATTCAACTTTGACCCTGCTTTCCATAAAATCAATAAAAATCATTTAAAATTCATAGCCAAAAAAGAAAATTTCAAGTATAAACTTCGGAGTGTAAAAATTTGAAAATATGGGTATCTAACTATCTACACTGTTGGTGTTAGAAAAAAAAATGTTCCAGTAGGTCCACTACAAATTTTGTGTTAATTTTGACACTTTTTTCTAATCAAAACAATATAAATAATGTTGTTTCAACTAACAAAACGTGTCAAAATTAACACAAAAATTATAGTGGACCTCCTGGAACATTTTTTTCTAACAGTGTAATATCACTACCATTCTACGACATTGATAAAAAGAATACATAGGTGAATGAATGAAGCAGATTCGAATTTCATAACTACAATTATTATAATGGTAATTCTCCATCGTATCAATTGCACAAATTAATTGATTGGAATATTATACCCGAGCAGGGGAGGGGGGGGGGGAGCCGACCAGAGGTAGATGTAATACGTATGATGAGTTGATTGCTTATAACTACGGGAGTAAGTGAAACGAGCAACCGATTAAAAAAAATTTCCGCATGCATGCAATGGGTTTCAATCGAAACCAAATCAGAATAAAAGAGTAATTAATTTCTTAAGAAAAATTCGTTTGTTTATTTGTTTATATTCATTTTTCTTTCGGAATAATTATCAATCAATTGCTATAAATCTATCTGCTAAAAATGGGGGAACATTTCTATGGCATTTTGTTAAAACGCAGCTTCAATTAGATTTCTGATGAAAATCCATTTCGTATCTTCGAACATCGGAATTTTGTATTTAGAATAATCGCGAGTCACATAATGCAGGTAATTCAATGAGTCAGAGTTAGTGGTGGAGGATAAAGAAGGAAGACTTGGAAGAAAAAAACAAAAAACTGGCAGAGATTCGCAACGAAAAAAACGAGGAAAAAAAAACGGGAAAGCCGAATGATTTAAACCAGTGATTTAAATCACTTCCTTTAAATCATGCCAACCTTTGTATATACACATAGTATATACGTAACTTCGCGTCTAAATAAAATCTAAACCGACGTTTCGAAAATTATAAATGAATATAGTGTCAGGCGCATATGTTTGGCAAAATTGATGTAAAACTCGGCCCACCTACGCATTGTATATATATATAATTTTTATAGCGACAAGAATTGTCTGAAAGGAATGATTTTTGCTTAAATCCATAACAAATCGAGTGTGTATTTAAAACGCGTATAATTTGTCTGGCTTAGAGTTTCAAGGCGAGGTGAGGGACGAGGAGGAGGCACCCGGGTAGCCTAGGTGCTCTGATTTGAGGTCACGCGAATAGACGAGGGAACCACACGTGTAGTCTGTTTCGACGGACTGATCGTTTTGGCCCGAAACTACCTAAGTATAAGTATATTATATACACACTTCACATTTCACGCTTTTCAGACAATTGGCTGGCAAAATAAAACTCGAGACATTTACTCGCAGTTTGCGGATTTCCGCTGGAATAAACGTCACATCCGAAATAGCGGTTAAGAACGGGACTACGACGTCATACAAGCTCAGATACCCACGTACTTAGACATACAGGGCGTTTCGAAAGTATCGTTTTCATTTGTGTTTTTTGTTTCTTGTTTTTTCGATTAATTAATGAATTTAGTTCAATTATTCTGCCGAATCTTTCGCAAAACCGTAATAATGCAGTCGTGAGAAGCTTCCTAAGAATCGAAATACAAATAAAAAAACCGACAATTATCTGAGACCGTATCCATGGAACTTCCAATAATATCAATCGAGCAGGTAATCGTCGTATATTGTCATAGATCCTGTGATAAGAGATACACGTTTATATCTTTAGATTTCAAATTGCGTTATTAGATGAATGCCGACGTTGTAAACAATAATTTTATACAACCAAAGTATACGAAGAATGAACAGATATACATTGGAAACGTCGGGGCATGAGTGAGTCTCAAAGTATTAGCCGTGAATTGCGAGCAATTTTTCATTTCTCGAACATGTTTCTCATAGCAGCTGGTGAATAAATTCGCAATCAGAAATTTAGGAATTAAATAACGGACGTTTAGGGAGTTGCACGAAGTTTTTTTCATCGATTTCTAGCCGAGGTACCAAACGAAAACTGCGGTAAATAACGAAACGCTATTTCAACAAAATAAATAAATCAAAGAAATAACTAGTGTACGATGCATGAAAAATTTTCATGTAAATAAATCCAATATCACGGATAAAAAAAATCTTTCCACTGTTTCGAAAACTTTATATTGAAATGAAACACATACGTGTATGAATCCTGAGTATGGTTTTTCCCTGGTTTGTCGATTTTCCAAACGATTGAAAACTTTGAAGTAATCTCGATTATCTTCATCAGCCCAAATTTTGATACGATAACAAATAAGAACGAACGAATGAATCAATGAATAAATCAATAAAATCTACAAAACAAAAAAACAAAAAAAAAAAAAAAAACAATAGTACCTGAAAGACAAAATAAAAAATAATGTAAAAGACGTAACTGTACAGGTATACGTCTGGTTAAACATTCCTCTACACACCGATAGACGTATATGCATTTATGGGTGTATCTTATACACAGGGATTATGCAGATAGACAAACGTATCCATATCTCTTCACTAGCACAGTGACAAGTCTCGTCCTACTGACAGAAATCATCCCGAAGTTGTATAAACAACGTGTGTCGGGAGATCTGCCGTGTGGTCATATTGTGCGTCTACACACATGTTACTCTACGAGCGTTTGCGCGTTCGGCAAGAGTGAGTAAGTAAGTAAGTAAGCGAGTAAGTAAGTAACTAACTGAGCGAACGATTGTGAATTGTGTAACAACACGACGACGAAACCAAAGGCCAATACATAATACGAGTGGTTTTCGTTACGTATAGTTATACGGAATGAATGGGAAGTGGGTCTTGACGTTGCCGGGGATGTGGAGGAGGCAAGAGAGAGAGAGAGAAGAGAAGGAACGGGGTAGGGTGAACCGGCACAGCTGAGCATTGATAAGGGGTCACATTGACCCCTGCCGCCTGGGTAGTATGAGTGCGAAACACACGCGGAAGCATTAAATGTATAAAGAGAGACGAGCGTGTGTCGGAGGGTCGCGCGTGCGCCTAGGTCGTATACGTATATTAACAAACGCAATATTCCCGCGTGTGCGTGTCGCTGTTGTATACCTACACGCAATAATTCAAAGCTTCAAAGTTATGCTCAACTATCTCTATCTCTCTTTTTCTCTCTCTCCTTCTTTCTCTTTCTCTCGGTCATCTGTACGCGACCGTCGTCAGTTGACGGCCGTATTTATAGGTTATTAGCAAATGGCATTACTCACCATCGGTACCGGGACCTCGGACATCCTTCGGCCAATTATTCTCCACGTTTAAAAAGCCGGGTTGAATATCTCTCTCGCGACACTATCCCGACACACACGGAACCGCTCTTCAAATAGGAAAAACTGTCAGCCATAGTGGATGGGCCCGCTTCTCGGGGCGATCGAATAAAACCGAATAACGCATAGTGGCGCCATCTCTTGCCAAACCGGCCAACTCTCTAGTCACTAGAGTTCGAAAGGCCGCTTCAAGTGGAGCCCGACTCGACGCTAGCGCCGAACCAGTATGGCCGACGTCGGGGACAGTTTAATTAGTGACAAGTGAATTCGCGACGGGGGTTTCTTTTTATTCATTAAACCCGTGCCCTGTGATTTTATGTGCTTGTTTAACACTGGCCGCAATTTTCACAGGCCCTTCGAGGGCCCGGCAATAAGGTAAGTCGTTCAATCCTTATCCATTTTATAGAAAATATTCGAATTATTTGTCTGAGACGGTGCTGGTCATGGTTTACCCGAGTCGTGGAATTCCGTTTATCTTTTTTTTTTCTCCTCTTTTGTTTCTCATTCGATTTTTGATCGGATAATTTCGATTCGACAAATTTCTCATTCTCGCTGACTACTCAAACCTCTGGTCATTGTTGTGGGGCAATTAACCCCACCTTATTTCGCGTCATTTTATTCCCGGTATTGTATTCGATCCAAAGAATTGCAACTGACATCCGTCTCCCTACAACTTCCGCACTCGTGCCTACGGTTCCTCTTTTCATATGATTCGGTACGATTTTGTTTACCGTAGGTTCGTCGGTGTTGTCGGTTGCGTTACGTCGTGTTATGTTATGTTATGTTATGCTGTGTTGTGTCGTGTCGTGTCGTATTATGTTATCCTAGGCCTCCCGCAGCGCGCGGACCCCTCGATCGTATTTATTATACGTATGTATGTGTATTATCGCGCCGGTAAAAACAACCGTTTTTTTTATCGGTTCAGCTATTGTCGCACAGGTGGCGCCGCTTGTATCGACAACTCGCGTTTAAAGGGACGAACGATTCGAACGTTTGTTTATATTTCTTTTTCGATTCGTCCTACCGCAGTTTTCATCAATTCTTCATTTTCACGTGACTCTGTTATGACGTAGATCGATTTTGTCCACTCCGTTTCTCTCAATTCATCTTCTTTACTCCAATTTTTAATTAGGGTATAGTCCGCAACATTAACGCCACAAAATTATCGGTCAAAATTCCTCATTTCATGGCTTGAACGGTTGTAAAACAGAGAAATACGGTTTGCGTTTTCTCCAATTCAGTCAAACACACCTTCCTTTTCTAATTTTCAACTATGAAATTCGAGTCACGAAGTAGTGAATTTTTTCCCCCAAATTTTTTATTGGCTATTCGACCAACAGGCCTGCAGACTCTCAAACATCGGGAATCTAATGGATTGTTCATTCAATGTATTCTTTGTTCATTTTCTCTCATAACTTTAACATCAAATTCAATATCATTCCTAAATTTGGTTTTTCTGGTTTCGGTCAAGATGACCCTAAAATAACACTTATCGTTAGGCAGAGATTCGACCACGCTTGAGCTGAGAAGAAAAATGTACGTATGATTGTCCTTTTTTATCTCAACTTAAAACTAGATCCTCTTTTAATCTCAGGATAGGATAAATGTTATGAAACGCTCACTATGGAATAATATGTCCCCTAAAGGTACCGTACCTCGAAAATATCACCGATGAATTTCGTCAAAAACACTTCAAGAATGCAATACTTGTGATTTTTTCAGAGTTAAAAAAATCACGTTTTTCCGGCTTGCGAATATTTTTCCCCATTTCGTTACTCGATTCCACGTGTAAAGGCAGTTGTTTTGTATTCTAGAATGTTCATGAGGTGTGCTTCGTAATTTTTAGGAGCCTTTTAGAAGGATTTAGTATTCTCACAGCTGTAACTGTGTATTTAAAAATTAAAAGAAAAAAAAAAAAAAAAAAAACACCGAACGGGAAATTCCGATCCCTTGCAACCAGGGCGAGTTAATATTGTTTTGTTTTTTATCCCGACATTTTGATTAATAACTATTGAGCCCTGTTAACAAAAGCAAAAATATATCACTCAGCACAGCGAAGATATTATTGCCATAGCGTAACGAATGATATTTTCGCAACGTTAGTTCTGCGAGCTTATACCAGGGAGTAAAGTGGTGTCAGACGTTGGAAATAGCTCGAAGATTAATGAAATACTTTAGTCAGTGTTTGCCTTCTTTCTTTCTTGTGTATTCAATAACCTGCATTGCTAAGTCTTACGGAAGGTGTCTGTCTGCCTCACGCGTTGGAAATTCTTGTTGATATTTTCAAGAGGGATTTCACGTGATTGGTTAACATCCGGTGTGGATGCGTCCGTGTCGTTGACTCGATCAAAAAGATCGAAACGGTTTTTTTGCCTCTTCTAGATTACGTTGGTAGTTCCACGTATATCACGTGTTATTATAACACTATTGTTATTTTTCCCGGTCAGCCTTTCGTACCAAAATTTACGTCAACATTTGCATGAATACTCCCAGGTAGTTATAGCTAATATTTACTGTTGAAAATTGTCTCGTGATTCATAAGCGTCTTCAACGACTAGTTGAAATATCGTAGGCGTTGGAGCTGTTCAATAGAAAACCGACGAGAAAAAAAAGTATTTACCTAGTACTTATAATTCTTGTCTATCGACTAGAACCTGCGGTGACGGTGTCTAATCGTCCGACAAATCTTTTGACATTTTTTTCACACCGTGTCGATAACGGTCTTGTACATATCCTCTGTGAATCCATCGAACTTTGTATTAATGCGTTTATCATAGATTCAATTTCCGTAGAAAAAAGCACAATATTATCGATACAAACAATCCGCGTAATATTACCGCGTTGCGTATGGCGTATATAATATAGGAATACGACAATAACACATATCGAGACGTTATACTTTTTTATAATAATTGTTTTCATATCTTTATTTGCTACTCCACCACACGCAGATGTTGAACAAACGTTGTTTTTGTTTAAATTGTTTCTCCCGTATCTATACGTACTGGAGAGAAAATACAATAACAAACATCGCTTGCTATCACAACATACATTTTCGCCATTGGTATTATTATTGTAGGTATGCAAATACGAATTCAATTATTACCGATGTATTACTTGCCCGTGTTATAACGTCTAATCTTAAGAACCATACGGCGACGAAAAGGCGCGCCGAATTTATTATGCATATTTATTCAATTCATTCGAAAGAAGATGAGAAAAAGAAAGAAGATAGAAAATCAGAGAGTTTGACTCATTGAAATTATTCCGCGATGTTTGATTCCCGAGTCTTAAAAACTTCCGAAGTAAAAAGAATATCCTTCGATTCATATAGCCAGGCAGAAGTTGATTCGAGCAAAATCATCTTCAGCTATTAAGGCAAAGGCGAAAATAGCATGGGGCTATATAGTTTTGTGTTTCGTTGTAATTATCCGCACTTCTTACTCGCCAAATCTGTTTTGCCGTTTTCACCGAATTCCTCGGATTGTTCGGACGCTTAGCGTTGTGGTAAAGAAACGTATAGGTATTTCGTGTAAAAAAGTTGAAAAATTTCTACCGAACCTTCATGCTTGAGGTAAAAGAAGTCGACGTCGCGCGAGCTGCGGCTACTGAACGACACGCGCTCGCATCCTTCTAACCTCTCGGACCACACACGTTGACCATAATATATAATGCAAACGTCGCGGCCACAGTAAATCGCCCAAGAATCTGACTCCTTCGGAACGCAGGAATACATTCATTTCCTCCCAAAAACGGCACGAATAAAAATATACGTATGTATAAATCCAATATTTACACGATTTGGAATTTTTCGCATAGTTTTGGAGGAAGTGGGTGAACAGATTCCGGAACGTAATTATCTCGAGAGACCGCATGAAAACTGCAAGATTTTACTCGATAATGAAAATAAAAATGAGGTTGAAGTTTGTTGCATTGCAACGATCAGATATAACAGCGAAAAATTCTTTATTTCGTGACTCGAACTGTTCAAAAATAGTAAAAAAAATAGATTTAAATCATGAAATAGTGAATTTTTCGAAAAATTCCGTTACGAACTGCAACTTCATGGAGAAAATTACATTTTAACTTATCTTCAGTCAATTTCCGTTGTCATCAGATTGAAATTTGATTATCTTTGGAAAGGAGAATTCACACTCTTTCAGGCTGATTTTCAGTATACACTATTCACTTTGAAAAAAATCTCGATTATTCGTGAGTTGAAAAAATTCGGCTCAAATCTGTGTACAGAAATCTGGTTACTATTTGTTTTTTGCTTCTTTTTCTTTGGCCATAGTTTTCAGAGAAATACCGTTGAGATTGTCATGTACGTATGGAAAATATGATAAAGAAACTCCTAGGCTACATAGGCGACTGCTATAGGCAGCTCGTCCAGCATCGCGACAACCTTGCATCACCCTAATTGTAGGCTAACCTGATTTATTCATGAATCTGCCCACACGGTTCTGTTCGCACCTGCATTCGTTCGTTCTGTCAATTATATGATCTATATCTCACGACTTCCATTCAATTTTCGAATCACGATCACGATTGCGCGCAGGGCGAAACCGGAAGCGGTCATTACGCCCTGGGGCAGATTTGTGGCGATGCCTTCACCGAAGTACAGCTTGTGCCTATACGTTCGTATTATAATAGACTAGGGGTATTATAAATCTGCTAAATGTTTTACAGACGAGACGAACTGGGGGCTATTCGCTCGAGGTATGGATGCATAAATTCGTCGAGAAATTTGAAGGAAATCGTTGGTAATCGATAGGATATCATCACAAATCATTCAAATTCGTTAACCTAGCGGAATTCGGAGTAGGTACGGATGATTCCTGACGATTCCTTTCGATCTTCTGCTACTTTTAGTTTCAAGAAATCGCCAAAAAGAAATTTAAAAACTTTGAACAATTTTTAGCGATCATCCCCCAAACTGAAAATGACGATCAGAAATCGACCGCTTCGAAAGCAAGAGTTTGTTTATACCTGGTTCATACAGGATTTGCTTATTTTCTTCTCATTGCAATTGAGATCAGATAAACGCGCTACGTGAATCTGAAAAACGTAGAGGATATATTTTTGGCTATTTTACATCCCGTTCGAATTGGTCATTTGTCGAAATTTAGTAGGTACCTATACGCTTGAGGTTATCTTAATTTTATTCGAACGAAAATATCAGGCTTCCCATAAAGAAGGTGTAATATATATTATATGTATATATATATTTTGAGGGTTGCAGACTGCCGGTGTCAATTGTGGGCGGAAAAGATACTGCTGCCCGAGGTGTGTATCTATAACCTATATCGACACCTACGGCAATATTGTTTATTTCAATTTTGGCACGGGCCAATATCTGGCACTGTTTACACACCCGTATTATTATACATAGCAAATTAGCTGGCAGATCCTATAACCTTTTTGTTGAGGTATTACTGTCATACTGGCAGCTTTTGAGAACAGTTTTGATTTATCGTACCACACGCGTTAATACTCGCCTAACGTCTCGCGTTTCCTTCATACGTCCGATGCGTACCTAGGCCGGCTGTAAAACTTTTCTAAACCGATCAAGGTGACCAGCTTGTCGCAGTTGAAGAAATAACAAAATCAGCCCAAAATATTAATTCATTTTTTTACCCAAATTTATTTCACATCATGATGATTGTCTCGAGTCAAAAGATCTGCTTCAATATTAGGCACAACGTTGTTTCGACTTTTTACTTCCCTCTTTGAAAAATGGTTCAAAATACAATAATAAACTGACAATGAATGTAAAAAGTTGAAATATCCAATTTCTTAATTAGGCCAAGTCATCTGCAAGTTATAAGTGAGACAGAAATGTTCAATTTTTTCGAGAATCGATCGTATCATTTCTAATAAGATTTCAAATTTGATTTCTAGCACTCAATTTATGACGACACGTATTTTGAACAATCTTGATCATAGAGAACTCGAATTGGACCGAAGGTATGCCTAAATTCGTGCAGCAGGTGTTTCTAGATGAGACGATCCGTCTTGTGATATGAAATGAACTTTAGTGAAGGAATAGATTGATTTTGGACTACGTACGTTCAATTTCTCTTACTATAGACTTTTTAACGGATTAAAGCGTACTAGTTTTTTATTCTTGACTTTGAAACTTGACTTTTTGAACTTTTTTTTATTCATCTGATCACGTGATCGATTTATTACCGATCTTCGCGTGATTTTCCTCCCAGTATCTTATGGGCTGGATTTTTGGTGGTTCTTGTAAGTTCAGCATCTCGTCTGCGGCAAGAATTTCGTTCAACTTATTTGTGTGTATATATATACTATTTTTGTAAAACGACATGATCGGAGGTGAGCTTTTTTTTTTCTTCTTAAACCTCGAGTTTCTCTGTGATTCTCGGTGGTATTTTTCCTATCGTCTTCTTTTGTTATTGGTTGGGAATAATCGTTTCACCGGGCGTCTTTTACGACGTTGGACAGACTAAATAACACGGGACTGTCGCCAGGCTTTGTGTCTTTTTATTTTATTCGTTTTATAGACGTGCCGATCCTCCTCGACGTCGCTAACAGGAGCGTCGGATTAGATAAAAGACATTTCGTCACTCTTTCCCGACTGTCGCACCTACTAACCTCCCGTTAAATTCCGCGCAAGTCGGCACCGAGATTCGAGCAGTTGATTAAGCCAATGAAACTAAATGCAATTCAACTACACACGCCTCTTCATCAGAGCTAAACGGCGAAAGAAAGTAGATAATGAATCAGCCACTCCAAATGTAATTTGAATAACTTGAGACTTATGCGTAAAAATATCAACGTATTTCTTCTCTACAAATATTGGTATTCGAAATTTTTGTTCAAAGCCTCAAATATTGCCAATTCATGATGTACAGTCGAGGTAAAATCGAATTTGCCGCGAGTGAGAGAGAAATACGTTCTTTTCATTTATGTTTGTATTTTTTGTTCAGTTTTTTTGGCTTTCTTGTTATACGGAATGATAGAAAATTTCGCACATGTTGTGAGATGTAAATCGTATTTTAAAAGTTATGCAACATTGCCTGATGAATAATAGCGATCCAGACTATTGCCAAGCAAAGATCCCGCCAATTTGTTGAATTCCTCTCGACTATATAGCAAGTGAGATATCTGTCGACGATGTCTCGACAGAATTTGCAGGCGCCACCGCCCCCAGGTGTGTGAACACCTTGCCAATTCACGTTCATGAATGTAACGAAGGTTTTTATTACTATTTGAAAGAATATCATCTCAAATCTTTCCCAAAACTGAATTTTCTCTTCACTCTTCAGAATCTATTCGACAATCCGATTTTTTTTGTTTTGATGATTTTATCACAAAAATGACAATACAATCATTTTAGTCAGAGAAAATGACCTGATATTGAGAATCGAAGGTAAATATCTTGAAATCGTGTTCGAAAATCAGTCAGAAAAGCTCATTGAAAAGCTGTTTGTATAATTTACTATTCAGTATCCAAGGAGGATTTGACAATCGGGTGGTTTCGCAGATTTTTGGAAATATTTCTCGTTTGTTCATTCAGTTTTTGAACTGAAACCCGGAACGAATCGCTTACATCCTCCCACCCCAACTTCAAAGATTGTCTTCCTTTTTACGAGCTGGGAGAAAGGGGATTGTTCAAGGAGAGAAACATGCATCGCGTGGGCTGTTTTTAAGGACCAACTGGTGTCCGTAGAGTTTCCATTCCTCTATTCTAACTTCAAACCCATCATCGTTTGTCCTTAGAAGTTCTATTGCTCCCTTGCTCGTTTATTGCATCTGGTTATCTCGCCGTGGAGAACCTGTGTCAACATTTCTCACCGTCCCAGGCTTGTACGACAAAACAAAGATCATAGTTCATATGGCAACAAAGAACTAAACGAAATTGACAAAATGCACAATTACAAAAAATTGTGAAACCTTCAATTAAAATTGAATTAAACCGAGAATTAAACAAAAAATAAATAAAATAGAAAGAAAACTATATCTTTCGGTTATTCCCAACGACTGTAAGCAATTGCCATGAACAAATGAATCATTTTTAAGAATTTCGTTCATGGCTGAATAAAATCGATTCTACATCAATAAATTCAGCCAACGTTATAAAAGTATTTTGGAAACAATCTGTTGCTGTGCGGTCGTATCTCCGTTGCGAACAGAAAAAAAAGAAAAAAAAAAAAAAGATAGGAAAGGACAGAAAACTAATAAAAACTGCGAAGCTTGGCAAAAAGCTACAAATCTTTCGTCAAAGGTTGGGACTCGGTGACCCCCGGTTGGGGACGTAAAACTTAGGCGGACGTTAAATTATAACTTCAAATCGCTTTGCTCGTGCCGCAGCAGCAGCAGCAGCACAGCACAAACTAGTTGAGGGCCAGTGAGAAAAAGACAGGCAGCAACAAACTGTCAAGTGTCAAGTGTCAAGTGTGGGGGTGTGACGACCGTCACCGAAGTGTATAGCAAAGGGGCGAAAAAAATCTTTTTCAAGCCAATAGAACGGTATTAGAGAACTTCCACGTTTTATAGCAAGTAGGCGGGCTCTTCCGTGTAGTAGGTATCTCATATAGGAAGTCGATTGTAAATTTTTCTACACACCCGATCTATACGAAATAAAAAAAAAAAAAAAAAGGAAAATAAAAAGAAATAGAACAAAATGAGGAAAAAAACTTTGACTCGATATAACAAACCGGTGCTGCAGATACGAAATGTGCTCTTCTATATGATACAAACTAGCGATGTTCTTTCATAAATCGAACTCAAGATAGATCCTCTATAGAACTAAAATGCTTTCGTCGGTTTGTAGGTATTTATCGACACCGTTACCGCCAAACAAACTGATTTCCCTCTTTCTGTCACCTACTGATTTATCATCTCGATCTTGGTCAAAGATAAAGTCTTCTTTACCAATTTGATTTGATTTTTTTCTCCATGGTTTTCTGTCGAATTAGTCCGCATATACTTTTTTTAAACTTCTTAGCTATATGCACACGCAGGCGAAGACGTCCTTTGACTTCTTTTCACGTACCCACCTTAGATATATGTATGCTATACGTCTTATATACAGGAATATATATATATATATATATATATATATACATATATATATACACATCTCTCGGATCTGGGACAACGTCGCGCGGGTTGGCAACGCTAGACAACGCATTTCCGAAGGTTTCAACTTGGCCAATAATAATTCATTTCTACCAGCTTGGCTTAGTCTCGGCTTAGCTCAGAGCCTGAGTTCTCCTATAGCCACGGCTAAGGCGCCTCTTGTACAATCCACCTCTGTAGAACGCGTAGGCGTTGTCAAATGGCACGACTATAGCTGCTATCTAGCTCCAGCTCTAGCTCTGATGCCGATGCTGATGCTGTTGCCGTTGAACAGAACCTATTCGACGGTGGCTTAGGCCGTCGTCTATTTTCGTTACTTCGCGGTTGTTTACGCAGGGACATTTTTTCTGCGCCAAGACGATGCGTGTGACTTGTCTCTAATTCTCTCTTTATCTTTTACCTCATCTACCTCTGTCTCTGTATTTACCATTACCGAGTCTGTACGTATGTCGGTCCGTCTGTTCGTCCAAGTGTCTGTGTGTAAGTCAGTCAGTTGGAAAGACCAACAACTGACCAACCGACCGAACGTCCGTCTATCCGTGATCCATACGTTTGTCTATCCGGCAGGTGAACTCTATTAACCCCTATGCGATCCTCAGTTTCATTTGTCTCTCCACATCCATGTCCTGAAGCTCATTTTTCTTGTCCATCTGCATCTGTCGGGATTTTTGCTCGTCTCGTTATTCTAAGTAGGTATTATATCTGTATAAGTATACACTCGGTATACATATATATGAATACCTATACAGTTAAGGGTTCATCATTTGGTTTTTAGTGTTTCAATTTTATTTTATTTTATTTGTTTTATTATATATTTCCAACTGCATAACTTGAGCAGAGTGTCTGTTTCGAGAACGAGTAACTCATATATTCCTATCGTAAATATGCAAAAATAAATAAACATGGATATGTTTTGCGGTGACACATATACTATATATGAAAAATAGTATACCTACTCGAAATATTTTCAATCGTTTGAAAATATTGTGAAAAAATGTAGGAGAAACAGTTAGAAATATTCTATTTCACAATACCAAATATCTGGCGCAATATCAACCCTAGAATACACCTGTAGCGGGGTAGAAACGCACCCCAACTAAAGTTCGAACTAAAACCATATTTTTTCACAAAGTTCTATTCACGCGAGTTTTTTTAATTTTTTTATTTAAAATAACGAAGAGATTCGGTTATAGGTGATTAGCCGTATTTTCGCATACGTATAGGAAACATCTGATGATGATGAGATAAACGGTTCACATTTTTATACCCCGTGTTTGAAAGCAAAATGAAAAGTATGATAGGAGCGTCCTATAAGGTTATTAATCATTTCAATGAAGCCATTTAAAGAATGTATAACGAATTTCGAGAATTTTTTATCTCGACTAAACAATTTTTATCTCACATTTCTCTCCAAGATCCAATTTAGTGTACCCAGTACCTACTATGATCGCAATTTGTTTCTAGGGATCTGATAAAAATTTGCAAAAATGTGAACTATTTTTCTCTTTCTCCCTCTCTCTCTCTCTCTCTCTCTCTCTGATTATCTTAGCTTATGCTTTGCCTTACATATAATATGCACTACTCGTTGTGTTAAAAATATGTTTTTTGTATGAATCTTGCCTGTGGTCCTCAGGGAGCAATGCTCCAGGATCAAGAAATAAACTTCTATCTATCTATCTATCTCTTTTACTTTCTCTCACGGGAAAATGAACTATCCTTTTTTTTTCTGAAAGTGAACGCATCGAAAGAAGAAAGTTTGCATGTTTTCAGACTGGGTGGGAAATCTGTGTCCCTGTATATAGTATAGGCTTTCACATAATTCGTGATACCAAAAACAAACAAAAAATAATGAAAAAGAAACGAAACAAAATTCGGTAAACTGACCGATACAACGAACCAGTAAACTACGGTGAACAGATAACAGACCGCATCTGCTACACACGTCGGTGATTATATGTATAACGTAATCTGAATTCATTGACGAGATGGCGTCTCGTTAGCCGCTGCTGCTGCTGCTGTTGCTGCACCAGGAATCAAACTTGTGTATCCCACAACGTTGCAGCGTTTTATGAATGAACTCTCTCGCCTATATGCTAATCCAATAAAGATCCGTTTGGTTTGCGCGAGGACTCTCGAGGTCTCGGAGTGAATTGGGCCGTAAAGATCGTTCGAGAGATCTCGAGTCGCTTGAGGTAAAGTAATTATATTATTTATGACCCGATTTCAATACGATTACGATATCATATAGGTACCTATATAACTGACCGTGCTGCAACAGCTCCACTCAATATCATACCCAACGTTTCTTCTTCGTTCTCACGTATCTGTAGGGTGAATGTAAAGTCTATTGCGCTTATATCAATAAAAATTTGGCAATTATTCAGAGTTATGACTGGTAGGTAGTACATGATTTCCGCATGATTTACACTACAAAATTGAGTCGATAACAGTCAAGAAAATCATTCCATTTCAATACACTGCAAAGAAAAGGTGACTCACAATCACAATTAGTAGTGCGGTGAAGCAACTGCGAACCATATCTATCGAGGCTCCCCCAGTTTCACCTAGAATATGTTGTGACAGGTATGTTCTAGGTGGGCATTTAGGAGATGATGTATTGTATAATCGGCGTAGACACGATATACCTAGATGCCCTGATTGTTGTATGAGTTTACAATCGGTCGACCATGAGCTCTCAATTTTTCGTTTTCTTTGATGTGGATTATAGAATTTGATGGAATTAAAAAGTATAAAGAATAGAACAATACGGTGGTTTGAAAGAAAATTTAAACAGGATTGTGGTACGTGTGAGTTTCATATAATGAAACGGTGAATATGCGATTGGTTATTGTACCAGTTATACGTAACATCATACATATAGATACGTAACTTTTGTATGTATGTTACGCAGTTATACATCCCACTCTAGATCAGAGAGACAACTTGATTTGCCGAATGAAACTCGGAATATTGACTTTCCATCGAGAATCGACGAGTTGCGATCAACGTCATTCCCTAGTAAATATTAGGTTTTGCCAGAACACTGGGCTTTCATTGTTCGGTTCGCTAAACTCCCCGGACATCATTGTGCAATGGATACGTTTTCACAATTTTCCGGCATAAACAGTTACAACTGAAACAAAGAAGAGAAAAAATGAAATCAAAGGAAAAGAAATACAAAAGTATTACGCAAGTTTCGTACTGATTTTTGGGATTATCTATGATGTTTGTCGATCGAATGGCTCCCTGATTGCTTCCTCCTTAATCCAGTTAATAATACACCAACGTATCTCGCAGGTTTGATGAAAAAATTGTTAGGCGGGGATGAAAATTGATGCTTAAAAAAACACATCTAAAGTACTGTTTAAACGGAAACGAGAAGAGAGGAAAAAAAAAGCTAATTATAACTGGCAATAGCGTCAGAGGACGTGAGTGACTAGGTCAAGGATGCCAAAAACTGTGGAGCTGCCTGGTCAGCGAGTTTTAGATAATTACCAGTCGGTGTAAGTTTAGGCATTATCTATACGTGGGTGGAACGCCCAGTGGTAGGTATAGACTGACATGAGAAATTGGCTGAACCAGGCTATTTTATTTACTATCTTTCTAGCACGTTTATTCACTCTTTTATCAAAGATTCCTATCGACTATGATACTAACAACGACACGGATGTGTTTCTCTTTCTTGATCTTATTCGGTTCTTCATGATAAGACCCGATTATATCCTTCGCAAAATATCCTCTAGAATGATTAGAACGTTGCGAAAAAATCAGTAGAGATAAAAAAATGCTCACCGACTCGGAAGGATTCGTATTTTAGCTATAATGGAATAGTAAAAAACGAACGAAAAAGATATCGATCATAGCTGAAGCACCAATAAATGTGAGCAAAAAATTATCAATCCTCGTTGCCAATGAAACTCGATTTTGTCACTGACAAAAAAAAAAAAAAAAAAAAAAAAAAAACAGCCCTTATAATTGAAATTCAATCATCGATCTTCTGAGATTTGGTTTCACCATAACCAAAAGCTTTATGGCAGGTTTGGTTCGTGTGGCCAGAAATCAGGACTGCCGATCCTATTGAATGGCATTGCGGTGAATATATATGGGGGTGAATTTTTGAGTTCATCATCCTCGATTTTCCAAGAGGTTTGAAGTTACGCCGTTTGGTAATTATTAGCGCCACTCTCTGCCAACGACGTTATATTTAGCGTATCTAAAAGTCGAAAAATAAACGTATAATGTACCCTGGGGACGTCGGACGGGCGCTTCTTGGTAAAAATTTATTGGCCATCCTCTTTTTTTGGTGAAAGCATACCGAGATTAACAAGTTTAACTACTTCGTAGTTGTAGGCGGTTGCAGGCAGAGACATTATCCTCGAGGTAAACAGATAAATTAAACCCAGATACATTTCGCATTGCTTTACGAGATTTTCTCTCTCTCTCTCTCTCTCTCTCTATTCCCGTTTATCGTTCTCACCGGGAATCAGTCCTCCTCCACCTCAGTTCTTTCACTTGCCCGTCGCGGAGCAACCCTCTTCCCTCCATCAGCGTATATAAAACTTGCCTGGCATATCCTCCATAAAGGCCGTAAGGGCTATAAAAGTCTCTCTTTTCTTCCGTAAAGCGTTACACACTCTCCTTTCGATGAAGCTTTCGGTCTCTATTGACCGAAAAACGATTTTTTTCATATCGCAATCAGCCCAAATATATCTGAGAATATTTTGT
This sequence comes from Ametastegia equiseti, assembly GCA_963989295.1. NCBI lineage: Eukaryota > Metazoa > Arthropoda > Insecta > Hymenoptera > Tenthredinidae > Ametastegia > Ametastegia equiseti. Next base: position 10,395,969 of record OZ022393.1, read on the forward strand.
ACACGTAGATACGAGCAAAGGTATATATGATAATTGGAAACGGATTGAAGGCCTCTAATCTACTCCCAGATTTACTGGCACGTACACGAAGTCAGTAGATATCCGGTTTATTGAATTTTGTCATGTTTGAAATTTCATTATTACGAATTGTTGTCACCTCAAAAACGCGAATCGTCCTTTCTCGATGACTTTTCAACCGATCCGAATGAACCCTCGACCAATGAATTCAGTTTTTTTTTTGGCAGAAAGTGCAGGCCAAGCATGTCACTTCGGCAAAAAAAACTGATGGGATTCTGGTGAAACTCATATTTTATATGTTAGCTGGGTTATGTTGGAAGTGACCTCTACTGTATCACCTTAGAATTATGTGGTGAGTTGGTACCTACGTACCTATACGTATAGTTAACCACTGATTGAGAGTATAAACTCTAGCTTTTGGCATTGTATGGGCGATTTGAACACGCGACAAGTAACAGAACCACACTGTCGGGTATATACCAGCTGTTCGGATCAAAAGCGACGATAAATCTGAGTTGCCGATAAGAATAATTCACGTGGACGAGAAAGTTTCAGAATTCCGAACCTAGGAGACAAAATTTCGCGCAGGAATTTTATATACATGCTTTTCTTATTCGCTATTCGCCATTCGATGTTGATCGCCCTAAATCACGTAGCTCACGTTATAGCTGCCTACATACATCTACCTAAAGATGTATAGGATATGGATATATATTATATACATTTAGAATATTATTCCAGTACCTGAGCTGTGGTCGGAACAATTATTTTTCTTTTTTTTTACCATCTCCGCGGCATTAATAGCCGAGTAATTGTAATTTCGTATTGAAATTACCTGAGAGAATGCGCGCGATAATACGAAACTGTTAACGCGGGGCATATGGGCGTACGTGCGAGCGTGATACGCGTAGCCTCCGGATAAATGAGCATATAAATTGAGAGCGAGTTGTGACGCGGTTGTGACCACGTAGACGCGGGAGAGCTCTCGTATTATATCTTGCCGACGCATCGGTTCACAACCATACACACGTGTATCTATATAGGTTGCTTTTGAGATGCGGTGAGGAAGTTCCGTTACGAAATCCAATTACTGCACCGCCGCTGCTGCCGGTGCTAATGTTTTGTGCTGGTGCTGGTGCTGCTGCTGGTGCTGGTGCTGACTTGGACTGAAATAAATAATAAAATCTGCCCGACACATTTGTTTCATTTAATTTCCCCTTTTCGATGCCGGACGGAACTGATATATATATATCCTGACAAAGACAGAAAATGCATAAAAAATACATGTAGATCACGTTCGCGTAGTCAAGACTTAGTAAGCTATTATAAAGGAGCCCGAGTACTTTCCAAACCATTTTTGAGAATGACAGAATGTCGTGTGAGATGGCGTAGGTACTTTGGAAAAATCGTGATTTACGTAAATTAGAATAAATGTCTTGGAAATTGTGAAAGACGTCAGCGATCATTAGAAACGTTATGCTTATTTGACTGTAAAAACTATCTGCCGTTTCGAAAGCGGAAGTAGAAATGGTTCGAAGAGCTTGTTGAGGCGTCGTTTCAATACTAACGGTATGCTGTTCAAGTTGCGGTCAAATTGGTTTAGTGGTTCGTCTAGAATCCTGCACACGAAAATTTGAGCATCTGAGGAAATGGTCTGAAAAAATTACTGAAACATCGTCTCAATCAGTTGAGTGGACCATCTGGTATCACTATTTCGAATGAAAATCATTTTTCGATGACAAATGTATGAGGGAATCCAATTAAGATTAATAATGAAGAAAGTAACTAAGAATTGAACAAATCCAAAAGATACGTTCACGCTCCAACGCTCCGAAGAGCAACAGAAATTCTGAAAAATTTTCTTGTAACTTTTTTCCTTATTTTTTTCGTTCCCTATCTTGCCCCGGTTTGCCGTATAGACAGAGGTTAATAATTCTGACCTTTTTGGAAAGAAATTTTGTTGTTTATTCTCGGTTGTAAACTATTTTACAGACTTTAGCACGGCCTTAGAGCGACGGGGGCGTTCGAGGGAAGCTTATGTAAATTAGTTGATTACATCCGGTAATCGACTGGAACTGGGTCAACGCCAAACAGTTATCAATTAGAGTTTCGTGGGCGAGCCAATACTAATTGTTGGCTCCGTGTAATTGGTCGTGTCGAGTTTCCTCTTTTCTGGCTATTCTTGTACCTATTTGTATATTTCCGTATCCATACCGTTAGACTCCACTGCAGCATTATGACCGGTGGATGGACACGATATTTACATGGAATCACCTCATAGCTGAACTTCTTTAAAGGCTCAGGACTTAGATCGCGCTTGCAGCTCTTGATAATTAAAGAGAATTTCAGTCAACTTTGATGGGAATTTACTTTTCGCATGTGTTACAAGGACCATGTGATCATGTGGTTTGGAAGGGGAATGGCATTCGGAATGCATTGTGCAGAAATATCGAGAGTAAGAGATGAAGGAAAGCAAGTGGGAGATGGAGAATTTCAATCTAACGAAATTAAATTGCCAGCCGTTAAAATCTGCAACCTTCTCGTACCGCTATTACTGCGTCTTGTTTAACTTGCTAACTAGCTCGAAACAATGAAAACGCTGGTGCAAAACACTCCCGCAGAAGTGTTGAGGCGAAATTTATTATGAAATGGTGCGCCCCCGTTCACATTCAAGAATCTACTCCGGAATTGCTAGTTCTCTTTCTAGCGACGGAATAACCAATTTACCCGGTAGGCAAATTATAGTCGAAGCTTCAAAGTCAATGGTCTCGTTCCGATTCGCCATAACCAGCCAGAAATTACAACGAGGGGAGGCCTTTGATGCACCGTTGCACAGCACGGTACTCAGTTGGTCGATTCTAGCATAATCTTGAAAATCCTTTGACAGCAAACAAACCTTTTCGAAGTGCATTCATCGGAAAAAAAAATCCGCATTTGGGCCACCTAGAATGAAAGTGATACGAGTCCATTTTCCATCATCCATATTTTGGAGGTTCATTCATGGGATTTGCTGCGATTTACTGGTCGTCATCACCCGACAAAAAAAAACTGGTTCTGATACTGGAACTCCACTATATGGGATTCTCATGTATTTTTTCACGCTGACTCAGAGTCCAATGATCAATAAAGTAGTATACCCTCAAATTTTTCATTTCTTTATAAGGGTAAGATCCAGAAATGAACCAAATCGTGGATTTCTTCTTTTTCTTCTGTGAATAGCTATATATGTGCTATTCCCGGAATGGAATATCCGGACGAGTCACAGGAAAACTTAGATTTCAAAAGGATATAGTCGCCCTGATAAAAATACGAGGCCATAATGGGCGTTCTGTTATTTCCCGGTGATATACACAAGGGTTTGAATAGCACCGCGTTTCCTGTTTTTCACCGCCTTATTAATCCTCGCATTTTTTTTTTTTTTTTTTTGCTGGGTTCTATTCCAATCCGAATGATTTCACTGCAACGAAAGAGCGAGAATCGGAGTGAGATCAGACGCGGACTTGATCTCTATACGTTCGTAGGAGTATATATTTGTCTGAAAATAGTTTGTTTGACATATTCGGTGAAATGTTCTCGTATGTATGTACATACCTACGTACGTACCAAATGAATTGGCGATGAAATGAAATGAAATGAAATTTCTGCGACGAATATACACATATAAGTGTACGAATACAAGAGAGGCGTTGTCGTCGTGGTCCATCGGTGAGGACTCTGGCGTCGTTGGTACGTGTCGCGTGTATAAGTTACGCGTGTTGATTCAGCGCGTCTGGATGCGACGTCGGCGTCATCCGCTCGTGACCAACCGGGACGTCACTCCGGGTGTTTGCGTCCCTCTAATGACGTAGTCGAATGATGTCTGTGTATCGAGTAGTCGCCGAAGATCTCTCCCACCCTTTAACAACTCGCTTTGCCAAGTTTAATAAATTGATGACGCCCCACGGAAAGACACCGTTAACACTCATTACCTGCAATGCACAGGCACCGGCAGTCTATCGTTGATGTATGAACACCGCCTCAACCTCAACCTCAGTTTCAGCATCAGCATCAGCATCAGCGTTTCCCAATACCGCGAGGACGCCGCGCCGTGGACTTTGCCAAAGCATATTTGTATCTGTTCGCGGTGAGATTCGGTTCGCAGTATTCGGGAGGTGAGAATGGGTTTCTTACCATCGCCAAAACTGCATTTCTATATACACGAGAGAAATCAGTGATAAACCTGAACCATTTTTCGTAGCAACGATTTTGCAACATATTTTCAATTGTCCGCATAAAATGAAAATTTATCGAAAAATTTTTCTTTCGATTTGTGAAAAATTGATATCTATATTTGGAAAGTATTCTTCATTTTCTGGATATTTCGAATTTCCCGGAAATATATCTTCAATTTTCAGAAAATCAGAATATTTTGGACAAATATGTACTTCCAATTTTTTGAAAAATCAGAGATATCCATAGAATAATTACTAATTTTTGAGAAAAATATAAATATGAAAAGGAAATTCTTATACGAAATTATTTATCCAATTGGAAATATCGATGGAATAATTACTGATTTTTTGTCAATTTGTAATTAGTAACAAAAAAATTTCAATTCTTGAATAAATCACGAATATTACGCTAATTCATTAATAATTATTCAACAAGATCCCAACTTTACCTCTACGAAGCCTTCCAAATGACAATAATTCTTAGAAGTTGAGGTGATATTTTTTCAAATCACTCAAAATATTATTATTCATAATTTTTGACACTCTTATAATAATGAATAATTCCGAATATTATTTTGAATCGCCTAAATATTCGGAAAATATGAAGAGAATTTTTTTTCGCCGAATGCTGAGGGAAATTAGTTTACGAATCCGTGCATGGAGTGTTGATTATTGTCCCTTGAAAATCAGAGTCAATAATTAACTGATAAAGCTTTCGGAGTCGAGTTGGTGTCCGAAGGAGGCCAAAGCGAGGGCCTTCTAATCACCGACAATCAGCGCTATTACGAAATCAGAGAGTAGGTTTTTTCTCCTCTGCTTTTGTGTTATTCGATTTCTGAACTCTCTGAACTCGAATCCGTATAGTTGTGGTTTGGAAGGGCAGCTGGCACTCGTGTTTCGATCTTTAATTTTCCCCGCTCTAAACCCAACTTTTAATCATTGATTCGTTCTTTTTTCTGCACTTTCTGAGTGCCCCCCATCTGTCCTGTGTTTAACATTTCTATATCCTCGCAACAAAATGACTTTCAGGTTCCACAGGTTAGCCACAATCGTTTTTCTCGCTTTCCTGTTTTTTTGTTTTTTTTTTTCTCTTCACCATTTTATTCAGGCAGAAATATACATTCATCGCCAATTTTAAGTTCATCGCCGTGGAAACACAGAGCAAAGAGCCGCAATCGAATTTTTGACCGTCTCACTTTTTGTAAAAATGTTGACTGTGTCCACAAACCAGATGATGCGGGCTAGTCATTTATGCATGAATCAGTAATTATGAGATTAGGGTAAAGACAGGGAATAAAATTCAAAAGATTCTTGAATTTTTTACCAAGCAATTAATCTTGGCAACTTTATCCCTGCGGGGGTACCGTACTTCGAACTTTTGCCGTTACTCCCCTTCGAAAGTTAACTCAGTTTCCAAGGATGGAAAACGACGCTCGCTGTTTACGCCGTGGCTTCCACGTTGAATGATTTAGGGGCTGTTGCATTCTACGTAGGGAGATGCTTTGGTTAGATAATGACTAATGCGTGACGTACCAAAAAACTGATCATAATTTATTACCCTTTTGGGTAAATATTTTCAACCCGTGCTGTGCAGCAGCGTTCTCAACCACATTGGATAGTCATCAACTTCTGGATTCCCAGGAATTCAGATAACGATAAATACTCCAAAATTTTACAACGCTAACGACAATTAGCGTATGTAATTAGAATCCATCGTATAGCTTTTCACGGTGACATTATATGGCCCTCTTCAGCATCAGGGGAAAAATCGCACCCTGCAGTGACTGTGTTCCTGATGATGCGGATAAATCGTGTGGTGGATGAGTTTGGTGTCTAATTACCCGTCCCTCGAAAGAGTCGTTACTTTGACAGCTTTGTTCCGTCGCACGTTATCCCGCGGTGTAAAAGGAGGAATCGGCTCAACGCATCAAAAGCTTTTTTCGAGAGTGTAAACCGTGAAGTGTGGAGAAGAATGGTATCGAGTGTGTCCTTTCATGAAGAGAACCTGACGCAGAACGGCTTCTAGCTTTGTAGTTTTACTCTTGGGTCCAAATAACGTGTTGGTAAATGGATAATCGTGCTTTTTCACCCGCCCATTTGCATTTCTAATTATCCTGGCGCTCGCGGTTCTTTCGAGTTTTTTAGCTCCTTCACATTATACACCCATGTGTTGATATTACAGCACACGGGCGAGCCTCTCCCTCCTTTATTTACCTACTTATTATTTCGTTTACTCTTTACTATCCAACAATGCGAGATGATGTAGGCAAGAAACGCGAGACAGCCTTCCACGTGGATCGTTCCGCGAGCGAAATTCAAGACACGATTTCTTCTCGAATGATATTTGAATTCGTGCCACGTTGAGCAAAAGCATATTACATATACGTACATTATTATGTCCTACCCGCTCGCATTGTGCGGATTTTTTATCGTCCTTATACCGTTGCGGGTAGAATATTAAAAAGAACTTGCAAATTGCCATTTTGAGAACAAGAACTACATGATTTAATTAAAATTCTCAACGAGGTGGGCTCGAGCCTCTAACGAGTATGGCCGATAATTTATATTCACGCTCCCGGTAGAAATGAATCCGTGCATTCATTTTTTGGATCGACCAAGTCACGTATGTAAATCAATCGTCGCTTCTCGCTTTTCTCGTGTATATACAAAGAATGAAGAGTGTATCGCGTACATAAATACTCATTACTTGGTTGTGCGAAAGAATGCGACTACAGGGCAAGAAGAAATAATTCATTCCGTAATACAGAATCCCAGTTATAATTTGTCTCAGTCTTGGGTGGGTCGGCTGAGCAACGCCGGGTAACGCTGGGCAACCAGGCCACTATAAATCAAGCTTTATTTTAGAAAAAAATAAGGTAACCACCACTCTAAGGGAACAGATGTTTCGCGTGACTGGTTTAATTAAGAGACTATCATTTCACTCAAGGTATAAAGAATCTTATATTATCATCAGAAAATTTGGCCACCGCAACTTTGTTCTTTGCCTTCTCCTTCACCTCCTTCTTCCACCTCCTTCTTCTTCTTCTTCTTCTTCTTCTTCGTTTTGAAGCAACGGAAGAATAAAAATAAGGCAAACACCTAAAAAATGTCAAGTTATCCTTCAGCTGACGAAGCTGCAGGTGGTAAGTGGTGGTGGCAGAGATTATTCGTCATGAAATGTCAAAAATCATGCATAATGTTACAGTTGCTGTCAGGTACGTAGGAGTAGGTTACTGGTGGTTGGTATACGGTGAGAGAATAGAGTCGATGTACTACATTAGCATTCTAAGGTTTACAGTATTTATAGATGCATAGAAAAATAAAATAATTGACAAACGCTTGGCACAAGCTTGTAATTTCCAGCAGTTCGTTTCTGTCAGCGTGTTTGCAGACAGGGGACGTCAACTGTTGCTTTGTTATTTTAGGCTCGATTTATCTGATGTCAGATTGGACCTTATTGTCACCGGTAGTGTAATATTTGCGTAATGTAACGACTTCTCCCTAAGCTAGACCAGACCCGCGTATTTACTCGAAATTGCAAAAGCGAGCTTTTTGTGGTTTCTAGTCCAGAAATATACGATAGTTACTACTTGCCGTACGACAGCCAATTACCAACTTCTTCAGATACTTTCCGAAACGTTCTTTTCCTACTATCTACCTTTTTCGCCTTTTTTTCTTTCTCACTCTGTCATTTAGCATTTCTGTCGAGAAGTTTTCCAGCTCGGTACGTTTTTTTTTTTTTCCCAGATGCTTTTGCGCGCTGCGTCGAAGTCGAAGATCTCTTTGGAGATTTCGCTTGCGTCAATGACTAACCAAATCCAAACGGATCCATCGATGATATAATCAAGACTATATACCAACGTAGTTTTCGACGTTTGTATAACGCGTCACAAATATTTCAATCCTAAGCCATTTGGCTACATTTTATCCCGCGTACTGTCTTTAGTTTAGAAAAATTAACGTTTTCGATGTTTACGACTAACGCGTATAATATACCCACCCCACACCCCGTACATGCCAAAAATATATCACGAGCAGCTCATGTAAATTCGTACGTACTTACACGTGATCGTTTAAAAATGTCCAATGTCGAATGCAACGTAAATATGTCAACGTTCGTAAAATAATTGCAGATACGTACATACGTATCTTTATAGGTACGCTAAACTAGAGGAGTATTTTTACGAGCCGTAGCTCTCTCTCTCTCTCTCTCTCTCTCGCTCTCTCTCTCCTAGCCTTGCCTCGACAGAATTTAGAATTTTTTACGTTTCAACAAAATCGAACAAATTTGGTATTTGCGTTTGCTCTTTTTATTATACGCGAAATTTATTCGGTAGTTCAACATACTTGATTTGGAAAACTAGACCGTTATAATCGACAAAGGAAAATTGTTCATCAAAATCTGTATGGCGACATACCTGAGAAGAAAAACTTATTGGGTCACCGATAACTTCGAAGTTCACTGTTTGATTCTGAGGCTATCAAACGAAAAAACTCGCTTCGTCGATTCTTTCAGTGTTTACAATTGAGTGCGAAAAAATGATCAATTCGTAAATTGGAAATCTTTCCACTGGAATCTTGACCAGTAACTGGATTTTCATTGTTTCAATTGCCAAGAAGGTTCTAGTTCAAAAACGCGACCCTACGAGTTCTAGATTACGAAATAATGATTTGGAAAAGTTTCTGCGAAAGGTCTTCTAAGTCTACACTATCATCGCCGGAAATTGGAGGTGGTTTTTTGCGATCATATGATGATCTAAAACCGGAAGCATTAGTTTTCTGATTGCACCGTTCTGATTCTTGTCAAGTCAAGTCAAGTCAACTGATTCTTGTCTAGATTTTGATAAATCATTTCGTCAATCGGCAAGACTGACTTCTGGCTAACTTTTTGAATGCCCCATCTTGCCCGAGTGTCCCCTTACACCTCCACGTGAAAAGCATATATATCCCCGTCCATATGCATTAGTCACCGCTAATGATTTGAGATCTCGAGCACCGGGTGGCCCCGCGAGCAGGTAGGTAGGTAGGTAGGTGAGACACGAGGTGGTAACATTATGCAGCTTGCTGGTGCACGTGTCAAGTAATCAGTTGGGATTAATGCATGAGGTGTGAAAGAGTGTCTCTCAGCCCTGACCTAGGGATAATTGGGCAGTCTGTGTATCCTTACGTAATTCCGAATGCACAACCACCTTGCGTGAATCATCGCCTCGGCTTGTTACTTAACGCGAAAACCAGCAGCACCTACCAGCATGGAGTAATTCTCGATGTTTACCTATACCCTCGTGAGCAAGAGGTGTGACGTGTGTAGGTATATGCATGTAGTAACGGCTTGGCTCGAATTCATCAAAACTTATTATTTTCAAGGCTTTCCGAATTCCTCAACTACCTCGAAGTAGGTAGGTACATACCCTACACCATTTGCACCGAATTAAAAACCCATTAACCATGCACCGGGGAATATTTTTATTCTTTTACCCCAACAACAACAATCCCATATCCCAATGTCTATGAAATCATTTTACGGGGCTTATGTTCTTATCAAAACACATTAGCGTCCTCCTCAATCATTCCTGAAACCCTATGCCGCCTAATCCCGACATCCCTCTTGTGTTTATCACTTTCTCTAATCCCTTCTCGATGTTTTCATCACCTTGGACTGCAGGCCTTCCGATCCGTCATACTTGGCTTGAACTATAGGTACGTGCGGGATGCGGTTGGATGAAAATTTCACTTCTGATGTAGTCTTGGGACTATTCGGGACTCTTTTCACGCGTTTCTTGATAAATCGTCGAGCGTCTCGCTTCTCTCGCGGTGACCTGGCACCAGACAGAGACAGTGCCATTCGTTCGACTTGTTGTGGATGCTGTGCGGCTCAGTTGTGTATATTTCTGGCCTCGGTGAGTCACTCGGCCCTCCTACGCAATTTCATGTGCATTACCTTTGGACATAGTTCGCGTATGCGTGAGTCTTCGCTCCTGCATGGCAGTGCTGCGAAGTGGCTCGAAACTGGTTACGCAACTGCAACTTGTAATCCCCTTGCAGATGATGTGTGGCGCAAAGTTAAAAGTCCTCGTTGCAATGCTCGTACAGGGTAGATATACGCACGCAGTAGATCCAAAGTCCAATCCAATTCCAAAGAGCTCAATTCCACCCCTCGGAGTCCGCGGAATCAGGCAATTCCAACTGAACATAACCTTGATCGTCACGTGGCGTATATATTCGTGGGTGTATTACACCGTATACATCTGTATGATGTACACGTTACGCAAGGAATCGACGTTTTCCTCAACTCAAAACATTCGGTGTTTTAGTGGGCGATAAATTTTCTTGGATATAAATCTTTCTCGACACCCTCGTCAACGCGAGTCTCGTTATTTAAACGGTTCATTTGCCTCCTACTTCTTATTCTCGTTTTATTCTTGAAGAAGTCGAGGAAAAATGACGAGATGGGTACTTTGTGTCGTGAAATACAACGTTCAATTCGTACAAATTTAATTCATGTTCTTCACTGAGGTTTTGTCGCACTTCTGCTATAGACATGTGGGTTGAAATGTGGGTATACATCGTGTATTCGCTCATGTGAATTGTCACATATACTCTTCGCTCAATTTCCGGTGATATTAAAAACAGCCAGCGGTCCTAGGGGCCCCGTGTTCTGAGTTTTTCTGCCCGCGTTTCTTTCTTCCCCTGTCTCGTCTTTTTCCCCCCAAGGCAAATTTGCGTGTTCGCGACTTCTGGTGCGTAGCAAATTTGTCGTCGTTCGTGTTTCGGGGCTGGAAAGAAGAAAACTTTTCCTCGCACGTCAACAGGTCGGTCGGGGTACCCGGTTTTATACAATCTAGAGTTAGCTTCGTAATTCTGTGCAATAATTAAGCGCGTTATTTCGAAGGCGTCTGCCTGAAACTGGCAGTTTTATCACCTCGATATCTCCTTATTTTTTCTCTTCATTTACTTATTTTCAACTTATTGGTAAATTCCTTTCGTATACTGGTAAGCCTAGATCCGAGCCAAACGGATTTCATCTTTTTAGAATAGTCACTTAGTCTAACCCAGCTGCTATTTCTCTTTTTTTTTTTCTTTTTTTCTTTTTTTACTTTTCAAAATGTATATAGGTGTATACGTCGTTTTTGAGGAGATATTCTTTTCTTGGGATTACCTGAGGTCCTCCGCTATGAACAGCTGCGTGCCAAATCGTAATTTAGTAGGTCAGTAGTGCGAGATACGGAAAACAAAATATGTTGAAAAACGAAGCGACCGACGGTGCCAGATAAATTTTCAAATAATCGTCCATGGTGGGATTTGCTCTTGCTTAGGGTCTCTTACTCAAGGCGAGCCGCCCTTTCATCTGTTGATGAAAATTCGCGGAATTTGGCTCAGCAGGTCTACGTGACAAAGACTCGTCGTAATCATTCCATTAGAAAATCACCGAAATTCACACATATTCTAACAATAGAGATACTCCGTTTGGTTCGAAGCCAAAATTTTCTATTGCTTTTATAGCCTTCAACTTACGAAAGAATCGCAGCTTATGCTACAGTCGTTCAGAATTTGAAAAGAGAAACATCGAGGCGGTGGTTTCTTAGAGATGGTCTCTATTATCAGTACGTGTTATCGGTAAGCTTGGAAAAACGATCCGATCCAACGGTGACCAGGAGAAGCTTTTTAACTCCGAACTAATAAAAAGGCAAAGAAGACAATTCAGTCAGAAAGAAAAGTGATGGAGAGCTTTAGAAATCATCGAGGAGTACCAAAGCGTCTGAAGTAGCTGCAGACTCTAAACTTCCTCTTGTCAAAGATCCCCATTCCAGATGAGATCGGATTGTTACAAGAGCGCGTTGTCCCTTCTCGAAGCTCGACACGACACCTGCAGGGTGATGCTGATGTAACGTTTCAGTGTTAATTGCCCGAAAAAGTCTAAACCCGGTTGTTGACGACGAACCTATGGAACGAGCTTTGAGCCCAACGCAGTTCTGCAGACTCTAAGGAGAAATCTGGGTCGTTCAGAAATAAACTATACGTCCGCCCTCAGCGGGCGTATCTCTCAATGAAATATCCCTTCTTACCTTTCTCCTTAATTCTATTTCACTCTCGTATATACATACTCGCACATGTTTTTCGCATTTTCTTTTTTATATTCGCGGATGTGTTCGAGGACTTTGCGGGGTAATGTACCTACTTCTCTCGCATATGATCACGAGGTTTAAGTTTTTCGTCCTTTTTGTGCAATTAGTTTCTCCGCGGTCTAAATTGAGCGATCGTAAATCTAAGTTTTTACTCTTTGGAATTAATCCCGACCCTTCCTTTTTTTTTTCTCCTGCCGCTGATCTTATATTCGCGAATGAAAATAAACGCAGAGTCAGTGACATCACGTCGCGATCTGGAACAGAAAAAATGAATAAATAATTCGCCAAAGACGTTGACTCGCTTCTACAAGTTTTCCGATCTTCTTTTCCTTATAATTTAATTATTTTTATACACCGTGGACAAGTCGAACTATAACGGATATATTTTATTCGTACAGCATGGCGTCGATAACGTGGGGTGAACGTGTACCTAACACACGTACGGATAAATAAACATGAATAATTGGTAAATCTGCTTTTCAAATGAACTGCCCCGTTGTTTTCCGTTATTACGGTATGAGGAACAGGCGCAGGTAATAAACATGCGTTATGGCCTAAGTTTAACGCAGTTGGCGCCACAAGGAAGATCCATCGCAACTCGTACGTGTCGGTTGGTAAGTACACGAGCCACTGGTTATACGTTATGCCTGGGATAATAATTGTGCATATAGTAAACTAGATCCCGTTGAAGAAACTTAGCAACAAGTGACAAATTGTTTCTTGTCCGGATCACCTGTAGATAATTAATTTCGATTATTATACAGTTCTCTCTCTTTCTCTCTCTCTCTCTCTCTGTTTATCTCTGTCTCTATTCCTATTATTACCACCCGGTCGTACCTACTCACTTTTCTCTAGGTGTCTTGTCATCCTCCTACTCGCACATTTACTCTCTTATTTGCTCCACGCGATAATGGCCAGGAATTTGGCGACAGTTACTAAAGGCGTTAAATTCCACCTCGATTGACGTCACGGTTTGATATAACTCTCCGCGGCCAATTTTGTTCCGCAAATCTTTCAAGCGCGTTAACCGCTGCTGGGACCCGATATCTACTTTAAATTAGAATTTCAGACATTCCCATAATCGTTTACTCAAGAACTTTAACATTCACGGTTGATTCCTCAGAAAAAAGTATACGCCTAAAGTTCCGAACGTTCATTCGAACACACGAAGCTATGAAAATCTCGTATCACGCTTATTTTACCGCCAAAAATTGGCAAATTTCAAACTTTTTATACATGAGCTAAGATTTAAAACATATCCAAAATTTGTAGATACTTTTAGTGGATGAACAATCGTTGTGAACCTTTTCCAAATTTTCGTTCAAATTAACGTTGCGAACTTCAAGTCACAGTTCCGAGAGAAATTTTCTTTCCATTTCGTATGCGAAAGGATGAGATGGACGAGGGTATGATAAACGAGGACAGTATGAAATAAACTGCGGTTTATTTATGCTGCGAATACGTACTGTCCTTATGCTTAATAAAACCAAGTTACGCAACGTGCCCTGTCATAGGGAAGAAGTACGAGATATATTCCGAGAAGTCTTAACCGTGACACTTTCGGAGCATACGAATTTTCCTCAAAAAACTATTAACGCCTCGAGTCGAGTCTCATACGAATCTATCCAAAAATTCCAAACTCGTATTCCGGAGATCGGTGACGGTTGGGAGTTTCGTGCAACGTGCTGCAAAGCGCATAGAGTAGAAACGCGTGTTAGCGTTCGCGAATGTTGAAGCTATAAATTAAATCCCGAAACCCCCCGTAAGATTTGACGCGGCGCGAAGCAATTTGTATATCGCGATTGCTTGAGTAACTAGGTCATAATAGCTCCGTCTCGTTAAGCCAAAGCGATTCTTCTGTGTCTTGAAAGTCATACGCGCGGCGTGCCCGGCGAAGAACGCATTGCAATGACGCGCGAGTCGAGGGAAGTGAGATAAAGCCGAATAAGAAATAAAAAACGAAAAAATAAACACACATAAGAACAACGAGAAGAAGTGCGAGGAAAGAAAAGGAAAAATGGAAAGCGAAAGGGAAAAGGAAAGCGAAAAAAAAGCCAAAAATAAAAGAACAAAGAAGGGTACGCCGGGGAGATGTGTGAGGATAAAAATACGAGGGCTCGTGTTAAGAGGAGGGAGGTACTCGACCGAGGCGCAGGAAGCACTGAATCAAACCGACAGCCTGGTCTCCAACCGCGGAGGTGCAAACTGCAAAGTCCTGTGGATGATGCTGCCACTTTGCCTTTTCTGAGGATGCTCGCTGGCTTCACTTCCCGTTTTTTTTTCCACCCACCATGAGGGAGCTTCATATTTATTAATGCCATTTTTTTTTTTTTCCTCTCTAAATCTGCTCAAAGCACAGATTAGTCGGATTCAACGTCTGATAGACTCTCTACATGCGCGAGAGGGTAGATGAACTGACACTGCATTATTGGGGAAGAGGAGCATAGCAAAGCAGTTTCCTGTATAGTTTGTCTTTTTCAAACAATTACTGAAACGTCTATGCATATCGCCTTCCGCATTCCCTGAAAAAGCTCGCTTCGCTTCGTTCGAAAAGAATCTCGGGACTTTCATAGCTCGTAAAACGAATGGTGCTCTGAGAGCTTGCGGTGGTCTTTTTTTATTTTTTATTATTTTTTTGTTTCTAATTTTTTATTGAGCTTTTGGAGGCTTAGATTTTATGTGGAGATTCGTTTTGGGGTGTGGTACAGTGCAATAATTGAAGCGTTATCGTGGGCCAGTTAATACTCTGAAAATATATCAGCCAGTGATTTTCTTGCACAGTGATCAATCAATTGTTCACGGTAGTTTTTACCCCTTCTTCAACGGTTTTTTGTTTTTGTTTTTTTTTTTTCTCTTTTTTTTATTCACTCGTTTTGTTTGATTTTTATTTCCAGACGAGTGAACCGTGCGCATCCGTGAATGAAGACAATTATGCGGTCGTCACTCAGTCAATGAGAAATCCTCTTCTCTTGCGATAGCATCTTTCATCTTTCGTCTTCCGTCTTTCAGACCCTTCGTTCTTCACCGTCTCCTCTTCTTCTCTCGCTCTATCCATCTTCCAGTTTATCTTACCTTCTCCTTAATATTCTTTCTCACTTTACACCAAACCCCTATCTCTGTCTTATTATATGGTTTTGAACCGAAGCTACTGCCTGCCTGACTTATACAACATCTGCATGCCACACGGCCTGCACTTAAACTTTAACTTCAACTTCAAATCCGATAGCATAATTCACCGACAAAAAGTGATAGACGTCTGAGGCATCGGAGTTGGGTAGGTAGGTAGGTACAGTTTAACACGCCCTCGCTATAATATCTCACAACATTCAAAACTCGTGTTGGAATCCGGCAGCCAATTCTAACGCGGCTTTCTCTAACGTAGTATAATTAGGACCTTCAGCGTTCTGTCCACCCGCTGATGAGGCTAACGTCTTACCGGAGGTTCGTTAAAGCTTTATGGTACCAACTGTGGAACTTGTGTCGACAAAATGATCCCACATCTATTTGTACGCTTCATCGAATAACTGCAGCTACTTCCCGTGTCGAACGAATCGACCATAAAATTAAACCGATTGTAGAAGCCGCGAAGACTCTTGCCATGTCTTTCATGGAATTGGGTACAAATCTTTGCACTCTGATGTTATAGGTGATAGCAGAACTTCTTTGCCGGCTTTTTTTTATAATGCCGGCAGTAGCTGCAGCTTATTCATTTCAGAATTTATAACGAATATACAGCTGTAAATGGAACTTGGAACGAAGCATTTTTTCCGACTTGAAAATAAGGATACGTATACATGTGTCTGAAGGAATATTTATAAGCGAGTTGTTGCCGAGTATTTATAAGGGGTTTATTTATATGGTATAAAAATGGCGTTGGCCTAGCTGAGACCAGCTGGTGAAACTGTTTTTAATTTCATCGTCGTGTCATAAATGGACGAAACAAGTCTGTCGTACGAATAATGCATTCGGGATTGCATCAGCTGTCGAGATCAGAGCTCTGCATCGATAGTCGTTCCATTTTCTCAAACTAGAATGAAATTCATTTTACGTTCATGTTCCCTCGATCATTTAGTCTACGAAAGTTTACGCTCAGGTTTCGATCTTCCATTAGTCCAGAAGATTACTCCCCCGAGACCGATTTTTCTCTTCTCCACCAATCAAAATATGGCGAATTCGTAATTTCCTTCCCTCTGTTTTATTAGTTCGAAGGTATTGATTTTTCTGATAAATCAAATACTTGTTCGTCTCAATTTGGGACGTTTTTCATGTATGACCCTCCCGCACACTGTACCACTTGACTTTATTAATCTCGATAGGTATTTCGGTGCTGGTCTGAAGCAAGCATGAACCAAGAAAGCCTCAGTCTAGCTAGATCAAGGCTAGAGCCCCACCCAGGAGCGGCAACAACTGTAATCACAATAAATCAAAACAAATTGGTGCGAGCTTCCACAACTTGACGGAATTTGTGCAAATTAACTCCAGCCAATAAATAGGTAAGCAATCTTACAGTGAAAAAAAACGTAATGGCGACGTGTCGTTTACGTTTTGAAAACCTACAACTTCAGCTTCTCTGCAGTATATTCCAAAATCAATTTTTTTCCTGGCTGAAGTTCATTTCTCATTATTGATATCGTCTCATTTCAATACCTGCTGTACAAAAGCCACACTGCAGCGACGGTCCGAGAAGGCATATGTTGGACCCAGATTTTTTAGAGTACGTGTCGTCATGAACTAAAGTGCGAAAAATGGAATTGCAAATAATGTTATAAAAGATATGGTCCCAATCTTCCCAAACTTGAACATTCCGTTTTCATTCATTTGCAAATGACTTGGCTCAAGAACAGGATCCTTGAATTCTTCCCAATCAATTCACGCTGGGTCGTATACCAAACAATTGAGATCCTAGAGGAGTCGAATCGGACTAACGATGTAGGTACGTGAATGTCCACAGTGTTTTGCAATGAGACGATTGCGCAAATGAACTTTGGTAACGGAATGAATTGATTTTAGACGATATTTTATTTTTCGAACCGTGGCTAATAGACTTATTGGTCTATTTGACGATCAGTTACTGGGACCCTTGGTATCTTTTTGATCTTGACGGGGGAATAGAGGATAATGATAAGGAAAGAAACAGAAATGCGTTAAAAACAGCAAGTCGTACAGAATTCATCGAGTGTTGGGTTATCTTCATTTCTGACCATTGAGCTTGATAGCCGGTTGTAAAAGTGTACGTTCGGATGAAATACCGTGACAAAATTGTTCCTCCTCATATTCTCCCAGCCCTTTGACGTACACTGTAGTCACGGCTGCTTATCATCCGAGAACTTTCACCAGCGGCTCGTTAACGCGGCCTTACCTACCTACCCGGCGATCTTTTCGTTCGTTTTAATTAGGTTAGCTCGGCTTACACTCCCAGCTATTTCCTCGTTATACCAAACCACACCAGCGTTAAGCCTTCAGGATATATACCCACGTTTCCAGCCAGCGCTGGTCAACCGTTACGTCCAACAAGTACGGCGAAGGCCGTTCTAGGCCGTCTGCGTTTATTGCGTAACGCGCCTCTTGCCACTCTACTTAACTCCGTCGTGATCCAGTGCTCGACTAATTCATAATTTCTTTAGAGCGTTTCTTCCCTTGGTTAGTTTTTTTCGCTCACGATGTAGCATCTCGTAGCTATACATGATCATATGGTCTACGTCACTTGAACGGCCGCTCAAGGAACGGGGTACGAGAAAGAGAAGTAGGGAAAAAAAACACTGGTTCTTGTCAATGTATTTGGACTGGTTTCTTCAACCGTCGGTATAAAGCGAGGGGGAGATAGATATTTAACGGATGTTTAAACACCAATTGCTTACTAGATTATCGTAACAATTACGTCACTGTTGGGTTGCGAAAATTTGCGGAGCTAACCGAACTGGGTCTTGCTATACCAGCTACCAACGGCTTCTGTTTGCTTTTCTTTCTGCAGAAATCGGTGTGCTTTTGTAGCTCGAGTCTTCAAGCTATGCAGGCTTCCTTCTTCGACGGTCTTCATTCCAATTATGGATTTCCTTAATAGAGATTTTTACCGAAGTGAATTTCCGAAATTTCACAACGGTCTAAAATAGGTCGATAAAAGATGGCGATTGTCCGTCAAACTCAAACGATGCCAAATCAGTTCATAGACAAACATTCGAGAAGTGGCTTATACACACAATCAGAAATAATCGCTTGCTATAGTTTCCTGAGAATCTCTCGCTATGCTTTGTCGTGCGTTTCTCGTTCCTATAAAAGCCATCTGTTCGGCTTTTAGAGCCTTTAGACTAGCGTGACGTCATGGTCCCGCGGATAAACAGAGTTATACGTCAACGCGCCCACTCTGACTTGTTATGCTCCTTGCGACGCGACGCGTCTGCACAAGAAGAAGACGAACAAGAAGAAGAAGGAAAAGAAGAAAAACACGGTAAAGTCTCCCTGTACCGCAGCTTCCGGTCATACTGCAGACCCTTAACAAATCTTACCAAGAGCATCGACTGCACCCATTGCTTGAGAATTGAAACGAGCACATGCGTTAGACCATAACTCAACACACAAGAATTACCTGGACGAACGTCTGCAGTACATCCTACGATAAGCGAGTCCTGCCCGTGATTCATTCCAACTATTCGCCACCGGTTCTTCTCCAGAAATCTTTCTGAATATCGCAGTGGTTCAGAATGATAATCTAGTTTCATCACTCGGCAGTATTACGCCGAGTGATTGATGCTCTCGCCTAGATATTGGGTATGTTTTGGATTATTCGATTCACAGTTTCCTCTGTGAAAAGTGAATTTAGAAAGTTCCTTCAATTTGTGACGGAATGAGTTCTTATCGAATGACTTGGACAGGTAGGTACCTACGTACCTGAAGATACCCTAAAACGTGGGATGTAGAGGGAAGAAAAGGTCGATGGTTTAAAAGAAAAAAAAAAGTCTTATGGCATATCGTCGAGGAGTAGTAGTAGTCTCTAAGCAAACATTGGTCCGTCGACGGCGTGCAGTTGGCTAAACGCCAGGCGTCCCGACGCTTACCGAGGCGGCTGTCCGAGTCCGGCCGAAGACGGCGTCCCGGCGTCGGGCGTCCGTCAGTGCGTGTGTGACATGGCTGCGAGACGCTCCGGCGACTACGCGTCCTCCCTCGCGATGTGATCGGCGTGTTTGCCAACCGACGCACTTGTGAACGCACCCGGACACACCTGGACGCACATTTCGCCCTATGACGAACGAGATTAATCTAGCCCTGCTGAGGTCGACGTTGATTAACTTAAACGTCGCGGGCGAGCGACTCGTGCAGGTGGATTTCAGGTTAAAGAAGAACAGTGGGGTGACTCCGAGACCATCGGAAACTCATAGGGCAATTTGATTTGCCTGGTTCGGGGTACTGCAGGTCAAGCAAAAAGATAGCAAGAAAGACATCAGCGTAACCGAACATTGGCGAGGAAACTAACTCGCAATTAGAAACTCGACAACGTCAGGTATTCATCTTTCGTCAGAGTTGTCGAAGAATAGCAGTGGCTTGCTGCTGGCTTGGTGGCTGGTAAAAGACCACCTGTCAGACCAAGTCCCTAAGATCGCGTGGTGCGGACTATAGGAGTAGCGGGTTAATTTTCTGGATTCGAAAACTACGTGGGTTTTCTTTCGTCCGCATGTTGAAGGGATGATACGTCCGGTTTGTTGGATAGTTGGAGGTTCGGCAAGAATCGCATAATAACGTATTGGATTAAAAAGTGAACGGATTCAATAGGTACGAAATGCCCTTTTGATGTGGTCTTGTTCAGCTCAAAATTGAGAGAAAAGAGCTAGCGTGTGATTCCTGGCGAATGAAATGTGGGATTTAACATGGCCAGTTGGTATTTAGGCCGTCGTCGAAAATGAGAAGTGTGAGCAGCTAAAGTGGCAAACGAACATAACGAAAATTTATCATAAATTACGAACGAACTTAACGACTTATCATTCCCAGTGAGAAAAACAGCATTCCCTAAGTAAAATTTGGAACGTAATAACCGGAGGATATATTCAGTAATAAAGATTTATTACACCAGGACTGAAAGGTAGAAGATAGAATTGACGACAGAGTTGGTAGAAAAAAAGAAAGAAAAAAGAAAACCATTGAAAATTTCAAATAAATGCTCACAGATCGAGGACCATTATTATAGCCAGTCGAATTAAGCTAGCTACTTAAGACTTCACAAATAAGCTCCAAGAACCATATTCACTTTGCAAAAGTTGATTTCTAACTTTCGAATACATGCGAATCAAAGCTTTTATTCCACGTTTCTGCCTTTTTCATTTGGCACTGATCAGCTTCTGATATACTGGACAAGACAGTTGAAAGTCTTGATGACAATTTAAGAATTGATGGACTCGGAGTTGACGTATAAATAAGATTCGCTACTGCCCGGCAAGGAAAAAGAAAATAAAATACAACAAAAAAATTTCTCTTGTGAAGTATAAAACTTGGAGTACTTGCAGTTGTTTGTTAAACGGAGTTGTTACTGCGATACCTAATGAAGTGACAATTGATGTTGTCGAAGATTGTTGAACCTCGAGTGAAGTGAACTTGTTGAAGAGGGGGAGGTACACCGACGATGGAATATCGGTGAGGTCACCAGGTCATCACAGAATGCCTGAGCCGAGGGCAAAACGCTGCAAACACTGTGACGGTACGCCATCTTGATTCGTCGGCGTGTCGATCGAAGCATAATTCGTTAATAATCATTATGAAATAACAGTAAAATAATAATTGTTACCATTGTTGTGGAGAGTTGATTTTATAGTTGGTTTTTACTTGTTTTTTTTTTTTTTCTTTCGTTTCTTTCGTGTGAGTTACTTGTATGTTTTTGTATCACTAACAATTAACATAATAAATGTCGTTTTACTGAATCATGTCGTTGTCCTTCATCAATCACGCGGCAACCAACCGTGGACCCTTTGTCGTCTGAATCATTGCATAAATCCTCCTCACAGCATCACCGTCGACTGACGGGCATAACAAACCAACGCCGTAAAATCACGCTATGTTTTCGTTGCGTCACGCTATTTCCGTGGATGGCGAACACACGCTGTTTTACTCAGAGGAAACCTGGCAATGCCAGCCCAAGTCGTTCCCCCGTGCGAACCAACCCCAATCTACTAAGTGCTCAACCATTCACAAAACGTTACCACAAAAAAATGTAGAATGAGAAATTAAGTGAAATACAAAACGAGAAATTGGGAGGAAAAAACCTTCTACAAACTCGACACCTTCCATTTGCACAGAATTCGACCAGACTTCACCTCTAAGACGGTGAAGAATCGCAAATTTCTCCTCGTCAGATGAGAAAAAAGTGCGATTGAGCTTCTTGAAAAAAATGTGAAAATGGAAGAATTGCGTCGAGATTGTTTGACTTTTGTAGACGATGATTTCCTCAACGAGTTAATCTTGAGTTGGTTTGCAGAGAAGTGGGTACCTACCTGGTTCAGTACACTCGATAGCTGGCTAGGTGTTGGGGAGTATATATAAATGTAGGAAGGGTTTTCTGAGGAAGTAGGACACTCTGGGGAGTGTAACGGGGTCTGACTCCTGAAATATTTTTTTACGCTCAAAAGTCAGTCTTAATTAGGAACAGAATGAGCACTTTATCTTTAGGTCAATCATTCCTTAGTGTCCGTACCGTTGGACTGACACTCTGGCGCGGGGCACATTCCAATCAGACTACTATGCAGTCCAACTAGTCACTCTTCTTCTACGCACCGACGTATTTTTATCCCAGGTTGTTCACCTTCTTATATGCGAATAAAGCTGCCATATACGCGTCCCGTACTTTCATCCAACTCCGAAATCCCCAGGGGTACAATAATGTCCGTATAGAACTTTGGGGATAGTTCTGCCCAACCAATAAAAACCCCTCGAGTATTTTTCCCATGACGTTCACATGGATCTTGCATAGTCGAACAGTAATGTCTCGAAATATATCTCCCTGCGGTACTGTGTGCTCATCAGGGTAGAGGGAAACAGAGCGAGGAGAACAACATTTGGGCTGAAAAAGAGAAAAAAATAAGAAAGACCAAGAGATGTTATCCCTGGTTGGTGGTGTCAAGCATCGCGGCATCGTTGAGACAAAAGTTTATTTTCACGTTCCATGTGATCTTGGGCCCCGACAGCACGTCGATTGCGAGAGATCTTGAGGTGGTAGAGAATGAAACAGACATCAACGTCGTCCTAAAACTTGCTTAGCGATTGTTTTATCAACCGACCAACCCGGACGGTTTATAAATAATAAATAACCCAGATGTAATATTTATCAAGCTGGCATCTAGGGATAACTTTGCGTCTTATTCACTGGATCTTTTCAAGCTGAACGGCCTTCCGCGCTTCGCCGAACGTTGAGACAACCAGGCACAATGCGATTAGAGAGAAGAAACTAAAAGAGGATATCTCGCGGCTTATTTTCAAAAGATTTCTATTATAGAAAACAAGATCCCACTGTCTTCCAGCTGAAACCTAAATTTGGCAACTTAGACAGAGAAGGCGGTTGAAGTTGGTTTGGACCACCGGTAAAAATTCATTAAGGCCAACGGAACCATTACGCTGGCTCATTTTTTATCTCTCTCTCTCTTTCTGTCTGTCTATCTGTCTTTTACACGGTCTCTTTCTCTCCTTATTTTCTCTCTCTTCAGCCCACCTTGACAAGCTTCATCTTCTCTTCCTCGCTTTATCTCATAGAAGGACTAGAAGTGGGAGTCAGTCCGTCTTCCCAGATGACGGATGGCATCGTGTGTATTATTTTAGTACCTAAACGACACTAATTATATACTCAGTGAGCCTGCGAACTACCATCACTACAAATTCACTGATTCAGAGTCACTGCGAGCAAAACGAATCTTCGTTACGAGTCTTATAATTCTGCATAGCCCCGGAAGACTGTTGTTACCAAAGTGACATTTCATTCCGGAAGGAGAATTTGCCACATCTTGAATGAAATCGTTGGATTGGATCGGGTTCGATCACCCTTCGCGAAGGCTGCAAGCACGTCAAAAATCTTCAGCGCCAACCAGTCGGTGTTTTTCTAAGAAACTGAGAGCAGCCTTAATTGTTGAGATTATGGGCAATGGAAGAAAAGTCTTCAGGGCTGACTCACGCAGCTGAGAATTCGAGAGCAGGGGAATGAACAATATACAAAAGGTTGCGAACAACGTATAATGTAACTGCCAAATGTGTAAGAAACGTTCTTCAAGTCTCCTCTTCGGTAACTGCTCGCTTCTTCTCGATACGAGCGTAGATATTCGGCGAACTTTTTAAACCTCACAGCCAGAAAATCTCTCGACTGGGATTTTACGACGGACATGACAGATTCTTGTTGTTCATCCTGTGGGGATTTTAAGAGCTTTATTTTCGGGCATACATCTGGGAATCTGCGACAGCTAAAGACTGTCCCGGGTCTTAGATCTCCTGTACGCATCGTCCTGGCGGCCAAGTACCTATTTTCTAGGCTCACCCTGGTAAGATTCGATGGCAGTTGCGCCGTCGTATGTAGTAGACGTTAAAATAGGTAGTCTAGGTGGTGGATTTTTCGCTCTAGTTACCACTAAATCTTGGAACCTGCCATCTTCTTCGAAAAAACTTTCGGTTAATTTAAAAATATGAGACACGGTGGGTGGGGACATGTAGAGATAAATGAAAATAGGTATAGCTACATATGTGAGTTACGTAAGCTATTTTTCTATTCTATTTTTTAATGCTTTTCAAGGCTGTCTTCGGGCATAAATTTTCACGCGGGTGCTGACAATTAGATGGTCAGCGACTAGCGAACCAACCGGCTTGACCGGGTGTGGACATAAATTTTTATATTCTAAAATTAACGTCTCCCGAAGCAATCTGTTGAGTTTCTAATTTTCTCACTTTTTCATGTTTTTTTTTTCTTTTATTTTATTTTTTTGGCATGAACTTTTAACCGGAACACAGAGAAGACTTTCCG
Source organism: Ametastegia equiseti (assembly GCA_963989295.1). Classification (NCBI taxonomy): domain Eukaryota; kingdom Metazoa; phylum Arthropoda; class Insecta; order Hymenoptera; family Tenthredinidae; genus Ametastegia; species Ametastegia equiseti. Next base: position 10,420,298 of record OZ022393.1, read on the forward strand.
CACGGTGCGGCACACGTTCGACCTTCAACTCGTCGCGATATAAATCTCGTTGAATATACGAGATGCGCATGATAAATTCGGTGCAAATTGCTCGAGAAAAAGATTCTCGACATTTCCCGTAAATCCTCCAACAAACATATCGTCCGCAAATTTTTTTTTCTTTCTACCAAGATCAGATCCCCCTCCTTATGCCCACGCATCGCGTAAGAATAAAACTTGGATAAATTTCCAACGTTGACTTAGAGACATCGGAATAAAAGCGATCTGTTTGTAAATGGGCCGTAAACGTAAAACCTAACAGCTGTCGAAGGAAAATAAACTCTATATTTATACCTGACACCTATTTCGTATGTATCCAGATGATTGCTGAGAACACGGTACCCTTTCTGGGGACCAGAATTTCAGTTTGACTTATGACCAGGATTCGGAAAGGCGTGCATATAAGCTACTGCAGCTTTGCCGCAACAGTTGATCGATCTCTATTCTTAACAATCAAAACCATCCCCGCCGGAAATCACGACGAGATTTCGAGCCTTGAAAGATTTGGTAACGGGGTCCCAGTGTAAAATTCGGAAGATATCTCTAACTTGTATTAATAGATCGGAGAAAAAATTTCCTCGCTTGACATTTAGCCTTTGAATAAACAAGAAAAGCCAAAAAAAATTTCCCCGGACTCGGCGGCGACGCAGATACTTATTACTGGACATCGCACGATGATTTTCCAATGCAATTCTGCCGCGTCTGATCCCACGCGGTTTAAACACTTCGTGATAAACCAGAAACCGTGTGATGCACAATTGGCGTAACATGCGTCCGCGTAACTCGTGTATAACACTCCTTCGGAAAATCTGTTGCATCGTTAGCAACAACGAGGAAAAGAAGAGGATGAGAGAAAAGTCGAGGTCGTGATACCGTGGAGGTAATAGCAGTATTAGTAGTAGTGTCGTCGGGTTGACGGGGAAGAGAAGAAGAAGACGACGACGGTGGTGGAAGAAGGTGGTGTCGCCGTTTGGAAGTTAGCCAGGATCGCCCACTCGGCACGCATACCTTGTCGATAAATAATCGAAGATATCTCTTGCCAAAAGCTCCCAAATTTCGGTGAATGTAGTCGTGTGTGAGAGAGAGAGAGGGAGAGGATTTAAAAAATAAACCCGAGTATCTCCGTCGACGTTTTCGTGACCGTATGACGATCACGTCATCGGACGTATTGCACGTCGTGAAAATGCTGCTGGTGCAGTCCGCCGAGGAACTTCTTCTTTCCACGATCAACATCCACAACTGTAGTACGTTGTATTCTGGCTGACCGAACGTCATAAAATAAGTGACTCAGCGTCATAGCAAAACTCTGCAGTCCAATTCGCGATCTAATTTCGCCTTGACACGTAGAAAATTTTCCATTGAATTCTCACCAGCTGAGTCACGATAACTGTCATGACCACTGAGAGACTCTTCCATACCCCGAAATCATGAAAATGTTAACCTCCTGTGTTTTTATAATATTATGCTCACGCGATACCCCTTAATGCAAAAATTTGGATTATTTAGTTAATGTACAGCCGGTTCGCTACATAAATAACTGCGACAGAACTACTTCATCTTATAAATTTCTATACGGTACAAATTTTTGAAATCCAAAATGCTCTTTGTGCTCATTGCCATAATTTTCGTACGTCATAATTCATAGTTTCTGGCTATTCATGCAATGGACTTTTCTTTAAAGTGATACTCTGGTGTGAAGGCAATTCTAATCATGGACTGTAGAGGACGTCTTAAAGTTGAAAATGGTTAAAGGTCCAGTAATAGAATGGCTGCAAGTCGTTCTTGAACTTAAGTGTTCTGTAAATCCTCGATTATCCTGAATGACTGAAATTTGGAAGTGGAAAAAGTTGGAGAACGAGGAAGACCATGTCGGGAAGAAAAAACAAAAACAAAAAAAAATCCTTGAAAAAGAAGGAAGAAGAAGAAGAGAGAGACACGTTTGAGACTCAGCAGACAGCGACCCACGGTCTGGGTAGGGAGGAACTCATTCTTGTTTACGATCGCGGGGCAGGGTGCCTCCTGGGGCTTGGCTCCAAACAGTGAATCAAACCCGGTTCACTGATATCATAAACGGGCCTCGTACCTTAGCGATTTGTTTGCTTTAGCCCAGCCAATGCCAGGGTGAACGTACGTACGTTCGTTCGTTCGGTAAGTGTTAGGCTGCAGCGTTGCACGGTTATAGTGATCCTCATTGCACGGTGCGGTACTATGAGAGTAAAGCGAGTTTAGCCTACTGGCTCTGAGTATTTCTTGGCAGGTGTGAATTTCCGCCAAAATGGCCGAATCCAAGAAAATTATACTCACCCCAGAGCTGTTGGAGGATTATTTGTAGCTGCTTTCTCGCGCTGGTCATCGTACAAAGTTGCCTCCAGCTGTTCCCGACACGATGCTTGCCAAACGCAATAATAAACGCGTTACCGCACCTAGATAATAAAGTCCCAAACGTTCCTAGACACGGTCCGCCTAGTTTCCCCGTCTAATAAACTTTGCCAGTATCGCGTTAATCCATCCTAATGATGGTCGAATTCCAATTCAAACGCAACGCCGTTTAACTCCACGTCCAAATTCGTTTAAATAAAATCAATCGCCCGAGCGTTTCGAAAATGACTACCAATTGTTGTCAACTATGTTTTATTGGAGAATTGAAGCGCCATACACGAGACTCTCGTGATGAAAGTCTCAAAAATAGTACATCAATAGTTTGCACTATTTATTATTTGTCTGCCCTACGAAAGGCCACTTCATAGGCAATATCTGGCGGCTTAAACGCGGCAGAAAAATAAGAGAGGCGGTTGAATTGCATGAAGTAGATTTTGGAACCGTCAGAAGTGCTCCGTTAGTGGGACGTGACCGTGATATATGTGCTTTCGAGGAGCCTTGTGCAAGGCGGAAGTCAGGTGCGTTTGACCGACCGCGCGTGCGTTCTAGATTTCCGGAAACGTATCCGTTGGTTACTCAATAATTAATGGTCCACGGTGCAGGTCTTTTGTCGTTTTCTAAATGCCGTATAGGATGGCTTTGAGTCGGGTTAAAGAATATTTCCAGATCTCCAAACTTACTGCCAACTTCGATCACTCCGATGAGAAACGACTTCATTTGGTATATGGCTAAGCTTCGACGGATTCATTTAGCTTGACATGCGGAAGATTTTAATCCTCGTTCAAAAGACAGCTACTCTAATCGGGAATTACAGGGCGTGTAATTTCCTGGGTGGCAAGTTCTTACGCAATTACAGTACGTTACGCAACCAGCTACGTCCGGTGCGTGCGTATAGTGCGTATCCCAACCTCGGCCTACGTCACGGAGGGTTGATTGTTTTCAAATCAATCACTGGTGCTATATTTAATCGGTAGCTCGATCGCGATCTGAAGCCCTACAAGAGGTTTCTGCTGCACTGTTTTATACTCACGATGTTCATTTCCCGTTGATTGTATACGTGCGTGCTATGCTGTTTCCTATTTCATTTGAAAGCCTTCAGAATTCCGTTTTCACGATCCACTGGGTAAGTCCATGCAGCTCGCGAGATATGCGACTGGTAAAGGAGGATTAGAGGATGTAAATTTCTTCGTAATTTCGACTTTGCTGTCAGAATACGGCTTCTTGCTGAAGTATATTATGCCGCCAGCTGCTTGAAGATTCGCACGTGCTACGGTATCTCATACGAACCGATGGTTTCTTTGCACAAAACAGGGGTAGTCTGTTTGTTTGAAAAATCGAAAGAAAAATATGAAACACTGCTACGCTTTCGAACGGTATAATGTAATGTGACGTAAATATTTGATTAATTTTCAATCGTGATACATAATAAGTCGATTCATTACTCATCCATATGCATTTGGTCTCACTGCATGCGCGACCATGACTAATTACACTTTCCTACGAGCCTCGAGGCCAGCCAACTTGTACAACGTGTTCTTTATAGTTGATACCAAGTATGCTGGACCGATATTAAAGTCCTCAACATGATTTACCGATTCCGTTGATCGTTTTAGCTTACCCATAGAACCGAATCCTCAGCAAAGCTTTATAACACTCCGGTTAAACTTTTAACTGCGTTTGCTGTAGTTAAAGTCTTGCAGTTTAGTTACGCACCGTCAAACGTAACCCCAGCAGCCTCCTCGGTTTGCTCTCCGAACTTTTTTCAATGAAGATTACGGAAGAATTTCTGAAAAAAGAATACGAGAAATTGAGCATGTGACAAAACTGATAGGGGCCAAAGAGTTCAGCAATAAAATGACTACTGGAGTCACGGAAGTTGTTCTGCATAACCCGGGGAAAGACGAGCATTAAGATCATCGAGCATTAAGATTCGTCGGGTTGGTTGGTCGGATATTATTAAACTGGTAGGTAGGTATACGTGTTCGAGGACAATATGCGAAAGCACATCAGCTTTCCGCACTGAGAATGAAAGCGCGGTGACTTGGAGATATGAGATATGACACCGTCTGCCTTAAGTTGGCTCAGTCTCTAGGAAGAAGTTAGTCTCTTCTCATGCACCGTTGTTGTCCTTAATGAGTGGAACTCAAGTCCGTCTCGGACTGATCCTCTTTACCAGTTTCTGTCATCTTCGTCTCGACGACGAGTGAGCGAAGCATCTTCGTCGTCTCGGGCTACCACCAACACTGCAATGACCTGGATAGAACCCAAGCGTTACACCGGGTCCCTCGTATATTTTATTAAGTCGTTAGGGATTTCCTTGGTCCCGCCGCCGCGACATCGCCTTTTTAACAAAACGGCTCTCCACGTTCAGATTTCCTCTTCTCAGTAGTATAACGAAAAACTGTTTTCGCCAACCGTTCATCCAATTAAACTTCTTCTTCCGTCGTTGTCGATGCGACATCGATGCTCCACCATCCAATGTGCACGAAGCTGTTCTTTCCTTGGGATTTGAAAAAATGGAGACGTAAGGCCTTCTGGGTTGATCAGCCAAAGCGGTTTTAACGTTCTTCCGATATACCCAATTGTTTATCGACTTTGCTGCCGCCAGGAGAAGTCTTACCATTATGCAAAGGATGTTGTTGCCATTCTAGCCCAAATGTTTGCTCATACATTTTTCGCTTCCGATTATCGCCAATGTCAATAAACTGATTATCATCAGGGGAATTCTGTTTCTCCTCGGCATTCGATTTGATACACGAAAGATTCCCGACTGCAGCTGACGATGTCTGTATGTCATTGAAACTCAATGGAATCCAAAATTCTGAGTGGCAATCAAAAGGCAAATGTTCGATTGTCAGTTACCAGCTTCGGAACTGTTTATTAAAAGTGAAGGTTATCTTCGAAACTGAGACACGATACCTGACAAACTATTCGACGAATGTCGCGGGAGGATGTCGTCGTCTGTTGTAGTTTTTTCCAAAGCTACTTTGCCGGCTGCCAAAGTAAATACGAAAACAATAATAGTCGCGGTTGCACGTTTCAATTCGCCAACTGCTCTGCTCGACCTCGTGAATAAAGTGTGAAGAAAATCTGTTCCGAAGAGTTCGTCTGGTTTTTCGATTCGGATTTTTAAAGATGAAGCTTTATTTTTGAAGGAAATAACAAGGGAAGAAAGGAGCAGCTGATTCGATGATATTATACAATATTGAAATTGCGAATCGAGTGTAAATTCGCACGTTGCGAATTGAAAATCGTATTCGGACGCCATTGGGAACTTGCGGAGCAGAGGCAGAGTAAAGCAAAGCAAAGCAAAGCATTAGCACTCCCCTTGTCCTTGCGCTATGGGTATTTTCGTCCAGAGTTTTAGCTAGTAATGGCTCTCCCCTCCGTCATTCCCGACATGGCCAGACGCGCGCCATGCTATGTAAAGCGCCTTGTTCTGCGCTAACTCCAACTCAAACCTCCAACTTGGACTGCAACTACGAGAGTCTACTTAGTCGACCCGACCCAACCTAGCCTAACTCCCAACTCCTCCCCGGCTGCTGCAGTTGGCTCGGGAAGGTTTTTACCTTATTTTCTCGTTAAAGGCGCCGCTGAAATTATTCGCGTCGCCAAGGCCTCATCTGCGCTCTAACTAAACAGATGGTAAAGAATTAGAAGACAATGACCAAACAGTTATACGGGGCAAAAAAATGAAAAATAAAACAAGTATGATCGGTAAATTTCAACGGACGAAAACGTTTCTTGATAGCTTGATTGAGCTTTGAATAGACGATCATAAGTATTTCCTCGCTGCAAAATCCGGAATATTTTTATTTCGAAAATCCATCATTCGATGGTCTGATCTCATCGAGGATACTCGTATATAACTTCCAGCCTCGGGGATGAGTTGTTCGCCAAAATTTTCGATCGCCTTCTTCGGCACCGCGGAATTTCCCCTTAAAATATTTGGCATAGATTTCTCTCAGGCGAGGTCGATCTCCATTGAGGTGCCGAATGTGGAGTAATAAATTGAAATTTTACGCACCCGAATACATATGCGGGGCCGTAAAGCTTGCTAGGAGAGAAAACAAGGTTGGTAGCTTTACCAACAGATTTAATAAGCTTATGTAAGTGTTCCGCCTCAGCGCTCTGCGTTTTGGCTCAAACTGCCGGAGGAGCAAAGGCCTTGAAAAAAGTCTCTTCGGTTCAGGCTCGTCGACCAATTGTAAAAAATTTCGAAACGGGCCTCATCATCACCGCTTCACGGGAAAAACAAACATGCGGTCATTTTTCCCTCTCGCAATTAGACCTGGGGGGATATTTTGCATGGGCAATATGGGTAACATGCGGTACGAGTCAAAGACCATGCGTTGCGGGAATTCTGTGCCGGTCAAGTACTTTGTATGCGTCTGAAAATGTGCTCGCTGAATCAACGTCTCCCGGAAGAGAGGGAGAGATAGACAGTTATGCATTTTGCGAAGAGGTCGCGGACTCTGGTTGATGCAAGAATTTCAAGTGTTACACGTCTTTCGAAGCGAGTGTAAGTATGTACCTATATATACCTATAGACAGGGTGAATTCGGAAGAACGTCCGAACACTCACAATCACGGAAGCATTGAAAAATTTGATGATCCGGATTCGTAACCAACCCAAATCTCCCGTGAAATGACAAAGTTCAAAGTTGGTGTCGGAAAAGTGAAGATCATTGATCAAAATGGTTTTAAAAATGCCATTTCCGCAATTTTCGCGATATCAAACATCTATAAAAAAAAGCTGCATCGCAGAATGTCAAGCCAACTTCAACAAGCACACGGCGATCTTTGTGAACATATAGGAAAGACTGGAAGAGATCTGCACGGTCGTGTAGATTTAATGGACGATTTCTATCCGTCAGCGGAAAGCGAAATCTTTCCAAACCCTTAATACCCAATAAAAATAAACTTCATATGTATATACGCGAGTGCGAGAAGGTGGCGAAAACCTTCCGAGAAGTTCTTCTCCATTAAGACTCTTCGTCGGCGAGATAGTTAGTCAATAATTTGTCAATGAAACGCCGGCTCGTAGACCGCTTAGCGGCTGGTCCCGCTAGGCCAGGACGCCCTCTCCGTCATCGGCTGGCACTCCTCCACGTCTTCTCCTCTTCTCTCTGTGAGTCAGCTTGGTCGTTGGACGTGGACGTGGACGCTTTACGCTTCGGCCTCAGCCTAGCAGCAGCTTCAGTATCAGCATCAGCTCCAGAGTATTTATTTTCTTTATTGAGCCGTCGTCTGCACTCCGGAAAACCTAGAGAGAGCCAGTCCAGATTCGCGTTAATAGTCGCGAAAGTTTTGCTATTCGCGAACTTTCAATAAGACTTGTGACGGGTGTATAGAAAAAGGGCGATCGAAATGGGCCTCAAGAATATGAATTTTTTGGGAAATTTGGCCTTTTTTTTTCGTTTACGTCTTTACGTTACTGCAACGATTACAGATGCTGTTATTATTTATTGGAGGTGGGTACGTTAACCCAACGAATTGCGTGACATTCCGCGTGCGAATGTTCGCATAAGAAAAAGAAATAGACGAAAAGAAAGAGCGTAAAAAAGCGAGAATAAGATCCTCAGCGTCGCCTGCAAACATTTCATCGCAAACTACGCTATAACTTTAACTCGGGGGCGAAATTCAAGCCAGTTTTGATGCTGCGTGTATACGTACGTACGTATGTACCAGACGCAGGCAAGCAAGCAAGCGGAATGGTCCCAATGCTCATATCATCTTTATATCTGCACTTTATATATTTTTATATCAGATACTAAGTGCGTCGTTCTACGCGCCCGGAACATCGGACGGACTCGACGGACTTGGTATTTTGGTGAGTGCGTGTTTTTACCGCGGAAGCTTTGCAGCTGCTGGCAGTAAGCTTTCGTTCCGAGTTCTGACACTTTTTACCGTTTTTTCTTGACTCAGTTTTTCGTTTTGGGTTTTTTTTTTTGTTCTTTTTGTTTTGTATCTTTTTTTTGGTGACGTAGGTACGGAATCGTTTCCTCTTTTCATTGACGGATATATCCATAATCCATAGCCTAATTTCCGGAAGAAAAGCTTCTGCGGTGACCCTACGATGTGTGCGGAAAGTGAAATTGGTTCGATTAACGGTATTAGAATATTAGCCAGACCGTGGGACGTCGGGACGTGTAACAAGCCACTTGCTTGTCTCGAGACGTCGTGATTTAGAAGCTTCCGCTAAACGGTTGGGCCTGATAAATTGGGAAATAAGAGTCAACTAAAATAACACTTCGATTTATTTTTAGGGGTAGGTATATAAGACGTCGACGTACTAACGCGCCAACGCGTGCCGCCCTGGCCTATAGGGCTGGGGCATAACCAAGCGACAGAATGAGGGATTGGTTTTTTCCGTTGATCTCAAAATACTGGTATGCCTCTTTCTTCAACTATGAATAATTATTTTTCAAATCTATATTCAGTTTATATTCAAGTTTAACGACCCCTTCGGTCTCTGGTACCAAACTAAGCCGAAAATGTACCTATAAGTTAAGTACATAGATTACCCGAAATAGGGTATACTTTAGGGTACACCGTCAACCCTGCACGCAGTAGCAGCAACTCGTTTGTGTACATTTCATAAAACTGTCGACAGTATTCATTTGCGCCCTAAAGAGAAGCTTCGTGCTTTCTGTATAAAAGCTTACAGTATATAAATATTGAGTTCTTCTCCTAGAGAAAAAGGGTTGATCCCGTTACCGTCACTCTAGTCAAGCTTTTCTCCCCACCGCCTCCTATTGAAAGAAAAAATAGAGAAGATTCAAAAACTTTGTAAGTAGTCCTCATTCGAAAATGTTTTTGAATTTTCTATTTCTACTCTGTCCATCCGTTCGTCAGACGCGTATGGGGCATAAATGAAGCAGAGGTCGAGATCCGTGATGAGATAAAAATGGTCACGGTGCAAAGATGTAACGTGAATTTAAGGGGTTGGATCTCGAGAAGAGAACGGAGATCACTCTTGGAGATATATCTCAAATCCATTTCAATTCCTTCGAGAGGAATCGCGCTCGCGCTTCGTTGGGCTCGTTTGGCTTCGTTTCGTTAGCACGTGCTCCGGCAATTGCCGTTTCTTGATGCTTGCTCGAACCTCGAGTCTTGGTGCTGCCTGGTGCTTTCTTGCTGGATGCCTGCCGCGTTAGGCTAAGTTGGGCGAGCTATTTGCGTCTTGACTTCTTCTTTGCCCCCCCCCCCCCCCCCCCCCCCTCGTAACCCCTCGAAAACCCCCTTTCTCCCTTCTTCCCTTCTCAACCCGCCCTCGGCAATATCCACGTACGATCTGTACGCTTGTAGGTATAAGCGATACGTGTGCCTTGCGTACGTCTGGGTACCTTCACATGTATGTACGTATGTACCTACGTCGTCTGATAGGCATACCCTGATGTGTGCACGAAGCTGCAGTATACGTATCGTTGTCTCGAAAAATTGTTTCGGGCAACAGCAACAACTCGTTATACCACCCGCCATAAAGTGCACGGGTTTGTTACCCACGAAGCCTTCAATGTTCGTTCGAAAGAATGTCTTCTTCTTTATTTTCGAGGGGGGTGTATTTCGAGCCTCGATAGATGCCTAGAGGAAAGGATGTCGTGCTCTTGGTTTTTCATCTTCGTCTACAGGGGTGGGATTGAATAAACTTGCGAATTTCAAAAGTTCCGAACGGTCAGAATTTTGAATTTATTTGAAACGCGATTCTGAGTCTCTAGAAACTTTAGAGTTCAGAACTTGGAAATTCCGGAAAGTTGAAACGCAGACAGCTCAAAAATCCGAAAGTTCAAAACTCGGAACGTTTAAGAATCCCAAAATTGAAGGGAAGCTCATGCCAAAGCTGTCAACAAAATGACGTTGCATCTCGCGAATTCCGAGATTCGGAGTTCTGGCCTTTCGGATGTTCAGATTTTGGAATTTTGAACCTTCGGTTCCATTTGGAGTTTTTTCAGATTGGCTACGTAGACTGATGGGGAAATAATCTTTCTAACAACTCTGACTCGGTAGTATAAAAAGTCGGAAATTTAACCTCCCGCAGCTTTTGAATTTCGGGATTTTAATCCCACCTCTTCGTTTAGAATGTCGATAATTCATACAGACGCCGGAGTGCCTATGTGGAATGATGAATACCGCCGAAAGATGAACCTTCCCTCGTGTTTTGATAACCGTTCCGAAACAACTTGCACCTCGATCTTGACGCATGTTCTATTCTGTTCGAAAATCAAGGACATCTTTCGGCACCTACGAATAAAACTACTTGAAGTATAGAGAATTCCTTTAACTCCGCTGAATATCCTAGGATTTTGAAATCTCACATCGCGCAGCATCCCATATAAATTCTTACGTCCGAAATTTCATATACTTCTGCGAAATATTTACGGCAGAGAAAGACGGGCTGCTATCTACTCTCGCAGTTTCTGTTGCGTAACGATTCATCAATTTCACGTGACCTGATTGCAGATCGCTCATCTGTTTTAGATGAAGAAAATTTTTGTCCCGCGGCATTCGGTGCTTATGATGCTATGTCACAGTCATTTTTCATCCATCATTCTTCATTATATAGGCAAACTTTTCTGAAACCGTTTAGCAGCCGGTAATTCAATGCAGACTTTTTTTCCTCGATAGTACTCGTCTATCGGACCGAGCGATTTCTAATCTTGGCTCGAAAATGGAAATTACAGTAAAGCCAAACGGATCCACGGAGTCATTTGGGTTATTAGGACTACTGCATTGGTGGATATATTTGGTCTAGTGCATGCGTTAAGTCTTACAGTGTCCGGGGGTGAACGAACTGAGGACCACACAGTGGTGGTGGTGGTGGTGGTGGTGGGTTAGGTATATACGATTTAGTTTTGCCTCTACAAATCCTACGTAGGGAAATAGCTCGACTAACAAGTAAGTTTTACTCTCGAATGCCGACTAGAGATAGCGTCGAATCTGGAAAACCTTTTTGGAATTGGGGAATGTCTCGGGGTGTAGTATATGTGATTTATTTTAGTTGCGGTAGAAAAGCTTGATTACTTATTTTTCCCGGTCAAATTCCTCGTTATTTAAATTACCGGGTGTTATTCACGCGAGTGATTTCTCCACTCGTCAACGAGAGGATGAGGATGGCAAGAGGGCTCTGAAGATATTTTTTTCAATCGTCACTATTCACTATTTTTATATCTTCGCCTATGTATATTGTATATATACAGGCGCAATTTAGTTCGGGGTACATACGTATAGACGCGTATAATTCGCCTTAGAGGAATTCCAGCCGTTAATACCGAAATTCAAATTATTTTTCCTTTCGACGCGTCGTTATCTTTCCGAGTTTATATCCTCGATGAAAAATAAGAACCATATATACCTTTCTCTTTGGTCCTTCTCTCTTTCCATTGTCCGTTACGGAATAATTATTATCGGCACAGCGGGTGATGCGACGCCGAGATTCTTTCCCCTCTCGGCGAAAGCTGCTGCGCCCAAGACGCAACGGTCTACCCGCAACCGAACGAGAAAGCCTGAATTATAACTTGACGATATTCATGTAAGAAAAACAAGATGGAGAGGAAGAGATTAAAAAATAAAATAAAATAAAAATAAAAATAAAAAAACTGCCACGATTATTCGAGATGCCAATTTCCAAAACCATATCCAATTACTCATCTCATTTAAAAAAAAACTACTCCCACACATTGTCGATGAATTGCTTTGAGAATTTCTCCCGAAATAGCCGAGCGTAAATCGATCTTTGGTATTTCTAGTCCTACTATGATACGTACGTCGCCATGATGGCCCAAATATTTCCGTATCAGTCTGTAGCCTGAGCTCGTACATACATAAGACGAACGTACTTTACCTGTTGCCTATTGCCTTCGGTCCTCTGCGTGATTGCGATCGTATAGACATGTGAGTGCATTGCTTGGCACTCTTGCCTGTATACTGGCTGGGCGTACTACGGCGACTTACTACCTACGTACTTATAGTGGCAGAAGCCAGCAAATTAATGCCTTTGTTTGTTGGAATACGTTTTAGCCAATTAAGAGAGAAATTAAGTGTCAGTTATGGGTAGGTACGGTTGTTAATTCCCGATGGATCTTACATAGCTGCCCGTTGAACTCCGGCATACATTCTACAATTACAAACGCGTATGGGTACTACGCGCCTATAGTTCTATACGGACATTTCTTTCGAAACGGTTATTATTTTTCAATAGCTATATCCCGTCCTGTCATAATTTTTTTAGCAGATGGCTGCGTCGAGATATACGGGTTATATATATTTTTTTTCTTCTCGTTAGTTATTAACTTTTATCTCGTTATTTAATTCGTATTCTTTATTCACCTGATAGATCGAGTGTCATATAGCACTCAAAAGACTCGTCCGTCAAAAGTTTTATGAAAATTATTCTTCGGCTTGGAGAAAAAAATAAATATATACAGTTGATATATCCTTCGGTCTGCCTGAGATTCGTTTATACTAATTCACAGCCCTTGTCATACCCAGAAGACAGCCGTGCGCTCAAAACAATTCTGTTTTTTTTTTTCTTTTTTTTTTTTTTTTTGCCTCATTCATATCTTCGGAGAATAATTTATAGAGAAAAAGCGAAGACGTGTAATAACTCAAAAAATATACACTAGAAATTTTCTTATCTTATGAAACGTTTCGAAAAATCTCTTTGCAGTGACTCAAAAATACCAATCCGACGTTCAGGAAAAATGACAAACATCATTTTGGCTTCAGTTACACTCGCAAGAAATGACATGCGAAATTGCACGGAATAACAACGCGAACAACGAAACTTTGGGGTAATACCGTGTGATTTTCTTCATTATTTCAACAGTATGAGCATTTCGGCAATCCGCCCCAAAGTATAGGGTAAATGATAATGCTAATACCGTAATCCTTCCGGTTCTAGGTCGGCTGAGCGCTTGTAATAATTTCCGCTTTCCAAAAGGTTCAAACGATTATTTCGTCCCATTGTAAAATAGTAATTAGGTAGGATAGAGCATGTATAAGTCGTGAGGATGTTTGAATTGATACTTCGCGGTAGATCGAGTTTATTTCTTTAAAAAAATGACGCGATTTTCCCGTTCGGGTATTTTTGCACCATTTATTTTTACACATTCTTCGAAATTCATCTCACTGACCTCAGACTTCAAGATCTAGTATTTCTAACGTAAAAATACATATTCAATTCTTTTTTCGATAGCGATGGAATATTTTTAAAGTCGCTTTGGGCGGCCAGGTGCTTCGCCCCTGTCAGAATATTCAAAGTCTAACAAGAAAGTCATATTTCAAGTTGCATCACCTCGAACATTGCAGCCCGCAGAAGAACGCGTTACTTATATTCGCAAACGCCGACAGGAGTGAGTGTAAAAAAACCTCTTCGGATCTTTCTCATCTTGCCAAAACTACCGTATAGTAGTGTAGTAGGTAAAAGTACGTATCCTACCTACATACGTATGTACATACATGCATTCTTTTCATCCCTCTCGGCGGTTCTCTCTACTCGGCTTGCCACAACGACTGCCGTTCTTATTTTACTTTATTTTCATTTTTATTTTTATTTTCTTCAAACATGCGAACTGAGTAGTAGGTACCTGCTTTTTCTTCTTTTTTTTCTTCTTCTTCTGTTTCTTCTTCGTTTTCTTCTTCTTACGACGTGATTTATCGCAAGAAACTCAGTGATACGAGTAACAACTTGCCAAATTGAAACTCATATAGACTCCGACTCCGAACATAACTGCACACTTTATTACCGCACTTTTCCTCCACTTTATTTAACCGGCAAAAAATCACAGTGATGTATGCCTGTATGCATACGGCTGACGTTTTGTGCAAATCCAGAGCCGTATTCGCCTGAGCTTTCGAGTTGCAATTTTCGGGGCATATCGTTTCCCCAAAAGTTCTAGGTGTGTTTTATTATTTTTTTTTTTTCATCGGTGAAAGTTCGATGAGGCATTAGCTGGTGGCGAGTATTGAGATCGTTCGTTGGTTTAGCTGTAAAATGTATACAGGGACTCGTGGTGCTAAGTCAATTTGTCTGAAAGAAAGAAAAGAAAAGAATATAATAGGGAAAAAAATAGAGAAAAAAAAAACAAATTCCAAATCCAATTAAGATTTTTACGAGCGATCTAAATCGACCAACGATGGAGGAGCTAACAAGCCATCTCCCTGCCTCCACCACCGCCGCCCACAACCGCCCACGTATGCCTTGACAGACGGGTGAAATAAAAAAGCATTAAAGATCGTACACAAAACACGCACGCACGCCCTGCCGCTCTAGGACGGAAATAGCAGATGTCACCCAGTTCCGAGAGCCTACCATTATTTTGTAACGATCGAAAGTCACGCTGGAAGGAGTTTCCACTGACTTAAAGTCCTAAGATTCCCGCAAGTTGCTTTCAGCTTCGGAGATACCAGTTTTGGTTTATTATTTTTTTCACGTATGTAACAGATCTCGAACCGCGAAGGACGGGTCGTTCGAATTCTACTTAAAAAAATGGGATTTTCATAAAACGGAGTGCAATAAACGCTTTGACAGTTATACGTCAGGTAAACACTTATACTCGTTTGGTATATGAACGGATATTGTATAGGTATGAGGACTAGAAAGTATCTACGAATTTCCACGAATCTTAGCAAACAGCAGCCGGTAGACAGCTGACCTTGATGAAGCACATGTTTCCGCCGAGGGATATACCGGAAGTGACGCAAAATTAGCGAAAACAAGTCTAGCGGAATATATTAACACACGGTTTGCCGGAAACCATCTAAATACCACATCTAATTCCATACCAAACTCACTACACGCGGTGAAGAGTGAATCAAACGACTCTGCAGTATAAATCGTGCAGTATCGAATGGGACCCATTAGGGCAAAATAAGCAACCCCGTGAAACTTTATACTTCCTTGGGGGCGAATTTTGCCCAACCGTCTCCTAGGTCCTACACATAATCAGTTTCTTGTTATAAGTCAAGGAGTTGCACGTTCGCTGAAGCAAAATATGTATGAAGAAACTTTAAAAAATTACGAACATTTTCGGGGGTTTTCCCATTTTTCGCCTCTCTTCTATATTGGCGAAGACTTTCGGCGCTCGTTATAAGTTGAGCTGCGTCGTTTTTCGCATAGAAAATTCGAAAAGCCAATTGATTCAAGTCCCTGAATGAAGGCTGATTCTGCCCGACCTACTCTCAAAAACGTTATAACCAATCAACAATTCGCCAATATCTGAAAGGTTGTAATTTTACCAAAAACCGTTTCCATTCGCAATTTATGCGCTCGCAGTGACGACTTACCCTGTTTCTGCAATGCGGAGGAATGAACCAAGACCACGCAACTTTATTGCCCTGGCAGCTGTTTAACGCGCGATAGAAAATTTACTGAGACCTCGAGAATCGTGGCACAGTATGTCGCTACTGCTGCAACAGCGGCAGTAGGAGTAGTCTACATTAGTTATTAGAAATCCGCTTATTAAGCCAGCTAGTGGCGGCCACACCTGAACGCCACGGATCAAAGTAATCTCCGCTAGCCGGTTTAATAAGGACGATATTAATACACTCGACACTCTTGACTAGTGCGAAATATCACTGCTTACCTTGCCCACTAACCATTTACTCGAACACGCAGTGTACAGGTATATACAGGCGACCTCCATTTCATACATTTACGTATGTATCTATGGCAATGTATGGGTGAGTGGCGATAGCGAGTCTCGAGCATTTATCTCAGTGAGAGAATTTGCAGGAGGTTTTTTTACGGGGCGGGATGGGAATTCTAAATTTCCAAAGCCGCGAAAGGTAAAAATTCCAAATTTTTCTGCTACCGATTCAAAGTGTCTAGAAAGATTGTTTCCCCGAAACTTTACGTAGCCAATTTGAGAAATTTCAGATCGAAAAACACCGGAGGTTCGAAATTCCGGAAGCTAAAGATCCGGAAAGCCAAAACTCCAAATTTATGCAGTGCCGTTTTTTGACAGCTTTGTCATGAGCTTCCAATAAATTTTTTGTTTTTTGGACTCTCTGAGTTTTTAACTATCGGATCTTTGAGCTAGCTGCATTTCGACCTTTCGGAATTTGCGCCCCTTTTAATACAATGAGTATATTGTTGCGTGGTAAATGTTTGTATGCCGAGAAAGAAAAAAAAAAAAAAAAAGAGAAGTAAAAAATACGATATGAAAAATGAAGAAAGAGAAACGGGAAGAAGCATCGAATAGTCACGAGTCGTTAATAGCAGACAAGTTCGTTAACAGCGTTGAGTAATAATAATAGAATTAATAACGTTGATAAAATGCGCGATCCCTGCCAATTCAGCTGAGAGAAAGGAGTTGGAGCGAGACAGATAAACGGGCTCTACGGCCCTGGGCTTAAAATAATGACTCAGACGAGTCAGCAGAAATTCAGTGCTTCAATCAACGCTCGGGATAACACAGCTACGCCCGTCATTAGCCGAAGATAATATTAATTACTTAAACCTTATCTTATCCCCCCCGAGCTATGCTCCCGATTGACATAATTATTGAGGCGAAATGGCAAATTACTCATTGATTATATAGCTTTATCTCATTTTACCGCGATAATCGCCGGCAAGTTGCACTCCTCTGCATAAGTTTCGCATTTTTTAATCACGTAATTACGAGATCCGTGGTGAATCAAACACGCATTTTGTTCCACAAGATTATTTATTGATTTTTATTTAATTTATTTTTTGTTCAATTTACTTGCGCAAATCTCTTTCACTTCATTTCTTAATTACGCTCTTTGATCCTGTAGCTGTATTACATGGCTATTGAAAATTATATCGCCTCTTGCCGGTTCTTGAACCGTGCAATTTCGACCTGACCAGCCTCAAATATAACTTGACAAAAGTGCAAAAATAGACAAGGGCTAATGAGAATAGATCGAGAACACTATCGTGATAGAATTTGGCAGTCGTCTGTGTCTTCCACTCATTTCGTATCTATAGGTACGATGAGCTTACATTGTTGCGACTGCCGTACTCGGATCAAAATAGCGTTTGCCAACTACGTAGTAATTATAATTAGCCCGATTCGTATGTATGTACCTACCGATCGTGTTTCGAAACGCTTACGAGACCGCAAGTCATTAGCATTTGGAATGATTTTCGAACCGCGCCTGTGCCTTTATAGTGGATCTTCACATTTTGGCTCTTAACAGGTTTAGTATAAATCGTGGAAATCGTTTAGTTCCCACGAAATGCACTCGGACGTGAAGCTGCAAGAGCGGGATGGTAAAAAAGTGGGAATTAGAGGTATGTGTGCGAGGTGTATGTTTGCTTTTGTTTAGAAGCTAACCGTTCAGAGTCCATTAACCGGTTAACAGCCTGGTATGCCTACGCAATACACCGCAAATCAACAGCCACGTAACTCGGTCTTATCACATACGTCTTCTGGAATCTGAAAATCACTTCCACCACATTTCTAACCTGTTGTAAAAAATGTTTGACGATTAGGTCATCAGAGAATAATGACAGGGCTGGTACCAACACTTTTTGCAAAACTATCTCTGCAGTCTCCACAGTTTTTATGTAAAATCTCAGACCATCGTGTAGTTGAATTGAAACAGACTCGAGATCGGAGATACCCGAATTCAACACATCTCAGTTTCTGTTTTGGGTCCATAAATTCTTCAAATAGAACACAGTGACGAAAGCATGGTGAAAAAACTAGGGAAAAGGTGATAATTTCGGAACGCAAATAGATTTATGGAATTGTATATACCAACTTGAAACTGCATTGGTTAGGTAAAACCGGGTGGTCGTTGACTGTCAAATATGTGGTAACCTGATCGTTGGAAGATACCAGCGACATGTCATTTCCACAATTCGTGGATGTATGTTTTTACACTCAGTTCTTTGATCTGCCCAAGTAATAGATGGCACGTCCAGCAACAAAATATGAGTGCAAGCTTGTTTTTCCCTATAGTCACATTTCTATTTTATGGTCATGATCATCACCTATATCTACAAGAACAGCTGCGAATATCTTTCAATTTCATCCGTCGAACAAAAACCCGAAAAAGACACGAAAAAAGCCCAACGAATTCTCCGTTTCTCTTTTGACTTTTGGAATGATGTAGGTAGGTACAAAGGTTCAGCCACATCGTACTGCTGCTTGTATATTGCCTGAGGCTTGGGTCCAGCGTTCTTACGATTAACGTCCAGCCTCCGTCTTGGATCAGTCGACTTGGTCCACAAGCGTAGTCTTGTTTCACTGTTAAGACACCACCTCTGTCAACCCGAATTAACCTTGACACGAGGACCGCTTGTAGATCAGTTTTGATTGCAACAGTGTTTGTTCGGTTCATCTCCGACCGCGCCTTAAAACAACAAGCCCAAATAGCCGGCTCTAGGATAATACATTGGTAGATATAATCGCCTCGATCTTTAATTTGTGATCTATTTAACGGAAAATCACTCTGTCAATCAGCGATCAACTTGGCTATATCTTTGCCAAGACAGGGAACAAACGCCGTACTATAGTTGTATACATGTATTTAATTAACCGTACAGGCAGGTACATCGCATAAAGATATACGTCAACCATAAATCTTGACTCGTTCACGTATTCTCTGCTAGCGGTATACATCTACTTAGATATAATATTTATTTATTATGACCGTATGTGTTTCTCTTGACAAGTCTAACAGGAAAGAGAATATTTCGTTGTGTTTAATTGGCCGAGTGTCGCTGATCGGTAAGGTCGTGAATCATGTCTTGAAATTTGAGTAACCCTTCATAGCAAATATGACGTTAAGGTGTGTTATTGATAATCCTAGTGGAAGTCCCTCGATCCCGTATGGTGTGCGTGGTGCAAATGTATATAATGACGATGATTGGCGACGTTGGGCTACAATGATCGTAAAATATAAGACTCTAATCGGGCGTATTTCTAACGACAACAAACACTTCGGTGAAGGTTTATTGCATAAACAATTTCAGCTCGGCTTGCTTCTCGTGTGCTCGCGCGAGGAAGAGTTATAAGCAGCGAAATGCTTCTGCCTACAGGCAATCAAACAAAGTTACAATGATTATGAAATAATGCATGATCGTGGCCCCTGTGTGGGTATAAAACTAGTGAGGGCAGAGAGGGTAGAGAGAGGATTGGACAGATTAACCTTCTTATTGCTAGGGTCGCGGTTTGTCGCGGTTTGTCTCCTAACCTGCTCGCAGATTTTCCAAGGATGCAGAAGAGGATCTCTGAACCTCCTCCACCACCACCACCGTAAATCATTTCAAGAAATTCTTTCGAGAGTGATTCTGCGGTTTCGAAAGATGTCAGCTAAACCGCATTCAAGGCTGTCCCTTTCTAACTGGGCGGTCATACCGTATTTTTCATCTAATAATAATGCTAATCGATGGAGGAGCCACAGAGGCTTTGGCACGAAATTATCACAAAAGAGAAACTGGAATGTCTTCCGTTGATTGAGCCTGCGAGATAGTTCAATCCCATGCACCAGTCGGAAGAAATTTATTTATCGTACCATCGAGGAGAGAAAAATGGCGTAGTTTTGATTGAAAAACGAGAACGAGTCGAGTCGAGTTGGGTTATTTGTAAATCATTTACGAGTGGGTATTAAAAATTCCAGAAAATCCTGAGAGCCATTCGGGAATGCGGTTCGACGAAAGCGCATGCACAGGATCTCAGCAGACTGTGTATTGGTACAAAATCTCTATGGAACCTGGGGAGTTTGTCCCCACCTGGTAACGGTGCTGGTAAAGGTTCTCGATAAGACACGGTAGGTCTTCGAGTCCGTGCGGAATGTGCCTGACAAAGTGCCTGGGATGTTTGGTAGTGCAAACCAGTTGGTGATGTTGCATAACTGATGACACCTCGGGAACGGAAGAAGATCGAGGAGTCTTTGCCAGCGCTATATGCGGATAGTCCAAAAGTGCACATGCATCGTTTTCAAGCCGACGTCTTTGCTTCAACGGTGACTACCGTCTGGTCTCGGTCTGACCAATCCTTTCTCTCTCTCTTACACTAAGGTGTACCATATTCCTCTTTCTCTTGTCATCGCGTGTCTTTTGACGATCTTCGGGTAGACAAGATACGGGGAAATTCAATTTGCAATGAAACCCATGATCAGATAGAGCGTGATTGACTTTAGAATCAGTATACGTGTGAGATATTAACGGTGGAAACATTCGATGATCATCTTTGGAGAGAAGAAGAGCGCAGATCGACTCTCTTATCTAGCGTGCAAATTGATCGGGCGCTAAGAGCGACGCTTAACCTAAATAAAAATTTACAACTCTCTCCGCATCTCTTTCTATACCTTAGCATTTCGCCTTCTCGTTGGTTACCGAAGATTTTTATCTGCGGTTCATCAGTATGGGAACCAGGGGTCGCGCAAACACAATGCAGTTAATGAAGCACCGGGCTTATTACTGGTGGAACTGAGACTCGGGTCGAGAATATTAACCGTTGATTGTCGAAACTCTTCGGGTTGTGTTGATCGTAAACTGAAAGAGGCATGGTTATCTTTGCTTTTCAATTCTGACTCAGCATATTATAGTTTAAACTTGAAAATAATCGGCGATAAATCTTGACGCATGGAGTTTGTTTCGTGACCTGTCGTATCGCAATTCGTTCATTACTCTGTGACGTTGTAATCCAGTTTGATAAAAACACAAAAATGTCTAAAAACTATAGCGGATTTCATCAGGTGCGGGATTGAAATCCCAAATTTTATAAGCTCGAGCGGTCAAAATTCCGAATTCACTCATGCAACGTCGTTTATTTGACAGCTTTGTCATGAGCTTCCCTTGAATTTTCGGATTTTTGGACTTTCTGAGTTCTTAACTTTCGAATCTTTGAACTGTCTGTACTTTGACCTATTGGAATTTGCAAGATCTGAACTCTATAACGTTTCTAAAAACTCAGAATCGCATCTCAAATCAATTAGGAATTTTGACCGTTCGGAACTTTTGGAATTCGGAACTTCAATCCCGCCCCTTTGATCATATCCCTCGATCGCTAATTTGCAACTTACGTATGCTTCGTCGAACCGGACCAGGTGCTCCAGAGTAAACCTCGATGGTTTTTGTACATGCATTAAAATGTAAAAACAATTTATACATCCAGCGGTTGATCTGCATTCGAAGAGTTGACACAGCAAATGTTACGTCAGCTGCTACTGGCCCGACCTGAAACGGTGGGATGTGGTTATGCCAGCTGCTTTTCGGCCTACCGATTAGCAATCGAATGGCAAAATTATTGTAATACATTCCATCGATTGGGAAGTTATATATTTGTAGCGGAAATGCATACTGCAGCATAAAGGTAAAGTCAGATCGCAAAATACCGATTTTATCTGCACGATTACAGCGCTAATTATTTCAACGAAAGTTACACTCCGGCACGAACGGCATGTCTTTGGTTTTTTCTTCGTAATATATTGCATTGCGACGTAGGTATATACGAGCTAAAAGAACACAGGCCTCGTTCGGTGAATTATTGTTTGGGTAGAAAGTTACCGATCCGCAGGGCGAACCTTGAATGATGATAATAAAGAACGTTTCGTAACATGATTTTTTCTTCAATTTCTGTTCCAGGTAATTATCAGCCATCTTCATCCGCTACCACGAGATGCTATCGATAGAAGTCTGTCTTTTTACCGTAAGAAATGATCTTTATCAAAATCCCACATTTATACCAATACAATAATCGATTTTATATAATTGTCCGACATTTGACAAAAAGCAAAGCTTTGAGGAAACTGACTAGTCTTGGGCTTCCATAAATTATATCTCGATGGCCTCAAAAGAGAAATATATTTTGGCAGACGGTAAACAAGAATTTTACACCAACCGTCGCGCCTCTGAACATCCAGACAACGAGGCGATTGTCTTGGTTGGTTAAAAATAGGCTAATCTTTGTTTCGGTAAAAAACAAGAAACCGCCGGTCCAGAAACGATCAGCTGCTTCTTCTTCGTCATCGTCACCTTGAATAACCTTTATGAAGATTACCCAGCCTTTGGTTCATTCAGAATCTCAAAAAATTAAAAACTTGAGAACGAAAAAAAAAATCATAAGAAAAACACCAAACATTCGTTTAACGAGCCAAAATATTATTCGACAATTTTTTAGTGTCGGAAATATCTGAGAAAATAGTAAAAACTATTCTCAGACGAGAAGAAGGCCGAGGTGGGGATCGAAAAATATAGAAAGGCTGCATTGACGAGAAGCTTTAAAGCAGTACTAAAAAAAACGACGTATAGATCTTATCTGTGGCTATTTTATAGTATTCGGTATTATTAAAATTCGGAATTTTGCACCATTCCAGGTATTAATCTTTGGAAATTTAGACCCACACCCGAAGATCGCGCCTCGTTTTTTTTTTTTTTTTTTGGCTTCGATTTATCGAAGCTAAAGAATTTTTGCGCGTCCCAACGAAATCGGACCTAGATGGCTAAAGCTCCGGGTTTTTGTATCCGGTACGAGCCACGGCACGTCGTAAAATTCGGCCACCTTTTGACGCGGGTGGGACGACAAGGAGACGGAATAGCATTTCAAATTACGATCTTGTCCCGTTGAGAGGAACCCGCACGTCCCATGGCGAGACGTATGGGCCGGTGATTCTCATAAAGCATTTCACTCACTCGCGCAACATTGCAAGTGCGTACATATTTTATCTTGTCGACGATGATAAAAAGTTCGCGAATTTACAGCCGCAGATCTTTCTTCGTGCGGCCGTTGCGTCCGCGTGCGTCGGTCCCGCTAACCGCTTGATGATTCTTGTGTTCTGTGCAGCAGCGCATGTTGAATTTCAAAATCCGTGTTACGCTGCTCGACTTGTTATCTTCTCCACTCATTCATACAACATCCCTCTGTGACATATTTCTCACAAATTTCTCATTCATCCCATTCGCTCGCCATTTTTTTCTTCTCATTCAAAATCCTCAGGTTCATCTGCCCGGCCAGAAAGTGAATCAATAAATTACCGAATAGGACCTTAACGAACCGGAAACTAGCAATCAACTTCCGTTTATCCTATGGGAAACAATTACCGCGCTAGTAGGTACAGCTTTTCGTCGGCAATTGCCGATAGAAATGGAAATAGAAATGGAAATGGTCTAGGTGAGCCAACGGGTTCATTTTAAAGTAAAGAAACGAAGAAGCCGTTACTTTTGCTTTTGCTTTCGCGTTTGCCATACTTCGTTTCTTCGTTTATTATTTCCTCTTTGGTCTTTCGTCTCGGGCCTCGCGAGTAATTACACTTTGCATCTGTTTGCCGACTACAGACCATCGGCCAACCAACGCCTGCGGGTGGCTCGCCGTCTTCTCGTTCTTCATCCTTGAACTCTTCAATCTTCAATGATTCTCTGGACCGTGCGAATTGACAAAAAAACAAAATTCAACTTGCCCTCCATTTTTTCCCATTTCGAGTACAGCAAGGGGCGAAGTCGTTTGAATTGTCGAGACGACCCTGTAATCGAGCTTTACTTTACTGTACTTTACTTTACTTTACTTTACTTTACTTTACTTCGGTTGGCTTCGCATCCGCAAGCTTCGGGCGGTTTCTATGCAGCCTGTAGGCACACAAAGCGAAGTGAAGCGACGCGACGCCTTGTTGTGGCCGACGTAGCCCACCGTGACGAGTGACGCGACGCCAAGTTGACGCGAATAACGCGCGCTGACCACGACTAGAAGTCGCATTAGCTAGTCATCCGTCATTCCTGGCTGCCGGCCTGTCCCCGCTATTGTTACGACGGCGTCTTTGGAACGAATGCGGACAGAAATAACTCGGTTTTTCTACTTTTGACCGACTTTACGCGCCGGGCTCGGTGCAAAACAGACTTTACACAGTCGCAGATCGTACGTGTGTCCAACACATATAGTCTAATCGTAGACGCCCGCGCTGTTAGAAATTCGGCCAGGGCCAAAAATTATTTTTTTTTACAAATTTCAAAAAAAATAAAACTCTCGCCAGTCATTTTCTTTCTCCTATTTCGTTTCGTCAATCAACCCTCGGACAATGGGTATAGGATTTTCACAATTATTGGCGTAAGAGCCATTCAATAAAATCCATTTTTCATCAATTCTATGTAAGATCATATCAATATTCCACTTTTTTTTTCATCAGTCTCACTCGCTGCAAAATTTTCATGCCTATATGGGAAATACTGAATTCAACTCAACTTCAATCTACATAAGTAGAAGACGAAATTGATTACCCGTTCGTCTACATGAACGTAGAATAACTGGGTGTCTTGGACCAAAGATGACTCAATTTTGGTCCACAATCAAATCAAAACCGTATAAGAATTTATGATGATATTGATATTTTTAGACAAAAATGGACTTGCATTCTACGGATCGCTCAATTCCCAGTGAAGCTTTTCGTATACTATAAGGCGAATTACCCCGCGCCTTGGGGTAAGCATTTGAAAATTGTTAAGAACCATGGTTTACGACGGAGAGCGGTAGGTGAAACAAAGGCGGTTAACGCCTCCTCAAAATAACCTTTTAATGGTGCGTAGTAATGAATTTGGTTGTGAACCAACAAATTTTGTCCCAGTTATACATATACGTGGGACGTCGCGTTTATGCCTAGAACTACTATACTGCCACTGCCACTGCTGGTGCCCACCGACGCTGGGCGCCGCTTCGCGGGTGAGCGCCTGCTTGGCTGGCACACGTACGACATTGGCGATTTATTCTTGCATAACGTCAGGCTAACTGCTAAAGAGGAATTATAAGAATGGGGAATCATCGAGGTCTACAATCCCCGTATCGGTAGGTACTAATTATCAATAATAGAAAGAAAAAAAATATATAAGACGCAGAATTTCTCCATAAGGATTGACATTAGAACCCAGTGAGCATAGTCCATTAGATTTCATGATCTTGATGACTTCTAACGAAGGTAAAAAGATCCGCGTGAACCTACTCCGACTTTGAGTATCTTTATTCATAGTATGTGTCCGAGAGCGGTATTAGAAAGTGGAGAAAAACTGAATAAAGAAAACACACGGTTCTGGTGTACAAATGTGACTTTGCGTAGGTATGAATACACAAAGTCAACGAACGGTTGTAGAAAATTGAAGAAATCATCAGAGCCGGACATGGTAGTTGCAGGTTACGTACCTTCTAGGTACACAACCGTTTTCAAAACCAGGCATGAATAACTCGTGGTAATAATTGTAACTGTCTAGTTCAGCTTTGAGTGTAGGTAAGACTGAAAGACGTGGTACAGACCAGCAGCTGGTCCTTTTCTTATCCTTTATTGGTCACGGTCCAGGAATAATACCACGAGATCCCGCAGAGTAATACGTATCCTTCGTTATGGTGGTCAGGTAGGCTGGTAATTGATTCCCGTTGATAGAAAGATAGTAGTTACGGTTCGCTATTAACCGGCGTGTCATAACCTGCAATAACTTTACAACCTTCTTACCCGGTTATTACCGCGATTGTTTACACCAAGCGGTACACATTACTCGCGGTAGGTCATCGGGTGTCACTCCATGTGTGCGTTTATGCAAAACATCTAATGTCTTCATATTTAAATGACCCTCTATTTAGCCGTCATGACGCATCCCTACGCCATAAATAGGTAGAAACGGATCTGACGATTGTTCAACCAGCCGGTAAAGTTTTTTTTATTTCTCTTCATTTTATTTTAACGGACTTTACGAAGTGACGTCTTCCTACTTCCGTTCGTTAGAGCTTCATTTATTTCTCTAGCAAGTAAGAATAAGAGTTGCCAAAAATAATGTCGTTTTGTTTT
Source organism: Ametastegia equiseti (assembly GCA_963989295.1). Classification (NCBI taxonomy): domain Eukaryota; kingdom Metazoa; phylum Arthropoda; class Insecta; order Hymenoptera; family Tenthredinidae; genus Ametastegia; species Ametastegia equiseti. The sequence goes on from OZ022393.1 coordinate 10,446,455, forward strand.
CAAACGAACGCAAGAAAAGAAAAATAAGTCTCTCTCTCAACCCCAGAAGATTTAGAAAAAGTGGGACAATTGAGTTGACTTCATGAGCTAGTTTTGCGATGGTATCTTCCACACATCGCGTTGATAGACCACCCACTGTCGACAGTGAGGTTCATCACACTTACTCCTCTGCCCGGAACTCGGAATCGCATAATAAGGCGAGTATTTTGCAAGGGCTTCTGGATATCTTCTGGTCGAAAGCTCCGGTGTTGAAATGAGTAGAAAAATTCTTGTTGGGTGTAAAGCAGCTGATATTTTAATAGCTTGTAGGAGTCTTGTGGGTTATCTGGACAATGCGAATTCCCGAATGTAAACGAGGCTTGAAATAGACCCCGCGTCTTATGCTAATACGTAGACGTCCGCGCGGGTTCTCGAACTGCAAAACTCTAACACATATGGACAATGGACATACATCAGCATGAAAAGGCTCCCATAGCGACTTACGTGCAGACAATATATGTGTGCATGAATCCGAGTGTCGGTCAGTGGCTGTTGGTCAGTGCAAAAACAGATGCCTCCGGTCACAGGTAGGCATAACTGTCTGTAGTACCTTCGAATGCAGGAGTTTCGTACCGAAGCAGCACAGCAGTCTGTATGTACTCAGGTAAAATGATAATAACAATAATTCAGCCAGGAAAATAATTACGTTCAGTAAATAAACATTGACGCTCGGTACACACGCAGTCGTTCCCAATGTACAGATGCAAATGTGCGAAGGTGATGGTGCATCAGGCAGGCAGGTAAGCCTCTCATGTGTTTCTCAGGCTCTTTCATCGGGGAGAGTCTTGGACTCACGTGTTCCTGCTCTCTCTCACTCTCTTTCTTTCTTTTTCTCTCTCTCGCGCGTGTGTGTTCCTCTGGCACTTGGTAGCGGACGTAATGAGTCCTGGGTTCGTTGCAATGTTAATTTGTTGTATAATTATAAAAGAAAGAAATTCAGATCATTAAGATTACGACCGGCGTACGTTAAACCCCGCGAAGTGGAGCTAGTGCCCCGGTGATGGTGATGGTGATGGTGATGGTGCTGCAGTGGCGGTACATAAATTCTAACAGTCGGATATCATAAACTATCCACACGTTGTGGACCCACTGGGCACAGAATTGAATTGTTCACTCTTTCTCTGACCTTATATATTCTTCGACCAGACCCATTCATCTTGAGAATGATTACGGTTCTATACATATGTGTACATTCGAGTAAACCGCGACTGGTACATCATTTCAGGGATTTGAACGTTTGTGCATTGGAATTATCTAGAATTACAGTATATCACATGCGAAGATGCGCTCGCGTATGTATAGTTGCCTACTTACCGCACAAGGATTTAACTTCGATTAGTGTAAGTCTGAATGTTATTGAGGCCGAATGAACGTTCCGAGATATATCGTAGAGACTGCAGACGTGTATAGTTTCTAAACTGTTCAACTATAGAAGCAAATAATTATGCCTCCGTCAATCAGCCGTAGCGTTTTTCTCAACGTATTGGTGTATCGGATTGACTCAAAGCTCCGCAACCGCGTATATACTGCGTTTGATATGTTATTATTACCCGTTTTACGAACTCGCTGAAAGTTCTGTTATTTACGAACTAGTATTCAGGTAAAGTACCAATTACACGCGTTCGTCAATCGTCGATTTCGTTCAAACTTCGATCTCGCTTGAAACTACCCTCATATTTTCTTCGTTTTTATTTTCCAGGGAAATATCAACCTAACCCGATTCAAATAAAGGTCTCTTTCTCTCTCTTTCCATTTTCTTGTGGTTTTATTCATTTTATTTTTTTAACTCGTAAGTTACGCACAATGCGTTACAGGCCCCGCAGATGCATTAACATACCAGGCTAATAAGTAATTGTGAGTAATTTTAAAGCATATGTATACCTACACCGCTACTTCTCGCTTATCGTTCCGAATCAGGCTTGAAAAAAGGTCGTTAATTTATTACGTGCAAACGTGAAGCAACCCAACGCCGTTGGTAATAAAATGTAAGTCTCTCTTTATAGTGGCTAACGGTGCCACCACGCGTAATTCCTCTCGATTATTTTATCAATGTATAGTTGATGATGTTGCGTTGTAATATAATACGATAAATTTATTACCAAAAGAAAACAATTTTTGTATCGAATGAAGAAAAAAGTCATTCTCAATCGCAATTGACGTACATGTAGGTACATACGTGGCCATCCCTACCTACAATTGGTCGCGTGGCGCCGAGGTGCGTACTGGCGTAGTAGGTATACGCGTATAAGAGTGGAAGATTTATTGTGGTGGTAGACGTCGACCGATGCCTGAGATAATTTGCCAGCATCGGCAAGAGGGTAATTAGTGAATTTTGTCCCTTTCTTATTTTTTATGCAAATCCAGCGCATGTTAGAAGTCAACTCTGTATCAGATCCTGCTCTTTGACGTCTCGATCGCTCGCCCCTTAGGCGCCGAGACGCCTATCGAACCATCACCTTCCGCCGCTGCTAGGTATCGATAAATAATCGATACACTTATCGAAACCATTACACATCGATAGCTATCTTGAGGCGGCGAACGGGTGCGCCCAACCGCGAGAGGAGAGTAGGTAGATATAAGGTATATATCTGATGCTACATCCTGGCCGAACACTACCGACGTCTCTACATGCAACTCGGTTTAAGGATCCTCCACAGCTGCATGCAGCACGAGATGAAGATTTTTTTTCCTTCGAATAATTAAACGATTACTCTCACGCTCGAAATACCGCTTCCATATTATTATAGTCGTTTACATATCGTGCAATTTTATCAAGAAACCACTGCGCCACATATTGTGTTATGCAATTAGTCCAAATGAGGAAATCGCTTTTCCCAGACCTCATATGAAATTCTTTAGGTACATGTTCACCAACTGAGCTTCAACCGTATATTGTCTTAATTGAGCCAAGCTCTATTGCGCAGTTGTATATGTGTACGTGTATCAATTAGAGCGAAGGGGAATAATTCGATTTTCATCATTCTATGACGAAAATGACTATGGAACATACCGTCTCCTATTTAATATACGTCGGGTTCTATACACTCATTTCTTCCGCAACTGCAGACATTTCCCAGATAACTTGAACTCTAAACAATCACTGCTTCTGTCACTCAACCGAAAATATAGCCAGGAATAAACATACCTAAGACTGACCGAGAAAAAAATATTCCGTGGTAACATAGGACTGTTCGGTATTTCGGTACACGGATGATCTTTTGGTATTTCATACTCGAAATCCTTCGGTAACTACATTCCTCGTTGAAGAATCGAAACCGGGCGAATCTCTCGATCTGCTCAACGATTCATCAGTGCAATTTGGATTTCTCATCGGTATTCCGGTGGGGCCGGATTCGTGATTGAAAAATCCGTATACCGATCAGCCATTTCCGTAATTTTTGTCGAATTCTTGCATGGATAAAATTTTTCAATTACCTAACGATACTCGGACTCATCACCGTGAATGATGATCCGCAGTCTGAAGAGAGGATTAGCTAATCCAATCTCAATTCCGATTCATCATTTAGAATTGTGCATTTTTTTTTCTTCCACAGCATGACACCCTTCGCTTTTGACGTAACGACGCGTCGGTTAGCGTCGTCTTTTCGCTGCAGGTTGTAATTAACTTTGAATGAATTTTCAGTCGCGAGAGATTTCACCGGCGAGAGTGAACTCGCCTTAACGGATTCACTATTATCTTTCATCGCGCGATCGCATGTATATGTACATACATACGTACATTTACATGGGTATATATCGATGTATGTACGAGAGAATACCTATATACCTACGTATGTGGATAAATACATACATATAGATACATACGTACGTGCGTGAAAACATATCGACAGAGAAATATATCGATATGCGTACTAAGTATAATGCGGCGGGCGTAACTCAACTTGAAACCCGTAGCTTGATTTTGCCTATAACATGCATTGGGACCAACAATTCGGCTCAGATACGATCTTTGTTTGCCAATGTTTAGACTTTCAATTACGCTAGGTGTTAAACCTATCATCTGGGTTTAGAAAGTAGTTCTCAGCAATAGCTCCGTAGATATTTTACGGGTACTTTAGTTCTTGTAATCGTTGTTTATTTCTTCAGACTTATCGTTAGCCCTGTGACGTACCTATACACCCATACATCTCGCCTTGGCTTGTGGGTATAACGAATATTCAAAATCCTTTTCAACGGATTGCATGGAACGACGAACGAATGCTCGAACACGTCGCTTCGGACGGACCAACACGATCCAGGTATCTGGTGTCGCGAGTTATACGCTTCGGTATTGAGATTGTATAATTACCTTAACGACCGGTAGCTCGGATATTTAACGGGCTGATTACCCATAAAGAACTCTAGGAATCCGTCGAGAAAAATTCCATCGAATTTGCCACGACGCTGCAGCCTCGACTCGGATCTTTGAGATTACAAAATCGACTACATATCGGAAACCCGATATAGACGAGCACACTCGATCGAACAATTACCATCACCAAGGATGGAAAAAAAAATAAATTAATCGATGATTTGATCATTCAGAATTGATGCGTCATCGAAGTAGGTACATATAGCGTTAGTTACGTATAGTTGGCCGTTGGCAATCGCTAGCGAATAATTTTTTTGCGATATTTATTTACTAATTAAGACCAATTTGCCACCGTCGTTAGAAGAGATAGAAGTTAGGAAAAAAAAAAGGAAAAAAAAAAACTAGAAGAATTCCCTAAAGTGATTAATGATTCGTTTTTCGTTGATCGAGAGCGCATTGTATCCGGCTTCAATCCGCATGACGAAAAAAATAAAAAGAAGATTAATTTTTTATCCCGGATTGAAACCGATCGTTTCGAAATACTCGTCGTCGCCGTCTCTAACCCAATTTGCTATTTTTTTCTTCAATCAAGCGAGCTGTCGGCCCGTTTGTCCGTAGCTCGGTATAGTATAGAAACTGCGGCAGTGGCATATAGCGCAGCGCTATAACAACTGTCTCTTCGCGCGTAAGTAAGCCATGTCTCGTTGAATTTATTGCATTTAAAGAAAGGGGGCGACGGAGGCCGAGGTAAAGAGCAACGCAATGTTATTTTATTGCCAGTTTAGTATAGCGTCGGGTATTCCGCTATAATTTTGCCTTTGCCGCATACGTGCGAATTAGTCGCGCGATGGATAAAAAAAAAACCCCGTTGATTTCAATGTCATATTATATTTATTTCACTTAGTTCTCGCTCTTGATTTCTCCATATGAAATGAAGAATTTTTCACAAGCCAGCGAACAACGCTCGCTTCATAATATGTATATGCTCGCTCAAACGTACCGCATGTAACATATGCTAAATTTAAGTTTAACATTTGCCAGGCAAAAGTGAATTCTTGTCCATATGGTCGATTGCGGTAGTCTAAAAAAATAATCTCACCATCCATAAAGAGTTTCTGTTTATTTGGACATTTTTCTCAACGTCCTACGCAAGGCCTACTTTTGGTTATGAGAATTGTAAATATTAACGAATTCCTAACTCCTAATCCCCCATCACTCGATTCTAAATCTGGATAATATAATTCGTCACTTAAGTCCTTTCGCACACGACCCTTCCATCGATTCAATGACAAAGCATTTTCGACAAAATCAAACTCTTCGCCGTCTATAAGCTGTGAAAGTAAACAGGGGTCAGCGTTGATATTCAGTTTGAAAAGTGATTTTTTTCATCTCCCAAAACATCTTCTTCGAGTCCTGCTGATGGCAGAAGGCAGGGATTCTCCTCGCAGAAATCTCCGAGTGGTAAAAGACGGCAAAGAAAATGATTTCATATATGGGTAGAGGTAGTCCAGTTTTCACTCAACTTCTGTAGCAGGTCGTCAATGAGGATGCGAAGTGCCGGCTATTAATTCGTCGAATAACGACGTGGATTATTTTTACGAGTCAAACGCATACTGCCGACGAAATTGATTGGGAATATTCAGATGCCGATGCGGACCTGTTATTAACTGATAACTACCCCCTTTCGCTTATGAAATCCAAGACTCCTCGGTGCTGATTTCCTTTTTAATAAACGTAAATTTTACTCCTCGATAAACTGGTTCGTTGCGGCACACATTTGAAACTTCGTCAAACCGCGACTGAATGTACCCGAAGCGGAAGAAAAACGGAACATCTGACCCCAAAGATCACGGAATGATTCTGCGTATGTATAGGTACTTGGAATCGATTTATCACCGACAGGTTATTATTAAATGGTTTGTCAAGCCCTATGCCATTCCGCTATAATTTTCCCCTCGTATTACAAGTCCGAATGCCATAGGAGTACGATCACTTTGAATATTTTCACCTGCAGAGTTGTACCATGTTCCCTTGCCCCATGTTGTTAAACAAGAAATTAATAATCCGACGACAATATTCACCGAAACGTGCTCGGAATATCGTCTCTGGTCATATGGCTAGTTATTCATATTTCATTCCTCGCCTCGATCTTTGTAGGTATACGCTGGTTCGCGAGTCATCTTAAGGTATAATATGATCAGTAGGTACTATACAAGTCGCCCTCAATGCCCACGTTGAGGTAAATTACGTCAAATCGCGGGTGTTATAAGATTCGCTGGTAGGTATTATACCTACCTGTACAAATACCTACACTGCAGGTTTTAAAAGAAATAAGATTGAGCCGTCAGGATTATCACTTTACTCAAGCAACTCAGGTCGGTCTTTTATTACGCATGTACGTATTAACTGTTATTTACGAGAGAAACGGAGAGGGAAAATACATCGTGGTACGGTTTTAACCGAGAGGGGGAGAAAAGAGCGGGACGGGTTGATTAAGTTGTAAATATGATTGCGCTGGTTTTTGTACGGCTCACATTAGCACCAGCATCGTTTCATTTCGTTTCGTTTCGTTCGACTCCTTTACTCGGGCACTGTAGGTACATACATACATGTTTCGCCTCGAGTATTATTAAAAGTCGTTTTCAACCTGAAGTTGAGTTGGATAAAAGGTGAAGATATTCATTACCTCCTTCGATTTCGATCGCCTGTGCTTTAACGTTTCATTACATCCCAATTTATAATGACTTTCTTGTATTAAACAATTATTTGGCACCTTTCGCCCCTCGGTAATATCAGTTCGCAGATATCAATTGATCTATTAGCACAACCGCGGGAGCGAGTAATTCATTTTTACGCCTGGATGAATGGATGGATAGATAGATGGATGACCGCGTGGTCTTTTGTAATCTGTTTTTGATTCAATTTAAAATTCTTTAACGCCTGTGGAAATTATTGTTCTGCTATAAGAGCGACTCAGATCTTTGATATACGTATCTGATTTTATAATTTACGACCTCACCTGTCTCTTATAAGCGGCACGTGTGTTTCAACCGTGTAGAATAAATATATCTTCGTTAATCTGTCAATGCGATTAACGTGGGTGAGCTAATATTTAGAAAGTAGATGTGGCTAACCTTTATTCTAGAATTTGAATTATGAACGTCCTCGTAATCGGGCGAGTAGCGTCGATTGATTTACGATTTTTCGATCGAAAATTACATTATTAAAAAATACACCTTCGAAAGATATCATTCTTCCGGTTATTATTGCAAGTTCTCGGCTTCACTATAGTATTGTACCTTCATACGTTTGAACCGTTTCGTTATTCCGGGATTACTTTTGCCGGAGGAAATAGACACGCCTTTAAATATTACACGCTTGTTAAACTATAAGCTACTCCTACGCAACCGCTGGATATACACCGTTCAATGAAAATGAGTTGCTTTTTTACAAACAAGCTTTTATCTTCACGCTCAGATATCCACCGAACATGTACATACGTATACATCCACGCGGCTACTCTATCAAACTTGATATTTCCCTTTCATTCCCTGGGCTGACAATGTGAGCATCATAAGCTTCGTCTTCTACGAAGAGCGTAACGGCGTAAAAAGAGGCGCCATGCGGTTTATTGATTACAGTAATTTCGAGAAGAAAGAAAAAATATTCGACAAAAACTAACCACCGCCATAGATCCCAATCTAAATGATCGCCCACGCGCGATCCCTATACATATATACCACTTCTTATTTCTCACGTCTTATATTCAATTGACCTTCGAGAAAGAGTCTCGATTTATTAGATCTAACTGAATCTAAATTCTCGCGGAGTCTAACCCTGAAGGGCCAATTGGTAACCCTAGTACTAATCTAATCTGAGCCCAACTAATCTCATCGAAACTCCCACGCGGGCTTATTGAATCGCATTTCCAGATCTGGTTCCGCGATGTATTCGGCTATTTTTCTTTGTCCACTTTGGTAACTCGAATCTTTGGTCAGATCTTGTACCGAATTGGTACCGATGTCTTGTTGTACAAATTTTCAACCCACGGTTGTGATCTTGGCCACGGGCAAACAGCGGGGGATCTTTATCAGATCGTTTGAATCGAACCGGACTGCGAAAAATCGACCAAGATATCTCTCGGGGGTTCCATTGAATTCAGTCTTATCCCATTCTATCTTGTTAATAAATCGCCGAGTAACAGAACTACCGTGAAATATCGCGTTTGCCAACGCTTCGACGACGGTGTATGATTCGCGCAAAAGAAAATGTCATTCGAACGATAATTGATGTATTTGCGCTGTATTTAAGCTCGCGCCCTAAAGTCACGCAGACGGCAGAACACCGGCGCGGTAGCGCCGCATTCGTATCGTACATCTCTGCACGTATGATAATTATTATTCAACTTATCCCTTTCGTGTTTTCAACGGTTCATTCACGCCCTGATCCTCACACCAATCAATGGGACTGGCGTGTCCGACGGTCATTCAATAAAAACCAATAAAACTTCCGAACCTTTGAAAGGCGTCGGGAAAGGCTCCCTTGGGTCCAGAGCATTCAAAACAAGAGGAATAATTCCTGCCTTCATCTGCATGAAATTGTTGTAAATTTCAGCCAGGGCCTCTAACTTATTTTTATGTTTATTCGAAATTGTAAGGAAATCACTTGAGACCGGCAAATCCTGTGTATAACTCAACCAGCTGAGCCAACAGATTGTATACGTTATACCTACCTACGTCGGCTTAGGCGAAATAAAATCAAATCGAAGAGCGAGGCTCGGAAAAAAAAATTGAATGGTAAAGCTGAGTCGAATTCGATCTCCGTAGCATGACTCGAGGCAGAGACTTGACTGTGAGTCAGTAAGTCAGTCAGTCAGTCAATAGACGGTGGATAATTGAACTGAAAATCGATCCAATCTATCGAATAAATAATAATCCCATAATTCTCGTCTCGGTGACCGACGACGTACGCGGGCAGTAACGTAACATCTTTATTAAATCTCTGTAACAATCTTACGGTGGCATCTAAATCAGAATTAACCATAACATTGAAGGCAGCCCTCTTCTGGATATATCTCGATGCGCTTTAAGCGCACGTTTACGTACGCCCTGGAGCTACGTTTGCTACGTTATGGCTACGTGGGGTACCTAAGGTCTATATACCGAAACACGATCACAACAAGTCTGTACATAAAACTCGTATCTGTACGTACCTACGCACGAGCATTCGTCCTTTATGCCCAGTGGAGTCTTAGATACAGGCACCTTGAGGTATACCTACGTGTATCCTGCATACACTACCTTCAGCTCTTCGGGCCGTTATCTCCTCGTTGGCATAAGAAGGGGTTTAAATCTTAGCCGTATCTGCTCGAGTCGGTAACAACTTTCAATTCCTACCAATTCTACGGCCATTCATCACTCTTGTAGATACAATGGGCACCACAATGCGGTGACTTGAGACCCCGAGGAGAGGAGCTGCGCGGAGTCCCGAAGAACCGGGCTGAGCTTGGGCTCAGAAACCCAGCCCATTGCATCGCGACGATAACTATCTATCTCAGAGAAGAGAGCAGGTATTGGGAAAGAGCTTGCACTGGGATGGGTTTGTTCGAAGCTTTTCACAAATATCGCTAAAAATCTTGGTATCGAAAATTTCTAAGGAATATCAGGACTTTGCACCACATGCATTTTATCCCTCTCAGATCGCATAGTCGAGACTTTACTCACACAAGTGCTCCTTTCCACGTCGGAGGTCTCGACTGCAGCCGCACCCTCGGGAGAGGAGGCCTTCCTTTCGATGATCTTTGATCAGTGAATCACGCTGTTAACTTATTACTTTTTAACGCCGTAAACTTGACACCGATCTGGGTGGTACCGGTTCCATCGCGTATTCTACGATGGTGTTGCCACCTCGGCTCACTGCAGCAGCAGCAGCAGCAGCAGCAGCAGGAGCAGCGGCGTACACCTACTTACTTTTTTCACTTTTTAAAGAAACTGGAATTTTTTTCTGAGCGTGATAATAATTTGACGTACGGAAATCGGCTCTCTGGAATACATTCTTACTCCGTCGTTCAAGTTTGGTTTATTTTTTTGTAAATTTCATTCATTCGAGCGAGATGCTAATTGACTCGAGTCACCTGAGCTTAATAAGTTACCGCACGTCATTCGGTATGCGAAGAGCTCAACGCGCTGACATGGTCACGCGTGGGCCAGACGTGGGATTAACTAGAGGAAGTTGGGGCCCCCCTGCCTTCTGCCCCTTCTTCGTGTTTTTCGTTGTTTTTTTTTTCGTTTTTGCTCCTCTAGTCCCCCCTTACTGATTATTTTTCTTCGCCGAATTTGCAAGCGAAACAAAACATCCCAATTAATTAGTTGAAATTAGTAATTACCTAACATTGGTTACCGGGTGATCGGTGGGCGCAATTATCGCAAGGAGTAGCCCACTAATTTCAACCTCGTATACATGTATGTGCCTTACAACGTCTGACAACGCGGAGCAATGGCGCCAGGCTTAGCCCGTAGCTACCGGACTAATTAATTAGTACTTGGCAGTAATTAGTGACCTTCGCTTATTCATTGGGATGACCAATCTCTTTTTATTCGGTAGCTCTGTGCACGTGTACGAACCTTGCTCATATTTTTTTTCTTCATCCTTATTACGGGCCGTGTGCTGCAGGTACACCTTCCTTCTTCGAAATAATCTTCATCACCATCATCATCATCATTATCATTATCATTATCATCATCATCATCATCAGATGTAAATCATCGAGTTTTGTAAATTTTATTGTTTTAGTTATTTAGAAAATATACTCAAAGTTGCGTTGTTACCAAGCACGTGCATATATCGCTATAATACCTGCGTCGACGTACAGCACGTGACGGATGTGTATAATTTAATTGGTCGAATTTGGAAATTCATATATACTCCAACCCACGCGGAAGCTGAACTTCCCGGCTGTATAATATTGTTCCGCGAGAATTTCAATCCTTGAAGGAGGAGCAGGAAATGTCACTATTCAAAATCCTCGACATTCTCGACTATACGTACGCGTATTATACGTCTCCTCGTTCCTTGAATTAAACTTAATTGTTTTTATTTTACTCCTCGTTTTATCTACGCTATTCACACTCGGAATTAACCGTACTTGAATTTCTCCACAACTCCAGGAAGGTTTTCATAAATTTATCAACGCTTGACCAATCATTCATAAAAGTACTCGTATACCTTGCGTATATGTATGCTTACGTACAACTCTCGCCCTGATTCAAACGGAACACCGCGACGTACGCGGTTCACTTTACAGCTCTAACACGCCGTTACACGTACGCCTTGGTAGGGTATATATACGTATATACCTATAACTGCATAACTATGTATTTATACATATAAAAGTGTACGGAAGAGTTATACAGAGAGAGGCGGTCAGAACGACTCGAAGGCAATATAGTGTGACTACTGTGGGTAACAGGTTTCCAACTTTGCATATCACAGCGTTACACCTTGTTACCCTGGGCGATCATTAATATTCGAATTTTTGCCTTCCCTTGCCGCTATAACCACTACCGGGGCACGGTGCTTGTTGCAACGAATAAATGCAGCCCGGGTGCAAACAAATTAAAACAGAATCGCCGCCGCGTTCTCGATTAATCAAAACTCAATTATTTATCAAGCTTCATTAATTACTTTCTTGTTTGAACGCGTATATTCTTTGATGGGGGTTAGTATGCGTCCGTTTCTTTTGCTAATGAATTACGACTTCTGATGTACATTTTTTGGATACTTTTTCAACTCCGACTCGCTCGTCTAGGTATGTAAACCCCGAAAATTTTTCTACCCGAATCATAAATCCGAGACGGATTATCTCGCTACTCGCTTCGAATCCAAAATACGTTTTCACCTCTCGGTGTGGATATATACGTTAGAAACGACCCCGTTCCGACCGTTACCTTCAAGACTATAAGCTGCAAAGAATTCTTCGAGTCTAATTTTCTGGCGCGACGAGGGGTCTGTCCGTCGTTCGTTCCATCTCGTTTCGTCGGACATTGCATAATAACTAAACTCTAGAACGTAAAGGCACCACGTGTGAAATAATGCTATAAAGATTCTGATCTAAACTCCAACAAGCTGGTCGTTCGCTCCTGACGGTCCCGATGCCGATGCTGATGCTGATGCTAATGCTGATGCGTTACGACAACGAGTGTCCAAAATTATCGAGCGTCAATCATTGTACAAGAACAAAAAGTGCAGTGCAATTCGATTAAATTAAAATAACTTTCGATCCACATCCTCCGCGGTTACTCTTCATCTCGTCAACTCTCAACTCTCAACTCTACATAAAATTGAGAAATATCAAAAGTAGCCTTGGTACGCTGCCATGGAACATATAATTGAAGGGAGGGCCGCGTGAAATTCCTCCTCAGTACTTTGGAAACTCTGGTTAGAGGCGCGTTGCATCCGAGATCTCAGCGATAACTTGGAGTAAATAATGTAATGGTGTATAAGCAACCGGGCAACGTGTGAGTATAAGAAGCTCCAGAGCCGAGCCAAGCTGAGTTGAGATAAACAGACCCCTGGCCCTGGCGGTAATGTAACAAAATCAACTGCGGTATTGCCGGGCACGTGGTAATGGTAACGCGGCGTCCATGCAGTGTGGCAGCCATTAACACATTTGTTCTCGCTGGTATCAGATGCCCAAAACTATGAATATAATGAATCGAAATTGAGTTAAAGTCAGGGGGCCCCCGCGGCCCAGCCGGACCCAAGAAACGATCATTGTTAGGTTAGGCATATAGGTACGTACTGCAGCATCGCGTTGCATCGGTTATCGTGAGATTAGATCACGGCACAAGATCTCGTGTAGAGTAACAAATAGTTTTGCCCCGAAGAGGAAACGACGAGTTTTCGATATTAATAACAACCATCGGTTTCTGAATAAATACAATCATTAAACGCGGGGCTCGAGGATATCCCCCATGTGTTTATCTTCCTAAGCGACCAGCTTCATCGATTTATACCACACGTACGACTGCAGCAGCTCCAAGGATCCTGATCCGCCTACTGTCCCGAGGGTTTCTATGCCGTGGACCGGTTCCGTTCGCAACCGCATCAACCGGCAGTTCAATTTTTCGACTTTTCCTTCTCTTGAAAGATTTAAGGAGTTTTGAGCACATGATTTCTTTACCGGCGGGACGCGGCTTTTCGTTGATTCCAGCAACGCTTCACGATATTCGGTCTCATTTGTTCGTAAGACTACGGATCAGCTCCAAAATTTTTCTGAATGATCATTGAAATGTTAGGAAGTTCGCGCTGGTCAGCTAGGGCCAAAAAACGACCAAACCAATTTTTATTATATTTATTTCCGCGACGCTGCAAAGTCAGCTGTTACTCACACATGTAAGACACACAGATAAAAGCACTTGCTTTTACCTATGATTAGTTTCCAGCACAAAATACACCCTCATTCGGACCAGCCGCCACTTCCTGCTGATCCCAGCAATATTTTGATACACCTCCGAGACGGATTAGTGCCGAAATGGCAAAATGAGACCGAATATTGGATGCGAAATGATAGATGCACAACGCGTCCTTCCGAGCACGCAACTGATATATCTATATATACCAGTGTCGCACGCACACATGCAATCCGGCTCGTAGCCGTAGTTCCTGGTTTTGCCGTATTTCGGAGTTCGCCTCTCGTGCTCAAAACCCCTTAATGATAGTGTGTTAGACTGACCATTGGTAATGCGTACACGGATAGATGTATATACCTACCTGGTACTGCGTACGCGGATTTACCTATATAGTATATTGGTGTCTTGAAACTGTACCAGCGTTCAACCTACAACGCTCTTTGACCAGCTGTTACGTTATGGTATACTCGAACGGAATGACGCACCTGTGTTATAGTTTTGTCTATAAATTTTTTTTCATTTTTCGTTACTCGCATGGTTAGGTATATTACAGTTAGTGTTATTAATACTCTGTTTTGTTATGGAATCGTATGTGTAAACCGTTTGCCGAATCGCGAGCAAATTGAGTACATGCATGTGTGTCTGTCGCTGTAGCTACGGTGTACAAAAGCAATCAATAACACCTGTAGCTAATTACAAATGCTTGCCTAATTTCGCACACGGTTGAGAGGGTGTCTGTCTCGAATTAAACTAATAACCAGCGAAAGTGTTCTCGGCCAAAAATGGTTCGAAAATAAAAGGTCTAGTATGTGTGGTCGGTGGTCGAAACTCGCGCGCGAATAAAAAAATAGGTAGGAAATAATAATACGACTAGCCTAGATTCGAGAGATCGCCGGCTGTCTCATATAGAAAGATTCGATCCGACCTCGAAACATGCGGGTCAATGCTTCGTGAGGAATAATGACGACTGTGAAATAAATAAATTGGTAAAGAAATACTGGGTTAATTTGTTCGGTGTCACTCCGCCGACATATCTTTCCCCAGCATCTCTTCTCTTTACCCCTTCTTACTCTTATGCGTATGTACATATTGTATTTATAAGTGTGCGTATGATATCAGGTCACGATCATCAACTTATTCGAACTCTATACGAACTACACTTTCTGATCACTCGAGTTCGAAAATAATACGCATAAAGTTCGTACGTCATTTGTACATGCTTCAACGCTTTGTGATTTCGTAAACCAATTTTTACTAATCGGTGCTTCGGTTATGATCGGTGAGACGGTATTTCTCGATTAACTGAAAATACCAATGCAAAATTCATGTCAAATTTTCAAAAACGAACACCTCCACTTCCAATGCTCATCCTTTTGAGGATGTCCAGAATCAGAGTCCACGTCAGAACTTGTTCACGCGCTTCGAAAAACGAGAAACGAGAAATTCGCCTTAACAAGGTAAGGTACTAAGACTTGGAACACGTATACTCCGGTAGGAGCATCAGGAGATAACCCGCGATACATATTGAGATATCAAGGTGTCGGGGAAGCCCGTTTGCGAACATCCAACGATCGGCGGATACGATAGGATGGGATACAGCGTAGGATAGGATGTAACGAAATAATTGTGAAATGTGTATTGCTCGGTAAGTACCATAAGTGTCGTTCCTAAGCACCTAACTAGATGCTCAATTGCGCACGTGGGACGACGCACGTGGGTTACAATTACCCCGAGGTGTCATGGCTGGGCATTGCGTCGCAATCACAATCGCAAACCCGCTGCGTAGTTACCTACAACCGAGTTAGTAAACATCGACTTAACGAACCACTGCTATAGTCATTTCTGCAGCAGTCATTCAAAAGATGCAAATATCTCCATGAGCTCGAATGATATTAAACCTCGTTTTACCCACGACCACTTCTCTTCACTCCCATCAGGGACTCGCTCGATTTTAGTACTTACGGTAAGAAATTAATATTAATTCGTTAGTTAACCTTATCCTTTCCACCAAAGGTATACCGAGTTCATAATTAAAATACGATCAGTGGCGTCTCGTCTCGGGAGTTACCTTTAATTGCGTGACGTTCCGCTTCGTTAAGAGGAACTCTTACTGGCGCCGTTTCAGCTGGACCCCGCTTCTTCTTCTCCGTACCTATAGGAGAACACAATCTTGAAGATTTTCGTCGATGCTTGTATTATAGGTACCTACCACTGCATCGGTATAGTCTTGAAGATCGAGAGAAGTCGCGTGGCGGGAGCACGAAGAACTCGTCTCTAAATCGCTTTTCTGAAATCAAATATGGCAGGTCCTGGTCGTAAGGTATAATTTTTATCTACCCAATGTGATCTCGAAGAAGGTGTAGGGTATACTCGGCCGATGCACACAGGCAGTGAATATCCAAAAGCTCACTAACCAGAACACAGCTGATGCAATCTTTTATTTTCGAGATATAAGTCCTCGCCGCGATGTAACTATATGTATATACCGCATACGCCGTGCGCCAGGAATGCTGTATTTCCATACCGAATCCCTTACGCAACTGTAGCGGTTGGGCAGTGACCTAGAGACTCCATTTCTGTATGCAACACCGCTCGATGCACTTTGCATCGCGATCCCTGATCCGTCGCTTCTCCGAACATTCTTCAATTTTTCACTCCACTTCTTTATCCATTTCCGACAACCGCGTTCCCTCATGTATTTCACATTCAATCTTTCTTTCCTCGATCTGATTTTGCAATACATGCAAAACTCTTTCCTTTATACGGACGATACTGCAGTGAAAGGTCGAAAAGTCACAACGATTAGTCCTAATAAGGTTTCACGATCACTTTTGCTCCACTAGCACTTTGTGCATTTCCCTGATTAGTATTCTGTCCTTTTTCGAATCCTGTTTTGTTCAGTACGTTTCCACATCCGAGGGCAATTCCTGTCCAGCGGAAAGGAAATCGCGTTGACGTTTTCTCTCAGGCGAATATCAATCGTGTAACATCAACGTACCTCGTTTTCGTTTAGTAATCTTCAATACAAAACCACACCACACGAACACTGTGTGTACCTCTCATTTACGTATGCATGCATTTGAAGTGCACGCAAAGACGCGACGACCATGAATCTCTCTCGCGCTTCTATACGTAGGTGTTGGTGTACAAACCAGTGTGTGTGTGTGTGTGATATGTAGAAGTACGTATATGCATATCGTGCCACGACCAACCCGAGCTATTAATACCCGACAACACCTATAGGTGCGGGTTGGTCGATCGAGATAAAAGCCTCTGGTATTTCTGCTCGTTGATAAGACACCAGCTGGCTGTGACGTCATATCACTAGCACCTAACGTCCTGGGTACATTTGATCTTATCGAAGAACCAGCTTGCCTGCTGCATTCGTCGTCATTTGTCCCGTGTTAAATATGTTTCTTTCGTATATGTACATCGATAGGCTGTTACTTTTATTATCATGGTCGACTGCAGGGCAGAACTCAATTCATGCTCTTCAACTTGTAGAGCAATTGATACGAGCTCCAAGCACGCGTAGTATCGTTCCGAGATAGTTAGACCGCCATTTTGTAGTCAGTATTTGTGCGGGTTTGAGAAGAATGATCGCAAAATGCGAATTGTAAGGCTGTGCTGAGCAGCGGTGGCCGTTTCGTGTTGTTTATTCTTTTACATCATATCGCATAATGCCCGGCATTGCGTTTAAAGTCAGTTTTGATTTACGACCAAAGCGGAGGCACCCCTTTGCGTACAAATGAATCAACGACTTCTATACGAGGTAAGGGAACTTGTAAGACCGTAAAATCGTAACGGCTTCTTGCCGGTTCACCGTGCGCAAAATTATCTTCACCATAAAGAGCCCTGACCTCGGCTAGACGTCGGATCTATTGGCTAATTTGTAGTTCTGCAAGAAAAAAGTAGATCAACATTTTCTTTCTCCAGATCAGTTCATGGATCCTTGTTACACCTCTAAGCTGCATTTTGCCGCTCTCTGACCAATCGCGATATCGGAATAGATTGCCCCTAAAAGAACATATATCTAGCAGAAACTTTCTGGCAGCATTAGAGTCAGCGTAGTAATTTAAAAGGTGACTAATCCGTTTCGTATATCAAAGAATCACCGACCAGCGGTATGGCCTACCACAGCACACCAGTGCGCTATCGGCAAAGTGTCGTTAACTACATTCGCGAGTTGCAATCATTAAATAAATCCACCACATTTCGACACTCGTTCGACACCTCGGGTGAAAATGAGCCTACCTATCCTAGAAACAAGGACAAACCCTGACATGCTGCCGCACCATCAGATAAACGTCACGTTGCCAATCGGACGTGTACTATTTTCTCAGATTCTTCAATCTCGAACCAGTCTCCCTATTTTTCTTCGCAGAACTTGAACCTTTTTTCTACTCAGCTTTATCCCTAGATGTGACTACTTATAACTGCTTATCGGTTAGGAATTACCTCGTAGAAGGCTCACCGTTCGTCCATTCGTTCGTTCGCGGGGGCATCGGATCAAATGAGGGGCACCTTCACCGCCAGACTACAAAGTGATATCCGACAGAGATTGTCTTCTCCATGTTAACCGATTGCGTAAGTCGTCGTCGTCGTCGTCGTCGTCAGGCTGGCTGGCTGATTCACCGGACAAAATGAGAGGCTGTGAAGTGCTTACACACTCACTGCACGCTTTGACCTCCGGATTGGTATTATACCGTTGAAAGTTAAGAGTAAGACGAAGAAAAATAGGAATAAATCAAGGAGACTTTTCGGGTATTCGTCACCAGCTTGATTAGCGAAGATCGAAGGCTGGTCCGGAATTGGAAAGAACGTTAGAAAGCTTAGGATAGCGGGGTCGATTAGAATCTCGAAGAGATAATGCTGGTAGTACGAATCTCGAAAGGGTATTGTGTATCAAACCTGAAAGGTTCAACGGTAGCCAACGACACGCAGACGTCTTGTACTTAAACGACTTTGAGACTCCGGGTGTCGTGTGTCATCGTTGCTCCTGTAGGGTATATATCGCGTGCGCCAGAATCTCCAATCTCCTGCTCTCTTCATCTCAATATCTCATTGTGCTCCTGTCTCATTTTGTCCGGTTATCTCAGCCTCTGTTTATCTCACGTTTGCTCTTTACTTCCCGACACTCTATACCGGCTGTTGCACTCGGACATTTTCAATCACTTTCTAACGAGCTACTCCATTCTAGCTCTAGGCAATCGGGCGTTGTTCACAAACCTGACTCTTCGTATCAAAAAAAATTCTCAAACCTTTCGATTGATTGACCCCAAATCTTTCCTCTCGCTGTACAAAAGATTCGGAATAAATCGAACCACCCTGTAACTACAAGTGACACACTGGACACGAGGAGGTTAATCGCGTGGGAGTGAAACACTACCTCTAGAGGCCGAGAAGCGGAGGCTGGGCAGCCGGGTTCGCCGATGGTATCTACGACTGACTCTGAAACACGTGGTACAGTTGTACTCTCGTTCACGTACCGTATTATATTTTTCTGGTACCACGAGCCAGGACGAGGGCGAGGGCGAACTGGACTCCCCCGTCTGGTATACGAAGATATGTACAGGTTACCTGTGTCCTGTACAAGCTGCTTGTGCTTGTGCTTGTGCTGCAGCTTGTGCAGTTCGTATAACATCCCATCGATGCAGGTATATGTTTGTATGTACACAAGTTGGTATTACATAACCGATATCTTCCTGGCTTGTATAGTTGGATGAGAAGTGGGTCAAAGCAGTTCGCGACCGTTGATCGGTCGCAACTATAACTACTTTCTGCCCCTGAAACAGGTTCCGAACGTTAGTTTTCAACATCTTTCCATATTATCCTCATCATTCACGTTTCGTCGTTAAGTGACAACGTGCCCACGATCCATCACTTTCATTCGGTGTACCTGTACTTTCCTAACGTACCTGCATCCACTACAGAAATTATTTCATATACTATATACCAAGCTGGTTGCTCGACGAGAGGAAAGGAGGGGATGTTATTACGCGATACAGCGTTAATTTTGTGTCCTCTCGCTCCTATATGCCGACTCGATCGAGTGTGGAAATTGGCTGCCAATTTGCATTCGGCGAGGGTCACGCGTGGGCGTCGCGAGGCTTAAGGCGCCGGTAGGTTACAAGTATTATACCTATACTTCGCGATACTTTCCCGTGCATGAAGTTTTTATGCGGTTGATTTTTTTTCTCGTTCTTTTTTTTTTGACTCTTTCTCTCTTTTACGTTTCCGTCATTTTTCTTTTATACATCTATTTAGTTGATTTTTTTCAATGTCTTCTTTGCGACACGACGACGCCCGCAGTGAGCAATTCATAAGTAATTACCAGTCAAAACTGACCACTGATTGGCTCCTACATGCCGAGGCTGAATGGAAGCTGTAAATGAGTCGAGCCACACGTATGTATATACTCGACTATACTAGTGCGTGGGCGCCTTCATTGATAACTGAATGGGGAATGAGTCGACGCGTAACTTTTCTTTCAGCTTATTCCTTCTCTCACAGACGCAATAATACCACGTAACTTCTTAGGGGCCTCGATCGTGTTCTCAGAGTCTTTGATGCAAAATTTCATTTCCTGGTTTCAGGATTAACCACTTCTGATCAACCCACGCGGAATATATCACGTTTTATCGTAATGCGAGCGGCGATATGATAAATCGATCCCTTCGAATTAGCCTGGAAAGACATTTGTCAATGTCGTAGCTTGTTTCTTTTTTTTCTTTCCTCTTTCTTTCTACAATTCTAAGGATACTTTTAGAGAATTTCGAAATGTAAGAAAATTCTTGAAAGAGCTTGGCTCAAATTCTTGCGGTAGCCGCGTCCTCGAGAGGTAGAAGATGATTTTCTAGCCGTGGGACAGAGGTATCCCGCGATCCCACGTGTAGCATGTTGCAATAAATGTAGAGGGCATAACGACACAAAGAAGCAAAGTTGGCTGTATCAGTCGTCGTTTGAGCCAAGCCCAGTTTTCCTTGTTCGCGATGAGTTAATCGAGTGACGGTAATTGGCGGGAAAACTAATAATAGTTTAGAGATCATTTAAGCCGCAATGCTCTTTTCATCTCTCTTTCTCTCTCGAGGGTAACGGTGACAGGTATAGGTAAAATGTCACCATACGTCCGTAGACCGTGTATATCTATTCCTCTTATTATGAATGAACAAGGACTGAGGATTGCAACATGTTTAATGGGGATAAAAACTACCTCTTAATCACCCAGTTGAGTGAAAATTAAGATTCAGTTCGCGTGACTGACTGAGCCTACGCATAGGTGCGTGCGTGCGTGCGTGTTACGTGTATGCAAACCACCTGTCGACACCCCGATCAACAAAACGAACCGATTTCCAGGTTCGTGTTATTCCTAAGGCATTGGACATCTCGTTAGAGAACTCGCGAGCTTTCAGCGCAGCGTATACATTTGAACTTTTTCATACATCGCGCGGGTTCGGAGAAAGATGACACCTTCGATATCGAAAGAAGTCGCTTTCGTCTCTCATCGCGTCCTGCTAAATTAAACGACTATACGCAGTTTTTATCGGTAATTACCTGGAACCGATTACCACGTCGAGCACTTTGCTAACTGCCGCGCGTATTGCGCGTTGCAGCTCATGCCTTGGCCTGTTGCGTCTACTGCAGTTTGCCTGGACTTGCCTGGAGTCCTACAGGCGCGTAACTCCGCACGTCGAAGACCCCTGCCATGCCGGGGACTATCTTCGCGGTAGAAATTCCACTCGACGCAATAATACGCGAGATCACTGATTTCTGAAACAGGTTTACCGTCGTGAGACGTACGCGTTCGAGAGATTACAGAAAGTAAAGGGTCGCGTCGCGGATCGAGATTCGAAGGTAAATAAAAATGAAAGAAAATCATCGAATATTGGAGAATCGATTCTGTACCTCCACTTCTCTGCACTAACATAATTTAACCCGTCCCATGAATTCGTACGTTCACGTCTTAATTGGTAAATCAAATGAATTTTCTCTTCCCGCGGTTTACCATCGAGCTTGTTCATCTTGGGTTGAACGCAGATATTCAACTTACTACGTAGTCGTTGAGCAACGAAACACATCGAGTATCACAATATCAAAGAACATCGAAATCGTGAACAGCAGAAACGTCTAGACATCTCGAATTTTTGACGGAACGATTCACACACCGCCACACCTAATACATTTCAAATTATAATTGCTCCCCGTGTGCTTGCATATAAATGTATTTACTGTTTCAACCGTGCTCACGCTAGAGGCCGAGGCTCACGCCTCACTTTCTTTGCAGTTGCGCAATATCTACCATCGGGTGCCTTTCTTGCTTGGGTATAATTAGTTGAATCACTGAACCATTTCCTTGTCCTAAAGCCGAAAGGTTTCTGATTATCGTTACACCGGACGACGGGACTCGTATGCTCATATGTTCGTATGCTCATGCGATCAAACTTGCTTAATTCTTATTTCAATTACGGATCCCTATACGTACTGGGTCTACCTACGCCAAAAAAAACTACCTGCTTACCTCGAACTTTTTGTCGTACAGCTGCCAAAAATCTACCGTTTAATAGATCCGAAGGAGCTTTTCCCACCTCAAGCAAAGTCAGTCATTTGATTTATTATACGCTCTATAATCGCGTGAGATATACGAACGAACGCGATTCATGATATTCAATTAATTCGTCTCGTGCGATTATCATTTCATTATCTAATATTCGTTGAGCTCGTAGGTACCTACCTATAACTGTTCGCCATTATAGGTATATCTCGTTCAATTCCTGTCTCCGGTTGCTTTGCGAGATCGTATCGAATTCTGTATCATAATATCTTGAAAATCGATTATATCTTTATCCCTGTATTCATGTGAATTTCGAACGTGGGCTGTAGTTTAGTCGTCGCGTGACGTGTAGTTGACAACGTCAAGTGGACGTGCCCGACTGCCGTGAAATTTCTCAAGATTCTTGTTTATCAATGAAACGAACCAGCCGAACCCGTTGACTCTGTACTATCCGAGAAAGAGAGAGATAGAGAGAGAAGGTACGTACTCGCAGCCTTGTGGAATACGTAAGCCTTCGTACGTAACATATACGCGCAAGAGTTTAATCAACGAATTTACGCAACTCTCGGTGTGCGTTCATTAAATGATCCATAGAAAAAAATAAAAGGGTTTGAAAAACAAAAATTGGCTATAACTTTTCAAAGGTGGGATGATTCGGTAAATAAAAACTGTATGTCGCAATCGGCAGATATTACCATTACTGTGCATGTAATATTTAGTGATTTGACGATGATCGCGAACTGTGCGAAATAATTTGCTTGTCGCATGCATCACGTCGCAGTCGGTAGCAACGGCGCGGTAACCTTAAAGTGGAGCATAACGGCCTTAATACGACCTTAATAATAAGCTGGGCATACCGACCACGCGACGATGTATTCGTGCCGGAAGGGTTACTCGGCGGTTACAAACCGACGTCGCCTTTCCTTACGTCGCGTCGCAGCGTTGAGTAGAGACCACGGAGAGAAAGAGGCGTTGAAAATGACCGTCGTTAGCGAAACGATTCGCAATTAATTCCGCCTAACAAGATGGTGATGGTGGTGGATGCTGATGCTTGTGGCTCCAGAAGCACCCTGCTGTCCTCCCCGTCCTGGTGAATCCTCCGGTCATTGAGCATCCTCTAATAACCTGGAGCGGCTTGAATATTGACCGGTACTTGCCACGCCGTCAAGAGAAAATCTCTTAAAAAGTAAGAAGCTCGTATTATTTATTACCGGTGAGTAAAAGTCAGCGGTAGGTAATTTGAGCTCGTTGTTTTTTTTTCTTTTTTTTTTTTATTGAATATTCTTCCCCCATTTTTATCTTCTTCTTTTTCCTTCGATTTTTAAAAAGCCAGCTCTCGAATTAGTACCCATACGATGGGTTTGAATCTTTTAACGAATATAATGGGATCGATGAATTCTCCACAAATTAATTAGCCCTCTTGATTTGATTATTAATTTTCGATAACGACCTGCCTTTGTTACCTTTTTCAATTTTTCAGGAACGTATAACACAATACCGTAGCGTATCTTTCGTATCAAATACGTGTATACGAAATACGACAACGTTACGCCGTGTATAAAGTGGACTGTATAGAATATACGTCGACGAAGACGTCGGCTACTGTGTCCATTATCTATATAATAATACTCCTCGCCTGTCTCGGATCGAAAGGTAGTTATGAGAGGAAGGTAGTTCTTTTTTTTCTTTTTTTTTTCATCTTACATTATGTTATTCTTCACTCTTGAATTGCCGTTGGTTGATTTTGTGTCTATTTTTTCTTTTTTTTTTTTTTTGTTTCATTTCACTTCATTCCGTTTACTTTTTCTTGTTGGACAAAATCAGGTGAAAATTAATTGGTACATGAGATAGGTGATTGAGTACCTGCGGTGCGTGTAATAACAAATATCAGTTGTTGTAATTTCATTCGATTAAGAATCTGAGTGATTGGCAAACCTTGCCATTCCACGTCTCGCTCTTGCTTCGCAATTTCAAGTAATATTAATTGTCCTCAGAGATAGATTGACATTCGGATACATACGTATATACCTGGATAATGCTCATTCCTTCGACCATCACTCCGACGATCAAAGTATCGCCAACACAGTACAACATGGGGATTAGATTTGTTGTTTTTTTTTTTCTAGAATTTCTTTCTTTTTTTTTTCTTACTTCAGGCGATATATAGCCATTGACATTACGCTGACAGTCCGATACGAGAATTACGAGACTTAGGCTTTCAATACTCCCCATGTTCGACACGCATCATCCGCGCTAGTGAAACTCTACGGTTATTCAATTTACAAATATTGATACGTGGAGCTCGAGGAGTCAAGAGCTCGCCTTCGGGGTCTGCCACCTTCCTTGCATATTCAATTCAAAATCTTTTATTTCGTTTTTTTTTTTTTTTTCTTTTTCTCTATTTTTCTTATCGTTACTTTTCTTCGGAACGTTGACTTCTTTTTGCACCGTATACATGTTCAACTAAGTTTCGCCAGTCACCGCTCCCAGTCTTCCTCGCTCTCTTACTCTCGCTTGGTACAGAGACGAGAACAAGAACACTGAGAACAGATCTCGCATGGGAGATATCCGCCTCATTAACCGATGAATCGATAAAAAGTTCAATAGTTTATGTTTCATCATCGTGCTACTTGTTACTCGACCCGTCATTAAACTCGCGAGGGTGTTTCGTACGTCGCCAGTTGTTGTACTCAAGAAATAATATCGCAGCAAACTCACCACGTACTCGCCACTTTACACAAATTATCTTGTGATAAAATTAAAAACTCATCATTCCCGAAAATCCTCATCGTTTATTAATAAACGCTATTAGACTGACAGCTTCGGAAGTACATAAAACGCCATTGAGAGTTTTCTTCTGAAAAAAAAATAAATAAACACCGGGTCCTCTAAGAACCGTAAAATGCTTTTAAACTCGATTTAACAGATAGTCAAACTTCCGGTTTTCAGACGAAGGCAATTAGTTGTGCAAAAATAACACGCCCCTGGCGTGTATATAATATGTCTAACACCTGGTATCTCATCTTGGCGCGAGATCTTGTACACCACGTGTCGATTCAGCGGCAATTTGACGGCCAGAAATCAATATCTGAATAATTTTTCCCTTTATACTTTTACGAGCACGCGTACGATTTTATTACCCGCGAGGCTCGTTAGAACCGCAAAAAACTACGGGTTCGGTTCCCGGACCGCAACCGCGGAAGACAAAAACGAAGAACGGCCCTATACGCCCTGCAGCCTATACGTAAGACAAACCTTAAAAACCTGCCTCTTGATCCTGATCCTGATCCTCCCTTCCGAGTTATATTCGATACAATTCGACCGAATGAATTCCCGCTCCCAGCGGAACAAACACGCGATTGAATCGGTATAATCGATCGCGCTATTGTCAACCGATAACTGATCTAAACAAGAATTATAAGTGTCCAGGGTCGTTCGATATGAAGACAGAAAAACTTCCACACTTCGCCTGATATACTTTTGCCGTTTTTCTCATTGATCTGTCATCGATTCATCGATTTCGGACGATAATGAAGTCGTTTCATTTCAGTTTATTCAATTTAGGTTGATTGATTTCCTTCGCGGTGCATTCCGAAATTTAAATTCATACGATTGCAAAACGGCGCTACAATAAAGCGAGAGGTTGTGCACTGCGAGTAGATGGAGTGATTTGAATATCATATGAGCAGGACGTCACAGGTTTGGCTTTTAATAACATTCGGCTTTGCCTCGCCCTCTGCCAAGGAACAAGTTAAATAATAATATCACATGGTCTGCTTTTACAATCCATTACCAAGGAATGTGCCTTACAATATATATACGAGTCTCTCGTTCACGAGGCAAACATGACCTAACAAACGTAAACGTAGCATATATAGAGACCGGGTACAACCACAACGGTCTACGTATAAACGCGTGTGTTTTATGTTTCGTGTTTCTAGCTGTTGTCGATCCCAGTAATGGGCCACGGACTCGACCCCACGACCTCGGCCCGCAATACGATTGAGATGTAGCAACGCGGTCGTGTGATCCGGCCTTAAGTTACCGATACGTCTTGATCCTTGCAGCCATTAATTTTGGTACAGGACTCTGACGTTTCGAGACTCATTGTGTTAGAAAGAAATAGACGAAGAAAAATAAAAATCAAGAACACGAAGAACTCGTCTATCGCAACAATCTTTCAGCCTCCACCAAAATCACGTACACGTATGGATCGATCCATAGAATGCATGGAAATATGGGATGCAAGCCACCCTGACTTCTGATACGGCCTTATTTCTTTCGCCAGTTGTATTCGAAGGTTCGATCGTTTTTCGGCTGGTACAAAGTTAAATTATGGAAGCGACGGTCACGTATGACAAAATCACAGGCTTCGATATAATGGGAAATCACTACGTCCGTTTCGATTGACCTCCAATAACAGGATAAATAGGCTCTCGAGTAGCGTTGCTAATTTCGGTTTACCAAATTGTATGGAATTATACCCGCATTCAAAGGTGTGAAGGCTGGAAGAAGAAGTTTCACCGAATGACAGGGACACAATTTCACAAGATTAAGTCCTCCATTTTTTTTTACTGAAACTCATCGCCGTTTTTACTAATTTGAAACAATCGCGTCGATTGTACTTTCCCAAAATTTTGATCAAGTTAATGAAAACACCCAGGATGGGAAAGTTTTGCCATCGTAAACGGATCATCAAACATACGTCCGCATACGTCAAAATAGATTTTGCGCACCGTAGCAATAGCACCGCTAACAGCTTAGACAGCCGTTTCATTTGTGACGGGCAAATCAGTCTGTTTTTCTCTAATGTAATTGAATTTCGCCTTACGCTCTGCTGTCGAGTAATTGACGCCTGTGTAATTGACCATGTGTATGTATATTTCAGTCAAATACATTCACAGATCAATGCGATGGTGTTATGAAATTTTTGCAAAGATTGGCTGATTATCCTGTGTCGTATTCTGGTTTCATTTTTTATACTAATTGAATATTTTTATCTAACGATACGTTCGATTGATCCGGAAGATAAAAGCTTAACGGACTCGTATGAGTCGTGAGATCGCAGGATTTTCTGATTATTCTAAATTCTAGATTTTCCTGTTTTATTGCGAAATGTTTCTTTTCTTTTTTCGCCGCTATTCCACGCGGGCTGACTTGTTACATTTATTCCGATTCACGTATCTCGGTGCTTCTATCGGGTTGCAGCGTACCGAGAAGAGACTACCTGGAGAAGCGAGCTTATCTCCCGACTTCCTTTGACCATTCCGCCTCTGATTCGTATACAATTATTGCTCCCGGGTAAAATTCGACGCTGAACTCTATTGGGTAGGCCCGATACTCATCGTTAAATTCACAGACATACGGTATGTCCTGTCTTCTCACTTTCAACATACAAGTAAACCTCAATATCAATAGATGGTAATCAAAAATTTCGAGAAGAAATTCCTATGACCTGAAGGTAGACAATTCATCTTATCTTCTCTGATCGGTATTTCCTTTTCTCCTGACACTTGGCAGTGTCAACAACTAACGCCACATCTCCCTCCTCTTCATCTAGCCATCTTCTTCTCTCGCGTCATACCTTTGCCAGTGAACGAAACTAAATGGAACACTGGGTACCGATACCCACTGGGTGCCTTTGAGCAGTCAGCCGACTCCCTGCGTTCGGTGATTGGAATTCCATCGTCCAATTCATGCATAGCAATCACCACCTATACACATTCACACTCGTGAAGTGTTTCGAGTCCAGTACTTACGCCACGGCTTACGTTGTATACCTGCTGCTATAATACACTGTACACCATATACTCTGTCGCACTGTCTAGTGTGTCTATCGTCTATCGTGTGTTCATCGTATGTGTAACACAATGCCCTATAGTACCTACCATTCGATGTACGTATAAAACCCTCCACCAAATGAGGTAAAAAAGAAAATCCAAAAGGATCGGGTACGTATGGTAGCGGATGATGCCTCTTCGTCTCCTCCGTTACATCCGCGTGTATGTCAGTTGACATGTGTGAGCCGGCACAGATCTCTTCAGCATCACACTGGCACCTACTTAGCCGGGTTTTCTGCCTACAAACAATCATCCTTGCCCAGAGAAATCCTGACTATGTGTTGGTAACCATCGAAAGATTACAGGGTCGTATTTGCCGCCGGTCAGCCGTGCCCTAGACACGATATCTATCTCTCGAATAGAAATTTTATTCAAAAACTAACCGCACGCATTTCGGGGTTCCTTACGCCTACCATTGTTCGTCAGATCTACCGAAATCATAGTCAGTCGGGCTCGTGTAAAATCTTCAGGCGATATGGGAGTCTATTCGAAATTCCATTATTACCAATTGTTGTCACCTCAAAAACGCGAATCGTACTTTCTCGACGACTACTTAACCGATCCGAATGAATCCTCCACGAATAAATTTAGTTTTTTTTTGGCAGAAAGTGGCTAAGTATGTCACTTCATCCAAAAAACTGATTGGATTCCAGAGAAACTAATGTTTTTTGTATGTTAGCCATAAGTTGAGTTGGAAAAATCTCTACTCTATCACCAATTAATGCGAACTGGCCACTAAGTCGCAGTACTTCGTAGGCAATTCTACGATTATCGCTCGATTTCATTGAGTTTTCATGTGTACTGACATAAGGGACTTGTCGCTTGGCTTAATAAATCTAATCTTATCTAATCTAATGATTTTTCTTTTTTACTGTTTCAGGTAAGCTTTAAATCATCTATACATCGTACGCTTCAGGAGGTTGGGACGCGTGAGTAATCGTAACGATAATTTGTAGTATCTTTGCAGAATCATCCTATGTTTTTTCTTTCTTCTTTGCCCTTCTCTTTTCTCTAAATCCTTTGGAGTGGAAAATGCATTTTCTTAAAGTCGGGTGCCTCTCATTGTCAGTCGTTGCAGATCGCGATTTGCAATTCGCGCGTTAATCATCCCGTTCAGACTTTGCCGGTGATCAACGACCTCGATCGTGCCTGAGAGACAATCATTCGATGCGCGAGTCAAGTTATGTCAACGTAGCGCTTCGGTAAGGCGGGAGTTTCAAAGAGAGCCCGACGACGGAATTATGCCTGTCGTGCCTTGACTTGGCTCAGCTATATCTACTTAGCTGACAATGAGCTGGTGGTGCCAGTTTGTGTAGATTTAACACATGTAAAGCGGTGTTTTCAAGCACGCTCGAGGTATCGGATGCGTAATGATCTTGGAATTATAATAAAGCAGAAGATTCTTTGATTGTTTGATATATTAACGATCTTCCGACGATCTCTAAATCCTCAACGACTTGCGGTAATCCTCAGCGAAGAGAGCGCGACGAACGACGCGAACGACGAACGACGAACCGGCGTTGATTGCGATTTATATAATGTCAACTTTCCTCCTGCACATATCGTGTGGATGAGGTTAACGTCGGGTCTTTTAACTCCAGCATGCGGCAAAAGACGTCGAACCTCCGCGTATCTTCGACGGGTACAGTAGTGGGGGTGGTGGAAGCGGTGGCAACGACGAACATACATACCTCTACCTTTACCTTTACCTTTACCTTTACCTGTACCTCCTACCTCTACCTCCACCTCTACCTATACCCACCAAGCTGTGCGGGAAAACTGGATCCTCTTGGAGCCGTAAATAGGGGGAGGTAAAGGGGGAGAATAAATTAAAGAACGGGTTCTCCCTCGCTTTAGGACCTCATTACGTCGAACTTCATTTGTTCCCATTTTCATCGGGCCGTTCGAACGCCTTTGGCTGTTTGGAGAACCAGTACGCGAAAAAATGCTCCGCTCCGATAAAGAAATTCACCAATCACGATTAAATAGTACCGGGAGGAACGCGCAGATATTTTCATGTTTTTATACACCCCGTGCAAAACCCGCACACAGTTCTTCTTTACGAGCGAAAACATTTTCGCCGTTTCACATTTTTGCCGTTTCTTTAGCTTCCCGCTTGAAAAAGATACGGCAGTTTTTACGATCACCCCAGAAATTTAAAGATCGGTTACAACAAAATCTAATCAATTTTTGTCCAACGATATCCAGAGAACAAATAATTCGCGATTTTTATGATTTCGCGGCCTTAATCGATACGGGTTCTTATCACTGAGAACTAATTAGATTTGAATTCTGGTCGATCCCGTAGCTTCCGAATTATTTATAAAACGAAATTTGGCAAGAAAAAAAAAATAATTGATGATATCTTGAAAATGGATCAGCGGATTTTATTCCCCTGGATCTGAAACCATAGAATTTCCTCCAACTCAAATTTGGATGTAGATTTTCCTGTCGATCGATTTAGTAGTCTCTGAGTTATGAAAGCACGCACTTTTTTCTCACCCGATATTTCTTGAAACTTGGTAATCAAAAGTATTTTCGATCGCTGAACACTAAGAGGAGATCAGGTTTTTCCGATTCCCAATTTCCAAAATGCTGGATTCAATATGGCTGACTGAGATTTTCCGAAAATTGGACGTTTCCCTCAAAATGAACTACCAGTAGGTTCCTCAGGTTGATCAGCCCAAATCCGAAACCGATATTGTAAGATTCAAATGGGCCGTTTATTTCAAGAAACGTTCAACTGATTCATGGGATCCGTACGACGGCTGGCAAACGTGTCATCCGCGTATTCTGTCGCAGAAATACACGCAGAAGGCCTTAACTGTTGCTGCAGCTAGAAAGCGCGAAGGACATTGCAGCCGTCGACTCACCTTGCCATTTTTATATTTCTCGTTAAATTGCATTCTCCGAAGACCTACTTGCATTTTCAATTCTAAGCTAAAGTTAAATTGCCCATGTTTGAAATGACGTTCTATAACGTACGTATATATATCTCAAAACGGCATTTTATTTCCAGGTAAATGTCACGTTATATTTGCCTTGAGGTACTTTCGTCCGATGGAATTCATTACTGATTAAGGAAAGCAAGGTTAATTACTGATCGTCGTACATGTTTATATGTAAATACAAAAAGACAAAACGGATTTTCATATATATTTTTCCCTTCGTTTCTGTCCTGTCATCGTCGCGACTATTGCCAATATCACATTTCATCAGATCACGCAATAGTGACAGCAACTCCAACTAAATATCCGAGATTTTGAAGAACCACGGCTCTGTTTAATTTCCTCGATTCTCCGAATACCCCGGCGCCTACGATGAGCTCTGGTCTCAAAGAACCTAACAGTGTAAATAGGCGCTCCCGGCTTGTCAATCGAATAACTTGATAACATCGATTCCCAGAGTTCGGTTCGAGGAAACGTTCATAAGATCGAAGATATTGGAAACACGCTAATACCCTCAAAAGAGAATCTCAACCGTTTACTCCAACTGATGAAAAACATATTTTCGTCTCCTGCCGTTACAAGCGTCAAAAAATCTTCACTGCTCGACCGTCGAGTTTTGTTTATACCGAACCTTCGTCTCTCCTGAGATTGAAGATTTATGAAACAGTACCTATAGCTGCGAAATATCTACTCATGGAACTAATGCGTTTTCAAATATCAATCCATATCCTTGAATATTCGTTTGCTTTCTCAGCCAAATTGAACAATCGTACAACAATCGATTTTTACAATGCAGGTATTAATTTTGTACGGATTTTTCATTGTTTTTTCTTCCTCTCTTGAAACGCGAAAGTTTGTTACTGAATTCTTTAGAAAAGTATCGTTGTATAGTTATGCTAGAAAGATCTTACGCAATAGAATTCGTGCTATTCTTCGAAATTCGATTGTTCTTCCAAACGATCAATCTCTATATTTAATTTATCTAGGTTAATAGGATAAGTTCTTCTCTCAATCTTTTCTAACTCTTTGAATATTCGGTTAGATTGCCATACGCCTGTTCCCAACACAACACGTCGATTCAATAGCTCCGTCATTTTTACCACACCGACACTATTCTCTCATTGTCCAACGTCGGATTGCCATCATAAGATTAGTCAGCTGAATCGAGTCTCCTTTCCATCCGCAGGTGCCTGCAATAAAATACAAAAAAAAAAAATGTAAATTAAACAAAGAAACAAAAAAACTTCACAGATCTTTCAACTTTCGTCGAAGGATTTAGATACACTTCAGCTAATCGTCTAAATTTAGCCAATTGCATTTGGCCCGATAAATTTTTGCTTTGCAATTCTAGCGTACCTACTACTACTGGAAATGATTTTCATTGGTGAAAAGGTAGTAAAGCCGGAGAGAAATGATCATCGGGTGATTGGTATCCGTATGTGAGGCTTGCGTCGACGTCAATGTCGGCGTCGCTGCTTTGGTCAAAGCGAATCGTTGGAAGTATCGACTAAACGGTCTAACAAAATGGTTACGATTAATACTGACCCCGCTACGCGGTTCTCGTCGACGAGGAGGCAGTAAACGAAATGGACCAATAAAACAAGGGGGCCAAAGTGTCCGTTTGATTGTCGATCCGTCTGTAGTCTGTAATAAAGGCGGTGTTACAGACACCGTTAAAAACGCCCTTTAAGTATTAAAAATCGCGAAAACAGAAGACGGTGCTTTACGAAACCGAACTGCAGATAAACACCAGACGCAATGTTGAACCGGATGGCCCAGCCCGCATCTACCTGACGCAATATATGTACTTTCAAAGGGACCAGTACGTCGCGACTGGAAAAATGAAACATAGTCCAAAATCGATTCATTTCTTCATCCAAGTTCATTTCACGAACACCCGCCGTACGATACGACTGCTTCAGGATCACCAGTTTTGGAATATGAGCTGGACGGGAAATTGTACGCAGGAAATTGTAAGATGTCATTGTTGGGCTGAATCATTTGCCAACAATGGAATCAGATGTGATCAATTTCTGGAAAGGTGGAAGATCGGCCATATCTTTTATGAGGATTTTATCAATTTGTTTTTCTGCACTGAATTTGTGCCGACACGTGTCTTCCAAACCGTCCTAATCCCAAAGTAGTCGGATCGAACGAATGGTGTGCCTGAATTCCAACTGCAAGTGCTCAGGAAGGAGACGACGTGAGGTAAACATTGGTGAAGGACTAAGCTTCCCTTATGATGTACTTATAAATTTCACCCCTAAAAATTTGTGCAGTTTGAGGAAAACCCTAAGTCCTATTTTTTGCAACTGGACGATGTCAGGGGAGCAGATGTTGAACATCTTTCTGGAACACCTAGTTGCAAATTGCCGGGTTGTTCCAGGCGGTCGAACGACGAATATGTTCTGCATAGGATCATCATCAGCAATAAGAAGAAGCGAGCGTGTTTTACGACAAAACAAAATTCACATGTACACTTATGGTTTCTGTCTATGTGTGTGTGTGTGTGTGTCGTTGAGGCGATAACTTGTGATTTAAGTGTGCATACCTCTGTCGCGTTTGTTAAATCAGTTTCATACCTATGGGAGATACTTGCTCAGCTATATCACGTCCGAACATAATGAAAGCTTTTTGCATATGTTCACGTCACGTACATTTAGCTTCGTTCGTTTCACGAGTCGTAAAACTGATTACGAAGTATGTATCATCGCCGGTTGTGGCTCTTTGTTACAAAAAAAAAAAAAATTACGTATCAGTCGAAATTGAATTCGCATCAGAATCCGTATAACCCGTATTCCCTCTCTTTTCCATATATATATTCATTGGAATCGTGTGGAATACTCGGTATATATCAAATATGACCATAAGTATCAAACGTTCGTGCGCGTTTACGTATTGCGAGATGTAAAAATAATTAGAAAATGATTAATTTCAGTGTAATTCCTGACGTACTGTTTGTCAGTTTGGTCGAAGCAAATGGTATCTGACGTTCGTATACCACCTTCTTTAATTGGTATAGTTATCAAAAGTCGGTTTTCTGTCGAGTAAGAGGTAAATTTTGCAATCTTTCAATCGACGGAGAAAATCGGTAATTAGTCGAACGTTATTACACCGCGTATGTGGATATCGTTGCGCACCGGCTTAGGTACCTATATGTCGTCCGGGCGTACGCCTATGGCAATATTGACATAATGGGCTGTCTCGCAGGATCCATGATTGGCTGTCATGGTCATACTTTCGATTTTTCGCATCAGGATTCCGCAAGACTTTTTTCTATTTTTTTCAGTTTTTTTTTTCTCTTCTTCCTTCTTCTTTCATTTCTTTTTTTGTCAATATATAACTATTACTGTTATTATTGCAGAGGAAGGCTCATGTACAGCCGTCCTATTCATCAAACGATACCGCTTTTATACAGTAATTGAGAAACAAGAAGCAATGAAAATAAGAAGGCGAAAAAACTGAAATGAAAATAAAATAATACTGAAAATTGTACATCGCTGCCGTTGCGTTGTATGCCTGATCCTAATTGCAACTCAACGTTCGAACTTGGATCGTTGTATAGGTTCTCTTTGGATCGGTGTATATAGAAAGAGATAGAATGGATGTAGGTATAGAGAGAGGGATGCTGCGCTGTAGCTGGGCGGGTACTCTGGGAAGAGAACAAGCGCGATATATTCCAATTAGTCGAGGAAAGATACGCTTTCCGAGGCAAACGGAGCCTTTACAGGTGTCCAGCTGTTGGAAATTCATATCGACGACGTGCTTCGTCGATATCATCTCCCACCTTTGCATCTATCGCCGCCTACGGTCTCGATGCTAATTCGCGAATCGACTTATTTTCTCGCCAGGGCCGGAGTCCGATACCTGAGAACCAACTACGACTACCACTGTTGTACTGGTTGCTGCTGTTCATCGAGTTCCGATCTTGTCGGCTACGTCATGCAGGTGAACGCGTTGGCGTATCGTATACCAAGTTTCACAGTCAACGGTTTAGCCACAGTTTGCGATACGTTACAAACAGGTATATACCTACCTATACTTTCATCAACATATATACACCCAGTGTTTTCGACACTTTTATATACCGCGTTCATCGCGGACAAACTCCGAAATCTTGACCCTGAAGAGATACTCTGATATATCTTTCGAAGAACCGTTCGCCGCAATGTATGTATGTAATATATCATTCCAAGAACCGAGTACCGGATGATCGTTAGATCGATACATCAGACTTCTTGGAAGTGTCGTAAAAATTCCGATCGGGAATCGAACTGGTATTAGTCGGTGTCTGTAATTTGTCCGTTCATATAATACCTACTTCTAAGTCTCCCAGTATTAAATTTGCGGAGGTAGACAAGGCGCGTGGGCTGTCCCTGCCCTTCTAGACTTTTCTTTTTCTTATTCTTATTCTTATTCTTTTTCTTCTTCTTCTTCTTCTTCCTCTTGGGGAACGATCCACGACGGCCACGCGATTGCAGATCAGTGTTTAATGCTATTCCTGTTTGAGAGGACTGTGGCTGCTGCTTAGTGTTTGCCGAGTGGGACTCGCGACACCCGGTCCACGTTGGTTTACCGACCACCACTACCAACCACCACCACCACGATTGTCACTTGCAACAGTTAACCACTGCCACCAGTAACCATCCAACTTTCTGGTGGGGGTTCGAGGCTTTCTGGTACCGGATGTCGGCTGTCAGTTAAGGTGATAAGGTACGGGGTACTGTCGATTACGATATCACCGCCCATTGTTGGAATACCGTTTTAAAACCACGCGATATCATTCGGATCTCTTTTCAAATTATGACTTTTTCATTATAATTTTGACGTTCAAAAATCGTCAGTTTCACTACATTGTTCATCTCTTGATGAACATTTCCTTCAAAAAAGCAACCATTTCATTTTTATCCCTCATTTTTCGTTAATTAAATAAAATCGTGATTGACAGTATACCTCGATATTTTGTCACGCTGTATTTCTTTTGACATATTTGATTCCCGGATGGGGGGGATGGTGAGGATGAAAGTAAAAGTAAAATAATCCAACGATGAAAAATAGAGAGAAGAGAGGTTAACGCCAGAGGCCTGGGACGAAGGAGAGCGTGAAAACACCCATACGAATACGAATACGACGAAAGAGACGAGAATATAAGCGATGCGAGCGTGAAACATACATGTACAGAAAATATTTTTGGCGCCGCATCCAACGACCTCCGATCATCAACGACGACCCGTTAAAACCCCAACGGAAGACACAACACGAGCACCCAAGACTAATATAAGAGTTTATTTGGCCAATCGCTCTGGGATAATTACGTTGATTATTTTTCTTATAAATCAACTAGAAGACTACTATACATCGGTGAGAAAGATACAATACATGAGTATTTTTATTTTTTATTTTAATCCGCGATCGGCTCTTATACATATATATATATATTTTATTTTTTTTTTCTCAACTCTATCATAACTATTCATGTCTGCAGGATATTTTAAATTCATAGCACAAATCAATGACTCATTAAGCATTGATCGTATACGAGCAATAAAAAACTGAAATTGCCGATTATGATCCACTGAAAAGGATCTGAAGGCTTGAAAAAGTTCGATAAGTTCCTCGAAGGATCGGTACAGTTCTCATTTTGTTTGAAATAAAATTCATATGATTATACAACGACGATCCGTGCGCTGATGACTCGACGCGGTGGTAATTTGCATAATCAGCTGCATCGTTGGGTTGTGCAAAAATCATGGGAAAATGGGATTCAGGAATCAAATAATAATAACAACAACAACTTTAACATTGACACCGCTGCCTAGAACCACCTCCGTATTGCTCTATTTTATTGTGTGCAAGTATCGCACTCATTGTTTTCCAGATCCATAAAACCTTCAAGATCAATTATTTTTCCTACCGTTAGTCATTCTTCTTAACTGTGACATTATGCGATAGCGTATATTATAACTTATTAACAATCCATCACGGACACGCGATAGGTGGTATACATACTAGATTATCATTATCCTTATAGTGGAAATCCTAATGAGGAATAAGTAGTAAGTGTATATTATTGTTCACCTGCAACTTGCCTGTAAAATGCGTTATTCTTATTTATTTAATTATTAACCATGATCAGACACGTACCTATACGTACACGAGCTTTACCCACGTTATAGTCGCATTCTTCACAGTTGATTAACGCGCCTAATTATATGTCACTCAAAGTCAAACGCCCTATCTTATTTCGTGGTCAACGAGCACAGTTCTTCGCTTGGACTAATATTCGTCCGTCGCGTCCGTCCCCAGGAAAGCGCACGTATGCTACCTACCTGCCCTCATATACGTACGACTTGCTCAAGATCAGATATAATCGGCCATGGCTGCATGCATGCTATGTATATATATGTATATCTACCTTCTACGGGAGAAGTACGCCTTAAATCGTTGCGGTTGTTAAAAGAATCTTCCAAATTTCACGCCGTGCTCCACTTTTTTTGCCAATGTATATATATGTATACGTAAACGTCAGCGTATGTACGAACGCGTGTATTCGTGGATGCATTTTTATGTATTATGCATATACGTGTCTTGGTTTGCATATATATATGTTTATTATAAGAAATAAGAAAGAAAAATCGCATAAACTTTTCACGTTATATCCTCCGTCGTAATAAAACGATCTCAAATTTCTTATCGCGATATTCGATTCGATTGGCCAATACTCTGCAACACGAGGCGTCGATGCACTTCTCTCATACCCCATCGTATATCATGAGACTGCGGATTCTTTACAATCCAACAAGAAGCAATTCTTATGGCCAATACGCCGTTTGAATCCACTA
The DNA here is from genome assembly GCA_963989295.1 of Ametastegia equiseti. Taxonomy (NCBI): domain Eukaryota; kingdom Metazoa; phylum Arthropoda; class Insecta; order Hymenoptera; family Tenthredinidae; genus Ametastegia; species Ametastegia equiseti. Next base: position 10,484,397 of record OZ022393.1, read on the forward strand.
AGATATCCCCGGGCGAAATCTTCACTCGAAGCTCCGCAAATATATTACAAAAATATATTTTGACTGAGGATTTACACCTTTGTTTTCTCATCGGGATGATTTTTCATTCCATTAATTAGTGCGCAAGGGTTTCAGTGTAAATTTTATATCAAGTTTGAAAATTTCGAGCGCCACCTTGTGGTCAATTCGTACTTATTCGATACGGAGTATATTATCGCCTGCTATTGTTCACAATCAAATCTAACGCGTCATAGGCTACGGTAGGACAGAAAGTAACGAGTTATCGGTTAAATAATCTTAGTTATGTGTGGGGGCATAACATCGGGCTTAAGATTAGCTGCTGATATAAAATCAATTTCAGTCACTTATACGCGCGCGAGATGTAAGCAGGATGTTTCACGGGGATATTTCGATCTTGCAGCAGAAAGATTGTGGTATTTTCCTGTTTTGTGAAAAACGTGAAGTAGATCCCGGGGAATGGCTGATCCTTCAGAGAAACTGATCAACGATATATTTCCGTTACTATTTATAAAGCAAAGGTGGATTTAGCAAGTGACGTAGGATTTGCGGAATAGTGAATTTGCTTCGGGGCTCCGGCTTGACTAATGATAATAAATACAAAACCTAGAGGAATATTTCCTCAAACTGTGAATCACCGCAAAAGTTTTTACCGTCATCGGGATGATCGGATTTTTTAAATATAGTTTCATTTTTGGTATTACTTCGTTGTAATTCGCCAACGTATTATTCAACGATTATAATAGAAGTGAATCCTGCGATTATATACGGGCGTATGATACCTTGACGGTGATATTTTTTTTTTCAGAAATCACCTCGGGTTATACCTTCGGATTTTTTTGGCAAACGCCAATTAAAGTATAATGTCGAAAAAGAAGCGATTTATCAAAAATAGTGTGAGAAGTATCTGATCTCTTGATCTTCTTTTAAATTCGTCCAACTGTATATACTCTTCGTATAAATCCTGAGATAAGACGCCTTCGAGAGTGGCTTTAATAACCATAAATGTGTTATGATACGACTCGACAAAACACGCTGTGAGAAGAAAAAAAAAAACGAAAAAATTAAACGAAGCGATCAAAAAAATAAATAAATAAAAAACGAAACCAAACCAAAAAAAAAAATATATGTATATCAAAGTTTTAAATCAGCCGATAAATCTGTTGAAATAACCGAGACTGGCTAAAAGCGATTCACTAAATCATAGCCCGAAAAACTCTTTGCGGGGAGTGACTGCAGGAGAGAGTGTGACTTAAAGTGGCTTAAGTCGGTGACTTATTATCGAGGTGGAAGCCGTGTGTCGAGGGGAGTACCTTATACTACTGGGTTCGAAGAAGCCGACACGACGTTTATGCGTCTAGTAATACGACAAATTACATTGATAATAAATGCAAGGGTGGTGTATACGCCCGAAGGCAGTTAGCAGTCGTCTCGCTCCGCGGGGTGCCCCGAAGATCGGAACGTAGCTGCAGTCGTCCGGAAAGGAGATATGAGGTAATATAATTCAATTACAGTGATAAAAGTAAAACAAACAGGTTAATTAATTTGCTAAGCCTCATCTCGGCTGCAGGCTCGTATATTTTAACATTTGAAAATAAGCATCAGAGGAATGAGACGGGATATTTGTGGGTTTACGAATTTTGTCCACGGATCAGTAACAGCGGCAACCCCAAAGCCTAGGAAACACTGTCAACCGCGTGGGAAGAACCGAGCTCCCATTCGTTCCCGTTCACGTAAACCGTCTAAAATGAGTTTCTCTATTCCTGCGAAATAACCGCGAAACATTTATTTATTATTATGAAAGACTGAGACGCACGTGAGATCTGGACAGAGATTAGCTTATGACTTAGGCGTAGCTGCGCGCTTTGAATCCCAAAAAATTTTTTTCTCTATCCGGATACTTCGGCGACGCTAGTCGTAAACCGCAAAATTCTCATATTCTTCCACAGCGCGTCAAGATTTCCTTAATTAATCGCCATTATGTATATGAATCCTCGATATCATACGCGGAGTCTTGTCTTTCTATATGTATACCTATAATGCACATTGCCATATAGCTGAAGACTATACAGCAAGTCGGTAACCAGCTTTATGGGTTAAGACCCAGGTGATCAGTGACTAACGGGCACACCATCTGACGATTCTAATACGAGAGATATCTTGACGGGAGCACCGAGCTAGACAAGCAGCAGCAGCTTGCCTGTGTAAATCAGTCGGCTTCGCGACAACTTCCATAGAGCAACTATAGGATTGTTTATAAATCTCCAATTAGGAACACCTGTACGGTTTAGAGATGGTGGGAATCGGTTGGTATATTGTATGGAATGCAGATTCCTCCGTTGTTCGTTCTTACAGAATATAGAATAAGAATAGGGAGGTTTATCTCTGTTTATCGTGCAACTGATCGTGATCGTGATTAGCTACGCTGAAGTGATCAGCAATATACCCACGTGGGTTATACATCGCAAAGAATTGGTCCTTTCGGCTAATATATCAAGCAAAATTATTCCCTTCCATACGTATATAAGAGTTATGTATACTTGAACGACAACGCGTCTGCCAAGTGTTCTTATCTTGTATTTGCATCTTGGGTCGTTGCTGCGTGAAAGCGAGGCGACTACGTTACGAAATTGCGATATTTCACGGGATGCGATTTATCTTTGAAATTTAACTGCCCCCCCCCCCCCCCCCCCCCCCTAATTTAAAACCGGGTAATATGTGTCGTTACGACGATTTCTCGCCCTTCACGATCCATATCGATTTAGCTTCAAGACGTTTTAAATCAGGGTACGTACTTATGTAGGTACACGTATGTACATCAAAACGGTGCAATATTTTTGGTTTAATTTTTTCTATTTTCAATTTTTCATCCTGCCGGCACGAACGGGTTCTAAAGATACTTGTCATCATTACCGCCAAAAGACTTCCTGCCAGTGCTTATCGCTGAGAAATTATTCAGCAACGAAACGATAACGTGGGCGAGACACATCGACAAGCCCGAGCGCCGGATTGGACCGCAAGCTGTACTCCCGGAACTTTGCGTTCGTTTGGCATTTTTACCTGCCCACTCGATCATTATTTGATGGCAGGGATCGAGCTGCTCGGGTGGGGTTTTTTTATTTGTTTTTGTTTATTTTTTTTGAATAAGAGCGATAAATACCTATACCTGTATCACATCGCATCGTATTTCAAAGCTCGCTCGTCTGAATCGACGGGATGATTGAACAACCCTTGAAAAACTAAGTTTATATTTCGTCTGGGCGATGCGTACAAAATGCGCGATATCGGCTCGATTATTTTCATCTATAATTCAAATATCGATGATCGTATCTCTCTGATCAGCTTACATCAGTTGACAAGCCACAAAACTCTCTCGGGTACAAAACTAACGAGATATTAATCTGCCAAACGCGCCATCCATCACCTCGATACCTTGCTGGATCTCGAACTTGCGCCCTTACGTAATTGTAGGTAGGACGTATACGTATCTCCCTGATGGTTGTATACAAAAGAACCTTCATCCGTAATCGCGGCAGCCAAGAAGAATGATCAATTATCGACGTATCGATAATCGTGTCGTCTGTTGGAGGTAAACGCAAGTCTTGCTTGCGTAGGATATATGCATAATAACTATTTGTATATACCGTATAGTTATCGGAAGTTGGTTAGGTATATACGTAGGACGATAGTCAGATATGCGGGAACCCACAAAACCCACGCAAGGCTATGGTTAATGATTTATTCTCGTATTTGCAAAAGTACTTCTAGAATTCCAATTCTTGTCACCTGGTTCCGTACCTACTCATGTTACAGAAACGTCGCGCGGAAAACGCTTGCGTTTCCAATAAATCTCTAGATGAAGCGTAGAAAGTGGGATAAAAGATGAACTGCAGTCGCATATACCGATGGAATCGGCGAACGGTTAATTGTGGGGTTTTGTGGTCGTTGAAAGTCGTTGATGTCATATTGTGTATATATACGCGTAAAGCGCGGTGGTGCGGATGCTGACGGTGCTGGTGCCAATGCTGATGCTAGTCTGGTACTGGTACTGGTACTGGTGATGGTGATGGTGATGGTGCTGGTGCTGATGCCGCGGTGCGCAACCAGCAATAAGGAGGAGAATCGTGGCTGCAGCGCGCGCGCGTTCCCACGCACGTGTACGCAGGTGTGCGTGCTTTTTGTACGCTTTTTCTACGCACTACGAACTACGCACCGCACATATTTATCATTTCCCTCTGTACTACCGTTCGACGAGTTTACGAAAGACGACGTAGTAGTTGTCGTTCTTGTTTTCTCTCTCCCTCTCTCTCTCTCTCTATATATCTTTCTCTCTATCTCTTTTTGTTGAGCACGACGTGCGATTTACTCGCGGATTTGTTACTCGCACAGGTCAAGGAAGAAGGTATATATACCTACTAAAGAAGCTACCTTACATATAGACTGCTTATTCGCCTCGCGCAACGGTACTCGTCGTAACTGTAGCCCCGTTGCCCCCGTGCAAAATTTGAATTGCAAATTTACCCTCTTAAAATTGTTTCTCGAAATTTTCATACCCGTAAAGGAGAATGAGTCCCGGCTGAGCTGAGCTCAGCTAAGCTTCTCATCTTAATGTTGTACAGTCGATCCCCAGACTTTAAGCCACTAGGTACGACCCGATGCCTGTTGGTATGTAATACGAGGTTTATATAAATATATATGTACATACATACATATTTTCGTCTACGTGCCTCAAGGCTACGAGATTAAATAAGTGGATAAACTTAGAAACCACCGCCACACTAAATCGACGAGATGTAGGAAAGCAGCAGTCCACTGGCTTTCGCGGGACACAGATATCGTATATTCTTTACCCGACTGTTTTAGTGGCTTTCTTTTTTGCGGTTTCGACTGCATGATTGACTTGGCCAAATCAAATCAAGTCGAATCGAATCGAATTGGATCTCGAATTAACGATATTAGGTGTTGAGAAAATTTGTATCTATGTTTTTTTAATCTAACACCATTGATCTAATTTGGCAAGAAAATTTCACCATCGTCGGATCTTGTATATGATCATTTGGATAATGATATAGCCCGTGCGGTACCCACTACTTCAAATTCACCTTCAACCATACGACGCCACGTTTTCAGTTTCTGCAAACAGCCACATTTTAAATGGCAAGTATAAAATGAATTGCTACGGAGATACGCGTGTGAGAAAACTGGGATTTATCAACATCCCGCGATGGTACGAAGATAACGACGTATTTATGTCGCATTACACCATAAAGACACCGTGAAGATGCGGCTAGCGCCTTGTGCGGCGATATGGTAAAGAGGCTGCAGCCAACCAGCCTGCTCAGGCAAGAAGTCAGGCCTGCCAGGCAGGCAGCAGACAATAAAGCCAACAGCTCACGAGGCACGTGCTCGCTAAATCACAAGCATTAGTCATCGATCGCATACAATGATCGATAAACAACTGTTATACTCCGGACGATAATATCACTAAGATAATCGATTTTTTGGCAAATTCATTCCGACAGAGCTTCCGCAATGATAATCACACTCACGTAGCTAGATATGAAGGGTTCAGTACCAGAGTAGCCTAACCCACATTATCGATAAGGCTCATATTCACCATCATCTACAGCCATTTGAAAATAGACCTTTTCGGCAATTTGGGTTGGGCTTCTGTGGCACTGAACCGAGCACTGAACCCTTCATACATGAAAATCTCAAAAGCTAGACTATCGAACATTTTCACAGTTTCCACATCAGCTTTGACGTGGATAAAAATTCTGACGCGCCTCGTCAGCGTCTAATAGTATATCTCATGTACTTAACAGAAACGGCTGCTTTGCTTCAAGCTGCAAACTATTCAGGCGTAACTGACGGCGCCTTCCATCAAACCACCTGTACACCCGTACGCGCACTGACCTATGACTCTCGTGACTTTCATATTACGATAGAGAGCAACGCGCGGGGGTATTGAAAATGAACAATATATTGTTCTATACATCGGGCTTGTCGTTCGAGTCTCCATAGGCAAAACAGTAACTAGTCAGGCCATGTTAGCTTTAACCCTCGCCATCAAACTGCTATGTTAGATTTGCTTTTTGCACTCAGGTTCCCAGTTCCTTCTTCTATTATACCGCGAATCTTATTCTCGAGGTAGTCTCAGTCGAACGAACAAAGCTACACGAACGAAGAAGCCAATCATCGACTATTACTCAGCGCGGAAAGGCCCGTGTGGCAGCTACCGTGTCAATTACTTTTTCAAACTTTCCTCACCTTTATCACATTCTCAAGCTCTACGGTATTCCCCCCTAGTTCACCATGCAAACCCATTGTCATCAATCAACTACTAAGGACTCCGTAAACGCGACTCCTTATGTTTCTAGCAATTAGTCGAGCCGGTATCATTCCGAGATACTATAATAAGCATATTTTCACTGTGAAACGAGGCGAGTAAATCGGCCCTTCCGGTTCGTGATTCTGCTGTTGATATTCGGACATCGAGAGGCATACCTAGTTTCGGTGAAGAAAGTTTAGTATATGAGTATATGTTGGGTATAATAGTGCTACCTTCACGGGTGTGTGGAAAGTAAGGTAAAACGTTCGTTGCACGTTATAGGGTAAGAGAAGGGCGTCGTAAGCGAGGTAGTCCTCCTCGCCTTGGACAGCTCAAGACAAGGGCTAAGCGGCGTTTCGTAATAAGTCTGGTAGTTGCGCCGGGCCCTGTGTTCCTGAGTGATAGTGGTTTGTTTGGAAAACAATAGCTGCTGGACCATGGTCGCGGTCGTCCCTCTGCTTAATCTACATACGCAAATTCCCGCGATAGATCTTTCGCGAGCGCACGCCTGGGGACCCTCTTCAACAATAGCCCTCGTCCAGGTATCTCTCCCTTGGCGCACATGAGGCACACGAGTAGGTACCCTACGCGAAGGGAAAACAAATAAATAAATAAATGAAATGAAATAATAGGAACGTCCTCGAGATAGTTATTGCAATCCAGTTGGGCCTTGCTCATGAGCTGTAGGAACATAAAGGAGGAGCAAATCGCGAGTAGAAAAGTCCAACAAGACTTTTATGCTCTAGGACTTGGAGATGAAAAGGGGCAAATACCTTACCGTTCTCCAGTAAATAATTATGTGGACAACGATTCTGCTCGCGACTATGTCGTTTATCCGTGTGTTTGTGGGTGTGTGTGCGTGTGTGTGTGTGTGTAATTGTGTTGGTTGAGAGAAAAGATCGGTAGGAAGGTAGAGATGCTTTTGCCCGACTCGCCTCCTGCAACCGTGAAGAAGCTACTGGGGGACTGTCGCCGGCAAAAGGAAAACTTTGAAACAAGAAGATGCGAAGTCACAATAGTTTCTTGTCGATGTCCGATGAGGGTGAATAAAATACATTCAGATCTAAAAATAACCGGCGGTTAACAGGGCTGACGAACGCTCCTCTCGGAATATATCTGCAGGAGTCTATCTTATAGAGCCCTGAGACTCGAAGGAGATGGAAGAGGACATTTTTATTTGGGAATTATTTGATCGATGATTTGGGCGAAAAGCCGGAGTCTATAGGTGACTGGGAAAGTAATGATTACGCGCACGCAGACGGGTGTATTTATTTGTGCCTAGATAGATGCCTGGCTACTTGTAATTCAACGATTCTACGCTAACGATCAACCGGCATGCAATTCCAACCGGTGCAGATATCAAATCGATTTAACTTGTATATTCTGACCAATCAGCCGATCCCAGAGAGAAGATCTCGCTGCAGTGAAATGGGATCAGATTTACGACCCCGTTAGACAAAGAGATAATAGCAAAAGAAATCGTCATGGCAACTTGATGTCGACCTAAAATCGACCTAGCCGATCGACCTAACAGCCTTCAACGCGCATACCGCTGCCACTGACGATGAGAAAGAGAAATTAAATCCTTAGATCCGCGAAACGCGTCACCAATACCAAACGGATCGATGATCTTCCACGTTTCAGAGTCGCGTTATTATCGCTGATCACGTACCTACTTAGAAGCCGGTTGACTCCGCTTTTATATACCTACCTACCTACCTACTACTGGAACGTCCCTGCAGCGAGCCAACTCCAGGAGTACCAGCCGTCGAGGGAAGCGATGGGAAGCCAAGAGCTCGAGCCGAGGCTCAGCCCACTGGTTTTACTCGTTCGGTATAGCTAGGGATGTGTGTTTGTGCCTTGGCCAAGAGGCAGACGGCTTTGCCAGACAGCACTGCGCCTTCGCCAGGTTCCAGGAATGACCAGGCTCCCCCTCGTGAGCAGAGACTAACCGGGATGACTAGACGGTGGGAACTACTCCCACCGCTATACGATCAACGTCGACCTGGAGCGGAACGTATCGGCACCGCGCGGTATGTTTTGACGTCGGTGACTGGTGCATCGACCCTAATGGCTTGAAAGGTCTCAAAGGCTACCTACGGGGTTCACCATCAGTAAAATCCTGCCACTAAACTATCGACGGGAATAAAACTAGTTTATTCATCCCGCATCTTGTCTATACATATACCTATATACGCTATTTCATTACCATGCCAAGTTTCGTCGGGTTTCTTACCACCTATTAGTTATAATTATTCGGTAGTTCTCTACCTACGATTGAACATTCAATTACCGGGACTATCGAACCGTCAGAGTTTGTCTTTGGTGATTAAGCACCGTGTGGAGTGGTGCTCACTGGTGAACCTGACCGACAGTCTCTCTCAACCGATAGACACCTCGTCTTGGGTGTATTTCTTTCGACACCGACCTCGGCCACTTTGCCGGTCGATATTTCTTCCCTGCCATTCTGCGATGGCTCTGTTTCACCACCTATCCCGACCCGGGTGGCCAAAAAGGTGCAGATCTTCGCCTGACACTCCCAACTAGCAAATTAATCTGACATTTTCACAGTTCGGGTCATCCAATTTTTTTATTTCTTGTTCTCAGTTGATTAGCGCAAAATCTGATAACGTTTATTGGCTAGATGCTTGATCGTTGCCCTGAAACTGATGTGGACTCGACGTGGGCCCTTCGGGGCAACGGTAGAGAGCATCGGTTGCAGTTCCGGTTGGCGACGACGGTGATGCAAAATTCGCGGATGATTTCGCGAGAGTTTGCCGAGCAGCGCCGCTGCTAATGATATACGACTTAATTGGCCTCATTCCTCATTCCACGCCCGAAACTGCGAAAATAGATTCAGAGGGCCGCATTTCTGATCGCGAGGCTTGGCGTCGCGACATTCAGCTAAGCTTCTTCCTGCCGAGAGTTCTTTCGCCGTCGCAATCGGACTTTGGAATCGAGTAGCCCCGACTCGAGTGGCCATTAAATGTACGGTCTGGTGTGATACAGTATTTGGAGAAGAAGAAGAAGAAGAAGAAGAGTCGGTGGAATCGGGTCTTTCATGCCGAAAATTGCATATCGTTAGTTTTATTTCATATATCCCTTGAGCGAAATTGCTCGCGTAGCGAATCGTGAGCGAGATGGATTATTAACTCCCGTGGTATTATGTCGCCCCCTTTTCTCATCATCTCATATACGCCGAGAGCAAGAACGTTTTCAAAAGAATCGAGTACAAAGGATCCCTCGCTATTGCTACTTCATATACTTCCCGAAAAGGAAATGTAGGACGAAAATTGGCTCCGCGCAAAGACTTAATTGTACACGCATATATTGGTACGCAGGGTATATACCAACGCACCGGGGCGATTACTTGATTACTCGATTACTTCATTCCGTAATTCATTACTTCAAAGAGTTTCGATCCCTCTAGCGTTCCTCATGCACACACACACACACACACACGGGAAATTTCTTCATTCCTGTCTCATTCTCCCCACGTTGTGTTGCAGTAGCGAGTTTGCGAGCCACACCCGAAACACACCCCGCCCATTAGGCTCATATAAGAGGATGCTTTCGAAGCAGGCCTGTCTCAGAGACCCTCGGTAAATTAGGTAGTTGTCCGAATTAATAAGTGGCCACGGGACCAACGAGAAGAGAGAGAAAGGGGCTCAGGGTAGAGGAGGAAGGTTCTCTCTTGTGTCTCATCAGCTCGGAATGAAAGGGGCTTAGGTGATCAGCGCTTAAGGAACTTACGATTCGTTTAATGACTCAGGTCTATAAACTGGCACAAGTACAACGACTTTGTGACTATAAACGTTGGCGAATATCTAGATAGTAACCTTGATGGAAAAAATTGAGTCCGTAAAATGATGTTTGATCACAAGGTCTTCGAAAGGGAGGCGGTAGGCGAGTGGAATCATCTGTTATTCCAAGGTCGGAGAAACCCGAATGAATCGTCGTGGAATTTACGAACGGACGACAACCTCTTGTAGTATAGCGTCGGGTTGGACTCTTCCTCGATTAAATCTTATACCTTGGTATCCTCTCGCCTGGCGCCTCGGCCGTTCCGGTGCCAACGATTCCGAGGTCACGAAAAACCCGAGACAGAGTAATATTTTCATTTTCTATCAACGTCGTTTCGGCTACTCTCGTTTCCTCCCCTCGTCATCGTGTGTAACATGCAACCTTTTGGCTCCGAGCCTTTTGCTGGACAATCGCGTGGCTGCAACCACTGCTCGAGTGAAACGCGTATTTATGGGTTCACCCACCTCTGATCCACGAGCCAAACAACACTCGTCGTTCACGGTTTACAGTCCTTGATGTAACCGAGGCTAACGCAATAACCACCCGCGTATATTACCGGTCGGATAAATCGCGGAATTATTTTTGTAATGTTGCTTCAATGGTCTCGCATACCTATATGCCTATTCGTTTGAAGAAATCAGGAAGGATCTGGCTTGGCTTGTTTTCCCTTGTGTCTTTGTCGCTTTGCGCAGCGGCCGAAAGACTGACGTATAAATGACAAGAAAACTGTGGAATCAACGAGGCTAATCTTTACCTTAAGCTTTTTGCCGATCTTCGGTTTTACTGAAGATGGAACGCGCGAATACCCGCGCCGCTTATTTCTTATTCGATGAAACGAGCCCGAGTTTGCACATAAATGGGATTTATTCGTAGCGATAAAACGTGACAGTTTTCTCGCCGCGAATTGAACTCCGATGATCGAAGATACACGTTTACCTATGCGAGTAGGTACATACGTAGTGCCTACCGTAATTCCTTGCGGTTGTCTCAAACCCTGCCGACCACTGCAGCGCCTGGCTGTACATACGTGTAAAACATCGGCGAAAAGATCCCGACGGATCCTAATAAGACCGATCAGTTTCATGGCTGACTCTCCTTCCCGTGGCCTTACTTTAGTTTACGTACTTCATTTCTTGAAATGTCCTTATTACTTCGTTGCGAAAATGAAACTTAATCAAAAATCAAGGACACGCATGCTGATATTCTGCAGGAAAGGATAAGAGAGGACTTACTGGCTCCCGGGGTTCCCCAGGGAACTTGATCACGTCCTTGGGCCGGCATCGTTTGTTTTCAAACCTACGCCAGACTGGCGAATGTCCGGGGAATTCGAATTGCGGTTCGAATCGAGTCGCGATTTTGCTCGTTGCATTGCGGCAATCGGTCCAGGCGGTTGCGGTGGCGGTGACGGTGGTGGCGGTCCGGGGATACACCAGAGGCATCCATCAGGCCTCGTCAAACCAGCCGACGCGTCAGCGGATCGGCATTTGCTACCCGCAAGCCCTCAAGTCTACACAAAACCTTCTTCAACCTTCTTCCTACAGATCGAACCGCCTGCAGGCCTCTACTCGATCGGTGCATACAGGCGACATGCTCGGTTGTCAGTAAGTAGGGGCTAAAAATCTGGCGGCACAATCAGCTGACAGATCAACCGACGCAGTAAATATTCTCATCGTGATTTCGTCCGAGAAAATATCGGCTTGCACCAACGTGCCTTGTCAAAACTAACGACATTCTCCGGACCCCCGACCCAATATCATCGACCTTATATCCCTGATCATCATCGAGCATCGTACTTGCTACACCTCTTTTTATACCCTTCGCAAAGATGTCCTTTTGTTTTTTGTGAAGAGGAGTCGCCAGGTAACGAGAAAGTAGACGTACGTTCAGTGATTTCGAAAATTGAGATACGTACAAACGAGTAATTCAGTCGTCGGGATACTTTCTCCCCCTGATATATTATGTATATGGTAAGGTATAACAAATTGCAAAAGTAAAGATTCCACCGAGTTGGGGCCTGGATCGTTCGCGCGCGCGCGAGATCATGGGGATCTTTTATCCCACGTCAGTAGTTGGTGTTGAAGAAATGCGGCAGCTGAGAGAACATGTCAAAACTAACGACATTGGCCTCGGACTCCCTGGAGACGATGCGGAGAATACTCGTGGGGATACCAGGGTGAACTTGGGAGAAGAACGAGACAGACGGGGATAGGTTGTTGGTTGGTATATCGAGTATCGGGAACGAACCGGGCGAGTCATCCTCCGGCAGGCCAGGCAATTCCTGGTAGCTGACGACGACGTGCTCCGAGAGACAACTAACTACAAAGCTACGCTGTCCTCAAGCAACTTCAGAGATACTCCGCAGGATCATGCTTTGTGTATCGCTCGGACTTCTTTACCAGATACTTGCGTCCGTATAGTTTGCAGGGGAGGTTGTCGGCCACCTTTCGTCCTATCTTTAACTTCATTCTCGATCCAATTCTCTCGGTTCGCCGGTAGGCTTTCTGATCGTATAGCGTTTCACTAATTTCGAGAAAAATGTAATTGTATCGAGGAGAAACGTTATACCTGTATACGAACCCACTATGTACACTCCTACCCACTTATCTGGGGACAAAATACCGAAAGAAAACTAGTGGCGCAATAGCTATGGGAAATTCTCGCGTCATGAGCAACACCTAGATGTCACCCGTCCACGAATGACGAAGCACCTGCGATTCCAGCTCGCTCGAATCGCTCTGCTCGGCTACGCTTAGCCACAATTATCATCCATTTACCGACCATCACGAGCAGTTAGCACAATTACAGCTATCATAGCTGGTTTCGTCAGTCCCTTGGTGCTCTCGGGCAGTGACAGCCGTGAGCTGGTAATAACCTCTTGTGATGTGGAACGGGCCTCGAGTTGCGCGAAGTCGTCGTCGTGGTCATCGTCTACCACCGACGACGGGGAAGGGAATCACCCGTCAAACGATTAGCGGATCTACCTGTCATCGTTCTTCCAACCTTGCCGCAATGCCGCACCCAATCGTCGACCGATTATCGTCGAGTCGTAATCTCAACGAACGAGCCTATAGAGCCAGCGAAATAACGGAAGAGATCGGAATTAATGCTCGGCTTCCGGTCCCATGCAAGTTGGCTACAGCATGAGCTAGGATGGGCTCGCTTATAGGTGCTATTAAAAAAATCATTCTTTTGGCATCATCAAGCTCCGGATGATGTGCGTACCATACCCGAGCATTCGAATCGCGAATTAACAGAATTACAAATTGGTTGTCGGTTTCTCTCGGACTGGTAGCATCTCTCAAGGATATTGTCAGTTGTTTGCGTAAGACGACAAACTGGCAACGGGCGCGCGCGACTCTCTTAAAATGGAAAACTCGTTATCGCGCGCGCCACGTTACGGTGCGGGTTTCTCGCATCGGCACATCACGGGAGGTTTGGTTTCCCCTCGCACTTCAAGTCGTTCAGCTTCTGCTGTAGGAAGACAAATGTTTCCGCTCACGAGATTTAGAGACTCACTCAACACTCGTCGTAGTTTCTATTAATAAAAATGCAGGTTACTCCGATTCTCTGCTTCGCTCCCTCGACGGCTCTGATCCCGCTGCATAACAGATACCTAACCAAGAACCACCCGATTCCACGTGCTCAGTCGATGCTATTCACACGTGTTTGGAAATTTTCGAATCTTCAAATTATTCCACGTACCTTTTCGACCGCTGATATCCGACACGCTTGATCGGATATTCTTCTCATCTTAGCGCCGCGTGTCGCGAGTTTCCCGTAGACGACGTTCACCCCGTCGCGTCACACCTCGAGGCAGGCGCCTACGTAGGGTACGCGTCGCATTGGTTACCAGCGGCTTATCAGTCGTAAATGGTTATTAATTTTCCATGCAATCCTTAACTGTCACAAGCGATAACCGAGCGCCCCGGCCCCGCTCGGCTTCGATAACCGATAAATAAATGATAATCCCTCGACGTATAGGTACGTGGCCTGCGGTCCCTACGGCAGACAACCGGTAGATATAAGATATACGAAGGGCGTGGCGGGGAGTGGTCCCACAACGAGCGAACGACCGGACCGACCGGCGTGGATTCCCAGCCTTGAACCCACCGCACCGAGATGCACTTCTTCGTGACTTCGCACCTAACGCACTGAAACTTCAGCCTCTTCGATACTCCGATGTAACCGTCCCTTAAGGCTTTTTGTAAACGTTTTCTTTTTTTTTTTTTTTTTTGTCTTTTTATCAACGGTATATGCCTGAAGAACAAATCGCGAGACGGTTAACCGTTTGATGGTTATAATCGAGAGACACTCGCCCTGGCAATCAAATCGCATCATTATCACCATTTCCGATAATTCCCTTCAGCAATTTCATGCGATTCACACTTAGATGAAATCGCGCAGGAAATTAATTTGAGAGTATTGCAAAATTTTTACTAAGTCTGTTTGAGAATGGATTGAAATGACTGGGAATTGGTCAATATTCTCATAATCATTTTCTGTGATTTCTTGCACAGCCCTTCGGTTTATGATTTTTGTCGAATTTCTCAGCAGCTCGATTCACCTGATACCTGATATTGTGGTTTTTTTTTCTGTTTCAGGTAAGGAACTCGAACATTACGCCAGAGGATGACCTTGTACTTATATACCTACCTAAGTTAACGAAGGAGATGAAAGAATTAGAGAGTGATATACCAGAGGATGGATAAAATGGTAGGTGATTTTTATACACCCCGTATATCGCGATATCCTGCAGTGCGGAGGAGAGCGAGGGTCTTGGCAGTAGTGGTAAATCGTAAATTCAGGGGGGAATCGAAGACCGCCGCCTTTTTCTTTGCGTAACGATGGTCAGCGAGCTTCCTTCTATCGAGTTTCACTTGCAAATTGATTCCTAAACTCCGAGAAGCTCGCGATCGAAGCTGCAGGACACGGGGACGAATGGTATATCGTGTTTCAAGCTGGTTGTCATGTTTTATCTGGAGTTCGTTATACCATAGGTATATATACGGTCGTCCGTCGTAGACGTTGTACTTTGTTCTCGATGCTTTACTGCCTTTCGGTGACATTAGTTTACTTTTGATATATCCGAAGGTCTACTCGCTCTGTGATACCATGTGCGTTTTTCACCATAAGATTGTTGACTCTGTTTACGCTTGAAAATTTATGTCCCTTTCGTGTCTCGGTGTGTCCCCCGCGAGTACGCGCAGGTTATACCGACGTATACGCTGACGTTAAACAAGTTTCTATCCACCGAATCGCGCAAGAAGAAGATCCCTGCGTCGATGACGAGGATGAGGAGGCGAGACGACCGAGGCGGAGATAGGTATGCGTATCGATGGTACAACAATTCCTGCAGGTTCATTCGTTTCATTTTGACACATAACGCCAAGTATAACATTATGATATATTCAAGGGAGGAAAGAATTACGTCGGCAATACCGACGCCATTATTTTGCAAATTTCATTTATCATAATACATACGTCAATGAGTTCCGCGACACGCGCGAAACCTGCTCACCTCGATCATCGCCTATATGTATATATACCTAACCGAAAATTCTCTTGACTCGAGTCTTCGTATAGTCCACGTGGTCCAGATACGTCGTTCGGTATCCAAGGACAATCAAGCGTAAGATCATCAATCTTCGATTTCCCTAATTTAACGCATCACATTCTCCGCCTGGCGATTCTCACGTACAGCTTCAATGATCCTCGCGTATAACGAGATGTTTTGGTTTTTTTTTTTTTTTTTTTTTCTTTTACTTAGGTACCCACCGCAGTAATAAAACCATCTTTTCTCCTTTTATCAACAATCTTTTTCTTCGTTCTCCTCAATTTGGCAATCGGTCACGCCATTCCGCGAGACACGATTTATACGCTAATTAAAAAAGACGTCTCACTTCTTGGCGGTCGCTTCAACCCGTAACTGCAGCATCTCTCTGCGATGATCGGAAAGCAAAGATACATGGATGGCAGGTGACGGAACGCCGCGTGCTAGATCAGATGCCGAATTTCTTTATAGACTCGAGAGTGAGACACTTTCCACCTTTGACCCGTCCGACATAATTCCATCAAGGTGCGGAAAATGTTTTATTCCGCTAACGAAATCCGCGATATCGATCTCGTCTTTGGCAATGGTAGGTAGGTAGGTAGGTAGGTTTATATCGTTGCAAAATTAATACCCCCGAAACCGAAGGAGAAAGTGCGAATGGAATAATTAGCCCGTAAACCTGACAACGCGACAATCTTCATCATCATCTGCACCAATACGTATTTCGTACCTGCGCGTTTGTATTACAGATATATATATATATATTATACCTGCATTAATAGGACGAAAGGTATAACGCGTCCAGAAATACGGAACATACGCGGGGGGAGGGGGGATGATGATCTCGGATATATTTTGGAGCTCCTCAAGTGTTGAATGTATATACCTTCGCTCATGCCGACAATCGCCTATAATTGCAGTATTCCTTTTGGTTAGTCACACTTGAGTCACGCGCATGAAGGAGAGAAGATGCCAGTAGGTTTGCCGATGAAGATGATTGATAGCGTATGAGGAACGTTTGGAACCAACTGCCTTTAATATTACGCTGGTTTCGGTTACGATTCTACTCGTTTTTGGTACTGATCTCTCGGCAGCCATGAGTGTGTAGGTGGATGATTATCGGCGCATTTGCGCACGTATGTAACATACATGTACATACTTACATGGTACCTACCTACTTGCCTTCGAATATATCGCGTTATTTGCAACGCGGCGTAACGCAACGCAGATCTATCGTGATTAATGTCCCTACTACCGGAGCTACACATCCAGCCTCAGGCCGTTACGCCATTGCCATTTGCTTGCGTACAATATATAGATAACCCGTGAATCTAATACCAGCCGACAAAGTTGCTCGTTGTTCGTTAGCTAGGATATCGAGATCAATGGCGATCAATGGCTCCGCGAAATGATCAGCTTTCTCAGAAGTTGCTTGGAAAAGCAGCTATCTAAAATTTTGCTTCAAGAAACAGCTATCTCAAAAGTCGCCGAAATAACCCTCTATATCCCACGAGCGACTCTAAAATCGCTCTGTAGTTGCATGGCAAGTCAATAGTGCTACAGAGCGGTTTCGGAGTCGCTCGCAAAATTGCTGCTTTTGCGAGAAAAATTTGAGATAGCTGCTTTTTCAAGCAACTTCTGAGATTAGATATCCGCGTTTCGTCCGTTGAGTTGAATTTCCGCGAATAACGCTTTTCGACGATCAAATCTACGTCGTAAGGAGTCGTAATTTACAAGCAAACGGTTTAACCGCGATCATTTAGGTCACCGTTCGTTCGCGCTTATTAGTATACGGGAGCGTTGAAGTCTCCGACACGCCCGGACCCTGCGGAGTTTTAATATTCCTTCTCTTGGCGCCTATAAAACGTACGTACGTATATATAATACTATATACACGTTCAGACGGTGGTTTTCGCTGCTTCTGTACTCGCCGACTCCTCCGTGTCCTCCGAATATACAACCGCCACGTCGCGTCGGTTGGTCGGGGCCACTTTCATCGAACTTACAGCGAGAAATGGACCCTCGATCTTAGAGAACAGGAGCGTTCAACGTCTCGGTTCATTTGCAAGAAAGTAACGCTAATTGGCTCCACGCCTCGCGCGATAACTGTCCAACGGTTTACTCCCGAGTCCCATATCCTCATGATGCGGAGGTGTGATCGTCTCTATACGTATATATGAATATCATACAAGTTCAATACCCGTGTGCGTAAACTCGGGCTTGATGAACGTGTACAGCTTACAGTACGTGGAGGCAACACACACTGCAGTGGCAAGAAAACCTTGGTAAACAAACAAACGAACGAACGAACGAATGAACTAAAAAGCAAACAAACCGTATTGGAGAAAGGTGATCCGCGTCATAGGTGTTACGAAGTTGTCGTCCCTACCGTAATCACAGCGGTCCATGATCTCCAGGGATTCGTTGCTGATATGCTGTTGCTCTTTAGCTGTTGATGTTGTTTGTCTATTCGCCGTGTGACGAAAAGCCGAAAGTGGAGGTGGCGCTTATGGATCCCCGTTCTGTTCCGTTTCGTTTCATTTCGTTTCGTTCCGAGTCCTCGAGGTCGACCATCGGTGAGTCACGCTCGCCCTGCGGCGCGACCGACCTGGCGCCAGCATTGCGCAATCCACAGCACAGCACGGCACGGCATCGTACGGCACCCTTGCGCTTGCCGGTCGCCGATGTATCGCGGCCGTTTAATTCATTCCGTCGTTTATATATACAGAACGTTCGGTTATACTTTGCGAGAGTAGTTTTGCGTCGTACGATCGAGGAAAGAAAGATATAGAATTGGATTGATTAGTTGGAATTACAGTTTGGAAGACATTAGCTAGGATTGTGCATGCAGATGCTTGTGTCTATTTGGCGAGGTATAATAAATTGAAACTGAGGAGAGAGAAGAAGTGGGCGTTTCGTTTAATGAGACGACTCGTGATAAAACGATGAAGAAAAATAGAACTCATCATTTCCGCAGCTGTTTTGTCAGTTATTATGGCCTTTTCTCCGCCCCTTTATACTCGTCGTATATTAATAGATGGTTGTGGCTACGTTCGTCCATAGCAAACGTAGGTATCAAGGCGTCCTACTAATACTCGAGGGGAATATATGTATAACCAACCTGCCTAAGGTCCGAGTCGTCTTTGGTCCCTTACCAAATCAGCAAAGTATAAGCTACGCGGGTCTTTTGAACCGTTTCGTAACCCGAGTCGCGTCATCCTTCATCTTCTTCTTCTTCTTCTTCTTCTTCTTCTTTTTCTTCTTCTTTTTCTCATTCCGCTGGTCCTTGTTGTTCACAATCGGAGACAGGTATTTCCTCCGCGTAAACAAATGCGAAAAGAACATCGCGGAGGTGGCTGGATTCATTTTCGTGACACACGCGTGATGGTGATTCTCATATGTGTATACATTAGCTCCCACGCTATTATAATATGTATATACGCCGTGTCATTTCAAGAGCCACGTGAGGCAAAGCGCGGTGATTTTGAGATGAAGACTTGACCACAAGAGCAATAGAAGAGAAACTAAGGATTTTCGAGAGCCGGAGAACGTAGGTGGAGTGCTAGGAGAAAAAAAATAAAATAAAATAAATGCGGAAAAATGAAAAATAGTATTGGATCACATAATCTTTGTTATTGGTACCCGTGACGCCTGATATCACCTCCGTAATCATCGAGAAATTATCGTATAAAGTGAGTTTTCGTCGCATCGCAGAATCAGCGATTAATTAACCGCTGGCCTAATTGCGACGAAATACCTCGCACCGATGTGTTGCATTCTTACACCGTTATGGTTCGCGCAGTATGCGCGGGTAGGTGGTTGAGTATATTCGTTATCTCGCGAGACTCGGTGACGCGGCGCTTTTTCATTTATGGAATATATTATTCACGATGCGAGGTAATCAAAACACTGATTGTCGGTGGCATGTGTCGAAATATTCGTTAAAGAATGGGGAATTGTGCCGTTGTCAGATTTCTATCGCTTCAAGGATCCTTCGACTAACGAATCTGCACCGTAAGATTTCACTTAACGGATCCTCAGGATGTTGGGAATAAAACCAAATCTCATTTTCAATGCACCCTAGGACTAACGACAGGTGCAAGTCGAAATATTTCACCAGTAGGTATTTGCGGGTGAAATTGAAATTCTGAATTTTAAAAGCTGCGAAAAGTGGAAATTCCGAATTTTTATACTACTGATTCACAGTTTTTGAAAAGATTATTTCCCCGAAAGTCTACGCCGCCAATTATTTTAAAAAGCTCCGTTCAGAAAAACACCGGAAGTTGGAAACTCCGAAAGCTAAAGAACCGAAAGGCCAAAACTCCGAATCTTAGAATTCGCTTGTGCAAACTCGTTAATTTGACAGCTTTGTCATTAGATTCCCTTGAATTTGCGGATTGTTGGACTTTCTGAGTGTTGAGCTTTCGGATCCTTGAGCTGTCTGCAATTCGACCTTTCAGAATTTCCAACTTCTGAACTCTAAAGTTTGTAGAACCTCAGAATCGCGTCTCAAATGAATCGAAAATGTTGACCGTTCTGAACTTTTGGAATTCGGGTCTTCAATCCCGCTCCGGTATTTAGCGTGAAAATTGTGCTTTTCAAGTAAATTGTATTCACGTACGGTACGCGAAAATATATAATAGGTGGGTAATTAAAGATGGCCGTTCATTAACTGGGAATGAAAAAATGAAATGAAAAATGGAAAAAAAAACTATCTATGAGCGAGTGTGCGCCTCTCTGCACTTTTGATTTGTGGTATACGTATATACATATAGCGTTATATACCGTATGGGTACCACGATCTCACACCTATTAAACTGTCACTTTGACTAATTATTCACAACTGCGTCGCCGCGTTGTTTTCGAGATATATTAACACGCGAGCTTTGGCTGAGAGGCTACAAGCTGGCATGTGAAACTAGATACACTTCCAAATCTTTCCTTCTATTTACATTAAGGTAGAGAATTTTTTCGGAACAAGTTCTCAACGTCTTCGCGCAGTGATTTCTTATTTCATTGCTCGGGGATGCCAGTAGGCGAGGTGGCGAACCTCACCGTGAGACGAATAAATCCAATAGTATAAAATTTCACCGAGTCCTCATGCTTCGGTCGGTCTTGGTGGCTCCTGATCCTTGCGGAAGGATAAATGTTGGCGAGGAACGAATGAGCAAATCATATCAATATCTCGATCCACGATCAAACTCACCTTTGAATTTTTCACGTTATTTAGCTTGTTTATCTCTTTCCATTTATTGATTCCGTGCATAGCTAAGTGTAAGGCGATCAGTCTCGTTCAATGGACGAAAATTGGTCTCTTCTATTCTGAACTGAAATCCGTTGCTTAGGTTTATACCGTAGGTATACGAAGAACGAGCAGTTTCGTTGGGGAGGCGCAAGCGCAGCAGAAATAAGGCCCCAGGGTAGCGATCGGAGACTACGGGTACCTCGAGATACTCAGAGATACCTCGAAGATCCTCGCAGATGCTCGTAAATCTTGTCTTAACGCCCGGTTTATTGCTTGTAATCAAGCAGCCATGAATTCTGCTGAAATCACCTACGTTAGAGGCGCGCTTCGTTGCCTTATACTTACCCGTTCCTGACATTTTCCCTCGGTCCATCGACTATACAGGCTTGGGCACTCGAACCCCCTTGATTTTTCACCAATATATTGTAATTGTAAAGTCCGCGCGCGTATATTCTTTGCCGTAGGTATGTAACCTTCTCCGTCCTCATCATCGACCAGATGAATATCTCCAAGTTGCAATTTCCTCCGTGTGAGAGATGAAAAAATCAACCTACCCTGCACCTCTTAAGACTTGACTAATAATAATCGAGAATCTTTATTATCGTGTCGTAGATTGTTGATCGACCTTCGCTCGGTGGTCCAGATGTAGGTATAGGTAGATTTGGTGCGTGATGGAATGGGAGGTTATCCGACTTGCACAATACGTATTTTTAATAATCGAGGATGATGAATAATGGCTATTAATCTGCTTAGATTTCTCAAAGGGGCCGCCGCTTTCCCCGTGTTCTGGGAGTAAAAAATTAAAAGCAAACGGTGCCACCGCACTGTACGTCTGTGATCACGGCTACTTAACACGCCGCGTAATATATGTTCCGAAGTGATTCTTAGTAGCTGGAAAAAGCATCATTGATGGTTCTCTTATAAAACAGTGAGACGAAAGTGCGATCGAGCTTTTCCACGTTAATTACACGAATCAGACTTTCCCCCCACACCACCTCTACTTTACTCTTCATTACCTAAATTGTCCCCCTTGCACCCGGGGCCGGAGCCACTAATGCCATCGCACGGTTATACGATTTAATGTTACCTGCGATACGCCAATTAAAAACACTAACGTTCAGCTTATTTGTTTCTTAATCTTCTTCGTCTTGAAACGAAGAAGACGACGACGACGATGACGACGACCACAAGAACGTCACGCGAGATACTCAACGTCTTCTTGTAGATCGTGTAGATACTGAGGTGAGCAAGTCTAGGCCTCATCGTCTATCTGAAGGTAAAAACATGACAAAGTACGAAGTCCGTCTAATTCATAGTCCCCGTCTCGCATAACTATGCGACTTCATTAACTGGCTAATCTGGTTGATATTTTTAACCCGAATTATGTACACTTGAGGAAAAAATGGAATTAAAAGAAGAAGAAATTCTTCTCTTTCCCCGAGCTTCACGCGGTTCGTGTTTTTCTCACTTGAAACACCGATATATACCATACCAGAGATATTCAACGCGGATTAATTCGACGTTTAATTAAACTAATTACAACCGTCTCAAAGTATATAAATTGCAATCTGCAGTCCTCTAACCGCGATACTCGATTGATTTACGTTTTTCCTCGGCTAATGCCTATACGTCGATCTCTATCATACTTCAGCTCCACGACTTTCTCGTGCCTTGAACGATGAAGCTGAAGCTATATCAGCCAGATTTAACAGCCAAACGAGATATTTGTTTTTCAAATAGGATGATGCAGTACAGATTAATGCCTTTTTAGGCAAATTGATTCACTTTTTATGAAACATAGCTAAATTCAGATATTTTTGGATTTTTTCAGTCTCATTAACTAAGGATCGTTGGGCTGCTAATTCTGGCTACTAGCTTCAGTTTCATCTTCGATCGTAGATCTATAGTAGATGTGGAAATGCATTCATTGCCGGAATCTCCCTTCTAAATCGGTTCTAATACACGGTTCAAGTTACTCCTCTAACTCTTTGGGGCATCTCTTCCGTCTCCGATGTATAAGAAGAGTGCAGAAGAATGGCGGAATGTATTATTAAAAGTAATTGTCAGCTGTCACATACGTTGTGACCCCCCATCTTCATTCTTCGTGAGACTAACCGTATGAAGATAAAGAACGGCCAATGTTCTTTGGCGTCGCGGCGCGTACAATTCGTACGGAATAATTCGGATATTTATCTCTGGCAGGATCGCACACCTCGATGGTGGCTACCCAACGTAGGTACATCTACCTACCTACCTACCTACCTATGTGACCGGCACCAGTCCAAGACTAACCAAAGTTCTCGGTGACTGAACGAGGCGAGTTTCTCATTCGTGAACTTTGACTTGCCTTGTCTTCCGAAAAGCGAACGTACGTTCTCGTATGCCCTCATCAAAATTCGTTACTTTCGGTCACGTTTTAGCCCCGCTGTATTCTGTAACACCTCAGTATACAGAATTTTCGCACACGTATCTCTTTCAGATTGCAATTCTCATATTCCTTACCGAATCCAACGGGGCAAGTAAGTTTGACGTAAAGTTAACTTTGAGCGAGTGACAAGGCGCTATTCAGACACATAATTGAAAAATCTTTTACCGGAGATGAATTAACGATTGTGCGTGAGCGAATGGGAATTGACGTATCCCCAGACTTCTAAGTACGTGTCATTCTCAGTCCAAGGAGATGACGATAAGAGTGACAGAAACTAAAATCAATTATCACTTGTGAACCCTGACTTCTGGTTGGGAACTCGCGCGATCCGGCACGTGCGCCCCATGCATACGACAGTCGTGCGTGACCGGCAAGTCACGATCCGCTAGCTTCCGTGGTTCCGGCGACGTGCCTCGGGCCTTCGATTCATTCACGACCCGAATCCGTCTACGAAAATTTCTGATTATTCTGCAGGCCGAAGACTTTTATCGAAATTCACGTACCTTGGCAGTTTCACGTCGAACCGACAACCCTGAATTTCGCACGGTATTCAGTCCGTACAACATCATCAACAATTTGATATTTTTCGATGTCAATTTAACATGCTTTCGATCAGAAATTTTCCACTCTGGAAAGACGCGGCAACCGGAAGATAAAATCATATCGCACATCAGGCCACCTTGGATTTGGTTCCAACTCCGTTATCTGCCTTACTTGCCATTCAGCTCCCGTGAGTACAGCTCGGTTTGGGAAATTGAAACTAGTCCAGAATTCATTTATATCTTACCAAAGTTCATTTGACCTTTAAAAAAATGTTTTCTTCCAAAACCTCTGTCGTGAGGATTTCGGAGCCGCGCTGCCGCGATTGAGGCCGTTGAAGGCTCATTTTGTTCGGAAACAAAGTCCCCGTCATGTAAACGAGAGAATTTTGCAATGCTTTTTATTTGACCGAGTTATCTGCAAATTAGTCTCCCAAATCGTGTAAACTTTGCATAACCAACTGTCGGTTTGCACACAGTTGAATTTTTCTAGATCCTCTCGTTCACATGATGAGGATTTTTTTTTCCCGGACAAAATTAACCCTCAACGACCTTACAAGTCGAATCAACCAACGGTGCTCCAAAATCCTTACGATACATCTTTCAACAGAGAACATTCGTCCAGATGTAAAATGAGCTGAAATGAAAAATAAATTAATTCTGGACTAGATTAAATTTCTGAAAACCAAACTCCACTAGTTCCCTCAAATGCAAATGACGTTCAAAGTTGAGATGGTTGATTTCCCGTAAAACGTACGTCTCATACGTAATTATATTTTATGTTATTACATTTCATTATTTTGCTACTGTAAGGTTAATATCGACGTTCAACGATTGATAAACACTATTAGCTTGGCCACGACGTTTTATATTGCGACCATAGTACGGAGTTGTATCAATCCCTCATCCAGTAATTCTGTAATAAGAAGCTGCGTCACGGAGTTGCTGCCGGTGCTGGAGGCAGGCTTCTACAAGTCCCGAGGCTTTTTGCTGTAGGTATAATCTTCGCTGAATATTATAGCCATTAGACCTTCCAATGTATTTACAGGTTTAGCTGCATTCGCTCATGTCGAGTCGTCGTCAATCTTTATCCATGTATACTCGACGTGTTACACACACGATCCCTGCCAGGATGAATGTTTAAAATACGCCTCCAAATTAGCCTCCGCGCGAACTGTTAGGTACGCGAAAGTGAAAAGGTGATTTAAGCCATACCTGGACTCGTGTTCTTCGAGAAGAAAGGTGCGGGAGGATGGATATTGTGCCTGTTTCTTGACGTCAAGTTACACAATGCTATTCCTCAGCCGAACATTGTCCAACTACCAAAACGTCGACGGTTAGAATCAATCAAAGCCAAAAGACCCCATCCCGCTTTGGCTTGATCTTAGACCTGAAATTTTTTTTAAAATCACGCTACCCAGGTAGACACGTAAGTTCCTTCTTCAATTACCTCTCTCGCTCATCGATTAGTGTAGCACGAAGTTTGGTTGACTACATCTAACATATTAGAGGTGATTTTATCCGACTTTTTTCTTTTCTTGGAACGTTTTATTTTAACGAGAAAGCTGTAATTATAGCCTCTGTCACTCAAACAACATCAGCCCGCGTAAATACTTTAACACAATTTCTTCTTCGTACAAAATTATTGTCACCCCGACCCCCATAGATGTGTTATACCTTGCACAACACTGGCCACCGGAATATACCTGCATTACGAAACGGGATAATGACGAATAAAAAACAATCCAAACGTACCAGAGATTCCTGACAGTGATTAAGACCCATTATCATATAATTTGCGTCATTTGAAACTTTTTCGAAACTCCATAACATCGGCTCTCGTAAAAATTGGACAATTTTTAACATCATTTTTTCTGAATTACTTCTTTTCGTATCCCTCTCTCCCTCTCTTCTCTCTCTATTCAACTCCGGAAATGATCTGTCGATCAAAAAATACGTGTTCAAAATATTGAAATATGATCATACGATTGCCTAACGACGACAGTAATCGACTAAATCACTGCAACAGCTTCGTGTTCAACTATACGTCTATGTTTTCGAATCATTTCTAAAATTTTACCAACCCCGATTAGATGGTCACGAATCTGGAGAACGGGATGGTGAAAAATCCGCGCATATGTTCGTCACCGGATCTAAACCTAGACTCACAATCAGAGTGTCTATCGACAGGCGTATGGTAGTTGGATTTGGCCTAAATTTCACTAAATACCTATCTCCACGTATGCTCACCCGATCCGGCCGTTTGTCCACACATTGCGGAGACCGTGGCGCAGGTAATACCTACTCATACGTAGTAATAGTCGTACACAACGAAAGTCGACGGTTGCAACACTCAAATTACATTAGCGGGTGATTAAGGTAACGGTAGGTATCGATCAGTTTCGATAGAATCGATTCTGCGCCAGGGTCGAAGATCGATGAGAAGATATATACCTATACTGACGGCTCTATGGGCATCCGCTAGTCACAGGTATCTATACGGCGCCTCTTCTTCTATTCACGTCCGATATTTAATTAGAAATAACAATAAATAATTTAGTGTAATTTTGCATTGTTCGGATGATCAGGTTCGACCGGGCACAATGAACCAACGAATTATCCCAGTTTATCTATTTACCCATTATACGCTCTCGCCGAGTAGCCGCAGCATGCCTAGTGATTGATTTCTTTCTCCTATGGGATTCTTCGCTAGCCGATAACAAGACCTTCTTGTTATTATTATTTTTCGCTGTATTCCTCCATTGGAATGTTATTCATTGTGCTGTGTTTCAAGTTCCATCTCTTATTTGAAGATGCTGTATGAAATTGTGCTGCAAAAAGTCGGAGGCTTGTGTTTGCGAGTATGTAGCTTGAATAAGTGGGCATAGATTAGTGAATGAAAATATTCTCGACGACGTAACTCTCGTTTGCCTAGAACTTAGAAATATATGTGACTTCCTCGTCATCAGGTTTAAAGAGCCGGTGAGTCACCAGACGGCGAGATACTGATTTTCAATATTTAGGAATCGCCAGAGTCGTTTTACACACCAATACACCATCTCGCCTCACAGATCAAAAGCTACGGGTTGTGTGGGCGAAAAGTACTCCTGGCTTGCTACAAAGTGAGAAGAAAAACGGATTCCAGAAACTGGAATCGATTCTCACCCAGTTGACAAGGAAAAAATTCACGGGTTATATATTAAAAGTAAAATGGCGGCTACGTAGATATCGGACGGGGGCAATTATATTATATGTATATCGATTGGACGTTTCAACGCAATTACAAGGTGTTCTCGTGGGCGCCGAGTTATGCATTTTGCGTTATGCGTGAGCTCGGGCTGATCGCGAGGCTGTGACGATAAGATTTATGTCGTGATAGAATAACGTCTAGAATATGCCGAATGCTCCGTGTCGCGTCTGCAACTCGGTGTGGGTATAGTTAATAACTTATCTAATAATTACACGACAAGTTGAACACGAGGATCAGAGCAGCGCAGGTGCCTCTCGCCGCACCGGGGCGGCAGAAATGAGAACGCGAGCTCACGCGACTATCCCGCGGTATATTTCAAAGTTTTTTTTCGATTGCCAAACTTTCGTCTCGATTGATTGTTCGATTGTAGGTAGGCATGTATCGGTTTGCTTGGATTATAACCGAGATAGAACTTTTGTCCGGTTGTCAATTAGCCAGAAATTATATTTCGTTTCTTAAAGATTCACATCTGGCCATTGCGCATTATACGACTATTTAGTATCTCGTATACCAGTTAGCAGCTAGCAGCTATCAGCTACACCATACGGAGTTGATGCACGACTCTGAATCATGCGATCGCGATACGGATAAAAAGTTATGTGGAAAACATACCTGATATTCCTTTCCACAGGTAATTCATCTCATCAATTATTAGCTATGCAAACTTGATTCGAACCATTCATTAATTACGTCTTGTTACCTGTTACCGCGCGCGGCGCATAAAGAAAATATATATGTATATAGGTAAGCACCTACGCGTTCAGATGAACTGAGCGGATGCTTCGAGAGACGCGAAAGTCATTAATATAATCTAAACACAATTCGATGATCATACATGGAACACATAATACCTACAATAAATAATCCAGACGTACAAGTTGCCACATGTGAATTGAACGTATAATAACGCGTGTCTAGGCTTTATGAAAGGTCACTATATGTATACGTGGACTAACAGTCACCAATGGACTAACGATACGAAACGTCAGTTGAAAATCGAATGGTTAATAGCAGAGGAGGGTACAAACCGGCATTGAAATTAATAAAAAAATATTTTTTACCCACTCCGATCTTCATCGCAAGGTACGTAGGTACCAACATTTCATATTTATTCATCATACAAACACTCGAATCTGACGTGCATTCAGATTTTATTGGGACTCGAGTCAGACGTCTCACTCTTTCACAATTAAGACATTTTCATCCTCTGTCAACAGCTGTTCGTCGAGCGATTGATTTCAGACCTCCAAACTCACCATCGCCTTTATTTCCCTGTCTCTACTATCAATGAAGATGATAACTCGAAAACGATTAGATTCCCAGTTTTTTTTACTCAAAATTTACGAATACCGAACGAGTCCCTTCTCGTTTCGTTTTGCCAATACGAGACGCTCCCGACTCTCGTTTATCTGACCAATTCGATGAAATGCTGGCTCCAGCTTGATACGGTCATTGTATCGGCATGGGTATACCTATCGTAGAGCGGTCTTTGACTGACTTGAATATCGTATATTAATTAGAAAGATTTATGATCCGATCGATGCCTACGTGACACTCTTTGACGGGCGGTACTCAGCCGGCCAGACGCCGCTGCTACTGCCAGCCGTCGTGACGGGTCACAGAGCCGGTGTTCACCAATCACCGTTCCCTTGACTTGACCAGGGGACTAGTTGCTCGTAATGGACGCGATACCAAATGGTAGCTGTACTGCAAAGAATCTGTGAAAACAAACACCAAACGGTGTATATACATGGTGGTTGTTATCTCGATCTGGCCAATCTACCTATACATATGCAAATGAATCGTATAGTCGTGCCTCCACCACCGTTAACAAAATTCTTCTTTTTCTTTTGCTACCAATGAAATGCCCAATGTGAACAGTCACAGAATTGTGATCCGCGAAGCTCGTGTCTGATTGATGTTATCCGAGTGCTTTGTTAACATTTGTTAAAACGATGTCAAACTACTTAACTACATCGTTCACAGTCGTACGTTTTTACATACTACGAACAACTATTCTGTCAACGCGAGAAATAAACATATATTTGCCGTTATTGGAAGCGTATCCTAACATGCACGTTGAACGTTAACAGTTTTAGCGCTACTGTATGATATACGATGATAGCAACACAAACGCACTGAACTACTTCATATCATATACGTGTATCATTTGAAAACATGGAAAGAAACACTTTCGCGAAGAAGCATTGTGCCAAAATATTGTACATGCTTCGTGGATAGTAGAGTCTCAGTCCAGACACTGTAGTCATTCAGTAAAGTCACATGATCTCACAAAGTTCATCTGAAATCGTGGGAATTTGATATTAGTATTCTTGACAGGTGGCCTCGTGGATCTATTCCCATAATCACTGAACGTTTCAACGTTCACCCTTTTGAGATAAAACATACTGCTTATGTCGCAGATCATTTGATGGTTTCTCCGAGCTGTTGATCCCAGAACTGAGCATTGCTATATGATTGTTGAATTTGATGGACCGCCGTGCGGAATTGGCACCTGGTGATGTAGATTCGTGTAGTGGCTACTTGTTAAGCATATCGCGTGCCGACGATTGCGTTCGGTTCAGTCAGGGTTAATCTCGGAAATGGTTGAACTCCAGGACCGTTTAAGATTGCAGGTCGCTTAGGCAATGCTGGTATTAATTTGACCCCCGTCAGCATGTTAAATGCTAGTCAGAAACAGCCTCTTAAGTACCTATCTTCAATCAGCAGCATTGTGCCCAACCGTTTAATAACTGTATACCCTTCCAAAGGCGAGGCGACGCTTATCCAATACAAGATGAAAGATTATAAACAAGTGTACAAGTCCGTTGGGGGAACAAGTTTAGATGTCACCGCATAATGATGAGCGTGCAGCGTATGAAATGAAAGAAAAGAATGTGCTTACAAAACACCATGTTTCGTCTTGCATGGGTAACGCTCCGTTCACACTACATACAATTCCACCTTCTCGCTTTGCGGAAGTCTTCTGTGCAACAGGATCCCTTCAGGATCGGAAATAGACGCGATCTTCAACTTCCGGAAGGGTACTTTTCGACTCCGTATCTTGAGCCGATGATGATTTTTCATCCGATTTTAAATTCTGTTGCTGCAGCTGCATCAGCGACGTGCTTCAAGTCTTGAATTTAGATGAACGCAAGCTAGTTGTCTATATCGCGCGGGCTTTTACTCGGCTTCTTCCTTGCCCGGTCTCTTCTTCTCTGCCGGAAGATTTATAACCCATTTCATAACGTCAGGCTGCCAGGTAATAGCTGTCTTCTTCTTGCGCAATCGTTGAAGAGTTTTTCTTTTAGAGTGATTTATTTATAGAGAAAAATTTTCAATACTCTCAATAAACCGTTTCATTGTCCATGAATATCACCGGAAAATCATCCCGATTGATACAAACTTACCGATTCTTCTTCACCACGCATGTGATACTCTTCGTGTGTGAACGCAGCCTTATCTTTTCATACCGAACAAGAAAGACGTCTCGTACCTACCTCGGTTTGTCTCCAAACAGGTGATCACAGATTACGCTGTGGACTGCGTTTATGTTTTATGACAAATGTAATCTTCGGCATGACAGCTCAATCTGTAGGCCTTCGGGGGTAAATTGTTGTTTCCTATACACAGGTCGAGTACCTTAACACCCAACCTGAACAACGATAGATTCTAGACAGGAGTTACAAATACTTGTTGCAACCTAGAGGCTATATACACTCGAGTAATCGTCAAGAAATTCCAGGATGAATCACGGAAAAGTCATTGGAAATCGGCAGAAAATCGTTTGAAATTATTCTACTATGGCGGTAATGATTTCCGATGATTTTCGATAAACATTTGTCAACAACTTGCGATGAATTTTGCGGATTTTAGCAACAATGCTCGATGATTTTTGTCGATCAAATCAACGGCGATGTGAACCAACAGTGCAGCAGCAAGGGTGCATTTTCTGTTGTTCCGAAAATTTTCTATCGCCCACGAACCCAGGGATGAGTTATTCGGGCAGCCTTGAACCGTGCGTTGTAGCGTGAATCTAATTTGTTCTAGGCCGGCATATAGCAGCCATATTTCATGTTTAACCCGTATTCAACTCTCGCTTCATGGTAGACCGTCACAATCTACCGCCTCGCCTGCGGAGTTCCGGAGAATGGAATTACCATATTATAAACTAGTTAAAATTTCAAAATTTCTACCACCGAGCACTGCCTCGAGGCACAGGCTCTTCCGATTATTAAGACTAATTCCCAGGGAGCAAGGATCAGAACAATGTGAGCAATGAAAACACCTGGTCGCATATATACACTCTCACTTATCAGGTATTGAAAAATTGTAAAAACAAGCTCTATGATTTTCAACATGAAAAGTCGAATGAACCCGGAGCTCTATGATTGGATTGAGCTAAATTCTGCGACAGTTTGATACGCCCAAAACCCCAGAGGCTGCACACAGGGCTCCCGGTGCCTTGTCGTTACGAAAGCGTCCTTGTGAGTACATAGATCTTTTCTCTGTTCGAAATACGTTGGAATGATTAGAACACACGACTGCTGTCTAACTGCTGCCGTATACCAACTCGCTGCCACATGACAGACTCATTGTGCGATGAAGATAATGGTTATGGTTATAATATACCGACTAGCGAGAGCCGTTCTTATGAATCTATTAGCAGCCTTTCGAAGACGACGTTTCTGTCCACCGCGTCAAGTCGGGTTAATTGAAAGGTAAGCGTTGCTAGTACCAATGACAAGCTAATCTCGACTCTCCGCGTGTCGAGTTATAAAGTATGTATGTAATACGAAAAATCTTATTTTATTTCCATCTTCTGTTTCATTTGGGGATATTGGTCCGCGTAGATAGTTTCAGTTTTAAAAATTAAGACGTGCGATCTTGATCTCAGGATGAAAAGATCGATGGCATTATTCGAATTGTAATTCAAAGCGCTTGCCCGTCCGTTAGGCTAACACGCAATCAACTACCGATTCCAATTTCAGGTTTCCAAATCCTTAACACGTGTGGTCCATCGCTCGGCGAGTGTAATAATCGATTACAATCCGTTCATTACGGAAGTTTGATTGAATATTACCGTGGAGATGATCGTTCCATATTTCACTCCTTGGATTCAGAGAGCCACAAGTACCTCGATTCGCATATTATCGCAAAATGAGACCACCTTTATATATACCGTACGCTTATACCTTACCGGCATTTTAGTAATTACATATCTTGGTCCCGTTTCACCTATCGAGAGTGATGATTGCCCGGCAGTTTTAAAACTAGCTCGATATGTTTCGTTTCTCTTCCTTTCTTTTTTTTTTTTTTTTTTTCTTTTTCTTCCTCTTACATTTGTGCCGAAATTCGAGGCTGTCCGGGTATTGAAATGTAGAGTATGGACTCGGTAATTTGATATCGAGGAGATCGAGATGCGTATAGTTGTTTTATTGCTCGACGAAGCAATTCCTCAACTGCTTCAGTTTCCTGGGTTAAAATCGATCAGTCGAATGTCTCGAAAAGTTTTTGATGGAGTCGATAGTTAGGCCGTTACGATTCTTGGTGAATAGAATTTCTCCCAGTACGAATGAACGAGGAACGTGTAATAAATCATGTGAAAGATATCAGGCATCGGCATTCATTCGGCCGGGAGCTGAACCAAACCATCGGCTACCTGACCGAACGCGGTGTGTAGAAGCTCTCCGAGGAAGCCGTAACCGTACAATTATACAATCATCGCATTGGTCTTGATTACACGTTGAAACGCAAACGGCGCCGCCCGCGATACCCGTCTGAATATGTATCGCTTCTGAAATTCTTTTTCTACCTGCATAAAAATGCCATTCACACTTGTCACTAATTAAAATACCAATTATTGTTCTCGCTTAGGAATATCCCGACGAATACCAGACCCAGGGATCTCCAAGGTTCAGCGTTAGGGCCCGCCTGCCTTGATGATCCAAAGAGTTTTACCCACCCACGTGGTTTCACCTAATAACCCTAAAGCCTAAAGATTTCGAAGCGTGGGCGGTGGAGAAGTCGCGTCAGCCACCCGGAACGGCACTAAATATCTGATGGTCCGAACTCACCGGCCAAGGATATTTGAAGTTTGAATAGAGGTAGCGGGTCTAGTAGCTATTTTGAAAACAGATTGATATCGCCCGAGTTCGGTTACGTGTTTCGGAACGATAAAAAAGTACAGAGGAAAAATGAAATTTCAATACGAGAGAAAAAAAAAAAAAAAAAAAGAGGGGGTTAATCGCTCCTAAATCCATCCGGAAGAGTAAACGATGTAGATATAAGAGCGATGGATTTGACATGAGCGGCAAACGCATAGGCTTCGGCATCGGCATATAGCTCTACTTTCATAAGGCTTCGGCTTTCTCGTCTAATATGCCTAGCTATGAATAATTAATAGCATCTGTTCTTACCCGCGATATTAAATTGCTCTTAAGAGCCTTTCGTGTGGTCCCTACGTTAGGATCAGATCCTAGGCCCTATAGCTCCACGATATGTATTTCGAAGGCGTGGAGAGGTATCGTGGTTAATTGCACTCGATCGACGTTAAATGGACGGAAACCTAAAATCCCTATTAATTTGTGCTCTAAGTAGGTTTTTATAATCAAGGCCGGTGGTCTGCTTTGATATTCTCTAGCCTAGCTGGCCGACTGGACTTCTCCGATCCTGAAGAGGCGCACTTTCCCAAAACGAGAAGTTGCTGCCTGTTGTGTATTATACGTATATCGTTCCCTCTCAGCGTAACGGAATACCTTGATGTAACTAATGACGGGTGCGTGTCCGCGAGCGCGTGCTCAAGCTTCTGTTTCTATCTCCCGATTAATCCGCTTGCTTTTAACTACGTCGTTGCCTTGTTACCCGAAGGAAAATTAGTTGGTACATCTACGACGATCCTTACCTACGAATGCTCAGAGAACGAGGTACCAACTGATCTGATTTGCGCAATGTTCTTCATCCTTCCAGATTTCAAAAGAATCCTCAGTACCCTACAATATTTCGATGAATTCATACGCGAGGATATCTCAATTTATACCCACTGCAGCTTATGGATGTAGATAAACATGTATAATATGGAACGGTCTTTTTCCTCTAATGGTTTCTTCTCTCTCATCAGCTCCTTTGATTATTTTTCATATTTTGTACGGTTGTGACCAGTGTTGTATGGTTCGCGCCTGCTAATCGCCGATGAACCTCGCGCTTGTATCCGTTAGTGATTAATGATCTAAACGGCACAAAGTGCGTACCTCCGGATGAACATCAGACGCAAACCTACCGCAGGTTCGTATCAATCCGCCCCGTCTAACCTCCCATGGATAGTTACGTGCCTCAGTGGCTCGCAAGCAAGCTTGTCGTTTAACTTCTGTTGAATAAGACGAAGGAGAAGGTATAATGGTAAGTAATTCGTTTCAATGTATTCGTGGTGACTCTCGCGACTTTCCAGATTTCGTAATACAGCCGCCTGCCTCCCTATGCAACTGATGCCGAATATCGTGTTACCTAATTTCCATGTTTTATCTTCAGTACGTTGGGCACGCGTCCGTTTCACCCACACTCGACGACGATCCTTCATTAGCATCAATTGCCGCGTGGGAGATTGTTTATCTCATTTTCTCCTTCTTCTCTTTCTTCTTCTTCTTATTCTTATTCTTTGCTTCTTCGTCTTTTTCTTCTTAGCATGCGATATTCTCGCAGCGTCGCGTCACAGGCGCCATGGACGCATCAGGGCCATAATTTACCAAGAGTTCAGAGTATTTCCATAGGTACCTACTATATATACCTATACCTAACCCGTAGGTATAAACCATACATATATACCCTCTCTCTACCCCGTGGAGCACGCGGGCAGGGAGTAACATTAAGTTGTCAGGGACGCCCACGCGATCTTCATGTCCCTGACGCGAGTTAGTCCGTTCGTTCGTTCGTTCGTTCGGCGGGTTTGCCCCGGGGTAAGGAAGGGCCAGGACGCGTCCATCTGCGATAAATCTTACTTCGTCTAACGCATAATTACCGCTCCGATACACCGCTTTTGTTGGATTTACAATGACTCTTTACCGGCCCCCTTTCATTCATCCCTTTCTAGACACACATAAACACACACACATGTGAATGTGTGGGAGCGGCCCGTTCGTTCTTCATTCGAATATGATACTCTCGCCTAGATGAACAAGACCGTCCGATTCCAACCTCGAGATAACGGGACTCGTTTGCAGATATACCTAAAGCTCATTCGGATCATTGCGGGTTTGATGATCCGACACGTAGCCACTTATATGTTCGTGATAATTATACGTGTTTTGATGAAATTACCGATTGGAAGACGCCTACCGTTGCTTACGTGGGTGTAGATTCGCGAACGTATGAGAAGCGAGAAAAAGGATAGTTTTGACGGTTTTATACCGCAAAATAACGTTAGTTGACATCTTTTTTCGAACTCTGTTACAAATTCATTAAATGGTAATATCGTGTGGGAGGAGATATTCATTAGCGAGGAAAAGGTGATTAATAATGCTAACTGAATACATGTGGCGTCAGCTGCAGTCTCTCGAACGGATGCGAATTTCATCTTCGTGGAACCAACGGTCCGAGTCAGAGGTGAATTTTTGCACCGAAACTGCAATCGGATGCTAGAATTATTAATTAGCAGTTTCTTACGGGTTGCGACCGCGGCGTTTGACGGAGAGGAAATTTTTTTCATGTAAAATGAGCAATTTATTCAGGGTTCTTTTTCCACGTCTCGATTCCGAGATCTTGACCAATATCAATTATTTTTCCCGTTTCTTTAACCGTCTGCCCAAAAGTTGGTTCTGCCTCGACTAATATACAGAACGGTCACAAATTCCGGGACAATTCCCCACCTCCATTCTACAGATTCAACATCTTCTTTTTAAACTTCAGACGGTTTAATTTATCACAAGATATCCACAAAGGCGCCAATGACTTCGAGTCTGGTCAACCGTTCCTCTCTCAGTCGTATCGAATTCGATCGTTATGTAAATATCTTTCGTTCTTGAGCCGTTAAGCACACGATATACAACACAGCTAAACGTACATTCACAGGTATAAGAGTCTGTGGTCATCAGAGCCTACGCAAAATCAGATACACACTAAGGTGTATGTACTCGCGAATAATTAACACAAACTAATAAACTAAGAGTCAAAGAATCATTCGAATATTCAATTGACTTGTCGCGCGTATGCGGGTGCCAAATAATTCGTAAGAAAAGAACGAAAAAAATAAAAAAAATAAAAAGGTTTCGAATCACGTTATACTATGCTTTCTCAAATCAATCGTAATTAACTAGATAAATCTGATCAATCGATGTCTGCAGGGAACAATTTTTGAACAAGTTTCGTGTGTTTGACGAGTGCAAGTGACGTGGACGGGAACATCGACCGTAGGTATTGTTTTTCAAATTCTCTCCCGGGATAGAGGGGCCTTAATGTTTCTCCACACCTGGAGCGCGCGTGGGCCTTAACCGCGCATAAGACAGCACGAGCGACTCGCCCCCACATGACGTCACAGCCAGGTATACGAGCGAGAAACTATAAGAAGGAAAAAAAAATCCGTACAAAAAGGAGAGAGAAAGAAAAAAGAAGAAGAAAAGAAGAAAAAAAGAAGAAAAGAAAACGAAACCACCGTGAAAAAGACCGAAAAAAAATACCAAGAATTAAATGACCCGGGCCTGAACCGGTCCTTGCCGGGTCAACAGCACAAGCCACCCCCATAACACCCATGGGACTCATTCGGTCCGTTCCCTTCGGAGAGAATGAAATTCTGTTGCCGTTGAACAACGACTTGGTAAAATACCCCTAGCATTTCCGGTTTTTATTTTCGTTTCGAATTTCTCAATTATCATACCTACTCGACGTCATGGAGCTTCTGGTTTGATCAATGGTAGTTTGATCTCTTGATAAAAATCTTCCGGAAGGTGTTTGCTCGATCGGTCACATATACGGGGTGTATCACCTCAAGTGTCGAGAATGAGAACGAAATAAATCGACGTAAAGCTGTGTTTCTTACGCCTATGGAAAACTATAAAAATTTCATATACAAGAAAAGAAGATTGAAGGTCTTTGTGCATGAAAAAAAATTATGCCATTGCTCATTGACTGACGACACGTGGCTTTGCGTCGGTTCTTTTGATTTTCATTCTCGACACATGAGATGATACACCCTGTATAGCCGCAGATTTCAGGATCACCGGATCGAAAAATGACGATACACGATTTGCTACCTGTGATGGCGAGTGCTGAAACTTTGCAGCTATTTGTTAATCTACGTGCATACACTGTACAGTATATGACGTGCGTACCTAGCACCCATTCGCTGTTATAATGTACAAGCAATAGGCTAGGAGCCATAAGCCCAGTATAGTATACCTACTGACACGCGACCCACACACGCCGCGCGCGACTCTCTGCAGAGAGTGACGAGGATACTCGAAGAGAGGGACACCATGGAAAAGAGACGAAAGAGAGAGAAAGAGAGAAAGAGAGAGAGAGCAGATAAGAAGGAAATAAGATACGACACAGCTGATACGCCTCCGTGCTCAAGTTACGTTGATGGTATATATATGCAGAAACTGTCGATGATGTCATTTCTATTTCCAACCCAAGAACTACCAACTATCTTAGGAAAGTACAAATCTTGGGCCTCTCGCTAGTGAGTGAACATGTTCAACAAGCAGGTAACTACCAGTGCAGTACTGCCTTCGGTTGTAGATACCTAGTTGTTCGATTAGGTGAATGGGGACTGGGAAGGCCTTGCCTTCCACTTGTATATATATGACAACCTCTCGCGTAGGCGATAACCGTTTCTTATCTATCTATCTGTTTTCACACAGTTTTTTTCTGTTTTTTTTTTCTTGCTTTCTTAACCTCCTACTCGATAGTGTATTGCGAACAACAGCATGCTGCTGCAGATTGTTATTATACTCGTTCGGTGAGCCTGTGAACTTTTGGTGAAGAATTTCAGCTTGCAAGTGGCGAACAAGTTGCAGTTATATGAAAAATACACTTAGACATATTTCGGCATTAATCATCAAGCTAAATTCAAACTTTCACCGTCTCTGTGGAAGCTCTAAAGACGTCAGTCGATACCTGCCACAATATTTACACCCGGTTGCAAATCTGGACCGTAACCGCCCACGCCTGACAATCATTCAGAGCTGCCAACGTATGACCAACGCTAAAAAGCGCAATAAAAAATTCCATTCATCTCTGGTACCTACCTACCTACCTACCTTCCTTCCTACCTACCCGCACCACCGGAGCCTCCGAGCCGGTGCACCGAGCTAAGATTCTGACGTTGTTATAACTCGCGAGTCAGTTTATTGAGGAAGTTAGGTGGGGTGAAGTATTGAATTCATCGCGATGCTTTGTACGAAGATATACCGACTTAAGGGTTACGGGTTAAGTGGTCCAGGACTCTTGCCAATGCAATTCTTCGTACTTAGCTCGCCGGCTTCGTGTACCTACAACATTATGTGGGTGTCGAAGAACACCGGGCCCTCCGTACGGGTTATTTATAATGAACCTAAGTTCAATGCAACGTGTAGGACCCCGAGTAGACTGTTGTGATACAAATTTTCAATCCCATTCATACCATCAGCAAATCACCCGCTGCATTCATCCATGTTCAAATGATCGCTGATGATGCATGGCGATTCCATTTTTCGATTCACCTCGTCCACTGATTGTTGGCAACGAAGTGATCAGGGTTCTTCTTAACGAAATATATCCCGGGTGCTCGTGTTTGAATTACTTGATTACAGGAACGCGCATTGTTCCTCGTGGACTGCAGCGCGTGTCTTACCTCGGGGGCTTAAAAAGCCGCACATGTGTGGATATTGTGCGCTCAAATACAAAGCGGCTGGTCTTCTGGACCTCTGACCCTGCCTCTAATGAGCAGCAAAGCACGGCTATTGTGCCTTGTGTCTGCGTCGTGTGTTTTCTTGCTTGCTTGGAAGCGCCTCCTATTCACCGGGGTACCGGTCGTTCGATGTGCCATCCTCTTCTTAGCAACGCGAAGGAGAACGATCGTCTCGCGTTATTTACGCGAGAACCATAAGGCCCCGTGTCCCTCGTACCTTCCATCGACAATTGATCCTCCCTAAGGTTTTTCGCAAACTAACCATGAACCCAGGCTTTACCGCCGTGTATGGAGATGCGACCGTGTGACTATGGGCAATAGTAATTCACAGACCCCACCTAACGTCCTGGCCAGTTCTAACAATCGCTAAAGAATAGAGTGGAATGGCTAATGACTACGAGGTCGGTCCTAGATTATCGTTTCTTAATAGGCATCTATTCACCAACTTCTTTTTTTTCTTCTATCGTTTGCCCTGTGGCGAAAGTAATTTTAATCATATGCGAACCCTGATTGATTCCAACATACTTTTATTTTATCTTATCTTTTTTTTCTTGTAGGTCAGTTTCAGAACGATAAAAAATTAATCCTTCAGTCCAAAACAACGTAACACATGATTCTTTCACTTCTTATTCCTTTTCTTCTTCTTCTTCTTCTTCTTCTACTTCTTCGTCCCGTCAAGTTTTGATGGTAGACGGTTTGTACCGAAAACAAGATACGGTAACGGCAACGTCAACGCTGAACAGATTTTTCCCCGACAAATAAAAGCAGCAGTCAAGAACTCGTTCGGAACTACATAGCTATACACCTACCTACGATCACTTTTCTCCACAGGGCATCATCGGCCAGGTGCGAAGCTCGGAACGAATGCCAAGCCAAGATCGACGAGTCTTTGAAAGTCCAACGATAAGCCCTGAAGAGGTGTCAACGGGAGGCAGGAGCGCTTCCCTCCTCAATGGTCAGTTACAGCCGCTCAATGGCATAGAAATTTGTATCACGTTCCGGACAAAACCAACAGTGATTTATTGTTTAAACATCGCTCTCAAAATGATTGATTACCCTATGCTCTTGCTTACCAACGTATGTATGTACTATATGCGGCCAAACAAACTCCTGGCTCTAATCCTAGCCCGGATTATCCAGTCTCTACGTTACCGTCCGAATAGCAGACGTCGAACTTCCGAAGGTCCTTTCATTCAGGTCACGGCATTTCTTTTCTCTTTCTCTTATAGATCTTTCATCGATCAGGTTCAATTGTGCATAGGTTAACGTCAGCTACTCTTGACATCATCAAATATCTATAAGAAGATGCAGGGAAAATGACGGCTATCGTCTCGGAAGGCTTTTTTTCCTTCACTGGAGTACTTTCTTTCCAATATTGCTTTCGCGGGTCAAGGTGATTCAAGGTCGTTGAAGGCGTAATTGCTGTTTTCTAATCTTTCCAACTTGGTTGGATACCCGTGTCACTTCGGTAGCAGACATCTGTCTACTTTGCTGTAATCTCTTCGACTTACATTAGCACGAACTTCTGCTCGAGCAAGGCGTAGCGCGGCGCGATTATATGCGGCTGATATCGCTGGTTGAACACAGTGAGCCAATGCTTGATGGTCTATCGTAACTGGTGTGGGATTATTTGGCATTCCGGATGTCGGCGGTTGCGCTAGATTAAAGGCCAGTCGAGCCGAGCCAAGATCGTCCAAAGATTAGGGAGATATTGTTGCGGCCTTACGAACTCGGTTAACACTAGGTATACTGCGCGCGTTCGGAAATGTCCACGAATAAATTACATTACGCGTTATCTTCGAGTTGTGATTTTCAAACACAGAGTTCGAAATCTTAACACATACCATGTACCAAACCTTTGTCTCGCGTTTGTCACACACCCCATATTTTGACAGTTAACTAACACACGTGTATGTTCATACCTTTCATACAACACACATGTCTGCCGTATAGCTGAGGTGAGCAAGAAAACTACATCAAGCTAACAGGATTACGGATCTGAGCTGCTGTCTTGTTGATCACTAGGGATGAATAATTGTCCTGAGAAAGTTCCACTGTCGTTCTATCAAGAGCTGAGACATGATTTTTAAAGTACTCTGGTTACACCACCACCACCAATACTACTGGCTAAGAAAGAGATACGGTACAATTGAGAATACTCTCACGGCGTCGGGTCACACTGGACGACGTTTAATATCCAGCTAGCTACGAAGAAGCAGGTTTGAGATTTCACCTTAACCCAATAAATGATTAGTGGGCTATAGTCCTCGAGAGCAGAATAGATAGTCAATCAGTATGCATACACGACCGAGCAGCTCTGGTACAGCTGTAAATCACGCGGTGAATCATTCCTGGGCAGCTAGTTCACCGGCTGGTTAGCTGGCTGGCTGGCTGGTATGGCTAGCCTGGCATACATCTCTAGCGTCCCATCGATACGTTTTATTACTTATGGTTATAACGCGTGTTCGGACACGATGTTAGGACATGGGAGTAAGTCTTGTAGGTACAAAAAGTACCGCGATGGGCCTAATAGCGGCGACGCGATGATCGGCACCGATACGTCACGATCGGAATCTCGATCGTCGAATATTACAAAAAGAGCCGGTGATTGGTCGGAGCAGAATTATTACGAGGGTCACGTACCGGGACCAACTTCTTCAGAGGGGGGTGTTTGTTCGATCCTGGATATCATTTCCAGACTTCGTTTACTCTCAAAGTAAAATATCCCAGTGTCTGTGCCGGTGACGCAATGAAAAATACGTATAGACTCAAACGTGCGCACACATTGATCAGAAGTAAAAGAAAGAAACTCTGAAAGTTAGCCGTCAACTTTGAGGAGTGAGTATATCAGTAGCAAAACAAACAATAATAGAAGGTAGAGAGATCTCTCGTTTGTAATTGAAAAGAAGAACGAAAAACAGAGTGGACTTGGAACATATTCCGTGAAGAGCTCCGAATGCGAAATACATTCCTTGGAATCGCGCAGACATCGGTCCCCCGGCGAAATTCGGGCAGATAAATCTCCTGGGTCCGGTCTGGACCAGGACCGCTGGATGCTGGAGGCCGAGTGTATCGATCGGGTTTGTCGCGATAGTATACGAGAAGATGTGGAGAGAGGAGGATAAGAGAGGACAGGCCTTTCTGAGGCTGAGTCACTCGTCACCGCCTCGGCAGCCGCGAAAAACTCCAGTGCACTTCGGGAATGTCGTTGGCATGTCTGCTCGGGTGTGTTCCCACTGGCTGGTTCGTGACGAAGAAAGGTGGTCCAGGACTTTTTAAAGGAATTACCGAACATCGAACGGTCAATTGTTCCTCCTTGTTCTATGTCTCCGACGATCAGCCCTTCTTCTCCACCCCTCGATACTTTATTTATTTCCATTTCCACTTCTTCATCGACTCCTGATCATTCTGCACTTCAAACCACACGATCTATTCTCTTTACTCTCAAGGACATCAGAATTTCCTTAAGAAAAACCCGTCATTCTCATGCTACGACCGTTTCGGTATTCTATATCAACAATCCTGGGACATTAATCAGAAAGGATCAATATGAAATGTACCCAGATGTCTTGGAAAAAAGATGATGGAAGGTCGCATGATAGCTGCTGGTGTGGATGTTCGAAGAGATTCGCGGGAGTGAGTTGAGACAGAGAACTGATAAATTCGACAGGGACGAAGTAAGTACGGAGTGGGCCGAAAGTCCCGCGGGAGACATCGGGGAACGAGCTCACCCAGAGTTGATCAGGAAGGCTGGGCACGCGTCGGGCCCCGGTCAGAGAATGCCGTCGTAACGAGGTCCCCGTCTCTTGGTCTCGTTCTCTTCTTCTCTCCCCCAGCCCCACCTCGGATCTTAAACTTTTAAATCTTCACTTTGCCAATGTCTGACGTGATCTTGCGGAGGTTCTCGATACTCCCGTCGTCATCCCCGTCAGTTACCCTGCTTCCCTTCCCTGCCCTCCCGCCGGCTTGTGGTTGGTTTCAACGCGGAGGCAACCCGGCCGTGGACGTTTAAATTAGACAGGGAATTCCGTGGAATGCGCGAAAGAAACCGCAACGCTGGATTCCCGAAGGTTTCGATCCGCCGATGTTGCCTGCTGAGCTATCGGTAGCTCCTGACCATTAGCCCTTATGGGGAAGAAATTATTTTTAAGGGGCAGCAATGGAACTTTGAGTATGCCGATGAAATTTTTCAGTGTGATCGAGAACATTATTTTGATTGTCGAGCGAACGGAGGGACAATTCCATTGTCCACCCGTGACCGTCGTTCTTTTTTGCAAACGCCCTGCAGAGCTTCGTCCTTCCGAGGTAGTACGAGTCGCGGTTATCTTCTTAAAAAACTCTTCAATACATTTTCGAATCCCCCCCCCTTTCACTCTCTTCATCTCGCAATTCTTCACCAGGGTCGAAAGTTGTCATAGTTACAGGAAACACGAGCCAAATGATCCTTTCAATTTGCATATAGTAATAAAATCAAGATGAAACTGAAAAATCGTTCGACAAGCTGATAAACGAATTTTTTTCTTTTTTTTCAGAGTCTAGCCACAGGTTGGACAGCGGCTCTCCCTTTTGGAGGATACAGCTGGATCAAGACCTCCTTGATACCATCAGTGCTATCTACCCCGAGTGGTTTAAGGTAACTTTTACTCCGTCGACTGATGGTGCCAAGTAGAATTTTCTGATGAAATTATTTACAATTAGCTGACCAAGGGGATGATGTTCCTACGAATTAGCTGTTATTTCGGCACATTCAGACGGCTCGTTTAGTAGTTAGTCATGGTTCGGTGTTCCAGGATTACACGAGCTCAAGGACGACGGCCTCGTCCTCGAGCAGCTCATCGTCGCAGCTGACGAACGGTACCACTACGGCAGCCGCTAGTTCAGCCGCGCAGCAACAGCAACAACAACAACAACAACAACCCCATAAAACCGCCAAGGGTGGTACCAAGTCAAAGTCAAAGACCAAAAAGTCCGAGGGGTCAAAGGATAAAGACAAGGTAGACGGGAAAGTGGACAAGAAAGAAAAACGCGACGCCAAAGAGGATAGGTGACTATATTTTCTTTCTTCATGTTGTTGTTAGTATTATTATTCCTGGCTGGTTACGCAATTCGCGATATCCTTAATTTAAAAAATGAAGC
The DNA here is from genome assembly GCA_963989295.1 of Ametastegia equiseti. Taxonomy (NCBI): domain Eukaryota; kingdom Metazoa; phylum Arthropoda; class Insecta; order Hymenoptera; family Tenthredinidae; genus Ametastegia; species Ametastegia equiseti. The sequence goes on from OZ022393.1 coordinate 10,528,577, forward strand.
AAACTGTACATCCGTGGAAGAAATCGAGTGTATAGTACATAGGTTGTATTGGTATATGGAGGAGAGGTGAACGTGGGTTGTTTGTTTGTTTGTTGCATGGTAGGGACCGTTCGGTCGAGGGTGGAAACAATAAGAAACCACAGAAACAACAGCAGGAGAAAATATTGGAAGCAGCAGTGGCAGCGGTGACATCGGCAGCAGGGAAAACAGGACCGTCGGCACCGACCACGGGGATGGCAGAGGGCAGCCAATCGCCGCCAAAGGCGGAGGTCGACGACTCTCCGCTTCAACACGCCATGGACCGCAACAAGGAGTGTGAGTACCTTGATCTCTCTCTTTCTCTTTCTCTTTTTCTCTTCCTCTTATTCTTCTTCTTCTTCTTCTTCTTCTTCACATACGTACATGTAACCTGTACGGATATATATAAATGTACGAACGTGTATATATGTACACTTTGATCGCCTATGCACGATTGGTCTCCGGATACTCTCCTTTGAAAAGGAGTACCCCATCGAAGTAAGTACGAGAACCACACAAACAGCAAAGCGCTACCGGACTTGTCGTCTCGTTAGCCACGATCGCGTGGCTTTGGCATTAAAATGAAATTGACTCGATCGTATGAATATTCAAACTCACGGGATTTAATTTGCGACTGATTTAATCAGGATTGGATTAAACTCCGTTCCGTCTTATATAACTATATATACGTATATTCAAAAACGATTCCTATCCGCTTTATGAGAATCGAGAAGAAAAAAAAACAATATCAACGAGGTAGGTTTAATCAATGTGAACATAGCTGCATGAAGAGGATACAAATTATACAATTAGGGTAATATCGTTGTTGTTGTTGATTTTCTTTTCTTCTTAATCGTTATTGTTATCGTTCTTGACGGACTCGTCAATGACTATCGCTATAGCTAGCATCGGCTGGCATTTGCGCGATGCAAATTTTCGTTGACCATCGATGGCACCAACCCTGGCTATCCTTGGAATACAAATTGTCCGTATCCTCAATAAACGATACAGTTATAACTTATAATCACTTCCGAGGCAAAGTGCATTTACGATGCAGCACGCACCTGCGCCTGAACACTGCCTCAGTCTTTCAGTGCTTAAACATACTGCAGGTTGGTGTGTAACCTGCGTTCTTAGTGCAGGTTTGTGCCGATCCCGAGCTAACAACTACTCCTAAACCTAAATGCTAATAATTGCCGCCCTGTTATGAACAGCGCTCTGTTATTATCCGATACACCATTTGAAACTGTGTTCGGTTCGTAGGATTCTCGCTTCAGTTCGAGGACCACGTGTATGGTACCCTTTACCGATCATGCAACCATATCAATTCAAATGTATACCCACTTCGCGACCTTCAAATGTCCCCATAATCACGCCTCTCTCTTTATCTTTATCTTTCTCTCATTTCGTCACGCGTGTGGGCATACACTACCCTGCATTGCACTTCACTGTAGTAGGTACTGCACAGCCTTGCTCGGAGTGGTGCGCAAGCCGTGCGGTTATGATATCGCGAAAGCGTAGGAAACGAGAGGTGACATCATCGGTATAAATAGGCGCTACCCGTATCTTGGTACATGGTACCAGCTCCTTCTCCCTGTTGCCCCCAGCCCTGCCCTGTCCTGTCTTATGTCCTTTCATTGCCTTTCCTTTAGTTTCCTTTTCATTTCCTTGCCTTGCCTTGCCTCGCCTCGCCTTGCCTTGCCTTGCCTTAACTCGCCTCGTCCTGTAAACGTCACAACCCTACCTAGTTGCTTCGATTTTTCTTTTCATTATTATTGTTGCGTCGGAGATCGTAGGTGTGTTTGTGATCGTTTAACGTCCCGCGTCTTCGTAGATCACTGACGATCGCCACGACGACCACCCTGGGATCGGTGTACTTAAGTCTGCTGGATCGCGAGCCGCTTGTCGAGCAAAAAGTAATTACGGAAAAAGACTGACAAGTGCGACGAAATGACGTTACGATGGGGTAAAGACTCGCGAGTCCGCACGGCACCGGTTAATGAGCACGAAGGATCGCCTCGATCGAGAGGCACGGAGTGACGATCACTCTCGCGGACGCGGTCTTTACTTATTTTATTGTTTTTTTTGTTTCTTTGTTTTTTGTTTGTTTTGTTTTTTCAATCTTTATCTTCATTTTCTCCACACGTTAGTATGACCCCTCGCTTGACGTCAGGATTCAGGGGGACCAGTATGTCGCGGTTGGGAAAATTGAACATTGTACGAAATCAATTTAATTAGTTCTTCACCAAAGTTCATTCTGCATCATTATCCAAGCGTCTCTTTCCAAAATATATACCGTACGAATTTAGGAACACCTTTAGGTCCGATAAAGACCTCTCTATTTGAAAGATTATCCGGAAGACGTGTCGTGGTCAATTTTGACGCGAGAAATTGAAATCAAAAATTGTCGTAGAACGAGATGTGGTTGATTCTTCAAGAATTAAATGAACTCTATGTTTTGAATGAATTTTCCAAGTTCACTTTTCTTCTTTTTATTGGTTAAAATCAATCTATTGATAGGGATACCGAGCCCAAGCGCCAGTTGCTTTGCAATAGTATGAGCAGGTAAAACGTGAACGTTATGTTTGTCTGTTGGGTGAATGCGAAACGAGGCACAAATCGCAGTATCAAAGCTCGAGAGAGAGACTCTCCTTTCGTTGGCAATGTATAGTAGTATAAATCATACGACGTCGTTGCATATTCATACACGAAGCGGTACGTGGGCGAACCGGTAGAGTCGAGAGTGAGGCGATCGGAAAGTAAAGCACGCCGATTCTCTGTAAATCGGTGGTCTCCCGCGAGTCGCGACCTACACGTGTAACACGGTGCGTCATGTCGCCCTGTCCAGTCAACGAGATTGGCGTAGGAAGGTCCCGAGGCGGTACGCGAATGTCAAGTCTAAGGGAGCTCAATCGTACAAATAAACAAACAAATAAATAAATAAATAAATAAATAAACGTTGGTATAAATGAACCAACCAACCAAATGACACTAGCCTCTTCTAAAACGATTTGCTTTCTCCGTATGGAACCAGAATTAACGTATGGGATGATCCTCGGACGGGAATCTTTGAACTTTTATTCCGACATGTATTGTTGCTTATTGTATCTTCTAGTATTGGATGAGGAATTTTTCGAGGGTATAAAATATCACGGGGGACAGGCGGGGCGGGGTGGAAATTCCGAAATTCGAAAGCTGCGAAAGGTGAAAATTCCGAATTTTTCTACTACATACCAACTGAGAGTTTCTAGAAAGATTATTTCCCCGAAAGTCTAGGTAGCCAATTTGAAAACTCCGAATGGAAAAACACCTAAGGTTCAAAATTCAGAAAGCTGAAGAGTCGAAAGGCCGAAACTCCGAATTTGAGAATTTGTTTATGCAAGGTTATTTGACAGCTTTGTCATGAGCTACCCTTAAATTTAGGGATTTTTTGGATTTCTGTGTTTTTAACTTCCGGATCTTTGCTGAAGCTGTCTGCATTTCGACCATTCGGAATTTCCAACTTCTGAACTCTAACGATTCTAGAAACTCAAAATCACGTCTCAAATGAATTGGGAATTTTGACCGTTCGAAACTTTTGGAATTCGGAACTTGAATCCCGCCTCGGATAGGCAATTCATTAAGATATCTTGCAGGCAGCCTGTGCGCATAGGTAATCGTGGTTAAATTAATAACCATTACCAAACAACGGGTGTGTAATCAAAAAATAATTTCATATCTTCCGCTAAGCCTAAGCATCATAATTACGCTTCTAGCCGGCAGCGAATAGTAATAATTCTAAGGATCGCCCCGACGCGACGCGACGCTTTAGAGCTCGGAAAGGAACGAGGTGCCCAATTACAAGGCTGGACAAAAACGTGTTTGAACACTGTACCTTGGCGTCGCGTTGCGTACCAACTTCGCCCTCATCGCGGACTGACTGCAACGCGACAGAGAGACCACGCGGTCGAATTAATTAGACGAAAACAAGATCATAACTTTCCGTTTCTGCTCGTAAAATCTCGCAAGTTTTACGGCTCACTGAATCTACGCTCTCAGCTCTATACGCTTCGGGAATGGAAAACGCAGCGCGCTCGCGCGCGCGCCAGCCACTCGCTTCGTACTCGCTTATTACCGGTCTACATGTATGACTGTCTGTCTGGGTTTCGGAATATCCGCATTATGCCTACCCAGAGACCAGACCATCACTTAACATTTTTCCCAACCTCTGAAACGGCCCCTTAATGTCGCCCTCTCCTTAACCCTACCTGTAACTACTCGGGATCTTGACCACTGGCCATTCAATTATTCAGTAAAATTTTTCGTGGTAAAGTTAACGCTCAGACTTGTATAGTGGAAGAAGGACTGAATCAATCTAGTCCAGCCAAATTTTTTAGTATGATGCCTGACGTTTCGGCAATGATCTTCTGTCCTCATCAGAGGCTTAGGCTAAACGTCAATAGTTTTTCCGAAATCGAATTTGCCTTCTTCTACTTTATATTTTTGCAATATCATTTCAAATTTTATTTGCGTCTTTTAAGTTCGCCTACAAATTCCTGTTGTTTTGACTCCAGTGTGCGAAGGAAACCGCAGTTTTCGGTATTTCTTCTAACAAGTTGGCAAAAGACTCGTATTTGAAATATCAATGACGGAATGGTGGGGATTTTTTAAAATAGAACTGAGTAAATTTCTCTAAATAACACCCGCGAATCATCAAAATAAATTTTCCCCTGAAAGATGTGATTCTCGTAACAGTACGTAATAATTAAGCAATGATAAATCAAATGACAATCTTTCATAAAAGTTTCAATTTTCTTCAGAGAAAAGTCATTATGGCCCCTCTTCGAGCTGAGCAAAATAATCATTCTTCAATTAACAATTGGCAGTACCAAAATAACTTATACTCGTCATCGGACACGATCGAACAGCGTCTCTTGAATTTTAAAACAGTACCGATCCAGACATCGCACGCTTCCTCAGCGGAAGCATTTCCTCGGTTCGGGTCGGACTAACGGAACCTAATTTCTAACGCCGTCAAGTCGCCTGCGGCGTTGGACAAAAAAAATTAAGGAAAAAAAACCATCCGATTTTGTCCATTCTTTGGGCGTGAAGTAGAATCATCAAGTTGATGTGCGCGGATACCCTTGCGGAATAATTGCGGTTTTATAAATCTGTATGGCATGAATATCCATGACGAATCGGTATGACAACAGTAGTCACGAAGATATGTGCTTAGGTACGAGTACAAGCGTGTCAGCAGCTCGCGCGACACGACGTTTGCGATTGTAATTCAATACCGACGATGATGGGCAAACTGTGACGGAAAACATATTGACGAGAGGAAGGAAGTAGATTTTTTAATATGCGCGACGCGAGCGGGACCCTTGAGCCAAGGAACTCTCATGACCGAGTCCTGATGGGCACCCGCACAAACACCCGCAACACGTTCCAGGGTCAACGGTACTTCCTCTCTTCCTTCCGCGTTATGGCCTCAGCTTGTTGTCAGCCCGACGTAGTATCAGCCAGCTTCGGGCTTCTCGCCGAATGAAAAAAACCAATTCAAGAAATTTCCAAAAACAATCTTTTCATTCTTAAAGTGAAATGAAAGAATTTAGTTCAAGTTGAAGAATTTGGATCATTCAGTCGTTGAAAACGTTGACATTCGAGAGGCTATTCACTTATTGGAAAGTCCTTTGTAGGTATACTGGTCTCGAAAGTCTTTCGAAGTCGTTGAAATTCTCTAGAAATCTTCAGGAATCTTTGGAAGTTCTCGGAACTTTTTGGAAGTCGGAAGTCACATATGTACACCAAAAATCGAAGCGAATAGCCTCTCGTCGAAATTTCACTAAATTCTCTCTACTGGACTCCAGCTGAGCGAAGAAAGGATCAGTTGTTCTGGAGTAAAGGACACGTGGAAAACGCGCGTGTATAAAATGATAATTGATGAGAGGTGTCGAGACCACCCGTAAATCGTTGCGAAATAAACATCTTCTTTTTGAATTTGAAATTACCCATCCTTCTCTTCACTCCTGCAACAAGTTCGAAATGATTATGCCTGAGGAAATTTGTACAGAAATACGACTAGGTGGGCGGTCGCGTATGTTCCTTCGAACGGCGTTAAAATCGTTTGGTATGTATAATATCGTACCGCGGATATTACGACTGGCATAAATTATTTGACTATGGTCAAACAATAACGATTTTACCAGTTCTAGTACGAGCAGCACGCGAGCCTATTGAAGAGAATAAATGTAAACGTGCATCGTTGTCGTTGTCGTCTCGAAAATCCCACGAGGTGAACAACACGAGCGTTTCGCGCGTATACATATACCGATCGACAATTTATTGCATTGCCAACTTACAGCTAGCCGCGGTGTAGGCATATGTGCCGTGATTCGTGTTTACGATCCATCACCACGCCAATCGAACGACGTGTCACTCTCACCGTAATCGCGAGATCGACAGAAACCCGAATGCCTACGCTCTCGCGAATCGAATACTCGATATATACTCAAAGGCAAGCGGCTCATGGCGGGATACTGAAAACGTGCCGCCCGAACAACCTGCCAAATATTTTGCATCAGTTTACCAGATCGATGAAGGAATTGCGAGTACTGCAAAGCAAACCGAGCTTCGAACCCGGACCCTGACCGCGTGGGTTTGAGAAAGCGTGGGACGCAACAATCGACGTCTAATTAAGATAATCACCTGATTATTTTCTTGATCACCTTTATCTCAATACTCGGTGGATTACACGATCGTTGCTCCTGCTTAGTGATACTCCCGCCGATTGACAGATCCAAAATACTCGAAAAATCGCCGATCATGTGGCTGATTGTCGCCGATTTGGAAAATATTCCACGTGATTTCGAATTATTGTGAAAAGTGCGCGATCGTTATCGTGATGTTGAAATAATTGTGTGACAAATCAAAAATCGTCACTTCAGGCTTGCGAAAGCTTCTTATCTCCTTCTTTTTCTTCTGTTTTTTGTTTATCCTATGGGTGCGCAGGATTCTGCAGGTTTTCGAATAATGTAATCGAAGCGATATCTATAGTATATGTCTAAAGATAATTACTCTTCAAGGAAGATAATTGCCTTTTTTGCAAGGTTAATCAAGCGCGGAATATTCGATAATTTTTCGGAACTTTCTCGGAGCGCCGTTTGCCCCCGAGGCTCTTCTTCCTCTTCTTCTTTTTTTTCTTTTTCTTTTTCTTCTTCTTCGTCTTGGCAAGGATCGGTGAAATGAAGTGAAGTCGTCGATGGTGGTAGTAGATATGTGTGCCTTCCACCCGCCAGCTGGGTGAAAGAAAATGATTATGCAAGATTGTGATTAAAGTGAGATAAATTGTTAATTGCTAATTGCTAATTAGACCCACTAACCCACAATGGCCGATGTCCCGCCCGAGGTAAGACGCTGACATGGAGGCCCATGCGCATATGTGAACCTTTGAGATGTAAGGAAAAGTTGAAGATACCTACGTATACATACGTATATTACACCGTAGCTAAAGTACGACGTATTGCCATCAGAGACATCACGTACATACCTACACCCGCAGGTTGTGGGAGTTTGCCCAGGTATCTCATGTAATTTCGCGTTAATAACCCCACGGGATAAATAATTAGCGACTCGCAGGGTAAGGTAAAGCCTCCCGAGGATGACCTTTACAGAGGGCATCCGCGACTACCCTGCAGGCTTCACCTTATGACTATCTACCCATGCGGCACGCAAACCGCAACTTACCGGATCTTTTACATACACGTAGATATAACCATACATATATTACGCTGCTGCCTACGCTAATGTCGTTTACGCATACATTCGCAATCCTCCAGTACACACATATCTCCCATTACGTATTTGCTACTGAATTCAACCAGATATACCTACAGATGGTCGCTGAAGAGAGGGTAACGACCTTTCCTTTGCACTCTAGCTATTCGCAGGATTCAGGATTCAGGATTTGGAAGGTTCGGTGCATTGCAAAGGTATAGATACAAGTATATAAAATTGGCAGAGTGTATTCTTCATGCATTTTTATTCGGGATTCAGACAAGTTGGAAGTGTCCAAGGTCGATCGAGTTCTGGAACTCGATCGTTCGAAGTATAAAATAACGATTCCTTGGATGTTTTCGAACATTCGGTCTTCAAGGCGATAAATGTATCCCACGCAATCGCCGATGACTTCTCGTCCCACGCTCCATTGTCCGAAGAACGAATCACCCGGCATTATGGGTATCGCTTCTCGGGGTACCACCTGGTTTCGTACAAACGTGTCACAGGCTCTGTGTCCTTCCTCTTTCCGCTCTGAACACCTGATCGTTGTTCAACCGAAAAATAAAAAATAAAATAACAATCTTTTTTGATGCACCTGAACGTTACTCTTACATCGCAATATCTCTTCCTCTCTCTCTCTCTTTCATTTAGTTTCCTCTCTGTCTTTGGTAAATAACTGCACTATCGCCTTAACCATGGACACGTGCCTTGTATCTATAAATATAAAGGCAAGCTGCCGCTTCCTGCATATTACATACCTCTTATAGATATTTCAATTATGGTTATTTTAATCCACCTACTCGCTTCTACCCTTCTTTATCTCTCTCTCTCTCTCTCTCTTTTTATCCGTACGCTGGTAATTTGTTGTGATACGTCCTCGTTCAGGTAAATCCGTGATGAATAAAATCTCATCGTAATGCACCAGCCTACCTGACTTTGTAATATTCGAGTCACCAGGTGCTCTCGCGGTCTCTCAGCTGCTGTCAAGGGTCCCCAGTGACAATTACCTTGTACCTCCAGCAGTCCAGGACGTGATTGTAGGTTTCTTTATTATACTCGATCGGTAGAAATACATATTTCTATAGCTGCATATCTGTATACAGGTTCCGGTTTATCTGCATCGGTGTGATATGTTGACGATGACGTTTCACATGGAAAAAAAAACAAAAAAAAGTGTAAATAAAAAAATAAAAAAATGAAAAATGATCTACCCACGCGACCGAGTTACGACTGACGATGGTATAGAAAAAGTGCTCTAGGCGATGCTGCTGGGTGTAGGTACGCGCGATATACGCAGGACTCTAGGCTGAGTTTTGTCCTTGGACGCCCATGCTGGGTACGACCACGCGGAAGGTGGAGGAAAAACAATTTCTTGGTGTAGGCGAAATGTATCAAGGCTGTTTTCAAGCAGGTTGTGAATTGTGATATGCCTCTCTATTTTTCAACGTCCTTTACACTGTCATATCATTCTGCATGACCTTCTTCTTCTTCTTCTTCTTCTTTTGCATACCTTCTCGCGCCTGGCTGCCACCGGCCGCCCAGCATCTCCGGACGTTTTTCCATCATCTAGTGCGTTTTATGCGGTTCTTGAATGAAGTGTACATAGGTAATCAAAATCAAGATTATTCATTACAAGCGAAAATCTAAATTATTCAATGGAAAGATCGGTACAGTCTATATTTTCTTTTAGTCATTTTCAATTTTCGTGCCATCGGATCGAAAACACGTACTGGCGCCACGTACGCGTCTGCTGCGCTTTCTAGATAATGAATAAACCGCAATTAACCTCATCCTCGCGGTTGACGCGTTGTCTGGAGAGCTTCTTTTCGAATGAATAAATAAAATGTGAAAAAAATAAATGAATAAAAAATAAATAATAATAAGTTCCCTTAACTCATTTAAAGACCGCACAACGTGGGCGTTCGAAACTTGTTTGCGATCCGATGGAGTCACGCGTTACCCGCGCGCCAATTAAAATGTCAACTTTATCCACCCTGCAATTTTTCACTCGGCATATTGCTATATATCTGCGGTTTTACCGTACGCCACTTGCTTCGCACGTAGAAAACTACCTGAATTTTTATTCACTTCATTTCATTTTTTTTTTTTTTTTTTTTCAGCAGTTCACAACTCACGCGGTTGCGCGATATCGTTTCAATCTCATACCTATCGACTTTAGATTCTGACATCCAGGACAGGTCAGCAAATTTCAACTTCGGTGATTTTTTGAGGAAGTAGTTTGTGGTTTTTGAAGATTGTAGAAATGTGAATATTTGAAGGATTTCGAATACCGATTAGTACAAGTATTTTCAGAGTCTTCGAAATTTTTGGAGTATTTCGCCACCCTTTCTCTCCGCGAAACTTTCTATTAGAAACAAAGAGCTCAAAATCGCAAACTGGTTACGTAACTCGATTTCTTCTAACTCCCGCAGGAATTTTCCTACGATCTTTAATCTACGCGTATGAAAGGGGCTAATCAGTCGCGACGATTCTGCGGATTTGCGGTAAGCCTCAGTCTCCTAGGCGAGACGACTTGAGACGATTAATTCAATCCGCGCGCGTTAGACCGCCAACCATTGTCTTTTACACTTCCAAACTGCCCATCCGCGCGTAATCGCGACATAAATAAGATTTTACGTAATATTACTCCCCACGCAATATTCTCTGACAAATTTTTCAGAATGAATTATTCATACTCGGGATATGATACCACATATACATAAATATACATATATACGTATATACATATGTACCTTGATTATTTATAGACTTTGTACGCTTCTAATGTTCTACATAGATGTGACGCTTTCTATATATCCAACTCCATTGTGTTAGAAAAAAATACGAGGCGGCATCATAATCATCATAATCATCTTGGCAAGGGATAATTTGAATCATCATTTCGTTCATTAGTCACTATTATTATAATATTCATTTGAATCTGCGCAGTAGACGTGCGTTACGTCAAGTATTGCGATGATTATAGTTGATAAAAAATGAAGTATTTGAACTGACAGCGCGGAAGATGCGCGCGGGATCAGTGATGATGCTCGAGCTTTGATATATTTCAGTGCGAATGACTGAAATCGAAATCAAGTTAAACGCTTCGGGTGCGTAACCGACGTCGGTATCGCAAACCATTTACTGGCAATAAGTAACGATAATTACAAGCTAATGGCTCCCGAGGTACATACTCAGTATTTAAATGAACCGATGGATCGATCGATCGATCGAACGAACGAACTAACGGCGTTCACCTTCTCGCGCAGATTATGCAAATGCGTAAGCGAAAACATGTAAAAGTTTTCCCTCTTCGCTTAAAGCCAATTACGTATAGACCGACACGCGGTAAGAAGTTAATTGCAAATTTTTGTGTCGTTAAATCATTATATTTCATAAACTGTTTATGATATTGGCGATTTACCGGTGTTTCGTACCCAGAGGCGCAATGATTTACCCCGTATTTTTATTTCCTTTCATTATCTTGGTATATACTATATGTCAAATCCTCGGCAATTCTCCAATATATCGACAATTCAAATTCCAATCTCATAATTGTGCAACGGTTATTTTTTTCCCAAAGGATCAGTGCAGGTCTTGCCAGCTAACCCTGGGATATTTTGACCCGTGAAAAGAACGGGGTCAGGCCGCTATTCCTTATCTTCGAATCTAGACCCAGATTAATTATCGCGTTGTAAACAAAATTAGCAAGAATATTTCGTATACCGTTTCTTGCCACACGTAACCCTTGAAGGATGAAGTTCAGGTCGACGTTTAATCGACGTATCGAACGATTACCGAAACTCCAAGGAGACGGGGCCGTTGCGCAATGAAAAACAAATTGCGAAAAGAGACTCGGTGTGAACGGGGCTGAACCTCGTGTGCCCCAGAAGTTCTTACGGGGCCCAGGGGGCCCAGCCGCGCCGCGGCGGCACATCTTCGACCGAGGAGTTCACAAAGGTCTGACTCACTGGCCCGGGTACAAAACTTAAGGGGTCAGGGGGTCAGACGCGGGGCCCTGTGTTCCCTGTCACGCGATATGTTGCTCGTATGTTATGATACCGGTGTTAGGATCTGTTGTTTCATCTACGAAACGTGCGCTTGTAAATGTGCGTCCGTTGCGCGGGTTTGTGCCGCACGAATTCTCTTGTAAGATCCGTCGCTTCGTATCTCGGGGCGCCTGGCGCACAGCTTATACAGCGCATAAGAGCGCACAATGCGCTATAAGAGACGGACAATGGTCAGATATACATATACCTATATACATATCCTCGAAACGGACTCTCGCGTTTGTAACGTAACGTAACGTAACGTAACGTAACTTCGCGTCCCTACGGTATACGCCGAAGCAGCCGAGAGTCTTAGGGGGCCCCGTGCATAAGCAATGGCACGCGTGAAATGAAATACCTGAAATTCCGCGCGAGTCAAGACGCGGGAGAAAATAAAGATATATAAAGCTATAGGGATAAGAAGAAAAGGATAAGATGGAAGAGAAAAGAGAAAAATAAAATAAGAAACGGTGAGAGGAAGTCTCGCTAAGTATTTCCGAACTAACTACTCACTTAATTGTCAGTGCGCACATGCGCTGGTTTTCTCTTAACGACGTTCACCGCGATCTCGTATAGAATTTGATAAGTCGTAGGGTATATATACTTGAACTGCCTACGAGCGGTCACTTTGTTACTTTAAACGTACGTGTGCTATGAATATCAAATTTCGTTTATTATACTCCTCGCGAGTAAAAGCTCTAGGCACAGTTATACATGATAGTTCTACTTCCGTACAACTATAAGTACCATATTTACACAGAACGATTGTCGTTTAGATCGCAGAACTCAAAATTGCGATTCTATTTAGGTATTTTTACTTTCTCATCTGCCTACAAATAGAGCAAAAGTATTGCATTTGGGGAAATTGATAAAATTTGAGGGAATCGAGATCCGAATTCTACCCAGTTTACTGATCTTCAGTTTTTGATCATTCCAAATTTGTAAAGAAGGCATCAATTATTTGCTTCAAAATTCACATCTGGAGACCATTTTACGATACATATACGTTCGATATTGGTCCCATAGGTTTTACGGAGGAATTTCAATCAAGGGTAGTTTAGCGAAGACTGTTATTGAAAAATAATAAATTTCTCAGAAACGACTCAACCGTACTTCGACTTCGAAAAATTCATATCCAAGAATTGTATCAAACGCAAAACCCAAGATGCTCTGTTAGATTTGCCTGTATAAATTTACTCGAAAGTCATTAACCCCTGACGAATTTACGAGAACGCAGCATCTCTTGTATTGATTGATTTTGATCAAAATTTATATCTCGAGGACATTAATTTGGCTCATGCTTGTCAAGTAAAAAATACAACAGTTATACGATGAGAAAGGATCATTCATCTTTCACCGACTCAGGGTCCGGCTGCATAATAAGGATCACAGATCAGTGAAAACAAATAATACGAAAAGAATGCATTGAAATCGGGGTAGATACATGGGGTTTCGGCGTTCCGCGTGTTTTCAATTATGTCTCATTCCCGTACGCGAGTGATCAGCTATGTACTTTCTTTTCGGAAAAATTATGGAAACGAGAGTTCATGGTACATCCCGTGTGTTTCATTGCTTAAGAAATCGACCAAGGTAGGTTATGTATACTCCTAACATATATAAGCTGGAGAAGACTCGCGAGTACGTATAATATGTTGATGTGGCAATAGTCTGCGGTAGGAATACCACGACAAATTCATCTTTGTTTCGGACTTTCACGCGCTGACAGTTGACGAGGAGATGTACGACGCCTGAGCCCTAACCTGGGAGGATCGACAAGGAGCAACGAGCGACAACCGATACATCCGGCTCGTCCTTTCGACCGGTACCGTATCGTCGATATACCTACAGCGTATCATACTATTCGTTTCCGACTCGTCGATCTCCGTCCATTCTCTGTTAAGAAATGTGGGTTACGACGACGCCTTGACGTCGATTAATCTATATACGCCTCTACAGATATATCGTATGTGTGTATAACGTACGTACAATACATGTGTGAAAATCTAGGATTGCTATCGTTTACGGCGAACGGGTTACTCCAGGTGTTGATATATTTTATCAGTCTGTTTTTTTATTTTTGTGGTTTTTTTTCCCTTCGTTTTTATTGGAAGAGAAAGAGAGAATGAGAGAGTATCTCTGCCGTTGCGAGTATAGAATAACGAGTTTTAAATAATTCCCGGATATCCAGGCTCCGCAATATAAAGTGACCCAAGCAAGGCGGGACTTATTGCTGGATAAAATGTAGAATTTGCATATTATCGTCCTCTCTCGAAAGTATGACTCGGCGTATCGTTCGTGTTCGAAAGGTAGGTAGGTGATACGAAATATCTCAAGAACGTAGTCGTATGGTGATACCCTACCTACCTTCATGTAGGTATACCTACAGACCTGACGTGGTTACCACAACCAAGATACCCCGTTCGCCACACGCAAGCGATGCGCAACGAAGAAGTGGAAGAAGAAGAAGAAGAAGAAGAAGAGGAAGAAGAGGTGAACCCTTGAGCCCGAGTACCTACCACGGGACCACCTGCGTCAAATTGCATTATACCATACCATAAGGATGATACATAATCACGATACCGGGGGACAGTCTTGTCGCCTTATCCATTACGGGATGAAAAAAGAGGAATGAAAAAATAGAAGAAGAAAGAGGAGATTGAATCGTTATTTAATTGGTTAATCTCCTCTCGTCGGGAAATTAGATGCTTTGAATACCCGCTATGCAGTTCAAGAGGGAAAGAGACAAAGATAGTAGGTTTATTGAGGTGCGTCGAGGTGTGAAAAACTAAGTAATTATCTGAATGGCGATTGTGCTGTATAAGCACAATCTTCTACTTATTCAATATAGGCGTTCAGGAGCTGTGCGCAGGACACTCTACTCAATTTCTTGAATAACTTTGCTGCCGGCGAAGAAAAGGATGCTGCAGGATGAACGAGTAACAGCGGCGGCTGCTGAACTTGCCAACGAACAATCGGTACTTAAAACCTGAACTTTGCGCAGCCGCGCGGAGACTAGAATTCCCCGCGAATCTCGTCCTGCGCTAAGGCCCAACCCCGTACCGTACTACTTACCCAAGGCATAAGAGCCCCGCGCTAACGCGCATTGCTTTGCGTTGCGTTGCGTTACATTGCATTGCTTTGCGTTACTGCGCTGAGCGTCTAACGGAAAGGAGACGGACGCGCCTTCCCGGCGCACAAAGTCTTTGTGCAATGGCAATGCGCTCTATATCCATAGGGCTGTTCAATGGTAGGGATCGCTGTACTTCTGCCTATCGCCGATTCCGCAAGCTGGATCATCCGTTCCTCTGTGCCTAACCGATGCCTATACTTTGCTCGCCGCTTTTTCATATGTTGTACTTCGTCAAGCTTACTTAATTCTACCTATATGTATGGGTAACGATACCGCTACCACAGGACGATTACTCTCGTCCGCAAATTATTACCTCAACCCTGAGGTATTATACACATACGACAGATAGTATATATCGACTATAGTCGCGATTCAGTATAATAATACGAATTGAACGATCACAGCTGCTTCAAATGTCAATTGCGGTTCTTGGAAGATATTGACTTTGAATCACGGTTCTTACAATTACCCTGTTTTTTTTTTCGGTTTTGACGAATTTCTCATCAAAATTGTGCTTAGAAGAATGAATTACTATGAGAGAACAGAGCGGGTTGGCATTATTATTCCTGAAATCGTCCGTACAATTCGAATGGAATAAAACAGTGTCTCAGGAATAAAACAGTGCAGGTCTAGAGTCGATAGCTTGATGGCCTGGAACACAATTGTGCGTTTTGGACCGCATAAATTAGTGGAATATCAAACCAAAATGTCAATTTTCTCGAAAGCTCGTAGTATTCAAATTTTCTTCATCTACAAGATGATTTGAAGAAAAAAAAAAATTGAATAGCTAAGGATGTATGAGAGTTATTTATAATTCCGGGTGAAATTCATTTCCAAATTCCATCAGAAATCCTGCTAATTTTGATGGATGGCTGTAGCATAATACGCGGACATTTGTAGATCGGTATACCTACTCGTAGCTTTAACTCGTAGCTCGGGTCGTCCTGGCAGAGAAACTCTCTTGACTTAAAGCCTCCGTTGAACAGGAAATAAGATGAAACAGAAAAAAAACAAAAAAAAACTGAAAAGTAAAAGAAACAAAAAAAGGAGAGACGAGTCTCGTAGAGAGAGAGAAGAGTTAAAGGAAAGGAGAGGAGAGGAAGCCAAGAATAATAATAAAACGAGATATCTGGTACGACTCCCGCACGTGGGCGGTCGTATTGTTAGCGCAACAAGGTATGCGCCCGTACTTCGGCGCTTCTGTGTCCCTCCGGGATTCCTATGTGGGTGTGCTTAATAAGAACTCGTGTGTGAGTCTCGTGCGGTTAATAAGAGCACGTGTGTTGGTGCTTCGAGCGTATGTAAATCGGACGGACCCATCTGTAGGTACTGAAGGTAGGAAGGTAGGTAGGTACGTTACGGGGCGCACACGGGCAGCAAGTCCCGCGACCGGACCCACGAGCAATCTTCAAAAGCAAAGCCGCCGTGCCGCGCAACTGCGATAACACACATTATTCTGCCCGCGAGCCCGTCTTCTCTTCTCTCATCTCCTTTCCTTTCCTTTCCTTTCCTCTACTTCGCTTCTTCTCGTATATGTAGATGTGATAGAGTGCTGATCTTTTTCCGCGCGGACCTACGCGTAATACCTTCCTACATACGTATGTTATACTTACCTGCATACCTATCTTTGCTTTAACCCTATCTGCTAAACCCGTAAAACGCAATTCAGTATCGATATGCTACCATTCGATCTCACGTATTGTTATTCAACGTGGACGATCGTCCCGGTAAGATTGCGGTCGAAATTTTCAATCCTTAAGGCGATATGGTACAAGTAGATTTGAACCTAACCTAGCTAACATGATCAATATGAATCTGACTGGCATTCTATTCGTTTTTTCCAAATAGTGAAGAACTTAGCCACTTTCTGCCGTAGCGGAGCATCAATCTCCTGAGTTCCATTCCGATAGGTCGTATCGTTTGGAAGAAACTACAAATCGCGTTTTTTAGGTGATAACAGTTGGTAATAGTAAAGAATATGTCGGATTTAGATCTTATCCCCGAAAACATCCTCAATCAGGATTTGACGACGTCTGTTTTTTTCTTTCTTCTCTGTCTGCAACCTCATGTTCTATCAGTTGCATAAAAATGTCTACGTTGGTTCTGTGATTAGTGATGGAGATGGTAAATAATTCATGTATCGTTCTTCATATCTTGCAGTTTTGTTACTTCAGTACATTAGTTGTCAATCGATTGATAAAAATCGGGAACTTAGCAGGAAGATCAACCAACAAACCCCGTGTAAAGAGGTCGTTAAAAAATAAAGTTGTCACGATTATCTTATATCATTGCAGATTGAAGAAGAAGAAACACGTTTCGTGACCAATATACTTACCTACTTTTGTATACAAACGATACTGCGACAAAATTCAGAATCAAGGAAGCATCTTGAGAATTCTTACAATTTTCACTATGGATTATTCAAAAAAGTTTTTGCTACAGTTTTCAGGATAGGTACATACGTAGAAAACTTGTCCCAAGTAGGTACACACCGTCTCGAACGGTCAAGGATGTGACGTGTTCACCGTGATCTCCGACTAGAGGTACAGGTGCAATCGTAATTAAGAACCCTTTGTCAATTAGCGAAGAACGTAGGTATAGAGAATGCAAATTCTCATGTGTCTATACGGTTGACTGATTCCCCCTTGTGCTTTG
The DNA here is from genome assembly GCA_963989295.1 of Ametastegia equiseti. Taxonomy (NCBI): domain Eukaryota; kingdom Metazoa; phylum Arthropoda; class Insecta; order Hymenoptera; family Tenthredinidae; genus Ametastegia; species Ametastegia equiseti. The sequence continues at coordinate 10,546,187 of OZ022393.1, forward strand.
TATCAACTACTGACTTTGATTGAGTGAGGAATTCGAGCCGATCCTTGTACCCCGCGATTTAATCGAGAGAAACACCAATTATACCTGATTTCTAGAATTTATATTCATACAAAGCTTACGTACGTTCGAAATCCCTGTTGCAAATATATAGTATACCTATGTACATATATATTTTACCTTGGTGCTTGACTCTTGAGATATTATCTAGTCATGTGGCCGGAGTAGGTAGGTATATTGATAACGAGTTGAATTCGAGGGAACTTGAATTCCAGTTCGTTCGTTGATTAGTAAACATCTGACGTCTCTCCGTAACGTAGATAATTGTGTATAATTCATCTTAATTATAAAAGCTTGATTATACTGTGTGGAAAAAAAAGAATGTTCTAACGTGTCTAATTCGAGTTGTGACGTAGGTGTATACGCGTATCATTATGCAAAAGTCTGATATAGTTTACCGTCCTCAGTTTCCATGTTCTCTCTCATTCGTGTTCGTATACATGAATGCATACATACATACATACATACATACGAACATGTATATATACACCTCCTTCCAAGAAGTCTGCAAAATCTGTTCAACGTAATCAGCGGCAGGAGAGCTAGGCGGCTTGAACATTTTCCCGCAAAGGATGTGGTCTTATGACCGACATATCACTTAGTGGAATATCTCTCTCGCTTAGTTACTTATTACTGTGCCAAGGAACTTCGCGAGATGTTACGTATATGGGCGTTCATAATAAACAGTTTAAACGATATACAGAAAATTCAGAAGAACTAACAATAATGTTCCGAATAAGAGATTAACTTAATGTATACCGTGTAATTTTGATATCAAGTGCAGCGAATCTGGAGAATGTTTCCCCATAAGCGAGAGATGACCGGATTATCATAGTATAAGAAATTCAAAATTGGGTAGGTATTTAAGTTGGAAAACGATCAATATTGCGGTATTCAATTTTACCGATTAATAAGCTGATAATATCTTTGATACGTGGTAACCTAATCTCTGAGAAACATATCTTAACGTATCTCCTATATATGATTAGAAATAAAGAAAGATACCAAAATGAATCACTCTAACACAAATTAGGCATTTCAATGCAAATTGTATTCGTCCTCCTGCTCACCACCTAGAGCTTAAGTATTCTCGATGATTGCGGGTACGAGAATAAATCAGTATTAGAAAATCAAAATGATCCGGGAAAATCGAGCCACGCTCAAGCAACGGTATGAGATTGTAATCTCTCGTTAATGCCTGATGATTGTCGTGGATGTATAAATTTGAGAAATTTTACAGACACCAATACACCGAAAGATAATTAGCAGGGCAACGTGGCGATCTAAAAAATAAATTCTAAATTGCGGTTCTTTGAATACATGTATATAATATGTACATTGACAACGGCCAGGAGAGTTAGGCGTCGTAACTTAGCGGACATCTTCCGGTTCTGCTGGACCAGGCCATATAGTATATATATACGCTATAAATACTCCGAATGTTGGAGAAGACATAAAACACATAAAACGCATTGAAGCCAGCATTAATTCAAACAGTTTACATGCTATGGGCGGGCGAAAACCCTCCTCTGCTTCTGTTGTTAAATTTAAGAATAACCAAATGGAAATTCTCTCATATCCGCAAAGCTCCGACTATAACAGCCAAAACGTTATTTGAAGCCGAAAACGTGGCCTGTTAAATTTCTATCGTGATAATATTTACCTATTACCTAGACAACACCTTCCCTTATGTCTAACCATCCACGAAAAAAAAATTCGATCTTTGGCGCAACGGAAAACCAGAAGGGGGTACGAGTGTCAAACTCCACAATATCCGGAGGTGCATTTTTTTGAATTTGTTTCTTGTCTTGTTACTTTTTCGAATTTACCAAAAATTGCTGTTCGCGTAAAATTTCCACAATTCCTTTTTCACCCTTTTTCGCTCCGCAACCCCTTGATTCAGTCGAATTTCTCTCCCTCGCTCTCAACCAATTAATCGAATTCTCATTTCCGGGATCAACGTTCCTTTACCGATCATGAAATTCTGCACAATCACTCATCATCTTCGATGCGAATCTCGCTAAGGGGTGTCTGTGTTTTCTGTGCATATCCTACCATTTGAGTTTGTGACACGGTATAAGGTGTAGCTGTCCCAGCTGTTGCCACGCGTTACGTTATTTCTATACGTAAGAGTACCGAGGCTATTTTCCGCGTGACATAAAAGACAAGTTACGCCTGTGGTTCTCGTACCACTTTTCCCCCAAACGCGAATCGCAAATATACTTTTTTCCCCATTTATGGTTTTTTTTTTTTTTTTTTTTTTTCTCTTAGCTCCTACCATCAACTAGTAGGATTATTTTTTCATCCGGAATGAAAGTGCTCTCAGTTATTCGTTTTTCATCTTCTTCGTCTTCACACCGGTCGCGAAATTTTATCATGTTAATTGGCAATGCTCCAACACCTAGGCTGACTTCTTGTGAATGCAAACAGACGCGCGAGTGATTATCACTGAAACGGTGAGTCCGCTGCGCCGCCTGCAGACTCTAGTAAATTACAACCGATTCAAACAATTCCAAGGCTGTTAACTTCTGAAAGAAGTCAAGGAAAAAGCTTCCCGTAGGTATATTTTACACCAAAACAATACCAATATACTTACTACTTGTGTTTTGAAAGGGCTAATCGCCTTTGATCTCATCATGTTATTAACGCACTAAGAAGACCAAAGGGAATCAGATAACTCGAGATAACATCGGAGCACATGGACTTCAGATACAGAAAAGAATAACTGTAGTATCAATTTATCGACCAGATTCCCTATTTCTACACCCGGTCTATAAACGTCGAAGATTTTTTTTTCCAAGCACCCGGTTTCAAGCTCGATTCACACTATACGGTGCGAAACGGCACCACGAGAATTATACATGCTTTAGAATTTTGCCGTACCAGTGACGGAATTCCTTCCAAAAAGTGTGAATCGAACTTTATCTTCTCTGTTAACACCCCATGCCCAGATTTCCCCGATGCTTTTATATCGCTCGTGTTTCTTCGTTTGACAGACATATCCGGGATGATTTTTCATCTTTGCAGGGTATAATGAAAAGGATGTTATTTTTTAAGCAATTTTATATCTGCCCCTGGGTCTTTAATATGTCGACAAGTTTAAACCTCCGCCATCTATTCGGCTTACTCATTCGGCCAATGAATTATCTACCGCGAGTGATACCGTGAGGGTCCAATTTTATCCAAGTCTTATTATATATATATATATATATATATACCTATAGAGATCTCTTGTAAGAGAGAAGCCGAGTCGCGCCGTTTCGTCTTCAGTTCTTGCGGGCGCGGTGCGGGTGTGTGCGATATAAACGTGGGTTACATACCACCGTCACACTTGAAGTTGTTTCGGGGCTTAGGGGGAGTAGACATTAATAAGACGACACATCAGAAGACAGACTTAGAATAGTGCTGGGAATAGATTTTACACAGCAGTGGGCCACTCGCTTCTCTACGGTGCGACGCTAAATATCCTAAGAGACAATAATATACCGTGTAGTGTGTTTGGCAAAGGGAATAACACGCAAAAACCCCATCCGGATTACCCGCCGTTCCAGTTTCCCCAATATTTTCTTAAGCATTTCGCTTCTCTTCTTCTTCTTCTTATTCTTCTTTTTCGTCTTCGATCTGGTTCAGCCAGGATTCGCAAGTAAACCTCGCAGATACCGTTGAGGGTGCTGCAGTACGTCCCGCGTTTCGAAAAATTGAACATTTTCCAAAATCAATTTATTTCTTCAACAAATTTTATTTCACCTCGTTATAATTTGTCTGATTCGAATTCTTTAGCAAGTTGAATCGAGTGCGAAAAATTGGATTTTAAAAATTGTATAGAAGACGTGGTCGGTTTTCGGAACATTGAACACCTTTTTGTTGCTCATTAGGAAATGACTCTGCCCAGAAATCAGATCTTTCAATTTCCGGCGAGAAATTGATCACGACCAGTACTGGGGACATTTGCATTGCGTTTCTATTCGCGATCAAGATGCATAATCTCATTGATCTCAGAGTTTCAATTATCAACTCCATTGGAACTTTGAAAATCCTCAAGAAATGATTTATGGGAACTATTGATCCTTCGAAAAAAAATCAAAAACAAAAAAACCTCTCTCATTTGGCAAAAAAATTTTATTGGTCAAGTTTGGCAGATGTACAGACATGTTATACAAGGGAACATGGAACTTCCACCTCGCGATTGAGCCTCGAGGACCTCGTATAGACGTACCATAGAAGTTGATAATATGGGTCTTCATTTTTTCTTGTTTGAATTTTTTCCTCAAAGATTTCGAACCGTACGTATGTAGGTATGTACATACTTGTACGTTTTTTTGTTGCTTCTTTTGTTTTCTTCTATTTTCGTTGTTGTTTTTTGTTTTTGTTTTTTTTTTTTGTTTTTTTTTACCCTGTGATTAAGCGATGACATAGACAAATGAGATGGCGATGATTGAGCAGCAAATCGCCAAACTAAAACTAGAAACACGATCGCGCGGACGTAGGTACAAAGCACCTGACTACTTTTCATACGAGAGAGCCCATGGTTCGATTCGAAAGTAATACGTTTCGATCGAAGTGGTTCGGGCAGCCGCGGTCTCTCGACGTGTCATTAAATCGTCGGGAGGATTTAATGAGATTATTACCGATGGATTGGCAGCGGCTCGCGGCTTGCGGCTCGCGGCTCGCGGCTCGCTATACGTAAGTTACGTAATTTCATTGCCCCGCAGGAATGTGCCCGGGTTCTATCGAAACGAAACACGGGTCAAGGGGCCGGACGCGCCCCTCGTAAAAATTAAACACTGTGACTGCAGCCATAGTCCGGTTATAGCTCACGGTTATTCCGACAACTGTCATATCTTTCTACCATTCTTCCTATCTACAATCGCTTCACGTTTTTCATCATCGACCATGGAGGAGCACCAATGTAGGTACGAGATTAACCATTAGAAAGTACAAACAACCGTAACGAATATCTAGAAAATAATCTTCCAATTTTGGGCAGGGATTGAAGTTCCGGATTCCAAAAGTTCCGAACGGTCGAAATTCGAAATTTATTTGAGACGCGGTTCTGAGTGTCTAGAAACGTTGGAGATCAGAACTTGAAAATTCCGAAAAGTCGAAATGCAGGGAGCTCGAAAGATCCGAAAGTTAAAAACTCAGAAAGTCCAAGAATCTGCAAATTTGAGGGAAGCTCATGACAAAGCTGTCAAATGAACGACGTTGCATCTCGCGAATTCCGAAATTCGGAGCTTTGGCCTTTCGGATCTTTAGCTTTCGGAATTTTGAACCTTCGGTGTTTTTCCATTCGGAGTTTTCCAAATTGGTTACGTAGACTTTCGGGGAAATAATCTTTCTAAAAACTCTGATTCGGTAGTAGAAAAATTCGAAATTTTGACCTTTGGCAACTTTTAAATTTCGGAATTTTAATCCCACCCCCGAATTTCGAGGTCCAGGGAAGATAAATTTCGTCAAAACAAGATCCTGCCTTCCCCCGGCAGAGCAACTATTCGGCTTTGAAGTTCTTAGCGAGGGGGCAAGCTGCGATATCTTCGAAAGCGGTAAATGGCGTATATACGCATGCACTACAGTGTATTTTGCCCAGTGGTGGATTTTCTCGAGCTTCTTAGCTTCGGTCATAGCTTTGTAAGTTGTTCAATTTCTCTCCGCTTTGCGGCTTTGTGACTCGCGCAACTGGCGCAGAGTAAAGTAAAGTAAAGCAAAGCAAAGCAGAGCCAAGAGCAAAGGAAAGAAACGGGTAACAAACAACTCGCAAATCCTCCCTGTCAATTTAATCTCGCCTTGGATCCCAGAGAAATGTTAATAAGGTATACCAGCAGCTCGCGCGAGCTGGTCCAGGCGGCACCCACAATCACTGCCTTTACTTTTTGCTCGCTAAAAATAAAAAAAAATATACAAAAAAAAAAAATATAAATATAAATAAAATAAAATGGTTGAAAAAAAAATTAGAAGATAGGTACCACCATACCTACCTACCTACCTACACCCAGGTGGAAATTGTGTGCAAAGCGAGCGATAGCGAATGGAATAAATACCCAACTCGTTCCAATTTTCCCCTTCCCGATAGAATATAAGGATAATACGGTTCCCCCCAAGCCTCTGTGAATTATTATACCTTGCACACGTGTATTGTCGAGTAGATAGAGTAGAGGTAGATACATACCTGTCCGAGGCAAAGGTATGTACGATATATACCTGTACGATAATGCAGAGCTGTACAACAGAGTTCCGACAATTAGCGATGTTGGTATCTACGTCGATCCGTCAATCAATCAGTCAGTCAGTTCGTCTGTATTCCTTTGCTCCATTTCTTTCTCGTTTAAAAAAAAAAAGTATGCGGGATAAATAGGTACCCAAATAACCAAGCCGAGTAACGAGACTCGCGTGTCTTTCGTCCGGCAATAAGTACGACGAAAATAAAACTAGTGAAATTAACTGCGAAGAGGAGAAAAGTGCCTGATGAGAATAAATGAAATGGGTATTTGGTCATAACAGCCATGTGTCCAAAACCGAAATACATCCCGCATGTCTAATGGCATAAAAAAGTTGGCGCCAAAATGCGGTTTTAGTGCAAAAGTGGGTTGACTTCAAATTTCGCTTTCGGAATGAGAAAAACGCATGGATTAATCGGTTTCGAGTTATTTGAAAATCCAAAGAAAAATTTCGTACATCTAGCAATTTGTCTTTTTTTTTCAAGAAATTGTCAAAATGAAGTTTCCGGGTCAAATGACATGGAATCGCCATTTCAATTTGACAATTTCTATAACGTTGCTGTCAGCAAATTAACAGAGAGCGAATTTCACGCCCTTATGCCATTAGAAACGCGATTTAATATGTATACGCGTAGACATGTTAATATTATCGCAACGTATTTGTATACAGCCTAGCCAGGGTGGAATTGCTGCACGTCTGAAAATTACGCTTAACGGGTGAAACAGGACGGAAAGGGGGAATAGAACGGAGGTTTATTTGTTCTGGCAAAAGTTCGGTTGACCGAATCAACTCCGGAGGTATTCTAACGTTAGCTGGCGTTCAGCCTATGCCAACAACCAAATGACCAAGTAACTGCCTAGATGAAATACACGTATATAACAGAACAAAGCACGCGATCATGATTATCATTATAGTTGCGAGACACGATTTTGAGTGGCGGTTTTCTAAAGACTATATTACACATATGCGCGTACGCGTTTCCTTTAAAGAAAACGTCGTAACTATCCTTTGAACTTTATTTTTGGAAAACTTAATTTCCCGAACATTGGCAGAGGTACTCCAATTCGTATTTGCAGCTAAATGTTATTATTTGAGGAAAAACCCGCAGGGTTCTTTCCGCGTACGTCAGTGTGACATTTCATTTGTCCCGATTATGGAGGCCTTGACTAAATCTTGCTTAATACATTTTTTCAAATTGACACTTGTTTTTTAATGATAAACATCCCTTATACTTATACTTTCTGCATTCATCTACCCAAACTTGGAGGTTTTTCGAATGAAAAAACAATCCTTTTTGGCCAAAGGATGGCGAAAAATCGATTAAAAGTTTATTGAAATATACAGAAGTATGCTTGTTCCAATTATGGTGCTTGCAATTAAACCCTAATGGAGAATACTGAGGGACTCCAATTATGGAACTGGACACCTCTAACTCTTGAATCACAAAATTCCATAACTGGGACCCTTACTAGCAAATTTATTTTACAGTTGGCCAATGATGGGGAATTTACCATAAGCGTAAAAGCAGCAAACGCATCTTTCTTCCCCCTCCTTTTTTCTTGTTGAATTATAATCCTTCAGCAAATAGTTATGTACCTATGTTACATATGAGCGTGAGGTAAAGCCTTTCTTTAAGATGGAATAGAACACGCCCCTCAATGTGTGGTTTTTTAGTTATGACAGTCGATCTTCAGGATGTGTGACGGCTGCGCGTTGGTACGATTGGGAAAAGCCAATTTTTAGTTCGAGGAATGTGTCAACCATTCATCGATAAAACCCCAGGTTATGGCGCCATCGCAAAACCAATTAAAATAGGATTATTAAAACGTCAGATCTGTCAGCGGGGAAGACACCAGCAAAGAATTACACCACACAATGGTCACTCTTCGATATCATAAATAAATCCAACGCCCAATTGTGCGAGCTACATGCGGTCAAGAGTTGAACCTTCAGTCTATAAATCGAACCGAAATTCGACGGAATGATTTGAGTACCAATGGCCTATCTTCGGACAAATATGTATACTCCTTTTTTTCTCATGCAAGGGGATCAAAAAACACAATTACCTAGCCATCAAAAGAGGAGCTACGGATGTAGGTCAAACAGGTTCAGGTAACAATTTGAACAATTTTGTTGAAAAATACTTCATTTCTCACATTTCAACAATAGCATATGTAGAGAAAAGTGCATCTCTCGAAATTTTCATTCTGTCATTTGCACCTTTTGCTTCTTCTAGCCTCCTCAAATATTAGAATCGAAATTTCTCAATTGAAGATTATGATTTATATGCTTTTTTTGAATGGAAGACACATTTTTACAGTTGGATGAATTTTTACTCTGCAATTTTCAATTTTTTTTTTCATCACTGTTCCCCCTCTTTTCGCTATTTTGTGTGCAAATGGGAAAATCTGAGATGTGAAATAGGGTTGAACGGTAATAATAATCATTGAGCGATAACAATTACGATCTATAGATTTACCAGGGTTCTTTGATATTACAATACCTTCTACATATGTATGAAGACGAAGAGAGCAATAATTCCCAGCTTTCGACGGGACTCGAGAGACTGGTTCCTCAAGGCGGCCCCTTTAAGATGCTGCTATAGCTCGCGGTAGTATCTGACGATGAGATGAAATTTCGTAATTTCATGCGGTACGCGACGATATCGGTAATAATTACGCTCATCATTTCTCCCGTAATAAAACCGTGAAATCTTTCGGCTCGGAAAATATGTCCCACACGTCCTTCGAGTTTCTTATACACAGAATCCACGCGTCGTTGCAGGAGTTTGTTATGACGGGGCAACTGAATACGTATTCTTGAAAAAATTTCCTATTCCAGGATTTTGTGGGTATATAAAAAATAAAAATCTCAGGATACGTTGTTTGGTTTTTTTTTTTCTCTCTTCTTGTCTTTCCAAAACATTATGAAATAGGTACTCTTCCAACAACCAACAATAATCTCATTTCTTCGGAACATCTAAAGTTTGTCACAACGGAATAAGTAATTTGTTATTTCTCGGAGAATTTCATTCGCAATGACTTGTCGCGTTGACTTTGTGAACTTCACCCTGGTCAGAATCATCGTCGTTAAATAATTATTTACGCAATAATTGTATTGCACGTATACGACGAGAGTAAAGTCTCACTCATACTCGTGGACCACTCAAGTTTCAAGTACCGCAGACCTTGCCTGCCTGCCTGCCTGCCTGCGATGGGTGCTAGCGTTTTCTTATCGCAATGCGGGAACGCGTTCCTGCGTCAAAGAGCTTCATCCGGGAGTCTGGTGCACCAGGAGAGAAGCAAGGTCTGAAAATCTCGCAGAGCGTTGACTGGCCTGTAATCTACCAAGCCTCGGTGATATAAATCAGTACGGAAAATAAACGACGAGTATACGAGTAATAAGAGAAGAAAAAAAGAAGTAGAAAAAACAGGACATAGGGACCTTGAGATATGAGAACTCTTGAAAATCTGACCTAATTTCAAGAGCCTTCTTATCTATCATCGGTCGCCGATGACTCTCGGGAAATAGTACAACGCGAAACTAGGTCACGTTGTGACGAAGCTCTCGCGTCAGACTTGAGATTCGAAGGAATAACGCGGCTTAGTTATTCACCAGGGTTTAGCTGACTACAGGTTGAATAAAGAAGAAATAAAGAAATAATAAATGAAAGAAGGAAGAAGAAGAAAAGTATATTAACGACAATACACGTAGTTGTGTTATTTTCACACATTAACTTGAGGCGCGGCTTTCTCGTTGCAAGCTGAGAGAAATATCAGTTGTGGTTGGTCAGTCGTCAGTGGTCCGTGGCATTGTAAACCGCGTGCGAAACATTCGTTAACATTCTCTAAGCTGTAATGATAGTTGGCAAGAAACGTCGGAGGTATTTGTTCTGACTTCTCTGTTAATCCCAGGTTAATTCTGTGTTAGAAAATTAATAGAACAAGTCTGACGGCTGCTATACTCGCGGTACTTCGCGGGTATCGCAGCAAGCCCAAGTGTATACCGACGTAATCCTCCCATTACAAACGCATTAGAAAAACGTGTATTTTATTCGCACGACTCCTGCTCCAGCAAGCCGCACTCTCGGATGAAGTGCACTGCATTATACTTATCTTCTTGCAAAAATTCAACTCCGACTACTTCCTCATATTCGAATAAAACATCTTAATCTCGCTAAACGCACGAGGTTTTGGATTCAAAATAAAAACTCAGACGGTAAAAAGTTACATCGTCTCTGCAGTGAATTTCTTGGGAGTGTAAAACTTGCGTCGATCTGAAATCGTCAATTTTTGAGTGAAAATATAATCTCAATCGCAGTGGGTTTTCACTCGATAACCGAAAAACAAATTATAGTTTTGCACTGAGTTTGATTGAATTTCATGCCTCTGGAGTTCCGAACGTTTGTGCGAATGAAAGTAGCAAGAAAAATCTCGTGTTACGCTTATTTGATCACCCAAAATTTGTGAATTTTGAACTCTTCATAAGTGAGCGTCGATTTTCAAGACATTTAAAATCTGTGGATACTTTTTTAGTGGATGAACAATCGTGGTGAATCGCACTGTTCCAAATTTTCGTTCAAACAAACGTTCGGAACTTCGAGTACATTGAATTTCCGCTTTCTGTAAGATTTCATATTTCTCTGAGTGGCAATGAGATCTTTGATTTCGAATCGATAATTGGGTTTTCGTGTCGAGTTCATTACGGGATGAAATTTTCTCTTTTACGACTAGGATGATGTAGGTAGGTATATAAGTTATCATCAAGTTGTTTGCGAAGACGGTCGTGGCTTACATCGAAATGTCAACTCCTCGTCTTTCGGTGTTTGTATTATGTATAATATACGAAACTACTCTGATTTGACGTAGGCGAATTAGTAGCGATTTCGACAATCGTGTGATTTCGGTCGCTGCTCGAATTGAGAGAGAGAAATATATACCTACAACATATCGTGGGCGATTAAACCGCGACTAATTCGATCCCTGGGCACCAGAAAAATTTCAAAGTTCAAACAACATCCGTGGGCGAAAAAAAACCGTTTCCGAAAGCCCCGGGGCCGGTACACCTTGTCGCCCATACCTATATGTTCATTCCGTATTACCGACACAGACATATGTTTATATGTCCCAAACGGAGGAGGGGCCCTTCGGTGTAGGTAGCCATTTCCGGTTTATTCGATCGATCGTTAATCTAACATCGAAGTAGGTAGGTAAATAGATAGATAGATACTCGATGAATATTCGTACAATTTTTAGAAACGATCATTTATCATTCGCAAGATTCTTTTTCGTATACGGCGGAAAATCACAAGGCCCAAATTTTTCGGTGCGGAAGGATAAGAAATGATTTTTGTGATCAATTTGAAAATTCAGATGTACGAAAATTTCGAATTGCTATGTCAGATTGATGTCCTGTCTATAATCCACGGATGAAATTGTGCGTTTTAAAGATTGTGAAAATCGATTTTCGTCCCGTGTTGCATCACGGTCGGTATTGCGGTCCAGTCCCGCATGCTCGAGAGATTAGATCTTGAATAATTTTGTTCGAGGAAGAGAAACGACGTCGTATACATATACCTACTGTATACATGGTATATACACATACATATACCACGTTCACGCAGGCTGTAACAAAAGATAGGAAAATAAAGGAGTCGTCGGGATACCGAAACGCGGGGCGAAACGGTGCATCGAGAATCAGCTGTGTGGATTCCTTGGGCCTTTAAATTCTCCCAGCCGCGGCTCAGGCTCAGCAGAGTGAGCATAACGCGCTGCGGACTCTGCGGAAATCCGACCCAACTTCCTCGCGTCCAATTAGCACTCCAGGCACGCGTTTTCGCTTCGCCTCTCTTCGCTTCTTCGTTTCTTCGTTTCTTATTCCTCTTCTTCGCGTTCGCGGTCTTTATACCTCTCTCTTTCTTCTATATATCATCACAGGATTCTATTCTTCTTCGTTTATCTTCCCCCTCGTCGCCTCTTCTATCCCTACCTCGGAAGACCACCGCCTATCCCTACCTCATTGGCAAATCCTTTACTGTCAGCTCTTTCGTACTCAATCTTTTATCCTTATTATACTCAATAACATTCTCCGGGAAATACACAATATCGCCTTAGCCATAGCATGTTATGTCAGAGATAAGAACTTTCCGCAAATTGTTTCCGAATTTCTCTGAAACGATTGCCGTTTATCCGGAGTTATGAATTTTTACTTCCAACTAATTGTCACTTCGATGTAGAGTTCGTTTTTCATTGAGTATATATTGAGATTTGGATTATTCTTCATTGGTAAACAATTTTGAAAATCGTCCGAAATCTGAGGCATAAAAATTCAAAGCCGTTTAGAAATCCGGCACACAAATTAAATCTAATACGTATACTACTACAAAAGTTTGAATTTTTGTATCTGTACTTCTGTATGAAAGAAAATTAGGTACTGATTTAACAAAACTGTTTTTAAAATTCGAAAAAATTGCAGCATGGATGTTTAAAATTGACAAGAATGGGATCATAAACTTTGTGTGTATTATTTTATTCGTGGAATTCCATATTTCTCTTGTAATCGAATTGCCTATCAAATTTGCGAACCTTTGATATGAAATTGCATAACCTATTCTGATTCTTCCAAACTGCGTGTCTGGACTGTCACTCGTTCAACTAATCGAATATTGGAGTACAGGAAGGACGTGTCTAGCAAAGTCAAACAGAAGTTTTCAACTGTGATTACAAGCAAATATGTGATTGTTGCGATCGTATACCTTTCGACAATAATTGAAACTGTAAAGAAAGAAAAAAAAAATAAGAAGAAAGGAAGAAAGAAGGGCTGTGAAGTTGGTTAACGCGACAATAAGCGAAAAGTAAACATCGGTAACTCCGTCTCTGTTTCTGAGGGTCGAGAAACGTCGACGATGGTAAAGGTATAAAGGATAGGAAAAAGGTCCTGACCGAAAGAACCGTAAGAACCGCAGAATCGGCATACGGAGGCCGCGCGGACGGGCCGAAAGTCAGTCAAGTCGCAGGACTAAAAAGCGAGATCGGGCACGCGCCTATGGGCGTTCTCTCTCGGGGCCCTCTTGCCCCCCTCTACGCCGATACATTTCTCCCTCACTCTCGTCCTTTCATCTCTCCTCTTCCCTCCCCACCCTTCCCCGATTTTTCCCTCTTTCTCTATCCCTCGTATACCCCGTGGTGGAACGAGCTCACGATTAGAGCGAGTCAGAGGTATCAGGCCCACGGCCTACGGCCCACAGCCCACGGCCCACGGCCGCGCGAGGTCTGCGGAGGGCCCGTACGTAAGTACGTTCTTCGCGGGAGTTGGGTCCCCACCAAGAGGGTCGCGCCGAGACCCAACCAACACATCGCGATCGTCGAGCGGCTGCACGTTGAATTTCTACCTCCTGCAGGGGCCGTCACGTGGTCCCGGACAGGCTCCGCGCGTCGCACACAAGCTCAGTGTGGGACGAGACGACGACGGACCGGGTGATCGCAGAGACTCGAAACCGATTCCCTCTTGGAGAAACAGGACGGTATAACCCGCGAGAGCAACCGTCGTGGTCATGCGTTGTTTGACGCGTTATTCCATATTTGTCGAGCCCCGGTGTATCGCTATACTTCGCGGAAAAAAGCTCACCTGAACCTTTTTCCACACTTTTTCCATTACCGCCATATTTCCTTTTTTTTTATTTATTTTTTTTATTTATTATTATTTTTTTTATTTTTATTTTTTTCTTACACTTTTACTCGTTATTTATTTTATTTCTATTTTTTTTTTTTTTTTCTACTTCTTGATCCCGTTAGTCAAACAAACCCTATCCCAGCTCCAACCCCTTTTGCAACGGTATCCTCTCGTTTGGACATCGCCTATTCTCCCCCGCCCCTATTCGAGCTTTGGGCCCGTTCGCGCGAGTCCTTCGCGGGTCTCGACTGTGTTTTTCACGGTGATTCGGATATCGTATAACGTTCGGGTGTGAATAGTGCGACGTAAGCAAAGTTACTTGTTTGACATAGGATTAATTTTTGCTTTTTTTTCAATTTTTTCATCTTTTTAGATTGTGGAATTAAAACAGCTGCTCTTCCGACAATTAAATACAAATAATTTAAACCAACTCTTAAATCAAGTGTCACAGCGGATTCATCGATTTGACAGTTCCGATCTAACGTTACTACTCGTATGGATATAGTCTTTCGGCCGATTTTCTCCAGGCCAAATTTACTTGTTTTTTTTTATTAATGACGATCCATCCTCCGATCGATCAATCGGTAAAAATTGATCTAATTTCTGATCAATTCTTAGAAATGTCAAAAGTTTAATTTTGGAAATATTTCGACGCCTTGTTCTCACTGCAGTGTTGAAAATTCTTGTTATTGTTCTTCTGTTTTGTTTGTTATTTTGCAAATTTATGTGAGTTTTGACGGTGTCGGTGTTTTTCTTAGCGGTGTGTGATGGTATATTTATTATTGAACTTTATTACTTCGATCGTGTATCTATATAATCCGTCGAATGCAAAGTGATAAATCTAATAGTATAATTGAATGAAGAATTTGATTTCATTAACGCACATGTGTGTTTCAATACGTCCTAGAGACAGCGGCCCGCGGTTGGTTCTCTTGGGTCCCGTAATGAACCGATGACTATCTATCTATTTATCTATCTATCTATCTATCGATCCGATGGGTATAATCTAATAATTATATCAAATCGAACGGCACCTAATGTCAATTAAAATATGTTCAGTGATTGAATCTTCAGTCGCCGGATGTGAATACAAAATTAACAAACTGACAGTTGAATCGTGCCTATATTACGCTATATACCTCGTCTATATAACAACTCGATCCCTAGCGTGAAAAGGGGGCTATATAAAATATAGATAACCCTAACGATCTCTCGTCTAATTCTTCTCCATCTCTCTTTCTCGTTTTCCAATTATTTTCGTCGAATTAATGCCTCGTGTAAAAATATCCCTCTCCATGTGTTTTATTTTCGTGGCTCTGCAACAGCCGTACGGTTGAACCGCGTTTAGCTAATTGGGCTGTTCAAACTGCGAGACGTATACCTACCTAGGCCAAATAGGTGTCTATGCCTCGTGAAATTTCAAATGTACGAATAGGAAATAGAAAGAAAAAATAAATAAATAAGAAAAAAAAAAGGAGAAAAAAATTCATCGGTTTCTTGAAACAAAGTTCGTCAAACTTTTTGTATTATTATATATTCTTACGTATACCTCTGTATAGGTACGTCCTATGGCGAATATTGGGGAAAAATTTCATACCTTCTATGTGAGTTTAGGGAAATAACCATCAACCGTAGTACAAATCGTTTACAATACGGGAACGAGACTGTGTGACCGGTAAATATTTACCGGTACCGCACTGCTGCGATATATGTACATGTTTGAAGATACTATTACACGTTAATATGCATATGCATAACATACGAGAGACTGTCATACTCTCGCGACTCTATATAGACACTCGCGAAAATTCATCTAAAAGTTAAACGTCTTTGTTAAGAGAGTTGTTTGCTCGTTCTTCGCTCAGGAATCCAACATAACTGGCATTTTTTCATGTATAAGTACGTACATCGGTATTTGGTTTCGTTGAGAAATTCTTTCGATCGCGGTGCTTGAAACGATCCACGTGCAATTATTGTCATCTCGTTTGCCAAGGGCGGTTTGGTGGGTGGCAAATATAAAAAGAGATGAATACAATTTTACGGTACATCGCGAGTTATAGTTATCGTCGAACGGGTGAATGGCTGTATATATATATATGTAGGTATAGGACCGTTGGTAGCGAGCAGAAAACCTGTCTACCCCCGTTAGGGTATACCTAATGTTATTCAGACACGCCTCGCCAGCTACCATATCAATTTCGTAACTTGATACATCATTACCTTAACAAATTACACAATTAACCCTTTAGGCCGTTCATTTAAACGGGGTCTTATAAATCGTTGAAACTTACCTTTCGAATAAATCAGCCCGATATTTTCGTTGTTTTATATATATACATATAACATATATATATGTGTATAATTAGATAGGTTTTCCCATGGTAGGTGAGCAATCGTCGCTACTACCACTGTACACGTGTATACATATATATCACTGCTTTTTGTATCCACGTAGGTATATAGGAACACCTACACGCCGTTAGTTATCACGGTAAATGACCGGACTTGGATATTTATCAAAAGCTAAGAAACGGAACGATCTTTTAAAACCGGTATATACCTATTCTGAGTACATGCGAAGAGATAGATCGAGCTGCTAGGCAGACATGGGTATGGGCTAGTTGATTTTTAAGAATTTTTGAAACTCTCCGTATCTGGATATATGGGATTTAGATTTGTAGATGTATACGTACGATTATTTATGCGCAATAAGTTGATCCAGTTTGCCATTTTTTTTTTTTTTTTTTTTTTTTTAATTCATATACCTACTTGTACACCGTCGAATTTTCACCCTGTGACACAATATCAGAAGTAATTATATAATATACTATAATGTATGTATAGGCAGTTATGCTACGATTGGATTAATTCAAACCCGATTACCACAACAGCAGCAACCAGTGGGTTGCTCACAATTTACCACTGGGCGAGCTAATTGCTTTAAAGCTTCGGGGATTAATTAAATTGAATTAACTTTAATTAGCCGTGGAGTTATTAGCCGCATCGGGCTGCAGAACGCAGCGTTCGTTTTTTACTTTTTTCTTTTTCTTTTTCTACTTGTTTTTTTTTTTTTTTTCTTATTTATTCGGTTTCATGTAAGTGTACATATGCTCTTCTAAGTCCAGCTATATACTGTAGGTATTCAAACATATAGTATTTATAGAAAATGTCTAAAATGTCGAAACTCGTACTTAACTGCAAGGAATATATGTGCGTACGGATATGTGTATACGTGTGTATACATATGTAGGTATGTATATCACCGGTGAATAGTCAATTCAAACGGCAATTAATAGCCCAGGGACTAATTAACATGCGTCTACTCCATAAAACCGTAAAACCGATTACTTTTACCGCAGAGTTTCTGTGATGCAGAGTATAGAGTGAATAGAGTCATATTATACCGAGAAGAACTCTTATTCATTATTGTCCCATATATATATGGAACATGACATATCCAGATGACGTTTTCCGAACGTCATTTTATCTGTCTGTTATAGGTATCACTGCCTTATTTTGAATCCAATATCCAAAATCGAATGCAACAGGTATAATATTATATTGACGATTCGAGCTTATGTACGTATAGGAACGCGAGATTTCCAAACATATATAATTAAAGAAAATGAAATAAATCCAAATGAATAAATCAATCAATCAATCAATCAATTAAATTGAATATCTAACGTGTATACATGCATAATAAAATTGTTCGTTAATTAAAGCTGTATAGCAGTTTTAAAATTTATATATATCTGCATATGTGAACGCGTTTAAACCACAATTGTCGGATGAGCTGTTATTTATAATTAGCAATTAACAGGTCTTGGTTGTTAATTATAAATAAAATGCATTAGTGTAAACAAATTAATCTTGTTTCGCAGAATCACGTGCCCACAGAAAGATATATATATATTTATACATATATATCGAGAAATATACATTATATAATGTAACAGAACATTTGGTGAACATATATACGTATATACTCAGAATTCAGAATTCATCTAGTCAATCGTAAATAATTTAAAAAACAAAACGAAAAATCAACGATATCAACTGTGATCTTCAAACGTACAACGTACTTCAGTGCCAGAGTGACTCAGTTACCTCCTCTAATAAAGATTTAAAAAAAAAAAAAAACAACCAACAAATAAACAAGAAATGGATGGAGGCAATTAAGCGAATGATATAAAAGAGAAAGTAAAAATTTAATACAAAAAAAAAAGAAGAAAAACTTTATAGTAATATATACCGTTTACCACTAATTTATTAAAATTAAGACAACCATGGTTACCTTGGACACGGAACAGAAACCGGAAAGACAACATTGCGGGCGACGGATGTGCGCCATTTGCAGACGCATCAAACGAGATAAAGGTAAATTCTATTATTTCATGATCGGTTTAGAGTACATCGAGAAATCAACGTATCACAATGCAGCGAACACAGTCGACGAGTTAACGGAGGATTTTCCAAATCCTGGCAAACGTTCTCGTTCTTTCACATGTATGCGAAAAGTGGGCCGAAGAAGTTGCGGTGTATTTTGAAAATTTCTATCTCGCAGACCAATTGTTTAATTCAATCGTGATTCCTTTTTTTCAAAAGTATGCAGAATGAGCTTGATTTACATGATTTCTTCATCAGAATTAATCCATAGGAAACAACGTTGTCGACGGTAACGTCAATCATTTCGCTCGGCCACGTGCTTTTTCGATTTATACCATTCCGAGTTGTCGGTTGATTCGAAACAGTAAATACTCGGGGAAAAAAAGGGACTGCCAACATATCATCATGCTCTCAGATAAAAGAAAAAATAAGTGCAAATGAGAGAGCATAACGCGAGATGATATTTCAATATCGAACGTATAGTAACGATGCATTTTGGGTCATTGGGCAGGGCCATTGTTGTTGTCCTGCGAACTTTCACGTCGCATGACTCGGAATAAACCTAACCTAACCCCGTGGTATGCGAGTTATGCAGCAGAATTTTCGAGTCAAATTCCTCCAACTGGCGTTGCCGCAGCTTCTTTTGATCGCCGAATTGTTGAATCCCGGCTCCTGCAACACTTCCGGACATTCGCACAGTTCACTCAAATTCTCATAGTATTTTTGAATAATTTTTTCGCCTTCTTGTTAGTTTCGAAGGCTCTATCTAGCCATATGATTCAGAAGTACGATGGTCCATTCGAATCTTTCCAAGGCATCTGTTATCAATGTTGATTTCATTTTTCTGCAATATTATAAAAGAAGGAAGAGGAATATTTTATTCCTACGCAGAATTGTACATACTTCCGGGCATCAAGGAGTTGAGCTAAATTATTTCAGTGAATGAGATTCTTTGAAAAAAATTTCTATTCACGGTCCTTCCGATCGATTATTGAAGGCTGAAAGTCTATTTTTTGTATCAATATCATTTTTGAGTTTCATTTTCGAAACGTAACTTTCGTGCGATCGTTTGCTCATTATACTGAGACCCATGGTCAATAACGCGGCAATTGCAAATTTCCGAATAATTCTCAAATATTGTGAAACTTGTTGATATATGATTTTCAACAGATTTGTACAAGACTCTCGAGAGCATTCTTTAACCCTCTGTTGTCACACCCCTACAGAATCACGTGGTAGTCACAATAGGTAAAATTGACCCGACTGATTTTCAATTTGTTGCTGTACAAATGGTATCCGTCCGATTTTTTCTAAACAATCATGGAACATACTTTGAACATTGTTAAATATGTACCAAAAGTCAATTTTACAAAAATTAAATGTCAATATGTTTGGAAAAATTTGTGAAAATGTGATTGTGCAAAAAATGTACTTTTTCACTGAAATATTCGTAACTTTTTCATTTTTCAATTTCTTCTCAAAAAAATTTTGGGGTGATAATCACAAGATATGGTACTTTGGTCAATAAAATAGCTCAATAGTGGAAGTTCCAGAAAAGGTATTAATTTTGACATGTAAAGAGGGTTCATTTTGGAGTTGAAACAAAACACATTGCTCATTATACATGGTCGGCAGAACCCCATCTGAAGTCATCCTTATACAGATGCTCAGCCCCAAAGTTGAAAGGTGAGTCAATTTGACCCACAGTGACTACATAGGGTTAATTATTGGAAAACGGGGGTTGATTTTACATATTTTTGGAGAAGACGAGAAATGCTCGCATACGTTATGCCTTCAGTCCAAATAAATCTGGACCGCGTGTCCTGATTATTAACAACGCCGGTTACATAAGTCCGCAGACAACCATCATCCTACGCTTTCGCAAGCTTTTTCTTTTATTGTTTGTTTTATTTTCATTTTTTATGTTCCATTCGTTACTTTTTCTTTTCCCTTTTTTTTATTTTTTGTACATCGGTTTTATACACATGTACATTTGTGTGTGTATATGTATGTATGTGCAAGATGAATAATCCAAAGTTGTTTGTCGCAAATCTCAGCTCTCGCCAGGGTCCCAACGATACGCGAATTCTTGTGTAGGCTGGGCGTACATTGTGTCGTACGACCATGCGGTATCACAACGCGAAAGCTTCTGCATGAATTGTTAACCGCCAGTTGTTGCTATTGCTGTTGTTGTTGTTGTTGTTGTTGGTAGTGGTGACTTTGCAATCGCAGCTACCTCCTACGAAACGATCGAATCGCGTGGATGATGATAATTATTCTTCATTATGATCGCCTCACCTACTATAGTTGAATTGTTCTTCACACAAAGACAGATTTATTAATATTTCATTTAATTGATCATCGATTTTAGTTGTCGTTGTTGTTGGTTTTTTGATCTTACTTGCCATGAGAAAATTTAGATCTTCTGCATGGTATTTATACCATTGCATAATTCTTGAGGATTTTTTTCTAAACACGAAAACTTTTCAGTACCTTGAGATTATTCATCGCACGATTTTTTTTTTTTTTTTTTTCGTATACTTTTCCGGGTAAGAAAAGCGAAAAAATGAATAGAACAAGGGAGACTAGATGAGGCGAGCTAACATCTGAATAACATCTGAAACTATCGATGTCATTTTCGCCACAATTTTGACATTTTTTAATCAAAGTCCACTCGAAATACTTGACTCCTGAACTTTGAGTTATACGCCTGAGAATTTCTGGATTCCAGTCTAATGTATGCGAAAGCATCGCACGTACATACTCCACGTAGGCTGGAGGAATTTCTGGACTATACACTTATGCGGCTATGTATGTACGTGAGTATGACCCGCCTCTCGAAGCAGTGATAATTCGTAATTAATACAAATATAATCCATACTTGTTCGATGCAAATCATTATTCTTAATCTCGGTACGGTGCTGGAAATTTTTGTGTAGGTTGTCGCTTATTGTCTCAGCTACGGGATAGGCCTAGAAGGAGGACCACCGTACGTATGTATGCATACCGTTGAGGGCCATTGATTATTCATTCGCGTTGTCCCCATGCGTGAAAGTGACATACGTGCTTATGCACGTGTATCACGGACGTGAAACAGTGACTAGCAAAGCTTTCATCGTATAGCACACTTATACCTTATGCACATGAATGTATATTATGTATGTATACGTATACCTATACACAGGTTGAAGTCTCGGTTGTATCGGTTCAGCGTCTAGGCAGAGAACGTTGAATTTATGAATGAACGAGTGAAGGAATGAATGAAGGGCGAGTGTGGGCGAGCCCACGCGTTATCATAGACGCAAGGCCTCGCGGGCTCGCGGAGGTAAACCCAAGAGACGAGAAGAGTACAAGTCCAAGTGGTACCAGAGGTATATGTATAGAAGTAGGTATAGAAGTTTAAACCAGTATACGACAAGATTGTAATGGAACTTGGGTATAATAGCTTGAAACAAATTGTTAGTCTCCCCGTGAACGATCTGAACGCAAACCCGTATCGTACCCTCTATCCACCGCATACTCCTCATTTTAATCATATGATTTTCACGAGCGAAGGGCGTGACGATGCGACGCCTAATGTTCATATGACTCGAAGTGCAATATGGTTGGATATGAAACATGAATGTACGCCGCAGGTCAAAGATATTCTCATGTTACACTCAAAAAAAATGTTTACCTACACCAGCAATACATGCGCTATTATAGTGACAGCCAGAAAATATAGCTGTAGTATAAGCAATGAGTTTAGGTACATAATTCAAAAATGCTATTACTATTGGTTCAATACGGTTTTGCAACATAATGCACAGCTGACGTATAGCTGGAGGAGCCATATATTTTCTGGTGGTCACTGAGTATTGCTGGTGAGCCTGTATTATTTTTTTCAGTGTAGAATTCTATGAATCAATTGATTTTGTGAAGTTTGTGGAAGAAGACGATTTTTTATACGTAGGTATACCCTAGATTGTCGTCTCTACTTCCGGTACATGGACAAACTGAACCATCCTAAAGTTTTTCCTCGTTTGCGCGGGTCAACGAAGATCTGCTTGGGTCTGGTCAGGCAACGTTGAGTCGCACTCTTGCGTGGGCGTCGGTACACGCGTCGTCGGGGCCTTAAGTGAACAACAACAACAACAACAACAACAACAACAACAACAACAACAACAACAACAACAACAACAACAACAACAACAACAACAACAACAACAACAACAAGAAAAGATCTATGGTTGTAACAGAAGATGAAGAGGAAGACGGGAAGCCGTCGAAGGAGAGAGACAAATATGCATAATAAAGGATTCGGGGTACTCGAGCGTGTCTAATAAACTCCGTCTGCAGTGATTTCTTGCCTTGAAACGTTTGTTTTTCATCACTACTTTTCTTAGGGTTCTTTTCTTCTTCTTTCTCCCGCATTCGTACGTACGTACTCACCTTTTAGTCTTCTTTCTTATATATATATAATCCACCTCTTTCTCTCGACAATTAATTTACTTTTGAACCTCCTCAAGCTCAGCGACGCGTTATACAGTTCGAAACCTCGTCGTACGGTTGGTTGGTTGGTTGGTAGGATAGTTGGTTGGTTGGTTGGTTGGTTGGTCGGATGGTTGCGGCTCGCGTAGTATCCAGAAATGGAGTTGGTTTCGCCGGTACGGTGAGATACGATCGGCGCGGAAAAACGCCATAACTTCGTATCGTATATGGTGGCAGTGCACAGGTGCATGCCAGTCCAAGCCCCCCCTATTGAATGTGCGTTGAATGTCAATTGTTTCAACTCACCAAGCGCAATGGCGGAGCTGTTACTGTTGCTGTTGATGTTGATATTCCTATTGCTATTGCTGTTGCTATTCTATAGCTGTATAAAATACCTATACCACTGAATATACCGATACTGCTACTTCTACTTCTACTTCTACTTCATACTTCGCCACTGCAGATCCCCTCGTAACGAATAAAAAATAATTAGTGTGTCTCCTCGCTCAACATCACGGTTGGCTATTTACTCTCCGGTTCTAGAAATAGACCGGTCGCATAATAATCGCACATCGGGAATCGACGGTTTTGGAAACTTGTATACCGTATACCGATGGATATTCTATCTATACTGATACCTATACATGCATGTATATATTCTTTATGTGTATGACTGGGTCTATATCTGCTCCGAGTGACGAAATCGGTGTACATATATATATACATGTAGTATATTTTATGAACCTTGCAATCGTTGCAGAGCAGGTAGGCAGGCTCGTTGGTTACTTCGTTGTTGGTATAGATATACAAACACACACATGTATACTGTATATAGAGAGATAGTTACTCGCAATGTATTATATATAGCGAACATTAACGCCGCCATTTGTCACAATCGCCATTTTCTTTTCGCAACGCAGTTTCTTTCTCTCTCTCTCTCTTTCTCTCTGGCGAATCGCTCGCCATTGGTCCGAATTACTACCGTAGCTCACTCACGGGACTGAATCAACTTTTCAGTTGGTTACATTCATTTCTTTGGAATCATGTTTTTTTTTCCGCTTTCTTTTTCCATTCCTTTTTCATAACTTGTATTTAAAATTTTCCTGGAGGACATGTAAAACGAATTAATGGTTCCGATGAATTAATGGAATAGAAGGAAAGGAAGAAACGAGCTGACGATTCGGCAAACCAAACGATCAGCCAGGTCTAGACATATTATAGGCGTACTTTACGCGAAAAGTCAATCTCATATATTCGATATGAATTGGATGTATAGTATCATGAAATTTGGGAATCGGAAGAGATCGGAAAATCTATCTGATTCAGTAATGAGTGGGTCTTTAATTCATAGTGTATGAACAACCGCGTCGATTGAGACCGAAATCATAAAAATCCAATTATTAGTTCTCGAGATATATCAACGGACAAAAAATTGACCACACTTGGTTGAAAATTTGAAAGTTAAACAGAATATAATGATTCCTGTCTTACTATCAAACGTTTATGCCTATCTACACATTATACCTATACATATACATACATACCGTAATACATATAGACGATCAGATTAAACCGTCAAATTTCTTCGACTAATCTATTGGAGATTTATTAAGTACGTCCGTTATTACGAAATGCCCTTTACAAACAGCCTTCCTCGAATTCATGTGGCGGGTATTATAGGTAGGTATATATAAGCAGGTATAAGGTACGGATGCATATAACCCGCAATATCTAACCGGAGGCTAAAATACTTTGAAGAGAAAAAATTTCAAACCGCGCATCGTCCAAGATCGGAGGACTGCTGGTGGTGGATACCTGGCTACCGATTTACCGGACTCTCTTATATTGTGGGTGTAACCAGTTCCGTGGGCTTAGCTGTCAAACCCACGTGCGCCGCCTACGCTTCTGTACATATGTATATACATATATGTGTTTGTATACCATATGTATATGTTACTATCATACGACAAGGACGGGGACCTTTCGATTGCGGGGTATGAAGAGTGCGATCGAGACAGAGAAACGTTGTGCATACATACATACATACATACATATAGCCGTAAGAGCCCTTCGCGTACAGGTATGTGCTATTACTGTATGAGAGATGCTGCTTGCGACACAGGAAACAGTTTCACTTCGAGAAAGAGAAAAGAGTTTGAAACTTTTGCCTTAGCACAGCTGCCGCGCAAGAGACACACATATTGCCATAAACTCGTGGGAGTTTTGTCGCATATATCGGGACTAGATATGGGGTTTGAAAACAGTTTTGTTTACTTTGTTCCAATTTTTGGTGGTTTCATAAGTGCTAGGTTACTCTAATCACGCACCCCAAAGATTCAAAGTTCAGTTTTTACCTCATCTCCACGGCTGTAGGTACTAAGAATTATCTCCGTTTGGTTTAGATCATGGACGTACCGCTTATGGGTGTTTGTGTGATCGATTTTCCTTTCGACGATATCTCGTGAACGAATGAAAGAATTCTAATGATTTTTATCTCAATCGATGCCGTTTTTTTTTTTTTTTTTTGGTAACTCAGAACTGATTGGATTTTCGCTTCCATCGGCTCGGTAGTTATCGATGCATTCAAAAAACGAAATTCCGATCGGTGATATCTCGAGAAATGATCGACTGATTTCAATTCAAATCCGATGAAGTCCTGTGAATCTCATAAGTGATTTGCGAGTTATGAAGGGCATTCATTCAAGTCAGTATAGAAACTATCTTCGATGGATACTATTTAATGATATATACTGTGTACATGGGGCTTTAGGGGAGATGCGATGGTGCAGATTTTTCATTCGAGACAAGAGCATGAGGTGGCAGATGTAATAAATGTAATGTATTACAGTATGGGTGAAAAAGTTTCGTAAGATCATCGGAAATAAACGTTGGGTTTCTCATCCGTCTTAGTCCAAAGTAGTAGTAGTAGTAGTATAAGTGGTAGTTGCATAATTTCGAAGCTCGCAAAGATGTTTGTTCTGTAACCTGAAAGAAAAAAATACCTACCGATCCAGATAATAAGAATTCTTTTTCGAACTGCGTGGTCGACTCTTGACACGTCCATCAATTATTCGTTCACCGTCTACGTGGCTCTGATCGGATATCTAATTTAGAATAGAATGCCATCGTGCCCTGCTGCTGCAGCTTGAAATATCGCTACACAGTACTCTGAACTTTGGAAAGTCACCCTCACACATTTTCCCTGATGCGATTATACGTCACTTTTCAGTCCATTCTTGAATCATTATACTTCACGTTTAGTTTCTTCTTCTTCTTTTTCTTCTTCTTGCTGCAACTTACTTCCTCCGGGTGTTCTTCTCCGTCGTCCGCGGTTTCGTTTCTCAGTATTTTTAATCTCTCCCTCCAAGAGTTGGTACCAGGATTCTGCCTCTTTTCAAAACGGGGTTAACAACTGCACCGAAGAGATATTTATTTTACGGAGTAAGTCAGTTGAAATTTTGAGCTATTCCATTATAAGGCCCTCCATACGGCATTGAAAATCATGTGGGATGCGATTCGGCTGAAATTGAACATTCCGCGATACTTCTAATTCCAGCAAGTTTGCGGTCTATATACGTATGGTTAGACACTTTATTCGTAATCTGACCCAAATGCCAAGCGCCACAATTTCCGGTTTTCGGTATCAAAGCCACCTAGACGATCGCGAATCGTCATTTTACACGGAATTATCCCATTGACCTAGTCCGATCACCGAGTACCTCGAACACTATTATACACACTCGTCCAAAGGTCGGAATAGGCTTCTAAGTCAGACACGTTATTGTTTCTACTTAAAAAAAAAGAATAAAGAAAACAAAAACCTGATCAATCTTTTCAACGATTCTCGCACCTCCTTCTAAAAATATTACATTTTGCATTTTTGACCGCAGGTGATGGAATATGTTACGTTATGTAAGAATTAGGCATGCAAAAAGTAAAGATCTCGGGTCAAAATCGCGAACCTGGGCGCACATATTTCTGCAGTCTATCTTTTCGATCTCTTACATTCGGTCTGAATATGCATCGAGTAGCTTTTTGCCGAGATGTATTATATACATACAACATCAACAGTCGTAATTCTTGCCGATCCTCATCATCGATCAATTTTTTTAAAACAGAACGAATTATAATTCAACCTTCTTTTACGCAGCGGAACCCCGAAACTTGCGGAGAATGAAGAAATGATTGAAAAAAATCATCAATAACATGGAGCGAAAGTTTTTGCTCTCGTCTTATTTTAAAGAAGGCGTGGGCTATTCTCACGCTACTTGGGAGGAACGAGTGAAATGAAATTACGTTAATTAGGTATAAATTAACGCAAGGTATTGACTATACCGATCATTGTACATCGCGACGCCGGGCGTCGCGTCGCGAGCGTCAGACAATTCGCTTCGTATGCGTATCAACGCGCGATCGACGCACAAAACGATAGCCTAGTCCGTATATCGTATATATGTATAGCTAATAAAATTCCTCGCGGCCAATGTTCTCGGAGACAATGGCGGGAAATGCGCAACTCTAAAATGAATTTAAGAGAATAAATTGCCGCCTACGTTCATCATCGCGACTAATTATTATCATTATTCTATTCTCAATTCAAATATCATATTCACATATTACGTCATTTTATTTTATGATCATTTCACCGTGTATCTCATACCTGAACACATCAATGCACTTTCGAAAAACTTAGTCTTCAAATCGCAACACGAAATTCAGGAAATATCGAATAACGCGTTACCCGCGAGACTTACGATCAACGTCGAAAAATTATGTCAAAAGACGACCAGTAACGGAGTCCATGGGTGAATGAAAAAATTTTATGGGAAATATACATGAACTTAATGATCAGAGCATAGCGCGTACTACGTATATATGTAGGTATACCTCTTAATAAATCACAATCTGGCGCTATTGAAGGTGTTTGTGGGTCAGTGGGTGTCATGTGAAATCGCGCGATGATATGTTACGCGTATACTAGGTATAGTTATACATAATATCACACATCGGATTCTCCCGGTTACAATAGAAAAGTGATGACCGTCTCGAAACGGCCCCAGACGTTTAACGCTATACGTATGTATAGGTATACATATAATACATCTACGCAGCTATACGTGTTGCTTTTACACCCGCAACTCACTAACACAATTGGTACCTCCATCTTGCAGAATCTTCTCGTTAGATAAGATCTGGATCAAACTATGATTTTGTCACTCGGACATTAGGAAACCATATACCCAATCTCATCGTCAACATTTATGTTAAATCGAGGAACGAATCGCTATACCCATCTCATGATTATAGGCAAAATTAGCCCCCCTGATGATTTGCCTTGTTGGGGGGGAACAATTTTCCTCCGATACTATAATAGCGTATTGGCAACGAAAAATAGAGCCTCGGTAATAAATTGAAGCGTAAACGTTTCTCCGCCTCGATCATGATGTTAGAATTAATAATGCATATATTTTCGATCAGGATTCTAATCACCGGATTATTGTTATATTCAGGTGTGTAGAAATGAGGTTTGATTCTTTTTATTATTGTTTTTTTTTTTTTTTTTTTAATATCTTTTTTTTTTTGTTCTTTCGACGTGATCTGGTTCTAAGATTAATAATTACTTACACCTATCGATATATGGAACCGTTTAAAGTTTGTGCGCAGTAGGGGTATAGGTACATACATGCCAATACTTGATCTCAATCTCGAATCTATCTAAGCCTCGTATAAGAGTTTTGTTATTATACTTGTGCGAGCATGAATTAAAAAATTTCCAACAGTCATTCGGAATAACGTTATTATAGTTGACCGCTCTTCCGAGAATCGATCGATTGTTATATCGAGGACCTGGTTAATCTACTAGACCCTAATTAAGAAATCACCTTAATCATTATACCGCCCCCTGTGTTACTTCCTATCTTCGTGTGTTGTACATTTTAATGAACAATCTATTCAGTTTGAAAAATCCTATTGCGCTATTGGCAAGTAGTAATATGTAATTGTAAAAAAATTGCGATCTTGAATTTCAGTCGTTGTGGTTATTTCGAAAATTCGGCACCCCTTGATCTAGAAAAATTTCTCACTGCATCAAGATAATCGCAAATAGTGTCAGATTGATAGCATCTTGCATTCTATAGTATAGTTCCAGGAAAGTATGTTTCATCAAATTGTTCCTATAGTTCTGCGATACGATTTTTATTTTTCGTTGATGAGATTAGGGTGGTTAGGGGGATAAGAGGAGAAGGAAAGAAAATCTTTGCGGATTTCGAAAAGACGTAGTGTAACTCGTGTAGGCGTCGGGTGGCACGCGGTTCTATTTTAAAGTTTTGAAAAATGTCACCGAGTTAGTGGAAAGATAGAACTGAGCTGATATAGGCACAACGAAATTATACCAATACTCGAGTGGAGAGACGACCATCTCACGAGATACGAAGTAGAAGAAGAAGAAGATGAAGAATAAGAAGCAAAAGAAGAAGAAGAAGTCGGCTAAGAGGCGAAGCAGAGCGGAGTGGAGAGGACAAGAGAAGACGGTCTCCGGGCAGAGGCTTTATTTATACCCAAAGCTACGTATTATTGGCTCGCCCCCGCTCGATGATACTTGTGTCTGAGCGTGACACACCGTCTGTGTGGTTCTTGGTGGTGTTTTCTTGGACTGTGTCTTTCCATTTTCATTGGCCCCCGCCGCCCCGCGGCCTCTCCTTCGGACTCCAAGACTTTAATCGTGGAGAACGTGTCCGAAATATATACATAGCTAACCTACCAATGGGTTTGCACGGTCAATGGGCCGAGCTGATTATAAGCACGACAAATCCTAGCTCACTCACTTACATTTACACTTACATTCACACGAGCATATATTATAATTATACATCCATTTAAGCAAACTCGTTCGAAATAGACCCTACAAATCTTGTCGAAGATGATTCCCCCGACTTAAACATCTACAATTTTCTTTCTATGTACCTACACGTGTCTTTCTTTCTCTCAATATCTATATGTCTCCGTAATTAATGGGTCGCGATTTAGGACGAAAACAGACCGTAAATCCTAAAGATAATATACCTATGTACCTTTTTACGCGTTACTTCAGTTACTGTATAATATAATATAATATACAGCAGAAGTGTTTCGGTAAACAGGGTGAATCGTAACTGTTTATATTAAACTTCAAAACTCTTGAGAGAAAAGTACCTTACCCAACTTTTACCTTTTTGTTCTCCATTGCAGTATATTAGGGGTTTTTTGAGTTGAGTTAAAACAATCAAACACGGTGGTCCAAGATCATTCATCTCTTCACCAAAGTTATTTTCCTACAGTTATAATCGTCTGATTCCAAAAGTTGAGCAAATCGAGGGTGGGAAATGGAATTCGAAAAATGTTCATAAAAGATATGATCAATTTTACACAAATTGCACAATTTTTTCCCCCATTTTCTAATTATTCGGTCTGAAAATGAAACTGTTCAATTTCCAGTACTCCATATTGCTAGATTATAATGATGAAAAACGAACTTTGGTGGATTTTTCAACCCTGACATGCTCGCCCTCTTGAAAGTCGAGAATCAACAGTCAGGCTAGTCGAATTGTCGTCAAGTTTAGGAGTGAAGAATTGTCGCTATTCATCCGGTTCTAGGATACGCGTGTAATAGGGAGCAGTATGTGCGATCATGACTTGGATTTGAAATAACGTAGATCTTGTTGTCGGAATTGGCCTAAGATTCCAGCCAATGATATATAGCGAGGGTGATCTTGTACCCTGAAGTATATAGCTACCTGTAGCTCTGATACCGGGTTTGAAAAATGTTAGAAATTTCTAATTAGGCGAGTAATTATCATCCATCTTTCATTCGCATTCCTTATCCTCCCGCACGTGTCTCTTATACCGTCTCGTACGTCGTATTCGTTACTTTACCTCGTGCGGAATCTTGCAGACGGAGTGTGTATATATGTATATATTGAACAACCCGGGATGAAATTCCGCCATTGTATTTGCATTCTATGCAACGAATGTATGCGGCGGTTATAGGTATAACCTAGGAGAAAACCCGTATCGTTCGACCATGTTGCGTTTCCTAGCGCGTGCAGCAAGAAGCTGACCCATGAAGCAGACCTCCCGTATTTAGAAGAATTAAATACCCGGCTTCGTGTTACTCGCAGCTTAAAGGGTGTCTAGGTGTCTTGGAGTCTCTCTTCTAGACTAGAGAAGTCTCGGGAAACAAACCCGATGCAATCATGTAAACGAAAAGCCAAATTGTTTATGGACTAATGTATAATCGTAATAAACCGCACCCTTTTACATAGAAGAAGACAACCGAAGCCAAATGGTGAAACTACTTTCTTCTTGTCTGTAAATTTCAGCCTTATCGCTCCTATACACTATACACTCGACGTCCAAGATAAGGACCATACCCGCTACTGGGCAATTAAAAAATCCTAGGATGGTCGTTTGTTCTCCTCAACAAGACCTTGCCCATACTTGTTTCTATGCTGTGTCATATTCTTATGTCGTTGTAATGCATAAACGGTTTCTTGACAATAATTTGGTGAAAAAGAACCACGGCATTTATCTCACCGGAAAGAGGTCCGCTCAAATTGGTTAAACTTCGGATATTTTGTAGCTTTTGGGTATTCGATCAAAAGTTAGTACGTTGATGGAAGCAGATCCGGGAATTTCACAGTTTTGATGTCACCCACTCATCTGAAATACGACAGAGATTACCGAAGGCCAAAACGTCGCACGATTTTCATGAGAAAATTGATATCCTTGGGTTTTATGAGTCATAAAATTGGGATACGAGAAGAAAAAATTACAAATTCGGAATCCTTGACCCCGTATAAACGACACCCGCATTATTTTCTCTTCGAATTTGTATGACTATCCTATTATTCGTACTGCGCTAATTGAGACTTTTGATTTCTTAGAAATCCAAGAATCAGAAAATATCTGAAATTCATCAAACTTAACCGGACCACTCCTTCGTGAGAATTTAAATTCTAATAATAATTTGAAACTCTTCGATTTGTTTGATGTATTTTTCTTGAATCTCAATCTTTGAGACTCTCAGGATCGCATCACCCTGTATATCGAGTAGATATGGCGTAGATGTATCGAAGTATCTGAGCCTTGGCCGCTACAGCGAAGTTCGAATCCCGCGTGCCGTGAAACGAACTCGGATGCTACGTACCTACCGTGTCTCGCTCTCTACCATGGTGTCCAGTTATTCGTCTCTTTTAAATTCCCCGAGAATTCCAGGATTTCCAGACCAAAATTGTTACAAAAATTATTATAACAGAATTGATCCGATACAAATATCGTAATAAAATTTCAAATTCTACAGAAACGTAGAAAAATTAAACACACAAAATTTGTAAATAAACTACGCAGACATCTTTTGAATATGTAGTTCCAAAAAAAAAGTTGGTCGTTATTGGATCGAAAAATTACGAGGATTGTCAAATTAAGAATCAAATAGCCTCCCGGAGCCTGCAGTTAGCATTCGATTCTGCAGACAAACTTTGAAACTCTACTGGAATTTCGAAAATTTATGATCAATTTGAAAAAAATCCCGGACGCACCATGAAATTCCCTGAGATTTTAGGGTTTTTTTCGGAGAGTAACAAATTCCATGAGAATTCCATAATTTCATGATTTCCATTATGACCGGACACCCGTCTGCATACGTACGTACTTACTTATATGTATACCGGAGTCGTTAGCATCTGTCTTCTCCGGAGTACCGAGTCATCTGGCTATCTACTGTCTTCCCCTACTTGAGATTTGAATATTAACAGAATCAAAAACAGACGGTAAAATACATCCGTTCTAATTTCCGAGATTTCTCCCTTCAAGTTTCGCAACATATATTCATACACGCACGCAGATCAGCCGCGTGCACATAAAAATTGCAATTCATGTACATATGCTTGATACTCGTACTCCGAAAAACAGAGCAATAAACAATCCATATCCTCTCTCTCTCTCTTTCTCTCTCTCTCTCTTTCTCTCTCTCTCTTTTTCTCTTTCGACGAATACACACCGTACCGCGTACGTCTTCAAGATTCGAGAGATCCGGTTTTACCTCGTCTTTTTTATTCGCCATCCTTTTCGTCCTTCTACACGCTATCCGAGGGTCTTTGGGTCTCTGGGGATCGGGGTACGTAAACCTTTTCGAGAAGAGTTAGTCACCGCGTGGGGTTGCACTCGTTAACCTTCCACGGTAGCAGTGGCCGGGAGCACCCGGGAGGCGGCACGTACCCTTTGTCGGAAATTGATCGCGGATGCTGTGCTCTGCTCTGCTGTACCACGCAACCTGGACTCCTCCTCGCTTTATACTGCAAATGTGTCGGTCTCCGGGATCCGAGAAGAGAACACGTGCTCTCTTCGGCCTGAGATATATATACATATATATACCTCATACTCGGTAGCAGGAAAATATCCGCACTAGGTTCCACACGAGGAGGATCCTGAACAGAGTCTCTACTCGCGACAGCGACAGGGATAAGTCGAACCTTCGTACAGACCGATCGCATGTCTAATGACGTAAGGACGTAAATGCAATAGCGACGATTATGCGGATACGTTTTATTCCTCAATCCCTATCGATCTGAAAGACATCACGCGTAGATCAATCGGAATCAAGAAATTTGAAACGTAAGCATCGATTTTAGGAAATCAAATGGCTCGTGTCGTCCGAAAAGTGATCG
The DNA here is from genome assembly GCA_963989295.1 of Ametastegia equiseti. Classification (NCBI taxonomy): domain Eukaryota; kingdom Metazoa; phylum Arthropoda; class Insecta; order Hymenoptera; family Tenthredinidae; genus Ametastegia; species Ametastegia equiseti. The sequence continues at coordinate 10,579,693 of OZ022393.1, forward strand.
AAATGACAGAAATTCGTGGAAATTTGGTTTCTTTGCTTTCCAAAATGATCTTCAATGCATAGAAGAGTTAGAATATATAAAAACAAGGTTCACACAGATGAGCTTCTACTTTTATCTAATCATAATTGAATTTCATCAATTTCGTGGTTCCGGTGTATAAAAACGAAATAATAAAAGATTAGAAAGGCAGAAGGACGTGCAATGGCGCTCAAGCCCTTAATCCATTAGATATTGGATATATCGACGTAGGTACATACGAGAGAGAAGGAGATGAAAGATCTTTGGTATTTGCCTCGTTCCTGCTTTCAATTCAGATTCTGTGATTGAATTGCTTTTATTTTTGTATTCAATTTATGCAATACGGAGCCACCGTGTATTTATAACTCCCGATCCTTTGTGTGTTAATTTATTGTACGTACAGAGGCTACCCCGCGAGGAGACGCTCAGACGTCGAGACGCTCCCCAAGGGTCGCCGCGACTTGGTACCTATAGGTACCCTGTTCAACAATAACATCCATTTCCGCGATCCTCTATCTTATTTATTCTTTTTCTTCTTTCTATGAAACCCAATCGATGAATTTCATGGTCTACTGATCAGTCCAAGGTGTCCAGTCTTCATGGAAATTCTGGAATCATGAGATTCTCATGAAATTTGAATGTACTGAAATACTCCGAAAAAAACCTTGAAATCTCAGAAAATTTCATGATGGGTCTGAAATTTTGTTCAAATTGACCCTCAGATTTTGAAAATTTGATGGGATTTCGTAATCTATTTGCACAATCAAATGTTTCTAGCTTTGGGAGGCTATTTTATTCGTAATTTTGCGATCCTTGCTAATTTTTAATCCACTAACGAGCGAGTTTTTGTTGGAACTACACATCCAAATTCTTTTTACATTTTTTTCTTAAGCTTGAAAGTTTATTGTGATATTTGTATCGGATTAATTCTGTTATAATAATTTTTAGAACAATTTTGTACTCCAACTTTATCGAGAAGGATAAAAAAATTTCTCTGGAAAAGCAAAGATTCACAGGGAATTTGAAATCGACAAATAACTGGACACCCTGTTATCGATATTGATTTCTGAATTGATCTGAGCATCACGAATAACGTAGTTCTCAATAAAGATCTGTAATATGCCAAATGAAAAAATGGAACTCGAAAATCTTGACGTACAACTTTTGTTTCCTTAAGAGTTGGATCAAAGAGTGAAAGATATATGTATTGACGAAAGTTTTTCCCCCTCGTTAATATAATTCGTGTATAATGAAGTCGCGACACGTTAGTTTGCGTCTGAAGTCTCATATGCCTAATAAAAAATAAGAAATATTCGAGGGTGGAGTTTTATATCGCGGAAAGCTCGCTGCTGCAGCGTTCCTTGAACCTCGAAAATTTCTAGATTCCCTCTTGGCACTCCTTTTCCTTCGGGTATATATCCGCGTGGCAAGTACACGCTCGCCATATGGACCGGGTTATTCGGCACGCGGAAAGAAAATACCACATCTTAAGGAGAGGCGCGGGAGAGTCGAATAGTGAGACCAGCTTTGATCTGTCGTTTTTATATAGAACGTGTGGGATTCCATACGACTAGTAGTATAGTCGAGAATTCGAATTCGTGTTCGTCGAGTGAACAAAAATCTTCGTTGAATCAACAAAAAAAAAAATCTATTCTCTCCTATTTTATTAGAAAAAAATCACCGTAGTAGATATATTTGTTATAAACAATTTGTTGTATAAAATAGCGATATTGAAATTCGTCAAACCAAATGACTGTCGAAAAATTATTGTGATTCAATGCCAAAATTGATGTTCAAAAATTCCTCTCTACGTCAAAATAACTTCAAATATTGTCGGATTAAACCCGAGTTCCATTCTGTAAAATTTGACACCGCGAAATCTTTGACATTGCATTGAATGATAATTGTCGCAATTGTATATGGCGAGATGAGATATAATTTTTAAATATTTTTCTTTCGTTTTTGTTACAGCGTTGAAGGTGAAGCTTATGCTGAGGCGACCTATAACCCAGCTGGTAGCCCAGGGTATCATGCCCCGTAAGTATACGATTTATCGATTTATAAATTTACTCTTTTATTCTAAGACGTAAATCTTTAATTGTGCTCGAGAACGGAGACCGCGGGCCTACGTCGTCTGACTTATACGAGTCTCGGCTGTCAGGTCACGGTTCGGTTGGCAATAAAGAGAGTTATTTTCGCTCCGACCAACCCATGCTTCACAATTTTTCTACCACCGAGATATTCCGTTTGGAAAGAGTCCTGTCACTTCGGTAGAGATATATATTTATACGGTCTATCATGTATATTTATTCGAAAGAATGGAATCGACGATTGCAAATTTCAGTTTTTTTTTTTTCTATCTTCATTTATTGTTGAATTTAATTGAAAATGAATTTTTGAGATGCCACGCAGTGTAGGTACACGTCGCAGTCACCTGGACGTTTGAATTGTTCTGTAAATACCGGAGAGTTTTCTTGTCTCTCGAACTTACCCGATGATCTGTCACTCCGGATGAGAGAAGCGAGCTTAACTTATTCTTTTTCTTATATGCTTTGGCTTAGAATCTGTACCTACTCGATCGATCCACTTACCACTTAATTGCAGCTTGATTGCCAATAACTCGCTAAGAACATAAACCTGAATAACTGGGACATTCGTTGAACGAAACGTCAATTATCGGCCACGTGTAGCCGGTTAATTAAGTCTCGATTACAAATCATGTTTTTATTCTTCAAATGTTCGATTATTGTCAGTTTCTTATTCGCATCAATCTCATTGACTGCAGCGTCATCTGCGTTTTCTATATACCCTTTATCTTTCTTTCCTATTTCTACAGAAATGTAACGCCATAAGTTCGTCAGCATCAAACATTCGATTTTTCTGGGAGTATGCTTTTTATAACTTTCTCAATCCGCTTCGGAGTCGATAAATTTATATCTGCGGATCAATTGGAATCGATAACAGTGGAATCTCACCTTTTGGCTTTAATGTTCCTGATATTTTTCTAAAATTGAAGTATGCGACAAAATTTTTGATCAAATCATGACTTGAAGACGAAATTTCAAAAACAGACGACATTTGAGTTGTGGATTATCTGAATTGCATTTGACCGAAAGGTAATTCGCACAATGTTGCTTACGACCTTATGGCGTTGAAATTTCGATTTTTACAAATTTGATTCTCCAGCTTACGTGGCTGCTTCATTTTATTATCCAATAGATATAATTATACAATTTGAATTAGGTACATTGGTCCAACTATTTTCATACACGCAGATAAATAGAATGTTCCTATAAGTTCTAAATGTACATTGACTAAAATTGAACTCATATCAACCCTACGGTATTCGCTTTTAATTTTTCTTAGCAATAGAATGCGTTGCTCCGCGTTTGCCACTTGACCACGCGTATAGCTCGAGTGGACGATATTTGGCCACATATCTACTCACGGCTAGATCGGAATGTTGTTTTAAAGCCTTTTGCAGGGCAGGATGATTCCTGGTTGTCTCTGGGCTCTACCATACCTACCCATAATTTTGTTTCTCTTTATTTCTCTCTCTTTTTCACCGAATCATATACTTACTATTTATAAATGAAAGCGAAAATACTCGAGTGTTGGGTCGCAGATATAGTGAGTCGTCGATAGGCTAATTGGCTACATAATTAACGGGTTTGTTTCAAACACATGCGGTACGTTTGCGAAAAATCGCAGTGGCAGTCCTGCATTCAGTAGGAAGATGGCAAAACGTGGCGGGGAATATTTCGTGGAATTTTGTAATTGGGAAAATAAACGAATGTTGTCTCTTTTATTTTTATTTTTCTTTCTCTTGTTAACGAATCGGGGAGCAAAACTGTATATACCTACCTAGCAATATAAAATTAAAAGTTGCCGCTGATTCGAAGCGAACGATACTTCGCAACTCGCGGGCGCTGTTATAGGTATAACTCGAGTGGGGCCAAAGCTTATATGCCGGAGTCATCAGCGTCAGGAGATTTTATTCAAAAGATTATAATCGTAAACACCTTTAGCGCTGCACAAGGGGGCAACGTCTGGACCACAGCATGCCGTAATTATTTGGGTCACGCGCTCTGAAATATTATTCTTGTTACTGTCCCCGCGTGTTTATAGCACCCGATATATATATTACTATACTGCAGGCTGATGGAAATACTGCGTATGATATAAGCCGGTTAGACTTTTCGGAAACCGACTTTTGACACGATTCGCAATTTTATTTAAACTTTTTAATACTCCGGGAACATCGTAATTATAGATATTCTTTCTTACGCTCTCTCCGTCCTATGCTAAGAGGTATTCAGGTATTCTTGAATTTTGACGCACGCCGATTCCAGGATCTTAAAAGATTAGGTACATATAGGATTTCAAGGATTTCATATGTGTTTCAAATGATTTTCGGAACATTGCGAATAGTTTTCATAGATTTCAAATGATTTCCTTTGATTCGAAGATTTCAAATAATGCCAGAGATTTTCAATGATTTGCACAACATTTTAAATAATTTTAAAGAATTCAATGATTTTTAATCATTTCCCAGGATTTCGAATTATTTTAAATCATTTCACGCGATTTGGCGAAATTTAATGAGATTTTGAAGATTTATAATGATCGCGAAATTTCCCAATGATTTCACGTAATTCAAATTGATTTTATTTCAATTCAATGATTTCGAAAATTTTCTTACATCCATAATTCAAGAGTGATTGACCCCTCGTTTATTCCTGTGCCATTTGCGTGTCGAGTTCATGAAAGAAAGATAAATAAAATTGTTATGTTTTTTTTTTCCACATTTCAGCTCTGAAAACACCACCAGCCTTCCACGAACAGCGAAAGCAACTGGAACGCGCGAAAACCGGGGACTTGCTGAAGGCTAAGATTCAGCAAAGACCCGGCCGGGATGAGCTGGTGAGACAGCACATCCTCGAGGATGTTGGACACGTCGATCCAAGTCTTGCCGAAAGACAGCGAATGCTAAAGAAGGCGAGACTGGCCGATCAACTGAACGACCAGCTCAGCCATCGACCTGGTCCTTTGGAACTAATACAAAAGAACATCCTACACACTGAAGAACCGATCGAACGAGCTGTCAAAGGTCAGCATCACGATCCCCATCTTCAATTATTTCCTTGACCTATTTCACTAGTTTCTCAATTAGATATCTCGCGTGTAAAAGTAAGATAATAGTTTCTCATACGATGATTAAATTTGCCTTTTTTACCCATCGGCATCAATTGACAACGAGAACTTACGTTATATATCTTGTACTGAACTATATTTTACTGGGTACCCACTCTGGATTAGCAAAAAGTTCAACTCGCTAAATGAGCCGGTTTAGAATTACCAGAGCGAAATGAAAAAGGATTTGGGGTCACTGAGGGTCGGATTAATTGCGTTATAGTGAACCGTTGCTCTAAATTGTCTTTACTCGAATTTCAGAGGGTCACATCCCTTTCAAAGCGACGTGCGAGGGTCAAGTGACGAAACCGCAACACCCGGATCACTACATTACCTTTGAAGATGACTCGCAGAGTTCGGAAGGTGCACCATCACCCCAATTAGATGCTCGATCCGACGTTCTTGAAACCGCTGCAGCTTCAGCTGGTATCGTTACCGTATCTCTCAGCATACCAACGACCGGCGGTGCTGTTGTTGTCACATCTACTTCACCTGTATTTAAACAAACCCCTACCGAACCTACGATACAAACATTCGCTGAACTTTGTAACAGCGTTGTTGGCACTCAGCAACAACAACAACAACAACAGCAACAACAACAACAACAACAGCAACAGCAACAACAACAGCAACAGCAACAACAGCAGCAGCAGCAACACCAAAAGCAGCAGCAACAACAGCAAATCGGTCAGCAGGGGCAGCAACATGCCTCCACGCAGGTAGCTATTGTACTTTTTATTTTTGATTTTGATTTTTGATTTTGGTTTTTGATAATTTTTAATTCTTTCGTTATATTTGCCGGTAATTTTATGAGGTTGAAGTTCGTGACGTTAACGTAACGAAAAGAAATTGGTTGTATTTTGAATATCGGAGATCAATCGTTCCAGAAGCAGATAAATATGGTGCAAAATTTCTGAAATTTAGTAAAAAATATCTTATAACGCGTATTTTATCATTCTAACAACATTTGAGTAATGAAATTGTGCATTTTTTCGAACGTTATAAATCTCAACCTCATGTGATTGTGAATTCGGATGAATTTGAATTCTCCTTTATAATTACGAATTGTTAATTGTTATTTTGGAATTTCATAATATCGAATTGAGCTTTTGGAGTTTGAGATTTGTTAGTCAATTTGATTTTTAAATTTCGTTGATTGATAATTTGGTTCCTACTGCTTTTGCATGTTTTGATAATTGTATGCAAATCTTTGTTGAGAAAGATAAAGAAATTTTCGAAAATTTCTGAAAATCATTTTTTTTTTTGTATTCTTTAGGCTAGTCAAACGGCGGTGCCTACGACGACGTTGCTTCCTTTGGCGCCGGCACCTAGCCCAATGTCGTTGGGATCTACGACCTCAAGTCTAAGTCCGCTATCGAATATTTCGATCGCTTCTCCACCGGCGCCTCCGCCAGCCGCGATAACACCGAGGCCCCAGCCTAGTCCAATCGCGGTATCTACCTGCCAAAGAAGTGACGCACCTGGAAAAGACAAGAACCGGAAAAAGTCGAAGACCAAAAGTCAACCCAAGACGCGAACCATCAAATTTCACGAATACAAGGTCAGTTGGTTTTTACTGCAGAAAATAAATTTGAATATTATATATTTAAAATGTATACGTGGTCATACTCGTTATCGTATGAAATATTGTCTATGGGGGAAGGAGGGGGGAGGCGAAATGAAACCCTTTATAAAATCAAAGGATATTAATATTTCCACGTATTATTAACTATAAACAATAAATTCATGTGGGGCGGAATTGAACTTTCGAATTTCAAAGGCTGCAGACGGTGAAAATTCTGAATTTTTCTACTACCGGAGCAGAATGTTAAAAAAGATTATCTCCCCGAAAGTCTACGTAGCCAATTTGAGAAACTCCGAATGGAAAAACACCGAAGATTCAAAATTTCGAAAGCTAAAGATCTGAAAGGCCAAAACTCAGAATCTTGGAATTTGCGAGATGCAACGTTGTTTATTTAACAGCTTTGGCATGAGCTTCCCCTAAATTTGCAGATTTTTGAAGTTTCCGAGTTTTTAACTTTCGGATCTTTGATCCGTCTGCATTTCCGACCTTTCGGAATTTCCAACTTCTGAACTTTAACGTTTCTAGAAACTCAGAATCGCGTCTTAACTAATTTCGGAATTTTGACCGTTTGGAACTCGGAACTTCAATCCCGCCCTATATTCATATCATCGTCATTGGTATGAGGTGCTGTTATTTATCAGAAAATAATCCGGGCACAAAGGGGGTTCCTCCAAGAATTGAAGAAAAAATAAATCACAAAAATTGAGAGAGATCGGAGATCGCAACGTTCACATTTTCATTGTTGAAAAATTTCAGAACAGTTCTACTTATATATCTTTAAAACCTGAACTAATTAGGGTTTTGAGATAGTCGATTTAGCGTGGAGTCCCCATCCATTAGTACATAGGTCATAGACTTTTTATTTAAAATATAACGGTACGGATTCGTATAGGACGCAAAGTATTTTCTTGGAAAAATTCAATGCATCAAGCTTGTTAGAAAGCGATGTGCCGCACTACTAACAGTAGGTACCGGATAAACATTTTTTTAGAGACAAAAAATAAATCTAAAAAACACTCGTATACGAGGTGCTGGCCCCGCGATGAATCTTAGCCCGAAGAGTTAAGATCGTATCGAGTGATTAACTCACTCTTTCTCGCGCACTTTCTCTCTCTCTCTCTCTCTCTCTCTCGACGCGGGATCCACCTCGTTAGCTTCGAGTAATTCGAGCGCTAATTGCACTTAAGTTCTTCGTACCACGCTTTTTACCGGACGGAGTTGACGCGTTGAAGAAAATTTGTCCCTCACAATTTTCGACAATATTTTTTTTTTTTTTAATTTTATTTCATTTCATTTTTTTCTCCTAACAAAATCAGCTGAAATCACAGAGAAAACGATCTTCGTACCGTTATAATTATTTCTAGACCCTAGTAATTATCTCCCCCCCCCCCCCCCCCCCCCCTTCATTTATGGTACACGAATATTCAAGTGTAGATCGTAAGTTTTACCCAACTAATTTTATCGCCATATTATCATTTCGCGATCATCTTTGTATTATAGATAGTATACATATAGGTTATATAAAAATGTGTTTAGAAATTCGTGAAAAAGGAAATTATCTTGTTGATTTTATAATTTTTTCTTGATTTTCCCTAATTAGTTCATTCTTGTTTTTTTTCGTTTTTTTTTTTAATTTTTTTTATTTTATTTAATTTTTCTTGTGAAACTTTTCTGCCCTCCCGTCTCTCTCTCTCTCTCTCTCTCTCTCTCTCCTTCTTGTGCCTGTAACATCTGATAATAAGTAGTGGGCTACTTAGAGCTGGATTACTAATGACTAATAACTAATGTCAAGCGGTAAATGTTGTCTTAGGGTCCGCCAAATGCGCAAAAGTCTTCGGTGTCGTCTGCCGCCGCGGCGCTAAGCTCCGCTACGCCCGGCGAGACGAGCTACGAGCTGCTCCTACAACAGCAGCAGCTCTTCCTGCAGTGGCAGCTCGAATGGCAGCACAAGGTACTGGCACGACATCATGCAAAAAAAAAAACAACAAAAAAAAAAACATACACACACCCTACCACACACGCCGATATTCTAACACGGAATAATAATCAGTAATCAATAATCAGTAATCAACGTCTCCTAATCAATAACTACCTTATATCTATCCATCTGTCTAACTAACGGGCGATTTATTTCACGCACTTGTGAATAGCGATACGTAAACTTCGTCAACTATCGTATTTAAAATTTCAAACGCATATCATCCTCGAGCTTATTGGTAACGACCGTGTTGCAAAGATTAAAACAGAGGAGGAAGTTTTAAGACTAGAGTACATATCTTTTCTTTTTTTTTTCTTCATATATACTTTCGTTTTGAATTCCACTGAATAGGATGAAAAAACAATTAATTCATTTTTGAATTGTAGGTGCGCATGAAAAATTCCATGTTTACTTTATAGACACCTCCATTTCCCGCAACAATTCCGATATTTACTCGATGAATTTATGATCGTTATTAAAGTTGTGATTCAATTTTATTGGTTTGTTTAATTTGATTTAATCATATGAGTATCGAGAGATTCGTCAACTAAAGATATATTGAAGCGTGTTAACAAAGTTTTTGCTATTTTTTTTTTTGTTGTTGTTATTTATTAAATTTGATTTAGTGCGGATTGAAACGCGCGAGAAACATCCACCCGAAGCGTGAAGTGGGATAGGAGTTCGATACCGGAATCGCTTTGAAATGTTATTAGCAAACCGCTGATATATAATAACAATAATCACATTAAACCAGCCCACTAATAGCGCTTGAATTTATAACTGCAACCATATTTTGGGCAAATAATATATATATATTGATATACGTATTCACGTGTGTTTTATCTATCCATTTAGTTTTTATCCCACGGATTTTATTCAGTCTCGTGAAATAAATCACTCGTCTATTTATGTTCATTCATTCATCCTATTCATTTATTTATTCATTTATTTATTTATTTATTTATTATTTAGATCTCTTTTTTTAATCTCTTTTCTGTTGTAAGGTCGCGAAAATATCGAATCTTGTATGATAAATAAACGCCTGGCTTCCCATCCTTCAATAAATTAGTCATGAAATTTATTTTCTCGTATATTAAAAATATGAAACTTTTTTTTCCCCCAGTATCCGCAAATCATATTGCCAGCCGCTCAGAAGCCACTCTCGTTGACTAGTAGCGGGGCGAGTGATGCTGGTAGCGTTAGCGGTGGTAGCGTAAACGCTCCGAGTCCCGCGCCTTCTAATTCTTCAACAAATCCATCGGAACAACCGCCCCTCAGGCCTTTGGGCAAACTGGAGGATATGAAAGGTGAGTTTTGGGGAATTTTTGTTACTAATTCAATTAATGTCATTTTCTCTTTCGCTGATTTATCTATCTACTTGTTTCTTTTTTATTTTCTTTTTTATTATTACCGTTTCATCCTAATTGTTAATTTTGAATTTTTCTTTTTTTTTCACGTCTTTAGTCAGCGACCTTAAAGTAGAATTGAAACGGCGTAATCTTCCGGTATCGGGATCAAAACCCCAGTTAATCGAACGGTTAAAACCGTTCACGGAATCGTCTAGTATAAATTCAACGTCGAATTCAAACGGCCCCCATGTTACGCACATGGGACACATCCTCATGGACACCCCCGGACCAATGACGTCTGACGAGTCGAGTTCACACGCTAAAAGTCCCGGGTCTCCGATTAAGGACGAACCAAACAGCCCGAGAATGGATTCGCCGCCTGGTAGTGAACACGACGATCCATCGAGTCCGCCAGGTGAATTTTTCTATTTTTCTTTTAATTAATTTTATTTTTTTTTGTTATTTCATCCATTTCGCCATATCTGTGATTTATTTATTTTTTTCTATCTCGCGAATCGACCTCTAACGTGTCGGAGATTTTTTGTCATCTGGGTTTTTATTACGTTATCAGATTTTTAAACCTAAAGTTTCATCGACAAATTCACATTCTTCAATCCAGCGAAAACCGTTAGTCGCATCATGAGAAAAAAGCGGACCAAAAAAATCTGGTGATTTTTTAAAAATTCTTCTATGCAGTTTTAGCGAAATTTTCAATCCTAGCTTTGGATAAACTAAGAATATTTGAAACTCGAGTAAAATGTCTTTTATTTTTCTATGGATTTTATAGAATTTTTCGAGAATCTCTTCGAAATTTATCATACTAATTTTTCGATGTTGTCTTTTATTCATTTCCAAAATAAAAAATATTCATCAAAGTCTCACTCTCTTTATTTTACTGCCAATAACAGGATTTTATCATCGATGATATCTCGAATGTAGGAATTTTATTGGAATTTCGATAACGAAGAAAAAAGTTCTTTTTGCAATTTGTAGTTTGCAAGATAGAAAGAATTGAAATAGAAACTGTAGATACTAATTAAGAATGTACCTAAAATAAAAAAAATCATCACAAAAAATTGCAATTGTATAACAAACCACAAATAGATGGATGGAAATAAAAAGAATGACCCAATTGACAAGGAATGTCATGTAACAAAAAAGATCCTCTTTTTCTAAAGTTTAACGATTTTTATTCAAGGCGATGACATAATCAAGGAACAGCGTAGGCGAATCGAAGAGCTTCAGCGAGAATTGTACAAATCTCAACAGCAGCTGCTACAAATAAGACAAACGCAACCGGCTGTAAGAGCCGAGAAACTTGTACTACAACAACATATACAAAATAAAATGCAGCAGCAACAATTGGCGCTGCATTTGCAACAGCTGCAACATTTACAGCAACAACAACAAAGCCAGCAACAGCAAAGTCAACAACAGCAAAACCAGCAGAGTCAACAACAGACTCAACAGCAACACGCTACTTTCCAACAACTCAATGCCAAGGCTAGTTTAGCTGCGTTTCTACAAGCTCAACCCAATAATACCACAGCCATTTTGGACTCGGCAACTTTAACTGCTATCAACAACAAGAAAAATCAAGCCAAAAATAACAACGCCACCGTTCAACTTCCAACTGCGATTGTACTCAATTTGGCTAAGCCTGCTAAATTAAACGGCTCATTAATCGGAGCTCTGGTCGCTCAGGCTCAGGCGCAAGTACAGGCACAGCAACAACAACAGCAACAACAGCAGCAACAGCAACAGCAAACTGTCAATGCAGAAGAGGGAAAACCACCACCGCCGCAGTACGACGAAGCTGCTAAGTTGCTCAAGGTAGTATTATCCTTATTATGAAATTATTTCGTTAGTTTGTTATACGTAATCACAATAGTTGACTATAATCAACTCTTTACGTATTTGTTTTTTTAGGTGAAAATCGAACCGGTGCAAAAAAGTCATATAAAAAGCCAGGTCGTCGACGACGTTTTGGAGATTCTTATTAAAAATGGTGAGCTTCCGCCTAGCGCCGCTCAGGATCCTGCTACTCCGACAACTCCAAATCGGCAGTTGCCACAAAACCTGGTATTTACAGCCCCAGCAGACAGCCCTACGCAATCTATCGTCTTCACAGCTGCTAGTCCGATCAGTCCGATCAGTCCTATCGCTATGGAAGTATCTCAGAGCAGTTGTCCTTCTCCGCCGGCACCACCACCGCCGCCTCCACCACCCCTACCTCTGGCCACTTTCTCTGTACAACTTCCAACGACACTGCAACAGGAGGAAATACCTTCGTTCAGCACCGACCTTCTCGCATCTGGGAGTGAACTAGACGCGGCGATGCTACTTAGTCCTCAGTCTGTGCAGCAGGGTTCTCCCGATCCACAGCCTCCTCAGGAAGTTACTTCCTCGGATAACGCTAATCTGGATTTGCAGGCAAGTGCTGTTTTCTTACTGTTATTACGAGGAGTTGAATTTTTTTAGCACACGCCTGCTTTTGAGAACATTTTTCTTGATTCATTTGAAGGTAATCTATGATTGAGTAGGAAATTTCACCATGCCGGCTTATTCTTTGGTACTAGTATGACGTAGTCATTGCAATTTCCCATCCCAGGCTTTTTCTCATTCTAAACATTAATCTGATACTCTTCAGGAGTTGGGTCTTGACTTTGAAACTTTGGATACGATGGATTTTGGGCCACTGGACTGCGATCTTGGTGTAAAAATGGAAACACCCCAGGAACTTATGGATATTGGCGACATGCCTATGGACATGGACGATCCGGATTGGCTTGCTTCTCTTATGCCCCAGTCTCCGGTGACGAGTATTCATCAGCCAACACCACCTCCCGCTCAGTCTTCAGCCCCGGATCTGTACGATCCGTTATTTGCTAACAGTCAAGATTCCTTCGATCTATTGTACATGGAAGATTCGGATTTCAAAATGTCCGCCGATCTTTCGCTGACTTGGGATAAGGGCGATTTTGCTACCTAGCAAGAAATTTCCCCTTGGGAATCGGCTCTGTGTACTTAAATCAAATGATATTATTATTATCAAATGAAATTGAAAATTATCAAACAGCTTGTAAAGAATAGGCTGATAATCTTTTGAGACGTGACTTGTTTCGGTAAGCTTTATTCGTTAAGGTAATTTCTATTGATCGATTAATAATTTCCGCTCCTCCGTCAACCCGTTGTGCAATTGTGAATTTTCACTACTCATTTTCATATAGTCAACCAAAAAATTCGAATCAACCACAAACGAGTCGAGAGTTTTATCTCCGTTTTTACGAACTCGCGATTTTTGGGAATTAATATTCGAAGATATATATTATAGATATATTATGTGATCCAGAGTAAACCTGAAAGTAATCGGTACAAAAAATATTTACTTTGCATACAAGTGCGGTGGACGGGTGGAGATATCAGACGATAGAACCCGAAGCATTAGTTACGAAGATTGCACGTTAGATACGTTGATCATACCTGATTAATTAGTTTAGCTTAAGCTAATAAGTATACTTACAGGTGAATAAAATGAGCTTAAGTGCAACTTACTATCAATTATAAGAAACAAGTACGAATAGGTCCATTTTTAAATACGAACAAGGTAATATATTCAACCGGCTGAGCCTTATCTTCGATTTTTAATCAACATTGAAAATGTTGTTTTCTACTTAAATAAAGCTCCTGTAATAATAAAGTTGTGACTCTGACTTGACGATGGCGAAGATGAAATATCGACAGAGATGAGAAGAAGAAAAAATAAAAAAAATAAACGAAAACAGAAAACAGAAATGCAAAGAACATAAATGATACGTGGAAGTGAATGAAGCGTGAAGTTGAACAGTTACGAAATACAGCGAAAGATGCTTCTCGAATACGAGAAATGCGGTTCGCAACTGGAACTTTGATACATTTACGACATGTTATCAATGATTTGAAAATTCTCCAAAGAGTCCCATTTACACCATTTCTATAGCTAGCTCTATTCTCCAGTTCTATACTATCCTACGTCGTGTGTTGCTTGAGTTTTAACTGCGGATAGCGTGTGTGCTAAAACTACATATTGATATAGCGTCGTCTGAACTTTACCATAATATTAATGTAATCGCATAATATACAAGAATTAATATAATAATATTATGATAATAAGTTAAATATATACATAAATCATATCTGTCTGTAGCCAAAAGCCATCCATCATCTTCTGATCTAATGGCTTTGTGGCTTTCGCGTCTCAACTTTCCAGATGTGTTTCTCTCAATTTGTTACTTCTTGATTTCATTCTCGAGATCCCTGAATCCTATAAATATGATCAACTTCATTCATTTATTTACTCCGGAATAACTTTAATATTCCTTTTGTATAAAATATACTACGACTTTGTTTTTTTTTTTTTTTTAAACGATCATCGAAGATGATCGAACGATGGCTTTTTGATACAGATGCGTATTGCTAAGCCAGAGCATGTGATGTTAGGAAATACATATGTATATTATGTAACCAATTGTAACCCCTTGTGACGAGAGTGCGACGTGGCTGGTTTATTCGTATTTTGTCGTTTTGTGACATTCCATGTTTTCAAACTCAAACGAACGAGATTAGACGCAGTTTAGAATATATGCGTCACGACTCGAAATTCAAGCTGCGTTGCTGCGCCTGTCTAGCGAATGAAATAAGAATGAGAAAAAGATATATCAATCGATTCAATGAATGTGTGAATGATCGTGCGATTGAAATTGCGTCTGAATGATGATAAAATATGTTAGTAGATGAGTTACGGTGCTACTAAATACTAATTATTAGCGCAAATGGCCAAATTTGGCGGAAAACAAAATTTAAAAAAAAAAAAAAGAAAAAAAAACCTAAAAAACAAAAACAAAAAACAATTTGCATTATGAATAATAGTATGAAAATGTATCTTGGAAAGAAAAAAAGATTATTCAAAAAAGAGCAACGTATCGTATACTTGTGTACTATTATTTGTCGTTGTGGCTGATGGGCAGCTGAACCCTCGCAATCTCTGCCAATTCATTAAAACTAAATAAATATCTATACCTATATAATATTTGAAATATGGCGCTTTGGAAATTCAATGAAAGCTCTAATCAAGCATAAGCTCGTTGGGTGGATAAAAATATAATATAACGCAAACATTCTAAATATCAAAGAAACAGCCAAAAGCAACATTCCAAACATTCATATATACAATCAGCCCAGCGGCTTTATAAGAGAAGAGGAGGAACGCCATGTTCCAGTGAAATTAAGAGAAAAAACAAGCAAACAAACGTATAATATATCGAGTAATCTTGTATGATGCGATCAGATAAACCAGAAATGAAACAAAAAAAAAAACAAAAACATTTCTTATTATTGGTAAATTCATTAAATTTGAGGAAAAGAATTTTTGTTGATCAAAAAGTAGAAGGTGAAATATAAAGAATATGAAACATACGAAAATAAAATCAATTTAAATGGAACGTGGCATCAGTTTGAAACCAAAAGTGCCAAATCCACCCTTGCCACTACATTGACATCGCTTCATTATTCATCACCCACACGTTGCCATGACAATAAGCGTTTATTGTTCTGTAAAATATGTAATATAGAAAGAAAAAGCCGCATAAAAATGCGCTAGGTGTAGTATAATTTTTTTTTCTCTATTTTTTTTTTTTTTTTTTTCTCTCTGTTACTAGAATAAGCATTGCGCAGCCATTTGAAATGGCCGAATGTAATGAGATTTAAAAAAAATTGAAAAATTTTTTTTTCTAAATAAGAAGAAATAATATGAAAATGTAATATGGTATAAAAACGACTATTGCGTAGTACGGTTTTGTATGTTATATTATTATACAATAAAGAAATTGTAATTATGTTATAAGCGTAATCATTAAACAATTTATTAATGATGATGATGATGATGATGATGATGATGATGATGATGATGATTGATTTGTAATCTACAATTTGTTAGGCTGTGCGAATCTGGTAGTCTGTTGTGAGAAGTGTGTTTTAAGAAAAGTATATTATATATAGAAAAAAGAAGAAGAAAAAAAAACGAGAAAAAAACAAGAAAAAAAAACTACATAAAATTGTTTTAATATAGCGTTTTGTGAATTATACTATAATATTTTGTATGAGCATGCGAGCAAAAATGTTGTGTTAGGCAATATTCGAATTATTGTAATGATATTTTAAGTAACATCGTAATTATTGCTAGAGAGAGTGTTATTTATTTTTATTTGTTGCAAATTTATCGATTGCCTTCCATTTGAGTATACATACATAAAATAAAGAAAATATTGGCTAAAAATTAAAACAATTTGTTTATTATGTTATGAAAAAAAAAAAAAAAAACCTCGTTTATGACTATAAGCATATCCGTAATCGGAATCGGGTCATTTTACTAAAGTAAATAACCGAAATAAATAAAACGGTTATTCAGTGATGATAATATGAACAAGAATCTTTATATTGACTCATATATATAGATCGCTTCGAAAATAACTACTGCAAAACTTTGGTATACCGAGGCAAGACGTTTCGAAATTAAGTCTATAACGAAGTTGGCGGGCCTGTTGCTTTCCGGATCCCAAAGCCCCTCGCGAATCTTATAAGTTTCTCATTTTACGGCCTA
Organism: Ametastegia equiseti; assembly: GCA_963989295.1. Taxonomy (NCBI): domain Eukaryota; kingdom Metazoa; phylum Arthropoda; class Insecta; order Hymenoptera; family Tenthredinidae; genus Ametastegia; species Ametastegia equiseti. The sequence goes on from OZ022393.1 coordinate 10,596,453, forward strand.
ACACCGTAAAGAATTCCGTGTGCGGCAAAAATAGTTCGTTAAATTCTCTCCAGAGTGGCAGAATATTCGGGTCCACCTAATCTCTGTCCCCCTTCCTATTTTTCTCGCTCTCGCGAGGCATATTGGATCGAATATTTTTGGACTACAGGCGGGCACACACGCGCCACCTTTCGTTTGAGTTATATGTTTCCTATTCGAATTACACAGATATTTTTAGAATTTTTTTCTTATTCAACTTCGCGCGCAGATCGCCTTTACGCAATTTTCTTCCAATCTCGTAATTTATTGTTAAATTCCCGGTTCAATTTCCTATTATAGTATGTACTGTTTCAGGTTTCACCGTATATACATAGAAAAAGGATCAAAAAAGGGAAATGTCACTGCGGGAACTTGTCGTCGAGTCATTGATATGAAAAATGAACCAAATTGCAAATGTTAAGGTCAAACTGATACACGTTCATTAAAATAAATATCTGCCATTAGACTTGTTGCTAGTTAGATTAAGATAACAAGGTATGAGAAACGTCCCCCCTATCACTATCTTTAGGTAAGGCTTCAACGAGCTAGAATCTGGTAATTGTGTAACTAATCAGTTGCCTCTGTATATTACGAAACAATCTTTAAATCAGTTTTCAAAAATATAATTATAAAATATACACGCTCTACTCGTCAACGTACATACACATTCTCGATGTATCTATTCATTCATCTTATACAGTACATACTTCGTGCTAAAATACACCGTCGACGATCATGCAATCGATCATGCATCGAAAACAAATCCTTGATATATAGAGATGGACTTATCTAATTCTTACGTGATTGACATACGTTTGAATTCTAAGGCCCGTCTCCCGTATTTGGCAATCACTTTTGCAGCTTAGGTTCACTATAGTGGCTATAATGTACAGCCTAACATTCTGACAACCTGACTTTGAAGGACTTTCTCTACGTACTTATAGCTTCAATAGTGACTGCTGAATATTCGGCTTAAGGATTATACTCGCCTGGATGCATGAATGAACATTAAAACATTATAATACATAGTTTAAAAATTTAATCACGCGAGATCGTTCCCAACACTATAATTTTACTCCAAAGGAAAGAAAAAAGGATACTAATTGCTACTGATAAGGCTTTGTACTATAATTGATACATATAAAAGTTGAACAGCTGCGTCTAATTGTCCAGCTGTTTTTCAGCGGAAGTGCATAAGATATCGAAGAACAACCTCGTAGAAATGCCAGTGATTTTTTACCAGCTACGTTTTATCAGACAAACGATTAAAATGCAGAGAGTTCGCACAGGGAAGAAAGGGATGGAGATTGATGAAAAAATCTTCAAAATTTTGGAGAAAAAGAAGGAAAATTCAAATCCATTGTTGGCTGAAGTATCCACTCTGCCCTGTGGTCTCCCTATTATATTTGTCTCGCGGTCGCAGGGCCGGACAGAAATTGTTGTTAATTTCGCTATCGCCCCTCTTCCGTTTTCTCGAATCTCATTATGATGTGTCATTCTAATGTTATACACAAAAGGTTTAAGTCTCTCCCGGAAACGTTGATGTGTATAATCAAGTGCACGCGAGGCAAAACTCGCGAGCATAACAACCACTTATGTATCAGTGGTAAATTGAAGGTGAACGAAACGAAACGAAACGAAATAATGCCTGTCAAACATTGAGAGAACACTGTATACTCGCGCATACAGATACAGCTAACGATGGTGTGGTATATACACAGATAAACTAGACGTATCATAGGCGTATTTGGACGATGTCGAAAACTTTCGTAATCAGCCACGCGATCGTACGCGACGTAAATATAAATTGATTCAGTCTACCGATGGCGGTCGCGCGGAACGGCGGCGCTGAATATAAATCTATCGAGTGATACGATTATTTGAAAATATTTTTACGATGTCGAATTGGTATTATTTACTCAAACGGTCTATGATACGAACCAGATGCTACAGTACCGGATCATCGCTGAAGTTCCATACAGAAAAACGAGGCATAATTAGTGTTTCTGAAGAGGCTCATTACCGCGGGAAAAATGTCATCATAGCTTCTTCAGTGCCGAACAAAGTACAATTCTCTTCATATGCAACGCAAAGTAGATTACGACTTAGCCAAGACAATGTTCTTGGCAGTGGATATGGAGACATAAACATTCCGCAGGAATTTTTACACGAATATGTATGGAAAAACCTTGAACGATGGCCGAACAAAACCGCTACGGTAAGGATCGAGATAGACACAATCTAATCACGTTTTGAGAACAATCATCATGACCACCGGAGCAGATTCCGAACATCCAGCACGCCAGCTACCCTGTGGTTGAATTTGTTTTTATAGCGAAATAAATCATGATCCTAATCATGCCAAGATAGATATAGCCAGATAGATATACATTTATTGAGATTGGCCTAAATGACCAACTTGGAGTACGGAATATAGAGTTTTCCAGAGGAATCAAATGTTCACTCTGGTCAACAGATCATGCCGAGGTCTAAAGAACGTACCTTAGCCCTTAGGCCTCACTTCCTCTTAGATTGTTCAGTATTTTGATGATCTGGTTTGTATGGACTATGGAGTGCGATATAACAGAAATTTTAATTTTATACACACATGTCGGTATAACAAGCGTAATCATTCTTGCGATAAGCAGCTGAAAACAATGTATCATTGAACTTTCATATCGCAGCAAAGTCAATGTCAGGAATATGTATACACTTGAGGATTTAAAAATGAAATTTTGACAGCCATTACATCGCTTTATATTTCTTGGGGAATTGAAACGCAGCAATATTTTTATCAACATATAATATCGATGCAACTCTCAACTAAAAAAATCACTGTGAAAATCCAGTTGGCAATATGGATTTCCATTCTGATAAACCAAAGACAACTTATCAAGCTTCGCATCATGTATGTGACACAACAACGTCAATTAACGGACAATTCAACCATCTCATCCATAATATAATATTATGTGTACTGGCGAAGTTATAAAATTATGTTTGTGATCTGGAAAGGTAAGTGTAGATATGCGTTGATTACAATCTAACAATCGTACGTAACAATTACATGTAGTTGGGAGGTTTATCTCGAGTTAGATATGCTGGACATTTAATTGAAGAGAATTAAGAAGAGATATATATGCGGACTATTTGATTGAGAAACAAACAAACAAACAAGAATGCGAATTACGTGCCTGAATCTAAGTCAAGGGTGCTGACTGTGACTGAATACATATAAACACGTTGGATAAATAATATGCACACGTTTCTCACTGACTGCAATCACTGTGAAAAAGAAGAGAAATAATAATGTTCCATTCTAGGCTAAGAATCGTCGATACGTTTCACTCGTCTAAACTTTTCTAATTCCGATAATATTTTTCTCTTGTTTAATTACGCAGCGTTTGGGGCTGGCTTAGAGCAACGGCCATACCGTTAAGCTTCAGCTTTTCCATATTCGGTTTTTTCCACTGGATGATGAAGCATACCGTGGCAATAGATTCACCGTATTTTCTCATTTTATGTACTCATAATTCGATTAGTGTGACCGTAACGTAATGCATCGAATTGATGGATATATTTTTATTTCTTAGGTCTGCTCAACAACTGGTAAATCATACACGTACTCTCAATTGCGTACATTGAGTGGGAAATTCGCATCATCCCTGAGAAAATGCAAATTGTATCCCGGCAGCACCATCTGTGCCATTATACCAAACATTCCAGAATCTACGATAATGATCTTGGGAACATCGGAGGCTGGGATTAGAGTAAGTTTACTTCGACATCCACACGTGACTGTCCTACTTCATAATGGACGAGTCACAGGCGGTTCAAGTAGTCCGTCGAAGCGATACTCTCAATTATTATAGCATACAGGGTTTATTTCCTCTGGGAAGCTCCTAATGGAGATAAATTTTGTGCCAAAGAGTAATTAGATAAGAACAAGATTACAGTAATCAGATTTCTGCAGATTTGGTTTGCTGCAAATTTACTCATTTTTCAGATAACAATGAGCAATCCAATGTCCACAGCAAAGGAAATCGGTCGACAATTGATCAATTCTGAAGCCTCTGCCGTGATTACTGTTCCAGAGCAATACTCTGTTGTCAAGGAAAGCATTTCTGGAAATCCAAATATTAAATTGCCGATAATTGTGGTAGATGATTCAACAAACTCTTTACCAGATGGTAGCATCAGATTCGGCGAATTGATATCAGACTCCGTTGAAGTGTTCAGTGAGTCTAGAAGTCCGGGCAGCAATTCCGAGGATACTGTATTTTTACCATATTCTAGTGGCACAACGGGTCTGTCGAAAGGCGTGGAGTTATCGCATCGGTACATACAAATTATCCAAATTCGTATCCCAAAAGGGGTATCGTTTAGCATTTTAATTTACGGCTGAAATGAATCGAATTCAACTTTATCCCCTGTCTGTAGAAACATCGTTGCGAATTGTGAGCAACTCCACATCAAAGGAATCCATCCAGGATGCGAAACGACTGAAACACATCAGGATGTGGTTCCTGTGATTCTGCCGATATTTCACATTTATGGATTCACCGTATTGTTGATGAATTACTTGAGGTGCGGACACACGATTGTACAGAATCAGAATCCAAAAACCGAATTCTGCTGTCACGTTTTCCATGTGGTACATTTGGACAGATCTTATATTCTTCTTGCGGCACTATAACGGCAACATTTTGGTCTCTTTTTTTTCCTATTTAGTGTCGGAGCTAAGCTCGTCTTTTTGCGCAAGTTTAACCCTGAGGGTGCCCTGAAATGTTTGAAAGACTTCAAGTCCAATTTATTGTACGTGGCACCTCCACTGTTACTGTTCTTGGGGAACAGCGAATTGGTTACATCAAATCATTTACAGAGCGTTAGATACATCATGACGGGAGCTGCGCCAATTGGTTCGGAAAGTGTCCAACGGCTAATAACAAAGGCTGGTGACATTGTACTTACACAAGGGTTGGTACTTGTATTGCAGTATTCAATTTTCGAGTAGGTGATCAAATCTAGAATAATATGAAAAAGGTTGTCGCACACGTTGCCATGCTTTCGCAAAATTATTTATGATTCATGTAAATATACGAGTCACCTCTAGTTGCATATTACAATTAACATGACACCGCGCACGTCATATTTTATTTTGATATTTATTCTCTATTAGTTATGGACTGACCGAAGCTTCCCCTGTGGTATCATCGAGCGAAAATGGACTGGACAACATGGACGCGAGCGGATATGTTCTTCCAAATACAAACGTACGCATTGTTGGCATCGACGAGGCAAACACAGGTCGAAATATGGGAGTAAACGAGACAGGGGAGCTATACGTTAAAGGGCCTCAAGTGATGAAAGGTTATTACAAGAACCCGGAAGCCACGGCAAACACGATGGATGGGGAATGGTTAAAAACCGGCGACATTGGCTACTACGACGATGTCGGTAGGTCAAAATTGTTGGCAAAAGTTCCCGAACAATACCCGTAAAACATTTTTGTGCGTATCTATTAAGATTGAGATGCAAACCATTCTTTTGTCCCGCTTCATAATAGGTCACCTTTTCATCAAAGACAGGCTCAAAGAGTTAATCAAAGTAAAGGGTTTCCAAGTGCCTCCCGCTGAACTGGAAGAACTTCTGCGATCCCATGAAGACATATTAGACGCTGCTGTAACAGCGGAAGTACACCCTCAGTACGGAGAGATTCCAAAAGCTTTCGTGGTTCGCAAGCCCGGAATAAAACTTGACGAAAATAGAGTGAAAAATTTTGTCGCCGAACGCGTTCCAAAGTACAAGCAACTGGGATCTGTAAAATTTATCGATTCAATCCCGAAAAGTCCTGCGGGTAAAATTCTTCGACGGCAACTCAAGGACTTGTGAAGCTAACGCAATCGGGAAGCGAGAAAAATCAGACATCCGTCAGTTCTACGGAACCTAATAAAAATATTATATGTGCTTAAAATATTTGGTACGTAAATAATATTTCCATAAAATATAAAAAACATTCCCTTACAATATCCCTGTATCAAGAATTATTGAGATTATTGTACTTATAGGCAAGTTAGCACTGCAGGGACTGCAGGTCCCTCAATAAAGATATAACATAAATTTGAGTTATATCATCGAATGGAAATTAGACCGTTTTAATTTGGAACAGAATTATTCCGCTTGTTATTATTATTAGACAAGACAGTATACGTCGACATAATTTATGCTAAAATGTGACAAGCCCTCGGAATCATTTACACTGATAATTGATATACCTATGGGCAGAGATGTTGAGTGATCAGTATTTGAATTGGAATAGGGATGGGCAAATGGAAATTATGGGCTTGGCACTTGGAAAGGGAGGATGGAATATTACCTTCAATATAATTTTAAATTGAAAGAAAAATTAAAATTACGTGGCGAAAACAAAACAAAAGGAGTATCGACCGAGATATCAGACAAATCAGAATCTTCAGAATATGGTTTTGGATTAATTGTGGCGCGTGAGAAAACTGCATTGTTTATGTACCATAAGTGTGTGTATGTATTTCTAGTATACCACACAAAAATTTGTAAAGCGTGGTCAGCGCGTATCTTTTATTGTACAAATTACATGATGGTAAATATTTTTAATTGCTGGAATAATTGTTGTGTATGTACCAACGTAATAAAAACTCGCGATGATTTTCCACATCCAACTAGACCAACGAACATTTCATGAATCAAAGTATGTCTTTAGATGATTTCGATAAGTTATTATCATTATATGTGCGTCATCTTATTTTGTCCAGATTTTGAATACAATGTGAAAGTGAAAAATGAAACGATTCGCTTTTCTATAAAATGAGCAGGACAATTCTAATTTTTCACGATACCTACATAATTTTATTAACTTCTTCCATGTCTTAATCTATCTAATAAAAAAGTTTTCATGTCAATTTTTTCTGATTTCTGAATCAAAGTAAAAATTGGTTTCTTAGAATAAAAATCCCTGCCATTCAAAAGTAAAACGGTTTGCCGTGCGTGACTCAAGGTACTCGCCAGCGCTACTCCATTAGGCGCATAAATGAAGGTGAACTGGTGAACGAATAAGCGAGCAACCATTCAAAAGGGAACCTGGTACTTTACTCATACATACATATGGGGTATTCCACGTGAAGTAGACCGGTTTTTGGCCAATGGTCATGGAATTTGACGCAAATGCAGATTTGGGTTCTTTGTCACTATAGAAATCGCCACCACAAGTTGAAGATTTTTGACAAAAATTTTACGAGAAATATGGCGCTGGTAATTATTCAGAAAAATATTTTCAACTCCATATATCGCAGCGATCCGTGAACGAAAACATGACTTGTCATAGTGCATTTTACTCGCAAAAATGAGCACTTTCCAACCATGTAACAATCAAATTGCATCTGAAATTTCCAAAAATTAAAAACTCAAAAAACGTGTATTTCCACCAGGAGGGTCTAATGGATTTTCTTGAAATTTCCACAGAAATTACTTCAAATCAAAACAAAATTATCGCGAAAGTTTCAGCAACAAATGCGCCATATTTCTCGTAAAAATTTTTTCAAAAATCTACAACTTGTGGTGGCGATTTCTCTAGTGACAAAGAACCCAAAGCTGCATTTGCGTCAAATTCCATGACTATCGGCCGAAAACCGGTCCACTTCACGTGGAATACCCCATATACATGAAGACAGGTAAGGTGCGTAGCACATGACACACACTCACTTGGCGCAGTGATTATACCATCCGCGCAGTACTACGCGGCACAATAAATTCCTTCAGTGTGCCGGTCGCAGTAGCACGAAGCGCATGTATCGCGCGATATCACTTCGTTAATACATAGATTAGACATAGACGATGTCAAATTGGTGTTATTTTCTCAGACGGGCGGTAATAAAACCGAGATATCTCGATATCGGTTCACGAATTGGATCCCACTTTCGAAAACGAGGTACATTTAGTGTTGATGGAAAAGCTTACACTGGCCGTGGGATCAAAGCAGTTACGGATGCGGCAGCGTCGAACATGTTACGAACCTCTTGTTCGTACACAACGAACAGTAGATTGAGGCTGAGCCAAGACAACGTTGTCAGCAGTGCGTACGGAGATGTGAATATTCCACCGGAATTGTTACACGAATATGTGTGGAAGAACGTCGATCGATGGCCGAATAAAACAGCAACGGTAGGGATCAAGACGGGAACCATCTAATATGTTGTTATTGATTTTGATGAGTACCGGAAGAAATTTTGAACATGCAGCAAACCAGCTACAGCTACTACAGCCAGTCATTGCTAAAGATCGGCATTTTCTTTCCCATTGAATATTGTGATCATATCCAGGCAGTTGAGTGGAAGTCAGGATTTTTGATTCAAGACTTTTGAATAACAAGTGCTTCGTCATGTTTGGTAAATTCAAGACAAAACCATACACATAGTTCGATAAATATGGAACTCTTTGAAATAGAAAAGTTTGCCATGATTGCCCGTCAACTAGGAATTTGAAAGATCTTAGATGAAGAGAAAGTCGGAGGTACATTGTAGGGACTTGAAAATTTATGAATTTTGAGCATTTGAATGTTCGGGATTCCAGACGTCAGCATGAGCATTCATACTTCGTTTCATTCATATTGCCCATTAGCTTCTCAATTTTATATTAAACTGTAACTAGCAGTTAATTACATTTCTCACACCAGAACTCATAAAATCACTTATGTGATCTGCAAAAGTAAACGTTAATATACTAACTGCAATCCGAATCATGTAAAAATTACATACATACTTACGTAGGTAACCGTTAGACCACCGCGGTTTGGCAGGACCTTTATTTCCCGCTAAAAGTCCCAAAAACTTGTTACCGTTTCTTGGATTTAACCTGAATAAAGTTTGCTGAAGGTTAATAGATACACAAATCAATGACTGTTGAAAAAAATCGAATGAATAATTCATTCACGCTTGATTACTCATTGGATCATTTCAATTCAGTTAGCAACATGTATGGTATATGCACACCTATATGGTAGTGTAATCAAAGTGTTATCCAATCGTATTCTCTAATGTATGGTCGGATAAATTTTCATTTGATAGGTTTGTTCAACGACGAGTAAGTTCTACACGTACTCCCAATTGCGAACGTTGAGTGGAAAATTTGCAACTTCACTGAGAAAATTTGAATTGTGTCCCGGGAGTACTATCGCTACTATCTTACCAAACATCCCAGAATATCCGATAATTATCTTGGGAGCATCGGAGGCTGGAATGAAAGTAAGTTTATCTCGTTGCCGCAGGGGAATGCCCTACTAGAAAATGAGCAAGCCATAGCAATTCAATGGGGTGATCGTACTGGTGTTTATAATTATAGTGTATGTAGTACAAAGGGTTCCTTTTACCGCGCATGCCCGTAAATTAAAGTAATTTTGGTATGTAAAACAATGACAACAATCCTTTCCAGAAAAACCATTGAATTGACTAATAAAAAAATGACAGGATTCAGATTTCTGCAGTTTTGTCTATCAACTTACACTTTCCAGATAACAATGAACAATCCGATGTCCACAGCAAAGGAAATCAGTCGACAATTGCTGAATTCTGAAGCCTCTGTCGTGATTACTGTTCCAGAGCAATACTCGGTTGTCAAGGAAAGCATTTCGGGAAATCCAAATATTAAATTGCCGATAATTGTGGTAGATGATACAGCAAACTCTTTACCGGATGGTAGCATCAGATTTAGCGAATTAATATCAGACTCTGTCGACGTATTTAGTGGGTCTGCTATTTCGAATAAAAATAACGAGGACACTATGTTCTTACCATACTCTAGTGGAACAACGGGTTTACCGAAAGGCGTAGAACTATCGCATCGGTACCTACAGATTATCCAAAGTTAAACTGTCATACTGCCATAAATTGCCCAAACATAATCAGAAACAATTACCTATGAATAGACGATATAGATAGCATTATAATTGACGAGAATAAAATTTTACCTTATCTGGTATTTCTAATAGGAATATCATTACGAACTGTGAGCAGCTCCATGCCAAAGGAGTCCATCCGGGCTATGAAACGACTGAAACATATCAGGATGTAGTTCCCCTGATTCTGCCACTATTTCATATCTACGGATTAACTGTTCTGCTGATTAATTACTTGAGGTGCGTACGTACAGTTGTGCAGGATGAAAATCTGGAAAAATCAATTCGGCATTCGCCTCATTATACAGTTCATTTGGGTAGAGCTTCATTCTTTTCGTTTTTGCAGCGCTATAACAGCAACATTTTAGAATTCTTTTCATTTTCATTCAGTGTCGGAGCGAAACTCGTTCTCCTGCGCAAATTCAATCCAGAGGATGCCCTGAAATGTTTGAAAGACTTCAAGCCCAATTTATTGTACGTGGCACCTCCACTGATACTGTTCTTGGGTAACAGCGAATTGGTTACATCTAATCATTTACAGAGCGTTAGATACATCATGACAGGAGCTGCACCAATTGGTTCGGAAAGTGTCCATCGACTAATGACGAAAGCTGGTAGTGACACTGCACTTGCACAAGGGTTGGTTTTATCTGTTTTGAACTAATTTTCGAATTCATAACCAACCCCACAATAATATGCCAATGAAAACTGCACCCTGCGAGACGTCTATAATAGTATCCAATGTTATGCCATGTGATAAATGAAAGGTCGCTGCCACTGGTATGATATTTTATTCTTAGCTATGGGCTAACGGAAACTTCTTCAGCGGTATCAACGAGCGATAATGGGCTGGACAACTTGAACGCGAGCGGATATGTTCTTCCAAATACAAACGTACGCATTGTTGGCATCGACGAGGCAAACGCAGGTCGAAATATGGAAGTAAACGAGACAGGGGAGGTGTACGTTAAAGGGCCTCAAGTGATGAAAGGTTATTACAAGAACCCTGAAGCCACGGCGAACACGATGGACGGGGAATGGTTAAAAACCGGCGACATTGGCTACTACGACGATGTCGGTAGGTCAAAATTGTTGGCAAAAGTTTCCGAACAATATCCGTGAAACATTTTTGTGCGTATCTATTAAGATTGAGATGCAAACCATTCTTTTGTCCCGCTTCATATTAGGTCACCTTTTCATCAAAGACAGGCTCAAAGAGTTAATCAAAGTAAAGGGTTTCCAAGTGCCTCCCGCTGAACTGGAAGAACTTCTGCGATCCCATGAAGACATATTAGACGCTGCTGTAACAGCGGAAGTACACCCTCAGTACGGAGAGATTCCAAAAGCTTTCGTGGTTCGCAAGCCCGGAATAAAACTTGACGAAAATAGAGTGAAAAATTTTGTCGCCGAACGCGTTCCAAAGTACAAGCAACTGGGATCTGTAAAATTTATCGATTCAATCCCGAAAAGTCCTGCGGGTAAAATTCTTCGACGGCAACTCAAGGACTTGTGAAGCTAACGCAATCGGGAAGCGAGAAAAATCAGACATCCGTCAGTTCTACGGAACCTAATAAAAATATTATATGTGCTTAAAATATTTGGTACGTAAATAATATTTCCATAAAATATAAAAAACATTCCCTTACAATATCCCTGGATCAAGAATTATTGAGATTATTGTACTTATAGGCAAGTTAGCACTGCAGGGACTGCAGGTCCCTCGATGAAGATATAACGTAAATTTGAGTAGCGAATGGAAATTAGACCGCCTTAATTTGAAACAGAATTATTCCACTTGTTATTATTATTAGGCAAGATAGTGTACGTTAACATAATTTATGCTAAAATGTGACGAGCCCTCGAAATCATTTACACGGATAATTGATACACCTATAGGCAGAGATGTTTAGTGATCAGTATTTGAATTGGAATAGGGATGGGCAAATGGAAATTATGGGCTTGGCATTATGTCATACTTCGAGAAAAATCGATTTTTCATGTTTAAACGAAGATTTCACTATGAAGGACGAAGCACAATTATCCCAACATTTTTTTTTTTTTTTTTGAAAAGTACACTTTTTTCCGATGCATTTCATATGGTCATATTTTGTAATCCGATTGATAGATTCAGAGATACAGGCGTTTAAACGTTTGACGATCGTCGGGAATTGCGAATTTTCAAAAATATGTAAATCGAAAACGAATTCGGATAAAAATTTGAAAAAAATCACAAGCACTCCTTTCAGTCTACCGAATACTAGAAAAAAATATGAAAAAAATCGAGAGGGGTCAGGGTCAAAAGATGTCCCGGTTGGCGTGGAATTCCCCATATATACATGAAGTCAGATATGGTGCATAGCACACGACACACGCTCACTTGGTGCAGTGATTATACCATCCGCGCAGTACTACGCGGCACAATAAATTCCTTCAGTGTGCCGGTCGCAGTAGCACGAAGCGCATGTATCGCGCGATATCACTTCGTTAATACATAGATTAGACATAGACGATGTCAAATTGGTGTTATTTTCTCAGACGGGCGGTAATAAAACCGAGATATCTCGATACCGGTTCACGAATTGAATCCCACTTTCGAAAACGAGGTACATTTAGTGTTGATGGAAAAGCTTACACTGGCCGTGGGATCGACGCAGCTACAGATGCGTCAGCGTCGAATATGTTACGATCCTCTCGTTCGTACACAACGAACAGTAGATTGAGGCTGAGCCAAGACAACGTTGTCAGTAGTGCGTATGGAGATTTGAATATTCCGCCGGAATTTTTACACGAGTATGTGTGGAAAAACGTCGATCGATGGCCAAACAAAACAGCAACGGTAGGGATCGAGACGGAAACGATCTAATATTATGTTGTTGATAATGTTGATGAGTACAAGAAGAAGTTTTGAACATGCAGCAAATCAGCTACTGTAGATATTTGCAGTCGTTGCTGAAAATCGGAATTTTCTTTCCCATTGCATATCATGATCATATCCGGGCAGTTAAGTAGAAATCAGGATTCTTGGTTCAAGACTTTTGAATAACAAGTGCTTCGTCATGTTTGGTAAATTAACAACGAAACCATATCTTGATGGACAAAATATATATTGGTACACATCTTCGATAAGTTAATGGAACTCTTTGGAACAGGAAAACTTGCCATGATTGCCCGTCGACTAAGAATTTGAAAGATTTCAGATGGAGAAAAAGTCGAAGGTAGATTTTAGATACTTCAAAATTTATGATATTTAAGCATTCGAATGTTCGGAATCCCAGACGGAAGCATGAGCATTCATACCCGTTTCATTCATATCGCCCATTAGCTTCTCAACTTTATATTTGTATTAATCTGTAACTAGCAGTCAAGTCTGAACCACCTAACCCGACATTTTTCACACCGAGACTCCCAAAATTATAATACTTCTGTGATCGACAAAAGTGAACGTTAATACCCTAACTGCAATCCGAATCATGTAAAAATTACATACATGCTTACACACACATACTACATTAAATTTGAAGGATCATATGTGGGCGACTAGGTGGTCTAGTGGCGTAAGACCCCGGATTGGCAGCCGGTGGACCCGGGTTCGATTCCCGGGCGCCTGATAATTCTTCTCGTTAAAAATTTCTAAGTCTTTCATCTTAGAATACATACTTACGTAGGTAACCGTTAGACCGCCGAGGTTTCACAGCAACTGCATTTCCCTCTAAAAGTCTCAAGAACTTGTTACCGTTTCTTGGATTTGACCTGAATAAAGTTTGCATCATGGGTGGCGCCCCTAAGAGATTTTTCGGCAGTCTAAAGGTTAATAGATACACGGACCAATGACTGTTGATCGAATGATTCATTATTTACGCTTGATCATACATGCACACCTGTATGGTATTATAATCAAAGTGTTACCCGATGGTATTGTCTAATAAATGGTCGGATAAATTTTCATGTGATAGGTTTGTTCAACGACCGGTAAGTTCTACACGTACTCCCAATTGCGTACGTTGAGTGGAAAATTTACAACTTCGCTGAGAAAATTCAAATTGCGTCCCGGGAGTACTATCGCTACTATCTTACCAAACATCCCAGAATATCCGATAATTATCCTGGGAGCATCGGAGGCTGGAATGAAGGTAAGTTTATCTCGTTGCCGCAGGTGAATGCCCTGCTAGAAAATCAGCAAGCCACAGAATTCAAGTGGGTCGTCGTACTAATGTTTATAATTATAGTTTACATAGGGTTCCTTTTACGGCGCGTGCCCGTAAATTATGAAGTAATTTCAGTGTCGCAAACAACGACAACATTCCTTTCCGGAAAAACCGTTGAATTGACTAACAAAAAGATGACATGAATCAGATTTTTGCGGTTTCTTCTATTAATTTACACTTTTTTCAGATAACAATGAGCAATCCAATGTCCACAGCAAAGGAAATCAGTCGACAATTGCTAAATTCTGAAGCCTCTGTCGTGATTACTGTTCCAGAGCAATACTCGGTTGTCAAGGAAAGCATTTTGGGAAATCCAAATATTAAATTGCCGATAATTGTGGTAGATGATACAGCAAACTCTTTACCGGGTGGTAGCATCAGATTCAGCGACTTGATATCAGACTCTGTTGAAGTATTCAGTGGCTCTGCTATTTCACAATCAGATAGAAATAATGAAGACACCATGTTTTTACCATACTCTAGTGGAACAATGGGTTTACCAAAAGGCGTGGAACTATCCCATCGGTACCTACAGATTATCCAAATTAAATTTTGTATAACTAGACCTAATAAACCAAAACAAATTGAAACTAAATGAGTGTATCAAAACCAGAATTAACACGAATTAAATAGATTTCGAAAGAATTGTGTGGCAATTCTTTTCGATTCTAAAGAATTGACGTACAAGTTCTTCGAATTCAGTTTAATTCTGTTTTTCACACACGCAATTCGGTTTGGTTTACTGGGGACGCAATTATCCATCAATAGACGAAATGGATAGCATTATAATTCACAAGGATAATCTATAATCAAATTCTACCTTAACCCGCGTTTCTATAATAGGAACATCATTACGAACTGTGAGCAGCTCCATGTCAAAGGAGTCCATCCAGGATGTGAAACGACTCAAACATATCAGGATGTAGTTCCCCTGATTCTGCCGATTTTCCATATCTATGGATTAACCGTTTTGCTGATTAATTACTTGAGGTGCGAATGAATCCAGTTTATTCGCCTTCGACATACAGTGTATTTGGGTAGAGATTCGACTCAGGGTGGCGACAATTTAGCTGAAATGAAGTTTGACTTTTGCCTCTAGAAAATGCGTTATTCGTCCCTTTATTTCCAAAGATTCCGAATAATATCGAGAGGTTTCGGTGAATGAGAAGTCAAAAATTGTCCTACCTCATTGCGTTCAATAGAACTATACCTATGAAAAAAAGTTTTTCATTGATAATACCAACTAAAAACAAATTCCCCTCGAGCCCTGCGATTCCCTGTGAAATTCCCTGACTTCTCCCGACGATCAAAATTCCCTGACTATTCCCGATTTTTCCGGTTTGTCGCCACGCTGTTTATTCTCTCCTTGCAGCATTATAACAGCAACATTTTAGAATCCTTTTCATTTTCATTCAGTGTCGGAGCGAAACTCGTTTTTCTGCGCAAATTTAGCCCCGAAGGTGCCTTGAAATGTTTGGAAGACTTCAAGCCCAATTTATTGTACGTGGCACCTCCACTGATACTGTTTTTGGGAAACAGTGGATTGGTTACACAGCATCATTTGCAGAGTGTCAGATACATCATAACAGGAGCTGCGCCAATTGGTTCGGAAAGTGTCCAACGACTAATTACGAAGGCTGGTGGTGATATTGCAGTTGCACAAGGGTTGGTTTCATTTTATCAACCTACCCACAATAATATACCAATGAAAACTGCATTCTGCGAGATGTCAAGTAGCATGCAGTGTTTAGACGTCATGATAAATAAAAGCTCACTGCCACTTATATATTTCATTCTTAGCTATGGGCTAACAGAAACTTCCCCGGCGATATCAACGAGCAATAATGGGCTGGACAACTTGGACGCGAGCGGATATGTTCTTCCAAATACAAAAATACGCATTGTTGGCATCGACGAGACTAACACAGGGCGAAATATGGGGGTGAACGAAACAGGAGAGTTGTACGTTAAAGGACCTCAAGTGATGAAAGGTTATTACAAGAACCCAGAAGCCACGGCGAACACGATGGACGGGGAATGGTTAAAAACCGGCGACATTGGCTACTACGACGATGTCGGTAGGTCAAAATTGTTGGCAAAAGTTGCCGAACAATATCCGTGAAACATTTTTTTGCGTGTCTATTAAGATTCAGCTGTAAACCATTATTTGTTCTCGCTTCATTATAGGTCACATTTTCATCAAAGACAGGCTCAAAGAGTTAATCAAAGTAAAGGGTTTTCAAGTGCCTCCCGCTGAACTGGAAGAACTTCTGCGATCCCATGAAGATATATTAGACGCTGCTGTAATAGCGGAAGCACACCCAGAGTACGGAGAGATTCCAAAAGCTTTCGTAGTTCGCAAACCCGGAGTAAAAGTTGACGAGGATAAAGTAAAAAATTTTGTCGCCGAACGCGTTTCGAATTACAAGCAGCTGGGATCTGTGAAATTTATCGATTCAATCCCGAAAAGCCCTGCGGGTAAAATTCTTAGACGGCAACTTAGGGACTTGTGAAACTAATGCGAGCGAAAAGTGAGAAACGATTGAAAATCCGTTTGCTTTACCAAAAATATATCGTATAAACTGTTCAATGAATTTAGCAGTTGGTTGTTTTTTTTTTTTTTTTCAATGTTTCTCTCTACGGTGATAAATCTCGTACACGGCGAGTTGGCAGCGTTATAGTGTAACATTTACGGATAGACCATGAGCAAAAATGTATTTTTATATCACGTTAACCTTTTGTCAACCCCCTCCTTATGTTATACAAATTAAATTCAACACATTGGATATTATTTGTTGATTTCGTATTTCACATTCCTAATATTTTGTAATTACCAATTGTAAGTACACAGGATTAATTAATCAAGATAATCAACGTGTGTTGCTGTACCCAGAACTCGGATGGACTAGTTGTGAAATGGTATGTATAAGGTAAATCTTTTTGTTTTCGTTTTTTTTTTTTTTTTTGTTTTTGTATTTTTATTGAATGTTGCGAATATATACAAAGGGAACTAATAATAACTATTACATGATATAACTAAATAAACAAAAGTAGCTATAAGAATTGTAACATATGTTATTTTATTAATTTAAATAATAATTTCATAACTGAACCTCAGGTGCGCTGACGTTAATTTATACGAATTAACAACTCACTCGCTTAATGTCAATTACAAATCACACAACGCGTCTGTGATACCTTAACATATCTAGACAATCGCACTTTCAGTTGGTTACTTATTAAAATCCCCATATCGAAGTTGTCAGGCTAGGCATTGAACATATTCATACATACATGCAAATATATATTATACATATATGTATTGATGATGGAGAGGTGGTCTAATCGTTCTTTGATTTGAGAATTATTTTATATGTCTCAAAATGGTCGTGAGAACAAGTAGTAAGAAATTGATGTCCCATTTCTTTTCATCATTTGAATGATGAAATATTGAATGATTTATATTTCTTCAAATTCATAAGAGCCAATCTCTGCGATATATCAATTTTAAATAGGTAGCACCTATTTATGAAAACAGTTTTATTTTTAACTCGTATTGTATTGATACTCCGAAAAATATGATATAAATTAATTCGAGATATTAAATTCCTCTATGTTAGATGAACTCTTTGTCTTCGGTATTCACCGCTCGACATTGAGCGAATATATTCCATAAGAATTATTCAAGGCGGGTCATAGCGATATAAAAAATACAGGTTTGAAAACCACTTTCTCGCCCCACCTCTGCTAATTCTAATGAATCAAATTGTATTAATTTAAGTATTCAATTTTAATTATTTTTTTTTTTTTTATAAAAAATATTTTCAGCATCGGACACATGCCCCGAAACTTTATTAGACAGTCTAGATATCAAATGAAAATGGCAGTGAAATGCCTGATCCTCATTGCCTCTTAAAAACCTATACAAGACAGTTTGTCGGAGTTTGAATGATTCAAAAGTGTAAAGCTTACTCTCCGAATTGCAATGATGCTTTTATTGCTTGTCAAATATCTCCAGCCTCTAATTTCTCCATGGAAATCCATTTGTTATATATATATTTATATATAATATATAATATAATACATGCAGCATCGAGTAATACAAGACACTTTGGTGGAAGACGATAAAAACAAGTAAGATGGTTGCGTGAATTATAAATTATTTACTAATAAAGGAGAATAAACATCGCAAAGGTTCTGTTGTTTCAACTTTCACTTATATGTATGTGCGAACATGCTCCAGCTATTTTTGGTATAAACTGTTGAACATCAAGAAATCTAGTTTGTTATTTGATGGGGGTAATTGCAGTTAATAAATAAGGTATGAATAAATAATCAGAGAAACTCCGGGATGTAACTATATTAGCGAAAATAATTTTTTAGAGTGATACAATTTAAATATTTATGGATTCGGATGGTTTTTTAATCTTTCCTTAAATAGATGCTACCATCAAATTTGAATAAAGCCCATTAAAAGTGTCCTATATCACTCTTTACAACACCTCTTTAACGTCATATCATTTTCGTCAGTCCTTTTACAATAGATATACCCTCTGCCACCAGAAAAATAGAATTCTTAAAACTTAAGCTTAGCTCGTACATCTATCATACGACCTAAGTGTGTAACACGGGGAATAAGAGTGTCAAGTACCAAGAGTTTCACAATGGAATGAAGTTCCACTTTCTATTTTCAGATTCGCAAAAATTCATGCAGCAACATAAATTTCGAAACTCCTTCGAGTGAAGGCTTCACAATAAGAATAATCTTCATAATAATCTTAAAATTTGAAAAAAAAAAGACAATAAATTGCCATCCTTTATTCAAAGCTTCAAAGTTTCATCGCATGATTCATAGAAAATTCAATTCCATTGTTTGCACTGGTATCACATGCTTTTTTTCCCCATACTCTGAGACATGACTGTCCTTTAACAACAATAACTGATTATCGAGCGTTTGCAATAATTAGTTTGAATTCGATATATATATATATATATATTTATATATATCAAAAATATCCTTAGTAAAATAGAGAATTTTTATGTATAATGTATTTATATACTTTGCATTGTATTACACATTTTTGTTAAATATAATTAGTAGCTTTCATTTTAGGTTGCTGTTCTAGAGTAACAATTTTCAAAAGTTTTTCCCAACTACTTCCTGGTTTTTTTTTTTTTTTTTTTGTTTTTTCCTTTTTTTTTAATTCACGAGAACTAGCGGAGATACAGAGTGCCGAATAACAAATAAAACTTCAAAAAACCACACGTCAAGTTGCCCCATTTAATTAAAACAATTTAATAGTTTTGTTTTTGGTTTTTCTTTGTTTTCCAAATGAATTTCAATGCTTGATTTGATATTAAAACACATCACATATTGAAAACTTATACATAAATAGTAACGTTTCAGATCTTCTACGCATGGATATTGCTAATATATTTTATTACCATGGTCAAACGATTCGAACTTTACATTTCACATCGTATAAGATAGATAAAAATCTATCACACAGCCCTTTCTTGAATTTCTCCATTTTTATGAATACTTTTTATTGCAAATAACTTTCAATAATATCTTAAGCAAAAGTATTCATAACAATAGACATTTTGTACACCAATGTCTGTGCAAATGTTAACCATTCTCAATAAATAAAACTTAAAAAAGAGGAGAAAAAGAATAGATAAAATAGAGAAAAGAAAACTTCACTGTAACACTGTACGAGTTGATTTTACATTCTTGAAAAAAATGTTCATAAATAGAATAAATATAATGAATCAAAGTTCGGATCTTTCGACAGAAATTAATAATGTTTCTTGATAATATTTACAGAGTATACCGAAAGAAGTAAGTTGTCTCGCTTATGTGACACAATAACTTTTGTACACTTGACGAGATTGATTTGAGGTTGAAAAAGACAGAAGAACATGCGCCCAACTCTATCCTGTTCAGAATCAACCTTGTCAAGTGTTCAAGATAAAATATCCACAAAATGCTGACAGTCCATGGAAAAGGTCTTTCCGTTTACAATGACATCCGACACTCTCTCCTTGCTTACTTAGGTTCTACTATACAGTTGAGCTATCCCTTAGCAGACAGGCTTTCTTGCCCATGCAGAGGCATTTTTAATTTACCTTAATATTTCGTCAGGCATAAGTAGTAGTAGTTGTAGTTATGGTGGTAGTAGCAGTAGTAGTAGTAGTAATAGTAGTAGTAGTAGTAGTAGTGGTAGTAGTAGTAATAGTAATAATAGTAAACCATAAAGGGCAAAATTGAGAAAAAAAAATGGTATGCATATATAATTTAAATATTTTTGTTATTTTGCACTCTTTGAAGTTTACCGGATGAAGAGAGAAAAAAAAGTCTTCTAATAGATGGTATTTGAAGCATCAGGAGTACCCCTAATACATATTTTGCTAAAAACAGCAACAATTTAATATTTCTTAATGGTGGCAAATGCTGTTGGTTGACAATATGTGGCGCGCGGGTCTCAGAAACTGTTTTATTATTGTAACTCACCACTCGTAATAAAACTAAGGAATCTTAAGCAAATCAAGATTGTTATTATTTATTAATTATGTACATTATGATTATGTTGTAATAAATAAGCTCAACGCATATCCTAAAATTGAATTAACTATTTATACTTAATTTCGTATATGTATAATTACAGATTACTATTATGCTTCTCGTCCGAGATGCATTGTATGTATAATTAAAAGGTAAAACGCTAATCATCCTTCTAAACCTAAGAGTATAGATAAATATGCCTGAGAGTAATGGATATTAAAGGCATAACAAAGTCTAGCTGATTCAACACTACCGTATCCTTCATCCATTTTACGCATTTTCGTTTCGTTCAGAAAATCTACATATATATCTGAATCTCTATATAAGATTGATAAAAAAGATAAAAGTAAATTACAATTTAACAATGATTTTTATTCTACATATCGGGATGAACAAGGCAGTGTTATAGGTATTGTAAGTTCTCTATCAGAAATAAGCAATATCTGCGCATTGATATCCAACACTCTTTTCTTCTAAAACTCTCAGCCTAAATTATATATATATGTAAAAAAAATTAATTAGGTAGCGCTGATATGGTTCTTTTTAGGTATTTATTAACTTATCTTTATATACCGTTGTAAGTCATTTTAGCGTATTAGGTCAATAATAACTAATATGTTCTCACATTGTTTAGGCACTTTTCTTAGTGAACATTGATATATTCAGTTGCATTAGATCCTTTGCTACAATAAGCATAAAGAGTTATCGGACCATTCATATCATTTTAGTTTCTCTTTTCATTCTCTTATTTTATTTTTAGTATCACTGCTTGGCCTGTACAAATTACATCCGAAATTTTTCAACGTTTTTTATTAACTTTCAAACGTTGCGAATTCGTTTCTTTTAATATTTGATTAGATTTTCATTTATTTTTTCTTGGTTTTTTTTTTTGTTTTTTTTTGTTTCTATAAATACAATAGACTTTCCATATTCTTGCAATCGGAATAGTGAATATTAATCGCAGGCATTTTGCGTATGCCATAAATATTCCGTGATTGATTAAATGGTATTCTAATTAGGTCCTCTGTGCCTATCTATACATTGGGTAAGTTATTCAAATATATGATATCCTTTATAAATCAGTAACTAATTTATTGTTACAGTGTAATCACTTGATGTGGTATCAAAAGGATTCATTTTGACATCAATTTTATCTTTTTTAATACCCGGATTCAACAGCTTCATAACAATTTACGATGCAGATTTTAATTTATCTATCAGCTTTTAATGCGTTCATATGAATCAAGCATTCCATGGATCCACGTGAAAATAAAAATGCGCACTCTTTTATCTCACATTCCGATCTATTACTAAGAAAAATATGTTAGAAAAAGAAAAGACAAAGAAAACCGATTCTGTACAACTAATAAAAATCGCAATACACGCGTTATAACACAGTAGTATAATGATGTGAAAATATTAAGGTCTCGATATATCAATACAGAAAATGTTCAACGCTCTTGCTAATAAATAATATGCGTAATCACAATTCAATAACCGTAAGCAAACAAAACTTATGTGACTTTTTTTTCATTTCATTCTATTTTCATTTTTCAAGTAAGGTGTAAACGCAGCAACTAGTGGTACTAAAACCTAAAAGATACGTTAAGATGAGATTTTTTATGATTTTTTTTTGTTTTGTTTTACTACAATGTAAAATAGTCACGACAGGGATGATTTTGATGCATAATGCACATGGTCCAATGAATCGTGAAAATGATGAAAAAATTTTTTCTATTATTTCATTTATCAGTAGGTCTGGTAATTGTTTGGGGTATCACGGTCAAAGATCTTGGAATTTTTGGCAATATTGGAATCGTATTCGGAGGCTTTGTCGTGACTTGAATAGACTTTGGTAAATTCAAGTTACTCAACAAATGTTGCGTCGGATTATTCTCGTTGGTCAATGATCGAACGTCACAAATTAGGGGTTCGAAATCACTTCTGCTTTGTTTACTCAGCATTTCTTGTTGCATTCGTAAATGCTTTTGAAATTGCGTGTGAGCAGCCATTTGTGCTTTTTGATATTGTGTGGCCGGTCTGCTACTGCTGCTGCTGCTACCGCTGCCGCTGTTTTGTAAGCTCGACGGAGACACAGGGCCACTACTGTTAGTCGTAGTCAAGTTAAGATTTGGCATTATTTGTTGTTTATCGTTAAGCATCTGCTTCTGCCTTTTCAAGTTCTGTAATTTTTTGTATTCCGGTTCGCTAAGCTGAAACACTTTGCCACCCGACATCACTGGCATTCGATTGTCTTTGCGCTTTGAGTTATTAACATTACTACTCGTGCTAGTCGATGGCAAATTTAAACGATGTAAATTCGGCGGAGGTTTTTTAATAATAGACACACCCGAATTTAACTTTAATATACGCGGCGGACTTGTTTTTGTTGAAATCGAAGAGACGGAGGTTGGAACATGTGAACTCATCGTAGTATTTGTAGAGAAAGAACTGGTACTGGGCATGGAAAGTCTGTCTCTTTCCATAACAAAACCGCCGCTCAATCTTCTGGGACTTGCAAACTCTGAGGAAATCGGTTCTAGAATTGGTTCGTCAACCTTTTCCGGCCCCTCGTAAGAGATCAGCCGATTTTGAACGGACGTAGAGTAGTTAATTGCGTTGCGAGACGCGTTCGGAGCTAATACCAAATCCCCGGATCTATAATACTTTTCCAAAAGTATCAAATGTCGGAGAAAAGAGCTTTGATTGCCGTACGGTCTTTGCAACTCTTGCCACAACAACTTAGTGTCTCTGTCGTACTGTATCATGGTTGCACATTTTTCCCACCCCTGGGGTGTAACTTCGCGAACATTATTGAATTCAACGTTTGCATGTAAATTCATTTCTTCTTCGCCAGGGAAAAGGGTGCGCACGCTGATCGAAGGGTTGGCCCCTAGTCTTTGAACAACAGGTGTAATATCGCTGTTTGTTCTAGCTCTCTTTGGTAGTCTTGTCAGAGTAACTTCTTTGTCCATAGCGAGTATTTCGACAAGATCGTTAGTGTTTCCCGAAGAGAAGGCTGAACTGTTATTATAGGCTTGGATATCTTGAGATTTTCGTTTCTTTAGATTCTCTATCGAATCTTCAACATTCAGAATTTGAATGTCGCGACAGGTACCGTCGTCTTGATTACGAATTTTCTCATTCGTCGAAGTTCGATTACCAAAGCTTTCGTTATCCGTCTCGAAGTTCATTCCTTCATTCTTATTTGGCTCGGGTGTTGACTTTTCTGAAGTTGAATTGTGGGTGCTGTCTAGGGACTTAGAGCTACCACTCTTACCTTGTCCATATTTAGATTTCTTTCGTTTCTCCTTGTCTTTGGCCGGTTGACTCTGGGAAGACGAGTCTTCCTCTTCATTCTCCAGTACTTCAATATTGTTGTAATGCAGAATCCTATAACACACAAGAAACCCTTAACGATCTCTAGATGAATATTATTTATTAAAATACAAATCTTTCGAAAAATTAGTCAACTTCAATCTCATCAGAGATACTAAAACTAAACTATTTTTCATCGGCAAACTGGGTTCAACAAATAACCAAATAAAATCATTATAATAACGATGTAAATGATATCGAATTTCGTAATACTTACTGCTTACGATAATTCTTGAAAAAAGATTTGTGGTTCGTGTTCATATTTTCAATATCTTTGTACTTGAGTTGTAGTTGGGTGAAATATCTGCAAAGTTTGCAAACGAATGTGCCAGCCGAAAGTGAAACTGGTATCCCTTGTTGTCTAAGACGATCGTTTAATTCCTCAGTTTCTGTAGCGACCAATTGATGCGTATGATTTCTGGCAAGCCTGCGCTTGCAGAGCGCACACGTTAGGAACCTCTCAATCTTCGAATAGTGATCTACACAGAGTGACATCGACGTATGCTGAGTCGACTCCCAGTCCACCTGCATTAGCAAAACATTCATTAAGCCAAAATATTGAAGTTATCAAAATAATTATTACTGAAATTCTACATTCAATATGTAAACATTGATTAGAGTAATTTTGGGGAATCAGGAAACGTCTGTCAACCCTATTAATGAAAAATTCTACGTATCATACTTGCAGAATAATTTGCAATTGTAATTTTCGTTAAAAACGACGTCTAGACGAATGTGGTTTATGATATAAAGTTCAATGAAAACTGTATCCAAACTAGAAATAGACAATTTCAAAAGTAAAGCGGTAATGGTGAATGCTGATTAATAGAAAATCAGAGTAATAATACTTGCCTGATTTTGTAGTCCAGCTTTAATTTTAAGCAGCCAACGTCTCTTGACGTGGTGTCTAGCCGGTTCTCTGCAATCTCTCGCGGAACATTTAGAGACCATTAATTGTCGATGTTGCCTTTGCGGTTTGCTTTGCACATTGGTAGGGCTGGTATTCGCCTTCGTTTATTTACACAATATAAGAATGATTAGTACGCCTGACAATGTTCCAGATTTATTTTTCTCGATTTTAAAGAAAGAGCAGTAAAGCTCTTTTTCTACTCTCAAAAATATCAAAAGTTTCCAAGAACATATGCACAGGGAGGATAATGATTCTTTTTACCTTTCGATCGACATGCCGATAACAGGCGTCGCACAGGCATGAATCCTTTGTCAAGTGCCTCTCGACATTTAATATCTTTTTACGTCTTTCGTCTGACTTCATTTGTGCCAAATGCATTGGTGTATCTAGCGAACCAAATTTTCCAAAGCAATAGCAACATACATCGGCACAGAGACGACCCGGGTGTATAGAAAATGAGGACGATTTCTCTGGGATGACAAGCGATTGACGATCTTTAGATGGTGTTTCTTCTGGATCTTCATCTGCAATTACAGAACGGTAATTATAGCAAAAAATAGAACACGTTGTGCTTATCAAGGAATCTAATTGATTCTAAATGATTTCTATACAAAGAATAGACGATAAGTATTCCAAAGATGATTGATAATTAAAAGAATGCTTCTTGTCAGTCAATTTCCAATCCTACTTATCGATGACTTTGTATAGAGAATATGGAAAATATTACAATATTCAAAATGCATGCTTGTTATAAAATCAAAGTTATTGTTTGAATTAAAAACTTGTTTACAACTGAAAATAATATTGGACAAAAGATTGCTGTATTCAATTTCTGTTTAATGAAAATATCGATAATTTGTTCGTTGATACGATCGAATGTGAATATTAAATGAGCAATAAATCTAAATACTTTCAGAATTCATTGGATACACAGCATTCCTTTTGATTGTTAAAATTTTGATTATCATAAACGAATTGTGAATTTGTTTTAGATTTGAATAAGCATGAGGAGAAAGAGGTGTGATTATTTAGTTATTAGAAAATGCCCGCAACCAAGATTACCGCAAGAATGTCTGTGATTAGTAGAGAACTTGCGGTTCGCACCGGAGCTGCTGTCGCCTAATCCGCTGGTTCCAAGCTGAAAGAAAAAGTTTGCTATCACATAAAGCATATAATTGATATTCCTAGATTACAAAACCTGTACTGTAGGTGAAATTATTAAGCATTCTTCGTAGGCTTTCATATTGTACTTTAATAAAACTTGGCATGTATTTTTTTTCTGACAAATTGGCTTCGTTCGTAAATAACCAGATCAAATTCTATGCCAATGGGTTGATTTTTAAACTTTTAATAAGTAAGACAATCAAACTATCAATCAATATTTCATTATAGAATGGAATAATCCTCAGGTGCAATCACCTATTGCATATTGGTAGATTGTTGAATAATTGTGCTAATTTAAATCCGTCAAATTGGATGAAACGAGTTTAAAAGAAACGAATTGTTTTGAGTCAATGCAAATAGGTGTGATCAAGGATAACTTAGAAATTGATAGTTATAAAGAATTCTTACCTCTTTTTGAATGGTGTAAAATTCTGGAGAGTCACCATCTCCGTCGCTGCGTCCTTGCTTCAATACCATTTTCAAGGGAGATCTGGATCGCTTCTTGTCCTTTTCTTTTTGAACCCTAATAACAGTTTTCAGAGTCCCTGTGTACTGTTCTTTTTTAGCCTTCTGGTGATTCAAACGTTCGGCGGCTTTTTCCAAAGACTCCAAGCCGAGTAGTCTGAGAATAGATTCTTTTTTAACTTTATCCTCCGGTGTTTCTAGTATTTTAGAAGTGACTGTAGCACTGCTCGAAGATTCGCTGGATGTTGAAGTTTCGTCTAAATCTTTCTGCAGATTCTCGGGTGTCTTTAAATTATCTTCGATGATTTTCTTATCGTTTTCCGATGCTGTTTCAGAATTTCTAGACTGATTTTCAATTATCTCTGGCAGCACTGGCATGTTCTCAGACTGTTTCTTGGAAAGTTCAACATTCTCCATCTCAAGTTTAACCATTTCCAAATCAGTTTCTGAATGACTACGATCGTTATCATTTTTCCCAGCTTTGCTAGAACTGAAAATAGTCTTAGTACCGCCTTCAGAAAATCCTCTAAAATTACCGCTGCCTTTATATCCTTTTTGATATTTCTCTGTCAGCGACTGAGTGTTTTCATTTATTTTAGCCACCTCGTTATCCAGAAGAGTTTCCTCTTTATTTTGCTGATCCGATTTCTTATTATCTCTTTTGCTACGTTTTGGTTTCTGGACAATCTGCATCTGCTGTTGTTCATCTTTACGCTTTTTCACTTCCCGACTACGGCGGGTTCTAATTAGAGGTCCTGTCGCCGTACCTCTTTCGTCCGCCTCCTGCTTATCAACTTCAGTTCTTTCCCCCTCATCTGCATTGGCTAATCCTTCAGGATTATTTCGTTTGCTCGAAGGTGATTCCTGACCATTATCATCAGCTTGCAAATCTATTTGCTTAGTTATTTCCGGTTTATCAGAATCTTCTGATACATTGATACTGGATCTACTTTTATCAACAATTTCAGGATTGTGAACAACGGTCTCCTGGGATTTCCGCCCTGATTCAGCCTTCCTTTGTCTATCTCTAGCCCTCAAAACCCGTTTGTTTTCTTCGTTTAAAGATATCTGTTGTTCATTGGCAGTTATTTGTTTCTCGATATTATCTACCTGTGAATCTCTCTTCATTATGCCTTCACCAGCAGATAGATTTGTTCGAGAAGCATCGACAGACACCTGCGGATTTATTGCTCGGTTGTTAGTTTGATTTTCAGATGAAGTTTCACCCGAAACTGACGAATTTTGATTGTCTTCAACGATGTTACCGAGTTCCTCAATGCTTTCCAAGTTCTGATTAGTCTTTTTCTCGCTCATCAACTCATCATCTTGGTTTATTTCTGCCCGATCTTCACCATTTGAATTTTCTTCCACATTTAAATTCCGCAAATCAGTACTCCCTTCTATATTAGAAAAGTGCGATAGCTTGCTTTGAGATAGTTGATCTGATGATTTATCTGCATTTCCATGCGATAATTCTGATGTTACGGATAAATTTTGACTACTGTGAATTATTTCTTGACTATTCACCGTAGATTCGTAACTATAAACCGGATCTTGGTTTTTAGAAGAGACAGTGCTATTATTTCTGCGACGTTCAGCATCCTCTGCAGATTCCTGGCTGAATTTTTCGAAGTCTAAAGTTTCCTTAGAATAGACAGAATCGCTTTGGGGTATTTCCTTGGCTGCCAAAACTTCGCTAATCTCTGGCGTCATGTTCAATATGTCAGACTCGGTGAACGAAGATTCCAAAGCCTCTAAAAACCGATTGGTATCCGCTTCCGTATCCACGATGTCATTGAAGTCTTCATGGGTTGAATTTTTATTACAATTTTCAGACCTTGATTTCGCATTTTTGTCTGAATTTACACTCGACGAACGAATCTTGATGTTTTCGTGAAATTGCTCTTTCGTAGATCCGACAATCTTTGAAGTTTCAGTTTCGCTTTCAGCAACCAGTCTCTCTACTTCCCTAGAAATACTCTCCAGAGTTTCAGATTCCTCAGACTGCATTGTAGTATTTAAACGACCTTCATTTTCTGCATCGTCGGTTTCAACAATTTCCACATTGTCCGAAATTGTCGGTAATTTACCCTCTGACCCAGTCGATTTTGGCGCAATATTTACATGTTCCGGTGTAGTAGCTACCGATTCAGAACCATCTTTCAACTCTTCCTTGAATATTTCATAATTCAGTGTACAATTTGATGAATCTTTGTTGCCAGATGCTGAATCGCTACCATTATTTGTCGAATTATCAACGTTTTGAACAGATTTTTTATCAGCATTTCCCGTCTTGTCCAAAACGATTAATAGTTTTCTTCCTTTTTCTATATCCAGAGTGATTTCTGTCGAAGGCTGACTTTTTTCAACTGACTTTGGAATGGTATTCAAGGATTTTTCATTGCTTGTTACACCAGATTGTCTAGTGTTGATTATTTTTTCAGCTACATCCATTGCCCTTGCCTGGCTTTCATCCACGTGCGATTCATCTTCCTCGATTTCTTCTATAACTATTTCTACAGACTCGCTAGACTCGTCATTTTTATTCGTCTCCAAATCAGAGCTGCAATTTCCTCCCCGAATTGTTTCTTTTCCAGAGTTTGAAAAGCCCTCGTGAATACTGTCAGGATTTTGGCTATCCTTTGATTCTGATACTTTCATTACGTCACTGGGAGTAGCGACGTTACTGTTATCATTGCTACTTTGCTGCTGCGGCTGCCTCTTCTGGGATTGCGTGTCAGCTCTTTCCATATCCCCCATGACCATTTTCTCAATTTTTTTCGCAGTATCTGCAACTTTAGGCATTGCGTTTTCTGAATTTTCTGACTTTATTTCAGTCTTAGAAATGTTTGGAGAGTTCAAATCTTCAACTTTCTCATCCAGGTTTTTCTTTTGCAACTCGGTGCTTAATGGCGCGACAATTTCCTCCGTCTTTGACATTTCGAAGTTCTTATTTAAAACTAAACTCTTTTCTGGGCCAAAAATTTTACTTTCAATCGATTTAGCGATATTTAATTTGATATTTTCTATCATTTGATCAATTTGTGACTTTGGATTATCGGATTTATCCGATCCGTAAAAAGAACCAACTGTCTTTTTCATTTCAACGTTCAAACTACTTCTCCGACTTTTTGGTTTATCCGAAATATTTACAAGGATGTTTTCTTTTCGAGTATGTTCTATGCTGGTACTTTTCTTCGAGTCATCCTGTGTACCAGAACTTTTAACTACAAATTTCGTTTCTTCAGCCTTGACGTCATTCCCTGATTTAGCATCTCCTAAGCTTGCAGCCGTAGGATCTGTGGTTTTAGCTTTTGTTTTAGAGCGCAACGTCGGCCCAACTTCGGTTGTTCTCTCTCCACGCTCTCCGTTGTTATTATTTCCTACTTCGATTCCGTTGTTCTCATCATCTTCAAAGTTCTTCATCAAAACTTTGTTGTTTGTACCCGTCGGGTTCTCGCCCTTGGTAGAATTCATGTTTTCCTGTGAACTATCTAAATTAGCTTCGTAAAAATAGGATTCGCCTTCAATAATATCAGTCGACGAATCACCGGCGCAAGTATCGGACCCAGCTTGATCGTCGGGATCCAATTTGAACTGCTTATTATCCGGATCAGTTGAAATTGCTAATTCTGAGGATCTGCGCAGTTTGCCGTTTCTCAAGCTCCTTTGCGCCGAAGTGCGATTATATCTTGTCCTAGGTATGGTAGTTTTCAAAGAATCTGAACTGCTCTGGCTCATATCTTTTGGAATTTGGTTCCCCTTCAATGTCTCGCAGTCAGATTCTTTTCCGTCTGTATCTGCCTCTTTTTTTATCTCGCTTTCTGACAGTAATCTCTCCGAGACTTTCCTTCCTCTTCTAGGCTTCTTTGCCGATCCTTGTGATTCGTCTACCGCAGATCCAACAACAGTGGAGGCAATAACTTCGTCTATTGTTAAATCCACCAAGGTTTTATTTTCAGATATTGCTTTAATACTTTTACTATTATCTGTTGCGTTTGCGCTGCTCCTCGTATTGTTCTGTACGTCTCTTTCCTTGCTTGTGTTTCTTTTGAGTCTTAGATTTTTAGTCGCATCTGCGGTATTATCTTCTTTCTCTTTGTTAGACTTCTTGGCAACTCCTACCTTGCACGCTTTGTTATATTTAGCTTCAGTTTCCAAGCTGGTATTATCTTCCGTATCCTCGATATCTAGATTTTGAGACTTTTTATATGTGATTTTAACTTTTCTGCCAGCCTTCGGACTGTTCCTTGAGTTTATCACAGTAGGGTTAGTAGCGTCGGTCTCCTCTCCTGGAATTTCGATAATGCAATTATCAACTTCAGTGGTTCTGACAGGGTACTTAAGTTTTTTGGATTTCAGACTATTTTTAGTAGTGCCTTTTGAGCCTGATTTATTGATACCGTTGTCGTTATCAGGATTTTCAACGTCGGTATCGATACTTTTGTCCACCTCTAGGGTCTTTTTGGTTCTTCTACCCTTAACGGCGGCTCTGATAGTTTCAGCGTTAGTTTTTCTTAGAGCCCTAATCGGTGCTTTCTTTGTTATCTTAACCTTGATAAGGTTGCCTTTTGTCGTTTTAAGTTTGGCCTTTCGCCTTAAATTTTTTATAGCTTTCTTACGAGGCAAGCTTGCGTTTAGTTTCACAGGGAGCTGGCTGCCAGTAGCTACAGCCTCTAATATATCCTGTGCAATTTGCTGCTGCCTTGTGTTTGTCTGACTTTTTCCTTTTTTATTTCTCTGATCGATTGATGGTAATGTACAATCATTATTCACCTTCTGTTTGGACTTTGAAGGCGCTAGGGGTCTCTTCTCCCTGGATGCCATCTCACTTCCACCCACATTGGGCTCCTGAAATCCCGTTCATATCATATTGTTGGTGGACCAATAGTTTATTCAATAATATCATTTTCTCAAATGATTTATATTAGTTCTTTCATCTATATGCACATGAGTTTATCAAGTTAAATTCTTCAAAATTTATATTTTTTGGAGTTTCAAAAGAAAGCACCCCTTGCAAAATGAAAAGAAGACATTCATATTACATGCTATGTTAATATTTGATTGGCTCATCTTCGATTCAGGAATTCTGATACTGGATTTTAAATATCTGTTTCGAAATTCTCATTCACCTTGAGTTACCTTCAAGTACGAAGGTACTTGAACGAAAGTGAAGTTCTTCCAGAAGTTATTTCTTTAGGCACGAAGTTTCCCCTCAGTTCTCGAATTCTCATATCAAACTTGCGCATCTTACAAATCTGACCTCTCTGGTGTTAACGTTAAACCACATCTGCACATATCAGTAACAAAACAATTTAGCTATTTCAACAATAATGACGAAACCCCAAAAAAATGCATATATTTCTTCTTCTAGCAACAAAAGAAGCCAAAATAATTATTAAAAAGAAAAAACAAAACAACAAATGAATGAATAGATTTGTCTAGCATTTTAATTTTTTAAGAAATTTCCTTTTATTACGAACTCAATAATTTTTTTATCAATAAAAAATAATTGCTATTCAAACAAATCCGAATGAATCAGTGATAATAAAATGAAATGGCATAAGAAAGCTAAAGAATAGAGAAAAAATGGTACACTGGAAGAGTGGTAATATTTAACGAAAAAAAAAACAAAAATGAAAAATAAAAATTCTACTCGTGGAGGTAAAATGGAGAGTAGTGTTGCCATGTGATACTTTCTAGAGAACATGTAGACGTCGAAGTACGAAATGTAAAATGAGGAGCAGAGAGTTCGGAAACGCGGAATAGAAAAATAAAATGCAATAATCGAAAAAGCTGAAAGTCGTTCGAAAGGCGTACGAATAAGTATACGATATATTATTGGTGGAATGATTCGTGGCAGTGGGGTAAAATAATGATTCTCGGGGGTTAATTGATGCGGCCCTGGGGCCAGAAAAATTACGTGACAAACTTTGCATTTACACGGATACATGATGAACCTCTTCTTGCCCAGGGAAATGCCTGTGATATTTTTACCGATATCTCAGGTTCGGCTCCTCGAATGGTGGAAATTTTCGGCTCAAAACAAAGCCAGTATGACGTATTAACTTCTGAGAGTAGAAATTCGAGAATGACTTGCCGATAAATGATGAAAATCTTGGAGTAAATGTTCGCGAAAAAATGATCACGGATAAACAAAAGGTCGGCACTGAGTTGATACTTGTAAGACTTATTTAGAGAGTCTGGGGATCCGGGGGTTGGAATTTTCTACTCGAATAGAATAAGGGTAACGATAACTCACCTCTGGGGCCAAAAATTATCCCGAAAGTGGGTCGTTTTTGCGGGAAAATGGAAAAAATTAGACTGTGAAAAACACGATCCCGTTTCAGGGTGTCTGTACGCTGTCCTACTGCTTTTACGCTAACACCATCTGACGACAAAAAGATTAAGTATTCTAACCGTATACTGCATTTGCGATAACTTGATTACCATTATTTAACAATATTTACCCATTCAGCGATGCTTTGACGCGTAATACATCACCCCAGTAATTCATTCGCGATTGGAACTTACTTACGAAACGAAAAATTTCACCCCAAACACTCCCGAGAAATGAATTTCCGATTAAAATACAGGAACGAACAGGAGACGCGCCCATACGCATTAATGGCGGCCACCGACCCTTATTTACCGAAGTTAAAATGGCTGCCCTTAGAATTTTCGCAAGACCCTGCTTTTCACCAATTTTATCAAACTCGTTGGCTATTAATCTAACGAAAAATACACTCGCCAACAGTCTCAAGGTACTTGCTAAGCTTATCGCCTTTCGGACGCGTGGAACTAGTCGAGATTCCACTTGTGAAAAGATCAGAAAATTCAGTTTCCACGTAGCTCATGTGAAGGGCCTAACGACAGACCTTTATCGCCTACTACTTGTGTCATTTTACGGAATTCTCATGACTTTTTTCATTATCATACCATGAATACGCATTTCTTTCACAGGCCGTTGTCGTATTGTGCGCTTTTACCGATCCCGCTTTAACCTCAAAAATATCAATCAAACTATCGCGAAAAGCTTCTGACCTTTATAAATGTCAAGATTTTTTTCTATTCTAAAAAAGCATCACGCAGTTGTCCTTGTCTTAGGATACTTTCGAACAATGGATACTGTCGAGATACACATCCCCTTTCGTTTACACAATTTTTTATTTTTTTAAATCTTTATTCCAAATATTCGAAATTCCTTTCTCACGAGCACGACTGTTTCGTCTCTGAACGTCAAAAGTTTCTTAAAACAAAATCATTCGTCCAATTGTCACGCAATTCTACCAAAATATCTCATCAGCCAAGAGAAACCTAATTAAACAGGGCAAGATTCTCAGTCCTAATCGTCTTTGTTACAGATTCAGGAAAGATGCAGCAGTTTCCAAAGTTCGCCAAAAGTTGGAGACCCGTCGAATTACACAGATTTTGAAGTATCGAAAGATCCCAAGGAATGGTCCTACGTCGAAAGACTCCTGCCCCCAAAAACTGTGCCGGTTCCACCAAAATGGACCGGTCAAGAATTTCCATCCGGCTGGAAGCCTCCGCTGGGTCAGTACAAAATTTATTTATTGTCGAAGACGAGATTCTCAAATTTCTGCAAATATCTGAACAATTTTGATCTGCGATATCGTTGTTATTTAGTTATTTTGAAGGTAAATTTTTTTTTTACAGAAGAAGCTGTAAAATTACCATACTTTGTCGAAAGAAGTAGAAACCACATGTTTCCAGTTTACCTTGATAGAACGTACCGGGGTATGCGAAGAGTGACGCAAATCAAAAGAATTCAAGGAGATATTTGGGCGCTGGAGTTCGAGCTGAAAAAATATTTGGAAGAAAAGACTGGCGCGAGACTCGGTAGCCAAATCAACGAAGTCGCAGGCCAAGTTAATTTCAAAGGGGATCACGTTATCTACGTAAAATCTTGGCTACAGTCGAAAGGCTTTTAGTAAATAAATGTGAAATAAAGTGAAACTATGTATTTTGCATTAAATGAATTGATTGAATAAAAGTTTTAAATAGTGTTTATAATTCTGTGTATCATGCTCAAATTTATTTCAGTATTAAAATAGTCTTCACGTGTTATATATTCATTGACATAATCTATCATTGTTCACACGCTATCGCAGAATCCCGAGATAGGCAAAGAAAGAAAAAAAAAAACAGATTCGAAAAAATGTATAACAAGTGGACAGTAATTAGAGTTATCGTTTATTGCGCCATCTTTACTGCTGGTATTTATTTCTGCTAATCGTAACAAGCCTATTGGAATTACCTATGCGTACGAATTGTTTTTTTAATTTACAAATAAGCAAAAGGACCTCGCTTTATCTTTTCTCAGCTTGTCGTTTGGGCGTAGTCTGTTACAAGGCTTTATTTCCTGGAATTATATCGATTGATAGCAGTTGGTTAACGGAGTACAGATTTCTAAGTGGTAGGTAAGTATTTTCTCAAGCTGGGATGTTAACAGACATATACACATGTAGATGGAGGATTTGTGGAGGTATTACGTGGGAAAATCTTTTCAAGCCATTGAAAGTTTATTGGTTTTTTTTTTATTATTTATTTTTCGTGTAAATGACGTGCTTGTTTCGTTTCTTCAACTTCTTTTTCGAGCTTTATAGCTTTTATTTGAAAATTTTTCCCTGGTTGAACTTGCGACCCTGTTTGTCGGTACCGGTCCAGCTGAAGTACTGCTTGACCAATTGTTTAGTTTCCTCCTTTGATGGGTCCAGCTTCTCCCAGTTGTACGATTCGTAATCTATTTGCCAGTCGGGACTCAGCTGAAGTAGAAAAAAAAAAATATACAAGTTAATGCCAATGGTTTAATCAAGTAGTCTGATCCTGGCAGACTAGTTTCGATAAAAAATTATTCAATTTTAGAATGGACTTAGACTAAACGTACCGGAAATGCCAACTCCTGTCCACGCCATACCCAGATTCCACTGATTGAGCTGTTATTGTCTTCGCCGAACAGACAAGCACTGGCAAAAGCTGCTTTTCGCATTTTATCAAGTCGCTGGAACATCCCACCGATGAGATTGCAAGACATGAATACCTGGAAAATAAATAAACGTGAAAATGATAGAATATCAAACGAAAACAGACTGAAATTCTGAATTGTCAGAGAAAAAAGAAGTTTTTCCCAAATATTGCATAAGAAGATTATCTTACCTTTGTCAACTCTTCGGGGTATTTGTATTCGCCGAACCAGATGCTGTAATGTTCAGGGTCGAATACTTTCCAGAAGTAAGGAATAGACACAGATTCATCTTCGTTTGAATAAGACCGCTTGAAGCTGTCCATGTCGAAAGTTCCCTTGGGCATTGCGTCGAATGGATCCTTACTTTTCGGTTCAGCAGCAGTAATTTCATCGGCTAAATCAAGAACGGGTTCTTCCTTCGCCTCCTTCTTGGGCTCCTTTCGCTTTTCTTTCTTATCTTTCTTCCCAGACTGAAAATTCATACATAATTATTTATCGGATGATGAAATTCCCGAAGCAAAATCAACGTCTAATGAAGAGATGGTGATATAATGTAATTTGTGCGTTTTAAAGAGAAAAAACACTACGTCGAACAATTGCTTACCTTTTCCTGGGAGTCGACAAACTTCTTGGGATCATACTCAAGAGTTTTGTCAGCCAGTTGGAAAGTACCAATAACTTTTATCGCCTCTGGCTGATTGACGATGGTCTGGAACCATCTGTTTACGTTTTGGTATGGCTTTCTTAAGCTCGGTTCCAAAATGTATTTATACAAATGTAACAGCGTTGTAGCGACGCTAATATCTGCCAAAGTTATTCTTTCGCCGACCAAGTAAGTCCGTGTTAACAAATGCGAATTCAAAGCTGTCAAAACTTTCTTCACATCGTCCTTGGCATGTTCTACAGTCTGAAATACAAATGAGAGGAAAAAAAAGATTAGAAAATTATGTTTTGGGCAAACGTAATCAACCTCTAAAAGCTGAGTAGTTCTAACTCTACTGTATTTCCCAAAAAGAAACAGGATCTGAAGTAATAGGTATTTCCACTTGGGAATAATGATGATTAAAAAATTACATAAATGTTAGCAATATTAGTACGCAAACGTCCAGCAGGAACAGATACGTGTGGATTATCCTGCTAAATTTATCTACCTTCTCACGTTACGAAACTTAAATTTCAAGCATTTAAGCTCGTCTTTGAACAAAGGCGAAAACAAATTCAAAACTCAAAGTTCTCTGTCACTCCTATGCGATAAATTGATAGAGACGTTATTTTCTGAAGATACCAAGTTAGAATGATAACAGAACCTTTTAACTTTTCAAGTATTGTGCGCAAATTATGATAATAGACTCAATTGCTGACCAGATTTGAATGACGATACACAAAACTCTAATTTGTATAGTTTTAGGTGTTCCATTTTCAAGAATTACAATCTCTATTAGAATAACAACATCAGAATATAATGAATCTGTAACGTCTATAAAGATTATGAACCAAATATCTTGTCAGACCTGTTTGTTGTATTGCATGATGCCTAGTAGTGGGAAAACCCAGGCACAGCTGGCAGGAAGAATCTCCGTATCGGCGAATCCAAACCATTGCACGATTTCAGCTCGTTCAATGTCCGTCTTACCCCTCAGCTGCTCATTAGCGACTAGAAATGGAACACTGACAATGTATCATCAATTTCTAAACGGACATGATGCAATTTGTTCTAACAAACTGAAATCCGTTTCATTCATACAAAGTTTTAAAACAAAAGTAAAACAATTAAAAAAACAAAACAAGAAAAAAAAGAAGACAAAGGATAAGTGATGAAAGATTTTTGTTAGAAGTATCTAAAGTTCTTCAAAGAGTAAGTAAGTAAAGACACAAAAAAAAAAGAAGAACACGAAGAGAAAGGGATATATTTAGGTGAAGGAAAAAAAAAAGAAAAAAGACGATTGTACTTACCATAGTAAGCGATTGCGTTGCTTTCAGAGATGTATTTTCCATCGGAAGTCTCGAAAGCTGGAACCTGAAATAATAGGAGGTACTGAGGGCTATTGATAACACGTTGACAATGAAATATGACATAAAGCGGTGTGTCAG
The DNA here is from genome assembly GCA_963989295.1 of Ametastegia equiseti. Taxonomy (NCBI): domain Eukaryota; kingdom Metazoa; phylum Arthropoda; class Insecta; order Hymenoptera; family Tenthredinidae; genus Ametastegia; species Ametastegia equiseti. Next base: position 10,634,160 of record OZ022393.1, read on the forward strand.
CATATCGTAAGCCGAATACGAATAAAAAGATAATTAAACATGTTTCCGAGGCAGAATAAAAAGAGAAAAGATTGTAAAATGAAGCGTTACCTTTCCAAGAGGGAATTTTTTGAGGAAGGCATCGTTCTTGTTGGTTTCACCGAAAACGAAGTCTTCGGCAACTTTAACCTGTGCGCCGGAATATTGGGCAGCGATCAGCGCCTTGTAGGCCCTGAAGTTCTCTGGATACGTGTACAGGGTCTAAAAAAATTTACACGCCATGTAAATGCTTAATGTTCAATCTTGATTTTCCACACATTCACGTCACCGATTCCCTCAACAAGACGGTGATCTTTTACGATGAATATTTCGCGTAAATACACTTACTCCGGACGCCATTGTGCCGAGCTACAGGAAGAGGAAGTCCACAGATCGAAAGCCGGCTCCTTACGATGCGCCTGCGCTCCACCTCTTCTTCAACAGCTGTCTTCTCTTTTTTCTTTATTGCATTCCTCCGTTGACTGAAGAATATAAAATATAAAGACGGCTACACTTGTGGGCTTTCGCGTGCCAGCCTAAAGTGCTAAAGCCGTAGCGAGCTAGAGCCCTCTGAGTAATTCAGGCTATTCTTTCGGAACTGCGTCGCGTAGATCGGTAAATACGAGGCTCGTCGCTCCGACCGTTGACTGAAGAATTCACTGACACCACGAACGTTTTTTAATATACGTTCGTGACTGACACCCAGCCTTAAGCGAAACAGCGAGCGATTTGACCGATTGAAATAAAGTTGCAGCACATCTATAGTGTTCGACATATAGATATAGATAATTACATATACAATTATAGAAACTGCAATGTATTTTCGCTCACGAATTAACCCAGAGCTGACCGCCTTTATAATCTTCAGTCAACGCTCCGACTTGGAATCTTCACTCGCGTTCGAAGGGCGGTGGTATAAGCCATGAAAGGAAAAAGAAGTTCGAAGAGAAAACAAAAGTGAAAAAAAATTCGGAATTGGGAAAAAAGTAAATCGACGATTTAAAATGGTAGAAATTTTTTGTTACCAAGTCCGCTCGCAGATTCTGAAAGCGCAGGTTCCGCAGATTCCGAAACTATGTATTATTACTATATTCGGACGACTTCGAAAGAATCCAGATTTTGGAAAGAAAAGGACAGTGGACTCACCCTTCTCATTTTTTTGGGCGAAAAAACTTTTTGTCGAGAATTGAATATTCATGATGATATTCTTGAAGGAAATCGCACGCTGATTCCAAATATGTGTGTCATTTCTCGATTCGGAAGCCTCCTGCTTACCAATAAAAAACGAAAGAAAAAAAAAAGTGGAAAAAAAATAAAAAGTAAATCGACGATGTAAAATCGTAGGAATTTTTTATTTCAAATCGGCTTGCAGATTCTGAAAGGGTAGGCTCCGCAGATTGCAATGTATCATTGCTATGTTCCGAATATTTCGAAAAATTTCAGATTTTTCAAAAAAAGGACAGTGGTACCCCTTCTCATTTTTTTGGCTGAAAAAACTTTTCGTCGAGAATCGGATAATCATAACGATATTCTTGTAGGAAATGACCCGCTGATTCCTGGTGGGTAAGCACAGCTCGCTCAAATAGTGCGGCATCAATTCATCAACAGCATTTACCATCCTGAGTCGACTCGCCAATTTGTTTCAACACACACGGTCGGTGCGAAAGTTCGAAATTCGGTCGGTATTGCAGATGCCTGACGTCTCTCCGGTCCCACCCAGGCCTAATTGACTGGCACGTATTTTTACACCCAGGGCTAGACGTCTTCATATTCTTCAGTCAATGATTCCTATTCCAAATACGGGGAATACCCAATTATAATTTATCGATAGATACGTGTATCAACTAAATACGCCAAAGAATCAGGCAGAAAATTATATTCCACATGATATTGATAATCAATGTATTTATTCGTTATTTTCCGATGTACAAATTATAAATGAATAAACTGACATACTTTTATAATACAGTACAGGCATTTCGAGTCGATTATCGCATTATTTATTAGCTGCATATAGCTATTCAATTTTTACATTGCTTTGTGCAAAAACTATATTAGAAAATACATTAACAATAATAACGATGAGTTTCGGGATCAATATACAAAAGTTATTATTTGAGAAAAATAAATAGTAAAAAAAGTACACAGCGATATTTTATAATTCGTAAATTTCGTTATCATAAAATCGCTTTGAGATAAATAAATCTATATGCTCATTTTAAACGAGTCTGTTATTTTCTGATTGTCGATCAAACTCGCCCAATCCGGGACCCGGTTTGATTTCAGGTAATTTTCTTTGGTCAAACATCTCAGCGGTAAATCTGCGATACCGAATATCGCGCCGCCGAGCCAAGCTGTGTAATTAGCTTTACTTGGTGCACTGTGAAACTTGACCGTATTTATTTTCAATTTATCAGAATATAGGCTGCTTTTCAGAAGACCCAGAAGCTCAGATTTCAGTCTAGGCAAAAATCCTTTAGCCATCGTCGTTCCTCCGATCAACAGAATGTTTCCGGCAAGAGGATGTCTCATATCTACAGGGCACTGAAAGAAAAAGACCGACTGAACATTATTCAAATATCCATTTGAACGAATTGAATTTTTCAATTCAACTGCTACCGAAGATTTACCTTTACTATAGCATCCAAAATCATTGTTGGGATGCTCAAGTTGTCGTTATCTCGTTCCCACAACAATTCGAACGCTTTTTCTCGTGTCGATCCGGGAACCGTTATCGTTTTTACCCCGGGATATTTGACCGAAGGTGGTGATACCGGGGCATCGGCAGTGCCTAATTTAACAGACCGCTCTAGGGTTGTGACAAAACATGTTCTCACTTTGATATCTTCAACTATCTTCTCATCGATATCTCCGCTCCCATCAGGCAGCGCAGTTTTCAAGTCTTCTCTGATGCAACTGCAAAATTAACATGGATTACTAACGTTGAATAGATGTATGATGTATTTAATGAGTTAATATTCGTCGACGATAACGATAACTTTTATTCTTTCAATTTTCCTGCTTCATATGGATTTGGAAATTGAAATTGTCTACCTAAATCAACCAAATCATTAATCAGATTTGAATAGCGAGAGTCATATTTGAGAATGGAAAGACTTTTAGAGTCCAAAAACAGCATGTCTGTCCATCTTACTCGTGAACAGCTTGTCCAGCTAATGGGAGGGCCTGCCAAGCCTTTAGAACCGGTACACCTTCGTAAATTGGAATTAAAGTAGCCTCCTTGTATCCAACGTCTAATACCAGAGCAGTGGAAATTCCTAAGGTACTAACGGCGACCAGATGAGACGGTACCAACATTAATGAGCCAATTTCAAAGTGACGAAATAACACTTTGGCTAAAGTGTCCCGAAACTCTGTTGGGCTCAGCAAAGACTCGACGACTATTACTTTTATATCTTTTGGGCTCACCACTAGGTGTCTGTAAAGAAAATCAAGTCGTACATATTTCAGAGAAGAGGTTGTTGTTTTCATTCTGCACAGATGAGTTATGTGAGTGTGAGTGAGTGTGTTTGAAAAATTAATCAGTGCTTGAATAAGTGTTTGAGAATATTTGATATTTTCTATATTTAAATGACGTAGTGTAGTTTGACAAACCGAACGTCACCAAATATATTACCTGAAGAAGAGTAAATGGATAAACTCAACCAGAAGTTGGTACAAATCATCTGAGCCTCGGTAAAGGAAAACTTTCCGTATTTTACCAGACTCTGGACATTTGACTTCTGTTTTTATTATACCTCGTGGTACTGATTCCCCAGCAAATCCATACCTGGTAATAATACAAAGTTTATATGCACATAATAATCGTCAGGTGAAATTAGATCCGGATGAAGATTTTAGCGATCAATACTTTATCAGAAAAAACGTATTGCTCAATTGTTTGGAGTCTTTTTTTTCGCCTAATATGGTTGAAAGCTTGTTTTTGAGTTGAATATTGACGACACAGAAAGCAAAAAAGCAGGGTTTAACAAATGACATATTTTACTTACTTAGAATAGGCGCTTCCGATATCGAAAACGATGGTCTGTTTGTCAGAAATTAATCTAATACCCTCGTACATCGACATTTTATGTAATTTGATTGTTCATCAAGATGAAGACCTGTGGCGAGTTGAAAATTATAGGTTACGTAGAACTGTCAGTGAACTAGGAGCACCCAAACGCCATCTGATGTTATTTTGAACTACTACTTTAGACTGCAACCACGATTCTGCCCTCGATACGCTGTTTTTTACTAATCCGAAATTAGAAAATTATTTAGAATTATTAATTATTTAAAATGCCTAAGAAAAGTGGTAAAGGTCGCGGCTGGAATAACCACAATTCCCAAAGGCGCGATAACCCTGAAAGAAAACAATACTCCGGCAAGTTTTTCTCGCTTTTTATATCAATGAGGGTAAAAACTCTTGAACAGGTTAAAACACGTTTTCGGGTTCTAGTTATACTGAAATAATCATTTTAACGTCGTTCAAAATGCATCAAATTACACTCTATTCCAGAAATAATTCATATCAAACAATCTCCAATTGGCTTGACACTTTTTTAAGCTTACTCCAAAAAAACAGAATACTCCACACTTGTACCTCCAATCGTCATTTTCGCGAATTTCGACAACAAGTTTTCACAATATATAGAAATGAAAATAAATGAAATCGTACTCATCATCGATTGAAAAACTAATATTAACAATAGAATAGAATAAGCTTGATAAAAAAAAGTGAACTGATATAGTCGAGTTCTATTTCATCATTTCATATTGTCTAGATCAAATAGTAATTTCTTTTTAATCCCCGCAGGTCACGATGACAGAACCTTATACTCAGATCGTGGATCTAGGCCAAGGGTGTCGTTTAAAATGTCAAGAATTGGTAAAGGTGGTCGCGGAGGCAGAAACGACAGAGATAGACAAAGAGACATAGAAACAGCGCTCAGGCTCAACCTAGAGGATGACGTTATGTCCGAAGAATTCAGACAGGACACTTTCAGGAGAGGTGGAAGAGACGGTCCGAGAGGAGCTGCGTATGTGACGATAATTCTTTAGAAATATTCAATGCGTTAGAGAAATTGGCTAACAAGGGCAAAACGAGATTGTCTATCTTGATTAAGACTTTTTTTTGTTTCGTACAATATCAAAACTGTTCATCTCTACTTTCTTACAGCGTTAGAAGAAGACGGAACAGTCCTGTACCCTCCAGAGGAGCCGCCGGTAACAGACAAGCTCAAAGAAAGTTGGGTTCAAGCCCCGGAAATTGGTACAAAGTAATCGTTGCACACGCAGCTAAATACCAGAAGGAGTATGTGGTTGAGATACTGCTTTCCCACATTGCTCCAGAGATATTTGTCCCTATAATGGTAGGCACATTATTGTTAACTTCTTTTTGTTTTCAAAGTTCTTGTGCTTTCAAACTCATGTCTTTCGATTACTAATGCTGATAATTATTTTTCTGAATTCAATTCTCCAGTATAAAGTGGAAGGAAACGACGCGACATTCTTCATTGACGAAATTAGGGTAGCAAACAAGCTGCTATCCTGTGATCGACAAATAACAGCAACCGATGGATTCAAACTGGGCATTAAAGTGAGGCCGGGTTTTCCGCAAGTTCATGTTGACCAACAGCTCAAAGATCGGATCAAAGACGCTATGGCAAAGCGATATGTTGCAGCCACAAACGCCCTTGACTTGTCCGAGTTTCACAGAGACGCTAGTAAGTCAATACAACAGATGACATGGAAATTACTCCAAAATAATCGAACTAATCTTTTTCATCGCTCTAACAGGCCTCCGTGAAGATTTCTTTTGTGCTCTCTTCAGACCAACGGTATTGTCAGCAGTCTTGGATATAGTTGGAGAACACACACCGAATCTAGAAGCGCTTAACTTGGATGGAAACAAATTGCAAAATATAGACAGACTCGGAGGACAATTACAACAGAAATTACCCAGTCTGACTATTTTGTACCTAGGCAATAACCGAGTTAGTATTTTAGGATGAACTGATCAAATAAGTAAAAAAAACCGAACCATAATTACTTCTGGCACTAAGTCAAATATCTTCAGCTCAAAATAAACACATTTTCTGAACACAGATTCGAGAATGGAAAGAAATTGATGCTCTGAAACAATTGAAGCTCAGAGAACTACGATTAGTGGGAAATCCTTTGTGCGAAAAATACAAACAGCGTCCAGAAGACTTTGTCAGGTAATTTTTTTGAAGGTTCTAGTTGAAACAGACTCTGGTTAAAATAATATTACTATATCGCGGTTTATTATCTGTTTTCATATTAATTCGAACTTGAATTCCTGCTTCTGGTCTCCATTGATATTGGACTGCCAACAGTGATGTGCGAAAAAGGTTTCCTAAACTTCTCAAATTGGTAAGTTGAGTCAGTTCGGGAAGTTTGTAGTAATATCTTTGGCGCCGCCTAATGAATATGGTATTTTTCAACAGGATGGAATAGACCTCCCACCTCCGATACTGTTTGATGTAGCAGATGATGACGGAGCAAAGTTGCCACCAACGCGCAGAGCATTTGCAGTAAATGACGATGCACGTCAAGTAGCAGCGACATTCTTTCATCAATATTTCCTAATTTTCGACAGTGAAAACCGTCAGCCGTTACTGGATGCATACGACGAACAGGCTGTCTTTAGTCTAACTATTTCATGCACTCATGACAATTTAAATAGGTAAATATGCCTGGAGATGAGCTTATTTTCAGAGCTTCTGTCATTTTCCCCCTAACAATTTTATCAAATTCCCACAGATTTAGTAAGTACCTGCCACACAACAGAAATTTATTCAGAGTAAACGACCGAGAAAGAAGACAAAAATTGTTAAAACAAGGCAGACTCCCTGTGGTCTCGTTTCTGTCCGAGATTCCAAAGACCAAACACAATTTGAACAGCTTTTCAATGGACTTAAGTCTTGTAACGGTAAGCAATGTGGGATAGATTATGATTGAACAATTGGATCTATAATTAGAAAATGACTTAAAATTTCTTAATTTCGGAGAAATCTTTCTATCTACAAATAGTCGACTGCATAAATTTGGCAAATTCCAGGAGGTGATGATGGTAGTGACGATAACTGGAATATTTCAAGAAGTGGAAACTGATAAAGGGCCATTACGCTACTTCAGCCGAACACTAATAATAGTACCTCGAGGGACAGGCTACTGTGTTCTAAACGAACAATTGCATATAACAGATCCAACGGATTTGCAAAAAAAACAATTAGTCGCGGGGGCTTCTTCGGTAGATAACACCCCGAGAATAGGTGCGCCAAACGGGCCAGTTCAACAAGACGCACACATACAAATGGCAATGGCACTGAGCCAGCAATCCGGTATGAATCTAGAGTGGAGTAGAAAGTGCCTGAGTGAAGTTCAATGGAATTTCGACTCGGCCCTTAGTGCATTTAGGAGTTTTTTTCAACTCGGACAAGTTCCACCCGAGGCATTTATCAAATAATTATTAAACATTCCATTCTCCCATGGAGAATCTCAGTTGCATATTACTTATTATCTAGAATAATTGTTGTTTTTTTATTTCTCCGGCTTTCTCTCAACTTCAATCATGTTCAATATACAATACAATTACTATGTAATATGTAAATACGCATACGATTAGTCAATATTTCAATAAATATATCTTTTCTACCAATCATGAATTGAGTTTTTTTTTTTAATCACTGATCATACGTCTTTGAAATATTATGCCGTCATTGGAAATCAGCTAAAGGAACGACTTTGTTATTGGTCAGCAGTTATGGCCAGTGATAACCAGAAGGTTAGGTTAGATATCACTTTGTTCATAAAATGCCATTTTTTTATTACATCGAGTCAGCATTTCAGTAAATGGGCAAAAAAAGAAAAAAAAAATGCTCAGACTCGTGATATAAATTTCCAGTCTTACATATCCAATGTGTAATCAAGAGTTTTGATTCGAATAGTAACTGAGAACAGTCCCATTCGTTGACGTTATTGTCACCTGAAAAAGGATGGGAACTGATGGAAACGTGTTGTGATTACAAATCTTACCTCTGCTTGGTGTAGAACCGTTTAAATATTTGATAACGTGGGTATATCGATGATTTTTCAATGCTGTGTGAGAAATTTTTGTTTGAAATAGTATTTATTGTCTGTAAACATATCAGTTTTAGCGAAATGAAGTGATCGTTACTTTCTAACCTCGCTTTTTAAATCGCGAGATACATCCTTCGTCTCTCAATAAATTATGTAATTATTGAGACCTTTATACTTCAGTATTTCACCCATATTTTGTAATGATATAAAAATCCTCGTTATTTTTTAATAAATGAACTCGGCGGCTCGGCTGTTAACAGCTGTTTCCGTTACGAAAACTTTCAAACGAAATAATATTTACGTCGCCTTACTTCGTCGCGAAATTGAGGTGAGTTTGATTGATCGACGTAAACAATGAGTCAACGGTGTTTTGATATTTTACTTCATTCTTTATACTAGATTAACTCCGGAAATTATTCTGTTATTTATACTGTAAATTGTCTGTTCATTTATTTATTCAGGTTAATCACATGACAACAATACCGTTGAAATATTTATTGATTAAGAATCTTCGCAAACAAGCGTCAGGCCCAGAAGCCCTATTTACAACATATATAGACTTGCTCGAATCTAACGTGAGCCAAAAAACTCATCAAGACTTTCGAAAAACTATAATGGAACAATACCTTGAAATATGTTACGAATCCATCAACCAGCAGACGTGCGGCTTACAAGATAATGTGCCCAATCCAGGAGAGACTCCTTTTGCTATTCCAAATACAGATCCCAATTCGAATATGCAGGAGAATCTGATGCCAAAGAACGACGTGTCTAAAGCAAGGCAACCATACAAAGCCATGCGCAAGTGGAAAAAATTTGACAGAGGAGGTGCGTCCTAAATTTCGTAATTAGTCGGTCGAAGCAAAAGACGAAAAAAATTGCCTCATGTTAATTGTCACATTGTTTGTTTAGGAGTTCAAGCAGTAAATCCGGAGGAGGATTTTATCATCAGATTATTTTCCTATAACATTTTGGCCCAACATTTGATAGAAATGCATAGCTACTTGTACAAGCATCACGATCAGCGTAGTCTGAACTGGGAAACACGTAGAGAATTACTGATAGAAGAAATACGCGAAGCGAAGGCTACTGTAAGTGAATAGCTCTTTGGTCAAACAGTGCAAAGATATGTACATAGCATGGGAGAGTAATGTAATTGGTATAATATTTTTCAGGTAATATGTCTGCAAGAAATGCAACAGGAGCATTTGGGTGAATTTGTGAAAAATTTTGAGGATGACGGGTACAAATATCTGTACAAAAAGCGTACAAACGACAAACAAGATGGGCTTCTTCTTATGTATCGATCAGACATGTTTAATCTCGTGGAATATTCAAATGTTGAATTTTTTCAATCAGGGATAGAACTTCTTAGCAGAGATAACGTCGCCATTATTGTTAAGCTTTCTTTGAAAGATAGTCCTGAGACAGAAGTAGTTATCGCGACTACGCATTTACTCTATAATCCCAGAAGAAACGACGTGAGATTGGGTCAGACTCAAATTTTAATGGCAGAAATTGAGCGAATGGCTTTTATCGAACATACGACGTAAGATAACTAGCTGTGGCTCTTTACTGACCATTTTTGGTAATTCAGGTTCGAATAGATAATATTGCCTAATCATTACCAGGAGAGGGCCGAGGTACAACCCAATAATAATGGCTGGGGATTTTAATCTGGAACCACATTCAGGAGTTTATGAATTCATCACACAAGGCTTGTTCGAATTTGTTGGCAAAAGCCGTACCCTGGGGCCACCTGATCATCGTCGTTTGACTAATTCATTGATTCCGCCGCATTTACATGTAACGGACAGTTCTCAGCATTACCATATTCTGGTCAAGAGACTGTGTGATCGAGGCGAGGGCCAAGTCATGGTAACAATGAAACAGAATGTCTAATTAGATCCAAAGCAAATTCAAATGATCAATATTTATAAATTAAAAAGAAAAGAGACAAATTTGTTTATTATTTACAAAAATATATACAATAAAATGTGACGTACAAAATTATAAAAAGTAATTCTTCAGATGCATAAATATCATTGTGAATAGTAATTGACGTAAAGCCTCTTTAAAATATTAACAATTTCTTTACAGTTGGAAAACAGCGAGAAAACACCATCCGGCAAAGTTGGTCAGAGTCCGAGTAAAAATGAGTATCGAAAAACAGAAATCGATATTCGAACAAGAAATTTTCAACAAATACAAATAGTGGACGGTCATCATGTCAGTTTTGGGTCTGGTAAACTGACGCACCCGTTTAAATTGCGAAGTGTTTACTCTCACAAAGATTGTAACGGGCAAAACGAAGCTACGACTCATCAGGACAACTGGATTACAGTGGATTACATATTTTTTAGTGACGTTGAGCTCATTGAAAAATACACACTGCCGACTCAGAGGCAGTGCAAAGCTTTGGCATGGATACCAAACTCCGCCATTGGAAGCGATCACTTAAGTCTTGGCGCAACTTTTATGCTGCGTAAAAAAAAGAGGCCTTAGTAATCACATGCCCTTCAAACATGTTCTTGTCTTATATATTTAAAACATATTTTCAATAAAAAGTCTTATCAATGAAACAGGCTAAATTTCTACCACCTGCTTTGAAATAGATTAGAATTATTCGACTGGTATTTTGGTCTTCATGAAATACATAGTCTCTCCCAAATTCCATAAAGCTTTCTGAGTAATGAAAGAGCAATTGGATGAGGATTGAAATTTCTGGACGGATTTCTCATCGAACGTAAAAAAAATGACCTGAACAATTAGTAATGATGTAAGAATGAATAAGCTCAAAGATCAACGTGCTGAATAGTAAATCATGTCTGATTACAGTCACGAACGATATCATCTTATTCAACAGTACGTATTTGTGCTTGGCCTCTGCCTAAGGCGGGGTCATGCCAAGCGACGATACAAGTATTATTGACGGACAACCGTTTAGGCCTAGGTGAGCAGTTGGTTTTACAATATTGAGCAAAGTCCTTAAATCTAATTTGTAAATTTGTGTCTCCCCCGTTTGGGCCGATAGCAAAATCGCATTGAAATTTTTTGCCCATATCTTTCAAGCAGCAATTGAGGTACTCGTTATTAGTCGTGTATATCTCGTGTATATCGTGCAACTCTATTTCCAATTCTTTTCTTATGATACCAGTGAGAAACAAATCGTCTATCCAAAAATATCCCTCGTAATTCTGAGCAGCGCTTACTATATTCCTGGCTGTTTTTGGCTTCGTTACATACAGCCAGCCAGATAAAAAGTCTGGATAAGTATCTGAGGGATACTCATCGCGGGTGACAAACCATTTGTTCATTGGCTCGCGTATCGGGATCATATTCTTCAGTATGTAACCCATCATGACGTTGTTTTGAATATTGGCTGCTTTGATCACGTCAATAATTTTATAGAGATCAAGGACAATGTCGTGGTCCATTTTCATAACGTAGGTAACATTTTGACAATAGTCCGTCGCCCATTTGAGTCCCATAACGTGTTTGTAGGTGAGATTTTTATAAGCTTCGATAAAGTTGCCTTGTATAATGTCATTGTATCTTTTGGATTCGTCTAGAATAGCGCTTTGGGTAACATGGGTCTTGCTTTGAACATCGTCTCGCAATAGAGCTAGTAAGAATATCCTCCGGATTCCGAATTCTCGGAGTTCAGAGTCCGAGTAAGCTCTGCGTAACGCGCTTCTTGCGGATACGTCAGCTGCGTATGAAGTCACGATCCAAACTAAAAAGCTCCCCTCGCAATCTGCGTTTATTACATATTCGAATGACTTGATGTTCAACAAGTTACCCCTGTCTATTTCGCTCACGTTTATAAACCGCAGATAAACTCCGCCCAATTTTCTAGCTTCTAAATATTTGGATACTACTACGAATATCACCACCGCACATAGCGTACAGAATATTGCGTACGGCAGGCCTCGTTTTATATACATTTTCATTATTTATTTTGGAATGATTTTTCTCGAATTGATCTTGATATATGCCAAATACTATCTCATTTTTATGCTTTTGTATTGAAAGGGTTGGTTCTGACCGGCATGAAGTTGCTCACACATTATTTCGTCTTTATTCGAGATGGACAGCTGGAAGGAAAAAAGGGATGGGTGAATAGCGCGCAACTTCATTACAATATACACATTCAAACATCCACCATGTCGGCCATTGATATGTGTGTGTAAACGTAAACCCACGTAAACCTGCTGTCGAATCAAGATTTCAATCGAAAGGATTCGCGCTAATTACGCGAAACAATAATCATTGTCTATGATAATTATTCAATAAATAGTGTTTAAGTCATCTAATCGTCATGGAGAAGCCACAGAAAATGCCCAAAGTGGCAAAGGTGAGTTCTACCATCATTCTTTGTCTGTTTAGGTCGATTTAGAGGTTAGTTTAAAATGCACGTCTCAAACTTGGAGCATTCTCTTGTATTAAGTCACTTTTGAATTAAAAAATACGCGAATTGTACACAAAAAAAATATTACATCTCGAATAATTCACAGGTGAAAAACAAAGCACCAGCAGAAATACAAATCACCGCTGAACAACTGCTTCGAGAAGCTAAGGAAAGAGATTTGGAGATTTTGCCACCGGTAAGTCAGACCGCTACTATAAATTAAAAATTTGCCTATCGTGAACGAATATCCATATTTGTTTTCATAATTTTAACTCGTTCTATTTCTAACATTCCCAAAGCCTCCTAAGCAAAAAATCTCCGATCCCCATGAGTTAGCCGACTACCAACACCGAAAGCGCAAAGCATTTGAGGACAACATACGAAAAAATCGTATGGTAATATCCAACTGGATAAAATACGCACAGTGGGAAGAAAGTCAGAAGCAGATCCAGAGGGCAAGGTAAATTATAACGTGTTTCTCAAACTTTATGAATAATATATTTTTCATTTTCAATCTTATCATTTGATCATTCACTGAATTACACCTCATAATTTCAGATCGATTTACGAACGTGCGCTAGACGTAGATCATCGCAACATCACACTATGGCTGAAGTACACAGAAATGGAAATGCGCAACCGTCAGGTGAACCACGCAAGGAATTTATGGGATCGTGCAGTTACCATTTTACCACGGGCCAATCAATTTTGGTACAAATATACCTACATGGAAGAAATGTTGGAAAATATCGCCGGTACGGATAGATCCTTCCAATACAACCAACGCTTACAGAATTTATCCGATCGATTTGAATACCAACACCAATTTCCACTGTCTAATATTATTTGATTCTACTTTATTTAAAATCTAGGAGCTCGACAAGTGTTCGAACGTTGGATGGAATGGGAACCTGATGAGCAAGCATGGCAGACTTATATAAAGTTCGAATTACGCTACAAAGAAATAGACAGAGCGCGTTACATTTACGAACGTTTTGTCATGGTGCATCCCGACGTTAAGCATTGGATAAAGTACGCTAGGTTCGAAGAATCTCATGGCTTTTTGAATGGCGCTCGTAGGGTCTTTGAGCGTGCTGTTACCTTTTACGGAGACGAAAGTCTGGATGAAAAACTTTTTGTCGCCTTTGCCAAGTTCGAAGAAGGTCAAAGAGAGGTAGAATGAAATTTAGAAATTTTGATTTTTTCTTACTCTGCATTGAAGTAGACTGTACAAATCGTTCATAATTCTTGTTATTTCAGCACGATCGAGCACGGGTCATTTACAAGTACGCCTTAGACCATATTCCAAAAGATCGAACGCAAGAAGTTTACAAGGCCTATACAATACATGAAAAGAAATATGGAGATCGGTCAGGTAACATTTCCCGTTTGATTACTTGCTTATCTGATGCAGAATAAAGGTATCAGTTACCTACTTATTATTTTTATTTGATTCTGGCTAAACAGGGATCGAAGACGTTATTGTGAGCAAAAGAAAGCATCAGTATGAACAGGAAGTAAAAGAAAATCCATCGAACTATGATGCGTGGTTTGATTATTTGAGATTAGTCGAGTCTGAGACGGACTTTGATCTTGTGAGGGAAACTTATGAGAGAGCAATAGCAAACGTTCCACCCACAAAGGTAATTCGAATTGTTACCAACCGTGAGGTAGGTACATTTATTGTGAGAATAGGTTTTCTGTAAAATAAATTTCCGCTATTTCATTGAACAGGAAAAACAATACTGGCGAAGGTACATTTATCTGTGGATAAATTACGCGCTTTTCGAAGAACTTGAAACTGAGGATATAGAAAGATGCCGTCAAGTGTACAGAGCGTGTCTTGAATTAATCCCGCACAAACAGTTCACGTTCTCGAAAATATGGCTGCTTTATGCTCACTTTGAAATTAGACAGAAGAATTTGCAGATGGCAAGAAAAATGCTGGTAAGACATCAGATGTAACTTTTTCTCATGATTTATAAGATGAAAGAAACTCAGGGAATAATATTTCGAGCATTGAATTATAATTCTTGATCTCCGATAGGGTATGGCGTTGGGAGTTTGTCCAAGAGATAAACTATTCCGTGGGTATATTGATCTGGAAATTCAACTCCGTGAGTTCGACAGATGCAGGATATTGTATCAAAAGTTCCTCGAATTCGGACCAGAAAATTGCACAACGTGGATGAAGGTATTGCATTTGCTTTTCTTTCCAGCTGATGCTGATAGAATCATTCCGTCTTAAATATTGTATAATTCCTTTTCAGTTCGCAGAACTTGAGACTCTCTTAGGAGACGTTGATCGGGCAAGAGCAATTTACGAATTAGCAGTTACACAATCGAGGTAATAGAAATTTGAAAACTTTATTAACGCTACTTTTTCCTGCTTTAAAATACTTCTGAAATTTCCTTTTGCCTGATTACTTACCGAAAAATATTGATACCACCTGTTTTCAAAATGATCTTCGAACACAGGGACACGTCGTAAGAATATTTTATAGGAAGTTTTCAAAAGATTAGTTTTTTCTCGCTATAAAATGTTTTTTAGAATTTGATTCTGTAGTCTCTTCTCGCCGAGACATTGCACTTAACGTTCTCTGCCTTACAATATGTAATAATTCGCAAATTCTTTGTAAAAATAGATTGGATATGCCGGAACTATTGTGGAAGTCGTACATAGACTTTGAAATCTCTCAAGATGAGACTGAAAATGCCCGGCAACTATTCGAAAGACTTTTGGAACGCACAATGCACGTGAAAGTAAGTTATTTGAATATATTTGAGCAAGCTCACGTTCAGAATTATAATATCAACAGCCTTAGCCAACCCTTCCAAATTGTTTTTCAGGTATGGATAGCATATGCCAAGTTTGAATTGGGAAATGATACCACAGATGATGGCCCAGACAATATAGCATTGGCACGGCGTGTCTTTGAACGTGGAAATGATGCGCTACGAACAAGTGGCGATAAGGAAAGTCGCGCCTTGCTCTTGGAGGCATGGAGAGATTTTGAAACGGAAAAAGGCGATGACGAAAGTCAAGCCAGAATTATGGACAAAATGCCACGCAGAATCAAAAAACGCAGACGTATCATCGGAGACGATGGGGTAAACGCATATTTCATCAACGTCTTCTATGTATATAGAAATAAGAAGACTTCACTGAATTCTTTTAATCTTTGGAATCGCTTTTATTTACAGACTGAAGAAGGCTGGGAGGAGGTATTCGATTTCGTCTTTCCGGAAGATGAGTCTCAAAGGCCAAATCTCAAGTTACTGGCTTCGGCGAAGGCTTGGAAAAAGCAAAAAGAAGCTACGCAAGACACAGCCACAAACGGCGCGACAGTATTATCCGAATCTACTCCCAGTTAACGTGATAATTATTCCTCGGTTATTTTTTGTATTGTAAATGAGCTGCCTAGTTATAAAGCTCGGAATAAAAGGTATTCCGAGTTAAATGAATTCATGTTGAGACGGCAAAACGATAATTGACGATAATTCTGCGATCCTGTGTAAGTATGATACATTGTGGCCCAAGTAATGACGAAATAAATAAGTCTCAATCTAAGAAGCATACAAGTTACATTTATTCGTACCTATTATCAAAATTTGTCAATAGATGACGAAATGGTATAATGTACAACAATAGTGTTCCCTATTTCTTACAAAAATGATACAAATATTAAATCGGACTTGAATATATCCGTGCATTCCGAGAATTACGTATCGTTGACGTACTGTAATCTAAACGAAAGGCATAGAAAATATTCACAATTCCAAATATAAATAAGTTAATCATTTGGTATCCCATATTATTTATAAATCACCATAAAATGCATTCAAATAATCAGATGGCATTATTTCAATAGTAATAAAAAAAACAGCAATTGCGTTTGGCACATTTGGAAAAACAAACTGTCGGTCAATCTACATAATAAATATGAGTTTAAACTATCGTACAGTGCCCACAGAGAAAAAATGCACAGTTGTATCAAATATCATAGGTGAGAAGATTAGAGAAAATTATCTCCTCAAACGTGCGCATAATTTTGAGAGTATTAATCGCTGTGGAATATATCCTGAGAATTTCTCCGTACCAATAACGCTAAATGAAGATACAAGTTATATTGAAATAATTATGCTGCAGCTCATGCTAAAATACAAAAAAATTTACAATTTTCACTTTCTGAAAATGGTACATACAACAGTTTTATGAAACATACATCCTGGTATTCAGTGTTTCATAAATTGAGGATTACACCTTCAGGTATGTGTATGTGTTATATACATATATGATTATATTAATGCAGATCGTAGAAGATGCTAATCATCGAGTTCTTTCATTCTAAATGCTGATACCTGCTTTCATTCTTACTTGTACTTACGATCTACAGAGGCTGTACAAAATTCAGATCGAACAAATAGACTATGGCGCTCCGGGGGAATCGTTTTCAATATTATTAGAAAGTCTTAATTCTTTGAGAGTACGTCTCTTGTCGTCGCTCTCGAAACCTGAGTCCAAATCGTCATTGAGGCACTTGCTTAAATTTAAATGACAATTTTGTCTTGTAATCTTCTGATCAATTAAATTCTTTATACAGTCGATAAGGTGTTCAAAAAAATTCGGATATCCATCGTAGCCTGGAAACACGTTAACATCTATTATCGCATATTTTTGAGTATGATTTTCAATAACTACATCAATACCAAGCAAAACAAGGCGGAAAGCTTTGGCGACGCTTTTAACAATTCGTTCAAATATTTCAAAGTTTGGCGGCACGGTAAGATTCTTGTCGTCATCTGATATGATCGACCATTTGGACTTTGCGCCGCTTTTAGAAATATCAAAAGAATTAAAGAATATTGTGTTCGATGTCAGGCAGTCTTTTGGATAGAAATTTTTCAAACTAGGTCTTTCAACTACGTGAAATTTATCCCCGACTACAAATACTTTGTACAAAATGGCGTTGTGATTGATGAAATCTTGTGCGACGCATGGTACCTGACAATCTTTCAAACCCTCTTCGTTGAAAATCACCATCATCTGAAACATGGAATACAATATCAAAACTGATTTAGTACCTGATATTTCACCTTCGAGAATGAGAATGCATACTTTACTATGTTACTAGCAATATTCACAGACCTCATGCGTGTTCCCTGAGCCATGTGCGAGAAGAGGTTTACACAAGAAGGGAAATTTCACATCTTTCTTTGCCAATAGGCTCAGATTTTCTTGAATATTTACAGATTTGAACTCCACAAAATTTGGAGTAAATACATCTGGAAAAAGTGGTGACAGTGTAAAGATCTTAAGGTGGTTCTTTCGGTACAGTCCCGCCAAACGTGAGTCTCAGAGAAAATATTCAATACTTCTCGATGGTAAAAAAATTTGAAAAAAATCCAGTATGTTGAAGATCCTCAAAAGATTGATTTTGCATAATAATACTTACAAATAGTTATTAAAAAATTGATGAAAAAAAACATTGTTCAAGAAATTACCCGTCGACCCAACTTTTTTTTTTTTTAATTATTTGTTAATTTTTCTAAAAACATATTAATTTTTTTCAAATTTTGTCTGATTATTTGAAATTGCGTTTTTTCAGATGGAATGAACGAATGGAACCACAATTTTAAATAATCAGACAAAATTCGAGAAAAATTCATACGTATTCAGAAGAATTAACAAATCATTTTCATCTAGAGAAACAGTTGGGTTGACGGGTAATTTCGTAAAGAATGTTTTTTTTCCATCAATTTATTAATAACTATTTGTAGATATCAGTATGCAAAATCAATGTTTTCAAGATCACTCGATTTTTTTCAAATTTTTTTACCATTAAGAAGTATTCAGAAATTTCTCTCAAACTCACACTTGGCGGGACTGTACCGAAAGAACCACCTTAATCACTGAAAGTAAACCGGGTGAGTAACTAATACATAATAATAACAAATAAATAATTGCAAGTCTTGCTGAGCAATCATAAAATTATTAATGTAGATAAAAAGAACTGAACTTCAGAGTATCATTTGATTATGTCGAAATTTCATAGATTACCATCATGTTGCAGACAGTTTCTTATTATTTTATAGCACTTGTGCCTGTTCCGTAAATTGGTCACATTTTCCAGAGGATCAATTACGATCATTTCTGGATATTTCCTAATGTATTCTTGTATCCTTGATATAGCGGTCTTCGCCTTTTCCAACAAACAAACAATATTTAGAGCCCAATCCAATTGCCACCCCAAATTTATTGACAGAAATCGTATATAGCAATTCTTTGACAAATCATTTTTTTTTTTTTGTCAACTAAACAGAAGCACATATTGCGTACAGTGTATCGCATCAAATGTCAAGAACTAGGAATCTCATTGCTGATTTTATTCCCTCAAATGCTTATGGTCTTCGCCTTTTCCAACAAACAAACAATATTTAGAGCCCAATCCAATTGCCACCCCAAATTTATTGACAGAAATCGTATATAGCAATTCTTTGACAAATCATTTTTTTTTTTTTGTCAACTAAACAGAAGCACATATTGCGTACAGTGTATCGCATCAAATGTCAAGAACTAGGAATCTCATTGCTGATTTTATTCCCTCAAATGCTTATGGATAGGATTTGAATTTTAGAACTTAAAATTGATCTTGCCATATTCTATGGCATCTCATTTTCTCTGCCATTCAATGTCAACGAAGGAATGTCTGATACAATTTGTGTCTACGAATTTGAGGACACGCTGCATTTTGGGTTTATAATTTTTTTGGAGGTAGTATGCATTGTGGGATACGATGAATATCTGTTTGGGGATGTTCGGTAAATGGTTTTAGCAAAATATAGGAGTATGGAATTTCGATTAAGGTATTGATAGGTGATGGCTTCGTTTTTCGAAAGATGTGAAAGATAGAAGAGGAAAGATAGCTCACGTTTTGGTCTCCATACTCAGCGATCGCAAGAGTTTTGGTTAATTTATGCAAAAAAATATCCAAGGGTCCCTGAGAGTCAAGATCTGAGTTAATGTCAATCTGAAATATTTTTAGAAAATTATAATAGCGACGTATACCTACGAAGACGTGAAGTTGTAAACAGAATTCTAACCTATTCGGGCGGATAATTTCGTTTTGTAATATTGTGAAATTCGTGGAAACTGATTAGCTTTGAAACTTATAAATCGCATACCATCATCAAGGTGAAGCCATTTTTAGCACAAACTCTTTCAAACTCAGACCAGTTTGATTTCTGACGTTTTTTTTCCGATATCCAATAACCGATCACCTTCCGATTGTCACACATCTTCTTCTCGCTGTTACGCTTATTCTGTCGCTGGTTTATAATAATTATGATGCCATCCTCTCAGTGTATTAAATTCTGCTCATTCGATTTCTCAATCCGTTTTATTTATCTTTATTCATTGACGATACCTATCTTTCTCAGATAACACAAACCACAGCACATGGAATGCTTAACAAGTGGTGCCATGCCTCAGTGCTGATATATCTTTAGGTTAGGTCGCAGTGTCAAGTGTCAAATATCCAAATCTCAAGAGAGATGTGCCAGATCCATCACCCGCGATAGAAAATATTTGGTGAATAGAATAACATGATTCGAATGATCGAATAACATGTATAACGCAGACAAGAGATGATGAAGGATTCAGTTTCGCTTGCGCATAATAATAATAAATATGTATCAGAAAGTTGATGAAATGAAAGCATTATTTCCTTCATTTATTTATAGTCAAGTATTCGAACATTTTGTATATTACTACAATAAAAATTATTTACACACATTGGTTTATTTCTAGCTTGAATTTTGAACTAAGCACAAACTTATTTATATTCAACGATTTCATGTCAGCTGAAATGAGATCCAAACACGACTGCAGGCTGTTGAGCACAAATGTATCAGCCTAATAGTAAAGACAAACAATTTCTAGAACAAGTTTTGGAGAATCTACAAGTTTACATTCGACGATATACTTGAAGAGAAATCCGTCTCAGTCTTTTGAATATCAGCCAGAATTTCTCCCGGCGACTGAAACAGAGACAAATTCATTCTTGATTAAAATGCGGAACTAAGATTTGATTACAATAACCCAAGATGTTCAGGCTGCTCTCTTGTTGGAATTACTACTTCTATGAAAGGCGACGAATGTTTTAGGTATTTCAAAGTTTTTAGAATTTAAATTTCTTTAAAGATTCATAGAACAAGAACACACGAACACACAAGAAGAACACAAATCATACATGAAAAATCATACTAGCAATTTGAAACCTGCTTACGGTGCATGTAACGTATGTACAGTCAAGGACGCTCTTAGTAACGAATATCGTAAGCCCATCTGGATCCTTAAAACTGTTTCCCACAGTAGTACTACTAGGCGTAGAGATTTTTACCTCACCCAGAGAATAAGAACATGAACTTGGCAGATTGATTTCACCCTCAGAATACGTATCGGATGATGTTTGATCCTGTGAATGTTGAAAAAATATATCATATTCCGTTTTTGGACTGAATAAAGAAAAATTGTTTTGCTAGTAGAATGAAAGGTAATAATTGTTGCAGTCATAGCGTCAGAACTAAATTCTATTTTATATTTTCAAAGTGTTTGGAAGCCTTTTGCGAAGCATATTTGAATAGTTCATCAAAGTACCCGATGTTTGCTAGTCGTTTGATTAGAATCTGCCAAATCTGTCTTGTCGCATGATCTTGAGCTAAAATTGAACCGTATGGCATCCTTCCGCATCGCAGAAAAATTTCGGCTATCCATAATATCACTGGTCTCTGAGTCAAGGGGTGTCTTCGATGTGAAATCAGACTTTAAGTATAGCCGCTGACAATTACCTCCGGGACTCTGACAGTCTCTAGAGATTGCATCAGTCTTATTATTAGTATACTCTATCTTGAAGTCTTCAAGCTTTCTTTTGCCTAGGAAATGATCTATTATCTGTGGTCTATTGCTGCATTCCACATCACTAGGAAGTCGCTCAGAATGTTTCTGAAAATGATCCATGCTTTGATTTTCATTAATAATTCTCCCTAGATCTTCGAGTGCTTTCGAACTATAACTATCAATCATCTGAGAATATTGAGATCTTTCAGCTCTAGCATGTTTTCTCTTTACTTTCAACGTATTCGATTTTACAACATCAAAAGTTGATCTACTGATGCTTGCAGAATTCTCTGCATTTGAATTCTTCTCAATGTCAGATTCAGTATCATTTCTGTTGAAGATTTTTTGGGATTCATTTGCAATTGACATTAATCTGTCAGCAGAGACACTGTCTGATTGATTGACAAATTCATCAGTGTTCCTTTTATACTTATTTTTCGTGTAAACTGCCGCAAGACAGTCCAAACTAGACTCATATTTATTTTCAAGAGTCTGGTACTGATTGGCTGTTTTTTCCTGAATATTGGAGCTGTCGGAAATCGTAGTTAGTCGTAAATGATTTCTACCATGATTACAAAGCCATGTACACTTTGTTTGATCTTGCAGGATCTCTCCAATCTCCAAATCGGTCCTTCCGCTAGACTGGCAGGACATTATTGGGTTATCGAACGGTGTTCTCACTTGCAAAAATTCGCCAGGCTCTAAATCAGAACTTTCGAAAGACCTCATCGAGTGATCATCACTTTCGTGTGATCTCTGAGTTAGTCCGATCAGAGGACCAGAATCAGCATCCATTCCACGCCTACTTTTATTCAACTTTGAAGCAGTATTGCTGTTGGATCTCTCGGTACTTGATGGTTGCTTAATAATTTCCGTTAGAATATCTTCAGAACTATCAGAAGAAGATTGCTTTTCTTCTTTTACCTGCGCCCGTTGGGCAATAGCAGCTAAATGTGCTTGTGTTTTGGGGTCGTTTAAATTGATCGTTGAGCTCTCAGGGCGTGTTTGATTGAAAACTGAATATCTTCTCTCCGATTCTGACTTATTGAAATTTCCTGAGATAAGTGGATCTGCACTTCGCAATTTCAAGTGTTCTAATTTTGTAGATGGATGCATATCAGCAATTTCTCGTACAACATTGTGAAGCATAAGACTTTTTCGATTCGACATTATACCTCTCAGTTTTTCATGGGGTTCTTCATACTTCAAGCTTCTTTGCGGACTTTCCTCCGCACTGCATCCTAAGAAAGTTGAACAGTTTTAGAAACCATAAATTTAATCCTGCTGGTTGTATATTATCCAATCATGCGTATAACAATTAAAATAATAAATCCTTTGATAGTTTAGGAATAGAAGAAAGACAAAATTCAGGAGTTTACTGGATTGAATGAGTACATTGCGGGTAATTACACATATCTTTGGGAAGAACAATACTATTCATATCATCATTATACTTCATACTTGGTTCAAGACATTCAGCTGTGTCATGATCGCTTTGGGACTCAGACTTTTCCAATATTGTTCCAAGTTTTTCAGTCTCGCCTCTAAGGGAATCCTGGACTTTTTTTAATTCTCTCAAAAGGCCTTTTACAATTGGCAATTTTACATCCGGCACGTTATTCTCTAATAAGGAAAATAACAGAATACCAGACCCTTACTTTACAAAATATAATTTTTTTCTAAATCTACAATACGATTTCCCTTATAAAAATAATCTAATTATATACATTCAAGGAATGTCTGACCTGCTATAAATCTTGTCAATATTCCATTAATATTGATCGACCTAGTTTGCAACGACGGGTCAGCTAACTGGGATACAGGTGAACAGAGTGCCAGACAGATTTCCTCGTTTGGACAATCCGGTTTACAACGGGACTCCGAATGATCTAATTCTAGGGGAGGTTGTGAAAATATCTTCAAGCACTCCTCGTCATTTGTACATAAGCCTGCTCCGCATTCCTCTTCATTTTCCAAAACGCTGAGATTAGAATGTGTTTCGTGCATCGGAGCAAATGCCACAACCGATTGCTTATTGTCGATTGGATCCTCCATTTCCGTACCAGCTGGCAAAACAGCTTGACATTCTTTACTTTTTACGCAACTAATTGCACTGTTGGTAGTATTCGATCTGAAGCTGTCTTGACTAGTTCCTCTATCAGTATAATTGACTTGATCAACAATTTCGCTATTGGGATGAGTCAATTTCTCGTTAGTCTCCCGATCGTGTTGATTCAGTTCATGGACAGAAGGATAAACGTGATCAGTGGTTTCTCTGACTTGACAGTTGAAAGCTTTGTTCAATTTTTCTTGGATTATTTTCTTCTGCACGCAATTTGGTCTGGCAATGAAAAACGTATGATCCAATTCACTCAATGGTTGGAGTACTATAATGCTTTCGTCGTCTAAGATGTTTGGATAAGTAGTTTTTAATACTGTAACTGTTCTTGGCTCTGTAACAGTTTCGAGTGGATTTGGCTGATGTTGGAAGGTATTGCAAATTTCTGATGTTTGACATCCCATTGTTGGAAGATTTCCTATCTCTCTACATCCTGCAGTTATTGTCTCTTTGGTCACATTCATTCTGCCGCGGTAAGCAGATGAATCCTGCATCAACGAACTGCTCTCAAAACATTGTAGCGTACCGATTTCTCTTATTGGTGGTTTATCGATCATATTCATTTCTGCCATATTGTATGGGTTTCTCGGTAAAAGCCTACTGACTTGGTCCAAAATCGTTAGCCTTTTGCACGCGGTTTTCATGCTATTACATACAGTCATTTCACCAGGGATCAGCATGTTTTGTGTTTCTGTACTCTTGCATGCAGTAACACTAGCAGGCATTGCTGTACTTTGCGATTTATCTTCCACCTTTGTATTGTCTGAATCGGAAGCTGTATCGTGGAACAATTTCTTATCTTTCCTTGGTTTTGCTTTACGACTTGTCAATCCATCATTGTTATTATTGCTACTCAATACGCCAGGACCTGGCTTCGATTTCGATTTTGGTGCCTTGAAAGCAGCATCCTTTGGGCTGCCACTGCGGCGAGGAGATATTACGTTCTTGACAGGCTTCCCTTTCTCATTCCTAGATTTTGTTGACATTTTTGGTTTTTTTTTTAGATTCGCGGTTCGGTTTGTGCGATTAAGGCAGCTACACTTTCCTTGAAGTTTTATGCACAGGGGACAAGGGTTTTTTAAATCAGATTTCTCGGAGTCACTTATTTCAGCTTTTTCAACAGCCTTCACCGTGCTCCGTTTATTATCACGAAACACTTTCTTACTACCGATCCCTTTCTTCTGAAGCGATTTTTTTTTTTTGCTACCTGGTCTACTCGAGACATTAAATTTTCTCCTTATCAGCTGCAAACGAATATAAATGGATTCAAATAGGTAATATTGTTTCATTTTTCAATGCCCTATTGTGTATTCGTTTGATAGTGACTTACAACAAAAAAAATTGAAGCTATGCACGACGCAACTATGCTTTAAAATGTATTGTGAGGCTGATACTTGAATATAAACATCTAACAGAGTTCAAAACGTTTAAATTCAATCATGCGAGTACAAAAATAAATCATGTCTACTTACGCTCTTTGAGGTAGTACTTGATTTTGATGGGCTTGGCCTGAAAAAGATCATTCATTAATTCTTTGACAAAATAAGTGGTGCAATCCTGCATCACATTCACTAACAAAGTTACAAGATAATAACATCACCTTTTTTCTGACGTTCTATCGGTTACAGGGGCTGTCTTGTTTGGATTATGACGAAAAGGTCGTTCCTCGGCATCTATTAATCCAAGCTGCTTGTAACTGTTTTGAATTTGCGAATCCATTAGAGCGTTGACTGTGTCCACCGATGATTCACATGGTAAATGGCACGATTTTACATTCGGGTTACGATGATCCTTTGGTTTTTGACAATGACATATGATACTGCGATTCTCTTTTTGTAGATTCTGCATTAATACTGTATTGTCCAATTTCGGATAATCGAAATTTTTCAATTTCTCACCGCTCTTGTTAGTCGCTACAGAAGATTGCGCAGGATCTGAATTGGAAATAATTTTCGTACTCCTCTCTTCTCTATGAGAATTGATCCGTAAACAATTCTGACAATTGCTTTCTATCTGAATTCCTATGATTTCACCAGTGGTTTCATTTTTTAAGGTCACCGAGGTCAATTTCTGTACGCTAGATAGATCCACAAGTTCATTATTCATATCGGCATCATGTGGAATTACGAAGCCCATATCCTTATCTGTGTTGCTCCCGCTATCATTCTTTCTCAAAGTTCCATTATCAGAAGTACAATTCGTTGAGCACTCGTTGATATTACTTTGCCCCTCCAGCGCAGTGCTGCTACATTGATGATGCTCAATTTCTAACGACTTCTCCTTTGCTCCTAGGCAATCTTCAAAAGCAGGGGTTCGAAGAATATGGCATGGTGAAGCTAACAATGGCCCCAACAGGCCAGAGTTATTCGCTAATGTTGTTTTCGATATTGTTAAATTATCATGACGATTTTTAAACTCTTCGACTGCAACATGATTCTCCTGGATCACTTCACATTCGACTTGGCTGCTCAGTGATTCATTTTCTGGAGCTTTATTACCTAGACTGTTGAGATCATGACCTGAATAAATACAATCTTTATTACTTTCAAGATTTAAATTCATCTCCCATTGTGGTAAATCTGATCTTCCAGTTCTTTGATCGCCCCCAGGGTGCAAGACCGCTGGATCTTCCTGTGGTCTGTTGGTGTGTATATTTGTTGTTTCCATTTTACCATTGAAACCAATAGAATGTTCAAAGCTGTTCATATATTCACTAGTATTTGGCAAATCTGTTGCTTTGTTGTGATTTTTTTGCCAATGATCAGACGCAGGCTCTGAACTTGTGAGCATAAGATTTCCGCCAGATAAAGGATTGTCTGTTTTTCTTTGTTTCAGCATTAAAAGAAATTGCTCAATGACAATCGGATGCACTGCAGCATCTTCTAAATTCCTCACAATATCGTGCATGGATTCTATCTCCATCCCATTAAACAATGCAAGAACGATTCCTTTCATAAATTGTGATGAATTCTTTACAGCGTCAAGAATTTGAGCGAATACTTGAAGCTCAATTTCTTTAGTTTGTATAGCACTTTTCGCTGGCGTCAATTCATTATTGGAATCATTATCTGAAGCAGTGAAGTTATCCTTTTGTCCAGGAATCAATACTGGGCACTTGTATAAATCGAAATCTCCACTTTCTTCGCTATGAATATCATAGTTTGAGTGTCGACGTAAGCCTATATCTTTGCCACAAGCATTCTCCAAATGTAGATATGTACTTAATGGAGTTTTTAAGCCAGCTGAGTGTGACGAAGAATCATTCTTATCCAATGTTATTGCGATTGGCTTTTCAAATGCTTCTGTTGTACAGTATTGAATATTCAGAAATTGGTTTCCTTCTGACTTACGCACAGTCTTCACATCTTTGTGTTGTTTCGGAGCTGACTGGGTCCTGACATTACCTTTTTGAGCTTGTTGAGATATTTCTAACTTTAATTGATTTCTATTATCTGCAGCATTATATTTTCCAGGATGAGATTTTTTATGAGTATTTGATGAAGTTTTACCGCGTTCTGAAGGACTTGTACTACGCGCTGATGCATCTTCATTTATAGTTGATACTGGTGTCCCATTTGTATTCACCGAATTATTATCATTACTAAACTCTGAATCGTCTCTTGAAGCACTTGGGCTATCATGTTGTGGGATCCTACCTTGTCCACGTTTTTGCTGCGTTACTTCCGTAGGTTTTATTTGATCAGAACGCTTCGTTCTGATGGCTGATTTATCTGACAAGTTTTTACGGTGAATAGGGACAGACTGTACAGCACCTTTGGAGGAGCCATGAGAAATCAAATTTGAAACCGGTTTTGCTGGAATTTTTTCACTGCTGGCACCATGGAATTGAGCACTCGTTTTTCCCAAGTTAACAGGAAAATTGGGAATAGGTGGACATGGAATTTCATTGGAGGCTGACAACGTGTTTTTCATTATGTGGTGGGAGATTAATTGCGACAACTTGTCGGTACTTTCACAAATGGCTGCAATTGATTCCCGATAAGTTTTCAAAACTGCATCCACATCTGATATACAGGGTTGTTTCAAATCCAAATTATTGAGACTATTTTCTTTCACGTTGTGGATCATTTCTGGTTGGACGTTCTTTGGCTGGATAATTTTGTCTATTGGTATTTGACTATTTTTTCGTGTCGGAGGCGGCGAGAATTTTTTCGGTTCCTTCGACTGGTCTGTGCCCAACTGCCACATTGGTGAACCAGCAGTATTGTTGCTCAAGAGAGAAAAATTGTTATTTTTGGAATTGATCACTCTACTTGGTTGTTGATGGTATTCAGCTGCTTCTGTCTCAGAAATCAATTTTACTTGTACCACAGGCTTTGCTTTCCCTTTTTTCTGTGTTTCAACTTCCGAGTTTTCAACTGGGCCCTTACTTTCAATAGATTGTTTGTTTTCTTTTGGAGACGTATCTTCATTTTCCGAATTCTGATCTGTAGTATATAGTCCTTGTACGGAATTGGATTGGCTATTTGAATCAAAAAACATCTTGACAAAAGAGTCGATTGCCCTTTGGTACACTTTGGAGTTAGTATCGATTTTGGAAGCCCTGTTGTTTTGATTGAACACACAAAAATTTTCTAGAGCTTTCTTGAAACTTTCGGGTTCAGAAGATGGCTGAAATTCGAAATTTACTGCATCTGCATTACAGCTATTCTTGTCCTGACACATCTGTGTACACTCTGTGGGAATGATGCCGCTATCTTTTATATCATATCTGAGTTTTTCTATGTTCGCTATTGCCTCTAAAGCCTCTTTAAATTTTTGCTTCTCTCTGTATTCAACGTCTCTTTCACATTTCCTTGAACACGAGGCAGTCCTACACTCTTCGCTACACATCCGCGAACGTTGTACATAATTTTTGTCCGATTGCACGTGATGAAGTTTCTGGCCGCTATATGAACTAGCAAATTCCAGGTTTGATGTAACCTCGTAGTAACCTTTAGGGAGGCTTCTCGCCTCAAAGTCTTCTTCCTTATTTTTAGATCCAGATTCTCCACCTGTTACGGGAAACTCTTCGTAAGCAGAAGCCATGATTGGAGTTATATTAATACCGACAGTTTTCTTCGGCTGTACACTCTCTGCCCCGTCAACTACTGATTCTCGCAAAGCCTTTTGTGCACGTAGGTTGCCATTGACAATTGACGATTTACGCACACTTGAACCCTTCGTGACCACATTATCACTTGATACCTTGTTTTCTGCATCACTCAAGTCTATTTCATTCGAATTTACATCATTATGATTTCTATTGCTTTGATTATTGCTATTGTTATCTGATACAGCTTGTTCTGGAATTGTACCTTGATTCGTATCGTGACGAGAAGAAGGCGAATTATTAACGAGAGTAGTTTCAGCGATATGTGTATCCTCGATGTGTACTGTTTTGTGCATGTCGTTGTAGTCTGTGGATTGAATCTGCTTCTCTTTTTTGGTATCGATTGAATCCCTTGCATCATTGCCAGTAATACTGTGTTTTTCAGGATGAGTCCTATTCGTATCATTGAGACTTTTACTAGTCGAGGGCTCATGCTGGAAACAGTAGGTAGCCACGTTGTTGTAAATTGGTACTGAAGAAGGATCTGGTGATATGTGAACATTTTCGATAGTTTGGACTGTCAATCCTCCTCTAATGTCTACTGTAGGTCCTGTTTGAACTTGAATAGTGCCGTTCAGATGATCTCTGCCACTAATCTCGATTACTCCAGTGTTTGTCATCGTACAGCATGGAACTGTGAAAGTACTTTGCGTTTTGGATCTTAAATTGCTGGTCGTGGAGATTGGAAAGACGTCAATATGCTGAGGTGGTTTGATCTTAAACCAATTAGAAGCCTTTTTGAAAAACGGTTTATCGTTCTCCAAAAATATTCCTCTGGCCATATGGCTGGATGAGAATCCCGAACTCTGCTGTGATATTTCCAAAGGTTTATTCAAAATCCCGGTAGATTTGTTGACAGGAAATAAATCGTGCTGTAACTTTCTACTCGAATTTTCTAGATTTTTTGGAGATACTTTACGATTGTAAATTCCATTCGGATCGTTGGATTCTTGGAATTTGGAATCAACCATTTCACGAACGTACAATAAACTCTCATCCAAGGCTTGTTGTCCCATGTAGCTGAAGAAAAATCATTAGGTATTCATCATCTCCCACATTCAATCTAACTGTAACTAAAGGAACAGGGCTGTTTGGTGAAAGATACTGTCTTATCATCGCAGCAAAAGTTTCAATATTTTTAGTGCGAATAAGCCATGAGGTCTCATTTCTTTTTATTTGCCGAATCGAACTCACCTCGAAGGATTCTCGTCAAGGGTATTCAGTACGGAGTTGGAACTGACTTCCATGATTTGTTTTTGTGCGCTTCTAACAAGCCTCTGAGCATTCTGTAATGCATCTGCAGTTTCTGGACTGGACACAGGACTTATGGGCGATAGAAAGGACGTCTGTGTATGTGTTTGCATATTTGTACCGATCTAAAAAAAAGAAAAATAAACCTACTGCACATCATTCTATACCGTGATAATATTACATTCCGAAAAATAAGAGTTTTGCTGATTTGACCTATCCAGGCTTGAACATGCTCGATCAAAATGTGTGCTGCAGTCAAGATTCTGCTGAGGCATGGGGTACATTTCAGTCTGTCAGTTGAGACAACCCAGACGAGACTACATCATGAACTTTATAAATCTTTCAAATGAAATAGAATTTTTCAAACATTTGATAACGATATGGAGAACGTGAGGTCCATCTTATTACCAGAAAACTAGCGACAACTGTGTAACGTTGACCAACGAGTGCAGTGTCATCGTATCAGCTCTACATCCTTTGTTTATATGGAAAGGGGTAACAGCGATGACGTGATTAACTGTAAATCAATATACTATATGCCTATGGCCAATATCACATACGGGCAAACTATTAATGAAGATCCTGACCTAACTTCGTGGCTATTTAATATTACGCGATCGACCATAAAGGCTGTCGTTACCAAGTAATCGTCTAATGGATATTTCTGCTTTTTCAGGCCTCTGCTTGTCCCATCTTCGCTTCCATCCAGATTGTTGGATCTAGACACTACTACCATGTGATTGGACGGCGAACAGCAAGTTCTAGTTGTCTCTAGTACTCTGGGTATCGTGTAATGACTGTACTCGTCTCTGTAACAAAAACTATGTCTATGTAAAGGTATGTCAGTTACTTAAACGAAGATTTGAACACTTCGACGAAAAAAGAGTAGGTGTTTATGATATCGGTGGAATTATTGCATGTTAGAAGTATTGATGATTAAAAACTTCTTCAAATCTCGCCTATTCCACACAATATTTGTTATTCCATATCTGCTACTTAACTATACTATTACTACTATTATTCTCATAAGTTTCATTCATCCTTGAGTGGTGAATATAATCATTTACAATGTTGATGGATCCACTTTCAGATTTGATCACGTAACAGGCATCCAGCCTGATAACTCGTGATAAACTCTGATTGCCTATAATAATATCAGTGGAAAAATTTCGCTCCACGTATCACAAGCAGTTATGTGCAATCAAATTGGATCAATTGCTGTTTACATATCATGCAAGCTAGTAGTTTGTTGTGTCTACAATGAAATGGAATCAAAATACATACGTAACAAATACATTAATGAGATCAAATAATCATCAAACACATTACTGATTACGGGAACTATTTCAAGTCTGAGATATGTTTGAATAGACCTCGCTAACCTGTGAATCAATTTTATATAATCCATAGAAATAAGTGTCCGTTTATCCAAATATGAAAGGAAGGAGGAGCGTGAAGAGGTATTTGAAAATGTATTTGAAATGAAAGAGGCACGAATAATTACACATCAACACATATATTTTGTTTATGCTTCTTTCATACATACGATAATCAGTACAGTGTTACGCGTACCAAAAATTATAGTACACTGAAAAATGTATATTCACTACGTTACTATCTGACGCTTGGGTTTCGTGTATTTTGTGTGATTGTACATAATTATAGAAAATAATTGAATCATACAAAATTAGGGCGACAGCCTTATCGGGCTTAAGAAGATGTACCGATACACAGTCTTTAAAAACGAACTGAATTCAAATCACACCGATATAGGGATAGGAGATTATTAGAAGCAAAGAAAAACTACAACTCTGAACGTCGTATTAAAAAATTGATAGTCAAACAATAAAGTATGTTCTACATCAAGATAGTATACAGAATTCTCCATACGTATATTTTCATACTTGAGAAAAAATTGGATAATTTAAATGTTTAAAACTCACGTCAGTTTTTACAGCTAATACAAATAAACTACTTTATTATTTTCATCGTTATTTTTATAGGCATAGGTTCCTATGTCAATGTACATACTCGACTATAGCTTCTGGTATCACAATATCGATTCCAAAAATTCTGGGTATCACGTACCGAAGTATAAATAATAAATTGTTTATTTTTATATAGAAAGTAGAATATTGCCATGATTACAAGTTTCTGTAATTATGTATTTATTATTATAAATCAATTGAATATAGGTATGTATATATCATGAGAACATCTTCAGAAGCCCATTATTAGGACGTAATTATTATTTTAACTTCAATAAGACAATGTTTCCTGGGACTGCAGATTCTCGCTGCTTAAAAACATGCTTTGGATACCAGGTCAAAGATACATAACAATACATCATGTACAGTTTTTTAAATTAAATCTTGATAATATTTAAGAAGTTGAAAACCTGTTATCACTTTCTCAGTAATTACCTTTCACCTGGTATCATTTAGTATTATAGGAACTAACGATAGATAGTTAGAGAATACATGAAATCTCTGAATGAGATTATAGTACAGCATCGAGAGATTAACAAAGTTTTCTCTAGCCCACCTATTTACTACAATCTTTTGTAATATTGGTACAATTTAATTATATGATACGATCCAATATTACTATTTACTTCGTTTTATTTTTTATTTTTTATTTTTTCAAGGTTTTATTTTTCGTTTACTATCGAACCAATATGACCATAATTTTGTTACTGAAAAGCAAGCACAAACTTCAAATCAATTCTCTCTTTACATTAAGTTTGTATCAACTTTTCTAATATAGTGACATGCGCCTTAAAATCTAATCGTTCGATTCTGCCGTTTGTACAAATATATACAAAAAAGGAGCCAGGTGTCAAGGTTTCTTGTAGATTATCGAAACAAAAAAATCCCTGGACACCGGCAAATTGTGATTTGTTGTTTTTTTTTTTACGATTTTTTTAAATATTTATTTATTTTTATTTAATTATTTTTCAGACATAGCGAGTGTGTGGTTCCTATTTTTCGGGCGTATTTTTTCATCAGGAAAATGAAAAACCGAAAGGCCCTCACTTAAAGTCTAGCGTTAAACTTAAAAAAATGTTGAGAGAAAAAAAAAGATATATATATATATATATATATATATATATATATATATATACCATAATATATATAATGAAAGCTCTACTATCGAATTTCGGCTGCTACTTTTTACTATTACTCTTATATTCGATGAAACAATTTTTTCACGGGGATGATGTTTAATTTATTTTTCAATATATTTTTTCTGGTTTTTTTTTCATTAATTTTTTGCCATTGGTAATTATTTCGAAAACCAAACAAAAAGTAACAAATCCAATATTTATGTTCGAGAATGAGTTTACTTTGTTTGGTACAAAGTAGTGATTTGTGCAATAACTAAATTAAAAAAGTAATAATAATAATTTACAGAAGAATGAAAAATAAATTTTTGTACATTTAATGATGATATTCCTTTAATTTTACGCGATTCCTTAATAATTATATGTACACATATACACAATGTACAAGAGACCCCGAGCGATGGGGTTTTTTTTTTTTTCCTTAAATTGTTTGCCGTTTCGTATTCAAACAAACAAAGCAATAATGAAGAGTATACAAATGATAAATAATTGAAAAAAAAGGCCCTAAGCGATTTTAAACTGACATACACAATATATCAAAAAGGATTAGGCCCAAAAACTAGATTACCATTAGAAATGGTTAGAAAATACAAAAACAAAAAAAGAGACCGCCTAATTTCTGCGCGGTAGACGTCGATGTCTAGAAGCGTGAAATTAAACGATAAGGCAATATTTTTTTTTTTTTTCATACAACATGCCTAAGTACAAACCCAAAAAGGGCACAAGTCCAATATAAACCAATGGACGAAACATTACATTATTTCAGATTTCCGTTGTCTCAATCTTCAGAAAAAAATGTATCTTTGTACATTTTTTTTTCTACTGTTTTCTTAATTTTTTTTGTTTTTCCCCTTATATGTACACAAAACCACCGGTGCCAGCACATATGTGCCGAAGACTTCTGCTCAGAAAAACCAACCGATACTTCTCCAAAATCGAAATAATCAATCATCGATTATATAAATACGTCGAATCCAAGTTATTAACCCATCTGTCAATATTTCGATACAATTTAACAATTATCCAATTGGCACCTACAACGTCTTCGACTCAAGTCGATTTTATTGGTTTTGTTAAACCAACATTGACTTCTACCAAAAGTGTATTTGGTGATCCTTCACGGTTCCACCAAAATACCCCCAACAATTCATGGGGGGGAATAAAACATGAGCCTTGACCTTAACGCAATTTCGTTCTCTTTAAGTTTCACGCTCTTTTTTTACTTTAAGACCAGATCCCGCTGTGTCTTCTCCTAATATCGTTTGTATCTCTCCCTGCATGAAGGCCCAAGGTACTTGGCTATTAGCCAACGGGCATTTTTCACCACTTGGACAATACACCTAAAATAAGAATAAAATTACAGTTAAAACCTGTCCTTCACTACTGATTAATAAATGAATAATATGAATAGTAATATTTTTTTCAAATCTCACCTCTGATCCGGCGCCTTGTCTCTTGATGCTGTCACGACTGCATGGAAAACAGAATTTGTGGTGTGGTACGCTAGGGCATTGGACAAAATGCGTATCTTCCAGACGTTCCTGGCACAACGTGCACTTAAGGGTTGGCGTTGATACAGGTTCTGCTCCAGTAGCCTGGGCGACAGCACCTTCGGAAGAAGTTGTTACCGTTGTAGAAGATACGTGCCTAGAACCACTAGACCTTCTGCCTGATGACCCTAAAAAACAGTCAGATAAAATATCTGAAATTTTACGTTCTCTAGATCGACTTTTGACTATTTTCTTCGCATACAATCTTTTAAAATTCAAAACTGTCCTTTGATTTCATTCTTTTT
The DNA here is from genome assembly GCA_963989295.1 of Ametastegia equiseti. NCBI lineage: Eukaryota > Metazoa > Arthropoda > Insecta > Hymenoptera > Tenthredinidae > Ametastegia > Ametastegia equiseti. The sequence continues at coordinate 10,668,996 of OZ022393.1, forward strand.
TTAAACTTCAATTCAATAGTTCGTAGCAGAAGACAAGTTTTTTTTTTTTTATAATTAGTTCGTGATTCATAGGCATTTGATTGGTTAATACTATCAGAAATTGGGTCCAAAGAAGTTTCTATCTTATGATAAACTAAGAAAAAAAAGAGGAATTCAACTGTAATATCATCTCCCAAATACCAACCTGAGCTGTTAGGACTATGTTGCGAACCCCTCGAAGCACTGCGTTGTTGAGCATTAGCTGCGGTTGTAGGTGGGCTTCGACTAGTTGGACTTGGATTATTTGGGGGCTGCGGCACAGGCTCAGGGGATGTCAGATTGTCAGCGACGGACATTAGGGCGGCCATTGGGGACGGGCCACTCGCTGTTCCCTAAAAATTAATAATGAAAAATTAGGTAAAACTGAGAGTTCTAGATCGCTGAATAATTAGTAAGTTCAGAGGTATTGATTATATATGAATGGAATGTGTCAGCAAAGGTGAAAATATACTTTTGTAAGAAAAAACTGTAGTAAGGTTCCATTTATTGCTAGGCTCAAGACTCCTTGGCGTTAAGTAATATGCACATGCGAGAAAAAAAAAAAAAAAAATCGAGAAACACGACATAACGAGTTTATCTTTCTTTTTAGTGTAACCCCCAGAGATGTAAAAGTGAAGAAATATCATCGAGTGGATTTGTAAGATATGAAGAAACACGTGTCACGTGTGATTTATCTTCTATTTACGTATCGTGCGACGATAGAAAATAATCGTAAAAAAGTCTAAGAACTTAATCTATCACCCGAAAATTGCAATTGATTAAAAATGTGATAGATTTTACAAAAAGTGTTCAGCTACAAGATAATTCACTTGCGTCATTCGACTGGCTTACGATCTCAGTTTCAAATCCTCTAATCCTTGTACAATCAGAAAACTCTTATCAACCAACAGATAAGGATTCGATTGCGTAAAGAAGATTTTTAGATAAATATCAGACCAACTAACACGTGCAAATATTGCTCATCTTATCTGAACTAGAATCAGCTACATTTACAAAGAAAAGAAAAATGTATTCAAAATGAAGTTATGCTATTGTCAACACTCGTGCTTCGCATATCACTAAATTATCACAAACGTGCTTAATTTCTCTAGTAAACATTGTAATAATAACTAGCAAAATCTTGGTCGCAAAAAGGTATTGAGCAAACTGTTTGCTCGAATCTAATTGTAATTATCAGAGATAACAGTTAATGAAATGTGATAATGAAATTAATTATCAATAATATTTCTACGAACATAATAAAAATGAGGATAATTCTGAGTACCAGAAGATTAAATTAAAAAAAAAAACAAGCCACACACTCATGGAATACGTACTAACCTGATGATGGTTTGTCTGAGAATTATCTCCAGTTCCTTCCTGAGGTGGTGGAGGCGGAGGTGGAGGGCTTGTTCTTGGACGAAGTGGCGATCCTCCGCCATTTGTTGCAACGCTGGCTGCAGCTAAAGGAATTGTTGTAGCTCCAACATATGCGCCTGTAATATAAAGAGAAAAAAAAACCATTTCTTAATAAATATTATTGCAATTTACTCCAACAGATATTCTATTTCAAAGAATCAAATGAATACCGCTCATTCCGCAATGATTTGGGTTACACTAAAGAAAAATCTACCATATGGACGAATAATTTTTTCATCATTTATCTCGCGGTTGACTTTAGACGATCATTGGGGGAAATTAATGGAAAATTCGAGAAAAGATAAATCAATAAAAAAAAAATGGAATACAATAGGTTCGATGTGAGGTATCCTTGGCGAGAGAACTATAATGTTAGTCAGAAGGATCGTAAAGCACCTTGAATCCCAAGTTCGTGAGTTGAAATAAATTTTCTTGAATTTGTATTCAAAGGTTGATGTGTCTGGGGACCTTTTCTATTAGGAACACAATGGTGCTCATTACTATTTTGCTATTATACTATTTAGATATTTTCCATGCGAGTCACGACATTCATATCGAACCTGACGGAATGTAAACGATTTATACATTGCCTTACACCTACTACGGAGTATTCGTCAATCCTCATATTCCCGTACAGGAATTCCGATTTTATTCTCGATCAACGTTACATTTCGCGTTGTTTAACAATCGCCACAAAAAAAATTAGATACAATAAAATAAAATGGCATAAAAAAAAAGCCTAAACAGGAAGAAGGAACGTGCTTGGATTGACAAGGTCAAGAAATTATTGATGTCTTTTATCGACGGCACACCTGACATTTTTGTTATTATACGGCTATTAAACAGCGGCAATAATTTCGTTGCGGTTCTTCAATATTCGATGCATACATACGATCAACGACGATTATCGCGAATTATAATGAATGCGACATGGTGGGTTCGGTTAACCATTGTTTATAAATAACATTTTTCATTGAGAAATACCTACATCAATTGAATGGAAACGCCAATGTGACGAGGATTTATTCTGCGAAAACGGATACATAATTGAGCAAGAAAACGTGGCATTGATTGCTTAATTTCCTCTGCTTGCTGCCTGCTTGCCTGCCCGGTTGTTTAGCTTTCGCAATATTTGTCATCGTCTTACGGTATATCCCTCTTCGCCGCCCCTCGTCGTCAAAGCTCTACGTATAGCGGAATGACAAAGTTTATTTCAATTTAAAAGCTATGACGTAAGCAGTAGCCGCCGCATTTAAAGCCTGCACATTGTAATATCGTTGACACGTGGCCGTATCCTTCTCTCCTCTCGGTTTAAAAAAAACGTTGTGGTGGTTATACCTATTTCGACCTGGGATAACAACACGAGTATAAATCTCGAAAAAGAATCATTTAAATTCCAATAAAAAAAGAAACAAACAAATACTAATAATAATGAAATAAAATCAGAAAAAAGACGGTTGTAAGAATGCTTAGAACAAGAATTTTATCGCTCAACGTATATGTAAACGACGCAGATCTTATAATCGCTGCGAAAAGAGATTTTTAACGTAGTAAAGATATGTATGTATATAAATCAATGTTTAAATAAAACTGAAACATATGTGTATATACGATATATGTATTTGTACTTGTAATAAGAAAAAAAGAAAGAAATAAAAAGAAAGAAGAGAAAAAAAGAAGGCAAATCTTAGGCGTGACCAGAGCCAATGAACAGATAGATAGTCCAGCCACTGGTTAGACGGATGATCAGTACTTTTCCGTGACGATTTGTATTTCAACGTAATACCCGCGTGAACGGGGGTCTCTCCTCTCTAGCGGCTATCCTCGAATGCCTACATGCGATATACATACATCGTGTATTATACACCAAGCCAGGAATGAGAGTCGTACGTGTGTTTGCACAACACGTGCGCGCGCGGTCTATCGCGTAGCTCTTGTCCCCTCGGGGCCCGCGGAAGAACCCAGAGCCTCGTCGGCCATCAGTCGGCGTCGCGCGACGCATTGGTGTGCACGCGTGCGCCCGTGTGCAGCGAACCAACCAAACAATCCAGAGAGCGACAGAGAGAGAGAGAGAGAGAGAGAGACGTATATACCTCCCTCTCGCTCTGTTGTGTGTTTATATGTGTAAACTGGCAACAGATGTTGTAGGCGGGAGAGTAGCGGCGGCGGCGGCGCGGCGGGCGTTAGCAAAGGCTTAGTCACCACCCGTCGTCGTCGTCGTGGTCGGTTCGATAGTGGCCTTGTTTCGAAAGTAAATTGCCTCCTTGCGTACGTATGTACGTACGTACATACGTACGGCTAGCTCGCTTGCTTTGGCGGCTCTGTCTCTTGGCTACTCTCGCCTTACCTCTCGTCTCTATAGTCTCAATGACGTAGTCTTTCGAGACGGGATAAATACTTTACGGATGATATAATATACGCAAGATTAACAAGAAATATGACCTTTTCCGTATTTATTTCTTTCTTTCTTTCTTTATTTTTCATCCTTCTTTTTTATACTTCTATTTAACTCTCGCGGCCCATAATGTTGGTTAAAGAATTACACTTACGCACCAATCATGTCACAGAGGCTTAAACAAATCCCAAATAAGCCGGTAAAGAAATCCTCCAGAATGTACCGGGATAAAAAACTATCTATATATGTATAGGGATTTACTCGGTTCACATATACACGTCAAGCTTCGCACATGCGTTGAGCTTAGCTATAATGTGTATATGGATTACTTGAATGATTTATAATATACAAACATTTGTAAACCTTGTAATTTTTTTCAAAGAATTTGATACAAATTTTGATTAGAAAAAAAGGTCATTGATATTGCTATTAGTTTAAAAGAAATAAAGCAATAAATAAATACATTAACGAAACAAAATAAATTTATTTTCTAAATTCGACGTTTCCCCCTTTCATGATGATATCCGTTTATTTCCAGAGGCCGATCTTTGCCAGCATCTGGTTATTTTTAAACAAGCACAAGCGTATGTTAGCTGGGCGTATCTCTTGGAGCGGAAATAGTAACCTCGGATATAAAAATGGTAGAAGAAAGCTAAACAAACTGAGGGATTCGAAGATGACTTCAACCAATGAAGTTATACTCAGATTTTCTATTCAAAGTTACGCACGCACGCGATTTTGTATATTTTATTTATTTTTATTTTTTTCTATTTCGATCAAAGAAGTCTGGTAAAATGAATAAATAAGTAAAAGAGGATCAAAGTACAATAAAAACGATGATACGCTACAACCAAACTATTATCACTCTAAACCTCCATTTCCCCCATAGCATTGCGACGATGAAAATTAGATACAATTAATTAAAGCACGTGGCAACGAGGAAAAGCTAGCAATTAACGTGATCTTGAATTATTACGAACGTTTAAATTGAGATTCACAGAAATAAAAAACAATCCTTAGGACTTACTATAGGCCATTTCACTTTGTTTCAACGTCTTACTCACACCCCGTCGTCATTAAAGGGTAAAAGGCCAACGTTCTAGGTCACTAGAAGGTTAATTAGAAATAAAAATTCAATGCAACGACCGCGCTAAAATATTCCAAGAAATGAAGATGTAAATAATCATAATAATCGTCTGCATTACCAATTATGACAATAATGATAACGATCATCCTAATAATAATAATAATAATAATAACAATAATAATAATAATAATAATATAATAATAATAATGGTAATCAAAGTATTTGCAGTACAAAAGCGATTATTATTTGGACCCTGTGTTAAGGTCATAGTAGAAAGTCTTTACTGGCGAAATAACGGTTACCCCCAAGGTTATTCTTTATTCGTTCAAGAAGCGTTGAAACGTTCCCGAGTTAATAAAGAATCGATTTAAAAACTTTCGGAATTCTTATAAACGGAGAAGAAAAAAATAAGAACACCTACACCAAACTAGTAATTCAATCAAAGCCACAAGTATTTCAATTGAAAAGAAGACGAATGAAAAAAACAAAAAAACACAGCGGTGTAAAAACAGGTTTAAATTTTGTCCCTACTAAATGAACCGTTACACAAACGTGGACGAAATCGATGCAATACCTTCTCGTAGTTTTACCGTTCAAATTTATTCTACACATTATCTATAAAATTATTCCATCCATAGTTTATAGATGTTCCATGAACTCTCTCGATGTATGTATCGGGCGTGATCACAACGCTCTCATTCTTGGTCTAAAAATATCACCGTTCGTGACGTCACTGAACCGAACGAACCTCTGTGACGTCAGAATATCAGCCACACGAAGAGATATTTTGTTTCTTGTTTTTTGTTTTGTTTTTTTTTCTCCGTTTAAATCTCTTCCTTCCTTTTTCCGTCGTCCCCAAACACGTGCACATTCGTATAATTTCTACGGGCAAATTATACGTGTATGTCAAGACGAAGACGAGATCTGTACATGCGTTTGCTTTTTGTTTTTATCCGTTAGATCGAACTTTTTTGTTCCATACATTTTTCGTCATTTTTTATTCCTTACTTCATTCATAGATACAAATCTATATCATTATATACCGAACAAGAAAAACAAAAGAAGACGACATTCGATATTGAAAAATCCGTTTTCCCGTTTGATCGACGATATTGTCCCAATGTGTATAACGATTAGCGAGAAAGGTATTCGTAGGAAGAAGAACGATACCTCGAGAGAGCAGCTTACAGCTAATCGTAAGTTATTTAATATCGTCCAAAGTACTAAATCCTGACTGGATAACTCACCGTTTGATTTAAAGGTAGTAGCTGTATCGAAGCTGGGTGCTCTGACCGGATGCTTTTCCTTAGATCTATCCTGAACGTAGCTAACAGCCAGACTAACAGCGGGCAAAGAATCACCCCTAGTTAAAGGTGGCCTAACCGGATGTTGTTCCTCGAGAGACAAACGTTTCTCAGACGAATGTTCGTCCTCGTCAATAGCCGAAATACCACGTTTCAGGCTAGTTATACCCCGGGTATGACTTAGATTAACATGATGAGCAACCGCGGCCATGTGTGCATTTGCGATTCGAACATTGCCTCGCATAGCGCCGTTAGTCATATCGTGTGATTCTTCATGTCTGGAAAGTTGTTGCTGTTGCTGTTGTTGCTGCTGCTGCTGTTGTTGTTGCTGCTGTTGCTGTTGCTGTCTGGTACTCGAATTGAATTCGGTTATTGAATTCCTGTGATGAAGCTGAGAGTATCCACCCACGATATTGTGATGCCTAGAGTGGGTTTGAGCGGGATTTGGTATTGGTAATACGTCGAGATTCGTCCCACCGTTATGTTCTGTGTGACTAGACGTTCTGTATGTTTTCGACGCCGATGGCCTCGAGTCTTGAAATATGTGGGCTTTTTTCAGTTGCTTAGCCGACTCGAGTACCAAGTCTATCCTGTCCGCGCCCTCGTAGTTCACGCAGCCTCGGCAGACGGGCTCGGAAAAGTCCATTATCATGGCCCAGGGCATTCTGGGAAGATCGCAGAGGTAACACTGCGTGCGTTTTCCCATCATCTTTACGCTCGCGGTTTTCTCTCTGCTCCTTTCTTCTTCTTCTTCCTGTTCCTCTTCTCTCCCTCTCTCCTCTTTCTTCCTTTCTTTATCTCTCTATCTCTCTCTCACACACTATTTTCCTACTCGCAAGGGATATTCTCGACCTTAGCACATCTTTGTTAAACCAAAGACAAAACACGTCTTAATTGTCCGCGATATCGAGTATCAGTTCTTTTTTTCTTCTTCAACGTTTATTATCTGTGTTATTCTATCTCTTAGTAAATATAGAAAAAAAAAGTAAAAAAAAAAAAAAAAAGTTCCTTTTCTGTTAATTTGTTAAAATCTATTCACAACGATGAAAACACCACTAAACTCTTCAATTATCTCTGCTTATTCTTTTCGCCTCTAACTTACGAACTGTTCGGAAATATTACGAGCGCCGGCTCGGAATCGAATCAATAAATCACAAGGAAAGAATATGAAAACCGCGCACTTCGATAGAAAACTGTTTATAAAATGTACAAAGGATAAATCACCACTGCGGATATACACGAACGTCACTATATCGTAGATAGAGCATTTGGCGTTAAAACGGTATTCGGTAATAATATAAATTCGGATCGGTAAAAGCCAGGGCGATTATTCGCCGTGGTGTTACGGGTGGAAAAAAAGCACGCGCGACGCAGCCGTACGCAACCCGTATGCAGAGACGAACGCTGGAGAATGCGGCGGCAAAGCGGGCGACGGGTGACACCCCTTCTCCACCACCAGAGGAAGCTCTCGGCCAATCCGGGATTGTGGCGTCATAAAATACGACGTCATAATTGCCCGCGCATGCGCACCTTACCGGTTAATACGGCATAGAAGGGGAAGGAGGGGGAGAGAGGGGGGAGACACGTAGCCGGGAATCGGGGCGAGCGCGCGATTTGCTGGGGCCACCTTTACACTCGAGAAAACAGCGATAACGCGTTTGCGTTTTTGGGTCATGCCACCGGGATTTTAACACGCTCTCTTTAAACCTCACAATATTATGATACATACCGCATCGGAGTTCGAGACTACCAGGCGATTATGTTACGTGCTTTTTTATTCTACTCTGCTTCGCTTTACTTTACATCAGTCGTACTACATACCAACGTCGTCTACATGCCGCGAGCCTTGCGCGGGGGCATTTCCTATTTTCACCGATTCCAGACTCCTACGTAACTGCAGAGGCCGAACCGCGGCGCGGCAGCCAGGCTGATGGAACTTTCTTTAAACTAATAATCATCATGCAAAAACTGTATAGGGCATAATAACGCCGGAGGTTGTACTACTGAGAAATCACGTGATTACCGTTACGCTGCAGTTTGTCTTTATATTGGCAGGGCGATTATTTTTGGCCTATAATAGCGGTTTCAACCGTTTAACACCACCGACAATAAACTTCTACCATTTCTCTCTCTCTCTCTCTCTCTCTCTCTCTCTCTCTCTCTCTCTCTCTCTCTCTCTCTCTCTCTCTCTCTCTCTCTTTCTGCTGCTTCGCCACGGCCATAACAATCACCTTTTACCACTGTCCTCCCTCAATAAGCGAAAATTACTCTACACATTTTCATATACAGAGAGAAAAACAGTTATAACCGATTCCAAAAATCATTTAAATTTACAACGGTACACACATAACCGTGTCTGGTCGTATCGTATACATATACCTGGAAGTGGGCGTGTCTCTTACGGCATAAATGAAGGGAAAAAATTGTATATTGTTTTCCAATTTGGTATTATCATTATTATTATCATTATTGTTATTATTATCGTGAGAAAACAAAATTCTGACCAACGTGATTGCGGCCAGAACGCTAGCCGCCTGCGGGTATAATACATGTATAATAATTTTATCGTTTTTTTTCTGAGCCGCAGATAAGAGGCTGACTGCGATAACGGGTCTGATATTGGAATGTGTACATAGTGCAGAGTACCGCGTGACTTTCGCTGCGTGGGCTCTAGTTCATATACAATATATTGAATTGAATGCAGGCGGTTAACACTCGCGGCTAGTTATGCAACTTATTTACTCGACTAGCTGCTGTGCGATGTCGTTGACCGGCTTTCAGCCTTTTTTTTTCTTCTTTATTTCTTTCCTTCTTTCTTTTATACATATAGTATGTAGACGATTCAAGTAGCTATAGGCATCGAATATCGCGCGTTACTTGTCTCAGGCGTTAATCCAATTTCATGCAAATTATTATACACGCGACAGCTATAGCGTTCCGCGTCTAGTATTATGCTAATACGGAGCAATAAACGAATCGAAACGCTCTTATTAAATTCCAATATCGTTGTATACCTGGATGGCGTCGTATCACATATGCGATAATGGTTATCGATACACACAGCGTGTGTATATGTACCTACATAGTTTTTCGAAATATGCTTTTACGGTTATATTTATATTTATACAACAAGTATACCGATCCGTTTTGTACACGGTATGTTATTAAAATATCTCATTTAAATTTCTCTCGCAAAATTTAGCGTCACGCATTTCAATCGCACCCGCCATCTTAGCGTCTTTGATGACATCACTCTGACATCATTCGATGTTCCAACTGTTCGCGGATCGCACGAGCCTGTAACGTGACCCATTCTATATCTATCGAGTGTGGTAAACCCGTAGAGTTTGTATTGTACAGTATGATATATATTACGATTACTGTATGTATATGATGAGATCGGGTAAAGTAGGCGCAGATATCTGCCTACCATTCTGGAATGTCTTACGGTTTATTCCGTTTATTCGAATGTTTTATCATTCATTTCACTTGAACCACACAGAGCTAAATGCAGACGAATGATATTAACCCCTGGTTTTTTGTTGTTTTTTTTCTTTGTTTATATTATATATTTTTTTTTTATCAGATTGGAAATCACGTGCGGTTCCCGGGTTCACTGACGAATCCTTTTTTCAGTTTTATCTCGAACCGCTCACGAACGCCAACTGAATGTCGACGATATTATGGAGAGCAAATAATACGTAAGATAATTCCCATATACGAACATGTATTTATCGAGTGTACATACGTCGATAAATGTATATAGGCATACGAGATAGGAATATTTTTGTATAAATGTACAGATATATGTATGTTGTTCATGATATAACAAGATCTGGATTTAAATGACCTTGAAATCTCTCATGTATATCTATAATTTTGTATTCACGTGATCAAAAGATTCCACACGCAAGTTGCGTGTGAATGAAAACCTGTTTTGTAAATTATTGTTGTTTGACTGTCATTATCATTCGTGATATATATACTTTTTTCCCCCATCCTTCTTATCTCCCTTGTTTCTTTATTTTGATTTTCCTGTACGGAGGAAAAAAGCTAGAGTGAATGCAAAAATAATTATAAATGATGTAATGTAAACTCGTACGTAGTATATACGCGCACGTAAGTATATTCATATCTTATCTTCATAGCCGCTGGTATACATGTGACTATTCGAGATAATAATCTACCTCGATAACCCAGGCGCTTCGATTAAAAGCTAGAACAACAAGTCCGTGTTGCTGCACATGTACAATTTTTTATAATCCTGTTTAATAAACTTCTGTTCTTATTTGCTGTTTTATTTTTCATCTCTCTCTCTCTCTCTTTCTTCCTGAATTAACGGTTCGATAATTGTTTCAACAATTTGGGGATAGAATATCCTCATAGACTATGTTCGTACACGAATAACGTGTAAATTAAAAAAATAAAGCAGAAGCATATAAAAGTCATCTCCTTTTCTATCTCTGACGATAAAAAGGGTTTAAAAAAATATACCATTTCTAACAGTTTCGTGACATTTTAATGTTTTTCCCAATGTAAGTCACGCTTAGCTGCTCCCGAGTACGTGCTTCGAGTTGTGGCTGTGTGACGTCACCGCAACGTCTGGCAACCGTGTTTGCGCTGTTGCCAAGAAGCCCCCCGTCGCTACGTACCGAATGAATGTATTTCCGTTAGATCGGTCGTTATTCCGTTAGAACAAACGGCTAAAATTCCATAATCCTCAAGGTTTATATCTCTAGATCAACACTAGATGGTAATTTATTTCGCAACACGTGACTACCGCGTGTTTTCAGACGGCGTAAGGATGATTTTTGAAAAACGTTATTTAAAGCGGTACAGCATAGCCCGGGGCAAGATTCAGCCATTTTGTCACGTCACAGCAGCGGCTAGCCGGAGAAAATCAATCCGGTTTCTCTACTAACCTTTCGTTAAAAAAAGTGATGCCGTTCATGCTATACTACCATATTCGAAAACGTAGAGATCTTTCAGGGTACGTTGCGATATTGACCCGAGGTTGCGTTAGGTTAGGTTATTTCTGTTGAGTTCGAGCACCTTTTCCGCAGGCATTCTCTCAACAATGATTTTCAGCCTAAATTCAATCGACTTTTCATGCTTATCCCTACTTCTCTATTTAGATTAGACGAAACAACGCGACCAGACCTTGAAATAATTTGTCCTTGATCCGCATTTAATTTTTTTAGCTATTTTTTTCGGATTTCACTTGTTTCGATCGCGTCGTGCATCGAGGAATTCAAATATAAAAATAAATAGATAATCAAATTCAATGGCCTAAAATCTACAACAATCAAGCTTGAATTATTTTCGAGCGTTTGAAGAAAGAAAATGACATTTTACAGTAGATTCCGGATTATCGGTGCATGCGGTATGAAAATTTACCAACGCCATGCAAAAACCCAAACAAATATTCCGTAGAATAATACGCTGGCGAATAAATTCTCTGCGTTTTCTTATTTCGTTGATTTTTTTCGCTCCAAATTTTGCATCTCCTTGCGATTCTCGAGAGCTAACAGTCAAGAACCCCTCCTCGCTCCGTTTACTTAGGCCGGAAATAGTTTCTGTTTGGTTTTCTCGAGTTTGAGTGAGTCAATGGCGTGACGTCAGAGGGGTGTGCAAAGCTGGTGCTTGAAACAAAAAAATGTACGTCGCATGGACGAATTTCAGATCCAAATCTTCTGCTGTTAGGTAAATTCTACTCCTGCACGACAGTCTCACTACCCCCGGACAGCTATTTTCACAAACAGAAACCCGCGAATCAAGATTACTAAGCAATCCTTTCTATTTCAGTTTCTCCCACAATATCATACATATTTTAACCAACACTTGCGCCTCGATGCGAATACACGAGAGAAAAGCTCTTTTTTTTTTCATTTTATCATTTTCCAATCTAATCCATCGTTTCAAGATTTAAATTTTTGATCGATGGTTGTTATATTTTGATAAGGAACTGATAAAATTACAAAAATTATCAGTGCAAAAAATTTGCGGCAATACAATTTCAAAGAAAAAAAAAATAACTAGTGGGATTATTCGTTTTGGTAGTTCGGATGAAAAATAAAACCAAAAACCTAAGAGACGAATAATTAATGTTGAATGTCAATAAGTGTGTTATATTATACGTGATGTCATAATCGTTCAAGTTTGTGCTTGTTTGTAAACAGGTCGCGGTCTGTAGCAGGGGCAGTCGTCGCTAACCGTCCCGCGTGCTGTCGTACACGCTCGTGACGTCACGCGCCCAGGAGAGGACAGACTGTTAGAATGCGGTATAGTGCGAACACTGTCAGCAGCAGCAGCAGCAGCAGAAGCAGCAGCAATACGAAACACATCACGCCGACGCTCTATAGTATCTACCCTCGGTCAATACCACGCGTTCAAGTAATGCGCGCTGCGCATTAAAAAAGAAAACTGTCTTTTTTTTCCTTTTCATTTTTATTTTTCTTTCGCCTCTCCCTCAACGAAAATAGAAGCTTATACACACATCGTATGTATGGTTTTTGAATGCTTATATTTATGTTTTATATATGAATGAAGGTGATTGATCTGCGTTTACATATCAAATATATACATTGAAAAATGTATAGTAGGTGTATAAAGGCGGGTGGGTGTTCACGTTATTTTTAACCAATCAAATCGAATTCTCTACAACATTATAGATTTGGAAAAAATGTAAATTATTTACAGTATATATATATCTCGATAAAATATATGCGTCATAATTCATCGCGTGAATTTGATCGATTAGTTAGATCGATTATCCTCGCTTTTATGGATTAGTCAAAAATACAAATCGGATATACGATAGCCTGTCGCTGTATATATATTGTATGTAAAAGAAGAGACGGGATGTATGTAGCGTACGTGTGCATGAACGTATAAAGAAGAATAATAAGAAGGTAGAGATAGTCAGACTCGCTTGTACTGACTATACTCATTTCCAGGGAAGCCTTGTGACGAATTTTTCTCATATTATTATTCCGTCATGGCTGACGGTCCACAAGTCTACAGGTCTACTGGCCAAGTGACCCTGCTCGAGTGCTTGCTCGCTGACTGCTTCTACCTTCGCCTCTGGTTCTGGTTCTGCTGTTGCGGCTGTTGCTGCTGCTGATGTTGCTGCCGCTACTATGCCTGCAGCAGCGTAAGCGTGCGAGTCTGGTCACGTGATTGGCCAGACGGTGCGGCTGCGATGGTTAGTTATATTGCGCAGTGGGTTCGGGGCAGGTGGCTTACGCGTTGGTTAATTGTTTTCGCTTCGACGAAGGGCACCGCTTCTCCATCCCATCGTCCCACTTTGTTAACCATGTTAAAATTGCAAATATACATACCTACAATGAGCTTTCTCAACGCCTCTCTTTCTCTGTCTCTCTTTCTCTCTCTCTTCATCTTTCCAGCTACATTTACATGATACAATAATTACTGAAAATATATTCGAAATACGATATAACGATTGCCAACGCAAGAATATTATTCTTGCCCTACGTACGAATATTTGGCAAGAAATTTGATCTTGCATACAATTAATATTCTACAAGGTTTTTCTTGCTATACATTATACATATATATTATATGTTTATCAATTGTTGTAATTGAGAAACCGTTCAATCTGCAACTAATGCAGACGTAGAATACTTTTGTACATATTATGAATGAATTCGTGTGCATTAGTGAGTCGATACTGTAGTCTGAGAAAATGGATTGGTCATAGGTGATGCAGAGGAAGTACGGATGCATGAGTACATGCGTTTCTTCTGTACGGGTATATATTTGGTTATCTGTAATACGTTTTAAAAGTATATTCGCCAGCATTTGCGACACGATCCAAAGTGCATGCATATTGCACTGTGGGATAATTGCGAAATCGCGTGACGAGGCAAAGGACCGGGGGATACGGGGAGACGACGTAGGCGTGCGTGCACGCACGAATTTATACCTCATACGTGGTATGGAGAAGCAGGGCGTTTGTCCACGTGTGTGTAGTAGAGACTTTGACATACGATATACCTATAGCTATAGGTATGTATGTAGGGCGGAGCGAAATGCTTTCAACGCAACGTTGCGTGCACCGGCGCGGAGGACTACGTCGACTTACGTCGCGTGCAGCACGGGTATAATCCCTGTTCCTGATCCTGATCCTGATCCTGGTTGCCCTCTGGCTAACTACCTCCGCCCACGAACCAGTCTGCTTTCATTTATATCATCATCATCATCATCACGTATACTTTGCAGTTTTATCATTTGATTTGATTTTTTTTTTCAACGAATCAAAACTGGAGCCGCCATCTTTGACGCGAATTTATCACAGGACGTTCATGCATTTACCTTAATTGGAAAGATGAGTTTTTCCTGTGTTTAGATTGTATTATTAATTTTCTTAGTATAACGACGTCCGAGTATAGGTTTGTGCGGTATTTATCACCGCTGATGTAAAACCGTATATTTCGCATCCTTTCTCATATCTCGTTATTTCTCCCTGTGCTTTATCGGTGTTACGGTTACGTCGTCCGCTTCCGTTTCCCCCAAGCGATCTAAAATTAATTTATTCATTCGCGTATGTCCGTGACTCCATCCGGTCGTCCTTCGTCAAGAGTTACAGAAAATATATGAATGTATATGGTTGAACAAATTCACATTTCACAAACTCGTCTACTGTAAATACTACACAGGTATAGCCATTATTCGACCTCGAAAATTTGCACATAGTCATACCATTCATCCCAATAAATTTCTTTCGATAATAACCAATCGACAACGCGGGTGTACGGCATTTATTTTTACCGTTATTATATCTTTCAGTATTTCATTTCGTCCTTTTTATTTTCTCTGTACATATAGATATTTATGTATAGCTACATCTATAGACAATATATAGGTGTATGACGATATGTACGCGGATATGTCTAGCTACCTATCTACCCACCTAGTCTTCAGCCACGAGTATATGTAGGTATCGGCGGCTATAGCATGACGTAAACAGTTGTAGTTTTACAGTTAGCGTCAACTCTTTTTCAGTGATGGTTGTACATACGAGTAAATAGTATATCTATATATACGTATCTATACATTACTATAAAGCTTAGAGTATACGCGCATGGGTATACATAACTGCGTGGAACTCGCGCCACGCCGTTCGTAATATATATACCTACGCCACCACGTATGTAGGTTTCGTATGGATACGTAGTTGGTAATATCAGCTTTCCCCCTTTCGACGCCTCTTTCTTTTCCCTCCCTCTTTGAAATGACGTAAATTACAAGATGGTCACGTGTCAGAGAGTTCTGTCTGCTTCGTCTGGTGACTGGGATACGTTGTCAGCACGCAGTGAGACGGAGATCATACAGAGATAGAAAGAGAGAAATGTATAATAATGCAAGTAGATGGTCGCATACATACCAATATGTATGCATACGGCTACACGCGTGAGAAATCAGTGATAGTTGCATATCAGCAACAATAACGTGCGCCTATAGAGTGAAAACACATAAGCTCTTCCAATCTGCATTGGCATTTGTAATGTTTGTATGATAAATATTTATTTGCATGTAATTGCGGTCGGTTTTTCGCGGAAATAAGAAAAAGATATATTTGTGAATCATTTATTTCCTTACTTTATACATACGGCAATTATATTAATCATTTATATTTACTCTTGCGGAGATTCGCCGAGGGAATGGTTCTTTATTATAGCGAGAGTTATGGGTTCGCGGAATTAAGATAAGACGCAGTTCATGAGACATCAGACTATTTCATTTTCAGGCCTTTATACATGTACACGCAATTATAAATGCTTGAATAGTATTGCCGTCTAAACTTACACACTTATCTGCCTCTGCAACGACGGTGGCTGTTCAAAGACTCGAACAAATTTTATGGTCTTTTGTTTAACAATAAGTAGATACAGGTAGGTAGGTAGATAGATAGATAGGTATAGTCGTCTCATTATAACTCGATGTTTCCGCGGCGTTCGTTTTAAATTGCAAATATTTCGCGCTAACAAATCCTGCCATACATTAGACACGTAGGTATATACGTACAATAAAAAGATGATACGAGTGGAGAAGACAATAACGCTATGCGTATAACAATAAACAGGAAATATCTTATGCGAAAAAAAGAAATACAAAGACTGAGAGAAGCTTGAATGATAAATGTCTTTTCGAAAGTTTGAGAAAAGTTATATAAGAAATCTTGTGACCTTGCTAATCACTATTCGCCGAATAATTGTGTCATATTATTATATACCTATATTCGATCATTTCTGTGCAATTACGAGGTGAAATACCACGTGCTATGCATCGCACGCAGGTTATATTCACATCATTTCCGGCGTAATTTAGAATTTCACTTTTCTTTGTTTCCAACGGCGCGCACGGTGTTGTGAGTCGCTTCGTTATAGCCTGATGCACCTGACGCAGCGTGTTGTGGCGCGTCGTGGCCATAATACACACAGAGTATATATACCTACCTGCAGCAACGGCTATATACATATACCTATACACGAGCGCAGGTGAATTTCAGTCAGGTGTTCAACAGATGGGTGCCTCCTCTAGTCCACTCAAGAAAGCGTTATAAACGGTCTATCGTAAAATGTAGGTTACTACTACGATGGTGTCGATTCCTCCGTCGCATCGCCTCGCGCGTCGTCGCATGTATTCGACTTTGTATTGACACTTGATACTCCCAAGATACTATACGTATATATAATACCCATATATGTATAGCAGAGCTGAACTTCTGCATAAGCTGACTCGTCATTCTCTTTATACTTTTTTTTTTTTTTTTTTTTTCTTTCGTTTTCTTTACTTTTCGTTTCTCTCTTTACCTTCTACGTTATATATTCTTTAGTCCAGCAGCTCTTATTGAATTACCTTTTCCAAGTACTTGCGACGCGAGTCAACCGACACCGAGTGCATTGCTGCCAGGAGGTCGTAGGGGAAAAGGGAAGGGATATATATACTTGCGGTGACGTCACGATACACGTTCATGCGGGCCTGTACACGCGTTGATATCACCTATTTCTATATAGATTCATATGATACATGCATATACCTATATGCGTACCTTATACCTACGTATAGCCTACAAGCGGGAAGAAAAGCGCGTGACGATGGATTTTCGCGTGCCGAACGACGCGACGATCGTAACGTGTCAGTCTGGAACGTACTGCGCATCTATTCTCGTATATATATATGTCTGTTAGTTGCATGTATCTGAGTCCGTTAGTGAGGTGCACAGCAGCCACCAAACTGCATTCAGCTACATGCTACATACGTACCTGTATGCGTATGTGTGTATGTGTATCGTGTAGTCAGCTAGCCGGTGCACGAGTCGGGGATCACGTAGCGCGTGCAACGATCAGTATATGTATTTGTATGTACGTATACTGTATATATATACGTAGGTATTATGCACGTCTCTTGAAGTGCCGATGTGTACCGCGCTTCGGCGACAAAAGAATTCTTTAATTTGCATGCATGAAATGTTGAAAACAAAAGCACATTTTTTCATGCTGGCATATTCGGGATCGCGCAACTCGCACGTACCGCGATGCCAACACGATCGTTTTATACATAGATATATACAATATACATACATACATACATATAATACATATCGAACGTCACGCTGTACGTACTTAACGCGTCATATTATTTATACTCACTAGTGTATGTAGAAGTGACGTTATAAGTATACATATAATGTATATGTTATAAGTTAGGTATCTGTAGTATGCGAACTTGTACATATATGGTTGTATACTTGGGCATCGATGCGCGTCCACTATTGCTGCATACATATATCTAGATATTCATTTCATCTTATCCCTAATTTTTCATATACATTCATGTCATTACGACGCAATTTCTTAGGACTGGTGCGGTCTTTGAATGCAATTGCCAATTTCTCATCAAATTTGTCCTGCAGTACACGTTCATTAACGATTATCCTTTATTTCTACGCTCGTTTAAACCACAGGAACTTACGTAATAGGAGGTCACTTGTGCTTTACTGTTCTTCGAAATATTGGCACTTCTTACATATTGCAATGTTGTATAGCTACGAAATTGGTTTTTTGTTTTCCCCAATCTGCAGTGTATAATTTACGGTATATATGTATGTCATATATGTAATAGCCAGTAGGTATATCAGTTGTTTCGAACATAGACCTCGACGTTCGGACGAGCGAAGTGAACACCCTAAATTATTAGGTAAAGTTGTTTTCGAATAAATAGGAGCAGCTGCTATACAGTTCTTGTATAGTAAGATCTTAGACGTGATCGGAGATTATCTGTGCTACTACAGTATAATTACTTCCGTGCTTGAGATCAGGTATTTTTATATCTTCTAAAATCACATCTGTTTCCGGTCTCGAGCCTCGCAGACGTCATGAACATGTAATTCCTTATAGTACTGCTCCTTTTCTGTAAAACCATTATTCTCCTATTCTGCTCTTTGTTCAATTGATTATTTATATCAATATTCCATACGCATATATCTATAAATGTATGTATGTAGATAAACGCGTTGCGGGTGAGTGACGTATACATATATATGTATACATTGTTATGATTATTGTTAAATGCGTATACGTGACTCAATGAAAAAGTCACTATCATCCAGTTACACAATATATAATATATTTTTGAACCAAGCGCAAATATAGGTATGTCTGGAAAAATGTTTTCTTCTTCTTCTTATTCTTCACCGTACATATATATACATAATCCATGCATAATATGTCTATACGTACATACACATACACGTTGTGCAGATTGTGGGCACATGTGTTGCCTGTTTTTACCACGTTTTCGGAAAGAAAAAGTATAATGTATGTATGTAAGCTGTGCGGTGTTTATAGGTATGTATATACGCTTTTCTTATCAGTTGAGGTTTGAAAAAAAATCACGCTGCGTTCGCATGGAAGCTGATAATTTTGTTATCGATATGATAAGACTTTATCGCCTACGTTGATAAAACGGAAATAGGTATATGTAAGAGAAATATACCTATTCTATATATACATATCCATATGTATAAGTACCCGATTGTGGGTAGGTATATACAAGTATACATATAAGCATGAATACGAATTTGCTAGTGCAGATATATCCAGCTATATACATACATACATACAGTATAGATGTTGACATAACATCTATTTCAGGGATGACGTAAATTATATACATGCTCGATCCCACGTAGCAAAAATGACTTATAGCTATGTGTTGGATTATATACCTTATATTCGCCTTCCCAAACTCAGAATATGATATTCTCTGAACTGATTTCACCGTCTATTTATTCATTGTTATAGAACACAGTCCGCGTTATTTCTTCGCATTATCCGTAACAGTTTCCTCTTATATATGTTGTATAATATTGTACAATTGATTCATTCCTTCACGAAGTCAGATTGACATTTCATCTAATAATAACGCTAGGATTCATCATTGTGAAAGTCTTGACCGTAAATCAGTTACATACTTCAATTTTTCGCGTAACGATTAACAATGAATAAATTATATCTTCTACCTGTACAAGTAGGTATGTACATACATCTTATCGTGTCCGTACTTATCTACGGACGATGAAATTTCCGATTATTTTTATCCTCCTTCATCAATCAATCGTATGCCTATAGCTTCTTTTATTCGTAAGAGTTATAATTTTACAAGATAATAATATCAACTGCGTACTAGACGAGGATGGAGCTTATATGATTCGTAATCGATAATTAGGATTATCGAGTGGACACCCCACGCTGGCTGAAAATAAGCAAATGATTGGAAATATTTACGACTTGTTACATAAAGTGACTTCGTATTCAATTAGTACGTTATCAATTAAAGCCATGTTTGTTCGATAAATGGTCCTTGACATTATTATAGCAAAATTATACAAGCGTGTCGGGTGTATTTCTCCTAATTAATTAATTAATAGATCAAAAATAAAAGAGATTCCTAGCCAACATTCTGAACAAACAATCACGTTCATTCGTCACCATAGACATTTTATCATCATCATCATCATCATCATGGAAGGTGTTATTTACGCCAGATAATCGGCGGTTTGAAAATTCGTCTTTTCATGGCCGCGTCTATACTTATATCGTATGTATATGTACATACATACGTATACGCGATAGTGGGCGAATGGCGATTCTTAGCCGAAGAGATCTTATGCGCGGCACGTTTTCCCGTAGTTCCGAGCGAGCGAGGGTGTCGTCGCCCTCCCACCCTCCGCCCCTCACGCTTCCCACCAAAGTCCCGAACACGCCACGAATACTAGACGCTGGATTGTGCCGTGAATTCAACGTCATATTGTTGCCAGTGAAATGCGCGTCACGTTGCCAGTGCTATACGATGCTAACACTCCGCTGTAGGCTACTATTCAGGAATTCCTAACCTCGAGACGTTCACTGCACCATACCATCTTTGTACGTGAAAAATTTGTCAAAATTTCAATGAAATTTCGTTTTACATTTTTTTTTCAAGTTTATACCGCACTCCAATGATTGTCATGTTTATTATCATTATCTTCTCTTCAATGAATTCAGAAACTCGATCTTGTTTCTTTCAATACAGGACACATGCATATATTCAATCGTGGTAAATATAACAACATTCAGCAAGTTCAGGTACAACAGGGTGTAAAATAATATCGAGGGTTATAGTGAGTTACTTTCTAAAGCACTTTGTTCGAAAATTTACGTCATGTGTATATTTGTATGCATACATACGTATGTATGTATATGTATAGAGGAAAAAGTTAAAATTCATGAGACTTCTTATATTCCAGTGGGCAAAACCGTGTAGGTGAAAGAGAAAGACAAAAAGAGTGAAAGAAAGAAAGAAAAAAGGTTTTGGGAGGGGGGGAAGTTCTAGAAAAACGCTACCCACTTCACAGATATTTTACGGAAACTGTACTACTACACCCCGTTGGTGTAACTCTTGAATACCGACTAGTCCGGTACGTGCAACGCATTTGCAGATATACCGGAACGCTACCTGAATTTCGAATCTCGTCATTTCACGACGATCCTCTTAATTGACCAACTTCACACAGCTTATTCCTATATAGCTATACATATGTATGTAATATGTATACTGCGTATAGGTGCGTATAAATCGATCACCTCGATGAGCAATTGAACAGTCTCGTCTTGTACACGCGTTACGATTTTCAATTATATGTATATAGTATTTTCTTATTGTCATAATCCTCGCGAGTCTCGATATTCATACGAATGATATCTATACGTCGATGAATTACACCGAAGAGATGAATAAAAGTTAATTACCGCGGGAAAATAGGATCCTTATTGTATCGTGTATCGATAGATATAACATATATATGTATAGCTAGATAGCAGAAATATATATGTGGACGAACGTCTGCTGCATTTTGCAGTGTGATTCAGTATTCTTGTACGTACTTATATTCTCATTCTTAGCTGCATTCTGCAGAAAGTCAAGTTTTTATCTTGTCAAACCGCCTTTCAAGCGGCGTAGGTAGAGGCAGGTAGGTACCTACATACAAGACACTACATCCGAATATGGCCACGATCTGTGTGGCCTGATTGAGTGGAAAAATGCCGTTTTTACTCCGGGAACCAGTTATTCTAGTTATACTGCTGCAGAAATAATATCAAATGATTTCTTACTCGATATACTACTGTATTATACCTACAGTAGGTATTTAGCGGACTTAGTCTGCTATAAATACATCTCCTCGGATTCAATACTCGAAAAATTCAATCTTCAATCAATTTGATTATTGATATAACAAAATATAGGTTGAATTCGGTTTTCCTTCATATCAAGTTTTGCTTCCGTTGCAGCGGAATCGCGTTTCTGATATTATTAGCTGTAGGTATATTATATATTTTAAAAATTCGTTGCAATTGAACGAATTTTTTGTAATTCGAGTTGAAACGGTGAGGAGAACGGTAAATGGATTGATGAAGAAGGGGAAATCATTGAAAGTATAAAAATCGAATAGAGGAAAAAAAAAAAAAATATTTGCCTCCTGTGAGGTTTGAACTCACGACCCCTGGTTTACGAGACCAGTGCTCTACCACTGAGCTAAAGAGGCCCATGTCTAGTCAAAGATATCTGACTAATTCTAATCGTAGATCATTTTCATCAAGACAAATGAAACACTTGGTACAACTTTGACATTCGCAAAACTCTACGAACTAAATAACCATACAACAATTTATCTTTTTTTTACGCCATTCGCCATTCGCCAATCGTAATGAATCGAATGAAGATTTGAAAAGCAAGAACGTATAATATAGAGGAATCGAATATCGATTCATGTATATTTACGATGCTAATTTGAAGGTCAACCGTGAGGATAGTAAACGAATTCCACTCCTCACGTTGCGAACTTGTAACACACAATAGAACATAGTATAAATTTGTAAAAAAGCCAGCATATACGACGTGAAATAATTCTGACGTCACCAAAGGAAACTTGAAGGTATCTTTGATCCCAAATACCCACTACATACATACATACATACATACATACGTGTGATAATAATAATCATAAAACTAACAATATAATAGCAAACGAATCCTAATACCAATATGAAAACTATAATATGACAGATAACAACAAAGAGAGAGGGAGGGAGAGAAAGAGATAGATATTAGAAAGAAGATTATCGGTTTTTCTAAAAATAATCTACGACAAGCCCAGGCCTGGTGCGTAACGCAAGGCAGATGTCTTCGGCGAGTGTGTACGCAAGATATAGTTAGTTAGGTAGGTATAGGTATTGTAGGTACATATATGTAAGTATATGAACTTCCCGTTTGCGTAAAGTTCTTCTAACCCCCCCCCCCCCCCCCTCCCCTTATCCCCGCCCTCGAAATATCCTTCAAATACATCGCCTACGAATAAAGTATGTATATGTATGTATGTACCCCTACTTCCGAGTGTATTCAAAGTCCCAGCAAGCCCTTGAAAAGGACAGCTGTTGCGACGTCTTTAAGATTGGGTGGGGGATACGGAAGGGGGTTAGTTCAGACTATAACGGGCCTTTTCAGACGCAATAAACGAGACCCAACAGAACAGAACAGAACGGTCTCGGGCTCCCCGGGTCTATTGTACGATTGAGCGCAGATGCTGTCGTCCGATGAATGTATATACGATATATGTATGTATATAGTATGGTATATATACGGTATAATGTATATATGTATAGGTATAATAGAGAATAGGAAGTAGTTCACAAAAGGAATTAGTATTTCTGGACCCTTTGGTGCGAAGATTCTATTCTGTACGTTTTTGCATTTCGCGCAAAGAAAAGCGAAGAAAAGAAAGAAAGGAAGAATAAGATGTAAAAAAAAAAAAAAATAGAAAAAAATATGAAATAATCCACGTGCGTTATGATATATAATACATTATAATACGTATGAGTAAAAAACCCTGTAATAAATTTACATTATTTGAAACTTATTCTAATCACACGCGTGAATAGATGTATAACTTATACATATAGTGATGGATATAAATTTATGCCGCTCGTATATGCTAATGCAATAAGCAATGAGTCAAGCCGCACGTATGATGAATATGTGCATTTTTCTAAGAAGGACATTTCCAGTTTTGCTAACATAACATAACACGCGGATCTAACGTTGTTTTGTTTACACGACGCTTCGCATCACGACGCACCGTTCAATGCAAGACACGGCGAATAAATTTACTTCGCCTATAAGGTAAGTTAATACGCATGTATATATCCGTAAACTACTATGTCATGATAGATACAGTTTATCTTCAGTATTACTACCGTCAACATTATCATCATCATTAATATTCATATTCACACTTTTTCCTCTTTCATTGCAGACAGAGCGAAGACTATTATAGTCTATCGAGAATTCGATTATACGAATGACATACACAGTCTTTAGAATGAAAATGCTCTGAAGTTGTCTGCAACGATTATTCGAATGTATGATAAAAATTCCTGAATTGTAAACATTTTCCTTATACTTACTTCCGCGTGATCTTCATCGTTTTATAGAGAATTTTGAATATAAAAAACATACCTATATAAATAACGCTGGATGTATCATGTGTACAGGTGTAGAGGTAGAGCGAAGTATCGTAAAAAGTAGATCGTATATCGCGATAGGAATCCGTAAAAAATAAATATGTATATCATATATATGCATACAATATTGCGTAGCAATAAAGATCGACGTCGATAATTATAAAGTAAGAAAAAAAAGAGGAGAATAAGAAGAACAAGAAGAAGAAAAGAAAAAAAAGTGGTACGGTTCAAGGAGCACAATAATGATAATTTCAGTGTGAATAACGTGTTCAAATAAATATTATAAATGAATAAACAAATAGCGGAAAAATGTAAAGGAAAAGAAAAATCTGAACCCTCGTCTCTCCGCGCTGTCCGAAGCTCTGATTCTGAGAGAAGATCTTTTTTATTCAAATCTCGAATCGTAGTATACAATCTACGTTAGTATATTCTTGGCGGGAAAATTTTCGCCACGGTCGCGGTCGGCTCGGCGCGGCGTCGCCGACGTAAAAATTTCACAAGGACAGAGTCGAGTCCCTGCAACTCGACTCCAGGTCGGTATATATAAATGAACTATACGTCTACCTGTATAGGCGTATACAGATAAGCGTGTGTGTGTAAAACGTTCCGAGTCTGCTGGGCGAATATCTCCCTCCCTTTTTCCCGTACCGCCCTTGAACCTAACCAGCCAGACGCGGGTAACTCTTCTCCGTTCCTCACGCAAACGCAAAATCTTATGCACGATGACGTCAGAGAGTCTGGCGCAGACGCAAACTTGGCTTACGTAAAAACCGCGTGATTTCTACCTACTTGGTTACATGTATACAACATATATATGTATGTATACCTACACGTAGGCAAGGTATCAATGAGCGTCAAAAATTTCTTGAATTTCGTACATGCATGCACGTTTGTATGTTTGCTACCTCCTTCGTAATTATAGGCTTTCGGCAAAGAAACCGTATACTTATATTATATTATTTAGCTGAAAAGCACGACGCCACGTCACAAACCTATATTGGGAATATTAACATACTGGAATCTGCGATCTTCGAGAGGTAGACGTACGTATATCTATAGGAGTTAAGAATTTTTAAATCTCGAAGACCGGTTCGCTGTCGGCTTATATACTTGCATGTACCGATACGTATATATTCACATGTATGAATCGCGAGTATGGAGTCTCGAAAATTCGATAAATAAACTATCGAGGGGTACAGAGAATTGTGATCAATGATTAACCCTTCGTTGCCACACCTCTGTAGAATAACTTATTGTTAGTGGTTACACTGGGTTAAATTTCTCCAGTCAAGTTTCAAATGGTCGGTGTGTGAAAATGATCAGTCCAAATCGGGATCGAAAAAATCTTGAAGATACTTTGAACATTTTGAAACATTCGTGGAAAGTTGTTGTGTTCAAATTCAAATCACAACATATTTATCCAGAAATACACCTTTTCACTGAAAAAATCATAACTTTTTGAATTTTCAATATTTTCAAGTCAAATTTCAACTGAAATACTCCGCAGATATGCTACTTCTAGGAAAAAAAATCGTGGCATAGTGCACGTTTGAAAAGAGGTATTTATTTCGACACGTGAAGAGGATCGATTTTGGAGTAGAAATGAATGCGGATTTATCTGGAAGGTAAAAGTGCGAAAAATTCACCTTTTCGCGAAAAAAAATCGTAACTAATGCATTTGTTCAATATTCTTGCCCAAAATGAGGTCTGGGTAAAATTTACCCATGGTAGCCACGAAGGGTTAAAAATATTTAATTTAGATCTGTGAGATATATGGTATACACACTGCGTCACTCATATACATATACTTGTGTAGGAGTGCATGTGTGTTGCACTGACGCATGATGCGTTTGCGTTAGAAGAAAAGAGATCAAGATTAGACTCGATACAGTCAAGACGTATAGTCCTTTGCTCTTCCCGTATATATATTCTGAATAAACTAAAGACTGGTATTAAACTTGTTTAGTTTCATTACCCAAACCTATCCTAACAGGTTATGGACCCATAGTGCTTCCACTGCGCGAACCGAAAGTGAGTGAATTCGCGAAAAACTTAAGAAAGTGCCGTTGTAAGCGCGACGTTTTTGCCGGTCGGTCTACGTCATTTCATTATGCCGCGGGCTGGAAGAGCCACCTTAAGAGTGTAAAATTAAGAACATAGTGAGCGCTGTACGAAGAAGAGACGATTGTCCAGAAAGTGACCATTTAAGACGTGTAAGAAAGAACAATTCAACAAGTGGCGAAATGGCAGACCGAAAAGATGAACAGGCACCGAGTAATGCTGACAAAGATGAACGTAAGTGGAGAAGTCTAAGCATAATCACTAAAGAGAAGGGATGCATTTACAAGAAGCCGTGAGTATGTTGCAATTACGTAAGGGCATTCGCATTTTGGGGAACTGTAAAAATGGTCTATTCAACTGCGAAAGTTCCTTTGTTGCGAGACGAAAAGTGGAAGGGCCCCAAGTCGCAGGGCCTGAGCGGGGCAAGCGGAGAAGCATGGCTGCATAGCAACGTATATGCATACGGCTCATAGCAACAGCCCTAGAACGGCTGTAACTAGAGCTCACTTAGGAGATGTGTCATTGGGCTGAGTCTAGGAACGTCAGGGCCACGCTGAAATAAACAAAAAGAGAGAGAGAGCAAAATATGACCGGATCGGGCGCGAATGTTTACTTAGCGCTCGAGCGGTTATGCCCAGTCCAATAAATAAAAAAAAAGGGATCCTATTTGAAGAATAGTTTGACTTATGATTTTATTTTCGAAATTGAGATGTGCGATGTGCTGAAAATTTCGAGAGCAGAAAACTAATGAAATGTTTGCAAATCCTAGGTACTGAAGAGAAGTTCAAAGAATTGATCAAACGACTATGGGAGCAGTTACAACTGCAACTCACATATGCTGGAGAGAGGGTTTACTTGGCTAAAGCAGGAGATAAAGACATCTACCTAATGCTTTCGCAAATTAAGACGGTCAAAATAGGTATACCTAACTGAAGTAACATTAAGATGTGTTGTCCTATGTAAGATCACTCAAGATCATGAACTGAAATGATCTGACTTAAGATGTGTTGAGATGATCTGACTTAAGATGTGTTAAGATGAGCTAACTCAAGATGTGTAAAGATGAGTTAACTTAAGATTGACATAGAGACAAAACTGAAGACGGGTTAAAGATTTTCATATATGAAAAAAAAAAAAAAAAAAAAAAAAAAAAAAAAAAAAAAAAAAAAAAAAAAACTGAAGACGGGTTAAAGATTTTCATATATGAAAAAAAAAAAAAACTGAAGACGGGTTGAAGATTTTCATACATAAAAAGAACTAAAGACGGGTTAAAGATTTTCATATATAGAAAAAAAACTGAAGACGGGTTAAAGATTTTCATATATAAAAAAAAAAAAAACTAAAGATGGGTTAAAGATTTTTGTATATGACAAAAAAAAAAAAAAAAAAAAAAAAAAAAATAATTAAGATGGGTTAAGATGAGTTACACTAAAGAGAGTTGATTAAAGATTTTCATATATGGAAAAAAAAAGGAGAAAAAAATAACAAAAAAAAAAACTGAAGATGGGTTAAGATGAGTTACGCTTAAGAGAGTTGACTAAAGAGTTTCATATAAAAATTGAAGATGAGTTGAAATAATTTGGGCTTAAGATTTGTTAAGACGATTTGACCTAAGATGTGTAAAAATGAGTTGACTTAAGATGGGCATAAAGAGAAAACTCAACGAATTAACAGATCTTATAGCAAATTATGGTTGAATTATAATGTGTGTTCCATTATAACTCGACACCAGTTACAGTTGGCAAAAGCTTGTGTTCGGCATTGTTGACTGGTAACATAAACCTAAAGTATGTGAAACCAATGAAGTTTAAATTTTACAGATCATCTTCTCACTGAGGATGAGACACGAGTAATTAATGCAATCTGGCCAATGGGGGAGAAGATCTTTCTGATCACTCCACCACAAGGTCACCCCGAAAACTCAAGACTGGCCTTAAGAGAGAATTCAGGTCGAAAAGACAACTTAAGAGTGGTGCAAACTGAAGATACTGACAGATTTGTGACACTGGATCAGGTACAACGACTGCTGACCCGACTGGACAATAAACACCAACAGAGAACTGACGAATATGTGGGACAGTTGATAATCTCACAGAGGGAGTTTCTGGCGAAACAAACAGAGATTAATCAACGAAGCCTGGAGAGAACTGCGGAAAGAATGTTTCTCAAGTTCGGAACTATGCAGTCCAAGACTATTGATGAATCAAGTCAAAAACCTAAGATAATTAGCGACGAGATTATCCGTAGAACTCCTTTATTGACTACAAAGACGAACACTAATACATTGACTGAACAGACTTCAACAAACCTCAAGACGGCAGTTAAAAGGCTAATTACAGTAAAATCTGAAGAAGAGAATATTGCACCACAGAATAAGAATTTGACTGAAGAAAAGAGTAAAACTGACGAGACGACTGACGAAGGGTTCTGTTTCAAAACAGTAACTGATGTTGAAGAGGGTGAAATAATAGATTACAAAGCGCGTAGCAAAACTTCAGATTTGGTATCTAACCAAAATTCGCATAACATTGAAGATGAGAATGTAGTATCTAAATTTGACTTGACCAAGTATATTGATGACAAAGTAAATACTATCCTGGCAGGAAAACAAAATACAAATTTGAATGCAAACTCTATCGCCAATCTAGCTGATAAAATTCAAATAGAGATTTCCAATAAAGATTCAGGAACGAATAGAAGTTACAAACTTTTAGCTGACTCCAAGTTTGATGTTTTTGAGGATTATTTGATGTCAGAACTGAAGACCAAAAAACTGGACTACGTGTTGGACCAAAATTTACAGAGACATGTTAAAGAAAGTAAATTGACTGATGACAAACACAGAGTTAGAGATATAATCATAAATCATATAGATATGGTTTACTATTCAAAAATCATTGACTTGAGAGAGCCAGATGAAATAATTGCAAAGCTGAAAGAATTCAAAAGACTTGAGACTCGAACAACAAGGTTATCGGCACGACGTGATCTATACAACATGAAATATAATCCATCTAAAGAGAGTGCAGCTGAATTTTGGGATAAATTCGAAGACAAAGTTCGTATTTACGAAAGCGTACCAGAAGCTGGCAAACTTCCGGAAAAGGAGAAGAGAGACCTTTTCGTTCAGGCCGTAATCGAAGCTGTACCAGATGTTAATGTGGCTGACTGCGTATGTCGAGAATCAACCGGAAAGGAAATGTCCTATGCTCAATTGAAGAACTACATCATGCAGGTTGAGGCTACTCTTCCTAAGAAAGAACCAGCAAGAGCCGCCATGACTGCTAGAGGTGGTTTTAGACAACGAAATTTCCGAGGTCGTGGAGCACGAAGAGGTAGAGCATATGGTGGAACTAACTCTAGGGAAGTAAGATGTTATTCGTGTGGCAGAAATGGTCATATGAGGGATGAGTGTCCTACACCGGGACAGGTAGTATGCTACAACTGCAACAAGACTGGAAACCACATTGCCAAAAACTGTCCATTGAAAAGGAAACATGCTAGCGACGATTCTGATGGACAAGAATCCAAGAGGCGCAAGGAGGAACATCAAGGTAATGAGTATTATTCGCGTCAATCCAATAGAGGTAACAGAGGCCGTGGAGGTCGCAGAGGCAGAGGCCGTCGAGGAAGCCGCGGAGGGCGCGGTGGCCAAGGCACCCAAGATCAGAATAAAATCAAGGGAGCGTCCAATCTAACGATGAGAGAAACAAATTCAGGTATCAAAGAAACTGATTTACTTATGACCGTTAACTACTGTTCTAAAGATGAGACACTTGAGAAGGAAAACGACAGCCGTAGAGGTAATCCTATAGTTAGATTTATTGCTGATTCTGGCGCAACTGAACATCTAAGTAAAGCTAAACTTATCTTTCAAACGTTGAATACAAATAAAAGAGAGATTATCAAATGTGCTAATAAAGACGGTCAATTGAATACATTAGGTTTGGGCAAAGTTAGATTTGAAACTGATGACGGAGAATATTTTACTCTTAATGAAGTATTGTATTCTGAAGACTTGTCAGAAAATTTATTGTCCCTAAGACAATTTGTAGACCAGGGTTTGAAAATATATTTAGATAACGAGGTGATTAACATCTACGATCCTGTTTCTAATAAAAACCTTATTACGGGAATTTATAAAAGCCCTTTCTGGCAAATCAAATTAAGAATTGTGCACGATGATACTGAAACAATTGAAAGTCAGAAGGCTTTTGCCTTAATTAGCCAAACGAATCATAAATATAATACTAGAAGTAGCAAAATTAATAAATCCACTAATGATGAGAAAATTATAAATGAGGAATTACCTGAAGAAAATGACAGCGAGACTGAAAATAAGACAACTGAAGAAAGAGGTGAAAAGAGTGAAGAAAATATTACTAATGAACAGAAAACAATTGATGACTCTAAAATCCAATCTGATTTAATTAGTACTTTGAATGATAGGAAGATCCATCTACTCGACGAAGAAAGTATAACAGATACTAATCAAGAAATAGAATATGTGATTAATCCGAAGTTACCAGATAGAAAGCTGAGTAAAGGCATGTTATGGCACATGCGTTTGGGGCACGCATCAGCACCCTACCTAAAGGAAATTGCTAAACTTTATACAGATATTGTTGATCCAAAAGAATTTCAAATCGATGATAGTATTTTAGAGTGTGAAACTTGTTTGATTACGAAGAGCATTAAATTACCTTTCAATAAAATCAGAACAAGAGCTTTGAAACCATTGCAGGTAATACACGCGGATACCATGGGACCGATCAGTCCTGCTTCTCACACTAAAGGGTATCGATTCATTGTAGTTTTCATAGACGATTATTCTAGAGCTGCATTAGCTTATCCTATTAAACATAAAAGCGAAGTACCTGCTCGAATTAATGATTGTATTAATAGTATGCGAAATGCTATAGGAACTGATGAAAAGGTATGTTATATTAGATGCGACCGTGGAACAGAGTTTACCGGAAGTGAGACAATAGAAGTTTTGAACAAATTTGGTGCAGAATTACAATTAGCTTGTCCTGACACACCAGAACATAATGGTGTGGCCGAAAGATTCAATCGCACCTTGCAAATGAGAGTTAGGGCTAATATGTTCGATTCGGGATTGCCACCTAGTATGTGGGACTTAGCGACTAAAGCATCTGTTTATGCCTATAATAGAACGCCACACAAGGCTAATGATATGGCAATACCACTAAAGAAGCTAGCTATCAATTATAGTTGTGAAATTGAACAGCTTAAGAGATTCGGGTGTTTAGCTTATTTGAAAATTCCAAGAAAAGTCGGAACGAAGTTTAGTGGCCAAGCGCTCAGAGGTTTTTTAGTTGGTTATACGCAGACAGGATATGTAATTTTCGTACCCGAACAGAATAAATTATACGAGAGTAGACATGTCAGATTTGTTGAACGTTACGTGTATAAAGACTTCTTTAACAAAAATAAAGAATCAGAAATAGAAGATCTGAATTTTGACTGCTTGCAAGAATTAGAAAAAGAAGAGTCCCAATGTATTAACGAGTTGTTAGAAAGAGAGGGAGAAAGTGATGACCCACCAAAGAAAAGACAAAGAGGAAGACCACGCAAGAATTTTGATAAGTCTAAAGTCCTGTTTACTTTAAATGAAAAGTACGATGATCTAGAAATTAATGAAAAAGAGAGTGATGTAGCTTATCATGCACTATTGGCAAAAATACAGGGAGATCCTCAAACGTATAGGGAAGCGATCAATTCTCCAGAGGGAGACAAGTGGATTAAATCAATAGGAGAGGAACTAAAAGCTTTAAAAATCAAAGACGTATATAAAGTAGTGGATCGCCCTAAATCAGAAATAAATAAACAAAAACCGAACATCATAGACTCAAGATGGGTATTCAAACGTAAATATGACGAACTTGGCAATGTAAAACACAAAAGTAGACTTGTAATCAGAGGATTTAAAGATAGGAATACTTACGATCTGAGAGAAACTTACGCACCAGTTGCACGATTGCCTTTAACTAGAGCCTTCTTAGCTATAGCTAACAAATATGATCTTGAATTAATTCAATTAGATGTTGAAACGGCATTTTTGTACGGAGATTTGGATGAAAACATATATATGGAGATACCTGAAGGAGTTACCACAGATAGAGAGTTTAGACAAAATCATGTTTGGAAATTGATCAAATCTTTGTATGGATTGAAAATAAGTCCTAAGAAGTGGAATGATAAGTTTACGATGGTTATGACAGAGATAGGTTTCCAATCCAATGAAATAGATCCTTGCTTATTTATTAAACACACACCTAATGGTATGATTGTCTTGTTACTTTATGTTGATGACATATTGTTGGGAGGAAATGACAAAAATGAATTGAACGAAACTCGAGATAGCCTAAGTAAGAAGTTTGTCATTAAAGACCTGGGAAGCCCAAAAGAATATCTAGGCATCAAAATCGAAAGAAATAGAAAGGAAATGACACTTAAGTTGAGTCAAGAAAAATTTATCGATAATATGTTGAAACGCTTTGGTTTTGACAAATGTAGACCTGTTACAACCCCTATGATTTCGAGTCAAGTGGCAAATAGAGAAAGGAAAAAGAGAGAAACTGATGAATCTGTACCTGCTACTGCTTCAATCTCAAATCGACAATATCGCGAAGCGATAGGTTCTCTTTTATACTTATCTGGCGCGACACGACCAGACATATCATTTGCAGTTAATGTGTTAAGTAGACATCAAGTCAATCCGACAGATTTTGAGTGGAATATGGTTAAGAGAGTATTTCAATATTTGTCCGGAACCAAGCACTATGCACTGTATTATAAAGCTAAATCTGAAGGTGTGCAAGCATATTCTGATGCAAGCTTGTCAGACTGCAAGAACGGACTTACGACTTGTGGTTATGCAATTCAATTATTTGGAGATACCGTAGCTTGGAGAACTCACAAACAGCCAAGTGTAGCTTTATCTACGTGTCAAGCAGAATATGTTGCAATGAGCGAGACTTGTCAAGAATTAATGTCTTTACACAATTCAATTAAATCTATGCTTGAAATTAATCTATTTCCTATGAAACTGTACTGCGACAATTTAGCTGCTCAAGCTTGTGCGAAAGTTGATGGAGGTAACAAACTTAGACACATGGTAGAAAGAAGGGAACATTACGTTAAAGAATGTGTTAAAAAGGGATATATAAATATTATGTGGATCCAATCCAAGGATCAACTGGCAGATATATTCACTAAAGCTCTCACATTTGCAACTCACGAAAAGTTAGCCTTGAAGTTACTCAATTTGAATGAATGTTAGTCAATTGTATCCTTTGTTGCAGATGTAGAGGAGGACTGAAGACGAGTAAAAGGAAAACTTAAGACAGATACTACGAGTGTTTTCACTCTTACCAATTAAACGAATATTTTATAGAATCTAATTAAAAGTAGGACTCAACTTAAGACTTTAGAATTTATATGAATATTGTTTGATTAATATAGTTATTGGATTTTGTTCATTTTATAAATATGAGTGACTAGTTTGAGAGGGAGTGTGAGATATATGGTATACACACTGCGTCACTCATATACATATACTTGTGTAGGAGTGCATGTGTGTTGCACTGACGCATGATGCGTTTGCGTTAGAAGAAAAGAGATCAAGATTAGACTCGATACAGTCAAGACGTATAGTCCTTTGCTCTTCCCGTATATATATTCTGAATAAACTAAAGACTGGTATTAAACTTGTTTAGTTTCATTACCCAAACCTATCCTAACAAGATCAACGAATCCGTTATTTTTAGCACAACGATTTCCAATTTACTATACTAAATCACAAAAGACCCACGTGTAAGCGAGGGAGGTGAATAATCCTACGAGAATGAATAACGTTGATTTTTTCCTCCTTTTCTAATCGGTGATTAAAAGCGAGGTATAATTCATTAACTGCGGGTAGGTATGAGCGATAAAACAAAATTTATCGATGTACGGTTTTGGAGGTAATGTTTCATTTGTTATTATTGGTGAGGCGTGCGGAGAGGCGCATGGGCCGAAAATATTTCGACTACAAAACGTGCTTGGAATTGTTGAGCGTAGCAATCAAGGATCGCCCATTGTTCTCACTAACCTACAGCACTGTCGTTGTCATTAGCATTTTTAACTCGTGACTAAGTTCCAGAAACGAGCCTCTCTTTAAATAGATAACGCGCACGTATGTACCTATCAGTAAATAACACTCGTTCAAATATACATATACATACAATACAAGTACATACCTGTAATGCCTGTACACGCGTTAGTCGCAAGGTGGTTCGTCATTCTCCTCATTCATCATTACATACCTACGTATACATATATGTATATGAATTAAACAGGAGTATTCATCTAAAACAATACCTCGCAGGAACCCCCAAAAATTTCTACATACACAGATAGTAGGTATATTCATACTGATTTAAATCACACTTTCCCTCCCATGATTAAATAAAGCATAAATCAACGCAATGCTACGTGTACAAGAAAAAAAGAAAAAATATTTACACGAGGCTAATATTTTTTCAACACTTTGTATACCTGCGCGAATTGTTATCTTCTCACGATAGGAGAAATTATACGAGGATAACTCGTATGTATACCTACGTACATTGAATACGAAAATACTTATAGCCAAGAAAATAAGAATAAAGAATAGTCACAAAGGATTGAGAATTATTTATCTTTTTTTGTTTGTCCATTTGGTTTCGAACGATTGCGTATTGTGTAAAGTAGGTGATCGTCCGAAGTGTCCAAGTTTTTGAATAGTATCAACTTGCGTGTGTCACGGTTTGAAAAATGACGTAGCTTTTGAAAGCTCAGCATCAATAACTTAATATTCGCGCAGTTTCATGTATACGTAAGTATACTTATGTATGTAGAAGCAAGTTGGAATCAAGTAAGTGGGCGAAACGTGTTTTATTTCGTTGAGGAACCACAGCGACCACGTGTACCTACCTATATGTCTGTAGGCATATCCAACCCATACGTTACGCATATCGTATTACAAATCTGTCTGTGTATTCGGTATATATACTGAGGATTATACCTTCGCGTCAAAACCGGTTATTCGGACTTTCGAAAATTCCATGAGATGACGTATTATACGGACTATAGACAGTCCCGTGCCAAGGCAATCTTATGAAAAACCGTCTGCACGATGTCAAAACGATAAAGATGCATGCATTTCTTTTTTCGTTCCCACGTTTCTCCACTCTCAATAATTGAGTTCCAGTTTCTTTAAGGTCAAAGGGCCTGAAATGTTACTTTTCGCGAAATATCTACTGCTGATGTAATAATCGCCAAAAAATTGAAAAAAAAAACACACCAGAAATTGAAGAGCTAATCAGATGAACGTCACATGACGAAATCCATGAAAACGGTGAAAAATTTTTTCCGACTTGACGTGACCCTGACACGGTGGGACATATACGGAGAGCATCGTTTTGTTTACATGTTTATACAGTTGATTGCGTAGGGCATGATTTTAAACAGGACGAGATGTTTTATACATTCTCGAAAAATCTGTGCGGTATTCATTTGATATCGATTTCGGTATGATTCATGTAGAATTAGTTTAGTTTACTTGAAATTTCGACGTTGTGAAGTGCATGTTATATCTACAGGTCTCGCGTTTAGGGTAATTACAGGATATGAAGATCATAAGTATAGATAAGGTGACTCACTTACCTTGAAAATTTCTTCATTGGTGTAGGTACGCGTCTACACGTTAAAAAAAAAATTTGAGTAAATCCTAAAAAGCCGCGTAACTCGCCGAGCACGCGACACGAAAAACATGAATACTTTTTATACACGTATAACATGTATAGTATACTATCTTTATCGACGTAATATAAAAATGGTATCCATAAATATCAAGATCTGACGCATGAGATTTTAATCCTATGTATACCTACTGTGATGTAAATTCTGACTTAATCTAGTCACGGTTAAATCCGGTTTTACGAATTCGGTTATTCGCACTTTTATTTCAAACTTATACGGAAACAAAAAAATCCAAAAAATATATAATATCAGCTGTTCTCCGAACTGGTTTTCAGAATACCGCGGGAATCGGGTAACGCATTTATGTGTATAAATACAAATATAAACACACAGACGGTTTTCCATTGGAATTTTTCATTCCTTTTGTTACGGCGATGAAAATGTTCGCGTTTGATAAAAAACTATTGCAATGGATCAACAATGAATATGAATTAAGTTTCTTTAGTTTGATACGACTTGTATATCTTGTCTGGATTTTTCATAACATATCTTCGATTATGAAATTTGCAAAAAATAAATCCGTGTAGTATCAATTGGAAAATACTCACCGCTGGAAGTTTTCGGAGTTTTTCTTATTGTCAGTATAGTCAGTAGAAGGAGGAGATTTATCCGATGTTTTTGTCAGAGTCCTCGCTGAAGTCCGGGGAAACTCAACTGTCATCAAAAATATACAGGCAATAATGAGGCGTCGATATAAAACGGTGTTTAATTAAACGAGGGGAAGATTATTCCGTGGATAAAAGAACCGGGAATAACTATACACATGGTGAAATAAAATTCCTGTCAAATCTTTCCCTGGGTCAATTCTGGTGGAAATTATAAGATTGAAATTCTCTCAGCTATTTTGTTGTTGTTGTTTTTGTTTGGGAAACGATTTCTTTTCAATAATAAAAAACACAAAAGTATTTGCTTCTTTGAAAAATTGAACAAAAAAAATGATAACGCAATTTCAATTTCAATTCAGACAGCTGAAGAAGAATTTTAGAAAAATCAAGTATATTAAATTCTTCCGCAAAAATGGCTGAGGAAAATTTGATACAATTTTTTATGAGGATCAAACGAGAGTACAAATACGGAAATTGTTGTTTTAAAATTGGAGAAATCAATTGTTGAAAAGAAAAAATGACTCAAGAAATCATTTCGATCCCATGGATCCGATGATAATGAAATTTGTATATATTTTTCTTCGAAACAAGTGAATGTGAAAATCTTGATTCCAATCTCCACAAGAATCGACCCTTCGAAAGATTATTTATCCCGAATTCTAAATCACCCTGTGATTACTTTTAGACTTGAATTAGCTCAAAATATAAGACGAGCAACGAAAGAAAAGAAATGAAAAAAAAGCACAATTGAAAAATGGGCAAAATTCTCGAGTTATAACACAGCAGAACTCACATCGTTCCTTATTCTTGGTAATCTCGATACCGTTGAGGAGATTTTCCACTCTGTTGGTCAAAGCTTCGTGAACTTTCCAATCGTGTATCTCTTTCCGTAATACGTAGGTCTGCTCTCTCGAACTTTTCCGAGGATCCGAATCGGCAAAGTTTGGCAGTATTTTTGCGTTATCATCGGCCTCTTCCGTGAAGTCTTTCTCCTTGTACCGTCTTCCGTGGTTGTTTAGAACCGGCGAAGACGGAAGTCGGTACTGAACATTTCGGAAGCTTGTTTCGTCCGGCATAAAACTCGAGCTTCCCTTATTTTTAACCGGAATAATTTCCCCTGGCTGCTTTTTCTCGTTTTCTAAACTCGAGTCGCGCCTCGATATCTCCCTCGTCGTCGTTCCGTTTCTTAATTTTGAATTCGCTGATTTTGACCGTACCTTTTTCATCCTAGTACCATAAATCGTTCCACTTGTTAACGGGCTCCAATTTTCCGTCACATTTCTTCTGTTTGAAGTTTGTCGCGACTCCGTGACTCGCATCGGTGTCTTTGATCGTCTCGCGCCCTTTTCTGCAGGCTTTTTTCCCTTCTGCCCATTTAATTCTTACGTTACTTTACGTCCAAATTGCGACGATGCATCAAATTTTTTTTCCTAACCTAACCTAACTCTACCATTTTCAAATGTTGTTTTGATAAAAATGAAGGAAAATTAAAAAAAAAAAAAGAAAAAGAATAACACGACAGTTTAGATTCAATACATAAGTTATTGTAAGCCATGAACTGAAAGTGGGAATTTTCGCGTAGAAACTTATTCTTCTGAATATTTAGCGCCGTTATTAGAGAAAAATACTTTCAGTATCAATTTTTTTTCCAATCTAGTATATTAATGAGTAAAACTTACAATCATGTTTCTATTTTTTATACAGAATAATCTGTTGAACCGAACGATGAACTGTCCACAGTTGAGCACAAATAAGTTGTCGGTTGGCCACTGAACCTCACCAGCAGTATGTCAAGAGCGGAAAATATCGAGCATATCATTTTAATAACACGTGGAAATTCACTGGAGATTTATCGAGAGTTTAACGAATGTTGTAAGCCGTATAGATCCGACACAGCCGGATTAGGAAGAGGTCCGGGATTGATTAGAATTTTGTGGGAATAATCGGTGGAAATTTTGACGGGAACCGTGTGCGGACCCGGGTTTTGCCGCGTTTGAAAACTTTTTGTTTGGATGTTTCTAGCCTAGCAGCCGCCACCTGTCAGTCATACTCTACGATATCAAAACATCTGCTCATTTGTTTTGGCTCGAATTCGAGGGGGCTTGTTTTATTGTTATTCCGCCTTGAGGCTACTTTTTATATATTTAGGTTATCGGGACATCCCCGTTGTTGTCAAAGCAAAACATGCATGCTAAAAAACGACGCAAACCTACACAACGGAAGAATTCGCGCTCAATTCAAAGTCTCTGTTTTCAAATACGTTCGAAAGATGATTTCGACGATACTGAATAATGGACAGTAAAACCAAGTTTGGATTCGACAATTATTCATTTATGATATTTCAGGAGAACTCTCAGGCACTTTATAACATCGGATCGAAGGATTTCGAGATAATTTTGACGTCTGCTAGACTTTGACTGCAGTAGTAGTAAAAAACAAATGGCGAATATGTTTCTCGGTTTACCCGTCGGTCAAACAGCGCCGTGAAAATAAAACAGTGACGTTATTCGCGCTGTCACTATAGAATTTTTGGAGGTTATAAAAACCGATATTGGAATTATTATTTCCGATAAAAAGTGACCAATTTTCAGCCGAAATGACTTCCTGTTTAGAAAACGTTCAAATTCCATCTTGCGTTTGGTTTGACGGCGGTGAAAAGCGAAATGCGCTGGTCTCCATACTTGCTGGAACTTTGGTAATCGCGTTTCCTTTCTTCGCAAATTTGTTTCACGCAACAAATGTATCTCAACAAATAAATATCTGCCGATTGTCATTCCGACCCTTTTGTTCTAAAATTCTTTACACGATCTTAACGATAGATTCATTCCTCTCGAATTGCCAAAATTCAATCCCATCTCTTATCAATCTTTACACAATAAACGAAAGATGATTCATCGGTCTGAGAATTGTCGTTCATTTTGCCATTGAGGATGTAGATGAATCCTTGAAATATATTTTAAAAAGTCATCAAATTTTTCAGTTCTTTATGGGATGGTGGTTCATTATTGACGCTCACGCCAAATACCCAGATCTGATGGTACACGCTTATCACGTCTGCGGAGTATTCGGCACAATATCATTGTTCATGCAAGTATCACCATAGAATATTACTCCGATACCTTTAACTCTAGTTTTCAAATTACCAAATTCATTATTTACAGGGTTAATTCCGTAACGAATGCTCAAATAAGAGGAGACGCGTACAACGGAGGATGCCTTGGTGCCCGAGGTGCAAGAGGGTGGCTATTTGTTGGCTTTGTGATGGGATTTGCTGCGTTAATCGCAGCCTGTTGGATATTATTCTCAGACTTTGTTAGCAACGGTTTGTACATTGTGTATAATTCATCGTCAACAAGGCTTTGAAATGAACTTGAGAAAATCGAAAGATTTTATCATTGTGGTTTAGTAGAAAAAATCATCTTGATTTGTCTCTACTGTGTTTATCAAAAATGAAAAGACGCTAATTCGATTCCCACTGGTTTACATTCGTTCAATTTCATTTCATCTAATTAAGAAAATGTTTGTTCATGTAATTTGCAGGTGCGCCGCATTACTGGCCAGGAGTTGGTCTGTTTCTTCAAAACGTGTTTATATTTTTGGGATCATTGACTTATAAATTTGGTCGTTCAGAAGACCAATGGGGCTGAAGAGCCGAAGATTTATAATTGTATTTATATATTAGATAATGCGATGTCATTATTATGTCAGTCTCATACAGATGCTTCATAACTAGAAATTAAGATGTGTATATGTTAATGGTTGAATACTTATAATATAAGATTATCTTGAATATACTGAATAACGAACTCAACTTTATATTATAACGTAGCTATAGGTTGCATTTAAATATTCAATTTTAAGACAGCTTCATTTATAATAAAGATACTTCGGTCTTCTGTATAATTCCAAAACTCCTTATTAAAAAAGATGGCGTGCCACTTCTTTTTGAATCTCTTCTTCCTCAATATTGTGTTCTTCGTGCTATTCTTATTATATATCCCCGTCGTATCCTAACAAGTTGCTTTCATTCATCTAACTTACATTTTCTAACATCAAAGAGTCCAACAGTAGTCCTACATGCTCGAATGTTGATAAAGAATAAAATACATAGAAATAATTCGTGGCTCCTATCTTATTATTGTGAATTCATATCTAAGAACGGGACTATTTTCCTCAGGCAAGCATTTTCTTGTGTATTATTATTTATTCGGGCGATTAATTAATATCGTACGAATTCCCTGGAGAATATTATATTTACCTCGAGTCAAATTACTGCGGCATACTGTTTACTGTTATAAAATTTTCATTGGTCAACGGGGACCAATAGCCGTTGAGTCTTACCAGTGAGTTGACCAATCGGATTTCGCCACACAAACACATGGTCTTTGCAGCCGACAAAAGCCTGGAAGAATCGGGTAAAAGTACCACAAGACGTTACCAGTGTCTGTTTTTATCGTCCCATATTTACACAGTTGACGATTTTCAATGGTCCAATAGACTCGGTTATCATAACGGAAGAGTTAACCTTCTGAATAAGATAAACGGTGAGTTAAAATCGTGAAAATTTCATAATAAAATCGACACTTTTATCCTGCCGGCAGTCTTAACCAAATTTGACAGCATGACAGCTTTCGTTATCGCGTTTTTATTATTTTCATTTCAAAAATACTCCGGTTGACATTCGAACCGATTTTTATTTTCAGTTCGATATGAATCGTAGAGGAACGTTTTCTCTCTCACTAGCGCTTTTTGCGCTCAGTGCATTTTTTCACACTACTCATGGTGTTGCTGTCATGAGCATTGACATCGGTAGCGAATGGATGAAAGTTGCCATCGTATCGGTAAGCCAATATTTATTACAACTCTTACCAACGATTTGCTGTGCTCTTTTCTCTCCTAACCTCAAAACTCCATTTTTCAACCGCATTCTGTGTCCTTTCAAGTTATTTCCTATCCAATATGTTCGAAGAATCGT
Organism: Ametastegia equiseti; assembly: GCA_963989295.1. Classification (NCBI taxonomy): domain Eukaryota; kingdom Metazoa; phylum Arthropoda; class Insecta; order Hymenoptera; family Tenthredinidae; genus Ametastegia; species Ametastegia equiseti. The sequence goes on from OZ022393.1 coordinate 10,710,750, forward strand.
TAAAAACTTCCCAGAGATTGTCCATGATTGAGAGCTTAATTTCATTCCATCTCCATTGATAATTATTCCCTATTATCTCACCCAGCCAGGAGTACCGATGGAAATAGCACTGAATAAAGAATCTAAAAGGAAAACGCCGGTGACGATAGCCTTCAGAAACGGGGAGCGTACTTTTGGCGAAGATGCGCAAGTTGTGGCCGTAAGGTTCCCCAAAAACAGTTATTCCTACATTTTAGATCTGCTGGGTAAACCGATAGATCATCCTCTGGTAAAATTATATCAGCAGAGATTTCCCTACTACGATATAGTCGCTGACGAAGATCGCGGAACTATAATTTTCAAGCACGACGACGAAACCTCTTACACACCAGAGGAGTTACTCGCACAATTTTTACACAAGGGTAAAGAATTCGCCGAGACATCGGCTGGGCAAAAAATAAACGAAGCTGTGATTACGGTGCCTGGATTTTTTAACCAGGCTGAGAGAAAGGCGCTTCTCCAAGCCGCCGATTTAGCTGGTTTAAAGGTTTTACAGCTGATAAATGACTACACAGCGGTAGCTTTGAATTATGGAATTTTTAGAAGGAAAGAGATCAACGAAACCACACAGTACATAATGTTCTTTGATATGGGAGCCAGTAGCACGACCGCCACTATTGTCGGTTATCAAAATGTTAAGACTAAGGAGAAAGGCTACGTTGAAACAAATCCTCAAGTCAGTATCCTGGGCGTTGGTTACGATCGAACACTAGGAGGACTTGAGATGCAAATTAGACTGCAGAATTATCTGGCCAAGGAATTTGATGCGCTCAAAAAAACTACCAATTCAGTATTCGATAGCCCCAGAGCTATGGCTAAGCTTTTCAAAGAGGCTGGACGCGTTAAGAACGTTCTTAGCGCCAACGCCGATCATTACGCACAAGTTGAAGGACTACTCGACGAGAAAGACTTCCGCTTACAAGTTACCAGAGAAAAACTCGAAGAACTTTGCGCAGATTTATTCGAACGCGTCGCAAGGCCGATTCAAACTGCCTTGGAGACTTCAGGTCAGCTTTTCTGCAATTCTTTTCACCTTTATCGATATATTACAGAGTTTTTTCAATTCTTTTGTTACTCATTTTGTTACAGCATTGACTATGGATATCATTTCACAAGTTGTATTGGTAGGAGCTGGTACTCGCGTGCCTAAAGTTCAAGAGAAATTAACAGAGTTTGTTAAAATCGAATTGTCCAAAAACATCAATACCGATGAAGCAGCGGCTATGGGTGCAGTTTACAAAGCTGCTGACCTCAGCCAGGGCTTCAAAGTAAAGAAATTCATCACCAAAGACGCGGTCTTATTCCCCATTCAAATTGTCTTTGACAGAACCGTTGATGGGGCGAATAAGCGGGTGAGTAGTATTTGAACAAATAAAATAACTATTGCATTACAAATTAATTCATTAGGAATGGAGGAACATTTAGTTGTCTTGATTGATTTTTCTGGACTTTGAACACGATTTTTGGAGTACGGGTGGAATTACTGCTAACATTTACAGCTACACACGTTACACGATACTAACTTGGGTTTCAAACTGATTTTAATTCTCTGTATAACGATCAGGATTTGTTTGCTCGTTTTTAGTTATCAAATCTTAAAGCGCCCGGAAAATTTCATTTTCTCCTTGAACAACAAAACAAATTTCTACAGGTACGAAGAATGCTGTTCAACAGGATGAACGCCTATCCGCAAAAGAAAATTATTACTTTCAACAAACACACCGACGACTTTGAATTCAGCGTCAATTATGCTGAGCTTGAATATTTGCCAGCTGATGAGATTGCGTAAGAAAATCTACATTGAAACATCTTAATTATGAATAATCGATTTATCATTATCTCTACTGACCTATTTGATAACAGTCCTGATAATCGTTTGACAACTTGTCATCCGTATCATAATTTGATGAAATTCATAGTTGGAGATTAAAATAGTTCTTCGCATAAACTAGAATTGTTAATAGTATTGAAATACTCTAATCAATAATAATGATATTCATCGACAGGGCTGTGGGCAATACGAATTTGTCAACGATTTCTCTTAAGGGTATAGCTGATGCTTTGAGTAAGCATGCGAACGAAGGAACAGAGAGCAAAGGAATCAAGGCCCACTTTGCGATGGACGATAGTGGAGTATTGAATTTGGCTAACGTTGAGTTAGTCTTTGAAAAAACTGTTGTTGCAGCCGAGGAGGAAGAGGGTACTTTTTCAAAGCTTGGCTCCACTATAAGTAAACTGTTCGCAGGTTTGTGTTACCTGCCTTGCAGAAAATGGTCGTATTTTATATTTGCTTGCTCGTTTTTTTATTTTTATTTTTTGGTTGTTTTTCTTTTCCTTTACTCTCAGTATAATTTTATCTGTTTGTCCATTTCTCGTTATTTATTACCTGATTCCCCTCAATTTAACTCTTGAACGTCTGTGTGGGATTGAAATTTACTTCTACTCTAAAGTAGTATACCTTCATAATGTTTGAACCCATTAACATAGATAACTCTCCCTTATTTTTATGAACTATCGAGTACTTATAATCAGTTTAGATTACTTTGATTATCTTGACAAATTGATTTTATTGCACTGACTGAACTGTAAAGGCATCGCAACATTCAATTTTTTCACAACATCTTTTGATTTAGAAATTCTGAATGTCTGCATAGGCAATTAGAAGCATAGTTTTTATCATTAAGTAATGCGATTATTAAGAAAAAACATTTCGAGCAGTTAGGATTATTTTATAATACTTCCGAAAAGTTTGCGGAAGGCTAAAATCTGTCGAAATTTCATCAGTTTCATGTAATAAAATATTATTATACGTACGTATTTATATCTACGACCATTTTTTGTGAATCACACATCTATAGTCGTTGCACAAAGATTATTGCGATGTTTTGTATCCAACTATCACGAAGTACGATTAGAATATGGAACACTCAGTGTTATATTTTGTGTATTCGTGTGGAGCTTTTCTTCCTGATGTTCGCTAGAATGTAAATGTATCAATGTATGAATTTTTCTTGGTGTTTCTTTAATTTTCTCACAACTTCTCATTCGTTTGACTTTAGCTCTTACTCGGTGAATAAGTAGTGAGCAATTTGACATGAGGATTGAGATAATTATCTAATTATATAGGGTCAGACGACAAAGAGGCAACAGAAAAGATCGAGGAGCCACCAAAAGAAGACATAAAACCAATTCACGAAGAGCCGGAATATCCTGGTCTTGACAAAGACACGGAAGCAAAAACACAGAAGGAAAATGAGACTAAAACCACAGAGAATAAGCCAAGCAACAAGACCGAGAAAGTGGAAAAAGAAAAAAAACCCAGCCTTGTTACTCTCAAAGAACCAATTCCATCCACAGAAGCTAGGCTCGGACCCAAAACCTTGGAGGGAGATAGGCTCGCTGCTTCTGTCAAAAAGTAACGTTTCCACGTTTCGGGACATATGTATAAGTTTCTGAATAAGAAAAAAATTAACAATTTATGACTGAAAATTGAATTTTCTTATAGGATCGAAGCTCTCAATCATCACGACTTGGAAAGAACTCGCCGCGAAGGAGCTCTCAACAGTCTCGAAGCATTTGTAATAGATGCTCAACAGAAATTGGAATTGCCTGAATATTCGGCAGCCACAACACCCGAGGAAGCTGAAAAGATATCAACAGCTTGTTCAACAATATCGGAATGGCTTTACGAGGATGGATTCGATGCCGATGCTGATACTTACGAACAAAAGTTGGCCGAGCTAAAAGGATTGACCAACGATCTGTACGCCAGAGTTTATGAGCATAAAGAAAGACCTGAAGTCCTGAAGGGAATGGTGTCCATGATTCATGGAAGCACAACTTTCTTAGATAAAATGGCTAACGTTAGCACCAGTAGTGAAATATTCACTCAAGTCGAATTGGAAACTCTGCAAAAAACTATCGCCGAAACACAGGTACGTCTTTGAATAATCTTTGAACTGTATTTGTTGATGATGAACAAAACACATGATGAGGAATTTTCTCATGAATTTTCACTTTTTATTTCTTTTAAATGCAGGAATGGCACGACAAGATTGTGAAAGAACTTATGGATATACCGTTATACGAACCGGTAAAGTACACCGTTAGAGATATTGCTAATAAAATGGCAATTTTGGACAGAGAAGTGAAGTATTTAGTAAACAAAGCTAAAATTTGGAGACCCAAGCCAAAAGAGGAACCAGCGAAGAATAAAACATCCGAAAAGTCAGAGGAAGCGACGGTAGAAGTGCCAGAGGGGTCTGGACCAACAGAGGCTCCTATTTCTGGAGATGAAGATTCTACAAAGGCCAAAGAACAAGAAGATAAAGAAGAGACAGTTGTGGAAGATGAAAAAGATGGTGGCGACATCGAAAGCAGCGGTGATGAAAATTCACAGACGTTAACTGAGGAAACTTTAGAATTACCAGAGCCTGACACAACGGAAGGCAGCGGAAAGCCTGAAGCTGAAGCACACCAAGAACTTTAAGTAAAAATGTATTTAAAAAAATGTATGAATTTTAAGTAATGTTTGAATGGTGTGTGTGTTAGCCAATTATCCATTTTATCTGGACATTTAGATCAAGTGGATATGTTAAATCCCATACCGAAGATTGGCTTATACTCTGATTAAACATAGAATAAGGTATTCTGGATTGTATTATCTAATTTTGTATTAGATCAAGCATTTGTGATGTCTTGTATCGCAGTTTATATTATTCCGTGTTTTATTTTCAGAGTAAAGGCATTTTTCTTTCGTACTGCATAAATTTGTTTTTCGAGATTTATAATTTTATATCATCGGTTCGATATCGATTCTTCATCTCTAATTAATAGAACAAAAACTCCTGTAATTTCATGATTATTTTGTATAATTTTTAAGGTGAGGTGATTGAAAGTTTATAGAAGCTAGACTAGATTATTTACTGGCGAAATGTTTTATCTGAAATCCAAAGATAATCTTCTGGCAAAGCAAGACATTTCGTTGCTAGTAATCTTGGTCAGATGCAAGGGATATATCTAAACAGAATCGTTGTAGCAATTGGAATGATGAACTATTTGAATACGATAAATATATGAAAGTTGATTAAGGTAACTTAAATTTGTAACTTTTTAAAGTGATCAGCTGATTTGTAGTAATCAAGAAAAGTGTGGTGCTCTTATATTTTTTAAATAATAAACATTGAGCACGCACAATTTTAGGTCGGCAATTGTCATATTAAACCTAAGTAATTTGAATAGATTACAATTACAGAAATTTGAACATACGGAGGTAGTCGTCGTTTCTATACATAATTATCATTCCAGTTACTATAGAAAAAGAAATTGTCAAAGTTTAATCTATCAGAGAAACCAATGTAGTTTTGAGTATATCTAAGTATGATCAAACCAAGAATTGTTAGTTTTGACGAAAGTGTGATTTATAACTTTATATTACGTGAGTAATAAGATTATGTTAGTATTCCAGAATTATCTATATTACCGGTCACCCATGTATTCAACTACGTTAACATTTCGAAGCCACTACAATCCAAGCAGTTTGTAATAATTTATTCCATTCCATTACAAATTTATTTCATTATGTCCTAAAAATGAGATGTGTTATTTATTGATTGGAGTGAATAAAAGTGTATTTGTTAGAAAAATCATCTTCAGACTACATTTGTTGTGAACGATGCCTTGCAATATACGTAGAACTATCAAATTCTTTTCTCGATCACGGATGCAGTAAACGAGATACGTAATCTATTCCACTCAGTCTTCCATATTCATCAAACTGGAAATTAGTGCTGGAGTATTGTTGTGATCAAAATATCGTGGATAACTGATCTATACAACTAATCGTCAGTAAGATATTCAGATAAAGGAGAGGAGCACGAATAGTGGACAGATATCTGCAAATTTAAATTAAGTTTATTTGATTTTCAACAACGATATACCTACCTAATTTCAACAACTATAAAAACTAAGAAGTGATGGGTTGGACTACTTCTTCTAGATCTGTGTCGAATATCTGAACAGAAACTGGCTCCTCTCGCTGCTCTTGTGAAACATCCCCGTTTGTAGCTGTACAAGGAATAAAAAACATATTAGCATAATACTCTTAGTAAAGTGCCACGTTTCTCATTTGATAAACTTGTTTCAACTCCGATATCCTAATATTTGACAAACAAGTGTTTCAAAGATAATCTCTTCGTATGTGCATAAAACACACGTAGGTTTTGAGAATATTTCAAGTTATCTAAGACTAGTGTGAATAAAAAATGAAAAGCGTGATTAATTGGAAATTGAAGTTTGGCTTCAGATGTATAAAGTTCACATAATTCTCTACATTTTAATATAGACTCTTGTTCAATGTGGCGGTATTCCTCCTCCAATTCTTCATTGCGAACAACCTCTTCCTGCATCTTGGTCAACGCATCGTCTATCCTTTGGCACAACGTTGTTGATAAGTTGTCCATTCCAGCTAAGAATGTTGTTTCAGATGCAGCTACAGCCATCTTATGCACATACTCCATGAAGCTGATTAATTGCTGCAATTTACAATATTCGTTATTCACTTCGAACGTATTTCAAACTTGTCTCACTTGTCTGCATTAGGAATAATAATCAAATTTTTTTCAGAACACAGTTGAGTTAGTGTAAGTGAAGTTGCTCGTATACAATAGAAGTATTCTCACCGCAACAATCTGTTTTTTACTTTGAACTTCAGCTCGTATTTCCACAATCATATCCCAATGGTTATCGCACATTTGATGAGTTAGAGATTCTCTCATAAGGACGATCAATCTTGTCAACATATTCCTGTAATATTCTTAATAAAGGTTGGAACAATAACATGCAGTGAAAAAAAGAATCGTTCTTATATTGTCAGTTATTTTTTGTATTTATGTTTCAATTTCACTTTTGTGTTCGTGCTTTCTTTTTTTTTTCTAACTGACTGACATATGAACAAATAAGATAAATCACGACATTATTTTACCTGTATTCTTTACTCGTTGTTTCGATAGCGGAATATGTTACTGTCAATGTTTGCGACGCGGCGTTTACCGCGTCTATTGTCGATTGCTTGATCATGTAGTCGTACGACAAAGTTTTGGTATTTGGTGGCTCTAATGTCAATTTATCATCAGCGGACGGCTTTTTCGTCGTTGCACTGTCGATAAACAATGTTGACGAAGCGTACTGAATGTTTAAAACATTTTTTTGGTTCAAAATTTGTTGCGTTCAATACGAGGTTATGTTTTTCGATCTAAGACAGTTTGAAGATCAAAAATTCTTACCATGAAAGGTTTTGTTCTTCTGATGACGGATTTTAATACCTGACGAAATGCCATTATTTTTTTCACCAACGGTCTAATTTTTTATTAAACGAGAACGTCAAAACGTCACATATATTTACAAGAGAATAATTTTAGGTTAGGAATAAGACACATGATGTGATACACACTTGATACACATGACAGTCCGATTGCGGTAGCTAGCAGAAGCTTGTGGTTTCGTGAAATCGATTCATAACGTCTGTCGGAAATACCACGGTCCACGATAATTTTAGGCAGAAAAAAAATTGATTTAAGTCCAACTGCAGCTGATTTCTATCGCGAAATCGGGCGTTAAGCTTTTTTTTTTTAACGTATGAAATCGTAATTTTTTCGCTCAAGCGACCTAGAAACGTTTTGGCTCCTTAAGTTGCCCGAAATTTCCCATAACCAATAGTCGCGTAGCCATGTTTGTACAGTTTATTTCCGAGTGCTGTGCGACACGAAAGTAATACCGTCGTGTTTCTCGATTTTCGTAAAAGTGTGTTGTGTCGGGAAAGGCGACAATCCTGTCAACAAGATCTATACTTCGAAACTAATTGTGAGTAACAAAGCTAGACAATTCTAAACGCGATCATTATAATGAATATAACAATAACAATTCTTCGTCGATACCTTCGAGGCAGTTCACAAAAATATCTCTCTTCATATACTGCATACCTTTTTGACTCACCGAAATCCGTACGAACCTCCCGAATACCGAACCAAAATCAATGTACGTTCGATGTGTCAAAACACCCGGGATAGCAATTAACTAGATGTTAATCAAACACTCACCAATAGAAAACACAATCGATTACGCGATTTACCGAAGCCCATTTTGTATTGTACCAATAACTTGCACTGATACTTGATCTTCTAGCTCCCTGGACTTTACAGTATTAAATCGGAAAAATGTCAAAAATATTTTATCCTCATTCATTCAAAGCTGCAGAACCTTTTTCGAAACAACTATAAGTTTTAGTCACTCCAAAATGTAATTTACTCCAGTGATTTGATAAGCCATTATCAGATTGCAAATTTTGTCTTGGAGGCGAGCTGTTGTATATAGTCTGCTATTTCAATTGAGAACTTTGATTGCGAGTTGATTTGGTACTGAAATAGTATCAGAGCTTCTGTTTGCATAAACAATTCTATTGATGGTTAAAATTAGCAGTAATGTGGCGGCAGCTTAGCGCCTATACTGCTACAAAGAGAAACTGATCGCTATGAGTATTTATTCGCATAATCTTGACGGTGCATACATCGTACATGGAATATTTAAAATTTCTTAATTTTATGTGCTTTATATAATATCATAAGTGTTGTTCCAACATCTGGCATTAACTTATCGTTCAAAAACCCATTAGCCCTTTATACCATTGCAATAATAATAATGTAGTATGATACTATAGGATTTTTCTTGAATCTTACCTTATCATGTACTTGATGCACGATGTTGATATCGAGCGACAACTGGCGCCGAGTAATTTAGAAAGCAGATCAATATTCTACTTTATGCATAAAATCGAGTACATTTTACATAACGATAACGTGTACGACGATAAGTCTCAATTTTGTGAGACTCGACTCAGTCTGGATTTATTGAATTTATTTTTTTAACACTTTTGTTGTTTGCAATGGTTTTTCAACAACTCGGTATACTTTGCACAATTACTCAATATTTTGTAATATCCTATTTTAGCCACTTGAACCTTTTGTAACATGCAAAAGGATTCTATAAAGAATTTCTCATTGTCGTTGAAGTGTGAAATAACTGCAGTATATGCAGCTGGTTTACATTTTCCCAAGAGAGTCTGTTTGCACAATGTGATCACTGAGCCACAATGAAAATGCTACAATTTAACCGGTAGCGTTGAACAACTGTCGGTATATTTAAGTCATATTCTAGAATTTAGAAGAAACACAAATGTCTGAATATTCTTAGGAATTTATATGCGTAATCGTTATGAATATGCGTGCATGCATTATCTGGAAATGTGACCTGGTCACGATATCTTCAAGCTGATAATTAGTACCTATGAACTAAGATTTTCAGCAAAATACAAAGCTGTTTAATAACTGTTTAATATTTTGTAACTTTTCATTCAAACTGGTATTGGATATATAAATATTCAATCTCTCTTATGCCCGGTTGCACGAACGTGTTTAACCGCCGGATAGATTTACCCGTAGGTTTTCCTACGAAAACAATTGCAAGTTCCATTGTTTTTCGCGAGATATCCGATAGGTAACCTATGGGTTAAATTTACCCGCTGGTTAAATACGTTCGTGCAACCGGGCATTAGGGCGGTAAATTTAGGAATAATTTTCAATTGGGAATATTAACCCACATTCGATGGGCTTGGATGAAAAACACCATTGACCGGAACCCTGATTTTTTTGGGGAGTCGAGTGGTGTTTTTTTCTATTGACAAAATTCAACGTTTTCCTTATAATACATAGCAACACTTTATAGAATATGGAAAGCATAGAACCAAATGGCACACTGCGCCTATGAAACCTGCAAATTACTTGATTGTTTTATGAAATTAGCTTATTTAAACGTAAATAATCTTTGTCTGTGATTTTATAACAAGCCTTTTCTCCTACCATGAAATAGCGTCCAAACGAGCAACTGCGCTTTAAAAGTCGTCATGCGTTAGCAAGCTTGCAAATCAATTGCTAAAAAGACACAGAGGATTCCAAAATGCAAAATTGGAATCAATGGCAAGTGCCGGCTGGTACCGTGACTGCACCAATGCCTCCAACACCAGCTGGCTTTACTGCGCCAGGAGCAGACCCTATGGCTATGATGCAGTCCTACATGCAATATTATAATCAGCCAGTAAGTATATTATACTTCAATGTTTTCATGTATTCTGTTCATGTAGTAACATTCAGCTGGATGACTTGGGAGACTGTAGCTCAACAATCTTTTTTTTTTTATCGTTTGTGTCGTGGAAGTGAATATTTAGCTAGCCATTATTATTCTGTTTATCTCTTACCCATTCGCCCAATGAAAATCTTCCGGCGTTGGTATGATTTTATTAAAAAATTAGGAATAAACAAGTATTCGATCTAGCATGCAGTGAACACTAGCACCAAATAATATGTCAATTTGTAAATATTGAAAATATACTTGAAATAAAAATGGTTTGTTTGATTTCAAATGTACTATACTATACCTTATAATGTCTTACGCTGTATTTATTCCAAAAAGTTGAGTCATTTACACAAAACAACTGAAATCAAAACAGTCTTGATTCAGTTTAAATCACATGTAATCATAATATCAAGAGGCTTCTTACACCCACCCCGAATGGCGAGAATTGAAATCCATTTCTTGTGATTCCTTAAATGATTTCACCTGATTTGGGATGACCTCATTAGTTTGATTTCACGTGCGTTCCTGTAATTTTAGATGATTTAAATGAATTTGGTTTTATTTGATTTCAACTGATTTCCTGTGATTTTGGGGGATGATTTCAGAATACTGAAATCTCATGAATCCAAACAATTTTGTTGATTTCATTCTTGGTTTCATACAAGATGATCAACTGATTTTCTGAGTTAATAACCCGGAATAACATTTTCATCTATTCTTGAAATATTGTAAGGTTCATTTTCATTCTGTTTTTATCTGCAACGTAGAATTAATTGACAATGGTTTAATCAGGCTCCAAGCGGCTATACTGCTGAGCAATGGGCTGCTGCTCAACAACAAAATTGGGCTCAGTGGCAGCAATGGCAACAGCAATTTCAACAATGGCAAGCACAATACGGAGAAAAGGTATGGTCTGATATATTAGATTTTATCTTAGTAATGAAGGAGTTTGAGTTTCACCTAGTCTGGAAGTTATCTGTGTGCAGTTACCAATTGACTTGTTAAAAATAGTATGATTAAAACTATAATTATTCTGATAATACATACTGCACACTTTTATTGTGTTCTTGTATGAAAGAATTACATCCTATAACTGCTACGGTTTGGGAAATTCCACTAATATCTCTAATTTATTCAGCTTCTATTCATCATTCATCTTTAGCTCACTTTCATTTCTGTACTATAATTCTTTTGCTCATAGAGAGACACTTTATTTTAAGATACCTTTCTTAGATTGTAATATGATATCAATAATAATATCAGCCAGCATTGCATAAACATTAGCAGGTCTGCCTCCTCATGTGCAGTGCTGCGGCCGAATTATTGGTCCCCCACGTCTTTCAACTTGGCATCACTTAATCCATAACTGTTTCCCCTTTTCAACTCACCAAGAACTTTAATTCGTAATCAACTAGCAACAGTATAACTTCATAGATCATAATAGAATCGTGAAATCACTCGTGTAATGATTTGGATGTTACTTGGATTAGTGATTATACAGTCACATTCCCTTGCATTCTGTCACCTGCAAACATCTACTATTGAAGAATAGTGAATGTTTGGAATGGGAAAGGAATCCCTAGATCAATTGTATCTGCAAGGATGTAATATCCTCGAATCTAAATTGGTTTCACATTTCTTCGATGATATCCGAGTGGTGTAGCAGTAAGATTTGATTACAGACTTTTATGATACCTAGGGAACTTTTTGGGTTTTGTTTCAGTATCAAGAGACAATGAAGCAGTTATCAGCGCAGGGTTTGAGTTTGCCTAATGTAACTCAGGCACCGCCATTGCCAAGTGCGCAGCCCCCTCCACCGCTTCCTAAAGAAGATAATACAAGACCCCCTTTACCTCCGGACAACAATAATCCATATCAATACGCGAACATGCCTCCGCCGCATCAAAATAATCTTCCATTATTTCCGGCAAAGTCCCAAAGTGGTGATTACCATAGTGGCAATACTCAGACTTACACACAAGCACCACCTTTGCCTCCGGGACAACCACCTCCACCCTGTCCAAACCCCCAAGAACCGCCAAGTGTTAATTCATTAGGCGAAAAACGAGGTAACAATGAACCGGTTGATTTTGGTAGTGCTAAAAAAACTAAAGTCGAAGACGAAGAGCTGACAGAGGCCGAGAAGACGTTCGATGCTCAGTTTAAGCAATGGGAAGAACAGTTCAATAAATGGAAACAACAAAATGCTAATCATCCTGATAAGGTAGGTGATTTTTGCTATTATTTATGCATCATTACTTGAGACTTATCAAACAACAAATTACGAACATTACAAATGCAATTTATCTAACCCTGTCATACATTCTACGTAGATAAAATTTGTGTCCTTGGATGTATGAGTCTTTCAATTGAATTTTAAATTATTTTTCAGACGCAGTATAAACAATACGAAGCAAAGTGGACGTCGTGGCGAGAAAAGCTTATCGAACGTCGAGAGCAAATGCGTAAAAAACGTGAACAACAGAAACAGACGACCAAGGTAGAACCCGAGAAGAACAAAAGTATTCCAGGAGGGGATAAAATATTGAACATCTTATCGAGCAGTGAAAATCAGGGTTTGATCAATAATTTACTGGGAATTGGCAAAACATTGGGGCTCACTGGGAAGCAAGAGGCAGGAAGGCCTTCAACATCAACAGGTAACACTAGTACTGCACCTCAGCTGCAACCGCCCTCAACTTCGCAACCAACAGCAATGGTTGCTCCCACAATGACAAGCGATATGACTCAAGCAGCTTGGGCTGCGCAGCAATGGGCTGCTCAATACAATGCAACTGTGGGAGCACAGAATTATGGCGGCTTCCAATTTCTAGGTGGAATGGCTCCGCCACCACCTGTTGCTGGTCAAGCAACGCAACCAGCTGGTAATAATTTCTCTCAACCACCTCCAAATCTGCCAAATCCTGGGATGAACTTCTCGCTACCCCCTCCAGGTTTTGGAACTAGCGATTCAAGGCAACTGCCTGCTTCAGGAATTAAGCCAAATCAACGCAATATGCAGGAAAGACCGCCATCGTTGTTTGGGCCAGATGGCGATAAAAGAGATGGTTTCAGTAGTGGAGAGCAGTTCCCTCAAAGCAAGGATCATTTTCAATCTTCCGATAACAGTTCTGATCGTGGCGGCGATCGTTTTGGTACTAATGACCGTGGGGGTCCAGGCAATCAGTTTCCATCTACTAATTACCGTTTTGGACGAGACGCACAGAACAATGAATTCGGTGCTAGTGATCGAGGTGGAGGTAACCAGTTTGGCTCCGAAAACGAACGTTTCAATCAAGCAGCTAAGCAATTTGGTGGAAATCGTTCGGGGGAGCCTGCTAACGAGCGCAGTGGTTCAGGCAATCAGTTCCGATTGGAAAATGACTCATTTGGTCCTCGAAGTTTTAGACAAGATAATGATCTCTTTGGTAAGAACGATGAACGGGATTCTGGAAATAATCGTTTTGCGAGAGACAATAACAGCTTTGCTCCAAGCGGTGACAGATTTGGGCCCAATGACCGTGTTGGCTTGGGCATTAATCGCCTTGGACGTAATGAAAGTAATTTAGGTCCTGGAAATGACCGTTTTGGACTAAGTAATGATCATCTTGGATCGGATGTGGATCGGTTTTCATCAAGTATTGACCGCTTTGGATCTAATTCAATTAACGATCAGTTTGGACTAGGGTCTAAAGATAGATTTGGACCTGAAAAGGACAGATTTGGATCTGGTAATCTTCTCGGTACTAATGATGATCGTCTGGGTTCGGGCAATGAGAGATTTGATTCTGGGAATAGCCGTTTCGGATCTGGCGGCGGTAAAGATAACATCAATCGAAGTAACCGAGACTCATTCAATGATAGTTTTGGCCCAGGAAATGAACGGTTCCTGCGAAGTGATCGCCCAAATATTCCCGATCTCTTTGAATCCAAAGATCATAGCTACATGAATGATAATCGGCGAGATAGTTTTGGGGATAGCGCCAGAGGAGGATTAAACAGAAATGTCAGATCATTCGAAGCCTCCGATAGCATTGCACCAGAGCTTAAAAAACTCATGGAGAAACGAAAAGCTGCTATGGATGTCTTCAAGCCCAGAGACAATGTCTTTAATACTGTCAAACAAGATAACCTTGGTTCATTAAGCGAGAGTTTTAAGAAAATTACTGGCGACCTACCATATACGTCGAGAAATCCTGCTGATGCAGGACCCAAGGGTCTTCTTGGACTAGGACTCAGGGGTCCTGACAACTTGTTGTCTCGTGGATCAGGAGATTTTGGCCCCAGAGGTCCTGACAGTTTGATGTCCCGTGGGCCTGGGGAACTTGGTCTCAGAGGTCCTGACAGTTTGATGTCTCGTGGCCCAGGAGATATTGGCCATAGAGGCTCTGATATTTTGATGTCCCGTGGCCCAGGAGATTTTGGTCCTAGAGGTCCAGGGCCATTCCATGGTAATAACAGTTTCAGTCAACAACCTCCAAGAGGAATGAATTTCGGAGATTTTGGGCCTCCTGGACCAGATAGATTCAGACCAAGAGGAGAATTCAGTGGTCCTGGAAACGAGTTCGGGCCTTCAAGAGGCCAGGGAAATTTCGGACCTCGAGGGCGCGGAGATTTTGAATTTGGACTTAAAGATGACAGACCAATGGCTGATCAGTCTAACAATTTGGCTTCGCATCATAAGGATGGGCCTAATAATATGGGGCAGTCACAGGGCATTGACAAACGGGATAAAGATAGACCGAATAATGAACAAGCTGATGTCCCTGTGCACTCGAATACAGGTGAACATGGGGAAAATACTTTGAAGAAAGATGTCCAACCTCCATCTGAGTCCTCATTGAAAAATATCTCACCACTGGAAAGGCCACCCTGGATGGATGCGCAGTTCTCCGAACAGAATTTGAACGATACTGTAGATGACGGCAAAGCTAAGCCCCCTCATCAGGATAATACTGTTGAGATGGAACCTGAGAATTCTGATAAAGCGAATAACTCTGAAGCGGGGAAATCTGATCTTCCAGTAATGGACAAGCCTGGTTCTGAGAATAATGAACAAAAAGGCGATAATCAAAATCAGAACCAGCAAGCAAGTGAGAATCAGAAGCCTGGCCTGCTACTTGAAGAGAAGGACAATACTGGAAAAGATCAAAATACGTTACCTTTCATGGGTGAAAATGACCCAAAACCTGAAGATTTGAATATGGAACCCCCGCCAGATCTTCCTAATTTAGGGCCAATAACAGAGACACCAAATTCTTCGGCATTTAGATCGAATATATTAGATAGTGACCGACCTCCGCGTTCGATTACACAACGGGGGTCAAATTCTCCCTATTTTGATGCTTCTGGTCCCGGTCCGGCATCATTCAGACTTGGAGGTCCTAACTTTGATCAGTTTGGACCTAGAGGACCTAGTGGAAATCGGTTCGAGCCCAGAGCTCCTAATGACAGACCATTTAGACCCAGAAATCCGAATGAACATTCTTTTGGACCCAGAGGTCCACCTTTTGGCCCAAGAGGTCCAAATGATAATCAGTTTGGCCCAAGAAGTCTGAATGAAGGTCACTTTGGACCCAGAGGATTAGGCGATGGCCAATTCGGTGCAAGAGGACCTGCCCCATTTGGTCCTAACGATCCCTACGATACTCCTATGAACATGTCTGCTCAGAGAGCACCGAACGATGGCTTGCTTGGACCTCGGCCGAGTGAGGAGCAGTTTGGTCCAATGGGACGAGGCTTTCCTCCACCTAGAGGGCCGGGTGCGGGCCAATTTGGTCAAAGACCATTGAATAATCCACCATTTTCAATGCTGAGGGGCCCTCACGAGGGTCAGTTCAGACCAAGAGGTCCCAATGACGGTACACGGGGTCCAAACGATGGGCCAAAACCAGCCATTCCATCCCTCTTAGGACTTCAGTTTGATAAACAGCCAAATTTCGACTCTCCAAATACATCTGGCAATACTCTGAACTCAGCAAATAAAGATTTTATGTCAAGTGGGATGAACATGGAAGAAAATAATCTCGGCGACGGTAGGCGACCATTCGGAGAAAATGAGCATCCTGATCATAAATTACCATTTCCATTGGATCAAAGACCATTTGGAACTGGATCACTAATTCCACCTGGTAGACTCATGGGTCCAGATCAAAGACCACCATTTGTACAAGGCATAGCTGAGCAGCGATCGCCGTTTGAAAGAGATGCTCCAGGCGATGCGGGACAGAGATCACCCTTCATACAGGGCGGACCAGCAAGTAACGAGTTGAGACCGCTACTTCGTCCAAGTGGATCGTCTATGAATTCACCACATTCCCAAAGTAGCCTCGATCAGAGACCACCGTTTATGCAAAGTGGTCCGAGAGGTTTGGAAGAAAATCCTTCTATGGTACAAGGCAGCTTTGATCAAAGAATAGATCCGAACCGCTTAGAGCAGAGACATCAATTTGGACCAGGTGGACAAGGTAACATGGACCAGAAAATGGTACGTGGTCGTGATCAGAGATCTGACTTTGATACGAATTTAAGAGAAGATGATCAACAGTCGCAGTTCTCTAACACCAGGAAAGGAATGAATGATTCTTTGCCAGGACCTAAAGACAATTCACAATTCGAATCTGGATTTTACGACAAATCTCGTGATCTCAGCGATCGTCGAAGACCACAACGAAGTTCGGCTGTAGAAGAATTTTGTGTTGGAAAACAGTTTAATTATAATCATGGTGGTGGTGCAATGGATCAAAAAATCAGTGAAATAATTCCTGGGAAAGTTATTGACTACGGACACGCAACCAAAGTTATTGTACATGAATACATTACTCCGGCGCAGAGTTTCGATTATGGTCACGGTCATTTGAAACCTGTAGTACCAGAACACGAAGTAGTTCCTCAACGAGATTTTAGACATTGGGAAGATACAGAGCAAAGTCTGAAGGAATACGACGATAGATTGAGATTATATGCCCGTGAACATGACTGGCAAAGCCGTGCTAAGATAAAAGATAACTACAAATATGAAAGACCAAATTCAAGGGAACGTGATTCATCAAGGGTGGACAGAAGATCTTTCGAATGTGATGATCGGAGATTGATGGAGCTCAGAGAATCAAGAGCTCGGAGAGATAGGGATATTAAGGAAGAGCGTAAAGAACGCGAACGTGATCGAGAACGAGCCCGTGATGACAGAGACCGTGACTATGGACGTGAGTCGGATCGAGAGGAGCGCCAACGTAGGGACGGAAGTGACAATAGAGGTAATTTCACAGTTGCCATAATTAACTGAAATTTTACTCATCCATCTTCAGATAGGGAAGACTAATAGTACACTACAGTTCGAGTACGGAAATGCTTTTTTGACGAAACGAGAGGTTTCAGGCCCGAGCCGAAGGCGAGGGCTGTAACGAGTTTCGTCAGAAAGTCTTAACGTACGAGTAACGATCATCATTTTTCATCACAAGAGCCGAGAAATTGCGACGAAGTTGCGATTTTGAGGTTAGAGTGATGAGAAATAGAATTCATCCTTAATATACTTAGATTCCAATGTAAATCTAAGTTGTTTTTTTTTATTTAGAGTTACATGCATGCATTAAACTTTGTACGATATACACCTATATTGACAATAGCTAATTCTTCATTTTGCATAACAAGTCAGACTACATGTTGAAGAAGGACAAGTCATTGTTTCAATGCCTTCTTAAATTAACTAACTGTTTTTTCATCCCATATGCAGACAAAAATCGGGAGAGAGGCGAACGAAATGAAAGAAATGACAGAATGAGAACGGATCAAAATAAAGAGTACAACAAAGAGGATGACAGGTAATTTGAAGGGTAGAACGGGAGCTCGTATTGCTGGACCAATTTTTTTCCGAAATGGCAAATTATCAGTTGTTGAAGGCTTGGTTTATGAAATTCATAAACTAATATCAATATTGCACTTTTCAACAGTGATTATAGTGTTTCATGATATTACGGCTGCTATCTGATCTTAATGGGAAAAGCGTGTCGCGATTGTAAAAGATAAACATAGTCTAAAATCAATTTGCTCAGTCATCAAAGTTCATTTCACATAATAATAGTTGTTTTGTTTCAAAATACCTGCCACGCGAATTTAGGCACGGCCTTTGTTCAATTTGATTTCCCTAGGATAAAGACCAGGTGTATTCTTTTGACCGCCGTGATCAGTGATCAAAGTGATCACGAATATTTTCGTCCTTTTTCAATGCATAGGATTAAAGAGACAGAAAGTGATCATACGTTGAAGAGAATACACCTACTGTCTGTTGTGAGACAGAACATGAATTGATTGTGGGAAATTTAAATGTGACATTTTGGGATGATGTCATTTGCAAATAAAGGAAAAAGAAATAATAAATAATTTTTGAAAAATTGACCGTTTCTTCGATGACAATTTGTTAAAATCAAATGTCCTGCATCAAATTTATGACAGCACAATCTTTTAACAATATGGATCCTAGAGAATTTGAATCTGGCCAATGATTTGCCAGAATTCGTGCGGCAGGTATTTTTCATAACGCGTGCATGGAAAGTGAGGCTTTCGATGGCAGTTTCACGGGACGAAAGTAGCCGATTGCATGCTAGGTTAGGTTTGCGCATGCGCAGTCCACAATTAGCTTACTTTCGTTCCTTGAGCAAATTTCCATTTACATTTGCGCATGCGCAGTCCACGAATAGCTGATTTTCGTCCCTTGGGCGAATTTCCATTTACTTCCGTCCCGTTGAACCGCCATGTAAAGCCCCACTTTCATGCACTTGTTATGAAAAGTATCGTGTGTGACGCGGGCTGAAATTGGCGGTGGTTGCGACTTATGTGATTGCCTTCACTTCACTTCACACTCGTCCGCAATCGCCAACTTTTGGCCCTCGTCACACAATATACTATTTCACGAAGATTCTTACTATTGTATGAAGTGAACTTTGGTAGAGATAAACAGATTGTATACCGTGTTTGATTTTTTCTATCATTATATACTGGTCCCCGTAAGGTCTACGCAGTTCGATTGTTGCAAGCCGAAGCTCATTATCTGCATTGGAGGAATTATTCATATTTAACAAACTATCTGATGTGAGAACAGTATTATTTGAATATGTATGAATTTTGCTAGATCTAAGGGCAACATAAGCCGTCAGGAGTACCAGAATAAAAGCAACGCTAATACTTCTACTCAGGAACCCAGGTATGCAGCTTACAGTATTATTACTTTATTTAATGCTAGTACCAAATACAACCACACGATTATTGAAACTCACCAAGATTTGGTGCGATGAATGTATTCTACTTACCGTGAAAAAACGACTATCTTACATAATCTAACTTGATCATTCTATACATAATTGCTATGTATATAGTTTGTCATTTTGATATCTTGAATAGCATCGAACATGCTGTGATATTCGATAACATTAGTATAGTAGGAGGATATGGCGATCAATTCCTTAAAAATACTCATCTGTTGAGGTATTTTATCTGCACTGGGCAAATACTGGCAATATGTTCCTGCATGCACCAGCTTCTCGAAATTTTGGCTACGATCAAGCCTGATTTCAAAAGCCATTGCAGACACTATCACTTCTCGAATTTACGTAACAGCAAACGCCTGTGTGCCTTGTCTTTGATACGCCATAAATGAATCTCTTAGCTGGATGAACTAATGAGAAAAATCTGAAATTAATGAGAAGGGTTTTGTACCCTTTGTATAACAGCTGGCTCGTTTAAGGATAAGACAGATATTCGAGATATGCTAGCCTGGATTCGCATTTTAATTTTAGTGCTAAAAACAAGTGTCAGATGAGGCAGTTTGAACAAAAAACGATCATCTTTTCATACCTGTTTTCAGCACTGAAAGTATAATGCGAATACTGACTACTTCCAGTCGGAGTCTTGACCCTGCAATGCCTATGTGTGCTTAAGTCTTTTCCCTTCCATTCACAATACAATGTTCCTACGTTTGGAATGTTGATTCGAATTAAGTATTAAAATTTGTCGGCTACACATCCGTCTGAACTTGTAATATTAGAAGTATTCATTGAAGTATTGATCTGTTGTATTTAATGGTCTCCAATCATGTTGGAACATTAACTTGGATTAGCTATGTTGACTTGAATGTTTTTTAAGATGTTTAAGTATTGAGCACAGCATTCCCAAAGTGCTACGGTTATAACACATCTGCGCATCTTCATATCTCTGACATATATTATTCGAAGAATTTACACTCCGTTGAAATAATTCGTCCATTGCGTTTGGAAATATTCCTAGACTTAAGAATTATGAAACAATATCAAATTGCAATTACTCCGCTGTTTTGACTACAGTCCTTTGCCTGATGCTGATTTGCGTAAACAGCAATTACCGTCTAGTCAAGCATGCGGCAGTACTTCACCTTTATGGGATTTCTGAAATTGCTTCAGCAGTACTATTCTTTGTCATCTGGTTATTATTTCGATTTTTGACTCGATTACAAAATGAGTGGTAACATTAACTGTTATTACCATTAAGTAATGATACCTCCGAACGAATAAGACAACATTTTTTATGATTGGCTTATTCTTCCACCAACTAATGCGAATTTGGAATCCTATCATTTTCTGTATCAAATTTACGAGTAGTCGAAATAATTAATTCGATAAACGAATAAGACACTTATTTTATAGAACAAATAATGTTTTTCAAAATTTCTCATAAATCCACGGCACGGTATCTCATATAACGTCTATCTTGTTGCAGTACTTCGGAGGCTACAAATGATTCTACCGAGACAGCTTCGAAGAAGATGGAGCTCCCAAGAATGCCGAACTACACCATGGTTGACGACATTTTATTCCAACCTGGACGCCAGACTAGACCGCCGAAAATAGTCATTATCTTAAGGGGTCCGCCAGGCAGCGGGAAATCATTCGTCGCCAAACTCATCAAGGTGATATATATTTGTGAAAGCTTTCATTAACGGGCACCAATTCATTCTCTCAAAAACCATGGGGTTTATTATTGAACACAGATATTGTGAAGTTAGTTTAAAGAGGATTCACAAGAGAAGTTGTAAATTTGTAAAGAAATAATTAAAATCTATGTCATTCTTACAGGATAGAGAAGTTGAGCAAGGCGGTTCAGCTCCAAGAATTTTGAGCCTTGACGATTACTTCCTTGTTGAAAAGGAAAAGGAAACTAAGGATGACAATGGAAAAAAAGTTGTTGTAAAGGTATATACATGCATATTCAGAATCGTCTTTATCGAATCGATGCATCTATCTATCTATCTTTCTATCTAATACTTGGATTCGAACATTGATAGGAAATGGTTTATGAATATGAAGAAGCGATGGAGCAAAGCTATTTGGCGTCGCTTAATAAAGCATTTAAGAAGAACATCACGGACGGCTACTTCAATTTCATCATCTTAGATTGTATTAATGAGAAAATTTCCGACTACGAAGAGATGTGGAGCTTCGCTAAAACTAAGGGTTTCCAGGTATATCATCGAGAGTTTAAATTAAACTAATAAATCAGTGTGTAGCAAATGCAATATAATACGTATTCAATGGCTCAGGTTTACGTATGTGAAATGGAGATGGATGTACATATTTGCATGAAGCGTAATATTCACAATCGTACAGAAGATGAAATCAACAAAATCGTTGATTACTTTGAACCAACACCCAACCATCATTTGAAACTGGATGTTAACGCAATGCTTCAAGAAGAAGCAATCGATGAGGTTTGTTAAATTTGATATAAATCTTCAGCTAAAATACACAGCAAGGCATATGTAGAAAGCTACTCAAGATCATGACGAAAATTGTAGTCACCAATATTGTTCTTGATTCTAATTTTTGTCAGAGGCTTTTTATTCTTGTACTGATCATCTAGCTTTTGTGAATTAGGTCCATATGGAAGATAGTCAACAGTCACCAGAAGAGACGGCAGCACAAGTTAATGAGGACAGTCAAGACAGTCAGGAGGACAAAGTGGTAAGTCATACATATCAAGATGTGAAATTCATTTTGCCTCGGTGTACAGACTATAAATGTTTCAAAGTCAAAAAGCAGCAAAAATTCGCATTGTATGTATATGATCACCTTTACCAGAGATAGCGTTTTAACACTAGTTAACTCATGGAGTATTCTGAATTTAAATCCCAAACTTTAGATTTTGAAATCTGTGAAATCTTCGCGGAAAACAATTTCATATGCACACAACTAATTCAAGGATTCTATGTGTCCAATACATCACATTCATCTTTGTTTTTGAATTGTTTCATTACTGTTCAAGTTCGGCAACCTGTGATGCGTTGTAATGATAATTATTAGATGTCTGAGTTTTTATCGAATTCATTTTCGAACTCGAGTTTTGTACGAAATTAACATAAGATGCGTCAATTCTGATCTTTGGAATCATAAATGATTCTTCCAATTTCTTTTCAGCTAGTATGTATGAAGTGATCGAAATTAAATTTGCTTTTGTGTTTCAACTGGTTTTTATTACGTTATTCATTCTTCATTTGTCTTATTTTATTACCAACTATAGGGAGTTAGCAAGTGGGAACAAATGGATGCCGATAATAAGCTAGGTGAGTGTAAACTTGTCTTCCATAGTTCAAGAGATTAATCTACTTCTTTATAATGATTAAAAAATTACTGAAGAGGTTTCGCTTCGAGTAAATTTTTCATAGCCTTGCAAGAGGAGGATGTGATTCCATTGAATGTAAAATTGACTAAGTTCTTTCTCTCTCTCTTCCTCTCTCTCTCTTTTATGTTTTCTAAAATTCAAGAGTCATTTTCATTTTGCTTAAAAATATTCTTTCGTTTATTCAATACCTATTTGAAACACATGAAGTATTATATCCGATATTAATACTAAGGTATTAAATGTTTGTTGTAGATCGCCTAGATGGTTTAGCGAAAAAGAAAACCGAAAGTCGACCCCAAACGATGGAAGATTTTCTGCAAGTGCCTGATTATTATAATATGGAAGATACTTCAGGAAAGAAAAGAGTCAGTATCATTTTAAAATACTTGTACGTATCAATAATTTAACGTGTTACATGACTTAACGATATCTCTCATTATGAATGAAGGTACGATGGGCGGACTTGGAAGAGCGCAAAGAACAAGAAAAATTACGCGCAGTTGGATTTGTCGTTGGTCATACTAATTGGGACAGAATGATGGATCCAACTAAAGGACAGAGCGCGCTAACTCGTACCAAGTACATATGACCCAAATTCATCCCAAGATCGTCTAGACAAAACAACTAACCTAACTTAACTGCACATAATTGCCAAACTGTACCTAATAACTCCGATTATATTCATTCGAATAACACAATCTGGTAAGATGGTATAACTAGATACGTATTATCAAAGGGACAGTTGAAAGGGTTTGGCAAATACTAATGATTCAACGAAAAATCAACTCTTCCCGACTCATTCAGAGGGAGGTAGATTAAAAATCTCACTTACAAACAGAGATCATTCTATTCATATTCCATTTTACTGTACGTAGCGTACTTACCTCGATTCTCTGATCAGCTGATGGATTTGTGCAGTAAAATACAGTAGTTTTATTTCACTAGACCGAAGAATAGGGCAGTACAGATTTTCCACACGTATTTCGATTATAAATTGGCGAAATCCTTTACAGTCAATTATAACAAATTTAGCTAAATTTGATATGTACAGATATATCAGATTAGCAAATTACACAATACTCTTTGCTGAATATTATGTCGCATGGTCAGTACGTTATAGAGTTGGAGTGATATTAGAGTTGTTAGGAAAAGACTGCACGTTTTTCAAATTTAGCATTTTAATTCGATAAAGAGAGGATGCGATAGTTTTATTTACGGGAAGTTTAAATGACAGAGATTTTTTGATTTTCGTTTTTAATCTATTTTTACTATTCGTTTATTAAGATCAATTTTTGAATCTGCTCATCATATTAGGTCTCCAGAAAATCTAACAACTTTATTCACAGTATTCATAAAGTATTTACCTTACCATTCACATAATTGGTCACCTGTTCATTACATTTTCCATCTTTATTGTAACGTTGACTCTAATTTCTCTTACTATATATTTAATGCTGTTCTGGACGCTGTATATGTATGTTACATCGCAGAATTCCTAATGTGGAAATATTCTCATAGGTTTAAATATCAATCTTATTGCTAAGGAGTACAGAATCATATTGTACCCATAATTTGAAGCACGTATTACGAAGCAGATTTGTCACTTTTGTAGGATGAATTACAAATTCAGAAATGTAAAGATCGGATATATTGTATAAAATTCATTAATTCTTACTACAAGAGTTTGCTAGTTTATCATTACTGCTCCTTGCTGAATTGCCGAACGAGTCTTGGGTTTTGCTCAAGTATAAATTACCTTGACATTAACCAACTTCATGACTTGATAATTACCCAAACTCAGAGATTTTTACATTTTCACGTTGTATGAAAATATTGAAGTTCGTATTGAACCTGTCCGCAGGTTTATAGTTTAACAACATCTTATGTATCAGTTAATTTTAAACAATATAAATATAGTTTTGTTATACAGGAAATTGTAACTCGATTTGTCTACAAAAATTTATGAATAAATTGTAATTATGTATACAGAGTTGACAAGTAATAATGTTTTTCTTATTTTTATGAATATTTTTCATGCACCAATATCAATTTACCTAGTTTCTTACCAAAAGTATTGTATTATCAACTACTCTCTATTTCGAAATATAAGTAATTACGTTTGCAGTGTGTCAATTGATTCAAAGAATCCAGAATGTGTCTCTTTTATCCATCAATTTTCATTCCTTACGATTTGTGAGCTTGTTTTAATTGGAACGTACTTGCTTTCTGACTGGGTATCATCGAAAACAACTTTTGTCGAAGCTTTGTCACCCCTGGCACTAAGCGCAACAGGTTGTTCACCCTCGCGTAGTGTGGCAGCTGTAGCTGTTCCATTATTGTTATCAAGCGATTGCTAAAAAATGAATAATTATCTTTATGCTCTGCTTACTGAATACTTCCTACTTCACTCTATGATTCGATAAATGTTACTCATTATTACCTGCATTATGTTAATAAGAAACAGGAAAGCGAGCAGAGTCAATGCACTTAAGGCTGCGCCGCCACTTCCACCTTTTCCTTTGTGACCTCTGAAGAGAATTCTTCAATTTATCTATGTGTATGTATAAGGAAATAGGCTGATTTCCACAAAATGCCAAACTAGATTATTTTTTTCAGATCATTCTATACAAACTGATTGTGAATTAAATTAAAAAAACTATTATGAATTTTGATTTATTCAGGACAATACCAAGATTTTTGGATTTGTAAGCATTATTTCACAAATTACACTTACCCATGGCTCCACCCGTGTTCGTAATGCCCATAATCACCTGACACTGAGTGGTAACGATCCACCGCAGGTGTTGAGCTCCCGCCAAAATGTCCAAGGTTTAAAAGAGATTTGAAAGTCATCTAAATATTATTTGGGTTACAACTCGATTCAAGATGAATAGACAGACTTTGATTATATGTATAGTAAGTTTTACATGTACAATAATGGTTAGAAAGTTTTAATTACCTTTAAGTAAGTGTATAAACCTGCAGTTTCTTTGAGAAGATTTAGGAAACGACTGTTGTGAAACTCTCTTGTTCCCGACTCTTTTGTCTCTGAAATTGTCATGCCCAGTGCATCCGTAATGTTCACGCTTGTTAAATCCTCCAGTAGCATGAATTCTACACTGGGCGCATCCTTCGATAAATATGACTCTATTATTTTTAATTGTTTCGGAGTTCAACGGACTTACAATTAGAACTCATTGTACAATTTTTTACATAATTTGACGTTTTTTCACCTCATTCCGATCAAACAATTTAATAGGCATAATATTAGATGGTTTAAGTTATGGTAATATTATAAATAAATCTTAATACTCTGAGATTTTACGTTCTTTTAAATAGGATATTTTTTATTATAACGTTTTATCGTACAATCATTCGGCGCATACATACAACTTAAGCATAAAATGTCTATAGTAACTACGAAACACCAGTATACACAGGGCTATAATTTTCCTCAGATCGTATGTTGGAAAATTAATCTCAAAGACTTTAAATTGGATAGTTGAAATAATGGACTTAATTTCTGCGAATTTTTTTTTTATGTTTTTAACTAATTAAAGCCTATAATGATCACTGTTTGATAGAGGAATGAACGGAAGTTCAAAAAAATGAATTTTATCCGAAAATATGTGTCTATATACATCTGTGAAAAATCACCCTGGACTACAAATATATACAGTAAAAAAATTTCGAAAATTAAACCTGAGATATTAACTGATAAACATATATTGGGAGGCACATAATATTTTGTGCAAAGATTATCTAATTTTCTAACATTCATATCCTCATCGATTGGTTAAATAGTAAAATTACTATTACTCAATCTAGATAATGTTCAAGCCTTCAATCGACCGTAAACCCAAAGTTTAACTTCCCCCGAGACGGTTAATGTTAATCTATTATTGGAGATTAAATAAAAGGCTCTTACGATACTATAATAATCTAAAAAATTCTGTCTCCCGTCGATACTAAATAAAACTGAAGAATTCTATGTAGGTATACAGATTTCTTACAAGCAATGTTATGTATATCGAAATTTCGTCTTCATAATGATTGAAGTAATCAGCTGCCTAGAGATGAAAACTTTTTATTGCCCGTAAGAAAGTATCTAAGAACGCGTATCTAAAAAGAAATTCGAGGAGTGTCCTAAGTACATTTTCTTGTACGTTAATTTGCAATAAATATATAATAAATATTAAAATCGTCTCGATACTTAGATGAATTTAATTTATTAAGTTTACCTAAGTTTCAAGTCTTTGTTCAGTCTACTTCTACGAAAAAGGTTATTCTTTCTTTTGCTTTTCAATGTTTTTTTTCTTTTGTTCTTTTTCTTGTTTCCAGTGAGAAAAGTAAAGGCTTTAATTTCTTCGACTTTCTCTCTTTATCAATCCAACAATTTAACATGATTCAACCTAAAAAAACATTTTTTATAAACAATTACGTTGAATTTAAAATGTCCTACAACGACACGCATTTAACAAGATATTTTCGTTGTTTTTTGAGGTTTTCGTTACGGTTTTTCAAAGTCTACCTTGTGGAAAGTATCGTAAACTTTTCTTGCAAAAATAAGAGAATTGAATGGTTGCAAATGTTCAATGATCATCCCATATTGTGTATTACATATAGGCGATGCAGAACATAGGCGGTTATTATGCAATATAAATATTTTTGGTGCGTTAATAATTTATATTCCTAAATCGAATAATCGAATTCATTGTATGCAAAAACCGCATCTCTCAGCAGTAGGTACGTTACTTCCACGCATAAACCGAATTTCGGATCGAGTTGCATTTATAAATCAAAGTCTAACCAACGTTTAAATTTCGATTAAATAATAATTAAACTGCATTGCAGTCTAGGAAAAGTGTTCGGCAGTCTTCGCCCGAACGGCCACGTCGCCCAGCCTCGTACAATGCTTCAAATCCAACTCCACTTTGCCTTTGAAGCAAGTAGCTGGTTGCGTATCTAAAATTCACGAAAATAAAAGAATATGAAATAACAATTGATGACTTCTTTTTATTCGTCGAATGCATCACGCGTTTGTAGTTGTATTCGAAATCATTGACTACACTCAAAATCTATGCACCGTTCCTGCTATAATGTATTGAAATATGTGTGTGTGTGTGTGTATGAATTACGCGATACTAATTATTCGACTATACGACACACATTACGTGAAATCAAATAAATCGAATAAAGCATAAATTTCACGAATTATACTCACGATCCCAATTGGCAGAAGATGGAGGAAGTGCCTTGAGCATCGGCGGTACATTCCGCGCTTGCTTCGCAGAGAGCGCGTTCAGCACATCCGCGTTGTCCTTCGTCTTCAGCGCGTCCAACACCGCTGAAAGATTTCATGGATCGTACGTAGCCCTGAAACCCAAGACGATTGCGTTGTTTATTGTGACGGCGAAATTATAGACCGAGTAATAATGTTCCGCTCAAGTATTTGAGGCGTAAATATAAATACGCGAATTTGCGAACAATGTCGACTTTTCAAGTCTCAGTTGTCATCAACCTCTTTTGATATTCACCTTGAGCATGGCAATTGAAGCAACTGCAGCCTCGGAAACAGTATCGCGCTTTCCGATTGATCTAGCGCTCAGGGAACGGTGAGAAAATGATGTCTTCAGGGCGTCCAACAGGTTCATGACGATACCAATGAACTAAACAAAGAAAACCACTCGATATAGATAATATATTAGCTATCGATATATGTTCGTCATTTTATACATAGCTGATCGCTACCGAGGTGATTGCATTGTTACATAATTATACATATGATATTGTCAACGTGATAAAGCACAACTGATCCAATTTCAATTATTTCCATGTAAAAACGAGAACCACGACACTATATTGTTTAATGATAAGACCATAGCCCAAAGCCTTCCGCAGTAGATGGAAGCAGTTCATTTATTCATTGACCCTATTCCGTTTTAATATGATGAAATTCAATGCGCTTATTTCATTGATCTAGAATGCAGAATTGGAAGCTGCTTTAATCGATTGAGAAAATACTATTAAAATAATTTTTCATTATTGATAAATTTGGTGGGAATAACAGTTGATAAATAATATTTCACTCCGATATTGAATTTTGTGATAAATGATGAATCAATCATTTGATTGACATTCAATATACTAACCTCGGAGGCCTGTTTTGCCATGACTGCTACCTGATCAGGATCTCGGCCCTGTCCCAGAAATGCCCCCAGCACCGCTGTCAATACTCCCTAAACAACCGACACCAGCCGTGTGCACTAAGTCTAAATTTTGTTCATGTATATACAAAAGAATTTCTTCTGCCGTTATCTACAACATCTTGTCTTACAGTTTAGTCGTGAATTTTTTGGAAATACTGCTGATGATTCATCGGAAATACGGATACATATTGTCGATTTGTATGGAATACTGACAAAAATTGAAAACGATGAAAAGCCAGGCGTGGTAATAACACATCGTATGTACTTGACATTTGATTAAAAAGTGCGTAAAAGTGTAATTCGAAGATGCTGTGAAGTCTGCAGTATAGTGTAAATTTAATCTATCGGTAGGTGATACATAGATATATAGGAACATAAGTATAAAGCAACATGAAAAGCGGTAGATGTATACATGTAAATGTAAATAAAGCAATGAATGCACTGTGCAGAAAATATTTTGTACAAGGAATCATTTGATGGATTAATAAAAGTTAGACCTATAATTATAGGAATTTTTACAGAATCTAACTACATTATTGCCGTTATATTGAACAAGCTCGTCGCCGCCGCTGATTCGTTTTCGTCCAATGTATTTATATCATAAGGACTTCAGTTATATTCGATTGAAGTTATTTTTAGAATCATCAACAAAATATTGTCTTCCTTTCAGTATAGATAGGTGTAATTAGAAAGTTAGAACGGTGCGAAAGTTAGAGATTCAGCTCAAGGATATCATTTCTATACCTGCAACGGGCTGCTCTGGTTGTCAACTTTGTCAATTCCATCAGTTTGCTGTTGTGGACCACCAAGAAGCGCAGTCAACACGCGAAGACCGACCGACAACAAGTTAGCCCAAGGGCTAGGAGGAGCTCCATCATCAATATCATTTTTGCTTGGTCCTGCAATGCCGCTGTTTTGACCCAACAACATTTGCATAACCATGCCCAACATGTTGGACCAAGAGAATCCGCCGCTGCTACCTTCCTGATGATTCAAACGATTCAAATTCAACGCTGCAATTCATTCACCTCTCCGTTTCAATTAAAAAGGAAAAAAATAACAAAACAAAGGCGTCTTATCAATTACCTGGATTTGGTTGGTACTGACATCCTCGAGATCATCCAGGGCAACCTTTTTCATTGCGTTTGGTTTCTCAGCAAATTTTCTGTCATCTCTGACCTGCTGGTATTGCTGTGGATACTGTAATTGGTATTGCGGATGTTGTGGCAATGCGGATGCTTGTCCCAGGACAAGCGCCACTAGGCACAGGGATACGAATTGGTTGTACTGCATTCTGTAATAAAAATGAATACGAAATTAGAATGATTGATCAATTGATATCGATTACATAATTAGTCAGGTGTGAGCGACTATATCGTCATATGCGACTATTTGCCATTCTAATTACTGATCATTATTTGAGTATTTAAATACGTTCCAAAGGAACCACTAGTTAAATTCCGTGTTCTTATTTTCTTGGCCAGAAGTTCCGTTACAAGAATGCGGAGAATGTGACTGGATTATGGGTCAGTCGGCCTTTCGGGTGGATCTGTTTCCCCGAATCGAAAGGCATTTTGTATGAATTGATGAACAAGCAACTACGTCTTGAGTGACGTGCTTATGTTATTTGAAGAGTTGAGCCACTCGAAAGCATACAGGAAATTAGAAAAAAAAATGTAACATTTTAATAAGAACGTCATGGTAGACGCGCGCAAATAGCGAGCGAAAAGAACGGAAGGTCGTTAAAATAATGACCATAGTCATTTGTACAATCAGATAGATAATTATTTCGCGAAACATAATAGAGTTTCTGAAGTTAACAGTTAGCGAAACTACATTTTCGAAAACTGTTTCATCCTCGATTATTTCTCAATGAAACATTCATTCTGAAAATCATTCTTTTTGCCTTCTCAACTTTTTTTTTTCACGAAAGGCGTACCGTGAGAAGTATGAAAGAAAAGCATAGTGAAAAAAATGATCTCTGATCGATATGCGTTGGATATGCCGATATTCACCTGTACACGGGAATAATATTACTATAGTCGCACCTTGACCGCGAAAGGTAGACCACGACCACCTAACGCCGCAGTCTTAGCTCTCGCTCAACGAGACACGACAGTCACTGTCTTGTTAACCCACTTTTGATCGGGAAGTTTGTTGAACCTGTAGCCGCGGACCGTTATTCGAAAACGCGGTCATGACCTACTGAACGAGCTCTAGCCTCATAATAAAAGAAACAGTCTGGCGTACCTCGATATGGATGCGCAGATTCATATACGATTTCCTCATTTATCAACAAAAATCTGCAGTGCCTCAACTTATGCACAAAAACAATTACTACTGTCCAAATCCTGCCAAGCACGTCGAATAAAGCGATAGTTTTAGTGACTTTGAACCTGAACTCACAGCATTCCGAGAAAAAAACAAAAAAAAACGACATCCTATTATAATGATTATAACTTAGTAGTTAATGAAGCCCGAATGTTCGCGCATGACGCGTTGATCATAATTGTATTTAATATACGCTGGTAGGTAATTTATGATCAGCGTGGCATGATTCAATCTGCAGGGTGTGTGCATCAGGTGAGTTTAAACGTATAGAGTTCATTAACCCTTCGGGCTCCAGGTATCTTTTTGTTCCTATTTATGTTATACTAGGGAGTTGACCTCGATTAATTTCATCAGAAGGTTGAAAAAGTTTCATTTAGTGCCCCGTGAAGATAGGAATTTTCTGGAACGACGCGATGGGTTTCAGAAGCGGTACTTTAATGCAACAAAAAATATGAGGCCGGGTATTAACTGTACCTTTCCACCTGCAACTAAGTAAAGGTATTTGCTACCTGCTTGCGCTGATGATGTTGTCTACGTGCGCCTAAAACTATGTCTCTTTCTTTACTATATATCTTACTCTATACAAACACCCGAATTCACCAATAACGTCAACGCGACGAGTTTCCCAAAATCTCCTGAACTACCGGATATCCATTCTGTATATTTATATGCATTTATAGGCTACGAAGAAATTTGAATCACTTTGATCGATTGGTTGAAAATAAACTATATTATATGTCTTCTGCAGGCGTTGATATCTTCTAAGAAACTCTAATCTTTGGCGCGTTGAAATCACCTGCATGAAATGGTTGCAATATATATTCGAACTTCGCGCGAGGCATACGTGAACGAAGTTTACTCAATTGAATTAAATTTTGAAAATAGCTTGTAAGGTAATTATAATTAGTATTTGCTTCTGTAAATTGAGAATCGTTATCACAAGTACATCAATACCTATTGGTATTTCGATTTCACTCAGTTAAGTTGCATGAACAAAAAATGTCATTGAAACTGTAAGTAAAATGCAGATACTTCGATATGACTATTAATGTATATTTTTGACGGGGTGCGTTAATCTCGGGAAATACATGTTCAGATAACACCTGAATTTTAATCACTTCTTATAGACGAATTATATCTAGAATAGTCCTAATCCAATGGCGCAGGGTGATATTCGAAAACAAAAAGTATAATAATATCCGTACTCACGTTTATATTTCCGGGTAGATTACCGTGACACTGTCTCTCAGTTCTGAAGATGAAATTCCTTGCGGGGTCTTCTATATAGCCTGCGCACCTTGGGGGGGTAGACCGTTCCACCAATCACCTTTCACCTTTGAAACTATTTTCAATGGAATTGACCAATACGGAGTGTTATTTCAGTAGTATAAGATCCACTTAGTGATTTTTAAGTTGGATTTTGTGATTCCGTGTAAGATCTCGACTTGAAGTATTCATTTTACTCTGAAACGTGCGCAAACGAAGAGATGAAGAGGGAAGAAAACCTGCTACAAGTTATATAGACGTCAACGGCGAGGGAAAAAACTACAATTCAAATTATGCCGAGCAATGCAGCTACATTGAAGACAAGAATTTCACTTAATTTTTTAATTGCTTATTAAAAGTTCAATGGTCGTCGGTAACTAGTAAAAAGTAGCAGTTGACCTCGACCATCAACAGACTTTGAACTTTCTTCTTTTTGAAGAAGCGAAAACCTCGTTGCGCTTCCATCCGCACGCCTGCAGCTTTGAGTGACTTTTCGTTTTACAAAACCTACATCTTATACAATTTTATGGAAGTACGAGCCGCAGCTGGTTCTACCTCCGAAGGCTTGAGGCGTCAACGTTTTCGTGAATAAATATCCAGTAGAACAACCTCTGGAAGGATTAGACATGCCTCACAACTTGTCCAGCGCTCGCTGCAGCTTGTTTTTGATGAGATTTTACCACGCGTGTCTGTCGCTTTCTAAACTTCTTTTTTTTCCGGTGAATCTCCGAGAAAAAGTGACCGACGAATTACTGCGATTGCTTTGAAAATAGTTAATTAATTTTCTAATTCATTCTGCTACTCTTGTATTTGTGAGCTGTCAAATAAGGGCACAATAAATATCATATATATGGTTTATCTATGTGTCATTTTTCCACCCACAGATATAAGGGTCTATTAAAGCTACGTTCTTTCCTTTTCTGTTTTTATGCTTATTGTTCGAATCTTCTGCGGAATGACTACGCTTTCGTATAAACATCCCCTGCTTTAGAATTAAATCAATACACTTTTTAAACCTCAACACAAAAATATGCACTTTCTCATTTGTTTACTACTTTCTCATTAACAATATTTACTTTGTCATTAAAATGTATAAAAAATTACCGTCTGCTTTTCCTAGACTTTGCATACTTGCATCTCGATTGTTCTACACGATTCATTAATGTTACTTAGCCGGTACTCGATCGTTGGTGTTTGATGACATTCAATTTCTGGCTGCCTGCATTGAATCGAATCAATTTGATTTGCATCTGCTATTCGAATCAGCTCAGGCAAATCGTTCATAAAATAAGAATAACATGAGCCACTGCGATCTAGTCGTATCGAGTTGTTGGTATGTGCCTTTTTCAAATTACGTTCAACTGGTCACGCGTGTTCCGGTCGATCATCTTATCTCACCCTGGAGATAGAATAGCAGGTGAGAAATGAGAAGGACGGGATAAGCTCATAACTGTTTCAGTAGCGGTAAGTTCGACCACCTATGCACTCTTCTTATTAGGAGTACCTCGCTAATTCTCACATGAAGTTCTAGAGCGTATTGACGTCTCGTTTCTTCAACGAAAAAAAAAAATGTTGCCTGCTCTATAAAGGTACATATCTTAAAAGTTACCTACATAGCCCACTGCGCGGTGTGACGAGGGAAAAATAAATCGTTGAAATAACGTGTCAATAGCTCGTGAAATATTGAGAAATATCCCAGGGAATAACTGAAATAATGAGAATTTACTATGAAATAATGTCGTAGAAATTAGATGGGAATGGAAGAATTACTTCGAAATACGGAAATTGGTTTGAAACGAGAGAAATGATGTTGAAATGAATGAGATGATATGGAATGAAAGAAAATTAACATGAAAAAAAATTTGAAATATCAAAAGTAATTCGAAATTATTAAAAATATTGGAATAAATTTGATAATTTAAAATATTTATCGAAAAAAAGTAAATAGACCATTTAAAATAGAAGGAATTTTTGGATTTCAAATCGGCTTGCATACATTCTGAAAGCGCAGGTTCCGCAGATTCCAGAGATATGTATTATTCCTATATTCGGACGACTTGGAAAAATTTCATATTTTTGAAAAAAAGGACAGTCGTACCCCTTCTCATTTTTTTGGGCGAACAATCTTTTTGTCGAGAATTGAATAATCATAATGATATTCTTGAAGGAAATCGCGCGCTGATTCCAAATCTCTATATTATTTTTCGATTCGCAAGACTCCTGCGATTTTACCAATAAAAAATAAAGGTATCTGTAAGTTGGAAACGAGGGGGCAATAACTCGTTGAAATAACGTATCAATAGCTCGTACAGCATTGAGAAATAACCCAGGGAATCACTGAAATAATGAGAATTCACCGTGAAATAGTCTACCGAAAATTATGTAAAAATTGAATAATTACTTCAAAATAAAAAAATAAATTGATAATAATAGAAAAGAATTTGAAATAATCAAAGCCACTTGAGATTCGAAAAAACAAAGGACGAATGAATGTAATATATGTAATTCGAAATATTCCTCGAAAAAATTAATGTGTCCGTCGAATCTGGAGTTATTTCCCCCTCGCGGTGTTATTATCAGTCAAAAATGAACTCGAACGAAAATCCCCTAGTTCTTCTTATAGCTATTTTCGGAATTACGCAATCTCAATTAATTTTTCATGGTTGGTGGAACTATTCTCTATAACTTACTACGAACGGAACCGACCTTCACAGGCTGACGTTCCGATTCGTGATTCTGACCATGAATTAATAATTGGACGAAGGCTCTCTTCTCTCAGTGCAGATACTCTTACGGAGCTCATAGTTTTAATTCAAGTTAGAAAAAAATCGGAGAATTTCAGGTACAAAAGGAGATGGTATTACATTATGACAGATTGATCTGTAATATTACATATTCGTCTTCAAGTTTTTGTTCATTTGTTCATCTGTATACCCAATAGATTATCACAATAAGAATATCAAACAACTGTTATCCGTTCATCAATATCTTTATCTATTCACATATGTAAATAATGTTCCATTTGAAATCGCCAATAACTGTGAGCGGTCCAGAAATGCTCGTTGGACACATCTGTATTTAGAAATGATGAATAAATTACCAGAGATATTACGGCACGGTCTGTAATCTGCGTTTCCGTCAGGTGCCTGGAGAACGGAACGCGCGCGTTATTATCTCGATGGTGTTTAGAGCTATGTCTAGGGTGTTTTATTTTGGCCCTAGGAGAGTAATTCCTTGCTAACTCGTCGCTGGTACGCGCGTGTATGTTGCAATGAAAGAATTGTAGCGTTACAGCTATTCGACACAGAAAATCCGCGCGGCGTAGCGGGACCATGCCGGTCAATTTACATAACCATTTGTATCCTGCATAGCATCTCTCCACCTTCTTAAGACGCAAGAGGCCCCTAGTTAAATGCGGCATTCACCCTTTTCGAGGGTCTTCTTGTCGAAAACGAGCCCGAGGCTCTCACGGACGCGACCTTGTCCTGGCAATTACGGAATGCCAAGTGTGCGAGTCTTCGGGGCTAAATGGACCGACCTGGGTCACGTACTCGGCCGACAAACACGCATCTCACGTTATATAGCGTATATTATTTCGTAGTCGACTTCCGTTTAATGCTGCACCTTACGCGGGCTTACCCGTCTTAGATAATCGGGAATTGCTCCGTGATGCTATTTGATTAGATCTATGACCGCTGGCCGATCGTTTTGTTTCAAGTCCAACTTCTTCTACCTCGGAAATAAAGTACACGCAGCTGCTGAATGGTTGTTGTTTTACAGTTGTTTGCTTGAGATTCAGCACAATGATTAAATCAACTGGGACATTCTTTGTAGATCACTTTTAGCGATTGATTAGATAAATTTGAGCCAAGGCAGAAAATAATGTCACCCGATCTGCAGGGTTTTGATGTTCATGAAGAAATGAAGGTTAATCAGTGCTGACGTGTTACTTTGTTTACTAAACGCTTACGTTAACCTTCCGATCTACTTGCGCAATTGAGAATCAATGTATTCGGACTAAGAGGGCGGGTAAATGAGACAAGATGCAGAAGAGTACAAAACCGGAAGGGATTAATGACGCACGAGAAAAGAAAGTACGTTTGAATCAACGACCCTGAAGAGGTGATTCAACTTTTATGTCGGAATCCGGATCCAGATGTATGCCGGTCAGACAATTTGTCATCAAAAAAGTCCAACGTGATTTTTTTGGGGCAAGTATGTATGTTTTATACAAAATTAATTGAAAATTTAGATGAATTGAATGTCATATGAATTTTCTGCCCAACTTTACCTACCTTATTATCACTCACTGCAATAGAAAGGCTCTATGCAGAGATGCTGTGACAAGAAAGAGGTATACGGGTACCGCGTACTATCACAAAGGAGGAACTTTCTTGAATTCCTGGTAAATTAGTCCTGCGGTTAAAAATTATTTATACTTCTTTCGCTGTATTAGGGTCACCGGGCGTTCTATGGGTCGTCCGAATAGTTCGAATTACTTCGCGAGCCTTTGCTTTCAGGTCTAATGTCATTTGTGTCAAGAATGCCAGGCACCCACTAACTCGGTTATGGTGTGCCGGTTATCTGGGTCGAGATAATAAGTGACACAGTCGATGCAACCAAA
Organism: Ametastegia equiseti; assembly: GCA_963989295.1. Classification (NCBI taxonomy): domain Eukaryota; kingdom Metazoa; phylum Arthropoda; class Insecta; order Hymenoptera; family Tenthredinidae; genus Ametastegia; species Ametastegia equiseti. The sequence continues at coordinate 10,748,049 of OZ022393.1, forward strand.
AATGCATCGCTGATCAAGGCCTCGCAGGATATTCAGGATATTCGAAAATGCTTGTTCCCATCTGAACCCCGACGTGATTCTTCATCTAATCGGTTCATAGCATGCATGTAATTGAAAATCATTCAAACGAAGCACTACGCATTCTAGGGTGTCGATTAATATCATGGACACCGCGAAAATCAGTCATTATAATTGAATTGAAGATGATTTCCATTGATCTAACTAAAAACTGCCGTTTTTCGTGGGCAGACGTTATTTCGATTTGTGCTTCTGCATCTTGTTCCACAATCAGTGCATATCGGATGAAGAATCAGGGACGAATTACTCGCTGGAGAGCCTCAAAATACTGCTATAGAGATGAATGAAATATTTTGCCATAGACTTTCTCCGCCCTTCGTCTTCTTAGTCTAGGGATGAAGTGATCGCGAATATGGGAATAGTTATAATAAGGAACTAAGCACTGGTAAAAATTGCGGTTAGGAATAGCTGAGGCGGATACGAGTAGAGGACGGAAAACCATGCTCTGTGACAGCAGAAATTATGTATGCCACTCACTCAGGCAAGCGGACAAAAATAGTCGAATATGATCGGCGCTATGATAAATGTGACGAGACGACTTTGGCAGTGATCTTTGATGCGATTGCAAAATTCCCGCTAGAGATAAACGAGGACCTACTAACGTATGCTATTTCAAATACAGAGACATCAAAGTACATAGAGAAATCCAACGTTACAAATAAAGCCATGTCTGGAGTAAGAGCTGCCGCGCAGGACCTCAAAAACGCGGCGCATTTTCTTGTCCTTGGCAATTCGGCTCTTCCGATATGGATACAAACTATTATTTTGATCCACTTATTCCGAAGTAACGTGGTCCGGGTGCTACGGATTACGAGGATCTGATTAAAATCTATCATGTTATCGATGTTCGATATCTTCAGAATATTGTAACTTGCAGAATTGGGAAAATGAGTCTTTGGGAAACTGTGGATTTAGAAACCTGAGACTCTGGGTATCGAGAATTTGGTAAAAAGGTATCGAATTCAAAACAAAGTTTCGTCTTTGCAGAAAGGATAACAAACTGATGTAATGTTCAAATATTCTTTCGTTTTTGTATACACAAACGGTAGAATAGAGAAATATAATCCAGTAACTTGGTGCTGTTTTTGGTCACAAGTAAAAATGTATGGTCGTGTATCGTTATATAAATACACGATTCACTTTTATTTTCGATACGCTTTCCTTTACTTTTACCACGGTCAGTGCGCAAGAACAATACAATTGGTCATTCTTGACATATCTCCAGATTTAAGATGAGCATAACAGTTTTCCGAGATAATTGTCTCATAATTACACCTCGTTGTATGTTTCCAACTTACGTTATCAAATATATTTCAGTCATCATTTACTCAATTCAAAGACTTCTAACATGGAACTTGTAGTTTTAGAAGACGTAGAAAAACTCGCAACAAAAAACACGAGTACACTAATTTCATCGCGACGTTTTCCTGTTTGCTTCTTTCTGGCAATGAATAAACTAACAATTAGATTAACTTCGTACTTCCTTGTCTTTACTTATTTTGGTAAATTGCTTCATATTCAAGTTAAAATCGATATTAAAATATATTACGTTAGATTTATCTATCAAACTATTCAAGTCCTTCTAAAATAATCTCCGTTACGGTGAAAAGCGTCGTACGATGAACAAAATAAATAAAATTACAATAATGAAAGTAGTACTGTACGCTTCGTAAAGACAGATGATTCATTTTTCAATCTTTTCTACATATTCCGATTTGCCGGCTCGGCTCGGTCATTGTCACTCTCCATTCCCATTCTGGAAACGCCATACTATATGCAACCCAAACGCCACTCTTGTCATATATGGAATCAGGTTCTGAAGGTGGCGTCTCAATTTTTCTAGTAGCGGATTGACGAACTATTTTTGCCGCGAAGTGACGCGTTTATAAATTTGAATTTACTGTATCGCGAAATGAATATTTATCGCTGGAGTAAAAATTGCCATGTAAAATGGCGTGAGATGTATAAATAAGATAGCAGATAAAAATAATTTACTTTTTAGCTGGTTTAATACATCGCGATGTTCATGTAATGAAAACGATGAAAACGATGAAAACGATGAAAACTATAATCATCGTGGTATGATGATTAACACACATAGATTCGAATTATAGAAAAGTGTTTATTGAGCATACAGTTACATATTACAATAATAATCGATATAATTTGAATAGATTAAATTGTCATAATTTTACCACTTGAAATAGTTACAAACTTCTCATTCATTTCGACTGACTAGCATATTAGAAGCATCGTTACAATTAATATTAATCGTTAATCAACAAAGCACGTAAGGGAACAGAGACAAGAACTAACATAAAAATAAACAGAAATATTTTAATAAATAGATACAGTAAATATACATGAAGCTAAAATCAAGAAAATCAGAGTGCTTGTTATTCGACAGACGATACCTTAACAGTTTCTTTCATTCTCTCACTATTTATCTATCCAATTTTAAAAGGTTCCAATTCGAGAAAAATCTCCACAGGATTTGAATCAATGATTGCATGCTTAGACAATTTGTCCTCCTATGTTCTTTCGATAACTTGTTACTTTTCTCGAAAGGATAGAAATGTATAATATCCATAATTTCTGTGCATAGCTGAAACGTTTTCTGGGATTAGTTTTAATGAAAAGATGAACAGAATAATGCATAATTTGAAGATAAAAGATGGCAGCCATATCAGACTAATCATTTCTTATTTTTAAGCCAGCCTTATTTGAATCAGAATAAAACTTATGACTAATTATAACTGTCTAAAATCGTTAAGAAGAAAATGTATACAACGTTAAATAAATATTGTTCTGCATAAAATACCGTTCGCTTACCAGCTAACTAGCTCAGTTTCATAAAAAGTACTTAAAATATAGTCTATACTAACTTTTCGTATTCTAGTCTAATGTTTGTTTTTACCAAATTTTCTATAAATCTGATCGGTTATAGAAAATGTATATTTTCATTTCCAGAACAGGCTTTGAAACAAAACACATTTCAAAACTTTCAATATCAAATATCATGCAGATGAAATCCAAGCCTCCAAAGATGCCAAAAGTTGAAGACTATATTATTGGAAACAAGTATTTAATATCCTAACAAAATACACAAAGAAATTCGCTTCCTCTCTATCAACTATAATCCTACATGTGATGACCACTAATCATTAGGTTTCTACATTATTATGACTTGACAAACTGTGAAGAAAAAATCAAAAGTCAAACGATAACGAGGCAAGTAAGTGTTAGAGACTTTCTCAATTATATTTATTTTACGTTTGCTTTTTGATTTCAAAGCATGTCCTAGCGCATATTGATACAGCTAATTATTAATGTAATTATTGTAGATGTTCAATCTTGAATACTGAGTGACATCACTTTTCAATGTCTTATAGATTGATTACATAAGTTTGATCACATGAGGTTTAGAAGTGATAGTAAACAGAGAATATAGTATTGAATATAGGATTCGTGTTACTGTCGGAAATGCGACACAGTAATACCTCAATACTGTGATCGATCATCGTACGATTGATGCCTTTTTATATTGTCAATCAAGAATAGCTCCAAATTGTTGACGGATCACATGACGTTATTATGCTACATCAATGTATTAAGATTAACAATAATTGGTAGATCAAGGATTCAACTTCGATTTGAAAACATTAAAATACTGCTTGGATCAGCCAATACGTGTAACAATGTGACATATAACATGCGAAATTTCCAAAAACTTCTAAGCCGAATTGTAGTTTGCTTGCGACACATTGAGATTGTCTTTAAATTTGCAAAGCATGCTCTTGTTAATGTTTTGTAACTTTATTAGTCCTTATTCAATCCATCAGTAAAAAAAAAAAAAGAACAATATTTTAGAAGTGATCGGTTACTGTTTATAGTTCTGTTTATTACGATTAGTATTGTTGATCAGAAATATACCTTCTGCTTTACCATTTACGTCTTTTATAAAGACTTACCAATTTCAATATCTATTAGATATTTCTTATCCAAATAATATTACGAAAGATAATCAGACAATTTACGATTACATAAGTGAAATGTCGGCAGTGACTTAATATATTATTACTTATGAACTGGTTTTTGGCCAGGCAATCTTGGCATCGATTCGCTTGTAGGCAAATACGCAGTGAGATAATTCTTGAGGGCACTCGTGATCTCCAAGTAGCGTTTCTATAACACGACAAAATTCTTATTTTTAAATTAACTAACAATACAAAATTCTAAATTTACAGTGAAATAAAGTTAATTCAGTTACATTATTTGACGCTGGATTAAAAATAACGAAGTGATGTCTTTTTATTGAAAAACTCACCCTCTCCTTGAACTAATTTGAAGAGGCCATAATCCTGTGGATTCGTGCATCTGATTTTGTGTGCCAGGATACGGCATATCTCTCGAGTGTTATTGTTTGGTCGGACAGGCAAAGTTCTGGTGTTCAACGAACCGTGCAATTCGTCTGGGACCAATATTCTTAGTACCGAAGAGCAGTCTGGCGTTCCGGAACCCTGAAAAGTCGTTGTTTCAGCGATTTAGATATCTTTCTGTCAAATGATTACTAAATACTGTTCACATAATCATTTATTTTATGTAAGATAAAAATAATGAAATAAAAATAAAATAATAACATATTTTTTGAGAGCTGAGATTCTTTCAGACATTTGTTATCTTTCAGGTATGATTCTGAATGAGTAAAAAAGACTTGAATTCTAAGAATTGGAAAGCTTTCAATCTCTTTATTTCACAAACTCATTAAATAATCAAAAATAAATGTATGAATATAGTTAAGCTTAAATTTGGCATTGCCAGATTGATTTTCGTCCCGGAATAGCTTGAAAGTATTTAGTATGTAGGGACGAATGTGTTGGGAAAGTTCTCTTTGCTGATTTCAATTATTTTGACTATTGTTACAACTTACTTAGCGATTTGGAAACAGAAATTTGTAATAAATTTAGTATTCATTTAGGTATAGTTTTATTTACAAAATCATTGATGCAGGTTTTTAGTTTTTCATTTATAAATATAATTGTCATTCAATACATCTAGCTACGTCTATCTACACATTAATCATTACAAAAAAGTGTCTGTAATAAAGACAATAAACACTAGCTGGATTACTCCAAGCCCTGACTACTTGTACTTACATTTAACGTAGACATGGTTCCCTGACTCGATTTGAAAGTTTTCAAAACATGAACAGCGCTAGACAATGTTGTAAGGTAATAACCGCCTTCTCCAGTCAACAACGAAGGATGTAGCAAACCCCACATGTACTCAGCTTCAACTTCAGCTCCCACTACCCTACCGCGTACTAAAACCCAAACTAAAAGTGGTAGGAGGTCGTCGGCTCCCAGAGTAACGTGACGACCAGAATTGGATTGTTTCACCTGTAGAGAAATACAATTTTCATTTCATTTTCTCAAATTTGAACAAAAAAATTTTAATTACGATATGTAATTCATGTAGATTGTTGTGTACAAATTTTTTTTTCTTACAGAATTAAATATTGCCGAAATAGCTGCGAGAAGATTTTCTAACTTATCCAGAGGAGAATCTGCTTTTTGTAAGCGATCGATATACTTCAATATAATCTCCAAGCTTGTTTCGCTTGGTGGAATGATCTTTGCCTGAAAGAATGAAAAAGTATTAATTTGTTGCTTGCGTTTTTACATTCGAAATCAGTAAGTTTACATTATTATTTTCTCACCCGAACTCCTAGTTCTTGAATATGTTTTCCGTGAGCATATTGAATACTGTCTGCCAAAGTATGCAATGAACCAGTGGACGCGTAATGATCTACAAACAGTTGATACACGTGTTCTCTGAGAGGTCTGACAACAAGACCCATCATAACTCCTTCCAATATGGCATCGAGATTAAGGAATTCGTTTGGTTTTAATTTCAGTCTTTCCTTCTCGACTTCCTTTTCAAATTCCCTCTCTCCGTGTTTGACAAGGTAATTTTTCATCCCTGACATAAACTGCCTCATATTTCTCATCACAATATGCGGACTGGCCTCCTTTCCTTCTTTTGTACATTGTATAAAGTTATCGATGTTTTGTGAAAATGTTGTAGTTTTATCTACTGCTAACTGTAACGCGTAACAACGTATCGAAGATCCTGTTCCAGTGTCTCGATTCCTCAAGGCCTGAAGTCTCGGCGGTGCTGTAAAACAAATAAATAAAATATTATTATTTCGATAAACGAATGAAAAATTCAGTATAATCATTAATTTATTCATTTTTCCCCAAAACTACATGAATCCAAGTATGATTTGTTTTTTTATTCTATTTTTTCCTCCAGTTCTTACTTTTTAATGTTACCGTCAAGGAACACCGTATCTTTTTGCACGTTTCACGGAACCAGTTCCCAATCGAACGAAATATATATCGAGTTTTAATACCGAATTTATTTTCCCTAACAGTAACTTGTACCGAAAAATTCATCATTTTCGTCGTTTTTTTATCGAAATAAATTAAGACTTAGTTTCTATTTCCGTTAATTAAATACTTTAAAGTAATTTATGGTGTGCGCTGCTTATTATATTACGATTCGTTCGCGGGTTATAAATTATTTATTAATATATTAATTAATTATCAATTTCCGTAAACTCCGATAAAAAAATAATCCTCGAATGTTAAAATGTAATGTTATTAAAGCTAATTGTACTCAAAGCACTGGGTCATAATACAACAATAAAAATTGATTTAATAAATAAATTGAATATCAATATTTTACGACAGTACGAAATTTTGTAGATATTCTACAGATGTATGAAAGAGCGATAAATGTCATGGGTGATTATTTTATATGTTCAACAAAACCGCGACAATATAAAATAGCAAATTAATTAACAACTAAAATATTTTTTATACATATAACTTATTTTATAAACATTTATTTTAAACGTGCGATATTTAATGCACTTTTGTATTATAGAAACGCGTGCTACAGCCATTGGTGTCGTATTATATAATTATTAAATTGAATAGTTTAATTAATTCGGCAAAAGTTCACGTTGGTATTTAATTTATTGTAAACCTGCTACATAATTTGTTAATATATTATTTATTTGAAATTCCCATAAATTCGGTAATTGTCTCGAAAGCGAACGAAAGCTTCTTCAAACCCCGCGGGGCAATGTATTTGAAAAATATTATTATTTCACTGAACAATAAATTGACTTGATGAAAGTTTTAAATCGTACAATATTGCATGGGTGGTTGAATATTTGCAGAATAAGGTTGAGTTCCCGAACGGAGTTTCATACAATACTGAAATGCCGTTTCTAACAAATCTTACGAAGAAGACAATCAAACGTTCGCTATGAGTAACTGTACTTTAGAACTTAGTGGTGGGGAGAAAGCAGATGTTTGAAATCGAATTGTAAATATAGATAATTCAAACTGAGAAACCTATTCTTTTATTGCACGACGCGCGGGAGCAAAGAATATTGCTATTTGTATACCACATCCTCTAACGCGGACACGTGTAATTATTTCGATTAGTAATATTCGATCAAAAATGCGCGTATTCAGCATACATAAATATAGATCTCCGGTAATATATGCATGAACGTAAATTATAACTACGCTGTAATGCGTCTGTGTACACAAGCAAACTTCCGAGAAACATATTTACTCGGACTATGTATCAAACGTACGTGAATTCATTTATAAAAATTTTCTGGACAAATTAGTTACACAATATTTATGGTATTAGCAAGGGGAATACCGTAGAGTAATTTGAGCATTTCTACGAACTTTTAGTGCAAATGATATTCAAACAATAGAGTTCAAAAGTCGTTTGGCAGCAGCCTTGTAAGTAAGTCCGTTAAGTTATCCCGGTCAATGTTTAGATGATGCAACATTCGATAATGTTGCAATTGTTTAAAAATCATCAAACAGATCAGAAAAACCAAACTCTCGTATGATTGGGTTCAAACGTTTCTTGTAATCATCTTTGTTACCATCATAATAAATTGCGCAATTATTTCATCTCGTTCAACCTAATACGAACAGATTACGCGATTTATATTCAAAAACGTACAGATAATTATTAGAAAAAAAACCGTAGGCGAGATTTTGATAGAAATTTCTTTTTTTTTTTCATGGTTATACAGAAGTTCAATGAAATTATTATTTCAAGAGCAAACTTGAGAGCAAACTAGAGTCCTCTTGAGTTTATTATCTAGAGGTCAATAATTCCAGGTAGAAAAACCCTCGGAAAGATTTACGGGGACGATATTCTAAGAAATAGTACTCCCGGAAGACGGTAAACAATAGGGAGAGGACGACGACTTTAAACTCCGTGTATATACTAGGAATTCGAATTGATATATATACGTAATGATGATTCGTCACGTCGTGAATGTCGTGCATATATACAAAGAAAATCAGTATACAGCTGAGTGTACAATGTGCAGTGCCACCATATTATGTGCCTGAAGAAGGTCAAAAATCTATAATGTTTATCACCCCCTCGTTAAGAAATAAGAATATTTGAATCGCGAGATAACTAGAAATAATTATAAGACGAATGATCCCTATGTTGTTACTTCTTTTACTGATATTATTGAAATAGTTTTTCTAATGAATAAATTTATAGCTTCGGTACTTACACAAAAGCGGGTCTAATCGTTCCTTGAAGCTTTTGTTCCGTTTGACTCTTTCGACATCACTTTCGTCTGTTTCAATCATAGTTTCCCATTCGGAAGGATCATAGGCACGAAGATCACCGCATCTCCTAGATTCAGGTGTTTCATTTCTTTCGTTTCTCTCGTTTCTCTTTTCAACATTATCGTAAGAAGAATTTCTATCGCTGCTGAGGGTTTCCATGGCATCAGGTGGTTTCAGAAACTCGGGGTACCTGTTGTAAAAAATAATCATACAACTCTTATCTCCCTTATCAACTATACCTTATCGAAATCGCTTTAATCCGATATCGAGTATTCCCGAATGCAACAAAGATATCAACAATGTAAAATCCTAAACTTTCCCAATGTTACGCTTTGTCTCTCGAAAACTACGCATTCTTACTCCACGATACAAAAAACTGTCAATTAAAACTGCTAGTCATATCGAGGCGAAAACAGCGAACGTCTCTATTGACTGACGGAGTTGAAGCTAGCAGCCAGAATAAGCAGCCCAACGATTTTTCGTTAATGAAAATGAGGCAGCAAAATTCAAAAAAATCCAAATTCCGTTGTTTCATAAAAATTGAATAAATTTGAACAAAAAAAGTCATGAATCTGTACTGCATCATCCTATTTAAAAGACGATTAGTTCGTTTGGCTGCACTAACTCTGGCCGTTAGCTTCAGCTTCATTATTGACTGGGCCTGATATTACTATGTACTCATAGCATTCTTGTTATCCCAGTCGTTGTTTGTACTGGGACAGCAATGGTGTTAGCAAAATAAAGTTGACCAGGAAACCGGTATGCATCCTTGAACAAATTTTTCATATCCTGAATGAAAACAAGAACAACGATCTGGTGTCTGGTAAGAGTTTAGTTGAAAGAAGAATTATCAGCTGTGTAGGATAACTAAACATGTTCTATTTAGAATGATTTTTTCAACATGGACATTGATAAAGAGTATTTTATTGCTGGTGAGAGGCTGAGTTCAAAAAAAATATGACCTACATACCTTTGAAGTATGATACTCTGAACAGTTAAAGTGTTTCCGACTACGTCCCTATGGATATCTTCGTCAGGAAATTTTCTAGCCATATCTCCCTCGTAGTCAACGTCGCAGTCGTAATCAGGCTCGCATTCTTCTTCCTCATTTCCTGAGCACAGAACAAGATGATTATCGAGATGTTTATCACAATCGACGTACCATTCACTACCGATACTAGTGTGTGAATGACTGCGATTGAAATCGATTTCTTGCACTACTTGAATGACATCACACGATCGTAGATGATCTAATTGATTTCCAAATTCAAATTGTTTCTAACGATATCCACCGTATGATTTCATCAAGTTCATTGATTTTTCATTTTCAGTTACATATGAAATGGTCGAAAGATTTTCTGAGTGAATATTCCCTCGATTGAAATAGAGGAAAGATTGCTTTGTCAACCAAAAACCAATATCACAAAATAAACAACAATAGGATACCAAAACTGTTAGTTACCGATAAATTCCCAGCTAGAATCAACGGCCCATGAAGTATCGTTGAACATTTTATTCCTGACTTTAGGAGGTTGAACCGGTTTGGCTCGTGGAATTTTTTTAATCTCTCTAACTCCGAGACGTTTAGCTAAATTATCAACCGAAGATGATATCAGGGGTGTTTTTTCCTCAGCTTCTTCTGAATCGTCCCAATCTATTGGATGAAGCTGATTGGCATTTGGCCCTGTCGGCGTTTGTAGCCAGCCTGGTTCGCTGTGACGATATTTACTTGAAACAGGGTTGTTCCGCGGACGTCTTCTCGGCACCATTGCGGCACTCTGGGCTATCGCATCTGCGGGCTCTGCGTAAAACGGACTACCTTGTTTAGACTCAGGTGTCATCGGACTACTGCTTTCAGATTTAGCAAGTATTAAGCCCAGTTTGTTTCTCGGGGGTGTCGTTGTGTGTGGGCTACTCAATGAGTTTGCGCTGCCTGTAAATTGACAAAAGCGACAAAGTAAAGAATGAATTAGTCAAAATGAGAAATAATGGTAAAAGTATTTAAAGATCAGGACAAAAATATACTCACAAACTCTAGAAAGCAGATCCGGTCTCTTCCCCATACCATTTTCCTCTGGTGAACCAAAATCTGGACTTTTTAGGCCAGGATTATCAAGAAATGGTTTGAAACTGCTGAATTCAGGACTGGTTACTACTTCCTTGTAGCTAAGTTTGTCCGTATTCCCAACTAGCTTTTCGTTCCTCATTAAAAATTTCTCATTTTTAATAAGGAATTGTTCATTCCCGGTCAACCTCTCGCCGCCAGGACAGCGTTGTTCGTTTAGATCAGATAATCTTTCCTGTATGTTACTGCGTTCGCTAGAATTGATTGATCTGTCGTTTGGACTAGTCAGTCTTTCATTTCTGCCTGCCTTTTCGTTGGGAGACCAAGTCGAGTGATTAGATTGATCAGTTGTATTCCAAATGTCTTCATAGTCTGATATTTTATCACCCGGTGAGCTTCGATAGTAAGAATCCAGTATATCAGATTCCTGATAATGTTGTGAATTCTTTCTAGCTTCTCGGTCGCGTCTTCTTTTAGATTTGCTAGTCCCAGATGGTGTAGTTGGCGAAAGAACATTCGGAGTTTTAGAGCCAATACTCGAGACGATTTTTGAGGTAGGAGAAAGTATCGGAGTCGTAGGAGACAGTGGTGATTTATTCGAAATACTTGAGGTCAAAGACTTGTTCGAAGTCATGCTCTGAGGGCTAAGCAAAGACATGCTTGGATCTGACGGAGTATTTTGCTGTAAAAAGAATTGAGAATCATTAAAATATTACAAGATTCATTCCTCCTCAGCGTCGATAACTGATAAATCAAGTACAATCATAACTCACCAATGAATTACCGAGATCCCCGTTCTGATTAACATTAAAAGTAACTGTCGTCGTTACTGTAAAATTACTCTGGCTTTGACTGACGCCAGGTTTGGCCCATCTGGGTGGAGGAGGCGGAGGAGTTTTTACATTTTGTATGAGATTTTGGTTTTCCAGTACGATGCCTTTAACTTCTGGTAAAACTGGCGAATTGGCGGTAGAAAAATTGTTAAAATTTGATATATTCTGATGAAAATTTGAGTTTGACGATGTAGTAGAAGAGAATTTGTTATTTCTTGAGAACTCTGTGATACTCTTCGAAGACTCAAAGTTGCTTTTAGTAGATTCAAAATTAGCTCTTGATTCCGAAGGACTGAGAACGTTGTTTTGGACATTGTGAACTACGGGTGAAGGGCACCTAACGCTTTGGACCAAATTAGGCGAGATTAATTTTTGAGACAATTTTTCGCCTGGTGAGTTTTTCTCAACTTTTTCTTTCTTCGTATCTAATGGCTCGTTAAATGTCGTTAAATTTAGAGTGTTCGGAGGTGTGGGTCTAGGCTGTCTTGGTAACGATGACTGAAAAGACGACGTGGCTATCGTGTTAGTCGGTGACGAATTTGCTGGAAAAAAAAGCAGAAAAATTATACCATCATAAGGAAACAGAAAATACAATCTTTTGATCATTAAGTCTTTATCACTCATTTTCTTTCATTGATCTGAAAATGGCATATCAGATAGTTGAACTTACCCGTATTATGAGAAGAAATTGGGGCAAGATTTAGAACTATACTTTCTGTCGTTGGTGTATTTGGGTTATTGTTGTTGCCTGTAAAAATACAAAATTATTTCCTATCTTGTATTGAAATGAAGAATATATCTCAGAATTTTTTATTATGAAACCAGTTCGTTGGTATGATGAATGAATGAGAATGTTGCTCAATCACATTGAAATTTTTTAATTCAAAGACGAATTCGTTTCACATTCAAAGTTGAAGTTTAACTGAAATTCGAATCTGTGTTCAGCTAGGATTTGAATAATTCCCAATTGAATTTAAATGAAATAAAACTCGAATAAAATTTCGTATTCCCAGTAAACCAAAACGAATTAAAACGAATTGAGTGTGTCGGAAACAGAATGAACACGAATCAAATAGTTTTGAAAAGAATTGTGTGGCAACTGTTTTTAATTTTACTGCAGAATTGACGTACAAGTCTTTCGAATTTTGTTTAATTCCATTTTTCACATACTCAATTCGTTCTGGCTTACGGGGTCACTGTAGTCAATTCAAATTCGAAATCAGCTGAAATTCATATGAAAAATCGATTCGACAAGAATAAATATGAATATTCAAATGCCACTGCATTCTTACCTCCGTGGAAGCTGCTCAAACTTGAGGTATTGCTGCTACTACTTTCGGGAGGTTTTGGATTAGCCATTGGATATCTCCAAAATTCTTGTCCCAAAAGCGCGAGCGAAGAAAGCTGTTGCCGATTTTTAGCATCGCGCATTGCCCTCGGCAAAGTGAGTTGAACAGGTAACTCGTCACTGCTTGGCGAAAAGTATAAATAAAAAGATCATAATAAAAATAAAATATTGACAGTAAAAATGAACCGATATATCCATAATATATGTGAAATCACATAGTAAACAAGATATATATATATATTCTTGAACATTGACCGGAGCAATATCTATTTTTGATTCCGTACCAAAAGCAATATATCCAAAAATCTAAATTAATTTGAAATTGTCAATAGGGATTCGCTCACCAGCATTGAGAATAATGCGCTATCAGCGAGGGAATATTGTCAAATCTATTCTCGCTGGTTTCCAGGCTAAGCTGGCCTCTGTTGGCCTGGATCAAATAGTGCTCGATGTAAGGACCCTTGCCCGAGGGTAGTCTCACCGACAAAGCCATTGTGTCGCTTTGACTCGATTGTCGAACGACGAAATTCTGATAAAAGGAAGAAAATCAAAGTACATTATCAGTTCAAGGGTCTTCGAAATAGACGGGACCCGGTTTCAACCTTTCGCATGGCTCGACCATAAATGCATTTGGCTTAAGTTTTAGAACAGAGTGGAATTGCTGTATCAGAGAAAAAAAAAAAAAGAAACGGAACAAAATTATCGAAAAGAACCAAGAAAAAAAATAAAAAAAATAAATCATGTCAAAGAGAGAGAGAGAGAGAGAAAGAAGAAAAAAACGAGCGAAAGTTGAAAGCGTATATAATGAGATAATAATATGCACTGTCGTTAACAAGTTGTTCTTGCATCGTTCTGCAGCATTGGAGATATTAAATTGCCCGGTTCGCCTCGATATTGAACTGAGTGAACACTAATATGCGGAAAATATCTATCTACTTTCTATCAACAAACTAGATTTTTGCTTCGATGAATATTGAATCAAATCCGCTTGAGAAGACGAAACGAAGAAAACTATTTTCAATAAGATATAGAAAGGTGTTCCTATAATATAATCATTTTCTCTAAATGTCAAATCGACGAGTTGTGTGTACACCCGATATGATGAACTTCTGAACATAATATAGCCAAGATTAGACCGTGACAATTCACCAAATATAAATATATGGTAGAATAATAAAGAAGAGAAATGGGAAAGCTTTATTGTCATTGAACAGAAATTGCGGATTTAGCATGGCTGCAAAACGTCGATGGTCTTTTGTATTTCTAGTTCGCTGGCTTTCCGTACATACACATGCATATGTAATAGGTACATACACAATACATTTGCAAAGTTCAGACGTTGCACATTTCGCCTATGTATACGTACTCATGTACATACATACCATAGAACTGGGCGTATACACGTATAGGTATAGAGATTAATTGTCGAGGCGGTAAGCATTGTTTTTTGACCGTTCATTCAGAGAACATATAACAATTAACGAAGCTTGAAACAATAGGCTAGCCCGTACAATGCTTACAAACAATGGCATCCCATTCACAAACCATTTCTACGCTGATTACGTCGCGGCTTTTGTTTTTACTATTGAAAAAAAAAAATCCAAAAAAGAGATAAAACCGCAGAAAAATGTTTTTTTTTCTCTCATTTCTCTTTTTCTGAAGTTGATAGAACATTCAGGTATATACAAGTACTTTTATTTTCCAAATAAACTTCCCCTCCTCTTTTGATCAATATGTGCTATACATATAAATGTATGTATATGGGGGAAGAAAAAGAAAAAATTCTATACCTACTCCGATTCTCGGAAAAACTATTGACCAAAAAAAATATTAACAATACTATATGTATATTGCATCGGGCAATTAGCGATAATAATGAGAAATTTTGTAATGCCTGAGATTACCATAATACGATAAACAAACGGTTATAGGATTTAAAAAACTGTGTCAATGCCAATACAGCGTAGTTATAGGTATACATATACTATACAACGTGCGAAAGCGCTTTGTCTTAAAACAATGAACGTAATTATGAGAAACGAGTTACATCTAGCACTATTGGCGTAATATCTTGTATATTTTACCTGTATGTATGTACCAAGGAATTACGAACGTATAGCAAATGGTAAATGTTTAATAGAATAATAAAATGGCTTATAACTGATGAAATTATTCGATGGACGTATGTATGTATGTATCTTTATGTATGCAAAACGTTTGCTGCATCGAAAGATATAGACAATTACGCATAATGACCCGATGAATAAAGAGCAAAAAACAGGCAATTTATATAACATCCCCTACGGTGTACCTACTGGGACGCTCGATCTTGATAGTAGTTTAGATTAACCCCTGGACACAAGCCAGCGTTACTGGAATTTTGGGTTTTAGCCTCTCATGTCGCGTGCGTAACTCGGCGCATCGGATTAAGTCGTAGCCACTCGCGTAGTCCGATGTAGTACATGAAAGCTTTTGCCAAATGGGAACGATAAAATTAACCGCCTTTGCCAAAAAGCCGGAACTCTATACGCTTCACTAGACTTCGGTGACAAAATGAAAATAAAAAAAAATAATAATAATAAAAACGTCTCAAACCCGCGCACGTAATCTTTGTTAAAGCCTCCGTGTAGTCTCTCGAAGAATACGAAACTATACCTACCTACACGCGACCCGGAATAAAAATGCAGAAAAATAAGGAAAAAGAAAAAGTTGAGAACACGCGAAGAGAAAATAACCATGTAGAAAAATTATATCGATATTCGATTAGGGAGACCGATACATCTTGAATTTGTGAAACATGTTTGATGTCTTTTTTTTCGCAAAAATCGTATACCCCGAGCTGTTGAAAAATTCATATAGTAATCCATGGCAAATTCATAGTCTTTCATGAATATGGAAAAGACTGAGCCCTGTCGTAAAAATTCCGTCAAACTGTCGGTCTGATTCAGCTTTTCTACAAGGTCCAGTCTGTTCGGAGGACATAGAAGAAATTTGCGAAAATTTCGATACTAAATTTCACTCATCCGAAAATAACTCCGGGAAGGAATTTCTTTTTCCTAACACAATATATTAGGACGAATGCTTTTTGAATAAAATGAAACGTCAAGAAGTTGAATGGAATAAACGGTGTTCGTTCGTGAAATCTCACGACAAACTTTGGAAGTACAAGTGTCTGCAATAAACGCGTTCGAAGTTGATAATTAGGCATTACCGATTCGGATTTTATCCAAAATGCAAACCGTATAAGTCATCGAAAGAAGAAGGATAAGTTTTATTGGATCGCAATATCATGATTCTATCTGGTGAAGATAACTATTGATGCAACTAATTAAGAGGTGAAGAGAAAAGAGAGAAAAGAAGGAGCAAGAAATGGTTGAAACAATGGCCATTGACTGGAAGATGTATACTTACACCCTCTTCTTTCCCTTGCAACAAGTGGAATGCCCCTGCTCTCTGAATGCCTGGAAGGAACCATATTGGATGCGAACGAATGAGCCTTTCGATAAGGGTGATGTCGCACGCAACCTCGCTTCCCGAATGATCTGATGAACCAGCTGAACTTCCTGTGCTGCCCGATCCTTCTGACGACAACGATTCCTCGCTCTGAAAGAAAAAATCAAGTCTTACCTATGAACATGACCTATCAAATATACTTATATGTTTAGGACATTAGGGTGGTCCTTATTTGAAGCTTGGATTTGTAGGATAAAGATCTGAAAGAATTAGGGTATTGTTTTGGAATGTTTTGGAATCGATTTGGGAGGCATCTGATAAAAAATTCTACCAAGCCCAAAATGAGGACCACCAATGTGTATCTATTGAAAATTACGCCAATTATACAGTTAGGTAAACGATGAGTTGCAAAATTTTCATCTGACGGTAATTTTGATGTAAAGTATACCGATTGTGAAGTATGAAATTCTAATCAATTATTGATCAGAATATCGTGCAGAGATTGGAATTCTTGCACGTAGATGTTCAACAAAAATTTTTTTCAATTGCCCATACGTAGAAAACCAAATGTCAGTGACTTTCTACAGCTTTGTTCAAAGCGGGGAAAATTCGATGACGCTGCAGCGTTGATGTTTTTTCTTCTTACTGTTTAAATATAGAAACGTGAATGAATTCGCAGTTCCCTACACAGTCTGGATTATATACTCTGCTGATTCATTCATAATCTGCGGAGTTCGAAATGAGTCGCAGAACGGATAGAACAGTTAACAATAAGGCATTACTTTTGAACGTTTAGTACGGCTAAGTCACCCAGATCATCACATACTGATAATTTGATTCAGATAATTTGTAACGGTAATTTTTTGGCTAACAATTACGTGCGCATAGATCATCGCCTTTTCTCCTACAGCTAGATTATATTTACGTCCAAAATAGGGGAAGGGCTGCCGGTTGTTTAGTGCCCACATACTTCATTATGCGGTTATAGGACGTAGGGCGTCGTTTTAATTACTGTGAGTTAGTAATTACCATTACGTATACAGCAAAGTTTCCGTTGTGTAAATTGCGTTGAATTTTTTTTTTTCATTTCGTGTCTAGACTAGAAAATAATTTCAAGTATACGTATAGCTGTATACAACTCTACTGATAGAAAATAAGGGAAAAATGGATACTGTATCTGAAGCAGAAACCATTTCCGCCTGTACGTAGTAGAAATTTTTTTTATTTCAAATCTGCGACTGCAATAATCGCGGTCATTCGTATCCATGTACATATTTGCATGATATTTATCGCTGCCAATCGGTGCATAAAGTGTTCGAAAACTGCAGTGCAATCCTGCGCATAAAGCCAGTTGCTTGCTGCAGGTGCACGAAACGACGTTTCGCATAGATATTTTCCACGGGAATATAAAATCACCTGATTTTGCACGCCTAGGATATCATTCGCTCGATAAAAAGGAGCCAATGTTCAATCGCAACGATTTTCTCGATATATACGGGCGAGCTAGAGCGTATACGAGGGTGAGATGTACATAAAGCCAGAGAGAATATCAAGTTTGAATGTAAAAGTATACCGTTTTAAATTCGAAGAAGTATAAAAGTCGTGTTCCTCAGCCCTGTGTGCAGTTGAGCGTTTTATGTATTAACATATTCGATGTAATATATTATACTAAGATATTGGATAAGCGATAGAAACTTACGAATCAATTTATATATTTTATAGAATTGCAAAAACAAAAGTTGCACATTTTCTCGATTGTTTTTTTCTCCACCAAGACGCGACTATTTGATGTGTGAAAATTTGATCCTCGAGTGGAAAATGCGATAAAACTCCCGTGTCTCGGTAAATCCTCCCCCCCTCGTATAGGAATATAATATAATACGGTATTAGAGTGTATTGTCACCGACCCCCAGGAAGGATTTACACTCCGAATTGCGGCTTAAGGGGTTGACTAGCGTGAAAATCTCCATATTTATCATTGCGGATAGTCCAATTCACCCGGTTTTTGGCTTCACCCTAATTATTCAAAATTATCAACTGCGGCTACGGTTATGCAAAGCGCGGCGAAACTGCAACCGATAAAAATGTTTATGCATGTGGCTGCATGATTGCCGCCTATACACGTTATATGCATATATACCTACATACAGAATCGACGATCCCCAGAGTTGAATTTTCGTCAATCAGACATTCAGCGTTGACCGTGTGAAAAGAACAAAAAAAAAAGAAAAAGAAACAAGAACAAATGGGAGGACAAAACAGAAAAAAATTGGCTCTTATTTCCGCAAGTCAGAGGACAAAAATGAATCTTCGGCATTATCCTTGAATTTTTTTTTCTACAATACTATAGTATAGGTCACATAAAAGTTAATTTTGGGATATAAGTTGCAAATAAAAGGCAATTCGTCATCACCTCGGAGATTGAATTTCAATGAGAATTGCGTGCGTCGAGAGTCGCGCGGGGTTTCTCAAACGTCAATTTGATCGATTG
Source organism: Ametastegia equiseti (assembly GCA_963989295.1). NCBI lineage: Eukaryota > Metazoa > Arthropoda > Insecta > Hymenoptera > Tenthredinidae > Ametastegia > Ametastegia equiseti. The sequence goes on from OZ022393.1 coordinate 10,767,007, forward strand.
AAATTGATCAATGCGAGATGCCATTCAAGTGCTTTCGAACTTTGAGCGTAATTCGTCGATGAGGAGGGAGCGGAAAGCATTTGATCAAAAGTTAATGAAACTTCAAACGTCAATTAAAATTGCCCTTTGAAGAGGGTTCTCGCTGCAAATCACTGACAATGAGTATGTTTACGAACCACTATACTATACTGGCTTATTCGTATCTATTCAAACAATACAAGCGTCATTGCTCGAGTAGATGATAAACAAAAGGAAAGATCGAAATATTATGAAAATAGAAGGAAAAAAAAACAAAAAAAAAAAAAAAAGAACACGACAACGTGAATTCAACGTTTCCCTTCATATTTTACCAAGAGAAGCAAAAAACTTTGCCGGATCTGCAATTAAGGGATTTGCAATTAGCTCTCTCCGCGTACGCGGCTATTTAATTCGTCAGTCAGCTCACGTTCGCGTTAAATCCCGTTAGTATAAACGGATGCTGCTGCTGCTGCTGGTGCTGTGTCAGTCTGCATTGCAAATGAAATGAAATTCGAAACAGTTTTTAGACTTTAATACGATTTCGCTTCTATATCTGCAGTAGTATATGATCCGGTTTTGTATTCTTTAATTACACATCCATCAATTTCTTCGAACCCAATTATTGCTCTCGATAAATCCCCCATTCGAATTGCCTATATCGCGTTACTAATTCCATAGAGTCGTAAGTGCCGAAATTATATATAGTTGTATCATTTTTTTTTTTTTTGTCTGTTCCGAATAAGTCTGCGAATTGATGAATACGTCTGGATCAATTGGAGTGGAAATAATTCAAAATTAACAGCAGAAGGTTGTACGTGATCTGGCTTCAATTTTCCCAACATTTTTTTTTTTTTCAATTAGAGCCATAGGAGGCGTACACGCAAAAATGTTTTTTTTTATGGTATTTTTTCTATCGTCATTCCAGATTGACGGGGTTTTTTTTTCCTAAATGGTGTAATTTTCACTATTTCCGCCCATACGACCATGTTGATCAACTAAATAAATTCTATGTTCAATGATAGGCACGATGAAATTCAGACCGACAAATCACAGACCATGGGTGTCCCTCATCGCCACAAGGTATCGTAGGTTCAAATATCAGGGCTATAGATCTGGATTTATTTGTAATTAACGTCTAATAAAACGTTCGATATCAATGAGACCGATAATTATTTACCTGTACATGATGTAGTTGCGCAAGTTGGCGATGTTGCAAAGGTACAGGTAGCGGAGGCGGAGTACTGGGTGAATTGATGACCTGCACAGTGCCATGCTGTTGTAAGTAGGGCTCAAGGAATACGTCACTCCTGCAATAAAATCAGACATGAATTATTATTTACTGCTTCATAACTCGTCGCGTCGGTTGCGATTTATTATTAACACACCTGCGTACGAAAAATTACAAAACTGATACGACAATGAAATTTAATTTTTTTTTTTTCATTAACAAAATTCCAACACATGGTTCGACATGATTAAAAATGTGAAATAGGTACGACGAAGAGTCTATCTCATTCTCATCTATGTCTAGTTTCCCGGGAGGAATGTTTCCACATCAAGCGTAGGCACTGGTCTCTTCGAGATCTCGTATATTTCCGCGTAACTTATAGTTCTGTACGCCGCAGGCCCACCGCGGTCTCGGGTTTATGATTTATAACTACCGAGGAAATGTACATCCATGCGTAAGTAACGGTCCCGTTTATAAACGCTCTTCTGCGTTTTAGTCTCGAATTAATATTAATCCAATTGCATCTAACAAAGGAGAGTATAATATGGCTTATCGGTTAGATTAAGCGTGGGGCGGATAAAACCCTTCCCGACTTCCTTAAATACATACTCCATTCTCTCGGTAGCCAAAGAAGGTACAGATACACATCATTTCATTTAAAAATCAACAAAAATTCAATTTTTCACATAAGCATCTATCCGTATCACCGGCAAATTCATTCGCGATCAATGTCTGCCTCGAGGGTGCCGTTAAAAACGACAAGAGGGCATATCGTTTCTTTTTTTTTCCCGTATTTACACTGAAAACATGGAAATATACTCAGAAAACATTGGAATTGAATTATTTGTCAGCTAAAAGCAGACGGTCGTAAGTACTGGTTGGTAGGACATTTTCCATTCTACGCTTTGAACTTGTTACTTGCTACTCATAAATGCAATAACATAACTTTTTGAGTAAAAGCAAGAAACGATGAATTTTACGCTATTTCGTTATTTCATCTAATTTCTGAGCACATTTTTCTCTATCTCCACATACCAGACCTTCTTTCGGTTATTTTGCTGAAATTGTCATATTTGAATTGCCAGCTTACGGCATTTGATCTATCAACGTTGAATCGAAAATTTCGTTGTGGGAAACAGAGAAAAATTTTGGGAATACGAGATTTAGCCGTTGAACAAATGTCTGTCATTCTATCGAGGAAAACATAGAAGAGCTTTAAGGTCGTATACCCACCTGACGCACGAAATTCGTTTTTGCTTTCAAAATTTCTTGATTCGATTGACAAGGAGAAGACATTACCCCGCTCCTTTTCTATCAAATTATTTTTTTGACGTATATCAGACACGCGGTATTTGGTAGAATTTTTTCAAAAATGTCTTTCTTTCTCTATAATTCCTTCTCGTTTCCTACCCCTGGAGAATCGCACCACCTACCCATCCCTCTAACTTCCTTTTTCGCATGAGTCATTCTTCGTTGGTCGGAACCAGCACTGGCATACATATCTATAGAAATCCGTACCCCTCGGAAGCGACCCGCAACTACGTCCAGTTCCATGAACACGTAACTCGTCTCGCCCCGAGTCTCCCCCTAGTTCGAAAATATATAAGGAGCGAAGGATGAGAACGAGGAAAAGAAAGACCTGCACCAGAAGGTGAATAGTAGGTTTGGTATAAAAAACAGTCGAATTTGCCACGTTGCAGAATCGACTAAATACATAATAAGACATACATCAGAACCGAGAGGCCTAACGATAACAGTCTCCCGTCTTGCTGTCTTTTCACGAACCACAATAACTAGCGACATTGGGATGTAGCTAGCTACTCCCGGACCAATGGGGGCGGGATTAAAGTTCCGAAGTCCAAAGTCCCAAACGGTCCAAATTCCGAATTTATTTCAGACGCGATTCTGAGTTTCTAGAAACGTTTATAGAGTGCAGAACTGGCAAATTCCAAAAGGTCGAAATGCAGACAGCTCAAAGATCCGGAAGTTAAAAACTCAAGAAAGGCCAAAAATCCGAAAATTTAAGGGAAGCTCATGACAAAGCTGTCAAATAAACGACGTTGCATCTCGCGAATTCCAAAAATCGGAGTTTTGCCCTTTCGGATCTTTAGCTTTCGGAATTTTGAACCTTCGGTGTGTTTCCATTCGCAGTTTTTCAAATTAGCTACGCAGACTTCCGGGGAAATAATCTTTCTATAAACTCCGAGTCGGTATAGTAGAAAAAATTCGAATGTTGATCTTTGGCAGCTTTTGAAATTCGTAATCTCAATCACGCCCCCACCAATGCACGTATAGATTGTACATACATTGATACATACATCGAAAATGACACGGTGTATGTACCAAGTTATGCAAGAAGCATCGTGCACGCAGTAGCAGCAGCAGCAGCAGCAGCATGGTGTATATTGTCGTCTGCGTTTGACAGCTGACATTCTTCTTGGCCAGCAGCGTTATTTTCTCATCTGTGTATCACGTATGTGTACGTGCGTATATGTGTATGTGTATGTGTCTTTCTGGCTGGGTATCAATGTGTTGAATTCTGGTGGTATAGAGCTGCCGGCATACTCTCTCTCTCTCTCTCCCTCTCTCTCTCTTTCTCTTTCTCTCTCGCAACGTTCTCTCGTTCCCGAGGTCGGAGTTAAATGCGATAGTCTGTGTCGTCTGTGAGATCAGATGGGGGTTCCCATGGCAACGGGAGGTTCTCAACACGTGGTCCTCTCGACGGAATGGGACCTACCTACCAACCTACCCACCTACCTACCTACCTATACCTATACCTTCTTCTCCGTTTCGCGTTCCGCATGCATCGCCAATCCGCATTTTACGTATTAATGAGCCCGGAATAGCTTCTGCACAGAGTAGTAGGTAGGTAGGTAGGTAGGTAGATGGGTAGGTGGTATAAGGTAGGTACGAGGGGGCAGCCCCAGCAAGCAAGCAAGCAAGCAGCCTTCGGTGTCTCGCCTTTATACCCCCTCGTGTGCGTTTCGTTATACTTCTTTCTCCGTTTATCTCTCCTTTTCTCATTCCCTCCTTTCATCTTTCTCTTCGACGCTCCCCTAAATTTTTTCTTTTCATTTTCAATTTTTCACTTCTTTTTCTTCTTCTTCTTCTTCTTCTCCTTCTCTTTCTTTCTCTTTCTCAACGAGATAATACTCGTTTCGGACTGCGGTCAATTTATTTTCAAAACTTGTCCTCCGCGAAGGTTCTGCGTCTTTCTCTCTATCTCTCTCTCCTTGCCATTTATCCCTAGAATATCATCATATGTATGTATACCTATAGGGGTCACTTCTACCTCGCGGTCATTTATTTCTATGATTGTGAGAAGTGTATTAGTACGCGTTGTATACCATATACAGCCATTTACTATACTATACCATACTCGGGGTTTCTTCCCTCGGGTAAAATTGAGACCGTAATTCGTATCAATTTGTTGAAAGAATTTGACGGACTTTTATTATTCTACTAGAGGAATTGAGCAGCACAGGTGCGACACGCGTCGTTATATGGCGCTATATCACTAATGGTGCAATGGCACATGGTACACGCATTGAAAATAAATTACAAAACAACAAACTGTACAGTATGGTAAAATTACCACATTTCAAATGTCTCGAAAAATACACTCGGAATTTTTACATTTCACCGCGATGTTGATAGTTCAACATCGAAGTAGTATATTCTGACATAAATCACACAAAGCACTTTGTCCATTTTACATACATGTATAAAATTCGTTGACCTCAACTATAATGTTGAAGTACAAAATCATCTATTTTGACCCGAGTCTTTAGTCTAATTCTTACCCAAGTTCTGTGTCAACTTAACAAATTGACGCCATCGTAACATTATAACACACACACACATACACGCACACGGTTTTTCTAAACAAATGTGTCGAATTTCAGGTTTTTGACAAAACATACATAATATCAGCTTTGCTTTTAACCGGAAATCTATATGACTGGCAGTCTTAAGAGTGGAAACAATGTTAAAAGTTCATATACCTATACAAGAATGTACTACTACTACTACTGCTCCTATGATATCTTTCAAGAAATAACGAATAGCAAAAGGAAGAAAAAATTGTAGCTTATAAACTCGTACCAGTATGCGAATAAGAAACGAGAAAGGACAGGTTGGTTATACAGTCTATACTATATAGCATGTTATGGATTTGCATAAATGAGAAGAACGGAAGTTGAAAATGTGTCGCGGTACCGCGGAGTAGAGTGGGACAGGTTTGTCGCGTTGGGTATTCAAAGCATGAACTTTCCTGGAAGCAAATCTCCAGACACAAGGCAGGAGCGACCCATTGCCTCGTTACAATCGGAATACCGATGATGTACATACACAGATATACTACGCGAGACGTCGCAACCTTTGAGAATTTGACGACTTGAACTTTGTACCGTATACATATATAACTTCGGAGTACACGATCACCGTGGACGGATAGAAGTATATAGCAAATAATAATTACGTGATAATAAAAGCAAAGAAAGAACGACCGACAGAAGGAAAGCGAAAGAAGGAAACAAAAAGAACAATTCTTTTCACTCGCAGGGTTTATCAGGGTCAGAAAGCAAGTGGCTTCGGTCGTTTGTCGATAATCTATTCTTTTATTGATTGATAATTGCTTACTGCATCTTTATGTTCTCATTATAGATATACAGTCATAACAATACAGCAGGTGTTTAACTTTTCTTTGTTCAACTTTGCCAAAATCGCATAGATTACTTACACTGTACACCAAAAAATTCACATTTCTTTTCGCATCGTTGTACGCAGACTTTGCTATGCTGAACACATTAATGCAAGTAGAAAGTTCCGATCGCGTCAAAGTTTTCATATAAAAAATGTCGAAAAAGTTCTACTCGAATCATCCTTATTAGCGCAATTAAAAAAAAAAAAAAAAATCACAAGTGTGGACATGTCCTTATACTTGCACGATTGCTTCCAGCGTCGCAAAAAGCTAAAAGAGCCAGTAGGGCGTCCGAGCCATGATGCAAAAATCGTGTTCGATGGTGTTATTTCCTTGGTCCTATAACGATCCGAGTCGGCATGCAATACCGGCAATGTAGCAATGCTCGATTGTCGCGGTCGTTTCGCGCTGCAGGGGAAGCCATACCATCGAAAAGTGGAGCAAATTTGAAGCGATATGAACACGTAGCTCGCGAAACGTAATACGGACATTTCGAGGGTTCTTTTTAGCTCGTAAATTTTCGTCGAGACGTCGTTAAATCGTTAAAATATTGCAATATTCGCTGGTGAAGGTATAGAGTTCGCAGATAGGTATATTCCATAGGTATGTACAGGTATAGGTATAATATACATATAATACATTGGAGTCCAAGTAAGAGTTGAGCAGTAAAATAAAATCAGGAGCCATCCTTTCGCCATATATATAGTTGGCGACAGAAGACACTACCAGAATCTGTAGCAGTTATTTCTCGTGCTTTAATTACACTTGTACCCGTTACTTGAGTGAAAGTTTTTAATTAAAGAATAGCTTATACCGACATAGGTATACATAGATGAATAAGTACAGTCCTTATACTTGCGCCTAGATTTTGATTAGATTTTGCTACTTTCGCGTGTCTTGTCCCCTTATATTTGCCAACGATAAAACAGAAGGAATAAGAGGATCGCGAAAGTCTCAAGGCGAAGTGGAGTTTTATTGAACTTGGCCACTTCGCTTACAAGTTGGAATCAGAATCAGTGGCACTTGACACGAACGTTACGAGGCGCAGAGAAGGCGCCCCATTCTCGCGACAAGAATACTTTGAGTGGTACAAATTGTAAACAGAACAATTCACCTATTTCCAAATTTTTTTTTCAATTCACTTCGAGGTCGAAAATTGAAACCCCTGCAGAACGGCAGAAACCGTTCCACATAATAGATAACGGTACCTCGATTGATTCATTCTAATCTCTAAATTTATAGCAAATTTGTAAACACGTAATGTCATAATGGTGCTATATTTATACATAAGAAAGAAAGAAAACAAAAAAACGGAAAATTCCTGCATACATTTGAGCACGTGTCCTTTCAAGTCCGCGGACTTTTTTTTTTCATCGCTCACTACATACGTCGAGTAGTAAGTCCTGAGTCGTGAGATGAAAGTTGAGTGACAGAGTATACGAGCATTAGCTTGGAGATGGCCTCGACACGACAGGTTTCTTCCGGTAGTTTCGCGCGCAAGTTCTTTCAGAAGCTGGACAAAATATGTGCGACCGTTTGTAGCGAAGTTGAGCGGCGAGTAGTATGTCGTGGTTGGAAAAATGAAACATGGTCAAAGATCAATTTATCTTAGCACCGAAGTTCATTTGACTCTTGATTATGACACATCGTTAGTCCGATTCGATTTCTCTATTGGGTTCAAAATTGCAAATAAATGACTTTGCGCGTGCAATTTTTGAAAAAATCGACTACATCTTCTGTGAGAATTATTTTTGCAATTTTGCTTCCCGTACCCAACTTACGACGCCACGTCTTAATAAACGATATTTTTTCCAACCACGACACACTGGTCCCCTAATAAAAGTTTCCAAGCCTTGCGAGGCGGTAATTTCAAAAAAAGGTAGAGTTCCATAGACGCTATAGGTTGGTGAAAATGGAAAAAGGGCTGCAGACGGAGAGTGCAGCGTAGAGTAAAAGAAAAGGGTTTGAAAAAGTGGAGGAGTTATTTGTTCGCTATCCGTCGACTTCTGGATAGCAAAGCAGGTAGAGGTAAGTACGAGAACAAGATCAAAGAAATCAAAGAAAACAACGATACGCCAAATGGGAAAGAATAAAGAAGAAAAAGAGCAGCAGCGAAATTTCACAGTTGAAACGAGATTCTAGGGTCCTCGTCATCGAGCGTAGGATTGCAGTGCGGAAAAATGCATTTCAAGGTATAGCATATAGTGGCCCGCAGCATCACCTGCAGCAGAGCACGTGGCGTACATAAAACGCACCTTTGATCTCAAGTTCCTCCCTGCTCACGGACTAAAAACTGTTTTCAACATATTCCATTTCTACCATAAGTGGGTATAACCCGGGACATTTGACATTACATATATATTTCCGACAAAAAGCCTCTTTGACGCTCGCATAGATCCGTTTCACAGACTCCTGTGCACATTCTTTCGCATACTTATGATAGTAGTCTACCTACACACGCGGAAAATTTCATTTCAAATAAATCTTCAGCCTTCTCGGTGCGGCTGCTGCTGCTGCTGCTGCAGCATCAGCGCGTCTCTTTACAAACGCAATTCCTCGCTCTATACATCGCAGTCTCGATTTCCTTAGCTGTAACCTAAGAAGCAGAGGCACCTCTTAGGTTACGAAGCGTAGTTTGCGCCTAGCTACGAATGCTATGCTGTATGGGTTGCGAAGTGTTATAGGTATAGGTGTAGGAGAAGACGCGATTTCGTTTCGTCAACCTACGCGAGATATATGTATACCTACGTACTTATACCGTATTATGCGTATATATCTTATACACGCGGTACAATATCTGCGTAATACGAATACACGAATATACAGAGTGTAACAGAATTCATGGACCATCTCTACATGGTCGGTTTCCTTCTTGAAATTCGAAAATAAGTGTTTTTTTTTTTTACAAAAATGTGATCTGACGCCTAGTTTAGACGCTAGAGTCGATCGGGACGCACTAATCGGAGATCAGCATAGGAAATTAAGGCGATATGGTGCAAGTCGCTTTGAACCTAACCTAGCTAACACAAGAAATATGGATCTGACCGAAATTCTATTAGTTTTTTCCGAACAGTAAAATACTCAGCCACTTTCTGCCGTGGTGGAGTATTAATCTCCCGAGTTTCATTTCGGTAGGTTGCATAGTTCGGAAGAAACTACAAATCGCGTTTTCGAGGTGATGACAATTGGCACTCATAGAATTCCGAACATAGAACTTCGCCATTACCACGTCGAAAAAAGCTGATTATAGCAAAATCTATTCTGCTATATACTTTTTTATAGCTGCAGATCTTCGATTGGCGCGTCCTTATCGGTTCTAGTGTTTCAACTAAACGTCGGAGAAAATTTTCTGTAAAAAAAAAACCTATTTTTTATTTTCAACAAGGAATCCGACCGTGTAGAGATGGTCGGCGAGTTTTGTTACACCCTGTACGTATACACGTTAACATCATGGCTTTCCGACTGGTAGTAGGTGTTCTCGACAACCTACGCTTAGCGTACCTACGCGCTTATTCGTAGCCGAGGCCGGTTTAAGGTTGAATTACCTGTCCCTGCAACGACAGGCGACACTTTACGCGCCAAGTGATCCCCGCCTCGCTCTGCTTCTTCTTACATCTGAGCTAAAGCTCGTTGTAGTTTCCTTTGAACGAATATTATGTAGGTTTGGTTCGAGTCTAGGACGAAGTATATGTATGTAGGAATATTACGTCATCGGTATACTAGACTTTATTACTGTTCAGAGGGAAGTTTCCTCTCTCTCTTTTTTTTCATCTCTTTTTCTCTCCACCCTCCCTTATGGACCTATCGCTGCGATGATGTGACATCAAACAGCCGCTAATCAATAATACCAAGAGCGAGAAAATATCGTCTTTTTCTATCCGACGCGAAAGCCGTTATACGTATATATACCTATATATAGTACGTCTCGGTTTTTGTCCTATTCATCTTAATCAGTGCGGAGCTTTTTTTTTCTCTATTTAAAGGTCTAAAGTAACTCCCCTCGCTTTATGCTTTCTTTTCATTTTCTTTCTCCACGTGGCTAGTACCGATAGATTTTTTCCACTGTCGGGTAATACGCTAGAAGAATCGGGTTCAATAGATTTCATAGTTGTGGGTCTGTAAATTCAACGGCACTTAATACCGCAGAGTAAAAAGTAGGTATAGGCCTGTGAACTCTTTTCTATTATACTGACAACGACCCAATTTTTCCTCTTTACTCGCTCATTCGGCATGTTCGACGTCATAGTAATAGATAATTCAATGTCTATGCGTGAACTAGCTTACTCAGAGGCGGGATTGAAACTCCGAATTTCAAAAGCTATCGGCTTGAAGTTCCGAACGTTTTTTTGAACGAAAGTTCCATAAAAGTCTCATATTGCGCTTATTCAACAGCTGGAAATTTTTGGAATTTGAACTCTGCAACTGACCCTCGATTTTTGACTGCACGTCGAGAAAATCTGTAGCTATGATCTTAGTGGATTAAAGATCGTGGTGAAGCCTACTGTTTCGAATTTTCATTCAAACCGATCCGTCCATATAACTGTTGATTTGGATTTTATACGATTTTCTCCTACTTGGGCGCATTCTCTCTCCGTTATACGCTATATTACGAAATTTTTGGATAAAGTCCGTAAATTCCTGCGTTGAAACGTTCATCAATTCTGGATGAGAAAGTTTGGACGGTAAGTATATTTCAACGGGAATATATCCACTGTATTGTAACGGGGATGAAATTGTTGCGAGGAGATTAGAATTTTCCTCTGAGAAACGGTGTAGGGGGGAAGGAAGAAAGGTAAGGATTTAGGGGTAAATTGATCGTGGAAGAGTTTTCCGGTCAACGATCACGCAGGACCTTAGAGAACATTCCCAGGACCTTTACCACTTCTTTCGAATCCTTCACTGACTCAACTTTGCCAATCTCCTTCTTCGGCTTCTGCCTACGCCCACGGGAAGAAAGTTTCAATGTTCTCTTCTAATATTGTTTCCCCCGCAGCCTGGCTCGCGGGTTCTTCCGAAAAACAAGGTTATATTTTACAAGATCATCTTCTCTTCCAACGAATTTGACAAAATTAATTATTTCCATTCTCTACTACCTACTACGCTTTGCTAGAAAATTCAATTATTTTAACCAATTTAACAAAATTCTTTTATCTGCGTTACAAGTATTCTTCCGGTTTATTTCATTCGACTATTTAGAGGTACATAAAAGATCCTGAAGTTACTCATTCTTCTTCTCATCTAAATCGCCTATGTATGAAATCTCATACGTGATTGAGAATTTTTTCAAAATTTTATGGACTACTGTATCTCAATCGGATAAAAACTACTCCGAAAGTCATGTAAATCATTATCTTTACAAATGGAGAACATGCACATTAAAACGTTGCCTGGTTTACGTTTTCAGGATAAATCGATGAGATCGAATACAATATTGTTAATGAACATCAAAAAAACCAGCGTGCAACGAAACGCGGTTCCTGAGGTAAGTTTTTCGTCCGCATAGCCTGCGGTGTGGATATTTATCGTTCTATTCGGTTATGGTTATAGCGTACCTATAGGTAAGGAGCCGTAAGATGTTGAGTCATGAAAGAAACAAGATATTAGGTAGTGAAATGAAAGAAGAGAATATCTGCGTTGTGAAGAACTTGTATTACATAAAATTTAAGTGTACAGAAGAAGTACATATCGCAAGAAGTGCAAAAAATAAAAAAAATAAAAAAAAGTATACGAGTAGAGATATACATATAAAAATTACCTATATATCTCCGCGTTGCAAAATGAACGAAGAAAATCGTCGTAATAATATTGTTCAACTTTCATCAGGATGGTAAATTATTGTATTAGGGATAAGAATATAAGAAGAGGAGGCGAGTAGCGATACTTGCGATTCTTTTCGAGCGGTTGAGACACCATTTCCAAAAAATAATGAATCCCATCTACAGTCTATTCACCGTAACTATAGACTAAGCAGCTTACGCGGTAAGCAGCTTAACTTAAGAATAACTTCAAGGGCTTCGAAAGGCTGCGGCGGAGAGGGTAGATTCACTCACTTTGCTATCATATTTCAAATTAACCGTTGATTAAAATCGATTTTCTTATCGCCTCACCACCTTACGCCGATGACACGTTTCCGCCACAGTCGATTACTTTCGATTATTCAAAGGGTCAAATGAACCACCTATAGCGATAAGCTGCATCTTTCCCACCCTTCGTGGGAAATATTAAACATCGTCCAAAGTTTATTTCACATCGTCTATTGTTTCAAGACAGGAATTCAAATGAATTGATTTTGGATATTCCTTCATTTTTTTACCGGCAACATGCCGCTTCCCTTGATTGATACTAAAATTTCTAAACATGAGTAAATATCTAGATATACCGAAGAGGTGAAAGCTTATTTACCTTTTTACACCAATTTCTGCGTAACGACCTCTCGTTGATCTGACGGTAGGTCTTGCCGAATTCTGATTAGTGTAAAGAGTCAGAATATCGTTGTTAATGTTGTTTATGATCGGAGGTAACATTTTCGACCTTACACTTCATAGAAAAATTGTCTAACAAATCAACGATTCACGTTCCAAAACTTTCGAGTTTATGTGTATCAAATCACGGTGAATTATCCGATATAGATATAGTTGAAAATAAAGTTTCTTCTTCTTGTTCTTCTTCTTCTTTGGAGTTTTAGCTGTTGTCACTCAAAATTCTATCTACATTGGAGAATGTATGGGGGTTTGAACTTCACAAAACCTTCCCTTGATCTGTGAATAAAATACGTAAAAGCGAAATCTTGACATCGTTGTTGGATATATCACTTAACTTTCATCGTCGTAGCACAGTTTATTTTAAAACCACTAAGAAAACCTGGCCATTAATCCATTCTTAAACGAATTAACTTGATATCACTTGGCGAGTAGTGGATCAACGGCTTCTTTGAATTGAAAGTGTTAAGATTGAGTCGAACATTTCTTTTCCATTTCCTCAAAAGATATTTAACCCAAGAATAAATTTTTTTTCTTCTCCACCATAAAAATTCGAGTATCTTTTACTATTCATATTACGTATAGGTAGAGGGACGACAGATAGATAGACTCTTTTGCCAACATGGAATAGAGTTCCCCAATGCATCACAACTGCAAGATGAACTTTCTCAACGGTGAAAAATCGAAGTAGTTACATCAAAGTCACATAGAAATTTAACGAACGTTAAGGAGGCGAGATTTAGAACAGGAGAAGAGTCTAAATTCGTGAGCGAGATGAAATGGGCCAACTTCAACTTCGGTTTTCATGGTTTTTTCAAGAGAGAATACCCGAGGGGGAAACCAGCGCGACCCGGCGTCGACCAAATCTAAATCTTTGCATTTTTTGATTCCCTCTATTTTTTCTTTAGGTTTAAAAGGTCGATAGTCTGTCGTCTTGTTTTCCGAGGCATAAAATTTCGAACCTTTTTACACGCTCGACCAAGTATCGAGTTACACCTCAGGGCAAAATAAAACATAATCAACCATACCACGCGACTTACTACCATACAACATATTGCATACCAACCTGCGGATGTATAGTAAAGATATACGTATTCTCTTATACCTGCACAAAACCGCGTGAAAGTTGGGCAGTGCAGCAAGAAATAAATAAATTATACCAACTATAAAGCTGCCTACGCGATCGAACTATACCCAATCGATAGAATTGCACCTTCTAAACGTGAAACGTGTGTATAGAGAAAATATCGAACTATCAAATTTCAGGCTCAAATTTTCGTCAAAATATTAAAATGAGGATATCCCGAGCCTGGGAAAGTTTCGAGGAAAGCTTTTTTTTTTTCTCTTGATCGATTCTGCGAAGCCTTGAATTTTAAACCGTGAGGTATAATTGTGACGATAATTAAACAGATTTGTGGAGCTTCTGGGTAATTAGCAGCAGGTCTAACGAATTACATAATTGGATATCGTGTTTAATCCGATTCCTCATTTAGAACGTTCAATTCTATATACGTAGGATTTTTTTTTCTTTTTATTTTTTTTTTATTTACTCTTTACTCTCGTTCCAGGATGAATTACGAGCAAGAAGTTGCTTTATATATCAAAGGAACACGAATGAAGCAAGCAGGGGAATTCGGTATACCTCTATACACCGGTGTCGTTCGCGGAGTGAGGAGGTTCTTTAAATTTCTCGCAAGCTTAATTAAAAGTTTGAAAGAGAATTTCTGAACGGTTACTGATGGAATTTCTACTCGAAATTTGACGAGAAATAACGAGCTTTGAAAGAACCTTTTTTTCTCTCTGTTTTTCAAGCTAGATATAAGAAGGAAAAGGATAATAAAAATAAGGTATATATAAATATTATATATAACTCAGGCTTTGCTCGAGGACTCGATTCGTTAACAAACTTCTGTTTTTCTGTTTACCAAAACAATTATCTACCAACCCGTAATACGAGCGTTGCTCAAGCTGCTGTTAAAGAAACCAAAGATGCAAATAAAAGACTAGAATGGTGATTGAGCAAGACGCGGCACGCAGCGTTCCGTTGGTCGTTCGTTGGTCGTTGGCATATACAAAATTAGGTTTATGAGTCAGATATGTAATCGGTTCTCTGTTATTTCCGAACTCTCACAATTTATTTTTGCCCAATTATATCTAACGCGGTTTTTAAAATTCATCTTTCTCTTTCATTTCGCGCGAACCTTTTTAATCCCAAATGAAGAAGAAGAAGACGATGGCGAATGCTGCAGAGGTTGAAAATCGATCGTCTATATAATTTCTTGGTATAATATTATCAAAATATTTATTTCTAATCGATGAAAATTTATCCAAAGTCATTACTCCAATGTATATAAACCCTGGGCAGGCAATTTTCAAGCCACGGTTCGCAAGGTAGCTTGAAAGGGAATTAACGAAGTATAAAATGTTAGCAGAGCATTGGCCCGAATAATTGCTATTCGAGCAAGACAAGACGTTGTTTTATATTCTTTCTTTTCCTCAAATATATCGAAGAAAAAAAAAAAAAAAAATTAGTTTCTCAATATTCTGCCTTTGCAAATTGTCCAACGACAAATTGCGTAGCTGAAATACGAAAGTACGATTTTACTAATCATATTCGAATCATCGATAGTATATCGGCGACATCAATCCACTATATTCGCTAACTGAATAACGTGATTAGAGATCAGCAATAGAGCCATCAATTCCAGACAATTAAGTAAGCCGCGATACCAGGATTACTCAGGTGGTCTTAAACCAACTGTATACCTACGACGATAAGATTAATTCTGAATCCAAATAGTCGGGTTTGTAGTGGAACGTTAAACGGGCATTGCAATTAGGGGAAACGCGACGTTCTCGTATATCTACATTTCCTTGTTTAAATATTCATTATGTACCATTCGTCGAGCACTTTCTATTTCGCACAAAAATAAAAAAGAACACAAGAATTTTGTCGAATGAAAAGCGTGTTTCCGGTTTCGTTTTCTCTAATGTCACTTGATAAATATGAATATGATGAATTGGGTTTCGACGTTAGATAGATATTATACGTTCATCTCGTTCGCGAACCACATATGACTAATATCATTGTTATACATTAACATTTTTCATTTTTTGTTTTTTTTTGTTCTTATGGTAAAGATAAAACAATGTCGAATTTGTTTAGGTATGTGATTTATTTATATATGTATATTTATATATATATATATATATATATATATATATTTTTTTTTTCTTTTCTTTCGATTCTCTCTTCCGTTTGTATATTTTCACGCTGTTGAGCGTCCGAGACGCCCGTCGACGTCGGACTAACGTCGCGACGCTCTATACCGGTACCGTATCTACGCGATACTATGCCGGACGAATTTTCACCGACTCGCGACTCTAAACGCAAAGAGGTGGGAGACTCGGTGGAGACAACGCAGGCGCGGATCGTAGCGTCCGGCTAAGTCTATACATACATACGTATATAAATATATATATATATATATATATGAATTTCATTGGGTTGTATATATTCGATATTTTTTTTATTCATTCATTCATTCATTCATTCACTTTACCTAGTATTTTACGGATATGGATATAGGTATGTGTGGGAACCAGTTGGAAATATCGTCATAACTCAATCCACTGTACTGGAAGAGCTAACGAGCGAGCAGTCGTTAGTAATTCCCGTATATATGTACATATAAAATATAAATGAGTAATTACAATAAAACGAAACATAATACGGCGCTTGCCGTTACACATAGTTTTTTTTTTTTTTTTTTACTTATTTATTCATTTTTTATTTATCAATGATATTACTAGACCGTGACAACCACGCGACTACTCTTCTTTCTGTACAGATTAAACAATATAATTATGTAGTACATATACTACTTCGTACTTGGTCAAAATCCAGGTCATACATAGATCACGTGATTTACGATTAAAACTTATAGATTTGACGTTATCTGAAGAACGAAAAAACCGTGAAAAAACAGCTAGAAAATGAAACTTTGTTTTCTCGTTTTTAGAATATATACCTACTTTACTACATAGGGTAGGTACCTACATAGGTATATACCTACATGTACATACAGTATGTTTGATGGAGTTAGTTTTCGCTAGACGAACAAGAAGAACCCGGGGCGCGATGGGGCGTAGAGAAACTTGAATTGTATTTCATGGAGAAAAAGGTTTAGCGAAGCTAGTAGTAGGTATATAGAGAGAGGTACAGACCTCTGTCCATCGAGAGTTGCGGTTAGTGTACCTTGGAAACTCAGGTACGGTATATAAGAAGTGTTGATTGCCGTTTGGAGTACGTAAAGATTCCGTTGAAAGTCAGAGAGACCGAGACTTTAAAGATTTCCAACAATTTATAGCTTCGAGGTGCTGGTTATGTTGTACCATTAAGGAGAAAATGCATTTACAATAAACAGAGCATGCCGACATTGTTACCCATTGAATATATCAACGAACGTCTGTATCTATAACTACACGATTTTAAAACTCGCCATTTGTTCGCCACGCATTCGTTGATCTAGAAATTATTCAATGATTACCATAACTCTGTAATCACCGATTGTTCCATTCAGAAATACCATACCTACTGGAATTTCGCTTTGTAACCTACAAACTTTGAATGAAAAAATCTGGTCAGATTTTGGAAGAAGATAATTTTGTCAATCGAGACCCAACATTTTTTTTCGTTAGGAATTTATTACTTAAAAATCTCAAAAACTGAATCGAACCTATTGACTCCAGACTCTGATAAATTCTAAGTTTCAAAATAGCGCCTCGATGAAGACCAAAATCGTAAAAATCCATTCCTTGATTTTTCCCAAATAACGTCAACGAAGAAAAATATTCACGTGGTAAAAACTGAACTTTTCATTTTCGAAGTGATTACGATAATTTTTTCTTTTTTTTCTTTCATTGTAAAAGTTAAAAATTTGAAGAAAAATGCTATATGCAGCGAAACGTCTGGTACAACTGTTTCCAATTTCACGGAGCAGTGTCTTCCATGCTCTCGGCAAAAATCGCAAAGATTGTGTCTCTCCCCGTATAGCGAGTGGAGGACAGAAGCGTGTATTTTAAATCGTATGCCTTGACAATGAATATGAGAATGTCGTCTCAGGTGTGGCGGTTGAGAAAAAGTTGGGAAAAATTGTAATAAATTTGAAAGTCTTTCTTTTCCCCCGCGGGTTTCTCATTCGGAGACAGTATAATGCATGGAAAAATATTGTGCCTCGTTGGTCTAAGATACGGTATATTACCTCTACCCGTAAACTTTCGTACATAGGTATACGTTCACTTATAAGTAGGTATATGATAATTAGCGGAATTATTGTATAATACCATATATATCCTCCATTTTGACAGGATAAGTTACATCAATAATCCAATTTTCGTCATATTTTTGCCAATAATATATTCTACTCAAACATGACCACGACTTAAGTTCCAGGGAGCTAACAAAGTTTGAAGTTCAGGTTACCTTAGTAACTTGAATCGATCGCTCGAGGTTCTTCGGCTAATTCTGTACCTACACTGTCTGCAGTACAGTATACAGTATAATAGAGCTGAACGTTTTTGTACACATAACATAAAATATAAGCAGATTATTGATTTTGAAATAGACAAGAGAATATAGCAGAAGAAGGGGTGGGGGTATTGGAAAATTGAAAATTGAAAATGGCAACAGGAATTGTTTCCTGTGGATTATAAGATTTTGTATGTATTTCTGAACCACCAGCTCCTTCGATATTTCACGTTCTGACATTCGAGAGAACAAGACACGGGGGCTAGTAGGGGTTTGGTATAGGATAGCAGCTATAAGGAAAGAAATGATAGATAAGAAATGAAAGAAATGGCTTATAGGACAGCCGACAAATGGTTTAACAGATAGGAAAAGAAAGTCTGCTCTCTGATCCAAGTTTTGCCCAGGGGTTTTGCCCAACAGCTACAAATAAGACAACGGACAGATTTCCACAAATTTATCACCGGAAAATTCGTCCATTTTCGTATTTCCCTCTTTATTTCTCTCCATCCCCCCCTTCGCATATACGGACTAATGATATCCTAAACAGAAGAACCGTCGACCTGTCATACCGCACATAAGATCAAGAGTTTTTCGTGACAACCTAGCAGAAGATTTTTACTCACACGTGTCAGAAACCATTTATAGCCCCTAGGATGGACTGCATCAAAAGGGGGAAAACAAGAGTTGCAGGTTTAGCAAAAAAAAGGGAGAAAAAACTTTACGAGGAGAAGAATTTCACTCTGTATATCAAGAGGACCGGTAGGTTGCTTTGTGAAAAATTGAACACAGTTTAAAATCAGTTTAGTACTTGACCAAGGGTGATTTCATATTATAATCGTCGTTTTGAAAAAAGACGATTATAATGCTACGAAATAAACTCTAGTAAATGAATGAATTTTTATCGAGAATTTTTCACCCCATTTGATCAATTCCGCATTTAACATCTCACAGTTATACATATAGTAATGAGACGGTCGATATTTCACATCTATAGGCGTGTAGCCTCGATTTTAAACTCTCGTAATTTATACTTTACAAACCGAAGCTCTGACGATGTCTGCGTTTTAACTAAATATTTCGTTATTAACGCGAAGCGTTGGCGCCACAACTCGAGGACATACTTGCGGTAGGCGTACGAACGGGTTTAAGAGCAATTGCACGAGATGATGACGTCACAAGCTCGCAGCATCGAAGCAAACGAACGACTTGCTGGTTCCTTGAACATCGTAATTATATTAGAAAAAAAAAAAAAAAACTACATCAGTTTTGTGTAAAATTAGGAAAAGGAAACAAAAATTACGTACGTAATATCTAGATAGAAAAAAAAATCTTGAACTTACATACGGAATCGAGTTCATCAGGGTTTATTATAGTATGAGCAAGAATTTGATAATTCGCAAGATAAGTACATAAATTTGAACACCGATGTTTGAACCATAAGATTAGCTGCACATGTTATTAGCAGTTTTCGTGTAATTGGTATATAAGTATGTATAATTTATTACATACAGTAAATGAGCAAAGCTATATCAAAACCAGTTGGTCCAGAATAACCGAGTTTCTTACCCTTCATTTTTATTTTGTTCTTATGTCGTTCGCGTCTTTCTTTACCACGGCATCTTTGATCCTGTGTTGATACCTTGCAATTATTATATATATAGATATATTCATATACATATACATCGATCAGATTGAATAGGAACAAGAAATCTATACATAGATAAAGGAGGTAAAGGATCAGCTTGTAGTTATTTACGCTCGAATGAAGAAATCCGCGCAAGTACGCTTTGAAAGCGTTTCCGGTGTAACGGGAATTAAAGGTCAGCTGACGATGTATTTTATCTGCGATTTATATCTGACGAAAATGCGCGGTCGAGAGGCAGAAACCTCAATGGTAGATATAAACGGTCGTAAAATATTTCTGCAAATTATAATACATACCCATTCAATGAAATCTCGGAATTTGTTTTTCAGCGTTTGAGTATCAGATCGTGACACAATCGTCATTTTTCCCACTCAATCAACAAATCACAACCAAAGAACGAAATCAAGACTTATACACGGGTAAAAATGAAGAAAAGTAGAAATTTCGTTTTGAAGCCTTCTTCTCCCAAAATTCATTAGTAGTCGTGATATGAATTCATTTCCTATGTACAGTTACTGCGACCATAACTGAAAATTCATTCGTCAAATAAAGTCGATAATGATGATAAAACGGGCGGGATTCAAGTTCCGAATTGCAAAAGTTCCAAACAGTCAAATTTCGGAATTTACTTGAGACGTGATTCTGAGTTTCTAGAAAAGTAAAAGTTCAGAACTTGCTAATTGCAAAAGGTCGAGATGCAGACAAAAAAACTGGAAAAGTCCAAAAATCAGCAAATTAAAGGGAAGATCATGACAAAATGTCAAAGAAACGAGAAATGCCGAGATTCGGAGTTTTTGCCTTTCGGATCTTTAGCTTTCGGAATTTGGAACCTCCGGTGTTTTTTCATTCGGAGTGTTTCAAATTGGCTACGTAGACTGTCAGGGAAAGAATCTTTCTATAAAGAACTCCGAGTCGGTGGTAGAAAAATTCGGAATTTCAACCTATCGCAACTTTTGAAATTCGGAGTTTCAATCCCACCCCGATAAAGCTCATGGGGATCATGGAGAATAATTTGAGCTAATTATGCGAGATGTGTCGTTTAGTATCTTGTCTCATTTCTCCACATACACATATAGCTATATAGACAGTTATATACCCAGCGAACACAACGTATGAACTTATACGGTTCACCCTAAAGTCGGAAGTAGGATATAAGCTCGCAGCTGTTGAGCAGTGGAACGTGTCGGCGTGTCTATTGGCCCGTAGCTCCGTACGTCCGCCAGTAACTCCGTTGTTTCAGAATAATTTAATTAGGGAACGAAGCGAGTGAAGTGGCGGGTCCATCCCGTGGGATTAATAGAAAGATCTTAGCGTCCAACACGGTTGAGTTGAGTCAGAAACGGCTACATGGTACATAGCGCGGAAGGGACCTTTCTCTCCCTATCTCTTTCTCTCTCTGTGTCTACAAGGGGGGCAATGTTGCTAAAATGTTTACGCGACTCGCGAGAACAAAAAAAAAAATATGCCAAAAATAAACCGCCTCGTTTCCATGCCAATTGATGATGATACACGCGAAAAGACGTATTTTAGAAATTAGCATTCCAGTGTGAGATGCGATCAGAACCATCGAGATGCTGATGAATGTGAGGCTGTCTGTTAATTTCACGAAATTAATAGACCCGGAATATAATTTGATGATATTTTAATAATAATAGTAAAAATTGTAAAAATTATCAGCAATCAACTCGAATGACTCAAGAATATTAAAGATTCATCATTTTCTGCCACTGAGCTTTTTCGATAAATTTCCTTCGAATTCGATAATTTCAACGATCCTCATTCACTGACCATTGAGGGAAGTGGGAAGAAAAATTATTCTAAAAACATGTCCCACTGCAGTATGGCAAAGCAAAACAAAAAACAAAAAACAGAAAACTTCTCTTTGGTATTAAAAAAAATTATTCTGAATGGAGCAAGCAACTCTTCTATGGATAAAGTCTTGCTATTTTTGACTTCGGTATGATATAATTATAAATAATAAATAAAAAAAGACAGGGAGTAGATGTCGAAGGTGAAAAGTATGTATCGGGTTATGACTCTTTCCTGGAGTAGCCGTTGAGTAAATATTTTCCTGTGAAAAGGTGTGTCGTTCGTTATTTTTACGGTACGATGGGTAGGTCCTACTCCGGTCTCTCGCGGTTCTCGAGTATTTTGGGACGTAGAAAATTTCCGAGTTAAAAAGAATAGAGGGTATAACTCCTACCCAAGTAGTTATTAAAAAAAAGTGTGATATAGAGAAAAAAGTGCACAGGGTTGTATACGGCCGCAATTCGCAAGTATCGCAGCTATGAATCTAAAACCAAGTCTATTCAAGTACATACATGTACTTAAATACATACGTAAATATACGTGCCAAGGACCATAGCGTGAATTGGTTACCGAAAGGCTGTGTAAAGAAAAAAAGAAAAATAAAAAACAGTTTTATAAAACTGTAACTTTTAATTAAAAAGTAACCGTCAACATTTCAAACGGTCGCTCGAGGGGGATTTGCAAAGAAAAAGAGCTGAAACCTGGAACGACTAAAAACTCCAGCGACGATAATTCGAGGGAGTCTTTTTTTCAAATATTTTTGCTACTTTGGTATTTGCCGAGTGTCCTTTTCATAGAATATACGCTCTGCGGTTTATAAAAAAAAAACAGCCGTAAGGGGTAGAGAGAGAGAATGAATAAAAAGATTAAATTAGAGAACAAAGATGATTTTTAGGAAGATTAAATCGAGCGGGGAAAACCATTTTCTGTAAACCGTGTGTATAGAAAATGAAATCAGAGAAAAAGAAAATAAGGGAAATAAACGCCGCAAGCTCGATGCAGCTTTTCTGGCTATACCTACACCCGGACGTGTCAGATGTTTCGTGTAATAAAAGCTCCACTACCACAAGTTGCGAAATAAAAGGAGAGAGAGAGAGAGAGGGAGTAGCGTTAGGTGCAGATTGCATATATAGGGTACTATAAAATACCAAACGTGCCAAATCGTTTAGAGAAAACAAAATCACCATGACACCTGGAAATAGTCGGTTCCCTCTATAGTCATCCGGTGTTTATTATAGCTTTCCTGAATCTCAGACATGCTGTCCAAATTAGTTCTTTATGAATAGAGTAGTTAGTCACACTCTGAGAAGTTGCGGAAAAACTACTAGGTTCATTGCCACGTGTTAATTGGGCCAAGTCGCCCACTCGTTTTCTGTATCACAGCTATAGCTTATACCCGTCTGGTTCTCTCGAAGCTACTTTGGCGGTTGTTTAAGAGATGCCAAAAATAAGATGAGACGGTATATATGAGAGAATCGGTCCCAGGGTTAAATTCCTCTGCGGTTTTCTTCGTTTTCAAAACAGAGGTATAGAAAAAAAAAAAAAATAAATATCAAGTTTAGGGTAAAAGTCTCGGTTTCAAAGAACCAAGAGAATAAATGTTTGTTTGAAAAAAAAAAAGAAGGACAAGAGGAACGGAGCCTTGTGGAATAAGATTCGGTTTGAGAAATGCTCAAAATGGTAACGCGGAATGCCATAGAAGTATAAATTGGTTTGGAAAAAGAAGAAGAAGAGGAAGAAGAATAAGAAGAAAGAGGAGCGAAACTCGTTGGGGATCTCAGCGCGTTTTAGTTATAGCTGGTAAAGTGACGTTGGTTCTTGAACGTTACTGCAGTATTTTCTTTGGTCGAATAAGCCGGCAAGAGTATCCCGCAGTATTGTCGTCAAAACTTATTATAACCGACCCCTCCACTTAATAATGTCCCAAGTGTCAATATGGGGGCTCAGTCCTATTCTTCTTCCCAAGGAATCATCTTCTTCCTCTTTTTCTTCTTCCTTGTATATTGTGCGCACATCTACGAGTATAAGGGAAAAAACCTTGTATCTATGTGCATCCCCCGCGAATAACCTTATACTCTTTGAATTCCTCTTCAAAATACCCCGACGAATCTTTTCTCCGTGACGCATTAAATTGCAATATCATATAGCAAAGAGAATTTTCTGCACGGGAGATGAATTACGCGGAATTTTTAATTTCTTCGATGCAAATTCTTCGAGTTTTTGGAATAGCGTTAATAGAAAATACTGAAGGGTTCGATAATAAGCCACCCTAGAAATTAAACGACAAAAAATTCGAGCCATGACCAAATTTCAATGAATAAAATGGAGGAAAAAGAAAAAAAAATAGCAACTGAATTAGATTTTCCCTAACATCTGACCGAATAGGTCGACAGCCTTGACAATGAATCAGTGGTCGAAATATAGGTGGAGGATATATATTTGTAGCGAAAGTAGTTGTGGTAAATCTTATTCTTTTTCGTTGGACAGAAGCCACTAATGAAATCGAAAAGGAATTTATCGGCGCAAAATAAATTGCTCCGAGGTCTTGATAAATTGACTAATATGTTCGGAAAAATGTCTCGCTATATTTTCTCCTAGAAAAATGAATCATTTTTTATTGGTTTTCTCAGCAGCTCGCGGGATTACTCTCGCACCAGTACCCGATCAGCTGCGTCGATAAAATTCCAGGAATACTATAAACTCTACAAAAATCAAAACTACAAGAGTCAATTTCCTCATCATTTCTGATTTCTCTCAATTTTCGACTCTGTTTCTGTAAACTCACTGGCATTGCGATAAGACATGGTTCAATTTGAATAGCGAATTTCTGTCAAATGTTCAAAAGGTTGAATGGACAATTTCGTTGAAAGTATACATACAGCGGAATGAAATGGATACAGCTAGCAGCCAAATGAAATGGGTTAAATAAAAATTAGTCTGTGAGGGACAAGAATTTGAATTTCGTCAAGTTTTTAGTGAGACTAAAGCTTCTATTGAATTATAGACGTAAATCTGTGTACTGCATCATCCAACTTTGAGAAAAGTTCAGCACGTTTGGCTGCTAGTTTCAGTTCCATGACTGAATGAATCTATTGATTGAAAGCAGTTCATGTGAATTAGTGTACGATAATAAAGTGAAGGGTATATACAAAAGCAAAGACCCACCTTCTCCCTATCCCTAGTAGTGTATAAATGAAAAAGTTATTTTTATGCTCATCAAATTCTCTCGGTACCGAGATAACTTGATCCCCAAATTACGATAATAATAATAAAACTAATCGATGGACGAGAACCCCTTTACATCAAGTGTGCTCAGCCCCGAGGGAGAGTTGCTGGAGATGGGGAGTGAAAGAGGCGAGCACACGGGCCGGCAACCCTGACTGCCTGACTATTTGGGAGTTTAGGAAAGCGAGGACCGTCAACGCAAAACGATACCTACTTGTCGGTTTCGCTCACCAAGCCTTTAGACATTGTCCTGATGGCCTCGGGTTACGTGTCTCGTTGACAACCCAGAGTCCAGAAAGCCCGCGCTCAGGCGAAAAGGTTCGTTGCACCCCAAAGTAGGAAGGAACTCAAAAGGAAGAACTTCATGAATGTGCGAACAGAGACCACACCGTCCATCCGTTGACCATTCCATTATAATATACGCTTGCTCCAAAATCATACTTCATTCTCAATGACAAATGACATTTTCATTTCATTCTTTTCAATTTTTATTCATCAACGTTTCATTTCACTCTTTTTTTCAACGCCCAGACATCGAAAAGTTGAAGTTGGCAGTGCAGAGATATTACATGTTACAATTTCTTGTCGTTTTTCTTATTTAATACGTTTCGAACTTGGTGATTTTCAGACGATATTTTCCATGCACAAGACTTGCACAAGAAATTTTGAATTTCACGATCGTAAGAAGAGGAAATTTGATTGTTTTTTTTTTTAAGGAAGTCGATTATTCTTAGGTTTGAAACATTGGTAAAAAATTCTAATCGAATCGAACGGTAGTAGATAATATTAGACAGGTTGAATCACGAGTCTATCCACAAAATCTTGCGCTCAATTACGCAACATTTGACAATCATTCAACAAGCTGTATACATTTAGATAAGATATCGCGGTTGTAATCTTTGGTAATCTATGATTTATGAAAAGGGAAACCAAAAGGATGAAGCGAGTGTTTAAGAAAATTGTTTCTATCGAAGTTACATGTATTTGCGGTATTCAAACCAAGTATTTTATGCTTTTCGACCAAGAAGTTTGAATTTAGGGAAAAATCCTAAAAAAATTTACAGAGAAAGATGAACCATTTCGATTTGTGAAAACTCGCCACCCAGTATAAACCGCGGAATATAATCGCGTCTGAGTGTATAGGTGCGCAACCCAACCTTGGCCGCAGTAACTGGATTTCGATAAAATCAAGACCTCCTCTTCTTCTCGAGACGAAGAAGAAGAAGATGAAGAAGAAGAAGAAGAAGAAGAAGAAGAAGAAGACGAGAAAGAGGAGTGCGGCTGATTCTTCGCGGGTAGACGATTGAATTTATTCAAGAGCACGAATTTTCTTCTTCATACCGTCAAAGAACAGAACCGAGTTTTCAATGCCTTGGTAAGATTTTCGAAGATGGGGGTGGCCCCCGCGTTTTCTCAGTCGATTTTAATAATCCGTAAGCGAGAATCCACGTCGCACACCTTAAGACCAATTTAAGTCTTAAATATACGCCGAACCATTTCTGAATACAAAATCTTTTACTACCAATAATTTTTCCTTTCCTATTCCGATTTTCCTTGATTTTTTCCCCTTCTACCTTCGGCGTCCATCCCTTTTCTCCCTCTTTCTCTCTATAGCTATAAGGGCTTTAAACCCTGCGGACGCGTATTCGACTTCCGTGCAGTATTACCTACTCGTATACTCTCCCCCGCGTTATAAAACTCTTGTAAAATTAATTGTCGGAATTAAACTCGATGCCAATTAGACCTTCGTATTAATTAACTGTCGAGATTAATCGACTATGTGATATTATACCAATTTGTTGGTGTCGCGTGATTTCAGGATTTCAGGGGTAACTTTTCGTGTCTAAATTTTTTTATTCCTACAGGACTCACATCAATTATCAATTGCCATTCTGCGTCGTTCAATATGTTTATGTACAAAAAATTATTTATACTTGAAAAGAAAATGAAGAAACAATAATAATCAAAGAACAGTCATCTATTCCGTCCTCGCATGTCTATATACGTAGACATCCGCGTAAGATTTACGTTATACGTACATATATGTATAAAAGGCGTAGGATAATGAAGAAGGTATTTATTCATGTATAAATAACGTATAAGCACGTACACCAACACAGAAAGTAAGCTCCTATTGAAGTTAAAAATTCATTCAGGCACCCATTTTTTAGTTATAAGGACAACTGCCCACCCGGTCAAATGAATTTTTCGACAACGCGAAGGACATTTGTGGGTAGTAATGCATGGACGCATAATACGTAAAACTGGCATGTGGGTGTATTTTGGCGTTTGCGTAAAATTCACTCAACTCACCTGATGATGTGCTGATTCGTTGACTGTAGTAAAATCGTTGTGTATTTTGTGATCAACATTTTTTTTTTTTTCTTGCACGTTCACTATCAATGGAGAGCAAAATATGAAGAGAAAAAAAAATCTATTTTCGAATTGAAGAAAATTCATACACGCGGTTTCTTCTTCGCACTTGTATTTGCACTTGTCGATGTCATACCTTCGTCACACGTAGGGTATTTCGAAGGTGATTCACCGGGAGTGTAACTGGAGATGGTAGTAAACGTATGGTAGTGTAGTTTCGCATAAATCGCAGATCACATCTGCAACGCGTCGAGGTAAAACTGCGCAAATAGCGAAGAGGAGCTCGGCGGGTCTGAAATTCTTCGGTTTATATTTAGCGCTCATTTTTAGATATTTATAAAAAACTTGCTTCTCTCTCGCCCGCTAGACACATCTTGTCAATATGCAGAAATAGATATTTTTCCTCCCTTATCTATCCTCTTTTTCTCCTCTGGCGCGTATTTTTTTTCTTTTGGTCAAATTTGCACAAACAAGACGCACACATACATGTAACGACTCCTGATCACTTTCGATTTCGTAAAATCCTTTCCACTTGTCCTCGGTCGGAGAAAGTTATGTGTTTGACAAACTTTTATAACATAAAAATAATCACCGATGGAGGACGTGCCTCTTCCGCAATATCATGAAGATTATAACATTGATCGTACATACATGTGATATAGGTATACGGATCGTGCGAGTTATTATTTTTCTTCAATGTTTCAACACGACGGCACGTATGGAATGTCTGACTGACAAGAATCGAATCGATTTATTTCTTAAACAGTCCCATAACTCTTAACTATATTGAATCACTTATCATCGTCGCATTGAAATCGAAACATGACATATTTACGTACATCCTGCACGTCTTGCGTATTATGACCGCAGTCTTATCTTCAAGCTGATAATTATCGTGCTTTTGGATCGAGGTGATTTCAGTATGAAAATTTACAGTCAGAGAATTAGCTACAGATCATTTAACTCCTTTTCAACACTGAATTTGAAACCCCAACAATTTACCAATAACATACTGTTTCAGCTAATTTTACACGTTGGTGTATAGCCGACGAATATCACAGAGTCACAGCTGACCAGGCGAACGATGATTTGATCAGCTTTTGACAAACACCTAAACATACATATATCAACGTTTGTACCGAAGTTTCTAATATTATCACTTGCGTTACTATTAGCGCTGCAGTCCTCGAATATTTATTGCAATTAAAAAATAGATTTTTGAAAGAAGTCGAGTAATTCTACCACTGGAGTGACCATTTTCAAAAAAATGATTCCAAAATCCTGTTGTTTCTTGTTCATATCTAAGATCAAACGATTTTTCGATCGATCAATTCAATTCCCGCTTTCGATTTCACGGTTCGAATTTTTAGCGTTCTTTGTTTCAGCCTCCGGTGCAGAGCGTTTCGCGGTCTTTGTACAACGAATAATGAACATCAGCAAGGCAAGGAGATGAAAAATAACGGAAAATTGTAGTAATTCGCGAATTTATTAACTATAGCGTTTTGATCAGATCGCGTCGTATTTATAGATACCAGCGCGAGACAAAGCAATTCGAATGTCTTGCTCGCTGAACGGTCGCGAATGAACTGGCTCCTTATACATTATAATACCACAACCGAAGACTCTAGACGCACCAACGCGTCTTATACTCTGTGATATTTTGCGATACATGTACATATACTGTAGGTATGTACCTATACATACGCCAGACGTATTGAAAATACAGTAATAAAACCACTCGATATATAGTACAGAGTTGTAATTCTATCAGGTCGAATAAAAACTCACACACATTTATAAAACACCCGCGACGTACTGTAGCTATCTTTCAATATTTGCTATGACTCAGTTTTTTTTTTCTAATATCAAATCATTCGAGATGATACCATATGTAATCTATAGCCTGGAATCGAGATCGACCACTCGAAAGTATACACTGTACACCTTGAAAACCATTTTCATACTTATTTTTTACCTCGCAGACTTTCTCGGATTATATACATACAATATATACCTTACGGAAATTCCATTGCAAAATTCATAATCCACATGCTATCTATACTAGTCTATGACAGCATCGTACACCTACGTCCACGTATCTCCTGTGAAACGCTCGAATGAACGATCTTTGAAACAATTTTATATGTTCACGCAATGCGAGGGTATGAAAAAAAATAATAATGATAAATAAATAATAATACAATAATTCATGAAACCAAACCAAATGCAGTTATAAATATCACCGAAATCAGCGATGATCACATGAACAACGCTCCTGTGCAGTTGACTTGGCTATATTTTATTGTGGTGACTATTTGTGTAGTGGAATTGACGAAAAAGGCATATGATGGAATTACATTTTGCGAGTATATTAATATGAATGACTGAATTCTTCGATTTATCACCGTTGACAAGAATCATCTGTTCTGTCAAGAAAGTAGGTATACGTCTGACTGTATACATTTGGCAGTGCTTTCGTGCTCCGATTGCTGCAAAGCAAAGTCAAATGAAGTTATTCCTGCAGGTTGACTTTAGTTTACTACGTTATACAGGTAGGTATGTGAAATTCGGAATTCATCCTTCACGAATTTGAAAATTTTGTGAAATTCAACACAATTCGTTCACCAGAATGCAAGTGTACGTTGTACTACATTATACAATACAAAGAATACTTGCAACAGTTTGGCACTATTTTTACTGTAATCAGCGTTATATTTCAACACACAAATTTTCAAGCAGTCATTTTGACTGCTTAATCTCGTTAATTAGACATCCACACGTCTCTGACAAATCAAGTAAACACATCCTCTTCGTATGTGTCGGATGACTTTAAAAACGCAATGCGATAGTCTGTGGTTAGCTATCGGCGCTGATTACAGTGCATGATAAACCATCACGACCATGCAGGAAGTTGAGTAGAGATTCTAGACTCTAGAGTCCAGAATAAGGTGGAGTCTATTCCTCGCGGATCTTTAACGGAAATGGTGGCATTTTTTGCGGTGAGTTTGATCGAGTTGGATAAAAACGACGCTGTTTGATAGTACGATAAATTTCACACCACAGATATCAAGGTATGCATATCAAGGTACAAAATTACATAGGGAGGTATAAAATAATGATTCGAAACAATTTGTTTTCCGTAGTTTATATCCATGGCGCATATCGTTGGATAATTATGGCCATCGGATCTCCAGGTCAAAAGATCGAAAGGAGAAATATGTATATTGTTCACTCCGCCTGATACCTGAGCACTATGGATTTTTTCTCTTGGGATGAAACCATGGCTACACTCAACCTGGCATCTCTATACATCACGTTTGAAAATAACTGAAATTTAACACCTTGACAATAGTGGAAGATATGAATTATAGTTATTTGGAACACTTCTCTTCTTTAGATGAAAATTTAAAGATATAGAAACTATATAGGTACAACCGTATGCAAATAATATTGCTATGCATCGCGGCGTGGAACTTATCTACCGCCTTATATATACGGGATTAAAAATTTAGAGCAAGGTGTAGGGTCCAGCTGGTGCTCCTGTAGGTACATAAGGGTTTCAGGTGTTCTAGGATCCCTTTTCCTCTGGGAACCGCGATGGTATATTACATTCTTGACTTTTTATTTTTGTCTAAAGTTTGAACAAACGGCGCGGTTATTCAAGGAGGCAAGAAAAAATGGTAGATTTTTCAAAATTAGCTCCTAAACGAATGAGAGAAAAAAATTGTTTGTGTTACACGGTCCTCCGAATTTGGATGAGACGAAAAAGTAAAGACCTTTTGAAAAATCTCTTAAGCCACTCTCTTCTCTTCTTGATCTTTAGCTCTCTTCGACTGGCAAGAGGATGGTGAGTAGGTATAGTCGTTGTTCAACCCCTCAGTCAGAGTTACGATGTCGTAATTCAACGCAGGATACATAATTTGAGGTAATAGTCTGCTTCAATTAAGTGGAAACGAGCGCAGCTGAAGTAAAGGAGAACGTTAAACGGTCCTACGCTAAACGTAGCCATGAAAAATACCAACTCCTTTATAATTCCGTACGTAGAATAAGGCGTTGAAATTTGTGCAATGCAGATTTACGGTTAATGATCAAGACAATTTGAAGCCAGAAAGATATGGTGAAGTAAGAAAACAGAAAAACAGAAAATGATGAATTCCGCAAGTGAATGATAAAATCCGTGTATCTTCAACCGATAAAAGTAAGGAAAACTCATATAGCATTCTCGCGACTCCCTGTTCAAAGTAACGAGGTAATAATTCAGTGCGGGATACAATTTCAGATAATAGTATGTGCAGTGCTTTGGTTAGATATAGAAAGTTGATTGGGACCGGTAAGCAGTGAAAAAAAGAATTTTAAACGTCATTCGCACTTACTTAGGCGTGTAGTATAAAGTAGCTAATGATAAGAAGCATTGCTGCAATTTCTCTTCACGAATCAGCTATCTTACATACTGTGGTAAAAATCTCTCCAAGTATCGCACGCATTCAATCGGGGTTATAAGTTTTTTAGGGTGGAAAAGACCACCGCAAATCGAAGAAGAAGAAGAAGAAAAAAAAAGAAATGCATACCTACATGTGTAATCTTCAGCGGGATAAAATCAGGATGATTTCTTAAGAGACTGCAATATCTCTGACAAACTGTTGAATCTCCCTTCGAAATTACGAGGTCATAAGATCAGCTAGGGATAGACAATTTCCTATATTCACGTCACGATGAGAAATACGAACCTGGACTGATAGACATTTCTGCATAAGCATAGGTATAGGTACATCATTGAATATGATTCGAGACTTTCCAAAGACTTGCGAGTACATGAAAAAATATTGAGAAAATTATCTGAAAACTGCGACTGAATGGGAATACTAAGTTAGGTTGAAAGCGAGCTGAAGACACATGTCCATAAAGGTAATAGTTGCAGGTTGCCCCCAAGATGTATACGAGCGTCTGGATGCGCCTTGAGCGATCCGCGAAGACCCGAAGAGGCTTGTAGAGCGAGTGAGAGAGTGAAGTGAAGGTCAACTTGAGACTGGTCAATGGCTTTCAGAAATAGCCAACGCCGAGACTGTGCGTTCTTTGTTCACTAATTACCGCGAGAAGCTATTAAGCGGTTTGCTGATACGAGAGAGTTGCACGCGATTACTAACTTCCGGACTGTGGAAAAATCTCTTCGCTATCTCGGATGCCAGTGAGTAGATATCCTTGTTTTCTTTCCTATCCATTCTCCTTTACTTTCCTCTTCCGTCTCTCCGCTCTCGATACAGGAAAATGAAAAAATGAAAGAGAATAAACGAAAGGAGAAATAGAGGAACATAAAGGAAAAGAAAAAATTCATGACGCATTTCGTCCGACGTGTGTCATTTCCGAGCATCTTCAAATTTACATGATTTTAGCATAATACGGGTTAGAAAATGACGGTCAAATGTCACCGAAAGCACGAGGCTTGCATTCAATGATAAAAAAAAAAGTGATAAAATGAAAGAAAATAAAATGCAAAATAGTCGAGACAGACTGTCTGCAGTCTGCTTAAGGCTTCTTTCGTCATCATCGTCGAAGCACCGCATACTTAACAAGCGCCAGCTTGGAATAGATGAAATTGAAGACCTCGAAATGCAGTTGAACAAATAAATGAAGAGAAATTCAAGAGTCTGCACGTATAGTATCTAGAAAACGCGCCATTTCTTTCTTTCTTTCTCTCTCTCTCTCTCTCTCTCTCTCTCTCTCTCTCTCTCTCTCTCTCTCTCTCTCTCTCTCTCTCTCTATTTTTCTTTCCTCCCGAATTTATGAGTCCAGGTAAATCATATCTTAAGTCTTTGTAATCCACATATTTTCTCCTCCTTTTTTTTCAACTCGTATATATATTTGTCGCAACTGCAAAGTTCCCACAGGAGTAAAAAGATATACGCTATGTATGCCCGAGGAATAAGAGAGAAAGAAAAACTTGAGACAAAACAACGATACACTTCAACTTTTCTTTTTCGTTAGCTATATAGAAGCGAAAGATCTTCACTACTCTACTCGAGTTTTCTTATACCGACTCTAAGTCCAAAAACCCAATTCATCTTCCCCTGTATACAACAGATGAAAACCAAACGAACTCTACATTGAAATTTATCACAGTATCAACGTTTAAAAACGTAAAGAGTTCATTTGAAGATGGAAATATTGAATCGAATCTTATGGATTGGGATAGCGAGGACAAAAATTTGTTGATTCATTTAAACAAATGCGATTTTCAAACTGAGAAATTCAAGCGCCACTTTCAGCCGATCAAATATATCGAACGGAAGTTCCTCTAATTGGCAGGAATTCTCAAAACACGTTAGGAATTCTGGTTGGACATTTTTTTTTTTTTCTAAACACCAGAAATCCTCTTCCCGATTTACCCTCCACGTCACACCTGTCACTCCGAAATCGACGCTCACGTTGACATCATTTAGCTCGAGTGTCAGTCGAGTCTACGTCTAAAAGAACCACGTCAAAATATAAGTGAAGAAAAACGAGAAAAAAGACAAAAAAAAAAAAAAAAAAAAAAAATCTCCAGAGATCTCATTATTCCGCTCACTTAGTCACAAATATATAGTCAGACCTATGAGGATCGACATGAAGTATAAATTCGTCGTTTATTATAATTCACTCGAGTCATTCCATCCACAGTATATCTAAAAATATATGTGTAGGTACCTATCAAAGGTGCAGACGACGTGTTGGGTATATGTATAGGTATGTACAGCAAAAGAGGGATGATGGGATTTACGAGTGTTACTTCGTCTCCTTTTTCCTTTTCTTTTATTTTTTTTTTTTTTTGTATTATCTTCACCATTTTTCTCTCCACTCATTCGTCCATTCATTCATTCATTCGGGAGAGAACGGGAGCAATAAAATTGCTATCTTTCATTTTTCACCCCATAAGTTCGCAACAATGCCGCATTCCCTCGGCATTTCACCACGATTCTGCAGGAGCATAGCATGGCATATTATAGCAGCACATAGCAGCAGTCGTCTCCTCGTCTCTGTGCTTCTGTTCGATGTCACAGTGTCCGTTGAGGGAGTCGAGTAGACCCCTTTTAATGTACAGTACAGTGCGTTTAGCAGTTTTAACCATGGCCTGAGGCCATCTCCGGGCCGCGAGGCGTCGCATAACGTAACGTATAACGTACGTACGTACGTAGGTACGTAGAACGTCCCTAAGCCTTTTAAGGGCCGTGGCGCGGTGTCACCCTCGTGCCTATTGTCACTGGCAACAATGCCGCGCCACTTCATATTTCGAGTGAAAAAGAAGGAGGAAAAGATTGGATGAAAATGGTAAAAAAGAAGGAGAAGAAGCGAGTGGAAGAGAGTGAGAGAAAAAAAAAGATTGAGGAAACGAGAGCCCTTTTTTATTGTAAACAGAAAATCGATTCACCTCTTATACGCTGCATTGCGCGCTCTTCGTATTATATCGCTTTGGGAAATGCGATTCGCGATAAAGCTTACATGTATATCATGTTTAGGGAAGAATGTGAGTTATCTGGTTTCAAAACCAGCAAATTTCAAAAATTGAAGAAAAAGAAAAGAGTTACTCATAGATACTTGTTCCGTTGGCAATCTTCCATCATCGTACAATTCGTCAAGCTCCAAAGTCGTTCAGAATCACCAGAAACCCACCGTGAAGATAACCGTTGTTGCCAAAATTGACCATGTTCGTTGATTTTATTTTTGAACTGGCCATGCTCTGAGAAATTTGTTTCAAAGCCAGCCATGTACCCAAAAATTCATTTCAAATCCAGCTATGTGATCAGGAATTTATGTCCAAACCGACAATGTCATGTTAATTTATTTCTAAAACTATCTAGAAAAAATTTGTTCTAAAACCGATCATGTCCTCGGGAATGTTTTCAAAAACGGCCATGTCTTTAAGAATATAGATTTTGCAATCGGTTATGTTTCCGAAAATGTCGTTGATGCACAGAACATTGATGCTGTATCAGATGACATCGTTATATCAATTAGGACCTCTCATGGTCAGTGAACTACACTTCGTTTTTGTGGTCAGTTCAAATTCCTAGCTATGGTAAATTTGACCACTTTTAGAACTACCCAACTTATACATGAAACACGATCACAGTTTATAGTTTCAAATTTTTGTTTACTTA
Organism: Ametastegia equiseti; assembly: GCA_963989295.1. NCBI lineage: Eukaryota > Metazoa > Arthropoda > Insecta > Hymenoptera > Tenthredinidae > Ametastegia > Ametastegia equiseti. Next base: position 10,802,148 of record OZ022393.1, read on the forward strand.
CTCATATCCAAGGTGCAATGAATTTTTTACCCGTCAACTTATATAGCTATGTATATTTCACCTGCTAATTAGTTGGCTTCTTCTGTCAGGGTTAATCGTCCTCTGTTTAGCATCTATAAACTGCACAATAACGTTGCAAAACACTAGCATGGCTTCGTTAACTCCGCGACAATACTTGACACGTTTATTTTTCTATATTTTTCTTTTCTTCTTCTAACACTCGGTCAAATCGATATTTCGGTAGTCGTTAATATCTCGGAAATAAATAAATAGACAGATAAATAGTCTTTCGGGTACACTGCACTTCTCTAAGTGCACCTAGCTTAGGTACTGAGGTCTAACATTAGACAATAACCGAAATAGACCATAAGTTGCAAATCAAACAGTCGGACGCAGGCGCTCTCTGGCTGTTATATTGGATCTACGCCAAAAATTTTCAAACAAACTATATGTCTGAAGTAAAACTATACGCGGCTACCGTATCCGTATGTTATAGGTATATCTCCGAAATAAGATCATCCAAACAGCTAATCTGAAGATCTAGGTATACTTAACGACTCGGAAAATTTTTAATTTACCTCAAAATTATGAGACATATTCGTTATCCGACTTGTTACATAAATATGTCAAAAGAATTGGAGGATCGGGTAGGTACAATTGGTATTGATTTGTTTGTTGTTGTTTTTTCAAAGTTAATAATAATCCATGTACCTATGACATAGATTAATGTAGAATAGAAATATAAAAAGAAGAAAAACGAAGGTAAAATATCCGATGGCGAGTTGAGGAAAAATTTGTTCCATGCCCTCGAGCACTTGGTTCGTACTCCCGATGATCGGGTCCGTCGACCCATCCATCCGCAGAATGCCCCTGGTGCCTCCTGCGCGCTCGTCCGCATCACTGACTTTTCATTTAACTCAATATTCGATTTTGATTTATGGGACGCACTTGTCGGCTTCCGTACCCTGGAAGTTCCTTCCTGATATCTCTTCTCGGAATTTGCAACGCGAGTTTCGAGAGGGCTATATACTTGGCGAATCCGGTGCTGCGTAAGCGTATGCTATGTCTGTATATATATATATACATATTATTATATATAATACGTACCTACATCATACCTACCTGCCTACCTACCGACATGAGTGAATTTATATTTCGGGAACTAATGGGCCAGAAGTACTTTATACACTCGAATCTGAGGGTATCCGCACATATATACAATTTTCATTTTTCTCTTTCACAAACTTCCGAATAACATCGACAAAAATACAATAGGGTAAGTGTACCAGTTGCTGACCCTATCCCAATTATTGACCTTTTTCGATGATTTCTTATTATCCATGAGGTCTGAAATGATCAGAAAAATCAATTTGTATTCTTCGAGTCTTTAGCAACTGATTTGTGCAACGGAAACATTCAGAATTCTTATCATCGATTCGAAATTTAAGAAAATTCAAGGGTCATTAATTGGGTCTTAAAGGGTCAGTAATTGGTACACTTACCTTACGTATTACATAGATTTCCGATGGCTATAATAAACTAAATTATTACATAAAGATGCGAACACGTCGATAGTTGACGCGTATAGAAATATTAGATCGACACGCACGTCACTCAAGTCGATTGCTTCTATGCATATGAAAAATCTGTCTATTTATTTTTCAATGAATAATTTTTCTTTCCTCTCGATAAGAATGAGAAAAATGAAGAAAAAGAAGAAATTTTCTTTTACGTATCTAAGTATTCGTTGCGACAACAACGACGACGACACATCGCATCGAAGGTTGAAGTTTGAGAGGGTTGTTGTACTGTAGTAGGTAGTGTACGAAGAAGGGAAAAGGAGTTTTGAATATTTTGTAGAAGCAGATTTTCTCTCATGGAATGCAAATTTTTTTTTTCTTCTTATTTTTCTTTTACCTTTTTTCGACGTATCTGCAGGATTTGATTCTCAAGAGGCAAAGGTACATAGTATACTTCTTGGTGGGGTGTCTATGTTGAGCGACGTGACGCGTCGCGGGAAGCTTTTAATATATTCGACGAAAGGTCTTACAAGCGCGAAATTTAATTCATGGAAAGGAATGAAATTTGCCAAGCCCTTGGTCCACCAAGCGGGAATCGAAAGGATCTAACGAACCAAAGAATTAGGTAGGTAGTACCTTCAATCTCTCTCTCTCTCTATCTCTCTCTATCTTTCTTACACCCGCGGCGAATTTCTGAAGCCCAAAAATCCTAGAGATTTACCCATCGACGCGATAAGTTCATGACATGAATTTTAAAACCGAACTTCAACATCACCCGCTGCAACAGCAGCAACAGCAGCATGTGATACCTATCGATGTAAAGATGTAAAATATATGTATAGAAAAAAAATAAAATGAAAAAAAAAAGTAACGCCTGAAAACCACTTTCGATATTGACAAATACCTCGATTTATACCCAAGCTTTTTACTTAAGTAAAAATCGTCGGGTCCCGTCGCGTCCCTTATTTTCATTTTATTTCTTTTCGTTTTTTCGCGAAATAGGGCGGGATGAAACGCGTTACGTTTTGACGGGGACAATTTTTTAACCCTGTACGAAATTTTCTACACCCCCGATGGGGGTGTGGAGGAAGGGGGAGCACAGGTGTTTCTTCGGGCACGGTGATTTCGGTATAAATTACAATTACAAATTAGATTAGGTCGAGGCATCCCTTTCTACTCTAGCGAACCCTAGAGTGCTTCTGGGGGTGAACGGAAACCCCCGACGACGAGAAGGTCGACCTGACAGCCCTTCGCCTCTCACATGCCCAGAAATATAGGTACTATAGGTATGTGTACATGAGAAGCTATATACTAGCTGCAATTTACCAAGTACCTAGATCACTACTTTGGGTAGATATATGTATATGTACCTGCAAATACCAGACACTGGCATCGCGCATTACTGCAGATTGTAAGGTGCTGATGGTGCAAAGTTCATCTGCGTAATTGATATCGAATCTGCGATTCAAGATTGAAAATTCAGCGACAACTGTAGTATTATATTATAGGAGTATAAAAGCGGTTCGCTAATTTTTAACGAGAGTTGAATAAGATGATGATGATATGCATCTGGATATAGCCAGAGTGCCCAGACTGCATTGCGAATAATAGAATAAGTGGAAAAAGAAAAAGACAAATCTGCAGAAGGATATACAAGGATAGAGGGATGAAATGGGGGGGGGGGGGGGGTGAAATGGGGAGAAAAGAGATGCCGGGTAAGTTTTACTCGAAGAATCTTCGTCTCTGGGATTTCACGTCGGCTGACCCAGGGCTTGCATAATTTAGTGACATCGATTGAGTCGTAGGTACTACTTACAAGCACAGACCGTTCTGTTTCAATTTGTCCAATCACGGAGACCCGTCTTAAATATTTACTATACTAGAGGAAGGAGTTTTGCCGGCCCTTCATTCGCTCCTTTCTATTCCTTACTTTCGTCCTTCCATCCTTCGGCTCGCGTTACGTTCTCGGGCCTACTAACTTCGGACTAGAGCAATAAATTCTCAGATAGATGTACGACTGCGTGCACGAAAAAAAAAGGGACCCACAAAGTAGTCGTGGCTCGTGTCTCGAGCACGAAAATCGTGAGTTGATGACTTGATAGGGAAGAAAATAAAGTAGATAAGGGAATTATGGAAAGAAATAAAGATCAAAAACAAGTCGATAATTCGGCGGACCATATATAATCCGTTAGATCTACCGCCACTGCAGTCTAGACTTTTTGTACCAAATAAACAGTAATCTTGGAGTGAAAAGTTGCATTGACTGAAAATGGATATCCGACAATTCGAATTTTTCGATTATTAAACTGTTCCTTCCATGTTTGGAGAATCTAGATTCGAGAACTACGATGACCGGCCTGTGGTCGTTGGATTCTGCGTGGAATTCCGCGATGAAGTTATTTTTTAGATTCTCAATTCGTGATGCTCCATGATGCATTTTTCACGAAATGAGTTCGAGAACATTTTTTTTCTACAAAAGACTAGAATTATATGAATAATAGGAAAAGAGCAAACGTTGAACCATGAAGAAGATCTCTCACATTATTCTCACAAATTGTATACTGCGATTCATGAAACAAACTATAAAGCGAAGATTTTATCCGAAGACCTTATATACGGGTCAAGAAGAGTAAACCATCAATCCCTTTCTATTTTCAAGCAAAAACTAAAGTGGGGAAAGAAAAAGCACCCTTCCACCTATACCTACCTACTCATCTACGTGGTAGAATTAACGTTACGATTTATTTCGATGGTTTTCGATTTGAGTTAAGCGTTACGGTTACGAGACACGCACGCTAAAGTTTTCTGATGGTCTAGAAAAAGAGTGAATTAAAAAAAAAAAAATCTCCTACACCAAATGAAAAGGGGAAATGCATTGCGTGCCGGTATATAGTTTACACGGCATACGTTTTTCCCAGAGTTTTAACGGCCGAAGGAAAAATTGAGATTGAGTCCTAAAACTGAGTTATTTTCGTAATCTATTTCCATGGGACGTCGAAAGGCGTTTAACGGTTTCAGAGCGCGCGGGATTGTCGCGCCCGTGACCTGCGGATCCGTTCGAGGATTTTTTCCGTTCCTAAAATCCACAGAACAGAGGAGGTAAAGGTGTAGAACATGGAACACTACAAAGCTAAGAAAACTTGGATAGACTAGGAAACGGGCTATTTGTAATTTATTTGACGCCCGGTTAACACAGCTGCTCGCACTTGATATAGTTCCCGTTTGATGGTTAACTATCGCACAGATCGAGGTACAGAGAGAAAGAGAGAAAGATAGAGAAAGATAGGTCTATATAGCTCCCGCATCACTAGCCATGAATTACTGACGGTGATGTTATAATTAATTCGCTTTAACTCGAGAGGGAAAATTAATTAATTATAATCCTTGAATTAAATTGCCTTCTGCTGTTTCGAGTTTCAACCTGAGATCATTGTCACAACTTTGACAGTAATTTGCTTTCTTATTAGACCAAGGTTCCATCACGCAGTGCAAAACAACGTCGAATTCTCATCAGATTTACACGTTCCAAGGTCCAGATAATCAACATGATCATATCTTGTTCGATGATGTCTCGAGAACAAATCAATAGATTTTCATGTTTTTCGTCTCAATCGACACGTCTTTTCATAGCTGACAACTAATCAGATTCTGGAATTTATCGGTCTAGTACCATCTCGAGTTGTTCGAAAAACAAAATTATGAAGACAGGGATCTTGACCGATTACATTTTCAAAAGGAATCGAAGGATTACAATGATCGTGGTCTCGAATGATTCGGATTTTCTCCTGAAGGAAGATTCTGAAAGAATTTTCCAATTGCTCAACAGATTACTTTCGAGTTCGAAATATTCATGCGGAAAATTATTCGCCTGGCCCAATGAGTTCAGCCGAAATATCTGATTGATTTTTTGTTGTTGTTTTTTTTTTTTTTCTACAATCATTAGTCGAAAATTTTCGAAAAGTCATCTTTGAATACTACGAAATGACGGATAAATTTTGGAGGGAGCATTTTCTTTATTTTGTCTGTTTCGTAATTCCGGCGTGAAGAGGCTGCGAAATTTGTGAATTGAATAGTGCCTAGCTATATAGATCTGGTAATTATAATTCTACAATCCATTCGTCACACGAAATTCCCGACTTCTGACGTCATTGTACGATTTATAAAGCATCCCCAGCTAGGGTCTGTAGTTGACACGGTAAAGCCGCCCCCATAGTGGAACGAAGACTTCATCTCACTCACTCACAAGTCCTGCAGAAGGCCAAGAGCTATCATCATCCAGCCATAGGCGACCCTAAAGGGACTCTCGAGAAATTCGAAATCTATTATTACCGGAATTAGCAGTGCCGGCAGGCATGTATTTAATAGTACCTACCCTTTGTCTATATGTGCGGTTAACGATATCATACTTGGCACACGGTTATGCCATTGGATATAGAGAACTTTCCTCCCGCGCAGTCCTCGCAGACATTAATTTCACGTTAGACCTGGTAACTGCCCGGACTGCCATCACCACTCCTAATTTCCACGATTTCGAAGATCGCTATCGGAAAAAACGTGGAAACTTCAGCGTGTTACTTTTTTTCTCTACCTTCTTTTTCCCTTCTTCTTCATAACCGCATGCGTACACTTTTTCCGCCCGCACCCCAATCGGAATTTATTTATTTTATGTACTTTTTCATCACTCTAACCTCAAAATCGCAACTTCGTCGCGATTTCCCAGCTTTCGTGATGAAAAATATTGATCGTTCCTCATACGTGAAGGCTTTTTGGCTCAACTCGTTACAGCACTCGCCTTCGGCTCGTGCCGTAAACCTCTGGTTTCGCCAAAAAAGCCTTTCCGTAATCGTGACGAAATGTAGGTACTATTAGGAACGACCAACACGATATGGAACGACAAGTGCTATATTAGTTTTCCACGGCTGGAAAATGTCGTTGGTTTGATAGAAAATTCCTCAATCAATTTCAAAACTCGTTCTCCTACGGCTGCGTACGGGTTCTTTGTATCCACTTTGGTTCCAGACGAATCGTACGAATAGGTAGGTACAGATGGATTTGACTTGAGTTTTCGCTGGATATTGTAAATTCCGTTACGGTGTGCCACCGAACCTTTCAAACCCTCATCACTGCCCATTTCGAAATGGCAACCGTTTGAAGTTTGATAAAATTTCTAACTTTTGTATTTCTCGATGATAATAACACTATAAGTTTTGGAATACATATTTTTTTCTGCTCCGAAACACGATGTTCGAAAACTATTTCCTAGGCATAAAACATATCCGATGAATGTAAAATCGACAACTGCAATAAAGAAGAATAGAACGAACGGCATGATCATACCCTTCGAATTCCAAAAATCGACCGGAAGTTTTACAGATTATTTATCAAAAGTTGTAATCTGTTGAACTTTGTTACGATTTTTGAATATCGAAGAGTATCATACCCTTCGTTCAATTATTCTTTATCGCTGTTATCAATTTCACATTGATCGTCTATGTTTTTGCTGAGAAAATAGCTTTGGAAAATTCCAAGTGAAAAATCGTGTTTCTTATCCGCTTAAAATTCTTAAATCTTGATAAGAATTCGTTTATCTCGTATTACAGTGTGCCAATACAATTCTGTCTAACTACAGAACATAATCTTGTGAAGGTTTCTGATGTGGATTCGCTATAGATTTCGTATGAATTTTGTAACGATTGACAAATTCCCAATAGCTTTTTTTCCATCAAAGGAAAACGATTTCCATATAGCTAATCTCCAGAGCGTGCTTCACGCAAAAAAGCAAATTTACATACGATCGGGGATAAGTGCTTTTCTGCAGAAAATCGAAAAACGAATAAATATACAAAATCCCGATATTCCAATACATACTGCGAATGCAAACATAATTGCTGCTTTCCTAATACTAACAAAAACTATGGATCAGAATGAGCGTCATTGTATTTTTCTACAGTATTTTTCTAGTTTAGGACCTACCACATATACACTTGCTGGTCACAAAGAGGTTGTTCGCATATCATTAGATATTACTTCTCAGGAATTCAGGATCCCTTCCAATGACAAAGAATTCATTCAGCGGTGCAAACATCTTAAAAGTATCAATGGCAGTTTGCGGATTAAATTTTTTCTATGATATTTATTTCATTCAGCAAATTCTGCACCATGCATAGATTCTGTGTACCTAAAGACACTCGCCATATTTTAACCGGAAGTGTTCAGATCTTCAAAATTATCCACTGAAAATCTCAATAACGATGCACTCAAGACTTTTCATGCATTGCACTCAACACAGATGCAAACACATGGTAAAGTATGATGCACGGTAGACCCACGAATGCAGGGTGCCTTCATCAACTTTTTAATATGGAATTCGTATCGAAATTCGTTCGTTTGACGGTTTGAAACCGCACTTCAGATGTCACCTACACGATACCACGTTCCACTATACAGTGCCGTTTCAGAACCCTGATGTGGCGTATACAATAAAGGACTTATGTAAACGCGTATGTACCAATAGTGTCAGACATCAATAGGTGTGTGTGTCACCTGCTGTAGACACGACTTTGAAGGTACACACATACGTATGTATGTACATGCCGACGTCTGTATAGTTAGCGTTTCGTGTTTCACTTGAATTACGAGCTCAAGGATGAGGATGAGGATAAAGATGAGGATGAGGAGAAGGATGCCAGGGAGACTTTCTCCCTGGCTGGTAGACACGAGAGAGCAAACATTAGATTCGCGTTAGGCGATCCAAAGTCGGGGAAACCCCATCAGAAAACGCGCGGGAATTTCTCTCGTCGAGCACGAGGGAGGGGTAAAAAAAAAAAAAAAAGGAAAGGAAAAAAACTCTCGACCAACGGTTTTGCTTTTTGCTGCTTTAATTTAGATGAAAATCGAGGAGGGAATTATTCCAGAAACCTTCGTATATGTTTGTGGAACGAAATCGAACGAAGGAAAAACACGATCAACGCGAGATATACTCGAAGCCAGAGGCCCAGAAACCGGCGTCATACATATATATGAACCTATACACCAACATCTACATGAATATCTGATGTTTTATCGATCCGGACCTTAAATGGAGACAAAAAGCGATCGAGAACAGGAAAAAGAGATCGATTAATCGCAAGTGAACGAAGACTCAACGAGCCATTCGAATTTGAATTGTTGGATCGTTAAAGCCGCAGCCAACGCGCGTGTCCAACAAAACTAAATACAAACGATAGGACACAAGAATAGAAGAGGAGACGCGTGTCCTTCGAAGGTCGTAGACGTGGGTATAAGTTGGAAGATAAACCGTCTAGCAATTGAAATTGGAATGTCGCTAAGACGACGACTAAACCAAGAGCACCTAAGAAAATGAAGGAATGTTAACCGTCCGGAGGTAAAAACCCAAGTAAATAAACTCTCATCCTTCATCCTTTCGAAATTTCTCAGGATTCGCTGCTGCAAGGATATGTTTGCCAGCTAATCAGTGAAAGATTCAAAGTCATTAACTCTGCTGTCTCGACCGCAGAGACACACCTTTGTTGAATTATATACTAAAAGGGGACCAGTTTGTGGTGGAAATATTTTTGGGAAATTGACCATTGTATCTTATTATATGATCTCAGAGAAATTTTGAAATGAAACGATTGTAACGATGTGAGATGAATTTTGGCAAAGAAATGGAATTGAATTGTTCCAACCGCGACAAACTGTTTCTCTTGAAAGTTGAAACGAAAGGTAAAAAAAAAAAAAAAAAAAACTTTCAAATTCTTTGAAATGGGTTATTATTTTTGCTCAAGATATTAAAGACAGGGGGTATATAGCTGCAGGGTACAGGTCTAGAGAAGAAGGAGTAGAGAATGAATAGCCATAATTTTGAGGGAGGAAGAGAAAGGGGGGGGAGGGGGGGACGATGGTGGCAGCGTCAAGTGAACTTTTTCAGAAAGATTACAGACTGATAATAATTCAACCACCACCAGGGTGGAATTTCATTTCAATTCTAAGTTCTCTGCTCCGGCCCCTCCGCTCCGAGTGTTATAGGGGTTGTAAGTGACAGTGGCGGGGTAGCCCGCGGAATCTCAACCTCAACTTTCCTATGCTTTTTTTAAATTCGAAGGTAGAGTCTAGAACAGCACGTATATACCTATACAGACACACGTGCGATCTCACCAACCTTGATTTATCTCCTAAGAAACACGCTTGATTTTTATCAACCCTCTAATCAGTACCCGTGTTTGTATAATTTATTTTCTCCTATCCAGCTCTTCCTCCCCCCGTATAGCGAAGTACAGCAATTTGTCATGATTCGTTTAATCATTACATTATTATTATTATTATCATAAGTTTCTTTTTTTTTCTTTTCATTCTAGGCCACGAAAACAGGAAAGACATTTTGATTTCCCATAGACGTATGGTCAAAGAAGGTCCAAGGGTCTGCCTATCGCAGAAGACAAGAAATAAAAAAAAAAGTGGAGAAAAAACATGATAAAACATGATCGGATTTGTGAAATGGAAAGTCAGAGGGTCTCTCGAGTTTTCCTTGTAGTGTATATTATATGTGTTTGGCAGATGGGTATGGAAAAAAATGTAAATTTCATTTCGTCGTGGGTCGGGTACGAGGTTACGTCATACATACGCAAAGGCATAGATCACTGTAGTGTGAATCTCTTCCTATATTAAAATTTTTATTCCCATCCCCGCGTTGGCGTAAAAATTTTTCCAACTTACGAAGAGAAGGAGGATAGGAATGCTTTCAAATTGTTTCCGTTCATATATTATATTCTTCTGAGCACGTTTCATTTTAAAACCAAAAAAAGTAGTTCACGCGCAACGTATGACTGTACAAGTCCATTTTTTTTATATGTAGTATATACCTTGATTCCAATTTCTTTTAAAATATCGGCTATAATACTTGTGAAACAGACTTTAGAGTACGAAAATAAAAAATAACAATATTCATGAATAATTCCTGGCGACATATTCCATTGCCAAATATACCTTCGACCTCCGGTCTTTCATGACACGTAAAAAAGTCAACTGGTTCCATTTAATCTCCGGTTCTGGTTTCGTTTCATGGCTAGGATTCTGGTGATCGACCTTTTTCCTCTCGCTCACCAATTCTCTTTCTCTCTATCTCTTACTCTTTTTTTTCCCCCATTTCAACATATATATATTTCAGTTCCGACAAAGTCTCCAACACCCGTCGAAACAAAGGGCTGAGAAGGTTCGGTTTGTTCAATCGTTCTATATACACAAACGTATGTACTTGAATGCGTAAAGGTACGTGTATTCGTCGTACGTTCGTATATTATCTCATACGTGAAAACGGGGAGAAAATTTATACATGTGTAAGGATGGATTATGTGTTTGCACTTTGACACATTCGTATCATACATGTATTTACCTACATATATGTGAATACGAACGCACAAACGCGATATAACGCCGCGTGAAGGCATTGGTGGTGTATTCACATTGTATACGTGATACTCGTATATATCACACGGTCCAGGGGATTTAAAGCCGACCCAAAATACGTGTGAAATTAGCATTCACAGACGCAAATGACCCAATTGAAAACATGTGTTTGATATTAAGTGCATAAAATTATGCATAATCGCTGAACCGCACACAGCTGTTGGCAATTTCTTCCACCTAATAGAGCCATTAAACATTAACATAATGCATATTACATCCATATACATATTCCGTGGAACAAAAATACGCCTAGAAACATTTTCCAAATATATATTATATATTTCATTCATTAATATTCACCCCCGTCTCTTCGGTGGTCGGTATATATACATCGTTATTATTATTAATCCAGACGTAACGATTTCTTTAATCAAGAGTGCTCCACGCGCGAGCTTTTTCCAATAATTTTTAATCCCGAGCCCTCTCTCTGTCTCATACTCTATTTTTTTAATTTTTTTCTTTTTTCTTTTTTTTTTTCTTTCATCTCTTTTCTACAGTCGTATATCCTACTGTTATCCGTAGTAATATAGACGATCGGAACGTGACTCAATATTGTGAAGAAATTCACACAGCAATAGGTACATAATTCTGCTCGGAAACATTATCATGAATATATCTATAACCGCACACCAAGACTGTAGATAATAATTTTGTACTCGCGCGTAGTTCGCACCTTTCTCTACCTAAAAGCCATTCGGTGGATTTCCCATTGAAATTCAATGTCCATTCAGTAAAATGTCGTCTATCTTGGCTTCTGAATAACGCACACCACGCCCAAGACTGTAGTGGGTACGGATCTTCGTTCTACTCATTGTCAGGATCGGGGAAACACCGTATGTTAAACAGGGATTGCCGTCTGGTGCTTTCAGTAGGTATATACATATATTTCAACCGAATCGTTACAACGGTTCGATTTCCACGCTGACGCGCACCAATATCGAAAAGTACATATCGCAAAACTTTGTTTATTATTTAACAAAACTTTGTACCCTGTATCATATAGGGGTGAGCGCCATCCGCACATAAATCTGCGAAATCCTTATAAATAGCGACTCCCTGTTTTATGCTCAAGACGTTAAATCTCACCTACACCTGTATAATATAGTGCATATTACGTGCTTTGTTACACATGTATGTATCATAGGGTATTGTGTGTGTTGTTACCGGGTGAATCCTTCCAAAAGCAGGCGAAAGGCTTCTTTAAAAAATGAGTAAAATTTTCGTACTCACCCCCCCCCCCCCCCCCCCCCCCCCCCCCCCGAGCAAGCCATAGAAATACTTTCCGCTCGTCAAATTTTGGATGACTAATTGCATTTTACAGAATCTGGATGATTCTTCACTATTCGAAAGTGAAGAAAAAGAAGAGAACATTATCAAATTTCATCAGAGAGACCCATACAGCTTGAATTTGCGAAATCCGTTGCATTTTTTTCGTAACAAAAATGAATATATCGTACATTCTAGATTTCCTATATGATTCATAGTTGACGACTTTAGTTTGAGTTTACCAGACCTAATTCCACATAATGATTCATCGGTAAATGATGGCAGTACAGGAGTAAAGAAAACTGATTGTGAGCCCCGTCGCAAGGATTTGGTCGTGGACAACTATTCGTTGTAGAAAACACAATCAATCTGTGAAAATATCAATCCTGATTTCCACTTGTCTGTTTAATTCTGTTTTCCTGTATACGAAAGTCGAGGAAATGCATTTCGAATCGAATGAAAAGCTCGAGAAGATGAATCAGAGTAACGGTGCTCGTGAACCTCGTGACAAGCTTTAAAAATAAAACAAGAGAAGCCATTTTGAAAAAAAAATCCAAAGCATTTGCACTGTCCACCCTAGTGCTTAGAAAGGTAGTTGGTACAACAATAATTCAAATTATCCTATAATACTCGTTATCTTCTATGAGAGTCATGTTTCGATGGAAAACAAAGCTTTGCAAAGTTTCCCTTGGAAGGTATGGTAAAGGGTTGCGAAGCTTGAATTTGGTTATAAGACGAGCCGAGCCACCCAGTAGGCGTTAGGTTGTTCCATATAACATAAGGATATTGTACGGGAAGACCTCCATAGATCACGTGGTCTTACGATATGGAAATTATTATACTCAGCGCGTAGTAGGAGTAGGAATATATAGCAGTGATGGTAGGTATAGTATAGAACCGTAGCGCGAAAATTTCGGTGATAAATAACATGAATTAATGATTTAAACGACGCAACATTATATGAGAGAGTTCGAGGTATTTAAAGTGCCGGCATTATTCATCCCTTGAAGCAAAAAGCTAATATCACTTCCGGTCGCCGTCCAGGGGTTGGTTGCAATATGCGAAAACGAGACCCGTGCCTGCTGCTTCTGTAGCTTCCGCTTTTGTTTGCCTTTGAAAAACTTTCGAACCGAATTTTATTGTTTCCTAAATTTTTTATCACGAGTGCCTGCGTTCCTTGCCATAATATATAGGGTTAGCAGACGTCGCGAGGTGACTGAAAAACTAGAGTTTAGAAAAATCGGTAAACGTGAGAGAATTTCAATTAGTTTATTCATTTCTCTTATTTTCCTATAATCGAAACGATAAACGGATTCTATACAATTGCTATTCACCCATCCAATGTATAATATATGAAGATAATTTTGCATAATTTTGATTTTCGATCACATAAAAAATGTAAGGATAGAATAGAAAAAAGGATGGAAGACTGCCAGACGCAAGCCTAGCTGGCGATATCGAATTTCTTTGATAGTAAGATTTGATCAAAGAGACCTTTGAGGAATGTTTTCTGGTTTCTCTGAGCTAGGGGTGGTTTCTTCTTCCCCCTCTTTCCTTTCTCTGCCACTGAAGAAGTTGACAACGACTACTAGGCGTAGACTTACAAGCAATATTCAAAAACATAGGGTATCGTAAAAGTAGACGATATTTTGCCCCAGACTTTGACACCGACCCTTGTATAATAAACAACGTGTATTTCGGTCTCCCAAAATCCCGTGTACAGCGTAGCAACGGTATCATTAAATTATAGGTATATATTGCTGCGTGAATTATCAAAAGCGTATAATTTGTAAACTCGGATTTTCCCATCCAGCAAAATACAGCTTGCAGTTCTATAGGGGTAAATACCTTGATTGGAACATAACGCGAAGTAAAAAAAAAAAAAAAAAAAAAAACCATGCATAGAGATGAATACATAATATATCTATACGTATCCTGTACGTGTGCAACAGAGAATTGAGAGAAAATCATTAAAAAAAGAAACTCACCGTGTGTAGGGATCGGGTGTGGTGCACAGTTCGCTCAGCATGCAGTCCAAATCGGACGCGAGGGAGTTTAGCAGCTAAAAAAAAAATAAAAAATCAGATTTGCAAAGTATAACGAAAGATGAACTTAGGTATAAACGGACAAAAAGGACAACATCCAGAAGTATAATAAAATACTGCAGAAATTGTGCAGATCTAGAGAGAATAGTCAAAGCATAGTTGAACTATATTCGCTGTAGAGACTGCAAACGCAGTATATGTATTCAAGTACACTATGGAGTATACGAGAAGTAATAAATGGAGAACATTTCTTGCCCCAAACCTCCAGGGATTTTCCTCCGGGGAATAATCCTGAAGGATCTAGCTACTTTGAAACAAATATACTTACGATATATACCTACGCAGGACTCTAGGATGACACGATAGCAAACACAAACTCTTATTTGTCGTGTCTATTCCATGTGTGTGTCCACACACGTATGTATTGTACGTACGTACAAACCCACCCTTGCATTTGGGACTACTTCTTCTTTGCTAGAGTCATACTCATATCGACTTTCCCGAATCTATTTGTTTAAAAAGACGATATGTAAACCTATGTATTGTATTATTTATCATATACCTATATACGATAAAAGAACACACGAGGCGATGCAACGGCAGATGTATGTCCCTCGACACTATAGATAGATATATAGATGAATGGATAGATATGAAATATGTATCTGTGTAAACAGAATACATACGTTCCAAGTACCTACATCGCATGTTCAGGTGGGTGACAATTTTTTTTATACACGAGTACCGATGAATGCACGTATAGTTTAGGAATCAGATTTGTTTGAGAACACTTCGTTCCCATGTTTGGATAGCAATTTGAACCGAAGAGGTCCGAGCTGGTGCCCGCGATGAGTAGCTATCGATTGCAGACATTACTCGAGAGTCGTTTACAGAAGTTCTCACAACGCTCTCGACATTCCGATTAGTACAATTCTTCCGTGTCTTGAATATCTAATCTATGAATCTTATAGAAGTAGGGGTACTTATCTTCGCACTCAGCGGAGTAGAAGAATTTTGATAGAATCCAACGTGATAGGAAATAAGACCAAGGCAAAAATGAATGATAATTCTTCGGTCAATATATGTAACATACGTGGTACAATATAGTTTCATTTCAGAAAATGTCTAAAGCAGAGATGAGAAATTTGGAAGAACTGTGATGTACGGTATGGTTGAAATTCTTGAATAAAGAGTTTTTACTCCCGACCAAACTTTACCGCGACTCTGTCAATTTTCCACCCGGATAGAAAATTCGCCAAAGTTATAGGTATATAGAGGTATAACATCTAGTTGAAACACCGAGTACATATTTGCCTAACGTCACCCAGTTTGAATCCGGAAAATTAGAGAGTTCGGCCCTGCTGCAGGGCGCGTCTCCAGAGTCAATATTGAATATACCCAAGATATCTGATAAAGGTTCCTTCCTTCCTAATATCGTAAGATAAAACGCGCATGAGGTTTATTCGCCCTCGCACGAATCTGGCTGCTGTGCAGTTACGTTTTAAAATCTCAAATAAAAACAAAAAACATAGAAAACATAAAAAAACAAACCGCCTATTCGCCCATTGAATTCATTATTCCAAATTTTACAAACAATTCCTTCACAACTCCGTGAATTTTTGTATCATACAAGTTTTCACCTACAATCAATTTCAAAACTAAATACATCAGGACCGAGAAGAGTGTAAAATTTTTGAATCTATACTGGGTTGTTGATGCCGCAAAATCGTAAGCGTTGAAAATTCGATTTTGGTACCAGAAGATCGTATAATTTTAGAATTTTTAGGTGAATCCCGAAGAAAAATTTTCTGAATCATACGACAATTTGGTTTCATGAAGACAAAAATGTCGAATCGTATAATTAGTAACGCGATATATATCCCCAGCTTGAATTATCACGAATCTGCGAGAATATTATAGTCTTTAACGTATTCGACGATATTCAATCGTCTACTTCGTCATATAATTCCGTATAGATGCCAATCGATATATTTTACCGTGAAAAAAGTGCGATAGGGAGTAAATATCGGTGCTATTCACGGGTAAATCTCGATAAAAGTAGAAAAAAAAACAAGAAGAAAAAGAAAAAAAAAAGTAGGTACAGGAAGTGAAGCGAACCTCACTTAACCACCAACCACCTCGCCTCTACATCCAGTTATACGAACGAATTTTTATTCCTCGTTCAAAATACACCCCTCTCTTTCTCTCTCTATCTTTCTCTCTTTAGCATTCGAGGAG
Organism: Ametastegia equiseti; assembly: GCA_963989295.1. Classification (NCBI taxonomy): domain Eukaryota; kingdom Metazoa; phylum Arthropoda; class Insecta; order Hymenoptera; family Tenthredinidae; genus Ametastegia; species Ametastegia equiseti. The sequence continues at coordinate 10,818,682 of OZ022393.1, forward strand.
AAAAATCGATGCACGTAGTTATTTGAAGTGGGTATACGACTAGCTCTGGTACAGATGAACTCTGTGTGTTAGTAACGACGTTGGAAAGATCTGGAGCGAACTGAGAAGAATAAAAAAAAATTTTTAAACAAAAAAAAAACAGGAAAAAACTTAGCTATTCAATATAGTCCGGTCTCGACTTCTCCACGCACTTTTTACTCAATACAAACGCTATTCAATGTACAACGATATATTTTGAGAACTAAAATCGTAATTGGTATAAATATCTAACCCGATTTCATGGTAATCAATTCGTCGTCCCCTGAACTCCTGATTGACCTTAGAAAAAAAGCCCAAAGAAAAGTTTCCAATTTTTTGTCATCAAATGATTGAATAGATAGGATTTTGAAGATACGTCAAATAGGCTGAAAAATGGTAGTCTATATTCTACTGGTAATCTATGTATGTACATACATACACGTAACATGCAGATTGTCATTTGTAGGTAGGACTATAACATACGTATATGTATATGTATATTTTCGTCTGTAATAAAATCGATGGAAGGTAGTTATTTCGAGGATTGTGACATGCTCCGTCGTGACAGCTGCTTAATAACGCACGTTAAGAGGATGTAGTTTCTACACAGAGAACACTGTTTCGGTAATGTATTTAAGCGAGTCGGCCACACAGATAGACAGCAAAATACTGTGTTGGTTCTTCGCGTGAGTCATGTGGACAGTGAACCAGAAAGCCCCAACCGAAACGGTTGGTTGACTACGATTCTGGGTAATACATAATACAAATATAGGTACCATGTATTGTACGTTTAGAGTACATATATAATATACGTCCATCTTCGTCGCCCTTTCTTCCTTCTCTCCTATATTTCTAATTAGCAATTAGTAATTAACGGAGATGATTACTCCCGAAGAGAGTTTAGGGAAACATATACAATATAAGCTTGGAACTGAACAAGACTTGAGGCAAATTAGACACCAATTAATTACTTAATTAATTAATTAATTAATTAATTATATTCAAGTAAACGGAGCGAGAGAGATAAAGAGGAAGGCAGGATATTCAACAAGTTTATTATACACAAATGATGACGACGACGAAGTATAGATTCAAGAGTTTTTGTATACGATTGAGAAAATGAAAAATTAGTCATGCTCTAAAATTACCGACCGTTCAAGCGATCGAACTCTTATTGGAAAGGTAAGTTTTTTACCCCACGATTATTCGGCGACTAAAAATTTCTAAAAATTTTTGATAAGGGGAAAATCGAGTGTCAATTACAAGCAGAGTTGTGAAAATTGTACTCGAACCTCCGATCGCGGAGGGAGAACCTGAGGAACTGAATGAAATGTGTAATCGAAGGGTTGAAACCATGTATAATTACATTACTCATTGGATTCTGGAGTAAATTCGATTACGCGTCACGAGCCTAATGCAGGATCGAATGGGTGAATCGAATTTCGAAAGTAATTCATCAGTTCTAACTCTTTCTACAGAGAATTGAAGATCACGAAATTTCACAGCTATAATTTGCTACAGATATTTGATAATGTGACAATGTTGAATAATATAAGATATGTATAAGAAATTTGAACATACTCCGTAAGACATGTCGCGGACTGGTAAACCGTCGATGTATTCAATTCGCCAGTATCCCTTGGCATTTCAACAACACTCTAGTTTTATTAACACACTTCACTTTGCGGTTTAAAGAGAGAACTTTGGGCCACTTCGCGCACGCACGGTGCAGCAGCATGAGTATGATCAGCAGCAGCAACAGCAACAGCAGGAGCAGCCGCACCGACTAGTGGGCACACTTGAATTAAAATGGTTCACTGAAACTAATTCTCTGAATTAAAGAGATTAGGTCCAATAAACGCGCGTGTAGAATCATTCATCAAACACACGCAACTACTGTAAGCAGCCAAGCGAGCCTGCAACTGAACGGCACACTACGTACTCTGCTCAGACTCTCCTACCTCCGTCAATTCATTAGCGATGTCGTGAGCATTAATACAACATCGCTCATCAGCGTATACATATATATACACATGATCTGTACACATCACACGTATACTCGCAGTAGACAGGAAGAATGTGTGTTCTACTGTTCAAGTGACGGCTGATCCAAATTTTTGGGGAGGGATTAAAGTTCCAAATTCCAAACGTTCCGAACGGTCGAAATTTCGAATTCATTTGAGACGCGAGTCTGAGTTTCTGGAAACGTTAGATTTCGGAGCTTGCAAATTGCAAAAGGTCAAAACGCAGACAGCCCAAAGATCCGAAAGTTCGAAACTCAGAAAGTCCAAAAGTCCGTAAATTTGAGGGAAGCTCATGACAAAGCTGTCAAATAAACGACGTTGCATGCGCAAATTCCCGCGAGATTCAGAGTTCTGGCCTTTTTGGATCTTTAGCTTTCGGAATTCTGAACTTTCGGTACTTATCCATTCGGAGTTTTTCAAATTGGGAAATGATATTTCCAAAAACTGTGAGTCGGTAGTAGAAAAATTCGGAATTTCAATCCCACCTCAAATTGTTGTGCTAAAATCGTGAAGCTTTCTTGTATTGTAATGACGGAATGAATTTGTCTCACGTTTTGATTTTATTTAACGAGCCTGAAATTTGTCAAAAATCTTCTAAGCTCAACACATCAATATGTGCTTCTGTATCACGATTAGAAAAAGAAAATACATGTTTGTAAGAATTGGACTCCAGACCCGGCTACGAATTGCTAACTTGCAACACGAACTTGACAATCAGCTAAACTAGCCGTACATATTATGAACTAATTTTCAACGCTTCAATTAACAGAACCAACTAATTCCATTGATAAAATTGACGGAATTTTTATGTCTAATTATCGTCCGAATGTACCACTTTCATGACAAATTATTAACGTCGTTACCCGTTCAGTGCAAATGACTGAAAATATACTGACTGTAGTTAAAACACGTTAATTTCCACATTTTTTAATTTATTTTTTGTTCACTATTCATTAATCCATGGTTTTGAGATCTATTTTCGTTTCACGAGTGTACCAAGCTGCAGAAATCTATAAGCACTATGAGCGATCATTTCTATGATAGTCGATAACAGGAAGTTGTAGTATATCAAACGACTCGACGAACCATGAAACGCAGAAACAATATCTAGAGATTTCATTCGCAATGAAAGTTCATTGTATTGGCAATCGAGGATGGAGCCGATCAGTCCGACGTATCGCGATCTGTCGGTACGTGTAACGTTCTTGATCGTCGCTTCGATTTTTGGAGTAGGTACCCGTTTACGAGTATGTGAACGAATGAAATTTCGATCTTACTATAGTAAAATTATGAAAAAAAAAAATCGTAACAGACAACAGCAAACTTTTCGTAAAAATAATGAACTCTTGTATTGTTGGCACGTAATTATATACCCCATGAAGTATACGCAGTTGGGTATGGGATTATATATAAAGTTTCAACGTCCGGTTAGCGACATGTGGCTCCCACAACAGACAGTTGTATACTGACCGAACCTATATATCCACGATAAAACGTCGTCGAAACTTTACCTACTTCATATAAATCGTTGTTGCTTCGCTACCCATACGGGGTGATACATCCATTACTCTACTTTATTTCAACCTTTTGCTGTATACTCTTTTTTCTCTTTTCCTATTTTTCTTCCTCTCTTTCTTTCTTTCTTACCCTCTTCGATTTCGTCTAATATCTACTTCAAGAAATTTCCACGGTTTTCTACGAAAAATGAGAACCATTCGTAATTTGTCAAGAAGATGCGAAAAGCATCATAGTTTTTCGTACATTTTCACCGAAAAATTGTTATTTCTGTTCGTACAAAACTGAAAGTAATTAATTATATTCTGATTTCTTCCTGCAGTGTTGAACTGGATTGAAAATCATCAAAAACTACAATGAAAAGGTTCACTTTCTCGAAAAATTTGAAAAAATTGAACTAAATTTTTCAAATCTGCATCGATTTCACGCAGTTTGACATATTATTATCTTTTTTTTTTTTTTTTTTTTTTTATGAATTCTATCAATTCTATGCAATGATAACTGAAATTCAAGATTCTTTTACATTTGAAAATTAAATAAATTTTCTGTTTCAATTAATTAATCGCCATGCAGGTCACCACAGACTGTACAGAAAAAAAAGCAGCCCGCAGCTGTCTAACTCAGGTTTGTGATTAAATACGGCACTGTGCGACCGCAAGGAACGTGTAAAAATGCAGGTGATAAGCGAAGCGTGTGGTAGATAAACGTAGGTGCAGTTAGGGTGTTTGACCGTTCGGATAATCGTCGTCGCGATGTCGAGTCAGTGAAGAAACGAACTACATGTATACATATACATATATTCTCAAACTAAAAGATAGCAAACCAGACGTGAGATCATCTTTTGGTCTTGGCAAGTCAATATATATATATATATAACTCCCTCGTAAATGTATCCACATGCTCGAAGTAACGAATCGTTAAATTTGTTAAATTGTTGTTGTCGGAAAAGTGAAATATATTGATCAAAATGGTTTTAGCGATGCCATTTTCGTAATTTTCACGAAATCAAAAATCGAAAAAAAAATCCGGCATCGCAGAATTTCAAGACGAATCCAAGGAGCTCACGGCGATTTTGATAGTTCTACACCAGGTCACTCGGGAGAGAATGACAAAGTTGAAAGTTAGCGTCGGAAAATTGAAAAATATTGTAAAAATATAATAAAACGTGTAAAAATGAGTTAGTATATTAAATTAGCCACGGTTTAAAATGTGCCAAATATATATAGCGATGGAAATTAATTCACCGACGTTGATGTGATAATCAGTATTGAGAGATTCTTGGCGAAACTTTAGCCGGATCCCGTGGCTTGTTGAAACGGTTCGTCAACGTCGAAGGTTTACTCGCGGACTCGTCTGTCCTCAGAAGTTAAGCGTTCCCGTAGGTATATGTATAATGTATGCATACTAGGCCTAATGTATACGTATGCGTGTATACTCGATGTTCTCCGAGAATCAATATACACCATGTTGCATTACATTACTATAGCAACCACCTGATCAAAACATCAACGAAGAACGAAATTACACCCGACGATCAGGAGTTCCAAAAACCCCAGACTTCAACATGCAACTTCCTATTCTACATAGGAAACTGAAAAAACTGCGAAACTGCTACGTGGCGGTATAAGTCCTGCATTTTTTATCCAATTTTTAATTTCAGGGTGAGATATCGATAGTTGGAAACAGCATTGAAATTATCTGGATCGAATCTAATTTTCAAAATCAGCAAAGAATATAATGTGTACTTTCAGTGTAGAGTCCTTGTTTAGATTGGTACTAATTCTGGTAAAAATGATTTGAAAAAAGTCCTGCCACGCCTGGATAACGGCAACCTGATGAACGCGTAAACAACGCGGGTCGGTCCTCCCGGGAGCAGTTCGACGACGTGAATGTCGATTGTGACGGGTGTCTAACTATACGGGTTAGGTAATTTGAAATCGTGGTGGTTGTCGTAGATTTTGCAGTGACTTTTAGCACCCAAAAGGGTCGGTTTACCACACTGGTGGGAAATAATTTAGCACCGTTTTAAGTTGATTGGACGAAGAATTTATGTTTGCCTTTACTTTCCTCTTCCTAGCCGGTTCTACTATACATGTATATACCGTAGTACCGTATAGTATAGAGGGGAGAAATAAGGAACCCACGCCGAGATCTTCGCCCTAACTTTTAAAGGAGGGTAGTTTAACTTTTGAGATATATATATCTGCCGACCGTCTTGGCTCGGCCCTTGCGCCAAAACGCCAAGGCGCTCAACTCCTATACTTCTTCTGATGTACCGCGAAGAGTCCCAAAGGAGTATAAAAAAATTTTTTTTAGAACGTGTTCAAAACCCGATATTCATTCCTATATCGCTTCTCCTTCATCCCCATGGTATTTCTATCAAAATTCATCAAATTCTTTGATGAACTATAAAAAACTCTCTGAAGAAATATCAATACAAGGGAAACATAACGAAGTCGTTAAAAATTATTGGTCAACAGGGTTTTCCAAGTAGAATTTTTATCACCGTTGATAATTTCTTTTCAACTTTCTTCGGCCGAATAAGTCGGTCAATCTCACTGGGACATGGCGATTTTTCATTGTCAACCCTAACGTTGTAAGATTTCGAATTTTTCAATCCAGCACGATTTTCCAGAAGACTGGGCTTATCCATTATACGGACACACCGGCAGACACAATCCAACGTATGTTCGGCATCATATATGTGCGGCGTCAGCTGAAGGCCGGTTGAAAAGTGGATAATTTTTTGCATTGGCAAGTGCCATTTTTTGACACAAAACCAATACTTTTATAATACATAGTCGTCTTTCGCGATGAAAAGTGAAAATCTATGTATATGAAAAATTGTCATCACCCTTTCCAATATTTAGACTTTAATCATTTTCAGGGTAATCCGCGAAGGCGATGGAACTGATGTTTTTGGGGGAGGGTTAGGTCGATGAAATGTAAAAGCAAAGTATGCAAATTGAATTTCAAAGTTGCAAATCGCCTCTCCGCCGTCGAGTTCTCCTGGACGTCGAATGGCCATCGATCAAGGCGGGCAATATAATTAATTGAAAATTCACAAAAACGAACTTCTTAAACTGAATCACGTCACGGCTTCGACCAAGCGAGGGCGAGTAGTCAAGGGTGGCTTATTTTTCGGAGTGTGTTTCGATTTCTTTTGTTTGTTGACAAGCGAAGAAGGTTGGCAAACAAACAGGCGAACGATAAACTAAAAAAATAGGATGAAAAATTGCAAGACGATTCTTTATCGATTAGTCTTTCAACTTCATTCTGATATTCTTTGATAGATAGAAAAACGTGACGGTCCTATCAATTTTTTTGATTTATTAAGTTTCTTCGAAGGATTATTACTGAGTTCGTAAAATAATTGCGCGTCTCGAACCTGCAGCAGAAGGAATATAATAATATAAGATGAAGGAAAATGTCGATTCGCGAAAAGTTCCTATCCTGTAGGTATATAGGTATAGCTGTATAATAATACAAACAATGAAAAGAACAGGCATTAATCAAATTTTCAAAATTGTTCTCCACCCGGGCGTGACGTGACCGGAAATGAGAAGGATCATTTGAATACATTAATATCCCATGAAATATGATTTACCCTCTTGGCATTTGCATTAGCAGTCAGGGGACTCGCGTGCTGCAGTAGCGAAATATACACGAAAATATGGATTTCGTTGCTGGGTGGTTTTTTTTTTTTTTTTTTTTTTTAAGTGTCGAGATGGAAAAATCATCGATTACATCTACCGCGTGTTGCTATAAATGGAAAACTTCACCTTATCCCTATCTCAAAAAATTATTCCCCACGTCACCCGCATAAAAAGGAAGTTGTCAGATCCGGTAGCTAACGGGAATACCAAAAGAACCGTTCAGATCTACGCAGATACAACAGAAAAGATACGCAGAAAAACAGAAAACAAAAAAAAAATAATAATTTCTCGTTTCCGTTTTTAGAGACAAATTCGCATTACAGCAGAATGTCATTATTATATTTGCCACCGCAACGAAAAATTCTCATCAACCTGGAAATCCGTTTCAAGATTCACACGATTGTTTCCTATATATCCTTTTTTAATATGTACGAATGTGTAGGTGGAGAGAGAATTTTGGCCCCTGAATTTCAGAAGAGTAACTCGATCGATTCGAATGAAATTTTGGAGAAAATTCAATTGGTTCGGTGAAGATGATTTGCGAAAATTTTGAGGATTCTACAACTTCCGATTAGGAAGTAATGACGATCAGTGTTTGAGCATTAAAAAGTGGGGCTATTTTCTCCCTACCTTTCGTTCCCCCTACATTCGATTAAACTGAATTGAGGTGTAACGAAGTTATGACGTTTTACCGATATTTTTGTACACATGTCCAGGTACATTGAACACATCGGAAAATTTAGCAGCCAGTCCCTGGGGGAAGTGACGGTAGAGTTATAACTAGTTACAGCGAATATACTGTACAAAGTAGATGAAAAAAACTATACGGACATTGGACTATTTACGAGCAAAGCAGCTACGTTATAAAGTCGCCTGGCAATAAAACAATTTAAATTCTGGATACGCGCGTTGGAAGAGTGGACATCTTTCCCTCCTCGTATAATACACACGAAGATATGCCACACGCACTCCGCGGAAAAGAAACAAACTGCCATAAAACTAGGGGACTAGGGTGCAATCAAAATAATAAAATGCACAATTTTTCGACGGTGGGTAAAAAAGTTTTCAAATTACTCAAACTACCCGAAAGTTTCATTTTTATTTTCACTTTCGATTGGCCAAACGGCAAACGTCACTCGCCATATCTCTCAGCACGTCTGCGGCTTTTATTTTATTATCATTGAGAAGTAACAAAGTGTGTATTTTATCATTTATCTAAAAATGAAGAAAAAAAAATCTATTAAGAATACCAGAAATTTCCGTAATTTTATCCCATGATTTTATCGATCAATTAATAATCGAATATACCTACTTTATAATACGAGGAATCGAATGATTTTGGGGATAAAACCGACGAGTTATAGATATAGTGGCTCGTGTTGAGTTCGCAGAAGAAATTGGGTCCTCTTAATCTGATTCTAACCTTTTAAGCAGTCCAATAGAGCGTAATAATTGTATCGATTTCCACTCACCACCAAATAGCTCGACGCGTTACTCCCCGTTGACTCCCTTTTTCTCTGAGAAGAAAAGTCCCTCTGGAGAAGTGACGTCATCGTTCGAAGCCGAGAAAGAACAATAAAAAAAAAAAGGAAAGAAAAAAAACAGATGAAAAAGAAGAGAGGAAAAAAAAACGAATATAAGGGACGAAACGAGGAGCTGTTTTATGAAACCATTTTTAGACTCGATCTTCGGCCGATCGAATCAATGTCAGTCACTTTCACTTTCGCATCTTCATCGTTGATTTTTCAATCTTATATTCTTACAGGGATATAATATCAGCACACGTCACTGGCCATCGATAATCTGCAAACAAACAAAACAACAGTATATTTAGTCCAGATAGTTTCTCACGTGCTTTATTATAGGAATTATTTTTCAACGTGAAAATATCAACGCTTTGAGGGAAAGATCTTATACACTGAAAGTGGAAATGTATTTGTTATCAAATTGGAACAGGGTCTGAACCATTTCAGTCCTGCTCGATTAGTCTAGTCAATATGGACTTTGACCCTCAAATAATTCAGCGGTGCATGAAAAATATACCAATCAACGCAGAAATTTGCCCAGAATAACATATGAAAATGTTTATTCACGAAATTCCCGGGGTCATAGTTAAATTAATTAAAAACTATGAATAAATCGCGAGTCCGTGACTAAATCGCTCGGGGTTTCGTTCCAACTGATAAAATTATTTTTTTTAAAATAGCAGCTTGTAGAGACGATCATTTTACACAAATTCAAAGCGAGAACCCATGTTCCACGATCAGCCGTTTTTGCGTTGAGACAATCTAAAATATCGGTAGTATATCATTTCAAGCCGGAAAAATGTGTATCAGAGAGTAGATTTTTGATTGTTCTGAGGGAACATGCAATCGAATCTCAAAACCGATGGTACACCATTTTGATTACAGTATTCAGAACACATCCAAAAAATATAGATGCCCTCCGGGTATATTTGTGACTAAAGACGAAGCATCTTCAAATTCTTTGTACTTGTCACCGCATGTGACGGCGAACTCAGGGTCATGACATTTTAGTTTTTAACAGCGGTATCATGACCCAGAGCAAACTACAGTTCCAAAAACAAAAAAAACAAAAGAACTACGAAATTCCCACTTTCAGCAGCGAGTTTTCCCATGACAAACTCAGCAATTAGGTTACATCGACACTCCGATGTTATTACTGCACATCACGCAGACTCGATATTATCCATTTCATGTGCCATACATGTATAGTTGTAGATCATAGTACGTCGTGCAGATATCGATGTATAATTTCTATAGCCTTGTGTCCGCATGAGGGACGCTTAGCAAACCATGATGAAGAGTTTTCCTGGACGAGGACGATGGCACGTGCATGGATAGATAGATAAATGGTTATAGATAGATAGATAGATAGGTATAGATATACATATACACGAATAGAAGTGCATCTATGATGCACATGTGTTACGCACCTACTACACGGGAATGTATTGATTACAAGTATATGCGCGTTAATGCGTTAATCTGTGGAGGACAGCTGTGTTGGGGGAAACGCGATAAGCAAGCTTGGCTAGTCAGCTAGCTACATCCGTATCTATAACACACACGTAGAGTTGGTAGGCAGATTATCGCTTATCCTATAGGTACGGTCGAAACAATGGGAGGTTAACTCCCAGTCGACTTATTTCATTACTCTAGCACGCGCTGTTTAAGAAATGCAAATAACTCTTCACTCGGAACAAAGAACACAGGCACATATCTCACTGTAACAGACCCAGAGGAGTTTTATGAAAACTATATATTCTACACCGCTTGCTCGCTCGACTTCTTGTGCAAAAATTATAATATTACGCAGGTACACGATATACCTGCGATAAATTAGTATATTATTTTCTATAATATATCCGAGTGTGAACGAGTGCCAATTTACAAATACAGCGCAGTTTTTTTGCTTTCGATTTCAGAGCAGGATTGTCACATCGAACGATTTCTGGAAATTTTTATTATAGGAAATCGTGTATTCGGTAAAAATTTGGTGAATGAACTCATATCCAATTTCCAGATTCTTATTGATGCCGCGGTTCGATAGATCGTGGCAATCTAATCGATAGGTATATCGATGAATCAATAACTCTACCTGGGGTGGGATTGAAGTTTCGAATTTCAAAAGCTGCGAAAGGTGAAAGTTCCGAATTTTTATACTACTGACTGACAGTTTTTAGGAAGATTATTACCCCGAAAGTCTACGTAACCAATTTGAAAAATTCCGAATGGAAAAACACCGAAGGTTAAAAATTGCGAAAGGTAAAGATTCGGAAGGTAAAAACTCCGAATCTCGGAATTATTCGCTTATGCAACTTATAGTTTATTTGACAGATTTGTCATGAGCTTACCCTTAATTAACGGATTTTTGGACTTCCTCAGTTTTGAACCTTTGGATCCTTGAGCTGTCTGCATTTCTACCTTCTTGAATTTCAAGTTTTTAACTCTAAGGTTTCTAGAAACTCAGAATCGCGTCTCAAATAAACTCGGAATTCCGACCGTTCGGAACTTTTAGAATTCGGAACTTCAATCCCGCTCCTTTTCACTATTCCTCTATAATAATTATACTGACGAAAGAATTGCCCGGCAATTTTTTCTCATCATTTCTGACATTCCGGAATTCTCGGCCGAATTGTTCTTGTATAAGCATTATTACTGAAACTATGTACAATTTTCGTACCAAAATTTGTTCACTCTATTTCTTGAAATTCGACACAAAAAAAAAAACGGTTTCCTTTTGTTTCTCGGACCAGATACATTACACAAGTACCTAATCGAATTTTTGAAAAAATTCAGCTTTTCAGCTCGAACTCGCGATAAACACGGGAATTAAAAATTGTCAAGTGCGTGTATAGTATATATGTAGATATAAAAAACTTACATCGCCTATAGATAACCAAGACTTCGGGCGGAGGAGTGTCGCAGGAAAACCGCGGGGGTAAATTAATAAAGATAGCCGAACGTAAGCAGCGTGGGAATCAAGGATATTTCAAGAATGTCTATCGCAACGTATGTATGTATGCATGTATGTCGGTATGTATACGCGATGGATACATAATATTATACGTTGAAAGATCAGCCTCAGGGTAAATGGTGGAGGTTGTAATCCTAGGTGTCCGTATAATAATATTGCTTCAATGGCAACATATATTGAATGACTACGAGGAACGCGTACCTCCGTGGTGAGATGAAAAAAAGTATATAGGAGATGAAAATAATAATGAAAAAGGTTTAGAATGATTTTGCAACAGCGAAACGGAACTATAAACAAATTTTTTTATCCCACTGCCTCGACGTACGAAATAACATGAACTAACCTGACCCAACCCCACCTTAGACAAGCTGTAAATTATACACTACCTGCGCCCTACCTACGCAGCCTCGTATTCGTATGTATCTACGTACCTAGATATACATACGCACAACTTCTCTGTTTCTCTCTCTACCAACTAGAAAGATAAACAGGAAGTTATGCGCCGTTATCGTGTCTAACAAGGATACAGAGGCACAGCTAGCAGGTGGCCGCGAGAGAGAACTTCTTCCATTATTACGAATCGAAGTACTTTCGAGAAAACAACAAACAAAAAATTGGGAATGAAAACCAGCATGAGATACTGACGAGTTTTGCCGCAAAAAAGATTGGAGGAAATTCTATCGATTAAGAGACCAAGATCAGAAAATTTTTCGTTCATACATTTTGGTGGTATCATCGATTGAAATTTTCGACTTGAACATTTTGTTCTTCGATATGTAATTCGGAAATTACTGGACCGAGCGAACCAAAAATCTAATCAGTTTTAGGTTTCGGAAAAATCGGATTGATTGAAACCAGAATCATGAAAATCTCACGAGATATCGTGGAACAAAAAATTGATTGCACTGAAAGTTCTAGTTCCAAACTCCGAAAATTTGACAATAATTTGGAAAAAATTAGCAAATCTTTCCTATATCGAGAAATAATGAAGAGGAAAATCGGAATTCCGATTGACTAGTAAATAGTATCATAAAGTTAAGCAGTATAACGAATAGAATTCCCGTCTTGTCGATATTTAAATTTCGTTTGATTACCCCATACCTTCACAGCTTGCATCGGAAGGTATACATTTTTGCCAGGAGATTAAATTCAACAGATATATAGATAGATATCGCGATTTTGTTATATATAGGAACTGGTTCGTCCCCCCGGTTAGTAGATTTACGACATTGTGGCTCATCGAAAATTCATAATGCACGAAGCGTTAGCCTAGCTTTTCCGAAATTCGATAACGCCCTGCTAATCGGATGATTAGTATTCACGTTGGCTTACCTCGAACAATATTCCTACCGCGCAATCTAGAGATCGAACACGCTTGCATGAAGCTGGGCCGAGTAAACTCGAGTTATGATACCGACACTTTTTTTATACACCAAATGATTAAAATCAGGTTGTTGTGTCACCGTTTTAGTTAACTAAGATGACCTCAACATTCCTCGAGCTCGCGCCAAGCTATAAAAAAGACTTCAGTTTCATTGAGATTCTTTAATGAATGAAAATCCCTGGAGAGTCATAAAAAAATGGAGAAATAACAAAAATGCCATTCTCATGCATAATATGCGATAATTAATCGATAAAGTAATTCATTTCGTTCGTATATACCATATAGTAAAGTTAGAAATCGAGTGAACTAGTCCCAAGTCTGATGTGGATTTATCGTTCTCTTTTACACATTATCTGGTAGTGATAGAAATTCGTTGGCAATTTTGGTCACAATGTTAAAGCGACATATAATTAAGATAAGGGAGAAATTTATCCGCTAGAGTTAGACACTTTTGCGGTGTTTACTTGGGTCAATAGATAATGGCTAAGTCAAATAAGATAAAAGTATCCTACAATTCTCCCGTGTCTATCGAACGTCAAGCTTGTACATACATATATCCATAGCCTACATATATACGCGTTCCATATACGTATACATGTACATTGTACATACCAAGAATTGGATGGCCAATCTTTTTTTTTTTGATCGAATCGAGAGCAGCCGTACATATTTCCCTGTCTTGACATTTTTTTCTCCATTTCCACCGTAGGAAGTCAATATACGAAATATCGGTTCCTTACTTTTTTTTCTACGATTTTTATTCCGTTTTATTTATTTTTTTTCTACATCATATACCAACGCCTTCATCCCTCACAGTCAAACTACTTCTATGTACACTGCGAGCTGCAGCAGGATGCGAAAGGAGCATATTATCATTGCTAGCCGGTAGATAACGAACGACTTCCGGTTGAGTATTTAAAATTAACATCTGCCTGCGAGAGAAAATTATCTCAATTTCTCTTGGAAATAAATCATCATCCGAATTAAGCCAAGATGTATCATGTATATACGTATATGTAGATTATCAAATATAGCATTTCAAAGTGATTTAAAACACATACCTTATACATATACAATGACAGCTATAGATTGATAAATCAATAATTATCCTACAAATCCAAATTCTCCTGAATTGAGAAATTTTTTTGTCCTACGTCTAGGCATGATAATATAATATCGCGAAACTATATTGAAGCAATGTCTGTGTTGTTTTGCGGACGCGGAAAGAAAGATAGAGAATGGTCAGAAGGGGCAAAAGGGTCAAGAGGTAATTTTGTCCAACATAACAGAGAGGAAGGAAACAAGGTGAAGGAAATAAAGTTGGGGTAAAGAGGAGATCGGGCTTTTCTCTCGACTCGTCTCATCGTCGTTCCCCTCCTATTTCTAGTCGCCATAATTTTCTTGTCACTCTCTGAAAATTGTACCTTTTTGCTCGGAAATTATTATACCAATTTGCTATTTTCTCAAGCGAACTGTTGAGAGAAAAAGAGAACGGAAATATTTCCGCGGCTACTATATGCCGGAAAATAAAGTGTCCGCCTCTCACGTGGAAATAAAATCCCGAGGCAAAGCGCACAAACTCAAATGATATCGTTTCATATTCTCCATCGCCATCGTGGTCTATACGATGGTTGAAAATTTGCCAATCATTGTCATTAGCGTCGCAAGATGAAATTTTGTTTGTTTGTCTATTTTTCCCTTAGATATATCATTTCGAAATAATATTCTAGGATATTTCGAGGATTCCAAGTCTCTGATGGAAAAATTCTCGGAAAATCACAGACGAGTTTTACAGGTTTCTCCAGGACCTGCATAGACACTTTCGAACCCATTTTTCCCAAAATCTTAGATTCGTGAATAAAATTGAACGCATAGACTAATTCAGGTGTAAGTTATGGAATAATGAAAGCGATTTTTAACCTTTGTCGCGAAGTTCAGTTCATTTATACGTGACATTTATCCTTCCCGCGGCGACATTTTCTCATGAGAATATGTTTACGAGTGAAGTAAAAAGTGCTTCGCAGCATTATGGGTGAAAATTCGAGGCCCTCATACTGCACGTGCCTACTAGGTATGTACGTACATTGAAGGATATATAGTGGACGTATCGTAGCCTCAACCTTTCGCGTTTGTATAAACCACATAAATTTGCATACGAATTTTCTCGCCTCCGTGTTTGGGAAATTTTCAAGATGAGTCTTGGTGAGCGAGGAGGGTGAAAAGGGAGAAGGGTCGAGGAGCAAATTAGCATCCTGAAACTTCAGACCTTTATTCTCATTTGCATATTACTTAAGCGTCTGCATGTATACAGTTACATATGTACTCTGTATGTATATTGAGAAGAAGTGCGATATAACTATATATAAGATATACGAACGTGTAGAAGATATTCATTCAAAACGGACTAGAATCTGAAAGGAAATTATTTCCCTTCCGGGGCAGATGAAGAAAATGTTCGTTTTCTTGCTTTTCCACGCAATTTCGCGTAAACTTACGTTTCGCTAAACGGCATACATTGTACAGTGTACACCGAGAAGCGACCAACCGTTTCGTTGAGCCACCGAGTTCAATTCACAAAAATAGAAATATACTCCAAGGAATTCAAGCCGGTCGACAAACTCTGGGAGAATCATTGAACTGAAGTTAAATTGACTTGAATTCGTTGAAAATTTAGACCCGCATCTTTTACCTCCGTAAGATTCAAATGCCCCTATACTGCATAGCTCGGATGTCATTCGAGGGATCTCATCTCATCTTTTTATATATTCTTGCATAGCAAAGCACGGCCGATTTTTGCCCATATATTCATGGCACAACGTCGCTGATGCTCAAATAATTAGTCAGTATGGCTAAAAGTCAATTTCAATGGCGAAAGGACGTGAAAAAATTTTGTTCTTGCAATGGCCTCGAAAATTACGTTGAATAGGTAAAAACATGTGTACTCTTTTTTGTTGTGTTCACCGAAAAAAAGCGAATGTTGGCGTTTGTTTTTAATAAAAACAGTTGAAGGAAGGAAAACTTTCATGTAAAATATACAGCTGAATTCGAAGTTTGTAATTTTTCAAGTTCGTTTTCCGATACAAGTAGGTAAAGCTACCAAAAATATTTAAATACGATACGTGAACTTTATCCCGCGTATTTCAGAGAGAATTTCCGATCGAATCAATCCGCATAAAGTTTTTGCGTCTGAACTTCCTTTACCTATACCTATACCTATTGGAATAAACTCTGGAGTCTGGAGTTTAAACTTGGAGAGTTTTATGATCGAGACTTTGATCCTGTTCGATGTTGAATCTAAAGGAGACAAAGACTGATAACTTTTGCCTGTGCCATAGAAGGTATACGTATAGCTTTAACCGTCTGTTGAATATTATGTAGATGTATATAATATTATACAAAAGATTTCTCGTTGGCTCGTAAAGTTGCGAATCAATTATTGATTGTGGCAAATCAAGCCGCATTGTTCGATCCCTCCCTTTTATAACTTTTTTTTATACCCGCTTATTTTACTCTCGAGTCATTTGTTGGGGATTTTTCATTCGCCACTCTGCGGCGTTTTACCCCAGCTTCTACTTTTCTGCTGGGGAATAGGGTGGGAAATGATTGAAATGTCAAACGAAACGAAACGAAACGGAACGAAACGGAACGCGTAAAAGTGTAGCTTTGATTCGTACTATTGGGCAAAATGCCTCGAGTACAACAACAAATCGAAGCCAAAATCAAAGGCAAAGCCCTTTCATCTTGGAAATGAAACGTAAGATGAAAATAATGATGATTACAGCCAGTGCACGCCAACAGCTCTCGTGTACATTCAGTTCCTTTGCGTCATTGCTGTTTTCCAAATTCGGCATTTCGACGAAAGAATTCGTCTCTTACTTTATCCGGACATTCTTCGAGTCGGAATCGCAGTACCTTCGAAGAAATCAGCCCACAGTTTTTCGTCGTATGATGAAACGGCGTAGGCTGCTTCGCCGCCTTTTTATTCATCATGTGGTACGGAATTCTTGGTATACGATAATGAAGAGTTCTCACAGTAAATTGGCTTCCTTGCCATAATTAAGATGTGGGAATTCCAATTTAGAAATGCCCGGGCAAACTTGAATACGGCTGACAATGAAACTGACTGAAAATTTGATACCGGTCATGCGTTATTCGCGTTTCCTAAACCGGACGCCCGCACAATTTTCAGAATCGCGGAATGACTCGCGAATTCTTCGTCTTTTTGGTTTGTTGTCAGGCGAAAGAAAATTCACCTTTATTTCTTATACGCGAACCCAGCGTAGTTCCGGTTTGTCTTAGACGGACAATAATTCTGATTCGTCGAAAGACTTTTTTTGCTTTTTTTTCATAATTTCTTTTTTACTTTTTTTTTTTATTCACCAAGAGTTCAAGGCATCGTGTAGCTTCACGGTTCGTCGAGGAGATGACTCCTCGCGTATACCTACAAAACAACGACGCCAACTATTCAACATTCTACATTCTGTCTTTGCGAAACAAACCGGAAGTTCTCAATTAAAGAACTCCACTCCACTCCACTCCACTCTAATTCCCCTGGGGAGACATCAGACCCTAAATTATTACGACTGAGATGATTGTGAAAAAAATCATCCAGTTGTACGACGGTTTTTCACGTCTGTGTATAGTTGAATTCAAAAAATTTCATTTTCCTGTATCGAGCGGACGAAAAGAAACAAAAAAATAAATAAAATGAAATAAAAGAACGAAAAAACAGAATAAGAAGACTCTGCGCTAACGAAGCCTCGTACTAGTTTGCGTTTTCAAGAGATTTCTTTGTTTACAAATTAAATCGCTTAGACCGTGAGGCGGAACTCGGTCTGACTTAGCTCTTGTATTTTTCGCATGGTATGGCTAATTGAATTCAGATTCAAATCTCGAACTTAATTACCAACGCTCAATTAGCAGCGAGATATTACGGAATAATTCCAAGATCCGTCCTCTTCTGTATAGAAAGTTTAAAGCCTATAAGTTTAGTACAAATTTTCCCCGTTGCGATGGTATAATAGTAAGAGGAGATCGCATAATGGGAATATTCGAATTTTTCCTTTTTCTGATTCAATTCAATTTGTTCCACTTTTTTCAGAAAAATTTCCAAAAAAAAAACAAAGAAGAGGAATAAAAAATTGGGTTCAAGGAAAGATTAGTCGGATATAATCGTTAAATTACGTCACTCCCATCCGTATAATATGAGCTTTCCTGGAATTTCCAAGTAGCTATACGTGGGTCTGAAGACAGAGTTTCTTCCTCATGTGTCAGACTCGCGCGTGTCTAAATTTCGGCACGATGTAATTTACAAGAATATGGAATACCTAATCATTTTTTTGGATCTAATTGCTGGAGATTGAAGAAAAAAAAACAGATAGAAAGAAGAACGAAGCTAATACTCAGTCGATCAGAAGTGATCAAGATTATTGATTTTCATACAAACCACACGAATGTACGTAGAAACTTTCACGTGGAGAATAAAATCCCGTAGAACTAAACCGGCTAGAAATATCAATAAATAATTAAAAATAGCAGTAGCCGACTGGAGTCGTATTATAGAATCATAGATACAGAATGCATGTGCACCAAGCTCGAAAGTTCCATCTAAAGAAATAATAACCATTGCTCAAAGGAGCGTATAGCACGAACGAACGTGTTTCAATTGCGTTATATTAACTTCGCGAATATATATAGCATACATACACCATATACCTACATACATTCATATGAAAAATCTGATTTTATCACAGTTTGATTTACAGCCCGAGGTACTAGGCACGTAAAACACGCAAGTGTTGAAACAACCACACGGTGAACAACTTATTAAATAATACCACTCACCCATCCGCGGTATATCGAACTATCTAGTTTATTTTTTTCATTCCAATATCACGATACAGATACAGCACAACAACTCACACCGACAGAACTTCACATTCGTTAATTTCCACACCGATATAGGTTGAACATTCAATCAATTTTACATCATCATCACAATAGTAAATTACACATAAGTTTGGATAACCGACTGAGTAACAAATCCACGATTAGTCGATATTGATTCAGGGGAGATCTGACTGAAAACGTGTGAAATATGAAAATGAATGAAATATTTTGATTTTGGAGTAAAACCGCGAGTGGTTAAGTGCGGGGAAAGAAAGAGCGGCAAGTCACCGCAGTCGCAACTAAACCGAAACTAAAGTATAGTTACTAACAGGAGCTAACAGAGCTAGCGGCATGATACACGAAAGTAAAGGCTCTTTTCTCGTCTCGTCATAAGCCTGCGACCGGAACTTTAGCATATACTAAACTCTTGGTAGCTATCGTATATGCGTACGTATATAGGTATAAGTCCGATCTAAAAAGCACGTCTCTGTCTCCCGTTCGTAGGAGCCGTTTGGTCTTCGGTAGTTGCTGCCTGTCTGATAGTGATTCACCCTAGTAAAATATACAGCCTCACCGCTATGCTGGTCGACTGCAGTACACAGCATGTATACGCGGTTGAGACTTGAAAAAAAAAACGAAACCAAAATTTGAAGAAAAAAAAAACCCCCCCGAAAAAAACGCGTTGTTAAAACCGTTTATTAAAACATACAGATCCGGATAAAAAACTGAGGGTTGATGTTTAGAAAAAATTAATTGCCGGCTGCACTTAGAAAATAAACATTTTGCTAATTGTTATACTGTAACCAATTTTCTACGTTTCTTTTTCTTTTGGAAGGGTCGTATTATCTCATTTTAGATTTAAGACTTCATCCTGGTAGTGTCAAACTGGTCGATGAATGACTGTTTATAAATTTATGATTAATATCTGTGTAGCTACGATAGTTATACGCAGCTAATATACTTGAGAGATGTAATTTGGCTGTTTTTTTCATTATTTTCTACTTGTACATCGACTAGATTAAATATACGTATGTTACTGCAAGCTAGAGATTTAGAGATTGAAAACACAGCCTTTCGCAGCAGCTGAAGATCCATGATCTTGAAAGAGATGAAAAAGATTAAAAGTAGATTCGTGTAAATATACAAAATGCCCGAAGGGCTGAAGAATTTATTGCTCTTCAATTTTCAAAATAAATACATATTATCTACACACATATATATATCAGTATATCTATTTTAATCACCTACTATAACGGATCGGTCTGAACCAACCTTCGTTCATATATTCTCGTTTCTGTTTCATTCCAAAAATCAAATATACCATGGCACAACT
This sequence comes from Ametastegia equiseti, assembly GCA_963989295.1. NCBI lineage: Eukaryota > Metazoa > Arthropoda > Insecta > Hymenoptera > Tenthredinidae > Ametastegia > Ametastegia equiseti. Next base: position 10,839,001 of record OZ022393.1, read on the forward strand.
TTTCGAAATTAAGTTTATAATTTCTGATCGCGGTGATGATTTATTGAAAAGAGAACGTGGAAAATTCGGCTGAATTTATAGTAAAAACTCGCCTATTCGCAGCCTCCATTTGAGAGGTTCGATTGTTGGAGAGAGTGATTAACCGAGGCAATAATTCTGCTTCAGACTATGCAGTAAATGACATCACGATTTACTGAGTTCATAGAATTGCTCTGGCGCAATGACAGAAACAGAAACCAGAAATGTTCACTTTTACCCGGTAAACATGGTGGCTAAAAATAATCGGATTGTAAAACTATGACGCAGCTTTTCTACCAGCAACTTCCAGATTTCTATAGATTTTACTCACGAGATCCCGGGAGACAATGCAGTCGAAATAATGTTTAATCATTCAACAAATTTCAGTATCTTCAATTTCGCGTAAAACACTCGAAAAATCAGTACAATTTTCGCGGCTGGCAGGTTAAATTAGAGTGCCTTAAAAAAAAAAAAGCTCCTGTGAAACGCGAATACCATTAATTTGTATATATCCAGGCGTTTGTAACTCGAGTGAAAATTACTCGAAAAATTCAGACCTTCACCAGCCAGGTAGGTAATTGTAAGGAAAACAAGCAAAATGAGAAAATGAAGTAACGCCTTGAATTTTCCAACTGGTTCAAAGCAACATTATCTCTTAACTTCCGGGCGGGAAAAAAGAAAAGTGGCATTTAAGTGCGCAATGTAAATTTTTGATGAAATTTTCTTTCCCTTAATGTACAATTACGTTATTAAAAAATAACTTCGTTTACTCAATCGTGCTAATACGTGCCAACACGTGAGTAAATAATTACGATCAATATTCGACATCGGAAACGTGAATCGAGGGATGAACGGCAAATAAGCCGATTGCAGTTACGGATCAAATAATAACCTTCAGAAAAATATAACTCCGCGAAGCTTTAATACAGTTTTGGATGAACGTAGGCTTTAAATAAAACCTGATTAACATCTAAAAGGGGCCGCTTGTTAATTCGTAATTGGGTACTCGTTTCCGGGTAAAAGTAGGTATGGTACTTAGGGTTCCCACTGCCTGCACGCGGTCCCGGTGGTTCTAAATGCCGAACTAAACGGAGTACAAATTAATAATAATTAAAGTAGCTTAATGAAAAGACGCCCTATCCTCCCATTACCGCAAATTCCAAAATTCTGCTTCTCAAAATACGAAATTGTTACTCATGAGAATTCACAAAAAAATTCTTCATTACATTGTTATAAAAACTGTAAACAGGTTACACCTATACTTACCACCTAGCGTTATCATTTCAGTTATATCTGAAGCCGTTATTGTACATGTACTTAGATAATTAGAATAATTCATTATCTGCCAAGTATTATAAGCTTTTATTATTCAAAGGTCACAATGTTCTCATGGTTCAAGTATAACTTTTACCGTAATAAACACAATAATCCTATCTATTATCCATGTAGGTACATGCATATAGCGAAGTGGGGGATTATTCTCGAGTAGACCGGTTATACTATATTTTATAATATATTCATTAGCTCATTGCGCTGTCTATTCACGCCTATGCATACATATGTACAATGTACATAAATACCGTGTATAAATGAATACCCATGTCGCGTGACTAAAAGCAAAAGGGCCTAAGCGTCAAAAAAAACATTTTTTTTGCGACTATGCCCAAAAGTTCTTACGTTGCATGTAAAAGATTTTGGCACTAAAAAATCGAAAATTTTTTTTTGCGCTTAGGCCCTTTTGCTTTTAGTCACGCGATGTGAAATATCTCGTTGCGTAGATTGTTACATTCACACACGCATATGAAACATAGATCGAGATAAACGCTAGATATATCAGATCACGTTCTGACTAAGAGAAGGAGGATACAACTCTTTCCCTCTCTCTCTATATGTACAATATTATATATATGAGATTGATTAGATCGTTACATTACACCACCCCATCAATCCGATGAAGTGACTGCCATGGTTCGGTTTGTCACTATTATATGTATTAGCTGCGGACGGATCGACCAGTTATTAGTAATGATTAGTATTAAGAATGACAGTAGCACAGAGTGCTGCAACAGGTCAGAGACCTTAATTTTCCGAGCTAATAAAAGCAGATTATTATACTATGCCCAGTATATACAACGGGCTGTATTCCATTAGATGATAAATAATGGTTATCGCTTAATCAAAGCTTGAATCCGTCGGGTAATCAAAACGTATTATATAAATAAACAACCATATACTATAATTAATTAATTAAACAAATGTTACGTACGCAAAATAACCCAAATTAAAGAAAAAAAAACAAAAAAAAAACCTTTATATGCATGCAGGTAGGTGATATAGAGACTTATGATTTATAGGAGAAAATACTTTTGTCAGAAATTGTCAAGTGATTTATAAATGTTGTAAACTAACGATTTCGTGGTAAAATTAGGAAAAAAAAAACAAAAACATAAACTGAACGACTGCGTCTTCTGCGATGAAAAAATGTGAAAGAAAAAAACTTTTTTAGAAATCGATGTATAAAAATTCGTATCCGCCCCCAACGTACTCGTATACGACTTTTGATTCTACTTATCAAATTTCTTATGATTTCGACGATTTTAGGCGTTTTTCTGATTTTAACTACGTCGAATGCGGAACAAAAAAGTTATTACACACTCTTTTGTCATTGAAATGGCCTTTTTCGTGCTTACGTCCTTAGGCCATTAGCCACGCGTTATGTTTAATTCTTTTTATTGTGGGGAGAATATTTCCGAGTACATACAGGGACGGAATTCATGCGCGCGGGGATGTATAATTGAAGCGGGTATAAATCTGTGTGATAAAAGGTCAGTCGGGGGGGGGGGGGGGGGGGGGGGGGGGCCGGTGGTATATGAAAATATATCGCATGCGTTACACATACAAGTATGTTGTACATACATGTACATACATATATCTGTATATATCGTCTCAATCCTTCGATCGTTGTGTAGATTTTCGTTGATCCAGTATATGGAGTATAGGATTGGAGGTTTGGTTTAAGCCCCCTTTTATTCGCTCCCCGGGGGAGGTGCGGTGGTCACGGTATTAAATACTACCCGTCGTGGGGAAAAATTAATCGCGAAGGAAAAAAAATGCAATTATCGACATTTCGGGAAAGTGCTCCTTGAACTAATGGGAGCTCGGAGAACTCGGGAACTCAGAAGCTCCGAGAACCAGCCAGGAAGACAAGGGGTTCCGGCCAGATGCTCCTCGGAGGGTGTATCTCCCTAAATTCCCCCCCTTTTCCCTTTTCCCTTTTCCCTTTGGCCCCCGTATCCTGCAGGTCTCTTCGTCTCCTCATCTCCTCCGCGGCATATCTCTCGTTCTCTCTTTCCCAAGATACAAGGGTTTGACATTAGCACAGAGTGGAAGTTGCCGGGTTGAGGGTATAACGGAGGGACTGAGGGACAAGAAAAGACGAAACAAAGGAACAACGCAATAAAGCACAACTAAGGTCGAGTCTTAATCAATAACATTTATTTCCAGAACTCTGTCCGTCCGTTTGTCTATTATGGGAATGACATGAGAACGATAAATATCAATTTTGAGTAAACGGTTGATCGATTGACTCAAAATTTATAGGCGTAATTGAAAATGGACTTTCGAAAAGTTCAAAATGATTCGTGATCGTGTCAATGTGTTTCCCGAAACTAATAAAATCTCACCTCCAGATCGATAATTCGATGAGAATTAATGCAGGGGTTATTATTCACCATTGCATAGCAAAATATGGAGAATTTGAAAATTCTTTATCCATCTCACAATCAGTCACGTTTGTTTTACATAAAAATCCACGTTAAAGACGTCCAGAGCACCAAGATGAAGATAGTTTAGTATTGAATTCGATATTGGATTTTATATGCCCCTTCAAACGATCAAAACTCTGCATTACGTCAATTTTGATTACTAAATTTTGCCCGAAAAATCGATTTTTGAATATTCTGAGGATCCATTGTCAAATCCGATGCTACATTATCTTGGTCCTAGTATTCTGAAGACCATCCTAAAACATGGATGTCCTGCAAACACGATTGGAACGCGAGGATTATTTTGAAATTCTCTAGTATAACTTGTCACACGTAACTGCAAAGAACTCTAATATTGTCCGTTGATCCATTTTCAACAGCACTAACGTGATTCAGAATATTTAGATAAAATATCAATTCCATAAGATGAATAAAAAATTTCTAAATTTAGTAAGATTTTGCCTCGAGACTGGAGAACGAAAAGCGAAACTTTACTCCCGGAGATTTTGATTTTAAATTATCATTTCAACACTCGAGATATATTCGATATCGCTGTAGATAGCGAAATGCATTTGTCCACCTATGCACGGGCTCGCGAGACAAGTTTGCATAACGTTCATTTCCGCAGGTGTCACGTAACGATAGAAAATAGTAGGAGAAGGAAAAAAAAACGAAAAAAGAAAAAAAAAATAGAGAAGAAAAATCGAGGCAATACGGATTAGTTTGGTACGATTGGCAATTAAGACTAGCGAACCCAGAGCTTTCAACTACCGCTATAGGTACGGTTACCAATTTCGTTCGTTTCGTTCAAAAAAGTACAAAAAACAAAGTACTCCGAAAAAAAAAGTTAAATTTTCTCCCCGCACCTCGGCAACTCATCGCTTATGGTTACCAATCGTGTTTTCGAAAGTTTCCAGAATCACTTCAGCTACCCGTGAGCCATAAACTTTGAATGGTGGAATAGAACTGACTGAAACTGCCAAAGGGTGTACAGGCTTTCGCGTTATAGTGGATGTGAAATGACAGTTGAGCTCCAAAGAGCACGTTCGAAATTATCTAGGGCTGTATTTCGCCCCAATGTCTTTCCCCTTCGTTTCTCACTCTTTCTTTCTCTCCATTATTCTGTTTCCGAGAGGAAAATTGATGACCTCGAGGTACGTACGTTGATGTTTAAAAAAAATTTCAAATCTCATCGCATTCATTCGTCATGAAAATAATTCTCACACTCTTATCGAGTCCTTCGCGAAAAGGCAATTCGTAAACTCGAAGTTGGCAAAACGATATTTCGGGGATTTTTTTCTCAAAATGAAAGAAAAAGCGCGGACAAAATAGGCTCACTGAGAAAATAAAAAGTTTCAGATAAAGATTTGAATCGCTAAAGATCTTCGAATTCTATGACTTGAAGTTAAACGTCCTTGCCTATAAAAAGTACGATAATTCACGGGGCTAAATGGGCCCCGTGAAAAATGTTCCAAATTCATTAGAACTGGAATACTTTTCGATTTCTAACATGACGCTAAGTAAATATGTATATGTACCAAAGAACTGGGGGCTCTTGAAATAGTAAATGGATGAAGGGATTCCATTTTGCTCGCCTGTCCCCTATTCGAAGTTAATAATGATAACACAGTTCGAAATGATCCGTGATAATGAGGTGGGTAATAGGTAAGTAAAGAGTATGCATAGCGTGATCATGTTATTGTTAGTTGAAACAAGGAGAAGAATAATAAAAGGAAAAACCGTAAAAAAAATACTCGCACTTGCCAGTTATCTAACAATTATGTATAATCGTATTATTTAACCTGAACGCTGGTCTAGGACGTTGATTGGCAAGGGTTAGCAAATATTAATCAACTTTGCAGATAGTCGAGAGGTTTCTAGCGTTTCATTTTGATGCAGCAGTAACCTCTACTTAGGTAAATTCTCTTCCTGCTTTAGTCTGGTATTGGGATTTGAATATAGGTATTGAAATGCTAATAACCCGCAATTTTCCCCATCGGGTAATTTCGCAAATTCCTTTGTCAAGTTGTAAAGCTATAAAAGAAGGTTCGTGCGATATGATGCAAGCACTTAAAAAACGTTCTCAGTGAGTCTCGAGTCGAGCTTTTATAGTTGTACTCGAAAATTCATACCCTCGTCAAACTGAGCCGTTTCAATAGTGAAACGGGAATAAAAAGTAATACGTATACCAAAAGAAGAAAGTACCAAGCTCGAAGAATTGTACAAAGTACAAAGTGAAATATGAAAGCTTTTGCTCTTCTACTGACGTTAGCGTTCGCCTCTCATTTCGTGGATGTGGAAAGTGTAAGTAGACAAGTTGAAACATTGGATATCAAGTGACTCGAACTATAAGAGAAAGGATCTTCGTGGAAAATTATCCAGCCAGACAAAACAGATCGCGAGTTAAAAACGAACCGAGAAACAGTCAGGATCAGGATAAAGGATAAAGCTCATAAAATAAATTTGAGAATAATTTTTTCGCGGTAACAGAATATGGGAGTAAAACTATAACGTAAAGATCTCCAAGTTTGAAACTCTAAGGGAAGAAAACCGACTGGGATGATGAGCCCCATGGTGAACTCATGAAAGAGGCAAAAAGTAATTCTAAGCCGCGAAACAGCAACGGTCTAAATTGCAGCACGTGACTCAATTAGAGTGCGAGCAAAACAGGAGGATTGCTTTGCTGCTTTTAAGAGGGGAGCTAGGCTTGTTCAAATTTCATTTTAACCCCGTGTAGTAATGCCAACGACGATAATGAGCCCTGAGACGAAACATAATTAACGTCATTGGAATAATGAACATGCTTGATAATTTCCAAACGTTTATTTTCCCCCTTGTTTTTTCAAGCGACTGACACTTGCGCAGCTCACCAACGGTATCAAATCGATGAAAAAGGCTTGCTTGGCAAAGAGTGGTGTCTCGAAAGGTACTATTATTACAATTATTATACATGTCATCATGAATTTATTTTTTGTCGATGATTAAGACCGTTTTCTTAAACCTTTGCCTGCCTGCCTACACACATCATCTTTGTGGATTTTTATTTTACAGAACTTGTCGAAGCTGCGCACAACGGTGACTTCGCCGAAGACAGAGCTCTGATGTGTTTCTACAATTGTGCCATGAATATGATGCAGACGGTGAGATATAGATACGCATCACACATTTATTCACTCTTTTGCTGAATAATCATATAGATTTTGTTTTCACCAGAGTTAGCAATAAACATGGTACGCGTTCGTATCCACCGCGGTGTGGACATTCGGTTTTTTTTTTAATATCCATTTTTCATTGATTAATTTACCTTTTCATTCCAATATGACGAACACTGCCCGAATGATCATATTCCATGATTACTCATATCGAGAAGCAATAAATAAAAACCTTTCAAACACACGACCGTTGATTAATCCGCACTAGTATCAACCATGGGTACCTAATACACGAACCAGAAACATTTGTGCACATAAAACCTCTTCGAATCCATATCTTAATTCAACCTAATGAATGGAATTGCTAGTCTCCTTGTCAGGAATAATACGACGCGGATCCGAAATTGCTATAAGCTGAAATTTTTTAAACACCATTATGCGATTTAGACAGTGGAAAAGCTGAGCCTCACCGAGAAATTTGCTTTTTTTTTTGCTTTGTTATACGTTTTTCATGTTCCCTTCCTACCGGAGTAACAGTTTAACTTGTAATTACTGCAATAATTCATCGAGTACAGTAATGTAACCTTACCTCAGTTTTTATTTCATTTTTTATAATTTTTTCTACAGTTAAAGAATGGGAAATATGACCAGGCGCTCGCTGACCGCCAAGCAGATGTTATGTTGCCAGAAAATCTTGTCGCCCAAGCAAAAGCTATGGCAGCAAAGTGTGCGACGGAAGGTAATCTATCAATTAGTTTAATGGTAAAATGATTAATTATGCTCCGATAATGATACGCGTATTTATTCTCTCTTTTCCCTTGTGGTTTATAGTAACTAGCGACGATGGATGCGAGGGATCTTGGCAATACGCTAAGTGTAACTGGGAGACAGATAAGGAGGTGAATAACAGCATTCATAATTCCTAATGTGTTTAACGATTAATGATTCTGAGCAGAGTTGAAAGTCATATCAATTAATTTAGTAATTCGATAACCCGTTTGATAATTCATTATACTCTCGTAATTGTACTTGTAATTGAACCGAACTCCTGGATGAATTTTGCAGTAGTGGAATTACAATTCTAATTATAAATTAATTCCACAATCCTGATTACATGAATACACCTGATTCGATTTTGACATTTTTTCGAGAATTTCAGATTGTCTTTTTTTTTTGTTCTCAGGTATTCTTCTTCCCGTAATTGGTGCGATCGTGTACTCATCACTTCAGTCGGGAAAAGCATTATTTAGAATGAGAAAATATGAATAATTGTACATAAGTATATCACCAGTTCCTTACATAAATAAATTTGAAAACATAAAAAACACAGAAAGAAAGAAAACACGATTTCAACTAACTGTTTTCCAATTAAACGACTGAAAAAAACTGTTACGAATCTGCTAGGAAATACATGAAAATATTTATAAATCGAATGAAAATATGTCAAAAGTTGACCAAAATTATTGTTTATAAATAATAAGGGTAATCGGATGATCCACTATTCGATATAAGGAGACAGAATAAAAATTTACTCTTCGCTCGATGGAAAAATTTGAGATTATTGAGATAGATCAGAAGTTCATACGACGTTATAGGCTCGTAAAAGACGATAAAACTAGATGCTTGAAAATAGTAGGTCGATTGTCTATTGTTTTCCGCACGTGGATATAATATAGTATATGGTCCCTATCTTTTCCAACGTGAAGTATCGTGTTACGATATTCTCAACAATACGGCTATTAACCCGAAGAGCCTTAGGTACCACAGATAGACGAGACCTTGCACGGTGTCACACGTTGTGCAAAACGAACTAGATTTTTTTCAAAATTTTTGCCACTCTTGTACTTGCTCCAAAGAAAAAAGAAAACTACCTAATCATGCTCTATTTTTTTCAATTGCCACTTCCATTTCCTAACAATGAATTATCACGACCAAATCAATTGTAAGTATATTATTATAACAAAATAACAGAAAAAAAAACATAAAAAAAAAACGTTGAATAAATTATCATTATTACAAGATGATGACGTCTTTTTGGAGATACCATAAAAAAAATTGGCGAAAACTGTAGCGAACCGTAAAAGTGGCCACGGAACAATATAAGTCGACATCCTCTTACGGCCGGAAGTTAGAAGTAGAAAATTAAGGCAGTTGTCGTCGTCGTCGTTGTCGAGTGTGGCGAGCTTTGCAAGGGGAAAAAAGAGAAGGTGCGTGAGAACTTGAGAACAAAGTTGGGAAGCTAAAGAAATGACGGCAAAAGTTTCCCGTTGAAGATTTAAAGTCAAGGGCGAACCAATCAAAGTGTTTGGCCTCCGGGGTGACATTGATTTTACGAGGTGTTCCAGACATTGAAAAAACTGTATCAGACTTCATAGAATCCATTTTTAAATGCCTCCTAACACGAAATTTAACGATACTATATAATTATTCCGTCATTTGCACATCCCGTATAGATAACCTTTACAAAAATATATTATGAATGTAATATGTACCGAAACGACACAGCAGCAGCAGCAGCAGCAGCAGTGAGTTGTTAAGTCGTAATTTTTCATTCAACATTGAAAATTGCTAACGCCCGCGAGCTGTAGAGTATGAAAAAATTAATTTACCTGTGCGGCTATTAGACAGCCCGGCAATTTTATCTGACGTTCAAATCGTCAGCCACGTAGATATACTCAAGTTACGCAACTATACAGTCGCTAGATATTGTCACGCGAATTAAAGGGATCTTTATGTAACCTTTAATTGGACCTCCCTAGATTCCTGCAGCTGCTAATTTTCTTACTTCCTAGTCGTATTATATTCGAACAATTCATTTCCTAACGCATCTTACTTTGGTGCATATCAATATTTTCTACCAATACCCGGATTTCGTTTTTCGTTCAGAATTACAGGATCATTGGTGATAGAATTGTATAGGTCTCGGGCAACTGGATGGAGATGGTTAAAATACATCGCGAGAAAAAGTAAAATTGATGTAGGTATCTGCAGTCTGAAGAGGTAATTGGATATCAGCGAAGAGGAAAGATACGAAGCTGAGATACAAACAAAATGAAAAAACTCGGATATGTTTTTGATTATTTACGCGAATTATTTTCAAATTAATTTACGTAACGTGACGAAGAGGGGGGGGGGGGGGGGGGGGGGGGGGGGAGGGGAGGATATATGTACGTGTGCAAAGCACATGCGATGTCGTGTCTATGTATTTCCTGTCGCGGAATCCCCGCCTTTGTGTGTCCTATAGTGTGACTGACTGATTACTACGTCATAGGGATCACGGATGAAAATCGTATAAATGCAGTAGCGTCGAGAAACCATTGAATCAGTTGGTAAATACGGTTTCTATCGTGCGAATATAACAAGTAGTCGAAATTTTATAAACCTCTCTGCAGCTATGAAGGTGTTCGCGTTTTTATTCCTCGCTGTATTCCTCGTCGTTGAGGTAAGTAACTATTTTTCTAAGAAGACAATAGACCACTGGATCACCATCCCTTGAAGTAAAAATGGTACAGGGTCTACATTTTTGGGATTTGAAATGTCTCGTAGTATTGCTTCGAATCAAAAACATTGTGGCAAAAAAAAAGAAATCAAGAATAATCCTGTACCGTTTTTATTTCGAGGGAAAGCTCTGCTGGGTGTTCATATTGTCTCCCCTCAAACAACTCGTAAGATAAGAAAAATGACAAAGTGACATCGCTGCAATTAAATTCTTGAAATTAAATGTGAAAAGTTCGCGAATCATTCGACGTGGTATACGTAGAAGATAATAACGTGATCAAAAATGTCTTTGAGATATTCATTTCATTTTTTTTAGACAACCGCTGCGAGTTCTGAGGAACTCATGGAAGACCTAAAGAAATGGGTTGATGAATGTGGCAAAGAATTAGAAGTTCCAAAAGGTGAGAGACATTACTGAATTATACGTTTTTCGCTTTCAAACTTCGATTTTCTACATGCTAATGCATCGGGATTGAATAAATTCGGATAGTAAAAGTGTGATACAAATTTTGAAGAATGCTTTTTGAATAACTCCCAACTCCAGACACGTTAACAGTCTCAAAATACAATTTTCTGGTAACTATAATACTTTTGTATTGAAAAAGAACCGACAAATTTTGTCAAACGTATTTTAATTCGTTAAACTTTATCGAAAGAGTTTAATGAATATTTATAGCAGGTAGGTATGTACGTACTTTGAATATTTTTATACTTCAGTAAAATTGATTTGAATTTCAATCAACGCTTGGAGAAGAATCGCTGGTGATTTTTCCCCGCGTGGCTTAATCAGTTTCGGCTGTATACATATTGAATTCTATAAAGACTTTGTTCAAGCTTCACGCTTTGTTCAAATTCATGCTCCGAAGCAAAGTTGGCGATTCGCACTATTGTTATAAATTTGAATATAGAATTTCTACACGGAGAAAAACAATTTGCTGAACCAAAAAAATATCGTTCGAGTGTGCAAAATGTGCAGTTACGGGTGGCGAAATAAGTTATTGCTTGGGACAACCAAACATTTTTTCAGAACAAAGAAATCATGTTTCCATCAACTAATTCTTGCTCAGGTTGAATGCGCGATCGATCGCTACAGCAAATTTTCTTGTTTGGAAATATTCAGTCGACCGAACAAATCATTTTTGATAACCCGAATGAATATGGATTCCAGAAAAAATGGAGGCATATCAATCCATGACCGAACCTTCAACCGAAAAGGTAGAAACATGCGTAACTGCCTGTATACTCGAAAAGGCAGGACTGGTAAGTACGAAGGGACAAACTATTGAGTTACAACAAAACAGCCTCGAAAACAGCTATCGCGAATTCTCTGTACTATTCTTAAATGCATTGTTTCAAAGATGGAAGACGGAAAGCTCAAGAGCGACAAGATGAGCATTTTCCTGGACGCACACAAAGATAAAGAAGGGATGAAAAGATTGGAAGAAATCGTTGAGAAATGCCACGAGAAAGGTATGAAATTTCACAATAATCACTCAATTATGTAAGAAATTCAAAGTTCCCTTTGAAAACTATTTCTCATTCTATATTTTCTTCTCCTTTTTTAACATGTAGCCAGTCACGAAGAAGACAAATGCGCCGTCGCCGGCACCTTTGCAAAATGCGCTTATGACGAAGTCAAAGCTGCAACTGAATAGATTCCAACAAAGTGAAAAAAAATTAGGGATGCAGAAATCTGCAGCGACTGTACATCCCGATAATTATTGTACGACAGTTAAATGTTGACTAACTTTAAGAAAAAAGGTATGTGAAAAGATTGTGAAAATATTGAAAAAATTCATTGATATGCAATGAATATGAAATGAAATTAAAAAATTGATGACGGTTGTCAAGAAACGCACTTGGAAATTCTTCAACCACTTATTATACCTTCACATAGTATATGGATTAGCAAAGTTTTGTAAATTTTCAAGTGTCTCTCTAAATGAAATGTCGTAATTAATTACACAACACGAGTGTGAATTAAATTTCGTCATTTTAAAGTAGCTTCGTTAGTACGAGCAAGTAATTACTGTAAAGTATACTATACTATATGCATTCTCGACTGGAAGTTGAGAAACAAAATAATTATATACGGACCAAAACGCGTTTGTAGGTATATTATCAAAAATTTGATATTTCGCATATTTTGCACTCTCTGATGTGAAAGAATGAAAAATAACGGTTTGAAGAGGAGTCGATTTTGCAAACGAACAATCTACAAATAAAATATTTCTTTATGTTACCAAAACACCGATATTTCTAATCGATTTTCGTTACTGAGTGATGCTGCAGACGCGGCGTATCAAATACGTGCTGATGGCATGGGCTACTATAGAGCATAACTCAATCAAATTATTGTAACAAAGTTAACCGTCACTTCGGGTGAAGTGAGAGGAAAGAGAATGAGAGGAGAGAAGCAGCGAGTCCCCGAGATATAGACGGTTAGAATGCCTAATGTAATTGTTACTTAATTTCGGGAAAAGTGATGACACCGCGCGTATACGTCCTCCCCTATATATGCGTATAGGAAAGTATGAAAAACCTATATGCGACTCTTCCAAAAGCGTATGAAAATTCGGTTATATGTATACCCAAGTTCGAAATTGTCTCTTTTTCGAATCATCAATGTTTATTACAAAAAAAATCATGAAAAGAAATCATGAATCACGATAGACATGAGTCGCCGAACGTTTTATCCAATTTTTTATAAATTAACGGAAGAGTTGGACGAGTGAAAAATATATTTGAAAAGTATGAGGAAGAGGCATAATATTAATAATAGATTGAAATAGTATAATGAAAAAACAATGAAAAAAGAAAACGAAAAAAAACACTCGTGTCTGTCGCCTCCATCACTATATATACAGCAGTTCCCATTAACGCACAAAAGATCACGTAAAGGGTTCGTAAAGTAAAGAGCGATCGACGCTCGAAGTGCTAATTAGAATTGATTAAGCAGTTAGCGTCTAGTTCGCGTCTCGTGCGCGCGTGGAGGCAAAGTAAACGTAAGCCTGCGAAAGCGGAGAAAAGAGACAAAAAGAGAGAGAGCGAAAGAGACAGAGACAGAGAAAGAGAAAGAGAAAGAGAAAGAGAGATATCGCAAAAGGAATTAGAAGAAGAAGAAGAAAAGAACGAAAAATAAAGAGTCGAGAACGGGAAATAGAATAGAAAACTGAAATAAATTCTGCAGACCATCGCGATTACAATATTCCGCAGATTTTCGATGAAGTTAAAGTTCGAAACCTATTAGTGTAACAGAATTTTTTGAAAAAAAATTCGTTACTTCATGACTCGAATGATGTTATAGTTGTCGAATTATAGTAGAGGTAGGTGTATTTCACTCAATTCGAAAAATTATGCACCATATCAAGAATTTTCACCGATTATTTTCTTATGGGTTAACGTTACGAACTTGAACCTCCTAATTTTCATCGATCTCACCAAATAGCTATGCAACTTATATCATCGTGGCACAAACCTAAAGGAACACATATTCTCACAGAGTGACTAGAAAACCAAAGCAACATAGACCCGAATAGAGAACTAGGAAAAAAAAAAAATAAGTGTTGGGGAAAATAGGAAAGCATCATAAAACGATAAAATGTTGTAATAAAAGTAAGTGGCGACCGTTCGCGAAGTGTATAAAGACCCTAAGCTGCGTTTAGCCATTAGATTGGTGGCGCCGTGCCGAGCGAATCCGCGGATGGTGTAGATAGGTAGGTAGATATATATATATATATGTATGTGGCAGCGTGTAGCTGATATGGTCCATCCGGCGTCGCTCTTCAGTTTGCGATGTCGCGACGGCGTCCCCCGATATACTATATATATACTTGCCTCACATTTCTCACGTGATTTTAGATGATGATTATTCTTATTATTATTATTATCATTATTATTATCATTGATTACTCATCGGGAATGACGCCCGCCGTCGTCCGATGTTTGCTATAGGAATAAGGAAATAAATTCCCGCAAATGATTAGAAATCAGAAAAGAATCAACTCAAGTACACATAGTATAATAATATAATAATAAGTTGTACACGAGATTCATTGAAAAGTATAATTAATCGAACGGTATATATATATGTATGTATATTTGATCGAGAGATTCACTTCCGTTTGGAATAAATCACGTTCAACTATGTAGCAATAAAACTAACTGAACTGCAGTCCGTGCCACCGTTTCATTGAATCCAATTCCGTTTTATTGAATCAAGAAAACGTTCAATCCCCGGAATATTTCATTGCCAGATTCTTCGACGCTCGCTTTCCTATCGGTAGAATAAATTTCAATTGATTCGAAAAATTCCTTCAGTCGTCACCGCACTTGATATTCAAATTCTCGACCAAACTATGCGGAGAGCATAATCGTCAGTGAATATAATTAGAAAAAAAAAGAATGTCTAATTATTACAGAATGTATATGAATTATTAGAAATAATGGACCAAAATTCTATTCCATAATTTTTATATTTATCTGCGAACATCAACAAAATAATATTTCGTCGGATCGTTATATATATCTCGAGGGATATGCTGACTCGACGTTCAGGAAAAGTTTCTTAAAAACTGAAAAAGTGATATTCGCCTCGGATATCCTCGACGTCTAAACTCTGTCTTTATATTTTTTTTCAATTTATCTTCATTCCTCAAGTTTCTTCATTCGCATTTCACGCGCGGAACTAATTAGACCTACCATGAAAAATAATTCCAAGGACATCAAGATCCTCATGGTCTCCGTTAGAAATATAATTGACTAAAACACGTACGCACCAAAAGGCTATATCTCTGAACCGAGTTACGACGGATATACCATACGCCATGGAGGTCCATGCCCTGTCTGTGTCTCTGAATCGATTTTAGGCGCATAGAGTATGGTGCCCACGAGGTTATATGTATTCAAGCTCTCCCAAGCGCCTGTTCAAACCAGAGATATCCAATAATTCAAAAACAATGAATCAATCGATTGATCATCGAATCATCATTCGATCCTCTTTCTTCAGAAATACGGTATCTTTCACACGAATTCATCAAATTTATCAACTACAAACATCAATCCCTTCTGCAGTCTCATATGCATCGCTGAAGCGATTAAACCAACAAAAAAATCAATAAATCAATGAATAAATCAAGTTTCTTTCGAATGTAAATTGTCAGATCAGATGATTATCAAACTCCGGAATAATCTACGTCCCTGAAATCTCGTATCATCTTAATGTTCATGAGATTAAAATTACTATTACAATAATCCTGGCAATAATAATAATAGTAATAATAATAACGGCTATCATACTTTCGCGAGGGGGGCAAGTCGAGGTGCGGGCGTTTTCGAGGGGGTTAGAGGATAATTATTGCGGGCTGTTCCCTACCCGAATAACTGGCTGGTTTATTAGCTGTCGTTTGGTAGTAAAGGTAAACTAAAACTGAAACTAAAACTGTGAAACTGTAACGGCGTTGGTTAAGTGCACAGAATTATTACCGCCCTGGTTGCTCTCCAGCGCAACGTATAACGTATACCTCTGGTTTATGGTAGCTGGTATGTACCTATACATATGGTGTATACGTGTATGTAATATCTATCTACATATACCGAAGTACCTGCAATTTGAAGGGCCAAAAACAACCAACCCCGTAGTTATTAGTTAGTGGACAAGTTATACCCATACCGCGGTGGAAACTGTAATTATCTTCCAAAACGAATCCTTTCCTAATCACGAGCCCTTCGTATACAGATGAAGAAAAACACTTGAAAGTCAAATATGGGGAACCAACAATTCTCTTTTGAGGTTTACTCCACTTAACACTCTCGAATAATGGAAATCCACGCGCAGCTAGTACAAGCACTTGGGAATTCCACGAGACTAATATGACGAACATACGATGATAACAATTATATGTGCGAAAACCAAAACAGGAAAGATTTATACCACATGAATTTTGCAGTGAAGACGATAACAACGTCGAGAGTCGAGCGGGTACAAAATTTATATGTACTCAATTATTCTTGTTTTCGATGAAAACAGAAGTAAAAAAAAAACAACAAAAAATAGAGGATGAGAAATTTGAATATCAAAATTCAGAAACCAAAATCCGTGGCAATGGCGCGAGTTTCGGAAACATGCGTAATAACGAGTCACAAAGCGTACTAGCCATCCCCGTCGCCCTGTGTATATACCTGGGGCACGTGTTCCGACGACCGGTCCCATGATTTATGGATACCATGTGGAATTCGAACAATGTTAATTTCACGTGGCATACCAGACTCTCTCTCTATATCCTCGTACCGCGAGAGAGCAAGCGAGGAAGGAAGGAGCACCGGGACGGGGACTAAACTATGCTCGAACGTTGTGGCCATAATAACTGAGCCGGGATAAACTTTTGGGCCAAAAGTTTTCAATGAATTGAGAATTTACTGTTTTGTCCTCTGTATACCCGAAACTCTGAAGTTGACAATTGAATGATAATATATTGATACGTACAGTTATATCATATTATTTAAAATTATATTCATCGTCAAACTACTACCTGAAAACTATCATTTTTATTATTTTTAATATTCGTATCAACAGTTACGAAACCCCAATAAACATGTGAATCATGGGTTAAATGTAGACCGCGTAAACCGTCGATTATCGTATCGCGGTATGTCCTGTTTTTTTTTCCTCCACATTTACAATTAGTCATAAATTTCTTTTATAAGTTTCCGATGGTTTCAAATTTTTCCAACCGAATTAAACCCACTAAAAACCCGCTCTGGGAAACCTTCCATGTTTTCTGTATCATGATCAGAATCACCAGTAATTTTTGGTGGATTTCATTTTGATATGAATCGTTTGGTCGCGTTTTGATCTTCGATCCATAAAGTTTGCTATAAATCTGGATGGATAATTTTGCTGTACAATATGACACGTGACTAAAAGCAGAGGGTCGTAAGCGCCAAGGTAAAATTTTTTCTGCGAATATGCCCAAAACGTTTATATATCACATGAAAAAGATTTTGCCACTGAAAAATCCAAAATTGTTTTTTTTTTCACTTACGACTTTCTGCTTTTAGTCATGCGATGTACGTTTTTTTTTTTTTACCGTCAATGAGAATTCTTCTGACAAATACAAATACCGGTCACTTGAGTCGATGAAATTTAACTAAACTCTTTGCGCGCACATGGCGACCAATGATTGGTTTCAAAAATCAATTAAACATGTTGATGTTGCGGTCATTTAATTAACAGACGAATAAAAAAAAAAGCCGACTCAACTCGAGCTCATTCGCGGGTTCTATTTTTCTCATTTCAAAGCGGGTGAAATGTGCTTTTCCAGAACAAAACCTGGGGTTCTTTTTCCACTTTGACTTTATCGTGTAAAAAAACAACAAAAATTCATATTCCTTCATAAGTTCATAAGTATGTTATAAAGCTATATGTATATAATAACGTAGAGGTTTCTCTGTAAGACATAATATCAGAACAGTTTAAGGGTCGCCCGCTGCATCGCATGGGGGATGAGCGAGTAGAACCCGGGTTTTGAACTTTACTTATGAATAAACAAATGTCGGTTTATCACGTTTGCATTATTAAAACGCACTTTGCCACCGCATCAGGTGACTTTACTTAACTCTCCCCCCCACGTATAGCTGTACTAATATAACCGCAGCTGTAATCTGAGGCATTTAAGTGCAGTAGCCAATTTTCACTTTTACAATAAGGTGAAGAAAAATGAAGAAGCCCAAGGACAAAAAAAAAACCACAAAAAAAAACAACGTATAATTACGTCTTGACTGTCGAACCGCAGACACCTATAATACGTGGATTCTACGTAAAAATTTGTTGTTCACTTTCTTTTCTTTTCTTTCTATTCAAATGTGCTATATATAACTCACATTTGAAACATCCGCGTCGTATAGGCCGCGAGAGTGCAACTTTAGTTTTCAATGATCTTCCTAAGGTTCGTACTTCGTATACGCATACAGGAGTAGTCGAGGGTTATCTCGTGGGGTTGACAGGCTATAAGGTTTGTGATAAAGGTAGGATATGTACCCGTTCGTAGTACGGCCAACAGCCACGGTGATAAAACTGAATTTATCTTATCCAGGTGTATTTTCGTATTTATTTACCTGATAGTCTCTCTCTCTTTCTTTTTTTCTCCCTTTCTTTCTTTCTTTCTGTCTCTTTTTCTCTATCGCCTGAGTTCAAAGATCTCTTCGCGACTTGCCGACTAACGCATCTTACCCACATTTTTTTACCGCAGGAATATTTCGAGCGAGGACAGAGAGAGGATTGGAAAAAGGGAGAAACGCGTATACATGAGTGAGAGATTGAAACACGACGTCAAGAAGTTGACGGGACCTTTAACTTTCTCAAATGATAAGAATTCAGAAAATTCGTACCTACCTATCAACGCGATATAGGATGACTACGTTATTTTTAAACCACGACTATTAGAGACGACGAGAAATGCCGAAGATATTACGTGTGACAAAGACTTCAAAAGTCGTACGACGATATATGGTTGAAGTTATGGTACATAAAGGAGATCGTCTTGGAGTGTGAAATGAATTGCGAAAGAAGCACAACATTCCTCTAAATGAATGCGGTCTACGTGAAGAATATATGTAGATGAATACCTAGCTGCATTGTATTAATTGAGCAAATGGAATTGCAGACGATGAATACGACCTTAGCATGGATTGAAGCTGCAGCTATAAGCAGTATGGAAGAAATTCATGCGTACGCTGCGTAATTGATAGTATTACTTCTAAGACGTTGAAAAGGCCGAAGTTTGAATGAAGTCATTTCCTATTTATGGGCGATTCAGAGCGTGATATTGCAGAAGGTGAATAAACGGGAATTGTCATCACATCATCTTACATCATTGAATTCAAAAATTAAAACACAGAATGGACGTTGACACAACGAAATATCTATTCTCCTAATAATTCTCCATATCATGTACTCAGGATTTAGATGCTGCCAAGATCTCAAGACACGTTTCGTCAATTAAAACGATTATATGCAGATTCTCTTGCTCCTCTAACAATATTCTATTCCCAAATGACAGAACTTTGCTCCTGACGTGTTGCCACATCGCATAACGACGTTCCGAACTTACTTCGCTTTCATGAATAATGAGAATCGGCGAATACCGCACGATGATTAATTATATAATCAGAATATAATCAAGAGAACGAAAGTAGAGGCTTCCTTTGTCTTTTTCCGTGCAGTTTAATCGCCGAAAAATTCCACGATCAATCATAATAACAACAACAAAAACAAGAAGAAAGAATGAAAATCTCGTTTACCCACAGAACAGAGGGTATATAAGTGATTGATTCATTCTAAATCGATGAATAATTGACACAGGTTTTTCCGATTGTCAGCAAAGGTGTGTGATCAGGCCAAATACGTTTCGCGTGTAGGACTGAATTTTTCGAACACCCACACGAGGTGAAAACAAGTTTTGCAAAGATAGAAGCGGCAGCAGCAGAGTTCAGGCCGTTCACTTAGCGAACCGCGTGTCGATATAGGACTTTCAAATTTAGTGATTGATAAAAGTTACAACACACCTCGATCAATTGAAATATCTCTCGGCTAGATTCTCATCGTATTTATCTTCCGCGTTGCGCAGATAAAAGTAAACTTGAAAACTTACCATTTGTTGTTGTTTGTTTTGTTGTCTCTCTTTACTTGGACCGACAATGGTGGATTCTTGTCTCGAAAAAATTTCGATGACAGTTCTAACCTGGTCCGCTCCAACTCGATTATTTAATCACAGGTATATTCACAGAGTTATTAACCGCACGGTTTATAATACGCACAGCACTATTGTTGAATCGTGATTATTTTTCTTATGTTTATTTCATCCCCGAAATCACTAGCAACTAATTAAACACCGTCATTATATCACCTGTTGCTTGCTTCTGCAGTCACGCAGAGTACTACTGGATTCTATTCGCTTGTATGTGTCGGATTCTAGATTCTCATACCGCTAGCGCCACCTCTGGAGCGGCTCGAGAAGTTTGAAGTTCGAATTTGGCGCGTAAATATGAACTAGCGATCATGCAGAGAGAAATTCAATTCTTGCGTTGATGTTATGCAGGATGTAATAATGTAATTTCCGTCTACTCATCTTCTTAACCGCCCCTCTCGCGTCTCTGGTCAGAATGATATTCATAAATCGTTTGATATATAAATGAGTAAACAGGGATTCGCTCTCTCCCGCGAAAGATCATCCTCTTGTGAAATGTTACACGTATGTTATTAAATACGTACTAACACAAGTACGTATCTTGCTAAACGTGCTGAAAAACACTCCGTAGTAATTACGAGTAGATATTGGATTGATGAGAGTTAATCCGTTTATCGATAACCTTTGATCCGAGGTGCCTCGGCTATGGCAAAAACAAAAAATCAATCCCGATGACTGGTGATTTACTAGAAAGACGATTTACAATAAACAACATATTTCATGAATTGCTAGAGATTATTTTCTATGGTTTTTTACATTGCGATCGAAAAAATGCTGCATATGGTTTGAAAAACTATTTATTTCTAGTGAAGAATTATTTACACCGATGTTCGCCACGTTCTAAGCACAACCATTCGCTAGGTGGTTCGTAAGACTCTGTTGAAGGGGCATCGGAAAGTCTGTACGGAATGTGCCAACGAGTTTCAATTCCTTGAGCAACTGGTAAATAATTCAAAGGTTGGGTCAATGTGAGTTTTTCTTTCTTGAAAGAAACGAAAATTTGATGGCTCATTTGCCACCGTTTAAACATTGTCTCTAAAGCTGGATCTTTCAGTAAGACTTTATGCTGCCTCATCAAATCACCAGATACAAATTTCGTCTCAGGTCCACTAGCCAACGTTGCGTATAAGAGGCAAGGATCGTCTGATGATCTACAAAATACAAAAATAACAATAATCAATATCATTCAATTCAATGCAACCAAATATTTACTATTTTCCTAGAGGTGTGCGAATAATCCGTAAGACTGAATCGTTTGGCTATATCTTTCCATGATAATTATTGACAGTCTTCGAGTATTTGAATATACTGTGCTGAATGATGCTACCAAACTGTGGATTGACTGAAAAAATGAATCTTACGATTATCGGTATCTCATTATATTGTAAAAAGTAGAAAATTTAAATCCAAGCGCTATTTATATTCTTGAGTAGAAAATTTCAATGCGATTCTGCATCAGGAAGTAAATAGGTACATTTCTCTCATAAAATTCGATCTCCGTTGATGGGTTTGGAATCAGTAGATACCATTTCGTTATTAGAAATAACTTTTCACATTGAACAAATTATTATATTATTTCTAAATTTCTTTGAATATTGTAGTTCTCAGTATCTTGTTCATAATTTAATTACAAGATGATTCGATAAATGATCATGCGTATACTTGTAAATATCAAATCCTAATTACTCGGAACTATTTGCACACCCTTATCTTCAAATAATAAGCTTCTGTGATTATAAAATTTGTAAATAAACTGACGAAATATTTCTATGATAAAAACTCACAGATTATCCGTGAGGAAAAGAAACGAGTTATTTTTTATAAAATTCATACATCGCTGGTCCCAGTTGTACATGTGTTTTCTCCCAAGTACAAGAACGACTTGGTTTTTATCAAGAAAATATCTGACCACGGAGGCTAGCTGAAAAAATAGAACATATTCATAATTTGTAGGATGTCGTGCTAATTGAGATAATTTTTATTGAAAAATTATCGATATTGATCATAGCAAGTACTAAAACATAAACCTGTAAGCTATAAACCTGTTTAGCGGCACCAGAGACCGTATATTTCTTGTTCTTATATCCGACGTTCAAACCGTCTATAACTACGTGGTACGGTTTAGTTTTGGCCACGAAATTTACAAATCTTCTCAATTCAGCTGGCGTTGATTTTGAGTAAACATCCCTACCAACAAGTGCCCTGTCAAGCACCGTCTTAGACAAATGAGAAAAATCTTTGTCTGACAATTTTAGCGGCTCTAGTTGATGAATACAGTTTTGACATACACCTCTGGAACAACAAACGAATGTGAGGGATTAGATTTACAATGGTACAAAAAACAAGGAATGAACTCAAAAATCAGTTGAAAAAATTCAAATTACCCAGAACAACTTCTGAATTTGAAAATGATTGTTTGAGAAAATGTTTGAGCATGTAGATTTGAATAATTCATTCCAACATATTGTTTTCTCGTTATATCATTGAAAACTTCAGAAGCTATGTCCTTTGGAATGATTTAATGCTTTATAAAGGTATCAGAACATTCAAGCTTACGAGTTATTCAATTTAGTGAAAGTCCCATGCCATCCGAATCCTTTGAATACATCTTTTAAGTATTGCATGACCATTTGTTCTGGCATTAAATCATGCTGGGCAATCAAATGGAAGAGCCTTGATATTTCTTTCACACAAGTATCTGGCTCTTTGAAATTTTTTGAACAATAATTCACATAAGCAATGTAGGCCTCTGAATAAATTTTCTTCTGTAGATTTACTGCCTCGTTGAAATATTTCCACCCCATTTCTGGTTCTCCATTGTCAAACGCAGAGACTATGATTGCGGAATAACTAGGCGAAGAAGCGGCGCAAGATAATTTGATCATGTCTAATAATTCCACTGTCTCTTTCCATCTTTTTGTTATAGAAAGTGCTAATATACAGGACTCTGCTGTTAAAGCGTCGAGGAGTGAATGTTTGAGCCTCAAATTGTCATACAAGTTTAATAATTCCTTTTTATCAAGATCGGTGAGAGAATCTCTACTGTTATAATATAGCTGGAAATATTTGCCGATCAATGCCATATTCAAATCATGTTTATTTTCCTGTAAATATTTCCAGTAGGATTTTCCCAGATTTAAATTCGTCGATGCAATACACAATTGAAGAATAGTAACATCGAGGGAGGGTAGTTTCAGCCCCTTTTGGGCTTCTACCATGTCCTTCCTCAACTTTGTCCATTGCTCGTTGTTCAATTTAGGAGTATTTTTCAGCGCTGAAATCATTGGCAATTCTTTCAACTTTCCAAACCATGATTGTCTAACTCTTGGCATAGTTGTGGCGAACATCCTCGAATTCTTCACCGCTATATCGAGCATAGTTTTGTACAACGCCATGGTAAATGCTGAAAAACAATCTTTTGTTATCAATAGAAATTAATTAAAATACAGGAAGAGAATCAAATTACTTTAGTCAATTGTCACTAATGAACAATAAACATTATCACAATTCGAGCATTTGCTCAAATGTTCAAAAATTCCGGTATCACCAAACGAGTCAGGGATTGAAAACTGGCAAAGTTGATACAAGTTTTCTCCTCAAATTCATGCGTATTAACATCGTAATTGATCATCTTGTTCTCGAGAATCCACCATCGGTTCAAAAGCCCAATGTCAATGATCTTGGTATGTATTTCATTCCAGCTAGTTGTCAGGTGGGAACATTTTCTTGTATATAAAGAGACGGCTTCGTCATAGTCGTCTAGCCATATAATAGAAAATAGACCGCAGCTAAAGTAACGAACGAGTCCTTGAGAGAAGGATTTATCGATCATTTTCAGATGTTCCGAAGCCCGTGGATTTCTGACTGAATTTGGTACGAGAGAGAAACGATTGTTTGAGTCGATGACTGCGCTTCGGTAACTAAATTCGTTTGGATTGGACGTTTTCATGTAATAAAAGGCAAAAGTTGCAGCAAAAATTATACTAGATTTTATCGGGTTTGTTCGGCAATCTCTATATGTCGACATGCCAACATTTGCGTAATCTGTGTATAAATTAATGCAACGTGTTGCCCATTTGGTAAATAATTTATGTTTATACTGAACCAATTTCGGGTTACGAAAAAATACAGGCAACATCATTCGAGGGGTTTTTATTCAACGCAAAAATAATGTTTATTTGGTCCGAATGTGTATTTCTTGAGAAACTATGAACTTTTGCAAATTGTTAAACAACTGACTTTCAGCATTGCTGCTTTTCTGTTATAACGATGATTCAATTACAAGTTTTAAACAACAAATGAAGGAACCCTGTTCTCGGCCTATAATTATACTAACAATATTCAACCCCAGGGAATGGAAATACGTGAAATGAAAAGAAAATTAGAAATTACCTAACCTCTCTACGACGACTCGGTTTGTTGTGTCTTATAGGTTATGTAGCACGTGTCAATTCGACATAACCAAAGAATAATACAATTGATAGTTTGTCAAAACTTGTAAATTTGACAAGAAATTCTACAGCTTGTTGAATTCATTGAATGATCAATGACGAGGATGAAACATATCTCACGAAAAGACAGACGCTGCTTATCTTACACAAAGGAAAAAAAAACCGCTTCGTCTCCGCAAAAAAGAAGCGCCGTTTCAATTCGAGCTTCGCGGGTGTCAGGCCGTCCGATTGGTCAGTATTTTAAATTTTTATCACAACTAGTGATAAAAGATGGAGACCTTATTGGTGGTCTGATTCTACTCCGTCACTGTTCGTCATTTTCGTGATGAGGGGCATTGATAGAGTGACATATAAATGAGGAATGCAGAGATTATGCCCCACACGTCTTTCGTTCGTAAACCAAAGCCGATCGTGATAATATGTGGTGATAGATATTAGCGAGTAATTCGCGTGTTGTGAAAATCTAGCGATCAACGCAATCGCGCTAAAATCCAATGAAACCTTTGATCCTCGTAAACTAACTTAAACCTAAGGAATACACGCGTAGAGAATTGAGAAACATGGAAAGTTATACATCGGACTCGAGCGATTCGGACAATGGAGCAAAAACTTTGGACTTGTCATATCTCTCTCTGGACTCTGATAGTGTGAATGATCATTTTGGCTCGGTTAAGAATCCCGAAAACGTAGAGACGGTGTTACTCCATCAAAATCGGCTGACTTACACGCCAGAAAACATAGCAAAATTCACAAACCTACACGTGCTCGATGTGTCGAATTGTGGACTAGACCAATTGCCTGATTTGTTAAGCGATTGCCCGCTGAGTTCTTTGATAGCAAAAAACAACAACCTTTCAAACGAATCGCTGCCAAAAAGTTTCGACGCTTTTACCACCCTTAAAGAATTGAATTTAAGCGGAAATCGACTCTCCGAATTTCCCGAACAAGTTTTGCAAGTTACCGGACTCCGGTATTTGTATTTAGGCGGCAACCACATTTCAAAAATTACAAAAGACATATGGAAATTACAGAGGTAAATGATATATTCCTGTACATACATACATCGGCTGTGATTTCAACAGTATATTAATCCGAATCATATTTCAGATTGCAAATTCTATCAATGGGAGGAAATAGACTGACCGACGTCCCTTCGACTTTGGGTCAATTAACAACCTTACACGCTTTAATTCTGTGCGACAATATGCTCGAGGGTTTACCTCGATCGATTGCTAATTTGAAAAACCTCAAATCGTTGTTACTGCACAAAAATCGGTTGAAAACCTTACCGACCGAGATAATAACGTTAAGATGTCTAACGGAGGTATACATATGTGTAAACGCGGCAATTTACGTATTATGATCTATGTTCGAGTTTTTCCATGTTTTTGTAACGCTACGTCTGTTGATTAGCAAATTGAAGTAAACAAGAAATTGGGATAAACATTTTAGCTAATTGCTAATTATAGCTAAATAATACCCGATAAACTTCATTCTTCCAGTTATCACTGAGGGACAATCCTCTGGTTGTTCGATTCGTAACGGATATGACCCACGATCCTCCGTCTTTGTTAGAATTGGCTGCTAGAGTTATCAAAACAAATGATATTCACTACGGGAAATTGGATTTACCGAGGACATTAGACGAGTATTTGAACAGTGGCCACTGCTGCGTTAATCCAAAATGCAAAGGTATTATTCACTTGTTTTAAGTATTACCATCCCTCACAATGTATTTCCGACTTAATGCTCCTTATAAGTAAGGAAAGTCGAGACGCCTGCCCGCGGCAATTCAAATATCGAATACGATCGGCTTTTTGCTTTGCATATCGCGTTCTTATTGGATCACAGCTGTGAAGCCGATGGTAGGATGTTTTGGTTGCCTACATGAAGGCGTTTTGAATTCCTTGACTTAGAATCAATGTCACAACGCCTGATTAACGGCAACCAAAATATCAATTGATGCTCTCCAACAAGGTCTGTGGGAAAGATGAATAACAAAATTATTTGATTTCGAGATCTTGTTCAACTGGATCGCAAAATATTTTCAGCCTATATTTCGAACTTAAAATTATAAGTAATTCAATCCAATTATCGGCCGGGGTTAAATTTTGTTAAACATTATTGTACTTATCATCGTTTTGAATGTAACCACTGCAGCTAGCACGTTTTTATCTGGATACGTATTTAATGACCCAGCTTAGTAAGCTGCGACCTTTGACCAAATGCTATAATAATAAGTTGAATAGCGTCTCTGCTTAGTATCAATTTCCTCTTAGACTGATAATGTTTTTTTAAATTATATTTATTTTATTCTGATGACTTGTGAAAATTTGAATGACCATCATACCGCAGTAGCGCAGATAACACAAGCTTGTTAGGTGAATTTCATCATGACTAGCACAAAAGTCTTCCGATATTTATCTTGTTTTTCATTTTTTCAGGTGTATTCTTCGACAACAGAGTCGAGCACATAAAGTTCGTTGACTTTTGCGGAAAATATCGAGTCCCGTTATTGCAATACTTATGCAGCAGTAGGTGCATTGATCCCAGATCAACTAGAGATGAAAAAGCCAGCAACGGTATAATGATGCGGAAGGTTCTCTTGGGATGACAATTATCATCTACAAAAAATAAAACACTATGTAACAAACTGACCGAAACGAAATACGTGTCTAATAAGATTAAAAGAATATATCTTATCATTAAAATCTCCAATTAATGTATGTTATACTGGAAACTCCAAACTCCATATGATGTATTTTGTTCCTTGTATACAATTTCCCACGAATCACCTGTATCGAGAAATAATATACAATAGACAAATTGAAAGCATAAATTCAGCAATTCTTAGTGAAAACGATACGCTGATATGGATCAATTTTTAATTATCGAGAGTAATTATTACGTATTGAGTCAGTTTATTAACGAAAGACGGCATAATTAATGTGCGTCATTGCCCAGTCGCCAGACAAGAGATGTGGAGATTCATCATCAACAAAGACGTCAACTATTTGTATGCCTAATTTCCAGTAAATTATATTAAATTTACAGAAAAATTTTGCAGAGAATATCAAATCAATTTATAGATGATATGAGGGAATCAGACGTTGTTACTGAAAAAATTGAGATTCATACCTACTTTAGTAGGTATGCGGTACTGTTTTTTTATTGTAAGAATTGACATGTGATTGTAGAGCGGCTGCTAGTCTGATACAGATTCCTGAATTACTGTGTTTTCAAACTTTATAGCAACAATAATAAATACTCGTAATTATGTGTATATTGAAGAGATCATAAATATATTTATCAATTCATTTCTTTCTGCGTTCATTTTTACTCTTCTGGTTGCATAAATAATACTGAAATAAATTTTTCCACACTGCGTGCGCAAAGTTCGATTTTGCGCACGCTTCGCGTGCATAAAATCCAACTTAACGCGCGCTGTGTTGAAAGATAAAGTTCGATACACGTGCGAAAGATGATTCTCGACTCGTGTGATTATCACCCTCGCTTCGCTCGGGCGAAAAACTTCACACTC
This sequence comes from Ametastegia equiseti, assembly GCA_963989295.1. Lineage (NCBI taxonomy): Eukaryota > Metazoa > Arthropoda > Insecta > Hymenoptera > Tenthredinidae > Ametastegia > Ametastegia equiseti. The sequence continues at coordinate 10,867,171 of OZ022393.1, forward strand.
GTCCGAGAACCAACACTTTCGCACTAGTATCGAAAAGTACTAGTAAACCATTACTGACGATAACTTGGAGGTGTTGAAGATTATATGAATTTTCAATCCTCAATGCTACGTACATCAGTATTTCAGCACATCTGCCATAGTTATTAATTAATAATGAATTGCCTTATTTATCGTTGTTACATTTCTGAATCTGAAAACTTTATTACATTATATGCTACCTGAAGATACGTTCATCGATAGAAATTGGTCATAATTGATTTTTAGCTTTCAAATACTGGATATTACAATATCTGAATTTTAATTGTAGTCGACCGGATTTTTTCACACGCCTGTCGTTTGAGAGAAAATATGTAAATTCTGTAATACTTGAATTATTACTGTATTTGTAAAATTTCAGCATTCTGAATATGACGAATCTAATCACTACCAAAAACTAAATTTAAAAGCTTGACAAAGACTGAGTAATCAGTTTGAAGAAAAAATGCGCGTAACTTGACCGTATATAACGTACAAAAGTATCAAAGAATTATTCAATCGCGGAACTATTGTTAGGTATATATATTTATAGTATACGTCAACAAAATATACCTATTAACATTGATGTTAATATTTTATTGTTAAATAAACCACAAAAATGTACAGTAATAATTATATCATATCGTGTCTCTATTGAGACAATTGATTTTCGCGTAACACATTCAATTGTATGCTACAGTATCCATAGTATCATGTAAAACTAAAAACATTGAAAAAAACGAAACAAAAATTATGTATAATTATTTATATTCATATAATAATAATAATAATAATAATAATAATAATGATAATAATTGCTACAATTATCGTATATGTAATTATATATTTCATGTTTCGCTAGTTGTCGAAGGTTTTATTTTAAACATATTATATAGGCTTACTTTATAGTAATTGTTATTTTATGCAATCCTATGTTATTAATTTCTCTAGTATCATACATTCACAAGTAACATTAAAGATTTTTCGCGAATTTCTTAAATATCATTTCTAGAATATTTATTTTTGAATCTTAAAAGCAATGAATATTGTAAATATACATAAATAGTGGCTTCGCTCGCGAGATAACAACAGACAGTATTAAAATTACTGAATCCCTGAACCCCTTATTCCAATTTCATACTTTGCTTCTGTTTTTCCTTCTTTTTTTTCTTTTTTTCTTTAGGGCCGCAACATTGGAGCATACAATGTTAGGTATATCATAGGCAACGAGTTTCACAACTACCTGTGAAATCTCTGCAACTTGTGAGATCATTTTCGAGCGATTATAAGATATTACAAGCATTTTAATGAACTTTAAAATAACGTACTTCTGAAGAGGATGCTCTGCTTTCATTACGGGGACCAATTCATTCGTCTCAAGACCCAAAATACATAAAAATCAATCAACTCTTGCTGCTTTGTTCAACAATCGATATGAAATTTCAATACTCTAATAAAAAAGTAAGAGTTATTTCATTCTTTACAGTACGCTTGGTCTCGGTACTAAATGAAATCCTCAATTTTCAGTCAGCATTTGCTACAGCGGGCAATTTTATACGCTCTGGCTGAATTTTTAAAGGCTGATTTGAAAATATCAAAAAGTATAGGTGAGAATTGTTCCATTTATTAATAATAACGAAGTTTTACACTTGTTTTGTGTTTCATATACGTACGTTGCACGAGTATATATTATATTCCCATTATCTACCCAAAGTCTTTTCAATCCATTGGATAAATTCGATATCCATTCGGTCATCTGTGTCCGAGATCACGCGTCATACTTGTGTAGAATTATGAACCAGCACTCGTGATATATTTCATGATCGACAGTCAAGTCAGTTCCAGAATAATATCGAGCGCACAAAACACTTGTTTCGGTTCTTATAATTCAGAAATTATTTATAAATTTGACAATACTATTGGACAGACAATTGGAGTATATTATGAAATTTGGATATTCAGGACAAAAATTAACGTGTGAAGTGTCTTTATCGTGTATTATTTATAAATGTACGTGTGTATATATCTGTATTTTTTTTTTTTTTTTTCTTTATCGGTATAGTGATAATTAGCATTGTCTACTGTAATAATAATAATAGTCAATATTATTTTTATAATAGTATTCTTGTTTTTGTCAAGTATTCTACTCACACATAATGTGACAGTATCACCTATGTTTCACCTAAGAGTACAGGAAAAAAGTATTGAATACCATTGGGGGAGGGAATAGTGTAGATCCCATATTTAAAAGACAAAAACAGAAAATATCTTTGACACAACGTGGTAAAGTGTTGAAAATTTATTTCAACTGTAAAAATTGATAAAGATCACACGTATAGTTGATGGATAAATCACAGATCGTCTCAACAATGTATCATTATTGATTGAACTCTGTAATTTCACATTATAATCCAAGGGCATAGCGTTATTCTAAATGATATTCAACAATTTTCTCACCAATATATTCTTAGATACCTGCTAATTAATTCATGATAATAATAATTATAATTCATTCATTTATTTATTTGTTATATAATTATGTATGTAGCATTTTGTACAATTTTTTTCATTCCCACCCCAACTTCTCCTATATTCTTATTCCTACTCCATTTTTAAGAACTGTTTTATTTTTCCCGTTTTTTTTTTTTCCTAAATTAAAAAGTTGTGGAGCTGAACAGACTTGCTATGCAATGTGTCTGCACAACGACCGACAAATTCTAAGCAATATCTCTTTTCTATTTCACACTTCATATTTAAATGAATATTTTTCTAATTTTTACCTACGACTTTGGAGCTTTACCATGTATTTGCATGTTATTTATTATTGTTCGCCTATTGTTCTGCCTTTGAGATCTTCATATGAACTTCATTAATGCTTTTACAATTTCAAGTTCAAGCTACGTAGTCAACTAGCAAATATTAGAGGTGGAAAGCTGCAATCAATCCACTCAGATGTTTGTATTATTGTGAAAATTGGATGAAATGTGTCACCGAGTATCACACTATGAGCTATACATTTCTAGGATTGTTTCCATGTGAAAAACAGTCGTTGATCATCGTAGTCACAAAGCTTTATTTCATATTAATTTACAACCAGAAATAAAGAACATATATTGCTTCTAAATATGCCTGTCACTATCTGGACATAAAGTCTTATATTTTTTTATTTTTCTCTTCTGTTAATTTAATTTTTAGTTATGTTCTATTAGTTATTAATCACGCGAAGTCTTAGAATCTACAACTCCTCTGAACTTAAGTTTCAAAGTTTTACACCAGGTAAATTCAGTGGTAATTATTAATTCATTAATTAATGATCGCGTAATCTTCGCACTCAATTCATGTCAACCTCCTTTTAATAGATAAATATATGTATATATAGATAGGTAGCGTAATTCAGTTCCTCAGACTCACCTAACTCTGTTACTTATGTTACATCCTCTTATGCTTTTTCTCTTCTCTCATCAATATCTAGAAATATTCACTTTCTTACGTACGTCGCACCAATTTATGTATTATGGATTTTTTAAAGTTGCCAGGGTATGCCTATTACTTTGAAAGTAATGCTCAGCTCGTTTCTTCCGCAAGTCAAGAACTTATTAGTATTAGGTACGTACGTGGCAGATGAAAATCTCACGTCGTTATCTCTAGAACGAATGAATATTTTTTTATACTTTATTATTATATATATATATTTGTTTTTTTTTTGTTTTTTTTTTTTGAAAAACTATTTCCAAGCTAAACAACAGGTGATTAGAAAAAACGGTCCGATAGGATCGATATCATCGGTCTTTTTTTTTTTTTTTCAAAGTTACCTCTACATTCTCTTGGAGAAATATTCAAAACAATTGGCGTCCTCGCAGCTCAAAAAAATTACAACATTATCTATAGCTTAAGACTTAATTCTTAGTTACATATGATGTATAGTTTTTCATTTGCGTTAGCAATAAAAATTGATGAAACGCAAATCAAAGATCGAAAAAGTAGAGTGCATTCCGGTCATTCTAAAATTTAGGATCAAGAATATTTGAATATTTACTATTTAGTTATTACAGTAATGAAAGAATGTACATGTTTCAGCGCGGTAAGTTTGATACACACCAAATTTCCATGCCGCTTATATATACTGAATTTTTAATTTTTATTATTTATAGCTAACGATCTTGTTTTTTTTTGTTTTTTATTTTTTTTTCAGTTTGTTTTTTTTTCGCTTTTTAAGATAGAACTTTTTTTCGTCCGTCTTTCTATCTCGCTTTCAACAACCTGCAAGCTAAAAAACCATTATTCGTCAATTAGGTACTTTAGCATTGTTCATAATTTTGTTATTTTTCTCAAGCAATAGCAATTGTTTGATAATAATTATTTCTTTCAGAAAGAACACCTGCAATATTTGTTACGGATTAAAAATAAATATTCGCCTCTCAAACGCGAAGTGTACTAAATGTTGTGAAAATGAAACTACTGATGGATCCCAGGTTCGTTCGATTATCTCTGGAAAAACAGCAACATGGTATATATACAGTGTTACTTTACAATGATCCCTTCTTATGATAATTAGATATACTTTTTCCTATAGCATCACGATATGAAATCACGAATCTAAAGTATCCTTATCTTTTTCTTTTCTTTTCTTTTCTTTTTCCTCCTCTCCCTCTGCGTTTTCATCAGGGTAAGATAGAATGAAGAAGAACTATCATTTCCGTAGGATGAACATGCACTAGTACTAGCCACAACACGTGCTTTGGTTCGATACTTATTTTTCATCCACTAACAATGGACTTAACCTTTAAAGACCAAATGTTAAATGTTATAATACATTTTTGCCAAATATAGGATAAACTTGATGTGTTTTTTGAACCAAGGCACATCTCATTCAGAGCTTAGAAACGTTCGACTGGTTACATCGTTTGAGGAAAGTATTTTCAAGTATTTTTATACTTTCGCCCAAGCAGTTCATTTTCATTTAGTGTCAAATGACAAATTGGAAATCGTTTTTTTTCTGTTTTTCTTTCTTTCTTTCTTTTATTTTTTGATTATAATATTGAATTTATTTACCTTAAAGCAGCCTATGATCAAAACTAATGTGACACGAAGTATAATTTCATATACATAGGTATATCCTTGCACATATAGATATATACATAAATATACATATTGCATATACAGTTATATTTATACATACATATATATATATGCAAGTATAACATTAACAATGAACATTAATTACACTTAACTCGCTATGTTACGAAAGTATGAATGAAAGGTGAGAATGCCATACAGTGTGGATTAGTCATAATCAAATCTTCCGATCCACGTATTATTTTTTCTGTCTTTCTTTCTTTTTTTCTATCTGTTTTTTTTTTTTCAATTTTTTTTTCTTCTCTTTTTTACACAATAATAATAATATTATTATAATTATTTTTATTTTGCATATATTTGCAATTCAATTTAATACCTGTATATATAGATATATAAATAATATACATGCATGAATATGTGCGCGCTGTTTCCATTCCATGTATATGCATTTATAATCATATAAGTATATTTATATGTATATAGAGACTTTCAGTATTTTACACGGGTTTCTCTTCCATATCGGTGTGGTTGAATAGGATATACAATTTAATATATATATGTGAGCCTTGGAAAGATCAGAGACAATGAATGATAAAAACAAAAAGAAAAAAAAAAGAAAAAAAAATACAAAGACTGAGAATCGAAATGAATCCAGTTAAGAGTTGTAATTTTGTCATCATTTAAAACCACTTTTTAAATGTACATGTATACGATGTTAGAATGATGACTATGTTGGAATATACAGCGGATAGGTGATTAGATTTTAGTGCGATAGATCAGAACTGACGATAAAGTATTATTACCAAAGATACCGGGCAATAATTTATACTTAATATGATTAAATATCATTTTTCTTAATGGCATGCTAGTTCCGATCTATGAACACCAGCCCTTTGAAAACCTCCAGGATACGCCGATGCGAGATCATGCTATAGTTCAGAAATCTGTACTATTCTCAGCGCAGTCATTAGTCGTTACAACTCTTAGATCATATAGAATTAAATATAGATTAGATTAAATCGAGCTAAATCAATCAATCAATTTATTTATTCATAATGATAATAATAATAATAATAATAATTACGATAAATAATCAACAATCTGTTAGGGCGTGCGATTCAAACTTCGTGTCTTATCAACCATTCACAGCTTTTTATTGACCTCTTCGGTTCTGAATTTAATGCTTTTCTCGGCCTGAAATACGAAATAATTTTTCATTTCATTAAAAAAAAAGTATTACGTTTGTATTAACTGACCAAATCTCTGTGTAATTCAGTTGTGCCTGTCATAACAATACGAGTGTACACAAAAGTAATAAAAAAATAAATTATTTACGTAAAATCTGTTTTTAAAAACTGGCAACTCGCGTTGTCTATAATTGTTTGAAAAACGTCGAATATTTTTGCATTTGAAAGAAATAAGATAAATCATGGGTTGCAGGAGAGAATAGTTAATAATTAGCGATATTGATTACAATCAAAAAATTTCGAATAAAAACCTACATATCGTATCGTTGAACGGAGTGATTATGAAAAGAAACTTAGTGAAATATCAACATTCATAAAATTCTACTAAAACAACTGGTCAGCTCTTTCTTAATCTTCTTTCATTTCTTCTTCTTCTATTTCTTTTTCTTCTTCTTAAAGAAGGAAATCAACGGCATCAGGTACGTCAATTTTAACATTATTGCCAACAATGGGTTAATTTGTTATCTTCATGAGAACTGGGTACGACCGATATGGTTTTACGCGATGCTTCAGTCTAGCGTTGCTCTAATTGCGATGCGCCTAGTCAAAATAGCTACGGCACAATGGAATTTCCACACTCTAAACACACATCGAGGAATATGTCTACCTTTTTTTTTCAGCATTCGCCTCGCACGGACGTACCTTTCAAATTCCATCATCGGCAGCTTGTCTTTGCAATATATATTGATATGCATATTCGTAGGTATACGGTGGATGATATAGATACGAACAAAATGCAATTAACGTAAGCTCACTCTTTTCAAAGTTCAAAACAAGAGAAAACAAAAAAAAAAAGTTCAAAACCAAACTGTTGTAGCCTTTCGTCAAATGATTTAGATTCATTTAAAAAAAAATAAGTCACGTTATTATTATAGATGGGAGAGAGAGAAGAAAAAACAAAAAGTAATAAAATCAAATACAAATTGGGTAAATATCTAGAAGTTTCGTAGAATAAATAATAATATAAGCCCAAAAAATGAACCGTGTCTTTACAGTTAAGGAGTTTATTGATATCGTCAGAATTTAATTGGAAAATTCATTTGAATATGGCTGCAGTTTCTGTCTCCAACTATATTTTGACAATTATGTATTCACCGATAACAAACGTTCATATTCTATTGCAAATTCTCTCTCATAGTCATGTCGATATACGATATACATATACGTGTTTCTAGAGGTTTCCAAGTATCATTATCGTTGGGGCGATTCGTTTGCCACACGCTTCAAGCATTTGAACGAAACAACACACTTATAATATTTATCTCCAGTAATAATCACATGTGTTAACGTTTGAACACAACAAAAAATGACTTAAAAAAAATAAAATAAAATGAAATAAAGAGAAAATTATTAAAAATACTACTACACGTAGGTATTCATATGTACAGGATATTTCACTAAATACAGAATACAAATCGTTCGATAATCCTACATAGTATTTTACTACATCATATGAAACCTCCGAAAATCTCCGAATATATATACCTATTTTTTTTCCTCTTGTTTTTTTCTTTTTTTTTTTGTTCTTCGAAGCAATTAACAACGATTTTTATTCTGCAATAAACGAAACTTCGTGTACTTATTGGTATTTGGAGTTTGATGTAGCGTGTACTTCAATTTGACTGGCATTTTTATTATTATTATTATTTACTTTATTTTTATTCATTTCTTTTTTTTTCCTTTTTTTTCTCTCTTATATCTCAAGCTAGCTTGATAATCACTTAAAAAGACGACGCAAGCAACATTTTTTGCTACTAAATCTTAGATTATACATATTTCCAACTAATGTCGCTTTTCGCATTTGCGGAAGAGGCTTCTAGTTCTAACCAGTCCCTATATATACTAAATCCATAATAGCGACGGAGCCTTACCTCTGGACTTTGTACAATTTTTGCCAACAATAGTCTCAGAGTATTTGCATCCGTAGATTTAGTTTATCCTTGAACCCTTTTTTCGAACCCAGCTTTTTGTACAGATGGAAAAATGTACTTAATTTGTGGAATCCAGGAGCAAAGTAACACGGATCAATCATTAGCTTGGTACATAGTTTCGCGAATAAAATAAATGACAAATATGCAGAGATATTTTACCAGAACTTATTCGTCGGAGGTGATCAGATGGTATCTACTTTGTTGTCGCGAAGCCATACATCAAAACATTTTAGAGAAACCTTACGTTAGTGTCTAACATTCCTCTAACACGATTTCAGTAAAAATTAACATAGACGGCTGCCGATCGTGTACTTTGTTCATATTGTAAATCAAAGGCGCGCCCCCTCCGAAAAAAAAAAACTCTCTCGAACAATCCGGATGTATAATTACGATAAGTCGTAGTAAAAGTCCAAGAGAAATATATGTTGATAAAAACTGTACAAAATCCAGAATGAAGAGCGGCGATTGACTGGATTCGAACTAATAACGATACGCATCCTCTTCAGAAGCTCTCAAAGTTATTTATCAGGGTCTTTGTAGGATGATTTCCTTTTAAATTTCTTTCTTTAAAATGTAAAAAATGAATTCTAAGCCATGTTCGACTGGCTAGGGTCCGTGTTTTGTGTGGTGGTTGGTGTACTGATGTTTGCGCTATTATCGCTAGAGTTACCGCTGGCTCCCGCAGCTACGTTAGTAGCTTCAGATTGAGCACCAGGATTATCCGATGTCTGCATATACTTTGGGATAAGGATAGAATTCAGCGTCGGTTGAATCTGTAGTTCTTGTTCCGTGAAATTGAATAGTGGCGGAAGTTCACGTCCGTTTGGCAATCTGGTACCTTGTTCCCTTAATTCATTGAAAAACGAATGAGCACAGGCTTGTAACGGCGTCATTCTCAATGACGGTGTATACTCCAAAAGTCGGGCAACAAGTTCCATCGCTTCAGGTGGTGTGCGTGCCCTAAATACCTATAGACACAAAAAAACACAGTCTAAAGAACGTGATCGCAGCTTCAGAAATCCTTATCACCTGCTTACAAAAAAATCGTATCAATTTTTAAGTACATACTGTGAGAAAACAAATTTAAAAGTCCGCATTTACCAAGAATTCATATATGGCAAGTATTTAGCAATACAGAAATTATTCGCGATAGTTAAAATAATAATTGCATTGGCGCATTAAGACAGCGCAGACCTGAAAATTACTGTTTTTGGTTTAGAAATTATGAAACGCCAATGCTGGTCGATGTAGATCTGTTAATGCTGATTTTGCGAAATGTTTATAACTTTTTTTGCCATTTGCTGAGATAAATAGAGGCAATGAAGAGTCTGTAGTCCTGTTCGTGTTGGTGTACAAGTTGGGCGTAATGAGTGTTCCACACTGTATGAGCAATAGTATTTGGGATGCACAGTAGTAGGTAATTGAGTGTAGCATAGTGTATTAAAGGTTGTTTGTCAATTTGCTAAAACATCATTCGTAATCATACACGGTCCGCATACGATATGTCGATGTTAAATTAAGAACATATATAGCAGCTGTAAGATAGAAAATTAAATAGTTTAGGATCAAACAAACACTCGAGAATTGTCTTAACTTCTTAAGCTGCGATCTTCGAAATTTGACTTCCAAGTATTCTAAAAACGAGTTATGAGTTGGAAAGTTTTTTCGAGCGGCTCTCAATGATGCTGATTCCCGAGTCTTTATTTGATCGTATTGTGAAATAAAAGACCCCTGAATTTGAGTTGCAGTAATCTTGTGTTGTAATTATGATTGTGTATTATGAATATGAAGAATGAATACACCGAGACATTAGAGTAAGTGATATTTTGATACTTGCCAGCGACTGCAAGACATTGCACGTGGTATGTAGTCGGTTAGTTGTGTTAGCAGCGATTGCTTCGCTCGGAAGTATAATTCAGATAATTTTAGCTATTTATTTGTTAGTTCCAGTGTGGCAAAAAATTGTAAGAAAAAAAAAAATTCATTACAGCCATAACACGTTCCAATATATATCACTTACTCTAATTTTTTGGTGCTCGGTTGAACATTTAGGTGCGCTCATTCGTTGAAGCATTAACTGTAACCACGATTATACATGTTTGGTTGATGAACAATGAATGGAATGAAATGAAATGAAATGAATTTACCAACGTAACTTCCAGACTTTATATTTCTCCTGTCTGAAATTACGTTTTTTTATTAAAGATAATGTTTGTGATACGTACATTGCGGGCAAATAATCTATTGGTAGTTAAAAAATTATGTTTTGCTCACAGGTTATTCAGAATGACAAAAAAACACATCCTATCCAGATCGATCAATATTTTAGATTCCCATAAAACAGATAAACTATTATCTAAATTTCTTGCGAATTATTATCGTCACTGTCTGAATATATGAAATGATTAGATTCAAAATGGCTAGACAGGCTTAGAAAAAACTTAGATAAATGGAAGTTGATTTGGATGAATAATTAGATAGGTATTTGAATCGATATCATTAGATTAGCACCTTAATATCTGTTTTTGTTTCTATGCTTGATGGCTGAGAGAAATGATGAGTTTGACAATGGTAGTATATGACAAAAATTTGTAAGATGTATTGACGCTTGTTAAATCGGACAGTATTTTGCTCATACGGATATTAAATTCCATAAATATGTGAAAGAAAAAAAAAACGACGCTGACTCACGATCCAAAAACCTGAATTTTAAATACAAAAATACTAGAACAGTAATATTCCTTATTTTTAAAGTGACGAGCAATGATAATTTCTACCTTTTGCCAAGGGTGCGACTTGATCTGAGGGAATTTGAATTCTGTGTAGTTGGGGTTCATTTCTCTTATCTGTTCACGTGTTGGTGTGCCGAGAACCTTTATGATCTCAACAAGTTGATCAACGCCGCTGTCACCAGGAAATATTGGCTGACCGAGCAACAATTCTGCTAGTACGCACCCTGCACTCCATACATCTTTAATGATAAACAAACAAGAACACATGATTATCGTACAATCTTTAACTACAATTATCTATCTATCAATTTACATAGCTTTACATAAATATATACCTAAGTCTGAGCAATTAAGAAACTGGAAATGAGCGATTGATACCCATATATCAATAATAATGACTTCAAAGCTAGGACTTGTTATCGATTATTGAAATTCGGAATAAACTTTTGAGCGTGAGACTTACCAATTTTCGTAGTGTAGTCAATGGCACCAAAGATGAGTTCTGGCGCGCGGTAATAACGACTACAAATATATGATACGTTTGGTTCACCTTTAACCAAGTGTTTGGCAGAACCAAAATCGCAAAGCTTAAGCACGCCCGTTTCTGGATCCAAAAGAAGATTTTGCGGTTTGATATCTCTGTGGCATATTCCCAACGAGTGAATATATGCTAGTGACCGGAAAAGCTGGTACATATATAGCTGAAATTAGATAATTGGTTTCAATTAGATCCAGGATTTTCATCCAAGTTTATGAAAAAAAAAAAAAACCAATCAATTTAAAACTTGTCTTACGAGTACTTTATAAAATTGTCCATATTTCTATCAGTATTAGAAAAGAAATAGTCTTAATAAAATAGAATTTAGCTCCTGTAAGAATTTATGCGATTCTGAGTATTATAATCATAAATATAACAATATGGAAAGTATATTTCATGCTATTTCAGTTACGTCGCAGAATAAAAGCCCCTCGACTAAGATATGAAAAGGCTATCATCAAAGTTATCAACGTTGGTTATCAGTTTATTACATGTATACGCTAATTGCAAACACAGCCACCTTACAGATTGTTTCAAAAACATTATCTATTACTCAATTAATTGATTAGAATTCAAGTACAGGCCGCAATACTGTCGAATTTTCTCCAATAAATTATACCAAAAATATCAAACGTACCTATGAATATATAAACTTAATTCTGAATATCTTCACATATATCAGACTGAATGAATGTATGAGAAACGTTATAAAGAATAATGTAAAAGAATTTCAATGTTAAATTTGCATTACCTTGATGAAACTGATTGGTATCGTCTGTTTGCTTTTGCTATAGTGTCTGGCCACTTTGTACACAGTTTCTGGGATGTATTCCAGCACTAGATTGAGATACACCTCGTCTTTCTGTTAAGAAATAAGAATATACTTATTAACCAACACACATTCCACTGCACAATTAAAATCAGTATGTTTCAGGACATAGCGATTTCTTAGATATATATTATATCATAATGCCACAAAGATTACGTTTATTATCATTAATTTGTGCTATAAAATGTATTATTATACTAGCGCGTGTAACTATGCCTTGTTTTGCATTAAGCATAAATGTTTATTATCCTCTGCTCAGTTTCAACAATTATTTCAAACACGTTTCAAACACCATGAGGGGGTGCTAATAAAATTAATGATTATTTTGGGGAGGAAACATAAAAAAAAAAGAGAAAAATCCCTTTTTCATCGATATTAGTGAACGTAGTGAGCAGCATAAATTGATAAACACTACAAACCACATGAAAATAAACAAGTTAGAAGATAGTTGTGTTGAAAACGATGGTATCTAATATATCAATACGGTATTTTTAGGTAGAGTAAAATCCACCAGATATTGATAATAATTAGTGATAACAGATGGTGGTATGCGTATGATTTAAAAAAGAATATCTTGGCCCTCACTCAACTCACTTGACTCTGACGGACAGATTATAACAATAAACGTACATAAGTTATGATAAATATGACTAAATCTAGCAAAGCGCATTAGTATTCTAGATCCAAAATTAAATCGACAATAAACGTTTAAGGATATCCTCGTTGTAGAAGCGTCAAGGCCTAATGCAAATTTTCAAAAGGAATTTTTTTTTCGAACTACTGGGTCCGTTTTCACTTACGTCAACATGAAAAACTGGGTTAGTCGCGGTTAAGATGTTCTATAAAATAACATAATAATGATCCTCCATTAAAGTATAGTAAATATCCAAAGTCGACGCATTGTTTCAATGCTGTAATCTTACTTTTCTTTTCATAACTCGTAAAGTCAACTATTTATCTATTCCTTTGGCCTTCATCTAGAAGTTATAAATTATCTGCTCCGCAGATAACTCTCAACATATTTAAAATATCACTACTACAAAAATTCTGTTTGCAAATCAAAGCAAATATAGACTAATCCTTTTCACTCCGAACTTAATAATAAAATGTAAAATCTCATCAAGTCTTGCGCTTATTTGAATTTCCGCTTTTTCATCTTGTTCGTCATACATATATTTAATAATAACATCAGCAAATAATTCCCATCAACAAATTCCATTCTAAATGGGCTGCTTTTTGCAAATTATCAGGAGACAGTCCTTTGTGGACTGATGTAATCCAGCACTTTGTAAATTAGAAGATAGAAGCTACTTAAAATATACGTGTATGTATAATAAAATGAAAATTTACCTTATCACCACTAGAATAGAAGAAATATTTAAGTTTAACGATGTTGCAATGCTCCAGACGTCGCATGATTTGGAGTTCTCTGTTCTGAAAAATAATACATACAATATTAGTATTCTCTTAGGCTTGTAAATTCAGGGGAATTTAAGCTAATCAGATCTTGTTTTAGAATAGGGAGAGCTTTCACCGGTGATAAAATAAGTATATTAAATAGTAGACGTGGCGTTAACAGTAATTAAACAGTTCTTTGAACTGGCGACAAAACAAGGTGCCTTAATTACTCTGTTACGTCTCATCAAATAATTCTCATTGTTAATACTGCAAAATTATATTCCCTTCCGTGAATTTTCATTAGACTCTTATGGACTGTGATAAAATGAATGACTTCCATTTGGGTAGCGCTGTTGACCTATCTTCTGAATAGTAATTCGGATAAGATTCTCAAATGAAATTGTGTTTCTTAAAACATAATGGTCAATATTAAACTAATCATCATGTGAAGATCAACGAAGAAGCCTAAATTTTATACACGATCCAAGACGGTGTTGTTTTTTTTTTCAAGTTCATAAAGAATTTCAAGAAAAATGAACTTTTGTTTTCAATAAATCAAACTATTTGCTAGAAAATCTTGGATTCTAAGATAACGACTAAAAATTAGGGAAGGTCTAGGCAAAGTAAAACAGAATAGGGGCATTGTAGGTAAATGGGAGACGTTAAATCCACCATTCGCATCTCCATCAAATAGTCAAACTGAAGAATCTTTGAATAATGGTTTGAATTCATCTGATTATATTTGCATTCATATTTTAACATATCAATGTAAAAAATCTCGTAAACTTATTGTAGCTGAAATAATTTCTATGCAATAATCAATGAGCATCATCTCACCTTAAATCGTTTGTCCTGAAGAACTTTTTTGATGGCAACCATCTCTCCGGTGTCGCATAACTTTGCCTGATAAACAACGCCGAAGCTTCCATTTCCGATGACTTTGGTATCGGTGTAGGCAACTTCTTGGGGACGATCTGGCCCGGCGCCAGCACTTGCGACGACGGTAGTCACCTTGCTGCCATCCTTGCCTGCATTGTACATCGCACCACCCATAGAAACAACCGAAAACCACAACGCTACAGTACAGCGAAAGTAATAGAAGAAAATAAATAACTACAGCATAGACACACAGATTGAAATTGAATCTTCTGGAGTTTCCTTGCTAATATCCCCAATACACTTAACAATTTTACTTCACCTTGTATTTTGTGGAATTCTAGTTACTTTTCAAGACAAGAAATAATTTTTTCTAGATCTTAAACTCTGTGTGAAATAGAAAGAATTCAATTTTATCAATTTATGTCAGAGGATCTCCAGTAGCTTATCATTTTCATCAAATGTGTGTGACGGAGGGTGACGTTAATAACAACTTTGGATAAGTAAGGGGAAGTTATTCGGATCTATAGACTACAGTGCATGCTTTTTGATGGACTTGTATTTTCATTGGTAAACATAATTTCAAACATTTCATAGGAAGACACGTATGTAAGCTTCTAAGATAAATCAGCTCATCAAGATTGATAAACGAGTAATTACAAGCATGAAAAGGAAAAGAAAATACACGATGGGACAGTGTCCGCAGTTGAACGAACCATCTTGGGATCAAGTAAATGAGCAATTGAAAATCCAACGTAATGTAGCTGCATATTATTGAAAACACGCAAAACAAGAAGGCCGACGTATCTTTTTTCAATAAATTAGTATACCGAGGCCTTGTCATTTCATAAATTTTAAATTATATGTTCTTATTGCATCCGGCTCCAAAATTACAGAGCAATAACATCGGTCTAGGTAACTTATATGTTTCCTAACAGAATCGAAAGTACATATTTACACAGCGATTAATTCTAATTATATTTCAAGCTTCCCGGTGCAGATGGGTGTCGCTATTTTGGCACCGTGAATACGCTAGTGCAGCACAGCTGCTGCACTTCAAGCGAGTAAGATCGAAAATTCATGTTTATTTTTAAGGTCGATATATATTTTCTAATAATTGGTCTTTAGTTCGAGGAAGCCAAAACTATGTTACTTAAGTGACAGAGTTCAAAGATCTATGAACTATAATTAGAATTTTTTTTATTTATCATTTTTCTTCCTTTTTCTTCACGGTAGAAGAACTGCTGCTTGTCAGTTATGATGCTTCCAAGAAATGAATATTGTTTACAAAAATTCCTTCGAATACGTATAGGATACTGAAAACAATAACTTCTACAGTTATTTTTAAACCTGAAATGAACCTACTGAGCTTTCTGCTTTGTGGATAGAAAAAATGTATTTTTTATGATCATAAACCATCCGGATTTGGTTTGGACTGCATAGATAATATAATGATTGTAGTGAATATAATTTTGAGTGAAAATTACATCGACTCTAAAAGTTGTGAAGAATTTACAATTATTAGTAACGTATACGTATATACGAGGTCAGGTAAATTCTCTGGCTGAAATATTGCCTGCAAATATTATCTTGGCGACTCGAAATACCTAATGTCAACCTGCCAAACCTGAGGTCCAATAATTTCAGCATCGGTGACTAAACGACGAGAATTCAGTAATTTCGAAAATAGTGTCCTAGATGAAAGGAGAAGAGCGTGTATAAGGGCGTATAAAATGACGACACGACCTCGAGGTTGATTCGAAACGAAAAATTGCATTCAAACCATAGTTATTTCTTTTTTTTTTTTTTACCAGATAATATATGAAGCAATAATTTTCGATTCGTTCGAAGGAGAGATATCAAAATAAAACCAGAACAGCTTGAACATTCGGTGGAATTTTTTTTTCCTGTTATTTACTAGACTCGTGACGAATGACGTGATCAAAAACCGATAAGAACCTTATACTTCGTCGAATGTATGTAGATTGCTAAAAAAGCCTGAAAGATGTTACATTTACGATTACCGCGTGTGCAGGGATTTTGGTTATTGTTCTTTAGATATAGTCCGGTGAAAATCATTGGATATATTAATATCTCATACCGATACTGCCCGCCAATGAATTTCTATTGCTCTGCGTGTTGGTAATAGCTGCTTTCATTTGACATTCATATTTCAACAAATGGTGAAGACAGACAGTGTACCGAAATATTAGATGATAATATTATTTCTTGATATTATATGATTTTTTTTTTTCCTCGTTACGATTTTTAGCTGCGCGGCCTAAATTCGTTTTCGTCGAATTTTGTCAGTTTGACAGTTGAACTAAATATAAAAAGTTGGTGGATGAAGCTCGTTCGGTGAAAATTAAAAAAAAATAAATACGAAGAAAAACAAGAACAACGAAAAAGAAACAGAGAAAAGGAGAACGAAGATATATCGTTGAAAGGAAATCTGACGACGGCGACGAAACATCCAAGAGAAGTCTTCGACCTTTTTGAAACTTTTCTTCCAGAAAGCCAATAACTTTCAGTTACGTTACTCAACCAGGGGTGGGTATGTTATACAGTCTCACGTTAAAGAGAAAGAGCCAATCTTTCTAACAACCTATACTAAAGCTCGAATTAGGCTGATCAATAGCTCGAGTATCGAACTGCTGAGAAGTTCGTGTTCAGTCAAGTCGAGCGTATCATACATGTACTTTAATTGTTAGACGACTTTGTTCAATAATCTCGTGTTAAAATCTACATCGAATCATGTAGTAGGTACCGAGAATTCCACGTGACTTTTGCCAGTCCAAAGTTTCAAATAATCAAGGTATAACGGTACGTACGATATTACATTTGCCAATTAATTATCAAGGCCCCATATTGCTTCATGCACCGTAAATATACGCACTTCAATGTTTTTTCTTCCAAATTACGTAGATATTGAAAAACAATTTGAATCTGTTTTTTGACTAACAACCCACGATATTGGTGAATTATCTTTTTTTTTTTTTCTCATATTCCGAAGGTCGAACAAAAGTTTTGTGATAAATTATATATATCATCGAGAAACCGATAATTTCTCGCTTATTTCATACTTTCTGACTCGTCGAAATTTCTGAGCTATTATAGTCATTTTTTGAAGACTAAAGTTACACGGAATTTTCCATAAACAAGAAATAAATAAATAAATGAATAAATTTAAAAAAATGGCGTAATGAATAATAAGAAGTCCGAATTGACGTGTGAACTATTTTTTATCTTTCTCTCTTCGTTTTTTTCACTTTGGGGATAAAGGGGGCAAAAATCGTATATGTATAATAAAGTTGTATAAATACATAGAAGAAAGAGAGAGATAGGAAAACATTTAAAAAAAATAAAAAATAAAATCACGAGACAATGGAGACCGTTGTTATTCATCCGTTGACTTGTTCTCGTTAGATAAATATCGAGACGAACGTATAATATATTTGCAACGATAAACATAATTATTATTCAGAATTCTACTAGTATCATTCGAACTGCAGCATCGACGGCTTTCCTGAAGCGATTAATTCCAAGGCTCGAGTGCAGTAATAATCTCCGCGGTTATTTTGCGCAATCGAGACTATACAGGGTATATTATGTTCAAAGTTCTAAAGCCTGATCTCTCCCTACGTATATCGATATACATATATGTATATCTACACACATACATGAAATATCAACAAATATTTATTCGATTTTTCTTTGTTCTATTTCATTTTCCCCGTGTCCAATAATCATTGGCATTTGACCTATATATGAGTGTGAATAGGGTGAAAAGAGGTCAAGAAAATCGCTTCGTTGCGAGATCAGCACCAACGTAGAAGTTACCCTTGAAAAAAAATGTAATAAAATAAATAAAAATTGGATGTTAAAATAAGAAGTTAAATAAGAATTATTCCACTGCCGAATGTATTGAAACTTGAAAAGTATAAAACGAAGAACGAGTTTTATACGGAATAAACTCTGCCTACCTACCGAGTTATATATAGAATTGTTAATTATCCTCGACGAGAAATGATTTTGGTCAGTCATGCCATATTTGTCACGTCTGTATAACGCTAAACGATATATACATATGTCGTAGCTGTACCCGATGCGGTATTATATGTATTTAATGTAATAAGGTGAAAAATTTTCTCCCGAATACCTAAATAATAATATGATATAGCTAGCAATAAATACCTAAGAAAATCAAACGTTGCAATTTCACCGCTTGAAATAGCAATGCCAATATCACCCTAGACGCTCTTACGTATGTATATCTTTATCCATACTTAGGCGTAGGCTATACGTATGTACCTATGTAGATATTGCGTATTTAATTATTATACATACAGCACGATTGCCACCTTCCATTTTGATAAATCAACGCATAAAACAAATGAATATTCAAAGAGCAGGTAGCAGGTACGAGAGTTGAGAAATTAAAATAGAAAATTCTGCTTCGTTTGCCAATACGAAAAGGTGCGAAACGCGGTATAATATAGATAAATACATTATGTACAAATTTCGCAAACGCGAAACTACTAGCACACTTATACGTGCGAATACATTTGACGTAACGGTCAATCAAACCCTGCGATGACTATGAATTCGAAAGAAAATTTTTTTGGGGTTTTTTTCTTTGTTTTAAACCCCATTAATCGTTATTCGCGATTAATTCTACCTATCGAGCTCGTTTCTTTTGAGAATCAATTCCGCAGGTTTCAAGTACGAGACGTTAAGTTGGACTTTGTGTAACGTTAATGCAGTAGAATAATTGGAAATAAAAAGTGATTGCATGGTTTCAGGATTCGCAATTTTCGGAAACAGCAAATATTGTGTACCTATATAGATAATTTCCTGAATCATTGAAGTAACGAATTTTGTTTTGCGTATCGGTCTTTCCGAGACTCGGACCTTTAATTATACCAATTAGATACGTGTAATCAGCGAATACAAAGTGTATATATACTATCCAAAGTCCTAAATGGAATATGGCGTAAATTAAACTTACGTTTCTTTAATCCCAAGTTTCGTAAAAATTTACAAATTTTTTTGTAGGCACTATCGGCTTCTTTGCCTCTGAGTTCCACGGTGCTTTTCGACGTTGCTTTTTCGCCACTACCTTTCTGACCGGATTTACAATGTTTTGGAAAACGCCATTCCTGGCCGGGCTCTGACCAATTAAGCGTATTAGCTGGAGCCATTTTTCAATCGAGACCTTGTAGATTTTTTACCAAAGTTTTTTTTTTTTTTATTCCTACTATTATCACATTCCTTCACACAGGAAAAGGTTTTAGATTTTATCTTCTCTTATACTCCGTCTATATATTTGTCTTATTTCTTTTGATTCGCAGCTCGTTGATTTAATTCACAGATTCATTTATCTAAATTCATTCGTATATATCACGAATAAAAATTAATTCCTAATCATTACTCAGTCAGTCGTTGATCATTGTTACTATTTAAATACCTTATTTTACGCACACTCGGCGATATCACAGAGAACGACAAATTAACTATGGCGGTTAAAAAATAATAATAATAAAGAAAATGAAAATACACACAACTAATTCCTTTTCACTCACTTTTCTGTCTTATAATTTGTTTCTTTCCACGAGAACAATCCTCCGATTTCCCCGACGGTTAAAATTCGACAAATAATTATAATACACCTATCTTCTTCGGAGTTTCAATATTTTCTCAGCAAGAAGTTCTATATTTAACTTTGTACACTACAAGATAACACAGGCGGTTCAGACAAATAAATCCACTTCCCGCCACTTTGAGAAAAGAAGATTTTTAATTTGATTAATTTTTTTACTCGAAAAAACAATTCTCGGATCTCAAACTTTAAAACGTCCACGAAACGATATTAATATCAATATTAATAATAATGATACCAAGAATAATATCAATGATAACGATCAAATCAAAATTGACTCTGCACTTTACGAGATTGAATCACTATATATATTTCCTTCCCACTCATAGGTACATCCAATACGATATGTGGTTTAGAACAGGTATACATTATATATCCATACGCGTATACTTAGGTATCTGTATTACAATTAAAAAACACACCCGCATTGCACTTGCGACGATCAAGTCGCTATATTATTGTATTCGGTATACACGAAGAATGGTGGCCGAAGGCAAGACAAGAAGACGAATGGATTAATAATTACACATGTAGCACTACTTCGTCGGTATAACAAACAATATTAACTTTGGATCGATCGATCGATCAATCAATCAATCATCGATCAATAAACGAGTAAATGAATAATCCAATATATGTATAAAAACTTTTCGGCGGTACACGATTGTTTTGAAAAACTCGTACATATAACGAGATGAAGATAAAATTCTAAAAAAAATGCATTTTTCACATTTCACGTAAAACTCACTGTCATTTTATTTCAATTTTATTTTTTTTTTTCTTTCTTTGTTCCTGTTTTTATCTTCTTTTGAAGAAAAACCACTGAACTAAATGATAGAATTTAACATACGATGTAAAATATGAAACAAGATTGAATATTCTTCGAGAATGTATAACGACGGATAAAAAATTAACAAATAAAATGATAAAGATAGACCGCGTTTGTACGTCTGTACATATAGGTACATATATACGTATAGGTATATATATTTAACTTTTCAAATAATTTACAAAATATAAAATATATATAAGAAGAACTGTCGTCGTTGGGTTGAATAACTGTTCACATTTTTAGGTCAGTTCTACCGACCTATACGCGGTCGTGTGTTCACCGATCTGATGATATAGCGACTGAGGGAAGAGGTTCGCTTAGGAGAGAGAAAGAGAGAGAGAGAGAGAGAGAGAGAAAGAGAGAGTGAGATAGAGAGAGGCGTTTCCGAGACGAGTGGGGAGAATAGACCAAGTCGTGTTAAACACACACGCTCGTGATTGTGAACGAAAATAGCCATACGGAAAAGAATGTCCAAAATCATCATCATCGTCGTCGTTATCATGAGGAAAAATGATTTTGCAGCAACGTTTCTTATAATTCCCTCCCTCTTGTGTAGTTTTATTATAGAGTTCGCAAAAATAAGGTGACGAGTTTGTGGCGCGTGAATGATTTCAAAGAAAAACGATAACAAACAAAAAAACAGTAGGTTTATTTATCTGCTTATTGTTATAGTTGATTTTATTTATTTTTTTATTTTTTTTTCATCATGCTATACAGACAGAGTATTGAGAAAAGGTTTGAAATTTTCGAAAACCAGACAAAATAACGATGTTATTTTTTCCGTATGTTTGCGAAACTTTGTTATTTGTCTTCCATACGTGAATAATTTGTACGGTATGTACCTATAATAAGTTTCGGTAGGAATTTGTACGAATATAAATGTTATGGCTTGTTTGCCCAAATAACGTGCGCTAGATGCAGACGAACGATAATACCTACATGGGAATAAACTTTAATTGTTCAACTTCCGTAAGAAGAAAATGAGTGGCGTAAACTATGTATGCGTCTCGAAAAAGCCTAGGGCGGGTATATAATAAAATTCGGTAATGAAATATCGACAATAATAATATCGTGTCTGAGTTGTATACATACGGGGTATTCCACTCCAACTCGACACGCCCGCGGACCTCGACTTTTTCAAAATGACTGAATATTTTTTCCCGTGAACTACAAGTCAAAAAAACCTACCCCTGTTTTGTGGTTTGTCGATAAGTCACTCCGTTTGGACAGCAGATTTTTTTGAAATTATCCGCTTTTCGGTTTTTTGGATATTTTGTGCTCCGATAACTCGAAACCTCGCGCTTGTATCGGAAAACTTCAAACACGAAATCTCTTGGTATTTGAGTGTTCTCTTTCATGAAAAAGATTTTTTTCGAAAATGTTTGCCGCTCGCAACTAGTTTTTTATGCGAATGTCTAAACGGAGTGACTTATCGACAAACCAGGAAACAGGGGTAGGTTTTTTTTTGACTTGTAGTTCACGGGAAAAAATATTCAGTCATTTTGAGAAAGTCGAGGTCCGCGGGCGTGTCGAGTTGAGGTGGAATACCCCATACATATGTATAAACGTATATACGTCATAGATCTAAGGCACGATACGTCATTAGCGGATATAAATGTCTTATTTACTCGGAAAAATACTGAGAAACATATAATATAGATACCTATGTAGATACATATATATATTGTTGGTTGTTACGTTTTGCAATTAGCGATGCACGATATACATCGCAACTATAGAAAATGACACGACGATTCACAAGACAATGGACGATATTACGCAGAAAATCTAAAAAATAAAATTAAAAGATATAAATAATAAATTTATTTATCATGTTAAACTATTAGGATATAAAACTTTGACGTTACGTTAAACGTGTGTACAAGAAAATTCTATATACGTATATACGCATATGTTCGAGATAAATTGCAACTGCAAATGTGTATCTGCATTACCCGTGTGTATTCGTTACGTAGTTCAAGAATAATAAGGCAATGTTGGGCGTACGTGAGTTTCGTGTAAATGAGAAATCGGATGTATCGAAATTCCAGATTCGAATGCACCGTCGTATACACATATGTATGATGTCTACGAATACAGGTTTACAGGTCTATAAAGTGTGAGAGAACAAAACGGGAGGTAAATATCTCTCGAATAACGTCATTCGTTTAAAATATATTACTTGCAGGTCGTTTATCGTAACGGGATTTATTTATTTCGTTGTTTTTCCAGAAATATATTATCATATTGGCTTACACGTTCTAATTAATCACAGTGTTTCCTTGTACCATATTTGCACTATACCTACTAATTAAGGGAGAACGTGACTGAAATTTTGGTCAAAAAGTCGTTCTAGTACATTTTGAAAATAATAGAAAAAAAAAACAGCCCTGCGAAGGGTTCCTCGCGCATAAACTTTCATCGCAGAGAATTGAAACGTTTTTCTTTTTTTCAAAACACATCCTACCGCATAATCTGAAATTCTATAATGTATCCACTTTTGATTGGACATGTTTTGGCCATATTGAAATTGTAAAAATGCTTTTTACTAAAATTTCATTAGGGTCCTACCTTAATTGGTAGAAAATCAAACGATCAGGAGAATAAAAAGAGAATCAAGAAACTTGAAGAGAAACCAGTTCATTCATCGATGTCCCAGCATCTTCAGCTATCGACAGAATTAATTCTCCCTTTGTTCTCCTCCCTCTGGAGATGATAATCGGCCAGGGTACAACGTAAGTGTCTATACCTAGATATATATACCATAGATCTACCGCGAACACAGGGTTCGTTCACACTTATCGTTAATCTAGTCTAGTTCCTCTCGCATAAGAAGAGGACGTCGTTGGGGAGTAGGGCTGGCCTGCATCCAGGTCTTAGGCATTAATAGAACTTCGAAGTAAGACAAGCGATTAATTTACTACTCCTTGGCTAAATTTGGTGTAGATATACATACATATATATCAAATCTCGTATACTTCATTATTATATGCTGCACCAAAACCATCAAAGACCTAAAGCCTGTTTTATTTATTCACTTATTTTTTTCCGTCAAACTATAAAACAATAAGTTATTATATTGTTTCTTGTACCCATGAGATGATATGATTACTTGTCATTTTATTATTCTTCTCTCGCATCCTCTTCTCGGCCTTGCATGTACGGCTATTCGTCACGTGGATAATTATTTTATATTTATTACGAGATCGCTGCGGTGTGTTTACGCACTTACGAGACCAAGCAGAGTTGTTGTAGATCTTTGTCGTATATACTCGTACCACAAATATGTACTAGAGAAGAATAATCAAGCCTTGCAAACTACCGGAAAGACCTACGGACGTCTTGACCGCTAAAACTATTATCTCGCATCCGTTAGAATTACGCGTATGTATTATATTCTTTGATTTTTTTTTTTTTTTTTTTTTTTTAACTAGTTAGAAACTATGATTCACTCCTTTGGAAATATATTCTGTAAATAATATGTATTTTTCTATGTCATACATGCCATTCATTTTTTTTGTGTGTGTGTTTTTTTTTTCAATTTTTTCATTTTTGTCCAGATTATAATTTTCCTATTTAATACATCGTTAACTGTATACGGTCTTTTTGTTCTAGTATATCTATATATAATGCAGAAATTACGTGGTCAATCGACTGACTTATGCAGAACGTGCGTCACGACGAAAGGCCGTTACGAAAGCGTTTAATACTAAATTACATAAGAGAAGAAAGAAAGAAAGAACACGTAAAGAAAGAAATTTATTAACAGTGAAATTGGGGTAGAAAATTGTTTTTAGACAAAATTTTCAGCCCACGCTCTCCCTTTTTTTTTTTCTTTTTTGTTTCAAGTAGAAGAAAGAAGCGAGCAGGTTGGCAAATTATACATCGAAAGGTTAAAGAAATATCTATTTACGTCGGAGTTATTTAAAAAACTGGTCATTTTTCAAATATACATTTTTTTGTCTCTCTTCAGCTGTAGGTGATTAAGCAAATTTTCTTTTCTCACATACATCTGCGAAAGACGTAAGAAGAAGAAAACAGAAAAAAAAAGAAAAGAAAAATGTGCAAACGAAGTAATTTTTTTTTTTTTTTTTTGCTCTTTTGTATTCAGATTGAAAATTTTCACAAAGCGTAAAAACTAGAAGGCCAAATGAGAGTGAGTGAAAAAAACCAATGTAGAAAATAAAAAAATAAATAAATAAAACAGAAAAGATGCCTCACGCTATTTCGAGAACTTTGCAAATCACCAGCGACAAAGAGAACGACGATTCGCGGGAGTTTCCCCGCATATGACACGAGAGTTTTCTTACAACAATATGCCTACATATATTCCGACCAAATTAAACACTAACAATGAGTTTTCGAGGGCATTCTGTACCTATATGCCAGTACTATACCCGGTTTTTGTCCCGTTTTAAAAAATTCAGAGATTTCTATTTGCGAAAATGAAATTTTCTTAGAAAACTTAGCGTGAACGTTGTGGGCATTATCATTATCAGGATTTGCGATACTCAGTAAAGAACACCGCCGAGTTTTGAATTACTAGAAGAGACTCGAAGTTTTCGACTTTCAACATTTGATTGATGTTAATTTTTTTTTCGCCTAGGGTATCGTAAAGATTATCGTCGTATGGCTAAAATGACGAACGTCATCATTACACTTGCCAAATGTTTCCTGTCGTTTGAGCAACGTTTGTGTTATTTACCAAAATTATTACTACACGCGTCCATAATCGAAAATTCAATGAAAAATAAATATTAATCCGTAACAAAGCGGAACATAATACAAAGAAAAAGGAGAAAAAAAAAGGGAGAAAAAAGCGAGAAAAACCACTTGACCTTACTTTATCGACCCCGTCTCGTCCTGAGCGTTAATTGACGTAAAAATATACGAAACATTGCGTAGAATGGAGCAACAAATGCCTTTTTTAATTATTAAGGGAACCAGTTAGTCGTCTTATAGGAAAAATTACAAAAATCGAACAGAGTTGATATGATTTTTGATGAATTTAGACACACCGTTGGTACGACAAAAACTTTTCTAGAATCCAGATTATTTGAAATGGGAAATTAAAAAAAGAAATTTTCTCATAATACGAGCTCAGTTTACCAAAAACTAGAATGTCCAAATTTCTCGCAATCAATTCAAGAACGACTCTGTATTCCGCGAACAATCTTTCGTCCAAAAAGATTCAACTCAATTATTGGTTTTTGAATATATTTCATATTTCCAATGACGACGTGCTTGGTTTCCTTTTGTACAAAATAAAGTATATTGTTGAGTTTTTGGAAAGTTTTTTTGGTCCATTCATTTCGGGAAGCCTATATACAATATACATAGAAGCCCTACCGTCAAAATCTACCTGCGTTGGAGTCTCGCGTATTTTCAATTTCTAAGGCCATATGTTATGTACCAATGATAGGTAAAGTGAAAATATCGTAGATCCGACGACAGTGATTTTGGAGTTTCGTAAATTAAAATAAAATGCGAATGATACCTCGTTACATACCCTGCAGTGGATTAAAATCGGAAAGGGAGTATAGGGCGCGGTTAGCAAGTTACTCCCAGAGGATACATTCGCGATATCCTCAGAAAGAAAGAGAGAAAGAAAAAAAAAAATGCACTGGGGATATTGGAAAGAGTTGAAAATCTCAGACTCAAAAGTCAAGCAATGAAATGACGGTAAAAGCAAGACAAAAGGAGAATAAGCTATATAAATACGCGGCCGAACAAGAGCAATTCTGCTAACCAGACGCAGGGGTTCTTTTCCATTAAAAACCGCAAATTCAAAGGAATAAAAAATGCCCAAAAAAAAAAAAAGAGAACGTAAGGAAATAATAAACGAAGGCCCTGGAGAAAAGAAGCCGCATTTTCTCTGCTCATAGAAACTGTGAAATGAACTGGCAGAAATAAATGCATATAATAATTCGATTTTGTACGTTTTGATTTTGCCATTTTCAGAAATCGAGAAAAATTGTTCAATTCTTTGGTTTTGATTTTGTTTTTTTCTTTGATCAAAAGCGACGATAATCACGATCTTTTTCAAATATATAGGAAAAAATGCACGTCCAGACAAATTTGTTCTAATCCCATATCAACCACATCAATTGACAAAAATGAAAAAAAAAAAAAAACCAATAGAATACAATCGAATAAATGAAAATAAAAATACAAACAAATTTAATGTATGCCTAGTCGTGCAGAGGAAGAAAGATGAGAAGAAGCGTGATGCTGAGCCTAAGTAGTTAGATATAATTCCTCGGAACAACAATTATAATTCTCTATCTTGTGAATTACGAGCAAAAAATGAGGATAGAGCCACGGCTAATAATAGAACAAAACCAGTTGTTTCCCCCGAGGCAATCTGCGCGAAAATAATGTATATAGATACAAGATACACAAGTTTATATGCCACATTCACTCCACGATGTACATGATACACATACACCTATACCATATACTGCCACAGTGTCGGCCTAAGGTATTCAGCCAGCGGGTAACCTAGCCAGTTATTCGACAACTATTTTTTTTTTTTTCACCAAAAATGAATAATTAAGGGGGGGGACTTCGGTGAAATTTGGATCAAACTCATTTTTTTATTTGTTAAATGACTCAGAAAAATCTGATGAAAAATCGCGTCCAGCAAAAGTTAGTTAGTGTCAGTATGTGTATTGAAAAAAAGTATGAAGGTTCTGCGATGAAAGTGTATGCGCAAGGAACCTTTCGCAGTGGTACGCTGGAAATTTTCTGACACTAACTAACTTTTGCTGGAAGCGATTTTTCATCAGATTTTTCTGAGTCATTTTACAAATAAAAAAATGAGTTTTATCCAAATTTCACCGAAGTCCCCCCTTAATAATTTAAAGAAAAAAACACTTCAGAGATAGAGACTCGGAAGTAAGACATTGAAGAGAAAAAAAAAAAAAAACCAGCTCATCGAATCGCAGTACCAAAATCGATAGGTGCAGATTCTATAACTACGGGCATTGTTATTATTTTTTTTTTGACTTTGTTTTCTCTGGATACTTAGGAGTGATTTCCTGTGCTGATTAAATTTCTCGTCGTCTGTCTGCCGAGTAGTGATTATTTATTTTATTTATTTTTTTTAGGTCTCTTCTGAGACTGCAGCACGTGACGCCCTTCACCTTCTAGTCCTTGCGGTGCGGTGAGAAGAGACCGGAAGAAATTATATCCCGGTATGCTATATGGCCCTGCCTTATATCCGGTAAACTAATTGCGCGTGACCTTGCGGATATGCTAGTTTTGCGACACGAAGAATGGTCATGTTTTTTCTTATATATTATATATTTTTATATTCATGCGATGTTGTGAGTTTCTCTAGGTAGATGACGATCAAGAAGGGATTGTCTGAGTGATTGACAAGATTTCTTTCACGCTTACTTCGATGTAGAATAGTGCAACTTAATTGCAATTGATTGATTGGGAGGAGATGAATTAACGAGTAGGTGAGGCAATTTTAGTTATATCTTTTATACTTTTCTTGGTTTTCCATGGTCGAGGAATCAATCGCTTCGTGTTAAAATAACGTTTTCAAATTGTTCGTCTATTTGTAACCAGGGTATTAAATTCCAATTTCCAAACTGACACGAGTACAATATGTGCAACTATTTCCAACTGTCAAATATAATTAGTGTTCGTCGCATTGATGTGATGCATACTCTGACATTCCATCGAAATGTCTATGATCATCAATGAAATCCATTAGCCATTGCTTGAAAATATTCGTGTTTCTCAACTCCCGGAATTGTTCCTTTTTTTTTTTTTTTTTTTTTTCTTTGTTGTTGTTGTAGATTTGTTACAACACGCAACAGCCGCTCGATCATACAGAGGAAAAATCAAATCCACCCAAACAATGACTCGCGTAATTTTCCAAATTTTTCCGCGATGAAATCTAAATGTATGCTTTGTAGATGAATTTTTTTTTTAAACAGAAAATTTCTACCCTATGTGCGCAGTGAAATTCTACTCCACAAAGTTTACACCGTGTTTTCTGTCCTACAGAATGTTGTTAGTTCATTGCTATTTCTCCATCGAAATGCTTTACAACAAATGCCAAGTTCGAGACCGTGATCCTCGTCACTATTAGTTCTAACTGTTTCAGTTGTCATTGCGTTCCGTTGCCCCACTTTGAAAAAGAGTTAGACAAAAATGCATACTGGTTGTACAACAGGGAATCATCGCCTTTTCTCCTTTCCCTCTTCCAGGGTGTCCAGCAACTCAGAATTTCACAATTTCCTGAAAATTCCAGATTTTTAAGAGCAATATTCGTCGTTTTTCCATAGCAGCAATCTTAATACTTCGGTCCAGGCATTTGATATATACGAGTATAGAATTTTTCGGATAATATTCATTTTATTAGTGGCTCATTGTTATTGATGTTCAATTATGTAGTCATGTAGGTGATACGTAATGAAAACTAGTAGTTGAAAAAAAGTCAATTATTTTTCAACAGGTTCATTCGACTTTATTTTTTTTCTTCTAAAACCGAATTCAACTACGATATAAACGTTAAGTTTGAATTATAATATTGAAATATCAAATCTTAAAGCTAATTCTGTATTATCAGCTCACTATATCGCATAACTTTCATATACTTTGCATAATATTCAATAACCACCGAAAATCTGAAAATGTATTTGGTTTTCGAATTTAAATAGAAAAATTCTCAAAGTTTCCATAGCTTTACCAAAATTCCCTGTGAATTTTAAGTTCTCCAGGTTTTCCCTGTCACTGGACACCCTGGAGTCTCTCTCTCTCTCTTCATATATTTTTTCAACTGACGCAAATAGGTTTGAAAAATTAGTGGGGCAACGAATGAGCCGCAGACGTTGTCGTGGTTGTGTCGTGAGTATATTATAGTAAAACTGCGTAGGTGAAAAGATGATGCGGTAAAATAGATTTGCCTATTTATAAAACGACTAACGTTATTTTCAAAATGAAATATTCGAGCGAGTGCACAGGTATGTATGTACATACATACGCATACCTACATACATCGGTAGATGACGTCATTCCTGACGAATTCATTTTCGCGCCAAAACTATTCTACATATATATAAGCGAGTTAAGGAAACCCCCGGCCAGAAGAACCGATGCGTTGATGATATAGATTCTGAATTACAAGTATATGTGGGTACGAAGGGTATTTTAGTTTTCACAAATTCCTGCACGTTGCGCATGATATTTTTCACACAAGGTGACAAGAAAACAGAATCGGTATTACAGGTAAAAACGAACTTTGAGATACGAGACGAGAAATAATATTGGTACGAAAAAAAAGCTCTTTACCCTCCCTATACAAACATACTGTATACTATTTTTACGATCTACTAAACGTGTTTTTTTTTTCTTCTCTTTCTCAGAATTCGTTTCGAACTAATTGCCAATTAAATACGTGTCATCGGAGGTGTTGATGCCAAGAATAAACATTCTATTATTAGAGGACGTGAGGTGAAGGGAAGGGAAGGATAGAGGAAAGGGAGTAAAAACACAAACTGCATCAACACCCTGTTTGAGACGAGAGAAAGAAAAATATCTCGTTATTAATACGTCATCGAGTCCAATGCTCCGAGAAAAAATACGCGACGGTTCTAATAGTCACAATTTATTGACAGGTGTGTTTTGATCGAATCTGAAAGAACCTCGACTCGATTTCGTCGACTCAGAGGACGTGATATGAGAATATAATAATTTCTCTCTTCTCGGCAGAGACTTTTCTCAGTCACTCGCAGGGCCGTTGAGAAGAAAAATGAAAAATAAAAAATTCCATCACAATTAAAAGCCACGAAATTCAAGAGAAGGTCCCTTGGAGAGGGGAGGCTTAATTAAAATGAAGCAAATTGAAGCATGTCGTGAAAGGCCAAGCCAAAACGTCGTGGAGCAGAATTTTGAGACATCGTATTTGAATTAACTCATAAATTGTTGAAAAACTCGCGGGGAAAAGTGATTCAGAAAACCGACTAATGGAAATAAAAGACATATTTCTTTTCTTCGAATAATAATATTCAACATTCGTGCGTAATTTTGAAAAAATCGTATTGAAAAATGGTTCGAGAATAGATAGCTATACATACGTATTATACATACATATCCATCGTTCGAATGAAAATGGTATATCGACCCGTAAAGAAGTACTAACGTTGCTAAAAACGTTCCACTTTCTGGCAACTTTCGCCAAAGGGTTTTGCAGCGTGGGTTATGTCAGAATATTACATACCTAAGGATTCCCCGTGACGTAATCATCCGGGATTTTATACCTACGTCCAACTTTGCGTGGGAAAAATTGATATTTCAATTGAATAGTTTTTTTTTTTTTTTTTTTTTTTTTTAATTTTCTCCTATTTTCTTTCTATTTTTTTTCAATCATTTGTTCTTTTTCTGAGTCGAGTAGCGAAGTGGAATAGAACAATTGTCGTATTTTGAGTTTATCCATTTCGCACCCCTTTTTTTACTTTCTCTTATTTTACCATCCCTCCCCCTTCCATATCTGTTGGGTAAATTCTCTATTTTCTATTTTCTAACAGTAGCCGATGTTTACGATAACAAGAAGACATGTGTTCAACATCTGTGTATGTCGCAATCTCAGCCACCCCAAAAATAGGGCGGTATGTATACTAAACATGTGCGCGTTATATACAACGAGGCTAAAAAGAAAGAGATAGTGAGAGAGAGAGAGATCCAGTTGGGGAGTGAAGATAAGAATCGAGACTGTTTTACCGACTGAGCGGGTCGTTGTTGACGTTGTCAAGTTGACGCGGTGGCGCCACTTGTCACGCTTATATCTGTCATGCATGCGTATCCGCGTGAATCGTAGCCATTGGTTTCTCTTTCTCTCTCTCTCTCCTCTTTCTTTCTCGTTGCCGTGCAAATTTCGTACTGTACAGCCAGCTTAGAAGAAACACTTGCCGTATGTGATACATACGGAAGGGAGGGGAAGGGAGGGTTTGTTTGAACTGGCCTAGAAAATTGGAACTTGTCCAAAACTGTCATAATTTATGAAAATACGCGTCTCTCGCCATTCAACGCTCAACAACAGCCTGTATCTATTTTTCCCAATCTTTTTTTCCTACCCTATTTCTCTACTATACTGTACTTTTCTCCCCGATTCTATCTTCTAATCTAATTTTTTATTTTTCTGTTTTTTTTTGTTTTTTTTCGGTACTCAGTTATTTGACGCAGCAAAAAGCCTCTAACAGCGGCTACGTAGCAACTAGAAATTAGACATGGCGGCCGTTGTCGTTATTGCTGCAATCTTAATTACCACTGGCCGCGTTTTTGAATGTTTTTTTATTTACTTATTTCTGAAATTTTTTTTAATCTAATATTTCATAGGAAACGAACGTCAATTTTGATAGGTATTTTTTTTTCTCTACTTAAACTTTTCTTCTTTTTTATTAAAAATTGTAAAATAGAAACAACCATTATCTATTGTTTGAGAAAATATGGAACGTAAATACTTTTTTTTTTTCTTCATTTTTTTTTCGGCCTCCATTTTTGTGGGAGTTGATTAATTAACGGATTCTGCTATATTGAATTATATAAATCTATATACATATATATGTATACTATTACCGTATGATACGTATGTATATTGGCTAGCCGAAGCAACGGGGGGAGGGGAGAGCAGCTCAGAGTCACGTGAATCATGTGTCAAACGCCGTTCCGTACGTACGTACACGTTCGTTCGTAAGTACGTCCTTCTTATAGTTTCGGTCTGACGTACGCGATAGATCGCAATAGTTTAATTACATAATTGAGAAGCTAAGAATTGAATTTGGTCTCATTACCAACTATATTTGATATAATAATAATGATAACAATAACGATAATAATGATAAAAACAACAACAACAATAATGACAACATTGATAAATGATCACTTCTCACTATCACCAAATACACACATATCTATAATATGTATAATAGATTATCTTCATTGCGGAATAAATTCAAACGCCAAATTCAAGGGCTACAGTTTGAATAAATCTCTTTCGATAAAATCGGTCAGTTTGACAAGTGCAGGGGAAACTCCGCGTAACGCATTCTTTCATTATTGTTGGGAGAGAAGGAAAGAAAGAAATGAAGAAAGAAAGAAAAAATCAAAGAAACAAAGGAAAAAAAATAAAAGAATGACAAATTCCGTATTGCAAAATTTGAACGGCTATACGAGTCTCCGTCTCCGGGTTATACTCGTGTTGTAGGTAATTCGTCGATGAACACGACAACAACGGTGCGAGGATCATATAAGGATGGTAACGTTTTCAGGAAAGATAATAGACCGATTGCATATCTTCGGATCAATGCTGTTCTGTATATATACATTATAGAGTAAAAGCAAGACTAATTTTCCGATATAAACCGAATGAAAAAAGTATCGGACTACCAAGTAAACTACTTGTGGTATTCAATTACCTATACGTATTAATTGAACGGTGCGGAATTTCTTTGCGCATGCATTCATTCATTCATTCATTCATTCATTCATTCATTCATTCATTCATTCATTCATTCATTCATTCATTCATTCATTTCTGATTGTCGCCATATATTCCGAGCCGTGCGGCGCGATCGTAAAGTTAAACGCCAAAACTACGCAGACTCGGTGGTTTCTACGTAACTTTGAAAGAGACAAAGCTCCCCACCTGCGGACGTCTACCCCCAAACGCGTGTGTGGTACATCACTTTTTTCGTTCTCTCATTTCTATAAATTTTCATCCATCCATCCATCAATTTTTTTTTTCCATCAACATTTCCTTTTTTTTTATTCTCAAAGAGACACTCTACTTTATTGAATGGTAAGTATAAGAAGATTTCTCCTTCTTTTCGAGAAATTTGAACAAGAAAAATATAGGTACTCTTATAGCTTTTAAAAGATTGTCAAAAAAATATATATATATAATCTTTCGAGTAGAAAATCGCTGTATATGAGAAACTTAAAAAATATTATTTCCAGCGCACGTGGCCGTCGAGAAAGACAACAACAAAAAAAGAAAAAAACATATACAATAATCTAAATACATCTACGTACAATTTCATTTCGACAATTTATTTATTACTTTTTATTAACCTATTCATCATGCATGAAGTGGACTCCGAAGTGTTGGTCGGTTGGTTGGTTCGGGTCAACGTGTCACCAAATACTCGTATGTCTTTTCATATCTATAGTCAGTCTACTCCTCTTCGGAGTGAGCATGGCATTGCGGTATGTGCCATAAATATACAACGAGAGAGAAGTTGATTCAATACGTTCAAACCATCATTCCGAGACGTATATATATATACGAATATGGTCACTTACACATACCTATATGTACGCGTGTCTACATATGCACATAAGTTATCACGTATGTGCGAAAAACGTTATAGCTGTGACTTCATGAAATAAATTAGAGAGGACAGATACTGACCACTCCAAAGCTTTGCTATATACACATAATACCGACTACTACTACTAGTACTACTACTATATACTAGATGATGTTCTACGGGAATCAGACCGCGCGATCAGTGCAAGGTCTGATTGTTCGAAAAGTATGAAAGTCCTAGTCTTGGTCATCGTCTTATCGAGTGGAATAAACTTGAATGGAATGAAATGGTTATTGAGTTTATTTTTAATCATAGTAGATTGTTTTCTTCTTCTTCTTCTCCGTCTTCTTCTTCTACTACTCGAGACTATAAGACGATTAAAGTCGATTGGTGGGTTCGGTCGGTTGATTGGCCGGGAAAATAAGAAAAAGAAGAAGCAAAAGAAGAAGAAGAAGAAGGAACTGTAGTAGTAGCAATGTAGTAGAACTGTTAAATAAAAAAAAAACCAGATTGCCTCCTCTGGTGACTTTTACAAAATTTTTCGCCCACGCAGCACTTGAATCAGAACGGAGGCGTTAATTAAATGAAAGTCCGATACCTACAGACAAGAATATCTCTCGATCTTAGTTCAAAGTGTTCGATGATCAAAAGCCCCACAAAAGATTAAACACCGATCCGATATTGACGATCAAAAATCGATAAAAAAAAAACAAAAAAAACATAAGATTCTTAAAAAGCATTGTACACGCGTATAGGTACATATAGATTTTCTTCGCCGATTTCTTTCAAGCTTCCACAATATATAGATAAAACGTGATGATAACTTTGACAATGACGAAGAAAAAAAAAAAAAAGATTATAAAATACCAACGACACATGTACAGAAAATATCTGTTCATTTTTCTACACGTAACCACGTGCTCTGAACAGAAATCCATACTGTGTAACGTTTTTTATTTCTTTATGCTTATTTGGAGATTGTTGATCGATAAAGAGGAAAGAGAAAGAAAATCAAGCCGTTGAAGATATTTCAATATGTTTGGAATTAAAAATGACATCTGGTCACACGAGATAAGAAGGAGAAGAAGAAGAAGAAGAAGGAGGTATGTACAACAGAGTTGCACAATATGTATACCACCACGCTGAAATATCACACGAGAGAGTTAAGTCGGTTGAGTTATTCGAAGTAAACGATTAACTAGTACGTAATCAATCAATAGGAGTCAAGAATGCCTCGTAAAATTCATTGGCCATGACCACCACCAGCACTGCAGTATAGATGCGTAAGTTTTCATCCGTTCGAGAGAAAATGAGTAAAAGTAAATGAAGAAAAAATGAACTAACAATAAAATATACGTAATGGAAAAAAAAAAGATTCTCCGAAAGGAATGACGTTCGTTCGTTCGATATAATATCGAGGAATAATAAATACTACGAAAAAAAAAAGAAAAAAAAAATTCCCTCCGCGTTTCCAACCAACGTGCGGAATTTTAACTTATCTAGACGACATTATCATATTTTCCTTTGACGTTTCGTAATTGTCGTTACATTATTATTATCATTTCTGTTTCATTTCAACGTATACCGAGGTATAGAGAATGGAAATTGAATTTAGCCAATACGTGACTCGGTATGGTTAATAAATTAGTGTGAAATAAAATGAGGTCGCAGTTCGT
The DNA here is from genome assembly GCA_963989295.1 of Ametastegia equiseti. NCBI lineage: Eukaryota > Metazoa > Arthropoda > Insecta > Hymenoptera > Tenthredinidae > Ametastegia > Ametastegia equiseti. Next base: position 10,903,305 of record OZ022393.1, read on the forward strand.
AACGTTAATGCAACAAGATGATGGGACAAAAATTTATCATTTCGTTACTAGAACGGTTCCAAAATACCAAAATACAGTGCGTAATTTACCAAAGTGAGAAAAACACACGTATTATCACATGAATTTTGCAAATTTAACAACATTCGAGTCATGAGATAGCGAATTTTTTCCCCAAAAATTCTGTTACGTTAACGTTACGACCTTCAACTTCATGAAATTAAAACCGGCCTGTTCACATACGTTACCTATAATTTATAAGTGTACGTAGATCGATAAGATGTACTAGTATCAAAAATACTACGAATTTTCATCGATGATAACGAGCGAGCCGAAATACGTATAATAAAAATCGAAATCATAAATCAGATGTACATTTCGTTATTTAGTTCGTTCGATCGTATACGGATCACCACCCAAAAATACATACCTCCATAACGACTTCATACTATAGGGGCGACTATTGACCCAGTTACATGAGCAAAAGCTTCTCTTATATACGATTAATACCCAGCCAAATAATTAACCAATAAAAAATTCAACTATCTACATTATAAATTATACACATTCGGAGGTGCATAGCAACAACAAAACCCGCACACTGATGCCGTGGCTACCCAGGTAGTAGTTAGGGCAGTCAGGGCTCGCTGCCGCCTGGCTGCTGGCCGGCTAGCTACGACGATGGACGGACAGACACCTAGCTGTATTACTCGTGCGTGCGTTTCGCTAGGGGTTGGGGGAAGGAGGAGGGGGAGGAGTAAGTCGAAGCGAGAATATAAGGAAAATGATGAAATACCAATGATAATGATAGTTTATGCGTTGGTAAGTATTAAATAACGAAAGAATTGATGATGAAGGAGGATATGAGAATGAGCAATAGCGAAATGTAAAAGTAGAGAAGATATTTAAGAGAATAGAATAGAAGAGAAGAGAAGAGGATTGTTCGTGATGTACTCACTGCTTATTTTCATACCGCCCAAGGGTGGATTTGTGGGTGGTTTGTTGCCCTCCGCGAAGGAGGTGGTCCTTGGTCTTCCGCTCATGCTAAATCCTCCCTAAAATGATGATCTATTATCCTGACTTGCCTTTCTTGTTGAATAAGAAAAGGCGGTGGCGATAGCAGGATCTCGTTTAGGCTGTCGAAACAACCCTTCGCCTGATTATTATGGTAAAAATTGCCGAAATGATTCCTCGTCGTCGCGGACATCAATGACACCCGATATCACATCGCACGATGTTTTTTGATAGTGTTGTTATTTTAACCTGCGGTATTCTATACACGAAATCCTCGTCGTTTGTAATAATATATCGCGTATATTTTTTTTTTTTTTAGCCTTAGTACACGTTTTAATAAAATACCTCCGGTATATCGTTAAACTTCACTTATTTCACCAAAGTTATTATTCTCCACTCGATGATATTCCCTTTTTTATTATTTCATCGAAATTACTTTACCACTTCCTAATAGTTCAACTATTCGTCGTCGTCCTCGTCTTCGTCGTCGTAGTCGTAGTCGTCGTCGTCGTCGTCGTCGTTGTCCTACCTTAACCAACTTCGGAGGGATCTACGTTTTTCGAACGGTTCTTACACAACGCACAACCTAAAGGCTATAGCGCGCAGTCGATTCGTGCTGGGTTGGGTTGCCGCTGTCGCTGTCGTTGTAGCTGTCGCTGCCGTTCGTCCCCGTTGCCGTAAAGTTGGTGGTAGTGGTGTTGAACTACTACCACACCGCTTGGTTATGCTCGATTTTCATCAATTTCAAACCACACTTTCCCAACAACGATACAAACTTTACACTAAAATATACGCACTTTTATATCTAGCCACAATTTCGTGTTTCACTCACTGATTCTTATTCCCCCTCGCTCCCTCCCTCTCTCTCTCTATTTTAATACACACCAGATATATATATATATATTTTTTTTATTTCGAGTTCTTTTGCCGTTTCTCTCTTTAACTCCCGTCCTCGTTCCCTTTTTTTTCTTTCTTTCTTTCTTCCTGCTCTCTATCTTTCTTTCTCACTGTCTATATTTTCTTCTTTCTTTATTTCTCGTTCACTCGCTAGCTCTCTCTCTCGCGGCTCTCTGTCCACGGGAACTTTTTTTCGCGCGACCTATCCGAAGTGTCTCTGGGATATATTAGCTCGCGTTTCTGCGCCCGTCGAGGGTATTACCCGAGATGGTTCGAAGACTCGATAGGTTGACGGTGATTTACATATTTTTAAACGATAACTGCACAACACCCGAACCTTTTCGATGGAAATATATATTACGGTTGAGGGGTAAAATTGAACCTCTTTCCGACGTCGGGAACCACACCAGCCACAAATTTTTCGATGCCTCCTCAGACATTGACCCGTTCGGGCGAGATCGGCCCACTCGAGCTGACGCGGAGATCCACGAACGTGACGTCAGCGACTCCCACCATCGGCTATTGCCGAATTCTACCGACGGTAACTGTCGCCATCTGGTGCTCGGTATTGAGAACTATCTTCACACCGCTAAGAACGCGAGGCGCCAATTTTCGAATCCTTCATTTACTCAACTACCACTTCGACTTATTTGGACACTTTGTTTATTTATTTATAGAATCTGGTCAAGCGAGAGTATCACGACTATTATCTGTGCTTGGATATTTATTCTACGGAAATTAGTATTTCCGAAGCTTTGATATCGTACGAGTGACTCGCTAAATAGACACTATTGAAGAATGCCTATGTATACTATGTCGAGCAGCGGATGTAAAAGTAAAGAATAGTCATCCATCTCGTGTGATAAAAATAATGAAACTGTGTGGGATGACTCGGTTTTTTTCTCTCTTTGGGGAGATTTTTGTTTTGAAAATTGTCAAATTACTAGAAATCTTCTGAGCGAATCGAACCAATAAATTTACAACAATTCGTATAAGACAGATTTATTCTGTATTCTTGAGTCAACGCCTAGAAAATAGTTCAACAAGTTTCTATCAAGTTTTGAGAAAGTTCGAACTATTTCCTTTTTGTGACGAACTGCGAAAATAGGGAGATTAGATATTCCCTACTACAATGAGTCGAGATTCGTACGAATAGAAATTTGCAGCAGATCATTCTAACATAAAATATCCACGTCTTATAGCAAAAAATGATTAAATTCACTGTTCAGTGATTAAATCCTGATTCGAAAAATGAATAAATATAATTCACAGCTCTATCAAATTGAATTATTTTTCCGAATAGAATGTATAAATAAATATATTTGTCTTAGTGTGAATTCAAATTCATGGTATTACGTTAATTGATTGATAAATGAATTTATATAAATAAATAAGAAAATTCAAATATCGACGTATGCGTGCCGAAAGAGCGCATCTTGATCCTCGACGGATAAGTCATTCGATAGAAAGTTCAATTTCTACCTTACCGACACTACGGTTGCTCCGATATCCGGACGTCGCTGCCATCTGGTGATATTTTATGACTGGGGAGTTCATCCCCACCTCCGAAACGCCGGTAGACGCAAAAGGCGCGCACTTTAGTTCAAGTTGCATTTTAGATGCGACAGGCTCAACATCACTTGCGGTTTTGCCGGTATGAATTATTCTATTTTCCGAGTAAAACACACACGACCTTTTGTATTCTGCAATAGTTATCAGTGCCGGTTGTGAATTGCGATAAAAGCTACCCGCATCTCTACACAATTTAGGTAAGTTTTTATCTCATCTTTCAATCAATTGCCTGTCGTTTTTTGCCTCAATTTTCAGGTAAATACAAACAAACTTGTTACAGTTTTGAAACGATCATGTATACGATTCGAAGTTTAGTACACAATGCCTGCACTTTCCATTGCGATTTGTTGTTATTGTTGTTGTTTCTTATTCATAATTTTTTCTCTTCTTATTTTTATCTGAATTGGATACCTGAATGATTGGAACAAATCCGCAAAGTTTTGTTTCAAAATTGGGAATTTATGCTTTTTGCTTTATCCGTGGTAGTTTTTAATTTTTTTTCATCTCGTTTTTAATCAGACGCGGTTTTAGTCTGTAATATGATGCGATAGCGAAAATGTTACATTGGAATGACTTTTTTTTATCAATTTTATGAATGCGAAGTTCAATTTGAATTTTTAACGATCGGCTGTCGTTGATCAATTATCGCCTCGAAGATTGGGAGACGTTGTTTAATCTGAAAAAAAAACATCCACATTGAGCAGTACGCGTATTAAATTCATCTCACGTATTTTACTTTTTTTTTTTCAAACAAGTTCACTAAATGCCAAAGTTTAAAGGTGCGACTTTTGACTGTATCGTTGATGAGATGATTATACCGAAATTTTGTTCATTATACGAATTTTGGTAGCACCTGCAAATTCGAAGAAAAGTTTCATCCGTTTCCCAAGTTTTAAACCAAAGTCGAGAGGATTTTGGTGAATTCGACAAGTTTTGGAATTTCAATTAAAGTTGCGAAACATTTTTAGTCAAGCCATTCAGAAATAACAGGCGAGTCTCTTTCAGCCATCCTTGAGCTTCGGAGATGTGGTCCATCTTGTACCGAAATTTTTTCAATTTTTTTTCTTCCTTTGTTTCTCTCTTTCTTTTTCTTTTCTTAAAAGTACCAGAGAGAGTTGGACCACCCCATCATTTATTTACGAAACTTTAAAATCGTCAAATATCCTTTTTTTTTTATATCTTACCTCTAAAAGTGGATACCGGAACGAAGAAATTGTTTAGTCTCTGTCTATATTTGAAACTCGGAAAGTGTGTGGAATGAAATTCTTTGAAACTCGGTGGTCTATCTTCGTGCACTTTAGTCTAACGTGTATCTATAGTTGAAAACGAAAGTTGGATGAAAAAGTATAAAGTGAAATGTACAATATGCGTCGCGTTTATGGAGAAATGAAACTTTGGTGAAGAAGTAAATAGACTTGGACTAGACTTGGATTATGATTATTTATTATTTCGACCGCAAGGTACCCGGCCCTTTAATTATCATTAGTTTGAACGTGTGTGTATGAATAAACCAGAAATTGTGAAGGAAGCATAAATGAAGTCGAACCCTATACGCGTCGTTACCCCAAAATGTTCCTGCAAAGGTTCGTTAGCTTTGCATGAGCCATTGGACAATACTTAATCCTCTCTCGCGCGAATTTATGTCCCCGATTATACACGCAGTTTTAGGATTCGCTACGGTAAATGCAGGAGGCAAGGGCAAAGCCAGGACAACTGCCAAGGGGGTTCATTTTCTGATAATTCAATTTCAACTCACTTCACGGGTCCGCGATATTCTCACGTTAAAAAAAAATCACATGTAGGATACCATTTATAAACGCTCCTCGAATGTCAAATAAAAAGTTTCACGGTCCAAATTCTGTTTATTTAATACAGAATTAGGATTATTTACTCTCACATATCAAATTCTAACATAAATTTCACCGAATTTTGTATTACGTGACTCCTATTTTATTTTATTTTATTACAATCGCTGCAGATTTAACGAGCGCTAATCACTCGAATGCATATAAATCTTTCTTACACATATGGATGAATATGATTATTTTTGTTAAAATATCGGTGTATTTTGACCGACTGTATAAGTTGTGATAAACATTGCTTGAAATATATCGGCGAACCCCATACGCCCTGGGGTTTCGTGTTTTCATATTCGTACTGGTTAGCATTTTCGAGCGAATATAAACTCGGGGCTCGTTTTTAGCTTCAAAGTTTACTACACATATTATCCGGGGAAGCCGGCTGAATCACGTGCGAGGATTGTAACTAACACGCAGTAGAGTTCCGAGCAACTCAACAATCTTCCGTAAAAATTTTCGAGCCACAACAACGCCAGGCAATTCTCATTCTCTCTTATTACTGCACAGAGACTCCGACCCTTCTCTAACTCTGTGAGTTGACAAAAAATATTGACGTCGACTTCCAGAGATGGTGGTTCATATTTATTTCAAAGAAATTCATAAAATTCTACAGCGATTTATACACCACCCAGACGTAAAGGGCTCGGAGCTCTTAGTTCTTTGGCAAAAATAAAAGTATAATGCTATTTCAGTCCCCCTGTACACTTACTGTCTGGGTGTATACCAGATTGTCAAGTCAGACTAAGACTGTATAGCAAAATGAAAATTTCTTTGATCATCGCTGTTCGTGTGCTACTGATTTGCAAGCGATTTAATCAGGGCTGGTATTATAGGCATAGCTGCTTTTCAGAAAGTACGAATAATCAACGATAGCCAATCAATCCGCATCGCTGTACTTTGGCTATAGGCAGTTCTCCATCGGACCAGTTGGTTTTTAGCAAGTAGATTTTCTGGCTGGATCTCATACAGACCACCCTAGGCGACTTATGTCTAGAAAATAGTTTTAACGAATAAATTTCACGGTGTTATTTCTTCCGCGAACAGATCCGTTCGGTGTACTTTATAGTATTTTGCTACTTAAGATTCTGTCCTCGAGGGAATTGGTGAGCCAGAGAACTGCTACGAACTTTGAATTCAAGTTTACTCTATCGCGGCACGTGACCTGCGGTCATTTCATTCATTACAAAGGCAATGTACATACATACATATATATATATCTACGGAGTTTCATGAACGCAGAAGAACTAAATTTCTGGCTCTGTTGAGCATGAAACTTGATTGTTTCAAAATGCGGGGTGATTTTCGATCCCGCAGGAGCTCGAAGGTGTGCCTCATTAAATTGCAAAAATTTTCACGCTGGAGCTGATAGCAAACGTGGGCGTTTGTGTGAAGAACGGGAAACTGAAAATTTTCAATCAACAGATTCGGGTTGTTGACGAATTCTGACGAGTTTAATTAACTTCTTGATTATTCAATCCCTAGCGATCAAGTGTCGGAACACAAAGGGGCTCCTTATATTTTATAATTAGCATTATCCTCCGCAGGCTCTTCGATAAACTTATACCTACACCGTTGTCAAAAATACTCCCTGGCTTTTGATTAACTTTCAGCAGTTCAAACGGCAGAGGGGGGAAATTTTGCGAAATTTCTATTCACTGCGGGATTCTATGATAGCTGCTTCCTAATTTTCCAACTCCTTTTCACACCACGGGGCTAGCGTAGAAACACATTTGTATCAATCAATGCTGCTGGACTGCTGCAGTCGAGTGAAAAATGAATCACGAGCCAACGATCAACGTTACGATTAAACGACTGCAGGGCGATGATGATTCATTCAATTGCCATTTGTTATTCAACGATTCAAGTTACCGGATCGAAAAGTTGCAGCGATTCATTCGTTACGTACTATAATGTCGCTTATACCCATCTGCCTTTCCAACAATCATCAATCATTTTCACAAGAATAATGCTCCTTTTCTTTGATATTCGAGGATTTCGGTCATTCGCTGCTTCGATTCGGTTCACACTTCGCCTTGGCTAAAGATCAAGAATTTTACACGTAGCTCAGGATGATTCATGAAATCCTGATTTAAGTTTTATGGGAAGAAAAATCGCTGTCCCGATTCGTTCCCTGGGTGTTCATTTTCACTAACAACCTGCAACCGTCTGATAAACTTCATTAACGCATCTCGTAAAATGCCATTAGATGAAAAAAATTTGGTACTTTTGAATCATCATTGGTCAAACGATATCGAATTAAAGCCACTAAAAATCGTCTAATTTTTTAACCAATAATCATTCAACGATTCTACAACTATTCCTTTGAGCGAGTATCCTTTCAATCATTCGGATAGGTACGAGTCGCTGTCTCTGAAACTTGAAGATCGTGGTTTCTAACTTCTATAGTAACGTCCAAGCTTTGGCTACAGATCAAAGAACTAGAGCCAACCACATAGACTACCAACGATTAAACATCCACCCTGAAATTTGAGTAAAAGTTGACCAAATTTCGGTCAGCAATGAGACTCGAACTTGTTGTCCAGGATTATTTGAATGGTCACGTATATTGTTATCCGGTATGCTGCAGCTGTAGATTTCAGAGTAACTATAATCGTTCGTATTCTTAGTGGGAGAAGATATATATTCCCGCAATTCTATAGTTCTGTTTTCAAATACGTGACGTTTTCGGAAACAAAGATTAACGCAAATAATTCCAAAGTATCGGTCAGTTTGCACCGCAGGCACGTATCGTTGCAGTTCTTGAGTGCGAAATGCAAAATCCCCGCTAAATATGCACTGCAAGACTCCAACTGGAATAAAACGAGACGATAATGGCTTTTCGAGACAGCGAACATATCACAAAAAAATGGGTTTTCACTTCTCATCACGTAAGGGATGGCAAAGTATTCATGGTTTCGTGCCAAAGACGGCTCAGGTATCTGCCAATTTCAAATTCTTCGACTTCCCAACCCTTCACCCGACGCCAAACATGATTCTGAAAATTCTTCAGTCTGTCTATCGGTCTAAACGAAAAAAGCCTGATCTTTCGGAAAATGGCTGGATGAAAAAAATTGAATCCCGAGAAGATTATAGCTTGTCTTTTGAAGATAAAAAATTACTATAACGCTCCATTAAGATTGCCCGACTAGTTTGTTTGAAGAAAGTCGTAAGGTCTGCATTGGACAGGGGGAAAAAAATAATCAAACTTGATAAACAGTTCAGGAAACCCAGTTGATTAATTATTATTATATTTTGATTGATATGAAAAATAAATTAGTGACGAAGGACGGTATGAATTATTTTCTAATTTTCACCAGTTCTCAGCTATCTGCCGGTAGAAAATTCTGCAGTTCCCAAAGACGTCGTTAATCCCTTCTCGGTGTTGGCGGTGAGTATATATAGTGAGACAGTTGGCGATATCTTTGAGAAATTATGTCAGGAAGCCAGGAAACTTTCGTCGCGTCTACGAAGTTCTGGTATATCCGGTTCCTCACGTTGACACAAGTCCGTTAACACCAGCCGTGACCCGTGACTCGTGACTCGTGACTCGTGACTCGTGACTCGTGACTCGTGAGTGTTGACTAGTTGAGTTGTGACTTACACGTCTTAGAGAGAACCGAAGACAGCCCTTCGTTTCATTTCTCAAAAGGAATAGACGTAGAGGATAAAATGAAACGAGGTATAGCTGATACCAGCCGCTATAACTATACGAGGAGGAAATAAACCGTCGCGAAAACGTTATTCAAACGAGTTTTTTCACATAGAGGCTGTGAGTAAAAAGTTGGCCAACGCGGAATTGGCTATGTGAAATTGTGGTTATAGGCTCCGGGTTTACCGAGACTCCAAGAAACTTAATAAAGTCGACAATAGAAGGCACCGAGCTTCCAGAGACAGGCACTCGAGACGTATATATCACTCTGACGTTAATTTCGAAACTTTCCTCTATTAGTTACTCTGTCTCTATCTATATCCGTCCACCTATGCAACGCGTAAAGTGCTCTCATCATTAACCACGTCTCACACATTCCATCTAGTTTCACTAGAAAATTCATGAAAATGCGGATTATTTTTCTAATTGTCATCGACTCTGATCGGCTCCTCATATCGTACGGATTCAATGACAGAAATTATACTAACGGAGTAGCCCAGTCAAATTAGAGTAACCTAAATTGAAAATAGTGACCGAATCCGGCTTTTGCTTATGTCCACCGTTGTGAAGTTTATAAAAAACTGTTTTTTTTTTTTTAATACCTCGGCCATTTTCGATTCTAGAGAAAAATCGCGAAGACTACCGATCGTAGGAAGTTTCATTTCCTACAACATTTGTCTCGCCATTTCTTTTCTCGGATCAATATTTTTCGAATTAAACCTGGAAAGAGAGTTGAAGCAACCCTTTTTTTAAATTCGTATACATAACTCGGCCATTTTTAATTTCAGAGAAAAATCGTAACGGCGACAATGGATTTATCATGTATGGGTAGAAAATAAAATTTTGACTTGGCATTTCACACATAGATAAGGATAATTAATATTCGCCAGTTGCTCCTGGCCTTTTATATCGCGTGGCGATAGCTTCCCCTGCAGTGATGTGTTAATTAGAGTTTATCGTTAAATGATAAATTTGGGAACCTTATACGCATTTACATTTGATTTGTTCGTTGTATCGTATCCTGTAAAAATACTTGTCAAGTTTCATGAGGGTCCTTGAATCATTTAACCGTGCTTATTTTCCCACTTGCCTACACATGAGTGTTGAAATAACTCATTCCAATAGCTTGTATCGCTTAGTATGGTTTGGACAACACGCACAATGAAAAGCGGCTATCCCAAGTGATTTTTGCCATTTGGTACTATATTTGACTAGCCTTTGGGATCTGAGAATAGATGTTTAATTTTTAGCACGTATGAAGGCTAAGATTATGTAGAAGGAAATTTCTGATCAGGGTTTAATGTTCGAATGATGGAAAGAAACCGTTATGGTATATCTGAAAACGAATTTTCTTTCCAATTTTTATCTCAACACGTCTAGACGTCCCCCATGAAGAGAAAATATCTATCTTTCGTTCCCATCTGGGTTTCGGCGAAGAATTCGAAAAAAAGTATTCTATTCCATGGGTCCTCCGGATACACTCAGCGATTTCAAATATACCTGTATATAATATACCTCGAGGTATGATGGGACCGGAATGTCAGCACCTCGCAGGTACGAGGATTTCACCTTGTCTAATTACCTATTTAACTAATTGATAATTTTATTCCATATTTTTGCGGCAAGGACTCTCGCCAGCAGTTTTCCTTCCTCTTGTATGAATAAACACACACACACACACACACACACACACACACACACATACAGACAGGTATTCGTATTCGCGTGGATCGTCCCTTAGGATTATGCAGACCGTCGGAGGCGACCCGCGAATTTAGCTAACTTAACAAAAATTCAAATTCCTCTTCAACATTTTCAACGAGCTTTAATTTCGACTGCTAAAAGCTGAACTCCCCAACTTGGAACGTTATGCATGAATTTTTCTATTTAACAACTGCACCTGCACTAACGATAAGTCTTCCTGGTCCCAACTACCTGTCCTGGTTAACGGATACCCGTATAATACTCGGGGATTCAGGTAAACATTAACAGTAGGAATCAAGGCGTACCTGACCCTCCGTTTACCTTGGGTAGGCAAATTTTATGATCTTTGGCAAAAGTTTGTGTAATTGGAAGTCCGCGCGGCCTTCGTCTGCGTCGGGTCTAGTTATAAGGACGACGGATACCTGTCTCGTCAAAACACAAAGGAAAATTCTTCAAAAACAGGGGCAGGTGCCCGAGAGTCCTGGGGTCCAGGTACAAAGTTTTTCAACAGACTATGCTGAGCGTTTTCTCCGTCGTCCGAACTATCCAAACTCCAAATACCTTTCCGAAGTAAAAAAAAGAAGAAGAAAAACGAAAAGGAAAAGGAGACGGAAAAAAAACCATCGGTCTTTGGTCTCTACAATAGGAAAAGGGTGCTCAGAAATTTTTCTTCGAAAGTATATATATCCAAGTACGTATACCTGACACGACCTCCAGGTACAGTTCGAAGTCTTCAAAGAGCTTCCGAAGGACCTGAGATTTGAAAATTTGATCTCCGGTGTTGGTATTTTTTATCTCAAGTAGAACTTGGCTTTTTCTTCGAAGAGCGATGTTCACTTGGCGTAACTTCATTCCGCGAAAGGTATATATTCGATTGAAGTGATTTCGGGAAAACGGCCGAAGCTTTGCTGGATATTGCGAGAATTTGCTGAATTATGCAAAGAAATTGTGTTAGTGGAAAGCTAATTGATTTCAAGCTTTATTTCGGAATTAGTACGCGAGTGCCATTCCGCAAGTAATTAGGTATTGTTAATAAGATTGATGTCAGGTAGGGGACGACGACTTGATCTATGATTACTAATTCAGGTATTTGATTCAATATTTAAATCTTTGCCTCTGGTTCGGACGACTCGCGTGAGACTTTGGAAACAATGTGGGCTTCATTTGTTGGTTCAATTTGCATCTAGATTTCGATTAAGTTAGTAGGTACTGTTCAAAACTGACGAAATTTCACAATTGAAAATTGAAAATAGAGAATTTTAAAGTACTTCTTGCCTTTCAATCATGCTTCCGGGATATCCATGTCCTGGAAAAAGGTTCAGAACAGTGAGATGTATGTAGGTGTCCTATAATATCGGATTCAAGATTGGATCCCGAATTCCCTTGAAATAATGAAAAATCGATGTTTTGTCGATTTTGGCAGAAATATTTCAATCGAAAAGTTGATTTATCATTGTTCAGAGCGCACAAAGAATACAATCTCAAATCCGGTGCTATAATATCTTCGTCTTATTGTTCTGAATAAATTCCTGGATCATGGAACGAGCATGATTGATACATAAAGAGCATTTCCTAATCTTCTACAATTTTCACCGTATCGACTCCCGGATTTTTCACTCAATTTTCATTGTTCTAGAGTGAGGTATCCTTATAATTTTTGATGACCACTGAATTGATCCAGACCGGATTTCAATTCGAAAATAAAAGTCCATAATTTTCACTCTCAGCAGGGTCTTCCCTCAAATCTATAAGTGCATCTGTGGCGTGTGTCGAGTGTGATGTAATAAATAGTTAGCTTTCAAAAGCCCGCGGGGCAAAGTGCTCGAAGAATATTTTGGCAATGAAATTTCGATTTGGCAGATGGTATATGCTCTTTTTCACATCTGTATTTACGCAACAATGGTTTTGTCGCAGATTCGGACACGCGCTGCTAAGTACTTGACTTTTGTAGCACACTTAGGCGTAACAATGAACGAATAAACGCACGTATATGAATCGGGCTGCGTTCAATGAGCCGCATATGTTTTTCATTTCAACCGAGTGAATGGTCATTCCGGTAATTCGTCATTCGAAATTCCTACTTCCGAATCGGTCATCTAAATCATTTCAATTCATATTCGATTACATCCAGGGTACTTGAGACCTAATCGATTTGCATTTCCCACTTTTCTTTTATCCTCGAGGACACGAAACTTTGAATTCCGTATATTTTGTGTAAATTCAACGATGTGATATTATTCCTAATAAAGAATAGCGTACAGACTGCCTAAATACTCGCGGATAATCAAATCCTCGAGATAAAATATTGAATCTCAGCTAATTCAAGCAGAAACTATACTGAGTCATTGTTAATTCGTGCTAGGCAGGGTGGGGCTGAAGATGTGCATGAAATATCTACATAATATATAACATACCCTTCGCTTTGCCGAGGGGTATTAAAATAATCCGAATTTGATTCGGGGGATGGTTGGGGCTATAATCCTCCAACTGCAAAACTGCGGAAACGCTGTTCGTCGATGAAGTTTTAATTTAAACGGCAACGTATATAGCTCGACGTGCGCATCATACTACAGTTTATCATTTTCCTTTCGATGCGTCATTCGTTGGATGAAAATAGCGCAAGTATATTGCGAAAAAAATATGCGCCTTACAACGCCGGGACCACACAGGAAATTTTCCGTATTTGGTAATTTACCACACACAATTGGAACGATCGTTGCCAATTAAAATTTAAGGTCATATTCGATACGAACCATTTCTGATGTTAATGAAATCATGAAAACTCGTCGTTATTCATCGCAACAAAAACAGTAATTGGAAAAATATTGAATTCCACTTAACAATCACAAAATTTCGGTAATAAACAGTTATAAAAACGTTGCGTTGGTTCAAGTTTGTCCAAAAAGCTCAATGCACAGATCCATCATACGGCTCTATGTCTACAACTTCCGCAGAAAGACTTATAAGTTCATCAACGTTTTTCGTTATACATATATTTCTCATCGATCAGGATCAGAATGGTGTATGCAGAGTTGGACGGCTATAAACTAAGTTATTTCTGAAAGTTGTAGACATGGACCCGTGGAATGGATCTGTGCATTGAGCTTCTCGGACAAATACTTGGATCAACGTTCTTATATAACTGTTTATTGCCGAAATTTGGCGACTGTTCAGCAAAATGAACTATTGTTTGAATTACTGTTTCATTTATGGATAACCACTTGTTTTTATGATTTCATTAACATCAGAAATGGTTATTTCACATCAAATGTGATCGCTAAATCGGCGTTTCGTCCCACTGTGTGTTGAGGCGCTGGGTTATGTAATGGCCCAATCAAAATTTTGGCAAAAATAAAATTGGGTTAACCTTTACTACCGCCCCCCTCCGCCCTGAAATCGCGAACTGTTCTATACATATATGAAAAATTGATAATTTACTGGCGCGTTATGTTTTTGAACTTTTGCAATCGAATATGTGTTAGTTTGGCGATTGTCGTTTGCAGGGAACTGACCAAAAAATAATCATAAAATAAGTAAATAATTGATATCGAATCCACCCTCGTCCCTCGATTCATAACCGAGTCGATTTTTCACACGTCTTTCTTCCGCAGCTGGTGATAATTATTCATCCTTAACAAGTAAAGCAAATATTAGGAAGCAGAATTACGATCACCAGATGACGGGGTTCATTAATATACTTAAAGCGTATCCTGTTTCTGACTTGACTAACGCTCACAGTCACGTCGTTTACTCTGCATGCATGGTGACTAAAAATACAAATTCGAAAACTCATAACCCCCTGAGCTTTTCCTTGGCACGTAATACGCAAAAACACCGAAGGGTACGTGGGTCACGTTTTACGATGCATGCAGAACTGACCGCGGATTCTACGTCCCGACTTCTCCTGATAATACTAAAGTAACGAAATGCGAATATATTTCAAAAAGTATTCAGAGCAGTAACAATATGCCATTGGAATTCACCATGGGACTCGAGTTTCGTTTCGTTTCGTTCCAATGCAATTGAAATTGATTTTTTTTTTCTTTTTTTTTTCAATAATTGAACATTTCTCTTTTCGTTTTCTTTCCCATTCGATATTGAAGTACACGTAGTATATTCCACCCTGTATCGACAGTTAAACTAAAAGCTTGATCATTGCTGGTATTATAATATTTTTTGCACTTACCTTCTGCACGAGTTGTTCATGTTTAATCAGGTTTAAAAACGTTTTATCGCATCTAACGTACACCCGTATCCGTATTTGGAAAGTTTCAACGTTTTAAGGGAATGTTTTACGAGCCATGCAGAATTGCGCTATAGGTATATCTATACAACGATCAGTGAGGAAAACTAGGGAACTGCAGCTTACGCTCAATTTCCTCCACTCAACTCGTTAATTCTTTCCTTGGTATTTTCTTATCTAATTGAAATAATTCAAGCACCGAATGTTCGCCTTGACTCTTTCCATTTTTAATTCGACCCTATGGTTTGGTATTATCACTCGACTTTCCACCCGAGAAAATTCGACTTGCTAGAGATTCTCGCACTCAATAATTACCTTCCGGATTAGCTATAAACGTGAGAAAATCCCTTATACAAATAAAAATAATTAATTTCGATTACGCCGAGTACAATAAACGATGAAGAAATATTATAACCTCGGACGTATAATTCAGCTGGAATTGACGCAATCTCATCTCTGTAAAATAAATAAAGTTCTTACGACTTTTTTCCGAGGGTAAAAAACTTTTCAGCTTATATTTTATCAACCAAGTTAATCAGTAATAATAACAGAATGGAATACAGGCTCCCCGAGATAATTTAAAACCCTTTACGAAGGGTGGGTTCTATAAAGAACGAGTTGATATACCCCGAAATAACACTCGTGTATTATTTTTTATGCCCTTAAACTGACTTGCAGTTGCCAGTAGCACTCGAACTTCATTTGGTTCATGAATAAATAAAATTGTTGAATAAGACCCTCGAAAGATGGATTCTTACTTTAAACTGAAAACTCTCTGGCTGCTTTCGATCTATGTACGATTGAACAAAATTATACACAGAAATACCCTCACGACTATAAGATAGAAGCATTTTTCTTCACTTGATCCAGCACTAGCTGATGTTCGAATGAAATTGACCGTCAGTTCATTGAACTTTTTTTACTCAAGATTACGTCTTCGTAAAAATAAAACGAAATTAGTAGTTCCTGGTGATTTGGAATTGTAAATCGCAATTTTGAATGATAATATCTTGGCGAGGACGAGTAGGGGGGGATGAATGAATTGAATAACTCAAGAGTCATCGATCCGTGAGTAAATTAAATCATGAAATTCGAGTATCATTTATGGTTGAAATGCTCGGAAGGTCCTTGGTAGACAGACATAGGCTTGGCGTGATGCGTGCAGTAAAGTCTTCATAGTCTGCCCGAACAGCTATAAGGCATGTATGCACCAACCTACCCACCTTCCTCTACTGAGAGAATAACCCATAGGGCATAGATGTATAAATGCATTATTCAGGAGGGCCGAGCCTGGAATATATACGTACCTGCACCCATACGTACCTATATATACACTGCATTTACGTTACTTCCAGTAGATTAAACTTGCATATGATGATACTATAGCTACCAAGTATATATTTGCTGGTCTGCTCTTCGTGTTGGCTACATACCCACCAACACATATACATATACACCTAACATAGTCGCATAGAACTGGCTACATACGAGCTAACATCATGCGACATGTGACGTGCGACATGCGACTTGGTTTTGAACAATACAACCAGTTGGCATCGTCTAACGGCCACCAGGGGGTTGAATTTTGATTTTATTACCAATCGACGGTCAACTCCCTTCTGCAGACATTTGAACGAGCAATAAATAACAATAACAATATTCATGAAATGTCTTCATTCCTTACATGTATGTGTGTGGATGAGTCGTCTGGTTTCAAGAAAGGCCAAATTTGAAATCAATTACCAGCAAGGATTCCATGACGATATAACCGTCGCACATCATATGTTGTGCAGCATCAGCAATCTTCCGAGTATAAGTCTGCCGAATCAATCCCATATCAAACAACGAAACTATATATCGCTGTATTTATATTGGTGTTATCGTTGTACTTTGCCTGGTTTGATAACAATCGAAGGCTTTAGTCGGGTTTGAAATAAATTCCTGCTAGCATGGCCAGTTTTGGAAAACGTTCTTGATTTATATTCTTGAAAACATGGCCAGTTTCTCGAAAGAAGTTCCATCGGGCATGGTTGAGTTTGAAAAAAAATCCGTACAACGTGGCTGATTTTGAAAATGAATTCCTGGAGACATGGTCGGTTTTTGAAAAAATTTTTGAAGACACAGCCTCGAGACACAGTTTCGAGAGAAATTACGAAGAATATGTCCGAGGTTGGAAGAAAATTCCGAGAACACGGCTGATTTCGAAAGAAGTTGCTCGCTTGCAAACAAATTTCTATGAGGACATGGGTGAAGTTGAAAGGAAATCCTGGGGAGGTGGACTATTTTGGAGCAAACTCCACAATTTGAACTTAACTTTACGATGGCCGTCTGGAACAAACCGTCATGCCATTTTTCATGGTATGTTTCTGACGATCTGTCACAACTGTGGAGCTTGTCGAATTGTAAAATGTTGAAGTACTGCAAACACAAGTAGAATCTATGACCAAATAATTTTCATCAATGTGTGAACTTGGCTCGTTTATTGAATCCAATCGACTCACATGTATATAACATGAAACTAATCACAATGGCTCAATGAATGAAACTGAAAGATGTATACCAAATTTGAGAAAAATTGTCGAGGATACATACAAGATAGATAGATAAATATAAGTATGTACTCGGCTTGGTAGTTGTGGATTTTAACTATATATATTCATCTATAGTTAAAATCCACAGTTGTTTCACCGCAAACTTCCGGACGAGTAAATCTTTATGCTGCATATTTGACTCACAATCGGCTGGTGTTATCAAAGTATACAATGTTACGAGAATGTTGAGCAGTCGGCAGCCATAGAGGCTGCTGGGAAGCGATTAAGGTATTCCAGTACGTATCTAAAATCCGCAACTGGTTTTAAGGCAGTGCTAAACTTCCTGTATAATATTTCTTTTTGTTTATCGTGCCGGTTTTTTTGTTTTCCAGCTTTTGCTACTGTAATTTTCACGGTTATTTGCAAACCGTCCTGCATCGTTATAAACACAACGCTACCGTGCACATGTACTATACCCTGCAGGGATTTAAAAACGGGGATTATTTTTCAACTGCAAATTGGTTACACCACGAGACGCGAAAAACTCACGGCTTTTAGCAATACACCGACCCTCGACGAAGGATTTTCCCGAAATTTATACCGTGTCGCTCTCCGCTTTCTCTTTTTTGTTATTTTTTTTTTGGGATTTTATATTTTTATTTAAGTTTCTTACTCTCCCGGTTTTTTCTCTCTGTAATGAGAGAGATTTGCTACTCCGTTTCTATACCTCATTTTGAGAGAAAAATGAAATAAAATACCCTCAAATAATGGCGAGGATTCTAAGATTACAACGTTCAGGTTTTCGCAATTTTTCGAGAGAATATTCCCCGGATTATGAAAAGGAAGGAATCTCGGAAGCACTCCGATAGTAGTGATGATACGTATTTTCAGAAACTTGAGAATTGAGGAAATACTCTTTGAAGAAAATAATCAAATTTGAAAGGGGTCCAATTCGTCGAACAGTTCAATTTACCAAACTTTACCCTTTATACAACCGTTTTCACGCGGAAGCTTTTGATGGACAAAATTTATGAAACCACCAAGCGTTTTAGTATACCCTGAGCTTTATGTTTGTTGTCTCTTTGTCTTACGACTTCGGTGAAAGACGTTGAAAATCTCGCACTCGACGTAACGCAAGTGAGAAAATATTTTCCTTTAAATTTACCTATTAATAATAGCACACCAAGTTTGGTTAACCCCTTATTCCCCTCATCTGGGTCTTCTTTCTCCGTTTCTTCCCTCAACCCCTATCCATCGTCAACCAGCAGGGTCATCATTCTCGGGATACTAGAATCCCCGACTTCTGGGTACCTAGGTATATATATAGGGTATATGTATATACCTAGTGGTCGCACGACGCGAGGAGAAACCCCTTATCTTAAAACGCTAAACCGTATTTAACCCATAGTTTAAATTCAAGACCATACCCAGGCTAAGCACCACCACCACCACCACCATCACCACCACCATCACCAGCATCACATACGGATCTCTCCCTCTTATAACCATTTTTCACTATGTTACAGGGAGCTTCGACCTGCTTGCGGAGAGAATTTCCTCGTTGATAAACAGCGGACTATCAAATTTTGTGAGTATGAATATAAGATGAGCGCTTTTTACCGTTCCTCCTTCTCTTCTTTTTCTGCTTCTTCTTTCTTCTCTTTGGTATCATCTTGACAAATTGTCACATAGCTGGCACTTACACATACATACATATACACACACACGTACGCGGGGTACATTACCGCGTGAATATACATATACGAAAAAAAAGGAAGAAAAGATGAGGAACGAAAAGAAGAAGCAAAAAAAAAATGAGTCAGTTTTATACGGATTAAGATTATCGGATGAAATCCGGCAATTTTTATTCCGCGGAGAAAGACGTGCCTTTTGAGATTCTTAAATCCGATTTAACACAGCGTGGGTATACATGGGGCATTCCATGCCAGTTCGACCGGGGGCTGAGACTCACCTGATACCGATTTGGGTCATAATTCAAGGAGACGGTTTATCTGGCCCAAATGACGTTATCGATTATTTGAAAAAATAATATTTCGTGCAAATCAATATCGACAAATTTTAGCCTGAACTTCCGTAACCAAATTGAGACTTTGCTTACGGTTTCGCAGTGTAATTTCAGTGTTTGATATTTTTGTTCTTATATTCGAATTTGGAAAATGTGGTTCCTATTTGAACATGCGACAAACATACTTTTTTCAATAATAAGTGCATAGTTTCCGAATCTGGTGCTGTCGCCGTTCTCTGAATTCATGGCGCAGTTATCGAGAATTCGCAATTGAGCAAATTGGATACCCGGCCATATGGCATACGGTCGACTACCAAGTGGATATGGTTTCGATTGAAAAATTCACGTAACATTTTTCATCCATTTTCGAAGTTTTCATGGTCCGTTGGTTCTTGGCTTTCAAAATACCTACCTCATCAACTCTGGGGTAGTGAGGGGGTTGAACAAATCTAGACCATATTCGCAGATTGGAATGTGTGAGGGTCAAAGACTGATCAAACTGACATAGAATACCCCATAACCAAGCAAAACTCAACCATAATAATCAGTACGACGTATTTACTCGTTAATGAAAAACGTAGATTACCAGCTTTGCAAATGAGATATAATCGTACAAGTGTGGATCTCTATCAGGCATAAAGATGAGAGTGACACGATCCAATCTCGAGTGGTGAAAATTCGCTTCTGCAAGCTTTAGCAGATATTGATATGATAGTGGCAATAATGATATAGCAATTACGATAGGGTGAGAGAAGGAAAAGTAGTAAAAATCTCATTCTCAAGGGAGGACTTTGGTGAAATTAGGATGACATCCATTTTTTCATTTTTATTTATTTTTTTCGAAATAACTTAGAAAAGTCTGATAAAAAATCGCTTCCTACAAAAGTTACTCTACACTTTCATCGCAGAACCTTCATACTTTTTTTCAGAACACATACTGTAACAGTAACTTACAACTTTTGTAGGAAGCGATATTCTACCAAAATCTGAAATTTCAAGGATCCTTTTTTTGATTGGTCTCTTTTTGGCCATTTAAAAAATGAAAAACTGCATTTTTCAAAGTATCAGTAGGGTTCTCCCTTAAAGTAGTAAAGTTTTCATGATGGACAGTGCGGCAAGTTGTCCAGCAGTCATTCTTCTTCTGTCCATTGGAAATTTTACTATCCAAATGTTTCGAGTGTGCGATATACGAACACGTTTCATTTCGCGTGGTATCACCCGTTAGAGAAACAGATTATCCAATCATACCGAGCTTTGATACGCTTCAGTGAAACCTGCCCGACCGTGACTTAACTCTCTTTCTCTCTTACTCTCTCGTTCTATTTCTCTTGCCTCTCTTCATGTTCTGTATGTATGTATGTACATACCTAGATATGTATATATGTAATATGTATATTCCTGCGGTGTACACCATGTGCATTGTGAATCTGAATAGGGTCCTCCTCTCGGTACACATCCATATACATACTACGTTCATAAATCCACACATACGGAAAGATATACGTGAGAAATTTTATACATACATATATATATGCATCCTATTATTGTATACTCACGTATGTATGTATGTACAACGTAAACCACACGTATGTAACGCGAAGACATAAGCTCGGGGTTGAAATTTCCAGAGAAGAAGAGATCACTTCAGATAAACAAAGGGAGAGCTTACCACGTGTAGATGTAATTCCGTACGTATAGGTATGCGTTTATGGGGCGGGATCGAAATTCCGAATTTCGAATGCTACGAATGGTAAAAATTTCGAGTTTTTATACTATTGACTCAGACTGTTTAGAAAGATTATTTCCCCGAAAGTCTACGTAGCCAATTTGAAAAACTCCGAATAGAAAAACACCGTTATTGGTTCCAAATTCCGAAAGTTGAAGATACGAAAAGCCAAAACTTCGAATCTCGGAATTCGCGAAATCCAACATCGTTTATTTGACAGCTTTGGCATGAGCTTCCCTTAAATTTGCGGATTTTTTAAGTTTTGAACTTTCGGATCATTCAGCTACCTGTTTTACCTGTTTTGAACTCTACATTTCTAGAAACTCCAAATCGCGTTTCAAATAAATTCGAAATTCCGACCATTCGGAGCCTTTGGAATTCGCAACTATAATAAATCCCCACCTCGCGTTTACCAACACGCAAATCTGCCATGCGTGTGTGTAAAATAAATATCGGCATAATATCTTTGCCGAAAGATTTTTTTTATTTCATATCTCGTTCATGTGAAACGGGTGTATATGGGTATATGGGATACATGAGATATGTGCTGGATGCGGATTATATACGGGGTTCCCGCAACGTGCGGGAGATGACGTCAGGATAGGAAGCGGAAATAGAAATTAGGACGGGACGACGGGGTTCCACATACACTCACGTGTATGTGTAAAGTTTATACATATATCTATATGTATACTTTCACGAGTATCCCATACACGCAAAAACGGATCAGGGAAAAAGACCCTTTTTATGACAATGAAGATATAAAAGTTATTTATCGGAATGCAGTTATACCGCCACGGTGGAGGACGACGCTATCCTATATATTTCTGGCTGCTTTCCTGCCTGCCTGCCTTCCTTCCTTCCTTCCTTCCTTCCTTTTTTCGATCTCACGAATCGATCAGACTCGGGTTTCATCCCGATCCCACTTCTATACGGGAAACGTACTTTATAATATACAATGTCTGGACACGTGTGGGTGGGTTTATGTATCGCAAGACGCCCACCTACCCTCTTACACAATATACATACATATAATAGCTGTGGATGTTAAATGTATGTGAAATAAAAAAATAAAAATAAAAATAGAAAAGGAAAACGAAAGAAAAATAGAAAGAGAAGAAAAAAAAGATACATAAAATGAAGATGAAAAGAAGCGGAACGGGATGATTCACGCATCCCGAGTTTCGCGCTGTTATATAGAATGAGGTAACGCGTCGGAGTGCTTTGCGCGAGAAATCTTATATACAGACCTACTGCCGGCTAGAAATTCAGGAAATATTTCTTCTGCCCACTCCACTTCACTTTACATTACTTTACTTTACTTTACTTCGCTTGCCAATAAATCAGATCTGGCATGTTTCGAGGTATGTAAAAAAAAAAAGGCTGCTAGGTGTAAATTCTGCTCGACGGACGTGAAGAAGCGATCTGAAGTACAATTGCAGGTTTATCTGCAGATCTGTTTGATTCTTCAGTTTTTTAAAGCACAATAACGAAAATGAAATTCTCGAAAAGAAAATGTAAAAAGAAATTTTTTTTCCAAAACTCTACCGTATATAAGGAAATTTTATCACCCGGAAATTCTTAGTTTCGAATTACCGGACTAACCTGATATTTTTTTTTTTTTTCGGTACGGCTAAACAATTTTTCTTCTTCTCTCATATTTGGCCGTAGATTTTGATCAAATTTCCTCTATCGGAATTAGTCAGCCCAGAATGAAGATTTCGAAATTAGATTTCCCACTCGCTGTTGCTGCTGCTGCAAGCGCCAGATGTTTCCTTCTTTGGCGATTAGCGATACATCCAATGCAGGCGCCGGTTCTCTCATCCTCTAGATCTCTCGCACCCTCTATATAAACTCTAAGGAGAAAAGAGAAGAAAAAAAACACACAAAAAATACCGACAAACCAAATATCTCTTGCCCAACAATTTTTCGAGAAAAATTTCAACGTTGTATAACGCTTCAGAGTTTCAAGGATATGGGGACGTAAATAAATCATTCGAATCCTCCGTCTACATGTACAATGTACACATACATACTTACAGAACAATCTTCGATCTATTCGAAATGTCGCGTATACTTCGTATTTCGTACCTTAAACTAAAATCCGGTGCATACGGTGGTTTGGTGCGCCACGAAGAAAAAATTAAGAGAGTAAAAAAATAA
This sequence comes from Ametastegia equiseti, assembly GCA_963989295.1. NCBI lineage: Eukaryota > Metazoa > Arthropoda > Insecta > Hymenoptera > Tenthredinidae > Ametastegia > Ametastegia equiseti. Next base: position 10,926,686 of record OZ022393.1, read on the forward strand.
AATAAAATTGTGATATTTTGCTTTACAAATATTATTGGATCTTTTATAAAATTGATTTACAATTTCACGACATATTATATACGACAAGTTGATTTTCCGAAGTAATAAACGTTATTAAAAGTCTCTTGAAAGCCACGTGAGCGGAAACCCTCCTGATTCGTTGGTGATGAAGAAAAGAATCGTGAGGTAAATTAGGTATGTTATGATTATAGGTGACGTCGTGAACGGCGTGCCTTTTAAAAGCTATTGAATTTCAAATTTTCTGATATTTTTCTATACGATTATAACGATTGTATTCTTTTTTATGGTTATCAATCATCCGAATGATCATTTTTCAATAATAAAAAAAAAAAAAAACATTCTGCCGATCAAGTTGAATTTATTTCAATGATGATTACTTTACATACAATACCGTAGGCGTCGGGTTTGATCAATTGCATATGATCGAGATGTACATACATATACCCATGTAGATTTGCGCGAGGTGAGTTCCGATGATGTGCATGTAATATGAAATATATATGAGATAAAAATTGAAGGGTCGCGTGCGAATGGTCGAGCAAGTAGTTGATATTTCTTATTTATTTCATCGTGTTCGTCGAGCACTTGTGCGGGAATACATAAGGTATGAGAGATCGTTGGAAAGCTTTCGACTGTGCTCTGAGCTAGTGCTCCCGCATGACTATAGATTCCAACGACCAGAGACGACCGGCATATACATACATATTATATAAAGATAAGGAACTTCTTCTATCTTCGTATGTATTTCTTTTTACCAGCGCGTTGTCGTCGCTCAGATATCAAGAACTCGCGAATCCCACCGAGGGAGGTGAAATTTATGCGATTCTATATACGTGTATATAGGTATATGCGTGTATCGCTCTGGCGTATAGATTCTACAGCAGGATATATACTTTGACCATTTTACCGATTTCCGGTATATATGCAGGGGTAAAGTGGGCAAAGATGCCGCACTATTCGGAAAAAAAACATCCCTTTAAATCCTGATCACCAGTTACACACCAATTCACTGCGGTGAATCCGTGCAATCTGTGAGACATTCCGAAAGATCCTTAACAAGGATACTATTCTTAAGCAAGCTTGATCAGGGTTGTAACGTCATTTTCAAAACGACGACTTTTCGCCATCATACGGGTATAAAATATGGAGTAGACCGGTACGATCATCACGATAAGACTGAAATCCGTTGACCACATCTCTGGGTGAGCTAAAGCTAGTTCACTCATAGACATTTAATTATCTATGACGTTGAACTTGCCGAACTAGCGATTAGATACGTAGGATGAAAAATCAAGCCTTTGCCAGTGAGGGCAAATGTGAAAGGACATCAAGAAAAGCATTTCAAGTTGGCGAAACGGAGGATGAATTTGACCCAAGGTGTTCGTCAGGCTTACTTTTTACTCTCTTCCAAGTGCCTTTGCATTAACTTAACCAAGACTATGAAATCTATTGGCATCACCCTGCAGTGCTTCAACCTGATATGTACCCTATTTTCCGTCCAATTGGCGTACGGAATGCCTTGCGCGATTTGATCTTTGTGTAAATGTTATTGGATATGAATGACGTAGATTCAAAAGGCAACGTTTTGCGTATGACGTAATCGACCCCATGACTATAATATGTAGGATAGGTACATACATCCAAGCGGATCGAAAATGGGGTTAGCTTTCGGTATATAGGATGAGAATTTGTGGGGTGGTTCTGTCGGAGCTGCGCTGATGCCTGCACTACTGGTCTTCAAAGGGCGATTTGTCGACAGTCGACATGACAAAGACATTAGTGAACCCCCGCCATTAAGGAAAAAAAAGGGGGAGATGACTGCACCCGCTTCGTCGTCTCCTTGCGGAAATTTTACTTAAATGATCTCAAAGGATGTCACGGGACAGTAAATTGATTCACTACCGATTTCATCCGAGGACGAAATCAAAAAAGAATAAATCTAATTGCCGTTTCTCAAAAGAATGCATTTTTATTGATTTCTTTCCCCTGCACAACCGCCGCGGTATCGAAATTCGATTCTCTTCCCCACGCACGAATTTGAAAACCCCCCGAAAAAAAGTTTACCGAAATTTGATTCACTTTTTGCCAAAAGTCAAATCTTAGTATCAAATCTTTTTCAAAATCTTCAAGAAACAGACGGGAAAGGAGAAAAGAATGTGAATAAATTGAGCGCCGTGAAATAAACTGAAAGTTTCTCAACTCGGGAAGTTTCTCATCAACGTCACGCGACACTTGAGTCTTGAACCCTTCGCACGGAATGCGTCATGAATGGCTGAGTGAACGACATCCTCCCATCTTCACGCTATGCCAGTTTCGAAATAGTCGGGACATGCAGGCCGCGCAGTTTGTTTCAGGAGGGGGCAGACAACTTGTCGCCTTTTTCCCAATTTCTAGTGACGATTCACAAACGACATTCCCCCCTCCCCCCACTTGCCCTTTTCCCCCCCTTTTGTATTTTTCTTTTTCCTTTTATCTTGCCCTCTATAGTCTCCTCGTTCTTATTTCGCGACTGTCGTTCTTTAGTATATGCGCACGTCGATGGCTATCTAGCAGAGAAATCCTCATTTCATTTACTTTCCAAATTTGAGAAGACGGAATTCAACCAGTCCCTTAAATTCTCAATAAAGGGTCTCTCTCGCCGGCCGTGTCGGGAGTGGGTTTTGTGTCATGGGTAACAGTGTTTTTTCGATTGCGAAAAAAGCCTCTCGTCACGAGATGAGAAAGCGTAATTTTTTTTTTTTTTTCCTCTTTTTCTCTTCTCTTTATTTCCGTAAATAAATTTCCGCAGACAGCTTGTCTCCCCGCGCACAGCACCATATCCGTTTGACATTTTCGTCTGAAATTAAACGTCGAGTATAGAAAACAAAAAAAAACAAAAAATTATATGTGACGATCACCGCGTCGATGCGCCAAATAACGATGTTAGTATCGGGCTGTCTGCCAGAAAATCGATAATCATTAATTTTCATTAAATACCTTGATTAACGTCACTTTGAAAACGTCAATTATCTCCAGGGATCGCTGCAATCGCACCGCCGAAAGTCCAAATAAATATCATGAAATAATAGCCACATGATCCTCGCCCCTATTTGATCTCCAATTTTTCCATTACAAACGTTTCGTGTGTTTAATGGCTTGGGGACGCAAACGCCAAGAATGTCATTTTCTGGCAAAAGACCATATATTAAATTTCCCCCTTCGCGGCTGCTGCCAGAATGAGAAAACCCCATAGATTAATCAAAATCGAGGAATTTTTTGGGTCAAAGTATGTACAAGGTCGTGTGTCAAGTGACCTCACGGCTTTTTGATCCCCACTTTTTTTCTCGTTTTTTTTCTCATGATCAAAAGTCGTAACCACCGAATTTTTTTCTCTCCGTTTCCGAGTCAAATCATCACATAACATAAATTCGTAATACGAATTTCACACTTTCTGACCTACTCAATGTCAGCAAATTCATTCGTCGAGAATCTAGAATAGGGAGAAAAGTGATCGAATTGGAAAAAAGGCGTAAAATTTGCTCTCTTGGTGAATTATCCATACCAGTATACACGATACATATGACCCTCTGCTTTTAGCTGATAAATAATTTGATTTTAGAGCTTTGGAATCCATTTTCATACTTTCAGTGTAAGTGCAAGAAAAAAAAATAAAAATAACAAAGAAATAAATTTCATACGACCTTATGCCATTAGTCAAGCGATTTATTATAATTAGATCTCTCCTTCAAACAAGGCATGGCTTTTGCACCCACGGGTCGTCGACTGTCAGACCGATTCGTTTTGTCAAGCCGGAAAGTGGCGATTCATGTCGATGTAACGACCTGCACGTAGCAAATAGAGGACGTGAATTATGGGTTTGGGGCCGACTTGAAGACTCTGAAGTCATATACGTGCGGTGATGGGTAAAAGTTTCTAGATTTACCATCTACTAGAGATCACTGGATACATTTTTATACATTTTATGTATACGTAGACAGGTGTACATAATAGCCATATGTATCGATGGGGAAAGAAAGGTATTTGCACCGAAAGAAATAAATACACGAGACCTACCGCGTTGTGCAGCGGCGTGTTTCAGTATTATCCCGTGGGATAATAAAGATCGAGTGGGTATAGACACCCTATACGACCAAAAATTTTAAACCGAGTTCCAGGATCTTATTGGGGTAGAATAAGGGGGGGTAAAGTTGCCGGCTAGATTTAGTCGGATAACATTTTTTACGCTTAAAGACCCCCGCCTCGACCATCTGTCGGGATCCGTGAGGTGTGGATACCTACGCAGGATGATTCGAAAACCTCTTTGTGCGACGAAAGGAATGAGAAGTTAGAAACTCAAAACCCTTCTCCTTTTTTTTTTTTTGTTTTTTAGAACCTCGAAAAAATGGCCTGCAAAATGAAGAATGAAAATGTTAATCGAATTTCCAAGCGACGTCTCCCACCTTTCTTGATGTATGAAATATGCAAATTAAACAGGGCAGTTCCATCCAACCCATTCCAAGCAGTAGATAGATATAGAGGGAGATTCAGAATTCATGACGCATCTTCCAGATGGTCAATCCTTGTCGAAATTGAGATTTTTCCATTTTCGTTCTTCGGATACGATTCACCCCGTTTGGATTCGCCATTTTTGAAAAGACAAATTTTCATGATTTTTTCTTTCCTCTGAATGATTGTCAAATATCGAAATCTGAAATTATCTCAGTCATTTTTTATCCATTCATTTCTTTTTTTTTTTTTTTTTTCGTTCAGTTCTTTTCTTTGATAAGAATTACAAAAGAAACTCGTTTGCAAGTAAAACAGCTGAAAAAAATTTCGATATTAAATCGGACAAGGATCGATCCTGTAAAATATACTTTTGGGACTGGTTAGGTTCGAAATTTTCAGTAACTTGTGATTCAGTCACATGAATCATCTCAAAAATGGAATAATCTTGACCGTAACTTCGAAACTTACTCGGACGACGACTTCATGAAGTAGTTTTATGTCCCGCTTTGAAGATCTCGAGCTAACAAATAAGGACTGAAGTGAGCTTAGGAATAGGATATCTAAATACATATATATATAAAGTTGTTTTCTCGAGAGGAAGAGAGCGAGGCAAAAGTATGTCTTTCGAGTCTTCAATCTCGATTTGGTAACGCGGTCAGGAACGAGATGAGAGTAACAAAGACCATGAAATACATTAGGCAGTACTAGATCTCTTTGAATAAAAGACCCGGCTATTGCGTAGGTGGGTAAGAAATAGTATCTTTCGTTCTCTATACGAAAGTGGATACATAGGCGTAGCAAAGGACCGGCAAAAGGTAGGTAGGTAGGTAGGTATAAGTAGGTAGATACGAACCCACAGAAGGGCGAAATAAAAGTTAGTCATAAAAGTTTAAGCGGATGGTTGAAGACGCCATGTGAGAATACGAGAGGCTCTAAATAATGCAAAAACATTGATTTCATGTATAAAAAATGAGTCCCGTCAGTCCAGAAGAGAGAAAAAATAATAATTATCATTATTATTACGAAAAGAACTGACGTGGAATGATGGCTCAAGTTTTGTCGACTTATTAATTTTTTCCTCCAAATTACCACCTCCGCGCACACTGCAGAACAAGTGGGGATTAATCAATTTCACTAATTACTTTCCTCCAGAAATCGTCTCTTATTAATATCCACGTCTTTTGACGACCTGAACTTCGAACGCATATTTCAAACCGTTTTTTTTTTCTCTTCATTCTTTTCTCTTATATTTTTGGCAAGTATATATCTGTTATTCTCTCTCTGCTTTAGATATATATATACGTATATATACTCGAAAGACTACAGAGACCAGAAATTTTCCTGAAATCTGTCTCCTCTGTTCGACTCATTCTTCGTTCTATAAATCTACCTCATTGTCACTCGAAGAAGAGGAAGATGAAAAAAAAAATAAGATAAAATAAAAATGAGAAACTTGAAAACTGAACTGAAGTTGGGAAAGTTCTGACTGGTTTCGAAGAATTGGACAGTCGTCGTAAAGTTTCGGTTTGTATTTTAAGTATACATGCGCTCACAAATAGGGTATATACGTACAATCCGGATATATTATACAGAGTTAATCCTGCTCAGAACAACTCGTACCGAGACAAGTGGATCCAAGTACTGAACAAAAGCCCCTGGTCGTTAAAATGCGTCCCTTTTGTTAAATCGTGAGAGAATCGTCCAAAGCTTAGAAGCTGACAACTTTGACTTTCGTTACTTGCGCGCTACCAGTTGGGAGAATAAGAAGAAAAGAAACTTTTCTTTACTCTAATTGTCTGTCTTTGGCGTAGATTAACTTTGACGCTCAGCTATACCGCAACGAATCCATATAGTTGATCAGCGCATGTTTTCAACGCCGATACACTTTTGTAAACTTGTGGGTATCGATGTCCTTCAAAGACTCTGGGATATTGTTAAATATCTACATTAGAAAAGAATTTAAGCTTCATAAATTTTGAAGGGACTTGAAACTGGAAAATCTCGGAAATTTGAGAAAATCCAAAAATGGTTAGGGAAAGTCGGGAGATTCGTTCAACACTATTTAGTGAGCACAAGATAGAAAAGCATAAGGTGAAGATCGTAAAAATGTAAACCAAAGAAGATTCGGAAGTTTGTTCTCCAAACTCAGGAATGGTTTTTTAAAAAAATTTTCCCGCGATTCATGGGAGCTGTAATAAATTGCAGGGGAGATTTTTGGCTATAGTTTCATGTTTTTTCAGAGGGCCGTTAATCCACCGGATCGTTTTTCGCCGACTTTTAGATGGTAATGATTTTTTCATCCCTTTACTTTCGCCTCCGCAACGTTCTTTCGGAAAGTAGAGAAAACATCTGTTCGTAGTTCGCGACACGCGATCCCATGCAGAAGCTTAGCCGCTTTGAAACTAAAAGGTCCGGAGCAAACCAAAGTGAGGAAAGCCACCGTACATTTAGGTATACATATATAGATATAGATATATATAGAGCAACTTCTAACACGAAGTAACTAATCAAATCAAAACTACATAGAGGCCAGTAGGACCGCGAGGGATAACGGCATGAATTCGCAGAAGTTGAACCCTTAAAATACGCTGAAATTCAAAGTTCAAATTACATCTGAATATATATTATATTTTGATCGCGGGAATAAATACATTCCAAAAGCCACCTGGCACATATCGTTTCTAATTCTCGTATACCATTAGATTAGCTGCTATTTAGACAATCTGGATGAAATGATGACCAGCTGACGCCGTTCCGTGGGCTAGCGCGGTGTGTTCAAATCTTCCGGTCCCGCATTTGCCCCTGAAGATGATGTCACTGGGTTATAACTATTCGTCCATTGGTATATACAATTGTGTGGGAGTTGAAGAGTCGATTTCGAATTGTCAAACTATCAGCGACGAAAACTAGCAAAGCAAAGGGGAAAGTTGCCAAGAAATTTTTTATCTGCGCGGTGGATAAAAAGAAATTATGTAAAGAACGAAATATCTGGTTTTTTCTTCCTTGAACAAAAATAAAACTAATACCACGTGAGAGGTCGGAAATAAAAGTGCAAGTTTATTGTACGGGAGACCGACGATTTGAAGTCAGTCGAACAGGTGCCACGTGCTGGGCGTTCAACTCTTCACCTATTTGCGAAACCGAACGAGCCAGTGAGCCAGTCTCGCTCTCGCTTTGTCTGCTACATTTTTCTAAGAGCCGTAAAATAGCAAAAACAAAAAAAACGCTCAGATAAATGGGTTCCATGGCCCATGAAGAAATCTATGACAATCGCCCTGCAACCTCGGGATATGATTTATCAAAAATAATTCTTAGAAACGTGTCTGTAACAAGCGGAATGGTCATCAGGGTGTTTCCATTGGCAGTCTTGCAGGTCTTCCTTGAAATCCTGAAATTGTTGAAAGTCTGAAAAATCATAGTTTTTCCCTCGTTATCCTAAAATTTCCACAAATGTCCTGAAAAAATGGTCCAAGGAAAAAATCTTCCAAGCTGTATCGAAAAAGCGCAGCTATCAGGTCGTACAATGTTGTTGTTTTTTTTTTCGAAAAAAGGACGAACCAAACAATTAAGTGTAGGTATTGAAAATTTGAAGATCAACATCCCATTCTTATTACTTCCACCCTAGAAAATTGTCTAAATCGGTCCCAGATATCTTGGAAATGTCCTGGAATAATAAATGGGTTCGTTGAATATATTTTGTGGGTTTGGATTGAGCTCGACACGCTCGATTTAGAGCGTTGGATATTTTAAGACAACTCGAGGGATGCACGACAGACCGTCGTGTAGAATGAATTCGGGATTAAAAAATTAGCAGTTCTATGCGGCCATTTTGAGTCGGCCATTTTGAAATTTAGCCGGGGGTGAAACTACCGGTTTCACGCTTCGCCTATCCTAACAAAGTTTGGGACCCCTTCGCTCAGAGCGACTGGCTTAATTGTATAAATATTAAATTATGACGTCAGTATGCGGGCATGTCGAAGTAACATTACCAAGTGACTCCCGGTCGACAGTCGACACGGATTAAATGATAATTATACGCATAACTAACATAAATCAACCCGGCACACGATTCGTTACTCGTCATGCGGCGTGTTTCAGCAGCGTGTATAATAAATCAGGATCAAAGTAACGCAGAATGCTTTGTTTCGCTTATGAAAGCTTGTATTAAGATCTGTTCAAGAATTTATTGTCGTTTTAAACAGACGTGAGCGATGTCGAGGCTTTTTCACCGCTTTTCATCGGTTTCGCTAAAATTGGTCGATGCCCTAATGGGAATTTAGAGAATATTTTAGAAACTGAGAAATTGGTTAATTTTTTACGTATATAGATATCAGCTGTGCCCGTGGTCACAATTGATGTTTTTCATCAAAAACATTCGAGGACGGGATAAGAAATTCATTGGAACAAATTTTCTATAAGGATCTGTTTAATAATGACATCGAGCCAGATTTGTCCGAGTAGAAGGTTTACACTGAACGAAGAATACCTACAGGGGGTTTGAGCATCAGACCACCGCGTACTGCTCCGAAAACAAGATCTAAGATCGAGATTTCATTGAAATTTGCCCATGCAGAAAGTAAATTATACCTCCCCTGGCCCTTTGATCTCCGGTTAAAGAATCGATTTCAAATTTTCCGAGCGTAAGGAGAGTTGAACGGATTTTACTAAACACATATTCGGGACGACTGCCTCCTCTGAAAGGAATTCCTCGTTTCATTTCAATAACGAACACGCCCATGAAACTAGAGTCTCGAAAATTCATACACGTCCTCGCGTATTCGACATGGCCATATCGCGCACTAAATACTTTTCGATACTAATTTGATGAAATATATATTTCAAATTTTGACAAAGCTCAAGGGATTAAGTATCTCTCCAGTGCCGTGTTTCGAAAAAAATAAAAATAAAGGTCTTCCAAAATCCAGTCAAGTATTTCCTAATCAAAGTTTATAATTTCGCATAATTATAATTTTCGCATTTCAAAACACCTGCTGCACAAATTAAGGCACACCGTTGTTCCAACGAAGACTTCTCTATAGGTTGCAGATTGCTAGGAAGACATGCCGTCATGAATTGTACACAGCAAATTAATTTCAAATCCCATTTTTTTTCAGTTATTTGCAGAAGACACTAGCTTTGGGAAAGTAATTTTTCCAATTTCCCGGCCTCAATTTATGACTCCCCGATATTCCAAACATTCAGAATCCTAGAGAAGTCCTTGGAGAAAAGGATAAGTTGATTTCGTCCTACGCCCCCCCTAATTACAACGTCATTTTGATACGTGAGAAATTTACGCAATGATCTTGGCCAGCCGATTAAGTGGCACAACCGAAAGCCCAAGAATAGTATTCGTCGAAGCGCGTATTCGAAAATAGGAAACTGCACGTTGCTTGAATATATCTCGCTCATAGTACACGACGTGGCGATATATAGAGATGGGAAAATAGACATTCCCACTATTTATAAAGCTATTAATATTCAGCTGAACAGTATAACGTGGTATGAAGATGAGTCATTCGAAACTCTTGAATCTTGACATGAGTTCGTGTGAGGACCACCCTTCGACCCGAACCGGGACATTATATTCTCGCGGCATTATTAAACTCCCAATTAAACGCGTTTTATACATTGCCTCGACCAATGGGATCGTTCGAAACAACGAGAGTTACCATAAACATTACGTCACGGGGGTAATCGTGCTTGATGACGTCATTCGTCATAGCGTAGATACATGTACACGTCCTCGTACTTTTATCGCCTCGGAAGCTCGAACCGACTACATAAACCGTCATTAACGCCATGAATATTTACCACTATTGTGTATTGTGAGGCCCTTTGAATTTCTATGGTGAAATTTTCGCTCGAGAACCTCGCAGCTCTGATGGGTCGTCTATATATACGCCTTATAAAAAATCATGAATATCGAACGTGACACTTTTGCGGGCTTCTTAACGATTTTATTACACCTGTATAAGACTTGTCCTTGGATTGAAGGACGTTGCGTGATTCTTATTGTTAGTCAAAAAGACGAGACAAGTGGTTTTCACATCTCCAATCACGCGTCTGTATACTTCAAACGTTAGAAATGCAATAATTTGGCAGATTCCTGAACTGTAGGGGGTCAGAAAGATGAACGAAGAAATTTAATCGAGGTATACTACTTCTTGTTTTTATTCCTTGTTTACAAAGACAAAAAAATAAAATAAAATAAAATTTCGCAAACAAATGTATAGCATAGCTCGATAATTGTTCAGCCAATTTAAGAAAAGCTTGGAGCGTTGTAAAGAAACGCCTTGTGAAAAAATGAAATTGTTTTCGTAATTAAATTTCCGCTCGTATTGTAATAAAAAGCGTTCTTTAGAAATATAATCGTGAAAAATACCTGCGATAACGACATCACAGGCATACCAAAAATCAGTCCGGTATTCTCAATCTCGATTAGAATAGCTGCAGATTCGCAGGTGTGAAATTCCAATCTACTTGAGCATGTCGAATAATGTCTTTGAATCAATTTAATCATTACGTGTGCGAAGCGCGTCTGATCGTGAAACAGTTATACCGAAGCAAGGTGTTCCATTCCACTTATTTATACCTAGAGACGATGCAGACGCGTTGCTCGTTTGGTATTGGAAGCTCGTAATTCATTGACTCACCATTCGCTTGCAGACGGAATGATAAAATCCGCATTCAATCGAACGCTCTTATAAAATACGTCAGTTTGTTGAATCGCGATTTATAAACGAGGCAGGTTTATCAATCGATCAATGCGCAGAAAATCACCGCAGACAAAACGGAGACATGCATGGATATCTAGAGATATAGGCGATGGACGACAGACAGTGGCCAGTGGCCATTAGGTATATGTATAATACCAAAGTCGAGAATAGCTCGGTATACTGATCGCCATACTACAGCTACTGTGACGATGACAGTTTTAGATTGATGCGAAGAGGAAACTCTTGTCAAATGATATACCACCCGTTGGCTGATAATTAACTACATAATTAATACCATTATCGCCCGCGGTTCGTTAATGGGTCGCTTTCAAACGCCCCCCCCCCTGAGTTACCTACCTACCGATTCCCCCATAAGTTCCCTGGTTCACCTTTTCCTCGATTTTCGAACGGATGTCGAGCGGCTTTTTTTCTTTCACCCTCAAAAATGGTCACGCCTTGATTAACCGGGGGATAGATATAGGCACCCTTAAACCACCTAATTATTTATACGATATACTGGGAAGGGTGGGGCGTAGTAATGGAAAACTATACGATTTTTACCGATTTCATTCACGTATTGGCTACATTCTATTTCATTTTCAATTACAGAAACACCTAGCCGATGTAAGGAGAGAAATTGTCAAAATTTTGAACCCTTAATGGACATCCTGGCGTCTAGGACGGTTTATAACGCAGTTGATATTTTGTTTTTTCAATTATTGCTCAGAATTTGTAACCAAAATTGGGAAAAGTTATCAATATACAAATACGTGAACCTTCTTTAAATAATTTTTGAAATGAAAAGTGCACTGGTCTGGAAGAGTGAATTTTCCACTCTAATAAAAAAGAGAATTCATCCGAATTGAAGCGAAAATTGACTCGGAATGAAAGTGGAAGTCTGATTTTTTTTTTTTTTTTTTTTTGTCATCGAGTGAAAAACCACTATACGATTACGAGAGTGAATTTTTCACTTAAAAATAGTAAACCCTCATTCTTTTTGAGGTGGAAAATTCGCTCTTCCATACCGGTGCACTTTTCACTCCAAGAAATTCGGTAACTCGATGTTGAATATGAATGATATTCCGAAAATCGACGATTTTTGTAAAATTAGAAATTCTCTATAAGGAACGCGTCCGTTGTGCTTCAGATCCGTTTTTTTTTTTGGTTTTTTTCAGGTTGTAGAAAAATATAAAATAAAAACCAAGTCCCCCCCGCCATTAGTAAGAGCGAATATGAGCTCGAAGCGTTACGCGGAACTGTTTTGTTACCGTATACAGTATACACGATGAAGCTGCGCGCGGTTTACTCTCTCATTAATTAATTAGTCTACAGTCTTCGCCGGTGTTTACCCTACGAACGTTAGCGCAACGTCTAAACAAACCGTGCGCGCTTTCTACCACAGGATGGATGTCCTCGCGGTGCAACCGCGAGAAATTAAGATTAAAATCTTTCTCGCTAATTAAGGGTGCGCAATCACTTAACACGTACAACGACTACTAGGTAATGTAGGTATCCTACGGTAGTCCCCCATTACCATTATCTCTCGAGATTTACTCACGAATTTATTTACGACTCGGATAAATGGATCAGATTTTGGTATCCGTTACATCGTACATTTTCGTATACATATATACATAGCGGCTATATTTTCGAGAACAAATTCACGTTACTATAATCCAAAATTATTACTGGGTATTAACGAAATTTTTTATGCAAACGAGGGAGAAGATACCAGCTCATGAAAATATTTCGACGAATTTTTACGAACTTTCAAGGATATTGAAACTATCCGTCGTTTCTAATTGTTGTAAATTGTTTTCGGAGTAATAATTTTTTCCTCGAGCTTTGTAATGTACGAAGATTTACCATTTTTTGTGACAGACTACGAAAACCTTGAAATTTTTTTTTCCACCAATAGCTATGACAAATTACAATTTTTCTTCAAAGGACAACGAGGAAATGAGGTATTTTGCTAGAAACTGTACAGTGGGATGTTCCGATTTCCCGATAAATATCCGTAGAAACTCGTAGGAGTAGAAATTTTCACCACCAAGAATTACATCGTGAAGAATTATCGATAAATGATTCTACGATCTTCCTACGAATTTTTCAGGGAAATTCAAATTTTCCTTGAGTATAAATTCTCTGAAAATTTGGAAAATTTGTCGAATTTCCATCGACAAAAAAAACTAACGATTTTTTTCAGTGAAAAACTAGAAAAATTCACGATTTCCCGATGACATGACTACAAAAATCTATAACCATTCTTGACGAAAAACCACAAAGTTTTCCAATTTCTCTAAACGTCCGTACGGAAATTCGTTAGGGTGGAAATTTTCACTATAGGGAAGTTAGACAAAAAAGAAATACAAGACAAAAAAATAAAAACATTATACCTACTAATGACTGTCTAATGCTTTACAATTTTCGTTTATCTCCTAGACGAATCGCGCCGGTCAATTAAAATGGTCCTGCACCCTTTACGTATAATACATTGTGCCTGGGGAGTTTCACGTGCGTGCGTAAGTGTGTATTATGCCGGCATAGGTATACTACAATATCAGATATCGATTGTCTTCGTAGGACGAAAACATTGTCGTGTCGTGGCAGCGGAGCATATCCAGACGGAGATGATATCGCAGGACTGCATCGTGAATGGGGGGGTGAAAAAATTGTCATATTCTTGATGCATCGAGAGTATATGTGTGTGTGTGTGTAAATACATCTTACACATTATACGTGTATATATTTATGATATCGCTAGGTGGTCGTTATTTCGTACCTCGACATTTTTAATTGTCTTTCGGAATTGCTAGTGCGTGGATAAGCCATATTAGTGAGGTTCTATTAACGCATTCTGTCGCGTATAACCGACGTAAATGACGCCAACGCCACCACATCTTACTCAATTTATTTTACACGTTAATATTCTAAAATATCCCCTTCGTTCACTCGCTCTGCTCAAGTATTTACGTAATATAGGAATACGAGTCGGGAAGAGTATTTTCCTTCAAGGACTGTCGCGGATGTTGCAGTCTGTGCCATCCGCCGCGATATATACACGATGGTGTAATTAAATAATCACGTAAGCGTATGTATGTTCTCTGCAATTTATTATTGCTATGTGTACGCGAAAGATCACACCTATATAAATATTACGCGAAATTTCATTGCAAAATAAAGTCCTGCGAGTGGGGACGGTCTTACTTGTAGTCGATTAATCGTCGATCGAAGATTTCATATGCTTTTGGAAAATTAGTTAATTGCCGCATGTGGTATCAACAATATTTCGTGTCAGTCTGTCAAATCGCTCTGCACCGAGCTGTCGAACTGATCGAGCTGTATAATTTCGCAATACTTATCTGATTTTTAATGAAACTTGGGAGAAAATTGCGAGCTTATAGCAGGAAATCCAAAGACCACATGCGGTTTCTGATTAAATGAATTTTTGAGAAAATGGTCGGTTGTGAAAAAAATTTTCTGGGAACATCCTCGGTTTTGTATGAAATTTCCGAGGTAACGGCTCGCCTAGAAAACAAAATTCCTGAGGACATGGACGGTTCTAAAATCCATTACTGGGACCATGATTGGTTTACAAATCAACTAAAAGTAGATCAAATTTGATTCAAACTCTGCCATAGACGTGGATAGTTTTTATTATGTCTTTCGATTCTTGAACTAGACGACTGATATTTCATATGGCGATATACAGACGGATATATTGCAGTTGGATATACGGAGGTGTGGGAGATTGATTTCATCGCGTAACGTAAGGTAAAGCATTTATGAATAAAATAGCGTCGAAGATTTTCCAACTTTCTATAATCCTGAGCCTTGGCTATAATTCCAACTCGTCGATTCACTGAAGTCGAATGATTTCACTGAGTTATGAGGTTTCCGAGCGCAGTAAATGGTCTTGATTAATATTCGAACACGCCTCCGCGCCTTTACTCCTGCATTTGCATGCGCCAAACCCATTTTCTGTAAACGTCTAATAAACGACTTTATATAAACTATGATTTTAGCTGCCAGTTCTGGGGCTTGCGTATACATACAATACATACATACGTCCATAGTTTACATATAGATATACCTACGTATATAAAGGTAGTACATATTTACTCGGTATTGGAAAAATGTTGAATCTTCTCTCATAGAACAAAGTCCCGGGCTTCAGCGCCGCGGAGTTTTGCGAAGCGAAGAAGATATCCTGACGCAGGTATAAGGTATACATATATAAGATGGGTATAGAAGATTAAAGTATTTCGCGAATTCTTAAGAAGCTTTAAACTACTTTACTGTCGTTCTATGGGTAGGTATAGGTACGGGTCGAGATCACGTCCGGAATTTTCATTCCGCGATACTCCCGTGCCAAGGACTAAATAGGCGAAGGGAGCGAGGGATCCTTATACGCCCTATTAAATTCTATTTGGAAATTACATCACCGGAATAAACATACGAATTCACATATTATCCGCAATTACTTCACTCTACCCAGTTCTTATCAACAGAAAATTTATTCTCTTCTATTCCTTCTTTCTAACTCTTTGATTTTTTGGTCCTTCAACCTGAACTGAGAACGACATAAAATGAAATTCCTCCCAACGCTTTCCTATCGCTACTCGTCTGGAATAAACCGATTAATAATGAAAACGGTCTGACAATCGGATACGAAACGCGACACTTCGGTTGGGTTGGAAAATAAAATAGAAGTGGCAGGTACGGAGATGGAAGAAAAAAGTAATAAAAAATGTAAAGGAGAGCAAAGAGGTGGCGGATTAAATATAACTTGAACCACATTTTTCCGAAGCAGTTTTACGCACCTTTTCGCCTGACTATAAGCGACTTCTAGTTCATAGAACAATGCCTAATAATAGTTCGATCATGTTAGGAATAGTCCATGAGTCAGAGCCCATCAAAAACTTGTTTTCAGGATCGTAAACTACCCGGTAAATTATGGCGACGATCATGGAATGGCAAGTGTTCTTCATTCCTCATCCCTCGTTTCGGTTCAATCACCTCGTAACTGATTTTACGATTCGTTATCATCATCATAAAAAACCCAACAGAATGAAACAACAAGTACCTACATAGGATCTAATTAAAGCTTACGAACAATTCTGGCTTGTAAAACTGAAACATATCAAAAGGGTTAATTACCAGGTCACGAATGCAAGTACAGAGAAGAAAAATGAACCTCTCATACGTAAGATTATTCATTTTTATGTCTGAATCTCTCTAATCTTAACAAACGGATGATTCAAGAAGATTGAAAGCCCCGAGTGAAGAAAATTCGAACAAATAAAACTTCTTTTCCCGTGTAATTCCGAAAGCGGATGAGAATAATTCCTATAGTAGCTCCTGGCAGTGAATCGATTGATGGACTTAAAAGGCTGTGAAAGCAATCATCGGGCGGGTACCGGAGGCGATGACGGAGTTCCAAATGCTTTGTGATCCGTTTAATTAAAGACAGTGACGATACGTCAACTAATTAAAGTAAAAGACGTCGCGCTGCGCATCAGGAGCCATTCTAATTGAAATTTGAATAAATTTGCACCTACCCATTGTCCTGTTATTTGAACCCTAATCCTGATATCTTATCATTTGAATCGAAGGTGCTGTAGTGAACGTAAGTAGCCTATACACAGATCATCCCATTTACTACACCCTAAACTATACATGCTAGACCATATTGCAACGTGTTTAATTGTTTTGCCACTTAGTCTCTTCGAAATACATACACGCAGTACAGGATGATCCATCGCAAGCTTTCTCTGTTCCTAATTAACCCCTGATGGTACTTTCGTGCCAGAAAAAAAGCTCGTTGGTTCATCATGATAAGCTTAGTGTTCAGGTGTTTGAATTAAATTTTGAAGCTAAATCCGAGCATTGAATCAGCGATTTTCGAAATTCATAATAGTGAATTCAATATGGGGGAATCTAATTTCAACCGAAGTCTCTATCTTTTGGTGGGTGACAGTTCCCCATCAAAGGATTGATCGTTTTTCGCTTTCCACGACGTTTCCAGTTCTTGGAGTTGGGGCTTGAATTCAAAAAGCGTGACCTACGAACACGTTTTTATTTCTTCAGCAGCCGTGTATGTGTGTCGTGATCCGAAAGTATAGCCCGACTTTTCACATCCCATGAGTGACTCACAGTGAAGGGTTTGAAATCGAGTTATAATTCCAAATATAAAAGATGTCCACGCGGTTTGAAGAAGGGTGGAAAATGGATGGGACAAGATTTTCCTCCACCGTTAGAAACATCACCTTTGTCCTGTTCGAAATAAAGCTTGACTCTTGTCATCGGAAAAGTTGTGCAGGGGGGGGGGGGGGGGGGGGGAGTAAGATCGAGTTGCATTGAACGGTATCCGGTAAAGTTTCATTCTGATAGACCAATCGTGAGTTATCGCCACAGCGAACATACAAGAGTATATTTACGACACAGGGGAGGTCTGCTCCTTACACTCTTGTACACTTCGACGTAGGTGGTTTGCTACTCTCGGGGTTTGCCCATGGGGGATGAAAGTTAGTTAGAAATCTTGAAACTCTGGTCAGTTTCCCATGAAAATTCTTTCCCCATAAGAAACCGTGTAACATTTATAGAAATTCAATCCACCTCCGTATGTGATAAAGAAAACATTCCGAATTACCAGAATAGAATAAGATCAAAAATAAAAGGGAGGTGATATTGTTGAGACAGAAAAGATTACTCAAGTCTTCGACACCGTGAAAGATGTATTGGATTTTTTTTTTTACGGGGGAGGGGTGGGGGGGGGGGGGATTAAAGTGAGACGCCCAGTATATAAACATGCGTTGAATTTATGCAAACATCCCGGGGTCTCGACCAACACGTGTAACTTTGGTACACTACTGTGTACAGCTGACAGAAGGGTTTCCAAATTAAACAAGGGATCGTCCCACTAATTTACGGTCGGCTGACGTCTATTTAACCAAGGGAATGCCTCGGCTTAGCTTTACTCTCTCTCTCTCTCTCTCGATTTTCTCTCTCTGTCTTATCAGTGTATAGGTAGAGATATGTACGAGTTTTCACATCTATACATATATGTATTGTACCTACCAACTGCACGGATCCAACTTTGACCATTTTCAACGCCCAAAGCGAGCCTCTAATTGTCAAACAAATTAAACCTTTTCTAATTATCAATTAACGACACGTTATCCGAAACTTTAACCATTAGATTCTTTCGCGGGGAGTCTTTCGACCTATCAACGCGCCCTTAGATGTCCTCTTTGTTTTTCTTTGGTTTTTTTTTTTTTTTCCTCAACCCTGAAGGTTGACAAGACCGCACAAGATGCTTACGGAGAATTTGTCGAAAAATGAGAAATGTTTAGAAATTTGATAGATTTGAACAGTTACTCATTTCTTTTTTTTTTTTGCTACGTATAGGGTAGGAGGAGAAAACTCATGGGAATTCAGAAAATGTTGAGGCAGTATATACTGATATGCTAGAGATCGTACAAATAGGTATTATTAGTATTTGAATTATTACTCTGAACGCTTGTAGTTTTATCATTTCTGAAATCTACATAGAAGAATTACTCTCTCAAAAACTTATCAAACTTGAACGGTCCAGTTTACCCGAATCCACTCCAATTAAGTTTCAAAATTTACAGTACTTTTAGAATTTCTCGAAGTAACGAGACTTTTGCGACTCCAAAAAAATTCGATCCTGCTCTTGTTGAGAATGAAAATTCGTTCTTGCTCTTAGTGACTTTTCCCTCGATGAAAGAATAAATTACTCTTCGACTCATTTGGAGTCAGTTTTCGCTCTAATAAGATTAAATTTTCGTTCCAAAAAATTTTGAGAGTAATAAAATAAATCCGTGGATTGTAGTTGCTGATTCGATATAATTCCTTCATAAATTTAGCTGACAAAACCGTTGAAATTTTTATTTTTTTTCGTACAAATCTGTCACAAAGCTTTCATTTTCGCACAAAATTCAACGTAATCTGTAATTTAGGAGAAAATCTCCGGACGGTTTACAACGTAGAAAAACAGAGAATAACGATTTTTGTAGTACACAGACCCACAAATAGGAGCTGATATTTTGTTAGGAGATTAACGCTTGTATTCGAGTGACACGAGATCGTCGCGCCCGCATGTCTCCCAGCACTCGGTGGTCTTTGAATAAATAATTAGTCAAATTAGGGTGTCGGAATATGAATTAAAAAAAAAAAAGTTTAACAAAAAAGGGGACTGTTTGGTATCTCTATATATATGCATGTATGCACCTATGTACATATACCTATGTATGTTTGGTGCCTATATGCATTGTTCCTCGGAACACAAGGCATGCATCTATAGCAAAGACGATTCTTATATTTCTACGGTTCGTCGGTTGCCTGTCTGTTATACAGAGCTAGGCGTGTTCACGTAGAGAAATTAGAGTAACTATTTATTTTCTTGTCTCTCACTCAAGGTGGGTGAGTTTTAGAGTTAGAGTTAGACCCTCTCAACGACTTAGATTTACGTTATATCCCCCAAGTGAATTCCGCACCAGCTCTTTGTCCACAAAGCATTGTTTAAGCCGCGTTTGTCTTTCTCCGCATAGTTGCATCCTGTATCTTGGTTCTATGCTCTTGTCTCTTGGTATATCCTCACTCCAAACCATGCACTCCTTCGCGAATGCACCATACATTGCAACAAGAACGAATTTTGCAACCTCCTTAATCCGCGGGAATTACGCTAATACTACTTAACTCCAAGTAGCCGGGGAATAAATCTTTCGAAACTATTTAAAGTTTTAACGAATTTCGATTGTCTTATAGGTATATATATATATATATAGGTATATATACACCACACCATGGTTGGAAATTCTAAATTGTGGAATATGATTATCCTCTTCTATTTTCTTATCTTCAATTTACTTTTGCTTCTTCTTCTTCTATTTTTATTCTATAGAAATCCAACTTGATAAGATTGAGAAAATGGTAATTTTTATCTAATAAAACGTGAAATCGTATAAAAAAAAGTAACACGTGTCACTGCACGTTCTCGGAAAACGAAGAGAAGTATAGCCCAGTTATCGACGACGAGCGAATAATAATCGAACGTTGAGAAGAATTGAAGCTCAAAAAGTTTGAGAAGAAAAAGAAGAAGAAAAAAAAATCACAAAAAAAAAAAAAATGCAAAAGGAAATTGAACACAAACAGCGAACGATGTGAGAATTGTAAAGAGGCACGAAAATCCAGGACAATGTTACATAAGGCTTACTTTTATACCCACCTGATTTCAAATACGAATATTATCGTTTGCCATTCGGTTTCTGAATAGAGATAATATATGTTATATATAGGTATACAGGTGGATACAAAAGCCAAGTAGGTTTATGACTGGTCGTTGTCGTTTTAAATATCACACGTGACTTTCATTATAAATAACAACCGTACACTGCAGTCATACCTATGTACACGTATATAGGATATGACGTCATGGCAGAGAGACAATCACCTGCATATATGCCTCGACGAGGAGTAACTGCACGCGTACGTATACCAATGCGTGATCCTGCATATAGGTATACGATGCAAAAATAGAAACGAGACAATACGCAGTGGTAATGAAGTCACGATCGTGCTATAGTCAACCCTGTACTCATCAACTGGACCGCAGAGTAATCAGTCACATCAAGCCACAGAATAAATTGCGAAACAATTCACAGTGCTATTACGGAATGAAGAGAACAGTGTCATCTCACTATTCGGATAAAAATCGTATATGGAATCCACATCAGCAGTTAAATGTATACAGATCGAATGTGGGTATATGTATGCAGTCTTTGAAGTATTTCGAAGAGTCCTTAAGGAGGACTCGATTTTTATTATACAAGTTCTTGCAAAGCTTTAGTCATATTTTTCCGATCATCATTAGACATTATAAAACAGACCAGTAGGATTATCACGATAGTAACAAATTCATTATTTTGACCATATATCTCTAAATGATTCTCAGACATTGAATTGTGATGGTGATTGTGGGAACGGACCTCAAGAAAATCCATCTCCATTCGGCAAACCGGAGGATGTATTGGACCGCAGGTATTTGCAGGCTTACTTTTTACACTGTGCTAAGGGCCTTTGAAAATTGTAATCCCAAGAATTATGCGAAATCTATTTGATGGAGTCCGACTCTCCTCGTTTTATTCCACTACAGATAATATCTGGGTTACTCGCTGAAATTTTACCACCTCGAATTATTGTCGAACTGGTTGAATATAACTTGGTTTAAAAATAGATCGTGAAATTCTTTTTCTAAAGTATGTAGACTCGAACGCGATGGCACCTAGGTATCTATCTATGTATAATATAATAGAAATAGCCGAGTTGGTGGAGTGTGAGAAAAGTACCTAAGACGAATGACTAATTGCGGTGTACCCTAACTTTGGATATTTTTCAAAATCAAGTCGGAAATAGGTTTAATGCATAGGTTGGGGGGAGTATTTCCTCCTCGTAGAAGCTCCGTGACGTTTATAACGTCCCGTACTCGTACGTCTCGCGTTATGTAAATTCTCTTTACGGTATAACTGTAGTTCATTGTAAGTACTGGGATAAGGATTTGCATGCACTTCCCTTGCGGCATAATCAAATCCCCTGTATATATGTACATATACCTACCTACCTACCTGTGTCTAACTACGAGCGTAATCTTCTCTTTAGTCGATTTTTACCGCATCATGACAGCGCGCTTCCGTTTTTCACCCTTTACACCACATTTCAAACCCAGCTCCTACTCACAACGTATACTATAACCTCGCTTCATATCTTTACCCTTCGTTTTTTTTTTTTTTTTTTCTCAACTTCACCATTAGACCAGTTTGGCGTTAGAGCAATCGTTAAGATATCGACACGCGTCCGTTAAAAGCACGATGAAGCTTTTAAAAAAATTACGCACCCCAGACACCCGGAAACTCGAGGTATACACCATCAGCTGATGGTCTCAAATTCTCAAATGGGAATTCTTTTTTTTTTTTTTTTTTGGTCTGCCACTTGGTGACCCTCGTAAAATTTTTTCAAAGTCATGGTGTTTGAGGACGGTTCAACCCTCATTATCCATGTTTTACATCATGTATTAGTTTCAGTCTCATGGTATACGGTCACGCTGAAGATGAAAAAAAAAAAAAATGCAAAATCACGTCGTTGTCGTGAAGAATTAGAACCACCGCGATTTTACCGATCTTCAAATTTTTGATCTTCAATCATTCCTAAGGCATGATAATACTGTAGCATGAATTCAGTACATTTTCATGAGCCCACAAAAAAAAAACCCCCAAAAGATTGGTATCTGAATGAAAAATGATGAAAAAAATGGAACAATTGAGAATATTATTACGATATTAGAAAGTATATACATATAATATGTTAATTCCACGGAAGTATCTTTCACGAATGATCTATAGGACCAGAAATTCAAAGACCGGTTTAACGGTGGTGCTGATTCTTTACAAAAATGAATTGATTTTGGATTCTTCCGTCTTTAGCGTGCCACACTATAATCGGGGACTGAGACTGTATTATATAAATTATGTAGAGGTGATAATGTACTGTAATGTACTATAACGTAATATACTTCTGAGGTTAGAAATTTGGGAAACCAGCACGTATTCCCTTAATCGTACATGTCTTCCCGATCCCAGTGTCGAGGGTCGAATGGATTTGGCCAGAATTCCTCGTGTACGCTGTTCCCGCAGGACAAACTCGCGCAAATTCTTGGCTTACCGGTATAGGTATACATATCTATAGGACTTTTAATCGAGGGTGGGTAGGTATAGGTATAGGGTAACAACCTACAGCAGAGCAACCAGGGTTATGGCTCTCGAAAGCTGGATAACGGTTTGGTCCCTGTATTATATATACGAGTATATCTGGTTCCTTGGTCCCTCGAGGTTGTTACGCGAGATTAGGATGAGCTGAGTGAGCCTGGGAAAGCACAGTTTATTTTTAAACCAACGTCAACGTTAATACCTTAGCTTTGCTACAATTTAAAACGATAACTAGACTGCCACTTCTGCTGCTGTTGCTGCTGTTACTGCTGCATTTCACGTATGCTAGACAGATTACGCCACAATAGATTTTCAAACCACACCTTATACACATTCTTTTCGGTTAGCAAGAGGGATAGAAGGCATTTTACATTCTTTTTTCATTTTTTTTTTTCTTCTTACTTTTTCAGCTGACAGAAATGTTTAGCCTCTAGATTTATGGCGCCTATAGCCCCTAGCCCACCTAGTAAACGAACTATCGGCAGACCTTGGTCTTCTTCTTTCAGACAGGCATGTGTATGATATACACGCGTGGCTGTTATATGCATTGAAATTTGTGTCAATTTCATTGGCTTGGAAATTGAAAGAAACCAAGATGGTTCAACTGGTTCGATGTAATCAACGGGAATTCCTAATTGAGTATGATCAGAATATTATGTGGGTAATTAATTGTCAGAAATTGAAAGGCGGTTTTTCTTCTTGCAGAAACATGTATTCAAGTTGAACGAGGCTCGCATGTTTTGCATGTAATAATCCCATTAATGACTTTCTATCGCGGATATCAATTTCACAATGTATTCGCTGAGAAACTATAGATTCTGAACACCGTGCTTCATCCCAGCAGAGCTATACCTAGTATCGATCATCTCATCTTTTATAATTTTGTTCTTCTTCAGATTTATTTCCAATGTATAATAAAGCTTCGTTGCCGGCACATTTATCGAAGAACCGTTAAGAGTTATGCTTTTTTTTTTATCGGATATGTACTTAAGAGATACCCGTTTCGGCGAAAGACTTTCGTGAAGTGGTCTTAGAGTCGTTGTTACATATATATATCACAGCCACCCTATGAAGACTCAAAACGAAAGGAGAGAAATTGCATGCATGTATACACCTTCACGTGTAGAAGAATTAGAAGAAAAAAAAAGGGAATAGACACGTGAGGAATGACTTAAGGATGAGTCACGTGACACCATGGAGTTTCACAGAACCCGGGAGGCAATATCTGTCGAGTGACGTCACCCGATCTGTGTAATTTTCTCGTCTCCGGCGTAAACTTCTACTTCGGTACCATTCCTCAGATCAAATGCCACCGTCAATGGGGTAAATTACCGTCCCCTTCGGAATCTAGATTCTGGAATTTAGGTGCGCGCACATATATACATATATGTATACCTACACGCGTGTTTATCTATCATATGCTTGCAGAGATATCGTATATCCCGCAGTATTAACACAAGTTTAAAATATTTTCTGCGTCCCAGCCTCCACTTCAGATCAATTAAATAATTACATCATACGATGTGCTATGTAGGTATATCTATAGGTAGGAATTACGCGCTGCACATGCACCGTGCCAAATAGTCCATCGTTAGATGTTGATGTATAGAGATAGATAGGAAGCTAGACGAGTGTAAGTGAAGTTAGAAAGTATTTTTAAACCTACAAGTAAAAGCGATACGAAAGATTTTCAAGTTTGGAAGTAAATGTCAACAGAAGTGTATGTATGTATGTATATGCGCAGAAATATCCCATGACCGTTTGAAGCCCCATTATATGATGTCGTTGGGAAACATACATAGAGTCGGTTTATAGTTCGGTTGTGAAAACTGTATAAATAAATAAAATATGCGGTATAAACGATAGACAGGAAGTTGGTCAATCCAAGAATAAGCGCATAAGGAATCCTTCCGCAAACTCGTGCTTTGCTTACATCATTATACTCGTATCTCTTACAAGGGGTTTTCGCAACAATGCGTAGGAATAGGTACACGGTTCGACGAAGCTCGTTGTATCATAACTCGTTGGAATATGGGTTAGATAAACTCGAGTTATTGTGGACCCTCGACCATTCGAGAGGATTCAAGCGGTATGACGTAAAGAAGTAAACGACGTAAATCAAAGAGACGGGAATTTTCAACCGCTCATTGGAAACGGGGATCGATTTTTGTTACATATTCCAATCGTTCATCGCTGCGTCCTACGAGACACGATTGTTTAGGTAATGAAAATTTACATTCCTATATTCTCTCTCTTTTGAGCTACAGATAAACCGATCAAAGCGTATAATATTTGTCGAGTTTCGTTGTATACATATATTATTCCACCCACAACGATCCATGGAAAATCTTTATCTTCACGTAGTTCACCTGAATGCTACATATTCAACACATCGAGCGATTTTCTTTCATTTAGTTTCTTGAGTTTTCTCTTCTATCCCTTTTTTTTTTTAATTATTTTCTTTGCGTACACGAGTCAGGCTCGCGTTCTCTCAAGTACGTCCTTGTAGATGCCATCCTAAAATACCTACTCTATAGTACTTATCTGCTCAAAGGTCCTGTGTATAAGAACTCATGAAAGAGAAACTTGAACCCAACAAAAAATACACTTCAGATCATGACGATTAAATCGACGTGTCTTCTTTCCCGCTTGTAATTTTCTTTGTAAATTTACACCCATTCGATGATCCGATACCCACTTTTCCTATTACCAATTCTAACGGTCAACGAGACACTGTCAAAGATGCTGGTGTTCTCTGGTCAATACGAAAATTCAACATCACTTAATGATGTACGAAATCTTTTCAATGAGTCAAAATGACACCAATAAGCTGCATTCTTTACTATTCCAAACCGAAAATTTTTTACACTGACGCGTGACGCTTGTCCTGCAGACTAATTGATCAAAAAATTACGCAGTTACCGATGGTGGAAATTTTTGAAAAATATATTGAACGATGTGTTGCAACGTCAAGTCGAATCCCACGGTGTGGATGAAATGGGCGGAGGATTTCACCACCCTATGAGTTATGGGGTTCGAATGATTCGAATGTACAAATATACATAAACACACGTGATCTATCGGGCAGTATCTCATGCATCCTCATAGTAAATAATCGAGCAGTGAAGAAGATGAGGCACTTGAAGTGAAGAGATTTTTAGAAGAGTTTCGCATAAACATAAAGCTGAGAATTATTTCCCCTATCAACCGACAGACGATACGAAAAAGAGACAGGATCGCAGAGCTGGTGCAGGTCCATTTCTCTGAGCGGCTACAGAGCTCGGTTCATCTTGTGTATATTTTAGGGGTACGAAAAAGGGTGCGGGTCGTTGGACGGCCTGGTCCATATATACCGATAACATTCAAATTGAGAAGATTTATTGGGACTGCTATAAATGGAAAACGGTTAAAGGCATTCTAGAGCTATGTAGCTAGAAGTTACGTAGATCCGTACACGTGTGCATACATGACATATGCATGTACTTACTGACGTTGCAACAACTTATAGTGAGCATAAGGGTCTTTCTCCGAAGATGTTTTTCAATCGTCTTCTTAGACGGAGCGAATCGGCTAGGAATTCCTTGGCGCTTCAGTAAGACCACCTGGGTGTTCAAAGCCTTTGAATGTATGCGTTCGAGTTCACTTCATCTTCAATTTATCTCCAGGTCAGGATCGGGTGTATATTACAAAGGGCCCGAGGTTTTCCGTTGAGTTCGATTAGAGTGAGGAAGAAAAAAAAAAAAAAAAAAAAAGAGGAGAAAACTCAGAGTAAATCGCTGAGGGGTAAGAAAAGAAGTTTTTTTCTGAAAGATAGCCAGTGAGAGGATGAACTAAAAGTATGTGTAAACTGCTCTAGAACAGCCTCTAGACCCAGGTTGGTGATAAAAATTTGGTGAAATACTTTTAGAAGTGAATTAAAGTGGGGAAAACTTTCGATACTTACGCAGTCGCTCGAAAGTTATTGCCTATGCCAACGTACGTTCACACATACTCGAACTCGTGAGAGGGCCCGTTCGAGTTATCTAATAATGACATGGTTTGGGTATTCCAAAGGAATTTCATTTCCAACTTTTCAGTCAGCTACAAAATGACGAGACCTTTTGATATCGAATTTCGATAGTTCAAGAACGCGGGATGTTTTTACACTGATAAATACCTCGATTCAACTTTAGTGACGCCAGTCCCATTGCGACCAGTATTTAGTTTTCTTTTTCTCAATTGATAAGAATTGCGAGGAATTTTACGAAGTATAAGAAAACTATAGTCAGTTTTCAAACTGCCGGCTGTGATAAATTAAAATTTTACCCCTAGATTAAAAAATTCTTTAATATTCCTCCTTGGTGCCAATTTTTGGCAAATTTCTTCCTGAATATTTAGTCAGCATGTTGGTGAAAAAAGTGAAAAAAGAATTTAATGCAAAGTTAATGTGTCGCCGCCTACGAAGGAGGCGAAGTATAAAGTTTGCGAAAAAAAAAAAATATAAAAATACGACAATATAAAGTGCGCGCTGGATAGGAGATATTATTATGCAACTTTCCACTTGAGGGAATAATTTTTCAAAGAGCTTATACCTACCGTCTCTCGGTATCAGACTAGCATGAAGTTTTCTTTGTTTCATGGAAAGGGATGCATCCTTTTTCCTCTGGAATGTGTGGGTTTTTTCTGTTATTTTTATTTTATTTTTATTTTTTTGTCCCTTTATCTACCCTCAGCGATTTTCTGGATCGTCGAAGCTCGCGCTAATCTCATGCAGGGGATCAACGAAATTGTATATTCAAATTTTTGCACGGAGGTTGACTTTGGGCTGGTTTTATTAGTAACATCACGTGCTCAGGAATATATCAGTTCTAAGATATCCTGCAAACTTTGTCAAAATTTTCATGAAATTTAATTTCTACTGATATTTTTGTTGCAGAAAATGAGACTTCCGGTGAGGCACGCAGCAGCATTTCTGATCCTGGCTCTAGTCCCTTCGATCCTAACCGCGTCGACGAGAACCCGGAGTAAAAAGAAGACCAAAGACACGAAGGAGAGACCGGTGAACCTTTGTGAAATCGACGAGCCAGGTGCTCCGCTATTCTGCTACTGCAATCCAAACGATTTGCAAAATGCAACGGACGCAAACTGCGTGATTTTCGGTAGACTTGAACCTGAGGTACCGATATGGGGCCATTTCAGCTCTCAGCTTTTCCTCAGAAAGCTTACGTTGAATGTTAAAAACAACGGCAGTTTTACTCACATTCCAACAACGGTATTAAAGCAATTGAAATACATCGAGATTATCACGATCCAATACGCGATGATAAGCGTGGTGGCAGAGCATGCCTTTTCCAACATATCCTCCGTGGTGGAGATAAATTTGAGTCGAAACCAAATTCAAAATCTGACTAGATACGCTTTCGAGAACATGAAGAACCTTACCGATCTGAATCTCGACTACAATCGTATATCTGAGATAAACAGGGAGGTTTTTGTAAACCTACCGAACTTGAAGAAGCTTTTTATAAACGGAAATAACCTGACCACGTTGCACGACAAGGCGTTCAAACACCTGATCAATCTCCAAGAATTGGAACTGAATGGAAATGGAATATCCGTTTTGACAAGGGACACTTTTTACGGTCTTAGAAGCCTACAGCGTTTGGATCTGAGACACAATAATTTAGGAATGATCGGAGATAAAACTTTCATCGAAATGCGGGAGCTTGTCGAGATGGATCTTGAACAAAACCAGATTGAGTTTATCTCCGGTAAAGCTCTTGACGGAATGAGAAATCTACGTATGCTCAGGCTTGGTGATAACAAGCTTGTTACTCTAGAACCAGACTTTCTCGCCGGTGCTCCGAACGTCTATCTCCTTGACCTTAGAGAGAACTACCTCAAGACGATGACCTTCGACAACATAAAACCCATCGTTACCAACCTTTACAACAGCAGCAGCTACTTCTACCTTGACGGTAAGTCTTCGGGGTGAACGACTTGTGCATTTTCACACATTCAATGGCGTATTGACATAATCCTTCGAATTTTTATTTTGTTTCCACTTTGTTTTTTTTCTTTTTTCATCCCATTTTCACCTAACAGTATGAATTTCTGTATTATATTCACTTGAAACTGCGTAACGTCAGCTTTAAAGAATCGACTTTGTCAGCCCAGGCAGTCCTCGTATCAACCGGTCCTTCCGCGCAGCGAGTGGCTGAGCCCCTTTTTTTATTTAGTTGGAAATGAAGAAACGTGTGTGCATCATAGCCCCGGGGATAGTAGTTGATATGGGTGTTGTTAAAAAGACAAAGTCACGTGCGCGGACGAGGAGATATTTAACTTGTTAGATGTGAGCTTTGCCTCGCACGTTCGCTCTCGTTTTTTCCACGTAATACCTTCCCACACACTTTCACGCTTACGTATGAGGGTGATGCGTATATGTGATCTAGATGTAGATCTTTGTGTATCTATACTGTATCGAGTAAGGGTAAGTATACACGCGTGTTATATATCCCTGCATAACTTTTACACACACACACACATGGGCACATGCACGTGCAATGAGTAAACGTATGTAGAAGAAAAAAGGAGAAAAAACTGCGGTGATGAGAAAGAGAGGAAGATAATATAGAAAAAGGGAGGGAAGGCTTACGCGGATCACCTTAACGAGGCCCTATCCAAGTTTTATTACATAGGGGTCGTCTGACATCTGCCTTTATGTACTTTGAGGTCAGCCGGGATGCTTTAGGCAGGCGCGACTAGCTCCGTTCTATTCGACACTCTCTTTCTCTCTTATGGGAATATCAGCCAGACATGAGGGAAATATACCGCAAATATGTAATATATCTTTGGCCAAAGTGCCAAAACTGGCTTTGAGGCGAGATATTAATCTGAACTCCGAAAAGCCACGGTACGAACGTATGTATGTATGTATCTACATATATAAGAGAAATAAGAAAAGGAGAGATAAAATTCTGGCGAAGGATTTAAGGAGCACGAAATTTTTGTGAAAATAGAAAAAAACAACAAAATGTACCAGAAAACTAAGAAAACAAGTGTAGGTACATGCTTTTTTCGAAGGTATAAGCAAAGATTTTAAACGAAAAACCCGTCCTCTCCATCCGTTGTATACAGCCTCGGGGTCCTTAACAAGGATCTATTCTATTACCGACGTGGGAGAATTCGTCGCTGTTAGGGTAGAGGAGAGATTGGAGTACGTAGGGGTGAAATAGCACCTAGCCACTAGCCGCGTAATACCCATTAGCAGCTTTATGTACAAGTATAAAGACTCTGCGGCAAGAAGGGAGTGCGGTAGCTTGAATTTCTTCTCAGTGTTAGTTTCCGAGAAGTGTATTACACTACACAGATAGAAAAAAATTGCTTTACACATCTCGTATCTAATGCCATGCGGACGTAATCACCAAAGAGGCAGTTTTAATTACCAAAGGGGCGGATAATCTTCATATTTTTTCGCAATCGCTGTAAAAATGAGTAGCATGCCAATCGAAATCAAGGAATTCGAGCATTAGAAACAAAAAGTCGTACGTTGAGAGCATCCCAGCACTTTGCTTACGAAAAAAAAAAAATCGTATTCGCTAACTTTTTCTGTTTATTCAAAGTCAATGTTGCTACAACATATCTGGATTGACTGACGTGAATTTGCGATTCAATTCTCACCATGATGTCTGATAAAATAATGTCAGTCGAGAATCATTTATAATAGAATACAGAATAGTGTATAATTACGGTGAAATATGCCATCGGACGTGTGAAATACATCCGTTTTTCTTCTACGAGCTTGGCGAAAGTTTCGATAATTAAATCTGGAGTCATTAATGAAATTAATTCTCGGAGAACTTGAGGTATTGAAGTTTGTACCGCGTTGAAAGCAGATATTACTCTGCGTTGGTCTACGGATTCCCGTTCCTATACATACCCATAGATGTATGTATGTATGTATGTTACATGGAATAGTTTCTAACTGTATCAGTTCATCGTCATTTGCGCGTAGGTGGGTAGGTACTGAAATTGGCTAAATTAACTAGATATGTATATATATATATATATGTGCACGAGCAGACGTTGGAATATTGGAAATATCAAAGAAACTTCGAACGACCAGACTTGATTGCAGGCGACCCTCGCATGGGCGAATTTTGAACCTTTACATAAGCACGTATATACGTATTCGAGTCCGTCTGTGATTGAGCACAGGTCTTGACTTTGAATAGAAACGTTTCCTAATTGGGACACGCGCCCGGTTTTCCACCCCGGAAACTCAGTTCGAGTCTATATCAAACGGAGACGAAATAACGAACTTGGTACTTAGACGCAGCATGTTGAACTGTTAAAATTTCATCCAGTCGCAGATCATGTACCAATCTCACAATCTGTCACTATCCCAATTATCAATTCAATTATAATTGAGAAACTGGCGAGTGGAATTGCAACAATCACGTGTCTGGTGTCACAAGGGTGTAAACGCAATCGCACACCCTTTCCAATCTTACGTTTCAAACTCACTAATTTCCACTCGTCTGTGTATACGTTAACGTCATTTTCGAAGCAGAACCAAGAAAGCCACAATTTTTTACCCCCTCGTCATTCCAATCATTTTTTTTTCGATTCCGAATTTGATTTTTTTAATTTCCATGGAGTCATGCGGTTGAAAGCAAGTTTCTTTTTTGGGGGAATCGGATATCCATATCATTGAACAGGCATTCTATCTAGCAAACAAACGAACAATAGATATCTGTCGCCGTGTATCCATCTATCTGCGGGATTGTTTATTCACGAATTCGAAAAAGGGAGAAAGAAAAAAAAAACAACAGGGAGTACGTAACATGAATGGGTGACTCGATATACGTCGGCGACGACACACTCCCACGCATAAATCGCATGAATCGTTCGACGCCCTTCGAAGCCGATTCACATCGTCGACGGCAACCCTCAGCCCTCAACCTTCAGCCCCCAGCCACCCTCGAAACGAGACTAGACTTATATTTATTTTACTCCTCGTTATGTGCCAGCCGACAGAGATCAGGATTTCGTGCGTTGAAAGGTGGCAGGAGGATATATGTGTAAGGGATCGAAAGGGAAAGGGCAAAGTCGATCCCGAAAAAGGGTTTTGACTTTCAGTATTGTCTGTGAGTCGATCTCGAAGAGAAGATAGAAAGGTATAATACATCCTTTAAAATTCCCTTTTTTGCCAGACATTCGCTAATTTCTCCCTTCGCATATATTCTATATGGAAGATTATATAAATTGAGACAATTACTGAAACAATTCATACAATATGCATACGTATAATTCGTCTTCGCCGTACTCGTAACGTACCTACCCATCTACATAATGCTGTCATCATCGCACATATAGCTACTCGAAAATTGGATGAACAATTTTTCCCACGAAGACCTGCTGGTTTATGCAGATTGCACCAGATTCGCCCAGACTCGCACGTTTATATGGATGTATGTGAGCTGGACCAAAGTATGCATGAGCAAGTACACATACATGAACATACATACGTATATATGTTGTACATACACACTTAACATTGATGTGTAATATAAGTGCACCGCGACCAAGCAAAAGCAAACAGTAGACGTGACATGTGGCGTGCGAATCACGATTCGCGTGGCTAAGGCATTGTTCCGTATCTAAAACAATGAAAAACGTTTGACGAGAAGGAGAAGAAAGAGAAATAATAGGAGAAACAAAAAAACGGGAGAAAGAGAATAAAAAAATAAAAATAAAAATAAAAAAAAAGCAAAAAGAAATCGAGAGTAATGCCTCTTTGGCACTCAGACTGAATGGGGTGACGTCATGAAGCCACAGCGTGTAACGCTGCACGATCCCTATATGTACTATATACATGCGTGAACTTTAGCCCAGTACAGTAGGGTTTGTGATGCAGGCTAAAGCCCACCGCAGCTAGAGCTATGTCGAGACGTAAAACATCTGCCGTTGAAGCGTATACTATGATCGTATACATACTATACCTATACGTCTGTATGTAGGGTACTTATAACAGTGTAGAACCGTTTTTCCCGGATTAAAATCCGACCTTCTTAATCGCTTTTGACCTATCCCAGCAGCAGCATCATGGTATAGCAGCAGCTAGACTAGGCTAGACTCGACTAGACTGGACTGAACTACCAATACCATCATCATCGTTACTACCACTACTACTAACTATGCATAATTTATCCTCTTATAGCAAACGATTCTAATACTTTGAAAAAAAAAAAAGAGTTAAACTGATCCACCGCGCACAACGCCATGCCACCCTGCAGTTTGAAACACGCGCCTTCCTCTTTATTTATCACTTTCTCTCTATATCTGTCCCTGTCCTACAGGATTAACCCCGTACGACATAACAAATGTATCCCCTCGTCTGTCTCTCTCGATTTATGCATACACGTGTGTGTCGAAGGTAGGAAATGGCAATGCAGGGAACAACCGAAACCTGTATTGGTGTAGGTATCAACGGGTAACAGAACAATAGTCGGTTGATTCCGAATTCGCTAGGGTAGAGTCCGGTTTTGAATTCCAAACCCCCCCCCTCTTTACCCAGCAGATTTTTCAACATTTTTTACCCGCATTTTTCTTTCACTTTTTTTTTTTTTTCTCTTTTTATTTGAGGATTCGGCTCGATGTTTTGACGTAATCCTGTAACGCGTATTATACTTGTGTAAATACCCGACTACGCCAAACGCCAAGGGAGAGAATATGATACATGGGGACCTTAATTGCTTCGAAAAGGGTTTATTCTTCTTTTTTTTTTCTCTCTCTCTCTTTTTCTTCTTCTCGTCTCCCTCTTTCTGTCATGGGAATATTTTATTACACTAGGTTCCCTCCTCACCTATTAACCCAATCTTGTGTATGTATTCTATGGGTGTTGTTGCGAGATCCAACAAACACGGATCAACTAATAGATATTTTCGTCTGGCATCGTCATGGACGTGCCTATAAATCGTATCATTCCATTTGGTTTTTTTTTTTCTTCGGTTCTCTCTGTACGATCCGCGACGACACATTTTCAACTAAATCGAGAACAGTGATCCCCGGGAAAATGCAGAGAGTTAAACCCGCTTAAAAGCCACGTCGATGAAAAAAGCTAGTTTATGTTATTCGGAATAACAACTCACTTCCCAACATTTCATTTCAAAATATAAAATCCACCCTCTGTACGTATACCAAATTACATTCCATACGTATACACCTACTGCCTTATCATTCCTCTGTATCTACACCATACGATTTTTGTATATTTTCTTATTTCATTTTCTTCATAAAAGTTAAACGAGGCGTAAGCAATTATTATATGGTATCATTTTACCCGTGACCTTTTCTCCCTTATTTTCTTCAAATGTCACTGCAAGACGGTTTGATTTATTTATTTTTTCCTTTAATTTTGTTATTTTTCATACGTTCAGTGTTGCAACTAGGAAAGAGACGGCCGATGGTCAATGGGTTCTCGAATCAAAAGGGAAGTTTTTCGTCTCGATACGAATGCCCAGAATCCTTTTTCTTCAATTAAACTAATTTTTACTTCATCGCAATTCTCGAAGTAACCGTTGAATCGATTCAATCGAAACTCAAGCATTCGTTGTCGACACGCTGATTTGCTTTTCATACTTTGATTATTTTTCGATCCATCATCAAATCTTGTACCATAAATTGCTGAGCTTCTTTAGCAAGGCATAGGTATATCTTGGCGAATTTTGAGACTGTATTAATACATCTATCTATCTATTTATTCATATATTTATACATCTATTTTCTGGGGAATCAATATTTCCGAGATTGGAGCCGCGACAAGCGGAACAAAATGTATTATGGTATGTATAACACGTGTATCTCTTGTTATTACGAGACCAACGATACACCGATGTGATGCGGGGTGCGGTTGATAGACAGCCGTGTCTATCGCTTCCGTCTTCTTATGAACGTAGACAGCAGATCGTGGGGGGATAAAAGTATACACATATACGAACCAAAAAATAAAGAAAAAGGGCAGAAACTATTTATGGGATTTCAAAGTATATCGGTTATCTCTTTTCTGACATTCGAGAGAAATCGGCCAAGAAATTGAGCTCGAGATCAACCGCATCAAAGTACCTATACTTTCAGATGAGTCAAAATTCCTCTATAATCGATCATTCATTCGGAGTTCAATGACTTTTCATCGATCAATGTGCATCGAAAAAAAAAAAAGAAAAAAAAACAGCATGTATTGCAATTGAATACAACAATTCGATATCGAACCTGAAATCTACTTAAATAGGCTTGGAATAGATTATGAGTGTAATAACATTTCAAGTATCGGAAGCAGTTTGTGAAAGTATTAAGAAAATAACTTACGGTTAATAAAATTAAGTGTTATTCAAACGTCAATTTTTGAAGTGAACATTTTCGTTGAATATGTTTCTCGCAGAGTAGCGACCGTTCTAAAGGCTAGCACTTTGACAAATCAAAATCTATATTTCCGTACCATTTCATAACTGCGGTCTACACAGGCATAGAAATTTGAGTATATTTCCGGACGTCGACTTGTTCAAGTATCATAGATATTATATATATGCCTAAAGGGTGAATACTTCTCAATGCAAACAACTTTCCGATGATAAGAGGTGGATATACATTTGCAGAGATTCGCGAATCTGCGTCAGGCAGGCAAGCAGGTACCCAAGGGAGAAAGGGGGCAAATCACGTAGGTACAGATTCGAAAACGCGTACGAGAAGGTATGGAACGAGTAAACATAAACTAATGTACATAAATCACATTGGTACTTGATATAATGGGCCGCCCGTAGCGTTACAGCCCTGCACAGCTCGAGGCACGCTAGGGTGTAACCAAACACGTTTCACATTTTCTGAAGGGGCATTGTTAACGCATTATGTGGACAAACATCGGTCTATATATACACGTACACTGTTCCAATGAAGGTGTGTTCACCAGCCTCCGGTACTCGTGTGTATATAGGTATGTGTACAAGAGATAGTACCATGGCGATCTCAATAGATTTCATAGTCTTGGGGATGTTGATGCAAAGGTAATTGGCAAAAAGTAAGAAGTAAGCCTGGCGAACACCTTGGGTCAAATTCATCCTCCGTTTCGCCCGCTTGAAATGCTTTTTTTGATGGCCCTTCCACATTTGCCCTCACTGGCAAAGGGCTTGATATTTCATCCTACGTATCTAATCGCTAGTTCGGCACGTTCGACGTCATAGTAATAGATAATTAAATGTCTATGAGTGAACTAGCTCACCCAGAGATGTGGTCAACGGATTTTAGTCTTATCATGATGATCGTACCGGTCTACCTCATATTTTCTACCCGTGTGATGGGGAAAAGTCGTCGTTTTGGAAATGAGGTTACAACCTTGCAAGAGCTTGTTTCAGAATGGTGTCCTTGTTGAGGATCCTTCGGAATACCGTGAAGATTGAATATATCCACATTCCACAGTGAATCCGCGCAATGCTGATAATTTGGATTTTACGAGATTTTCTTTCCTCAAACTGTGCCTGTGTGAAATAAGATAGGTTACGGATCATGAAATATATAATATAACCAAAGTTTGCTCAATTCGGTGAAAACGACGACGCGAGATGGGGGACAAGTGAAAATAAAGAGAAATATTAACGGAATACGGTAGAAGGAGAAGAAAAACAGAGATAAAAAATGGAATATCCATCTCCCTATTTGGGAAAGCCTCGCTGAGCCTCCCAGGCTTATGTAGCCATGATTATTTCATAAGGGTTGTAGCTATATGAATATGTATGTATCAAGATTTATAGCTCCGAAGGGTAGTGCTGTAATTGTAGAGTAGACCCGGTACTTGCTTTTGCGCCTCAGCGTTTGAAATGGCGCGGCGGCGAGTAGGTACGATGTGCGGCGGGGCGCCAAGGGCTGCTGGATAGTATAATGAAACCAAAACATCCCTCAGGTCTGCCAATGGACCTTAATTACATACCTGAAACCCCGGGGCCGATTGTTGTTATTACATAACATAGAGGAAAGTGCCGGTGCCGGTTCTTTGCATTTCGTTTGTTATTTTTATTTCTTTATTTTTTTCTATATATTCTATACAGTACTAAATCGCCATGGGATTTAGTTTATAATCAGCCCCTGGGGGGGGGGGGGGGGGGCTTCGCAACAATATTAATGGAAGATAGTCGCTCCCCGTTCTCCCACCACCCAGAAAACGTTGCGAAAGCGATTTACCCCAACGCGACGGGATGGTATAGCAACTTAATTTCCCATGAAATGTCAAATTAATCTCTGTATGGTGCAGGGAAGCAAATTTTACATCGGAGAGTGCAGTTGATATAGCGGTTATATGTATACCGTCGTAATTGAAAACTAACAACAATCGGGAAGCCATTCGCTTCGAGGGATTGAATTTACTCCCTCTGTGACAGAAACAAGGAAAAAGAAAAAAAATAGAGAGAGCTTGGCCAGTCTTATCTCGAAAAATAATTGCTCAAACAAAAATGTCGATTAATCAAAATGCGTGATATCGTATAATCTCGCGTAGTATCTTCTGAAGCAAGGAAAATTCCCAACAGTATTTTGCCAGTGAACAAATTTGATCGCGATGATTCACAGCGGTAAATAAACGACCCTCCTTAGCCAATCCGCTAAAAGCACTTTATTAAATTGATAAATATATGAAATATCATAGCCTAGCTGCTAGATTCTAGGGGGAATTGTAAATGGATAGGGCGTCGATTGCGAGGAATCCGTGTTTGCTCTGTTCTGTCGATGTATGTATCGTACATCTATACAATATGCGGTCGATTAATTACATCAAACTGTGAACTAATTTTCTATATACCGAAGAATCTGCCCGCCATCCTATAGGAATATAATTACCTGTTATACGTCTACTATTTTTAGTCGTTATTCTAATTGATTGATAATTAATGGGATCCATTATCCGTTTCACCGAGCCAAGATATACCCCGCAATTAGGGAGATCGGGCGAGCCATACCACAATTTAAATCCTCCCAGCGTGCCTCTTGAATTGATATCGGATTAGAATACAAAATAAGTAAAATAAAGAGTTCGCTTCGGAATACGAAATTTTCTCGGAGTCACGAACGGGAGCCCTTCAAAGCTGCGGTCTTGGTTTCTGAAGAGAGAAAAAGAACCAAAAAAAAAAAAACCCCCCAGTAGTAAAAAAAGAAATGTTTAACTTCGTCTGAAGGAAACTCTCTGCAATTAGCGATCTGGTCAAGGTAGGTACCTAAATTTTGTCGCGAATGTCCAAGTTACACAAGTCGATAAAGTCAAACCTTGATTTCATAGTGCGAATACTTCTGACGAGGGGTTGACAGTTCTGCGTTCTATTTAAACAGGACAAGATACGAAATGGGATTAATTTGTATTACCGACAGATGACCTGCAATTTTATGTCTAACCATACCAGAGCATCAACCTCGCTGAGTGTGCTCACGATAAACTACACGAACCGCTAAAGCGAACAGCAATTTTCTCACCGTGACGAAAGGATTCTAGAAAATCAAGAAATTAAGAACGGTCGCTAAAGTTCGCCTACGTAATTGGGAAATCGATGTGTTCTTGCACTCTGCATTTACTCTTTGGTATTCCTTGCCGACGAGGCCCATTACATGCAAATAGCCCTAAAACACTGTGTTTTACTAGAAAGTTTATTGTCCGTAAAGCAGTCCGCTAGTTTCTTACGTGTATAATATGTATCCACCTACATCTTCATACCCCCGGATTTACGTATAACGGGTTAGCAATGCGAGTATAAAAAGCAGGAATTTTCTGAATATTCAAGACATTTAGAAAAATCGTATCACGCGGTTCTTAAGACTGCGAATTTTTTACCACAAACGACTGAGCTCGACGCACAATAGCCTGCAGCTTGTATTTTCGAGGTTAATTAAACCGAAAAGAAATTCGTTTGAATCATATACGTTATAGCGTACATTGAAATATCGAATTTACTGAGGACAGGATGATAAAGAGAACGTACAAAGATATTAAAGATTCTATTTAGAAAAAACCTGCATCTCCGTCTCCAGAATCTGATTTAAATGTCATATTCTCTTCAAATTGAACGACGCGGTCTCTGCATATACGTTTCTCGAGCTTTTTTTCGCTTCCATGATCTCGAGGCTGTAATTTTCGCACAATTATTTCTAAGGGCTGTATACGCCCCGTTCAGTACAATGCCGTTACACACCTGTACACTCGACTCTTGTATATGAACCCAGCTAAATCGGTGATTATTATTATTCGCACACGGTTCGTCTTGCAGTTCGCTTAGCATTTCGTTTCCTTTCAACTTTTGCATTCGCATATACTTGACTGGGTCGGGTCAGAGAGCAGCATCACGTATCAGAATTTTCCCCACGACTTGTGGAAGAAGCGTAAACCCGATGTGCTCTCCGAATCTACATGTATATGGAGCATTCCCTTATATACCAATGGACCACCTACTGAATTCGTTGACTACAATTTCCTCTCCAAACTAGAACTTAAAGTCCATACATCTTGTTTAGGTAAAGTGTGTAATCTTGACCTGGACGAGTTGTTCCAATCCCTGCCAAGCGAATCAGGGATGGGAATTGAAGAAAATATACACTCGGCAGCCTCATGGATTGTATAATTTAGTTCAGTTTCATTGTATAATCTTTTAGATCACCGCATCGAGGTAATTATGTTTTCCCTAAGCCCTGAACCTAATTCGTGCGGTAGGATCCGAATGATTTGATGTCAAAAAATTTCCCAAGTTGCAAAGCTTTCGTCATGGACTGGGCTACATATTTCTGTAGAGAAAAATCTAGTTAATAGATAGGTACATCAACGTTCGGAAAGTATGATTATATCATTCGTTTTAAAAATTCTTTGTCAATTCTGGAGTTTTGGTACATGCTGAAAGGTCTGTTAACGACTAGAAAGTCAACGTTGTCCGTTTTTTTTGTTTTTTTTTTTGTTTTTTTTTTTAAGAAGATTATACACTTTTCCTACCCTGAGTAGCGTTTTAACTTGAATATCCAAGTGTGGAGAAAATGTCAGTGATTGAAGTTAGAAGGTGGTCCGCTTGGCATGGAATTACCCATAAACGTATGCGTAACGTGGACGGAAGCTTGACAAGAGATGTCTGTTTGTCGCGGTGTGTCTGTAAGAGCTTTAAAGCCGGAAAGACGCGATTGGAAGAAAGATAATATGAAATCCAGCTTCTCGAGTCGGTAAGTATAAATGGCATAAAAGACTTGGTTGAAATTAAGCAGCCAACATTGATATACAAATTACGGGGTAATTAGCACCGGATGAAGATCAGCGGTTTCTTTGATTTAGTAATTAGTCGCGGTTGTTCGTTCGCGGGGAAATCCTGCGCAAGTTCGCACTTTTTAAATTTTCTTTATATACATTTCGAGGAAGTTTTCAACTCGTTCAAACTCCATGTACATACCTAGATATATAGAACCATATACCTATACATTTAAGCGGATAAGAAATTGGCAGGAAATTTATACGGAATTTAGATTCCGTTTAGGTATATATAGGTAAACCTGATTGAGACATTTCGAATAAAGGTTCGCCTCCAGAATTAAATTGGCGAAGGGTCCAATGTCGCTGGCACCAAAGTCCTAAGTCAGTTGGAACCCTGAAATTGGACGAGATACCGCGATACCCGTGCATCAGGGATCGGGGGGGCTGTTGTTGTATAAACAAAAGTCAACCGAAGAGGGTTTCGTCCCCTATTCTATTCCAGCGATGGATACGAACCAGCTTGTCGCATAAGGAAATAAAACTCACATCAGGGTAAAGTTACCGTTCGTGGCCAGACCACCATTCTTCACTATACTCGTCAAACTTTGTACTCTTTTCTACGGTGAACGCTATAAATGTATATTTAATCATTGAAATAATTTCTTTAACACCAGATTTTCTCTGATATTCAGTCATTCTGTCCCAAAATGGGACTAAAGTGTCCAAAGACGACAGAAGCTATTGAGGCTTTCACAGATAATAGACAATAATAATCAATTGCAGTCATCCCTGAACATGAAATTCGCGAGTTCTCGAGCCCTGAAATCCATACAACGTGAAAATCCATTCTAACCGAAATGAAACCGAGATGAAGTATAATGTGAACGAACTGTGAAAGGCTGATGGAAATTTTTGTTCGTATCTGCGAGTGGTTCCAGACATTGCTAGAAACGGTAGCCTGGCGAGGTAGGTAGGTATTATGCACCAATGCGATGGGACCCGTAGACAAATAAAACACACTAAAACAGTGGGAGGGTTTGGGCCGAAGGGTGGAAGGGTGGAAGGTATGGAGGTTCGCAAGTCTCCGCATCAAGAGTAAGCGGGGTAAAAAGGGGTGGAAAAGGGGGGGCTAAGGTAACTGAGTTTGGCTTTTAGTGCTCCGACTTCGGGGTGAATACCATATCAGATGAGTGACATTAGATGTCAGAGACGTGCAGGTTCGTGAGAGGGAAGGATAGCGAAATGCAGTTGGTAGCCATTACACACATACACATACGTATGTCTATTTTCACATAGCGTAGAGGATAGAGGGCGGTAAATGGGGAGAGGGGATTTGCAGAAATGAAATTTAAACGCAGGGGGGCTGACATTGTTAAGAGGAAAATATTTATCACTTGAGTAGTCCTGGCCTAAGGAAGTAAGTAGATGGCTGTGGATGTGTAGGTATGTATGTACAAGTGTATATATAGGGAGAGTGCGGAATTGCCACTTTGGATAAATTTCATTTGTCGAATGGTACTTCGCAGTTTACGCCATTCCTAATATATATTTCGTTGATTAGGTTTCAACGAATTTGACAAAACTCACTTTTCCCACCAAACCACCAACACCGGAGGGAGTTTTCCTTACATTAGCCGACCAAAAGACTACCGCTCCTATATACCTCAGGGTAACCTAATACCCGGTACCAGGACTACTCGAATTTTTGAAAAGTTCGGTTCTTCGTTTTTACAATTTCGATTACCATTCTAATCTGTTACATTTCCGAACTTTCGAGCTTGTAACATTTCACGAACACCATTCATCAGATTCAACTTCACGAGGTTTCATTTTATTCAGAAATCAGTCTAGGTATACGCAGAAGGAAAATATCGGAGAATTTCCTCGTCAAGTTATCAGTAAATTGGTGAAATTTAGCATTCAAGTTTTAATAAGTTGGTTGTACATATTCGTCGATGAATTGTTCCACGCAAATTCACTCTATCAAAAGATGAGGATGTATGCTTAGAACGAACTTGATCTTGAAGACATTAAATCAGACCGGGCTGATATTCTTGATTTTCTTCTATCATGATCAATTCATTGATTAATCATTTGTATAAAAATGAATGAGCCAGTAAGCTCGCTCAAGCAATTTCAGCTACAAAGCCTCTAGGA
Source organism: Ametastegia equiseti (assembly GCA_963989295.1). NCBI lineage: Eukaryota > Metazoa > Arthropoda > Insecta > Hymenoptera > Tenthredinidae > Ametastegia > Ametastegia equiseti. Next base: position 10,969,087 of record OZ022393.1, read on the forward strand.
ACTTCAGAATGTGTAGGGATTTTCAAAACAAATCGAACTTCTTTCACAAATTCAAGCTGTGCTGGTCCACTTAAACCTTTATTCGCGCATAGCGCCAGGTTGGAATTCCGAATTGTAAAATTACCAACTCACGGTTTACAGTTTTCAAAGTCTCGGACTATCGGATCTTTGAGCCGTCTGCAATCCGACCTTTCAGACTTCAAAGTTCTGAACTTTACCCTTCTGCATGGGATAGAATCGTCTAAAATGATTCGAAATTCTGACCGTTCGGAAATTTTCCAACTTGGAACTTCAACCCGGCCCATTCAGCATCGCGTTTAACCGAAAATCAGTCTCCAGGGTATAATATCCCAAAGTCAAATGAATTTTCTTTTTCTGAAAAATTGAGAGTACAGCAATAATACCTTAGATCGAAAATGATGCATGCCTAGGTATTGGACTTTGATTTTTAGTTTTCGACATGGTCGGTCATTTCCGATGTATTTGAACATGACGATGAAACCTAATTCGGTAGCTGATGCATGTCGGGTCCAGACAAGGTTTCAAATGATTTGATCAAAGTGCATTGGATACGACCAAAATGACGTTTGCATTCCATCGATGATAAAACAGGAAGGGGTGTTCCCGGCAGAGCGGCAGACTACCACGCCTTCATCCTAAAATTTCATCCCCTAAATGATTAAAACCTAATATCCAAGGGATACGCCCACAGTGAGTCCTGGCGCCCGACAGCACCCAGGAGACGTCCCCTCGGGACACGCGGGATTCACCATCACCTCCACATCTACCTACCCCTAAAACCGGGAGTACCGGAGAGAGCGAGAGTTTCGAGCCAGACGGTTGGGCTCGCGCAGTTTTCACGGTTCCTGGCTCCAATTTCATCCGGTTTTCCGTGGGGGAGCCAGTCAGCCACGTTGTGATTTTTTTTTTCACCATGTATATATACTCCCACCTATATTTCGTCCCCGACCAACCGACCGACCGACTTTCGGATAATTAATTGACGGCATTAGTGTAATTAATTCCTCGGAAAGATTCCAGCGCACGGCTGTATACATATATACCTATATACATTGGCATTACTCCGATTTCTACAACAGAATCATTTCTGTTTTCATTCGCGTTACATACCCGTATATACATATATATATAGGTACATGTTTCAATCAGCCACAGTACGTACTGCGGTCAACAACAGCTATTCATTTACCTCAGAATTCTCGACGTTGCGTATATGTTACATACGTCGATACGCGTGTATACACTGTCGAAATTAATTAACAATTTAACCACTTCCAAGGACCGCGTAATAAAAAATCGACTTTTTTTTTGTTTTTTTTTTACTTTTTACTCGCGTTTCATTGCGATTCCCATCTCGTTCATTATGTTTATCTTAGTTATCGTTGTTATTTTTTTATTGAGCTTTACTCCAACTTTTGGATTTCGTTTTATTCAGAGTGGACAAAAAATAATTTGAAAGCAAAAACATAAAAAATATAGTAGAAAATGATGGGGGGAAAAAAGAGAAAGAAAAAAAAGGAAAATACGACGAAAGGCCAGACACGTCTTGGCTTTCAACGGTCCCTGAAATTACCCCTTAAATAAATTATGAAACGTTTTTGTCTCCCCGCCTTGCAGACGTAGACTTTTCCAACGCCTATACGTATATGTACATACATATGCACACCATACCGTGACCCATAAGCGTATGTATATTATTATACACCGAATGCACGTATCGCATTCATATACATATATACACACTTAGGGGTAGTAGATACATACTCGTACGTACATATCTAAACATATACTCGTACTCTACTCGCATCTCGTGCACCACCGGCGTGTTATTATTTCAAAGTACATTTCAACCCTCACCTCCTCCCTGCAGGACTAGGGGAAAAGGTATTAACCATTTCATATTCTTTCACGAGGACTAGGTATAAGAATGGGGAAATGGAGAGGGGACGAAGAAGTTCAAAGTGAATTATTAGAAGAAAGAAAAAAAAAAAAAAAGAGTAGAAATGAGACATGAAAAAGCAAAATCGAAAAAGGGAAGAAAGAAAACTAAACCTCAGCTATGCGGGGAGGGGGGGGGGGGATATTGTTTTCCTTTCGAATATATAGGTATATATATGTATATGTATAAGCGAAGTTGGGGAATTTTTCATGTTATTTTGATGATTTTTGAGAGTGGAATGCAGTCGGCACGTGCGGACAGTCGGGGGGTGTGCGGGTGTCCCTCCCGCAAAGCCCCTTGATCCGAAGGGAAGGTAAAATTTCCGCAGGCACTCGAAAGGGCCCAGAATCTCCCTTGAGATACCTTTGTAGTTTTGAGGCCCGTCCCCCACCTCGTAAATACAACCGCGAAACCCGGGGTGAGCGTATTGCGAAGAGCTGCCGACCGCGGGATTTAACTAAAATGGAAGGCATCGAGTATTTTGACCCCGCGGGCCATTTCTGGCGTTCCTGCGGGAGTCCTGTGCAGCCATCTACTCACCGTATAAATTTCTAAACACCCACGGGAATCCCGTCGCCCGGACCAGGAGGACTGTACACCCCACCCTGCAACCCCCGAAACCCACCCCCTCCTCTTCAACGAACGGCTGGCCAACCAACACCGGGAAAATTTATTATTAAACAATTAATTAAAGACTCGAGAAGGAGGAGGCCACTTCCAATTTCATCGTTATCCATCCATTATTCAACCAGATATCAAAGTCTATCGCGCCTTTTGAAGAGAGATCCCTTGTCCCTCGAGTCCCCTGGATCAGATCCAGTATAAACAAAGTGCTAACTCGTCGCGTACCGAGGATCTTTATCGTTTTGAAAAACGCCCAAAAACTGGGGGCCATAACATATATTACTGGCAATCACCGCGATCTCTTGAAATTGTTTGAAAAAAAAAAAAAAAACCATTTCCGGACTGGGACTATTCGAAGATATTTATATCGTCAGCCCCCGCGAACGCTTCGGAAAAAGAAACTTTCGCAATCGTTGTAAATCTACACCCCGAAAAGTATATCTACCTATTGAAATCTTATTGAAACCAGAAGAAAGTATAATTTTTCTTCTTCGGATTTACCTCGGAATCCATAAACACGCATTAAAATCCACCGTTAAAATTTAAAATATCGCAATTTGGCGCAAATACGATCCTGGCTTTGACTTCAGGAGAGAATCAAGTACATTAAAGCCAAAATATTGGTTGAGTTCGCCACATATACGACTTTTTTCAATTTCGGTTGTTTTTAGATGGATTCGTGAAGCGAATTTGGAAAAAAAAAAAAAAAAATTATATACGACCTAAAAGCTGCTAGACAAATTGCCAGGAATTGAAAGGAAGTCGACTCAATTGTCTGTTTACGTATATGTATGTAGTTTCATCGTTCTTCGTCAGAAAGTATTATAATTTGTATATTATGTCTGTTACAGGAAACAATCTCACCTGCGACTGCAGACTCGCTTGGATCTGGGGCTTGAGGAATGAGACAAACAACACCCGACTTAAAGAATCATTGGAAGAACTTACTTGCTTTCTCGAAGAAAATAACGCAACACGTCAAATGACCGATACACTAGATGCCCTGCCAGAGAGGGAAAACCAAGCTCAAGCTCTAGAACTTCCTCAAAATGAAGGTCAGTAAAAAGCAGACGTTTATCAATTATATCAGGGAAAATTCTTAGAACATCACACGTTCTGAGTATTCGCAAGAAGAAGAAGAAAAAAAAAAAAACTGACATGTAGTGACGATTCTGAAGGAAATAATATTTGAAAGAACAATTTTTTTCCTTCCGATTATACAGAAGAATACGCGTCTGACGACATTGGCGACGACACCCCTTACCCCGACGAATATCTCCAGCAAGATGAGGGCGATCAAGGATATTACGATTACGAAGAGGGCGCCGAAGAGGCGACGTCAGCCGTCAATTCCCAATCAACAGTAAGACTACCTCTTTTCTATCTACCAATGTTTTACGTCCGGTAGTAAAATTGAAAAGGAAAGAATATGGATTCACTTGAAGAACGAAGAGTTCCATTTCTTTTTTTTTCCGAGATTCACGAACGGGATTCTTACAGATTATCCATCAACTCCATATCGAAACTGAAATTCAACGAATATTTAGGGAATTTGGTGGATGAACTGAAGCTTAACTAATCTTGATGATTTTTTATCAACTTCGACTAGGGGCGGAATTGAAGTTTCGAAATCCAAAAGTTCGGAAGGGTGAAAATTCTGAATTTATTTGAGACGCGATTCTGAGTTTCTAGAAACGTAACAGTTCAGAACCTGCAAATTCCGAAAGGTAGGAATACAGATAGCTCAAAGATCCGAAAGTTCAGGACTCAGAAAGTCCAAAAGTCCGCAAATTTAATGCAAGCTCATGACAAAGCTGTCAAATAGACGAAGTTGCATGAGCGAATTCCGAGATTTGACCTTTCGCATCTTTAGCTTTTGGAATTTTAAACCTTCGGCGTTTTTCCGTTCGGAGTTTTTCAAATTGGCTACGTAGATATTCGGGAAAATGATCTTTCTGAAAACTGTCAGTTGGTAGTAGAAAAATTCGCAATTTTCACCCTTCGCAGCTTTTGAAATTCAGAATTTCAATCTCACCCTTCGTGTAACCCACCATCGTTCGAATGCACTGTATAAAACCGTGCAAGGTGTCTCCTTAATTATTCGGCACAGCCAATAAATAATTTACCACTTTAGAGGTACAGAGAGCGTGGCAGGCGATAATTGAAGAAAATTACGAGTACTTCAACGCCTCCAGTCTCTAGATTCGAGTGGCGTTATAAACTAAACACACGAACTGATTTAGTAATGTGACGCCTTGACGCGCAAGGGTCACTTAACCAGTTAATATACTTTCACCTGATGAACTTTTGAGGCAGTCCAGGGGCAAAGGGAATAAAAGTAATAGGAAAAAAAGCAACAACAACAAAAAAATAAATAAATAAACAGAATAAACAGATTTTACGATTTTTTTCAATCTATTTTTATTTTTTAGTTCGCAGTTGTCGAGGGCAAAGCTGGTTACGTGAGGCATCTATTTCAATTGAAAGTCGAAGAATTGCCCTGTCCGGACCGCCAGGATTTAATGGCCTCTGAGCAACCCTCGAGTCACCAGGAAGCAACGCTCGTTGGATCTTCATCGGGGTCCATGTTTTCCCTGTCATCAGCAGAAAGTGTATCCATCAGCAACTGCGTCCTCTTCATCGTCTCGTTTACGAACATCGCTATGTTATTCACGTAGGTTGCGATATAAAGAAGATTTCTTATAGTTTTTACGATAAATCTCTATGAATACGGGGTTATAATATTATAGCGAGGCTCGCGTTTCTTGTCCCATACTATAATATTCTATAAAGAAAATTGAATGGTTCGATTTTAAAAAGTAAAGAGATATTTCGTTGCACTCACTCATAATGGATGAGATTCAACCACGTCAATTTTCGTGGGACTTAAATGTGCCAATATTTTCTATTCAGAACCCGTAACATATAATCATTTCAGAGATTTAGTAAAAACATATTGATATACATGCGAATAACTTGACGAAATTTTACGTCCTCTGCATAAAGCGTACGTAATAATTATTGATGGAAAATTCATATGTTTGTAAAAGATTAAGCGAGACTGTAAATAATTGAGGTGGTCTCTTACTGAAACAGAAAGAAAGAAAAAAAAAAAGAAAAAACAGGAAAAAATAAACTGAAAACTGTATGATTGTTTTGAAAAAGTATAATAATTAAAGTCGATAAGCCGCAATGTTGTATTCAGTGTGTATGTACAAAGACAAGAGTCGATTTTAGGTACAATTTAAAATAATAAGCGAGAAGTTATAATAACCTACATTATATGCATATGGTATAGTTACGAACAATACTTCACATCCACGTTGCAAATAAAGAAAAATAAGTCAATTTCCATTTCAATTTCCAAATTTGCAGACAACCGCGTCTATTCCAATCCATATTAACATCGTCCACAATATTCTTACCTATACCTATAGATGCAATAAATACGTATAGCCATCTGAATCGTAATTCATGTTTCTCAAAAAAAAAAAATTACCCTTAAAAATTTACCCTATCGTATAGTCTGGTGTCTGATGTTCCGTAGCTAACAATGAGATTAAATGAAGTAAAAAAAAAAATTAATTAAAAATCATGTAGTATTCACGTAAATAGAGAGGTGAATATAGTTTTAGAATACATACATGTATAAGACAAATTTACCATTGTATTATAAATATATTATACATACCTATATAATACCCATACCTATATACCAACCAAATATTAAGCACGGTGTAAGCATTTTCGCTTTTAGTGCTATATTTTAGTCCTGTAGCTTATTTATACATCTATATTATATAATACAAGTCATATGGTTTTTTTTTTCTGTACATCAATTTTTTTCGTATGTAACGCGATCGAAATGTTGATATTTGAGATATTGAAGTCTCGTTGAATGATGCGACTTAATTCCGACGATGAATGTTTAATTTATAAGAATATCCTATATAGAAATTACATTTTTGGGAAAGGGGAGGGGGGGGGGGGGGGGCGGGGGATCATGTCATCATACTCATTAATTCTAATTTTTATTAGTAATCAGATTTTGTCAATTTCTCATTATAATGATTATTATTATTATTTATCAGAATCAAGGATTCTTTTTATACCGCGCTGATTGATCGATGAAACATATCTTTCGTCTTATTATGCGATATTAAAAAGGAAGAAAAAATGATTGACCGAAAGAAACGCGTGCAGGAGAAGGGATAAATTATATGGGAGAACATTATCGAGACTGTTGTACAGATATGAAAAAAAAATGAAAAAATAAGTGAATAAATAAATGAATAAATAAATGAATAAATAAATGAAGCAACGTACATACATACATACGTATACCCGCAATCACCTATGTAGGTACACGATATAATTTATATACGTAATTATCACTTTTGTCAATGATAATTTTCTAACATTTCTAATCACCGACATTACTTCGCTACTGATAATCACAATTTCTTGTGAATATCTTAATTTTGACTCGAGTGGTTGAAAAATTGGTACGAAGTAAAAGAAGCGGAGCTGGAGTTGAGATTATAGGAGAGCCTCGAATTAAACACTTGATATGCGTGTTTAATACCTTCATAGGGTTAGTAAGAGTAATAAAATTAATATTAAATGAATAAATAATTAATATAAACAACTATTAGCTTAAGAATACGCTTTCTGTATGTGTCTGCAATTGAAAAAACAAATCAGAAGAATTAGTAAAACCCAATTCTTTTTAACAATTTCGAGTGAATAATTTCCGAATGCCGTTTAATAATGCGTAATTAGTAATTGTATAATTATAATGTACCCGAAGTCAACCTAAGATTCGGAGTAGCTTTACCCACTTGAAAATTGCGATAAACATTTTTTTAAATATCAAAACTTGCAATACGAGACGGTATGAAAAATTTTAGTGCTTTATCATCATATCGAATTTGAAATCATATAATAAAACCAGAAATTCCGAGTGTTTATAATATTTTTTCAATCAAATTCGTGTAATTTTCTAAATTCAACTTTTCGTAATGCTATAATATCCACGTATACTATATACGTATATATCAATATGTATGCGATCTATTTTCTCATTTTCACCCATGTGGCTGTATAACGTATAAAAATTCTCACTACGTAATATTTACGTGATAAAGAATAAATTTCACCAAACGAACGTGTGTTAAACGATATTATGTATGTGTATAATTTGAGAATTAAGCGTATGAATATGTAAGAGAAGGATAGAAGACGCAGACGAAAAAGAAGAAGAGGAAAGAGAGGGAGAAAAAAAATTCTTACAAACCGCAGTTTTAATATGTATCATATGTTCTTTTATAAGGTTTAGCAATAATAATAATAATAATAATAATAATAATAATAATAATAATAATTGTAATAATAATAATAATAATACTATTGATAATACCAATAATATTAATAAAGAAAAAAACTAAATTTCTTTGTTTCTTTTCTAATTAATTAAAGCAACTGCGTCACCCAACCTTTCTTTTTATTTTTTGTGCTTTTCAGAGGTTTTTTTCCGTCTAACTTTTCGTCTGCATTTATTTCTGAGAAAGATTTGACCTGTGGCTGGGGAATACTATATGGCATTGAACGTCATAACATCTAATAATGAGTGTATAACGCAGTACGAGTCTCAGTCGCCAATTAACTTATATATATTAATTATATGAAAGTGGCGTATGCGCGACATATTCGATGACGATTCACTGCCGTATATGCAAGTGAATATAACTGACCACTGTAATGTGTACATAGGATGTTTATCTTGCATATATCGATACGTATCGTTGTTTAATAACTTTGATCATGCACATCGGTTTGTTTTCGTTTTCTATTTGAACCTAATTTACTGGTGAACATCTGCAGCCCTCTTGACGCAGATAGGAATTTAGTTAGACCTCCTACGACCAGCGACAGATGAAGACCTCTCTGACACTTAATTTAATTTCTTATTTTTTTTTTTCTTTTATTTTCAAGCTTTTTTATCCTCATCTCCGCCTTTACCACAGCGAACTACGAGCACCCTTCAAATAACACTGCGTAAGTAAAGTTTTCCTTCTTATTTTATTTTATTTTTTTCAAGCTTCGTTCCTCGAGCTATTCGACCATATTCGTTGTTAAATATTCACATCCTGGTCTTGATTTTATACGAAAGGAATATGTATAATGAGTTTGGGATTATATAGTTTTTTTTTTTTTTTTTCAAATATAAGTATATTATAGATCTGGAGTAGTTTTTGCAATATCTGAAAAGAAACGCCTGACATGATTATTGTCAAATGGCAACAAGCACAATAAATCCTCATTCCTTCTCATCACGGTTTCAATTAACTTTTTTAATTACCGCAAGCGCATGGTTTCTAGTTTCAGCAAAAATTCAATTCCTCTGACTTGCACGTATACATGTATATATACAACAACATTGCGGGTTCAAGTTATTCCCGGAGTCTAGTTTAACAGAAATATGCGAAACTATACAAATGTACCAATTGTCGTTAATTCGCCCAATGCGGCTCGGTATACATATATAAACTGGAAAAACATTTCAGAATTCTCTTCAGTTTTCGTTCGTTTTCAGTCAGCGAAAGTCGACGGCAAATATATTTCATCTTCTTTTGCGTCTTAAAAGTGTCGGTGAATGTGACCGCAGTTTTTTCCGTCCATTTCTATACTCTTTCTTTTTTTGTTTCTTATTTTCTTCAGTCGTTTTATTGTATTCACAGAAGTGGTAAAAAGTGAAGTAAAAATCATACATCCCTCATCCTGCGAATCATGAGTATTAGGTATATGTATAAGGAGTGAAATTTACTCGTTTTCTTTGGCGGAACAGAAATACTTATATACGGGTGTTGAAGAGAATAAAAATCACGGTGTAATCTACGCAAAGTATTCCGAACGGTAGAATTTGTCCCATTTGAGAAAGTTTCGAATTTCAAGTTAAACCTATAAAAGTAAATCTTTTCTCGCCTTGCAATGGCGGTCCCTCAGTCTCTCGTTTATCTGACATTCTTACCATTCGAATTTATCCAGGCAATTTGGCACTCAGCCAATACTCTTTCCTGATCTTTGGTTCCTGATTATTGTTACCATTATTATTATTATTATTATTATTATTATTATTATTATTGTTACTACTCTGAACAGGATACGCCTGCGAATTATCCAGTCGCGGGTTACACATAATCAAAGTTTTTCTAATTCTTACACGGACCCCAGGATACGTAAACAGCTTCCTTTTCTATATCTGCGCGTTTTCATTCAAAAGCGTTGTGTAAACAATATTGGAATAGGAGCGTTATACTGATCAGCTAGTAACTGACCAAATAAACATAGCTAATAAATGAATAGGCAGTAAGATTGCATTCGTGTATATAAAGTTTGTCAGTTTGTTCTCTTCAGGGACGGATTTGTAAAGGGCGGGTAAGTCGCTGGCCAAGGGCCTCCGACCATCGTAAATTTTTAAGAGGAAAGTCACTTTGAAATTTTCTACGAGACGATTAATCCGTTTTCGTGTACCTATTCCCAAAGTTTGAATCTTCAGGAATACTCTCTCGATATTTCACAGCGAAAATCGAAAAAATCCTCGGTCTACGTAACGTTTATTGCGCGGTGGCTCAGAGCGCTTGAAAATCCGTATTTTGCAGTAGATCCCGTCGGCCTATAGAACAAATGGAAAACTTTTCGTGTTTTCGATCCGTGCAGAGGCCTTCCTCTCGTTTCCGGAAAGCGGAAACACGTTACAGGTTAGGTATACATTGGATGCGTGTAGTTAGTTGAAAAAATCCTATTGTTATAACCTATCGAATCATCCGTACAGAAACTGTAAATGTTTTTGCTCGGCATTGATTTTTTTGAACCTTGTACTAGCGATTTTCCTAAAACTATTCACTAAATCGTCTTGAAATTCTCATACAACATTCAAACCAATGGTATCTATCGTATAAACTTGAAGATTTCTTATTACGCTTTAGCTTACAGGACCCTTGATATTTTTGCAATAATATTTCATTCAATATTCTCCAACACATTTTGAATAAACGTCATATCCCATGACTATTTTTTTGTCCGTTGGAGTTTTTGAAAAATATCAATCAGCAAAGCTACAGAAAAATGTTGATATTCTGTCCTGACAAAGCAGTAAATGATTAATTAACCGAACGGGTAACAGGGTCATTTTTTTTTTTACTTAATCATTCAAGGTTTCTTTCTGTTGTATGGTGCCGACTAATTAATTCGATACGAAACAATTTGCCTCGAAGTAGCATGAATGATGTATAGTTGTTATTAGATTAGTTGATTAGGTCGTGCGTCGTGGATTCCAAAGTGTCTAATCCCGTCCCTGGTTCTTTTGATCTAGTGAGAAAGCTTCGATTTTACTCCGATATAAAAAGAAAGGTTTCGGAATCAATTATTCCACTATGATATCGATTAGCTACTTGAAATGACCTAGGCTTGGAGACACTGAAATAAATCAAACTTATGTCAGTGTTCTATAAAGGTCTTGCAGAGACAGTGGCGGATAGTCGAGCGATTTTGATGCAGTAGAAAAAAAATTGTTATCCGATCAAACAGAGCCGAATAGGTTATCGGGGTCAATTTTCCAGTATCGCGTTCTTCGTTGGTCAAGTTCATTCCTCAGACTTTAATTCGGAATAAATAAATGCCTCGGTAGTTCGTATATATATATATCTAGTTGAGTAAGGGAACCGCAGTACCAGAGAGAACACGCTCAGTTGATGAACACGAAATTAAATACACGCAACGTACGTTAGGCGATCGCTGATCAACGTACGTCCGGTAGGGCGGTTTGGGAACTTGATTGTAGTCAGTATAAATCGCGCAGTCCTAGCAGAAATGTGATTCGGCTCCAGGACTAAATTCATCGTTGTATTACTTTGTGAAATCGAGTCGTCACTTATTTTAGCAAAGGAGAAAAAACTGATCCGTTTACTAACTAAACGGCGTGTACATATCTAATTCTAACTTAAGTCTCTCCGCATCTCGGTAAGAAGAAAAATAAATAAATATACAGAAAATTAACGAGAAGAAGATTTTGAAAACAAAAATCCCAACTACGTAAAAGAAACTTGAGTGTAATTATCGGATTCGAATTGGGAAGAAAAAAAAACCATCAATCGCCATGGGACAGGTACGATGATGGATCTGATAATTATTCGGGAAAAGCAAGAAAACGAATTTATGAAAAATTACCATGTTTCTGGGTGTGATTCGATTTTCTTCGCAGGGGATGTATTCGCCGAGCGGAATAACGAAGCAGGTGCTTCTCTTATTTGTGCTACAAATTGTCATCCTTGTGTTAATGGGTTCTTTCATGACTTATGGCCCAGAGGCCAGGCCCACCAAGTCGAAAAACCGTACCGCTGCCACCACCTTAAGCCGAACAGAGAACACCGAGATCAGAATTTATCCAAGTACGTAGAAAATTTATGTATATTCCACCTATTTGCGAGTACGCTGTTTGAGGATGTGATTAAGCTTGTTTCTATATGTATATGTACGTTTATTACGTACGTAGTTGTGTGTATGTGATAAATGTTTAGGGAATAACAGCCAGAATCTATAAAAGCAAATTGATATAAGAACTTATTAACGCAGTTATACCTTGGAAATATGTATACCCTAACAGCTGTGCGGACTCAGCAATGAAATGAGCTTTAAGTGTTTAACAACAGTTTTCTCATACTGTAATATTACATGACCTGTTTGTTATTTATCATGTGATAATTGTACAACTTTGCTTGGCTAAACCGTGTCTAATATGCAGCCATCAGGACTTAATCAAATTCTAATAAATTCCACCTGATTCTGCAACAATCAGTGTAATACCTATACATGATACGTGTAGGTATAGCATATACCTACCCATGTTAGTCGCAGATGACGATGGTTCCTTATGTTCTAGCCTGTAACAAGACCGATTAATATTCGTGAGAAATAATAGCGTATCAATTACATCGCAACGCGTCACGCTCCCTATTTATTGTCAATCGATATAAAGTTATAGTTGATCGGTTAGTTATATCTATTGGTAATTTATAGTCTATCATTTCCACCTACTTGTATCTTACGTACAAACATCTATGCTATATCGTCAATCAATAGATGTTCAATCAACAAGCTCGAAATTGAACGCAACGATCAAATTGAACATAAACTTAATTCAAATCGCATTGTACTCGAGTGCACTTCTGGCGAATAAGGTGTTGTAGATATCATGGTGAAAATTTTGAGTCCTCAAACGAAATATCTACGAATTTTAATGAAAATTATCAGGAATTTCGTGACTATAATAATAGACTATATTCACCAGGGTAGAAACGTGTTCTGAATATTTCCTTTGGGCGTCAACTTACAGGGTAACCGTTTTGAAATATTAATAATTTCATATACCTACGTACCTACCTACCTACCTTCCTACGCGACCCGAGCAAGCGAAACGCAATTCAGAACTGAGAATAAAATAAAGTGAAAACGGAAATTGAAATAGAGAGGGGAAACGGACTTGTCTACTACCGGCAGCTTAACATTCGATGCTTGGCTTGGCGAGACTTCAATGTATGTATCATATTTCCCATGGGACATCTTGGAAAAAGGCGGAGATATAGTAATTATTTAAAGACGAAACAAAATCTAGAATCTACGTGGGTTCTTCCCGCTGTATATTGCCAGGCCGCAAAAATCCTCCGTAACGAGAGATATAAATGAAATTTGTTGACTAATTAAAAAAAATTCAACAAGGTTAACAGGGAGCCACTTTAGAACGTTTCTAATTGAAGTTAAACTCGAATATTTAGTAAGTGTGCATATATCTTATCTAGACGCGGGGTTGTATACAGACAGACTTCAATATTATATTTTCTAAATTTCATTCCGCGTGGCGGGGGACGAGAAAAACTTGTGCCCAGAATTGCCCGTGTAATGCATAAAACAAAAGTATGCAAAGTTGACCTTTCGAGTCACCTTGCCTTTCGAATAGAAACTGCTTCCATCTGTTATTCAAAATATATTTAGTCAGGTCCAGCGGCCTGCAAAAAATACTTGAAAATCCTATATTCAATCGGAGTTATACTTTCTGACCGCAACATCAATTTATTCACCCGTAGATATATGCGTCCGCGGATATGAAACTATATGTCCAACATCACTATGCCTACCTATCTATGCGTATACATACTTCTATTAAGACCGTTATTAGAGCTTCGCCTAGGGCAGGAGAAAATTGGCGATGCCTTCGGGCGGCAGAAACTGCGTTTTGACACCAAAAATTCAGAAATAACGAGACACGCATATGAATAAGAAATAAGGCTGAAAAACTGAGCCATGCAATTTCACGTAACGGCGTATTTTCGCAGAACCATGCTCCTCGAGCAATTGCCAGTACCTATATGTGATATGACCTAGGCATCGAACCGCAGTATACATTTTACACCATATCCAATTGTGAAGTAGATAAAAACATCATTCGTTTTCATGATACTTAACTATATAGTTAAAATAACGAGCCGGAACCAATTAGTAAATTGTTCACAAGCTACACTCTAAAAAATTGTGATATTAAAATTGGCCAGCACTCACCACTATGGAACAATTACTGTGGTTGATTTGAACATTCAGCACTGATTGAGGTACCAAAATTTTTCGCTGTATTACAAAAAAATTCAACTCTAGTGTGAAATTGATACTAAATTGCAATCCATGTACAGTAGCCCACAGTGCGAATTTTTTACAGTGTACAGAATCAATTTTCGGACAGATTTAAAATGGTAATACTGTACCAGATAGATATGCAGAGTATGTCCTGATATAGATTCGATAAGACTGTAAATTATAATAACTAAAACGGATGTCTTTTTATCTGCAGGAGATTATATGCCGAAACAGAAATACATATCCAGATTTTATTATACATTCAATGGCGTGCACGAGTTTTCGGATAGCACAAAGTCCTGCTATGTTATGTAATTGAAACAGAAGGATGTAATATAATAAGCCTAGTTCGAAAAAAAAAGATTGACAAAACGTTCTGGGGCCAGAGACATGTACACGCCATTGTATCCCTGATATTTCTATTCAAATATTTTGCAGTGCTATACATTGGCAACTGAGCTTCGATATCTCATTCAGAAATATCGAAACGCTATTCAGTTGAATATTGGCTCCTGCCGAGGTGTGTTGCAGGATTACGTTTCTTTTCAATCGCGATCCATATAATACATATACTTACCCATCTGCTTTCATCCATAGATACGATGCTGGAGTTTTCCGAGTAACTAAATAACCGTTCGGATATTCGATTCGAAATTCCCTGTTAACTTTATTGCATTAAACATTGAAACAAGATTATTTTCAATCATCCCCTATTGAGTATCGTGTCCATTGAACCATCGGTACGAACACACCATAATGGCAGAAAAAATATCTCGAAATTTTACGCAATCTAATACCTATAATGTGTGAAATTTCGCTGTAACTGAGTAGCTAGTTCCTAAGAAAAAAATCACATAATCGAGAATTCAAGTATCAAACAAACTATAAGGCATTGACTTCATCTGCTATTCATACTTGACCATAATCGGCGATCCGGTCGATAGGAACTACACTATAGTGCATTGTAATCGTTAGAATTGACGATGAACTCACAGAACGGATAAGACAGACGATCGAACGTATAGAATTAACTTTATTATCATTACCATTATGATAAAAGTGTTCTATGACAAGAATTAAACGATCTTCATGGTCCCTTAAATTTTAATCGTTGTGCTAAGAGGTCGACTAATGAAACGAGTTCCTTCTTAAAAAATAATAATGATGACTAATTCTCGAAAGACTCATTAATTCCTTCCCAAACGATCATACAGCTGATTATGAGCTGTTGACTTGAGATTGATAGTCTAGCTTCACTCTCCGTACTATAGATTATTGAACAACGAACACAATCATCATCTGAGATTAGTTGGGCCAGAAATTTCATTAGCCGATTCGAAGAGAACGTAATGTATAATCGCTGAGTGAAACTGTGATGGTCAGTTCATGTATAGACATGCCAAATGCTGACCAACGAAACTTTTAAAACTGACAGTAAAATTTTTTTATACATTAACTGGAGTAGGGGACTCGTCGGGGTTTGAAATATGGTGATATTACGGAATCAAAGACAATCGGAAAAGCACAAAATTGGAATTGCGATCGCGTTGAAATTGACACGACTTGTACACGGAAGTACTTTGTTTTTCGTCGAGGGCTTTATAATCACTGGTTTCCTAGCTATTTTTGATTACGATCCGGAAGCCAATGCTCGTGCTGTTGAAAACAGTACTCATCCAAATTTAAACGGTAATCAACAGAGAAACGAGCCCCGAGGTTACTCGCGTAAGTATAGATAAGTGATCGAAATACGTATGGTACTTTGAATTTGCATCGGTCAGGAACGGATAAAAAAATAGAAAAACCAAAGAGAATGCGTCCTCACGAAACTTTTCCACAATTTTAACCACTGTACTGAATGAAAATATGACCAGTGAATAATCTCCTTTTTCTGATTGTGAAGCAGCAGCCATTTAACCGCATGATCCGCATGAACTGAAATTCTTTGTTTTTCCCTTACTAAATATCTAGTGTACCAAGATGTCCACGTGATGATATGGGTCGGATTTGGATTCCTGATGACCTTTTTGAAAAGATACTCTCAAAGCGCGATTGGACTAACATTTCTGGTTGCTGGGATTTTGGTCCAAGTTGCAATACTATGCCAGGGAGTATTGCACATCGCAAAACATGCCGGAAAAGCACCGTTGTCTTTGCAAAGGTAATTCAAGTCTATGTTTGGAGCCCAGTGTATATTTTGTTGATATATTGTCTGGGTAGGCAAGTCCATGTACGTATACCAGCCCGACATCATGGTTACGAAAACTTTATGATTAACTTTATACTTTGCTTCACTCGCGCGTCGAGTTTCAAGGCAATAATTTTTTCCCCCAGAATCCTTATATTAATATTGTTTTCGCCTTATACATAGGTATACATGTATACCATACCCGATGCGCAATCTTCTTCATTTTGAACTTCTTCTTTCTTTTCATCCGGCTCACATCAGTTCTCAACTAACTTTAAACACCGTTTTGATTCACAGCCTTCTCAGTGCCGACGTAGCTGTTGCGGCACCGTTGATCTCCATGGGCGCACTTTTGGGCAAAACAACATACATGCAACTTATTGTTATGGGGATTATTGAATTGATTATTTATACCATCAATAAACACATTGGCGAACACTTCTTCGCGGTAAGAGTTATACAGTATATAAAATATCAACGACTAGACTATTCCTCAAGTACCTATAATGCAAATGCATTGAACGAATTCGTCATCTCTGCTTGTATGTAGAAAATGTACAATTACAGGCAGTCGATGCGGGAGACAGTATGTATGTTCATGTTTTCGGGGCATACTTCGGCCTTGCGATCAGTTTTATCTTTGGTCGCAAAGATAAGCCCAAAGAACATCATCTGGAAGGAGCAAATTATCAGTCGGATGTCTTCGCGATGATCGGTAAGATTATAATATTAACCCTGGGGGTGTTTAAACACCCCAAGATCTTAAATCTCCCGCTTTACACATTCACGTCCCACGTTTTTTGCCCTCTGACATAACTTTCGACCAACTTTTCAGACTTCACATAAAATTTCCGTAGGCTCACGTGATTCTGCATTAAAAAACGAAAAGAATGAGTCCCCGTAGGACCCTTTGTGTGAAATTATACCCGAAATATGAATTTTTCAAAATTAGGGTGTTTTATCACTCCAGGTTTCCGGAATACATAATATGGTTAATTTATGCTCTACGTATAAACGAGTGAATACAAATAATGGTATTCTTCATCTAGAAATTGGAAGAATTCTAATAAGATTGTTGTATCCATTTCTATATGATCTTCGAAGCTGAATAAGTCAAAGATGTTTCTGTTTTCTTAATTCGCATTGTTTTCGGAACTTGAGGAGGCTTTGTAATGTATAAGAAATGAAGAGTGAGCTGGGAGTTTATATGAGATGAAAATTGATACCCGTAGGTACGATGTTCCTCTGGCTATTCTGGCCATCCTTCAACAGTGCATCATTGCGTGGGGACGATCAACAGAGGGCAATTATTAATACTTTACTCTCGATTGCCGCCAGCTGCGTAACGGCTTTTGCAACGTCGGCTGTGGTATCGAAAAACAATAAGTTCAATATGGTACACGTTCAGAATTCAACTTTGGCCGGCGGTGTGGCTGTGGGTACAGCGGCAGGTATAACGAGAGAAAAATTACCAATTATCATCACCGCGTGGTCGAACTCTGACCTAAATTAACTTTATTCTATAACTTCTTCAGGGTTGATGTGCGAACCAGCAGGAGCTCTCACAATTGGCTCAATTGCAGGAGTTCTTAGTGTTCTCGGCTACAAATACCTCACTGTACGTACATCAGTCGCAAAAATATTCGACAAACAAGGATGAAATATTTTCAAAATTTTACGATAATCGGGCCATTTTAAAAACTTTTATCCCTAATTCCGATAAAACAAGGTGATCAAGAATTCATGACAAATCCTTCCGGTTGAATCCTCATTGAAATTGACATCGGAATTTGTTCAGCTCTATTTGTCAATAACGATTATTCATTTTATTTTTCGTCGAAACTGAATGCATTTTCCTGTTTCTTAAAATTCTCCTCAAACCTATAAGATTGAAATTTCCTAAGTCATTTTTTTTTCCAATGTTTTGTACCTTTTTCAATCTTCGAAGAGATATTTTTCACGATTCTCCTGTTAATTCTCAATGATAATTGTGAGTTGGATTTCCCCCGATTTTTTTCCGAACGAATTTTTATTAGTTTTTCTTTCGATTTTTCTAGAAAACCGTGTTTTCAATATTTCCTGTAATCATTTTTCGTTCAATTCCCTAGAAAAATAATTTCAGTTCAATTTTTGCTTTTTAAATTGTAAGAGAATACAGTTTTTCAAAAACAGAATATACGTCAAATTTGACGAGTATTTTGTAAGAAATTCATCCCGAATTTTGAATCACTCTGTATATTTGCCTCTGAGACAAACTGGTACAATTTTAGCCAGCGATTCAAAAATTCTCGGGAATTCATGACACCTGTGGCGTCCACAATCTCCACGGAATGCCTGGTGTTCTGGCTGGAATATTTGGAGCGCTTATGGCGGGCCTTGCGACACTTGAGGATTACGATTACTCGCTGTACGAGGTAAACGCTCCAAAGAATTACTCAAAAGCATTTTAATTCCTAAAACAACTCTGTGTAATTAGTTGAACAGACCTTTACCAGTAAACCAAAACGAATGAAAACGAATTGAATGTGTCAAAAACAGAATGATCACGAATTAAATATAGATTTGAAAAGAATTGTGTGGCATTTTTTTTTTTTTTTTTATTCTAAAGAATTGCGTTTAACTCCGTTCAAAGTCTGTGTAATTCCATTTTTCACAAACTCAATTCGTTTTGGTTCATTAGATTTTTATTTGTCTATTTCGCTCCACTTGATCATGGGGAAAAAAAAAAACAATTCTTTCTCTCGTATGCCATATTATCTCCAGAACGTCAATAATTGGTATTGAAATGCATTTAAAATTCATACAACACAACGAAAATCTGATCCATTATTCTATTTATGTTTTCATTTTTTCTTTCTCCAATTTCTCTGTGGAAAATCCTCTAATTATACGCACATTTGCGTGTTTTCCCCGGTATAATATAGATATTCCCAGCGAGAGCTTCATCCTCGAGTGTGGAAGTGAGCTTTATACAAGCTGAATACCCGATACAGCCGGGCCAGAATAGAACAGCCGGTCAACAAGCGGGATATCAGTTATTAACGCTAGTGGTTACTTTGATAATAGCTATTGTTTCGGGGCTAATTACAGGTAATAACAAATAGTTTTGTTGTAAGTTTAGTTAATTATTTTCTGATAAAGGTACGGCGGGAGTTCGCGTATAATACCTAGATGCATAGCGCTTTGTTCGACTTTTTTCTAATATCCGTTGCTCGTTTTTCTGATACTTCGATTTTAATTTTCAATCGATTTCAATTGGAATATGTATTTCGGTTTTTTTTTTCAAGGGTATATTATAAGCCTGCCAATATTCGGCACGATTCCGGAAGAGCAGAAATTCGACGACGCTGCTAACTGGGAACTCGAAGATGAAGAAAGTGCGACAAAACCAAAGGAACAAAACGTCAACGAACAACTCCCCATGGGCCACATATGACATTTACTTGTAACTGGAAGTCGAAATTGAGAGAAAAAAAAAAAAACAGCATCATTATTACAGATCTACTAATTTATCGAATTTTATAAACAATACGAAAGAAGAGTAGTTTCTTTACCATAAGCGGATATAAAAAAAGTTGCCTATTCTTAAAAAATATTGACCAGTCGTTAAATTGGAGTCAAAATTCTTAAGAATCGGATGATCGGTGCTTTTCCAGTTTGTGAATGTACATGATTGATGATAGATTAAACTAGTTTGTTTTTATTCATTGAATGTAATCATCACAAAATAAGATCTGCATTTATTTTTATTAAGTTTTTCTTATAAAATTGTTGCTTAAATCTATAATCTATACAATAAATAATAATTCCACCTACTGTAATTACGATACCCTAAAACTGTTATGGAAACAGATTTAGCAACGTGATACTATTCTTTACCCTTTTATATACTTATCACCTACAGAACAAGAATTTCTTTCAAAATCCCCCTCCTTTCCTCGTCATAGACCCGATAATCATTAATGCAATACATGCACAATGATTGAGAATATATTAAAATTTACTATCTTGAAAAATAATAATTATAATAATAATAATAATAATAATAATAATAATAATAATAATAATAATAATTTGAAATTTTCTTAAAGCGATATATATAATGTATACAAACATATACAACTATATTATACTAAAATGTAATTAACAACACGAAAATGCCAACGATCTTCTATATTACATCAGTTGATCCAATTCAATTCAATTTCATTACATTTTTGCATTTCATTTTATTTTATTTTATTGCAATTATTTCATCAAGGCATGAACGACAGCCTTAGCGTTTAGGGATTTTAAATCTGTATAAGTTTGGCCAGTTCCAACGAATACTATCGGCTGACCGGTTATATAAGTCATAGATATTGCAGCGCCCACCTGAAAATGACAAAATGGCATTAAATTTTAGACAAACATTTTTAAATTGAAACGGATCTTGTCTCTCAAGTTGCATAAGATATTTGGAAGAATGAAAGTTTATCTCAAGTCACCTTGTCGTCGATTGTATCAAATTTAGTCAAGACAATGCCATCGATGATATGCGGGTTAGCTGAGCTGCTGTAATCAGCTAGAGCTTGATTAAATTTAACCAATTGATCGACCGCCTCATTGCCCACCAAAGCTTCGCCGACAAAAAGTACCAAGTCCGGTTCGTTGACTTTAATCAACTTAGTCAACGCCCTCATCAATGGTTCATTGTCCTGCATTCTACCGGCTGTATCTACGAGGACAATATCGATCTTTGAATCTTTGGCAAACCGTATTGCCTCCATAGCTATAGCAGCTGCATCCTTTCCGTATCCTTTCTCGTAAAGCTGAACCATAGTTTGGTTATTATGCTTCTCGGCTGGATGTAAAGCGTTCAAATGACGCGTGTGGGTTCGCAACTGTTCAACAGCACCAGCTCTGTAAATAGACATATAAAGAACATCGTAAACCAAGTTTTATTATGTAGATACATTAAAAGAACGATCATGAAAATTGGCGAGGATTTTATTTCACCTGAAAGTGTCGCAAGCAGCGATTAGGACTCTGAAGTTATTTTCAATCAGCCAAAAGCAGATCTTAGCCAAATTTGTTGATTTTCCAACTCCGTTGACTCCGCAGAACGCCATAACGTAAGGTCTGTTATTCTTCTTGGCCTCAAATGCGTCACGTAATATATCGACCCTTCTTTTCGGAGACAATATTTGCACCAAAGCTTCCGTCAGCGTGCCTTTAACTGTGTTTGCTACGCTGTCAAATGTTCCGAGCACTTTTCCCTCCAGTTTCACGCTCACTGATTCGCACAGTTTGTAAGCAATGTCGGCGGCAACGTTCTTAGATATCAAATGATCCTTCAACTTGTCCAATGCGGGCAGCATGTCTTCTTTAGACAGTGCCTTAGTCCCGACAAGACCTTTGAACATCGCAAATACCCCACCAGACTTTTTCTGCGCTTGCGGTTTCGTGGTCTCTATTTCTTCTTCATACGATTCATCTTCCGAATCGCTATCAACTTCCAAGTCAGGAACGCCTCCCTTGCTTTTTCCTACCATCTATCAATTTTTAACTTCATTAACATGAGAACTTCTGTCGAGAAAACTACAAATACTCTATTCTTAAAGAAAAATTCTCTGATTCTCTTTGTTTCACAAAACAAGAATTGTTACTCAATCATTTCCTCATTTTCTGACATAACCTATATATTTAATCAATTTGTTTTCTTGGCATCGCAGGTCAAAAGTCAGATGTATTATTATACTCACGGTCTGATCTATTTGAATGTTGTTCTCAGCATCCGAGGGCTTATCTACCGTTCGTTCAAGATTTACTAAGTCTTTATTTGTCCCGCCTAATCCCCAGACACGTGGTTGTTTCCCAGCCTTTTCTGGTTTTGGACTTTTTCTGTAAATTATTTGCATAATTTACATGTGTTAAAAGATTAATCATTCGGATATTAATGTATAAAATCAGTTTCTATTCTTTCACTCACTGTTTGTCTGCCTTCTTCTTCGGGCCACCCATCTGTTTCTGAAGAAACTTTTGCCTGTTAGCTGCCAGAATATCTTCATCCAACTGCCCATTCGCCACAGGGGATAGTTTTGGCGGATCTGCCTTCGGTGGTTCTTGAATTTTCACTTGAAAATTACAAAGATGAGATATGAATGAAGACTCAATTATTGGCTTGCACATTATGCAGCTCTACATCATGTACGGAGGAAAAACGCAACTAATTAACAATGATTAGTAAAGAAATGATGAAACAATGAAGTTTGAGTGAGGATAACTAAAAGCAAGCAAAGAAAATTATTACTTCTATCCAAAAGCAAATCACATTCGTTAAAATACATTCGAGTGGTATTTACGATGTGGATCACTTACAAAAACTATCCTCGTTGGAAAATATGCCTTTCTTCTTCTTTCCTATAAATATAACACGATTTATGCCTATCGAGTTAGTCGAGCATTGTGGAATCAAGTGCAGCCGGTGTTAATTTATCGAACCTTATGTGACAGAGATTCTGTATGCCCAAACATACGGGAAATTTATACTATTGAATACCATGAATGAAAACTGATATATTCCCAAAATCAAGATGCAAAGTTGAGGATTACAGATACCCAAATACCTGAATTCAAAAACTGTAGAGGGTTATAAGCATGAATGAAATTTCCCCCAAGATAATGAAGCAGCAATGTCTTCTAGATAAAATAAATGAAGAAGTCGTGGTAATTTGGATGTGTTTGAAACAAGATTTTACCTTGTTTCTTGTTGTCCTTGTCGTCTTTTCTCTCAATCATACTAGCGACGGTTTTTTTAGACTTCAAACTTTCGTCGAAAGTTCTCATTAGCTTAGGAAGTTTAGCCTGACTCTTGCCCCACTGTTCAGCAGCGACTAATATCGCTTCGTAACTTTTCTTGAAGTTAAAACCGTGGAACAAATCTGATTTTTGTAACTCGTTTTTATAACGATCTCTAAATTCCAAATGAACGTCGTCCAGGAACTTGTCGACGTACGATAATTGCAATATCTTCTGATAAGCCACAACAAATACAAGCTCAAATTCATTGTCCAACTTGTATTGAAGCCGCAATGAGTCATGATCGAACGTATTGCTGCCCGTTCGCTCCTGCAAAGAATCATTTATCTCTCGTTGTGTCATTTCATGTGATAAAATTAGTTAGGGTATTGGGAGATACAATTAGTGACATTCATCCGTTTTATTTGGTAGGAAATCCTGCAGGATTTTATTTGAAGAAAACGGAGTGATTAAGAACACATGCGTCAATCACTGCCATATGTTGAACTCCGAAAGCATTAAAGATTCGAAAATTGGAGTCAATTGTTAGCGACTTTTTTCAGACGTGTCAATCATGACGGGCGTATAACGCGTGTGAATCAACATCAACGATTGTCATTTGAATAGAAACGAATGCAAATTAGTGAATTATTGATAGTTAATTAAATTGTTTTCGCCACTCACCTGGAGAATAACACTGCGAATAAGGGCGTTTACACTTGGAGTGAATATTTGCGAGGTGCTTTGGAAACACCATAAGACTATACCGCCTTTACTGAATATCGTGAAAAGATCCAGCATTTTCAAGCCGTATTTTAAACGGTGTAAATATGAATTTCAACAAACGAACTTAACCTAACTTAACAGACCTGAATGGCGTTTGATTTTTGTTACACGTCAGATGACAGGAAATTGACAACCAGGAAAACCTGGAATGAGCAGAACTACTCGAGTCGTAAAAAATCTTGTTAGACGAAGGTTCTTTTGACTTTACGCGATTGGAATGCCCCAGGGCATTCTGGGTCTGGTTTCTGGCCAATCGCAACGCTGGATGAGCAGAAATTAAAAATCGCGCGAAATCTATGAAACCGGAAACGCGTAGCAAACGATCCGAGCGAAGCGTTGGTCGTCTGTGTCTTGGTTACTCCGTGGTTAAAAAGCGTCGAAATTATTAGCGGCAAGAGCGGGAAATAAATGACAAATAAAATGGCGTCCGAGGAACCCGCGAACGAACAAGGTTAGAATAAGTTTAAAAATTTCAAATTTACCAATGAGGTAGATGCAAAAATAACAGAAATATAATATTCCAGAGCTGCTGCCGGTAGAAGAGAGTCTTATGAGTTTGGAAAAACTGGATCGAGCATCACCGGATCTTTGGCCCGAGCAAAGTGAGTTGATTTCACAATAAACCAAGCTTTCGTATATCCACGCGAATACGCGTTGGTTTATAAAAGTTAGTTTATATCAGCGATCGATCAAGTTCCAGGTGTCAACGAATACGTAGCCCAAAATTCGCCACAAACCGAACCACCCTCTTGGGCAGCAAGTCTCACAGCTGACGACATAAACAAATTACACCGTAAGTGGATCACAGAGCGATTTTCTCCCAACGTCCTTCGTACATTCAATCGCCTAATTCAATAAGAAACACTGCATTATTTTATTGTTCAAAGAACTGGGAAATCTAACGATGACCGGCCTTATCGCAGAAGTTAAAAAGCTCCACGACATGGCTTACCAACTAGGATTAGAAGAAGCCAAAGAGATGACGCGGGGGAAATATTTGAACATATTTAAACACAAATAGTAGGATTATTTTAGAATAGATGTATCTATGTATGTATGTATATATTTTTTGAATGAATACTTTATAACAATTTCATGACTACAACACACTTGCTAAATCATCGATCACACGTTCAGATGGAAAACGTTTTTGACATTACCGTGTTGTTGTATATAAACATTCCTAGACAACTCAAAAAATCGTTAATCGCTGCTGGCGAGGAAAACCAATTCTTGAAAATCGTGTTTTCCCTGATCCGGATGTGGAATTGAACGAAACTAGACAGAGTTAACAGGAATAAGTTCACCGGATTTTGTGATATGAACTTTACAGCCGGAATATGTGCGGGTAAGTCGAATTGATATGGTTTCAAATGCAGTATGACTAGAATTTTGATGTCAAACAAGTTCATATTAACCTTCTTTGTCGCGTAGTTCCCTTATCTTTGGAAATCATAAATTTTGATATAGCGTCGTTGATGTACGCTGTAATTTCATCTTTCACCTGTATGAGGAAATCTAACAAATTTGTCATAAAAACACAAGAGTACGTGTAGGTATTTGTGAAATAACACAGACTGGAACATTTGTCCAAGCGAAGAACATTTTTCCCAAGTTTTATTGGACTAATATATGAGTTTGCTGATTGAACGAGCTTCCAGATGGTAATTACTACTTTATTACATCGCAATTCCTTAATTGATGAATAAAAAAAAAAAAAAGATCACCGTTTGACCACTGTTGATGAAAATTTCCACGCTGGAATTCAGCCTGATTTGTGAATCTGCATTCGTCGATTTACTACCGCTGGAACAAAAAAAAGGTTCAAAACAAAAAATCTACAAAGCTCGAAAATTATGTCCGTGATAAATTCTTGCCCATCTACTACACAATAAATACGTGAAAGCTTCAATCAATGCTTTCCTCAACTTATAATTGTACGAAAAAATGCTGTATAATTTTTCCAACATCTTTTCGCTGCGAAAATCTAGATCAGAACTGTTGTAACCGTTGAATTACATTATTGATAAACTGATATTCAATTTTGTCATGTCAGTGACAATGGTGTTGATATCATACCGTTCCATTACAATTGCAATACATACCGTTCCATTACAATTGCAATACATACCGTTCCATTACAATTGCAATACATACCGTTCCATTACAATTGCAATACATACCGTTCCATTACAATTGCAATACATACCGTTCCAACATCTCGATCTTCTTTGAAATGAATTAACAAAATTCACGTTTGATCTCTGAAAAGAAGAACAAGAGACTCTGCATATGTTTTGTATTCAGACTAGAATTTCGGTCGGAACTTCAGCTTAACTTCAACCATTTGTGTACAATTGTGTAAAACTAACTGACATGAATTCTTTTTTCAGATATTTCTTCAGGATCTTGCAGTTTTATAATATCCTGAACCATATATTCTAGTTTGGTGTTGGCAATTAGAAATAAAATTTAGCCGAAAAATAAACAGAATAGAGATTTACTTTTTCGGATCACGTTCGCATCAGACATTCCGCTTATTAACTGGTGCGAATATCTTTTTCACGTGTTTCCAAACGGCTTCTGCCTACAGAAAAGTTAATTGTCGCAGGAATTCAGATTCGAATCAGTCGACCTTGGAAGTCTTTCGACGAGTTTGCGATATATAATAGCGTTTTTGACTGGTTACACTCGTGTACACCGAGTGCACACCAGAGTCGCGCACCGTGTTTTTCTGATACCTTGGCACTGAACAGTGCTCTACACACTTTTCATGCACCGTGTTTTGCTGGCACCGTTGGTGCGGGAATCTTGTCCCGAGTGTAGGAAATTTCGGGAGCTCGTGTCGGTGTAGTGTACGCGCGGCAGTTATGAATGATGGCGGCACAGAGAGCCAAAACGATGTTAGTGAGTGAGTTTCTTTCGTCATCATCGAGTAGCGATGATGAGGAAATGATAATTGCTCTGGCTGATGAACAGATGAAGCCCAAAAATGAAATTTTTTTAGAAATTGTTGATCAATTTTCCGGAGAAGAAGTAAGTAAGATAATACCTATTAACTACTCCCATGTTGTGTTACCTTGACTATTGCTTTGCATAAAGGTGTTCTTTGTAAAATATTGAGTTATTGACCATTAAATAGTTCCGACAGCATTTTCGCTTGCAAGCTCAATTATATGAGGCATCCCAATTTTATCTGCTGGATATTCATCCGCTGGATATTTATCCGCTGGATATTTATCCGCTGAATATTTATCCACTGGATAAAATTGGGATGCCTCATATAATTGTATTAGCTGCCACGCCACATGAGCTTGCAGCGAAAATGCTGTCGAAACTATTTAATGGTCAATAACTAAATATTTTACAAAGAACACCTTAATGCAAACCAATAGTCAAGGTAACACAACATAGGAGTAGTTAAGAGGGGGGGGGGGGGGGGTGGTAAGGGTTTCAGCGCGGAAAAAACCACTTTTTTTGTGAATTTTTTGTAAAAGTATGGATTGAGCAAATTCATTCAAAACTTTTGTACATTATTGAGTATACTTTCAACAATATCCTGTAATTTCTTCATCCGGAAATATTGAAAAACAAGCCGGTGACAGAGCTTGCCCCAGAACGTCTTAGAAAAATACCAATTTTCCGTGTTCACTGTATCTTGGTCGGAAATTATCTAAAATCAAAAACCATTCAAATTTCGCCAAAGTATGATCCAATCCTCCCCTCAACGGTCTCTGATTATTTTTTTTTTCATTTAAAAATTTTTGGTGGCCATCTAAAGTGTAAACAGCTATTTTCCACGAAAAATCCCGTCATTTTGTGGGTGGGAAACCCCCTCAATGTAAAAAAAAAATTTTATCTAACCGTTGTGGGGAGGTATTTCATATGTAGAAAATGTGTACCAAGTTTGAAATGAATTGGTCAAGTAGTTTTTGAATGGCAGTGAACACGGACTTTGAAAAAGTAGTTTTGAGAAAAACGCGTTTAAAAGTTTATGAGCTAAAAAAGTGAAGAAACAAATTTTTTTTGTTCAACTTCAAATATGTTTTTATGGCTTTACTTATCTGTTCCTGCTAAATAAAATATTTTTGATTTAATCTCTGCTAAATGAAAAATTCGATTTTTGGAAAGTGCAAACCCTTACCCCCTCCCCCCCCCCCCCCCCCCCTGCCCTTAATAGGTATTATATTACTTACTTCTTCTTCGGAAAATTGATCAACAATTTCTAAAAAAATTTCAATTTTGGGCTTCATCTGTTTATCAGCCAGAGCAATTATCATTTCCTCATCATCGCTACTCGATGATGACGAAAGAAACTCACTCACTAACATCGTTTTGGCTCTCTGTGCCGCCATCATTCATAACTGCCGCGCGTACACTACACCGACACGAGCTCCCGAAATTTCCTACACTCGGGACAAGATTCTCGCACCAACGGTGCCAGCAAAACACGGTGCATGAAAAGTGTGTAGAGCACTGTTCAGTGCCAAGGTATCAGAAAAACACGGTGCGCGACTCTGGTGTGCACTCGGTGTACACGAGTGTAATGTGATGTTATACGCGGCCGCGCCGTGGTTCTGGACCAGCGGCTGCAGACACGGGACAAAGTCGATAAGATAGGAAATGAATAACCGAATAAGAGCGATTCAAAACAAGATGCCCGCGATACAATACAATTCTACAGATATGTTCAATATGTAATAATTAATATGTAAAACGTTGAGATATATGTAGTACATAGATATAGACATTTAGATATATATAATAAGACCTATTTCCTTCGCTAGAATTATATTGTTTGTACGTGCGTATTACAATAGAAGCCTTTTTCTTTGTTCCATTCGCGGCGACGCATTTTATGGCCCTTGAGTGTCTTTTGTTGAGCTACAGTCGCATCTGCAGGTAAAACCCGAATATGGGAAATGGGTAATTGGAAATTAAATTAATACGAAACAAAGGACACTCGAGGACCCTTTTTCGATGGTCAGGCGAGGCCTGCAACGCACGTGTGGCTCGGGGCCTTCCGCCTGGAGAAAGTTAGAGAAACCCCAGGCCCCGGTCCTTCGGCTGACCTGAGGGGAGGGAACCACCCCCAAGCTAGCCACGGGGATAACGTGGGAGGACCCCTTTCGCTGATTGGCAAATAATAAGACACGGGGGAGGATCTCAAAACACACACGTCGATTTTAGCAGGGAAGTCAAGAGCCTCAGCCCCCCTGAACAAGCAGAATCGATCTAGACTTTGAGCAGTTAAGACCTTCTTTAGATTAGGGAGTCTCTCGCATTTTAAATCCGTTTTAGAGTTTGAGAACTTGTTGCAATTGGAATTGAATAAATAGTTTTCTTGTTAAAGCATTTCCGAACTTAATAACAGTCTTTTAATTTCATTTACTCTCTCATAATCCCAACCAATACCTGCTCCCGCACTTAAGCCGAGTATTTCAATATTCCCGGGCGAATCGAATCAATCTGGACATTTTATCGACTGAGCACGTTACAAAGTGGTGACCCGCGGTGGGATTCGCCAGCTTAAGTGCGCGGAAATTGAAACTATAAAACTTGAAAGTGTGGGACGTTGAGGGCGCGAAAGTGTAAAGTTCAATTCTAAAGGACAAATAACAGAAAGACAAAGTGATTGTAGAATTTATCGTTTATTGATTAAATCAAAAGTGTTGTCGTGAGTATATCTGGAAAATAGAACAATTCTAGATTACCATCATAGATAAAAGACTATTGGAAATTGAATACTGATTCGTCAAGAATTTCCAACGCCACCACTCTCTCAGGGGTTTTAGCACGGTTTCCCCCTCGAGCGAAGGACGAATGTCAGAGTTGGGTGATTTCGACAGCCGTGCATGCAATTATGTCAGAAATCACAGGCCTAGTCAGTAGAAGATAAATCATCAAAAGACACCCTCCAGACTGAAATCCATTGAGCAGAGGTACACCGGATTCTACCAGGCAGGGACCAGACGGATCATCGGGCAAGCACTCCCAGGACCTTCTCCTCTGCAGGACATTGAGCTGACAACAGCAGGACGGGGGATCACATCGAAGGCACTTGGTCGGAAATCTTCGGTGATAGTCTATTTGTATCATTGGTTGTTCACCTGTTAATTCACGAAGAAATGCTTCTTTCTTAAGTACGTAAGTTAGAATATTAATTTATGCGGAGACCATTAGGAAAGTCTATAAGTTAAACTTGATAGGCAGCTTGTAGAGGTTGATATCAAGACTTTTGTGATTTTGAATATTGGGATAAAACATGTATCGTGTACAGACACGTAGTCGCAAAGCAGCTGGCGGCGGTGGTAGTAGTCAATCGAGCATCGCATCTAATAATACCAATCAAACCAACAACACCGATCCAGGTAGAAACACTCGCAGAAATATCGAACAGGATGACCAGATATCTGTGAATTCGGCTGTTAACAATACCGATCTTGCCACAACGGTTTCTCTGCCAATAGACTTAGGCGTCCCTTCTCGCGTCACCCTAAGTGATAACGCGCCGTCCACAAATAGCATTCAGGCGAGATCATTTGACTCCTCACAAAATACGTCTTACATGAATTTGAAACTGGCCATCGATCTTGTTCCGCGATTTGACGGAAAATCATGTGCACTGTCAAAGTTTATCAGGCAGTGCAAGCTTGCTTCCTCGCTAGTGCAGCCGAGCGACCAGTTCAATCTGCTTGCGCTAATTAGGAATAAAATAGAGGGCCACGCGGACCAATTAATAGCGAGTCGAGGAGATCCGGAAACCCTCGATGAGCTCATAAGCCTGCTTAAAAACGCGTTTGCACGTGTGTTCGATGTGGATCACGCACACGATGAATTGAAAGGGCTGAAACAGGACGATAATGAAACTGCTGAAACCTATGGAGCGAGAGTAAGTGAAATCCTTAGTCGCGGATTAGAGGCGGCTAAAGAAAAATATGATGCGCCGGAAGCCGTCGGTGTAAACGCTTTGTTAAATTACGCGGCAGTGACGGGTTTTATTAGGGGACTTCGCAGCATGTTATTAAGTGGCCTGATCTCTAGGGACAGGCCTGATACGTTAGGAAAGGCTATTAACGCAGCATCGATGCTTGAAAGGGAAACCGAGAATAGGAATGCTTTGTTTGGCCAAACCACGGAGAATAACGGTACGGGAAAATACAATCGGAGTATGAGAATAAACCACATTGAGGAAACGGAGGTTCGGAGGTGTTTCGAGTGTGATAGACCAGGTCACATTAGGAGATATTGCCCTGATAGGAAACGCGGACAACGGTCGGGTCATCCATACCAGAAGAAACATTGTAACTTTTGTAAGAAATCCGGACACACTGAGAGGTTTTGTTTCAAAAAACAAAACCAGCAGAGCTCTGAAACTAACGAACCGAAAGACTCAGAGAAACCTTTAAACGGGGGAAATGCTCCACGGGGGAACGCCACGCGGAGCACGGGAGTAGTAGCGCGTTCACAGTCTACCGGGTCAATTACGAATTAAACTTGAAAAAGGCCGTGGATTTGCCAGTAATCGTTTTGAAAAATAATATCTTTAAGGGGAAGCAAGCCCAACTTCTCATAGATACTGGCGCACAAATAAATTTAATCAAAGAAAATGAAGTTACCCCAAAGACCACCGTAAATACGAAAGTAACTTACAATTTAACAGGCATAGGTTCCGGAATGATTC
Organism: Ametastegia equiseti; assembly: GCA_963989295.1. Classification (NCBI taxonomy): domain Eukaryota; kingdom Metazoa; phylum Arthropoda; class Insecta; order Hymenoptera; family Tenthredinidae; genus Ametastegia; species Ametastegia equiseti. The sequence goes on from OZ022393.1 coordinate 11,000,794, forward strand.
GCACTCTCGGGGAAATCACAACATACATTCGCAGGATAAAAATTAAATTCCAGGTTGTTAAGAATACTTTCCCAATTATTCAATCAGGTATTCTAGGTATTTCTTTCCTACGTCAACAAGAAGCTAAACTTATATTTCGAGAACAAGTTCCGGGAAATTTAGTCCTAGGTGACGAGCAGATCGATTTTGTTGAATACCCATATTTGCATTTACCTCCTCGAATGAAAAAGTTAGTCACAATCCAAGTCAAAAACAATAAATCGGATGCGGGTTATATCAGACGGATAAATGCCGGACCTGGAGTCTTCCTCGGAGAAGTTTTAGCGACACCAAAGGAGGGAGTTGTTAAAATCTTCGCGATAAATTCCACTACTTCCCACGTTCATTTGGCTGTCCCTCCGGTTGTTCTTGAAGAATTCGATGTTTTGCCACCATTACCTCGTTCTGCGCGTACCGCAACACCTGGCGTAGGAACAGACCAAGCAGCAGCTAAGAGACTCACTTCCTTATTCGCGTCACTCAACCTGAAAGAATTAAGTGACTCCGAGAGAGCTAGCATATTGGAAACAATCAACGAATTTCCTTTCCAATTTCACTTCTCCGAAGATAAGCTCCAAGCCACGAATGTTCTGGAACACAAAATTGTTACCACCGATGAAGCACCTATTAATACCAAGCAATATAGATACCCGCAAATACATAAAGAGGAAATACAGAAACAGGTCGACGCTCTTCTTAAAAATAATATTATACAACCCTCCGATTCTCCATACAACTCGCCGTTGTGGATTGTGCCTAAAAAGGCAGGCCAATCAGGGAAGCCTCGTTGGCGTATGGTCATAGATTATCGCGGATTGAATGAAAAAACTATCAGCGACGCTTACCCGCTTCCGAACATCACAGACATATTAGACCAATTAGGAGGAGCTCGATATTTTAGCATTCTAGACCTCGCTTCCGGATTTCATCAAATACCAATGGAATCAAAATCAAAACAGAAAACCGCCTTTTCAACACCTTACGGTCACTATGAGTTCAATCGCATGCCTTTCGGTCTAAGAAATGCTCCAGCATCCTTTCAACGACTCATGGATCGTGTCCTCACTGGACTCCAGGGAGTCGAACTTTTCGTTTACATGGACGATATTGTAATATATGCAGATTCCTTAGAAGAGCATGCGTCGAAGTTGAGAACTCTTTTGGCAAGATTACAAAATGCTGGGTTAGCACTGTCCCCAGAGAAATGTCATTTCCTTCAGAAGGAAATAGTTTATTTAGGTCATGTCATTACCGGCGAGGGCGTCAAACCTGATCCCCAGAAGATCCAAGCGGTCATGAAGTTCAATATCCCTCGGAATAGAAAGACGGTTAGGTCATTCTTAGGTCTGATAGGATATTATAGGCGTTTTATCAAGGATTTCTCTAAAACCGCAAAGCCATTGAATCTGTTATTGAAGAAAGATGTACCTTTTCATTGGGGAACTCCCCAACAGCAGGCTTTTGAAATTCTTCGGAAAACAATCTGTTCAGAACCACTACTTCAGTACCCAGATTTTACCAAGCCTTTTGTGATTACGACTGACGCTTCTAACTTTGCTCTGGGTGCAGTATTGAGTCAGGGCCCTATTGGCAAGGATCTCCCCATTTCCTACGCCTCACGAACGTTAAACAAAGCAGAGACAAATTACTCCACGACTGAAAAGGAATTACTTGCAATACTTTTCGCAGTCAAGTCCTTCCGACCTTATGTTTACGGTCAGAAATTCTCCCTGGTGACTGACCACAGGCCTCTTTTGTGGTTGCATAACACCAAAGATCCTACTTCCAAGCTTATGCGATGGCGTATTAAGTTGAATGAGTACGATTTTGACATGATCTATAAGCCTGGTAAGATAAACTCAAATGCTGACGCTCTTTCCCGAAACCCTACCGATACCGGACTTGATGACTGTCACAAATCTCAGGATGACGAGGGAAATGAGAGGGATGAAAAGGGATCTAGCTCGAGAAACCTGGAATCGGTACTTGTCTGCGCTGACAAATTACCAGTTGCAGATTTCGCTGTGAGTGAAAACCCGGAGACAGAAATTGACCATGACTATTCTGGAGAAGCTTTAGTGGGCTCTGTTTTCCTAGTATACGAGGAACCAGAGCATGGGGAACTTGAGATAGAAGGGGTCGCGAGTAATTTGGATTTAGACATTGATGGTTGTGCTAATCCTTTGGGAGATAGAGGTGAGAGATACTCTAGTTTTGTTGGGACTCCAACTCGCTCGCTTTGTTCCCGGACTGACTCTGAACGTACGCAGAGTCAGGTGTGTGGTTTTTGCTCCGGTCGCCTGCAGGTACCGTCGAGATTGTTGACATCGCATTTCGGTTACTCCGCTATAGACAAAAGTCTGGGGGATCAGTGCGATGTCGTGCCCTTTGTTGACAAGTTCTTGGGTTCTGGAGAGAGATTGTTGACATCGTATTTCGGTTACCCCGCTATAGACAAAAGTCTGGGGAATCAGTGCGATGTCGTGCCCCATGTTGACGTGTCCTCGGACCCGGGAGTGCTCTCCAGACGGAACTTGATGGTCAACTGTTGTGTTGTTGGGGACTTGCCGGTTGCGAGCTTGTTGGCAGTTCCAAGTGCGACCCCTGGTAAACGAAAAATTGACGATATTTTGAACGATGACTTGACCCAGAAACGAACAAAAACTAATTATCCTGAGACACGGCAGGTTTTGACGCAATCCTTCCTTCAGATGCCTTATTCGAAAGATAAATTAAATATGCAAAGGGATCACCTTGTTCATTTCACTTCCGTTGATCTTACCTTGATATCAGAATCAAGCCAGGATTTAATTGCAGATGGAAAATTTTCGGTAGCGCAGCTTCAAACTAGTCAAATAAATCTTGGTGATGCTTTAGCCACTACATGGAACGACAGATACCTATTCCATCTGATTATCAAGGAAACTGTAACGGGAGACCTTGATCCTTCTGATATCGGGAAATCTATTTTAGCCTTGAAACACCTCATGGAGCATGTGGGTGTGAGGACTGCCAGTATCCCCAAAACTAAGAACGGGTTGTCGAAACCCCAATGGCTGAGCGTTGAACAAAGCCTGAAGAATACCTTTGCCAATCAGGATTATGTTTTTACAATTTGTACAGCGGAAATCCGAACACCAGGCGAATCTCAACGAAACGATATAATAACAGAATATCATGAATCGATAGTAGGTGGTCATCCTGGAATGGTAAAATTATATAATCGTATTAGACAGGATTTCTATTGGGAAAATATGAGTCAAGATATAAAAGAATTTGTTAGGACTTGTGCCAGTTGCCAGAAGAATAAGCTCGTGAGGATTAGAACTAGGCAACCCATGAGAATCACAGATACTCCTGAAGAAGCCTTTGATAAAATTCAAATGGATATAGTAGGCCCTCTTCCCCTAACGACTGAGGGAAACAAATACTTATTGACATATCAAGATTATCTCACCAAGTACTCGGATGCTATTCCAATATCCAGTACTGATGCAGTTACCATTGCGCTTGCGTTTGCCGAGAACTTTATCGCAAGGTTTGGATGTCCTAGAGTTATTCATACGGACCAGGGGAGTAACTTCCTTAGCCAGGTTATGAGAACCTTCTGCCGTATATTTAAAATACGCCAAATCAAATCGACGGCTTTTCACCCGCAGTCGTTAGGATCCTTAGAGCGTGCCCACCATGTGTTTGTCGAATACCTGAAGCATTATTGTACACTAAAGGATTGGGACCAATGGATAAAGTTTGGTATGTTTTCTTATAACACCTCAGTTCACGAATCGACGGGTTTCACTCCTCACGAACTTGTTTTTGGAAAAAAGGCACGCATACCTTCTGAATTTGAAGAGGAGGTGGTACCCCGGACGTTTATCCAACATTTTGATGACCTTTTTACGAAAATTACTACCACCCAAGCCACTGCTGCTGTAAATCTAAAGAAGGCAAAAGCTCGTTGTAAGGTATACTATGATAAGAAACAAAACCCAAAAACTTTTGAGGTAGACGATTATGTTTATTTGTTGAAAGAACCAAGACAATCTAAATTTGATGCTCAATGGCTAGGACCTTATAAGATAATAGAGATATTAAACGATCTGAATGCGATGATAGCTATTAAAGGTAATAAAACAAAGATAGTTCATACGAATAAGTTGAAACTTGCTCACATTCGACCGGAACCTCTCCCTGATGTTCCGGACGACGATCAAGTATAAGCTGAACTCAGACATACTTAAGATTAACAATTAAATAGTTAAATATATTTAGGTTAGGAATACATTGTACATACACATAACTTACCTTTAGGAATGAATGATCTTCGTTCGGGACGAATTGCTCTTATTCGATTATTGGCTGCAACAACCTTGCACTTACTATTTTTCATTGCTAATCTTTTCTTTTCTTTTGGGCATACCAATACTTGCTAATGTTTTACAGTTATATTATAAAAGCTGTTACTTTTATGTGTAACACCTTTTTAATAAGGGGGGAGGTGTGATGTTATACGCGGCCGCGCCGTGGTTCTGGACCAGCGGCTGCAGACACGGGACAAAGTCGATAAGATAGGAAATGAATAACCGAATAAGAGCGATTCAAAACAAGATGCCCGCGATACAATACAATTCTACAGATATGTTCAATATGTAATAATTAATATGTAAAACGTTGAGATATATGTAGTACATAGATATAGACATTTAGATATATATAATAAGACCTATTTCCTTCGCTAGAATTATATTGTTTGTACGTGCGTATTACAATAGAAGCCTTTTTCTTTGTTCCATTCGCGGCGACGCATTTTATGGCCCTTGAGTGTCTTTTGTTGAGCTACAGTCGCATCTGCAGGTAAAACCCGAATATGGGAAATGGGTAATTGGAAATTAAATTAATACGAAACAAAGGACACTCGAGGACCCTTTTTCGATGGTCAGGCGAGGCCTGCAACGCACGTGTGGCTCGGGGCCTTCCGCCTGGAGAAAGTTAGAGAAACCCCAGGCCCCGGTCCTTCGGCTGACCTGAGGGGAGGGAACCACCCCCAAGCTAGCCACGGGGATAACGTGGGAGGACCCCTTTCGCTGATTGGCAAATAATAAGACACGGGGGAGGATCTCAAAACACACACGTCGATTTTAGCAGGGAAGTCAAGAGCCTCAGCCCCCCTGAACAAGCAGAATCGATCTAGACTTTGAGCAGTTAAGACCTTCTTTAGATTAGGGAGTCTCTCGCATTTTAAATCCGTTTTAGAGTTTGAGAACTTGTTGCAATTGGAATTGAATAAATAGTTTTCTTGTTAAAGCATTTCCGAACTTAATAACAGTCTTTTAATTTCATTTACTCTCTCATAATCCCAACCAATACCTGCTCCCGCACTTAAGCCGAGTATTTCAATATTCCCGGGCGAATCGAATCAATCTGGACATTTTATCGACTGAGCACGTTACAGTAACCAGTCAAAAACGCTATAAGCGGAATTCGCGACAACCAACAATCGACCATTTCGACTCTCGCAAACTCGAAAATATTCAAACAAACACGCGGCAATCAAGCGTGAACTCCATGTGCTCAAATTCGAATTCATTACTCGTCGAAATTGAGCTTTTTAAGATTTCCAAATCCTTTCTTTCACTCTAACAATAAATACTTTTACACAATAATAACAATCATTCGCGTTTCACAGACTTGCATTTTTCGCTACCTTGAAGCTAATTTCACTCTTTATTATTATTCTATTTTCTATTATTTTGCCTACTTTGTCTATATCGAGAACTTATAACATAATTAATTTGTAAAATACGTAGGAAACTCGGGGTATCTATTCCATTGAGATTTCATTGGAGTATCAATTACAATTTAATATTATACGTATATGCATTGAGGTAGGGTACAGAAAGACTCCACATTTCATTTGTATAATAGTTTTATTTCACAATAAATGAACAATTATGATCAACAATATATGTAATAGAATCGAATAGCAAAACAAAATTAAGGTTTTTTAAAGGTTGACTTTCTATGAACCTTAGCAATATGCCTCTTAACAGTACTAGGTTGTGAAAACTTATCACCACAAACGGGGCAGTGATAATCAGGCAATTCTTTTTCAGTATGAGAGAGTCTGTGTCTTTTGAGATGGCTAGAATTTACGTAGCCCTTTTTGCATATCAGGCATTTGTACGGTCTCTGGCCAGTGTGACTCAAAATATGCTTTTTCAAATGGCTATTCTGCTTAAAACATTTGCCGCAAGTATCACAGGAGTAGGGCCTCTCGGCCGTATGTATCCGAAGATGTTTTTCAAGTTCCCCATGAGTAAAGAACTCCATTTGGCACGTCTTGCACTTGAATTGTTTTTCACCTTTGTGTCTAATGATGTGAATTTTCAAATTGAAAGATTTACTGAAACTCCTATCGCATATTTCACATTGATACGGTTTTTCACCGGTATGAGTAAACATGTGACTCTGGACGTGAGCCAGTTGAGAAAATTTCTTACGGCATATCGAACACTCATAAGATTTTTCCGAATGGCATCTAAGATGTTGATGCAACTTTCTATAGTTATAAAATTTTTTGCCGCAATATTCGCAGCTAGTTGGTTCATCCAGCTTAACATGATCCTCTCTTATGTGACGAAACAAATTATTCTTCTGAGTGTAGGTCTTGTCGCACTGCCTACACTGGTACCTGTTATCAGATAGTCTCACTATTTTTGGACCCCGTTCTTTCGTTCTCACTACTCCGTCATCCTCCTCATTTTGGCACAATTTCCCAGAGCAATTTCTTAGCTTAAAGTGTCTAACGATATCTCTCTTAGTTTTATACTCTTTCTTGCAATGAGCACAATGATATAAGCTGCCCACATTCGTCTCTACCAATTCTGCGTTATACTTAATCCTAACATTTGACATAACAAGATCGCAGGGCAAGTCTCTAGTGACTTCTATTTTTAATGTAGAATTCCCTGACGTCTGGCTATAACACTTTTCCAGATTGTGACTATTATTATTTCCCTTTCTAGCACGTGTTTCCATCGTGTTGTAAATGGACTATTTTTACTCTCTAATACTGTTGATTTGTTACGATTAGGTTGTAAGTTAAGTTTACACTTGTATGGATTTTATTTCTACCTTGTTCCCTTAGAGTTAGATTCTGTTATTCAGAATGTTCAATACGTTCCGCATATTCGGAGAACATTTTAGAGTTTAGGAAAGATTCTGAGTTCGATTTCTATTCAAAAAAACGCATCCGATTCACTCAAATGTGGAAAATTCTTAATAACAATAACAATAGTAATAAGATTATTGTAGAGCATCAGAATTCGGTGGAAGGCAAATGTGAAATCATAGATTTATGTAAAAAATACTGCAGATCATCCAACGCCAATGAAGCGGTGGCAAAAAATACATCATCTGTGTTGCTGTATTCCAATCTTCATTTCTAAGGAAAGAAAAAATAATACGATTAAAATTTGTCAATTCGGAACGCGATTTACGTTTTTATCAAAATAAATCAACTGTTTTGATGGAAATCGTCAGCGTATTCTTGTCTAGATCTTGAAGCAAAATTAGACGATAAGATTTGTTAAACAAAATATCAAGCTACTACTACTTGTTATGTTCGTTTAGTTTTCAGAGCAAATGACGTTTAAGGTTAACTACGACGCTGCATTTCAATGTGGTGAAACATTTTTTTCATCACCTTTGAAAAACTTTCTTCTAGATATGGGTGGCAATGGTAAGAAAACCGCATACTTGACGAAGAATTTCTGTAAACGGTACAGAAATGCAGGCTCAAGAATTTCTACAATTTTTTCATTTGACGTTTCACCGATCTTAAAACCAAAGATATATGTTCTACACAGATGACCAAGGTCGTTGGATATTTACCGACGAGTGGCGCCATCTCTTATCGCCGATAGAAATTCGTGGAATTTGTGACGTCACATTGAGTTTCACGCTATTCATTAAAATAGATGCAGATTCTAGGTGCAATTTCTAGCTTTCATTTACTTAAATTAGCTGACAAAGAAGCTTTCGGATAATCGTGAAAAGGGATAAGCTCAACGAAAATATAAATTGTCGATATTTCGTACGGTGAATGTCGACAAACTTCCGGTGGTAAATGCGATAAGAAAAAAAATTCTTGTCCGAAGTTTTGGTGTGATTTGTGTGAACGCGGCTGTATGTTGTGTGTGGAAAAGTGTGTATGATTGTTGAATGTTGGTGGGTGACAAGTGTGTTACAACATCATTACATTGGAACGTAAATAATAATGAATATATTCTGATGCAACGATGTATCAGAAAGTTTCATCGCCAATCCGTACTGTCCGAAGTTAAAAAACCGTAAATACCGATCCACCATCCGTCGATCGTTGATCCAACCATCCAACCATCCATCTATACGTACGAGTTCATACGAACATACGTGGGCGCGTAATCATTGACTGAATATGCACCACAACAGGAGGAAGAAAAAGCGCGTCAACTATGGTGTAAGAGTTGTAGAATTATTGCGAGGAGGAAAGGGTTTTGGCTTTACGATATCTGGCCAACAGCCGTGCATATTGAGCTGCATAGTGCAGGGGAGTCCAGCTGAAAATGCCGGTCTTAGAGCGGGGGATTATCTCGTTGCCGTAAATGGTCACAGCGTGAGCAAAATCCCGCACGACGACGTGGTCAGGTTGATAGGAAATTCCAAGGGTTTACTCAGGCTGCAAATAGCCGAAAATTACTACTCGGACTCGTCTGACGAAGAGGGCTTGGCCACCGTTAGATCAAAGCCTAAGTATTCTCACAAGCCAAGAACGAACCCCGTCACACCTGCCCCTGTACAATCCAGGATAGCTAAAGTTGTCAGAGACTTGCACAGCGGAGCTATGTTCGACGCGGCTAATCGTGCCTCGCAAAACAAAATACAATGCAGTCACTCGTCGCTTCATCATCGATGGAACATGGCCAGTCCTTTGCCTCCGCCGCCTCCGCCTTTATCCCTCAAACGAGATACCGAGAAAATAGTACATCGCACTGTCGTCGGCTATCTGGGCACTATTGACATACCCAATCAGTTGCCGCCATCGTCGATGATGCAGGTAAGAAGATAACGGGCTTGGGGATGCGTTGGCATTTTCTTTAACTTACTTATTCATGGTGTCCAGTCAAAACTTCAAAGTATCCAGGAATTTTGGGGTATCAAGTTCAAAACATTGATGTGACGAAGTATTGAGAGTAAAATTCTCTGATTCAGGACTTGACAATTGTTAAATCAGGAAAGTTTCAGCAGGATTCATAGATTTAGGACGATACGAGCACTGCGTGTTCTGGAATCTTAGTAACAAGGGCAGAAGATTTCTTTGACCGCAGAAGTCAACTTTTTTAGAATGTACTTCTAGTTGTTCTTTGAATTATCTCGCAAGATGAATATAGATAACATCGTGCTATTCATGTCGAGGCATGCAACATGAACAAAAAGTTAAAGTAGAATTGAAACTTCCTTCAGCAAACTTGTACTTGTTTTATCACATTTATCTTTATTCCATTTATTGGTAAATGATCTTACTTTTGTTGACTAAAATACTTCTAATGCATTTGTATAGATTGATGTCTAAAAGTTGTTCTTCTTATATTTTACATGCAAAGCCAGGTTTTTGGATAAATGATCCAGGTAAATGGGTAAATGATAACAATCAATGATGATAATGTAGCAGAGGAGTAAGATTTTTCAATCGCATTTTTTGGCTTGTAATTAGAGCACTTCCCTGTGAGATATATCAATGATTTTTGTGTAACTTTCAATATAGTTTGTAAGAATCGTGGAAACAGTCTGTAAGTTTAATGATAATTTTCAATTGTTGGAAAGTGTTCATGTAATCCGATAATCGACTTGTCTGAGAATCATTCTGATTCCCAATTTCATGTAATTCACAGGATCTTTTGTAATTCTTATATTTCCTGTGTGATGGCGTAGTAACGGAAGCGAACAAGCTACAGTAACATTATATATCTATACATTGTATATCATGACCAAAGAATGAAAATTCCTGAACTAAAATTAGTATTTCTTGATAACGAGCCTGAGAATACAGGAAAAGATCTACATATTCGTTATCGTGACTGTTATCGCAAAACTTGCTTTCTCCCTTCACTTTTTCATGAGAGATATTAAAATATTTTAAACAGATTCAATAGAGTTTAACATATACTGTAAAAAAGACAAATAAACATAGACTGCGATTATTGTTCTGGAACTGCAAGCCTGGAAATACTGTATAGAATATCTTAAATTACAAAATCCATAATCTGCTTTTGCTTGGATCTTAATTATTCTTTCGGAGGAAAAAATAAGTAGAAAACTAATTCTAGACATACTCCTCATTATCAGCAATATCATTATTCTTACAGGTACTAAGGAAGTGCGTGAAGAGGCTGAAAGCAGAGAAGAGAAATCCGACTACAGTATTGCTGACAATTCACGTAGCGAATATAAAGTTAACAAATTCAGACAACAAAGTGATAGCGGAGTATCCGTCTTTCAGGATAATATTCTGCAACTCATTTTCAGAATTAGATAAACAGTATTTTGGTATCCTGACTAAATCCGTAAAAGATAACGACGACATAGTCTCAAATTCCTGCCACGTATTTACCATATATTACAAATTGATAGACCACGCGGTTCATTCCAGTACTTGCAACATATTTGGTTTCACGTGTACTAAAACCTCCGAGCTAAATGTCTGCCAAGAATTTCCTGACAGTTGTAGCAGTCTCATTGGTGCCATACAAACCCTCTACATATCTGACACAGACAGCGAGTCTAATCCTTATAACGAAGAGGCCAGACTCCACCACGCAGCCTCGCCTCAACCAAGTAACGTTAGCACATCAACGGCTCATTCCAGCAATAGCGATTCGGGTATAGGCTTTAAAGACGACTATGGAAACCAGTCCGATAGAAATATGATGGCTGATTTTCAAGAGCGTAGACAATACCCGGCAAATTTACATCTCAGGGAATCAGCGAATTGTTCGAATCAAAAAAACTGTCTCCTTCCAAGGCCGAGAGCTAACGAGCCCCTATCTTTGGGTTCTAAATTGACCGTCAGAGCTGTGCCAGACGTCAGATGGACCGAAGATGCTGTATCAACTTGTCAGTCTAAAGAAGCTGGATTTTTGTACAACGTTAAAGAAAAGCACGGAGCATCGAATTCCAGCAGAAGTTCAGACCTCTGTGAAGGGTTTGGAGTACAAATGGCGCCTGTTGTGTGTGGGGATGAAAACGGGGAAAGGAGGGGGAACAGCACCTGTCTTGGACCATCTGCTGCTATGCCATTGAACGGTATGGGGTTGCCTGGTAGTCTGATGGGAAATGGGCTAGAGAACGAAGCTCGTGATTTACAGGATGACGAAGAAGAAGAAGACGATGATGAAAATGTTGGTATAATTTGTGCAAAGGGATCATCATCGTCGCGAGATAAAAATGAGGATTTTGGCGTAATCGTTAGCAGCAGCGAAAAGTTAACGCCGTTCAACAAACGCGGTTTTAACGAAAGTTTCAGTAAACTAAGCCCCAAAGTATACAGTGTATCAAAATCACTCGTGCATAGTTTAGAGGATTTGAAACCGACGATGGAAGGGAGTAGCTCGTTGATGCATTTGTGGTCTGGAAACAGCGAGAAACCACGTTGGGGAAGCCTTCAGGAGATACGAAACGTCGGGAATTTCAATTCTAACAACTGTTTGGTAAGTGTTTTATCGTTAGTTTGACAAGCTGTTATCTTTCCATAAAGATTTTTATTCATTTTCGAATTTCTTTGAAATCACATCGCTTCCATATCGTCTTATCATATCGGCAAGGAAAATCCGAGAGTTTCGTGATATTCTTCCGAGATCGAACAACGGACGATTTATAAGTTATTCGAACCGCGGGATTCTCTCAAGTCTTAGAATCGTCCTCAATGACTAATCGTTATTTCATAGTTATTCATTCGTTTGTACTTTTTGGCCATTCGCGTTATTTATTTATTTATTGTACATGCAACTTTGCCGGCGTTTTTTTTTCTCTCTCTCTCTCTCTCTCTCTCTTACTCTTTCTTCTCGTGGCATCAAAACCGTTATGTACAGAGACGCATTTTAACGGGAAAATGTGAATGAGGTCTGAAGTAAAGGTCGGAGCATGACCTCTCACGAAGACTAGGATGTAAGACATGTATTATAATACATACGTATACGAGTATTGTGTATACATTTCGATGTATGTAGGTAATAGGAAGAGGCCGCGTTTTTTTCAAAGCTTAACTAATTATTTCGCAACACACGTTTCAACGTATTGGTTTCTCAGTGGCTAATGCGGCTGGCTAAATTAGGTCGTTGCGAAAGAAACTATACATATACAGAACATGGGATTGATTTGAGAAATATGATAGACCGATTTATGATCTTGTTTTTATTTTTATCACGTATTTACATTTCCGTGTATTTCTTCATCCGGATTTGAATTCTTTTTAGACTCTCTTTCATTCATGATATCAAGGAATTGATTCTTCGTTTCGATCTTTCATTCCAACGAATACTCGTTAACGAAGTATAATCATTCGATTGATTTGTTTCGATTACTATTCTCAAAGACGAGAAAGATACAAAGCTATCAAAACGGATGTATATATTGTAACCGGCTTAATTCGGAGTCGAAGGCCGCAGATTCTCATTCTTTTCAGATAGTTTCATTTTTTATTTGTTCTTCATCTTTCTGACGTTTTTGTAGCGAATGCTGGCGGTAGCTCCAAGATTCTTTGAGATTTCTGTGACAGTAATTGGAAAATGAATGGATATAGACGTAGTAAGATTGAACATTGCGTACGATTCCGAATGCACGTGCCTTCCGGCCAAGTCTTGCATGATCGGTCGAAATCCAGGACCGGTTTTGGGATCGATATGTGTCCCAAGCCTATTCTAAAACCATACGACCCGGAACCCGTTGTCGAACCAAAACTTTGAACCGGTTCTAAAATCGCTATACCCTCATTGTTCAGCATTATTGTCTACCGATACCAATTATTGACAGGATTATTTCCGCGCGATGATAATTAGGCTAGTATATTAATAATTGAATCAGAAACCAAAGAGCGGAAAGAAAAACGGGACAAAAATAGCAACGACAGGAAATCACACCACCCACTATTTTCTTTCATTATTTCTTCAAGTGTGTTATACGTATACCGTTTTTTTGTTGTTGGCCGTATGCATCAGGCGCCTGTGTTGGTTGACGATGAGCTATACAATTTCTTTCGGACTGTTTGTATATAAGAACTCACGAATACAAGAGTTTCTTCAAATCTTCCGCCTTCCGTTACTCTACAACTAATCGTAAACGCTTCAGTTGTCAATGAAATAGTAGATGACGTGAGGCAGTGTTGTAAACTAACACGCAGAAAAATTTTACAAGTTTCTAAACAAACCAATCAATGAACGAAAATAAATCAATCCGACGATGAGAAGAGAACATAAAAGAGAAAAATATCATCTGTACGAAATGTTCATCGATTCGATTGGTATTCAAATAGTTATACTGTTTGATTGAGAAGGGCATCGTGAATATATATTATTCAGCTATAATTATACTCGCTTATCGATTTCATTGATAGTTCTAGAATTCCAGACAAGGGAGAACTGATTCTTCTTTTTTCAAACGGCGTGCCAAGTTCACGCAGACATCATTCATGAGGTCATTCATTTCTGACTACATGCGGTTATGTTGATTACTGCGCTTACGATTGGTGCCTATACATGTTTCCGTGCATTGTCATGACGTTCTAAACACTAAATTCTTTCATCTTTCTGTTTTGTTGAACTTCCAGTTAATCGCCTTTTGCTTATCTTTTGCGGCGAGCGTATACATTTCCGCAAACTGGGGCGCAGCCGCGACGACTTCGCACATACCTACTTACCATGTCTATACAGATCTGCAGACAATGATAGATCGTTAAACAAATTATCTGCAACAATTCCACGGATTTACGATACAAGTGTAAACACAATTATCGGGTATGGTTTCTCTCCTTGTATACTCGAGAAAAAATTGCGCAAAAATTATTCCCACAGTATAAACTAACTCGGCCTTGTATCTCATTTTGTATTTTCCCCTCACGCTTATATAGGTATATGTGTTTGTGCTAATTGAATTTAGTCTTTCGGAGAGAAATTTCTCAACGAAATTTTTTTTTGAAAAACTATATTTCCGTACGGATATAGCAAACCGCAGTAAATTAAAAATAGCCACACATGTCAGCAAAAAGATGTGAAAAATATTCATCTACGTATTTGTTGACCGGAAGTAACTCAAAGATTCATATCCTTGAAAATATGTCGGCCAAACATTTCTCTTGGGGTAAAAACAGATATTTTTCTAAAAACGAATTGCGTAACGCTCAATCTAGATGTAAGTCTAGTGATTTTTGAACGCATAAGATTGGAGTTTCTATTTTTGCGACGCCTTTTTTTTCGCGAACTGGGAAGGATGAATGGTTTCGGAGGCGTGTGTAATCTTTCGTGGACATCTCATTAGGCCGTCTGAATAATTTCATCGGAACACAATTTCCCTGAAACTTGTCACTCGCGATATCTCAGAAATGGATTGAAGCAGTTATCAGAGTTGAAAATTCAATTTCACGAACCGCAGTACTGTATCTTTTCCGAAAATTCGTATAATACCACGAGGATTTCATTAGCTGTTATCACCGACTCATTTTCATCGCTAAATCAATCTCTTACATTTTCTTGCTATACTGCAGCGCAACTGTAATATGCCAATCATTTATCGCGTGGGTATAATCACGTTCATATTAACGAGTTCTGTCTACTTTTCTGCTATAAAAAGCCCTGCGAAGGGCGCAGCTTGTTTATCTTTCAATAAAGCGCGAAGTGAAGTACCTACATACATATCATACATACATAGTAAATTATTTTTCCCCATCTACGTCAGGAGCTCAATCATTCATGCTGTGCCAGCATGTTGATTATATACCAATTACGCACTTCCTTCCGGTACTAATTATCGTAACATCATTTCACCAAGGATCCACATTTACCTGTGTATGTACCATATACGCTATGTAATTGTCAATATCGTCAAGATATGATTACCTAAATACATATACCTCAATTACCCCGTCGATCGTTAGTACGATTCGATTTTCTTAACCTGCAGCGCAGTGAATATAATCCTATATATCTATTTCTACGAATTTACAATGGAATTTGAACTTTTCGTAGCTTTCCATGTCACCCATCAACTCTTTATAGTTGTATCGGCAAAAATAACAATCTTATACCGAAAAAAAAACTACCAAAATCTATAACCTTTGATGACAAACTATAACCGAAAACTACAATTTACATCACGAAAAACTATGATAGTTCCAATTTCACTAATAAATTCGTAGAAATTTGTACATAGGAGTATAGAAATTTTCACCATTCACACCGGGAATCAAATTTCAAGGTCGTTGAATATTACAAAGAAGAAGAAGAAGAAAAGAAGAGGGGAGAAAAAACATTCGTGAGCATAAGATATAACAGCTGTTTTTTGTAGTTTTCAATTTTTATTTTTATTTTTTTTGTTTTCTTCCCTGTTATTTATTTGCAGTAACAAATCGTCTATTACGTTCATACTACGTAGTATGATATACAACACCGTTCTGTATGCATGGATATTACATTATACTTGAAAATGTCTATCTACAGCAGGTAAATACACTCGAAAAAGTACACCGTTCCATCTCTCCTTGAATGTCCATCGCGGGTCTCCCCCCGGCCAGTCATTTCCTGCCATGCAGAGAGACTTTGTATAGCGTGCGGATACGTTGTGTATCCATATACCTATACGTATATATTATTATACGTATTTATTTACCTATGTATGTGTAGTTAGCCGGCTCGATCCGTTCTCCTAATACCTACATACCTACTATACATACATACACATAATATACACGAGAAGTTTATGTGTCTCTCTGACTACTGCTGCTGCTGGGTGAAACGGCGCTATTCGTTCGTTCTTATAGAGGTTCTACTATAAAAATACACTTATATATACAATTACGGTCTGACTGGAGTGTCTGCGTGCGTTTAAACCGCACCGACACATCATCTCCCCTGCTTCTCCTCCTCCTCCTCCTCCTCCTCCTTCTGTTTCGTATTTTATGAACGTAAATTTGTGTGCGAGACGTACACACAACGTTAAACGTATGTTACGATCAGTTTGTGACCGAGTAGTTAGTACGAAAGCTCTGACACATACATATAATACACACACGTCTATGGGATCTAACAAATTTCATTGACAGTGTGTATATTACGTGCCCGCGTAAGCCTCGCTCATCTTGATCTCTCAGTATATGTAGTGTAGTTATAGTCAGTGGGTGCGAAGCGAGGTATGTAGTACATTAGTCGCGGAGGTGGGAGTCAGCGGTGGATGTGTGGACATAGTACCATTTCACGGTGCGTCAGTAGTGCTCGATGCTTCATAATGCACGCTGTCAACTGGATGCGGACAAACGACGACGACGACGACGGAGAGTGCCAGAGTGCCAGAGTGCCAGAGTGCCCCATAGTTGTGTAGTTAATGTTGTTCGACGCTGGGCGTAGTCTATGAAATCAGAATTGCACGTTGAACATTTAAACTGTATACATATATACACACGCGTTATTTTACCCAAGATCCTAATTCAATTTAAAATCATACGAATTAGTGCGTGACCACTGCAGGTGAAAGTGTAATCGTCAATATCATCGCTCGATATTTTAGATGATTTTTTATACATAGTTGATCGACGTGCGCGCTTCTGCTGGATACAATATATACCTATACTTACGTATACTCAAAGACAGATATACATGTATACACGTTAATACCCAGTGAGACAGGAAACGATTAACTATTAACGTTATGTGTTAACTGGGACAAACTTCATTTACGCTATTATATTATACGGAACCTCCTGCAATTAACGACGATATGGATCGACAGTTATTTTTAGTACGTAGAAATCATATAATTATCTATATGTATAATACATAAATACGGATTCTTATAATTCATCTTATTATTGAAATAATATACAATACATTTGTAATCGGTGATGTTAAAACGTACTTACGAGTAAGTTGAGTACATTCAACATGTTCCTGCCTATACCGCAACCGAGCTTACCGTATATCCGTTTTTCTCGGATGTTCATATCGCGTCGAGTGGAAGTCTAGGAATTCTTTTCATCACAATTGCTAAGACGAGAGAAATCTTTCGTTATTATACCTACTAGAGTTGTGCGGAACTCGGGTGAATCAATAGAACTTTACTGATTGAGTCAAGAAACAAAACAATACGCAATGAATTATTGTATTCTGTTGATGTGATGTTTTTTTTTTTTATTTTTTATTTTTTTATTTTTTAAAGCAATTTATAGAATATACGTTTATGTATTGGTATATATATGTAATCGTGACGTATACATATATGCGCATGTGTATGCGTGTTGGCAGTTTTAATTGATATAATAATCCTGCTTATAATATAATTGGAGCGAAGTGAAATTGGTACTGAGTCAGTCAAGTTCTCTTGAACCTCTCGTCGTTCATTCTTAGAATAGTTATCCTACAATTACCTAAATTAGTATCAGAGAGAAGAAACGAATGAATTCTAACGAAGGACGCGCTTTACCGCGATAAATATGACGAATACAATTCAATTTTATACATATGTATGTATGTACATACGTTGCTGGTTTTTTTGTAGTTAGTTACAAAACTGTTTTTCTTCTTTTGTTCAGTTTTTTTTTTTTTTTTTTTTCTGTATGTTGTTTAATCACTTTCTTCGTTGTGCGATGGACACTGTTTTTCAATCATTCATTCAATCCACGAAGCATACATATATGTATGTATTATCGACTGCGATATATTCAAGCACTTGCTGGTTTTATTGCTCTTGTACTCGCGACGATGCATATACATATAGAGACGTTATCGTCAATTTTCATGACTTATTAGATTCAATTTACTGAAACGTCGTTCACTGCAGGGCCGGGGGCTTCACAAGATTGTCTTGAAGCCGTAATATCCCGCAATGTACAAGTCGTATGTATTTACCTTTGGGGAAATTTCTTTTTTTTTTTCTCGTTACGAGAAACGCGGATTGTTTAGGAAATATAAAATGGGGTTTTCTTCAGGAATAACCCAAGTCAAAGGATATGAAATTATACTTCCGTATATTATCTTGTTCGGATATATTTCACTCCGAAATCTGTATATACTATAAATTATAATCTAGTTAAATAAACATTCATCGTATTACGAAAACAAATGTTTCGGGTGTTCAAACTTTCGGGAAAATATTCTTATTATAACGGTGGAATTTTTTCTTCGTTTATATACACGTGTCTTTACCCTAAAGCAAAATATCTATGTTACAATATTTGGTACCGTGGTACTTATAACTCCGAGTTTGCGGGTTGAAAATTCTGGTGCTAGAATTGCTTCCTGGGTCACCGTCGCGGGTGACGAACTACGAAATTAGGGCGAAACTAGAAAGTACTCACGTATTATGTACGTTTCGTATTACAAAGTAGTATTTTACTATACTTACAGTCCTCGAAAACTGAAATTTAAACTACCCATAAAACCGCAAAAGAATAAAAACAACTAAAAACTGATACAGATATTTGAATTACAGATTAGTAATATTATTTTTTGTTTTCAACTTATATTTTACGTATTCGATTACTCAATTTTAAAAATTAATTTTCTTTCCAGCATAGAAGTATAGAATCTTTTGAAAAATCGAACAACTGTAACGGGGTCCATTCCTGGTCATCAAGTTTTGAAAAACTTCTGGAGGATCCAGCCGGTCTTCAAACTTTTGCTGTTAGTATCGTCTCGGCTTTCATTCTACACTTTTATTACATTTCCTTCTTATTCCATTTTTTTTTGCTCAATGTGTATAAAGCTTATTATACTCCTCGTGAGAGATACGATCTGTTCCCTCATTTGTATCGCAATTATTTCAGAAGAACTGTACCTACCGACATTGTCTTATCTAATTTAATAATTACAGGAATTTCTCAAGAAGGAATTCAGCCATGAGAATATTTACTTCTGGGCAGCTTGTGAGCGATATAAAGACACGGAAGATGTGGCTGTTCGGAGACGATTAGCTTGGCAAATATACCAACGGCATTTGTCTAGCTCTGCTGCCGAACCTGTAAATGTGGATAGTCATGCCGCCGGGCAAATTACACAGGAACTCCTGAACGAAGCACCTGCAGCGTTATTTTTACAGGTAAAATATTCAAGCGGTACATACTAGCTCATTTGATAAGCCAAGAAATTCAAGAGAGAAGAATAAAACCGAAGTTTCTTTAACTTCTGTTACAATATACATATATGTAGTAAGAAATTTTTTATAATTTAGACTCTTTGCTACTCAACTAATTTATATCGACGTTATTTGTTCATCCAGGCACAGAAGCAGGTCTTCAATTTAATGAAGTTTGACAGCTATCCAAGATTCCTGAGATCCGATCTTTACCGTACATGTATCGAGGCTGGGAGCAGCGTTATTCATACACAAGATTGCGATCTTAGCTTGACTGGTTCTCCTCATGTAAAGCTGAAGAAGAGTCATTCAGACGCCGAAGATCGTAGTAGGAAATCAATTCTTCCTTGGCACAGAAAAAACAGGTATGTACTTACCCTGAATTTGATATTATATTGGTGAGGGTAGTTTTGATGGGTGTAGAGTAGAAATTTAGAGTAGTAGAGAATTCGGTCTAGATGGGGGAAAAAAAGAAAAACACTTGGATATTGATATTACAGGTCAAAGTCTAAGGATCGCGGAGAATCTGAATATAATAAAACACCTTGCAGAAACGAGACGATCTACAAAAGTTTCACGACCATTAAGAAGGATGTTGAAGGAAATAATAACGACGACAACATTTCAATATCTAGTAGCAGATCTTCTCTGGCCTCATGGGATCTAGCGTTACGACAATCCTTCAACAAACATGTAAGTTAATAATCGGCATTAACGAAACTCCTCAGTTAATGCTGGTCAAATTTTGCTTTAAGCTGGTCACTAATATCATTCACATATCATGAATAGGTGTGGACAAGATGGGAATATCTAACAGATCGATAATTATTGGCTGATTTGAAATGCTGTTTGGAAAAACATAGTCAATAAAGCAGTTCAAAAAAGCCAATAGTTAGAGAATTCATGCGTTGGGCAAATTTATTCTGAAGTATATAACTCATACTTTCAAATATCTAGCTTAACTCGCATCAATCGCTTATCATTTCATACATGTATGTATTCTGAAATAATGATTAAGATTTCCAACGATTTGTCTATGCCTAAATGATTCACAATGCTAAGGATTTCTGAATTTAATTACACTTTACACGCTTACTAACTTGATTTTCTTCTAAATTCATATCACGTAATACTCGAGAGCACTTTTCAAAATACTTGCACGCTGGGGCTGATTATTAAGGCATTAATTTCATAACAATATTCATTTAACGATTATAAAATTCTTCGAGTTAATTATATTTATTCAAAATTATAGTCCGTATCATCTTACGAAGGACATTCAAACGATAAGAAAGAATCTCATTCTAAATGTACTGGATTGTGCCGGGTGATATTACCTGACGGGTCTACAACTGTAGTGCCGACTAGCCAGTCGGAAAGTATTAAAGATGTGGTTACTCGGCTTCTCGATAAAAGAGCTCTTCGTTATTCTAACTACGATGTTCTCATACTTGCCACTGAGGAGGTTTGTGAATTCAAATTATCGGTGGCCCTTAATTCAAATATGCAATTTACAGTATTCTAATGTTTTTCAATATATTCTGACAAAACAGGTCAGCAGTTTATTTCATTTTTCAAAATCGTTTGATTTCTATCTTCAAGCTTAGTATCTCTATTTGAAACATATTTTTCTCTCTCCTCCACAGACAGCGAATGTAAAATATTCATCTTCGATACTAGCCGGTGAAGAGGTTCAAGTTGTTCCTACGAGAGTATTAAAAGTGGATCTACCATCACGTAGAATAATTAACGTTATCGCTCACAAGGGTAGGAGTTTGAGAGAAGTTCTACGACCTTTACTCAATAAATATGGTTTCAAGTTGGAGGTAGTTACTGTCTGGGGAGATGGTCACGAAGTCGATATGGACATTGCTGCAATAAATGCTCCATCTAGACTTACCCTGACTTCAAACAACGAAGGTATTATTTATTATCCAACTAAATTTGATAATTAGATCAAATTCTTAGTTCTTATGGAAATCTTTGTTGATCATTGAACACGAGTTATTGAATGTTTATCTTTTTTTAACAGAAATTCACCAAGATATACTGCCGCTGAAGTATGCGGATGATATATCACATTCTCACCCAAGACTGGATGAAATAACTAATAAGGTTTTCAAGGAACTATTAGTTAGCAAAAGTACAAATAAATACCAATACGACGAGGGCTCGTGCAAGGTAAGAAATCAGAGCAATATATCAGGCTATCCTAAATTCAAATATTTTTTAATGTGTCTGTTGTATTAGAAAATTATAATTCGGAATCTACATTTTTATTATCCATTTATATTTTACATTATTTGTTACAGTCTGAGGACCAGCGATCTGAGAGCTCGTCTATTTTATCAAATAAATTTTTTCTACGCGACTCGACTATTAATGGAAAAAAGAAAGTGAGTCTGAGCTTTGTTTCAATTATATGTAGATGTAGATACATGTGGAACAAAACGACGTTGTATATCTATCAATCAAAAATAATTGTAATAAATAATCATTCTCTATTCGTTTTCAGAGTAAATCAAAGAGCAGCAATGCCAGCGAGAAGAATAATTTATCAGAAACTGCAGCTGATGTGTGCTCCCGGCCCCATCCTCCCCTGATTGCTAAATGGCGTAACGGTGTGAAGTTACAACTTCCAGGCAGATACGACGGAGAAGGTAAATAAAAAATTGTAATTGATTAACGAACTGTGATGTAAATTAGCAGAGTACGATAATTCACCTTAATTGAAATTTATAGGTTTTTCAGATCTGTACGAAGGATTGAAACGGGCGCAAAGATCAAGACTGGAAGACCAAAGAGGGACTGAAATCAATTTTGAATTGCCTGATTTTTTAAAGGTATGTACAGCTATTATTCCATCAACAATGACCTGTTTATCTTATCTAGTTTTTCTGCTCTTTCCATTCCCTTTCTTGCCATGTGGTCTACGCAAAACTACGTCATTATTTTCATTGAAACGTGTGGTTTACAATATCTGATAGAATGAAACCACAGAATGATACACTTGGAATTGAACATGTAATAACTAAACGGAAACGGATGACGTAATAAATGATAGAACCTGCCTTTGATCGGCTATAACTCTAAGAAACAGCTGACAATTATTGTAAACAATTTCTATTTTGCAGAACAAAGAAAACGGAAAACATCTCGGTAAGAAGATTCGAAGAGGTCGAGGAGCCGTTGAGAGTAACACGAGGTTCTATGACTCTGGTGAAGACAAACAGAGTGCTTCTAGTATTCGTAATTACGAGAGTTGCATGACCAACGGGAATGACGTGAATCTGAAATCAGCTTTTCAGCACAATTTGGTGCGCGAAGAAGACGGCGAATCTGTAAATCAATGTTTTGACTCTAGCAGTCCGCTAGAAGTAACTATCGTCGAAGTAGATCAAACCCTTACTGAAAATAACATACAGTCGCAGCTTGATGTTGTTCAAGACAGTGGTAGTAGTAGCTTTAAACCGCAATTCGTAGCTCTAAGTCCGACTAAACTTTCAAAACCACCGCCTCTTCCACCAAAACCTAAGATTCTTACTAATGGTATTAAGGCAGGGCACCTGATCGCAAA
The DNA here is from genome assembly GCA_963989295.1 of Ametastegia equiseti. Taxonomy (NCBI): domain Eukaryota; kingdom Metazoa; phylum Arthropoda; class Insecta; order Hymenoptera; family Tenthredinidae; genus Ametastegia; species Ametastegia equiseti. Next base: position 11,023,781 of record OZ022393.1, read on the forward strand.
ACCTGTCCATAAAATCGTACAACAAAATTCATCGACGATTATTGAATCGTGTGAGAATAAAAATGTATTTTGAAATTTAACATCGGGTATATTTAATGTTAGCTCTAGTGAATGACTGCTTCTTGCTAATAGCTCCTCTTATTGTAAGTGAATGTTTTACTGAAAAAGAAATCATTGTGTATTAGGTATTTTCGTAAAGAAATTGAAATATCTATCGATTTTTAAAAAGCGTACTGAATTTATATTCTTCAAATGGGTTGTGAGATTTAAACAAATTATTATTTTGTCAGCAGAAGCTAGTCTAGATATTGTTTTCTTTTTTTTTTTTATGTACCCAATTCACGCTGTAAAATTTGACGATAGATTCATAGATATACTATACAATATACATGTATTTATACTAGTGTTTATATCGCCGAAGTCGAGAATACAGAATATATTCTGGCCTACTATAAAAGGCTTGTTGCCGGATTCATTATAAAGTATGTAACTAGATCGCGATTATTATATTTATATTTTATATTATATTCTTCATTCCTGGTTGTACAGGATGAATAACGAGAATAGATCAACTATTTTATTGTATTTATAATCTCTATACTATCTAATAGGATAAATTCTGGATACTGCGAAGTATTATTAACTTTTATATTTTATAAATAAAATGATCTTTGAGACTATCTATTTTATTTGTTCTGCGTTTCCGTACCTAACAATCCTTACAACATTATTACATTTGGAATTTTTTGAAATTCAACATTAATTGAATTAGATTTTATGTAGTCAAGTGGCTTCACGCTCTTGGCCGCTGTTTCATGAGAACAGCCGGAACAGCTTTTGTTCCGTTCAAGCGAAATATTACGGTTCGGAGCAATATGATTGGTCAGATTTAACAGAAGTGACCATGAATGTCGTTTAAAAGGAAAGCGACAAATCAACTATCATCATATTCGATTCTCATTGGTTGCTTTTCCATTGAGCGACAAAACTCAGCAAATCATCGGTTACTTCTGTTGCATCTGACCAATCATGTGAACGATAAACTTTCGTGTACTGTACGAATTGTCCGAACGGGTAGTTGAGCGAACGTTAACTCAAGAATAGAACAAAGCGTATTCATAGGCAAAGTCTATTCTATTCTTGAAGAAAAAGAAAAAAAAAACGAAATAACAAACACAAAGAACGAATGTCAGTTTGACAATGGGGATCAAGGGTCTAGATATTCAGTAGTTTATGGATACCGTGCGATAACAAAATGGCTGCCGGGAAACGTCAATACATTTTATATATATAAAAATCTAAGTTTTCTAATTGATTACGCTACTAAATTCTCCCACAATTACCCATAGTTTACGTTAGTTACTTTCATCATCTATCCAAGCTTGCTTCGAGTGCATATGTGAGTAAGTAATGGCGGAATTTGTGCGGGGTGGACCGAGCGTGTCCAACAGTGCTAAGGTATACATTCAGCTGATTATTACACATTAAACACATGTCATTATTATTTGAAATTTGAAAACAATACGCCGATACGTGTATATTAATTAACCATAGATTTTCACGTAAATTGAATTACTCTCATTCATCACATTCTCATTTAACTGATCTTTTTTCCGTTTCAATATTTATTTCTCATTCTCTTATTCATCTAATTAATTAGATGAATTAACCATTTTCCGTACTGCTAATCAAATAATTATTCACCTTATTCTCATTGTTAGTTCGAATAATTAACAAATGGCGAACGAGATTTTCATTCTCTTTGTCAGTTTGTAGTCAGATCTAATTAATGGGTCTTGTTTCTCGAACTAATTGGAATTCTGCTTCTTGATAGGTGGAACATAACAGCAAGGGCGGATCACCAAGCACAGGAAGCGAGGATGGAGGTCCCATTGAGTCACTCAACGTTGAAAATGACTTTGATCCTTTCTTGGAAAATATTCCCGATGACCCTCAAGATACAGAGGAGCCAGACAGTGGTAACACAACACTGCTGACAGCTCCTCCAGAAAATCAGTAAGTTTCTTAATCCTGTATGAGTTAAATCTTTACTTATTTGATTGAATAATTTCATGTATTAAATTTAAACAAACCTTGTAACTCATGAAAAGACACAGAAGAATTTTGTTCAAAGATGAAATTTATTTGTATTAAATTTATTCAAAGTACGAGATGTTGATGTGTTTTCAAATACGCACATTTCATACGCTCAATTATCCGAAAATTTGATTTCAGGTGGTATCACGGTCGGCTGGACAGATTCACTGCGGAAGAGAGATTATGGGACGCTTCAAAAATGGGGAGTTACTTAGTCCGGGAAAGTGACAGAAAACCTGGAAGCTACGTCTTATCGTATTTAGGACGGACTGGCATCAATCATTTCCGGATTACTGCCGTTTGTGGAGACTACTATATCGGTGAGTTTTGTAATCCATCAATGGTTCCGTTACCATCGACATTCTGCTCACATTCAGCTTCGTTGTTCTCTTATTCTTTTCAATTTTGATTTTTAACACTACGTGTTGCATGAATTTGCGATAAAGAATGCAAATAACTTGATACTTATTCAAGACAATTTCTACGCCAATCTAGAACTTCTATTTTCTTTATTTCTTGTTCCTAATTCGTTGTGTTTATTGATTCTCTTAGGAGGCCGTCAGTTTAATAGTTTATCAGATTTGGTAGCGTACTATACACATTGTTCGGATTTGTTGAAAAGAGAGCGTTTGATGCATCCGACACCACCGCCTGAGCCAGTAAATGACAAAAAAAGAATAGTCGCAATACTCCCTTACACAAAAATGCCAGATACAGACGAACTGAGTTTCCAAAAAGGGGATATATTCTTCGTACACAACGACATGGGCGATGGTTGGCTGTGGGTTACTGCTCATAGAACCGGCGAACAGGGGCTCATTTTTAGAGACTTGGTCGAAGACTTGGACGACTCTATTGATCCAAATACCGTATTTTCATGGTTTCATCCAAACGTTACTAAAAGCGAAGCTGTCGATATGCTCGTTAAAGCAGGACCAGGCAGTTTTCTAGTTAGTAATTGCATTTATATTCATATTCTAGTTATTTGATTAATTCTCTTAGATCATTCAACTACATTTACTGAAATCAAGAAGGTTAAGCACTAAATTCATTCCTGAAACACTTAGTAATACACATTTCATCGAGTATCGTACTAACGGTATCCATTGCTGCATAGGTCAGACCCTCGGATAACAGCCCAGGAGATTATTCACTGTTTTTCCATATAAACAATCAAATACAGAGGTTTAGGATCGAAAAAAAAGGAGTGAGATATTTAATGGGTGGAAGAACCTTTGAATGTCTTGACGCTGTAATAAACAGGCAAGTTTTCCTTATTTGCTAAGAAAATCTCGAGAACTTGTACATTTTTGTTTAGTAAAATTCATTACGATTATTTCCCAAAATAAAAATATTTTTCAGGTACCGAAAAGAGCAGATTGTTGAGGGTCACACGCTGGTACAAGCCATGGTTACCGAACCAGACGGTAGCGTTAGAGTAAATAAAGAAGTACAACATGCTGAGAAGATTTACGCTACTTTAAGAGAATGTCGCGAACAATCGGGCGTCAAGAAAAATAAGGGAATCAAGATGCAGGGTTACTTGGAAAAGAAATCAGAAAAAAATAAGAAATGGAAGGCCTTGTTTTTCGTACTCATCGTAGACGCTTCCGACACGCATCTCTATCTGTATGATAATCCAAAAAGAACCAAACCAAAAGGCCTAATTGATCTTAGCTGTGCCTACTTATATCAGGTGATAATAATCCGTCGATACAAAATTTTTTAAACTGATATAAAAATTGCGTTAGTTTCATAAATTTCATGAAAGCTAATGATTACAATATTTTCAGGTCCATGAAAGTGTATTCGATCGACCGCATTGCTTCCAATTAGTTGAGAGAGCACTACCTTGTTTGGCTACTATAACATACTTGGCGGCGCAAAATTCCGAAAATTCTCTCGATTGGATAAACGCGCTTAAGCCGTTGTGCGTTTCCCAATTAACGAGAGCGCCGAAAGTAGCTCGTTTGAGAGAGCTACGCTCTTTGCATTTACACATTTTAGACGCGCACAGGCTACCCTACAAACTGGTACCAAATCCATTCATCATAGTTGCGCTAAATAACGTCAAAGTCGCAAGAACAAAGGTCAAAACTGGAGCGAGTCCATCTTGGGATGAAGAATTTATCCTGGAGTATGTTCTGGCTTGTATTTCAAGTAGCACAATTTCAATAGATCTAGCTAAAAACAACAACTTAACAAAATTACATTTACAGAGATGTTCCTCCCGATGTCGTGTCTTTTACATTAACTTTATACAACAAGGGAAAGAGGAGCAAAGACACAGAAGTTGCAGAGTTGACTGTAGACTTAGGGAACTTGGCCAATGGAGAAGAAATGGAAGAATGGTATACCCTCTCGGGTGTCACTCCGATTGGTGAATGGGGCGCGCTCCGCTTACGCTTAAGGTAATTTTAGATTGATCTACGATATCTTATACATGAATTATATTGAATTGATGAATAAAATACACGAATTTCACAGATACCGACACGATTTGGCAATGCCACCTGAGGAATACAGCCCATTGCAACAGTTGCTACTGGATCCAGAATTGCACGTAGTTACAGCTTTGGCTGATGTTTGTCACCTGGACAGAGTACCTTTGGCTAATAGTCTCCTGAGAATATTCAGGTACGATGAAAAAAATTTATAATTCAACTTGGAAGATCAAATATCTAACTAATAAAATGGAATTCGTTCATTTGTCGTCCTACAAGATTTTCTATTAGCTATTGATTACTTGCAGAACTACTGTATTCCTCAGTTTTGCAAGTCTGATTTTCTATTTGTGAAACTTGGATTTTTTTTTCAGACATGAACGGAAAGAGGCTGACCTTCTTCGCTCTCTAAATCAAGCGGAAGTGAGTCTCGCAGTTTTGATATCACTGTATAATATTGTAAGCGTTGAATAGATCTAGAACTGAATGAATAACGTATCATTCACTCGTTTTAACAGGTGGACAAAGAAGACGAGACCCCAACGTTATTCAGAGCAGCAAGCCTGACAACGACTCTGATGGATTTGTACATGAAATCAGTTTGCACATCATTTTTGAAAGCCGCATTGCGAGATACTATTGTTAAGTTAATTGAAAGTAAACAGAGCTGTGAACTGAATCCCACTAAAATGGATTCACCCGAAGATGCGTGCAGCAATGCTGAGTTCTTGCTACAAGTAAGGAATAACATTTCATCACAATATCAAATATTTACTCATCCATTTTCGTAATTAGATCTTTGATTTCGGGTATTCGAAACGAGGAGATCATTCGATAGAGACTCATCGGACTCAATTCTCATATATTGGGAGTTGGAATTAATTCGTAGCGTTTTACTAGAGACCATGCATGAAAACAAATGCCACGAATTATTTCCAACTCCCGACAGTAATCCCTAAAAATAGTAAAGTAAGAATATCTTTGTCAGATTTTAGATGAAGTTACCTTGAGTATTTTCACAAGCCCCGATCACTGCCCGAAGACATTAAGATACATATGCGGATGTTTACAACGAGCTGTTGTTGCAAAATGGCCTCACGAAAGACTAGTAAGAACCCGAGTAGTCAGCGGTTTCATATTCCTACGTCTCCTTTGCCCAGCAATACTAAATCCTAGATCATTCAACCTGATAGCTGAACCGCCACCACCTGCGGCTGCAAGGTAAACACAAGAGCTCTGCGTAAAATAATCTCAGTATAAATACTGGTTTCTAATATATCCTTTGAAATTTTACATAGATCCTTGGTAATGGTTGCTAAATGTTTACAAAATTTGGCTAATCTTGTGGAATTTGGCGGAAAGGAACCTTACATGGAAGTGGTTAATCCTTTCATACTAAAGAATAAAGAAAGAATGGTCGTTTTCCTTGATCAACTATCGGTGAGTTTTGATGAATTTTCAATTGAACTTTCTTCGTAATCGTGAAGCCTTAAAAGATGTTGCGAATAATTATCTTGCTGTTTTTTCGTGTTTAGAACGTTATTGAGAAGCCAGATTCCGAAGGCGCTGATCTTAGAGGCAAAAGTACCTGTGCATCTGATACTGCCAGGGATCTTGCTACGTTACATCACATTTGCGTTTCACATCTAAAGGAGCTGCAAGTTAGAGCCAAAACACAGGTGAATATGGTTTGTGAAATTTATAAAGCTCTTGACCAATTCCGACCTGTATACAATGTTTTAACGATTGTTTAATCCTTGTTTTTCTAGCCAACGATAAAACAGCTGGTAACTGTGACCGATATGCTGAGCAAACATAAGCAAAAGTATATGGAAATGATACGGTAGTGTTAAAAATCCTCTTGATGCCAAACACAACAAATTAAATAATTAACAAATAATGACGATAAGTAATCTACGATAGTATTTAATAATTAGTAATAAGTAATTAAAAGTAACAGACTGACGTGCCATATATTATTATACACAAGCCTACATTTAATATTTCATATATTTAGAATATAGTTTATACATATAGTGATAAGAATGCGATAACAGTAAACAAAAATCATGTAGGCATACATCAATTTTATATCCAATTAGGTGCTCCAAAATAAAAGCATAAGGAATCAATACATCACGAAAATAGTTATTTTTTTCATCCCATTGGATTGTTACTATTCATCTAAATACTCGCTGTGAAAAATCCGTAATGCTTATTCAGTCTTTTGTCAAATTTACATGAAGAAATGTCTTTCATGATGCCACGGTCTTACATACAATGAATGCGAGTGCGCGGCGGCCGCGCTGGATTTGAAAAAATCAAAATTCGCGGCAGCGAATCGCCGCCAAGTACCGCAAGGCCGGCGAGCGCAAGCTACTGATCTTTACGTCTGAGAACTAGTTATATTAGTAACAACTACTACAACGTTGACTAAAGAATATGAGAACGTTCAGCGCCGGGTCAAAATGGGTGAAGAAAATCGACGACTCGATTCAGGATGGTGAATACTGTTGATAAATTGATGCCGCTCTGTTTGAGCGAGTCGTCCATACCCACCATCACCTTTCGATATCATCGAAATATAGGAAATACATAGCTTTGAAATCTGCAAGCCGATCTGAAATCAAAAGATTTTTTCTATTTTGAATCGTCGATTTACTTTTTATTTTTCTCCGACTTTTTTTTTCTCCGATTTTTTATTGGTAAAATCGCAGGAGGCTTCCGAATCGAGAAATGAAACACATATTTGGAATCAGCGGGTCATTTTCTACAAGAATATCATTATGATTATCCGATTCTCGACAAAAAGTTTTTCCGCCCGAAAAAATGAGAAGGGGTACGGTCCTTTTTTCGAAATCTGGATTTTTTCGAAGTCGGAGGCTGGTTCACAAATACGGTGTCAGATGGCGTTGCAAAATCGTCACAGGAAAGTAACGGCATCCCACCACTTTCTTAGGAACTATAATTTCGCAGCAATAAAGCGGGCGGCAAACCTGCCTGAGGTTTCAATCCGCTGTATAATTGAACTTGTTGTTATTTGCCGCTGAAAAGTGCCGATTCATGATGTACTGGCTACTCAGAACACCCTAGCACCCATTCACAGACTTGACGTGCTCTTGTATTGTAGATTTCGAAAGAACTGAAAAGTAACGTCAGTGCCATAGGCAAACTGCAGAGACTGCATTTTCGACTATAATTCGAACTAATTCCTTACGGAAATCTACGTGTGACAAAAACTGCGTAATACATTGTCTTACACTGTTCTTATTTTCAAAATTCGATTCGGCCAGTTTACAAGCCCATCATTTTATCAGACACGACTTATTTCTCAACTTCGATAATCTTGAGATCAACTGCGGAGCCGGGAAACTCAATACCCGCATCTGTAACTGTACATTTGTAACGTGAATTAGATAGGAATATAGGAAAGCGAATAGTATTGCATTTTCAGTCAATTCTACACATACGATGGAATATAATTTCCGTCGAGCCCTGAGTGACGTCACATTTAAAGATTACCGATGACGTCAGAGTCGGCGCGACGGGCCGCCGCATAGCCGTAGCCTTCGCTTGGCGAGCTCGATATAGCACGCGGCTCTCTTCGTAGGAAAGATAAAATAAACGACGGTGATCTCGCGAGGCAGTGTGCTCTCGCGTGTATTCGCAGAGCATCGAGGAGAGAATCGCCGACGACGGTTTTTAGTTGTAAAGTACGATTTTCAAAATCGTATTATAAAATATACGTTATATATAATTATCATTGGCCAGGACTGCCTTACACTCTGTGCACGGTGACACGTTAATATTACAGTGAGGCGAAGCTCTCCGGGCACATACGAATTATAATAAACAAGTTGAAATGGTACTCAGGGACTTTCAGATACTGTTTGACAATCCGTGGAACACGTTCTACGGTGGGCAGACGGTCACCGGGCGAGTTATTGTCGTCATAGACTCGACGAAGAAGATCCGCGGTAAGATCTTCGCGATATCAATCTTTTCACTCATTTACAAATCCAAAATTGCTACTCGGGGCGAAACCCCGGATGCTATACAATCCGCGGACCGCACCTTCGGCAATATCAAATTGCGTCTCGTCCTCTGGAAACCTACGTCGCGGTTTCAATAACATGCTTATTCATTCTTTATTTATTTCCTATACGTTCCACAAATACACCTGCAGTGCCCAAAAAAACTTCATTTAATAGAGAAGGGGGCTACTTGATTGGATCTGATTAACATTTGCACCGAATAATCTTTCGGTATTTCAAATATCTCAAATCATGTGTCATGGATATGGTAGTTTGAGCATATCGGAAGTCTGTTACACACGGTGGTCTTGCAATAAGACAGAAATGTAAAAAAATATGCGGAATGAGCTGGATTATAAAGAATTTTTGAATCCGATTTTTCAAATGAGAAAAGATATTGTTCGAACTGGCGCTTATATTTTTAGGCGGTCAGATGTATTGTCCAGCGTTTCCTAGTGTATAATTATAGCGTGAAATATTAGAACCGATGTCAAAAATACGCAAGCGACGAAGGAATCTGCTACGTTTTCTGTAAAACGTACCATCATAAGCTGTGAACGAGTGTAACAGCTTATATATCCTACATAATTGTATAGAAACGCGAGCGAGACCTCGCAGTATTACGGTTGTCAAATCACGTCTATTTTAGGATTAAGCTTATGAAATAATCATTCAGAAAAGCCAGGCTCTTAAAATCGCTGATGTATATTTCCGACAGGAATAAATATAAGAATAAAAGGAGAGGCAAATACCGGCTGGTCAGAGAACAACTCTGAATTAAACAACGATGGGAAATATAACGATGAAAATCAAGTCGTTAGCGGTCACGAAGAATATTTCAACATACAGTACTACCTGCTAGGCGGTGCTTCAGGTAAAATTAAACCCTCGATTATATCCCTTTATGATTTTCAGAGCTATAATATTTGGATAATAATAGACTTACGTCTTTGAGATTTATCGACTGGCAATGAAATTTATTACATGCGTATAAGTGTATAATCGACATATTATCAACGACGAGGTATTCCGCGCGCTTTTACTTCCAACGTTTCGTACAAGCGCGTGATTGAGTAACGGGTGATAATAAATCGTTCAAATATTCGAATATATACTGTATTGGAACAGTAACCCGTGTCCAGACAAGTAAGTGCTCAATCTAGAGCAGCGAATTAACGGTTCAAAAACAGATCTCTAAGTAATTCCGGCGTGATTGTTGAACTGAAATACATGGATTGTAGCCAAAGATGCATTTATCAGAGCAGAAGGGCTTAGAAGAAAAAGAATATAAATAACAAAAAAAGGGAATGGTTGACAGAAAAGTGATTCTTAAAAAATTTGTCATTCTGTCAGTGAGATCCTCGATCCTCTACCCCTTCAAATATTTGATTTTACATATTTGAATGAGAGAATCAACATGATGAATTCGAAGGACGTCGAGATTCCGTAGGTTCTAAGTATAAGCGGTGTAATAAATGCATAATAACATCTCTCATGATGATTGGTAGTCATTAGTCGATGACGTAATATACATATACGGCGATAACGTACACGTTTACGAGAGCCAAGAATGTCACGTTTTCTCTCTACATACATGTGTAGAAAAATGTGTAAATACATGTGTATAAATATAGGTTCGGAGATTCAACTACCTCCTGGCGAACACTCTTACCCCTTCAGCTGCGTCCTTCCGCCTAATTTACCGAGTAGTTTTGAATCCGACCTTGGCCATGTACGATACACGGTAAAAGCCACCTTGGACAGGCCATGGAAATTTGACCAAGAAGTGAAAACAGCTTTCACGGTTGTTTCGCCTCTCGATCTTAACCAAGAGCGGGGCGCCGCGGTTTGTACTTTACTGTATTATCAGCGAATTCGTGGAAAAAAAATCATACCACTTGGCAAAAGAAAATAAAACTCTTAATTTTTTGTTTGTTTCATTTTTCAGGAACCTGTGCACGAGGAATTAACGAAAACATTTTGCTGCTTGTGCTGCGGATCAGCACCTCTAAACGTAACAGTATCACTTCCTGTCAGGGGCTACGTGCCTGGCCAAGTAATACCGATAAGAGTAAACGTTGAAAATTTAAGCAACGTTAACGTCGACACTGTGAAATTTTTGCTCAGAAAAGTACGAAAAAATTTTGTAGCAGCTACGAGATTAAAAAATCCAATAAAAATCCACAATTCCCATATAAATGTATACAAATCATCGTAAATGAATTTCAGATTGTTACTTTCTCCGCAAATTCACCGAGACTAGCGACTAAAAAAGTCAAAATCGTTGTCTCAGAGATTGGGAAAGGACCAGTCGCCGGAGGTGCGACCGTCAATTGGGAAGAAAGACTTCAAGTCCCACCACTTCCGCCCTCGAATCTCGCAAACTGTGGGATCATAAAACTCGAGTATAGCTTAAAGGTCGAAGCTTGTGTTTCGGGATGGTAAGTACGGAGTGAAAATTCGAAAACCCGTGTTTTTTTCTAAACGATAACCGATCGATTGATTTTCATTCTGTTTTGTCAAAGGTACCACCGCAATCTCAAGAGGAATATCCCCCTTTACGTGGGGACAGTTCCTCTCGCGAGTTATCAGCCCCCAATTGCTTCGCCGCCTGGAATCGGACTAAAACCTGACGAGTATCCAACAAAACCAGCCGACCCAACGTATGGCGGATATCCTAGCGGCTATCCAGCCTTTGACCCTGCTTCCGGATACCTGGACGGACCAGCTGCACCCACTGCACCCGAGTCTGGAAGTCCAACTAATTATCCACCGCGTCCGACGTCAGGTGCTGCTCCGCCGTTACCACCGATTATGAACTTGTATCCGAATATCCGTGAGTGGTTTTTGACATTTTTTTAATATTATACATCGAAAAGTTGATTGTCGAAATCCATTAGGTATTAACTGCTACATAGAACTTTGGAAAAACTTGGTGCATGAGATCTTGGTTATATTTTGGAATTCTTCAAATCGTCTGAAACCTGGCGGAAATTTGTTTCCCTATGAAATTCGACGAATTTTCAGAGGGATTTAAACATTACAGCATAAGATTGTAGATTTTTATAGTCTTTCATTTGAAAAATAGTTATTTTGGTCGACTGAACTAGAGTTGAACAAAATTCATTGTGAAAGACTACGACAAATTGCAATTTCTCTAAAAATTCGTAAACATCCGTGGAAGGGTGCCCAGCGGTGAAGGTTTTAATTATTTTCTGATATCCCCGAAAGTTATACGACATATTTCGAAAGATTTCGAAATTTTGTCCAGATCTCCATAGTCTTCTGAATTCATGTGCAATCTTGACAGACATTTCAACAATTTCCAGAAGTTCTGATTTCTAGAATTTTAGAATTCTTATTCAGTGATTCATTTTGATTATTTTGTTTGTTCTACAGCCCCGCCATCGTATGCCGAGTCGAATTACGGTGCTCGTAACATTCGAGAGCGTGGTGAGTCTGAATACGTACTTGGAGCCAGGACTCAATTTGCACCGAGATATCCGGTGTACAATTTTGGCCCACAATGATAAGAAAGAAAAAAAACTATTTTCGAGACGAAGAGAGGGACGTAAGAGTGAGAAATGGGGGTTATATTTCCGACGTCATAAACATTTGTTAAACCGCACAGTGCCGCGAGCTTTGTACTATAGATTAATTGCATTATGGAGAAATCAAAATCAAATGTTGCTATTTCGTAATAAAATTGTGAAATTGTTTTTTCTGCGTATACTAATAATATTTACGATAAAGTTTTTACATGTTTCAATGCAGCTATAATTACATCAACGTACAAATATACACAATGTTGGCTACAAAAATATCAATATGTTATTTCATTTTCTTTCTCATCAATTCATTGCGTCCAATTGTAATTCGATATTCGAAATACCTAAATCTGACGATTCCCAGATTGAAATTCAATCTTGTAACCACGATGAAGATGCAATTATACACATATTTGCACTGCTATCTAAGATATTTATCATCTGTAGAATATATCTGGTAAGTGAAATTACTCAGTCATCACTTAGTGCTCTAAAACCATTCATGTGCCTTGACAATTGATTATTTATGGTATTTCATGGATTATTGTGTACTCAGTCTCGTGATAAATGATATTAATGGTTTTTTTGATAACTACAGTTTCATGACTGTTTGTTGTCCATGCGAACGCGTATTATCCTAAATAATATAACATTGAAAATATATTTTCATTGACAACTTTATTCGTAACAACAATAAAAATTTTATTTCACAAAAAAATAAGTAAAAATTCTAATCGCAAGTCCTAAATATAGGTACTTTTTACAACGAATACCTGTAATAGCATAGACGTTGAATAATAAAATGATTCCGGAACCTGATTACAATCATCATGCTGTCTGCTGAAATTCTGTAATCAAATCACTCTCAACAGAATCTCTGATGAGATATCATAGCGAATTGAAATTAAACCCTATAAACATATCTTTCCAAAAACTGAAGAATAGTGACAAAGATTGATAAAAACATAAAGTAGAAATAAGACAAACAGCTGACTAAAGTAAAGCCACTGCTGGAGGCGACTTTCATATCGGAATTTTTCAACACTGTATTATTCAGCTATCACAGTTTCTTTCAAGCCAATAATCTTCATCTAGTTTTTCAGTTGAATGACACACATGTCGTTCCGCCATTACGTATGAAGCTATTGAATGTCAGCAGAAGAAGCTCATCATTTTGTTAAACTGTTGCACTTGACTTTAACTGTAAACTCCTACACAATTATGGAGCTTGGTCGATATGCACTTTGGGAGACGATCAGTTACTTGTAATAGCATTCCTTCCTTTTACACATTGTTTTCAATCACACCGAGTGAACTCCCGCAATGAATGCCTTGACGGATGGAATTGGACCATCTGGTAATATGCCGTGACCCAAATTTGCGATGTATCGCTCTTTGCCAAATTTCTTAACCATTTCCGCTGCACGTTCGAATACTTCAGCCTGTAACAAGTGAAGATATTGAACGTCATTTGATTTGAAATGTAATTGTGTATCAATCGAAAACAATCATGTTAAATCACAATACCTCAGATGCATATAATGCACAAGGATCCATGTTTCCTTGGAGAGTAACATTCGGCCCCAAGCGAGCCCTCGCTTCGGTTGGATCAACCGTCCAATCGAGTCCAATAACGTCATATCCTCCTTCCTTGGCAAGCATTTCCAGAGAATTGAGGGTGGCACCCTTAGGGAATGCAGTCTGTAACGAACATTGATGATTAGAATTTGCGAATAGTTGTCGGTTATCAATTGTTTGTGTTATGACTTATGGCCAGTTTACAGTAGCAAATGAAATAAACCTTGTATAGTTACCATAGGGACATGTGGAATATTCTGTTCGTCGAGTTTTCTCTTAACTCCTTCTCTGATCAGCTTAATATACTTGAGAGAAAATTTCTCGAAGAGTTCGTCGTTCAGAAAATCACCAGAACTTTCAAATACTTGAAGAAGCTGAGCGCCAGCTTTCACCTGGAGCACCAAGTAGTCGATAACAACTTCTGTGATCAGTCCCAACAGCTTATGCGTATCTTCCGGATAACGGTAAAGCCAGAGTCTTGCTTGCGGCATCGTTGAACTACCACCCCCCTGCACCATGTAGCCCATAAGAGTCCACTGCAGTTGGAAGATAAAATATTATCTTAAATTGATCGAACAAACTCAGAAGAATACTACTCAGAAAGGAGAAGAAACCCGGATTAAATAAATATAACATCCTGGTACGATGGGCTGATGAATGAAGATATTAGAACAGCGTTAAAGACAATACTAACAGGTGCACCAGTGAAGCCTATAAGTGGCACTTTTCCCTGTAGAGAATGCCGTGTCAGAGTTATAGCTTCGCCAACATAGCCCAGAGCCTTCTCAACATCAGGCTTTATTAATCTCGATAGATGAGATGGGTCCACCAAGGGTTCTGGCAGTACTGGACCCTAAAAATTCATATTCGAATGAAGAATTTGGTTTCTTATGCGATTAATTTACATTCTAGCACCTCAAAAAAGGAACACATTCAAGTTTGTGGACTGCACTATAGTGATCAATTTTATGATAATTTTGCAGAGGAATAAATTATGACCATTCCTTGATGATTAAAAATAAAATGGTTAAAAACTCAATCACCATATCTCACACAATCCTGAGTGTAACAGACTACCAGGCTTCTTTTTATCTATTCTTCTATAATATAATATTGAATTACAACGATCTGTAAATTTGCAGATCTGAACTTAGCGATTATTGTAGCTTGAAAACTAATACTACGTTGACAGCTCAAGTTTGTGATTGAGAATTGTTCATTTGCGAATAAAAAGGTGAATATGCTTACAACGCCAGCTCTCATTTCCACTTCCATGCCCATCGCCTGCGGGATAACTAAGATATCGGAGAATATGATGCTAGCATCATAGTCGAATCTTTTAATAGGCTGGAGCGTGACTTCGCAGGCAAGAGCAGGAGTTCGGCAGATGGTAAAAAAATCATGTTTCGAACGAGTTTCTCTAAACTCAGGCAAGTATCTGCCTGCTTGTCGCATAATCCATACCGGTACTTTGTCCACGATTTCACCGCGAGCTGCTCTAAGCAGGCGATCATTTTTTAGAGGTGGAAAATTGTGCTCCGTCATTCTGGAATCATTGAATTATTGATGGAAATCATTCTACGAAATAATCCGAGTTCTAATTGGATCTGAAAAATACGACGAATCTTAATCGATGAGTTTTGGATTTTCAATATTTATTAAATTACATATTTTATCAATTTGAATGACAAAATCATCATGTGGCTTATTGACATTTCTCGGTTGACCAGAATTGTATTATGCATTCGTATGATTGAATAGGTTAAGTCGATGCTTCGAATTAGAAATGAATATTACATTGAAAGCTAGATCATAAAAGTGATGAAACAATTGCTAGTGAGGAACTTACTTTGCGGTAACAATGTGGTTAGAGCCTATCAGTGGAATAGCGCAAAATCAATTGAACTGGTAATTATCGAAACAGATTTCACCTTGATTTCGCCATGATGTAGCTAACCGTGGCTCCTGCCGGTGGCGGTGGCTCCATAATGCACTGCTAGGCGTCTGCTAGCCTCCAGCGCTTGAGTTCAATTGTAGTGAACAAACCTGGTGTTCAAGCGTTCGATTAAGTTAAAATCTGAGATCATGACTGGCGTGGCATTGACCATTTTTCAGCGTTTAGAACCCATTATTGAATTGATTGACAATACAAAAACGAGACTATAGATTCACTGATTCTCTAATAATTTTGGAACTACTCATGCCAGTTTCTGTGAATGCCGCGATACGCCTGACTGCAGGCAACTCGATTTTCGATCGAGTCATGCGTGTATCAAACATTCAGGCATTTACACATTTCACCGATATTTTTTTCTCGAATAGATATAATTCTCTGTAAGTACAATACAGACAGGATATGGAGAGTCTTAGATTGGACGGAAAAAATATTGAATAGATAGAAATGAGAGGAAATTCGCACTATTGAACTAACTAAATTACATGCTATATAATTCTAAATAATTGCCGTTCGGTAATTTTCACTAAGAAAAGGACAGATAGAGGTATAATTGTCCCGAATCCCAAAGCAATTGACAGAGACAGCAGAACTCGAACGGCAAAAATCTTACCATAAACAAATAATACCAAAAAATGTAAATACATATAGGTATATGTATGGTAAATGACAAGGTTTTATCAGGATAGTATAAGGGAAACAAATATATTTTATTAAAATCTTTATTCATTTTGTTTCAATTATTTCTGTATAGCGTTCTCCTAAATAATAATTAACATAATCTAATAAGAAATTCTGTATTATCAATGAAAAATGATAATAATAATGAGGGGAAAATATAATAACATACTAGAATTTCTTTTAATGTCAAATCAATAATGGTAGTATACATTGGATAGTGAGTCCCTTCAAGACTTGTGGGTATGTAATAATCCTAAGCTTATATGTATAGTATGATGATAGGGCAATGGCATGAACAATTGATTAAATAGCATTAAGAGTAAATAATTAAACCGAGTGCTGGGCGCGCGCGCGTATTGTAATTAAATTAATTCAATTATTTATAATATAATATAATATAATGTAATACGTAATTTTCATAACAAACAACTATACAAGTTAAATTACCAAGATCAATATCAATATCTCGCGGGGGCCTGTTTTCTACACGGTCACATTCTCAAAAAGCACATGGATCTCTCTTCTAAAGACTCTAAAGTGAATATATGTATGGATGGATATATGTTGTGGATTATTAGATATACATATATGAAAGGACGTTATGTAGAGGCATAATGCTAAATGATTCTAATAATAATATAATAATAATAATGATAATAATAATAATAATAGTAATAATAATGATGATAATGATTATGATGATGATGACTATGATGACAATATTAATAATAACGAACAGCATCCACATATAAAAACTAGACTGTTTTTTCGGTTTTTGTTTTTTTTGTTTATGTTATAGCAGTTTTTACTCAACTGCTATCATATGGCAGCCAGCACTCTTTTCCATAATTCCCTTGGTTGTATAATAATAATGATAATAATGATGATAATAATGAAAATAATAATAATACAAGAATAATATCATATCATACACATAACACGGCGTACAAAGCCTACGTCTATATCTCCAGGATGATCACACACTTTTGGTGTAGTTGTGCAAGAAGGTATAAGGACCGCGAGCTGCCTTGGTCCGTAGGAATATTTATTTCTTGCACAATTACATCCTGTCATAACTAATAAGGAATCTTCATGCAACAATTACTCAAATCATCATTTTCGCATGTTGTGTATTTAGGTATTATTATAATCTATAACTTAACAGAGTCGATAACTATTTGAGAATGTGATTTTTTTGCTACAAATATCATATTTTCACCGATTATGTAATAATTGTTAATTTGTTATAGATTTGATGGTAAAAACTTTGCCATATTGCATACTACTATCGATGCCAGATCAATCATTGCACTTAAAGTGTTCCAATATTCAATATCGATGGCTTAGGTATTAATATATCATTTGAAAACAATTAGCGTTGGGGAAAAATAAAGTTACAAGAACAACGTGAGCCTTGCTGATAGAAACATAGATTTTCATGACATGATGAATTCAAGTGATTTTCAATGTTTGAAAACAGTCGGCTTGACTATTCACAAGTAATGTGTACATGCGATCTCATAGTAATAGGTGCATAATTTTTTAAATAAAAATATTTGTAGCAAAAAGGGATTCCAAAAGGTCACCAAATCACACTGTCAATACCGAAAAGATTAACCCAACACAAGTCAATCGATCGCAACGAATATGCGTAAGAAATGTTTCAACTTTCACGCTTGCTATGTATCGAATACAGCAAACGAAAATACGTCACGATAACTGCAATCACAAGGCAAATGGATCCATCTATTCAGCCACGTGAAGCGAATTGCAAAAACACAACATAGGTAGACAAAAACTAAAAAGTTAAGTCAATTGAGATATGAAAGTAAAGTTTTCTAGTGATTAGTCTAAAAAATGAGTAGACAGAAAACGACACTTCACTTCGGTCACTGAACTTTACTCAAAATTGACGATTACTGTAGTTTATGATTATGATAGCACTGCGTTTTGGGAATATCATTTCACAGATCGGAGCTCAGATTTATATCCACATAATATAATATGCATAGACCTTGGAAGCAGCAAGAAAAATGTCACTTTAAACAGCTAGCTACAGAATAGTGATTTCAATTCATGATAGTAAAATGTTTACAAAAAAAAAAAAAACTGTAAAACTATAACATCAGTCATTTTTCATCCAATTCCGATTACGCAGGGTGAGTTTTCTTCGGGTTCGAATGAGAGACGGGAATATTATCACGGAGGTCCGGCCCCTTTTTATTCATTCATGATATTTTCCTGTCGAGAAACCTCGTTCTTATACCTAAATGTAGCAAAGTAAACATTCTACAAGTTACCAATACGTGGTTTAGTCCTGTGGGATACTGTTGTCGTGATAATGAGCCGCTCCCTCATTCGAAGCCCAATTAAGTAAACTCACTCTGTATATTCTTAGATATATCTCCAGAAATTCTACAACTCAATTCATTTAACATTTTCCTAAGTATTGTGATCCATTCTCCATGCTACTGTTATACTTTTGCAATAACAACAGACAGACCCTATTGCAGCGTAACCACCGGCAACTGAGTTGAAAACTTATGTACTCAGCATTTTGCAAGATACCATATGCTGTAGACAATATGCGTTTAGAATATGCCTAAGTAATGTCTGACTAATTTAGGCAACGACAGATCGTGTGATAAAATAATAACATACCCATGTATAAATATCATCATACGTTCCGAATATTTGGATACCCAAAGTAAAATTAGTGGATGAAATTGGCCAGCAGATAGTTATATTTAATTATAAAGTTTATTCGATATATCTGCAAAACGATTGGACCGCATTGTGCACAAAAGATCCAGGCTTTTAAATTCACTAACGTCATGCAATTTAGTCATGTCGAATACAATTTTTGCTATATCGCATATAATTCTTTCAGCTTGTGTATATAATCTGGTATATCTTATATTAAATTGATAAAGGAGGGGTATATGTGTCAATTAATATGTCATATCGCTCAAAATAGAAAAATAATTTAAGGTGAATAAGTACCTAATTTACAGGTGATTACATGGTACGATAATAATGAAAGTAATCTCTGTACGACTGTGCATAAGGCAGTTTAGAGCTTGTTATTATACGTAACACGCTATCTGTAGACTTTGGATCTTTTATACGATACATGGCCCAATTTTTCTTGCACTTTGAACGCCGGCCTAAGTCGATATCCACCTCAAGGCTAGATGGCAGTTTTTGTAGGTGGGCAGAAGTCCTTAAAGCTGCACACACAACCAAACAATTCCCTTCTATTGCGTTCTATTCTTTTCTTCGACTCTTTTTACAGCGACATAGGATATACAGAGAACGTTTTTTTTTTTTTTTTATATAGCCGTGAAGATAAATATTTCACGATTACTAATCGTTTATTCAATAATTTTTCGTTTTTAGAAAGAAAAGTTTTCACTCGATAAACTGCACACCAAATTCAAAAGAACAAACAAGTAGATATAAGATTATTACTTAATCTCATTGTCAAACGTACAGACACATACAAAGTAATAAATGAAAGTGGAAATCCGTATTCAAGCTTCCACTCTCTCTCTCTCTCTCTCTCTCTCTCTCTCTCTCTCTCTCTCTCTCTCTCTCTCTCTCTTTTTCTATGAGAAACCAAAAACACGCACTCATACATACATATCATAGATCAATCTATTTTACAATTTATGTCACACGCACGAAGAGAATTTGCCAGAGTGTAATTTTAATCCCAAACTTATATTTGAAGTCAATAGTGTTGTAGGAGTTACATGGAATGACGGAGAGAGTCTGGTAACTCAATATCAAATAGCAGTTAAGGAAATTATTGTATTTTTTACGCAGCTGTTGAAATTACATGTTTTAATTACAAGCCTAAAGATTGAATGAGAACGATGATGTAAGCGTCTTTCACTTAGGCTGCATATTCGATTTGATGTGTAACAAAAAAAAAAGTAAACGAAAAATCTTTGCCAAGAAACGTTTAATATAATAGCCAATTGCATTTATATATTTCTTTAAAATCAATCAATTCATTTATTTTTCTTGTTATTCAGCTGCATAATTGGTACCTGCTTGATATATTTCAATATTCAATGCGTCAAAGATTATATCACATAAAATAACTCTAAAAATTTGGTTGCGTGTGCGTAAGTGAGATGTGGCTGCCAATCTTAATCCTGGCATACAAGCGCACAGCCTAAATTTACAGTCACGTTACAAATAATCGATTTCGAAATGTAATATTCTAATTTCATTTCTTCACGATCCCGTTTCTCTCCCATACAAATTTTCGACGATATATTAACACGCTGCCCAAAATAGAAAAAAATAAAATACAATCAAATAAAATAAAAACTTTCATCAACTTTAACTGGAACGAACAGAGATGACTTGACAATATTCGGGAAAACCAAACAGATCAGTTCACATAATGGTGGAATACATACAACAGGCACAGATCTCAATCCTAATATTAAGAATAACAACTTAAACATCGCTGTTAATCTTACGGATGCTAATTATCATAAAGATATTGTTGTAACTGTCGTCGATTATTATTGTTTGTATTGTTGAAAGGGTAATAAATAAAGTATGTCCCGCTATGGTTTGTATGGACTATATAATTCGATGGAAGAATAAATCGCATGAAATCCTATAATTAATATGCAATGCACTTACATACATGCGAAAGAGGCGGAGGTCTGGCTATCTGTAATCTTTTTTTTTTTCGAAAGGCCAGTCACCTGCGGCATATTCAAATAACCATATTCTAACAACTGCTAATGCTGTTAGCCTCGATATATGTGTGCGTACAAGACGCGTATCGCATGAGTCCCAAACACTTCACTGTTTGCACATTGTTTGCCATATTAGCATTAGATCAAAGAAGTTATGCATATAATTAATCAGTATCTTAAAAGTTACCTAGTTAATGTTGTGTTTGTGTATCAAATCATTATCGTAACAATTACTTCTTGGGCACACACCGAATTAAAGTCTCAGCTGTAAGCACGCGTCGTGTTGTAGCTTTTTCCATCTGTTTTTTTTCTTTATTAGCCATCCTCTTTCGGCGGTGTGAACCAGCCTGCAATATTAATGATAAACTCATTAACAAGCCTTTAATTGTTAATTACAATTTTTAATGATTTTTAATTATTTCTTACCATTTTTCTCGTGTATCTGTACGAGGGATTTGAAGGACTGCTGCGCACGTGCAAGACTGTATTGTCCCTGGCTGCCACAAACTTTCCCTCCTCCACCGGCTCCTTGAAATTGTATACGCGCTTTTCCTTTGACCAAAGTCGCAGAGATCTGCATTATAACTGCTTCTACTGTGTACGCCGAACTCCATCCTTGCTTCGTCAACAACTCCATACAAATTGCGCCGCCTACCAAGACGTAACCACCCGATATTATCGGATGAACCACTCGTACGAATGGTGGCTCAAACGGGTATGTTTCCTGAAATATTATCGTTTATTTATCAATCGCTTGAAATTCAATATCAAATAAATTGATGACTGATTTCTGATCTTCTAGATATATTAGTTATCGATTGATAATCTAAATCAAAGAAATTGATTCCTCTGTATTTGATTTTACCTTAAATAGCATGTTTAGAAGAATACTGTCTTTGCCCTCCTTTTCTTTCAGGAGAACGAGATCGTTGTGAAGTGGTGAATCAGGATCAACACACATTAACCTGATATTCCACTCGTACAAGCTATCGTTAACAAGTTCTATGCTGTACATTCCTGAAAGTAAATATATATCAAAATCAAAAAGAGAAGAGGGATTCCTTAGGCTGGACAAAACTGAAAAATTTAATATCGCAAGAAGATTCGATAATGGAAATGAAAACAGTAATACTAATCTAATTCAGAAAAGTAATTATATATAAAGGAATGTGTATTATTTCCAATTACGAGAGTAATTTTTCAACAATTATTTTTTCAATTCACGTAACTGATTCATCATTGCGTGGGAAAAGCCCTTGGAGATTATGCATGAGTAGTTTGAAATGAATATTGATCAAAGTATGAATGATATTATTAGGTTATACCTTTTTTGAAACTATCACTTCGGTATATGTCACGCAATTCTTTCATGAGTCGATCCGTCGCTTGTACGCTGCCAGATACTGATCCTTTTAAATAATCTTGTCTCTGATTTTGTCTCAACCTTTCCAGTGTTGCCAGATGTTCCAGGTCCATCTCATCTCCCTAATATCAAAACCATTATGACTATTCAACAAGTTTTACAAACCCGTGTTATTCTGATTTGCAAATCCTGATCAACAAATCAAAATCAACTAGAATTATAAAGTCTGCTATCAAAGATAAACACAATGATATACAAAGAATCAGCAAGCTGTAACGAAATGCTGTCCCATTATGGTTTGACATTTATTTGATACTTCTATTCGTGCCGAACCTTACAATGAATGGAATAAAAAATCAAACAAGTGATTTCCAGGCATTGGTGTTTCAGATATGATCAAACCTTAAATAAATACAGGTGTGTATAATGAGCACCTTGCTTTTGGCGTTGGCCTCTCCCTCGTCCATATCTAAATGTAGGTCTTCCTCAGTCTCGCTTTCTTCGTCATCCTCGATATCCTCTGCATCCTCAGCTTCCATTCTTTGAGCCACAGCAGCAGCTGCTCCTCCTAATCTCAGCGGGTCTAGAGCTGTTCTGAGTCGCTCGACGTCAGGAGGTTCAGGCAACGAATGCAAACGACATAATTCTTTCAAAAGAATTCCAACTTGATTAATTACATGGTTGTCCCGACCCGTCGTGTTGCTCAGTATTTGTACTGCGTTTGTCACGCTTGTTTCCTCAGACTCCGCAAACCAGACCGGCGGTGTAGATGGGTATGTTTCCTTAAATAATTATCATTTATTTTCATCAGACCAGGTTTGACATTATCTCTATCATTTTATGTTTGTGTGTGTTCTTGATCATTTATTCGCAAGGTCCTCCAGCTTTTCTTGACCTGTGTTAACAACATTGCGAGTAACAGGAAAAAGGTAATAGAATTTCAATTCTGTTCAAAAACAGCGCCGACTAAAGTATGACATCGTTGCTCTTCCATTTCAAATGATTTTCTAAATCCCAGAGAGCTGCAGGGCTAGAAGTTATCGTTAGACTCTGCTTTTATGATACCAGATTTTGTTTAATGTAAACAACTATGTTTACATCCAACGCTACAAGTTCCATGACATTGGTTACTGCTTTTCATATCTCACGTTATTTAACATACCGTAAACGGGGTTCTTCGGATTGAGTATCAGCTAACAGGAATAAACAAGTTAAATAGACTTAGTGAGGAGATTTGAGTTAGTAACTTGTACTAATAGATCAAGTAAACGAGTAATGACAGAATTCCAGTAAAAAGCAACATCTAATCATACAATCATACAAAATAATCACAACTGGTGATCTATTTCTTGCATTGTGAACTTTTGAGCAGTTTCTTTACTTCAATTATCTGGGAAGAGAAGAAAACATTCTCTTCAGGAAAATCAGCTAATAGACTATCATGGCTGTTTCCCAAAAAGATCAGCCCTGTTTTGGCAACTATGTAAATAAGCTAATGAATAAGTAGCGAGTCCGGTACATGTAAACATAGTACATGTTATCGAAGGATTTGCTCCATAAAAGGTATGGTTTTCAAAATATGCTGTACTACAGTAAACAGTAAGATGAAAATATTCTTGAAAAATAGGAAAGGTTTGGCCGGTGAAAAACGCCTTGAGATCCATGAATAATTAAAGAAGAAAGAAAATGGAACAGACTTAACCCAGAAAAAATTGAATTTTATTTTTGCATTGATTGATTCATTTCTGTGATCAATATTGTGAAGAAAGAAACTAATAAAATCTCTAATTGGGACAATCTTACGACCCCAAAAGGGGAGGGTGGTGAAAGAATGGTGATATTTTGATATGTGTGAAGTAAGTGCGTGTGCAGATAATGACTTTCGTCTGTATTGTTCATAGAGCTTTACCCTCAAACTTGAGACATGCATTGACCTCTACCCTTAACATTGATTGGGCTAAGAATTGAAAAATAGAATCGAAAAGTACGTAGACACGGGAACATGGTTAACTGCTTGATAGAATCCCGAGTCCGTTTCGTATAAATAACAGATTGAGGACTTTTGTTCAACGACGTATCGTTTGACAAATCAAAATATCAAATAACAACACAAATGTTATTGTTTCTTTGTCCCATCCGTTAGGCAAACTTGCGGATATTTCCACGAAATGAACCCGGTATCGTAATTGTTTGGGGCAGCGAGTTGAGGCCTGAGAATAGTCGCGTGGTTTAATAATGTAACGAAGTAAATAACTCACTGTAATATTGGCGTGAATCTCGTATTTCTTTCCATTTTTACCGACGAACCTGCAGCTGAGCTCGTCGACACTCGCAGACATTATCTGAAACCTTTCATGGCTCTTGGGAAATACTGACTCGAGAGTTTTTATTTCTTGTTTAAGAGTGTTCAAGCAAGCCATTTGACGTACGCCCGGGCGATGTGGGCCCTAATTTTCGGCTGATCTTTAGCCCGAGAAAAACACTCAAGGATCAAAAACACGACGGACAGATTACTCCCGAGAAAATGGCGACCGATACTGAGCTTTCGATGCTTTCGGCAACCCTCGTGCACTTCCGAGACACACAATTTTACTTTTATTACTCCAATGCCATCTACGAACTTCTTCCCGAACTACGCCGTTGCGGGATTATCTTTTGTCTACTGCTTAGCTGTCACGTGTGTTATCGTACGTAACTAATCTGTCATTGAAGCAAAAAAAACAAAACATTTGAACATTATCCCTCGTTGAAAAACCAACCGGTTATGATTCAATTTAGAAGAATATCGCTCGGTATGAGACAGCTTTGCAATGGTGCGTATTGTTTTTCTCAATAGATAGCCGGACAAAGTATCAGAGAACCTAACCTAACCTCGTATATTCACGTTTCTTACCAGGATCGACTAGGTTGTCGTCGACTGGGAAGACAGACGTTGATGCTGACACACCTAGGATGAAAGAATTTAAGAAGAAACTTAGAGAACGAACTCCTATAGGTACATGCAACGTTTACAATTATATATTTCTCTACTTCGAGTATGGATACGCTTAAATTATTTCCGGTATAGGAAAGCTGGAAGAATTGGAAGCAGGTAAACATCCGTACCAAGAAAAGGAGCCCCTCGAACCGCATCCTAATAATACAAATCCAACGACAGGAGAAGTCGGAGGTCCACGAGGACCAGAACCCACCAGATACGGGGATTGGGAACGAAAGGGTCGAGTCTCGGATTTTTAACATAAATATATACCTCGCATAGGATCGAAAGAGGATTGTAAAAATATACAGTCTCAATTACAAATGATAATTCGATAGATCTCTGATTTAGGAATAAAGTTTTTGCTATTTTGGAAGTTAAATAAACGAAATATGATGACTTTCATAAACCAGTTTCAGCAAATATGAAGATTTTCATTTTTTGTAATACTTGATCCTTCCAGGATTTGATCATCTCCAATTCTTGATAACAAAAAAATAATACAACGGCAAAAAGAATCTTGTAATATATTGTCGAAGTATCCGTGGGAACCGAGTGAGCGCTGAGCTATTTTGTTTCTCTCATTTCTCAAAAGTCGATTAATACCTTCTTGATCTTGACAAGATTGGTTTGAAACCTATTTTTGAAATCTATTCGATTCGGTATGCTACCTGCACGGATTAATCTGGTCAGATCAGCTGTGCAGCAGCAATTGAGAAGCATCAGCAAAAGTAAGCCAAAGAATTTATCTTGGCGCTTTGTGGATACGGATTAATTTACATACAAAGGAATTGCTAATGTCAAAGAGAGAATTAAACACAAGTGGGAATGATTAGCATAATGTACGCATGACTACCTGTAGGCCTTCCGCCTTCTTTGTCTCACATGATTTGATCTAATTTTGTGTCACACAACGAACTATGTAATAGCATTTGATCTTAGAAGAATTCTCCATTTCTTTTTGTTTTGTTTTTTGAAAGCCAATGTGAGATATTTAATTGTTCAATTACCGTAGGAAATTGATTGGACTCCAGCTAATTATGTACTGCACCATGGCGTTGAAAAACTATCATTCAAAACGTGCGGAACTCTAAATTTAAGTTACGGAGCAAAGACAGTTGCTGTTCTACACATGAGAGAATGAATAATTGTTAACTAGGTAGTGTAAGAGCTGCAGAACTGCCCCAATCCGCTGACCAAAATCAAGGCAGTGGTGCAGAGCCATCGAAAAGAATGCAAGAGTTTCGTGAAAAACTAAGACTGGATCCTGTTCCAAGTAGGTGAATCATTAAAACATACTAAATGCTGCACTTAAATAAAAGCTTTTATAGTATATCCAAGTAAAGTAAACAACTCTTGTGATAAAATTTGAAAATAGTTATTTATTTCAATGAGTGACGAGAAAAGTGTTTTCTCACAAATATTGTGCACGAATATTAACAGACTAAATAATTAAATGAGGATGTAATTTGTAATGGAACCTTATTGAACGATATCTTAGATTAGTTGCGTAACGATACGAAATATACTTTCGGATGGCTTCATGGTTTCGCACCGAAACCATCACCCTAGGAGACATTAGTTTATGTGTTTCAGAATCAACAACAGTCATAATATAATATGTAAATTGTATATAAAAACCAAATTCATAATAATTTTTCGATATACAAATTTTTTTTGAACCTTCCATGTAATAGAAACAAAATTTGATAACCTGCAGGAGTATCCCCAGGCATGAGATTCGTTGATCTAATGCTCGTCGAAACAAATCCAAACACCGGAGAGTTGATTAGCGACGCTGAGAAAGATCCAACAAAATGGGGCGACTGGCAGAACGGGGGACGGGTGTCTGATTTCTGAGTCGAGGAGCTTAGTTTATATCTACATACTAACTGTTTTAGGCATTACTTCGATTCGCAGATACAAATGTATATCCAAAGTACAAGTATAGATAACAATCTCAATATTTTGTTACAAACTGAGAAAAAAAAAAGAAAAAAATGTCAATACCAATCGCAATTTTACTTTTCAATACTTACACAATTACGCACAATAATAGTACTTATTGTTAATGCGTACAAATATATATCATTCATAAATATTCTAGCGCCAATTATACTCTAGGGCGTATCAACGTTAGATGAATTTTCTTCAGCGTTAAACAACTTATAGCAACAAAAGCATAGCTATCTGAACTACCAGAAAAATTTCACTCGGGCGATAAGTTTGAATAAATAATAAGAGCCACTACCTGCTTGTACGTTTTTTTTTTTTCTCTCTCTTTTCTTGGGTAGAAGCACCAAGGTACGTACAGAGATCTTTCCTCATAAAGAATAGTTCTCAAGCAGTTAGCTAAGCAATACGATAGCCATTCAACGTTTCATACATAAAAGTAATGGCTACTTCCCGAAAGGGTATAAGCCCATCAACGGATCTGAATGAATGGTTCATACATAAGAGTTGTTAATCGGCTCGATCGAATCTAAATCTGATGCCTTCTCATTTGGCACTTTGTGTGGTACTAATACATACAATCAAATATTATTGTTGTTGCCCTAACAGATCATCATCTAGCGTTGGCAAACTCCGTAATTGTCATTCGTGGCTCATCGAATAATTATTGTATTTCCATAATGTGTATTGAAAAACACGTATAACTATAATGATTTGTTGATCGCCAGTACATCGCGCATCATCATATCTCTGAGAGTCCACAAGGCATTTACAACATTTCCATGATTACCAACTCCATTGCCAAGCCACTCAGCAGGCAGCTTTGCGACATCTGGAATTTGCGTGTTCTCAGCATTCGCGTTCATCTGCTTATCCCAATTTGATATGTAACGATTGTCTGCATTGAGACCCTCGATGTATCTGTGAATAAAAATAATTCAATTAGATCCTAAGCACGATAACAAACCAAATTTTTCGAGTACTTTACCACTGTTTCAATACGTACCTCAAGTAGGCATCAGAATGCAAAACACGACTCGGTCGAGGTGGTACGGTAATGAATACTGGCTCTGGCTGTTTAACACTTGGGACGCTGCTAGTTTGCGTTGCAGCTGCTAATGTTTCTGCAAAATAAGATTTTTCAGTGAATCACTACTACAGATAAGAATTATTGTACGGAATATTTCGATTATAGAATAAAAGTTTGTTTACGTACCAGTTTCCATTGGCGGTAGTATCGTTGGTCCCTTGGAAGGCATGTAATTTCTGGAAGATTATACAATATTCGTTTTTTAATCAAAGCAAAACCAAAAATTTCAGATATTCATAGATTCAAGATTACGACAATTTTTCATGTGAAGACAATTCGTAAAGATCGATTGTGATCATATTATAATGGAGAAAAGATCCCAGGGAACACATACTTGCTTCTTTCAGCAGGGGGAACAACTCGTCCGTTGCTTTTGAGGATATGGACCTCTTTGACATGTCTCGCGAGTCGTTGTACACTCGGGAAAGGTGGTACAGATTTTTTTGTTCGACCACAGCCACGCCACTGGCATTGAAACTCTACATCTATAAAATAGCAACATTCAACACATGCTAATGGTCACTTATAACACGTATTCATTATTTACGATTAGCGAGAAGTTGCGTATTTCAAATTCAAATCAAAGACGTGAGAATTAAGAAATGATAACCGAAAATACCAAAGATTATTTACGCAACCTTTTCGAGTACATTTTCGATTTCTGAATAAAAACAATATGGAATCTCACAAGATAATGACTGAAAGTTGGGATATCCAAACTCTAAAAACCTACCAGAACTAGCATTAGCAAAGGAAGCTTGAACGTGGCCATTTTGTTCGGCAATACAATGATCGATGCAGTCCGTCATGTCTTCGAATTGCCAGTCACATCCATCCCAGCAACATTCGAATACTTGGTCAGGCTGAGGACCGACCCCTATGACAGCTACCCCTTTGCTAACACTCTGTCCACCATCTTCGTTCATCTTAATTGCCCTCTCTTCCCATGCCTGCTTCTCTCCGGCAGGTAGTTTCCGCCACTATAACGTAAAATGTCACGCTATGCTGTTTTCCGTTTCTTTTTTATTGAAATTTTCTTTTTATTGCTTATTATTATTATTTGCAAGGGCTAAGGTTTTTCCAGCATTAATTTTCATCAAGTTTTTCAATTCGGACGACTTATTGACCAATAGAATCGAACTACTAGAAAAACCTACGAGGCTTCAAAAGAAGATGCGTGTATACATACCTGATAAGTTTATTTCAGTGAAATACAGGGAAACTGATCACGGTAAAGTATGGTTCGATTGGCGGATATTATTTGGTTTCTTAAATCTGAATAAATGGAAAACTGTTTTGTGTATCTCTCAACGATGATAAATATGTGAGATTAATTTCCCTGCATTTTATGAAAGGTGAATTCAATATGACGACCTTATAGATTGAAAACCGCATGATTTTGACAATAATAATTGATTTTTTAACATCCATAGGTGAAACGCTGATACAGATCAAAGAATCAAATCATCATAGGTTTACATTCACAATTTAGAAAATGATTTTGCTGAACCCTGAGAGAATTACAATCTGTATCAGTGTTACTATAGACATATCGAAGAAATTAAAGAGAGAAACTAAATTATTCAATATCAAATTAAATGTCATCTAAAAAATACCAAAAAAAACGGCTCTCAATTTCAAGTTATCTATCAGAAGTAAGTTACTGTTCATCTTACTGTTATTCGAAAAT
This sequence comes from Ametastegia equiseti, assembly GCA_963989295.1. Lineage (NCBI taxonomy): Eukaryota > Metazoa > Arthropoda > Insecta > Hymenoptera > Tenthredinidae > Ametastegia > Ametastegia equiseti. Next base: position 11,053,914 of record OZ022393.1, read on the forward strand.
GAAGGATCGAATTTGCAGAGTGTTCCAACAATTTGAGTTTGCCGCATAAAGAAAAAGACCATACTGTGCTTTTCTGTGAATATAGCACAGCGAGTCCCACCAACACATCTGTGTAGCGGCAGGGACAAGCTTTGGGAAATCACCCGCTGTGCCGCATTCACAAAAAATCACGGTGTGTATCTTTGCAGTTGAAATCTACAACAGTTGAGTAAACTAAAGAAGAAATAAATATCTTTGTAGAAAGTATAAAGATCAATGAGTCGGAATGGTTTGAAACACATTTTATATGGAACAATGACTATAATCATCATGCATGGATTTAAATAAAGAGATCAATCTTGAAAAAGAAATGTTTCATTTGGAATATAATTTGACACTGACGTCTCGGGTTTACTAAATTCGTTTCGAGTGTAAAAGTTTAGATATCATTTTGTTTTTTGAAGACAAATTTGCTAAATAATAAATGCAGTTACAGCCACCTTGGTCACCATATACATATATATATACAGGGAGAATTCGTGCCGTCCGAACAGATCGAACCGCGTTGAGGCGGCCGCGCGTCAAATTCGGCAATTGTTTCAACAGTTTTCTGATCCTTGATTGGCTGTTTCTTGAAAACAATTGCCGTTTCTGGACTCGTGGCCGCCTCAACGCGGTTCGATCTGTTCGGACGGCACGAATTCACCCTGTATACCTATAAAGGCGAATTACATCTTCTTTAGAACCCTCTATACAAAGAAACTAAAAACCAATAATAAAAAAGAAGAAAGTACCTCGTTGCCAACAATTCTGCTAATCTCCCCAAACGACGATTCGGGATTGTTTTGCGTAATCTGCGTTCGCATTTTACTTGAATACAAAATATAGCCCGTAACTAATTTCTTACCAGTGGCTTTCTAAACAGAAGAAAAAAACACAAATTATAATGTCACCGTATTACAAATAAACATCGCTTCTTGGTACACCTTTAAAAACAAGAAAACAAAACGACATAAACTATTCATCGAGCTAAGGATACGAGAAAAAGATAATTAAATAGTGCAAAAAAATTAATGACATAATTTATTCAATAATTAAACATTGAAAAAATGAAAATTGAACAAAAAAAAAGAAAAAAAAATAATATATGCTGGCATATTTCTGTAAATTAAAAATAACATCAAATTATAAATAAAATATGTATATAAGAAAATCGTTAGGCTAATGATTCTGTACACAGCGTACCTTTTTAGCTGAAACTGGTGTTTGAACGTTTGAAAGAATCGGTTGCGCCTCAGCTGAGCCAACGGATGGCGGTCCACCAGCATCCATGCTATCCTCTCCGACTCCAACACCGACTCCTATTCCAACTCCTAATCCGACTCCCATGCTTAACACATCGGATTCCAGCTTCGGTAGTAGCGGTGATGCTTCCTATACCATTTACGTTATGTTATGTTAAGTTGGCTATTGCCTCATACAAAGTTCGAGTCCAAAAATTCAAATTTTCCATTGGAAGTTCGAGAATTTTGTGTTCCATATCCTCAATGCTTTTGAGAAGATATTGTGGCACTGGATAAGAAACGATTGACTAATTGCTGTACCATTTAATCATCGCTACACGTAGATCTTGATTTGCAAAGACAAATTGGCGTGGTTTATGATACTTGACTGATGAGATCTGATAATTAATGATAGGCGTTGAAGCAAGTGGGGTAACAAATTGATTCGAGCATCTTCGAAATTTTTGTGTTGTTTGACTAGCTACAATTAAATATACCTAATTTCAGTCGATTTATTGATATTTGCAACTGAGAACGAATATAATAAAATGATAAATACATCGGTGGGTCATCGAAGAATGGGAAAATAACGTAGAATTTATGATTTTGTGAGAAACTCAAAAGTCCAGGACTGAAAACGAATATGTAGCGTGTTTGTAGTAGCTTATAACAATAATTCTGTTAAGTAAATAGTATATGAACCCGTTATTAGTGTTAATAACATTAGGTATATCCTTCGAGAGTTTTGCCCTAAAATGCCTGGAAACCTGAGGTACAATTAATATGAAGTCCACGATTTCACAAATGGAAAAATACGCCACATGCTATGATAGGCTGTGCATAATTTCATTTATAATAACACAAGTCTCGTATGCGCTGCCCCAAAACTGAAAAGGCATTGTAAATTAATGCATTATGTTGTAATGTTAATAACACATACATCTCTGCACATGGTATATACAGTATGTTAAAATAACAGAATGTAAACATTAAAAATGAAATAAAAAATGCGAATATGCCGGCATAAAAATAAGACCCATGCATAATTAAGGAACACAGAATAATGTATACTCATGCTAAAAACCATGAACATGATAAATTCGCAGCTATTGTGAAATGCAAAAGCCTGCGTCGCTCGATTATTCAGATAATTCAATGATTTCGTTTATGAGTCAAAACTCGATGAATTTATTTCCTTTTTGATAGCATGAGTTTATAGGCTTACTCTGTGATAAATATATATACAACATATGTATGTACAAACTAAGAGAAAGAAAACATGCATGTATGGTATATATTTGGTAAAACGATATTGCTCGAAAATAATTGACCACATTTTATAAACGTAGAGTATTAATTACCATTTCAAAATGAGCTGTGGCAGGTATAACTGCCTTGACTTGGATTTGAGCCTGAGCCACCTCGCTTGGCACCTATAACACACATGTCACATGCAAAGCAATCATTTTCAAGTTAGTGGGCGAACATACAGATATCGAAAATACCACGGTATTTGAAAAATTATCTTGTGCACGACTAGTAACAAATTAAGAGTTTCAAATATTTATCCATATCGTTTATTTACTTTAGGAGGGTTGATCGGCCTCCGGAAGAAATATATTTCGTCGTCCGTCACCACCGATGTATGATTGAACTTTTTCAAACCCTCAGGCCCAAGTTTTCTCATCAAATTTTTACCCTCGTCGTAAGTTGATTCACATATGAATACGTCGTCTTCTGGAATTTCCGTTGGTCTACCTGCGATAAAAGAGGACTCATATGATAAAACAATAAATCAACATTCTCACATTTCAGTTCAATTTTCATTACTCAAATGTATTTGAATATTTCCTGTTTCACCTCGGTTCTAGACCTAAATATACTTACTACATACATATTCGCCGTAATCAAGTACAGCGCATTTTCCAACGATAGCAACAATAGGGTGAGTTCCGTCAACGGTAGATAAAAATAATTCCTGTTTGTAAAACAGTTTAGTAGGAGCGTGAGGTATTTCTGGTGGCATTAATAGCCAAGGTCCCTTGAAGAAGCACTTTCCACTGAAAAATTATATGAATACCTTGTAATCATTCCGGAGATTGAATAGGAGCGGAGTAGTTTGTCAGATATTCATATCTGCAATTATTATTCTCGCATCGTAGAAAGAGGAAAAGTGTTCTACTCACTCTTTGGTAGACCACAAGGCATCGACCTGTGATATTTGCTGCCTACCTCCATCCGTTGCCACATAAACAAAGTCACCGGTTTTGATAGGTCCCACGCAAGTATTGTACTGTTCGTAATATGTATTCTCCGTGTCGTCTGGATTGAATGTTATCACGTTCTATAATGTGAGCAGGAAGATTAGATAAGGTTTCATGGATAAGTGTTGAATTCGAGCATGGAATTCGTCACTGTTACATAAGATAAATTCATTTCACCTAAAATCCTGCTACTGGGATAAAATCAGACCAATGAATACTTTCAGGTGATGAAAATGAAAAACCACTCCGAATCACAACTAATTCATGCATGCACAAAGAAAGCTTTTTGGATAAACAGTTATGAAATATATTTATATTAAAATCGAATCAGCGAAATTTCAAGCTTCAAAAACTGCCTAAGGGAGATTTAAACTGGCTTCGCAAAAGAATTCACAAAAATATTTCAGTATCTAGTGGGAGATCCCGATTCAATTACCCACCGGTTTTTCCTTTTCAATAAGCTTCTCTCCTTCTTCTAATTCGGCGATCTCTTCTTTGTGCTTCTCGAGTCGTTCTTTATAAACAGAAACTACACGTTTTGTTTCTAGGGCTCTATCCCTAGGAACTAATTTCAGATGATCAGGATCGAAGTTCCATACTTTAATTTTCTTGAAGGCCCTTGCCTTGGTAGAATAGCGAGATTCGCAAACGTATACATCTTTCTCAGGAAAACCTTCCGGTCGCATTCTGAAATAGTCTTTAACGCTCAGAACGCAACATCGCCCAGCGACCTTAGTCAGAGGTACAGCGAGGTGAGAATCGCTCTTGAACAACTCCTTTTCTATGAACTTTCTAGATGCTACATGGTACGTTTCACTTGGTCTATAAAATACATTTCCATAAAGCATTTGCTGGCCTTCAGCATTCGTCCATAAGCGTTCTATCAGTATAACGCTCAATTCCATTCCGCGTTCCGTTGGTTCAACGTAAGCAAAATCACCGGCTCTGTACACCTCTTGATTAAAACTCATTGTCGGACCGCCGTCGCTAGCGCTGCTTCCAACGCTACTGGAGTTACCGACGTCCTGGAATATTTTAGCTTTTGTTATTGCCCATTTTCTCATCTGATAAACAGTTTCCTCAGTCGAGGAAAGACTTCGAAAACAAACATTTTGACACGGCCAATCTTTTCTCAGTTTTTAATTTAATCGAATAAAAATAATCAGATATTCCCTCGAGCAAAATTCAAATATCGTTAGTGTGTTGAAGAAAAATATTAATGTTCTGTTGCAAAAGTGGATTGAAAAGTTGAACACAGTACCAAAAGAAAGATCAAATTGAGAAGACTGGAAACAGTAGTTGAGAAAAAATTCCCGAGAATTAATAGGATTTCCAGAATATTCACGAACTGCGAACAGCCAGATTATCTGAATTTGGCTGGGAGCAATGTTTGTTCGCATTTTTTACACCAAGTTAAAAAATGAAAAATCTGTTATTGATAAAATTTTAGCCACGTCACTCCTTAAGAGTAGACTTTGGTGAAATATTGATGAAACCCATTTTATGATTTTTTCAATTCCTAACAAAAGTCGAATAAAAAATTCCTTGCAACAAAACCTAGAAAGCGGTAGTATGTGGAACATTGATGCTTTTTCTGAACATACATATCAGCATTATCTAAGTTTTGTTGCAAGGAGTGTTTTGATCGAATTTTTGGAGCATTAAAGAATAAAAGAATGAATTAGTTGTACCCGAATTTCACCAAAGTCTCCTTAAAGCTGAGTTAAAAACAAATCAATGGTATTTTACCTTAACATCATTAGCATCACAGCTCTCTTCTTCTTGTGGCAAAGACAACTCCTGTTGAAGTTTCGAGCGTTTTAGTTCAGCGACTTGTGCTGATAGGTCTAAAAGCGTGTAATTAAGGGCTGGAGAGTGGAGAAGGTCTCCGCTCCGAGTGACGTCATCACGTGTGCGAAGGAAGAATGCCTGAAGTTCGACACTGTCTTCAAATGGCTGAGAATCGCTACGAGACAATTTTCGTGCCCGTTCCAAACACGTAAAGACGTCCTCTTGGAATCTGTCCAATCTTTTATAGGCTCCTCGGTCCAATCGACGCTTTATCAAGTCCAAAGACAGCCCGCGGACTCTGAAAATAACAATAATTTTCATAGTTGGGTATTTTTGGTCAAAACTGATCATCGTCTAGATTTATCAATTTTAATTTTCAGAATAATTTAACCAGCATACTTTTTCCCATCGACAATATCGTGCTCGGGAAGTTCAGCCATGGAATCTGAATAACACCGGCCTTCCTCATCCTGGTGATTGTATAAAGCGGTAAATATAGTGGCCAATATTTCCTGAACTGCAGCACCAACGTCGGGAACGCTTTCGTCATCTTCGCTGAGCTGTACTTTATTTTGCAGTACTAATCGCTGTAGAATTAACGCGTCCTGTAAGATATAATAATGGAATAAATTAAATGGTTTACTTATTTGTTTCCATTCGTTGCAAGAGTTAGAGGTAGCGGATAAAGACAAACCTTGTATATTTGAGAATCTGGTTCGTTATATTTGCACGCGTTGTCAAACATGAGAATGAAGTCAGAAACTAGATCGTCGAGGCTATCGTATCCGTTGTTTTTCAAAGTTGCAGCGATCTTTTCCATATTCATAGGCTGCTTGATGACCTCGTAGTAGTCTGGGTACTCGTTTTTATTCGGTAATTTCATGAATATTTGGGATAACTGTCTTCCCTTGGCATCGTGGTATTCTTTTATCGTATCGTACATTGTTCGTAATTTTTGAACGTGTAATGGCACGACTTTTTTAGGTCTCCTGGAACAAAAATCATCGGATCAAATATAAGAATGGTCTATGTAAATTCAACCATTAGAACTTTTTTTTTTGTGAAGAATTTAAGGATATTACATACCCTACGTTTCTCGTCGGCGTGGATGCCGTAGATTTTACCGGTTTCACAGAATCCGGCAGAGGCCCCAATTCTTTTACTTTGTCCATCAGTACCTTCTCCAATATGTTGGCATCTTCGTAGATGAGCGACCCCTCTTCGTTATATTGACGACAATTGTTAAACATCAACTATAAAAATGATTTTCCAAGTTTGAAAATTGTTTCAATGGAGCCGACGCACGTATTTTTAACAACAATCTTATTTTATTATTCTAACATACTGTCTTCACATTGTTGAAACATCTTCGGCGTGAAATCGATCAATTGGATATCCACATTTTCATTGAAATGAATATATTATAAGTATGGTGAATAGTCTACCTTAAAATCGGCGATCAGTTCATTTTCATTTTGGTACTTTTCAGCTTTAATGTTAGCTTCGATACCAAGCATGTCAATGGGCTCTTGAATGACTTGATAATAGTCAGGATATAATTTCTTGGACGGTTTTTCCATGAACATGAGCATAGGCTGTCTACCATCTTCGCACTGCAACCCCATCGCATGTGTTACATTGATTGTTACAAGTATGAACGCAATAAATTGGAAGTACTTACAACGTATTCCATCACGCATTTAACAAGAACGTGCAATCTCTTCTTCAATGGCATATTGTCCTTGTATTTTCCTCTTGTTAGTACGTTCGATGCACGTTTTATCAACTTCGGTTGCTGCAAGTTGTTTTCTGAATCGCTGTCCGACTCTGAATCCTAAAAATAATTCACCGAATTACTTTACGTCGAACAGATTTTATTAATACATCTTATACGATAATTTATCATAGAAATAATGAGAAGGAACATAAAATAAGAAATCAAAATTACAGGTTTTGTTCACCTGATCAAATTCTAGAAGTTCTTGCACCTTTTCCTGCATAATCTTCTGTAACTTTGCAGCACACTGTAAAAATGTCTGAATGAATTTGTTTTCTATTACATATTATCTAGTTTAAATAAGGCAATTTTTATTATAGCATTTACCTTATACAATCGAGAAGTATGAACGTTATATTTCTTAGCATTCTCAAACATGATATTCATGTCACCAGCTACTTCGCTCACAGTGCCATATTCTCCCTTCTATAAAAACAAAGATTACAGTGTCAAAGTATGAAAAAATATCACTCCACTTTTAGAAGACATTCTCCAACTGTGTCAGAAAGTAAGCTCTCAATTCTATCTTACCTTTATTTTTGTCCGTATCTGATATAGAGATATCGGATTCTTAATCGCTTTATAATAGTCGGGATATAATCGCTTGGATGGTAATTTCCAGTAGTATTCGCTCATTCTCACACCTAAATATGTACAAATGAATTTCTTATTACAATTATTCAGAGAAACTTGAAACAAGTTATAATACTTGAATTATTAAACATTTTTTGACGTTCGAAACACAAGTTATTACCTTAGAATATGAATTGATTTGATATATACTCTTTATTGACAATACCTTGGCTGTTTGGAGCAGTTTTTATTGTTTGAAAAAGCTGCCACTGTGGATTGTCAGATTCTTCTCCGTCATTAGCGTCTTCCTCTTCGTCGTCACTTTCATCCTCGTCTTCATCTGGAAGAGCTGCGGTTGTTGCTACAAGAGATTGACCGGCACTTCTTCCTCTTTTACTTCTAGTAGATGTGGCGGTGGAAGTAATTTTTGGCAACATGTTAGTGCCGCTGGATTCCTGCTTTTTAGCAGCAGACACGATGATCTTTTTCAGCAACTTTGCATCCTTGTATATTTGTGAGCCTGGCTCGTTGAACTGACAAGCGTTACGACACATCAACATCAGATCTCTCTCCATTTCGATCAGCCCTGCGTATGCCCCTTCCTGTATCCTCCGTGCGATTGTTTTCAAGTCCACGGGGTTCTCAATCACCTCGTAATACTCCGGGTAAAGCTAAAATCGAATTTCGAATAGCATTTGGTAGGCAAAACTGTATAATTGATGCATCACAGAATGGTAATCAGACAGAAAAACTGAAAAACGAGTGAAAACACCCGTTACTATTTCAGGATTAGAACCAAGATTGCGAATTTCAGTCTAAATAGAAACCTTTTTTGATGGTCTGAGTTGGAAAGGAGTATGCAGTGGTCTGTTGTTGTCTTGCGGATCGGTCGCGGTCATAACTGCAGCGAATAAATCCTCGTACGGTTGCATAGACTCCTCATCAGGATTGGTAGAGCTCTCAGAAGTATCCTCAGCATCATCTTGTCGAGTGTTTACTTTCCTAGCCTGCGCCAGGTTTAAAAACACATTTAATTCGCACGAATTAGGGCTTCATAATTTCGTTATTATCTTACCAGTCTGCCAACCTTAAGAATTATTTTCCCCTTCGGTTCAGAATCCTCGTACTCATCCATTATGCGATTTTTAGTACTCAGACACAACTCCCAAAGTTCTGTAGCGTCTTTGTACTCCGGAGATGTTCGCTGCGTAATATAAATATGAAATAAAAAAAATTGAATTGAAATAGAAATTTGGAATACTTTGAATGGAAAATAAACCAAATCTTCTCAGTATATAAGAAATTGATCTCAATTTATCTATTCGCATGAGAGTCGAAAATTGATCGAATAATGAATACAATCTGTACAAGAAGAAAGGAAGTGAGCTCACCATGTAGAAAGCCTTGGCGTTATTGACCATGAGTTGAATATCAGCAGCAAGATCATCCATGTCTCTATATTCGTCGGTCTTCAGTTTTTGTTGAACTTTCAATAGATCAATGGGATTTGTGACGACTTCGTAGTACCCCGGTTCCTGTCGCCGTTTTGGTACGCGTATAAAAGCGTCGCAGAGCAATGTTCCATCCTCTCTTTTTTGGCTGCGGAGTACGTCGTACAATTGCTGGCAGAGATCGCTCTGAATAATGAGATTAGAAAGTAGTTGAATTATTTGTGATTTGTGATTGAATCATTTTTCATGGCCCCTGACTAGGAGAAAACTGTTCGCATAATTCTTGACTGAAAATAGCTACAACGAAATAAGCGCGATTGTTGAAAAAAATAACAATCTGTGTATCGTATCATGAACAATGAATAACGAAAGAAGCAATGATTGTTTGAGTTTTTTTCAGTTGTCAAAAAAAGCGACGATTTTCAATGGCAAAATACTTACCGGATCTAATTTCCGCCTTCGTTTAGTTGGTTCTGGCTGTACATCGTCGGGATCATCTTCAGTGCCTCGACTCGCAACCGAAGAAGTTCTCCGGCGTTTGTTCATCGTTTAGAAACTGTAAAGCGTAATGAAATTATTGTTTATTTCTAGGTTGTGAGTACCGTGTCGCCATATTACGGAGTAGATCGTATACCTGAACTGGTGCCGAGTAGTTTTGTCAAAAACTAGAAGCGGGTTGACGTCTGGTCAATTAATAACATCTGAGAAAGTATCGAGGGAATAATTTATCGCTAAAAAATCACTAACTCTTTCTCTTCTTTGTGCATAAAAAATTACGTGTGAAAGTACGTTGGTTTAATAGCAAATTATGATTAACGCTATTTGTCAAGAGTTTATAAACTCGTCGGTGGACGCCATGCGTATAAATTTAATGCCTAGAAGATGTGGCGGGGACTCGGGGAGAGAAATAAACGCCGCTTTTCATTCGAACGACGTAACTCGACTATCGGTCACTGCGGTTGGATTTGACGAATCACGTTGCTTCGGTCGTTCTACATTTAAGCAACGCCACGCGACATACAAGACACGAAGGAATGTGATTGGTCAGATCCAATCGCGGCGACCAATGATATCATTTGTGTCGAGTTGAGTCGTGGAAAAGAGCCGAGTCGCTTTAATGGAAAGTGACCAATATCCCAGTCGCGGGAATACCGTTGTCTAACTAATTAGCTAACTATGAATGCGTTTCAACAACCAATGAGATGCTTACTTGCACCAAATTGGACAACGGCAATTCAGCGGCAAATATGAATTTTTATCCAAAATGAACAGAGCGTCGCCGTTGAGTGGAAAATATTAATAAATTTCCAATATTGCAGATTAGCAGAAGCAGACTTTAGCTTTCTACTGAGTTAATGAAGAATAGAATCCTCCGTCTAGAGGGAAATTATAGAGTAAATGATTGAGTATTGCCTCGATTTTTAATATAAGGCGGAACTGAACATTATACGTATCAGCCACATCTTTAGTTTGTTATAGAAGAAAACTTTATTGCAAAACAATTCGAAGTTTCATTCGAGGACCTCGATGTAATGATTTGATTAAACGCTGCGAAATGAGTAAATAATAATTTCACTAATGTAAATCAGATGTCTATAATTGATACATTTATACAGTTCTTATACGTAGAGTATGCATATAATAACTAAGCTATTGATTCAACAGTCAACAATTGCACGTAAAAAATAGTTATGGTATCCCTAATGATTTATTTATATTTGAGAGAGATAAAATTAGTGAAATGAATAAAGTACAATGCCATAACAATGCAAAATCGCCTTTCATATTATACAATTATAAGTGGATCTAACTGCTGATTAAATACACAAAGTTTTATTTTAAATGATTCTAGTTTCATTATACTGTGTTATATAGTAACTCTCACAGTTCTGAACACTTCAAGGTTACAGAAAATAATTGCAAAATCCTAGAATATTCAGATATCTAGTTTATAATCATAAAAACTGATATTCGGTGGTACTCTTCTCTCGCCAAAAAACATTACAATCTTCAATCTCATCACCTTATATTCAAAGTCTGGCTAGTTCCACTGACGTTCCCTGGTATATAATCTTCATCAAGTTTCAATTGATATGATAAAAGTCACTTCAAACTAGGTTTTAGATTTTTTTTTGTAAAGGGAAATCATAGGAGGAAGGGAAAAGAGTTTTCTCAAGTTACTGTAACCTTTGCGCTCAGTTGCTTTGAGTATATCTACAGCCATGACTAGATCCCTTTTCGAAAAACTATGTCTTTTCTTTATTATATCAGAATTTCTGATCTGTAATTCCAAAAACCACTTCTGAATATTCGATAGATTATTATTAGAGAGACATTCTTTTCTATAGAACGTTGTCAATGCTTGAGCTCTACTCTTCTGACTTTCGGAAAGTTTCTCTCTCAAGTGGCTGATATATGTCAACATTGCTGTTTCTGTTGGCGTTACCTTGTTCTTGTTTATCCCGAAGCGTTTACACAGCTCGTCATATTTGACATCACTTTTGCGAATTTCCGTTTCCTCTTTGATACTTCCTACCAAACTGTCGATAGCCGAATCAACTGTATTTTCATTCTTTGCGACTGTTAGACTAGGCTTTGAATCGATAATTGGATTTTTCGACAAAAGGTTACTTTTCTGCGGGCAAACACTCTGCGCTTTCAATTTACTATCAAATTTAAGCTCAACGTTCATGCCGCCTTTGGCCAAGGTGAGAATCTTGGAGCTATTCACTTTTCCAGATTCAGATATTGTCCTAATTGAATCAGGTTTATTGACCACACGAGGTTGTTTGACTGATTGGAAGTCCTTTTTCAAATCTCGATCATTTTTTGCTGAATTTCCTCCTGATGAGTGTGCAAGTGTTGCGGTCCCTCCGCTCAACATACTACGAATATCCAAAGGATCTTTTTCCAGGACATTCTCCATATCAAAGTCCTCGTCATCATAATTGCAATTCAATTTATTTTCGCCAAACTGCGCCTCCTCTGATCCATCCATTTCATCAACCGTACAACTCCTGACGTCAACAATTTTTGGCTGTGATATTACCGAACCGGCGGACTGTGTTTTCAGTAAATTTGATTTAGAATCCAACTTCCAATGGTCTAATGGAATCAGCTTAATTTTAGTTCCAGTTTGCCCAATGCTGGCCATATTTTTGTAACCTTTCAGAACAAGATGTACTCGTTTCTTTGGCTTGGCATCCGTGATGGTAATCAATTGTTTGTTTACATTATCAACTTCTGGAACAATAGCTAGCGGAGCTATCGCAGGGCTTTTATCTCTGCTCTCAGCCGTAGAACTAGGTGTTGTTTTCTTTTTTGAATTCGGACTTTCCCCAAGCTCTTCCTCTAGTTTGAGAACTTTTCTCTTCGTCAGTGTTGAGAGATTAGGTTTCAAATTCTTAACCCCTGCATTTGGAGAATTCTTAACTCCTGTGTGAGGAGGAGGAGTCGGAATGGTGCTTACAGGAGCTAAAGTATTCCGTGTGATGTTTGAAAACTTGCCAAGGGGAATGAGCTTCCCCATCACCTGCCCAACTTCGTTTTTTACAAAAGTTGTCGATTGCTTGTTCAGCTGATTTATTGGCAGAGCTAATGGCGGAGGTTCGACGCTCCGCTTTAACGAAACAATTTTATTCTTGTTTTGCGTTGGGGTTATTGTTAACTGATTGCCGTCCATTCTGAGAGGTATCGTTCTCTGTTCCATATTCATAGTACCATCCTTCAACTTAATTGGAGTCGAAAGAATAAGCACCCTTTGATTGGATGGAGAGGATTTTGTCCGTTGGCCTTGTCGGTTTACTATTTGATGAAATTGCGGCACTTTAGGATTCGAGAGACTTGCATTTGCCGATTTCTGAGGCATTCTGATAAGTTATTCTTTGAGGGTTGGAAGTATGCTGCAAGAATGACAAAAGATATTCTCATTACAAAGATTAGCCAGATGAATCTATGCCATATATTTTAAAAATACAGGTAAAAAAATATATTCAAAGAGTTTTACTGCGGATGGCCATGCACAAGAAATTTGGATATTTCGTGGATTATTTTAATAGTGGCTAACCTTAAGCCAACGCCATGTAAACAAACCACAAAGCGACGATAGTTCATTTTAGCAGCCATGAATTATTCTTTTTTGTTGTTATTATTGTTTTTTAAAACCTCGGGGATTCACATCTGTCAATTCATGCCTGTGATTCAGTTGCTTAAATAAATTTCGGTCAATAGAAAAAAGATTCACGAATCCAACATGATATTAAGATTGAGTCAATTACGTGATTTCACTACTTTCCGCATTACAAATTGTATCATATAAAAATGTACAATTACGTGTTGTCCAGAAGACTTGGGTTGTGTATGGTGGAGTCTACGACGAAGACGCATGCGCTCTGGATTGCCCTCTTCTTGTTTCATAGGCTGAAGAAAAATCCAAAAATTGAATCACAAGTATTAAAGGTGATTTTCCAACTGAGGAGCTGATTAACTATTATTTATATCGAGGTTATTAATTTCACAGCAAAATCGCTTCTCTTTCCGAGTGCAACGATCCGCAACTGCGACTTGATCCAATAATTCGGTGCCAGCCAATTGCAGAACGAGCCTACATTAGCGTCGATAACAAGTCTCCGCTCATTGGCTGGGAGATGAAAATTACTGAGAAGATGGAGTAGCGAATGGATCCGCAGATTTTTATTGGTTAATGCTAGTTGGTCGCGACCAATCAGACTCTACGACATTCTACGTACTACAATTTATTTGCCCTATTTCCAAAGTCAATTTCCCGTGTCCCCGGACGATTCAAATATGTATAGTCTTTCAACTGAAATTTAATTTCATCATTTTAAGACTACTCTGTTATAAAATACTTGAATAATTGAGACGGCTTGCGGAACATAAGCTATCTTGCGTTGTTCTTTGATTTTTATAACACAGAATCCTGCACTTGAGTTGTAAATTACTTTCTTTCGCATCTTCAATATTCAACTATTCAAGAAAATCTACGGACTTTTCGAAAATTTTGGTTACTTCAAGGGCCGGAAACATTATAAGCCGGTTGAGATCAGAACAAAAGAACGAAAATTTGATTATACTAACACAATGATTGAATTTCGTTTCTCAACCACGAGATCAGAAAACCGGTTCTCGTTATTTACGTTATTATACGTATGAAAATTTATCACTACATTGTATAGACATAAGAGTTAAATAACGGCCAGTACTCATAAAGATCAGTGCCAGTACTAGGTATGCCACTTTCAACTATTTTAAATTTCTAACATGCTGATGTGAGTCTTGATATACATATACATAATCACGTACCAGTGTGACCATGCCGAATAGACGCGAGGTGAAAGTGAACGATATACAAGCAAAGAATGAGTTCCAGGCTGGAATGTAGTATACATATTATTTATATTTTAGGGATCGAAGCTTCTGTTCAAATTCTTATCCATTTACAATAAATAATTTCATCATTTTATAAACATTTCACGGGATCAAAAGATTTTCAGCTTCTCCATCAAACAGGTTCATATGGTGGTATAATAGTGTGACACAACACATCCGCAGATATCGATTGCCCTCGAGAATATTTATGTAAAATATATTGGAAATTATTTCGGATGTATACAAGGTTGAGAAATCAATTCTTCAGTACATTTTTTAAAAACATTTTATTTCATCTGGAAAGATATCCAGGTACTTGATATTCCTAGTTTTCTTGCTTGGGCTCAGGATCTTCAGATTCACCAGACATCTCAGCTGCAACTTGGCTCTTCTTGAAAGCATGAAAGTTGTACCTCGGAAGTGGTAACTTCAAACAGGTTCCAGCTCCTCCCAATACCATGGTAGATATATCAAAATGGGACAGAGCTCACTCAGTGCTGTTATGTCTCCAGGAAATATCTTCGTTTCTTTAGTTGCAGCTACGCACTCGGAATACCAACAGCATACTTATTAGGAACATTGGATTAGACCAACTTTGTTTCAAGCATGATGAGCGGGGCATTCATTGCTGAGTTGATACAGAAAAAGATTATTTATATTCATCTCACTAAAATGTTGCATGCATCAAATACAATATTCAACACTCAAGAAAGTTCTTTTAGAATTTCAAGTTATTTCCAATGTAAATAATGAGCATAAAAAATAAATCTTTCAACCAATTTTATCATGTATTCTGTTTTGAAAATATGAGTCACCTTTGAAACAGCGCGGTTCACATTTTATACTTTACCACTTCTCTGAAATAAGATGAAGTCTTGGTCCCTGTAGGCTCATGGAACTGGAAGACTAGATACTCCGCACATCCTCCCCCCATCGGAGGAACTTCAAAGTACACCTTGCGGAATGTTCTGTTTGCGTGTACCAAACAGTTGCCGTTGAAGAATTGTCCTTAAAAGGACAGATTTTGCACTTTGGTGCATTTCACATTACGTGAAAGTTCAATACGTTCTTTGCAAAGAATCATTTGCGGGCCCTAAAAAGGGCCCTAAAGGAAACGGGATACAGAGGGATATGGATACCGGGTACATAAAAGCAATATAGTTGGGATAAATTGGGATAGGATTAATGTTTTCAAATGAACTTTTTGGGAAATGGGAGAGTTGGAAAATATTTTTATGAGTATGTTTATTTTAAACGATGCAGTTTGTTGAAAGTCAGGGATAAGGGATAGTTTTTTGGTAAAGTGATAGGTAGATGCTAGCAGATATTATTGTGTAAAAATGTAATTTGTCTTTGGATAATAGGTTGTTTTTGTGTCCGTAAATCATGTATATCATAATTGGGTGTAGTAATGAAGCTTTGAGAGATGCAGATGCTCAATTTCCAACTTCACATCAGTTCCAAGTAGTAAACGAAGAAGCGGTTGGATCCTGTAGTTGATATAGTTTCTTCAGAATGTGTTTGTCGCCTTGCCAAACATGTGCTTTTATTATTGGAGTTTGAAATGCCCATTTTCTTCTGACATACTTTCAGGCAAAAATGATGGATAACTATCAAGTTTATGACTAACTTATTTGTAGACTTTAGTCAGATGAAAAATGTTTTCTTCGGTTGTATTGTATTTTATGTAGATAATAAACAGTTTGAGATCAGTGCTTTTGTAATATTTAAATAACACGAAATTCCTTTTCACTTTCATTCGTACATTATATCAATTTGTGATGTTCGTTGAATCCTGAGCATACTACGAAAATGCTTGAATGCGTTCAACGGTGGTTTCAGATATATATATATGCAGCAAGTTGTAGAGCAGTTGAATTTCTTGGAATATTAATTTAATATTGCACGACGTCGGTGGAAGACACTTGCTGCTTTTCATGGTTCACTTGCGACCTATTACGTCTCTTATTATACAATTTTTTTATCAATGTTTTTTTTTTTTTTTTTGTAGCTTTTCAAAGCCATGTTTTCTATACATTTTCTTAGAAAGTGTCATTGCAAGTGGCCTGTGAAAAGTATTCGGCGTGAACACTTTTAAACGCGGGACTGCTTTTTTTATATATGTTTGCGAATCCCACGAATACAGGCGCATATTGATTCCACTAAACACTCTTGTTTTCCTCTGCCCTTCCACGTGTATTCTATAGATATACATTAGGTGCTTTGCGTTGTATTATGTAAATCCTTAAATTATGGCCTTTTTGGATCACACTCTTCGATTCAACACTGAATTCTGTAAATGTTCCTCAACAACTTGCGATTCAAATCAATTCCATTCTTCAAGATTTAATTATATATAATTTATTTTTTTTTTGAAAATAATGAGTTTCTTTTATTTACGACCTTTTAAATTTATTGTGTTACGCTTAGCGTTATTAAACGGTGCTGTTTGTTATCACCTGCCTGCTGCTTATGTGGCAGTGCATGGAACGTTCTTGCGTATTGGTGAAATACTTAGATTTAAGTATCAACTATGTTATAAAATATTCCTTATTCTTAAACTTCCAGGGAGTATTTGTTCTATTTTCCAATAATTCTGGTAAAAATACTTTTGGTTCAGCAGTCTTGTACAAAACATTGTCTTAAGTCTAAGATATAACTTTCTCATGTGACTTGTATTGATATTCATTCACGTTCATGGTAGTTAAATAAACGGTAGAAGGATATTCTACTTTTATAAAATTGTTTAGGGACATTTCAGGTAATTTTTTCAGGAAATGTTCCATCAAAGACATAGTCTCTTCCTTTTCTTCTTCTTGTTTGATAACTTTAGCTGGTGTTGAAGATATTTTTTTCGTCTTCCAGTCATAAATGAATTTTAAAATATATTTATATATATATATATATTGTACAGGGCAGAACTTAATCAGTTTCGTTGCTATTCTGACGTTGTGAAATCTGTATTGAAGAAATGTAAATTCGTGTACCAATATAGGTTTAACATAGGTTTAATTTTTGTAATTTTCAGCCGGTATTTATGTTTTGCAAACAAGAATCGTCCAATATTGTAGATTAGTAGCATTCCAATACAGGCTTGATCCAGCGAATGTTGCGCCAATTCGTTTTTTACTCAAGAACGCAGAATTTCCATACCAATGTAAAGCACGCGCCGCGCAAACACAGAAGTACTGTTTTATGCGCAAAACAATGCGATGCGCCTGCGGCCTTCATACTTGCGCGTAACGAGCCTCCCGACTTGCGTCTTCATAATTTATGAACTTGTCTTCTCTCCTTGTGCCTTTTCTTCTCTTTTCCATCCTCTTCTTATCTTCCAGATTCTTGACTTGACGATCTTGCTTTACAAATTTGGTATTTTACATTCATGTATACATATATACATAGATATATATAAAATATACACAGAATTTTGCTTATCCAAATATTTGCGAATCTTGACATAAAGTTCATAAATAAAACAAAAAATATAATAAACGAAGTCACGGAAGAGATTAGTTTGAAACAAAAGTTTGCAATATAAAGTGATTCAAAACATGTTCTGGATTATTTTTGTTCCTTCAAAGAAACGGTTATTTTTTTTTTTTTTTCTTGAATACCACAAAACACGTGTTAATAACGGACTATGCTACTCAAACAATGCTCTGTACAGTGACAATCTCTCAAAACAAAATGCTTTCGTACATATTAGAAGTATTGGAAATAAAAAAAAAAATAAAATAAAAAGAACTTAGCTAAGCGTTGAATGTACTTATGTATGTAGCACAGAGTGATCCACATTTTAAATTCGCAATATAAATTATCGATCACTCTTACAAATGTTGACTGTATTTTTGTGGATATATCCCTGAATGTTTCAAGAATACGTCCTCACACAAGAACATCACATATAACATGTATGTAAATATATATAGCATATATTTTAATGTATATATAGATATATATATATTACAGAATCAAATCTTTATTACTAAAATAATCAGTACGTTGCCTATTGCGCAGCAGGCAAGAAACCCTTGTTTCACCTTACTTAAAGCTTCTTAATCTTATTTGTAAACAGGTCGGTGTACATAAAGTTAATTATTTCAATTCACGATGAGATATACATGACATCGTTATTTTGGTTGATTTGTCTTCATTTTAGCGGTATTTTAAAATATATATATACGTTTGCACTCAAAATGTAAAAGCAAATAAAATCTATTTGTTCCAAAAAAAGTGGCTAAAAATAAACATACTATGGGAGAAAAAACGAAAATTATTTTAAAACTGTTCCTTCTATAAAATCTCTTACATACATACGCTCGTTATTTTCAGAATTCAGTTTTGGAACATACAACGTCTTCGATATATATATATTTTTGGAAATGTTGTTCTGAATCTAAAACCACAGTTTTCACCTCAAACTTAATCTAGATTTAATGCTTATATGATAACCAGTGTATTGTGAGAGAAGAATGTTGGTCTAAATTCAGTTTTGTAAATAGGCGTACTCAATTTCTGAAACTTTTTTTGTCATCGGAAAGCAGTTTTTTTTTTCTTTTCTTTTTTCCTTTCTTTTCTATGTTTTTCTTTTCTTAGTATGGTAATTGGTGGCTTATACAAAACTGAATTCAGACTTTGTTTTGACTTGCTTAGTGTAATAATAATGAATACAGTACTGTCGCTTGGACAAGTTGTCGCCGCGCATAGATATGCAAATTCATAATTTACCCGGATACACAAAATTTGTTTTCAATGTACCAGTCTCACAAATATTGAAGTTAGCACGTCTATATTCGTTACAATATAATTATAGTTTTGTTCAAATCATTTTCTTCCGTATTTTTACACAGCGTTAAAAGCTTCTGAATGAAATACGTTGTTCAAAAACCGAGCCCTGGTACAAATTTTCAAATGAACAAAGCAATTTTGACCATCAACATATACAGAGCCTAAGAGACATGTGTAAAGACCAATTTGATATTTAAAAAAAAGGAAAAGTAAACAACAAAAAATACCCAACATTTATTGTTCATTCTACTATAAACGATAAACACATTTATAGATTAGAATGATATGATATTGTAGTGATGTCACAAGCCCCCATCGTTTTGCACGTGCTACTTTCTCATTACTACGTTGACCCATATTGAATATATGTACATATATTCCTTCCACTCTCAAACATAGCATAACGCAATCACCGCAGAACATCAAGATTAATGATAGAAATAAGAATACAATACTATACGTTTGAGTTCAAGAATAATAATAATAAAGTATGCATAGTTGGGTTTTCATTTTGTAACTATGATACGCTCAATTTTTGCTGTTACAGTTTGTTTGTTATCAAATGAAAAATGATTATAATTCAAATTTAATTCGCCCTGGATAATTCAGAAGGATGTTAAATACCGTTATTTTGTATCGTGCTTAAAACTTAGAAAAAAAAAAATTTCAATTCATTGCAATTCTTCGATAAATTCATTGCCGATTTTCTATATTTGTGACTGAGAATAGGGGCCGGTGACAATTAACAAGAGATTCACGGCGTGTTAAATGCGATTCCCTTGCGCAGTTGCGAGTTCATTGCGATGAATTGTTTGTACGTTACAATATCACATTAATATTGGCTTCGCAGACTGGGCCAAAAAATTTTTACGATGTCGAAATTACGATTTTTACTTTTGTCATTATTTACTCAATATCATTGAATTGATAATATCAACTCCGATAGCCTTGAATCCATAATTAAAACTCGTTGTACATACATTGAGAGAAATGGCCGTGAGATATACAACAATATTAGCATGACTCCCATTATGCGTTGGATCGCTCAGTTATTTTACTCTGTTTTGGACCATTCTTTTTTTTCAATTCTATTGCAATAATTTAAGTAAACTGAATTGTCACAAGGCATTTTGTTTTCAATTTATATCGAAAATATTTTCTAATATCGAATTACGCGAATGCTATTTTGTACGTATATATTCAGGTCAAATTTTTCATTCAATACGTAAATAAGTATTAAAGACTATCGGAGTTTGAATTAACTTGCAGGACTGTAATTTCTTTGCCAAATTATGATTTTCTTGAATATAACAATATTGCAAGAGTTGTGTCTGCGTAAAGTAACGGCCCAGTGCTTACCAATGCGTATAAATCTATAGCAATTTGGATATAATTATGTAAAAAGAAACCTAACAGTGATCAAATATTGTCTGCTTGTTTCTGTCCACATAATTACAGCCAATTATTAATAGCTAATTTATAATTACAGCTTAAACTTTTGCTTTCAACATTCGCACACTTCGTAGTGCGGTATTAGCAATTAGAACGCGCACAGAAATCATCACCTTATATCCAAATATTAAAATTATTATCATTATACATACATACTTAATTATTTTTTAATATTTTAAATCGATCCGTTATCAATTAAAAATTAGTAGTACCTATAGGGTCATCATCACAGCTAATTTTCTCATTTGATCGTGATTTAATAAACGTTGGCCAAGTGTATCGGGACCAAAGTGTTGGACGTCTTGAAACTAATGGGTAGAAGAATTTTTTAAAAGCGTTAATAAAATCCGCTCTCACAGTTCAATACAATCTGATCAAATCTGAGTATATGTATACTAAATGTCATTAAAAAACGATCTTATTTTATCTTTCAATTTTCATTTTCCAAAACCACACCAATAATTGAACATGCTCGTACGATAACTTTGGTCAATCAAACAGCTTACAAGTCAATGATAGTGAAGGGCTGATTTTATCATCGCTACAAAAAGTTAAGGTCAAGAAGAAAAAAAAAAAAAGTAGAAACAAACAAAAAAAGAAACAAAATTTGTATTTTGAGTAATACTAATGAAAACCCAATTTTCTTTTTCGATACCAACACCTTTGTCATAGAGGTACCTAATACGCTTGTCGACATAGCAATCACTTCAGTAAAAATAGAAATTTTTGCACAGCTGTCTGTCTCATCAAATTCTTTTTCGATAACGTTATTTGAGTCAATCGTCAATACGACGCTGTATTTTTTTTTTTGCATTCGATATTTACATAGTGGCAAGCCAATGATAATCATTTCTTTCGACTAGTGGGATGTGGGAGGAGGAGGGTAGAAGGTAAATACAGGTCTCTGGTTGACTTTAAAGCGGAAAACTTATATCGTTTGTCTTTTTGCCCGATCAATGAAATAACTTTAGTCACTATTTCTATGTTTGTTGTTCATAGGTTAGATGAAAAATGACTGTATTAACATTCATTTAAAATTTGTTAGCACAGTCATATTTATACAATTTCAAATCGATCGCCAGCAATTTGATTATCGCGGAATAATGTAATGTACTATGAGAATTCAAATTATTATCTCTTACTCACAAATGTACAATTATAAATTCGATCATTGGAATATCGGAATGAAAATAAAGGACAGTGTATAAAGAATTTTGCCGTAGTATAGAATAATATAATAGACCGAATTCCAAAAAATTAATAAAAAAAAATTACTGGAAACTGACGCGATGATTTGATCTGCTGGTCCGTTTCTTAACTTTGAACATAGGAAATTTACAATCGCTATTTTCAACGGAGTGAATAATATTACAAGGAGATAGTAAATACCATGTGAATATCAGATACTATAGGATACGTTTTAAAAAAATTTCACCCTAAATAATAAAAACTAAACTATGGACCAACTTGCCGAAGCCAAAATTGCACCTTTTGACTTGTATTAACCTACAGCTTGGACACAAATATATAATATTTTTTCTGATTTTCTAGAGGGGATAGAATGAATATCAATTAAACTAAAACAATTTTGCCACACTTTTACATGAAATAAAATAAATCGTTTGAAAAACTATACACATACATCAACATTTGCTGATCAATTTAAAAAGGAAACCAGAAAAAAAAAAACAGAAAAAAAAGGAATCGAAATTAAAATTCTGATGCTCATATAGTCGTTACCGTAAATAAGAAATTGTTGATATAATTATATCGTATAATATAATTATAAATAATATATTTTAATGTAAAGATAATATGATAGATAGCTTTCTTCCTAATCAACTAGAATAGAGGAAATTGCAATCAGTATTTATTTTTTTTTCGTATTCATCGAGAAGTCTAAGTGTCTAAGGGCTGACGACTTAACGCCCTGAGCAAACCAATGTCCAGTGGGCTTGCGGAGTGCAATAAATATTAGTGTCAAGCGTTGACGTAATGCGTCATCCGGCATTACAGTTATTTATATATATAATTTTTCTTTATCATTTGTTTTTTTTTTCTTCACATTATAATCTGTAAAAGCCGTAATATCACAGTTAGCACGCCACTTGCTTGACTTAATGCCCCACCCGTATTTATACAATTAATTTTTTTTTCATAAATTCATGATCTATCTACAAATTCCCAAATTTATTACGTAAATAATTTCATACCTTTGCATTTCATCTCGTTTTTTTTTGTTGTTTTCTTTTTTTTTTTAATCATTAATATCCCCCTCAAACACCCTCCTAAACATGGATTTGCCCAAACGTTGACTTTGTTTTATTTAATCTACCGATCGATTTGCAAAAAAATTTGCAAATAAAATTGCGGAAAAAAAAAATTATAAAATACTTGAACGGAGAAAAATAAAATGAAAACCAAAAACCAAAAAGATGGAGACAAAAAAAAAAGGAAAAGAATCATCTTTCAAGTATGTCTGCCCTCGCTTGTGTCCTAATTAGAAATAGTTTCTTAGTTCTTTTCGCATCTAGCGAATACAGGGTGTTCCAAAAATCAATCGTACCAAAATGAAACGATAATAATGAAAATTTGATCAAGAAAATTGCGAGATTTGTAGTTTTTTTCTTTCAATTTCGTTTCATTGAGAAAATCAAAATCGGATTAATAAATAAATGTAAAAAATAAAATAATTCCAAACTGAGGATTAATGAAACGCGGATGATACAACCTGACGCTGTTTATAATTTGGAGAAATATTTTGTAATCGTGTAACCTGAATATTATCAATAAAAATTGTGATAATTAATTGAACCACATTTTACTATCCGTTGCATCAAAGCATTACTTGAAAATATTGCGCTTGAATAGATGGAACGTAGTAAATACAGTTGTTCAATTAAATAATCGATCCTTTATAACCAGTTTGGAATTTCTTTGAATATAATTTTGAAAGACCCTGCAGAGACTTGAATGTATGTATGCATATATGTATGTATGTATCTAGACGTTTTCTCGCGACAGTATATAATAATGCGTTTAAGTATATAGGATAATCTAAAATACATATGTTTACATCTTTATACACGGTGTAATATTATTAATTAATGTTATTATCAATATGAATATGCACGTAATGTTTGTTTGTTGGATGTATTTTTTTTTCAAATCATTTAAATTGTGTATCGAATGTATCTGTAATGCATATATATGGATATATATATATATATTTTTTTTTTGTGTGTTTTCTTCTTCATGTAATAGTCAATGCATCATAATAATAATGCAACATTGTTCATGGATGAATGTGATATACATATAATAATATAGAGTTCTCGTGTCGTACCGCGTCATAACAATTATGTCGTAATCATTGCGTATCGACACATGTTCGTTTACGGTAAAATAACGTTTCTTTCATTTATGTTTTTGTTTGATTTTTTTAAGTTTTTTTTTTGTGTTTTTGTTTTTTTTTATCTTGAGTTTTTTTTTTAAAGTTTATATAAGAAGTTTTATGTCATACGTATGGACGAGTTGTGTATGACCCGCGGCGTTGTTTCGTACCTGTTCAGATGTTCCGCCCATAATCACAGTCGTCCCTCGGTATAATTTCGGAACAGTTCGGTTAACTTCGGCAATTTCCGGAATTGCTGGAAAGCTTCGGTATTGGTACGAAATCGGCTGAGACGCCAAAGGCCCGTGAATAGGGGGATATCAGGCTTGGACGTTTAGAATCATTTTAAGATGATTAGAAATGTCGCGACAATGATCGGACTGCTTGCAGGTAGACATGAAACGTGTTGTCCAATGGCTCGGCGGTTTAGGTAGACTCGCTGGTGATGGTGGCTCGGAAAACTTGGCCCCGGCATAATAACTGTTGGTCGGACTACCCCGGGGACTATCGTATTGGGATTGTCTCATTGGGGAGCCTCTGTTTTTAGACGGGCAAGGCGGACTGCAGCTAGAACGCCCGTTAGAATTTCTGCTTTGTCGATTTCCGCTAGGGAAATACGTCGACGATTTTATCGAATTATTTCTCTGGTGTCGTTTGCCACCGGCGTTCGGCGAACCTTGCCGCTCGATCTTGTCGCTCATTTTTGGCGTCGAGTTCGTCATTAGGGTAAATATAGTAAAGTGACTTTGTTTTTCTTATTTTTTTTCTCCTCCTTCTCCGTCTCCTTCGACTTATTATTATTTGTATTTTCGCAAAACGTTCGAAGACTTTTCTTGAAATATCGATAAAATCAACACGCTTGACACTGGAACACTCGCTAACTGCGCAGTACGGCGTATCAGGGTTTAGTAGGGGAATGAATGGTGAGTTGGGGGGCCGGGGGGTAGGGAGGAGGGACTCTCTCAGTACAGCGAGAATCTCCTTTTATTCGCCTTGTGCTACCTCTTCTCGGTTAGATTCTTTGTCCTTGATAATAATCGTCCGCACAAAATTCGCCTCATTCGGCGGCGATCTTCTCGCACTGCGCTTGAAATATACCCTGAAAACTGACTAATTTTCACAGAGATTCCTTCCACAGCTGGAAATACAAGATGGCGATCGGAATATACGCTGCTGCCGTGTTGTTTTTATTTTTATTTTTTATTTTAATTTTTTTAATTTTTTTTTTTATTACAAACACTTCAAACAGCCCGGTATTTTATCTGATATTTCGTAGAATTTTCACCGACCACTATGAGTTCCTTCCGTGTCAATATTCGATTATATCCCGCACAGAACACGCAATGACAATAATCTTTATGTACACTAATCAAATTATATACTCTCCGGTTTATACGGTTGGTCTACCTGACCATATACACACGCTCACGACCTCTCCTAGCGTTCTACTTCGCCTTTGTGACGAATTTCTGGCCTGCGTCATGGATTACCAGGCCGTAACCCCACTTCGTTGACCAATCGGCGTCCCGGTAGGTGGCCACGTGATAGTCTTTAGCGAATCGTGAGCCTCGAGATTCGTTCGTTTTCGTCAATCTTCGTATTTGGGAAAAAATCTCACGACATTTGATGAATAACGGGCAATTTGAATTTTCGATATCACCGTGAGCAACGGTCGAATTTTTTCAACGTTCAATGGTCGGAGTAGCCTCTAGTCGAACCGATTAAAACTAAATAAATTAGCGTTGTTTATAACGATCGGGTATTTCACGCGTTCCTATTGGTCGACTCGGGAGGAGGCCGAGCACGTCGACGCGAGCGACCCCGAGTGGCTAGTGGCGATTTGCGGCCATCACCCAAATGACGGTTTCGCCCAGCGTTTCGACTATGACATCGCTCTGAAACCCGAAATAAAGGTAGGATTTCACCCTGGTGCGATGAAGTTTCTATCGTCTTTTCTGCTTCTGTAGATAATGCAAGCTTCTATGGTGTTGGGCGTGATTTTATACCGCTGGTTAACTCGATCCTTTGTCCATTTTTCATTGTATTTGTCCCTCTAGTCCCTCCCCTGATTTTGATAAGTGCTTGACAAATAGAGGATGTACACTCGGCTGAAAAAGTTTCGTCTCAACGATTACACAATGCTTCGTGTAAAATAATAAAAAAAAAACCGTCCCCCCCACCCCTGCATCTGGACTCTGTTTTAGCTTTTTATATTGTTAGAAAACTGGCCCCAGTATCTGTACTTCTACACTTGTTTATCCTACGTCACATAGATTTCAATCTTCGCATATTAGGTTATGTTCGGCAGTTAATTCTATGCGGGAGTCCTCCCTACATATGTATGTATACAATACATACAACAACACGTTATATCTATCGCACACGTCCTGCCCTGACGATGAGAGACAGACCTCCTCCATGTGATCAGTTAAATGCCCGACGTATGGCACAATGTGTGAGAAATGTGTTGGTACAGAAAAAGAAACGAAATAAGAATAACAAAAGAAAAAAAAAAAAAACAACTACTGCGCAAACCTCTCGCGGATATCGCGTACTAGGTATCGCATATTGCATTTTATTTCATTCGAATACTTGGCACTGCTTTCGCGATGTGGATATCTTTACTAAACGAAGAGTAGAAGTTATTTAAATCTTTTAAACTTCACATGCTATGCGTACTCTTTCATTGTTGAAAATATATGTACGTACATTTACTACTACTACTACTTCTATTGTTATTATTATTATTGTTAATATCATTATTATTAATCGTTGAATTATTGTTCAAACTTCATTATTTCGCAACCTTTTCCTTTTCCAAGCTGCTGCTGCTGCTGCTGCTGCTGCATTGTTCTCAGCTTAAGGAACGAATATTTGTTCAAATGCAAACTTGAAATGCGCGATTATTAACGCTCCTTTCGATATGATTATTGTTCCATGTTTCACATGCTTATTTGCTACTGCACATAATTGTACGCATTTTCGTAAAAAACACATCAGAATTTTGTTTTTCAAAGAGAGTAGCTCACTCTGTGAACTGCAGTCTTTGTATATATATGTATATGTATCGAGTCGATTTTTTCATTTCCTGAGTAAATAAAAATCTTTGACCATTATGTATAGAAGTAAAATTCGACTCGCGTGTTGTTTTTACGTATGATAATATTAAGGCCCACTGCGCCAACGTGTTTATGACCACGATTCACAGTCCTACATTATAAATGCGCATATACGATGTGTATAGGTAGATATTTATGTACATAGTATATGTATACGTACAGTGCATATATACGTATTCACGATATGTGTTCGACTAATAAACCGAACGCGGAACGCTCATTAGTACGATTATTAGTACATAAGTTGAAAAATATGAGTAATCTTGGGATTGATCCTTCTCGGTAGGTATATCGGCTAATTTCTCTTCATTGAATTCGAATGCATATATGTATATACAATTTATACCTGCATATCTAGATGCCTGGATTATCGTGAGTCATGAGTTAAATACACTACATTGTAGTTTTAAGTGCAGCCTAGGTATGTATCTGTCTACCTACCTACCTACCTTCCTTCCTTCCTGCCTACCTACCCAACGAACGACTGTTGTTGTAGATAGATAGCCTTACCTAGATGTTATCGTCGTAATATATTTCAGCTTTTAGGGATACCAAAAACCCGTTAAATATTATCAATTCTTCGTACCACCGCGCCCGTCACCGTTACGCCGACAAAATTTGAACAAAATTCAAACCTCATGCTATATCGTGCATTTTTATTTTACATTCCGTTTCTGGCCTCCGTGGCTGTATAACCCATGCTTCGCCATCACCGCTCGCTCGCTCCCTCGCATTAGGGCGCTCTGGTGCGGGTTGCTTTTTCTTTCTTTCTCTTTTTTTCTCTTCTTTTTCCGTGCCCCCCTTTTCTCCATCTCTTTTTCGCCCTCTTCGCCCGCCATAGCTCAAAATATTAAGCCCCCATGAACGCGGACGTGGGGTAGGGGCCCGTCTTGGGTCTGGGGACGTCCCTGACCCTCCCCTCCCTCCCTGCCCCTTCCCTCCCCCTTCTCCCTCCTACGTCTCTCTTACCCTCCCCTCCGGTCGACTCGTCAGTCGTATTTCGTTTCAGTCGGCCGCGCGCTGTCGGTGGGTGCGGGTCCGTGTTGTTGACGAGTGTTTATATTAATGTTGGTTAGTAGTTGTTCTTTCGTTTTTTTCTCTTTCTTGTTTTAAATTATTTCATTCAACCTTCAAGACACAATGGCGCAGACGCGGGATCGCTTCAATTTACGGTAAATTAATTATCATAGTTTCTAGATGGTTATGTGATATGAAGGAAATATTGAACTCAATAGGTTGAGAGTTCCTCGTTGCTCTTCTCCTCCGGCAAGTGCGTATGGTCGAAGCAACCAGGCAAGAGAGAGAGAGAGAGAGAGAGAGAAAGCGAGGGCGAGTGCGAGAGAGATATAAAGATAGATAGATAGAAGGAGATAAAGAGCGCGAGGGAGAGAGAGAGAGAAAGAGAGAGAGAGACAGAGACAGAGAACCCTCGTCGCCTGCAAATGTTTTGTCCGAATCGATACGTTCTCGGAGAGTTTGGCGGTAATATACGTGCTAAACTGACATTGAAATCGTATCTCAATTCAAGAATTGACGATGTGTTTTTTTTTTTTTAATCAAATTTACTATTCTTCTTCTCATTATTATTATAATTATCGTGATTATGAATATTATTATTATTGTTGTTGTTGTTTTCGTCGTTGTTCATCATCGTTGGATATTCTTTTATTATTAGCGTTTTGCACTGCTATGAAATATGTCAACTTTTACTTTCGAACGTATGTACATTACATATAAATTGTACAAAAACAGTATGTTGTATGTTGTTTCTAACAAGTATATCACATGTCTGTCTTATACCGTATCTTCAACGTGCCATGTACGTACAATATCCATATGTATGTATGTACGTATCAAGTAAACATGGAGTTTATCATACATATAATACCATACATATATACATATGTATATAATACGCATTGAAAATCTCCCTTCTTGCAACGGTTATGTAATCTTTTGACAAACAATGGGGGAAATGATGTGTTTAAAATGCAAAACATTTAGATAATCTTTTTTTCTTCTTTTCGTTACTGTAAGTTGCAAGTTCGCTAATTTTTTTAAATACGCGTCTCATCTCTCGTTGATTATTCTTTCATTCTTTTCGAATCATTGAGGAAATATTTAATTTTTCTTCTTTTTTTCTTTCTTCGAATACTTTGCTATCTTTCAGTTACGCGCAATCTTTGCAATTCAAAGCCACAACTCGATGACGTTTACGTTTTTCCCTGCGACGTCATTATTACGGTTTCATATATCGTTGAGAGGAGAGAATTTCGTGTAGAAAACCGATTGATGGCACGATGCGATCATTAAACATTCAATTTCGAATAGTTTGAATGAATTTCTATGATTTTTGGTGTATTTCAACGTAATTTGTTACTCGGAAACGATCGTGAAATTCTTTTGCCGTTTTTTATTTTTTATTTTTTTCTTCTGATTGTTCATTTGTGTTTTCTGGAGGATATCAAACCGATTTTCAAACAGACAGAGTCTGGTTTCATGAGCAAGAAAGCGCTTTTATAACATTTAGGCACTTCCAAGGTCTATATGGTTTGTACCTACCTACCGAGTACCGTTTCTACGTGGGCACTTCCTCAAAAATCCAGGTGCCTTGGACTCTCCTCTCTATGGGCATACCACCTGCTCGGGTATATTATAATACCGCGCTATAGAAATAAGTTTTCTTTTCAACAAATCGAAAGGAAAAATCGGTAGATTTTTCCCCATTATTGGCTGCTTTATTCGGTCGTCTGTAATTCCCTCGCCTCGGGTTTACTGCTGCTGCAATCCAAGCAAGCAAGCAAGCAAGCAACGTTGTTAAAATATATTATTTTTATTTATTTATCATACAATAAACGATATTATATTACGAGGCTTGATTATATATATATTATACCTATGAACAATCATTAACATGTGTATGTTAAAGGCTCGGTAAAATATTCTTATTATTATTAATTATTTTGACTAATATCGTTTTATTCATTACTTTTCGTTGCTTATTTCTTATACTATACTCATTTAACTCATATTTTTGTCTCTCTAAAAGAAAAAGATCATCAGCTGATTTCTTCAATTTCACGATAGTTATTCGCATCCGCTAGACCGCCGCGGCGGTGTATAAATATATATATATATGTATATATACCTTTCCTTGAAGAATTTAGGAAATAGCGATCAAAACTGATTTCTCTAATGTTGTAAGGTATCGGGTATATATGTATATATATTATAGGTATATACATCATGTACATAACGCGAAATCTTGAATCATCGCGGTAACCAAGGGGATATCCCGATTCGGACTTGGTTATCGCTCTCTGTTGAATGGAGAAAACGATTTCACTTATAGAACACCGATGTAAATTTCGTGGAAATTATAATAATCCCCAATAGGTTCCGAATAAAAGTTTATTATACTCGGTACAATTACGAGACGTAACCCATCTCTTCGTTCAGATCTATTTGCTATATATACAAACGTGTGTATGCAATAATTAATCGTTATTCAATTGTTGTTTCCGTTATTTATAGTATCTCGAATTACATCTCACTTTACGAATAATCGCCTTAACGTTATATCAGTATACATAATATATATATATATATAACAAAGTATATAATATAATGTACTTTGATTTGAAAAGGTTTATGCAATACGACAGGGCTTAAACATTTCTCAAGTTTCGTAATTTTTGGTGTTTTTTGTCAGTGAAACGAATTTATCCTAATATCTTGAAGATTGTTAGATTTTATATTTATGAATCATATATATATTTTGTTTTATTCTTGACAAATTTGATTATTTTGTCTTTTTGTTTCAATTCATGCAAATGGATGAATGAATGCAAAAAAAAAAAAGAAAAAAAAGAGAAACAAGTGCCAAATTCATAATGTCGCAAAGTTTCCCATGGCACTTCTCGGTCTTTCCTTCTTTTTGTCTCACTGCAAGTTTAAAGGTAAACTGGTTTCTCTCGGCGCGGTGTGGCCCAAGGGAGGCTGGCTGACTGGCTGACTGCTTACTGGCTCTGGCCAGCCACGGGCTGTGCCTGTGCTGTGTGCCGGTGCCGTGCACGGTGTGGCTGGAGGAAAAGCAACGGGTCCCAAGCATTTAATTGCCTTTTTAACCAAACAGGCCAAAGATAGTTTATCCACGTATTATCAAAGTAATACACCGTTAGCGATACACCCTGTTCACATACGTATATACATACATATATATATATATATTCAACGATAAGGATAGGTCATACGATCCGGATTTACATTTCGTAAAGAAACAAAAATAAAATAACATTTAAACAATAGATAAAAAAGAAAAAGTATCTTTCATATTTATTGTTATCAATTATTAATAACCCGAAAACGAAAGACTATCAGATGTTCCGAGTTTCCCTGAAAAATTCCTTATATAGATCGGTAAGAGCAGAAATTATCACGAGGAAATTATAAACGTTATGAAATTTTGTTTAAACTTCCGTTTACATTAACTAAAAACTTTTATACACAATGGTTGAAGATTTAAGACACAAAAATGTTATAATGCGCAAGACACAATACAAGAAAAGAAAAGAAATTCGCATATTACTTGCAGTATCATGTTGTAGTGAAACTGCAAAAAGTCAGTGATTTGATCGCATGAATTTTTCGATTTTTAGACCTCCAGATATTATTTGGGTCGTATAAGAATGCGTTAAACGAATGTACAGTTCTCTGGGCTTATGTTTTCTACTTTCCAAAATCAATTGCTGTTTTATTCAAAATCGTACTGTCAAAATTGGGCAAGCCATTAATATTTATGGTTATTGTGTATTAACAAGAATGTATGCCCATGTATGAATTTGGTAGTGAAGCTTACTATAATCTAACATGCATGACTATGTATCGTAGTTTAATCATTGCTTTGTACAGTTACACACAAACTAGTTTATTGTCTGCGTAGAACATTTTTTCTTAGAGAGTGATTGGTTCGACGTGATTGGTCAATCGTGTGTACGTTTTATCCGGATGATGTATGAATGTATATATTTTCACCTTATTTCTTGCAAGATTTGTTATTCCTCTTTCAGTTCATTGAAGGGATCCGCAAATTAGAATTTTCGATTCATGCTACAATGCTGAACTTGTTTCTTACGATACTCATTTTTAAATCGTTATATATATATCTCTGGGTGATCGTTCGGAATAGTTTCTTACATCATTGAGATAATTGACTAATTTTAATGATGTGTTTAGAAAAAAATAGATTTTTGAGAAAAATATAATCAAATTTTTACTCTTCTCACTTGCGTCTGGTTCATTTTTATCTTTCGTCATTTCCACTGATAAGATATGAAGGTAGAAAAAGTAACTAAAAGAAAAAGTGAAAAATTTCCCAGAAATGAACTCGACACTCTGTTTACTTCGAGAAAAGTAAACTTGAAACTAAAGGAAAATAAAGAAAAATAGTTATGATAAAGTTTGATAAGGAAATGCATTTGGAGTTTTCTAATTTTTTTTCGAGACTTCTTGTCCAAACCGGTGTAAGAGATAAATTTGGTATCCTTGTAGCGGAGATGAATAATACAGTTGGAATTTTGTTTGTGGATCCCCTTAATCTTGTATTCAATAATATTGATCTTTCCAAGCTTTGTCTCTTCCCTTTCAGAAGCTTCTAATCAGAATGTTCTTATCCTTACTGAATTCGATTATTCTGAGAGAGTTAGTCTATTGCAAATCAGGTTTTTCTTCAAATGAAAGTTAGCGATACATTTTTTGCTCCATGTTCATCGCCCTCGTTTTTTCTATGTAGTGTATACAATCAGATCCGCTGTGAGTTTTTGTCACAAACCTATTAGAAGCTTGATTAACTGTGGTAGATCAAACTAGTTCACAATCGGATGTATCTATTCTGTTAGCTTTCAATTATACATACTTCCATCATATTTCTCCATGTAAACGTTACCAAAAATCTACATTTCCCTACAAACATATTAATCAGTTGACCGACTAGCTCGATACCTTTTTACTGTCCAAAAAAATTGATACTTTGATATTTATTTTTGCCGGGAAAACATCGTGAATAGAAAAACCAAAATCAGCATACCACTGAATTATAACGTTAGGCATAGATTTTCATTAAATCGTTAGCCCAGGTGACTCCAAAGAATTTTCTAATCAAATATACCTGAGACACAGAAGTTACTCCTCACCTAAGATCTGATATTCCTTAGGGCGCGTACTGACTAGAACATTTTTACACGCACTTACAACTTGCGGATATGGAATCTCTAGTTAGTACCCGACCTATAATCGTGTTCGTAAACTCTGTCATTTGTCTGTTGTTGCGCCGGTTAAAATGGTCTAGTCAGTATTGTTCCCTTGAATCTGAGTTAACAGCAGAGGGGAAAAAAATGAATAGATTACTGAATCTGTGTGTAAGAGCATTGTCTTTAGAAAGCTTAAATCTTCCCAGATATAATGATAAGAATAAATATAAAGAATTGAAAAAAAAAAATCATAATAATGACATAAATGAGAAAACAGTATGGCTGTCGATAAAGCGAATTGAATCACCGTCAGGTTTGGCCATACTGACCGAGTCGTATATCAGATCACAGCCAAACTCCAACTAAAGTCGATAGACGCGAAGTCGTAGCATCCGACGTGTACCGAGCAAATGAACGGGCCTGGAAATCACCAGCACCGCAGTTTGGGCATGCCAGGGCGCTACCGGGGTGGAGTAGGGGGTGGGGTACCCCCTGGGGGCCATTCTCGGGGGTCTGCACCCCACAACCGGGGCTGGCACAATCACAACCAGCACCCACAGCACGCTCACAATCAGCTTAATCAACAATACAAGGAATATCCCCATCGGCATCTTCAACCGCCGCGCTTCCATAATGGGTATAATGGAGATTTCTAAACATAACTAATTGGGCTGGATGTACCTGCATTATATGACTACCGGGTCCTGATCGTACAGTAATTTTCATAAATTTATACACATATAACACGACAGAGAAAAAGAGAAAGAGAGCGAGAAAGATAATGAGCCGGGGAAAAAGAGAGAGAGATAGAGTAAGAGTGACGGGTCTTCAGACATTGAATCTCAGGATTATTCCTACCCTCGATTATTGTAGGCCCTAGTTTCATTCGACAGGCTTTGGTATAACGCAAATTGTTTGAATTGTTGTTTATTTGTGAAGGCAACATCATGTTACTTGCATAGTTTGCTCTGTTAATCACCGACGTAGTTATATAGTTTTACTAAATCACGGCTGTGCTGTGCCTGGCTTTATGTCTGGAAAACTTTGCAGACGGCAATGACTAGTACTGATACATATAGTTTTTTGTCAGATGAATTTTATACACAATCGTTTTCTGATGCTGAATTCTTTATGCATACAGACCTGGTGTGTGCGCGCTGTTTAGAATGGTCTTCATAACAATCATTCTTTGTCCGTAAGGAAAACTGGTACTGCTCTTGAAGATAATTGCAACGCTTGATTGGATTGACAATCCAATATTTCTCTGACTTTGAAACACAAAGACGAGATTTTTCATAAATCATTTGAAGAGTCGATACAGATTTTCCTAAACCAATTTGTCAATTGGTGAAATATTTGGGTACATTTGTGCGTGGCAAAATGATGAATCATGTGTGAGTCGCTGGGTATAATTTCTTAGTAAAGTTACTGGGCATTGTATGAGAAGAATTTGTCAATTTACAATTAGATAAGTTCTAGATCGTTTTGTGTACAAAGTCTACCTAGGCTGATGTTTTTGCATTCTGATCTGATTATAGCATTATAAATGTGAACACTCCAATTTTTGAACGCAGTTTCATTTCTTATCTTGCCTATAGCATATATTTCTATTCAATGCAGTCACGTAGTACACGTTTTGTATTGCATCCAGCCCAAAAAGTATGAGAATCAAATTTTGTTTAGAGCAGAAAAAACATCATATAACATTATTAATCACACTGTTACCTCTGCATAACATATTCCAAAAGTCATGAACTGGCAAAGAAACTGATATGTCCTTTTTTCAATGTTAAAAGACGTAATGTTGCGTTACTAGAGATTCACTGGATACAAAACTAGATCACCGCTTTTGGATTATTCAAGCAATTATGCATATTTATTATATCTATTTAAATCCTCATTGCCCGACTAAACGCATATGTAATTTTCATATATTGATTGGCTAAGTACTTTGTAAATATGTTGTATATTACAAAGAATGGATTTTGCAACACTCATATTTCACGTTCTTCTTATTTATTGATTTATTTTTAATCTCCATTATTTGAGAAAACTTCTTTGTTTTATGTAATGTAATATGTTACCTAGTTACCTTGTTTGGCATGTATATTCAAGGTTTTTTTTTCCTTTGGTTTTTTTTTTCGTAAAGTACTTACTTGGTTTACATTGTGTACTGGCACAATGGAATACAATACGTAGAACTAATTGGTGGTGGTAAAATTGAAAACTATTATTCCAATGAAATGCTCCAGAATCTGGCATAGCATTCTAGTACCCTCGTTACTCGTTGACTATGAACTTCTTTTTATCAATTTTCATACCGAAGTTGAAAAATGTATCATCCATATTAACAAGAAACTTCAAATGACAAAGTTGCGAGGGCGGAATATGCAATTCTACTTCATAACGAATAACGAAAGAAAGTTTTCTACGTACAACATAATTCATTTATATTTTGTTCTTTGGAAAAGTTGGGAAAAAATAAGGAGAAAGTATGTATAATCTGCAGTCTATTCACCAGACACACCTTGTGTATCTAAATGCTAGAGAAAAAATACACATGAATAAGAAAGAAATGAAGGAGTGACATGAAATTTTCGTTTCAAACTTTATCACATATATCTGATTCACTCTCTATTCTTAGAGATTGTCCAGGCGTAGGCACATCGGCAGGCCCAACCGGAAAAGAAGTTTCCTATCACGGGGCAGTCGGCGGACCAAGCGTTGGCTACAAGCCACCTTCACAGCATAGTCCCCAAGCAAGAGGTCCGCTACCGTTATTTCCTCAAGAACCTGCAGGACCCACAACTAACTCGCCACCTTTACATATTAATATCTGTGGTCAGGTGGGTCTAAAGTTACCAGAGAAAATGGTTTCTCATAGATTTAAATATAAATTCGTTGTATTTTCACATCTGTCGAAATAATGAAAAACAATCTTAATCAATATTATTAGAATTGATACCTTTCACTAATGTAATACATGTATCTTCTTTTTTTTATTCGTAAAGCTATACATAGTCGTTGCAGTCTCAAATTGGTCAGTGCTGAACAAGATGGAATTCAAACCATCGTCTGTTGAGTAATTTACATGCCTGTGTTATATTAACGGTTATTGTTCATATTTTAGGAGAATGCAATGCGTGGTCCTCTGATCAACTTGAGTCCAGGTCTTGGTGCCAGCGGTGTTGATATGGAGTATCGCAGAAATTCACAAGGTAGCTTGAAACGCAAATGCTACGTCAATACCTGAATGCGAAATTTGATCACATCCGAGTACAATTAATTTTTTTCAAATGATTTTATCAATCGTTAATCGTTTTTTTTTTCTTTTAAACAATTTTTGTAGCTACCAATCAGATGCCTTTGAGTCCGGTTCAACTGCAGCCTTCGCCTACATATTATAGACAGTCCAGTCAAGACGATGGCAGGAAGGTGAGTTTTATGATAGTTAATTTATTATTTATCCATTGAGGTACATGTATTTCTTTCGGTTTTGTTTAATTAATTGCATTATCGATTCATACCAAAGGATTTTGCTTCTGGTACAAACAATTGTTATCTATTCAAAGTTTTTTTTTTCCCATATCACATCTTGTAAAATTTTCTCGATGAATTCATTGAAAACAGTGTTATATATTTATTTCTTATCAATATAATCTTGATGTTTATTTTTGCCAGCTTATATGAGCATTGAAAATAAAAAATTCTTTAGAGCGAATCTCCGTCAAGGAAACGTCGCAGAATATCTCGGAATGGGACGGTATCTGGCATAGAAGTTAGAGAAACTACTCCGCCGGCTCCTACTCCTCCTTTACACACTCCTCCCGGACCCTGGGAACTTCCAGCCGCGGCACAGCGTAGATCGCCAAGAAATCACATGTCCACTCGAGGCAGTCCACCAATTAGAAATCGTTATCAACGCTATCCAGACTCGTTTGCTCTGTCCTATCCTTTTCTACATAATCCAGGAATTCACAATTCTCATCACAACATGCACAATACACATCATACTATTCACAATTCTCATCACAATATTCAAAATTCACATCATAACATTCATAACACTCATCACAATATCCACAACACTCATCAATCTCATCCTCATCATCCACCTGGCACTGCTCATCATCCTGCTCAGGGAGCAACTGGTCCTATGGTCGTCGAAGTTGGTCAAGTTGGAGTTTCTGGTCTTGGTGTCGCAGTAGGCGGCGAACCCATTTGGCATCCTCAAGCTACTGGATATAGAATTCCTTGCCAACTTCATGGGATTTATACAACAACTGGTGCTCACGCTTTTGCTCACACCTGCCAGGTGAGCATTATAATTTATTCATTTATTTATCCAGGATGTGGAAGGAAGGAAGTTCATAAGTTCTGTATTTTTTTCTGATATTCGATTTCGTCAATTTGTGATCCTCGATAACCAATTTTTAGCTCCGTTTTCCTATAGCGATAGATTCGAGTTTATTTCTTTTCTCCTAGAAAATGGATATTCTATTCAAGCAATTAACATATATCTTATTAGAATGCATAGAGTCAACGATAATGTATGCGTCACAGATGTTCGATGCAGGGGATAGGGGCTTAGCCTATTCTGCTCTGCTCAGTATCCGCACCTGTTTCCTATAATAAATTATTCTTGCGATATGTAATAACAACTTTACTTCAGAACGGCAGACGATATGCACTTATCTTTCATTACTCTATTGCTAGGGGGAGAATATTTTCTATAAAACCTAGTTTTTGAATTAATACTGCAGAAGATTCATCATTCGGAAGAATTTTTCTATTCACTGTAATTGCCTCTTCTTATCTGCTTAAGAAATTTTGAAGAGTATAATAGACCTTCGGTGACGACTATGAGAACCTACTTTGACTGTAACTTTTTCAGGGTGCCAACGGACAGGCATATTCTAGTGAAACAATCAAACCAATCTTCTCACATTGAATCTCAATCGACTCACACACGCTCTAGATGGAAAATTTGAATGTTTAACTAGGTGGCACACCATCATCATCATCATAGCCACTATTCGGCAGCCCATCCCGGACATCCGGGACATCCAAGTCACGGATTGGTTGGGTCTATTGTCGGTACTGCGACAAGAGGATATCCAGCACCGGCTGGCGGTCCTGTTGCCGCTCTGCATCATCCACATCCACCTCCGCCACCTGTCCATACTACTCACTATGCCACGCATCATCAGCTGTCTCAACAGGTAAAAATATCCTGCTTTTTTGCTTTGGTTTGTGAGAAATAAATTACATTGCATAACTGAGGATGAAGTATCGATTAAAAGTGTGATCAACTTGCATCATTATGTAATAACGTTGTAAGTAACGGCTTAACGAAATGATATTATCATAATGAACTCGGCTTTTATCACTTAGATCCGATCTCAGTTTGATCTGATAATGAGACAAGATAAAAATTTCAAATGTTTTCAAATCAGTTCCCATCAGATTCTTGACCAGTATCCGGGAAAAGAAAATCCTTCTTTAGTATTTAATAAAGAACAACAATTGGGCCTCTTATATTTTTTTGCAAGAATTTTACATTCGATATTAATATAATGAGTCCGAGAACAAAGACTAGTAAAATATTGTCTCATCGAACATGTTTTACGCATCGTGTAAGAATAAAAATTTTTCTAATTTTCATACGCCGAATTTTTAGCCATATTTAAAATCATAAATATATGATTTTTCAGCGTGAAGTGGAATTAGAGTTGATAGAGTCTCACCATCACCACAGGGTCGGTGGAACTGGTGGTCCACCGTTACCTATGCCACATTCGTTTTCACCTCCAGCTTTAGCTCAAGTTACAACACCCCCTCCAATATTTTTGTCCGAAACAAGAGGCAGTCAATTAGAAATGCTTCAATCGAGGACACGCCGACCGACTGCTAATGTTAGGAGACAGAGGCCTACTCGGTGGCGTGGTACACCACCTTTACCACCGGCACCTTATCCCGGTCTATTGTTACACTTCCTGTAAGTTTATATAAAAATCTATAAATATGATATGCTCAAGCATGAGGAGCGATAAAATGCATGAAATAAATGATTTATTTCAGAGCGATGTTCAGCAATCCACCGTTGTCCCCATATAGTCAAGCAGAATTATCATCGCCAGAGTCTACAGAGACTGAAAATTACGAGGCGTTATTATCTTTGGCTGAAAGATTGGGCGAGGCTAAGCCTAGGGGTTTGACACGCGCCGAAGTCGAGCAGCTGCCTTCGTACAAATTTAACGCAGAAACACATCAGGGAGATCAAACTAACTGCGTTGTTTGTATGTGCGATTTCGAAGCTCTTCAATCTCTTCGCGTATTACCGTGTTCACACGAGTTTCACGCTAAGTGTATCGACAAGTGGCTTAAGGTAAGATTGAATGTTTATTAATGTGATAGAAAATTGAAAATTTGGATAAAAACGATATTTTATCAATGGATTGTCAATTTTACCTGTCCCTTGATTGTTTTAATCATTATTGATAATTTATGAATGATTTTTTTTTTTTTCTATTCTTGATTCCCTCAGTCGAACAGAACATGTCCTATTTGCCGTGGAGATGCGGGAGAGTATTTCGGAGGCGGTGGTGGAAACAGTGACTGACGTACTGAATCTCAGGCACGTTAGCGCCGTCACCAAAATACAAGAACTTTGTCTGATCATCCTTCACCGTCAAATATCGCAGTGCTGATTTGCACTAATATGTGCTGGTAAGCACAACGTTTACCTTAACTAATAATAATATTAATTGGTTATTATCAATAGAATTATTCTTATAGCAATAGAATATTTTTCATCTAACTGTTGTTGCCGCAATAGATATAATTATATGTATATTCAAATTTCAATATGATCTAACGATGACATTTTTTCAAAATACCACTTTGAGCATTGTAAATTAAAAAGTAACATGGTTAACTATATTCAAACAAATCGTTAATTAATAAATAAATAAATGAATAAATGAATAGTTTTTCAAACGTAAAACATCGGCGAAACTATAAAATATGTTGGAATTAATGCAATGTTTTTCTCGTTTTTTTCTTGTTCTAATGTATGTGTAGTTTGATTTTGTATCAAAGAAAAAACAAGAAAAAAAAACAAGGAAATATAGGGAAAACTTTGGAAATTTCTTTGGTCAGACCTGAAATCCTGCTATAAATTATATGAAAGTTTGATTGAATTGTGGGATGATAATTTAGTCAGATCCATTTGAATTGAAACGTTACATTCGAATCTCTGTATAATTTAGATAGATTTTCATGTGTACTTGTCTCGATATAATACTTGTAATTGTATAATAATAATAATTTAGAGTGGATCAATTTCTATTATCGGTCACAATATGTATGTATTTCCTACAAATTGCAATTACGATGATGACAGGAACGAGTTTCTTTTAGCAAAGATGAATAATAAATGATAGTTGAAAAGACATATTCCGTGTATGTTAATATGCTGAAACTCTTGATAGAACTTCATATTGATTCTTTAAGATTTACAATGCTTTCAAGTGAGTTTTTAAAGGAATAGTATAAAATTGCTTAGACTTTGGATAGATATATTAAATGATCAGATGTATCCTTTAATTGCATAGTTTAACTTTGCTTTACACCAGCCAAAGCTGATGAGAAATAATTGGGGATAGTTAAATCTTTGTTTGTTTTAAATATTCATTTTCTCATTATGTCTTTATTCGATGGGATTCGAAAGAAAATTATATTCTACGGATATTTTTAATTTGTTTATCGGGCATTTTCTTAAGGGCGATAATTCGATCACATAACAGTTGTTTATATTATAATATTTAAATTTGCAATTCACGTGGATTAAGTTACTGTTTAATCTAACGTTGTTTATTTACGTATATGTGTATATAGGTATACATATAGTATATATATCCATATATGTATGTACGTATATTGCTTTCCATTAATTGCTTAAGTTTTTAAATATATCCTCCGATATAATATTATTTGTACATATTATTAAGTGTTTGTTTCAACTTTTAACCAAATGTAGGTTTTAAGTTTTGCAATAAAAGCTACTATTATTATATGAAGTCATTGGCTTTTGGTGTTTAAGTAGCTACGGGGGTGAAGAATTCGTTCAATGCAATTCTAGTTTGTTTTTTTTTTGTCTTTTTCGAATGAGTAATTTAGGGTGTAGATTAGTACGTTCTATGTAATTATTTCGGCGATTAACAATATTGTTGATCACACATATAATCGCATACCGATATTCCTTCGTCAATGAACAAGTTTTATTCAGATAATAAACATTCACGGGGATGCTTTTCATTCATGTATATGTATTAAATCAAAACTCATGCAGCGCATGTATTTGGCTTATGAATAGACATTGTTTGCATATCTTGAGTAACGCGTAACACAAGGCGTTATTCATTCTGTTGAAAAATTTTCCAACACGTTATTCTCAAACGTACTAAATCCAGTTAAAAGCGAAATTGCCGAACGGTCGTTTTCAAACATCATTTTCGGTTTAAAAGATATGAGTTATTTGAAATAATTCTATGTCTGCTTTTAATGGGTTTTGTGTTGATAAAAGAAAAGCATGCCCTGTATAAGGTGAAACTTGCAAGCAATAGTTAACTACAAAATGAAAACAAAACAAACAAACAAAAAAATATGGAAAAAAAATTAAAAAATAATCACGAAACGAAGAAAAAATGATATGTAATTAAAAATCGCTTCTGTTTCCTGCATAACTACCTCTGAAGAATGAATGGAACAATTGATATTTTTTTATATACCGATAAATAATAAACTTATAATAAATAACAAAGAGAAGTCAAAGAAAATGAATAGAAAAAAAAAAAACCCAGAAAGTTGGTCACATTACCACGCGACAAATGAAATTGATCGATGAATGATTAATCGATTAAATTTACTTACAATTAGATTAACACATAAAGCTGTAACATTAGCACACCTACAGTAACTGGCTAGCTTAGGCTGGATGGAATGGTACGCAGAATAATAACGTATTACCTAGTAGAGGCAGAAAAGGTAAATAATGAAAACGGGGTGGTGCTTTGCGACATTGTGTTGCAGGCTTTTAGTCATTATTAATACCTAAACTTCATTATTCATTATATTATGTTGTAACAAGAATCTTAGGTGCATAGAGGAATTTGCTAAATGTACGTAACTTTGTTTCTCAATCCCAAAGAGCAAAGACTTGTATAAATTTACGTTTCCTCGATTCACGTTTTGTAAAACAAGGGTCTAGTCTCTGGCAGCCTGCGGTATTGTGTCACCTCCTAGCAAACTCTAAGCCAGTGATGTGTAATATATTGATTGAATCGGTACTCCTTTTCCTCCTTCTCCTTCTTCTCCTTCACCTTATCATTATCCTTCGTGTATCCA
This sequence comes from Ametastegia equiseti, assembly GCA_963989295.1. Classification (NCBI taxonomy): domain Eukaryota; kingdom Metazoa; phylum Arthropoda; class Insecta; order Hymenoptera; family Tenthredinidae; genus Ametastegia; species Ametastegia equiseti. The sequence goes on from OZ022393.1 coordinate 11,096,829, forward strand.
AACTTTGAGAATCCGTATATGTATGTATTACGGTTATACTTCGTAGGTAAATAATTTAGTGTTATTTCTTTTTGTTGAAATTAATGTCTTTCATACTCGTGTGGTACTCTGTAGCAGCGACGATAATATATATATAATTATTATTATATGTATATTACATAACATTTGGAAATATACAAATTTTGTTTTCTTGTTATCCATTAATTATTATTATTATTATTATTATTATTATTATTATTAAAAAATTGGCATAGCGAATATAAATATTAGTTAGGGATATTTTCAATTAGTTTTTGAAACTTTGGCGCGATTCGGAAAGAAGAAGTGCTGGATATTACATACTACTGAATTTTTCACATATTGTTACGATTCTAGTAAATAATTATTTTCAATTCAAATTTTTGATAAATTGATAAATGATCAAGTGTCTTCTGAACAAAGAAAACAAATTTTCATGAACGTTGCTTTGAAATAATTTCTTTGTATTTCCTCTGAAAATATGTTTTTGACACAATATGTGAATTACATAGTTATTTTCTCATTTTCACCGATAACTAGCACTTTTTTGGAATTCCATCTCCTAAAGTTTGTTGTTTTTTGTTCACATCGTAGAGTTAAACTTTCGCTTGGAAATTGAACAGCGTGCTTGCTCAAACCATTCCATTCCTGCCCCTTTTCTCGCTTAAATATATAAATAATTAATTAAAAATAATTTCTCAACGGATGAATTTTTCTAGTTAGACAATTAATTATGTTTTTTTTTTTTTTTTCTTTGTTCTATCGAGTAATGGGTTTAAGTATAATTGTGCATAGTAATGATAATATTATTATCATTATTATTATTATTATAATTATTATTAATGATGATAATAATAACAATAGCGAATAACATAATACTATTCGTCACCGCAATTTAATAACTAATTGTAATTAGTGTTTGAAGTTGTTGTATCGTATAGACAATGGGTGTGAAATATTTGCCTTCTCAATTTGCTTTGTATAGCCTATTTTCCGTTTAATATACAGGGAGACCATTTTTCCTCAAAGAAAGAAAAAAGAAAAAGAAAGAAAGAACGAAGTCATACTTATGCACCTATATATTCATTTTTATATTAATGATTGATTAGCTCTGTAACTGTCTTTCCATTTTTGATGGCGTCTCTGTCGCCATAGAACCAGGAAATAAATCTTTAACATTTAATTAAAAAAACACACAAACCACATATACGTAAGAAGCTGAGAGAAAGTGTTAAAACAAAATAAAAGAATACAAATACTAAAAATATACAGATAACACACACGATATAATATAATATGAATATACGATAGATAATTTTAGAAAATCTGTGCAAATAAAATAGGTATATTCATAATAATAATAATGCAAGATTCAGAAATTCGATTATTGACAGACACAGATGATCCTAAAAGTTTGAGAAGACATATCATTATTTTCATCACATTAATGTTTATTCCCATGACAGTTGTTTGAATGAGGCGGAAAAAAAAAAATGATAAGAGATAAATAAAAGAGAAACAATTTTCAAATCGACTAAATTCTCCGAAATTAATTAGAGAAAAATTGAAGAGATAAAGTAAAAAAAAAAAGAGCTTACGCATTTCGTAATCCGTCTTTTAGTTGTCATAAAATGAATTTGTTATATCTAAATAGTTATCTTTCCACGGAAAGGAAAAGAACAAAACAGACTGTGTCGTAGACTACTTTGCTCTTACAGTTATTTCTTCGGTCGAACGGTGCCTGGATAATTCAATCTTCCAAGTCAAGCAAAATGGGATTAGAACTGTTCACTTATACATGCATGGTTGGAGCTTTGTTTCTATTCAATAACTGCTGGTTGAAAAAAAAAAAAAAGTTGAAAATAAAATTTAAAGAAACTTACGAATAACGGGAATAAATTATTTCTTCTCTCTTTAATTTCCTTTGATAAAATGAATGATACCAATTAATTAAAATGTCAAATAGAAACAAATTATTGTTCCAAGTGAGATTTTTTTATTTCTCTCTTTTTTTACACAACGGATGATTTTCTCAACTTGATTTCAAAAATGATTCAATAATAATGAAATCTTTAGGAAAGGGATGTGTATACATACATATGTATTGTATGTATATGTATGTATAAATATTTACAGCATAGATTTTCCTTAACGTGTGATAATTTTTGATAATTTTTATAGTAGGTAATAAAAGTGAAGATAAATACATCTATGTAATTGTAACAAGAAAAAAAAAGTGCAAGTGTTAAAGTATATAACAATTGTGATTAATGTGTGCAGGATGCATCTAATTGCAGGTAGAGCATATAGCGGCCATATTATAAAATTTTCATTATTATACTTAAATTTTGGGTGATGATTTACTGGAATAAAAAAAAAAAAAAAAGCATGACACAAAAAAATTGGAAAAAGAGAATGAACTTGGTATATAAGCTTTCTAACAATAATTCTAACAATGTCGATTAAAATCCTACAATATTACAAACCTGCCCAATTAGTATATTAGATATATAAAAATGATTATTATTTAATTTGTGTAATTATTATATACTGATGAATACATATATCATGATTATCGAATATTAATTAACCGCTTATACAATATTCATATAATATACAAACACATACTTTTAGCTACAGGTAATAAAACATTGATACTACTGCTTACGCCGCAAGTATAATTGTACAGACGCGAAAACACGATGCCAAACATATTATTATTATTATTATTATTAATATTATTATTGATTCTTATTATTAAACAAATTACACAAAGTTTTTCCCTATTTCGTTTTTTGTTGTATTTATTTTCGACTCATCTTCATCCTCATTCTTTTCATGTATATGTACGCGATATACGCATATTGTGGCTATCGTTGAATTTTTCCAATCCTACATCTCACATGTTACATACATAGGTGTACAAAATAATAGCAATATTCCGGGGTGAATTATTCTTTCACCGTTTAGAATATTATCCGACTTCCGTCTGTTCACACATATCCTATATCCGGTTTGTGACATAGCTTACATCACAATTGTATAGCCATACGTATGTGATGAAAGGAATTGTAGAGAAAAAAAAAAATTAGTATGGTAAGCTCCGTGAGGGCGCGATTTCCTTTCCGCAGTCAGACAACGAAACGTTGAATATTTCTATTTTCTACAAGCATATTCTTGTAGACACGATATCGTTGAATAGAAAAAAAAAGGTTCGATTCCCCAGAAATGAGTGAATTGATATTTAAATTTTTACGGGTTTTGCCCAATTCATAGTAAATCTCGTCGTAATTGCCTATGCTATATTTCATAGTCATGAAATCGTCTTCAAATAATCCGAGTTAACGGTTCTCTTCGTATTTATTATTATGCTCGTGTCGAGATATATTCGTTGTAGCAGACATTTCGTTGCTGTAAACGAATTAATTAACAGTATATACCTACCTATATAAATATTATGTATCTTGTAACGGGGCTCTATAGAAATTCCGAAAGCGTAATATACTCATTTCGTAAATATAGGTATGTCGAAAGATCGCGTAAAGATTTATACTAACTCGGGAGAAAGCGAGATAATGCGTTTGTTGTATACGCACGATTGACCACGCCGCCTATTTTATTATTATAATAACAGTAATGAAACACGTTTTATAATTCATATAATGTCCTAGAGTTCACATGATACTTAGGCCTTGAAATAACCCGGATAAGAATTTCGGCGACCTTTTCTGATTCCCATATTGTAGAAATAAAAATGTTCCGAAAATATTTATGATTGAGAAAATGTTCAACTTTCACAATACGCGAAATTATAATTATACCAACAAACACTTTTACAACAAACTAAAATTACCCGAGTTGTACAAATTTTCTTACAAGCCATATTTCGATGTACGCATCTGGATGTAGGTAATATTTTTGATGAAATTTCATTCACTACGCCGGGAAAAATAAAACAAACTAGAAGTGCGTCTTTAGCCACCCATTGGTTCGATTTTGGAGGTACCAAATGTTAAATCATTTATCGTCATATCTCGGGACAGGATATTCGAACTTTAAAGGTGAACCGGTATATACAAGATTGCGTCATTGAAATGTAAAGTCGCAATTTGACTCGCTTCCTGACGTCGTAACTTGTCGTTATATATCTGAAGTCAATTCCGGGGTATACTATACGGTCACTGGATTTTCCTTTCAAAAATAACGTCACGGATTGTTAAATCAGCTGCAAAGTTCGTTGAAAGTTTATATACGCACGTGCCGTGGTATAAACGGAATTGCTCAAGAGTGTAATTAGGGTCCCCTATATGCGTTTCCATGCATATTCTATCTACACACACATGTACAATATGTATATTCAGATGCGGGCTGGCGAGGGAGTTCCCGGCAATTTATGCGGGGTGAATTTCCTAAAACCCCTTTCACGTCCGGGACGTTGAAGCATTCTCAGCCCACCCGCGCGATTCTATATTATATCTTCAATTACAACAATCAATTGATAACCAGCGTATGACGCAGCAATTGTCGAAGCTATTTATTATTATACGGCGATCGGTCGAAGGTCTTGTCATTTTTTCTATTCTAAATGATACGGGTATGAGACGCATACACGCGTGCATGTGATTGTTCAAAATTCAAAAATGACGACATATGTACCACACGATGTAGAAATCTATCTATATTTATTCTTTTCATTCGTTATAATTTACTTCCGTCATTCGATGCTGTATCGTTGGAACTGCGATACGTATAATGACGTTCCATTATCTATTTATAAAACATTCATATTCTATTCATGAAATTGTTATTTTCATTTACTATAACGTTTCGGTATCATATATCATGAATTCTCGTTACGGTAGGAATACGGTATCATTATTTCATGAGAATAATTCTACTGCCATGTATTTTTTTGCTCTGATTACACCGCAAAGGAAATTATATCTCATGCTTTTGAATAAAGACTCGAAAAGAGCTCGCGAGAGGGTTGAACGCTATGTTCGTATCGGACTTCTAGCAACCGTCCATTCCCTTTAAATCCAGCATCCCTCCCAAGGCGCAACGCGCCCTTTGGGGGCTCTATCACCCTACACGGCTTGAGAGGCATATATACGAGTATGCCGAGAGAGCGGCGAGAGAGCCGAGAGCCTGCAGGGCTGAGCCAAAATCAATTCGTAAAGGAAAATTAACACAATGAAGCCAGCGTCGGGCTTCGGGACTGAAGAACCTTTTTAGAGCCTTGATCTACGTCTAACGAATGCATTCATGCAGGCGGTATATATACCGAGTTGAAGTTCGAACTTTGAATACTGCACGAGTATATATCCGGCTATAGCTGTTGTATAAGAGCTGAGAACAAAAATTTCTAACTTGAAAGGGAAAGGAACGCCAACTAACGGGACAGTAGTTTTTCGTGCGAATTTTCGAGCTTGTTTCATGTTACTCATATACGTATGGCGATTAGAAGCCGCAGATAGCAATCCCAACTTATAAATTCAATTTATCGAATGGCGTTTTTTTGTTTTTATATATATATTCAGGGGATCGTACCTGCATCACTATATTTGAATTAGATATCGTTTCGCGGCCTCAATTATTATTATAACACATTTTATGCACATTCTTATGTGTTATTCATTCTTGTATAAGACAATTTTCACGAAAACAAATCAAGCGATTCAAAGAAAAAATGAAAAACAAAAGACATTGGAACAATACTTTGATCTTAAATGGCATAAATATAAACGAGGAGATAGTTGATTAATTGGAAACAGCATATTCATACACCGACCTCTAATTCTTGTTGTATTTTGAATTTGAGTAAACCCATACATACCTGTATAATTGTCACGAAAGATAATATAACAATGTTTATCAGCATTTTACATTTTTGCACATACAAATTTTCTAAATTCAGATATTAGATATAGCTGCGCGAAAATGATGATTTATTTGAAAATTGCATTCGACGAAAACGAGAAAATACATTAAAATGACCCAAACTGTTTTGATTTCTATGAAGAATGATTCTATACTTATATATTGTAAAATGTTGCCATGTATGTGAATATAGAAAGATGAATCTATACTATAGAGGCTGGATTTAGCGAGGATAATATAATTATAGATGATCGATGTGCTTTGTGTGGTGTACTGGCATTTAATGAAATTATATTTGCGTAAATATAATTCTAATACGTACCAAAAACGAAAAACTGAAAGAAAACATAAAAAATAAGAATAATAAAAAGTAAATGTTATCCAATATTATACGAGCAGTATACACATAGATGTGTACTGTTGAAATCTTGAGCTTTTTCACATGAGGACAGATGATAATTACTAATACCTACTAATATATGTTATATGATCATGATTATAAATAAAGCTAAAAAAAGAAATATCGATAAATACGATATATAAGAAATATCAAAATAAAATGTACAAAAAGCAATATCTTCTATATGATATACTTGTTCTAAACTTTAAACTACTTTGTTTATAGCCCTGCTATTCGAGTGCATATTTTGCCAAAATATATAGTATAGGGAGTAAAAAAGAAAATCTAGTTGCGGAAAAATGTGTCTTACGTATTATGAACTTTGAGAGATATGCCCGAAAAAAGAAAAAGAGAATAAAAGGAAAAAAAAAGAGAAATGTTAAAAGTCCGTTCGGGACTTTTAGCAAAATATGTTACAAGTCGCAAATAATGAAATGTAATTAAAAAATGAATAACTTAACACTGTATAAACCGACCTGCCAAAAGATCCCTCTAAGAGTGTTATAATATATACATTATACATATATATCAAGAAACATAAATAATTAATTATATTAAGAATTATTGGTTCTCTTTGATCAGAAAAAAAAAACTTGAAATAATAATAATAATTCATCAGTCCGCTAGTGCAATGTGGATCTACTCGGGTAGAGTGTGATCTGTGAATGAATGAGGAGAATTGTGATTGGCGTGTGATTCTATAAGATGCGCAAAATGTTATAATATTATTATCAATATATATCTTGTATATTTGCTCGTATATTTGCTATGTAGCGTATACGAATAAACTTTCAATATACTTATTCTATGAAAAAATTTGTACACCTCGGTTTGTTCCTTCATCATAGGCGACAAAACTCGGATCCTGGGATCAACTTCTTGCTTTATTTTATAGTCAGCTCTGATGCTTCTGCTCATACAATTACATGAATCCCGTGTATCAATTTTTAGAAATACTTTATTAACAGATTACCTTCTTTGATACATACATACATACATAGCACATATTTTTATAAGTACACTATACGTATGCTCGTGAGCAGAATACACAGTAACAGTTTGGGAGTAATTGTTTACAATTATATTTCTGAATTTCAACATTAAGTATTCGTAACGATATACTTAGAATCATTGCAACAGTGATGTAATTATTCGAAAAAATTTATAATCCAAGATCAATTTTATTAGATTCAAATTGACAGTATTACCTAGTTTCACTATAATATGTGCTTGTTTCATTTATGAATTTTAGGTACCATATCATTGTATTGCTGGAGCAACATAAATTAAAATTCTTCCGTTAATTTAAACGTAATAATATGTAGTACGTTTGGAATGTACGTCATTTTGAAGAAAGTTTGACTATAGTCAGGGTACGTGTTATTACATGGATGATTGCAAATTAATTTTATCGATGAGTACTTTCGGTTCTAAAATTTAAGTCAGTAAATTATCAATAAATAAGGCTAAGATAACAAAATAAAACTGGTAGAAATAAATGTATCTAAAATAAATCTATAACCCATTTTTCTCAGTCCGGTAGAAAATGAATTTTTTCTCAAAATCTTTTACTCAGGCCTTCTGTCCATCATCGTATACTGAAATACTGGTTACCTGTTCATACTTTTTCTTTCATTTGCGGATAGCAAAGATCATGACTAGATAGAGGAATTCAATCATTCAATGTCTTGCGCTTCTAAAACGTAAGAAGTTTTACATTCAGAATGTCAGAGAATTCCAATCCTATGCAACATTAATAAGTTCTCTGGGGACGACCGCCTCGACACAGAATCATTGATTCACAAACAACGTTCACTGTTTTCAATGAATAATCCAGATTCTCTCAGTTTCCTATTGCCTTCGCTTTGACTGCATGGTCAACCTCGCAATCTCTCCTCCTAATGTGTCAATACTGTCCTGTTTTAAGGATCGAACAAAAATTTGTTTATTAGTTTTCTAAGGCAAATTTATATCAGATAATGAAGTACAAATCAGAAATTTACCTTCAAGGTAATATTTTTAAGTAACGTATCTTCCAAGACCGCTTGCAATTTTTGATTGATTTCCAAAGAAAGTTCCAACGTCATGTTATCATCTGACACACGTTGATTATATACCGATGCCATAATGCCACCGTGTCTAGCTAATTCAGCCTGTGTGAAAAGATAAGATATTTTTCAATTGGATTGAAGTGGTAGAAAATCGAGGAAAAATTCCATCATTCCAAGTTACTACCAATTTTCTAATCAAGTTTGAGAGAAAGTAGTTGGGAGCAAATGTAATGTGGAAAGTAATTTGAAGAAACATGCTTTTAGCTACTAATATAAGGACGTAATTCCGAAATTATGGTCCTACATAAACCATAACGATTCGTGAATACGTTTTTATCAATTACTTGAAAATTTTTGAAAATCTAAGAGTTTATTTGTTCGGAAGTAGATCGTCAAGAGATAGAATAGTAGATAAATCGTTCGGATCAGAAGTAATTTGGTGAATTTTCGGCAATATTTGTCGACATGATTTTGAAATTGTATTAAATTTGTGTTTTTTTTATCTACTTTTCCATGTTCGCATATTACATGATTTTTATTATATCCTTTTTCAAACTGTAATGTCTAATGTAATGAGAATTACACCGGGATGCAAGAGAAGAAAAAAAATATTACTGATGACTTACAGGATTTCGTCTGCCTTTGATATGCTAGTATACAATAACATAATGAATTTCAGTTCTCAATGTACTGTAGCATAGAGATAATTGATATTGATAATTTACCTTGTTTCTATCACGCTCATTACTCCCCATAGCATCTGGGTTTTCATGAAGAATATAATTTTTTATAATTTTCGACTTTTTTTGTAGTTCATTAACTAGCGTTTGCGTATGTTCTTCCAAGAAATCCAACTTCTCGGCTTGTCTTACACGAATTTTTTGCAATTTGACAATTCTATCTATCAGAGTCTGCCTGTCCGGCTCAACAGACTGCAATATGTTATCACCGCTGTTACTGTTATCCGATACTGCACCGTTCAGTGTTTCACCTGTAAGTAAAAACCTGATACAAGTTTACGTCAAACTGTGTTGATTCTGTTTTTAAATGATGGTGTGATTCCTGAATTCTACAAAATTCACACAATAAGAAGTCAACTGAATTTGTTGAAAACAATTTTTGCCATTGTTCTAACATCTGAAATATTATTCAGCAGATTCTCCAACAGTATATTTTCTGTTTTAAAATATGAAAAAAAATTCATACCAGTACTCAACGAAGAGCTAGAGCCAGTACGTGAAGTTCGATCGAGAGAATTGCTTGGTGAACCAGTTTCAAAAGCGTCTAATCTTTTTTTGCACTGTTGTAATTCCTTGGTCATTTCTTTAACTGAAATTTGTTGCTTTCTTCGGAGAACTGCATTTTCACCTTGGCTATCCTCTAGCTTTTGGGCTAAATTTCTGGCGAGTTGTGTTTGTTCCGCGACATGCCGAGCCAGGAGTTCGCATTCTTCTGTTCTTTTACTTTTTTCAGATGCTAAGCTGATTTCCAATGCTTTCACTTTTGAAGAAAGTTCTTTTATCTGATCGTGCAATGGACCTTGTTCTAGTTCCAACTGCTCATTTTTCGCTTCCATCGAAGTGAACTCCGATTGCAAACGAACGTTTTTGTCTGTTAATTTTTGCGTGAATTCTAACATATGGGCTTCTCGTTCGCGACACCATTCCATATCAGACTGCAATTCGGTGTTTGATTGCCGCAGTCGCTCCACTTCCGTTTCGTTTGACGATAGTAACTGTTCTGTACTGTAAAATTGATATGATTATTGAAAAATTGCCTAATCACTGATAGCAATACCAAGATTTGTTAAATATTTTTAGGATTTTGCCAACAATCATAAGACATCGTGCTTCATAATATTTAATAATAACCGATAATGAAAAATTTACTAACTGTTTGAGTTGTAATTTCAGAGTTTCGAGCTGAGATACTTTTCCAACCAAATCAACGATTTCTTTCTGTCTTTTATCAGCTATGACCTTCAAGTTGCTCAAGTTATTCTCGTAGTTTAATCTGTCTTTCTCCAAGTTTTGAACTTTCAAACTAAGCGTGTTATTCTCTTCAATTAAAGCGTGCTGTCTCTGCTTCAGAATTTCGACTTCTTTCTGCAGCTGAAGTCTGGACAATTCTTTATCCTCCGTAACGTGGCGTTCTAGAATCAGACGAGCTTGTTGTTCCTTCAGCTGGTGGTCCAAATTGACTACCTTATTTTCCTCAGACTGTTGAAATTTGCGGATTGTTTCGTGAGACTCTTTTCGCACCTGCTCACATTCTTCTTTCATCTCATTTATCCGAAGCTGAGGAATGAAAAAACGATTATGCATTCAATTGATTATTTATAAACATTAAGATACGTAAGTATTTTGAATCACTAGATCATGAAAATAAAGAAATTCCACTACCATAGCTTTATCCAGTTTCTGTTGACTCTCTTTATGTGTTTCTGATTCAGTCTTCAATTTATTTTGGGTCCATTTTAACTTGACTTCTCGCATACTCAATTCTTCTTTCAATCGATCCACCTCTTTCTGGGCGTCTGTAAGCTCGTGACATTTACCATCTAGAATGTTACAGATTCTGGTACGTTCTCCTTGAACTTGCTTCAATTTCGTATGCAATAGTTCCTGTTCCTTCAGGGCCTCGTTAGCTTTACGTTCAGCATACTCTCTCGCTCTGTAAATTTAGTTAAAAAATAATAATCTGAATATCGTCATTATGATAAATGAAAAAAGTCCAATTTAAGAATCATCAGTTTACCGTTGAGTGTCTATAAGCTGTTTTTCACTAATCGCATATTTCATTACCATGCTTTCTTTCTCCTTATTAGCCAGGAGATATTCTCTATTCATAAGCTCCTGATTAGCAGTTGCTTGTTTCAAATCATGTCTCAATTCCTCAATCGTCTTCTCCAGTGTTTCCAATTGCAGAACGTACAATTCCCCGTTGTTTTCTGCTGCTAATCTTTGATTCTCCATCTCTACCTTCACCTTTTCCTCGGATAATTTCTCACTCTGGTCTTTTAAGTTACTATAATCTCTCAGAAGAGCTATATAAGCTGGATGAGATAGTAGGGCCAGATCAATCGGCTCGACTTTCGTGTCCCTGCGAGTATCATCATGTTCGTCTTTCATCTGTTCCTGGTCCAGATGTTCTATAGATACACTTTTTAGGCTTGGTAAAATTGTATCATTGCTTTTGCTCCTACAACTTGGTGCTACTTCATTTTCTTTTTTCAAATTCTCTGCATCGACGACGACGTCACTTGTACCGCTCTCTCTACAGAGCACATCTGAACTTTCTTTTGGCATGGCTGAATTAAAGTGGCTAATATTTGACTGAATTTGAATTTGATCTTCTCCAGTAGCACCAAAATCTGAATTGCTCATTTTGTCTTCTTTGGCTGAATTTGATACAGAAAGATCAAAACTGGATTGCTGATTCTCTGAATTTTGATTCAGCAACGTATTTACAGATGTGGTTTCAGTATCTTGTGTCTTCGGCATAAAATCAGGAGCGGCTTTATCTTCGTTTACTGAACATTTGAGAAATAAATTGTGTTGTTCTTTCGCAGAACTTTCTTGGTCAGATTCATCTGGTTCTTCTCTGTTGCATAAACTGATGGTATCTGTACCTTGACCTAAACCACAGCCTGATTTCAGGGCTGTTGGAATTTCCACAGCATCAGAGCTAGACTGGGTATCTTCGATGAATTTTCTGTAGTTTGCAGGATTATGATCGGTCAATCTGAGTATGGAATTATACTTGGCAGCTAAATTTTGGGGTAACAACGTCTTCTCCATAATGTTTGTCGACTTTTCAGTAATGAAATTTAAAAAGTTTCTACTTTTATTCAGAAATTGAGCATTCGACTGCATGATGTTTACCGATTTACTAGATACTGAGAATTTCACCAACTTCGCATCCTCCGCAAGTGAATTAGGCCTACTCGTACGAATCGTGCTCAACTCAGCTACCGATTTACTACGAATTAAATGATCAGAGGAATTGGAGTTTGGTTCACCGGCCTTCGTGGATTCATTCTCATCAATTGTATTTCCAACTTTTGCCAAGTCTCTATCAAGACCAGCTTCTGGAATCTGACCATCGCGATTGAAAACAGTCTGTTCTTCATGTTTGTCGGAAAGCTTTGAAAGAGGCAGATCAAGTCCATCTGAATTTGGTTTTCCTTCACAAGTTTTTTCCGCATTTACCTTTTCAGGTGGAATTTCGACAGTACATCTTTTATTTGATAGTATTTCGGAGTCAGATTCGGACGATGACTGAATTTCCGGATTTCCATTCTTTTGATCAAACATAATTTTTTCTCTCTCATTCAATCTTACTTCTAAGTCTTTGGGCATTGGAATTTGATTCGCAGAATTGGAAGCTTCCGATTCCTCTGTCAAACTTGTATTTACATTTTCTTCTTCGTAATTATTTGTTGATGTCAGGTCAGCATTTAGCGTAAACCCACAATCTTCATTTTTTCCATTGTTTGATCTACAATCATTGAACATTTGAAGCTTTTTATCCTCTGGTTCTTTAGTAGCATCAATAGTATTTGCTGTTGATGCTGAAATATGGTCGTTTGATGAATCGTTTGACAAATTGGATACTGTCTTCTGTAGGTCAGTGTCTTTTGCTTGTTCGGAACCATCATCTGCAACAATTGTAATGTTTAAAGGAATGAAGATGCGTTTCTCAAAAATAACTGGGAACATTATCGAACCAGGAAGGGATTTAGAACTCGGACAGCAATTTTACAACAGTGTGACAACTACGGAAGCTCGTGATTCGTGTTGTTTCCATCGATTATTAAGAATAGGTTTGATAACTGTTGTTACATAAGTCTCTGATCTTTATTGGTGCAAATCACTAATAATAGATGAAATTTAATTGATCTATTGGAGACTATTGACTGTAGTAACTTGAACGACTATTACTATGTCATCATATAATGATGGCTAAGAGTTGGAAACCCAGTTTCTGAGTTAATCAAGAGAGTGGGATTGTTTCAATTATTCGAACCAAGTTAGCTTCTTTGACAATTTAGAAATCGACTAACCAAAGCCATATGAGGCAAATTTGATACACAAAGTAGTTGGATCACTACGAATATGATTGTGTATAATCGTTGGGTCTAATATGGTTTTTACAACGTACCAAAATCGGAAGATGCGTCTGCGTCGCTAGTTGTCAAATGATTAAAAAATGTATCTAAATCTCGGGGAGGAATGTAGCCTGACGATAATATTTCGTCCTCGTCCATTTCGAATTGAAGTATTTTTTCTTATTTCTTCTCCTTCTTCTCTCTACTTGAATAATTTAATTATCTTACATAATATACAGCTCCGTGAATCACAGGCAATATGTTTCACTCGCCATGCTTTATTTGTTGAAATAAATTCAATTTAAAACAAGAACGATGGTTCGTATGTAACCTTAAAATACAGTGCCCCCATTCATAATGTTCACGTTCCGATATTCGACTGCAGAAGTGCCAGCGTTGACAGCACTCGTAGACAGAGATAACGATATCTCCTGTTCACTAGAATACCGACAGAGACACGTTGCGTATAATACATGATGTTTTATGTATGTGCAATTGTGTATGTTTACATGTGTGCATCTGGCCTGACGAGATTGATTCTGAATTGGTATGAAGTCGCGCATACATTCTACCGTGTTCTTCTACAGTTAACAAAGATGAGTAGAGGAGAATCGCGCGCAACTTCGTACCGGTCAGAATTCGAATTTGCGCTAATCTTGAATAATTCTCTACATTGAATGTTTCGATAACATTGTGTTTTTTATTTATATTTGTTAAACATAGTCAATAGATTCTTGAGTGGTTCAAAAATACTTACCGATTCATACGCGTAGATGGACTGAATAAAAGAATAATCAAACATAATTGAATTTGTACACAATGAGCTGATGAAATTTAGTTATTTATTATGGTCTTGAGAAAGGAGGATAGTTGATCAGCATTTTTCGTAACAGTTTAATTTATTGTCTACGATATTATCCCATTACACTGGTTGACTATAATATTGTAATGCTGCTATCATTTTTGGTCTGGCTAATATATATTTATAAAGCAATTAGGAGTATGGATCTATATACATATGTTACAACTCAGATAAATAAATATAAATTCAATAAGATATATTATACATGTATATATATTTTAGAAAATCAATATACGGATTAAAAAAATATTCGTATAGGTTTCTAAGTGTCATGATATTATACTGTCATTCAAATATTTGGAGATTGAAAAGATCTAAGAGAATCATACGCTTATACACGTTTAAATTTAGTTTTATAATATTATCAAACTTCATTCGAGAAATGGTACAATTTATCCATTCATCATACACATCGAATCTTTCTTCCGATTTTAATCACTTCCTTTACTTCATTCAAGCATTTCTAAATTTTTCCATGTACAATTTGTGGTCACGCATTGTTGCCAATAACCCAGTACTCAACATCGTCGAATCTGTTGCTCCGAATCCAATTGGGGGCGGTCCAGATAGAGGTGTGACTTCACCACCCAGTGCACTGTGCCACAAAAGTGAATAATACACACAAGCCCGAGATTTTACAAAAATTGTATAGAATCAAAATATCAAAATTAACGAGCAACAATATCAGTATTTTTATATCATTCACAGATCCTCGTTTCACTTGTTAATATTTGAGTTTTTGTTTATCCAATAAATGTTTTTTGTTTAGACTTTTGGAAGTCTTTTCTTGACAAGAAGTTGAAACAAAATTGAATTGTTTGATAAAACAAAAAATAGACGAAAAAATATATAAAATTTGTGGAGAATAATTCAATGAATATGGATTTTAAAGGGATCATACCTAATTATGGCTGCTCCGGCGCAGATATCCCATTTTTTAATGGCAGTCATGTGTACATAGGCTGTTGCGTTACCGAAAGCCACTTCTAACGATTTGTACCCTGAATAAAATAAATATTCAATTTATGTCGCTCGTTACAGATTTATTCATAGCAAGTACAGTTATAGTTTTGGTTTCAATGTAGATCCAAGACCAACTGTTACATAATTGAATGAAATTGAGTTTGATCACCTGCGCCCGCGGCTGAAATAACTTGAACCTCTTCGCCAAAGACTTGCCTAGAAACATTAAGAACTCTACCGGCATGAGATCGAGACACGATCAGAACTGGTGTTCTTCCTTCTTTTGGCTACGGAATAAAAATTAAATGTACAAAATTATTGACTGACTGTACGATTTGGAGAAAACAGATCGTTTGCTTTAAATTGTTCCAACACTGCAAATTACGATACATAAATTATTACCGTCGGGATATTCAAATTCTTGGACACGCCGTGATTGACCCATGCCCAGTACGTCTGTTTATCATCAAAAGGCTTATGAACAATTCCCATAACTGGCTCGCCCTTCACAGCGACACATACCATAGTAGTGACGTACTGTAAAAGGTTTTCTAAAATCAGAAACACAAATCGAGGTGATTTGAGGAGACGAAGACACAGTAACAGTGAATGAAACTTGTAAATTCAGATGAAAAATGCAGTGAATTGGATCAATTGGCAGGAATTATTTCACCTGTGAATTCTTTGGTAGCATCCAGAGGATC
The DNA here is from genome assembly GCA_963989295.1 of Ametastegia equiseti. Taxonomy (NCBI): domain Eukaryota; kingdom Metazoa; phylum Arthropoda; class Insecta; order Hymenoptera; family Tenthredinidae; genus Ametastegia; species Ametastegia equiseti. The sequence continues at coordinate 11,112,817 of OZ022393.1, forward strand.
GATCCATACAGTAATGTCATTTGCATTGACGGCGCTGTCGTATCCAATGTCGACATATTGGTCAACGTTTTTTAAAGTCTCTTTCAAATCTGGAATATCTACTTTGTCACAGCCTAGTGATTTTTCTTCGGATATTACTGTTATTCTTGGAAACGCATCAATCAGCGCATGGTACATGGCGCAATGCGATCTGTAATCTGCAGCCGTCACCGGATCATTGACACCTTTTGATGTTGGAGAAAATAGAGAATAATGTTATTTTATCTACAGCTTGATTTGGGTGGGATAAAATGAAATTAATAAACAAAACGCGAAGTAATGCAAGAGCGACAATTACCTTCTTTCGTCTTTCCTTTCGACGCGATGTTTAAAGAATGAAGATTATTGTGAACGGCGGATACCTCGAGACCCCCGACTTCAGCTGCTTTAATAGCACCAGCTAACAGAGCTTTCATTGATACAACATCCCTGTTATCAATACTCGAGTAAGAGGGTCCTCTCTGGGAATATAAGTAGAGGAGGCATAGAAGACCCACGGTTATTCCAATGCCAATTTTGTTTACACGGACGTTAGCTCCCAAATGCATTGTGACGGATTATTGGTTGATGAGAGTTTTCTCGATTATTGTACACCGATATTTTGCTCCTAATCTTCTTGACCCGAATAATTTAACTTCAACAATATAGTCGCAGACATTCTAGCCTTCTTTTGAGTATTAAGTTACTTGAAAAATTACTCTCTGATCAGCTTTGCTTTAGCAGACCACGTCTACAGTGATTCTCAAATGTCAAATCTCAAACGAAGTGTCATGATACGCCACATCGCCCGCTTAGCAGTCTTGCCAACCTGCAATACCGAGTATCTGTCATTCTCGGGGTTTAAAAATCATACATTTAATTAATTTTGTGAATCCTATAACGAAATGTTCATAGAAAGTCTATTTTACTATCCTTCGGTCAACTAATTCCATCGAAACGTCAATCACGGTCAGAACCGTACTGAATTCAAGAGTTCGCGCCGGAGCAGTGCCGATAGTCGATATGGTATGTTGAAATCTAATGTCGATGTTAGTTGAGTTTTGTTCCTTAATCGCGCGTCGAGCTCCTAAGCTCGCCGACGAGCTTTCTGCAGCTGACGTCCGTCTGCTGTCGATTTATCTCTCTAGTGTCAATTTGCAGTACCATCGAAAAATTAATAAACGTTATTTCTAAATTATGCCCGACAGAGTTCTCGCCTAAACGTTCATATAATGACAATTTATAGCCGAAAATATTCATTCCTTACTAGTGTTTAAAATCCAAACAATCATCGTAAGAGTTATTAATTTTTCACCATCATGAATGGTTATCTATCAAGTGCCGTTTAACAATAATGGCGGCAATGTCCCCGTCGGAGGTGAGTCGGTGTTAAATATTTCCTTCAATTCATGTGAATTCAGACTATTTATGATCGATCGGATGTCTGTTAACGGTACTAAATTTTCATTGTTACCGGTGAATAGAAGGATCCTCCGAAAGTTGATTCATTTTAAAACGAGAGCCAATAATATTCGAGTGCATTGTCCTGTTGGAGCAATGTGACGTTTCACTTCGTGTCTGTTTATCTATTCTATTTGTTGGTCTCGTTTTTCTTTCTTTTTTTTCCTCTCTCTCTGTGTTACTTATATTACAATATAATAACTTGTGATAGTGGACTCAGCTTTTCAGTATCCAACTAGATAAAAATCTTTACAAGTCCCGAGTGAAACGATGGTTAGAAAAAAAAGAAGAGAAAAAAATGAAACAAAAGTTTTCTTTCTTTTATTATGAGTCATAAACAAAACGAACTTTGTTTTAGACTTACAATACAATCTAAAATCCCTCTCAATCCGATGTACGTGATGCCAGATCTTGTTAACTTCCAGTTCATCAATTACAGCACGTTTAAAGTCCGTCAGCTAACTTTTATGAAGATTATAGATTTTCACAGAGCATGTATACATACGTGTCGATATAAAAGGATGAAATGAGGATAGGAATTTCAGAAAAATAACCGATAATTCGTTATCTTTTCATTTTTCTTAATGCTGTTATTAAGAATTATCATTCGCTTTGTACACTCGAATATATTATTGAATATATTACTCGATAACAGTTTGATCGATGAAAAAGGAAGAGAAAAATCCACATTCTGTTATCTTTGTTTTGTTTGTCTTTATTCATCAGCGGAGGTTGCAGAAGGAGTTGATGTCGCTGATGCGCGAACCACCACCCGGTGTTCAGGTAGACGGGGATCAGGCCGGCCAGAACTTAACCCAGTGGATAATCCACATGGAAGGAGCAAAGGGCACACTTTACGAGGGTGAAAGATTTCAGTTACAATTCAAGTTCAGTTCAAAGTATCCATTTGATTCACCCGAAGTCACCTTCATTGGCGGCAACATTCCTGTTCATCCACATGTCTATAGCAATGGTCACATCTGTTTGTCCATATTGACTGATGATTGGTCACCTGCTTTGAGTGTTCAGAGCGTCTGCTTGAGCATCGTCTCCATGCTGAGCAGCTGCAAGGAAAAGGTAACAGTATATAAAACAGCTTTTAAGAGTTTCCCCTGCCCCTTTCCTTTTTTTTTTAATAATTTTTTGAGTTTTCTACACAAGCTTTTTGTAACATTTATGATTAGCTCTTAAGTATCACCTGATGTTGCGCTGTGATGATTATTTCTTATTAGTGAATTATTCAGTCACGAATTCGAAAAGTTTCCATGCTACTGGAGGAAATGAAGGGAATGGAGATATCGATTAAATTAATTTCTCTTCAAGATTTTAGCTCTTTATATTGATTCACCCGCGGCAGAAATTTGTTCACTTTGATCGTAGGCAGAAAATGATTCTCAATGTTCGCAGGCTGATGAAGTTGATCAACAAGATTAGTTTTTGTTATCATATATTATTGGCAATGCCAATAGTTCAGGAAAGATCATTTATAAAAGCCTGGAATTGGATCCGACTACATAGTTTCAAGTTCAGTCTATCAAACGCAGAGACCACAAATTTTATCCAAAGTCCTACTACGAAAATTTATGGGATGTCCAGTCGACTTGAAAATGTCGAAGAAAACTGGAAAATTGAAAAATGTCCGGAAATTTCGCTGATCATTAAAATTATCCACTTGTACTTTTTTTTATCGCTGTTGTTCTTCAATTCAGTTTCTAGAAATGGTCTGGGAAAATTTCAATTCAGGCTGAAAAAAACCTGGGAAAGTAAAGAAATTATTGATTCTCATTTACCTGGACACCTTGGTCAGGAAGTGTTTTCAACGAATGAATAATTAATAGCACTAACAGTGCTATTTTTAAGTACAGAATTATTGATCCATAATAACAAGTTATATTTTCACACAATGCAATTTGCTAATTTTGGTTTTATTCTTTTTCATACTTACAGAAAAGACCACCAGATAATTCCTTCTACGTCAAGACGTGTAATAAAAATCCAAAGAAAACAAAATGGTGGTACCACGGTACGTTATTCCCAATGAAATTTATTTAGGTAAATAGTTCGAATAATATTCAAAGAATTCTTTGAAGAGAATATTCATAGACTACGATCACTAGAGTTAAGATATGTTTAAAAAAAATGAGAGCAGTTGTCCTTAGCTTGCTCGTTTACATGATCATCAGAAACAGTTGTGATAATCCGTTTGTTTTCGTTTTTGATCAAACAGATGATAGTGTCTGATTCCTGGACACTGTCAAGCTTGTGCTGGAGTGAGAGGCCAACAAACGATTATGGACCTATCCATCAACCATAGTCAGTTGAGCGACAGGGAATGATTATGCTGAAAATTTTGGAGAGAAAAATGAAGATCACGTTCGAAATCGTAGAAATATTCTTATCTTGGCGATAGTAAATTAAGTAAATATAATAAACTATGAAATAATATCTATAATATTAATAAAAACCCAAAAACAGGAATGAAACATGCGTGATTGATTCAGTTATGGAATTTTATCATCTTATTATTCCAACATTAGGTACAATTGTAGTACACCGAATTACATAGAATTAGTATTTATGTGAGAAGCTAAAAATATATGAAGGTGTTCCTGGTTGAGAGATGTGACGTTAGATCAAGTTCAATGGAGTTTTAAAAAATTTACCCAACTTATATTATATCCTAAATTTCATGTGTAAGTTAGTATTAGAAAATCTATTTCTTATTTGTAAACATTCATTTCGTTAATTAAATATATTTCAATTATTTGAAATAATTTAGGGAATCTTTTCAAAAGTTGTCTTGTAACTTGCTTGTAAACATTATTTCCTGTCTTACAATATCATCCCCGCATGCACGTGATGAACCGCGTTAAAAATATTGCCTTCCTATTTTTGAATGGCCTGATTTTTTATGCATTCTTTCGAAGTTCTCATCACCCAACGAATATTTGACTCAAGGTTCTCCCAAGAAATCGCCGCATCAATTTCCCTAGTTTTCTGAACAAGCTCCAGCTGACCGAAGCTAAACTAATGGTATGTTCTTTGATCTTACACTTATCTACACTTTCTATTTATTAGTGTAGAAAATCTGATTCCTGTTGGTCTATTTCTAAACTAATGTGAAAAGTGTAGCTAAGTCTAAGAGCAACGAAAGGCCTTTGTCCTTAGTGCAAAGGAAGTGGTTTTAATTTATTTATTTCAGCTTATTGGGGCTCATCTAAAAATTGTGACTACATTAGATCAAAATTCAAAGGAAAAGTTACTTGATTCCGTTCAGTTTTTCCGTTCCGGCTCCTCATGGCACCTGCGTAATTGAAATTTGGAGCGATCTCTGCAACCGCCGTGAATCCAGCAAGACTGCGGAGTGCGTGCAGATATTAATAAGGCATTAATGAATATGATAATTATTTTTCTGGAGCATCTAAAAAAAATGTATACGAGGTTTTTTCCTGAAAAATTGCTAACCAATGAGTATTTTCTGTCGAATAATCATGTGTAGATTCTGACCTCCGAGAAATACGACTCCGTCAGTACCTCTTCCGGTTTCTCGGTTCTCTCGTCAATTCCCCGCCATTTTGCGGGACGCGTCTTTTTCTTGTGTACAGTTGCGTGGTGGTCGAGTAACTTACCTCTATTCAGTTTAAAGTAACAACAGTTTACGACTCGGTGCTTGGTGTCACCATAATTTATAGTAAGCAGCAAACCTACTGCTATGATCAAGACAGAGGAGTGAGTACGAACAGTTTCTCTTTCCACATAAAACAAACAATCTCTTACCGGGTATCCCTTTCGGCTAATTCTAAGCTATCCAATCAGTCAGCGGAGGCGGCGAAATGATAACAAACATGCCGGCGATAGAAATTCTAGCCGGTGAATAAAGAGGAATGATTACAGGTCACAAATGCAAAACAGTAACGACGACAGGGACCGTAGTAGAGAGCGTGATCGTAACCGAAGATCCGACCGACAAACACGAATGAATTCAACCAGTCGAGATCGTAGTAGGGAGCGGAATGATCGAGGCGGTAGAAAAGTATCCGATCGTCGTATTTACGTCTCTAACATTCCCTACGACTTCCGATGGCAAGACTTGAAGGATTTGTTCAGAACCGAAGTCGGAAAGGTCGCTCACGTCGAATTGTTTATGGACGAAAACGACAAGCCCAGAGGATGCGGTATTGTCGAATTTGAAGATGCTGACTCGGTCAAAACTGCCGTCGACAAAATGCATCGCTTCGATATCAAAGGCAGGAAACTTGTCGTCAAAGAGGTAACCGCACTCTTTTCATTCGCCATGTTTTGTTTACGTTTTTCATACGCTGCAACGTCTCTGAAACAACTTGATATTCTTTAAAGAATGCCCTATCTCCACGTTCTATTTACCTACTTGAACAAGAGAAAGCGACATTCATACAGAATTCAGTCTTTTTTAAAAATACTTCAATTTCAATACTGAATTTCACTCCGTTTTCCAGGACTACGACGTGGAACGAGACAAATATGGGCGATTAGCATCTACGCGTAACAACGATCGAGGTAGAGACGACAGATTTAGAGATCCGCCACGTTCCAGTGGAGGTAGACAAAACATGCCGACTCCTGGCGGAGGTGGTGTAGGAGTTGGCCTTGGCGGAGGCGGAGGTGGAGGCGGAGGAGATAACAAATTTGGAAACACGTTCGGTCTTAGTACACAGTTTTTAGAGTCTTTGGGAATATCTGGTCCTCTAGTAACCAGAGTTTTTGTAGCGAATGTAAGTTGGAGAAAACATCGCTTGTCTTTCTATGGAATTTAGATTTTCGATTTTAATTAATCTCCACGTTTTTTGTGCTGTTTCTTCAATTTCCAGCTGGATTACAAAGTCGACGAGAAAAAGTTACTGGAAGTATTTAAATTGGCTGGTAAAGTCCTACACGTTGAACTCGGCAAAGACAAAGATGGTAAATCTCGAGGCTTTGGTGTCGTTGAGTATGACCATCCCGTTGAGTCTGTTCAAGCTATTTCTATGCTCCATAATCAGCAGCTTTTTGATCGTCGTATGACGGTCAGACTGGACCGTGCAAACGAGCCCGATATGCCTCCCAAACTACCTGAAGGTAATCTCAATCTCAATTTTGTACTCTGATTTCAAACTGTTTTGTTTATTTCCTGAACTTTGAGTGTGAAGAATTGTTAGCATTAGATTGTCACGCTAGTTATCAATAAATAACCATTAAATCGCGTAAATAATTCATTATTTCCAACTAATATTCTTTATCCTCTGAACAGGTTTGAAAGGAATCGGCATGGGCCTTGGCGCCGGTGGAAATCGATTGATGGATGTAGCTAGGAACATTCCAAGCGTACAGCCAAACAACGCGCCAACAGTAAATCCTATTTCAGCACCGGTTCTTGCTAGCGGAGCATTCGGCGCTGGTCTAAATAACGTGGTACCTGCACAACTGGGTGAGATTTCATAAGAAAATATTATTTTTGATAGCAATCTTGGCTAAACTTTGCAAATCCAAGTATCATCGTCATTATGAACATCAAAATAATATGAAAATTCTTGATTTTGCTATTTGAGACAGAATTTAAAACTCGTACATTTTTGATTTAGCATCTGCGCTTTCAAACTCCAATGCAGCTGCGCTTCAAGCAAGTTTAGCTGGTGGTCTTGGGGCAAATCTGGCGACGAGTTCTTTGTTGAATTCATCGCTAACCAACGAATTAGCCTCAAATCTAAACAACTTTGGCGGCGGGGTTGGAGGACTGTCCAGTCTTCAAGCTTCTCTTGCGGGAGGTCAAGGCAATAACGCCTTTGCACCTAGGGGAATGGGGAAACTAGATAATGACGTTGGATTTGGTGGAAATAACGCATTCGGTAGTTCTAATTTTGGGAACAGAGATTTCGATGGAAACTTCAGAGGTGACGGCGACCGTATCTCCGGTGGAACTGGAGCTTTCTCGACTAACCAAAGCCAAAGTGGAACTGGCAATCGACAAAATACCAATGGTGGAAGATCTTCAGACACTATTCTAATCGGAAATGTAAGTGTTATTGATTAGTGAAAATTCGAAAACTTATTTGAACTGAAGTTCTGCAGACGTTTTACTTTGTGAATTATCAAGGCTCATGGAAGATGTTTAATCTTAATTCGAATATTTTTCAGTTACCACAAAGCACAACGTGGCAGATGTTGAGAGACAAATTTCAGGATGTTGGAGAAGTGAAGTTCGCTGAGATGAGAAGCTCTGACATGGGGCTGGTGAGATTTGCTTCGGAATGGGAGGCGGAGCGAGCTGTCGGTATCCTTTACTAAGATTCATGTTGCGCAAAATTATTTTTTGCAATTGTGTGTATCAGAAAGTATGCGATCTTCATTCTCATCCACAAAGAAAATTGTTGTGTTTGAATATCCAGCTTAATTAGATCCCAAAATGTGCCATAATCGATTCTAAATAATATCCTTAACATGTCGATATTAGCAATGATGGACCGATCGCGTCTAGACGGCCGTAACATTGACGTCCGCCTCTACTAATTCTTCGCACATCAAGGTAAACCTCAAAACAAAAAAACAAAAACTTCCACTGAGTATCAGAAATTGATTTTAAAGATTTGACCGTAACTTAAAGCGTGAGAAAGAGAGAAAGAGAGAAGAGAGGTCGTAAAGCGTCGGCTGAATTGGATCTGTTCTGTTGAGAAGAGATTTCTGTTCTATATTCCAATTTTAGGAGCAAGAATTCTAGTTGCGGTAATGATTATCTGTCCTCGACAAAGTAATAGTTGGTAAATCGATACAACGTTGATCAGTTTTCATTAGGTAGTCGAGGCTCGTTTCTCCGCAATAAAATTCCTTTGATTATGGATAGACTTTTACCGTGATTAAATTATAGTATGTATTTTTAAGGTAATTATCCATATTGGTTCATCTCCGCATCTCGTTCTCTCACAATCAATCAATGAATCACTCAACTCACTCACAGAATTAGTTGTTAGTCTTAGGTTTGCTTCTTCTACCTAGGTCATAGATTTCCGTTCACAAATTATTACTATCTTACAGTAATAGAAACTAGTTTGTAAGTTATTTCTTAGTTCGATGACAAAAGAGAAATCGTTTGCTGACTTAGGGTGGTTCAGTTCTAACCAGACGTCCGAGGTTCTTTCAATACTGGTCACTCTATTCATAAGACAGCCCCGTGTTTTAATAATGTAACCAGAGAGATTCGAAGACCGCCACCACGATACATTTAATTAATTATCTCCTCATTTCGTTAGCGGAATTTGCGACCTTTTTGTTTAACTACTTCAGCAATGAGATTATTCAACTTGTAAATATTTCTTCTTAGAAATAACGCAGCAGTCTTCTTTGCTCTATTAATTATTCACTCAGCGAAAGAGAGAGAAGACACTAGGTAGTTACTTGGATATGGATTCATTTCGGCTTCAGAGATCGGTTGTGAGTTACACCGCCTATTATAGGCTTGGGAATTAGCAGAGTTTCGTCCCAACGTAGGTCGGCCTGTTTTCGTGAACTCATTACATTGTATTCGTGAAGCGCACAAGGCGGAATTGTAATTTATCTGATAATATTGAGGTGGTCCATGGTGGTTCACTCGCTTCTAAGATTTTGGTGAGTCAGTCATCAGACCAAAGAACATCACATAAAGTTTATTTCATGCTCTGCGGTATGGTTGAGATACTTTGAAGAAACGAACAATCTCAGTTTGCCAAAAAAATACATCAACACCACCTTACTTTTTGAAAAGTAATTTTTGAAAAATCTTCTCAACGAAATATGAATATAGATTTGATAAATTACTAATATAACTGAACTGAAGTCCATCAATAATTATAAGGGTTGATTTTTTTTTTTTTGGTAAACGTGTATTTTCTCTCGTCATTTAGATCTCGAGGAATATTCTGTGCATTGTGTATGACATTCTTGTGTAACAAAACAACTTCATTTATCGTAATTGAATAAAATTCAACTTCAACTTGACTTCGACCTGGGTCGTTTTGTACTTTATTTTTGTGCTCTTGTGTATTAACCACTTTAACACACAGGCTCTTACATGCTATTACTGGTTGTTATCGACATTTGGGAAAAAAGTCTATGGGAAATTGGATCCTCGTTAAATACAACAGGTGAGATTAATTTACAGGTGTTTTTCTAACATATCGTCCATCTTTTAGAAAACATGGTTGCAACAACAAATCTTGTTCTTTGGAGTCTCAAGTACTAACTCTTAACAAGAGAATTGTCTCCCTGCGATTTGGATGGATCGTAAGAATCAATTGTACATTGTATGTCATTCCAAACCGATCATCTGAAAATTTTGGATATTCTTAGATTTCTATCAACAGACGGCAGCTGCACCAGGTGTAATTCATTAGCAATGTTGGTTTTTAAGATACATCTAAGTTAGATCTAATTCTAAGCAATAATTAATCTTGTTCCTATTACTACCGAACTTTGTATCAAATTACGTTGAGACTACGTTGGATTATTCGTACATTTGGAGCTTTGATTTGGAAGGTGGGATGTTGTTTTGAAATTTCCGTACTTATATCGGATTAGGAGGAACATCCAGAGTTCGAAAAATCAGATTTTGACTTGCAATATTCAGTGGCGTTCAAACTTTACCCCCTTGCAGATGGTATGCCGCTCTTTCGAGACTCTATTTCAATTTTCCTGGGGCAATCATAGTCTTATAATTCTCGTATTTTCATCAAATTACCTATATTCAGTTATATTACGACTTGCGCTCCAACACCTATCTAGTGGAAGGGCTGACAGAAAGTTTTTAGATTCAACCCTGCTCACTTGTGTGAAGATATTCATACAAGTGAGCAGAAATTCAATGGCAAAGGAGTTATTGTCATCTATCATTGATGTGTAATCGCAACTTTTGTGATACTCCAAAAACTGACGTTTATACAAAATTTGGCTCAAGATTCAGCGGATGTTATAATTCTAGTTCCAGACTACCACTGAGTTTCGTATCGCTTGATTATGATCCGGTCGTATGATGAAGAATACTTCTTTATTTCAATTAATACTCTAGCATGTGAGATTGAATATTTTTCAGAACACGAGCAGTAAGCGTTCGGAGGATACGAGGAATAAAAAAAATGAAAAGGTAGGTGTCCCTGAAGAAAAGGGCTTGTTTTAACTCATGTTTTTATTTTTCAGGAGTTACATAATATAACTCGAAGAATTGATCCAGTATTGATTACGTAGGAGGGTATATTGTACGATTGATAATTATCAGTAACAATGTATCTTCCATGTGTGTAAAAATAAAGGACATCTCGTGATATTATATCATTTCTTTAACACGTTTGTATTTTCAAACAGTCTTTACATTACAAAACAATATTTTATGTATAATAATATATTTTATTTCTTTATTTTATTATTATTATTTATTTATTTATTTTTTATCACAATTGAAAATGAAAGTAACCATGTTATACAAGGCTAAATGTTACGTTGCTCATCTTATCATTATATCCTCATCATCATTATCATCATCATCATCTGCGCACCTGACTCATTGATTCTTTTTATCAATTAATTAATAATTTTTAATTTATAATAACTCGACGCGCAATTTTATCATTCAGATCTAGGGAGAAAAAAAAAATCGTAATGCTATAAATGTCGTTAAAGATATTTTCAAGCGGAACAGTATTTATCTATTTATTCATGTACAATATCGCAGAGGTGATTTTTGGATTAAGCAACTAATTCAAATTTAAGTTTGTTTTTTCTCTTTTTATTCTATGATTAAATAATAATAATGATAATAATAATAGTAAATAACATAGTATTTATAGTATGGCTTTTGTGGGGGGTTTATGTATAAGGGGGCGTTACGAATTGCCAAGTTAACTATACCAAAAACGTTTAAATAATCAATCGACGGATTTATCAGTGCGGTATTTTCACCTTTTATACAATTAGGATCTATTAGAGTCAGGAATCAAGCGATTGCTAGTACACGTACATGTATATCATTAAAAATCTCTATACCAGAGAATTTGTCTCTAAAAGAAGTTCAATGTATAATATTATTATATAAAACTGATACGCAATCAGCTGTCCATGAATATCCGGTAATCGACAATACACAACTCAACATTTTGGGTCGTGGTGCTATGTAATAATAACCGGTAAGTATCCGTGAAATTCGCGTTCATTTTTCCAAAACAATATTATTCTTACGTACAATACGTCTGTTAACAACCTACAACCAATGAATTCATTCGCCCGAAGCCCAATAAATTCTTCTACATCGTCATTCGATTATTTTGCAAACAATATTTGATAATTAAAAAAAAGTATCAAGATTTCGCAATCATTAATGGGGATGAGACAATTTATTTCTCTGGTATTGATATTTGCTAGTGCATAGCGACAAAAGCACGAAGATGTTTCGGTACTTTATTAGATTGATGAGTCCGTCTGATAACTCTGGCTGCGAGGCAAGCTAGCGTGGTATACTTCAATGGTTCAACAACGTCGTAAATACTTTGATCCTTAAGTAACATTTCGAAAGTCTTTCCGTCACCGTTAACAGCGTCCAAATGCGCTCCTGCGTCTAATAACGTTGTGGCCAACGCAGGTGGACAAGGATGTGACAATGCGGCTAGATGTAGAGCTGTATTGCCGTCAGAATCTCTAGCCGTTACGTCCGCACCCGTAGTTAACAAAGCTTTTGCCAATGATGGAGAAGGAAATTCACAGGCTGGATACCTACCGACAACTGTCGCGTCCCTGCTGCACGCCAGCTGCAAAGCATCCCTTCCCTGCGTAATAAATCCAAAAGAAAGAAGAAAACAATATGTTAGAAATCGTTCAATTTGCATAAAAGGTAAGTTTTTCAACGTGACATTAACAAAACGCGATTCGTAATAGGTAAGTGTCCCAATTATTGACATTTTCCAAGGATTTTTTTTATTCGTGAGCTCCTGAAATCATCAAACAATTAATTTTTCATCACTCTAACCTCAAAATTGCAACTTCGTCGCGATTTCCCGGCTTTCGTGATGAAAAATATTGATCGTTACTCATACGTTAAAGCTTTTTGGCTCAACTCGTTGCAGCACTCGCCTTCGGCTCGTGCCGTAAACCTCTCGTTTCGCCAGAAAAGCCTTTCCGTAGTCGTGACGAAATGTACTATTTTTCACACAAACATGGAAAAACCGATTTTTTGCGACTGTAGGGTGAGAGTCAAATGGCCTTGTACTTTTACCTTCCGTAAGACACAAGGCAGCTTGAAAACAAATTCTTCACGATTAGCGCATGCGCGAGTTCGCTTGTGGCCCAAGAGAAACAAAAGGCAATTTGACTCTAGTTGAACAAGCGCGGAAAATCGGTGTTTCCATGCATGTACAGTAAAAAATATGTGCAATGGAAACATTCAGACTTCTTATTATCACTCAAAATTTATAAAAATATAAATGTCAGTAATTGGGACACTTACCTTAATGTCTGGCAAACCAAACACAACCAATGTGAATGAAACTTTGGGAATGATTGATTTATTATCAGCAGAAAGTAGCTGAGCATTTCATCATTTCTTAGTCTTTCTGTTTTTTCAGAAATTTCAGGCGTGTGCTAATCACCCTTCAATATAAGTCAGGGGATGAGGAGTATAGCGAATCGTTAGATCGGTTTGAAGAACGCACCTGTTTACCCTTTGCGTTTATTCTGACCAAGTCGTATATCGCTTGGTGTAGTTCTCTGTGGGCATCGGTTCCAGACGGTGGTGTCTCGTGAGTGAGCAAACAAGCCAAATGTAAAGTGATGACTAGTACTCGATTCAAAAAACTTAAGTCACGTTCGCAAGCCGGCACTTTATCGAGCATTTGTTTACCCAATCTGACTTCGACTACCTGCAACAACATTTCGTAGACGTAAATAATTTTAGCACCGCATATATTGTTAAATTCACAAATATTGATCAGCTTTCGAGGTACAGCAAATCATTGAACTCATTGCTGAATTTGATTCGACCGAATAATTGTAATTACCGCTTTATTGAAAACTCTAACAAGTTCCTTTCGTTCTACATGAGGAACTCTGCGACCTCTGCTCGTCGGTCTTCCCTCTTCGCCTATCATGAAACTAAAAAGTTCGGTGAAACTGAATAGAGAGCTTTGAGTCATTGGATTTAGCGGTTCGAGGATACTGTGCTGCATGTCCAACGCATAATTCCAAAGCTCTATACAACGTCCAAATTTTCCAGCATCGGCGTAAACCGCACCGCGGTATCGTATGTAGTAGCTCGTGTCTGGATGGGCCGGGCCCAATATTCGTTCTCTAATAACCAACGCTTGCATTCTCGTCTCATCAGGATCGGCCAATAATTCGTCCAAGGCTTCCGGTTCCGATATTTCACGGGCAAAATCATACGCTGCAACTGCAGGTGGTGGTGCCGGTTTGTGCATTATTGGAAGTTCCGAGTACCTGCGATTTGTTTCATCATGATTACTCAGAGGAAAAAGGGTGACAATAGATTATTTGTTTTCTTCTAATAATTTATATGGTTTCTGCGGTGCTTCGTTGAGCACGTAGTTGGGAATAATATCGCAAATGTGTGTTTATTGTGTAACGTAATGTACCTTTCTTCCATTGCTCTTTTCCAAAGTTCCATAGCTCCGATCATGTCTCTTTTTTTATCGACATAAGTTGCCCCAAGTAGTTCTAACGCGTCTATTCTTTCCTTACGACCGACCAAATGTCGCATTCCTATCAGGTGTTCGACCATGTGTGTGTGGCCTGTAAAGCATGGGTGAGAAATCGTAATATAAGAACATTGTATGGATATAAGGAACGTGAGAAGCTCCAACTCGAACGTTAAGTAATGGTCAGTACTAGTGTGTGTATATTATACATATGTACATGACATAATATGAATATATAAATTTGCATATTCGTGAAATGAGTAAAGAGCCTGTCGTCTCACCTGTAACGGCTGCCGCAAGAAGGGGTGTCATTCCATAGGAATCGACATCCATTCGCGCCCCATGTTCGACAAGTACTTTTAAAATTTCTAATGATCCACTTTCCGCGCAATCGTGTAGCGCTGTATTACCCTTTACGGATTTTCTATTGGCGTCTGCCTTCATAGCGAGTAGATATTTAGCGATTCTTATGTGTCCTTTGTAACAGGCTATCATTAAGCAGGTGTGACCATGTCTGTTTGCGACTTCGATATCTATAATTCAAAAGAGCCTGATAAATATGCGATGTTCATAACAGTATAAATATATTATCCTCGTTGACTTCTTTCCTCGTTCTCATCTTCAATATTTTACCCACGTGTCCGTTCATATGTATGTACTGTACATACATATGTTTGAAATTTGTTCGATCAACGAACGGACGAAGCTGAAGCTTCGACTATATTCAAAAATATCTACACACCCTGAGGTAATATTGATATTATTGAATAATCTCACGCTTGGTCCGACTATAGTTCAATTTACATCGTTGCGAAGGAAACAAGTTTCAATGAGACGAATCTCGAGTAAATCAACGTAATTATAATCTTCAAACATTCAATAATAAGAGTACGTGTGATAATATGCAGATAAAATAATCTTACCGGCTCCGTTTTGAACGAGATAATGAACAATGTCATAGTGTCCATCGAAGCACGCGGCTCTTAGAGGTGTGGAATTAGTTTTTGTTGTGGAATTAACTTGTGCCCCACTTCTGACCAGTAATTTAACTAAAGCGGAATGGCCTGCAGCAGCTGCACACCACAGAGGTGGTGCACCCTCTATCGTCTCGCCATCAAATACTACTGCAATGAAAGAAATATATTATTATCCGTATAAAAACATTTAGCCATTTTTTTTCACATATTATATTCTGTTGACATTCTCAAAATAGATCTGCGAGGCTGTAAAAGGTCAATGGCGTATGAGACAACTAACGTGAATAATATTCAAAAATTACTGAAAATACGATAAATAAATATAGAACCATATGATTAATACAGAATCACTGCGACAGGAATGAACGTACAAGTTACTTTCGCATTTACATATATATAGCAGAAATATTTGATTCATCGACCGTATAATATATGCGTGTGACATATGAAGCGTAAAGATTTCCTCTGTAATTATGCAGAATTAATATACTAACGATGAATTGACTGCTGAAAATTTATTGCCGGAAGTAACGAAGGAAATCGTAAATAATAAACGCTTTTTTGAATCTAGCAAAAAGAAGTCTTCGAAAATATTTGAGTTAAATTCGCTGTAATTACACACACAGAGATACAGGTACGCGTGTATAATCGAGCTAACCATTTTGATTGGAAATATCGATTTAACCTTATTAAACAGTCGCAAGAAACAAACCAGCTCCTTTAATATAGCATTGCGAAAACCTTGACATTTCGTCAGCTTGGTCATACATGCGTAATGAATACGGGAAGATAAATTTAAAAATAGTATACACAGGTTTTCGAGGATCTTCTACATCGTCTGAGAAAAAGAATTCTACTAAACTATGTTCTTCTAAGTAAGTCTTTGTACAATCTTCTGTGGAAAATGTGAATCATATGAGAATATACAGAAAAACCCGTGAGTACGTTTGTTAATGATGAAATAAAATATTTCCTCACCTGATCCTGGCTGCTCGATGTCTGCGTCACACTTTTCGATGAGATACTCGGCTACATCGTAGTGACCATTTCTGCAAGCCATCACCAAAGGGGTGGCGCCATGAGTTTTGGCGCCTACCAGCTGCCCTACCTCATCTTTGCCTCTGTGCTCCAAAAATACCTGCAACAATAAAAACAATGCAAATTTTTAACGGCGAGTAAATACAAGAATTTATAACGTCAAACAAGAAATGCAAATGTTATCAGATAAATATAGGTAGATATATGTTCCAGTTAAATAATGCAGATCGTCGGTCAATCGATATCGCAACACCGTGATGTGTCCCTGGGTATATAAGTACATACATATATTGTATGCATATGAGCCCCTGAGAAGTAAAGCTGTTGTCAGCAACGCGAATATTTACAAAGATGACAAAATTGCAAAAATACACATTTCACCGATAACACGTATGAAGCATATTTTTACACACCACATGTTGTACAAATATTTGAAAACATTTACATTTCACACGGCTTTACTTCCCATATATAAATCCGAGGTCAACCGTACGTATCCGAAAAGTCGATGTAACATTTTTCCCTTAGAGATAATCCTTAGAAGTTAGTTTTAAAATCGTTCTAATCTTATCCGGATTGAATCACGCTTCCTCAGAATCACCGAACGTCACTTCGCCTACATTCGCATTATTTTAAAGCCCGATGGAAATATGGTAAAATGAAATGTATATGACATACTACTAGAAAAATCGTAAGGTCTAAGGTGCGAAGGCGAAGGGCGCGATTCTCACCTTCACATTATCGTGTGCATAATAATTGTTACCTCGAACCGTAATGAAGGTAAAATTTTAGTCGTCGGAGACTAAACCCGTTCGACGTTCAATTACGTTGAGCGTAGGAGGAGTATATAATAAGTAAGCCGAGAATGAGTTAAAGAGACAATAGAGGCGAAAGAAACGACGCCTACGGAAAGCAGTCAGGTATCATTAAACGCGACCTTATCTCTTGACCCACATATTCGTTGCAGCAGTGGCGCATATATATGCTTTCCCGCGAACGTTGACTTATCGATATTATACCTACGGTATAAGTTGTAAGCATGATACAAATTGAAGAGTACAATCGAATAACTTGAACTTGCTAAATGTACAATTTTTATTCTCAGATATCCCAGTTCGATAAAGTCCCTCAATTTATACACGATCAGAATACACCGAGAGAATATATCTGGGTATTGGGCACAAGTTCACGGCAAAAGATTTATTAATTATCACGTAATAACTTTCGTCATAACAAGTCATTCCATAAGGTAACGCTGTAGGCGATCATCGTTTTACGGGTGAAATAATAGTATAAGTGAAAAGATATTTCTTTGAAAAATTCTCGTTATCAAAATTTTTTTGACTATTTTATCAATTTTTATCCCGAAGAACAAAAATGAAGAGATCGTTATTCGTTCTTTATCTACATAGCACTTGATGTTCACGCAATTACACGAACAGTCGCACTTTGGTAATATACAATTATTTATCACTGAACACTTACACTTGAGAGTACGGAACCCGTGTTGAACGTGTCGTCTGCAAGGTTCGACAGCGAATGAAGAACGTATATAATCTCGAAATGTTTCTTCACGCAAGACACATCTCTTATGGTTACGACGCGACTTGACATTCAGAACCGGGCAAAAACGTGAGTCGTACTGAAGTCGCGAGACGCGAGTCGACGTGGTACCTACTAATCCGCATGAAGAGTGGAACTAAAGAATACAGTTTACATTGGCTTATACCGCGATCGCGTCACTTTCAAGGAATAGCAAATATTTAAAATAGGAACGCGTTTGTTCGGCTCGCTACACATATACGAAACAAGATACAGAAAACCTTCGGTAGAATTGCAAAATAGTATACAAGATGGATATTTTGTGGCGTATACCTATACTCCCTCCGTACCCGACATCCGAAGACTGAACTAACCGACTGAACTTTTACCAAATCCGTACGAAACAACCGCAGCCGCGTACGTATGACGTGTGACGGAAATCAAGTCTTGGCGTTTTTAACAGGCTATTTCGATTCACGAACAGGAAAGTTTTTCAAGGATATCGACTATAATATCGCCGGAAGAATACGGAGTCGCGTACGTATTAAGAAGAGCGTAAAAACGACAGAAGATAGTATAATCCCTCGTCAACTCGAAGACTTGATGCAAACTAAGATCATTTTCCTTCGGGTTGACGGCTCCCCGTTGAAAGTCCCGTTACGCGCGCGTTTTCGAATGCCAAAGACAGGCGAGAATAATTCACAGTTTCCAAATGTTATTTGTGCAAATAAATTCCGTGCAAAATACCAGTCGTTCTAATCGCCGGGACGTTGGCCCCGTGACACGTAGTGATTTTTTTTTTTTTTTTTTTTTGAGGTCGCCCACTCAGCCGTATCGGTGTTTCTTATTTGATGGTCGATCAGAGATCACATCGTCTACAGATGAACATCTACAGAAGCGTAGGTATAGTATGAGCATTCAAACAGCCCAAACTGGAATTCCCGCGTGTTTTCCCCGAGTTATCGAGACTTTGGAAGAGATCGCTTTTTTTTTTTTTTAGAGAGAAAAAATCAACGTAAATCGAATGTCTCAACAAACATCATCGAGAAAACTTATTTTCACAAAACAAGTCGTTACTCGATGCCCGGGGACCCCCGCGATCGTTTTTCGAGGCCGTTCAGTCTGCTCCCCACCGTGATGTCGAATCTCGATTGACTTGGAATGACAAGATGTCGTATACGTGTATTACGTTTTGTGTCTTTTCTCGGGTCAATGACTCACGGTTTTTACATGGAACTTGCATATTTGGTCAATCTGAATTCTGCTTATATCATGCCGTTAACTAGCGCAGAAAAATAAAGGTGCATTGTACTAAAAGCCACTGGGTAATTGGTTCAATGTTAACTAGACGAAATTAACCGACTGTCTTTGAGATCGCGAAATACGTCATCCTATAGGTACACACATGTATAGGAGTGAAATATTTCGCGACGACCCAGTCCGACTGGTCGATGTATTTTGAAGGTATATGTATCCATATATATACGTATAAATATGTTTACATAGATATACATAACTCGATCACCTCCATCGTCTAGCCCCGACATATCAAACACTATAAGAGCTCACTCATGGCTGCTGATTCCCTTCTTCTTATACTCCGACCAGTATCTCGATTTTTATTGCTTATTTTTACAAATCTCCAGCGATGAGCTGTCTGGAGCCAAGTAACAAAACTCAGAACTCAAGACCGTTAAAATACGGTGGATGACTCGTGCTCTCGCCACGTTACTATATGGCTCCAATCTCTTTGCTCATATGACCGCATCCTATTTGCGTGGGAACGAATATCTACGTCCCTGAGAAATCCCCCAATTCTATAGACAATTTTCGCAATACCTTTCGCCATGGAGTTTTCCAAACCGTTAGAAATCCGAAAGATATATAGACTCTTTCAGATCATTATCCACCCCCGAACTTCGCCTATATTGAGATTCTTGAAAATGTCGGGACACGTTTTGTTCTTCAATTTACAAAATTTGGTACACCATCATCGAATATTTATTATATACTAACGAATGACAGGCAAATAATTGTCAACGCACTTTTTAGCCAAACGAAACTAACAATCAGCTAGTTTCAACCCCGTGACGCCAGAGGCTATCCGACGCCATACTCGCGAACCGCTAGTCCTCGAGAAACGAGACTGGCCGTGAACCTTGGGATCAAACAGCTTCCTGGCAATGCACCTTGGCGGACGCATCTTCTGACGAGATGTGAAATTCGAATCTGATGATCACTTGGCCAGATCGAGTGTATATAGTACGTTTGCTAAGCGAATATAAATATCAGGATAAGTAAATGGCTCAGTCAGAATTGAAGGACCCCGTATAGTAGCGCGTGTAAAATGAATATAGCCTAACTTAACCCTGGGACCTTGAATTAATAATTACCAGTAATTTAAACGAAGGTTGTTGCATAAACATAGGTCAAAAAAGTTGTTTTTTTCATCTCATAAAGCAAATGGGGAACGCAATAATGATTCGATGTTAATTCTAACTCCAAATCATGGACTATATCTCTTCCTGTCGGTTGCCTGTGATCATGGTATAAAAAAATTTGCGTACATGAATTTTTTTCATTATACATGCTACCTGCTTTTTGGATCCTTGAACATTCACCACGCCTAATGGACGATATATACTTTCACGTAGTTCTAATCGTATTGCACGTGTGCGTACAATATATCCATTGTTTTTCGCGAGTCGATAATTATTCAATGCTTATTATGATAATAATCCTACGTGAAACTAGAACAGTACTCGAGATACTCTAACAAAAATCTCGTTACGATGTAGTTACGAGTCAATTATATAGGCACTAGTCGATGACCGCTTAGGGGTTTTCCTATGGATTGTCCCGAAATTGAACAAATTATATTTAATTCATCTAAAATAATGCAGTGTATGTACTCTTTAATACTTTGGACTCGCATTGACATTTTGGACAGTCAAAAATAGACGTTCGAGTATATTTGCACAAAAATCCAGTAGATTCGAGCGCAGTATACAATGACCTGTGAATGACCATTAGAAAAATCAGTATACGATCGGGTTTGCCAAGGCTTGAAGTAATCAAAATTATAATTCAATCGTATGTAAATGAACGTTGGATGACTTCGCTGGTATCTTGTCCGATTCCGTTGTTACTAATTCAATTTAATTCACACGTATGTACGCAAATGTGAACAAGTAAAATATTTCAGTGATTCACAGCCGCATGTACAGCTGTATAAATCATGTAAACAAAATCAGTTTAGAAGAAGACATGGAACGAATGAATTAGGAACAACCTTGTCATTCAAATATCACGGCTGTTCTAGTCATTCGGTGGTGAGCTATAGTGAAATTATCAGTGGTACATTAACCCCTGGATGAGGTGTAGGTAGGTGTATGGGTATAGCATACCATGAACTATTTCAGCCCCAAAATTGACTCGAAACTCTCTTAGCAAATCTAATTGTGAACAGGATGTCGTACGCTTTGTGATTCCACGGTCGAGTCAACTAACTGTAAGTATCTGCGGTTCTTCGAAGTCACTTCCGTCGCGTCGGTGCAACGTATACTATACAAAGAATAGGAAATCTCGAGAAAACCGAGACGCACACTTTTCGCTTAGTTATTCTGAAATAGATAAATTGCAATAAATATTGCATCGGATATGCAAATCTGAGAACATTTATTATATTGGTTAGTTTTTCATTGCGCGTATAAGGAATCAAGTACATCGATGTAAAAGCGATCGATCGATCCAGTCGGCAGTCACGCAGGCATAAATCAGACTCGGTTATTCGTATACATATAATGACGTGAATAGATATAAATAAAATCATGGAAAGATCAGCTGAGGGATAGATCAGAGGATTTTCGTTACCGCAGATACAACATAAATCAACCACATACTTAACGGCAGTCCTTCGGCTGAACACAGTCCGAACAGTCGCAGCATAATAAAATGGGAAACAACGCGTATAACCTTATACACTAATGATTTTTTTCTATAATAATCCTGATGTGGGTTACAGTGGCAACTATATCATTATACGATTATGATCGTAATTCACTATTTTAATAGTATATTTCGTTGTTTTCCTAATTAACAAGGGCAGCGTTCTGCGTAGTACGAATGAAGTGAAATTAAACACCAATCGTGATGTGCTGTATTCTGGATGTACATGTATGTACGTATATGTATAGTCGTCGTGTTAGCCGATGGATCAAGAAACTGGTTGAACCCACCGTTGCTGTTAGACCTGGGGGCGATGTCGCAAGAAGACTTATACGAAGAACGTGCTGCGATGTATAACGATCTGGGATACATGTACCGTAACAAAGCCAACGTCTAGCCTACCGCAAATGTATCTCCATGCAGGTAAATTTTAACTATACACATACCTGTCTAGTGTCTATAGCATATGACTTAAAAACTAGGGAATATTAGTTTTCTTCAAGAGTTTTTTTTTTTTTTTTTTCCCTCAAGGATAGTGTGCGCTATAGTTATTATTTACCGTTTATAATTCGTATGGAATCATAACGACCCGAAACTATAGAAAAAAAAAAGAAGATATTCACGTATAGAGGAGTATAGATATCTCAGATTTACTCGTATTACTCGATTGACATGAATAATTATATTCGCATAAAAAGATATAACCGCACTTGATGAGCACGCCTACCCGTGAGTAACCATACCGGTGAAAGAAGAAAAAGGGCTTTGATATTAGATATACATCATAAAGAGTTGAAATAATCCGTATAAGGTTTGTTTGCCTGGTCAAAAAGGTGGCCTTGATTTGTTCGAGCTGTTTTCGCGAGAATGACGTATACCAGCTATACACCTATACTCGTACATCCGTACGATAAAGTTCAAATGAAAAATGAAATGATACGAAACGAATTAACCTATGCGTCATTTGAATTTGCGTATACATGTACACCTGAACGTATAGTCGAAAATTCATTTATAGCTTCTTTGATTTGCAATATGAAAATTGCGACCGTATCTGTATCTATACATACGGTATATGTATAGCACCTAACTGCAGCCGTCGATTGGCAAACCTCCAGTAAATGAATACGTACCGCGAGAGGGACTCGATTGTATTGAATTGACAGATCTCCCGGCAATCAAAGCGTCTATAACTGGCAGTTGCCCCCGGAAGCTTGTCCTCGATTCACTAACAATTCAATCTGCACATGTAAAGGCATTTTTACCCACGTATAATACAGACAGGCCGCATGAGGTACAAAAGGAAATGATGTAAAATTAATCGATAAAATTACCCTAATCAATCATTGAATAAATTCATCGTCAGTGTACATCAATAGCGTGTGGGTCGTACAGGCGATGAGGAAAAAAATCAAAAAGAATAATAATTATACACGCTAATGAGAGCGCGCCTTGTGCTGATAGAAATATGTTTGGCAATTGTATACGCATATAAATACATACATACATAAATCGTGACCTGGTGCATCGATCAATCAGTTTATAAACTCGCGTTAAAACGTACAAGGTGAACAACATTAGAAGCAGGGCAGAAATTATTGGAAAGGACCATATAAATCATATTAGCTTCATATGTAAAATTAATTGGGTGAAAAAAATTATCGTATCCCCTCTGGCGATCGATCGGGTGTATTTGTATTATTCGTGATTGTGAACTTGACACACTTGTATTCTTGGACATTTTGAAATCATAGGAGGACATTCCTCTTGACTGAGAACGATTCGCTTTGTACAAAGAAAACGTTGGCAGAAACGCAGGGGGATATCGTGATGCCTGAACGATTTCTTTGGTGCAACTCAAATAATGCGGAAGAGAGTATATAGCTATGCTACACATATATATATAAACAGACTCTTCACATTTGATGACTACCTAACTGACTTCGCCCATACCTACCTACGATCAGTGGCCTCCAGCTACTATTATCATGGTTATTATTGTTACATCGTTTGCAGAGGTTGTACGAGTTCAAGGTTCCGATAGAGTTGAAGTGATTATGAGATCGTGTTACAATATCTTCCCAAGTATGGAATTTAATAAGTAGAGTAAACATTGACTGAAAAATACCATGTCAAGTCTTTGTGTCGGATTCTCTTCGACGAATTGCATATATGAATCACGATAACTTCACACTTTTATATCGTCAGGCGAGAAAAGAAAAAAAAAAAAATTTACTCCAGTAATTCCACTAATATTTCTGTTAATTTTCATACTTTTTTTTCGTTGTTTTATTCAAAACAACAATCGAAAGATTTGTCATTTTGAGTAAAAGTAACGTTGTTTTGAATGTGAAAAAAGTGTTAGAATTAACACGAAAATTTCGACGGATGAGCTTTAGGTATGGGATATTTTTCTTTCCTAACAATATGTGTACGATGAAAAAACTGGCTATTGAAATTTGCCCCCACTGGGTCCTCCACTGTAGAACAATTATTATTGTGCCTGATTCGAAATTTCGGTATAGCACTCCACATATAAAAATTTTTTACTGCGTCGGATCAACCCCAAATGATGTCACAATATAAATACATTTATATTTATAGGTATGTATATTGGGCGAACCCACGCGAGAAAACTTGCAATTAAGGTGTGAGACTCACGAGGCGCGTTTTTCTTATCTGAATGTACACACCTGCATATATTACGTGAGTATCAACATTTGCGAGAGCACTGCGCTCGCGGGGAGCTGCTCGTGCAGAGACTCGCGCTTTCTAGCTACGCCTTTAAGATCGACTCTTACTTCATACGCAAACATACCTACGTATACATGAATATTGATATTGATGTATATACATACATGCACCGGTAACACGCAGGGAAATGTAAATTTCATCAAAAACACTAACCAACTCTACAGCGCGAGACAACAAAAAGTCCATAAGATTCGAAAGGAGAATCATCAATCGTTTTTGCCATATATATGTTGCAAAAATCTTGAAAGAGAATCTGTTGTTTTTTTTTTGTTTTTTTTTTCATTTTTACTTTGGACATGGAATATTTTCGATCATTGGAGCTCTTGTAATTACAATGGTAAGAGAATGGAACTATGCGAATTTCTAAGCATTTAGAAAAACCTAATGTTCTACGCGTGAATACATTCTTGGTTGATTGACTTGAAATTCCAAAGTTCGTGTGACATTGCAGATCTATTTTACCGACTGCGTTTAGAATCGGTATATGCGTAAATTCCGACAGAAATAGGAATGTAAATATCAAATGCAGAATTAGCTTACGCCTGGAGAGGTTAATAGCCCAGACGACTTAGAACCTGCTTGTATATGTATATAGGCATATACTAGATGCGCGAACTGCATGGGATTACAAAATCGGGATCACGATCATTGAGCAATAATTCTATACATGAGTAGGTATACCGTAATATATATAAGGGATATATAAAAATCAATAGACGATAAACGACTGTTGTCGATATTCCCGGAGTGCTGGATCAAGGAGTGATGCAATTCGGTTTGGGCAACTCCAAATTGCCGATGCTGGTATACCTATACCTATACGTATACTGCAGCTGTATAAATAAAAACACGATACTCAAGATCCAGATGTTGAAACGATAACGAAATCCGCATATTTCTTTCCGCAATCGTGCGAAGAATATATTGTCCCAACTTTTACCTTCAATGAAACGAACTAAACACTTCAAAGAATCATAGGCGTACTATAGATCGCAGCAGGCTTTATTTTTTTCTTTGCCGGAACTTACTTTGTTCAAAACGTCCAGAAATCAAAAACGTCTATACTTTTATAGATTAACACGTACGCAGGGTTGTGAGTCATCAATTTACTTTTGTATTTTGATTACGAATTCGAGTGTCCATTAGATTCGTAATGTGTAACTGAACTCATTTGAAATGTATAACGCTAATTGAAAATTTAGTAACATTGCATTTTTAATGACATTTTTCACAACCCTGACACGTAGTGGTAGGATGGACAAATGATATAATCATGTAAAATTCTGAATCAGCCTGTACTTATCTCGTTGTTGTTGATTTCTTTCCAGTAATGAAGTACACAAAGTGTGATCAAGATAAGTTATGACGAATTGATTTCAAAGACAATCGATTTCCTTTGAAAGCAGTTGATCGTACTTACCTTTCTATATAAGCACGATTGCGATTTGGAGGAATATTATTCTCCGAAGTTATCGATATTAACACTGATAAACGATAACACCCTGACCAACAAATCGAACGAATTCTTCGTATCGCTAGTTGAAAGTAAACTGGTTCAATCGATAATCTCAGAAAAAATGTATAATGAAGATAGCGAAGTAATAAATACTATAGATCTCGTGCGCTGTTATTAGGCAAAACAGGTTCTTACCCTGCCATAAATAAGTGCGATGGGAGGAGGGATCGATAGGTCGATAAAGTAGCGAATATATCTGAACGGTTTATCTACTTCGTTGACCACGCGATCGTAACGTACCTCGGCTTGCGTCGTCATGATTCCTGCAGGTGTACGTATGTGTATACCATGATATCTTTTACAATGAATTTATTTTTTCATTCAAAAACCAGTTAGCTTAGCGTTAGTCTTGATCGATATATTGTTTTGATTGTCACGGCTTTTCCGTCTCGCGCAACATTCGATGATTCTTGCAGTATCATTTTATTATATTTACCGGTACAATTGTCAATGCGACATAATATATAACAGGTAATGGAAGCGGAAAAGCGTGATTCGAACGATCTTTGCAATTTTCCATGATCAACAATTCTAACGACGATTGCAGGTACATAGGTATATACCAGTAGGTGTACCTACCTAGATAACTGGTAAATCTTATAAGCTAGAATTTTCGCACCGCTCTAATTGCGAAACTCTGCACCTATACGGGCTTTCGTTCGGTCAATTGCAACTTTCCACGCATTAGCGACATATGTTGCAATATACTGTCCCTGCAGCTAAATAACAAAGATCTCTCATGTATGTACTTTCGTTCGTGAAACAGTTTTGGCTCTCAACCAAAAATGCGACAACGATCAGCGAGTGAGTGATACCGTAAAAAGTAGTCTAATCAATCTAGACTTTGACCCTCAAATAATTCAGCGGTGGATGAAAAATATACCAATCGACGCAGAAACTTGCCCAGAATAACATATCAAAATGTTTATTCACGAAATTCCCGGGGTCATAGTTAAATTAATTAAAAACTATCAATAAATCGCGAGTCCGTGACTAAATCGCTCGGGGTTTCGTTCCAACTCATCAAAAAAGAGAAGAAAAAATAACAGCTTGTAGAGGAGATCATTCCACACAAATTCGAAGCGGGAACCCGTGTTCCACGATTAGCCGTTTTCGCGTTAAAAATTATTGAACTTTTTCTGGCCCAAACATCGCCAAACGATCAGCTGTGATCTAGCAACGCCTCCCGCTAACGTGCGCAGCCTGGTGGCAGGCGCGCGAATGCGCAGCGAATTCAAACTCACGCTACGTGCTATTCTTAATTAAATATGATTTTTATTCATTAGCAGTCCATTTTTGCTATGTATGTGTTTATTTATCATACAATTCATTGCGGTTTTCCAATATATCTGATAAAATGACGAGGTAATGAGGTTATTAGGTAAAATTACTTACTACATCGAATGAATCATTACAAAATTTGGGATATTATCAAAATTTATTAATCAAACGAATAAAAAACATTGATTTTAAGTCAAATTAATGTATTCTATTGATAATGTACCAAATTCTGTAATGATTCATTCGATGTAGTAAGTAATTTTACCTAATAACCTCATTACCTCGTCATTTTATCAGATATATTGGAAAACCGCAATGAATTGTATGATAAATAAACACATACATAGCAAAAATGGACTGCTAATGAATAAAAATCATATTTAATTAAGAATAGCACGTAGCGTGAGTTTGAATTCGCTGCGCATTCGCGCGCCTGCCACCAGGCTGCGCACGTTAGCGGGAGGCGTTGCTAGATCACAGCTGATCGTTTGGCGATGTTTGGGCCAGAAAAAGTTCAATAATTTTTAACGCGAAAACGGCTAATCGTGGAACACGGGTTCCCGCTTCGAATTTGTGTGGAATGATCTCCTCTACAAGCTGTTATTTTTTCTTCTCTTTTTT
Organism: Ametastegia equiseti; assembly: GCA_963989295.1. Classification (NCBI taxonomy): domain Eukaryota; kingdom Metazoa; phylum Arthropoda; class Insecta; order Hymenoptera; family Tenthredinidae; genus Ametastegia; species Ametastegia equiseti. Next base: position 11,140,650 of record OZ022393.1, read on the forward strand.
GATGAGTTGGAACGAAACCCCGAGCGATTTAGTCACGGACTCGCGATTTATTGATAGTTTTTAATTAATTTAACTATGACCCCGGGAATTCCGTGAATAAACATTTTGATATGTTATTCTGGGCAAGTTTCTGCGTCGATTGGTATATTTTTCATCCACCGCTGAATTATTTGAGGGTAGGCCTATTTTTCGAGCTAGATTGATTAGACTAAAGTGTCTGTCTTTTGGTCTGTACACTCTGTTTGTCAACGTTTTTCCGGTCATCCCGAAGTCAGACGGCGCACGATGAATTGACATTGAAAGTCTCAAGTTATGATTCTGTTCCTGGCGTTATATACGTCATTTCCTTAATGGTGTACCGCGACAACAACGACGGCGACGACGAAGACTTAGTTGAACCGTAGGCCTTGCAGGCATCAGTGAGACGTCAGGCTGTGACCCTCCATGCATCAATCTACCAAGATGCAAGGATCATGCAAGTAACGCGAATTAACATTTTCAGTATTCATTCTCTCGGTAGGTTAATTTACACACTGAATACAACTTGCAGATCTAACGAAGCCGGAGGTTTTTCCCCCATGAATGAATTTCCTGATCACTTTTTACGCAAATTATATATAAGGCACCGAAGTGTAGTGTATAAGTATAGGTTTAACTGTGTAGATTTGATCGCAAATCACAATGTAGATTCGATCGAGCTATCTGACTCATCGATCCGATTTCGTAATAGTATAGTTTAATAGATCCTATATAGGTATAGGTATACATATACGTTTATATTATATTCAGATGCGAGTAAACAGCTGGCCTATTACTATATGTAGAGAGAATGAAACGTATATAAGATGAAGGTAGAGGTATAAGTGCTTGATAAATCGATTCAAGTATTATCCGCAAGTTGTATGCTGTTTTTGTTTATCATCGCGCACATGTCGAGGTTCGATATTGTTTCGATAAGTGTAATAAGTGTATATGAACGTATACATATACATATGTATACCTATAGATATACCTTTCGCTCTTTGAAAGCCGCGTGTGATAAAATAGGTGCGGCGTGGCGCGCCATTCATGTATTGACCTTTTTCATAGATTTCTTTAATACACGGATTCCGTAATACTTGTCTATCAATAATCGGTCCAAGTAACATCGTGGATAATATCCTAGCAAAACTCGTTTTACGGTTATTTCAAACGAGTTTCACCTAGTACCTACCTACGATGCATATTGGGCTGTCGGCAGGTATATACACATATATTTAAGAATTATATACGACCGGTATATTTCTTTACAGATAATGTAAGAGTACCGTCATGTCACGGTTGTAAAAATGCAACATCATTTTTCACATCGTCATAATAATATCATTCTACTAAAACGCGTGTTTCGCAAATCTAGGCACTGCATCGTTGATCCGATCCAATTTCTTCAGGATGCAGATTCTTCGGAAAATGTACATCGCGATGAATTTAGAGCATCAGAGACAAAAAGGAAAAAAAAGGATATGGACGATTTTACAAAAATCGAACATTTCTTTCTCAATTATTTGGAAATGACTTGGTCTATAAAATGTAACTTTTCGAACGTCGAATCAGTGTGCCTGAATTCGTGCAGCGGGTGTTTCGAAACGAGGCGATTATAATGATGTGAAACAGACTGTGGTGAAGAAACGAATCGATTTTGGACTATGTTTAAGTTTACGAACCGCGATATTATACTGATTCCCCAAAAATAAATGAGTTCTGGCAACTCCGTGTTTAACACATGAGTTGTATTTTCATGTTTTATAGATTCCGGCGATGATTGACTATACCGGATAGGCTGGATACATATAGGTATTTAATTATAATTGCGAACGGAATAAAACGAGTTGGCCAAGATCGAGCAGTTTCAATCGTTTTTAACAACGATGCCAATTACATATCGCTGATATATTGATAATTACCGCTAATGAAATATTAGAAATATCATTACAGGAAAACATTCCGAGAGTGTAGACGGTATATATTTGAGGCAATGACGTTATTCGTTAAAAGGACAGTTTTCTTTGTGGTATTTCTTTGTGGCAACAGGGCACTGCCCCATTGCCAGGGGGCAAGTCTGACTCATAGTTTATTCCACGGGAGGAGTAATATTAGAACACTGTAAAGTCGCGAGGGGCACATAGCTCCAGGTTTGTCGCACAACGGACGTGGAACGCAGATTACTGCGTTGGTGCGCTGCAGAAAGCACCACGAACTTAGCAATTTTTTCCAAAAGACATCAAAACCTCTGCAGGAATCTGGTTTTCTTTCATCTGCACCGCTGACTGGGTCGGAAAATTTCATGACTTTGCGTCGTAGCTGCAACGACGCAATTATTGTATCCAACTAATAGTCATGAATAGAAGGAAAACTTATGTTACGCATACTAATCGGTCCGTTCTATATCTCCATAAGAGTAATGAGATGGACAATACAGAGAAAGGAGTGGATCATTTCATATTCGTGGACTCCTGCTTTGGAAAAATTTTCTTTATTGTTTCAACGAGAATTTGGATGGCTTTGAGGCGATACGGTACAAGCTGCTTTGAACCTAACCTAGCTGACATAAGAAATATGAATCTGACTGGAATTCTACTAGTTCTTGCCGAACAGTAAAGTACCTAGCCAATTTCTGCCGTAGTGAAGCATTAATCTCTTGAGTTTCATTTCGGTAGGTTGTATAGTTTGGAAGAAACTACAAATCGTGTTTTCGAGGTGATGACAATTGGTAGTACTCATGGAATTCCGAACTCAGTTTCATAAAACTTCAAGCCGATATGAGAGTTTGTTCGGAATTTCATTCTTACCAATTGTTAACACCTCGAAAACGTGGATCGTATTTTCTCGACGACTACCCAACCGATCCGAATGAACTCTCGAGGAATGAATTCAGTTTTTTCTGGCAAAAAGTGGCCAAGTGAGTTACATTGTCAAGAAAGCTGATAGTATTTCAGTAAAACTCATGATTTTTATGTTAGTTAGGTTAGGTTTGAAGCTACTTGTGCCATATGGCCTTATAATCCGGTTCTGTTCATCAGCTCATTGCAGTAGAATGAAACGTTTCGTTCTGTATATACTTGGATACGTGTGAACATGCGTTTGTTCTCACGACTGCGAAAAGTTTCCTATTCATGAAGATATCAGGCCGGACCTACCCCAATCATGCGTATGAAGTTTCATGGTACTTTTCAATTATCTCTGTTATGTACGGTGGCGCGTCTATTATATATATTATACCTCGCTGCATGATTTTTTCGCACTTGGTCATTGGTCTTGGCGCAATATATTGAAAGATCTTTTGAATTCGCTGTAAATCCTGCTATTTTCACGAAATGTTACAAACATGTTCGAGAATCTGTGACGGTGAGGAGTATCCTCGAGGTTTGGAAGTGTCCCTCTATACTTGCCTAGAATGTATATACCTATATGATCCAAGTGCCTCGTACAAATGCTGCAGGAAACTGAATAATTTACGAAAATTTACAACGCAAATGAAATTTCCTATACGTACTTACGCGTCATTTATCAAGTACCAGAATATCTTCACTCCTAATCAGTGTTGTGTATACATCGTGATGTCCAAGGACAGCTGTATGGAAAACGGCGACGTGTGGCTCTGCATGCAAATACATAGAACTTTCGATCTCTATAATATGCTGTTATTTTCTCCATGACTCCTTTCTAAACATGTGATCATCGAATCTATATCATGATTCATACCTCGGCGCTGTACCGTTAAAACCATTTTTCATCACAAAATATAAAATCATAATATAGTTAAAATTGAGATTCATTTTGTGAAATTTAGGTATCCTAAAAATGTTGCATTTCTGCAATGAAAAATCTCCTAGAATTTGACAGTACAGTATGAATATCTTTTATTTTTATTTCAAAACGACCCGGAACAAGTACCAGTTGGCTGTACATCGGCGGGGAATAAGATTTCGCACTGCGCGAGTGTCAAGGTAACTCGATGAGGTATCTTCCTATTGGATTACGCCGAGTCCTAAGGTTAGATCACCATACTGGATCTCACACTTCGGCACAAAATGTAGATGTAGGTGTACACTGTATACACATACAAACTTCTCTCTGCTGCATTTTGCCCTATCGATTTTTGCGTCTATATTACATATACGTGCATACTCCTCACTCTCGTATAGATATATGCATATAGATATTATAAATAATACATCGCGTGCACGAAAATACATATATACACGTGCGTAGATACGTATGTATATTATACGTAAAATCCATTCGCTATCGCTTCACAATAAATATGGTAACCCAATTCATTACGCAAGAACGATGTGCGAAGCTGCGAATGAATAATTACACGTCCATAACTAACTACATGATATCCACCGATAATTTCAATGTGAATCTTGTTTCATACTATATACAGTCGGCTCCAAGAAATCAAAAATACGCAACAGCCAACAATAACAACAACAAAAAATATATCTATCCTCGTGATGAATAAATGTTGAAAAAAAAAACACAAAAATGCAAGCAAAAATAAAATAAATCAGGAAAATAAATCTATGTATGTATCTAATTTAATTAATGACTGACATTATATGAGCTCAACAACCGCGGGGAATATTTTTCAAAATAATCAGTCAGTAAAGGCGGGGGCGAACAGCTATGTCGTTAAATTTGCATATTATCTGTGATTAGATATTATATTCCCCACGTGTATAGATTGCTTATGAACGTATGACACATGGACAGTGTATAATATACCCCATACACCTGCAACATATGTATAGTCGATACGTTCGTTAGGAAATACTATACGTACATGAATTGATCTGTTATGATTTACGATTACTTAGAGTTTTTTCCTCTCTTTTTTTTCTTTGTTTAACTCAATTTTTCATTTATTCATTTTGTTCATGTCGATTAACAAGGATTTGCATAAAATTATTGGAATTCCCTGCTACGGCAATTTGTCACGAGGCGCATAGTAGGTATTATGGTTAACTATGACAATCGCAGAACCAAGTAAAGGTATACTATATAGGACATAGGTATATGCACACTATACTATACTATATATGTATACATTATCGTCAGAGCTAATGTTTTATTTTGGTAAATGGGCCGAGGAGGCGGTGGCGTGTAAGTTAACCTAAATTCGGTTGGTTCTCAAGGTTTCTCTCTCCTCTTCTTCGCAAGTCTCCATATAGAAATTCTCTGCGGTTTTCGCGGATCTTGCGGGGATTCATTCTTACGATTGACCCATTATTTGTCATTTGTCATTTATCTTACGAATCTTTCTTTTATCTATACCTACATTCACTGCGAGGCGGTGTGTGAATGATTTCACGAGAATCGACCATCGAACCGCTGTGACATTGAAAAAAGAAAAAAAAATTGTCAATATCTGAAACAACAACCGCCAACTAAATTCTACACACATGTATAGCTGTTGGGTATATTATCCAATCCGTTTACCCTTGAACTAGTATATAACTAAGTAGCTATGAGAAATCTGTTAATAGATACGAAAGAAAAAGTAAACGCTAAAAAAGGAGAAAAACGTAATAATTAAGAGAAAAAAAAAAGACCCGAGCTGTTCAAACCTCTTATGTAACTTATAAGTATCTTGCTGCCGGTTGGTTTGGTCTTCAGACCCATATGCGCGTATTGGTAGGTACGCAGCTGTATTGCTCAATGAAAATTTCACTTTCAAATAAAGCGCGGCGTGTGTGTGATTCTATACCTCGGCCCCGTTTCCGCCAAGTGAGTATCGGTCGGGCAATTAGTGATCGTGCCGATAAATAAACAGAGAATTGAACAAAACTGTTTTGAATGTGGAAAATCATCAAATTATATTGAATTCCGAGATTTTCATACTCGTACGAGTCAAAATGCATTTGCGTGAAAAGCTTTGAAAAAGATGCTCTGAACTCGATTCGTTCCATCTATTTTTACACCAAATTTTAAACTCGGAAAAAAAGAAATACAATTCATCGCGATGACACGGTGCGCGTCGGGGCGGGATGGAAGTTCCTGATTCCAAAATAATACCGAATGGTCAAAATTCTCAATTTATTTCAGACGCCATCCTGAGTTTCCAGAAAGTTCGGAACTTCCAAATTCCGAAAGGTCAAAACTCAGAAGTACAGAAATTTGCAAATTTAAGGGAAGCTCATGACAAAGCTGTAACATAAACGACCTTTCGGATCTTTATGCTTTCGGAATTTTGAACCTTCGGTGTTTTTTTTTTCATTCGAAGTTTTTCAAATTGTTTTTGTGCCAAATTGACGTTTGTGCAAATAATCTTTCTGAAAACTGTTTGTCAGTAATAGAGAAATTCGGAATCTTCACCGGTAACAGCTTTTCAGAATCGTAATTTCAATCCCGTCCCTTTATTTTCCGCTTTTCTCAAAATTATGTTGTTCTTTTTTTTTTGGCTCTCGTTTTCTTCTGCGTATAACCATTGTCATTTTTAACATCGTACATAGTGCTCGGGATAAAATCCTGTTCTCTTCTACCGATTAAACATATATATGGGGGGTTCTCGCTCATTCGGGACACTTTTCTGCGCGTAGGTCACCGATTTTGGTGCCACGCGAGATTTTGGATCGGACCCAACCCCCAACCACAAATCTAGAGCTATTCGCCTGATGATCAAGTGGTTCAAAAGTTATTCGATTTTCAAAATATTAAAAAATCGGTTTCCGAACGCACCGAACGATCTTTAGGCGTACGTATCTTCGGTTTGGGTGGTCCGAAAAATATTTTCAAATAGTGATTCAGAATCGCAATACTTCCATCTTTCATGCTGCGAGTTCTGAAATTTTCGGAAAAAATTGTTCGCCCACGAATTTTCCAAAAAATTTTTGATTTTCAGTTTTGGAAACGAAGGTAATAATTTTTTTCAATGAAAATTCAACTGCAGGTAGTTCTCTGAATACCAAAGAATTCCTGAAATTTGTGGGAGGGCGTTCGGCCTAGTTTTTTTTTGCCTGATTTTTTTGAATATTTTTTTAGAATTGTTTTCGACCGAATTTTTTTTTTCGATTCGTAAATTTTTTCCATTGCCTAGTTTCTAGTTCCTTTCACTCTTACAGCTTGATCTGACAGCAAACAATTTGTTTTTAATATTTCCAGTTTTTCGATTAATCCAAAATGTTCAATGAGGTACGTCGAACTTTTTCTAGCGCTGTCAGATGCCACCCAAACCGAAGATATGTACGCCTAAAGATCGTTCGGTGCGTTCGGAAACCGATTTTTTAATATTTTGAAAATTGAATAACTTTTGAACCACTTGATCATCAGGCGAATAGCTTTAGATTTGTGGTTGGGGGTTGGGTCCGATCCAAAATCTCGTGTGGCACCAAAATCGGTGACCTACGCGCAGAAAAGTGTCCCGAATGAGCGAGAACACCCCATACATACAGATTCGGTAAATTATATACTTACATATAATTTGGATAACAAGTATACAGGGTAATGTTATGATTGATTAAATTAGCCACGAAATTATTCGATTATCTTGTGTATTATCACTCTCAGATCTATAATCATTCAGTATAGATATAAATCGAGCAACGCCTGCACGTGGTATGGCAATTTTTGATTGTCATATATACTAATCAAGGTCTCGAATTTCATCAACAAATAGAACATAGGTGTGTATAGATATATGTGCGATTACGGCGTTAGACTGTCAGACAGGCAGACAGCGGGGAGTAATAAAAGAATGATTCAGCGAAGTCGCATCGCGCATATCGTGGCAAATTCAACTTTAACATATTCACATATGTATGTATGTATACAAGCTTCGTATTACCACATACTCGATAATATAGACACTATACCACGCCACGAGTAACGCAACAAGTGATTCCGACGTATTACACGCCCAATTTACCAGTCACGAACATATACATATATATATGCATGTAAACGTTAAGGAAGACCGATTTAACGCTATATAATATAACGTTGATGGAATTTTCGTCGTTGTGATGCATCGGCGGTCGTGTGTGTACATATACGAGTACATGACACGGTGGGGTGTGCAAGCCAATTTCAAATTGACGATAAAATACACAAAATAGAAACCAGATTTTCATCAACTATTGGGTATAAAATTTTTTATAGGGCTGATTATTATATAAGCGAGGAAGAATCAATACGATCCCACATCGATGAATGAAAAAGAATAATTGATCATTCGAATAGGTACTTGGATGTTCAGATAAACCGCAGTTTCATCGAGTGAGTATATAACTTTCGAAAGGATAAAGCATATAACCAAGGAATCAAAAGAAATATTGCATAACAAGAATATGTAAAAGTGAAAAATTAATCGTACCAATAAAACACAAGAGAGACTTGATAGGTACTTATGGGGTGGAATTGAGGCTAATGGTGCATCGTTAATTTGATGACAAGAAAAAAAAAAAAAAAAAATCGACAAAGGCAGAATCAACTATTTCCGGTAAAATCTGACAAAAAAAAAATAACAATAAGCGAAGAAATAAAACGACAGCGATTTTTTTCCTTCAAACGCGAATGAATCGAATTGTGGAATATTGAGGGGGGTTTTCCCTGGTGTGATCGATCGGTAATTCGAAATTCTGTGTAACAAATTCAAAGAACGAGTCTTGCCGATTCTAGGTTTCAAATCTGGGTCAGGTTTATTTGCCCCCGCGGTATAACGCCAAGAACGAGAGAGGCATCGGGTATTGCCGATAGTGGATATATAGATACATAGATATTATACATATAGACGGATTGTCGCAATGCAGCTTCGATCCACTATGGCTCCTCTACTGTAAAACGAGTTTAACGTGCCGCCGCATAGTGGACTGATTTTCGTTCGGAAAAATTCTTCCAAAAGATATGAAAGGGCGTATGTCACACGTCATACAAAAACGCGTGTGAATATTATTTTCATCACATTTATCAACATCAATTGAATGAAATCAAAATTTACGGAACTTGGGGCAAATTTGTCAGTTTCCACAAGCGCGGAATGACATTTTCCAAAATTGAAGTGTATATTTCTCTAAAATCGTTCGCTCCCAGTCGCGAACGAAAAACGTTTTCGACCTGTATCAAATTAACGCCATATTCTTTATTGGAAATTATGGGAATCGAACTGCAGGGTCCATGAAATGAATTTTAGAATATGTTTTTATATTTTATATGTATACAGCACATTTATTGAGCTCTTTCCTTGATTAGGTCCACAGAAAGACTGTGGAGTATAAAGAAAGACTTGGTGGTCGTTAAGAACCATAGGCTCTATCACCATGGCTTATCGCAGATTAATAAACAACAAACTCTATGCAGTGGGATATACCGAAAAGGATATGCACTAGACTAAACAATATTGAAATCCATCTTATATGTATACAAGTGAAGTGATTCATTTTGTATATTCCAACATTCTTGTTCATTTCTAATCATTGTTAGCATATCTCATGTTGAGCAAGCAAACGCATCCAGAGTTTCACTCCCCCGTGCAGAAAAAAAAAAAAAAAAAAATACACAAACAATTTTACCACCCCGAAAAAATGATCGTGGTCAAGTTCGTGTCTTCGTTGTTATGATATTTATGAAAAAACGTTTATAAAATTATTCTTAAGTAAAAATCTAATTCAGCTCCACCTCAATCCCCAGAAATACTAGAAATTTAGAATTTTTTCTTTGCTCCATGTGTGTGCGGGCGAAGGCTGAATCTCTAATAGACGAAAGTGAAGCGTACATTAGACATGCTTTTCGTTGTGTATGTATATACATACTCGAGTATATATACGTAGTCAAAGACCTTGAAACTCGAAGGGGGATAATCGATTACGGCCCACATGACTGTGTAACACTAATACACGACGTTTGAATGTGTTATCGCTGTTAGTTTTTTTGCTCGACTGGTTCTTTTTTTTTTTCTTTCTTGCAAGGAGTTAACAGTCAACAACACCGAACAAACGCCCTAATCAATTCCATTGTTCAATTAAAATCAGTAGATTTCATTCGATAATACCCACCACCCAACTCTTGATTGAAGAGGATCTCATGTGTAACGGAGGCTGTAGGTATACGCGCTAACTAATTATTTCAGGGTTCACTCCGCCGCAGTCTTTGAGCTCATATTTCTGAAATATACAACATCAACTCACTTTGTTTAGAACAGGATTTGAGAAAAATAGTTTTTTTTTCGGATTTTATTTGTTTCCCACAAAAAAGAATTACAGGTTTCGTTCTGTATGAAACCTACGTGAATCTGAAATTACTTGACAACTTTATTGCATTAGAACAGAAATAATTTCATTTAGATTTTCGATGTTCAAAAGTAATCGATCTTTATAATTGGGGAATACTAATTGATCCTCGGGAAAAAATAAAACAGAGCAAGTGAATATTCAACAATGATTCTCAGATTACGTTCTTGAGTTTAAAATTTGATTTGCAGGAGCTCAAGGTTTATTTATTGGAGAGAACAAAAAGCAAGCGAAAAAAAACCAAACGAAAAAAAAAAAAACAGTCAAATTGAACTACTGGGTCAAACAATGATTAGATAAACTGTATGCTCGAGAAATCAGTTCAGTCGTGTAATTCGATCATTTGACGTATGGATGTAACAATTTGTTCATTCAGCAATTATACAAGCCTTTTATCACGCGTGAAATATAGCCTATGGATAATAATAAATATCCGCAGGCTTCGACTTGGCTGAATGATCTGTATATTAAATCTATTCATAGTAGCTTTTCAATGAATTTATAAATATATGTATACTTAGGCGACATTACAGGTGCGAGATGCTATGATTTTGATAAGACAAATCTCACACGTGGACACATGTATTTGTATACCTATACATATAATTATGCATATATAACGAATGTAGAAATAATCAGCTGGAAACAATCTAACGAATTGTTCAATTACATGATAATGATGATTATTCAAACTCTCGGGTCAAACTGCACAGCAAGCAAGAACTGGGGGAAGCGTGGGATAATTAATTTAGAATAACAACAAACGATCAAATGACGACAGTAATCGTTGACAATCATCGTCAACTACATCGAAATGTACATACGTATACATACATTGATTCTACCAAAGGTTTACAATCAATCTTCGAAAAGTGGTTATCCGATAGTTACGATACACATATACTGGAGGTTATAGGTCAGGGGTCAAGTTTTTCCAGCTATATGTATGTCCATATTTATTTATATAAATATAAACAATCGTCCTCGAATCGGCACTCACTCTGATCGTCACCACGGTATATTCCGATTGTTTTCATTAATACGTAAACGGCGCTAACTGATTTCAACTCATGCACGGTGACTGGGTGATTCTCTAAATACACCGGAGGCGTGTGACGCATCGATATACATACTGAGTCGATTTTCAAGTTCAACTACTCGTAATAGCGGAATTAAAAAAGAAAGAAAGAAAGAAAAAAAAAACCGAATCACAGCTCTATATATAAGACGAATGTAAACGATGAAAATAAATAAACATGGTCATTGTATCAGTCGTCTATGTAAAATCGGAGCACAGCTCCCCCGACGCTTAATTATGGTAATTAGTACGAATTGAATTTCCCCCGTATTGCTATGGTGTATACATATACATTATACATATACTCGTCCACATACGCAATAGACTCGCGCAATAATTCACCTATTAGTCGTTTTGCACTGTGCGTTAGACACTGACAATACGCAGCAGAAAAATACAATGACGACGATGACGTGTATATAGTGGCGTCGTACATATATAGAGTAGAAACTATGCATATCAGGATGTTCATTTATTTTCCGATTTCAATTTTTTTAATTCCCTGAGAAGTCCAGATTTTCCAAACAAAAATTGGTAGCCTCGTTGCTGAAGTGGGAGTACAAAATTGTTCTAAATATTATTATTGCTGAACTGATCCGATACAAATATCATAATAAACTTTCAAGCTTCGAAAAAATGTGAAAACAAATTCCAGCCAAAAATTTGGAAATTAAACTACGCAGATATCTTTCGAATACGTACCCATAGTTGAAACAAAAAACTGGTCGTTAATGGATCAAAAAATTGCAAAGATTGGAAAATTAGGAGTAAAATAGCCTCTCAAATCCAGAAGCTTTCGATTGTACAGACGAATTTTGAAATTCCAATAGAGATTCGAAAATTTAGGATCACTTTGAACAAAATTTCAGACACATCATGAAATTCCCTGAGATCTCAAGGTTCTTTTCTCCGAGAGTATCAAATTCCACGAGAATTCCATGGTTCCAGAATTTCCGATGACGACTGGACACCTTGATGCAACTGCAGGACAATAGAAACAATCTATTTACTTGGCTAAAACTTGATTTATAATAGGGCGAGGAGAGAAGATAATAAATTCAGAGACACGCATGTGCGAGTATGTATATCGGCGCATGATGTAATTTGGATGTAAGCCCTAGATAAGACGACTCATATGAATTTTTGTTTGGTCCATATATCGAGTGACTGTTGATATGAATTTAGTTTTGGTTTACGTTTCGGCATATTCGGTAGTATTACTTCTAGTAATGCGAGCCTATGGTTTAATGAGTGGCGCAGAAGGGATTACGGGATGAAGTCCCTTTTCAAGTGTCTTTGTCGAACGTAGCCACAGCCTAAGAATGTTGATTTTGAACGAGCAGTCGAGTTTGATAATCCTAGATCTGAGCCAGTGTGCATCATAAGAGAGACTATCTTGAGATTCTTCATAAAAGGCTGGTGGATTCGTTATCGTATCTTCTTATTTTGCGTTACGAAAGCTTAGAAATGGAATATCTCGTTTGTCGTGTTATTGCAAATTGGGACAATGCTACAAATTACTTATATTGTTCATGGTGGCGACAGACCAGGACTTTTGTACCTACTTCTCATTAACCGGTACCTCTCAATATTATTCGGATTTGGTGGAAATAAAAGAGGGAACAATGCATTTTCTGGAGGGAAAAGTCAGGGAAAAATCAGGGAATTTCATGTCAGCTATGAATTGTCGCCATCATAATGTTGTTTGATAAACATTCTGCAAGATGAGCCCTCAATCCTATCGCCCCTCACTTGGTGTCTCGGTTCATTCTCCGACATGTATATATGTATAATCGTACATATGAGTTTGAGTAGCGAATAGCAACGGGACCTTGCGCAACGCAGAGAGATATAATTTTCAGCGATTGCCAATCGCGGGTATCTACCAGCCTATACCTGCCCCCGAGTTCATTTAGTATATCTATACGGCGTATCCGACGTTCCTGGGCAATAAGTCGTATCTAGGAATTTCGTTCGGTAAAATCGGTGATCAAAAGTTGCATATCGTGAAGTAGTATCTTTGAAAGTCAGTGTAGAGAATCTGTCTGAACGAAAAAAAAACAGATATACTAATTCATGATCTGCTATTTCGACTAACGATTCTTCAAAACGAGGTTTGCCTTAAGAATTTTCCTCCAACTTGTGGGGTCGGTGGATTAAACAGTTTTCATCGATTACTGGTGATGGAAAAAAAATAAATGTAAAATGTAAATGAACGGGTCGTTTTCCGTTCACGACCCCCCGAATATGGATGAATACATGATGTTTTTTTGTCTCTGGTGGTTTAATTGGAAAGACAGTTGAAGTAAAAACGAAAAAAATAAAATATCACGATGTTCTGCATTGCTGATTATATTTTCGTATATATTATACGTAAACAAGAAATTGTACGAAAACAGAGACTGAAATTGTTCCTAATTATTTCTGCCTCTTCATATCCTTAATTACGCACTACTCTGTTATTGTGTATCGCTAATTGAATGAACAGACGATTGGTCAATCCTAAAAGTAGACGGTGTAGCAACACGCGGTTAAAAAATCATATTCCGGGATTTGCCCCGAAAATATCAAAGACGTATAACGTACAAAGAAAATCGGTGAGTCAGTCAGATGGGGAGGAGGAGAGGTTGAGAACCGCGGACTATCTCACTTAACGGTTCTGAAGAACACAAAAAATTGGGCCAAGTGGAGGGAGGCCCCGAAAAGCATTGTATGTACCTACGTACGTACAGCAAAGCAAAGTTACGCGGCTATAGTACTAATCTCTCTGTTGTACGTATCTTACGATTAGAAATATTTTCATTCGTTTAAACTAGGTTTTTTCACTCCTTTATTACTTAGGTACGTAAAAAAAAAAGAAAGAAAGAAAAAAATCAGGAAAAGTCTTTACTCGAGTATATAAATACGGCAAGTATGTAGATGGTGGTAATTAAAAATTCTAAAACTAATTGCCTGTCTATTCCATACGCGCTTGTGTTAGGTAAAAGAAAACACACCTGAGTTAATAACTTGATACCAAAGAGAAAGAAAAAGAAAAAGAAGAAGAAGAAGAGGAAGCAGAAGGAAGAAAATATAAAGATTTTCCTCATTTACCGCAGAGACTCGAGCGACTAGTAAACACATTTGTGTATATATTATAGTATATATTCGTCATCGGCATGCTGCGAGTCTCGTGCGTTATAAATACGAGATTCGACTCAATAAAATCAAAGCTCATTCTGTTCGCAGACAACGACGACATTGGTAGATCATTTATAACCCGAAATCAGCTCGATATTTTACGAAGAGAAAAACACTCGGGAGAACCAGTTTAAATTCGCACCAGGGCAAGACTCCTCCGCGTTAGACGGTCGGGAACGATGCGGGCATCTCTCTCTCTCTCACTCTGTCTCTCTCACTCTGTCTCTCTCACTCTTTCTCTTTCTCTCTCTCTCTCTCTTCCTCTCCGTGGGTATCACGCATGTAGCTTCGCGTTACCCAATGACCACACATAGGTTTGTATACGTCATTCGCTCATCGTAGTCTGCTACTCCGCTGCGCTCGCGCTTCTCGATTCTCGAAGCCTAATGCCTACACATAACGCAGCAGTATAAGCGGCGAACTGTACTATATATACACCTAAATATAACCGCTTGCCTGTTTGCTCCGGCTTCGAATAGTATCTCGAGATATAATCGCGAGCAAAGCGAAGAAGATGAAGAAAACGTTCATTTTTTTGTTTTTTCCTTTTTTTTTTTAAACTAGCTAACTAACCAACGGCTGAGAGAGCCGAAAGACAGAATATTTTTGGATTCGGGAACGGAAAACTTCTATTTGCTATTCATACAACTATAACAATCGCGACGCTTGAAGATGGATAAATATAATTGTAGAAAATGTAAATAGAAATGTGTATTTTCTATGAGCCAATTAAAAAATGATTTGTTACGACGAGTTTTAGCCACGCCGGTTCTTTACAACGCTAACACTTAATTGATATATGTACAATATGTATACTGACGTCAATTGTGTTTTTGAATCGATTCATGTCATTCGTCGTAGTTGTTTTCATTATCGTTATGTTTTTATTTATATTTCTTTTCTATTTTTTCATTATTCATTTCGCATTCTATTTAAATTAACGCGTCGATTAAGAAAAACAGAAGACTAATTCAGCTAATCAACAACTTTGATAATCCCCAAGGTATAGGACACCTATAATACCTGACGCGTGTTAATTTCATTTATTATTTGAATGCTAAATCGAAAACATATGACGATCACGATGAAT
Organism: Ametastegia equiseti; assembly: GCA_963989295.1. Lineage (NCBI taxonomy): Eukaryota > Metazoa > Arthropoda > Insecta > Hymenoptera > Tenthredinidae > Ametastegia > Ametastegia equiseti. Next base: position 11,156,266 of record OZ022393.1, read on the forward strand.
TTTTTATCCAATTGAAATTTGAATTCCTGTTTCAATATATAGAATAACGTTCAGGTTTGCTTGTGGATTATTTTTATCCAAAAAAAAAAACAGCTGTTCGTAGTCTAATCTCGTCGTCACTGTCGCGTAATATTTCTTTTCTTTTTCCAATGCGAGTACCGATGTGCCGCGATTGCCGCACATTATCGGGATTTTGAGGTTATGTTTAGCTGCCTGTTAGGTGCTGCGCAAGTATCGTCAATTTTCTCGTGTTTATTATTATAGTTATGTTTTCACGACTATGGGGGTTTCCTTGGCGATATCGATGAACGTCCGTTTTATCTAGCCAAAATAAACTTCGCTTAGCATTAAGAATAAGAATAAGAAAAAAAAGAATAAAATAATCGATTACCATAATCGTCTCAACCTTGAAGACCGTAATCATTTTCAACGCTCTCCTCGCTATGACGAAACGACCAATTTTTCAGCGGTATAATAATAACATTAATATATTCTTTATTCGTATGATATAAAAACGTGACTTTGACTGATTATGAAAAAATATATATATATGTACATTATTTCACTGACCTTCAAACGTTTGAGTTTTCCGTCTCTCGCTGCCTGATACACAACGCTTTTAAAATCCATATTTTCATACTACGAGAGGAACGAGGGGTGTGGGTTGGCTGTATTTGATTCCCTCTTTACGTATTTTCAACTCGTTATTCCTTTGTTCGGACGATTTGATTCAGTCTCGCCCTTAAACTCGGCATGCAATCGGGACGCGTCGTTCACTAGAAGTTGTTAAAGTCTCCGATGTTTAAATTTTTTCTCGACAACGATACGATCTGATTTCTTTTGTTTCTTTCTTTTGTTTTCTTTCTTGTTCGAGGTTTGTAATATCGTTCGATTTAACGGCAGTGGGCAAGAACGCGGTTTTAGGCCGCTTTAAGCAACGTTAGATACGTTTATATGTATCGAGCATATGAATATAAGCGACGATGTCTCAATCTACGTACATGGGTACGTGACGAATAAATTGAATCGCGCGTTCCTCGACTTCACCCTTTAATTTCAGGAGTAAAAATGAGGAGGGGGAAAAAAAAAATAACATCAACACTTTTGTTTAAAATACCTCAACAGAGGCGCCCGCGAAGCCCGTTGCCTCTTTGCCTTGTCGTCAGCGACTACTAACAACTCCCGCATCGATCGGTCTTCCTCCTATCGCGATAGTCGTCTCTCCCTCTCCCAGATATTTTACCCCCGACGCAAGAGTCAAGTCAGATCGACGCTGCTCCTCTGCTGTGTTTGCTACCTGGTTTATTAAAGCGCGTACTTTTTTACCGACCAGATCGATAAACCACTTATCTAAGTTCGGAGACTCTCCGCCAAACAGCAGCACCGTTCGGGACTCGGTAACGTCGGCAACGTCGCAACTCAAGAAACTTGCAGTAACGATAACGATATCGGTTATCTCTACTTGTTAAGTTCGCATCAAGCGAGCGATAGCGACGCGACAATTGTGCGTAACGCGAGTCCGGGGGAGATAAGAGTCGATTTTATCTTACGAGATCGAGCTAGGCGACCAGACCGATGAATGAACGCTGGCTTTTGCTACTCAGCATATTTAAATAATTCGTTATATTAGCACCCGGGTGGCGTTCATTAGGCAGCGATTATGAAAATGTTTGATGAAACTAATTCGTCTGAGACGTTCATTCATTGGCGCACGTACAGTATTTGCAATTTGAATACAGAACATTTTTGTCGATTCAAATCGTATAATTTGCTGATCGATATTGAGTTTACCTGCATCCAGTCGTCGAATAATGTTTCAGAGATTTCGTGATTGGTTTTCAAGTTGAACGGCTTCAGTACTTGAACGAATAGAGTTTAGGATACCAGACTAACCTTCGCTATTTCTAATTTTCATGCAACTTTCATATCACGGGATTGTCTCCACTGCGAGAATTGTTTCTTTCTATAGGACGTTTTTCGCGCGCGTATCCGCAGTGTTAAAAAGATCGATGCCGTTTAAGGTGTTGCAAAGTTGATTTTACAGTATATCAAAAACCGGCACACGTCAAAACGAGTAAAACTCTTGTAAAAAAACGTGCCGAAAACAATATCGCAATCATATGTATATAGATATGATATCGCTCTTTTGTCTATATCCACGAGATACGTATGACTGTTCAACACTTTTTACGCGTGCCATAATTACGCGTAATATGTGTCATGACATTGCACGTTGTTTTTCAGATAAAGTTCAAACGAATAAATACACACACAAAGGTTGAACGGTAAGGAACACAAACAAACTAAAAATGAATGAATAAATAAATAAATAAATAAATAAATAACATCGATTCCTTTAGAAACACTTCTAAAGAGTCAGCAGGACTGGTGAGTACCTATAGCGCGACTGTCTCGCAACCCAACGAGCGAGTACAGTGAAACGGTGGTTGAAGAAGATAAAAAATTTAAAAAAAGCAAGAAATAAAAATAGAAAGAAAAAAAAGCAGCCTCCTACTTAAGTGCAGCGTGTATAAGAGCGAGATGAAGAGAAAGTGCATCTCTTTCATGGCGAAGGGATGGTAGATGAGTAGAATGTGCCGGTGCGGTGGATGGGAAGGGAAAGGGGAAGGGGTTGGCTATCGGTGCGGGCGAAAGAACGAGACACATATACACGTAGCTGGTGTATCTATATATGTACACATCCCCCGTCCCCATTCGTCGTCGCGCCGCGCCGGGCTGCTGGCGTGCGGAGCAGAGTAAGAAATTCTGTCTGTGGGTAAATAGAGGAGAGCGAAAGAGAAAGAGAGTGAGTGATAGAGGCCGAGGGAGAGAAAAGAGACACCCGATTCAACTGGGATATAGTAGAGTCAGAGTCGCAAACCCCGGCTGCTGGTCGTCGGTAATGGCACGACTCGCGCTTCACCTCGATGCTATACGAGAGAAAGAAAAAAAAATTCAGAATAAAAAGGAGAAGAATAAAATGAAAATAGTAAAAAAAAAAACAAAAAAAAAAACCTCGAACATCGTCACGACTGCACAGAAGTGGCTAGGACATTTTTAGCCAACGGCTATATACGAAGCTATACGCGAGAAACTCTCCTCTATGCAACATTTCGATTCGACAGCCGCGCGTTCAATCCACGCGGACACACGCTCTCTTCTTGACTCCGATACCCTCTCCCCCCTTCCTCCCAATGCGCCGCGATTGTTTCTTACTTGCACTTTGCGGAAAGTAAGACGCTGGTTCGTCTTTACTGCAAGAAATGGGGGTAAGATCGGAGGGGGCGCTTGAGACCGCGGCGCCTTCCAGATATAATGGGTCGAACGGGGGCAGATGATATTGGTACAGTTGACGGCCGAGGGATCACCGGATGGGTGAATAATCAGGTCCGAAAATCTCTAGGGTGAAATAATAATGATTATTATTATTATATACCTTAATTCTTCTGCGGTGATTACCTCCGTTGAATATCATTTCCATAAACTTATATATAATACATATCTCGTTTACTTCACACTTGGCTGCGAGATTCGCATCTTGACATTGTACCCATACAAGCTAAATACACGTTGCAGCCAGTGACGTCTTGTTTGTTTGTCGAATGAATTATTATTCATTCTAATCCGCGAATATTATGTTTTGATCTTCAGTTTCACATCACAGGCACGCAGACGTACCGCGTATAATAAAATTAGTGAAGAATAAGAAGTTAAGGGTATGACGAGAATTAAGTATCGTGTCTGGTATGAACATTTATTGTCTATCACATTTTTTCTTTTCACACAAAAGGTACCAAACAGCTCACGACTGTCGCTTGCACATGTCGGCATATCAGTTCGAAAAAAGTCCTAATACCAAAAAAGTGTGTGTGTGTGTGTGTGTATGTTTGTTTGTTTGTTTGTTTGTTTGTTTGTTTGTGTGTGTGTGTGTGTGTGTGTGTGTGTGTGTGTGTGTGTGTGTGTGTGTGTGTGTGTGTGTAGGAGAATCGTAATATAAGTGTGAGTCGTAACATCATCACCCTTCACTGTTGGAAAAAAATGTTTGAATAATTGTTAGTTGAAACGAAATTATTTCAACTAACAACGATCAATATACAGGGTGAATTCGTGCCGTCCGAACAGATCAAACCGCGTTGAGGCGGCCGCGAGTCCAGAAACGGCAATTGTTTTCAAGAAAAAGCTAATCAAGGATCAGAAAACCGCTGAAACAATTGCCGAATTTGACGCGCGGCCGCCTTAACGCGGTTCGATCTGTTCGGACGGCACGAATTCGCCCTGTATGTTGTTTTAATGAGAAAAAAGTGTCAAAATTAACACAGAAAAAATTATAGTGGACTTCCTTGAAGATTTTTTTCTTCTAACAGTGTTGTGCCCTCGCATGTAGACTATCACTGTGCATATGTATTATACGTATATGAATGCAGAGTGTGCGGTTGAACGGACACGTTTTAGTAAAACTGAGCCACATCGTAGTCAATGAAAAGGGTATTTTTCATCACTCTAACCTCAAAATCGCAACTTCTCGGCTTTCGTGATGAAAAATATTGTTCGTCACTCATGCGTAATGACTTTTTGGCTCAACTCGTTACAGCACTCGCCTTCGGCTCGTGCCGTAAACCTCTCGTTTGGCCAAAAAAAGCCTTTCCGTAGTCGTGACGAAATGTACTAATTTATGTCCGCTCGATAGCCTGCTGTATACTCGGTACTAAAGAAATAAGTAATTCATTATGTACCTACCGTCTTAGAATTCGGTACGACAAATTCAGCGAGCCGGACAATCGAGTGAAGAATCGGCATCAAGTATAGCTACGCGATTATTTCTTATTATTTAATTAGAGTCTAATACTTTCCGAGAGAGTATGAAAGAGAGGAAGAAGAAGAATAAGAAGAAGAAGAAACGTATAACGTAATATATAGCATCCTAGCGATAAATGACAATAGAACCAAACCCCAAACGCAATGTAATAATTTCCGCGTCCCACGTCTTATTTACGCGGGCGGGTGACTCGCGCCGTCTCGCTTCAGCACTTTGCTGCACTCATCCGGCTCTCTCCTCTCAGAGGCAGCGCAACATTTGGTGGTACTCGACTTGGTACACCTCCCCCCCCCCCCCCATATCCCACCCTCGCCCCCCCAAAACCCACCTTCGTCGCCCCACCACCCCGAGTGCTCGTTGAGTTAGTACGAGAAGGAGAAAGAGCGAGGGGTTGCGCGCGCCCGCGCGCTCAAGATAGAGAGAACACGAAACAAAGACCGCTAGAGCGAGGGAGAGGGAGAGGGAGACAGGAGAGAGAGAGAGAGAGAGAGGACAGACCCGGCTCGTCGGTTCGTCGGTCCGTCGTTCCCGTGTCGTGTGTTCGACGCGGCGGCAAGCGGCGTTCACACGTTCCAACTTTCCAGCCCCAGTCGAGCGTCGTTCCTCGCAGGCGAAGAACGTTTCGTAATCTCCGCTCTCGTCCCAAGTCCCCCCAGTCGTATTTCGTCTAGGTAGAGTAGGGCAACGCCGTTGTGTTTTACGTAGAAACGCCTGCCTGCCTACCTACCTACCTTACCCATCCATCTCTCTCTTTCTATACTCGCGAGGGAAACGTAACTGCGGTGCACGTTGCTTTGGTGTATTGAGTGCGGGGGAGTTGGCAGCGGAGGTGCACGAGGAGGAGAAGGAGAGGGGGGGGGGGGGAGGGTACCGTGTTGTGGGTGTTCTGTGTCGGGAAGGGGCTTACAGGGGGGGATGGGGGGGTTGTGTGTTGGGCGGTTCAGCAGCAGACAACAATAGAGAGATATGTATAATATCAGGATGTGCGTTTTATACGGTATGTGATGTTAATCCCCGAATGGTGGTGTGCCGGTTGTTTGTGTGTTTCAAGTGAATCGGCAAGTTAGAGGGTGGCGCACAGGAATAATACATATACATACATAACATATTATATTAATACAAGATTAAATAATACGTAATATAAAACAGCTGATTTAAAAATCGGAGTGTTGTTTAAAATCTGCTTAAATATATATATATATATATATATATATATATATCAAAGATAATGGAGAGAGGAGGATAAGAACAGGAATTAGATTCGAAGTGTTTTTCGGTTTTTTTTTTTTTTATTCGTTAATCAACGACGAAGATAATAAGATACAAGATACAAGACACATAATAATACCTAACGTACGTGAAACGTAAGATTACTTAGGTAAGCGTGTGGCGCGCGGGGTATCGAGGAACGTTTATGTTTTTACTGCTCGTTATTCTCCGGTTTCTACGCTGTAATTTTATTGGTCGGATTTCATTCGGTACGCGCGCCTCGGCGTTAAGTAGGTATGTACTATTAATATCAAGTGAGTTAAACGGTTCTAGTTTCGCCAATTTTCTGAGTACCTCCATTCCGAACGTTTTTCTTGTTTATTTTTTTATTTTTATTTTCTCTGTAGACATTTTCTCTTATATTCTCGATGATTATGGTAATTATACCGTAATGACCGTTTGATAACGAGATAAATATATATCATCAATAACATTTACAAGAAGAAGAAGAAGAGAAAGAAAAAACGTGGACTAATAATCGGAGACAGAAACAAAACACAACGAACAATCTTCCCGCGCTTGTTGATATTCGATTGATTAGAATTTGAATAATCGAACGACTCTTGACACACACGTTGATTCGAATGAAAGTGAGCATCGTTTTCGTCTTCTTTTGTTTCCCGGTTTGTTTGTTTGCGTGTGAAATATTCGCCTGAGGTTGAAACTAAACCTGAAAAAAAAGGAGGAGAAGAAGAAGAAGGAGCATAAAATATAAGGAAAATAAGAAATAATCTATCGTACGTGCGGTTGTGATTATTATTGTATGGCATAGAGTGCATAGAGTGACTACAGTGAAACCTTAATGCTAACGAAGCGGAGATTAAAGGTGGCAATCGTAGTAGGAGTCCCGGATGCGATTCAAGACTTGTCACTTGCTCCTACTACTAGTGCGGTTAAATTTAACCATGAAGTGACGACCAGGCGTTACACCATCGCCAGTTGACAGTTGCCTTAATATTCTAAACAAGAAATTGGTAACAATTAAGATGTACCCCGCGCCGGCGAGACATCCATCCGCTCCCGTGAGTTTATTCAATTATTTATGTTCGTTCACTTTTCACTATATTCTTATTCATTATTATTGTCCATTTAAAACTATTCGATCAATGCTTCTCTTCGATCGGTATCATACTTATATCGCTGCTATTATTTCTATCATGGGAAACTTATTGTTGAGGTCTAGTTGTGTGGGAAACAACGAAAATACCAAGAAACCGAAAAAAAAGGAGAACATGAGGTTGAAGTTCGTAACTTGAACGCAAGAAAATAGAATCCGTAAAAATTCTCAATTCCATTAATTGGACGGTTGAAATACAGCATATGTTAGAATATGGTGGGGGTGGGATGGGAGTTTGAAAAGCTGCGAATGGTGAAAATTCCGAATTTTCCTACTTACGACTGACAGTTTTTATAAATAGAAAGATCAATACCCCGAAAGTCTACATATGTTTAGCCAAATTGAAAAACTCGGAATGGAAAATTACCGAAGGTTCAAAATTTCGAAAGCCAAAGATATTCCGAAAGGCAAAAACTTCGTAAAAGAACACCAAAAAATTAACAAACTGGAAAAGAGGAAAGGATAAGCGAATTTTCATATACCTGCGTGTATCAATGGAATACTTTGGTTAGGTTAGGTTAGGTATATTTGTCCCTATTTCTTACTCTTTTTTTTTTCTTTGCACTCTGATTGTGTCTCGCTCGCTCGTTCGTTCGACTCGTGCGAAATGAGAATTTCTTTCACTCTCTGCTTCTGCCTGCAGCGCACCCCGTTATAGGCGTGCACGGCCCAGGCACTTATAACGTTCTTAATTAACAAGCGCGATTATAATCAGCGGACGACGACGGGGACGAGACGTTAAGTAAGTAAGCTACGTACGCGTGCGCCGATGGTTAATGGACCGAAGAATCTACCGCACTGATATAGGCGCTCTATAGGTATATCTATAATACATATCTATAGTATGTATCACGTTATACCTACGTCCGAACAAGACACACTGTATATATGTATTTTATGATTGAGTTTGATTTCTATACAATTCCACCGTACTGTGACACCCACCCGAATCTATTCCATATCTCTGGATGGATGAATTTTTTTTCGGTGGATTGCAGTCTCGCGGACATGTTTATGTTGTTCGCATCTGGGCACACCTGTTTGTACGCATCAGGATTAGTTTGTATAAAAATGAAAATGTGGAAAATTCAGTGAATTTTTTCGTGGAAATTATACTGGACTTTGTTTTTTATTCGTTGATCGGAATGAGGTATGGCATATTTCCATTTAAATTCCGATGCTGTAAATTCGAAAACCAATCTGCGTTCATGAATAACTATTTAGAGAATCGGATGATCCAGACTTTAATTATAACCATTTGGCTAATGAGTAATGATGAGCGATTTGTCATTTAAGAAAATCCTGAATCTTCTCTCTGAATGCATTTTTGTGTAAATGAGTAAAAACTTTTCGAGGTTTGCGAGGTTTTACCTTCATACGTAGCTATAACCTACGTAACCCGCGCAATCGTTTCGGAATGGTTTTAAAATTCATATGCGTATATTGGAGTTGAGGGCATAATGGTTCTTCCTCGTTATCGCACTTTTTACACATATTTCCACGTACCTACGCTTGTATTCAGAATTGCGTGTTCTATACGGAAACCGCATGCGCATGAAGTTTCGAATGTTCTTGAACGAAAGTTTGATACAAATCTTATATTACGCTTATTCAACAGCTCTCGAAATTTGTGAATTTTGAATTCTACATTCTACAAATGACCCTCGATTTTCAACACATCCAAAATCTTCAGCTGTACTTTTAGTAGATTAGAAATGGCGGTGAAATCTACTTCTCCAGATTTTCCTTCAAACGAACGTTCGGAACTTCGAGTACACGAAGCCGCAACTCTGTTTCGTTTTGTTCTTGTTGGTCTTTTTTTCTTCTTTTCTTTCTTGCGGTAACCTATGGAATAATGCTCACGCAACGACTCGACCGTTTGGATTCTGTTTATTCGTGTTTAATTGGATATTTCTAAACGACTAACAAATATATGGTTCAAACTGACTTGTGTTGATCATCGACGTATCGTCAAATTGCAAGTATAGTTATGGTTCAGCCGCGATTACGAATTGACGCATAACTATACAATTTGTGGTTGAAAAGCGAGATATTCGTAGAAATCTTCAATTCAGGACTGATTTAAATTTCTATTAAATAGCAGAAATCCGTGCAGGATCATAAGTCTTGGAATTTTTATAGGATCCAAATTCTGTGGAATGGAGAATTTTCCTCAAAAATGTTTCGTTCGCTTATTAATCTTATGCGAAATTCAATCAGATTGATAATCACTGGTCCCTGTACAAAAGGTATATATTTATGTTTTGTACGTGGATTTTTTTGGAACAGTGGGTCAGAGACTGGGAAATTTTTTTCATCGGAAGTTGCCAGGGAAATGAGAGAAAACAAAGAGAAAGAGAAGAAAAACTAAATTAGGGCATTAATTAGCATTAGTTAGCATTACTTAACGTCAAAATTCTCGTGCCGTCGAGATATCTAGGTTAACTACAAGTTTTTTATCTCGTTGTTGAAAATTATGCTTGTGCACGATTAATTAATATTGACTCAGATTTTTTTCTAAATATTTGTTTTCTCACATTTTTTGTCTGGAGTATAATGTAAAAGTTACTTTACGATTTTATAACGAGCGTTGTGTTGTCATTATCATTATTTATTTTTTTTGTTCAATTTTTGCTCCCTAAGTCTTAGTTTCGAGTTTCGAGTTTAGGGATAAATTGTTCAGGGTTCAGAAGAGTGGAGTCTATATTGAAATTTTTCTAGAAAGCAGTTTTTCATTTCCAAATGGCCAAAAAACGTCCAATTAAAAAACTGATATTACTAAGAATTTCAGATTACGGTAGGATATGTTTTGAAAAAAAGTTTTAATTTTCTGCGATGAAAGTTCATGCGCAAGAAATCTCTTGCAACTTCGTATGAACTCTCGTCGCAGAAGATTGGAACTTTTTATCAAAACATATCCTACTACCATAATCTAAAATTCTTGCGGTTGTTAGGTATCCATATTTTGATTGGACGTTTATTTGGCCAATCTAATAATGAAAAACTGGTTTTTACCAAAATTTCGATGGGGTGCTCTCGTAATAATGCAGGATTGAATAACATGCTGCCGAAAGCTAGTTAAAGTATAGTAATAATTATATCGATGAAGAATTTGGAAATTCATAGTACCTATACATACCTATACGATTTTTATACAGGTGATGTTAAATTTCCATATACTTTTGTACCAGTTTTAGGATTTGATCCTCCTGCATTGTCGGTTTTATTCTCTTTCAGTCTCTCGACGCTGCCAATTGTGCAGCTTCCTTCGTAAAGAGAGTCGTCATTGACTATCATTATCATCATCATCATTATCGTCGTCGTCATCGAGTAGGTAGGTATATATGCGCCTGAGAATCTTCTCATCCGGAATTTCCCCGTTTGACCGAAATCGTGAAATAAATAACTGGAGGTGTTTTCTTGAAAACAATTCCTATTGAATAATTCATATACTTACACTGTATAATAATATACATCCGACTCTCTGCGTCGGAAATCAATTTGCATACTTCTGTCGCAAAATTTAGAAACCGAAAATTAGAAAAAAAAAAGAAAAAAAAATTGGTATCTCCGGAGGTATAATTACATAACAATCCTATAGTGATTAGATTAATCCGGGCGTAGGTATATATTATAACAGCGACACCGGCAAGGATTTGCAGTTAGGTTTTACGAGTGAATCGTAAAGACGCATCTAGAGGGTACAAGGGGTTGGTATGATCGCTTCGTATAGAGCTGGGTAAGAAGACTAAAGAGTTAGGTATATATAGTATAGTGTATACATATAAGGGTAAGAGTTAGTAAGGGTTGGGGTTGGGGTTGGGGTTGGGGTGAACCAGATTATGTTAATTGATTATAAAACTCCTTTAGCGGTGGCTATAGGCAACTATAGACGGTCGCTCCCATCCCTCACAATCACCCTCGCCTTTTCCCTCCTCTCATCTCATCTCATCTCATCTCATCTCATCTCATCTCCTACTCCTCTCTTCTTTCCTCTTCTCTTTTACTCTACGTTCATTCCTCCCCCGTCCGTTCTTGCGCTCGAACGAACCCTCACTGGGCTCATCAAATCAATTTATGAACTTTTCTTCCTTTACTAACCTGATCCCTAAACCTAACTCTAATCCTAACCCGTGCCTAACCTCACGCGTAAATCCGGCCGAGGAATGACGTCGGATCAAAAAGAAAAGAAAAAAATAAAATTCAAATTCAAAAAACAAAAGAGGAGAAAGTTGAAGATATAGAGGGACATAGAAAGAGTTTCTGTTACTTATAGCTAAATGTGTATTTACCTGTATATATGTATATCCGGTATAATTTTTTCTGCTTTAGAGCTTTTTGCGCAGTATTAGCGACCAAAGAAGTGGGTATAACAAGTATACATAATATGTGTATTATATACCGATAGATATGAGAGCAGAAATAATTGGCTAACGATTCCTGTTCTGTAAATGCTTATGTACCTACTAGTATGAGATATAAATTCTATCCTTCACCCTGCAACACGCCGCGCGCGCGCAAGGTTTCAATAATTCCTTTTTCCTTTCGCTTCTTCTCTCGCACGCCCGACACTTGTATGTTTCAACCTCTTATACATACATATATGTATTCATGTCTACGTGTATGTATATATGTACACCTTGACCATTTATGGAGCGAATTTGAATCGCATTCGTTCGTTTCGCACGTTGGTTATATACATATACATGTGTACATATAATGTATGTACCTATATACCTACTTACATCTAATACGTCCAAGTTTGTTGGCATATACGTTGCGTTGATATTTGTTCATTTATATGGGTATATATGTAAATACCTTCGCGCTTAGTCATATTATATAGATCATTCGAACAATTATACCTGTGACTATATAAATATGTATACCGCACCTTCATTTCATATGTAGCTCATTTCCTTTATTTTTCAATCCTTTTTCACTTCATTACATAGGACTACTACAATTATTATAATAATCTTCGACCCACTTATAGTTTTCGTCGAGTAAGATTCATTCATTCATTTCATTCAATTGCTTATTCATTTATTCAGTTATTACTTTGCGCACACTTATTCTGTATTATACTTCCGGAAACTAAATTCTGACAATTCGTATAGAATTATTGTTATTTGGTTATTTATGCTATTTTTTCGGTCTAGAGTATACCGATACTCGTACATACACTTCTGACGTCTTTTTCTAATATTCATTTATCCTGTTTCCAACGATTGAATATATAGTGTATTACAGTCGCGTATCATTCATATATGCTTATTGTGCCTATGCCTATTGATACAAGAATTTTTGGATATTGTGTACCATTTTTGGAGATACTACTATATCAAAGCTTGTGGCATCGGTAAAATCAAATGAAACGGGAGCAAGAACAAAAAAAAAAATAGCCAAAACGAAAAAATGGAGAAGAAAAATGTCCTCTGCTTGATTCCCGTTTTCGCGTTTCACCCTCTGTGTATTAGTATCAATGTAATAACGTCTGTATGGATTCTGGAGGTTTTCGCAGTCACACTGGAGATTAAAAAATAAATTGCCGCGCCTGCAGCAGCAGCAGCAGCAGCAACAGTAGTGGTAGTAGTAGTAGCTGCAGCAACAGTAGCGAAGTATCGAGAGTGTAGCACTGGCTGTGCACAGAGCTGGCCTGCAGGCGTTATACGGATGAAAAATATATTCTCGTAAAAAGTAGTACCTACTCCAATGACAATCGCTAATCAAATTGCGCTCGGGCTAATTGTTCGGCGAATTGCTAGGCGAATTGAACCCGAGCAAAATTGAAAACCTTGGCGAAAAAAAGTAAAAAAGAAGAAAAAAAAAAGACTAAAGCAAACGAACATAGGGGAAAAAATGAAAAAAATATACACGAAAAAAAAAATGAGAAATAAAAAGATGAAAAAAGTCAGGGTGTATGCAACGGGGTGTACGATTTAATTTTACATGAATATCGCAGAATTTTTCTACACCGTACCTATATGTCGTATGGTGAAATTTTGGTTGTTTGATATATAGTTAGAAATTGCGAGGAACGAATTAACTATGTATAATGTAAACGCCATTGCGTATGTCAATCCGTCGTTTTTCGACCGTTAAAAAGTCGTTTGCTAACTTTAGCAACGTTCGTTCGAGCTAGCCATACGAAATACTGTTAGTAGTCAATTTTTCGACAATTTCTTCTCAGGAATATTTCGTATCGCCATGATGATACGAATTTCGTAATTTCGTGATACTTACGAATATATATATTTACGCATTAAATGAGATTTGATTGTCTCGGTATTGATATTAGTATTAGTGCGAATGACGCAAGGGGGTAGATATAGTGCAGTAGGTATTGGAATTCCGAACACGGAAAACTTGAGCTTTTCTGCAGTTTGCTTACTTTCCTTCCCTTTCCTCCTCCTATCTCATCTTCTTTCTCACACTCCGTGACAAACTATATACGTATATATATTTTCCTATACGTGGATAAAGTTCTTCAACTTGTTATACTCCCTATGCTAGTTATACTTCGACGTTGCTGCTTTCATCCTCCTCAGCTGCAACTGCATAAACTTATGTGTGTGTACGTGTATTTTATTGGGATTTTTATCGACGTCAATAAGACGAGAAAAAGACGGAAATAAAGAAAGAAGGAGAAAAAAATAGACAAAAACACAAATTAGTAACATCGATCAACCCTTTTCCGCGGTTGTCCGGAGGCTAAAACTATATTGGAATAATTAATCTACTTCTACCTGAAATTTATACATTTTAACTGTATACAGGGGTATCTATTGATCCTGAAAATCCTGGAATTAGTCTAGGATTTTTTTAGTATCTTGAAATCCTGGAAATAGCCTGAAATTATTTCGAATTCTTTGATTTTTTTACGATTCAAGAATATTTTCTTTTTCTCTTCACGGTATATCTGATTCTTCGATTGATATCTGCAGCATCGTGGATGTACTAGCTGCAGAAATGGTGATCTAATCATATTATGCAATACGTGATTATAATTTCTATTATCTATTATTAATAGATGAAATGTCGAATAACTTGTCGCTGATTTGGATGCAGCAAATACTTCAACTTCCTAAAAATCCTTTAGTTACATACATCGTGGCATACCTTTGATAGTCTTGAATTTTCATAAAAAATATCCTTGATGAAAATCCTGGAGAAGGCCTGAAATTTATGGAAACCAGAACTTTGTAGACACCCTGAATGATTATAGTTGATAGATATTACACTGATTATAAACATTATTTGATCAAACGGGGAGGAAAAAATAAAAACTAATAAAACGCAAAACGGTCACATTGAATCTAAATCTAAATCCACGTCCGAAATGAACCGACCATTATTCCCTAAATAATTGGTAGGTTTTAGCGGCATCATTCCAGCCTTGGGGTGGGTACATAACAGGGTCTAGTCTATAGCCTAGGGGGTAGGTTTGGCGTATGGGTTTCGGGGTGGCAAGGGTGGGCAAGGGTGGCAAGGGTAGTGGCGAGGAGCGGAGAGAGGCGAGGGGAGAAGAGGGTGGACCGTAGGTTGTGGGGATCGGTTAGGTTAGCGCTAGGGGTTTGGGGTAAGAACGGTATGACAAGCATTTGATGAGGGGACCACCGCCGCCCACTGAAATCCCGTCAGTGGTTCTCTATCTAACGATAAATACATTTTATTCATACCCGTCTATGACCTTCCCATACTCATATCACGTATATACTAAAATACTGCAGTCGAAAAACGTACAAGTATTTTCCCCTCGTTCTTTATTCATGATTCTGTATACTTTAATCTTTATTCATGTATTATCTAAATGAATAATCATCGGATTTCGTGATTTGACATTCCGCTAAACGTCGCTTCGTAAACATTCAATTTTATAGTAAATTGCGAGAAATAAACCAACGTGATTAACAATTTGATGAAAATTTGATGATAATTTTATAGATACTAAAAAAATGATCTTTTTTTTTTTGATCGATATTGATTGGTTTAATCGATAAGCCAAAAACAGTTTATATTATAAAACGAAACCCTTTTGGTTTGGATCATCGTCGGGTGGTTTGGCACAAGTTATCGTATAGTTATTAAGAAAAACGGCATTGTCAAGCCTTATATTACTCATCAAATCATAACAAATCTTTTGCCAAACGATTGGGAACCCCTGCGGCCAAGCTGGCTGAACATTTACATTTTCATGTCAAACAAGGACCCGGGCCTTCGCGCGGCAAGCGGCGCGGCGCGGCGCGGCGGAGAGAAACGAGAGAGAACTACGAACTGCGGAGAGCGACGCGAAGGGGTGCCAGTCGGAGATACCCCCCCCTCCCCCCCCCTTCCCCCCTCTCCCCCCCCAAACCCCAACCTCTCGCTATACCACCACGACTGGCCCCTAAACCTGCAGGCTAGATGGGTGGGAGCAATTGTTTGCTCAGAATTCGTAGATATATATATACATATATATATATATATATATGGCTGGCTATATGTATGTATATAATGTGTATGTGTATATGAACGGACCTTTTTTCGGACCGATAGAATGTTGGATAAAAATTCTTAACCCCGGTGGAAGCAAGATGTGTTATATGTATGTGATATGTATATGATGTAGGTATGTACTGTATACATGCATGAAAATAATCAATAATACAATGATTTCTTTTTGTCGTGTGTATATTACGTAGGTGTAGGCGAATATATATACCACGTACGTTGTATGAGGTGGGGGTCGAAAATTATCCAAAGAGTAAAATTTCGGACCGTCAAAAGTACAAATGTTAAAATAGAGCGATAGTTCGAAATGTATTGAAAGGTTGACTTATATCAAGTTGAAGAAAGGCTTTGAAGCAGTACCAAAAAAAAACAAAAAAAAAACCAACTACGTTTAGATTTTATCTGTCGCAATTTTACTATTCGTATATTATCAAAATCCGAAATTTTTGCTATTCTACACATGAGTATACTGATTTTTCGAAATTTTGACTCGTACCCGGTATATCGCAATGTTTTGAGATTGTTAGGAACAGAAATTCGATTTTTGGGCGAGAAGGTAGCATAATTTTGTCTTTTGCTCACGAATACGTGATGATCAATCGAGAAAGACGACAATGGCTTCTGGCTTTCCAGATTATTTCATACTACAATTCTTAACGAATGGTCGAAATAATCGAAAGTTACCTACATTATTTATGAATCAAGAAAACGATCGCGAGTGATCAGATGGTAAAAGAAAAACGAAGGAGACGTAGAAATTCTCGCACAAGCATGAACTTCTGACTTTATTATTTTTCAATTTTCATTCTCGTGAAATTAACGCCATAAAATGAAAAATTCTTAATTCAATTCTATCAGATTTATGTGTGATTATGATTCTTGATGGAAATGACGGGAAAGAAAACGACGACAAATTATACGATCTCCTGGCTTCAATAAGACCAGAGGGGGTCGTATAATAATGTGGCAGCATTACGTCGCTTACGATCTTTTGGCATTATTATAGTAATGCGATATTCTAATTGTCGTTTTGTATCATGAATATTTTCAGTTCAGGGTATTTTACTACATAGTTCAATTTTCTAATACAAGAAAAAGAAGAAGAAGAAGAAGAAGAAGAAGAAGAAGAAGAAGAAGAAGAAGAGGTGGTGGGTCTCGATTAATTAATTCCATCCTCTTATCTTGTATTGTCTTCGCAGGTTTTATACCCCCCGCTCGCGGGAGCTGTTTATTCAAGGCAATTAAAAAGACCCGCCGACCTCATTACCCCTCTATTTAATTCCGCTTGCCCGGAAGTTTATACCCCAAAAAACCGGAATCTGTATACGTGTATACATATATGTAAAATGTATATGTGTAGCAGAGTTTGTCCATCGTTTTTTAATTCGTTCGTTGTGTGTGTTTTTTTTTTTTTTCTATATTTATTTATTTTTTGAAAAAGATGTTCTTCTTCACACACCGAGTTTCAGAAGGAGAGTAATCGTTCCCTGCAGAGTTTGACGTATTTCACAAGCCTAATACCTAATTCTTACGCCCGATAGTTGATTACAGTCTACTCACGTTTCGCAGGTGCGCAGGGTGCACCTCATCCCACTGCTGCCACCACCTCCTACTTCTCTTTCTCCTTCCAGAACTCTTTACCAGCTGTGTGGGTACATGTATATCTATATAGGTATATATAATATATATATATATATATATATATATATATGTATATATCGCCGTTGTTTAGCCCAGATCGTGCCATTCAGTTACAACCTCGAACCCTGTTTCGTTTCACTCAAGTATTTTATCCCCTGTCCCATTATATACGATTTAATGGACCTCTGTATAATATACCTTTTCCCACAAATTTCTTTCTCTCTCTCTCTCCTCTTCTTCCGCGGACCACAGTGTATAGTTTGGATTCGTGAAATATGTTTGATTTTTGTCTTTTTGTAAATAAAAAACAAAAAACGTAAATTTTGAATTTTCTACAAGATTCCTATAGTTCGATTTATCAATGAATGGTGGCTATCCCGATCCACCGGTCATACCGTTACACGTTGCAAGTCTGATTCAACTTCTCCAAGATCCAACTTGCTCTTGCTCGAAGGATATAAACTGATCTTTGAATGGTATATCTAGAATTTGTCCGAAACTGCAGAAAACTTTTTGTCACAATTCTTCGAGTATCTCTGAGAGTATCTCTGATTTTACAAAAATTGGTTATTAACCTCTGGATGGTTCTAATTTTTTGAGAAAATGAGAAAATTTTCTGAGAACGTTTTCAAGAAAATCACAAATATCATATCAATATCTACACTAATTTTTCAGAGAATTCAAAATACTTGTTAATAATTTCTTATTATTCAGAAAATCATAAATAATTTTGAAAAGATTCTAATTTTATAATTTTTTTTTTTTTTTTAATATTTTCTCCAAAAATGCTAATGTTTCAGAAAATTTGAAATATTTTTTTGAAAAACTTTCATTTTCTTGGGCAATTGGAAATGTTTAGCAAAATCGTTGCTAAAAAAAATCGTTTCTGATCATGTACTATACATGTATGGCTGTATTATACATATCACCTACTGCAACTAAACATACAAAGGTTAATACTCGTTCATTTTATACGTATAGGTATATGAATAGATATATATATATATATAATGTATATGAAGCTAGGAGGAACTTGACTTATTTAAGATATCCGCGCCATGTTGGAGGTTGGATATAATAACACGGTATTCGGCGTCGTTGTCGCACGTGTATGAGCCAGGGAGGGCAGAACCAACTGACTATACGACGATACTATATGTATAGGCGAGACGCTCGCTATACGATACGTCGAGGTTCTTTCTTTGTATAATATATGATTTATTACATCGCGGCCGCGCGCGAGCAAGACGCACCACCACCCCGAACTAAAGAGGAGGATATTCTGTACCTACCTACGTTTGTATCATCTTCTCATGCTCCAGGCTTTGTAGGTACCTATATACCCACTTCGTTCCACGAACATCCTCCATCTCCTACAATTCTTCTCTTTTTCTTCCTCTTCTTCTTCTTCTTCTTCTTCTTCCTCGTTCTTGTTCTTCTTATTCTTCTTATTTTTCCCCTTAATTCCTATGGCACCGCGAGTTCTTTAGTTTACTTACCTCAGTTCGATCAGCTTATAGCCTAGTTTTTGAAGATGAGCGCACCGTGTCATGGCGCTTCAGATCTTGAGATTGTAACTATATTTACGTATGTACCCTATGTACATGTATTAGAGATCGAGAACCCCTGGATGGCGAAGCATTCCACCGCGTGCCAAGCTGCCTCCCAACTACCACCCCATACTCGACCCATGCACCACCACGACGACAACTGCGAAGACCGAGACGACCACCACCACCACCACCTACATAAATAATCTTAGGCTTCATATCCTTTCCTCTTCTCTCTACTTCCTTTTTTCATCTTTCTTTTTCTATATCCTCATTTCGTCAAATCCTCATGCTTTACTACGTCTTTTTTTTTCGCTTTCTTGGATTTTATTATCTTCTATTTTTAAAGTTCGTTTCTTTTTTATTATTATTATATGTATACGATGAGAGGTCGCGAGTTCAATTCTGAACAATAAAACTATAACGTGGAATTTTCAACGAGATTGTTATTGGCGTTGATTTCTTTAGAGCTTTGAATCATTCCGGGTGGATACATTAATTATCTGCCAGATTATTAATTAGACAGGTTCGTTTGTTAGCAATTGATAATCACGAGTATCTCATCATATTAGTTTCTGAAATAGCAACTCTAATAATTCGTGCAATTTCGATTCCCAAAATCGAGGGGTGGGTGAAAAGGTCGGTAAAATAATGTTACTGTTGATCCTTGAAAGACAAATTATGTGAAAAACTCGATATTTCCCTGATCGTGCGGACAAAATGTATATTTGGCGATAAGTATGCGCGAATTAAATAATACATACAGAAATCCTGATCTACTATGGGAATTTGTACCTATCTACGGCGGAGGAATATTATAGTTATGATTCCGATAATAATAACGAATATGTCGCAAAAGTTTTCATCGCGTGATTAGGGCCTCGCTGGTCAACATCGTTGAGTATAATATAATCACGTATATATCTCTCTAACACAAGTCCGGTTGGTCGGTGCGAAAATTCCATAACCACCCCCATGTATCTACCTAGCCGGTGAAACCCTCCCTTAATCAAACAATAAGAGGAAAATCCGCGGGTACCTACCTATAGATATACCATATCTACATAGTTACCGGTTTGTTAGGTAGTCCTCTAAATATATAGGTATAGCAGGAATCTCATACGTATGTGTATATCATTTGTCCCTTTATATAACCCATCCCTCCTATATGTATACTCGATTCGATTGATCAATGGTCATCGGCTCGTTGTCCACCATCCACGAGGATTATCGTCCATATATACTCCACCATGAATACTAATACCGTGTGATAGTCCGCTGCTGTTGCTGCTGCCGCAGCTGTTGGTGGTGGTGATGATGATGATGATGATGCTGCAGTAAGTTCTATTACTGATTTGATACTAACCAACGTTGCGGATAAATTTGAAATCGTTATAAACCATATACAGGGATACAAAGATCATCAAGGTTTCTAAATCGATTGGTTTATGATGGGCCCAAAGTAATTTTTAATAGCTACTATCGCATGAGATTGAAGCTAAATTCATGTTCTCATCAATCTGATGATAATTATCCAGCGATTTGAATGTTTTTACTATACATATAATGTATCTACACCAGTTCGAAATCCGAGTACTTTATTTGCAATGAGTTGTAATTGCGTTATGATCTCACGAACATTGGCATGAAATTCCGAACGTTTATTTTCAAAGTAAAGTTCGACGTGGCAACACTCGTCACGAATATTCGTTGACTAAAAATTTCTAGAAATGTTTCATAGGTCGAGGATCAAAGGCGATTTATATAAAGACTTGAAAATTTTGCGGTTTAAGGATTTGTGCTTAATAGACATTCGTTGATATGAACTGAAATGAACGTTCGGAACTTTAACCGCATATTTTCACCATCCCACATTTCTTCGCATTGAGTATATAGGTATTTGCCTGAATTATTTCACGTACCTACGTTTTGAGCGATTTTCTTCAGGGTTGAGGTATAATTAATTAGTAAATTTGAAGCTAAACCCCCACCCCGCGCTTGAGCCGCGTGTTCTTAGTGGCAAAGTATTTGAAACCCGTTTTACGTGGAATATAATATATTGCCTACCATTAGTTTCGCATCTCGGGCTTTTCGTGGTGTACTTGTGCTTATTATACTAGCATACCTACATCTAGCTACGTCGCTTATATATAAATCGTCTGTGGCTGGTTATAAGTATTAGTCTCGAGTTTTAATTTTAAACGCTCAATAACTAATATTGGTATCTCGTTTAGGCGTACCTATACATAGCATAGGATTTATAGTCAGTACCTACCTTCCATAAACGATAAAAATTATCACAGACGATAACTAATTATTAGACGCCTGTCGTTTTCTCCTACATGACGTAACCAAAAAAAAAAAAGAGAAATGAACGTGAAAATATATTGAAAGTAAAAAAAAACAAAAAACAAAAAAAAAGGCTTCTTCATTTCCGGAGACTTTGCGAGGACAGAGACTAAAATCAGTATAAGAGAACAATCATACATCAGCTTATGGTGTACGTATAGGCGGTATAGGTATAAATATTATGCGGGCGATATCGAGAAGTTGCGCTATATTATGTATACTGCTGTGCTGCAGTGCCAAAATTCAAATATCGACTGTCGTAAAATCTTGCGAAAATTTAACAGCTTCAGGCTTTTTTTGTAGTGAATTTTTTATCATTTCACTTCCAGTGCGAGGATACGTTATAGGTAGCTATTCCCATAAAACTACATGTATCTATACCTATTTGGAAATTGAGGATTTATTGACTTTCCAACAGTCGCGTAACCTTTTCCTTTCCTTCCTTGCTCGCTTGTTTGTTTGTTTGTTCGTTCGTTTGTTTGTTTGTTTGTTTGTTTCAGCTCGTCCTTAATGTTGGTATTATATTGTATTTTATTGTTATTATCATAATTATTATGTTCTTCCGGATCGGTTGCATATAATATTACGTTCCGTTTCTCGCCGGATTGTGTTATTAAATTTTAATTAACTCCAATCGCAAGTTTCTTTACTGATAAGAGAAATAACCGCTTATATACGTGGAAGTAGCGAGCGTATATGTTACTCGACAACTTGGCATGTATATACAAAACATCGTACAGTCAATTGAAATGAATAATAATCTTATTCAGAGACGTAGAATATTGTTATTTGCAATTTACGTTGGATCTCAATCGTTTCATGCACCACAGAGTCTAAATTGTAAGAAAAATAAAAACCCATCAAATAACCTCTTAGTATACATGAAAAAAAAAAAAAAAAAAAAAAAAAAACAATACAAATAAATAAATGAATCCGATCTATATATCTACAAAATTTTCTTAATTTGTACTTTCTGCAACTGCACGATGCTTCCCAATAAAAAGGCGATCGGGGAAATCCGGTACCTTTGAGTGATGCAATTCGGACGTATACTTATTATGAATAATGATGTGTAAAGGGGTCCGAACAAAACTACAGTTTGTCAACTCAAGAGAATTTTTCTTTGGTTTATATGGTTTTTTTTTGTTTTTTTTTTTTTCAAAAATCCGTAAAAATCATTCTTCCGATACTGATTCAACCGAATGCGAAGTCGCTAACAATAATAATAATAATAATAACAATGATAATAATGATGGTGATAATAATAACAATGAAGGAGAATGTAAAAAGTTTTATCGCACCGAAAAATTTCGCCTCGCGTGCGTGTAAGCGAGATGAGAATATAAGTAGGTAGGTATACGATGAAATAATCCGTAGAACCGTGCGACGACGTGCAGCACCTATAAACCGCTATATACGATAAATTCTTTCCAGTGCAAAGCGCACCCAAGTTTCAAAATACATAGAGGTATATATATAATCTGAGTTTATCATGTTTATCGACGTTATTGATCCCGTACAATAAATAATTGTATATACCTATATGTTGTATATTATCAAAATTTGTTCAAGATTGTGATTCTTTGATTCGGATTTATATTGTGATCGTTCGTATACCTATAATTGTACAATTTATTAGTGAACGTGAGAAGAAGAGACAATCAGTGAGAGAGAAAAGAGAACAGTAAATAGAAGAGAAAAAGAGTTTAATTCTTCAACATGTAACAATAACTATAAGTATATATGTGCGATTGAAAATTGTTCATCTTTCCTGGTATAACTACTTTTAAAGCAATTTCGTGAAAATGATCCAAATTTTTGTGATGATTTCACTGCAGTTCTCGTTCGCGGTTAGAACGACAGGCGGGTATATTATAAACTTATTACTAAAAATGACAAAGTTGTACGATTTTCTGACTGGAAAAAGGGTTGAAATTAACATGAAAAATTCGAGCAGATCGATTCCAAAACATTTATTTTTAAATGTGTAACCCGCCCTGTTTAGGTATCTCATTATACAATCTCAATCCTCGCAGAGGGTGATTCAAAATTCATAATGAATGCTTTTAGAGGGTTGATCCTTATGATAATATCGAAAATTAGATTGAATTTTTCTAAGTTTAGTTGGGTTTTTTTTTGAAAGTCTATTAGTTTGTTTTTGCTTATTGAAGAAAATTATGTTCTCAAGTTTTGCTACTATTGTTATGATTTTTTTGTTTCCTCGAACATTAAGAAGAGGGGCGGGATCGAAATTCCGAATTTCGAAAGCTAGGTGATAGATGAAAATTCTGAATTTTTCCATTACCAACTGACAGTTTTTAGAAAGATTATTTCCCCGACAGTCTATGAAGTGAATTTAAAAAACTTCGAATAAAAAAACACCGAAGGTTCAAAATTCCGAAAGCTAAAGATCCGAAAGGTCAAAATTCCGAATGTCGGAATTGGCGAGATGCAAGGTCGTTCATTTCACAGCTTTGTCATGAGCTTCCCTTAAATTTGCAGATTTTTGGACTTTCTGAGCTTCGAACTTTCGGATCTTTGATGTCTACATTTCGACCTTTCGGAATTTGCAAGTTCTGATCTTTAACGCGTACGTTTCTGGAAGCTTACAATTATAGAATCGCGTCTCAGATGAATCCGAAATTTTGACCGTTCGGAACTTTTCGAATTCGGAACTGTATAATCCTACCCCTAGGAAGAAATGAGAATTATTATTTTTTGTTCAACCTGCCGAAGAAATTTTGATATCAATTTTGAGGATCGAACCTGGAATAGATTTGTGACTAATACTGAATCAACCCTAACGTATATATCGCACAAAACTTGCAACCGCGAGTTTCTGGTCCGTACCTATACATATAAGATATACATATATATATACACATATTAAAGTGATAGGGTAAAAGGTCGTGCAGTTTATAGTCGGCGAGTCGATATACATTTTAGTTGAAAACATTCGTTCGAGTGAATCGATAAGAGAAGAGACGGACTAAGAACGCAAGAAGGACGATCTGAACTGAAAGCCACGCGCGTAGCCCGGGGTGAACCAGCAACACCGGCATGGCACCGGCATGGGCACCGGCAGCATATATAGACGTAATCTTGTGGCGTTCCGCGCTACCCGACCCCCGTCCTCCTCTTTTTCCTCCTCCTCCTCCTCCTCTTATTCCCCTGAATCGCGGTTGACTGTGGCTACGGGGACAGGTGGCTATATTTCACCGGAGACCCGAGCCAATAACATTAATACCCGGGCAATAAATGAATCGAGATTTTGGGGCGCTTCGAGGTATGTAGAGTTAAATTTGGAACTGACTGAGTGATTTAAGTTTCCGCTTAGGTATTTATAAAGCCTCTTAATTTCTCTCTCTCTCTTTCTGCGTCATTGGCTGCTGTACAGACTTCTACCACCATCATCATAATCGTAATCATTATAATCATCATCATCATCATCATCATTATCGCGACCGCCGATAATTATTACTATATAATTATGAACACCGTGTACGCAGATTTATTATGCGCACCGTAGGCTATATGTTCAACCGTATATTCCGTTCATGTGAAAATTATTATGTGAATACATACACGTTATATCTGCATCGTGCGTGTTACACGTCACTGTATTGCAGATGTAATGTATACGCAACGCCTGCCGTATATGCAACTAAATACATATATATATGTATACGTATATTGTATGGATATACGTATATATACGTATATCGTATATTCGGGCGCGTAAGTACCTGTATCTCTTCTCTGGTATCGAGCGAATGCGATTACAGTATATACATATGTATAGAACTCCCAGACTTCGATACATAGAATATGTATGTACACATTATGTATATATATATATATTTACCTCTGCATTTGTATGTGTATGTATATATATATGTATATATGCATATCCACGGATGATATATGTAATAGTTACACATACACACGTATATTCGCATACTAACTATATCATGCCCTAGCCTGCACTTGTATACGCGAGAGCAAGTTCCCTAGGCAAGTATAGACAAGATGTGTATGTATTCGTAAGTATGTAATGTACAGTTGAGTTGGTGTATAATATCAAGTCAGTCGACGCAGATTCTCCGTGGCAAACACCGTATACATATACCTATAGTAGTATAAGGTATATTTGCAGGAGATGGACGTTGAGAAATGTCATCTGACTAAAATATGATTGCGTCGCTGTGATGAACGTAAAAACGAAATAGAAATGAAAAAAAAAAAATTTGTTCTCTTGTGTCAAGTCATTCTGTTCACGAGCTGAGATTCATTCATTTCTGAATCTTGAAACGAAAACGCAGTATTGAATATCGCACTATCGCCGCGTATTAATGAATGTATGTACACTGAAAATGACATTGAAGTTTGCATCGTTGGAACGCAACGAAATTCGACGAAAATTTAAAAAATACATCTATATTTACTGAAAATGATGCAGCTAGCCAGGATCTGTTAAACGTAGCAGGATCATTTTTGGTCGATGATATATTTATTTTTAATTTTCGTCGAATTTCGTTCCAACGATGCAAACTTCAATGTCATACCTGAAAATAAATTTCATTCATAATTGTTGACGAATTTTCGACAGTCGAGATCTAATTTTTCTTAGCAGGTTTTTTTGTTTTTTTGCTTGTTCTCTTGAACGACTGTCTCGCTTCGCGATTAAAAATGACAAATTCAATAGTATTTGATCATTTTCATTGGAAATTCAATAATTAAAAAAAAAAAAAAAAACGATCGTCGACAAATTTTAACAAGGACTGAAAAAAGAAGCCTGTGAACTATCTTTTTTCTGAATGGGGTAAAAAAAATAAATAAATAAATAAACAGTGCAACAAAGCAGAAACGAAAATAAATGCTTGAAGCGAACCATAAAAAAATTTCTCAATGAAATTTCGATCT
Organism: Ametastegia equiseti; assembly: GCA_963989295.1. Lineage (NCBI taxonomy): Eukaryota > Metazoa > Arthropoda > Insecta > Hymenoptera > Tenthredinidae > Ametastegia > Ametastegia equiseti. The sequence continues at coordinate 11,182,424 of OZ022393.1, forward strand.
TCATTTCGACGAGGAATTTAGCCTGAAGTTGAAACATTTGTCAGGAATTCTGAATCGATCTGTATAATCGAGATATTGGGAGGTAAAAAATTATAACAGGTGCGAAGTTTATCGTTGGCTAAAACCCAAGAGGTGCCTGTTGATCGGTCAATTTTAATCCCGTAATTTAGTTTGACGTAAAATTCCCGTGTGCAAATTCGTCTGTAGGTATAGGTATATGTATATGAATGTGATAGGTGACATACGTTCGTACATACGTTAGTTCGATTGATTGATTAAACGATGCACCAGGTAACAACAACCTGTTCGATGACTCCACAGCAGGCGTTTGATGATTGCAACAAGTGAACGGTACCAGCCTGCTGGCTGGCTAGCTGGCTTGCCTCTCCATTTCCTATCCCATCAACCCCCACAGCCAGCCACCACCGCTTTGAACCGAATTCAACAAGTGGCCAAATCATTCTCTTTAGTTTGAAATTCGAGAGGGGAAAGCGAGGAGATTGAAAAATTTTAAATGACCGAAATTTCTTTTTTTTTTCTTTTTTTTTTTTTTTCTTCAAATTTATCAATCATCGATCTATCCTACGAGCCTTACGAGAAGGTGTATTTCCGTTATCTGCTGTAATTAATCGTCGCGTTAGGAGAGACGGATTTAATCCAGATATCCCATATGTGGAGATATTGAAGAGAGGGATTAAGGCCGAAATAAGATTGTGTATATCTTTATCTTGAGTAGTCGAGCTGATATAATTAACTCTTTGCTTCGAGAAGTATAGGGCTTACGTCGATTACTCATCACGTATACATTTATGTATATACATGCATATATGCATTTTTTGGTTTTTCACACTATATACCTAAAGATATACGTTATCTTTCACCGCTGCCGGTGCAGCATAAAGCGTGTGTAAATTTATAATCGGTTGAAATCGCGTGCCTGTTATTCTACTAATGATACGAGGTAATCGCTTGATCCGAGGTCTGGCGAGCTATGAACTTCAACTCTTTATTACCATCAAATAAGTATCGTGTTTGCAACCTTATTCTCGTCGTCGAACAACTAGTTATAGGACGGATTTTTTTGTTCTAGACGATAAAGTGTCGCGACGAAATTGTAAGAGGTTTGGAAAATTGCGCGAGCTGGATACAACAATCAGACAATCATTTTTCGATTATTTGCCCAAATCACTCGACAAAAAATAGAACTTACCAATTTCCGGTACATAATTTTATTTACGACGACGACGACCCGTATATATTCCGAACAATCTCCATACCAGATAAGTCCAATCGGTCTGTCGAAATTCAGGTAGCAGGTGTTTTTTGAAAGAGACGATTATTACCTTGCGAAATAAACTTTGGCTCAGGTACGTAGGAATTGATCAATTTTTAACTCGTCCTATTTTTCGAGGTATTTTTGAATTGGTATACTTTCGGTGTAATCTGAGAAATTTTTCTATGGTAAAGTTGAAGTTGACTGCAGGTGATAGAGGGTAGTTCAAAGCAGAAAATGAAATATCACAGATCTCGGTGTAACATAACAAACCGTCACTGCAGATTTACACGGGTTTTATCTAACTTGACCTTTTTCACTCTTCTACCAGGATTCCCGGTGCGCCAATATTGCGATTATCGGATGAAATTTTCCACGCATGGTGACCAAATGTGCTATACTATAGCGCCATGAAGCGGTTTTTTTTTTTATATCTTCGGTATTTCTGAAAGACTTCATTTTTTCGTTCATTCGCACAAGATGATGAAAGTTTAGTAGAAATTAGGATATTGCGTAAACCGCTAGATAGTGCTCCAGTATAGTGCAGGTACGTACTTTTAATTACAACTCTGGCCAAAAATTCCATTTATCGTTGGTTTTCCTATGTATAGTAAATTGGTACAGCTGTAATCATGGTCAAAGTGGAGAATGTATATTATACCAGTCAGGTAAATCTGGCATAACTCATATCAGTGACGGTTTGAGATATACTGACATCTATGGAGTGCAATAATTATGGGGTAAATCACGGAGAAGATATGGTGTACGAAATGCAGGAGATATTCAGGAATTATTGTCAAATATTAGGAGAAAAGTGCTGGAGGATGTTAAAAAGTGTTGAAAAATCTTGAAAAATCCTGAAAATTTTTTTAAATATTTAGAAATGTTGAAGAAATGAAGATGGAGATGCTGCGGGGGACATTCAGAAATTGGAGATATTGTTTACAAGTTTTTACCTCGTGATTCACCCCTCGGTAATAATCCTTTCAGGTAACTTCCGGAAAGCTTGTCGCCAAGTACGAAAACACACGACTGCACGTAAAGACAATCACAACGTACTAGTATCGTGAATATAGACAGTGAATGCGAAACTTACAATGAAGTACGAGACGCTCCGGACGAAATTTCGAATCTTCCTAAGTCACCTTAACGTTTTAATTGTTATCTCGAAAAGATCCATACCGGTAATTTGTTGATACACCATCGGCATGGGACTCGGTGGTGAGATGGAGGTGAAATGGGTCGGGGGTCGTCTTATCGATGTGGAAAACGCGGGGAGGCATAGTCAGAAAGAGGAAGTCGAAGGACCCAAGAGAAGTTGGGGTTGGGGTTAGGGTTGGTTGGCAAGGGGGCGAGGGGGTTGGATTGTGGAACGAGTCTCATTAAGGACGCCTTCAACCCCCAACTCTTCTTATACGGTAGAGATGATGCCGTATGCCGACTATACGCTCACCTTCCAGGCTCCTCTTTACTCCATGGCTTTGGCCCTCCGCTGGTCTTTTACAGAAGGGACTCTCTGTATGCACCGGCGTTCTCTTTCTTTTTTCTTTTTTTTGTTTGTTTTCTAAAATATCCCTACTTTTTTTCTTTTTCTTCCTCACCTTTTTTACTTCTTCTTTCTTTCTTTCTCTCTCTCTCTCTTTCTCTCGTTTTCTGTCCCGCTTCTTATTCGTTTGTTTGTCATCCTTAACTTTAACCCCCTACGCGATCAGTGCTTCTCAACTTCATGCCTGCTGAAATTTTTCTTTCACTTTCAACTGAGTATACGTGTATCTCTGTACATTGTGAAATATAGAATTTTCATTGCAGTCTTCGAGTGTTGAAATTTGAGTTACTCACTGCACTCACTGTATAATATAGAATCTGTATAGTCTTGCGCTGAGAAAATAACGAGATTTTTTTTTTCTCCTTTTCTTCAGTTGGTTGGTTTATGATTATTACTGTTACTATTATTATTATTATTATTATTTATCTCGCAATTGCCGTTACAGTCGATATCATTATATTCTCTTCAAATAATAAACGTCTATACATAATATGCATACATATATATATACAGTTATGTATCTAGATGTTTACTTTTTAACAAGTTGAAGAAATTCGAAGCTTATACTTCAATTAATACTTATCCGATCAAACTTATTATTTATTTCATCTTGAAGAACAATTGTGCATTTTAGGTAGGGATGTATACACTGAAAGAAATTTTATTGCCAAAGTTCCAACTCCGCCTACCCAAAAGTACAATAAAATATATGATTTTGGGGATAATCGAGGTAAAATCGTGAGTAATCCTATAATTTCAGGAGATTATACTATTTCTATACGTATTAATATTATCCTAAGAAGCAGGAATTGCTATAGTCACCTTTGGAAACATTGTTATACTGCTATAGGAAAATAAATATTGTGAATAATGCAGTTTTCTTGTACAAGTTTTGCGAAGATAATTGCGAAAATTGCTATGACAAACAACATAGGTTACAATATATGTATGATATTTTACTATAGTCCATAAGAACGCGCATTCGAATGGGAAGCACTTGAACTTTCTGCATCTCAGACTTGGGGAAAATTGTAACCGAACTATTGCAAAAATGGCCGACTGTTACCGAGCTGACCCGAGTTCGGCCGAGGATAGACCGGCCGGCGCGGCGCCCGGCGGCCGCCATTCTATTGTTTTCCTATTCTCAATTAAAACGTTCAAGGATTCAACAAGTGTTGGTACAGTTTAATAGTACATTTTGTTACGACTACGGAAAGGCTTTTCTTGGCGAAACGAGAGGTTTACGGCCCGAGCCGAAGGCGAGGGTTATAACGAGATTCGTCAAAAAGCTTTTCCGTACAAGTGACGAAGTTGCGGTTTTGAGGTTAGAGTGATGAAAAGTGTATATGAGTTGTGTCGTGCAAGATATATATATACAGTAGTAAATAAGGTTTCAAAATATCATAGATTGATATAATAAATAATGTTGACGAGGTTGTAAAAATGACGTCGTACAAGTAGCGTTGTGATATAATTATATGATAGCTTGATGAAATAAATAAGGTTAAAAATGTTGTCAAAATAACGTCGTACAAATAAAGTTTTCCTGTATATTAGATCATATGAAAATATTATAGATAAATAATGAAGCTCAAAAGATTATGAAAATACCGTCGTTCAAATAACGTTTTCATGTATTAGAAAATAATGTAATAAATAAGGTTGTATAGAAATATACGTAAAAGCTATTTCAATTTTTAACCCAATACTGATGTTACGAAATATTTGCAGGCCCCGAGCACGCGGAAGACCGTTGTTCGTAAGACGCATCACTTACAAGTCATCCATTCACTCACACGCACACGTAGCAACTTGTGTGAGTGAACGGGTGGCCTGTAAGTGATGCGTCTTACGAACAACGGCCTTCCGACTGCTCGTGGACGCCAGCGTGATTCAGATTTTGAAAATAGTGGTTAAGAGAGATTGCAATCCCCTTATACCAAACGCCACAAGATCCTGTTTGACCCATTGCAAAGTACTATTGTAATTTTCGCTATACGAACTCGGACACTTCGCTATGAGCTGATCGGAAAATGGAACATTTTATTCCGCTGTTTGCAAACCACTATTGTAATTTTCGGTATCCGAGTCCATAGCAAACTATGATATACATACTTGAGACTACTGTAATATTTTCTAGATGAATTTCCATCACTCTTAGGAATCACTACAACAGAAAATATCGACTCAGTATTTCGATACTCACTATCGTACTTTTTGTAAGCCTACCTCGATTATCCCTAAATTCCTATATTTTATTGTACTTTTGGGTACGCGGAGTTGGAACTTTGGCAATAAAATTTCTTTCAGTGTAGGTGGCGGGAAATCATATAAATCGCGAGACGATATATCTAGTCGTTAGTATAGGTATATTTCGAGTTTAAAGTGCCTTGTTTTTTGTTTTGTCTCTTTTTCGTTTTTATCTCTCAACTGTGCTTTCATCCCGGTAGCGCCCCCCCCCCCCCCCCCCCACCCCACCCCTGATCCCCCTCCTTGTTTAATTAGGATAAAAATTCGACGGTGGATGATTAACATTTTAACACCGTTTGTAATTGGGACAATTATTTTATCGCATCTCGATAAATGAGACGATAAGTTTTTTGTATGATATTTTTTTTCTTTTCATCACACTCATTATGATCTGCTACGTTGTTATAGATTTTCTTGAATAACTCTGATATTGATAGATCGCTACATTCATCACTGTGAAGTTTTATTGAAGATATGGCTAATTCGATAAATTTAGTTCATGGTTTTTTCATTCTAATCTTGTCGTTGTTTATCGCTAGAATGGCTGAATAAAGGAGTTATTTAAGAAAAATGATAATGTGACGTATTTGAATCGCTCAATAATTAGTACTGACGTGCTTTATCAATCTTGGAATTTTTGAGCTTCGAAAACTGTCAGTGTATCGCGAGATGTATGATGGTTGAGCATTATTCTTCTGATTGTGTATTTTTAAGTAAAAATAGACATGACAAAGTCGTATGTGAGTACTTGAGCAACTGCAGACAATTTTTTGTATTGGATTTTTTGGAAATTTTATAAAAAATATATCATTGTTATTGGTATGTATAGACGTACCTTCATAAATCTCGACACATGTACGTGGTCGTGTGAGTATTATCCCAGAAAAGATAATTAATTTTCGACGTTAAAGAAAAGGTGTAATGATCTTCCGTGAAAATGGGGAACAATTTTTGAATAATTTCTATCCCTCGTTTTTATTTAATAATGTGAAAATTGCTAGAGACCATGATCACGGGTAAGCGATAACGTGAAAATATTTATAGACGGGAAAAACGCAAATCAAGGTATAGGTACGGTGTATAATACGCACACCGATGCACATACGACGAAAGTTTCAATATAATTTAATATCCTGATAATGATGAAAATTGGATATCCATCTCCATTTCATTCTGTACTCGTACCTATACAACGATACTATACCGGAACAATGCACGGGGGGGGGGGGGGGGGGGGGCTGGAATCGCCACGGCTCGTTTCCTACTCCGAATGCATTATTTGAAACTTTCCTTGAAAAATGACGACGCTTTTGAATTTCTATGCATCTATGCCCAGATCCTGGTATTTTATTATATTTTTTGTATATTTGCGTCAATCTTTTTTCTCTCTCTTTCGTTCTCTCTCTATCATCGACTTGCGTACATATAAAAACCCGCAACTGACGACGGCTGATGTTGTGGAACTGGCTTTGGTTTTACGTTATATGAAAATGCATTATTAATGGAACGTCAAAAGCAGCAAAGTATCATATTACGGGGTGAGGAGGGCTGCAGGTGAAGATAGAAAATTTATTAATCAATTTTTAATTTATTCAATTTTAGTTTTACTGTACATTTACAAGTTTGACCAGAATATCAGAATATATAATGACATTCGTAATTATTATACAATTAATGTTATTACTATATATACGTGACACGTATATTATTTTTTCGTTATTTCTTTATGTCGTTCTCTGTATCGTCACTGCAATTCACCTGATTGATTTTATTTCTTATGTACCTGACGTCGTCTGTTTATTTTCACAAGTTGACGTGTATTTTTTTTCCTATGCCCCGTTGTGGGTTTACCTGTTGGGCTGTATCTTAAATAAATAAATAAATAAATTTATTAATTAATATTCGTTTTCCTTCTATGTTTCAGGGTGGCGGTGGAAGCGCAGCGGGGACTGCCGGTGGTCTGAAATTCACAGTGGCCGACACTTGTGAGAGAATCAAAGAAGAATTCAATTTCATCCAGCAACAGTATCATTCGTGAGTTGTGTCTTTCTTCCATTTCTTATATATATGTGTGTGTATAATATATATATCCACCCTACCTACCCGATCCTATCCTATCTACCCCACTTACCTACCCTATCTTCCTTCGTGGATGTCGCGTATATTTCGCCTCTCGGCGATTTTCTCGCTCTTTCGACACAACGACTCAGTTTCTCTCTTACATCTTATACATCGTCTCGTTTCTTTACTTTTCCAGGCTGAAGTTAGAATGCGAGAAGCTTGCTAGCGAGAAGACTGAAATGCAGAGGCATTACGTAATGGTGAGTTATTTAATTGTTATTAATTTATTCATTCATTCATTAATTAGGTCAGTCATTATAATTAGCGGACCGATTTTTTTTTTGTTCTCCTCTTTTCTTTCTTTTGTAATATTAATTTGTCAATTGATGATCCGTGCATAGGTTTGTATATACATTCAGGTATAATACAAACGCGAAATTATGCTGCAGGATATCGCCATGTCCGGCGCAATGCATATATACCTAATATTTATCGATCACTTTAATATACGCCAATCAGAAAATACATTACACTGATTAAGAAAAGAAAAATCAGTAAATGTTATTTTACTTTGGAGGTTTTGCTATAATTGAAATAATTTTTGATTAACAATTGAAGATATTTGGAGGAAAATTTGTTCCATTCAGTACAACACGATTACTATTCTTGTATTCATCGACTCTATATCCTCTATATTCTGAATATGAAGTTCAAAAATTTTTTTATCTGGGCTAGCAAATTCATTACTGAAGGTAGTTGGAAAAGTAATTAGTACGGTATAATTTAGATATTTTCTATAATAACTGTGAGAATAAAAAAAAAACTCGAACTCCAACCATTGATTTGAACCATTCCAAGGTTTTGTTAAACCAAATTTTCATCACTCATTTGATTCACAATAATGGTAATAATAATAATGATGATGATGATGATGATGATGATGATGATGATGAGAAAAAAAGTTCTTTATTCATGATGAATTTTTTTCCAATGAATATATGAATATTCATTGATGTATCAAGGATCATTCTTATACTACAATATCGCGTATAAGGAAAGTTCAGTTACCGTTTCATTAAAAAATACCCTTCTGCAGCTGAGGTAGTTAGGTAGTTAGGTGGGTAGGTACAAGTTTGGGCCATTTTAACGCTGATTGAATCTCTGCTAAATATGGTAATGTTTGCGCGCCTGTTATAAGGGGGAAGCGCCCGGCGTTTTCACTCTACACATATCCCGCGCCTCTTGTATTTATCTACCTATAACCTGTAGTATACATACATATTATATACATAAACATACATATATACTTCTATATAAAGATACGCATATATACTGTATATATGTGAATATTTCGTTCGCATATTTCGCGCTGACGGAGAAGTGCCCAGTTCATATGTATATGGTATGTAGGTAATCACGAATGTCACAAATGTATACGAATTTGCAAACGTATTACGGATACCTACAAGTATATAGGAACATGGACAGGGACAGACGGATGGACTTCAGAGACTGGAGCAGATGAGAAGAGAGGCTGGCGAGTGAAAGACGGAAATTGAATAGTCGGAATGAAATATTAGGGCGTTTATCATTTGTTTGCGCATCTAAACCTCTTCCTCCTCCCCCTCCCCCTCCCCCCTTTGACTCTCGCCCATCCACCCCTTTTCGTCGTTTTACACAGTCACCTATACCCGGGTGCCCAGTGTACCATATATATCTATATATACAATACACATATATATATGTATACGCAACGCAGTAAAGATTTCCGCGAGGCGGCAACCCCCCCACCCCACCTTCTACCTTCCACTGTAGTGTATATACATATATACGGCTACGTACATCCCTGTAAACTGCTACACTGACGTGACACCAGGCCAGCCGAGTGCCAGGGTGCTACGACGCCGGGGGTGTGCGGGATAGGGGTGGGCTACGCTCGGGGGTTGGCGGGGAGTTGAGCCGGTAATCGATATCTCCAAGTAAACGTAGAAAGCTCGAGAGAGAGAGAGAGAGAGAGAGAGAGAGAGAGAGAGAGAATATAAGAGAGACAGAGTGAGGGTGGGAGGGTGAAATACCAGAGATGCAAACTGTTGTCAACCGCCGCTATTATATTATCGCGCTATTCACATTTTCGTCCCTCTTTCCTAGGACATTTTATATACGTATATTATATATTATATATATGTATAAACAGGTGTGCGTGGATATATGTTTTATATACTCACACGATTTCTCACGCATATGTGTATGTGTATTTATATTTATGTATATTCTATACCGATTGTGAGTTATTAAATCGTATACGGTTTGAGATGAAGAAAAAACCTTCGTCACAGTTTTTTGACTGATACTTATGGATGTATATAATTTTTTTTGTTAAGAAATGTAATACGCAGGACCGTTTTCATATACCTACACATATAGGTATATGCGTATTTGATGAAAGAGGAGTATAGGAAGATTTTTTTCTAAATCCGTCGCGTGAAATTTCATTGAAGAATTCTGACCTAAAAATGTATGTGTAAGTAGGTGTATGCCCGATTGATAAACTGAATGAAATAATTGATGATGAATATAACAGATTCATTCGTTTCTTCGAAACTTACCATTAGGTACAGATGAACGTATGTGCATAAGGTATTTGGTAATTGTGCACATCGGAACTATATGGTCGTTTTTGATCCCGGGAAATTATTCGGAACGTATATAAGTATACATTATATGCGTACTTATATATATATGTATAGAAGATCAAGGATCGGGACGAATCATGCGTGTTGGTATACATATATACGTATAGGTATCCAGTGCTATAGGTATATACCCATGCTCGATGAGCTTGCTGCGAATTAAACCTAATTTAATTATCCGGATCCCAGGCCCAACCGAATGGAACTCTTCAACAAAGCGTTTCGCAATTTCCTATAGGTAGAGGTATAGATAGATCGACTACACCTACACCGACCTATCCAACTAGCTAGCTTATGTATAGAACACTTTTGATAATCACGCGACTATTCGTATCTCCCGCAACTCGAACACCAGGGTTAATAATTGAGAGGTCAAGAAAGTTTTTCTTATACTTACTTTATCCAGCTGGTTTGATTTGGTTTAGTTTTTAAACGTCTCAAATTTAATTAACTCCTTTTTATTTTCATTTTTATTGATAAAATATAGAACCAAGACTTTTTCAGGGTAACCACTGACCTGGAAAACCTGGAAATCCTGTAAATCTTATAGAATTTCAAATGGTCATGGAAAACCTGTAAATTTCATAGTATTTCAATTTTCGTAATGGAAAAAAGTAGAAATAAAAATTAGTCTTCAAAACTGAAATGGAAATCATTTGTTGATATTTGTTCACCTAACGTTTAATCCTGATCGTCGAATTTTACGTGAAGGTAACAACTTCTGTAAAATTTAATTTAATGGAAAAACCACGTTTTAAGTCCTGGAAAATCTGGATATGCCATGGAATTTTATTCCCCAATATTTGTGGCGAACCTATTTTTTCAATCTGTAAAATTTGAACTACAAATGTTCTTCTAATAAATTAGTAAATATAAAAAATAAAATAAAATAGTAAAATAAACGCTTATCGTTAAATGAGACAAATCCAGACGGCAAACCTGGGTATGAGAAGTCTACCCAGCAAAAAATGGTAAACGAAGTCATTTTTGAATGATATCTGGATTTTTCTACTCTTTTCGTAATACAAACGTGTGTATATGTGAATAAATTGAGATATCGATTCCAGACTCGAACTTTCGTTTTCGTGACACTTCGACGACTCGATTTTGCTACCATTAAATTGAAAAAATATCAATTTGAACAGTTTTCACAAGCTCAAATATTACCCTTAGTCATACCTGCGGATAGAGTGATCTCTTTCACTTACTTTTTCTGTAAGTTTTTGCAAAAACAATTCATTCGGATCTAGAATCGAAGCGGAGTAACTGATTTTTATAAAAAAAATTGCAAAATCAATTACCAGTTAAATTAGAATGAATACCTGAAAAGTTTCCGCTGAGTTGCACCTGACAAACTTCATTTCTTTATGAGAAGTTTTGAGATTAGAATCTCAAACGATGAAGTTGGTGCCCCTGAATTTCGGGTCAAAATATCCGGGCGTTACGATGTCGCCAACCAATGAAATTAAAGTATTTGACGCATGCGCTGTCGGTCGCTAGGTCTGTCAAGTTTGAAGAAATGCTCTCCTTCTGACTATCATGACTGACAATGAAAAAAATGAATGATTATAAATGAAAAAGTAAAAACGAGAGTACATGTTGAAAATAAATAGGACGTCAAAAGATGAACGTATATGCCTCGTACATTCTTTGTATTATGTATATAAATATATATGGCGACACGCCGAGCTCAGTAGTCCTATTTATTCGTCAGTAAGTAAATTGTGTATACTTATATATATATACAGAATGTATCTAGCTAAGGGTCTGGCTCACCCTCGTCGACGGGGGCGGGCGGTTGTTATCAGCTGCATTATTAAACTGGAATATTTCTGTTGCTTGGGGATATCGATTTTGTATATAGTATCAACTATCTACTACGGTATGTCGCTCGGCTTTACGAACAAGACTACAAGAGGTCGTTCGGTTCTGGGACATACTTTACGACGCCGATATAGATTCTACTGCAGATAGATATTCGCTCGCGGAGGTCGTGTAATAGGTTATCGCGAACTACTACGTACACATGGTCCATTCCTGTTTTTTTTTAAATGTACAACTTATTTTATTTTACTTCATAGCTTTTTTCATAGTCGAAAGAGAAAAAAAAAAACATGAAAAATTATGCGACAATAATGAATGACTTTTTTTTTTGCACCTTATCACTCAATTATCCAGATATTTTCTAACGCAACTGCTATTTGTACTTGTATGTTATATTCTAATCATATATTATACACAATGATTATAAATTTGTCTATTTTTTATTCAGTCTTCTTTCACGAATTTTTTTTGTTCTGTTTCAGTACTACGAGATGTCCTACGGCCTCAATGTTGAGATGCACAAACAGGTATATTAGTACAGCCTTTTTCCTAATATACAATTTATTATATGACGTCGTAGATTGTAGGTATTATAGCATACCATGTATACTATACGATGATCATGTATTATATCGGGGTTTAATTTACGGCCATTACCTATCCTATATACGTTCTTTGATACACTTCACGTCTATTCATATTCACAAAGTGGGTAAAGACTGACCGCAAGTTTGAATATATTTGCCTTTCATTAAAATACCTTTGACTCAATGAAAAACACTTCTAGCTCCTATACTGCAGTTTTTCAATAGTCTAGGTATGTGAATAACTTAATGTTATACATTCCTATACGGAGGATTTCAACGCTTTTGCATGTTCTAATTATTTATTTTCATTTTCATTTCAATTTTCCTTCCTTTTTTCATATTTTTAATCGCTATGTGTAAGTAAAATAATAATATTCGCAGATTTCCGCAAAACATCTTATGTAGGTATTGATAGGTTCATTGCTTATAGTGATTTATTACTTTCTCGTCATGTGTATGGGTATATTGCTTTGATATGAGAAGATCATATTTTTTTTTGCTTGTTAATTGTATGTGTCAATTATGCAGTCTTCGAAAATTTCGATAAATTTTCACAAATTGTATATACCGTAGGCTGTTTTTGTTCGACAAATTTCGTTTATCTTTGATTTTTGCATCATTACAAAGAATGGTTATCGTTGAGATATGGAAAAAGGATCAGAGAGAGAACGAAAATAGAAAAGTATGGCATTCGAAAAGAAACAAATGCTGTGGAAAGTTCGATGATATGTATTTGGGAGAGATTTATTTTTTGGACCAAAAATCCTATTATTTTCAATAACGCAAAGAATTCAAGAGACGAATATATGCGAATACGACGCATGTATATAGATAAACTTATATACACTCATACGTATACGAGTATATATACATATATTACCACCTTGCTGGAACGAAACGTACCTATACGTATACCTACCTACCTACCTACCTATACACACCCCGCACGGAATTAATAGCTGTCTGTGGCAGCAGCAGCAGCAGCAGCACCGATCTTAAAAAAGTCCGACTTTCCACCTCTGGCAATCTTCTGCAACCGTGTTATATCATGTACATATATATACTTTTATACCTGTATATATCGTATGTGTGTGGATATATCATACCAATACGAATTCGTAACACATGGGTATAAGTTAGACTGCGAATACCAACATCGGGGCGTATAATATAGGACGTACGTGCATGTAGGGTACGGACATATGTATGTACCATTACTGCATACGTACGTTGTATACCATTTGTATTCCTATATACGTGTATAGGTATAGAGGAGGTATAGATATAGGTATATGTATAGGTATACATGGACGTGAGCGCGTACTACAGCAGCGACAACCAAACGTCCGCCAGACCCTCACCCGCCCTTAGGGTAACCTCCTGCCGCGTTGATATTCATTACGTGGCGATCATTTCTCACTCTTGTTCCAGGGGTGTCGGCTAATGGGAAGTGGTGTGGGGTAGGGAAAGGGAAGGGAAGCAAAGGGAAGGAAAGGAAAGGCAGCACCTCCTCTTCTCTATCCCTAAATTCCCCGTGTCGAGGTCGCCTCGTCTTCTCCTCATCTCTTGTCTCGTCTATATATGTATATAGTCAATTGTTACCAAATTGAGCAACGTCGGTATACATATTTTTTTTTGTTTTTTTTTTCAAATCCATGTTTTTTTACGCGGACCAGTACAGCTTGGTTCTAGAAATTGAAACTAGTCCAGAATTCATTCATTTCTCATCAAAGTTCATATCACATGAAAAAAGTTTCTTCTGAGAAGCTGTATATAATTGTAAGGATTTCGTAGCACCGTTGCAGATCCGATTGAGGTAGTTGAGGGTTCATTTTGTTCGGAAGAAAATTCTTTATCATGTGAACGAAGGGATATGAAAAAAATCAATTGTGTGCAATCTTATAGTCAATTAGACAAAGTTTTCAAGATTTAGATCATTAATTTGCATATAACTCAGCTAGAACAAAAACATTGAAAAATCCCCTCGGTCACACGATGAGGATTTTATTTCTAAACAAAATTAGCCCTTGGCGACCTTAATCGGACTAACGGTACTCCGAAATTCTTACACCACAGGTTTTGAAAGAGAATTCATTTCGTTTTATGTGAAATCAACTTTGGTGAAATATTATCAATCAATTCTGGACTAAGTTTAAATTCCTGACACCAAGTTTTACTGGTTTCCTTAAGTTACAAGATTTTTGGTCCAGAGCATAATTCATAGGCTGATTTATATATATAATTGTCTATGGACGGTCTGAAGATGTATAATAATTATGATATTTACTCGTTATGCCTATGTATAATTCGCTTGTGTATATGTATATGCGATCGTATGGCGATAATTGTGCGGTATAGTCGTGATACATACATACATATATATATATATATATATATACTTACACATACTTCGCCGCACTTCTATAATCCTTTTCAATTTAATCCTCGAATGAAAACAATCTTCCCTCGCGGCGCTAGAGTCTTTTACTTTTTACCCTTTTTTTGCTCTCTTTCTTTCACTCTTTCTTTTTCCTATCCTCCGTCCCCTATCTTTTCCCCTATACGAATACTCTACTTTTTACCACGCCGCTAGCGTATTTCTCTCTTTTCTTTCTTTCCCCGTTATTTTCTTTTTCTACGTGGTATATACATATAGCTATACTATACCGTCACTACCAACTACCACTACTACTGCTACTACTATTACTACTCCTACTACTACTACTACTACTGACACTACGAAATATCCTGGCTTCTCACACAAGTCGCAAGCCGCGAAAGTCCGGCGAACGTCGGCATTGCCTTGTGGTAGCCGCCGTACCACTTTGCCCTTACCTTCCCTTACCTTCCCTTCCCTTTCCTGAACCAGTGGTATGGTCGACTAACTAAAATTTGTTGGTCATGTCCTAGTTTCGAGTTTAACTTAACTCGTAAAATAACCGCGCTATTTCCTGCAGATCATTATTTACCACTGCATGTATGTATGTATGTATAACACATACTTAATTGTATTTATGTATTATACATGGATATGGCTACATGTTTATACTATGTGTATGGGCATCGCATATTGCTGGCCGTGGTATTATCCTTATTACATATTCACGCAATACACTCGTTTAACACGCTCTTAGCCTCGCGGTCATGCGGATTTATCGAAAGTATAAAATCGCGTCAGAATTTCTTGGTAATAAAACATTGTTGAAATATAGTCGTCGTAAATTTTTCTTCGTGATTCAATAACAAAGAAAAAAAGCAGAAGAAGAAGAAGAAGAATAAAAAAAAAAATTAAAGTAATTCAATTGACGATCAATTCTTTTGCAGAAGAGTTTTTTTCTCATCCCCATCTCTTTCGCGATCGTATCGTATAATATACCTAGATACTTTTTGTATTACGTAGAGCTATTAATATATCGAGAAAAAGAACTTGTTGAATCAAAAAAATATCGTTTGAGTCAAAAAAATCTGCTTTCACCGGCGGCGAAATGAGGTTTTGGTTGGAGCAACAAAATACTTTTTCGAAACAAAGAAATTACGTTACCATTAACTAATTCTTGCTTAGGCGAAATGCACAATCGATTATTATACAACAAATTTTCTCGTTTGGAAATATTCGCAGTAAATCCAACAGATGATTTCTCTCGGTGTATGATTGAACATTGAATTTTTTGGATACGATATAAGAGCTGCATGGCAGCCTGTTGAGTTGCACCGCTGCAAGGTTGAATTCTCGGATCTTGATGGTGTTCGATAATCACTTAATTAGAAAAAATACCGAATTCTATAAGATGCAATCCGCCGTTGTCGTATAGGTATATGTGGTATAGTGATACCATAACCAATTATACGAAATCCATCGTTTTCCTCGTATCTCGTTGACCCTAACCCGCCTCTCCGGTTCTCGTACTACCTTCATCATTCACCCTTCTGTGCAACCAACCAACCCCCCACCCCCCTCAACCCCCACAACCCCATTCGTACCTACCTTTCCATCCGTATGTATATATGTACCTATACTTTATCTACGACCGCGCGGCGGGGCCGCCTCGCTACTAGTAGTCTCTCTTTTTCTCTCTCTCTCTCTCGACGTTCGGCTCTCTTTTACGGTTTTTTTTCTTTCTATTTTTTTTTGTTCCTTTCTTTCCCTTTTTACTTTTCTTTTTTTCTCTTTATTTCTTTTTCTCTTTTTCTCTCCCACACTCACTCACTCACTCACACCCCGTGACGTGTAGTCGCGTTCTTTTATTTGGTCCTCTGCGGGCGTCCGGGGGTGGAGGAGGAGGAGGAGGAGGAGGGGGGGGGGGCTAGGGGGTGGTCCGGGTGGAGTTACGGGCGATGACATCGATTTTTTACCCGCTGCTAATCTCAGTGTGTTGCGTTCCTGCGTGCTTTTATATATCTACGATGTATATATGTACATACCTTATATATATATATATATATATATATATATATATGGGGAAATAAACCTATTGCTGTTTCATATTTTCCATATTTCAGAATCCTGATATGTTTTTTCTTAAAATCGAAAAATCTTGGACGACCTTTCTACGTAATCTAGTTAACTGGTCAAGACAGAAGGACATAGTCGCCAAAAATCTGATTGTAATCAGAATTAACGTTTAGATAAAATGTAATTCAAAAAGTTGAAAAGAGAAAAATATGGTCGTATGTCAGGCCCATATGGTCTGATATAGGTTTTTTATTTTGTACTTTTCTTTCAAATTCGTTGCCGGTAAAAAGTTAGGTTTACAAATTTTATTTTTTCATTCAACCGAATCGTTGATACGACATTTTCTGATCCAATAACTCGAATCCGTAATTCAAATTTGACAAATTTCCAAGTGAAAGTTAAAGAATAAACCGTAATAAGAAGACGAAAAATAAAAAAATGAAAGCTCCTACCCCGTTAAAAAACCGATGAGAAACGACACGAGGGCGTCAAAATTTGTCTGTTTCAATTTCGCATGAGGTTGCAGTTCGTGACGTATTAATGCAACAATTAGATGATGGGACAAAAATTCTTTATTTCGTGACTTGAACGGTTCAAAAACACCAAAATACAGTGCATAATTTGCTGAAGTGAGTAAAACACACGTAGTACCAGATCAATTTTGCAAATTTACCAACGTTTGAGTCATGAAATAGCTAATTTTTCCCAAAAATTCTGTTACGTTAACGTTACGAACTTCAGCTTCATAATTTCGCCAACCAATAATTTAATTTAGTCTCTATATGTAATTGCCTGAGTACGAGAAAACCAAATAAAACTAAAAAAACACCCCTTTATATCATTTTTAACGCACGATGTACGATGTAAGAAAAAAAAATTGCGTTATTCGATTTTCGTCAGATAAGTTCGAAATCGTAATAATATTATGATAAGACTTTGATGATACATTCATCAATATATCTCGAGATGATCGGAGTTGATCGCTTTTCATGTTTCCATAATCTTTGATTCAGGAGATTTAGCCTTTGTACAGATTATATAGATATATATGGATTGCAATATACCTACATAGTATATATACGTGTGTGCAATAGTAGTGTTTCTATATCCGTTCTAGACAGGCGGACTCGCAGGGGAATCTTGAAAACGTTCTGATTAATTTTAATTTCATTTCTCCGCAGACGGAGATTGCGAAGCGGTTAAACGCGATAATTGCCCAAGTCCTTCCGTTTCTTGCACAAGAGGTGAGTCTCGTACTACTTTCCTTTCGATTGATGTACATTCTTTCATATATAATATATATATATATATGAGATAACAACACGATAATGATAGCACGGGTTGCAGCACCAACAGCAAGTCGCCAACGCGGTGGAAAGGGCGAAACAAGTTACCATGACCGAGCTCAATGCCATTATTGGGGTAAGTTTAACTCTAATTACCTAATTATTAACGATTCATTTACATTTTGTCAAATCACCTTTTAACTTGCGATTGAAAATATACATCCAAACCTTTTGTCGACATTTTTTGCCTTACATTGGAATCATTATACGTATTTAATTCTCGTCTCTTTCTTCAACATTATAAGTTTGCAGTTCATCATACGTTGCGAATTCAATCGGATATACATACGCGTATACATATATGGGTATAAGTTTGTTATATATATTACTATACGTGTATATCTGTATAGCTCATACCGGCGATGCTTGAGATTTTACGCCTGACAGGTGCGACTAATTCATTCTGCACGTCGATTAAGTTTCACGTTACGGTTTATACTGCTTTCGGGATTAAATTCGCATTTAATTTGATTAACTCGATTAAAAATGTCGGCTTGTATATTATAGAGGTATAATATATGTATAGGCATATAGGTGTAGTTCTTATCAAATGATTAAGAATTTTCTTCTTTTTCTTTTCCTTTTATCCTAGCAACAGCAGCAGCAGGGTTTGCAGCAATTATTGGTAAGTATTTTATTGTATTTATCATACTTACCTACCTACCATTCGATGATTATATTTATGCATATATTATACCTACGTATGAAATGGCGCCTCGCTACAAATAGCTCTAGTCATAGATCTCATAGCTGTGGGGATATAAAAGTGCAAAAGCACTTGCGCAGGAGAGATACGTCGTGTGAAATGTTTCTTTGGAATTGATCTATTATAACTTTACTTCTACTGTAAAATGTATTTTTATTTTATTTATTTTTTCTTCATTTTTTTTTTTCATTCATTTTAAAACCGAAATGGACATGCCAAATAGAAAAATTGGTACATACCCAGATAGCTGCAGAAATGACTGAAAATCTTCTTTTCGTTGTTGAAAATACCGCTCTAACTGTTATAGACAATATGCCATAGATGAATAGTTTTTGTTCGAATTATGAACTGGTTAAGGGATTCTCAGCATTTAACGGAAAAAGCATAAGATTCTGATTTATTCTGCGGATTTCAATAATATACGAATTATTTGCGAATCTCGCGCCACCTTCTCACGATTTACTTCAGGTATTTAGAACGCGCGAGTTAACAAAAGACTCGAATAAGCTATGGGGGAGAAGGAGGTATAAAAAAAAAAAAAAAAAAAACACAGGAAGAGTTTGGAAAATGCTTGTCTTTATAAGGTTTTTTTCGTTGATGTACAGCTTGGGTGGCGTATCTTCGTGAAATTTGCGGTTTTATAATTATAAATTCTCAACAGAAGTTTGAGGGGTGGAATTAGGGAGGTTGGCAATGCCTCGGTGTTTATATATATATATATATATATATACTTATACATCTATATATATACTCGTTTATTTGTGCTAATTTTTCGTCTGTAGAGAAACCGACGCGACGTGTACTCCTACCTATATTATATAGGTACCTACTTATATAACCGCACGAGCTTTTCAGATAAAAGTAATTTAATTTCTGTCAAGCATTGCTTCACTTGGCAAGACGGTGATGGGGGGGTTTCGGGAGGGGAGGGCGTCTCGCAATAACGAAGATCAGAGATGGAAACAATCCTTTAGAATTTAACAACGAAAGAGAAGATAAAAGCAGTATGACAATTAAACCAAAACAGTATCAAGTAAACGACAACGTTATTATATATAATCGCAGGGAATATGTACATATTACATATAGAATATATATAATACATATTTACCCCGGCAATTTAGACGATAAATCTTCATGTATAATTAGACTTTGAAAGAAGAGGTAAAGAAAAATTATTATAAGGGGAGAGAAAAAAAAATAAATAAATAAATAAATAAATAAAAAAAAAAAAAAAAAAAAAAAGTTAGGGCTACTAAATTTCTTTTCTTAATTATTAATGAAATTTGGGGAACTATTAAGGCAAGAAGTTTACTTGTGTTATTTAGCAACAGATTCACGCTCAGCAGCTACCCCACGGGGCGGTAGTCGGTGGGCTACCCCCGGCTGGTCTCCTGGGGTTCGCAGGAGCTGCGGCAGCAGCCGCAGGGGTTCCACCCCATCTGGCACCACCCCCGCACCCTAGTGCGGCCGCTGCTGCGGCCGCTGCCCAGGCTCAGGCTCTTCTGAAACCAACAGATCTTCAGCATAGAACTGCCGCCGAAACTCCGGAGGACCGAAAACCCATTCCGATACCCGACGATCGACTGAGACGCTCAGTTTCACCTGCTGAAAAATTTCGTAGCCGAACTCCCGAGCTTGAAAGCGACCCGAAGAGAAGGAAAGAGGAAAAACTCGGACACGTAAGTCTTTATTTATTTATTTACTTTCAAGAGGAAAGTTCTTCATCTTTTATACTTTTCGTCACGTGAGGGATACAAAAAAAAAAAAAGTGTTGATTCCGTGTCATTCAAAAACGGCTTTCGATCCTCTCGCTAACGTCACACATGATAATTCTGAACATCTGTCTGTCTCTGACCGAAATTAATAAACCTGCGGTGTTTCGGGAAATGGCTAGAAAAAAAAAATGAAACTTCACAGGATTATAGCTTGTGTCCTGAGGTTGAAAAATCGCCATGTCACATTGCCAATAAAATTGCCAAATTTCGGAATTCAATGGAAACAACTCGGTATAGAAAATTTTGAAACTTTACAGGATTATGACTGAAAAAATTATCATGTCTCGCCTTACGATTTGCTGATTGGTTTTATACGTCGTAGCCGAAAGCCTCAACTTATACGTATATCTGAATCTAACAGAAAATAAACAAACAAATAAATAAATGAAATAAACGGCCATGGAAAGATCCAGGGAAAACGTTATATTATTAATGTTGTGCACAGAGGCATGTCAGCAATCGTTACTGAATAAATAGCACTTTTATGCGGTTTTAGTGTCGGGTTATATTGTACATACAAGGGCGCAGTTGAAAGAGCGTTAAAGTTCGGAAAGTAGACGACGTAACGTCATTGGCTGTTACGGTGTATTTTGTGGGCTATATAGAAATAATACAGCTATACCATCGAAGTATATGTACGATGGTAGTTTTTAGACCCTGCATGAGACTATAACCGATGAGAGGATCATCCTGCAAGAGAGGAAAGTAAAGAGTATGTACCTCGTCTTTCTAGCTGACGACGAACGTCGCACCGCCTCGCATATATCGGCGTGTCGTGGTCGTTGTAGATTCTGTTTCATAGCCGGTTGTATAACCTTTCGATCTAACATTCAGGTTGAACTTTCCCGCGTACCATATACCGTTTAATCTCAACGGACGGATCTCTTTTATAAATATTATATTTAATCGAATTCAATTCGTTGCCTTAACTTCGATCAAATATCAAGGGGAATACTCGAACCCTTGATGATATTTTCAATTCCCTTATACGGCCAGTCTTTCATCTTCATTCCTAATTTTCAACAGTTTATTCTGTTTTGTTTTTTTCTAAATGTTTTTTAACTTTCCGTTATTTTTAGAAAAAAAAAAAAGTAAGGAACTTATCGACTGGTCTTTATCGACACGGGTTTCCCTAACTTGGAGCTGTTTAGATTTGAAAATGATCGGTCCAGTAGTTTTCATGCTACTTGGAAAACGAAATTTTGACAAATAAACAATATATCTCAAGAACGGATCGACGGATTTTAATAATCTCGGTTTCATTCGGCTGGATTTACTTCAACTTGACTTAGTATCCTAATAAATTTTCAAATCAATCGATTCAGCAGTTTATTAATCCAAATAAGCATCTATAAACTTCTTACGCACAAAATCTACGGTTGGAAGTTAGAGGTCTGGCCCAACGTGGTCAGTTCAATGATTCTGCCTGTTTGTTATAAATATATATATAATGCGTCGAGTTAGAAATTTGTGAAATTCTTCTTTTCTCTGATTCTATCTGAAGTGTTGTGTGAATTTTTCAAACAAATTGATGTTTGTAAAATCGAAGCAACTGGTTTTGTCATTTGATCGATAGTTGGATAATAGCTGCCTGAACGAGGGATAAAAAGGTTTTAAAAAAACAACAACAACAACAACAAAAAAAAAAAACGAAAAGCAAAGATGTCGAGGTTTAATGCCTGTACAATACACTCGTTAACGTTTGTTACCACCACGCGTTCCTGATGGCATAGGGCATGTGTTGTTGGTACATACATACATATACGTATACATACAGACCCCATACAGCTTTGCCGCTGCAACATCAGCGTTTGAATTTGAGTAACACTGACCAACCGGAAGTTGGCAATTGTTTAACCGCGCCAACGTACCTACGCTCGTTGGTTCGTTCGTTCGTTCGTTCGTTCGTTCGTCGAAGTAACAAAAGCTTTCGTGTACGCGGCGCTTGCGGTACACCCTTTCAAAGAGTAAACACGGTTTAAACCCCCGTTTCTGGGTAAAATTAAAATGAATAATAATAATGGTAATATATGTATAATAAAAAAATAGAAAACAAAAGACAGAAGAAAAACAAAATGATAAAAAATTGGAAAAAGAAAAATACAAACAAATTGTGCTCTTGTTAAAAAGGAAAAAAAAAAGTAAAATTCTTTGACGCACCTTTGTCGCAGTCCCACCTTTATATTGCGAATCCTCACGCTGTCGTTCTATCCGTATATAGTCGTCTACACCGCCTCTTTTCTCCTTTCCTCTCTACTCTTCTCTTCTCTTCTCTTCTCTTCTCTTCTCTTCTCTTCTCTTCTCTTCTCTTCTCTTCTCTCTACCTTCGCAAAACACCGGACGCGAGAAGTGTATAATTAAAACGGCGTGGAGAACGCGAGCGCAACCCGGATTAAATTGGATTATTTTTACGATTTCTTTTTTTATATTTATTCATTTCTGACCGTACGCCATTTTCATTTTATACCTTCGACGTGTGTAGGTAAATCTCTGTACCTACCTATATTCAATTTCTTATTTATATTATTACGCACTTTGCATATTAGGTAGGATTTACTTTGAACGTTCTCAATGAAAACCATAAAGAAAATTCATGTAATACGGAAAAAGGCAATCGATAATTAGTCTCCTCTTATTTCGTTTATTCATAATTGTTTTATTTAATCTGCAAAAACATTGGCCAATCTCAATTGTGCTATATAATAATATGTATATAGGCTAGAGTCGAGGAAATCAAGCAATTCAAGTTTGGTAATATCTCTTTTTTGTTTCGTCGGGTGTTTTCTGAATTTTGTAGTTTCTGAAAGTGTTGGTCAATGATCGGTATTCGATATTCTCTAAACATTCCTATTCTTAAAATTTTCAAAAACCAGCAAACACGCTCTCAAAATATGATCAAACTCAAATGATCTGATTTCTATATACTTTTTATACCAAACGACGTGGCACGATTTGTGATCGTAATTAATCACTCTAGTTTTTTTTTTTTTTTTTTTTTCCTTTTGACGCACGTGCACGTAGTTTATACCGCCGTGAATTCTGGGCAGCGAACCTACGCGCTCTATCGAAGTCCCCAGCCCATGAAGGTGTACCGCGGTTATAAGAAGAAGAAAAGGATCGTCCGGGTAATCGAGTTAGGCTCAGTTAGACACGTGTGGTTGTTTCTCGTGCTCTTTCTTTGTATATATATATATATATATGGTATATATATATGCCAGACACGCGTCGACAACTTCGTGGTATCAAGGAATACTTTTTGTTTCTCTAGGCTGCCCCTTCTTTAATTGCATTATTCTTATACCAATCGGTACCGGAACGATTCCTGCAAACTCTCCCCCGTTTCTATAACGAAAAATATATAAAAATGGAGAAAGAAAAAACGTACGGGGGTATAGTCATTTATACAGTCACGTCGTTAAATTCTTTCCCGAGTGAGTAAAATTTACCATCTTATAAGAAAAAATCAACGTTCACTTTTGAGAGGTAAGATTAAAGTTCCGAATACCAAAAGTTCCGAACGGTCGAAATTCCAAATTTATTTAGGACGCGATTCTGAGTTTCTAGAAACGTTAGATTTCAGAACTTGCAATTTCCAAAAGGTCGAAATGCAGACAGCTCAAAGATCCGGAAGTTGAAAACGCAGAAAGTCCAAAAATCTGCAAATTTAAGAGAAACGTATGACAAAGCTGTCAAATGAATGATGTTGCATAAGCGAATTCCAAGATTCGGAGTTTTGGCCTTTCGGATCTTTAGCTTTCGGAATTTTGAATCTTCAGTGTTTTTCGGTTCGGAGTTTCTCAAATTGGCTACGTAAACTTTTGGAAAAACAATCTTTCTAAAAATTCCGAATCGGTAGTAGAAAAATTTGGAATTTTCACCAATCGCAGCTTTTTAAATTCGGAATTTCAATCCCGTCCGAACCTAGTTCGGGAAATATAATTCATGCCTTCTGTCCCCGTCAAAAATCTATACAACTTTTGGCTAAAACATTTTTTTTTTTTTTTCGATCTCGCTTCGTTTTTGGTTATATTATGAATAGGTATACCTACGGGTACGGATGATAGATTTTTTCGCAAAGAAATTCATCTTTCGGATCATGACTCCTGACGATAATAGGCGTATGAATTAAAAATTGAAATTTCAACCTATATATACCTACTCGCGCGCGGAGACCATCTCCGATGAGTAAAACGCGGCGAAGCTCACCTCTAGAAGGTATATATATATGAAGTTCCGGTACAACGGTCTCAGAGAACTGGCGAACAGCGAAACTGCAGGGCGGAGGGGGTGGTGGTGGTGGTTGCTGGTGGTTGCCGGAAATGAGTTCTCGCGTGTCCACGTTGATCTTGAAGCAACCCCGTCCCCGTCCCCCTCTCCTTATCCTTCTTCCAGCTCTATAGCTAGGGAGAGAACGAGGGAGTTAAAGAGCGAGGAAGAGAGAGTAAGTAAGAGAGAGAGAGAGAGAGAGAAAGACGGAAAGATAGCGAGAGATAGAGAGAGGGACAGTTCTGAACCTTCAGGAAAGCATTAATCAACCAGCGCACAATAGTAGTACAGTGAGTCGCGGCGGGGCGGCGAGTAGGTACCTTATACCTTATAGCTTATACCCAGCAATGGGCGCAAGCCTCTCGCGAACAAGAGTTATAAACCGGTTAAGGCGGAATGTCATGCAATTGAACGGTCGATGAGCCAAAGATACGACTGTACGACTATAATACCGTACGTGTTGTGTTTTTTTTTTTTCTGATTTTATTTTTTTTAATTTTCTTTTTCTTCTTCTTTCCACTTCTTATTTATTTTCCCTCTCGGTAAGTCGCGAGAGGGTTGAAGAAGAATCGCATCGCGTGTCGCATAAAAACGTTTTCAGAAGCTTTTCAGAATGCGGTAAGGTAGCTGCAGTAGTAGTAGCAGCAGCTATAACAGCTACACCAACCGTTCCTGCAGATGAGGATAGGTCGGTTGAATTTTTCATCTGACCACGTCGAACCAATTAAAGCGGACCACCGCCGTGCCACCACCTCAACCTCCTCTCGGTCCTCACCGTTCCCTGTTTCTCCCTCTCTCTCTCTCTCTCTCTCTCTCTCTCTCTTTATCTTTTTTTTTCCTTCTTTCACTCTCTTTCTCTCTCTCTCAGTATTTCCTCCGCCGAGCGTTTCGCCTCCCCATTCCCTTTACTCTTCGCTCTACGCTCTCCTCTGTGTCCTCCCATTTCACCCCCCCCCCCCCCCCCCTCTCCCTTCCTCCCTTTACCCTCCGCCATCTCTTCTCCTCTCTTCTCTCTTCTCTTTTCTCTCTTCTCTCGCAACTCGTTGGATTTTTTCGCGTCACGAGGCGGTGTAATTTATTTGGCCGAGCTTCGCGCGGGGGTGGTATGGGGAGGGTGAAGGGGGATGAAAGGGTGGAAGGGAGTGGGGGAGAGAGACTGGGTTTTGCTCCGGGTTCTGGTATGGGGTGAGAATAGAGCCGGGGGGATGGTTTGAGTTTATTTTTCGAGACCTACCGCCTCGTCACTGTCCACCACCGATATACCATTCCGTAGAGAGGTGGGTATATCTGTATGTATTCATGTAGATGGGGTATATAGGTATACATATTATACATATATACATTATATAGATATGTACCTATATGTTGTATGTATATAATATTGAAAACTTCGAAGTCGTCGATGAATTTGTCGCACCCGAATTTCGCGTCATACGTCGTTCGACAGTTTTTAACGCGTGATACAACCCGACGACTTTCTATACTTTTTCAATATTTTTTAAATTTCCTTTTCTGCTGTTTTTTTTTCCTTTTACCATTTTCCATTCCCAGTTCTATAAATTTGTTCGCATAGTTCGGGGTGGAGTATTTTTTCTCGATGGTTGCGATGGATTTTGTTTTTTGGAATTGGGAAATATTTTTCTTTTTTCTTCGCTCTCTGGTTTTTGCCCCTCGTGCCGATAAACTGTTTATAATTGACTGTGTAGTAGGAAAATGTATAGAAATTTCTGATTTAACGATTTTCAAATAATTAACATAGTTGAAGATGGAGGGAAATATTCTTGAATTTTTCTCTTGGAAATTGTTTTTCTTTTCTTGTTTTTTTTTTCTTTGTTTCGCAAAACTACGGGAGGCAAGTTTTATGGCTGATTAGAAAAGCGAAGAAAGTTGACCAATTATGAAGTGTGGTAGAAAAAGGATAAATGCTTATTTAACAAGTCACGAGAACGAACCATTATATACCTAGGAGAAAAAAATAAAATAAATAAAAAAATTTGGCAAAGAGTTTTGATTCGATTCATCTACCACCGGGAATTCACCAGTTGATTCAGATAGCCAAAGTCGATAGGGAAAGAGAAAGAAATAAAGAGAGAGAGAGAGAGAGAGAGAGAAAGAGGGGTTCATTGCTTCAAATATATAAGATAACGAAAGAAAAAAAGGGGGAGTTCTGCGACGACGTTGCAGCAAACGAGCAAATACGAACTCGTTTGTTGGAAAAAAGGGAGGGCCGACACACAATTCCCTTCGACAATTCAAATTCTTACAAGATTTCCTTGTACATACCTACCGATTGGGTTTTTCTTCTTCTTATATTTTCCTTCTCTCGTTTTTCTTGGTTTTCTTATTTCTTTTCTAGCGAATATAGGTGTATGAATATACGAACTTGTTTGTTTCACCGTGAAATTTGTGAAAACCGATAAAATACGTATGACATAACAGGAGATAAACAACAAATAAATGAATAATTGAATGAATGAAACTAAAACAGTTGCGAATGAGAAAAAAAATTCGTATGTATAAGAAAAATTGAATAGAAACAATGAAAACAAACGATAAATGAATATAAAATTGAATTTCGTTCGTTTTGCGAAAAGATAGAAGACGAAACGAAAATCAGAAAAAAACAAAATATAACAAACAATACGAAAAAACAAAAGAGCAAACGTCGCACTGATCGGCCAAACTTGTTTTTCTAAGCAGTGGGATAAAAACACAAAAAAAAGTACGATTCTTCTGTCCTGCAAATGATCGATACTTTTGTCGTCGACACTTTATACCTAACCCGGTCATACATGCGTGTATCAGTAAACATGTATAGGTATATGTATGTACGTACAATATTGCGATGAAAATGAGGCGTTCAGTGTGTCACCTCGCGGTCGATTCTCGTTATTGTTCTAGATTAGATAAGATAAAAGCCGGTTTGTTTCCTAAGCTAAAACCAAGTGACAAATCGATTTCAACTTTTTTTTTTTCAATTCCAGTATGTATATTTTCCGCCTATAAAATTCTGCCCTTTTTATCATTTCGAAGCAGACATAGAATTGAGAAAATTAGAAAAAGAAAGATACTAAATGTGATTTGGCATTCGAAGTAATCGCCGATAAATTCAGCTACCCAGATAGATTTTTTTTACCATTATAGAGACAACTTATGGGTCCATGTATACTCCGTCGAACTATACCTACCTCCTATATAATTATCATAGACCCTGGGAAAACTAGAATACTGCAGATCTGCATCGTTGTTGCACCGCATATAATTCGCGACATTATACATTATGACGTGTATGCGTGTTGGCATTGGTGTAGGTAGGTAGGTAGGTAGGTAGGTATATATATTTTACCAACATGTGTGTAAGGTCTCGGCGTAAAGCTTACTCGTGTTTCTCCGTGACGATCAACAATGGTCTCCAATTTATTCATAATTACACGCGACCTGCAATCTAGCGACGATTACTGGTTTACTGGGCTTACCTGCGTGATTACTGCCAAGCCATATATATATATATATATATATATACATATATATATATATATATATATTCTCAGAAACGCGTACACGGAATTATTTTAGATAGCTATAAAAGCTGCGCGGCATATAATCTGACCCGGGATCATCGCGCTGCAAAGAGAAAGGCGAATCATTTAAGAATACTCTGCGTTTAATATCAATAAAAAAATTAATATCGGGGAAAAAGAATATAAGTACATATAAGCAATCGTGCTTGTCTGCAGCTATGGAACCCGGTGAAAGTAATTCTTCCAACTTTTACGAATTTTTCAAAAAAACTGGAAATTTTCCTCATTTTTATCAGGGAATTGTAACTTGTTTTTCTCCAGTCTTGGCGTTGGAATTCAAGAGTTTTTTTTCGCTAATGCTACAATAATGTCTAACTATTTATCATCAAGTACAGAAACCTATAAGATTTTTTAATTCAAAACTGCGAAAAGTTAGAAATTGTTCAAAAATTCGTATTTCAACTTGATGAGCGATCTTCTTCGTTCAGTATTGAATTTATTCATATAGAAATTATTCAGAGCGAGGGGTTTTTACACTTTACTCGCGTCTTCGTTGAACAAAAGCTGGGAACAATTATTATTAGTATCTTTTTTTTCCTCTTCTAATATTGCTTATATTTTTTCCATGCTTTTGTACTACCGTACATATCCGTCAACTCACGTATAACTATTCTTATACATATACGCCTAATATCCGCTTATACGATCAAACTGCGAGCGTATTATATACCCAATCGATTTTATTCCGTTTTTATTATTCAAGGGATAATTATACTCACGCTTTATACATATTGTACGATTAATCGACCGATTATGCGATAAGCGCATGAAAGAAATGTTGTAATATACATATAATATTGTTACAAAGGGTGGAGTTACCCATATATTTGAATCGCCCGATCGAGTAACATGTAAGAGACATCAGACTGAAGTTGAACCATCAAATGTTCGTAAACATGTGAATTATGTTGTTTGGCAATTTCTGTTTTATAAACAGTCTCGTTCTTGACTTTGAAAGAACAACTTGTGCTTGAAATATAGACGATTTGCTTGTAGCCAATTTTATTTGCGTCTTTCAATCTATTTATTTCACTCGAGAATCCGCTCTCCTTTCTTAAGTAACTCCTCGAGTTACATTTGGTGTCAGAGGTGTGAGATATTCGAGTCCGATAAGTAGATTTGCACGCATTTCTCTTGGTTCTTGCTGATCTCTTAATTTGAATCACAAGCCTTAAACGCTCTCCTATTCCTGAGAATATCTCTCTAAAAGAAGCCAATCTACTCATTACCATTATGAGCCGAAGGAATACTCGTCGCCAGACCTCCCCTGCCGCTGTTAACCAGCCGATTCCTCCTCCACGGGCCGAAGATCCCGAAGCAAACTCGATAACTGCCCTGGTGCAGCTATTGCAACAACAACAAGCCTCTCAACAGGCCGCTCAGGCCGAGCAACAACAAATTCTCTTACAGATTCTACAAGACCAACGGGTAGAACGCGAACGCTCTGAAGGTCGTTTGATTGGAATACTCCAGGACCAGCAGCAGTCCTTCTCCCAACTCTTCTCCACGTTACGAGAAGACCGACGTGGATCCGGAGGTGATCCCCATCAACTCCAGTCCCTAACAACCCAAATCCCGTCTACTTCCTCCTGCCCACCAGCTCAACAATCCTCTACCCTAAGGTCTGTGCCAATTATGACAGGAGACGAAGCTCTCCCGCCTTTACCTAATACTCGCAATCAGACGAATGAGGTGGTGACCATAGTCGCACCACCCATTCAGTCAAATGTAAACGCTTGTAGTAGCCAGAACCATGTTGCTAGATTTGACGCTTTGTCTAATTCGTCGACTGTTAAGGTGGCCACGTTTGATGGCACTAGTCCTTGGACCGATTACCAAAGGCAGTTCAATCTTATTGCCAGTATTAATGGTTGGAATAATCTAGTAAAAGCCGCAAATTTAGCAGGCAGTCTTAGAGGCCAAGCACTCACAATCTTGTCCACCTTGGCTGACGACGAAATTCAGGATTTTGAAAAATTAAGTTCAGCCATAAACCTTAGGTTTGGCAATGGTCATTTGACCAAATTATTTTTATCTCAATTTAATACCAGGCGTCAGCGACGAGATGAGGATCTCGCCACTCTCGGACACGACGTAGAACGCCTTTCTAGAATAGCCTTGCCAGCTTGTGATGAAGCTACCCGCGAAACACTAGCGATTGATAGGTTCATCAACGCAATCCTCGATCCTGAACTCAAACACGCCTTGAGTGTGGCGGGACCCTCCTCTCTACGCGAAGCCATAATTAAAGCTTTAGAATTAGAAGCATTAAATAAACAGTACTTAGGATCTAACCGCGTACGACAAATAGTGGTAGAAGAACCAACCCCCGAAAAACAGAAAGAGAGTGAGCAGAAGCACTTTCCCACTCAGCAGGACCACAGATCGACCGCGATCAGAGAACATAGAAATAGTTCTGAATGCAGATACTGCAAAAAACGCGGACATAACATAGAAAATTGCCTTGCTTTACAAAAAAAGAGACGACTTGAAAATAACTCTTCAAATCAAACCTCCTGGAGGAATAATGACAACAATTCAAACTTAAACGCAAATCGGAACGGTGATCCTGCTCGGGGAGAAAGAATGCTCCCTCATAATAACTCTCAATCTTTTGATCAACAAAAAAATTAGCCCCTGAATTATCTTTTTCTCGCGTTTTCTCCCGTGCGAGGAATGAGGAGAATACGATTTCTTTAGAATATCTTCAATTACTCCATGAAGTGCACGAAGACTGGTTAATCCATAAAACATTTTCATTTCTTCCTGCTCCTGTTTTAACCCTCGATGCTAGTCTTTCGGCTGACGATGTGTATCAACAGTTTTGCGGGGTTATGAATGCCTCTGACAGTTAGGTTATCAAGTTAGGTTATCTAGCATTCGATTTTAAATCTTCTAACGCTGCGCCCTCTCTGAGAAAATTTCGATCGATAAAGTCGAGATTCGACTTGAACCCGGATCCGAGCGTACTCCTTTTAATAATTTTTAGATTTAAGGGTTTAACCGCTTAATTTTGAGTTTCTAGGTTTTTCTGGAATTATTAAAAAAAAAAAAAAAAAAAAGGGGTTCCTTCCGGTGGAGGCAAAAAGATGGGACACGGAGGATCTACTTATTTTCCAGGATCTCCTGAACATTCATCCCATTATCAGATAAGATCGTTCTTTTTACCTCTTTTCTGTCATTTCAATCTCGAATGATTTTCTCTTCAAGAAATCATTTTTTGATTGATAGTAAAACTTTCGGAGATTTAGAAATCTTCAGTGGTTCACGTCTGTCCTCCAATTCTAGGGTGTGCAGTTTTCCCGCTATTTAATGGATCCACATGGAAGCGACTTAGCAGATTCATGTTTCCTCTTCCCGTTTCCCTGATCCTGATTTTCTGTACCGGATCTTCTAAACCGGATCCGTACTCCAACTCCAGGTCACTCCCAGGTTTTGACAGACATACCCTGATAGATCTTCACATCTTCCGGGCTTAGGCGAAAATCACTTTTGTTATTCAAGACTCAAGAGAAAAGAAGATCATATTTCTGTAAAAATTTTGTGGGATTATTAATGCTCGGCTATCTTCTCAGGGTTTTCTATGGTTTACCCTGAGAGTAAAGGCAAATGCCGGATAGTGAATAGAGATGGTTTTAGAATTTTAGAGCCATAGCTCAACCACTCTCTACGAGCATCAGTTACTCGGTCAAAATCTCAGACTCTTCATGTCTTTTGAGAGTCGGGGCGACTCTTCCCCTCGGGGGGGAGTAATGTTACAAAGGGTGGAGTTACCCATATATTTGAATCGCCCGATCGAGTAACATGTAAGAGACATCAGACTGAAGTTGAACCATCAAATGTTCGTAAACATGTGAATTATGTTGTTTGGCAATTTCTGTTTTATAAACAGTCTCGTTCTTGACTTTGAAAGAACAACTTGTGCTTGAAATATAGACGATTTGCTTGTAGCCAATTTTATTTGCGTCTTTCA
Source organism: Ametastegia equiseti (assembly GCA_963989295.1). Taxonomy (NCBI): domain Eukaryota; kingdom Metazoa; phylum Arthropoda; class Insecta; order Hymenoptera; family Tenthredinidae; genus Ametastegia; species Ametastegia equiseti. Next base: position 11,214,758 of record OZ022393.1, read on the forward strand.
ATCTATTTATTTCACTCGAGAATCCGCTCTCCTTTCTTAAGTAACTCCTCGAGTTACATTTCACATGTAATTCACATGTTTACGAACATTTGATGGTTCAACTTCAGTCTGATGTCTCTTACATGTTACTCGATCGGGCGATTCAAATATATGGGTAACTCCACCCTTTGTAACAATATATTTACCCGTGTGGGTGTAATATGAAAAAGGCACAGCTATCTGTTGAATCGCATGTTACAACTGTACTTTAGAATAAAAATATGTACCCATTCGTCAAATTTTCCACGAAATCGTAGGTAAAACGAACTTTTAATTTCTTCCTTTTTTTCGTACAAAGCTTTAGTTCATCGAATACGAATTTGTCGATTGTTTTTTGATGAGAATATTCCGTGTCTTTTTTAATGAACAAAATTCGACCAAAAAATCGACAATTTTTTTTTACACATTTTGACAATTTTTTCTTTCCTGTGTCAATAAATTTATGCTTAATGAATTCTTACAAGAAATGTCCACGTGGAAAACTACGGAAAGTTCGACGATAGGCTGAAACATTCTTAGAAATTACGTAAAGTAAAAGGCGATATTCACGAGGGTATTTTTTTTTATATATTCTTTTCATTCTACAATTGAATAATCAAGTTTAATTATAATCGATGCATTACTTCCCTAGTGGCCCATTGACTCCCGGAGTTCATTGCGTGCCGGTTAATAACATGTGAATTTTGTTAGAAAAGTGTAAATATTAGGTAATTTCGTAAAAGTGGGAGTCCCCGGGAAATATGTGGATACTTTATATACCTATGTATGTATGTATGTATGTATGTACGTATATGCATATAGGATGAATTTCTTGGGTTGGGAAACAGTACCTACCTCGGGCGCTGCGATGCCGTCGCCGTAGTTGCGGTAGCCCAAGCACACCGTATAGATACGTACAGATAGATAGATAGATAGATGGATAGATAGATAGATAGATAGATATGGATAGGTATGTGTACACGGGTGGGTATATAGTAGGCGAGTGTACGAAGAGGAAGTAGGAAAATCCCAAGTCGTCCTCGAAGTGCTAGGCGCGATCGGAACAGCGAGAAACGACGAATGAGAAAGCGTCTATATAGAGGAAATACGGAATACGCGGTTGCAAGTGTATCTCTCTCTCTTTCTCTCTCTCTCTCTCTCTCTCTCTCTCCACGCGAGAGGGGTTGGTGTGATGACAAAACATTCGCTCTGAGCTCCCGCGGGGTCTGGAGGGCGAATGGAGTTGGGGGCAGCAGAGGATGGCAAGGGAGGAAAACGCCGCTGAGGTTGGGAGGTTAGGGGGGGAAACGTGGGGCGAGGCGAGGTTTATATCCATCATTTTGTATTTCTCGCAGACATAAAAATCTATACCATCCCAGAGCATCCAAACCCTGCCATCGAGCTCTCTTCTCTCTTCGTCTCTGTCTCTCTCTTTCTCACTCTCTCTCTCTCTGTGCTCTTTACTCTTCACTCTTTACTCTCTTCTCTCCTCTCCATCCTCCTACCCTTCGAAAACTCCCACCAGTGCCACCCTCTTCGGGACAGGGGCGCAAATATCGTATTTATTGTATGACGGCGGCGCACGTATCGCCTCATATATCACAAAACGACAGTTTCTTTTTTTCATGGATATATATATATATATTTATATTTATTTATTTGCCTTTTTTCTTTCTTCTTTTTGTTGTTTTTTTTTTCCTTCGAAACATATACACATACCTATATCTTTCATTTTTCATTTTTATTTCGTTTCATTTCTTTTATTTCCTACCTTACACTATACATATATATATATATATAATACACCTCGCAAGGCTCGATTTGAAAAATACTATAGTATATTATATATGTATGTTGGTGGCGCGGAGGGAGGGGTGTTGGTATCATTCGTTGATGTCGGTGGTTAGGGGTTGGGGAGGTTGGAGAGAATCTAGATTGGAAGAGATAGAGGAACGGAGGACGCGTCGCGTAGCTGACGGTTTCAAGATAGCTACACCGCACCGGGTTCGCGCTTCTTCTTCCTTCTCCTGGATTGGCGGGGACAACATGGCAGCCAACGTTGTCGTGTGCAAAGTGAGCCAGCCTAGAGTAAATAACGTCGCGGCACCGACGTTATCCTTTATTGATTTTAAGGGCTCGATATACGCCGATAAATGATTTCTCACTATATGTATACTATAGGTACATTACACATGTATAAAAAGTTTACTTACCCAACTGTATGTATTTATACCGTATGCGTATGTACATACATGCATTATTCTTTTAACCGACTAAAGATATAAAGCTGTTGAGGTACCTTGTACCTACTCGTTATCTTTTATTTCTCCGTGTTGTCGTTTACCCGCTAGCTGCGTCTTTATTACTTTCTCATATCGCTGATGTACTACTTTGCTTTTTTCAATTCACTTTTCTATCTCTCTGCAGTCTGTCTGTTTATTTTATTTTATTTTTCTTTACTCTTCTTCTCTTGTTCTATTCTAGTTTTTCATTTGTTATTCAATTCTTTGATGTTTTTTTTTTTTTTTTCTTCTAATCCAGCGACTTTTATTTACATCGGACATTTTACAAACTTATAGTTTCTGCGTCGACCGATAAGACAGTTGGTCTCATTGTTTTTTTTTTTGAACCTGCAGTATATAATATTTTATCAGACTGTGAAAGTTCCATCGGGTACAGTTCAATTGTCTGATTTTTTTTTTTGTAAATTTTGTTGTTTTCAATATCTTCTATGATTATTTGAATTTTTGAATTACCCACGGTGACATGACGTGTTGTAGTGCGTGATATTCGTTGCCGTGGTCTTAAAAGCTTAGACAGAAGGAGGAGGTTCGTCCCCCATGCGTGCCGGAAGCGATAACTCTAGGCGTTTCGTATTTACGTTCAATGTTTCCTGGAACTATGAATACAAACTAGCCAGTTTTGTTGTCGGCTTGTTTTTCGAATTCTAACTTTATCTTCTTCTCATTCTTATTCTACTTCTTTTTCTACTTTTTCTTTATCTTCTTCTTATGCGGGGTCAACCGATTAAAAGGATTTAGCGATTCAGGAAATGATTATAAAGATGGAAATACCAAATCATCGCTATTATAATTGTTTCTCGGTTATTTGGTAATTGCCGTTTTTGTGGACAATCAATTCTGTAGTACTAATATTTCGGAGTATAACTCTACAAATATTTCGCGAAATGGACTTCATATTGCTTCATGATGTTAATGATAATGTAAGGCCAGTCCAATCCTACGCCTTGTTCGGATGTCCACGCGAGAAATATCGTCGAGCTAATTCACTTGCAATTTATACTTCTGATTGTTCTGGTTAACGTATGACTTTAGTGTGCCAATATGTTTAAATGCTGGCTCGTTATCGAATATAGGTATAAAGCTTTCCGTGTGCTTGAATATTATACGTCGTTCAAAAGCATTCCTTTTCTCGTCAAAACCAAATCTTTACGTATACTCAGATGGAGTTAAAACTTCCTAATTGATACAGAACCTAACGATATCTACTTTCTGAGCGATACGGTAGCATTCGGGTTTACTAAAAATCTGGTAGAATGCGGATTTTGAAAACTGCAGGGGGCTTGAATTTTTCACATCATTATACATCAAGATATAATTCATGCCTCAATTTCCAACGACTAAATCTTTTGCGGGGGAAAACTGTTATTACCTACTCCCAAGTACAAACCGAACGGTTAGCGTAAATACGCGCGGGGTCGATCAAGCGAGGAGGGGCAAATTGCGACGTAGAATGGAATTCGTATTCATTCTTCTATCATTGAATCTACGAGGAGGAATGAAAACGATTTTGGGAACAGCCAGTTTATAAATACTACGCTTTTTTCTTCAGAGCTATATAGATAAGTACCTATACCTATACTATGGATGACCTGTATCCGATATTCTATTTCTTCTTGGTTTTTTTCATCTTATTTTTCCAAAATATCAAAAAATTCTGTCCTTTTTTTTTTTTTTTAATTCTATTTCAATTTCTTCATAAAGTTTCGATCAGGTATGCGTTTCGTGTCTGGAAAGCTTTTTATATTATAGTATACACGACAATGGCTTAACTTTTGATCGATGCTTGTGCTCGTCATTAAATTGGCCGATTCTCTTTGATTGGTTCTCCGCGAAACAATACCTCCTTCTTATACATACCTATACCTATGTATATAGTACTGTAGGGTATATGTGCAATTCCACGTCAGGCGGGCCACTTTTTTGGGTCGTAATCACCGATTTTGATCTCCATCGAGGATTTTGTACTACTCATGGATGTAAGTCTCTGGGCCGAACCAAAAGCCAATATGCGACTCTGTTGTCTTCCTAGCGGAGGTTGAAAAATGCCGTTTTTGCGCGCCAACTTCTCTTCGGCGGCTGATATCTCAGTTGTTTTTGGAGCAAAGTACCGAAGCATATAGTGATTCTTGTAGCTATTTTCACACGCTTTCCGGTGATTATACTGACATCGCTCCCAAACCAAAATTTGGCAGTCAAAAACGGATTCAAAATAAAATTTTCATTTTTCAAATAGTTCGCCCATTTTGAAAATTCTGTTTTTTGTCTCTAAAAATGGTTCGAAGTATCCCCTACATGTACCCGAAGTGGCAAAGTGGGCCTCTTTTCCGATGTTTTTTTATCCAAGTTTTAGTCGATTTTTCCACCATTTTTTTCAGGTTTTTTCAATTTTTTTCCTTTTTTTTGTCAATTTCGTCCCGAACATTTTCCAATTACTAGAAACGAGCTCGTCATGCGGAGAAACTGTTTCAAAAAATTGAAATGCGTGACGAAAAAATTTTTTTATTAGAATAATTCAGATTATATCCAAAAAAAATCAGATAAAAAACCAACGAAAGAACGGCCCACTTTGCCACTTCGGGTACGTGTGGGGGATACCTTGAACCTTATTTAGAGACAAAAAACAGAATTTTCAAAATGGGCGAACTTTTTGAAAAATGAAAATTTTATTTTGAATCCGTTTTTGACTGCCAAATTTTGGTTTGGGAGCGATGTCAGTATAATCACCGGAAAGCGTGTGAAAATAGCTACAAGAATCACTATATACTTTGGTACTTTGCTCCAAAAACAACTGAGATATCAGCCGCCGAAGAGAAGTTGGCGCGCAAAAACGGCCTTTTTCAACCTCCGCTAGGAAGACAACAGAGTCGCATATTGGCTTTTGGTTCGGCCCAGAGACTTACATCCATGAGTAGTACAAAATCCTCGATGGAGATCAAAATCGGTGATTACGACCCAAAAAAGTGGCCCGCCTGACGTGGAATTGCACATATACATGACTGTATCTATATACCTACATTCAAGACTATATTATCATCTCTTGAAATATACCTATATATATACAATACATACATCTATACATATAGGTATATGCATATACCATATAACCCAAGCAAAATGAAAATACAAACGGGTCGTTTACTCCAACGTATAATATATACTTGTTCGTGTACGTATACACCATTCGAGGTATCTACATTACGCAGGTGAGCGAAAAGAAGAAGCAAAGCGGGAAAGAAAAAAGGAGAAAGAATGAAGAAAGAAAGATAAAAAAAAAAACATAAAATAAAAAAAAATTAGAGGATTCTTGAGGCAGAGTTAGGCCGGGGGTGGGAAAGAGGAAGGGGGGGGGGGGGGCAAAAGAGGCGACAGTAGAGGATGGGGGAAGAGGGTTGAGGAGAAAATGGAGAGGAGGGAGAATGGGTGGCCAAATAATAGAGCTGCCCTTAATACCGGCGTCTGCCGGAACATTGGGGGTGGCTGAAGGTAGAAGCAGGGAAAAGAGGATGAGGTGCGGCGCGGAGAGTGAGAGTGAGAGTGAGAGTAAGAGTGAGAGAAGGGCCTCGCGAGGATGGGTTGGGGGAAATGGAATAGAAGGGATGATAACATTTGTATCATATTTAACGCTAGGACGAGCAGGTTAAGGGGTGGAAGACACCCACCCCCTTGCACCCCTCCTCCTTCCCCCCCTCGACATCCCCTTTCCCAATGCTACTGAAATCAATACTACCACAGGTTTGTGTTTACGTAAGTTGCCGATATAAATTTATTATCAAGCGGCTCCTTGTCGTTGGGCTCTCGCGCTTGTCACGGGTCGGTTTCAAACTCCCTCAATATTTTTGCAGGGGTAAAACTCTGGTTAATAAATATATCGTTGAACATGGCACAAGCATCGGGGATGTAATTTTATGGGGAAATGTGGAAGTCGTATACCATTAATTGATCTAATTTCCATATGATCAATGTCTATTAGGCAAGTATGTCAAAAAATGTTGTCAAACATGATATCTTTTTTCATATATTTATATACGATGTGCGATCGATGCCTTACTATATAAGATTTTCTCACCAAACAGAGAAAAGCTATACTAAGTAATTTATACCATTCGGACTGCCATGGGCGTAGGATTTCAGCAATCATGAACTGAATAATGATACGATATCAAAGATAATGTATGAAGTTCCAGTCGATCAATCCTACAAGGTTTTATCAATAGGTATAATGATCGTGGAAACGTCGCAAACTTTATACTTTTTAATAGTTTATCCAGTCCACTATATGTTCGTTTTGTGAATTTTCTTTATAAATGTATACGGGAGCCTCTAGCAATATGCATTTGCAATTTCACAGCTTTTACATTGAGAGAAAGAAATTTCATTACTGAGAGAGATGAAACGTTGCCCCGTTTTGCAACATGAGGCTATAATAATACGTATCGTTATGTATAATGTACGCAATTTTACATCGGAAATACATTTTCCACACTGCGTGCGCAAAGTTCGATTTTGCGCACGCTTCACGCTTCGCGTGCACAAAATTCAACTTAACGCGCGCTGTGTTGAAAAATAAAGTTCGATACACGTGCGAAAGATGATTCTCGACTCGTGTGATTATCACCCTCGCTTCGCTCGGGCGAAAAACTTCACACTCGTCCGAGAACCAACACTTTCGCACTAGTATCGAAAAGTACTATTTCGCGAATTTGTCAAATTAAATTAATTAATTTTTTGAAGGTTCCACTCTTCGGTCAGTATTTCGTTACACGATCATCTGTTTTTCGGTAGTTTTTTTTTTCGCATTTTTTTTGTTCTCCTTATTGAGGTATAAGTTCAATATTTGCCCTAGCCGTGAAAAAGCGGATGAAAAAAAGCCGTCGGTTTAGCCAGAATAAAATTTATCCCTCGGGTTAAATAATAGCTGAGGCTTCGCCAGGCCAGCGTCTATTGGATGTAATTCTTCTTTTCTATTACTAGACAGACAGCTGCCGTTGTTTTATTCATACAGCATGGTTGTAGATATGTACACATGTTCAGACACGCGGATATATACGTATACGTGTGTACAACGACGCTATAGAAGCACAGAGTCTTCTTGCAGAAGCTCCATTCGTCAGCTTCTCTTTACATCTAAAGGCAATTATAAACGTACGTGCCGCCAAGATGAGGAATTTTCTTTTTTGTGTTTGACACGACGTACATACATATATGTAACACATATATAGGTATATGGTATGTAGGTACGTGGTGCTTTATGATTCGGTTTTAACGCTCTTTTTAAACATCATCTTTTTCTTTCTATCTTTTTCAGGAAAGCGATGGTGAAAAAAGTGACCAGGACTTAGTCGTAGACGTCGCCAACGAGGTAAATGTTATTCAGTTTTATACACTCAATCGAAATATAATTATATATATACAACTGTTATGAATTATGAATATGCATCGCCGTACATACTGATGCCGTTGAATCGTATGAGCTTAGAAAATTCGACTTGTTTGCTAGGAGATCACATAACTTTTTCTTTTTTTTTTTCTTCTTTCGAATTATTAATTGAAAATTTGATGCAGAAGGTATATTTACTTTAGAAATTTCCATTTCATCTACTATCACTTTCAATTGATACTTCTCTTCACGAATAACATTAATTTTCATGTTTTGCTACATCCGATCTTTATTGGTTTCAATTTTTGTTATCCTTATTTTCTTCAAATTAGAGAATAGACAAATTTTTGTGATCAATTGTAAGTCATGGTGTAAAAAAGAAAACAAAAACGACATAAATTACTTCAATTTTTCTAATTTTTTCCAAAGTCTTAGCCAGAAGATCGTATATTCGTAAGTATTTTCAATTCCCGGAAATTTCGAAGCATTTATGTGTTTTTATGTATATTGAAGCGATTTCCGAAAAAAGTGAGAAAATGACAAATTTTATTACCTTCCGGTTTTGTAATATTAGATGAAAATCGCATGAGGTCGCTCACAACCTTACGGCATTAGTACCGTTCAGGTGTAGGTACTTATAGGAATTACATCAGAGTTGTAGATAAATAATTAAATATCATATATACACGTTATGTACGTACGTACGTATGTATCTATGTACGTATATGTACGTATACATATTAATTTGATGCCTCTCGGACAAAGGAGCCCGTTTCACCTCACGCTAACGGTGAACACGCAGATCCGAGAGAGAACGGAACTTTGGAGAAACTTGGTGCCCCGGGTCCTGGCGGGGGGCCTTCTTCCGGGACCCCATCCGTAAAGGATAGGCCTCCTTCGAGGAGCGGCAGCTCTTCAGCCCGGAGTACTCCCTCTCTGAAAAGTAAAGATGTAAGATCTTGCGGAGAGCAAGTTCAAATTGGCTTAATTAATTCTCATATTTTCTCTTCTTTAATTGGTGTGTATATTTAATCAAATGCTTTTTTCAATTAACTATGTTTCAATTACATACCTACGCTCGCTCGAACCACGCAACATCATACATATCATATTACATTATTATTATATATATGTATAATATTTTTTAATTTATTTCTCATTACGATCAGATCCCTCCTTTTTTCTTTCTTTTTTTTTTTTGCCAATTTCAACGAAGCTAATTCGTCTCGTTGAGTCATTAAATTCGAACTTGGTCTACCTCTCCGTTATACTTAAGTAGCCTGATAGAAATCATCATGGTTCTTTTATCTATGTCTATTAATTTTTTTTTTCATCTGTTGCCATTTGAACGTAGAAGAACGATAGTAAAAAAAAATTCACGAATGAATAAAGAAAAAGAAGGAAATCTACGTACGTTTCTTCTTTTTTGTTACTCATTCTCGTTTATTTTGATCGCTCGACCGTTGAGGTCGTTACACTCTATATAGTCAATTAGAGCGGTTGGTTTTTTGTCTTTTATTTTTATTTATTTATTTTTTCTAATTTTTGTTATCATGAGTGGTAAATACATTGTGTATTTTTTTCCGGTAATATAGATCGACAAACCGGGCACACCTGGGGCAGGAGCGAGGGGATCTCGCAGTTGTACTCCAACTATGGGGGGCACTCCTGGGCCACTGGCCCCACGGGGTTATCATCCCCCATCATCGCAACAGCAAACCCCACCGCAGGGCTATCAGGGCTTGCCCTCCCGCGGCAATGAGCCACCCCGATCTCCTTCATCTTACAACGACGTGCATTACGCACGACAACCAATGGCAAGTTTCGTTATCCTTATCTTTCATTTATTTTTCCGTTATATATCAATCTCCGTTTATGTGATTTTTATTATCCAAATACTGTGTTTTAACGAAAGACGTTGATTAACGATACGTAAAGTTCAATGCATATGAAGCATTTCATGCTTTCCTACTTCAAAAACCATGAAAACGTGAAAATTTTTTTTTTTGGCAATATGTTTTCTTGAATAATTATTTAGGATATTCACAAAACACATGAATCTCTTCAAAAAAAAAAAAAAAAAGAAAATTCTCGAGTATATTATCATGATTGTAAGAGATGATTTCAATTTTAACATCTTAGGATTTACCATCACCATGATTAAGATTTTAACATCTTTTCTCAATAATTTGAACGTAAATAGAACATTTTTGATTTGGCAAAATTTGGTTGCCAAACGTATCTCAGAAAATTATAGAGAAAAATGTATTTTTTTCTTCAATTTTCAGCACAGATTTGACGGTCACGTTAGAATACCTGCTACTAATGGATTGGGCAACCTTCCTGTCGGCAAACCGTAAGTATTTTTGTAAAATTATGAATAATTCTGACTGAGCACGAAAAAAAAAACATCATTTGAGATGACAAAATTATTTTTGAAATCAGATTTTATGAAATGGGATTCACTGATTAGAATTCGTTATTTTATTTCTGTCTTGGAATGGCAAGAAAGAGAAGAAAGAGAAAATATTTCGTTGATTAATTTGTAACTTGAATTGAAAAACTGAAGATACGTTGAATTAAATATTTCTTATAATTATGATTCTCGAAAAAAAATTGATGTCATGTATTACTTCTTAATGATTACAGCGCATATTCTTTTCACATGAACGGAGAGGGTCAACTCCAGCCGGTACCATTTCCAACAGATGCACTGATAGGTCCTGGAATACCTAGACACGCAAGGCAAATAAACACCCTTACACACGGAGAGGTAGTTTGTGCGGTGACAATATCAAACCCTACAAAATACGTCTATACCGGCGGCAAAGGGTGTGTTAAAGTATGGGACATTGGTCAAGGTGGAAATGGTAGCGTAAAACCAGTATCCCAACTCGACTGTTTACAAAGAGACAATTATATAAGATCAGTCAAGCTTCTGCCTGACGGAAGGACATTAATTGTCGGCGGCGAAGCTAGTCAGCTCAGTATATGGGACTTGGCAAGTCCTACGCCGAGAATTAAAGCCGAATTGACTTCATCAGCACCGGCGTGTTATGCCCTTGCCATTTCGCCGGATTCTAAAGTATGCTTTAGCTGTTGTAGCGATGGAAATATCGCAGTTTGGGATCTTCACAATCAGACTTTGGTCAGACAATTTCAAGGCCATACAGACGGCGCTTCTTGTATCGATATATCCGCCGATGGGACTAAATTGTGGACCGGAGGTCTTGATAATACTGTCAGATCTTGGGACTTGAGGGAAGGGAGACAGCTCCAGCAGCACGACTTTACCTCACAGATATTTTCACTAGGATATTGTCCAACTGGTGAGTGGCTCGCCGTCGGTATGGAGAATTCTAATGTCGAAGTACTACACGCAACTAAACCTGACAAGTATCAACTTCATCTTCACGAGTCTTGCGTACTTTCTTTACGATTCGCTTCCTGCGGTAAATGGTTCGTTTCTACTGGGAAAGACAATTTACTAAACGCATGGCGCACACCGTATGGAGCATCCATATTTCAGGTGGGTATTTTTGATTGTTTAAAGGGAGATTTTTTCCATCTTTTTATACACTTGAATATTATTCATCGACAAACTCCATCTTCCTACACAATTATTTGACTAAATGATATTTTTTCTTCTCCTTGTTCAAAAATGGTATGTGGATGATTGGTTTGTTTTTTTTCTCTGTGATTTCAGTCTAAGGAATTCTCTTCGGTGTTGAGCTGCGACATATCAGCGGACGACAAGTATATCGTAACTGGTTCTGGTGATAAAAAGGCAACGGTATACGAAGTGCTTTATTAAACTCTGTGCTACTTGTATATTTTGAATAAAATAAGAAACGATTGAAAAACAATGAAAAACGCAAAAAAAAAAGGAGAACATAAGAAAAGAAAAGAAAACATTGTCATAGATCTCATGAGATCTTTAGCGAGTACCTTTAATAATTATCAAAGTCATGGGAATGACATTGTACAATACGCAAACGTGACTGTGCAGAGAGATTGAACTCTTTTGAATAATAATCTGCCCCTTGTGTTTGTATAAATGTGTTAATAAGTAATTAGATAGTATATCGTGTGAATGAAGTATAAGCATAAAACAGTGAGACATAGTTGAGTAAGATATTGTTGCGAAAACAAGTATTAAGCGCTAAAGGTAGATATATTACCTTCTAGGTATTTTATTATCCGAAAGCATAAGTAGGTGTGAAACTCTGTACAGAATTGTACATGTTAGTTGTATTTGGTGCGATGTATAGGCTTAATGGAAACAAAAAAAAACAACTAAAAAAAAAAAACAAAAAAAAACAAACTTAAATACTATGCCGTAAAGTAATAACGATGAAAAACATAACAAAAAGAAAGAAAAAAAAACAAAAAAAAAAATCAAATAAAAATACTATTTCTCTACTTTAGCTAGATGGCAAGGATTTGATATGAGACAAGGCGAAATCTTTTTATGAAACTTGGTGCCGCAGTCTTATGTGATGAAATATGATGTTACCGTAAAAATATTTTGCTTTGGCTCAAAACAAAACGAAGAATAAATAAATAAATGAATGAATAAATAATAATTCCTTTTCCAAAAATAAAATTACCAATCATACATAAGTGTCGTTTTATCTATAGTGCAATGAACGGTATATTTATAATTCTATTTATTATCACTAATAGCCTACCAGCTGCTCTAGTGGCCATGTACGTTCTTATAAAGTTAGTACGCCTCTTAAAACTTCCCTTTTCCCCCCCATGCCTAGCAATAATACGTGATGAATAATAACGCCACCATTTTATTTATTATCACAAAAACAAGAAAATGAATAAATAAATAAATAAATAAATAAATGAATGAGTAAATAATTAAATAAACAGTGTCAGTGTTGAATAAACTCATTTATGCCGAGAAAGTAAATAAGAAGATCAAGATTACGATATTATGTAAACGTATGAAAATAAATCTGGTAAACATATTTTCTCATATTTATTACAACATTGTTTATTATCCAGTTAACATCGATCTAACGAAGTTAGCGAACAACCCATGAGATTTGTACCTGATAATTCTCTACCCATCGTACTCTGACGTATACTTTGTTGCCTATATTCAGGCGGTTGAATCGCTCGTACGATTTTAGCCCGCCTAAACATTGACTCAGCCTCCTGCCTCCGCCCAGCGATACACTTTGATATTCAAAATCTAAAATCTAGGACGATGCTATAATTTTATTCGATTTATTTCTGAGCAATAGTTACAAAATTAGCGGGCTTCGTGCCAATATCGTCGGCCGGGGAGTCCAGATTTTCAGCTTACTTCCCAGGAGCGGTTATTATACTATAAAGGTGCCTTTTCATGCGCGGCAGGTTACGAGCTGCAGCTGGAAACTGCAGACGGCTATTTAAGCGAGTCGAATGAGAGACACCTGCTTACGGATACTCAACCTTTTAGCCCTTACAAGCTGCCTGAAAATCCCCACTCTTTCAATAAAGTACAGCTGCGAATCTACCAACAGGGGCTTCCTGCTTCCAGCTGCTGCGGTCGCGTGTCGCTCGCGAGAAGGCGCCCTGAGCTATTCCCTTCTCTATCGATATCGTCCTCGCGGTCACGTGGTAGGCTGGCTGGCCAATGAGAATCCTGCGGCGGTACCACGTGATCGAGAAAATCGAAATGGTGGACGTATCGAGACGCAGGATCCCACACGACAAGTTGAAGGACGATAACTGGGCAAGGGCCTAGTAGAGTAATCATTGTCCTGGGATAATTATTCATTGGATATTCCGTTGCCCTTAGTATAGAATCAAGCCAACAAACTGTGGGGTGTTATTCGACGTAAACAATAGCAAGAAACGATATAACGGTGAAGTGTATTTTGTGTCTCGAGCGAATGGGACGGACCCGGACGGCAACACACGGGGGCTTTTAAGAAGCATGCGTGAGAGACGAGATTTTTGTTGTGCAGCGTATAGCAGTGTTTCTTTGACAAGGAATAATCCCGTAAAATTCACCGAACAATCCGGAAATTGTAAGGTAGATAAAATGCTTTTCATATCAAGTATTCGCCTTGTGATTCGTCCGGTAAATACCGTGCGAAAGTCAACGACAATATCAGATCCAGGCTGGTTCCAAAATAAGATCATAGGCCAGAAAACTGCTGAGTTTGACAAGCCCCGATCTAGCCCAACAAGTTCGCGATTCGAAAAAGTGCGCTGGTCAGAATTGACCCATTCGATAACCCGCATTAACTTACCACTGACGTATCTTCTGTCTACATTTTTTATCGAATGTCACAGCTTATCAGTTCAATACTCGTTATTATCTAGCCCTCAGCCATGATCTTTCTCAAAATATTAGCCACGAACGCTACACGCACACATTTATCATTACCGATTTATTCTTTCTCACCACTCTAACCAATTATTTCATTCGCTTATTCACGCTCAAAAGATCCTTGAACAATTCATTGTTGCAGGGTGATTAAGAACCAGATCTGGTTGACTCAGAAATACGATCAATTGATTTTCCAAGTTCATTTTTATTTTTATTTCTGTTTGTATTTTTTTTGTGTAAATTTCAATTCAATTTTACTAGAAAATATCAAAAAGTTGAAAATCACAACGGGGTGTTTTCCTGAAAGAGATGATCTAAAATAAATTTTGGCGGACCTCCAAAGTGATTCGCACATCATCCACAGAATCATAGAATTATTTTAGAAAATATTCTGTCTGGTAGAGAAAACACTTTATTAAAAATAAAATTCCATCTCAAATTCTTTCCATTCTATAGATTACTCTGGTAATTTTCCTTTTCGCTTTGCAATAAACCTTTTCGCGTGCAACATTTGTTTGTGATCATTTTCGTCACTGTTAATAGGCACTAGTAAGCTTATACAGAAGTTGGACTATTTTACAATTTATTGGTACATTTTTCATCCATGTTCATGTAAACACACTTGGATACCCAACTGTGTGACCGCCATTTATTCAGAAATAATAAATTTTCTTCACAGCTTCAAATCAAACCGTATCGTGTTACTAACCATAAGAGATCGCTTCAATTTATGTAGGTGGTTAAATATTAGAGTTCCTCGTTCGAGCTCCGGGCGACTAGTTCAAGAATAACTGTTTTTATTTTCTGCCAATCGGTGGAAAAGAGTGAAAGTGTTTCTTCCATATTTTCAGCCGGAAGATAAACAGCGTTATTAAGTCCTCTGTACAAAATAGCAGAATTTGTTCAGTCATTTTCACTGCTTTCAATAAATTACTGCATTTTATGCACAAAAAAATTCTAATGATGATACACTTTTGTAACACGTATAAATATTCATTGACCTATTTGTTATTAATGTATTGAATCAATGGCTGGTCAAAGTTAATTCGTTATTTTGTTGTTTCAGGATCGCCATATCTTCGCCACAGAAAAGTCCGCTTCGTCCACCGTATAGATGGGTCAATCTTAACAATTCTACAATTTAGCATCTCAATTAACTCATAGATATTATCCATAATACTCCACACATGACAGTGCTTCTCAAGAATGAGATATTTAAGATATTTTCTTTTGCTTAAGTGGGCAAATTAGGTAGAACGATAGATCCAAATAGCAACAGCAGAACCAGGTTGGATGAAAACTAGACTAAAACACATGGTTTACCAAACAATTTCGAGACTAACGAGTAACTGAAGGAATCCAGTTATTGTACGAATGTTCAATACAGTTGTATCTGCTTGCGAGTGAGACTATTACACAGTCGAAAGACTGTTCAAATTGATTGTTCAAATGCGAATTACAATAGTTGTTAAAAAGCTTGTAACATTAGATCATATCACTGAAACTATTACTCAACTTTGAGA
Source organism: Ametastegia equiseti (assembly GCA_963989295.1). Taxonomy (NCBI): domain Eukaryota; kingdom Metazoa; phylum Arthropoda; class Insecta; order Hymenoptera; family Tenthredinidae; genus Ametastegia; species Ametastegia equiseti. The sequence continues at coordinate 11,230,316 of OZ022393.1, forward strand.
AAAGGATTTGGCAAAAAATTTTGCACACTTTCTTTTAATCGCGAACAAACAACTGGAACAAAGTTTTGCTGAAAATATGAGGCGAGTACTTTGATAATGGGAATAAAAAGATTTGTCGCAGAACGATAACGTTAATTTCTATCGACGAAATATACTCAAAGAAGCAAACTGCTGAAGAAAACAAACCTCAAACTGCCTAAAACAAGATGTTTAAACTGTAAATTTTAAAATATCAAGCACTAGAAGCTTTCGAACAAGATGTGTAAAAGATATTTAATATACTACCAACGCAAGGCGGATACTACGTTGGAGAAAGAAGAGGACGTCATTCTGAAGTTTTTTATGGACGACGGGGGAAGGTCTTATTAGCCCTGATAAGAGCAGGGTGAGTCTATCTCCACAGATTCATACCACATTATGGGATATAAACTTCTATGTAGCTATTGTAATCTAGGTTTGAAATCTTTGCTCAATTGATAGCTGAGCTATTTAATTGATGAATATTTCTTTCGCTCAGGGTTAAATAATGGACACCAACGGTTCGGGAGTGGTGCAAGTATTCGTGGGCCAATGGAGCCCCGAATACGAAGCACTCTCAATAAAAGCTACAAAACAAACATCATCCGCTGAGATAGTAGAGTGCATAATAGAGCGCTTAGGATTCGTCGACGCAACCCATTGCAACAGCTACGAACTTGCCGAAGTTGTTGGTAATTCGGTGGGCCAGGTGTGTAAGGAGAGAAGACTGGGACCGACGGAATGTCCTGTAGCGCTAATGCTACTTTGGCCCAAAAATGCAGCTCAGCAGGAATACTATAGGTTTTATTTACGCAAGAAGCAGCCGGACTACTTGTGGTCTGACAGTAGATTTCCCATGGATCCTCAGCTTCTCAAAGATTATTTCAATAGATTCTTATATCAACCTCGAGATAAGGAATATCCAGATCTTTGCCAACTGCCAGACCTCAACGAACAAACGCTACTAGACAATTTGAGGGCAAGATTTTTAGCTGGGAACATATACACCTACGTCGGGAGCATACTGATCGCTTTAAACCCTTTCAAATTCTATCCAATTTATAATCCAAAGTATGTTAAGCTGTATCAAAACCGAAGATTAGGTCCCGACATACCTCCTCACATATTCGCTATCGCCGATGCGGCTTATCACTGTATGCTCAAAGAAAAGAGGAACCAGTGTATCGTCATTAGCGGGGAAAGCGGCTCAGGCAAAACTGAATCAACCAATTTTTTACTTCATCATTTGACTGCGCTCAGTCAGAAGGGATCCCACGGCAGCGGCGTTGAACAAACTATACTTAGCGCTGGACCAGTTCTCGAAGCTTTTGGCAATGCCAAAACTGCCCACAACAACAACAGTAGCAGATTTGGAAAATTCATCCAAGTCAACTACAAAGAAAACGGAATGGTTCATGGGTCAGTAAATATTAATGTAAAAATAAAATGAAACTAATCTTCACACTATATTGTGATTAGTTCAGTTTCTATAACAATATCGAAATTCAACCAGGGAATTAGAAATATATTGAAAGAGAAACCATATTCGGATCAATGAAATCAGTAAATGTGTTCTGTTTATTATGAATGCAGATAAATAGAAAATTATCTTTTTGCATTAGATTTCTTCAGATCCAAGATGTAAATAAATGGGGTAGCTGTTTGTGTACCTAAATATTTCATACTATGTATTTTGGGTTACAGAGCGGTAGTTCAAAAGTACCTATTAGAGAAATCGCGAATAGTCTCGCAGGGGAAAAACGAAAGAAACTATCATGTCTTCTACTACTTGTTGGCTGGAGCCAGTGAGAAGGAGAGACAAGATCTCCATCTTGGAAGTACCGAACAATATAATTACTTGAATAAAAGCGGATGCTACGGACTTGAGAACATCGACGAAAGACACGAATTTTCCCGGCTCAAACAGTCCATGGAAATGGTTGGATTCACTCCTGAAAAACAGAGACGATTATTCGCTGTTTTGTCCGCCGTTCTCTTACTTGGTAAATAATCCTAAAATAAGTTGATGAATTTATTTCAAAACGTATGGCAATAGTCATTTAACAGAGTCTGCGCTTTCAGTCCTTCCGAGTATTAAGCAATTTCCATTATTTTGAACGACAATTTTCAGGTAATGTGGAATTTCAACCGAGAAAGTCTTATCACCACCACGACGAAGCTGTTGCAGTTAAGAATCCCGAAGTAGTTGCACTTATTTCCGAGTTGCTCAGGGTGAAACAAGACACTTTGCTTGCTGCTCTGACAGCCAAAAGAGCTAGAGCATCTGGAGAAACACTTGTGATCAATTATAGACTACCTGAAGCAATTGCGGCCAGAGATGCAATGGCAAAATGTTTATACGGAGCATTATTCGACTGGATCGTTCTCCAGGTGATGAATAAAATCTCAATTCCTTTAGCTAGAGAGAAATCTTCGATCAACTTGCTGAATCAATCTTTGCACAGTAACAAGCACACTATATTCCTGATTTTGGAGTAATTCCTGGTTATTTTGCTCCGATTCATTTGTTGAGAATATTTTCATTATACTTTTTGACTAATAGTCTTCTATTTCGCAATATCCAGGTGAACCATGCTCTGTTATCGAAGAAGGACACGCTGAGGGATCACCAAGGGAACAGTATCGGCGTTTTGGACATTTTCGGGTTCGAAGACTTCAAGATGTGCAATAGCTTTGAACAACTCTGTATCAACTACGCAAACGAACAATTACAACACTACTTCAACCAGCACGTTTTCCAATACGAACAGCGCGAATATCGCAAACAAGGGATCAGGTGGACGGACATCGGATACAGCGACAATTCAGGCTGTCTTCACCTTATCGAGGGAAAACCCAACGGTCTTTTATGTCTTCTCGACGATCAGTGCAAGTCAGTATCAAATACTTTGTTGTTTTAAATTTGAATATCATGTTGTGAATTTCTTCATTCACATATCTAATTTCGTGTTTGAAATTCGATTTCAGTTTCCCAGGTGCAACGAACGAGACGCTTTTACAGAAATTCAATTCTGTACACAAAGACTCGTCGTTTTACGAAGCTCCTCAACGTCGGGAGGCCGCATTTGTCGTTCGACACTATGCTGGAGCTGTGAAATATCAGGCTGCCAATATGAGAGAAAAGAATTTAGATCTCATGCGACCTGATGGAGTTGTGGGTGTCTTGAAGAATTCATCACTCGCTTTCGTTCGCGAGCTTGTCGGGGCCGATCCTGTCGCTGTTTTCAGATGGGCCATCCTCAGAGCTTTTTTCCGGGCTCATTTTGCTTTTCAGGAAGCAGGCAGAGCCCATAGGCATGGCAGAGGTGAGCTCAATTCAATATTATACATGTTTTCTGGGTTTCGGGAATAATTCTAGTTATTTTAGTTGTTTGCTTGCGTGCAAATGAATAGGATATCGATTTCATTTCATCATTTTTCTTTCCCCCAGCTGATGGAAACAAGTCTTCTGTGCAAAATAGATACAGGACGCCAAATGAAAATTTGATAAGGTAAATAACGATTTTATCATTGATTTTATAATGGCTTACTTGCGTAACAGTATGGAAGTACGAATTGAAAAAATTACTGATAATATTGATGACTTACTACGTGAAATGAATTAAATGAGCTTAACAAGTTTATCCGATTCACTCAACGCTAAATATATATATATATATATTTTAATTGGAGTCTTTTAACGCTAGGAATTTATCACAAGTTTTATCTACCAGGTTCCGGACTTGATGATTTTGATTTCCTCATTTACTAGATGTGTTGTTTGATAAATATATTTACACACATGCTCTGAAAACTCCTTTGCTGGCTATGAAATAGTTTATATGCTAACTTTGAACAGCTTTAATTGTATTTCAAGATAATTATCCTTATATATAAAGTCAATCCAACACTCCTGAGTATTATAATTACATTTTTATGACTACGGAAATTTCTAGTGGAAATCAGGAATACTTGATTCTTATTTTTTATTCATTTTTATGATGAGATGAGCGACATGAACAGATTGGGATTTCAACAAATTAGAATTCTATCAGATAAAATCAATTAGAAAATTCTACATTGCATTTACCTGGGATGTGTTGTCTTTTCTCCCTATAGCCATCTTGTGACGTTATCGGCTGTCAATCTAACTATTAACCGAATAGCGTAAGTGGTCTCATCGATCCACTATCAATGTTTTCTTTAAAAAGTTAGGTCCCATTCGTCACGATTTTCAAATGAATTCACAAATGACAAACAAAAAATATGTAATCGTAGCGATAACTGTATCAGAATTCGTCATAACGATATAAATAACTTGAAACAGAGAGTCGCTGTTTCATATTAAGAATTACATATTTTTATTATATCTTGTGAATTCATCGAGTGACATTAGAAGTCTATGTGTTTAATATTCATATATATACCTCTGTTGCAACATCAATGTTTGTTATAAAATAAGGAATATTCTATTTTGTTAGATGTGATTATGGAATGCAAATGAAAAACCACCGCCACACTATCATACTATCATATTTTATCTTTCCATTCAACTCATTGATTCACATCATTGTCCAGCATGTTTATTATTATTACAATACAAAATCATTTTTTTTTTTTTTAATTTTTATTATTATCATCATTCAGATCAATTCATATTAGCATATCAAACTATATGAATATTTTGATAAAAATTTCTTTCACAAGTTCTCGCCAGCTGAAGGACTTCAGTGGTTCTGAAAATATTGAAACACTATTTATTCTACGATTGCAGAGAGCAAAGAATTTCCGAATTTCTCATTACTTATAGTTGAATTTTTCTTTCCTTGACTTTCACCCTTTATTTAATTACCTCAAACAATTATATTGCCAGTTCAGAAGATGGGTGGTGAAAAATAATTGACCTTATTTAAAGAAATCAAATGGTATTGTCAGAAGCACTGTATTGTCAGAAGAATGGCTAAGCATGAGAGAATTTTTCAGTTCACACAAACATAGTCGTCTACCAAGTTATCAGAAGCAGCGAAGTGTCTGCTTACAACCAGCAGCAACCCCAACTGCGACATTAACACAAAATGAAAACCACGACAGTGTAAACAACAACAACCGGCTATCTTGGCCACAGTTTAGAAACGTAAATCAGATTCAACATGCAACGAATGTCTCTTCGTCGAAGGGTTACTTAATAAAGGGAAGGGAAGATCTGTCCGATGGCCATAATAAGTTCAGGCGGGGCTCTCAGACACCTCTAGAGAAGGTGCTTCCTAAAGACGAAGCAAATGTCATGGAACGCGCTAATCAGATCGTTATGTATGTTATTAATATCGGTAACGAAGTAACTTCTCATGAGAGCTTTTTTTCTATTACTGCGCCGAGTAAATAAAATTGTATAAAACTGTTCTTGGTGAAGGGTTTATCGTTAATTTTTTTTTTATCAATTATAATACACACCCATATTTGTAGATAACTATCAGATATACCCCTAACAAAAATATTTATGCACCTGTAGTTTTGTCTTATACATAATAATATTCACGAATATATCCACAGTCTATGCACATTAAACTTATACCTAATTCATCAAATAAACTCGTAATAAATCGTGATATCACAGTCGTCGTGAAAATCGTTAAATTAAGTTGTTTAACTTCATACATTTGCATCATTACAATATTTTCGTATGCATATAGCATATCGAATAATATTATAGCATATTAACTTTGGTGAAAGACTTCGACTGCTATTTTCATAAGTAACACGGATTAGTTATTTATATGTTCATCATTATCATTATTATTATTACTATTGATCATCACAGTTGGTTTTCTGATTCTTCTTATCATAGCCTCATTCATCCATTCTTCATCTTATCTTCTCATCCACGTTTACATAATCTAGTACAATTGCTGTATGTAGCGGTGATTGGTGCATGCTGTTCATTTTTAATAGAGAATAATCTTCCGTCGTTAGACTTCACATCCTTGTTATTCAATTTCTTAGTATTACAATCACTGTACGTAATTTTTTTTCTAATTGAAATTTCAATTACGACAAATTTGGCTTATGTACTGCATGCTATGTAATAGTATATTTTCTGTCCCAAGATCAATGATCCCAAGTCACAATATCACAATATTAGTATTCATTCTGCACTGATTTATCAACTTTTACAGTGTATTATACTCAGAACTTATCATGCTTGCAATAGTTGTGAAATTAGGTATCATAAAAATTTATAAATACCTTTGGAACATCCTTCACTGTTCTTCACTTTTATACAGACAAAATTGAAACTCGTTTTTTCCAGTAATACTTACTTGTACATTGTGATTTAATAATACGGAAAAAATTTGACTGAAATAATATTTCAGGGACAAGGTTGCTCTGAATATAACAATTATAACTTAACAGCAGTGCCTTCATTAACTGTGTGCTACCTCAGGGCACCTCTATATTGGGAATCTATACGCCTATATGCCTAGACTGCTTGATGAAGTTTATTCTACTTTCTATCATGTATTTACTATCATGTCTAAGCAATCATTAAATAAATCTGAGTTTTGCTTTGGTCTGATTATTAATCGAGAATGTTACATTTTATAGGAAAAACAAATCCTTCCGACCACGGGAGCGAGGGAAAAAAGGCTTAAAGAATCTCCAAACAGTTAAAACACTCGCCGGAAGGACGCAGAGCTATGGCACAGGAGGTGGGCCAGGAAAAGCTAGAAAACAACCAATGACTGTTTCCGCGCAATTTCAACAAAGTCTTCACAGCCTAATGGACACCTTGAACCAGGCTAATCCCTTCTTTATTAGATGCATTAAAAGCAATGCTAATAAGGTCCCAAATAAGTTCGACGAAGAAACTGTCCAGCGGCAGCTTAGGTATACCGGCATGCTAGAGACTGTGAGAATCAGACAAGCTGGCTTTAACGTGAGGCTGGCCTATGAAGAGTTTATCCAGCTTTACCGAATGCTGCTTCCCAAAGGTCTTCTCAGCTCGCAAACAGACGTCAGAGACTTTCTGCTAACGCTTGATCTGAACAGAGATAACTATCAGCTTGGTTCGACTAAAGTGTTTCTCAGAGAGTCGGAAAAAATCAAATTAGACATCGAATTGCATCAGCAAATAATAACCAGCATAACTACCATACAGAAATGGTTCAGGGCTTGTCTTGAAAGAAGAAAGTTCATCAGGCTTAAAAATGCCGCTGTACAAGTACAATCTTTTTGGAGGATGGTCTCCGCTCAGAGATTAGCCCAGAATATCCGCTCACGAATCGATGCTGCTATTCATATTCAAGCTGCCTGGAAGGCTCACAAGCAGTATTCCTGGTTCAAAAAACTCAGAGCCGGCGTAATTGCTTTTCAAGCATTTGTCAGGGGAAATAACGCAAGGAAAGTTTATCGAGAGATGAAACGAAAGAGAGGAATTGTCACTGATATTCTGCTCGACAAGGAACTGCAAAGAAGAAGGCTCGAGAGCGCCGAGGTTATTACGGAGAAGAAATTCAACCAGGAGGCTGCAGACTACAAAGATTCTGCTTTCGAAGAAAAAATACTTTACCCCAGGTTTTCAGACGACGATAATAAGTACGTTATTTTATTCCAATATTTCTGACGCTGCTCTTATTCTCTATAGACTTTGATACATACTTTGCGTATTTTTAGAGCTATTAACGAAGAGCATCTCCCCGCTCAAGCACTGCCCGCTTCTGCAGAGAAACTACTTTCTAATCCACCAAAGAGCACTGAATCTCACGAACGTATTCTACCCCCTCTGAGGTGAGAATTAGGGATGTTTTTTCACTTCTGAAATATACCTAGTTATCAATTGATTAGAATATTCCAAAATACACATTCGTCGCGATGTTCTTTTTTATGCAGATCTTTTGAAACTTTACATAAATTCACTCGTTGATAGTAATTCTTGGATATATTTTGATTAGAATTAACGTTTTTTCAGGATGGAGGATACAAATAAGGAAGCTTTAGTCGTAGATTCAAACATTACATACTGTAAGCGGAAGTTAACACCTAACAAACGTTCTTTGAACGATCCATCTACACCTTTGAAAACGGAAACATATTATGGGGAAGATATGACCGAGCGTAAAGGAAGTCTTGAAAGTTTGGCGAGCCTTAGAAGTTTTGAATCTCAAGTCAGCGCTGATAGTTCCGAGTCTCATTATTCTCAGGAAAACATAGTCAGCGGTAACTTGAACAACAAGCCAGTACCAACCACACGAACGAAACGAGGCGAACCGAATCCTTTAGTCACTGTCAATACCAACTTAATACACGCCAGCAGATCTTCTATTTCAAGCAAAAGAACTGATGGTACATCGACTGGATATAGCGACGGAGAAACTGATGCCGATACACCAAATGCCGTTCAGAGTGCTCCTCCGATGTTTACATCACCGCCAAGATTTCCAGTTATTTATCCTAATTCGAGTTTAACTCATAGTCCTAATGCTGAAATATGGCGGAGACGAACGGACTTTCCTTCAAGCGATTTCAGTGAATATCTCATGCCCATACCACCAAAGTCTGCAGTAACTCGATCTCCAAATGTTTCTCAGTATCAAAATATTACTGAAACATTATTGAATCAAGCGAGGCTAGATCGACTCAACGAAGCTTCAAATTACAACGTCAAACATGAATCGAACGATCGATTTTTCAAAAAGGAAAATGTTTCCAGAGAGCAGAGAAGGCTCAGCGAAAACGTAATGTCTGGCGATCGTTTGGATAGCGTTGTAAAGATGGACCGGTTCAGTTCAAACAAGGACTATCTTCTACGTCGACAAAACTCCGAAGGAGATACTAGCGGTAAATTAGAAATAACGATTGACGACAGTTCTGGGAAGTCTTCATTCAACGCTTCTCTCATCTCCAAGGAAAGAGACGCTGCTATAAAAGAAAAACCAGAACCAGATGTTCCTGTTAGAAGTGCGCGAAGAAATCGGCCTACTAGAGAAGTCCAGTGCCGATCGATGGGCGAAAGCGTTTCAGAATCAAATACAAACGAGGCGAGAAATATCTTCCTCGGCACAATAAAAGAGAGCAATTTGAACAAATCTACCAATGTCTGGGGTAGAACACATGGCTCTAATGAAGCCACTGCCAGATCTGCAACCGACTGGCAGGTCAATAAACTTGAACCAAGTTACAAAGGCCAGGCTGGTAAACGGGTGAGAACAAACGCTGTAACGACACTAGAATTGCATAGGAGAAATTCAGATCCTGCGACTAAAGTTTCTGAGCTTAGTGTGGACAAGAGCTTGGGAACGGACACTAGTCCAAATGACTTGAAGCCTCCTCCTGGGATGGATCTTTTAGAATTTAAAGGCAACCTTCTCATCTTGGCTGGCCATCGATTTAGAAAAGTTGCCAGATACTCAAAGGACGACGTTTGCATATGTTGTAACGAAAAAATGGATGCATTTTTGACACAGGGATACAAATGTGGAGATTGCAAGCAGCTCTATCACGTCAAGTGTATTCAGAACGGCGGAGTGCTCAGAATGCCTTGCGTCTCGCCTAACACTCCGGATAGAAGGAAAAACCGTAAATTGCCTAGGCTGCAGTACGAGGCTGCAAAACAAGCCGCGGTATCGAAATTCAGCTTGACGGGAACCTCCGCTTTCTCCGATAGCACTGACAAGATAATTTCGGATGCCAAGGAACTCGCGCTCATGCAAGACTTCATCACTAAGAAAATTTACAAAATGGAAGGCCAAGAGGAAGGCAAAAAGAAACCCAGCGAGGTTGATCGGGTTTTTAAACAAGCCTTAGGCAAATTCAAGGATGATCTGGTCATAACTTACAGCGTCGCTATCCAGCAAGGGGTAGAAGGAAATATCAAGTACACAGACTTGATAGCAAACTTTTTACACGTTATGGAAACTGTTTGTAAACAAGAAAATACCAGAGAAGATTTCCCCGTTACAATGGGTGTGAACGCCTTCAGAGGATTCATGAACGAGTTCATGACTCTTGTCAAAAACGAAGCCCCTGAAAAGCAGAGCAAAAGCAAACGGAAAAAAGACAAAAAACGGAAACAGGAAGAACCCATACATCATGGAAATCACACCTTCCAATTGACTATCATCAATATTCCAACAGCTTGCGAAGTTTGCACCTCTTTCTTCATGTGGCCAATTGAAAGAGGACTCGTCTGCCAAAGTAAGCACATTGCATTTATTCATTTATCACTTTCATGATTCCAACTTTTTTTCTGTCAGTCTTTATCCTTTGATATAAGTTTATTGAACAGAATCAAGGAGGGCAATGTTTTACTTCCCATTCGCCGAAATCTCTCATATTTGGATTTGGTGGAAATAGAAAAAGAAATAATGCATTTTCTGGAGGGAAAAGTCAGGGAATTTCATTTGAGCTAAATTGTCGCCACCATGCATTTTCCAACTGTGAACCCTGAAATACTGATTCTGTTTACTTACACACGTTTTCTTTTCCAGATTGTAAATTAACTTGCCATAAAAAGTGCTATGGGAAAGCGACAGCGGAATGTGGTAAAGAAGGAACAATACTTGAATTAAATTCGCGTAAAGTGTTCGGAATTCCATTATTCAAGTTGGAATGCGGCGATGGAAAAGTACCTTTAGTCGTAGACAGATTAATAACGACAATAGAATTGCACGGTCTTTACACAGAAGGCATATACAGAAAGAGTGGAGTGAGTTCAAAGGTGAAAGAATTGAAGGTGAAGATGGACGAAGGTGCTTTAGAAAAAGTAGATTTTGAAAATTATCAAGTACACGTTCTTGCTGCGGTGTTGAAAAGCTTCTTCAGAGATATGCCCGAACCATTGCTGACGTTTGAGTACTACGACGATTTTCTCCACGCGGCAAATCTCACCGATCCTCACGACAGAATTTGCACACTTTTTGCCATCCTCAAAAAACTTCCGAAACCAAATTTCGACCTGATGGAACGACTTATTGTTCATCTGGCGAGAGTAGCTCTCCACGAAGTCGACAACAGAATGTCATCATCTGCTCTGGCCATCGTATTTGCCCCTTGTATCTTGAGGACAAACAGAACTTTACCTGCCCAAGATTCGCTGCAAGATGTAGGCAGGCAGACTCGATGTGTCGAGACAATTGTTCAAGAGAAGTTGAGGGTCGTGAGGGCTACTTTAGATGATATTAAAACTCTTGAGTCTGCCAGCCAGTCTGCTACTCATCGACTTTCTAGTCTGAGATCATCAAAGATTTTCAGTCCAGAGGAATTGGGCATCGCAACTCCTAGTGTTTTGGTACGTGGCGGTAGTACCGAGCGTGGAGATGAGGAAGAGGCACTTCTCGTCGGTCATATTCAAGAAATTCAAAAAGAGAAAGCACTTCTTACCCTCACTTTGCCAAGTCTGACCAGAGCTTCGTCTGACGATGATCTTCTCTTGTCAGCTACAGATCTGGACGATGGCTCCCTGGATGACCTGATGCCGCCTCCTGGTGGTAAGTTTCTTTTTCCATCATAAATACTTGATAGATAATTCAAGCGAACGATGACTCAGACTTTTGGGATGGAAAGTATGCAGCTTTAGCTTTCCCACGGTCTTCTATGAGCTAGCATTCTCGATTTAGGTCCTTGTTGTATCCATTCGTTGACGTTATTTCAGTCAAGAGTTATTTGGAATGTTTGTTTCATTTAATTTTCAGATGGTATTCCAAGGAAAAAAATAATCCACAGACAAAGTTCGGCTGATAACGCCTTTCCCACTGTAGTGAATGTTGACGAAGATATGGTAATGGTATGACCAGTGGTTACTGTCCACAGATAACTTCGTTGTTAAGTATACTAGGAGATGTATAAGTATATGATAGAGAATATCGATATTTTGAGAAAAAGATTGGGGCTCTTAGTGTAACTTCTCCGTGGTTCTGCTTTTAATTGTCGTTGGCTAACATTATTGGGAATTTGGTGTTAGTGAAATTGACTTCTTAACGTAGGTTGAGAAATTTGTTGACTCCATTCACGCGCCAAGTCGGTCCTATAAATATTCCAAAAATTCTTAAACCGAGATAGATTTATCTAAAAGGGTATTGAGTATGTTATGTGAGATCTAACAATACTAGTACATCGATAACTAAATGTTTTCCTAACAATTCGTTTCTTTGGCGTACGCATTATGTAATATCAGCTTTACGAGAGGTAATGAAACTTCCTCAATATTATTTGATTATTTAGAATGCATTCCTTGTCAAAAGACTGCCGTTCACAGCTGTTTAGCGATCATTATTTGGGCATTTGATTTTATTTATAATTTCGCTTTATTGTATCTTTTTATCATATTACCTATATATTAACACTATAACCATTATTTTGCATAAGTGTGCCAATGCTTAGTTCAGCTGATTTTTTTTCTCCTAATTTTTTAATATAAAAAAAAAACTGATGTAATAATTTTTTTATTCAAGCAAGTCATTACTTCTTTCATGTTTAGAATATGTACGGAAAAAAAAAGTATTATTTCTATTGCTTCTTTCGGCGTGAATCGAGTTAATTAGGTAGTTACGAGAATAGGGTCAGTAGATAAATAAAAATTTGGTGGATTATTGAAGAAAAAAAACAAACAAAAAAAGAAAAAAAGAAAAAAAAACTATGGAGTTAACAAATAATGCTTGGAAAGTTTTTTTTCTCTCTTTGCCAGTATTATTTTTCCAAGCACCCTAGCCATGTGTGTAGGTTGTACGACGTGAAAAACATACTACATACTTAAATTACTAGAACCAAGGGAGAAAGTTATTCGAAATACTACGAAGTTTGCATAAAGAGGAAGAAAATGAAAGAAAAAGAAAAAAAAAAGAGAAGAATAAACCAAAACATAGTGTGTACCACTGTACATATTATTATACTACTGTTCCATGATATTCTGTTATTATTGTTACATTTATGAAAAATGTTGCCAAGATTATATTTCTACTATTGTCGGTAGGTAAGTTTTTGATACTGCCCTAGGAAGTATCGTTTTACCTATTAGTGAATTCTTTGAATTAACCTTGCGGTTTGTTTTTAAAACTAGTTTTATTTCGTGCCTTTTATGAAGAGACACTCAAGAGGGAGACTGATCAGAACTTTTTTTTTTTTTTCTTCTAAAGAAAGTAATCATTTTATTTTGTTTACTAATGGTCCCCACCATTTCTTCATATTTCAAAAAAATTCTTTTAAAAATGTTTCTCGCGATATTTTCTTCCAATTGACTCATCTTTGTATATTTTTTGTTTTGAGTGTTTAGCGAACGAAAAGAAAAAGAAAAAAAAAGGAAAAAAAAAGGAAATAAAATTGGAGAATAATAGTGGAAAAGTAATCTTTGAAAAAGTTACTCGACGAAAACGCTTGTCGTTTGATTCCATATCAAAGTTAAGTTTTTGATAATTAATTCGGTATAAAGTAATACGTGGTCATATATAGATTGGATATACAATAACGAATACATACACCAATATAAAAAGTGGTGACTGCAACATGATATTATGAAAACCCAGTGTTATTCGATAATCGGGACATAAAAGTAATACCACAGAGTACCGATTTTCAAGCATAATACTTCACTTGGATATTATGTGTTATTCTCTCATGAAACTGGTTTGATATTTTTCCTGTGTGAAAATCTCTAAGGACTCAGCGTACCTTTTAGTGTAATCAAACAGCACTATACAAGTTTTTTAGTCTAAATCACAAAGAAAGAGGCGGCAGGTATGGCTCGTGTTACTAATGGATGTGTGTTATATTGCGTAATGGTAAATTTTTTCCTACAAACAAGGTTGATTCACAAAATCGAATCAAACTTGTGGATCATGGGTAAAGAGATACAATATTCAATTACTGCTTGATCAGACTATTGTAGAATGTGCTAATTGGTAATGCGAGCCTTCAGATTCGGTTAATCTATGTACAATATTGTGTTTAGAGTTCAATTCTGTAAATAACAGGATTATTAATCGTACTAGGATTATGCACTCTTTACTTAAAAGAAAAAAGATGAAGAAAAGAAAGAAAGAAAAAAAGAAAAAGAAAATGTTGTCTGTTCTTCCAAAATCTATTCTATTTAACTACAATGTTGTTACTTTCAGAGGTTTTTAAAAACAAAAAATGAAAAAAAATGAATAAATAAATAATAATAATAATAAAAATAAATAATTAATCATAGTTAACGATAATGAACACAATTTTTATCGAGTTTAATCGACCTTAGTCGACAAAATATTTTAAATCTTTTAGACTATTTTAAAAGTGAACGGATTGGTTCGAATCTTTTATGCTTTATATATTTTAAAGTATGAATATATGAATAACTTGAAGAGATATCAAAAAAAAAAGAGAAGAGAGAGTTGATAAAAAAGTAAGAAAAACAAAACAACAATCTACAAAATTAGATGACTAAAAAGAAAGAAAGAAAGAAAGAAAGAAAAAAAGAAAATATAGAAAGAAACCAATGTAATTGTTATTTTCCTATTATTGCCATGACATCTTGGTGAGCTTGAACAAAAAAAAAAAAAAAATGTTACTATTGAAATTATGGCAAAGAAATTATTTTTAACTTATACCCCCCACAGCACGGTTTTATGACGCACTTGAGTGTTGTACTGTTTCACGGAATTAAAAGTGTACAGTTTAGATTTATATCTAGATATTTGTTGTCAAGGTACGATTATACATATATATAAAAATAACAATAACTAAACATTAATTATTATTAACTAATATATTATGAACACATACGCTTCTATTGTGCATGGTGCTTTCTATGGGTGCCAGGTGCGAGCAGTGATTCTACTTAATAATTTGTTATTATTAAATATAAATTACACATATATTCTATGTCTCCGGATTTTTCCGAATGAAATAATATCGATTAATTTACGTATCCCGAGATATAGAAACCGTGTGTCACAAGTTTAAATGAGTACTGATCCAAAACACTCATGACAATATTGTGTATTCAGTAATCAGACTCATTGCTTGAAAAAAAAAAAAAAAAAAAAAAAACACTTACGTAACAAAGAATGATGATCAAACCTTTTTGTAGTTAAAGACAAGAGGAACAAAATAGGACAAAAAATAACAAATATACAAATTTAAGTCTTTTTATTCATCACACGCAAGGCTCTAGGTGCAAATATATTTCTCTCCAATAGCGTGAATTACAAGTTGTCTTTTTCATTACGAGTTCGATAATTCAGGGCATTGCATACATCGTTTACACAGCCCTCAATCGATGCTCTCAATATTCATGTCATGATATGTCATGCTCAATTTTTGAATTCGAGATGCATTCCCGCGATTTTCATTGCAGAGTCTACCGGCTTGGTCCATCTAAGCCGCGCTTCTACTACTGAAATTTCGTTAATCGCGTTAATTTTTACCATAAAAATTACACGCTTTTATTTTCTTTCATAATCATATACGGCTGCATCGATGTGCCGGAATATACAAATGTGAAATTGAATGAATGAAAGAAGATAAAGTGATGACCAAATGAGTAACTGCGTTGGCAGTAGCAAAAGCACGTTTTAGTCAGCCCTGGCCTCAGCCTCACAAGTCGGGATCCCACTCACTCGCGGAGCGTGAAAGTATCTGGTATTGAAAATGTCCGCATCTCGTGATACTTGGCTCTTTACATTTTTCTCTGAAATATGCTACTCGTCGTAAAAGCACCTTGTAAATCGATACCGCTTGGATTAGTCAGCCGAGGTGTCGCACCAAATCCGTAAACCCTGGAAGTTAATAACGTCAGATCAAATTCTAGATCATAATATAGTGAATTGAATATCGTGTATGACAAAAAAAAAAAAAAAAAAAAACCGAAGTAGCAGGCGTTTACGGAAAATCCTGTACCTAGCAATCCTAGTCCGAGAATATTTTCACTAGAGTTCTTCATTGCACTTCATTACCAATTCATGCAGTGGTTTGAATTAATTAATTTTTAAAAGTGTGTTGTCGAGATCTGCAGGGTTCAAAGCTGAGCGTTCGATGGTCTTGTAATAGATAGAAAATTTAGATGCTTGCATTATATGTCACGTGGCACAAAATCATATCATTAACTTGAATACAAAGATAATTGCGTATCAAATATTATATAGTGTCGTATTATATTTCAGTCTTGTAAAAATTTCTCATTCTGTCTTATACCTTCGGTTAAATTACTTGAGCTTTTTTTTTCTTTTTTCCATTTTTGTTTTTCATTTTCGATGCATATTTCGTCAACTTTCATTGAATGATTTTGTGTTGGTGGCATTCATGCTGCCATCTCATTAAAAAAAAAAAAAAAAAAACCATGTCCACAATGTGCGATAAGCACTCATTTATCATCTTTGTCTAACCCGTAATGGTTGATATTGACAGTGTCCAGATAAAATACAAGAAAGAGAAAAAGAAAAATTGAAAAAAAAAAGAAATATATATATGCCCCGTCAAAACTGAAGCTAGTATAACCACTAAAACGTCGCGATATTATGCTCTTCCCGTTTGTGTCTTGGCATAAATCTAAGCACGATATAATATGTGTATATATGTATGTATATATATATACATATATAGGATATATAGATATACCGTATATAGATATAGAAATAGATATACATACGTATGTATGTATGTATCTATATGCGTGTATATGTATATGTATATATATAATATACTTGTTATTTTTCTTCGATGTATGATGTGAGAATGCGTGTTACCAACATTTAGGTATACATATTATATGTTGAACAACAGACAAAAAAAAAAAAACAAACAAACAAACAAAACAAAATTTATCTATTAAAAAAAACTTATGTTTAATGAAGAAGAAATCTCATTTATATCTATTTTAACGTTTATATCTTAATAATATTATAATAACGTTCAGCCTTTATCTATATGTTATATATATCGTTATTATCTTTTTATCCAACGAGAGAAAGTACTATCGAACTGTCACTTTAGTTTAGTTTAAAGTAAAAATAAAAAAAAACAATACAAAAAAAATAACAAAAATAATAATAATAGTAATATTAATAATAATAATAATAATAACAATAACAATAACAATAGCAATTTTAAGCAACGTTTTAACGGCATTTATTATTTTTATGATTCTTTATAATGGTACACCGTGTGAATAAAAAAGTCCGTTGGCGGAGATTCTAAGCTGACGTTGGAGTTCGCGATATACGTGAATATAAATTCGGGATTATTGATTTTAAAGGATTTTCTCTTCTGGTATGGATTGATATGCAAACTCCTTTTTCTAACGTCGGCTCTCTGCTCCGGATATTCATTAACATTCGTATTGGCGATGTAACTTACTTTTTATCCACTCCACGTCTCATTTCTGTAAATGGATATGCTCTGCCTGTCATTTACCTTGCGACAAACGAACAAGCAATACTATGAAACAGTAAATAGAAAAAACAAAAGCGAGAAAAACAAAAAATGAACGAAATGATTTACGCGCTCGACCGAAAGACTTCTCTTTCTGAACACTTTCTTATGTAACGTATTAAGTATGATAAGTACATAATTCGCACGGTATTGTCAATATTTTTTTTCTATCGGAGTTTCTAGTGCTGATTTTTTCAAATACATACCTATATTCATATATGTCTCATATGGTCATTTCTATAAACGAACACGATATATAGTTACATAAAATCGTAGATCCGGATTATATGATCTGATGAAAAATCTGCGCTTTTGACTCTGATAAAACAAGGAAGCATTTTGGTGCCAGATCACCATATTATTATTTACGTCTTATTCTTAAAAAAAAAAAATATATATATATATATATAATTTTTTTTCTTTTTTTTTATCGTGAGGTTGCGTAACGTGAGTGTGCGTGAGTGCGTGAGTGTGATTCTCCGTGATTGCCTGTAATTTTATATTATATTCGTAAGGCAAAAAATATTATGTACAGCATACCTGATATTAATAATAAGTACCTACCTATATATTAAACGGCATGTGTTTTACTTATAAATATATACAGGGAGAATTCGTGCCGTCCGAACAGATCGAACCGCGTTGAGGCGGCCGCGCGTCAAATTCGGCAATTGTTTCAACAGTTTTCTGATCCTTGATTGGCTGTTTCTTGAAAACAATTGCCGTTTCTGGACTCGTGGCCGCCTCAACGCGGTTCGATCTGTTCGGACGGCACGAATTCACCCTGTATATACAAGTCTGAAAATATATCCCGCTTCTATATCACATAGCATGCTGAATTCTAAACTCGTTATGATTGACAAGCCATAATTAATTGCGGTAAAAACATTACGTGATTAGCTCTGGCTTGAAATTTCCATTTATCGCGATATGTAATCACCTAAAGTAGTGTAACGTAATCGCGAAAGTGTTAGCTGCAATCTGGCTTTATAATCTACACATTTCCATAGACTTAATTCATCATCGTAGATAACACTGGACTACTGGCCGGAGTTACAAAAGTTCACATCGGTTATACCCGAGTTCATAAATTCATAGTTGTCACAGTTTCATACACGACACTACTTACTCAATCAGCTTTGAATCTTCAATTACATATGTTTTGATTCATTATGCAAAAATATTATCAATAGGAATGAATGTTTGAAAATATTTTTCGACTACCAGAAGTGAAAAAAAAAGAGGTAAATATTAAATAATTCATTCAAGTCTCATTGTTATCGATTAATTCGATTGAGAGTCTGCTAATATATTTTCGTTAGACTTATGGCTCGTGAATATCGTTGTACCGTAACAATTTTATTTAAAGATTCATAAATCAACTTGACTGGCTAGTGGATGGTGGGGCCATTTTTTGTTCTTTTATTTTATTGGGTCAGACTAGAATTCGCAAAATAATACCAATTTTATTGTAGGACGAATTTTGCCCTCAGTAATAAATTAGCTAGTTGAAAAGGCCGATCTATCCTCATTACCATTTTGATCATCTTCGAACGTTGAGCTAAACGTTTTATAATTGATATCTAAATGAACTCGGTAGAATAGCGGATTTGCGTAACAAAGGAACTGTGAGTGTCTCATCTCTCTACTCATACGCCAATTAAGCCTCAATTTCGCGAATCGAGGAACGTTGGTGAAGTTCCATGCAAAAAAACAGCTAACCACTTTCCCGAGGGACCCGCTTCCATATACATCTGCAAACGTATATAGCTCGTAACTCGTTCGCCCACATCGTGAGGTGTAAAAAAAAAAGGAACAAAAAATACGTAGAATTGCAAACAAGAACCCTTTTTGTCTCTAGTTTTGTTTCTCATTTAATGCGAGATGCATACGCGATCAGCACCCTATCACACACGTTGATCACGCTGACGTTATAAAATGTATCCGTAGATACGGAAATAGACCCAATCCTCACAACGAGTAGTTAGTCTATTTACTTTTACAACTCCAAGAGTGGATTTCTTTCATTAGAGTAGCACAGTCACAGAGATCGCCCATTGACCCGTATCTATATCGTCCATAATTATGGCCAATCATGAAAGCCCCGCTACTGTACGGGTCGGTTAGAGGCTATGATAGCGCTCGAGTCGGTGACTCTGTGCCGTATAAAAGAATCCTCAAATTTTCGACTACTATATAACCTACTAGTATGGGATATCGTTGTGCAAGATGGGAATCGATGGCTTGTGTCTGTCGGGGTGTATGAGCGCAGGCGCACCTCTAATTCGGCGGCGGTCGATAGGGCAAACAGACACCCCTAGTTGAACCGGTTTATACCGACGCGTGAGTGTGAGGAAGAGGTGAATAGATGAAGATCGAGAAAGACACCCCCGTCGTCGGGTAGAAGTACACCTACGAGTCCCGCGGCGCATCCGATTCTATTCTACTACATGCCGTACCTAGTACCTACCACATGTATACCTACTCAGACGAATCTCGGTATCGCATAGTTGAAAATGCCCGTGCATTTACCGCCGCGAGATATATTAATTACAAAACGTCATTAGGTTACTTGTATACTCGTCGTTCCTGGCTTTACTGCACATGAGCCCAAGTTATATAGGTACCCGGCTCTTGGTCATTA
This sequence comes from Ametastegia equiseti, assembly GCA_963989295.1. Taxonomy (NCBI): domain Eukaryota; kingdom Metazoa; phylum Arthropoda; class Insecta; order Hymenoptera; family Tenthredinidae; genus Ametastegia; species Ametastegia equiseti. The sequence goes on from OZ022393.1 coordinate 11,250,375, forward strand.
GCCAGTTCATTCGACGTCCGCTAAACTGTTACACACCGCACAGTTGAGAAACTCTTCGCATTTACTATACATACAGGGTGTAACAAAACCTGCGGACCATCACTATACGGTCGGATTCCTTGTTGAAAATAAAAAATACACCTTTTTACAAAAATCTCCTCCGACGCCTAGTGCAGACACTATAGAGCCGTAATAAGGACGCACCAATCAGAGATCAGCTTCGGAAATTTATAGCAGAATTCGCCATACCGCGTTGGAAAATGTTGACGATAGCTATAGCTATTTCGCTATACTTTCTAAAGCTGATCTTTGATTGGTGCGGCCTTATCGCCGCTAACGTCTAATCTAGGCATCGGAGGAAATTTTTGTAAAAAAAAACGTATTTTTGATTTCTAATAAGAAATCTTACCACGTAGAGATGGTCCGCGAGTTTTGTTACATCCTGTATACGCAATGGGCTGATATACGTAGCACAGCAGTTTAATTTATGGAGGTCCTGTTGTCAGTGACAAATCGATGCTTTTTATAGAAACTGTTTTCTCCTTTGACTCCTTGCGCCGGTAGACTTTGCTTGATGTATGTGTTACTATTAATTGCTATCGAATTTGGCTTGGGAACTGTCTAGCCGTGTTTGACAGCCGTGTAAATAATAGACTTTTCTTTAGTTTTATTCGATTTGTAATCCCCGTTCGCGGAGCTCTGCAAGTCTCTGGGTATATAGGCGGTAAAAATTGGCATCACGTAGAGTCAATTGATTAAACACGTGCAACGTGATTGTTCAGCGGAAAGAAAAGCCGGGCATTACCAGTCGGCTGATTGGTACTTCCAAGGTTATTCAAGGTGACAACTAATCGGACGGAATAACGCACTATAGGATAGGGAATGGCAAAAGGTATTACTTTCAGCTCGTCAAGACCCTCGAGCTGATCCAAATCAAGGATATTACCAGGGATAAGAGACAAGTGATAAGGACCCGGGGCGGAACGGGCGGGGGTTTAGTCGGCGAATAACCGACAGGGGTTGTCTCAATGAGGTGAAAGTAAATCGGAAGTCGGACGAGTTATCGAGCTACACTATCGTCGATTCAGAACGGCGAATAAGGCTCGTTATATCTTTTGCGAAAACGTCAGTTAAACGAAATTGCGAATTTTGCCCGAGTTCTCCTTTATATACTTTACCGGCCCTTCCACCTTTAACCAATCCGTCTATACGCAGAGACATAGACACAGTATAAATCGCGTGTACGAGTCAAATGAGGAGCGTATAACTTTGACTGAACGAAGAACATCGGGCTAAATCTTTCTTCTTTATGTGTATTTGATTTTATCTCATTTCCTCGTCCTTTCCGCCATCCCGCTTTTTTTCCCCTCTATTCATTCTTCCCTCTTTTCCGGGGAGAAGATATTCCCGTTACGATGATTCGACGGAGTCAATAAGTCGCTGGCATAGGGTGAAATAATAGCCGCATTGTGGTCAATGGGTAGTGGTGCGTGTCGGTGTAAGGTAGTAAGTAAGTCGCGGTCTTGGGAAATGCAAATCTTGTAGAAACTCAATTAGTAAGAAACCCGCAGACGTGGAGGGGGCAAGCTCGAATTTTCTAGCACTCTAATTGCGATTGCCCGTTCTGATTTCATCTTTACGCAGACGGTTTTAATTAGATCATCAAGTAAATCGCTATCAACCGTTCACCGCCCGGGCCTTGAAGACGTTCTGCCCAGTTATCTAGAACCATATTACGTATATATGTATACTGGTATACCTATGTGCCTATATACTTATATTAACTTGACCCACGGTGGTTTCGGGTTTACCCAATTTTTGCCACAATTTGGGGTAAAACAGCTAATACCGAACGTGTGCAACCCTTCCGAAGGATCTTCAGATCGTGGGGTCCGCGTCTGGGCATCCCCGATTTTTCTTCTCCTGACATCATTGCCATACTCTATAGATGTGCACTGGGGTGGTATGGAGGATACCCGCGTCAAGAGAACTCCGAAGTACTTCGGAACGAGAAACGAGGATTGATTTCAATTTAGGTAGGTATATATATACCTATGACTAGAGTGACCGAATGAGGATCACCGAGTTTCCGGGCGAGGCACGGAAACGGGAATGGAAATGGGAACTGGAACGGGAACGGGTAGACGACTCTGGAGGCGATCACAGATGGTCGTCACCGACGCAACTGCCCGAAATATACGACCCAGCTCTATGTAGCTCTACGGGCATATCCTGGCAAAAGTTTAACTCAGTTTAGTAACCAGGAGCAACGGGTGTGTCACACGACCTACGTGCATGTTCCCCCGGTCGAGCCCGACGCCGCGGACGTGATCTCGACGCTTACTCCTGGATGTTGCCTCGAGTCGATTCGTTACCGACTATACCCTAGGCTTGAGACACCCTGAGGAAACCCTAGTGCGTTATTGCGTGCCTACCCATCCAACAGCCGTGACTTCAAGGGATGACCCATGGCCGTCCCAACGTCCATTGTGGCGAATATCACCTCCGAGATAATATCAAGCTCAAGGGTTAAATTGTATCCAATTTCAAGCGTACCTATTCTTTTTTTTTTTTTTTTTTTTTTCCGCCAAGATACGAATATCCCGCTTATAGGTGTTAAATGCGAAATTGCCGATAGTGCGGTTTGCAGATCAACGTCTTGACGATGGATCTAATACACAGATCTAGGATTTTGGTGAGTAAAACGTGTGCCCTGAAGTAGGTATATATATAATGTGGTGTGGCGTAAAATTTCCATTGGAAAAATGCATTGCGATCCGTGTATCACGGCTGCCCCATTCTTGAATAGAATTGGCAGCCCCGGGCTTTGATCCAATCGGGTATTCATTCCTGAGGGAAATCTCCTTGTGTTCTCCCCGTTTAAAGGTTTTCGTGTAAAGCCGGATCAAGGGAGGGTGGTGGTGGTTGACTCAACCGGCGTCTTTTCTCAGCGCCTTTGCCTATATGCCTCGTTAAAACGCGAGGATATCTCGACTGCCTGCAGGTGGTTATATACCAGTTTCCCTTAACATCGTCGAATACCTTTGCCTCGAGATCAAATACTTCGGTTACGAAAGGTAGACGCGGGAGACGGGTAAAAATAAACAACCTGCAAACTGCATAGCATTAAACCCCAGCCAACTCCTTCATTCGCGACAGCTGTCTACCTTCCTTGTAAGTACTACATACCTACTTGCCTACGTGTGTGCAGTACTATAACTTTAGCACTTAGTACAAGTACGCCGGTCCCTCCTTCCGCGTACCTACATCTCCTTCCCTGTACCTATACAAGCCGTTAAGAGGTATATATGCGACATCCTATGGTTTCGGTGGTGGTAGGTATAACTAGAGGTAATACCAAGCACCTACCTACACCTTACCATGGTCGTAGAATAGTGGCCTAGGTAGTATACCCGCTGGTACTAGGTACCTACTAGCTACTACCACCACTAGCAAGACTACGCCTCAACTCGGGTTCTACTACCACTATAAGGAGTACGTCTAGTTCTAGTGGTACAACGACCGACCGTCGTGGTCATACCAGGACTACGGTTCTCTCGACTGGCGCCTCGTCTCTCGCCTTGTCTCGCCTTGTCGCCCGCGCGCCTTACTCTCCAGCCTGGCTTTGCCCGAGGCTGTAATTAGTTTGAAGTTCGGAGCTTTGCCTGCCTGCCTACCTGCCTACCTACCTACCTACCTACCCACCACCCTGCCTGCCTTGCCTGCCTTGCCTGGCTGGTTGGCCTCTGTCGTTTGCCGCCCCTACGTCGCCTGCACCCCTACGCCACCCCCGAAGGACGGTAGCCAAGCGGTCCTCGGGACATCCTCTCAACCTTCCCTGGCTGCTATATGTGCTGGTATACATACCCGAGTACATACGAGCGTTTCGTAACGACTGTCGAACACGTCGAGTGACCGACGTTCACTAATTACCGACGAGATGTCAGAGAAATATGATATACTCTTGGAACTTTTTACGAGAAAGGATCGATCATGTTTTTCTCTCTAGCGTCTTTTTTTTTTACAAGTCTTGTTAGTTCTTGATAGTTTTTTTTTTTTTTATTCCGAATTCTTACTCGCCAATCATATATACATTAACGTCGTAATGCTGAATCGGATGAAAGTAGTATAAGGTGAAGAAAAGTTTGTATTTTAAAATCTCGTTACGAATTTATTGTTCAACTTTTGCGGGTGTAACGACCGCGTTATATGCTCACAACGGGATTAATCCTCCTCCTCCTTCTGATTCTCGTCCCCCCCCCCCCCCCCCTGCCATTCCCTACAGGGTAAAATTGTTTCCGACATGATCCGCGGCCACAACGCGTAGGGAGGTGACATCTTTTACTACTATAACGGGTAAAGTGAAGTGTCAGGGCGGACGAAGGGGTGTAAAATTGTTCGCAAGTCCGACGGTGACCACATCCGTGACGACGAAACGTCGCGGCCTCGTGAACCGTGAACCGTGAACCGTGAACCGTGAACCCTTCCTAAGATATCGTGATACGGGGCCCGATATTGCTGACCTTATACTTTCCGCGCAATAAAACGGAAAATCAATGCATCGACGTCGTAATATTTTCTACGGGGAAGGATATACCGGATCATATAAAACACACGAGGGCGGAAAATGGCAGGGCGATCCCCCCGGCCGTGACCGACGAACGACTTGTCTGTCTGTTCATCACGGTTTGTCTCTCCTTTACCCGCAGGGGGTAAGATTTGAAATTAAAAACGTTCGAATATATAATACTCGACCGTCTCAACGCCTCGGGGTGTTCCGGACATATAAGCTCTGCGGGATGTGCTTGGGTTGTTGAAATTAAAAACGCGTTGTATTATTGCGAATTTCCGGGACTTTGAACCGCAAAAGGTAAAGGCGGCGTTCGAGCGCAATAAGAAATTTCCGTTAAAACGTATATTACGTACTCAACAGGCGTTGGAAGGGAAAGGAAGGAATATTGGTAAGGTAAGGTAAGGGAACGGAATGGAACGGAATGAGGTTTTCTTCATTGTGTATACAGTATATATATGTATGTATAGGTATACATATTTATTCCGTCGATTTTTATGGAGAGTTTGGTCGGCCTACATTGGCTGGGAAGTAGCGAAAGCTAAAAGGTTTCGTCGCGAGAATAATAGGCAACCGCAAATCTGTATCCATTTTATTCCAATTCTATATATTGATCTCCGAAAACCAGTCCGTAGTACATACATATAGCATAGCAGCGTAAGCCCGATGCGTGAATAAGCCAAGATATACTCTCTTCGGCTGAGTACAAGACTCAAGAAGGTAATATCAGCCTGTTCAAATATGGAAACAATAAATAATAAATCCATTGCGAACCCGGTATCATTAGGGCCAACTGTTCGCCAACCTGCCGGGCGAGTATATAGCTATGGTAAAACTTTGCAAGGCTAAACTTTCCTCCTCTCAGCTCCTCCAGATAAGCCAAATTGATGTCAAAATTACAAGTTCCTTAGGCTTATAACACTGCGGATATATCATACACACTTTGGTATGTATGCATACATATACAATTTCGTAAGTATATAGATATACATATATATACGCGTATACCTATACCGCGTCTACGTTTTCGCGGTGCGGAATTCTCGAATTTCCCAAGCAGCACGTTGAACGAGAATACGTTTATGCTTTGGGAATCGTAGAAGGTTCGACGTGCGGATTTTAAATTCAGATATTTCAAAAGCTATTTCAGTATTCGGGAGAGTGAGAGATCGAACTTCAAGACTGGTTAGCTTGACTCGTGATTCGTCAGTGCGGATAAAACGTTGGTTTATCTTCAATCTAAAGCGAATTAACACCGTATACTTTTATCCATATAGTCTCGTGGGAGGTTCGCCGAGCGTTGGCACGAAGCTTATGGATTATATTATGCATAGTGCATAATATGGGATAAAAGCGAACCGTGCGACATCAATTGTTCGTCAGCTTATCTATAATCTAACGGTGAATTACCGACCCTGCAGTTCTAATTATCTTTATCGCGATGGACGCGGAAACGAGGGATAAAATCGCCGCGGTTAAAGTTAGCGTTAAAGTTAATACGTTCACTCAACGAAACGTCAGATCGCGTGGACAACGCGGCACTCGGGGTGGCTGGGTATCGATAAATTGGCAGAGAATCGGAATAGAATTTATACCGCTATTCAATCTAAGATGTCCTTGGAAATCCTTGTTCCAGAGACGGCAGGCAGGAACGGCTAGTAACAATTTACTGTGGCGCGTATGTTCGAGACAAACAGTAAATATTAAGTTATAAGCTCTACCTCGCCGGAATTTGGTATCGGGTAAATTTTGGTTACACAACGCCACTTGGCCGACAAACAGTCGCGGTTGTTGAACGCGATCTTTGATCTCCACACTTGCAGCAGCAGCAGTAGTAGTAGGCAGGCATGGGCCGAAAAATCGATAGCCGACTCTTGAATGTGGTATTCTGCAATCATCTGTAATATAAAGTTAACCTGATTGCAGCCGCAACGGAACATGCACGAATAGGTACACAACTGAATCTGAATCAATCTGACCTCACGCAATCCTCTGCGGATATGCCGGTTTGAACATTGAATTAATCGTATAAAAGAATGACGGCCCTCAGGGGTTCTGCATATCTCGCGTGTTTTAAACTCAAGAGTATACTCCTATAAGTCAGCTCAGGTGCGGGATCCCGGCGATCTTTTACAGGTGCTACGTCGGGCGGAATTACTCCTCTCTTCCGGCGAAGAGTGAAATTTGAAAAATGAAAGGTGAGGCTTTCCGAGTATAAAGTATATACCCTATACATAGGTATACCCTTGGTATGTATCAGAGAAAATTCCCACGAGAAATCGGAGCCTCTAGTCCAGCCTGTTCTACGGGGCAAACCCTTTGTATGTACAATCTATGGAAATCTGACGACATTATTCATCGACAAGTCAACATTTTCAGTTCTCCATAGCCCGAGCTGGAAAGAGAAGAGGTAAAGCTTCTTCTGGAGAGACTAACGCGTATAGAAGTAGAAATCGTAGCGTATTACTTTTCCAAGCAACCCGCGCGCGATCCGAGAACCCTGGAGAAGTTGGCTGCCAATATTTACGTATCTTGAAACCGTTCGGGCAAACCTTAGCACTGTCTGCTACTGCTGCAGGTTGTAACAACAATCGACGATTTACTTCAGCCAAGATAGCAACGTGTTCGTCCTACATTCAGTTGAGGAACAATGGGCTCCTGATTCCCGGTAGAATTCTGTGCTTCTTCTTTTTATGCTTAAAATTAGCCTCTCTTCAAAGCTGCAGCACAAGACTTGCAGACTTTCTATACCTACTCTTCCGAGATTTTCGGCCCAGTCATAAGCAGAGATTCCGGAACCGAGCTTTTTCGTTGGCTTCAGAATTGCGGGTCATTGAGGAAGGCCCGATTATATCCACGGGTCTTTCGCCGTGTGGCTATGGCCGTCCTTTAGGCGTCAGTGGGTTCAGAATTGAAGCGGCTGACCAGCCAGGCGCTTGTATCACTTAACGCTGAGCGGGCGTCGAGTGCCAGAGCACTCATTTCAAAAGCACTCCTAAGGCTTTGAACCGGCTTTACTGGAAGCGTGATTTTACGGGGCTCCAAGGTGTAATTGACTTTTTAATTTCAGAGACGTTCAGAAGTTCGGTGCATAAGTTAGACTTTTCCAGCTATACGAATCTCGTTAAGATTCTTCTTTTATTTCTTCGGGTGTCGTTATCCAACGTGTATAATCAACGTCAATCCTATGGCGTACGTTGTTTCAAACAAGAAAATACCTTACGACTCTTTTAACTTTTCCTCTAAATAGAGATGGATCGCGATCATTTTGGCAAATCGGATTTCATTGTAGCTAGAGAATAATGTTTTTTAACAGCATAAGTCTATTATGACTAGGAAGCGCCACTATTCGCCTCTCTTTACACGAAACCGACACGGAAAAAAATGTCGCTTTCACATTCTGACAGTCGGACGTATCGTCCTTAATGGCCGACGTATAGTACCTACCTACGTTGCCTCGGGCTAGGCAACAATGACGTTACAAGTTACGTGTAAACTTTTGAAATATTTTTCCGTACTATGCTTCGTTATTGAGAATGGAATTGCCAGGGAGCGCGAATGGCGGATGGGTTTTAATTCTAGATGTACAAAATGCTCGCAATATTCAAGCGAAAATTGTTTTGAATAAACCAAACATTCTACGATCTTGCGATAATTAGTAAGCGCTCGGTCCCACCCCGAGCACACAGGAATAAGGAAGACAAAAAGAAAGAAAGAGAGAAAAATAGAGAGAATGAAATTTTCAGGAATCACTACGATATAATGAAAAGGCGTGAGGTATAATAACACAGCGACAGAGCTTTTCGCCGGGTTATATCGACTATCTATTGTAGAACGTTCCTATGTATCAGCGGAAAAATCCAATTGCAGACGTGAACCGCGGTGCGGGGGAGAGCTGCGGAGACGCGAGGCAATAAAAACAGCTAAGATAGATTTTGCGCGGCGTAGCGTACCGTTCGATAGACCGCGATAACGCTGAATCTTAATGACAAACGAGCAGTATCTTGGGGCTGAAAAGGTACAAAGGCACGCGGCCTGTAAATTTTGCTCGAAAAGCGTGCTCCGGGTCTTACCCTCTCTTTTACTCGCAGAGCCTCTCTCTGCTGCTGGCTCACCATTGAACCCATCCCATTCCAAAAACAACGTCAAACGGGCAGGGGGTTTCTCCAACCGAACCTAAAGAACGAGCATCGCATTCGGGATATAAAGGTGTGCGCACACCTGAGGGTGTTAAAGCTCCCCAGAGATACAGGATGGCCTGCACGGTCTACCGCTTCGCGGACGCGGCAGCAACTGGGTCAGGAAAACGACCGGTTTTGTTCGATTTTTTATTTACGCCTCGGGGGAACGCTGCCATCGCCTGTATCGTGACGAGGGTTTCTCTATTTCTCTTTCTCTCTCTATCTTTCAATATAGAATACAGATATACACCGAGGTATATACGTATTTGATTTTGACCCAAAATTTAATATCAGCTGTGAAAGTTACGACGTATAGGTAGCAGGTAGTCGGCTAGTATGTAGGTACGTATCGTGTTGACGGTTAACGATTTTGGTCCATGAAGTACAAAACTCTTCTTATCGGGAACCGCGGGCGAGCGTGAACGCGGCCAGCATGGCAGATTGCTGGCCTTTGTCGACTGTACAGGATTCAGGGTCGATCGGAAGTAATCCATTCCGAAGTACGTGCACCTTAGAGTTCGTCTATACTAACGTCCCTAACAATGCTAAAAGAAAGAGAGAAAAACAAAAAAAATCAAGTAAAATGACAAAAGAAAAAGAAGACGAAAGTACGTAAGAGGCGAAACTCCTACATCAACGACCCACCTTCGTCTTGATTCAAAGTTTCCACTCGCTTCTAGTGTATACGTATGTATGTACATACTACGTACGTGTAAACATATTTTTTTTTTCTGTCTGATACTTTGGAAATTCGCAAAGTTTACGCCGTGGGAAGTTGAAGAACTGGTTGTGTTTCGTTTCTTATCGCATTTGATAGACTCATTTGCAAGTGACAAATATTTGGCACGGTACGGTGTGCGGAGCGTTGATTTGGCTGCTTTGTCACGTGCCAGCTAGTTCGGAACACGCGGCGGCCTGAAATGCCTGAGGATATTTTATTTAACACTTATAACTGCCCCCCGGCTTGGCGGTTTTATTCAATGTAATATTATTATTTGTCTCGGGATGCAGCTGCGGTTAAAATTTACATTGGGAGTTTATCGTATCATGGCGAGCGTTGAATACGGGATGAAAATATCTTTGTCCTGTACGCGGGAAAGCTTCGGAGTAAATTTTATACGCTACGTCATTAATATGCAATATATACACATTTTCAATTCAGTAAAATTCATCTGCGGTTCAATTGAGGTCGAGGGAGTAATCTCGGGTTTGGCGTCCAATCAGCCGTGTTTTTGCACGTTTTACTGAAACGTAAATCAGAAGTTTGACGACGTCGCGTCTAAACCACCTACCTACCAACAGCTTCCGTCGATTTTCATGCCAGGGACTCACTTCACCCTTGGTATGGATATACATATAGGTGGTATATTTGAGATACCGCGAGAAAGCTGCAAAAATAAGTTTCGAGACGTGCGCTTCTCCTCGGTGGCTCTGAAAGCTAATCTCCGAACTCGAATCTGCTCGGGAGATTTATAGATTCCAACCTATCTAAAGGATAATATCGACTGAAAATAATTTCCGGATAATCCAACGTCGTTCTTCTAGAGCTACCAATTTCACGACTTGTTAGGATTCCATTTTCCATCTTCCACTTTTGCTCCCTCCGTGCTCGTTTCTCCTTTCTCGTTTCTCTCCTGGTGATTAAATTGAGAGGCTATCCCCCTAATTGCCCTATTGGGATGCTGCAAGACGATAGCTTTCCTGTATCTATATCTACCGAACGATAAAATACGGCTCTTATAACAATTTAGAAGTATGCCGCGTATATGTAGGATAGACGCCAGTTCGTATATGTGCCACTCCCGCGGCATACATACATATATACATACATAGCTGCACTTTAATCTGTTCCTGTCTAATCGAGCGAGATGGAATCTGCACCGAGTGTAAAATGAAATGAAGCTATATTTTTACATGACCTAACTGAATACGTACGTACAGAAATTGTTCGCGGTATAAATTCCGAATGACTTTTTGACGTTGGAACTGAAAAGTTTTGGTATAATTATAATTATCCAAGGCACCACTAGTATACGTTGCTGAATTTGAAAATGATCATCCGAAGGGCGTATTAGAAGCTGAAGTTATCCACTTGTGCGTATATATAGTATATAATATAGGGGGAAGGTTATACGGGGGAGAGAATATTTCTCTGCTCTTTCGGAGCTTTACGATGGAACGTTTCTTGCGAACTTTCGTTATTCTTGGGAAAGGATAGAGAATTTTTCATACTTTATCCTGGTACGTGTGTAGAAACTTGAGCAATAACGGAATTCTTTGTTTACAAGGTGAAGCGAATTTTGACGATTTTCTAAATCTCCCAATTTTCGTCTCGTCTAGTTTTATAAGCGGAATAAAATAACCCCGATTTCTCCCCCCCCCCCCCCCCCCCCCCCATTTCGGCTTAGATTTGATCCATTCCATCTCGCCCTCTCCAACCACCTTTTGACCCCTCGACGGAGTCCTCATTCTTGTTCACGGTGTACAAGGGGGGCCGAAATACCTACGCCCGAGAAAAATCTCGTATTTTGGTAAAGCTGCCAGAGTGAGCTTCCAGGGACCGGAGAGTTACAATTACTTTTTTACATTGATTCTTGGGTTAAAAACCGCCTTTTCAGACCGTTGCGTTCCCGTATATATACCTATATGTATACAATGTATACTATACAGAGGGTGAAGGAAGCTGGTATTTTTTTGCCTTTTTTGCACTGCAAGACAGTAAAACTCCCATTTTCACCGACTCGCGTAGCTGCAGCCATCCTATTTTCCCCAAGACGCTCTAAGAGCTTGGAACGAGAGCGTCCTGTATCTGTATACCTAAATATGCATCCATCTATATTATTTATGAATAGATGCGTCTGCATAGCTGCGTATTATATAATGAGAGTTTTGTATACGTGAATATGATCAGAGCGCGGAGCGATACACGTAAAACAATTATAATCTAGATTCTCGAGTCTCGTCGAACAAAGCTCTGGTTAACCCAAAGCTCCAACTGTTGAGTTATCGAATTACCAAGTTATCCGTTGAGAAGGGTGGTTCCTCCGCGGAAGAACTTTATTCGAAAATGAAAAACTCTAATCTCCGCAGATCCCGGTACTCTGAAAGATAAGTGGTTCGCCGCGTGTAATACAAGAAGATCCTCTGCTCTCGGTTGTTTCGAATATCTTGGAACGTGTCAATCCAACGAGACTAACGAGGCAACAGCTGCTAGAAATCTGGAAGAGCTGACGTGATTTTTCAAAGAAAATGCATCCCGGCTGTTGAGCTGCAGGTTCAGGGTACGTTGGAGGGTCAGGGCGAACTAATCAGATTCGTAGAAGGGGGGGTGTCAGGTTAACGTGAATGATACATAGGGTAAACACGGTAGGCACCCCACGCCAGTATAGCAGCGGGTAAAGTTCCCGGTAATATCTCCGGGTGGTTTTTACCTTACCGAGAATTTCCCGGCTCCGGCTTGAAGAAGGCTGATGCGCGGAATAGAGCGCAGGCGTCGGCCCGGGCGGGCAGTGCCACCGTAGCCCGGCGCTTTAGAGCTTCGCCCGGGCGTCGCGACGACGAGCATCGTCGAAATTTCATCGCAACCCCCGAGGAAGGATAAAGTAAAAAATCAAAATACCAAGTCCGACTGGAACCCAGCATACTCTACCATTGGAATAACGTGATATTTAGATTAATTGGCTTCGGGGTTGTTGTGAAAGCAGTGCTTTTGTGATCAGGATATGTGAGAGATCCGACCCTCTTATTATAGGTGGGAGAAAGAAGGTCCTTCCGAAATGTGTGAACTATTCTAGTGGTGGTGGTGGAACGTAAAAGGCGCCTCTAGTTGGGGCCGGGGCAGATGTAGTGCTTTGCGATGTCAGTGATTCCGTCATCATGAGGGCCTGCTCCTACGTTAATTACTATGTTCTGTGCCTCGTCTGCTGGATTTTGCTAGGCATTACGGGTAAGGCATTACCTTTATTTTCAAACACATCTTCGTCTACAACGATCAACGATACTATATCCGGGGCTAGTTGATCGCGAGCATGGTCACTGGGTCTTAGTTGTCAGATTCATCTGAGCCCTTAAACAACAATCACATATTGACACTTGAACTGCAATCTTTATATCCTTTAATCTTGGGACCAATCAACCTATACCAAGAATCTAATGACAGTTGTACAATCGAACAGTACCATTCTATGTTTGTCATTGAATTTGACGTTTCTTCTAAACGCATTAATCCAACAGCAACGTGATTCGTATTATCGCTTTCTTCCTGACCCAGTGGCTGAAATATGCTAGCTGACCTTTGTTATCGAAGCGATTATTCTGCCACGAGGAAAAGGCTGAAGCTGATAGTATTGATACTGTCACGATTCGGTTATAATGATTCAGATGGTACAGAGATACTTTAAATTAGCAATCTCTGTGATATTTTTTTGATTAGTATCTGTATCTTGGCGGATCGTACTGTTTTCGATAGCGAAGAGAATTTCCCGATCACAATCCGTACGATGTGCCAATTATTTATAGAGGAATAAAACTGGGAGAAAAACAGGAATTCTGGTACCAGTAAAATAAAATCAACGCCTGAGGTAGGGTTTCGGGGCGGCCCCTAAATTTGTCTCGATATCCTGAATTGTTATTAATTGAATTGCCAGTGGCGCCGGAAGCGGAAACAGGCTCACAGAGCACCCTCCGAGTTAGGCGGAGCGCGAATACCGAAAAAGGGACTTTTCTTACTCGAGTGTAATTATCAGAGCACTGCTGAAGAAAAAAAAGGGAGAGAGTGAGAGAGAGAGAGAGAGAGAAAGGGTAGACTAATTACTCGATCCCAGTGAGTTAGCTGATTACGGTAATTAAATTCATAAGTGTTGGATTGCCTAATACTTGTTCATGCATATCTCACTCCCCTTGAAAGCGTATGTTTATTGTATGTACATATAAAGTCAGTATGTATTCGCACACACGGTATAACCGCCTATATAAATATTAAATACCTATAAAATAACTTGAGAGTACCTAACTAAACAGCGTACGACTTCCTCCCCCGTACGATCAACAGTTCTCGTAAACGTACCTCTTATTTTATTCACACCTTAACCCTGATATCTACAATCTCATAACATGATGCTTTTGCCGAGGGATATACGACCTCGTAGCGCGTCTAACCAACGACGCACGTCTCGTTTCGTGCGAGACACGACCCTACCAGGGGTTGTTTCTAATGTCATCGCGAAGTCATTAAGCTTGCTGCACTTTCGGAATCAATATCCCAGAATGAAAGATGCCGTAAATTGTGACGGTATCAAACGTTGTATATGTAGACGAGAGTTTCTTACTACGTGATTGATGGACTCTGACCGTTCACAAAGTCCACAACTTTCTATCCCCCCAACCCCTGGACATGCAAACTGCAATGTGAGCTTGCAGTAAAGTTCGGTCAGGATGTGGGTGCTTAAAGAGGTCATAGCAGTGAATCCGTGTCACGGATATGGCGGTAACTCGCTACGTCATCGCAGATCTTGATAAAATGGCGTCTTCGCTCGCTACTGCCTCCCCAAAACCACCCCTCGGTGAACCCTCAGGGCCGTCGCGGAGATCGGAGGAGCCCTTGTCCTCCCTTTGATATACGTGTGGATACGACACGACGAGCTTGTAAGCTGATCTTCTCCCTCTCTTTTTATCTCTCACTTTCGATGTCTGGGCTTTTGAGAAATGTGATAAAATCCAATTTTTCAGAGGCAAACAAACCCAGAAACACCCTCGAGACATGCGGTACGTTTCTTTCGGTCGCTTGGTCAATTCACTATTCATTTTATTTCCACCTAAGGGTGAAGTTGCCACGTAACATCTCGTGGCTAGGCGCACTGCCTCGTGCAAACTTAAATCTATTCATTTATTACCTAAAGCTTCTATCTATAGGGAAATGATTTTGTCGAAGTTGGCCAAGCGCACGCGCGTTTGAAATCGCCTGCGCGGATTTCTGCCCTCGAGTTGACCATTACGAATCTTTCGGCAAGGATATTTCGGCAATAGCTTCATTCGCGTGTATATGTATATGTAGGCATGCGTATATTACTGACCACGCGTTTTTAGGAGTGTCGATTAATCGGTTTGAGCTAGCCCAACTCTCGTTTGCTTTATGATGTAGTTGGATCGCATGCCATAGTCAAAGAAAAAGATACGCAACTGGGACGAGCCCCGTTCCGTGCGTAGATTCGATTAAAATTTTAACGGATGACAAGAGTAAATATACCGTGGGGTAAGTTAGCGGAGGTTCGTGACAACGGATGCTTTGTTATAATGTTCACCGGATAAATTATACCGGCTTATGGACCTGCAATTATTTTCGGCAATTAAGAAGCTACGATTCCATCTATTCAACAATTAGTACCTCGTACAATTGAATTAATGTTAGCCTTTACCACCTGCTGGTTAATCGCGTTGAAACGTTGAAATGTTGAAATGCGATATCATTCCCAAGCTATACATATATACATACCATACATTTCCGACGTATAAAGTACCCTATACCGGAGCTAACAAGCTACCACTTCAGGATACTAATCTATTTCTGAGCTACACCCTTGTCTCCCTGATCCTTACCCCGCGTGCTAAGAGCTGTGCCCTTTTGGTACCTTAAACTTTGTGGGATCATTCCGTGAGGCGCTAAGTTTGCCGTGATGTCACTATAGATCGTATATTGCATTCCAAAAGCCTAATTTACTATACACCCTCAAGAGAATTCTAGAATAAAAAAGACATCAATCTTTTGTTGGTTCTGAGATAGCCGCAGGTCTGTCTAGTTATAGGGTCAACCAAGGGAGAATTTGTCGTCATTCTTTTCCAACTTTCGAGGAAGTAGTAATAAACTAGTTTTACTGGACTGGGGCGGAACTTCGGCTACGTGTCGAGTTCCAAGACTTGGCTTCACACACATAACGTAGATATATAGCTGGTTTAGGTATATATATGTAATCATCGGTGTATACACGATCCTGCCTCAACGTGGATCAAGAAAGTGTTCCACGAACTGAAGTTTTCTCTCGCGTTTTCCAACGGCCTCGCTAACTACGACGATATCTATATAATACTCCTCGTTTTACGCTCAGATCACAAGTTCTATATGGGAAAACTAAGCTCAGAAAGAGTGTTTATCCGGTTCACATTTCCCACGATTTACAGCTGTCTCACGGTATACAAAAAGTAAAGCAATCATGGTAACGAAGAGTTCGCATGGCAGTCTAAACGACTTCATGTCTAAACAGTGGAGAACGATTAATTTAAACCTCCCTCTAGCTCGCGATCAATAAACTAACGAAACTCTTTTCGTTATATTTTTGTGTACCGCAAATAGCTCATAGAATACGGCGAAGATACCATCAAGATTCGGTTATCTTCGATATTTCTGGTATTGTAAATCAAGAATAATGCCCGGTATTTGGTCACATTGAAGAAGCCGACGCACTTCTGTGGTCCGAAATTGCTTCGAGACAAAGTCAGGAAACTTTGGATTCCCTTGGTTCACCTTATGCTAATGTACATGGAGGTGCTTTGCCCCTAGGGGTCAGTACGAGATCGCACTCACTGGTGAAGAGGTTCAGTGGACTATATACAGGCCCGTATTTCGATTCAAGTAGTCCTCAAAACATCACCACGCAACTTGGAACTCACGCTTACTTGCCTTGCAAAGTTCGTCAGCTGGGAAACAAATCGGTGAGTTTGAACTTCCTCGATGTTTTCTCGTTTACGCTTTCACTTATCTATACCTACATCAGGAAGTTCCGTAGGTGTAAAAATACCAAGAGACTAAAGAGAACGGAACCTCGGGTATAACCGAAGAACATTTTATTTTTTTCTATATACCTCTTTTCATCAAGGAAAATTTTTTTCATTCGTAAAGTTGAATAAGTTTGATCACAATACAGAGACGACGTTCGCGCGGGGAAACGATATAACAATGAATATCCTTCAGTGGTAACAAAGTCGTTAATCACCTATCGACGAGGCATTGAGTTCGGTAAATGTTATACGTTCTGATCGATACTCTGGATTCGATTTATCTTCAATGTATGGAACACATCCTGTCACGTGTTGTTGAATCTATATTACGTAGAATCCGTATAAGGTTTTTCGAAAGGTGAATACCACCTTGGCATTAAAGTTGAGTTGAACTAAATCTAAAGTCCCAGACCATCGCTGTATACCTTTGAGCTATAACTCTTGAGGGTCTCGAGACTGAGAGAAATTTATGTTCCCTAAGGTGTCATGGATCAGGAGGCGAGATGCTCACATCCTAACGGTGGACAGATATACCTTCATCGCTGATGAACGGTTCCAAGCGTTCTTTCTGGACGCACAAGATACGTGGACCCTCCAGGTGAAGTATGTCCAGCCTCGGGACGCCGGCTCTTACGAATGCCAAGTCTCGACTGAGCCAAAGATGAGCCACTTTATCACCCTCAATGTTGTCGGTAAGCACGACTGGATTTAACGTGGATGCGGAGAAGGTCTTTCGACTTCTGATAGCTCTATAGTTTCCCATTTATTGGAGTTTTATATATATTTGAAGAAAGGATATATAAGAAACGTTGGAAGAATAGGAAATTCGGCTCCGAGCCCATTAGGATGTAGGGCATTTGTTTAACGAGGCAACTACCCGCGTAGGTCATTTAATCTCTTGGAAATTTACCGTAACCTTCGGTTAGCCTTATACCCGCGGGTCGAATGGGCTAATATGTTTTTCTGCTCCATTCGCAGATCAAAAGGGATCTAGAGCGCTAATACGGGCCACTTCAATTTGTTAGATAAATGCAAATCACCGAATCGTTTTTCTGACCTAAATATTTTAGGGAAGGCAACGCCGCCTGCGGTAATCCCTTTACGTTGCGGAGTCACGAAATCTTGTTAGTTTACCGCGGACACTTAAGAGAACCGACCCCTCGTGTCATAAACCAACGTTTATTGCCAAAGCTCAAGACGCACAATTGTGCGGCCTTGACGTAACATCAAATTTCACCCCGTTTATACCCTAGATGAACAGATCTCTCGACAGTATAAAACCTCCGGGGTCTTCATTCTTAGGGAAATAAAACTAAAAACTAAAAACGATTTATTGAACAAAAATCCCACAGTTCCAAAAATTGAAATTATGGGGGACCGCGACATGTACGTGAAG
This sequence comes from Ametastegia equiseti, assembly GCA_963989295.1. NCBI lineage: Eukaryota > Metazoa > Arthropoda > Insecta > Hymenoptera > Tenthredinidae > Ametastegia > Ametastegia equiseti. Next base: position 11,268,292 of record OZ022393.1, read on the forward strand.
ACAGGAAGCACTGTCGCTCTACGCTGCGTGATAAAACAGTCTTTGGAAGAGCCTTCTTACGTATTTTGGTACCATGAAAGCGATCGGGTCCTCAATTACCAGCAAGGAAAGCTGGACATTAGGAAGGAACGTCTCGACGCAGACACAGTCAGTAGCCTCATCATACACAACGCGAGGCGCGAAGATTCTGGCAATTATACTTGCAGCCCAAGTAATTTGGACAGTGCCAGCGTCCAGCTCCACGTCCTCAATGGTAAGTTATAATTTTCAATTTCATTTCCAACAATTTCAGGATATGAAAATACGAATGATCGCCGAGGCTCTCATGATTTTCGAATAATACGTTGGATTGGATTGTTTTTTTTTTTCTTCTTTATTTTTTTGCCTATTTCAGGAGAACATCCTGCAGCAATTCAAAGAGGAATTAGCTCTGCTCCGGGAGGCAGTGGGGCTCTTTGGTGGCTGGGAGGTGCGGTGACTTTATCTTCGAGCCACGGGGAACGTACCTTCATTATAGCCATTCTCGTTTCACTGGCCGTCTTTGTTCAAACCCTAAATTCCTACAGTGGTTCACTACGATAATCGATAAGCGTGTGCCTACCACGTGACAACGTTTCAGCACCTCCCTTGAACAGCTGCTAATAAAATCCCATCGTCCCAAATTCTAAATTCAAACATTGCTAGATGATTACGCAGACTCTGTCCGAATTTTTTCAATACGAAATATTATATAATATATATATTCCATCAAAGTTCATCATTTTTTCGGTATGAATTTTGACTCGATCGTTGATTATTATGAAAGGGATATACACACCTTGACCTGATTTACAAATTTTTATCAGGAAGGATGAAAAACAAAGTGATTCTTGTAGGAATCAATTCGTTATATTTATATGGACGTATATATAATGACTCTGCGATTCATCCAGCAAATTGTAGACAACAGTTTGCTCGTAATGCTCTATCTGTATTACGACAAACTCACAGGCATTGACATATTCAGAAGAATAATAACTTATTCTTCGATGGGTGATTGATTGATCCCATCGGGATATCCGATCCAGGACTAGACGATTCAGAGCCATATGGTCAGTCTTAATTTCGTATTTATACGTGCCAAAGCGAATATCAGTTGCTTGCTCCGCTGCAGTGTCCGTCTGTAATATCCGCACATACTCATATATTACATCATATTTTCGTGCAATAGATAAATATCAAAGAAGAGAAAAAATTTCCAAGACCCATCATTGATATCACATCGAATACCGTATATGTATTGAAATATCGACCCAATAAGAACAGGTTCGTCGATTAAACATCTAATATACGTTTCATTGGTATACAATTGGTATAGGTAGAAAAAATAAACGTTTTCCAAATACGTCTTTGAAGTGTGCGTTGAAACTACGTTTTCGATCTACGTTAATTTCACATATTTGATATCTAACCGTTTATTAGACGCATCAAATATGTCAGAAAAATACAATTCTCCAACGTTTATGGTATCCGGATTTAGAACAGTCGAATATACGTCGGAAATACGTATTAAAAACGACCAACTAAACGTAAATTCTAGACGATTCTCCTGGCATTTCCACAGCGAATTATACACGTTTGTGTGCGTGGGATATGTTCCCAACTTCAGCACACGCTTCTTGAACGTCACAGAATAGTTACCTCTACACCGAGTATATACGTTTACGCTATGCGGATTCAAGTTGGTCAAATATACGTAGAAGATACCGAATTCAAACGAAAACGAAAACTGGAATGATGAACGATTTTCCCGGTATCCACACAACGAGTGAGACACGTTTCTACATGCATGGCATATATTCCGAACTTCACTGAACGATCTTTGAACGTCGCAGAGTAGTCATCTGCACACCGATTATAGACCTTTACGCTATCCGCATTTAAGTCGGTCAAATATACGTAAAAAATACCCGACTAAAACGGAAACATAAACTTGAATGATGAACGATTTTTCTAGTATTCAAACAACGAGTGAAATACGTTTCCAAACTTGACTAAACGATCCTTGAACGTCACAAAGTAGTCATCTACACATCAATTATATACGTTTATGCCATCCGGATTTAAACCGGTCAAAAATACGTCGAAAATACCGATGAATAACGGAAACACAAATTTCAATGGAAAACTATTTTTCCTGTATCCGAACCTCACGAAACGATCTTTGAACATCATAGGATTATAGTGATCGGTATACCGATCATCCACGTTTATTCGGTCTCATATGAGATGGTAGGTTTGACGTCATTAATCACCATCAAATTCGAAAAACGGGACGTTTTAGTGAGCGAAAGTCAGAAAAGGTGCCCGTTGAACAAAAACACGTTTTAAAAACGTTTTAATACGTTTCATGAAACCGCCACTAGGCGGCGATCCCACTATAGTCCTCCTGCGAGTAAAAACACTCCGCGATTTCAAGATAACCCCATACGTCAGCGGATGTATGTTCAATGACGCTGTCGCGTTTACAATTATCGTTCATGAATTGATTAACTACACAAGAATTAATTATATCCTGCTGTATACTTGGTCGGTTCATAAAATTTTTGAATACTTCTCTGATGTAGTCGTATACTGAGCTATAGTATCGACTACAAATTAAAAACGTATAATCGCATTTTTATTAATTATAGGAAAAATGGCAAATTTCAGCACTATCACTATTTTCTACGTTCATAAACCAACCAAACAAATTTGTTAAATACATTCGATATTCAGATACGTAGATGGTTTAATATACGCATACGTAGCGTGGCCTTTGTTCTGACAGAATCGACCATAGATTATCCGACTATATTCTACGTATCTAAAGTGTATTGGGTAAACGTTAATATTTTCGTATATCACGCGGAGATTTTTCAGTTTTATAAACGGTAATTTCTGGAGCATTCTGAATGTAGGTGATCGACCATAGATTATACGACTACATTCTGAGTAGCTAAAGTGTATTGGGTAAACGTTAATATTTTCGTATATCACCCGGACATTTTTCAGTTTTATGAACGGTAATTTCTGGAGCATTCTAAACGTAGGGTTCTGTTCATTTTTAAACGTTTATTCGACGAACTTGTTCTTATTGGGGAATAACAGAGTAATATACGATTCATATATTATGCTCTTCAGTCTCGAGACAGCGATCCGGCCGTTAGTGAATAGAAAATTTAATCAACAAATTAAGTTTTGAAGTCTTGCGTTAATTTTTTTAAGTCATGAGACGCAGATTCTACCGATGGATTGAGAAATGCGAGAGCTGGAGGCTACCGGGTTGCGCTGAAGGGTGGCAGATAAGGGGGGGAAAAGAAAAAGAGAAAAAGAAAAAGGATAAGGAAAAAAAATCTTTCCAACAAAGAAAACAAGGGTAGAATAGTGCGAATACGAAAGAGTGACGTCACGTACGCAGACCCTCGTAAATGGTCCATCACTAGGCGCGGGGGACCTTACAGCTATATAACTATATACGGTGCAAGTTTACCCTTCGGCCCCTACGTGCTCGAAAGGTCTTTGCTCGCGTCGTGCTAGAGAACGTCGCGGGACGGTAACTCGTGTACAAATCGATTTTGCAATCAGACGCTTCTGTTCTTCGGTTATATTATATATAGTATATATTGTATACATATACATACATTACATTATATATACATTCATAAATCCATATATAGATATTATATAATTCTGTTCAACGCGTGATATATCAGCCGTGCAATAATATCGCGATCGTATGATAGGTATATGTCCTGCGAACGAATAATAATTCTAATACATTGAATTGGGGCGAAAGCTGAGCTGGAGAACTGCGGATGGCGATTTTGAAGGAACGTTGGATCTGATTAGTGAACGTAATTTCATCGTGATATCGAAAGTAGAGTACAAACGCTGGCTCGAATTGTTACAGTCACGAATATGTTGGTTATGGCTTTTCTCCTTCTTTTTTTTTTTTGCTTTCTCAAAAGCCTTCTCGATTCATTTGTTTTTTTTCTTAATTCAAAGTTCCATTCAAAGTCACTCGAGCGAGACAAAAGCGGTAGCCAGTTTGACTGAGAATTTCAAGAAGCCGTGTGCGGTATTCTCAATGGGTTTGGTTTGACTGAAAGAAGAAACGCTCGTTAGAGACTCATAAATTATGAAAACCGCATCTTTATTATGATCAGCTTTTCACCACCTTCTATCTTTTCATCTCCTTTTATGTCTGTTCATCTATCTATCTATCTGTCCATCCATCTATCTCGTGGAAACGTATCAATCGATTCCGCGAGATTAGCTTTTCGTTTATAACTTGGTTTCGAGGCGCGAGAAAAAAAGTCGCTTCAAAGTTAGTGACCTGAATGCTTCGGTAATCCGAGATCTAAAAGCGTCGAGTTATTATGCACGAGGAATAAAAGTTGCATGTATAGTTTATGCTTGTGTGCATTCATGAATCAATATCGAGCAGGCGTTCGTACGTATATAATAAGGTTGGCTTCCCTTTGATTGAAAATTTAAAGCGACAGCCAACCGGGATCACTCTCTGTCAATTAGGGTGGTATTTCCAGCTCTAGCTTTCGTCTATAACGATATAATATCCGGTCGATATAATTAACGGAGTAAAAGCACAGAAAACGCGTATTTTACGGTTGACTATATAATATTATTCGCCTGTTAAATTTGGTGTTTTTTAAGTAAACAATTATCGCTAGATAGGACAACAAAAAAGCTCACAAAGATTTCGCACTCGACATGCCATTTCGCCAAGCGACCTAATCATTCGACTTGGACTATGTGTGAGTTGATGTTAAAACAAATTTTAAGCTTATTATCGGTGGCGACAATCCTTTTTCAATTTATTGATTAGACGATTTTTTGAGGAATGTCAGACCGCGGTCTTATACTTTACTGAATTCTAACGCTACGATGATGGATCAATTTTTTACTCACAAATTTGAACACTTGTCCTAATTCTTCCGTTCCTTTCCACTGTCTCTGTTTATCAGACCAATTTGAAATCATCCTTGAACATTCCCATCGATTAGAAAAAATTGTAAATACACCTAATACTTGCATAGAGGCTTCCACAATTCATCATCGAGCTATACGAATATACGTATAAGTAAAGGTAAACTTATACAGCTACTGTGCAATCTAACGTCAACTCACGCAAATACCCAATTAAGTGACTCCGAATACCAATACTGTACATAAAGGGAATAATTAGAGGGAAATTGATCTTGTTAAGGTCGAGGTGTTCCGAGCAATATTATACTTATATTGAGTATGAATATATACTGGACACGAATTCAAGCATCGTCCACGCCTCTGAAAGGAATTGAAACTTGTTCGATGATGATATATTATAGAGAACGTGGAAAAGAGATAGACAATTATTGTTAATCTGATTTCGTGTACATTTCAATATCACATTTATTTGCAAAATATATGGAAGTAAACGACTACAAATGATCGTCGATGAAAATCAAACGTCTTCGCGATCATTTGCCTCGAGTCCATCCATGATTATCGACGAGAGAGTCTATAATAGAATAAATTGGAACCTAAGAACACAGGTATCCAAACAGCGGTTAATATAATTCGTTACCAGAGATATTAGAAAACTGTCTGCGACGTTGTTTGCATGATAAATTGAAGAATTGCTAGGTACAGGAATTATTATTGTAGCCTATTATATTTATATATATACATCGAGAATTGTTATATAGTACGGTGTGGACCCATTCGTCGTGTTTCAAATGGATTTTCATTATCAACCTGACGGACATTTACTGCTCGGTCTGTCAGAGCTTTCACCTCGAATATGCACGCCATTTGATAATTAGAGAAATGGTAATTTACGGCTGATTGTATTTTCGATGGGCGGTATAAGCACTTGACAGTCACGTAATTGGCCGATTGATTTACTCCAGTCCAATCCTAACCATCGACGCATAAGATTGGGCTGATTGTGATTATAGCTATAAAGGCGACCGAATATCTTGAATCATGGAAAAAATAATTGAATTCATGAAAATTCACGATTCGAAATAGCTTTGTGCAACCTGGTACGAAAATACACTTGATCGATGCCAATTTTCACGAGAATCACGTCGATTTGGTAAAAATAAAAGAGAAAAAAAAAAAATAAGCCGTTTGCCTAACACGAAGAATGCACCGCACTGTTACTAACGATATAAAATGATTGATGACAAGAGTAAAATTGAACAAGTTTCAGCTCAAGGAAACAGAGGCGTATTATTTAAAAAAATAAAAATAAACGAATAAGAAGAGTATCTTATTTATAGGAAAGAAAAGAAAATATTAGGGTGAAATTGAGAAATAAGTATATAGAGAAGGACGAATATATACGAATGATAATAGGATATCCACGATTCATGTGATTGTCTGTAAATACATAATATAAATACATACATAGATTAATTATAATATACAATGCGTGTTACATTAAATAACATTACTGTGTAATTTCTGGATCGTAAATACATTGGGTTGGTCTGGCCGCCTATGCTAACCGGTATGCAATAGAGAAGTAAAGATACATATATGTAGAAAAAAATATCTGAATTTCATGCAGATGCAGCTTTTTTTTAGACAGAATTTCAATGAGATAATTCTATCGATTCTGGAGTTGAAATATTTTTGCTAAACAATACCAAATACAGTTATTTTGTCCCTCAAATAACATCTATAATTTATAGCTGTAAAATATTAGCGATATTTCATCAAATCAATTTCTGCGTCAAATAACACACCTATATACAATATACATACATAGTCTTTCGGAATGCTCTTTGCCACGAATATAATTATAATATACCAAGAATAAAAAAAAAACAAGAAATAATGATTAGACAAATATACCTATAGACAAAGAGCAACGAGCGTATACGGAATGCAAGAATATATGTAAGAGGATAGCATGGGCTGGCCACACGCGATAGATGTAAGATGTAACACTCGTACGTAAGATTGAAATATAAAAAAGAAAAAAAAAAGAAAAAAAATATATTATATATATATATACATTCATATATATATTATTGTCTGATAATTACCAACGAGGAGCTGTTCGTTGGACTGACGTTGGAGCGTTGGTCGAATGACGCGTTAAATGAAGAAAAGGGGCGACAGGGACTTGTTTCTCAAGAGGCTGCATTTAAATGCTTGGGTAATGCAAATGTGGGATGTTATCGCACTGCGGTATACATACATACGTATAAATATATGTATAGACTATGGTAATAGATATATACATATATACATAAATATATACCTACAGGTATGTACCTAAACGCGCCATGGTGAATTTTAATTTGAAATGGAACGCTGCCAAATGCCAGATTGCGTCCTCGTCGCTTCTTTGTGATATTATCTAATTATAGCAGCATTAATTTTTGTACCAATATCTATTGTAGTTTTTAAGTGCTCATTTTTTAGTTTATCTATATACGTAACACATAAATTTTAATAATAATATTTCATCTGTATACGTTCTCGGGTTTTATTATTATTATTCATTATATACCGCTGTGGCTTTGGCTACGATTTTGTCGGCGTTCCCGCGAAACTCGGGAAATCAATTTGATTATCATTCAATATACAAGCCGATATATAACGCATAGGTCAAATACGCACGAAATTCCAGATATTATTACAGGAAATTCAGTCACTGTAGTATAGGGCCCGTAAATTGATGAAGTCAATCCTATAATACGAAATTAATTTCGCCCTTTGGCAGTACCAGGTTTAATTAGCAGTGAAATTGATTGGTTTCACTCGGAGAACGCCCACAAGACGTGCCTCTGCTATTATAATAATTACAGTCTACTGCTGTTGTACATTTAATTTTCTTGAAAATGGATCAGAATTTGGAAGATGTCTCCGTTTATGAGAGATCGTTGGGCTTATTGTAAAATAAAAAAGAAGGAAAAGAAAAACAAAAAATAGAGACACAGAGAAAGGAAGACAATGAAGAAATCGCGAGAAAGAAAATAATGAATAGAAAAATCAGTTTTGTTGTAATTATAATTTTTTAACGTATATATAATCAATCTGTTTTTAGCCAAAGGTCTAATTAATCGTTAAGCGACTAGTCTGCTAATTCGAACGTTCGACGAAAAGAATATATGATACGAAATATGCCTTGTCGAGCGAACGAGTAAGTGGACAGACAAAAAAAAAAAAAAAAAAAGAAGATGAATAAAAAAAAGAAAAGAAAGAAAAAAAAATCTAGACGATTGCCTCGTTTCGTGGATTTAAGGCTATACTTAAATATATAAGAATATGAAATCCCCGAGATGATGCTCGCAAAATAAGGAGAGAACGAAAGAGCGATAGATATTTAGAGCGAAAGTGCGAACGAGTGAGAGAATGGTATGAAAAAAAATGTGTGAAATAGAGAAATCGAGAGAAAGAGAGAGATAATAAGTAAATGTTACATTCATAAATTCAAATGCAAATTCATACTTGAAAACACTCCATTACCTACACGATAACGAATAAATTGTCACTACTATATACAGCCTGTGTTTCGACAATGATGGGCTATACAGACTGCGCTCTCCGAGCCGAGTTACCATATTTTTACCTATGTATGTACGTGAAAAATATACAGGGTGATTATATTCAACGATTGTTGTATTATTGAGGGTCTGCATTCCGAAGGTGAAACTGTGACAACAATCGAAATTCTAGCTGAATGCAATCTGCACTATCTTTTCAATGCGATATATTCGGTTTAACTCGCGTTTGAAAACTACGAAATGTACGACGATAATTCGAAAGACATTTTTCTTCGACTCGGTTTCACCTGATCCTAATTTCAAAATGCAGACCAACTGAATTATATGGCAGTCGAAACTCATTGTAGAATTTCAACTTTATATAAATATAATGCATATATATGTGTACGTGTAATTGATTTGCGCTTTGCGTATCGTCAGCTGTTGTCGATTTTGAGATCTAATCGCAATTGTGATCATATAGTTTTGCGGTATAATTGCGTTAGGTTCAAAGCGTACCTATATGGGTTATTGGATAATCATTATATACGTTCGTGTCTTATGAATTATGTACGGTAACTCGATTCAGAGTGCAAAAGTCGAGGAGAGTATAATATTATATGTTCACTTACAAGATTAAACGTTTAAGTTTAAAATTATGTGGCATGGGGTATGACCACCCCGTTTTATGTGTATAAGAACCATAAAGCTTAATGAAAACCATTATACTATAAACTTACGAGATATTAAATAAAAATAAACCAAATCGTTAATATCGTAGGTATCGTACGTATCGTATCTGAAATGTAAACCTGTCCACATTCACTCAATTCATCCTCAAATTAGTCATTTACATCCAATTTTTCCTACACGTTATTATTTCCTTTCCCTAGCTGTTTTCAATTCCGCTTCAAGAATCGTAATCATTATCCTGAATTGACGAAGCTCCAAAACCGTGATAGACATTCAGGTAAAAATTGATATCTATTACCGTATTGTTCCAAATATAAGTCGACCCTAGTTTTTGGACTTCATGTCAGGACTTTTTTTGTTTTAGTTAGTGAATATAGATCGAATTTTATGACCAATTTTAGTCCCAAGAGAATATTTACAAATACATCTAAATTCACGAATTACAGTTTTCTTAAAATATTTTTATGTAAGATATCGAATTTTGCCGCTGCTCTGCTGCAGTTATTTGAGTTTTTCGCTGATTTTTCTGAGAAACTTGAGATGTAACTCTATTCATTCTTGATATATCCAATGCTACTATAATTTTTACTAATTTCACGTGATTTCGATTGCAATTAGTGAATAATAGCTGGCCAACGCGAAGGTAAAGAAATTGAAATTCGAATTGTCGATGTCAGTGTGAAATTCATTGGTCGAATTTTACTATCAATAAAAAAGTCTTATTGTTTGTTAGGTCAGTCAAGTAAATTGCCGAAAAATTTCATTTTTTGTCACAGTCGGTTGGCTAAAAAAATCCCGAATATAAGTCGAGGTCGATTTTTAATGGTAAAATCAAGAACAGAAAAGCTCGACATTCAGATAAATCATATATAGGATAGGAAGGAGTAAAAAATGATTGAATCCTCAATTGGTACAGTGAAAATGATAGTTTTATTCATCAAGAGCACAGAAAGATTTGTACCACCACCAGACATAAATATCTGACAAAATATACTGCTTACAGCTATTACTATTTTCGGAGTATTCAAAAAATAGAAGAAACGATAGATTGATCGAATTGCTATAATTTTGTGCAATATATTTGTACACGATCACCAGAGCCAAATTTCATACATCTAAGTACTAGATATATCATTAGTGGAAAATGTATTTGCAAATAATTTGAGTTTTGATTCCACACGCATTTGGAAGTATAAACGTTTTTGGAAATAAACGAGATTAAGAGTCAGCTCTGGGAAAGCAAGTCTCGGTAAACAAGAAAGAATTTGGAAAGGATTGATTTTCGAACTAACGAATTTCTAATTTTGAAAAATTCAGATCGAGTGATTAGAGATATCGATTCTTTGAAGATCATTTTCAAATACTTTTTCATTTACCAGAATAGTACGCCGTGAGCGAATCTATTCGGATTTCTTATTCTTATCACGATTTTTCATACAGTTAAGTATAATTCTTTGGAATGAAACCAAGTAGCAAGCTCCGACTAGTCGCAATATCCCTGCCAGCAATGCTTGTAGGAATAATTCGCTGAGAGATGAGAACGGTGACATCCCGGCGCAGAGGGTTTTCAAAATAAATCCGTCCAGGCCGCTCGTTGAGAGAAATTTCCCAGCCTGTGTGATAAGTATCAATGTCAGTTAAGGAATCATCCCAGTGTAAAATAAAAAAAAATTGATTTTTTTTTGCATTATCTAATAGAATACACGGTTATAAACGTTCTGTCCAATTTTCAGATCGAAATTCGAATTATTTCGGTTACTACAGCTTTTTTTTTTTTTTGGAAAATGGTGTATTTCCAAACGGTGGCCACTCTCAGAGGAAGAGTTTTCAAGCTATCCGTTTGAAATTTTAACAGAACATTCTTCACATCGATCTTTATGTCGCTATGGAAGCTTTTTTTTATTTTGAAATCTTCATATTATTGTTCACGGAAAACTGTTGAAAAGACAGGCTAAATGTGATACTTTTTTGGTCAAATCGCCGTCATTTTTTCAAATTTCACTAAAAAAAGCCTCCATGGGAACATAGCGGCTTCTCTTCACATTAATAATCATTTTGAAATTTTTGTTTGAGATAAAATTTGCGGCCGTAATCCTAGCCACCATAGAACACCATTTTTTTTCCACGCAACTTTCTGTTAATCAGAACAATGTTAAACAATAAATAAAGAAATGTTCGAAAACTCATTTTGTATTCTTTATCGGTGCTTCAGCTTGTAAAAAAAAATTGGACCGATTAGCTTATCCCATCCACCCAAAAAAAAGTCGCGAAAATTGGCTATAGTTTTCGGGCGGTTACACTTTGATAAAAATTATAATTATCAAGCTTTCAAAATCATTTTTCAAAATTCATCCACTTCGATTCAGCACAATTTCCAGTATGGATTTTATTCATGTCTTTCTTTCATGGAAACTAATTTTTTTCAACAGAATTACTATGCTGTAACGTTATCACTTTGATCACGTGAATTTTTGGAAACATAACAATAAAATGCTGACCAAAGCATCCTGCATCAGGTGTTCGGCCACGATTTCTGGTGCAACAGGCCCTGTTCCTTGAGAAATCAGTTTAGTTTCAAGTGGTTTATGCAGTTCCTCGATAGCAAATCCTGGAGTGTCTGTATCCGGTGGAAGATTTAGCGTCACTGAAATATCATAGGGTGTAACTTCCATTGCCAAGGTCTCTGCCAGTCCGCGCAAGGCAAATTTCGTGCTTCCATAAGCAGAATAGCCAAATAAACCTGAGAAATCAAATAATATCATGTTTCGCGTTCTCTGATTCATGAAAAATCCAAAACCAGTAAAGAATTACTAATGGATAATCTGTTGACTTCCATGAAAGTTTTGATATTTTACCTAAAAGCGCAGCTTGGGAAGCAGTTATAACGATGATTCCTTCATTCGCGCTTTTCATGCGTGTAATTACAGCCTTGATGGCGTAGTAAGTCCCCATGAAATTGAGGTTCACCATGTGTTTTACGTCCTCGATGCTGGTGTCTTCAATTTTACCGCATATAGCGGTTCCGGCGCAATTAACGAGCATGTAAATTGGACCCATAATTCTCTCGAGGTTGTTAAAAGTTTTTTCTATATCCTCGTAGCTGTTGCTTATATCCAGAGAAACACATTCTACTTTCTGAGTTTCCTTGTTACGACACGCCTGCAAAATCTCATGTTTCGCTGCGTCTAACTTCTTTTGATCTCTTGCTATTATCGTGACGTGTGCTCCTCGTCGAGCCGCGTCAATCGCTACACATTTTCCAATTCCACTGGATCCTCCAGTTACCTTGAACAAATAGATGCTGAAATTTATAAAGCGTGACTGACATTCGATAGGAAAATAAAAATGATTCCATAGATTATTGGCTCTATTTGCAATCTTTAGGGGAAATGAAAGATGACGTGCAAAAGCTATTTTCTTGGCAAAAACGTATCCGATCAATGTAAAATTCACAACGGTAATGAAGAAGAATAGAACGAAGAGTCTGATATTCATTGATTTCCAAAAATCGACCAAAAGTTTTACAGATTTTTTATCAAGAGTGGTGATATTTTGAACTTTTTCTTGATTTTTGAAAATCTAACAATAAGAGTATTATGTTCTTTGTTCAATTCTTTTTTATCGCTGTAATCATTTTCACATTGATCGGATATGTTTTTGCTGAGAAAATAACTGTTATAAATTCCAAGTGGAAAATCGTGTATCATATATCCTCGTGATTCGGGATATCGGAATAACGAATAAACCGGTTGAACTACACGGACCAAATACTGTGAGGCTGGGATTACCGCGATTGTTTACATTCCAATAGATTATGAAAATTCATAACATAGATGTGATGAATTGAGGTATGTCTTATGAATAATGAAACTCACCACAACGTGTTTGTTGGCAATTTGTTTTAACCGGCCATACCAAAATAGCTGTTTGACAGTTAGAAGAATGATTATTAGAACGAAGAGTATCAGACCAATCGACCAGATTTGTGCCATTTTATTGTATGGTTTTCTGTGTTGGGAACTATCGCTTCAATATCTTCTTCATAAACGCAGGGCATTTAGTTGAAATAACGTTTCGTGACACAAAATCAAATTTTCTGGCACTAACAAGTCGGGGGCAAATTCCTTACGCCACGGGACTAGGGATGGGCGATACTTTCCGATTAATCGAAAGAGCCGATGTTTTCTTCCGATTAATCGATTATTTTCTGTCGATGTTTTTACTGTACGATTAATCGATGTCCGATTTTTTCTACTCAACATCGATCTCATTTTCTCTCTCGATTTTTCAGTGGCCGTTCTGATCTTTTTATCCAATCACACGGCAATTCGAACGGTGATAACTGATGAGAATCTCCAAGCTTACAACATCTGATTGCTTTTAAGAAAATCAAAAGACAACTGAAGATGGATACATAATTGGCATTGTGTATTTTTGTGAGAAAATATTGAGTTACAGGATAAAGGGATTTTTTATTGCCATACCAGAAAATTCATGTTTTTACACCGATTATTCGATGTATCGATGTTTTTTACCAAATTATCGATGTGTGTGATCGATTTTTATTTCTAACATCGATTATTTCGATATCGATTTTTTTCTGAACATCGCCCATCCCTACACGGGACGTATAAGCAACTCAGAATGTCAACCAGTAGATGATTATTTCAAGTTGTTGAGGGTCTCTAGTTGTTACGAAAGACACATTCCCCAATGGGCAAAATTATTCAGTCAGTTTGGTTGGAATTAACCAATCATATCGCTTGGTGTCGGTGTGCCAATAGTGAACGCGGACATGCTGTGTAGTTGATTTTACTGCCGGCAGTTGGCGCTGGCGTTGACCGAGGAAAGACTGCGGAAAGTCAGCTTGACAATGAAACAGTGTCCAAATTTACCGACAGAAATGGGGTTGCAGTATTACGTTGACTGAAGATTACATCTAGCCCTGGGTAAAATAGGTATGTGAAGCTGGCCCGCAACTTCGTTTTTTCTGATGAATTATGTACCAAAAAATTGCTCCCGAATTGCTCCTAATTGCTCCACCAATTTCGTTAATGGCTCCCCTTCAGTTTTCGAAAAAAACAAAAATAAAAAAACAAACGCAAAGATGAGAAGGGAAGAGAAGTACCACTGTGATTCAAAAATCTGATATTTTCCAAAATATTCCGAACATAGGAATAATACATATTTTCGGAAGCTGCGGAACCTACGCTTTCAGAATCTGCAAGCCGATTTGGAATAAAAAAATTCCTCCTATTTTGAATTATAGTCAATTTACTTTTCATTTTTTTCCCACTTTTTTTTCTTTCATTTTCTATCGGTGAAATCGCAGGAGGCTCCCGAATCGAGAAATAATACACATTTCTGGAATCAGCGTTCGATTTCCTTCGAAAATATCATTGTGATTATTCGATTCTCGACAAAAAGTTTTTCGCCCAAAAAAATGAGAAGGGGAAAATCTATAATTTTCCAAACTATTCGGAACATCTACTGTGGGCAAATATAGTTAAAGAGGGAAGTATGATATGCTGCATCTATTTTCCAGGTTCCTGGAATAACCGAAATGAGATGAATGAATCAGTAGAGAGTTAGAAAGACACGAATTCTCTACTTCGGATTTGCGATAAAAGTGAGGTGATTACTCACTGATGGTGTCATTGTTAGATTATTCCGTACTTTCGACTTGATCAAAACGCTCGAAAATATAGCGTTATCGCAGTGTTGAAAAAACAGAGCTGAAATACCAAAACCATCAGATGATAATTCCTAATCCTACATTGAGACTTCGGTCGATCGAAGTGAATGGTAGGGTAGAAATTCTACCCCGAAGGATAAATCCACCCCTAGGTATAGTTGAAGGACGAAGGGGTTCCGAATCTACCCGGCGATGACGTTAGTGCTGTAATTTTCTTGTCCATTGAGTAAATACGTATATCAGCACCGGATAATTTCTTCACCCATTCGTACCTTTCTAAAATTCATCCCCTACCTTCGGATCCTCGTATACACCGTATGCATCATAGCGACATAGCGTAATCTATTAATGAACGAATATTACGTATAAGTCGTAGGTACATCAAGATTTGCGGCAGCGAGAATAACTTTGGCATCCGATGCTACATAATTAGCGTAATTGGGATGAAGATAATTCGTTCGAAAAATCAGAGAATGACACAGGTTGGAATTTTACGTAAAAACGTATAACACCCTGAATTCAGTAAGCGTATCCTATTGTTCCCTGAGCCAACCTTTACTCAAGATTTCGCTGTAGAATACGGGTGGAACGAATGAAATCCCTAGGCGCATACAAGTCCCAGTTCGATTGCAGAGAGGAGTCACCGCTAACGAGATTCAAACCTCAAGCGCTTGACGTGCAATCAATCAAATTGCCTTGCGCAGTTTCACTGTCTAAGCTGTCTTCTTCTATATACAAAGCTATTCATCTCCCCTGCAACAAGATCTCGGTCAAAGGTCAATCGGACGCATTTAGCGGTCTAAATTCACCCTTATAAGTGGACACTGGTCACCGGAGAGGGCAGCATCCCCTTTTTTATACCAGGATGGACCAGTTCTAGTCTGGGTTTGCAGGTTCAAACCTGGGGTTCAGATTCGAGTTTATACTTATGGACACAGGTTCGCGGCACGCGAATGGACCGGTCTGTCTCATCCCATCTCCTCTATGTTAAGTATACATAGATGCACTGGACCCCAATTTGAACTCAGAAAATAGATCGTGCCCTAGATCAGGTGAAAACTGGTCCATTTGAAACGAGAGCGGAGAGATCAGGGCAAGGGTCAGACCTATGCATGTTATGCGGAGGTATGAACGCCCGTGACTTTAGTCGAAGGGAGGATTTCGAGGGGGTAGGAAATGCTGGAGCAGGTGAGCAGCTCCGTTAAGTTCGATTGTGCTAAATTCAACTCTGGTCTTATTCTAGACGGTGCTATTGTCCTTGAAGCTGGTTCGACAGCATGTTATATATACCTAGCTATACATATACCCAGCCGACGCCATCAAAAGTTTGGAAACTCGCATGTCCTTGTATATAACCATAAAAGCCAACGGTGTTGAATAGATTCGGTACGTCCATGTATGAAACGTGTATGCGGGTTTAAACAAGAAAGGATAAAACAAACAAAAAAATTGTGGTCTCTGAAAGAAAAAGCTCGTGTTATTTACCGAGACTCTGCGTATGTACGTATACGTATTTGTACCAATACCGGAAGAAACGTGACAGGACACCTTCTTCCCCACCCCCAACTCCCTCACTTCCTTCGACCTGGTACTCTCAAAAAGTAGTAGCGCACTTCTCGAAGAGGGCAAGGACACAAAGGACACTCGATCAAAGGAGGGAGAAAACAAAAGAACGCCGTGCGTCTGTCACGTGAGACGTTGAATCCAGCCCATATTGGCCACTTCTTTCACGTGTCCGTCATCCGTTAAGGCCGCGTCTATACTCCATGGTATAGGTATAGTGAAGGTATAGGTAGGTATGTAGGTATAAAGAGGACATTTGAAAAAGAGAACATTTGCGGGCTGCGCTTTATCGAACCGTGCGGAACAGGACCGACTGTATAAGGGGTGTATTTGTTTTACTGCCTGGCTGCTAGCATTGGTTGAGAACGTGCCCGGCATTCCTGAATCTAGAGCCACCCTTGTTACTCCCGGAAAGCCCATCTTTGTCGTAAAAATTCTTAACTCCTGTAATGGCTGATTTCCCCTTTTCACCGTGATAACTTCATCCTTGATCTTCTCAACTGGGTTGGGAAAATTTCATGACGATGCCTATATACGTATATATAGACTCGGCATGAAATTTTCCCACGCGTATTTTGAATCCTTGACGACTTTGATCGGACCCGTTGAAGGACAGTAAAAAATTCCTGGAGATTGGACGATCCGATGATCCTAATTTAGAGGCTGGATTCTCCTCCACCACCAACGGGTTTATGCTTTTCCAATACTCCCATTTTCAGGAGAGTTAACGCAACCCAGCAAATCTCTTACCGTGTAAAGAGGACCATAACGTGAGTTTTAAAGCGGAAGCCACGACGGCCATATTTGTTGCAGTGAACGAGACTGCCTCGGACTTTGGCTGCGTCCATTTGATATCCCGACTTCTCGGGGAATCCGATAAAATTGGAAATTTCGTTTTTTTTTTTCCTTCCCTCATGGCCCCTGCAGAGTATAGGGTGTTAAATTCGCTGTGAGATTCGATTGGTCGATGGGCCAGGCAGAGATTTCCGGTCGGGAAGCTATTAGGAAATCGGTTTGTTTTAAATTTCAACACGGAGAGGTTATTTCCCAATTTCCACCTACTTTCCCACCGGGCATTTGACCCTAGGCATTTCCGATTTGTTTTTCCGGCCTTTCTTTTTTCTTCTTTTTTTTTTTCTCTTTTTTCAATCATTCGCCTGGACGAGACTGCAAAGAGTTTCGATGGCCGAACGAAATCGAATGTTTACGAACAAGTCGAGCGTGTCCACGGAGTCTGCGTGACTCGATCTATCGAATTACAGCTGAGACGCGTCAAGGGTGAAAGAATACCTCGAATTAGATAAACTTGCAATTTTGAATGAATCCCGGAAAACGGAAGTTTCTTGATTCAGCAGTCTGTTTTTTTTTTTAAATCACTTAAAACTCTTCTTCGCTCGACTCGAAATGGTTTTGAACGGAAATTATCAAACTATTTTTTGAATAGTAGCAACGAAATTCGGACGTTATTCTACGATGGTATACGAGAGGCAGCGAAGTTTCACCCAGCTCTCGCGATACAGTTTCAAATATTCCAGAGCAAACTAGGATATACCTATATCGGCATCTTATATCCGGCCACTATCTGGAGATCAGGGGACAGAATTTATAGCATCCTTGCAGAAGGGGATGAGACCCTTAGTCTATGTTTTCTGCAGGGAAAGTCGGAAGTCAAGTCGAACCCTGGCCGGGACTAGCCGACTCACATACGTCTTGCTAAGAGACCGGGAAAGTTTGGTCACGCCATTCGGAAGAAAAAAAGTTCCAAAAATTCATCGGTTGCTCACAGAGCATTGGTACTTATTTCTAAAAATGGGTAAAAGGCTGTTCTTCCTGCCTTAAAAATTTAGTTTCTTAAAACGTGCCAGAAGAGGCGGAAATAATTTTTGAAACACCGCTTCTACCAATAGAACCTCGTTATTGGGTAGATTTACTTGGTCGCGTGGGTCCCTCCATTTTCCGAATGGACTTCTGACCCTGCCGCCCTCCACCCTCCGTGGCCCCGGTCTCCCCTTCTCGGGGATGCTTTTTATTAGACTCCACTAGGTACGGCCAGCACGCGTATATATACTGGTATGGGTTTTATACATAGGTATAGGTAGGTATCAGCGCGTATGTACAGTGGCCATGTTTCGCCGCCGGTATAGAGGGATGCTGGAGGAACTGCCCCATCCGCTAAATTAACTGCGTTAGACGGGGTTCTGCATTTTTTATGCCCTCTCCGACCGACCAGCCATTTTACTCTGGATTTTATGTTCGATGTCGTACATTTAACAGTAAGGCGTATTTCGGGCTACATCAATTTTTGCAACCCTGCGTTTTTTTTCTCTTCTCTTACCTTCCTCTTCGAAGAATTTTCTTTTCTATAGCATTGATCGTGACCATCGAAGCTGTAATTCACGAGCAGGACTCACCGCGTGACAATTATAATGCGTTAGATTTTTTCCAAAGTTCAAGCATCAAAGCAGACCACTTTGAACAAGGGTTTAATCGAACTTGGGATGTGTACGAGGCTATGTATCTATACATATTATGTGCCTACAAGTAAATGGCCGTCTACCACGGACTACGACAGACTTGGCCTCCGTTCTTTGTCTTTCGAGTTTTCTTAAAGAGGACAAGACGATGCTTCGCCGACGTCCAAAGTCCATTGGACCTGGGGAGCGTCTTGCAGTTATTGACTGAAGAAAAAAAGGGAAGATGTCGTGATGTTTAATGCTATAACAAGCTTCGCGAACCACGGTGCCCTCGGCCAATTACAAGAAGCTTAAAAAATGAGGGAATAAATCTCCGAAAAGTTACCCCTGTTCCAAGTTCAAAGATCAACCTTATAATTCGGCGTTTGGTAATTTGATGATACTTTCATCTGCATTCTTGCGAAGAGCTGCACCCAGGTGACTCTAGTGTGTCTAGGTGTCTAGGAGAAAGTTGCTATTCGAAGGTGGGTATATGAAATTCTTAACTGAACAATATAAGCACGTGGGTAGAGGCTCTCGGTAATTATCGAGTGACGGTAACCGTCTGAATAGGTGATCACGTAAAACTGATTTCGCAATTTGCCCATTCCAAGTGCGATCTTACTTGAAATTGAGTATAGTCCAAGTCTTGCTCAGGAGAACCACCACTAATCTAATTCCCCAGATCCCAAGACGTCCTCAGAAGCCGTAGTGAACCTGGTAAGGAGTAAGAGGGATGCCAGGAGCGAACAGTTGAGACGGAGATACTCGGAGTGAGCGTCCTGGCGTACGGCATGATATCGCCTATGCAAATAGCCAACGGACTCGAACCGGTTGGGCTCCCCGTACTTCAATACGTACAGAGAATTGTCTGCTCAACTTTACAGTTTCGAGGAACAATCGAAGATCGAATAAAAATCCACAAGATCGATTCTTGAATACCTATAAATTGAAAAATTTGAAAAAAAAAAGAAAACAAATAATCTGGGCGGAAAGATAACACCACAAACGTGATTTAAATTAATTAATCGACCAGGCAGCTGTACCGCAGTCGTAGCTTGCCAGAGAGAAAGAGAAAGAGAAAGAGAAAGAGAGAGAGTATCGTCCGTCAGTCTGTCTCGGGCTCGACAGTCCATCCCCTAAAAGGATTAATTGTAAAGTTGACAAATCTCCCAACCCCTAGCGTCAAAGGAGACAAAGTTTGTTGATCCTCGATGGAGCTGGGTTTTCACTTTGCAAATGACAATTCCGGGTCGTAATTGAACTCTTCTGTATCAAACTCTACGGTGAAAAAAAATTTCCCTCCGCGATATTCCCCGCAATGGCATCGGGAGCAGCTTCCTCACCGTGCAATGTATAATAATCGTTTGAAAAAACCCGACTGCAAAAAGGAGAAACAAAATTATGTATAGAGAAAAAAAAAAAAAAAAAAAAATGCGAAAGAAAATCGAGGCTGTTATAAGCTCGAAAAATTTCAATATTCAAATTCAAAGCTTGAATTTAGTTGATAAAAAAGACGCCGGCGTCGGGACGCGGATACACGGACGCTCACCTCTCGACGCCCGGCTGGTAGGGTCGTCTGTTGTATGTTCGTATATATGCATAGAAATATACATACATATATAGAGGTATACTAACCTACACAGTTACCGCACAGAAGTTAGCTACATTAGGACTGCGGAGACGAGGGTAGACGTTTGAGGTCAGTTCGGGGCGTTTTTTCAACCCCTGGACGGAGTCGCTCAATACCCGGCAACCCCTGGACTGACCAATGCCCTGCCGGCGACCCCCACTACCTTACGCCACTGACCAGACCGGCGATTGGTCGAAAATCTCCCAAGGGATACTCTATCCTGCTAGGATCTACGCCGGGACCCCGAGGCTAGCTAACTAACCAAAGAGATTATTCACGGGGTGCTCCAAAAGTCCAAGTGCCCGCGACGGACCCGGAGAATACCTACCTTAAATTATAAATTCGAATCTATTGATTCGGGAGACCAGAGCCAATCTCTGATGCTCTCGAAAATCTCTTGGTCCAAAATTGTTTCAGCTTAAAATCAGAAGATCAGAAGATGAAGATCCGACGAATGCTTTCGATGGTGTGCCAAAAATTGTAGATGGAATATTCATCGTTTCATGCTATCGTGATTGTAGAGACACCGAGTGGAGAAAAGGAGCTGTAGTTGGTGGCGTGAGAGTTTCCTCGAATAATACCCTCAGCCTCTCTCATTTTGCGAAGATTCTGACCAAGCCTGCTGAGCGGTTCAAGGCTTTGCACGAAAATTTGCTCTTCAAGGGTTTAGATATGTAGGTATGTATGTGCGTATACAGAGTTTGGAGAGCTTGGGAAAACTGTTCCCTTGGTACACGTCGTTCAACGTTGGAATTAAATTCAAACTAATTTAACCTAATTTCAGAATCCTATTAGATACTGGCCACATCTTTGCAAGCTCTGATCTTGAAGGACTCGAAGGGTCCAGGATTCAGATACTGGCTTGTTTTCGCGCTCAAGAAATTTCACCTATACCGGATTATTATACAGAAACTGTATCACGGGTGGAGAAATTGGTTGAAAATTTGTGAAAAAATAAATATGAAAGGAATAAAAAATGAAAGATGAAAATATGTGTAAGGGAAGTAGAATTTCTCCAATTTCCCTGATCTTTGGCTGGTTATTTTTCTGTGGCGATTCTTATTCCTTTTTTCGAGTAGACAGGGGCCTCCCTTGGGACTGGGATCAAAGCAAGAATTATCAGGGTTCGAGGCTCGGTCCGGGATTTGGTCCCGCAGGAGACTTACCACATGTAAATAAGGACACAGCCTCTGCATAGCCTCCGTAGCCCTATCCTCGGTAAATAACACTCTTCCGATAGTGACAAAATAACCCCCAAACCTCCTACCTACCCTCGTCTTGGATTTCCTTACCCCAGCCTTCTCAACCCTCCACCTTCCACCTTCCACCTTCCACCCTACGCCCAACAGCCTCCTCCTCGAGCTACTTCGATCAACTATTCCACGAATCTCCGCACATCTATCGATACGGTAGTTGTTTCGTTTCCGTTCTGTTATTCCGGGTTACTTCCCCACAAACAGTCTTTACGGTTGCAGATACATAATATATATTTGAAACTTGAAACTCGTGTGTAAAACAAGTTACACTTATAATTCGTTGTATTTTCTATATGTTGGAACACGTGTGTTAGTTAGGTGTGAAACGAAAGAGTATTTCCTAATTTTCATTAGAGTATCAGCCCTTGAACGTGCTCGATTGTACTATTTGAGAACGAAAAGCTCTTTTTTTGCGTATAAAGTCTAACGTTGGGGGCAAGAAACAGCGAGGACCGTTGGATCTTATACTGTAATAGAAACGCGAAGGGGCTCCAAAATGGCCAATATCGGCCCCATATTTGTACGAGGCCCCTTGGACAAACAGAAATATATGTCTGGGCAAGATGTTTTCCACCCTCGGACTCGAGGCGTTCCTTTTTTAAACGGTTGAAACAGTTGCGGCCACGAATCGATGGTAACTACGCCGGCCGGACTGCGGTACAGTCCTGGAAAAACTCAGTACCATTTTCAGAAAATTTGAAAAATTGAAATTCGGGCTCTAAGGGTTGGTGAAAAAAAAATATATTCCGAAGCTTAAGGGAGAAGATATCTTAGTTTTGACTTGTGGATTCCCGGGAACGAACGGCCTGATGGTTAGATAAAATTTCGCAAAGATCCGCAACTCCGGGGGTTAGTTTTTCTCGAGGGTTGTACCATGTTAGGATGCGCAGGGCGCTCTGGTCTTTTGCATATATTTTGAAACGTATAGCTTCCACCGCACCAAATATGCTGCCCGGCGAAAAAATACTTGAAATAAAAATGCCTTTTTTCCACTACTTCTTTTTATACCCTTCTATATTTTCTCCTCGGCTTGAAACATTTTCTTCCTCTAACTAAGCACAAAATAAAAACTTTTAAATTCTCAGTTAGCGATCGATATAAGATTATATTCAATGAATCCCTTCTTTCTTTTATAATCTCTTATCATCGAAACAAAATTCCTCACCTACCAAAATTCGTCGAACTTTTGATTACACTTTTCTCTGTTAATTGGAGGCCAGGACATGTGTATATTATTTCTACTCCTGCGTCTCTTACGTGACAATTACTCGACTAATTTTGATTCGATTTAGCAGACAATGAGAAGCGGGTCGGCTAAAGTAGATGGGTGCAACTGCTATGGGTCCTCGATCAATATTAATCGACGGTTGTTAATTATTTGGGTAATGTTGGTTCCGAGTGACGTGCGAAAGAAATACACAGAGGAATAGCTGGATGTAAATGTGTGTCACTTTATCGGGTTGGGATGAAAAATTCCGAAAGATCACTACGTAGAATAGCTAATATTTCCAATTTTGAAAATTCGAATACTGAAATAGCGACGGATAAAATAAATTTTTGGAGTAATGTACGTACTTCAAAGCCTTATTTTCTAATACAGCTTTTCCATATTTTGAACGATCGCTTATATTTTAACATTTGCATTTTTGGCAATTCGAAATTCTGATTTCTCGATATTTTGAACCCTACAAATTTTTTCATCAGTTCTTCAGAATTTGAAATCTGTAACCTTGGTTAAATTTGGCCACTTTCTTCGATGACGTCACGGCCTGAAATATACATGTACATACACGCGCGAAAGAACAGCCGCGCAAAGGGGGTCGAGACTTTTATTGGTCTTGACTTGGCGCCCCTAACGTTTTTCGTTTGTTCCGCAGATTTTCATATGTTTTCATCCATCCGGAAAATTAGAATGTTATTCGCGCAAGGCAGGTAGGTTTGTAGGTTGATAGGTAGGTATGCAAGATACGTATGAATATAGCATATGAATATGAATTTCTCAAGAGGCATGTCTACTCCTACCTGAGCATTTTCATACATCTAGGTAATACCGCGGGTCAGCGTACCAATACATACCGCACTTGCACACCAACAATCGTCAAAGGTTTCATTTCGCACAAATTTATTGATATTGGAAAAAGTATATAAATTTTATTTCATCTCGAAGAACCGAAACACGACAAAGATTCAAATTTCCCGCGAGATGTCGAGAAATTGATCTATGTACATCATCGATTTTTCATCCTAGGACATTGATTCCAAATCGCGTTCGGTAATATCTTTGAAAATAAATTGTATTCTATGCTTTCCGGTACGGTGTGCTTTCGCTAGTTTCAAAATGACTTTAGCTGCAATCGAAGATTTATTTGATATGAACAAGTTTCGAACAAAGCTGATTTCCTTTTTCGGTATACAAAGCTCCGATAGTGAAAATGAGAAAAATAAAAAACCAAAAAAAAAAAAAAAAAAAAAACGAAAAAAGGATATAAAAAATAAAAAATGGTGTGGATCTGGAAACAGAAAGCGTAGCTCTTTTTTCGGCCGGGCGGTGCTCTGGAATAACAAATAGTGGCTACATTTATTCGGGGGGGGGGGGGGGGGGGGGGGGGGGGCACCATTACCCTCGTCCTACCCGTTCCGTTGGTGGTGGTCGTCGTCGGGGGTGTGGTGGTAGTTGGAATAGTTGTGGCAGTGGTGGTGTTCGCGGGTGAGGAGAAACACATAAAAAGCATATTCCGAGGAGGTCCTGCCACGATGCCAGGCCGCGGGACGCTGGGGTGGACCAAGCCAGTAATACATCAAACTGGATCGATAGCCTACAGACTTCGCTACTACCCCCCTCTACTGTATATACGCATCGCGTTTTCTTCCTATGCATCCGAAAAAAAATATACCTACCCACCCGACGTCTCGCGATAACAGGATTCGAAAAATCCAACAACCCTATACGCTTTATATACTTTTGACTACTTTTTCACCCTTCAGATACTTTTTCAAAGTCTCAATGCACAGGAGACAATTTCATTTTACAGAATTTTCTAGTTAATTGTTGATTTGTTTTTACATCAGACTTAAAGCGTTTCTCGAGTGACATTTTTTAATTTAGCCCACTTTTTAGGAAAAAGAACTCTGACGATTTCGACGAATCTCGATGTCTTTCAAAATGATTCTAACCGTACGTTGGTCTGTCAGTCTATCTGTCCGAAATAACTGAGTTGGGTGTACTGGAAAATGGTTGGTCGGAAAAAAAAATTTCAAATTCTACAAGATTATCGCTGGTACCTTGACGATGAAAAATTGCTATGTCCCATTAAGATGGACCGACTGGTTCAGCCTTAACTTTAAAATTGAATAAAAAGAAAGTGGCGCAGTAATATGGAGAACGACGCAATGGAAAAATTTGAAACTTTAAAGGGATATAGCTCGTCTTTTGACGATGAAAAATCACAATGTCCCAATGCGATCGATGGACTGGTTGGTCCGGAGAAAGTCTTCCTGTATAAATTAAATGCAAAAGAAAAAAAAATATTGTAAAATAAAATGAATAATGAAAGGTGATGAAAAGTCTTCCAGATACATAATTTAACTTCCAACTCTTCTCTATATAGATATATAGATTATTATTTTTCTTTTGAAAATGAAAAATGTGTATGTCCCATTATGATTCACCGACTGATTCAACCGAACAAGGTTGTAACGTTCAACTTGAGGGAAAAAAAAATAAATAAATAAATAATTCAAGGTGATTAGAAGTCAAGAGAAAAAACCCAGGCGACTAATTATCTATACCTAGAAAACTTACTCTCAAGAAAAAAGCCCGAAAAATCGTGAGGTGGAGTAAATGCAAAAAAGTTGGTGGCCGTAGTACAACTTCTGTACAGCTTCATGTACTAAGCTTAGCTTTTTTTGTTCAAAAATAACTACGTACAGTACGAGGCGTCCAGAAATCTGTCGTTCAGAAGTTGTTACATAGTTTAAAAAGAAGATTGATTAAGAGTTGGCGGAACGTTTGGAGCAATTTAGTTTTTTTTTCTCTCTGTTTCTGTTTTTTTTTTTTTTTTTTTCTCTTTTTCCTAAGACAAATCGGGTGAAGGAACGAGTTTGGAAGCAGCGGTAGTCGTGGTCCCAAAGGTGACGTGCCTGGGGTAGGCAGGAGAGTAATTGAAGGGTCGAATCAACCCTTAGTACGTGCTAAAACTTGCGAATCTCGATTACCGTCGGTAGCCGCGAGTGTCTGTTCTATAGGTACTTGTGACGTCACGTGGTGCGTGAAAATCTTCACGTAAGCATATAGAGACAACTGTATAGCGAATATATTTGTCATTATCGCTCATCGCCCGCGAACTATTACCCCGCCCTATCCTATACGAGTATGAAACCCCTTTTCCCGATCCTCGATCGATGCGATCAAATTCATTGGATTTAATTGCCATAACCGAGAAGACTAATTGAGTCTGCTACGAGTTGGACAGTCCCGTTGGGCCCGGGCTGTGATTGGCTACCCTCGAAACGGGTTCGAAATTCAACCACCCCAAAGTCCGCATGGAAAAATGGCGGCCGGTTTATTCGAGGCTGCAATTCAGCCCCTGGACGAATTTCAATTACACGAACTTTTACTGCTATATATATCGTCTTTTCGATGATCTTAATTACCAATCACGAATTAAAAAAAAGAAAGTGAATGCGCATTAGCCGTACAGAACAAAGAAAAAAAAATATGGTAGTTTTGAGCTCACTTTTTGTCTATCTTAGGTAAATATTTGACTATTCTAAAACATAATTCTATATCGAAATAGCCATGCGTATGGCGGAAGTAGCCATATTTTCCTCGTTGTTGCTATTTTAATAATACGTATTGCTAATGTTCCTAAATTTTCTTTTACCGTGATATCCCCGGATTTTGTATCTCACTAAAAATTCAAAGCACTTCCGGAGGTAACAGAAAAGTAGCTAGGTAGCCGCGTATATGGGACATTATAGAAACGAAAAAGAATGAAGCTTTTTACCCGATGTGCAGCGTGTGATGTCTGGCCCAAAACTGGCGCCCTTCGACCTCGCGTGCAAAGGGGTTGCTGCACCGTAGCCGTGACTCTGTCATGTCGTGTGCATCAGGTCCTGGTAGGCCAGGTAGGACCCGGACTTTGTGGGGCTGTCAGCTATACTCGAGCTTAGCGGTTAAAAGTGCCCCAGCGAACGGAGCATCGGTAAACAAAAAGGCGTCACGAGTTTCAAACTTGCAAGAGAAGAAGGCTTATTTTCTGTGGGAAACTTTATTCTTTTCTTTTTTTATTTGGAAAATTTAACAGAGCAAAACTGCCGTATTCAATTATTATTCTTGTCATTAAGGAAGGTGAGACTTAATGATGCTACGGTTGATGTTTATTTAAAACCTCGACTTCATTATATTGCTCTCGATGCGGTACTTGTGATTTGTGATTATAGTTAAAGCGCTTCAAGCCAAGTTCAAGTCTGCCGCTCTGCAGGATAGCAGGCTGTCGAGTATTAACCATTTACTACAGGCCTGTAAATAATAAAGTAGCTACTTGGCAGGAGCTCGATTTTGCGTAAGTTAATATTCAGGGTATACCGAAGAATCAACGAGATCCGGCGATCGTGTGATCATCGCTAATTTTTTCCCAGCAAAATTTACCTCGAAAGATTTACCTATGCATTTTTCGCTTCATAAATTTCTATTTACAACCACCATATGAAGATCTGATTCGGAATTGAAGACAATTTAAAAGTGAAATAAAAAAAAAGACAAATAAAAAAAATAAAATAAAATAAAATAAATGTGAAGACAATTGCGAGGCTGGGATTGTCATCGGGCTATTTAAATTCCCTGATAAATATTCAGCAGCAAGTTTCGCGTATCTCGACTTTGGGTTTCTCCCCCCGTGCAGAACGCGAAGTTATTACAAAGCAAACGTCCCTGATCTTGGCTGTTGGATGTTGTTCGATATGTATAGTTTCCATCTAGGCCTGAAGAAATAAAACTCGCGTTGACTTGCTCGTGGGTTGAGATGTAGACGTATATAGTGTAGTGTAGTACGTGTGTATGTAAAACCGATTGGAAAGAAATTTCAGTCGTAGGCGATTGCCTTGCGCGATAGCGCTACCGCCTGGGTTGGATATAAAGGAAAGGGGCTGGTATTTCGCGCCATTGGGCATAGGTCAAGCGAAAGCCAATCCGGCCAAACTTTCAGATATATGATAAAAATTGAGTGGGGTCCCTTATGCTCTTCGTGGCGGTGAGGGAGAATTTTCTTCTTCGTCCCTTAAATCCCTAGGATAAGAATACTGGGGCGAGGGGGTTGAAACGAGCGAGCCTCTCGCACTGTCCTTTGATTTGAAAACTGCCGACAAGTAAAAAGAAAAAAAAAAAAAAACGAAGAAAAGTCTGAAAGGAGCGAAAATATACCTACCGGTCGAATATATGATTAAGTCGTGTAATTCGACTTCGCTGTTACGATATTATGTACTGCAGGGATCTTCAATCCATTCCCCCTGTTTCGCTTTTTTTCTTCATACAAATTTTTTTTCTCTCCACGTACGAAAAGTCTGTGAATACTTTTTAGCCCCCTCCATTAAGAGTTCGATATTAAGGGAACGACGACGCTTTGTGAAGATTTTGAAAATCGCGATCTACCAGCTACCCCGAGGACGGGTATCGCTCGTCGGTAAAGCCTTATACGTGTCTGTGCGTGGTGCCTTATCGAAATTTAATTTTATGCCTACCCTAATCTCTTGGAGGTTCTCACCCGTTATCTAGATTTTTCGTTATACGACGTACCTCTCGGTAGGAGGTATCATGAGAACCGCGAACAGCCCGAGAAAGAAAAAAGGAATCTAAAAGTATGTTCTTATTGAAGCACGAGAGAATGCTGGGGGTAAGTTACCGCGGCTAGAAATTTCCTTTGCAAGTTACGAAAGATATTTTCGAAAAGTCTCCTAAAGCCCAACGAAATCCCCGCCACGTATGATATCCCCAGGTTGGAAAATATTTGTCGTCATCGTGGATTCTTCCACCGCCTATATTCCGCGATAAGAATTGTCTAAAAAACTGTAACCGTATATTCAGAGTTTATTTTCTATGAAAGTTTCTAGTCAAAATTGGGTAAGTTTGGTCAAGATCGATGAACCCTTGGCGGGTTTGTTAGTCGAAGGACGAGCCTCCCGGGCGGTAATCTTTAGGGATCAGAGAGCGGGCTCCCTTTGTTAGAAACGTTCTCGAAATTGGTCAACACATACGCGGTGGGAATTCCCATTTTTGTATTTGTTTGAAATTTTAATGTGGCCACGAACGACTGAGGCGGGGAAGCTCTGTAAACTGCCGGCCATTACCTTCGATTCGGAAATAAATTGCACCCCATAAACAGGGTGGTCCATAAGAATACATATGGCCAGCTTAGCAGACCGTTTGAAAAATGTAGCAGTCGCGGGTATTGATCAAATTTTATATCCCTTCCTGACGGAGTCTATATAGACTCGGTATAACCGAACCAAGAATATATATCTCTACCTCCAAATCGGTTCCACCCAAATTCTCTATATCTAACGAACTTTCATAGTATTCAACGAACTTCAGCCACCCATCGCCTATGATCCGCCTACCCAACGATCAACATCTCGACATATAATCATTGAATTGAATATACCGTACAATTGGTACAGTTGTCAAACTTTTACTTTTTTTTGTTCAAAATTTACGGGGCACCGGTGAATATCATTCTGTGCAAAAATGTTTATAGATGGCTAGCTAACATCGAAATATGTCTCAAATGAATTTTTGATATCTTAGCTCAATCGTGAAATCAAGAATACATGCCGAGTAGCATAAATTATGGTACAGAAAAGTTCGAAAAGAAAAATTCGAGATATATTAGAGCGACTAATATTTTGATCAGGACAATCTGTGAATCCTGTGATCAGTTTGTAACAAAAAAAAAAAAAAATAAAATAAAATCCTCACCACCAAAATATGCAAATTTAACGTATTCATGAAATAGTTGCAGTTCCATTCCGAAGAATTCATCTCCGCCCGCGCTTATGGGGTGGATGGTAAAAATCGCGGACCTCGTGAGTAACACGTTCAGTTAATTTCATGGGGGTAAGGGGCCGCGGGGGTTGGAGGACGCTATGTCGGGGTAGATGGGGACAGGGGATGCGAGTAGGTCTGTCCCAGCCACCCGGGCAGCAGTGGTTTTAAGATGGCGACTGGCTGGCGTAGATAAGGCCGATACTCCCTCAGTGTCCAAGGGACCGCGGACAAATGGGCCGTCAGAAGAGGCGTAAATCAAAGACAGGTCGAAATTCGTATAAGCTCGAGCGCAGCGGCCACAGCAACAACCAGCCTTAGCCCCTGGGGATATTTCCCGTAAAAATGTCATCGCATCTGTAAGTTTGAAGGAGACCACCGAGACCTGGAAAGCCTTCGCTGTGGGAAAATTTCAAGAAAATTGGCCGAAATGGGTCAAATTTTTTGATCATACAACCGCAGAAGCATAGGTGTGACTGACATGGCAGTCAAACCGTTTGGGACGAAGCATACAGAACCCATGTAGATACTGCAGCAAACTCGCTTGGCATTGGCACAGTATTGGTGCCATTGCTGCCAATACTGACAACTACCAAGGGCCGAGCTTTGCTCAAGTCAAAATCAAAGTTGGGACAATTTTGAATTGTTAACTGGTCCAACTTATTATGCCGTGAATCGGCACGAAATAATCTGCAGCCAGTATAAAACACCATATTGGCCCTAGTGTATTACGAGTACAGAACTGACTCCGGCTAAGCCCCATGGATTTTCACTTGTCAGTACTAGTCATCAGCATTGGCCCAACGTTGGGCAAATGATTAATGTACACTGGGCCAATATTACCGAACGAAATTTGGCAGTCGAAGTAGTGCCAATTCTGTGCCATGTGGCTATAAAAATCTGGCAATACTCTGGCATTCGCATATGGGAAATTGGGCTAGTGATCCTTGGTTAGCAACCCTTTGACGTCCTTATACATATATGTGGGTTAAATTTCATGGAGCTAGAGTTACCAGTCCCAGGTAGCTGGCGAAGAGACCGTTACGTGAAAATCTGTTCGATATTTTAAATATTTGAATTAACCCCTTGTGTATCGGTCTAGGTCCTAGGAAATGCTAAGGTCTCCGTATACCTGCAGCGGGGCCTTCGATCCAACTCTGTGCCTATATCCGACCGTCTATTATTCCCCTCTTTTGCATCTGGCGGGACTCAGATATAATGTTTCCCCGTGTTAAATAAGGCTCTATGTAAAATTATGTTAATGGATTATCCCCGGCGGGGTCTGTACCCGATCGTATATACCTACCTTCCTCTTATGCAACCGATGGAATGAACGACCTAGCTCAGGCACACGCATCCGTATATCGAAAAGGGATACCAGGACTCAGGTACGAAAATCCTTTGAACTTGCTTTCCAAAATAGGTCGACGAGCCCGGGGATGATGCGCAACGTACGACAGATGGGGTTAAAATTGAGAAAAGGATTACAAGCCGAGGCTATCGATCGTACATTCGACGTTTTTAGTCGGTTTTCCTCTCCGCCCTTTATTTCCTCAATCGATTCCTGAGGTGCCTCCTCGGCTGAGGATTAGCGACGTCGATGTATCGGATACTCGAATACGTAATATACATATGTATTATACATAAGAAAGGATGTATGTACGTAAATTCATATACATATACCATGTAAAATTAGAACTTGAAATTAAAACGAGACGACGCGCGTTCGAGTTTCAATGCTCTCGGCTCATCATCCCTTTGCAGGATGGTAGATGGACCACCGCTAAGAGGAAAGTGAAGTGGGCAGATATCCCCCCCCCCCCCCCCCCCCCTTCAAACCCGAACCCCAGATATTCTTCGCACCCGAATGAAATTTCGAATCAACGATCTTTGGCATCTCGAGAGCTCTTTGATACGGACGAACGCTTCGGAAATTATCGGAGATCTTGGCGGTTCGGCGAAATGGTTCTTGTAACTGATCCAAATCTGAATTGGACGTCAGGCCCTGAGTTTTTTTTTTTTTTTTTTTGGGTCAGTGCGCTTTTGAGTACCGTTGGGAAATTATTTCAAGGACACCTTTTTACACTTACCGACCGACCGATAGCATCGCTTTGAATTTCAAATGAATCACTACGCAATTGAGATCAACCCGCGATTGTACTTACCAAAATAGATTCACCACCATACATTTCGAGTGTAAATTTGCAATCAAAATATTCTGCGAATCGCACTTACCTATTTCCTATTAGTTCCGAACATGAAGAGACACTAGTTGAATGTATACAGGTCTGCCTAATTATATCGAGTGCGCTGCCTTTCGACGCCATAAATGCCACACAGGTAAGATGGAAGAGTCGATAAAGCAGTACCAGATTTGAATCATTGATAAACATAAAAAATACTGAAAAAAAAACACTGAATGAATGAAATGAAATAAAAGAAATGTAATAATAGACACGATCCTTGAACAAGTGTAAAGGGTGAATCAGATATCATTATTTGGTATATTACGTGCGCTTTTTGCTAGCGATGTCGATCCGGGACCCGGGACCGTTCTGCTATTTTGGTGTCGGTTTTCACGTTTTTTCACCCAAAACTACCCCAGGCCCATTGTTAACTCGTCACTTTTTTTCCCCATTCTTTCGTGTTTTTTTTTTTTTTTTTTTTTTGAAAAGTACGTAATCCACCCCATGGGGTGAATTCAAACATTTCGACTTTATCGGAGGAGAACAGGTTGCCACTGCAAACCTGCAGTGAGGCAGGTACGATGAAAACCGATTTGCTGCGATTTGGGGAAAATTTTGGGGCATCAGGTGCCCCCCGCATTATGGCGCCTCTAAGTATACGGGGACAAACTGAGTACACGGTGGGTGAGGACAGCCGGGATCTCTTCCGACTGACAAACTGTATCGCGTATATTACACAAACGAGTATCTTGTCGTCGTCGTCGTGGTTTTTTTTTTTTTTTATCCTCTTCCGGTTTTCTTTTCTTTTCTTTTTTCTACCTCGCAGAATGTTAATTTACGAGCTCTTATTAATCGAGCCTCAGGAGAGTGTTTTAAATTCTAATCTGATTATTTTGACTTTCAATCTGTGCGAGGAATGATGCTTGAGGATATTAAATTCCTCTAGAAGAGAGGGGAAAAAAAAAGACAAAAAATATTGTACACGTAATTATTAAGCGAGTGATATTTGATTAAAAATGCAAACACACGAAGAATTCACGATATACATCTGGATATTAATGACGTTGAAGAACCGCTGGTGTTCGGTAAGCGATGACCGCGTACAAAATGAGTTAAGGCACATGCCAGAAAAGGATCATTTCTCTTTAGCCAATTAATCCATTGAAATTCTTAATTAAAGAACAGTTATCCAAAACGCACCAGGTGCTGAAAGTGTGAATTGGTTCCGCTTTTCATTCAGGAAATTGGAAATGGCGTCATCTGGGCCACCAACCCTTTAGCCCCGAACCGAGTAGGTATAGCTCCAAGCCAACGAAGTCACGATCAACCTTCCCAGCGGGGAAGAAATAAATTAAATTAATTTTTCTAACGGCAAAAATACGAATGTAGCTGCTACTGCCCTCGTTACTATTTTACCTATATAAATACAACTAGGTTGTACCTTCGTTCGTGTGCGTGAGCTTGGGTTAGTACATAACCATATACGATATTTAATTCACTGTTCATCTCTGCGCTATGGGTATACCTATACATATGTATTTGCATCTCAGGTATAGACTCGAATTCGTATCTACAATTACATACCCCTGCAGGGAGCCTCCAGGTATACGCAGACGAATTTAGGTATGGAGACTGTTCCGTTTTGCACGTACGAGTATATGCGAAGGTAGGTACATACATACATACATACATACGTGAAAACTTTCCTGCATCTCTTATTGTGCATTATTGCATAATGAGGGTTATGTAAAAACCCTTTCATACCTGACCCCCACCAATAGGTCGCGGTTGCCTCAGGTAAGATTTTTGGGCCTATTCACCCCGTTTGGGACTCACACCTCTCACGACGATCTCTACCTCTTCGTCGTCAGTCCCAATTCGAACTCACTGCCGAGAAGATCATTCGGTTTTCGTGAAATAGACCCTCAAGAAATGTCAAGATTTTCATCCCAAGATGCCGCCTAATAGTGCAATTCTAATCACAGTTGAGCAACGCCTTCAAAGGTGGTTCAGTAATAAAAGGAATTTCATTTCACAAAACGGTTTATTGCGAATAAAATTGCGAAGATTATCAAAAACTTGAATCTAATAAACTAAAAAACCTACAATTGTTATCTCAAGATGTGAAAATCATTTTGTTTTGAGTTATTCGTTCAATATGACTGCGCGGTAGGGATTTTAATTTCGACAATTTTTGAGCTAAGTTTTGCAAGTATTTATATGCCACTCAATTTATTCTTCTACACGCGACATCTGCGAGGAGGAGCCATTCAATTTGCAGCACAGGTCAGTACGAAAACTTTTTCCACTAAGTGGGGGTAGTGACTTGGAACAATATTACTTTCAATACAAGTACTGGAGTTGGTTCTTTAATTCAATTTTCGATTCATGCGATATACGATGAGAATTAATTATTCTACTCTTTAATTTCCATTCAAGACCGTATGTGAAACACATCCATGTAGATCCCGAAACGTCAAACTACAATTTAGCGCTGCGATCAATACTTGTAATCATTCAATGAAATTCTAGTATAACATGCTCTTCTTGCATAATCGCAAATAAGTTTCATCGCGATAATCGAATCATCAGGGAAATCTAAAAAAATTGCAGTTGTACGATTGCAGTTCATCGGTGTTGAAAACTTACATTGAATAATAGATTGACGTTCGGGCGAAAAATACTACGACGTGATTTGAAGAAAGTGATCAATTCGTCAATGTTTCGTGCATCGAATTGTCCCCTCGGAAGAATTGACTGACATTATCAAAACCTTAGATCATTGAACAGGTACATGAATGTGTAAATTAGAGTCGGTAGCCTCGACGCACGTGATGCAGTACCTACTACGCGGTACACAGAAATCCACATGTGTAGAACTAGCGCGGCGTCTCGCTTGGTCAGCAAGGGGTGGCCCCCCTCTGTCCAGCGGACCAATAGGGTGGCTGCATTTTTTTTTATCAATACGTAAGGATGGGGGAGGTCGAAGGGGTTCGAACAAAATGGCGTTTCTCATCCCCCAAGCAAACAGCGAAGCCCACATCGGGCCGATATCATTACGAAGCGAAATTTGTTGTTGGAAATCGGAAGGGTTCGTTCATTCGTCCGCTTTTTTTTTGCTTTCTCTTTCTCTCTCTCTCCCTGTTTTTTTTTTTTTTTTTCTCTTTTTTATAATGTAAAATTCTTTCTCGCGAGAGATGAGGTGGCAGAATTTTTCGATATAGACCCTCCGACAGTCGATAGACTATAGAACCAGAATAATCTATAGCCATATATATATATACTAACCCGATGCAGGGTCCGCGACGAACTGACGAGGAAAAGAAAAAAAAAGAGAGAGAAGGATAGAAAAAAAAAACAGAAAAAGAAAGAACAAAAAAAAAAAAAAGGAGAAAGAACTGTTGGCAGGAAAGGCGCGATGAAATGATCCTAAAATGATTTGATGTTACGATACGAAACCGCGGGCTTTCATTCTTATCTGAGATCGTCACTTCCGGCCAAGCCTACGGCACACTTTTCTAAGTAAATAATTTTTCATCCCTTTTTATTTCGATAAGACAAAACTGTCCGGATCTCAACTCATATATACTTTTATACTTACGAAAAGTTATACTTCGCCACTCTTTCTGGCGAATTATTTGTCACCGGGAATATTTCATACATATATGATCTCAATGAAACTAAAGAATTTCTGTAATTTATTAGAACGATTTTATCTCGGATTCATCTATGAAAGAAAAAATTTTTTCTACACTTTCTTCAGTATGTAGACGAGTCTGTCTTTTCCAGTAATCGGCCCTCGTCCCAGTTAGATATAAGTTTAGAATATATTTTTCCGCGTGTCACTCGGCGTCGAATTGCGAAACGAAGTGAGGCGTCTCGACGCTGCAGGGGAATCGAAAAACGGAGCAGGAAGCTGAACAAACCGAAGCAATCCTCGCCTGAAGACGGAGTCCGTGGCGATAGCGTCCATTAGCATGTTTGCGCTGCGTGAGCTCGGCCTAAGTGGTGTTTTGTGCTCAGCTATTCGAATGGCCCTTTATGTGCGAATTTCATCCTTTAGAAAAACTTTCAACAAAAATATACGCATATTATATGTAGGTATTCTGCGTGGCATCCAACTTGTCGCGTTCGGCAGTCTCGCGTTTTTCTATATATGCGCATGTATTCGTTGCGATAAGAATTATTCCTGATTAACGAGCTCCGTTTAATATGTAAATCTTTTACACCAAGGGGTGAAAAGGACACTTTGTGTGCATAAGCTACCGAAGCGAAACTCGAGACGGAAATGGGTGGCACGTGGTCAAGCAGTGTCTAAACTAGTTTTTTGTGCCCTTAGAAATCTCCTTTTCCGGGGTTCTTAGGGTCCTTCGAGGTCCTTTGGGGTCGCAAGAGGTCGCACTGGTGCTTGGACCTTATCCAGGTCAAAAACCGGATAGGTCGACCGCCTAGAAGACGGAACGAACTGGCGGGGTGGCTGAGAAGTAGTAAAAGTTGTAAGAGGCTGGCGAGTTGGGGTTTGTTATTTCTTTTTCCTTTTTCTTTTTCTTTTTCTTCTTTTTTTTCATATTATGAGTAATTCCTGCGCACGTGGAGCGAGACTCGGATCTCTGTCCTTTACGGTCCCTCGAGCAGTATCTCCTGGGACATTGAAAGCGTTCAAAAATTGAAGGTTATACGGGGCGGGAGAGACACGCGAAACTGAAAACTGCATTGGAAGTGACCAGGGGATGAGTTTCGGTTTGTCCCAAGAGACGCCGTGGGGATCGCGGGAACCGAATTTAAATTCAAATTCAACTGAGAAATACGTTTTTTTGATTCTACACCATCTCCCGAATTTCAACATACGCCATTTTGATCCTGCATAAGGTCCTGCCTTCGGCATATGCTGCGTTTTCGGAAATATTGTAATGCTTCCCTCACGTACCTACGTAGAAAATACATTACCGAGGGTAACGCATCCGCGACGCTTAATGCGCAAGGGTTAGTCGAGGCTTTCGGTACCGACTATACCTGGTTCCAACCCTTTTCCGGCCTGGTTTCCAATCGAACGCGTTTTTCGGTAATAATTTTCAATTTTATTTTAGTTATATTATTTCGCTCTACCTTCTTTGTTACCCTTACGCTGAAGCATAACGGTATACATAAAGGGAGCAAGAGGCAAGAACCAAGAGCCAAGGGGTGAAAGTGAGACCGCGAGAGCGAGAGTTTGGCGGACGATGTTCTGCGCGGAACTGCGAAAATGTATCTCACGGGTTAACGGGGGATAGCCAATAAAAAAAACAGCCCAAGTTTGTTCATTCGAGAAGTATTTCCCAGAGAATAGGAAGAGGAAAAAAGAAATGAAAGAGTCAGGCGAAAAGAGAATGAAACTAAAAATCGAAAAAAAAAACCACACGCGAGGACCACGAAAAGGATTTTCAGACGTGGGTGAACCACAATATTTCTAGATCCATTGATATATTGCTATAAAGTTTAGTTTCTTCTTGAAATTTTTTTGGTTCCGATTCTTTTTTCCTTTTTAGCTCGAGAACCGAGAAAGGTTCGGCTGATCGCTTCCAAATTTTTTGGCAAATTGTTAAAACGGCTTCAGATTTTGAAAATTCTTGAGAGGGAGCTGAGGAGCGTTAGAAAGTATCAGGTCGTCCCAAAAGACGTTGTTCGGAAGTTTGTAATAAAAGAAATAAATGTGTGAGAGTGAGAGAGATAAAGAGCGGAGGAGAAAAAAAAACGGAACCCCGAATCGGAACTGACACTAAATCATTAATTTAGTTGCCCCGTTTTTTTACAGGTAGTGAAACCCTTTTCCTGGGCAGGTATGCCTCTTTTGTGTTTTCGTTTGGGACCTAAAAAAATGTTCCCCTCTGAAGAATACGAGAGAAAGAGAGAGTAAGGATAAAAAAAAAAAAAAAAAAAAAACACTCCGCACTGTCATATTGGGGACTAATATATTTTTGATCGATACCGTCTCTTCGGAAATATTGGGTCCGTTTCCCACGGCAGGAAAAAAAAACCGTTGTCCAAACAAACACACCCATAGAACGTGACTTTTCAAAATTCAAGGGCTAAAACTATCGGCATATATATCCGAATAGATTTTCAGGGGGCTGGATGTGAAATCCAAAAATAAAATGCGGGTTAATAGTTTGAGAAAAAAATTGACGAGTATTGGAAGCTAAATTTAATATCAAGAAGCAGTCTTTACCTGAAAGAATTTACCTGCACGGTTATCCGTGCTCGTCGTGTAGGTAAGAGAATAGCTACTGAAAAGTCGGTAACTTATACTTGGAAAGAAATAAAACTTAGTGGCTCGCTGGAATTTTAGTGAAAAATTTCCCAGGAAAACAAAGGAATAATAAAAAATAAAAAATAAATCTCCGGGAATTTGATATTAAAAATTTGTCATATTGTGTCAATATGAGAATTCCAGAGATGTGTCCTCCACCTTCTTTACATCTTTTATACTCCCAGACAAATCTTGTCGTTGAAAGATAACAAAATCCTCGTTCATGTTAGGTGATTTTTTTTCTCGGAATTCCGATTTTTCACAAAGAACGCGAGGAACTTATATCACACACCAACCAAATGAAACCCTGCTGTTCTTGATATTGAATTTATTCGACAAGAATTTAACTACATATGATGGTCAATAGTTATTTCCTATATATTATGCTGATCGAATAGCTATTTGCATACACGTGGATGTGGCATAGAGAAGTGACGATGATTAGAATAATCAAGTATCACCCACTATGCAAGCTCGACAAATAGTTCTAAGGCAATAGCCGTGTGATTTTGATTGATGAATGGAAGATGGGTGACTTGAGTTATTAGTGTGAAAATCTATCAAGGCGGTTTCCAGACTGAATTATTACACTCGCAAGCGTTGGTCGGTGATGTTTAATTGATTTGTAATGATACAGAACGATTTTCCCTCGCAGGTGTTAGGGCATATAACAGCTTGAAGTCGCGTGCTTATGCCAGTTGAAGTTAGGAAATTAGCATATGAACAGCTCCGGAACAGTAAGGTGGAGCGTAACGTGGCATAATGCAAACTGGCCAGTCTTTAGGGAAACGAACTAATTTCCTTGCACAAAGGTCGCCAAGCTGATTCCTGAGTAGTACCTATGTACGTATAGGGCTGAAAGTGAAAATCAGAAAATCGGCTTTGGCCCGCACATGAAACGGAAAAACCAAAATCCCCAATGTAATCCCTCTTTTCAACCCCATTTTTTTTTTCGTGCATGGCACCCTTCACTGAATTTTAAGGGTTAAAAATCCGCACTCGACTCGACAATACATTAAGGTTACTGTGATGCTGCGGGTTTTTCAGGCTAGAAGAGATCGTCCCTTCCAAAGTTACGGCTTCCCTCTATTTTAGATTCCCAATCGCTTTTCGACGCTGCATTGCACTGTACCTAGAAACGAAAATAAATAATAAAATAAATGACAGTTCCCGAACTGTTTTGGGTTTTGGAGCGCGACACGACCATTGTGCCCTTTTTTTTTTCGCCATTTTTTTTCTCCTCTCATCCCTTCAGCTAGAAAGCTATGACTTTTGTCAAGACTACGAATTTATTTAATGTTTATGGTTTTCGGTCTTGTACATCGGATTCAATATATTCTCTTCAATTAATTATAATAGCTACTGGCATCTGTCTCGAAATTTCTGAGCTTGCGGTGAAGTATGTTTACTTTTTGAGATTTTTTTTCTTCTCATTCAGGAGATGACGTCGGAAGTTTAAGCTATACTTAACTATCGTATGTGCTTTTAGTTTAAGTAAGAAGAAGAAGGAATTGAAAATTCAGAAAACAGTACGTAACGGATGACATCATCGCACTTTATATCGATTGCATCTGACGACCAGTACTCCCAATACGATCGTTGGCCCACCCTTTCTTCCCTTTCTTTCCGTTCGCTTTTCCCTTTTCTCCGTTTTTCTCTCTCTCCCACCTTGATCTTTTTATCTTTTTTTCTCTGTCCCGCAACTCTCACTCCAGGTTTTCCCCTTTTCCACGGAATTAGGGAATTTTAAAATTTAGGGGGAATGCCCACTGGACCGTACTAACTTGAGAATTTATTGCCAATTTTTTTTAAAGGCTTTAGATTTATTTCCAATTTCTCGGCTGATCTTTTCAATATAAGGGTGCGTTGCGCTACAAAAATAAACATATTATTCGCTTTTCGTTATATATAATTGATCTCTCCGCGGTGACCGTGAAAAGCTTATGGCCTTACCAATCGTAAATCGTTACGCTGATTGTCATAAATTTTGCTTGCCAATACTCTCATAGATGAACATCCGTATTGATAAATCTGGAATTCAAAATATCTAAAATTGATTTTCAATATTCAGAGAAGAAGACGAAGAAATAGAAAACTGACAGTCTCAAAATTTTAACATGTACACTTGCACCTATACTGGACAAAGATGCTCCAATTAGGCCAGACCCATCCAAACTTACGTCAAAGATATCAGCTTATAGCGAATAATTCGTGTCACGTTTTGTCTGACAGGGTCTATGAAAATTTTCATCCGAAGGTTGCGCAAATGGGGACGGGTATTTTTTTTTTTCTAAAAAAAATGGCATGTATTGGATCTATGACATCGATTGGCCACATAGATCACTCTAGTCTTTTTCTACTTGCGATAATTTTCAAAAAATGATTGTAATCGATGAAATAGCTCCGAATGAAATCGATATTTGATCATCCTTCAGGATAAAAATGGCAATTAAAACGAACCTTTCTACGAAATGATCGTTGGACGGGCGTGTTTTGAGTTAGAATGTAGCCAAAGCCCGGCTTAGATGTTGGTGGGGGTGGCCTCTAATCGATCGCTGGTGTCCACCCTTATCAGGGGTTGGGGTTGGGGTTGGGGTTGGGGTCGGGGCTTGGGTCGGGGATTCCGACCGGGGTCTGCCGGGGTGGGGAAGGACTAGGCTGCTTTGCATGGCCGGCAAACCCCACACCGACACCCACAGCCTCCCTCGGGCCGTAGCGAAAACCAACCCTTAAAATAGGGGGTGAGACCTTGGCCATTGTTGCCAGATGCCCTCCGCATTTGCATTTTCTCGCGGTTTCTTTGAAAAATGAATCAGGCTGCTGTTGCTCCTGCTACTTCGAAGCTGGCTTGGGATTAGGTTAGATTAGGATGGGTTAGGTAAAGTCCAACCGTCTCTAAGGACATAGCGGATCTCCCTGTGCTGCTGAAAAAAAAAACACGAACCGTCTAAATTCCGTTAATACGTACTGCGTCCCGACCTCCCAATTCGATTAGAAATATTTCCGGAAGTGAATAATACGCTGAAAATCAAGTTATGTAATATTCAAGAATCGCTGGTATTTGATTTCACTAGATTCTCTTTAATTTGTGCAAACATCCGAATATTGAGATCGATAAATAGATTCAATTTTACGCCAAGGAAATTTCTGTCACCTCAAAGATGAATGGGGGAGCAGGGAGAGTAATTATCATAATACGTGGTGCGTTTTAGGGGATGATTATTATATCAATTGTTCAATATCTTACATTTTCAGCTAGCGTAATTTTTTTCTGATGTCCAATTTCGGGGTGATTATGATTGTGAAAATAAAAATTAGGTAGATAGATGAAGTTGATCGATAATTTGTACGAAGAAAAGAATCTCCTCGGTTTACAATTAAGGTAAATATTCGGCGCAGCTCCGCATCTGTATTTGGACAGTACTTGTTTGAATGTGGCTCGAAATCTACATTTACTTGAAGACGACGACGACTCCGTATTGGCACAAGACTTACGGACTAGGCTATAGCACTTTAAGAACTTCTGCATACCCTGAATATGGGGTTGAACTTTTTTTTTAAGACCTTATTCAATTTGCGATAACTTCATCGGTACCATTAGGCACAGTGCCTTTGAATCGGCAATATTTCCATATACCCGTAAACTATACGAGAAAATATTTCTAGAATATCAGTTGACCCGAAACGTAGGTTTTACCCCTCCCAAAAAAAAAAAAAAAAGGTATAATACATATTTTTCTCAGGCTTTGAAAGCTTCAGAATAATTGTAATGGATATCACTTACACGCTCCACGACCGCTAGGACTGTAACAGTGATAGATTCCGGGTCTGGAAAATTTAATGGAAAAATCCCAAGTGTCAGGTACAGGCACGGCAACGATATGTCAGACTATTCACGACTCAAGCGCTTTCCCGAGGAAAGAGACGAGAAGAGAGAGGAAAAAAAGAGAGAAGAAAAAAAAAACACATGAAAATAAGAAAAAAAGAATGAAAAAAACGGGATAGAAAAACTGAAATACTTGTCTGGACGCTCAAAAACAAATATCCGAAATTATAACCAAATCGATTGGATTAGGTCGATTCTAATGAAGAATTATTCACCGAATATAATTTCAGCAAAGGACACGGAATTTCAACTACTGATTGTATCAACTCGGGATTCGCAGAGTTGTTCTCGCGATTTTTGCTAAACTATACAGAATGTACACTTGCATGAGAAAAAATTTAGTGAAAGAGGAAAGTTTCCGGCTGTTCGCGAAGCTGAATTATAAATCTACAGTAGTGCGTTTAGTGGCGCAGAAGCATCGGGGTGTAGGTATATAAGCTAGTGTAATCAGGCCTCGTATTTACCACCCTAAGAGTAGTTCTAATGGGTCGGTACAAGCGATCTCCGTGACATCTGCCAAGGGTTTGGAACTTTGTTAAGGGTAGGTTTGTCCGGGATCGTAGAGTCGGTACTGCAGGGCAAAATATCCGGTAAGTGCTAAGTCAGGAGTCCCTTGTATATTACTGCGTGCAAAGGGAACTACGGCCACGCGAGGGGTGAACAAAATTTCAGGTAGGCCCATCCCCACCCCTTTTCCCTTTCCCTTTCCTTTTCCCTTTCCCATTCCCTTGGGCCAAAAACCTTGTGGTATAGAGTGTACGCGACTGAAATAAGGGAGGGGACAGTTCGTCGAAGGGACAGTCTGGAATAAAATTACCACAACATAAAATGGAAGTATACGAACACGCGAAACGTCATCAAGAAACTTAATTAGCATTTGTACAAAAATGAATAAAAAAATGAAAAAAAATAATGTTATTCGTAATTTTTACCCATTACTAGGATATGTACCCAGAATTTCAGAGGCTCAATTTGTTCCATGATTGTGGAATTCGATCATTCGACACGTAAAGTAGATCTGGTTCCATAATTTCGAGTAGGTACCTGAATTGGGATGAGCAGAATTTTTTCCATTTTTATTGATTGTTAATCGATTTTTTACCATTTTCTTGCTGAACTATAATCTATTCTGAATACTTGCATGAACAGATGATGTCTTATTGTAAAAAATGCGTATTTAATGAAAAACTAAAAGAGTTTCCACTGAAGCCCTCATGACTAGGACACGCACCCTACTAGTTACAGTTGGGATCAAGGGTCAAAATTGTAAAATGACTGAGATTCCGTTGACTGAATACAGGTACTGGTAATACTCGGTAGGCAACAATTCTTCGAAAGTCAAGTATCTTACCCTTGAAGCATTGAAGTATAATTTTTTGGGCAGCTCTAATAAGAAATATATTTAAACCGCGTTCGAAAACCTGCTTGAATTCAATCCAAGTATCAGTTTCCTACTTATTTAGCTACTCTCGGAAGTGAAACGACGCGACTTCACGTCGAGGGAAATAATTGAGTTACAAACTTTGGTATTTGGCTACGACCTACTACAGCTACATCTCTCGCTCTCCTGCTGCTCCATAAATTATTATTAAGATCTGTGCAACTGGCTTATCAGTCACCAAAATTAATTTTTATTGCATCGAATGTTTTCCCCACCTTATACACCTAAAATTGCGATTCAGGAATCAAGGTCTAAGTCAACCCTAGAACGAAATACAAATTCATTCTCTCTCCGTTTCTTTATCCTTCCACCATAGATTGATCATCTTAATTTCGGTAATAAGGAGTCAAAAAAATTTTCCGGACCGGAACTACGAAGTTGGTTGA
Source organism: Ametastegia equiseti (assembly GCA_963989295.1). Taxonomy (NCBI): domain Eukaryota; kingdom Metazoa; phylum Arthropoda; class Insecta; order Hymenoptera; family Tenthredinidae; genus Ametastegia; species Ametastegia equiseti. The sequence goes on from OZ022393.1 coordinate 11,312,333, forward strand.
TCCTACCATTGAAAATTCGTGTTTCAAGTGCGAGCTAATATTCTGGTCAATTCATGGAGTCTTTTAACTTTTCATGGAAACTTATACAGTGCGATTCCTTTTGGGAATAGAAAACGGTTTTTTTTCAGCAAAATCTTCGTCAGTAGAATAAATTTTTTGGTAAATGAAGAAATGCGTTAGCCAATCAGCAGCCAGTTGTAGTTTTCAGATTTTGTTTTAGCGGACTGTGATGTCTCAGCTCCATTTGATTATATGCGATAAAACTGGCTGCTGATTGGCTAGCTAATTTCTTGTTTTCCTGAAAAACCATTACACTTACGAAAATTTGCGTAAAGAAGAATCGTTTTTTATTTTAAGGCGGAATTGCCCAAATTTTATGGCTAATCGTAGAACACGATATCGGCGTGTTTCTCGTTGAAATGCGGTGAGTTCTGGCTCCGGTATAGAAGCGGATCTGCAGGTCGAACGGATAGCGAAGCAAGAGGAACGCGAGCCCCAGGTACACTCAGTTCCTTAACCGAATTAGGGGAACGTCGGGATATTGCGGAACGCCTTCGTGCAATTGTTTTAAGTCGACATCTCCGCCGGTTGCACCCGCCACCCCCCGTCTCGTCGGCCGTGGCCGCCCCATGCCCTGCCCGACTAGCGGACATTCGATTTGAACTAAACTATTAGACAACGCGAATCGAGTTATCGGAATATGCGCGGCGACGATTTCTCCGGGAATTACGTGCCCGGAATTAGAGAACGTGAACCACACCGATAATCGTACGGTAATTACTAATCGAGCCACGTTCAGATACACGCCCAATTATTATTGCTCTTAATATTATAAAATAATGTCGATTGACTGATTCTTCAATAAACAAACACATTTTTAACTCCATGGGTCGTTCGAAAAATCATCGAAGAATTGCAGCTGTGTTTAGCTAACTGCGTTCTACTCGAAATGAAATTTGTATCGAATGATAACCGATAACCGAAATTATTGTACCGTTGCCAAACGCGTTGAGATATTTCAAGTCTGCAAATCACACTGGTCTATGTGTAGAAAAATATCTACCTATGTCGAAAAATCCGAAGAAAATTGAAATTTCGAAATCGGAGTACCTAATTAGATATTTGTTGGAAACAATTGTGAGTTTTGACGAAAATCTATGTTTTTCAGGGCTGTCTGCAGCTCGAAACAGATCGGCGATATTTTTATCGGAAAGCTGAGAATTTTTTACGTGAGATATAATGTCTTGGCGAATTTTATACTCAAAGTATTCAATAAATTAAGAGAAAATGTTATTTGTAATCCATGCTTCGGCAATTTTGTAAATTTACAACGTTTCTACTGCCAAGCAGAGTTGTTAAAAAATCTGAAAATCCCACGCAAGTATTATCTTAAGGTGAATTCACATATCCCCGTGGGTTACGAGTATATCGACGATCATGAGATCCAGAAGCATGACGTATCGGGCAAAAATGTGTATTTTTATACATTTATACGAATTTCAAGGATATTTTGAATTCCCGCATAAAATTTGCAGTTCGCTATTTCTACATAAACGTAGATATGCCATAACAGCTTTTCATAAAATTTCATCATTAATAGTCGATAAAACTAAAATCACAATTATCATTTTTCACGAGCATCTCAACGCAAAAAAAAAAAACAAATAGCCAATTTTCCTGAAAAAAATTCTCAAAAATCCGGGATATTGTTCTGATAAAAATGTCGGGTATTTAAATATTCGCCCATATGAGTGGATATGAAATAGTAATCAATCAAGCTTTCAGAGAATATTCCGCAGCGGGGGACAATCGAACTTCGTGTTTCAAAATCGTCCCAAATCATTTGAAAATTTTTATGCTCGATCGAGGGCTGAGACGAAGCTTGACCATCTCGGTAACGGAACGTCTTTTGATATTTAATTTTCACAGAGCTATTACCGTGCCGAAAAAGGGGTTGTTGAAATTTGCCGGCAGGAATGAATTTGCATAACCGAATTGTTACGGTTAATAATAAAATTCAGCAATCTCGCTACCTAAAATTAGCCTCAAATAGTGTCAAAATAACACCAAGCTGCATCTTATGAAGATCCTGGACTGCGATTTTTTTTTTGTTTTCAGTTTTATCCCTGTGTATCGCACGTGCGAGGAGACCTTCGTCGGTCTTATAAATTTGAAAGGGTCTTCTCTTGTTACGGTGGATGACGTAGCGCGTATAAACGCTTCGGGTGCCTTAATTTCCACTAACGACCAAACTTTTTTTTGGTGTCCGAGTGCGAGAGTCCGTGGGTATCATAAATTCAAAATGGCGGATCCTTTGGGGCGAAAACAAAAGCCACTCGGGCCGAGCGAAGGCCTGGAGGTCTGGAGGCCTGGAGGCTCGAGGGTCCGGGACGTGGACGAGCCGAGGCAGCGTTGTAGGTACGGATGATGCGGGGGGGGGGGGGGGGGGGGGGAGGGGGGAGTTTGCGAGGGAGTAGGAAGCTTCGGATGGAACGACGCGCGGGGGTTGAGGGTTGGGGGGGTTGGGGGATGCGAACGAGGCCGAGAGAACGAGGCTGGACGGGGGGGAAAACGCAACCCTTCTGCGTTAGCGCGGGGGCTGCCCAACCGCCCGCCGAAAGACCGAAAATGGCGGACCCAATTAAGAGGGTTCCGAGTTCCGAGTGCCGCGCGCGGGCGCTGGCTATTATTATATTTATCCCTGCAATATCCTATATACTGTCACCTTATACCTACCTATACTCGCGAACATTCGCACACGATAAATACCAGAAAGAGTTTACGCTTGGGAGGGTTGCAGCCTGTGCAATTCTGAATTGCCCTCAGAGTTATACGTCCATCGAGTCGCGACTGCAGGGTATGCTTGCCCCTGCACTTTCCATGCATCCAGAAACGTACACGTATCTATACGTATAGTACATACATAGAATACGTACTGTATCCCTCTATGGCAAATAAATGCATATACGTATCTATATTCTGTAGATATATGTATGTAAGTATGTATGTATCTTCGTGTACAAGGTATACCTGAACATACCTATATATATATATATGTGTATATATCTATGTAAAGGCGATGCCCAGGTCCCTCGTTCGAACGACTTAGCGTTCGGGTACTTCGGCTCGTAACCGACGCGAAGCGCCGCCTCGAATACGAATTGTTAATGGCGTCGGTGGTGTCTTTACTCGTTTCTGTACCACGTATGTGTACGTATGCATTCAGGTTATACCGTAGAGTCATTTTCCAGGTTACGTTATAGGTACATACGTGAGGATCGGTTGAGGACCTGATCGAGTCCTGCAATGGCAAAGTATCTCGACAGCTTCCGTCTATATACCTACATGGGGAAATGGGTCTAATAATACATACGAAGAGAGCCAGTGCACTGTTGTACATGTTTTATTGTTAGTTGGAATCGTTGAGCGTTTGAACGGCAATTTTTGACCATTTTTTTTTTTTTTCGAAAAGATATCGGACTACTCTGGGCGATATGAAATTCCTCGAAATATCTGAAATCACGGAAGCAGACGAAAGTCATAACCCTTTCATACCAAGCGGACATAACTTTTCATGCAATTATATACTTTTCGGTACTTCAATTTAATTTACATTATCTTCTCTCCCAGTTGTTGCTAATAAAAAAATTATAAAGACCTCGTGAAAGCTGTTTTATTTTTTATTATCATTAGCTGAATACAATTTTTGTATGAAAATTGTTGTCCAAAATTTTTTTTCTTTTTTATCGTTGCTGTTTTTTCAATTTTTCGAAACTGTCTTTAAAAAAAGAATCATTGTTTCTTTTCGTTTTGTTTTTCAGAAAAAAGCCTTCCGAGAATGAAAGCGCGATAAAAAAAATTAAAAAAAGTTGCTGCCATCTTCCATAAGATATTCCATAGTCCTTAATTTATTTTCATTAGCACTAATGCGTAAGCACTGACGCAATAAGAAGTCGCAGATTTGAATAGTAAGACTTGATATGATATTTCTAGTTTTTGAACCAGAGATCCATTCACGCGCCATTTATATAGCCTAGGGCTGATTGAACAATGCTCACACTACTGTGAACGTCTTTATTGACTGAAACACTGACTGCTCAATAAGGGATTTCCATGAATCCTGCGAAAATTGTTACATTTAAATTCCGGGATATGTGCAGAGGTAATTGGAAGTTATTGCAATTAGAGTCGTTACAAAACTAAAAAGGTGCATTACCAGTGGTATGAGTTTTGCCTAGCCAGCCTTTGCCTGCTACTCGAACGATAAGTGCGCGTACGTTTTTATCTCACGTCGCAAGGTGAGAGAAAAAAAAAAAAATTATGAACTAGTTGACGTTTTAAGACTTGGATCCTTTGGATCTTTACTTCACTTGCTGAGTTAGAAAACTTTTTATTGATCTGTCCACACGAAAATTTAGAATCTATTGTATTTACTTAATTCAACCCCTAATCAAATATACAGAAACGAATGTATTTTTCAACAGATTTTTCAGCAGAGTTTTTACAGGGTTGTAAAAGATATAATTAAAAATTTGATGTAACTACATTTTTAATTACCATCACATTCCGTATGAGTTCAGTTACACATTACGAATGCAACGGAAACTCGTATTCGTCATCGAATTAGAAAAATAATTAATGACTCACAACCCTGGTCTTTCGAGGTTTGAATATTGCGCGATTCCTAATAAGGAAAGTTGGGTGAAATCACCGAGGGAATAGTTTTAACTCGGTCAAGGGATAGGGTCTCGTCATTTCCCCAGAAAAAAAAAACAAAAAACAAGAAGAAGAAAAAAAAAACAGATAAATTAATGAATAAAAATATTTGCAACTTGCGCCGTTCTCTTCTGCTGACGATGAACGCAACTTACCACGTCAGGACGGGACTCAGGTTTTATCCCACTTAGAACGAGTAGGGGCCCAGGCACCTACGCCGTCGGGGTTGTTGTATTATTAATTTCCCCTTGGTCCGCGAACTTGAGGAGTTTCGCAGAACACTCGATTCCCATGAACCCTTGGGTAGATTGCGAGAAAAAAGGGTCATTTTTGAGTTTGACTAATTGTCATTTGTACCTAATTAATTGGGATGGGGAAGCCTGAGTTTTTGTCTGAAATTTCGCAAACCCTCGTGCGTAGAACGCAAAGTCAGCGAAATATACGCACTGATTATTGGCGAAAGAACCAGTTGGATGTAGATATTTACATATCCATATTCAGTTCAGTTCGATTTTCAAACGTTGAAACTTTGATCGTGTGCCGTAGGTGTGTAATAAGGTAGAAAAAGCCGTTGAGTCGTCGAGAGGAGACAGGCACGGTTGAATTTTGTCAAAGATTCAAAGATTTATCATCCGCCTCCAGAAGAAGATATCTTGAAGATTCAAAAGCCAAACTGTGCCTCGAACTATCCACCGTCGAGGTTATATTTTTTAAGAGTTATTGGAAATTGGAAAATGGGAGAAAATTTGACGTTTCCAGAACACTGCGTCGTATCGATCTCAGCTTCTGTGGGCGTTGCTATGAGATGGACCCTTACAGCTGGAGATCTGAGTGTCGCCAGGCTACCCCCTCCTCTTATCCACCTCCTAGTACACCCCCCCCCCCCCCGTTCCACCACCCACCTACGGTTATTACTTTTGCAAATATACAAGATATCATGTTCCCAACTTTATCCGTCCTGAGTTCTCAGAAATTGTCCGGTAATGCGATTTCAAAAGCAATCGACCGTCTTTGGAATTTACCGACTGGCGTATCAACGTATACGTACCCGATGGCCGTCTACAATTCAAATACTTTTAACGAGCACGAGACTGCAGCATTATTTCCAATGTTACGATTTTCTCTAGTATCTATGCCGTACATAGTACCAAGTCAAGAAAAATTTGACAATTTTTTACAATTCAAATATTCATAATCGCTTTTAAAGCGATTCTTTTATTGGGGTTGGATGAGCTTAGCCCCCCTGCTGTATCCGGAGGTTGAAAGGTGGAGATGGATCCTCTCCGGAGCAAACTGGATATACGAGATGCGAGTTAACCTTTGACAGGTGAGTTCATCACCTGTTAGGATGATGCTGGACCTCTGGACCCGGTAGATCCGGTATTAACATCCGTCTCTTGACCCTTCGCAGTCAGTGCTGATGCACTTTGACCGTTCCATCCATAAACATCTCTCGGTTTGCATTTGTTGATATTTTCATTTTGCCACTTTTGCTTGTATTTCATACCACGCAGAGGTCACTTCCGGAGAAATCTTCTCGATTGGTACGGTCAATAGCAATAGCGAAGGGCCATTGTTTGGGAAAAATAGAAAGAAGAAAATGTGTAAGGGAGGGAAAAAAAGTGAGAAAACAGGAGGATCACTGGGGTGAGAAAAAGACAGACGACCAGAGAATTATCCGCAAGTTTTTCCCGAGTTTTCGGCATCTCGCACTGTGGAAAGAGAAAAAGATGGAAAATGACTTGGGGATCTTCGCGTAGGACCATTCGAGCTTGCTAGCTCACTCGCTCGTTCTTCGTTTTTCCCGGCGTGGCTAGCCAGGCGTTTTGTCATGCATGGACGATGTCGATATGTGTACACTCCCCCGAGCAAGCGACTTCCATCTTCAACCAACCCCTCAGCCTCCGTTCGGAGGCCCAAGCCGCTATCTAACCTTCTCTTACCTTATATACCTTACCTTCTCAACCCTCGTAGTTATTGCGAGAGGAGGAAGAGAAATTGTTATTATTTGATACCGGAGTGGGCGTGAGGTGAAGAGCCAGCTATATATACGTCGAACCTAATTATATAAAACCGGGAGAGAAAAGTCAGGAATTATCAAAAGGAATTGGTAATAATTAGAGGCGTGATTTCCCGGCTCTTGTGTACGAGATTAATAATTAACCAAGGCGGTACACGGCAGGCGTCGGGGATGAGAAAATGTTTAATCAATTATTCAAGAGTATTTATCACCGAGGACAATTAATCTGAATAAAATGATTACCAAATTGTTTTATTTACATCATTATTTCTTACGCCGAATTAAGACGCGATCGATTATTATTATATTCTCTCTTCAGTTTATATATGTATACCTACCTACGTCACCTGCAAAAAGTATTGCGGTTTCGGGTCAATATCACGACTTTCGCCATTTCTAACCGATCTCGATTTGTCAAATCCCCTGGATGCCGCGGAACATAATTTTCCACCTGTCTAACGGTAACAAAAAAAACTGAGTGCAGTTTTGGAAAATGGCTGGAAGGAAAAAATTCAGACTTTAAATGATTATAGCTAGTCTCGCGGGGATGAAAAATTACTATGACACACGAAGATTGACCAAACTGGTTCAGCCTCGACTTCAAAATTGAATAAAAACAAAGCCACGCAGTAACCTACTGGAGACTGGCGTGATAGAAAAATTTGAAACTTTAACGGACCATGGATTACCTCTTGAAGATGACAAATTTTTATCTTCAATGATAATTGACGGACTGTATAAAAATTCTCAGAATCTAAATTGAACGAAACCAAAAAAAAAAAAAAAAAAGCGATGAAAAGTTGAGAAAATTTATTGTTTCTCTCTTTCTTTCTCTCTTCACTTTGCTTGTAACGACACAATTTATTACACGGGCTTAACGGTTGTACTATACGTGTTACTGTAAAGAGAGTTGGGCATCACTGGCACAAATTTGTCTACAGGGCGATTGTGGTCAGTCATATAGGGCGCGAAGACCAGCTAGTCTGGTTTTCTGTCCGGTTTTTCGTGAACTCTACCCCAGAAATGGGGCTGAGCCTGTCAACACAGAGGTACGCGCCCAAAATGATATATGTTGTCCCACCACTAATGTTATTCGACAACAATTTATACTCCTAAGTTCGCGATACCATCTATTTGAGAGCTGAATAAATACAACTCTTGGTACACTATTTATATTTTCATCAATATTGCGGTTATGATCAAAGCGTACCGCCTCTTTGCTTCTATACGTTTTTTTTGTCAACACTTCTGAACTCTGCATTTTTCAAGGAATATCAACCCCTCGAATCACGCGACGGCTTCTCCGTAGAATTTGATTAAAATTACCAATAGGTACATCATTTTACTCTCCATCGCGTGAAAGGGATAGAAAAGTACTATTGGTTTCGTGTCCGAAAAGACTTTCGCCAATTTCCGATCGCAAGAAAATCCCAACTTTTCAACCTTTCAGCTGACGCTAAACATAATTCTGGTCATGCGTTAGTCTGTCTGTTTGATTATCTTTCCGAAATGTATATGTCCTGTGTACTGTGTAAAAAATGACTTGACGCAAAAATTTGGTACTCCTGAGGATTATAGCTCGTGCCTTGATGATGCAAAATTACTATCACCCATTGAGATTGATCGACGAGGTCAGCCTAAGATAGTCGTAACGTTTGAACTGAACGGAATGAAAAATAACCGAAGGTGATGAAAAGCCCAGAACAACCCAGTTTGCTAATTATTATCTTTAACGTCGGATCCGGAATTATTTCGTTAGAATTCGATAATCAGCTGGAGGAACGTCGATGGTCATTGATTGTGACTTATTTACCTAGAGGAACAGATATTTGTTTGAGAAATGTCTTATTATTCAGATATAGAGGAGTTTCTTATTGCCTGGATAATTCAATACGTTCGGTTTCAATCGTGATTATCTCAATAAAATGCCTCTTTTTGTTACAGGATCTCGTTACGGCGTTACCGAAGCACTCTGCTAGAAGATCTGTGGGTCTGCCGAGTCGAGAGATTTTCGAGTACCTATCTATAAATCAGATTGATATTCATATTGAATCAACCGTTTCTACATGATTGCGAGTATTGGCGATGAGCTTGTATTATGTCAATAAATAAACGGACTATTTCAGGCTTTCTTGTACACACATACATACATCCAATTAAGATCGCTGTCTAATAAACAAATGATTATCTCTTCCTCATTTATTTCATCCCATACATTCCGAACTTTTGAATATATACAAGTTTGAAATCTTTGCAGAGTATTTTTTTTTTTTCTAACCATGCTGAACAGAGGGCAGGGAAGTTTATGACACTGTTTAACACCTTTTCATTTTTTAGCACAAATATCCTGGATGAATTTATGCCTCACTATCGAGCAAACGCCACCTTTAGGCAGTTACGATTTGGACCGATCCATTAGCCCTGCCATAAACAGATACCCCTGAAATAGAGCGCCAAATCTGATAATACCAAAACGTTCGGGTGTAATCTGCATTCTCAGATCGTTTACGAGTCCCTCAGACACGTATAGGTATGGTCCAGCATGTATTAAAGCAGAAATTGAGTGGCTGTCGATTATTAAATCGTACGATAAACTCTCGGTGAATACATTAGAGCTGGGCTAGATTTTTCAAAGCTTAACTTTCACCCCCGGAAAACTTTCAAGCGCGAGAGAACTAGATAGAAAATTCAGCCCGAAAAATACCCGGGCGGAAAAAAAGTAACTATTCACTCTTTAGATACATTTGGATTTACGTACTAGACAAATTCGTTCGAAGTATTATAAACGTGATTCTTTGACTTGTAACGAACCGAATTGATCCTGCATTATTTCGAATGTGTAATTGAATAATTTGCCTCGGTTTGTCGAGCTCTAATTGAAAGCGACTCTGTAACTACGTAACAGTTGAATGTCGAAATTGGGACCCGCGAAAGTCATGGTCAATTCGAGGGCGAATAGGTACTGGATAGGGAGTAGGTCTTTGGACAGTTGGATATTCAAAGGGTCGAGAAGTTGGATTCCAGGCTCGGCTCTTGATCAAAACGTATAAGTTTTCAAGCCCGGATCCTTCCCGCGAGGAATACTCGGAATTACGAATTACTTGTTCGAGAGTCCAGACTAAAGGGTGAGTAAAATGGCCGCCGGCGAGGGGGTAGCGGGTGAAGGTGGCGGTGGGGGTGGTAGCCACAACCCCTTAAGGGTCGAACCCTTGCACCACTACAAGCCAAGTCCAAAAGCACGACCCCTCTCCTCTCTCGCCCCTTTTCACCCTTCCTCACCACCTTCCACCCCCGTAGCACCTACGTAGCTGAACAACCTTTATATCTATACATAGGTATATACCTACTCGGCGTTGCTTTACTACGACCTCGAGTACAGCCCCGGCGCGTTGTTGGAAAGGGTATACGGGGCTATGTATAGTACCTAGTAAGAGGTGGCGGCTACGGACGGAAGGTATAACATAGCCGCTTCGCGTGGATACACGGGGTTAGGTTAGGTTAGGCTAGGTGCCCCTGGTAGGACGCAGCAGCTACCCTTTCCGTTGAGGAGTACGCTGTGCGGTGGATGGAGATGGAGATAGAGATGGAGGGAGGAATTTTAGCGAAGGCGAGAGACGCGGTGGCTAGCTCACCCTTAAAATACATGGTATGCAAAGACCGGGAATAAAGGGCAGTCTACCCACACATGTATATTTGTATAAGATGAACGCGCCAGGGGTGGAAACGGTCAGGGTAAGGGGTTGCAGGGGGTGTGCAAACGGCGGAAATACCAGCCACTGGAATTAGAACTTCCAACTAACACCAACAACACCACCCTGGTAATTTTCTCTTCACACCAAATTTTTAGCTACACATCATTTTACTCTGGTTTTGCATATGCCAACTGCTCCGTACTAGCTGTACAGATCCATATTCGGACTTTCGTACGCAATAATTTCTTGACCAACATTTTGAAACGAAATTTCTCTCCAGTGTATTTATCTGTCAGGATCAGCATTGGGAAAATTTTCATTGAAACTATAACTCCATCACATTAGATTAGTCCTTCAATATATTATGAGTCCAATCATACGTTCCGAATTTCATGGATGATCAATAATAGGTTGCTATTTTATGACAGTAATTGGTGACTCGCAACTCTGATTAGGATCAAAGACGGAAGTCTTTTTTACCACTGGCAGAGTAGAAGGGAAGGTCTTTGCACTTCCTCAAGAGGCTTTCAACGTGTAACATCTAAAGCGCGAGAGAAAGTGCAGTTTTATCTGATAATGGGCTGTCACTGGTCGATATAAGGATTTGTACAATATTTATTAATAAACAATGACCTAAAACCATGACGCATAAAAATTCATATCATGTGGTTACCGTAGAATTTGAATGTAGGAACAGTCAATTAGGTTCCAAAATGTTGGTTGACATGTTTTTGCCTATTGCGGTCAATTTACATTGTACCCTCCTGTATGTACGAGTGATAAAAAATACATACACGTATGTACAAACTAGAAGCGCGAAATTTTCAGAAAACCTTGAAGCCTTGACGATTGGCTTTTGTTTTTTGACTTCAGAAGGAAGTGGAATTCGAACCCCCAGGATCCTCTCCTTGAGATCGTAATATCGCTCGCGGGGCGGATCGTTTGAGGCTTGAGGAGTCCTCGACCCGCGAGCCGTTTTGATGAATTTCTTATTCTGCTGAGATCGATTACGCGGGCGTGAGGTGACAATTGGATGATGCCTTGGCAGAAAAGGGTTCCAGCGTTTCCGAGGGGTTTCATCGAACCTCGAGGAGGTTACTTTACGACGTTGCCTTGACCCCAGGTACCCACTTGGATACCAGAAGCCTTTCGATTCTCGAAGCAGGTGTTACTGTGTAGGTATTTAATCATTGGCTTACTTCGGGGGTGCGAAATTCGTCAAAGGAACTCACTTTTTGCTGATTCATTTTTACCGCCAACAGCTGTTATGCTGGACTCTTTTTACGAGTACGCAGCTATACGACGGAAGATCTTGCCAAGATGATAAGCCTCAACGCCCACGCCGTACAGGTATAAAATTCCATGAAGAACCAATTTTTTCATAATTGTATGCTACGAATTCATGAGCATTTTTATGAAACTATGACACTTGGAATTTTCAGAAGAATTAATTTTTGAATCGACCCAGTCACCTTTGATCTCCCGGAGATGAATCAGGGAAAATGTACCAACAGCTAATTTATATCAAGATTCATAATTATATTATCATTCATAATTTTATTGTGTGTCCTAGTTCTATAATTTATCTCTCGGAAGGTGTTGGTACAATAAACTTACTTCATCGAGTCAACATTTTTTTTATGTTCTAACTTGTGTCATAATTCGTATTATTCTGAGGTGAAACAGTCTGAGACTGGTGATATTTTTTAATCAAATCAACACATCAATTAATCTAAATTTTCGAAAATGCCTTGTTTTTTTTTTCTCGTATAGATTTAGCTATTGAGCTACTAATGTGAAAATTGAATGGATTTTGTCTTGTTTACACATTGCGAATGAAAAAAGACGAGTATACAGGTAAGCGTTAGAGACGGCGCGCCTGCGTGTGTAAACCGAGCCTTGTCTAGGGTAGGACTAATCCACTCAATTAATTTATCCCCATCTACCTATATAAGATAGGGCCACAATCGGGTGAAGACCATGAACACATGATACTTCCGGTTTGAGGATAGGCTGCAGGGATTTCTTTCTCTTCGCACTATGGGTTGAAGTAGAAGGTAGCTAGTTGTCAAGTGAGTGAAAATCAAAGAGCGTAATTAGCGGAAAGTGTGGTCTGCGTGGTCCGCGTGGTCGGACCGCCATGGCATGTCTCCGAGCTGGCGGTCGCCTCGGTCAATACCCACCGGACAAGATGGCCGCCGCCCACTCTAACACAAACTCAAAGTTACATACATTTATGTACTCAAATGTGTAACCCACCCCGGACCTCTCCGCACCGTTGGAGTTAGTTGCCTGCGACCCTCCCGACGCCGAGTTCCTCCAACCACCCTCACCCTCACCCTCACCCTCACCCTTACCCTCACCCTTACCTTCTTCTTCTTCCCTCACTGCTCGGTCTCTCCCTCACCGTGTTCCTCAACACGGACACGGAACTTCATCATTATTAGGTATTAGTCGCTGGTTGGGCGCCACGCACACGCACTGATTGCTGCACGTCGAGAGTTACGTTCTTGTTTCAAGACATGTGTAGATGTAGATGTAGATGTAGGTAGTCAGAGATGATGTAGGAAGCTGCAGGGGTACATGAGGATGTGGATTTTCACCTCGGGACTTGGGTAGGCATATGTGAGTGTAGGTACGTCTCTTATGCCGAGCGCCACTTTTACTCATACCTGCAGGGAGTTTAAGTTGAGCAAAGTTCCCGTAGCAGCACCACCACCAGCACCAACACCAGCACCAGCATCAGCCTCCTCGTGGCTTTTAAGCTCTCTTCTTTTGTTTTCACTAGCCGTGGTAGGGGCGATTTTCTATGAGGACACGTTCACCCACATCCTTATGGATATACGTGGGAGTTACTGACGGTTTTTGGCGAGAAGAATACGTTTCCAACGGTAATTATAATGTATTTAAATGTTACAGTGGTAGCTGACGAAGGTATTTGACAAGCGTAGCTCTAGTCGAAGTAACTACTCGCTCTGTCCTTGAAGAAAGCACACAATTTTAAAACGAGCGAGAACTTTGACACCGCCAAACTATACGAGAAAAAAAATCGTAAAAACTTACGGTTGTAAAAAACTTGTACATAGGACATTGTTACAGAAATACTGATCAGTCGAGTACTTCAAAAGTATCAAACAAACTTGAGTCATTATTTCTTATATGAGGGGGGGAAATTTTCTGTGTAGTTCTTGCGGTTCAATGACAAATGATGAAAAATAAAAACAATATGAAAATAAAACTTTTTTGAATGGACTTACGCCATGAATCGAACGGTTTCAAACCTTTCACACGTCCTCGAAGTATTCGTTCGCATCACAGCCTCGCATTGGGGTATTTTTCGATTGGTCAGTGGAAAGGGGTGGCGAAAGGAGAGCCGTCATTGGTCAAAGCCACCCTCGCACGTAGGCGAATGCTGACCGTTCGGGGATGAGCGAGTCCCTTTCGGAGTCGGCTGGGGGTGGTCAACGGACGACTGAGCAAAGCCTCGATCTAGACAGCGAATTAACCCGTATAGTTAATTTATGTATCCAAAACTCGCTGTATGTATTCAAAAAAAACTTGTATCAATTCAATTATACGAAAATCACGCCACGACTACGACAAGATATGATTCGTCAAATTTGATCGAAAATATTGAATAAGTATTCAATTTAGAAACTAATGTTTTTGAAATTGATGCAAGACTATATGGATTTTAATGTGGTTCAATTGCAAACGCATATATTTGTTCAAAGCAAACGCCTCATTTACAATGAAATAGGAATGAACATCTACATTCGGGGTAATTAGCTATGTGCGCCTCTCGTTATACGAGGAAGGATTATTGTTGGCCGTATTTCGTGGAAGGACTTAGAATAACAAAGGTAGCGATGGCAAAGCAGGCTCGAATTACAACTGTTAGTGGAAGGGAGAGTAAGGCCTTCTAGAGTAAGCAGCACGAGTGAACTTACATTGGACCTTATGTTATTATTGCCTCGATCTTTATACAGGTGTGATTTTTAATCCTTTCGATTTTTTGTATCTAGGTAATACGTGATTCCTAAGCAACGTTGAATTAGAAGACGAGCGAATCTTAGCCTAACCTTTTGACCATCGAGAAACTGCGCACCGAAATACCCTCTAATCCGGCGCAATTGTTTTCGGGCATGTTCGCTGCTTATCTGGCTTAACAGTTGACTAACTCGACGATCTAACAAACTTCAAACTTAAAGGCCTCCCGGGTTGGTAAATGTTTTTCTCAAAATCACTCGCTCGGTAGTTCAGGCTTGCTTGGCACATCATTAACCGCCTGAATTTTGGATAGCTGGCAGTTTTGCCTATTCAAAATTACAGTACCCTGATTTTTTAAGCAATTACATTTCTTCAAATATGTTATACGATCGCATTCACACAAATTTCAAGCAGGTACAGTTGTGTATCCGCTAAAAATTTTCAGGTTAGGTAAAAAGGTAAATTATTGAATACACGCAAGTTTCTCGAAATTAGGCAAAGGCGGAGTGCTCAGCCACTTCCTGCCGATATAAAGCAGTAATCTTCAAAGTTTCATTCACATTTGTTTTGTGGCTTGGGAAAAACTGCAAATTGCGTTCTCGAAATGAGCAAGCTTGTACTTCAGCCCCGTAAAATGGCCGGCATAGAAGCTGAGCAACTGCAGATCCGTTTCAAATGATCAGACGTGCACGACTGGATCTTTGACCAAATTTGATGAGAAATTTATGATGGATTTTTTTTAAAGTTAATTAATTTTGTTTAGCGAGTTGAGCAAAGATAACGCGAACTTTCTTCACGATAAGGACAATGTATTCATTAATTACGAGTACCTGGAGCGATAGATATTAGTGTTAATATGTATATAAAGAGGTTTCAGCCTACGATTAGTCCCTAGGCAGGGCTTGGGGTTAGGTGGCGTCGACAAATTTCACCTGGGGAAGTTTGGCCCCCGTCGGTACTCCTCGCTGTATATATATATATATTTATGTAGGGTAGTTTTAATTTTAGCCGAGAGTGTACCGCCTAGCAGCAGGTAACACGGACATACCGTTCTGCGTGGTCGAGGTGTACCATTGGTGCAAAAAGTTGGTAGAGTGCTTAAGCTAACATTACCATGTTAATATCGCAACGGAATATGTACGCTTTATAAACTATGAATATTTATACCTGTATCGCACATTTACGAGAACGAACGTTGCGGTACAAGTTTTATGTAATTAAAATATCTCCAGTTCATATACAAATTCATGTATGTGGCGACCAAATTGTTGGAATTTCAACAAGGAATGAGATTCAAATTTTTATAAAATCACTCGACGTTCGTTTCGAGAATTTTCACCCCACAATATGCAAAGAAAAATGAAGATTGTTTAAAAAATACGAGTTTTGAATGCCTCTGTCTTTTTTGAAGGGATGTTTTTCTTTGGGCATAATGAAGAAATCGTTTCAGGGATGTTTATTCGATATTATATCGAGAAACGCTACGAGTTGTGAATAGTTTGGCAAAATTTGTCTTGGAAATAAAGGTATAAATCAGTGATAGAGTTGGCGGGGGGCCACTGCTGTGCTTGACGTGCAGATTAGTGTTCGCCATTGTAGTGACGTCAGTATAGTTAACACGCATTCAACTGACATCGCAAAACAATTGACGCTGGGTGTCAGGGTTGCGGCTTAATTTCTGGTACTTCCTTTGCCGACAATTGAAAAATTCGAACTTTATTCAACGGACAGAGATCGGTTCTATACTTCTGTGAAATTTAAATGAAAGAATTCGATAATTACTTCACTGTTTTTGATTAATTAATTTGGAGATTTGGTTCTAAGCAACTCAGAAGTCACGGCACTTGACAGATGAATGTACCGTGAACAATGGAGCTTAGCCAAAAATCGACGCTATTGTCTTAACTTTGGGTTCCGGTGTTTGTTCTCTAAGACGATTAATATATGAACAACTATAATTGATGTATTTCACGACAAGATTTTTGACCCCTAATTCGGACGCCGGTGATTTTATTCATCCTATTTACACGCGTTTCAACGTTCAAAGCTATTCCTCCTTGCTTTTTTGAATATTTTTCACAACCGTGTCGCTCAGATAGTCCAAACTTTCGAATTTTCGGTTAATTTAAGACTTACCCAGGCATCTTTACTATTGAATAACTTGCAACCGACGATTTCAATTCACGAATTGTTGAGCTCAGCCACATAAATTTATAAACCGTTTTTTGCACATTCTGCGACCGAAGAATCAGTATGGATGAATAAAATATGATTTTTTGTATCTAATGTTCACGAATGATTAAATTTTTTAATTTAGACAAAAATTTTCGTTCTTCAACAAATTTTTTATATTTACGGTTGAAAATAATTTCAAACTTAAGTTTAAAACAATTATAGACAATTTGAAGAAAACGAACCCCGAGGATTAAACGGAAATCACTATACAAATTTGTATTTGTGTCTCAATGTGAAAAAAAGCATTGAAGTTTCGATGACTATCTTTCACATACTGATGTTTTTGAGTTTAAAATTTCATTATCACGGAATTGAAACTCGATTCATGATGTATAAGATTCACTGCAGCAATGTATTCAACCTGCAATTTATATGGATGCGCGAAATTCCACAATAATTTTCAAATACAGATAGGAATCTATGAAATTGGGAATGTTGGATACGAAGTATTATAAAGATTCCAAATTTTCAAAACTACCATACATACCTGAATTATGAATCATTGCTTAACGTACCCGAATGTCCGTTATATTTACAGATAAATTTGAAAAAGTATATCCAAACCGCAACTTACCATGCGTGAGACTGTTGAAAGTATAGCCTTCACTTATCTTAACGGATCAGAAATCCTCAAGGGTTAAAAATCTACAAAAAACCGGTAAAAACGTGTAAAGTTCACTTCGTTCAATTACTGGAAAGTCAGAGTCGCAAACATGCAAAAAGAAATCTGTACCTAATTAAAAATGCATGCGCCTAGACGGTATCGATTTTTTGAGCGACTCGCAGATAGCCTCTAACAGGGTGCCGAGGCGAGGGTCGGGTGTTCAGGGGTGCCCAAGGGGTGCCTAAGGTAACTGACTCCCTGGTTGTATGCAACCCCATTTACAGATCTGTCGCCGATCGCAACCGTACGTACTCAGACATACCATGTGCATGTATAAGTGCTTGCATGATATAAACGCACACTCGAATGCACCGACAGGAGCTTAGCTATATCCAGACATTCAGCTTGTAGTACCCGGTTGGTAGTACGTGTAACGTGGTATATTACTTGAATGCCAAGACCTCCGAACATCTTTACTTGACATTTCTCTGAAATGTAAAGTAACCGGTATATCCATAGGGTACTTTGTAGACCGCGATATGCATATCTGTATATTTCTAAGTACTTACTGAATTTACCAGCCCCCCCCCCCCGAATACAGAAGTATATATATATGTATAATGTACCTATGTACGTGCATGGGTATTGATATATCCTTGCATATTCCTCCATTCCCGTATAGAAAATCTAAAGCTATACCTACGGTAGTTCCTACGTGCGCTTTAACTCATTCGAGCATAACTACATAGCGACTTTATTCGACTGGAAAGAATGCCGAGGATTTGGCATTACGTTCGGATAGAATCGATGGCTATATGAGTCTCACGAACGTTATGTTAAAATTCCGTATAGGTATATGCTGCACTTATTTCCAGTGAACATACGATTGAATTTTAACTTCGCGGGTTAACTAGGTATATATTTATATATTGATATAGACGAGATATATTGGGTATTGGTGGATTTAAGGATAACAAGTATATTTATTTTTTAAAAACAATTCCGTTTATTTGAATCGCACAAGACATACACCGTACCTGCTACTTTTATAACTAATGGCCTACGCGAGAAAACTTTGGTCAGCGAATCTATCGATAATCTGATCAAAATTTTCGCACGAGGTCCGTGTTCGTATTGCCTTAAAGTCGAATCTCGGTTTAAAAGTATTCGGGCCAGGTTTAACCTGGATTTCACTGCTGTGGAAACCGAGCTTTGTTTATTTTTCTTGTTTTTTTTTTTTTTTTTTTGTTTTACCCTGGATCAGAAAATTTTTGCTAAAATCGAAATTTCCCCGCGCTACTCTTTTTATTTTTATTTTTATTTTATTTTATTCTTTTATTAGTGGTTTTTTTTTTCTTGTTTTCTTTGTTTCTCTCTTTATTTGTTATATAATACATGAAATATTTTATTTATAGGTTTTTTTTTCCTCTCTTTCTTTTGCTCTTTCTCCCTTTCTCTCTAGATACTCTTTGTGAATCTATACTGGCTTCTTTTGTTATTCGGAATAATAATTTCTTCATTCTTTTACCCTGTGTGTATAGAAATATTGGAAACGACTTTTGCAATGCGAAACTATACATCATATATGCGTTGCGAGGGGGCAGGGAATTTTGGTCCTATGGTATGTGATTGAGAAAAATAAATCGAATAAAAAATCAAGGTGAAGAAAAAAACGACATAAAAAAAAACAAAAACAAAAAAAGAAATAAAACAAGAACAACAGAAAGACACATCGAAACAAAATATTTGTATCCATGGTATTTTTGCGTACGTTTATTTTTGAATACACACTAACTTGCGTTTATTTTTTATTTTTATTTTTATTTATTATTTTTTGTAATTTTTCGGCTAACATTCAAATTTTCAAAAAACACCCTCCTTCTTTTCTGTCCGCAGCAAAACTTAGGGGCTTAATAATTATATTTAAATAACCACTAGAATAATAATTATTAACATTTCGAATCTTTGTTTGTTTTTTTTTTTTTTAATTTTTCTTTCCTTCAATTATTTCCAATTTTTGCTACGGGCAGATTGTGCCTTATGTACATAATATACACATATATGTATGTATGTATATGCAATTACGGATATACACATACACATAGATATATAAACAGGCCCGGTACGTATATGAGATTATCTAACAAATTTTTAACTAGATAACGAGATTTTTATCTAGAGCCGTACATATCTAACACCAAAAACTATCTGATATGAGTTTTCCCATTTTTATTATTATTATATTTTTTTTTTGTTTTTTTGTTTTTGTTTTCTTTACCTTATTGCCTACATTTTTTTTAGGAACAATTCTCTTCAAAAAGTTTACAACGACAAAACGATCTCGATGGAACGAAAAACCAAAGAAAAAAATAAAAAATACAGAAAGAATAAAGAAAAAAAAAAAAAAAACTATAAAGAAACAATATATATTATTCAAGTAACCTCAGTCTTGGGCAAGAAACAGAATTTTCGATATATTGAAAATCAAAACCGCTGACGGCTTTCGTAGGATCAATATATTAGTTAAGTTGATTATACGAAGGTCGATTATTGGTAAATAAATTTTCAATAATAAATATAATTCAACGAACGAACTTATAGTGCAATAATAGACAATAATATATTAATAAAACGCCGTGACACGGGGTGGCTGTAAAACAAAGTCAGATCTAACCAGCCGACTATTTCTTCTTTTTCCCCAATAATCCCCCTTTAAATTTCCCACCCTTTACCCCCCTCCCCCCTCCCGCCCCGAAAAAACAAGTTTAAAAAGACGCGATTAATATAATAATGATGATAATAATAATATTAATAATAATAATAATAATAATAATAATAATAATAATGATATATCCCTTTACAGACACCACGTGTACATAGATATAATAGACGATAAACCTAGACAACTTTGGCATCTTCTTAACTATATTAAAAACATTTCAATAATAATTTAATATCGGAATAAAATAATGTACGTTTCGTTCAATTTATAATAATAATGATGATAATAATAATCATGATAATGATAATAATGGTAATAATAGTGATAATAATAATAATAGTGATAATAATAATAATAGTAATAATAATAGGTATGGTACATTTTACACGTAATCGATCTAGATCTTAAATTACTAATGGGTAGCACGTAATAAGTATTATGTAAATTAATATTTTACTCGATATTAATACATAATAGGGGGTGTTGGTTGGTTGGTTGGTTGGTGGTGGTGGTGGTGGTTGTGGTATGTATATTTACAGAACTGTGTAATGCGCCATTTTCAAAGCGATACGCAGCGGTTTCAAAAATTACTACAGAATGTACAAAAACGTACTAGTACATACACAGTATTTTTTTTTCGTTTTTTTTTTTTTCTTTTCTTTTTTCTTTAATTTCTGTTATTTTTTTCTTCTCGAGTTCATATATTACGATATATTATATTATTATTATTAAATAAATAATCTTTAATATGATAATAAAGTTACTATTAATAGGGTGTTTATTAATTATTTATAAGTGTATAATCAATAGGGTGAGACTCGTTATGGTAACCATTCATTTAAATTAAATTAATGGGGTTTAAGTATTTCGTTTACAAGTTTCATATATTTTTTATTTCTTTGTTTTTTTCTCTTTTGTCGTCCAGTCTTCGTGGTTGGAACGTTTTATTCGTCATTAAGGTTATCGGTCATACCTCGAAGAGACTCTTGGCTTATTATTGCAGATCTTCTCTCTTTCAGGTAAAAAAAAAAAGCTTTTTTTAAGTACTATTTATTATGTTTCAGGCATTTCCAGCCATCGACCGTCGACCATAGACCATATATCGATCATCTAGTTTCAAGATTTTCGTAACGAATTCCAATACTTCAACAATTCGCCAATGTTATTACTCTTTTCTCAAAATTGACTGTTTTTTTTTTTTTTCAAAATTCTCTTCTTGACTCGTTACATGCAATCTCCAGTCTAACCCCCCTTCGTCTATCCCTATAATCGCTGAAAATTCAACCCTTATCACGAGAATAACAATATAATCTCAAATTGGAGAAAAATCGTTGCGATTATCGGGTACCTCCGAAATTCACCGACACCGTTCACCCATACGAAATAATAATAATAATAATAACAACGACGCGGTGGCACGAGGTACGTATTTTATTTATCATATTATTTTCTTATTCACGGTGGAATCGGAGGCGAACCGGAAGGTCTCGACGGACGTCTAGTATACCGGATACGGCGGCCTGTGAGGCCAAAGTGGTGGTATAAGCGGAAGACTGACGTTCCACGATCAAGTGTCCTTCGTGCTCAAGGACGAGTCCTCGTCCTGACTTCCCGAGTACGGCATACCCATTTTTTGGCCCTGTTGTACTACGACACATTTTCGCATGTGTTTCTCCAATGTGCTTGGCACGGAAAATGGCATTTCGCAAAATCTACACCTGTAAATGTCCTTGCCATGACGTCCATGGGTCTTCATGTGTCTGGTTAACTTTGAGCTCTGAGCACATGCGTAAGAGCAAAGCTCACATTTGTACGGTTTTTCGCCGGTATGCGATCTCCTGTGAACCGTTAAATTTGAACAATTTTTAAATACCTTGCCGCAGTATTCGCATGTATCGTTTCTACCACTTCGTTCCTTTTTGAGTAACGGACTAGGAAGACCCTGGAGGGATAAACTGGACGTTGTGGCCTTAGAGGCTTTCCGGAATTCGTTGTTTTCCAGATAATGAGGACTGGGTAACCAGAGACCACCAAAATCCGGTCCTGACGATCTTGGAAAACCTTGTCCCGAAAATATATTCGGTGTCGTCGAAGAGTTGAAATTCGTTGGCGAAAGAGCGCTGTCCTTTTCCTTGTTGTTATTCAGAGTATTCGTGAGGTTCGAGGGTGATTCGGTCTTGAGAAAACCACCCCGATGATTTTCCTGAAGTGCTTGTCTGTAAGCTTCAGAGTATTGAGCGATATTGCTAAGCCCAAATTTCTCCATAAGATCACCGACTAGACTTGGTTTTTGATCTACCCTGGTACCACCTTCCTCGCTACTTTGTCCTTGAGTCGTGCTAAGATCTTCTGGTGTATTTTCCTCGTTATCTTCCCGTTTCACGTCAGTTTCTTCGCCCTCGTCAAGGTCCATATTTTCGTCACAACTACTGCCATCGTCAGGGACAGTTTCAACACTGCCTTGCGGACTGGAGGCGACATTCAATGCTTCCTGATGTTCGTTCCTCATGTGCTTTCTGAGCTCCGAAAAACTGGGTACTTCTAGCTCGCATATTTCACACCTGGTCGCTGTGGTGTCCTGTATTGTTTCCTGAAAGGCATGCTCCTTGTCCTGATGACTCCGTCGATGAACTATGAGGTTTGACTGAAAGCGGAATTTCTTCTCGCACACCTCGCAAGTGTATACCGTTTCGGAATCGGCGATAATTGGAGTAGATGCGACGGGAGGACTGGTCTTTTCACTGTCTGTTGAATTGTTGTTATTGTGATGTCCACCGATAGGACTTTGGGTGTAACAAGGTGGTGAGTTTTCCTTCTGCAGATTGTTGTGGGTTAAATTTGCGGGATTTGCTGCTGGGCTTGGGGGTTGTATGGGTTGTACATTCACAACTGGATTTGGATTCGGTGTTTGATTTGGGGTGGGATTCGGAGCCGCGCCTAAGGAAGGGTTAGCGAGGCTCCTTAGGCGCGCCGAGTAAAAATCCAGGTTCGCTTCAAGTGGTGGTGGATGTGCTTGACCGGAAAGTCCACGTCCGTGTGAAAGTTCAGCAAGGTTCGCTAAGTTCCTTGCGTTATTCAAAGAGTCCAATGAACTCCGTACGAGAGAATCGCCGAGGTTAAGGCCGTCCATACCTCGAAGAGGGTCTCCGAGATTCTGAAGATTCCTCGTCGCGGTTTGAAGATCTTGAAGACCCCGATACCCGGCTAGAGGATTTAGGGCGAGAAAATCTGGCCTGAACATAGGTGGAAAGCTCCTTTCCAAATGCTGTGGCAATCTTAAAAAACTGTGTAGTGGATCGCCGACTAGGGAAGCTGACGATTGTAGTTGCCTGCTGCTGCTACCGCTGGAGTTACCCCCACCAGATGAATTCCCCGCTGAAGAACTTCCGGTAGATTTACCGCTGAGGTTCAAGTGGTTCGGAGGACTTAGATGGCGTGTATGTGTTGGCGTCTGCGTTGGCGGACTTGGAGCTGGTGTATTCGAGGAAGAATTCGCCGAGGATGATGAGGAGGTGTAGAGTCTGGCCCCGTGGACGCTTTGTGCATGCTGAAGAAGCTCCCACGCGGAAGAGAGCCGACGGGCGCACTGTGAGCACTGAAGCCATCTTGGTTCTGCAACAAAGCGAGTCCAACTCATCCATAAAACGTATAAGGTGTAAGGAATATAGAAAAAAAAAATCATTAGCTGCGAATACGTGGATTGTATATTGAGAGAATGTCAATTTGTGGGCAATCGAGCATCGGGGCTGGTCAGTATATGGCGTGTAACAAATCGTAAAATATCCATCCCCCCCGTTCTCGATCGGGGGGTATCAATTTCATCCCCCCTTAATTTTCAATCGTCGAACGAATTCAATTCAGGATTCAAACGGCGCGTCTGTGTCAAATTGTAGGGCCGACTATATCGGGTAGAAATCGAGGGCGAAAAAGTAGGGCTTAAAAATAATATCCCCAACAATAAGCGCGGGAGCATTGCAATCGGTAGTAGGGGAGGTTGGTGGGTTGAGGGGATGAAACGGGATGAAACTGACCCTTAACGACTTTCTGTCCCTGGGCTGGGACAAGGGACGGCGAGATGTGGTTTTGAATTTCAATGTTTTTAATCCGGGAATATCAGATTTTCGGTCATTTTTCACGCCCCACGTGGCGGCTACGACGACGTTGCCCCAACGTCGTTCGCGGCTACAGTAGGATTTTATTAATTCAGTTTTTCACCCTCGGTGAAAAGGACCACCGCCATGTGTTTCGCGACCGACCCTCTTGAAAGGACGTAAGACATAACCGCAAAAACATATTTCAACCGGTCGTAACTTGGTGCAAAAATTTCACTTCAAATTTATACGTTCTTTGTATCTTTGCGCGGGGTATGAAAAACCGACTAAAATACAAGTTTCGCGTTCGGTAACGAAAGCGTAACCATCGAAACAAATCAGATTCAGAACGTCAAGCTATATATGCGTGTACAGCGGAAGGAAACTTTAATGGATAAGAAATTTCCGCATTACCCGGTACAAGCAGTAACGTGAAATCGATTAGGGACAAAGAACCAAATGAAAAATAAAGTGATCTTAATTAAATGGAAGTCTGGAGACTAGGAGAAGAAATCTTTGTTCGCCGAGCGACTTAAAGCCGAGATCTTGTTAGCTGACATTTGAATTTAAAATTTCTTCAAGAATCCCTTGGAGAATTTTACGGGCTATGTTTCGCTCCTTACTTCCTGTCTGTAAAAGACACAATACGCCTACATTAACGCTGTGACAATTAAAGCTGACCAACGGAAATCTTTCTTCTTCTTATCCCTTCCAGTAAATTAGATGGCAAAAATAATTTCATGGATCGTTCAAATTCGGCGTGAATGATTTCCAGAAGCAAAAGAGCTCAGGTAGTGGAAAGAAAATTACTAGGAGACCGAGGCGTGTCCAATTACCAGATGATCATAGTCAGAGGAATCCGCAGCGGCCTTCTTTTGTTTTAAGCGGTATTTTTTAATTAGAACCGTGTCCGTAGCCCAGCCCAAGGTGTTGTTCAACGCGCTTCTGGCGAGTCCATAAGAAGGTGCGAATTCGAAATTTTTCGAGAAAAGGGGAGGTGAAAAAAAAAAAAAAACTGAAAAACTACCTTAGTCACTTAAAACACGAAGAAAAGAGAAGGTTAACCTGCATGACTATGAAAGTTTGAGGCACAGGGTTGTTTCGAGAGCCCGATAGTCCCTGCAGACCGTTTCAAAGCCGTGACGAATTTCCCTTTCTACCCGGAAGTCAAAAATATTGCCAACTTCCCCTTATATAGTCGAAGAAAAGGCGGCGCGCCGCAAGGGTAAGAGATAAGCATAGCCCAGTCTATAGAAAGGAGTATCGATTGGGGGGCTCAGTATACTTTTCATATGCAAACACCGGGTCTCGCATCCGTTAGGATTATTTTTTACACGTTGCAACACTTTCGACGAAAAATGTATGTACGTTTTACATACTCGTAGGTATATAACCTGAAGTTCGAATTTAAGGAAGAAAATACCGAATTCTCACTTCACTTTGCGTCTCTAAAAGTTTCGATTTACATTCCGTCGTCTGCAATTACCCACGTCCCTCGTGCAGGGGGTTAAGCGCAGATGCACTTCCGAGACGAGCGAATGGCCAAGGTTCAACTCATCCTTAAACAATAGTCTTCCGAACAATTTCGCGCTAAACGGTGCCAAGGCAATTTAGCGCACAATTTCTGTAGAAAATTGTCGCAGGTCACTTTCGAAACAGTTAACCAAGAATTGGAAAATTCAAACTATTTCATCGGTCACTGGATAATCGAAAAACTAAAAACCAGATCAAGCATCCCTAATTCTGAACAACCGACTCTGAACCATTATTAAAAGAAAAGAAAGAAATCTTTCGCAAATCCAGTTACAAGCTGAACTTTACGCACTGTACGCACTCTATAAAGTCTAAAAATTTTTAGGGGACTCGTGGATACGTGTATATGGTAGCCGAAGCTCGTGAAATTTGCTACTGTAAAAGACATGTGTTGCACCTCGACTGGATTTTCGTTTAAAATTCGCCTCACGTATCTACGTATATTCGTGAATGCGGTGGATGAGAAGCTGGGCGGCTGGCGAGTATCAGAGATATCTCGAACGTCCCACGGTCCATTCTACGATATCGGAAATTTGGATTTTTACTTGAAGTTCTTTTCGATTTCCGAGGTAGGTACATGTGTGCTGGAGAGTGACAAAGGTACGTCATTGCGTGTCATCTCCGGGACCGGATGATATTAAAATATCGATTGGCCAACGTATTCGACGTATGCACTTTGTAGTTTGAAAGGGTTCCGCTCAAAGGGGACAAGCTGCATCCCGTCATCCAGCATCCAACATCCAGGCTAGACTGGGTCCACCAGTTCCGATTCAGGTATATACTGTGTAGTCCGATGATCTCGTTGATTCGCGCATCGTTTACTACACAGAAATAATCTTTCTACCTTACCGAGCGCGACTCTAATCCCCCTAACTTTTGAGTCTTTTATTTGAAAACCCTCTTTCTCACCCCCCATGGTTCGAGGAAAATCGTTTTGTGACCGTATAACGAAGACAACGACAAAAAATGTCATAGAAAAGTAAAAAAAAAAAAAAAACAAAAAAAAAAACTCTAGGATTTGCTCCGGAATCGAATGCACATCGAGTATGTGTTTCAGGATGTCCCGTAATCTTTATACTGGACAAAGGGATGACCTCGGTACCTTGCGGTCAGCCAACTTCGTCTGGGAGTGCTTAAAGCGTTAATGTCATATTCGTACGTCTGGCCGCAAGATAGGCGTCAGAGAAGCCGCGAATATCTGTACGAACAAAGTTAGGTTAGGCTGTAAGGCAGTGAGTCCTGGTGTAGAATATACGGTGATGATATAACCCAGAGTTTGAGAGTGGAGGTGAATTCGGTAAGATCGCGATGCAGATTGCCTGGGTGATGGTGGCTGCTTTTTTCGCCCATATCTAACCTCGTGCGAATGAGGTGCGTGTGTTGTCAATTGACACGCAATTCGCGCTTCGCCTCAGGCGGTCCGGGAGCCTCGTCGTCCTACAAGCTTAAAGGAAGGAAAGAAGGAAGGAAGGAAGGGGTCGGAAGGGAACCATAAAAAACCGGGAAAACTGAGAAGAATTGGGGTGTGTAGATTCGGGAATATATATCTCGTCCCCGAAAATTAATATTCCAGACAATCCTGACGCATAGATCAAATCTGCGTATCACCGTAACGGACGGGGTGTCAATTTCGACGGATTATACCTTTCCACGCCAGCCACATACGGCCAGACGCCATCCTCCATCCCCCATAACCCAGGCCTTTCATTTTCCCTCGGTGAAACAATAACAGGCTTTTTTTTTTTCTTCTTCTTCTTATATTTCTCTCAATATTATAATATGAAGGAAGAATTTCGTTGACGTTTGTCTGCCAAGAATAAGTCTGACAGCTTTTCATCCCGCCATCCACGTGGTCTCGTTTTCCGCCCCTCATAAGTCTTGGCTGTTGCTTCCTGCACCCCATAACGTTGGGTTACCTGATGGTCACGCGCGTAAGGCAACGAAGCGCGTCAGCCAGGACTCATCCTGGTCGGCTCGTGCAGTGGGTCACGGTTATATTGCCACGTGGCTTTACAATAGGACGACTCTAATTGGGTTCAAACTTGCTCGGTTACAAAAAAAACTTTGACAAAAACTCCTGAGCAAGGGGTTAAACAAAATACCCTCGTGTGCCGACCACGCGAGAAAGCAGTCATCCTCTTGCTTGTGCGTTTACTCGAGGGGTGACAACGACCCGGATCTACCGACCGACCGCCCAGCTTCTCTTGCATATACGTTCGCTTGAGCTCCAAAATCCAAAGAGAACACACCGGTGTGTAAAGAAGGTACAGGCTGCAGGCAGAAGGACACTCTACCGAATCGCTAATTTAGGGTTGATTCAGAATTATTTATTGCGATGCGCATTTTGGCATTGTCGGAAATAAGGGTCCTGCTGTGGTCAGGAGGGTAGAAGATGTGATCAGCGTGTGCCACTGTCCTCAAAGACCAACAGAGTGTTAAAAAGATGTTAAATTTTTCTTCACTGCATAGACCGATCGCAAAACTAAATGGTACCTTCTTTTAGCACGGGCATAATTTATGTTTGCTGGATTTTTGTCCATTTGGAAATTGGCCTCCGAATCAGCGCGCTTTGGCTTTGATATTCCTCGCATGGTTAATATTGCATTTTGTAGAAAATTCACGAGTCGCATATCGAAGTAGGTAAGAAATTTGTATGATTCATCAATGCTATGACAATTTCAAATGGTTGCGACGAAATAAATTTCACGTGAATTGCAGAAGATGATTCTGCAACCTTCGGTCAATATTTCGTCGATTCTATCTCACTGTGTAATGTGAAGAATTCTGTATGATAATTTAATCGAAATCTAACATTATGAGTTGTGCTTAAGCAATAATAAAAACAAAGGCAAACTATACTCTGAGTCTGCACGAAATTTATGATCGTAAATTTTCGGTCGATAAAAATTTGTCATTTTAATTGGGAGAAGAAAAAATAGAAAAAAAAACTTTCGTATAAATGAATAAAAGACTTAACAAACAGAAAACCCCTACCCAAGTATTCGATATTCACCGCATTAAATACGCGGACACTCGCGCGTTAACCCTTTCATCACATGGTACGTCAAAGTTGACAATAGGCAAAATTCACCCCCTATATAACGTACAGGGTCCTTTAAATTCAAAAATCGAACGCAGTTGACATTGTTCGTAATCGCTAGACCATGTCACTTGTCACATGCTACGCTGATGCTACTACTGGAGCCAAAACGCGACGTTCTGGTTCCACCATATTTTCCTATACCCATGATCATCACACGCCAATCAAGGGTCAACAATGATTGACACGCAACTCCCCTTTTCCCCTCGGAGAAAAAATAAAAAAAAAATTAATGCTATCAACGACTCTTAAACTTACCAGAACTTGTCGTGTTGGTATCAGCATCGACAGATTCCGTCTTCGGTTTCTTAGGAAGTTCTTCTTTGTCTTCCTCCAGTCTTCTTTTCGGTGTTGAGCTTGCACTCGCCCTGAGTTCAATGGGGCTACCACCGTCGGACCCGGATCCCTGTGGTGTAGGTGGACTCTCGAGACGGCCACCACGTTTGTTGATCGGTGCCGAGATGCTGGGTACAGAGTTGAGTTTCTCCTGTTCGTTTTTCAGAGCCAATGCGTCTTCGGGGTCCGAGTCTTCGGGTGCAGCCGCTGGCGGAGGGCTGTGACATCCTTGAAGAGTACTCCGACAGTGGTTCACCTTGTGCTCGATGAACCTGACGATGTCCCCCAGAGGATAGGAGGCCCGACACCCTCCGCATTGCACCGTGTCCGGGCTGGAGCCTTGAGACGTTTCCGCTGCGAAAAAAAAAAAATGAAGGGAAAATATGAAAAGCCAGCTTTTAGTACCGGGGGATGAAAGACTCGAGGGTTATTTGGCAAAAAGATGTAGAAATATGAAGAAAAAGAAAAGGAATGTAAAAAATCCACCCAGGGAGGAGCTTCCAGTCGAGCTTGCGCCCTGTGGACATTGGTCAAGCGTGTTAGACTCCACCCCTGAGAAAATATCAGCACAAGGGGTTAACTTGGTTTGTAAGGGTATCTATTCTCAGGTACCTAGATATAGGTTGGAAGTATAAGTTGTATAAAACTGTAGGGAATACAAAAAGAATAAATTGATGGAAGTAAATCCGATGTGCAAATGTAAAAAGAAAAACAATTCGAGCCAGACACCCTGTCCGGATGAAGCACTCGACTCTGAGAAGAGAGCCTGAGAGATGAGCGCGAAGAGCAAAGCAGGCGGGGGGGGTTGCAGATCGATATATGAAACGCTGCCAATCTCTATGTTAATGCCTACGTATAAGGGAAATCGTACGGTTGCCAGGAATGCTCTTGAAGGACCCTAAAAGTGAGTTGCGACGTCTGTGGATGACCTCAGGACCTCCTTGTGGCCAAATCGTCCTTAGAACTCATAACTTTCTTTTTCTTCCTCTTATTCTGTATTATTTGTTACCCGGCTAACACACGCAACCTCTTCTTCTCTTTCGGATAAACAAGGAATTATAGTGAACAACAACGGTGATTGTGTGAAGAAAAAATGCTCCGTATGACTTGATATGCATCATTCGATAAAATTAACCGTTACGAACATTTACTTCACACTCTTAATCATTCATCAGACAATTTTCCCGCCACTAAACTTTCCAAGGAAAAGAAGATGAACCGTTTCGGGTGGCAGGAAATGGATTAGAAAAATCTAAAGCGAGTATAGAATAGACTTGGTTCTCTTTGTAAAAGGACGATGTCATTCTCCGTATGCGAAAGTCCTAGATTTCGATCTTTTCTTCTACAAAAAAGTCTAAAAAAAATTCTAAGCTGTGAAAAGCTCTACAATATAATGCGCAGGGCATCAGGCATGATGGATGAATAAAATAACTGAATTAATAAATAAACAAATGAATATAAATAATTAAAGTAAAGAAAAAAAAAATGAATAAATAAAAATTGCTGAAAGGATCTAAAGTCCGTTATATGCGCGCGCCTACGATTGAAAAGCTCTCGGTTAGAAACGAGAGACGCGCGACCGGTCGTTAGCGACAATGGGCTTTTGTTTTTTCGGGGGCAGATGTTGCCTGGACCAAAACTCGTACCGTATAACCATTATGCGGATGTGTGTATATACGTATGGCGGCGGTACTCGGGTCACTATATGGCCTAGAAGTAGGTATACGTTATAGTACTACGTATCCATGTATGAAAGACGAATCTAGCCGCGAAGATAGCTGCTAGCAAGGTATAGGCTGATATATACCCAGCCATGTACGTGTACATGGTTCTATGTATTAATTCGTATGTATATATATATATATATATATATATGTATAGAAAAGGAAGAAAGAGATAAGGTGAAGAAGATATAGAATATTGGTACCCGAATATAAGTTGGATTGCTTACAAATTGGTCTATACATTTGTAATGTCCCGATGATACGCAGGGTGGCTCTTTTATTACTATGTAATTTCTCCATATCCCAGAAATTCTAGTGTCACTGTTGCCAGGACTCATTAGCATTTTGTTATTACAGTATAGCTGTGCCGAAATCGACTCGTTATCTCTGGCTAAAATTTCTTTCACGATCTATAGACGTCGAATGTTACTCAGCAGGGATTCTGCAGCTGATATTACAACGGACGGATGATTAGAGAATTTCTTATTTTTTCATATTCCGATACCGATTGAAAGGACATTGCGGATTTTGTCGATCCCAAAGTTACCGTCTTATATTTCTCTAACTCTCCGGCTGGTCTACCGAAAGGAAATTGGCGAGAGTCAATACTAATAGGTAATCGAATTATTGGTTTGGGTCGTGGCTCGCCCTGGGGATGATCGTAATTCAATTGTTTCGATGTGTCCTCTGGTCGTTCTGACAGGACTCCCTAACAAGGATACCGCCTTAGGCAATCCATATATATTTTTACCTCAACGTCTATCAAAGTCACACTAGGCAGAAATATCCCAGTGGCATAACCGTTAAATGGATAAGGCGGAACCAATCGGCCTGATTAGCAACCAGAAGTCCCTTCCTCGAGTTCAGAGTCTAGTTTGCGAAGTTGTATACGTCTTATTTAAATTCGTGTATTATAAATAAATATTCACCTTCTCTTAGTTGCATTGCAATTAATATCGAGCCACTTTCACGTAATAATGAATATTTTATTCACTCGACACGAAATCTCTTGGAAATTTATTAATGGCGGTGTGACTTTAACTCTTGAGTTTCTTTTAAACGGCACATTTTAGTTTTTGGATATAGTCGTGAAGTTTGAGCGAATAACCGCAAGAAATTTTTCACAACTTTATTATTATTATTACGAAATTGAATCAGTGGTAGATCTTATTCGGTCCATGTTTGGATGTTGACTGCAGATCTCCAGCCTCCGAGACCCGAACAGGATATATCAAAGAATGAAAAGAGCCCCGGAGCGGTGGGGATAATTTTTATAGAAACCCCTACTTTTTTAACCCCCTTTTACCAAGCTACGCGTACCTACCTGAGGGGTAACAGTTTTTTTAGGTCAAACCCAGCAGCCCCCCAAAAAACGTATGCCAGACAAAGGATTCAAAATGGCGACTGGCGTTTTTTTTTCTACCAAAGATTCCTGTCCCCGGAGGATTTTTACGTTACACACATCAGTCGAAGATTGAGTACAGCACCGCAGCTTCCAACTGTCGTAAATTTTTTTTACTTTTATTTTTAACCTGCTCCGATCTCTCGATACCTGCAGTAACGTTCCTCGTCGTCATTGGCTTGATACGCGTAAAAATTAACCGAAAAACTCTCTTCCGATCGGCAAAAATTCGGATCCACATGAATAAGGCAGGTAAGACGGTCATACCTGCGTGTTTAACGGGCTGCGTAACGGCAGGCGTTGAAGACTGGAAATGAAGTGAAGCTGTTCTCAGTTATACGAAGACTTATGAAGCTGAAGCTAGCAGCCAAACTTGGCAGCCCAACGATTTTTAGCTAATGAAAATGAGGAGGCAGAATAAAAAAAAATCTGAATTCCGCTTTGTTTGATAAAAAGTCAATAAATTTGACGAAAAAAGTCATAAATCTGTACAATATCATCCTATTTGGAAGACGATTAGCTCGTTTGGCTGCTAACTCTGGCTGTTAGCTTCAGCTTGATCGAAAAATTGGTTATTCGAATTATGTTCGATAAACGCCCGCGCCTCGATGTCTCAGGATTTTGGGTTCGAAGTTTCTCGGGATTTTTCCGACCCTTTCTCACATTCGCAGGTGATTGAAAGAAAGAAAAGGGAAAACGTCAGCTTGGACAAGCGAAGGGAATTAGTGACCAGAGAAATGTGCTATTCCTCGGTCGGCAGGCAGGCAGAAGCCCACGGCTATAGGCAGAAAAATATCATTCCGTTTGGAGGGAGTTATGAAAAATATGAAACGTAGTTCTCACGGACCAGTTGAATGGACCGCGAGCGCCCCACATGCGTATCGTGGGAGGATCTAGGTGGCCTTTGTGCGGCAGGACATTGTCCATTGAAAACGGCCAAACAGGTCCTAGAGTTGACCTGTCCTTCTTTTGAGACGCTTTGAAAAACCCCTTTAGTGAAATTTTCATCAAAATAAATCATGTGGGTAGACGACTATACGAAATACAGTTATTCATCCAGGTGTGTCGCATATGCCTACAGCTACGAAAGAACTTTATTCTCAAATTTTTTGACCGTTCCTGTCCCATTTTATTTTTATTTTCTTTGTCTATTTTAATTTTCTTTTTCTATTTTCGAAAAGCTCGACAGAATAATCGACATTTTCATAGCGAAATAATAATAAATATCAACTTTATATACGAACAATATGAAAACAGCTAGTGACCGAGTTTGTGCGCGCGGAACGATGAAATATTTCGAATTACGAATAGGTTAATTATTATCACGATTTTATACGCGGTTCGCTTATACCTGCTGTTCTACGGAGTATACAGTATGGACGTATGTACCTACCTACCTACGTTTGCAAAAGTTTGTTCATCGTGTTTTATGTTTTCTATTTTGTCACCGAGAGCGAGGGCAGAGGAGTTTCGGAACGCCAGCGCTTTGAATAATGTAACAACGCGTGGCATAGAAGTTTCTAATTAGCAGATGTACACGACGTGGTATACAGTACAGTCGGACAACACGAGACTCAGTGAAAGAGAGAGAGAGAGAGAGAGAGAGAGAGAGAGAGAGAGAGACACAAATAAACAGAGAAAGAGAGAGATAGAGAGTGAAAGCTCTGCGATGATTCAAATTTGTGCATACCGGACGAAAATCAATTGTTACAAACGTACTACATACAAGAAAGATTAAAATCCATAAACTCTCTGGAGTTGAAAAAATTAACAAACCCAGCACACCTCGCCTTTCACCTTCAATTATACCAAAACTTCATGAATCATTAAAAATCATCCACATCCCCAAAATGATCCATGAAATATTTTTATCAGTCGATATATGCACAAATTTCCATAGACCGTAAATCGCAAGTGCATCTCGCTGTATGTATATACGTAGAGTATCGTAAAAATTCGTTCAATCGTTAGGTTTTGTCCCAGGTAAGTTACTCGCTTTATAGAATAACAGAAAAAAAAATATACAATTTTCCAATTCTATACCGGTCAGAGGTCGCTATATACCGCCTACTCTTATTCACCGGGAGGACTCGTGTCTTCGTCACACTCGGTCACACCTCGACACGTTTGAATTCCTCCGTGAAAACTATAGAACGAAGGGTGCTTACAGACCCTGACCATCGGCGATCCCAAACACTCAGAGAAATATATACCTATACGTATTTTTTTTTTTTCTTTTTTTTTTTCTACCGCAAGTCACTGTCTGCTCAAAGCTAATAAGCTGAGCGACAAAAAAAAAACAAGGAATAGATGATTTTACCCAACTTTATAATTTGTCAGAAAAGTACAAGGTTTGGTCGAATTCAGTCGAAAATAGCCGCATAATTCCAGTTTTTTTATTTTTTTGTGGACCATACGGTGAGTGTGGCCAGAAAAACGTGTTATTGAATTTTGCAAACGAATGCTGGATTTAGACCCCCCCGCGAGTTAGGCTTCCATTGGCTAAGAAATTGACAAAGGGAACAAGTCCTATGACCTACCGACTGCCCTGAAGGCTCCCCACTTTTTGAACGTGTGACTAGTACCCGATAATTAATTTTCCCGAAAGAGAGAGAGAGAAAGAGAAAAAAAAAAGAAGGAAACCTATCCCGTGGTGCCATTGCGTTTGAGAGTGTGCCAATCAGGATAGCCTTAGGAAATAATTGTAGTGTGAATTGGCCACGCCACCTTAGTCGGCGAAGGTGTGTTTAATTTTTAGAACCGACCTCGCAATGGCCGGACATGATTTCTTCGATTTCAACGAATCTTTTTATTTTCGCGGTTCTCACATTCGACGTTAAAGCAAATATCCTGTCCCGCTCACGGAGCTCGATCGCGTTGAAAATCGTCGTTTCCTTTTCCGGCGTAAAGAATAAAACGCGGTCTTGCCTGAGTTAAGTCGCCTTTTCTCGGTCTGGGTAAGACAGAGAGTGAGCTACGAATTGCCTAATACTTTTTCGACAAATTTTCCCTAAGGTTAAAACCGATCTGCAGTTGAAATGTTTCCCGTTGCTGAGTTAAGCTTTCCGAGATTCATTGAAAGAAAATAAAAGAATGAGGTAAAAATATCTCTAAAATGTCCAAAAAGTTCAGAAGGTCGAGGGAACTAGATAAAATTTGTAACAACTGGACAGAGGACGTCAAAAGACGTTGAGATCCTCGTCAAGAAAAAGTCTCGCCTGTTCCCTCGAATGTATACGCTTCGTTCTTTGACCCTTCAGCGCAATGTGTAAAAGAGATCTAATAAGCTGTACGAAAAGCCTTAACCTGAATGCGATTTTCGAAGTTTATCTTTCCGAGCTTTTGTTCTCCTGAAGCAACTAGGGGGGGGAAGGCGTTTAAACGGTTCAAGAATTATTCAGTTAGGGTAGAAGATGAACGGAGAAAAAGAAAAAGCAAAAAAAAAAAAAAAAAAAAGGAGGAGTCTTCGGTCTCAAAAATGGAAAAGGCGAGCCTCCTGAAAATAAAAAGAAATTCTAAAAACACTCGCCTCTCCCTATTCCCCTGAACTTGTACTCCTAAACTTTATTTATAGAATCCCGTACGCCCGGACACATACGTGTATATATCCACGATCTTAGCCTTTCTCGTGTAACGGGTGTCACACACGTTCCCATAAATTAATTTCATTATATTTATTTTTCACCTATTCCCACCTATTTTCTTGTTCCATTTAAATACCTCTCTCCGACTTGTATACTTATACTTTTGCCCTGAAGCGTGAGGTATTCGATACAACGCAATCAGCTACTTCCGTGTTGTACTCTCTCAGGGTCTGCAGTTGAGATCTCGTTCTGCGGAGAGTAGACAATAACATTCTGTTTTCCAATGAATATTCATCTCGTCCGAATTAATCAAAGAGTTTCCTCATTGAGGGGATCTCGAAATGGTATACGAAACCATAGCAAGCGGGGGTTGTGTCGAGATTATTCTCACAATCAGTGAAGAAGTTATCCCTCTGGACGACTTCCACGCTCGACGTATAGGATAAAATAGTTTTACGATCACTTAAGCCGTAAGTTTTGTTAAACGCCTTGAAGAAACACCCTTAAACGTTACTATAAAGTCACGGTTATAAGCAAGCCCTAAATAGGTATTAAGATAGAAAAAGAAACGCTGCAGAGTAGAACTCGGACCTGCAGAGCTCAACCCGCACCCTCTCGGGCAAAAGAAATTTATGTTGTTTGTAGTGTCGGTTTCCTTCTGGCCATTGTCCTTCATTGTCCAGCGGGCAGCCCTCCTCGTAAGGTGTGAACACTTCTGAAGCAATAATCTTTGACCATTGTCAGTATTGTTGGTCATTCATAAAAGGGGGATGTCCGAAGAGCTACCTGACCATTGACCAGGGGTCGAAAGCAGGTCCTAGTCCTCGCCTCTCTCTCTCGTCCTCGGTTAACCGAGTCTTAAGTATTTTACCCAAAATATGAGATTGCACCTGATCAATCGATTATTGCTCAAGTTCGGTGCAGTCCGGTAATCGTCGCTTCAATTATTACCAGAATACAAATCTATTTTCTTATTTCTCGAAGATGTTTTCGGTTTTGTTTTTTTCCTTATTTTTCATTTCGCAAGTCAAAAGCTGTTACTTTTATTACCCACTCGACCAATTTTGTGGTCAAGGTATTTTCGTGACCGCAAGAAAGCAGTCTGCATACTTTTTCGATTCCTTCCTTTGTTAATTACTATATTGGATTCATTTGTTGCACGGATAGTTCATCATGCAGAAGAAGAAAGTTGAAGCGTAAGTCTGAAGAGTATATTATTCGGTGATATTATGGTTCAGAATCGTATGATTATACGAGGAATTGAATCGTTAACATCTGTGTTTGGTTGTGGGGACAGATGCGTACCCGTAGAAAGCGAGAAAGAGAGAGAGAGAGGGAGAGAGAAAGATAGAGTTGGTTGATCGGTAAATAAAAAAAAATAAAATAAAAAACAAAAAATAAACGGTTAGGTATGTATATAAAAATACAAAATGGCCGCGGTAATAAGATCGCCTCATTTATTGCCGATGCTAATCCCCGGGCAGCCTATTCTAGCCGGTGAGTTCGGTTTTCTCTCCAAACTCCGAACTCGGTTCAATGCATAATTCAATGCTCGATTGAAAACTGTATAAAGATGGTAGGATCTAATAAGACTTGCTCGCGGTAATCGCGAGTAGGCCCACTTAAGCTCTTTTCCGTACACGGCAATCTTTCGAAAGTCCATCGGTGCTGCATCAGGAACTGAGGACTTATTAGACATATATATACAGTATACACCTTGATGCAGCAGTAGCAGTAACAGTAGCAGTAGCTACAGTATCGGTATCAGTATCAGTAGCAATAGCAATGTAACGTACGAAATAACCCGGCTTGACACAGCCTCCCACAAATGGACCCGAAGAAGCGTCGTATTTTAGATGGAATTGCCGCCACTAGATTGGATAGACGATATACAGCCTGAAGTCTGTCAGAATGGAGCGGAAAAATAGCCGAAGTAATAGATACAGGCTAGTAGTAGCTAACAAGACAAAGTAATTTCGATAAAATCATGTCTAACAGCAAATCAAATAGTTCAATAAAATATCTAACCTCTATTCTCTTTTTCTATTTTTCTCCTCGCTAGTATATATTCCATTCCCTACATCCTACTATAACACACGCGTTAGTATACTTCTAGCTGTAGGATGTATGTATGTACAATATTGCCTCGACGCACCCCCGCATTCGCAGCTACGCTTAGTGGCGCCATCTCTCAGAGGGTAGTTCAACTACTCCGGTAACACATACCGTCAATTACGTTATGAAATTACACCTTTATTTTTCATTTTTTAATTAATCAATATACATACATTCTGTCTCTTTTACGAATCGTTAAAAATCTACGGAACGAAGAATACTAAAGAAATATATTGACACTTCCGTCCATCCCTTAAATTTCCTAATCACACAAGTACATCGGAATCTTGAACCGTGAGGAAAAAGTAACACCCGCTTATTGAATCAGCAATAAATATTCGTGTGATAAAATATAAAATAAGAAAATAGAAAATAAATTACAGGTAATGAATTTTATCGCGGTGTTAATTGAAATCTTGTAACGTACGCAATCTCGGACGATTACAAATTGACAATAGGGCGAGAGAGGTTATGACAGTTAGTAATAGTTAGTCGTCAGGATGATATCAACCCGAGTATAGCTGGTACTACATACCTATACACATACATAATATACTGGATGCCGGGTAGTCTCTGACATAATCCGACGCCACCTTACCTGGGCGCGTGCGAGGCGCGAGCCAAGAAAGGGTTAGACTATGGGGCACGCGACCGGCCTTGTCGAAGCCGTAGCATAAGGTCTTGTCTGAGAAGTCAAATCGGAGGTAACCGAGGAGAGTTTTTTTGCGCCTATTTGACTATGTAGTATACGTGTATGTATATCTCTACACGTAGATATAGAAGGAAAGAGAGGAGATATAAGACTGAGGAAAACAAGATGAGAGAACTAGTGGATATATCGTATACGTGTGCGAAGGTAGTTGAGATGAAGAGGGGTGGTGGGGTGGTGGAGAAGGAGGGCGATATATAACCGAGACCGGGTTACATCAAAGACAATATTTAATAGATTCAACACATATGTGGCACACGTGTCAAGAGGGCGGTAAAAAGACACTTTGTTTAATAAATAACTGTTTTTAAGTACCTTTACGTGCACTTGCGGATCCATTTGATGTAACATCTTTGAAACAATGCGGATCATCTTGAACGTTTAATTATTACGTTGCGATGGGTGAATACGACCGTCGTTTATATACCGATTAGAAACAATTATAAGAAGAAGAAGAAAAACAAAAAACACATTCAGATCATTACGATTATACGCTGTTGGGAATTATTCCTTAATCGGACTTAACTCATTTTCCAAACATCCAAACGGCAAATTTCGGACATACGCAAAGAAAGGAATAAAGAAGAGAAGAACAAATATGCATTCCTCTGTCTGTCACTGCAGCTAGTACAGTAACGAGGAAAACAAGACAAATAAGTATATGTTGGATACATACTGCGCATCTGTAACGCATATACGTAGTCGACGACAGACAATTATAATGAGAATGTCACAACAGATATTCGAGGATAGATACGAAAAGAAATTCGAATCGTAATTAATCACTAATTAAACCATTTCGGTTTATAAATCCTCCATTAAATTCTTCTCAAAATTGAAACAAGGAGCACTCGAACCGGCCGGGGAACGCAGAGATACGCGAAAGATGCTGCTTTAAATCTTGTATCAGTTATCATATTACGTACGATATCGAAAATGCCACAAATCGTATTTTTTTTTTTTCCAGATGGTATACGGTGAATTACTTATCACAGATTAATCGAACTGTTATACGATGGTTGTGATTAGGGAGGGTGCAGGTGTATAGATTCGTTTAAACTATAAATAAGGTATAATAGGCAGAGTATAAGACGACATGGGTGATAAACTATACAGTGGATCTTTCGTGATATAGGAAGATGACGTCGAAGACTAAGAATTGGAAAAATTCGGTCGGGCAGGTCATCCGAAGATGCCCCGGTATCTTTTCGCCCCGACGCCATCGCGCGGACTAAAGAATATCGCAGTTGTAATTAAGAAAACGACGACGCTAAGGGGGTGAGGGGGATGGAAAAGTCTGTGAAAAACTCGCGCATGACAATGCGCCCCCCTCCCCCTTCCCATCCTCTTCCTCCTCCTCTTTCACCATCCACCCCCTACCGCGAATCTTCCCCCCTCTTCCCACCCACAGGATAATTCAGGAACTCTTTTGCGATCGCAGGGAAGAGGGAACGAAGGGAGTCAGAGGAACCGAGGGGGTTTGCTAACTAATTAAAAATTCTGTAACTACCCCTCGTAGATCGGAGTCGAGTCGTTAACCTCGCGAAATCAAGAAATTGTCAGCGAAGAATAAACCCGACTTTTCACAGATACCGACGCGCTATCAGATGACGAAGAAGCAGCAGAGAAATTCATAAACAAAGATGCATAATTATTCAACAGTAATTGACCTAATAAGATCCAACTAGATAATAACTAGAAAAATTCGAGATTTCTAGAAATTCGATTCATCGATATCGTCATCCCCCCTTGAACTTTCTTTCTTATTATTATATCGGTATTGTTTCTTCTTGTTCAACGAATAGAACTTTTTTTACGAAACATGTGTCCAGCGGTTTGGAGGGACCGTTCGCTGTACGCGAAGATCAGTTGATTCACGATAAGTTGGAGAGAATTTGGTGTGAACCGTTTCATCTTTTTTCCCTTGATTTTTGGGGATTTTCTCAAATTTCTTGTAATCAATTATCGGGACGTTTATAAGTTCGCGGGTCGAGAGGAAACGCGAATTACTGCGACGAGTATACCAGAGGAAGATTCTTTCCTCTCTTACTTGTCAAGCTGAAGACTTTCGGCGGGTGATTTTTCTCGCCTGATTTAAATAACGATTTCAATTTTTTTTAGCACAAGTGAGTGTAATTTCTTGCAAGTGTCTTTTTCCGTAATTTTCAATTGACATTTGACAATTGGTCAATTTTGGACGTACTTAATATTTGCGAATTGATTAACGATAGGGTAGAAACTTTGCCGAATATCGTTTAGCGATTGATCGAATTTTTGAGAAATGAAACGAGCGTCGGAATGTGGGGTGAATGTGGGGAATGGTTATAAACAATGCGACGTGCTTGGCGGGGTTTAAACTCACCTTGGGCGATCCTGACAGCTGGCATTTTGATCCTCATTTTGTTAGTTTTGATGTTTCTCTCCACAAAATATATAGAAAGAAATATAAAACCAAATAGAACAATAATCGAGAAACAAGACAACGTCCAGCAATGTCCAATCACTCGTCGTCAATCACCTATCAGTCGATGCATCGCGCGGTTTCACCGCATTTTGCACGCAACTTTGTCACCATTCACTAGCTGATAGTTTAACAAGAAATAAAACAGCCGATATTATTCGTCAAGATGAATTCGCGATCTTTTTTTCTTCGTTTCTCTCTCTCTCTTTCTCTCTTGTCAAGAAGATACTCTGTCAAATGTTCCTCATCGTCTCTACGCCACTTTATCACTTGCGCTCTTCTTCGTGTATACCTCAAAACTTATACTCTTCTTCGGATGCGGTCAAGTCTAAAATGTTCAGCGGTGTTTAAATCTGGTTTTTTACAAAGTCCACACCTCCAAAAATTTCTTACTCCAAAATTGAAAATTTTTTTATACACGGTACCATCCCTTATTTCGTAATTTGAAAGCTAAAATCCAATCAGCGGTATTCAAACCGTTTGATATCCACTCGGCAGCATTAGCCCGGTACCTGCAGTTGCGATTGGTTAGCTGCTTGTCATTATGCCAAAAGATCTTGATCCCTTGATTGCTAATGTCAAATATCTGTCATGTGCGATCGCATGAGATTTTGTACAACAGTTATCACTTTTCTAAAATCAGCCTCGTTTCATATCGTAAAACTTGTTTTTTTATTTTCTTGGTTTTCAGTCAAAATTCATTCCACCGTTCACAAACTCAAAATAATAATATTCTATATTTCCAACGGGGGTTGACGGTTGATTTTTTTGTCTTTCTTTCTTTCTTTTTTATCTCGTATTTACTTTTTTGGCAACGTGTATATTCATCTTGAGAATAATCAATTTCCTTGATAATAATCGTCCCCCGTTCAATTCGTTTAGGTTGTTACAAAGCCGGACGTAAAAGTTCCTGGTACCGAGTTGTAGCTGTCACTGGTAAGAGCTCGTGCAAGAGTTTGGCGTGGACCTGGAGCGATGGTCCAGCGACGGCCGTATCTCTGAGTGGACTGTGGATAGCTGCGCCATGGCGGGGCGGTGGGGTCTGCTGTGTGGGGCACTTGGAACAGTTCGTAAGCGCTCGGGTATGTTCGGCTCGACCGGACACCCCACGCGTCGTGGGGTGGCTTTACAACCCCCCCATCTGTATCAGGGTGGGGGTAACGTCTACGTGGGGCAGAAATTTTGGGGTGAGCTACCGTTCTCGTTCCCGCTGCCTTTGCCTCTGCACTGCTCTTCGGCTCCGGTATATAGTCGCGGGGTAGGCGACGGGGTGTAACCTTGCCAGGGAGAGAATTTTTTTTCTTTTTTTGTTTCTTTTCTTTCCTTTTTGTCTTTTACTTCTTTCGTTTCTTCTTTTCTTTTCTTCGTTACTTTCCTTTTTACTTTTTTCATTCTCCATATCCTAGCCACTATATACATTTATACAATATACGCAGACTTCAATTCCAACCTCAAAGATATTACCGCGACTCACGTTCGACTCGCCTCTCACTATAATACTGTACACATAGAATTCAGTCAATCGCGTTTATTTCACCCACTGAAATCCTCCTAGACATATACATAGATCTATATTTCTATGCCATTTGGTATTTGTTAGGATCGCGATATCTACTCCTCACCTCTAAACGTGTTCTTCACCTGATATGGGAGCCAACAATTATCTATTTCCACCAAATCGCCCCGCTTTTTTATAATACTCTAATCCCCTCTGGACTCTATGTATACTTAAATAACAATCGATCACGATCGAAGGGTATCTTAACGTGAGAAATTGTGCTTTACAGACATCGATGTGAGAAGTATAATATACGTATGTATATTTGCGATGTTCTCGCTTTC
Source organism: Ametastegia equiseti (assembly GCA_963989295.1). NCBI lineage: Eukaryota > Metazoa > Arthropoda > Insecta > Hymenoptera > Tenthredinidae > Ametastegia > Ametastegia equiseti. The sequence continues at coordinate 11,355,209 of OZ022393.1, forward strand.
ATGTGGACCACAATACTGCACTAGATTGTACATGTGTGTGAAGACATACGTAGGTATGTGAATATTCGTGCATATGTTATACGCTATGTAGATAAGATTGTAGGTTATATATTAGAACAGTAAATTAGCAGAAAGAGACGATAAATGGTTACCAAAGTGGGGGGTAAACGTACAAACGTATATATATGCGCGAAACCTACACACACGTCTATACCTGGCTTTTAAATTGACTTTCGGGTCGAACTGACGCACGTAATGAGACGTACGCCATACTTAACTCCAGGTGTATTATGTGTTTGTGAATAAATACATATATATATATATATATATCTATGAGGCCAGAATGTTACAAAGAGTCGGTACAATGTAATGTGGCGTCGCTAAGCGGAGATGATGGCATAGCGTTTAGTTGAGTAATTAGTGAGAGCCCCCGGTATTTATTATATTTTTCATTTTTATTTTTTGGTCCATAATAGATGAAGAATTGGCTCGGTTTCCGGAAACCAGATGAATTTTCATGTCTGCATATTTTATTATCAAAACTGTATAGGAACTTGTCGACTAGATCCAGAAACTTTTAGTGGTGGACTTAATAGCAGCACAACAGAGAAATTCTCTTCTCCCGCGTCTGTTTCCCCAGGGACAATGTTCCTCGATCCTCAAGGTTCGAAATAACGCTTTGCCCAAGATTGGGTGCTTAAGATATTGGACAGGTCCGAGGAGACACTGTCCAGGCCACGCAGCAGACCACAACAGATAATTTTTCAGGATTGTTAAAACTCACTTCAGACTAAAGAATTTTGCTCCTGGATCCTTGTAGGCCTGGGAAATATACACTAGACGGTGGGACTACTTCCCTCCTGCAATCAACTGTCGCAGAGGCACCCTATCTCGAAAATTATAGGGCGCTGAAAATCACGAGATACGTATGTCCGACCTTGCCCAACCTAAAACGCAACCTCATACCAAGAAAGAAGATCAACAATTTGTAACAAATCATGAATTTTTGGTAAATTTTTTTGCCAATTTCTCAAAAGTTTTTCGCACCTCTTGATACAGAAATGAATTTTCCGGAGTGGGTCAAAAGTGAGTGGTCGAGAATCTGGTTAAGAGCTTAAAACTACTTTCCGCGGTCAAAGGTAATTGGTATTCTTCGCGACGACTCGCAAAGGTCGAAAACTTTGGTTTTAGAAAAGCCGCGGTGAGTTTTAGGATCGTACAGTGTTCCCTAGCTGCAACAACTTTCAAGGGTTTCCATGATATCCTACCTATATGTATAGTGGACACGACACGTACACCGGGGGTTTGTTGCGGAATATAATTAATTCAAGGGAAAGCATGGTCACCAACTTTTCGACCCTTAACCATTATTTATCACGGTCGACACGGAGTCTACGTTTTATTTCTGACGGCTCGTAAGACAGCTCAAATTACTTATTCACAACTGGTAATTAGCACCGGGTCTTTTCACCCCCTTTTCCCTCCTGTATTCGTTTAGGTACCTGAGAAGCTGAGGAAAGTTTAAACTTTGCTCCAAATCCATATACGTATAGATTAGAATTGAAGGAAAAAAAAATTCAGTAGGTATGAAATCTTCTCTGCAATGATTTCTTCGTTTTATTATACGTTCCAGACTTGGACGCTGCAGGGTCCGGCGCCTTAGCTGATTTAGATAAAATTTGAGTCACCCGGTATTGGAGTGTAACGCACTGGCGTCCAAAGGGTGAAAAAACGGAGTGCTTCGCGGACCATCTTGGACCATCGTGGTGACGATGCCCCCTTCCTCCCCCAATCCCCATACCCCAACAACGCATCCTGTTCGGGGCTTTAAGATTATTTTTACTTGGAGGCAAAAAAATTCTGTCTGGCGACTCCGAGACGCACATGTGCGTTCGTTACGTTCTATATAGCTAGGCGTCTCTCCAGCGTCCAGTGCCAGAGCCCGGCGTGGACCGGCGTCGTCAGCGTCGTGGGAGCCCCGATATCCCCCGGACCTACCAGATCATCTTCTTGAAACACTCGGACCTTTCAACGATCCCAAGTGTTTTCAAGCATTTGAATTTTCGCGCGCCGAAATGCCAATGGTATGGCAGTTTTCTATAGCTAGATCATTTTTTTTTTTCTTGATTCTTTTTTGCAACGTGTTAGCAGATTGCATAATTCGACGTTTTTGAGCTTCTAGGTATATAAGTAAATATGAAATCCATAATCCAGGTGAAATAAAAAAGATTTTTTCTTTGAATCAAAAAAAAAAAAAAAAAAAAAAAAGACTCGGTTGATCGCGGGATGATGAAAAACCGTTAAAAAGTTTGAAAAAAATGGAGGTAACTGTCCAAGAGAGACTACGCCACTGCAAGCATGTGTGCTTGTGAAGTGACAGATACCAAATATAACCAGAGACGGACCCCTTGCCAAGGGTGTTTGGAAGTTGGCTCAGCCGCGCAAGGGTTGCAGGACCTGCGCTTCACATCCTATGGATAGTACGTCTTCCGTAGCTGTTTAGGATTTAGTGGCAATAATTCCTAGGAATGAGGTTTACCGATCAAAGATATGCTCATTTGAGCTCAAGTACTGGTATATGCATTGGATAGTTATGAGGATTTTTCGCTTTCCAGCAAACGCAACTTGCCGTGTGAATGCACCTCAAGCTCATGTTCGATCCTGGTGATTTTTTTCCAGCTAAGTCCTGCAGGGTATCGAGCCACGGGACCGACGTGGGTATACCAGGTATATCTTGACTGGAGATCAGAGACTGTTACGGAGAAAGTAATTCGATCTAGAATCGGTAGCTGTACCGTATCGATAGAGCATCACGGGTAGCTCGCGTGTCACGAAGATTTATACTTGGCTCGGTAATGCGCGCACGGTTCTCTTAGACCTCGACGTCCCATCGGGCTCTGGTGATGATTGGATGAGGTGGTACCGTTCGAGAGAATTTCCTCGCACCGTGAAACACACATATATATATCCACCGATCAGTGTATGTAACGATCTTTCACAGTTTTAATAAATCAATTTCACACGGCTATTACGGATTGCCAGTCCCGATGATGAGCAATTTTCGAATCTGACAAATAACACGAGTGCAGGTTTATTCATTTTAACAAATCCATACTCGATTGTTCGTATCAATTAGTCTTGATAAATATATCAGGTAAATTTTGAGGTAGACTGAAGACGACGGTCAATTTGAAATGAGAGTTTAATTTATCTGATAATTTTTTTACCTCGCATCTTGAGCTTCATCACTCTGCGGTAAGACCGCCGAGAGCGTTTTTTCCCAAGTCCATTTTTGCATAAAAAAATTCTCACCGTCAGATTTTCGCACGACCCCTTGAGCCCAATGTGAAAAAAAAAAGTGTATATTCAAGGGGGGTACCTTCCTCTAGGTGCTAGGTGTAGGCTAAGGTAGAACGTATGGACCATGTGGAAAGGAAAAGGTATATACGTGTACGGTGAACGGACCCCTGGTTTTTTATGGGCAGGATATCAAGCGGGCTTAAAGAGCAGAGGACCAGGGGGACGAGGGGGACGCATGTGGGGAAGGGGGCGCGCAGGAACTCCTAGACGAAGACGGAAGTAGGTTGTATAAAAAAAGCTTACGGTACCCCAAGTGGCACAGATTCTCCTCCCAGTGCAGCGGAAGGTGAAAAAAAATATATTATAAAAAATTGAAATACTGCTAGGTTGTTAGCTGAGATGAGGGGTGTGCGCGCCTCGGGCCCCGATTTTGGCCAAGCAGTATCCCCGGGACGGGTGTTCTTCCCTCCCCTGTTTTTCAAAATTCTTTCGAAAATTTCTAGATTCGTGTGAAAATTCGACAGAATTTCTCTACGCTTTGCCAAAAAAAATGACAAGCTGCCTCTGGGTTTCTGCAAAGAGCGAGTAAAATTTTCAAACTAATTTACTGCAATGTTCTTCGCAATTTCGCGGATTACCGTATACGAGTTTCATATTTGTACGTTTACCAATGAAGTATATCAAGTGGTGAAATGCAATTTTGAAAAAATACAAAAATACGGAAAATGAAAGAGAGAAAGAGAGAAAAATTGTTGGCGGTTGTTAAATTCACGACAATCGAAGTCTTATCAAATTCTATCTTCGAAAAGGGTCTCCCCTTTCACGTTTCATTCAGTCTTTCTTCGGAGGCCTCGATTCTATAGTTCGGCCAAGATCTTAAACGCGAAGTAAGGCTCAAGCCGTTACCCCTGAATCGGAGGCCTCAGGGCCCTCAAGACCCCCACCTCACCGCCCCTTCCGCAGTGGCAGATGGCCAGCCAAGGGGTAAGAAAAAAATGTAAAAGAAAAAAAAGGTTTATAAAAAGGGAATGAAAAAGCACGGGCCAGGGGATGATGCCTAGGAACCACGTGTGTTCTTAAATTCGTGAGACCATTCCGTCTCCCGATGGACGCTGAAGGAGCACATTTTTCGTCCTTTGATCAAATTTCGACCATTCACGGACAATTTTCCCTTTTTTTTTCTCTTCTCATCATTTTTTTTTTTCTTTTTCTTTTTCTCTGCTCTCTTTTCTCTCGTTCTTACCGTACGAACTGCAAGGCTCTTAATCTGTCTCCGAGCAAACGAAACCAAGGAGATATCCAACCGGGTCGGCTTCCTTGAAACTTTTTAGAGTGGACCTTCCGCGTTGACAAAACGACGTATAATTTAAAAACACTACTTTTCAGTTCTCGTTGGCATGAATCGGCCTGAAAACTTGGTACCCTTTTTGTCTTTTATTTTACTGGGGTAAAAAAAATTCTCTAATTTCATATGCCATTCTGAGGCAATGAGTGAAGAAATATTTTCCTCTGTGGGATTAAGGCTGATCCTGTATTGGTACACCTGTAACTGCAAGGTTGTAGAAAAATAATAATAATAATAATAATAATAATAATAATAATAATAATATAACTGCAGAGACCAAGTGGAGAAAAAACTGTTTTACAAAAAACCAAATCGGAAACGGCACGTCAATTAATTGCACAACAAGTTGTATTCGCCGCAGAGCACCTGACCCGATATTATAATTGCCTAGTTGTTAATTATCCTGATACATTATTTCCCGATGTTTGGTTCAGAATTTTTTAATTAAAATCCACTAATATCGAACGAGTAAAAATAGTGGTCTAATTTCGTGGTTCCCGGAAATAGCCGACAGATTGATACCTGTCCACTGTATCCAGTAGGGGTTCGCCAATTTAAAAGCAATTTTCTTGAATCCCCTGAAAAAGACGAAGAGATAGAAGCCCAGGAAGAAGATGAAGAAGAAGAAGAAGAAGTAGAAGAAGAAGAAGACGAAGAAAGAAAGGGCAGGAAAAAAAAACACAATCACCTCTTCCCACGGTTGGTCAGCTGGTCTGCGCTAAGATGCGCTTAGTTTTTTATGAATTTCGATTTTTCTACCTGAGTCCATCCTGGGTCATCTAAGATCCAGGATAGGTAGGGGCAGGCTTAGGATCCTTTACAGTTACGCGAAAAGATCCTGCAACCTGATAAAAGAAAATTTGTGCTGGTCCATAGAAGGAGATAAGTGAATGATTACAAGATATTTATTATGGTAGATTATTAAGTTCCCCCGAAGTCAGGCTGCCCTTACGAACCTCGGCGTATTAAAAATCGTCAAACTATCATTCAATAGATAAAAATCGACACAGTGATCGAACTAAAAAGCCTCATTTCGACACCGCAGGTCCAAAGAATTGTAAAAAACAATTACAGCCGATTGGAAGTCGAAATAAAAGACACATCTTCACAGTGAGAAAAAGATCTCAGTTGAGATTAGGCAATACAGAATCCTGACTCTCGACCTCCTCCCGACTCCTGGTGATAGATAATTGCTGCAGGTTGACCCAAGTGGCTTCCACGAACTTGGTGGCCGGTATTTCAAGTTCCAATCGTCTATTCTGACCACGGCCTACCCCTGTGAGCGATAACTCGTTCTAATATTCATTTATATGATAAGTTTTCTTTGATAAATAAGAAGAAGTTACCCAAGGAGTTCCGAGTTTGTAGTAAAGATACGCTCGCGCCCACGCTGTGAACCCTGGTTCCTTCGCTGTGGACGAAGTGAAATATTGCGTGAACCGGTAACGTGGATTTACCAGGCTGTCAGGTCAACTGGCAAGCGATCAGGACGGACAAAGAAGCGTGTTTTTTCGGCGCCGCTTTCGAAGGAAGTGATGCATTTTTCGCCCAGTTAAAAATAGGCGGACGCTGTCGCGGACTGCCCAAGGGTCAGTAACTCCTGCACTCGGCGTCAAAAATAGCTCGTATGTACCAGAAAAATAATTTTCAAACCTAGGGACGTTAAATATCAACCAAGTATCTCACGCGATGTATAAACTCGCCAATTTTTCTTTTTTCTCTCTCCAAACACTTTCCAGATCACTGTATAGTTCTTATTATTTATCCACTCTGAACTTTGCTGGTCATTATTTAAAAGTCAAATAAAAATCGTTCTTTATTTTTTCTACCGAGAGTTAGACGCTCTCAAGTATCTTGCAAAAAAAAAAAAGGTCCTCATTGAAGACGAAAAAAAATTTCAAAAGTGTTTTACGTCAGATCTCTGCACAAATGGACTTAGAAAGAGAGAAAAAAAAAGGAAAGGAGGAGAAAAAAAAATATATATATATTCAATCGATCCGGACTGACCGTTTCCGCCGAAGAATATGTCATTGAGAATCTTATACCGAGCAAAGAGATGTAAAGATTGCCTTCTGGCAAAGGTAGGCACATCGGTAGTACAAGCTACGATTCTGCAGCGTCAGCTCTGGTAGATTTTTCACGGTACCGATCTTTTGTAGAGGGCGCTGCCCGGTTGTCATATTTGCGTATGATGGACGATTTTTTGGAAGCGCGCAACAACAAACAGATTTTCGGAATGACGTGCCAAATTCATTGATCTTTGCCAACGGACCACATTTGGGCAATTCTGTTGATTATCACCGGTTGGATAACTGTTCGGTTATACCGATCTCTGACCATCCTACATCCCTACCTGGTAGGTACTCCCTTCACCTTTCTGTGGGAAAAGTAACTCATTGCGAAAACTGCATACATAAACCTGGACATTTTTTTCATCAAAATAATCATTTTTGAGACCTGCGGATGATCGATTTACGTATAAATGAAATTGATCGGTGCATGATCCTTCAGGGGGTTAAATACTTCCTGCGGGTGCCTCACCAGGAATCGAAAAACTTAATGAATTTGTATCTCATGACAAAGGGGTAAGACTGTAACCGAAAACAAACTCAACTCGAAACAATGTGAAATACTTTAAAGACGCAGGCAGAACGTCGAGGAGCATGATAGGGTCCTGGTTTGTCCTAGACAAGGGAAAGTAGAGGCCTGCGGTAATAGTTTTAGTCCCGTCAGAAATTCAGAAAATGTCTTGGTGCGAGCTGCAGGAAATTATCCACCGATGGGACAAGGACTTCTTGGCTTCGGGGCTCCATGGAACTCTTTAAGTGGTTCGCGAGCCGCGAGCGCGGAGACAATCGAGTTTAAAATTTCTAATGAAATTAGGAGGGGACCCACCATCACCATCACCATCACCATCAACATCACCACCTTTCGCGATTGCTCGTGGTGTTTGTTGCCTTTGTGAAAATGAAAAGTGAGGCGCTCTAAACCGAGAGAGAAAGGCTGGCAGACGGCTCAAGGAAAACCACGTGATCCATACCTCAAGCGAGATGGACTTGAGCGAACGAATGCGTTTTGCGTACCTAAACGAAACTGTCATTTTATATCATGTGTTACGATTTTCAAAATTCCATCAAACTATCGAAAATTCCACTATAACCATTGGCGATTATTATTTCATGAGATACGAATGAATGAAAGTTATTTCGTCCTGATTCTTCACAGTGTAGTTTCACATCTGAGTGGGCGTCCTGGACCGTACGGGACGGTAGAAAAGAGATTCTGACAAATTGCTGGAGATAAATTTTGAGATTTCAGGGATCCTTAAAAAAAAAAAAAAAAAAAAAAAAAACCAGGTGCCATGAAGTTCCGGGTGCGGGATGGGTCCGTCTAATCGTTTTACTCACGGGGCCCCTCGGATGGGCTTCGAGTCTCGCCCGAAGGCTTCGGGGCAAGGAAAATCCACGGACCTTGCGAAATTTTGGTTTACTCAGCCGCAACCGTCTTGGTTTACTGCCCGCCCGTATCAAAACTTTAATTGAATTTTCGACCAAAGCTAAGAAAGATTAGGATCTCCCTTATAGAATGAGCCGCATATTATTCTAGCTGCCCCTCAACGAATAAGTTTGCTAAATGTCCAAAGAACTTCCCTCCCCCCAACCACCCAACGTTAGCCTCGGCAAAGAAACTGTGATTTCCGCAAGATATCTACGGCTCTCTCGTTTCCCTTTTACCTCGCTTCCCCGATTCCTTTCTTCGTACCTATAATATGCATTATAAACTCGTACGTATACTTATTACTTAGTAAACACGTGAAAAAATAAATATATCAGACTAGGATGGTCGGTTTGAATTTCGGAAAAAAGAATCTCTTCAATCCCAGACCAAACAATTCCTAACTTTGGATACGCCGGTAAGGCTCGGCTCGATATGACAAGTTGGCAAATTTCAGCCCACGATGTTTCATAAATTTTTCAGTACGAAATGACGACAAGTTGAGCTCACGATTCTCGTGGATCGTCAGTGATAAACACGTGACCGGTGTGGCAATGACAAATTCGATCAATTGGCAAATATATATTCAATATTCATATCCCTAAAAAAATAAAAAATGAATTAAAAATAAATTAAAAAGTGCGATTCTAGCCATTTGTATTTTTACTCATTCTTGTTTCTATCGGATGCGAATAACCGTAGCTCCGAGATTCCTTCGTAGCTTTCGCTGTCTCCGGAGGTAACGAGTTTGCGACAAATTATGGGATCCAGAATTTGCCTTGAACGTTGGATGTCCCCGTACCTGACAGAAACGTATGTCACATCAACAGGAGGCTTATTAACACGTACCTAATCGATGATAAACGCAGATATCGCGAGCTCATCCGTCCTTGTTTTTACCGTAAACCTACATTTTCATTCGCTAATTATCCGCTGGTTAATTTTACCGCGTAATATGGGGGTCAGATCGAATTTTATCTTTTTGCCTCACCTGTCCCCGATGCTATGCGGGTGCGCATGGGGCAACTTGACCACGGGGTACAGTCGCTCAAAAAAATATAAATCTTGAATAAGGGTGTCGTACAGTCGACAGGATTTTCATAAAATTCCAATCATACCTGGTGAGTCGATCACCTGCATGCGCGAAGAGGGAGTTTTTTAAATCGCAGGAAATTGGAGAGAAAAAAATCAAAATGAAGATGAAATAATTTTTTTCGAACGACGATGCGTGACAATATTCGTAACCTTTCTTGTCGCCTTTTTTTCCCAGTCGACTGTACCTCACTGCCCGCATGCGAGAGTGTCATAGGTGCGGACCCAGAAATGAATACGTTTGTCTGGCTGGTGGGTCCGTGTGCTAGAAACCCGACAATGGGACACATGTCAAAACAATAGGTACACAGGTGTAGCTTAAGGTAAAAAGAATCGTTTCGTTGCGTCAGAAACTATTTTTTACCAATTGCTTCAAAAAGGGAGCTTCGTTTAGAAGTTGTCGCTTTCCATCGCTACGAATACTTACATGCCGTGGCTTAAGAAATATCCCAAGAATTAAAATGAGATGCGTTTTACACACGTACCAACTTATTACAACGGAAGGTCGTCTTACATGTACGGTCGTTTATAACGGAGCGTCTTGTCTTCCTTCTTCTTCTTCTTCTTATCTTTTTTTCCTCTTCGCTTTCCCCTCAGAGATTATCATTCATTCACACATTTGATTACGATCAACATTTTTCAATACAGCTTGCGAATTCGTGAATTATGTTCACGATTTTTTTCACACGATCATACGATTTGGAGTTTTTCAGACGATTCACAGCGTAATTCATTCCAGTCAGACCGTTGGTCTGATTTGACTTCCTCAAGATCCACTTTGTGCTGAGGACGTCTATCGTCAGCCTTTGATAGCGGGACTTTGTTGAAACCAACATAACGTCGGAAATAATATTTATTCGAGAAAATATCAATCCCAAATCCAACTCATCTGCAAATCACTTGGTAAAGAAATTCATCATTCATCTTTTTCTGCGTGCAAAAGATGAAAAAATGCTTTTCGAATAAAACGAAATCTGCAAAAAGTGAATTGAATTGCAGAAGGTGAACAGTGCTTGTAGATGTTTAGGACAGGCTTGGAAAGTAATTAAAGTTCAGCGACACATGCATTTCAAGTTGATAATTAGGCAATAGTAGGAACCGAAACTGGGCGAAACGAAAACCCGATTTTTTCTGAAATCCACGCGCTATTCTCGTTCTATTGGTCGGATAAATTATTTTTAATTCAATTACGATTGCTTATAAATCATCTTCCGATGGATCCGATTGTTAGTAGAATCGGACACGACCATCTTCTCATTGTCAGAGATATTTGCGGGTCGAATATTCGCCCGGCTAGCGTCCGCCGTAAGAGAAAGGCAAGGTTTCGTGACATTTTACTAGTATAACTATTTTATATAGATATACTTGTGTATAGTTACAGCGAACCTAGGGAGCCATGTTCCTTGGATCGACCTTAACGTGATATACAGTAGAGATCACTTCCAACTTAACCTAGCTAACATTAAAAAAATATGAGGTTTACTGGAATCCAATCAGTTTTTTTTGACAAAGTGACATTATATCAGTCACTTTATGCCAAAAAACTGAATTCATTCGTTGAGAATTCGTTCGGATCGGTTGGAAAGTCATCGAAAAAGTACAATTCGCCTTTTCGAGGTGACGACAATTGGTGATAATGGAATGTTCGGAATTCCATGATTACCAATTGTCATCACCTCGAGAACGCGATTTGTAGTTTCTTCCTAACTATGCAACCTACCGTAATGAAACTCGGGAGATTGATTCTTTACCACGGCAGACAGTGTTTGAGTATTTTGCTGTGTGAAAAAAACGAACAGAATTTCGGTCAGAATCATATTTCTAGGGTTAGCTAGGTTAGGTTCAATAAGCGGCTTGTACCATATCGCCCGAAGACTTGTGACATAAACAAAACCGCAATTTGTCGTGGATTATGAACCTGGTTTACAATTCTCCAGAAAGCTTTCTAGACGCAATATGGGGATTTTTTTCAATTAAACATCCAGATCCAGAGTTTAGGCGACGGATAGCAGCCTCTTGACTCAATGGAGCAAAAATAGGTATTTTCATTGATACGAAGGTGCGTACTCGGTCTATAAGCATCAAATATTTGTCCACCGTTGGTCTAGTGGTGAAAATTACGTTCTCTACCGTGTATTATACAGCTCACGAAGTGTCGCTCTTGCCACTTTTCAATTTGTAAAGAAGTGACAGTCCACAGGCGCCTAAGAGATACATGTATACATGTATATGTACAAAGAGCGCAGGAGATCTAGAAAGAGAGAGAGAGAGAGAGACATAGAGAGAGAGAGAGAGAGAGAGAGAAAGAAGGATAGATTAAGAAGCGGGCAGACCAACGGCGAACAAATTCCAGCGGTCGTTTTCTCGCTCGTTCGGCACCGAGCGCGATTCAGGGACGCATATACGTATGTACGTGTATATAATACACCATGTACGAAGTACGGATCGACCGACCGACCGACCGACCGACCCACAGAGATACACGGAGACGGACACGCGGACGGACTGTGAGCGTCGGCGAAGAGAGAGAGAGAACGTAGAGGAGAGAGAAGAGAGAGAGAAGAGAGAGAAGAGAGAGAAGAGAGAAGAGAAGAGGGTGCAGGACGGAGGGGAGTAAAGCGGGGGACAAAAATGACAATCATCGTCATTTTAATAATATGCAAAGGTATATAGTCGACTTCTCCGACGAGCAAGTGTTGGCACAATGGAGTTATATAATGACAAAGACACGTCGGGTCGACCATACCTTTCGCTTAACAAAAGGCGCGGCGTAGGGTCATCCTACCGGACCGGAACATGTTTTGTCCACCCTGGACAAATGTCACCGATAATGTCTTTAGACGATCGTAAGTCAAAATACGGCTTGGACTCGTTTCCAATGACGAACACCTTCGCGCCTATACATACACCGATATTATACTATACACGCATATCCCCGTACCCCTGGGCACAAGCCACAATTCCGATTGAACACGTATGCGTTTAGATCTTCCTCGAAAATCCCTGCGGGTGCCACGATTGCACAAAAAAATTACACGTCCTGTCTTCTCGTTAGAAACTTTATACTATTTTTTTTTTTTTTTTCTCAATTTTCTCTTATTCTTCTAGCCGAATTATTGGTAGTAATATTCAAGGCACAGACTTGAAACCGTAAAGTTTGAATGATGAATTTATTTTTCTGTCATCTCATGACACATCGAATTTCTGTTTTCTGTTGTTTTTTGTTTTTTTTTTTGTTTCTGATTTCATAATTTTTTCTTCAGGTAGGTAGGACACAATCTGACAGAAAGAACGCGAATGGCTATCGACATGCTGGAAGATGATTAATTCCGTAGGAAGAAGACGCGTGTTGCTAAATCTTGAGACATTCCAAATGGATGAAGACAAGAATGAATATATGAGGAGGAGGAGGAGGAGGAGGAGGAGAAGCGAAAAAGGATAAGAAAAGAAAAGAAATCAAAGGAGTAAAAATTTATAAAAATCGGAGAGTGTCCGTATATAAGCTGCAACGACGGTGAACCTGCTTAAAAATTCAGTCAATACATTCCCGGTGAGGATAACATTTAAATGTATGTATTCATACGCTCGTGTATTGCTTTGACGAGAGGTGTGGTCAAAATTATTCAAACTGACCCGGAGTATCTTTTTTTTTTTTTCTTTTTCTCTTGTTGTCTGGTTTTTTTTTCTTCTTTTTTTTTTTCTTTTCTACTCCTTCGTCTTCGTCTTCTTTCTTTCTGTCCTTCGGTCTGGGACACTTTCTAACCCCGCAAGGTACACCCACGTGATATTTATTCATTTTCATTACCATCCGGGGTTGCACGAAACATGCGCGCTTATCCAATCGTATCCGAAAACGATGTCATTGAGCAAATTTTGAACATTTCAGAGAAGAAAAAAGCTCTTCAAATTGTTTAGAGTGAAATTTCACTCTTTCGGAGGTGAAAATTCGCAAATCTGCAAAAGTGAATCGTCCACTGCGACAGGGATGAGATTCGACTCTGATCAAAGTGAAAATTAGCTCAAGAAATGAGCGAAAAACTCATGTTTTTCTTCGGGTGAAAAACCACCACGATTAGAAGCGAATTTTCAATTCAAATGAGCATGACTTTTAGACCGATGGGTTTTTAGCTCTGAGAAATTTAGTAGAGTACTATTCCTTTCCTTTCGAGAGCATCGCGAACCCATAGCTTGTAATAGTAATAATGGTAAAAATTTGTCGGAAATATGACGCATCGATATCGATGCCTCGTTCCTCCCCATATAGCCCCAAACTGTCTGCATCGAATTTTCGCCACATATACACATAACGAAATGGACCTGGGTCGTCTAGGCGAGCGATGGTCCAAGCCGATCCAAAAGATCTATGCTTAGGCATGTTCTCCACCGGCAGCTATGACATATGGCCACCGAAAAAACCGGCAATACTGATTGATTGGCCACGCCATCGGCCTCCTACACTACACTATACTATACATCTACGAGTATACCTATATACGGAAGCACCGGCCGCTCTTCTGCGGTGAGATTTTCGGGAGACGTGCGTTAAACGCTAGATCGGTGAACAGATTTTTTTTATTAAGTTTTTTTTTGGGGGGGGGGGGGGGGGGCGGGGGGCGGAGGAGGGGGGATTCTTCTATCTGTGTTGTTTTACATTCATTCTTAAGGATTTTCTCAAATTCATGAATGATCTTTGGTATATCTATACTTTTTGCGCGGGATTGAAATTCCGAATTTCGAAAGCTGCAGGAGGTGAACATTCGGAATTTTTTGGAAAAATCAAGTTAATTTGAAAAACTACGAGGCAAAGAACACCAGAGGTTCAAAATTACAGAAGCTATAAGGATCCGGAAGGCCGAAACTCTGAATCTTAGAATTCGCTTATGCAACTTATCGTTTATTTGACAGCTTTGTCATGAGCTTCTTTTAAATTTGCCGATTTTTTTACTTTCTGAGTTTCGAACTTTCGGATCTTTGAGTTGTCTGCATTCCGACCTATGGGAATTTTTAAGTTCTGATGAATTCTAACGTTTCTAGAAACTCGCGTGACAAATAAATTTGGGATTTTGACAGATTAGAACTATTGGGATTCGGAACTTCAATCCCGTCCCTACTTTTCATTCCGTTTTTCATATATTGTTGTTGGTTTTTTTTCTTTTTTCATTTCCTACGCGTTTCCACGTATCTTGTACCATATGAATTGTGTAATTCTCACGGGGCGGACGAAAACGCACGGGTAGCGGATTTCCGGCTGGTTATTTATTCGCGTCTCTTGACGGCCAAGACGTCTTGAATCTAATCTTCAGGTTGGTGTATAGGTACGTACGTATATGCGGAGGATGGACGCGATCGGACTATAAAGGTTCAAGAGTTCACTATTATATACTGGATGGTCTTACGCTAGGCCAGTTCGCGCGAGGTTCACTATCTTCGACGGTCTACGTTAGTCGAGTTACTTCCTTTGTTGTATATTGTACATACATACATACATATACGTATATATCCTACGCGTTTCACTTATAGTCCGATACATTTATACACATACATAATATACATATATATACACATACTACACACCTATACCTAATCTGTTATATTTTTCTAAACGGATGATCTTTAGCTGACCCGTTCTCTCCTACGCTGGCAATCTCTCTGGAATCACGGTGATTGACGAATTGCGATTTTTCTTCCTCTATCTGGCTGGTTGAAAGACTCAAGCTGATCCTGATCTTTCGCATTTCTTGGTCCGCCGAGAAGGTACGTAGGTACCGTACCTATATACATACCCATACCCTGAGCTGAGAGCTGCAGAAACTCGACGACATAATTATTCTAATAAATCTAATCGGAAAGCGAGCGCCGGCTTAGCGGATGGCTAAAAGTTACCCGATCCCTCTTTGTGTGTTTCTTATTTACTTAAATGTATGCATTGCTCTATAGACACACGGACATAGAGCATGCAGATAGATCCTAAGACCGTGAGACTGTGACTGCCCTATATTGAGAACGTACGCGAGCACGACTCCTGTGTTTGTGTCGCTGTCTTTTAAACTTCTCGACCAGTACCCAGTACCTACTCCATTCGATGTACGAGGTGAAACAGGCCAAGATATCGGTATAGATTTTGACATTTTTTTCAAATTTCAGCTAGTTTCACTGGTTGAATGCCCATACGGCGAAAATTTTGTATATGGCGAGTTTTTTCATACGTACAAAGTTGGAGTTTTTCGCACAAAATTGTAGATCTTCATAAAATTAGCCAATTGAAGAAAAAAAAATGGAAAAATAAACCACAAAAAACTCAACATCTTCATCAGAGTTTAACCATTTTTAGGTTTTCATATTTCACTGTGGAAATTTTTATAAAAATCATCAGTTTTCGGGAATTCCAGGTTCGTCAATGAATTTTAACAATATAGTCAAGATTGGAAGACAGGTGGAGTAAATTGTCGTTTTGGATAGATTGAAAAAACGGAAATGCAACGAATTTTCAAACTTTCTAGCAAACTTCATCGAAATCAATGGTTTTTACAAGCGATAAATTTTTCCTCTTTGGGATTGGGTTGAAATTTTGAGTTTTGAGTTTGTGCTGTGATATACTTGGGTAAAATTGTAGGCGAATTGTACCTACATCCTCGGTCGGTTATGTTACGAAGGTATAAGTTTAAGCGGCGTAGGCTCTGCAGGGACTAGAATAATAGAAATAGGAATCAAGAGGAGGCTAGACGTTGAAATGGCAGGAAAAAATGTACAAAGCACATTACACGAAATCACAATGTTTAATGAAAATTGCAGGAGCCTCGTTACACGAGGTAAAGCCTGCGGCACCGAGCCGCGGAGGAGTCCAGGCCGTAAGGCTAGAAAGACCGAAACGCGGTCGCCTCGTGTTACTCGACCTCGCAAAATCGTGCTGCGACAAAGCGGTATTCAGATTGCACTCTTAGCGGTTTTGCCGATTTTTTCCCCAAGGGGATGCCTCTAACCACTGGTCAGATGCGGGAGCTGAAGAAAGGCTCGGTCGCGGTTATTTTTTTTTCTTTTTTTCTTTTCTTTTTACTTTGACTATTTCAATCGGACAGTCGTCGGCTCTTGTGACTCGAATTATCCATCATATGGTACACGTGGCAGGCACATTTTCCTACCTAAATAAATACCGACGTACGTAGTACGTATTACGTACGTGTAGTGTATACCTACGTACACCAGCCCCACGTTTAATGGCTTATCTTCCGAGACCATCATGGATCCAGCCTAGGCTGCAATTTATGCGAATTATCATGCGATCGAGTACAAATCAAAGGATTTTCGTGCGGATGTTCGAATATTTGGTAAGACAGTTTGTCAAGGGTTGAAGCAAATGACTTTTACTTCCACCGTGTATTGCGTTTTGGTAATAGATACTGTCCCGCATGGAACTGACTGCGAGTAACTCGTAACTTGAGGATTAGATTAATATTGATTTCGTTGAAGAGCCACTTCACCTGCCAATATCACCGAATCTTTGTACAGGGAGGTATAATTTCCTTTGATCGTATACAGTTTACGATACATCAATTTATCCTGTAATATTCATTTGTCTAATTGCCCCCCCCCCCCCCCCCCCCCCCCACCGTGTCTAATTCTGCCAAGGAATAGGAAATTATTCGGGATTATTTAATCGGGAGAAAAACATCGAGGGATGTTCATGATTCGAACGGCTCGGTTGGGCTAGATCAGGCTAGATCGATATCGCACGCGGATGTATCATACGTCACGACACGTGAGAATACTAGTAGAACATTATATGCCACGAGGAGATTTCGCCTACCTGGAACACGTACATCTATACTCAAGAAAATGTCTGAGTTGTTTCGCGCTTGTGCAGGATTGGTGAAATAAGGTTACGGAATCGAGAGAGTGAGAAGGACAGATAATCTAATTGAGAAAAAAAACTAAAAAAATCTGCGTTTTAAAATCAATTGATTCTGTGCCCTAACGTTCTTCCGGTTAAACTTGATAAGTCTGGTCGATATCACGTGCAAATTTGTCATAGATCACAAGAAAGATTTTCCACACCGTGCAAAGAAATCAGCTATTTTTTTCTTTACTGGTACCAGAATCGAACGCGAGACTTACTGCGACATTTTTTTCTTATTGAAAAGCGTACGGGGACCGAGTAAAGTTATTAGATTGAAGAAAAAAGATTCAAGCCAACTGCGCGGGAGATGGAAAATCTGTATTTCAAGACAGCAAATAGTACGATGCCACGCAGAAATAACGAATATGGTATCGCAATTTCGTTACATCGAAACTTTTTCTTGTCAGATTTCGTGTGGTTCGAACTCTGGAAATTCAACGACAGCGAACTATGGAAGAAAAAAGTTTACTGCAAGACTGGGGAAAAGCTGAAAGCTTTTTGTCCGAAAATTGGTATAAAATGGGATAATTTGGAAAATTTTCTAATATCCTTTATTGCAGAGGTCAGGGCTCTTGCGCAGGGTAGATAACGTAAGGTTTGCATAGGACGGAGTTAGACGGGGTCTGTGCGGTTCGTCCGCCAAGCGGAGGATCTAGTCGAAGTGAAAGTTAGATGTGTGGGCACGAGATGCGCACGAATTCATTTTTTCGGCCTCAACGAAGAAGAACTTTTTCGCCGTTCGTTCCCATGTATCTGGCCTATATGGCCGGCACCGTATCGCACACATACCTATACATACCTACGAATGTACCACATCGCGCAGTTCCACTAAGATCCATCCTGTCGTGTTTTCTTGATCGGTAAAGTGTGCGCTGGTTATACCTTAGCTTAGCGCTTAGCTTTAACCGCGACTCGTTACCGATCGGCTTATGGCAAACCGAACTAACTCACAGCAGCCGGATTCGCCTCGTCTTCGCGGATAAACTGGATCGTCAACCGATTCGAGGCAATAACGGGGGGATCGCGTTAATTAGCGTACATCTAACGCTTGCACTGGCCACTTAGCCCCATGTGCTAAACGCGCGTGTATGGTTAGATAAATAGATAAATAGATAAATAGATAGATTATAGATGTGAGTCTGGCTTATACGTGTTACATATACGCACCCTGTCGCGATAGCTAAGGTAGTACGAGAAGCTGGAGCTTTCGAACGGTAGGTACATCATTCTAGGTGGCGAGATTTTTAGTCATTTGAAAGTCTGCTGAAGAGTCGAATGGAGAGAGGGACACAAAGCCGGGTTCGTTTATGCCATAGCCAAGACTTACGTAATCGACAATGGTTCGCAGAAGTTATTATACATCAGGCCATTGCAGCTTACAAGTGTCTCTTCAGTATACTGACGTTGTATTATCGAACGTTTTCGTAACAAACAGTTAATTATTTCATCAAAAGCACTTTCATTGTATCCATACGAGTTTCGGCAACGGATTCAATTCTTCACGTAATAACGGAATAATATTGTTCGGAACCAGTTCACCGTCTCCCATTATAATCAAACGAGTCATGTATTCTCTGGCGATTTTACCGAATCATATACTACTTTGGATATATCGCATGACTAGAAGCAAAAGGGCCTAAGCGCCAAAAAAATTTTTTTTTGTGACTATCCCCAAAAGATCTTACGTTGCATGAAAAAGATTTTGGCACTAAAAAATCGAAATTTTTATTTTTGGCGCTTAGGCCCTTTTGCTTTTAGTCACGCGATATAATTTAAACCTAGACGTGATCAAATTCTAGCCAACCATGTCTCGCTAATTTACTTGGCAAAATTCTTCTTTGGTATTTGATACGCTCGAGCTATATGGATGGAGATTCCAGCTTGAATAAGATTCCTGGAAATTGTTAATTTTGGTCAAAGTTTACGAGACGGTTTTTTACTTGGAAAAGTAATACCGAGAACGAATGAAGAGAGGCCGGTGAATTAAGTACAGAATCGAATATCGATGGTTCAATTACCTGTCTTTCGATTTCCAATGTATCCCCATTCGCAATTCGCGAATAGAGACTCTGCCAGACAGAAATCTTTATGGAGTTTGGAGTTTAAGGACTACCCTTACGAAGTAACAAGTTCCCCGGTTGCAGCGGGGGCAAGTTATACGCTTGCACAAAACCGTATACTGCCTTCTTACCCAGAATTGGCGAAAACAATGTACCGGGGTGGTCGCTGCGAGAGTAGGTATCGATCAGGGTAGGAAACAATGCTCGGCGGACAAGGTAACAAATGACTGTCGCCTTATCGGAAAATGGGCGAAGAAACTACGGTTTTGTTAACGGTCAGTAGGTATTCTTTCCTTATAAAAATCACTTCTCACATCAAGACAATGCATTGACTTTTTCACCTGAATACTTCACCAAAGGTGACGAAGTACCCCTTCAACTATCCACCGTCGACATACATAGGGCCGATCCGCGACCATCTCTTTATCATCAGACGAAACTTGGCGCCAGTTTTCACCGAAATTCTGAAAGAATTTTTTCCGAACAAGGCCTATGGATCAGAGGTACTGAAATTTTTGGTTTCTTCATGTGAATCGCATGAAATTATACTGTTGAATCAAAAGTTTTGTAGCACTGTTAGAAAAAGGTATTGGAAAACATGTGAATATCCATGATTGATTTTCGTAATCAGCGAGAATCGTTTTTGACACGAAACCAATACTTTTGAATCTCTCGTGTGACGAAAAGTAACAAAAATGTTGAGAGTCAATAAAGATCTTGTCGAAAATGCTGATTTGAGTATTTCCTAAACTTCCTACCCCATTTGAGGAACGAAAGTCTCCTTTTTTCCTGTTCTCTTATAGTGAGGTTCGTATAAACAAATACTATAAAAAAAAAAATGGGGTCATTTTATGAGTCTGAAAAAATTCAGTTGGTTTTGACCTCACATAGAGAATCTTACCGAGACGGATATACATAGTACGTTGCTGTGTTTGTCGAGATAAGAGAAACAGGTGAGACACTGGACAGTCGAGGCCTTCATCTTTCGCCACAACGTCCGTTTGCCCAAAGTTTACTCAACGATAAGTTTGGCCCGAGCGTTATAAAGCCTATAGCCCGTAGACGAGAGCCGAGCCAGGGAAAGAAAAAAACCATGTGAAACCGTCACAAATTTTCCGACCATTCATTTTTTTTCTTTCTCTGTTTCAACTTTTGTCTTTAGAATCTCGTGGCATTTTTACCGCATCAAAATCTCGCCTAATTTCTAACACGTCGTAAAATACTCTGCGGAAATCGGTGCCCCGGAAGGTAAGCAGATGGCGAGCCTAACTGGCTCCTATATAGCTCAAGTTTTCTCTATTACAGCTTTCCCGGATCCCGCCACACAAATCTAGCTTTATACGTCATGTATGCATCCCTATTATATGCGTATGCATAGACAAGGGTGGGTAGGTACGGCATTTTTCCCCATATCGTTCTTGTCCTATTCATTCGATCGGAACTGGTCACCATTACGTATACATTTTTCCAACAATTTGCGATATTTACCACGACGCGTCGATGTTTAGAAAAAAAAAAAAAAACAAGAAAAAATTACTACACTGACGACTATTTGCTTGTAGATTTTTTACCAAGAGGTTTTTTCGGTTCTGACGAAAAGCAAACTACTTTTTTGTTCTTTCTTTCTTTCAGAAGTTGAAAGAGGATAGGACGAAACAGGGAGGGAAAGTGACCACTCGTAAAAATTTGTCAGGGAATGTTAGAGGTCGTTATATAGATACATGTATCTATGCGCTTTGCTATTTTCAGGCTCTAGGATCGGCATGTGACAAGCACGGATCACTTCACGCCTATAATATGCCTTCTCACGTCGTATTTGAAGCTGTGGGTTCGCTGGAGATGAGATGAGGTCTCGGAGCGTATAGTATACGACTATTCACAAAGACTCTAACCGGCACCTAAGTCCCGGACATTCGTGGCCGACCGAATGCGATCCAGGATTAGGACCACCCAAGAAAATTGCGTAAAATCACCGATTTATGCTAAAAATTTTCTCTATCTTTCCATCCATTCATTCATTCTTACTTGCGGTCAGCCTATAGGCAGACACTGTCCCCTCTTGGCCATCGGGACCTCGGTAAACCACAATAAAGGAAGAAAAAAGAAATAAAATGAAAAAATTATGTTTACCGGGGTAAGATGGGGCACCTCAGAAAAAATGCAATTAAAATTCATGATTTGAACCGAGTTTTCTTACTGTTCTTTCCTTTTAATTGAAACTACTATCAATTGGAAAATTCGATGAATTCATTGAAGTTGCTTTATCCATATCGTCAATTCTGTTTTCAACTGTTTATAATGAATTGTAATTTTTTGGGAGGTTATTCCCTTGGGAATCAAAGGAAATCATTACCGTTGCTCCCGATGATTTCCCGATATTTCTATTCATTCCTCGTTTGCAGGAGTCGCAAAAAATCAGTCTGAGAACGTAGTCGATCGATTCCCAATCCGTGTGGTTGGAGGTCGGTGAAAATGACGAGAAAATCTCAGGTAGCTGGTATGGGAATAGCCAAGAATCGTAAGGACTCTTTGAAAATCGCTTTATGTTCAGAAATTAATTATTTTTTTGCGATTCTTTGAAACAGGAAATGCCAGAAAATCGATAAAAATCGTCAAAATTCACCTGTGCTCCGGATTCCACTGTATTCAAATTCTAATGATTTCTCTCTGGCTTGACGTGGGATTTACTGGTAATTCCATGATTGATTTCCGAGTTGACATTGGTTAAAGGATACTTTATCAAAGTTCTGTTATTCCTACCTCATCTATCGAGTGCCCAATTTGCCTCGGTCTGAACCATGAAAAAGGGTTTGTAAAATCGGCATCGTGTTTAAGGAGCCACTCGAATGAAAAAAAAAATGGGGGTAAGAAAAATCTGCAAGAAAGTATGAAAATTGAAAGATCGCGAATAGTGACTGGCATTGGTTCAAGACTAACGTTGGACTTCCAGAGAGCTAGTAAATTCTCCTTTAGTGGGTGCCGAGTCGTGTCTTCGTCGAGAAGAAGAGCAAAATCTCTCTTACCGTCTCTCTTGGAGTCTATTCGATCTCCGTTTCTCCTACCTGGTGACGTCGACGTCCTCTAGACGTACAACGGAGGCATATAGGTATATATATATATATATATGAAACTAGGATCTCGGTGCAACGGAGAGTCTCTAACGTTTGCGGCTCGGATCTCCTATAACTAAGCTAATGGCTGTAGCTAGGCCGAGTTCCGAAGCAGTGTAGGTGAAATTTTTTTCCCGATTCAAAGAAGCGGCTTCTCCCGGTGCCTGGCGAGTAGGCAGGCAGGTAGGTATTGGTATGGCCAAGATTAATTCTTCAAAGATAAAATTGTTCTTATTATACGCCGTTGGCCTGGTGATGAAATCCCGGGCTCTCTGTGTGTCCCCAGATAATAAACTGGCGTTTGCAAATATCGTAAAGATAACGGGGCGTCTCTCTCTTTCTCTTTCTCTCTCTTTCTCTCTCTCTCTTTGTGACGAGATGCGGGACCTCGCGACTCTGTTAGTATCGTTGTGTGTTCGAAATACCTATACGGGTTTACCCGGGCGACGAGGCCCAAACAAACTCTCTCGGTTCTATACATACGTATGTATATACCTACATGTATATGAAAACGGGAGACGGAAACCCTCGGGATTTTTTTTTTTACAAACCTCTAAACATCTCTGGACCCAAAATTTTCACCCCCCCCCCCCCTTGGCCCCCCTCCCCCCCCCATTTTTTTACCCTCGAAAGATCCGTTAGGGGTAGACAGTTTTTGTGAGTCCTGCACTCGCAGGAACTTTACTCTATTGCACAGGCTCTTCTCTCTCTTGTTGGTCGCCGATTGAAATGAGATCTTCTCAAATATTGAACCCGATGAATCGAACAGTTATGTATATATATATATACGTGTATTCGACTATATGTACCGATCCACATACGATTCCATCCGATCCTTGGGAACTTGGGAAATTTTGAGGTCAATATATCGGCCGGATAAAAGGGGTGAGGAAAAAAAAAAGAAAAGAAACCAGACGGGTTACTTTTTGACAAATCGTGAATTTTTCGCGGGGTGGATGAAATTTTTTCATACAAAATACAAAAGAAAAGAGAAATTACGTGGACGCGGAGGTTGAGTTGAATTTTGGAAAAATTTAAAATCAAAGCTGGACGCAGCGAAGTCTTTTCGAGTTAATCGCACCGTATCATCAGTCTGTCGTGGACAGCCCTCATGTAGTTAACTCGGTATTGAAAAAGCCGTTATCTAATATCTTGCTTTGTTTTAAAGTGGACGCTTTGTTTAAAAAGGGTGGCCGCTGGCGGAGGTTGGCCAGTCCCCAACCTGTCCGCGAGTCAAACACAGTATTTGATTCAATTACCGAAACAATAGGGCGCTGGGAAATTAAACGAGATTAAATAATTCTGTGCAAACGTATATTTATAGTTAGACGAAATACTTGGTCATTTACCTGTCTCGCTATTCACTCCAGACACGCGTAACCGAACGAACCATGTATCGTTAAATACGTTCGACGATTACGTTAATTGATCGTTGAATGATCGTTTATAATTGCCCGATATCAATAACCGATCATCTCCGATTCGCTTCCAATATTCTTCAACGTCTTCTATATTTATTCTCATCGTCTTTGATTTACCTCTAAGAACGAATGTGACGAGCAAATTCACGATATTCTACAGGCGATATTTTGACTAATGAAAATAACTACTTAATTATTTCCAAAGCGATCTGAAGACTTTTGTTTTTTCGTTTCTTTCCAGGATTTAGACAGATTTTTGCAAAACAAAAAACATATATACGTGTTGGTAATCAGAAAATGCGATTGAAGTTCTTCCCGAACGTGGGAAGGGAGTATATTTTTTTTATTGAGAGATCCTTGCCAAAGTCTGAAGATCAAATTACGTTCCTTTTTTTTTTTATTTTGAACTTTCACTGCTGCGTATAGATATAAGAATTTTTAGCCAACGTCTTGTCGCGGATTCGAAAAGCAAAAAAAAAAATTGAATTATTCTGCACCCAGTAAATTATGATGACCGCAAAACCTGATACGGTCCTAGTAATCACGCGGTGATTTGCGGATTAATGGCTTTTTGATAAGTTTTTACCATTCACGCAGGCCTTTCGCCGTCACATTATCGTTAGTAGGTACGATTCTAACAAACTCATACATAAATTCGAATGATGTTCTTCAAAGATGAAAAAAAAAAAAACGCTTTCGATTGCACTCAACGAGAGCATTATACTTATATACACGTGAATTCGGAAAAATCAAAAAGAACTTATTGCTCAAAATAGACGGACAATATTCGCAAAGAAAATTCCAATCGCAACGGAACTTACTGTCAAAGTAATACCGTCAGCATTGCACGGATATTATACTATGCAATATCGTTAGCAGAAGGTAACGAGCATCGCTCGATAGAAGCTTCGTAACTTTCTCTGTGTGTCATAGATTTTAAACGGCATATTCGGACACAGTCGAGGCAAGGAATTCACCTACGTCACCACACCGCAGTGAGGGATGAGAAAATCAATCATTCTCCAAACTCGTTGAATTTTCAAAAATGATTTGCACCGTCAAAAATCTTCACTTAGATTCACAAAAGTCACAAGACTTCTTTTTTCTCGAAATTGAAGAAACTGTCGTATGATCCAAAGGTTAGATCGTCAGTTATAAATACCGAAAATCTCTGTGATTGCTGCAAAAAAAAAAAAATATGTATATGGGGTAGTGTTACCTTTGGTTTTCATAAAATCAATTAATAATTTGATTTTCGTGTGAATCTAATAGAATTGAATCGTCTCAGTGACGAATGATGAAACTTGAAACCTGTGACAAACAATTTTTTGAAGAATAATAAAGAAAACTGGTAAGAATGGCAGTGGACGAAAGAGCTGGTAAAGGATTGATAAAATGAAGTAAAGAAATTGTCAAGCTTCCGTCTTACGTTCGGTAGTGGCTACCCTCATGCGGAGGAGAAACGTTGGGTCGCGAAGGAGAGCATCAGAAGCACCTTACAACGGAGCTGGACAATTAACATTAATGAAATGGAGTAGAGTAGAGCTACGCGGTGTCTTAAGTCGAACGAAGTAAAGATCAAAGATAGCAGAGTGCGCTAAGCCGTGGCACGGCACATAGTAGGCATTCGAGTGTTCCTTACAGCCTGGACGATCTGAACGATCCAATCAACGACCGTTCGTCCCAATTTCCCAGGTACGAATAGTAGGTACGAGCGCCTCGCTTCCGAGATCGTGCCTCGGCTCCGTTCCAAGGATGTATACCTTATTATTTACCCCGCACACATACGCGGCTAACTATCCTCTTTATTTCTAAATATCCCATCGGAGCTGATACACAAAAGAGAAATTGTTTATTTACGACTCGAAGAAGGAAACCTTTGCAGTAAACGTAAACCTCAACTGCTCAACTTAAGTTACTCAATAAACTGTACGTCCTGACATTTGAACTCTTCACGGTGGTTATGGTCCCAACTTCAAAACTGGAAAGAAAATTATTTGAAAAATTTTACTGATCGTTATAAGGATCAAGGTTAGACTGTAGCAAGTGATTTTCATGGAGAATCATTAATTTTTTTTCTTTCTGAAAACAATTGACCGCCCTTCGCCTGGGACCGGATGAAATCGCGTTCGCCTCCTGGAACAGAATCTGAGGCTCTTCTACGGCGTGCAGTATGTGTGGACGACTAGCGAGAGAGGATGCGAGGGCGTGAGACTCCTTGAGTGTGGGAGAGTACAAGGCACATTGTGAAGTATCTTATACTCCGTTGCTAAAGTCTCATTTCTCGTGTGAACTGACCACATGGGTCACGGTAGCTATTATCATTTCCCTGGCAAACTGGAGAACTAAAGAATGAAATCTAGATCGGCGGAAGTCGGTTATAATTAACGCTCAGCCCGAAGACGAATACGAATACGAATAAGAATACGAATACGGGGCGGCTCGGCTGGCCGAGGACGAGCATTCCTACCTGACCCGTTAAGGTCATTGAGAGCAAACATTATTCAATGCCTTGATGCGGTGAGCCTCTTCTCCTGGAGCCACGAGCCAAGGAACTTCGCAGGTTCTCCAGTATCAGGTGCATCGCTGACTTCGGCTCACCTTAGACCAGGTTTCGATTCTCGAATAAATCTCCCCTGTCGAGGATGGATTCTTCTTTGTGTACACTATTTACCAGTAGTTCGAACCAAGAAACAAATAAATTTAATCCCAGGTCAATATGCTGCCCCATATATCCATTGCCATCCCTCAAAGTTCACGAATTCATAATCATCTTCGCATTTTCACTCCTTATGCAAACCGATAACTAGCAACAAAAATTAGCAGCCAAATGAAGTGCGTTAGATCAAAATGAGTCTATGAAGGACGACAAGAATCGAAATTTGGTTAAGTTTTCATCAAAACCAAAGCTTCTATTGAATTATAGACTTACAATCTGTACGGCATTATCCAAATTTCGGAAAAGTTCAGCACGTTTGGCTGCTAACTCTGGCTGCTGGCTTCAGTTCCATACTTTGATGGCTTAACGTGTCAGTCAAATTTTTTCGAAAACGTGAAATTTTCACGATGATTTCTTTTTCCCGTTCCTGCCTATAGGTACGTACGGAATACGTTGAGTATATTTCGTATCTGCGATGAAGAATCTCAAGTTGATTCGATTGAAATCGGTATCTCTGCGTGAGAGCGGTTCACAAGGCGCTTTCCATTCTTGTCCTTTCTCCTTAGGTTCCTATGTCTCCGTTTGTTTATCCCCTAAAACAATTTTTTTTTTTTTTGTTTTTTTTTCATCCATTCATTTTCCCTCCACGGATTCATCCCCAAGACTGAAACGCCATAGGCGGGTGTTGAATACGAGATAATAGTAGTAATGGGTTGATTCGGCGTACCAGCATCTAGGCTCTAACTCTTCTTGTTTGAATGGACAAACCACCGAGGAACGAAGACGAGGACTCGTCGCTTAAGGGCTGACGGACAAATTCGTATATTTTGATGATCGTCTAAGCCGCAGCTGTTGTTTTGTTGCGTTACGCAAGCGGCCCAGGGGTAGCTTGAGAGAAATAGAAGTCCATAAGTCCGATGGTCCGTCAGTCCGCCACGATCCGTTCGTCCGTATATGCGTCCAGACCTGAAAGGGTTCCCCGTTATGCTCTGTTCACACATATGGAACTGAAAGCGCCCATCATATACGAACCCATTATATTTTTCTCCGTCCTGCCAGCCAGCCACCCCCTAAACCTAGACCACCCCCGCCCTTTTTCACCCTTTCAGCCACCGGCTCACCAGAGCCCGAGGCTCATCTAGGGACACAGGCGTCGATACGTCATCTTGCAGCTTGCACAATCGGTTATAAATATACCTAGATATATACACTCACTGGCCCTTTCCATATATCTGTATGTACAGATTAGCAGCAAAATCTTCGTCCACCCGGAATCTGCACAGGGTTAACGATGACGCGGAGATTTTTGCTATTGACAGAAGTAAATGAAACATGTTCTTATAGGTATATTTTTCTTCACTTTGAATCTTCCGATTCTTGTTTCTCGTTGAAGAAACCGTTATATCTAAGGTTACCGTGTGTCTAGCTAAAGGAACAGCTGTGCAGGTAGTAGCTATCGTATCTGTTCAACGTGTTACTTGATGATGGTGGCTCGAACGACGATCGAAGGTTCGGTCTGTTAATTTATTTATTACTACAGATCGAGCGGTGAGATTTTTTTTCCAACGTATTAGGGGTATAGGTATATATATGATGGCGAGTAGAAGGAAACGGTTTTCTGAATCGGAATGTCGTTGAATGAAGGGAGTTGTTCAACCTTTGAGAATAGATATAATGACGTATATATGTGTGTTGCAACAACCGATGACGCATAATCAAGAGTATATCTTACCGCACAGTTTTTCAACTGAGATAGAAAAAGAAAGAGATAGAGGGAGTATAAGGGAGAGAGGAGATAGGTTTAGAAAAAATCGAGGGCTGGGATGCTATTAATATTTTTTTTAGACGCACCCCTATTTAGCATAGGGTTAAAAAGAGACTGCAGCTACCGTCACCGTAACGCTACCCTCTGCAAACACCGTATATGCATGAGAAAAAAAAAGAAACCAAAGTAAGAGGGGGAAAAAACAAAAAAAAAAACAAAAAAATTCTCAAAAAACGTTTCGGGGGTAACCAACAGACGACACGTCCGCTACCACCTATCTCAGGATCTTGTCCAATCGGACGGATTTTCTTGGAGCTAGATCTAGCCCACGTCTTTCGTTAAACTCATCTTGTCCTCGACTGGCAAAGATTCTCGATTAGAGTCTAACGGGTCTATACACCGGGGATGCGGTACGGTTGAATATCTAATGAAATCACAGAATCCCAAGAGCTATATACCAAGTAGTACCGCGGTTCCTTTGAATTATGAAACAATTCCGAACGACTGTTTTTCTCGATAATCTATAATTTGCTAGTACCAATTTCTATACCCTGGGGGGGAGTGACGATTAGAACTTCTAAATAAATCTCGCGAATAACTGAGGGCGTTATATTCATTGGTATAGAATCACTCGACTCGGTTGATATCACAACGTTGGGTTAGGTTAAGGCCTTGGTATAGTATTCTGTTATTAAATTATGTCGGATTTACAATTCGCGTGCAAACAGTTAGGAGAAGCAGCAACGGTAGCTATACACAAGCATAAAATCCTTGAGATTGTCGTAAATTCTTAATAAATCACTCGGTTACTTCCGCTTCCCTTCGATGCTGCGAATTCTTACGGCGCGGATTCAGCGAGAAAAAAAAAAATACATTTGTCAACCCCACGAAGCGCGACGCCGGGACCCCGTACCGTCTCTTTGGGGATTAGCACGGCGTGGACACGCGGGTTTGGGGTTCCTAAAAAGGAACCTAACGTAATTGCAAATTAATTAGCGGTGAAATAATGAAATGGCTTTTTTCATCCCTTTTCAAAAGACGAGCTTTATATATACGTACGATGTCAAAGCCAGGCGTCAGACTTCGGATTAAAACTGACCCTAAAAGATCACGCGGGTATGTTACATGTATCAGCTGTCCATACGTCCATTACAAGTACTTATAGGCACATCGATACAGCGGGGTGAATGAAAAGTTAGAAAAACATACAGAGAGGGAGAGAAATAGAGAAAAAAAAAAAACATTTACGAGATTCTCCTGAGAAGAATTCACCCTTGCAATTTGCTTAATTGGCAAGGAGTGTTTATCACATTCTACATGATTTTTCATTTTTCATTGCAATCACCTGGGTGTTAGTTGGATTTTTCCGTTATTTTTCGTCGAAGGATCGTCGCCGTTTATAATAATATAGGTACTAATGCTGAATCGTGACGAAGGGACCGACGTAATTTGGGTAACGCGATCAGGCCCATTCACTAGGGAACTGACTGCATTTGCTTGTCTGTCGCATGTAAAGCTTTCGCCTTTTATTGCCAAAAATCGATACGCGCATACCTTTTGCATACGCGCATTTCTACCACCGCACATATGGTCAAACGGTCAAAAAGGAGGGTGGCCAAAAATCACCAAATGTCTCTTGCACGTACGTGTGCTACAAAAAATGTTTACAAGTCCCATAGAGGTACATTGTGTTTACCTTTTTCTTCTTCTTTTTTTATTTTGTATATTTATTTATCTGTTCTTTTTTTTTTCAACGTCAAAGACCCAAAATGACCATCGAATATCTCGTTTTTTTCACAAGTATTACATCAATCATTTTTGTCCGTCAATTTTTCTACGGAATCGTTCATCGTTCGCCGTCAATGTACAATTACACGTCCATGATTTTTTTTCTTTTTATTCTACAGCAAGGGAATAATTTCTCGAAGGATTACAAAATCGTAAATTTAGTCGCACAACCAGACGAGTTTTTTGCTCTTTATTTGCAAAAACCATGATACGAAAGATACCTGTTGTATAACCGAATCAAAAAACGCTACCCCTCGGTGTTTTTTTTATTATCAAGGGGAACAGTTTTTGTTTTTCCAGGTCGTGCCTGGTAGGGCATAATAATTTCTCGCGTGATTTTAAAACCGTAAATTTTTTACTGTTAACCGGGCAGGTAATTTTTTTTCATTTTCACCCATACGTATAGGTATATGATTCCGAATTGTTTTTCTTGAAGAAAAAATCGTGCCCTATCTTGTGTGTGAATCTACCAAACCTGGTCCGAGATCGGTTACGATTTCACACCGATTATAATATCGTGGTAAAAAAATTGTGCAAAAAAAAAAAAAAAATTGAGTGACCAAAAAAGTGTCCCCCAGAGACCCTCGAAAACCAGACCTTAAATAAGTATATAATAATTCTGGGGGTAGTTTCAACCCTTTCGATTTTTTTCCCAACTTTTTTTCATGCTGCTTTTTTCACTGGTTCTTGGCTAACGGATAAAATCTAAATTAACTAAATTAAGAACCCTTACGCTTCTTTGCATACAATTTATACACATTTTTTGCGCCTTTTCTTTTTCCTACTTCTTTCAACGGGATAATTTTTTCATCATTCTTTTAATCCGAGATCGTTGAAGGGTGAATTTACGGTTGTAGAATTAATTACGAAATTCGAATTTTTTTTTTATCACATTAATTTTCGTTTGTATCGGATTTGAAATTATTTAAAAAATTTTGCATTATTTTGTAAAAATAAATCAAAGCTTCATCAACCGTTGCAGTATTTCCTGACCAAGGTATGAATATTCGCGAAATATTTCAGCGAATGAACTGTTCGATCGTAATGAATAAATACATAAATAAGAATGTGCTATACATAGCAACATGTATGTATGTAATATATATATTCAGATGTCTATCTATGTGACTTTCCACCACGGGCAATATGACTTTCGGTGGACATGTGCAATTTGACCTGTTGACCCCGGGCGAGACCCCATGCAGAGGGGATATATATTTGGGGTAAAAATAATACAATTTACACATAATAGGGGAGCCGGCCGGTCGCTTGGCCGGACGGACGGACGTACGAATCTACGTATTCAAATAGCAAACGTGCCGAGGGACAATGCAATGCGCAATGTCCGATAGATCGATATTGGCCACCGGTTACGAATACGAATAGTATCAAGCAATTTCGGTCACTTAGATTTTTTTTTTCGCCTTTTTTTCTATCTTCATTCCACAACATTTTTTTTCTTTCCCCAACATTCGACTTTCTCAAGTATAAAAAAAAAAAAAAAATCCAGAACAAAAAATAATAATCTTCCGAAGGGATCGCAAGTTTCTCACGAATTTTTTGAAAATTTTCACCTGGTCAATGCAGAAGAATACAAAAAATAGAAAATACCATGCCTCGCGTAAAATTAATTTGAATGAAAACTTTTCTGGTGCTATAGGTGTGAATATAATTCCCACGACTATACTTTACTGTTTTTCTGTTTGTTTTTTGTTGTTGTTTTTTTTTTTTTTTTTTTTTTTTCTAATATATTCGTGTATTGATGATCGCAGCGCTAGACCCTGAAATGAAAAGTTTGGCAGAACATTCGAAAAGAAAGTTCAAAAGAATTATGCTCAGGCCCCGAAGGTTTTAGTAACTTTTAGCCCGAGAATTAATTAAAATAAATGTGAATCTGCTCCCGCATTTGAGAGTTTCATCAAAGAGCCGAAAATGAAGAAAGAGTTGTTTGTTTTTTTTTGTATCTTGTTTTCGTGACCGGAGGTGGTCAAAATGAGAGAAATTTGTCGAGCAGAGATATTTCTTTTTCGGATTTCATTTAATTGTGAAACAACCATTAGCTCGAATTACACGAGGGAGTGATCCCGCTCAATATATATATGCGGCGCAAACTTGTCAATCTCACTTTCAATTTTCTCAAAGTTTTACAAATATTATCTCCACAGCGATCGTATATCAACTAAACTCTCGGCTAATTTACTCCCGGCTAGCCAGTACGTCACGAAACGAAATTTTCATATCATTTTTGTTACTCTTTTTACAGAATTACCTAACTAGGGACTTCGAAACTACCCCCGCAGCCTTTCAGCCACATATCATATCGTATTTGGGGGCGATTGCGCCACTAGTCGAGAAAAATAAGCCAAAGAGAACAATTTCTCGTGAAGAACTACAGTCCTGTCTTGTTCGATTGTAATCCAAGGGTTCTTCTATGCCGGTCCTGATGCACATCTTCAGAATTAAAATTCGAAGGTATAGTTTCCTGCAGGAATGTTTTATTGTTTTTTTTTTAAATTCAAATGACCAGTTGAGCAAGTAGTTGACCCCAGGTCAGCCTAACTATGGTCGAGATGTGCAGAAGGTGGGGATTTTTAATGTATTTCTCATCTTTGATTGACGTGATCACGAGGTATATTTACTGGAAAAGAGCAGCCGCATCACGAAAACCAACAAAAAAAAAAAAAAAAAACACGTAGCTTGGTCGAACCAACGGTAAATATGAAGTTATTTGACTTATAAGAAATCAAGTGGCTGATTTACTGGGGTAGTCACCCTGTCCTCGAATTTCCTAGACGAATCCATCTCATCTTCGAGGAATATCTCTCGTCCGTGCGAGAATCGGGCGTATCCGAGTAGAAAAATCATAGGTACGTTGAAGAAGCCCGTATAGAAAAAGACATCGGGCACGCAGGAGGCTAGAGATAGTTGTTGCGGGAACATGAAAATAGCCCTGACTACCAACATCCGTTGGGGTTGCGCGTGCCACGATGCGACTTCCACCATCGCCATCGGACCCTCGGCACATCGGAACTATTTTTATTCCCAGCACCCCCGAGACTGTTGCGTCTAGGCGCGAGCCTTTGGACTGCTGCTGCAGACCCTAGGAGAACATCCTTTACTCGTCTGGATCAGACATACGCCTCGGTTAATTGCCTAGCTCTAAACCGTACGGTTAGAAATCAAGTTAAGTCATTGCTGATCATCGGAGCAAAGAATTAAAAAGACAAGAGGAGAAGAAAATAAAAAAATAGAAGAAAAAATTGGATAACAAAATGGTTGTCAAAGCACGAAACTCTGATGTCGGTCAAAGGTCACATGCGAGGATCCAGGTACCGACACCGTTATAACCTTTTCTCGGTGTTATATGCTATAGCGTGACGCGTTATCTCGCGTCGTTTGTCATTTGTTTATTTTATTTCCCGCGTGCGAGGAGCTTTACTTTATCGACAGGTAAATACCTACCCACCAAACCTCCTATAATACACCATTACTAATATTTCGGCAGGTGTATCGTCCATGTGCGGTTATGTGGACGTAGTGGGTGGATTTGTTCGTATAAATACTCTGCTCTATGTTATACCCTTCGCTCCTCATATAAGAGGCATATAGGCACACCGTTTATTTTCTCTATTACCTATGCCATTTGACTTTTGTGCCATTTTGTCTATCCATACCCCGAGAACCCACAAGCCATCACCTTATTCTGGGTCTGTTGCCTATCGCGCACGGCACACGACCCCCTTCGACTTATAATACACGTGGCTCTTGGCAGTCACGTCTGAAGGTATTGACCGGTGGCCCTCTTGGCACAGAACGGTACCAAGGCTCACCCCGCGCCACCCAGGGGCACCCAAGCACAGGCAATGTCGGCAAACCCTTGGCTATCTCTGGCTGGCACCGACTATCGAACAAACTCGAACTGACCAGTAGTCACGATATCCAAAACCGGAGACTACTACAGGGTGGCACTATATCCACCTACGTATGTATGTATGTACATATGTATAGCTGTCAAAGGATGGACGTTACTTCCAATCGGTGGTATCGGGGCAGGAATAGAGTCAGGGGCTTGTTTATCGTGTCGTTATGAAAAAAAAAATGCCAATTTATGTGAATTTCTTTGAAACCGTTCATGAAAAAAACACACGTGTGGGTTAATTTCGGCGTATATAAATTTGGCCTTTGGAACCTTTCAATCGATTAAGAGTGTCGACGATTCGAATGTTTGATCAAGTGTCCAGAGAGAACGTACGATGTACATGTACACACGTATTTTAACTACTAATGAGCAATTATGTTGCCTTTTAATTTGAGTCCGATGATATTATTTTTAACGAGTGTAAATATATCAGCTGTAAAAATTCGTTCAACAAGTTCTTCATGTCCGTGAAGTCTTGAATTAGGTAGTATATATATACGTTTTTCTCACTCTCTTTACTCTGTATACCTATTTCACTCCGTGCAGCTACCGTACGAGTCTCTTCGTTCACCGAGCTCTCAAGAGCGGTTAAATTATATTTACAACTTGGAGCTTGCGTTCGAAATACTTAAAGCTGTTCAGACAGACAATAAATATAGCATAAGATGTAGAGAAGTTTCCCTGAAACCAGCAATGCCGTTCATGGTGTGAAAAATATACGAAATCGCAGATATCCCGAAGATACACGAAGGGTGAATAGAAATTTTGGGAAAAGACGCTGGGCGTCGTCTCCCCCCCCCCCCCCCCCCCCCCCCTTCTTCCGACGACAGTTGCGCGAAAGAAGAGCTTGAGGGTCGAATTTGGGGTCCGTGGGGCTCGTCTCACGGACCCAAACGGAAAAAAGGGTTTGTAAAAAATCATCAGCCAGGATCTGAGATATAAAAAAGATTCGTCCCCCAGGCCCCTTCGGCCTGACCTAGCCGAACGTATCCTTTCCTTAGGGTACGACGCTAAGGGTTTTTGCAGCTGTCCCATATACGCGGCCGGATGGGTGTCCGATCTGTGTGCCACGAAATAAAGGGATTTTTGCTTCGCTGGGACGAACGTTTTTACCTTACTCTTATACCCGATCGCTGCCCCGACTTGCTCGTCGATTTTTTTTTTTTTTATATCCTGCGGACGAATTCACCGGTAGAAAGGACCTGCGATCTTTCCACCCATTTCGACCTGCCTCGTGTATATTCTATACTGGCATCTTTCTGCACCTGAGAGTCTTTCGGACTGAATTATGACCTCGGATTAATTTTTTTTCCTCCAATCCTAATACACCCTTCCAGATCCGTCTATGGGTATAAGTAGAAATAGAATAATTCATTCTGCAAATTGGAGACAGTTTTTTTTCTGCAATTTACTCATATATTGTTTAAAAAGCATGTTATTGGACCTAAAGGATCTAAGGATGTATGATAATCAATAAGAGACGAATAATTTTCAAAGAAAATATGGAGTTGAGGCCCGAGGTTCTGAAGGTATGAAATTGAAGGGTCAACCCAGTCACCTTTGTCCTCTCGGTATTTACGAAATCTGGGAAAACGTCCTTTGAGAGAGATCCTTACGCTTTTAGGAGCATGTTCGCGTCAAACGGGATTATGTCACATGGTCTAGCACTCTGAACTCAAATGGCTATTATTCGTAAATTTAGTATAAAAAAAAAATCTAAGAAAATCAGAACTTGCCTGGATAATCTTCTATGGATCCTTTGCAAGACTCTGGAATCGATCCCCAGATGCGTATAAATCGCTCTATCAACTAAATGTCCTAGAGGATTACATCACCGGGTCCAACGATAGCCAAGCATGAATAGAATTATTTTCGGGATCGCAATTCCGAAAGGATCGTTGTTTGAATTCAGAATTTATGCCAGGATGACTAGAATGATTTGAATCACTTTATTCGGCGGCGAAGACAAATTTTAGGAGCTCATTATTGTCATTATTTTTGTCAATTGTATATCAACAGATGATTAGTTCGAAAATTAATGCTGCAATTTTCTCATAAGTTCCGAATCGGTAGTTATAATAATACAGCTTTTCCTGGGGTCGCGGGGATCTAGATTGATCGATCATTGTTCATATTGTTATAATTAAAAATGACACCAGCGGCAGTTTGAGCCGCAGGTCCTCTGACAATTTAATCAAACACGAAGAGGAGAAATACCTCCAGAGGGAGAGAGAAAGAGATAAAACGTAAAATAAGAGTTATGAACCGATATTGCAATTAGAAGTAGATTCGCAGGGTCACGAAGGAAGTTGGTTACGGTTTTCTTGAATTTCCAAGAATTATTCTCACCACCGCGTCGATATAAATCACGAAAGCCGTGAGATGCACGAGGTAAGGAAAAAAAATTTATTTATTACGTTATTAGCAACTCCTATCAACCACCCGCTATTCTCACGCGGTAAAATCACTTACCAATTTAGCTTCAACCTTGCGAAGAAGTATTTATACAAAATAGAAGAAATCTATAACAAGTATAAGAGAAATTCACTCCAGAAGCGACTCGGCTATGTAGTTACCGCGCAGTATACATATTGTATCTCGCGTTTTACCTCTGCAAGAATGCACTGCATATCTGTGATGTATTGTGTGAAAAACGATCCCTGAAATCATCAGCCCAATCCCTGGTTGTAATTTTTATCAATTTTTAAGAAAATCCAAAAGTTCTGCAGGTTTTATGGACAAATTGTGGTTCTTCGTAGTTTTTTTTTTATTCAGAAATATGTAGCTTCTCCTCGATATTCATGAAAAGTAATTTACAAAGTGGATTAAACTAGAAAGAATTAGAGTTTCTGTAATGAAAACTATTTTCAGATACAAGCGCTCCCTGTATCGAAGTAATTTCTACTTCAATGAATTTCTCAAAATTTCCAGGGAGATTCGAACATTGATCTTATATCTTTCTCATAAAAAAAGAAATTTCACATTCTCAAAGAAGTATCGTTGATTTCTATGGTCACTTTTATCAATGTGGGCAAAAAAAAAAAAGACAATTTCATACGGAACATTATGACTAAGAATCCTAATTTCCTTAAGAGTTTGTGGAAATGTTTAGAATTATTTTCACTAGAGTATAAGGAATATCACTACAATAAGGTTCTATATAAACTAGTCAACGGAAACTACCCAACAGCTGAGTGTATTAATAAATAAACTGAAAACAAAACAAAAACTAATCATGTAATTAGAACGACGTGTCCTTTAGAATGTATATAATCAACTGTTGTTTAAATGTTCGCAGCCAGGTTAGAAGGCGGTGTGAAAAAGAAGAAGCGAGTTCGAGTTACAATTTTTCCTAGTCCAGTTTTATTATAATTACAAGCCTTACGTAAGCGTATGTGTTTGAACACGTGTTATCATGAAATACAGCGCTATTTGTACAATTGTTTGCTCTAATGTCGCCTCTGGTGTGACCACGAGCAAAAATTCCGAGGTGACGAAACGCTCCTGGGATTTCAGAATAAAATTTATTATACACCCGTATTATTATACCGCATATATATATATGTATACTATACGGCACGCAGGTTAACAACATTCGAGATATCTCAAAGCTACTTGTCGCCTTGTCGCCGTGTCGCCAGTTGTTGTTTTCGTATAATCTTCTCCTCATCTCACTCTCTCTCTCTCTGTCTCTTTCCCCTTCCTCTTCGTATTTTCATATTTGTTCAGATTAATAATCGCCGAGCTGCTCCAATTCAGCCCTTCGCGCCTTACCTACTAAGCCCTGTGACTTGCGCAAGGGGAGCGGTTCGCTCGAATTAATCCCAAAGCAATGTTGATAACGCGCCTCAAGACTGACAATAAATGCAACATGATGCATCCCGGAGTTTGACGGGTTGCGGCCATTCAGGCTTAACCCGTATGCGTACGAAGGGTGGTGCTGGCCGAGGAGCGCTATAGGTACATTTGGATTGCATACGGTCAGGCGAAGTATTCCTTTGCAAAATCTACCAAATTCTTATCTCAGCAATAATTATCGGACAGGAATATTGTCTAGCGAGGTGTGTATCAGGCGGTGGAGTACAAGGTAGCGCTGTAAGTATATCGCATACGTCACAAACGTACATACACTAAATACCAAAGAGTCTGCAGTATAAGTGAGGTACGAGTCCAAGTATTTCTATTGCGCAATATTGACTTGGGAAATATTAGTCACGTTATATCGGTGGCCCAAGAAATCTAACAAAAGTCACACTGACGACTCTTTTCTATCGCTTTGTTAAATTTTGTTCGTAAATTCGTAGGCCGATTGGAATTCGTTATGAAATTAAGTTGATTCGGCGAACCAGTCGACTGACGAAAATTACATTCTCATCTGTAACACAGATTTTATCACTAATTATTGTTCGATCTTCTAATTGTGCAAAATCGTATGCTGCGAGATGAACTGTCGAAATTTGTCTACTTTGGACGGCAATCCGCGTGTTTATAACCCCAGAATTTCAGCCATGACGTAATCACTTTTTGATATAAAAATGATAGGCATTCATATCCATTTCTATGATTAATAGACAAGAAAAAAATGTCTGATGACGTGAGCAGATGTTTCTGAATAAATAACGTCGGCGCAAACCACGCACCTTTTTATTAACAACATATAAAGCAAACATTTGTGTCCTCATTTCGTACGAACAATATCATTTGTTTAACCGAATTTTGTCGGACCAAAGGAGTTTATACATCGTAACAGCCCAAGATTCAATTCCACCCAACGTCTGATTGCAACCAAAAAAGCGGAAATCGATTTATCCAAAATTTTCCTGAATAATCTATATCAACTGATATGATCACGAATTCATAATCTCGAAATTATGCATTCTTTGAGAAACGATTTACGATACAAACCGATCTCAGGTGAAAGAATTATTTTCCCAGTTTTAATATCTTGAATGCAAAAACGTAAAGAAATTTGGGGTAAAAATATGCCAAAATGTATTAAACATGGCTATAATTTATTAACCCGTAATAAAGTTAATTATTCAAGAACTGATCTGTTTACAGCGATTGGATGTTTAACTATTGAATATCTGAATATATTGTGTTCGATTTTTTGTGCAGAATATGAGCGAGTCGAAGACAAACGTATCATATAATATGTATTGTAAACTTGACGGAAGGATGAAATAATCAAGAAATCCAGTTTACGCTTTGCAGCGGCAAACAAGGAATCATATCCCGAAAAGTGAGAAATATTTGAGTCGACAAGGAGTTTCTCCGTGAATCAGAATCGTACAAGAAATGAAATTAATTTGTGGATATGTCTTATTCATAAAGCATTTGAAATTCGAAGAGCCTGGTTGGTATGTGGCTGGAAACAGAATCTAACACTCTCTAGTGGAGACGGAGCGAAGCTAGTAAAGCGGAGCCTGAACCCGGATGGCACATGCGCCAAGAGTTAGAGGGACCTGCCCTATCGATTGGAACGCGTGCCGGTTGCCGTCCTCGAGGCTCTTGGCGGATGGGAGCGAAAAGCACGTGTGTGAATTGCTCTGTGTGTAGGTCCTGTGGCTAGGCAACCCAACTTACATGAGATCAAGCGGAGCCAATAGGAACGACTCAAGAAGCACCCCTCAAAGGCATATCTCAATGCGCTGCCTGAGCCGAGTCTCTCAAAGAGGATTAGAAGGCCTCCAACTCGAAGAGATACCCTACACGGTCTTCCCGCAGGAATAGCTTACATGCGGATACTGGAAGGAACAATCATCCCTCTGTACCAGAATTGGATATTTTCTAAAATAAATTGTTTTTTCTTCGTCATTCATTTATTTTCCATATCCTAATCCATTTCATTCTAATTCACGTCCTATAGGTGCAAACAGAGAAGCATATTATCGATGAACATTTCTATACGAAGTCTGAACGAATCCTAAACTTTGCAAAATTCGGAGTTCGAACTATTTTTATTTTTATCGGCAAAGTTAGAAAAAATTACAATTTCTTATTGAAAAGCTACGAAGAGTTCTAGTTACTCGGTAAAAATTCTCGAAGGTCTTATTGGACTCTAGGTATAGAAATAATAGTTCGAAGAATGAATTTCTATGATACCATGAATGGAAGACACTTGTTCGATACCGCAACAATGCAACCTGAGCGATTAATTCTCTTTTGTGAAAATGTCGAAATAGAGAATGCTCTCTTCTTTTTCCGATGATTCTTCGATTATCTCGAACAAAAATGACCATTACAAAAATACGTGGACCAAAATTTGTTGGAAATAAAAAATCAACAACGAAATTATAAGCAGTACCTACCGACGTGGCTGATCTGTTCACAATTAGATGTATTCGCGGTATTTATAGTATTTACATAAATTAGCTACTGGTGACACAACTATCATCATATAATGATGATGATAAAATGAAAATGACTGACCAGGGTATAATATTCAACGGTAGAAAATTGGAATAAAAAAGTATCAAGTAAGACGTGGATCTTGCGGTTGACCTTAGGGTTACGTATATGGGTAAAAGTAATTTTCATAAATTTCGTAACGAAAGTCTCTGAATCGGGTGATAAATCCCCGAGTTCACTTTCTGTACTTTTCACCTAGTTGGCGCGACGCCAGAAGGTAGAATAAGGAGAGAGAAAGAGAGAGAGAAAAAGAAAGAAGAGTGAGATGGGGAGAAAAAAAAGAGGAAAAAAATAAAAAATAAGGTGAAAAGGAAAAAGAACCTGGCAAGGAACTTTCCCGGTATAGGTACGCTCGAGACGGCGTCCCCTTTAAGATGAGTGACGTCACGGCATCGTTTTTATATACCGTCTTGAAATAAGTTTGAAAGATAAAAAATCATATAACGGAATGATCCGACTGAACCCATAAAATGATTTCCTTTTCAAACGCGTTCTTTTTCATCAATTCGCTCAAATGTCCACTTGCTGCAGCCGAGTCTGACCTGCGCCCCTGTAACCAAAACGGTCATTCTAAATTCCCATTGGCCTGTGGCGACCATATGGGCGGACCCGCAGGGGTAGTTTTCATAATACCCTCCCTTAAAATGCCCGAGACTCGACCGCTGACTGTATAATAGAAATCGAAAATATCTCCGACTTTGTTACAGGTGCATTTATACAAGACGTCGCGACGCTTTGGGACCGCGAGTCCGCGTGACGCCCTAAAGAGCCAAGAGCTTTCCATCCCTTGCGCGGGGGTAGATTTCTCTTGTGACTCTGGACGACATGGAGGGATGAGGGTCACCCCTCGCCACCACCCCGCGAATGGCCGAGCAGGGCCGCCTAGCCGCCAAACAATCGATATATGCGCTCAAAATGGCCGCCGGCCCGCCATCCACCCCCAACCCTCAACCCCCAACCCTGAAACCCTCAAACCCTCAACCCTCGTCCTCTCATACATGTCCTCCAAGGCTCTCCAGCGCGGAGGCCTAGCTCTCGGCTGCGTGTACGCGCCTACTCCGGTTTTAGGTGTATTAGGTACAACCCAACACAAGGTACGGGGTGGTTGGATGTAGGGAATCGGGGTGTCTTCGTGTGTCGTAGGTACGCGAGGCGCGGGTATCAAGTGTAGTCAACGTAGCTCGAGGGCTTCAAGTTTAATGAATGCCGGAAAGGCTGAGGAACTTCACCTCGTATGTAGATATATTTTGTGTACATATGTATATTATACATCTGACATACAATACATGGGTGGGTATAAGGTATGAAGGCATTTACATTGGCATACGTGGCTATATTGGTAGGTATATATGCGATACATAGGCATGTATACATAAAATACACGTACATATATACATCCATATACCGGAGACGGAAGCCGCGCTTGTGCGTGAGTCAAATTCTGACGATTGGGAATTGAATCTTGGGCTGAACAAACGGAGGATCGAACGTCGTCGTCGTCTCTCTCTCTCTCTCTCTCTCTCTTGAGGAACAATGAGAAAATGGCAGCCGTGACCCGTGAATTGAAGAGCACTCGCTATCCTGCGTCAATTGTACTGTAACCACCCGCGATATTGTTACCGCGAGCATCCGGCCATGTTTTACAATTATTTTATGTCATTATTTCATACTCGTTGTATATCTACCCTATATACCTGATCCCTACCCTACGTCTTATACCTCCGGGGTAATAACACAACGACTTTTCCAACCGTCCAACTTCATTCGCTCTTCACTCAATTTTTCTTACTCTCTTCAATTCTCAGTCAAAATAACAAGACACCACTCGTGCAGACCAAACTCTACCTGGTATCGAGATACTTAACGGGAACCTGATAAACCGACCAGCCAACATACGAAGCAAAATTCCAAATAATGGGTCTGACAATGCTTTTATATTTTACAAGCAAATTTGTACATGCGTCTCATTGTCAGTTGAATCGATCAGCAACAATCGACGCTGATTATAAATCATCTTATCACCCCGTTGAATTATTTGAAGAAATGAAAATGGAAGTTCAACGTCGTACCAAAAGCTTGAAAGAAAAAAATTTGAAGGATTGCGATTAAGGTATATTGTTCATGAAGATAGGATTGGCGGGAAATAATTTGATGGTCGGATTAGTAAATTGAGGAAAAAGCGAGCCTTGGTATTAATCGGTAGTTTGAAGCATCTTAAAAATGAAGAGATTTTTCTACAGAGCTTATTAAAACATAATGGCGTTATCAGAAGGTGGAAGAAAGAGAAAGTGGAGAGCGTCGGCTTTAAGAGGGAAGTTTTCTTAAGTGTTCTTAATTAGAAGAGACCTGTTGCTTCGGAAAAAACCAGGTCACGGCCGACGCCGCTGCTTCTGCTGCTGCTGCCGCCTTCTCCATCCCAACCGACGCCAAACCACCCCAGACTTACAAGAGTCATTATTTTCTTCTTCTTATTAAGATTCCATGGAATATTTAAGAGGTTATACTTGAACCCGGCGTAGTATTTCTCGTAGTAAACGGTGAACCACGTCTTTTCTCACACAGTCTTATGACTTGAATGAACTTCCAAATATTGCTCAGCAAAAAGTCTTATACATTTACATTCGTTCTCCTTTTTTCTGTAGATATGTATATTGTATACAATGATACCGATTTCTATGTGAATTTTTAAAAAAAACTTTGGACTCTCACTGGTTACTCATGAGACGTGTTAACTTTTATCTACTTTTATCGAGAAAACATAACAATTTTCCGATAAAAAAAAACTATGAAATGTTCAAGTTTCCTCAATAAAATGTCCACTACTACAGGTTGCATAAGAATCTTGCAAGTCCCTCTCAAAGCTGCATTTGTATCACGTACACCGTGTTTTGGATTTGCGAAGGTGTAGAATTCCGTGAAAATGTACATACATACGATGCGGATATATATAAGTGTGATAAAA
Organism: Ametastegia equiseti; assembly: GCA_963989295.1. Lineage (NCBI taxonomy): Eukaryota > Metazoa > Arthropoda > Insecta > Hymenoptera > Tenthredinidae > Ametastegia > Ametastegia equiseti. Next base: position 11,398,430 of record OZ022393.1, read on the forward strand.
TTTATTCATACATGTATAAATGCATAGCACGGAGAGAAAGTGCAGTCGCACAGCTGTTTCCGCTCCAGATTTTCCAAGCTCGGTATATGATCGTGAAAAAAAAAGAAAGAAAAAAATGCAAATGCTTTCCGATACAGTACGGATGAAAATAACTAGCCTGGTATATTGTAACGGTTTTCCGTGACCTCCATCAAAAAAATTTGAATATCGATTCCTATTGAACTCGATCGAAGGGTTGAGAATTCCTTTGACGACGACAGAAGGGTTACGATTTGAATATTCAAGGGGTAACTAGGTATCTTGGAACCCCCGTCCCCATTTTTTTTTTTTATTTGTATACTTCGCCGGGGTATTGTTCGCTCGGGGAAAACCTAACACCCATTTTTAACCCCTGGGCCATTCGGCCCATTATTGACGTAATCAATGTTATTGTAAATCTATTCGATTTCATTCTTACTAATGGCGACGTACGCGTTTTCAACTTTACGCACAGTTTGCTCGCTACCAACCCAAAAATCAAATCAAATCAAATCAAATCGAGTAATATATGTGTAACAAATCCCGGATTCACAGGAAGATGGATGATCACGGCTCAAATCCAAGCTCTTTACACTCTTCCGCCCGAATCTTTTACTCCCAACCGTATCACAGAGCATTTGCATTTGCTGAATCTCGCAAATTTGAAGCATTCCGAATATTTGGATCAATTTTCGAAAACACTCTCACAGAAAAATAGTTACATTCAATTATCCAATTTACCAGTCTCATTATTCTCCTGCAATTGGCCAGAAAGAAGTGGGTGATTGTTGAAAGGAGTGGGAGTTGTGAAAATTGAAGCTGAATATTGAGGCAGAGATGACACTGATATTAGTGATAGCTGATTAATGAAAGTAAGATTCATTCGTTAAATAAGGCAATTAGATATACGCTGGTAAAATGAGAAGGTATGTGCTGAATTCTGCGATTAGTTTTTGGCGTCGGATATTAAAATGGCTGGACTTTTACACAGACGGGCGCAGATGGTGACAAAATCATAAATCAAAGAGTGTCTTTTCGAAGTTTATAGAAGAACTCGCGCATGGCAATGATTAGGGGTGAACCGCGGACTGGGTTGACTGGGTAGTCGTAAGGCCAGCCATCCTCGTCCGTCGGGTGGTGAAGAGCCCTAGAAAATAACGCGCGCTATCTCAAAATCAACCCATCGAGGGCCACTCGAAGATAAAAATCAAATTCTATACCCTGAAAGGTGCGAAAGTGGTGCGCATGGGTGACCTTATTGTTAGTCCCACTGACGTCTTAACTAAGTCCTGCACGTTCGAAATATACATACAGTACTATATGGTATAGTCGTGAAAGGGTTCGTGCCTGAGTCCAGTCCTGCGTGATTTTTGCATCTGTTACAAACGTGACCGAAAACCGTTTTTCCATCGACATTCATTCAACGCTCTACAAAAACAACCCTATCAATTTCGGCCCATCTGAATTTTCCTCACATTAAAATATCAACTCTGCATGACTAAATAAGCTTTTGAATATTTCGCAACAGAGGATCCCATCAATAATTTTTTTGTTTTGATTTTGTGATCTGAGCAAGTTGCAGGTGCAATTGAGATTCGTTTAAATTTCGAAGGAGTAAATCGTTACGGAAGTGATATAAATCTAAGCGTGATTAAAGCAACATCGTCGCGAGTAAACCTGATCCCTTGTAAACTGCCGAATTTGTCTTGATTACGTTTTGGTTTATTCCTGGAAGTTCGCCTGGTATTTCTAACCGTGGAGTAGGTATATCACTTTGGTAAAATGTTTTCCGAAAATATTCAACACACGAAGATATTATGAAGACATAATTTCCGGTTCGAGCCGCGGCTTTGCATTATGAACTCGTGGAAAATCAGCGTATCCCATCACATACTCGACAACCGAAGCCTAAAATCGTGTTTAAAAAATAATTCACCCTGACTATGGAGAAGCTTCACCTTATACCAATAGGCGACCACAATCGAACAAGGACTCGGTAAAAAGGATCGTCAAATAATAATAAAGAGCATCGAACCTGACGTCTACATAGGATAATAAATGACACGCCAGGAGCGAGTCTTCGAAAGATCATTAATTATCCTGTAACTCGCTTATACCCCCTAACGTCCACGTCCTTATAAAAGTGATATTAAAATCATCTGGTAACGTCGAAATGGTCCAGAACTATCACGATCGGCAAGACCCTAAAGTCTGGGCCCCTGCAGAGTTTCTCTCACTCTCTCTTTCTCTCCTTTTTCCTCTCCTTCCTTTTCTCTGTTTTCGCCTGGCCCAGGTATAGACTCGCGTTTTCCATACGTGCTGCCAGTGGCAGGCCCCACCTGGGCCCAATGCATAAAACGTGGGGCTGCGCAGATATTGGTGTGCGACACATATACGCATGCATTAGTGTATCCCACGTCACGCATGTTTTATATTCAGGAATATTTTAACCCTTTAGTTAGTCTTTGATTTGGCACTGTGACGGCAACAACTCAGCTCGTGGAGGTCTACGATCTGGATTTTTAGTTGACAACGACTCAAGGTAAGATTTTCATCCTTAGGTTTCGGGTTTTTACTCGATATTTGTATTCTTACTTTTCAATTATTAGACTCCTGTTTCATGTTGCCTATTATACTTGGACCTTTTGACACTTTGACACTTTGGCACTTTGAATTAAACCGAATGACGTTATCATAAGCGCAGCAATATAAACTGACAAGACAATTTCCAGGACGTGTGAGAATCCGTACATATGCGAGTCTGAAATTATAGGGTACATTTGAATTGCCAAAATTGCGAGGTTTCCGGCACGGATTTGTCAACATTTTCATTCTATTCCGAATTACAATTCCTCGAATTCCCCGGCCTCGCTATTCCGGTACGGAACCCATGAAAATTTCCAAACATTTATACCAGAGAAACTCGACGATCCCTTCGGATTGTCATTTTCATTATTCGTACTTTGAGATTGAAATCATCTATTCGGTGAATCGTTGTAATTACAAACTCATTTTAATGTTCCGAAGGCTTATTTGCCATCATTCATTTTCTGATAGTCATTAAAATGAGAAAGATTTTGAAGCATAATATAATTCTCGTTCTATTGTTAAACTATATACATTGGCAAAAGAAAAGTCTGCCGAGCGTGTTGAAGAGTTGAAGGAAAAAAATGAATAAAAATGGCGCCGGAGGGCTGATATTGCGTCGGGAATATATAAGTGGAAAGCAATAAAGTAATACGAAAACGATATTAAGCCAAGGCGCCGTCTGTAATAACCGTCTTGTAAGTTACTGCCAGGTTTCTAGCCACGATCCCGTTCAAAATGGAGGCGTTAGTTGTAAAATTTTCATTGGCATTGCTGGCCGGCGTTAAACTACCCAGAAAAATCTCTTATTACTGCATATAAAGACGTTTTATTTATTGCGAGACTTGCAGAAACTGCGCCGAGCTACACATCTATCCATATACATACCTACACCTCCCGATGTCGAAGCTTTTAGCTTCGGCTTTGCTGCTGCGAATGATAAAATTTAAGAGTTTCAAGGAAAATCTTACACCACCACAAAGCATATGACTTGATAAAACATTCGGTATACCATGCCATTTCTATACGGACAAGTTATAAAATCATTCTACATCCGTCGCCAATACAATCCTGGAATTTTATTTTGCCAACGAGAAAATAGCGCGAAACACTTACGTCAAATATGGAGAACAATTTCTCGCAAAATGCAGCGATGTATAACGATAAACCAAGGCGTCGCGACGCCCCAGAGTGGCGGCCGACGGCTCCGGGCCAAAATGGCGAACGACTATCCGCGGTATTGAAAGCTCCGTGACCCTTTTGCGAGCTTAAATACGCCGTCCGTTCGCTCTCGAGTAAATACATTAAACTAGGAAGATGTCCCGCTGGGAGGCAGTTGACCACTGGTCAGTTTTACTTGACCGTGAATAATTTCATTGGCCGACGTGTAATGAGAGAGAAGTAAACGCGTTCAATCATACGGAAAATTTCATTAGAGAACAATGGTGGAAATACTCCATCGCGATCCCAGGATTCAAAGTATAGAAACCGAATGAGTCCAGAAACGAAGCAAATAATTCGTTGACTTGGTTAATCTGGATTTTTCATCAAAAATTGTTTCTTCTTTACGTTCAATTTATACATCTTATGAATTTCTGCGGTCGAATTAGTCGGTCAATCCTGATGGGAAGTTCCAATTCTCATATTGAGTCGCTTCCCAGATCATCGCGTTTTACTTTTACATTCATTTTCATAGTTAATAACCAGACAGTTAATCTTTATAGCACATTGCCAATTTTTCATCGCCAGGGTACGAGCTATGATCCTATAAAGTTTTCATCTTCTTCATTCAGCCATTTTCCAAAATATCGGGTTTTTTGTGCTGTTAGCTGAAGGGTCGGAAAATATCGTAGATTTCTTGAATTCGCAAAAGGCATTTTGACGCAAAGCGATACTTTTCTATATCTCTCACGTTGATGAAAGATAGAATCAAGAAAAAAAAAGAGTAAGATATGTGAAAATTGTACATATTTTGTGATAAAATCTACTCAAGCATGACGTTTCTTGGACGTATTATTAAGGTTGTATAAGAAAAAACAGTGCTTTCATAAACGAGAACTTTAAGAGCCGATAAATTATCATTAACCCTTACGTTCAGGACGCGTGCCACAGGGAGGAGTGATCCAACCGCGTCCGGGTCGGACGGGTCGAGCAAGAACCGAAAAATCCGGTTCGCCGGTCAACCAGGGGTCATCCTGGCCCGTGCCCTGACTAGGTGCCGGGTCGAGGGTCAGTCCAAACAACCACTCTCGGGTCAGGCCCACTGCTGCGCGTGGTTCTTTGATTTATGAGCTACTTTCCGCGTGAGGAACGACGCTTTAATTTGTTCCTAGTTCAAAAAGTTGCCTTCCATATAGGCACGTAGGTATAGGTAAGCATACATAATATGCATAAGCAATACGCAGGTTGCTCGGAGCAGACGTGTGATTTCAGATTAAGGTAGCAATATCATTGGATCTTATTTACCGACGATATCCTCATCCAATTTTATCATTAATATATGAATTAGTTGATAGTGGGCTCGTTCAAGTGGCAGTAAAACGTTGGTGTCAAGGCGGGGCATATACACGCCGTTGGAGACAACGCCTTAATTAAAACGGCCCATGTACATACATGTGCCTTGAGAATTGCGGTATATGTTACCAGCTCGTGCGTGGAGAACATTTGTTGATAAAAGCTCCGGTACAGCAGAAATACCGAAGAAACTGATAGTCAGATAAATAAGGAGAGGACATGAAAGATATCTAATAGATATAACGCAAACGCGTAAAGTCAGTGTTGATTATTGCGAAAATGTAAGAATAAATTTTAAGTCGACATAAAATGGCATCAGCTACCTCAACCCGGTTCCGGGACCGGTACCAACCAACGGAGGCAGCCCAACCAACTGCTCAAGACGCTAAGTCGCTGGCAAGCAATTCAAAGTCTCTATACCGCGTACCAACGGTACCATACATATATAAAGTAGGAATACCCTACCTCTACGTACGTACGTACGTACATAGGTATATCTACCTATCCCTGTACAGTATACGTCAAGCCAGCAGAAACCCAGATCCTTAGACGGCTCGTGTATTCGGAACGAAGTAAAGGGACCAAGAAGTGTACCGTATATAGATACACCTACCTATACGAGTACAATTCTGGCATATACATATATGCTTATATGTGTGTAAAAGCGACATAGGTGCGAGTTCAGTATGAACGTGTGAGTATCGCGGTGGTGTACCTCGCGCCCGTACCTTACGCCACGTATTTATATATCAACGGGGAGGATATACGGGAGGGTGGTTTTCGCATGCCCAGCCCCCGCGGTCCTCTTCGAGGTAGGGAAAGCCCTAAGATTCTCGCGAGGTATGAACAAAGCTTTGTCAAACTTGAAGGTATAGAATAGAAAATTTCTTCATCATTTTGGAAAGGATACGATCGACGTATACACCAAAAGCGATTCTCCTGTATAGCATTTTGGTTTTGGATATTAGAGGGAAGAAGTATAGGCGAGAATTGATATATAGGATGGTTGGGTTTATATATACCGGCATCAACATGGCAGGTCTTATACCCTTCGCGAGCACGGACGTAACTTGGAAACTGCTTCGCTGGGTATAGTCCTTATTGACTGGCAGTGTCGGGCTGCGGGGGATATAAGGCCCTTCCCACCCAAACGCCATCCTCCAGTCTCTAAGGTTGCCTAGGCAACTTCAAATTAATTTCAAACATAGAAGGAAACAATACTTGGGCTCCATGGGTAGCGAACGGAAACCCTAGTGAGGAACCGCATATATACCTTATACCGTTAGGGTAGAAACAGACCACGTGGGCTAATTATTTTCGAATAATAATTACCGCCCTGTATTTAAACGAGGTCGTTCTATTGCCCGAAATAACTAGACGTGCAAATGAAGGACTCCCTCTCCATCTCTCTCTCTCTCTAGCTTCATTCCTTATTCCGCGATCTGCGAACATTATTGCGGGAGTATTCAAGTCCACATAGAAATTTATGATAATCAAGTACTTTGACATTTCCGTCTTCGTGTATTCCGAACACTCAGAGAAGCATTGAGGTGGCGATGGGTCCAGTATCATCAATTGTTTGCCATTTTTAACGGATCAAATCATCATAAAGATGGACATGCACATGAAACTCCATAAGCCATAAGTGGAAGGCATATGCCATAGCACATGCACATTACTTCCCAAATACCATCCGTAGTGTATCTATAGCTACGACATCTTCATTCTGCTTACTTATATTCTTATGGAGTTTCATGTGCTTTTTTCTTAAGCCATAAGCAGAATGCAGAAGTCATAGATAAAAATACATCATCAATGATACTTGGCTTATGGCTTATGGAGTTTGATGTGCTTCGGCCGTAATTCAATGAAAAAATTGACGATTTAGATTCGTGGCGGCGAAGTGTTTTCAGGTTACGAAGTCACCCTGTAATGTATATGTATTTGTTAGGTCTTTCACTTGGGTTCTGGTACTTGCAGCTAAGCTGGAGTAAGTTGAATAGGAATTTATATACGGGATAGCGAAACGGTATGAGAAAAAGTTTTGATTTTTTTTTTTTTTCGAGATCAAAGGTCATGTGACTGAAGGACCGAGATATTTCGAAGGAACATTTTAGCCACTAGGATAGGAAATCCCCTCTTGGCAAGCCCAGATGGTAACCATGACGACCAACGAAACCACGTGACGTCACCACCCACCATTCCTGAAACAAATGAAGCCCGCGCGGCGCGGTGCGGCTCGGCTCGACTCGACTCGCGGGTTCTCCTTTCGAGAGATCCTACGGTCTGTTTTACGTATGTATGCACGTGTATAGATATATGTATATATACGTATACATACATACGTATATATATCTGCGCGGTGTTCCGTTCGCCGGGAAAGGACCGCCACCCGCGCCTTGTCCCCGAGCTAGGGGGGTGAACTCTGGGAAACTATTGCGTCTTGTGTCGCTTCTTGTGTTGCCATCAATGTACTTGTATATGTATATATACTTAGATACATACATACATATATGTATACGTACACGTACGTCGACCACCGTTATACATTTTCATTTTAGTAGTAGGTTATACCGGGACGTTCGCAAGCTTCGCGTAGGTGTAATGGTAAGACGTTTCAGTTAGGGAGAAATATGGACAGGTTCGAGATGAGAGCATCTCGCTTGGTTCCCTCCCGCTATGTTCCCTATAGCAATTTTGTCTCGCCACACGACTTCCTTCACCAGCCCCTGCAGAAGCAGCCAGCAGCAGCAGCCCCTTCCGCACCGTACCAACATCCACATCCTGAGGAGCGGAATTCAATTTCTTAGTTATACCTCCTCGGTTCACTAAGTCCGATTTCTTTTCCAAAATGATCGCTGTCTCAAAATCCTGGGGCTTTTATGTCTACACTGCCGTTATAAACAAGAGTCTCTACATATACATGCAGTATGTGTACCATGCCGTTCAATTCTACGATCTGTTATTTTATCTTCACATACGCAATAACCAGGGCTTCTTATTGCTCGGGTGACAATTGGAGATCGTATACAAGGTTTCCTTGTTTCGAATGCCTACGTACGTGATACTCGGTATCAAGTTGAGGTGATATAGCAGAGATCACTTTCAACTTAACCTAGCTAACATAAAATACCTGAGTTTTACTGGAATCATATCAGTATTTTTGACGAAGTGACGTATACTTAGTCACTTTTTGCCAAAAAAAAAAACTGAATTTATTCTCAGAATGTTCATTCAGATCGGTTGGGTAGTCGTCGAGAAAGTACGATTTCGGTTTTCGAGGTGACAGAAATTGGTAATAATGGAATTTCGAACAGACTCCCATATCGCTTTTAGGTGCTACGTTCGGAATTCCATCATTACCAATTGTGTTCACCTCGAAAACGCGATTCGTAGTTTCTTCCAAACTATACAACCTATCGGAATGAAACTTAAAAGATTAATACTTCACTGCGGCAGAAACTGGTCAAGTATTTTACGGTTTCGAAAAAACTAATAGAATTCCAGTCAGATTCATAATTCTTATGTTAGCTAGGTTAGATTCAACGCCACTTGTACCATGTAGCCCTAAGTATATCGGGTTGTAGGAACATATTATGAAGAAAGAATTAACGGAAATGAAAAAAGATACTCGGTGAGAAAAAAAAGATAGAAAAAAAGATGGTGTAGGATATGGTGGATGTTGTCATTTGGGGTAGATACGACTCGTATTATCCTCTCAAATTGGTTATTTTCGGTAAATACTATTTTGAAAAGCCAATAATGCTGTTTTTTCCCATTGTACACCGTTACCCCGAAGTTTTTTTTTTTTATTTCATCTCTCTTTCTTTCTCTTTCATAATTTTTTTTTTCACCCTCTGCTCGTACTTTCTACCCTTCCGACAAACGTAATCCCGAAAACGACACAGGTGAAGCTTTTTCAAAAAATCACCCCGATTCGCGTCAAAAGGCTTATGGGATGCTGGATATACCTGCCACTCCCTACTCTCGCTATATATGCGAATCCCTTTCTGCCTATATACCTTCATCTGTCAAAAGAGGGGAAATATAATACTATGTGCACCCAGCACTGGCAGGTAAAAATAACCAAAGTCTACTTTCGAGTGACACCGAGTGTATACTCAAAAAACAGTTACGATCTGATCATCGCGACGCGGTACGGTGGATAGTTGATTCTTCTTTTTTTTTTTCTCCCCATCTCTTTTTTTCTCTCTCTCTCTCTATCAATTCTAGTTTTTGTTTAAATTGACTCGTAGTACTACAAGTGAGAGGAGAGAACATAATACAGAAAGAGAGTTTCAAATCTTTTTAAAATATAGTCTCTAAGCCATAAGGAGTTTTGCGGGTAGAATGCGTATAATATATATAGGAAAAGAGACGTAGGTACGCGACGAAAGAGAATTTGAATGTAAAGTACGAGGAAACAAAAACAGAACCACGAAGAACAACGAGAAAAAAAAAAAAATGAAAAATGAAATAAAATAAAAAGAAAAGTTGGCAAAGTTTTAACTCTTTCGCGCGGTACCGCAAGGCACGCGGGGGGTAACGGCGAACGACGTTCTCCTTAAAGTGGGGAGCCGCGGAACGGGACGCCTTTTAAAAAGGAACAAAAGAACGTCGACACGTCTTAAACGAACGCGCTACTTGTTGCTTAGGGGCGTGTTACTCAGCGGAGGGAAAAAAAAAAAAGTAAAAAATAAAAGGAGAAGAATGAAAGAGAAAACAAGAAAAAGAAAAAATACAAAAAAAAAAAAAAAAAAAATGAGGCGAAGAACTGTTTCTCTTTTGTTTTTATCGTCAGATTACCGGCTTAGGGGGCGGAAATTGCAATTAAAAATATAGTTCAAGGTTCGAAACTCGCGCGGGAAAAAAGTTTCCTTCCGATTATACAAGAGAAGACTCTTGCGGTAGGTAGGTAGGTACTCGTCATCTCTTTCTTTCTCTTTTTCGTTATTTCTTTCTTTTTATCTCTCTTTGCAGAAGGTTGGGTTATACATAGACGCTATAGGTACGAAACGACGAGGAGTCAAGCGTCGTGTCGCGTATAGCGTCGGGACGCTGTGCACAGGAAGCCGAGTGAGCAAAGTGACTGAGTGAACGCAGAAATTCTAAAGAGCAGTCCTTAAAGGGAGAGAACCGTATAACGAGGAATAATATAATTGTCAAGTTGGCGTGGGCCGGTAGAACCCGGTTTCTTTCTTTATATACCGAAGATATGAAGCAATTGCGGGTTTTTCTACCTATACACGTATATACAATCTACATATATATACATACGCGGTGTATAGATATATGAATGAGAAAATCGGCGAGTTGATGTGAGTAAAACGAAACCGAGCGAAGCGTGCGTGATTTCCGAGTGAGTTTTTCGTTGTATATGTATATATATGTATATAAAACGTACATTTTCTTTACTTTTTTATATATATTATTCTTATTTCGGATAGCATCGGCCAACATCAGTAATAAAGGGAGGAAATAAAGGAGGGTCGGAGACGAACACCGACGAGGGAATGAAAACGATAATGCAGATCCGAGTATAAAAAGGGAAAGGAACGCTTCGATGCATCGGGATATGAATTTATAATTTTCACGCAACACGTGACAGAGTTTTCTATTGAATCTCCGATGCTCGCCTCGTATAAATCAAAATCAGTCGCATTGTTGAAAAGAGCTAGAGGGAGAAAGAGAGAAGAGAAGAGAAAAAAAAAAAAAAAAAACAACATAGAAAAAGAAAGAAAATGCGACCGAAGCCAACAAAACGCCTGGGCGCAGGTATAAACTTTGGATGGATATATATACATATAGACACAGGGAGAAACACCGAACACGTACGGTATACGGTATCGGGTTGGCTCCAGCAGCCGAGGCAACATATATACATATGTATGTTGGCTTACGGTACAATGTATTCAAATTGCAAAAAGAAAGAAAAAAAAAAGGGTTCAGCGTACGGTATGATGGGTTAAAAATGCGACAGACTGGTTAACGAAGCGCGGTGGTCCATTCAATATTTCAATGGGATGCTGGCCCGATATATACCGTGCACGCTAACTAGATGGATAACCGTAGCCACGCATATGTTCGTCTCATATAAAAAAGATGGAGATGAAAAAAAAAATGTATATATATACCGTGAGAGAGAGAGATAGAGAGAGATAAATAAATTCTCTTTACTCTGAAGTCGGATACAAAAATCTGGTAACTTGACTTTATACATATATATATATATCAATAACTGTATACTCACCACTAGTCTATTCACGACCGCATGTACATCGCTGTACCCCTCAGAATTTTTACCGAGATAAATTATATCTAACAAAACCAGGTCCTCAATATTCACACTGTATCTTCCATCTTTTTTATGTTTTCGTTATTTTTATTTTTTTTATTTTCTTTATATTTGTGCACTTTTCAACCGATTTAACGTTAATAGTCTTTTATATTGTATCTGCATGACTAATTACACAACTTTGATTTCGCAAGCTTTTTTATTCCAATGTAGAACGGGGGGTCTATACCATATGTATTTTAGTACGCTCGAATGTATACGCTGTTGGAAATTGTTTGGAAATTAGGTACGAAATTCACAAATCCCAGTAATCAAAATGGAAATTTATCATCGAACGATTCAAATTTCATACTTTTGTTGTGTGCTGATTTTCCAATAGTCATCTGTTTGTATGTTTACATCTTCCTATTGAATTGACAGGATTGTCATTGGAAATCAAGAACACATGCTTTTGTGTTTCAATTACCCTATTTGAAATTTATAGGAATGAGTTCAAAAAATTCGATGTATCCTATGAATTGAAATCCCACAATTTTCTCGAATTTCAAATGGGAATCTGTTGAATCTCAGATATTATTGTTAGATGTGAAAAATTTCATATGATTACTGATTTTTTAAAAATCGAATTCAATTTTCAATTTTCAATAATCGAAATAGTCAAATTTCAATATATTTCTATTACATCGAAACATGAATCTTGAATGGTATGCCTGAACATTTCTAAATCGTATACAGAAACGGATAGGTAGGTATGCATATACGTGCATGAGGGTTTGATATTTTCTGATCGAATGACACGAGAGGGTTGGATCCGGTGAAAGACTTCAGGGGCAGCTAAAATCTGAGAAGAAAACGGGGCACATCTTCGGAAAGGGTTGCGAGTTCGCAGTTCAGTGAGGCACGGGGTCTTGGGAAAGGGTTACATCCGAGGCAGGTCCATTGTCAAAAGACGGGGCCGGTAGTAAAGTAGGTAATTCTACGTCCACGAGGACAACAAAAAAAAAAAAAGAAAAAACCGTCATCTCAAATTTCGAACCCTTTCGAACCGATCCTTTATTTGTTATTAGGAGGATACGTGCTCCCGCAGTCCTATACGTTCGTATTGCGGTTCCGTGCATCGGGATGCAGTATAAGGGACGCCAGGACGCCGTGGCGTCGCCTTCCTTATATTCGTCGATCGGCTGAATCCGAATATCAGTTATTGACGGGGTCCTATGTGGCACGTCTAGGTCCGTGGGAATCACCCTACCGATCATTGCCTCAGGGCAAATTTTGAATAAATCAATTTTTATTCTCTTCAAATACCCTCGGCCGTTACATACCTATGACTCGGCTCATGTTCTCGATCGGACGTTAGAATAGTTTTCTAGGCGTCACGGTTATGAATTATATCCACAATATAAGAATTCGAATATAAAGAGAAAAATAAACGAAAAGTTACGGAGGGGTGGGATCAAAAAGAGCATAGATAATAGAATTGAAATTTTTTGGAAAAACTAAACGTTCCTCCCACTTGAATTACTTGTCCCGATTCCCCGATTTTTTGGATTATTTGTCCATCAAGTTGATCGAAATCAAGAAATTTGTATCCGCTATAAATTTTGTCTTGTTTATTTTTCTCAACATTATATCTGTGAAGCAAACGTGTGTTGCCGAAAAAACGCGCTAGTGTCAGAAAATCAATTGCAATATAAATGAAAAATCATGATCGCCCGTACGCTTTCATTTGTAACGGAAATCATCGAAATGGACAAACGGCGTAAAATTTTGGTCTCTGTCTTGTTTGGAAAAATTTGACGAAAACTCAATTAAACAGGAAATATATTTTTGTTTCGATATTTTTGCCAGGACTTAAGTTATTGAACAAATCCTTCGTCATGATGCGATTATCGGCTGACTGGTACAGCGGTGTTTCCATAAAAATTGGATTGTCAAAGTATAATTTGTACAAATTATAATTCAACGAGATCCGCGGCATAAAGTGAGATTATCTCACAATTCTGTATAATACTTGAGAGCTTTCTCAGGGAGGAGGGTGTCGCTTTCACCGACTCATTTCTTCATAACGTTTCCTGTCTCGGATTCATCCTCCCACCGCCTTCCCGATAGCGTATTCCTGACCTTGAGCAAGGTAAAAAAGTTTAACTCATCGTAAAAGAAAAAAAAAAAAAGGCGAGGGTTAATGAACTCGCGAAATTGTTGTCAGAGCTGGAGAGAGATGGAGATAGAAATAAAGAGGTCATGGAGCAAGGGAGTATAACGACGCCAATGGGGGTAGGAAAAACGATGAAGAAGAGTAACGGGTAGGGAGGCAAAGAGGGAGTAAGGGAGGAAAATAGGGTGGCAGAGATGGCTGGGGTACTCTTCGTTCGGAAATAAAGATACCTACAAATAAGCTTCTAAAGTTCGTTAACCTAAAGACCGTGCCGCGAGTACGACCCTGGCCCAGAAACAAAAGCGAAGTGGCTTGTGAATAATTCAACGTTCTGAAATGAGGAAAGAATTCCACGGAAAACTTTCCCTTAAGAATTTCACCTTCCCTCTTATATTCACCTTCTTATATATATCTCGCCACGTGGAAATCTCCGAGCGTGACTACACGCCAATTTTAACCAACAAACATCATTTTCTTATCAATTCTTTATCTTATGCCATGCAATCCGATTCTGAAAATAAATGGACATTTTTCTACTTTATTGGAAAAAGGACTAACTCAACTACCTAAATCAATCTAGTCGAACCAAATTGTCGAATTATCACGTGCTTGAAGTTCCGGCAGTAATGATTTGCCCTCATCAGAGACTTAGGCTAATTAATGCCCATAGTGCAGAATTTTCCTGTTTCCATGTCAAAACGCTAATAGGATAGACTGCTGTTTTCTTATCCTTTGAGTCCGCTATAACCAAGACCAAGAGGGCAGTAGTCCATCCTGTTAGCATTTTGACAAGAAAACAGCCGGATTCCGCACTGGCATTAATTCGCCTGTAAGCCTCTGATGGGGGTAAAACATCCAAGAGATGGCAAAACTGGGAAGAGATCAAATACCACATTCATCAATTTGGCTAGATCAAATTGATTCAGTCCTTGTTCCATTAATAATTCCACAATGAAGAATTTTTTAGGTGAAAAAACTCGATGAACAATTATCGTGAAAATGGAATCGTTCGGTAATAAATGAAACTTGACTTTTCGATCGTTTGATCATATTCCCTTGAAGGTAAAGAATTTCCCTCTTTTTATTTTTATTTTTATTTTTTCCTCCTCATTTTCCCCCACCGAATTTTCGACACCGTCTTCTCTAGTATGGTAGGCGTTTGCGTGCGGGTTGCAGGCGCTTGTAGACGTTGAGGCGCCGTCGAGTCTCAGTTTCTGCCTCTTAATTTAATAGCCATGAAACTTTTACGACATTTTAAAACAGAGCACTCGGATGCCCAAGACCTACCGCAAACTTGGTAGGGAGCAGAAAAGGGGTTTCATTTCAGAGAGAGAGAGAGAAGGAGAGAGAAAGAGAGGAAAAGAAGAACGAAGGGGGAAGGTGGGGGGAAAAGGGGCACGTGCTTTGTCGAAACAAAAGAACGCGGGGGCAAATTACGGATTCAAACGGGTCTCTTTTGTCTTTTCATGTTTATTTCTTTGTTTTTCCGCAGTGCCCATTGTTTTAACTGGGAAGCCGTTGGCTTTGTAGGGAACTCCGGTATTGTTTCTATACTGACCGTTTTTTTTATTATTTGACGCATAGCCAACGGTCCTGCACAGAAGAGAGAAAAAAAAAAGAAATGAAAAATCGTGGTAATAATAATAATAATGGTAAAAATAGAAAAGAGAAGAAAAAAAAAGAATGGAAAACAGAAGAGAATTGGGAAAAAAAAAAAGAAATCGGTCGGGTGTCGATCGTAACGGGAAGTAATTCCCGGTGACGTTCGTGGGACGCGAGACTCGCGGCGGTTTCGATGAAAAGAAATAAATAAATAAATAAATAAATAAATAAATAAAAATGAAAGTAAAAGTTAAATAAAACGGAACTTGGGAGAACCCCTCGCAACAATTTCTAACCCCTGGAAGTTACAGTGTAAACGGAACTCTGCGGTTGATGTGAAATCGACGTTTTTCTCCACGGTTTTCGAATACGCGGAGGTAAACTAAGTATGGCTGGAAATACAAAAGTTGGAACCATCATGGCTTTGGGAATCCGAAAGCCGTTATACGTGCGGGGCAGGATTGTAATTCTCAGTTTCAAAAGCTGCAGAAGGTTAAAATTCCGAATTTTTACACTATCGCCTCACAGTTTTGCGAAAAATTATTTCCCCAAGAGTCTACGAAGCCAATTTGAAAAACTCCGAATGGGAAAACACCAAATGTTTAAAATTCCAAAAGCTAGAGATCCGAAAGGCAAAAACTCTGAATCTCGGCGAATTCGCGTAATGCAATATCGTTTATTTGAAATCTTTGTCATGAGCTTCCCTTGAATTTTGCGGATTTTTGGACCTTCTGCAAGTGTTGAACTTTCGGATCTTTGAGCTGTCTGCATTTCGAGGTTTCGGAATTTAAGCAACTTCTGAACTCTAACGTTTCTAGAAATTCAGAATCGCTTCTCAAATCAATTCGGAATTTTGACCTTTCCGAACTTTTGGAATTTGGAACCGCAATCCCGTCTCGTAAATGCATATATGTTAATATGTAAATCGCATGTTCTTATACCAATGTAGGTATATGTATCCAGTGGGCAAGAGACATATTATCCGATTCGTGAGACACTCACCTATAGTGTTGGATGCGCTCGGTAATTCGGTAAATATTTGATGAAACGACATGCACGATATGGAACTCGCGAGCGGATTATGGAAAGTAGAACAGTCGGTAAAAGTTTGATGGTGAATAACTCGCGGTCGGAACTGCACCGCCGCACTTTCTGTCGTTACGAGGTTATAGGTACAAACCATGCAACGTCCACGATTATTATACCTGCTGCAGCAACTATTCCCATTCACCCCTGTAAACAATTACAGTTTTATTCTCAAACATTGAATAACAACCAAATACCATCTCGTTCTCATTATTTATCGACGAAGAAATCAGAAAATGAACGACAGCTGACGTCATTGATAGAAAATTTCAGAAATGAGGTTGATTTTTCTCGTTCGATATTAAATATTCGTCTGAATTCCTGAGCTGGCTGTCGAATTATCGTGGCTGTAAAAAATAAGGGATGTTCAAGTTGGGTGAAAGATGTTTTATTCCATTTATCAAGCATAAAAAATTCATAAACCAGGTGGTAAGCGAGGGCTTTTGTTTCGTGTATATAAAGCGCGGCCACTCGAAACGAAGTCGAATAATTAAAAAGACGCGTGAGACGAGTCGCGTTTCCTTGAAAAAAAAAATGAAAATAAAAATTTCGCCTCTTTGATTATAATCGTTATTATATCTCAGCGTTCCAAACGAGTATTTAAGAATGAAAAGGAAAGTAAAAAAAAAAAAAGGTGAAAACCTTATGTAAAGTGGTATGAATAGGGGGGTGGGTGATATTAATTCGCGAAAACCCACCCGTTAGAATTTTCTTACCGTAAAGAACGTCGAGGAATCCCGGGATGCCTTATATATTCTAAGGCGGTTTTCAATTTTCGATGAATTTCACCGAATTCGGTAACACTGTTTGGGGTACTTGGTTTCTTCCATCCCTTAGCCTAGGGGATGCGGGAGGCACGAGGACGCTCCAGGTGGTTACAGGGGGTTAAGACACCGTGTGTGGGAGGAGGCGTGGCCTCTAGGTAGCCGTTGGCCAATCAGCTGCCTCGCTGGCCACCCCCAACCCCCGTCAAGCGGTCCACAACCCGCGATTCTCCCTGCATACATATTGATCTCGTGGTCGCGGCGGGACCTGCCACTCGCTCGCTCCTCTCTCTCTCTCTCTCTGTCTTTCTCTCTCCCTCTCCCCCTCTTTCTCTTTCTCTTTCTGCTTCGCCCTCTCGCAACCCCCTGTAGCCCTCCGCCGCTGCAGGGGATGTTTCTACGTATGACTCCGACTCTCGACTGGGTGGCGTAAGGTCGTATCTGACCACCGCGTCAAACGTTGAAATTCTAGACGTATACCTACGGTCCTTTGTTTTTCACCTTTTATTTGAGTTGAGTCGCGAGTCAAGCCTTCCCATTCCACCTGGAGCCAGATGAGGATGAGGATGAGGATGAGAATGCGAGGATGGGGAGGGTGTTGATAGGCGGTATATAGAGCAGGAGAGCTAGCAAGCTTTGGAAGAAAAAGAGCGAGAAAAGAAAAAAAAAAAAAAAAAAAGAAAGAGAGTAAAAGGGAGTTTCCCTAGAAAGGGTGTAAAATTGTGAGCGCGGCAGAATTTAACTGACGCGAAACAGGGCCGTTGGTCGTAAATCAAAGGCGTGTTCAGGCGATAACAATTATTTTCCTCGTTCTTTGGATAAAATGAGACCGAATCCACGCGGGGCAAGGGAAGGCTATTTTTTTCTCACTCTCCCACGTACCATTTGCCGTACGTATGTACATACAACGTCTACATACAAATAATGTACCTATGATATACCTATACAGACGTATTGATTTGGGAACAGTAAATTTGGAGGAAACTGGCGGTTTGTACCGCACACACGTACATACATACCTGTACCTGTATGAAAAGGATTTTGAAAACTGTACCAGCTTCGGAGGTGACAGAGTTCCGAAAGGTCAAAATTGCGAATTTGAGACGCGATTCTGAGTTTCTAGAAACGTTGGAGTTCAGAACTTGCAAATTCGAAAGGTCGAAACATATGAGCTCAAAGATCCAAAAGTGAAAAATTTAGTAAGTCCAAAAATCAGCAAATTCATGCTCATGACTGCATCTCGCGAATTCCGAGATTCGGAGTTCTGGTCTTTCGGATCTTTAGCATTCGGAATTTTGAACCTTTGGTCTTTTTCGATTCAGAATTTTTCAAATTCGCTTCGTAGACTTTCGGGGAAATAATCATTCTAAAAACTCCGAGTCGGTATAGTAGAAAAATTCTCAATTTTGACTTTCGCAGCTTTTAGAATTCGGAATTTTAATCCCGCCCCCTACGTAGAAACAAGAAATATGGGGCGAGCTTTGAAATAATTCACCCATTGAGAATAGTTCATTATTTCTTCCGGGGATCAAAGAAGCGTTCAAATCCGAGTCCTCGAGTACTTACACTAGTGACAAGGATTTATAATATCTGGACCGCACCGTTCTATGGAGAAAAAAATCTAAATTGTCCTTCAAAATTACCCCAACACCCGTACTCCGGAGATAATTCAATGACGCTACCTTCTGCCCAGTTTTCAACCCCAAAACTTGAGTGGTAAACATTTTTCTATACATCTCGCTTACAATTAGCTTCCTTCCTAATCGTCTCGGTTACACGGAGAGAATTTTATGATAACCACTGTCATATTATTATAGTACGATTGACTTATTGCGGGTTCTGAGACCTGGAACTATACCTATGGTAGCGCTTGCTGGAAGTATGGCAACCGTTCTCATAATTGTGGCAAGCGTTACCATACGTATAGTTCCAGGTCTCAGAACCCGCAATAAGTCAATCGTATTATACCGAATATGACAGTGGTTCACATAAAATTCTCTCCGTGTACTTGTAAATACCTCGACACGGAAACAGGCACATTTATACTTTCGGGAGAAACGTGGGGAACGGCTTGAATATAAGAGAAAAAAAACGTTCGAACGTGGGTTGTGTCGCATGTACACCTAACCTATACGTATGTATGATATGCGAAAAAACAATCGTCTGCATCCCAGGGAGGAACCCACCCTCCCCATTCCCCAACCCCCAACCCCCAACCCCCGTTAACCGTATGGAAATTTCACCCTGCTGAATATGTATGTCGCGTGCGTTACGCAGCTAGCTCGTTACGCACGACCTTCCAACATTGGAAGAAAATGTCATATATATATATAGTATATATACATATATATATATATAGAAATGTACGTACATATTCTTACATGTTATCTAAGCAGACGTATTACATACCTATACGTAAAGACACATTGGTATATATGGGGCATAGTCACACCACGTCGACTTGCCACTTGCAGTAAATTTGGTTACCGAAGGCCATCGCGCCGCCCGATAGTACAAGGGAATAGTACGTGGAAAAAGATACAAAAAGAGAAAAAAACTAAGAGGAATAAAAAAACGCTGCCTAGACAAATATACATACCTACATATATAGCTATATGCATATAGAATAACTTGTGCAGCGGCTCAGACAAGGGATTATTGATTAGAGAATTTTGTTTACGGCATCCTCCGAAATTGGTCACGAAGTTTTTATTGGCTTGAAGTTTTTTGGGGTTCGTCACGATGAATTGGTTTTTTTTTTTTTTTTTTTGGTTTTTTAAGTTATATTTCTGCGGATTTTTTTACATCTCGTCATCTTACCTCGATTGAATATTATTTCACAGTTTATTACACATCCATTCGTGTAGTTTTATGTCAATTTTTTGAAACGATATAATTTTTTAAACCCTTGAAAATGGCCGTTTGAAAAAATTGCGATAACTCAAGAAATTCAGAGAGTCCGAACTTTTAGAAACATTTTATGCCGAGCAAAAAAACGATCTTAGATTGCAAAAAAAAAATTTTCTATTACAAAAGCCCGGAAGTATTTTTCTCTCAATTACCAATATCACTTGTTATCAAAACTTGGAATTCAATGTCGACTCAAAAAAAACGGAAAAAAGTGTATACCGTGTGTCACACCTATAGTTAACAGCGAATATAAAATCGAGAAGAAATCTAGTGTAGCGAAAAAGTTTACGATCAAATCGTATAGCATGGTACTTACGTGTATATAACATTCCACACGTATACAGAATCTGTAAAGTAAAACTTTGGCCACGCTCGTATGGAGAAATATACGTAGGTATGTGTTTCAAATGTATGTACACATAGATATAGAGATACATACCTCGAAGATTTGTAGTGAGAAAAAGTGAGAACCATAACATAGGCGAACGAATCTAGGTGCGTATATAACCAGCTGGTGCACGTGGAGCAAAAGAAGGTAAGGTCGGGGAATACCCGCTTGGAGATTTTCATTCATAATTAGAGAAAAAAAAAACAGAGGAGTAGATACATAAATATATACATGTATATATATTTGCGTGTGTATGTGTTTATAGGCGACTACCTACACCGAGGTGTAGTACTACGCGGCGTAGTAAGAAGAAAGAATGAATGAAGAAAGTGGCGGAGGTCTGGAGTGGGGGATTACTCAATGAATAAAAGCGGCAAGACGCCGTTGGTGGGGGAGGGGGAGGGCAGGGGAATCTTAAAGACTTTCGCCATTCTGTTAATTTTCTTCTTAAAGTGGGTTAAATTATTTTATGAGTTCCTTCTCGCCCGCTTCGCCGAGTCTTTCCTTCTTGCCATGCCGGCGTAGAGGTACTCCACCACCGTTATACATACCTATATACATCTATATGTTTTACCCAAATATATACACTTATATATCTGTGTCTGTGTCATACGTATATATATATATACGTCTACCAACATCTGAACTTTGTCCCCGACAGGAATTTCCATATTTTCTTTTCCGCGCACAGTCTTTTCTCTCCTCCTGCGGAAAGGCCGGAATAAGGGAGCGCTGTATAAAGTGGAAAGGGCGGGAGTATAGGAATGAAAAAAAAAAAAAGAAAAATAGAAGAATAAGATGTAGAATAAGAATAAGAAGAGGGGTAGGATTTGCCAAGCAATTGTTATCGCGGTGTACTTTCAATTAGCTTCCTCAGGCGTTTAATGGTTGTCGCCTATTTGCTGCGCGGGAGAAGATTTCTTTGAAAGTGAACGGCACCTGGATAACCTCAGATTCCAACGAGTCACCGAGCGACCTTATACTCTCATTTTATTAGTGTATTACTTTTATTTACCTCCTTTTATTCCCTAGTCTTGGTAAATTGCCACAAATCTCATACCTCCTTCCCTCCATATATATACCTACTTCTCCGGAATTTGTACAAACTTGAAATTTATCCAATTGTATGAAGATCAACTTCCGTAGATATAATATACCCTAGTTACACAAGAATACGAATAAATTATATCATCTTTCTATCAAGAAAAAAAATATATATTTTTAAATCCGAAAAAGCAATAGGTAAAAAACATTTGTTATTTTCCATATTCATTTTCTCCACATTCCAGTGTTTGGAGAAAATTGTCAAGATTCGCAGTACGTTCTATTGCTTCTTGACGCGTTGCGCTGGTAGAGAGAGAATGGGAAGCCATCGCCGTAAAGGGGGTGCGTGGCGAGGTACCTATAGCTACGTTGGTGTTATAGGTAGGTAGGGTAGGTATAGGCTAGAATATCGTGGACAGGATAGTCGGTGTTCGGTATATTCGGCCACATCTCTTCTCTAAAGCCGGGATGGACGAGGCACAGGGATTGGTCGGGTCCGTAGCTGGCCAATGGCGTTTCACCCCCGCGTCGAGGGTGGGTTACCATGGCAACACACACACACACTCGTCTCCCCCTTGGACAACCCCAATCGATCGAGGTATGCCTTGGCCGGACGAAACTCACCCTCTATACTACCTCCTCCCTCGGTTCACCCTCTGTCGCCTACCATCCGCTCCCCAACCTCCCCCCTTCTATCCGTCGACCGGCGCAAGCACCCCCGCCTGGCCTCTTATTTGAATGGGGGTTGAATGTGACAGAGTACCACCGCCCCCGGAGGGTCTCTAGCCCGACGAAAGTGCGGCGGCCTCAACCTCCTCCTCCTCCTCCTCCTCCTTCTTCTTCTTCTCCTTCTCCTCCTTCTCCTTCTCTCTCTCTCTCTCTTCTTCCTCTTCCTCCCTCGCCGCCTACCTGCCACTAACGTTAGGGGGATGAGGAAGGGTGGAGAGGGTGGAGGTTCGAGGTTCGAGGTTCGAGGTTGGTGGTAAGAGAGAGGGATGGAGAAACGACGGGGTAGTAACGCGGGAACGCGGGACGGCGCGGACAGAAATCAATATAAGACGGGCCTCTACTCTACTCTACAACCGACCTATCTGCGAACCACCATGCATACATATACTATACATATATACCTATATCACATTTACATGTATATGTGTACATAGCTATGCCCATGCCCCGTGCCCAGACCCAGACCCAGTCCCAAGCTCAAGCTCAAACCCAAACCCAAACCTAAACCCAAGCCCATACTCCCTCGAGGGTGGACTAACACACGCAAGACAGACATTTCTCTACAAACGGGGTGTGTTTCTCACTTACAACGGGTGGCTTATAAGCTTAGTACTGGTGTCCTCGAGATCGGACTGTTTCGAGGAATATGGGACTTTTTGTTTCAATTACAGCGATATTCGAAACTGGACACCGCATGATGATTTTGGTGCACAGTAACCCTTGAAGCTATTAGGTCGATGGACAACGACCAACGCTTTCGGATCTAATCGAGATATTAGATATGTTATAGGAAAAGATGCGATAAAACGTTTCAACGAAACGGAACTCTAAACGAGAGTGGCGTGAACTTTGGTGATTACGAGTCATGTACTGTATACATATACCTACATAGGTATGAAAGAAAGTAGGTACTATACGCGCCTTGCTACCGAGTCTCTGATTTTGTTTCCTACTTCTTTTTTTTCCACGGTTTTTTTTTCTTTCCGACGACTTTCCCCCGCTGATCCTGCCTCTCTGTCCTTTTTCTTTTACTTTTTTTTTTTCTTTCTCCTTATTTTCCTCCTTCTACTTCTTCTTCCTATTCTTCTTCTTCGTCTTATTCTTTGGCGATTCATCCCCCTCACTGAAGAGCCTTAAACATTTCGATTAGCGAAAAAGGAGAGAATAAAACGCGGTGGTTCTTTCCAAGTACGCGCATTAGAATATCTAAGCAATATTTTTTCACGTCAAAACTCGATTGTACCACTCGACTCGGCTTGTACGTATAGATATTTCATCCCGGTGTTGAAAGGGGATTGCCTCTAACGATGTTTCAATCTTATGGATATAACGTATTCATTGTATCTATCCATGTATATCTTATACCAACAAGACTACGTCAATCTCTTTTTTGTAATTCCACATTTCGCACTTATAGTACAAGAGTAGATAAAATCAATTTCTAACAAAAATTCATCCATTTTCCTCGGCAGGGAGGGTTCGTAACTTTTCAACAATGCAGTGTTCGAAAATAGCCACTCGGAATAGAATCTCAAATCGAGTAATGAAGCCAGAGGATGCGGATAACGAAGTACAACCTCTCGCCGTTTTGCTAATTGATCTTGACTCGGAAATATGGTTAATAAGTAAAATAGGATAAGGATGAAGAAAATTCTGGTGAATAAAGGGCCAACTTCGAAGACACCCGTTACGTAACGGCATGGGTATAGGATCGATAGAGGGATGGCCACCGTGTGGGGAGAGGAGTTCGTATCCTAAGGATAAGGGAACAGCATCCATAAATTACGACGCAACTCTGCAGGGTAAAAGTCCTTTACAAGGGACCTTCGCCTTACCTACACACAAACATCTACACACGCAAACACATGTAGATACACACACCTGTGTTCGTGCACCTATACTTCACACATGCATAAGTTAAATTATATATACATACATACATACACATACTTAGCTGGCCCAGCGTTACGTATTACATACGTATTTAGATATATGTGTGCTCCTGTACGGATGTCCCATACACATATGAATATAGTATATATACAGATACCTACATACATATATATATATAATACATAAATAGACGCCTAAGGCCGCGTATAGCGGAGGCAAAGTAGGTACGCGATAGCGCGATAGGACGGTAGCATCAACCCTCAGGCCTACGAAATCGCGGGTGAAGGGGCGGTTTTCGTCGGTGGGGTAGGTACGATTGGGGCCAAAGGACAGGGGTAGGCGTGTTGTGGAACTATAAATTTTATCGTTAAGTTGTTTAGACCGAACGCCGTGAACAGTTAAGGGGGTTCATTTGGAAGAGACGTACATGCTTCCTGTTCTATCTGCTTTTTTTTTTTTTCTTCTTTTTTTACTTTACGTCTTTTTGGCTTCACGACGTCGCGTTGCTCTGTCTCGGGTTGATTTTTTCACAAGGGCCCGATACCTACTACGAGTCATTCCACAAGGGCGACGACTATTTTCGGCACCCATATTCTATGCCGCAGACTCCCAGCCGGGCGTGGTGGACCAGGAACATTTTTTATCGGACGGAAGGATATTTGTCTCCTGTTCAATCGCCTGGAGAAAAACGAGTCGATTCGTATACGCGGAAGTTCGAGAGTCTTTTTGAAATTAATACATACGATGCCATTGCAGTTGAAAATATTTTCAATTTTTATTTACCATTTTTCTACCTATACGTATAGATAGACTTGTCGATTTTATTCATAATTTTTACTCCGATTAAGATTTGATCGCAGTACGTCGCGGTTGAAAAAATCCAGACAATTTATTATAATTTACAAGAGTTCGTTTTGTATCTGCTGCTATCATTTCGATCAAAAATACTTGCTATACGAATTTAGGATCACCGTGGGTTCGATTTGACTTTTTTCATATGATCGAAATCGTCCGGAATACAAGACGTCATAAATTGAGTACGAGATATTAGAAAATCCTGTATATTTGAAGCGAGTCATTAGAAAATGAGCGGAAAAGAAGTGTTCGAATTTAATTTTGATCATAACTTTTTTATTTATCTCCGGCACTCAATTCACAACGACACATTTTCCAAACAATCTGGATTCTGCAGAGAAGTCGAATCGGATTAATGGTGTGCCTGAGTTTGTGCAATAATAATATGATAATGATGATACGAAATTGACTTCAGTGGTAAAAATTAATTGATCTTAGACTATGTGTAATTTCTCCAAAAGCAACAAATAATTAGTCCCATTGAAAGATAAAACGAAGAATTTTATACTTGAGACAAGCTTTGTCGATAATCGAACGCCATTTGCCATGCTCGGATACCCCTTGATCTCCTTTAGCAAGAAGTATTGGGTAGGTATATCGAATGTTTCAATCAAGCAAAACTTGATTAGTCTGGTCAAAATGATTGAGTAAAGAAATTCAAGCTCCTTGGAAAATTAGGTTTCATCCAGCATCCAATATCCAGGGGGTAATTCGAACGGCAAAGAAGGAACAGAAAAAGAAGGAAAAAAAAAGAGGCGAGAAAGAAAAAAAACTCTCTTCAAGTGTTTAATTAATGAAATAAAATTTGTTCGTTAAAAAAATCTCAGTTTTAATTCAATAACGACCACAAAGTGATTGTTTATCGTCACGTTTCCGGAGAGGGGAGGATAGCAGTCGAATTTTATTTACCCAGCCAGCTATTATTTTCCTCTTTAAAAAATCCAATAATTGATGTTCTCGGAAAAATGCCAAATTGTCTGCTAAGCTATTAACTTAAAAAAAAAAAAATCTCTTCAAAGCTGACGCGAGACCGTCGACATTGAATTCTTTGTCCAAAGCCATAACGACAGCATAAAAATAAGCTCTGTCCAATACTCTTACCGGTAAGTATATAGGAAATATAATTACCGTTCGAATTTTTCTAGACGCGAAGTCGTGGGCGAGTATACGAGGGTTTCAGACGGATACAAAAAAATCTCTATATATATATTTACACATGGTATATAGATACATAGGTATATACATAGATATATTTTTTGTCAGGAAAAAAAATTGAAACAAAGAACGGCTGGGTGGAATTCGATTTCTCGAAAAACTGTGCGTTTTTCTCGGCGATGGAATGGCCGCGACGTCATCTGAATACATTATGTGTTTCCCTCGAGCAGTAACCCCCCCGTACCAACACCCACCCCCAACCTCACCCCCTTGGGGCTAGGATATTGAAATTTTTAATATCGGAGAGGGGCGAGCTTCTATAGGTTCCGAAGCGTCCCTTGTGCTGGTCTCCCACCCCCGCGTGTCTGATTTTGCTGTCAATATATTCCCCGATATATATTTTTATTATTATTATTATTGTGATTATTATTATTATTATTATTATTATTTATATTCTGATTATTATTATTATTATTATTATTATTATTATTCCAAGAGCGGTAGGTATGAAGGCTGGTATAGCATAGATAGAATAACTACGACTTTCAGGTATTGAAAACGGAATTAAAAAATTCAATGCCAAAAGTTATCGCGTGTCGGTAATTGGAAACTTGCGGGGCGATAATCACCCCTCAATATTTGCTTTCCGTTACACACTCAACCGAACGCGTAATTATCCTCTTTCGGGCCAATTTATTTGCCAGTGAAAGAGAGAAGGAAAAAAAAAAACACAGAAATGTAACCACTCCGATCCTTGTGAATCCCAGAAAAAAATCTGAATTGAACCTGAAAATTTACCTTCCACAAAATATCATTATCTCCTTTTTTTTAACTGTGTAATAAATTTTCGACAAAATTCATGATCCGGAAAGACTTGCAGACGACAAATACGAGTTCTCAATATACGATCGTTTTCTTCAAATTTTTTTAATTGTTATTAAAATTGTAATTCTGTAATGAGTTTAATTATAATATTAAGATCGTCACGTATCCGCCAATTAAATGGGCTGTTCAATCATGAAAGTAAACGATGAATCCCAACCGTTAATCAAGAATTAAACTAACCTGAATAACTCAAAAAGATCCTCAAGTCAGGGATGAATTTCAATATTCTCTTTTGTTAATTTCGAATTATTTTATGCACGGAATAAATAGGGTGGTAAATATATTATTTTATGGTATCGCGTCGTTGCACCCACGCGGTTATTGCGGTCAATAGAAAACATCCTAAGTCGAGTGATCAATCCATCCAAGCGGCGATTAGTGGACAGGAAGAGAAACGGCCGGTTGATATACGGGGGTCAGGCCATGTTTCTGCCTGTTTTGACCACCAAAGGGTTGGGGCCAGGCTGCACGCCCAGGGTCAAAAACTGACCCTTCGGGCCCTACGGTCGCGCCCTGGAATTTGCCTAAGGGTCGGGGCACGCGCCTCTCGGTTGCACCCTTTTCGCGACCTCGCCAACCGAATTATCAGAATGTATAATTCTCAGGTAGTTTTTGGCCACCGTACGAATGAAGTATGTAGGCTAACGGTAACTGGTTCCTTGCCAACTGGAATGTTACGTTATATACCTTATACGTCTGCAGAGACGTGCCGAGTTATTATATGTATAGCGTCCATGGTTTGGACGATCGTTAAATTTCTAATCCATAGAATTTGGTTAATTAGCGAAAATTTTCACCGAATCTCACGATGGAATCGCAACTACTCTAGTTGCTGTGAAATAGCGAGAGTTCGAAGCTCAACACCTGCACCTGGGTAGAGAAACTTTTTTGAAAATCGAATTGCTTTATTTGCCGGGTGGCTTTGGAATGACGTGGAAACGCGAACGCTGCAGACACATCGTTCCTATAGTGGATGTCGCTCGTTACAGAAACCAGGAACTAGCAACCAGCAACCAAGAGCCAAGAGCCAAGAGCATAGCAGCATAGCATGGCAGTAGAACCAGCAGTAGCAGCCATCAGCCTTCATCCAGAAGCCCAGAACCTCGACTCGAGATTCAATATTCTAACCAAAATCCCCGGGGCTGAGATCCAAAACTTTCCAAGCGCTTCGCTTGACGGTTTGACGGAGTATATATCGCGCGTCAGGGGTCGAAAATTTCCCGGCTCCTGACGACGACGACGGTAAACTTATAGTCCACGCGCTATGTCGGGGCTCGCACGAGTTACTTGACGGACTCGACGTACCTACTATACCAACGTACAACACGAACCAAAAATATCATCACATTTTCCCCCATATTCAAGGATTCCTAAGCCAACTCTCGAAATTATTTCTCAAATATCGAAAACTTGAGCTTTTCTATCGAATACTTGCAGTCGAGCATCTCGATCACCCCGTGAAACTTGTAATTATTGGTTGGAGGATGGAAATTTTCACGAAATGCTTGGAGTGACAAATTTTTGTCAAAACGAAATTCTCGAAAACTCTTATGAGAATTTCTCTCTACCAATTTATATACAATATCTGTGCTTTTTTGTATTTCATGTTCCGAAATTCATGTTTAGTATATATGTTTCGCTCAAAATCGACACCGTGTAACGTTTTTGACTGGTATATTCTTATTTTTGTCTTTTATTTTATTTTTTTTTTTCAGGTTTATCTCTGGAACGCCTCGCCGTATTCTCCGAAAGAGAAAAAAAAAAAAAAAAAAAAAAAGGAAGAAAGAGAGAAATTTGTCTCAAGATTGAACACGAGCTGCTGGAAGTGACTGTACGTGGAAGTAGCATAGAAAGCTCTATACAGAAGGAAAGGCCCGGGGGCTATAGCTTCCCACCCACGAAGACCGCCCTCTCGCTCGTCGTCTTATCCCGCGTGTGTCGTGTGCGATATGGATATCAAAGTGTTCAGAGCGAAATACAGCCGTGTATACGTCACTGAGGCGAACTAGAATTTGGTAAAATAACCAAACGTACCTCCTCGAGAAACTCGAGTCTTCGTGAATATATACCTATGTATATAAAAAAAAAAAAAAAAAAAAAGTAACAACTTTTCATCATTTTTATAACATAGAAATGAAATTTCGTAGTTATTATCTGTTGATCGTTACAAGTGACAAGGGCAGTTCGAAATACACCATACAAATATTTATAAAAGCCCTAGTACTCGTTGGATGAAAATATGGAGTTGGGTAACTGAATTTGTTAGTAGGGTAAACCCTGGGCCGGTACTGCGAATATAATATTTAACGCAGCTCTAATGAGGAATGAAATCCTGCAGAAGCCTCGGATCCGTCCGTATAGACCGTATATACATATATAGATATATAGAGCAGCCCGAAGCCAGGCGGCGTAAAGTCCCTGAGGATCCAGGTAACCATCATCAGGTAGCCTAGATTTTAATGGGCCAAAGTATTTTTGTAACCCTTCCGCTACCTGAGATAGGCGCTAACCCCCGAAAATCCTTATTCGAAATTCAAATTCAAATGAGACCGCGAGGATATTCTAATTCCGGGACCCTTTTTTGCATATCGGGCCCACACAGCTGCCATAGGTCTCGGTCCCAAATTATATACTTTCTTTTTTTTATTATTATTATTCTATTCGTAACAATTGAGAATCGACAGTATTCAAATGGCGTGCTATAAGCCGACGCTCGGCGTCGGTGGCGACGGGGATCGAACCAACCCTGTTTCACGGGGGGGTATAAGCACATACTACTGCAGCAAGCCTTCGATCAGTTTTGCACAAGAGAAAACCAATAGTTTTTTTTTGTTTTTTTTTTCTTTTGATTTCACCGGAAGCTGCACGCGTGTTTTTCGATAAAATCACGCCGCTTTCGAAACCGCCAGGATTAAATGAACACATACGTATGGGTATTAAGACCATAGACGAAAGGGTGAATTGAAAAGAAAATGTAGCACCAGTGTGAGAAAATAGAAATAACGATAAGAATACGTCGAATTTGAAAATAGGGAATATATAAGGTTAAGATTACCTTTCTACTCGTGGCTCGTAGTCCTTGGAATTTGAGGTTGAAATATATGTGAGAAAGTTTTCAGAGAGTTGCGCAGGGAATATATACGACGGTGAAAACCTACTGACTGAGTGTCAGAAAGTGGATATCCATTTCTCGTCAATTTTACCACCATGTGGTGAAAAGAGTCGTATATGTATATGAGGAATGAGATGTAGGCGAGAAGTCACGTGTTTCGAATATGGTATAGGACTAGAGAACTGTTGGTTGGTTGTCAGTCGAAATGTATTTTCCATATAAATTAAGCGGTAAATTTGCACTTCCGGATTATGCTTCGGTGAATATAAAGCCGCGACTCGCGCCCGATCTTTGAGCGTTATTTAAGGCACGTAAAAATAATTAGCCCCTCACCCTACTATCTTCGTTGTTTTTTTTTCCGGAAGCAAACGGGGCGCAACTTAAGGTGGGGGAGTCGAACGCAGGGGATGAACGCGTTGATTACTAATTACCTCGCGGCTCGCAATGCTAATTATTATTAAATGTAGGTAAAACTTGCTCGACTGCTATTAACGTTTATCAACTCCGACTTTTCTGCTTCTTTTTTTTTCTTCTTCTCCTTCTTCTTCTCCTTCTTCTTCTTCTTCTTCTTCTTCTGCTTCTTTTACATGCGTTTTCACACAAACAAACCGCGTAATCTTTTTAAGCTTTGCTAATTTGCCCCCCGCGAATTCGCTGAAACTATGCATTATTCTTTCCAACCCTCTTAGAAAATAGTCAGACTCCAATTTCTGACATTCCCTTCAGGACGGAATCATTTAAACTTGTTGATATACATTTTGTTGAAATAGTTCCATTGAAACATTCAATAAACCTCGTACTTTGAAACACAAATTGAGAAGAAATTATTTCGCACAGTTATTGAGACTGTAAGTCCAACTAATTGATCAACTGGGTTGCCCTGGATTTTCCTTCATCTTCATCAATTTATTTACTCATTTTTTCTTTTCCAATGAATTTCAACGCTACGACTAGCTTTGGCTGGAACAATCGGTCAAAGTTAATCGGACACACTAATTTTTCATCATTAAAAGACAAGCAGTAACCCGGTGAAGTATCCAATTTTTTTTATCTAACCGATCTCTAGATCACCGCGCTACCTACTATCTGTTTTCATTCAATTTCAAATGTATAAGGCTGAACCAGCCAGTCAATCTCAAAAGCACATAGCAATCTTTCATTTTCAGGCGACAAGTTATAATCCTATCAAGGTTCAAATTTTCTCGTCCAGCCATTTACCATAACTTTGACAATGAGTTTTATTCAATTACAATATTTGGGATTGGTGAAAGTGGTTCACGATTTTCCATCTCTTACGTAAAACGTCGATAGTCGAACTCAAAGATATTATCTATAAACAAGAATCTTTAGTTGTTTCAAACCCTCTGGTGTAGTATATAAATTTGGAATGCAACATGCGGCCAACGAAATCTTCGCACTTGGTTAGATCTTGATATAGGGAGGAATGAAGGTTCTCGGTTAGAGTTACCGCGTTTAAGGTATATAGTGTAGGTACTATAACTCGTACATATAGTGTATGCCAAACGGGGAGCGCTTAGAATCCCGAGTATTCTAAGGGTTCGAAAAATGCAGTTGGTATCCGCGGTGCCTAGGTTTGGTCCCGTTGAATTCCCCGTATAACTCGAAACACCCTCTTCGAAATAGTTCAACAAATTCCCGTGGGTTTAAGGTGTAGTGAATCCCAAGCCTAGACCCTTCGTCAAAATGGACGCTAAACCGATATAACTCTAACAGGATTTTCGATCGCGGGCGGGGTGAGTCCTTCAAGATGGCGGCTATAAGGGATGGTTTAGGGCGCGCGAGGGTGGCTACAGAGGTAATATATCAGAGAAAACCCTCTTAGGGGTTCGGGCTGGTAGACCGTTACCCTCTCCCCCCCCCCCCCTTCCCTCATTCCTCTTCTCCCTTTTCCACCCCCCCTTCATCCTTCCTCTCAAACACCCCCAAACCCGCCAGTCCCGAGCCTCGTATATAGCCATGGGGTCTGCTTTCGAAATACCGACGAGGGACACTGAAGGGATGTGGAATGGCGAGGGTGGAGTGTTGGCTGAGGTGGAGGCTTTTTGGGGGGTTGGGGTATAGCGGGGGATGAAAATGGAGGTGCGTAAAATCAAACAGGAAACGTATAAGGGACCCGAAGCGAAACTCAAGAAGAAGAAGAAGACCGAGACTACGACCGGACGATTTCCACAAGTCTACGTCGCATATATATATAGATAGAGCTATAACGGAAATGATTCGTACCGGTGACTTAGCCCGGCGTCTATCCTAAGGGTGTCTATAAAGGCGACGAAGGGAAACCAAGGGCGTCAAGATGAGGGTGTAATGTCGTCGACGTAAATTCTAACCATTCGGATTCAACGTGAGAGGCCGCACTGAGTCCAGTAGTTGATTTAGAACTTGAATTGTTTTTTTCTTTTTTTATTTGATTTTTTGTCATTGTGAATATTATGCAAGGTTTTTTTTTTCCCGGTTTCAATTTAACCAGATAGACGAAATTTGAATAGATATTCAATATCTGAGGTAATAATTGGAATCGAGGAGCAGTACCGCGTGTCGAGTGAAAAAGCACGAGGCTGATATATATATATATATACACGAAGAGACAAATCGGTGCAGGTCGCGTAGCGCCGAGGGATTGAAGCTCGGGGTGTAGAATATATGCGAGGTATAGAACTTGAGAGAGAGAGACAAAGAGTAAAAAAAAAAAAAAAAATAGAAAAAGAGAGTGAGCGGGAAACGTATTCCGCATAAAAAATTGTCGAAGGAAAAAAAATCGTCGAGGCGTAAAAGAAAAACACACGGCTGGCCTCCAATGGAAAGCTAAAATTGAAAGGCACACGGAGGCGGCGGGAAGGGTAGCTGTGTGTAATTCGCTCTTTAAAGAACACTTGGACGATAATTAACTACCCTGGTGGCAGCCAACCGCCAACCGCCAACCAAACCAACCCACAACCAGTCAGCGAGGTTTTACCAAGGTTGTGTATATAATGTATGTATGTATAGACGGGTGGTGGTTGCCGGTCGCCCTGTTGAAACCTGAAAAGGTCCTTTTGCGTGTATTTTTTTTTATTTTTTCGTAACCACAAGCCATGGAAAGACACGTGGGTGGTTTTAATTAGCACCGAGGGTGACTCCCTGCTAATACACAACGAAGGGATGAAAAATCTCAACTTTCAAATATACCCTTTTGCCCACCAGACCGAGCCTCGATAACTGCTTGATCAATTACTGCCTACGGTTAGGTAGGTACTCCTGACTCACGTGCCTGTATATCGCCCATACAATTTCCACGGGTTATGTATTAATACACGTATAGAGTTTATACGTGTACATCGGATCGCAAACAACGTACCAAGAGACATATCCGTACCTCGTGTAGTACCTAGGTATGTATTGCATTCCTTCGCGAAACAAGCGTCGAAGCATCTGGGTAAAGCGAGATGATGATATACCGGAAGTTTTCGTCGATACGTACCATGGAAAATTAGAAAACCGCCTGCATTTAGCCAATTCGAACATCATTTGATAGTTTTTGTTGTTTTTCTGTAAATCAAATTGAGAAACGCGAGAGCAAAAAGCATCAAATGATTTTTGAATTGGCTAAATGTACGCGGTTTTCACTCAATGGTAATTATCTCTATGGTGCGCATTCACGAAAACTCCCTTTATATTACCGAAAAGTATACATATAGGTATCAATTAATGCGAGAACAAAGAATAAGTCGCAAATATAAGTAAATGTCTGCTCGCTCCTTATAAATCGAAAGCAGAAACGGAATGAAGTTATATAGCAGCATAACGCCGCGATGAAGAGGTTGGGGGATGAATTTTCACCCGTGGTAGATACTATAACAAGTGCTTTACCAACTGTTACCGCAGGGTATTTACACATCGCTGAACTTAGAAGGAGATAATTTTTTTATTAGCGCAAAGACCACTCACGACCTCTCCTCGTTTCCACCATATCTCGTATATATATATATACCTATACATACAAATAAAGGACATCCTATTTAACAGTCAACCCCGATATCTCAGGGAATCCCCGTACTGACATTGTTACGTATCGTTATATCGATTATAATTTGATTGCTGCAATTTTTTATAACGCGAAAAATCGTGTCAAGCAGTCAACAAATTACTCGGTTTTCTCTTCCAGGTCAACATCCTGTCACGATGCATGCAAAGGGGTAACTTTGATTTATTTCACCTTATTTATTCCAGCCCTTATGTATATACGGAGTGTTATATAAGCTGAACACTGCAGCATATAAATATGAAGATATTGTCGGATCAGAAACCGTGGGGATGATATTGTCCGGTATAATTCTTGATCGACGACCCGGTGTTACCTTTTCAGAGAAACGCTCGTGCTGGGGTCAATACCTTCTTGACCCAAACTATACATACCTATACGTGGATCAGGATTTAGGCGCGGGTGCAACATAAGACACCTTTATACCAACGGTAGAAAAACTGGTTCAGGTACACGCGACCGCTGCTATACGCGTGATTTAACGCAATGCAAAGGCCATAAGCATAAACCTGTTCCATTATATCCTTTGCAATGGGGTGTCATCGCTACGGGCAAATACTTAACGGAACCAGTATATGACACGGTTCAAAGAATTGAACGGTACCTAGAGTGCCCAATGAATTCATTT
Organism: Ametastegia equiseti; assembly: GCA_963989295.1. Classification (NCBI taxonomy): domain Eukaryota; kingdom Metazoa; phylum Arthropoda; class Insecta; order Hymenoptera; family Tenthredinidae; genus Ametastegia; species Ametastegia equiseti. The sequence goes on from OZ022393.1 coordinate 11,433,088, forward strand.
TTTAACCCCGAAATTGATCTGGAATGAACATTATTGAAGAAATTAGTTATTTTCGGATGATGTGTCCTTTATTCCAACCCAGGATATGAAAGTAAAAAAAAAAAAAAAAGTGAGGAAGTCCCGGAATCAGGATTTAAATAGGGTGATTTCGTCCCATGAAATGGAGAATGTCTCGTGTTAATTCGGAGTTGAATTATAGCCGAGAAGGAAGTAGGTATATATATAGAGTTTATGGTAGTAATCGTTAGAAGCTTGCGTATCTTTGACGAAGTTGGTTTGTTGGCGCGAGCGTAGGTATAGTATAGTATATATATAAGGGAGTATAACAACGTCATTAACAATAGCTAACTTTTGGCAATTCATCTTTCTCGCTAATTATTTCACTATATTCGCACCGCGCCACGTCTCGTGGGAGTAAATTGATTACAATTAAAGGGTTGCGAACGGCGTATAGGGTGAGTTGGAACAGAGTATGGAATACGGTGACCACGTCTCGTCGCTCATTGGTCTAGCCAAGTTTGTGGCAAGATGGCTGCTACCACGTCGCCCTTCTGCTATATATATATATATACGTGTATGTACTACCTGCTACGTCTTCTCAACACGCGAAATACACCTTCATATATACAGGTATAACCACCTACGTACCTACCTATACCTAGAACAACTACATACATACATACATTTGTACATGTAACCCTTGCGGTTCTAACCCATACCTAGACAATTCCGCGGAACGACGATGCACGCTCGCGTTTCCACAGAGGAATAATGACTACGTCTTTGCTATACATATAGGTATGTATGTATACATATATATACGTCTCGACGAGATAACTTTATCTTCGAACGACTCTGTTAAGACACCAACGTCGTTACTTCGAATTAACCTTACGAATAGGTATATAACAATTGAAAAGTCACGTGTTATTTTATTTAGGCAACATTTTTTTTGTTCTTTTATTGCTTTCACCCCTGCAGATGTAGATGAAAAGATATAATTTATATTTGTCAAAGATGAAGGAGTTTAATGAGAGATGGAAGATTGTAAGTTTGAAGATAGGTACCTATATAAGTTACTTAGAAGTTCGTGTGTACCTGCAGTAATATAGCATGATGGTGAAGCGCGGTGGTTTACTTGTTTTCTTAAGAAAGAACGGGGAATAAGTGTGGAAAAGAAGAGGGAATAATGGAATAACATGTGCGAAGTAAAAGTGCAGCCAATAATTTTCTTCACAGCGATAAAGCACGCCTTAAACAGAAGAAAAAGGGAGGCGGGAGGGTAGGTATCTTTAGTAAGTAAACAGAACGTCTTATGAATTTTAAGCGGCGTCGGAGAAAACGTTCTTCCTTTGAACACAGGCTTTTCTATATACCGAGTATATGCGGCAAAGAGGGCAACGTAATTTAGAAAAATAGATGCATAAAGATTACGTATGCGAAAAATGGCGTTCAAAGTGTTTTCGTAGGTATATACTAACACGACGTGCTGTTCTTGAGATATAACGTAAAGCTATCGCGTCGGGAGTATCTCATTTTTAAATCGTCACTAAATTTCATCCCTTCCCCCCAGATGATCGTCGAACACGAATCATGGTCTCGAAATACTCTTTCCGAAATCTTTAAATTCTGCATTATTATTACAAAGCGAAAGACTGATATATATATATAGGGGTGAAAATTAGTCGGTCGTAGAAATGCCAATTGTTGCAGAATCCTCAATGAACAATTTGCATAAGCGGCAAATTTTTCTAACTAATTGTAAGGACCACCCCCAAAGGACACGTAACAGTTTGTTTTGATATTGATTTCCGGGCTACGCTATCTAAGCATTCTAAGCAAGTCAGGATTCTGCGCGATGTGCGACACACGTGTGTCTAATGATTTTAGTATACACCAAGGGACCTACGTAACACACACGTATGTGTACACTTATATATATTTACACGGTACATAGGTATACATATACCAGACTGCCAAGGTATAAAGTGTAGGTTGACAAGGGCGGGGATGAGGATGGGGCTTGGGATGTGGGTGAGGGTGAGGGTGGTCTTGTGGGATTCTTAATGGCAGTATGCCTCCAAGGTAACACTAAGGCTATTAAATACACGCCCTCCTCATTTCGCATTTCGCAATTCGCATTGCTAGCAAGACAATTAGCTGAATAATTAATTTCAAAATCAGCACTTCTTCGACAAGGCTAAGTTTCGCCGACGACAACTGTATACGACCTACTGGTATCTCTAATCTCATCGCTCGTTCAAGTTTTCTGGACATTGGCCAAATACTATGCTGAGCAATGCTATATACCTCCTCAGTTTTCCTTACGTACATACCTACATGTTATCACCGATTCTCCTCACATCTTGCTCCACTGTTAAAAAAGTGAAACACACCACTTCCGGTACGAATTTACATTTTTTTTTTTTACCATTATATCCGCGTTTCAGGATACAACCGATAGATTTAGTTTCTCCGCTTCAGTGCTTTTTTATGTTCGACAGAAAGAAAGATCCTCTTCGTCAATTTTCTCCCCCCGAAAACATGATCAAGAAAAGGGAAAATATCTCTTCAAAACTATATTCGCTGGGAATTGTGGATATAGATGAAATTTTTCGTTGTGTTTCGGATTATACATATTTTTTATTTACTAGTTAAACGTGAACGTGTAGAATTCGGCGAGCGGTTATACTTTCGAAGGAAAGCCGTTTGGTTTGCACTTCGAATAATAATAAGACCGCGGGATCACGTCGTTAGTTTAAGCCGAAGGGGTGGTTGCCGTGCAGGGCTATATGGCCCTTGAGCTGTAAATGCATTGACAGTATGAGATAAGAGAAAATTCGTTGGGAAAAAAACTCGGCAAGACATAGAGCGAAGCAGATAGAGTCTTGGGTATGGCTGCGTGTCGAAGGAAGAGAAGAGGGTAGATCGAGCCGGGTAAAGTAAGAAAAATGTAGGTAAGCCCAGATCAACCCTGCTGATCCCCTTACGTCCTGGCGTTTGACACAGCCGCTAAAATTTTTATTTCGTTCGATTTGGGCTTTCGGGGGTTTCCTCGATTCTGATTGGTCGAACGTAGCCACGCCCTGTACATAAGGGTGGCTTGTACGCGTGAGCACTATCAACCCTTATGTGCTCGATGTGGGTACACTTATGTACGCGGAGACTTCATATAACAATATATGGGCTGGGACGTACATATACCGGGTGGGATTCGATCCGACAATTTCATTCCATTTCACATTTTACTCATCCATGTACATACATACTTTCTTTTTTTCACTGTATACTCCACTTTTTACCTTCAGAGCACTTTTAGAGTTATTACGAATTATTCCAAATGTATAAGTAAATATGTACATATATACAATAACTGATTGAACTTTGCAATAAAATTTCTATGTAAAATAATACTGTTTTTGTTAAATTTATTCAATCGACTACCTTATAATTTATGAATGAGATAAACGGTCGAGTAAATGAATCAGTCAGGGGCTAATGAATGAGCAACGGCATTAATTACTCAAAATATTGAAAGGATCCGGTAGTTATACTGTTTAAGTAGCAGAGATATACATTCACGGTTATTAATTGACGACTTTCATTGGGTGGTCATTCAACTTATGACGAGGTCCGATTTTTCAAGTAAATTTAATATCATATTCATTCGTTGGCGCACTTACTATCCCCAATAAAACTCTCTGTCTTTCACAAATATCAAATGTGTAATATCATACCTTTGCAGATTAGCGCTATAGTTCGTAAGAAATCATATACAGGTAAGTCAATGTTTCGTTTTAAAGTTTTAAATATTATTCACAGCGTATTTTGATCATGATTTTCATTCGTTCGGATAGAAATGTGGAAAAAAAAACAGAATCTAATATAGCTAAGGCATGTTTATGCCTCTATTATAATCAATCTTATTCTGTAAGCGGTAGCTCAGTCGAGAATTGGGAAGATACAGTCCGTCGAGTCTTATTGCAATCATTAATTTCCAAACGTAAGGACTGATAAAATGTGGTATGCGCCCTTTTTTAGCATATTATACTGTGACATCGAAACACATTAAGTGTTACAGATCGTTAATGACCTGTACCGGCTTAACAATATATGAATATTATTTTCTAGAAAAAATTGATTACCGAAGTTTCCTGCTTCGTAAAGTCACTTTTCACTATGAAGTTGTTTTGTAAATTCGAATAATTGAGAGAAAAAAAAACCACGAATGCAATGTATACAGACAACAGTAAACCCGTAAATACTATGAACACAATTATCATGCATATATTATTAAATGAGTAAATAAGGAGAAGCTCACCTTGGTCCCATACATCATCGTTCGTGGCGTCGCTCGATTGCACATCTCACCACTATAATTAAGTCCACCAGAAAACAATGGCGACACACATTGTCAAGGATGAAAAACTGTTTAACAATTATTGTTATTTACAAACGACGTTCGTTTTATCGCATTATATTATTATTGTTGATGGCGAACGAAACAGGATTTAGTCACTTGGATTTTTTTTGCGCCTAGTTTCCCGGCAAGAAAACTTCTGACTAATGCGTGAAATTCATACAAATAATAAAGAAAAAGAGAAGGAAAGGCATTTGATACGCTTTGCGAATTCAAAAAATCAGAAAAAAGTTTCAGTTTTCGCTGAGAGACTAGGTTTCGAACATCGGATTACATTGCCCTTTAAAGCGCGTATCAATATTTCAACGGCGAGAAAAAAACACGTAGTATATTACGTTTATCGTATTACCCACCAATATCATCCTTCGTCACAATTTTTTCATCGCATTGTTCGGTGGTAAAGCTAGAAATATCTATTACCGACCGCGACCACCGTTACCGACACTCCCTCTGGCGTCGAAAACGTATTACTTACAATATCACACAGGTAAATTAGACACGGCTAGGAGCATGAGACGCAATTATCCAAAGTACAATAACAACAGATGTTGTTTAATTATACTTGCGTATTTACGAAATGAATGAATAATAATGAAAGCTACGTTTCAATGACTTTATGCTTTTCGTTGTTACGCACTTTGCCCCGATGAAACTAAATACTTACACAATTATACCACACGATTAACAAAGCCATTTAGATCATTGATAACGAATAAACGATATCTTCGAGCAGATACGTGTGTGTTCATAAGCCTTACAAATAGGCGTGAATATACTCAATTGCTGCTACTCCGTAAGAGTCAGAACGTTGAATGAAGCAATAGACGCGGAGTAATGATACGCTGTAATTAAGGTGTTATTAGTTGTTAGCATTCCTCGGCGATAGGTGCGACCTGTTGATCCGCACCTGTCCGTGCTCATTATTATACTATAGGAAGCAGCGGCTAGCCAGCAGCTCGCTCGAATAGATACTAGCTTCTATATTCGAATTTCACATCACGGCAAAGTTAGTTCGTCCTAGCGCGTGGCTCGGTCCAGAGGGCGCTAAGATCAGTCCTCGAAAGTGTATGAAAACAATCCTTGTGTTTAGTGACAAGTTTTGTCAAAATTTTGATCAAAATGATCGAGGAACACGACGAGCGGGAGACCATATGTGATTCAGTAGTAAGTTTAACCGCCAATTACTCCTATACGGGCCAAGGAGTCCCGAAAAAATACCAACGGCGCTTCTAATCGTAACTTTTCTAAACTTAACCTCAATTTCAGTCCTCACTTGTGGAGGGTTGTCGTTTGCCGGTTAGGATGCAGGACGGTGATGATTGGCGTAAGTTCGTTATTATCGAACAGACGAATAATCTACATTATCATTTTCATTATTAATATCACTTTTCTCACCCACAGCACTCGCTGAAATCATCAGCGTCAAGGAAATGCGAGGTGTCAAATGCTACTACGTTCATTATGTCGATTGTGAGTATTCTGCTACCTCAATAATAATACAATATCAATTGCAAGGACGTGGAATATCCCAGAACCTCAACTCTCTTACACTCCTCGTTTCACGTCGATCAAACTCTTATTCAAAACTATAAGATCGAAGAAAAGCTTGTCCGCATAACCTACAAAGTTCACAGCACTCCACGTCTCTGTGTATCAAATTTTATCATCTGTATCGAAGAAAGTACCGGAATGTATTTGAAATTACTTCATCGGAAACAGAATCGTTACCTTTTTCTCTTTCGGAAAGATATGCTTAAAGTCGGTAACATTGAGAATTCTGTTTCTCAAGACCAAATGATCCGAACATCGTGATCTTTTATCAGCGATTTCTCGTTGTGTTGAAGTTATCCGCTTAAACTGTGTTTGAGAAATTGGAAGGAATGTGAATAGGAGTGTTTCTTCATTTTGTTAATGGTTAAGAATTTATTGAAACCTTGCGTAACTTTACAGTTAACAAAAGATTGGACGAATGGGTTATGGAGAATTGTCTGGATACGAGAAAAGTACAATTCCCAAGGCGAGAAGGTACGACTGCACCTGGTACGGGGGCAGCGACGCCAAAAAAACAAGCACCTAGCAGACCGCCGAGTCCGAGTAACGTAATACCAGAGCCTGTGAATGGTTCGGCTGTATTACAGGCGGCATTACAAAAGAAAATGGCTAGGAAAAGAAAGTCAACATTTTTAGAAAGCGAAGATTCTCAAGAAGCTCCGCCGCAACCTGTACCTGCAGCAACCGGGCCTCGGTCCACTGGCTCGTTGGTGGCTCATCACCACGACGACGTTGTAACTAGGATGAAAAATATAGAACTAATTGAATTAGGAAGACATAGGATAAAGCCGTGGTACTTCAGTCCGTATCCTCAAGAGATGGTCAGCCTCCAGTGCATTTACATATGTGAATTTTGCCTCAAGTATCGGAAGAGTAGAAAATGCCTCGAAAGACATTTAGCTAAATGTAATTTACGACACCCACCAGGAAACGAGATATATAGAAAAGGATCTATATCGTTTTTTGAAATCGACGGAAGGAAGAACAAGAATTACGCTCAAAATCTATGCCTCTTAGCTAAATTATTCCTAGACCATAAAACATTGTATTACGACACGGACCCGTTCTTGTTCTACGTTATGACGGAATTCGATAGCCGAGGATTTCACATTGTAGGATATTTTTCAAAGGAAAAAGAATCGACTGAGGATTACAACGTTGCTTGTATTTTAACAATGCCTCCTTACCAGAGGAAAGGATACGGCAAACTTTTAATTGAATTTTCTTACGAATTATCCAAATTTGAGGGTAAGACTGGATCTCCGGAAAAACCATTGTCCGACCTAGGTTTATTATCGTACAGAAGTTACTGGGCTCATACGATACTCGACATATTACTAAACGTTAAACCATTAGTAGATAATGAAAAGCCACAGATCACTATTAACGAAATATGTGAACTGACTTCTATCAAAAAAGAGGATGTTATATCAACTTTACAAAATTTAAACCTCATCAACTATTACAAAGGACAATACATCGTTACGCTTAACCGGTGAGTTGAAAACAAACAATCTTTTCATCATTTATCATTTGAAACTTACTCAACTTGATATTGAATTAGAAATCGTTAATAACGAGATGACTTTGTCCCCAGGGATATAATACAGCAGCACGCTGCAGCGATGGAGAAACGTCAGATAAGAATAGACCCGAAATGTCTGCATTGGACGCCAAAAGATTGGAGTGTCAGAGCGAAATGGTGAACAAAGCAAATACCTAAAAATACCTTGACGCTAATGTGATTTAAAATTGATTTCAGGAATCCTGGAACTGACTACATACGTTACACAAGCGTGCAAAATTGTACATAAATCTTTAATTTCGTGGTTCTTCATTTTAACACACGGCTGTGTCTAGTTTCAAGAATCTTGCATTATACCTATATTGTAATATTAGATGTTACGTCTATCTGTACAGATCGAAAAACTCTTGTTAATTCATTCCACGTTTTCCAATTATCATTGTTTTACCAATGCTGTTTTTTTTTTGTTTTTTTTTCTCTTCTTTTTCTACATTACTTTTCTCGTGTTTAAGTATACGCTAGGAATAATGATAATAATGATAATAATAATTATTATGAAATAAGACAAAGATCGTAGGAGTTCGACGTCACCCGAGCGAGCTTGTTTCTAATGTTTGTTTGTTCGTCGTCTGTTGTATTCTCATGAAAACACACTATGGCATAGTTATTATATTAATATACGAATTCTTGGCCAAGTGTGTTGATTTCTCGTCTGTATGTATGTCAGTCTGTCCGTCTGTCGTATGTGTGTATGTATTAAAGGGGTGTCGTCGAAAATAGCCAACGGCCACAGTTAGACTGCGTTAACTTGGGTGGAATAAATTATCGTCCAGTATCCGAGATGAGAGAGTAATAATGAATAATTGTATAAACCCAACAAATCGAGCTAAACAATAATGGATTTTTTTTCTTGCCAAAAGAGATAAGCTTTTTTCATGCTCCGAATCGTCTATAAATAATATAACGTTCTTCTCTTAATTCTGCATATCGACATACTGTTTATTAGATAGAGAAAAATAACTGGCGTCTGATCAATTTCAATTTTTCTCACGCCGGGATTTAGATATTTTCAATATAGCTAGCATCTTTGTTTTTTCTGAACAATTCATTTTCCGTTTCTTTTCGAATCTTAAGAGTAAGTTGTAACTAGTCGAGATGTTTGAAAGTTTTGTATTAAATACGCGCTTGAGGGGCGTTTTTCTATTCTTTGTAATTATTGAGAAGTTGATACAAAAATGTGTTTCGAGCGGAAAATGGCGGAAAGAGAAAGAAGAAGATGAGGACGATGAAATAGAAAAACAATAAACTTAGATATATCGTAAAGATGAATAGGGAAGATGGAGAAACATAAAGAGTCATTTTGATTAAATTAATTGTAAATGTAACTGTCTTTAGTTTACTAGAAATTTTATCATCCTAACAGAGTATTTTATAATTGTAATCTAGCGCCCTCGGCCTGCGTAAAATTTATCATTACTTTTGTAAATTATTGTAACGATTGCTCGTCGTTGTCTCTTGGGCTGAACATTTTTGTGGAAAACAATAAAAGGAACAAGAGAAAAAAAAAAGGATGATTCGAAACGACGTTACCTGATCAGGGATGGACACCGTTTCTATAAAATCACGTCTCTGATGGATCATGTTTGCGAAATTAACTACATTCTCTATCTCTTACTATTTAGATAAAAAAAAATTGAAATAATTCTTTTGTTACTCAAATATTTATTCAACAAAAGCGACACCGATTTATGGGTCCATCGACTGATGATTCTTCACTTCACAAGAAAGATAAATAAATTATAAAAATGAAACTAAAAATAAATAAATAAATAAATGAATAAAAGATAATAGAGAGGTACAAATACTATATTAGATTCTCGAAACAGCTGCGGAACTTATACTTCATCGATATCGTTCATTAGCAATTAAATATAATATTATCTAATTCGCACTTTATCCTGAAACTAGACACAGACATTTAATATTGAATATGAATTTTTAAGACATTATAAATGAACGCAATTGCTATATTACTTAGCGGTAATTACAACTTGTACAGCAATACACTTTGAGAGTGTAAAAAAATTGTAAATAAATGAGATTTTATAAGAAGTTCTACTTTTTTTTTTCAATTATGTTTTTTATCCAGGTATAGATTTTTTTCTTCCCGAAACAAGTTTGTCTGTTTTTTGTTTTCTTTGGTTTTATTATTTTCTTTATTTTTTGTTCCTGTTTCTTCACCCTCTCTTCTCGTCTGTTTACCGAAATTAATTGAGGTACGGAATAAATAATTCATGATATAAATACATCATATATATATATATTATATATATATATATTATATTCAACAGTAACATCACAGTAGCTTCATATACAATAAACTTTTGTCATATAATAATTTATTTTAGTTTTTTTTTTTTTTTTTTTATTGATTTCGCCATGTACGTGTATCTTTAGTATAACAACGAAAAAATCTTCGAATAATGAGACTTGCTGCGATAACTTTGATATCAATATAATTTGTCATTTTTTTGAATGAAATCCCAGTCTATCTATCTGATGAGAAAAATTAGGAAAATGAAAACAAACCTTGAACGAATTTCGTTTGCATTAACTGGATAATGTTTCTTTGAATTCTTTCTTCATCTTGAAAAATTTTCATCTGAATAATAATCGTCAGCTAATCTCAAAAAGAAGAAAATTTCTGGTGATCTCCAGGTCACGTGCACGTGCGCGTATGTGTATTTGTTTATTTATTTTTTATTCAATCTCTTTGTATGTATGCAGTGTATTATATTCTGTTATATCTTTATTCGGGTTATATTCTGTATATAGTATAGTATACATGTACAGTTGAACAGTAGACGGCAATGGCTGGACACAGCGGTTTTTTTTGTTTTTTTTTTGTTTTTTTTTTCTTTGTTTTTGGCAATTTCTTGATTGGATGATAAACTCATGAACTTATTTATAGGTATCTGTTTCGCACAACAATAGTAGTTGATAATAATAGGGATTTTTTTTCACAAAGGGGGATAGACTCACACCTAAGAAAAAGATATCGTCACACGCGTATAGATATTGAAAAAAGAATTCGCAGAAATCATGTAAAATATGAAAGTGAAGAATTCCGATAATCGCAATTGCTGATAGTAATGAACAATAATTATCATCCGAAAACATACGATCATTGTTATATGACTAAAAACCGAAACGGCTTAATAGTCAAATGAGCGATAGCACAGAACACACTGATTAAACGTCGCTAGTGGACGGACATATTTCATTATGGATGAAACAATCAAATTCTCATTGTCAGCCGGACTTTTATAGATCGTTTGATATTAAAAATCTCTATATCTGTGAAAGGGCGTTTGGTAATCAGATCGCGTATTTAATATATAATATGTATGGTATAATGTCGGAGAACAGTAGGTATATAATAAGGTATGGAAGTTTCTAACAGGAAATCTATACTTTATATATCTGTATAATTTTCTTATCCAGCCTTCTGCCTGAACGATAAGACACTTATTAACAGTTTGGGCGATTCTTCGTGAAGAATCAACAATATTTATCTCACAATATGTATATATATATATATACCGTAATATTATTTTATACATAACAACAGAATATACATTATACAGTTGGGGATTGGGGCTCGAATAATTACTCGGCGTTGCGAAAATAGGTCCACAGCTATATGTATTATAACAACAGTAAGAGTAGCTGTTTATCAAATTCACCTAATATTCATATATTTGTATGAAACTTAAATCCGATTCTTCTATTATAGATTCGCAACCGACGATCCCATGGGTAATAATATAGTTTCATATGTATTTTACCAATACTGCAGTAGCAGCTCTTTTTTTTTCTGTCTTTCTCATTCATAATAGTGATTAAAAATCGAACGGATATTAATATATCGTGTATAAAAATCTAGATCTCGAATATATGATTAGTCAGTACTGTGTATATAAAGTCCATATATAGATTCGAATTGTTTATAAGTATATATATTTTTCCACTTCTAAGCTTTAGATAAGTCATACATCGTCCGCGGAAATTGAAAACTGCTTGAAATTTTTCAATTCTTTTTCATTTTCAAATCTTTTTCATCTTGTTATGGCGAGTTACGTAAGTGTATAAGCGTAAATACCTATACATATAGAAACATATGCGAGCGAACAATGACCTATACATATACGTATAGTAATCCGGCAGGATCGTCTATTGCGAATAAAATAAATCTCATGTCTATTTCAACTAAACAATTAATTCGCTTACAGTTAGACCCAGGACGCGGAATAATACATACATAATAATCATATTAAAAGCATCATGTGCAATAATTATTTGCGTCTCGGCCAGCTGCAGCGTTCAGCGCTGTATGTATAGCATAGTATACACTTTCCTTATACATATACTTATATACATGTATATATGTATGTATCTAGGTATATGCGTTTTTTGTTTTTTATGAACATGAAATTGTACTCATGTATAAATAATGATCATGCCAATTCTATACATAGGTATAGTAGACCCGTCCAATTTCACACAGGTCTATTGTTTTAGAACCGTTTTTTTTTTTTTGTTTTTCTTTTTTCACGTTCCCCCATAGAAATTATTTTCCAGCCCATTCCCACAGATTTTAGAATCTCTGTCTTATAGAGTATTGAAGATACAAAATCTACGATAGAAAACAGAACAGACTTCAAATATTTTTACCCCACATTCAACATCAACGCTTTCGGTAATTATTAGTATTATTATTTATTATTATTTATTAATATTATTATTATTATTATTATTATTATTATTTGTTATTACATATTTATTTTATATTTATTGAATATTAGATTTTAATTTTATTAATAGTAATTTTATTATACAGATTGTCATGTTCGGCCTTATTATATGCCGCCGATTGTTTGATCTTGCTTTGCAAATACATGTATATACGTACTACGTAGTATGTATACGTATATACGTATAATCCGTAAACTGCACCGTTCGGAGTGAGCCTTGACAATGGATTTCCTTTTGAGACGCGACGTCCGTTTACAAGTAAATACGACAGATAGAATTGATTTTTCCTGATTCAGACGGTTCGTGCAAAGTTTTTTTTTTTTTTTGATTCGTGCAAAGTTACCGATCATATACCATATTATATGCATAGTCACACCTATTATACATCGATCTGTGTAACGCTTTCGAAACTTTCAGCACTCCGCGCGAAAGTGGGATATTTTCTTCATTCAGAAGAAATATTCGAGGGTGAATTTTACAAAAAATTAAATAGATAATTAGACACGTCGCATCTCTCGAGAAAAAAAAACCCAAGTATAATGTAAGGTGCCGCTCTTCTCTTGCTAATTTCTTCTTTTTTTCCTCCTTTTGTTTCCATTTTCTTGATTCCTTTTGCAAAACTGCGCAAGTTTGTTTATTTAATATTTCTTTTTAACACCTAACTAAGTAGCGTTGACAACTATATGTATAGCCCTTAAACGCTTAGTCAACGAGTTTTTTATTTTTGTTTTTTTTTTCTCTTTTTTTTTCCTTTGTTTCTTTTATTTCATTACCTAAGCTACGAAAATTGTGCATTTTCTTGTGCTTTGGTTTCACATTTCATTATAATTTAGAATACAGCATGTGGTTTCCATATACCCAGAGTGTTAAGATTCTGTATATACCTATTCTCTGGTCATAGCTTTACCGTTGCTGGCTGCGGCTAACCAGGAATAAAACGGGTTGTAAGAAGGTAATTAGGGTTTGCCGGTATTTTGTTGATACCGTTTTACGTATTCTACTGAAAAACAAGATTTTTTTCATTAAAAAAAACAAAAACCAAATAAAAAAAAAGGAACAACAATGTTTGTATGTATGTATAGGTATAACGATGAAATCTTAGAGTATGAAAAAATACGCTCTTTATTTATTAAGACTATATGTTAAAAATTTTTATTTTATTTTTTGTTTGTTTTTTCTCTCTTTTTTTTTCTTTATTTTATTCAACCTGTGAGTCCTAAATTTTGTCATCTTATCAATTTTGCTTCGGTTCATTAAAATAGACGCATTTCTATTCATAGTAGCCTGCTTTTTTTTTTTTTTTTTATTTATCTAGATATTCACCTTCTCGTGAAAGAATATATCTGCGACTATACGTTTCAAGGCAGATTTATTACGCTATTATATAATCTAGAATTTGTATAAAACTAATTCCTAACCGTACAAACCATTTCTTACCTCTTCAATAATTCCCCTATTTATTCGCTGATCACGGAAAGGCAGATATGACCAGAAGTTATACGTAGGTATATATGCGTACGTATGTATATATATATATATATATATATATATGTATATATCTACGAACACTCTGTATAATATGCCAAATTTTGGACTACATCAGACTTAGCATTGCGTATATTATACTCATTGATAAAAGGGGTAGGGGGGTGGGGGCTGCGGTTCTTGAAAACCGCCGATATGATCTCAACGAATAAATAACCTATACGTCATAGGTTATAGGTATATATCCGTCCAAGACTTCGCCAATAAAATGCAAATATACCCCTGAGCAAAGTATTTCACAATTCAGACGAAGCCTTTTGATACCTTATAATTCAAAACTATGAATTATCCTGTTATCGGTTGGCCTATATCAGCTTCTTATTCGAGACAATAAATGGTCTCGTTATATACTCGATGGATTCTTATCATCCTCGTTCATGCATGTGCTTAAACCCTAAACACCTCGAGGACACACGTTGTGATGCTAGAAACGATCTAGATACAAGAGGCGCGATCGTTGCTTCACCATATATAAGCCGCTAACCGTTCGGAAGAACATGGTCATTTGGAAAATCATGTGCCAGTTGCGAATATCCGTTGAAATTTCCTTACAATCCGCAATCGAAACTTTCTTGATTTTGTACCCGCTTTTGGTAGGCTTCCAAGTAACTGTCAACGTTTCGATAAATTCCCGAGTTTGCTTGGAACATCAGGGTCTCCAGGATCCTTTCGTTTTTGATAGCTTTAGATGGTAAAACGATCTGAAAATAGAAACAGAGAGAAATTATATTCGGTTAACGTTTCGATGAAGATTTCACTAACTCTTGCAACAATTAAGTGAAACTAACTCTGATCAATTCCTGCGGTGTTATTCTGTATAGTTTCAAATCGCGACTCAGTCTTTCCATGATGCATTTGAACTCCATTTTAGCGTCAAGTTTCGAAGACTTAGTCTTTATCCTGTGCTTAGCCCAGCCCAACATTGCTTCGAATTTTTTAATCTCGACGACTTCGAGGCCACGACACATGATCATCTGAACCATAGACTCGCTGAGCGTAAGAAAATCGGGACTTTGAAAAAGCTGATATGCTCGTGTCTCGACGAAAGCCAAAATCATGTTGACTAGCTCCGAAGCAGAGGTATACCTCCAGTAGTAATTTTCCAAAGCACATAACATAACGCAGACAATATCAATCCGTAGAAACTGTTTCGCATGGTGGAAACAAGCCTGAAGAAGTTCTGGTAGGTCGTAATGTTCCGCGGCGCATATGAGACCAGGAATATTGCTGCACGTCAGTGGGCATGATCCTGTATGAAGGTAGTCCAAGAGAGTTCTGAATGTTTCCGGATCAAATTCGATGATATCGAACTAAAATTGACAAAAAAAAAAGTTCATTAGCTATTGCGTCAGGTTTGAATAATGCTTATGGTGAAATAGAATTGCCTATGAAATTGGCTTTACCTCAGTTTGAGCAAGCTTTGCCCTGTCGACTTTTTGGGCATCGGCACAAACGCTTAGCCTAGGAACAGCGAGTGACTGGGCCCCCCGATCCTTGTCTTTGCCTTCTTTATCTGCAATTAGAATTTTGAATATCTCGACGAAATGAAGATAGCCCCGTTACCGTAAACTTTGCCATTCACTGTCCTTTTCCTTTGTCCTACTAGACTACCTTAGGTACATGCTATCGACGGAAATGTCTTGGCATCCTACTTTCAATGTTAATCACCAATATGTACATCAACGGACTTTTAATTCTGGGTCAGAAACATTGATGAAGCACAAGCTTACGGTACAGGACCACTGTCGTGTCAAAAATATCCTTACTGCTACAGTCCTGAGAGCTGGACCACCGTTTCCGGTCTTCGGTCTGGAGCGTATTTCCGCTACCATGCTTACGGATGCTTCTACCCCAGCCTGCGGTGATAGTACCAAGTCTCGAAAAGGCACGCTTCACCATTGGAGACGATGGAACACTTTTGGGCCTAAACATATGAGAACGAGTATCTCACAGAAACCGCAAGGCGGCACTTCAGGGTTCGGAGGACGATCAAAAAAGAGATTTCAAAATGGACTAAGGACTCTCGGGACTCAGGGATATTGTCGTTGTAACCGGAAGCTGGATACTTCTGTTCAAATCAATGTATAAGACTCGCAGGATGTTGACAGGAAACACAAAAGTCTGTCTTATTGTCTCGATGTCAGTCTCTGTTCATTATTTGCCGATTTTTGTTTCTTAGTATTCAGTCTTACAAATATTGGCTTGTTAGAATTGTAGCGAAAATTGGTAACCAAAAATTTGTTACCAATTCAGCACCGTGGATGATTCGGAAAAAGCAGCTTTTCGCGCAGTTATGTGGTCTTTAGCGCTATAAGTGGAGACAATAGATTTTATTTTATTTAATGTTGGTTGGTAGACCATAATAAATCATAGATACCAGATTGTGCGATTCGTTTGTTGGATAAAATGGATAATATAATATAATGCGACTGTTTATACAAAGAGAATACACGAAAAAATGTAAATTTTTATACAAAAAACCATTCAAACCTAACAAAGTAATAAAAATTAGAATCGATAAAAACAGTTTGAAAAAAGTATCAAATTCACGTTCAAATATAATAGCATAGATCAATAGTAAAAAAACATGCTCGTAATCCAAATTTTTTTTTTTTTTTTTCCCAATAAAAGTATGTGAAAACATGCGGTGCTGTGAGGATCGGATTGATGGATGTGCCTTGAAAAATACACCGAAATATGTATAATATATATCAATCATTCGACATCAATAATATATCGCAGTAATTAATCTTACCATTTTAATGACAACCCTTCCCTCAAATCCATTCACTTTTTTTTTCAACCCCATCATTGATCTTTCAACGCAAGTTGATAATAACAAAATATTCCGATCCTGTCGATAACTCTTCTCAATATTTCACCCCTCGCTGCAAGGATCGGTTCATTGGTGATTCTAAATATTGCGCTTTCAACCTACCTCGGACTTTCCATGTCGGGAACCTGAAGAAAATTCGAACTCTTCGGTTTCTGTGGACTCAATAAAGTTGGAACAGGCCGGGCAAGTAACTCGGCTACTGGAACCTGAGGACTTCCAAATCCAGTTTGAATCCCATACAACATTTCCTGAAAAACCCTGGTGAAAAATAATTCGATAATCATCAGATCATAAGAAATTATTCCATAATTGCACTAGGAAAACAAAATATATGGATGGAAATAAATTGTAGACCTGCTTCGCACGCCGAGAATCGCTCGGACCCCAATGAAACGAACTTTCTGTTTTTGTTGACCAGGAACTAAAAAGGAGACATCGAATAAACTGGCATTCAAAGTCACGTTTGCTACGTTGTTTAAAAAGACTCGGGTGAAATCCTTAGCCAGTTGATCATAATCCTCAAACTGATCTCTCACAGAGTCCAACAACGGAGATGATGGTCTCATATGACCAATAGGTCTCCAAGATCCACGTCTATGTGAAAAGAAAAAAGAATAAGTCCGAATGGTCGAATTGATCCGATAGTTTAAACTATCTGAAATGAAATTCGTCTCATTTTTTACCTGTAAGGCTTCGGGATTTGTCCAGTTTCGGCATGATTTGCCAAATTTGCAACTATATCCTCGAGCATTTGACTTCTCGTCCGTTCTTGCATCCTCGCAAATTTTGGTGCGGAGTAACTAGCCCGTTCTCCATTAACTATTTTCGTTAGAATCCATTCTCGGAACATTGGGCCTGTAGGGAGGCCATCAATCATATTAGACCTTTGCTTCTATGATCCAAATTTATTTAAATGAGGTGAAAATCAGCTTCCATGGAATAATTTCCATGAAAGAAAGGATCCTATGGCAATTACGATTTACACCCTAAGGTGAAATGAGTTTCATGTAAAAACCTTTTTCAAAGATGCTCTGTTCCCAAAGGTATGGCTTGTAGGCACCGACCTCGTCCCTGGTAACAACAGACACTTCGTACCTAGTAATTTTTCTTTTTATCCTTGGACTGACTCGTACCAAGATGAAAGTGTGAAGAAAATGTGATTTTATGCACGCTGGACTGAAACTGGTGTTGTCTGCCTCTAGGAATACCACGCAGACAATATCATTGCCTATATGACGTTTCCTTTGAAGCTGTAACAAGAATTCATGCGAGTGGCTTTTATGGAACATACATACATACATATATGAGTAGCAGCTGTGAAAAGAGGAAAATTGACAGCTCATATTATTGCCCCTCGCTGTACGTTATACGACAACTTTTTTTCTAGTTATATCGTCATTCCTACATTAGCACAGCATCGTTTCAAACGAAATTGAGTCTCGAGGAATACTAGGAAAAGCTCTTACCCAAGTAAGAAAAAAAAATCACTCACCTTTTGAGGGTCGTGTTTCTCGTAGGGAAGTAACGTCGAGACGTGAAACATGATTTCTATACCTCTCCAGTTTGTATAAACGGAATAAAGCCCCGTCAAATCATGCACAGTGTCCAAACCACCTTTGTACTTGTCGAAACCCTTCAGTCTCACTTTATCTCCAAGAATTTGAAGGAACTCGTCGAAAGAGAATGAGTTGTCGTTATTATCCAGAATCTCTTCCTCGCTGTACTGTTCCTCTTGGACATAAATCACTCCGACCTTAAGTTCGGACTTGATAAAAACTTGGTCCAACTTCAAAAGTTCCTCAGGAGTATCCGGCAGTTGGCCCAAGGTAAGAGGAGGATTGATATTCACTTCTTTGCCCAGACTGCGAACTACTTCCTCGCGATCATACCGATCGGCAAAAACGCAGCTGGCTGGTATCAGACCATGAACAGTGTAGCTTATGGCTCTAACTAGAATCCTGAATTGATCTCTTCCGTTTATGGTTTCTTGTTTCATGCTCAATATCACCGGTCCCAGATCTTCATCGTTGGTGAAGTAGTTCCAATGTTCCGAACCGTAAAAGTACTTTTCGTACGTTTCTTGCTCAACGGATGTCAACTCAAAGCCCTGATTCTTTTCCCATTGTTCTTCGATGGCAGTTTTCTTACGTGGTGCGTCGTCTGATTCAATTTCATTCTCTTCAAACAGGCAAAATTCTTGCCTTGCTTGCCTCGACGTTGGTTCAGCCTGATCTTCCGTTTGTTCTGGGTCCGTAGCTTCTCTGTCGCTTTCGCTTTCATCCCAAATTGTATCTGAGGCAATTTTTTGTCGAGAACATTCGATCCAGTACCCGGGAGTGGGAATTAAATTATGAGGAAATTCTTCGCAAAACTCATCTGGAAATATTCAAAGACATGTTAAAATAGTTGTTCTCGTATTTTCATATCATCGATCGAACTGTTTGAAAATCTGATTTTCAAAACTTTAGATTTTCTACCGTGGAAAAATTATAAGTTTTAGTATCTCTGTATTTTTCGAAAGGATTTCAAGAGAGAGAATAGAGGTTTACTGAGATTCGGATATAAAGAGAAGCTCTTCGAATCCTTGAGCACGTATCGTCGATCGTTTCCTTCGTTACCTTGTCGCAGATGATGGTTTTGACTACAGTCGATTCACTGTAAGGTAGAACACCAAGCTGTTTAACAGACAGGGCTTGGTATTCGAACTTAGAGTGAACCGCCCGTGGTTGATATCTCGATTTCATCCTCGAGTCGACGCAGCGCGGTTTACTTTTTTTAAAACCACATCAAAGATCACTCAGGGCTTTTTTCGCATTCAAAAGATCACGTGAGGTGAAGGGAGACATGAAAGGACTAACGAAACACAGAGTCATTAGAAATAGATCTTTCAGTCTCGAGTGAGATTTAGCGTTTGCAATTTCACAGGCTGTTTGAATAATAATTTTTAATTGCAAATATAATGGAATACTATTTGAATGGATGCTAGCTTGCAAACTTCCGAAAGCCTAATTGTCATTGGAATCTATAATTTTAGGCAAGAAATTATCCCATTGTGCTTCGACTCTATAACTCGCTGAATAATTTGGTGGCTGACAAGTTGCTGATTCTTACTACTTTCAACTTGGCTGACATGACGTAGCACGGTGCACGAAATACTTCTATTACGGTTTTTACTACTGTGTGATGACTTGATATACGCACACGTTGCGTGTCGAGTCGTCTTCCATTATTCATCAGCACTTTATAGGCAGGATGATTAATCGATTATTTCTTATCAGAGGAGGACGATCTGCAGTTTATAAAAGAAAGAAAGAAAAAAAAAAAGAAACAGAACTGGGGACAAAAAAACTTGGAGGAATCAAGAGCGTTGAACATTCAGGTTGAAAGTTGAATCGGATGAATGAAAAGAAAGTAAATTCAATCTTAAATTTGACTGACCAGAACAAGCTTGAGGTGGCAATGGAAATATCAGGGTAGTTGATGATTTCCTACGTGCAACGGCACAGCCCAAACTCTGAGGCTTAAAGCTGCGAAGTTGTTGCATAAAGTCTGAACACTCCATCAGAGCGACGTCCGCAAAGTGCAGGTCACACAGAATGTGGTTTTTGAACCTGAAATTATACAAACAATGACTCAAGTATTTTTTGAAAAAGTGGCAAAGAGACTTGTGCCCGTGAAAAGGGTTATAATACGAAGCCAACTCATGCACAGAAGCGTATAATAAAGTTCGACATCTGAAATGTCTGAAAAAGCAAAACTTGAGAAGTAAGGGTGTATTCTCAGTTTATTACAGGCATTATTGTTAAAGACTGAAATTGCGAGCCATGTCCTGTATACAAATACAAGAATGTGTGTGTGTGTGTAAAAAATACTCGAGGGTAAATACAATAACATTTCAAAACGGCCCGCAATATGGAGTGGCAATTTTATGACCGCGAACGTAAAGGTGTCTTTATTTCTGTCAGATAAGACGAGTAATTCACTCGATTTACGTTTCCTTATTGTCGAAGACCTATACTCGCATGATTCGATCTATGGGTGTGTATAGGTGCATGTGATATGTGGATATATAAGAAAATAGAAAAGAATGCAGGCTTTGAGATTGGTCGTCTCACCTGCGTGCGCGCTTCTGATTCGGTCCGGTGAGATTGAGGCCGCAACTGTTGCATCTCAGGCACTCCTCGTGGTAATGGTTGTTGTCATAAAGCGGCGAAGGTTCTTCAAGTATAAAGAAGTTGTGAGTTGAGAGAGGATCGAGCGAGACGCATACTTTGAAAATTTAGGGAATTTCAGCAATAAGGATGTTGGGTGTGGCTGGAGTACAATGGGAATTCCAGAACGCAGGGGGTGCAGGAATTTACCAACAAAGCGTAGGATTTCATCCGGAATAATATTTCACTGGTAGACTGATTAAATTTTCCATTTCTCGCCGTTGATAAAAATTCACCAGTTTTTCGTACACACATTCCTTATTATCCCCGCGTATATATGCATGTACATACATACATATGTATACGTTTATAATTATAATAAAATAAGTTCACTATCCAGATTTATCCCCTCACTTTTATCATCGGAATTTAATCTGACAAGCATTTTTCATCCTTTATCATTATAAAACTTCATAAGACTCGTATTAAATCAGGATTAATGGTTAATTTCATCAAATCCAATATACATTCGGGCTTAACGGAGCAAGAAATAATGGGATGGGTGTTTCCATTGGTCTTGTTATACGGGACGAGTTTATTTTGTCCTCCCGCATCCACAAGTGGTTGTCTATCAAAAGGTATAAGAATTTTCATCTCGTTTCACTCATCAAGGGTTAATACCAGGTCTCAAGTAAAACAATCAAGGGTTTAACGTGGGATTTATTCTTAATTGAAAGATCAACAAATTTTCACTTTTCACTGACAAAAAAAATCCAAAAAAACAACAGCCAAAAATACAAGAAAAAATAACCTTACGTTGATAAAATATTCAGAAAGGGCACCACCCATCGCGTGGCTAATGAAAAATCGAAGTCTTTCTCCTAGGTGAAAATCTTTTTAAATGATTAAGCATATACGAATATCGTGCAAGCAGTCACTTTTAATTAATTAACGATCCCCTTAAATTTTCACCCCTTCAACAACTACAATCTACCACTGTGTTTGATTGTCATCTCTCAACTCTTTTTCTTTTTAGTTCGTTTTTTCTTCTCTTTTATAGCTTTTTTCTTATTAGTTCCATTCGCGCACCACAGTCACTTATGTTTTGTAAATTTTCTTTCACTTCGCTGTTAAAAATGTGTTTAATCTTTTTTTCATTATCGTTTGTCAAATTATGAGAAACACTTTGCTCTGTCTTTTGATGCAAATTATCCAGGAGTATAATCAACGATTGAATCAATCCGCTTTTTTCCTAAGAATAACCGATCTTGCTTGTCTCGAATATGCTGTGTTAAATCATTGAAACGATGACACTTTCGTTCGAACAAATTCTGGCATGATTGTTATCAGCGTCGTACGACATTGTCCTTTTCTCTTTATTATTATTCGTCGATAGGACATTCCTACTTACGGCTGATTCTGTTGTGAGCTATCGACTGGGATGCACCCTGTTAAAATCTGAGCGAACTATAACAAGGGTAGCGCCTGCGTGATATGAATCGCGATCAAAACTACCCGGTTGTGCGCGTGCGAGAAAATACCGCATCTTATTGGCTCCTAACGTCTGGGGCACCATGGGATTTCAGCGTGAAAATTTAAACGTTACAAATCCACCGACAGATCTCAAGTATCGTTACATGAAAATTGACTAATTTCTGATTACCTCAAGCCCGACTGAATCTCTTTGAAAAAACTACATAGGAAAAGGTGATGATTTATCGTATTTCCTAAGAGCTGTTTGCGCGAATCTTTCGGTGGATGAAAAATGCCCGTATCATTTCTTCAATTAGTTCATTAATCGTAACTCACCGGTCTGCGTACTGCTGTCAAAGAATGTGCTGGTCGTTTCAACAGTCATCGTGGCGAATGTTCCGTCAGTGATTTGTGCCGAACTGTCCCTTCGACCCCTGTACCTTTGAACCTGTATAATTAAACAGAAAAAACGTTGGAAAACGGACAGTGTGTTTTGTCACTATATTTCCCCACAACGATTAATCTATCATCAATGAAAAAGTCAAACTTACAGTGTCGTCGCTCTGCGAGCTTTGTCTGCGAAAATTTCTGCACCGTATCATTTCCTCGGTTGTACTTTGTCTCCTGAAACCCCGAGCTATCAGAATTTCCTCGGTTGTTGACTGCCTTCTGATTACCGGAGCATGTTGGATTGTAGTTGGTCCACGGGCGCAGGGACTTGGATCGCGAGATGAACATGACGAGCTGTCTGAAGATCTGTCAAACGCAAGAGTAAGATTAGTATTTTTCAATGTGACATTTCGTTCCGAGTTTGGTGCATGAAAAACGTGAATCACTTTGTCAGGTAAATTAATTGTCTTTCAAGATTTGGACTATTGCAGGGAAAATCACCTCGGTGGTCGACCACACACGATGGAAGTGGACTGTCTTCTCAATCTGGCTTTCCTTTGCCGAATCGGACTGATATCCCGTTTGTCAGCAGCATTTCTATCCGGACTTAAGTGACTTTTGGAGTCGCGTCGCCTGGAGTAGGAAGCCGAGTCAGGGCTCAGCGAATCCCTCCGGGCTTTACGACCTTAAGAACCAAAATTCAAACACCGTAACTAGAAGCCTATGAAAATCCTTTCGACAAAAACGACAGAATTTCAATCTACTCTATGGAAAACAATTATTCAATTCTAAAAATCACTCAAAAGATTCGAAGAGTTTTGGGCTGCATCGATTAATGAAATCATTTTGCAATTTTTCGTTTAAATGTCCACATTTGGTTACCAGCTGTTAAGCACCACATTTTTAGCCTCGTTATAATTTTCGAACTAGTTCAAAGATACAATATCATTGCTTTCTAGGATCGTTAGAAACTATTTGACGAAATAGGCACTTACCTCCGTCATCGGGATCTGGGGAAAGCGTTGGTTGACTTCCTCGACGACCAGAAGGCGGAAGTGATTCGTCGATTGCAGCTGCCTGTCTAGTTAGCCTTGCCAATTTACTGGGGGACGCTTCTTTTCCTTTGTAATAGCACTTTGACAAAATAAATCATCAGTAATGTCAAAATTTGTCTTTTATACAATCGACGTGAAATATATACACATGAAAATACAACAACAAAAAGTCCAAAAAACTACTCCAAAATACTGGGATGATAGCGATTTGGATCTAAATTTGATCGCATCTATAAATTTCGCGATGCTCATCATTTCATTCAAATTCTGATCTTACCTGGGTAGTAGAATCTCTTCTGGTGGTGAGAAGTGGGTGGGTCGGCGTGTTATTCAAATTTGGAGTTCCAACGGGACTGGAACCACCGGAAGCAGACATCCCTGGTAAAGGAAGGCTACTTCCGGTCATCGGAGATACAATGGGAGGTGTAACCGACGACATAACAATAGTTGGAGGATTCATCGTCGAATCCAAAGTCAAAGATTTTCCACTGTCAGTTCCAGTTGACTTCATCTCAACTGTGAGCGTTGTAGTTGGCGTCTTTATTTCCGGCTTCACTTCCAGCGTTGAACAAGACTTCTCATTTCTCTCGGCCTGAAGTCTCTGAGCCTCCAAATGTTCCCTGAAACATAGAGGTCGAAATTTATCTCATTCCTCGACGTGAAATCGTTCTTCCTATTTTTGGTATCACCTGGTTGCGATTGAAAAACGCAAAAATTTTGTCATTTCCGTCATTTCTGATATTTCCATCAGTGCTGACAAAAAAACGAGAACAAACAACAAAATGAATGATTGAGAGGAACAAACCTGACTGCACAACTGGCTGCACTGTCGGTGCTGGAAGCACTTGGCCTCTGATCACTCCGATAATATTTAGTCGGTGTAACTCCACCGCCTTCTTGAGATTGCTGAGATTGTCTACGTCTGTGATGTCGACAGTTGTGTTTCCGTTCACCAGGACTGACCGACTGACCACCAACGACAGAGTCTCTCCTGGACTTTGCACTCTCACCGGAACCGCGTCTTGAATTTTTTGCAGATTCCCCCGAGCCTGAAAAGATAGCGAGAATTTACGTATGAGCCCAAAGAAAGCTCTTCCGCTTTTGGTATAACAACGAGGTTCGGGCGTATGAGATTCTCAGGCTCTCAAAGAACTTTTTGAGACATTTTTTTTTTTTTTTTTGGCGCAATAAAAGTAGGCAGCGTAGGCAGGAATATCATGGGGATAGGGAACGGTGCGTGGGCTCGGGAAATGCTGAAGAGTTCTTACGAGATACTCGAGAATATCGAACCGTGACTCTTAGAATCCTTATTACCTCTTCTAGTGGTCGGTGAAATGACCGTTGGCGGTGCTGGGGGCTGCTGCTGGGCGTCTTTTTTACTCCAAAGTCGTGCGAGATCATTTTTGAAATCGCTGATGGTAGAATCTTGCCTCGATTTCGAAGACACCTGACTTCTGATACCGCTGTCAGCCGAGCTTTCCCTTCTTTTTCGAAGACTCGAGAGGTGGCTTGCGTCTGTTGTCTGTTGCCTTGACCAAGGTAAGGACTTTGCAATATCGGCAAGGGTTTCTCGCCTGTACAATTTGCTGCCCTTGCCACTTTTGTTCGACGTACCACCGCCGCCCCATTCTCTAAGAATATCCGTCAGCTGGGCCAAGCTTGAACGTCGCCGACGTTGATTGGGAGGAGATGATTCCTGGATTTCGTTCGGTGGTGAAATTGAGGTAATCTGTGCCGCAGAATCCCTCCGCCCAGCCCCTAGAACGGTACAAAATTATATCTGCAATTATATTGGCAACAAGAGGAGAGGAAAATACGGCTCCAGACACGCCTGTTGCGTTTACGATCTAATATCACTTGTTCGCAATAACCTCCAACTTTCTAGTTACATAGTTTATCGTTCTTCAGCTAGCCGTGATGTTGCTCTAATTAATATCATCCCGTATAGCGAGGAATCCGAAAATATGAGATTTTTTTTAACACGATTTTGCCCAATTGTCGAGAAGACGGTCCCATAATAGGACAAAAACTCCAGACAAGAATAGAATTCAAATAAGAACCGAAATTGTCGAATCGTTCGTTATTTTCAGCGCCATTCATTGACGTGCAAAAAAATTCCTTCAACGCTGTGAAAATATAGATTAAACTTACAAACTCCGCGGGACGGGATAAGAGAAGAGAAAGGGTCTTAAGCATCCGTTGATAAAAAAGAGATAAAAAATCAAATCAAATTATTCGAAAACTGTTCGGGATCTCTTATCGGGAAAATATCCCTCGTTATTACTATACGTAACAATGCTTCCCGTCAAGCGATACACGAAAAATCAATTCAATTTTTAAAAACAATTTCGAGGCTCTTCACTATACTCGACAAAAGATTCATTTCCCAGGATAATGAGTTCGGAGCGAGAAGAAAATTCGCGGTACAAAATCCCGCCGAAATTGAAGTAAAATAAAAATAAAAAATGTATATAAATATACATGTATCGCGTCCGTAATAACTATGACATGCTGTATTTAGTTTAATAATCTTTACCCAGCCGCTGTTTGAGGGTTGACTCTTCGACCTGCTCGCGAACGAGGTCGTCCCATCCATTTCCACCCTGCCAAATCAGTCCCACCTGGTGGCTCAGGATGGGCAGGTTGCACACGAAGCAAATTGCTGTCATGGTCCTGAAAATGAAATATTTTTGAATTTTAGATACTGTTACGGACAGCGGTGAGTTACTTAGGTACTAATTATGCGGTGGAAAAGGAGTATAGAAATGGGTGCATCTTAAAGTGAAGTACAAAGTTAACCAGGCCATGCCGAGAGAGCGGTTTTAACAGACTTAAGTCGAACTATATGCGGTTTCAAACGGTTGTCAGTTTACTATATTTTCCCAACTTGAACATGGTTTCGTTGACCAAGTCTTTCAGCTAGGGCCAGTCAAGTTTATTACATTAATCAAGCGAACACCTTCGAAGCATTAGATTTTTTGTATTTTTCTAATACATATATATACATGTGAAACATACATAGATATGTATATATTCAGAGATTGGAGTTCTTATTCAACCGTTTCAAAGTCCATTTATTTTATCGCGTCGTTGCAGTCAGTAAGAAAAAAACAAAATACGTTTGTTCAGGATTTTGTATTGAAAGGAATGAATCTTCTAGATTTGTTTCTCATACGCTGAGATTGATTCAAATAGAAAAGTGAAACCTTGCATCTACCATATACACTAGATATACGTACGTTACATAAAAAGAAAATCAAATCGAACTCATATTGCGGCAGATCCGTTTTCGAATAGTGAGAATAATTATCAACTGATGATCACATGACAATGAAACTCAACTTTTACGCATCGAAAAGGCTGAAAAAACAAAATTTGGCAGTAAATATTCTGTTTATAGTTCAAAATACGTTAGAAAAGTACTCGAATTTATGAATTACATTCCAAAGCAAGGATGCAGAGCAAAGAGATATTATGTATAATATATATATAATTTCAGACTGGAAAATACGAGAGTAGAAATTTTGAGAAAATAGATTTTGATCTTATGGTTTCGACCTGTAGTGTCGAAGTCTGGGGCTCGGCAACGACATCGCATGGCAAGGGCCTGGCCGACCTGCAAAAGATAGGTACACACTTTTTTCGAGAAACTTTTCAAAAAAAAACAAAAACTATGTGATTAGTTATGTATGGAGTTAGCTGTTCAATCACTCGCACGTCGTTGCGACACGCAGGGAAGAATTCATCTCGACATGACATATGTATATAAATATAACACAACGAAAGTAATTAATAACGATAAATTCCGGGCAACGGTGAATTTTTAATGATTTATTTTTATCATCCTTTATTACCTTTATAATTAAATAACTTTTCATGAGAATGTTACGAAGCCGATCAGATATTGACCGCCATGGTCAAGAGATATTGATCGATATTAAAAACGAGTTATAAAGTCACTATATATACTGCATAGGTAGGTATGTATATGTACATTTTTATATGATCAGAATTCAAATAATCCAGAAAATTAATTACCAGTCAATTTTTGTTT
This sequence comes from Ametastegia equiseti, assembly GCA_963989295.1. NCBI lineage: Eukaryota > Metazoa > Arthropoda > Insecta > Hymenoptera > Tenthredinidae > Ametastegia > Ametastegia equiseti. Next base: position 11,460,903 of record OZ022393.1, read on the forward strand.
CATCAACAAAATCAATAAGCTTGCTCGATACGGAAAACCGCCCCATACCTGTAAACTGCCAATTTCATCAATTCTAATTAGGTACACATATACATAGAATCACTAGGTACTTTACATAAGTTTATATTCATCAATTCCCAAGCTACATTATTACGCATATGGTAGTATAGGCAGGAATAACCAATATACATAATTTACACGCATATTGCATATATGTAGGTATACCTACCGTTGATCAGTCTGTCTGATCCACACGTGCCACAGCCACTGGTGGAGTTTCAGCAAAGTGATCTCTCTGTCCTTCCACCATCATCTCAACCGCAACCCCCATCCCTACCTTAGGTCAGCAGTTGGTAAATGTTCAAAAGAACTCCGAATCAATAGGCCCGAAATAATATATGATAAGATGGTTCTGACGATTGGTATAAAACGAAGCGAGGTCTCAGTGTCCTCAAATTAATTGACCTAATTGTAATTGATTTTCTGGATGATATTTGTGTAATTATTTTGGACAACGATTGCTCCTTGTTGTGATTATTATATTGAATCATATACCGTGGAGGCTTCGAAAAACTTTGTGATTATTTGCTCGTTTTATTGAAACAACACGCGGCTGTAACGAAGATAATTACGCGATGGGATTAATTAAATATAAGCCTTTTTTAATTGACCCCACACGAACATACGTACGTATCCAGATACATGCACATTATTTTCACGTTACCTCGGGGGATTAATTATTTCGAAAATCGGACTATCATTTGCGTATTAATCAAATTCGTAGGGTGAAAATGGATTAAAATTTTGAAATTTATACGAATCAGCCAGAAAGTTCGTTCCAAGCCTCGACGTTCCTTTGTGCTTTGAAGATCATCTTAATCGCTTTGAGACACTTTGATACATCCGGTTTTCAAACGTCAGCAAAAATGAATGGAACTCCCGCCAATTTCCTTAGCTCGAGTTTACTCAGAACCCGTTGAATATAGATGACTTTCGTAAGAATCCTTAGTCACTCCAGCGACGCCGGAATAGGGTGGAAAAACTTATACTTTTCCCTACTTTTCCGAATTCTATGTATACAGCTTCGCGATACCCGGTACAAATAACCGAGTTCAAAAGTTACACACTTTCGACGAGTCTGGAGGTTTTCTTTGGGAAAAACTGTCGCAAACTATTTTTTTCTTGCAAACGGAACTCCGATGAACTAAAATATCGAAACTGAACGTCTGAGAACTAGAGAAAAACGTCTGCCCTCCAAAGCAATAGTAGTTCGTTTAACCCCATCGACTAATACCCATACAGAATGTATTGATTGGCCGAAAAGTTAGAAAGGTAATTTGTTAGCTGGCTGACGTGCGAGCTTTCTGAACAGACAGGAGCGTAGGTATATTTCGTGTTACTCTCGTTGAAACTCAACTTTACACATTCAATCCACTCCGTTCTCGTCCCTATATTTTTCCTCTTTATGGCATACATTTTTATAAAACACCTTGTGACACACGTAGCTACATTCGATGTCAGAAACGTCACCCCACTTTGGTACTGATAGTGACTGTTACGTGCTTTTGAAATCCGATTACGAGGATCTCATGTACGCTGGTTTGTTATCATTCGCAAGACCGAACAACCGGAGGTAGACTCAGCGAGGGGATGAAAGATCAATTGACGAAATCGAGATGTTTAACGAGGTATTTTTTTCACTCCATTTGCCTCGTGTCTCAAATTATCGAGATAGCCCTACGCACGTGATTTCATTTAATCGTAACCATTACAGGTAACATCTCTTCTCAATTCATTTCTTCGATAATGATATACTCGTTTTTGAAATACATCGAAAAAGATAAATTACGGAGGGTTATTTTCGGAGAAGGAAGATAAATTCCTCCTCGATGCAGACAACAATAACTAGTTACGCAGTGTAATATGGATATCAGACTAAGTAGTTTGATCATCCAATCAGTAGCTATTTTCTCACAATCAGTGGCACTTGGATTTGTTGGCACTAGTATAAATATATCTTCATAAAGCTCTTCAGTGAAGGGCGCTAGTCTCGAAGAGAGGGCTAAAACGAATCGGAATAATTGCTGGACTCAAAGTGAACCCGCAAGTTACCTCAAGCTCGGAAAACAATAAGATATAATCTCTTTTGCTGGTATGATGAACCGTCCCGCACAGCAAACGTGTAGTATACATTATATACATACCTATATATATATAAATATACTATAGGAAGTATACCTGAGGTATGAAGGGCACAAAGGAAGTGTCCTTAGGGTAAACGTCCCGCGAGAGAGAAAGTTCGCGAAGAGCCTCGAGGTACTTTGGAAATCCCCTGACGGAAGGACACGGTTCTATACATATATTCGAGCAGGTAGGTATGGCTGGTACCGAAAATGGAGAACAAGGGTGAAGGTAGAGACGCGTCACCATGGGAACGAACGGAACATCCTAATAATTGCAAAACAGGCTTCTGTCGAGAAAGAGGAAAGAGAGAGAGAGAGAGAGAAAAGGGCCGGATCCCGCGTGCCAGTGATGAAAGAAGTTCAAGTCCCCTCGGCCCTCTCATTTCCCTCTTTCTCCATCTTTTTGTCGCGAGTCCTAGAGGTGCCCTTGTGGAAAAGTTACGTGTAAGCAAGTCGAGCTGAGCTACCCCTCTGCTGACTGCGTGCTACATTTGTATCTCGTCTGTAGTATATCTCGCACCCTGTGAAGCGATGAGGATGAGAGTAGATCTGCGTCACTGTTTGCTAGAAGCATTCGACCGCTTTGAGATCGTAACAGATGTTTCTTGTGCCAATCCTATTTATAGTATCAAGCTCAAGATATTCCGACTGTTGGTGTTACTGCTGCTGCTGCTGCTGTCGTTCCTGTTCAATGGCAAGCTTCTTCGCCTTCGCTAAGAGATAAACAAGATTTCAGGATTCAGACCGACTTACTACTCGACTCACCCCTTCGTCCTCAGCTCATCTGCTATCTTCTAGGAATTCCGAGGTTTGAGGATAAATAGGTGGTAAACAAGCTCCGTATCTTCACCAGTCTCAAATCAACGCGCAAATATTCTGCCAGTGATATTATCCTGAACATTTGTGGAAATGGTAGTTATGGAAACGATTTGCAATTATGTGACTGAAAGGTACCAATTTCATCTGTATTTTTAGACATCGAGATCAAAAAGGTTGGAAATCATCGGAGCTATACTACCCACCTTACCCGGTTTCCTGTTTAGGAAATCCCTGGCTTCCTGTTCAAGATAATGGCTACCATGAAAATCGCTGGAAAATTCTGGGCTTGTAAAAGATCACGTTACCTTTCGGAATACGTGTATTAACTTGAACGATTTCCAACCTTTTTCCAATCTCATGGTCTCGGAAATGAGTGAAACTAATACCTCTGATTGTGAGCTAAACAATCACCGATGATTTCCACAACTTTCCACATCAACACAAACCGTGCAAAGATCAATTGCTGAAGGGTCACAGGTCCCGTTAAAAAACAGATTGAAACATTAAAATTAGTGAATTAAGTCCCTGTGGCTGTTGTTGGAAGACAATACCCGAAACCCAATAAAGATAGTTACAAACCTCGTTACGAACCGCTAACGATACTAGGCGCGTACGCCTCGCACGTAAACGTGGCCCAAATGTCTGGAAATTGGATTCAGGGTAGTTAGACCACGAGCCATTATGAATATATTCTGGTTGGCCGCGTTTTCGCACACACATGTTTACCCTACACTTTACAGGGACAGGAAACGCCTGCGACTGTGCTTGCGTCTTGATTTTGGAATCGCTTCTTTAGAATAGTATAAGACGGTGAGGGAGGAATAGTCAGGAACTGTACTTGACTCGGGGGAATCACTTGTGACACAAGACAAAGAATTAGATAACGCGATGCCGTCGTACTTTGTCTTTTGTTCTTCACCCTTGTTCTCAGAGCCCTTTTGTTACCACTAGTTGCGATTCAACGCACGTTTGTGAGTAACTTGACCACCGACCCAGCTTCAGCCATGTCGAATACCAGATAACTCCTGTCCTCTAACAGAATGTCCTCCGGCAGATCACCGAATTGATTCCTTCCAGTGAACCGTAAGTAAACTTCGAAGAAAAAAAACCGGACAAGATGAATGCGCTCTGTGAGAAATTGATCATTAGGGAAGTCAACTGTGTTTGGTGGAAATCCCGAAGTTGCAAGATGCTGGGGTTGAAGGTCTACTATGGATTCTTACGGTCCGTTCGATCGATGTCGTGGTTTTTTTTTTCCGTCAGGAAATCAGTCAAGCGAATTTGCACCGATAACAGAAATTATACGAAACATCGGCGTGGGTTGAAAGAGACGAATCAACGATTCCAGTAAAACGCTACTTGATCCAGCACAACCTTTACCCTCCACTTGGGCTTCTGCATCTTTCAAAGGATCCTTTCAATTACTCAACGGAATGTGGAAGTTCCTCATCCTTTGCAGATGAACCTTCAGTCGCGCTATTTCATCTTCCTCATAAACGGGATCCTCGTATTTAACGCGCTTACTTTTCGCGTCCAACGAACCGTTTACGGCATCTGAGTATATTTATAGTGCGAATAAGCCCAGAAATACGTATGTAATATATTGCACACCTTACACGTGTGATAACATTGTCTTCCCAGCCGCTATATATCTCGAATTGAGTGAGATAAATATAGGGGGAATTTTTGACCATCAGACGAGTGGATATTTCTTCTCATTTTTCATCTTTTACCAATTTTATTTTCTTCCCTCGTAGCTAAAAGGACTTTTATGTCATCGATACTCTCCAACGGAATCTGTCATTCGCTTTTGAGGGGGGGGGATGGAAGTGACGCGAAGTGAAAAAGGGAAAGCCACTTGGAATTCCTACAAGCTAGCTGAGACGGGAGAAATTTATGAGAGTCAAGTAAACGAGAAGAAGTTGGTAACCCCCGTGAGAGGGTGCGTTTCAGCGGTGACATTCGAATTGGTATAAAGGTCGCTTGGTGCACGAGGACTATTAATTACCTTACACCAAACATTTCGAATTCTACAAACGGGAATTATACGAAGAACGCTGAAGAGAAAATGGTGAATTGCGATTAGGGTAGGACGAAGAAGGGCGTGGAGTTACGCAAAGAGGAAGATTTCCTGCGGGGATGAATGACGTCTCAATTAAATACACATAGAGTCGACTTTCAACGTCAAGGATAAGGACGAACGAGACTTTATAACACACGCAACTTTTGAACGTGAAGGAGCGAAAGACGGTATATTTCGCGATAAAGGAATACCAGCCCCGAAATCGTACAAATTTACAGAAATATAATAACTTGGCAAAAAATTAAACAAATTATTCTAATTATTCTATGAGATGTGAGAAGCAAATTAGTTGCAGACTTAATCTCCCCCTCTTTCCACAATTCCCCACTGACATTAATCCTTTTCTCCTTACTTCCCCTTAATATCCCAGGCCAGCGTAAATTCTAGAGTCTAGCAACTATTTGGGAATCCCAAATCACAGGATGTCAGAGCGTAAGTTGTGCACCGTCCTTGCCTAGCTCTGGCTCCTTCCTAACCCTCTAGCAACATTTCCCTATAATAAGCAAAACTGAACTAACAGCAAAGTTTCCCTCATCATGGGCAACTGAAATTGAGCCAAAATTTGATTACGCGCCACTCTCTGAGGTCGCACTTTTACTTCGGAACTTTATCGGCCATTCGTCAGGGATGTAAATTAACTTCATCGGTTCCACGCCTGAAGCGTTTTATCGGAACGATCTTCGATCCTGAATCGTTACATCGTAAGATGCAGAGGAATCTTCCAAAGGTTGTCGCTTCGAGTTTTAGGATTACGAAGGATATAGGTCCAGCTCTACATACAAATGGCTACAAATGCAGTGCACAGTGGACTCACAATCAGTGGCCCAGCTTACAAGTCCGGTTACTCCGCAGAAAACGTACAAGCTCAAAGGAACGGGCAAAGCTTTGAATCTACGCTACAGATTTGGATCGTACAGAGCTGAAAACGAGACTTTGTACAACGGGGTTTAGTTTGAGTCAATTATTTTCTGGTCCGGTAGTTAACGGGAGCAATTAGGAGCTTTTGGATAATAGAAAGACGCCGTGCATACCACAGAAGTATTACATACATACATTGGTGGACTTCATTTTGTTTCAATTGAATGATATTCGACTCTAAACTCGTTATGGGGACAGTGTGGAAATGATTTAAAATGAATTTTATGAGGTTCGAAAAATTATTCAAGTTAGCCTCAGGATACGAGCGTGTGAATTAAAATTCTAACGAGGAGGGAGAAATTTTTTATTTTTTTTTATTTCGGACGTTTTCTCCCCTGTTTTTCCCCTTTTCCTAATTTTCCCGTTTTTTTTCCCCAGAATTCGTTTGTGGACTTTATTCGTTTGACTAAAGGTGAATAATTACCATCGTTCTAGTGAACATTACGCAGTCTGTTTTTCTCTATCTCCCTCTTTGCAATCATGTAACTTTGTGGATTTATCAGAGAGGCAAGACACGTTGATATTAGATTATAACCTACACCCTGATAGCAAAATGTACTTTTGAAAAGAAAATAACAAATTGGAAAAAAAAAAACGGGGAAAACAAGCACGTCGATAGTTACAACATGCTTTCAGAGCTTTCTGGGTTTATCAAACGAGTATAGGTTCTTATACACCTGCCCGGATGAATCTAGGGGTGTATTTATTTATAGTTTACTCTGCCACCTTCACCCAGGCATGGACATTAGGCATATTCATACATGTAGGTATATAGTTCGCGCATACGCAAAACTCCGTTATTCGTCCTCACCGACCCCGACCTCGACCTTACCTCTTTTCCCCTACCCTTATCCTCGTCCTCCGACTGCCTCTGACAACCCTTTGAAACTGGGGCTCTGGCTACGCTCCGTGCTTACACCGCCCGGCACTAAATTAATATCAAATAACCTGCCCGCGTACCGGGCGTTCCTCAAGCCTCCCTTTACCCCCTAACCCCAATTCTATCCCGTAGCCAAGCTCTCGCGTACGAACGAACAAACATTGGCCAGCCACCCCTACGCAATCGCGTAATAGCGTACCTACTCTTGCAATAATCGGTTAGGTACTCCCGGCATTCGGCCACCTCGTATTCATGCTCTTGGGTATGCGTTTGTGAGTCCAATACATCGGTATACCTACATCGTATTGGAAGTCATGCGGCGATCATAAACACGGATTTCATGATGTGGAGATTAGTGGATAGGGGATAAGGGATGGGCGAAAATAATAGATCTACTGATAAACTTAGACTCCAATTAGAAATATGAAACGACGGATCTCCGAATTTTGAACCCTAAAACGATACCTCGACTGAAGACAAACGTTGTCTTTGGTTCAAATGTTCAAACATATTCCGAAATCCGAAAGCGAATGAGGAAAAATGTTCAAAAATCACGAGTAATTTCCAAGGGGGCCCATTTTGCCCTCAAAGGCCCATTTTGCCCGACTCTCCCTCCGTAACTTGGGTTTGAAGTAAATTATTTTTCTAATCTAACGTGGATCAGATGAAGCTTTTATTTTCTTTTTTTTTTTTTGTTCATGTTCTTTCTCGCTTTCAACGCCAGTTATACATTTACGCAGGTTTATCAAATTCTCCCGATCGCACGAATGGGGGAATAGGTACTCGGGCTAAGGGAAAGTGACAATTCTGATCGGAGATAAAATGAAAACAAGTTTTTCATGTTTAAGGATAAAGTTTTACAGCACGGATTCTTTTTTTCACATTTTATTTCACCCTGCCCCTCTTTCTCACTCGGTTTTATCGGTGAAACTCAACCCCAAGCAATACAAGTACTGAGGGGGAGGTTGGACAAGTTTTATTACCCAAGTGCCAGAGGAGCATCGCGCGTTTATGAGCTTATTTCCACCCTTAGTTTCCAGTTATATTATAGGTGAAACTATTTAGTAGGTAATACCGATTCAAAAAGCACTTCTATGCTTGGGAATAAAAGACAGAATCAAAGGCATAACAGAAGGTTCGAGTAAATCCACGCTGTAACCGTACAGTTGCGATCAAAGGTCGTAGGGCTGGTAATCTTTTTTTCAAATTTCATGTAGATGTGGGTAAGACGAGCAGAGTCCGCTTCACATGAGGTCTGGGTAAACCAAAAATCGATGACGGGGTGGGTAGAAAAAGAGCTTTACCGCGACCCGGCTAAGACGTTCAGAAAAGGCTTAGGCTCCCAGCCTCCCACAAATACGCAAAGAGGACCGTGGCAAACATAAAAAGCGTGACCTACTTGCGAAAATATTTTCCAAGTAGTATTTACAGTATCCAAGGAATGATTAGAAGAGATTTTTCTTGAAGGATATAACGGTGACCGCAAGTAATGAGCTTCTTTTCATTTTTGTCCTCTTTCTTAGATTTTCCAAAGAGCAATGATTATCAACTATTTTTATTGCGATGGCCTTTCCATGTCAGCGGAACTGCAGCCATTATGCAGACGAATGCATAATTGAAAGTTAACGAACGGTTTAAAAGCTGGCAGTTGATGCTGGTGAACGTAGATCGTGGTACCAGAGTGTACGGTTTTGAGGGACGTTAAAACAATGAAGGTATTGTTTCAGTGTTAGCAACTTCTAACAATGGTGGGGGGGGGGGGGGGGGGGGGGTCTTCTGAAAAAGTCTGAACAATACACTCTCGGTGGGAGTGGACCTACCTGCTACCATCCCGAATCAATTTAATTTCTACGAGCACTTTAGTTAACGAGAAAGATGACACCAATTTTTTGTTTTCGAATGTTTTTCATTTTATTTTCTCTATATTTAATCTTAATTGCGTCTATCCCGTTGGGACGGTCGTCCTATTTTCTGTTTCATCAAATAAGTCCCTCTGTCAACTTTAGCAGAGTTTCATTCGCAGTGGTCTATATAAGTCTTCTTGAGTTATTCTTTGATTGGCATTTCTTGGGCTAATCTAGCAAAAGTGATACTTGAAGAATGTTGACAGGGTAAGAACGAGTAAATTCCGAACCTACAGGGACAGATGCTGAGACGTCCCCCTCCGATTGAACTAAAATGGGAAATTTGTGGGATCGCAATATTGATGACTGATTTGATCAAATATGAGGATGCAGTATACTCGATCTTCCGCTTCGTTTATCTGCCAGGTCCTTCCTCGTGAGTTCTGATAGGCTGGTTTGTTCGAAACGAAAGCGGATTACAAAGAACCAAAGAGCCATTCCGAGCGGATAGGGTCGCGAGCCCGTGCTGAGGTCCCTGAGGTCAAAGAAAACCATCCTAATGAATTTCTTGTCAAAACGTTCCGAAAGTTCTCAAAGACCGCGCGCGTCTGCAGGTCATGTGCGGGCTTTCTTTTTATATACCGACGAAAGGCTTCACGCGACTATCGCATACATCTACCTTTTTCTAGAGCTACATACATATATACGTATCTCGTTGCATGTGTATATAAGTTACTCAGTTATACGTATATATGTATACTATATATATGTATGTATACTGTATGATATGAGAGATTCACCCACGTGGCCTTTATCTAACAGAGCCCAATTAAAGCGTAGTCCTCTAAGCTCGCCAATTTTAGCAGCTTAGTTCTAATTCAAAGTTAATTCAGGCCCCGAAAATTAAGAGGCAGTCATGAATCCTGACTCGCGTGCTAGAGATAATTTTCAAAAGGGATTATTGTTGTATGTATGTACATTTTGTTCATTTATGCAGCGAAAACCATGCTGATAAAGAGAAGTCCTATGAAATATGTAACATCGAATATCGAATTTTTTGCTGAGAGAGAAGTTGCCAAAAGAAATTCATCAATCCGATAAAACTATGATTGTCGGACAAGAAAAGTTGACCTAATTTTCGAGAATCGGAGAATTTTGTCTCTCTGAGAAAAAGCGATTCAATAACGAAGCCCCATTTCGTATAATTCGATAATCCGCCTTACATATTTATCGGTAAATTGTATTTCACATTTAAATGCTTGCAAATGAAAACAGTTACCGTTTCCAAATTGTTACCTGTACAGCCTTCCACCTGTGTAGACTACGTAATGAGATTTATTATGTTGAAAGCCGGTTCGAACGCATGGATCCGCCCCATTGCCATGAAAATTTTGGACGTTTTGAGGAAAATTCAATGATAAAGATTGACGTATTCGGGGTTATAAACACGCGACGAGGTGGAAAATTATTTTCACAAAAATCTCAAAACAAGCCAAGACTACTGCAGTGAATAAATTTCAAGTCAATTATTATATACGCAAATTATCGGAGCCAATAAATCGAGCGAAAGAAAACGACTCCCGTGATGAAAATTAACAATACGAGTAAACAATTTTTTAATTCACGGTACTTTGCATCACCGTACACACGAATTCGTTAACCAAAAATACTGTATACGGTAAACTCAGCACACGATAGGTAATTGCTGATCAAAAAGTGAGAGTAAATTTATTCTTTGTAGGATCTCTTTGAAAAATATTTATAGATGAATGAATATTTTGATAGAAATCCGTATTGCGGATACCGGAAACCCGAAAAATGTGAAGACTCGTTGAAACTGGCGATATGGAAAAGTAACTGCATACGTACGCAACGTTTCAAAACCGTATTATTCAAACTACGAAAATCGCACTCCCGTATAGTTTTCAAATAGTTGTTTGACCGAGTTTAACTGAATTTATTTAAAATATTTTCAACGCGATTACAAACCCAATTATACAATTTATTGAGTTAGAAACTCCGCGGAGCATCGCCTCCGATGGAGTAAAACAAAAACGAGCGTGAACGAGGGCCTCGGTAGCAGAAGGACGAACGGCGAAGGACGAAGTACCGAGGACAGGTGTGTACGGAGGCTGGGTAATAGCCTACTCGGTACACCACCTAAATCAATTACGTATCCTAGATGGTGTTCGAACAACAGTCTAGTGGTGACGTTCGGCTCACGAGCCTCTCTTTACGGCTAATAACGAACGTTCCTTCTCACGCACACATATACACATACACATACACATTACACATCCACACACACACATACCTTCGTGTCTGGGGGTACTTTGTACCTCGTAATTGCGGTGTCGAAAGGGCTTTTATGCCAAGAATTCTTCACTGAAATGGATACTCGAATGAAATAGGGGTAGGAGGGCGTCAACTGCTTGATAGCTTACCTCTTAATGGTGTCATTTTCAAAGTTACGCGCACATTCTTTTCACCGATCCATGATACACCGAACAATTCACACTATCAATAATTGAATGAACTCCTGCTTACTACTTGCGAAAATCTTCCACCCGCACATCTGAAACAGCTCATAGATCTTTCATCTGCGAAAGATCACTGCAATTAGCAGAAGTACCATTTGATTGTCTCTCCCTCTCTCTCTCTCTTTCCAGCTTCAAACAGATTCGTTTCAAATGCTATATTGCCAACATCGATGTTTAGAATTCTCTCGTCGTTTACAATTGAGGAAAATATTTACCTATCGGAGCCAGTTTGCGTGTCCACGAGGGCCCACTGAATTCGTATCATCTGAGCCTCGGCAGATATACAACCTATTGTACATACATACATCTGCATACATGTTTATGTATGGGTTGGTACATAAAAGCTTCGGGAGAACACGCGTGCATTGTCACATGCAGGATATACGACCGTACGTAAAGACTCGGTGTACAATATCACCGGTGGTGCTTCTGTCAAGCAAACATTAACAATGCTCGCCTATCCTTCGCCCTCATTTTTCTCTTTCTCTCTTTTTATTTTTCGATATAAAAAATCGCGAGCTTCCTAGTTTATGGCCTTCCATTTGAAACCAACTCCTCCCTGTTACCTATTTATAAGAGCTATTCGGATGGATAGATATGTACATAGAAGGTGTCACTTGTTACTCATTGTCAGACAGAGATATCCCACCACAAAGAATCCACTTCTCAAAAATCTTTCTTCTTATCTACCACCAAATTGTGGGATTATTGATATCCTTTATCGGGATTCGGGGTGTAACCAAATCCTATCTGTATCACCACGTGTAGTCTCAAACTCCGAACTGGACTGGATTCTTCATATATGAGAGATCTTCCCATGGAAAGAATAAGAATCAAACATCCTCAAAGGAATTTAAAAATCAGCCCGCCAAGGACCACTGATACCTCAGAATTTTTTATTGTTTTTTTTTTTTTATAATGATTGAAAATGCTTATTTGATGTGCTCCATGACTAGTGTCTAATTATTATTATGTGCTTGGCATCAAGATCTGATTTTGTCTTATCTTCAGATCAACAGTGTATTTTTGTAGATGATGCAAAAATGAATTTACTTGGCGAAGGTTTTTGCACCAAAGGTGATTATAGAGGGATTAGATTTCTGCCTGAACATACTTCGAGCGAATTATCAACGGCGGGCTTCATTCCACCTTTGTTTTAATAAATTTTGCAAATCTCTACACGAATTTACATCTCGAAATTGTATTCACCAGAAGCAGCTCGAGAGGCTAAATTAATGAACGAAGTGAATGAAATATAAATAGAGCTTGCAGGACTCGGTCTCATCATCAGGACATAATAAAGCGCGTCCTCTTCTATCTCTCTCTCTCTCTCTCTCTCACTTTGCCTCTATCTCCACCTCACTCTACCGTTAAATAAATAGAGATATTTCCACGTTTATTATTTTTGTCTTTTAGTGCCTCTGTGTCTTCTCCTCCCGTCTATCTTTGTCCGTATAATTTATTATTTCTGCTAATAACCTTGTATTACTCACATTACTCACTGCATGCATTATGCTTTTCCACACGATGGTCCACTTTCTACAATATCTTCTACTTTACTCCAGCTATTACACGTGTATTGTGTTTGCTGGCCTTACATACACACACACGCACACACACAACACACTGTCACATCACCAGCAAACAAACTTGAGCCCTATTTCTACTCTTTTTTCTTCATACTTTCAGCCTACAGTAGTCCGAGTAGCACAACGTGAACGAAAGTTCACGGCTAGCCAAGACGTAGCGGCGTGTGACACGCGTGACCGTGTGTCAGCGGCACCCCTTTTCTCAACCCGCATACTTCCGACATTTCCTAATTGACTTCCTGCACGTGTCGTCATGAAAAGTCAAGCTTACACCAAAATGCTGTAAGTTCAAGCCTAAAAGCTCAGGGCAAAGTTATTGTTTGACCTTGGGATGTGTTTCGACCTTTTTGACAATCCATCTCGAATGGGGGATCATGGGAACTCGGTCCAGGATATAATCTGTTGGTATTTGTGGATCAGCGCAAGAATTACTGGAGCACGTTACGTGAGGAATGCTTAGCGGAGTTTTTACCTCATGGATTTTCCTTCAGGAGCTACCGAAGGAGTCGGTGGAATTCCTGAATCCAATGTAAAGCTTCCGCCCTCCTTCTCCTTTAGCTCGTAAAGATAACCGTCGAAGATCGAGGCAATTACATAGCGGATTGCCACTGTTTTACGACCCTTCCTGGCATCCCCTTACCCCGGCAAGGCACTCCTCGTAATCGTAGTATCGAACCTTTCCCATTTACGCTTTACTCCATCTTATAAACGAACAAGTGCCTATAATAATATGTCTAGGGTATCATTAAATTCCGTCAACTCGAAATTAAGAGATTCTCTCTCATGTCAACGGATGCAAGCTCGACGAACTGTGAAAGCGAATTGCGCAAATACGAAAACACTCCAGGATTTACCAACCACATAGACCGGAAGGGCTTACCCGAGTGGGATTTCCGCTCCTTCCGGGGTTTGGATTGCACCAGAGAAGGTATATCACAAATAATTTCACCGGCTTTTCTTTTGTCGTTTCAGAGGCAGGAAGCTTTTGATAATCGCTTCCTCAATATACCTCAACTCAACTTTTTGTCTATATTAAATCCAACGAGAGGATCGGCCATTCGAGTGTCAAATTACATATCGAAGTGCCCCGCTCATCGCGCCCCGCGTTAAGGGCGATGAGGGTCGAATAAAAATTTAATACCTTCGCCCATAAGTCATCATTGTCTTTTACGTCGAATTCGCTCAATTTATCTGCCCATTACCTTTGTCCTTTATTCTCATTCTCTTTCTCTGGTCTGATGCAATCCTTGATGGTGTTTAGTTGCAGCAATAAAAAACCGTATGAAACGTCAAGGAATTTACCAGATCGTTGGAGAAAAACGTTTTCAATGAAAATGGAACTGAGAAATATAATTTATTCAGAAATTGTGAGAATTGCTTTCTGAAGCAAACCAATCCATACTGAATATAATGATGAGATACGATGTTAAGATTCTTATGCCATATCGTATCTTGATTAGGGTTGCTCAATTGGCGATCGTGATTGCAGAGAAATGGATGGAAGGATAAGACCGAAGATATATTTGAAACAAATGATGGCACGACGTACCCCTGACGTTTTCAATCGAATATACATTATCTCTGAAACGCGTTCTGAATCAACAGCTGATGTCGTACGGACAATTCAATGCCCATCGTAGAACAAACTGAATTTGAATATCGATTTACCGTCAACGTGTAGGTGCCCAGACTCGCCTCACCTCACCTCACCTCACCTCATTTTCAATAGACGCGTGATATCATTGTTCAGAATGAAGTTGGACGGCTTTTCCACGACAGTCCGTAAGGCTGCCTTCATTGTTTTTAACCAACCCTATATATGTATTCCTGATACTCGGCGAAAATCTCGGTCGGATCAACTCACAATCAGTCCACGGTCATGGACTAATATACAAACATTCGGTCACAGCGAACTCGAAATTTGTCAACATAATCATATATCAGCGAAAAAAAAAAAAAAAAAAAAAGAACAGTGGACCAATCGAACGATTGGCTCAAATCGATTAAGACTAGTCAATTTACCCCTGACCAAAAATCGATTAAAGAATCTCTCGGTCATTCATCTCAAAGTGATTGCTAATCAACGATGAAACTGCTAGTTAGCGGAATTTCGATATTTCTGCACGTGAAATGATTATCGTAATTTCGGTAAGATATTTTTCCGCAAAATTAATCAGCAAACAAAATTCCATGGCCTGATGAAAAATCGGGTAGGGGTTATCAGCTGCAGGGTTGGGGTTGAAGGGGAGCTTGTGTATCGTTACATACATGTATGTACATAGAAGCACGTATGTTTTCAAGCCAATAAATCGTTGTTCCGTCGACGACGGCGCGTGGCAGCCAGCCATTGTTCTCGTCGTACGTCGCGCTAATGAGCCAAACATGTAGGTAGCTGAGAAAAATAAACGTAGTGGAAGGTAAAGTTTGGATGGAGAAAATGTAGGGCTGAGAATCTATCGGTAATTGCTGTTCGAGTGCCGCGTTGTACGACACGTGATGGATACGAGGAATACTATAGAGATACTGCACGAGCGGCATCCACTCAATCATGTTTTTGAAAGTTCTGTGACAAATTACAACACCTGTACACCCGGTAGTGAGTGTAGGTATCTAGCGACGAAATCCACTATCTGTCATTGTGATGTACACGAGTTCATACATGTATTGTATACACCCGTCTACATCCCTGTTGGATTTCGATCCTCGTTTTCAAGGGGTAGGTAGCTACTCCCGCACCTCGAATGGGGACGTTTTCAAAGGACTGATGGGTTTCAAGGGAGTTTATTAATACCGCTGCGGTTTTACCCCTCTAACATTCATGTTATACTGTGTAGGAAATAATTTTTTCGTATAGGATTTCAATATAGGACAAGAACGAAAATATGGCAAAATATTGAAAGAAATACGCAACAAAAGATGTTGAATCGTTGAATTGGTCCCAAATGGTGCAATTGCAGAATTTCTCTCCGACTATAATATGATGCAAGGGGATTGATGCAGTATACATCGTGAAATTCAAAGTTTCTTTTCATTTTCTCCTGAACTCTGACTTCCAGAGTCTGTGAACTATTCAATTGATTCCGCAGCTGATGTATATGCAGAGCTTGACTTTTCCCTCGACTATACGAATGTGAACGTGTATTGAAATTATATAGGAAATGAGTTTGCGATGCATGAAGTGGCGCGTTATAAAATCGCGATGAATTCCTAAGGAATGGCGAGTACTTTAGACAGAAGACGGCGTTTAAGAGAATTTCAGAAGGGCCCAGATAAAAATTACTCGAAGCCTGCAAACGAACCTTGGCAATATCCATCAGGAAGCTTATTAAACTCGCGGACGGCCTCAAAGGACGGCTGTGGCGGTCGTATAACCGAAAGAAGAATGGAAGTATGAGAGGAGAGAAGAAAAAAAAAGAAAAAAGAAAAAAGAAACGAAAGATGGTATAAGGTAGAGGGGAGACGTACAGATATCTTCGAGTAGGTATCAGAGATATGAAATTCCCGAAATTTTCCCGAGATTTAGTACGACGGGAGATGGATGCTACCCTCAGTGCTCGCCCTCTTGGCAATCAATAAACATCCCGCGATTCCATCATGAATTTTTGTAATATATTCATGACCGTCAGGGATTTTCAATCTGCTTCAATGGTAAAAGAAGGGTGTTTCTCTACCGCGAGAATACGCTGAAAGGATTCGTTCGTAAATGTCAGATTTAGCATATCGAAAAAAAAGCGTACTCAATTTTTCAGCAAAGTACCATTTTTAGAACGCTACGCGATACTCCTCAGGGCTACTGTTTACACCGGAGTCTGTGAACAAAATTCTCAACACCAGCTTACGCGTATCGCGCTACCGGAAATCGAGTCTGTGTGGAAAAGCAAACTCCGCTGAGCTTCCGCCGCAAAAAGTACCTACACCTTAAGCTTTTAACAATCCTACGACTTTATTTTATTCTAATAACTGTTTATTTCTGCTTTCAATTTTTTTTCTCTCTCTCTTTAGCGAGACGAGGGCAAACATAATAGAAAATTACAATTTCCCAATCGAAACATTCCTCCAGAAAAGAGAGAAATTCGTCTCTCCGTTTTCTCCAGTTTTTATTTCAATAGCCTATATTCTGTAGGTAGTCATGTAGTACCTCCGGGTCAGTAAATCCTTTGCCGATATAAAAGCCGGTGAATTTTAGCGAGAAGGATCGCAGGCTGGTATCGAACCCGGTGGTACGAGTAACGGTGTGCTGGAAGCGTTAGAAACTTTGGAAAGTTCGCTGACAGCTAGATTGGTAGAGAATTATTTTCCCCGGGTCTGGGTATCGCGGTCGATAAAACTTTTAGAAAACATTCCGCGAAAGTAGGTACTCGGGGAGATGAGGATAGTCACAGAACACAATAAAGACACTCGAATAAAGTTCGAAATCGTTTGCTCAACCGAGCGAGCAATGCCAACGATCAGTAAAACGAAAGTGAAATTCGAAAAATTGGATTATTCGAAGTACCTACACATATATAATGTATATATACGTGTATTCTATATAGACGTCGTAGCCACACAACACGTGGTTTACACCCCAATGGACTCAATTTATTTGCGATAAAGATGGTTCCTCTTTTTTAACAATATTTCTCGAAAGTTCACGCTCCGATTACGTCACAGCTCAATATATACGTGTATACTCTAACGCCACGCCGTTGAATACGGGGTCGTGCCTGCTAGACAAAGACGAAGAATCACCCCCAATATAGAGCAAGAGAGATAAGAGAAAAGTGAGTCGGTTCGGTTCGGTTCGGGAGGGTTGTGTTCAGTTTCACACCGCCTGATGTACAGCCCCGTTATCCAGGGACTTAGGCTCTATCGATTTTGGATGCAGCACCGGTTAGCGATATTAAAGGAGTTTCATCAATGGGAGAGGTCGGGAATTTCTGCCTTTATACCACCAAGACCTCGGTAAGCCCTTTATATAGAAAGATACACCCTGTTCGGAAGCCTGGTGTACCAGACGACGAAGGGACGATGTGCAAAAAGGTAGGCAAGGTTATGCTTCGAAGAACGAAGCAAGTTCGGGGGGTGGAGAAAAGGGTTTGGACGTCGTCGTATACGGGCGAAGATTACATGGAACTCTTGAAGCGTCCTTAATCTTCGAAAAGGGACGACAAGAGATCTGAGGGGGTATAGTTTTTGCATCGGGATTGCAAATAGGCGGTAAGGTATAAAAGGGTTGCTCGGATGCTGACAGACTTTCACCAGACGTTTCGCGTGCTTGGCAAACAACAACAAGTACCAACAACAACAACAACAACAAGAGCCACCAATAACACGCGGAGGTACCGTTATACCAAACCAATATAACGTTAGCTAAACCCTTGTACGATAAAGTTACACACTCGTTATTACCTTGGCACAATGTTTGCCTGAAATTTGGCCAAGCCTTTGCTGCTGACCAGCCAAATAGGTCTTTCGATGCATGACATTCAAAGCGATCAAGGATGAAGTGGGCTATCGAGAAAATTTGCTTTACAGATTAGCTCGCGCGCGTTTCGCGCGTTCTTTTGATAACAGAACTCCGTTCGGATAAGCAATTTTGCATATTGTGCCAGGTATAAACGCGTATACACAAACCGATACCAGAAAAGTAGGGCCTTATCGCGGATGGGTAGGTAAAGCAACAAGCAAATTGAATAGTTGATTTTGTGGACTAAATTTATATTTCCAATTGGCTGCCAGTTAAACTCCGAATTGAGAGTAACGCGATTCCGTAGTAAATTCCAGTTCAAATATTTCGATAACGATTAAATTCTGTTTGTTGGTATTCGCCTAGCACACACGCTTTCACTTCTGCACTTGAAACTGTTATATAAACCTTTCAAAAGCCAATAATGACGAGGCAAGCTAATTTTCCTGAAAGGCCGAACTACTGCGACGTAGAGCGAATATGGTCCTTGGAAACAATACAGCAGCCGTAAAATGACCGCAATTGTTGTTAGTGCGGACCTTAAAGTGCCCCATTCTGCCTAGAGCGTTTATCAATTATATGCGTTTCTAACGTATATATGCTTGAAAAGACTCTGAACCAACATATGTAATATGTATATTCGTGCAAAGTAAAGCGATGCTTCGAAGGGATTCTAGAAATACTGTTATAGGTATACAAAAGAGAAGGTATAGAGACGTATAAGGAGATTCGAAAAAGAAGTGGCTTTGATCGCGTCGCTTCTGCAGGTAAATAGCATCGAATCTCAATCACGTACGCGCCATTGGAAAAAGTCAGTCTCAGTATCCGGGCGAGAATCAACAGTTTGCTCTATCGATTGGCCGTGGACCTGTGTGCATATGTGTTGATGTACGTGTGCTTATTCTGCCGACCTCTTCGCTTTTTGGTCCAGAAATTGAACCTACGTATGTAGATACTTGCACGTATGTGTATATCACATATCTACGTATATAGCTATATACGTTTCAGTTCTACTATCTTCCACATACATATAATGAGACAAAAATTGGTACATGTACAGGAATTTTTCACTCGCGGTATTCACTCAGCTTCTGGCTCGATCATCCAGGCGTACGAAACCTTCTGCCGAAACAGGAACAGAAACAAAAAGCAATCGAATTTCATTCAATCAAATCTCATGTCCGATCACCCGCGGTTGTGTATCCCGGGAAAAATACCAATTTCCGACACGGCACTCGATAATTAACCAGAAAGAAGAAGTCTATGCTGACTAACCGGATAACAACCACCACCAGCCGCAGCTACCGGTGATCATTCGATAATTGGAATTTCCGTTAACAGGATAATCACTATCTCCGCAAAATGATTTCGTCGAATTTAGACTCTTGCTCACAGACTACGTGGTATCACTTTTTTCATTGAATTCTACAACGTTTGCAACCCATATATGATTTCTCATCAATTTAATTCCCTCATATAATAACTCGCTCGTATTCTAAAGTAAAATACCCTTTGCGGATATGTGAGGTAATATTCACAGCTGATACACGAAATATACGGAATAATATTTAGGGTACTAGCAGTTCGACGTAATGCTTATACAATAGTATTAACAAGATTGGGAACTCACCCGTGAGTTTGCATGATAATCCCTACAACCAGACTTTAAATTAGAATATGCTATCGTTGTACACCGCGATTTAAACCCTATTATTACGGTGGACTTAACCCGAGCTACCTTGCCGCGGTGAGTAAATGTGTCACAAAAGTGGTGGACAATATTCTAAGGCGAAACACGTACCAGAAATCGAATAACGAGAAAAGTATTGACGATGGATATAATTTCAAGTTTGATACAAAAAAAAAACAAAAAAAAAACAAATTTTCAAATGAATACTTGTAGAAGACGTTTTTTTTTTTTTTATCGGAAAGTCCGAGGCCTCAGTCACCTCGACGCCCTCAACGCCCTCAGCGCAAGGGCTGCCTTTGAAAGTTCCAAACGAAACTTTTAATGTACATGTAATATCGATATTGACAGGCAAACAGACACACGTGAGACTTTTCATGTAGCAGAACTTCACATCTCATTATAACTCTAGGTAATGGAAAAGGCAGCGCGAAGTTGATTTGTCACGGTACAGACATCAGCGCAATATCTCCTCGAGAAGATGAAGAAACAATTTTTTTTTTCAAGAATTGGAATTTTGCCGAGTAACAAATTATACAGTGCCGGATCAAAGTGACTTTTGAAAACAGATTACAAAGCAAAAATCGCCAGTCAGCGGAGCTTTACCGCACTGAAGAAAATTAGCAGAAGTCAGCGGTTAAAAATTATCTCACGCAGGATGAAAGGGCTGGAAAAAAACAACGAGGCCAGTAGCCCGTCTCGGTGTCCTTTTTCACTCTCTCGCCCTTTTACCGAGTAACATTCTTTCTCGATAAAAGGCGGTTCTCTCAATTTGCACTGCAAAGTATGGGTCACGACAACGATACACTTGTTGCGTTCACTCTGTTAAGGCAACTTTGACATTTTCCTGATTTCTTCCGACTGTGTCAGATTCAATTGGAGAAACAAATATCTGCTTGAAACTACATATATATAGATGTCACGATATTATAATGTTATTGTCTATGAGGCTATATGAGTGAGTATTCTTGAATAAATTATGGACCTTTCGACTTGGCGAACCAAACAGAGCTACAACAACCTGCCAAAATTTTTCAAACGATTATGGAAAAAAAAAAAATAAAACCGAAAACAGGGAACTTGAATGACGTTTGTTTTTGATGAAGTGGCATTTGAAAGCTCGAGGGTAAATGGAAAATTCAAAAGGGTTGGTAATACTTCACCGGAATCATTCACAGCGATAGTGCACGTACCTAATCGGCAGAAAACGAGGCTGAACCTAATTTCATAAATCGTGAAAGAGTCGGCCGCGGTGGTGGGTTAGCAAGATTCATTTGGACCCAGGGCAAGATAATTTCATTTGGAAAGACCATTCCGCCCGAAAAGGTAAAGCGTAATTAACAGGTTCTAATCTGAAATCGACGGGTAAAAAGGAGAAGGATAATTTGTTGTTGCAATATCAACGAGTCATCCTGTAATATGAAAGAAGATGAAACGCACATTTATTAACTAATCGCAGTCGAGTATGTATAAAAGCAGTTTGAAATAAATCTGCACCTAATCGAATGGTGGTGACTTGTTGGACACGTCGCCTGGATGAACGGACAATTTTCACAAAGCAATATAAACGTCAGGTAGTCCAGTTGCGCGGCAATTATAGCTTTGATTGAGATGATGGGTAAAAATTGAACCATCAGTCCCACGAACCCTGGAGCGATGAATTTCAAAGGCAGAAAAACGCCCCTGGAGTAATAATGCTGAAAAAAAAAATTGCGAAACGAAGTAAGGGATGTTTCACAGCTGGTTTGGTCACGATTCAGTTATGTCACGAATATATCTTTTTCGTGATTTAAATGTCAACATTTTCATACAGAGAAAACACGTGACGTAGTCAAAGAAAATATAATATTCACAGATAAATTGAGAGAAATACTTCAGGGTGTTGTTTCTTTTTCTTTTTTTCTTTCACCAGTAACAAAATTCGATCAATCGCCGTGTACGCATACTCGTGCAAAATTATTCTTCAGATTAAAAACCAGTCGGAAATATCCTTCAGAAGTAGGTATATTTATGTATAAAATACCTGTACACTTCTTCGAGAAATAAATCATACTTAATACTTCATTCACCTGTATACCTACGTTTTGAGGAACTGGGACTTGAAATTGGTCTCGTAAAAAGTTCATGCCTTATTTACGATCTTAAAATACTCGAGGGTTTGCATTTCGTATATTATCCTCGAAAACATCGACCGAGATTCTCTTATAGCTAACCACTCTATCTTCGGCGTTTTATGAGATTAACTCCTGTGTATAATACAATATTAGCGATTCTGAACTTCCCGAAACTTGTTTCGAGACCACAGTTTTCATTATCACAATTAGGCAGTAGCCGGTATCTGCGGATAATTGCTTTCACAAACAGCATAATGTGCGGAACTGTGAGTTCAGCCAAGTACCTGCTACCAATTAACTACGTGTTCAATTCATTAACGTAACGATTCAAAATGAGCATGTACACTACATACACTTGCATGTCCGATGTAAAATTACTGATAATCGTTATTTCAGACGACCGGTACGCATTTCGTGGTCAGAAAAATCAAACTTTGTTTAAAATAAATTGGATCAAGTAATTCCATGAATGATTAATTATAATATGACACAATTATGATCAAATTAATTGATTTTGCAACTGTATTTTATTTCCAAGACTCGACCATAAGTGGAGATTAATTTCAGTCAAAACGCGGTAGAATTTTATATTTCACGAAAATATGAATTTCCATCTTTAAATTTGTTCCGTAGCGAAGAATCACTCTCTGCTCTGTTCTACCATAAGCTTTTAATCACTTTGAACACGAAGTACGTGTACCTATAGGTACCGACAATGCCATATACCTTAGGCCCAGGATTCGCCGACCTGAAATCGGCTTCCACGAACGTCGAGGTTTGCACCGACCTCAATTACGACGTTAATCCCTGAAATACAGATCCACAACCTGCCAGCGGTGTTTCATATTCTTTTTTTTTTTTTTACCAATTTTTTTTCTTTCACTCTCCTGGTTTCCCACCCCAACTTTAGTTCTTCACTTTTTCACCGTCTCCGTCTCCGTTGCCCCCCCCCCCCCCCCTCTCCCCCCTGATGCCCCCCCATTTTCCTTCAGGGCAACTCGAGTTATCCGACGTTGAATTAAAAAGTTGTACAACCTCTACGAGAGACGAGTGAGTGAAAACAATAGAAAAAGGGGATGAAAGAACGATGCTTGGAGTGAAAATTCGTCGGGGTAAAAATGTGACGGTTTTTCCTCTAGTATTCGCTTTCTTTCATTTTGCGCGATTGTTTCGAAACTCTAGCGATATCGATAACCTCGCGCCCTTAATCTACATAGATCTTCGATATATCGATTGAAAAGAAAAGTCCGTTAAACCGTTGTATCCAAAACAGTTTTTGCTATATTATACTCTGTTCGTAGGACGGAAATTTAGCCAACTCAGCGACGGACCTTTCTCGACTGTGAGAGAGCTTTTCTTAATGGATTTTCAGCCGTATACCAGAGCGAGGTAGATCACGGATTGACTAGCTTCTCTTTCACCTCTCGACTATATCGTAAAATCCTGTTACTATCAAATTAGGGGGGAAAAAAGATGGGAACCGATACGCCTTGATCGAAGCAAACATGGTCCAAGTCGCCACTACACGATAATGTCACGTTGCGAGGATGACATCGTTGGGTCCAATATTCCACGGGGGATTTTCCCCCTCCCCTCGTTCAAATATCGATCGAATGTACGTACACAAGCCAGTCCGACTAACTTCGTGATATATCGTTGCCAATAAATATAACTTGTAATTTCCGCCATCCGTCGAGTTTACAGAGAAAATTTTCATCTCGTACTAGTCCGCGGAAATATATCTTTGGGTATTTGTATAATATGTATGTATATATGTACATACAACATGAATGAATGTAGCGACCGGAAGTTCGGATGAGAATTTACGAACTTCGGAAAAGGTACTGCAAAGTATTACGTCGTATCATCTCGCTTTATCCTATAAGAAACAATTTCTTATCGGATCAGGATACGGGCGATGAAGACGGCTACGATCTGATGGGGTTCGTGGCCAGAGGAAGTCTGGACTTGTTGCGTCCCATTGACAAGTAGGTCATCCCTTGGGAGTTGGGGTGCCGAGGTAGCTGTATTCAGGGTTGGACGAGATTTGAGATTATGTCGGAAAGACGAAGTAGAGGAAAAAGAGGAAGATGGAGAGGAATAAGGGTTCTGAACGTCAGTCCCCGAGTAAAGGCCAAAAACACAATATATATGGGACAAAAAACGACGCACATACTTCACCGAGATCCTTCTAATTTTGGCTATACGATCCTATTTCCCAGATGAACGAAATAACTCAATAAAAAAAACTTAAGTGCTATATATCTCTATAAGATACTCCCGCGGCTGTTTCCAGTTTCGAACTTTATAGTTATTCGTATGATTGGTTCATCTTTTTTTATCTTCTCGTATTATGAGTGGAAAACTTTCGACTACTCTCACCTACTTTGCGTATGATTTTGAGTCTGGTTTGAATCAGCGTGATGAATGAACGAATGGAGAAAAATTTTCAGCACCGAAATATTAATCAACATGGTGATAACACTCGTGTTTACTTATGCCATGTAGAAAAAAAATATATATATATTGCAGATAATCCATTCACATTTTATAATTACTTTTCTGTTCGTCCTATAATATTCCTTTTACTTGAAGTAACATTTTTTCTCATTATTTTTGCTACTCGAAACGATAAATATCTCCTATTGGATGAAATGAAAGAAATGTTAACATCAACAGAAATAACCAGATTCAACCTTTCGCAAAAAGACATTTACTCTACAGTGTATTTACTTGTACTTGAAAAACGAACATTAGCCATTTTCTATGCCAATTAGCAAACCCATATTTTTGTGAAGACTCTTGACGTCACTGGATATCATCGATAATCTTGCTGAATATGAAATATTATTTGCAATGTGAAATTTCCGAATTTTTTCACAGTCGTCCCTCAAGCAAACCGCTTTCGAAGTACAAAGTCCAAAGTTTGCCAGGACCCTTGGAGTGACGTTTTTTCGACAGAGGCAAATTCGGGGATTAGACATTTTTTTCCATCAGAATTAATACTTTAATCCAGCCGGAAAGCATCTGAATTCTCGGTCTTACTTTATATCACGAGCTAGAAAAATATTTGAACTCTGAATAAACTGACAAGTTTGTTGCTTCTTTGAACGCGTTGATTTTCTGAAAATTCGACGTATCATCTTTCATGTGGACTTTCGGTTCTTTTGGTCTTACAGCTATATTTTTCGACACCCCAAAACCACGGTGAATTTTTATTTTTATTTTTTCAATTTCACTGGTGCAGGATAAAAGCGTCTAATGAACCTTTTTATTTACACTAAATCTGATGATAATATTAAGCCAATTACCGAAATTAAAACGACAATGATTATGAAAAAATGGAACGGAAATGAGGAGAGTAAAAAGCTAAACCCATACTAACGTTCTATAATATAACATGAGGTCATAACGATACCAGCGAAGATCGCAATTCATTGTAAAAAAAAAAAAAAAATATCCTCCAGAAAAACCACATCGTACGAGGTCGAGGAATTCACGCGATTTCAATTAGCCGATTAAGCGATATTTATTGGCGCGCTGGGTCACTAGCTGCGGTCGGCTGACCTCGGTCAATCGCTCTACGGAGCTGCAGGTGCAACGGCGGTAGCCACCAAGCTTCGCTTTCGAAATCTCTCCAGCTTGCACCAGAAGCTGTTTAAACGCTGTGAAATGCAAAATCTAGAAGCGAAAGGCAAAATGGATCCCCGGAAAATTTTCGTTAGAATATCAACAAACTTTATGAAATAATTTATTGCTCTGAAAAATTTGAACAACAAGTTAGCCATGTCTTACAAGTGTAGAAGCTTTTTTGAAAAATTACTTTTAATACTGACGGGGTCCATTTTGCCCAAATTTTTGACTCAGTGTTCGTATATGTTCTTAATTATACGTTGAAAGTTTTCCGATGCAAAGCCGTGAGGAACTTTCGAAAATTTATCAATTTTGAAAAATGTCCAACACTCTTGTAAGCACCTTTGTTTCCAGTAACTAATTCTATCGGACTCTTTGTATAAAAAGGCTCTTTTTCTTATAACTCTCTTCAAATTCCGCACGTGTAACGTAGAAAAACAAAAAAGAGAAGTTAAAAAATGATTACTCCCTGGGCGAAATCGAGACTGTGTAAAACTCCCCTCATAACAGGCAAAAGAATGACCCTTACGCGTTTCGTCGAATCCCGCATCTCCCATATTTATCTAATTTTCATTAGCTCATTGGGGTGTTATTTAGCGCGGTAATCGGGGGATGCAAGATGACGTCGGGGAAGGTGATCGCGATGGAGATGATTATGGAGACGAGGAGTGTCGGCGCGGGAGTGTGGGTGGGGTCGGGGTTTGGGTCGGGGGTTGGGGTCGGGGTTGGGTTCGGGGTCGTGGAAGTAAAAACGGCGTATAGGGCGCCAGAGGGTTGCGAAAATGGAGGATGAGGGGGAGTTGGGTTGACCCAGTTCCACGGGTCGGTTGACCCACTTCCCTTGCTCGGGGGTTGTTCGACCCAGGTGCACACGTAGCTAACGCCAACAACAGGTAGTCTTGCTCAACCCCTCGGTATGGCTATAAATAGACGCGACCTCCGCGAACCGCGGCAGATCATCTCTGAAGCAGCGCGGGTGCGAACGCACACCGTGTATCTAAATATCAATATATATTTAGGGCTGACCGAACACAGGGCTCAAGATTCTCTATCCAGCCAAAACTCAGCTATTATATATATGTACATACATATCTACGTATCGTATGTATGTATGTATATGTATAGAGAGAAGACTCCTTGAAAATCTGAAAGTAGATCCTAATCGATTGTTGAATGCTCGCCAACCTGATTAGTAGTTTAGTTCTTCTTCTGTCTTCTACCCCGTATAATTTCCGCCCTTAGCACTTTAGCTTTCTCCAAATAATATAGCAGCTTTCCAAGCCCCGTATAATTTACCCTATAAATACAGGCCGTGTTGAAACATTATTCAGAGGTGTAATAAACCTAGGGGGAATCGTTAGAAACACTCTTGAAATATACGCTTTTACCCGTTGTGAATGATACCCACAATAATCGGAGCTACTCGAGCTTTTTTCCAATTTATATTTGTTTTTGTTCAGTTGGTTAAACGTTGGCTTGCGCGAATAACAAAAGTTATCTCTTCATTGATTAATTCGCACAAGTACATTGGTGACTGCATCAAACTCGAGTGAGTGAATTTCTGCTCGATTTTTATTTCACAAAAGTTCATTTACAGAGAACACAATGCCATAGCTGTACAGGTTTCATTATGTGGTTGGAATTCGTTAAATTGTGTTCAACGTAACTTGCCACGCGTGATAGTACACGGAGTTGACATAAATCATGAAAAATATGGAATCAACTTTGAGCATGGGTAAATTTTGACGTGCAACTTGAATTGGCCTGAAAAGCTGGACTTTTACACAAATTATTTTACAACGAAGCTTCGTTAATGGTATATTGTTCCAATTTGGAATAGTGGCTTTTCCATTATTATAAGTGCGAGTGGTGCTCTTTGGCGGGGATGCAATTGTCAAATTGGAATACGTCAAGTGAAACTCTACAGTAATGGCCAAGTTCAGTAGGTATTACAAGTCATTCAAACAAGTAGAATCGATGAAAGAGAACAGAAAATTGAACAGCTTTAGTAAATTACAGGCCAGCTTTCCACGTCCAATTGTAAGCAAGCTAGTGTGTTAAATCAAATGGAAATAAGTAGTGTGCTGAGTCAAGTCGATACCAAAAATATTTGGAACTGGAAATTAGCTGAACTAAACACGCGAAGTCTAACCACAACAACGTTCGGAAAAGTAATGTCAAGGATCGTTTGACCTGAACTTGGCTCTGAATGCATCTTTAAGGAGACACTACCTGATGGACCATAAGGCGAACCTTGAATCTGATGCAACGTGTTCTGTACTTACAAGCTGCATGCACACGGTCTATCTTCAAAAGGCTTTCAAAAATCCATGAAACTAAAAAATATCTGCAAGTTAGTCAAGTGCCAATGGCTGGACAGCCTTACGAGAATAGAACCAGTTCAACCTAACCAATGTGCATATGTACAGTAGCTCAACTACTTGTGTCGTTCTTACGGGACTGTGCAGTTACTGTTACTTTCATCTTACACGCTGCAACCGTTTTCTCTGCGTCTTACTATTCCTAAGTTTGAGGCAATTTCTTCGCCATAAGAGGGGAAAAATAGAGGATAAAAAGGGGGTAACTGTGCGGAGCCGAACTAAAGTGGAAGTGACGGGTAGTAGGTACAGTTACGTAATCTGCGTGTCTGCATATCGCACATGCTTAGGTAATATGAAGTGTGATTTAAACCAAAGTATAACTTGAAGTTAATACCACCATTCAGCTGGATATATTCACTTATACCATGTACCAGCTCGGCGTAGTTTCTCTGGTCATAACAAATAGATTAAAGACCCAACCCAGAGCAAATATCAACCTCAACGTATGAGAGTAGGTACCAAGAAACTATCGGATTTTCCAGCGACTCTCGCACTAGCTCGCATCCCCCTCCCCCCAGTCAGGCATAAGTTTCTAGGATGCGTCAGGGTCGGCTCGTTATCTGCGCGTCGAGTCCATCGGGGGTTCAAAGGTCGGGGTGTTAAGGGATGGATGGAGTCCCTTTGCTTTTGCCTATAGGAAGAGCCACGGCACGTGGAGTTGTTAGGGTATAGGTAGCCAGTGTTCTCGTTGGGTCGTTTCCTTCCTGGGGTTAAATCGGCTCTTTGACACTTTGAGAGACCGTTGAGAGTTCGGTATTGTATTTACGAGTTTCCAAGGTCTGCCAAAACCGACGATAGAGACTACACGAAACTCCCAACATTGGCGAAACGATCGCCGGATGTTACGGGATTGCAAAAGTGAGGTAAAACGGTTAAGGAATCTAATGTACGAATAGGAACGAATCGACGAAATCGTATATGCGGTATAAGGTAGACGTTACATTGCCGATTCGATTGCGGTAAACTCCATTACAGTAAACGATTCTTCTGATACTTAAGGCTCCGAGGGAAGCCTCGAGCTTGGGCATCCAACTGAGAAGTAAGCTTAAGCTCTACTTTCTCTCTTTCACTCTACCCACGCAGCTAATGCGCGTAGCAAGTCGAACCGAAGCTCCGGGGGTGAGTAGGGAATAACATTTGGAGCAATGGCGTTTAAAAGAAAAAAGAGAAAAAAAAAAAAATCGGTACACGAAGCTCAGTTGAGGAGTTGGAGGGTGGTGAGAACCTTTTTTAAATTCTAACGTCGTTGCGATTGGGTGACAGCTGGGCGACGAGCCCGATGGGAATAAAATTACGTTCGTCACCAGTGAAAGATCCTTAATAAGATATTCGAGTCATGCTTCCTGAAATCTAAGAAAATTATTCGAAGACGAACCTTATTGGTACAGACTCAATTCGTTGAACGATAACAGATGAATGCCCGAATGCGTACATACATATAGAAAATATAGGAAACTATACAATCGCGTGGGTCACTCCCGTTGATTTAGGGCGCCACAGGGGATCTCCCAGCACTGGTTCGGCCAGGATATTCGTGTCATAAAAACCTGGCAGACCCCGAAAGGTTCGTGCGCCGTTTGACCATGTAATTGAAAAAAAAAGGACGCTGCCCAAAGTCGCCGAATGTTTCCCGGAGGGTCTTTCAATGTCAGAGGATATCCTTGCCGATTTCTTCCGCGGTCCCGTTCGGGGTTTATTTACCCCGGCAATATAGGATGAATAAGTCATATATAAGAATGAGATTATTTGGTTCCGAAAATAATTAGCATGAAAAATTCCAGTCACTGAATTAATTTCAATGCCCAATTAACAAAGTACATCTCAATTATCAGATGCCATCTAATTCACCGAACGTTATTCTTCCGCCTCGTCTGGGGCTGATGAAGTATATCAGTGAGTAAAAAGAAGGTATATTCATTATAAGTAAAGACGAGATACGCATCACCTTCCGGTGACATTTCAAAATCTATTCATTAGACGTAAAGATCGAGCTTTTTCCGCTTCATTATTTTCTGCAAATTCAAAAAGCTATATATGAAAAGCTCCTTCAGGTCTTGAAGCGAGTTGCGCACGTTCTTACACAATAAAGCCTTCAATTTAAAAGAGATTGCGTATATATCAGTTATATATACATATACCTATACCCTTGGCGTATGTACCTACGATCGCGTCCGCACCTAGTCGGCCAAGGGACGGCCGCAGCGTACCGCGGGGCTGAAAGAGGTCCAATGGACCAAAGAGCCAAAAAGCCAAGAGATATGACCACGAATCGATTACGAATTTGTTATAGAAGGTCTTTTGCCAGCGAGGCCTGTACCTACCTACCTACCTACCTACCTACCTCGGTTATACGAACCCGGGACAAGGACGACAGAAAGAGGGTAGGAGCGCGCGTCGCCACGCCATCCCCGGGGAATCCCCAGGGCCACGGGACCAACGTGTCTCTTTTATCCCAGTTTGCAGTCCCCTTGGCAACGCTGACCTTACACACATACATGTACAAATACACGCATACACATACAAATAGACACTCACATGTCCATCTTCTTCGGACAACCGCATGGATATACATATAACACAAGTATATGTGTATATGGACGATATGGGGAAACTAACAGCCGCGTCACACCACAACCATGCGGTACGCTAAGTTTACTCTGGTTCGTAATTGCGAACCGCCTAAACTCCGAGCTCAAAAGGATCTGGTTGCTCCCGCGTCACGATAGAAATTTGAATTCTTGAGGATTATTTAAAGAGAACCTGGCGAAGTCTCCCCTTGGTAATCTGAAGCACTTTTCGCGGAACTTGACCCGACTGTATAGGAGTGAGAAAAAAAAAATAAAAAAATGAAAAAAAACAATGAAAAAAAATAAGGGAATAAGAATATTTTCCTACGGTTTTACCGGCACAAGTCGATGAGTGCAGCGGTGAAAGAGTTTCTCGCAACAGGTGGCCCACGGAATACCTACTACTCTCGAGGAGAGTTTACGGAACGTGCGTTTTCCCTGTCTATGCGGAGATATAGTTAAACTTCTCTTATAGTCATAATCTACGGGGTTATCGAATTTCACGGTCAATTTCCTCGGCCTAATTTCAGGTACGAGTATAATAAATAAGCGATAGGTACTATATTTTTTCCCCTCGTTTTTCCTTTCTCCATCCCTGTATACGTATTTATATCTCTCGAGAAAAGGTGGACGACATCGTATATTTCGAAGATCCAAGAACGACGACGTCCCTGTTTCCAAAGTACGCCTCTGTCTCCCGCACAGTCCTAGGGACCCCATGGGAGAAATGAGAGAATGAAAAAAATTCGATCCTGCCGTATCCCGCGACTTTTGCAAATATTGTAAAAAAAAAAAAAAAGAAAAGAAAGCTCTTTCGCGAAATGAATACTTTACGTATTCTTAGGCGAGTATAATAATGTGTCATATCATATATGAAGCAGCCAACAGTTAACGCTTTATGGTCTGAATCACTCTCAAGAAGGTACGAAGCAGGTGTATTGTGTCGTGTTCGCTCAAAGATTACGGCCAGACAAAACTCGCGAAATCCTTTCAGCTCTATATATTTCTATTAATCCACCACCTGACGCTGAACTGTTACCTAAAATTATTAATTTTTATACTTTCATTTCAACTTTCTTTACATTTCTCACTGAATTTAAAGCTATAGGTACAACCAACGCCATTCAAAAGACCATAAGTCAAATCCTCTTGAGAAATGAAAAAACACCCCTAGCACTCGGTGTAGTGTAAGTTTTAGAAATTTAATTGAATTATAATTGAAACGTTATATTCCGGACCACATCCTCCCACCCAGGATAATTGAATTAACAATTTAGAAAGTCTGGGAGTACGTCTCTCCACCGCATTGCTCACCACAATAAGTTGATTCGAGAACCTCACAGGTGCGCTCCCCATAGAGTATATATATATACCTAAGGGTAACGGTAATAGATCAAGGGGAAAATATTGGACTGCTCAAAATTAGCGGAAGAAATATGTATAAGCTGGACCAGTTTCCGCCATATTGCATCCTACCCTTCCCATTCGAATTTGGTCTTCTAGCTGGTCCTTTGGGAGTTCCAGCAATTAGTTTCCTCTTGCCCACTGGCCACCCGTACCTACCCGCCATCCACCGATACAACCACGGTCAAACATTTAGACGAACTGCTATAGTTTTGTCCTAATCTACCTTTGTAGGTACGAGGCGATAAATTTCACGGAGAGAAAAACGAGTTGTGTAATAAAATTATTTGATAAATGGTGGAATGGTGGCGTTCGGTGTATAGCTATATTTATAACGTTATATGGTGCGAATGGAAGATCATTTTAACGGTGAAAAGATTATTGAGATAGAAAAGAGACCTGCGGTGATGCGAATCGGACGACAGTCGATCGATGCGTGAAATTCATGAAAGTATAACGCACGTTGTATAAAGGACATTCGATTTGACGTGCGAGGGTAGGTATGTATGTACGTTGCGGGACGGGTTGGTTGGAGCGTCCTTTTGCCGGATCCCCTCGATCACCTCGAAAATAGAATTATCGTTCAACCATCCTCCCCGGTGTTCGGAGAGCCGCGACGCTTCAAAGGATCAAAAGTGTTTCCCGATGGCAAGGGGGGGGGGAAACAACCGTTCCTATGTTTGAATGAAACGCTCGATTTCTCGTATCATGAACATATATATACCCTACCTCTACCCATATATATCCGAACACCCACTTGCTTCCCGCCCTACAATTTTACAGCTATAGCTTTTCACCCCATTCCTAATAGAGTCGGATAAAACGGAAACGGTGGTGGAAAATTGGGGATTACTCATTAGTTATCACGGATTAAATTTCAACCTGCAATAGTTCGGATTATTTGTAAACCTCTGCCTTGGTGTGGCGATCAAATTTCCAGAGCAGGCAGTTATAATTATTCATTCAATTCATCACAATTTATAATCAGTACTGTCGTCATCAACGTCGGAACATGCTTCGAATCTAGACCCAGGTTATGAGTGGAAAAAATGGACACAACAAATTTTGAGGTTCACCAGCAATACGTATATGGCTGTTATGATGACAGCCAGAAAATATAAAATAGCCAAACTGTTTAGGTATAGTTCAAAAACGCCATCACTATCGGTTCAATACGGTTTTGCAACAATGTGCTGACTCATTATAACTGGGGGAGCCATATTCTCTGATGGTCACTGAGTATTGCTGGTGGACTTGTGTACTATTTTTTTCAGTGTTTCGTTCACCAAAAGTGCCAAACGTTGAAGCTACCCGTTTCAGCCGCCAATACAATTTTATAGATAAAATAGCTTGACCACACTAGGATGATTCACGGAGAAATTGGCACAACCCTGAATATGCAGCTTTTATAGAATACTGTCGAAGAAGAAATAGATAGATTTCAAACTAGAACCTTCACCAATACCAATGACAGCTCTTAGCGAACACGATAGTGTTTATATTGTCTCGTTTCGACTGAAAACAAATATAGTTTTCCCTTTAGCATGAGCCTGTTGAGTAAGCGAATGAATTTCATCTGGATCATAGCTAAAATCAGTAGTAACTGCCCGTCTATTACCCGGCTTCTCCATACGTATAACTTTACTCAAAGTTCACAGCCGCATGTTCGTACGTATGTTCTGAAAGCCCACGACTTTATAAATCAACCCACTCGCACCAAGGGTGTAGAGTTAACAAAAAAAAAAAAATGAAATAGAAAGTATAAAAGGGATAGACACAAGCCTGACACGCATTCTTATTGTTATACGTCGACGCTCATGCATAATGTACTGTATTTCTTTTTGAATATTGCCACAAAAGAGAGGCAGAAAAGCGCACAGGAATTTAGACACGCAGATGATATGCCTGGGTATACATATAAGCGAGGGCGATCTCTCTGGCCAGAGCTTAACAACCCTGCGGCGTGTTGGTCGTATATACGAGCCATAAGCAACAGTACCTGCGATAGCGTATCAATTCAATTCAGCGTTCGATTAGATAGTTGCTATTGACAAAACTACCGAAACCTAACGCATTTTTTTACCCACATAGTTTCACTCGGTTTGAAATTATTTTACAGATAACTTAAATGTACGTGAGAATTTGAAGATTTTTTGTTATTTTATTTTTTGTTGGTTTTTTCACGTTAAGGAATTTCCTTTGGCGGATGACTCGGCAGTTACTGGCCTCAGATTGAGCTTATCCACGTAACAACGATCTTGGATTTCATAAACGGCTAAAACTGCCCCTGAGAAATTCCAACGAAACCAGAACTTTGAAGGCGAATCTAAACTCGATTTAACAAAAGAACCAGCAACCCTTTGTATGTGCCTAATCTTCGTTTGGAACCTGGTTTGTAAGGATTTCGACACGAAAGTGCAGACGCAGGTATAAACAAAGTTCCAACGAGTCGAGACTCCTAAATCAGATCTCGTTTTCTTGCCTGAGAAGTACTGCGAAAGCAGGTATAAGATGGGTAGGTAGGATAGGTAGGATGTAGGGAAGGTAGAAATACGCCTTGCTTTCCCGTTGTCTGACCATATCTCAGGCCACTCTACTGCCAAGTTGCTTATAATTCATGAAAACGGTGCAAAAACTTTTACACCGCCGTATATATACTTCGCTCTGGTACGGTTAAATTATGCATTCGGTACCCTGAGAAAACGGATTTATAAAGTTAAAACCATCTCCTGTACCGTCGCCGAGGTATAAAGGAAAAAATAAATAAGTAAATAAAAGAGAGAGTGAGAAGAATATGTACATTTTACCTCACATTATCTTTTTCAAAAATTCTTTAGCCTTCAAAGTTATCGTTAGGTATGATTATTATTATTATTCAGGTATAACCTTTTCTCTTCGCCCTGGTCTGGTCAAGGGGTTGAATATATACATGGTCAGCCGCTTGCGGTGAGAAAAATTCATACAAGCTGGATGATTTAGCATCATCCAGTTACCGCAGACGTTTCGGACGAACGCGAGCTAACTGCTCCGACTTGGGTTGAATTTAATGAACGAGAAGGAAAAAAATAAATAAATTGAGAATGAAAAATGAAAAATGAAAAAAAAAAAAAAAGTTAGAAGTGAAAAGATCCGACGACGGGGTACAGGGTTTATATAAATGTTATATACTTATTCGTGGGGCCTGTACATTTATGAAAATTACACCACAAAACGGCGGCGTATTCCCAACGGGGCGACCAAGAGAACCTTGACTAAAATGAGCCCCCCCAAAACGATTTGTAGTTTTGTCATTTCCTACATCTGCCCGGCGCTATTTAACGTGATTACCTCGTCAAGGACGAGCACCTCGTATATATACAGGATTAAGAGTGACACTTTTGGCTAATCGGCTTAACTTTGAAAATTCTTTGAACGTTAATTACCTCACTTTGGTATTCAAAGTCATTTTCGTTTGCAATTTCAACCCCAGGAAACACGCTACTTTGACGTCAAAGAGATGTTTAAAGTTGTTATTCTGACAATCCATCTCCAAGTACATATCTATTTATATTATAGTATATACATATATTTATGTACAAGATTGCGACCCTTGATCACTGAACCATTATAGGACCTACGAGTCTCGAAAGAAAGATAAAGCAAATTATCGAGCCAATTAATCTCTACGATAGCAATTAGCAATAATAACTCGGAGAGGTAAATTACCCTGTAGAAATCAAACAAGTTGCACCGTTGTCCGGGTAGACCAATGTGTATATAGTATGAATAAGAATCCATGTGAAAAAAAAAAAAACCACTGAAATTACATTTACTCATGATGAAACGAATAGATGGCGTATACGTGCATGAATAACTCAAATATGACGAGTATAATGAAAAATAAAATTAATATATTCAATCGAAATATATATTACCAGAGTTTTTGAGTCTTGGTCACCACGTTCGGGACGGGAGACACTTCCATCTACGAGCTCTCGCAGACGGTTGTCAAAATTGACAAATCGGTAGACGTAGGTATATAATCGATTTGATTTTAGAAATGAACAAACGGAAAGAAAAAAAAAAAACTAAAAAAAAAAAATACTAAACAATATATATATATATATATTTCTAATCAGGAATTTATTTACTCACAATAATGTCTGTCGCGGATTGGTGTTGCGGCCCTACTGTCGCTGCGCTTCGCTTTTCACTTCTACCTCCGTCTAAACCGCCACCACCAGTGTTGGTCCTGGTATGGTCGCGCAGGCGCCTATCTGCCTTGCAAATCTACGGGATAATTTTTGCTGAAAAGAAACAGAGCAGGTGAAATAAGGTGGATTGAATAGAAGAAAAGTTGGCAAGACAAAAAAAGAATAAAATCAGAAAAAAAAAACACAGAAATCTCCATTGACGTGCCGCATCACTAGATTTCGGGCGCGGGAGCGTAGACGACGTCGTTAAACCACCGAGATTTTAGCTAACCCCGCGGCCTACCACCCTGGCTCAAGAATGGCTTGGCCATGGCCTCGGATGACGTGGGTCTTATCAAGCTGGTTCTAATGACCTCGACCCTCCAACGTAGCTTCACGTTACTGTCTTGTCTGTCACTGTAGCTTCCTTAGTGAGCAAAAGCTCGCCGAGTCATGGTAAATCGGGGCTTTTAATTGGATGGAGGTTTCCATTAGGTGGATGAAATGCAGCGAACAGATACGACAAGTCGTGCTCTCGTGAGGAAACAGTTGACAGGATTCGACGTGTTGACTGAAGTTTAAAAAACAGGAAGTTCACAAGTAGATAGGCTTCAGGAACTTGAAGAGATATGAAAAATTGTTTTTCGCGTGCGGGGAGGAAACTTTTCGGCCCGACGAGTGTCAATTTTTGCGGAATACTAAATAAACCTAAACCTCGCGTTGCGTCGGTTTAACGTTTCTTTGAATGGGTAAAAAAGTGTTGAGGGATGCTTTCGACGCAAAGAACCCGGAGGAAAGACTTGCACGAAAAGTAAGCAATTCCTCACCGACATCTGAAACTTCGAAATTGGTTTCTCGACAATACAAATGAAAAAAAAAAAAAAAAAAAAAAAAAAAAGGAAAAAACGGAACTCACGACACGACGCACTCCCAGCGAGGCAGCTATTGATATATATTTGACTTATACATGGCAAAAAAAAAAAAAAGAAAAACTGCCACGAACACAAAAATAAGGAAAAATCGAAGTATAATCAATTTAATTCCAAAGTTTACTGAGAAAACCACCAATATAACCCCCACGGTTGATATATTTGAAAACATCTACGAACAATTATAGAGAACCACGATTGCCGTACATGAAACGTAATCACAACCTTCCAAAAACTTTTCGAAATATATAAAGTCGTGTGTAAAGTCTATGAGATCATTTGTCAGGATGTACCAATTAGTACGTTCAAGGTATGGTATAGCTATCATTACTATTTACTTTGTAGGATAAAACTTTGCCCATTTACTCTCGTTTCTATACCGGGCAAAAAAATTTCGTGAGTATATCACCCGAACAGAAAGAGATAGAGAAAAAAGGGTCGTAGAGAAGTTTGCTGCGCAAATTCCCTTCCGTAATATCGATATAATTCAAGTTTAAGACAACCGGAGAGACGGGCGATTCGCTTAAAGCGAGATATGGGAGTCTGTTCGAAATTCTATATTATTACCAATTATTGTCACCTCGAAAACGCGAATCGTACTTTCTCGACAACTGCCCAACCAATCCGAACGAACCCTCGACGAATGAAGTCAATTTTTTGGCAGAAAGTGGCTAAGTATATCACTTTGTCAAAAAAACTGATGGGATTCCAGCAAAATTCATGTTTTCTATGTTAGCTAGGTTAGGTTCGAAGCGCCTTGTAGCATATCGCCTTAATGGTATATGTACTAGAAACAACCGCGCAAAACGTAAGTCTTTCAAGTTCACAAGGCGCATGGATCGCTTGTTGCTTCCACTTGCTGGCTGCGGCTGGATGACTTTTCTCGTCGGGCGGGGCACGAGGGCTTAAGCTGTTTTCACCCTGGACTAAAATAACTACACGAAGCTTTTGGCTCGCGATCAGCCGGCTGTTCCGATTGTCCAATTATTGTGCTTTAAGACCGAACAACCCTCTCGCTAAATGGTAGTGTTATGGTATCTCGCCAATCGCAATCGGACAATCCGAGTCTAGCTGAAGCTAATCTGGATGTCCCGATGCATTCGGTTCAGAGGGTGATTAGAGGATTACGGGAAGCAGTTAGAGAAAGAGAGAGAGAGAGGTAAAGAGTAACGCCGTCAGCATTCTGTCCCGTTAGTCGGGTTCAAGTCCTCAGCGATTATCACAATGCTGACAAAGCTTTTACTCGGCAAACGTCGCCTCAGAGATGAAAACCGGAGTGGGGGGGGGGGGGGGGGGGGGTGGATTAGACTGGAAGCAAATGAAGATGGATCGTGTACTAAATTAATGATTTTAGCTGGTTGGAAGACGCGGTAAAATAAACCTTACCGAATTTAGAAATTCAACGGTAACTAAACGTTTACACCGAACCCGTTTCTTGGGGGTGGGTCCGATACAATGTGAAACAACCCCGTAGAAATGTCAGACACCGAGGGTAACGCCTACGCAAAAGTACGTAACGACAGACGGCGAGACTCCGGGGGACCGGGAGACTGGGAGACTGGGTGACTGGGTGACTCTGAGAGAGATCAGACAGTCACATCACTTTGAATTTCTAGGTCAAACTTGGTTGGTATCGGATGAACTGAATGCTTTGAACATCTCCGACAGTTTAGACGGGTAAATAAACGGTTCGATCGTTTCTTGCGATCCTGTCGATGATCGCGGTTGTTGGTAAATTCTTTGAAGTTTCTTCACGGTGAAAATTAAACGCGTAAATAGAGAACGGTAACAAAGACGAGATATTATCTCACAAGGTATATAACATTTTCCCTAATTGCAAGATTACGTACAGGATAAACCTCGGAAATCATTGCATTGGAATTACACTAGGTCACGGTGGTAAATTTTTCTAATGGAAAAACCCTCGGTCAACAGTACGTGGAGTTTGAAGGATAAATCAACTTTTCGAAAACGAGTCAACCGTTTGACTGACTCAAATATTTATCCTTGAATTGGTATACGAGTCCAGGAATTGGAACTGTCGTTTTGTGTAACTGAATTGAAGAACTTTCCGCGCATACCGATTCCCAAGATCGTAAGCTTTGTCCGTGAAGGCGACCCACATACCCGAGCAAGTACGTTTGGAAATCGTTGAGCGTAGTATACGTAGCTTTAGATCACGAGACAACATAGTTTGGGAAGAATACATTTTGCAACAGTTTTTGAAATCCGAGCGAAACGTTGTATCGTTGAACTCGATTTTATATTAAATGTAAGCAAGTGAATCGATAGACCGAAAGAAATTTCAAGGGGTAAATAGAGAAAGCGAAACATCGAGGCATCAGTTTTTCTTCGAACGGTATGAAAAATATTTTCTTCAATCTTACGAAGCCGATGGATTCTTTTTAACGAGAGTCTTCTTCTTCTTCTTCTCAAGCTTAAAGTGTTTCTGGGAAGAACGTTACCACAAAAACATCTAAATTCATAATGCTGCTACAAGCACGCTGAGCGAGCTTAAGAGAAAAATAAGAAAAAAAGGAAAAAGAAAAAGTACAAGTATTCGTACTCTGAGCCAGAGCTTCGACTCCGACTTACTATGGATATGACATTTTCCTTAAAAAAAAAATTCTTTATTTTTCAATTCTTAATTCGAACCCCCGATTCAAAGCTATATAGTACATCAATGTCTGACGTCTGCTGGTAGTCCAACTGCGGAGGGTTTAAGATTTCAAGTAGCAGATTATGGTTCGTCAGTTATCGCTCTTTGGTTATCATCGCCGAAAGGATCATACCAGGCCAGGAGTCCCCGAGCGGTTCGTTTTCACTTGATTGACTCAGGTTCGAGTAAACTCTAGACGACCTCGAGATAGATTTCGCCCTATGGCATAGCCGGTGGCGGTAATGCTTTGGCGAGTGTAGGTATACTATATCGGTGAACGGAACGTTCAGTTCGCGTATATATGTAGTTACTTCTGTTTACTTTCACTTTTGTTACAATCCAGAACTGTTTTTGTGTATATGTATAAATAAACAAGTAATCGCAGCTCGTCTCCCAGGGGTTGAACGGAGTTTGTTTCACAAAGGGCATAACCGAGTCACGGTCAAGGAGGAAATAAGTAAATAAATCTCCTCTCCCTGAGAAAAGTTTTCATCGTTAGCTGCGTCATTCTTTTCTGCAGACTTATCATTAGCTACGATCCGGGCCTCTTGAAAAGTCGAAAAAGCCAGTTGCGGATTTCAAACAAACAATCCGCGACAAGGACGAAATTCAAAGAGCGAACCTCGCGAATCGCATTTTTGCAACTTCCGCTCATTAGATTCTGACACTGCAAATCTATTTAGGTACCCAATTTTTTTGCCCTTTTAGAAGTGACGGTTTTTGGAGACGAATCGAACTTATAGTATGGACAAATGTCTATGGATACGAGATGTTAAATACGAAGTGACTAGGAATCGAGAAAACCATCTCCATCCTGTTTCATTATTTAGGCTACTTTTAGACGAATTGGTTCCGTTGGGTTTGCGCGGTTAGAGGTTTCCATATTTTCCTTTTTTTTTTTTTTTTTC
Source organism: Ametastegia equiseti (assembly GCA_963989295.1). NCBI lineage: Eukaryota > Metazoa > Arthropoda > Insecta > Hymenoptera > Tenthredinidae > Ametastegia > Ametastegia equiseti. Next base: position 11,501,662 of record OZ022393.1, read on the forward strand.
TCGTTACTTGATGTTATTGGAATATTTTTATCCCGCGCTTCTCGAAGGACTTGAATTTTTGCATGATTTTATTTATTGGCCAGGAAACCACAATGGTATCGACTTTTCTAACGAAGCTTTTAATAAGCAAAACAGGACGTTATTCATATCCATCGCGTACGAAATGAGCCAAATGGCGCTTGCGCCAGAGAGCCACCTGTAGCCCAGCTTCCAATCAATACATCATGGCACTCTGTACCCCACCTAGTGATGGCTACGAGCTACTAATGCCGTTTTCGAAGAAGGAACTTGATGATTGAAAACAATATTTTTGCGCAACGATTTTTGTTTTGTTCGTATTTGATGGAAATTTCGATTGGATCTCTGGCGTTTTATACTTTAATACTACGAATTTTAAACCTTGAGGAGTTTCTTGTATACCGAAAATACATCGCCAGAAAATGAATTAATATGGTTAATTAATTGAAACGATACTCCGCAAGCACTTGCGACCTACAAAGGGGTTGCGTCGGGTTTTCAACAAACATAATTTGATATTAAGATCGTATAAATTTGGAAAGTGTTGTAATATTGTAGCGCCTTAACTTTCATTGTTATATTAACGAAGTTCGTAATGCGATTATTTCTGCCATCTTTGATTCGTTATCAACTATTTAACATTCCATTATTTCACGCTCGCAGGTTTTTGGGGGTCTTTCCGAAACTTGTAGAATCCAAAATATTATACAGCTCGAGTTACGGTGAGAGTATAAAATTCCTTACATCGATTTCAATAACGACGTTACGAGAGGCAGTTTTGTTGTCGGAGACCCCGCGAGTAGCTGTTTCAAAAGTTGAGCCATTCTCACCGAGGGGAGGTTCAAAAACGGATAATATTTCGCGGTCACGATATACGCGGAAATTTGAGTTAAAAAAATTCTCTAAAACAGCAACAATTTAACCTGCAACCTCCGTTGCTTCGCGATAGTAATTATTCCAAGCCCCGCAAGAAGCCTGTGCGCGTTCTTCCGAGGTAACGTGTACATAGGTATATCTCAGTCAGAACGAAGATCTAGACGGTGTGATAGAACAGAATTATTTCTCAGTTTACGATCACGTGATGTGGGAGAAAATGGTAATTCGGAATTGCTGATATCGCGGAATACACGAGGATAATATCTCGTCGTTACAAGTTATACTTGAAATTTTGCACAAATTTTACCCTCTGGGAAGACGCATTTCTCTCCTGGATGAAAAACCATATACCAATACTTTCATTGGACAAAAAATATATGTACCCGCTATTCCAATCCACTGAGGGAACCATTTGCTAACATAAAAAACTTGGTGAATTTATTTTCATATGTAATTGAGCTTTAAAAAATATGCACATGCGCGAATATAATTGAAGAATATTTCAGTAGTAAAAAGAACCTCGACCTCGACGACAGGATTTACCTGCGCAACTAAGCCAACTGCTTATTATTCTTAAATGTTGCAGGGGGTTGACGCGATGGAAATGAAAAAAGTGTTGCTAATTTCAGAGCCTGATATCAGAGCGAATTAAGAAAGTAATTATTCCTGGAGTTTTCGAGACGTGGGAGTTGAAATGAATATAAACTTTATGAAATCTGAGGTACTGCCTCGCGCTTCCTTCTTCAGATAATTTTGAAGAAAAAAAAAAAAAGTTACGCGTATTGCCATCGAATATTATTAAACTTGGGCGTTTATACACGAGAAAAAGTGAGAAAGCGATAAAGAATTTTTTTCTTTCTTTCTCTTTAACGCAAACTCGATTTACCACCCGCAAGAAATTCAACAGTGGCTTAAGAATTCATAAAACTCAACAGCTGAAAACAACATTTTTACTCAACACACACGACAATCACTTTGAAATAGGCATCAGGTGTAACTCTCCTGATATTCATCCAGACCTAAATCTCCGGGCAAGGTTCCAATTCCGTGGCAATGAAATTTTCAAAGTTACCAATCTTTTCACTTCCCTTCCCTTCCTTTCTCCCTACCTCCTATACACACAAATCTATGTACGTACGAACATAGATCCTCGAGCTTTTTCGACCTGTTTATAAGCCACAGATATACGATAAACTGAAGATGCAAAGCAGTTGAATAAAAAACTTTCTTTCTACATGTATGTATGTAAATGAAAAACGATTTGCCTTTCACGGGGAGGATGCAAAATTGACTCTCAAGCATTTTACGTATACATACATATATGTATGTATATTGCTGCAGGCTGATATGGAGTGCATCGAGCAATCCAGCGATAGAACGTCATGTATTTCGTTTTTCTATCAGCGGCGGAATTTTGTTACCGTATCAAAATTCACATACGATATATGATTCCGAACAATTATCAATACCTGCAGGACGTTATGAAATTTATTCACAAAACGCGGTGCTTTTATATTATCGTTGCCGAATGAAATAGGTCAATTTCGATTTGCAATTCTTGAAAATCTTACCCCGCGGGCTGTAACTTAATTCCCGTATCAAGGGATGATTTTACAGATATGCTTACTCATGGGTTGTTAGGGAGGTTTTCTCGGGGTTCAAAATCAATTTCCAAGAATTGAACGATTGGTCTGGGACATTCAATACGTATATCAAGTGCTCGTCAAGGTTCGCCAAATCCATCCCCCCCCCCTCCCCCCCCCCCCCCCCCAATCAACTGTGACGACCAAAAAATTCTGACAGACAAGGGAAAAAAATATGACAGCTCGTAGCGATTAGTTTTAATCTCCAGCCCCCATCCTCGTCAATGGCAAACTTGCGTCTTGATATTTCTATGGCGTCGATAAATGACACACATACCGCGATAATACGAAATAATATACCAATTTCAGCAACGAATGTGCGTATCTTGAACTCGAAAATGCCCATTTTGCGTCACTTGATTCAAGTGTGTAATGATTGGCTCGTTCGACATGATGGATGACACGATATTTAGCTGGTGACGTACGCCCATTCTTACTAGTTATTGATTTTCAAAGACTGGTACATAGCTTATAACAATATGTAGAAATGTTCATCAATTGCTCAAGGGTTGATACACGACATGTAGAACAAAGTCCTTAGTCGATATAAACACAGTTTCACATATGTACATAAACTCAGCTATTCAGCTGCAAATTTTTTCTCTTATAGGAATCATCACAATCCGTATCACAAGCACTGTATTTTCAATGAAAGCAAATGTTGTGTAGAACTCAATGCTGTCACAGTCACAATACGCGTTGCTAAAGAGCTGCTATTACTAGAGAATCAGCACGAGTTGCCATACATCGGCAGAGGAATGACTTTGAACCAACTTGGATACTGTACAGCTTAGAAAAAGTTACTGGCGTAGCTGCTACAGTTGAAATGTTGTTATTTTTTATTATAACCGAGAGGTCATGCTGGTTTCTCAGAAATTCTATGTGTCACTGAACTGAAATTGTAAGCATTGCCGGTAACTGCGGAACAAGCGAAGTGATAAGCTAAGATGAGAGCATCGGATGCGAGGACTGATTGATAGGTCGATATTGAATTACGAAAATTGAGCTCCTAGAAAGGAATGGCTAATTGCAGTGAGCGATCGAGGGTCTTGGAAATAGGATTTCGTACCAGACAGGGTGCTGGTAAGATCGGATAAAATTTCCGTCCTATCTCTTTCCTCCTCAATCTTTCGTGGCCCTTTTTGCTAGATTATACCATTTGTTGAGCCATCGCATCGTCTCCTGCATGATCTGGAAATAAATTTGCCACGTATAGCTGACGATGAAACTTAGTCTGTTGTCAAAGTAATCGAACATCTTAAGGCCATTAAGGATATAATCGCGTATAGATCCATTACTCATTCATCCAAACCTGTATCTATATGACTTCACGCTACTTTAATCTCGGACTAGATCATTTAGCAACGATATTAATTATTTGATGAAGTCTTTTCTATGGTATCTGAATAGTAACTCTTCTTACCCTCATCTTTTGGCACTAATATAATATCACCGAATGAATAATCCTGAAATTGTGATATCTGGAGCCTGAATTATTCGTAAGTTTATAATTATATTATTATTCGTGGACACAAGGACACCTGACACGTGTACGTGTGTCTGGTACAGCTGTGTCATACTTTGAGGTAATCCTCTGTGCCAAAATCCCAGAGATAATGTTCAAACGAATGTAGTAGTACCTACTCGGATGTCATGGGTGGATATTTTTTCAACCCCTCTAAAAACTTTAAATCAACTTCAAAGCCAGCTTTTTTTTATTTTTTGTTCTGACTGTTCATGTTGTTTTTTTTTTGTTTTTTTTTCGTTTACTGAAAATCAATTATTTTCACGCTGCTCTGGCTCTGTGCGCTGTGGTGACACGCCAAAAAGGCGTATCGTTTTTTTGCCCCATTCGAATGCCAATTCCCTACCACAGGACTTCATTTCGCCCACGTACAGGCCCGGGATTGACTTATTTAGGGCACCGCGACGCAATGCTCGGAATGTATGCCGAAATGCAAGCTCAACATCGTCCCACGAGTCTCGAGTAAGGCAATTAGGAATTTTATAATGAGGTCTGCAGTTGAACTCAATACTTTTTTTCAAGGGTTTTAATGAAGGTATGTAATTAGAATAGTAGTATTATCAAACTCACGAGTTTTTGACCCGTCACTTCGGAATTTTAGTCGTTCAATTTGAGATATAGATATGTATGTATACGTATGAGGTTCAATTCAATTCTGAATCATTTCATAGCCTACAGCAAAACCCATTGCCAACAAAAAAATTGTTCATTCTCTCAGCTCGAAGCGTTGAAAGAAACAGAGATGACAAACTGCCAGGGGTGTTTGTACGGAATAAAAAAAAAAAAAAAACAACAACAAAAAATGTTGTCGGGGGACGGTGAATTCTGCAGCTCAGGAGTACTTCTTGAAAACCTACACCCTTAAAACAATATTTCAATTTATTATACACACATAACAACGTACTGTGAGCTGAACATATAACGGTTTTCATTTTCCCAAGCTTCAGAGAGTCTTGTGGGAGACTGTCGACTTTTTCGGCACCTCAAGAATGTAGTACTTGATAATTTCAGCGTAGAACGAAACAATAGTTTCGAATATGTTGAAACTGTGAAAACTCAAGCTACGGAATTGCATACGGGAGTTATCATCGCGATAAAACAATACCGAATTAATTTTCGATGCAGAAAATTCAGAAACTGAAACTCGAGTTTCGAGTAAGGAAAACGCGGTGGTATGAAGCAGCTTGAAAACAGAAATTCGCGGGGGAGATTCACACTGGGAATTGTTCAGGGCGAATTCAGATTTGCGAAATTATACGCAAGCTTTACTCCATTGTAGTGATAATTACCCGAGTATATCGTAATTATGTCCAATGACCCTTTACGGAGCACAAAGATCCCGTGAATAATCACATGCCCCTTGTAGGTTTACCGCGGAATCTGGAATTTCTCCGCTGGAGACGAATTGTTCAAACAACTTATTCGTGATTTGTTAAAGTTACGCCGATTTCAAACTACTGTCGATATAAAGTGTAATTCCACGGCCTCGCAAACCTCTGTCACAATTCTTCGATCACGTGCCCGACCCGAAACAATTTGACGTACACAAATTCCCTCAAAGGTTCCGACCCCTAATTTTCATCACAGCTTTATCGAGATATTTCGGGGTCATTCGTTACTGTAACGCGACCAGACCGCGAGAGCGAAAGGGATCTCTGACCCACCGACCGGCAGTATCAAAGCACATAATTATTATTGTGGAAGGATATACACACGCCTGAACTTTAGTTGGTAATTAGTGGATAATTAATTAGCGACATAATTAAAACTACCAAGACGCTGCGGACGCACGAGAACTTGACTCGCAGAATAGTATATGCGGGACTTATTGTTGAAGGGGTTGTCGGTAATAAACCAGAAATAGCTTCTAGTATGATTCTAATGTCCTATGAAACGTACTGCACGCTTGCAGTCATTTGTGTAGATAATTATTTGTCAGGGTAAAATTTTAGCCAGATTTTTCTTTTCTCCTTCGTGAATTTCGTCATTTTCGAATTACAACGTCCAATGAGAATTGTAATTCTGGTTCCAGCTCTTCTTCATCAACTATTCCCAACTATATTTCACCGTCGAAGTTACGCCGGAATAACCTGCAGCCCCACGTTCACTTTACCTTCCGTATTTTTACAGTAAAGTAGTCTAATGAAACCAGGGATTAGGGTTGACGTCTGTAACCAGAACAAGGGTTGCTTTTCGTTGGTCCAATGATTCCTCAGAACAATGTAAGACGTGAAATACGATGGTAGAGGCCACAACGTTCTGCAAACGAGATGTTACATGCTTTGTGATTATGGCTCCTTGTCCATGTGGAACGTATTACAATCATGCATGTGTATATATACATGTATGTACATACATACATATGCCTATACATATAATATACCTATGTGCTTTGCGTGTTCCAGAGGAAAAATCAATGCGAAACATCTTTGACAAAGCATGTTTCTGGTAGAGGGGAATTCTGGATTCTCGTTCCGTGTATACCTATGTACGTGTATAAACGTACAGGGGACTAGAGCTCCTGGAGTATACGTAGGAGGGGTTGAATATTTCGTCTTCGGTTGCGTTTATCGCCAACTCTTCGTAAAACGTTGCGAAAATTTTTCGCTTTCATTTTATCTTTCGAATTTTCTTTTCGTACTTATGGCGCCATCGAGAGGGATAAAATTTACTAATTCCAATCATGTTTTCTGACAGAAATCAAAATCTATTCGGAACGCGTTCAAGTTAGAAAGAAAAAAAAAATCTCAAGTTCTATTGACTACGAAAAAAAAAATTATTAAGCTAAAAATTGACGAAAAATTCGATCGATCGCAACATTGAACTTTCGTTCTGAACTATAACAATTCTGGATGAATCTTGAAATATGTAAAGTAGTGATAAGGTCTAATTTTATCAACAATTGTGAAGAATCGTTATACACCTTTTAAATCTTTTCAAATCTTAAGAAGTCGCAATTCCGTCCGAATTTCTGATAAACTTTTTGATACATCTTATCATTTATTAAAACCGCGTGAGCATGCTGTCGTTAGTCCGCGGAACTCGAGCCATTAATTTACTTGTCCGTAAATTATATACAGGAATATAAATAATTCGGTTCGGAATGCTTCAGGATAATTACGACGATTGACCAAAAAATGCTGAGCGGTGAAGAAAAAAAAAGCAAAATTTTAACGAGGGATGTTTTTTCAGACGACAAGTCTCTTATATATCGTACAAGGCATATCGTTTTACGATCGTGCCTAAAAATTATGGTTGAATGACTTTCTCGTAGTTCGATTACTTTCGGCAGTTTGACCAATCGAGGGTTCCGAGCTGCTACGTAGGGATGAATTCTGGGCCTCGGAAAAGGATCTTGAGCTTCACGCACCTCGCAGGTAATGGACCACATCGCGCAGCGTGCGGAGCGAAAGTTCATCTAAATATAACGTTCCCGAGAGCTCGCCTACGCTTGCCTGGCTAAAATCGATTTTCCCTGGTAGACAACCCTGCTGTTTTATTTCGACGAACTGTAACACATCGGTTGTCGGTAAGTTGGACATTTTTTTTAGGGAAACAACCTAGTTCATTCTAATCAGATAAGATACGACAGCTGCAATAACGAACGGTAACTAGTTTTCAACCTGACGCTTTTTTTTCTCTATACGTTGATAAATGCCAACCATTTCTTACGTGTCGTTTCAAAAAATCAGATTCGATAAACATTCTGGACGATTAAAAAAAAAGTACTTTTTTCGTAGCAATTAAAAACTGATACCTGAGGAATTTTTTGTTCATTTTTTTCGTATAAGTTTGTAGCATTTTCTATATTGAAAACGGTTGTTGTTTTTTTTTTTTTGTTTTTTTTTTTTTTTAATTACTGGATGAGAAAAAAACGACAGGGTTTTTAAAACACATAAACATTTTATTTCCCGAACATGAGGTCGTCGAACGTACGTAGTTATTAGCATTTGAAAATGTTTCTTTTCGATCTTTTTATAATTTTATGTACATAAGATTACAAACATTTAAATATTCTTCATATCTTATATAGTATATAATATATTAAAAATAATAATTACTAATTAATGTTTATATTGCTATAGGGGTTCTCGCGCCCCTTTCGTGGAATTCTAAACATCGCTTCGTAACAAATAATTTTCCGTCATCGTTACCTTTTTTTCCATTTACTTTTTATTCCCGAAATAGTTTTTGAAAACAGGGTTAGCACGTGTACAGGACTGAGGGTTAGAACGCCACTTTTTTCTTTCTATCAAAGTCACGTTGATACCGAATTTTTATAGATTCAAAAAACCTTTCAAGACAAATGGAAAACATTCGGAATAAAATGTTCGAGGACCAAAAACCCGAATACATTTTAAATTTCACTTGCCTCGTAATTACCCCGTCCGTTTACCTACAAAAATAGATTAATCTGTAATTAATTTCCGTATCCTCGCATATGATCCTTTTTATTTTTTGTTTTCACCTGTCTGTAATGTGACAAAATTCAAAAAACATTTCATACCTACGAATAATTTCTACGGAATTAATACCGGAAATTCGAGATTGATCGAGTGTTTTCGATATCATGGAATTTATCGGATATCCTATAGAGCCCCGGTTAAATATGCGCAATTTTTCAAATCCTTGCACCGGACGTCGATTCGAGTACTGAGCAATTGGCCCTACGACGCATTTATTCGAATACACTAGATACAAGTTTAATAATAATTATTGCATACGAAAAGTATGGAATTCATTGATTTCACGAAGCGGAGCCAGCCCAGTGCAGAATACACGTTAACGTTTCATTAGCTAAACATCAAAATCTAAAAAAGGTCGTATGATACACTAGCTACATTATCCTGAAAAGCATTTTCAGTTAATTTTATTTTATTATAATAATAATGTTGTTTTTTTTTCAAATTTTTTCTTCCTTAGTTTAGTTTAAACATCATCCTTCTTGTTACTCCTTACTATGAGGAAAAATACACTCGGTCACCCCGGAACGATACTTTATTCAGTTTAGTTTTATTTATTTGATTATTTTATTATTATTCTTCTCGCTATTACTTGGATACAATATGGTGACTTTTCCGGGTTATCAATCAATTCCAACACGCACTCTGGGAAACTCGATGAACTTTTTCTAACCAGAGCGAGTCGTTTACCAAATATTCAATACGGGCTCTACAGTCTACTGCACCATATATACAGTCTTTGTAAAATATTGACAGACTGCTATTACCTCTACTACATAAGCAATATGAACGATGAATTTCCATACTATCGTTATCCTGTTATTAATAATTAATCGATCAACTAAATTTTCATTAATTCCGTACCAAGGTATCTGGTTAGCAACTCACTCTGTTCACACACATCAGGGCAAACTATTATATTTTAATTATTACATTTAGATATTTCTTTTTCTTTCTCTTCTTCTTTTTCTTTTTCTTTTTTTTCTTTCATTTGAACACAGTACAGTTTTCGTATAGAAAATACGTCTAGAAGAATGACTAGATATATATGAAGAAAGAATTACATAAGAGAAAAGAAAAAAAAAAAAAAACCCCCGTTTGAGCGGTGAAAATATCAATGTGTAATCATACTTACGAATGATTTATCTTTGATTATAATTATACGTTGTATATAATATGTATATTATAATACGTACTGACTTGTGTATGTATATGCAATGTTTTACGTTCATCTCCCCCTGGTGGTATGTGTATATATTTATTAGGTACTATATGTATAATGCGGTGAGGATGTCTCGCGTATTTTATACGACGATAATACGATAGAAATGCGATTTACTTCGGCATGGATCTGTCACATGAAGGATTGATCATGTTTATTTGTTTATTTTTGTCTTTTTTGTTTTTTTCCTTCTTCTTGTAATGTTCTTTTCATAGCTGAACATTATTCATCATAATTTTCATTATTCATTTATACGTATATAACTATTACGTAGTGTCGCGCCACTTTCTGTTAAATAGGAATTACATATATCTAGGCGAGCACTTTTAAGGCGTTAAGCGTGTTGATCTTGAATTAGACATATGGTGTCCGCGGAATTGGTCCTATCTTAGATTAATAAACGTGATGATCCTAAATATACACGTATCTCGCAACTTAAGAGAAAGCGTACAGTAATTAGAAAATACGTTTTAAGATAATATATTGGGAAAAATAGAAAATAGTTAATTGGAAAAATTGAAATTTGATAAACGTATAACAGATAGTAAAACGACGATTGATATAATTACCCAGCCAATAACCACAGCGATTTGAAATACCTGCGCCTATATCGCCTGGTGATGATTAGCTCGGTCCAAAATCAACGCCAATCAAAAACAGCAATGAAAAACCTGCTAGAATTATACAACTACGATTGTATCCCGAGAAATATTTGCTTTTACTTTAGACTTGTGTCATTTATTTAGTTTCTTTTTTTTTTTATTCGTTTATTTAACACCTTTACAATATCTGGTATAGCAACTAGATCGATCCAACTTTCGCGACCATCGGTAAACTCGACAGTTTTGTAGTGAAATTTTAAATCTATCAGAAGATATGGTCATCTGCGTCTAGCTGACGCGACTTCCCGCGACCAAACGATCAGCCTGGACCGAATTCAATGAAACGACACCGATTTAACCGATAACTCGACTGTAGGAACAGCCGAAACAGCCACAAACACATTAATTACTGACAATCTTCATCGGCCACGATTTCAAACTGCAGATCTTCTAATATTCTTTATTCATTTTGTATTTTTTTTATTTCATTGTCAGACCATTCGTGGCATTTGAGAGGAAACCACGTGTTTACTGATGAGCATCTTCAGCCTCCTCTTGAGACACGATGCTAGATCGATTAGAACGAACATCTAAATCCATTCCGAAGGGTTTTATGGTACCCAAAAGAGCCTGCATACCCGGTTCCTCTATGCTGAGGCTGTATTCGAGGGAGCTATCACTGGAAGTACAAGAACAGACTTCTACTAATCAACAAAGTCTCAAACTTTTCCGTTGAAAGATATTAGAAATAAAATCTGAAGACAATCGTACCCTAATTCGTTTACCTGACGATGCTGGCCCGGTCACCGGAAGTTGCTGCTACTGGTGCTGTACAATTTTCTCCGTTACAAGGACGTTCGCCATTACTCGTACATGTTGTAGATTCTTTCAGAGAAGCTCGTCTCGATTCTTCGTGACATTCGCACCTGCATTCTTCCGGTTGGACGTAGCTATAACCACCTTTGGCTTCGTCATCCGGTCTTGGAATTGTTTGAATTCTTTTTGGAGCCTTACGTTTTTCCGGTATTTCTTCAAAGTTTATCCAATTCGTCGGTCTTGACGGTGCTCGAGGTGGTAATGGCGGTGGACTAGGAGATTTACCAGCATTTCTTGGCACTCTACCAGCAAACTCGGTAAATGTATTCGTCATTTGCTTCCTTGGGCTTTTAAGCTTGAAACTGTCTTCCCTCGGTAGTGATATCTTCATCTTTTCAACCCTCCGCTCATCCAGTGATGTTTGCATCACGAATTCGTCGAGTAAAGTTGGATTTATCGGGGTCGTCGATCTCGGTCTCTCGATTGGAATTGTTCTGAAAGTCGCAAAAGAAAAATGGAAAATTTTTGAAGGATGAAGAATTGGAAATGAACCATTAAGCAGAATGGAATCGATGTTCGACTGTGTTAATAATTTCGCTGATTGCAACGTATATATACGACATCTTTATAAACGAATTCACTTGCTCACCTCACTTCCTGAAGCCTCTGTTTAACCGGAAGCATAGGCACAGCAACGCTTTTTTCCAGAGGCAAGGTAGTGGGCACATAGGGAAGATCTTCCTCGAAGCTTTCCTCGTAACAAAGGCCTTTTCTCTCGTCCGGCAGCTCCTCTACTGCCTTTTCAGCTTTGTTTCGAATGAATTCAATCTCTGAGTCTCGCTCGGACTCTGAGCTATTGTGATCTAGGTCTGAAACAACACTCGGTGTTTTAACTAGGCCATCGGCAACCTTCAGGCCATCGTCCAGTAAGTCGGGCTCCCTTGAGCCATGGGGAATTTGTGGTCGAATCGGTTCGTTGCCATTTATTTCAGTCTTTGTCGAAGTGTCGTCTATTCTCTCAGGGGGTTCAATCTTCTGTACTTCTTTGCTTTTCCTCTTAGGCTTCACTATGTCTGGTTTCTTAATCGGCAGTTCTTTAGGCGCCCCGTTTGACAGCTGCGAATCATTAGATCCAAATTTTGTCGCTACAGAATCGATCTTCGTATCCCTCAGCAAAGACTTTGTTGTTTGTACGCTGATCCTTGAGTCCTTTGATGAGCTTTTCGACATCTGTGACTCTCTCGATATACTCTGAGGTACATGGCTCTCCTTGGAAGCTGATCTATGAACCGATGCCTCAATGCTCGTCTCTGTTTTCACCTGGCTCGATCCATGGTGTTCGATTGAAGCCTCGGTCACAATGTTACCGGACCTTGGTTCCGACTCATATTCGTCAAAAAGTTTCGTCGGTGTCTCAAGGGGTATGGAAACACTTTCCGAAGGAAGAGCAACTTCGTAGTTTCTATCGTCAGCATGAAGACTGATGAAAATAGAGTCGTCCCTTTGCTGGCTGCTCCTTTCCGAGTTGAAGGTGAATTCGACATTTCCAATACTTTCGAGGGAAGGATTGTCACCGTCCATCGGTGTCGTTGGATCTCCGCAACTCTTTTTGCGTTCACGTTTTTTGAACAGACTCAAAGTTGACGAGAATACGCCTTTGTTTTTCGGATCCTTTTTTAAGGTTGATCCTTTGTCGACCGACGCCCTTTCTCGGGACTTTGATCTGCTTCTGATACTCTCAGTCGTGTCTCGTATCTTCGACGTTAGACTTCTTCTCGACTTTCCACCAGAAGTCGGTGATTCCGGGCTCAAAACACTACCGTCTGTTCTTGCCTTGAATAACGAGGTGAAACTACTCTTCCGTGAGACTGAGGAAGGACTTGGCGTTCTTGATCCTTCCAACTCTCGGACCTTCTGGTGTCTCGGCAATTTCGGACTTCCCTGGATTCCACTAGACGTCGGTGTCGTCTGGACGATTTCCTTGAAATTCTGGGGATTCTTACGCCTGTCTGATAAGTCGAGGGAGGCCGGTTTCTGCACTTCCGGTGAAGGTTTCAACACCGGATCATCGACTTTCTTGATTACTGGAACCTGAAACGCAAATAGTTAGTCAAAATGGTAAAGACGTCGCTCGATACTTTCAGCAATTCAAAAAGAATCGAATGACAAAACTTCAATTAAAGTCTGCAGTAAGAAGAGGTAATGGCGATGAAAGGAACTCACATCGATATTAACTCTTTCGAGTACTCGTTTGGTTATCTCGACTTCTCTCTTGAATATTTCCTTCCGATCTTCACGTCCTCTTCGTCTCGGTTTGTCCAAAGGATCGGGTTTCAGGTTTCCTGCGACGACTGGTACCTTTATGCTATCCGGGATCAGCGCCTTCGTCGTATCCGCTTCTCGCTGCAGAAGTACTTTTTCCAAGTCATCAGTTTCCGGCTTCGAGGGCTCTATCAAGTTGTCAGCTAACGTCGGTTTACTCCCGCAGAACGACGTCTCCAAAAGACATTTGTGCGGGCTGGGAGACCTTTGGAAAGAAAAATAAAAACTATTTGAAATTCATTCTGGGTCGCGTGTTTGGATTGATTTGGAAAAGAAATCGATAAATTTATTCATTCGAACCGACTGACGAAATTTTTTCACAAAATGGATCAACTCTTGACGACTTGACAGACTCTAATCCGATATCTCAGTCACAGTTTATCTGCAAACGAGCGTGTATCGAATTTTCGAATTGATTTTCAAAGTTTTCCACGTGATCAACACCTTGATGAAGTCGCTGACATGACGGAGAGCTTTCCGGATACTCCGGAGCCTTGGCTGCCAACTGAAGACAAACGCGAAGTTCTTCCGCTGATATTGAGCAAGATGATTTCCGAACAATTACTGTCTTTCCGTTCACGATCAAGGACCTTCGCAGCCCCGTATTCCGACTGAGTCCCATCCTCTTTGAGCCGTCTTCGCGCCAGTTTTTTCGAATGGCTTTTCAAGTCCTGTTCGTGAATCGGATCCTGCAAATCCAGTTCCTCCGTTGAAGATCTCAGATCCGTAACATCCTCTTTGTATCCAAGAGTCAATTTGTTTCCCGGGGGAGGCTCAGCGCCTAAAAATTCCCAATTTTAAGCCAATATCGATAATGAAGCCTTACCTAATACGCCTTCCATCGCACCGTTACGAATACGGAAATAGAAAGATTCGCAACAGGGCTGACTTTTTCACGACAAATAACGAATGAGTTTTTATTTTTCCAAACCAAACCCTACCTGCGAGAAGTTCCCTCTCTGGCGATGATTCTCTCGAGTTGTTGCTGTCCTCGTGATGGGAAGAACTGCTAGCCCTGCTAATGTCGATTCTGGGTGTACTTGGTGTTTTTAGAGAACTACCCGGTGTCACTGGGGTAGTTACTTCAACAATTCCGGGCATTCTTGCTGCTGCTTCTCCCTGAAGTTTGGTGGGGGGAAAAAAAAGTCGTCCGACAAGTTCGACAAAGTTTAGAAATCCTGACTTTTCAAGAACATTAGTTACGTCCGGACGCGGAACCTCGGCCCAATTCGAACTTTTGGAATATTTTCTCTTAACTTACGTTCTCCAATTCATCCGATAGATCCTCAAAAGAAGCAATTGGAGCAGGTCCCAGCTTCCGTTGATGGACACTCGGGAATCCTGATGCCATTTTCTATAATATCACAGACTTGCTCTGCAACAAACGAGCACCTCATTGTTACTGAAACAATGAACAAAGAGGATAAAACGCGAAGCGATTGAGCAGCCGTTTTTTCACTGACAGCAGCTAATTAGCCGGGCATTAGAGCGATTAAGCCAAGGACAAATTATTTACCAAGTCTCTTTACGCGTTGACTAACCTCGCATATATAAAGCACGTTTTCCAAAGGTAAGAAATCACGAGGGAATGTCCCATGAGTATACGAAGCGGTACTAGATCGATTGATTATATTGGATTATTCAAGAGAAATGGAAGGGGCTCTTTTATTTGTACCTCTCAGACCCGGAGTGGTTTGTTTACTCAAAGGGATTATCGAGTTATTGAGAATTACTCAAAGAAACTGATTGATTCAGTTTATCTTCGTATTGATTTTTGTCCGTTCCAACACACCAATCACACTTTCATCTTTCTCAAACAACATTTTACAGAATACAAAGGTGTGTGCAATTTTCTTTACTTATCGTATTCCAACGAGACCCCCAAATTAGTCTCGCATATACTAAGAACTGATTTTACTTTTATCTATTATTCTCTCTTTTCATACATTTCTCAATTTTTGTTATTATTATTATTGTTACTATTATTTCAACGACCTTAGCAATAACAACACCTCGATGATAAACTCGAAGCTTATGTCGAGCCCATGTCAAAGAATGAAAAAGGGAGAAAGAAAAATGAAAAAAAAAAAAAAAAAAAAAAAAACCTCTACTCCTAACAAAAGTAAACGATCGATTTTTCTCTCCCTGGGCATATTATATATACATATATAGGCAGTCCAATCACTGTACCAGCAACCGGCTAACACAGACTCTGTGGAACGTCCCGACACCCCAGCGTAGTTGTCGATCGCCCTCGTGGGCCACGACCTGAATTAGCATCGCTGGTCGCCCACCATGTGGCCTAATTAACGATAAATTCAATCAATCCGTTTACCGTAAGCAGCGAAGCATCTCTACCCTGACGGCACGGTTCCGAACACGTTTTTTATAAATGTCTAGGTATATAGGTAGGTACGTACATTTACTTCCTGATGCGCAAATAAACAGTGAAGTTCTTCTACCAAAAATTTCGTTCGCTAGATAATAATTAACACCGAGTAAGCCTTTCACGTTTCATACTTCCGGTGATACGCGGACTATTTTTCAGTCTTGATTATGGTCGGATTTATATTCGCCTGAAATTCCGAATGTTCATTTGAACAAAAGTTGCATAAAAATGTTGTATTCCGCTTATTGAACAGCTCAAAATTTGTTGATTTTGAATTTTACAACTGACCCTCGATATTCAACACATCCAGAATCTGTAGCTATGCGTTTAGTTGATTAAAGATTGTGGCAAAGCCTACTATTTCCAAATTTTCGTTCAAACGAACGTTCGGAACTTGAAGCACATGGATTTACGAAAGTTGCAGTTCAATTAGCAATGCTCATTGCGAGAATGTAAATTGAGAAAGAAAACGGGATATTCATTGCTGGTTTGTAATCCAGAAGCTAAATTGATGTACTGAAAGCTCAATCAGGCTGGGAGGGGCTAATAGCACCGAGGAGTCACTGTGATGGAAAGGTGCCAATGATATCCTAAACATGTTTCACCCGCATGTCGAGAATGCGATGAATAGATTGGCTTCGACTTGGCTGTCGTCGACCAGTTCGCGGGATTCCTTCGGATTGAGTTGTACCGCAAATCGCGTATCGTCGAGCGGCTTGCTTATATACTTCAGGCTTGAATATCGCCATCTATTAATACGCGCTATTTCTGACTCGTTATATGTTTTCGCTAAATTGCTGCAGTTTTGCAACCATCAGCCACGTACACGTCGGTACATTTAGTACATAAACAGACCGATAACGAAACTCACGAGGAAAATCGCCCCAGTTTACCAATCTCCATTCTATATTCAAAAGCAGCAACTCAGTCTATAGACCGTTTCAATTATCTCGATTTAGAAGTCAGGCAAAGCAATTACACACTGTACCCTACATGACATACTAACTAGCTTTAGGCATTTAGCTGTATAAGTCCCCCGATGAGAAACGCCGCTGCGATAAACTGTTATGATGATGGTTCCTGCATCCATGCATACGTAATCAAGTCTTGAAATTGAATATACTACGAGCGGGGCTGAATATTCGGGGAAAATTCATGCAAGGAGTCTAAAAATTTGATCGGAAATAAATTACACAATACATCAGGCTTTTTTGCTTTAGAAAATAACGAGGCTGCAGACCAATCGGTAGCACATTTTTTAGCAAATAAATTCCTGGAATATCAGGAAAGCATTTCAATATGATCGCATAAAATCGCAGGCTGCCGTAAACTAGTAAATGAAAAAGCTCAGACTTGGTATCGCAGATATTCTAGGGACTTACCCCAGTTGCGGTGGCTCCGTTCCATTAAGGGAGAATCGATTGTCCGTTATACCATGCTCCAGTCGTTCGAGTCAGGAAAGCCGGTTGTTTATGGTGTATCCGGTGAAAACTCGCATGGTGTTGATCATCCCGGATAGAAAAAAAAAAGCACGTTTTTCAAAACGCGTGAGTTTAACACTCTAGAGGGTTCGTAATCGGTTCATGGTTTCTACGCTCTACGGTAAACTCGAGGAGGAGGCGTCGGAGAGGAGCGTCGCGACGTCCGCTCCTCCGGACTCTCGCGGCGTCACGTTTGAGTTTGTCGCCGTCGCGGCGCCAGGCGTATACCCGATCGATGAATGAAGCCAATCCACCCCCGCGCTACCAACCCCAATGCCAACGTGACCGTTCATACGACCATTGCCAACTGTCGGAACTTCAATGAAAAAAAAAACAAAAAAACAAACCCCTCGAAGATCTTGTGTTTAGATAAACGCACAAGACTCTTCGAAGCTTTCTCAGTCTCTTTTCCTTCCTCCCTTTCATCATTGTCGGTCTATTCGCACTCACTCGAATAGGCTTGAACTCCACTTTCTTCTATAGTCTTACCACTCGTCGCCTTATAACAGCTGGCTGTTTATTACCCGCGTCTGCTAGCATGCGTTCGTACTTTCAAAACACCTCCAAGTAGTTCATCCGGTGATAAATCTTTATTGCTTACGTAATATCGACAAATTTTTAGGGAAACTCAAACTTTTTGGATAGTTTTTCATGAAAATTGATATGTTTTTTCATCTTCTATTTCAAAAACGAAACGATAATTTCCTACGCATTTTCTTATTCACGATTCTATCGTAGTTTGTTGTAGAAATTCATTGAGAGTATAAAAATTTCAAATTTCTTAACACATCTTTATCATTTGTATCTACAGCAAATTTATTCGAGGATAGTCAGGATATTCAGGGAATTTCGTTTTTCTCAATGAATTTCCACAACATCAAATACGAAGTAATGAAAATTGTGGAAATGCGTAATTTTTTTTAATTCGTTTTTTTCTATTATCTAAAGAAAAATTGAAACTTTTTATTTGAAAAAAAAGGACAACTTGGTACGAAATTTCTCAGATAGTATGAGATCCATTTTCATTCAGAAAACGATTTCGAGATCAACTCTTCAACACTTATCTGCGATCATATCGAGATTTCGGAGCACTACCAAGATGCAAAATGTCGAAGATAAAATAAAACACCAATGAATTAAAACCAGAAACATATGTCGTTAGCGGTAGATGAGACGCATAATAATTTTGTCGTTTATAAATGTTTTATTTTGTTAGTATGCATGTAGGTAGGTATGTATATGTACATACGTACATTTGCGCCAGCACAAAAAAAAAAGTAGGATATTTATTATTGATATTATTATTATTATTCTTATCATCATTATAATATTTTATAAAATGAGAAGGGTGAAGAATTTATGAATTTTTTTTTTCTTTCTCTTTGTCTTTCTCTTTCTTTCTTTCTCTCTCTCTCTCTCTCTCTCTCTCTCTCTCTCTCTCTCTCGCTCTCTCTAGACTAGACACATCACAATAGGTTTTGACGCGAATGTACCGTTGTTTTTGGTTGATTATATTGAAACCTATCTTTTTCTTTTCCTCAATAGTTATCTTCATTTTTCTCCAATCAGAGGAATTTTTAACTACCGATTTCGTTGCCGATCAAAATTCCTTGACCAATTTACCGATCTTGCGTATTTCAACGTATGTATGTACATACGTCAAACTTATCATATGTACAAAGCCTTGGCAAGCCGAATAAGTTACACGTGTATATGTATGTATATGTACAGGGCAGTGTTAGAATCATCCAAATTATACTAATTAGGCACTAATTGTAAGTGACTCTTCAAGGCTTCTTTCTGCTATCTAATTTTTATAAATTGTTTAATTTTTTTTTTTTTTCTTTTCCTTTTTTTGATCACCCAAATGCCATTAAAGATATTTTATTTATTATACCTTATCGAACCGGTCATACTCGATATACATATAATATCAGACTCCTGGCCGTGCTCACAATCATATATCTCATCTCAAATTTGCAACAAATATAAGTATAATGTTTGAAAAATGCATTTCAAGCTTTAAAAATCGCCTACAATTATTGCTAACTAATGAATGTATCAACGAGGTATACCTATCGAGGGGAGAAAAAAAAAATTAAATGTAAAACGGTCAGGTTTATGCGTTACTTTGCGTGAATTATTGGCAAGCATAATTATAGTCGTCCTCTTCACTTGGCACGTAATTAACTCGATGACGGGATTCGAGCATTGATATTTAACTACCTATTTCGTAACTGAATAAAATGAAAAAAAATAACTAAAGAACAATAACTATGATTTCAGATCGCAGCTCGACGGAGTCCCTTGTTGACAAAAAGTTATTTACGTATACATATATATTCATCTTTCTCACCTTCTTTCCCTCTTATACTTTCTCTTTATCTTACTTAATATGGCATATAGTAATGATTTTCAACTGCCATAATTAACGCGATAATAATAACAGCTATACAATAATGATAATGTAAATGTTATTAGTAATAGTTACGATTAATAATAATAAATTAGTTATAGATACTCTTCGACGATCGCAGGGGATCGACGGTAACGGTATATGTACGATTTTGTCCGTTATAAGGGAAACCGCTGCCGTAGTATCGATATCGCTGATGGATTTCTCATTATCCATTAATCTCTCTCTCTTTCTCTCTCTCTCTTTTCACTGTAACGTAACGCACCTTTGAACCCTAAAGAATCAATAAATACAGCCACTAATTTAATCTTTAGAATGTATATATCAAAATTGTTGAAACGATTTTCAACCAATTCATGCCGACGAACAAAAAATCGCTGCCCTTTTTTTCCGAGCTGACCTTTTCAACCTGAAATGGACGCTGAACGGGTCTCCGATTTCGTTGGTGAAAATCTTCAAATCGAATCTCTTCATTGGGTGACCTTTTCAAGGTACCTCTTCAAGACCGGATCGAAGATGTACTCGAAGACGTTGATACGAACCGATTCAACTTGCTGTCGATTATTATCTCGTCACCGTGTCTTATGTTGTAACGGTATAGTTGCTTGTTTGGATACAGCATCTCTTCCGGTCCGTACATCGTCTTCATTTCCTGTAAAGTCGAAGAGTGAACTTTCAGAAAGATTTTTGAAAACTTCTGAGGCTTACCTTGATCAGTTTTTGGAAGGAATGGGAATTTTTTGTTTTCGGTTTTGTTTTTATATATTATTGGCGGGGATTCGTGGGGGATGATATTATATCTAAATAGCTATCTCACGACTCGTATAACGACGTTCGAGAAACCAGAAATTCTGAAAAAAAATATACATTCCGATAGTTAGTTTAGAAAGAACGAGAGAAAATTTACCTGGTCTACGTAGAAAAGTCTCATTCGATTTGCTGGTATTTTGACCATTGATTCGAGCTTTGTTTTAAGTTCGAAAACTGTCCTGTAAACATCCACACATCGTACCTGAAAGTAATTGGTCAATGTTTACTTTTACACTTACTCAGGATGCAGGTGTAGATTGAAAAGAAAAAGTATATATGTCGTTTATGTAAATACGGAAAGAATTTAAAAAAAAAAAAAAACTTCAGGGCTACCGAAACCAGCGAAGACCTTAGATTCTTGGTTAGTTGATTAGTTTTAATGAAACTTACCTCGACAAGGTCTCCGTACGTAAACGTAACCTTGACACGTTTTTCCGGTGTTAAATCTACGTGTACCAATGGGTCTAGCTTTCCATGAATTCCCACCAGCTCCGAATATCTGAGAGAACAAGAAACACGATTGGTTACACTCTTGGGAGAATGATTACTGATGTAAATAGAAATGGATCGTTGGAAGTGCAAAATCATCCGATCAGGATCGATCAACATCTTCCCGAAATTCTATAATTCTCTCAGCTTCGCTTCCTAATCAAATGAAAGAGAAATACGCAATATTTGATGTTGATAAATCATCAATCAACATTTTAGAGAAAAAGAACACCTGCAGTAGCAAATTTTTTTTCCAATCTGAGTTATTGAAAAGCGCCATCAAAATTGGAAATATAAAGTAAATAATTCTTTGGAAAGGCACCTTTCGGGACGATCGGCCTCTGGCTTGTCCATATAGTATCGGATGAAAGCACGTTCAGCATCTTCGCGTTCCTGAGCTGAGATTACACCACCGCCATTCAGTGTCTCCACATTTGGAAGCCTGGCAATAAGAAGCTGCCGCCTTTCGTGCTCCGTGTATTCTTGTGGACTCTGTAATTACAGGGAATCAAGAATTATACCAGAAGCTCGAGAAAAGAGGTTCGAGACTGATGTTACTTACCTCGAACAAAGGACAACCTTGAATCCTCAAGGACTTGAGGGCCGGGAATCTGGCAAGTCGTTCAACGTCGTCCCACGTGGAAAGAAGCGTTCCGTTAACATTTAGGAATCTCAGCATCCGGAAAGGATCGTGAGCTGATCTGACTTTGGTGCTGCTGGATTCACACTCCGACTCGGTTCTGTTGTAAGCTTTTTCGTCAGTAAATATTCGGTTCTCCTGGCACTTTTCGGATGACTCTGAGTCGGGGAGATTCTTGTTTTCATTATCGTCAGTTTTCTGAAGAGGTAATTTCTCCTGTGAAACTGATCTCGGCAAAGTGTTACGGTTTTCTTCAAGGCTCAAAGATCGTATTGGACACTCGGCTAACACCAAACTTTCCAAGTTCGGAAACACGTATCCAAGTTTCGATATTTCCGACCATATTTCTATCGGGTTTCCGGTGAAATGCAACTTCTTTATGCAGGTATTTTCATTCCCCGATTTTTCACACTCGAGATCGACGGTCTTGTACTCGTTTAACGAAAGATGAAGTTCCTCAAGATTTTTCAGAAGCTTGATAAGACCCTGGACGGTAGACCACGAAGCGTGGGTACCATTGAGCACCAAATTCTTGAGAAAGTCGTACCTCCCATCCTTGATTTCGAGCCCATCGGCAAGACTGTTGAAGCTCAAATTGACGAATTTTATTTTAGGCATGTGCTGAAGTATACCAAAGATTTCTGTCCATTGTGTAAGTTTGTTTTGTGCCAAGTCAAGTTCCTCGACGTTTCTGCACTTGTTCTTTAATTTCTCATCGTCATTTCCGGCAGACTCTATGTCACAGTCCTGCAGGACGAGCAAAGCTGGTACTGTATGACGCGGTGATTTCTTAGGGACAAAAATGCTGACTGATAATGCCGTCTTCGGAGAACCGGACTCTGTCTCTTCGTCTGTCAACGAACAGTCAGTCGTTGAACTGCCGTATTTTAGCTCCAAGGCTTCCAGTAGAGACGGCATCTTAAAGCATTCTGAAACAGACAAACAAGCCACGATATTCCCATTAACAAATTACACCACTCGTTTCTAAACTGCAACAATTAGCTGCAATCCATCGGGATTCGAACAATTCATCAACATTACAGAGGTGGTTGAAATATTATTCACGAATCCATCTTGCACCACATTTGCACTCTCAGTTCTTCGGAGATGCAAGATGATGCTGTGGAAGGCATAACACGATTCTTAGATTACTGAAAAAGGAGGACTAGACGAACAATGCATTGCATCAGAGAATCGTCTTGGAGAGAAGTTAAGGTAAAACGATTTATGGAATGAGTGTATTTTTTGTTAATGCTATAAATAAAATTTTGCTCGAAGGTCGTACCAACGTTGAAGAGGAACTTTGGAGCAGTTTATACTTGAAACACAAATGCACTGAGTACAATTTATTGGCAAAACTGAAGGCACACATAGCAAGCATGGCAACGAGTATAAATTAAAAGAGCAAATTCCGCAAAGTTAAACTGAAAGAAAAAAGGAAAAGAAAAAAGGAAGAAAAAGTGACGGTCAGTTTTAATTTCCCGGGAAGGAACGAGCGGGCCCGCATGCATGTAAGTATATCCACATAGTAGAACCTCGTCTCGCCATATCTGTTAAGGTCAACCATTGTCTTTTTGCGCCGCAGCTGGGAACCGGTCCGAGTATCTCGATATGGCGAAACGGCTCACCTACGCGAAAAATAACTCCGTTGGCGGTTAAAATTCAAACATCCAAGCTGACCAAAGATCCGGGCAGAAAAGAGAAAATCTAAAACGCTTTATATACAAGTTACAGGATAGAAGTAAAGAAGAAAAAATTTATAGACATGAGGAATTACCTTTAATACGCTAATTTATTATAATTAGTTCATTACGGTTACGACAGCAAAACTTTCCAGCCGCAATAAAAGAGACCGTATAGTTGTTGTCTTTGTATTTATATTATGCACACACGGCTGTGTCTATAACCGTTTCGGAATCGCGTGTCCAATACGGATAACCGGAATTTCGGTAAAGATGTTTTTTATTTACTCAAAAATTACTCATTTCCGTCTTCATCGTTTCCTATGTATTTTCGTAAGGACCTATACGATCGAGAATCGTCCGATTTATTCGGGACAATCGTATACGTATACGTCTGATTCCTTTGTCGGTTCTGTACATATCCGCCCGAAGTTAGTGAACTGCGCTTTGAAGAGCATCCAACAATTACGTCACTGAGGAAACTGGGTTAAAAAACGAACGTTGTTGGAACCGGGCCAGGGCCACGCGGACTTTAAATATTCTAAACGCTCATCTGCCCTGCACAATTCCAAGCTCCATTATCAGGAACGTAGAAAAGCCCACTAGTCGAGGCAACCGGAGTATTCAGCGATAGGAAAGTCCAGTGTGCTTGATAGCAGCTGATATCAATAATATATTGATGGAATATCAATCGAGGTTGAATTAGCTCGATGGGCAGGAGGAAAAGACTACCCCTCTCATGACATTTGACAAAGTTCTATATCTTTTTCAAGTAATAAAAACAGGGGGAAAGTCCCTGGGACGAATGATCATTTTCTCAAGTTGCATTAGCTGCTTATTGCAATATAGTCCATAACTTTTGCAACAAACGTGCCGCGAACAGTCCTATACGTAATCGTGGATCAGTTCAACGACCATGCGAAATGAACTTTCTCTATAACCTAGGCTTGTGTCTCTCTATCTATCTCTGTATTCCTTCAATCCTCTCTCTTTTCATCTCGTTCTTTCTGTCTCTGTCCCACTTTATCATCTATCTCTCTTTTGGTGTCCGAGACCAACAAGCACGTGTATTATGTACTACGACGTTATGGTCAAGCTTCGTTGACGCAGCGAGCGAATGGCTAATGAGTTTTGTCACGCGAAACTGCAAGTCTTTTGCTACTAGAAAATGATAATCAATTTGGATACTTTTTCCACTTTACCTTTATCAACGGATGAATTATCTTAACAAAAAATACATCTTGGAAATCTACACAGCAGAGAGTATAAGCTGCTTCGAAGAGAATACAGCGGTCTGACTCATGACTACCTGTTGCAGGAATGGCTCCGAGTTTCAAATCCTAAACCGCACGAGGTTTTGTTAAGCTCGATTCTGCTTTTGCAGAGATCAAGGGTTGCCCCCTTTCCAATTTACGAATGGAATGTGGAAGAAAAAATCATGTGAAAATTATGGTTAGAAGGTATTCTTCATCATTTTGACACACATTCGATGCTAAATGAAGATCCCACGTCATAACTGAAAGATACTTATCACGAGATCTGCGAAAGCAAATAACAACAAGATAAATGGAAGTAGGTTTCAAATTGATAACGATGCAACTAATCAGATGAAGTGGTACAATGTTCTATCGTCACTAATACTTAACTCGCCGCTTGACGTAAAGTATCGAACAAGACTTTGTGATGAAGTGAAGTGGAAGGGGCCTGCTGATGAGTAATGGTTATACCATATCGCTAGTATCAGAGTAAAAATAGTCATTCATTTGCAGCTCTATTGGAAAGGAGTCACTTAGCAAGGTCGTATCCAAGCTTTAAGTTTAATCTGAGAAATTTTGTTATAGTATACTCGACGTTATAAACGTTGGCAGTTGAAAAATCCGTGAATTTTTACAGATCTAGATAAACCCAAGACGGGAGAGCTACTGACGATGCATATCTTTACCCTCGAGCTGACCACAACTCCCGATATATTTCCATCCATGTTCCATGCAGATATACCTACTATAGTCGGAGCAGATGCCTGCCTCGAATTATTTATATTCAACCTTCGTGGCCCGATTGGTCGACTTGATATTATATGACGAAACTGACGAGTTCCGATTTTCTCGAAAAGTTTTTCTCGTTTAATAACCAAGCAATTCAGGGCTGAGGTATGTGTACGGAAGACAAGAGACCAGACATCGAATGTCTCGGCTGTTTAGCCCCTCGAGCAAACTACCAGCATGGATAATTAGACGTCGCAGGTTGATTTGTGAAATATGCGAGTTGCTGCAACCGCGCGTGTCTCTATAACACGTTTTGCTACAGTGTAGAGTCACCAGCATTCCTATTACACGTTGAACCTATAGTACACGTAAATATATTTCCATTTTCCAATGAGTTTTAACGACTTTATCGATCAGCAGGTGCGCCTGAGGCGAGCCTGTTCGATTACCGTGTTGAAACTTACGATGTCCGAAAACGTCACGCACGAAGTAAAACCTGACTGAACCTGAACGTCAGCGGCTTGTGGAAGCACGCGCGTTGCAAGATGACGTTAAGTGCATTCAAGCGTAATCCTGTTCTGGTACGACTACCTACCATAGTACCTATATCTATAGTCGGTTGGTTTCCGTTGCATTTAAATGTTCGGACGGATACAAGCAATTTCAAAGCCTCGGGCACTAAATTTTAATCTAAACTAGTCACCCGGTTATTTCGACGATCGTGAACCGGGGTCAGTTATTCATTTAAACGTCTCTTGAGGCTCGTTTTCGAGACTAACAACAAGACAAAGAAGGATGTGAAATTGCAGGCTCTGTTATTTTAATCCTCAGTCAAAACAGGGTATCTGTACTTTGTATGAATAGAAAACCGTGGTAGGTACGTCGCAGAAGCGACGCTTTCATTCAGAAACGTGTTAAGAGCACGTGCTCTCGCGGCCTAAGCGTGTCTAGAAATTTTAATTGGCGTTACGTCAGGGCAGACAAGTTGCGTGAGGCACGTTATATTATTTTTCATTTATATTTCGTCAACAAATTACCTCGGCTTTTCAAATCTGATATACCGGGGAAGAAAGATCTTCTCGATTTACCCGGCCTCGACTACCTCGCGTACACTTGAGGGCAGTGCACAGGGTTCAAAAGAATTCTGTAGAGTGTTACAGACAGTTAATAAACGCTCCGGGAAAGACCCTTAATTCTAATACCGAAGATTGAGTTCGTACTTCGCGGCTAACACCGTTGTGTTCTACATTGCTAAATATACGGCAGTAGAGACGGTTACGAAATGTCAGACTCAGGCATTCGCGCAGTGGGTCATTCCGTGCTCGAGTTAAGCTCGGTTTCCGCGACTAGCGAACCCAGCTGCGCTAACACAAGAAACGAGAAAACAACTTTATGGATATGGGAAAGTGCAACTTCCGCCTTTTAATCGAAACAACTCACATATGTTCAGGATTTGATCAGACTAATAATCGAACCCCACATGTAATTCCAGTTCTCATGAGAAGACGAACGAATCTCGCAAGAATCTTAACAAACGGACAGTTCAATTCTCTTGTCGATAGCAAACTCGGATGTGAAGAAGACAAGAATCCATAATTTGAATAAATTTTCACTTGATTAAATACGTAGTTGTGCAATTATATGAATTCACATCGAACAATCTCTGAATGAGTCACATGGTCGAGTTATCTTGAAATCAATCTTAGTTTCGTCACTTTTGCGCAGCATATAATACGTATTATGAGTTGCACAAAATGTGTACAGTATATGTACAAGGCTTTTGTTAAACAGCTGGAGATACCAGGCAATATAATACAGAAAATGATAATTTGTCTATACCGGAGATTGCAGCGCGATTATGACCGATAAAAGTCATATTTTTAAATCCAGAGTGTGAATCGGACTTAAAGGTGCGCGCGGACCCAAATAGAAAACCGCCTGTGCATCTACTGCGCAGAATTATTATTGCACAGAGTTTACTCGTTCCTCAAGGTTGTACGGTGTCCAAGAAATTCTTTGACTCTTTGTTCTTCGGCTGACGTTTGAATATCTTCCTTTGATGAAGATAACAATAATTAATTGATGCGGGATCTGAGAGAGTAAATCACAGATACATATACGTACAATATACCTTTGAGCTTATTTTAAATCGAGATTACATCTTCGACATATGTTTTCACGGCGGCCTTTGAGTTGTTTTTCGGCTTTTTTTTTTACTTCTTTTTTGTTCACTCTTTTATTTGTTATCGTTAGATACCGAGAGTCAAACAAAATACCGTGGCTCGACTGCAGTATAGGTATCGTTAATGTTACAGAATTCTACGGAGTGTGACGACGATATACGTTACGTGAATTCAACGAGTATAATAACGAACAATAATTACCCGCTCATCTACAGTAGCCGTACGCAACCGAAACTAATTTCACCAATTCTTATTATACATTCTTTTACTCTCAAGTAATCGAGTTAAAAAATAACGAACGTTACTTCTCGAAGAGCTATAGATCGTACTCCGTTTTTTTCAAAAATTGCGATATGCATCAAGTTCTAGTTATCAGAGAAATTATCATTGAAAATTTGATTTATCGGTAGATATAGGTAGTGGATTATGGTTTTCTTCCTCTCATTGCAATATTTCGAATGAATCCAAACCACATGAGTTACATGCGCATATGTATTCTTTGCAAAAGCCGTCATTGAGTCTGCGCGGAATAACGAGCGTCGTCCCAGTTGTAGATATATAGACTCTTGGATATTGTGGTGTAAAAATGCACACACAATATACCAAGCGATTGATGTAATAACTAATCTAACAACAAGCCTTGGCTCTATACGTTCAGTCAATTTCCGAATGGAGCGTTGACCCGAACCACTTCGAGCATAATCATATGGAATGCCTTTTTGTTCGTTTTTTGGTTTTGTAGTTGTTGGTTTTTGCCTATCTGAGAATAAAAACAGAACGGTTATGACTTTGGGAAGAATCTTGAGTACAGGATACACGAGACCAAAGAAAGGAGAAAAATCAATCGATGATTGAAGAAGAGAAGGTAAAAAAAAAAAATCAAATTACAGAATCGGGTCATCGACAATACCCTGGGACTGCAATTAGGGACAAAATAAGGGAAATCGGATATCCAATAAAATTGCACTAGTGGTGCTACTCACTGCTTGTATAGTTATGGCCCAGAAAGCTACCCTCGGGAGTGTAAATCGGGTCTCTTTGATCAGTATTCAAGGACCGCGAAAATACTCTGGGCAAATCACTGAGGCCGTGAATTGAGCAGTAAAGAAGTAAACCGAGCGAACAACGATCACGACGACGAACGGCTTCCTCGCCGTCCGGATTTATACTGAGTAAACCAGCTCCTTTGTTTAGTAAACAGAAACAGCTGAGCGACTATGCTCGTTGCGTGGGCGGCCCGATCTACTACGGACTGATACGAACCCGTACGAACTTTATCGAACTTTATCGAACTTTGTCGGACATGCACGATCGAAGTCTTTGCTCTCTACCGCGCGTCGATACGACTTTCTTTTCCAGAGATACATACCGTCGTGGTATACTATTATTCTATCCCCATGTTTCGTAGTTTTGTACAGGTTTACGATATTGTTCCGTATATTTTTCGACGAGACCGTTCTTCTGGCTTTGATGCCTATACTACTACGACGCAGCAGCTATTGCGGCTGTTGCGATCGCGATCGATTCTTGAGAAACCTGTTGAAGCGCAATTTCGTACCGATTATGTCGCGCAAACATATTGCGTCTTGTCCTCTACAAGGCTGCTGGCTCCTCAATTTTCCAATCAAATTCCGATCATCCAAATAACTCCGAAACGAAATTCACGGAAACAAAATATTGAAAAATAAAAAAACTTTAGCAATCGCAATGACATTATTGTTAGATTAGCCAATTGGTGATATCGCGACGTACGCAGCGGAGGAAGATTTATCAATTATTCAATCCAGAGGCAAAATTTGAAGAGAGACACTCGTGTCGCTATTGCAGGTCTTTCGCTAGATTATTTTCTATCAAACGATCGTGAGGTCATATACGAACGTGTGCTCTCGTAAGCGCCAAGTAGTTTTCGCCTCGCCAAACGCTCGGCTGATCTCAGGTTGCGAGATTAATTAGCTAAGGTCTGGTCCAAAGTTCACGGGCATGGGCGGACGCTGTTTACGCTTAGAGATGTATTTGAGCTCGTTCGTGTATTGGCAAAGAGTTACACATGTTCGATCACTAATTCTTTGTTTGATATATTATCCAAATACGCTGCAGTAAGCGTTATTATAGACAAGAATATGGATTATTAGACAAGGCGATAGATGATACAGTTTTGAAGAAATAAATTGAGATAAAAAAACAACAAACGTGAAAATAAAAACCAACTGAAATAATGAGACGACCTTAATTATCGAAATCTGGAGCTTTATGGAACGAATTACAGATCTATGAATATTCGAGTTGGGAAATATATGCGCGCAATTAGTGCGATACGAGCAGATATATCACGTGCTCGAGACCCTTTCTAACTAGACCTTAGACCTATATGTTTGCTGTATGTTATAGAAACCCGGAAACTTGGTCAAATACAACCTTGAACGCGTCTGGTACACGCGTCGCATCCAAACGCACGCATTACTATAATATATTGCTTAGTGCGGTATACGAACGATAAGATAAATGTTTTTCATTGCCTCGGAAGATTCATTTCAACGGATCGATGATTGTACGAATGTATATTGCAATAACATTCGAGCCAACAAACATGAACTCCAAAAGTATTTATCTTTAGTTAAGATTACGCGTTACGCATCCGCTTATATATATCTGAATTATTTCCGCAACGTAATTTTATCGAATTCGAAATTCGTTAACTTACGAATACCGAATAATATTCATCATTATGACGAATGATCTGTACATGACGAATAAAAATGTTATTTGGTTTACGAAAGGCCTGATAATGTGGCAAAGCGTGTACGTTCTAGTTTTACATTGCTCGACAATCTCAAGGTGCGACTTCGACGCAAAGCTCGTTATGTTAATAGTCTTCAGTCGTTAGTACTTTGCTATAGTACCGGTGTAACACAGAATCAAGGAATGCTATTGACGTGGAAGGACGAAATCCAGCATGAATCGCCAATGTCGATCTTTTCCCCCCCTTTTTTTTTTTTTTTTTTTTTTGCTGTAGCTGTCACCGGTGAAACAATGAATTAGATATCGTTTTTTTCCACCTCAACGAGGCTCGCTTCGGGATCTCGATGCAGAACTGAAACTGCTAATTGAGCGATGCATACGTCGGTTTTCCTTTTTTCACACATGATTGGGATCATTAGAATCGTGCCAACGTTTGGAGCATATACATGTCACAATTCCTCGAAGTATACAAAGAACTTTTCGAATCCCTATAACAATAGGTAAGTAGACGGGTAATTTTAATCTAGTAAAGCCTGGAGTTCGTTCACCAGATATTCGGACCATCAGACACGCAAACAGGATGAATCAGCACGTCAGTCTATAGCCCATGTCTGTTATGACTGTTGAATCGCACAGTAACAAATTTTAGCCAGTATTCTTAAAACATCACGTGAATTCATGCTAATGAGTTTAATGACGTACGTTATTTCGTGACCGCATCAAGGATTGTCCGCAAAAAACAAGAATCAAATCAAGCCGCTTATTAGCTTCGTGTTAAACGTGTTATTTGCATCTTTCGATACGTATTACAACTTTGAATTGCTGACAAGCGAGCAAAACGTCAATAAGTTTGATTACACGGATATTTTTTTCCTGCGTATTTCTCAAAGTTTGTTATTTTTCGTCGAATTTATACCAATTAGAAGCGTATTACTGTGAAAAAATAAATAAATTAATGATACTTACAGAAGCCAGCGTAACAAATTTCAAAGTTGAGGCTAATTTCTTTGCTGGTGCTGCTGCTGCTGCTGATGGCTGCAGGTTGCAGCAACGAACTTCGGTTATTTAATTCTTGAGGAAATAATGTAGTTGTAGGATGCTTGGTGATTGAGGAAAATTTTGAACACATAGAAATTTGACACTTTGAAAGAAGCCACAAGATACGAAAAAAGAATTTAAAAAGAAAAAAAAAAAAAACAGAACTCTGAACGATTCACGTTACCGAGGAAACGCGTAGTTTTTCAAATTGTTTAACGTCATACGTCATGATGATCAATGTTACATACGAAACAATAAGCGACAAAAAATGATGATACATAAGATGCCAGTAATATCGTCGCTTAAACAATTTCATATCATTTATTGATACATAGAATTTATTGATCGTACGTTTAGCTAACATTATAGTATTTTTTTTTTTCGCAAATTATGTTACATGTATATAGAGTATTTTTGATACAGTTAAATATATAATACCTATGATGATGATATAATGATAAACAACCATAATAATCATAATCATAATCATAATAACCGTTATGATAGATATAGTATATTATATGTTTTTTATATTTATGTATATTATGTTTTGGTTTTTTTTTTTCAATATATTCATATTTATATACCTTTATAATATAATATGCATGTTCATAGCAAATACATTTTTTTGGAATGTTTCGGTCATTTTTGGATCTGCCATTTGACTATCTTTCGATTATTTTTCTGAGCAGATCACTCCGAATGCGTAAATGAATTTCAAAATTTTTAACTTAAAGTTTTTTCTCGCCTCGTCCTAGACGTGCGGTTATATTAAATAACATTAATTTGTTCAATTTATTTATACATTCACACACAAAGCTATTTTCCTAACGTAGCACATTTTAAACAACTCGCATTTGACTCCGATTTCTCAAGTACAATGCCAAACTTTGCCCATAAATGCTTGACTCACTATATTCGTTGATCCATCTTTCTCTATAACATTCTTTCGTCTAATTTACTTTGCTTCACTTTCTTTCTTTCTTTCTTTCTTTCTATATATATGTATATTTATTGATATATTATAATTATTTGTTAATTTCTTGTTGGTTTTTACTTTTACGTGAAGAATTCGGTTTGAAAACAGCACAGACCTCCGATAAGATTGTTTTCAAACGTGAAATCCTATTCAACATCTCTACATTATACATTATATTATTATACATAATATATTATATATTAAATTCTATCGGCTACTCGTATATATGTATATCATCATATATTATATGTATGTATGTATAATAATGTATTATTTAAATTTTATTACACATCTTTTTTTTTTTTTTTTTTTGTCCACACATGCGAGTATATTTTGAGATCACCAGCTGGAATTATATTTTGGATAAAGTTTCGAAAAACTTTGCCCAAAAGTTCGATTAAAGTTTCAACAGAAACATAAGTTCATCCTGTGGTTCAGACACTCCAAAATTATCGTGTTTCAAAGACTAAAAAAAAAAAAAAAGTCACATCTATAAATTGATTCAAGGTACTTGCTTTCCATATAGGTAAATAACATTAGATTTCATCAGATTTTCAACTGATTCATCCCTCGATCGTAATTGTATTTTGAAGAATGAAAAGAACAAAATTTATACGACATAATGATAACCTGTGATTTTCAACTAGAGAAATAAATATTATATTCACGTTATTATTATTTTTTTCTTCTAATTACCTATCATTTTGTCCATGTCGTGGTTCCGTAGATTATAGAATACTCTATATGGGTTCGCTTATAGTTTATACCAACGTTAATATATAATACTTTGATTACTTATCGATTAATCATAATATATTACCTAATTTATTGTATTATATATTATATCCTTAAATCTAGTGACTAGAGTTGACACTCTTTTTCCTTCTCTTTTTCCTTTTCAGGACGATAATGGATGGAAAGAAAAAAAAAAAAAAAAGAATTAAAAATGAAACTTATGATTATTGGCCGTATAGTAATCGTATATTGTATAATATACGATTCTAACCGAGAAATTCTTAATCCTAATATTTGGTGTAGCTGTCTCTCGCTGAATTGGGCAATTTCTTACCAACCGAAGCATAATTGAAATGAAACTTACATAATACTTTATTCATACTTGATTAACTAAGACCTATAGTTGGATAAATAGACTTAAGTACTGCACTTATTTTATAATCTTTCGTCTTAATATTATGCACACATTTTTTAATTTATTTAATTATAACGTTTCTTTTTTTTTAGAATTGTCGATACCTGTTCTTTTTTTTTTATATTTTCACGTAATATACCTAATGTGTAAATTATTTCTATACATATATATGATAATAATTACTAGTTCTCTAAAATTTAGAATGACTAGATAACGTTACATATATCATCTGCAAGCAAAAACCAATAGGATATGCATTTTTGTAAATCGTTATGTATATTGAAAAGAAATTTCACTACAACAAGTTTATTCAACAAACAACCCTATATATTACTCGAAAACGTGAATATGAATGAAAATGTTAATTGAATTCTCTACTTAGGATACGTATATTGTTATTGCAAATTTTTCACCTACGTTATAAAATCGACGATAAATAAATATCAATCTCAAAATCATGGACCAAGTTATAAACGAATCTTTCGGTTCGTAAAAAAGAGAAAAAAAAAAAAAAAAAAAATGATAACCTTGCATCTGACGTACCTCAGTTCTCACATTTTTCTAATAGTCTTTGAAATTTGGATAAATCAGTAATTTCTGAACCACAGGAATTCTACGATATTATCTAGTTTAACGAAAGAGCAGTATTGTACTTGCTTAAAAATTATTTCATTGAAGTTTTCGCTAAAGTCTATAACTATATTTGTATCCTTGCATCGTTGCTTTCGGATTACAACATATTATATGATTTCTTATTTCATTCAAGCACTAAGAATAGAGTAAGCAATGTGATTTTCATTTATTTGTTTTTTTCTTTACTTTTCTTTTTGCTTTTTTTGTTGATTTAATCATCACGCGCTCGTTATACCAACTTATATTCGTTATAGTTATAAATTATAATTACTCAGCTACAGCTGCTAAACCCCTAAATTCTAGATGTACATACCTGTTCCTACGTATAGTAATACCAACCTATAGCTTACCCCTAGGAATCCTCATTAATCCGAAGAATCCGAATCTAACTCTGCCGGAGGTTCGGGAAATTCATTATGCACCTCGGGCGTTGCTTCTGGAATTTTCTTGCTCAATGTTGCCGTGACATAGGCTCCTGGTCCCTCACCTTGCGTATGCTCAATGCCAACCCTAAGAAAAAGAATTTTCTTTGTAATGACTAATTACATCGAATAAGACCCTTTTTCCGTTTCATTTTTGGGAATATTGTAGATTTTAGTTTACGTCAAAGTAATTGAAAAAATTGTTTTCTTCCTTTCAATAGAACTGAAGATTCCTGTTGTAATAAAAGACGAGAGAAATAATTGGAATTGTTAAATTTTGTGAATTTCGTAAGACTGACCTGTACTCGTGCCGTGACAAATTCCTGACGTATTTTTCAGGTGGATTGTCGCTGTCACTATTCTGAAGACTAACACTACGCGCTGTCGTATGTGACACCTGCGTAGCTGGCATTGTGAACTCCACGTAACAATATTCGGACAATTGTTCAGGAATTTGATCGTACGAAGTTAGTGCCATTCGGCAGACGAGCTGATGAGTCGTGTAAGCTCCTACGAAAAAAATTGTATCTCATAGTCAGTTTGTTCTTGAACGATTTTAAGGAATGAACTATATCAAATCGAATTCTATACGCCCTTCTTCTAATATTCTAGTATTTGGCAAAAGGGGGATGAGTTATTTCTCTTCCACCTGCTTTGGGGATGGAAATATTGATCAATAAACGAATTGTTCAGTTAGATTATCACCGCGAATTTGATGTTATGTTCACAATTTTGAGAGCGTTGATCTTGTAGACTTCTGTCGTATTTCTAAAAACTGTTTCTCTCAACTTTTCCATCCATCCCTTATCACTTACACTCTGATCATTGAGAAAAATGTAACTATGTGAATAAGTGGAAAGGAGCTGTGAATCTCGATAGACCAGGTATTCATAAGATAAGACTTTTCACTCTTTCTACATTGTGACTTGAACGCACAATAGACTCGACTGCAGCAAGTGATAAACGAATAGAGACTTGAACGTAGCAGGAACTCCGTTAATGATAATTAATCGAATGGCAAGCAATACCTTGGCCTTCTTTGGGCAGTCTTGGCATTCTCCATACTATGGCACGATGTTGATGTTCGTATTTGGCCTGGCCGGAGGTCACCTCCATCAGTTGTGGTTCGAGGGTGTCAACTGCGCCTAAGAATCTTTCAATACCCTTTATCTTTCCAGTTCTTCTATGGGCTGATTTTACCGAACCGTATCTGAAGTGTTTCTCGACCCTGAATAGGTAGATCCAGCATTCAGGAATTGGAAAACGTACCATCACGTCTTCGCAGGGTACTTGTCCTAGCTTTCTCGATGCAAAACCGGGCACCAAAATGTCTGCCCTCAGCTCAACCTATTGCAAAAAGTATTAACAATTCTCAAAATTATGCGAGATAGATTCCAAAATTAAATTTCATGCTTGAAAATTGGAAAGATCACATTTATTCTAGTTTATGATGTATACGACTCGTCATAATAGGCTAGACTTAGAAAACACTTGTCACAAATATCGATAGACTATGAGGCGTCTATATGAAAATTGATTGAATACAAAAAACGGAATAGAAAACCTATTCCTAATTTAAAAACAGCTGACAAGCGTGTTGTGTGATCGATTATCACGTACAGTAACATTTGTATGTATGTTTTCATTTTTTATTTTTTTTGTTTTAGCCCACCTTGTTTCCGGTTACGCACATAACGGCTTTCAGCTGTAGGGGAAGCTCCCTATTCTTGGGGGGCCTTACCCTGAATCTCATCAATTCGATGTAACAGGCATCGGGTGGTTTAAACCTTGGAAATTGTTAGTGGGTCAGTATTCAGCCTCGAAAGCAATATTCGGCTATCATTAAGTATTAGTTTAATTTGTTACATAGCCATGCGACTTTCTAGAAATGCGGTACAATCGATCGAATCTCGTATACTATAAGGTTTACCAGGTTAAGATATAACGGGGAAAAGGCCATGTTTTATGGGGCATTGGCGACATACAACTTACTTTATGATTCTTGATCTTTCGTACTCGTCCTGCTGTACGCAGGAATGAAATTCAACGTTTTCCAATCGTATCCATTCCTCTGTTACCACCGGAATTATATCATGTCTTCCTACCACCTCCTTGCCCTGTCTCCACATATCGTTTATTCCCAATTCGACGTCAGGCATTCCTAAAAGAATTTATTTCGATCCATCATACTTTTTCGGAGTATACTGATGAGTATTAAAGCTTTAAAACTTGTAATAATTTCGAACCTGACAAGAATCCCAAAAAGAAAAGCCGGACCCTGGCTATTTGTTTTTCGACGTGTCCGTCGGCGCTCTGTTCGACGTATAGCTCGTCGACGACGGTAATCTGCACCTCTTCCATCTTGTAATTTAAAGCTCGATCTCTGTGAGCGGGTAACCGGAAAAGAGCTTCTTCAACAGCGTTCGAGAATTTTTTCATATCCTCGAAACACTGAGATCCGATTTTGAAAAGTTGTGAGATCTGGAATGACGTCAAACGTGAATTAGTTTCAGCGCTCAAAGCTCAATAACGAAACCAGGTCGCGGTGAAATTTGCAAAAAGTCATTTCACCTGAGGTGCATGCTCAACGGGAAGTCCTAGCTTCTTCAAATCGCTTCCAAACTCCTTGACTCCTTGGTAATCTCCCTGAATTGCATAAGCCGCGAACTGACTCAGCTTGTTCGTGATCCTTTCTGCTTTGGTGACCTGCCCCGGTCTGACACCGGGTCTTTCTTTGTAAAAGATGTACTGTAATTTGACCGTGAAAATTTTCCCGTACTGATCGAATTGCTGGGCACCGATGTCCGAGACTGAATAACAGGCCTGCAAAGGTAACTCCTGGAAAGGATCTTTGTCATCCTTTCCATTGAAGAGCTGAAGAACCGGATTATCTCCTTGATAAACCAACTTCACGAAGATTTTTTTCCAGTATCTTTGCCCAGTCATTTTTTTCTTGTTTGGCTGACGAAGTTGCATCTCCCAGCCATCTCCGGTGTAAGTCACTCGAGGGAAGTCTTCCAAAGGTTGACTCACGTCTTCGTCGAATAATGGAGTTGGTGGAGTTTCCTAAAGTATCATGGGACTTATCAGGATTGCCGTTTATTTCTACATTCCAATTACCTTCTTTCAAACCAATCATCTCTTGCTCGATGATAAAATTAACTGCTTACCTGGGAGTCGGTTCTGGTCATCTCAGCAGCAGCAGTAGTTTCCAGAGGCAGAGCAGCTTCTTGAACAGATCCTGCAGATTTGTCGAAGGGATTAAAGCGTGGCGAAGAATCGGCGTAAGCGGAATTTTGGGGACTTCTTGGCGGTGGTGCTATGACAGGTACTGGACCCCCTTCTGTGGCTGCTAGTTGATCACCTTCTTTCGGTCTGAAATAATATTCTGCTTTACGTGGATTCGAGAGGTGCCAAAATCTATGCGTCAAATTGTGACATGGCCAACTCACTTGATGAATATACTGAAGTCGGGTGCCTCGTCCGAATCCACCGATTCAGATCTCTTCGGTTTACTATCCTGGGGCGGTGCTGTCATGCTGAGAAAAGAATCGAAGCCTTCATTTTCACCAAAACCTGTTGCAGTTTCTGATCCAGCGACCGATGAATCGCCCCAAACTAATAAAATGATTGAAACATTGTCAGTGCTGCGCTGCAGGTGAAAGAGTACTACTTTACTCTTACCGTCACTGGACGTGTCCATCGCTGTTTGTCCGGAACCGAATGCATCGAAAAATGAATCACCAGGTGGTTCAGGTTCGGCTGCCTTGTCAAACTTCGACGCAAATGCATCAAAAGCGTCTCCAGTGGACTCGATGACTTTTGCAGTTGCAGAGAAGTCGCCAAGTCCTTCCGTCTGGTAAACTCCACTCGTAGGAAATTCCGAGGCTGGTTCAGGACTGGTGGATATCAAAGAAGGCTCCTGTGCCGATTGGCTGAAATCGCCTAACAGATCTGAAGCAAAAGCAGGAGTTTCTTCCTGGGTGGAAAACGGCGCGGAGGTCAAGCCTACTTCCGGAACCGCTGCAGTATACAAAGGTTCAGCCATGCCGAAGTTGGAGGCTGCTGAAGAGACGAATGACTCTGTAGATGGTTCTGCAGGAATCGGATCGACTGCAGAGAACATTGCCGGCGATTGACCAAGCGTTGAAAATGTAGAGCTAGGTACTTGAGCACCGATAGTATCGGAAAACGTGGTCTCAGAAGTCGAACAGAAGCTGGTAGTGCTAACCCTGGTTGCCTCAGGTGCAGTGAAAGGACTATTTGCCGAAAAGGGTGTTTCGGAGCTGATGGAAACTCGCTTTTCCACAACCGTAGCAGCGCTTTCAGTGGGATAATCGGAAGCGTGGACCGCGTCACCTTGAGGAACCTCAGTTTCCAGGTCTCCAAATGGATTTTCTTGAGCGCTGGTGACCCCAGTGAAGAATGAAGTTTCAGTGCTTGAGAATAAAGTGGTTTCCGTTTTCGGAGCAGAAAATATCATGTCTGAAGTGGAGGTGGGTACATTTTCCACGTTCGGTGCATCGAATAGATCCATTATATCGTTGTTCTGCAAGATCTCGTTTGGCTTGCCATCGTCTTGGGCAAGTTCTGGTACGTTACTGTCTACATCCAGCAGGTCTGCAAAACTATGTTCGGGAGTTGGCGACGGTGAATGCATCAAAGTAGGGCTGGGAGTCCTTGTGGCTTGAAGACGGTCCAAAAGATGATTGGACGTAGCATCCATCGCGCCGGTTACCGAAAGGATCAAGTCTTTCGTATTTTTCGGAGGATGAGGCCTCGGCGGTGGTGGTCTAGGTGGCATGGGTGGAGGTTTCCCATTCTTCTGATCCAAAGCCTGCTCCGAGAGTTCATCAGATTCCGTAAACGCGGCTATTTGAGGAAGCGGTTTACTCGTTGCTTCTGGGCTACCAAAAAGGTTTGTTTCTTGATGAGGTTGTTCCTGCGGTTGCTGAATTTGTTGGTGAGAATCCGGTTCGCCGAATAAATTCACATTTTGGCCACTGTATATGTCACTGGATTGTAAATCCGTAGAAAATGTAGTTGCTGATGAAGTTTCAACGCCGAATAGAGAACTCTGAGCTGTTGTTTCAACGCCGAAAGATGCGAAAGGGTTAGTTGAGTCTATGGTAGACGGTGGCTGGTATCCTGTATCAGCACCGAAATTTAAAAATGGATTTTCACCACCACCTGATGAAACCGGAGCACCGAAGTCTTGCAGAAAAGGATTTGACGCTTGCTGATTGTCACCAGCGTCACCTTGATCTGCGTAGTCGTCCATGAGGAACGGATTTCCGCCCTTGGAATCCATCTCGAATTATTTCTTAAATTCTTTAATACCTAACAGCAATAAAGACAGATAGTAGTTGTATACGCTATTCAACGTCAAGTAAGAAAACGATAATCAACGAGTATTCGTAAAGTGACAACAAGGTTATAATATTTTAACTATTATTTTTCTATCAATTCTGACTCTAGTAATTTTAACTCCGTCTTGCCGGGGCTAATCGTGGCAAAACTTGTATCAAATGGATCAATATCCTCTTCCTGGACAAATTCTTTTTGTTGGAAAGGCGTCAAAACCTTAACGCCCGTCTCTTGGCCAGCCAAACTTAGAAAATCTTGTACTTTCTCAGGTTCACCAGCTCGGGGATCAAAGTCGTCTTCGTCCGAAAGTCTTGGATCAAAGTTCTGGTCGTTGGAGAATTGCTTTGAAGACGTTTGTTCGGGCAATTGGCGAAGTTCGCTTTCTAGTATTTTAAGCTCAGCTTTTCCAGGAAGAATATTAACCGCGATAGAAGTATCGAAGGGATCCACGTACGAAATGTCTTCCTCTATAGTAGCTGCTCTCGGTTCAATTCTTGGTGTCAAGGGCTTGGCATCAACCTCAAAGTCAGCGTCTAATAGACTCTCCTGTCTTTTTGGTTCAGCCTGTTTCTTATGAGCTTCGATGTTTACTTCAAAAGCGGATTTTTGCTGACCTTCAGATTCCTCTATCAACGAATCACTCACACCAGCGATTTTCAGACTTTTTGGCCTGACGGAAGTAGCCGAGAAATCGGAAAATCTTCTGCCTTGACTAGCCTCTGCTCTTGGATTGAAATCGTGATCGCTCAGGCTATGGGAAAGTTGGGGATCTCTCTTCAACAATTCCGACTCGATTAGTTTCAGCTCTTTCTTTCCTGGAGCAACCTTAG
This sequence comes from Ametastegia equiseti, assembly GCA_963989295.1. NCBI lineage: Eukaryota > Metazoa > Arthropoda > Insecta > Hymenoptera > Tenthredinidae > Ametastegia > Ametastegia equiseti. Next base: position 11,542,382 of record OZ022393.1, read on the forward strand.
CGACAAAGCTAGTATCGAAAGGATCGACGTCAACCTCGTCGTCGAGTTCGTCTTCAGGCACAACTTCCTCGAATGATCGCTGCGAATACGGCGTTAAAGGTTTCGAAGGGATAGATTTTTCCTCTTCCGAAGTTTTGAGTAAATCAGGTCTTTGAGACGGAGTTGGTAAGTCAAATGCAACACTTTTTATCGGTGCAGCTAAGCCAAGTTCTTCGGGTCTGGATGGTTTCCGACCTTGTCGCGGTACTACGACTTCATCCTCGTCTCCAAAGCTAACTTGAAAATTAGTCAAAGTTGGCTTGGCAACGGTCGGAGGTGCTTGCGGCCTAGGTGGAACGGTTTTAACAGGTGTTTCGCTTTCTCTTGGATCAAAATCGTCGTCAGATAGTGAATCGGCCTTCTCAGTTTTACCAAGAAGTTCCTGTTCAAGAAATTTCAGTTCTGTTTTACCAGGAGGAAGTTCCTCAATACCAGAAGTATCGAATGGATCAACGTAGGTGATCTCTTCGACTGGCGCAATTGGCTGATCAACTAATTGACTCAAATCAGTAACAGAACCGCCTAGAAGATCTGCTTTGATAGTCGAAGATGTGTCAGTGTCGAATATATCACCGTTACTAAGATCACCTGGCTGTATCTTCCCAGTTTCGTAATCACGACTAAGACCGGCGGGATCAGTGAGAGATATAGCAACTTCAGAAACAGGAAAGTCCTCGAGCTCTTTTTCGATAAACTTTAATTCAGTTTTACCTGGAAGAAGATTTTCTGCAAAAGTAGTATCGAACGGATCTTCCTCGTCGACAAATGTAGCAGCTTCAAAACTCGCTTCGATAATCTCACTCTGAAAGTCGTTTTGCTCTGGTTCCTTAGCGCTGAAAGGATCTTCAGCTTCTTCGAGTTTCAAAGGCGCCTCCGATGCGGTGCTTAGGTCAAACTCGGCATCATCCAAGTCAGGTATTTCTTCGAGGAGAGTTTTTTCCCGTAATACTTCAAACTCTGAGACGTCAACGTGATCGGAGTCTGCTTTATGGGTACCGTTAGTACCGTTTACCTCCGGGGTAACCGGCCTCGGTAAAACAGGAGGTAGGTTAGTTAAGTCAACAGGAATGTCAGGAAGATCTGAATCATCATCAAGAAGTGTTTTCTCTACAATAACTGGCTCAGCGACTGCCACGGATTGGGCTGCGTCTAGTTGATCAGTTTCATCAAAATCACCGAGCAGTAAATCACCTTGAGTTTTTGCCTTCCTTGGCCTGGATATCTTACATGTGCTTACGTGATCTATACGCCCGGACAATACTTCGACGGCATTTCCTAAGCTGACAAGTTTATTTCCTCGTTTGTCAACGGTCTTTAGTACCTTGTCAGCACTGGTTGTGTCGAAAGGATCGTCACCGAGTTCCTCTTGCGTAGGGCTTTCGGGTATGTAGGCAAGCTGAACGTCGATATTCTGAAGAACGTCTACGTAAGTTGTATCGAATATGTCCTCTTCCGCTGAGTCTTCTTGGTCATCTTCGTCTTCGGGTACCTCGACAAAACCGTCAGATACGTCCTTTACCACTGTCTTCTCTTCTTCTTCCGGGCTCTTTTCGCCAATTGGATTTCCACTCTGGTCAAAACCCACCCACCTCTTGGTCTTCTTCGGTTCGGTTTGAGCGTTGGCTAGTTTCGGATCCTCTAGCGGTGCTTTACGTTGAAAAAATGAAGTTGACTTTATCCGGTCAAGGTCACCTTGACTCTTTTTCAAGATCGAGTCAACCCCAGCTGTCAAAGCCTCGAATTTTTTCCACTCGTCGGATCCAGCAGCTGCTTGGTCTGCGTTGGACTCGGCTGCACCCGGGTCGCCACTCTCGGCGGCTCTTTGCTGGGCCTCGGCCCGCTCTCTTCGGTAACGCTCAAGCTCTTCGGGGTCAAACTCGTCCTCCTCAGCCCCCTTCTTTCCCTTCTTCTGCTTTTTCTTCTTCTTCAGACCCTTGGCTAGCTTGTGCATCCTCTAAGAGCTACCACGGTGTGACGGAGGCCTCTGTAATCAGTCCAAAATAATTCCCCCTTTCAATCAGAAGCCCTAATTCTCGATCAAAGATCTCCGTTACTTTCCAAAGTAAGTACACCTTACTTTTACAGGGCACAAACTCTCGGGCTATCACGTTCTTTAATCATCAATCAAAACTTCACAAGAACATCTATAGTGCGGCTCAAAGAGAATGAGGATACAGAAGTAAGTTGAGGCTGTTCAATATTCAAAGCGATGGCTATATGGACTGCGTGTGTGGCAGCTGCAGCCACGACAAACCTCAGGTTCGCTATAAACGGAGTAACTTTTTCGAGCTAGAGTGGGAGTGAAATTTCATAGCTGGAAGTTATTATCGGACACGACGCCGAGGGGCAGGGGTGCAAAAAATAATACAATAAAAACGGTAAAGTTGAAGTTTTCATCTCAAGGATTCTATTTCATATTGTACGGGATGTTTGCCAAGCGGGACTAGCAGATCGATGTATGACTGTGCACCAGATTGGAACTTTACTGCATATATTCCTGTATATGTATATGTGTGATAAATAAGCTCATATGTATATTCATACCGCATGCAGAATTTACATTTTAATTAAATTCTCAGCGTGCCAACGGCTTCTTACGTCTCTCTAATCACGTAAGTGATTTGAAATTCTCTTTATTTCCCATCACTCATTCAACTTCAGAAGCGAAGAATTTCTACCTTCCCCTGAATCACAAATTGGATTTCAACTAATTTTTATTACAGTATATACTTGACCGCGGGGAGAGTTTATTTCATTCAAGTACACCTGTTTCGTCATCCCATTCCATGAAGAGCAGTAATGACGATGAAAATCACGACTCTCAATAATTCCCTGGCACTCAATCAACCTGCTATACATACAAGGCATGAGGGATAATTTTCAATTCTCATTCAATTAACACTTCGACTCGAATCAATCGTACATACATCCGATATAAACGTAGCCATCTGTTCCAATCAAGTGTCGCCAGATTCCAGAATATAAAACGAGAATTGACTGATTCAAGTTCGCTTTGAAAGTTTAATCAATTCTCTGACGAACCCTGGAAATATATAACGTGTTTGTGTGAAACTTTGAACCGGAGGTAGGTATCGTCGGAATCCGGGAAAGCAACGCCCGTCGAAATGTCGCCATTTGGTGTAGAATGGGAATTGAAAAAAAGTTCACAGGCTTTATTTCTTTTCGATTTTTGAACGTTAATGAAATTTGACCCAGTTGAACGCAGTGAAATTGACGAGCTGGTTATTTCGAGATTATCGATTCGCGGTACCGTGGGGTAAGCACCGAGTGCGGGTAAGAGAAAGAAGGCAGATACGAAGCTCGAGCTTGTGAGAGTGAACGAGCTAGTGACGCGGCCAAACGTGAGACGAAGACTTGCCTCGCACTTATATTTAGAAATCAGTCCTTTTGCCCTGCTACTGTTCAGGCAAAAAATCATTCTCCTCAACTATCCAGAGTCCGAGAAACTCTAACATTTACTTATCGTACGTCACCAAGTGACTTTCATTTCTGAAGAACGACATTTGCGGCTCAACGTTGCTGTTAGATTCGATCGAAATTCAAACCTTACTCTTCCGCTAATTTTTTTCTTCATTGCCAACATAAACTATGGGCAAATTATTTTTTCATGAAAGCATAACCTTCCGCTGTCGTATTGAATCCGAGAATAACTATTTCACGATGAGTCGTTAAAGCCGGAAATAATTTTAATAGGTTTTCGCCGCGAAGGTCAATACTGATACGGTTTTGTGCCGCGTTCACTTGCGCCTTTCCAATTTCATCGAAAATTTCATTCCTTGGCAGAAAAGATTTGATAAAGGAGTGGCACTGCCCAATGTCACAAACATAACTTCCCCCTGTGAATGGGATTTGGTAAATCTCTCATTCATTGTTCCCCGAACGAACGATATCTTGACCCATCTGCACCCCGCGAAATTCCACGAGTTCTAAACGGATAAAATGTAATTCGTTATTGACGTGACCTTCGAACATTCCCGAATCACAGAATATATAACTCCACAGCTGGTTATAGCGACAAAATTTGATTCCGCGGGTCCGTACCGTAAAATAATCTAATCTATTCCGATATTCCCACACTCTATTATCTGCGAATATGAAATCCAACCGCACTTGAGATTATCCAGTGATTTTTCAGGAAGCTGAGAATCGTGAGAAGGCAGTCGAAATGTGCAAGGGCCGAATTACCTCATCAATAGTCAAAATAGAATTTCAGAAAACTGAATCAGTTGTTTCATCTCATCTGGACCAAACTGTCTAAGGCATAATTGCTAAAGATGGAGAAAAAAATTCCACCGCAATAAATTGGAAAAACAACTAGTTATCACGTTAACCAAGAGATTTAACAGGATATGGTAATCTCGGCTGCACAGGACTGTGAGAATACCGCACACCGTCTCAAGAACGATATTATTGAACGACATTATCAATTGGAAAAAATAAAAGGAATTTCGAAAAAATTGTAAGTCCAGGGAGAGTGGAAATCCTGAGATTGCGATGGTCGTTTGGGTGTACGGGGACTTCTGTATATCCGTAAATGGAAGGGTATTAGTCAATACTTACAATTTGAGCCTCATCAGCCCCGTCGAGGATTCAGTGCACATTTTTTACGCGTCATACCGCGTCTACGGTCCGAAATAAAATTATAAGAACTAATGATTTATAGGTAAGTAAGTCCCGGCCACGGCACTTGCTGACGATTTATCACCGCGCTATATGTAAAAAAAACCTCCGAAGCTTGTAAAGTCCAATTTTTCCGAAGCCCGCCGAGAGCCTGAGGCTCTGATGAAAGCGCCGGCTCTGCTGACTCGCTCGCGCAAGCTATTTCCAACATCGATCCGTTCCCTGAGAATGCGCGAATGCGCGCACCCTCGACTACGCCGACGTGGGCGAATATCCCTGTACACGCGCAACAAGGACATCTACGTACGTCCAACGTACGCGCGTATGGGTGAATAAGGGAGGAAAATAGGTGGGTAGATGCGGTAGCCCCGAAACCGGCGTCAAAAAATATATATATTTTTTTTTCATTTTCTCTGCATGTCACGTGGTCGGCTTTTGATTATTACGTATTCGAAAACGAGTCGCTATATAATTAGACAGACATCGTTTGTTATATTTCTCAGCTTGATTTTGCTCTTTCTACTGCTTTATATCATGTTATACTAGTTCCTATTATATCATTTATGATACATTACACTTGTGTTATATTATGGAAACGGTTCCGCTTAGCAACCATAATGTTTCGCAATGTATATTCCTAGGAAAATATTTTCATAATTTTGGGCGCTGAATGATTTTTTTTTTCAGTGGAAAGAGATGGCGAATCTCAACTATTCCAATTTCTTTCATATGAGATGAATTCCTTCTTTCTATAAATCGCAGAGACCCACACAATATATAGAAACCTCCGCTCAAACGCATTATAGACATTCCAGTGTAGTTGATGAAGTTTTACTATAAAAAAAACTATCATTTGATGGTTCATTGAAAGTGTTGAAGCGAGACAAGTTTCGGCAACATAATTTGAAAAATTCCGTGAACAGTTTACTTGTATAATATTACATTCCAAATTGTCGTCTTCTCATCTATGATTATCCACGTTTCGTTAGAGTCTATTCAATTACTGGATTACGTTTTCAATGATTCGTAGATCTTCGTTCAAAGAGTACAGTAATGATACTTGAATATACAGAATATAAGTATAGAAGAGATCGAGAGAACTTCTATTACATTCTAGATTTTTAAATGGAATTTTTTTTTCTCATTGGAAGATGAGGAGCTCTCGAGACATTCTAAAGATATGTCCGCTTGATTTGGATCGTAGATAGAAAGCGGTTCAATATTTCAATGAAAGAATTCCTGTCGTGCAAAATCAATTTTTTAAAAAGATAGACGTACGCCCAGTCGAGAGTGACTGTAGGTTTCATAATCAACCGCTGAGATAGCGCCACATTTGACAAATCCAGTTAATGTGCCGCTGAGCAAGTAGCCGTACGCCGCATACTTAGCGCATCTGCGCAAGCCTGGCTCAAAGTGTTAATTCCGCAAAGTAAATTTCGTTTGACTTGACGGCATGGTGATACACGTAATATCCTGATTGAAACATATTTAACAGTCGGCTAAGGTATCGAGCGATAATTCAGAAGAGATACAAGGTAATTTGGAGCAAAATATTCCGATAAAATAACCCCGAAAAACTCACACCCGTGAAATTGGCCAAGCCATGATGGCCGCAGACCGTCAAGAAAAACTCTCACGAGATTATTAGAAATTTTTCTAGTCGAAATAAAGTAAGGCAAATTAGGTTCCACACAATTTAATCGAGAGGGTATGGATTTTCTCGAAATCGCTCTTTCGCCTTGACGAGTGTCTTAAATTCATCAAAAATAGCTAAGAAACCTGCAACTCTCACTTTTCACACAATCGCCGAAATCATTCACAAGCAACTCGCGTAGCTCCGCAATCGTGAAACGGAGTTAACTAAATTTCCCGAAATTACATTCCAGTTGTTTTTCATCTTTAGCAAATCTCAAAAATACTGGAATCATGTACAAAAATTGGAGCCATTCAAGCGAAAGAAAGAAAAATTTGGTGTTTATATTTCCATTATCTGATCTCCCTTTTATTTTTCAACTTTCTTTATTACAGCAACTGCAGTCTGACCAAGTAATAAAGAGTTTGAGGAAAAACTTGGCGAACATGGATTCAGAGTCCAGGCGAAAAGGGCCGAGAAGTCCGAGTCCTGAATCCGACGACTCTCACAGAAGAAGATCAAGGAAATATGACCGATCTCCTTCCCCGAGGCGATCCAGATACCGCAGGTCGAGGTCAAGGGACCGCAGATCTCGCTCCAGCTCCAGAGACAGAAGACGCAAAGAAACCAGCAGGAATCAAGACTGGAAACAACCTGCTTCCCAAACTTCAACCCAAGGTCCTCCTCCTGCCGCTGCAGGAAATTATCAGGCTCCGGTTCACAACCAATATCAGGTCAATATCTAGAAGATGAAAAAAAAAAAACAGCAAAACATTTCTTGTCTTATCTTGTACCTGGAAATCCTGCAAAGTCAGAGAATTTTGTACAAATTAATGGGACTTTGATTTCTTTGTTATAAAATCGCGTGTTTTTAGTTGAATTTCAAAATTCCGGTTTGGTCACTTCTCGCAATTTTTCAGGAAAAAGTCACTCTTATCAACTATTTCTTATTTTGTTGAATGATTTTCCCATATCGCATTGAAAAAGAACAGCAAACGCTATACATATCTTCCAGGAAATAGAGAAATTAGTTAATTACTACTCCGAAATCAAATGCCAGACTTGAATATATTTTTCAACCGATTCAGCTGAAGGTCTTCGAAGTTTTAATTTCATAGATATATTGATATGCAGATGAAGAACACCATTCATGTTGTAGATAATTATATAGTCAATGTTGCCCATTTCTAAATCAAATGCTTCGAAGTAACTCTATTTGAATCATTCTTTTCCGAAGCATTTGGCACCAGCTTCGATTTACCACATTCAAAAACAACTTCCTGCAATCATGTTGATATTGAATAAATATAAGCTGAGATTTTTGCCCGAGTGATGTCAGATGAACAATGAACATAATGAATATATGGATCATTGAAATGCTCACTTGGAAAATCTAGTTAGAATTAATCACTTTTTGGTTACTTTTTCAACATTTCATTGTCACATTTCTCACTAATTTTGGCCCTGTATTCCATCAAAGCCATTACCCAATGTTCATAGTAACTTCAAGTGACCTTTGACTTGTGAGGGTCAAAACTTTCTTTTGCTACTATAATGCTCAAGTAGTAATGACTCGGTCATGTTTTATTAAACTTTAAAAATCGTATCGCTAATCCGAAATATTACGCTTGAAACAGGGTCCGCCACCACCAAATACCGGACAACCTCCGCCAACGATGGCTCCATACAACCAGGGGTACAACTATAACTACAACTATAATCAAAGCTACGATTACAGCTACCAACAACAGCCGGCCGGCTATCGCAGTGTAAGTCAAATAAATAATCGATAGCGTTAATCAATCGTTTGAACAGATTGGTAAAGCCGTTTCACACAAATGCAATCAGTGTGTAAAAATTCAAAGTCGATCGATATCTAATATGTATATTATTGTCATTGTATTCCAAGCACTCCCCAATCATCTGTAACAATTATTCATCCGTTCTTTTTGACTTTATTAACAAATGATCTCAGTTAATGAAGAATATAAATAGATATTCATGCATCAAGCTGAAAATTCAACGTAATTATTAATATCTGTAGTTTTGTTACTGAAAATTAGACCTTCATGCAGCATAGCGAATTGTTTCTAAATTCACATTAATTAAATTATATAACAATGGGGATGATGCGGTCGAAATTTTATACATTGATTGCGTGTTATAGACGATAAATTTGAAATATGTTCTTCATGCATACTATTCGGTATGTTTTTTTGTTGGATTATGTGATCCAATGAGAAATGTTTATTATCTTTACGTTATACGGTACGGTAAAGAGATTTTTTTAAAACTGAAAAAAAAGATATTGGAACAGTAAGTATAACATTTGAATTATTATTTTCATTTGAATGAAATATACTATATGTAAAAGAAAAACCATCAAAGGTTCATCTCGAAGAGTTGGCAAAGTACCTTCGATATCCTGTGGTTCAATTATTTGGACTCTAAAAGGTAAGAATTTGTATGAATTTGTTTCGGGAACTTATTATCGATAGCAGATATCAATTTCTTAGGATTATCCACCTCCTGGATGGCAGGGATCTCAAGTTACATACAACAACCAACAGGCTCCCCCACCACCCAATTTAACAACCCAATCGGAACCACCAAGATCCGTGGAACCCGCACCCCCTGGATTAGCTCCCGCTATTCCAAGGCCTGAGGATGTTAAGAAAGAAGGTATGCGATCAAACAGTTGAAAATAAATCATTTACTTTGCAGTGTATACATACTCTGTTAATCATCTTCTAATACAAATTTATTTTTTTGCTTTTCCCAATCACTTCCTCCTTCATGTCCATTGTTCCACGTCTTTATTTATGATTTTTTTTTTTTCAAATTCAATCTGAAATCGATGGATTCTGTAAAAAAAAAAAAAAATGTTCAAATTTGTTCGGATTGCATTATTTTTGGTTCTCTCATACGAAATAATCTTTTCTTATTGGTTTAATTGACAAATTGATTTAACGGGCGATATCCGTACCATTTTTGTACATCCGCTTCTTATTCTGTAAATACCTTCAAATAAAAAAAAACTCATCAGCAATCGCAGCTGAAGTGAAGCAACAGAAAGCTACGTTGGGGAAGCAGCGAGAGGAGTACATCAAGAAATCTAGTACACTCCAACGTGAATTGGAGATTTTACGTCAACAGTGCGACGAAATAAGCAAAGATGGTAGCAGAGACAACAATCGAATACTGAAAGAGAATCAAAAACTTCAGGTAAATTTAGTACGACTCAATAAAGTGAGTTAAGACTGATGAATCCGAGAATAAATATCAATCTCAAACATGTAACGATTTTTACTATGAATTTACACCACATTGCAGAACAAAATTAAAAAAGCTGTAACTTCTAGCTTCTTATTTTCATTTTGCAAAAAGTAAAGTCTCTGGAAAAAACATGGATGTTAATCACAGAAAAAATATTCTATTCTAGATCGAGATCCAGAATAAAATGAAATCGATACACAACGTGATAGACATGTTGACTGGAATCATCGGTGATAAGGCAACGGTGGATGATCTGAAGGTGAAATTCAAGGTGGAAGCAAATAAGCACTTGAAAAGTCCAAAGGACGATTTCCCTAAGGGAAAGTCCGAATCTCCGGAGAGAGGATCCGTCTCAGATTCAGACAAAGAATCTAAAATGGACAGAGATCGAGAAAGAGACAAAAAGTCTCCTGAAGATATGAAACCGATGTACAATTTTGTCCATTACGATCCTGAAATGCATTGGTGTAAGGTCTGCGACATCTTTCCTAAAACTGCTAAGGAGTATTTAAATCATCTTCATAGCAATGAGCACAAAGAAACATGCGTGGTAAGTTCAAAATTGCCTACACTAAACCATTCTCTAGCTTTTCTTCAACAGATGATATTACATTGAATTTTACACCACGAATAACGGAGATCGAAAATTTCTGATATCAAATTTATCTTTTATGCTTTCAATTGATGAATAATGAAACTAAGATTCGCAAAGAGCTTTATAAATAATCACTGAATTTTTTCTATTATTTGATTGTTCAAATGTTGACGACTTTCTATACATAGAATATTGTTTAATTTTGCGTTCCCTGTGACAGGAACGCAAGATAGTTGACATGCCGTGGCATAAGGCTAACGGCGAGGGAACAGAAAAAGAAGTACCTTATTATCCTGGACTTCCAACGAAAAGAACACCGATTAAGGGTATGATTATTTTTTAACGGATCATTACTAATAGCAAATATAAATTCCGTAGCTGAACACTGTTTCCGGTATGTATTGAAGAGGCGATCCCGCATCCGTCACGCGCTAAGCGCCGAACTTTACTGCCGTTATTGACAAGATGCTTGAATTTAAAGACATTGGCAAATTAAATATCGCTCTTGGAAACCAATTCGTAGACTTCGTTTACTCGATTGATTTCACCGTGCTGAGATGATGTCTTTTATTACCTATCGATATTCTTCAGGTATTAATGTAATCGGCATAAATTCGGAATGATAGATCAGCAAGTTTCACAGATTTTTAAACGGTTTTTACAATCCACTCCTGGAACTTGTAACCAAGTTTGAAGATAGATGTTTGAGCTGCGGATTCACCTACCTTTGTGAATGAATTGAAATTTCAAGCATATATTTGTGAGCGAACTACGTACTCGACTCACCTAAAACTGATTATTTTCACATATGATGTGTACCAGTAGAGCCCGTTTTGAATCATTCAAATTATCAGTGATTTATGTTATTTTATTGTGTGATTTGATCGAATATTTTATTGACGTGATCGACGCATATGAAGAAAGAAGACAAGTTGATGAAAAACACTCCATCATTCTAAAACAGAAAAATACTATGTAACGGATTACTCGTAAACAATGATTTTAAATAAGATGAAATGTACTTTTCGGACGTATAAAATTGTCATATGTACGAATGTAAGGGTCGTGATGAAAGTCTAGTGGTTTTTATGTACAGTCTCTGATGCAAAACCCGACTCCTATCAGCCCAGTCAATATGTAACAGTTTATAATTTTGTACTGCCAATCATAGTGTAAATAATCTATATTTAATTACTTTACTTAGATTCTTCCTTGTAAGTGATTTGTATACATGAGAAATTGTAGGTTTTATGTAAAAAAAATAAAACGATCCCCTCCTCTCACTTTTTATAGAGTTCATGAAGTGACGCATATGAACAGACATCGAGAAACTACAGTGAAAAATAATCTTGACAATTTTTTAATGCTGTTTATTTATCTTTTCAGCCACTTGAGTATATCGTGGAAAAGCATAAGGTCATTCTTTATAAACTTACAACCTTTGCTGAATTATGTGTTAATTTTATTTACTCAATCCCAACAAATTTTGATTACAGGCCTACAATTCTTCATCTCCGCTACTGCATGGTATTGCAAACTCTGCGACTCCTGGATTGGTGACCTACATTGCGCTAGCCTGCACTTGAAATCCAAAAGACATTCGGAGAATTTCTCTGTAAGTATGATTTTCATTTCATTTCAGTTAATCTTCTGATCAAACATCTGATTTGAAATATGCAAAACAATACCACAATTTTTGCTCAAGCTTTTGTAAATTGCTTGATTTTTGATAAAATGTCGGTTTTTTTTTACATGCAAATACAGCGATTCGTAGAACAAAATCCACACTGGGAAACAGACTGGATGGCTGATCGTGAAAAAGCATTTTCTGAAGAAAAGCACAAGCAAATGCAGATCGAGTTGTTGAAACAGAAAGAGGACGAGCCTGTAGTCAAGCCGAAGAAGTCCAAGAAAAACAAGAAGAAAAGCAAAAAATCTAAAAAGCGAAGAAACAAGAGCAGTGGTACCGACACTACAACGGATTCAGACGATTCCTTTTCTGACTCTGATCAAGATAAATCTAGGAGTATAAGAGTCGCTATGAGGAATAAGATGAAAGCTGCAACCCAGGCGATTCTGAATGAAGAAATCGACTATCATGGCATCAAGCTGAAGGGCAGCTGGGCTCAAGTTGCACAGCAAATAAAACAGGTGACACCCGAGGCGCAGCAGGAAGCAGATGATCGTCAGCTGTTGAATTCGATCAGAGACAAGTTGAAAGCAAAGCAAGAAGAAGAAATCAAAGCAATGGGAAGAGATGGTAACAGACATCAAAGCCAGGAGAAATTATCGTACGAAGAAATCCATAGTCAGAATCCTCCATTTCCCAAGAAACCAGACGAAGATCTAGAGGCCTGGGGTCCAAAGGAACCTCCCAAATCTTTCTGGATAAAGAAAGAAGAAGACAAGCCTCAAGCTGCTCCTAGCAAATCTGTGGATGTACCAAAACCAGAAGAAATTCCTAAGCCACACATGGGCTTCTGGACCAAACAGCAAGTTAACATGGCTGTTAAACCAACGGAAAATAAAGTACCAGAAAATAAAGAAGAGGAAAGAAGTCGAAGTGAGAGAGGAGACAGGTACAAGGATGATCGTGACAGGAAATACGATAGACGAGATGATAAATACGAACGGTACGATAGGTACGACAGAAGACGAGGGAGAGATAGAGACTACCACGATGATCGTAGAAAGAGGGAGAGTTCACCGAGGAGGGATAGGAATTGGCGAGACAGTCCCAAGGGGAATTACGACAGGTACGAAAAGGAGAGAAGAGAGGACAATTCCTCCAACGACGAATCTAAGTTTGAAAAAAAGTCAAACGAATTTGCATCAAAGTTCAAGAAGGTTGGACCCCAGCCGAAAAAACCAGTGCCGCCGGTTACTAAAGGGAAATTACCGTTCATCGGAAGATTACCTTTATTTAAAAAGAAAACTGAGGATTCTAAACAGCCAGAAAAGGACATAGCTCCTTTGCCCTATCAGCAGAGCAAGTTTGAAGACACTCCAAGGGTTCCCAGCGAGATAATAAACCCACCCGGAGTAGTCCATATCACAAAATTGGCAACTCCGGTTAATATTAATAATGGGAATCCAAGCCAATTGAGTAAATTACAACACATGAAGATTCTGGTCGCTCCACCTCCGCCCATGCTACACGAGACTAAAACTCTCACACCACAGGTTGTCGACATGGAAATTGAAGATCAATCTGAAGGAGTTATCATCGAACAACCCATTATTGAACAACATAAACAAATAACAAATGTTCCTAAGCTACCACCACCCCCAAATCATCCTCCACCACCCATAAGCCGCCCTCCGTTTATTCCTGCACCTCACGTTACAAGCAGACCACCGTTTACCTCCAACAGACCGGCATTTTTATCTACACAACCACCGTTTGTCTCACATCCCCCAATACGAAAACCGCCGGTACAAAATCATCCTCCTTTCATTCCAATGCAACCACCACCTCAGATACAAAGCAATACGTCTTTTGTTCATAGTCATGCAAATCCACCTCCTCCGTTGCCTTCAGCAGAGTCAGTTGTACACGATGTGTCAGAGATACCTGAACCTGCTGAGAAACGTAGCGATTCCTCCAAGGCACTTCCCGAAGATTTTCAAGAAGCTTTGAACATCATTTTTCCTAAGGAGGAAAAAGAGACAAAACAAACTCCACAGCAAGAAAGCGTTATGTATGCAACAATGTATAGTATGCTAGGGTGCATTGGATACGGACCTGAATACATGGATCAACCACCACCAGAAATCACTCAAGCTGAACCAGAACCAGATACACAACCCGGACCTGATGACTTAAGAATGTTAGGAATTGACGAAAGCGATACTATATTTTAAACGACGGTTCCATAACTCCCAGTGATTGTTCCAGGGACCTATTATAGATGTATAAAGATATGTTTGCAATTTGACGAGCACAGGAATTCAATTCATTCTTCTTTCTTAACACTCTGTGAGTTATCAGATACACGTAAAAACAAAAAAAAACAAACAAAAAAATGGATTCATTGCAATTAATTGTAATATAATAGCGGTATATTGGAACTAGATTTCTCTAAGTTCAACCGTATTACTTTTTATACATATAGTTTCTTTCATAAACCAATAATATCTACTTCAGAATCGATTTGGTTATCATCAATTTGCGCAACATAAGAAACGAAAATGTTGAGATTCGAACTAATTGCTGGCCATATTAACTACCATACAACCATAACGACTTCTTGGGTCGTTTAAATGTCATTATAGCAGAAAAAAAGCATGAATTTATAATCGTTTAGGCTCAGCACTCGAAATTCTGAACAATGGGTGATATACACTTGACTCAGTTGCTATTCTACATACATACCTAGATAAATAAAGGTGTTACGGAAACGTATTGTGACTTTTGTATAAACTGAACGACGTTTAAAAACTCGTCGAAATTTATATCTGTGGAATGATAAGATATTCACCGATTGAAAAAATACATACAATTATTGATAGATAGGTATATTTTGTTTTTGTCCAAGTTGCTGATACTTTGCTATTCACAGTTGTAATAAGTTACTTATACGCTCATCTTTAAAGCCAGCTGTATGGAATTAGAATAGTGAACAGTTTTCATTACGCATACCTATAAGTATACCATAAAATAAGTGACCAGAATACGAATTTATTGTATTACCTTTTAACTTGGTCATTTTCGTCAGCACAGTATATAAAAATGAATAAAATTATTACTTGGAAATAAATTCGGTGACTTATTTTCTTGATTCCTACTGGATGAATTTGAATTGTAATTCAAATTTGAAGTAAGTTTAAAAAATTCTTCGCGTGTAAATGAACATTTATTCAGTCTTAAAGTATATTACAGTACCAAATAATGCACCGCTACAAATAGTCAAGTTGAGTATTATAATAACAATTAGCTCGATAACATTTGCAGAATAGTGTAAATGCGATAAAGCATATATCGATGTTCAACTCATACAGTAAAATATTATACATTTCTCAAAGAAATTGGACTAAAAAACATTCGTATAAAATGTCCGAATTCAAATTTTTGGAATGTTACACAAAACCATTTGAATAATTAAACGTGTAAGCACATAAACTTAATCAAACAAAGTCGAAACACCTTGTGTTTTAACAATGCACATAACATAATAACATTTAGAGATTTAACTACATTCTCTATCTAAACAAAGTATCATCAATTACGTAAAAACAACATAAGATACAAATTGTCACGTGAATCTAGTTCGAGGGAATGACTAGTTTATCACTAATCAAATCTTTCGCAAATACAAATCCTGACTTTCATTGCCATAGTAGGCTGAGTTGCGAATTCACTGCTTTTTAGCATACGACAAAATTATCTGATTATACTTGACAGTTCAGAGTAAAATATCAAATGCAAGAATATGGAATGCTATGCATACACAGTCAACTTCTAAGATCCCTCTTTTTCTTTTTTCTTTGTTAAATAAACAAATATATTCATATATCAATTAGTTTGATTTGGGTCATATAGTGGAATGATTGGATTGAACAATTCAGACTCTTGAGATATAGCGCTGAGTGCAATTCACAGAAATTACAAGACAAGGCATGTTAGAGTTTGAAACATAACGACAAATGCTATCATTCCAGTTGATAGTATTATCAAATTTGGGGCACTAATCCAGCACTAGATATGTTATCACCGCCACCAGCCGTTTGACTAGCCTGTGTGCAGACCAGAACCGGAGCCACGCATACTTCAACTGGTATTTGTTCATTCTCAATTTTTAAAACCTCATCCCAACAAGAAACTGGCTTCTCAATATCCAAAGGAATTCTTCTACCAGCTTCAATTGACGTCGAAAAACTATCGTCCATTATCAGCATCGCTTTCTGCACATCTACCTGTGATAGAACAATAATGATTACCAATACCTTTATGTGCAGCTTATTATATTTAGTATAAAATCAGCCGATGATAATACATAGCAAATCCTCGGATAAATATTTCATACTCACATCGTTAGATCCACAAACATGCCGGTTTGCTGTTAAAGAAGCCTTTGCAGCAGCAGCCATCGTATTTTTCCATACAGAATTTTTCACGTTCAATATTGCCTGGTAAGCTAGAGTATGGACATGAATACGAGTGAGGATCCGAGAATCGGGAACTGTCTTCCCATTTCTTCTTATCAGTTTGAACAAGGTCCTCATTTGATCCAAAACCGTAGCCACTCTTGGATTCGAATCGGCGACCAACGAGATGTTTCCATAGTACATTGAATTGTATAAATTGGCTATTTCCTGTTCATTCATACCCAAGCTGTCAGCAAAAGGTATGACTAGATCAGACAGTTCGAGCAACAAGTTTTCTTCTGCGAATGAAGCCATTTCGAAGTGGATTTTTGTTGATTTCGGTTGATCGATCATCTGCTGCTTCACTTTTAGCAAACGACTCTGACGCATTCCTAAAATGAATATTCTATCTGTGCTTACAGAGCAACTTTGAGCTTGGGATTTATCCGATAGTGAGAATCATCCAAGTGAAACCAATACAGCAAAACGTTTTATACCTTCTGCAAAAGGATAATTATCCATCATCTGTAAACCAGACACTACAAGCAAGTCTGGTGCAAATTCTGGCAATAATTTATCAAATTCTTCCAACGAACTAATTGTAGGATTGTTTGCGTCGTTGTGGACGATGTACCTGATGAAGAAAAATATTCACTTTAGAAATATTCGTTTCCCGAAAATCTCAAACTTCTGTTTGCTGGCTTTCGTAACATGCCATTGTAGAAAGGTGACAAAAAAAACCTGAGATTTCATGATCTACATTGATCCAGGGATTTTCATAAGCAAAATTGAATTTTGTAATAATAAAAGCGGATGAATAGGAAGAGCCAGGAAGTCCGTTAACTTTTCTGAATGTGTTTGAGATGTGTTCTTGTCCATAAAGTCTGTTCGAACGATTGAATCTTTCGAAGGTTTTGAATTTTAGATAGAATCTTCTCTTCAGATAAGACTGGTGCAAAAAGAATTGCAGATTCTTCTCGCAAAATCTAACTTGAGGTAGTGATAATAAAAAAATTCACAAGCAAGTGGGCGATATTTCTAAGAATTGAAGCAGAATAATTCACCTATTAGCACGAGAACTTGTGTAAGGTCCCCAAGTTTCGCCACGCTTGTATTCCAGTACTAGATGTATGTCGTCTTTGTGGACCTCGCCTCCGACGACTTTGATGTTTGTAGGAATCATCTGCTGAAGTGATTTTGTCATTTTTGCCGCCAGCAGCACGTCGCACCCTTCTTTAGCAAACCTGAATGCCATGACTGGTGCATTTCCTCCGATTGTTGAATAGGAACTTGGAAATGATCGAGCATCAGCGACGAGTTTATCGAACAAAGTACTGTTCGGCATGAAGCGTCTGAGGAATAAAAATACATCATGTTTCTAACCCTATTGAAATTGAGGTTAAAAATCGCGGTTATTTGGGAGCTAAGTAAATTTTGCGTAACAGTATTTTTGAGGAGTTAAATGGCGCGACGTGAAAATGACAAGCACGATTGACGACGATGATGATGATAATAATAATGAGTATTGAATATTCAATGTATTTCTTACTCTGCTGCCGCTCCATGACGGAAATAATAGGCAAAACTCTTGAGCAATTCTTCTTCGGTTTGTATTTCGTCAAAATGTTCCGGGTTTCCGATATCGTTGGAGTATTCAAGGAGGTATTTGGAATCGACGTAAACATCGGTACATATTCCATAACCTATGGCAACCTTGGGTCTCGGCGAACCTTCATGTCTCGTTTCCACTCTTTCGAGACCTTCAAGCACCGCGGCTAATCTCTTTTGTAAAGGGTTTTCATATCTTCTATAATAAACGCCAATTAAAATAGCCAAAACTGTCACTAGGGTACCGAACTTTAACCCTTTGTTCTCCATTTCTACGATTCGGAAACCCGCAAACACGAACCGAGAACCGACCGACCCCACAACCCCGCGCTTACGAAAATCTGAATGAAAAGATCGAAAGTCACCGACACTCGTCTGCTAGTTAATTGCGACGTTTCACGCAAGTTGGAAATAAATACGTCAGCTGTTCACCAACGGTTGGAGGAAGGGGGAAGACTTTTCGAAAATTATTATCACTACGGACTACAGTGACAGAAATAATCGAATTTGGATGCTTATGATATTCATAGATAAGCACAAACATGATACGTGCATATTTCATGTACCGAAGAGGAGATATAAGATTCTGATTTATTATCACGAATACTTGATTATCGTATCAGGGAATGGGTCAAACGCTAAGAAAATATGACCATTACAGATAAAATGCGATCACATTTCGACATGAATATACAAACTTTTATTTATCTGTTTTTCAAATTCAATGCAGACTTACACTAACTTATACGAATTAGATAAATAAAATCTTATTGTAAAGTTGCTTTACGAAATTATTCCATCTGAATGATGGTAGAAAATAGTTTTGAACAATGTTTTATCATCTATCTATTACGTGCTGGCATAGGAATGTCGAATATTATATACAAAATGTACAGGTCAACGTCTAGTTGCATTTTAGCGTTATTTCAACTTCTGAAACAAGTGAAATTTAGTCATTGGATCTGGTTTATCACCTGAAGAGGGTGATATCATAAATTCAGCATATTGCAAGCGTATTGCACATCATTGAAGTGGGCTTTTTTATGTTTATTCAAAGAAGTGTTATGTTTGAAGGATTTTCCACATTGATCGCACTCAAATCTTTTTTCACCCGTGTGTACGGCCATATGAATGTCCAGAGTCAACTTTCTCTTGAAAGATTCACCGCATATATCACAATTGTAGGATCTTGAACAAAATCTAACGTGTCTTTTCAACATGTGTCTCATTTCAAATGATTGACCGCATATATGACACTGTAACGGTTTTTCACCGGTGTGAATCCTCATGTGTTCAACCAGGTAGTCTTTGTTCGCAAACGCCTTTTCACAAAATGAACACTTCTGCAATCTGTAAGAACAAAACAAACTATATCAATTACAAATCAAATATAACGAAATGAGAAAATTGTGAAAACGTTTCTGTTTCATACGATCATGTTGTGAAAAATAATCAAACTCCCATAGACAGTTGGAGAAAAAATCACCAAAATTGTCTCGAATGTTCTCACCTATCCTCTGTATGCGTAGTAGAATGTTTATTCAGACGTCCCTGAGTGACAAACGTTTTGCCACAAATGCAGCATTGGTATGGTTTTTCTCCTGTATGACTACTGGTGTGAACAGCCAAATGAGACTTTTTAGAAAATGATTTTTCGCAGTACGGACATTTGTGTGGTCTCTCGGCTGTATGAGTATAAGAATGATAGGTGAGTTCAGTTTTCCTTGGAAATTTCTTGCCGCATACCAAACAGTCAAAAGGTTTTTCAGAATGTTCGCATATAGTGTGTTTATAAAGATTCTCTTTGGTAGAAAATATTGCTTCGCAGACCTGGCATTTGTACTGTTTCTCTTTAGTGTGAACGTGCATGTGAACGGTCAAGTGGCCTTTTTGGATGAAAGTTTTATCGCATATCGTACATCTGAACGGCTTCTCACCATTATGCAAAAGCATGTGTCTACCAAGCCCTGATTTTTGAGTAAACAACTTTTCACAAACTGGACATTGTATGCGTTCGTTATTGTGAACTGTTTGAACGTGCATTTTTAGCGACGAGTTCTTTGTGAACAGTTTGTAGCATATGTGACATTTTGCAGGCGTTTTAGATCCCTTTGCTAAATTGTGTTTTGGATTGTCATGAAACTTGACATCGTCCATGGATTTCTTAATATTTTTCGCTGACTTCTTTCCTTGCTCTTTTTCACGAGCATTTCTTTTTTTAACATATTTTCCATCTCGAGCATCTTCTCCAGAGCAACCTGATTCCTTATCTATGTGAATTGTGGTCTGAAAATTGATTTCAATTTCATATCATTTGTTTGCTAACAAAACATTGTGTATGGATTGCGTTCGAAATATAATATTCATTCAGAAAGGAAAAAACAAGTAAATTTTGATTTGCAATTACTTCATGTTTGTCATATTTGACAGTTATCGTACTCACGTCTGTTGACAGATGTAAACAAACGTTTTCTGCTTTCTCTGTTCGATTATCCATTGTGCCATTTTCTCGATCAATTTTTTCGTACATAAATTCACCTCAATTCTGCTGTACAGTGAACCAAAATACGAGAAACCATTCATTAACAACGATTCGTGTCATTTTTTGAGAATCATATTACATCAGCTAGGTGATCGGTAAAGAACACTTAGGTTATGTACTTGAACAGAAGAATTTGAATTCTTCCTAAAATTTTAATAATCACCAATAAAGTATTGTGTTATCGCAAAACAGTACTGTTGTTCGAGATTTTGGCGCGATTTTTAATTACAATCACCTTCTCAACTAGAATTTATTATAGACAGCGTATCATGTTCATGTACACCTAATCCACCATTCTTGGCAGTTGATTCATAAAAGAAATCTCCGCATTTAAAAAATGATTGTGTTTATCAGCTGTTACAATTATAGGTATACATTTGCATGCTAATGTAAATGTGTGTGTACATTCGATCACTACCAGCTGCAGCTTCCATGCCGCGAGTTCCCATTCTAGCCAAGTTCAGACCGCATCGGGAAAAAAGACCATCGGCTAACCTAAAACGGTTGAAAATGTACACTATTGGTTCTTTGCATGCTGAAAATTAGCGCAGATTATTAAAATAACATGCCCATGAATCTATAGGCTCTATGCCATGACTAAATCTCTCTGTCTAAACGCGGCTCTTTCTAACTTGAATTATTGTGAGTGTATGTACCAGAGGTTAGAGGTTATGCTCGTATTTGACAGTTCAAAATTCGTAGGCCTCAAGCACGTAATCACGTGTACTTCGCTATAGCAACTCGCTAGTATAATATTCCTACGATCATTTACTCATTAACTGTATAGCTTTTGAGTCGGTCAGGGCACATTTTGGGTTAGAATTACAAATCTTGACAATAAATAGTGACAATCGTCTGCTAGCTAGCGCGTGATAAATCGAGTAAATTCATACCGAACACGTGCGCCGAGAAAGCAATACATTGCAGTTTGATAATAGAAAGGAATAACAGTAAAGAAAAGGGGTGAATAATGGAAGAAAAAATCTCTAGAATTGACATAGGGTTCATAGAACATTGCGAAAAATGGAAACTGGCTAGTAGATTTTTCCCAAGTAAAGTTGGTGGCAAACCTGCATGGCTCGATCTTGAAAACATCCCTCGCAAAGAAGATCTAGAATGCGAATACTGCAAGGATCCCTGCATCTTTTTGTGCCAAGTTTATGCACCGTACGAAGAAGATGCCAAGGCATTTCACCGAACAATATTTATATTTGTCTGCAAAAATCCTGATTGCTGCAAAGTGAATACAAATGGCAATTTGAAGGTCTGTCGCTCTCAACTAGAAAAAAATAACAAATTCTATCCGTCCGATCCACCAGTTGAAACCGAGGAATGGAGACCAGACATAAGTACGCATCAGTTTCGTTTCTGAGTGTCAGAGAAAGAGTTTCTCATTACTAAATCAATCGTTCATTATATTTCACTATCAGTGACACCCTATGTTTTAATTTTTCACACAGCCACAGAAACTTGGACTAAATCCTGCCACGTATGCGGACTATATGCACCAAGCCACTGTTCCAAATGTAAAAAAGTATATTACTGCTGCCGCCAACATCAAGTATACGACTGGAAACACGGCCACAAAGTATCATGTGGGATGAATTTGAATTTGGAAGAAAGTTCATTCTTGTTACCCGAGTTTGAACTTGTCACCGAAGCCGATGAGAACTCTGATCAACTTTCTGAAAGCGATAATGTAGAAAGTGAGAAGCAAGAAATGATGGAGTATGAAAAATTAGTGTTGAATAGAGAGGCAGGAACTCTTCAAGATGAGAAAAATGTGGATAATGATCTACTGAAAATGTCTGCTGCTAACGAAGACGAAACTTTCTTCGATTTTACTACGAAAGTTAAAAAATATCCAGACCAAATTCTGAGGTAACAGAGTTTTGATTGAAATAACTTATCGAACTTTCCGAACTTTCAAAGAATTTAACAGTATTGTATCATTCTATCCTCTATTAAAGATATGAGAGAGGTGGAAACGTATTGTATATATCATCTGACAATCAAGCTAAAGAAATTCCAAACTGTCAGGAATGTGGAGGTGAAAGACAATTCGAATTTCAGGTCTGTACGGTTGAAATCTCAGTAAAATCAGTACTTGATTATTCACAAATTGTTTATGAATTTAAATTGAATTCTCCGTTATTTATGTTATTCCACAGATTATGCCGCAATTATTGAACTACTTTCAATTTGAAGATGCCTTGAAAAGTCTGGACTGGGGAATATTAGCGGTCTTCACATGTAAAAATTCATGCGTTCAAAAGAATGGGTACATTGCCGAATATGTGTGGAAGCAGGATATCGTAGATGTTGAAAATAAAGAATGTTCGTAATAACACATTTAATCAGAAATCAAAAGTCTTTAATGCCTTTCCATGTAAAGTATGCATAACGATATAAAAATATTTCAAGATATTACAGTAAGTTTGACCCATTCAACTGCAACCAAACTTCTTACTTATCTACGTAGTTATTATCTTTGTTACTCTGATAATAATTCTAAATAATGCCACATTCAGCTAAATCACTTATGTCTTTACGGTATAACGAATTTATATTTTCATAGTTGTCACAGCAACTTCGTCTACAATTACTTATCATACCAGAATGAAGTACCACGATTATAGGTATAAGGCGAAAATTACTTCCAGACTCTAGATGAAGAATGGAAGCTTTTCTGAAGTTGAGCGAAAATTCACACATATCACATGATTAGGGAAGTTCAAATAACGCTGCTTTAAAATAATCAACAAAAATAAAATTATTCATTGTTTGTTACTGATGTACTAGACATTGCAAAGTGTATAGTACATCAAAGTAAAGAGATAAAAGTTGAAAAAAAACGTAAAATAACTTAAAAAAACTCAATGATTTTAATTATCCCTCTAGTAAAAAGGCATCTTGAGTGTAAGATAATAAAAAAGCAATCACATCGTTACGAATATGTCACAGTACGATGACATCTAAAAAAAAGGATGGATTGACTGTGTTTCAATGTTGTATGAAATTATTCAAAAGGTCTGCACTTATGGCACACAATCGCGTGAAACGATTCAAAGTACATTTTCGGACTGCCTTAGTCAGATTGTGAGATAAATCGTAAGGATCTTGAACGCACATCTCCGAATCAATTCTGAATAATTCTACGAGACCGTTAACGCTCTTGGTAACAACGTGATTGATGTATGGTGCCATTTCTTTCGGCAAGAGGTCAAGCTCTGTGAAATCTTGTTTGGGTACAGTTCTTCCAAGAAGTGGACAGGCGGCCGAATAACGGAAGTCAAATCTGGTGTAGAAGTCGAAAAAGCCATGTAACAACTCCATGAACGTGTATTCCTGCTCGCCCACATCAAATGTGTCTGCGATTCCGGTCTCCCATCCTGGAATTGCATAGAATAACATATGATATTAAGCAAAACTATCTTCAACATGTTTCATGAGTACTTGCGTACAAATTCATATTTGCTTACCATCGATGATTTTGGATTTATTTCCCTTGGCAATCAAGCTGGCGATGCTCGGTACAATCGATTTGCTTTGTAGATAGAAAATAACGTACCAACTACTTGCGTAGTTAGTGATATACTGCGATCCCGATAAGTTACAAAGAGAAAGCCATTTCTTGACAAATAACATCAGCTTTCGGCATAGTGGGTAGTTATCGATATAACATCTGGAATGATAAAATATTAAATTACAAATTGCAGTGCGTACATTTTTAACATGGACCAATGTATTTGAGCGTATTATAATTCGCACTCATCGATATAGAGAATCTGTTGCTACTAAAATTCATACTTTCATTTCATTCAAATTCATTAATTAATCAGGACAAGATCTGCCACCCTCTGGTGTTCAACAAAGAGAGGAGAACTGGCAAACTTTCTTACTTCAGTAGTTTGGTATTTTCAACGCTTAGCCCATTTCTGAAGGAAACATCGCAGCTCAGTTCCGTGTCTCTGTGACGTAGTTTGATAATCGGTGTTCTGGTAGCTACTAGAGTCTCCTCTATTTCCCACGATTGCTGATTAGCATGCAAGCACCGCTCCACAGCTACTATCAGTCGCTCCTGGTAGTTTTCGGTGGTATTGATTCCGTCGTATGTACCTGTCGTCGCAAAAGTTAAAGAAATCAATTTCAAATAATACTAATTCAATATTCGAAATTATTGGTCATTATTGACACACAATAAATACAGAAGTTCAAGAAATTTGTGAACAAGTAATGATTATCGAATTATGCTTACCACAGTCAAGGAAGACGTCGAGGTCACTGTCTGGAAAGCCCAAGCCAGAAACTCTGGATCCGAATGGATATGCCTTGGCATCAGGAAATACAGGTTTCACGGTATCTTCCAAGCATTCTAACAGGGTATCAGCTTTTACTTTTTGGACGGTTGAAACCTGATCAGATAACGCAACTAACTGCATAACTTCTGCATCAGCATTTTCCAACAAAGTTATTGTCTGTTCCGTCAACTTGAACACACAGAAATCTCCGGTATGCGCTAGATATTTGTGCATTGGCTGCTCACAATGCTGCCCATAAACTCCCGTTAAACCTAGCCACAACGTTGCGCACACTATGCAACTATCGTGAATTAGTTTGTTCTGCAATGAGCCTATCTTCTTCAGACCATTGCTATGTTTTTTGCTTTCCATATGCTCGGCAAAATGGAATTCCGTATTATACTCTATATTGCAAGGTTGGCACCAATACTTCTGTATGTTATACCAAGTAGCTTTCATTTCTACCAACATTTCTTGCAGAATCCTTCGCATGCCGTTATTCCATTGCAGTTTCTGTTCTTTGTGAGGATCTCCTTTAATGTGTTGACGAATAACGTTATCATCATTTTGCATAGACGCGTCACAGGCAAAACATTGAATGGTATCTTCTGTATCTTCTTGCATGAATTCCTTCGCGAGTGACAAGTCGCTGACCTGATCAGGATAGTTAATGAAATGTTTATCATTCCTCTCTACCTCGGCTAAATATACGGTGTGCGCAGAGCTGCAGACATGTTCATAAAAAGTCTGCAATTTACTAGCTACGCTCTTCTCACAAATTAGACAATATATCATATTCGATGTTTTGGGGAAACATAATTGGCAACTCAATTCCATTGTTCGCACTTTTTCTGGATTTACTTCATAAATGTGTTGCATATTGACTTCCAGATATTTTGGATCAAAGGCGCAGCGTTTCTTCAACTTGGTATTTATCAGTTTTCCAGTCTTCATATGTCTTGGGGTTCTGTTTATCAAATCCTTCAATTCGTTTTGTTGTATTTTTTTAGAAACTTCTCCCTTTGTCTCTGCAATCGTCAGTTTATCCAAAGAGTTCTCTAAACTTGTTACACTTCCAGATGCACTCGACAGTTTGCTAAGATTTTGATCTGTCTGGTGTCGATTAGGAGTTTGGAGTTTCATCACTTCTGACTCTTTAGAAACTTTTACCATTTCGAGAGGCAGACTTTTGTTCTGGTAGACTTGAGTGTCTATCTTCTTATTCATAGCCAAAGTATTGGCTCTCAACAATTGTATTCTGGCTGCATGTCTGGGACTATTCGTGTGGCTCACTAAGCTAGATGCATGTTTAATATGAACATCGCAGGCTTTACAATATATCTCATTCTCCAAATGCTTCAAACAATGTATTCCAATCAGCGGAAGTAACTTCTTCGGAATATTCATCAAACTTGATTGTGGATTTTGTAAACTTGTGGTAACAGTTTTTCGAGTCATTGCATTACTTGGATTTTTAGTAGTCAATGGTTTTTCATTGTTGGCTCCGTGCATGGGTGAATTCACAGCAGAATTCGTCTTTATAAGTTTTGATCCGCTTTCTCCTCTCTTTGCAATTTCAGCCTTGTATATTTCCAATCTAGCCATATGGTTTTTGCCACTTATATGCTCCATCATATTATTGACATGCATCAAGCAAACCTGACAAGCTAGGCAAACAATTTCACGTTCCAAACGCTGCAAATAATGTGGTGCAAGCATTGGAATTAGATAGTCAGGTATCTTGAACAATTTTGACTGCGACGTGTGTAATTCGCTTGTTGAGGGTTTCTGCGCAGTGCCAACTTCCTGTTTGCTATTAACTGGCATCGACACATTTTTCTTTCCGATTGGATTTAACGAGTTCGCAGTGTTACTCCTTCCCGAAATATCGTCTCGGTTTTCATGTTTCTTTTTAATCTCAGCTTTGTAGCATCGCAATTTTATAGAGTGGTTTGTACTTCTGGTATGAGCTATCAAACTCTGTGGACTTTGTAAACGGACCTTACAAGCTGGGCAAAATATTTCTTTCTCCTGATGTTCCAAGAGATGCTTTGATATTAGAGGAATTAATTTTGGAGGTAGTTCCAACAATTTTTTTTGCGGACGTCCTGCTCCCTTAGCTACATCTTTCTGTGTCACAGAACCTATTTCATATTTTCCGGCAGGCTGCAGAGGCGTTTTGTTTGTCACATTTCTCGGCGAGTTTATAACAGTATTTTTTTTCGCGGTATCTAAAAGCCTTTTATTTTCCTTGGCGATTTGATCTTTGTGTCGGTTTAATTCGGCAATATGGTATTTACTACGTGTGTGATCTACTATACTTTGCGGGCTTCGTAAATGAGCTTCGCAAAGCGTGCAAAACAATTCTTTTTTCAAATGCTGCAAGTAATGTTTTGATATCAATGGAACTAGATTTGAAGGTACCTCGAACAACGTTGGTTCTTGAGATTCTGAAGACGAACCTTGAATACTGATAGTTTCCCAGCTATCCGAAACATTATCGGAATATTCCCAACTGGACGAAGAATTTTCATAAGAGTCATAGCTTTGGGATTCACCGTCATATGTTTCCCAACTCTCCGATGAATTTCCGGTCGACTCCCAACTACTTGACGAACTCTCTGATATTTCCTCACTCTCGGTAGTCGATTTTTTGCCGCTGTTTCGCATCAAGTTTTTGTGTTGATAGCCTGATACATGCGACGGAATAGTCTTTTCTCCGGAGAGCATGATTGTGCACAATTTACACTGATATTGACCATTTCGCAAAGGCCCAGTTATCGAGTTGTCGTACATAAGTTTAGCAAGGGATTCCGATTTTTTTTCCATTGGTAACTTCGGCAGTGGTATTGGAGAATTCTTGTTCGTTTTGGTGTTTGTTGGGAAAGACTGACAACGAGTATTCTCTTTTGTTATCAAATTTTTCAAATGCTCGTTATCGGACATGTGGATCCAACAACCTTGCATCCCACTTACCGAACAATTACACAAAATGCAATTGAATGTTGCCAGACTTTCATGGAAGATAAAATTGTTTGCCAATTTTTGACAAAAAGATTCTTTCAACTTCCCTGTGTACTTGACTTCGTCACGCTTTTCTTGAAGTCGCTTATGCATTCCCACGCTGATGTGTCGAAGAATTAGATTTTGTCCAATGATTCGCTGCTTGCAACAACAGCAATAAAAAGTATTAACGTCTTCCTCAACTACCTGATTCAACACGATATCCATGTACGAAAAATATGGTTTTTCTGAATTTTTGTCTGACGCCTTTGTCCTCCTATCCTCCAATTCCGAATAGTGTTTTTTTTCATTGAAATGACACAGCAATGCCTTCCAGTCAGATGCTTGATAGTCTTTACACAACTTGCAAGCGAAACGTCCTTTAACGTTTGCTACGCAAAGATTTGCTGTTTCAAGTCTCAAGCAGTGTTGCGTCCCTGCGATGTGTATTGGAATCGCTTGGATTCGCTTGATAATTTTACTGCAAACTAGGCACGTGAAGGCCTCATCGTCGCTAAAAATGCCTCTTCTAGCAAATGTGTCTGGTTTGTACCCAACACTGGCCAACAAAATCGAATGATCTGCGTCATTTTCGACGCACTTTGGATCCATTTTCAGTATTGTAGAATATTATCTGAAAATTGTAATATTTTTACGACTTTGGAATTACAACAACATTACGGTATGATAGACAAGAATGAAGACAATCTGTGCAAAATCATCATTGAGGTGTACAATCTTTGCCCATTTATGATCAAACGGTTAGAATATCAGAAAACTCTGACCAAGACACTTGTTCAACAATCTAAAAATCTTCAAACTATTTTTCTATAACCAATTTGACATTTCCAGTCCAATAGTATTTCACTTGCGTAATTTAAATGTTGCACGAAGTTAAGAGTACTCGACTGTACTGATTTTTTTCTTTTGTCTCGAGAAACCTGTTGGATTGATTGTCGTTTTTTGTTTTTCTCATGTTAAATTATGCCAACAATGATAAGTTGTTGTAGGCACGTAGTGTCCGAATAAACTCGATGTTGGTATTGAGTTCGAATGAGGTTAAATGGAAAATTGTGAAACTATGACCACGACGATTAGAGGACAAATACTTACGATAATCTCAGCATGGCTAATCTCCCAAATTGATCATAACGATTGTTCTCAGTTCCTGGAATGTAGTTACGCATTCATGCACTCTTATCATCCGAACAAAGAGACTGATAGGTCGCAGCTGTCGAAAAACAAATAAATCGGAGACAGTTCAACAATCAACTACTGCAAGCAGCAGTTAGGTGAAGTCCCGTTCCGTCCTGCATGTGCGCGATACGGTTTGGTAACCGTAAAAAAATACAACATTTTCATTGGCGGTTATAAAGTATGAGATACATTTAAACCAAGCCAGAGACTGCTCCACATATTTGGTCTATTGAATATTGTTGAGCATTGTAAATAGTTTAACAGCCGAAGTGAACGCAGCCAAGGGTCATAAGCGCAACCATGTTTTCAAGCAAGTTAACTCGCGGCCACGTTCAGGGGACTTGGGACCTCCAGAGTTGAGCGCCCCCCAGTAATAACGGTGTCAGGTAAATTTGCTGACTCGGCGACACGAAAGGCGTCTGCCGTACCGACTGCATTATTTATATCTCCTCGGTGGCGATGGCAAGCCGGTAAGAAATTACGAAAATTGTGGATGTCCGCCAATGCGGCCCGAGGGCGGTCACATCTTTACCAAATTTTATTGAACCCGATTAAAGCAATTAAATTACGTATTTTTATTCAGTACGGCGCGTGTACAGGAGTGCTTGATTCTCATTGGTCGGCCAATCGTCGCGCAGTTCTCTTCGCGCGCCGTCCAACTAGCCCGCGAAACTCCGACTCGAAATCGTCACTCGCGTTCGAATAGCGGTGAGCGGTGCCGAGTCGTTGTGCCGAGTTGCGCACGTCGTTTCGACGTTCTTCTCTGGGCATACAACATTTAACAGGATTTAAAACCAGCGGACAATAAGAATGGGTTATACCTAGCTTCTGACGGTATAATTTCCGAAATTCTATAGCCTCTTTTTTCATCCGGGTCGCATCTACTCGTACATATTTTGATCGGCAATTAATTTCTTGCGTTTTCGAAGTGTCTCTCTGTTGACAATTGACATCGATCATACCTTCAGCTTGATCATAATTCTTTCGGCTCCTTTTGTTGCAGATAATATCATGTCATGTACTTCAACCTGTTGATACTCAGGGTAAGCCGTCTTCATAGATCTTCTACGCGCACAAGGAAGAGCATGTTATGAAGAGAGAAATTTCGAGGAGTGGATACAGTGGAGAATATTTCACTGCGTAAACGCAGAGAATGGTGGATGGAGAGAAATAAACAATAGGTTCTCGATGACAAACAACCGTGAAATACACGTTTAATGCCCTTCTTCACATCTTGTACAATGATACAAAAATATTTCGCGTTACAACAAGTTTGATCCATTTGGCTGCAACCAAACTTTCTACTTATCTGCGTAGTTATCTTTGTTTATTTTACAATTCTACATAATTACACTACTGATTCGAATCACTTACGATTCGAAGTATTACGATTCAATCTTTATTATAAATAGAAGGAGTTCAAGCGAAAAAAGTCCAAGTTACTGAGTGAACAATTCTTAAGAAAACACTACATCGCTTATTTAAACAGTTCAAATTCGGAAGCAAGTACTTTTCCTTTATTCTCCATTTCGTAACTTATCTCCTTTCAGTCACTTTCTTTCCGATTATCACAACGGCTTCGTTCTACCACAATTAATAACAATATTCGATACATAATATCGCAATTACATAGAGTGCAATTAATTTCTTGACTCCGCATTTCTGCACGTGAAACAATTAATATCAAATCAAAAACATTCTCATGAATGTGTCGTAAGATAAAATCAAAGCAAAAACAAATAGACCGACTACATCTTGATAATGTACAGGGATCATTTACACACTGTTTTCCACGATTTTTTTTTCACTTCTGCAGCAGCACCCCCCCCCCCCCCCCCCCCCAATGTTGCGTTACATGAAATGAATCCCTATGTTTTAATAATATTCTCTAGATCGAAATGTTCAGGTCGCAACAGAATGTAATGCGATCCTCCAGCCCCCTTCTTACAAAATGTCACATCTTTGACTGAGTGATGTCGTTTGTGAATGGTCCTGAGTGAAACGATACAAAAAATCTGCACTTGCTGCACACAACCGCTTGAAACGATTCAGCGTAAATTTTCGCACTGCCTTGGTGAGATTATGCGATAAATCGTAAGGATCTTGAATGCACATCTCCGAATCAATTCTGAACAATTCTGCAAGCCCTTCAACATTTTGGTGAATAAGGCGATTGATGTAGGGCGCCATTTCCTTCGGTAGTAAAACAAGGTCTGTGAAATCCTCTTTCAGAACAGTTCTGCCAAGAATGGGACAGGCAACCAAACAGCGAAAGTCAAAATTGGTATAGAAATGAAAAAAGCCATGTAACAAATCTGTGAACGTATATTCCTGCCCACCGGAGTCGAAAGTCTCTGAAATTCCAGTCTCCCATCCTGGAATCATAAAAATTAGCTCATTATGTAAAGCAGCCTTCCACATGTCTCATGGGTTGTTGTTCACAAATTCATATTTACTTACCATCAATGATTCGTGATTCATTTTTCTTGACAATTAAGCTGGCAACGCTTGGTACAATCGATATGCTTTGCAGATAGAAAATGACGTACCAACTAGTTGCATAGTTGGTGATGTACTGCGATCCTGATAAGTTACAGAGAGAAAGCCATTTCTTGAGAAATAACATCAACTTTCGGCATAGTGGGTAGTTATCGATGTAACATCTGGAATGATAAAATATTAGATTACAAATTGCAGTTCGTACATTTCAAACATGGACCAAAGTATTTGAGCGTATTACAATTCACACTCATCAATAGAGAGAATCTATTTCTACTGAAATTCATAGTTTCATAACATTCAAATTCATTGATTACTGAGGACAAGATCTGCCACCCTCTGGTGTTCAACAAAGAGAGGAGAACTGGCAAACTTTCTTACTTCAGTAGTTTGGTATTTTCAACGCTTAGCCCATTTCTGAAGGAAACATCGCAGCTCAGTTCCGTGTCTCTGTGACGTAGTTTGATAATCGGTGTTCTGGTAGCTACTAGAGTCTCCTCTATTTCCCACGATTGCTGATTAGCATGCAAGCACTGCTCCACAGCTACTATCAGTTGCTCCTGGTAGTTTTCGGTAGTATTGATTCCGTCGTATGTACCTGTAGCATAGTGAAAAAAATCGATTTCAAGTAATGTTAATTCACCATTTGAAATAAATGGTCATTACTGACACACAATAAATGCAGAAGTTCAAGAAAGTTATGAACAAGTAATGATTATCGAATTATGCTTACCACAGTCAAGGAAGACGTCGAGGTCACTGTCTGGAAAGCCCAAGCCAGAAACTCTGGATCCGAACGGATATGCCTTGGCATCAGGAAATACAGGTTTCACAGTATCTTCCAAGCATTTTAACAGAGTATCAGATTCCAATTTTTGAATAGTTGAAACTTGATCTGACAATTCAATCAAATTTCTAACTTCCGCCCCAGCATTTTGCAGTAAAGTTATTGTCTGATCTGTTAACTCACATACAGAGAAATCTCCGCTTTGCACGAGATATTTATGCATCGGCTGCTTGCAATGCTGCGCATAAATTCCAGCAAAACCTAGCCACATCGTGGCGCACGCTATGCAACTATCGTAAGCTAATCTGTTCTGAAATGGGCCTAAACTATTCAGACATTTTGTATGTCTTTCGCTTTCCATATGCTCAGCAAAATGGAATTCTGTATTATACTCTATGTCACAAGGCTGACACCAATATTTTTGTATGTTGTACCAAGTACCTTTCATTTCTACCAACATTTCTTGCAAAATCTTTTCCATGCCGTTATTCCAGCGCAGTTTTTGTTCTTCGTGAAAATCTCCTTTTACGTGTTCATGAATAATGCCATCATCATTTTGCATAGACGCGTCACAGGCAAAACATTGAATAGTATCTTCTGTACATTCTTGCATGAATTCCTTTGCAAGTGTCAAGTCGCTGAACTGATCAGGATAGTTGATGAAATGTTTATCGATTGTCTCTACCTCAGTTAGATACGCGATATGTGAAGAGTTGCAGATATGTTCATAAAAAGTTTGCAACTTACTAGCTACGCTTGTCTCACAAATTAAACAATATATTAGGTTTGATGTTCTAGGGAAACATAATTGGCAACTCAATTCCATTGTTCGTCGCTTTTCTGGATTCACTTCATAAATATGTTCCATATCGACTTTTAGATATTTTGGATCGAAGGCACGTCCGTTTTTCAACCTGACATCCATTTCTCGTGACTTCAGGTGTCTCGGGGTTTCGTGTGCAGAATTTTTTGACCGGTTTCGTTTTAATTCTTCATGATTCTCATCTGATAGGTCCGCGATTGTCAGTCTATGCAGAGGGTTCTCCAGACCCGTTATATCTCTGGATACACTTGAAAGTTTCTTAATACGTGGTTCTTCTTTGGCCGTAAGAGTTTTTCGTATCAGTTCCAATTCTCGACGAGTTTCGATAATATCGAGTTGCAAATTTTTCTCTTGACTTACATGAGATTCCGTTTTCTTCTGTCTAGCCAAAGTACTGGCTTGAAATGATTTGAATCCAACCAGCTCATTTCCATATAATTTACAGCTTTCTGACGCATTTAAATTGGATTCAATCTGGAACGAGTCTCTACTTTGCACTTGATTTTTGTGCATCAGCTGATTACAATGCTGCGTAAAAATCCCTGGGAAACCCAGCCACAATGTGGCACATGCTATACAACTATCATGAACTAGTCTGTTCTGAAATTCTCCCATCTTGTCTAGACAATCAACGTGTTCTTTGCTATCCATATGCTCAGCAAAGTGGGATTCTGTATCATACTCTACGTCGCAAGGCTGACACCAATACTTCTGTATGTTATACCAAGTAGCTTTCATTTCTACCAACATTTCTTGCAGAATCCTTTCCATGCCGTTATTCCATTGCAGTTTCTGTTCTTTGTGAGGATCTCCTTTAATGTGTTCACGAATAACGTTATCATCATTTTGCATGGACGCGTCACAGGCAAAACATTGAATGGTATCTTCTGTATCTTCTCGCATGAATTCCTTCGCGAGTGACAAGTCGCTGAACTGATCAGGATAGTTAATGACATGTTTATCATTCCTCTCTACCTCGGCTAAATATACGGTGTGCGCAGAGCTGCAGATATGTTCGTAGAAGGTCTGCAACTCGGAAGCTACGTTTTTTTTACATGTTAGACAATAAATCAGGTTCGATGTTCTAGGAAAACATAACTCGCAGCTCAATTTAATTGTTCTTAGTTTTTCTGGATTTATCACATAAATATGTTGCATATTCCCTCTTAGATCTTTCCGATTAAATTCCAGACTAATTGTTGAACGTTTGGATGTTTCTTTACTCTCATCAGCTAGCTTTAATTCACTATTACTTCCTACGGTTATCGCCATCGCACTGCTTCCACGTTGCTCACTTGATTCATTTGCTGAGACGAATTTTGGATCAGAACGGATACCTCTACTCGATACCGCACATCGATCGTGAGTATCTTGGATTGATTTTATGCTTTCAAGCACAGATTCAGGATCAGCATTAACTCTTGTTAAGATATTATTTACATGTTCACTATCAAAGCGGACGTGGGATCGACAATTTTCTGATCCAGTTATGGAAGAATTACATAAATTGCAGAAAAATGTTGTCCGGCTTTCATGATTTACGAAATTTTTTACAAGCATTCGACTCAAATGTTCCTTGAGCTTTCCTGGATACTTGGCTTTGTCACAATTTTTTAGAATTCTGCCATGCTCTTCCTCGTCGATATGCTGAAGGACTAGATTTTGTCCAATGATTAGCTTCTTGCAACAACAGCAAAAAAAAGTAGCAGGGTCATACTCGATTATCTGATTTGTCAAGATAGATCTGTATGAAAACTTGGAGCTTTGAAACTTCTTTTCTTCATCTTTCATTTCCTTATTTTTCAATTCCTCATGATGTTTTTTCTCTTTGAAATGACATAGAAATGCCTTCCAGTCGGCTGCTTGATAATCTATACACAACTTGCAGGCAAAATGTTTGCCAATCTTCATGCAGCTCGCATCTGCTGATTCAAACCTCATGCAGTGCCCTATCCTTACTATATGCAATGGGATTTGTTGTACTCGCCGCATTGTATAATTACAAAGTAAGCACACAAAAGCCTCGCCGTCAGAAAAAATACCTCTTTCAACAAATGTGTCCGGCTTATAATCAACGCTACTCAATGACATTGATTGACCTGAGTCATAGTCAATGCACTTCGGATCCATTTTGAGCACTATTCAATATTGTCTGCAAAATATAGTATTGTTATAATAATTATGAGTACGAAACAGCCTTAGCTATTTGGTAGGAGTGGCATTCCGATGTAGTATGTACGAAGTGTTCCATACTGTGAAACTCTGCAGGTTTATCAGAAATCTGATCAGTCTCTCGCCGAACTTAATGTTTTAACAATCCCGAAAATTTACGTGAAATATGCAAATTTGGCTAGGATGATTATCACCCGGCCTTCAATCTTAACCACTTTGCCCCGCGAGACAATAAAGGTGTCACACTTGTCATCCGACGGAATACGAAAATGAATCTGTCAGACTGTTAGAAACAGTTTTAAACAAACTACTACTGCAAGCTACAATCGGGTGAAGTCCCTTCCTCATTATTAGGTACTGGCCCTTTCTGTTGGATCCCTCGGATCCCACGAACATTGATGTCATTCTTCACGTGCGCATTTTGTAGTCTTCTGCTCCAGCTTAAATAATAGGTCTTTTCGTTTTACACGAACTGGGGTGCACTGGGGCTGGACTGGATTACCTTGAACCAATCACGTTGAAGCTTAGACAAGTATCTACCAATAGAAAAGTTCCAGTGCAGTTCGGTGCAGCACAATTTATGTAAAACGAAAAGATCTAATGCTCATGTAGTCGGTTCCCACTGATTGTGATGGGTAAATTCGGTTACGCAGTTGATGGCAGGTCTGCGACTGTTGATTGGTCGTTTCCGATCAATCCGACATTGCTATTGGCTTTCGAAGCAGGCCTGCTCTGACTGGTCGAGTAAACGAATTCACCCGACATGACACAAAGTAATATGATTGGTCAGATTCGATAGACGTGACCGATGATGGTTGCTTTCCAGCAAGAGACACAGATAGACACTGAGCATTGTGATTGGTCGGATCTATTGGAAATAGCCAATCAGACTGCTGAGTGTCTATCTGTGTCTCTTACTGGAAAGCAACCGATGTCGCTTGTGTCGTGTTGTGTCGTTTGAAGAAGAATCTTTTTACACTTTTTCGATTTCGGAAGTTGATAAATAAAATTATAAACTGCCATGAAGCTTTTACACTCAATAGGCAATAGTGGTTTTTTGTTAGCGCAATACAACGCGACACATGACGACATCACTATACTATTTATATACCGCGTATAATAGTAGTGCGAAGCGTTATCGCTCGGAAGGAAAGCGGCTTGAGTTATGAAAGCGCTTTACACCGGGCACAACACACACTGAGAGATCAGTGACAACACATGACCATTCTATCCATGTATTGCGTTGGTGTTAACGGAAACGCGACGTATACGTCAATTGTAAACCGCGCTTAACGATACAAAGCAATATGATAGGTCAGATCCAACAGAAAAAATTGATGAAATCGTTTGTGTAGCTGAAAAAAAGCTACCAATGACAACGCTTATTTGTAGTGAAATTGATGGGCAACTCGATTGAACGTAGCCAGGGGTCGTAAACACAGGATGAACGCAGCCAGACTGGCACCATTTTGTTTCAATCTTAAAGATCGAGATAACTCGTGGTCAACTTCACGGGACCTCGGTGTTTCTGTTTGCGCGAAAACGTGCAAGTTGTGAAGAAAGAATATTCTTAAATAATATACTTTCTGCACGAAAGTTTAGCGGTTTTTGCTCCAAAATATGTTCATATTTATGGGAGAGTAGTTTAAACTATTTAAACCAATTAAATCCCTGTAATGGCTGAGATAGCGAGTTCAACCATGTTTACAAACGGTGAAGCATCTTCAGGGACATCAGACCTCCTCCAAAGAGCTTTTCAGGAAGTAGTCGACGAGGAAGATACCGAAAATGAGTTCGTAGCTTTTCTTCAAAGTGACGGAAACGAGTCTCATACCATTCAACTAACCCCTGCGCAAGCCGCTGCTTTGGGGTTAACTTTCGAGGTCGATCCAGTCGAAGATCCTAACGATGAAGTTATATACCACACAGATCAAAACACGGTGATTACTGATCTGCAGGAGCATTTGAATGACGATGATATAGTACAGCTTCAACAAGACCAAGCCGATGAATCCTGTACCATTGGCGATATACAAGGTACGACGCGCCTCTGGCCCACATTGCGGGAAGACTCACTAATTAGCGTAAGATAACATAACTGACTAGGAGTTATTGCTTTTCAGATGCGAACCTGTCCATTGAACAAATTGGGATGCAGGAAGAAGAGAATAATTCAGAAGCGGAGGAGGTACAGCATCAAATGGAAGACGTGTCTATGGAGGAGAATGTTACAATTCACGAAGATATGTTGTCACAAAACACTTCGAATCATTTGAAATCTGGGGAGATACAATTTTCGACAAATTTAGAAGCTGGCACGCAATGCAGGTTGACCGACAATCAAATACAGAGTCTGCAATTTAGTAGTATTCAAAACTCTCATGCTCAAATACTAAAGCGGCTACCTGTGATCTTACCCTCGTCTCAATTCGTTTTGAAACCTGCGCAAACTGTTCTCAAACCGACAAGAAATGTCCGAATTCTTCCAAATACAAACAAAATTCTAAATGCCACAGTCAATACCATAAATGCTGTTCACTCGATTAACGGTTCGAGTCAAAATTCAATATTGATACCAAAAACTAAGCTGTTGAATGGTATAACGTCGCAAATGCTCAAAGCAACACCGCTCACGACGCAGATATTAAATTCAAATAATATTTCTGCCCAGTTATTAAACTCTTCGCAAATTGTGGGAAATTCGTCAGACATTACTAATCGCGTTATAAATACATCTCAAATTGCCACGTCGGTGATGAGCGCTACACCTGTGTCAACTCAGACTATATTAAACTCTCAAATTTGTTTGTCTTCTCCCGTTTTGAGAACTGCTCAGCATTCTGTTCAGCGACAAAATACACAACATTTCTTAACTCCGATTCTTAAGAATACTACGCCAGTCGTTTCACCTGCAGTTAAGAATACCAATATTCTTAGCAACGGTACTTCTAAAAATACTATTCTTAAATCTGTGCAAGTTCCGACACAGATGCTTCGTACTGTTACTGCGTCGATGATGAAAAACTCTGCACCCTCCGCTCCTCTTTTAACAAATACTGTTTCCAACGCCACGACGTTCAGGGCGGGATCGCTGGTTAAATCCTCTATTCAAGACTTGAAGTCTATCGCAACTAGTACTGCGTCGGTTCTACGATCCACGCAGCTAGGTTCTACTCCGATATCTATATTGAAACCACAGAGTAAAACCATAGCCTCTACTCCACTAAACCACTCCTCCGTTCAAAATCTGTTACAAAATTCGCAGAACGCTGTTGGAAATTCATCTGCAAATAGTCTGCATAACTCTTGCATACAGCAATGCGTTACCTCGAATATACAGAATGAATTTAACGGAGTTAAACAGATACAAAATAACATGAATATCGTTAAAATGAGACAAAACGGCACGGCAAATGGCACTGCCCCAGTATCGACGAGAAAAATTAAATCTGGAGCGACACAAAAACCTGCCAACGCTGGAACGGAGAAAACCGATACATCAAAGCCGCTAGGGTCTAGTGAAAATCCTATACAAATTGTGCAGCAGGGTCACACATTTCATAGGTATTTTATCCTCACATTACAGCTACTTGCACATTGAAGTATTTTGTAAGTGTTAATTTCAGAAGAAGATTTTCAATTTGTAGCTATTAGTGGGTTTCTTGTACTTGAAAATTGGAAGTCTATATTTCTGTAATTCGGTTTCAATATCATTGTTGTAACTCAACAGTATGCAGCGACTGACGCAGTCTCAGTTGAAACAGATTGCCCATGTCTTGCAACAGAGGAGTCAAGAAGCTGCGATGCCAAACGAAAGAATTGTGTACAGGTAAGCTTCAAGCGATCCAATCAAAAATCATATACACTTTTTCGTTACTCTTTATCCCTTTAAGACATTAATTGATTTGATTTTTAATCACAGAGTCGTATTCCCGGAAGAATTGGACTTGAGAATTAGAAATCCTGTGAATTTACTTAGAGGTAGAGGGGGCAAAAGAGGCAGACCTAAGAAAAGTGCCATCAGACCAACAGTTGTACCTCCAAAGCCGACTATAGTAGCCGAAGAAGAACCGGAGGAAGCAAAGGTAAACTTTGTGCACTGAATAGTGAATAAAATGCGAAAACTACCGTTCCAATAAAATTTCAATTACATTTTTTTTGCCTTTCAAATTTCAGGATGAGCGTAAAAAAGTAATAGCTCGGACAAGATCTGGAAGACTTTCTCGTCCCCCAAGGCATATGGTTCGAGATTACAAGCATTTGCATCACTTAGATTTTATGCAACCAGACTTAGACGATTCGGACGGAGGATATAGCGATTATAATACGAATGGTGATAAAATAGAGGACGAAGAATCACCCAAGGAATTATTAACTGGCTTAGAAGTTCCGAAGAGAAAAATTTCTGACCACTTCAAGTGTCCCACGTGTCACAAAATTTACCTCGGTAGAACCAGGATGGCCAGGCATTTCGAAATGCATCCGGATCATGGAAGTCCTGAACAATTACCCCCACCTACACCCGAACCAGAGTTAAAACAGACATCCGTTCAGGTACGTTTTTAAATATTAATATGATTATTTCACGTGAGGTAAAACATCAACTAAGCGGATAAAGCCAGGAGGCGATTGCAGTAACGTATTACTAACTTTACTGATTTTCATCTATCTTAGGACCCGTTGAAACGGAAAGGAAAAAAGCGGGGCCCTTGGGCCTATGTGACTCCAGAAGCAAAGTCTGAACGACGACAAATAAAATTGAAGGAGGCGATAACAGTTTGTGAAAATGTCGAGATAATTAACATTGCAGCTAAACCTGTTTTGAACGCTTTATCTTTGTACGAGTTGTTGATATTGAAGTCTGAAAATAACGTAAGAAATTTTTTGGATGAGTTGAAAAAACTTATGGATAAAATAAGAGAAAAGGCTGGAAATATGCTGGCTGTTGCGTGCGACGACGATGGTCCAAGCGACGATGTTATAGACTTGAGCGAAGATTTGCTCTGTGATTCCCTGGGACTTAATCCGGGATTGTACAAAATCAATAACAGCGTTTTTGAAAAAGCTCCAATAGTAAACACGATCGCTGCTGACGAGCCTATCTTGAAACGTCAAAGGGTAGAGAATTCTGAAGATGGGAAAGAAAATATGGACGAACGTATGTCTAGTGGATTTTCCGAAAACTCCGACTTGAGTGTTTCAGATTTTCTGAACGACAGGAAAGCCGATTCAAACGTCAACTCGAATTGCCCCGAAGTATTGACTGCCCTAACGTTAATGCCTCGGAATCCAAGTCCGGTGGATAACACCGAAACACACAAACCTGAAAATATGTCTAAGTTGTTGATCTCAAACCCAGAAATACAAAGTCAGATATCTGACAGTTCTGGATTCCAGAAAATCGATATAGGTACGACGAAAATACCTGGGTATCAAAAAATGGAAACGTTAAATCAAAGCTTCAGGAAGCTTAGCGATACGTTAGAGCCCCCAAATTGTACACAAGTTTTCTCTAAGTTGGAAGGTAGTTTTCCA
Source organism: Ametastegia equiseti (assembly GCA_963989295.1). NCBI lineage: Eukaryota > Metazoa > Arthropoda > Insecta > Hymenoptera > Tenthredinidae > Ametastegia > Ametastegia equiseti. Next base: position 11,583,120 of record OZ022393.1, read on the forward strand.
CGAAAGATCGACCACTTAGATCAAACGTTTATCAAATTAGAGCCGCTGGATCACAGTCTTGAAAAATTGGAGAGCAAGATGGAAACAAACTTGCCGAAACAAGAAACTGGGACCTTTCTAAAAGTTGATCCTGATTTTGAAAGCGTAGAAAATGGATCTCAGGATTTTACCAAAGGTTTTCGAAAATTGGAATCGTCTTGTAATCACAAAATCGAGATCACCAATTCTGTTACTAAAATAGTTCCTATCACATCAGCTGATATAAACAGTATGAAAGCGCACTGTACGGTATCTGATAATAACTTGGTTAAAATGTTGCCTATCACAGCAATTTCAAAAATTTCTGAAGGTCTACCCATTTTACATGATACCGTATCTATTATTTCGAGTACCTGTGACTCAAACCTTTTTGGTAGCACAGAAAACTTGGATATGTCTAAAATAGGAAGCTATGATCACATCACGCATTTGGATATTCTAAATACCAGCGGTGTAATTGACAAGAACTTGATGATCGATGAAAAGCTAGTCGAGCAGTTACATTTAGTTGATCAATCGAATTTAGTCGACGAACTAGTTTCAGAAAGGCTAAAAAACATACCAGACTTTTCAGTGCAAATATCAAACGGTCCGCCACTCCCAGACAACATTTTAGAAACGAATTTGATATCAAACAACTCAAATTTGGACCCGGAACTTGATTTTGAGGCGTTAAGTGAAGAGTTCAATAGAAACACTAGGAGTTGATTTTTCTCAAGTTTTTTCTTACATTTTTTCAAGCAATCCAATATTTTATATGAAAAATCACCTGACAGAAAGCATTTCGGTTATTTAAGCTGGATTCTTATAATAGTTCAGTTGACGACGTTGATATAAATCGTAGGTTGTACGTAGAGCTGATATTAATCATGCTATTAGAGTCAAGGCTCCTATACTTTCGAATAAGAAATATATTATGAATATGGCTAGAACCTTTCCAGGCATTCAGTATCGAGAGATTTTTTTATATTCTTATTTTTTTTTCTGTCACCTCACTTTGTTTTCACGAGTATTTTTGTTTGATTTCCGCTTGTATGATACATACCATCTATATTGCCTCTGTATTTTTAAACTTGTAAATAATCATGTTCGATAATGAGAAAAGTGCAGACTTCAATCAGAGATTATAACAATTGAATTACCAACGACGTACTGAATTGGAAATAATTGTTTAAGAAGCTCACATTCCGCAATGTGATAGCTAAACAGAGAAACCCCTATAAATGTTTGTTCTTGTCAATTAGAATAACTGATAGGCTCAATTTTGTCCGTACTTCCAAACATTTTTCTACACGAGTATAGGATGCAAACAGGTATATATGAAACGATTGAATTTCGCACTTTTATTTTTACCTATCAGACACTATATTTACTATTTCATAATATTTAAATACTATATTTAGAGTACTAAGCGTTACTGGTCTAGATTGTTATGCTAAATTATTTCTGTAAATATATATATCTGTATAGACGCCGAATGCATAAAGATTGAACACTGTGTCTGTCGCTTAATTCGCTTGCAAAGAGTGAGGCAGAGATGCCCCAGGCAAGCTATCGTGATACTAGTTTTTATTTTATTAAGAATTAAAAGGAAGAAACAAATTAATTATGTCTTAAGAAGAATGATTAAATGGTGACAATGAAAGTTCAATTAGATACAGCTTTATCGTTGCCAGTACACAGTATTTAAATACCGATAAAATTGCGTTATTCTAATTATCGAATAAAATATCTTCACATTAAAATCATGATACATACTTACCTATTGTCAAGTGAAACATCTAATCCCAAACAAAGTGTTTTAATATCTTGCATATATTCATAGGGCTAGATGAATTTGTTCAAAATTCATCGGTTTCATTCATATTGCGTTATAACATGCTCGAGATGCAGTATAGGTTTAAATTTAAATTTCTATAGATAAAACTGTCTAACATAAATGTTGTGAATTTCATTTAAAAAACAGTATGTGTGAAGAATGTTGAGATAAGATGATTTTTCTCGTCTAAAATACTTGCTGCGGATGTTTAAAACAGAAATTGATAGTGATTCAGAGATCTCATGATATCGTCATATTTCAAATCAGGACAAATGTGTTGGTATATGTACAAAAGCACACGTGTCAAACAACTAAGACTTAAGAAACACAGAGAATGCATCGTTTGAATGGTGTTATGTTTGAATTGTATTAGTAATTACGATTATGACTAATTATGCGAAGCACAAATTTTTTAGGTGCTTTTTAGACAGAAATTTAAACTACCTAATTTAATTTTACTAATATTATTATTCACATCATCTGTAAATATGTAATATATCTGGGATCGGAAGTATTGAAAATGAAACGATACAGTTGATTGACTAACTGTTTACTAAATCTATTGAACCAATAATTCATATCGTGTAGAGATCAATTTGAAATGTATCTGAAAAAAACCAAATCTTTCACTGTTAAAAAATAATGTAACGTGCCAGGATATGAATATGTAAATATGAGTAGTACATACATAGCAATGGTAATGTGAAATTGTTCATTACACAGAAAATGTGGTATTTCTAGCAATAACGACGAACTTTCAATATTTCCAACTGGGTGAACATAATAATCAAAAAAGAAGTAAGCAAGAATGACTCTTGGATATAACTTTGTTTTCACTGATCTCTTGTTGGATAATAAATCGGGATTTACTTACTCTTCTGTAACGTACATAGGTATAAAATATGAATAAAACCAAAACAGATAACAATCTCAACGAAAACATCATTTGTTGTTAAATAATTTTTGTGAAAAAATTTACTTCTCTAGTAGAAAAGCTGTTTAAATTCTTTAGAGAGAATAAAGGGATGTCGTGTTTTTCAATAACGTTTTGATTTTCACCTTTATTGTCATCATATTTACAAATCTCGTATTTTTTGCAATACTTAAAATTACGAAACAAGTACAATAAACTGTGTACAATATTAGTTTTTTTAATTTTTGTAAAAATACCCATGAAAAATTTAGTAGAAATAGATCATTAATACTATGTAAAGCTGTCACTGTTATAAATTATGTTTTATCATTCTCCTAAACTGTTCAAAAAATTTAGAAACAATTTTTTGTCCGTCGAAAACAGTCGATTGCTACCTCCTTAGCTTAGAGGAACCCCATAAAACATGAGGTTTTGTTTTCCCGAATTATCTGTGTTACAGAAACAACATAATATAGGAATAATGAATTTTAGAATTGATCTCTCAACATGCCTACATTTTATCTATGCCCTGTTTCAACCAATAATGACTCCAATAGAGTAGTTAGGTCATCTGATATATTTAACTGATAAATCCAAGTTGCCAAGTGTAACATTTTTAATGACTCTTCGTGTTCGTGCGCAACGTTTTCCATCACGTCACGTTTCACTGCAGCTTCCTTTTTGTACGCTTCATGAATCTGTTCGGCAACATCTCCTTGTACAGAAGAAATAATAAATTATTCATCAATTATAGCAAGAATATATATTCATTACCATCGAGTCTTTTTCTTTTTCATTGAAATATTTACCAAATTTCTTTACTGGCCAAGTCATGAATATATTTTCAACAGCTTTGTGCAACGACGCCGCAACTCTTATTTGACGAGCCAACAATTTCAGACTCTCTACGATCTCATCCTATACGACATAAAGTAATATAATTCATTCATTGTTTGTTTGTTTGTTTATTTTCTAGCTAGCTTGATTATAAATTACAAGAGCATCGCAATCTTTTTCCAACTCGTCACACAAGTCTTGTAAACCGTCCGGATATTTCTCGTCCATTTTCATTTGGCATATGGCTTTTAAAATTGGTACGGCGTGCAGATGCACGTTGTTCCATTGTTGTATACTCGAGTGAATATCTGAGGCTATATCGCGTACCAGGCGTGGGTTACCAGTCAGATTTCCTCGTTGTGGAGTTTTTGCCACAGGTGATTCTAGAACTAGTGATAAAAGTTTGACATAAGCTGGTGGGTCCTCAGTATATTATTCATAAACAACATTAACACACTCTCGCGAAATTAGTTGATTATTTAGTTATGACGTTCTCAGCAAAAAAAAAAACAACAAACAAACAATTAATTAATTTCGTAAGTGGATTGTACACTAATTAGATATTTATTTTATTTTTCATATTTTTTTCCTGTTCTAGCAAATGGAGCAGGAAACTCACCGATTACAGGTGAAAAATGTTCTGGAATCGTGGAAATATCGCTGTTAGTTTTTTTCGGAGTAGTTTGCATAGCGATTCGTTTGTTTTATAAAGCGACAGTAGCGGCGAGTGTCTGTTATTTGGCAGACGCGCACGTGTTACCTGACCATAACCTGAAATTTTTGACAAACAATCGCCCGATCGTGAATCAAACAAACCAATGGTCAGTGTTAATAATATTTGTCAACATTGACTCATATCCGGCGCCTAGGATTGATTTGAAAACGAGATTACGGCGGTTATCGGTATGACAAATAATGTGTTTTATAACCAATGACCACGTACGTACAATCGGAACGTCAAGAGATACCTATATTATATTATTTCGACGGCGACCCTCACGCGCAAACTCCGGTTTGTATGAGTAATCCAGATATTCGACGCAACTGCGGTTTATTATTGAATATGAAATAATTCATGCGACATTTCTAGAGCAATTGATCGATCGTCCAGATAAATTATCTACGTATCGTCAATGCTATGTATATACATGCAGAATATTTATATGCTCACTTTGACAATTAACACAGTTTTATTTTCATATTACCGGCTGAGCTTTTTGCATTTGAATCTGCATAATATTTCTGTGTCACGCCATCAATTCAAACGATCTTGTACTTGGGAGATGATTAATAATGTATTGCAAATGAGATTGGACGAGCTCCATACTTTACCTAACAATTGCATCGTTCTATTTTCAATACACATGGTTTGCATGTATACCTATATACGATTAGCCCACGGAGAAGGAGTATACATTCAGACCTAATTAGCTATACAAATTTTTGAAAAAGACAATAAGAGAGAAAAAAAAAAGGATTTTCGCAAACATTTGGCGACTTGTATTGCATACAATATTCATATGTATGTATGTACGTAGGTACTTGTATCTATATAGCCACACGGGTTTTAAAAAGTCTAGGACAATATAATCGACGTCGATCACACCTGTTCATGTAAATTTGTTCGTCTTATTTGCCGAACATGGTAAGTATAACGTACTAAAGCGCGTATAAGAAGCTGCAAGTAAAATGGCAGGTGTGCATCATTGACGCGAACTTTGGCGCTGTTAATTTATTCTTCGAAAATTACTTCGAGTCCTTGTATACGTACTGTCTGAAAATATATAGAGTTATCAACTACTTTATCGGACAATATTGTGCTAAGTAAACAATTAAACTAAGAATCTATCAGAAACTATTAATTGTCGTTCCAAGGCTTATAGCAGTGATATATCAGCGTCGAACGGCATGTGGCAGAGAGATAGGTATAGATATATCAACAGGTGGTGTATAGGATGTTTCAGTGTAACGAATTAACCAGCTGTTTGTAGATCTACCTATATACATACATATATCGGCGAACCCTGGCACTGTCACGATCTTGACACAGGACAGATCGGACACACAAACATCTGTCCGTTACGTTTGGATGTGCAATTGTTGTTTACGTGTTTTACGAACTCGCCTTATACATACACGTCAAGAAGAGTACTGCAGAGATCTAATCGCGAGGATCTACGTATATTGAAACCCCTTGTATGTACTTATATGCATGTACGTCAGTACATACCTGCGTATACGTAAATTATATACAGGTATACGGTTATCGGAAACAGACATTACAGCTATACGTGTTAGCGATCAGATAAGAACGGTTGAAATAAGTTCGTTATCTGACATTATGTGTGAAAAATACAGTGTGATAAGGGCTTAGTTAGCCTTTGGTGATTTTCAGAGCTGCCAGCAGAATGAAAATGGAGGTGAGCAATAATTTAAAATATTTATTATATATATATTTACGGATTTGGCTTCCATACAATATCATTTGATCTAGCATTAGGAGTATCATTAAAATTCACTTGTTTTTCGCCTATAACTTTGAGTACGAATTCGTCGAGAGTATAAGATAATCCTGTGGGTGTTTAGAATCTATACTAACATGTACGTACGTATATTGTAAATATTGTTATACATGGGTTACCGTCAAGATCAACGTGATACAGAATTGTTCACGAAAATTTGGAGATCCTATACGTACAGATTTTCAAGTGATTCCGAATCGTTAATTTTGCGCTCTTCAAAAATTACTCAAATACCGGTTAAACAGATAAATCAATTCAGCTACGATGCTACCAATTTATGACTACAATTTTGGTATATGTGTTATCGTATGCATTTTGTGCGTTTTTATACACTATTTATCCGCCACGGACAGTAGTACGGTGAGTGTGAAACAATAATGATTGTTCGTCCGGCGTTACAATGAACCCGAAACATACAACGCGAGCGTCCATCGTATCTATTACTTTAGTCACATAGATCGGGTTGATGATACACGGTTCAGGAATACTAAAAGTGAAATTTTTACGAATAAATTGAGATTAGATTATGTATATTTATGTATATACGTGTAGTAAACGAATAAGAAATTAAAGTGCATAAAAATCGCTTCGCTTGGAAAACCCGTAAAATTTCTGGGCTATTAAAAGCGATTGAGCTCGTTGGCCATTTGCGGTTTTGCCGTGTGACAAGAATGATCGCCGTATACATACGTACCTGTACATTCACACGAATAGCCAGGGAGTCAGGGACGAGAAGGTGTAGTTGAAAGATGTGTGCGTGTTCAAAGTGTAGATATCGAGGTTTGAGAACTGGTCCAGCGACTATTTAAATTCATAATACCTATACTTTAGCGAAGAAATTTTTATATTTCGTGGCCATTGGCCATGGGACGGTGATTTCAATGAAATCTGTAAGTAACAAGCGCGATATGGTTAACGCTAACAGCTCAGGCGAGAAAATATTAGATTTCTCCCGAGATAAGCGATTATATTATTTTCTTCTTTCTCCTCTTCTCTTCTGCCTTTTTTTATTTTTTTTTTCTAATTTTACTTCGTTGAGATTTATTATTATTTGTTCTTCGTTTAATTTCTCGCTTCCATACTATCGCATTTCTACTTTCTCCATTTCACCCAAAAGTGGTTCGGCCAGACTTTTTAATTGCTTCTTGAACGATCCCTACCTGTGTATTATACAGTTGTCTTGCAGATGCCTAGTGCCCGGCCGCGAGGAAGGGTCCATGCCCCATTTTTTTTAGAAAGGAAACAAGCAGATTACAGTTACCCGCTTCTCTGAGAACCGCATCTCGTCGCATTCCACCGTACTGTGCGCGTCGTCTAGTTATTTTACATAGCAATAATCATAGACGCGATTCAGACCTATTCCGCGAGTTACGGTCAAAGTTTTTTTTCTATTCATCCCGTTTTTGAATCCACCTTTATATTAAACTCCACTCGTCATATAATTGAATGCCAAAACCAAGGTGCGCTGGATTGTATATAATTCATTTATTGTATATAATAGTTATTCTGAATTACAGAATACATAGTAAACACTTGGAAATTCTTCCTGGTTTCCATTCCTACTCTTCGTTGTATTTGATTTTCATTGCGAATTGGATTTCCGGTTGTCAGCCGTCGTAGTTGCTCATCGTAATAGTTGTTTTTTCGATTTTTTCCCCTTCCGCAAGCGGGGATTTAATTGGTCTCTCAAAATTGCGAATGATTAAAAAATAATTTTCTTCATACCAACTTGTCATATTCTTCGTTGATTACATGCTTCTTTTGTAATAAAGATAATAAATGTATGAATTTATTGAACATGTGCTTATGGTTCGTGTGATATAGAAAACACAGTACAAACGAGTCTTCATTGTATCTGCGTTATTTATAAACATCGTGTTATTTCACCGATCATTTAGTCTCGCCAGACATGTGTTTTTACTAATCGACAATTTGCGACATCGTTAAATTACCATAATATACAATGTGTGTTTTCGACGTCTTTTCGCACAACTGTGTATAGCTGCCTATAAATGGACTACTTAATTGGCAATTAAAAACTAAATACGCGGTGATTTCAACAGTTTATAATTATTGTCTATTGAAAAATAAACTAATTCAAATTATTCGTATTCGGAGCAATACCCATTATTGAAGATATTCAAACGATAACTAATTGATCAAATTATACCTAATTATTGCGGTACCCTGGTGAAATTTTCTTATAGTGCTGTAAATTTCTAGGAGTCTTTGTAGAAAGTCGAATGTCTCATCGCTTTTGAAGATTTAAAAAATGCATATTTTGGTAGTTTTCCACACGAATTCTCTTTTATGTTATGATGCGTTATAATAAATCGCAGAAATATTCGAACTTCCTTGGAAATTTGTGGAAATCCGTGGAACTGTTTTGACTAGGGTGAGATTGCGCGGACGAAATCGAAAGAAACAAGTTATTGAAATGCTTGATAGACTTTCAAAATTACAGGGTATAATTGTAACTATTTGAAAAATAATGTATTGACATTCATATGGATATCGAGGGATTATGTCTATATGCTGCATGTAAATCTATACAGGCTTGCAATAAACACTAGACACTAGTGGAATTACATTATAGTGGTATTTTTTTGATAATAAAATAATATTATCATTGAAATGGACTAAATTAGGTGTATCTAATGAAAATATAATTTCCAGGGCGACCACAAAGTAGAACAGCTTGTAAAAGCCACTGACAGAATTCAAAAAGAGATTGAAGAGGTAACAGAGAGGGAGTGCGAGTTACGGAGCGTGGGAAGCATCAAAACAATTTCCCTCGAAACTGTCGACTCAAAGGTAAGAATCACGCCAAATAACATTCTCACAATAGAGTTATTTTATTTGTAACATAAATTTCTAAATCTAAATGAAATTTCTTTTCAAAAAATCACTCAAAATACTTCCTCGTTGAATTTGTTATTCTCAAATAGTTGAAACAAGCAAAATGAATATCTAGAGAAAGTAATTTACCTTTCAAATTGAGTTACGATTGAGGAATGAGGCTGTAGAAATTTTGTTGATGAGTAGGTATCGAATATATAATTTGGGAATGACGTTGATTGACATTAGAAATTGAATAAGAATAATTATTGATGCTAATATAAAATGATATTTTCTTAGCTACGTCGAATGCCACAGGCCCTGGTCTCAGGAAAGTTAAAGAGAACAACTTCAACTCCTCAAATATTGGAAGAAGTAAATCTAACGCCTCTATCGCCTGAGTTATCACCAAGAATGACAAACGGTGTGATATCTACCAGAACGACACCAACTCCTGTTCGTTTTGCTACTAATCGTACACAGAAAGGCTTAATGCAAAGATTTCTGGCTACAAGAGGAAAAATCTATAAGCCAAAGCCTGTGATCAGTGATTTCCTCACTCCGCCAACATCCCCAGATAATATAAACTTCAGTCCGCGCAGCATCAAGCCCCTCAACGCTAATCTTGAAATTACAATCGAACCTGATGACGAGCCCAAAAAACCACCCGTCAGAAAAGGCTACGTTCCAGTCGAGCAGAAAATACAGAAAGAATTGAACGAAATGAAAGAACGTGAAAATGAATTGAGGTCTAAAATAATCACACATTTGTATCATTTGAACAGAAATTGTAATATTTATTCTTAGGAATGATTCATCAAACTTTTAAATGTACTGTGTTTATGGTATGATTACTGGAAAACTCTAAAGACCAGCTTTATTGATGTATAGTTTTTCTCTTTACAGATTGATGAGGTCTCAGATGCTGGCAAAATCACAGCCAAATCTATTGGACATTGTGAATGATAACGACTCTGATATATACGACGGAGCAAATTCATTGCGCAGCGGAACTTCTTCTAATACGTTGAATGAAGATGAGCCAGAAAAAGAAAACCGAGGAAAGCACAAGGTACGTAGACAGATAGAGATGAGACTTGACGATGTAGTTATATTGAAATATGTCTGTGTGTTTGCATGATTTTTACTTATTTGCATGAATTTATACATTTTTCAGGCAAATCCTAGACGTAGAAGTGCTCTAATTGCACAGTGGGAAAATATGATTGCATCAAAAAAGGAAATGACTGAAAACGGTAGTGAAGTTGAGGTAAATTTCTGAGGAGCTGGCTCCTGTGAAGATGTATTACTATTTTTGTATGGAATTTAAGAAAATTGGATAAAATGTCTAATGCCTGTTTGTATTGGACCGGTTGATCGATTCCCTTGGTCAGTTAATGATAATCATTAATTGTTAGAATATGAGGAACAGGTGCTGGGCAGACCTGTTTAATTTCAAAACGTATATTAGCCTTGAGTTGTTCTTTTCGCAAAATCATTAAAATTAGGAATTTAGTAACAAACGTAAAAAGGAAAGAAAACTAACGTAATGAAAGTGACATAATGAGCGACTGTTTCATACCTATATATGTATAAAATATTATTTAGGACGCGTTGTCATTACGGTAGCGGTAGTGAAAAAAAGAATTTCGCAGTATGAAGTCGTTTCGATTGAATTGAATGCACGAGTCGCTAAAAATTCAAAGGATACAACAGAAATAGAGGAAAATTTTATATGCCTCAAAGGCAGATATCTATGAGAATATTCTCTTTTTTTTTTGTGTTTTCCTTTTTCGTCTTTAATTCAGTATTAGATTGGTAGCTACATATAGTAGCGATATACGCTACTGAAACATTCGTCAAAACTTGGATTACATTTTTACTGATCGTGTCTTCATAAGTATAATATGTCGATATAATATAATGAATTTTTAGATATTAATTAAAGATAAGGCAATAATATACTAATCAAAAAATATGTGCAATTTTATCAAAACCGGTGTCGAGTTTTGCTACTTTATTTCGATGGGTCCTATTTGTGTTTTGTTTTTTTTTTTCTTATTTATATCGTAAGTGATAAGATATTCTCATACAAATCATTTAGCTATTATTAATTTTTCACTCGTACTTGTTTGTGGTTTCACATCTGGAAATTGTATACCTACATATGCTGAAATTGTTTTATCACATAATGTAATTCCAGTGATTTTTCTTATCCAATTGAATTCATCTATGTATGTCTAGTCGTGTATCTGCAAATCCCGGTGAAAATTATTGTAATAATTGCAGTTTCATGTTCCCGAATTTGAATTGAATGTTCAATTTTCTGCTCGTTTTTTCATGAATTGTATTATAACGTTGTATCTTCACTTGATACATCAGCTCCAAAATCATATTCCAGATGGTGTAGGCCTATGTTCATGACTCATAACGTAAATAACTACATATTTATATTTCATATGATTGTTAAATTATTATTAATGCGTGCTGAACTGTTCGAACGTACAGAGAGCGTTGAAAATATTCTACCACCAATATCCAAGTACCTTTTGTCAATCTAATAATTGTTATCATTAAATAATAAAAATATCGTCAATATACCTAAAATAAAATAATATCGATACAGCTGACTTGTTCTTTTCTTCCTCGTAATACATATAACACGATTTCTAAATAAATAAACTATTGCGATGCAACATTTCAATAAAGCCTGTAGCTTTTTTCATTGAAAGACAGCAATCAGCCGACTTATCGAACTGAATCAAATGACATCCGAGCTCTAACGATCGATAAGTCACGGTATCTGAAATTTGAAATTTACCGCGTTCCATTCGTACGCAGCAAACGACGCCGCACGCTAGGCATCCAAACATACAGCAATGTCGATAGGATGGCGCGCGATGTGATCGCGCGCATACTTCACACCGAACTGTTTTGTGCCGTTCGAGCTGTCAGTGACAAACTTGTTCCAATTTTGATCCTCGTTGATACGTAAACGATACACGATTGAAATTATAGGAGTGAATAACAGTCAACTACGATGGTACGTTTATATTTGTTAATTTATTAATACGATTCGATGAAGATTTGAACGATAAATCATTTCAGGGTGACCTAACCTAACTTAACATAACATAACATAACCTATCGCCTATCCATGCGCCCAAAATGTGTCTTTATCTTTTTTCGTATGTCCGAAAGTCGACTGATTAAAATGTATTAATTCTTTTCTTTTTGCGGGTAGTCTGCCATTTTCAATTTCCAGAGTTTGCTGACTGTTGTTCTGCTTCTGATTTGTACGTGTGCTTACATTAGGTCAATCGTGCCAAGTATATTGGACAGAAATAAAACCGGGTATGTATACTTTTAAGTTATGGATAAAAAGGTTTCTTTCTTGTTCAAAGATGTTTCGTCAGTTTTCAATTCTGGCTATTAGATGAAGCGAAGAGTAGAAAGGAACATAGATTTAGACAATAATCCGTATACTTATTGCCAGATTCCTGGGGACTTTTTGGAAATGCGCGAGAATTGGCGAGCGGAAAAGTCCGTACGTTGCATTCAGCTGCCTGTTCATGGCGTTTAGCATTTTATTTTGTTCGTAGACCAAAGCTAATATATTTCTACGCCATTATGTTGTACGAAAAATCTGAATTAACTGTGTCTATATTTTCTACTGGGAGTAATAATAGTAATAATAATGATAACTATTCAGTTATGTAAATAAAAAGATGAATAAATAATCCTCTTATAAAAATAAAATAATAACCTTGAATAGTGTAGGTATGTACACTTTATTATAAGTTCCGGGTTCATCATTATCGAGTGCGTTCTTTTCACATTCAAAAATAACTTGCAACAGATTTTTTTGTTTCTATTATTATTGGTTTTTTTTTTTTTTGTTTTTTTTTTGTATAGTACATTTTATTTGTCAACACTTTACTTTGGCAAAGCTAATTACTTATATTGAGCATATTTTTTTTATTATTTTCCTCTTCGTATTTTGGTTTTCCTATAACAACAACATTTCTCTTACATCATATATGATAATAATATATTGAGCATTGTGTGATTATGTATAATAGTTAATCAACTTATTTCATATCTTCCTCGCATACGTTCCTCTATATATCTTGTAAAGTAAATAATATTCTATCCTTTGATCAATCCAATGGTCAACGCTACGGAATACATTACTTAACATTATTATCATTTACATTTAGTACAAGTCCTATATTAATCTTCTTACACATTACAATAATAAACTATGTGAAATTAGGTTTCTAACGCGCAACATTATACATAACTAATATAACAATGTGATTTATATACGATTCACTGGAACTACGGGGTAATTGATGACGATGCGTTAGAAGAAAAAAGGAAAAAAACATGGATTTTTTTTTTCATTTTACTAAATACTTGTTTTTATTGCTGTTCATTGTATTGATAAGTTTAGCTGGATCACGCTCATCTAAATGTCTACTTATTGTGTATATTGCGTTTCATACATTTTTTCGTCTTGAAATATTGTACTCAGTTTTGCCATTGAAATTTTGTTTATTTATTCATTTTTCAAAATTTTCATTAGTTTCTCAGCTGCATCAGATCAAGAATATTTATATATATATACATATATGTTATATGTTTTTATATGTAATTCAATTTTATACACTGATTGTAGCTACACTCTCGCGACAGTCTCAATTATGATTCTGATTATTATCAGGTAAATATTACCTAATGAAAGTAAATTCAATACATTTAAGGATTCTGACGATGTATTCAAAAGTTTTCCAAGTTTATACTATGGAGATATGAACATTATGAAGATATGGTTTCATGGTATATATGGGTTTTGAATTACACCTTCGAAATATAGAATCAAATTGATATATTCCTGGATTCGAATATTACTACGAACACAGTTTGCAGCGGGATGATGCAAACTTGTGTATATATGTATATATAAACTTAAATACAAAAATAGTCGCGTTTAAAAATCTACGAATATTCGCATTCAATCTCTTAAATATATTATAAATTGCTATTCCGATAATGTACATCAATGCATAAAAAAACTCAGGGAAAAGTAAAAACTTGTCATACACTTTTGAGGATACTTAAACCTATTATTATTTTTATTTTTCATTTCAAGTTTTCCATAGCCAGGGAGAAAAGAGCAAGTAAGCAAAGTATCACTATATACCGCGATGTCTTTAATTAATAGCAAATGATTATACATTGATAAATGTATATAACTTTTTTTTTTACGTATTCCGATAAAAACGTGTTAGCTTGATTAAAAATTCGAAGCTTCTCTTGTATAAAGCACCAGTTTGAGTTGCTGATATTTTTTTAAAAATTATTTAATTTCCTATAACTAGATTAATATGCTAATTATTTGTCTGCCTTTGATTATGAACGAGAATCACCATGGATTCGCGGAGGGCATTGCACTCGTTACCGGAAAAACCACAGTGCAATTAATCATGCCCTAAATTTAAATTATTATTATACATGTGATGAAAATTAATGGCAATCGATATAATTCATTGCAAAACAATAATTATTCGTCTCATACGAACATAATACTACAAGTATATATCACCAAATTACCAAATCTATAATATTATAATAATACGAACTCTTACTACCATAATAGCTCGTGTCAAATTGAATTCCACGTTGTCAATTCTTCGATATACAATATATAGTACATGTACATTACTTTCGAAAAATACTTCGTAACATGAAATTATTATCGCTCTATATAATACGCTTTTATGATAATAATAACAACGAATGTCTATGATTAGCTATTCATTCACGAAACAATAGCAATGCTTGATACACTTGATGAAATACAATACAAGCTTTGGTAATCTCTTTGGTTCTAATTTTATCTCAAGAACTCAATTATAGTACGGAGGTATATCTATTTCTTGCAAAGAACAATTAGCCCAATTAGCAGAAATCAACTTGAGACACGAAAACAACTTAATTATTTTACCTCCGACGATTTTCCTAAAATCTTATTTTCCCTGAAAACACGATCAGAGAATAGATAAGAAGTGCACGTTGAAAATTGATAAGATGAAAAATACTCCCTGTACCTCGAGTCTAGTTCTACCGCAGTTTGACGAGTTTGATAAGTCCTCGTTTTTCTTGTACGCGTTATTTCTTGTCAGGGGTACTCGAGGGTCCATTGTCGTCGTTGTTTGATTGTTGTAAACCAATCGCGACGTACTCTTTTGCATGGCGGGTGTACTCAGCTGATAATAAGCCCGATTTTGTGTCGTTACTTGGGCCAACTTGGACTTTGTTTTACTCAGCCTTTTCCAAGTTGACGATGTTGGCTGGGTTGGCAACGTGGCTCTTTCAATTTCTGCGAGTGAAACAAAAAAGAAGAAAAATAAGAAAAATTACCAATACTACGTAATTATTATACTTATAGTATAAAATCTTCTACCCCGTTATCGCAATTTTTAATAAGCGCGTGAAATATGGCAAACGATATGGCGAATATAACGGAAATCTCGATTTTAGAACTCCCTTTTTCGACGACGAGCGTAAATATGAATTGTACGTCAGGCAGGCCCTGTGTACGTACAGAATCCACGGGAGTTAAATACAATAAACGTTTATGATTATGTACCGTGAACAAGCAACAAATTTATCTTGGTATTGGGTTTTTGATGACTTTAGAAAGACAAGAAAAAAATAAAAATAAAAAAAATTGAATACGAAGGAAAAAAAACATTCAATTTTACGTAATTAAACAATGCTAATTCCAAAAAGTTATAACTTACCGTATACTCTAAGGGTGGCTTCCGCTCTGCCCATGCTTGACGTAGCCGAGCACGTGTATTCGCCTAAGTCCGGTTTTTCCAAGCCTGTTATTTTCAATTCTATCGTCGTTTTCCATTCCTCCTCTGGGTGTCTTTCTTCTCGAATTTCGTACTTCCCACTGTGTTGTATAGATATTTAGATGTTGGAATTATTTCAAAATCAATTTACATGATATTCGAAGAGGTGGTAGGTTTATTTGGGTATTTTATTTTCAACAAATATACAGATAGACTTTGTATCGGATTCTTGAACCCTGAAGAAATCTTGCTATGGATCTCGCGTTTACATCAACGTGATCTGAATTTCTCAACTAACCAAATATAAAAGACGAGAATTCGTTCATGTCAGGGCTGGTTCTATATATTTTCGTTTTCATTCTCATTTCCACTTTATCTTCTTTCTTTTTCTATCATCATTATCAATTTATCATATCGTTATGTTCATAAATATCCGCAAAGACAATGGTCTAAAATCTTGTAATAAACCCTTCTGGTCAGACGGGAGCAAAATGACTTCACCCATTTTCAATTGACTTGTAAAAATAATTGATCACGCATTGAACATTTTTCAATGTATGGAACAATCGCCATTTTGTAAGAAAACAAACAATCAAGCGGCAATAAACCAAATCTGCAATCTGATCGCTGGATAAAAAACCATAACTATTGAATGTCCAAATATTTTACTATCAAATTCAGGGGTCATTAATAGTCATTATACTCTCGAAATTTGGTACTTTTAGGGAAAGAATATAAAAAATAGTTCCGGCATTTTATTCAGAGATCCAACGATAATCGATTTTTGGAGTGAGTTTTTTTTTCTGCTCAAAGGTGCTTGAATAACCTATACGTTCAAGAATGGAGTGGAGTAATTTTGACCCCTCTTGTTGAAAGAGGGTTAAATTTGAATACTTACCCGCTCATAATCACCTGCCCCCGACGCATCCAAAGATTGATAGTTTTCGGAAATGCCTCGATTAAGCATACGAGTAGGACGTCGGTACCCAGGGGTGATCCTAAGAGTTGATTGGGAACCGTTGCACTGGGTGAAACTGAATGAACGTGACAAGAAAATCAAAATTTACACTAAACCGAGTATGAAACTGACGCATGTATATTTATCTAATAGATCGTTCCGTATTTGAGTCAGAAAAAAAATGTCTAGTTATTTATTATCACAACTAGACGATATTAATATAACACATAGAAGTTATATCTGTATATGTACGTAACATTGCCAGAAATATTCTCATTTCTCATCATGATTTTATTCCCTGTCTGTGTGGGTGGGTGTACGCTTATAAATTATCTCCTTGAAATATACTTACAGTTCACTCTAAGGTATACCCTTTTGCTCACTGCCGGAGGAACTTCGTTGCTTGCTATGCAAAGATAAGCGCCCATTTGCCTTCTGTCTACTCTATTCAGCTCAAGTCGTTCACCGGATAAGCTGTCCACTGTTTAATACAAAGTTTAAAACTAGATTAATAATTTTTGGTCGAAACGTTACGTAATTCCGTACAGGTATATCATATTAAACGGATGAAAAAAAAAATAAATAAACAAAAAAAAAAATAATAAAAAAGTGGAAATAAAATAAAAATATTATACATAGATAAAAGTTGAGTACTTCACTCCGTTAATCATCCCTCTCGCGAAATACATAAAATATTACAAAATGAAACAATGAGTTGAAAATTTTCAGCGCAGGAATTCTCCTCGAGATAATTTATACATACATATAAAAGGGTAGCATTCAGTGGCTGTATATATGTATTGATATAGGTATATATATATATATGTGTGTGTTCGTGTACCTTGTAAAGTTGTGTGTACTTGTGTATGCAATCACAGCATTGCAACCGGTGCTCTATAGAGTGAGTAGCTGTACAGTGTATACAGCGAATATACAGAGACCCCGAGCAGCGGCCGCTGCTCCCTCCCATCCCCTATATCGTAGGAACACTCGGACCCCCATAGAAATCCAACGGTGTGGCAAATTTATAGGTTGACTTGTAGGAACTATAAACTAGAGCTAAAGCCCAGGGAGCTATAGTAGTAGTAGAGTGGGCAGTTTTCGAATACATGTATTTCAACTAACGGATCTCAACTACAGTACACGTCCATTATTGCTGTATGTAAGTACGATTTAACCTTCCCATACATAAATTTGTCTATTACTTTGCTCTCTCTCTCTCTCTCTCTCTTCCTTTTTTGCATTTTCTTTTTTACTCTGTTAAGTGACGATGAACCTATAAGCGATTGATGTTAATTGATTTTTACTTTCCTGCTTTACGTGTATGTATATGTGTACCTACGTATTTATGTATAAATAAATATACGCTGTAAAAAGCAAGATAGCAAACGTCGAAGGGAAAAAAATTGATCTATTAAATCGCGGGTCGTTTCACGGTATCGTCCGTGTGTATACATTGTATATATCTATACATATATCTATCCACGGAGGTATATGTATAACGATATATTATAGGTATCTATAGAGCTATTTGGTATATGGGTGGTAATAGATTTTATCAAACGGATTCCATTTGAGGAAAAATTCAACGCGTTGGACTGCGCAGGGGCGAGACATAGCGCGTCGTATTGTGGATAGAAAAATTTATACCAAATGGTATTCATATACTTATAGGCAAGGTGTACATACATTTACATATGTAACCCTGAATAGGAACTTGAAGCTAGGCAAAGGTCGACGGTCCAAAAATACCGGACGCGGGAAATTGGTGAGGCGGGGGTAGAACAAAGTTGATATTTGCTCGCGACAAGGGCAAATATCCGGAAGTCGAGATAAGTAAATATGGAAAATATAGTAAGAAAATAACGTCGAGGAGGGAATAAAAAGTCAAATATTTTCTTACACCCTACCCTACCCTACCCTATTCTACCCTACACGCGTGTCACATCTGAGAAAAAGGAATAAAGAAAAGGAGTGACTCCTATATACGTATGAAATTCGGAAAAATTTGTCGTCTTCAAACGATTGAATCCTTTAGTATATGACGGCGTCATATCCATCTTACTTAAGTGTAGCGATCGAGGGGCTATTTCACTTGAGGAACTACCGAGTAACTCGATGACAAGTCGTTGAGAAATCAATGAATATTAATGGTGAACCGTTTATAGTAATCATTGGAATGTGAATGAATACACCTGGGATCCCAAAAAATTTGAAAAAGTTGGGAAACTTTGTGTCGCACTTTTAGTGGACGGTCTGAGTTTGGAATCCGGAATACAATGAAGTTGAAGTTCGTAACGTCAATGTAACAGAACTTTTGGGAAAAAATCGCTATTTCATGACTCAAATGTTGTTAGATTTGCCGAATGATGTGGTACGTGTGTGTCACTCACTTCAGCAAATTATATTAATTGTATTTTGGTGTCTTTGAACCGTTCAAGTCACGAAATAAAGAATTTGCGTCCCATCATCTTGTTGCATTAACGTTACGAACTGCAACCTCGTGGAATACAGATGATGTCTGAAGATATCTTCGATTGATTTCAGCTGATTTCGGGTTCCAGGGAATCACAGAAAATGAATTTGAAAACATAATTGACCGATCTCCAGCGACTTTTAACGATTCCCATAGCGATTCCCAGTTAATCTTGGCGATCGACAGCAATTCGCGTCGACGACTCGATACCTAAGACCAGATACCTGCGAGTTTCTGTAATTTTCACTGATTCGCACAGCTTTCTGAAATCTTTACTATGATTTTGCTATTTACTGGAATCGAAAATCGGTGGGGATCCATGAAAATCTTGGAAAATCTTAATAATGATTCCCTTTGATTTTCGAGTGAATAGCCCATCGACACGGAGACAGTCGCGCATATATGTATAGAAATTTATTATACCATAGATTCATGCATCCTGCACTACGTGACGTACATACCTACATATGTATACGTAAATCATAGGGATTTGGTTAAACTTTCAATTGCTCACCGCGCTCCAATTGCTCGTGCAATCCCCTCACCAAAATGTATTTATTTTTTTCTCTGCGCCAAAGCACCCTCGGCGATGGTCTCCCCGAAGCCTTGCAAGCCAGTGTTGCGTTCTCGCCCTCTGACACGGAAACTTCACCCTCGGAAGTGCCCAGAGTAAGAATATCGGGGGCGACTGGGTTCGAGAAGTAGAAACGTACGTGTATGAAAGGGTTTAGGTATACATACTTATAGGAGGTACGTGAAACGGCGATAAAATGTTCGAAGGACTTATAAGTTCGGTTCGGTATGGTTATTATTGGCTGTTATGATTTAGGCATAAATTCTCACCCAACACATCGACGCACACAAGCTGACTTAACATGGGTTTTGTGTTTAGCTGACACATGTAGCAACCCTTGTCAGCTTCCTTCAACATCCGTATGTGCAATCTCCAGGTAGCTTCTTCCTCCTTTTGCCATTTCGTTTGATTCTTTATCTTGCTGTTTTCAAGGGATATGAAAAATCTCGTTGAATGAGTTACGATCCTTTGCCCGATCGACAAAACTGTTTGATCCTCGTCCCTCAGCCAAGCAACCTGCAGTCGTTTCAAGAATAAACAATGAAGAAAAAAAAAAAGATAAATGAAAAAGGCAAATTACTAACGGAACAAAAGACAAAAATCACATTTCGATTCGTATAATTATCAGATCGGAATACCTGTATATACGTGCAGCATGGAGGATAATTAAATTTTCCCTCCCAACAATGGCTATTATTTATTATGGTATAGGTTGATGTCGTATTGTTTGACGCACCGGCGTACTTCCGCATTGTCTATACCTAATTTCATAAATTCTATAGTAGGTCGCTCGGGCGTGTAATCATCCGCGAATATGTAAGGGGAAAATTTGAAAACTTTGAACAACGATCAATGAATATATCCTTGGCGCGAAAATTCTTTCACCCAAAGGTAAAATTACTCCCAGGTTCTTCCTGTATATAGACTGCACACCTACAGCTAGGTAACTACCTACCTACCTACCTACCTACCTACATAACTTTTCCTCGACCCTCCCCATCCCGAAATCTCATAGATTGCGGAACTTATTGCCCGCGTGCGTCCAACGAGTGGACTGCCGAACATTTCCGCCGTCTATAAGGATAGACGTTTGCTATTTCTACTATACACGGTAGGTATTTGTCTTCAGCTAGGAGGGTGTACCTTCTCAGAAAGAAGAAGTTATATTCAGTTATTAAGATCTTTTCAATAACGATGAAATTGATCATTTTTTAACTGTTGGAAAAAACACAATCAAAGCTAAAAAGTATCGAAATGACTCAAATTGACACAGAAGTTGATTCTATAATATTAACGAATGATTGAATTTTAAGTTATCAGATAAGCATCGTCGACTAAAAATAAATTCTTCATCATACATTCTTGTACGACTATTTTATAAAAATTGCGTTTTTTTTTTTGTAAATTATTTTTCTGTGAATAGGCTAATCGTAAAGACCAAGCGTTTCATTGCTCAATTGCGAGCGTTATCCGACGGTCGTGGAAGATTTTAACCTGCCGTCGGAGGCATATATAGTTTTCATTTCATGATATCGTCCTGACGTTGAAAAGCGTTGTTCACAGTTTAACGACCACCACTGTTAATGTGCGCCATAAATCTGTCGGTGTTAAAATCGAATTTCTGAATTCCGGAGGCTCTGTGTATAAAATGTTGTGGAAGGATATCGTCTCAATTGAAATAGACCTTCAAGAGGACCATGGCACGTCGTGGTTGGAAAAATGAAACATACTACTTTCGCCACAGTTAATTTCACATCATTAAAATCCAGTGATTGAAAAATACCTGCAGCACAAATTTGAGTAGGAGGTTAGCCCGATTTGAGTTAATATAGAATGAAAATTCAAATCGAGTGCAGGAAATTGAAAAATTAAATTTCTGCACCGAGTGATCATTTTTGGATGAGTGAGAAAAAAAAATAAAAATTGGTATAATTTTCGGAAAATTGATCGTACCCAATTCTCTAGACAATTCGAAAAACTGAATTTTCCACACTCCAAACGATCTCAACCCGAAAGAAGTGAAATTGAATCTGAGCAACGGTGTTTCACGACAAGTTTATAATGACGTGAAATGAACTTTACGTGAATGAATAAAATTGATTATGGAATCTATTGAATTTTCCGAAAGCGCAAGAAATGGAGAAAGGAAAAGAGGGATGGACGAATGATTGATTTCGAAGCTGTGTAGGTACCGGTGCAGGATAGACAGTGTTAAAACAGGCATTAATGGAGTGAAAGCAGGAGGTACGAGACGTGACTTGCCGCGATTGAAGTAAAAAGGTATAGTAAGTAAGAAAGGAAGTAAGGAAGTAAGGAAGGCAGGAAATAGGTGTATAGGTTTGGGTTACATAGAAAGCTATATAAGCCGCGGCAAGGTAGCGCATATCTTAACATTTTTCGGTAATATCTTGAGAGTCCCTTGGCCACGAATCTACGTTAGCGCTAAGAGATTGCTCTTCCCCCTTTCCATTCCATTGTAATCATGGAAACAATCATCTATACGTCTCTCTCACGCTTATAGAGAAGAAGAACCCGGACTCGCCTCGCTCGGTTTCTCTCGCCTGAACGGCGGGCACCGCGGCGGCCGCACCGGTCTTCTGTCTCGGTTCCCTCCATAGCAATCACCGATTTGTCTGAATAAGCCCCAGGCAAGTAAATGCCCGTGCCAACCCCTGGGAATCAAGACTCCCTCCCTTATTTTCACCCCCCACCCCATTCCCGTTTCCTCATCCTTTCCTCCTCTTCCTGTCCAACTCTACGCCGTCTGCCTGCACCTCTAGTCCTCCACCCTCCACCTCTTCCCCCCCCCCACCCCCCCCCCCCACCCCCCCCGACGAGATATTCGCATTCATCGATGTTTAACACGAACAAAAGTTCCCTGTCGGAAACATTCAACTAAATAGATGCGCCCGAGAGCATATCTTGATTGTAATATTACAGGTAATATCCAATATTATATACCCTCCGGATATATTATACATACTTATAGAGTACTTTGGTTCAACGATACTAATTGAAAAATCTGATAATGAATCGAAGATATTGTTCGAGATTTCTGTACACTTTATATTTATTCGTATCGCGTTTCTAGTGGAAGGGAAGCGTATCTATCATTTTTTCAAACATTGAAATGAATATGTTCATCAACGTGAAATACAATTTTTTCGATTCTAAGCTTCGAAGTTGTTCTTCCAGACTTATATCTATGCGACAACATCAGTTTTTAAGTAAAAGCGAGAGAGAAAAAAAAATTCTGTCGCTTTCCGTCATTTCGTTCACTTTTTTAACTGCATAAGCTTATACCATGTATGATTTTTTTTCGCTTATTATTTTTGACTTTCTTTTGGTTAATCTGGCATTGACGTCCTGGAGTTGTCACATTTGAATTTCGAATTTATGTGCTTGAATCCGGAAATATAATACCAAGAATTGAAAGAACGAAAAAAATCTATTCGTTTAGGTATAGCGAAAGCAAGAAAAGAAAAAAAAAAAATGATTATGCACCCTTTTGCCATCAAAGTTGGCTGCTTCGTTCAGCGTGGAATTGAAATTCCAAATTCCAAAAGTTTCGAACGGTCAAGATTCCAAATTTATTTGAGACGCGATTCTGGGTTTCTAGAAACGTTAAAGTTCAGAACCTGCATATTCCGAAAGGTCGAAACTGAGAATAGACGACGTTACATGCGTGAACTTCGAGATTCGGTGTTTTGGCCTTTCGGATCTTTAGCTTTAGGAATTTTGAACCTTCGGTATTTTTCGATTCAAATTGGCCATGATTCGGGAAAAGAATCTTCTTAAAAACTGTGAATCGGTGGTATAAATATGCGGAATTTTGACCTTTCGCAGCTTTTGAAATTCCGAATTTCAATCCCACCCCTTTCGTTCTTACGTCCTCGTGCCATTAAACGAGTGATTGATACCCACAAATTTATATTTTATAATACCTAACCGATATGCTCGTCGGCAAGGGGATGAAAATTTATGCCAATTAAGTGATGTATGTACTCCACGTACCCTTGTATACAGGGTGAATTCGTGCCGTCCGAACAGATCGAACCGCGTTGAGGCGGCCGCGAGTCCAGAAACGGCAATTGTTTTCAAGAAACAGCCAATCAAGGATCAGAAAACTGTTGAAACAATTGCCGAATTTGACGGGCGGCCGCCTCAACGCGGTTCGATCTGTTCGGACGCCACGAATTCTCCCTGTATATATAATGTATATATCAACGTGAAAGTATGTACATAGGTATATCAAGAGTATTGCATGGGGAAATTCAATTTTCTTTTATTTCTTTCTTCCCTCCATTCCAGGTTTGAGTCGATGTAAAAGTTTCACGAATTACGTGACACTGGAGTCGTCGACAATGATTAAGTGGAGTCGATCTCCGATCTGATCCTGATCTTTTTTGTCGAGGGTACGTATTATGTGCCTATACCTCCGGGTATATTAAACATATAGATATGGGGGATATATTATATTCTCCTAACTTATCGTTTTTCCCCTCTCGCATCGCAGATCAACTCGACAGCTTATCATCAAAATTTGATTAATCCTCCTTACCGATGGCTATATCATGTAATAACGCGAAATATAGGTACCAATACGCAACTCTTCAGTATATACTGAGTATAGGCATACGATAATAAAATGAAATGAAATCAAAGAAGAGGAAATAAAATAAAAAGTGATTCGGTGAATCGATTTACCTGATAATTGCCAAGTTTTTTCACGGTGCAGGATAAAACGGCTTCTCGACCACTGGCCACCGTCACGTTGTCAATGGGGCCAATGAATCCTGGTAAATCTGAAAGAGTATAAAATTTAAAAATTTTCCTGGATTGCGGTGAAATTGAACGGCAGCTGTATAGGTACCTGCACCCGGCCAAATACCAAGGTATAGATTCAGAGACCAATGCTAACACCAATACTCGTATCAGAAGAGCAAGCCAATATCTTCCTCGAACCAATAGCTTTGTTTATATCGATTCTCGATTGCAAATCGATCGATGAGTTTTTTCGACCAGTCGCTGAGCGCAACCGGGTCCGGTCTCATTGTCAGCTATGTACCCCATGGTAGGTGGTACCCCAATACGATGAAATTCGTTCATCGTCGAAGTTACTTTTATCATTATATTATACATATACTCGTAATTTACTTATCGCGTTGTATAGCTATATATGATGTACGTATGTATATACGACAGCTGGGATTGTTTTCATAATCCCTTGGAATTCAACGAGGCGTGTGGTTTTCCGAGGCAAAAGGTATAAAGTCGTGCGATTCGTTGTTTGACTTTTTTTTATTTTTTGCACCTCGGATTCGGGAAAGCGATAAAGATTAAATTATTATCTCGAAGTTGCCCGAGCGATAAAAGCGGGAGAACGGCGTTGAAGTGGAAGAAAAACGAAGTCCTGAAATAATAAATATAAATAAAAATGAGAACTGGGTATCTTTGATCCTGGGGAATTTGCCCGATTTGGAAAAAATAAGGAAAACGTATGAGAATATATTGCATGGCATATAAGTACCGTGAAAATTTCTTGTACAGTGAGTCCTTCTTCTCGATCTATAGGAAGACACGCGCCCGCGTTAAACTAAATTATCGCAAGTTATACCAAGCAAGTACCTTATACAAACTGACAAAGTCGACTCGTGCACCTCCCTAATGACGTATATAATCAAAATTCAGGGTACGTCCCTGCCTGGTTTACGTCCTGTATCTAATACCCTTGCAGGGAAACTCTCAAGCTTTCCCTCAGTTAAGAGAGAAACCCTTTTTCATATTTCCCCCTTCTCCGTTGCAGGAAAATGGCATCGTCAATTGTCAATGGGCTTCACCCTCTCAGCAGCTTTTATTCTCGTCTGTTGTTTTCCCAAGGTATGTTTAATTTCAATTTCAATGAACCAAGTATAAGGTATGCGGGGACTCTGGGGTTCTTCAGCTATACGTTCGCCGGTAGCTCCGTCTGCGGTTGCGGCTGCGGCTGTGGGGGTCGCGTACGCGGTTCTTTGAGAATGAGAAATAAGAATTACAGTTAGATATTCACCGGCAGAAACTGGCAAATAATGGTATTTCCAGATTTTTCACCGTGTCTAGAATGTAATATAAGAAAATATCCGTGGAAATAGCGACGCGAGGGCAACGACGGAACTGCGCCCAGGCAGAGAGGCAAGGATCCCATATAGCTATCGCTTTTCTTCCTTCCTTCCATCCTTCCTTTTTTCCTATGCTTTCCTTTACTTTACTTTCCTTTCCTTCCAACTTTTCGCAGCCGTGGCCGCCACGCTGCGCCTAGCCGAATCGAGCAGAGCCGAGCTGCCGACATATACATCACTTCTATTTTATGGCAAAAATATTCTTGAGAAAAATAATTCAATCTCGCGGGCTTATAACACGTTCGTCCTAACTTGCTCTCCTCCTCTTTCCTCTATATTTCCGTTATAGCTATATATATGTATACGTATACGTATACGCGGGGTCTCTTCGTGGACGAGCGCCTTAGGGACTCCTAAACACGGGGGTAACTTATGCCAACTTATGCTTCAAGTTCAACTGAAATGGAAATCATACAATTAAATGCACACGGAATCGGTGGAAAATTTATCGAGACCTTCGGCACGGACTGTCATCGCATCAGCTCCTGCCGTTATTCACATTTATCTGACAATCGTATAGGGTGAGGATCGAAATTCCAAAAGACCAATATACGTAAAATGGCCAATATATCGAATTTCAAAAATACAAATATCGAAATAGGAACAGATAAAATGTACGTGATTTGTTTTAACAATACTTTATAGCTTTTCTCTGGCAGGTACAGTTGGTTCAGATTTTGAACGATATGTATAGCTATTTTGACACTCGAATTTTTAGTCATTGTATACATTTTGATCTTTTGGAATTTTAACTCCCATCCACAATCTTCTACCTCGTTCATATATCTAGTCAAAATCTTACACCCCTCTGTTGCATCTTCCGAGAGTCGAGTAATTCAACATTACAGGCAAGTATTTTGCTCCGAGTATAGCGGGAAAACTTTGATAACGACGATTTCCACCAACTTGTATGCGCTTATATTGTACATGGATAACTTTCACGTGTACATACCTATAGATATAGATACAATATATGTATATCATAAGTGTATCTAATTTTATATTAGCTATTTCACTCAAGGTATATAGATACGGTGAGTATATACCTGTATCTATATGTACGTATACACTGTAATTCTAGATATGTGTACTCGCTCGGTTACCTGCGTGAAAATTCAACCGACTCCCCTCTCAGCACTGCTTTCACGAGCTTATGGTATTAATGTGACGTTGAAAATTACCCGATTACAGTGCGAAATTGAGCGCGGCTTAGTTAGCGGGGTTCCCGGGAACGAAGTCAATAAAAAAACGAGAGAGAAAGAGAGAGAGAGAGAAAGAGAGAAAAAAACTGAGCGAGGGGGTATTTATATACGATATGGTTATTTAACGATACTGACGCAAAGAAGTTAGTTAATTTTGCAGATAATTAACGACATCATCGCGTATATCGTTGTTATTACGAAAGAGGTAATACCAGGAGGTGGTAACAGGGAGGTAAAAATCGTTCTCGTACTCAGGCGAAAACCTTATACCTATAATATGGTAGTACATAGGGTAGGTATGTGTGTACTAACATGCGGGGTGTGAGGGGTGGTAGTAAGGTATAAACGGGGTAAAAAGTTCATTTGAAAACTACTCTCGTAGAATCTCATCAATTCCATTACTATACGGAATTCTCATTTCAAGACTAGACTCTGCAGAAAGCTATACACACGCGGCTACCCCTACTGTGTACTTTTACCCACTAACTGTCTGTTCAAACATTTCCGGTACATATGTATAACATTCACCTATGCACCTATGCACTATTATGCACGTATGTATGTATGTATGTACAATGGATATGCATAGCAGTCGAGACACCTGTCCTTAATTCAACAAACGCGCCGGTGGAGTTCTCTCTGGCTGATTCCTGGCATGTTGCAGTTGTGCATTCTACAGGACTATAAGGATTGCGTGCTCACTGCAAGCGCGCGCCGTATCCAAACCGTGCGTTAAGCAAACTTGTAAATTTTCAAACTTGTAACTTGTAGCTTGTAACTTGTAACTTGTAACTTGTAAGCTTGCGAAGTTGTGAAGTATACCGTAAGTTCTTGGGTAAGGGGGTTGAAAAGAAGTTTCTTCGGTATTACTCCTCGCGTTTGTGTCTATATATATATATATATATATATACATACACTATAGGTGGTTACCTATACTGTGTCCGTTCGTTTCAGTGGCTCGCTGTATATCCGGCTGTGTTAGCTGCCCTCGGACATACATATAAGCCTCGAGTTACGGTGATTGGACTATATAGGCGCAGTTAGCATACGAATGTTCGCTTCGTTTGTTTGCGGGGTCTCCGGGACCCTGTTTTACATAGATATTGTGATATTATGCCACCCCGGGAATTCTTACCTCAAATGCAGCCGAGCATCGCCGATAGAGCAAAGAAGACAAACTCCCGACGTACATACATACATACATACATACATACATACATATAACTCCGCCTAGGGCATATATGTATACGTATATGTTATACCTACACCCCTTCGAACATACGCGAGGCACCTGCGTGAACGAAACTCTAATTCACATCTCGCCGGTAAATATGGTAGGCATACATATAATATATATTATGGGAAAGAGTCGTCACCCTTCGAATCTCTGATCTGTAAATCTATAGAAATTCTGAAATATCCATCGATGTTTTTCTGATTTCTCTTATAATCAAAATGTAGGGGTTGAAGTTCGTAACGCGTGGACGCTGCGTAATAATCGGTTGAAATTCTTCATTCCGTATGACATGAACGGTTGAAAAACAGCAAAATATGGTGCATAATTTTCTAACTTTAGTAAATCACAGCTGTCTCTGCTATTTGACAATTCTAGCATTTGAGTCATAGAATATAGTGAATTTTTTCCGCAAATTATGTTACGTTAACGTTACGAACTTCAACTTCATTATTAGAACTGCTCATTCTATACACAACCTGTACTGGTAATTTGGTTGATAATTTTTTTAGCATTCGCTAAAGATTAGAGTGACAATATTTTGTCATCAAATTTTGATTTTCAAGTCTAACACGAAGGTTCAATGTGATAAAGGGATTGAACGAATCTACCAAACGCTGGAAGTAGTGAAACAATTTTCAACAGATACTCACTGACTGGAGTTTTTATGAACGTAATTTTTGCCGAAAATTTATTTTTCATTTCGCGTCTATCCCGACCCTCACACGCCGTTGTTTGTCCATAGTCCACACCCGCGAAAAAGCACAATTTCAAGGCAAAATGTTAACGTTCAGAGGTCGTCCGATCGAATCGAAAAAAATTTAACTTTCGCAAATCCGAATGTTTGTTTGGCCTTTCGATTATCACGAGTCTCTGCCCATATATTTTTTCCGAGTTTCAATAATTATACATTCGTCTGATTTCCCATCGCAGACGCTATTTCATCAAGAAATCTGAATGATGACATTTTTCGAATAATTTGCATTTGCGAAAGATCTAATTTTCTACGATCAATTGAGTGATCTTTAAATTCCAATATTTTCCCTTGGGATTCTGTGCACTTCTCTTACGATTAAACAAAAAGCGTTGAAGTTGGGACTGATTGAAAATGAAAAATCGATCGTTTATTTACGCAAATTTCGTTGGGAAAAAAACCACTTAGGCACCTTTGAAAATTCTTTGACCACGTCCAGCTTGGAGAGAATGAGTTTGATCAACCAATATTGTCGAAATTTAGGAATCAGATTGGAAATTCAAAATCTGAAGTGAAAATACTGCTTAATTCCATCATGTGTCAATACTTCGACATTTGGCATTTACCAATACTGATTTCAAAGCAATATGTATATAATAACCGGGTAGTTTTGTTATCGAGTATGGATTGAAAGTTGTTAAGATCGTATACTTTTTTCTCCAAGGCATCCGATTTGGCCCACCGCCCAGCCCAACAGTATCAGCGTGAGAAGTTCGGTTCATCAAACGGCTGATTTACAATATATACTTACGCATTAATAAATCAGAGTGCTTTCTTCTCTTGTACATAGATACGGATTCCCCCGGTTTTCGAGGGTAATAATAACGTTACCTCATCAATGGATAGACGTACATAATTATGTTATATACGAACCCTGGCTCGAGGGATACGCG
Source organism: Ametastegia equiseti (assembly GCA_963989295.1). Taxonomy (NCBI): domain Eukaryota; kingdom Metazoa; phylum Arthropoda; class Insecta; order Hymenoptera; family Tenthredinidae; genus Ametastegia; species Ametastegia equiseti. The sequence goes on from OZ022393.1 coordinate 11,613,203, forward strand.
AATGAAACGCCGGGACGACGGGGTGTCCGCTAGGGTATATAAGTTGGTAATGGAAGTATCTGATACTCCGTATTATGTGAACTTGGCGAAACGGCTTTATGTGAAGTTATAAACTCAGCTCAGAACGAACTTTGTCAGAGTCGCTTATAATAACCGTATATATGTATTAAGTATTTCACCTCATGCCTATATAACCGTAATACGGATCATCTTATACCCCAATAATCGTCTAAATCTCCGAGTGTTAATAATTAGATAATAATATCCATCACCATGGCGGGGACTCTAGTATACCTACTACGCGATCCATTATACCTACATAGTTGTAGATATGTTCGGGGGATGTTTGCTGCTGCAGCATGCAGAGTAGCTAGTAATGGTTTAATCGGATTTCAAATCCGGGTGAAAGGTACGAATTTTTTTTTCCATCAGATTTTTTCCACAATCAACTGATTCGGTTTATTTTTGTAACTGTATTCTTTTTTTCTTTTTTTTTTTTTTTTTTTAATTTTTTCAGGTAAAAATAAAAACTCAAATAAATAGCCACGAGCTACAAGCGAGGGGTGAAGATGAAACGAGATTTGAATAACATATTTTTGAGGGAGTAGGTAAACGTTATTTGCTGAATTCAAGGTATACAATATATATACATATATATATTTCTGATTTTCTTCCTTCCTCTTTTTTTTTTCACTTTTTATCTTCCTGTATGTTCGAGGTATAATGAGCTGCTCAGATTGCTTGCGAGTAAATGGTCGGGCGAAAGTTGAACTTGATTTCAGTCACCCCCGGGTAGGTGGGTGTATAAATTGGAAAAGTTAAGTTTGATTTTACATCAATCTGAACCGTATCGGCAGGAAAAGGTGGATCAACAACCAAATTGTTTGCCCTTATTCAAGTTATGGACGGCGGTGTCGAATCCGGAAAATTCTTCAAATATTTACCATGTGATCGTAGAATATTAATTTCTGCACTCATTCTTGTAATTCAAATATCCTTAGCCTCGGGGCTTGTTGGGAAAAAGGCTTTTCTATATACGCGGAGATTAAACATAATCAAAAAACCTGCAGCCTCGACTAATATTAATTTTATTTTTCTTCTGAAATCTACTAAATTATTCGCATTTTTGTAGACGTTCTTTGATTAATTATTTCCTCAGTTTTCGTCGTTGAAACGGGTAAACTATGCAAGTATGGGATCAAAAACCTTTTGTTTGGTATATTATAGAATATCTTTATCACCCAGGACATAATTTGTTCTAGACTGACTTTGCTAAATCTCTGAAAAAACGTCTCCCAGAGTTATAAGGTATATACAAAAGTTTCACCCTTCAAAGGAACAAAGGTTCGAGGATGCGAGGCAGGAAGTGGTCCAGGGTGTAACCCACGTATAATGTCCCCAACTCGAGTAAAGTTACGAGAATGGTAATTAGGGGTAGTATCCCCTCGCCAAATCTCGTGGAATCTTAGGTAAACGATATTTTCCCCAGACTGTCGTGAGGCGAAAAGTCAAAGAAAAAAAAGAGGGAAAGCGAAGAAGACCAACTAAAAAAAAAAAAAAAAAAAATGAAGAAAAGAAGAAGAGGAAAATGTTATATTACACACATAGTTTTTCCCTCGAGGCTCAAAGTACCGAACGCTACGAGATAGGTATAAAAAATAAAGTTCTAAATTAAGTTTTCAAAAGTTTTATCGGCCTAGAATTAAACCGAACGATGCCTACGCCCATTTGTAATTAAAACCAACGGAAAGTATGGCGGCAAAATGATCACTTTATCACCCAACAATTGCCTCGAGTGGATGTGAATGTGGATGTGGATCTTAGGTCGAGGGTCTACCGCCTAGGCAGTTCTGTATCTGAAAAATGACTGGAATAGACGAGAAATACAGCCGAAGAGACCGGTAAACTTGTAAGTGGCAAAATAAAGTTCGTTTCGTGTCCGTGACAGTTTAATTAATATCACTCGTCTTCAAAGGAAAAACTTCTCAAGCTCCTAGTAAACCACTTCAACTTTTCGGTCCTGTTTTTGCTCCCGCTTAGTTCTCCATGCACCTCATACTTATACACACATCTGACATTCGACTTCGCGATCTTTGCTAGATCCAATCCATGTTTATATAATCCCAATACTTCCCGATCCGGTTGGTACCTCTCCGTTAGTAAAATCAAACATGTCCAAAATCAACTCACTTCTCAATCATCCAAATTATTTCGAAGCTGGCCATTGTACGCTGAGTGCGGGAAATGATCTTTGAGAAATTTCCGTAGAAGCTACGGTCATATTTCTCATTCAGCAGGTGTTTTTTTTTTTTGTGATAATGAAATGATCTTCACTGATATTGGACATGATGGTTTAATCAAACGATGACACAACTCTAATATATCAAGTATGATGATAACGAATGAGAAGTCGTTTGTTGGATCTCCTTTTCAGCCCATAAAAATCGTGTTAATTGTTAACCGATCTTGAGAGGGGTATAATTAGTCTCTAGTTTCATGAAATATTCTCATACTGCTACAATCCGGAGGGATAACGAGGTTGAAACTTGGTAAGTAAACAATGTCGAAATTAAGTCAAAGTATTTTGCTCGTCGAAGGGTTCGAAGACTTTTCCACAATCTGCCACACTGAAGCTCTTTTGCAGATTGTAATCAACCTATAGAGCGACCTATAGAACGGTGCTTAAGCTTCCGGAAACAGTTGTGCAGGGAGTCGGAGAAAAGCGATTAAGTACGACGATAAGTATCGTCGAGTGAGATCGTTATGGAATACCGTTACGAGCCGAGAGATGGTATTCCTTTCTCTTACTCTCTCTGTCTCTCCGTTGCTAATACCAACTAAACTGTCGCCTTTTAATCTTGCAATTAGAAGATCTCAGTGACTATCTCGTCTATAGATATACATCGACCATGCTCTAGAACGCTAGATGGAGAAACGCGATCGAGAGCTTAAACTATCTGACAATAAGTTTATTTGTAGGTGCGTTGTAAATCTCGTTAAAGCACTACTAGACGTCAGAGTTAAATCTCTGCAGTACGTATAGTACGTATGCACACGTTATATTCTGCACTGCCAACTCTAGGCAGTTATAGGCGAAGGTATACCTACACAGCTTTCTTATAAATTGGTTTATGAATTAGTGGAATAATGATAGATTTTCTTTTAGAAAGCGTTAGAAACCTAATACACGATCGTATGTACACCTGCTATCGGGTAAAGTAGAATTTTACTCTCGATGAATTATGAGCGATCGAGTTGAGCATTGCTAACTAAGTTTGCCAATATTTTCTCGTCTTGCTAAAGGAATAAGGATATATGAAATAGAGTATCGTATCCGAGTATAGTTGGAGGTGAGATATACCAAAAGAAGGAGGGCAAACGGTTCTCGACCTTAAAAGATAGAGATCGGACGTTACGGGGGACTTACCGTTGTCGTTGAGTGCTTCGTTCGTTGCATATGGAACGGTGTGTAGGTCCTTGACGTTGTTGGAAACTGCGAACCCGAAATCCAAGTTATGGTCCTCGAGCAATAAACAGCATAGTAACAACCATGCCACCCTCATTCTGGAAACAAATCGAGACACATTAACCCGGGTATAATATTATCTTACTAGCTTCTGTATACTCACGTGTATATGAAACAAAAGCAGACGAAATATACCTACATTACATCTTCCCGTATATGTATATGTATACGCGGAGATGAAATTTATATTACATGGACCATTCGCCAACGAAGCTACCTGATTCAAAAAGAAAGAGAGAGAGAGAGAGAGAGAGAGAGAAAAAAAAATGAGAAAAAATGGTACAAGAAAGAAACCGGTCCTCTTTCAAAACCCTTGAAAATATTTTAGTTAAACCAGTCGTTTCAATCTGCCATAAACTCTGAGATGTAGGTATCGTAACGTGGACGCTCCGGGCTAAAGGTAGGTATATAAGGTGAATAGCCAGGAAAAAAGAGGAGGTATAGGCCATCGGCCATAAGGGAACAGGATTTCTGTTTAAATGAAGAAAAGTTCTTTTCTCTCGTGTTATAGGCTTGAATTTTTCCTGCTCAATCTCAAGGGAAATGTTGAGAGCACGAGCACATACCTATAATGCAGAATTTCTGTACAGAATAAGAGAAAGTTTGGAAAGAAATTAAGTAGTGTAATATTCAATTGTAAGGTGTTGGTACTATACGCATTTAGGGTAAATGTTACGTTATACGGACTTCAAAAGCTGATGAAAGGTGCGCGAGTTGCGGATATACATAAAAATGAATAATTCTTTGGGTCATTGGACCGTCGGGTTTTAAATGTCAGAGAAGTGACTTTCATTCCTGAAAGTAATCAAAGCAAGTTTTTTTCACTGCCGCGAATGTCCTGGTAGGAAGGTATAGGTAGCTAGGTAAGCATAGCTATACATGAGCCAGATGCTTGAAAGCGAAAGTTCTCACGTCAGCTAAGATAAAACGAAAAATATGGCAAAGTGATACGTCACTCCACGGCGTATTTCCCTGTCATAATTTTCTCCTGGAAATATAGCTATATATATGTATGTATATGTGTATAAGTCCGGGACACGGTGTGTAGCTTATATAAAAGAAGAAAATAAAGTTTCAAGGTGCAACAGCGGTTCTTTTATGTCTTTCTGGGAAATTTTATAGTCTTGAAGATAAATTCTGATAACCTTTCGTCTCGCAGCGTCGACAAGGAAAACGACACCTTGAGGAAATCGAAATTTGAAAGCCCGTCCCAGGTGCGCGAGTCGAATAATATTTTGAATTTCTAACATCGCCCGCGCTCGACTGTCGCAAGAGAGCGGATATTAAATTTTTTAATTTTCCTTTACTCAACGACATCAATTACTCCTGCTCCTTCCCCCTCCCTCCTTCCCTCCCTCCCTCCCTCCTTCCTCTTCATCCTTCACTTCCTTTTCCACCTTCTCATCCCTCTATATATCGTTGAAATTTTCCCTCCAAACTTTACCCCCCTACAGTTTCCTCGTTTCCGAGCGGCGTGTTTGTCAACCGAACGTGTTAGTCAAGCTTCGCTTTGCACGTGGTGTGGTTGAGTAAAAAGTTACTTATTACATCCAGTAAATCACCGGATATTGATTAAAAAAACAAAAAAAAAAAAAACGCAGAAAAAAATGAAATGGAAAAGAGCAAACCAGATATACACACATTTACCCGATGAATTCAGGCGGGTAAAATCTTACCGGTCGTGAAAACGTACTCTACATCCCCTAAGCAACGAATACCAATGTTATACCTACTCGCTAATTTCCGTCTACAGCAGTATAGCTAATTTCACAATATCCTCAGGCAACCGGCGAAGGATGAATTTTCACTGAAGCGAGGAGACAGGGAAAGAATCAAATCATATTTTCCTCACATTTACACACTTGCAATACCTTCAGCCATCTGGTCTAAAACTTGAATGGTATTTTCTAAATATCGTCTAATAACTAATGTCGAATTCCCTGATAGATTTCGCGGGATTTTTATTCCTTTCTACTTTTAGTTTCTTCGAATGAATACAGAAACCTGATGGAAAGTGATACATGGAACTTGTTAAAGTCTCGTGTTAGACCGAGATGAACTTAGGAATTCGTTTACCTTGTAGCAAAGGTGTAGCATAGCTATGTCGGGTGAGCTTGAGACATATAGGATCGTGTGTTTAACGTGTTTATTGAAAGTTTAAACGAGGCGACGACGGGAGCAAATAGCTTTTATTATTACTAACGATGCAACGACGGACGCATTCCCGGGCGTCGAGACGCGTGTACTGAGGTGTCAGCCCCGACGAAGAGATTCGCTACCCCCTAGGCGTCGCGACGACGCGGCAGTTTGCAACGACGGGTCCTCCCGCGCAGGCTTGAAAACTTCATTCCAAAATATAATATTCAATTTATTATGTACATTTTGTTCAAACGGGGTAATATCTACCCATATACATACCTATATACCTATATGCCCGAGTACAACACGTCATATACCCATGCGGTAATTCTATATATCGGAATGTTACCAAATTAATATCGATACATACATCCAGCACGTTTATGGTGTCCATGTTCAACCCTCCACATACCAACCTTATACTACCCTCGCGTTGATTTACTATTTGGTATTTACCCACACTAACCATCATCGCGGATATTATAGGTTTTTGTACGTTCATTGTAAGGGGTGGGATTCACGGATGTATGTATGTACGTACATCCAGAGTCTAGACGTGCAATATTTTCTTTTTTTCTTTTTTTTTTTTTCATCTCTTTTTTGACACGTGTTTCCGTATACCGTGGTATATACCTACGCACGTTCGTGTGCTGTCTATAACGTTTTTCTATCGAGTTCCGGGATTCGTATATATATCTACCCATGCCGCCAGCGAAAAGCGAATATTTTGAATATAATATCCGTTCGTATCGAACATTGCATACGGTGGAGCGAGGAGAGATAGTACATCTAATAGATTTCCTAGTTCTAAGAATGAAAACGCAAGGACTCTTTGCACAGAATGAAAAGTAAATCTGCGAACTCCCTGCGTCCAATTCATCCCTGATGCAGATCGTTTTACCCAATCTTTTCGCATTGGCCATCACTGGTAAGGGCCTGTTTTTTTTTGCTTACACTACACACTCACTCGTGTTATGGATCATTCAATGTCTGTGACTGAACTGGACTGTTCAAAGATGTGGTTACGGATTTCAGCCTTATCGCAATGATTATATCGCTCTACCCCATCTTTTCTACCCGCATGGGCCATTTTACTCACCCTGGTATATATAGGTATGAGGAGAAGCCGCTGAAAATCGTATTTTTTTTTTTTTTTCTTTTTCGAAAATGGAGTTAGAGTCTTGTAAGAAATTTCATTAAAATACGTATATTGCATATTATATTGCTGATTTCGATTCGATGTGATTTTTTTTGCCAAATTGTGGGCTTTCTATCTACCTACGCTTTACCCTGTAGCTATTCAGAAATAGGGACGATCGAAGTTCCGGAAACGAGGATCAGCCCCGTGATAGCGTATATTAGCTGATATGTTTGGTGTAATGGATTTGATGTTGACAGAGCAAAGCGTTCTGCCGTAGGCGTATATATCATTCCGTGAGCTTTTGAGTTATTGTTTCGTAGCTAATGTACTTTTGGCCCGATTAGATGGAAGACGATCTATATAACGAGGGTTGAAAACGCTTTCAAACATTTCGTTATTTCTCTCCATTAGGCGTAGGCCAATTATACTCGTTTTTAATGCGCCAAGTTCTTAGCAAGAACTCGACGACGAATCGCCGCCGTCCCCATGCCGCAAGAACTTTGACAGCCTTTCCAAGGCCTTAAAATATATACATCGCGGAGTAGATGGTAGCAGGCATGACATATATTTATATATATACATATATATATATTTGTTACAACGTGAGTTTTTGGGGCGTGAGAAAACGATTGAAACTTTATCTATATATATTGTGAAAACAATCGTAATTATACGCTTTCAGTAGAGTTTGCCAATTATATGTATTATATTCCCGAAGGTCGGCCCCACCGTCCACCCCACCACAGTATAGGTGCAGAGTATACGGCTATAAGTTTCGTCTAAAAGTTGCGTAGTCGAGTCTCGACACGCGATCTTTATCTTATGACCAACTAATTATTTCTCAACTTTTAGCCCAATCTTTCGTCTAAAGAATAGAACCGTTATACTGTTTTTTTTTTTTTTTTAGTATATATTACAGACGTTAGTACCAACAACGTACTTCAATAACAATAAATATCGAATATCAATACACGCTAGGTGAAAAAAAAAAAAAAAAAACAACTATAATATATATACGTGCGATCGAAATCGTATAACACACATGGCTCTCCCGCGATACATCGACCCTGTTCGCCTTCCATTCAATCAGTCACTCAATAAGTCTGCCGGCAACCCGTCAGTTTTTACCCACCCCCTCTGCGATTCGGCATCATTATGTCGATTGTATACATGTATATGTGTATAAAATGAGTATATGTGTACATCAGCTGGGGTTGGGTTGGTACCGCGTGTATAATAGCCCCACAACCATATACATATAAATAGTATGTATGTAATATGTATACATATATATATGTATATATACAAGTGTAATATATTAATGGCGTATCGAAATGCGCCTGTATATTTCATAAAATACGTGACTGTGCGTATTCCCTCTCGTTCCCTATACGACCCCTAGACGCTCGTCACCCCCTTTATTCCCGAGCCCTGCAAGCCTCCGACCAGCTTATCTTTGGTTCCACACGTGTTACTATCCCGAATATATAATATAAAACGAATCAGGGGCCGCTATTTTCCGGACCGTTTCTCGCTTATTCGGGCTTAAGCGCGGAAAATCGGAGATCAATAAGACACTTTTCAGTTTTCAGCTGGCACCGATACTCCGGAGAGGTTTTTTTTTTCTTCTTTTCCCTTTTTTTTTCGTTTTTTTTTTTTCTTCTTTTTTCGGGTGAGGGGATAACGGGGATACCGGAGAGCTTCAGGGGGAGTAAAAAGGGTGGATACGGGGCTGGAGGTACTTTCTATCAACCACCAGATACTGGTATGTTATATATATGTATATATATTCCACAATCCCATACACACGTATATATACCCTTGCACCGTATACATGCTGGTGCCCGTTTTTTCCACCCTTTCTTCTTTGCTCGTTTATTTAATCATTCAATTAACTCATCACGTTTCGCGTAGGGTTAGGTTAGGTAGGTTGTAACATATATTTTGCTCGATGATTCCATTGCACATGACATTATGCGCAAATGCATATCTATGTAGCTATATACATACATCGACGTTAATACCAAATCTCTGGGGGGGGTTTTTTTTTTTTTTTTCTTTCGCCTGTACCTAACGATCGTACTAGAAGTTCTTACGATCTTCCGGGTAGATCGTGGTTGAACGAGGGTGAGGGAGAGATCCGTGGCTTATGTTTGCTTGGCTTGTAACTTGAAATACACTCGAAGTAGGTGAGTGAGAACGAAGGGGGTTGATGGTCACTTAACGTAGCAATTTGAAACTCTTCTTTCTTTCGGGGGAGGCGGTCGCGGCTCTTAATGTACAGATATATGTAAATATATAGCTATGTATACGTATACTCGGAGGTTTATACGTGTATAAGAATTCTAATTGCAAGTGCTTAAAGAGCAATACTTGGTTCATTGTGTCCATCACCCCTCTGTCTGTCTGTTTGCCTCTGCGTCCGGGGGAAAATGGCACGCGATCTTCAGGAACGGTATAGAAAAAGAGAGGTGGGCCAGGCTGAGGCACTTGTCTCCTAATGGCAGCCAACTTCTCTTATTCTTTGCATTTCCAGCCTCAACCTTTCCGTAAATATATACCCACTCGGCATTGTTTAGAGACGGGCCTCCGCAGGGACAAAGCGAGCTCAACTCGCGGAGTGTTGGATCCGACTTAAAAGCTCGGAGACATCCCATTTTCCTGTTATCTTCACTTCTTTCTCTTTCTCTCTCTCTCTTTTTTTTCTTCTTCTTCTTTTTTTCTTTCTTTCTTTCTTATTCTTTTTCTTCTTTTTATTCTTCTCGTTCATTCCCTCTTCGCCTATCTTTCCTATTTTATCTCCTTCAGACTTCTCTTCTCCCTAAACAACCACGAGCGAACTTAACAGCTGAACCGGAAAGCTGAATTATGTAGCCAAGTTTTATGCCCTGCTCAATTGACTCCGAACAACGCCTTCGCTCGTATGTATATACATATATCTATACGAGATGCACGAAGACACGTATAGGTGGGTGTAAATTATGCATTTGCAGTACTTATCAGAAGTCGAAAATTTGGAACCTTATAGTTTCCTGCATATCCATACTTGCAGAGGTATAATCTATATTATAGCGTTGCCTGATTCGTTGTTTAATGGTGTTCAACTTGTTGGAAAAGTATTGAAATTCCGACACTCGGCGAAAAAAGGGAAAAGGAAAAGAGAAAGTGAAAGGTATAGAAGAAAAAGGAAAAGGAGGGTTTTATGTCGAATAGCAATTTGTTTGCTGAAAATGAATCTTTTGAAATTTCAAAGATAAGACTGTCGAAGGAGCGCGAAAGGAAGTGCGAGCGAGATCGAGATCGTATAATAGAAAGAGAAAAAAGCAAGTGCGGAAGCGTGACAAAGAGCCTAAGCTATAAGAAGAGAAAAGCGGGATGACAAACGAAATGCTTCAAGGAAGCTGCGGGGTTGGGACGAGGGGTTGGTCGGTGGGTAGTGGGTACTTCTTCTCGTCGCCGGATAATCTGAAATCTTTGCGAACCGTCGCGGTGATACGAGACGGCGCTCGCGAGTTCTGCTAATTAAGAATTTTACCCAAATACTCAACCATGAGGTCTTCACCCTCAATGAAAAAAAAAAAGAAGGTGATGGGAATTGCCATTTCTACGATAAATAATACGCCTAGATATATGCGTATTCATGAAACAAATACATATAAGCCCGAGTCGTATATTAAGGTAAGTTCGCACTTCGCTTAGCAAGCGTCGAGCAATCCTGGCTAATTGTTTACGAGATATAACATGTAGAAATTGTTGGTATACATAAATACCTACGTATGTGTATAAGCACGCGTGTCAGGACCGCGACCGGGACAACGAGAAGTACCTACCTACCTACACCGGGACTACAGGGACCATACTGTAAAGACTCCATGTGTGTCCGGGACACGTGCGGCGTGCCCATTTGTGGAAATATATAACGGTTATATTCCCGAGAGATCGATGTTTTTAATCAAGGAAATGTCTGTTTGCATCGCAGCCTCTAGGCGTACCTATACCTTGGGTGTTTATTAAAAGTAGAAAAAAGGAGAAATTATGATACTTCCGATTTTTGTTCAATTTTTTTCTTTTTTTCTTTTTTCACCACTTTCTTTTTTATTTTATTTCCATAAAGCGAGTCGTATATACCGCGATTACAGCCGACTGAAAATGCGAGTCAAATGTTAAATCGCGGTGTAGAAATTTTTAACCCGCAACTGAGCTATGCCAGGCGGTGAGATGAATAATCCAAGTCTAAATAAGCCGAAAGCGGATATTCTTCGGTTCCTTTTCGAAAGTCATCAATGGCTTGGCCTCTGCAGGATGCCCGGGAATTCAGTCCGCTCGATTTACACCCGGATCGTATAGTTATCAATCTTGTAAGCGGATTTCCTGGGTCTAAGATCACTCGAATCTGGATTTACCCTTTCGAAATACAAATGGTTTGCCAATAATGTATATCTATAGGTTATATGTATAATATGTACAGACGGGATGCTATCAGATCAGATCCTTATACGGATATCTCGGATCAGTTGTCGCGTAGCATGAAAAGCGATGGACAATAAATGTGCTGCATCGGAAAGGAGGTTTGCCAAAGTTATATACGAGCTCGCGTCAAAACTCCTCGGTAAAGTTATACCTCAAACGTCGTAAAGAGTCGTCAAAACGTTTCAAATTTTTCTCCTCTTCTATCTTTTCTTTCTTTGATTCTTTTCTTTTCTTCCTTCTTTTTCTCTCTTTTTTTTCCATCTCTCATCTTCGTTCCGTTTATTTTAGGTCTTTATTATTATATACCTATGTACATACATACGTATATATATGTATGTATAGTGAAGATTGGATGTCAACGCTTCTCAAATATGGCAAAGCTTCCGTCAGATTCTTTGGCGGAGAAGAGAGAGAAATAAATATAAAAAAAAAAAAAAAAAAAAAAAAAAGGAAATGAAAAAAGTAAAAATAGATGAAAAAAAGGGAGAGAGAGGGTAGAAAACTAACCCCTGGCATTTGATATAATCATTATTGTATATATATAGACGCGTAATCTCGGGAAGTTTGGCGAATGGTAGAGACGCGAGTTACATTATCCCTCGGCACTTGATATATCCGTCAACGGCCAGTGCGCTGACTAAACCCGCGTCGCGTCGCGTTGCGAGGGAAGATTGAAGCAATTTGTCCCTTTGGAATATTCATAACGAACCGCAGAGTTCACCTCGTTGTCATACCGGGCTTTGAAAATGGATTAGGTAAAGTAGAATATGCACATGTTTTGCTAAATTTACGGTCTCCCGGATATACGGGCTATATAGAGATTAGAAAATATGTACATATACATACCTGCGTGTACACGTTTATTTGCCAAAGTACAACAGGTACCTACTCTTTCATATCTTTCATCCTCGTGACAAAGTGTAAAATCAAAAATTCCTAATGTCTTTTGAATATTGCAATTGAAATCGGCAAAATTTACTCTACCCTTAGAATTGACTATTCTTGGGGGTCCGTTTTGACCAGCAGGACATACCCTGAGCTTCTTGTACCTACGCGTTGCAATGGATTTCGTGCCAAAAGTTGAAAAGTTACGAATTTTCTTACGGAAAAACATGAGTAAAAGTTTGAAAGAATTTTGAATTTCGAAAAAATGGCTAATATTTTATTAATGCCTGCTTTACCCTTCTCTCCCCTGTATACTTAGTCGTATATTATATAAATGAATGTGTACATAGCATGGCTAAACGGTATATTAAAGCTGAGTTATAATTATGGCTAAAATTGTAAGGAGGTATAATTAACAACGTCGTCATCTCTTCGGGGATGTTGATGTTGAGAAATTTGACAAGTGGTGACGAACTGTATGTATATTATAACCGCAATAATCTTGGCTGAATTAATTAAACAACCACGGGCTAAAACCGTGGGTGGTGGATGGTGGATGGTGGATGGTGGGAATATAGGGGTAGGTAGTTCGTTATAGGTACATGGGGAGAGATTTTCCCCCTCTATATATATGTCCAACGCCACATTTCGCTAATTAATTCTTTCCGATAATTAGATGCCCTCGTGAGGGTTGCGGGCATTAATTTCGCATAACCCAGTATATTATGCATGCCAGAGGTGAGAAGGAGGTGTCCGCGTTTCTTGCAAGAATAAGAGAACAGAATTGCTGGGGATGTCCCGGGCTTCTCTGTCCTCTATCGATCCCGACTGTATGTATAGGTATCCAGATGTACGTGTATAGAAATGTGTATATAAACATACACACACATACACATACGTACATACTACATACACATCCCCTATATGTACATACGTATATATGCATGTATGTGCGTCATCTATATATTACCCATATATTGTCTATATGTATATACAGACACTCAACTACTTCTGCCCTATCCTGCACGTACCGCATGTATACCATATTATACATAGTGCTATGTAATCGGCATTATGTACAACTTATGTACCATATAACATCTTCGTATTTACCATCCTTTATATATCTATGTATGTATATATATATATATACACCAAGCATCTTTCGTATCATATCAGACTCTATAAAATCCGAACTTCCGGATTAAGAAATCTACTTGGTAACCTTCGTTGCGAAAGGGGAGCTTTGTAGTATAGTTATACATACATACGTATAACTGTATAACTCGCAAATACCGTTACATACCCATTTACATATATACATGTACAACCATCTACATCCAGTATACATACATATATGTATGTACATAGTGTATATATGTATATATTTTTTATAGAGAGAAAAGGAGAAATAAGAAAGAAAAAAAAGAGGTGAGGGTGGAAGGCGAGCTTGACGGCGAGTCCCGTGAGAACGGCCACCGAAGAGGATTTAATTCTAACGCAGGGATGTACATACCTACGCACATTCATACGGTCTACATCCCTCGCGGATGGGTAGGTATGTGTACGTATATCTACGTATAATAGGCTAGAACTAGACTTTTGTCACAATCCTGATGAGGAGGCTCGAACTTTTGGAGATAACATTGTTCAGTCTAGTTCTGATTACCTTTGAACCTAGAACTGACATGTTAATCGATATATTCCACTCGAGAAGGGTACATACATACCTATATACTTATTCCTATATTATACTATATCTATATATATCTACAGGGTAATATGATAAAAATCTCTTAAGTCTCTATAATGTGCCGGAAATTGTCGAAACTTGAGAGAAGAGAGAAACTGCGGAAAGGATGAGGGGAGAACCGATGGTGTGATTTTGTGAGAAAGGGAGAAAACCATCATCTCGTATATGTATATACGACAGAACTAGGAATGGTCGTATATACATATAGGTAAGTACTTACAGATCGGAGTTAAGCCAATAAATTGGTCGTAAAATCTATATATAGACGTATATATCTTACACACACCCTCACACACTGAAGCATCATCTGCATCTCGAGGTATCTTCGATTTCAGCATTTTTATACCAACCTAGGTATATATGTATAGGTATATATATATATATATATATATATACATCTGGACGGGTGGGTACTTTCGATTTATTTTTCACCCAAGTGTATACCTATACTTACCTGACATTTGCTCGAGAGTGCTTTTCTCCGAATCTTATCCCATATCCGGCTGTATACATATACATATGTATACCTGAGAGGCGTATACATACCTATACCATCCAACTGGAATACCGGAGAAAGAACCATCCAGAAGATTTGGCTAAATTTCATTAGGAAGAATAGAATGCCTTAGGGACAATGACCCTCGTTGACATTCCTAAGCTCGGTTCTAATTGCCAGATGACCTTTGCGATAAGAGGATAAAAAGCCCCTACGTATAGCTATACTGTGTATACATGTATGTCCATACATACATACATACATACATGTATACTTATACAGTAACCGGGTCATAATATAAGTCACATTGCTGCTGCACTGAATATAGGTATGTACTACATATACCTATAGGTACGCAAGCATAACCGCGTATACACGAGAAATTCAGGTTGAAGCCAAGAATGAAAGTATCGGTGAATGGTGTACTCGAGCTACGGTGTACTCTTGTCTACTATACGTATATATATACGTGTATGTATCGTACATGTATAGACAGATAGGTAGCTAGTGAATGAACAGGGTGAAAGTGGTCGCTTTGTAACTATAATCTGTTTGCTCACGGATCGCGAGGTCGAAACGCCGGTGACGCCTTTAGCGGAATGTCTTCGTTTACAGATTCTCTGTGGCAACTTATAGCATTAGTTGAATGGCATAAGGTAAGACGGTGTGCAAAGAGGGCAACGTTTAGGTAGGTATACGAAGGTATGAAAGGTAGGAAGGTATATACGGATCCGAGTTAGACAAATGGCAGTACTTAATGACAGACAAAAGCTCTCCCTGGGTAAATGACAGGCATAAGCGAAACAGATAAATGACGTATATTAAGGAAAAGGATTAATGGCAAGCTTAAGGCGAACAAATAAATAATTCTCGGGTATAATATATTAACGAAAAACATCAATCTACTGGTTTACATACATACTAATTTTATTTCAAATGTTTAAAAGATATTCGTACATAATATATTATTGTATGTATAATCAATAGAATCGTCTTGCATAGCGAATGACTAAATGCAAATCCCAGTATGTCCTGTTACATAATACTTCATATGTATTTCAAAAATATCATATTACTATCTGTTCCCTTTTGTCCGGACATTCATCCGACTTTTCCACATTGCACGTTTGCTGCTATTACAGCCTGCGATCGGCATATATCCATATACATGAACACGTATACGGGAACAATTGCACACCATGAAATTTTGATTAACACCATTAGTTTTGAAAACGGGGAGGACAAGAGGACAATGAAAATAGCGTTAAAAATAGTACAACAATATTAATAACGATGATATACATAGGTATACATATAATATAATAATAGGATTAAAACGATAGCATAGGCAGTCGATTTATAATTCGTTGTTCTCACGGGAAGCTTCTGTTTGATATTTAATATCACGTCCAATTAACACCCGTGTTACTCTTCTTCATCTATCTATACATATATAGGCTTTTTGGCGGGTAAACTCTGTGCAGTCAGCGGTCTCTTTAAACACCAGCGTATTGCTGGACCACTTTCGACCATTCTCTCGGGAAGTTTCGTTGGATATGCGAGAGAACTTTTTGAATTTGTCTAGTTTCTTCGGGGCTGCATTGCGGACATGCACCTCTCAGCACGAGTGGCGCCAGACCTATAATTCAATCAAAATATTAGTAGATATTATATCCGAATTAAAATTCACGAAAATAAAAATTATTCTAGGATTTACAAGAGTCAGTAGTCAGCATAAAAGACAAGCGAACATTTTTTGTAAACATGACAGAAATTCTGGTACGAATTATTTGTTTGCTTGTTAAATTTACAATCGCGGTTGTGTCTATTACCAAGAATTATTATCATTTTTTCGAAGAAAGTTTGCTCGTCCCCTCGCTTGTCCCCGATTTTCGTATATCTAACAACATTTTTGTTTTCCTTGTGGTATTTGATGCTTTTTTTTTAATTTTTTAAAATTTTCTTATGCTATTCAATAACAATAATGATGGTGTACGCGTGTTTTCATCTCGCGGTGGAAAACATACGTTGCGATTCCCTGGAGCGAAATGAATCGAAAGTTATTTGGTAAGGGTAGGGGAAACGGGTAGGTACTACATACAACGTGCGCTATATGCGGAGAGTAGGAATTGTCGTACTGTTGTGGAGATAAGCGATTTCTAAACGCTTAAAATTTTCAACGCACGGATTCATCGCTGCTTTGAATAATTATAAGCTGAAAAATGTCGAGCGTAAAAAGAATACAAATCGTGTAATTAAAGGGAAAAAAATAACAAAAATAAAATAAAACAAAACGAAATAATAAAATATATGTATGTATATGTATGTGCGTACGCTTCCACGCTGATGTATAACCCGGTTTTGCGGTGTGACAGGGAGGAAAACGAATTTTCAACAAAATCAAAACTAACAACCCTTGCAGAACGCGCAAGTGCCGTTATGAACGTCCACTACACGTATTTCGTTACACGGATAGGTATAAATGGATATGTGTGTGTGTGTGTGTGTGTGTGTGTTTCTGTATTTGCGGGAGTGACGTGTGTCGAAGCCAGTGCATTTCGTCGAGTACTCCACTTATAGTTCGTCAATATTTAATGTCGAACAATCGAGACCTTCGATTATAGTATATGTATGTATGTACCTATAACATCAAACGCCCGCGATTCGTGAGATTTTAGGTAAATTTATGTATGGAACACCGAGATTTTATGAGCCTCAACAAATAACGAAATTCCAATCGTTTCAATTAAAGTTTTAACCCAGTTTCGATTCACCTACAATTATAACTCTAGCCTCCATTCTCTTGGGTTCCCCCGCGATTCACCCGTTTCTAGTTCAAATCGGGGAAAATCTAGACTTGCAATTATTCTATGTAACCACCGCCGCGCGGAGTATAAACTTACTTTTCAATCGTCGTCCCACCGGGTCACATGGCGCCTCGCCTAGAGCACATTTCAATTGTCTCATGAGATAACGTTTGTCATTTAAAGCATAGTCGAGTTGATCGTTGGATACTCTCGATCGTGCCTCTTCTTGATTTCCATTTGGGATCTCAGCTGCCATCGTAGCACAGCAGATAATCGAACAGACGAACAAAGCCTGGAACAAGAATATTCTATTTTTCAATACCTCATACAAATTGGTCAACAATTTTTTTATTTTTTTATCTCCTCTTTCAATTCCCGTTTGTAAACCTGGAATCTCTCGTTTCTCGTTACGTGTTATATTACGTATTGCCCAGACGTGTAATTGCCAATTGAAGGGATTCCATAAGTTTCTCTTTTTCGATCTACAAAATTTTTTCTACTCAACTAATGGGTTGCAATTTTCTAAAATGAATTCGTTTCTTTTCACAACTCGAGACGTCTGATGAGATCCAAAAAGAATTATTAATTTTTGCAGCAGTTTGACCCTCATTCTCATATGGTATGAACAATGAACACAGAACTTTTCAGTGTTGCAAGAGTGACCTGAAGGTTGTTCGATTCGTTCGATTTTTTTTTGTTTAAACTTTCAAATATTCTTGGCTTCTTTTTCCATCCTATCAACCAAAAAGTTCTATGTTCATATTATCTAACGATGAGTCTCAAGATCTGTTCAACGTCGAGGTGAGTTTGTATTCTTCTATATCTTCAGCGTGACCTGCACTATTCGGCTGAAGGTGAGACATGACGTGAAATATAGATAATTAGGGTAAACCCTTCTTGAATGGATTCTATCACTCGTAAAGTACGGAAAGAGAATTGATTTTTATTGAGAATTTCACGGAATTTAAAGCCTACGATAATCTCATTCGCCACGATTTGAACGAAAAACTCTAAATAAAAGATCAAAGATTATTTTCATACGGTATGGAAAAAAGATTGGATCGTGTTCTAATTGGACTAGTCAAGGCCATTTGTACAAACGTACACATGCAATCAATGCTTGCAGATATAGGTGAATATATATCCATACATCGCGAGGTATGAACGCGCTTATTTGTATAAACGAGGGCATGCGAAACTTTATACGGTGAACCCATATTAAAACCGGTGTTTTCCAATTACATTAGATTTATGTCGCGGTTTAATTACGTGAATTCATTTATTTATAAGTTGAAAATCGACGTCTGTTTATTGGGGTGATATTGGAGCAAGTAATTAGCATATTAGTGTAAAATTTCGTCAACTTTAAATAACGTTTATCACTCACCTTAACCAGCAGAGCCATGGTAATTGAGTTTTAATGTTTTAATCTCGTTTTAATGGATTTCTCGAGACGACGAGACGCGGAGACGTGCGAAGAATTTGACAAACTATTTAATACTGATGCCAATTACTCTGCTCACAAGTCAACAGGTAAAATAGCTAATGAGAGCTGTTCAAACTTAGGTTACTTGTTGATATACACAGATATCCTTCGTTCCTTTCAGAACGAAATCTCGGAACGCACTGCCGTTTGGCTTATGCTCCTCCACTAAATACGAAAGTCTTCGGAGCCCCGATGTAACATGCACAACTCCTCTCAGAGAGAGAGACAGAAAGAGAGAGCAGGATATACCAAAGTCTATGAACCATAATATCATTCCCAAGAACTAAGAAACAGAGAGAGAGAGAGAGGGGGAAGAAAACGAATATGTAATATGCTGTGTCTATCTATATGTATATACTTAAATATATATATATATGACCGTCGAAAATTAATTCCACGAACTCTATGTACAGTAACTGCGCGTATATGTAATCAAAGTTGCGAAATGTGCTTCGAATGTTAATTAAATTTATTCCATGATTAATAATTGACCGCGACGAATCATCCCGAAGAATAGGTGTAGGCGGTTCAATTTATTCGCGATAGCTAATACACAATTTGTGCTGGTTTTTTTTTTTTCTTCTTATCGTCTGAAATAATTTGGATGTAATAGCTGGTTGTAAGAATTATTTCAAATGAGGTATACGTGTACATGGCTCAGTTTTTAATTTTCTTTTATTGAAATATTGTGAATTACTACATCCAGGATTCTTTGCACTGCTCTGGACAAGATAATTGAGAAGCTTTGTAGTGACAGGATAAAAGAACGGTCTTTACACGCTCTATTAAACCCGGAGAAGTAGTTTTCTGAGGAAATATACACCGAAAGAAATATTCTCTTGGATTCCACAATCGCGTTGGGATACACTGCAGGGAGGCAGTTTTTAGCTCTATAAATGTGACAGAGCAATTGTGGCGCTTGGTACCCTTGGAGGAATGTAGTTTTAACATGCAAACGAGTAAATCTTGACACAATCGTTGTCATTTTCACAGAAAAAAGCTTCCGTATACCTATATATATATATACATACAGGTATATATATGAGCTTGTAAATCCAAAAGGAACATCTTTCTTCTCTTCACTTTATTCTCTGAACGAATTTCCAAATGGAATCCCATACCTCCCTACTCTGACTTATTATCTATATTACAAGTACGCACGTATGCACCTATGCGTGATGTATGTATTTTTCCTTACATTCATCCAAGCAACCCTCCCGAATTTTTGGGAATTGAAAAGCTGAGGTAAAAAGTTCATCCGAATGATACGTCCTTCGTCGTACACAATAGACCCGGTATTTCGCATGAGTGAAAGTGCAGAAAACTGACAGAAGCCACATAATAATCTATTCATCCGGCTCGCCACTTATCGTGATATTTGTTACCTCAAACCGCGTGTCGTCGTCCCATCTCATACATTATGCATATTTATGTATTTTTGTTTGCCTGAATCCACCAACGGGTAGGTCTTTGAAAGATGATATTTCTTGCCTTCATATCATTATACATTTAGAGGGTGTACATCAGCATGGGCGTAATAATTAAAGTTATACGGAAATGCATGGAATTAACAAATCAGAGATGTATTTGAATCCAAGTAATTAATTTACAAGAGTTTGAAATTCCATATTTGTGTTTCGATACTATGAAGAGGAGTGCTGAATTTTAAGTAACTATCTATAATGCTAATATCTTTCCAATTAATTAACAAGACTTTCTTGACAATTTTAAACACAATTTCTTTGAGTTTTCGATTCTGAAATAGAATTCTTTTATTCAGAAATTTAATTAATCGGAGTTTGAAATTCAATTACCGCTGATTAAAAATTACAGCATTGACGTATACCTATAATACAGGATAATGTTTTCCAAAACTTGATATAATATTATAATGTGAAATTCTTTAGTTATCTTTGAATGCAAACCGGAATTTATACTAGATTCGAAATCTTGGATGTCGAGTTTGACAATCCTTCTGAATTTTCAAAACCATGATGTACCTATCTCAATTGTCAATCGTCAAAATTGTTGACTTTTCACATGTGCATGAAGTATAGGGTTAATTAAGATTATATAATTGCTTCACATACATTCCCATGATTTGTAAACAGAAATTGAAAAGAGATGCAGAATATGTGATTTCCTTTCGGAGTACAGCTTATCATTTTATATATAGGTACAGCCGTATAAGAATCGAGATTTTACCAAGATTTTTCTTGCAGAAGTGTTGACTGATTGTGAGCAATGATGATATAAGAGATTCGCCTTATCCTGGGTTTAAATATTGTATATCGATGCGATAGAGCGCATGTATGTACCTACTTATTTGTTGCCTTTTATTATCCTGTTTTCGTAACACAGCCTTCACGAAGTCACGTCGTGCATGACCCATCGAGTCGTACCCCCTAAGAGGCATGTAATTTGTGTAAATAGGATAATTATTATTCCGAACACGTGGTTTTCACGTCGAATAGATTTTCACGTTATTTGTATTTCGATTTTATCTACTTTCCGTAATTCGGTGAACTACTTCGCATGCATATATTTAGGCTGAGCTTTTCATGCGTCTCTAATACATCCTGTTTATTTTCCAATCTACCTGCAACCACTATATTCATAAATTCAAACTATCCTTATACCTGCTATATGAAAATTTTCAACGAAATTATACGTGCCACAGGTTTTTCTTCTATACACGTTCCCGTTGCACCTGAACCCATAAATACCGGAATAAGTTTATGTGGAACCTAAAATATGACATTAGACAATTGAGGGTCAATGGTCGATTTGTACGGAATTTCGGTATCATGTAAAGTAAGCTGACATCTCATTAGCAACAGTTGCGATAAGACTGCGTCGTTTAATGAGCTATTTAGAGTTCTAGGTATAATACGTACAGGATGTCAAGTTCGTGTTTACATAAAGATATTTCAACTTTCCGATCGACTTTCTATTTTACGTTTATATACGTTTCCGAAATTGTTTAACAACTATACATAATAAAAATTCTAAAGAAACATTCTTATTTTAGTTGAATTGTAACATCTATACCGATTTCCCCACCTACAGCTATCGCTGTGTTCGAATTCGAAAGGTTTGAATGAAATATAAACCGATCCCGCGGTTCCTTTTCTTCTCACGATTGCATATTACTCAATTCTGAGAAAAAAAAAACCCCCCACGTGTAAAAAGGCATAAAAAAATATACAGAATTTGAGAAATCGCGAATTTATTAATTCCGCGAAGTTTAGTTGAAAAACATTCTGTTGCTGCACCTATTCGGTGGTTTTATCTATCTATACCTATACGTATTTATATAATGCAACACGTCCGTTCAGGGGCCTCGGACTATAGGAAATCAATGAATGCAAGGCCCCTGAATTTACGCCTGCGGTTATGCTGCATACCTAGACAGGAGTAATATAATACAAACGAGCGTGATTCATAGAAGCGGTCACTTTGAGTCTGGCGCCTAAATTACTGCTGGTGCTTTATTCTACGAATGAAAGTACGAACGAGATTATCAGCCACTTTTTGAAAGTCATTATAATAAGTGTATACTAGAGTTTGTTAAACTCTATTTTCATATCCTCAACCGTTCTATATACGTAGTATGTTTTTTGTTTCTAAGTTTTTGTTATTTTTAGCGCAAACTCAATGTACCTACAAAGCATGGAATAATATCTAATTGCGCGTAATGTTATTCAGGAATGTATCGCGTAACGTAATATAGCGAGTATAATTCCGATGTCTACTACGCATGAAAACATATCGATCTGGATCGTCTATTCCTTCTGCTATTTCAACCGTGTAGAACTGTAGTAGCTATAATACGCATATAATAGCCGTAACTGGATCGAGACTATAGCAAAGTTTGAAATAATTGTTTAACCAGCAGAAGTACCTAGTTTGAAGAGAACGTGAAATATAATAGAGGGTAAGATTATCAGCCGGGGTAAAAAATCACCAAACATTGTACTTCGACTATCGAAAAATGAAATAAAACAAGTCGAGAAAGTCACAACTCCTAACGATTGATAAATAAATGTTTAAAATTAAACACGACCTTGCCCCTTGGTAGCCATTTTGCCGCCCAACAAAAATGGCCGTCCAAGTAACAAGAAATTTTCTATTATTTTTAATAAAAGGTGTACCGTAAGTCACTGAGCGTGTTTAAGGGTTAATTAAAGAGGTAAAAAACTTTATTGGATATTAATTTATATCCAAATGTATCGTTTCGTCTCTTTGAACACCACCAACTAACAATTATTCATCCAAGTGTATTCGCGTGTGACATATAACCTAAGATTTATACTTTCTGTCCATATATTCTGACAATCTCATTTCATTCCCCGCTTAATTACAACAACTATTATCAATATTGATATTAATTTCACTCGACAAACAAACATACATCTCACCATCTTCTCTCTCTCGCTAAAAACAAATCTATTTTCATAACTAACAAAAATATATTATTTTCATAATTTATCATTTCATCCGTAGACGTCTATACCATCCTGATATAACCTAAAAAAGAATTCACTTTCCTTTCAATATAATTCATACCCACTTAAAAACTAGTGAGAAAATATTCGGCCGTGTATTTAATTGATAACAATAATAATAACAATAACAATAATAATAATAGTAATAATAATCATAACGTTGAATGACTGTTAATAAACTATGTCATCGCTGTTAAACAGCTCGTCGAATGTGGTTTGGTAAAGATAATCTTCAGAACCATGTTGAAATGATGTATGAATAATAAAAAATAAGTTAACATACTAAAGGATAATTATCTTCGAAGATAAATAAAAGATAAGGAAAGAGAAGGAGAAGTTAAAAGATTAAAGAAAAAACAAAAGAAAAAAAAAATACAACTGTATGTATATTACAAAGTAATTGCGTCCAATTAAATTAGATATAGAGATGGACGAACGAAGGGTAGCTGACTACTTCGTCGTAGCCGGGCTACCGGGACAAGACGATAATTTTTTAACGGATGATAACAACGAAAATAATAAGCTGGAAGATTGGTGTCAGGAAGGTACTCATTTGAAAGACACTCATATGCAAGCACCGATCACAGACTTGGCTATTATATTCCCTGCCTTGGAAGAAACTTGTCCCAAAGATTACGTCCTTCTGAGTAAAACCGTTACCGGTTTTCCTGCTGATTTAAACCACGGTAGTTTTAAGACCAACGAATGTTACATATGCTACAAAAGGGGAAGGGACAAACCACCTCTCGTCGACATTGGTACGTATGCATATTTGGATTGTTCGTTTGTTAGTTGTTCGTTTTCTTCTTCGGTCTATTCATTCTTGGCCACGAAGCGAAAGAAATTTTTTCGTGTATATCGAAGGTCTTTATTGCATCCCGTCGAGGCAAAACCCCATTCAAATCTTGATCAAAACCAGTTTCCCTACTTTCAAACAACTGAGGAAAAGTTAAACGAAAGAATGAATCTCGGACGTTCTAAATTATGGTACTCAGAATTTGTTTAAAATAAATTAAATTCAGTCTTATGAGATGGGAGTTGAGACGCGGGTACTTTTCGAAAAACAAGGATATCCACTCGAACTGAAAAGCGGAGAAAAAACCCAGACGAGTCAAGGAATTTTGCCTGTAGTCTTGAAATTTGGCAATAATGAAATGAACGTAATTGAAATAGTTTAATTATCACATCAGCCAGAATTGTCGCTAGTAATTTCTGAATTTGACCTGTAAAACACATGCAGAAGATTGAAGTTCTCTTCAAAACATATTTTACTTCGTAACGTTGGAAGTGTAGGATTTGTTTTTTGATCGGATCTTTTGCGACTGGTTTTTTTCAAGATATTTCAAGACGGGGCCTTTCCTGAGGGTGCTACAGATTATTTCTTCATCCTTCTTCTGTTATTTTAATTCATTTATCCCCTATATTGCATTTCTTGTTGTAAAACTGTTACTTCTTATGGAGTAATGACCCAAATTTTGAAAAGATAATTTTCATTATTCCAGGAGTCATATACGATGGCAAGGAGCGTATAATGCCAGACGCGGAGGTGGTGTCCGAAACGCCAAACGGTCACGTTGCAAATGTGAATAATTCGACGTCAAGAATATTCGTAACGTATAGGAGAGCCAGTCCCAAGATGCCATGCAATAGTTTGGTCGTTACGGACATTTGTTTGATTTTGGCAAATAAGGGAGAGTGCCAGCCGCACGCTTTCTGTGTTATAAACAAGAATTTAAACAAGGGAATGACGGGCAGCGACGTATTTTTATGTTATAAGAAATCAATGAACAGAGCAAATTTGATATCGTTCAAACCTGCTATACTCTACAAGTATCCTATCAAGGACTACGACAGCTTTATGTTCCCAAATTCTGTCGCTATGTTTTGCTTGCCCATGGGCGCCACCATTGAATGTTGGCCTAAACTGGCGTCTAAACCAAAACCTGTTTTTTCTACTTTTGTTTTAACCGTCGCTGACGCAGCTCAGAAAATATACGGGTCTGCTATTACGTTTTACGAGGAAATTGAACCGGTATTAAAGGCGTCTAATGAGACTAACTCACAGGACATTTTGGAGCTGTATCCAGCGGATGAAGAAAACTCAAAATACGGTATCCTGTTTATTCATTTCTTACAGAATCTATCATTTCAGTGCCATTCATCTTATAATTCACAAAAGCGAATTTTTTTTTTTCAGCAGATAACACGCTGGGTATTTTCAACAAGCTGAATCCGTCGCAGATTGAAAAGCTGCAGTACTCAGATCCGAACACTCAGTCGCTGAATATTAGCAAATCGATATGCATCTTATCCCACTGGCCATTTTTCGACACTTTTGAAAAGTTCCTAGTATTTTTACACAGCATGGTAAATGGCAAGGAGCAAAACGTCCCGATCGAAAAGTACATCGCCTACTTTCTTTGCGATATACCGTTTCCTAGTCCTCAGAGGCCCAGGATATTGGTGCAATTGAGCAGCGTAGACAGACTGATTTTAACCCAGCCAGAAGACCTGGCATTGCCCAGATCTGGCGCAAGCTTTAGACAATTGCTTATAAATCTAGGCCCAGATAACTGCCTGCTGATTCTTCTATTGATATTGACCGAACAGAAGATATTGGTTCATTCTCTAAGGCCAGATGTTCTCACTTCCGTTAGCGAAGCCATTGCGATGATCCTTTTTCCCTTCAAGTGGCAATGTCCTTACATACCGCTGTGTCCTCTGGGATTGGCTGAGGTATATTTATTCATTTTTAGCTTAATTTTTCGGATTGAATAATGAATCAACTCAAAGATGTGTCAAGGCATAGCTGAGTTTTACTCGGAGATTATTTTTGAATTATTGTATGGTCTAATAATCTTTAGAAACTGTTTAGGTACTTCATGCGCCACTGCCATTTCTGATCGGAGTCGATTCTCGATTTTTCGACTTATACGATCCGCCGTCGGATGTGAATTGTGTTGATTTGGACACGAACAACGTTGCCATTTGCGACGATAAAAAATATCTCAACTTGAAATTGCTGCCTAAAAAGGCAGCCAGATTTTTGAAAAAAGGACTCGAAGAACTTTACTCAAAGTTAATTAACTGGGGAAGAAGTTATACGTCTCAAAAAGGTACGTTTTCTTTTTATTTTACTTTTAATCCTGAAGCATATTTGACCTTTTGATAAGTCACGTTCTACAACTTACTTATTACCCACAGAAAAAGATGATGCAGATTTTAGTGTCGATAGGGAGTTTCAACAAAAAAGGAAAGAACAGGCTTTGGAGCTTGAAATACAAGATGCTTTCCTCCGCTTTATGGCTTTGATATTGAAAGGCTACAGATCGTACTTACTACCGATTACAAAAGCACCTACTGTCGGGTCGACTGATCCCACTAGTCTGTTCAATATGCAAGCTTTTTTGAGAAGCCGAGATAAAGCCCATGCCAAATTTTACAGCATGCTAGTGCGGACCCAAATGTTCATCAGGTGAGAGACGAAGTTATTGAATGTTGGCAATCACAGGATTATATAGAATTGGAAACAGCGTAGGTCATTCTATGAAATTTGTTTTGCCCTTTCAGGTTCATCGAAGAAAGAAGTTTTGTATCCGATATGGATATGGCAGGCTTGGCATTTTTTGACGAATGTACGGAAAGAGTTGAGGAAGAAAGTGGTACGTTCTATTGGCTAAAATAAGTAGAACGCAGAAGGACAGAAATTGTAATTATATCTGAACGATATTCGTGTTAGTAGATCTCTTCAATCTCATATGCTTTTCTTTGTTTTGTTCTCAGGTCCACTTTTGGAATTAGATGAATCGCAGCATAGTGAACGCACAGTATTTATTCCTCCGCCAGAAGCTGGATCTAATCAAAAGCCATTGCTTTATAAGACTTTTAAATTAAATCCAGACTTGATGAGGCCTCAGAAAAATCTCAGCTTAAAAAATCCAGCGCTAAGTGCATTCAGCATGGTACCTGGAAGTCCAATGGCTCGCAGAACTAAGCACGAGATAAAAGTGGCTCAAAAAATGGCTAGAAAACAGGTAAGGACAGTAATTATATCTCCAGGAAACACTACAGCGTTAGGATAATCTTTTCCACATCTTATTTCCGTTTTGTTGTATGTTTTTTCCTTCGTATATCCGGCAATTTTGAATTGATTCGAATAAGGGAGTGTAATGTGATGAATAATGTTATTCACGGCAAATAATCTTTCAATTTCGCAATAGGCAGCTGTACCAGAAAGATGGGCGAGATGTCTGTTGGGCACTTGTTACAGTTTGTGGTTCTTACATCTTCCCGCTATGTTACAAGCGTCAAGTCAACCCGCTGCCATTTTACATCAAGCTTACGAGTTGCTCGTAAAAATGCAAAAGTTACGCTTAGATCCAACCGAAGAGGTGAGTTCTGTGTTTATCTCGTTACATTAGTATCAAATATCTGAAATGAATAAATATCTGCATGTATCTTTTGTGCAATATCTTCTTCTGTGAATTTACAACTTCATTCATTCAGATAGCGAGTTGTAGTTCACTCAGAAAGATAGTTTTCATTCAAGTTTGCAACCAAATAGATCAAAAGTGTTACACTTTCACATATCTGTAAGATGAATAAATTAAATTTTGTCCTTATACACTTCAGGTTTGCTACAGAGCTATGATGCAATTGTGCGGAGTTTACGGTCAACCCGTGTTAGCTGTGAAATTATTATTCCACATGAAGCGAAGCGGAGTACAACCGAATGCCCTGACTTATGGATTTTACAACAAAGTATGATAAATCTGTCTGAAATTACTCTATTATTGAATCTCAACTAAATGAAATTTAATTAGTATCAATCGACTGGGAATGGATCTCCTAGATTGTATTAATACCAAAACTCATAGATCTTAATTAATCTGGCTTATTAATAATCGATTAACGAATGCAGGCTGTGTTGGAGGCAACGTGGCCATCGGATATGACCAATTCCAGTCAACTGATGTGGAATAAGTTACGCAACGTTATTGTCGGAGCTGCATTATTCAAAAGAGCTGGAAAGAAAGGAGCTAGAAGAAGAATGAGCACGACGAATGATATAATGGGCGGAGATGGCAAGAGTAGCGAGACTTTAGAACACGCTCTCTCCAGATGTAGCCTTGACAGTACTCATTCTCAAGACTTGGATGCGGCGGGTAGCGATTGTAAATGAATTTCAATATCCCTTCAGAGAATAACATGATATACGATATTCTCAAAGTAAAAATTCGCTAAATTCTTACTTACCTATTTTCTTGTCAATTTCTCAGCAATGATAGGTAACTCCGTTCCTGACTTACCAGTATTTGGCCTTGTCGATCGTGAGACGAAAATGAAATTCTTACGACAAAACAGTATTGTGAAGGATCAAGGGACTAGCTTAAGCACTTCCCAGCCAGAAGCACTCAACAGATCAGCCAGTAACCCGAGGTAACTATACTGCAGATGAAATTTACAATTCCAGCAAATATCAAGGAAATTTCATATCCTCTTCAAGAAAGTTATTTCCTATCTTACATTTGATGATTCATAATCATTCCCAGGTTAGTTCGAAACTCCGAATCACCACTGAAAAGCCCTATCAGAACTCCGGTGACTGAAAACGACCCTTTGGGCGCGTTACTCAATGACGAAACACCCGTCGTATCTCCGTCTGGAGAAAATGACTCCAATTGTTCAACAAGTACCCTAACTATACTTAACAATGTGACTGAAGAGCGTGCTGGGGGCCCGTTGCTATTCAGAAGGTGAATTCAATTTCATTTCGTCATTTCTAATGCATAAAAGTAGTGAAATAATTAATCAACACTCTAAATTGCGTTTTATCACTCATTGCTAGTAATGTACTACCCAGAAGTGCAACCTTTCATCAGGCAGTGGAGGAAGGTGGTCCTATAGTTGGTGGACATTTACAGAGAAGTGAAACAATGCCGCATTCCGTGGCGCAGCAAGGAGAGCAGGAAAGAGATAGAGACAGAATGGAGTTTGGCAGTCTTTGGGCGCAAAATAAGGACAGCGTAACTTCAAGCTTGTCCAGTCTTGGATCCAGTCTCAAGCTAAGTTTCGGGTGAGCAGCAATATATCTCATTTCTTACTCCTCAAACTGCAGTCAAGGTACAGACTGCAGATAGTACGATTTAATCATTATTTTCGAACGAATGTTTTGGTTTTCATTTATTATTTATATAATATTTGATTTCATCAATTACATGAGGTTCATCAAACAGTTTATGCAGCTTTTTTCTCAAAATCAACAAATAACATTCATAAGTTTAACATTCTGCACTCCCAATTTTGTTTTATTGTTTGTCGATTCACTATCGTGCGATGATTAACTATTTTATTTATGATTATTTTGCATGCTATTTTGTGTGCTTTTCTTTTCTTTTTTTTTAAATAATGTAGACGGTATTCCACTGGAGGCCTGACATTTGCTAAAAATAAGGAGTTAATATCATCCAATCAGCTCATCGAATCTTTAAGTTTATCCAGCTATATCAGGTGCGTATCTATGTGTATTAACAGTTAACATTAAGTTTTTAATTGTTAGCATGATCTAATAAAGTCTCTGAGTATTCCTAATAATATCTGAAGTCTTGAGCTACTATTTAAAATCTGAAGTTTAAATAACAGATATTAATCAAGATGGTAGTAATCGTTATGAGAAAGCACAATATTTATCGATTACCAAATTTCTTATAGTCCCTCGAGTCTGACTGGAAAGAAATCAAACGAGCTAATATTAGGAGGGCTAAATAGTTTGAAGTCTGCTGCGACTAGTGTTGCAAAAAAGTTTGACGAAATAAAAGAAGCAATCTCAGCTACCAGTACCCCAGTCAAATCTAAGGAGCGTGAACAAAGATTATCTTACGGAATATCTCACGAATCGTTGGACTCCCTGACCGACGGTTCACAACAGGATCGTAATGAGATACCTGCCAGAGGTTCTGGTATGAGTTTTACTGTCTGAGAATTTCTATTCTTATTTTTCTAGATCTCGAAAATTTTCATAAGTATGCACGTGATTTGGAATGAATAATCTTGTGTTTGAATTACAGGAGATTTGAGCGCAGACCTTGGCTCCCTATCGGAATTAGCTGACTGTTTGTATCCGAGAGGTTCTAGGGAGTTGGAAGAACGTATAGCCATAGAATTAGTTTTGTCAACTGCTAGCAGGTGCCATCATTGTGCTGCCATTATATACGACGAGGAAATAATGGCTGGATGGCAACCGGAGGATTCTAATTTAAATACAGTCTGTCAATTTTGTGATAAAGCAACCGTACCACTTCTTACAGTTACTATATTGGATTATAGGTATGAATGGGTTTCTACGCATTACCTGTTTTGTTCAGTAGAAATTTAGGTGAATCGTTTTTTTTTTAACTTGTAATTATTTTTCAGATGTGAGGAGGGCGAGAGTAATGACCCATTAACAGGGGCGTTAATCGAGCTCTTGGAACAACCAAAGGAATTGGAGGATCCGATAACAGTACCGTACTTGAATCCTTTAGTTCTCAGGAAAGAATTGGAAAGTGTATTAAGTCAGGAGGGAGACTCATGCCTTACCAAACACAAATTCATACAAGAACATCCCATTGTATATTGGAATTTGATTTGGTACTTTGAAAGGATTAATCTTAGTAGCCATTTACCCGAGCTTTGGTTCAACAATAATCACGACGTTAAAAGTACGACTCAGAGTAATTCTGGAATGGTCGGTGTTAGAACGCTTTGGGATAACGAGAAGTTACATATGGATCGTCTCCCCATGTATATTCAATGGAAGACAAACAGTACGGAGGATCGGACGTAAATATACATGACAATAATTATTCATACATAAACCTTGACCCTCGAATTCAATATGTGAATAAAAAATTTGTTATTTTATTATGTACAGGTTGATGCAGGCCGTGATTGGTAATGTACGTTGCAATGATTTAGCTGAACCGATAAGAAGATTAGCTCTGGAAAGGCATAAAAATGATACAGAGGATCCAGCGCCGATCTCTATATACAGAGATATTCTGTTCCTAGTATTTACAGTTTTGGGAAGAGGAAATATAGATCAAGGTACCTAAATATTTGAGATTCTTTTGGCAGAGTTAATAGAGCTAAACAGAGCTGATTTGTTTATTTATATTTAAAAGCGACGTTGAATGTATCCTGATTATTTACAGGTGCATTCGATCGAGAATATAATCAATCGTTGGAAAGATTAACAGAAAAAGAAGAAAAGCTGTTGTCGAAAACTGATGCACCTCCGACTACAATGGCGTTATATTGCAGGCATTACTTCAAGCCACTCAACGTATGAACAAAATGAATCGAATTATTTTTAACAGTACCTGGATTAGGGTACAAGAAGGGATAATCTTGTTTCATTTACTTTTCAAAACTTTATTGGTTTTGTATAATTGAACAAATTTTTAAAGTCTTCGTTATCTACATGGTTATTAGATATTATGTGAATATTGAAGCAGCTGAGCAAGACAATACATCTCTTCATTCATTGACTGTTGGCAAGACTTGATATAAGCTACTAGTTTGTTATGTTGGGTGATATATATATAAAAAAAAAAAAAAAAAATTATAACGAATTTTAATCGCTCTGGCTTTTCACGTAACCACAGGATGGTTTCAGAGGTACATACATACAATTATTATGTTACTTGGTCAATTTAGTTAACAAGAGTATATATTACCTATTATGCATTGATCGAATATGCTTTCACTCGAATTTTCACATGGGCATCATTCTGTATATTTAGTGTGACAACGTACGAGATGTCATTGATAATAATTAATTTTTTGAATTTATTTAGGTATTTTAAATACCTAATTTTTCCTCACCAATATTTTGTAGTTCAGTCTAAGCGTATAACCGTATTTAACTGATTACGAAACTGAGCTTTTTGCTACTCAATATCCTAATTTCCTAGCCATATGCGTAACAAATACTATTACTGTCAAGTCTCATCGATACTGACAGAGTTTTTTTTTTTTTTTCTTTCCCGCCAAAGGTTGTTAGTTTTCTCCTCAGTTAATATCTCACGTCAGATGTAAGGGACTGGTGAGAAAATCAGAATACGGATGAGGAACAATTGAATGAATGAATTATTTTTTGAAGATTTCCTCAAGTTTCATTTCATAAATATTTTGTCCATGAATTTATTTCTCGCAAATAGACTGCCAAATAATTTGTCTTTGTAAACTATCAATTATATTACCTACTAATTAAAATTTATAAGGGTTTTACCAAGATGGATTGAGTAATCTGAAGCTGTTTTGTACTCAGGTAGATACAGTAAACCAAGGGATAATCTTTTTTATTGAAATTTAGGACACGTTATCAAAAGAAAGTGTCAATTTTTTGCTTATTTCCTGATCGAGCACTGATTTTAATCAACAGATGATCAGAAATGAAAATATTCCAACAATTTGCTTGCAGTGCATTATTATTGTTTTTCATTATGTATTTGCCGCAGTGTTGAATTTGTAAAGTTTGGAGGTGGATAAAATCAGTACCTTCTGCCAGATACTCTATGGACACAATGCCGTCAGTACTGAAGTAATTCTATCATTATATTCTTGGATTACACTTAAATGTCGCACACGGCATAATCAATTTTGTAGGTATTAAATTTTATTACATATATTTGTAACAAAGATGGAAAGTTCAAAAATAATTTGATGCCGATGAAAAATTTTTTTTTGCTTTACTTGGAGATTTCTCTATTGCTGCAGTATTATGTAACTATAGAAGTTAGTTGGCAAGATAGGCCAAAGTATTTAGGAATTAAATAATACAAATTAGAATTTGAATAAATTTATCGATATCATTTTCGATTGATGTTATAGGTATATGCGTTACATAAAATGTTATTGTTTCTTCTAAAGTGCTTGAATTCACATGGCTTGCAATTTAAACAATATGTATCGGCAAGCTTATGAGTTTCTACACACTAATTGTGCAATCTTAACAGAAAAGAATTTTCCTATATTATAAGAAAATGTTGATACTTAATTTTTGAGGCCTTTTGACCTTTTCACCTTTGATACAGCAAACAGATGTATATTCATTCATTATTGTATTGAAAATAGGCTAAGGAAATAAAAGCAGTTGAGGTATTTTATAAAAAAAAAAAAGAAGATTGGTGCATTTTTTGATTTACACTGATTGGCCTACGAAAATTCTTGAGAAAACAGAATCACATTTCGATTTAATCATTTCTTTAAATTATTTTTGACACTGTATCGAAATTCCGCGCATTTTGTTGTTTTTTGTCACCCATCGGGCAAAATAAAACAACTACATTCCACTACAGCAACATATTACGCACGTTTCATGTTACTGTAGTCTGGTTCCGAAAATTGGAGAAATATGCAAGCCAATTCGGCTTTTTTGGGTCGTATCCAACGCAAAGTATTACCATGCGGTGTTCCTATTGATCCTGATTCATGTCCGTATGTATTATGGTTTTATGAAACATTGATCAACAGTTCTTCGATATTACTGTATGCCCTGGAAGTCGGCAATTTAGTAAAGATAGAATTAGGCGAAAGAAATAGAAATTTCCACAAGGTATCATCAAATGATTTTAATTATGCCCTACCCATGGGCATTAGGTGTCCGAATCTAAAAGAACTCCTACCGCCGCTTTCTGAAGAAGAATCTATTGCGAAAGGAAAGCGTGATTCTACTTCTGCAGGATCCCGCCAGTCACTTAGCAAACCGACTACTGATGATATTGAGATATGGATCTATCTCGAACGTGTATTTAGTATATTTTGTCGAACGCTTAAAAAATTGGAATTATCAGTAAGTTGGCTACACGCAAAATGTTCCAATTGATTAAATTCAATGTTCAGAGCTAGAAGTTTCAACTGGTGAATTCATTGTAATTAAAGTCTTCCCATTCAGGCCAGTTTACATGCATTACTAGTACATCCGGAGTTACCGCATTTACTTAACACGGAAGATTTCAAGCTCGTAACGGATGCCTTTCGTCAGTACATTCACGTCGAAGCCTGTACCTGGCGTATGTTTTTTTTGTCAGATTCATTATGATACTACACGATTACAAGATACTACTGTGACTCGTGAATGAATATGATCGTATGACTTTTCATCATGATAAAGAACGTTGTATTTATGTATTAACTTTGTTTCGCTATGATTTAGTATTAAACCTATGAAACCATATCTTTTTTATTTCAGCTTTTTCAGAAAGTCTTGGAACTCCAGAATCTACAGAAGAAAGTTCCAAAAATACTTCTTTGGCTCATTTGGATGACTTTGATCCGAAGATTTATCAGGCGATCAGGGTACATATCTCAAAATAAAAACCATCTTGTTCCCTGTTAGCCGTGCCGTGTAATAATGGCTGTATGATGTATTCAGCCTGAGAGCTTGTTGCAATGTCTCACTTTCGTATAGCTAAGGTATCACTTTGTTAATGCTAGATTCTGAATAGTTATACCGAAGTTAGAGAAATTGTGAAACAGCTTCGTCCTGAATATTCTGAACAAGCCCAATTATTTCTGGGATACATGAAATACTTTATTGAACATTCATTGAAACGGATGCACATGCCTCCAAAAGAAAGTAGAGCAAGAGATTTGTACTATAGGCAGCTTTGGAGAGATAATGAAAAAGCGAAAATGGAATTGAGGAGTATGACCATTAAGTTTTTATATTTTGTTAACAATTTTCTTCTAAACTTTATAATTCAAAGTACTTTAGTTATTCAATGATTATTCTTTAGTATTCACCGTTGCATTGGATGAACAAAGAAAACAACATGATACTGAAATGAAATTGATAAATGCGCAATGTGAGAAAGATTTAGCTACAGTAAAAAGAGTGAATAAGAAGTGCAAAGAAGATATTAAGTACACTGTGTGGGTATCGTAAATTTTGATTGAATACAAGTAGAGTGAAAAAAAACTTTCTTTATTAATGTGGTGGATCCATTGCTATCTCTTATTTGCATATATCTTAATTGCTTCTAATTTATTACTGAGAAAAAATCGAATGAATGTATCTTTTGCCCCTGCTTAATTTGATGGTAACTTGCGATTACAGAATAAAATCAGAACGAAAAATGATGATGATGTATAGAGCATCTGAGATAAAACAAAAAGAGATCCGAGAAGATGTAATTAATGCGGAGTCTCATCTGAAAACAATACATTCATTGAATATTGCCCTGGAGAAGGAAGCTCGTGATAAAAGGTTTCGTTGTTAACGAGTCCCAATGAATGTAATCTTTTATTCTACAGCTCCTATGCGCGAGGTCTAAAAAATCATGTCAAAATTGAAACCGCAAGAACTGGGTACAGTCATGTAAATTCATAGAAATCGGAGCAGAATTATGGCAGGAGTTTGAATTAGGCTCACAAGATTAGTATGTGTTGAGCAAAAAAGAAAAAGATATTACCGTAATGCGAATGTAGTGGAATGATTCCAGGTTCAAAATTGAATCGCAACTTTTAGGTGTAATTAACAAATATGATACTGAGATTGGCGAACAACAAAAACAAATGGAATTTCTTGTAGCGGAATATGAGGCAGGTAAAAAAAGGAAGCAAGACTTAGAGGTAAATTTCAGTCTAGAATCGAATTTCAATTTACTAATTGCTGAATGAGGACCGATCATTTCTGAATCACAGGAAGAAATAGAAAAACAAGCCGAGATATATAATGCTCTATTAAAGGAGAAGGAAGAAGCTTCTGAAGCAATAATCAATGAAAAATTAGCTAAGATAATGCTACTTCGTGCAGTTAAAATTATCCAGCGCTGGTGGCGTGGAATACGGGCAAGGCGCAAGATCAAGATTGTCAAGAGGAAGATAAAAAATAACACAAAGAATAAGGTATCACTTTATACTTAGTCACATTGAAAAAAAAAAACTGTGGTATGATATTAGTTCCTAATTATCGGTCAATCTAATAGCGCAGCGCCACAAGCAAATGATCAATTATCTACCACAACATAAACTTTTTCAGAAAAAGAAATGAATACAGAAGTCGTGAAACACAATGGTCAGCAACTATATCACAACATATGATCTTTCATCGTCTAATATTTTTATATTTATAATCGCAAATTAACATGTCGTCATTAATGATTATAAGTACATCCTTTTTGACCAGTATTTTGAGATACATTGTAATTATGTAATGAATAAAAGTTAATATTAGTTGATCCAGTAATGGTGACATTACCGATTCATTTCAGTTTTTTTTTTTATATCTATTCAGTTACTATTCTGTAGTTTAGAGAGGCACACAAAGAAGCACTGATCTCAGAGATGCGAAGAAGATTCTTCCATCCCCTCCATACTATCAGGTGTACGTAATAAAACACAAAAACATTCTGACACGGCAATTGTTTAATGACATCCTTAGTTGATATCAGTGGTTGATATCTATGGCTTTGCATCAATGATAATGATGTACTATTTAGTTAAAAACACGCAATAAATATACATATACTGAAATAAATATTTAAGAAATGGGGGACAAAAGAGATGAGGAAAAGAAGGAAGAGGATGACCGACTAGAATTCGTATTACAGTATTTGATTCGATCTAGTAAATTGAAACAAGACAAATGGATGAAAATGACAGCTAATGAAGATCTCAAAGCAAGTTGATCATCTCGTTTGATAACTGCAATGCATTCCGTATAATACATTGAATAATTTTTTTAACGATACTGCAGGAACTTATCATGAGGTTCTTTAACACTCCAACTGAAAAGATCTTGCTAATGCAAGTTTCATCTTCTGGTGCACTCATTCCATATCTCAGTATCCAACCGGGAAGCAAAATAAAATCAACATATTTCATAAGGAGAAATCCAGTGAAAATTACTGTGAAAAACTACAGAGATGAACTGATCATAGGGGACATGGCACCGAAACCTATTGAAGAACTCGCTGTTTTAGTTGAGGAGGTATATTCGGCAGAATAATTTCAGATAATTGTCAATCAGTCTGTTCCACTATCATGGTAAATCACATTACACCACTCTTCCTACAGGTGTACGTTCCGATATTATCAAATACAAATAACCACACTGGATGGCCGGCCATAGTTGGCGAGGATGTCAAAAAACATGTGTACGATTTACGAAGCTTGATTTGTCAGGTACACATGCATTCAAGATCTTGAAAATTTGGTATTCATAGTGACTCAGGTTATCAATCCTTATTAACAACATGTCTTGTCTCATGACAAATGTTACAGGCTCGTGGTAAAATGACGGGGCAAACGCTTTTACCAATGCCAATGGGAGCGGAAAGAATTTTTGAGGCAGAATGGCTAGTGCAGCAAACTGCTGGTTTACAGGTCGATGTACAATTAAAAAGTGACATAGAAGGCATTGTGATCAAATGGGCAACGCAAATTAATGATATTCTAAGCGAAGAGAGTACTCTTGCTTTTAACAATAATAATCACCCTTTGCCTAGTGCTGGTAATATGCTAATATGCACCTAATGATGCATAGTACAGTAGCGCTCGATAATACTCAGTTATGTGCGTTAATTGAATTTATACGTTTATCACTAGAGATTGAATTCTGGAACTTAAGACTGAAAAACATAGAATCTATTTATGATCAGATGAGAGATCCTCGTGTGAAAAAAATGGCATCTTTACTGGAATTAACTGAGAGCCCTTATTTGCCATGTTTTAAGACATTGTACAAAAATGTTGTGGCTGGTATGAAATGGTTCTTGTTGTATTACTAGAAATAATCATGCTTTTGTTATGTGATGCTTGAAAATTAAATGAATTAGTTTACTTCAATGTTATTTATAAATGATCATTCATCAAGTATTATTCAGGAGGGCTATATTCTTTAACATGATCAAATTTCATAGCTACTCATTTATAACATTTGCTAAGATTATCTTTTTTTGCAACTTATGCAAAGTAAATTATTATCATAATAGTTGATTATTCATTATATAGCTGTCATAGAAGCCCGGGATATTTGTTTATACCTCAAACCGCTGCAGTCTTATTTCGACCAAATCGAGAGCTTAGAATTCAATGACATAGAGCCGAAGCTCAAGCCCATGCTGCATTGTGTATGTTTGACGTGGGCTAACTCTAGATATTATTGTACTACGACTCGTATCATTACACTATTGAGTGAAATTTCAAATCTGCTCATAGCTGGGGTATGTTTGTATCTTTCAAATATGATGTTCCAATTTATAACAAAAATGGTACTACAATTTGTTCATGTATAATTCGTGTATTTGCAGGCAAGTAGATCATTGGATCCTTCGTCGCTTTTTCAAGGAGACATAGATGACAATTTAAAAAAACTGATACTTACGGTTCAAATCATAGAAAATTATGTTGAAATGTTTGAAGCTTTTCGTGAGAAGGTGGAAAGTTATTTCAAGCCCCCAGCTGAACCAATTTTATGGACGTTTCACCAAAGGCTCATTTTTGAGAGATTGTTTGCCTTCAATGCACGACTAAAAGAAATCAAAGTACGTATACATTTCATCATTGGGATGTTTGCTATTGAGAGTATGAGTAAATGAAAAAACGGGAGTTTTTCTCAGTCATTTGTTGTGAGAACAGTCTTAATTAGTAAATTTGTTATCCACTTCTCTCTAGTAAACTGATCCGAGACCGCCTATATCTATTCTCAAGTATATTCATAGCTGCAGCCTTTCTGCTATGGTAATTTGAAAAATAATACTGACTGATGTCTATTTGTATTACTGGTATCATATATTTAGGTCCTGTTTGAAATTGCCCAAGAATACTTGAAACTTGAAAGAGTCGAGATTGCTGGGCTAAAAGGGAAAGTATTGTGCACAAGTGCGTATGACGTCTATGAAGAATTTATGAAGCTATATAATGAATTATCTGGCGTACAGTATGAGATTTTAGTACCCGAAGACCCTGGCTTCACCGATGACATGAGAATATTTCTGAAAAAGGTACATTTCAAGGCTGCGAGATTTCTTCCGATAGATATTCTGAAGAATGTCATTCATGAAAGTAAAGACTTCGATAAAACATCAAAACAGTAAAGCTTGTAAGCATACATTGCTTCATACTTGCAATTTTCCTTCAATCAAGGTGGAAGAATTTGATAGAAGACTAGCTAGTATATTCGATCAGGCATTTCTTGAATGCCATAATGTGGAGAGCATGTTTAAACTGATTTGGATTATGGGACCTATTGCCCTGAGGCCTGTGATTCTTACCCAATTATGGCCAAATTACGAAAGACTGCTGTTTGAAATACATGAGCACATGGATACCGTGAAGGTTTCTGGAACATGCTTATAATCAGTGCTCCACTGTACTTAATGGTCTAAAACAAATGACATGTCTATCATACTTTTGAAGGTATTATTTGACGAAAATTTTGAAAAACGCAAAAATCGTGGCTCCATGACTGTTGATCAATACTTCCCTCCTGTTGCTGGAGCCTTGTGTTTTATGATGAAACTTAGGCACCGAATTGACTCTCCAATAGAAAGTATAAAACTTATTGACCATCCGTTGCTATCCAGCCAAACTACCCGCGAGCTCAAGAGTAAATACGAAGAATTACAAGTAGGGTTGTTAGAGGATTTCTCTACCAAACTCATGCATTGCCCAGCCGGGATTTATTTTTAAGATACATATTGATATTTTATACTCTGTAATAGGCCTTACTAGATGCTATGGATCATAAAATATTTGAAGAATGGGCAATAGCCGTGCCAGAAACTTGTGCCTTGAACTTAGCCAAAACCTTGCT
Organism: Ametastegia equiseti; assembly: GCA_963989295.1. Taxonomy (NCBI): domain Eukaryota; kingdom Metazoa; phylum Arthropoda; class Insecta; order Hymenoptera; family Tenthredinidae; genus Ametastegia; species Ametastegia equiseti. The sequence goes on from OZ022393.1 coordinate 11,653,215, forward strand.
TACCATTCTTGAGGACAAGCTGTTGGAATTGAACTTTTCTCCAGAATTAGTTGCTATATTGAGAGAGACTCGGTATATGATAATCATGCAAAGAGCAGATTTACCCGTTGAGGCCATGGAGTTATTTGCCAGGACTCAATACTTCTTTCAAAGCAATTATAACTTAAATCTTATCATAAACTGGTTAGTCTTGGTATTGGAGCAATTCCCACTAAAAAAATACTTATTTGTATTTTGCCCCGTTCATATTACTGGGATCACTTGCAGGTACAACAGAATAAGAAGTGGTAGCAGCCCCGTCGAATTCGAGCTGATTAGAGAAGAAATTGATAGTATAGATATGTTGATAGACAAAGGCCAACTAAATTATAATTGGAATTCTCTTGGTACATGAATACTTACGCTATAATCGCTACTGAAATTGCTCTGTTGCTAGATACGTTGCAGAAAAAAGCCCAGTACTACAAGCAACATGTTTCACCAAAATGAACATAATCTATAATAGCTATCGCACAAAAGTAATCTAGTGCATTATATATTCTAATAGAGGTTCCAGAATATATTGAAACTTTACTTAACTCTGTGAAGAAGTTGCACACCAGAGTATTCCGAGCTCAAGAAAATGTAGCAAAACTTACAAAGCTGATTTATTCCTGGGCAATGATGCCGGTGTTAGATCGCAAGGATCTGAAGGATGAGAACTTGCTTGCACTAAGCGAACGAGAGGAACGTTTTGAAAAACGATTCACCGACATCTCAACAGCAGCTATAGAAATTGATCGTGTCTTAGAAGAGAATTATTGTTTGCTGTTTGACCTACTGCCAGAATCTGAATATGCTAAAGATGAATTTGAACTTGACAAGGGTATATTTCATCTGTAATATACATATTTTAGATGCAACGCCATAGATATAAATCATTGTTTTAATTGTTGGTGATGATATTGTAGCAAAAGATGACAACAAGGAAGAGAATGGGCCTGACGGCGAACTGGAAGGTGAGGGTGCAAAAGAAGGCGAGGAAACAGAGCAGACTGTAGTAGTTCAAGAGGGAGAACCGGGTAGAGAAAAGTCCCGCAAAAGTATTGCTAAACCTGGGTAAATTTGTAAAAATGAGTATCAGCGTAATCCAACAGAAACCAATCTTGATACTTAAAAATCGTGATGCTTAAAAATTCAAGAGCCTCTGAAAAAAGTACCCAGGAGATTACTAAAGAAGAAACCGACAAGCGAAAGGATAAGGAGCGCAAATCATCACTCTTAGACGATGCAACAAAGGGAGAAATAGTGGGGACTAGAGCTACGTACAAAGACCAGAGTCCAGAAACATGGGCGCCTTATCTTGCCTTCATCGATGACTTAGTATCTAAAGGGCTGATACAGGCTGTATCTACCAGGTATATTTTACTACAAAGAACTGAAGCATATACCGAGTGATTTATGACTCGAGTCCGAATTAAATTAAAACAAATTCCATCTAGCTGTGATGGGAAATTCCGTGATGGCTGTGTACGAATTTGTGTCTTCATTTTAGACCTTGAATATAATCCTTCCTGTAGATTTTCAAGTATCTTCTAATGATAATTCCAGCATATGTTACATACTTGATGAGACAGATCCTGAGGCAAACATCTGGCCTCTGTTTGAAGTACAGCTTCTTCTGCAAGCACCCGATATCACCTTCCAACCGCCACTCGATCTTGAAGATCCGAAAGGCTTCTATGTCTTTTATGAGGAATTGATGTTTGACATGATGAAAATGGGAACATTGATACCTCGTATCGATCCTGAAAAAGCTACAGAGCGTGAACATTACGGGGTGTGTGACACTTGGATAATTAAAATCATAGAGATGTATTTTTGCAAAATTTCTTTCATCTGTATTTAGAAATGGAATTAATATGATAAAGAGATTATATCTATTCCAAGTTTGACATGGCAGAAGAAGAAGGCATAATATTCATGCTGGAGGAAACATGTAATCGTGTGAAATTGGCACTCATTCAAGCTTTGGAGTACACAGTAGTAAGAGATACGTTATAACTTCTTTGTTCACGTTACTGCCAAAGGTTTAACATCATCCGATGTCTGATAGGAATTTGAACCATACTATTGGCTGTGGATGGATGACCGTCAAGAATATTTAGATCTATTTTTACGTTTTTCTCGTAACCTGACTGAGGAGGAAAAGGAAATGGTTTCGCAGGCTCCTGAAAATTTATCTGAATTTATAAAGGAGAGGAAACCAGATTTAAATGATTTCAAGAGAGAAATAGACTACTTTGTGGCACTATATAAAAAATGTGATCTCATCGCAAATGATAAAATATTTTACCGGTGGTTTAGAGTCGACTTGAAACCCTTCAAGCAAGCTTTACTCAACACTATCTGCAAATGGTCCAATTTATTCAAAACATACTTGGTGAATCAAGTGAATAACAAGTGAGTAGAGAATTAAGCTCATAGCGTAACATCCTTCAACTACGATTGCAGCTTTTACCTGAAATATCGAAATTGATAGAATTTTGTTAATTATATCCTAAATTTCTACTTCAAGCTTGTCAGGTTTATCAGAGTTCTTGAATGCAGCCTACACCAGATTTACTCAGCCTGTGTTAGAAGATGATTATGATGACTTATTGCAAACCATTTATTATCTTAAAGAAGTTAGGGAACGGCAGTATGAGATTGATGATATGTTCGTACCTTGCAAGGTATGATATCATACCGCTCTTACTAGTTGTGTTGGTAGCGTCTTGGCGTCAATGTGTACTGTTCTTTGCATTGCTTTTAATAAATATATCAATTACATTCGTGCTTTTACATAAGCTAAGAAAACAGGTTTCATTCTATTTCGATGCATTGTTTATCAGGAAACAATAGATCTTCTAAAACAGTATGAAGTTGAGTTCAGTGATGCTACTTACACCGGGCTCGTGGAGTTACCTGAACTATGGGCCACGATTAAAAAATTGGCTACTCAAGTGAAACAAGTTGTCAGCCCGCTGTTGGCTCATCAAATAGACCTTTTGAAGAAACGTCTGAGCTATTTTGACTTTAGACAGCAAAGATACATGAACAATTTCCACAACAAGGATATATTTAGGTAACAGCTCAATGTAACTTATAATTCACGTTATGCCAATCTTGGAACGATAAGATTTGTTGACTGAAATAAATAATTGTTTAGAGAGTGATGGCAATCTTGGACACACAATTCCAATCATACTTATTATTACAGCTTAGATTCAGAATTGTGAATAATGTTTTATTCACTGTTCTAGTTTCTATTGCCATGATGTATACGAGAAGTTGAATAACATAAATGAAGAAATAATGAATTTGGAAAACGAGTTGAAAACTCTCACCGAAACATCTATAATATTTGAACAAGCAGTTCCAGATTTTAAGCATATAAAACTGGCCAGACGAGAGTTGAAAATGTTGAAGTGTATATGGGATTATATATTCATAATTGGAACCAGCTTAGATGAATGGAAAACTACCATATGGAAAAAAATAGATGTTGAAGGAATGGACCAAGAGTGTAAAAGACTTACAAAAGAATTAAGATGTAAGCATGTACATTTATTCATTATAATCAGAACTACAGAGGTCAAAAAGAGAAAAAAAAAAAATTCCATTTTCAAAATTTCAGTGCTGGATAAGGACATCAGAGCTTGGGAATTGTACTCTTTGATAGAAGCGTCTATCAGAAACATGATGTCCTCATTAAGAGCGGTTTCTGAGCTGCAGAATCCAGCGATAAGAGATAGACATTGGCAACAGCTTATGGCTGAAACAAAGGTAAATCATAATTCTGTTTCAATGTAAATCTATACCTATCATTATCGTTGATGAATGAACGATTTCATTTGCTATTCTGGAACTGTACAGGTGAGATTTACAATGGATGATAGAACGACTCTGGATGACCTATTGAAATTGGAGTTGCATAAATATGAAGAAGAGGTGAAAAATGTCGTTGACAAAGCAGTTAAGGAAATGGCTATGGAGAAGACATTGAAAGAACTACATAATACTTGGGCTGGCCTTGAGTTTGAGAAAGAAATTCACGAGCGAACTAAACTAAATATACTAAAAATTAGCGAAGATACCATAATAATACTCGAAGATAATCAGGTACCAAATTATTTTTCGATACATAAAAATTCTGATTTCCAAAATCTCAGTTCCCTCATCTCGGTGTAGGTTCAACTTCAAAATATGCTTGGGTCTAAATATGTGGGATATTTCTTGGACGAAGTTACTGATTGGCAACACAAATTGAGTAACGCAGATGCTGTGATTAACGTTTGGTTCGAAGTTCAACGCGCATGGATGCATCTAGAGAGCATATTCATTGGATCAGAGGACATCAGAAATCAATTACCGGAAGATTCAAAACGCTTTGAAAAAATTGACAGAGATTTTAAGGTAAATACTTCAGTTACACTGTTTGGAACTACGCTATTCATACTCACGGAACTTATTATTTCAAGTTATAAACCAAGTCAGCTCTTGAAAGTGCTAAGACAGTTTTATTAATCTAAATGTATTTTCTGATCTCCGTCTAGGAACTATTGAGAGATACCTTGTCCGCGATGAACATAGTTCGAGCTACGAACAAGCCAAAACTGTTAGAAAGGTTGGAGGAAATACAAAAGCAATTGAACTTGTGTGAAAAAGCTTTGTCTAACTACTTGGAGACTAAAAGATTAGCTTATCCAAGATTTTATTTTGTTTCACCTGCTGATCTCCTAGACATTCTTAGTAACGGTAAAACTTTTCTCCTAACATATCACGTATAGTTACATTAAACGAGTTCAGCATGCCGTCGTACTGAAAGTTGTTCGTTTATTCGATACAGGAAACAATCCAGAGCTTGTTTGCAGACATTTGACAAAACTTTACGACTCAGTTGCAAAACTGAGATGGAAAACTGACGGTGATAGGTCCGGTAAGATTGCAAATGGTATGTGGGCCAAAGATGGGGAATTCATGGAGATGCACGGGACATGTGATTGTAATGGCAAGGTCATTCATGCTATTCGATACTCTTTCCATGATTTGCTATTCATTAATTCGTGTAACAATTAGTAGTCGAAAAACAAAGTGGCGTTGACCGATATAATGAATTGTACTAGGTGGAAGTATGGTTGAACCGGGTAACAGATGCGATGAGGAAGACGGTGAGATTTCATTTCAGTCAAGCCGTGATTTCGTATGACGAAAAGCCGCGTGAAAGTTGGATATTCGATTACGAAGCGCAGCCCGCTCTTTGCGGTACTCAAATCTGGTGGACAACAGAAGTTAATATGGCTTTTGCCAGACTGGAAGAGGGATTTGAAAATGCTTTGAAAGACTATCAGAAAAAGCAAATTAATCAATTGAGTTTATTAATTTCAATCCTTTGTGGGGACCTCAGTGATAACGATCGTCAAAAGATCATGACTATTTGTACGATAGATGTTCACGCTCGTGATGTCGTTGCTAAGCTGATTTCAATGAAGGCAGAAAGTTCTTCTAGCTTTCAATGGCAATCCCAGCTAAGACATAGGTCAGATATAAATATAGTTATATAGATAAATGAAAGCTAAACTTTTAGGATATCCAATTTTGCTTTTTCATAGATGGGATGACAAGTTAGGAGACTGTTTTGCTAACATATGCGACGCGTGTTTCCAATATGGATATGAATATCTGGGAAATGTTCCACGCCTTGTCATTACGCCGCTCACAGATAGATGTTACATTACATTGACCCAGAGTCTTCATCTGATAATGGGAGGTGCACCAGCTGGCCCAGCAGGAACAGGAAAAACTGAGACTACCAAAGATTTAGGTCGTGCTTTGGGTCAAATGGTGTATGTCTTCAATTGCTCTGAACAAATGGATTACAAGGTAGCTAAAAAAAAAAAAAAAATACGAATGAAGATCTAGCGAGGAAATATTTATAATCATGTATCACAATGCTACATTACACTTTATACACTTCTTTCTCAGTCCTGTGGTAGCATATACAAAGGACTTGCACAGACCGGTGCTTGGGGATGTTTTGATGAGTTTAATAGAATTTCCGTCGAAGTATTATCAGTCGTTGCTGTTCAAGTAAAATCTGTATTGGATGGGATTAAGAACAGAAAAAAAAAATTCTTGTTTTTCGGAGAAGAGCTCAATCTTATAGACACAGTTGGTATGTTTATCACTATGAATCCTGGATATGCTGGTAGAACAGAACTTCCTGAAAATCTGAAAACTTTATTCAGGTGCGACCATTTAACTCTTGTGATATATTTTTTCATTCCTTCTACTACAGTAAAATCATTTACTCCAAGACTGCATATCAGGATTAAAAACTCTTACGGTGAAAAATGAAAGAAAAGTAATGATTCTCTTCCACTCAATCTGACACACTGAAATTGAAATTTACTTTCATTTTTCCTTCTGTAGACCTTGTGCAATGGTGGTTCCGGACTTCGAACTCATTTGTGAAATTATGCTGGTTGCTGAAGGATTCCAGGAGTCAAGACTTTTAGCACGAAAATTCATTACTTTATATACTTTGTGTCGAGAATTATTGTCAAAACAGGACCACTATGACTGGGGATTGCGTGCAATTAAATCAGTTTTAGTTGTGGCTGGAAAATTGAAGCGTGCCGATAGGCTCATGCCAGAGGATCAAGTCCTGATGAGGGCACTGCGTGATTTCAATACTCCGAAAATTGTAACCGATGATGTACCTGTGTTTATGGGTCTTATTGGTGGGTACTTTGTATAATGAACTTTCATTATTAACAGAATAGAAGCATGTTTATCTGATTTTATCTCCCATTCATTACGAGACTATTTACGTATGTTAGAGAATACTGGTTCTTGAGCTTCATATTTTTTTTTCAATTCAGAAAGGCGTTCTTTTGAGCAATAGTAGATTCCAACCAGTGCATAAAAAGTTTAAATTGTATGAGAATTCCTGATTTGTGGCAGGTGACTTGTTTCCGGCGTTAGATGTTCCCAGAAAGAGAGATCCCGAGTTTGAAAAAGCTATCAAAGCTGCTGCGCTGGACCTGAAAATGCAACCTGAAGATGGCTTTGTCTTGAAGGTATATGACTAAGCGGCGAAGCAGTTCAAACCATGTTCTGTCAAGTAGTATATAAGCTACCCTATTCGGAATTTATTGATGAAGTGCAACAAAAAAATTACAATTAATGTAGTATCCTATGGAATTTCAGTAAATTCATAGGAATTTCGAACCGCTGGTTTCATCTAGAAATTTTCAATAGAGTATTGTTTTTATTCTTTAGGTCGTTCAGTTAGAAGAATTGTTCAACGTCCGTCATTCAGTGTTCATAATAGGATTTGCCGGCACGGGAAAAACTCAAGTCTGGAAGACACTGAACAGAACTTATTTCAATCAGAAACGTAGACCACACTACAACGATTTGAACCCAAAAGCTGTTACGAATGACGAACTCTTTGGAATCATTAATCCCGCTACACGAGAGTGGAAAGATGGGTAAACAATAATTACACATTCTGGATTACCTATTGATGATTCATCATTTATTATATCTAAAAACTATTCAGTTCTCATTTACTGCTGTAGGTTGTTTTCTGTTCTCATGCGTGATCAAGCGAACATGGCTGGAGATGGTCCTAAATGGATAGTGTTCGACGGAGACATTGATCCCATGTGGATTGAATCACTAAATACTGTCATGGACGATAATAAAGTACTAACATTAGCGAGTAATGAACGAATCACATTAACCAAACACATGCGACTACTGTTTGAGATCTCAAATTTAAGGTTCGTTGAATTCATTGGTAATCCGAGCTCTTACTGATTTAAACGTGATTTTCATTAGCAATACTTGTGATTTTATTCCTATGTAGAACTGCCACTCCCGCGACAGTGTCTAGAGCTGGAATCTTGTACATAAATCCTCAAGACCTTGGATGGAATCCGTAAGGGTCCTTCAATGATATAACAAAACCATGTTCAAAATGATGCCTGATATGATAATTTGCAAAATTCCACAGTAAAAGTTGATTCAGATGATATGATATAGATATGTAACGAGCTGGATTGAAACACGAGAGAACTCCGAAAGAGCTAACTTAGTGATATTGTTTGATAAATATATTCCGCCCTTGCTGGAAGTGACAAAAATGAAACTAAAGAAGATAACGCCTATACCAGAAATATGTCACTTGGAAATGTTGTGCACTTTACTTGATTGCCTGTTAGTGAAAGAAAATGTTCCGCCTGATTGTCCTAAAGAATGGTAGGCCTTAAGAAATTCATCTTAGTCTGATAGTTAGATATTGTCAACATTTATGATCATGATCTGCCATTCACAGGTATGAAATATACTTCGCTTTTGCGTGCATATGGGCTTTTGGATCAGCAATGTTTCAGGATCAACTAATTGATTGGAGAAATGAATTTAACAAATGGTGGCTCAATGAATTCAAAGCAGTCAAGTTTCCAGCAGGTGGAACAGTTTTTAGTTATTTCATAGAAACAGAAACAAAGAAATTCTTACCATGGAGTGAAAAAGTTGGCCAATTCGAGCTTGACATGGATGTGCCGCTACAGGTATACGTGTATTATTGATTATTCATTTACCTTCTACTATGTTTTACAATATTTTAATACAATTGCAATATTTTGAGCTTTGAATATTCGATTCTTATGTAGAAATACTAATTTTACAGTCTACATTGGTTCCGACGGGAGAAACTGCTCGGCTAAGGTTCTTCATGGACATGCTCATGAAGCAAAGAATCCCTGTGATGTTGGTAGGAAGTGCGGGGTCTGGAAAGAGTGTCATTGTTGCTGATAAATTATCTACGCTGCCTGATAATTACAACGTTGCTAATGTCCCTTTCAACTTTTATACAACGTCAGGTAAGCATAGTACTTATTCTTCAGTGTGAAGAATATCAAAACTGAAAACTATCTGCATCAGCACCTGTTTTTAGATTTTCTCAGCAACACATCCTCTGTATATAAATATTGTATGAAATTTGTAGAAATGTTGCAGAGGATATTAGAAAAACCGTTAGAAAAAAAGACTGGACGTAACTACGGCCCGCCAGGGACTAAACTTTTAGTATACTTTGTCGATGACATGAATATGCCGGAAGTGGATACATATGGAACGGTGCAACCCCATACTCTGATTCGGCAACATATGGACTATTCTCATTGGTAATAAATATCAGTGTTTGATAAATACTCCTCCAAGTCCTACGCAATTACCATTTCTTTGAAACCAGGCATTATAGATGAATTCGTTCATTTAAATTATGTTTTGTTCATGTGTCTGCAGTATCGGTAATCAAAATTATTATCCAATTGTTTAATGTTCTGAATTTAGAATAAAGATTTTATATTGCAGGTATGACCGAGAAAAATTAACACTGAAAGACATTCATAACACTCAATATGTGTCGTGTATGAATCCCACGGCTGGTAGCTTCACTATAGATCCTCGCCTTCAGAGACATTTTGCAGTGTTTGCCGTCAGGTCTGTTACAGTTTCATTAGCTGGACGTTTTGTTTTGATTAAACATATTGCATGTATTGTAAATCGATGATAATTTGACCCTCAATAATGTAAAAATAGTCTCCGAATATGAACATTTTCAGATTTGAGTCTTTTACTACAAATGTCTCTATTCAACAGTTTTCCCGCTCAAGACGCATTGCGGCAGATCTATAGCCAGATTTTATCACAGCATATTGCTAATCCGTTACAAAAATTCAATGCCAGTATTGCTAAAGTCGAAGAAAGCCTGATAGAAGCTGCTCTATATCTCCATAAGAAAGTGTCAACTACTTTTTTGCCTACGGCTATAAGATTTCACTACATCTTCAATCTGCGTGATTTATCTAACATTTTTCAAGTAAGATAATATCACAGGACGTGATTATCTTTGTTGAAATATACCTTTTACATTTTCAATCATTTCCAGGGTATTTTATTTGCCGCTGGCGAAGCGGTACCGTTTTCGAATAGTTTGATAAGGCTGTTTGCACACGAGGCCACTCGAGTGTATTGTGACAAGTTGATTAATTATGAAGACAAGAAATCCTTCGATAGCTTGATCACCGAAGCTCTCAGAAAAAATATTTCGGTAACTTCTATTATCCATTTCTGTACTCGTTTCTCATTGAAATATCTAGTTAGATTAACAGAATATGAGAAGTTTTGTGGTAGGGGATGAACCTATTAATAATGTGTACTACTAAAAATAAATGTACTTCTACAGGAATTGGAAGAATCAACAGTATTCAATCCTCCTGTGATTTATTGTCACTTTGCAGATGGCATTGGAGACCCTAAGTATATGCCAATTAAGGATTGGCCGCAATTGGCAAAGTTATTGGACGAAGCATTAGATAATTACAATGATTTGGTATGGTCACTTCTACAAATCTATTTCCCTATTTCAATTTTGACTATGGATAAAAATCTCTTGTATTTCATACATTATCCTAGATAGCAGCTATGAATTTAGTCATGTTCGAAGATGCGATGTATCATGTATGTCGTATAAATCGAATATTGGAAGCTCCCAGAGGTAACGCATTGCTTGTAGGAGTTGGAGGAAGTGGAAAACAGTCTTTGTCACGTTTATCATCATTCATATCAGGTCTTGAAGTACGTTCATATCATGGAATCATTAGGTGGATATTATATCAGTTATAATCAAGATGAATTAAGGTCAATGCTCAATTATATGAAATATTCACCGTCACTGTTATGCAACTTACAATAATTGGTCGATAGGTATTTCAAGTCCAACTACGAAAAGGGTATTCAATGACTGACTTGAAGGCAGACATAGCTCTATTATACATCAAAGCGGGACTTAAGAATATTGGGATAACATTCTTAATGACAGACTCCCAAGTTGCTCAGGAGAAATTTCTTGTCGTTGTTAATGATATGTTGGCTTCTGGAGAAATATCCGACTTATTTGCAGATGATGAAGTCGATAATATAATAAATGGAATACGCAGCGAAGTTAGTACTTCGAATTTTTATTCATACGCTGAGTTTATCCTACAACTAAACTCCCAGATAGTGAAACTGGAATATTGTAGCACAATGCAATCCGGCTTGTGTTTCATTCAGGTTAAGCAAGCTGGTATTATGGATTCGAGAGAAAACTGCTGGAAGTTTTTCATCAATCGTGTTCGTAGACAACTAAAATGTGTTCTATGCTTCTCGCCGGTGGGAGCTACTTTGCGTCAGAGAGCCAGACAATTCCCTGCTATTGTTAATTGTACTTCAATAAATTGGTTTCAAGATTGGCCTCAGCAGGCTTTAGAATCTGTATCAAGCAGATTCTTACAAGTAGGCAAATTGTTATATCGACATATGTATGTGAGCAATAATCGGAACTAAGATCAAGCAATGTCATACAAATGGCTGCAGTCTTCAAAATAAAGACTTGAATTCGCTGGAATTATCCAACTTACGTTGCACCAGTTAAGTTTATGCTGTTTCATTCTAAGATATATTTATGATTCCAGGAATGTGAAGATCTGCCTCGAAATCTGCGTACACCTGTATCATTGTTTATGTCATTCGTACACACTATCGTGAATGAAACATCTAAAGCGTATCTTCAAAATGAAAAACGCTACAACTATACAACGCCAAAATCATTTCTTGAGCAAATTGCGTTATATTCCAAGTTATTAGCTTCAAAAACCTACGATCTAAATGCTATGATTGTACGATTAGAGAATGGCTTGACCAAATTGGCTAGCTGTGCTCTTCAGGTAAGAGTTAATTCGATGATGTTAATTTATTAGTTTCTTGTGCGCTAATTGACTTTTTATTTTTACATGTATATTTACTTTGTTTTGTCATTATCAATAGGTTGATGATTTGAAACTTGTCTTAGCTGTCCAAGAAGTCGATTTGAAGAAAAAAAATGAAATAGCTGATAAAATCTTAGCCGAAGTACGTGCGGAAAATTCCAAAGCTGAAACAGAGAAGGCGATCGGTATGATAATGCTTTCATTGATGATCTGAGTTTCTGAATTTCAGAAAATGTTTCAATTTTATGATCTTTTTAGTTACAAATCACACATTTTTTGACATAAAGCCTTGTTACAGCTACCGAGGAAGAAGCGAAGGTTGCTGAAATAAAAGTAACTGTAGCTGAAAGACAAAAACGTTGCGATGAAGATTTAGCTAGAGCAGAACCAGCCATCAGGCAGGCCGAAGCAGCTCTCGATACATTGAATAAGGCATGACGATTTTTTAATCATAATAATTCGTTTGCATCCACAAAGTGTCGTATGCATTGCTATGAATCATTTTTCACAAGAGATATAAGATTTTCTATCCCAAGTGACGGATTGATATATCTGACGATAATATTTTTAGAACAACTTGACCGAATTGAAGTCATTTGGTACACCGCCAGATGCGGTAGCAAACGTTGCTCAAGCTGTGCTCGTACTTTTTGCTCCGAAAGGAAATGTACCGAAAGACAGAAGCTGGAAGGCTTGCAAAGTTATGATGGGTGCAGTTGATACATTTTTATCAAATTTACGCTCTTATGACAAGGAAAACATTCCTCCTGATGTCGTTAAGGCCATTCAGCCCTATGTGAACGATAAAGGTATACACAATAATTAAATGGGAACATACTAATCTTTTTGAAATTGCTGAATTTGTTGTCGATTCTATAGATTTTGAGCCCGACTTTATTGCATCTAAATCACAAGCGGCTGCTGGTCTATGTAGTTGGGTAAAAAACATCATGGTTTTTCACTACATTAATGAAAATGTAAAGCCATTGAGAGCTGCATTGGCTCAAGCAAATGCTGAACTCAAAGCTGCGATGGACAAGTTGAATAACTTGAGGAATCGTTTAGCAGTAAGTGTTTCTTTCTAATCAGCTCATTCTAGAACAAACAAGTTGGCGAATTAAATGAATAAAACGGGCAATAAGTTATAAACTAACAAATTTTTTGATGTTTAGTTACCTCCACGCGTACAGTAACTGAACTAGTATTAAACTTCCTAAAGAATAATTTGATTTTGACAAAGCGTGGCATTTCAGGAGTTGCAAAAAATGTTAGATGCTCTTGGTGAGAAGATGAACACAGCTTTAAGCGAGAAGCAGAAATGCCAAGATGAAGCAGATGCGACTGCATTGACAATTGATTTGGCAAATCGATTGGTAAATGGTTTGGCATCTGAGAAAATCCGGTGGGCTGAGACAGTAGACTTGTGAGTATTGTTCAACCTGGATTAGTTTGTACCAAAACTTCGAGACGCAGACTCATAAGTGAATAGCTATACTGAAATATATTTGTACAGTTTGCAGAGCTCAGGGAAAACCATTCCCGGAGACGTGTTGCTCGTCACGGCTTTCATTTCATATGTAGGCTGTTTCACAAGAAAGTATAGAACGGATCTTATCAATAATCAATGGTTGCCATACTTGGATAAACTAGAGGTACTAACTGCAATATTTATTATAAAGATATATTGATCTCTTGTACATAATTTACTTTGAGTAGCCTGCTATTCCACGAACACCAGATCTGGATCCACTTTCTCTATTGACTGACGATGCACAAATTGCGCAATGGAATAATGAAGGTATTTTCACATTTTATCAGCAAACTTTAGAGAGTCAAAAAATACTTTTGTAAAAGTATATAATCTTGATAAAATCTATTCAGCTACTTGCTTTGAGAATCCAGCACGAATTCTATTTCAGGCTTGCCAAGTGATCGTATGTCATCCGAGAATGCTACAATACTAACAAATTCATCGAGATGGCCCTTGATGATCGACCCGCAGTTACAGGGTCTGAAATGGATCAAAACGAAGTATGGAGAAGATCTTAAAGTATTGAGATTGACGCAGAGAAACTACTTGGATCAAATTGAGTGGGCAATTGCATCTGGCCATACAGTCTTGCTGGAAAATATTATGGAAACAGTTGACGCTGTGCTTGATCCATTATTGGGTAGAGTACTGATACGGAAAGGACGGTACGAAATTCTTCAATTGAAGAAGACACTGCATAAGATGAACTTGATGTAGAGATAGGCATGTTGAATATGATCTGAAGAGTGAAGAAAAAATTAATTATTCTTATGCTAGAGCAATCAAAGTTGGAGACAAAGAAGTGGAATACAGTCCGTTATTCCGTCTTATATTGCAAACTAAATTGGCAAATCCGCATTATAAACCAGAAATGCAAGCACAAACTACCTTGATTAACTTCACGGTAACCAGAGATGGATTGGAGGACCAGCTTCTGGGCGAAGTTGTTAAAGCAGAGCGTCCTGATCTTGAAAATACGAAAGCTGAACTGACTAAACAACAGAATACATTTAAAATCACATTAAAGTCTCTTGAAGATGACTTATTACGAAGGTAATGTTTCCGTGGATAGTTAATTATACATTTTTGAATTTCGACTTTGATATAGAAATTTGTTTTTCTCATTAATTAAATCTGATACACTTCATCGGTTCTTGTCTCTAGATTATCGTCGGCAGGGCCAAATGTATTGAGCGATGCAGCGCTTGTTATTAATTTAGAGACGACTAAGAAAACTGCAGCTGAAATAGAAATAAAAGTTGCTGAGGCAAAAGTAACTGCAGTTAAAATTGATGAAGCTCGAGAGTGGTATCGGCCAGCAGCGTCTAGAGCCAGTCTTTTATACTTTATTTTGAATGATTTGAATAAAATCAATATGCTCTATCAATTCTCACTGAAAGCCTTCAGCGTCGTGTTTCAAAATGCGATTAAGTTCGCCGAACCTAGCGAAGTGCTTATGAAACGTGTCAGTTTACTTATAGAAAGCATCACGTATATGGTCTTCATGTATACCAGTCGCGGATTATTTGAAAGCGACAAAATGATATTCCTTTGTCAAATGACTATACAGGTAAATTGCGATTACTTCTGATTTCAGATGGAAAAGATATGAATGTAAACTAATTATGATGACTTATTCAAAACTGTGTTATGTTATTTCAGATATTGCTACAAATGAAAGAAATTCAGCAGGCTGAGTTGGACTTCCTTCTACGATTTCCATTCACACC
This sequence comes from Ametastegia equiseti, assembly GCA_963989295.1. Lineage (NCBI taxonomy): Eukaryota > Metazoa > Arthropoda > Insecta > Hymenoptera > Tenthredinidae > Ametastegia > Ametastegia equiseti. The sequence continues at coordinate 11,668,322 of OZ022393.1, forward strand.
TAATCTAACAAGTCCAGTGGATTTCCTGAACAATACGAGTTGGGGTGCAATAAAATATTTGAGCGGAATGGAAGATTTCAGAAATCTTGATAAAGATATTGAAGGAGCTGCTAAGCGATGGAAAAAATTTGTTGAATCCGAGACTCCGGAAAGAGAAAAATTCCCACAGGAATGGAAGAACAAATCTGCTCTACAGCGACTGTGTATGATGCGATGCTTGAGAATAGACAGAATGACTTACGCCGTGAGGTAAGAATGATTCATTTTTCAATCCGCGTCAAACATTTTCCAGAAAAAATTGCACATGTTCAGTGTTGAGTTGAGGTTTTTTCGAATACAATTATTCTTACAGGTGCTTTGTTGAAGAAAAGCTTGGTCCGAGGTTTGTTGAATCCAGATCCCCACCGTTTGAGAAATCTTACGAAGAAACTAGTGCGATCACGCCAGTTTTCTTCATTCTCTCACCTGGGGTCGATCCGCTTAAGGTACGCTAACATTTGAAATGATTAGATACTCATAGTTAGTAATCAAAATTACTGCTGATCAGTGCATGATTATTTATGTAAAAAGAACCCGCCGCGGGTGAATATTTAGTGTCAAATAGTTTAATGAATATTTCAAACAAATAATTCACACATTTTGCCTCAAAGCAAAATTCAACCGAACCATTTGATGTAGGATGTGGAAAAGTTGGGCAGTAGACTTGGATTTACCTTCGATGGTCGTAACTTCCACAATGTATCATTGGGACAAGGTCAGGAACCTGTCGCAGAGGAAGCTATGGATATGGCAGCCTTGAATGGCCATTGGGTTATCCTGCAGAATGTACATCTAGTCAAGAATTGGCTAGCAAACTTGGAAAAGAAAATGGAGCAACTATCGGAAGATCCAAATCCAGATTATCGCTTGTATATCAGTGCCGAGCCATCGCCGGATCCTCATGCTTGCATTATACCACAGGTAGAGACCGATTCAATGTGATTAGAAGTATTATGAATTGGTTTTGTATGTTTCTAATAATTTTTAGATGCTAAGTGTTGTTGACTCATGTGCTGAAAATTATTTTCCAAATATTTACGTTTTCGTTTTTATGTCAGGGTATATTGGAGTCTGCAATAAAAATTACTAATGAACCACCAACAGGGATGCATGCTAACATTCACAAGGCGCTAGATAATTTCACTCAAGAAACCTTAGACACTTGTAGTAAAGAAAGCGAATTTAAAGCTATCCTATTCGCTTTATGTTATTATCATGCTGTGGTAGCAGAACGACGCAAGTTTGGACCACAGGGATGGAATAGGGTAAATAGAATCTTATGTTTTAGTTCAACGAACAACATATTTTCTACAGGGGCTAATTCAGTCATTGTATCATTCGAATTGAACCAATAGTGGCTCTTAAAAATACTTAAGATGTATTACTGTTATCATCTTTTTCAAAATTTTTGTGGTAATTCTAACTGGATTACTGATTTTTATGATTGCAGTCATATCCTTTCAATGTGGGTGATCTGACGATAAGTATCTCAGTCCTGTTGAATTATTTAGAAAACAACAACAAGGTACCATGGGAAGATCTTCGATATCTATTTGGTGAAATCATGTACGGTGGTCATATCACCGATGATTGGGACAGGAGACTGTGTCGCACCTACTTGCTTGAATATTTACAACCTGAATTAGTAGAAGGAGATCTTTATTTAGCACCTGGCTTTTTAGCTCCACCAAATTCCGACTACAAGACTTACCATCAATACCTGGATGATTATTTACCCCCAGAGAGCCCAATTCTGTATGGCTTACATCCAAATGCTGAAATTGGTTCGTTGTGATTTTTCTGACATTATCCTTCGAGCTTCGGTAGCAACAGCTCTCTTAAACTTCTCTGTTTCTCATGCCGCCTCTTTCATTCAAATGAATATTTTACTTTTCCAGGATTTCTGACTACCACTTCTGAGAGTTTATTTAGAACAGTGTTAGAGATGCAGCCAAGAGATACAGGAGAAGCTACTGGGCCAGGTTTATCACGAGAGGAAAAGGTCAGAGGTATTATAGAGGATTTATTGGATAAGCTACCTGAAGAGTTTAACATCCCCGAGTTGATGAGCAGGGTACGTTTTGTAATAGTTTAAAACTTATTCTCAGGCAAAGTTCATGATTTAATCAAGAATCAGCGGTACTAAATGAAACATACAATATAATTCCAGGTAGAAGATCGTACTCCCTTCATTATAGTCGCATTTCAAGAATGCGAGCGTATGAATATACTTTGCGGGGAGCTGAAGAGATCCCTTCGTGAACTTGAACTTGGTTTGAAGGTAAAAAATAATTCTTACTGCGATAATTCAACATGAACTTTCAAACAAACAAATTCAATTCATTATACCTATGTCAGTTATAGTCCTTTACAAAAAATGTATTACTTGGTATTTTCATTATATTTTTTTATGTAAATTAGGGTGAGCTAACAATCAATAGTGATATGGAAAATCTGCAAAACGATTTATTCATGGACCAAGTTCCACCGTCGTGGACCAAACGTGCCTATCCATCGAGTCTTGGCTTAACAAATTGGTTCTCTGATATGATGAATAGAGTTGGGGAATTGTCAAATTGGACAGCAGACTTTAACGTAATTTTCATTTTGCAATTCATTATGTAAAAAAACATACCTACGTTTCTTGAAAGACAACTCTCGGAAATGTTAACAACTCTTCTAGCTTCCATCTTCAGTTTGGCTAGCAGGATTCTTCAATCCCCAATCATTCCTAACTGCAATTATGCAACAAACTGCTCGCAAGAACGAATGGCCTCTTGATAAAATGTGCCTGCATTGCGAGGTGACAAAGAAACAGAAAGAGGAATTCACGTTAGTTATTTTTTTCTGTTTAGTATATATCAAGCGGCTTCTTACTGAAAGTTGATCGCAGTTTGATGTTAAATTGTATTTCGGATTCACAGAGCTCCGCCACGTGAGGGAGCGTATGTGAATAGTCTCTACATGGAGGGAGCACGATGGGATACTTCTCTTGGTACCATTGCCGAATCTCGCTTGAAAGAACTATTTCCGCAGATGCCAGTTATTTTTATAAAAGCAATTACGCAAGACAAGCAAGAGTTGAAGAACATGTATGAGTGCCCTGTCTACAAGACCAGAGGACGTGGACCTACATATGTATGGACATTCAATTTGAAAAGCAAAGATAAACCTACCAAGTGGACTCTCGCCGGTGTTGCTATAATGCTTCAGATTTAACACTCGAGGCTCACAAACAGTTGTGAATAGAATATGTAAATGATAATTGAAATTCATTGAATACAATATTCATATTCAAAGTTTTCTTACGTGTAACAATACTTAATTTATTATGACTTATAACTATCTACATTTTTTGTATGACCAATATTGTTTGTTCAGATAAAACACCAACTGTACTGATTGCATGCTACTTTAGAGTAGTTGGTAACAAGCTAGACTGCGATGAATTATGGTAACTCTTTAATATTTTCTAACTACACTGTAGCTATAGCGCTATATCCTTGGAATTAGCTGGAAACAGTTGCCTCTATCCATGTACTGAGTTCTGTCAATGAATGGTATGGCACAAGAAGAAGTCAAATATTCCCAGAACCTATTTATTGTGTAGCTGAATGAATCTCGTATTTCTATAAACAATGTACCGAATACCGAATATTGTAATAGTATTCATGATTCTGATCCGCTGTGGTGAATTTGGTAGCATTGAAGATCATGATTCACCACGGAGCATTTTATCTAAGTTCTCACATCGAAGAAGACCTAGGGAATCGAATATCGATGGTTTACACGGAGTTCTGGAAATGGCAGATCTTTCCGGGGACATTCCAAACCCTTGTGAAAATGGAGGAACTTTACTGTATAACATAATGAAGAAAACATACATATGTCGATGCTCTAAAGAGCATGAAGGGCGACATTGTGAGATAAAAACAAGAATCTGTGTCGAGGAAAAAAATGCTTGTGAATTTTACAGAATTCGGTCTATCACGAGCAAATGTCGCCCTGTGCAAGGCAATGGCTTTGTTTGTCACCACTATCCTCCACAATCTCGAAAAAGGTGGTGTAATAGTGCAAATACAAATAACAATCAAACGGTCTGCCCTGAGAGTTGGACTTGTCTCGATCACCTTTTGGGAAAAAATCAGGGGTATCGTTGCTTGCCGCCTGGCCATATGATTCCACCAAGAGTACAAGGACGGAGACAGGCTGGAATACCTGAAGAATGTACTTGCCATAACGGGGGCCATTGTAATAAATATGGAAGATGTGTCTGCTTACCACATTTTACTGGTTTGTAAAACTAAGTAGAGGTTTGTCTTATAAACTTCTGATTTATAGAATCATGAGTGATTTCATCTCATGAGTATCTTGTCCCAGGCCGCTACTGCGAGAGTCAAATAAATTACTGCAAGAGTAATCCGTGTCCATCGAATATCAATTGTGAACCTGTTTTTGGAGGATACAGATGTGATTGTCCTGCATTTCGAGGTGGTCCTAATTGTGCAGAGACCAGATATTTTGTGATATCGACGATGGTCAATCCACGTTTCAATTATCACGCAAGTCAACATGTGTCCGTTCCATCAGCTTGCCTTTTTTATGTGGAAGAAATCGGCATTCTACCAAAAGTTATAATTGACTTTGGCGATGGTAAGATTCCCGTTACCATTCTACCAATTATTACCTGATTCATATTGTCTTGTTTGATCGACTGGACATTGAAATGTGTGGCTAGTCTATCATAAATCTTTTCAAACAGATACTGCATAAAAAATATCTATGTTACTTGATACAAAACTCCATTATAGGAACGAAGGTGACAATGTTCAAAGAAGATTTTCATCCCACGGACAAGTTGAACGATATTCTTATTTCATTTCTGTACCAACCAATTGATAATAAGGGAACTATTTATCTTATCAACTACACACATGCTTACGACACGGAAGGGTTGTATAATATCTCTTTAGCAGCATGGAATATGCAATATTTAGCAATAAGAAGTAACTTTACGGTACTTGTCTCATCGCCTGCAAGTTGTGAAGTTGCAGTCAGATTAACAAACGCAGCTACAACTCCTGACAATGCTACAATATACCAGCGTAGACATTTGATTAATGTACATTCAGTATCAACTGTGACTTGCCCAGGAACACGTTTGAAATATTCATGGGAGTTGTTTCCTGTCCCAAATGTATTTACGGCATATACACCTGAACTCTCAAGGAGGTATAGTGATGTCTTGTTCTTGATAAGTAGAATCAAATATTGAATTTCGGGTAACAAATGTAATTTGTGTCTCAGATCACCACCTGATATATTTACTCGGATTTCGGAGTATCATGTTCCGCCGTATGTTCTACCATTTGGGGATTTCTTGTTACGTTTGACTGTTGAAATGCTAGAGCCAGTCCAGGGTAGAAATAAGAGTGTAATGACTTGGTTCAAAATAGTTAAAGACAAGCTAGTCGCGCATATTTCTGGAGGTATGATGTGCACGTTAGAATATTATGAAACTTCAACAATTTTGTTTGTACGCAATCTAATTATTGAATTGCACAATACAGGCAATATTCAGCAAGTCCACAGATCAGAATTTCTGGCGATTGATGCTACCGAATCATATGATCCAAACTTTCCATTCAGCACGCTACGCTTTGAATGGACATGTTCTGTTGCAAGTTTTCATGATGTAGTTCCTGGATTTTGCGACAATGTGTTGAACGTAATATCAAATGAACCAGTATTGAATGTCGAGCCGAATGTTCTAAAACTGAATGGACTGTATACGTTCACAGTGAAAGTAGAATCGATCGAGCAGGATATATCTCAGCAAAGTGTTCGAGTCCAGGTATCTGATTTTGGAGCAGATCGATACAATCTTCACTGAATCATTGCATTCATATTTGTAAACTACATGTAAAAAGGAACATTTCAAAATCCAGGTTGTTTCTGAGGACACAGAGCTGGTACATATAGAATGCGTGCAAAATTGTCTAGGCAATAAAGTGATCACTACTAGCCCAATGGCTCTGAGAGCTTCATCCCCAAATAATAGTGATAGTATGAAATATGTTTGGGCTTTGTCCTACAACAGTGACATACCGGCTTCAACCGATGCAGGAATTGGATATTATTCAGATGGTAATCATTTTGTGACTAAGCCTGGCATGCTGTTACCCGCGAAAAGTTATCAGGTATTTTTTTCGGGATTTGAATTTATCATGATACTCGAGCTACTGGAATCAATCTAACAACTTCCCAATTTGAGTGATATTTTCAGTGTCTGTGTAATGATACATGACTCCGATAACAGTGATAAACAATCCACAGATTAGCGTGAAAGTACAGAATCAAAATGATACGATGAAACGTATTGGAACAGCTGTAATAGACCTGATGACGTATCCTGCATTGACTGTCGGGTTTTGCATAGTTTATCCCTCACAAGGATATGCTTTGTTAACTATATTCCAAATTAAATGTTTCCGTTTCGTTGCTGATTATTTACCTGTAACTTACGAAGTCTTTCAATATCGTCTACCAAAAGAGGAACCTATAATGATTGGCTTTGGGGTGAGTTTGGTACGAAGTTCCAACTCTTAGTACTTCGATTTTTAGTTGGCAGACTGAAAATATGGGAAATCGGTATACTTTGTGTAACTTATTCTCAAAGTTATCATCGATGAAAAATTCTATCTTCCGTCTCAGACTTTGTCTTGATGAACATGAATAACTAACGATATTGTCTTCCGTTAGGTGTCTCCCGCATTCTCTAACATTACCCTAGCTGCAGGCTTACCAGAAAATGAGTATTCAACAGCATTAAGGGTTTATGCTTCTGATAGCAAAGGCAATTTTGGGTTTTACGAGCAAGACATAACTGTTTATCCTGCTGCTGTGTATACAAACCTGAACGATGAATTAGCCATTGTTAAAGGATTGACATTAGGTATGGAATTTAGATCTACAAACTATTATTTAATTATGTAATGACTTGTATTGGCAGTACTTTTACACCTGAATTATGGAAATTGAATATCTCGATATTTGGTTACTAAGTGAGTATTGCCTGATTTTTCGATGAACGTTTTTGTTATTAGGTTCATCCTCTGCTCTAGTTACCAATCTAGTGAATCAGGAAGTCCAGTCTGTTATTCGAACAATATTGAGTGCAGCATGCTCTGTTCATACGTTTTTTCAGCAGTTGAGGCAAACAGATAGATTTCGGAAGTCTAAGACGTCCACCCGAGGCCTCATTTTTCGTGATCAAATAAATATGATAGTCAATTTCAAAGATACTATGGTAAGCTTGATTGAAGATAATCTTGAAAAATAGATATCCAGATCCAGATGGATGAAAGAATACTAAGAAAACCAGTGAAAGCTGAAGTTCTTGATGAGTATTATGTTGATTTAGGTTGAATATCTATCCCACTGCAAATTACGTAGTCCCATTATAGCAAAGTATTGTAGTTCAACTCTGACATCCATTCTGGAATGCGACTACAATGCAATATCAACAAACGAAACTGGAGTACCATATGCAAATGTGAAAGCTGTCAATGTTCTCGATAATATTGTTGAAATGTTACACAAATTGACACAAAAATCGGAGGATACAACTGTAATTCGAACTGATGTACTAGACATTGGTACCACTATACTAAGCTCCGTCTCTCTTCTATTGAAAAAGCCTAAAGGTACTTCACTTCAAAATTACACATCCGATAGTGTTATGTGTAATCGGATTGTATATTACAACAAAGGCATGATACTTTCATTTCTTCCAATTATAATTAATGAATCAATGTATTTTGGTTTCGTAAGGTCATGGTGGTCAACTGTTGACGTCTCGTCAGCTGAATAACTGGTGGAGAAAAACTGATATCGTAACGAATGAGGGTGCGTTACATTTGGTACGTATATTCAATTTCTGCTTCACGATGAGGGCCAGTTTCATGATTTCAGATATATCAGTTACTTTCCACATCAAGTCGGAATTAATTCTGGTTCTTACGTTTATAAAAAGTATGCAATAGTCAACAAATACAATTTGTTGTGATGTAGGCACAACAAGAAAGTCAGCTAGCTAGGCAAACAGAAGCTGTAATGAACAGCATGAATAATTATGCGTCTCTGTTTGCGCGATACATGGCCCCTCATGAAGATGATTATTTAACCAATCCTACAGAAGACATTTGTATATCTATACAAAAGACTAATCGTGGTATGAAAATTGCCACTTTGCCTTCTTATGTTGAAGTAAATGTGTCTATTCTGTCCGATGATAACAAAGCTATGTATGATCTCCAAGTAATCACTATGAAAAATAATCCTTATTGGTGGGAAAAAAATGCAAAGGATATAAATTTTCCTCTGGTAAGCTAATTAGTTCGTACTGAATCATAATTTTCTGACAATGATGTGATTTACTTTGTTTCAGATAAAAGTAGATGTTTTCACTACAGTTGAAGAGCCACGACGTAGAATAGCAAGGGTTGGAGCATCGAGAAAACATGAAATTAGAAAATCTTTGAATTCAGTTCCTCATGCGGCAGATCTTAAATTTCTTCTGCCTCAAGAGAAGAATCTCAAAAACCAGCAAATTATCAAAGGTCTTCAATCAAATGCATACAATTACGATAATAATGCACTTTCCAAGTTTCAATAGTAGATATGCAACTGATCACATCAAATACTAAATGAATTTGAATCAGGTGAAAATTTGGATCCAATTCAAAACCAGGGTCTGTATTTGCAGATTCTGTGCCTCTAAAACCAACGTGGAATTATACAGATTCAGATATTTCAATTCACAAGTTGGAATTCCGCACGGGAGGCAAAACGTTACTAATATTCGATGATCAGGGAGATGACGTTGTGCTGCGAGTGGTAGTCAAGCAAAATGCAGAACCTGGTCTCAACGATTTCTGGGAAGCAGTAGCTATACCAAAATTTGAGGAAATGAATATAACTAAACGTCAGAGGTGGACTATTTTCCTAGATTCTGATAATGAAACAGAAGAACATGTTTCTTACTATGTTGGCATATTACCCCATCAGGTGATACAAAGAGTTACTCGATACTTATGCATTTTAGTCTCTGAATAATGATTCTACGTGCACAGAATACCAGAAATATATTCTACTATTATATATTCTATTCAGAGATCCTGCATTATATTGCAGTAGAAGATATTTGTGGTCTGCGGTAATTGGAATGTAATCACATTATTATTCCAACATTTGGACAGGCAACCATAAGATCAGTTCTGCATGATATCGACCCTCCAATACCAGACTCTTTTGTGTATAAAGTGCCACCACCTAAGCCGAAGAAGCTGAAAACAAATGATTCGATTGCCTATAGCTTTACGGCCTACAATGCGCAGTGTTTACGTTGGAATAGTTTAAAAAGAAGGTGGGCAAGCCATTGCACAGTACTTAAGGAGGACTTAACAGAAAGCAGCATGTCCTGTCATTGCGATGGACTTAGTACCATTGGAGCTTCCTTCCGCGCTCCCACCAGAGTTGATAGTTCATCGTCCAAACTTTCCCAGTTGATCAAATATATGGACAATTCGCTTGTATTTTGGTGAGTAAGTTTGAGCTAACGCATTATTTATAAAATATACTTCATCTGCCCGACATTCCTCAAATAATTAAACAATTTCTAGTCATCAATTCTAGGGATGAATAATTGTGTTCTGCATGTCTCAGTATGCCACTTATCTATTTATAGGTTTTTGGTTTGGGTGACTCTCTGTTTCTTGGGACTATTTGCATGGGGTGGAATGTGGGATCGGCGAGACAAAAAGCAGGATAGGCTCATAGTTCTGAACGACAATAAAGCAGATGATAAATACTGCTACGTCATTTTAATGCAGACTGGAAGAAATCTGGATCCCTCCACTTCTTCAAAAGTATGATGTAATAATGATTATTCCAATTTCTATTATACACTACCATTGTCATGGACATGGTCATTAATTCTCATTAGGTAGCGATAATTCTGGAGGGCTCCAAAGGCAATAGTCCCGTACATGTTTTACATTCATTAAGGAGAAGAGTTATGCTGAGAGGGACGACAGATTATTTTATCTTACGTACACCACAATCCCTTGGCGACGTATTTTGTCTACACCTGTGGCATAATCACAAGGCACCGAGACATGTCTGGTGCGTTACAAGATACAGTTATGAACATTACTTTTCATTTCTTGGCTGTTGAGTGTTGACTTCAAGAGCATAAAGGTTTATTGTCTACTTCAGGTACATTGAAAGAATCATTGTTCATGATGTTCAAACACATCAAGTCAGTGTGTTTATATTCCAAACGTGGCTTACTCAGCTTCACAAAGATGGTAAAATCTCTTCGTTTCACCATAACAAACTGGAAATTGAGATGAAATCAATTTGCTAAAGATTTGCTGAATCAGTGTACTCATTTTCAGGTCACATGGGTCTTTCTTGCTACAGAATGCTGAATAATGAGATATTATCATGGAAAATGCGTTTTAAAAATTCCGTTACTGATGCAATTGATGCTGGTTACCATTGTTGGTTAGGCATGTGTTCGAGGTAGTAATTTATTCTGTCTTCGATCTGAAAAGATGACTGGTCAACTTTATGTGGCCTTTTCTTGATTTTTTTTACGTTCTGAAAGTAGAGCCCATCTGTCCGTTTTGGGGCATTGAATTCATTGAAACTTCATTAGAAACAATTATTCAATTGTATTTAGGCAACTGCCACGGAATAATACAAGACGTAGACGCGTGGTACTGGCGTATGTTCATGTCTGTATATTGATGGCAGTCATCATTGCATTTTATCCACTGCCTACATACAGTACTGCGACTCAGAAGTGGGATAGAACAGAAAAGTTCGAGTTCGCATGGGAAGAAGTAATCATTGGAATGCTCGCAGCTAGCATAGCATTTTCAGTGAACTACATCTTTTTTTGCATAGCTAAAAATATTGCTCCTGCACAATCATATACCACAGATTACTCTTCCAGGTAGAGTGCTGAATATTATAATTATCAAACTGTGTGTTTCTCTTCGTATTTTGAAGCTGATCAGATATTATATTAAATCGGTAAAATCATCATTGACTAAAATGTTGATAAAAAAAATTTGACAGATTCGTAGAGGAACTTGTCATACCAATGCCAGCTAAGCCTGACATAACAGCACCTGACATGTCATTAGATAAGAAAATATTACTTGCTGATGAAATGCAGGTAACTAATTTTTACACACCAGGAGAAAAGCAAGTAATTGGGAAACGAACAGTACCTCTTCGAGTACCTCAAACTCATAGTCAAAAAACTTTCTATGATGAAGTAAGCATAAAGTATAATTAAACCTAAATAATTAGAGTGATTGCGTGTTCCATTAGATTATTTAATATGTGTTGGAATAATATCTGTAGGTAATCTCTCAAATGGGACCGGTACAAGCGAAACAAAGGATTAGATTGGCCTATATCCTTTCACACGTATTCCTCTACCCTTTTTGGGTATTACTTGGAATTATATTATTGATGGCTTTGCATTTCATTCTGTTTTATGCTACATTCTACGCTTGGACAATGGGATTACGCTATTTGTTTGCCACAGGCATTGGATTTCTTTTCAGTTTTGCAATACTGGAACCTCTAAAGGTCGGTCGAAGAACATATGCATCAGGCAAAAATTTTAACACCTGTCTTTCGGTCTAGTTTCGTACCGAATTAGTGAAAAACCATGAATTGATATCCGCGCTACTACCATATGAACCTTGCCTGTTTTTTAGGTGATGGTTTTTGCCTTATTTACACTGCGAAGACAGAAGGGAACTCTTGTGATCGATGATAGAAGTCGTATCGCATTATATATAACTCGCGATTTGGATACCAATCAATTGAGTGACGAACGAACGGCATCTATATACAAACCTCCAATTCTAGTATGAACGTACTTCTACACGAATCAGTAAATATTACAAATATCTGAAGAATTAATTAGAAAGGGAATAGAGAATATAACATAGTTCAGAGTAGAAAGAAACAGAATATACATAGTGTAAAGATTGAGGAGCATTACGTAAATAAGCAAATCACAAAGTTATTGTTTGACTTGGTATTGTCTCAACAAGTTGTGTTTTAATTAGAATTTCGAATAATAGTAAGTCATTAGAAAATCTAAAGGATAATAATAGGCACGATTAATGTAAGAGTATCCTGTTATTTGATTCTCTACCAATCAATTTGACAAAAAAATGTCCGACTAGCACCGTTTAATATTAAGGGTGTGTACAAATTTGTGTCTGCCTTTATTTGTTGCTTTATAATAGATATATACCAAAACTTCTCCATCAGAAACAATCTCGATTTTCTGCTTTTAATTATCACTTCTCCAAGCCATTTCCGCAATGCACTTGTGCTTTCTCACAGGTCTGATAAATCTGTTCTGGTTCAGACATTTTCAGTAATTAAGCGTGGTTTCATAATAAAAGTGAATGGAAAAATGCGAAGAGCTGGCCGCAGTGGATAATGAACTAACTAAATAGTCCTCGTGGTAATACGGATAATCAATCATGATTTTAACGAACTTTGAGGCAACTTGAAACTTTTGGTAGTGTTTTTATGAGAAATTGTGATTTTGTCTAGTTTGATTTGCGAAAATAGCGAATTTTTTTCTTCTTGAAAACCTACGATTCTTTATGAAAAGTTTGGAATACCATAATAATTCCTAAAAAGTCATAGAAGCAAAAATGTTCACAAGGGATACCGATAGATGTACACAACTTTGCTTCGCACCCAAGAGCAAATTGCTAAGAATGTCGATATTATAATCCATAATTTGTGATTCGTTTATTCCGATATTATTCCTGTTAAAAACGGCGATAGCAATAATTGGAAAGAAAAAATAAATACCAGTTCAGAAAGATTCAGAAAACTGATTAACAAGCCTATCTCTATCCGGTTTTTAGATCAGATATTAACTGGATCTTTATAGTAGCACATATCCGCGGTTCATCAGCTTTTATCGACTCTTCACATCAGGGATAATACATATTTGTGCCAAAATTAATGTCAATTTGTGTGTTAAGACCGAGTGAGAGAGATTTCATGAATAATTTATATTGGTGAAAGGCTTCTCAATCATCATGTCAATACTGGATGTGTATGTTTGTACATACGTGGGGCCATTACGCATGTTGATCAAGGGAAAAGTGAGAGAGTCATTATCTTATAGATGATCCCTGGCGAAAGGTTTGTGCAATTTCATGTAATACTTGAAGATTCGTTGTACCGTATCTCTTCCTATGCAGTTATTAAATTATTTATTACAGGTACTTATACGCGGGTATCGCGAGTCGCACACAGTTTTAAACAATCGAGTCACTATATCGCTTTCGATGCTGGCAAGTTAGCTGCCGTCGAAAATCTCTAATGCTATGAATTTTCTATATCTCGTACCTATATACCCTCACCGGATCGCGGGTCACAAATTTTCTCTATCTTAGCTATAAAGAGGGAGGATAAAGATAGCGCGCATTTTTCCACGCCATTGTATCAGCCGTATATGCGACCTATAGAAATTTATATCAAGGGATGTCGAATGTTAAAGAAGATATCGTTGCTCAATATACTCACGATATTCTATATTTTATCTTTTATACAGGGCGTAAGTTTGAACGTGATATTGCAACTAGTAATTTCTATAATCATTTTCTTACAAGAATTGGAATGAATTCCCCTTCCAGTCTTAATTACAATCTTGTAGTTTACGTAAGTAGAACGCTCAATAGTTTCGCTGAATTTTTACTTTGATTTTGTTTTTGGTTTATTTCTTTCTGCACAGAACTGTTTAGTGCCAGACTACGTATTCATTTCATAACGAACCTCGGCTTCAGTAATCTGGGAATTTCTAGGACGCTTATAAAGTGAGGGGGGAGACACAGATTAAAGAATCTTCAAAGTTGGGAAGTTCCAATTGAATGTTTAAATGGGAATTGAACATCAAAGCGTTTTCGTCTACTCACCTTCCCCTCACTGCCCCCACGAATATCTACGGTTTCCTGTTTCCGAAATCTTTTTACAAATGAAAATTCCGCTTTGACATATAGAGAGGATTTTCGAATTAATTAGAAACACATAGGTATGTGATATACGAGCGCGGACTTGGAACACGAAAACCTTGACCATTTTCTGCCTGAGCCTAACGCAGAATATGAAGAGATCGATAAATGTATCAAGAATTAACTCAACGTTTTATACTTTCAAAATGATATCCTTCGTCGACGGATTCCAATTCATATACCCGTCAGTCAGTTGTAGGTACTCGAACGTGATACTTAATACCCGCCCAACGTACAGCGGTATTATCCGAGTATAAAACACATCGGGCTGGGGTTGGTTTTCCATTTTTTGAACTACGAAGAAAAAAGAAAAAAAAATTCAATCATGCGGGGGTTGAAGATCAGCTCAGTCCAGGGCGTAAAGTCAGCAGATACATCCCCTCCACGTGCCGAGCTTATTTGAAAAGGCTAATCATCTTTCACCTCAAATCTTTCCAAACGTAATTACGTGAGCAAATATTTGTCCGTACATATACATACAAGCGAGGATATACGTAACGTTGTTTGAACAGACAGGCAACGAATAGAAAACTCACAAAAGAAAGTGTATATACAGTCATATTCTGTCAGGGTACAAGTTTCGAGCGTTATTACGAAAGAGGTCTGTAATTTAACGAGTTTTTCCGTAGAGCGAATTAGTATTTGCATAATCTCATGCACTCGGTTTAAGTACCACTGAATGCAAATGCAGCTCCGTAGTTGGAAAAAAAAAGGTTCATCCCTGGAAGTACCTTACTGTTTTCTACTGCTCTTCAAATGGGCAGCGCGAGAAATCAACGGGGACGAGATGATGAGGCCAGGGAATGAAGGAAACTGTCGGAGTTTGGCAATTCTTCTATTAAGCTCAAGAACGGTTTCAAGGTTCAATTCACTCAAGTACATCGATAAGATCTTGGAAACTGAAAATTTCTTTGGCCTTGCTTTAAGCTACTGGGCTCCACAAAGGAAGAAGAGAAAGACGGAAAAATTAGGGTACATTTTTCCTCCTTTGCAAATTTCATCAAGTCCTTATGGCAGGAGGTAGAAATTTCATTTGACTACGTGCCGTGGTGCATACATGGCATCTTACTAGGTCTTCACGCCAGGTGAAATCAATGTTTTAACAAGAACAGCTGTGTCTTGAGAGGGAGGCTGGAATAATTCTATCGTAAAAATGTATTGGCGGTGGTTCAGCGTGTAAACTTCCCAATCCTCGACTCGGAAATATCTCCAATTCATATGTAGAACATATAATTCGGGTACCCTTCAGGCTTAGCGTTTTGGTGAAACCCAAGCTAAAGCCTCAAAAATTATACGTGACGAAGCTTCGATCGAACTAATTACTGTCCACCGTACACATCGCCGTTTTTAAAAAGCCAATGAGCGAACCGATTCTGAAAAGCGTTCGATTTCTTTTGAACTCTTTGCCAACCAATTAGTTGGTTGATGGTTTCGACACACGACGCCACTTCGGCAAAGAGTCTGTCTCTCTTAATTCGCCTTTAAAACCCGCGGTATTTCACCTTTAATTCTATAGCATAGAAAAATACGAAGATAAAAACAGTACGAAGATAGAAAAAGCGATGCAGAGGCCACGTCGGCGGAAGGGATGGATTTTTTTTTTCCCCTTGTAAAATCCATGCCTATATTTGCGTCTACGTTTCAATGAAATTTGGATTTATCGCGTGTTGTCTTTCGCGAATGTCAACCGTGCCGGAGATACGCTTTTCCGCACCCCCGTCTTTGACTCATTGGAATTCTATCCAGGTGGGTCGCGATTCGCGAGCAGGGCTGAGTTGGCGCTGAAGTGGCGTTGTATATATGCGACCTCACGCCAACGTCGTCCAAGCATTTTTGTGATTTTACGTGGAAAATAACCCACGAGTTGAAAGCCGTGCCTGGAATCTGCCAGCTGAAGATACCCTTTCGGTTGGGAATTTCTGCTTTCTGTTTCGAGTTTGTGCCACGATCAAAATATAGCCTGGCTCAATTTTTTCCTTACATTATATTTCTCTCTCGTCTCATTTTCTCTTTTCCCGTATTCCTGTTGCTTCTTGTACCTTAAGAGTTCGATCGGTTATTGTCAATGAGTACCCCCTTCAATCCTCTTGGACAAGAGGCCGTCGAGAAACGACTCACAGCTCGAGTTTTATGAATTTTATCAATACCTTTTCATTACGGTGAACGCGAAAGAGGCGATGCGGAGGTCTTTAAAGTATTCCGAACACCTCTCAGTACTCTTGAAGTGTATCTATTGAAAGGTACTCAGAGTTTCCCTTTAGACTTCATCCAGGGGACTATTTTTCACAGTGTCGTTAATACCCTACAGCCTTACGAACCGTTCATAAGGTATACACACCGAGAGAAAAATGTCAGGATGTATAATTTCCGAGGACTTTACTTCTCCTCTTTCCTTTGAATTTTCTATAAACTTTCCAGGCGGAAACTGAACGGTGCTCTCTTGGAGAGTCATTCTAACTGCGAGGCTTCATGTTTTGCTGTATTTTACGTGTGTTTCATAACGATAAAAAAACTGACGAGAACTTAATTAGTATACTTTGCTGTACGTATTGCATTTATATCAGAAAACTTGCCACCATATCAATACGTCTCGTAAATCGATGCCAATTAGCAATAAATGTTAAAGAAGCTGTATTTCGTAAGCGTTTACTTAATCAGTCAATACGGTCTATGTGTTCTGGAATTTGGAAAGTTTCGACCAATTGTGGGAATTGACGAGTAACTTAGATTGTCTCAGATTGTCTCGGTTCATCATAGTACGCGATTACGAAGTTTGGCGAGGAAATTAAGCTCAGCCTTATAGCCTCAACCTCAGTTTGAAACTCTCTGTCAGCCGGGCTACGATCCACTTTCGACCAGTACATCTCGCGACGTTGGTAATTATTTCCCGATAAACTGTATCGTCTTCTGTATTGATCAGTCGGATGAAACTAGTAAAGGGTATTCGATTTTTTTACCCCGTAATTTTTCATTCGGAATAATGTTGAAAGATGAAAAAAATTAATAAAATAAATCAAATCAAATTTGAAAAAGTGAGAATTCTTCCTTCCTTTGTGTAATTTGTTTAGAAAAATCCCCGCACTTATCAATTCCTCAGAACATCGGCTGCATTGTTTTCTTGACTCATTCACTGATGGACTATCAAATTTCTACGGTGTTTAACGATTGGGTAATTGAAGTAGCTGCATTGAGCATTATTCCGATTTCCAGTTCGCGAGGATTGTTTCTTGTGGGTTATCGAGTTATATTATGTTGAGAAGAGAGAAGATTTTTCCTTTTTTTCCTGTTTGTTGTCAGGTGAACAATTAGTGTGAACCTATACAAGCTTCAGCCTTTTTCCTTTTCAACTTGGGACGATGTATAGCTGTAGTTGATGACGTCGGGGGCTCGACTTGGAAAAATTGATCACTTTGTCACAACGACCCTTCAATTCTATCCTATCTTCCCGCTACAGACCTTCAATTCCAGACTACATAGGTATACATACATATATCTATGAATATAACTTCCTCATGTCTGAGCGCAGAAGTGCCCTTAAAGTGTGGCCGGTTTTACTACACTGTTCTTCTTTTTCCACATTTGTTACGGCGTTGTGTTTACCGCTTACCTGTATATCAATTTTATCACTCGGCGAAGCATAAGTACTCAGTTTTTTTTTTATTCATATTTCAAGCGACGGATGAATTGAAATAGATCTTGAAATTGAAAGTCGAATTCTTCTGTCGAATTGAACGGAAACGAGAGGCAAAGAAGGCCTTGGATATTTTCAGAACACAACCTCTTCACCATTCATCGGTTCAAAATTTCCAAAATTACAAAATTTTACACAGCTTGACACTAGAACGTTTTATTTTTTCGAAAAACGTAACGAAAGTACACATACCAATCTCTTCCATATTTTCTTGGTCGAAATTTTCTTCCATCGTCAACAGCTATTCACAAGAGTTCTTCGTTCATCATGACGGAATGTGGCTGCTGTCCAAAATGCATCCATCCAATTTGTCCCCCTAAAGCAGCCCAGCCACCGTACGATGAGGTTTCCCACGAGATAGGCAACAACGTGATAAGTATTAAGGTGGCCAAGAACCTAGGCCACATTCAACCTCCTGAAGGGCAAGGGCAAGGCCAGGGTATTCCGCAGTTTGATGTCTCCTGTACCGATTCCAGTGGTGAGATTAGAATTCGGACTAAAAAGAAGTTCTCCCATTTCCTTGGCAATTTTTATCGTTTAGTTTGTGCTTTAATATTAAACAAAGTGAACGGGCAATGAACATGAAGATTTAGTTGCGTTTGAGTAGTGCTTCTGAAAAAGCTGGACTTTTCCTAGGCTCGTAATTGAGGCTTACCGCTTTCGCCCCGGTTGACGGAAAGACGAAGGTTAGAGGGTGATAAATCGGGTACCCACGATCACTTTTATGTGCCGCTTTCGCCACTGCAAAGGAACTTAGTCTCACCGCTCGTAAACGTTGGGGAGGAAAAATCGTTCCTTCTTAATCATTGCTTTGTTCGTGCGATATCTTTGAAATCCAATCTTTCTGCCTCAGCTTTCTGCATCTTTTGTTGTACTGATCAATGAGATCTATAGACGCTGTTAACTCCGATCTGTGAATCATTCCTTAATTATACCTCATTCCCATATCGCGTGTTCAGGAAAAAAGTGCAGGGATGGATGTGTCAAGGTAAACGTGATTCCGAATAAACTTCCACCGGCTAAGAAACCGGACGAAGAAATGTTTTTGCTAAGATCCACCCGACAGTATATCAACGCAGATGACATGAAAAACAGTTTAGAGATCGAGTTCAAGACGCCCAGAAATTATATTCCCTGGCCAGATCCAGGCCCCACGCCACCCATCATCACAGTTTTACAAAAAAAGAGATCCGGGGCTGCTAAAAAGGGTAAAAAAGGAAAAAAAGGGAAAAAGTGAGTAATACTACGAAGCGATGGAAATGTTCAAATCAACGGTCAAATATTGACCATATTATACAAAGGTGAGATAATTTGAAAAAAATATAAAAATTTTACACATGATGCGTTTCCTCTACATGCGATCGTCTGTTTATTTGGGAATTGATCGATTAGTTAAAAGTGGCCATTCATAATATTTGAGTTTGCCTCTCGCAGTCGGTACATGTGGAAGATAATTTTACGTGTGAATTGATTTGTATCTGCAAAACGCTACTGCCGTTTGCAGTTTCCAGTTACCTAGAATTTTTTTTCTTTCGTTACGTACGAATTTCTTGTTACTGTGCATCTTCAAGACCAATATAAAAGAAAGTAAGAAGAAGAACAACGACAATAAGAAGATGATGAGGATAGGATGATTATTATCCTTGCTACTTCAGTTTGCACCATATAAATTCACGCTGCTGCTTATAGTCTAACTGTTTCTTGAGATGGTAAAAACCTTACGCGACTCAAGAATCGCGTGACAATGATAATAACAATTACTGTGTGGACGTTGACGCTGCGGTGGTGTAAAATAAAGTAACTTATGGAATACGGCAGGGCTCACGCAAGCTTAGAGAAGTTTCAACGAGCGCGTATTTGTCTTGAAGACACCTTGATTTATGCTAGGAAAACCCGAGACAACGGTCTGGGGTATAGGTATAATGGGGTACCTGAAATGTTAAATTAGCGCGACCACGATAATGATTCACAATAAGAGCTACTTGAGGAATTAGAGAAAAAGGAAGAATCTGCGGCGCTGCTATATATGCGTAGACTTTATGCCTCGACAATACTCTGAGGGGAGAAAAAAAGGAAATGAAAAAAATTAGCCAGAGATGCAGAGGTAGAGTGAAAAAGGGGAAAAGAAAAGTGAAAAAAAAAAAAAAAACAGAAAAGAAAAAAGGAAAGTAAGTTTCTCTCAGTGGCGACGCGCGTTAACAACGGGTAAAAAAGTTTTTGATGTTGAGTCGTATAAGAAATTTCAGACGGTATATTTATTGTCCAAGACATGAAATTTTTATTTTTTTTATTCTCACTTCGCGGAAGTACCTACGCAGTGCACCTTGTATATTGCCTTGGATAAGTGGTTTCGAACAATTGGATCGTGTTACGAGCCGTAAATACTTCCCCATGGTAAAGATGAAACGAAAAAGACGAATAAAAAAATAGCCTGAGTTTTTGATCCATGATATATTAATATTCAATATATGCGTGATCTTCGGAGATAGGTATATCTCTAGAGTTTCGCAACTCAAGTGATTCTCAAGTGTTCGTCCTTTTTTCTTGTCACGTTCAAGTACCACATTTTCATATTCAAACGATCCTGCACGCGGGTGTATAAATGCGGCGAAACCATCATCAATTCTAGTAAATAGTGGGAGGAATTTTATCACCGTTATTGTATCAGCTATTGCTTATTTTATTCAATCGATTCTCGCCGATAGGAAGCAATCATTTGGCAGGAATGCGGAATCGTATTTTCAAGTGCGAGTATTTATTATCCACATATTATATCGCGTGAGCCGAAGTTATACGCAAATATTGCGGGTTTGAGACAGGAAAATTTTTGAGGTAGAAGAAAAAAAAGTTATAGAAAAATTGAATATAGGCGCAGTCGGCAATAAACGGAGTATCTCCGCACACTACATTCCGTTCGACTGTAACTCGCAGAGATGGTATTTCGCCAATAAAATAAGAATGGGGGACAAAAAAATATATCAAAGATATACGTATACGATGGCGCAGACGCGGCTATACAGTCGAGTATATCCTTGATCTTTTTGAGGATCTATATATTTTACCGCGTTTGGTTACCAATACTTGATTCTTCCACGAAAGCGCTCTTATGGGTTCGTATAAAAAGATTATATATGCATAGATTCCAAAGTTGGCATGCTTTCAACTCTTCCAGTGAAAATTTATTACGTCTATAAAGTAACGTACCGAAGTGAGAATTATTCCAACAAAAAACTGACACTCCCGCGTAACGTGCAAAAAAAGGGTTGAGCATATACATGTACACCCTTGCCAGTGGAACGAATTAAATTTCCACAAAACGCCCAAAAATATCGACAAAAAAGGTACAAATAAAAGAAGAAATAAAATGATGATAATAATAATACTAATAATGAAAATTCGTAATTCCTTACCTGGAACAGTTTTTCCCAACTCATGTTACCATTCGATATGGTTATAATAAATACAGTAGTGTTACATCTACAACAGCATAAGTAATTCGATAAAAAAATCGAATTCTCGATCAAATCGAATATAGCCAATGAGAATCGGAAGGACAGACAAATCAGTGATTCAATGACGCATAATTGATCAGAAGGTAAGCCATTCACAAAGTGGTCGATGTAAATAATCCAGGAGGAACGAAATGTCGCTCTTTATACGAAATAAGAGCTCGATATAGGAGGTAGACGAATAGCGTAGGTCGAAACACTTCCACTGTGTGGACTCGCGTGTTTACTTAGATGCTCATAAAACGTCGGTGGTATATTTTTCTAGGAGGTAAATAAGGGCGGTTTGATCTGGCTGGGAGCTTCGCCAAGCGAGGGAAAAATCTGGATCGGTGAAGGAGGTAGGAATGGTATGCGGAAAGGAGCGTTTGAGGAAAAGAACGAGAGGAGAAAGAGCACGGAAAGGAGGCGAAAAGAACGTGGAAGGAAAAAATAAAATAAAATAAAATAGAATAAAAAAAGGAACAGTTCAGTTCAGAGTTTACCATACGTACATACCTGGGTACAATATAGAGACGGTGCGGTGCAGAAGGGAGTTCCGTGGTCCCGCTTTGAGCCATTGAAGTCAAGAAAACAGCACCGGGAATGGAACACAGAACAGAGACCGAGATGAGGGAGGTAAATTGAATCGATCCTCCGGGGAAGCGTTACAAACACTTCCTTCTGTTTCTTCCTTCACCAGAGGAAATTCGCTGAGTTTAAAAAGCCAGTTGCAGGTCTGGCGGATGCTGGTATAACTGGCATTCGCGCGAGACAACAATACGCGAAAGGTGTGAATATGAAGCATGAAGTTTTCCACGACTGGCTGCGTCGAGACATTTCCTTTATTGATTGCGGTTAATTAGCCAGTCCGCCAGTTAGACAATAACATCAAAAACACGACAACGTCTCGATGAAAGTGACTGGAAATTCATTTGCTTTGCAATAGGAGGTAGCACTTTGTTTACACTGGCTTCTTCATGCTCGATTAATGGCGTTCTCATCCCCTTCAGCCACCACCCTTATTCTCTCCTTCCAATCCCTCGGTATCATGTATTTCTGTTCCCGAGGCACGGGGATACTGAGAGATCGTGATCGAACCATGTCGATTGAGGGATGCTTGGCTTTCCGAATTGAAACGTCGAATTCTTCGAATTGGACGAATCGCTGAAACATTGCCGAAACAATGACTGAGCCCTTCGCTCCTTCCTGCTTCTCAGCTCTTCTGCAAGCATAGATCACTCCGTGCTTCGTGTCTCTCTTTCTACGAGTTGTTTACCGTCGCACATCCATCGCCAAAGGCTTCCGCAGAGAAAGGAGGTAAAGGCAAAGACCGAGACAAAGGCACGGAAACCGAGGTCCAATTCGAAACCACGAACTTGTTACACCGATCAGAAAGTCATGATTTCATATGAAACTCTATACGAGGGTCCAGATGAATTCTGGAAAGCTTTCTGTTTGACGTATTATAAGAATACCAAAAATGACTAATACGTGTAGATAAAAAAAAAAAACAAAAAAAAAAAAACGGGTGATCTACGAAACGCCGTGATGATCTATAGAACAGTTTACCCACCAAGAATGAATTTCTTTGAACTTTCTGCCGTCTTCAAATCCGCGCTTTTCTTCGGAGCTTGAATTGTTACCGTAAAGACTTTGAGCAAACGTTTTGTGCTCGGTTACCAATGGTATGGTTCGAATGTATACGGTATACCTAGCTTTGTGGGCGATGCCAGGTAATTCCCTCTACTAAATGCTATTTAGAAGGAATTTATGGTTTCATTTAATTTCAGTATATAGCCTAACGCTCGCAGCTTAACGGCGGGTTTACGGAAGCGACAGACTCGGTAGCAAAGGGTAAAGCGGAAAGTGAAAAGCGTCTATTAGATCGAATGGCAATCGACTCGTCTCTGTATACTGCGATCATATCTTACTCGACAATTGCCAAAGAGTTTATCGGGGTACTTGAAAATTACAAGGCCCAGGATTATTATTCAACTCTCAGATCATCTCCAGGGGTTAAATTTCCGGACGTCCGCGATCCTTAAGTAGGATTTCACGTGTCTCTTGGGTCTTATTATGCCAGAGATGTGCAGTTCTTGAAGGATCTTCATTGTCTAGCAAACATGGCCTACTTACTTAGATTGTTTAGATTCTAACAATACAAGGAAACTTGCAGCCGTGCGATCCTTGCGGTCAACAAATTCTATTCTTCATAATCGAGTTATATGAAGTACTAAATTCTCTTTACCTGAGACCGTTAAAGGTACTTTGTGCTCTGGGATGGCCAGCGTAGATTGAAAATATTACCGCAGGAAGCCCCCCCAACTTCACCGAGACTCTACAATTCTGTAGAGAGCAGACTCTATTCTTCGTGAACTTTATTCTCGCCTTTTATCCGTATCTATATTACGTGTTTCTTCCCACACGTCCAATAATTGTGTTGATATTTATATACGTATGCTTCCCATGTACTTGCATGCATGCTATTTGAATTTCATGAATCAGTTCATTCAGGATAAAATCCGCTTTGGTTCTACTCGATGCACATTATACAATACGTGTATTTCGCATTACCAATACCATTCAAACCAACAGTGCATATCTTTTCGGCTGATTTATAATTAACATGAATTGTGTAAAAGGATTTGCTATTCGAACATGGATATAGTCTCATTTCGGTTAACATATCGATCATGTACCTATCAGAAGTAAAAAATTCTGACTGTACGAGAATCGATAACGTTTTGATATCTCTGTGAATACTGCGAAATTCTATAAGCTGAAATAAATGAGGCAGGAATCGTGATTACCAACTTCCATTGGTAAGCGTTCGCGTCGCTGGATTGTAAAAAGGTATTAATTTCATCCCGATGCAAATGCCTATTGTCAATTAAAACTAATCCTTCCTGCAAAAACTCCATACGCATATCATACGTACCTATGAGACTGAAGTATATTATTTCCATTTCTCGAACGTGGGGCACATTATTTAGCAGATATTTCGCCGGGTTAGAAATGTGTCAGACGATACTGACGAAGCCATCGTCTTTATTATCAAGGCATGTAATAACCTCAACGATGACAAATGGTCAAATTGGAATGTCCCTCACATGACTATTACTACATTATAAAGATAAGCAGGACGTTTGTAAATTTGTATAGTGGAAGATACATGCATATAAATGTATTCAAGCTGCGGAGTATGAATTTTGTATAGCTTATTTGTCGTTAATTGGTAGGTGTGGCTGGTTCAAACTCGTACACCGTATACTTCGGATCAAAGGACGAAGCAATTTCTTCGTCACTGTCCCCGTCAGAGTCCTCACCCGGTGATTCGTCCTTTTCACGCTTTGACGCTTTGTAGTTTTTGCATTTTTCGAAGGTGCATTTTGCTGCAACAAATTTATTATCCGTTCACAATCTATCAACTACGATTTTCTAAACCCTCAGTCTACTCTGAATCAATGCAAAGTAAAGATTCCTAAAAATAACCTGACCCAATCCGATCTGTGCAAACCGAAGAATGACAAATTTCAATGGTACCGACCAGATCCTAGAACCGAATAATTGGCTCACTACGAACCAATTATTGATGAAGCGAAATCATCTTCAAAGTTGAGCAATCTCGTGCACTTGAGCACCATAATTGGGAATAAATGAACTCGGCCCCGTAGTTACTCGGTACCGTGAAAGTCCTTCAATTTTGAACTCACGCAAGCTGGAGGAATATTCCTCAATTTCGCTCGGGAATACAAAGGTCTCTTGTTGGGGTTCCTCCTGACGTGGAGTGCATGGTAAGGGAAAAGTTTCACCCCCTGAGCCCAGAGCAGATGTTGACCCAGTGTGTTGAGGTACTTGGTAAGTGAGGAGCGGGATGGTGCCAATTAAAATGTCCATTCTGACCTTGAGGTTTTTGTTATACCATCCTTCAACCCTAGCCTCGACCTAAGAGAAAATTAATTGCTTCGGACCTCCATCTGTCAGTTATTTTTTAACTTCATCCATCAGCTAGACTCTGTGTCGAAAAATCTTTCATTCCGGGATGGGCCACGAAACGAAAGCGTTTTCTTAGCATATGGTTATCAAATACTATCTTACGAAAGTTCGACCCAAACCTTTAGTTTATAGTCGATATCTATGATCCTGCAGAAGCGTAGGCCCGAAGGTGGGAGCGAGGGTAACTTCAGGTTGATCAAAACCAGGTCTTGACCCTCATCGACGTTTACCTCGAAATCTTCTATCACCTCCTTTCGCGTTCGGGAGTCTCCCGAAGCATAAAACGTAACCAACTGAAAATATTCACATAAGATGTGTAGATTTAATTGATTTTTAAATGATTTTATAATATTTTTGAAATCTGGAGATTTGTATATCACATAAAATATCATGCCCGCTTTTGGCGGAGGAGTATTTTTATCACGTTCGCTGATTAACAGAGAATTAGAATAATTCTTTGTCCGGAAGTGAGACATCTTTTCTTGAGAACTGATATGATTATGAATCATTAGTTGATTGACATTTATAGCTACCATAAAGTAAAGTCTGTTGATTTTTTAACGATGGTATCAATGTTGTTCTTGGCAGAACTTCTTCGAGAGTGGAGAACACTTTTGTGTGAGTTTCAATTCCGTCGATGTTTTACATTAACCTACAGCAGCGTTAAACTTGTAATTAATTCAACGCTAACTCACCTTTTTCATAACTACCCTTAATTTCTCAACGTCTACGCCCGACATATTTCTGAGCTTTGCTTTAATTGGTATATTTTGTCCTGGTACGTAGCCTCGGACTGGAATTGAGACGGCCATATGCAGGGGATCCGAATGCCCCCAAAATGTTTTTTGATTTTCCTCGTGTATCGGTTCCTGGATGAAAAATCAAAGGAAGCAATCAGCAGACAGTATTTTGACGTAATTTTGAGGGTATCGAAATAATTAAAGTATTATTATTATTTCACCGATGAACGTGGTTCACGGTTGAGATCGAGGATAGGAACAACGGCGAACATGGTTTTGACAACATGGTCAAATTTCCATGGTCGATCGATGACTGCCTTGATGGTGTAACGAACACGACCGTACAAGCTTTCAAAGCTGCAGGGAATTTCCGCCGGCAGCATCCAGGAAAATGGATACACGTGACTCCCTTCCGGGATTTCAAATTCGTTTTCCCCATCTGAAAGGACAGAGTAAAAAAAATGTCACAAGGCGTATTCTCAACGGTACACCAAGGTACGGGCTTACCTCCAAAAATGATACATTTGATATCCAAGTACGTTTCGTTTGCTTTACGTATCTGATTTCCTCCCTCGGGCTTCCAGCGCACTTTGGCTTCCCCTTTGTACCTAATTTCAATCGCTGTTCGAACAAAGAAAGAAGACAGGTAAACGAGTGAAATTCAATCAATGCCCCGTCGTTTTATACCTTCACGATTAATTACCTCGAACCTTTTTCGGCGAATCCACGGTTATGTGAACATTGCCGACTACTGGATAGCCGGCGTAATAAATCCCGTGCGGATTATCCATAATAATTTCGAATCTCAGCAAACCCATCTTCACCGGGGACCTTCAGGACCTGAAATTTGGAATGATATAGCGATTTGTAAATGTCTTGGACTGAATTCAACTATTTTACGGAACTTCAAAACACCGACAAAGCCCATTGTTTCAGCTGCGTATCTCTTAATCGGGCAGGAAGGACGGGATACCATATTCCAATTTCGAAATATGTACTTTCCGCAAATGCCTATACACCAGAATGTAATTCGCTGATAAAACTAGAGACGAAAACCGGGGTTTTGGTTGAGCTGAGTATTTTAATTGCAATTTATATTTCCAAGCAAACCTATTTCGCGTAGTAATCCCGAGTTTCATCCACCACCGAAGCCGTCTCGCACGCTTCGGGAATTTAAACGAGGAAATGATGTCGGTTGTACGTGAAATCAGAGTCGAGAAAAGCTCGATACTCCCTTGTATAAGATATGCACTTTACGTAGCCACAAGCTGATGACTTATCGATACGGTACCTCGAGCTTGCCAGTGAAATAGTAAATCGGTATGTATACATGTGTGGCTTTTACGAGCGCCATATTCGTACAAGCTGAGCTTTGTATTCCACGAACTGCAAAGCTTTTCACGTGCTCTAAATGGTTTTTTCCGGATTAATTGCCAATAAAAAGATTTATCAGTTTCACTGCCGCGGGACTCGCGACGCATCCTTTGAATTGCGTTTTCATGTGCATCAGGTGTGAAGTTTAATCTTTCGGGGGGACGGTCATCCCGCGGGAAAAGATCTGTCCACTATTTCTATCATTTTCTTGGAAGAAGCGGAACTACGAAACCAAGAACCGTTCAATACGGGAAACCATATTTGATGTTTGCTCGAGTTCCCGCTTTTTTTCTTTGTTACCACATCCAACAAGCACAATAACACGCTATCACGTACGTATTTGGTAATCTTACACACCTTGAGAATCAACGCTACTGCAAAAAAATTGATGAACAATATTATCAACCTCTTCCGCTACCTTCGACCAGTTGTGACAGTTTGCCCAGAGCTCGGATACTGATCCTCCGGCAGACTCTACCACCGTCGGCCGCCAATACTTTCGTCTAGACTCAGAGACGCCCTGGCGTCCTCAGTTTCGGATGGCGGGCGTCAGTAGCCGCCATTTCAGGATTAACCATAAGCAACGAGATCTCGAAAAACTTCAAGGAGGATACATCGGTTTAACGATTCAAATCGAAACGGCGTGCAAATGTGAGCTTGCCTCGAATTTTGCTCCATAACATGAGCCCTGCAGAGCTCATCATGATGGGATTTTATGTTCGAATCCGTTGAGCATCCTCAAACTTGAAGAGTAATTGAACAATTGAAAATAAAGCGCTGAAATATACACCTTGATAGACGTTGGGCTTAGTCTTACTAATTGTAAGGGTGTTAATTGTTAATTGAAATACAACATCATGCGAGTTTTGGTGCTTACAGTAGAGTACAGGGGGTCTAACCGTGGATGGTATAACCAGAGTAGACGGTACATACTTCACACAACGTGCGCGTGTACGAGGTTAAAGTAGGCTGTTTGTGTTGCGTAAAACCAGGGTTAATGGAGTATACATTAGCATGGCAGCTTCAACAACGATATACCCTATGGCGTCGCGTCATAGCCCAGGGCTGCTGCTCATGTAGTTTACCCTGATTGTACCAGAAGAGTACCGTCATGGTCGGGTTTCTACTGCGCAGCGCTTTCGGAGCTACACGCACACACCAAGGTCTATAAGTATATCCATACATGAGATAGATTTGTTTTTCTATTTCGTGAAATATGGACAGTATAGTATTTGGCGAAATATGCCAAATTTTTTCGGGAAATCACGCGTGAGCTGATAATCGTAAAGGTGTCTTTTTCTCTTGGTGCTTTCCAGGTGAAACGAAATGATATTCTTATATACGTATAGTGGTGTAATATGCATTCGAGGGTCGTCGTAGCTCGGATTTGAGCCTCACTCGTCTGAAGTAGGTAGGTGCCTACCCCGAAGCGAGATGGTCCAGACCAAGAGGGTTGACAAGAAGAAGGAGGAGAAGAAGAAGAAGAAGAAGAGGTAGAGGACGCGTCGAGGGAGGTCAGCGCGTGACAAATGAGGCTGCTTGTCTGAGCCTTCCACGTTGAGATAACGAGCCCTCTTTTCGGGGTTGAACATTGTCGTACTACCAACCGCGAAAGTTACGTGCTTTAAACACATATTGCACAGCTCCCTCCATCTAGTTTTGAAGACTGTGATTATTTTAATTGCTGTCTCAATTACAACGTGGATTTGTTCACGGCGCTGAGTTATAGTGGCTCGTTGTTGTAGCCCTTCTTGTTACCGTAATCCCTATACCTACGAATATAACCTGAATATTATTCAGGAGAGTCGTTAGTTGGGTGAGTTACGGAAGGTTGAGAAGATTGACAGATTCTTTTTTTTTATCTCTTTTTTTGTTTTGTTTCCTTTCATTTTGGCGACCGAGGTAACGCATGAAATTTACTTCATCCTTTTTCTTTCTTGTTCGCTCTTGTCTAAATTGAAACGCGACCTTTCTGATGTATGTAGAAAACTTGACAAAACCCCTCGGCATAGAAATTGAGTTATCATATACTTCAGCAAGTTATCCCCTAGGCTGACAGACAAAGGCGTGTCTCTCGTTTTTATCCAGGTCGAGGAACTTGTTTGGGACAGACGACACCCATACGTATAGCTGAACATGAGACAAGACTCAAATTGGCCAAGACTTTGTAAAATACGGTCGAAATAAAATTTCGGTAAACGAAAAAAGATCCCTTTCTCTACTAAAGAAAATCTCGCATGAGTCTCCCTATGGCATTTCAAATCGTATGTAACTCTTCCGCCTTGTATAACGGTCACCGCGTGTCGACCCATTGGAAAAATGGACAATTTCAAGGCTCTTCGAAAAGAAGGAACGTCTTATACGACAACCAAGATCGTTGTGCATATCAGTGCTCGAACTAAGGCGACCCCTTCAACCAACTGGAATGGGCTCGGGGACAAAAAAGCAATCAACCCTTGGTTTAGCCAGGAACTTTCCGCCGTCCTGGTCCTAAAGTCCTACTATAACTTACTTACTACTACTGGCCTTCTCCTTGATTTTTTCTTTTTTCTTTTCTCTTTTTTTCTTCCCTTCTCATCCACAGAACCTGGTCCCTTTTTTCTCTGCGTCTAGCTATCGAACTCCATCACATCGACTCTCGGAATAGAGCTTGCCCACTCGAGCATAAAACGAAACGGGTCAGACAAGTCCCTTTTTCTCATGCATGTAGTACATACGTATTTTGAAGAAACCACCTGCCGCAGTGCGTTGCATTATTTGCCTAAGCGATGGTCACCTGTTCGTCGATAGTGCGAGAGTTTCATTGGTTCTATTGATTGGATAAGGAAAAAAAAGTACAAATGCCAACAGAGCGTGGACCTGGACTCATTAAAATGCCAAAGCGTGGATGAAATAATTAACTAATGCGTGTTTGCAGTAGATATTCCCAGTTGGAAATAGTTGGGCGATTGCGAACCAATACTATCGTTGAATTTGGAAGGTTTTAATTACTTTTAGCTGCGACTAATTATTGGGAATATCACGCATGCTGGTAGGGGATGATGTCTGTCAAATTAAAAATCGGCGTCATGTATTACGCAGGTATATTTGTACCCCACGTGTAGGTGGGTGTATTATATAGACGTTTACACGTTCTTGATGATCGAACTGAATCGTTACTGTGATACCGTGGAATCGTACACGGCTTTCTGTTCGTTTGAACCATAATTTCATTACGCACGTGAGTTACATCTGCAGTGATTATAGTTGGAACGAAAGTTAAAGTGTCTGGTAAAAAATATGAAATACAAATATTTCAAAGGTGAGGAGTCGTCGCCTGATATCTTGCCGAATCGTTTATGTATCCGTGAATTTATATGATATGCGGAAGAGAGCGAAGAGTGAAGCTCTCAGTCACGGTTTATCAAGACGCGGGAAACGTGGCGCGAGGTTTTACAAGATTATGGAGAAATGTTGAAATTTCAAGAAAATAGAAGGAGAAAATAAACATTCATATGCTTCGTTGTATAGTCACCGGGTAACCTCGGCGTCCTCAGTAAATTTACATTTCAGAAAATACGGCTGTCTTCGCCTGGCGGAAAAAAAGAGATAGAAAAAGGAGAAAAAAGAAAAAATAAATAAATAAAACAACAAATAATACATATAAGGAGCAGAATGCGAGGTAAGGAAGGGAAAAAAATTACTCTCTCACGTCCCTCTAAAATACGCACTTTTAGACCCTTTTCAATTTAAGACACGCGATCGGCTAAAGGTACATGTTACAACGGTCGCCTGAGCTTTTGTGTTCTGCCCCATTTGCGATAATGAAATCGAGTCCCACTTCGTGTCAACACTGAAAAGCTTTTGATTTCACTTACGATTTCACTCAACCCTACGTCTTCCGGTCGCACCTTGGGCTATCGTTGATGACTCTTGACTTTGGTATTGTATGTACAATGTACATTACATACCTATGTGTACGGTACGTGGCAGCATTGTAGCCACAGTCTTGGAGAGTGCTACCCGCGTCACGCAGCGAAATAACTGCGGGGGACATCTGAAGATACGATCGTGTGTATCTTTGTGTGGAAATGATACTGCACTAGCTTCATACATGGAGAAACACATGGATGTGTACTTTACACATGTGTCTTGTCAAAGCAACAAAGCTCCATAGTCAGTGGTACGTGTAGTAATATGTAAGCATTGTGCTTCAGTTTGATGCCCTCGTTGACCCGTAGAGTCCCTTTCTCTGTTCAGTAATCAGTCCCCCTTTGGTACTATTCAAATTTCATCAAGTTGCAGGTAGTGCAGCGAACGACTGGACGTGTAAAATGTAGTGTTTCGACGCTCCGCAACATTCACTCTCCCGTTTTGCGCAATGTTCCGAGAGGATCACAGTGACAAAATTAGTTTTCCGCTTGATTACTTGCGTGGTACAGACTCGACCAATCGTCATTTAAGGTGAGTACGTTGTATGTACCCTGTGGTTGCAGGTGTTTCGTACGCTGAACTTGAAAGTGGTTTGCTAAACAATTATCCAAGCTACCCTTGTCGAGATATATTACCGTTGGGTTCTTCAAGGCCAGACCTTTTCCCTTTCAAATATCTATAGATTCTCATCAAGGAATCTTGTGGAATCTAGAGTTAGGGGCATGGTGAGAATCCACGCTTTGCGAAAGTCCTAATATTATTCCATCTCTTACCATGCCTGGCCGGGACTCCAGGTTCGCTGAAGGATGATGGTATGGAAAATTGCCGCGCAGCAACTTCAAACGACGGAAGGGAATCTTGATCGTAGAACTAAGGACATCTTGAAGTTTCGTTCAACTTGAATCCACTTCACTCTCACTCCGATTGTTCGACTCTATATCCGTTGTCCCCTTCACCCAGTACGTTTCCCGCGTTTATATCACATCACGGTGATAAGTATAACCAACGAGGTATAATCGTCAGATTATATATAATTCCCTTCCCTTCAAACATGCACGTAGTAGGTACACAACGTGAGTAAAAGATTCTATAGATCTGCCGGATTCGCCGTGTCACGAATGCCATGTTGGTAAAGTACTCCGCTGGGTGGGTCGCTTACTGACTGACGACGTTGCGTTTAAGCGAGTTGACACCATCTGCGGTAAAAAGTACTTTACTCCGTCCCACATTTCATCCAGGATCACAGCCCACCGTTCCGCAACGCCGTATCGCATTCTCAACTCCGGCTTATGAATCCGAGTGCTTGCGAGCACTCCTCTGACAGCACATTTGTTTTTCTCTTTTTTTATTTTTATTTTACTTCAAAAAAATTCCATCCCTCTCTCAGGGGTGGAGTGTTGTACCTTTCAGAGTTACCCCTTTGCTCACTTTTCATTTGTCCATTTTCCATTTCGGTTTTGATTTTGTACCCCATCGTGATCTACCCTAGGCACAGAATGTTATTTTGAACAGCTAACGTAAGATAATTTTCGCGGTTCAATTCATACGGCAACATGACCGTATTTGATCCCCTAACGCGGCTGGTTTATGCTCGAGTGATTAACAAAGCCGCGTACATCGTTTCGGTCGCGGTTGAACCGAGTTATATCCATATACCGCAGAGTGAGTTTCATTTTTTATGGCACGGTTTACCTCTGGATCATTAGCGCGGTTATTCAGTGGCGGTGGGTTTACGTAATTTTGGAATATTGCCGACAGTGGGAATGATCGTTTCGCGGTATTCCGTTGACCAGGGAACGACAGGATCGTGTACCTTAGCGGCAGGTATAGTTATAGGCGGGGGTTGGAAGGCAATGTTAAATTAGACAGCTCGAAAAATGTCGGCAATATCATCTTACGAGTATGACATGTCCTGACACGATCCCGGGTCCATGAAAATTCCCAAGTTCCCAAGCACGACGGACGTCCCCATAAATTACGCTCCTGTCAGAAAGCTCGGTGCCGTTGAATTTATTCGCGGATTATCGTGGGGCTCCAGTCGCCCCGTCACCGTCCCCTCGACGTATATTAAAATCCGCCCAAAGAGGCGATAAAAATAAAATTCAAATTTAAAGGGGTTGTCTGTCGCCTCCTCCTGCATTCAATTTGTGTGCTATTAACGTACGCTCAACTATCTTATTGAATACAGAGGCGTTCTCGTCCCGCACGGCGTCATGTTGTCGCCTTTTATTGCTGTTGCTCTTTGGTCTCTTTGTAAAGCTTTCATGTTATTAGAATTTTCTCACTTACGTACATAATTGACGGATGCGAGTAAAAAGGTATAAACTTAGATTAATCGTGGATTCGGGTCGTATATTACGAAGGTTATAATACGTGTAATAAATAATGTCGGTTGCTGCGTGAGTTTAAATGCACGGAGGAGGAGGAGGAGGAGGGGGAAGGGAGAATTTATTCGTTTACAACGTTTTTTGGTCCGCTATAACGAATGCGCGGATTATTTAAAAAGCAATTACCAAGGTATCATAACAAGCTTCGTAATTAGAAAATATAATAGGGCCGACTAGAGTGGGAGAGAGAGGGGAAGAGTGGAACAAGTGAGAAAGACAAAGCCAGCGAGATCGATCGACAGTTGATTTTGAAAAGTGAACCGAAGCACGTTTGTTCGGCATTGAAAAAAGGGGGAGACTTTATTACGACCGAGACGTGCCTCGTCATGCTTAATTAATTATTAATCATTACTTATCAAGTATCACGACCCCATCGTTAATTTCTTACGGAATCCTCGACAAATCTTTCTCGTTACGATCGAGCCTTGTGCTCTGTGTATTTCCTCAGTCTTGACGTCGACCACAATTTCGAATCGGTATTTATTCTCTGACGTGATTGCCCAAGACGTGCGTCTAATCTCCGAGTATAGGCAGGTACTTGAATTATTTTTCTTTTCTTCTTCTTTCTCCTTCTCGGTATCCCCATCTTTCACAGGGAAATCCGACCGATAAGCTGAATATACACGATATATACTGATGCCTGAAAGAGGAGCTTATCAATATTGACAGCACATCAACCGATTCATCTGCTGAACCCCTCTTGCAAGATTAACGCCCGAATAACCCCGGAATTTAACTCTTCCGTTGTTTAGCAATAAACCCAGAGTTTATAGTTCATGCTATCTCTCCGCATTAATTAAAGCGGAAGCTACTCCGCGGTCCCTGTAGAATATACGTATAGATATATACCTATGTATGTATACACATAAACTCTCAATACAAATTCCTATACACCTGTGATATAGAGTCGAGCTTTTAGTATACTGTAAAGTTGTTTCTTCGTTTAATATCCTATTAATTGTTCGTAACTCTTTGTCCCCGTCAACTGCCCGGTATTGCTCGGAATGGTTCTTGATAGCGTCGCGTCTGACCAGTACCCGAGCGTTACTACTGCCGTTGGTTGCTTCAGCCGACTGTCAGACTCCTAGGGCCACAACTCACGAGATTTAGTTGCGGCGCTGAGCAAGGATTTCCCCGCAGGAAGTCCTCCTGGTCCGCGAATATATAACGTTGGTATATTTATGCTTCTAAGCGCTTAGAAGAGACGGGACGAATAGGATTCTCAACAAAATTCAGGTAAACGTCAGAAAATCTTGAACAAACAGTACACCAAGGACAAGACGTCTTTCTTCGTTTACTTTACGCGTTTATTTGCGATAAGTTCGCAAGAATTATCTCTTGTCTTGATGTAACGAAACACTGTGTCTATTCGTTAGAAATATTTTGATATACTTCAGAGTCTGAGATTAATCGTCTCGATGCGAATCGCGATAGTTTTTCCTCAGCATGTCTCAATACATTTTCGTTTGTTAGCCATATAGTTAAAATACCAACGGTTCTAGACATTGCTTCGTCTATAGCTCTGGCAGCGGCAGAACTGAAAGAGTGAAAATTACATTACACGAAACGATCCATTTGCCACGAAACGATCTGTACCCGTTCCGTCGCTAATATATGTACAATTGTGTGTATGTACACACGGATTATACACATGCCTTTTACGCTCTTGTACACATATAGAAGGTACGGATATTTACGCGCACGTATACCCTCGAACACGTGCATCGACGCGGTTCTGAATGGCGAATCGCTTCGCAGAGACAAATGGACCAATTTATCTTTCTGACCCCTTCCGTTTTCTTCTTCGCCCCACTGGGCGAAATGTTTGAACCTTTATACGTATGGATCACGTTGCCATGCAACCCAGAATTCTGCACCTCCGTGGCCACGCGAAATAATGCATTATATTCACGGAGATGAAAGCTAGGAAAAATTATGCACCATTCGGATTACAGATTAGCTAGATTAGTAGGTACACATGGACTGACGCTTTGCTGTGATGCATTTTTTCAACCATTCTGAAGGATCGATAATTGCAAAGATGTAATTTCAATACAAGTTCCAGTCATCATCTCTGCAAGCTTGTGATCTCTCTCCTCTTCACTCCGGTATGCGATAATGTCATAGATTTGTGCTTGTGTGAATTCATCCGCCTATATGCAAATTTATTCGTTCACCTTTTGCGTGGTCAATATAAGAAACTTTGGGAAGTTCGGTGGCCTAATAGTGCCAAAGAAAGTGGCAATGCTTTTAGACGGTGGTGATAATTATGCCGTAAGAGTATCTGGGACAGTTTCACCACTGAGGGATTTCCGGTTATTAAACTTTGACGCCTTAGTTGAAATTGGTCCGCAAGCAAATCGAACCTAAGCGAAATAGTCTTACTTTACCTCGACACCCAACCGCACGTATAACCTTTCTCACCCTTCCGTTGACCGAACTGTCCCACGGTCAATCCCTTTGCTCCTAAATGATACGCTCCGTTTAGCTGGAAACCAAACCCTAAACCTGGAACAGTCTCACCTGTGTGCGGGCCATAGGCGGGCATTGCGGATGAAAAAGTTTATACGATCGGACAAAAAAAAAAAAGGGGGAAAAAAAAAACAAGACTCTACTGAATTTTATCTCCCGAGACATCTCAGGGAATTACGAGGATTGGTAATATCTCCGTCTGTTTGCGAAACATTGAGGGTGGTCCGGTGATTTATTGGGTCACCGGATGAACGCGCTAACCCATAACTCACATCGCGGCCACCCGGGTCTGTGATTCCCCTAGTTAAGTACCTTTCCACGTAGGTTGTAGGCCGGATCGCAAGCTCCTGGAAGCTGCTGCGTAGTTATAGCCGTGGTCTTCTACTCCGGTCGACCGCGAAACTGTTCAGCCTTGGTTTTGGGTATAGTGTAAAAGTACGAACCCCCATCTTGCCCCCCCTCTATCCTGCAGCTCCTTGTAACGGGGCGGTGTTTGGTTCAGCTCGTTTGTTAGGGACCTCTTTCGCCGCGAAATGAAATTTATTACGTTCGCGCATGAGATGACTCGCAAACACCGAGCCAAAGACGGATCTTCCTTCTTATCTTGGAATTAACTCTCGAAAGCTTAGTTCGCACCGAGACTTGTGTAGATGGGTGGGGCGAAAGAGGCTCGTTTGTAACTAACCCTGCCGGAGGGTTAAAGGCAAATTGATCTCGCGAGACGAATTCAAAGGATCCTTTTACCACCACCTTTGTTCCCGCACGGTTAAAACTCGCGACATTTACCTTTTACCTTCTTCCTTATACGCACACGGGCCACGGATAATCGCACATACATACCCAATAACACGAAGCTGTTCCTCGACGGTCGGGGTGAACGCTGCCTTAACTTTCATCCCCCGTCCACCAAGTTTACCCTCCGGCCGTTATCTCCGGCGGTAATAATTTTCAGACAAATAAGAACTTCCTACCCTTAAACTATAAACTATTTTTACAACCCTCCTGATTTTTACGAACTACAGATCCTCCAATCTTCCCCGATTGTTTATTATTCGGGGTTGTAATTACCCGCCTATATGCAACATACAGATAGGTATGTATAATACGATGATATATATCAAATTTCGCCACAGCTGAAAGAAAGTATTCGAAAATTTGTTGAAAATTTATGCATGTTCATCTTGAACTCTCGTGTTCTGTGTAAGGTGGTCGAAATTGTACCACCTTACGGTCTACTCTCGATAACAGCTTGAAGTTGCAACATGTCAATTGCATTTCTCAGTATATATCAGAGCTTTGACCAAGGCAGTCGGTAGTTACGACTTTGAAGTTGACCGGTGGACCAATACGTGTTGGTAGTAGCTTGCGGTATTTTACCGCAAAGTTGGCCATTGGATTGGTCGCAGCAACTTGTCCGCTCCAGGCAGACACAAAAGTTCTATTTAAGTTTCGGTTTAAATTTACTACCAGCCTCCGGGCGTTGGAACGTTTGTCACGGGTTTTTGTAAAAAAAACTTTGACTACGTACCTTCCTACCGTTTTTTTTTTTTTTTGTTTTTTTTTTCTGACATTTTTTCTTCCTCCAACGTCGGGGTCTGGTGTTATTTTCTTAAGATTATACTAACGACAAGGGTCTGCCAACTCCTCCCTGGAATATGCGAAGAATTGTGCCAATTTAAGACGGGGGAAGTTTATACACTTATATAATATATAAATATGTATATGTATATAGATACCTACATTATATAAGTTTTCTTTAGCCGGATTTCTTTCTCCGGTTTTCTCAAAGCGGCACCAGACCTTTAATTTCTTAAGTCGGGAAGGATCACTTTTCTCGCGAGGGGGACGAATTGTCCCCCGCAGTTCCTGTAATCCTTGGGGATATTAATCGCGCGGAGATTCCCAGGGTAAACGTAGAGTTTTCAACCTCTCGTTATTAACGCGCTGAAGCAAGCTTATACATTCTGGAATAAATGGAATTCAACGTTTTCTCATGATTTCACTCGTAAATTCACTACCATTGATCTACAGCCCGTAGATTCCTATCTATAACGCGAAACTCTTGCCAAGTAGATTAGTGGGCGGAACGAGGCACCTGGCAATACGCAGCTTTATGTTACTACGTTAGATGCGTCGACCCTCTTAACCTGCCGACAGTCCAGGATAAATCCTTGAACGTGACGGTCCTGCTAACAGGATTAACTGACGGTCAAAACGCGCCCTCAGTTTGCCATATACCTGGCGATCATACGTCACGTCATGATGTTGACGGAGATGACGAAGTCTCTTAGCTTCTAAAGGTCTCAAAGGTCGCAGAGGTCACGAGTCGTTTCAAGAAACGTCTCTTCACGCCACGCCCGAGGCTTAACGACTCGTTTACTCCTCGTTTCTAGCTTCTTTCGCAGTTACAAATACGTCGTAAACATTTAGGGGACTATTTAATTGCATCATTATGATGGCGATTTGATCCTGCATCGCATACTGATGATGCAGGGAAATCAGGAATGATATCTTCCGGTGAAAGCGCAAGGCATCTACACACATCGGCACACATGCATGTATGTGATGTTCTGGTATTGTGGCCCATGCGGAGGTAAATTGAAATATTACCATTATATAGGCGATGAACGGTGCTCGAGATAAGTTTGACGTTGCTGGTGAATGGTGGATCCGCATGGAAGGTTGCGGGTTGCGTTCACCACTGACCAACCCATCAGAGGAACTCTCATCCATCAACATAGTGGATCAGGTTGTATAAGGGTACTGCCAGGCAACCGGGCGTCTATATAGGTAGAGCCTCGTCGAGGACTGCGGGGATCTTCGCTTCGTTCAGTTCTGTTCCGTTTCGACGTTTTGCTCGAGACAGCGCATAGCATATAGCTGCGGCTTTCGATGCATCCCATTATGGAAATGTGACCTCACAGCTCTTGAAAATTATGTTGATGTTATGCGGCACCGTCCCCCACGCGGCATTTTCGGCTTATCTTGAATTCATAAAATACAATTATCTTTTTTCACCCCCCCCCCCCCCCTCTCCCCGGTCTCTTCGCTGTTGGGTCGCGGAAAAAAAATGCGGGCGTGAATCTCGCCGCGGGAGGGCCACCCCCGTTCGTTGGCTAAAGGTGTTTGTGAAAAATGGGCTAAATTGTAATGCGTTGTAGGTATGGCCTGGTATATACATATTACCTTGGCTTTGCAAAGCGGTATCTCGGAAATTTGTGCTTTACATCGACCTCGCTAACTTTTTGTTGTAAAATTATTATTGTAAAATCTTTTTTTAAATTTTCTGCTCCCTAAATTTTTTCCATTTTCTATACGTCTTATATCCAAAGCTTGCGTTTGATACGCACATCTCTGATCCACCAAGTCGGTAAAATGACGGTGCTGGATGTCAAACGGAAGTGCACGGTTCTGTGTAAAGTTTAGTGACTCTGGTTCTGTTCAGAATTTAGTGACTCCCTCGGTACCCGAGCAAACTTTGGTCGTTGGTCTTTGATCTCTGCACGCGTATGCATACGTAGCATGTTATAGGAACGTGCATGCCGATGTATATCCAGGATGAAACTAGCGTTCTCGCACTCCTCGAAGAAACTTGAATCTCGCTTGAACTCGAGGAGAAATTATCCCTAATTGCACAAACGAAGCGGAGTAATTTCGCAAGCCTAACAACGACGTTATAATCAAGGACTAAAACGTCAGATGATATTCTCACAAATATGGCGATATATCTATGGAGATCGGCATCTCGATTAACGGGAAAATCAAATAGGAATAAAATGAGGTTAAATTTGAATAGTATGTCCTGGTGCAGCTCGGCGAACAGCAAGTCCGCGAAAATTTTGTTCTGCAATATTGTCGACGTCTGAAGAGAGATGAAAAGTTTTCTCGTCTTGTACCCTTGGGGCATTAACATGCCACGGTGACAGACATCCAAGTTCCCAAAGTGAAACGGATCAGGTTTATGCACCAGTCTTGATCTCGAAAGTCTGGCTACAAGCACTGAGTGAGAGTCTGGGCTGTTCGCGCGAGATGTAAAGGCTCACTTCTTCCATGAAAAGAGAGTCACGGGAGGGATGGCTTGCAGACGTGGAGGAGAAGAGAGAGAAATTGAATCTACCCTCTTGGGAGACGTTACAAACAGCAGGGCCCGAGGCTCTGAGGCTACGAGGTTCTTGATTTCTTGCGAACTTGGTCAGAGAGCCAACGTACATACGAATGTTTGTAGGTACGAGTATAGAGTTAATACATGTATGTATACTCATGTGTATGTAGGTGTCGGTGGATGCGAGTTGCGTCAATTGAAAATAATTAAATTCTCCCTGGTTCAGTAGGGAAACGAATTTATACACAAATTTAAGACAAACGAATGGAACCTGGCTCTAATCTGGATTTAGCAGAGGGATTTTGGTACGTTTGGTACAGTCGATCCTTTGTGAAGGGGGAGAATTCTTTACGAGGTATTCCGTAGACATTCTGCATCCTTATCAGCCCTCACGAGTAAATAAGGAAGCGAGGCCAAAGTGCTTTTCGAGGGAAAGTGATTTCGATTCTGTCGATCGTGATAAGTTTAATTATCTCTCCTAGCCACTCCTCCTTGGAGCAATTTTAAATTCAAGCCGAATTTAATCGAGGTCCACCGACTCTCGTCGAACTCGGTAAGCGTACTTCGACCGGCTTCTGATCGATCGAATTTAAATTTCACCTGGAGATTGATTTTCACCCAAAAATAAATTGAATTTTATTCTTAACCAAATACCACGGGTCACGGCCAACGTTATATATAAGCGCGTTACACACCCCCGTCTAGTTATCCAGACGATTTATCCAGTATTTCCGGAGCAATGACAACAGTCTGCATTTTTTTTCTCATTTTTTGTTCCATTTATCTTTTCTTCTTGTTTCAATCGTGTCGTGGGTCGTTTGGTACACGTTTTTCCCCAGTTGTGTGATTAGTACGATACAAGTATAAAATTATATCGAATTAACATGAATTCCGCTCACAATATCAATTACAGTCAGTCCAAGCGTGCAGAAATTTTATTTTGATATATTTTTTATTTTTAGAGAAGAAACGTTTTTTTCATTATTTGAGAAATTGTAAAGAACTGAAATTGGATATAAACACAATTTTATGATTATACCTGACTTTCCGGCCTTTAATCCCTCGCGAGAATCAAGTACGGCGTATGAAACTGGGAAAAAAAAAAGAAAATGAATCAAGAGATGAATGGAGAGAAACAAACGGAAACGGAGAGAGGAAATTAACGGTAGAAGTAGAAAGTACAATTGACCATTGTAAATTTCAGCCAGTCTCTCGAAATGCTCTGGGCGGTTGAACATCGTTTGATACGAAAATAATTGGGTAAATATTTCTCTTGAATTGCGGCCGCTAGCTCGTTGCTCGTTCCTCGTTCCTCGTTGCTCCACACTTTTTAACCTGTTATAAGAAAAGCTAATAAATGGCAAACGAGGCTCTAATTTGAAACAGGAAATGACGTATTTGGTTCATCATTCTATACTTGGACTGCGTAGGCTGGTACTGAGTAATGGGAAGCAAGAGGCAGAGAAAATACTCCCGTTTCCGATCTTTTAGGGCTCCAATGGCACGTAATTTCACGGTGGACAAGAGAGGGGTGGACATGTCGAACGGGGGTGAGAGTAAGCGAGCAAAGAACGGAGAGTCAGGTGTATAATTTTTTTCCCTCGGTAGGGAAAAAGAAGGAAAGAAAGAAGAAAAAAAAAACAAAAAAACCAGTGGTTGAAATTAAACTCGACCAGCTGCTGCGCCTTCTGCGTCATGATATTCATGACCCCTAAAAAGTCTGTTATTAAATCCGAATATTATACAACAAAATAAATTTTTTAATTTATTTAGAAGGAGCAAACAGGTGACTCCTCGAGGGGGCAAAGGAAAAGAAAAAAAAAAAAAAATTTAAGAATTGGTGGCGGTACTCTCTTTGTCCCCAGGGAATTTGTATGTTTTCTTTGGCTCGTTGGATTATGTTGAG
Organism: Ametastegia equiseti; assembly: GCA_963989295.1. Taxonomy (NCBI): domain Eukaryota; kingdom Metazoa; phylum Arthropoda; class Insecta; order Hymenoptera; family Tenthredinidae; genus Ametastegia; species Ametastegia equiseti. Next base: position 11,710,561 of record OZ022393.1, read on the forward strand.
AAGCTTGGAAGTGTGTATCGCCTGACTGCCTCCGTATTTCAAAAGAGCGCTTGAGAAAGGAAATATAGTTCCAAGATCTTACCTGGTATTCTTTTTTTCTTTTAAAACGTCAATACTTTGTCTTTTATTTCAGATTTCATAATTAATCTCAATTAGGAATATGAAAAAGATTCTTAAAGAGATAAGAGCTTCATTCTTTCAACTTTGATCTCTTGTTTGAATTTATTTTTCAAAGCTCTTCGAGTATCCGTATTCTTTCTCGTTCAATTCGTATCGGTTCTGGATCTATTCATACTGCGGTAACGAAAAGAAAGATTCACGGTGGACTAGGTCAGTTTTGCTCGATATCCTTCAGCCCGTAAAGTTCTCGGGTGGATTTTAAACGTATAGAATATTGTCTCGCAAAAGTTAGCCTAAAGGTAAGGTATATTGTTGAGCCGTCCGCGTACCAACAGCGCCAAAGCCCAAAAGAGGTAGGAATTTCTTGTTCGGAAGGGAATCTGTGTTGGAACGCGAGGCACGTATATCTTAGTAAATCTTACGGCTACTCACCTCCGTTGCTATCTCTCTTGCTCTTACTCGCAAGCAAACGGCTTGGGGAAACCCTGACGAGCTAACGAAGCACATCGCGAAGCTGAGAGACTCTTCCGCACCTGTCGAGGTCTCGAAAGACTTTGAAGTACAATTCGTTAGGAAACACGCGGGGGCCCCTCTTCTGCCCCCTCCGTTTCAGCCCAAACCGCAATCGGCACGATCTTTTACGCGGTAAGCTTATAAATACGCGGAAACATTTCGCGCATTCATTATACGTATTGTACATACCTAACGCAAGTCGCGTTTCGTTACACTTTAACGCCAAGATTATCCCTAAAGGTATATACCTATCGTCGCTGCATCAACATTATGAAACAACGAGGGTGATCAGCCCATCGGTATTTGCCTGGCTCATGTTTTAGGGTCTCGCTAACAATTCAGGCAACTACCCTGCCAAGGCGAGGAGAGTACAAAAGCCGAAGACAAACGCAATTGGTATTTGAGCACATACAGCTATACATACCGGCTCTCATCACGTCACTTGCAATACTGTCGCGTACTGCTTGAGTAAGCTCAGGTTGTAGACACAGCCGTGAGTTAGAACGTGGAGGTAACCGGCAGACACCAAAGTTGTAAATTAGGTATACGTTCCTATGTATACAGTTTACTGTGTTTCAGGGGTTGGGTTTTACCCCGCCGTTTTATTAGGTGGTATAAGACATCGTGACGGGTAACATGTCACCATTTGGACGTACAAAATTGTCATATGACAGTCGAAAGAAAATTTCACCTGATTATATAACGAAATTTCATCCGTCTACTGTATATTATATCATTCATACGAAGGTGGGTATAGGTATACATATAGGGATGCGTGGCCGGTAGAATTGTACTACATCGTAAGATGAAAATTGAACAAAAGAAGTCCTGGCGATGGAATAAAAACAAAAAAAAATAAAAACAAAATACGTAAGAAATGAAGCGAGACTGAAAAAGGGAGGAATAACACGAGGGAAAAATATACAAAAATAAAATACCTCTGAACGAGTGTACTTAAGCTTTCTACGATCCTGGGACACGCACAGGTCTGAAGTATATCGCCCTCGGCTCGTAATAGTGAAAATACATTTTTTACTCTATATACACCTCGAGCAGTCCGTTTGATCCGAAAAATAATTTTCCCCGTTTAATAAAGTAAAGTGGCCGGATTATATTTCTAACAGACAGTTTTGCGAACATCAATTCAGAGTAAAATTCGAATGGATACCTAGAAGGTAAGAAGTAAACGTTGGTGCAGCATAACGAGTTTCGAATATTAAACCGTCAGGAATTTAATGGTTTTGCCAGAAGTTCTAATTAGTGAAATTCTACGACCAAATGGAACGTGTTTGTCAGAGGAAACGAACGAATCAACGTAAATTGTTCAAGTTTGGTTGCCGCACATAATTCTACAGATTATACGACATTGATGTGGTGGTTTTATATACCTACCCACCGCATATGTATGTTCACCGGAAAAAGTAATTGAGAAAATTTTTGGTTGAATTGTGTTTGATTGCACGTGGAAGTGGGATATTCAAACAAATGTATGTATGTAAACGTATATGTGAATAGCTCGAATATACATACGTATACCTATAGATAATTACGTTTTCCGCATTCAACTTCTATCATCTGTTTGCAAAGTTAGGTAAACGTTATGCTGTCGCGTGCACGTCACTGTGTGGAAAGTGCTGTGGGAATGTTTATTTAGTTCGTATGAAAGAGATTCGGTAAGCGAGGCGTCTGGTGAATGCGGAACGAAGCCTCAGAAACCATCTCGCGCAGCTATATCTTTACCAAACTTGTTACAAAAAGGTCTTTCGTATTCTTCTGTCGTGTTTTAGGCACCACCGCACCACCTGTGTTTCTTCCCTATGACGGAGGAGAATCTTCTCTTTTCCGATTTAGGAAACAAAATATCGAATATCGAATATCGATCGAGACGCATCTGTGTCCGCGAATTTTTCTATGCTTTTTCTTAAACTTTTCTTTACAAAATTTTCTACCTCAGGCCGTAACGGTTTGAAGATTTTTTTTTTTGGTCTACAAACGAATTCTCGTTGCACAGGATTAAATCTTATATATTTTTCTAAAATATTGCTAGAATTACATGTGGGAGTCCCAGTTGCCGTGGCTCCGGAATTGCGTCGTTATCACTTTCATCCAACGCTTGTAAAGTTATCCTATTGCATTCTGACTGTTGGAAGTTTAACAACGGGTGTTTTTCTTGTAAGTTATGTTGTTTCGTTTATACGACACCTTGGGAGTTGTGGCCATTTTCACGAGTATTTTTCTTAACTTTTTCTCTCTCGGCCGTTAAAATGACGAAAAAATAAAAATAAGTCTAAAATTATACATTCCTCAACACGATTCTCTTACCGCAGCTTGACGGGCTGTATACTTTCGATTTATATACCTTCCCCTAATTTTTTTTCCTTTCTAATTTCGAGCTCGGCTGATACGGTGTATAGTGAATTCTACAGGCAGATATGGGCTTTTTCCATTACACTGAATAACTCGAGTGCTATTCACTTGAATTTTCATGACTTTCAGTAATTTTTGTTTGACTGCTTTCAAGCGTTCCTAGACTTTTTACTGACTGCCCGTCACTTCCAGATATTTCTAACGATTTCAACGAACTCTGAGACGTCCGAAAATATCAAATAACTTTAAAAGATTTTATGGGGTGAGATTGAAGTTCCACGATTCTGAGTTTAAAAAAAAGATGGAGTCCAGAATTTGTAAATTCCGAAAGATCGGAATGCAGACAGTTCAGAGATCCGAACGTTTGAAACTCAGAAAGGCCAAAAATCAGCAAATTTAAGGGAAGCTCATGAAAAACTTGTTAAATAAACGACGTTCTATATGCGAATTCCGAGATTCGGAGTTTTTACCTTTCGGCTCTTTAGCTTTCGTAATTTTGAACCTTCGGTGTTTTTCCAGACTTTTTCAAATTGGCTACATAGACTTTCGGAGAAATAATCTTCCTCAAAAATTGTCAGTCGGTGGTATAAAATCTCGAAATTTTGACCTTCCGCAGTTTTCAAAATTTGGAATTTCAATCCCACCCCGATTTCAAGTGAACAGTAATACTAACACATATAACCCCCCAAACTCAGTACAACATTTTGAAGGAATTGTAACTTGACGTACGAGAAGGAATTCCTGTCTAGAAATAGGTATACGCACAAGTTAAAACAAATCCTTTGTATTTCGGCTTCTAAGAGTGAGGTAACGTTGAAATCTTGATCTTTGATCTAAGGAACTTGCAATCCTGGGATCTACGCAGTATGTTGGAGCTTGAGTAGTGTCAGCAGATTGCGTGAGACGTTAATTCCGGTCCAATGGCTGCCTACAAAGCTCTCCGTTGACCTTAGTTAGATTACGTTTGCATTAGCAACTCAAGCGGAATGCAATAGCCCCGTCGGTCGGTACGAGAGCTTTTGTTGTGCAATAGTGATTGTATACATTGGTATCTTTGTACCTGCCTGTGTACGTGCATGCATGTATATAGGTATGTATATTTATCCTATAGGAATTTGCAGTCGGTACACCACATCAGGTACACGATGAAATTTCCGCCATTTTGGTACCTACTTTGGACTTCATGTTCTGGACTCTAGTCGAGTGCGTGGTGTGATGTTTCGCGGTGTCGAATTTAATCAAATTCGAAATGTTTCGATTTCGAGGAGTATGTGGTTTTCTGAATAATTTGATACTGTGGGTATCACCTACAGCACATAGTTACTCCGACGTGTGGCTTGACCGCAGATCCCTAGTCATATTATACATATACCTGATTTTGTGGCCGTCACGAATTCCGATCGCTGATGTCCCTTCCATCCTCACCAGACATTCATTCCTCTTCGAGTTATTGATTTTTTGGTAAATCATCGACTTCATCGATAAATATAGCAATGTTGTACTGATTGCAAGATTGAAAATATTAATGATTCAGATTGAAACGATCAGAAGAAATGTCGAATTAAGAAACGACTGGCTCTTATTTTGTGATAACGCATTCTTTAGAATTCACACGATTCGAGAAGCTTTCTTCGCCGTTGAAGACCTCAAACCCTATGGGAAAAAGTATTATTGGAAAATAATGTGCTACCTTGCGCAGAATCTTTTGCGGATAAAATATTTAACACTATATACGCGAGGAGGTTGCAGGGTTTGGGTTTTACTTTCGCACATTTTATAGACCACAAACGTCGATACCACCGACCTTAACCCGCGATGATACGTTTATTGGACCCACACCTGTGAGGTAAAGGAACCGAAAACGATTTTGAGTTATAAAAATTTCTGTGTAGAGCTCTCGCTCCCTTTCCCACGTTTGATATGCGCCTCGGGACTTCTGCGTTAGCACCAAATAAACGGAACCGTATTATCGGCCTCGCATCGACTTATATATATTCAGCTTTTATGTATTTCGACGTCGATGTATGTATGTACATACACCCACCTTGCTTGGCTACATTATTTTCACCGTATTCTCGTGAGCCACTCATCTCTCAGCATTTTCTGGTCCCAAGCATCTAGTTTCACCCCTGAGGCAGCTCAATCGTCTTGAAACATTATTTACAGGGAGTATCGCTATCAGTTTGCTTCAAACAGTTGGAAAGTTGAATTACGATCTCAAACTCGTGGCTAGATGTAAATTTTCCTATGTAAATCTAGACAAAGAAGGTCGCTTATGATGGCTGCAGGAGGCATGAGACTCGGGTGAAGGTTCTCTGTTACTCTATTACTCTGTTTCTACCACTAGGTCCTCTTAACATATGCGGTGATGTTACTGTCATGGAAGAAGGGGCATTCTTAGCTTCCCTCTCACTGTGTCATTGTCGCCGAACGTTGGAACCACCTCTTCCATTAGTTCAGGGTAATATCACAACCTTCTCCAGCTCCACAGTGGATGACAAATGCAACTAGGCGAACTTTATTCTCCGGTCTTTCACGAATACATTAGCTAACCGGGAATACCTATATAGTACAAACGAAGCGAAGTACTGGGTTCAAGCTCCTAAAAATCATTGAAAAACTAACTGCAGCTTAAAAATAATTATACCTTACGATGTATAGACGCTTCGCTCGATTAAATTACAGAGGAAATGCTAATTCGATGTACGTACCTACATTCCGAATATTGCGCGTATATCTCAAGGTAGGTCAGGTTCGCAATGCTGTAGGTACTCGTGCTCGAGCTGATGCTACATGTGTAATATGCATGGATTATCGGGGGTCCTAGCTAACTTTGATCTCTGATATAATAATGAGCAATTATAATTGAGTGAAATGCAGACGTTGTAGGGCACCCGCAGAGGTGAGCTTTGTGCCCTGGTGAAATTCGGCTTTAAATTATGTCTTCGTTCGAGGAGAGGTCTTAGGAGTTTCATTAACACGTATAGGATTACCAACTAATAACTTGATCCGCGTCTTGGTTCTACGTGACGTCCCTGAGGCCCCGAAGCCTTGCGTAACTTGGAAACAGCTAATATCTTATCTAATGCTAGACTACTTACTTCGTTATTGATATGAAACTCGTTAAGCTCGCTAATTTAATTTAGCCCTTTTGAGTCTTGAAAAATTGTTATTATCACCCGTATATAACACGAGGATACTCAGAGGCGCTTCTGCAAGCGTACCTAGGTAGGTACCTATATACGTTTATACGCCACCCAACGAGGAGGTAAAGAGGCGCAATAATACGGACGGTTCGTTTGAAACGTCACCCCTAAGTCATTTGAAATATTCGCATTCAGTTCCTACCTCGATTTCCTTACTGCCCCACGTAATTGACTCGATAACTGACAAGTTTGACTGACGGTATATCCTACCACGGTAAGCCCTATTCAATACCGTTGGAAGAAGGAAAAAGTAAATTTAATTTTGTATAGAAATCAAAATGAAAGCTCCGACCTTTTGATGAAAGACGCAATAATGTTATTTGTGAGAATGTAAAAAGGGTGCGCCCTCCACAGGTCCCTTTTTTCTTTCCAAGAATGGAAGTTATTACCTACTGTTTTTCTCGAATGCTTGATAAAGGATTTTCATGTTTCCTTTGATTGTTTGCCAACGTCAGTAATAATTATGGTCCGTGCTTCTGCGGTACCACCGAGCATTTTGATAACGTGTTTTTTTCGTTTACTATTCTTTTTCTTTTCTTTTTTCTTCTCCTTCTCTTTTGAACACAAATTTGTCATTGTAGTCTGCAGCGTTATGCAGGATGGGATGCTATAGGCAAGGTCCGGTTTTATTCGGATGAAAAGGAGCCAGCAGCACGTGGCCAACATTCCCCACCACTTTCCCTATTCAGTTCTCTCATTTTCGGCTATTAGCAAAGAATACGTAATATTTAACGTCGGACAAAAGCGATGTCCATCTCTCCGGATAGACGAAAAGAATCGAGCTTCCGCCCTCCTCTGCTTCCTACCCTTGATTCTCTTCTCTTGTCTGTCTTCTTTTTACCCTCTTCCTATATCACCCCCCTCCATTTTCTATCTCCCTTTCTCTCGCACGCTGAAGGTGAAAAATTAATATACTTTTTGTGTCTGCTCGAAATGCCGTCGCGAATTTTCCACCCGATATCCTGGACCAGGCAAAAACATTTTATACCCGTAGAGAAGGCGGAGATTTCAACCTCAGCATCACAACCCCTTTTTGTTTATAATCACCGTTACGTAGCCGTTTTCACTTTGATTTTTTTGAATTTTTTTTTTATTTTCTTCGAATACTGGCCTCTGTGAGCTGGCCTGATAAATTACCGAATTTTGCTTATAACCCCTGAGATGATGAAATATCAAGTAATAATGTTGATACGACCTGCAATCAGTAGCTGTCTTTTTAAGGCATGCAAAATCTAGATCATTTCTACCCCCTTCATGCTATGATTTATTGATCGCGATTTTCTGCGACTTGAATCTCTGGTCTATGACCGAGAATCGAACGTTTATATCTATCAATGAACGCCAGACGAGTTGACTATTCATTGATATTTCTACAGCTGACTTAGGAGCGAGGCATTCTTAGTGCCATGATAAAATTCAGCGGATAGATGAAAAATGTTTTTCATGTATAATAATGTTTTACTTTCGCATATTTCCTTTCTTTTTAGTTTTTCATGGAATATTTTGTCTCGTATGTATTTGAACAGATTTATAAAGCCAACCATTGCACTTTGGTATTTGCATAGTGGGACACGGGTTCGTTCATTCCGGGTTGAAACTTCGTTGAATTTGTTGTAATTGCTGGCTGCTTCGGCGGAGTTCGACAACTACTGGGCTTTGTTTATCTTATAGTGGACGAAAGGTATAGAGTCTTCTGGCTAAGTAAGTACGAATGGTGCTTTCTTACGGGAGCAAAGAGATCTAGAGACGCTCGCGTTTCCGTCGAGACGAAACTTGGAAAGCTACGAAGCTTGCTGGGCAGACGTATACATACATACATGTATACCTTGACAAAGTATGGATTCCAAGGATTCGTAAGTGTCAGGGTACCCGAGGGAACGGGTGGAGAATTTCTTTCGTCTTTTTGCTGATGCGAGTAGAAAGACTGCGAATGATTTGCAGAAAAACTGCAATTGTACTATACTTGCTCGATGGAGGGGAAAATGTTCGAGGAATTTCTTACAAGACGAAGAAAATGTCGGTGTATATACATATAGATGCAGTACGAGTTTCAAGATGAATAATTATCGTTCTCAAAGCGCGAGAGAGCTCCGGAGAGTATATTGCGGAAACAATGCGAGATTTTCTATAGAAGAGATCGAGCGAAAGCGATTCCAACAGTAAGATTTTATTCGTTTCATTTTTCACTTCAAATATCACAGGAATCCGGTTCCACGATCGTTGCAGTTCCAATATCCCATTGTGTCCTTTCCTAAATGAACTCCTCCTCCCCGTAGTATCGCATGTTAAAAAGATTGTTAATAATATTCTAACTTTCAAACTGACAAAGCGTTGTCTCGCATTTTCTACTCCCATTCATGGAAGCCGGGAAGATCCGGTGGAAAGTTATAACAATGCGAAAAGTTGTTTCGCTTTATTCTCCTATACACGAACGGTTTTCAAACTGTGATAATTAGTTCGAAAGCAAGTTACTCCGACATCGACGTTTTCCACATGCCATTCTTTGGTCACATGAGTTTTGTCATTTGATATTTATATAAGACGTACTAGGATGAAGAGCTTGTTTTCTCTGCTAACTGTTTCATCTTCTCCATAAGCTACGTCGAAGACAAAGGGTAGATACGCATTAAATAATATACTCAAGTTACAAACACAATCTTGAACACAGATGCCGTTTCCTTCTTCGGCTGATTAGCTGAACGGTAACTGATGGGTCAGGTATACTAACGATACAATCCGAGTTGTACCATTTTTGTGAAGATTGCATAAGAGGTGCGATTATTAATTGGATCAGCGACCAAAGATCCAAAATTTATACTGCGTGTTCCTCATAAAAAATAGATTGCACCTTCAGGAGTTGGAGTATTGCGAGAAACATACCTACCTGACAAAGTTGAAAGTTGGTGCCACAGAAGTGGAAAATATCGAATCAAATGGTTATAGGACTGCCATCTCTGTAATGTTTGCGAAATTAACAATCTCAAAAATGGCAGTATCGCAGAATTTCAAACCAAATCCAACAAGCACACGGCGATCTTTGTAGATTATTGAGAAATAGAGTTGTTTCACAAAAGAACGACGTAGTTTGAAAACTTGGTTGTTCGTTCATTACGGCGATTTTTCCCGATTTTTTACAGATTCAACTTTGTTTTCTACGTTTTATGGTAAGTGTACCAATTACTGACCCTTTCAGACGCAATCATTGATCCTTATATTTTCTTTAATATTGAATCTATGATAAGAATTCTGAATGTTACCGTTGTACAAATTACTTGCTACAGACTCAGAGAATACGGATCGATTGTTTGATAAATTGAGAGCTCATGGATAAAAAGGAATAATTGAAAAAGGTCAATAATCGGGACACGGTCAGTAACTGGTACACTTTCCCTACTCCTTTATTTCAAAACTGTGTCTTTCGAGTCACACCTTTTCGCCGCATATTCCCTAAATAACACAAGAGACGAGGAATGTGTCATAAGTCTAGGTGAATAACGATCTACTTTATGGTGGTTTGTTACAATTTATACCTAAGGCGTTCCGAGATCCGGACCAACACTGTTTCACATCTGAATACTGAATACAATCGGTTAATGGTAGGTTACAACGGACGGCGTGGTAAAGAGGGGTGAAAAGGGTGGTAGGTTGTGCAATGAATGGGTGGATTTCACGGGACTTTGGGGGATGAATGTGGCGGTGGATCGCTAAGCTTCGCCAGATTAAGCCTCGGACTTGAGAATTTACAATAGAATACACGCAGGTAAATTATCTATTGTGCACTGGCAGGATGAAACAGAGTAACAAGCCAGTGGCTCACCTTCTGTCATCGACACAGAAACTAGGAAAACAATAGCTCCGTAATACCCACGCATGTATTCGCTTGGTTCTACGGAATTGGAACTATACGTTCATTCCACTCAATATCGAGCCATTTCACAGACTTGAGACAAACAGTTATAGCCAATAGTTCCACCACGAAACGCGAGTGCACCTACTACGATTGTGTATCCTGAACCTTATAGAACTCTGATTCACCTCTTCCAAAGGGCACGAAGATTCTTGAACAGGACAAGAGACCTTGTAAACTAGATGGCCTTTGGAATATAAATAGTCTTTTCCTTTCGCTATCCAGCTTGCCTCCTACGACTTTTCAAAAGCTTACCACATCCTTGCTGCATTCTTATTCTGTTCTGCTCTTCGACTAATATTGGTTCCTTCTATATGAGTGTAGAGAAGCCAGATGAAAAGGCACTGAACTCTTTGTCAAATATCACCACAAAACTCATCCTATTTCCTCCAGTTTGCCTTTATCGGGAAAGTGGAATCTGCAGAAAAAAATTCACTATTTTACAGGATATTGGCTGTTTACTATCCTACCCTTTTCACTGTGAACCGGCATCAGCATTTAGATGGACGGGTGTAATTGCCAATTTGCGTAGGGTGATTGGCTCTTTAATTTTGGGCGCCTCGAGAGTAGATTAGGCAAGCTGTCCCCCGACCATCTCTTGGTTTTGCCGTTTCAAAAAAAAAAGTTGAATACATTTTGCCGGCAATCATTATCTGGTTTTCGATATATCTCTGTCTATCGCATGTCCATGGCAAGATCGGCTGATCGGATGCTGTTTTAGCAATCTCGATTAAAATCCAATAATGGAAGTAAGATGTCACGTTTGATAGTAACCTGGGTGAAAGCTGCAGCGGTCGATTCTTTAATGTGAGGTGCACAAGCTGTGGAGATATTGCAGCTGATGGGTTCAGAGATTGGAAAGCAATTTTCAATTTCTGGGTCTTGTAAATCAAGCTGAATTTAAAAGCGTCGACCGGTGCATCGCTGGTCATTTATTTATTAGACGAAGATTTACTGCCTGTAAGTATCCCGAAAAATATTGCTTGTATCTATACCTACAAGTGCGAATGAATTATATTACTGTCCACTGCAGTGGCGCGGTCGAAATTTATGCGAAGACGGGGGAAGAGGAGACCTTCCATTTTTCGTAGCACCAGATAAAAATCCAAGGAGTTGTTTTCACGAGGGGAAAAAAAAATTTTTCTTTTTACCTCCCTTTTCATGGGCAAAAACTCTTATCGTTTCGAGAGAATGGCTATCGCCGCACCCTGGAGGCCTGCGACTCCGTTTGAATTTATTTACAATCATAGTATAACGGTGTGTGGAAATTTCACTAACACGATTTCTGTTTTCAATTTTTTTTTTTCTGTTTTTTTTTTCTTGTATGTTTTTGCACAACTCAAATAAAGTACATAGAATTGTCAGCTACTTGGAAAGACGTCACCGTATAGAGATTTCGGTTAAACCGTTTGATTTTCTGAATTGATTTCACATTAGCTTTGGGAAGCTTTCCGGTTGTCATCACTCTTTCTCTCTCTTTTTTACGTTACAATTTTTTTTCTTTCGTTTTTCACCTCGTTTATCAGAAATTTGCGTACATATCAACGCGAAGCCAGGTTAAAGCAGCTCGGAGTAACACCGTGGTTCTGATTCTAGTACAAATTGCTTTGGTCGTTAGGTTAAGTTCTTAAGACGTGTTTGTACGTTTATATCCGGGACGAGATGTTTCCGCCTAGCTTCTGCTCCGACCGTGCGCTCTTAAGCTGCAGTGATAAAACAGAACGTTTGTATATAGCCATGTATATTCGTGTATAGGTACATGTATACTTACATGTATAATACAGAAGTGACTCAGGGGGTGAGCGCGAGGTCTAAGAGCAAAGGTAAGCGAGCTACGTATACACAATTACGTGTTTCGTAGTGGGAGGCACGTCTGTGTGTTTCTAATTAAATTTTGATTAACGACATTGTAGTGTTTACAACGAGGGAAGGAATACTGAGAATCAGCAGCCAGCTGATAATTATTAAGAGTCCTTTGACAATAAGGGAGTGACAATGCTGTGTCGGCTGAACTGACTTTCTTATTATGTTTCACGTTTTGTCACAACCTCACCATAAGTATTCAAATTTCATTGAGTGTGTTGTATAATTTTATAATCTCACCATCGATGTCTATCGACTAATTTTTATCTTCACAATTGAAGCGATGAATAGAGGTAGCTGTAAATCTAAAATGGTAGTTCCAAGAAAAACGCGATAAGTCGTGCGAAGGCCAAAGTCGTGTGCCATTCGTTGATCAAATCACTAATGCAATTTATTGGAAAGACTCGCAACAACATGTGTCAATATTGTTTAGAAGGCTTTGAACGTTCCAGGTATACATAAAGCGAAGACACAGACACTGATTCGATTTTTGGATTCCCACTCAATGATTCATCGATATAGTGACATTCGTTGGAACCGGGGAGAAAATAATGAGAAAACCTCTCATCAAATATCAATATTGACACCTCCGTGCTCTGGGATGCGTAAACTTTAGCAATAATAAAAATATGTCAGTATTTCAGTTAGAAGAACACGAGGGGAATGTCTGACGTTTCACAATCGGGATAATGGCGCCGAATTATTCTCCATAAATTATATAGAACGCGGGAGAATCTATTTTTTGCTTCACGTAGCTCGCCAGATGATTATCACTTATTAGCTTTAGACCCTGAAGGCTTTTTTTGTAGTCGGCAGTTCTGAAGAGCTGGGGGTGGTGCGTTCTTCGTCATACAAAACGAAGGGGTGCAGGTGGGGGAAAAATGCATGAATTTTTATTCATTCATTCTGGAAAGCATTGTTTTACCGAGGCATAAACGTTGAACATTAGGAGCCTTTTAGCCCCGTTGACCAGGGTGGAATTTTGTTGTTACTTTGTTCGTCGCACAGAACCGCGCGTAGATGGTTAGCAGCGAACGAGTCGTATGTACCTACCTACTACCGGGCGAGGGAGTTGAATGTGAATAAAATAGCGTGCAGCTGCGGACATCCTGGCTTTATTTCGCAGCCCGTTTGCTCCTATATCTTCCTCTCTTTCTAGCTCAATGTGAAAACGGAAGTCAGCACAAAGGCCACTCCTCGCCCTTCGTACCGCAACCCGGTTTTCTACGTGACAACCGAGTGCCAGGAGGGAAATTCATGTTGTGCTTTCGTCATACATCGACTAACCTGATTATTGCTCTGACGTACTACTATACGGGTGTCCACTGTACGACCCAGAAGCTTTTTCCTATTCACGTGCAGTCAAACTTTCGTTTTATTGGAGGAAACATTTCGACGGCAATCGGTTGTTTTTTTGTATCAAACGAATCGGGTAATTTCAGGATGGAAAGCACTCGCACGAAGTTAGATTTCATTAGAAAATTAATGTCGGAGTTTATTTAGCAATGCTGCGGTGTATTCGAGCGGTAGATCCTTGATCCGCTTCAACGGCTGAGCATTTTTATCTTCTTGAAGATTACGCGAGTGGCAATGGAGCAAACGAGAAAGAAAATGAGGGGACAAATAGAAAAAAATTGAAGCTGAAGCGGACGGTCTTTTGTCAGCAATCTCGTCTACTATTTCTTTCTGCTTTCATTCTACCTACTTTATTTTGCCTCGCGTTTCACCCTACCCCTCATAGCTGCTCACTCCTCGACCTTTGAGCCCTGAGACTCGTCCGATGGTCGCAGGTTTTCCTTTCTTTGTAATCGACTCCCCCCTGCTGCTGGTGCTGGTGCTGGTGCTGGTGCTCCTTCTTCGACATAGAGAAAAACGACGGACCACGACCGCGACCGGTGGGCGTAGCTGGCTGGCAATTTCCGGTTCAATTTTTCCTCTGCAAATGTTCACAAAAATTTTCTGGCCCCTACAAATGTGAGCAGAGGATGGCCAGATTCTAATATACCGCGAGGAAACCTGCATATTGAATTTCGACAATCCGTATATAGGTATGTGTTTGCGATTTTTATTCATAGTCACTCCGCGGTGATGGATCAGCGAATGATAAATGGACTTGTTTGGACTTCGGTTTCTGCCGCGAGCCACACCACGGCCTAGTCTTTCGTGGGAAATGTCATAATGGAAGCGCGAGCTTTTTCCGTGTTCTTTTATCCCTTTGTTCTGATTTTCTTCCAAAATTTTTTCCCTTCATTTTCTCTTTCGTAACCGAACAAACTATACTACTATTCGCAAGATTTCACAAAGACGTGAGTATCGAGTGAGGATTTAATACTATTAAGTTGTTACTTTTCTTTTAGTTTCTTTGAGGAATTTTCGCACATTTGAGGGTAAGGATTTTCTTCATTTCTGTTCAGACTTTATCGGTGATATTTCTATCGTCATAGCGTTAACCTTTTAGCTGTTGCGAAAGTGTCAATGCGAGATGGTTTTCCAATTCCCATTTCCTCTACACAACTACAACTAGTATACCAGTACAGTACCTATAGGCTACAGACGAGTTTTCAATTTCCTTTGTTCATCCTCTGTCAATGAGATTCTCTTGTTTGTAACATTCCAAATGTTTTTTTTGGTATTTTCTTTACACAAACGGTATAGATCACCTTTCATGGAGTGCTCATTCTCAGCCGCGCATAACAACAGAAACGGATATCAAAGCATTTTTTGCCCATTAATACGGCGTGGAATTGCCTGACTTGCCTTAATAGATTTCCCTCGGGTATATTTTCAGAATTTCTCTATTCTAACACCTCTATGATTTTATTTGGGACTCCAAGACTCGTTGTTTACCGATCGCATGTTGTATGCAAGAATTGCACCAGGTGTTCTGCTATATTAAAAAAAAAAAATCTGGTTACTCAAACGGATTTTTATTGCTGAATTATTTTGACGATGTGAAAAATATTGTCTTATCGTACAAGTATATTAATTTTATCTAGTTAGAACGGACATAGTATTGCAATAGATTAGAATGCTTTCGAAATCTAGTGATAAGATAGACATATGATCTATAATCGGATCAAGTCTCAGTAAATGGCAAGGAAAATCATAAGCTTCTTTGTAAAATAAATTGCGAGTAATTGCCATACCGCTTATTAATTTTGTTGATTGCAGTTAATATACCATGAGTATCAAAAAATCTTACGCAGAAATTTTATATTATTGACAAATACCGGTGTAATAAAACGTTAAAATTCGAGTATAGGAAAGTCGATTGACTCTACGATCTCGTTGAGAAATTGTCGGAGTAATGGTAGCCATGCCTGTGCCGTAGGTTGTATTAAATCTGGCCGGTTGCTTGTAGGAGACCACAGATTCGTTTGATTCAACACCTGTCTTCGAATCAAGTTTGTCGTCGTGTCATCAGGAATTAACTCCCAAACGAGAGCAGTGTATGTGCTAAATGACAGTGTTGGAACGACGGTGTCATTACCATGTAGTTTCGTGATCTGAAAATAGTAAAATAGTTCGTTTAAATTGGGATCAACTTTGCTAAAATGCATATGCATGATTTGGCCAGTAAAATTCTTATCGAGTTTTCGATCCAACCCCCATGAATTGTTTGCTTGTATACTGTAACCATATTTGCTCTGTACCTTTGTCAGAATGCCGGACCCCTATACGGAGTTCCCAATAATAAATTGGATCTGACTCTTTCAACGGTATTGACAGATATTGTAGCTAAAAGACGTTGTTTTTCGATCCTTTATTCATTTATTAAAATATAATTTTCGTTGATACGTACTATCAATTCGTACAGAAAAGTACTGGGAGTGAATACGACGTTTCCAATTATTAACCCTGTTTGCACGTCTGCACGAAGGTCTGTGTATATCCGTAGGTTTTCGAAAGCAATTCGTCCGGTGATATGGGCACGATCCATCGGCGCCCCGCTCGCAAAATTTTGGGCACTGAGACTGACCAAGTCAATATCTTGAACAAAGCCATCTTCGAATGATATCGGGCCAACTAGCTCAACGCCGAAGCCAGTATAGCTATAAATCAAAGCAACATTAGGCAGCGTTATACTTGCGTAATTGGATCCGCAACCATTCGAAACGTGTCTTTTCCGTTTCAAAGTTATTTCTAAATTTTTATCGCATCCACATGAAAATGGGGAGGAATTGCGTTGGTTCTTTTTGTTTGTTCAAATTCTACTCTCGTGACTCTGCAAGACGTATACCAAATCAGTAAATTCTAGTAAAGGTGTTTGCTATCGGATTTGATCTTCAACTGCTGATCTTATATTTTATTCTCAGTGTATCACTTTTCATCGCGTGATCATATGACAGAGTTGGTTTCGAGTTGATAAAGATTCCCACAAATTTAAACAGAGAATAAACGAGTATTTTAAAAAATTGTCGGAGGAACAAATCTCAAATTCCTGGTGTCTCGATGATGAAATATTTCAAGGTCCCTTTTACGATT
Organism: Ametastegia equiseti; assembly: GCA_963989295.1. Lineage (NCBI taxonomy): Eukaryota > Metazoa > Arthropoda > Insecta > Hymenoptera > Tenthredinidae > Ametastegia > Ametastegia equiseti. Next base: position 11,727,022 of record OZ022393.1, read on the forward strand.
AACGGATTGGTTTACCCAACCCTGATCAATACTTATAATCGTTCTTTGTCGAATATCTGGCGTTTAGTTTCATCGTTAAATTTTTTTTGTACCGGAGTATCTACTTACTTATAAGAAAATTCGGTGTCGACTACGGGGAGATTTGATATGCCATGCTCTTTAATTTTTTCCCAAAGTGCTTCAACAACTGCTTCCATATACACTCTTGGCTCATGCAGGGTTCCAAAAGTTTGTCCCTGAATTTCTGGAGCAGAAATTATGTAGAATAGTACGAGTATTCCGATTGACCACATCGCGGTTAGAGAGTGCAAACTTCATTAAGTCGTCATTACAACTCCACAGCTTCTGAGTGTCCGACTCTTTTTTTAATCCCACGTCTGTTGATATCAAGGCTTAAGGTCGACGCACACAAGATGATTGCGATACGCGGCTAACCGTGGCGATACGCACCGAAATTCGCGACGATTTTTCTGAAGAGCTTCGATTTTTAACGGTAAGGATAATAGTGTATGTACATCAAAGTCAAATGTTTCGATGACCAAGTCCATCCAAACAAAAAAAAAATAATAATAATAATAAAATAAACACTGGCTCCAGGTTGATGTCTCTGATGGATCGTTTTAGGGTTGAAGGGATTCTATACAGGTGACTTGACTCGTAACAATTCGTACTGTATAAGAAATCCTGATATGGTTGTGAAAAGTTTACGTTAAACAGTTCGAATTACATTGAAAGAATTGAGTTCGCGATAGAAAACACAACAACGTGATGGGAGGATGGTTTTCAAACATTGATGTTCACTATAATATTCAAAATATATCTAATGCATCACAGCTGTATGAGGATTTGTAACTAAAGTTTGGAGGCTGATTTGCGGATGCGCTAGATCAAAGAGACTCTTTTAGCTTTTTACAGTCAAAACTTTTATTTTCATTTTGCTAATAGTATATGAATTGCATCTACGACTGGTTTTTTGTGTCATAGATGCAATTTTACTTTCCATTCCATTATAAATAGCGTGTATTGACATTATGTTTGTACTAAAAGGATGTTATGCACATATTCATCTGATCTATTGATTTTGATTGCTAAGAAATTCGCGTACTCAAGATATCTGAGATGGGTTTTTGCGAAATGAATTCGAACTATTCACAGTATCCATCTATCACCGAATTATAGTAAAATGAGGCAAGTTGCTTATATATTTTATATTTTGGGTTCTGCAGAAAATCGTATGCTCAACGATTTTCACCACGGTTTACCGCCGGCTAATGTGAACACTTGCATAAGAAATTGTGCGAGCCAAAAAATTCACCACTTATCGCCGTGGATCGCCGCCGTGTAGATACCGTCATCCGTTTTGAACTGTTAACATGATTGAAAACCTTCGATTCAATTGATGTCAATCCATTACATTTCTCGTGGTTTTGCACGTGTACATGTATGTACATACATTGTACAGACAATGGTACAATCAGATAATTGATAACTGCCGGAGGCAATCGGCACTTTGAACCGATTTACTCTTTGAACATCAAACTCACGTCCTAGATGGAAATTCGCCTATAATTATTTCACCGTTTTTCTCATTCTCTTCGTACCAATTTCTCAGCAATCAATGTTCATGTATTAGCTAAAGCATCTATTTGCTCATAATTGTTCGTACGATAAATTAATTGCTTTGCTCATAATATAATCAATCCGATACATACAATTAGTAGATTTTAATCTGAATACCCATCAATTTCATGATGCAGTGACACTTATTGACTCACAATCAGTGTTCCTCAACGCGTGTTGTAGGTATTGTAGTACTGCAAACGGCAATTCGATACTAGATTCAGATGCTAATAAAATGTTAGTTATACATTTTTGGGAAACTTACTTGTCCAGGTGAAAATTGCTTGTATCGTTCCAACAACTGCAGTTTTTTTATTTTCTGCAGTCAAAGTTTGACTAGTTTGATTATCTTTTCCACGTCTGTGGGAAAAGTGAGTGAAAAACTTATATTTGTTCATAATTTATCCGCAACATTTGTTATCTCGAAAGCACGTTACGTTTGTTTCATATTTATGAGAAGAGTTTTACCATATTCTAAACATATATTACATTCTGGGGGGGTCAGTCAACTGGCCAATAAAATACTAGGTAAACTTTGTCTTGAGCTCAGAGACTGGATTTTGAATTATACTAGATCTTTCAGGCTACGGATCGATGGCAGTCTGCAGTTGCGGACTTTGTTATAGTTGAAACCAAACGGATTGGGCGGGTAGGGTTCGTTCGCTCTTTCTTAGTTCTTGGTTCTTCGTTCTTCGTTCTTTGTATCTTCAAGAGTCAGCGAGATGAAAAAAACAAAGGATGAAAGCGAAGAATAAAATATATTTCCCATGAGGATTTTCGTTGAACAAGCTCACGAAGTTTTGTACGAATTGCTTCTGTTTGCAGAGAAATAGGGCTCCGCACGGATGATGTATTCAATGAACACGTTACATTTTTTATAATCTCTACCCGCAGTGATATCTGAATAATCTCCAGCTTAATTAGTACTTCTCAGTGCGCTAATCTGAAGAAGTTTAAAATCCGCTGAATTATCACGAGCAAGCCAAGAGCTACGTGCAACGTGAATTCTTTCCTCAACATTCTACTGCTTGATCTCACCGACACGCGGTCTTATCTTTTATCCCAGTGATCATCCTCTAGCTGTGGGTGAAGATAAGAGTTAAAAGCAAGTTCCTTCCCAGACTCGAGTCGAGTCCAAGAAGTCCGTTTCTCAGAAATAATATAAATCCTCTGATCGCAGACGTAGTACATTTTGCCTACTTGATTGAGGATTTTTTCACCTTGGTCAGAATTACGTCCGAAGCAAAAAATCGATAGCAAATAAAAGAGAATACCGAGTTGGGGCGATACGAAATTATTCACTATTTCGCATGGAACCCAGAGGCTCTAAAACTACATTATAACGATGAAATGATATCATTATGAGGTCACGATTTAGTTTAAAAAGCACTAAAGCTTTCAGAGCCAGAGCTCGAGCCCAGAGCCGAGCAATAAATGAAGAGTTCTCTAGGGGTACCATTTTCCACCCTTAATCCGCGAAAGATAGCTAAACTAGCGGAAAATAAGAGAGCGATAAGTCGACTGCCAGTTCTGCAGATGCAGGGAGGTCCAATTTGTCTCGAATCACGTTATGCGTCGTGGAGAATCAAGATTCGAAAGTTTCCTTTTTGGCGGGCACAAATGACGGAAGTATTAGACTTAGGGGTTGGGTTGAGGCTCGGGGTTGGAAAAGCGAAACGACGGACGGTCGGGCAATGGATGGGTAAAAGATAAGGTTTTACGATTCCTGAAGATTACGGAGGTGAGAGCAGGCCGGGCAAAGTAAAAGGGGGAAAAAAAAAAATATGCTCCACCAAAAGCGAAGAGGGTTTCCGCGAGGTGTTCCCAAATCGACAGACCTCCAGTCTACCATATGTACTACGTATCGGAAAGCTTCAAGCTTCGAATTCACACGTACGCCACACGTGTTACTGAATTTCTTTCCTACCTCATCATTCTCCAATATTCACTTACTCAACATCACTACATGTTAGTCTTGCCATTTTTGCTGACGTACGTATATTTCCGCGCACTTTTTACTCACGATTAGTTTCCTTTCTTCTTTTTTTTTTTTTTCTCCCACCGATGGATTCTCCTGATCGGGACCGGAAAAAACTGGAAATGATTGTTGTCGGTACTTTCTTATCCGATCCTACGATACTTTCTCATAACTTTTCTAGCTCTCTGTTAAGTGGCAAAAGCGGGTAGATCTTCGGCAAACAAAGAAACTTCAACTTTTTTTTTTTTTTTTTCGTGAGATTAACTTTTTCACTCGAGTGCAATCGTTCTGCGACATTTTCCGAGTCAAGGTCAGTTTATTTAAGAGGCGAATAATAGATAGTCGTCGTTGTATGTTAAAACTGATATATACCTATATATTTTTGGAATTGTCTGGCAAGACCGTAAATACGAACTCTTATTTTTCAGATTGAAACGGCTTTGACAAAGCGACCTTTTGCACGCTCAGAAAAACAGGCTTCGAAGCGAGAAAGTTTGGAAAAGTACCTATACATATACCCGAGTATACTTTGATTCTTATATTCTGAAATATATCTCAAAGATTTCGGTATAAATAACGAAAAGAACTATAATTGTGAATCATTCTAGAAACTTTCTACTATATTGAGCGGAAAATTACAAGTGTTCAAACTGCGCCGAACCAGCTATGCACTCGTGGTAATTTCATGTCGGTGTAGTGCCATAGAAGCAGAAGTAAACTGACTTTACAGATACAGTGAAGCGTAATACACCGTGTTTGTTTAACGAGGTCATCCAGTTAGAAGCTCTCGGCTACTTTAGATCAAATATAAAGTGTGATAAAGTTAGAAATTCCTACATACGAATCGATTCGGCCCGTCTATCGGAAAGTAGCTGACGCGAAGATATCTTCTTTTTTTTTTTGTTTTTTTTTTCATCTTTTTTTTTTATCTTTTTTTCGTCAAAAGGTTTTTCATTTTTAACGGAAAAGTTTCGAGTCGGGCTACGAGGATTTCCCTGAAATCCGGAAAGTTTTAAGTTACGAATTCACTTTAACACTCCGTTCTACTTTATCGAGGAATACACAGAGGCTGACTTTTGAACGGCTTTTTTTTTTCTCTTTTCTTCGATGCTTCTAAATAACGAATACGCACTTTTCGAGTTTGTAAAAACGGTCCATAAGTCTTACATCAATTACACACATCCTTCGCGTTTATTTTATTCTCCGAATTTCGTACTCTGGCATCAGGCACATAATTGCCGATAAGCTGAAGGATAGTGCCGTTTCAATGCGGTGCAGTTTTATGTATAATGTATGCAGCAGTACTCGCATATTGGGTATTTTGGTCTAACGCAAAGTACACGGTGAAGCATCAGAATACATAAAGTGAATATTATAATACGTAGGTAGGTACCTATAACACCTACGCGCAGGATGGCGCGTTGGGTATAGCGTCAACTAACTCTCTTCGGCTTGATGTTTCTCGGTGCCTTTACTCCTTGCTTACCAAGTCAATCCCTATAAAGTATTTCGCATAATTTATCACATTTGCATAATTGAGTTGTTTTTTTTTTCTTTTGGGGCGGCGGAGACGGCGCTTAAAAACAGAAACGTCATCTGCAGACTAACGAACCCGAATTATTCAGTGTTATAATGGACGAGTTTCGAGTGCGGGTCGAAACGCATTGACAAATTACCTAAGGCTTATCGTTAGTTTCTATACTTTCGAGCGCTTGACAAATCTCGTGACTTTCTTATTCGGTAAATATAACGCAGCTTCTTGCCTTGGAATAAAGGCATTCCGCTAGGTCACTTGGGTAATTTCCTCCGATCGCTGCAGCGATTTCCACTTCAGAACTCACCTACTTCTCCATCTCACTTGCTTTTCTTAGTCCTCCCCCTTCAACTTTCCAGGGTTTGGTTGGATTAGGTTTAATAACTGCGCGTTGCCGCGGGTTGCTCCCACGCGCGTTCCTGGCTTCTGCTGGTACAATTTCGTGTTAATTTCTTCTTACACTTTAGTAGGAAATGTTCCGGCATTAATAGGCATCTAGCACCCGTGGTAATTATACGAATTTAACGGAGGAGAAAAGTCTAATGAATTTACCCGAGTGCCAGGGGTATAGGGTAGGTGATGGTATAGGTAGGTATGGGTAGGTCTACTTTGGCGACCATCTTTTTATTTAGGCGTGATTTTTTTTTTCTATTCAAGTACTTTTGACTCGTGTAAAAAAGCCTCCTTGTACTGCAGATTTTATCCCATTTTTATTCCTCCTTTTCCTGTTCTATATTCATCTTTGAATCCTGCTTTTTTTCTTCTTTAATCAAATCACGCGACGCATCGAATTCGACTCTCACATATATTACGTATAATGCAATACCGTATTGTATATATATACCAGGACAGAAGAAAGACGAAGAACGTCCGCAACGGTACGAAAACTGCAAGATTGATAACATGTGTATGGTTGTAGGTACGGCGACGATAACGTCCGGGAAACGTTCGCATCCTCCTGTCGGGGTCGAATGAAATATTATTTTTATTCGGGGGAGACAGGCTTAAATTATTGCCCTCATAGTAGCGTAAAAATTTGAAAAGTTCGTGCCCCCCCCCCCCCCGTAATATACAGGGGCGGATGTAAAAATATTCAAAGTACTGTGCCCGAGATAAAAATGAAAAAAAAAAGACAAAAAAAAAAAAAAAGGTGGAAGCTGTGCAGCTCAACTTGATCTCTAACTTCTTATTTAGCTGACCCCGTTGCGCCAAAGTAACCCCAATGGGATTATGCTAATCCCTCTTCCACCTCTCCGGGTCGCTGTGAACTTAAGATCGTGAAACTATGCCAATTTTCATACTTTGGCTGGTATTTACGCTGCCGAAAACTCTAAGTCGCTAAACCACGTTGGTATAATATTTATACTCGCATAATATACGAGTAGGTATTATTACGGGGATAGATATAGTGTGGTATATCTATCGCTATATCCAGCTGGCGAAGCAGAAAGGGACCGTTTGACATAGCCAGCAAAATTCAAGAGTGGATTCTGGCCAAAATATATATCTCTGCAGCAGAATTCGCGTTATACCGCATGATATTTATTCCGTCGCAGGGTTTAAATTTGCGAAGTATAACTGGCTGAGGTTATTACTTATTATCTACTTTGTTACTCCGCCTGTATACAGCTTCGGGGGCCTGCATATAAAAAGCAAACATTTGTCTCTTTCCACGTGCCGCGGGGTTATCTTCGAGGTAAATTATATCTCCATGAACGTAAATATATACAGCTACCCTTGCCCCGTTGTGTCTCTTTCCGATAACCATCTATATCCACTGCACTACGTTAAGAGGGCACGTACATTACTATTTCCAGTCCGCTTTAACAGGTACTTTTCGATAGCACTGCCTTCTGTATGGATGTAGAAATTTCTCCACAGTTGAGGGTAGTGATCGACGGTAGTTTAAACAAAGAGAATGAGCCATCATTGACTTTTGTACCTCAAGTCGTCAGTGAGTTATGCTGGTTAATTGGATGCAAATGCAGCATTGAACATAATTAGATGCAACTTTCAGGGAATGCACACAGCTGAAAGATCCAAAAGTTCGGAACTCAGAAAGTTGAAAAATCCGAAAACTCAAGGGAAGCTCATGACAAAGCTGGCAAATGAACGACGTTGCATACGCAAATTCCGAGACTCAGAGTCTTGGATTTTCGGATCTTGAGCTTTCGGAATTTCGAACCTTCGGTGGTTTTCCATTTAGATTTTTTCAAATTGGCTACATAGCCTCTCGGGGGAATAATCTTTCTAAAAACTGTGAGTCGGTAGTAGATAAATTCTAAATTTTGACCGTTCACAGTTTTTGAAATACCATTATATTTCGCAACACAATAAAGAAATGCAAGTAGATGGGGGGTAGAAGGACATTTGATGCCTAACTTTCCTTAATCATGAAAATGGATTCGTTCACCTGTGGTCACGCGCGGGTTGATGTATTTCAGAGAACCCTGAAAATTTTTGGGCTCTGACCAATTACTCTCTGGTATTTGCAAATGGACACTCACAATAAAGTAAAGCCCTTTGTTTCCAGTTGACGCTGTCACCGCTGGTTTAAAGAGCCGGAGTACCGGCCGAAAACCGCGAGTCAACTTTCGTGGTGATAAAAATAATTCGGAAATTAACATTCTGCCCAACCGGGGACAAAGCAATGCGATATTCTTTTTGTACCACGCGTCTCTGCCCTTGCACCATGTGTTTTACGTTTGTTGTCCGTCACGTTGAATTTCAGAGGTTCTCTTTCACCTCCTGGCCACATACCTTTCAATTCTGGATATAATTGAACCCTGTCGTTTCGTTCTGCGAAAAAATATCGTCTGTCGTATTATTCTCCTATTTATTCACCGCCGTTGATGTTGGACGGTAACATTAATCTCGTCAAAAGTATTTCTGTATCTATTTCCAGCTTCACGGTTGAGCTCGTGTTTACCAATCGATCAAGACTGACGTCATATCTCGTACCGCGAATTCAAATATTAATGCTGCTGTGGTTATCAGAGCGATTTGCATAATTAATGAACGAAGGAAAACATGGACGAACCGTTAGTAAAAGCCACTTTCTATTCTACTCGGGCATCTTTCGGTTTCGTATCTCTGCCAGGGTTTCCCTCAATGTTAATACAACTTGTTGGTCGGGTCTCGGGATGATACAGCCGCGATTATATTGCTAAAAATATCAGGTAAAGACCGATAAAGTCGTATATATGGGGGAAAAAAATCCTCTATCAAAAACTGGCTATACAGTGTTTGTTATCGCGAATTCCATTCGCATTTATACGACTTTATCAGTCTCTATCTGACATTTTTCCCAGGCTTATGATTACTTTAACAAACATCATATTACGATGATTTCATTGCAAGTATTGATATTGCAGAGAAAATGGTTTACTCAGGTATAAATTTGTCATTCATTCATATATTGATATATCTCCACCCACAGCAAATAGAATAGTTTCAATTAAAAACTCAAAACGAAACCGTACGCGAACTGAGAGAGCGAATATAACCAATGAATTGGAACAGCTTGTTACGGAGCTAATATCCGGTTGATAACGTTGAAGCCTTGCGTCATGTCATGAACGCGATTTTCTTACGAGAGGTTCGCTGCAGCACAAAGTCTTGTCGAGTATGATTTTCGTATAGGGTTTTCCCAGTCTGAGCTGTGACCAGGAAATTGAAAAATAGGAAAGTGTATGGGTATCAAGTCTTGCCAACATGAAGTGCGAGCTAATAAGTAAAAAAGAACAAAAAGAAAAGAAAAAAAAAAAAAAAAAAACGGGGAAAAAATTAGGCAAAACGTGCAGATATATGGGCACGGGTCTCGACAGTCTCCACAGTAACCAGATGTCACGATGGAATTAGGCGTAGGCTAGTCACGTAGCCGTGTTTTGTCCTCGTTACTTAAAAATGTGCTTATCAACCTGCAGGGGCAGTTATTTTAATTCTCAGCACGCGTCGGGGAGAGGTTCAAAAGGTCTATTTCATGTCAATGAAGGTTGTGTTCCGCAGCCGGCCAAGAAGTACGAAGTTAATTTACAAGAATTTAATAACAGGCTAGCTATGTACGTGGCAGTCGACGTGCACAATGCACATTCGCTCACATACATTCATATACACATACGCGTCTGTTATTCGACAATACTTGCTCCATTAGACCAGACTCAGGCATTGTTCAGGAATAGCTGTGGCTATACGAACATGCTCATATCCAGGTATATATTGTACATAGGTGTATATGTGCATTATGGCCAGTCATGAACTCGTATTCCGTATAACGTTAGCCGAATTTCACGTACGTATTGTTTCCGAACCGTATAGCATTGTCTTGGTTGTCGGTGTCGGTATATTATACTGCAGGCAAGCCGATTCAAACAATCTCACAGTCTACCTACATTTTGTGTCTATTAAAATTGACACCCTCATACCTATCGTGATGTGGTGACTGTGGCCAGTGACGAGGCGACGTGTAGGTTGGCGTGCAATCTATATGACAAATATCGCATGCCTAGGTAATCGGATTAAATCAATTGATGAATGCGGTGGGTTCAAAACCCTAAGGGTATCTGCCATGATAAATGTTACAAAATAAATCCACTGAGGATTAAGCTTGGAGTGTGTATGTGTGTGGACGAATGCTCATCTCGCGTTATGGGGGTTACTCACTGCCAATCGTGCGGTCGGATTTCCTATATTTTATGCATGGCTTCGTTGCCTTCGTGAAATTAATCGTCTAATTAGAATATCCAATTCCTCGTTGTGCGAACGCGTTTGGGTATTGGTTATACCCAACCTGTAAAGCAGGGCTGGTTGATTGGATTGAATTCTGCCCTTCGGTTGAATCAATTCAGTTCCTTTTTTCATTCTCATTTCAATAAAATTGATATTACATCAAAGAATATTTTATTTCAGCTTATACATTTCTCGGTGAAAACTGTGGTAATATTGTTCTTCAACTGGAGAAATATAACACCAGGGGTATTTTCTTTCAAATATTATTCATCAGTGACATTGACCTCAGGACGTAATTTTGAAGGTGGGTTGGCTATAGAGTTGAACGTGAATAGAATTTGTCACGCTGCAATTATCGCCATGTTGAATATTACTAGGGAAATTTGAATATTCTGTATAATGCAGGAGTTCATGTGGTAAATTTTGAGAATTTCGTGGTCCGAACGATTCGATCGATAGCTTAATTATTATAACGTGGTACGTGAACGGCTCATCTAATATATACGTATAAATAACCAAAGGAATTTCAGAACTTCACCCGCAACGTTTTTGTGTCGAACAATTGGTATTTTCAATTACGAAATTAACCTTAGGTGGTTGGTAAAATTTCAAACCTATACCTATAGTAATCCCAGGTAGACGAGCTTGTAATAAAAATAATTCAGCTCACTCCGCACAATGCGTACACTTTTATTCAAGTACAATTCGAGAAAGAACTTAACGCAGTGAATATAAACCGGCATTGATAAATCCTGGAAATCCGATGAACCGTGTCGCGTTGTCTAGACTTCTAGATTAGTTCTGCTTCATTGTATACGGGTATGATCCTCGTCTTTCGTGAGTGTGGGAGGAGAACTCGATCCGCGTGCTTTATTCCAAACGAGTATGTACTTAGGAAACCTTATCGCTTGGAATTGCACCTATGATCGTAGCTGCAGTCTCTGGACTAGCGGAGTACTAAAGTTCGCATAAAAACCGGGAGACAATGGAAGACGACGTTTAACGTTTCTTGATCGTGTCTTTCGACGGTGTTCCCCAGTCCGCTGGACCCAGGTCTCCTATATCGGGATTTATATCTCGTTCAAGCGGAGTGCTCTGTTGAATTATTGACGGTTGTATTAAATTCCTCCAACCGAAAGTATATCAAACCTTGAATCATGGTGGAACGAACAAAGTTATTTGATGTGTATTCATATTATACTTATTGGAGAATCGAGTCGAAATTCTTCTCTCGGATATTCCGAAAGACAAATAAGCGGATAAAAAGTCACAATATACCAGCACCAAAGAAGAAAGCAGACAATAAGAAAGAAAATTCCTGACATGGCAAAGGTTCCCCTGTTGTGGTTTTGATACGGCATGTCAGGATCGAGACTAGGGGGCATGACACATACCTAGGTATGTTCGAACTGCCGGTTTTCCGGTTCGATTTCTCTTCGACTTTCTGTCGGGAATACCCGCCTGGGCTCACGGGTAAATATTAAAGTTAATTTTTCGGTAGGTATTGCTTCTGGCTGTAGAATATTCTGCTGACAATATTATTGACAGGCAGGTCATTTTATCACAGTCAAATTTCAGCGGTGAAGTAATACTTGAATTATTTTACCGTCCAGGCAGAATATAGTTTTTAATGAAAAAAGCTCGTCTTCTATTTTCGGCGGTATCATTTCGCGATATGTGCTATCATTATACATATCTGATTGACGAATGGTGAACAAGCCCGATGTTACCGGTAAAAAAACACGCTTTGCTTTAAGCTCTTTTCCCCCTTTAAGTCTCGGATGATATGAGATGAACTCGGAAAGTTACTCCTCCCCAGAAATCGAAGGCTATGCGAGAGTCAACGTGCGTGTCAATCTGGCAAAGAGAAGAAGCAGCGAAGCTTTCATCTGCAAAAATCACCCATATCTTGCTCAACGGGCCAAAATGTGAACTGGAATATGCGGGAAGTTTGCAAAACTGGTTTTTCAAGACTTTGATGATATTCGTGTACGTTCGGTGTGTTCATTTCGGTACTCAGAATTCAGATTCAGCTTTGCTTCGTACGACAAATTTCCAAAACGACTTTTAAAAACGGAACACCATTTCTCATCGATTTTTTTATTTGTCTTGTATGCGGGGAGAAAATGGCAGTAATTGTCGATAATCTGAGTAGCGAGTATAAACCAGGAAGTAAAATTTAGAAAATTTCAAAAGGCGTTGGAATCGTTGATTTGAAATCCAGACGGTAAGCCTTGACAGTCAGAGGCGTCTGTTCTAAAGCTTTGACAAGCCCAGACGCCACCAGTGGGACATGGAAGAGAGCTCTGGCAGCTTTCACTGGTGACTGAGATTACGAAGTTTGCGAGGAGACAGGGCAGAAAAGATCACGGCTTTGTAGAAAATACGAGTCAATAATGTATCAGAGGTTGAGGACCCGAGACTTATGCTTGGCTCGCTGCACTCGAGGATGGAACTAACAAGGTTATAGAGCGTTGTGGTTCATAGGGACAGGAAATTATCAAGTTTGACGGACTGACTGAATCAACAGCCTCGTGCGAGATACGATGTCTAATCGCACTGCTTAGAAAGAATTTTTACCTCGAAAAAATGAATCGTCCCAACATTCCGTGAGAAGGAATTTTACAAAATTACTTGCTCGAGAGAATTGCCATTATTCCAGGATTACCGACAAATCCTGAAATTCCTGACAAGTGCCTCTCATACGTTTCGAAAATACTATAGGCACGCTTTCGAATTCCCTCGATAAAATAATCTCATACTCTGTAAAGTCACAGTAAGTGATAATACATTCCATTTTTCCCTTCATTCGCATTTGGTATTACAAAGCTATAATATGTAATCCAGTTCAAATCCGAGTCGCGACTTTACCCGCAAATATTGGCCTTCAAACGAGCAGCCAGACTCTTGGTGTGATATCATCTTAACTATGGTGCCATTATGCGCGAACTCCTCGGCTCCGTTTCTGGTACAATTTGTGGAACGTTTTGTTACTAATGTAATTAGACTGGTGATGGTTAATTGCTGCACGTACTTAGATGATAATTCATCCCGAGGTAGAAAGTTCGAATAGTGAAATAAGAAGGGAAATGAGGTCCATTGAGTGTCTTTGAGATTCATCTAACGGCTGTATGACTTCTTCGAAGTTTATTTCACGACCTTTGACGCGACGGTACAGTTTATAAGGATCTTGTGACAGGAGTAACTGCTCCGAGTTGTAAACAAGGTGTAAATGAAAAAGATATGATATGACTCTTGGATAGTTAGATGCTTTTTTATTTTCTGTGTCGTTCGCGTCATAAACTCATAAACTTCCAGCTTCGTATCTCTTCTTCTTCTTCTTCTTCTTTTTCTTCTTCTTCTTCTTCTCCTTCTTTTTTCTCTCCTCCTTTCCTAGTACAATTTAAGAAGAAACAAAAGGACGTTAAGTTTTTTACAAACAGTCGGACGAGTGATCCATTGGGCGACAATGGGTTCGAGTCTAGGTGCAATAAGATCTTGGAATTTTTACCCGGTTCACATATTGCAGTTCCAATGCGACGGAAAGCTGGAAACTGTAATTCCGCACGATTTTCTATCGATCGCTCCCTGCATGTTTGTCTGGTATCCGATCTCATGACAAAAATATCCAATTACAAAAATATCTAATGACAAACATATCTCGAGACTAAAATATCTCTCAAGTCACAAAATTTCATTTTATTATGGCTAAATTTAAAAATCTGCTGATTCCGAGAATCTTTTACAGTTGTAATCTTTCGATTCTCGATGTTTCTTGCTTTATTATGAGACCATCGATTGAATAGCTGATGTATAGTACATGTATTCGAAGAATACTCTATAACTATGACATCCATCGCATAGGTTTTTCGTATGCTGTGAACATATACATATGCATGTTTATCAAATTTGAGACGCACCGTCTGAATCTGATACGGAATATCACCGATATATCAATTAATTAATACGTGCCATCACATGACATATTGTACTAATCTCATTATACCGGAATGATAATCTCAATGTTATCTCAACATACAGCCGTTGCTTTGTACTTTTTTCATTTTTACATCATCATAATTATGTAGATAATTGATAGATAATGCTATCAGATCTGCGGCGAGGAAATTAAAACTGCAAGATTATCGCTTTTTCAAATTTAATTCAAAATATCCGCTTTTTGTGCCTAACTCGAGATACCCCGCGGTTCTTATTCGGAGCCGTAGAATTATTGACTTCAAATTTTACTTAGCAAGCTCTGTAGTATACGTGGCAAAAATATGAGTAGAATTTCATCGAACTCGTTTGTATGCAACGTAGACTTTAGATTTCATTAAAATTCAACTATTTTCTTCAACAAACACTGATCTACGCGTCTCGAGCAGGGCTTCAAATAAGTTCTTACGAATAAGTTACTCCGCACAAGTTTGTTGATTACACGAGACGAGACTTGGAGGGCCTCGTCGCTATTTCCCGACTACAATAAAACAATTAATTTTAGTGGTCCGGATTAGCTGGATCGATTCCGTCCATTTAAATCACTTCGCTATTCTCCACCCCGTGGTTCTTCGTGCCGGAGGGGAAAAAGAAAAAAAACCATCTTCGGTAAATTTCGACAAGAACTGAATCTCGATAAAGGATCAACTCGTTCGGACGAATCGCGCAAGAGCAAAAAAGAAAAAAGTATATATCGTCGAAGATACTTGGAGTTTTACGACCTAATGGATCTGAAACGACTGTATTATAACCAAGTCAATCAAATCGTTCCGTAATTGATTTCTAGAGGTGGTTCCTCGTTCGCGTGTCCCTTTGTCCCTGCAGGATCCAACGACCCTTGCGACGGCGTCGCGACGCTATTACATGTATATATAGGGTAGATCGAATAACGCGCCACCATGCCCTTGGGCGTATAGGTACGTGACGTCTAGATGGCCGTCAAGGACGACGACGCGACTACGGCAAGTTTTGGGACCATCAAAATTAGCCGGAACAAGCAGTGACCAAAGTTACAGGGGCTAAAGGGCCTCTATTCGCGTAGGTATTTGCCGAATAAACTAATTAACTCGACGGGCTCAGCTGCGCGGCCATTTCCAAAGCTATGCAATTCAATCCCGATGTGGGGATAGTGAGAAAAGCCACCCCCGTACGGTATACCACCGACTCTATAACAGCTTTCCCACAGTCGTTATTCAGCCTCTGCAGGTTTTCCTCCAGTTGGCGTTGCACCTCTACGTTTTGAAAAAAAAATGTAACAAAAAAATAAGAGGAGAAAAGAAAAAAATTGTCATGCGCCCGGGGGTTTTTAAGGGAGGAGAAACAGGGGGGCCCTAGGCGTACGAACCTCTGTTTTATGCATGATTGCAAAGCGAGAAACAGAATGGTACGGAAAAATGGGAAAAGATGGAGAGGGAGAGGAGGTAAAAGGATGAAACTGGTGGAATACTTTCCTTCTGTTACTCCGCAGCCTTCTTCTTCATCCACCCTTGCAGCAACAGCATGCTTATGCCTGGGAAGAAAACTAGGCGATGTACAAAAGCCGTTTTTCGTTCCCTGCAGAGAGGCCCTCTCTTCGTCCCACCTTTCACGCTTCGGACTATTCCATTTGCGAAACGTGATATGTTGCTCGTCTCCCATGGGAGGGGGAGAGCTGAGTTCAAGAAAAAGTTTCTTCCCTGATTTTTTTTTTTTTTCTCCCAAAAATGTCAACGAGTCAACGTATCACGTTTAATATCAATCTCGTTATTCAAAGTAACGTACTGCAGAGATGGTCTGATTCACGTTTTCCATACAAGTATCGAATGATAACTTAGAATGAAAAAAACGATCCTATTGCGGATACGAATGATTCTTTCGAACTTATTTCTTCGCGAAATTCTTTCGTCCTTCCATTATTCGCTAGGAAGACCCAAGGCCCTCCTGGGGGATGAAAAACGTCTTTCAAGACAGCGAGTGAGGCTGACGGTTGTCTGAAAATCCACTAAGCGTGGGTAAATGCTAAACAGGATCCAGGTGCGAATTTGCAATTCCTAGGGTAAGACTTACTTGGGTTTGCCGTCTCCGCTGCGGCGGTATCTTTGGGTCGGTGAAATTCGTGGGTTGGTTCGTGGCGCAACTAGAACTTTCCCTGTTTCTTGTCCCCTTTTGTATTCAAAGAGATTTGCCAGTGATTTATGGTCTTATAATTCTACGAAAATAAACCATAGGGATTCGATTGGTATATTTAATGGCCATGTACATTGGCATTAAGGTGATATTATTTTCAACAATTACCCATATACAATAATACCAGCTACAATTTGCCATCTGCATGATTAATTTAATCGTTGAAATAACCGGGTGGTCCATACCCCGATTGAAGATATGTACGATTGAAAAGAGAAACGGGGGAAAAAAAAGATGAAAAAATGATAGAAGTATATTTCATTAGCAGAGAAAACTCGTTATCAACTGCTGCGCCATTTGACTATATGGGATTGTTATTCACAGCGTGACCAATATTCTGTAGAGTGCGGCCTGTCCAGCATGCACCGATGTATGCAGTATGTGGACATTCCACCCCACCTACAGGACGAATAAAAAATCACGTTCGTACGAATTTTAGAAGAAAAATTCAAACAATATTCATTCGCAAACACACGAGCCTTAGGTATTACCTACTTCATTGCAACGGAATGTATTCGAGTCTCTCGTGATGGTTTGACACACGGTAGTGTGTGATCCATGCAATGTATGACTGGATATTTCACACATTTTGTACCGCACTGTATATGTTAACGCGTCGACGGGTTTATCGATACTTTAGATTGTGAATGAATGAAATACAATTTGCATGTTTCTAGTTGTGCAAAAATAGCCAGGGTCATAGTATAATGGGATGAAGTTGAGATGGGAAATAATCTAGATACCTTATATAGACTTCAGGATCGGAGGTCACCAGGGGGTCCACTTGGAAACGTGAAGCTGTGAGTTGTTCCGGGACTTTACGGCGAGTTGGCCTGGTGCAGAGCGTTCTTGAATTATCACCTCTGAATCGTAAAGTGATCCTTGGATAGAATTGGCTCTTGGTCACTTAGCGGATTTCAGTACAGGAAGAGGAAATTATCGGAAAACGTCCATTTCGTTGACGGAAATAGTCTGAGATATTCTAATCGCACTTTCTGTCACATTTCGAAGGGTAATAATTGGGCTAAACTCTGTTAGAGTTTGTTAAAGGCGTGAAAATCATTCGCGAATTATTTAACGAGCAATTTGAAATTCGTAGCCACGCCAGGCGTTGTTCGGTGCAGTTTGAAATCGGATTAATGCGCTTCATTCGGCTCTGTGTAATCTCTAGGGCATCGTTCTATGGTACGTGGAAACAGAGACTGACTCGAACACCGAGAGAATCTCGCCCTCGGGCTGTCATTCCGAAGGGTAATTTAAATTTACAACATATTTCTACCAGGAACACTCGGCCCCAAGAGCGTTAGTTTCATTTTCATATACTTTGTTACCTGACTTTGATCTTTGCAAAGGCTTGGCAAATTTTTAATCACAGGCTACTGCAACTGGCATGAAATGTTCAGTGAAATTTTTTTTCTCTCCTTTCAAACCAAATGTAAAGAATTGTTGAATAAATATCCTCAAGTTCTGCACGTGATACGGCGTTGGTCTGTAATTTCTTATTCAAGCTTTGGAAAAAAAAATGTTTCTCATAAATGTTGTAGGCGGTTTAAATAAAATGAAAATTATTATGCTGCTGGGAGCGGTTATGGATTTTGTTTTTATATCCTCATTTTCATTCCTGAAAAACTGCTAAGCACAGGTCACTCGTGAACAAAACTTCAAAACATCCTCCCCTGAATCCATTAAATTATACATTTATGTGTATAAGTATAATGGAATAAAATGAATTTTTCTCACATATTTTTCATCAGTTTTTTTGAACTTTTTTTCAATTTTTACTCCGCCTTATTCATTTCGAATGAAGAAAATCCTGGGAAACATACCAGCTCGATTTTTCCGCAAAATTAGCTCGAAATTCCGCACCCCGTACAGGCGAATAAACATTAATTCGAATTGTACAGGCGAGCGAAATAGCGTTCGATGATTCGACTGCACGCGGTTCGTTTGTTCCTTATAATCTTGTAATCTGAAATTACCTCGTCTGGGGGGATGAACGGTAACGTTGCGGAGCTCGTTGCGAAAATGACAAAAAATCGGTGATAGCTTATCGTAAATTTGTGATTTACTACATAGCTGAAAAATTGCAAATTACATCCTGGAATTGAAGAACTCTGCCTTTACCAATGGCGTTGTGGATTCACCGGAACTTGAATTAACCAGGATAATGTACACGTAATCATCCGTCTACCGCAACTGAAACATAACGAATATCGAGACTTGAATGTACTTGAAAACGCCCTCTGGATTGAAGAGAAAACAAGAAAATCACCATTTATGTGGGTCGGTGTCAATCCGCAAAGCTCTTTTGCAGTGAATCGTAGGTATAGAAATACATGAATGTACACGGTTTCGCGTCTAACGAATGAATATGCATAGCTCAGCCGAACACCGTCAAACGTTGTTTCATCAGGGTTCAAATATCGTGCCGAATTTCCTTTCGTCAAAAGGAACAAGCTCGTAGTACGACGAGCCCATTGAATTACAAAATTTGTTCTCCTTTTTGTGTCACATTCGACACATATCTGTCTGCAGCTATATACTCGACACATTGACACACGCGTACGTACATATAATATGAGACCAGGTAATACCAGCACCGAACCAGGGAGTGGAAAATGGGTAGGTACGGAAAACAGGTCGAGGTAAACTGAACCCCGACCTGACGACCTTCTGTTTCTGTTATACGGGCGCGTTATAAGGCCTTTGTCGGTGCTCGTAAACCGCGTGTTCTATCAATGCCTGGGAAAATACATCCGTTCTATGTCAAACCTAATTTGTCGCAAATTGGTAAATATCTGTACTAAGCAACTGACCAGCACGCTGACCGCAGACTCAGAGCCAGTGTGTGTGTCGCGGTAGCTCGGACGCGGGTCTGACAGACGCATGTATAGGTATATCGCAATTACTGTTATAGCTATGCAGCTATCACGTGTGTATGCGATAGGTGAAGGTGTTCGAATCACATCACATCTAGGCACACGTACGAAATTTGCCAAATCCTGGTGTCAGGATAAACACCGAGAGGATATAAAAATTGGAAGAATAATTTTGTCCGGTGTCTAACGCGGAGTTGCATAAACCTGTAGAAAATTCCAGGGTGAATCTAGCTAAGATATAATCAAGATAAATATTCCTTGGAGAAGGTTTTTGCAAATTGTGAATAGGTGTTACTGCAGCGAATGCAGGGTGAATTCAGAAGATATAATATAATGGAAGAGTCCAACCCCGGGCTATTTCTCTATGGTTGCAATGTTGTGAATTGTGAAATTCTAAAAATATGAATGTTCGCAAGAATGTTTCAGGAATTCCACTTAATGCTTGGTAATGAGTGGAATAAATTGCACAACGTTGCTCCTCCTCCTCCTCCTCCTCTTCTTTCCGCGGATTGTGGCGACATTTTCGAGTGTAATTGCGGAAAAACCCGGCGTAATTTTATGAGTATTCACGGCGGGTGGGTTATGGGTATAAACTGCGTGGCTATAAGGCGGCCCCGAGGCCGGAACATTACATTAAAATTTACATAATCGCTTGCTCTAGCCATCGTCTCGCCTGGGAATATAAACGTAGCGTTTGCTTCTTTTCCTTGCACCGCCACTTACTCCTCGTTCTTGTTCTTGTATAACCAGAAAATGCATTGCTGCATCCGGCGTCTTCCTCTTTACCGCCTCCATCTATTAATATTACATTTACGCAGTATCCCTTCGTAACGACGAGAAGAAAAGAACAAAAAAATCAATAAAAATCAATAAAAATCGAGAGTTATAAGAATGAAGTAGTACACAAGAATACTACAATACGTTTGTTTTACAACAAAACCGAAACCAGAAATTAAAAAATTGCTCTTCACTGGCAGCAATTTGATTGGAAAAAAAAACCCTAATCCTCAGCTGTCACTACCACGTTTTACTCGCGCCTGTAACCGTGTTTCCTTTCAACCTTCACGTTTCCGCACGTTTCTCCTAACAGCGTTAAAACTGGCTGATATACGGCAAAAAAAAAAAAAAAAAAAAAAAAACAAAACAAAAAAATCCCATTGATATTGAGGTTCTTTCGAACTCATACGTCTATTCAGACAGAGAAAAAAATGGTTTATTTGTAATCCGATTCCAGATATCTTCTTGTTCGTCTCGTTAAATCATTGTTCGATGGTCGTTGTCTAAAATAATCAGCGCGTGATTTCGACATCAACGTTCGTCTGTCACCCTTTATGTTACACCACGTTGGCGTGACCCTATTTCCTTAATTGAACCGAATGCTGATGTATGCTTGTGTACGGGTGTATGCGTATAATGTCGATATCGCCTCTCGCCGCTCGAATGGTAGTTTTCGATGACAGATAACACCCCTTCGTTACCAGTACAGCGTTCGAATGACTAGGCCATCATTTAGCTATTACAGTATTGGCCATCGGTCTATAAACAGATATAATAATTTATGCAAATTACAACGTTACCATAATAATCATCATAATCACTGGAACAAGCTCCCGGGTGTCTTTTAACCATATCACGAGCTTTCAAGCTTCCAGTTGTTATTCCGCCAGCACTGATTGCCCAGGATCTCTCTCAGGCACGTGGAGAATCTCAACCAGTATTCTCGGCTAATTCGTAATCCTACGGGCCCGTTTGCCCACAGTGTCTGTGACTGCGGCTAACCCAAAGGTGTCAACGGATATAACTTACTCTCGGGTTGCAGCACAAGTGACAACGACGACGGTTCACTCTGGTGTAACTTGCAGGTGGGTGTACATGGCGAGGAAGACATATACTCTGAAGTTGCAAAGTTGTCACACGTCACTTCCTAGTTTATTCTGATATTTTACAGACACCTTCAGAGGAACTACCATATCAACTCAATTGTCACAATTTTTATTGAAGATTGATACCTGAAAATAAGGTCTGAATCTTGATGCGCATATCGATCATTTTGAAGATTTCATGACCGTTGAAAATTCACCTTTTCACGATGAATCCAGAGCGTAAAATATAATCTGATCACAGATATAAGTATACTCACGTCATATTCGTCGAGGCTTGAACAGTTTTGTTAAGCCGATCAAAATTCTATCGGTATGATACTGGCGGGATGATTCGTCACAGTTCAGAAGATAAAAGTATAGAACGATCATCCGGCTTTGCCTGTACTTTTCATCAACTTGAAAAGTTTCCTCTTTTCGCCCCGAGGCATAGCGTGGAAATTTTCTCTCGCCAAAATTGTCTTGTAATTAACGTGGAATTTCGACAGCCAGCTGCGGCGAGGACTTTCCTAATCACGGTAAGGTCTTATCTTATATAGGCGGTAAAGTTGTTGGGTGAAACTTAACCGATCTTTTCGCAGGCCGCGTAAGTCTAAGCTTCTCGAATCGGTTCTGAATGGGCAGAGTGGCCCCAAGGGTTTGGACACAATAACTTTCCGTTGTTACTTATATAAGACCGAACATGTGCTACAATACCACGCCGTCACAATAGTGCTATTCAAGACGAAAGTCTCGGCATTGTGCCCATGGTATGTCGGCTAATATCCGTAACTCTTGTCCCCGACAAGTGAGCTTTTATTTAACTCGAGGTCCTCTCCGGATCTCTTGCCATGGCTCGCAACGATAGTCACGTTGTTAAGGGTATCTAAGGAGTTTAAATAGCTAAACGTTGCCTTAATTGAGAAGTAAGTTAACGAACTTAGCATAGCTTCAGGAATGATTTATACATTCAGGGTTTACATTGCGCTTTGTTGCTCGGATACTGGGTGAAGCTTTTAAGTAATTGAATAATTATACTTCTGGTAGCATCGACGTTTAAGGGCTGTATATCAAAACGAAGAGAATTTATGGCTAGGCTTTATTAATAAACATCTGCTCAGGGATAGAGCTGATGACATAGGATCACCGGTAAACGCGAACCCCATGCTGGGTTAATTAGTTTTGACGGAAAGTTATGTGTAAGGTATACAGTTGACATTGCCGCAAGAAGATCCTTGCCGCTTTACCCAATTTAATAAATCGTCCACTGTTTCAGGAAGCTCTGAGCTACTGATCAGTCTGAGCAATTGAAGCATTCGAGCTTTGGTATAACCAAGAAGTCCCAAGGGAGATGACGGAGTATACCGTGGTAACTGGCATCCTCACTACCTTCCCTTGTTGCGGTGAATTGTAGCCCGAGAGAATGTGGCAAAACAGGTAATAGCAAATGGCGTAACTTTGTACTTGGTAATGAAAAGTTTTTCAGCTTTTCATCCTTTGGTTGGGTATATAATAATGACTGTATCTAGAAAGCTCGCATATAGCCTTTTGATGCTTGGTGAAGAGTTTTACGTAGCTTTTATCTAGGTAGCTGGATATATTCTGATGAAAATTTAAACAGATTTTTGTACGGATTCCCTGCGGTTGGATGCAAATTAAAAACAGCTTACCAGAAGTTTTCACCCGACCCACTTTGCCCGGGGTTTTGCAAAAGCGAATAATTAGCAAGCCGCAAAGTACTGGCTGCACGACTGCACCCCTGCATTCACAATTATACATACATATATTCAAAGCTCTGACGGAATAAATCAGGGCTGGAATAAGCCGACGTATGTACGTGCTCTGTGGTTGAGGACCTGAAATACCGATCGAATATGAGTTCTTTCAAGGCAACGAACTACTAGCCGGATCTTGGACGTTTATATCTATCTTCACCGTACCGGAGCGCAAAACTCCTTTTGAGTCTCGTCGACGGGGTGCAGAATCCCTGAAGAAGGGTGGAAGATGGAACGGAGTAACGTAGGAATAAGGCGTATAGGCGGTAGCTCTGCTGTAATGGTATTCGGACTTTTATCGGCGTCGCAATAGTAGCAGTTTTACCCAGTTTTATGCGGCATTTCGAACAATGCGCCACAACGAACCGTATCCAGTACCTAACCAACGTCCGTGAGTTATTGGTATTATTCCAGACCACCACCGATAACCGCAACTCGAGACGCACCCGTTCCGAAACTGTCAATAAAAGTCTCCACCGACTGCACAAACTATTCTTTGACTACACATCGGTGAGACGAATAAGGGAGAAAACGCTAGTAAGATAGAAAATAGGGTGTCTTAACATTCGGCCCAGAATTTTACGGACGAGAGATCCAAGACTTTGGACCAGATCGCAAGCTCGCTTGCAGATTCTTCGGCGAATTCTCCGGAGAAGAAAAGTTGTCGTAATTGACGCGGTGACGTTACGAGCGGTTGTTACCGTCGAAGAGATTGTCGAATCTTCGAAATCCCCTTTGACTCTTTCCGTAAATTCTCTTTTCTACAGAATATGACAGCTTGAGCCGGGTGTGGATGAACGTAACTTCACAATCAATTGTACTTCTAGATATTCATAGAGTACGCCGGGTATGATCTCGTTGGAATTTTCAAATTCACTCTCTACGCATTCACGGATCAATTTCCAACAAGAAAACTAGCGTATCAAGGCTGATAAGGCGATATGAGAGTCTGTTTGGAATTGCATTATTACCAATTGTTGTCACCTCGAAAACGCTAATCCAAATTTTTCAATGACTACCCAACCGATTCGAACGAACTTTCTTCAAATGAATTCAGTTTTTTGGTAAAAACTGGCCGAATATAGCACTTTGTCGAAAAAACAGATGGGATTCCTTGAAAGCTTGAAGGATTTCGATAAGTGTCATCAATTCTTTTCCACAAAGCGAAGTTGTGTTGTTGTTCATTATAAAGTTGAGCAGAGAACCTGTAGTTGTTCATAATTAAAAACTTCACAAGTTAAGAGAAAACGACGATGAAAAAAATTACGGCTGTTTAAAAAACAGCGGCTATATTATTCATCGCCGCATTATCTATATATGGATTTATACCTTTGGAATGTGAGGCTCTATAGTTGAACTTTATTCATTTAATGCTAGATCGATTGTAGAGAGCTTGCGGTTATCGCTCGGTTGAAACTCATGAAATCGGGTATCTGGGGTAAAACAATACGTTATACTGGGATGAATAACGCAAATAATTTTTGTGCCCAACCGATTCGAACGAACTTTCTTCAAATGAATTCAGTTTTTTGGTAAAAACTGGCCGAATATAGCACTTTGTCGAAAAAACAGATGGGATTCCTTGAAAGCTTGAAGGATTTCGATAAGTGTCATCAATTCTTTTCCACAAAGCGAAGTTGTGTTGTTGTTCATTATAAAGTTGAGCAGAGAACCTGTAGTTGTTCATAATTAAAAACTTCACAAGTTAAGAGAAAACGACGATGAAAAAAATTACGGCTGTTTAAAAAACAGCGGCTATATTATTCATCGCCGCATTATCTATATATGGATTTATACCTTTGGAATGTGAGGCTCTATAGTTGAACTTTATTCATTTAATGCTAGATCGATTGTAGAGAGCTTGCGGTTATCGCTCGGTTGAAACTCATGAAATCGGGTATCTGGGGTAAAACAATACGTTATACTGGGATGAATAACGCAAATAATTTTTGTGCCCAACCGATTCGAACGAACTTTCTTCAAATGAATTCAGTTTTTTGGTAAAAACTGGCCGAATATAGCACTTTGTCGAAAAAACAGATGGGATTCCTTGAAAGCTTGAAGGATTTCGATAAGTGTCATCAATTCTTTTCCACAAAGCGAAGTTGTGTTGTTGTTCATTATAAAGTTGAGCAGAGAACCTGTAGTTGTTCATAATTAAAAACTTCACAAGTTAAGAGAAAACGACGATGAAAAAAATTACGGCTGTTTAAAAAACAGCGGCTATATTATTCATCGCCGCATTATCTATATATGGATTTATACCTTTGGAATGTGAGGCTCTATAGTTGAACTTTATTCATTTAATGCTAGATCGATTGTAGAGAGCTTGCGGTTATCGCTCGGTTGAAACTCATGAAATCGGGTATCTGGGGTAAAACAATACGTTATACTGGGATGAATAACGCAAATAATTTTTGTGCCAGATTGTACTGTATACAGAAAAGCTTGAAAGAGGTTAGGAATACGCCCGAGGTTTTTCTCGGTTCTCATCATGGCCGGAGATCCGTGTTAATGAGTATAACAAACCAGAAGTGAAACAAAGATCTGTTCAAGAGCGTTGCTGAAGGGTAGGTATATTTAACGCTTGACCGAATCAGAGGATCCTTCTGCAGCCCTTGAAGAATGAAAATTGAAGACAAAGCTTGGTGAAACTTTTGAAGAAGAAACGAGCTACTTGTAGGTATTGTATAGACCCTGGAGATAAGTTAATTTTCAGGAGATTATTAATCCACCTTGGCCCGGAATTACATCCAGTTAGGGATAATCGCTGTAAAATTTATCCCGGAAACGTTACCTCATCGTTACGTTACGGGACTTCGCGGAAAAAAAAAGGGTAAAAAAAAAAGCTCTTTTTAATTCCAGTGTCAGGGGGCGCGACGCGATTTATCCTGCGTTATTGCCCAAAGCCGGCAATCGGCCGCTTAACCCAACTGACCCTCGTTGATCCGCTTCGTTATACGTTCTATTGCTCGGTGAGCTTTGACTGGAAGGGGGGAAGGGTGCAACTCGGTGTGGATCAAAACGTAGGACCGGGGTACGTGTAGAGGTACCTCCCCATTGCAACTATGTGACCGGGTGTTGCGTCGCGAGGGTGGAATCGCATGGCAAACGTGGGGGGACGGTAGAACCTGCGAAGTGCGAGAGGTATCCATGGGACAAATGTGTCAATTTGTCATTCTCACCCCATTCCTCGCAAACCGACAGACATGGGCTATCTGCGCGGTATTCGCACTTCTGTGTGTTTCTCATTCCCCCATCATTTTCCTTTTCCAAAGTCCACCATGCATGGTCCTCCCATGGGCTTGTCATTTCTGGTAGAAATTTTCTTCTTTTTCATCTCACAGTTTCCTATTATTATTTACTTTCGAATGAAATCAACTCGCTGTGTACGTTCACATATTATGTGATCCTTTACTTACTGTTGAAGTAATCATGGGCGCGGCTACTCTCTCGCGGGACCCAGTCCTTCTACCTAATACATTTTTCCTTCTCTTTTTTTTTTTCCCCCTGTTTATGTGTTTTATCTATATATATATATATACGTTTCTTGACCCCAGATGTCCGCCTCTATTTCCCACGGGTGTCAATTCGTACTCGCTTATCATGCTGCGATCTGTCAATTCTGGTCGTTCAACCAAGCGATATTTGACATCGGTTATAAAGCGTTAGAATTTTTTGTTTGATTGACGTAAGGGACCAGTATGAGGACGAATCGTGTGGACGATCTTTTGTACCTTGTCACTTGACAAGCGCGTTAAAAATCCTCGACTGACAATTAATCATTGGGATCGAGAGGGAGAAAGAAAATATACACACATCGGTACGCAATCCGTTGGACAGAAACGTACCTACTAGCTGTTTGCTCTGTATAAACTAAAAAATATTGCTGTTTCAAGGTACAGCCGGGAAAAAATTTTGATTTATTTCCAGCATCCATTGGAAACCAACTGATTGGTACACTCGTCATATTTATTACTGTCCCTCGGGCTTTGTGCCCACCTAGGGAACTTGATTCACAAGCGAGGCAAAAAATCGGAGTAATTGATCAGGTGATGTGTACTGCGGAATCGAAGATTTTTATAAATTCCTTATTGGGGTAGGAGAGCCTGGTGGAATTTAAAAATAAAATATAATAACGGAGGATACCTGGTAGATACGAATTACATTTTTGCAGGAAACAGGATAAAAGGAAGCCATTTCGCGAAGGCGAACGCGACTCGGTACTTAGGTATTAATACGAACTTTGAAAAGGAAGGACCAATTCTTGGCAGACGAAAAGCTCTCTGTTGTTTTTCGATGGTAAACGTGCAGTGAGCTCTTAACGGAGATATCGATTCAATATGAAAAATCTACTTATTCGTTTAACGGGATGTTTTCGTGTATTTATACTTTATTTTTCTACCTTCCGATTGTTACCATGTGAAAGGAGCCCCCTTTGGCCACGGTCGGTGCACCACGGGCCCTGACCTTAATAACGTAGTCCATCCATCAGGCCATGTCTCGCGGGGCGTCTTTTATTCGAGGCCTATTCTAGGCAAACATCTTTCCGCGGGTTCTCGCGCATACGGGGTCGTAATCGGTTATATTGGCCATGGAAATGGGGTAAAAAAAAACGTATGAGAAAGAGAGAGAGACAGAGAGAGGAGAGAATTTCGTGTCGACGAAATGGTCTCTATATCATATATTTGTAGGATGGAAAAATACGGTCTCTATAATCGAAATTTAACCGAAAAATTTGAATTTTTCTGCAACGGGGTCGCAATTGCCTTGAGTTAAGCCGACAGATCCCGATGCATCGTGTTATGTAAATATTTCGTAGTATTTTTTGGCAAATTATGTATATATTATGCATTTCAGTCGTGGCGGCGTATATCGCTTTCTGGCAATCGTAAATTAACTTCTTTCGCTCTTTTTATCTGACTCAAGGAAAATGTAAAGCCGGTCGGGATGAATGTTACCAAGAAATACCGTCTACCTCCATATAATACGGTAAAGTTCCCCTCCCACGTATACCTACGTAGATACCCCTACTGTATAATATATGTATACCTATGTATAGAAATATATATGCACCATATACTAAGTTAGTCATTTTTTCCCCCTGGCAAGGTGACAGCCGCAGAATCAAATTTCGGTTCCACGTGCAACCAAACCAAGAGTAAACCCATCAACTTAGGACTGGCTTGGGCTTTCCGTGACATTCGGCTTTGTGCTTGCGATTGTACAAGTTTTCACCCATTCTGTATGTCATGAGCTAATTATTTCACGAAATCTATGTTGTCAAAAATGTTCCGAACTTCGACAGTCTCAGGATGAAAAATTCGTGATTCGATTTTGATCGATTATGATATTCCACCGTGTGATTCGCACAATATTGCCAACGTAATGGATAACCGATTGTAATTGAATTACCCATTGGATAATATTTCGCAGGTGTGATTGTCCATGAGGGGAGTTACAGGTGATGTGGTTTGTGAAGGAATTACATATGACTAAAGTAATGGTTGACGGATTATTCACCGCACTCGGTCATCTGATTTTTGAAAAATCGAAAAATGAGGTTCAATATAGTGACGTCATACTATTCTCCGTTGAATTATACCGAGCCGTTTGCTCTATTCTGCACATATCGTTGTTTGTCGAGAGGATTGGCTTTTGACGTGCGCATAGAGGGTAATTAAAACGCAGGATATACCTACACCCTGGACGGTGTACAGTTAATTGGATTTTTTTTTATGGGTTTCGAAGTAGAAAAAGCAGCAAGCAGCAGTAACAAAATATAACTTGCGTACATCCTTGCTCCGCTGATAAGCCTGTCCCGCGTGCCAGAGGTCAAACGAGGCGGTGAAAAAACGTCGAGCTCCGATTTGTCCTGGGGTTAATAGGATGTGGAGATTCAAGGGTCGTTGACCACGTGCTCCGGTAGATATCCAACTGAAGCGGTAGGTATGTGAAATCCGCGTATGTCTAAGTCTTGGTGATCGATAATTCAAACGGTGCCGACAGTTTCTCAATTTCCTGTATGTGGAAAAGTCGTGGAAAAAAAAGCAAATGCGGCCACGTATGGCTGGTGGAGGAAAAAAATTCAGTACGTATATATGTATATAAATATAATGAATAAAAGAGAAAACATGACGAGATAAAGCGAGTCGGTTGCTATAAACTTCCGCGTAGAGTTTACCGGAATCTTAGAACGGTTGAAAAATTCTGAGACTGAGCTGGTGAAATTGAATCTATGCCCTGGGGAAATGTCACTATGCAGACCCCCATGCCCGAGCTAACTTGGCTAGTCGAGATTCCACGTCCTCCGCGAAACCTGCAGCCTCAGGGCATGGTACCATTTTCTGTACTTACCTTACTGCCCGCGGTTAGCCCCTAGGTCGAATCTGCAGGTAATCTCGAGATCTTTGGCGTAGGACGTGTGGTGGTATTATATATGTCCTCTTTGATAAAATGACCCCTATAATAATTCATACGCATTAAGCTAACGCAAAAAGCTCTACAGAAATTTAGGACCAAAATAATGCTATTATTTCGCTATATCTAATTCCTAGATAGCGTCTTCATATATTATGTATAGAAATAACGGTGCTCAACAATTCATAATTTTCCAACCACCACCCGCATCCCCCCCCGTAAAATATTGCTTCCGAAATAGCAAGAGTAGTTGAGGGGTTGAACTTGCGAAATGTTATGTTGAGTTTGTGTGCTCGGTGGTAATAACTCAGGTCCGTTACTTCCCTTTGTGAAAGAGAAACTGTCAGAGAGTAACGGACGTAGTGGGCAGTGTTCTCTGCTCCCTGGACACATTGCTGCGACGATTAGGTTTCTTCCATATCGTGATTCCGATCCTAACGTAGATGAATGGTCCTTCTGGCTGGACTCCTTTTCTCTGGCTCACCTCAGTTGTACCCCCTCCCCTCCCCCCCCCCCTTTGCCTCCCCCCATTTTCCATGGGTCCGGAGTAATTTCGCGGGCCGATGCATCCTGGGAGAACGAAATACAAGGGTATATATACCAGTTTCCATTTTCCATCATCTTAATTTCATCCCGGGTGTTTAGATCACTCGACGCGGAACTGACACCAGCCACACTGCGGGAAATGAGTGCATGTAAAATTCAGAGCAACCAGAAAACCCAGGCGCCTGGGAACGGTTTAGACGCAATTTCTCGTTGCCGGTGTTGGTGTTTGCTGTCTCTGTCTTTCTCTCTCTTACTCTTTCTCTTTTTTTTTCCAGTAGTTTTGTTTTCGATGTTTTATTTCTATTTTTTTTTTACTAATTTTTTTACATTTTCCACCAAGTACCGTTTGTTATTAACTTCCCGCACAGCTGTCGAGTACCTGGCAGAACGTCCCGAACAACGCGTTCCCCCCCCCCCCCCCCCCCCCCCCCTAACGTGACGCGACGTGGCGAGGATGGGATGAAACGAGGCTTGGTAAAAAAAGGCCCCGGTGGAGGACCGTATAATGAAGCCTGCAATGCGTCGTTTTCCGGATTCGTCGAGCATTCGCGAATTGACGCGTACTAGCAGCAGCGAGACCCTCAGAACCAAAGGGGTTGAGCGATTTGAGACTTGAGCAAATTATCCGCAGAACGATTTTGAGAATTTGAAATTTTACTCTTGAAATTTCGTTTTAATATCAGATTTATTTCTCGAAATTTCACTTCCGCCGAATTATACTTCGCGGATTCATTTCACTTTTGTCAATTTTTAACACGTATTGCTCCCCGGGTTCAGCCGCCCTTTTTTTTCGACAATGAATTAGAAAAGTGGAATCCTGCAGTGCTCATCAGGAATTCCATATCTAAATAGAGAATGAGCGTTGATTGTGTTTTGTGCGTGAGGCGGATTTGAATTTCAATACGGGGTATATTCAAGGGTTATAATCGTGATTGCTTGAGCTTGAGGAAAGACAGATGGCGGTAGACGTTGAGAGTAAATCGAAAAATTTTCCAGTCGTCGGAGGCGGACTCGAAAGCGTCGGATAAACGGTGGCTATATACCTAGATGCGAAACGAAGTTTGGATAAAAGTTAATTCTGGAAACGCTTGGCCGTTCTCGGCAACGAGCAAACAAAAGTTTTCGGGGGCTTTGAGGCAAGAAAGCGGCGTTTCCGAAGTTTGGGACGCTCCGCGCCTATAAATAAGATCTTCGCCTCTGGACGGGCTCGGTTACTTTCGGCTACTTTCGTCGAAGCGTGGATAACGAGCAGATAAAACTTATTCCCTTCAGCTGAGGCGAGGTGCGAATTTCCTCGCCGACTTTTCCAAATATATATTATTAGGAGAAGTCCGTTTATAAGTGGGATAGAACTCGATGAATTATATCACTCCTTCTTCGGAGAAGAGATTCCCGAAGAAACCTGCATGCATATCAGACAATTTGCCGAGGGTAGCTACCCCGAACCAACTACGGCGAACCGGCCGTACGACGTCTTCGCTAAAAAGATGCCCCGAGGAAATCTCACGGAAGAATTTTTATTTTAAGAGAATAATCATGGAAAGAGAGAGAGAGAAAGAGAGAGAAAAATGGAGTACTCCATCCTCCGCAGTCAAAGCTCGATTTATTGGGATAAATGTCCACCTCCCGATTCCCTGAGATATTTCCTACCGCAAATTAAACTTTATGAAGATGGAATATTCTCTCGGAGTCTGCAGATTTGATATATCACCGACGACGATTTCAACTATCACCAGACCGTCAGACACCGTATTACCATTCGCGAAATCGTCACGGTCAGCACGTACACACATACATGGAAGTCCAGAGAAAAATTCGTGAAGTGCATTTCTTGCTATATAACGAGAAACAGCAGACGCAGCGTACGATATTATTTTCGGCTTTTATTCTTTTCACACATAGTACCATCCCCACGAATCATACCGTGTCAAGCTTTTAATTTCGAAAACTGTATAGCAAAGATTATACACATGGTTGATCCCAATGCAACAAAAATCAATTGATGAAGTCATTGACAGTAGCTTTTTAGTATTTATTGTTAGTCAGGAAAGAGGCGGGCGAAATGGACCCACTGACGAAATGAGGCTTATCTAGTAGAAATATGAATCAACATTTTTTTCGAATTCTCACAAGTGGGTGACTGAAAAGTCTTTCGAATTTTGCAAACTTGAGAAATCTGAAATTTATTCCGTTGAGAACAGTTTTGACGTAAATCTAACTAGTTGTGTACGCGAATTTGGTAATTAAGAGTTGGAAAAATTGTGTCGGGTAGTCATTTTTCCCGCCTCTCTGCCAGGTCTCACAATGTATAGTTCGATTTCTATTCCAATTACTCAAACCAAGTGAAAAAAAATTTAGTTTATGACGTTTTTTAATTTTGAGAAATTTTCAAGGCGCGGTGGATTTTACCCGCCACTCCCTGTCATCTCTGTGATGATAGAAAAACTTGAGGCAAATAGTCTTATTCTCCGATACGTATACAATATACATATGTGTGGATAGGTGTAATGTATACATATACGATACAAATATGAAGTACAAAGAGAATTGGGGCCTCTCTCGAGACTCTTGCCGCGTAGATCCGCACCGGTTTTCTCCATAAATTGTAATTTTCTACGCTTCTGGGAAACAGCGAGCGAGTGCCTCAATTTGCCTAGCACTCTGTGTGCCTCGTTTTCTCTTCTCCAACCCTCATATACGGCCCTGATTTACGGGGTGCGAGAAAATTTTGCGACGCGTCGTATGAAATTTTCCTACGGGTCTACGCGGGGGTAACGTGGTCGTTTCGTTCCATGGAAATATGGGTATACGTCGGGCGGATACAGCTGAACATTGGAAAACCCCTCTGACTTGGTTCACGTTAAGTTTTCAGGTGCAATATCCCCTTGGCACGTTTATTTTTTTTTTTTTATACTTCCGTTCATGTATCTTCCTGGTGAGAAATCCGCAGTTCGTATTTAATACCTCGGTTCTAATTCATCTACGTATCCAATATCCATAAATAAGTGGAACTTGGAATTTTTTCCAATCTTCGATTCCTTGAGATGAACATTTTCGGTATATTTTTACCTAGATGAAAGATAACCGCGTATAATATAGGTACCGAGGAAAAATGAATAAATAGTAATTCATGCGTAAGAAAGTTTATGATTTGTTTGCTGCATCTTGACAGCCGTTAACTACGTGGAAACTGGAAACGCCAGCACCCCCAACCTTAGCGAGGGAGAATCGAAATTATTCCACCGGCTTGTAATCTGACTGTAAAGCCTTCGGGCGAGAGAAGAAGCAGTGCCCTAGCTTCCAGTATCTGGAAAAAGCAAAGAAAACGAGCTAACCAAAGGGAGGCTTTCCAGCTTTAACGAGATCGATGGACCGACAGCTTCCAACCCACTACTACTTCTACTAGTACAACCACTACTACTACATCTTCGGCCACCATCACCACCGCTTCTGCCCGGAGGAAGAGCTCTGCGGAAAAATCTCTTCGCGCACGAATCCACCGTCTGGAAAAGCCACTACAGCCGTGTTTAACATCCTTTTAATGGCAGCGTGGTAAAACTTTAAAACGTAAAAGAGTTTAGCCGGTTCTCTGTGAAGCCGATTAAAAAGTAAACCATTCATAATGCATTTTCGATCCTCCCTGGGCACTTTCACAATCCACAATCCACAATCCACCATCCACAATTCCGACGAGGCGGAGACTTTTGTTTAACTTCAGTTTAATCTTTGGCACTTTTTATCCCCCATTCTTCCTCCCTTTTGTGCAACTGGATTTTTTTTTCGCTGCAGGTGTCTACCATCGAGATGATGAGAATACCGCAACGTCAACCTTGGTAGAGGTATATACTCCATCCGCGTACCACGAAGTACTGCAGTAAAATTACGAATGGCAAAATACTCGCAGAGCTTGTAACCGTTTCTCTGGCATGACGTGTACATATTTTCTCTACAATTTTTCGCTCGTTATTTTATTACTTTTATACGGAAAACAAGCGCATTTTCTCAACTCTCAAGAGCGAAATTCAAATACCACATTCCGCGTGGTCTAGGCACGACGTCTTTGCCGACTACCTAAACATCGGAAGCCACTGAAAGTTTTTGATGTAAAAAAGAAAAAAGGAAGTAGGTACAATGGAAAAAATGCAAGAAACTGAAACATATAGAGGGTTATCAATAAAGGTATGTTTGGACCCAATGATTCAAATTTGAATCTCATCAGTCACGAAACTTTCTGAACATGTAAAGACCAACA
Organism: Ametastegia equiseti; assembly: GCA_963989295.1. Lineage (NCBI taxonomy): Eukaryota > Metazoa > Arthropoda > Insecta > Hymenoptera > Tenthredinidae > Ametastegia > Ametastegia equiseti. Next base: position 11,760,775 of record OZ022393.1, read on the forward strand.
CGCGTGGGTCAAGATGATCCGTTTATAAAAAGTTGATGTCCAGTCGAAATAAATCGTTTTGCGAGTTTAAAGTCGAAATGCGATGCAAGTTCTATTTATAGAAAAACATTCGAAAACCGGTAGAGAGAAATCGATTGATAATAGCGAAGTTTATGCCGGTAGAGATAGAGACAACGTTGACACACATGTAACCAATAAAATTACGAATTTGACACATTGACACATCATGTATAACCAATAAATAGCAGTTTAGGCGAGTGAAAATATGTATAACGTTAAATCAGTGAGTGAAAATATGTATAATCGACTAGCCATAATTTTCATTGACACATTGACACATCATGTAACCAATAAACAGAGGTTTTGACTCATTCACTCATCGTGTCTGAAAATTGAAAAGGATAGAAAAAAATATGAGAACTTTATCGCACGAATTAGAATTCGCATAATTTTTACGCGACCTTGGAGACGGAAAATTAAATAATAATAACGATCACATAGAATCTCCGGGATATTGTATAGCAAGTCCTGATTCCAGCATGGTGGAATGTATTTATGGCAATTACCTTAGAGAAAAGCGTTTCAAAAGACCAACAAATTGTGCAATACTATCGGCTAGAAATGCGGATGTGGACAAAATTAATAGAGAAATAGTGGAATTACTAGATGCAACGAAATAGAAAATTTATACAAGTATCAATAGCATAGGGCCGATGAGAATGATGACATAAGTGAAACTATATATTACCCGAATACTTGCAGGACAGTTCATCACCCCCGTCTTTACCACCGCATGAATTACGTTTGAGAGAGAATTGTGTAGTAATGCTGATACGAAACTTGGGTATCAATGAAGGATTTTGTAATGGGACTAGATTATTGGTAATCAAACTTGGAAATCATTTGTTGAAGTGTAAAATTCTAACAGGTGACAATGCTGGAGAAATAGTATTTTTGAACCGAATCACACTTTATTGCGATGACGTATATCCATTCAAATTTGAAAGAAGGCAATTTCCGATAAAACTCGCACTTGCAATGGCGATTAACAAATCGCAAGGCCAGACTAGAAAAAATAGGAATAGATCTCAGAAAAGATGTTTTCAATCATGGTCAACTGTACGTAGCTTGTTCAAGAGTACGTTCGTGGGATTCATTAAGAATATTCTTGTCAAATCACCAGAAAGATAAAAAAAAGGGAAAAATCACGTGTACAAAGAATTATACACAAATTAAAGGGGGAAATATGATACTTAAGAAATTGATTGAAAAAAAATAGATTATAAGAAATTACTGATAGCTATTTTTGGAACTATAGTGTGAACATAAGTAAAAAAATATACAAAAATGAGATTTTACCATCGAATAGCTTGTTAATCATAAAATGATAATTTATCAGAGGTAATAAGATTTTGAATAAAACATCACATTCTCATCAAAAAATTGAGAATAATTGACGAATAAAAGTTAATCGTTGTACATACATGTACGTTGAACCGTCAATAAAATTGAAGGAGATTGAAATTAAAATGATATCCAAAACTGAAAATTTGATAAATACACATTGCGGTATAGTGCTCTGAAATGTTGATAGGCTTTTATTGAAATTAAAATACGGTAAGTGACAACTTTCGGAAAATTAAGCGCGCGCGAAGCGCGCGCGTGACATGCTAGTACAATTAAATTGCGTAGGTACTTCGCAAGAGGAGACAAAAAATTTTATATATAGTGCGGGAAATTTGAAATCACATTGTTTTCACATTTTTTAATCTTCCAAAAATGTGACGTATTGATTTGTTGCTGATTACGAAGTATTAACGAAGGCTTGCGTCCACAGATGGAATTGGATTATTTTGATCCTTGTTGGTTTTCAAATCTAACTATCAAGCTTTTACAAAGTTTCGTGGTTTAGGTTAATTTCAAATAGCAAGGGGAGAAACTGCCCTTACGGACACTTTCCTTTCGTTTTTCAATGAGTAATTGTAAGTGACAGTTCAGCGAATCCAAAGACGGGCATAAACCACGTAACTTTCATTTCTCGCATAATTAACAACAGGCGGTAAGCAGGACGAACGAGCAGAGGCTCCCGAGGAACGAACAAGTCAGTTAACGCAGGAGGGACGCACTAATCTAATAACTTTGGTAACTTTGAACAAGATCTTGACGGCCATTAGCTCGACGCTTGGAGAAGCCTAGCTTATTTCAAGCTTATTTGTTTTACTCGAGAGTCTTCAACCCTGTAGAAGGTTGGCAGGATCAGACGAAGAGGTGAAGAGGTAAAGGGGACAAGGGGTGAACTCGACAGAGTCAACAGTTGCAGACCGTCGAGCCATCATCGTTCGTGGCAACAGGCATTACCTACGTATACATATACCGTCCAGTTAGTATAAATCTACTTGAACTTCTGCCGAAGAGACATAAAGTGTTTGACTTTCGAATCCACTTGACTGCACTTCCCGTTTCAACCAGAGTTGTGTTGATCGTTTTGCTTCTTCTAACTTCGTGGTTGTTCACCTTGTCCGACTATCAGATGAGATCTTTGAGAATTTATCCCAGAAATGAGCTCGGAATATCTTAGCCTAGTTTTACTGCGGAACCAAAAATTCTATTTTTCTCAATCAAAAACCGGATGGATGGAATTTTTATGTTGACTCAATTGCCAGAATAATATGACAAATTTGAAACGTGAGAACTGAGCGAATTGCTGCGTACTAAACTTTTTATGAGGAAAAGTGCATCGCGAGTGTTCACCACCAGAACGAAATACTTCTCCTGAACCACGCACCGGCCTCGCAGGCTGTTCAGGCCCCGAGCAATGATGTTTCTGCTATAAAACGTGTCGTAAAAAGTCGTGCAGTTATACGATGAATTAAACTGGCTCGATCAAAGTTTATTTTTTACTCAAGCCGTCTGATTGAAAAATAAAATTGTTGGTTGAATCGTAGCAGGTGGAAAAGTTCGATCAGCTATTCTTTAGTATAAAGAATATTTTTCAAAATCTGCGACGTGACTCCTGGGTGGACAGTTTGAATTCTGAATGCTAGATACAGATCCCGACATTTTATTTCTAAAGACGGCGAAGCATGGAGTATATTGCAGTGTAAAAATGCATTAAAAGTGGGTATGTAAGCAAAAATTGCATTGCGAGTCGTAAACTCGGAAGTGGCAATGAAACGTTTCATGGCGCCGCATATCACATGTCTGTAATGCAGAAACGTTCGTTGAAAGGTCACCAGCAGGCGGATTGAACAGTGCAAAGCAATTAATCACTCTGACCTGCCATCGATTCGCCACAGAGTAAACATCAAATGATTGATCAATGCAAAGAACAAATATAATTATCAATGTATAATTATGAATCCATCATTCGCATCGCTGATGCTGTGGAGGTCTGTAGGTATAGCTTAGTAAATATAAACCATCTATTCCCGGAAAGTTATTAGGCGTATTGAATAAATGATAATTAACTACAGTTTTTTGTTTCACTGTAGATAATTGAGAAAAAGTCTTAACAAGCTGTTGAAGGGGGGTATAGGTATAAAGATTTTTGTAAGAACAAAGCTTTTAGCACTTCTTGCATGAGTTATTGGAAATATTTTCTCGTCTTGTGTATAATTAATGACAGTTTGTTTAGAGTTTTATTTATTTAACAACCAGAAGCTCGAAAAGCCCGATGGTATCCGAGCCCGAAGGCTAAGGGGATAGGCAACTTTTATACTCCCAACTCTTAACGAGTTGGGCCACGAAAATCTTTCAAATTCTTTTCCTGCAGACTATTCTGTTCACAAAAGAAGCAGATTACAAACAATAACGTGAACGGGCCTCCTCGAATGCCCTTATAGTCGTGTTTTCCTCACCTCTGAGATCTTCTCATGATTCTTTTCTGACCCAACGTTTCTAACTACCCTCCTCTACCCCTGGGCAGCTCTCCGAAGTATAGTCCTACCCCGTGAGATTGAGTTCTGAAGTTTTATTCGCTGGTGGGCTATCCTGATTCTCCTCTGATTCTTTTCCGATTTCGTTGTGATCTCTTCAGACGAAGAACGGCGAGAGTTCCGGATACTTTTCAGTGGCGTGCTCTCAACTTTTTATTAGATTTACTTTCGACGCTTCTTAACCTCCACCGGCTTATATATATACCCGTTAGATCAGCCTTTCCAAAACTGGCGGCTTTCTTGGTATGGGGGCAGCTGAGATGGATTCGAGAGTAAAGAGATAGCCGTTCGCTTTCAGAATTCTTTCGCAAAGGACGCAATTAACGAGGCCCGTTAATTATGTCGAAACGTGACATGACCTCGGTAGAAAAGTATACACGTTCATTCCAATAATCCTTCATTTTCTGTTCCAAGAGTTTCATAACTCGCTTTTCTCTGATCTCTCAGGTCTCTCTCTCTCTCTCTCTCTTTCTCTCTCACTCTCTATTTTGCGACTCTTTTCGCGACTCGGGTTCCTTTTCACCTTTTCCACTCTGGCCTTTATCAGACTTTCTCTCTCTATCTCGCAAGAAAATACTTCACCTTCACCAAGCCACGTGCGTATATATCATGACGCCGACACAAGCTTTTGGGCAAGGAGCTAATTCCCACTTTTCACCGTAAACTTTCATGTACAAGATGAGGCAAGGAAAAATGGTGCATAATTCAGAAAAAATCAAATTGTTATCAGTCAATCCATTTGATCAACTGTTAATATGCATTCTTCAGAATCTTCCGAATGGCGCATCACGAGGACGCAAGATTGAAGAATTTTCAAGACCCACTATACATGTGGTGAATGGCGTAAGAAATTCGCCTCTGATGATTTTGCCGTAATCGAAAGGGATACCCGAACTTTATACTGTATACGAATGCTGCGGACGTCGACTGCACGGTAAATTCAAGTTGACACTCACCACACGTGAATTGTCTGCTTGGGTTGGCTGAAGGTGCAGCAGCGGTTTGGAGAACCTCGAAAACCTCGCTCAAACGAAGGTTCAAACACCCTCTCTGCGTTTAGTTAGTCCTCCGTTAATCTAGCCTAGCTGCGACCAGCGTTAATTCTGTGCATATATACGTTTCCCATCTGGTCTTGTATTATAAAGGGTTGATCCTGGGCAGATCTGAAATACATCTTAATCAAACTTGAAGGGCTCGAAAACGGTAAACACACGTGGGAGACTCGGAGAGACGTCGATTTGGATCTGTAACAAATTTCGATCGGGCTTGAAGCCGCGATGTCGCGATGTTGTGATATTGTGTCACGTTTCGTATTGGAACTATTACATATCTTATGTATACCGGAATACCCGATTACACCCTGCCAAGGCAAAAGGGCTGGTGAAGTAAACGACGGAATGCAGGAAAAGGTAACGGGGTGATGGGACGAAAAATATGTTATGAACTCGGGCACGTGCGATCGTCAAGTTTCAGGGAATCCTCCGGGTACCTTCAAAACGCTAAAAATGTCGGGTTCGGGTTGACCTTACTATCTACCCTCTGGAAACGACCACCTGCACGCATGTTTCCACGGACCGTCAAGCCTTGACCCACGACGGTATTCTCTATACGACGTTGAAACGTAGAAATATACCGAAATTACTTCTGCCTCAAAGAGTGGGTATACTGGCTCCAGATATGAATATTAAATGCACATAATGCTCAATAATGGAATGTATATTATATTATAACACGGTGTGCTCATCCAAAAACCGAGGAAATTTCACTTGAAAAAACTTCGGCTTTGCGGCAAGTAGGTATAATGGGCTTGAGTAATTCTCTTGTACTCTCGGATAATTACCGTGAAATTCAGAGAGATTTGATAATGGATTTAACATTTTGGACATCATGGTAAATTCGCAGATCCGATGGTAGTCGTGGTAAAGTTTTTAGTCAAAGATATTCTGGTGTAGGTATATGCTAAACTTGCAAGTAGTATTTCTGTCGTCCTGAGACGGGTATTGCGGTACCAATTGGTGCGGAAAGGAGAAATCGTAGTCTACGCCGCAAAATTCTAAAGAAGGGTAATTCATTCGGACGGGACATTCGTTACGAGAAGACGGCCGGTTGATATCGGGTAGGTATACGTGTTTGTTTTTGAGATTTATCGTATAACGAAAGTTTTCTTTCACGAGCAGAAACAAGTTTACGGCTTTTACGAGAGACTCGCCAATCCAACAGAAGCCCAGGACAGTATAAATTTTGAGCCCTGGTTCTTGTAGGAAAAAGAGCGAAATTTTTATGAAGGTGTCGGAACGTGACGACCCTCTGGCAAAGTTTGAGGCCCGCTGCTGTTCCGTTATTCCTTAAATTTATATCCTTGAAAATGTCACGCATTTCGAAGCATTTACTTTTTCTTTTACTCCTGTTTTTTTTTTATTTCTTACACTCTATCACATATATTTTTTTTTTCTCACCTTTTTCCCGATCGTTGTTATCCAAGTGGCACTCTCTTCCTCATCTTTCCACTAGTGGTGGTGCAAAGTGAAAATTCTACGTGATTTGCCAGATGAAATTTGTCGTCTTGCGATGGCCGTATGATGGGAAAGCATCCCAGTCAAACGAAAAACAGGAAAAACAAGAATGGTAGAGGGTGATAAACGGAGCAAAGGGACGAAAATATAACACCCGTTATTCCCGCAGTATTTTTCACGCCTGTGTGTGCAAAAGAGGATACAGAAACTTGCGTAAGTGGAGGCTAAAGATGGAAGTGTATGTAATTACATTTCTTTCCACTCCATCTGCTGGTGAGCTGAGCATCCCCTGTCTTCTCTGTTCTTCTCTTTCTTCTTTACCAACTCCCCTAAGTTCAGGGTTTTTTCTTCTTCCTTTTTTCTTTTTTCTTCTCTTCATCTTTTCCTTCTTCCTTTTCTCCTGGCATGTCTTCAGACCTGCGGCATTAAGTTCTACAGTGCTTATTTACCACCTCTATGCTTTTTACCTTGTCTGGTACTCCGCACGGTGAAAACGAAAAGAGATAAGGTGGATAGGTAACGGTTATTTCCGAAAAGATGATCAATTCACATTACCTATACTTATGTATTTCTTTATTTTTTGCTTTTCGCTGATGGTCTCTATAGAATTCTGGTGTAAATAGTTATTTTAATGGTTATTGTAAGCAGCGGGAATTATCGGTAACGGGGGTTTACACTCAACGATAAAAGTGTCTTCTGACCCAGTTGTTGATCGTGGCGCGCCCGAAGGTCGTTTCACGGGAAAATGAGTCTATCGTTGATTTCAACTCCCGAGTGTGCCTTGTACGATACTAACTTAATTTAGCGCGTAATTGGCTTTCGTAAGTTGTTCGTGCACACGTGACTAATAGCTAAAACCTCGGTAGTTTTAATCCAGAGAGCCCTTCTCGCTGAGAGTTCGCTTGTTCGACGAACAAAAGGATGGATGTACGGAAGCGGAAGGCGGGAGAGTTGGAAGCTGAAGAATTTTCAAAGAGGAAAGAAAATTTATTATAAAGTTGGTAAAACCGGAACCGGAGGTATTGAAACGTGCTAGTATAAGGTTCATGCCTATCTAAGACATTTTTTTACCTCGAAGCCATCGTATATTCAGATCTTAAGGAGAGTAAAAACTCTGTTTTTAATCAAATCTTTAAGAACGTATCCTACCGACCGTGAACGACCATCATTGGCTACGAGTATTACGCACCGTAGCAATATGGCTGACGAAACTTATACTCAAAGATGAAACTTTTCTTTCAAAAGGGTTACGGTGGGAAAATGGAAAACAAAAAAAAAAAAAGAAAAGAAAAAACTGGTTGGCTGGCTACCGGCTGAAATAAATAATAAAACGTGATGGCGGATGCGAAGAAAAAGAAACGAAATATTCCCACGGGACATCCGCCCAGGGAATAAACGACCCGAAGAATGCGAATCTTCAATAATAGACGAGCCAACTCCGGACTTGGTTGTACTTGTCTATTGGAGAACATACAAATGATCTTAGCCATGATTTTCGCAATTTTCTACGTCAAGTAAGTTATATTTTCACAATCCTTCTTCGTATATTGGATTGAAAGTGAATTTAATTGACTCCGCGACGAGTTGAGATATGGAGATGATGATATTCCAGATTCCAAGTTCCCACATATATACGACCGCATCGGGTAAAGTCTCGAAAATCTAGAATTCCACGAAATACAGGGACAATTAATTATCGTTTGTCTCAAGCACGAGCAACGTAAATTTCACCAGGAGTAAGCTATGCCACAAGAAGTTCTCTCGTTTCTTCGGGCAGAGACGTTGGTGTAGTTTTTGGTTGTCTATTCCCGAGGTAACGCGAAACGCTTCGAGAAACGCTGTTGAATTCTGTCTCGTATCGCTAGTAGATTATACAGCCAGCCAGTATCGTCCGTAAATACATTGAACAGGATTTCCTTCCACTTTTTCCGAGCCAAGTATTACTAGTATAAAAATCTAACATGTACAACAACCAATCACGGCGTTACGATTAGGTACTTACAATTAATTAAATCGTCAAGAACTGTGCCCTTATATACGATTTAATTGGATAAACTTCTATTCGAAGAATTGTGTTTCTTGTAAATTGAAAGGGGGCCCTACTATAATTACCCTTGTAAAATACGGAGCTAATTAGTTGAAACCGTTGTAACCGCCACCACGACTGGAAACCCTTCCAAACCAAGCTACTTTGGTAAGAGACGCTTTGTCGCATCCGCATAGAATATTCCAAACATAATTTAGGCTCTCACCTACTCTCAAACATCCCTCCCTCCCCTCTCGTATATGTATAATCTACAAAGTAATTGGTATCTATTCGCTATAAGGATATTCTAACTATGTAGATCCGCGTACAAGCTTCGCCTAGAAGCACTCGCGAATATCCGTTAAAATTATTGCTCAGCCGTTACTGTAGACAGCAGAAATTTCAGTCTAACAGAAACAACACACGTATACACCTGAAGCTCAAAGCCATCATCCACATCTGTTTCGTTTTCTCAGAACTCAGTTCATCCGTTCAAGAATTTCTTGTGTATACTTAATTAATTCTAGAACAGCTTTCTCGAAATTCTAAATACTCTAGAAAACTGAGTAGGTTTTTTTACCAGCGTGATCTTCCGGTGATGTTCACCCAGGTTTATCGAAGTCTGCAATTCGTAGGTACCTAACAACAAAGAATGATCGCTTTCCAAAGATTTTATATATTTTCTATACCTACAGCGTTTCCTTATCCGTTTGCGAAATGTACGGATTTCAATATATTATCCGAAAGGTACGTGTCGCCATGGCGAGACAAAGATCCGGCTTCCGGTGGCTGGAGCAACGCGGCGGAAGAGGCTGGGGAGATCGGGGGATGATGGAGGAACAGCTATAGGTGAAGAGGAAGAGGGTAGTACCACCGGAATAGGGTTTATATAGTTTCACGGGAGAGCGAGCATTCGCGACAGGTCGCGTCTAGTGTTCCAGACAGTCGTTCATACAGCCAGGTTTCTCTCGGTGTTGGTTCGCCATATTTGAGCCATGTTCCGGAAGTAACCATATAACAGTAAGGGATTACACGTATTATATACATATAAAGGAATAGCGGCGATCGGAGGTATCGATGAAAAGTTAAAGCGAAGAGAATTCGCGAAATCAAGAGGATTTAACAAAGATCAATCAGCCCAACTCGCTGAGGTCCAATTTCAAGTGTATAAACTTCAACGCTTTCGTGGGTTTAGTCGTATAAGTATATATAGCCATGGGCTCCGGGTTTGCTTTACCGTTCGAGAACGAAACTCTTCGAACTTTTGCGAGCTGAGAATACGATGGAAGGAAGAAGCGCGGAAAAAAGGTAGAGCTAACGGGGGAGTAGAGAATGAAAAGAGGAAAGAAGGAGGAGAAAAAGAAAAAAGAAAAAAAAACATCTTTTTACCAGAACGCAACCTTTTTCCGTAGAAAATTTATTCCTCATTCCACGTGCGGTGAACAAACGCCGCTTTTCGAGCCAATGGGTTTGACCCCGACTATTTCCCGAAACCATAGCGATACACATGTCTAGGGGGCTGAAAAAAAAACCCCTAAACATTTCAACGGCACACGTATGTAACTTTTGAACGAGAACCAACTATGAATCGTCGAATTTCGCTGTTCAAAAATGCATGTCGATATCCGATACGTGCACATAGTCAATTCACTTTCCGAACGTTTCAAAGATTGCTCACGACCCAGTTGCTCGTCTATAGGAAAACTTGAATAAAATCGTTTCACAACTTTGTTGAAATCTTGCGTAGTTTTTCAGGGGGAAATCACTTGTCGAACTAACGTGCCAATAGTCCGTGAATTAATACCATCTGATCAAAAATCAATGCAAATGAACATGAATTTGATGAATGCAGATCACAAATTCAGATGAAATATAATTCGCATTACGTGAATTGATTCGAACTCAGAAGAATTGGAAGAAATTGAATAAAATTCATGAAATTAGATTGAAGTAATTTTAATCAGACGAAGTTGACGAAAATGATTTCGAAATAATCTGAATTATTTGGAATTAGTTTGAATTTGTGGCCAATTTACTCTAATTTTTAGAGAAATTAGCAAATTAATTTAATTTACCATAACGAACCATCTTCTGCCCAGAACAAATTTATTCTGAATTACCGAAAAATTCAAGCCCAGTTTGATTCGCACTAACATAAAATTATATCAATAATCGCAAATTAACTTCAATGAACCTGAGTTATTAGGAATCTATTAGGAAATAATGAATCAATTCCAGTTGAACAAAATCATTTCGAATGGAAAAGAATTATTTCAATTTATGGTAACTAAATAATTTCGATTATAATGAATTCATACGAATTCCTAGAATTAAAATAAATTGAAAATATCAATGAGAATTAATTCGAACTAAAAAATTGATATTTCAATTAAGGTTTGAGTGATTTCTTTCTGGGTAGTTTTTTTACCGAAATTTCACACAATTTGTTCAGTTTTTTTTTATTCAACCAATACCTCCGACACATAATATTTCTGGCTCGAAAGCCCTCGATTCGCCAGAAAGTATGGACTTACTCTGTGTAGGGAGTTGTTGAAAATAACAACGGACGAATGAAGAAATAAATAATAGAAACAGAGCAAAGGGCGTCCCTGGCCTTTAGCCGGTTTTAATTTAATCTGGAAGTCACGTGAGGCAGATAGCTATGCGGAAATGTGGCTGGGCTTCTGTTTATGTTGTTTTTACGGGTGAGTAAGCATTTACCTAGAAGGAGGGCCGAGGCTGAGGTCAAACAGGGCAAAGAGAACACCGAAGGACCAAGTGGGATGCAGAAAGCAAAGGATCGGGCTTCCGCATGGCCCCATCATTCTCCTTGCCAGAGGAGCCAGAGTCAGCGGAATTCTCTCACCATTCCTAGCCTCTCATCTCATCGTAAGGCCAGCTGGTGTATATGCAGATCTGTGCAATCTGCCCTGCGACGCACAAGGTATTCATCGTTGCCTCGGCAATGACATCGGCCATCCCTTTACGACCCTTTATCGCTAATAAAATCCCTCCTATTATGCGACTGGCCAGTCGACAGGCGAACGACGGCGTACAATTCCCCGGGCAAAATCCTCCCCAGGATGATATTACTCTGTGAAAGGTGGCTGAGAAATCGAGTAGGTATACATATATAGGCTGCGACGTGGTTATGAAACAAGAAAATATACAGATCGTGGAAACCGTCGATTGGATAGGCGCGACGAAATTGCATGAGAAGTAACAATTCGGGAGTAGGAAATTGCAGAAAAAGGTTCAAGGTCAAAAGGACCTCGCGTTTACCCAGGCAAAGAAAAAATAACCAAGAATTCTCAGACCGGAATTATTTCTAGGTTTTTTTTTTTGCAACGTCATCTTTCCCGTAGAGGCTAAGAGGTCTTCCCTGAATCTGGTCTAATATGCCCAAGGATTCATTTTTCCCTTTGTATCCCACTGTCGCTATACTTTATCGTATATTTCCTTGTTTTCATGATATGCGTATAGGTACGCCTTAACGGACCCAAAAAGGAACATGCAAATAGGGCAACGTGATTTATTCGAGGACTCGGGTGTGTGCCTCGAGTGAGTAGCTTTCTGTATAAATTTGACAAAGTTATGGCTGTATAAATGCATGTAGATATACACACAGTGGTCCTTTTTTAACTGAACGTTCAGCGCTAGTCCAGTTCAAACAAATTCTCGTTGCTACGCGTCACTAGACTATCTGGCATCGTTACGTTACAATGAAAGATGAAATTGGTTTGCCACCACCGCCGGGGCTGCAGGCCGGTCAGAATTCGAGCAATTGAGTTTCCAGTTTTACGTTCCGTTATTAGTCTGATTCGTTTTGCACAATGTGCTCGTATACCCCCTCTCTATATCCAACCAAACTCCCAATCAGTTTGTTTCAACTCATTTGACATTCGGGTAAAATCTGCCGAATGGTTTTAGGCCAAGGATTAATTACGATCGAGAGATGAGTTCAAGCGTATTATCACGATTGTACGTACCAAGCCTACGTAGACGTCAGGGCCTCGAAGACCGTTAAATGTCAATGTGAAGTATAATTGTAAAAAAGAGCAAGGGACTAAGACTGGATTAAAATGGTCAGGAAATGGAAATTTAGCGATTACTTATAAGCCTGCGCAGAATTTAAGAGGCTAATGATTAACCGACAACATAAATTCTCGCCGTACCTATATCTACTTTTCACGAGTGAATAGCTTTGCCCTTTGCCAACAATCGCGTACCTATCTACTGGATAATTAATCCCAATTCAAACGGGTCAGCATGACTTAACTGTGATCATTTTTGGCGATTAAGTAAAATGATTTCGGACTACATTTAATTTTTCTACGATGAACGCGTAATATACGTTTTTGAAATCTCTTTGAACGGCATTTTACTCGGAATTTCCTCGTTGCCAGGCTCCGATATTGTATCCATCTTATTAAAACGGGGTTTAGTTCAGTGAATAAGATTTATTCCGCGAATTCAGAAGGTATATTGCTGTTCTAAGAACTAGCTTGGAAAATGTGGTAGATACCTGAGAATCACCGCTCTTGACTTCAAATTAGTACCAATGTTGTATGTACTCATGGTGCTTCTGACGCATCTTAAGCAATGCTGTATACAACCGCTTGAGTCTTATACGTATAATGACTCCTATTGCGCTTCGCGCGAGCTCGCCAAGTCGACGCAAATTCAACGAAGATGAAGAGAATATGAATTAATTACAACGTCACAGCCTACAGGTAAAAATGGCTCAAGGCTGAAGAAGGTTTGACATCGACATGACAGAAAAAGAAGAAGAAGAAGAGAAGTGGAATTTCGAAAATAAAAAATCAATAAACAGATCCATAAGCGAGTTATGGTTATATTTTACAAAAAAACACGAAACAACAAAAAACTATCTCATCTCGTTGGAGAAAGATTGATATCTATGATATAGAGAAGTTGTTTTATCAGGTATTTGAAAATTTTTAATTAAAAAAACGTTGATTACTCCCACTGAAGCACTTGGAAACGAATAATGGAGCCCCTCCGTACCGTCTGAGTCCCGCCCGTATACGTATTGTTTACATTCAGGGGAGATAATTGCTTTTTAAATTAACCCGCGAAAGAATTAACATACCGAATTTTCTCTTGAGGTAGGAAATTAGAAGACTTTAAATGCGTCTGCTTGTCTCGGGGAGCAGAGATGTCTAAACGGAACTCATAGATAAAAACGTTGACAAACCCAAACTCTTCCCAACTGGTACAGAACATATATAGCTTTGTGTTTTATTACCCGTCAGCAGTTTCTTTATGTCTCCAGTAAACAACGAACCTACATCTGACGACTTGGAGCCCGTAGGCTTGCTTTTGCGGAAGAAAAGTATATTCGAAAAACAACTTGGTACAAGTAAATTTTCCTCACATAGGTATATTTACGGTTGTACTTGTGTTTCTGATGGTTCCATATTTGCTTGCCGCGGTTTTCCGCGCACCTTTCTATACTAGAAAACTCACAGTTTATCCGCCTTATACAGACAAAGCTTAATTTATTTCCTCCCTCGTTCAACGCAAGCTCACCGATCCATCAAAGATTTGAATACCGCTGATAGTGAAATTTATCATGTTTCATACTGCCGCTATTTTATAATTTCTGTTAAATTGGTTTAATGTCCGCCGTAGCTCTGGCGAGTACATTTTGCAATGCTTGTACTATTTATATTTACAGTAATCAAGTATACGGAAATCATACGTAGCGGCTAGTCTCTGGCTATTTCAGCATCTAATTTCACGCCCACCGTACAAATAGGGCGCGTGGAACTTACGAACCTATTTGTCTGAATTAAAACTATCTCTGTGGTGTTAATTAGAACTAAGTTCATTAGCTCAAAGCTCGTATACCTACTTGTCATAGTCTCATTCCTCCTAATTAATTTATCAACTAAATTTCATAGGGCTGTGTGTGGCCTGCTGCAGTAGTTTAACCAATCTAAATATTCCTCATCGTCTCTTAGCACTTCAAAAAGAGTTTCAACGTACAGGTATAGCTCTACGGACAAGAGTTTTAGTTCCGTTTAACAGAAAAAAAAAAAAAAAAGCTAAACATGTCAGAATTTTTATCTCCGAAAGCCAGGCGAACACCCCCCCCCCCCCCCCCCCAACTCGTGTCGTAATTTCAAAGTACTTCTAGAATCGCGCGCGAATTTAGCTCACCGAAGACTTTTGTCCCGTCACATTTTAACAGCTTGGTCATTACTCAAGAACACCAAGTTTCCAATCAACTTTCGGCCCTCCGGCCCGTCACTCGCTTTTATTTATTACTTAGCCATAACTCGTAATCGGGGATTATTCGATTTTCATTATCCTGGGGGGGTAAGTAAGAAGGGGAAAAAAGTTTGGGGTTTTTTTCTTTCTGGACAAGGCAACGACATCAAGGAAAAATTGAGAGGTTGGTCTACGAGTCTAGATTCTAGAGTCTAGACGATGAAGATTCACCGGCAGACTTCCCTTTCCATTCCACTTGGACACCCTTTGTTCACTGGCTCATCTCTCTTTTTGATTTCTTCATTCACTGGACGCGAAAAGCTTTGAACAGCTGCGGGGTAGGCGATGTCGGCCCTACAGACCCTGCTTTATTGCGGCACTTAAACAAGCAAGCTTGAATATTTGATTGGCAATCTCGTGGTTTTATAAAGGTTCGAAGGAGTGGTTGGTTAGAAAGGCGCAGGGTAAGGTGAGAGGAGATATCTACCCTCTATACCTACCTATCTACCTTTCTACCTACCTACCCGCACCTACCTATCTATCTACCCTACCTTCCTCATAACAAGCCACGCTGCTACCCCGAGCAGAATACTCCCTTCCGCGGTGTCATTAAAACTTCCAACAGTTCTTCTCTCCTTCTCCTCCCTTCACCCTTGAAAGCCGAGGCAGCCCTCCTTTTTCTTGGTTAGCCCCTCACTCTTTGGGTTCGTTTCTTTGCCGCATAAGAACGTTCAACGGTGAGATTCCTACCGTTCCCACCGTTAAAGATGCGCGCGATTGTGCGCCGCGGTTTCAACTTAAAATTGTATTTCGGGTAAGATAAGTGACGGAAAGTTTTCGAATTGTAAATGAGACGCGTATACGCCCAGTTACGCTATAAGGTCGACCGTACATCTTAAGGACTATGAGGGATTTTTTTTTTTTTTTCTTTTTCTTCGGGTTACCCACCACTCGAAACAACTTCTCAAAAGAAATAACTTCACTCTCTCCAGTCCCCGTTGAGTTTTCATAAGAAAAAGGTACCTTCGGAACTCAACATACTCACCATAAGGCTTTCAAATACGCAATTCGTATCTACGTGATAAGACGTTACAAGTGCTGGTTCATATAATAATATATCCGTTATTGGTACGCGAGCTTCTGTACACCCTGAGAAGTCCACTGTTTTGAGAATCGTAAGATTGCAAAGACTGATCGGGTATCCTGTCTTCTTGGAAAAGTCCTTACAGTATGTATATAATAAGGATTATTTTCAGTGTGAATAAGATTCGGAAAATGAGAAATTGCCTCAATTTAGATTCAACAGGGTGTGTATATTTTACGACAACATTCCGCGACCAGCAGATCGTGAAAAGATTATACCTTTGAAGTCGAGAACCTGGCACAGCATGAATAATGAAATCTTACCCTGTAAGTTTCTGTTTCTAGCGCTCGGAGAACACCGACTTCAAGTTAAACAAGTACGTATGTGTCATTGCAGTGGGACTTTCATCTCGTCGCAAGAATTACTGACCTGGAAAACACGCCTTACTTCCTGCTTTCATTCACACCTGTAACACAAAGGTATATCATGCATAGCGATAACTTTGTATTCGTTATACTATATTACCTATACGGTGGATTTATGAATCCCTCCAATTCTCAAGTTTCGCTTGTTAATGATTATAGCTTCTATATCGTGATTCACAAATACAAATACTAAGCGAAGTGAAGATCCAAATGCGACTGCAGTTCGTTAGCAGATTGATAAACTGAAGTGGGGTTCATTGAGAACAGCGCTTTGCACGAATTGCCGTAGCAATCACATCCCGTCTGCCTATTTCTGTATCAATTGAATGCTGAGCAATTAGGTTCTGTTCCTTAGAAGGCATGCTTTGATTCACCGGAGATATTTCGCAAGGCTTACGAACGTACCAAAATAATGCCAGATCGTTAAAATCCTGGTCACACAGTACAATTCAGAATTACATGACTAATTGGGAGAAGCCGATATATGCTTCCATCAATACACATGATAAAAGGCTGAACGAATGGTTTGTGAATTTGCTGCCTATCGCTAGCACGAACGCTTTGATATGTTCATTGTCAGTGAACAAAAAAGGTTTCTATGATGAAAGGCTAGTGCTCAGCTGCGGCTTTGATGAAATTTTACACAAAATTTCATTACATCTGACGGAGATGATACTGGGCCAGCCCAAGCTTATTTAATTCTTGTAAGCTCAAATTTGGCCAGAATAAATACACCGAAATACAAAATTATATATACAGTGAAAGGGACGAAGCGATGTATCGATCGTATTTCATTTCTCGCAAGACTGCGCCAGAGCTGTTATATGCAGCCCTTGTACTTTTTTGCTGTAACATGTTCTTGGCTTAATGCAAAGTACTGCTGCACAGGGCCTGTACCCGATGGGGTGCTAATGTAACTACACAGGACATATGACGTAGTGTCGCGAACCAAAGCTGGCCGAGTTTAGTGGTAAATTCAACGACCTTACTTCGAGTGTTCTGTTGCAAGCAGAAGGCACTCGAATATGTCCCAGAACTTGTGCTTTCGACTGCACACCGCACACTCGCAGACACACATGAAGGAAATGTGGGTATAGTGGCCAGCAGGCATGCTCCTAATGTCTCGAGAATCAATATTATTCCAGTCAATGTTTATGCAACATGTTGGCGAACAACCTGGATGGTAAAAGCTCGACGTAATCCCGAAGAGACACACTCTTCCATATAAGATTGCGAACCGCGATCGATGAGTAGCCGTGACAAAAGGAAGAAATATATCCAAGGCTTAGCCAGCTCTTTGTCCAGACATGAGAAAATTCGTTCTCTCTATCTCCGTCTACACCTTTACCTTTTCTCCTTTTACCATTATATCAATCTGCCGAAGCAGGAGTAGAAAAAAGAAAGGCAAAAAAAAAAACAAAAAAAAAACTTCATCTCCTATCAGACAGACAACATGGCTATGATCACTATTACTCTATGGCTATGACATCTCTCAGTCTTTCATCTCTCGCTGTATTCACCAGACGCTAACCCATTGTCAATTTTTTTATATTTGCACATATATGTATGACATTTCAAAGCGTACTGATTCACCTTTGACTGTATGTATGCACATCTATCGTCTCTTTGACCTAGGGAATGAAATTTTGAAGCCAAAGAACAGAGCCGTGGATTCGACAGGGTGGTTTCTGGTACATACAACGTTGATACATTAAACTTAGTGGCCAGTGACGAACCACAGTTTGAACTTTGACTCGTGTAAACAATAGCTGTTCACTGTCGCGTTAACCAGGCACAATCAGAATGGTAGAATTAAATACATATACCTAGTAACACCGTGCGGAGCTTTGAGAAGCAACAAGTGACATCAAAGTGACATTCTATTCTGTCTATACATACATATAGTCATACGAAGAAAGGAATTTTGCCTCTGCGTGTATACTTTATGTATACATGTACATATTCCGAAAGTATAGATACAGAATGGTTTACAGCGTTTCGAAAGGGTCGTTAAGTTCCCCGTTTAGCTTATAATTTAAATCCTACGTCAGGGGGTTTTATCGCATCCTCTCGTAAAACTTGTTTCAACGAATAACGGTTTGCGGTCATAGCAACAGTTAAAGCTCTGCTATGTGTGCTTTGATTCGATCCTAAATTACACCGTAGAAATTTCGAGTACAGGTAGGTAGGAGTGCTAGACCAGTAGAACGATTTGTGCGGCCATTAAACGGTAAATCGTTTCCCTTGAATTTCACATTTTCATTTGGTATTTTGCGTTCTGCAACGACGACGACGAGGACGACGACGACGACGACGGTTCAGCCTGCAGCATACGTAATGTACTGTAAATCGGCGATACACCCAACAACCTTTCGTTCGCTTTCTGCACGAAGCTTTAGAGGGTGAAATGGGTAGCCGCAGGAGAACTGGGAGGGCAAACGACCGGGTCACAGAACCTGTGCATATCTCATTATTTATTATCTCCGGATTTTCCAGTCGTTCATTTATTTTATTTAACTTTATTCCAGGCGGTTTCGCTGGCTCCCTGGCTCCACATCGTTTCACAACCATTTGTAATTTTACGCTCGGTCAGTTTCACGGTCTTTTCGACGGTTTACACGGACCGCGTATCCCGGTTCGATCGCTTTGATTTATAGCGACACGATCGTGGTTGATCTTTCGCTTCTTTGGGGAAGGAAATTTACTTCCCGGTATTATAACACGGTATTTTCTTGTTTTTCATTTTTTTTCAAGAATGCTGAAAATAGGGGAAAAAATTTTCACGCCGAGAGTAATACAGATATCGATTCGTCTGTATAGGAAAATTCTCCGGCAAAGTAGTGAAAAAAAGAAAAGACAAAATACTCGCCCGCTGGTTCCAACTCTTTGCTCAACTTACTTCTCCGCTGATTGTTTTCCTCCATCCCCGAGGTACTGTACATATAGATGTGTTCAAACTCCTATGAGAACATGAAAAAAAAAAAAAAACTTTCTCCTGCTTTTCCCAAATTAATGATACGTGTCATTTTTCATCCCTTTAGCAATGTTGTAGGTGAAGTGAACACACAATTCGCAAAGCTTGAGATTTTATGAAAAATACACAGTCTGCTAACATTCGCTCCAACATCGAAATCTCATTCAACCACAATTGATTCTGATGATACTTTAATATGCTAATTGTAAGTCATTTGCCGAAAAAACCTGAAATTTCGCAAATCATATTTTTTGTAACGCTCCACGGTACACTAGCAGAAGTTGCACGAAACTCGCTGGCAGTATTTCGAAACGTGCTACAATTTTTCTGTTACTACTTCGTAGCTAAATAGATGAATATTACACGACGTGAAATAATAAGAATATTGTAACGGTCGGCGAGCGATAAAAACGTCACTGTGAACGTCGAAAGCTCTGCAATAAAGCTTACTCTTTGAGTACCTGCTGAATAATGGAGCTATGTCTTTTCAAGAATCATTTTCATCCTAGAAAACGCCGGAGGAAATATTAAATAATATTATTATACACCACGTTACATCCTTGATAGTGATTATTGACAAAAAGCGAGTACACAAGGTAGAATTATTCCTGCGATCGGATATTGATAACCACTTATGCATCTACCCAACGCACACATTGTGTGTACCATATTGAGTCACGTTGTGATTATCTGATATAATTAATTAATGTTATGTTTGTTTGATTGTTGCCAATACATGGAACGCGGAAGTTTATTCTCTGGCTATAATTGCATAGGCTCGGTCCCACCTAGCAATCGATTATCAGTTATATATATGTTCGCTCGTGTCAAATACAGTACAGTATACACCGATGAAATAAGTTAATTGGAAATGTTCAAACGGTTTCGCAATGTTCTGACATTTTCTTGTACGCGCAATATTGATTTTGTTCACGTAAATATGGTAATTCTCTGGTGCAACGTTACAAATACGTTATTCGTCCTAAAAAATTGTAATTTTCACTTGATCTTTAAAAGCAGTGAATTTATATCCTCTTGAACATTACGGCAATTAGTCGGGACCCCCATAATCTGTTTTCGTACATTCGCTTAGGTATAATGACTGAAAGAGTAGATTATCCTGGGTTGAGATCCTACGAATTAAAATTAGGTCGTAATTTCTTGTCCTGGGATCTGGGGGGTTAGGTAAAACGTTTTTGCGAATAGAGGTTAGGAAACTTTTTGAGATAGAGGTAAAACCGAGCAATCCGTCGCCCGGCGCTGGCTAACAACCGCTCTGAAAAAGTCGAGATAAAAAGTATTTAATCCTGGTTAGGTCACTTACCTTTGATCCAGAGTGAAAATAATTCACACCGTTACCTCGCTATTCTGAATTGTAATACTAATTCAACCTGCGAAGTAAAAATATACCGTAAAACCACGAGATTATTTCTTGCCCGTTAAATCCAGTGAATAAATAATTGACACTGGACTGTGAATGGGAATGAGGCAAGGATGAAAAAATATAAAAAAAGAAGAGAAGGAAACAGAAAAATACAAAAGTTCGACAAACACAAACGGTGAGAAATAACTCTTTCACTAAGACGTAGTCATTGTAACAGATTAAAAGGGTTCAGAGATAAGGTGCGCCCTTAAACCGGACTAATATATATTTTTACTCCTTCATAGCGCGACTCGTTTTCCCTAAATTTACCATAATTTTGTTTTTTTTCCCCAATTTTTTTTTTCCAAGTCTGGTTCTCATTTACAAGTAGCTTAATTCCCGGTGTGATTATAATGTTGATGAAGCGCGTTTTACCGGGACTACGGCGGGAAGAAGAGAGAGGGGCGGGGGGGGGGGGGGGGGGGGGGGGGAAAGCCGCGTGGTTGGTATAGCCAAGGCTTGTCCCACGGGGGCACGATAAAGCTCCGTGAAATTGCTCGAAAGCCACGGAATTTCAATAACACAGCGACTGTCAAGGGAAGCCAGCGACAGGTATTGATCATAATTGAAAATAAATCTACTCTTCTCTTCCCAGGGATTTGCCTACTTGGCATTCCGCGGAGTTCTACGCCGCTGCTACTGCTTGTAATTACATTTATCGGCCTGCCTGAATAAAAAATACCTCTATTAATTGCCACCTTCTCGTAAAATGAAGGTGTGAACAAGCTGCGTAGGTACCCGTTTATTCGGAGATCGTAAACTTCCATTCCTTCCATCGATTTACTCGAGCCATAATTCTGAGATCGTTCTTCCTTAATTATAAGAACTGCAGATGTGGATTGTCGCCAGCCCCAACCCTCGCTTATTAATCATTCTCATTGAAAAAGAAAAAAAAAAGTGATGATATTAAGACATTTACACATGTCTCAGAAAATCCAATAACAATTTTCAGTGATTTTGACTGCATGTCATGGTATCGCTGGAAAGGTATAATATCCTAGACGAAAATTAGATACAAAACCTCAGTTAATTTGACTCATGAAATTCTTTGATAGTGATAATCGATATATTGGAAATCGATTCATCGTTCAGCCCAAGCATTTATGATGTTGAAATTCAAAATGAGCAATTTCAAATTTTCAACCCTAGGTTTCTGTCTGATTCACACACAAATGGGTCGTCAATCTTATACAGTAACACAATTGTTTTATTGCATATGAGAGGAAAACCACGTATATTGATGTATCAAGTTCGAAAATTATTTGCCATTTTCCGGGTTCAACAAGCAGAATTCAAACAATATAAGGGTCAAAATCATGGAGGTGGGAAATTTGAGTTGGCAAGAATTTTCACTAGTAGTAGCAAGAAATCTGACTTATATTTCAACTCTGATCGATTAATCTTAATAGTAGGTAACACCACATTATTTATTTTTCAATGAAATTACTCCGATTTTACTTTTATTCAATCTAATATGGTCGAAATATCATTTCGGGAACGCTTCCATGTATCATTTCCGACTATGTCAATGGCAAGAAATATACTGACACCAACTCTGCAGAAATAACTACCTACGTGAAAACAATCTACTAAATATGATTTCTACGATGATAACAATGTTTTGATTTATTTTGAAAAAATCATATCTTTGTGTTTCTCCAAAAGTTGTCCGAGAAAAAGTGCGTCATTTCGTGAACGTAACCATAATCTGGCAAAATATTTCGCCTGTGAAGAGATAGATGACGCTGAATAGCAGCCATGTGAAGTGATATTGAAGAGGTTGCCGGCGTGCTATTGTTTTTCCGAATTTACCTATTCATTTGATTGGTAAGTACAGTTCAATTTCATATTTGAACCGCGTACATAAATTCAGCGTCATTACGGGAACCTTGTCGAGCAATTCATTCATGCAAATAATAGGAATTTTCATAGCGACCGTAACAAATACTAGAGGTCACTTGCAACATAACCTAAAAAATTCCGTATACGCCAATGTGTATAGAAACTTCGGACCAATCAAGGTGAAAACGTCATTTCTGGAACGGTCATTTCGGGAACGTTCCCGGACTATGACGGGCGTTCCTGAAATGATGCCTGCGTTCCCGAAATGATGCCTGCGTTCCCAAAATGACGCCTGCGTTTCAAAAATGACTTGCGAGGCAACCTCTTGTAGTTTTGGGTTGATTCATTTCAGAACCTGCACAAACATGGGGCCTGAAGAAGATGATAAAAAAAAAAAGGTTGCGAAAAAAAAAGTTAATAAAAATAGTGTCGCGTACATTACGCAAAAGGAAAAAGCAAAAGCCAGAAAGCGCAGGTTTTTGGACAAAATGACTCCGGAACAAAAAGAGTTGAAAAAGGCGAAAGACAGGGAGTATTACCAAAGAAAAAAAGCTGAAAAGAAAACTAAATCTATAAATGATATGACACCAAGAGAAAAACGGAAACAACGAAAACTGTGGAGGAAGAATTCTAAAAAATATCGACAAAAAAAGAAGTCATTAGCGAATACATTAACCAACACACCCCCTGATTCCGAAAATGAAAGCAGTCATACCCCTCGTTCGCTACAACGCAGGAACGCTGGCAGAAAGAAAATTAGAAAAGACCGAGCTAAGGCGTACAGAACTATAGAGAAACAGAGAATCCGAATGGATAGAATGAAGAAAAAACTAGATAGTTTGAGGAAAAAATTGAAAAAACAGGATAAAAGTATGGCAAAAACTTCAACTGGAACACCAAAGAATGATATACAGTCACCTAACACTAAGGTGAATAGTTTACTAGAAAATTGTACGGTTACACCTCAGTTGCGGAAGAAACTTCTGTTCAGCGAAGCTTTGTCTAGACAGCTAGAGGACAACGCAAAAAATTTGAAAAAAAATACCAAAGAGCGAGAAGCATTCCAAAAATGCGTTAGCGGTGCTATTCTTAAGAAGTATCGTCTACAGTACATGGCGAAGAGGTTTTTACCAAGAAACAAGGATACCAAAAATATTTTGAAGTCTAATCGCAAAACGCCAACATTGGTTGTCTCTCCCCAAGTCCGCGGAAAGATCATTCAATTTTTCGAAAGTGATGAAGTTAGCCGAATGTGTCCGGGAAAAAAAGACTTTCTAATCAAAAATGGACTGAAAAAACAGAAGCGTGTTCTTTTGGACACTGTCAAAAATCTACGCCCCATATTCTTTCAACAGACTGGAATTCGAATATCCTATTCAACGCTTTTGAGACAGAAACCATTTTGGGTAGTTAACCCAACCTGGGGAGATCGTGACACGTGTCTTTGTGTCAAACATGAAAATTTCAATTTCATGATTAATAAACTGCACGTTTTGAAGCAACTGAATGCCAAGTCCACCTCAGAATTGCTGAAAGAATACAGTTGCGATATCACTTCCTATGACTGCATGTTTGGATGTTGTGCAACATGTAAAGACACAGACATGGATGCAGGTAATAATGTAGACACAGTAACTTACTTCCAGTGGCAATCAACGAAGGAAGATAGAGTCATCAAAGGCGAAGAAAAAGTATTGAAGATCACAAAGAAGACATCTGTCACGAGCACAGTGCAAAAACTAAAAACTGCTTTAGCTAGAGCGATTCCCGAAATGAAGAAACATGCATACGGCATTTATGCACACAATAAAGAAAAGAAAGAAGTTAAAGAAAAATTGGAAAAGAACGAAATTATGATGCAAATAGACTTCTCCGAAAATTATGTGACGAAATATGCACAAGAAATCCAATCTACACATTTTGGAGCCTCTAAAGTTCAATTGTCAATCCATACTGGTGTCTATTATGCAAAAGACAACGAGAATACGATACAAACATTCTCATTTGCCACTGTAAGTGATAATCTTGACCATCAGGCTCACGCCGTTTGGGCTCACGTCAAGCCTATTCTACAAAAAATATTAACTGACAAGGATCATGTTGACACCTCGGTTGACACACTTCACATTTTTTCAGATGGTCCAACTAGTCAATATCGAAATCGCAATAACGTTCACTTGTGGCTCAAAACATTATTGAACGATTTCCAGCAAATAACAACAGCTACTTGGTTCTTTAGCGAACCAGGTCATGGAAAAGGACCAATGGATGGTGTGGGCGGTGTATTAAAACGAACGGCTGATAAACACGTCTTGATGGGCAAAGATATCAAGACTTCTCAAGATTTCGTGGACCTGTTCTCGGATTCCACTGTTTTGGTCCGTCGGATTGCCTATGATGAAATCGAATCCATGAAAAAGTTACTTCCAAAAAACACTGATGCAATCCCTGGTATAATGAAAGTAACCAAAATCACGTGGCATAAAACATCTGATGTGTCAATAAAATTATACCAAAGCGGACGATTTCTAAAAGAGGTCACAATAAAGACTTTGATAACTAATGAGAATAATGATCTTCAAACAATGTCGGTGGAATCTGGGGATTCGACGGAGTATTATAGAGAAGTTCCCGAAAAATTTCTAGAGCCGAAGTCTTCTTTTAGGCAAAGCATTTATCCGGCAGTATATGGTTCAAGCAGTTCCGACGAGGAATATTCACAAGCACTATCAGCTCGTCTGCAAGCCGCAGAGAATACCTGCGATTCTGGTTGTGGTACATCTTATGGACAGGACAAAGAAAACATACACCCAAACTTAATCAATCCTGAAACATTTCTGCTTATTAATATGCCAACTCAAAACAACAACACAATGTACAGATATGCTGCGATTGCAAATAGTAATGTTGACGAAGATGGAGAAATAAGGGTTACCTTTTTAAGGTCACAGCGCAACTGTGCTAACGTATTTACAGTTGATCGTAAAGACGTGTCAGATATCTATTACGAACAAATTTTGAAAATTCTCCCTACCCCTGAAGTGAAGAAAAAAGGAAGGCGTGAGTTCTATTATTTCGACAAAGACATTGACATATTCGAAAAGTAATTGTACAATCTTGTTTTGCTTTCTTATGTTTTTCAAATTTGAAGTTCTTCTGATTTCATTTTGGTTTTGATTCAATTCAGATTTGAATTAAAGTTGATTATGTGTACGTACTGGTGCACACCTTACAGAGTCTAATGATTGTTACTTTCCCTAGAGGGTATATTAGAGTTATCTCATATTTTCAAACACTACCTCAAACCGCATACTCATTGGTCTCTTGTAATTATTGAGTACTTTTGAAATGATTGACATGATCTCATTATTTGTCGGAATACAAAAAATTGTATTAGTAATGAATATTTTTTGTGCAATAAAGATTTTTTTGAAATCGAAATGATTCATTCATACGTATGAAGTACATGCCATGTACTGCCATCATTCAGGGAACGCCATCATCATTTCCGGGAACGATGCAAAACGTGAAATAATGAGGAATACGTTTGATTTTCCGCATCCCTTTTACAGTAGTTTAGTAGGCTTCAAGAAACGGATAGAATTAAACAAAAAATGAGACGCATAGATATAGAATGAATCAAAATTTCGACCATAAAATCGTGCCGTATACGCATCATTATGGCAAAATCATCAAAAATCCAAAACTATAATCTATCACTCGAATTTCGCATAGCATAATATTTGTTGGTACCAATTTGAACTGAAAAAACGTGAGACAGATCCATTTCAATAAGACGAAACATTTTCTTTTTCATTTCGAACAACGTTCCCGAAATGATTTTCACTTGGACCGTTTTTCTCAATAAAATCACTGAATTGATCAATAATCAATTTCGTGCACTGCCCGCTTACGTAATGGTTTCTGAACAATGAAGATATGATTCCAAAAGATCATATTGACTCTGAAGCGAAGTTGATTTTTCAGAAATTTGAAAACCGAAATTTTCCACCTCTATGATTTTGACCCATAAATGCATTCGGTAATGATAACAAAAGAATATGTTACGTTTTTGACAAAAAGATAACGCTCTTTCTTACAGCGGAACATATTTTTTCTTTACGTTGTCTGAATGATCTTGTCGAATTCACATTTTGTTTTCGTTACTCCCGGAACCGCCGGAAGAATCACAACATTCTCTGTTTCTCACGGTGCTTTATTTTCCGCTGTTTTTTCTTCCTCTTCTTTTCGAAGTAATTAAGGTGGAATTTTTTTTTCTTTCTTTCTTGCGTGGGGCCAAAAAGAACATATAGCGAATCTGTTCGGCGTACAGAAAAAACCCTCTGCCGCTTCATAGATGGTTTCTGGTAAAGTATAATGATTGATTGACCATAGGGCGAAACATCGTGAAGCTCGAACGTCGAGTGTGCCTCGAATGTGTGAAGTAAAAATGAAAAGATATGAAGATGATGTGATTTAGCCAAACGGCCGTTCTCCAACGATACGATTCGTCTTAACAACGAATCAGTTGACTTCCCATGAAACAATTATCTCCGAGTTGATGCGATGTAATAATTATCAGGGTAACAAGGTAATAGGGTTCTCTACGCCCTCTATCATTGTTTCTCAGAACATTGATCGATACCGAGACGGTTTCGATAGAAATCCTATTGTTGGGCGATGGTGGTTTTTAAGTTTTCTAGAGATTTTTCGAATCCCTTAAGAAGATGATGGTCAAGTATGAAAATCGGATGCAAGTCGTGCGGAGAACCTCAGACAAAAATAATTGCCGTGGTTATCTATAATCTATAATAGTGTTTTTTTTAAATTCGGGTAAGGGTATACAGAAGGTCAAGTTCTGTTATCTGTAATACAGGCACAAAGGGAAAAGTATTCTGAAAATATATACAAGCTCCGGAAAATAGGGATGATAATAATAATAACTTGGCCAAGTTGTCAAAGGGTCTTCTTGTTGGAAAAATATTCTTTACCAAGAAATAATGAAGGTTATTGATTCGTCCACTCGGTCCCCAGATGTCCGTTCACTTGGGGATATTTCGTCTTATACGAGCAGCTACTCTCGAGGTTAAAACCGTCGACAATATAATTGTCTTGCTGATTTTGAATAAGGAACGGTTCTGGTTCCGGGAAATTTGCATCCTATTTAAAAAGCAATTTCAGTTTCTCAATGTCCTAACGGTGAATCGCAGGTTCGACAGACCGACATAGAACAGAAATCCGCCTCTACTATTGCGGAGAATACGTCGAAATCCGAACCACCAGGGATCTGGGATCCAGCTGGAGTTGGGCCGAGTCGGTTCAACTGGTACCAAGCCAAACTTGTTTGTAAACTAATTCTCCAACAACTTCGTACCGATGCAAGCGAGCGTGGGACTACGTTACCAAGGATTAGGTGATGATTAAAGGACCCGTAACACTACCTCATCCAAATATATACCTGCGAGTAGATACACGTGACTTCATGTCTGCCCCCCCAAGCCTGACTTAAATTACATTCAATCTTGTGATTACATTCGTCGCCCTTGTACGAAAGTGAGAAGATACGGTTCTACGCGTCTGATTCATCGGATTCAATGTTACAGGGGTGATATTATTACAACATCTTATTTTTTTTCTCGATTTCATGATTGATCGTGTGATGGAAGCAGTCGGAAGGCTAGGTCGTGTATCATACCTTATATTATACCTACCTACCTACCTACCAGCCTACCTTCATCTTCCCGTAACAGGTTCTTCATTTGGACGTGAATTATTGTTGACTTTATATGTACTTGACGTCCTGCTGGATACAAAGGTGTAGAAAGGTTCCCGGGTCCGAGATGGTCCGGGAATAAGGGTAGCGAACGAGACCCTTGAGGCTCTCCTTTCGGAGGTCATTTTAATTCTCGTGAATCCCGGCCGGTTTCAGTCCTATGTTCCCTTCAGGCGGCTAGGTTCACCATGCAGGGTACCTTTCCTAACATTATGGTGGAAGTTTGATCCTCGCCCTTGTCAAGAAGCGAGAATATTAGACATCCGTTAGGTACATACACAGCTATATTAAGAGTCTCATTCAATTCACAAAGAATTATCTTTGCAACAAGAATTTTAGCGATATACGTGCTATAAATCTTGAGCCTGATTCAACGCCGCTGAATCTGGCTCCGGTATACCTAGATACGTTCATAAAAATGATGGGTATATTTGATAATAGAGTGAGAACGGTGCTACGCTGCTTTTACGGATCACTGAATCTTCTTCGCTAGATCTTATACCACAGGAGCTGCACGGTATAACGTGATCATTTTTTTACGAGCCTAGAACGTGCTTTGAGTAAGGTGACGGTTTGGGGTTAAGAAGAAGAAGAAGAAGAAGAAGAAGAAGAAGAGAAAAAAAAACAACCTTTCACCCCTGGATCTAAGGCCTTTTTTGGGCAGGTATTGGTTTTCCCCATGTATCTCGATACTTTGCGAATAATACGGGGTTACTGAGAGAAATTGTTTGATGGAATCGACAACAATTCTAGCTCACCGTAGTATCGGAGGGATGATATTGTACGTAAACTAGGACAGTCGGAGCGTGAAACGTGGACGAAACATTTTCCGTAACCTGACACTTCCCATCGGAATTGTATTACCGATACCTGGGCAGGGGGTAATGGTGAACGTAGATTCCTACGTATATGTATATATATACCTACATATAAACAGAGAATATAATTCCGTGCAGTGTGTCAAAGAGAGAAAACGCCCAGGGAGAGTCTGCAGGTCGAAGAAGAGAAGGGCTGAAGAGAATGCGTGGAGCTCCCTCAAGTGGAGAGGGCGACAATGAGATCGGGTTGCTCAAAGCATCAATGAAAGAGAAATGAGAGGACAGACGAGCAGAGAAACAGAGGTACCATAAATGCAAAGAGAAACAGACAGATACCTGTAACAATATTGGCGACCGCCATGATGCACGCCATGGTTTCCGATAGGAATAATTTTTCACAGAATTGAAGGATACAGTTTGGAAATCAATAATATCTCAAAGTATTCTTCGAGTCTCGGGATTTCAAAAATTTCCAGAAAATGTTCATCCGTTTCCCCTGATTTCGAAAATTTCGTGAAGAGGTGTCTACCGGATTTCGAGAATCATTTTACTGATTGAGGAGGGATTCTACTGAAATTTTGCTAAAAAGTGGTTTTTCATTTTTTGAATAGCCAAAAAACGTTAATCAAAAAATGAATACCATGAATTTCAAATTGTCGTAGGATATGTCTCCATAAAAAGTTCTCATTTTTTGTGATGAAAGTTCATGCGCAACGAACCTTTCGCAGCCCTGCATATGAGAAATTCTACGAAAGATTCCTTGCACATGAACTTTTATTAGAGAAAATTAAAACTTTTTTTCAAAACATATCCTACTATCATCTGAAATTCTCGGTATCCGTTTTTCGATTGGATCACGTTTTTAGGCCATTTCAAAAATGAAAAACTGCTTCTTTCCAAATGTCGGTGGGGTGATCCTCCCTCAAAATAAATAGGTAAATGCCTGTACAATTGTATGTAGTTGAATTTTCAGAGGAAGCCAAGGCGTTAGTTTAGGGAATATGATATATAATTGTGTCAGAATATGATTTCATCGCAGGTGATATACGGAAGTATTTCTCAAAGCCGTAGATATTCGCTGAATCTGCATCTTGGAGCAATGGCTCTCGTTTGCTTTGAGAAGTTTGTAGTATATATAGCTAGTGCATCGTTCCCGTACCTCAGAAGGACCCCGGTGAACCTAGTTGCGGATCCACTAGTCTCTTAGAGAATCCTACGTCTCCGTTTTGTCCGCAGGAGTTTCCTTTTCTCGCCCTAGGTAATTATTCGTGGCGGAGTTGAAAGCGGGCTAGACAAAGTGCCTTCAGCTGAGCTTCCTTCCTATTATCCGTGCATGGCGGTTCAACCGTTCAACTGCCTTGCATACAAAGCGGTATTTATGATCACGGTCTACAGAGTGAAGCTCACATTCCCCCGGAGGTATGAATTTAGTTTTAAGAACGTCCTCGTACACCATTTTTTATTTTTTAATTTTTTTTTAAATTTTATTCTGTACAATTCAATGAAAGCCATCGAGAGACAGTTGTATACGTACGGTAGTGAAATATTCCGACGTGGATATTTGAATTGCAAATGACGTACTATAGGTATAAAAAAAAAAAAAAAAGAAATACAAACGTAAAAAAAAAAGAAGAAAAATATTCGCGCTTTACGTCGTGCAGAGAGATAAGTGTATAGGACCATTTTGCCCGGCCATTCAGGGACACTTGGGTTATTTTTATATGGAAGTGTTACTTTGGCGTTACTCCAGTTGAGTTTTGTTGATTTTCTGGAATTACGAATTCTCGTCAAATTGCCAAGTTATAACGTAACGAAAACCGGCAAAGATATATGCTTTCGGATACAGACGGTGTCACGGACGATAAAATAACGCGATCTTTTTATTGCTACGTCTAGTTCTACTCGGTTCTGCTCAATGGCGTTAACGCGATATAGTACATACAAGTCGCTTCGAACCTAACCTAGCTAACATAAGAAGTATGAATCTAACAGGAATTCTATTCGTTTTTTTCCAAACAGTATGAAATACTCAGCCACTTTTTGCCGTAGTGGAGCATCAATCTCCTGAATTTCATTCCGGTAGGTTGTACAGTTTGGAAGAAACTACGAATCGCGTTTTCGAGGTGATATATAGCAATTGGCCATAATGGAATTCGGAATATAGTCCCGTAGCACCTGCCACGTTTGGGGAAATTGACCATAGTCCATATAGTTATTTGGAAAAGAAATAAATAGCTCGTAGACCACGTTTAATTTTTTCAACCCCAACTTAAAGGAGAAGCTTTCTCCTGAATGATCAAAGTCAACTTAATAGAATACAACTGCAGTAGGTGGTTAAATGGAACACATAGAAGCTGTGAAGATCGACGTTTGATTCTTGGATCGAGAAAAGCTTGACGTGTACCGTTCGAACCTCTGAGAACAATTCTCTGTGTAGAAAGTTGGTTAATTGTTCGCGGGTTCGAAATACAGGGGGCCCTTCACAATTTCCCTTTGGGCGTTGCTTCTCCATTCTCTCGCCTCGCCGGTTAAGGTAACTTCGCTAAATGCCTGGGGAGGACAGAATAGAGGATCCCTCGACGATGTCTACCGCCTATAGGGCACTAGGGCGAACAGAGTTTTCCGGCCTGGTTATATTCGTTCCGATATGGCCCGTTGAGCCTTAAAAGTATCAGCGTCAAAGCCCAATTTGAACGAATTCATTTTTCGTAACTGCGAGTCTCGCCTATGAGAATGCTACGCAATCTGCGAACGAAATTCCTATGTTTACCAACCGGTTCTATAGCAGTAAGAAAAACTCGGGTGGATAGAGTTGGAAAAGAAAATATCAAGACTGACCAAAAAGTACAAATATATTCAGGAATCCGAAAAATTCGGGCGTATTTATATTCGGACATGAAGAAAAGAGAAGAAAAAAAAAAAAAAACAAGCCAGCGATATCTCCTTTTGCGGTTATCTGGTAAAACTGTGTTTTTGCAAGCTCGAATCGTATATACGAGTATACGTTTATAACAGCTTTTGCAAGCGTTACTCAATGTCTCACTCCAGTAGGATGTTTCGCAGCACTTGCGTGCGATCATGCGTTGACCAAACGGAGAGTGATTAATTGCGCGTCCTCTTGTCGAGTATATGGAGTGGAAGATGTAACGTACTGCGGTTCGCCCTGCTTGACACATTTTCTTCCCGCAGAGTTTCCACGAGCACCTCACCGTGCCCGGGGTCTATGAATAAGCTATACTATTTTCTATAGATCGACGGATTTAATGACATCTTCATTTTGATCAAAGGCTACGTATACGAAGTGAATTTGCATGAATCGTATTTTCCAGCTAAGTTTAACTTTGTTCATATATTCTCAAATCTGTTCCAAGTATAAATCTCCCTCTCTCTGTATATATATTTCGTTTTAGATGTATTCACTTAATACTCTTTTCAGTATACGTATAAGCGTAAGTATAATATATCGTTATTCATTAATAAAACAGGATTTTAAAAGCTACGGCCGCGCCCTGGATTTTCTTGATATCGTTGAAAGCCTCTAGCAAATCTGCTGAATATGTGATGCACGTTTTATGCAGAAGTCTACAATATACACCGGGTGTTTTCGTTTTCGATTCCGGTCGCCCATGTTCTGGTGAATTATATACTGTTTTACAAATTAAACATTATCCGTCGTGTACCAAAAACTTGATCGTGAACCGTATATACAGTTCACTGATGTTTTCCTGACTCCAATTCCGAAGTGAACAATGATTAGGAAGTAATGCGTACAATGAAAAAATTCATCTGTATATGTTCAATGCAACGAATATCATTGGCGTACTCTAGACATATTTGTAACAATTCAATAATTATTCATCCCGAGAGTACGTTATGATATTATAGATCATCCTTCAGAACACAGAGCCGCATTTTATGCATATCATAAAACATCTATCTATCATATTTATTCTTGAAGACACCCGGTATAGCGAAAAATATTCATTTTAGGTTTAGACGGAATGAAAGAAGTGTGCCGGAAGGGATATGGTGGGTGAGTTTCTCGAGCTACAATTCAATTAGGTTGAGAGTATACAGCGATTAAGTAAAAGGTAAAAGGTTCGTTAAAAATTCACTCTCTGTTTCGGTAAGTAACTTGGCCCTAACTCCGTTGGCGATAATTTAGAAACTCTCATGAAGCATCAGGAGAAGATCAGCCACCATACCAAGGCTGGCAGTTTGCAGTTGGTAAAATGGCATATCGGTGCACCACCGGAAAGTGGAAAAGCTATTAGACGTCCCAGGAAATAGATCAGACGAACGATACGCCAACTATTTATCTTGGCAACCCTTATTCGGTGTTTTGTTTGTATGTTTGATGTTTGAGAAGAGAAAAAGAAAATCATTCTCTAAAAATGATCTTTCAGTTGATATCCAGTCATGTTTCTACCGTCCGGCAGTATTGATAACGTTTGGATAAAATCTCGGTCTCCTATATACAGCGTATCTCGCTCGAATAATCAATTTGGAAAAAGTTAGGTTTCGCGAATTTGAATTCCTTGGAAAATACGGATCCGTATCAGCTCAGCGTCAAGACGCTGATTGGACTTACCCGAATTTCATTTCACGCCGAACTTCTCCCTCGACGAGCTTCATCCTGATTCCCTTTAGTTTCTAAAGCGTCGGCAATTAATCTCACGAGACACGTGTCTAATGTTTCTCAAGAGCTCTTTGGCTATTTGAAAGTTTTCAAAGCTATACGAATATATTCGCAGGAAATTTCAATTGCTCTGCTCACTTTACTAGTTCCGTTCACTTCTCAAATACCTAACGAACGGAATATTTGTTAGAAAAAAAAAAAAGATTTTTCCCCATCAAATCTGGACCCATAAAAATCCGGATATGAAGGCCCGGCTGGGAGCAAACGAGACTGAAAGCAAACAAGACTAGAGTCCAGCGGCCGGATCCATTGTAGCATTGCTTTTGAAGCTTTCGGTCCGCAGATATAATACTTCCTCCGCGTAATACACATAAAGGTATATCCGCAAGGGATGAATATGTTCTAATCTGATTCCGAATGGTTTACAAAGATTGTATACCTTAATTCGACAAATGTGTATTCGAATACGTGTTCATCGTTTCCTCAGTGTATTCTTCATGTAGAAAAGCGAGCGAAAAAATATCCGTGTAAATTTACTACCGGACCGGACGTACTGGTGTTCATCGGATATATTCGAAATACACAATCGAGCAATTAGCTCTTTTTACTGCAACAAATATTTGGATATACCGGATTACGTCTGCTGTATAAATATTCATCAAATGCGATGCAGGCGTATAACAAACTGAGAGCTTTTATCGCGGATTGTTGGCTATGGAGCTAATCAAAGTTTTGTTAAAATTTGTCTATTTTTTCCTCTTTCCTAGTTAGCTATGGAAAATTCAGGTTCATTATTCCACGTGACCGTCAGAGCAATTTTATACCTCGGCTCGCTCATTTCGAACGAATTATAACAGCCGTTGAAGCTATGGGTCAAAGATAAAAGGAAAAGAAAAAAAATTAAAAAGGATTGTATACGAGCCGAGTAAATTGACATCAAGTCATTAATGTCTGCAGTTTATAATCAGTTGAACGAGGTTCTTCACGTTTCTTGAAATTCATTTCGATGTTAAAGCTCGTCTAACCGCATCGGAAAATCGGCTGAGTCAAGTGTCGCCTGTACCCGCTGGGTAACGGGTTACGGGTTAAGAGCTCGATGGTAAGGATGAGAATTAGGGAATGTAAGCAGTGATTAACATACCTGAGAACCAGCTGCTTCTAGATCCTATAGCAGCAGACCAGAGGGAGAAATTCAGCGAGTAAGTAATCGGACTACTTCCCAATGCTGCGAATTCAGCGAGCCTCTGTACTACTCGCAAAATCCCCCATCCCTTGAATCCTCGTTTCCCTTAGCCACCCAGCATGGGAGGATCCCGCGAGTCCTCCAACTAGATTTTACGGCGTACCAGACCAGACGCTCTCGCGACCGGGCAACGATAAATTTTCCTTAAAGGCCAATACGAGAAGACTGGCTCTATGCACCCCGTAAGCAATGCAAACTAGACTGAATTGAAGTGGGGGTTCTAGCCGTGGCGCAGGATATCGCTTTCGGCTTTCTTTCTAAAGAAATTCTAAAAGAATTCACGAGAAAGTTTTTCAAATTGATATCGGAATAGTCCTTTGCCACAGGATCGGCGTTACGGTGGACGAGGTAATTTAGCAAATATTATATGAATATCCAGATGATTTGGCTGATCATAATTGGCCAGACCTCTTGAAACGCGAAAAATGATATTCCTCAAGTAAATCCAAGATGAGTTAAAAGAATTCAAAATGGATTGCCTCACAAAAAGTGAGTGACTTACTGCTACCTTTTGATATTCACCGTTTTGAATTCTTCAATATCGATTTCGGAATCCTCCCACCAACACATTAAAATGTGGGAACTCGAAAAGCCTGACTTGATACTAGCAATCAGCGATCAAAAACTCCTGGACACCAAGTCTTGGGAAATGTGAACGCACGGAAAAAAAATCAATGATCCAAAAGTCCTATGAATGTAGATCAAAATTTATTGATTTTTGTTTTCAAAGTGGGAAGTTGAAAAGCGAGTACATAATTCGAAATCGTAATTACCGCGGTCGACCAAACGTGGTGCGAAATTTTCCGTAGATTATAATTTTGCTGGAAGTACGCGATGAAAAATAGGCCGCGGGATGAGAATCTGGAGTTTGCCTGGCATCGATTGCCAGTAAAATTATGGGAATGAAAATGAGGGCAAATCGAGCGGGTGTTAGCCAAGAACTCGACTCGGAACTCGGACTTGAGTGATCTTGCTCCTCGACCCTTCGGTGTCGAAGCCGTGTTTCGGGGATTCGCCAGGCCGGGAGTAATTTTCAAGGTGCCTTGCGAGATAAATTAGGTGGGCAGCCGGAAATAAATTAGCAGCAAATAACTGGTGTCCATGGATTTGTGTGAGTCGAAGTGATGCCTTGCTCCGTACTGTAACACGTATATGTAGCTGTATCCACATTTGTGGGGAAAGTGTTCCTTCGGGAAATTCCAAATCTCAATAGGCCAGTTAAATATACGTAGGATCGCCTCCGAGAGCTTGCAGCCGTTTATGCCACGCTCAAAACAGCGACTCAAAGTAATGTAATCGATTTATATTCTCTGGCTCAAAGCCATAGAACAATAGCAAAATATTAGAACCGACTACGAGAAGCCTGTGAGGTAATATATTCAACGGTGATCTCTTGCGCGATACAATCAGTTGGAAGTAACGCAGACCTTTTCACATTATACTACTGAAGTACCGCTCTATTTATCCTGCAGCATGCATCCCGCTTCATCTGATATATTCGACTAGGAAGAGTTTTTGGCTTCGAAAACACCAGCTGTGCTGAGGTTATTCAGCAGGATGCAGTTGGTTATGTCTGCGCCATTTCCTAGATGTTCATAGAATTCATTACGTATATGAATGTGTTCAAAGTCAAGCATTGCAGTAATTAGAATTTATGGGATTTAGATCGGATTAACAATATGAAGAACTTCACAAAAGTGCCAGGGAGTTAGTTGGATGATGCATCGACATCGGTAATCTGAAAATTTTGCGATTTTCTGCTAAATGACGAATCACTTCGTAAAGGAAAGTTACAAGTAATTTATCGGCAAAGCCGAAGATTAGACCTCAGACATTTTTAAGTTTGCTGGACTTAAGGTTTCAATGCTATTCTTTCTTCGTGCTGACAACGCGTTGAAGTGATTAGACTTTCTCATTTACGATCTTATTATCGTTATTACTTTTTTCCAGACGGTATTTTAATTGAAGACGAATACCAATATAATTTTTCATCGCACCGTTTAATTACGGTATGCGATTTTCTCCGACGTCTAAGTGATAAGAATGTAATTCGAACGAAGCGATTCGCCGTTCCTCACAAGGCCCGGAAGATTCTTCCTAGTATTCTTTAATGGCATTTGAAATTTTTTATAAAATCTAAAATCGCCTATTCTTCGAGAAATTTCTTGTCAAATTTATCTCGCCTAGTTAGCATGCGGTTAAAAAGTTTTGTGCAAATTAACAGTCGATCAAAATACTGATTACGATAAGAGCGTAAGTTTCTGGCTCTGTAAATTTGCCGGTACTCGATGGGAATGAAAAATCAGCTCAATTCTAAAGATCAACTGACGATGAGGTTGAATGCGCCATGTAGGTATATATGTACGTGCATACTTACCGGAGATGATAAATAGCATTCGAATACTCATACGCTGCAAGTGCTGCTTTACATACTCGATACTTTATACCTATTCCATTGAGTACGTGTTGGATACTGAAGAAAAGAGAATGGCGAATAGCATTATCGTTCTTAGATGTAGTAATTGGAGAACAAATGGCTCAAGTTGAACAGCATAAGGATATTCCGCACGCACTTTAAGCGGAAAAACATATACTAATTACTGGCGTATATTTTAATAACGGTCGGTATAAAGTGTCTGGCAACGTGCAAGCACTTGGCTTTAATCGTTAATAGCAACTTCACTTGGCCGAAGCACACATAAACGGAGTAGTTAAGAAAATTGCAACGCTTGTTGGAGCGGCGTAAAAGTATGGTGCCTTCCAATTTGACTGACTCTCAACAAACATGAAGCATTCAGCTTGCTTCGGTTGCGTTCAAATTAACATTGTGCAATTTAACACCAGGGTAAATAATCACGTCTGTTACCAATACACAGTCCATCAATGAAATAGGAAAATAAATCATCCTCGTGATGTGTTGGCATATCGTTGATTTGGAGATGAAAAATAAAATTGATTGAAAAACGTCAACTCATTTACAGGGTGCGGCTCATTTCTCATTAATTAAGGCAGAACTCGTCTTGATGAGAAACGCAGGGGACTGCAGAGCTGCTCATGTGCGAGAAGCATTCAGCAAGTGGCGTTATCTTTATCCGATGGCACTGCTGATGAACTCGAACTCAGCAGAGAGATGGAATAAATATGAGTTCTTGATATTGAACTCATATCGACATCGCGCAACGAGTTTATTTTTTAAGTAAACGTAGACAGTGGATGCTGAACAAATTTCTCAATGGAGTGAAATTTTGTCTGAAGAGCCACGGATCCTGGCACATGGACGTGGAAAGGGTTTGGGATAAAGTAATTTTGATTTGAAACGAATCTGTCGATAAAATGTTTTAGGTATGTTCAAACTTGGACATTTTTTCGGATCAAAATAAGGATTTTGTTGGAAGGTATCCTACGTTGGAAAATTGCAGTTTGAGCAAAGCTCGTTATTCGCAAACAGGTAATGCTACCGGATCAGAGTGGAGCCCTTGTAAACTGAGCCATAATAAATTTGACGAGAATCCGATGCTAATAACACAATTTAACGTTAACGATCCCCGGTTAACTCGCGTCGATAAACAACGCTCCGAGATGATTAGCGATTACTTTTTCTCTTTTTAATGTTTATATTTGACATTACTAACGCACTGTATCCCCGTGAACCACTCCGGATTCAATTAGCGTGGCGTTTACACTCACGAGACCATTTCACTGCCTACTTAATTAGACAAATTCTCTGTATTTGCCTAGTTCCTTTTTATCATTTTTTATTTTTCAAAATTGAATGTCCACTAGTCAAACATTGATTTCATCGTATTAATTACTTTCAGCTGGTGCATATGGTGACCGCCGATCGATCAGTCACAGATCAAGTTCTAGGTTGTTTTTTTTTCAGGTAAGTCTTCACACATATTGTCAATGCAGTCGTGTACCTAGACGTGATCGTGGATTCCGAACGTGATTCACTGTTTACCAGAATACTGGAAAAGAAAATCAAATCGAATCAACAGAAAAATCACTCTTAAGTTCTTTCCGCATTTGTTGGCTTTCTCAGTGTCAGGGTATCGAGTGAAAACGTATCATTCAACTGAATGGGGTGCTTCAAATTTAGAAAAAGGATGGAACAAAGCAGAGTAAAAAAGTTCAAGGTTTGTTCGGAAATTTTGTTATTAGCTACACGGAGAAAAAGAATTTGTTGAATCAAAAGAATATCGTTTGAGTCAAAAAAATGGGCGGTCACGGGCGGCGAAATAGATATTTGATTGAGGCAACCAAATATTTTCTCGAAACGAAGAAATTACGTTCCCGTCAACTAATTCTCGCTTAGGAGAAATGCATACCTGATTATTACAACTAATTTTCCTATTTGGAAATATTTAGTAAATTCAACAAATTTTTTTTCTCAGTGTACATTTTTATTCGATAGCCTCTGTTTGAGGTATACAAAAAACAAAAATGCATGTATAAAAATAAAGTGAGACAAAAAAAAAAAAGGGCAGGAAAGAAAAGAGAATGAAAGGAGAATGGAAAGAGAGCTGAGAGAATATCTGATTGTGAGACAAACAGGCCACTTTTTTGTTGCCATTTATTCGTTTGGAATTAATGAAATAAATTACAAACAACTGGCTTCTTGTTATCCAGAATTGTGCAAAAAAGAAAGAGAGAGAGAGAGAGAGAGAGAGAGAGAAAGAAAAAAATTGGGTTAAGCGGTATCCAGGCAGCTGGAACTGGAGCTCAAACCGAATCGATTACGAGCGAACGTTAAGCTCGGCGGTGTTTTGCGAACAAACGAACTTTTGTAATTCTTTGACCATATCTATATCTCTGGAGACCGCGCGTTTATTAAAACTACAATTGAAATTATCATACAATATATAAGTTATAATATGATTTGGTAGTTGAAAACGGTGGTATTATACATGTCCCTGACACCCGTAGTTATTTAAACGACAAATAAACGTGGGAAATGAAATAAAGTTTCATGCATTCGTTTGACGTAGGTATTATAATTTAACGCTATACAAATATCGTACCGAGTTTCACGTATCCGAAGCTATTTGAAAAACACGCATCGCTGGTGCGTAACGAACCGTAGCTGGAGTTGGATACGTTTTATTCAATTATCTCCGCCACGTACGCGAGAGGACATATTGACAACGTGACGCGACGTACAGGTGTCCAGTTTATAGAAAAATAGCAGTAAAGGATAGATGGTGGTAAAATTGACCCGCCGCGATTAACAACCTTCAGACATTGGAAACCAATAATTTAGTTACCTCGGGATAAGTTAATCACTCATTCGATGTCAGGATATATTGTTACTCGTATATATATATTTAACTTTGTTAAACGAATAAACACGTACAGGTTCACGGAATGAACTTTGGTATTCATGTATACATATATATATTGTTGCATTCCTATTACCTGTCTCGCTCTATCTCTCTGTATTTCTCTTTCTCTCAATATTTGTTCACTACGTTAATTATCGGATTTCAATATTAAAATAACAAAACGAAACCGACGCTGGCGTTGGATGAATATTTAACGTCAGGTGAGCCGAGGGTTATATAATATAGAAGGTTCAAGGTGTGAAATGAAACTCCTATAGTAGGTATATCTCGTTAGGTATGATTTATGTATAAATTTTTTTTTATTATAAAATATAATAATACATAACATTTATGATATATATAGGTATATACAATTCATTTTACGGATAAACATATTATCGTTACATAGCTGCAGTCGGCTATATATTATAAATATATCCATCGGAATAGTACGTAGGTATGGGCATGTACTCGTATTATATATTTAAACCTTTTTATCGTTTTCTTCGTATTACAATATCACGCTAGTATAGGTATGCGCGATGAAAGAACATCTGTTAGAACCGTTTCTAGAGGCGTGAGTTTCGAGTTACCGAGGCCTTTTCATCGTCGTTCATTATTTACCTAATACATTCCGAACTCATTTGAAAATTATATAACATTGCAAGGTTTATTTTCGCGCCTATTATATTCTCCGCGAGCTAGAGCTGAAATCTTCTGTAACTCTTTCCCTTACCCAATTTTTATACAGGAAAGAATTTTATTCCCAACGAATGGAATTTGCATAAAAGAATATTTCATTCGATCGACGCAATTTATTTTAAAATATCTTTGCTCTCGTATAGAAGTTTCTCGCGAGAATACCACTTCTTGATAAGCTTGAGCTTGCGCTTTTCGCGGACAGAATTTTTACGATGCGATTAATTCAATTCACGCTCAAATTCCGATTGAAGAATTTCTTTTTTCCTCCTTTTGATTTGGAATTGATATTATTTCGTTATTTTTTTGATTTTTTATTATGTGTTCAATTTTGCCGAACAACTCAAGTTTTATAGAAAAAATTTAATGAACACTACCCGCAAAACAAAAAAACCAAGGAAGTTTTTTATTTCCAACAAAAATAGATCAAAGAATGCCCGTTCTGAATTGATAGATAACTAAATTGCAATTTAACCGTATACGTCGATCACTCGGTTGAATCCGATTCTCGAGTTGATTGATTTCGACAACGATCAATCGAACTTTAATCAATGGCATGACCACAATAGAAAACTGTTGGTACAGATCAAAGCCTTGCCAGTTGCCCGCGCGTACACCGTAAGTCTTTTATGATAGGAGAGAAAGATTTTGTAAAATTATCGCGGTTGGTAGGTACACGCCAAAGCTGTATGATGGGTATGGTGGAATTCTTTCGGTAACTTTAAGAGCAAGTTCCCCTGTTCCCCGCAAGTTGAAGACTCGAGCGAGCTTTTCGCAATGCTGAAATAGTTTCGTACGAGTTCTCTGCCGTATAACGCGCGTTGTCTCAACCCACTCGGCGAAACATACAACCGAAAGAGATTAGACTGGTAAAGGAGCTTGTACCCGTGCAGGCACTCGTGCCTTGAAGACTGTTCGGTTTACGAAGCAGAATGAATGCGCCAGACAATAGAATATAATTGCGAAATCAGAAATTTTGCACAATTGTATTATATATTCATTTCTTTCACGATTATTATTGTTGCAAGGCATGCAAGCACGAAGTATTACCCACAAAATATGTTTGTGCTCACTTATTACGTGGCAAATTTCGTCCAAGTATGTGTATATCGGATTTTCGAATTCAATATCGAGAGTAGGTATATACTTCGATTTCTCCTGTTTCCGAATCGTATGCAATTTGGCTAATTACCTCGCCCTGACAAACAATTTCAGCAAAGAGCTCGGTATCATCAAACTAATTGGATACATATATAGGTATGTATATACATATACCGATAGATTCTGTCCAGCTGACTTGTCGCAAAAACCATTACGTTTCAATGAGAATATATATATATACTGTTGATTCGACTAGGTTTATACTGATGTTTGATTAGTTTTCCAACGCGAATAACTCTATCGGATTATTCTGCACGCAGTTTCCGACAGAAAATCTATTCATCGAAGCTTTTGCCAATAATATGTATCTTTTCATTTCGATGAAATAATAATGAATATGTCACGAATGTGAGTTTTCGAATTTCAGTAACTATGAAATAACAGAAAAAGGAAAGAAAAAAAAGTATTTTTATTTATAGAAATGTATAAAATATAATGAAAACGTCAGTTTGATTGCCATTCTGAAATTTTGATACTATACGCGGTAGATGGAAATCAATAAAAATAAAACAAGTATACGCGCTGCGATGCAAAGCGCACGAATAATATAGCGAAAATATCATTCCACATTTATTGCAACAAGGTGCGCTCGGGTATTGCGGAAAAACGGTAGTAGGTACGGTGAAAAGCATTTACATAGCAAAATTCACGGTTGGATACGAGAAAGTAGGTACATCAACTGATCGTAGATTTAGCGGTGTATATAACCGATTCAGCAAATTTTCATACGGTCAGATTCCCTTAACGAAACAGAAAATGAAAAGGCTTTCCACCGCACTTGCGTAATAGAGCAAAATTCTATTCACTGAGTTCGAAGTAACTGTCAAGAATGTATAAAAAGAACGTATGAGCACAAATACAAGGTTGTTTGGGAATAAGAATTGTGCTATCCAACAAATTCAATAGCAGAGAATATATATATGTACCTATAAGAGAATAATGTATAGCTCTAGCTCTGCAGCTTTGCAACTTTGAAAACAATCTCACACTGCGGAGAGCGTACGGTATACCCTTATAGCGGAATACATCCGTTCAAATTGGCTGATATCGCGCACGAAAGATCAGAGTTTCCTTTGAAAAAGGGGCTCGAAACGTTCGAATCTTTTTCAGAGCCAAGTTCCGTGCGAAAAGTAATCCGATCAGAGCTGTCAGGTGATATCGAAGTATAAGATCACATCAAAGGGATGAAAATGTAACAGTGATGCTTAGAAACTTCTAAACTCGAATAAGTATTATCTATTATAGATGCTTTGGTTCTTACTAATCTCTTTATTGTTTGACTAACATTAGTCCGAAAATTCATTCCACGTAAGTAGGTATATGTATAGGTACTGCGTGTGAACTACATACCTTTTCGCAGCTTATATATCATATTCGCAATGATTTTGCAAGAATTTTCAATACTTCTCGCACTCTGTGCATATGTACATTTACTAAATTAATATTCAACGACAGTCCAGCAGAACATAGGTTCTGCTACTTTTTTTTTAAATATCATTATTATTTTTATTTTTATTTTTTCATTTCTCCCATATCCTCTAAATCAGAAACAGACATTATTTTATCATTCCGAATTCCTTATCCTACCTTTATCCCAAAAAATTGAATTTTTTTATTTATTTATTTTTTTTCGGTTGGGAGGGATAAGGACGAAGTGAAATAACGAAAAAAAAAAAAAAAAAATTGGAAGAAACTGGGACGTATCCCGATTGATAAAACGAAACTAAACTACGTAGATTTCTTCCATGGCAAGAAATATATAAGACAGCCTTAAATAAACGCGGCTATAGCTGTTTCGACAGCTTCACAGTCTTGTCACGTGTTAATTATTGAATTAATTCAATTAATTTGTCAATCAATTAACCAATTGTCGCAACCTCGCTAATTGTACGCTCGTTAACTACAATCGAAAGGTCAGTCTTTCTCGTCCCGTTCGCGAGACAATTATTTTAAGACAATAATTGCGAATTGATATTCGGGCAGGGAGGC
Organism: Ametastegia equiseti; assembly: GCA_963989295.1. Taxonomy (NCBI): domain Eukaryota; kingdom Metazoa; phylum Arthropoda; class Insecta; order Hymenoptera; family Tenthredinidae; genus Ametastegia; species Ametastegia equiseti. Next base: position 11,804,877 of record OZ022393.1, read on the forward strand.
GTATAACGTATCGACAATACTGCTCCGGTATAGGTACGTTCAATTTACGAATCGCTAGGGCGTGTGGTGCGGTTAAACTTGACGCCATGCTAACGCCAAGTTTCGGCGATAATTTACGCCGTAGAAACGTTAACAATTGATATTAGTTCCCTATATCTTTTGTCCTATTGGTCAATTCAGTTCGTTGTGCTTGACTTAACGCTCGATTGATATACCCACAGGTGATCGTGGCTGCTCGGTATTGTCCTTTCATGTATATATGTATATATAAATCATGATTTGAATTTGCGTTTCGAATACAGCGTTGCATCTTGAGCAATATGAGTATTGGATAGTTTTGGTATATATATCCAGTTACATTTAACCAATTACAAATTGATAAGTGATCGATTGCTAAAATTTGAACAAAAAAAAAAAAAAAAACACAAAAAAAACAACGGCGTTTGTTCCCGGGCTCAGTGCTCGCGTCAATCCCCAATGAATTATACATCCCGTTGGATCGTGTGCTTCGAATGAGATTTATTGTAAATGCATCAGCTGAGGCGACAGAGTAATTGGTATTGTTTTGTTATAGATTGATCATCAGCGCTCGATCCATTTGCAAATTATCTACCCGGGTCTTTGGAGGGTCGAAGATGTCCTACCCAGTTGAATCGTATGGATAATGGAATCGTTGGGCGAAGGGTAGATTTGGAGAAGCGTACTGGAATCGATTGGAAATATAAATTAGGGGACTATTGGGTCCTTTGCGTTAGAGAGAACTAGGCGACTGGGGTATTCATCTTCGAGCGTGAAAATATCATTTATTGTCGGAACGAGATTAGATGAAAACGCAGGAATAGGATTAATAATTAATAACTGAGGGGGTGAAACTATTCGTTGGTCAATGTTTTACGCTAGCCACCCAATATAGGCCAGCTTTACCGTCACTCTGAATACTAATCTTCAGTTAGGCGATAAAACCGGTGCTTGATCCTCGTTGTTGAAAATCAACGATCGGGTTACCTATGCACCGATAGTTTGCCTATGTGTACGTATGTACATACACACGTTGTATGTAAATAGCTCACGTACTATGGTCATGCAAAGTTGCAAAGTCCGCATAGGGCACGGACTTTGTGATTTATGTCCATAACTGTAATTCATGCCAAAGCGTGCTAACGAGTTTGGTAATAAGTTCGTCAACGATCGAAGTAGATTTCACAAACCATTGACACTATATAGTCTCTGAATACATGTATCGATAATTGATGATTTCACACATCACTCTATTCCACCTGATATTTTTTATTTTATTTTATATTTTACTTTCCTAAGTTCACCAGCCATTTCTTACCCCTTCGCTGACGAGTTCTGTAGCGATTAGCAAATTGTAACGAATGACAGACTGGTGTCTTTGACTTCAATTTCAGCTGGTTGAGCGTAGGCGTGGATAGACTGTGAGTATCTTGATTGTCAAATACGCAGTGGATGTGGATGAGAAGGCTTGTGCCTTGCAGCGCAGAAGCTCAATCCGAAGCATAGTAGTAACAGGGCAACTGATCCAAGGAGTAAGTGCGCGGACCACGACACCGAACATTTCCCTGTAACAGAGGATTTCCGTAAGCCGGGACGTCGGGGTTTACACCCGACTCTCCAATAATCCCAAGAGAAAAGAAAAAGGTTCATTCCTCCTGCACCTTCAGGGCGATAGCCCAAATGTCATGGTGGAAGTCTGCCAGCTTGTTCCATTTAAATATACCATATGCGCAGCTTAATATATGCCATGTGCCCAGATTTCCTAGGTATATATATATGAATCCCTGAATGCCAGTGCACGTTGCCCCATTGTCTCAGGAAAGCAACGAGAACAATATTTTACGACCTTGCAACAGTATGCATGCAACCTCCACGTCCACATTGGTATTTGATTCGTATACGTGGCGCACTCATGTATGCGGATATCACATGGTGTGCGCAGTTGGAAACAACGGTGCATTCGGTGTCTGTTTTATGTCCACACATGCTACTATATACAATATCGAGGAGAGTAATATACTCACCCAAGTTATAGACATTTGCTCCACTACCGCAGGACTCTCTGACCTCCCGGTTGTCCCAACCCACAGGATACATTACGATACCACCGCACATCATCACGGCTGTAACACGGTAATCATATACATTTACGGGCCGTTAGTTCAAGTCAGTACTAGAGGTACAGGGGCGCATCGGTTGGTATAAGGGTTGTGGGGGTTTCGGCATATTTTCAGGATGCAAATCACTTGGAAACTTCCGTGGAGTTAATGCTCTAAAGACTACTTGACTCTGGAACCGCTTATCGTCGAGTCACACCTCGCGCTCACCAAAGTTGACTTGCTTAACCCGACGTATGGCGCCAAAATGCGATCCGCTTATAGAAATTAGATAACAAGTATATAACGAGCAAGATTACATCAACTTTTCCGTTAACTTTATCACAGGGGTTCGGAGTCCCCGAAGGAGGACAGCACATCGTCGATTTCTTCAAATTTCATATGTCTTTTTTTTTTTTATCTCTAAATACTTACCAGCAAGAAGCTGCAGTGATCCTAACGCCCTTGTTGGCCTCGTCATCCTTAAGATATGGGGCAAAAAGGAAGACGCTGCTGCGACCAGAGTAAGGGCAGCTATGACTGCTAGGGCGACTCCAACCCCCATGGTTACGGTGCTAGCCTGCCACCAGGCACTCGGTATATCCCAGAAGCTAGATCGCCACAAATAACCAGGTAAATGTACATTCTATGCAATTATTATACAGGAATTTAGGAATTTGGGCATTGGGGGTGAAAAACGATTGAAATAAAACGGGTCGAGATACAAGGAGGGTAAAATTTCTCCTTTTGGAGTGAAAAATTATCATAGTAATGGTTTTATACTGGGTGCAGAGGGAGGTTTAATCGCTACCATCCGTTCAAGAGGGCTATTATAGGTACATACATATATGTATATAGAAGTGCAAAACAAATTTATAAGATTTCTTGAGTAAATTCAACGCTTGTAGACCATCGCAAAACTAATTCCACCGATGTTCGTCATCGTGGTTCTCTTTCCGGTGACCCGTTCGTTTCAACATCTACTTTTAGAATCCCCTCAAGAACGGTATCGTCACGATGCTTGGCTAGCTCGGTAAACTTGTTTCGTATAGCTTGATCGGTTCGAACCGCTTTGAGGAACGAGTTAAATATCATGAAACCGTAAGTCCGGGTAAGAGACGGGCTCAACTAGAGCTCAACTTGAGCGGACCTCAAACGACACGAAGACAAAATTTATCGATCTATTTCATCCGGAAAAGGGATATACATCGCTCCATTAGACAAAAATATATCTGCATGTTCTTCGCGATCCTCTAAAAATGAAAAGACAGATTATAAGAAGCAAGTTCTGCCCATGAACGAGAACTTCCATTTCATCTTCCATCATCCTCGATATTATGTTATTCGGAGTATGTAGTGAGAAGCACGAGGAGCCGAACGGAGTTTGAAGAGGCTTAAGGCTTAGAGCTAAAATTTTCGACCAAAGTGTCCGACCTCCTTGGCACGGTTTGGGCAAATGCGGTACCGGTTATCCCTTTCGGTATAGATATAAGGTTAGTGTGTACACAAAGCAGAGATTCTGGACTGGAAAGGAGCTGACGTGTATGTATATACACCTATAGTATAATGGCGTTTAAATATGGTAGGTTATACCTGGAGTATCTTGCACACTCGTAGACTATCTCCGGGGCAGCGTTTGGTGCTCTGAGACGAGGATAATTACAGCGTCGGAAGGAGCTGAAATAAGCGTCAGCCTTTCCCAAAAGCCTTCCCTGAAACAGACGACCAAGTCGAAAAGTAATTACCTTATCCCTGTGGGGTTTAGCTCGCGGTAAGGCAGAGCTTGATGCTAAATTTAGTCAGTGAGAAGACACTGCTACGGTGTCACTTCTCATGCCGGAGGTAAAACGTTGCATCCTATACCTCAAGCCGGAAATTTCATGTAAGTCTTGATTCGATATGGAACCAGTCTCTTCTTACATATTTAGTTTGGCAGCTTTGCGAACTTAGATACTGTGAGAATGTCGTTGGGAAGCTGCACACCGTTAGATGCGTATTAGTTGTGCTTTGAATGCGGAGAAAATGAATTCTGGATGATTCCTTACCCACGTAAAGAAAAAAGAGAAAAATTCTGGATGAAAACTTTCTCCCATCGTGAATAAATCATTCAATGTACAAGTTATACAAGTAAAGCTTTACGTATAACAGACAAGAAACTTTGTGACAAGGAAAGCTCTCGGGCTTTCATTTGGTCCAGGTATTTTCAAAGTCTATATCACGCACGGGAATGAATGATCGTTTCATTGAGTATATACAACAAGTGGGCTAATTGCAGTAACAATGCCATATAAATGCAGGAACAACTAGGCCCTGTACGGTGCAAAATTACTTGACAATACCGGAGTGGATATACATTGTCGTAAAATCAACACCATACATACGCTGGAAATTGGATGTACATATAACCCGATGTCGTATTCATAGCTGTACTATTTCGTACGCAGTTCTAATACGATCGTCCAGTCCGACAAATGTACTTGCCTGGTACATTGAAAATTTAACAACAAATATTCCGGTACGCGTTGATGGACGAATTTTACGATCTCTCCTGGTTTATTGACAGCAATTCAGATGTCACTTTTATTGTGCTCTGGTTCACGTCATGTCAGATTGATACAAAATAATAATAGTACTCTTATATTACTATTGCGAAAAAGGCTGGGCAGTACGTGAAATCATTACGTATGTATGTACACAGACATTTATCCCCCCCAGGTGTATAAGAGACATGGATTATCCCCATGTATATTTTACAAGCAATTCTACTACCGTACCTACCTGAACAGTAATTTCACGTACGGTATTAATCAGAATTACGCTGCGGGAAGTTTCTGTTATATTCTACCGTCAGATTATACTGATCCATAATTAATAACAACAAATAATTACTCCCCATGTGATATTGAGGGAAACATGGAACACCGGTCAACGTCAAAATTGATTTGTCATCGGAGCATCGTGTATCTCTATTGCATATCATACACATTCGTAATTCATCAATGGATGTTATTCATCGTTTATGAAAAAAATAATGTTACCAAAAATTCATCAAGCTCTATGATACTATATTTATCCAGCGAGTAATTAGCGCGTGAAAAGATAAAAGAGGAAAGTGTAATTGAATGAACAGACATTCGGAATTAATTACTCGAGGTATAGACGAGTGTATATGCTGAAACTGTGTGGCTGGTAGATATTAATTGATAATATATTCTATTCCCAGTAGAGCAATGGAGATTTTTTTTCGTGAAAAGGTATATTCAATTTCGATTCATTCGTCGAATGAAACAGCGACGTACGCGTATATATATATATATATATATATATATTTGACGTAACTATTTTTCCATCAGTTCATCTCCCGCACAACGATTGAGAGTAATATACGTGCGTTTGATGTTTCTCATCTGTTTGCGGGTATACACAGAGTTCTTGTTAGTCACATTTCGTCAATAGTAAATGAAATTCGGAATTGCGACTCGATATTAATCTGACGTATTCCAGCATTGGATATAATTTGAGAAAATCGTAACGCGACTATATATCAGTGTGTGATTTATCTCTCATACTATAAAGCTTCGTTGTAGTTGTTGAAGGTTTCCCCCATCACAGTTCACATGCCATATATTATTTCCTTTCGGACGGATGTTTTGGAGCAACTCAACCGGCTCTAACCGTTTCTACATGCATATGTATAAACGCGTGCGAATCGCTGAAAGCTTTTTCCAGAAAATAGATTCAAAAATCCATTTGCCGAATATGGAATTAAGCGACATTCAATTCACTCCAACCGTATACCGTACCTACTACTACCTTTTGTTTTTGGCTAATCGGCAGTGCTTTCATGCATTCGTCATTTTCCTATTCCACACGCATACGTGCATTTGCTATACTGGTAATTACACCCAGTGACATTGAATCTGTCGCCTTTAAAGTATGCAACCGAAAATACATGACTTCTTAACTCTCGTTGAAATAAGACTGATAGTTGGAATTCTATTTGCGACACATATGAACCACTAACATGACTTATACAGTCAATGGTCTCGCGTAGTACACTTAGCAAATCTTTACATTACCACCGTTATTGCGAATTGGAATTCCCGTTATCACTTCGGTTGCATTGCTTTAGGGGTGACAGATTTGTACGACATACGAGTATACAGTAGGAATATATATGATCGTAATTTTTGGCGAAATATCTCCGTCTTTCGTCGACGAAGTTGAGCTTCTGATGAAAGAGCTTTTCTTCATACCGAGAAGCTTACTGGCGACGAGGAGCACGCGAGAATCGTTTCAATTAGCGGACTGTAATTAACGGGTTAGTAGATACTCGGAACTCGTTAACCATACAGATATTACTCGATTTTCAGAAGGAGCCAAAGTCGTAACAACCGAACGGTTATAGCGACTGGTTCAGATGCAAAAAAAAAAAAACCAAATAGAAATACTGTTGGTTGGATAGAATTCGATAGATCATGTTTGGATATATAGTGTTCGATCGATTTTTTAAAACGAAGCACGTTTCGAAGCAACGAAAAGAGCACTTTTTGAATGCCTCTTACCTGGATCCAATATGGCAGATAAAATCCTGAGCAGGCAAGCACCGAGGCGATAATGGACAGCGTTGCCCAAAGCACGCACAACACTGACATCTCATTCGCTAAATCCACACTCGGATGTAGAAATGCACCTGATCAAAAACACCGGGAGAACATCGCTCTTTCCTAGCAGTATATTATGGTCTTTGATAGAAATGACACTGTTGAATCGTTTAGGGGATGAAGGTTGTTTCGTCCCTTTATAATATTGCGTTACAAAGGTCACCGGACTCCGACGTTTTTCAAAGGCAAGATTTTTGGAAGCTTTTATCCGAAGAGTCGTCGTAGTAACAGAAGAAGAAAACAAGTCTGAAAGTTGTTTTCAATTAGGGTGGTTTTGGTTACTTTAATTTTTCAAGTTAAACTCCGGCCTCAAAGTCCTCACGTAAATTTCCCTCAAGTTCGTGAATTCTTGATTGAACGATCAACAGATGTAACGAAGATTAGGGTCCGTGTATTAATCGCTGTGAACTATCCGGATAAAACATTTCACCAACTGTATGTAGGGTAACCCGCTCAGCTGTCACACTGCGGCTAATCTCTCCGCGGTATTTGGTACCTCGCGAACTTTACGCCCTTATTACCACCACCCCTCGATCATTCAATTTACCAAACTGTATCCAAAATTGTTCGTGACAAACCCTGGTGGTTATAGACACTCTGACGTATTCCTATTTCTGTGGGTTTCTAAGTTCTCACTCGTTGGTCCCTCGAGAGAAAACGAATTTTTTCGTCGAATCGAGAGAAGGACTCAACTTTTAAGGTCAGCTTCCAGACAGTTCTTGGCGTCGGTGACGCCGGCCTGGTACCACATCTCTGTGTCTTCACCGTGGTTATATTTATCCCAAAAGTTTTCTTCGTCTTATTCTCCGTTTGCTTCTACTTCTTCTTCTTGTTTTTCTTCGTCTTCTGTTCGTTGGTACGAAAAAGTCAAATAACACGGACGTAGCGCAGTCGACTGGTAGATTTTCCACTTTTGTGAATATATCCTCGTGTGTATTATTTATCAATATTTATACGAGTTTTGGGAAAAGTTTTTTTAGTTTGCGATACTTGGCAGGACGTAGCGAGTGACCCGTTTTGCCATAAGTCGCAAGCTCAAAGGCGTATATGAGTTTGTTAAGCAACGGCGTCGTAGTCACTGACGTAAACGACGCCGGAGACGGGACCGTAACTGTGATGAAAAATACGGTAAATTTAGAACTCCCGCCTGGATGGAAGGAGCGTCGCGGCGCCCGAAGCGGCGACCAAACTCCACTGACTGATTCTACTCGGCTCACTGTGTCCCACCCGACGACCCATCTGGCAAACATACGTATATATATATATATATACATGGATATATATATATATATACCGGGTGCGATCCTCGAGTTTGCGCCGTCGCGGTAGTTTTTAACCCCCTGCCTGTTTTCCTGCTGCTTGCCCTGACGCCGCGACGCTGCGTTCGAGATATCTCCTCGCCCCGACGCCGCGTGCGACCTACCCCACGCGAAGCGTCCTTGGAACTCTTGACGTCGATCGCCTCGAGTTTGCTGTCTTTTTATGGACCAAGAGAAGCCTTTTGAAATCTAGTACTGCAGTTGTCGTTTTCGGCAAACTAGGTGTTGGTGTACTATGCCATAGAGTCTCCAGTCGTCCGAATATATACGGCACATCGTGAAAGATAAGCTAGGGTAATTTGATCTTATAGGTCAATTTTGGAACGAAAATTAATCCGTGACTCAAAGTTCGGGTCTAATAAGCCACGTCACGAACGATTCACGAAGGCTGTATTAATTAGGACTGATTTCAACACCCTGGGATTATTATTGAAGATTTCTTCGTCTCGAATGTAAAGCTGAGGAAAGCTCTCTGAAATTTTGAGGATGAAACCGCTGTCAGACATTTCTTCTAATCTCATGACGTATGTACCTCCTTCGCTAATTAGGAGATTTGTACCAGATCTTCAAATGATTGATTCTGCTCAGATATTCAAAGGTGATTCTTTGGTCCGAAACATGGAGCCCGTGAAGGGTAATTCGATCTTGTGGCCCCCTCCCCTCTGCAATTGTAATTTATCATATTATCGTGCAATACTTTGGTACTTAGCGGGTGCTTTACCTGCCGTGTAAGAAAATGTTTGTAAATTTTCTACACATTTACTGTTCAAAATTCTTGCAAATTCACAAATTCGGCGTAGCAAAGTGAATTGCCAAGCGTGTTTTGTAAAATTGTAAAAAACTTCGTCGTTTTACGAAACTCTTATGACAAAAATACGTAATTGTATTTGAATTTGACTAAATTGTATATAGGGTAAGTGTACCAGTTACTGACCGTGTCCCAATTATTGACCTTTTTCTATGATTCCTTTTTATCCGTGAGCTCTCAAATTATGAAAAAAATTAATTTGTATTCTCCGAGTCTGCGTAGCAACTGATTTGTATAATGGAAGCATTCAGAATTCTTGTCATAGATTCAATATTGATGGAAATATAAAAGTCAATAATTGGGGCTTAAAGAGTCATTAATTGGTACACTTACCTTAGCAAGTTTGTAGAATTTGTAAAAATCATTGCACGGTGAATGTATACCTAGTGAATTCACTACCACTGTATATATGAATAAAACTTCCAACACACTTTTGCGAGTTCATCACAGAAATGTTTAACAGTCTGCCTCCGTGAGACTCCATTCCATCACTGGAACTTCACGAGTCCGTGATAGAAATTAGTATCCGATGTTCATAGTATTTTATGCTCGTTCCAGCGGTACACACTCATCAGATTGTTGATACGATGAATAGTTACCTGACAAAAAACAAAGCCCCATTAGATTGAATAACACATTTGGGCCTTGCACTATTCAGGTACAGCAATACGCTGCTAAAAGTATATGGATATGGATTTCATCGCATTCGGAGGTTTGATGCTCTTCTTGTAAGTACAGCATTCCAGTATTCTACGATGCACATCGAATCCTGTTCAGAAATCAAGACTATTTTTCTTCTACGAGGTACTCTGCTCCAGTTTATTCACTAGGTTCGGTAGACCTCACGTTTTACCTCCTTTTTAGCTCGACGGACAGCGAGCCAGCTGTTGATCTTTAAGCATGGTGGAAAACGAGTACAGCTCGTACGAACGCGTGTAGGTATCTCTTGATGTAAATAATTCACCGAGGTCAATAGACACTAGAAAATTTGCCTGGAAAACGTGATCTGTTGAAAATTGTACGGAAACTACGGTTACTCGGGCTGCAGTATATGCGGATCGAGTCAACAGCCGCAGCCACGATGATGTAGCCAAATATTAGAGTAACACAAATAAGTTCCGAGTACAGATCTACGTTACTCTATATTTGCTCCTGACACGCTACGATGCGTTGATGCTTTGCACGATGATTTCAGACGAAGCAAAAGAAAAAAAAAATTGAAACAAAAATTTTCCAGTCTCCGAGTAGATAACCCAGCGGAAATTTGACAGCGGATATTCCGATCGTCGGATAAGTAAACTTCGTATTTTTTTTGCTGTAAAAAGTTGCCGAGTTCATACATCGATTAGTAAATAACTCGCAAATAAGGGCGAGAGCTTTCCAGCTGGCTATCCCGAATCTTCAGTCTGAAATCAGCGTCTTAAAAGTATTCGGTGAATCCCAAACTTTCCCCATACACGTATATCTATACCCTACGGATAGTGTGTATATATACATATAATATACATGCATACAAGCACATCGCGCCACATCACCGAGGCCATTTCTTCGGATTGGATACGCTTTTTATTGTATACCTCCACCTTAACGTCTGACTATAGTAATTGGACGACGGCGTGTATGTCCGTCTTTTTTGGAATTCGGAATTTTCTGTTATTCTTTAGTCATGTGATCGTTTGACAGAACAGGGATAATTGCCTTGTGGCAATATCAAACTGCGTATAAGCTTTGAGGTATAGACGTGTGTGGTTCGAGGCGGCAAACACCTCTGGGATACATAATATCGGACCAGACTCTGGGCCAGAGACACTGATTGTGACTAGACCGAGTACACAGGTAACCGTAATTGGTCGTTAGTCGTTGATTAAACTGACAGTGGCAGGCTACACCGCTGGTAAGTTGATTAGCGCTAGCTTACGCTCTGGTTCGAGATTCTTCTTCTTTATGTATTATATACCTACGCACGACGATCCTGCACCAACATTGTATACAGTTTCAGGATCCGGTGACCCCTCTTAGTCTTCCACCTTCATATACCTTAATGACCGTCCAAGATATCGATTTCCGACTGTTCAGCACGCGTAACAACCTCTTTCTTCTTTAGTCGCTTTAGTCCTCTTCTTTTTTTTTTTTTTTTTTTTTTTTTTTTTCTCTTCCCTTATTCCTTCTTTCTCTCGCGGGTAAAAGGGTGGGAAATGGATGAGTGTCGCCTCTTGGAATAGAATCCTTTCGAGGACGGGGATAAAACGAGTCAAGGAGTGCGTAATGCGCTTTACCGTAAAAGGGTTGCGTGAGCTATGCGTTTGATATAGTGGTTCGCCCCCTAGGTGAGCTCTTATATTGGGAAGATAGCCGCGAGGATGAGTGCGAGTAGGAGAAAAGCAAATATGAATGTGAAATAAAGTTGAAACTCTAGCTTAATAGGTTTTCTGTTATTGCCGGTAAATCGTATCCATATACGAAGCTCGCAGCTAGTTTGTTGAATAAAGTTTCTGTATACCTACGTTTGTATAAAAGTTGAACAAATACGATCCGCGGGGTCGCGCTTTGTGTTCGTTCAACTTATTTTCACGCATTCATTATATACTTTAGTCAAAGTTATTAATTTCAGGAAAATTTCAATTTCAAATATACACGTTTAACAAAGTTAAGCCTAACGTTTAGCATTCGTTAATTTTCCCACGGGTTATAAAACATGCACGATAAAATTTGTTCAAAAACATTAAATACCGATCGCAGAAAGGATTTCAGTATCCGATGAAGGGGTTATTCAATATCTATATGAATCGCCTTCTCGTGCCGAAAAAGAAAAAAAAAAAAATATCTTTCGTATCGGCCGAACGGAATTGCAAATTACAGACCTTCCGGCGAGCCGGGAAATTCAAGGTGGGGTTTTCCCGCGAGACACTAGTAAATCGAAGAGAAATGCCTCAGAGCGACACGTCTGTCGATGAGAATGGCAATTTTCGAAGTGCTTCTAAATTTAATCACCACGAAAACGCGTTTCAAATATTCTATCCTATGTTTTTTTTTTTACCTGACATTCGAGACACTTATAAGTCTTAACATTGTTAAACGGTGAGTCAAAGTTCCGAAGGTATGAATACAGGTATATACGTCGCCCAGATATACAGGGTGGTCCATTTAACTCTGCCACCGCGAATAACTTGGCTATTATTGATTGTACTGGAAAGTGTCATGGGAGAAAGTTGTTGCATTTGAAGGGGGAAAATGAGTTTTGGAAGTGAATGTCATCTGAAGGTCATATCCTATGAGATTTCGGTGTTTGCGATGGTTTTTTAAATGGGAGTACCTATTTTTTTTGTTCACTACAAGAAAGTTGACATCAAAACGCGTCCAACCATGTGCAACAACATAACCTTCGGATAACCTTTTGCTCCGAAATCCATGTAAGTAATGGCGGTGGAAATTCAAGGATAATGAATTTTATCGGCACATTCAATACTTTTTCCACGTAATTCATTCTATTAAATGCTCAAAATGTTGTCCATCAACCTGAATACACTTGTCAATACGCATAATGAAGGATTCCCTGGCTTTGCTCATCATTTCTGGAGTAACTTAATCATGAATTTTGGAGCCGAAGGTTATCCGAAAGTCATGTTGTTGCACATGGTTGGACGCGTTTTGATGTCAGCTTCCTTGTAGTGAACAAAAAAATAGGTAGTCCCATTTGAAAAACCATCGCCAACACCGAAATCTCACAAGATATGTCGACCTTCAGATGACATTCACTTCCAAAACTCATTTTCCCCCTTCAAATGCAACAACTTTCTCCTATGACACTTTCCAGTACAATTAATAATAGCCAAGTTATTCGCGGTGGCAGAGTTAAATGGACCACCCTGTATATAAGTATCCCCATATAAGTATCCCACTTCTGAAGTCGGAGACGGCGAGGACGGCAGTCTCAATTTGTGATTAAAAGACTCGATAAGAGACATTCTTATTATTTATTCGTTATTTCTCTTCACAAATAAATCCTATTCAGAAATCTGTAAATCACACAACAACTTCATCAAGACATCTTTAAACAACTTCATCTTTTGTTACAATAAAACTCTTCTGTTAATTATCTTTGCCAATCTAATGACCACTTTCCGACTTATGTGCCTTATTGAAAAGACCGAAAGCCCTGCATTACTAAGGGAGACTTGAAACCAGCCCCAGGAATGTTGAAAATTAGAATAGAAGAGAGTCTTATATTTATTTAAAGGCAATCGCTCCCCTTGAAATTTTGAACCGATAACACGTGTGCCCCCCAATGGCAGATTTTCATTCGATATAAGTTTGAACTTTTATTTACGCTGTTACTTCCGCCTTTGTGAATGGAGCTTCGGGTCACTCAAGGATTCTAGGGTCCCAAATGAATTTTCAAACAGCACTATATACGCACTTATATCGCGTGAACCTGATAAACCGAACTTGGAACCGTAACCGAACACGCCTCGCAACTTTGTCGGGTGACGATAAAAATTGCAAGGTTTCCTGTTCAATTTCACTTATCCTCGCCTCACCGATCTGCACCTCACAAACCCCCGTTTCCTTCTCTTACCGTTTTCTCTGCAGCTTTTGCCTTAGCCGCAAGCCTCTTCCTCTCATATACTTTTCCTCTTCCTTTTCCTCTTCCGCTCTTCATCGACGGCCTGTTTTGTCCCTCTTTTGTCGTTTCCGTAATACCCGACGAAACGTAAAGGCAGGAACGAATCAGCCGAAACGGTCAAAGCGTTTCTCACCACCATGGAAAACCTTTAGATATAGGTACGCTTTAGCAGTATATACATATACATAGTATATATCGTATATAGATTTGAAGTCGTGGAATCGATTAGTTGACCGTCGTCACCCTCGGGCGAAACGCAATCGTATATGTCGTATAACTTGTGGTGAAATCCGTGAGTCCGTTACCGCGTGAGTTCTCTTTACTTGGCACTCGCTGCGACTAGCCGTGGCCGCCCCCCCTTTCGCAGCTTACACTTCTCTATATCCGCAGTCGAAACCGTGACTGGAAATTCGAAAATGACCATGGGATAAAATACCACCTACATATTTATCACGCGTCCTCTGCATCACGTATATACTATATGTATATACATCTCTTGCCTCTTGCCTCTCGCCTCTAGTCGTACTTTTTACGCGAAAGACTCGATACCATAAAAATAAATCGAGTACGTAATCGATTTAGGGTTGCGTTCGCCGCTAGGCGGACGGTGCAAAATCGAAGAGAGCCGAGGGGGTTGATCAGTTTTACGATTATGGAAAAACCTTGGATGCCGATTATTGTTATTATTATAACCATTCCAGTTATCATTATTATTATTATTATTATTATTATTATTATTATTATTATTATTTTTATTATTGTAAGAATTGAAATCGCCAAGGCAGTAGGGGCCGGTGGAACGGAGCCCAGGGGAGACTCCAAAGCCCTCTACGCTATGCCGTATGAAAATATGCTTAGCTAAACGAGGTTTTGGACGGTTTTTTCTTTCTTTTTTTTCAATAAAAAGGTGACAGAATTCAAAAATAAATGAGACTTTATTATCCCCAACCTGACCTGACGGCATGGAGGATCGCGGATGAGCGCAAGAATTCCAGGTTTTTCGTTAGCACGGAAACCGTCGACGTATCTTTTTTCTCCGCATCCGTTTTCACGATCGTTGACTCAACGATACTTGGCTTCATTATGGATACTGAATATTCGGTGATACCGGAAACCATCTTGATGCCAGCGATACTCAAACTTCCTTATCAAATGAAGCCTGCAAGGATCGCAGACTAATCGATGAGTACGTAACACTGCATGAGCATCAAATAGCCGTAACCAAAATCCTCATGAAACGTTGCGTGCTTCCGTATAGATATATCTAACAAACACGCCATTCCCATACGGGTTAGTTTACGTAAATCGGTTCATATTACGCACTAATTAATGCACTTCATGTACATACATCCGATGAAGGTATAAGGACCAAAACCCATCCAAATTTGAAGGCGAATTGCATTTTGGTAGAAAAAATTTCTCGTATGGAAGAATCGGGTGGTTGAATTTGCCACCTCGCATGTAATGCAATTTGTTTTTATAAATGGGTGTTTATTGGCTGATTAAATAGTGTAAATAAAAAGCAATGAAAAATGCAATAAACGAAAGGGAAATTCTTTGGCATAAAGTTGGTAAGCGAGAACAACTGCGCTGGGATATTAACAAAATAGTACGGTACGGTGGAATAGCATTTGATTAAATATTCATGGAAATGTTTTTAAGTTATTGCAGCATAGCACGGTACGAACTTGTTCACTACCCTCAAACCCCCTTATAAGCGCCAAGGGTTTCATTCTATTCACTAGCTCGGTGATAGGACTGGGTATATGTCACGAACGAACGTATACATATAAACAGACTTGTGAATCGGTATTTCGCGTTATATATATACGTGTATACTGTATAGACAAGCGAATCCTTTTTACTTTATTACATGAGAGCCTAGATTTCATTCCCTCGTAAACAATATTTTTATGATTTTTATCCTTATACTCGTGGCTCGGTTGGGTATAACAGGGTTGGAACTGAAACAGCGCAGCTTCTATATAATAATGACACTCGGTTTCTGTTCCGTTTTATCCAACTTTTCTACGCCGCGTTATATGCCTCTTGGATAAACTCATGTGTATGGACAAACGGTGGAAGAAAAACAAGAAAAAGCGCCTAGTCGTTTGAGCCCCGTATATGTATAACGTCTTTAGGCTCATAGGTAATAATAAGGATAGGACGAGTCTGGCATCGCTTAGTTAGCTGACAGGGGAGGGGGTTAGACCTCTTGTTGTTTTATTACTAAATTCATCTCGCTGCCGCAAGGAAATTGAGAACAATAAGGAGATTGAATCAAGTCACGCGCTCAACTTCGTTGCCATGGCGGCATATTGCTCGCCCGCACTTTCAAACCCCCCTCCCCCCCTCTAACAGTAAAACACGTTACAATGTTATTCTGCCCCGCCAAGCAAAACGACTTTATCTTTAAACTCGGCAAATTAGAGATACATTTTTACCACTCAGCTCGCCGGAAATACCTCCCTTCCGTTCATTTTTTTTTTTTTTTTTCGCTTTCTTCATCTTGATTTCAATAATCTTGAATATTATACCTACTGCGAATCCATAGCTGCGCTGTACACAAGACACAACTCTTGTTTGAGAAGACTGCAGTGTGTCGCAGTTGGAGATGATCAAGATCATTTAAAATCGATTTATATTTCTTCACCGAAATTCATCCCGATAATTCGGATCCTAGAGAAGTCGAAGCGGACCAGTAATTTGTGCCTAAAAAAGTTGAGCAGGTGGTATATTTTCATTCAAATGGTATGAAATGATCTTCATTGGAGAAATAAGCTCACTTTGGACTATGTTCGATATTTGGAGACGCGACGTACTGGTCTTCTTGCGTATAACACACATTGCATGATCCGTATTATGTAAACTATACAATTAATATACATATTTAGATGAACCCTAGCTAGATCCCTAGGGTACCGAGTCTCAAGCGAAATTGCTTCTGTGATATTTATTCCTAATTAACGGCTTTGCGGTACCTCCCTAACCGAACCTACGAACCTTCGGTGTATAATACGTGCATGTATATAATTACTTGTATATTTGCACGAGGATGATCCCTCCGTGTACCTAAATTTATATGTATACGTTGGTGTGCGTGTAGAGACGTTACGAAGACGATTGGTTGAAGCACCAGGAAGAACGATGTTGATTCAAGTCCTTTTTGATGAGTATTTCTTCCTCCCAGGGTCGGGTATTATCGGAGTGTTATTTCAAGATGCTATTATCATCGCGTCATTGTCTGGTACATTAAGCCATTGGGGATCGGGCTCTTACTTCTCCCCTTGGAACAGCAATAAACACGAATCGCGTGGAGCAGACCATCTAGCAGAATTTTCAACGGTTTCATCAAGCCAAGCAAAACCTGCTAGGTACTACTTTAAGTTGGTCGTAACTGCAATGAACAAGTTCCTACTATTCAGGATCAATCATTTACTATTGATTTTTTGAAAGCAAGTACTGAAGATGTTAGGCGTAGTCCAATTAGGGATATTGATCTTGAGTCGACGGCCGATTGAACAGTTGCTGTTCATTTGGGACACTCGTTTGCAGGAATCGGAAGAATCTTCTCATCTTTTTGCATTTTTTTGCATAGTAACCGTTAATGGTTCGTAAGTACACCCTTGATATATTCAGCAAACGGATTGTCGAGTCCAACAAATTTGGAACGTCGCAGTAGTCTCATCTCTGGCTTTAGGGGTCTCGTTAATGTCCTATTTTCAACCATAAACGACCCGGCTGTTCCCTTGGGTGTTTAAATTTGATTGGCTATTTCGTGGCTTCATATTTCCAGCCTGGGAATATTTTCCCAGCTCAAACATTCGCTCATATACTTTTTTTCTTCACCTGCAGAGACTCCGCAGGTACTCGTTTAAAACTTCAGTCTAGGCTGGAATAATTCTTTTCGTCAATTCCCTTATGACATCTGAACTAGCTATTCGACTATATCATCTTCTGCTAGACTTGGCAATATTCTCTGAAAATTCAGGATCACTGGAAGTATTCAAGGCACGTGGGAAAAGAAAAATAAATATATAGTTGGAATTAATAATTTCCTCAATTTCAATATCGGAATAGTGAAGGAAGGTCAGTGGAAATAGCATTTGTCACGTATCTGCAGTCCATGTGTGCTTTAATAAAAATTGTATAATTGAAAGTGGATGCAGGCATGTGAAAAGAGTGAATCCAATTTATCCCGTTCCTAGTTCCAACTGTCCTGAAGTTAATTATTTCCTCCCCCCCCCCCCCCCCCCCCCAAAGAGAAGGAAAAACACAAAAAAAAAACCCGTTACTTTCCGCGAAAATAAACCCGGTTTAATCCCACGGGTGCAGCAATTCCACCTGCGGCGATTTACTTACCTTGCCTATTTACCTACTCCGCGAGAAATTACACCGTCTTAAACGTCGCTACATATAAGACAGAAGACTAAAGAGAATGGAACCTCGCAAGTTCCGCTTTTCGTAACCTAAGAACAAACCTTGGCCCAGGTTTTATCCAGAACACGCGAGACGGAACGTGGGTCGTGAACTTTGAAGCGCGGTTTACGGCTGAGTGCGACCCTTTCTTACCGTAGACCGTTAGCTCAAAATTGTGGTCATGATTTTCTTCTTAGCACACAGATTTCTTCACTAGGCTGTAGTCTTGAATTCCTTAAAAAAATGCCCTCGATATCGCATATAGTGTAATAAATGTGAGTGCGAACATTTTCTACCGATAGCATACAGGAGCGTTTGATTTAACACTGAAAGCATCGTGATGGGATCGCAAGTTTCCTCGTGAAAAATACGTTTATCGCAAGAGCCAATCGATTTATGATTATGCCGGAAAAGCAAATAAGGGTAGGTTTTTTTGTATAAGGTTTTTTTTTCTTTTTCTATCTTTGTAATAGTGTGACATTGTTTCTGGAGTGAAAAAATGCTGAATGAGATATGCTCGGAGGTTTCGAAAGGGTCGACGTTATAGGCAAGATTTGAAAAATTCAACTGTGTCTTTTCTGTCTTGTCGGTTTTTTCGATGCAAAAAATAAGCAAATTTTTTAAGTTTCTTTTTATAATCCTATTTGTCGGATGAACCGCTTTCCAGGACATTAACTCCGTCCGTCTTGGATTTTACTTCGTCCTTTTCCATCCTCTTCTCCACGAAAGTATTATATATACGTGGAGAATTAAAGCTCGGGTAAAGTTCACGGCGGTAGTCATCAGGCTGGTTGTCTTATTGTTTCTTGAACTAGTCGCAGTCTCATATTCGTTTTATTACCCAAAGCTGCGAGCTCTTTTCTTTTCAGTATAAACCACCAATGAACGTACTGCGGGAATCCGACTTTCAGGAATTCCAATTTGCAATTACACTCTCGGCACTTCCACCTTCTATCACGAAGTAGATATACCCTACGTGGGTATATATATATATAATATGGGCGTATCGTAGGTTCAAGTAGGTACTAGCGATAAACCGGAACACGAATACCCAGGGAAAGTGCTCAAAATTTAATTACAGAACTCAGAGAAATATATACCTATCTCATTCGATGAAATATTACCATTTTCAAATTCCTATACAAAGCACACGCAAGACGAACATTTCCATCCACTGCTGCACTGACAATCCGTACATGCATTGAACCATACGCCCTTCCATGTAACACGTGCAACGATGTTCACAAGTTCTCCAATTAGAGACTCGTCGTGCTTTCATGGTCCGGACAAGACTCTGCAGAATCATAGTGACTGTATAGGCGTATGAATAGATATGTGTACATAGGTGCCCACGTGTTTCTCCTATATATATATATATGTATGTGTGGAAGTATTATTTACACACGTAGCCTTACCCCACCGTGCGCTTATACCTTCAGTGGCGGATAACTGTCCGCTGACAAGATTCCGAGCACGCCTCTCGAGCCGTGGCTTATTTTCCTGGTAAAATCAGAAAAATCCTTTTGGTGACGTGCGGTCGCATACACAACACCACTCTTAGCTCTGCAATCTTTGGCCCTATATTCCTCTAGCCCTTGCTCGCCCTCAAGCCAAAAGTCTTGTGTTCGTGACCCGCTACTGCACACCCCGCGCCGACCCCATAGAATTCCAATGAGACTTTGTACCTGTCCTTTCAAATGATATCCATGGGATTTGAATTTAGTTTTCTTTTGATTGACACCGTGACCCAGTTTCTATCCCAGGTGGTATATATATGAATTGAACGAAGGGTGATCGATGGATTGAAATTGACGATGCTAATGTTTCCGATTGGGCATTTCTCGATGTCTTTTTTGCAGTTGAATCTTTTCCCGGGAAGCTTATAATCCCCGAAACTCCTTGACCCGTGGAGAAATCGATCCGTTTCGAATCCCTGCTATGCCGCTAAAAACGGACCTTGTGTAGACCATGGGTATAGTGAACGGTAGGCTGATGCAGTATTCTGAGAGTTCTTTGCGGACGATATTTTCTTGCGTCTGGTTAACTACGTAAAAAGGCTCAAAGAAGAGAGAGAGAGAGAGAGAGAGAGAGAAAGAGAGCTGCGGGAAAAAAATATCGGGAATCTTTTGCCTATCTGGCTACATAACGAAACCCTCGATATGCAAAAACACATCACGCTCCAGAAAGCGTGGAAACGTAGTTTTTGCTTGAAGGCTATCAAATACCGTGAATCTCCCGCGCTGCTCTTTTGCACTGGATAAAAAGAAAAAAAAAAAAAAAGTAAAAAGAAACCATAAAAAATAACCAGGATAAAGTAAAAACCCATAATTAGACCTGCTATGCTGCAGCAAGCTATAAAAAGGGCGTAATTATTGCCCCTTGCTTTGGGTACGTTGACGAGCATGTTGCTTAAATGGTACTTAGTTAAAACAGCTTCTCTTCTACTCAACTTTCCATTAATTTCGCTAATATATCCACAACCCCGTTATAGTGTTGACAAAAATTTAACGAACGAAGGGCATAAAAAGGAGGAGGGGGTAGACAAAAAATGAATTATGCGAAAAATCTAAAATGCTGGTCACGACGGAAGCTCGAAGGTATTGTCCTGTCGCATCCCCCAGCTCAAGCTCTTCGCCTCCTTTCAGCGTGTCGTTGAGGGTCGCGGATCGCAGGGCCTGCAGGGGGTGAAAAGGGTGGTTTGCGCGCAGAGCGACCGAGAGCTTATGATTTGTAGCTGAGGGACGAGGTATTACGGTGTCTCTGCTTGATAGATGGCCACGCTTACTCTTTCGCCCTTACGGGCGTCCGCGGTGCTGAGAAGGCCGGAGGGCGTTCGCCGACGTGAGCCTTGAATCACGACGGGATCTTGCAATTTCTCGACGTCCAAGCCGATTTTCTACTACGTCCCTTGCCGCACCGTCGCGTCGTCGCCGCAGAGCTATGGAAGTAGGTAGGTACACCTATACACCTGGGTGCCGTACATATGCCAAGACTTTTCAGTACTTTTCCTATTTTTATCACCCCCAGGAGTCGGGAGTTCGTCGTATCCCTTCGAAACGTAAGACGCACGATTCGACGAACTACCCGTTGATCTCCCTTGAGGCTTCGGAGATGTCCGTGTATTATGTATCTACCTACATACCGTTTGGGAAATCCTGAATAATAAACATCGGTACACCGATTTCCCGTTAACCTCGCAAGTGGGAGCTCTTGATTGTTTCCAGGTCTGTGACAATCGTCGAGTGTTGTTTTTTTTGTTTGTTTTTTGAAAATATTTCAAGGCAAGCTTTCAATCTCGTACCCAATTGATACCAATTCTGTATTATAAAGAAAATTCAAGGATCAATGATAAATGTTGGATTTCTTGAATGTTCAATTTCGAGGTTGGCCTTTAGCGAATGGTGATCTTCTGTCCTTCAGTTCCCAGGAATTTCAGTAGACCGTCCTCGGCATCTTGAGAATCAAACTTTGAAGTAATTCACTTGACAAAGTTCGTCGTAGAACGTCGACAATCAACGTCTAATAGTGATCAAAAGATCAGAAGTGGCACAGCTGGTGGCAGACTTTCATCGTTTACTCTTTTTGCAGGGTAGGTACCTACATTTATCTATCAACGCCACCAGTCCACATTCTGGTCTTTAAATCTTGTCAACGTTGATTACGGTGCATTGCAGGTGAAAATACATAGAAGCGTTAGTTCAACTTATGCTCAGAGTTCATAGAAAGAGAGCTGAGAGTTAGGTAAGGTCAGGTTTTGCGAGGGTGAAAGGCAGGAAGTTCCTTTTCTGAGGTGTGGGTTGATTGCTTTTTTCCTCGTAAATCCGGCCGACCCGTGTCCCGTCGAAAGGTCTCGTAACGAGCCGAGGGGGGGGGGGGGGGGGGGGGGGGGGGGCGACCGCTACTCGTCGAAAGATTAAAGCAATAGGATGACGACGACGAGGGTAGAGAACGAAAACATGGAGAACGCCGTGAGCTTTTTTTTTTCCCCAAATTGATCATCAATCTTCCATCCCTCAGTGCATAACTACACAACAAAATATGAATCCTTCTTTCTTTGAGAAGGTTGAAGACCCTGGTTCCAATCCGATCACATGTTTTCACCAGCGAAATTTGCGGTGTTTAATCCTGCAGCATCGTTTGATATAATGTTAAAGAAATAAATTACTTCCTACTTCCTGTGGTATTTGACGCGGGATATTAAATATTCGTTTTACGCGTACATGCGTACCTACGGCGTAATATATTAAACGATGGAAAAAATTTTCTTCGGTATATTTTCATTCAGCAGGATCAGTCGTTATCTGGCAGTTAATCCTAGTTGAGGGCGAGTACACGGAACCTTAGGCGCACCGGGATCGTTAGTCTTAATCGTTTGACTGCTATTAGTTCGGCTGGCTGGCCCTCCTCTCCACTTTCCATTTTCGCCCCTTATTCCACTATCTCTATATCTCTCTTTCTCTTACAATTTCTCCATCTCCACTCAGACCCTATCATTGCACACTCATTCTTCGGTCTCTCACTTGTTCTCCTGCAGGAGCTTTTCCTGTTCCTTCTTTGACTTTATTTATTGCGGGCACTAAACTTTCCCTCCATTGATTTTGATTTTGACTCGCTAAAGGCGACAATTCCGTTTTGCCTAAGGGAATAAAGGGGGGACGTTGACGTTGACGAAGAGAGTGACAGGTCCGTCGACATACCCATGTCTTACAAATGAGCAATGGTATCCGGGGTCCCCTTGGCGCTATTAAACAAGTAGGATCTCTGATTTTACGTGTAATTACTGCAGGTTAACTGCCGTACCTACCCTCGCCACCTTTCCGGCGTGTTCACGGGGTCACGATTATTAAATCACCCGCAGGCATCGAAGGGTGAGCGGGTCTCCTTCTTGCCCTGACGTTTGCCCCACTGCTCTAAATTTCGGTTAAGACAGTTCCACGGAAGTCTTACCCAACAGAAATGATTATATTCAGAACTTTAAAAGAGCAGAAACTCAATTGTATCTTAACTACCATTCCGTTGAACGAGTTCCGCAGGAGATTCTCAAACTGCCGTTTGAATTCTTAAGCCCATTTCCCATCGATCTTATAATTAACTCCAATGAACGAACGCCGCTCGTTGAGCTTATACTAATGATGACTTTTTACTAGGTTCTCTTGATGCTCCATCATGTTCACTGGGGACTTGGGAACTACCTACTTCGGTTTACTTCTTACAAACTTCAGTCTCTCGAGTCCATCGGTGGTTCTTTGGTGGCCACTCGATCGATCGAGGTACATGGTAGCCAGAAGCAATAGTTGGCCAGCAAAATCTACTCGGTTCAGGTTCGCCCGTAACCAAACCGTTTTCGGGCATAAACATCGTACTACATAAGCAGATTATACATATACGTTGTATGTACATATACAATATGGAGTGTGGAATTTAATCATAATTTCGAAGTCGGAATTTCACTGGCTAATATCTCGGCGTTGCGGATGGGTGGTGGTGGGCAAGGGGCAGGAAGGAGTGGTTTGGGATGTTCCGAGTTTTGGTGAGGGTAGGTTAGGTTAGGTTAGGTTAGGTAGGGTAATGTAAGGTAAGGGAATCTTAATCTCGTTGGAGCGGCAGCGGCCGCCTCGCAGATTTTCCACCTGGCACTCGCAGCCCTGGGGTGTAATTTCAGTAATTTAATTCCTGGGCTTAATAGAGGAACCCGAGCGGAGGACGGGAAAAAAAGCGACCAGCGTATCAGGATATAGTCAGGACTTGGGGTATAACGAAAGAGTTAAAGTAGAACTACCAAGACATTGGGTACATTACTAGACTTTTTGCCCCAAAATCCAACTCTGACGCCACCTAAGCTACTCCTTCCCTTTTCCCTTCCCTCTTTCTTCCCTCCTTCATCCTCTTCGGCTTCCGCCACCAATGGAACGAAAAAGCCACTCAAATGCTGTTCAGTTTCGCTCCCGATACTACAAGACTGCAGAGGGTGAGGGGCTATAGGGCGAAGGCTTCGGAAGAGAGAAAAAGTCCAGTTCGATTATCGCGATCGAGCTTCCGAGCACCCTTTCCGACAGAGGGGAGATTTAGTGAGCAGTAAGTCCCAGGGGCCTAAATTGGCGGGGTGACCCTAGCCTCGCCCTCATTGTCATCCGTCGTTCGAGCGCGTCGACTTAACTTTGGTCCTGTAACAGGGCAAAGTCATTTCTAAGTAGGAAGACTGAACAGTACCCATACTTCCCCTTTTGAACAACCGGGAGGAATGGGTCGACTGGACTAAACTTGGTCTGGTTTGACTCTTTGTGACCGCAAAAGTAGTGGAGTACCACTACTACCGGCACCACATCCACCGTTGTCCCCATCCCTTTACTTCTCTTCCTTTTTCTTTCTCTTCACTTCCGTCCTCTTCACTGGAGGCAAAGCCCTCGACTGTGAGCCAACAAGAGTATTGAGTGAGAACCGATAACGCAGCTTGGTCGCTCTCTTACCCAGGAGTGATCAAATGCGACTTTTTCCTCACAATCTACGCTCTCCGTTTACTTACTTAGCTGAATGGGAACCATCAGAGTATATAGTGAACTATCTTTCCGGATGTGGTTTGTATCGAGATCCACGTTGTAAGAATAATAGGAATGGAATAATGTCATTCGCTTTCGATATAGATCACAGGTACCCCTTCCTTTTATTCCGGATATTAATACACCGTTGAATTCAAACGGGATTCAGAATTTGTCGAGCTTTTCTGCAAGCCGGAGGTTTTACGAGCCAAAGGAGCACGACGACCTTCCTCAACTCTATATCGGCACATCCAATTCTGGAAAGAATAATATCCGAAGCTACCAAGCGGCAGAAATCGTTCCCGAGCTTCATTCTTGGGCAAACCGTACGCAGCTTTCGGGAAAAACCTTTTCTTACCACCCCGGCTTCCGGTGACTTACTCATTTTTACGCCCAAAGCAAACGATATTAGATATTCGTCGGCCATCCACCTTCATCAATAGATATTGCGGCACGTACAGCCCATTACAGGGGCTTTCTAGGTCGAACGATCGACATAACACTTATCAGGATTGCTGGCCACTGTTCTCTAGCTTCATTCCTAATAAATACATGAGCAACGCGGTGATACCTACCAACGGTGAAACTATGCTGAGCTGAAATCGATTCCGCTTTGAGATTGAGCTTGCAGCTTTAACAGAACCGTGAATCAACTTCGCTAATTAAAACTACCACAATTATCGTCACTTATAAATGATTATTATATTATCTCTTTTTCTTCAATGTTTTTAGCTTCGTTCCTCTACTACCACTACTCCCGAGTCCTATAACTCCATCCTGGTAAATCCTTACGCCGCATTGGATGATCCGCTCAGAGTCTACTAGATCGATCCTCTTTCGTTTTATACTCTTATAATCCCTTCGGAAGCGGGGTCAGAGACCCGAGTCAAAGAATGAGAGTGATACTTGGATAGAGTCTCTTAGAAATCTGTCTCGCATTTGGCGAGCCTGTATCCTTTATAGGACTTTTTCAATAGAGTAGGAAATTTTATTGAGCATTAAACTAATTGCCTAATACGAGGTAGATTTTGGAGATGAAGCGCAGACAATTTCATACTTTGAATAAATTTCTACGTCGAGGACTTGTGCTTTTCTTTTTCAATTTTTGTTAGGTTAGTTCGCGACCACGTGTATGAGAATTAATATATTTTTTTTTTTACCCAACTTTGGTTTATTTTCTCCAACGCCACCTAACACGCACCAGAATTTTTTCAAGTATCTAATAAGTGCTCGAATGGTCCGTCATTACAGAACACTCGAGGCGTTATTATTGCCAGCTTGCCTGCTTTCAAGATCTAGAGACTAGCACGTTTCCCGGGACTGTGAACACTTTTTATTATATACCGAGTATACGTGAATAAAGCTCCTACGGTTTCGCTACCGCCTTACAGTTCTACAGACATTCTTAGTGCTAGAAGGAAAAATTTCACAGTGATACATTATTTCAAAAGAATAAGTTTCAATGTCTCTATACTTCGAAGGCTGATCTATGGCACATACAGTCTCTCAGGGAATAGAATATCGATTTTAAACTGATGGCGACTGTTCGAACATTTATCAGTATATTGCCTTGATGTTATTACCAGAGCTCCGATACTATACAAATCAAATAAGTCATACAGGACATCGTGTGAAGTGAATAAATTATCATACCAACTTCATGCACTGTCCCTCCTCCGTCAGAATTGATCAGAACAATTTACACGCAGTTCTCCTCTAATCATAATCGTATATCTTCTGGATAGGTACTCTTGAATTTATGCATAATACACGAATTTCTGGATACGCTGTATGAACTATTCGCACAATACCCACATGTGTATGTGTGAATACCGTTACATCTGACTTCCACTTTGGCGAGCAATTGTCGTTTGAGTGGAAAATGTGGAAAATGAATGCAGCTGATTATAATCAGCGAAGCCATCGTAGAATGAAGTCAGCTGAGAGACTTCGAAAGCTCATGTTCTGCTCCTGGGATAGGTAATTTTCAATCATAACGGTCTGGTTAAAGCTGAATCACTGCTAGATGTCGCAGTGAGATCCATACACCCTTGAGTAAGATAAACCCGTCATGATATCGCAATGGTTCGAGTACCCATACCTCGAGACTCTGTATTATACGCGTATATAGCCGCATTTATTGAACCCTGATTGTGATATTGTAGAGTATATATAACTGTCACCAGACCGGTACGTGACTTCCTTGCAGTATTTCTTACTCCTTTCCACTTTCGTTTTGGGATCAGCTGCAACGATTGGTGAGAAACCAGAAATCCGTTTATTTTCCAATAAGCGTCCATCGGTCACTCTTCACGGGTTTATAAGGTGGAACAAATTGCTAGTTATTACAGGTGAAAATATAGGATCACTGCAGGTATATATCCGAGATGGAGGATGATGGGGTGGATGAAACCTCCCCACATCTCGATCGGATAACATCCTTGGCTGGGCGCCGTGGGACACGTTCCCAAGCCATGATAGAATTATAGAGTGGAGGGTGAAGGGGAACGACGCGCCACGTCGCGTCGGGGCGCGTCCTCGAAGTCGAAGGATCTTCGAGAAGAAAGAGAAGGAGATATTCGGGAGGTCTGACAACGTGATCGCGGTTCAAGCACTCCCCAAGGATCACCAGGAACTATAACCCTTTCCACCCCTCTTCGACGTCTCAGCGCGGCTTGCCGAGGTCGGGGATAAGGTATTATATGTATGTGCCCTATAGTCGCAACCTCTGTGCGCACCTATGCCGTCCTAAAAACCCTTGCGCACGTACGTCGTCGCTCTTGGGCGGTGCGGGTACCCTTTACCCTCATCTCTAAGGTATTTAGCGTCGGGCGGAAGATTCCCTTGAAATATAAACGCGGCCCTAAACCTTTCTGCGATCCCCGAGCCCCACTTTCGTTTAAATTGAATTATTGGTATCGGAGCTTTGATAGCGAGCTATCACGCTTTTACTCGGCGGTTGTTCCTCGCCGTTTTTCTCCCTCTACGAGCAAAAGTCGTTAACCTTTTATCCTCCTTTTGCTTTTTTTTTTTTTTTTTTCTTCTACACTTTTTACCATCGGGCAAAGAATCCTCCTTCTTTTGCCAAGGTCGACCAATACTCCGATCACGCTTCTTCACTGATAACCAAAGATTTATGTATACAAGCAATGTTTTCACCCCTCGATTATATCAAGGGCGCCCCCAGAGATATGAGAGCGTTTCGAAAGGGGAACGAAAAAAATTATTACATTTGAATGGAAAAACGTATTGACTTTATGATTCACGGTTGTTTGGAAGTATTGCTTTTGCCAGTGATTTGAAAATTCGGTATTAATTTGCCTCCCTAAATTGATGATTAATTCATTGTTAATGGGAGTCGCTGGCGCCAAATTTATAGCTCGTGGTAACGTGTACCGAACATTCATGCGTACGCAAGCCACCCGCATCTGGTTCTCGCGAGTTAGCAAAGCAATTACTCATTTTGTAAGTAAACTACCGAAAGACGACGATCAAGCGTCCAACGTGCGGTGAGCGGGGGACTCGCCGACGTCCAACCGCCACGGAAACTCGCGGCGACGTCGCGGTTAGCTTTAGCTTGATCGCAGTGTTTTGGATCGAGTTAACAGAGTAGGTTGGAAGAAGGCCGATCATTACACTACTGATGCCAGAACTATAGAACGGTGCATCGGCGTCGGTTACGTCCCGACGGGCGTCGAGATCAGCATCGATTAATCGTGATATTTCCGTTCAAGGTGCGTTTTTCAACGTTGTGCTGGTTCAGTGAGAGTGTTTCGTTCGCAAAGGGACCTTCAGTCGGGGAAATCCATGAAAGGCTGAAGGAACACAAAGTGTTATGGTGAATTACGGCTGCGCGAAGACTGATAGCGGTGGAGTTGAATGCTTCGTAGAGTTTAGTGAGTTTGTCAAATTCGTTCGGTGATTCTGAAAGAATATCTCTTTTGTCAACATTTTTTTTGTTTTTTTTTTTCTTCTCCTGCCGTTATTTGTACAACGGAAACGCAAAGACAGGGACTAATTCGGCTGCGGACCGCAACGGATTTTGATAATTGAGTTTGAATTAACGACCGCGGTTGTTAGTTTTTTGTATCATCCTTTTCCTCTTCTTTTCAAAGGGTTTGGGTGACTTCGGGATCCTGCAGGTTTAGTGGAAAAGAGAGATTGCTGAGCAGGGAAACCCTAATCTCTGCGAATGCGGTGGTAATACCAGAAGCGCTTTGATGCTGTAAATTAATTAGAAGACTGACCCTAACGAACGTAGGATATATATATATATATATATAGCGCAAATAGTAATCAGGGATGGGATCTTACTCGAAAACCAAACGTGTATCTCAGTTCTAATTCTAAGAGACGAACGAACACCGCGCGGTGTGCTTTGGTCTGGGGACGCGCAAAATCGTTAGATAACGATAAATTGGAACGCGTTGAGATTTCTTCGGTGTTGACTTCGGTGGTAGTACGTACGATTCCGCACTCCGGACGCACGCCTGCGGTATGCCCAAGTCTTTGAATTTCGTAAGCTTATCTGAAAGTGCTCGAATCTTACCGAAGGCAAACAAGTAGTTTGAAAATCAATTGATTGATGATCCCGGAGCAATCGAGTGTCGAAACATCTTCTGTTTACTTTACAAAGTTTAGTTTAAAGTCTCATTAATACTTGCGGAGGCCCGTATACCTCCAGGAAACTAGAAGTAATTGCAAATCAAGAAGGACTGCCTCGACATACGTCGGTAAGGTGATCCTGGTTAAAAAAAAAATGTTTCACTCTATGATCGCTGCGTAACTCAGAAACTACGGTGGCGTCATATGTGATTACACTGTGTAATATTTTTTGGGGTATTAATAGCCTCATGTGTATGCCTAACATAAGCATAAGCGGATAAAAGATAGAGGGAAATGTAGGAGAATGAGCTTTTAAAATTCCTTCAGCTAAAGTCAACAATCACTCAGTTCTGAGTCAGTATATTTTTTAAACGGATTCATTTCACAATCTGAGAGAGAGAGAGAAAGAGCGAGACCATCACATTCAAATATGCTTTGATAATATTTTCAAATATTTGTAGAAGTAATTTACATTTTCTGTTTCATGTTCATCTACCAGAAGAATCAACGAGGCCCCATCTGTCATTTAGTGGACACAAGATTGGCGCAATGACTAGGTTTATAGAGCTTTTGGCAACTATTGGCTCGTTCGTTCTGATGCTTGTAACTTTACCCTTCTCCCTCTGCTTTACGTTCAAAGTTGTCCAGGAATACGAACGTGCAGTAGTGTTCAGGATGGGTCGTCTCAAGGGTGGCGCTCACGGTCCAGGTAAAATGTCTTTTTACCAATTCCGTAACTTTTTCTTTATCGAGAATCTCTCCATGGAATACATTTCGCGGCACCTAATATATCGAGTCCATGGGATTGAAAAACGTTAGACAATTTGAACCACTGCAAACAATAGCGCGAGTATAGTAGCTTTAGGGCTTTATTATTTCACGGGATTCGGTTGGCGCGGGTTGCGGTGGTCGTAGAACTATCAGTAGCAATGGTCTCTGGTTCGGTCAGTGGTCAGACCATGTGGTCCCGCTTTGCGGTGAGTAGTAGTAGCCGCGTAATATCGCATACTAGCCATTGCGGATTAGGAATTACGAAAATGGAGATACAGAGCCGGCTACTACCACTTGGAAAGACCCCAAGCTTCCTATAAACTTTGGACTTGATGCTTCACTGCAAAGGGACCGAGGGCATCGAAGCAAACGAGAGACTCGGCTGATACAACTTCGACGAAGTTGATATATACGGATAGCTTTGCACCCTGTCCCCAAGTTTCCACTACATCTGAAGTTAAACTGCGCAGAGAGATCTGCACGTCAAAGCTTTGCAAATAGAACTTTATTGCTTTTCTCTAGGAACTTTCTTCGTAATGCCTTGCGTCGACAACTGCGTTCTGGTCGATATGAGGACAGTATCCTTTGACGTACCTCCCCAGGAAATTCTCACCAAAGATTCCGTCACCGTCAGCGTCGATGCAGTCGTTTATTATCGCATCAAGGAGCCACTGAATGCGGTTGTCAAAATAGCCAACTACAGGTATAGATGAAAAACAGCGAGTCATATGATTGAAAAAATGTTCACAAGGTACCGCAATTGCTGGAGAGCTTTATGAGAATGTTATAAGTAACTAGACCAGCTTGCATTTCTCTAAGGTGTTCAGCTTTCATGGTACATACCATTATTACTGAGCTGTCCAGGTACTGGTACTTGTGCCTTTTTTCTGGATAGATCTGAAACGATGTTGGAAAATTTCTCCTTTTCATGAGTGCGGAGAGTATCGTAATCATACTAATTACGGTTCTCTAGCCATTCAACGCGGCTCTTGGCGTCCAGCACTCTGCGAACTGTTCTCGGGACCAGGAGTCTAGCAGAAATACTTTCCGAGCGTGAAACCATATCGCACACGATGCAGGCTTCGCTCGACGAAGCTACCGACCCTTGGGGCGTCAAGGTGGAACGCGTCGAGATGTAAATATATTATACGCTTTTTCACCCAGCTTCTCGCGGGTGCTTTCCCTCTCTTACTTTTAATTATACATAACACACCGACCCGGTACCGCTATGCTTTTTCAGTTTCTCCTCAAGTTTTCAGTCGCTCTGAAGCTTCCCTCAGCGTTATTCCGACCGGTAGGATGTAATGACGTCGTAGTTTGCTTTCTCGGTTTCCCATTTCCGCTACCCTTCCTCCCTCTATAATATATTTGATATTTTCTCTCGAAACCCTTGATGTTTAATTTTACGATATCGTTAACGCAGAAAGGACGTTCGCCTGCCAGTGCAGCTGCAGCGAGCTATGGCAGCCGAAGCTGAAGCAGCAAGGGAAGCCCGGGCTAAAGTAATCGCAGCAGAAGGTGAGATGCGCGCGTCTCGAGCCCTCAAAGAAGCCAGTGACGTAATATCAGAAAGCCCAGCAGCCCTTCAGGTGGGTTGATCCAATATCTCACTTCAATGTTTACTCAAAGCTCGAAAGGCATCTTTTCATCGGATATCACGAACCTCCCGTGGTATTCAGATCCTGCTATCGACGTACCCATTCATCCCGTTATATGCCACCGTATTTTGCTCTTAGTTTCACAAATATCTGATCGTGACAGGTGATAACCGACCATTCCTGGTCATCTATCAAAATATCCCCACGTTATTGACCTTTGGGAAGTATGGGTAGGTTTCACGGTGCGGTATATCGATAGGGCATCGGTCTGTAGAACTACTACGTGTTATTATTTGATTCGTTCATAGCTCGCAGCCATGCAATAATGTACAAAATTATTTATCGGGGGTTGCGAATATTTTGAATTACCATTACCATAGTCCATTTCGCGGCGAATATTTCAGTTGTATTTTTTTGCGGTAATAATTTACAGAAATTTCAAACTATTTTACATAATTCATCGAATTGTTTGCTACAGGAATTCCGAAGCGAATCAGATACCTATTACAATATCATGCGGATTCTTGCGTGGAAACATCATATACGATATGCTATATAACAGGTAGTAAATATAGGAAAGATTATTCGCCATGTTGTTAAATATTCTGAGGAAAATAATTGGTGCCGTAATTATTTTTCATTATAATTATAATCATTGCCCATCCTCGGTGAAAATTTCTACTCAGGCGAATTTCTACGAATATTTAGGAAAATTCGGACTTTTGATAGTCTTCCATTAAAATTTGTAAAGTCTCTCAGGTTTCCATTAAAAAATGGTAGATTTTTGTGAATTTCCATTAAAATACATCGTTTTTTTTTTTTAATTTATATTTCTTATAAGAAACTACATGCAGTTGTAATTTTCATGAATTTTTAATGGAGATTCATTGAAACTGGTACAATTACATGCCTCGAGGGATGAATATTTTTAATTTATAATAATTCAGAATCACGGCACATTATTCAGCTAAACTCGACCAAAAAAATTTGAATAATTTACCGAGTCTGCTGTATACTCAATTCCGCAAATACGATCGTGAAATACTGACAAATAACGTTCACCACGGTGGATTTCTTTGTTATCACAACGAGTAGATTGAGCGAAATTCAACACTGAGTAGTTTGGAACTCATAAAACGTCCCCTAGTTGTTCAGTAGCAATGATCTAGTACCTTCGATCGAGATAGCTAGTTCGATCACCATTTGGGCTTTGTAGAAGTTGATTCTTTGCTGACGCCTCAGGTGCCAAGCTTCTAGCGTTGCAGAGCTCAAGTGTCAGCGTCTTGCCTTTAATAAGCTAGCGCTCGTAGAACCAGTTTATTACTCTCACGGGAAGAACTTATCACCCTTGCTCTTCGCGTAAACAAACGCCTACTTGGAGGGATGAAATATACAGGGTCGGGGTAGTTTGAACAGTTTTGAGTTTTGACTTATGCAGCAAGCGCTAAATCGCTGGGAATTAATTTTATTTCAAAGGGACTACCAACTCCAGCCTTTAACCTGGCTCTACGTTCTAATACGATGAAATTTTGGAAAGCCTGTACTCCTCCCTGGTGGATTATTCATTCCTCCCCTATTCGGAAAATTAAGGGTACGCTTCGACGCACCGAGTACCACTTTGGCTCTCGCTATCATTACCCTTCAAGGGACCAGGATCTCGTGGTTGGAAAATCAAATTTAATACAAATTCAATTCATCTTTTCCCCGGAGTCCATTTCGCTTCGTCAAAACCGACCCATTTCTGGAATGAGACATTTCTGAATAAGTGGAAAAGAAATGTCCAATTTTTGGAAAATTCACCATCATTTCTACGGCCATATTTCTATTCAATTCATCATCTGGATTCTGGAGAAGTCGAATCGGATAAGCAATACGTGTTTCAATTTGTCTAGCAAGTTTTGAAAAATGAGACTATCAAAATGATAAAGAATGAACTTTGGGGAAGATTTGACAGTTGATCTTCATGCACTACGTTTAATTGTTCCAACCGCGATGTGATAGTCCCTTTAGCACTATTTCACCCTCACCCACCCTACACTTACTCCGTAAGTAATGCGTGGATTTCGAACGAGTACAATACCTGCCTGTAGGGGAGGGGACTGGTCATAATTCCACAACCTCTGTCTGGATGAAATATTCTCCATCGTGAGCTTTGATGCATCGTCGACCCCCGCATTGTTGGTTAGTCCGGTATTCCTAACGCTATTCACATTTAATATCCTATTATACGTTACGAAGAAAAAGAAGAAGAAGAAGAGGAAGAAGAAGAAGAAAAAGGATCTAGTTCTACGGGGTCACCGAAAATATCATCGTTAATGCGTTCATCGGAAAATAAATAAATTCTGTTATTCTGTTTGGACAGCTGCGGTACCTGCAGACCCTGAACAGCATATCTGCGGAGAAGAATTCCACCATTATTTTCCCACTACCCGTTGACCTTCTGGCGCCTTTCCTAACATTTGGCAGACAAAACCGCGAAGCTTTTGAACATCCATAGTAGAATGCATCTCAGTACTTCAAACGACGGACGGCTGTTTCATTTAACAGAAATTCATCTTCTATAACAATGAGATCATTCCACATTATCGAGTCAGATGTGCCGTTTTGCAACGAAATTGCAACTAAAGGGAAGTATTTTTTTCTCCTAATGAAGAACCAAGTGTAAAATCTACGTAGAATGAGAATTATTTTGAAAAAACCAAAGCTGTGTAAATTGTCGATAGAAGTTATGGCATGAATTGAAATGATTTCATACAACAGCTGCTGTGAGAAATGAGAATGGAATCCTGTTGCTGTTCGGCTCGAAGATTTTAATTGAATTATAGGCGAGTTTGGATTGCTTTGTTTAGGCGTAGGTAGTTTGATAAGAATAATAACTTATAATTGGTGGTTATAATTAATAAACGTGCCAGAACTTGGTCTTGGTAATTAATTAGAATTTCATTATTTTAGAGATCTCTGAATGGCCGATGCTATTTCGCCAGCTAAGCAAGTGCATATATTAACCTTTTCAGAATCGCATCTGTCTCGTCGGTTGCTCGTGGAGTATTGAAAAGTGGTGCGAGATAAAAATGAACGAGGAACGGCCTTATATTTCAACCGTAATTGGAATTGCGTTTGTATTGAATCTGGGTGCCTCATATAAGCAGAAAAGCGCAGAAACTCGATACTATAAGCTTTTGTGTGCGAATCATATATCATTAAATGTCAATTAACTGCGCTGGTTGGTTAGATTGTTTTCACAGTATCATCAGTGAATAATGAACACCGCCGTGTCAATCGAAACCATCAATTATTTCTCATGCGGTTGAATAAAACACCTCGCAATAAGTAGATCGGGCCGCGGAACAACGGTGCAATTCTTCATCTCAATTTTACCATTTTTCCTATTTATACTGAAATCCAATCCTCGAAACGGGCTTCACAACGCTGCAAGTCAGCCGGCGTATAATAGATACGTTACATCTATCCAATATACTCGAAGAACATGGAGTACCATATAAGACCGTTCCTGAGTACTGAGATTCTTATTACTTCCGGCTGGAGTAATCCGAGGTTCAATTTACTGCGACAATGTCTAAAAAGTATACAAAATCTGCAGGTTTTTGGCCCCTTGCCTTGTTTCCAAGTGTCACCGTTCCTAACGGGAATTACCTTAGCGGTCCCAACTCTATTACCTAGTTATTAATTAAGGCTTGTGCATCCCCGGGGGTTTTGGTCCACTAACTTTCAACAGCGAAATAGTTGCGAGTTCAGCTAAACCTCATCGTGTTGGCCAGCGAGAACCTACAGGAAATACCAAACCTCACGGTAGACCGAGAACTGCACAAGTGGAACCGCACCATGTGTTGGTTTTCATAACATTTGCAATTATTCGAAGCATCAGGAATTCGCCGTGACTGCAGGATCGATGGAAATCTGATGAGAAATGTGAATTTTCGTTTCATCATCGGTACATACAAGGGAGATTTCAAACAGCCTCCGGTGTTATTCTAGAGGTCTTTTTGTTTCGATCCCTTGGAAATACCAATTCTGAAAAGCTGCACGTGCATTTCATCCGTTTCAAATATCACGTGTGTTTCGATAGTCTGCCACGGCAGAGCATTGAAACAGTAAATGCTCACAATTCTTCATTTTTCTACCAGCTGGTTCACGAATTCGATTCCATTCAATTCCAGCAAATAAAGGCCTTCGAAGCCGGGAACAAACAGGGAATTCAATCAAAACTGACGCGTCAAAGATGTCAATAGAACTCTGCTCCGCTCCCTTGCCATCCAAATACCTATCCGTGTATTCGCGGTGCTACTATAACATACACGTGCCAGACGCTTTGACGGAACGATGTGTGAAATGAATATCTGATATTGTGATAGTTCGCGATCGCGAGGCTAGTGGTCAGCAGTGTGGTTTATGGCTGATCGCAATCCACCAGAACCAAAGACTGCCCGATGTCTTTCATCCAAGTCGTCCCGCGTCACGTAAACATCGATCGTGCCCCGGTACCACGGGCTATAAACATCCTGATTTAGACATGAATCAATTTGATTTATGTCTCCTCAAGTGAATCGAAGCGCACGTTGCCCGTAAATTTTTTGTGAAATAAGTGTATGTAAGGAAAATTGACAATAAAATTACAGGAATAGACGTCTGCCTCTCACCTCCAAAAATCATCGGACCGTATTGAAACACCGTCGATTTTGAGCGAAGAAAATTCTTTCTCTATCGATATCACCGCTATTCTTGATCCCTGAATATTTTCTTCAACCAATTTTCTTCACCGTCAACATACAAATCTTCTTTCGACCTACGTCAAGATTATCGTACCCCATCTTTCAATCGTTTATATTTACTGATCTGCCCCGAGGATCACTTTTGAAAGAGTTTCTAATACCCCTGACGATGACGATGCTTTTCGACCTTTTTCGAATCAGTTCAGACTTGAATTGGATCAATTTTTCATGGTCGAAACGATCTTTTGATCCTCAGAAGATTCTAGAAAAAATTTGTTCGTAATCCGAAACACTACTTCGGATTCCTAAGGAATAAAGATGGTATTTGAATGAAAAAAATTCGTTTCGTTGATTTGTTACCGAATGTATTGATATAATATTATGTATCAGATTTCTATTGCAACAAGGATATAATGTTACTTACGATACTATTCCGATATACTTCGACCGAATGGTTGCACATGGAATCGTAACACGATACGCTTAATTCGTTTTCGTAATTCTACGTACACGCGGACGTGTTAATAAGAGCGATCTGTACAGTGCAGAGGGTTGTTCGAATGGACAGCAGTAACCAAAAACTAGTTCCAACCTCCAGCATTGTAAACACCGTCACGTATACGTGTCCTGTAACTAAATAACGAGCTTAGTTTTGGAAAATCATCAATTCCAGGTAACAACGCGACAAACAATGCACTACTCGTCTGTCAGTTCGATCAATCATCAGTCGGTTTCAATACCGGAGGTTCGGAACGTAGGTATACTACAGGCATTTCATTTGATAATCCAAAAAAGCCTCCAACTGCAGAATTTCACGCCAAATCCATCGAGCATACAACGATTACCGGTTCGGTTCGCTTCGTGAAAATTGTCAAAATTGACAGGTGGTACCGCAAAAGTGAAAGATAGTATTTTTCATTTTTCCTCCATCTACGTCAAAATGAGCCTTTGAGTTTTTCACTCATTATTCAGGGCATCAAAACGCGTTCATTCAGACTGGCTGTGACATTTTGAAAAATTTACTCATTCACATAGTCTGACCTGCGTACAGGAAGTTTACCTCTTACTTCCCGAATGCATATCATAAAACGAACTAACACACAGTTTGGATCGAGGGTTTCAAGATGGCGTTGGAGCCTCGTTCTAAATTTTCGCAAGCCTGATTCTGCAAAAGTGATAAATCATCCAATTTTTGGAGTTTTTTTCTACCAGATTTCACCGGTTATATCTATCCGATGAGTCTCAACGATTCGATCGCTAACATTTCAAAAAACATTTCCGGGATTCACAAATAATCCAAAGAATAAGCGAGTAGAATTTGATCTGACGAATGATCACTCAAATGTACCGTAGTTCTGATGGTTTAGAATTTTTCTTTTTTCCGGTCTACAATCTGCAGTCGAGTGTAATATCCCTACTTACGTACAGAGCATTTGATACCACGTGCAATGGAAAGTAGTACGTAGCTACTCAAGTCGTCATGCTGGAAAATGTGTTCAGCAGCACAGATATTCTGGCGTAGCTATATACGAGACAGAAGATTCAGTAAGTTCTATAGGAACAAGTTGCACTTTGAAACTGTTAAACGAAGCAGAGATAGCAAAGTGGTCGTCGTTCTGAAGTGAAAGGACGCGCTGCATGCGTACTCGTAACTTTTCTGAGCCGGAAAACGTTTTTTGCTACATGAAACTGACGGAGAACACTCAAAAGTCAATGTCCCGAGGAATGCTTCGCCTGTACCTGATTTCCTTTGGATTCATCTTTTCCCCATGAGATACAGTTGAGCGAGATATTATTTTATTTTAAATTAAAAAAGAGTTTCCTCTCGGTTTTTTCTAGCCGTGATAGTATATGGATCAAGTCCACCCCTTTGGATCTACATAAGGAAACGTATCAAATGAGTCGTAATCCAATTTTAACTTTAATTCATGGTCTTGTTACTAAGCTGACGTCATTTGAAAAAAAAAGGAGCAATTTTTATTGGTCAAATAAAAACGCGCTTTACGGCACTGTAAATAGAAGGTGATATCGAGGGCTGGAGACGATGCGATGTTCCAAAGGGGCGAAGGTCTCTACACGGACCCTTCTTGAGTAGCTTCAACGACGTTTCTACGCGGGCCTCAGACTTGGCAGAGTGAAGAATTTCGGTAAAGAAGCGCCAGAGCCGTAGGATGTATAATTCTGATATTATTCGGCAGAATTAACGGTCGCGTTATGTAAAAAGCCAACATTATCATATATTAAAGAGCACTCCTCGGCTGACGCTACTTTACCACCCGCCTTCAGCCACCGAGGGTGGATATTCATTGCAGAACAAACGGGTCAAGCAATGAATACGTTGCTGCACCGTTGCTCTCATTTATCCCCTTCTCAGAAACCCCGAGTAGGTATTCAGGATCGTTGAAATGGCAGCCATTGTTTATTCACCGAACAAAGCTTTCGATGCATTTCACT
Source organism: Ametastegia equiseti (assembly GCA_963989295.1). Classification (NCBI taxonomy): domain Eukaryota; kingdom Metazoa; phylum Arthropoda; class Insecta; order Hymenoptera; family Tenthredinidae; genus Ametastegia; species Ametastegia equiseti. The sequence goes on from OZ022393.1 coordinate 11,843,519, forward strand.
GCATTTCCTTGTCTTTCAATGGGTTAATTAACGTCAAAATATAATTATACCTTATGCGGTCGCTGTAACTAGCTGACTTTTACGCTCATTGCCGATAAGAATTCACACCTAAGTGAAAACTCGACTGTTTCAAGATCAATTCCGCAAAGTGAAATAAATGATATGCAAAAAATAAAATAAATAAACGTCCCCTCGATAGTTTGCCAACTGTTTTTCAATACAAGCACCATTTTGCATAAAGTCAGGTACCCCGGGTTAGGTATATGTATGCACTGGACCAAAGTTTGTCTGATTTAAATTCATGGAATCGCGTGAACATACACAGGACAGGAAACGTTCATTGTTTTAAATTTTCAACCTGGGTAACATCTGCACGTCGGCTAGTCAGTTACTGAAAACGGTGAAAACTGCATGTAGTCGAGCGAGTCAACCGAAGAGGAACAAGGTGAGAAGAAAATGAAAATAAAGAGAAGGAGAGAGACGACTGGGATGTCATATACATTCGGTAACCGTTTCACGCTCTCTGATAAATGAATATCACGTAGAAATAAATATTTGAAACGTATGCGAGCCAACGAAAGTTACCCCTGCGGGAACAAGAAGTAAAAAAACGAAACGAAAAAAAAAAAAACGAAAGAAAAAAATTTTTCTGTCGTCCAACAACCACTTACTTGGAGCAACCGAGTTTACGTCCACATTCGAACGAAACTAGACGCGAAGAGAGGAAGAGTATCACCACCGCTAGTAGCTGTCGTGTGAAATAAAATTTCATTTCGCTCCGCAAATAAAAGTCTCGGTTTTAGATCCGCCTGTACACCGCATCAGTTAAAACACGAACCAAAATTTATACAGTTTAATATCGCGGTCTTTTCCTGCAGGGACTTTGAGTATCATATTTTCCCCATCTTCCTTTTCACTATAAGCCTAATTTCATATACCTAGTTGTCATAGTAAAAAAGAAACCGAAGACGCAGAAGAAGAAGAAGAACCAAAAAAATATGTACGTTTATTTGTATCCACTAAATGAATTGAGGAGAAATTTGAGTGAAACTAGGATCACAGATGTATTATATCTTAAATAATCGGTGAATGTGACAAAAGTGTTACAGTCTGCTTAACATCCATTGATCGGTTCGTGGAATTCGCCCTTAAGTATACATGCGTTATACTCGTGTGGCTATATCTATGTATGTCGCATTCCCATCTACCAGCATATCAGGGGGCACAATACCCGACCGTTCCATTGACGTAGAGTGACTTGTGGTGATCGAAGCAAAAAAAAAAATAAAAAAATAATGTTAAGATTACTTTGACTCGAGTGAATTTCGATATATACAGAGTTAGAATTCAATGTAGGTACATCAAACACGTATACGATATATCTCAACAGGGTGACGACGTGTATATATGTACTTTCGAATTGGCTTCATTTTAGGTGGTAAAAAAACTCTCTGGGAAAAAAAGCCAAAGCGAATAAAAATGCTGAAAATGCAACTTTATACCTACTCGCGGGTCTTTGTAAGCTAAACGATATGCATTAGAACAGCAAGGGAGCCTCGAGCGTCGAGAATGGAAACCCTCCGCGCTTTAGGTATACTGGTGTAAAATATGGCTGCCTAGTTGGTACATATTAGGTTGATATTAGTAGGATGTTAGGAGGATTCAGGATTGGGAGAACCGCGCGGAAGCGGAAGGATGAGGGATACAGCGTTTCATTATGCAGCCTCTTAAAGTTGGCGTAACTCCCACGGCTCGTAAATATGAGTTACGACTGGTCGAAATAGGTCGGCTTACTTCTATAGAAATGCATGTATACGCGTGAATTCATATGGACGCGAATTTTCGAGTTTATACATCGGCATGGGCAGTCGGTCTGCAATTTGAAGCAATAAATTATCCAGAGATAATAACGAGGATGAGCGATTTTGAAGACTTCTTCACGAGACAACTCGGTTTTTTATCCAAACCTTCGAAGGGCGAAGGTACGTTGCAGGTCAGAACTAATCATCGCAACTTCTGATGTGGTGAAATTATGATTGTACACGTATAATTCAACGCCCCCCGTTTTCGATCAGCGCATTAATGAAATTTGTTGACCACAATGCATTTTCCAGAATATGATTTTGGCGACCAATCAACTTTGTCAAAAGCGTCGTTCAAGCGGCATCGCAATTTTCACATTTATAAAATTTATAATCGGTTCACGTACCAGCATACCTGCGTGCGAATTGTTAACGGTATTTTACGTGATATAGTTCCAAGGAAAGGTATTTTTTTTTTTTTTCCATTTATTTTTACCCATTGATACAATTTGAACAAACAAATTAAAATTAGTCACGCCCGGCTGCATCACTCCTGGTTATTTTACCGTGAAACCCGAATCTACTAATTTTACTACACTCATTTAACCTTTTAATTGCATCACGGCAACGATCAATAGCGTTAACGAGTCCATAGAGTAATTTATTACTACCAAATAATGGAATGGAGTATCTGCGTATACTTTTTATACTCCATGGATGTATAGTGATAAATACGTACCTACGTTTAAAATTAATTCACCTTATATATTCTTGTACTCATTGGTTACGACTTAGGTTTTTTTTCTACACAGTTTTGGACATTGTCCGTTGAATAGAAGGTATCAGAAAGAAGTAGAATGAACAATATCGTATCGAGTTAATAATGTATAGTAACAGCCAGATGGTGAACCGATAACCTTTCATTTAATTGAAATAATGTTCAATTTCATTTTGAATTAATTACGCCCTCTTCGCCAGTGAGACGTGGTACGTAATCTATTTCGCGTCTACTAACTCTGGCGTAAAATGATTCCGAGGGTACGTTTAACGGTCGTCACATCGTTAAACCTTAACAAGAAGCTTTCCAGCGAGTAGCAGAGCCTCAGAGACCCTTCGTAGTAGGTTATTACACGAAGTTGATAATTCCTCAGGGATATCACCGCGAATATGCACGGGGAACAGTGGAAGTACGAAATTTGAGGATCGTTTCGCTCGTCCCATATATATACATCACCTAAACGAAACATACAGGCACTAGACGCATGGGAGTTCCAAATGAAATCAACCCTCGCCTTGTTTATTCCCCTTTGATTTTTCAATCAAGGTTGGTTATTAATACGCCACGAAGCTCTCCAGGAAACGAAGATTGAATCTTATTTGGAACTAGACTCTCCAGCTCTCGTCCATGTAAAGCTCATCCAGAATTCCTGCAGGTATGAACAGTCAGATTATTTCACATCATTTAGTAAATTTGTGTACAATTTCGAAGATCCGTCTAGGAGGACAAAATCTTACCTATCCTAGCAAATGCTGGGAAATATTCGAAATAGTTATATCATAAAACATTTAAATGCCCAGTATTTCGGTGTATATTTAAAGTATTTCGCTATTTTATATGTTTCCTACAAATTCTATGGCGAATACCGCGAGTTACGAAAATCCTTGGACCAAAAGCTATGCTGAAACCTGAAGCTATGCTGAAATTTCGGAAATCTCTATTAGTATGTCAGCGTTGCAACGTTTAAATCACAATATCCGACTGAACAGCCACTTGCATACTTGACACGATTGGTAATTTTGTGAGGCTATACCTCGATATTTGGTAATTTTTGCAGTCGGTATTCCGGGTGATTCCATTGGTATTTCCAGTTTTTTATCGGCAGAATGGTAATTCGGTAAGCCGAGTATATATGCGAAATAAAAAATCCATATCGAAAATTGATATCAAATTTTCGATACTGAGCAAGGCTTACCATACAGTCGTGCTTTGGTATCGTAATAGAAGAGAGTATCACACTATTCTCACCATTGCAACGAGCCTGACATTGAGCTGAACAGATAAACCATAAATGACAGACCCGACTTACTGATATCGGAAAACGCGGAGTAACACCGTGCCAACAGGTGTTGTTAGTAAACCTAGGGAAACGCCTTCCTTCCTGCGTTAATCCCTTGAATATACACGACGCAGTTGGCTGGCAAGCCGCGTGAAAGCCTCGCGATAAAGCAACCGAGTTTAAATGAGCCGAGGCACACATGTCGCGTAAGGGTAACTTGTGGCGGGACGAAGATAGTCGTGAAACGATGGCGAGTAAAGGGGTTGAATTGCGAGGAGGCCGTGTGGAGTGGAAGATAAAAGGAAAACTGGTGTAGGTTGAGAGACTAGAAAGGCCAGAGTTAATTGTAACGTTAGCTGCAACGCGACGAAGCAATCAGCCAATCATCACATTGCAGCACTGCTTTCATCTTCAATAACCAAATAAAACAAGGATTTAGTCCTTTTCTTTTAGAAAGCATGCATGGTATATATCTGCTCAGTTTCCTTCATGGCTTTGTATCCTTCGAACTTACCCCGTCCTCAGAAGCGATATTGATTAGAACTGACAAAGACCGTTGAGGGGAAATCGAGTGACCGAACCGGAAATCATTCTTTGGACCTGTGATGTTGGTTGGGATGTACTTGTAGCCTACGAATGATCTTCTGCAGTCTTTGTTGCTCTGTATTCCATCCACACCCTGGAGGCAGCGATGCGGTACGTTTTGGAGAACGAGATTTGGAACGTTTTCAAACTGATCGAAATATCGGCTGCGAGAAGCTTGTCAGCTTCCCAGAATATATGTATAAGGTATGTACGTTGGATCTGGGCAAGATTTATTCTCCGGTGAAAACGATTGATTCGATCAAGCCAGTGTCACGGTGACTGGATGTTGTTACAACATGAAACACCCGATCGAAGAAGAATTTTTGGGATCATTATGGCTCAGTATAACAAGGGTGAGAAATGCTTGGGGATTTTCGCGATAACGAGGAATGGAGCTTCTTTCAGCCCTGCGAAGTAATCGATCAGTCAGGAACTGGCACTTTTCACTGAGGGTTGGTAATCCTGAACATTCTTATGCAAGCCAATTAAAAGCTTGCGGACTTTTCGCCGCTACGCCTCTCACCTTTCATGGTTAGTTTGCCCAGGTAAGTAAGCAGGCTCGTTTCCCTGACGTAAATCTTGATCGTATACTTTGAATTAGAAGAGATGAGAAGAAAACAAGGGCCATTTAAAGTCGCCAGGAAAATTGTTGTTATTAAATTTTCATAGCTTTTTGTTACAAGTTACCGGTTACCCTAAAGCTCGCCATGGGTTGGAGGATTCCGCATAGAACTCTACGATAACGCAGACCATGAGCTATCATAAATATTAAATATCACCCGATTATGGAGGATAAACATCTCAGGCTTAACCAGAGAAGCCATGCAACCGCCATTAGTGTTGGCTACCCTCTGGCCATCCCCAAAAGGTCGGAATCGACGGTTCGGCGGTAATGTGAATTTACTAATGACCACCTTAGGTTCACTACTGACCTACAGCAGTGGCCACCGGAACACAATGGAGTTGCGAATATAACCGCGATGTGCAATTGAATATCAGGTTGTCGGAAAAGTTATATTACAACTTCGGGACGGAGGTTGTAAATGTATTGCCAATACACTTTCATTTTCTAAAAGAAGATCTGAAATTTTGTTAGTGGAAGCGAAATTTCACGAAGTTAGACTTTCGTTACTTGGGACGATCGCTGATATACTCCAACTCCATGACACCACCTGCTATCCAATAAAGTGTGAGCGTGGCGCTCTTTCCGACCACCAATGAATCAAACGAGAAAATTGCACCGGCTGCCTCGTGCTACTTCCTCTTCTGCAGGATGTTCAGCCTGGACTTAGTCTATATTTTGTCCCTGACAGAGCCGCTAATGTCTCTGAAAGAAGCAAAGTTTAATGAAGCGGAAGGGAAACAAGTGAGGAAAACTTGTTACAAAGATATCGCGAAAAGTTAGACTTCGCCTTTCATCCAGTTCGTTACGAACATGACAATATCTACGGAAGTGGGAGCGAACGTTAATTGGTGAACATTACGTTAATTATTTTCAGATAAGACGCCGTCTTGTACCGGGGCTTGGATCGGAACGTAGAGGGAAGAAGTTTTCCTCATGAAAATTACTCAAACTCGCAATCGATCACGAGCTATTCCTACCTCCGCTGTTCCATGCTTCCAATAACAATCAAAGTAATTTACTAGTACTTTTTTTTTTACTTTTAAAATCTTCAAACAAAATCTCTCATCGGTAATGGACTGTTAGTACCTCAGACATTTGTTACCACGTTCTGAAACCGATATAGTATCAATGTGTTTTCGACGCCAATCATCTTGATATTTACTTCCAGCCAACAATTCATATTTCTTAGATACATTTTGCTGGACTATAAGGTACACCCACATCTCTCAGGTTTCTATTTTCCATTAGCCACCTTTTCTGAGCTGGATATTTTACAATGGAACCCTGCAGACGGTGACGCTGAGTGTCGTTAACTGTCAATACTTTTACTTAACGCGGCAGCAGATGTAAAAAGAGATAAGTAAGACTGGATAGTGAATAGCCCATGCAACGGTGATGCGTCGTTTAAATTGCAGGTTCAACTCGGGTTGGGAAAAGCTTGTGTGGCCGAAATGTCCTGAATTCCTCGACGGAATCTAATAAAAAGCATCTGTTCTCAGGACTCGATATCTCGGAGGGTTAACATCGTCCATCTTTTGTGGAGGCTGTAAGCGTTGTCTCCAAGTATATCCGATCGAAACGAGGATTTTCTCGCATTCGGACAAACCCTGAGATTATATTGGGACTCAAGTTAACAGTTAAGTCACGAATGCTGATCGAGCAAATATTTTCCGCTTAGCTGGGCGGAAAACGAGACCGAGATATTGGGCTACTTTCTATTCGGCTTGTGCAACGCATAAATTAATGAGACTTGAAGTGAGAATATGCCCCGAAGAGATAAGCCTTATCCGGTTGGAGTTGATCGGAAAGAAAATAAGGCAGGGGATGAATCTGTCGCCAACATAATTCGGAACAATATGCTTAAATTTTCCATCATCACGAATCTATTGCGATATACCTGGTATACCTACATATCGCGCTTCAAAAAAACTTTGAACAAAGACTGAGACCTCGAATGGGGATTATTCAGTACACCGCACCTGCACATGGGCTGTAGTGGCCAGAGGCAAATCCCACCGCTGGATTTTGAAAGCAGGCCAAGAAAACGTATCATCCTCATCCTCAGCCTTATCCGAACCCGCGACAAAACTCAGTTTTCTCGCAAAGGCGACGCGCGAGTGATTGAATTTCCCGAGAAAGGAATTCAAGATGTCGTTCACCCGTCGACAGACACGTTGCTGAATTCTAACCTGAGAAAAGTATTCATTTTTTTCACTTACGGTGAAGAGCAACAGTAACAGCAGCAGCAACAGACAGTTACACTTGAGGAATGGTTCCAATCACGTCAGCCCTTTCGTATAGCAAAAAACCAAGAAGAATAACAATGAAGGAAATATTTTATCGTGCTTTACGGGCGATAGTATTCCCCGTAAATTCTTTGTCCATTCCTTCGTTCGTCCCTACTTTGGCGAAGGTTCGTGGTGAGAGAATGCATGTTCGGCTTATCGTTAGAACTCCCGCGGATCAGGGATCCCCTGGGATTCTCCCAGCGGGCCTCGTCCTCGCGCCCGTATCACGTTCTCACGCTATATTGTACAGCCAAGGAACTGTGAGCTGGATTTACCCCTTCGAGAAAATCGTGGCGGATAAATATCTTGGTTCTATGAAAATTTCAGATAGTGCACGGATGAATGTAAGCCTCGAAGATTTTGCGGCAAAACTCGCATCTCACGGTCAGCATATGGTCAGCGGGGAAGAATTTCCACATTCAACTATACCTAGCACAAACGCAAGGTACCATCTCTAATGACCCAGATTTACACAACTGGTAAATTGTTTGAAAACGTGAGAAACTAGTTGTGCCTTTGTTAACCTGACACAGCTGTCGCCAGATGTGTGGAAAGGAGTTCTCTGCGGTGCCAAAATGGTAACACAAATGCGACAATATTACAGTAGAACTTAGGCGCGTACGTATGAAGCCGTTTCCGAAATCTGGGGAATAGTGGTATAGTTAGTCTCCCGAAAGCTTGACAATTTTCTAACGTGGTAGAAAAACATTTCTCGCCAGAATTTCTTCACTTTTCTTCCGACAGTAAATTTTTATTACCTACTTCTAAAGCGAGTGGAAAATCAGCAGTCGACTGCTTTTCCAACGAGGATAGTGTACATGCCGTATCTCAGGATCAAGATTAGATACGATGACGGGGCACATTCTGTCAGGGACTGAGACAAAACGTGTCCTTTGCCACGTAATCTACATCGATGAAGGGCTAGTCGTTTGTCGTCCAAAGTGCGCGTCTGTATTTGCATGATACAGATTCGAAGGCATTAATTACAAATGATCGTGTCTGCGAGCAGAGATTGTATTGGTCTTCTTATCTATGGCTCAATGCAGCACCAAATCCTTAATTCGTCAGATAGACTGTTTCAAGAGCGCGGATTCTGATTAGTCGTATCAAATTTCCAAGCCCTCAAAGTTACTATCTTCCCTCCGATAATAACACGTTAAAGGGGTGACTTGGTGCTATCGGGCCACTTGGTTACCCTCAACGATAATTATCCGCAATTCAACGGTATCAATTATGAATTGCTCCCATGTATACAACGCGGTGTCGTGTTTTGTCGCCAACGTGAAATTAGCACCCGTTGAAGGAGGACGTGCTACTCTCGGATAGACTAGCTTAATATAACGGTACGTGCACGTAGAAGAACGCCCATGCTCTGTATTAAATAAATCGAATTTTCGGACAACGTACGAAACACGTAGACAGGACATACTTCGATACTTGAAGGGACAAATAGAAATCATTTCAATTCAATATACCAACGTCTATGTATATGTAGAAGGGTGAAAGTGTCCATAAAATTGTTGTGCTACATAAACGTTTCCTTAACATTTAATCAGTATTTACAATTTCCCTATATAGGGTTGAGGGCAAAACGAGTAGTATGATGAACAATCTTGCAATTATTTCAGTTTTCCAACGTTGTTCGCACGCCAAAATTTCCAACAACCAATCGACATTTTTCGCGAGAACAAGACGTGACCGATGAATACAACGAACGAAAATACGTGAAAATATTTAGGTAACACCTACTGTCGACTCAGTGCCTCTCGGTGCATAGGTAAATGACCTATCATGTTCAAAGCTTGTCTTTAGCAATATAAACATCAACAACTGGTATGGTGTATAACGGGTGGAATGCTTTTTCCTGAATACTATGAGAAGATGCCTGAAAATATCATCGTGGCAAGGTAAAAAGGGTTCCATTTATACCCGACGCATGAGGGCCGATAACTTCTTACCAACATTCGAGAAGAAAAACTTCATTTTACGCACACGATCTGTGGACCACGATTCCAAAGCTCAGAGTTATGACAATTTTTTTGAGGGGAGTAAACCATTTTTCGAAAATTACGTTCGAGATCAAATGAGAACCTATCTCTCATACTTCGTGCATACATCTTTACTTGCTATGCTTCTGGCATGTACATTTTTTGGTGCTCAAATGATACGGAAAACTTGGGCTACTATTCAATTGCCAGTAATCAGTATTTTGCCGACAGTCAGCATCTGGGATGAGCAGACTCTGCTATTATCGACACCCTATTCTAATCCGCCACAGCCACCAGACGCGTAGTTATCAGGGGGTTGGGTGTTATGATTTTGGAGTGGTCTAAGTCTAACAATAAGTCCAAATATGAAAACAAAAATATTTTTTAATCACTCACAATTAAATGTACCCTATATGCAAGCGATCTGACCTATGGAGCAGGTTTTCCCGCCGCACAACCGATCCGAACTATGCAGCAGGCAAACTTTTCGTGCAACTGTTTGAAAACTGTTATTATTATCTTTTGGACTTATCTCAAAACTTTTTTTATATCCTCTCTGTAGAAAGGTATGTATGGAGCAATGGTATGGAGAGAGTGTACTGAAAAAGTTGAATTCAAACAAAATCAAATGAATCGATTACGTGAGCAATAATATTCTCATATCCCTGGCGCTTTCCAGCGGCCAAATTTTCAGCAGCCAGCCTGATTCTGTACCCTCTCATGTTATGATAGGTTTCGAAACATTGCGAATGTTTTGTTTCTCACTAGTTCGTCAAAACAATTGTTTCCGTGCGCCATCGAAGTGCGTAGGAAAAGTTTCAGTCAAACCGTAAGTGCGGCTATACGATTGCGGGGGGCATTTGACCTTTTGCCACATTGCACTTTGTCAAGGAAAAGAAACGAAGAATTCATATCGCGTGTGTTGCGATACCTAGTAGCCTCCATCTACTATGTATGTTCGTAGAATTTCATCAAGCCTAGTGCAGTATAGATTTACCTATTGTTAGACCTGACCAAAGCTGTCTCTAGCTGATATTCGAGATTTTTTTTTTTTCGTGAATCAAAGCAGACTGAAGGTTACTGACCTAATGTTAGTCGAGATAAGGGACATACATATTACCGGTTCAGCTGAACAAAAATCGGTGTATTCAGTTATGCGATTTGGACTATTGAGATTTGACAGCAAAAGATGTGTTTTGAATACAAATGAAACCAATTTGAACTAACGGTCGTGCTCTCGTGTCCTGTGATGTTTACCTAAACGGGCTAATCCTGTGCGATCGAATCTAATCAGCTCGGATTTCCACTCATCTACGTGTACATATAAGCGAAATTATTTGGATGTATCAGAATGAGCCACGTTGGATGTATGGACTCGATATAATACAAGACTAGTACTTTTGAATTTAACCGCTCTTTGCCATAGAGTTTCTGCCATCTGGCGTGCTTCTGATTTAAAATTTGTATACATTTATAAGTTCAGAAATAACTCTCATCTTCTGACTTGTCGATTTTACGAAATGTTGACTCTAACGCTGGCTGCTTCAATTTGTGTAGAAAATTTTCTGAATCCGAAAAATAAATCCAAATTCAGTGATAGATCCAAACCGAACTCATTCTCAGTTATCAAAAAGTTTGTGAGACAATCGGGTGCTTTCCCACAAATCGCTCCGTCTGCGGTGGAAATAACGAATTCAATTTGCAGCTGTGACGTGGATTTCACAGCAGAGAACAAATTATTGTGTGAGATTAACAATCTTGATGACAACGCGTGATGATAATGAAAATGTTACGTTACGGGCTGCGGTACGTCCGGAAGAAATAACCGTCGCGTACCATCGCCTCGGTGCGAAAATATTTCCACCAACTTGGCAGCATAGCTGAATTTTTAGAGACACCCACCCATCTATTAGTCCACAGCCTAATATCTTCTTGCACCTCGACTGGCTCTACTGTTCAAGGTGGAATCCAAACCACCAGAGTCACGGATCAGACACATGAGAATTTTTTTATTGATAAACTTAGTGATGCCAGGAGGGGTTTGAACCCGGGTCTACCGTTTGGTAGCCTGGGAACATTCCCATCAGTCACCGCAACTCTAACATAACGGCTAACGCAGTGAAAATCCAAAATTAGGAGTGTTTTATCGAAAAAATAGCACCCACAATAATTGGAAAATTCTCAAAAAATAAGTTTTTGTCAACTCATATTATTTGCAAACTTTTTCATTGAGGTGATTTTTTGTACGACTAACACATTTCCAAATACGCGTTTTCCTGAAAATAAATGAACTTTCGAACCGGGGGTCCGAAAAATCTGAAAAAATTCAGACGTATATTTTTTGACCTCCCTTACATCATACTCGAAGGAGAAGAAAATCAAAAATGGTGAGGGTTCACGCCAGGTCGATTTGGCATGGAATGCCCCATATGTATACGAATAATATGTTTGCGAGGATGAAATAATTCGGCGATAGTTATGGACTGGAATAATTTGCGCACTCAATTTTTCATCGAATTATCCGCGCCAATTAAACGGCCATCCCGCAGCGAGCCATATTATATGAATAATCAAAGCATATATACCGGACCAATAAGATTCTTGAAACCGGACCAGAATGAACGTCAATTGACTCTGCTTCACGCCTGTTACCCAAGTTCGTTACCCAACTTACGCGGTTAATTAACGATTACCTGAGTAATTAATACACCGTTGCACTTATACTGCCAAGTTTAATGCGCCAGATTATAATCAGTTGAAAAATCCAAGCCTTCTGCAGTTGAGTTTACCAAAGAACGTTTTGTTCAACCTTTTTTTTTTACCCCGAACCAAGTACCAAAAAAAGTTTTGCACGTACTCGCGTGCCCCTCACCTGTATGTATGTAGGTACATACAAGAGTAAGTATACCTACACCTCGCGTGACACATGCGATTATAAAACGCGAAAATAAGGAAAGTACCAGAACAATTCCTCGGAGTCTGAAGTCTCAAGTATACGGGGCAACTTGTTGAGTGTAAGGGATACGGTTTATCTGATCATCATGCAGGACAACTTGTCTTACCGAGCGTAAAGGTCCAGAAGAATGAAGATGACAACAGTATGTCCGTTTCACCTGCATAGAGTGAGTCATAATAAATACAGATGAGGAGATGAGTAGTCGTTCGTTTCTATTTCTTGAGTCAAAAACCGCGGATAAAAAGGCTGTACGTAACAGATTTAAGTAGTCGTGTCCTGATCGCGGAATTGCAGGACCTTTCGAAGAAGAGTTCTTACGAGTGATCTCATTTCCTTTGCGATTCAGAATTCGCATTTGCACAAGCACCTTCTTACAGACGTAAAAGCGTGAGCAATTCACGACTTCAGACCCCAGCCTCTCGAACCGAATAACCGACGTAACCAGACCTGATCTTCGGCGGTGCAACACTTCGAGCTTAATGACTTCGAAATGAGTCCTGGGGACTGGATCGTAATTGCAAAGACAGTCAGCGAGTTCTCGTAAAAATTCCGCAAACGAAACGACTCTTTCCGGCTGACTCACATCTGGGGGGTTCGCGTTTTTCATCCCGCAATAAGAAAAGCGTCTGTCGTTTATGATCGTTAAAAGAAATTTCATATTTTTGACTCATTCGAATCCATGCATAGTTTCTCATTGTTTGATATTATCGAGGGTAGAAAAGGAAGGATATAAGGTCCTGCAGCTCGGGGTCAGCTTATTGCACTGGAAAGAAGTAGAGTGAATTATTTCCCGTTTCACGTTGGCGTCAAGTCTCTCGAAAGTAAATATATCTGTTAATAATAAAGGAGCCGGGTGAATTGCAATAGAACCAGATGTCCTTGGTTTAATCTGCACCGTTAATCTCCAAACAATTAACAGCTTTGCTATAGCTAGAACAGGAATATTATCGCTTATCAATGCCGGTCGATCTTCGGTATTGAAAATTATCCAACGATCGATTATACGTATTTACATTATCAAATCTTTGATTTCTATGGGCTGAGTTCACCCTTATAAAAATCTACGCGACATCCGGACACCAAAGGACAATTCTACACGGTCAAAATCACGCGTTTATAATCGTATGCTATAAATTTCTCCACGAGAAGAGAGACCAAGGACAGCGACCCAGCCCGGACAAACCCAATCATCGATAATTGATATATCGGGATTAGGAAACTGACGAACTAAAACTAGAGATGGCGTCATTCTATTCGGTAGTATGTGCTCTAAATTCGCACCGATCTAATGATTCACTGTGTGTATAGGTATATGGTATAACCAAGACCAAGTGCTTTCTTAATCTACGCAGAGATGGTCATGATTGAAAAAAATAAAAATAAAACAAAAATGAAAAACGAAAGACTGCCAAATGGATTATGGCCCGCGTGGATACCTATACGGGGAAGTGAAATTAGGGCCATTTGAACAGCAAAGAACGAATTGAGAGAACTGAAAGATGATGGAACCCATAAATCATTATTGATCGTGATAAAATGGTGGCTTTACGGTTGCCCAAGTTTCTCGCTAATTCTTTCTGAAGCAATAGGATTTCGACGCTTCTAAATAGATCGGCTTATTGATTGCCGACCAACGATTAGGGATCTCGCGATCATGGATCACCGGTCGCTCTGTAGATACATCTATAGGTATAAGATATAAGGTGTCCGGTACCCGCGATATATATCTGAGAATACAGATATATATATATATACATAGATATATATACTAGGGGGGCTTCGCCCCCCTGCGCGCTACACGCGCCAACCCCCCCAATTACATTTCGTTTTTTGATCGCATGATTATTCCTTTTTTTCATTAGTTTTTTTCTATCTTTTTTTTGTTTCTCATGTTTTGTATAATACAACTATGTATATTAGGGTGGTCCTTATTTGCGGGGACAAACAAAAATTTCAAGTTTGCTCCTGTCAAATCGGTTGTTGTAACTATTTGTGTACATTTGAAAATCTATTTCTGAAAATCCTATTTTATTTCAATCTTTAATTTCTCATCTCATCTTTCATTCCCTTTTTCGTCACCATTGCTATCGTCATTGCCTTCTTTATCCCAACATTCAATGTCATGATAATATTACTCCTAATCGAGTGTCGAGTATTGATTTCTTGAGTTTCATGTCTTTTGTCCTCTGTCTTATCGCTTCAGTCCTAATTTCCAAGTCCTACGGCCTGGAACCTGAGTCCTCGATCCTTGAGTCTTAAGTCTTACCTGAGTCTCATGTCTAATCTTCTTTTACTTATGTGGTGTGTCTCGCGTCTTAAGTCTTACGTCTTACGTCTTACATCTTGCGTCTTGCATCTTGCGTCTTACGTCTTGCGTCTTACGTATTACGTATTACGTCTTACGTATTACGTATTACGTCTTACGTCTTGCGTCTTGCGTCTTACGTATAAGGTTTTGCGTCATACATCTTGCGTCATACGTCTTGCGTCTTGCGTCTTACGTCTAGCGTCTTACGTCTTGTGTCTTGCGTCTTACGTCTTGCGTCTTACGTTTTCATTCTTGTGCAGTCTCCATTACCATGGTAACTAAGATTACCCCAGGATTCCTGGAATTCTGGGTAATTCCGGGTAATTCCGGGAATTCTGGGTAATTCCGGGAATTCCCCATTGCCATAGTAACCAAGATTACCTATAATTCCTTAAATTTGGTTACCATGACAACAGAAAATTCCGGGAATTCTGGGTAATTCCAGGAATTTTCGGTAATTCCGGGAATTTTGGGTAATTCCGGGAAATCCCCGTTGCCATGGTAACCAAGATTACCCAGAATTCCCTGCGATCGTCTTTTGTTTATGACTGACACGGCGGCGGCGGAGGCGGTGGCGGCGATATATTTTTATAATATAAAAGGGTATATATATAGATACGTATTTAATTGTGATTGCAGCCTGAGTATCCTATACATGTATCATTATTATTTATTATCCCCATTTTCCTTTTTATTGCTTATACATACCATATAAATTATGCTTTTTCGTATTTGTATGAGGTGATATTATGTCCGAATTTTTTCACAATCAACACACAATCTGCGAGTTTTTTTTTTTTTTCTAGAAATTTGCATATTTTCTGATTTGAAATCAATTTTTTATTCGATTTTTTAATATTTTTCTCTTACATGAAATTAATTACGATCATATATATATGGGGAGGTCCATACGAAATCGGAAATTCGTTGTCCACTCCCTTTTCGATTTTGTTGTAACTTGGTGAGCTTAGAGGTGTTGTTGGAAGAAAATTGTCTGCGGAGTATAAAAATTCTACCGCTGATAGATTTCGAGAAACAGAGGACTCAAAATTTTTGTAACCTTTCTTTGAAACCGCCATAGCTCAGAAACGGCTCATGGTATCTTGAAATGTGAGTAGGCTAAAAGTTTGGTGATTGAACGTAAATTCGAATGGTTTCAGATTGAAAATCAGGTTTTCAAAATTTCATGTCGAAAAATCAAAAAGTAGTCAAGAAATCGAATTTTGAGTTTGTTCCCCAAACTTTTTTTATTTCAAATTTTTACGAAGCATGCGTAAACTCATCACGAAGATATCCGCGGTCACAAAAGTCTGTGCTCTCTCATGGTTCGTGAGATACGAATTTTTTTCGAATTCCCGTGTCTCGTTGGAGGTGCATTTTCGGTGCAGATCGAAGAAAAAGTGATTCAGACAATTGAAGTTGACTCATATTCACACATTTATTCGATTGGAAAAAGACAAAAAAGTGACAATATCGCCTAATTTGAAGGAGCCCAATTTATCCGAAAAACTAAGAAGATAATTTGAACGGTTTAAGCAACGTTAAACGTTTATTTGAAGACTATATCTTTTAACATTATCACATTTGTAATTTTATGAAATTTATTTAAAAAATCGCAAAATTTTTTTTTTCTTCCAAATATAAAAAATAAATTTGCTAAATAAATTAATAAAAATCAATAAATTAGAAAATAAAATTAATAATTGAAATTAATAATTAAAATCAATAAATACTAAATTCAAAAAATAAATTGATGTAAATCAATAAATATTTAAAAAAAAATTAATAAAAACGTACCCGTCGTCCCATGCCAGTCCCGGTCGCCGGTCCCGGTCCCGGTCCCGGTCCCGGTAATATTTATTATTAATTTACTAATATATTTTTTTATTAAAATTAATTTAGTAATATTTATTAATTTACATCAATTTATTTTTTGAATTCATCATTTATTAATTTTAATCATTAATTTTATTTTTTAATCCCGGTCCCGGTCGCCGGTCCCGGTCCCGGTCCCGGTCCCGGTCGAGGTCCCGGTCCCGGTCCCGGTCGCCGACGTCGTCGCCCTCGACCGGGACCTCGACCGGGACCGGGACCGGGACCGGGACCGGGACCGGGACCTCGACCGGGACCGGGACCGGGACCGGGACCTCGACCGGGACCGGGACCGGGACCGGGACCGGCGACCGGGACTGGCATGGGACGACGGGTACGTTTTTATTAATTTTTTTTTTAATATTTATAAATTTACATCAATTTATTTTTGGAATTTATCATTTATTAATTTTAATTATTAATTTTATTTTTTAATCCCGGTCCCGGTCGCCGGTCCCGGTCGCCGGTCCCGGTCGCCGGTCGCCGGTCCCGGTCCCGGTCCCGGTCGAGGTCCCGGTCCCGGTCCCGGTCGCCGACGTCGTCGCCCTCGACCGGGACCTCGACCGGGACCGGGACCGGGACCGGGACCGGCGACCGGGACTGGCATGGGACGACGGGTACGTTTTTATTAATTTTTTTTTTAATATTTATAAATTTACATCAATTTATTTTTGGAATTTATCATTTATTAATTTTAATTATTAATTTTATTTTTTAATCCCGGTCCCGGTCGCCGGTCCCGGTCGCCGGTCCCGGTCCCGGTCCCGGTCGAGGTCCCGGTCCCGGTCCCGGTCGAGGTCCCGGTCCCGGTCCCGGTCGCCGACGTCGTCGCCCTCGACCGGGACCTCGACCGGGACCGGGACCGGGACCGGCGACCGGGACTGGCATGGGACGACGGGTACGTTTTTATTAATTTTTTTTTAATATTTATTAATTTACATCAATTTATTTTTGGAATTTATCATTTATTAATTTTAATTATTAATTTTTTTTTTTAATCCCGGTCCCGGTCGCCGGTCGCCGGTCCCGGTCCCGGTCCCGGTCCCGGTCGAGGTCCCGGTCGAGGTCCCGGTCGAGGGCGACGACGTCGGCGACCGGGACCGGGACCGGGACCGGGACCTCGACCGGGACCGGGACCGGGACCAGGACCGGCGACCGGCGACCGGGACCAGGATTAAAAAATAAAATTAATAATTAAAATTATTAAATGATAAATTCCAAAAATAAATTGATGTAAATTTATAAATATTAAAAAAAAAATTAATAAAAACGTACCCGTCGTCCCATGCCAGTCCCGGTCGCCGGTCCCGGTCCCGGTCCCGGTCGAGGTCCCGGTCCCGGTCCCGGTCCCGGTCCCGGTCCCGGTCCCGGTCGAGGTCCCGGTCGAGGGCGACGACGTCGGCGACCGGGACCGGGACCGGGACCTCGACCGGGACCGGGACCGGGACCGGGACCGGCGACCGGGACCGGCGACCGGGACCGGCGACCGGGACCGGGATTAAAAAATAAAATTAATAATTAAAATTAATAAATGATAAATTCCAAAAATAAATTGATGTAAATTTATAAATATTAAAAAAAAAATTAATAAAAACGTACCCGTCGTCCCATGCCAGTCCCGGTCGCCGGTCCCGGTCCCGGTCCCGGTCGAGGTCCCGGTCCCGGTCCCGGTCGCCGACGTCGTCGCCCTCGACCGGGACCGGGACCGGGACCGGGACCGGGACCTCGACCGGGACCGGGACCGGGACCGGGACCGGCGACCGGGACCGGGATTAAAAAATAAAATTAATAATTAAAATGATTAAATGATAAATTCCAAAAATAAATTGATGTAAATTTATAAATATTAAAAAAAAATTAATAAAAACGTACCCGTCGTCCCATGCCAGTCCCGGTCGCCGGTCCCGGTCCCGGTCCCGGTCGAGGTCCCGGTCCCGGTCCCGGTCCCGGTCGAGGTCCCGGTCCCGGTCCCGGTCCCGGT
Source organism: Ametastegia equiseti (assembly GCA_963989295.1). Classification (NCBI taxonomy): domain Eukaryota; kingdom Metazoa; phylum Arthropoda; class Insecta; order Hymenoptera; family Tenthredinidae; genus Ametastegia; species Ametastegia equiseti. The sequence goes on from OZ022393.1 coordinate 11,861,981, forward strand.
CCCGGTCGAGGTCCCGGTCCCGGTCCCGGTCCCGGTCGAGGTCCCGGTCCCGGTCCCGGTCCCGGTCGAGGTCCCGGTCCCGGTCCCGGTCCCGGTCGAGGGCGACGACGTCGGCGACCGGGACCGGGACCGGGACCTCGACCGGGACCGGGACCGGGACCTCGACCGGGACCGGGACCGGGACCGGGACCGGCGACCGGGACCGGGATTAAAAGATAAAATTAATAATTAAAATTAATAAATGATAAATTCCGAAAATAAATTGATGTAAATTAATAAATATTAAAAAAAAAATTAATAAAAACGTACCCGTCGTCCCATGCCAGTCCCGGTCGCCGGTCCCGGTCCCGGTCCCGGTCGAGGTCCCGGTCCCGGTCCCGGTCGAGGGCGACGACGTCGGCGACCGGGACCGGGACCGGGACCTCGACCGGGACCGGGACCGGGACCTCGACCGGGACCGGGACCGGGACCGGGACCGGCGACCGGGACCGGCGACCGGGACCGGGATTAAAAAATAAAATTAATAATTAAAATTAATAAATGATAAATTCCAAAAATAAATTGATGTAAATTAATAAATATTAAAAAAAAAATTAATAAAAACGTACCCGTCGTCCCATGCCAGTCCCGGTCGCCGGTCCCGGTCCCGGTCCCGGTCGAGGTCCCGGTCCCGGTCCCGGTCCCGGTCCCTCGCCGACGTCGTCGCCCTCGACCGGGACCGGCACCGGGACCGGCGACCGGGACTGGCATGGGACGACGGGTACGTTTTTATTAATTTTTTTTTCAATATTTATTAATTTACATCAATTTATTTTTTGAATTTATCATTTATTAATTTTAATTATTAATTTTTTTTTTTAACATTTATTAATTTACATCAATTTATTTTTTGAATTCATCATTTATTAATCTTAATTATCAATTCTATTTTTTAATCCCGGTCCCGGTCGCCGACGTCGTCGCCCTCGACCGGGACCTCGACCGGGACCGGGACCGGTGACCGGGACTGGCATGGGACGACGGGTACGTTTTTATTAATTTTCTTTTTTCAATATTTATTGATTTACATCAATTCATTTTTTGAATTTAGTATTTATTGATTTTAATTATTATTTTAATTATTAATTTTATTTTCTAATTTATTGATTTTTATTAATTTATTTAGCAAATTTATTTTTTATATTTAAAAGAAAAAAAAAATTTTGTGATTTTTTAAATAAATTTCATAAAATTACAAATGTGATAATGTTAAAAGATATAGTCTTCAATTAAACGTTCAACGGTGCTTAAACCGTTCAAATTATCTTCTTAGTTTTTCGGATAAATTGGGCTCCTTCAAATTAGGCGATATTTTCACTTTCTTTTCTTTCTCCAATCGAATAAATGTGTGAATATGAGTCAACTTCAATTTTCTGAATCACTTTTTCTTCGATCTGCACCGAAAATGCACCTCCAACGAGACACGGGAATTCGAAAAAAATTCGTATCTCACGAACCATGAGAGAGCACAGACTTTTGTGACCGCGGATATCTTCGTGATGAGTTTACGCATTCTTCGTAAAAATTTGAAATAAAAAAAGTTTGGGGAACAAACTCAAAATTCGATTTCTTGACTACTTTTTGATTTTTCGACATGAAATTTCGAAAAACTGATTTTCAATCTGAAACCATTCGAATCTACGTTCAATCACCAAACTTTTAGCCTACTCACATTTCAAGATACCATGAGCCGTTTCTGAGCTATGGCGGTTTCAAAGAAAGGTTACAAAAATTTTACGTCCTCTGTTTCTCGAAACCTATCAGCGGTAGAATTTTTATACTCCGCAGACAATTTTCTTCCAACAATACCTCTAAGCTCACCAAGTTACAACAAAATCGAAAAGGGAGTGGACAACGAATTTCCGATTTCGTATGGACCTCCCCATGTATATGATCGTAATTAATTTCATGTAAGAGAAAAATATAAAAAAATCGAATAAAAAATTGATTTCAAATCAGAAAATATGTAAATTTCGAGAAAAAAAAAAACTCGCGGATTGTGTGTTGATTGTAAAAAAAATTCGGACATAATATCACCTCATACAAATACGAAAAAGCATAATTTATATGGTATGTATAAGCAATAAAAAGGAAAATGAGGGATATTAAATAATAATGATACATGTATAGGATACTCATGCTGCGATCACAATTAAATACGTATCTATATATATATATATATATCCTTTTATATTATAAAAATATATCGCCGCCACCGCCGCCGCCGCCGCCGTGTCAGTCATAAACAAAAGACGCTCGCAGGGAATTCTGGGTAATCTTGGTTACCATGGCAACGGGAATTTCCCGGAATTACCAAAAATTCCCAGAATTACCGAAAATTCCTGGGATTACCCAGAATTCCCGGGATTTCCTGTTGTCATGGTAACCAAATTCAAGGAATTATGGGTAATCTTGGTTACTATGGCAACGGGGAATTCCCGGAATTACCCAGAATTCCCGGAATTACCCCGAATTACCCAGAATTCCAGGAATCCTGGGTTAATCTTGGTTACCATGGTAACTCACCAAAGGAATAATCATGCGATCAGAAAACAAAATGTAATACGGGGTTGGCGCGCGTAGCGCGCAGGGCGGCGAAGCCCCCCTAGTATATATGGGGCATTCCATGCCAAATCGACCTGGCGTGAACCCTCACCATTTTTGATTTCCTTCTCCTTCGAGTATGATGTAAGGGAGGGCGAGAAATATACGTCTGAATTTTTTCAGATTTTTTGGACCCCTGGTTCGAAAGTTGATTTATTTTCAGGAAGACACGTATTTGGAAATCTGTGAGTCGTACAAAAAATCACCTGGATGAAAAAGTTTGCGAATAATTTGAGTTGACAAAAACTTATTTTTTGAGAATTTTTTACTCATTGTGGGTGCAATTTTTTCGATAAAACACTCCAAATTTTGGATTTTCACTGCGTTAGCCGTTATCGATTTTTGTCGAATTTTTACCATAAATGCTTTGCAGAAATACGAAACTTTTGAGACGATGCCGAAAGTGGTACCAGCTCTGGTTCGGCTGCCAGAATTAAATTAATTTCAAACAAACTAAAAATGTACGAATGAAGTGGACGCATTGCATTAACGAACTATGCTGAGGTATGAAGTAAACAAGTTCTTTGCATTTGTATAGTACCATATATTTACAGAACAATGACCCAAATTAACCGAAAAACGTCAAATCTTATGACTAGATTAATTAAGGTAATGTCAAAACAAACATCAATCCAATAATATTGAACAAAAAATACTGATAAATTTTTGTTACATATGATATATCATGTCTGTGATAGCACATCCAAAATTTTTGTTGCATATGATATATCATATCTGTAATAGCATATCCAAAATTTATCAGTATTTTTTGTTCAATATTATCAAATTCATGTTTGTTTTGTTATTACCTTAGTCAATCTAGTCATAAGATTTGACATGTTTCGGTCATTTTGGATTATTATACTGTAAATATATGGTACTATACGAATGCAAAGATCTTATTCATTTCATACCTCAGCATAGTTCGTTATTGCAATGCGTCCACTTCACTCGTATTTCTAGTTTGTTTGAAATTAATTTAATTCTGGCAGCCAAACCAGAGCTGGTACCACTTTCGGCATAGTCTCAAAAGTTTCGTATTTTCGCAATGAATTTATGGTAAAAATTCGACAAAAATCGATAACGGCTAACGCAATGAAAATCCAAAATTTGGGGTGTTTTATCGAAAAAATAGCACCCACAATGATTTAAAAATTCTCAAAAAATAAGTTTTTTTTAACTCATATTATTTGCAAACTTTTTCATCCAGGTGATTTTTTGTACGACTCACAGATTTCCAAATACGTGTCTTCCTGAAAATAAATCAACTTTCGAACCGGGGGTCCAAAAAATCTGAAAAAATTCAGACTTATATTTCTCGCCCTCCCTTACATCATACTCGAAGGAGAAGAAAATCAAAAATGGTGAGGGTTCACGCCAGGTCGATTTGGCATGGAATGCCCCCTATATGTTTTGAGGTCCGGAGAATTACCTACGACCATTTTTGGATGGACGTTGGGCATGAGTCTGTTTGCGAGCGTGTGTGTTTGTGTATGTGTACCTATGTGTATAATTCTATGTCCGACGAGATACTTGAGAACTAATTGACGGATTTTTTTATGAATTCGGTCTCAATCGATGCTGCGTTTTGTAACTCAGAGCTGATTCGATTTTGAATTCAATCGGTCAGCTAGTTTTTGAGTAAACAAAGCGATTCGAAACTAACCTAGCTAACATAAGAAATATGAATCTGACTAACCTAAATCCTAAAACCTAAAACTTGTGTCCGTTTTTTTAAAAAGAGTAATAATATTCAGCCACTTTTTACCGTAGTAAAGCATTGATCTCCTGAGTTTCGTCCGGGTAGGTTGTGTAGCTTGGAAAAAACCGCGGATTCCGTTTTCGAGGTGATAACAATTGACAATAATGGAATTCCAAACTTACCTTAAGGTGCAACGGGAGTCTCTTCGGATAACAATGGTTGTCCGCATTGTCGTCCAATTGTTATCTGAGGAGACTCCCGTTGCACCAGCGAAAAAATTCGACGATAAAAGTTCCAATTAGTCATATCTCGAGAATAAATCAACGGATTTGGATGTTTTCCATTTTGATCGATAGCTCTCGCTCCAATTCAGAAATGACTAAATTTTGGAGAGGCCCCAAATAGTTGTTTTGTATCATTTGAACTTAAAAGATTTGCGCAGAAAGTTTACGGCCCATCGTGGTCAGCGAATTCACCTGCTTGTATTTATTCATTCATTTAATTTCTCATTTACTTATCCATTCCATGATATTTATAGAGATCGCAAGGTAGTTCTGCGGGCTCCGAGAAGGCGCAGAAGATTGGTAGAAACATCCTCGTCTTCGAAACGGAATCGGTGACCTGTTCGATATACTGCTATAGGCCTCCATTTTCAATTACGGGTGCAGCGGGCTGTACCAGCCCGAAAATCCAGAATTCTACACTTGGCAATGGTTGAGCTAGCACGACGCGAGGAAGCATTGAAAATAAGGGAAGAGGCAGTCAGCATGCGGGAAGAGGCAATCAGCGTGCGGGAAAAGCCACTCAGCATGCGGGAAGAGGCAGTCAGCATGCGGGAACAGCAGCTCGACCTGATAGAAAATTCCTGGATCCCGCCGGAGCGGATCTATGGCTCAAAGAGGGGCGCCTAGTCGCAGAATTTACTCCTGGAGTATTGCAGTGGGTCGGAAGGTATGGTTCGTGGATTTCGGGCATGGAAAAATCATATTCATATATATAAATCATACTCATATATGCCGAAAGACCGAAACCCTGCTATGTCCAGCACTCGTATAAGATGCAGAAAGATATTGCGGAACAAGGCAACAATGTCGATTGGTTTATTTTCTTGCTTTAATTCATTTTTCGTTACTATATTATTACGGATAAAGATAAACATAAAAAATTTCGTAGATGTTCACCTGCCGGCATTAATAAGTGCCATGCGATCTTATTAACACGTCTAAGGTTTTATTGCCGAAGAGCTGCTAACATTCCATTTGCATAGTTAAGTAAGATAGTTCTAGGGAAACGCGTGTGCAAAATTTCTTCTATAGCGAAACGCCGAAGATAAAATACGAATATGATATAATGTGAAACGATACGATACAACACTAACATAATTACGGCTACTTCTACAGTCGAAAAATCATTCTGTATAAACGTTACACGAACAAATGAAAAAAATTTTGAAACGAATTTCACAACAAACTATAGTCCCCATCCTAAAGTAGAGTTTAGCTCTCTAAATGACACAAACCTCTCAGAAGTGATAAAAAAGTACATGTATGTGTGACTACTGGATCCCAGTCTTATCACAATTTGCTGCGGAGAAGAAGGATGCGTTACGTCTCTGCGGCTTACTTAACTTCCGGTCTTCAATTATATTTGCGTGCATTATCGTCAGTCTTTCATGGATCGTGCCTATAACTGGATACAGCAGTGTGGAAGTCCTAACGATAGAGAAGACAATCACATGCCGCATCTGCTTGTGACTGGCAACAAGTACAATATTCCTATGCCATTTGTTCATAAATAATTCTTCGAGATTTGATACGACGCGTAGAAAATGAATTATGAATTGAAAACGTAGAGTGTTAAAAGTGACTAATTTGAGTTTACGTTTCAAATCGCAACAACCCATATCATAGAGTATAATTAAAGACTGTCAATATGGAGTTAGTTGATATGTCACACCCGTACTGGATTATCGTCGAGCTTAGTGCCCAAATGTCTCTGCGGGCCGAATCGAAGGAAGTCACTGCTGCGAGCTTCTGGTGGAAGGTTGCAGCTCGCAACTTTATCCAAAATAGGTAGGACTGCAGTAGCCGAACTTGCTGTAATTAGTTAAGTTAATGCAGACTTATTCAGCGATAATGATCAGATAACATTTTTTCACATTATTAGCTACGCTTCGAAAGTTGTTTTATACTGCGTCAGAGCACGCAACGTCGCTGCAATATTGTATGGTTATTGCAGTGGTAAAACGGCCGACTTGTACTTTTCAGAATACGGAAAGCAGATCGCAGCTTTTTCGAAAACCTCGGGACACTTTTGGCTGCCAGAGCTCGTGTCCAAAATAAAGCTGTAGGACCTCTGCCAGGAAAAACCGAAGAAGACTTGGACATCGAAGATAAGGCCAGCGACGCAGAAGAGGCGTTCGAGTCACCATCCGGAGCTTTTTACGAAAGTAACAGTGATCGCGTTGAAACTGCAGAAAATCCAGTCGCCTTCGACGTGAGTAACTGTACAATTTTTGAAAGTTTCGTTTCTCATTGTTGAATTTGTTCTCGTTCCATTCTTACTATTTTTATCCAAGCCTTTCATACTTTCGACCAACACACCGAAGATCTAAATTTTCGAAGCATTTTGGCATTTCATGTAGAATGTGGGTTACTTCTCAAAGTTCTTGTTCCATTATCCAACAGTTGGTAACCAAAATGTTGTCAATCTTCCCGCAAAAGCCTTTAGAAATCGTTGATATGCATAGGCATAGGTATGCATATTAGTACTTGATGATTGGAAAATGAGCATAAGGTTCTGCATGACACCTATAAAGCCAACAATAAACCAGGAAAACACAGTACGAGGCTTCTCGAACTTCTTTTCCTTCAACTTCTACCAAGCTTCTCAGATCTTTATAAATCATGAAATCTCAAACAAAGATAGTCTGAAACAGTAAATACGTTCATTTATCAGCGTTGCCACGGATGTGGGCATGGGAATTTTGCATCATATATACATATGTGTACATTGTTTCATGCTATTATTGTACGGCCGGGTTCAGATATGGCAGCTGCTGATGATGAGTCAGCGTTGCGGTCTCGTCACGAAGATGATGATTTTGCGAAAAAACCCTACGAATAATTGTGGAAAAATGAGAGGTACTATGTTTTCTGCACCAAGTATAAAAATAACCAATCGGCTTTTCCTCGCAGGAATTATTTCAAAAGAAATAGCCGGCCCACACTATACTCTCGATGAAATATTCGAGTTCGAAGCGCACCTTGTCAATCTGTGATTAACGATAGTGCTTATTGATGGTTCCTGAAGAATCGCACTCACAAGTCCATTGATCCTAATCAACAGAATGTCCGAATCATCAAAATGTTCGAAGATTACCTTGACGACATAGAATGTAGAATTAAAATTTCTTCATTATTTTCAGATCGATGGATTCTACATATCGCTCGTGTATCTGTCACAGCATCAAATCGGCTCCGATAGTCCAAACGGTTGCGATCAAGCATCTATCCTGAACTGTTTACAACGCGCCTTCAAGATCAACGACGAATTCCACCGGCACGCCCTGGATCTAGCACGAAAAATTGAGGTAAAGACACCGCGATGTTCATAATACAGTCCATTCTACTTGTCAATACCCAATTCCTGTCAATTCCGGAAATAGTTTGAACTATCCTCGCAATTTCATTATCATTATTATTTGGCCATCACAGTTATTAATAATTGGCCACCTTACCCAGCCCCCACAGATAAATCTCCGAGTCGAAGTCATAGAAGCCAAAGAACTAATCGCAAAAGATTCTAATGGCAAAAGTGACCCTTTCTGTACTTTTTACCTGGACTCCGAACCCACCAGGAACTGCAGCACTTCTGTAAAACAAGAAACCCTGAGCCCTGTCTGGAAGGAACATTTCACGCTGTATGTTAATCACTAAAATTCAATCATAAGTCAAATCTTCATGTTATTCGGTAACACCATCATAACACAGTGTTTTTTTTTTTCTGCACAGACCCTTGAACGGTCCAAAACAAGACGTGCTGAGCCTGACAGTTTGGTAAGCTCGATAAAAGTTCTATTTTGCAAAACGTCAGATTTCGCGATAATGACCGTTAGTTAATTAGCGGACAGGATCCATCACTGTGAAAATAATTATCGTCGCCATCTCACCATGTGGAATCTGAACAGCTAACTTATATCTTATTATATTAGTGACGAGATCGACCTGATATTTATACACGAATGGAGCTTGTTCTCCTGACGACTAGAAAGATCATTTGTCTAATTCAGATACTTCTATTGTCTGACGGTTTGAATTTTGATGGTCGTTATAGGGACTTCGACGCCGCAGAAACAGTTCGTCAAAAGATTTCCAAAGTGACAGAGGTCAGGAGCTTACTTGGCGCATGGAAATTTCCGAAAGAATTAGCAACTGCTAATCAAATTAAAGAGTTTATCGGAGAATGCCAAATAGCTATCAAGGTAAAATTTGAAACAACACTTTTGTTCTTGATCAATATTGCAATTCATCACAAAATTAAATACGTTTCCATCAACATCCACAGTATCACTTTTTCACTCCTTCTTAGCAATATGTTATTGACTTTTTTCTTATCCCAGGACATTCCAATGAGTGGTGACACGCAGTGGTACTCCCTGGGGAAGAAAGGCAAATCTGAGCACCGTGGTTTTGTTCGTTTAAAGCTATCGTATGGTGCTGAATACGATGCTGAAGTGGCTTTCCAGGAGCACAGACAGCTCTTACGCATTTTGCTCCTAAACGAAATCGAGACTCGAAAAATGCGGAAGTATTGCTGGTGCGGGCATTGGTCACTTCCAGCCAAATGCATCATCTTGCAGCACACCGTGCAACGTGGACTCCTAGCAGAAAGTGCGGCTCTGGCTCAATGGTTGGAGTACATCAAGGCGCACCAAAAGTATCCTCTCAGCTTTACAGTGCTGAAAAATTTGGCAGTTGAGCTCTTGAGCCCCATGGATAACGGCCTATTCTCTGACAATCACTCAAAGCTTTTTTGGGATGCTACAAAAGAACTTTTGTACTCTTGCCTGGACAGCATTAGGAAAATTCGCAAGCTTAGGGTTGACGGTAAAAACAAGATCGTTCAAATTAAGGCGATTCTGGGGTGAGTTATTGTTTTTATTTCTTTTAGAACAGGAAACCAGCTTTTGAGATTCGATATCTGATAGATCTTGTAGGATCACCATAACAAGGCTCTTAAATTGTGGAAACCTATGAAGAGAGTCCACAATGTTCAAAAATATTTTCACCGAAAATTCACAAATCTCTAATGACATTTGTTTTTCAGCCTCATTTCGACGTTGAACTCTTTGAAGAAACCAGATGATCTGCATCTTTTTCCAGCCAATATGTATAATTGGCTTCCAGAGCCTCGTGCGCCGAGAACAGACATGATAGATGGCCTCCAGGAAACGGTGATTCAGGGTTGTAAGGAATGGTGGGTACATGTATTATTAAAAATTACTTTCAGCTTTGGTATATATCATTTTGGCTTACCACGTGACCTGCGATTTTACATGTGGAATAAGGAATCAGCACTAATTCTCAATCCTGTTCGAAGCGAATTCAATTTTGATTGCAACTGTTGTTCATTTTTCATTAGGTACGACCATGTTTTGAAAAACAATAAGCCGCGAGGAGATACCGATGAAGATAGACTCAACCATTACGTCAAAGTGATACAGCTTATCAATGACGATATAGAACAAGCCACACTCTTTTACGACGTCGTCTTCGTCGAGTGAGTCTCTTACAATGCAATTGGCGTCAAGCCACAATATCAAAACGTACAAATAGCTCAACATCAAATTCTGTGATATCTGAACAAATTCTGCACTTTATGTAATTTTTTACACATCACATCTCCATCGCTTTCATTCTTAGGGGCTTGGGGAGTAAAATACGATAGTCGGTTTTGATTAGTGTCTTCTCTGGAACATCCAAACACTAAATATTTCTCAACTGAATTTAGTGTACGATAGATAATGAAACGCTAGGAATTGATTTAAAAAATGACCATCAAGCCTCTAAATCACTGAAAATTCTTCGTAACACTTATTCCCAGGCAGATGAACCTTGCGTATGCAAAAACACTATTCATTTGCTATGAAAAGTTGATAACCGATATGTGCATGTCAACAATAAAAGATATTTGCAAGCGGTTGGAAGTGATCGAGGTAAAAAAAGACGGTGGATTCAGCAAAGAATTGGCCTTGGGTACCACACTCTTCAAGTTGTATTTAGCCATTCAACGTTACGCCAAGTGAGTGAGGATTATTCCTGTTATAAATTGTTTCATTTCCATTCTACTCCAGAATATTGCATTGTCATGCGTCCCATTATTTCGTAAACAGTCGCGGCCCCAAGCTCTGCGCCGATCTCCTGGAGAACATGAATATTGGAAGCTATCAAGAATGGTTTCGAGATGCGGTCGATCATTGGCTGGAAATTGTATTGTTCGAAGTCTTACAAGAAATCGAAAAAGCTTTGGAAATGGACAAACTTGAGCGAGTTGACCCGATAGTCCAGCACAGTTCAAGTGCCGTCGACACCTTGAGCATCTTCTGCCGTTTCAAACAGTTCTGGGCAGATTTAGCGTGGCCAGATGTTGAGGATTCACACGTCTTTGTCTCGAAAATAATCGATGTAAGTATATATATTATTAGGGTTATTGAACACACCTCAAAAAAAATTCCCTGAAAGTTTGAGCCCTTAATGTTAATATTAAGTACTCGCCCTCGGCGTTTGAAGATTTCCCATTTAAAATACAGGTAACTTAAATTTTTTTTTCTTGAAATTCCTACAGCTCAGAGGCCCTTTATGCTATTCGAACGTTTGAAGAACGAAATTACTCAGAATTTATTGCTCTACAATAGTGCCTATTGAAACGGGAATGTAACTTACACGGGTGAGACAGTACAGGTGATTAAAGTCAAAATTTCATCAATTTCTTGTTTTTTCGTTGTTTTTTTCAGTATTGGCGGAAAATACAGAAAAATTTTAAATCACAAAGTTGTAGCAAATTAAATTTCCTTTAAAAAAGCCTCTGGGCACCGATCTCTATTATTGATATTTTTCGAGATATTGAACTTTTTGTTTTTCATGATTAACGATTGTCATGAATTTGCGGCTCATTACGAGGTCATGAAAAAAAGGTCCTGAGCATCGGTTCTTAGCACTATTTTAGAGCATTCAATTCTGAGTAATTTGGTTCTTCAAACGTTCGAATAGCATAAAGGACCTCTGAGCTATAAGAATTTTAAGAAAATAATATTCAGGTTACGTGTATTTTAAATGAGAAATCTTCAAACGCCGAGGGTGAGTACTTAATATTAATATTAAGGGCTCAAACTTTCAGGGAATTTTTTTTGAGGTGTTTCGAAGAAAATTTCGACATGGGAGTAAAAAAAAAAAAAATAGTCGCCAAAAAAAGCACCCTAATATATTATATACAATAATGCACCCTCACTTTCAAGAGAACGGTTCTTGTGCAAAATCTCATCTTCCAGGATATCAGCAGGTGCTCCGTCGAGTACGCAAACAAGATGGCATGCAAAGCTGAAGACGTTACAGACGACGCATACAACTCGAGTAATAACCGCGTCGGTCACGAAACAGAATTCGAGGTTTCAAGCGCCTGGTGTTTTGCCATAAACAACATCGACTACATTTGCACTTCGATCGCTTCTCTGGACAAAGATCTAGGGGTCCATAGTATGCTGGAGTCTTTAGCCACAATCGGAACTCAACGGGCTGCTGAAGCCTGTCGGCAAACGCTGCAGCTCTTGATCGAGGACACGATTAATACGGTGAAGAATGAAGTAATGAAATTGCTCGGAGTTGTTGTTAGCAAAATGACTCCAGTTATCAAAAGATACTTAACTGAGTGTGCAGAATCGATCGACAATTCCAGCAACTCCATAGACCGACTGATTCGATATCTCGATGTAAACATCACTACTCTCTACGATCACCTGAACAAGACCAACTTTCAGACAGTGCTTTCGATCATCTGGAAAATTTTGTTGAACTCCCTGTACGATCTGATCAACAATAACTTGGAGGTAAGCTCACAATCAATCGAGGTTTGATAGTCATTCAGCGTTATCACCGCGCCCGTAGAAAATAGTTAATAGATTCGTCTTTACCTTGCAGAGAGCAAAATCGCCTTCATTCTTTCGGAATCTCCATCACACTTTACCAAAACTTATCGATTTCTTTGAAGTCGGGGTGAACGAGACTTATAATAATGAAATCCTTCACGAAATCGAAAGTCTTTTGAAACTTCACAGTCTCGAAACAACCGCATTGATTCATCGCTACAATCAAGAGAGATTGCAGGAGCAAAAAGCGATGAAGGAGTCACAGCATGGTCAATTGACTGTCAAGGCTCATTTCATGGATCATTCATTGAACATTGAAATTATGAATGCCAATAATCTTTCGGAGATGGACAGTAACGGTAGTATTACAATTTTATCCTTTCATATCTCGTTTCACTGTTTTTTTTTTACTCTCCGGACGAGATTGTAGTACCTCACGTAGTAGTCGTGTAGATGTCTGATCAGAATATATTTTGTTCTTTTTGACTTCGATAGAGCCGTGGGCTGATTTTTAGTCGGTGCATTACCGTGCATGTGAACACGGCATCTGTTGCGAATCCGGGTTTCATTCGGTTTTAACGAAATTGAACGTTCCGACGTTACGTTAATTACTGTTTTCAGGTGAATGTGATCCTTACGTTAAAATACAACTAATGCCAGAGGAAGAGTTCGCGCAAGTGAAGCAGCCAACCACTCCATATGAAAAGGCGACACGCTTTCCGCTTTTTGAAAAAAGTTTTTCCATGTCAGTAAAATATTCCGATGTTTAACTATAATTATGAAGGAGTTGAGAGTTAACAACGACGTTTTGAGCTTCTTGTATTCCATTTCAGTTCACTGTCACCGGAGTTGAGAGAAACTGAAAACGCAATGATAGCATTCGTAGTGAAAGACAGAGATCTTCTGAGAAGGAGATTCATGGCTGAGGCTTTCTTAGCCTTCAGTGAAATTCGGGATATTGGTCCTGATGGAGATATCAAACTTCTCGAACAAATTCATCTAAATCTTTCCAGACCAACTGGAAAAGGTGAATTTCACCAGATTCGTTATTAAAAATGTCACTAAACGATTACTTATCAACCTACATTGAGTTTGGCTAATGTTTTGTATTAATTTTTTATTTATTTTCATAGATTCGGACGTAATCCGAGCATTGGAACTCAGGAAGAATGATGAACGAGCTACTGAGTTCATTTCGAAACTTCGTGTTAAAAGTAAAATCAGATGTGGAGCTCGCAAAAAATGAATTTTCGAATCTTCTCGTATATCCGGGCGAACTCACCAATTTTGTTATGGTGCAGCCCGTCGTATTAAACCAAAATCATCGCTATATCCACGTATTTAGGTAGAGTGTGATATTCACATGTATACTTTTACATCAGTCTCTATATGTCTACAAGTCTCAGGAAAATTGTTAAACGAAAATAAGCTACAGTATATTTTGGGTAGTATTTATGTACTACCACGTGAGCGAATTGAATCGTGTGGAAGAAAAAAATAAATGAAATGAAATGTGAGCTAGTTTTCATTGTATTATAATATTTTATTATATTCGGGAATTTGGTGCTGAACCAACCAACTGAATCCACTCGCCCTCACCGATTAATGATAGTTCTACTCTTAGAGATCGCTTTTGATTTTTTTCCAAATATCTCTTCAGCAATTTTTGCATTTATGTATTATTTTTTCTGTTTCTTTTCTATAACGGTTGCCACGGTGGATTCTAATGATTTTTTTAGTTGCCTATTTTCTGACCAATTACGAACATTTTCCGAATGAAATCAAGTGAGCCAGATATCTATTTCTTGCTATTTTGAATATTATTATGGAAAAAAAAAACCGATAATCAACCGCTCGTTACGAGACGATAATTTTATACACAACAAAACCAAAGATGAATAATCCTTCGATGAATATTCCGATTTTACGTATATTTGAGATAATAAAATAATCCGTTTTTTTCGAGTGGTTTTTTCAAATTACAACAGAAAGATAGGTTCACTAACAATTTATACCAAATCAGTTCTTGACCTCAACAAACATATACCTATGTAACAATTGTTTCACATGAAAAATTTTTAAACCAAATTACACCAGCGAAAAATGAACGATTGTAAAATTAACGAAAGGACGGTATTGATGATTTCACTGTTTTGAAGCGATCAATTGCACTTTGCCTAACTGACTCGATATAATGCAGACTGAAACAGTACGAAATACTAAAATTATAGGTATCACAAAGCGATGCAACATTCATAACGTTAATAACATTTTTATATGCCTATTTTGGGGTACTAGCACTCCAAGATGTAGATTATGAACAGATTTAGGGGAATTGAAGATTTCACCAAAGATTTTATGATTTCGTGATAAGAACCATAGAAGGTAAACGCACTATGGTCAGTCTCGATTTCAAAAAGTCCCGGTTCTCCAGTATCCGTACGGTGCTGCTACGGCGCACAGTGAGGAAAGCCGTGTACCAGTACAATACGAGTAGTGATGTCGATAATATAATTGTCTGCTCATCCCAGATACTGACTGTCGGCAAAGTACTGATGGCGAGCAAGTGAACACTAGCCTAAGATTTTCGTATCATTTGAGCAGTGAGAAATCTACACGCCAAAAGCATAGACAGTAAAGATGTATGCAGAAAGTTGAGAGATGGGTTCTATTTAGAACTCGAACGTAAGTTTTGAAAAACGGTTCACTGCCCTCCGAAAAATTGGACAAAATACTTATTAAATTCTATCTCCGGTTTCACCAACTATAAATATCTTTCGATTCGTCGAACAAAATCTATCTATCTAAAGCAAATGTCTACAGAATCTAAAATTGCTATCCTAATTCGACAGATGAATTTTATTTGACGAATACAAGTTATTCATTGTTGATGAAAAACCCGACATTATAGAGATTAAAGTTAATCGGAGTTTAGACAAATGAATTTTGAAAATTTCGTCTCGTTTTTCAATTGTCATGGAATTCGTTTCAATGGTTTTAAATTTTCTTATTTTATAATGAATCGCAGACTCTTATCAACACCTTTTAATATACTACTTTCGAATCGTAATTCTAATCCGGGTAGTGAATAAACTGTTTGCATAAGCCTTATGCAGTGAGTGTTGATTAACATGATGAAATCCGAAAAGGTACGAATGTTTTATTCAGATTTCATCAAGGTTGTCGTTTGCTCAGTAAAATCAAAGAAAGAAGGTCTCTATCTTAACACCGGAAACAACGATAACAAAAGCGAAACGATCGTATTCGGAATTAAGACTAGGGGCGGAAGCCCTCCGCACGCTGACAATCACTTGCTAAACAGTACAACACGTTTTATGACCTTCTCTGTCTGGCCCATGACCGTTTTGTACAACAGTTCCTACATGACACCGATTTCCACCTATAACAGAAGGGTTGCCAGTCGTGCGAGATTTAAATCCTTTTTTCATTGTAAAAGTGACAAGCCGGCGACGCGGCATCAACAACCCTTCTTTCCTAATTCTTCTTATCACTTGAAAGGTTCGAATTAGCATATAGGATCCCCGGCGCTGAAATCTCCCAATGCATACGCAGCACGCGCAACCTTAAACCGTGTGTGCATTGACCCACAATTAAAATGATAAAGGAGAGATCACGAATTTGAATGACAACTACGTCAGGCACGTGCGTGAGCCCCTGAATTTTATCGGTAAGATAGATTTTTATTATTATTTTATTTGATTATTATTCTTTTTTTTTCAGAGCTGTGTTCGGGGTCTGGTAAAACACGGCCCAGGTGGCCCAGTGGTCCAGAAAATACCCCGCCAAATGTTTCTGACGTATGAAATTATACGATATATATATATCCCCCCGCGACTACCCGGGCGTCGCTAAGCCGTCTCGACGCTGCGCCGTCACGAGGTCCGCTCCTATTTATTAAGGTTTGATACAATCGTAATCCGAATTTATTATCCCACCTTTAAAATAGTCCATTGAAGTGACCGGTCGCGGGTAATAGTGCTACCCGCTCTTAAGGCACGTTTCAAATGAATACTCGGGCCATTCGGGGCCCCATTCCTGATGCCCATGTACTGTCATGGGTTCGTGACGGTACCAATGGGAAATGGATGAGCAAAAAATGAAACGCATTTTACTACTGCACGCGCGTTCTCAGTTCATGCAATCACGCCTAAAGTCCAAGGTCTCGTTGAAAGAAAGAACAAAAATTCTGGGCTGAGTATCTCGATGCTCTCATCGTTAGTTTCGAGACCATACCATTTTTTTTTTTTTTTTTTATTCCGATGTACAGTATAACGTTGATGAATGATCATTTTGGCTTCTATAACAACCTCTAGTCGATTCTTTTACGGTTCGAGTACGTGCCTTTTTAATTCTGCTCGAATATTGGCCGGCCTATCTGGAAGATGGACAACACCGTTCGGTATACGGATTTTTGATAATAGATTTAAACCTCGAATGGAAACCGTGACTATCTTGTACGTCGATGTGAATGGAGTTTTTTAATTGAGTGTTTCCGTTCTGGAATAGAATATCGCTATCAGGCAACAGGCCCTGAAAGCCTGCGATGTCGCTTGGCGCGAGTAATTGTCATCGAATTAATTAGGTAAAGCCGACAAATTAAATAGAATAAATTGTTGGCTTGATAAGAGCGTAGTGGATGTTATTTGTCTTGAGAATAGGGACTATAGTTTTCGGCCAGTTTACTTTTAATTCGTATGGTTTGAAAATTCCCGGGCCTTATTTCCACGGCTTTAATATACAGCTAAGAATTTCAATTAAATTAAAGATAACCGATCTTCGAAATGGGTTAAAATTTTTTTTTCTCCATTTAGTCTCTTTATAAAACGAGGGCATCGCTGCACTTCTGGACGATCTTACACAAAGATCCCGAGGAATAATCCCGTTGGAAATAAAAAGAAAACAAGCCCATCATTACTCATGGCTAAATTTTCAAGATAATGAACACCGATAATGCTCATATTATACGCCATACAAAACTTGACGTTATGTGTATAATCATCGATAAATAACCGTAGAATAATTATTTATTTTACGGAAAGGATCGGGTATCAACTTATACGTATATATGTATATGTCGTAAGAGAATATGGCATCATTTGGAGATACTTATTGTTAGTATTCTCCGCTGCTTTTTTTTTTTACCCGAATGACGAAATTAACCCGGGGCATATACATATAAGCCATGCGAGTGAAACGAAATGAAAGAAATGGTAAATAATCTGGCTTGATAACCGAGAGGTGGGTCCGTCGTACCCAACACGAAGAGTATAATCTACGTCTAAATATGTACAATCTCTCATATTAACAAGTCGCATAAACTAATCTCAGTCTCACATCGACGTTACCGTAGAATAAAACGAATAAAGTTACTTGAGAAACTCGAGTCCCCGATGCAGTCTTGACTGATCTTTTAACGTCTCGCTAGAAGAATCCTCATTACAACTTGAAACTTCTCATTCCGACCGCTTAGGCGACTTTAAACACATCCGCTGCTCTTTCGACAGTCGGCCATACATACTCCCGCCTGAAGTCTTATGGGAAACAAAACACTGTCCTATGTTTTACCGGGTTTCAAGTGACTTTTCAAAATGAATCTTGGCTCACGTTTATTCTTAGAAGTCCCAAATTCATGCTGGGTTTGGAGTTCAGAGCCCCTAGACGTTATAGATTTGCAGGGTGAACTGGACCAGAGGCATAAAGCCAGTAAATCAAGTTGCGGCAGGGTTGGCCCCAGCCATTAGGTAGCTGAAATAATATCAAGTGTTTGGTGAAGAGCCGGTGAAACTGAAGAGCCAATGGTACGTTTCAGGCGTGGAAAAGTTATTATCAGATCGACAAAATAGAGTTTTAGATTAGATTTAACCACAGCCAGGTTTCTTAACGTGAGAAACCGTCCGAGCCGACCGCGTAAAGACTTTTTAATGCATTCTGCGTTGAAAAACTTACTTACTTACTCGAAACTTTGGAAACGAGTTAAGAAAGTTTCGAGCCCAAAACTTTTTTTCTCCTCTTCTCACTCTGGTTTTATCGTTAGATCGTTTGCATCCCTTGCGTCTTGTTATACATCTTGTTGTATCCATCGCGTAGAAAAAATAAAAATAAAATAAAATAAACGAATAAAAAAAGAAAACGGGGGTAAAATTCAACGGAGATTTTTCACCATTTGCAAATTGTACGAATGGAATATATTACATTCCCGGTTGTTATGTACGATTTACGGGTACCTTTTCACTTCCGTATATATGTATATATTATATATACTGTAATTATTCCTCCGGGCCAGAATACGCGGGAGTTGTACTTTATACCGTCCGGGAAGTGAGTGAATTTTTATCGCCGCAATTGTAATCCTCCTTTGCCAGAACGAGGAGGGGGTTGCACGGTTATTTTCTCGGTTTCACAGAACTGTCATTACCTTCAGTCGGAAAGAAAAAAAGGAAATTGAGCGCAACCCTTTTTTCTTTGAATAGCTAAAGAAGGGTTAAAATGAGCCGCCAGGCTTTCTGCTATACATCTGACTGGGGTGTCCTCGCCACCCATCCCTCAGTCACCCCAATCCTGTCACATCGCAAAACGAAAAAAGAAAAAAAAAAAGAAAAAAAAATGGCAATAACAATAATAATGATCCAGAAATCAAGGAGGGCTGCCTATTGTTGCCCGCAATATGGTTCGTGTCATTTGGCTAATTGAAAACATGTTTTTTTCGGACAAGTGCCGTCGCCTTCTATTCACGGTCTTCTATTTTCCTCGTCATTCGGGTCCGCTGTTTTAGGACCACGACATACGCTGACAGACGTGACACGTTGTCACACTTTTTTTCTAACTTGTTTTCATGCCTCTTTCTAGCGTGCCCTGAAATTTAGATCTTTTCAAACCAAACAGTTGTTATTTTATTTTATTTTTTTCTCTGTTCCTTTCCGTTCCTAAGTATTGATTTCAATTTTCTCTAACGCTTCATCAGCGTAGACAGCTTTTTTTCTTTTTTGGACGTTTTCCTGGTATCTTCCATGCACGATATTCATCAGGATGATAACTTTTCTGACTAAAATATTCCCATTTCTACCACAATAGCTCAACTCGTGTTCATGCAATTGTGTAACTAGCGAGTTCTGTTCTATACTCCAAAGTTATACATATATACTCGGACATATCGAATTTAAGTTCGGCACTAAATACTCGTACCTACTCCGCATGGCATATGGGGTACCTACAGAACTTGCAGAACTACATCAATACAACAATCTATACCCAGTAGTTGCACAATGGTTCTGGGAAACCTGTTATAAACTGTTACCCTGATGTTTATCAACGTTCGTACAGAACGGTGTAGGTATACATACATGAAGTACAAATAATTACAAAGAGGTATAAGGAATTGTATAATCGATGAAATATCAATATCAGCATGGTGAGACTAATAAATTGATCAATCGTCAGGTAATAAACAAAAGCACGAGGTAGGTATATATTTATATCGGTTTGCAAATCGTTGTATATATCCACAAGCGGACAAAGACGGATTTATATCGAGTATGAAATACCGTTCACCCCTTTAGTTTGGGGGCTTATTCGCTTGTATGTACATACCCGATCCACCCCATACGAGTATATGTATCGGGCGGCTGACGATGAGCCTCTGAGGCGAAAATGTTTAAATCAGAGCCGTGCACTCGACTGTCAATTCGCTTGCGAACACCCCAGCAATTATAACTTTTAGACTCATTGTCAGATCGACTGGACAGGAGCCAAAAAAATTTCATCCCTTATACCGCGGCTTCGGGTATATAAAAAACGAGCCAAATGTTGGTTGGGTATCTCGGCATTGTCGGGAGACGAGATCTCCGCCTTTCATACCACCCGCTAAGAAGATTGCGAGATTGCTTTTTTTCTTTCTTCTTCTCCTTTTTTTTTTCCCCCACTCGTCCCTCCGTTTTTACTTCGTTTCAAAATTAAACGCTCCAGCTCTCTTTCTCTCTTTTTCTCCCTATCGCTTTCCTCGATCTTTGCAATCAAACAATTCCGCTGAATCGGATGCCGAAGGGTAGGATGTATTATGCAGATATATACATGTCCACCCTCGGCCGAGGTAAGTTCACAGCTCAGAGAATGTTAAGAGTGAACTCATCAGAAAAGGCATTGCAGGTATTGAAAGACATTTCGCTTCCTCGGTCTCCTGCGTCCGGCGTTAATCTCATCCGAAATGGATCGGCACGCGTTTCTCGACTTCCGGAGTAAAAGAAAAAATTACAAGAGAATCGCACGTTCTGTATCCCCAACCCTTCCCAGCAGGGGTGAAACGCGTACGGTGGCTCCTCCGTTAGGAATACGCCGACTGATGAAAGTTGGGGTGAACCATCGCGCAATCTCGTATTCTGATTGGTCGCGGTCTTTCGTGCCACGAGCTGCCTAGCAGTTGAGCGCGAGTCTCCGAACAGTTCGGTCGCACTTGCTTTAGCCCATTGGATCTCTTGTTGCTTCATCCGGCTCGAGTTGCTCCCGTAAACAATTGTCAAAGTTCTTTTTTTTTTCCTTTTCACAAACAAACAAGGTTATAACGCATATTCGGTCCCCAATCGATCGATTGATCGATACACATTTTTTCGTATTAAAAATCGCAGTGCATTCCGGCTAATTATTTAACCAGTGAATTATGTGCTTTTTGTTGTGATTGTGTTCCATGTCAGTGCGCGCTGAATTTTATTGACTCTTTATCGCTGTTTGGTTTACTGGAATTCTTTTTATCATTTTTATCAACTGATTACCCCATCCGATTCGCTGGTATTCAAAAAAATCGGTAAGTCCGTCTCTTGGTCTTGATTATTTATTCATTCATTCATTCGTTTTTTCATTTCATTTTTCTCTTTCCGTAAGTAGTTATTCCTTGTTCAAATGGCCATTTGCCTGTCTATCTAACTTTACGAACCGATCTTGATGTGAGAAAATTAAAAAAGATCGGAGTATTTGCCTGCACAATTTTCAACAAGAATTACAAGTTTTTCAACTCCTCATGTGTGTGAGGCTCGGGTTTATAATTGAGTACTAGATAATTAGCATCTACGGATGTTGGGGTGAAGTTGAGGAAACCAGACCGTAAAGATCGGTAATTTTATCGAGGCAGTACTTGCTGGATTCCGAGGAATAAAAAAATCGGTAATTCCAGTATCTCGAATTCTATAGGAAAATCCATCTTCTTAAAATTCAGAGAAATCGGCAAGCATGAACGTATACGATCTATGCGATCGGTTCAATTTCTCACGGAATGTTCGTAGTCGTTTCATCGATCGTATATCGTTTTTTTTTTTGTTTTTTTTTCCAGACGATTTTCTGTTTTTGGTTATAAATGGCTATATAGAGCGTTTCATAGTCGGGTTATAAATTCGTTAAAACTAAATCGCTAATTGCATCTACTTTCGTGACTTTGCCAGTTGGATAGCGATATCGGTATGGTGGCTAAGTTGGGTCTTAGCTAATCTATGCAAATTCAGTGATAAGAATGCAAAACCACCCCTCACCTTCGCCCCCGATCTAAAGCGGTTGTAAGAAAAGCTGCGCCGCACCACCGGGCGACTTGTATCCGTCGTGCCTAAAAATATTTGAATAATATTTTTAGTACTGTTCCGTTAAGTTATAGGTATTAATTGCTCGATGTTCGATACAATCAATCTCGCGTGCGTAGTTTTCTGTATTAATTAAGAGGAGCTTTGGACAGACGCTGCTAACGCTGGAGAATTAAAAACAATATACATGTAGAACTTACGGCGTAACGCGGGTTCCTTGAAATCATTCGCGTATTTAGTCTGCAGTATCTCTGTGGTATACGCACAACCTCCACGACCATTCATTCCCGTTCGACGCTGCAGTCGCGGGTCCATTCATCGGCATCTACTATTCTACGTTTTTACACCGTAGCCAGCGGAAGAGAAAGAGAGAGAGAGAGAAGAGGAGAGAAGAAGTAAAGGAGTAAAAGAAGCGGGAAAATAAAATGAAAAAGTATAAAATGTAAAAAGGTATGCGTATATATGAGAGAGAAGATCCGTTGAGAGAAAAAGAAAGAGATATAAGAATATGGGGAAGAGAGCGCAAGAACTCGAATCAACTTCCAACTCCGGTTTACGATCGGCCTATACAGAGTCGTTAATACGACTTTTCGATCCTGAAATCGTGATCGTTTTATTTCAATATTACAGCTCTTCTCGTTCTTCGTTATTCGTTCTTATAGTTCTCCGTGTTCTTTTCATTCTCGAATAAATTTTAGCATCTCGTGAATGGTAGGTATACGTTGCGACACACGCTTCTATAATTATAACGTAGTATTATCGTGGCTCTGGGAGGAGGAAGATGAAGAGAAAGAGGAGGAGGAGGAGGAGGAGGTGGAGGTGGAGGAGAAGGACCATTACGTTTGTACCATTGAAAGAAACCGTCGCCGGAGCTCCGACACGTTGCAAAATCAACGCGATTCCAACAAGAGCAGTATAACTCGCAGCCTCTCTAAAGCGAGGGGGAGAGTTTGCGGAACCTGCTCTGCTCTTCGGCCTCTCGGCCTCTCCTTTCGATCCTGCGTGCGTGCTCTGCAAACGGTCCACCGGCTTGAGATCCGATCCAAGAGGTTGCGCCGCACCGCGACGTGGCTATATGGACGTATTGTGTTATATTATTACCTGCACCGGGGTAGACGTGGACGTAGTTATGTAGTAGGAAGTTCCAACTTACCTTGGCTAAACGGACAGACAGAAATTCCCGCGATTCTATTATACGTCACGATTACTGATACAGCTCTTGCATTTCTTGGGATGGGATTGAAGTTCCGAATAGTCAAAATTCCGGATTTATTTCAGACGCAATTCTGAGTTGCTTAGAGTTCCAAAATTGCAAATTCCAAAAGGTCGGAATGCAGGGAGTTCAAAGATAAAAAATTTCAAAATTCAGAGAGTCTAAAAATCCTAAAATTTAAAGGAAGCTTACGTCAAAGCTGTCAAATAATTAACGTTGCATACAAGCCAATTCAAAAATTCGGAGTCTTGGCTTTTCGGATCTTTATATAGCTTTTGGAATTTTGAACCTTCGGTGTTTTTCTATTCGGAGTTTTTCAAAATGGCTACGTAGACTTTCGGGGAAATAATCTTTCTAAAAACTATGAGTCAGTAATAGGAAAATTCGGAATTTTCACCTTTCGCAGTCTTTGAAATTCGGAATTTCAATCCCACCCCAATTTGTTAGATGCGTTAATTTTTGTTTTCCTTCAAAAAGATGAATAATTTCAAAAACCCGCAACATTCTGGATTTCTGACAAAAGACGTACATCATCAATAAATTATTACGACAGTCAAGGAGTCGCGAAGACCAAGTCTGATCCTGTCTGTGAAATAGTGAAATAAGAAAAGTCGAAATTTAATTTCGAAAATTGAAGCAGTATTGGTCTTGCTTCAACCTCTGGACTCGACCTTTCGTTTGAAAGGAATGCATATAAGACGATGAGTTTCGTAGCGAAGAGTGATCGCTGATTAAACTTTTGGATGAGTTATTTCATTGAGTAAATAAGTTAACGAGCGTGTTTATGCTCGCTTATAACTTCCTAAAGAGAAACACGGACTTTGGGCTCTATGTGCATGCGAGACTGCAGGCAAGTGTTGCGTTTCTGAGCAGCCTAGAGTGGTAAGTTCGTTCGAAGGCAGCTGACGAATAACATAACGGCGTTGAGGTCCAGTCGCCTCGGCATTCTCACGTCAAGTTTTCTTGCTCACGCTTAAATAGCTACTCGCTAGCAACTCGCCACTCGCCACTCGCCACTAGCTACTCTCTCGTACAAATTATGCTCGTTGAACGAAAGTGACGATATTCTTTCTCTGTTTGTCATTTCGTCGCTACGCGTCTACCGACCCAACACCCTAAAATTACTCGTAACAAGATTTATCTCATTTAAATGAGGATGTGTACTATCCATAGGGCTAGATCTGCCCCAGCCTGTACCTCTTCACGCTGCATACGTAATACGTGATCACCAATCGGCCCTGCATCATCCAGACATTGTCACTAACGATTTTTATGTTCATCGTTCATTGCGGGGTCTTGAACGAAAGGAATTCCTACCGAGAACATTCTTCAGAATAAGAGGTGTTGAAATATTATCGAAAGAGCAAAATTTCTAACCGCCAGAAGTACAAATGTTGAAATAGGGATCGTTCAGAATCTAGAAAAACTGTATTGGAAAAAATTGAAGAAAAATTAAAGAAAGACTTTGAAGCAGTACTAGAAAAACTAGCTATAAATTTTATTTGTCACTATTTTAGTATTCGAATTATTAGAATTCGAAGTTCTTGCCATTCTACATCTTGATATCTTTCGAAATTTTTCCCCACATCACATTCTTCGGCAAACGAACTAGCCAAATCATGTTTCATTTTATTATTTTTAATCTTCATTCAGTTTTTTACGAGATTCGCTCGCCCTGTATAATACCGTAATCAAATTATTGTATAGTCTACGTTTTCAACCAAAGTCATTATCCGATACGCCGAAGCGAATGAGCCAGGAAAATTCTTGGAATTTATATATGTGTACATACGCTTTGATAATGTTTGATCGCATACCTACACAGTGAATGGCAGTCCGCGCTATCGTCTCACCTTATTATCCCTTACCTGGAAGTGACTATCTTTGAGTAAGCTTGGAACGTAATCACAGGCCGGGCTAAGTTACTCGGTTAATTAATGGTTGGGCAACGCGTTGCGTTTGTACCTCAGGGAAATTATGCCTACCCAAGTGTCATTTCGGGGCTCGAAATGTCCAGGTGCGCAAAAACCATGGGGATCTTCGGATTTAATAATCAATGGCTTCGTGTTTCAAGTTCTTTGAACGGAAGTGAGAGAAAAATTCACAAAATTTGGAGTAATTCGAATTATTGAGTATTAAGTTTTTTTTTTTTTTCTCTCCCTTCTTCGGAGCGCAGGGACGTGGAATCGTTTTATTTTACTTTATTTTTTTTTCTTTATCTTCTGAATGTTCGGAGTTATACTAGATGGGAAAACGATTTTTGTCCCATATTCCCGACGTCATTTTAGGGTGCGAGTTATTTGCCATAAAATTCCTCAGGAATTGGTAGTGACTCCCTTTGACGCGTTTATGGGGGGGTGATTTGAATTTTAGATTTTTAGAGTTCATATATTAGTAATTTTTGACAAATGATCGTTTCGTTTCTTCGATGAAGTTCGGATAGTCTCTAGGTATACTCTTCTTTCTTCGAGTTTATATATCTCCAAGCACGTATAGCCCTGCCTAGGCATGTAGGTCCGTACGCGTGGAGAAAGTCTACCCGTGAGGGTAGTTTGATTTATGGCTCGTATTTCACACAGACGTAGTCGCTTATCTTCAAAGAAAATCTGGAAATCACTCTTTTGTTAAAATTAGAAAAAAGAAGAAGAAGAAGAAGAAGAGAAAAAGAACAAGAAAAAGAAAAAGAATAACCCGGAAAAGTTTTCACTTTGTCGTTAGAAAAACTCATATATTTTTCGTCAGGACGTATTCGAAAAGTTCGTAATAATGATTTGTAAAGTATCTCATCGTGCGGCTGCAGGGGTGTCACCTTCTTTGGCACCTCGAGAAAAATCCGTATCTAAATTTATAAACAGGCAGATCAATTCACTCTCTCGAGTGGAAAGAGAAAGAGACAGAGAAAGAAATATACCCGGTCATGGAGAGCAATAAATGTTTTACAAGAGCGTAACTTGCACCGCTGCTGATGTATTATTTAAGTGGGAAAAAAGAACCTTAATAATAATGCCCAAAAGTTATGTAAATTGAAAATTGCTCCTTTACCGGTTTCCCGGACTTTGTTCGAATAACGCTTTACCGAAACGGGAACAAGATAAAACAATTAGGAACGGCGTCCCTCACGGGCGCATTTTCACCCCCAGAGGATCCCACCGACGAACGACAAGCGGGGGACGAAGTAGAGGACGAAGACACGGTACCCTCGAGGTATGCGAACCACCCCAAACCCCAGGATGAAGGAGAGAAAAAAAATGAAAAAAATAAAATAAAACAAAAAAGGGGGAAAAAAACGAAAGGAGGTAGTGAAGAGGGAGTATATATTTCCCCCCCTCACCTTTACCGCTATACAGGA
Source organism: Ametastegia equiseti (assembly GCA_963989295.1). Taxonomy (NCBI): domain Eukaryota; kingdom Metazoa; phylum Arthropoda; class Insecta; order Hymenoptera; family Tenthredinidae; genus Ametastegia; species Ametastegia equiseti. The sequence continues at coordinate 11,888,609 of OZ022393.1, forward strand.
ACATTACGCGCACCCCTGGGTGAGGCAGCGGGGAGTGAATTTTATGGCTGGGTATAGTTTATGTGGGAAGGTATAAGGTCGTACTTTAGTTTAAAGAGATCCACGAACAGGTGGAATTGGATATATCGAACTCGGTATCGATTGGTTTTGATTCGATTCGATCCGTGTATCGATCGGATGAAGAAATATGGAAATATTTCACATTGGTGTAGTACGCGGGACGTCACTCTCTCTCTCTCTTCGCGTGGACGTTGGAATACCTAACCGTTTCATAAATTGAAATTTAAGACCTTTGTGCCAGGCGAATTGCATGAATAATTCAACGCAGCGCGTATTTCTTTCAGCGTTTTCGAATTAAACGTCTTTCACTAAAATTCAAGAACCCTCACGCGCGTTATCGGGTTAAACAACTTATTCCAGGAACAAGATATTAAATAACAGCAATTTTCTGAAAGGGAGGGGTGGGAAGTTTCTTTCGTTCCTATATACGTAATCGGAATATATTTTTCACATACGTATTATGTACATAATATATTTCTTCGGTCGAACGTATGAGACGAAGCCAAGTTGTATATTTTGCCTCAAAGGTAAAACTTAACTTAACCTGGGCCTTTCATCGAAGGCTCATTTATATTCACTTTCTGTTCCATTTTGTATTTACCTGAATCAAATTAGTATTTGAGCTTTGTAAATATCATAGACTGCTGATTGAACACTCGAATCTACTAGTTGCTGCCCGCAACAATTCCAATTTAACGTATTTAATTAATTTAGGATATATAGCTTCGGATTGCTGGAAGTGGGTAAAGTCTACCAAAGTTTGTTTCGTTCCATCAAAGTCAAAGCTAATCGTCTATGTACCTACCTCTGTAGAAATTATTCCGTAACTAATTTTCAATGGTAGAAATTTGGCTTGTCTTTTCCTCGCTAGTCGTAGATTTATAGAAATTTCGTTAAACGTCGTACTTCCGTAATATAACATCCAGGGGTAACGAAATATACCGTAAATTTTCATAAGAAGAGATTTTCTCTTCAAGTTAAGGTTTGGCTCGGTTCACGAAGGTAAATTTGTAAATATATGTAAACGGCGGAAGGTAGGAATGGTATGTACACACTCTGATTTTCTCCTGCGGAAATCAACGCCCTAGATTCAGGGCAGGATTGGTTGGTCAGAAATAAGACGTTCCCCTCATCCCCTAACTCGGTCCACGAACGATTTCTCACAAACCCCATTTCACCCTGCATCGATGCACCGCGGGATAACGTTGACGAGAGAAGAAGAAGAATCAAGAAGAATAAGAAAAAGAAGAAAAAACAAAAATGAAAAAAGAGGTACCTACTTTCGAGGATATGTGTATAGCGGATTGCGGAAGGGGGCAAGGGGAGGAGATCCTTGCAGGCGGAATGAAATGGAGAATAAGATCGAAGAGCGGATCTGTGAAGGAGTAAGGAGAATGATAAAATCGCGACAGGACAAGAGGTGCATTCATCATAATTCAGCCTGAATCGAGTCGCCATTTTTCTTTCATACCCAGTGGAGGAGGTAGGCAAGGCTATATCGGTGGCCCCGTGGTCCCTGAACGGAATAAAGAACGCCGGGTAGACTCGTGCCCGATCGCTATCAGCCACAAAAACATGTCCCTGCATAGCCCTGTACGTGCCTCAAGCCAACGGGGCAGCATTCGCGCAAACCACCAGGCCTCCGATCGTTCGGACATCGGCACGGAGGGATCGCGAAGAAGACCAACTTGCGGTCGGTATATACGACGGGATGTACGTCTACTTACGGCTTTTGACCAACGTCCAGCTCCAGCCTTTCCGAGACTTCCTACTATTGCTATTGCCTTTAAGTATTTCTAGAGACTCTTGGCTTGTGTGTTCCTCCGCATGTGAGTAAAAAGGTAGAAAGGTATTATATGTATAACGCCATAGGCAGAAAGACCCGTGTAACATAAAAGTTGCTATTTATTTATCAAATTACTTGGCAACTTCTAGCCGTTCGGGAATCGTTCGAAAACTCGTTAAAGACTGCAATTCAATTCAATTCAATACCATGCCATTCAATTTCATTCAATTCCATTCCATTGTTTGGATATACGAGTCTTGGGTGGTTCGGGTTTCTTGACCGAATGTTTCGTCTTGTTTCGGACCGCACGAGACATTCTGAATGAAGTCAGAGCAAACGAAGGATCGATTCTTTTTTGAACAGCACTAAAGTTGATTCATATTATTGACCATAGCGTGATTTTTATTTTATTATATCTTTTTTTTTTATTAATTTTTTCCTCATACGTATGATTACGTCTCTTCGAAGAGGACCTAGAGATCAAGTGCGATTAATAATAACGTGTATGCGAATTCCTTCGCGGAAGTAACGCCTTTCGTTCGTAAAGGCTGATTCATCGTCGGATGAGAGAACTGTATGGTGTTATCGGTACCCAGAGTTCCGGATAAACTTTGCGATAAGTCAGAGATTAAAGCTACGTCGTATGTTCCGTTCTCCTGTGACAAGTAGATATACAGGATGCAAGTCGTATTCGTGTTGCTGTAAGATAAACTTTCCACACAAATGCTATATGGGGGGACAAGAGCATCTCGGCACAGGTATATATGTATATGTACCCAATTCGTTCATTCGTTACATGCCGATAGTTATAATCGCGTATTCGAGTGCAGGACGAAGAAAGAAAGAAAATCGATGGAAAAACAAAAACAATGACTTTTTACAATCGAGAGAAATTTCGCCTGGAATGAACGCTGAGATGATTCAAGAGCTCAGTAATTAATTTTCAAATCGAGTCAGATCAATTGCACAATTAAGTTAAAACTCAATGAAAAAGTCTTCGAGATGAAAATATTAATCACGAAAATGACAGGATAAATACAGCCTGATGATAAGCGCGTAGAAACGTAATTACGGTATACGCGGAGTCTAATTGAGGTCAATGATATTGTTCGTTTGGATTTGGATTCTTATTGCTAAATGGGTGGGGTATATGTATTTCTTCATTGGAGTCAAAGGTTGAAGGCAAGAATGTCGGAGATGGGAATTGGACTTCCTTCTGTAGATGCGCTAACCGATGGTCTTATATTCTCTTGTGCTCACTAAAGTGAGTCTATATACGTGAAGGAGAAGCAGTGAGAAATTTTCGGAATTATTTTCACCATTTTTTACCAGACGGCATCCAATCAGCCTGTGACAATCCAAGATCTTTTTTTTTTCTCTTTTCTCTTTTTTCTTTTTTTTTTTACACCTTGTAGTTGTGTGTGACACTCGTGCCGTCTCTTCACTCGTTGATTACTTACACCCGAGACACCTGGCCTACACGATCTCTGATTGTCCCACGGGATTGTTTCTCGGAAACTGGAGGATCTTATTCTACCTCGTGTCCTGGGGGAGTCGGGAAGTTGGGGTGACGCGGGGGTGACATCGCGAAGTGGTGAGGTGTAAAGCAAAAACGAGAATCGGGGCTCAGAATAAAAAGTCGCAATAAGTCTCGGGCTGGCTGAAAGACCGCTGAATCGTAGAGGTGTAAGAACGTTATAGATTTACCATTAGCGCGTCACAGGTGGATGACTTTATTGAGTCGTCCGGAAAAAGAAAATATATAGAAATAAAAAAAACCAAAAAGATTCCCGAAAGAGAACCAAAGAAAAGAATCAACCGATGAAAATCTCGCTTCGCAGTACCTATACATAGGTACATAGCTGCTGTACTACAGCCTTTGCAATTATTATTTCGCAAATAATATAAAAAATCGATTGGAAGAACCGTTGAATCGAATTGGTAAAAGATTCAAATTGATAAAAATTTTGGGCAGGATTGAAGTTCCGAATTCCAAAAGTTCCGAAATTATTTACGATTTTGAATTTCTAGAAATGTCAGAGTTCAGAACTTGCAAGTTCCGAAAGGTCGAAGTACAGACGGCTCAAAGCTCTGAAAGTTCAAAACTCGGAAATTCGAAAAATCCAGAAATTTAAGAGAAGCGTATAATGACAAACCTGTGAAATAAAAATAAACGACGGATTTTTGGCCTTTGGATTCAGCTTTCGGAATTTTTAACCTACGGTGTTTTTCAATTCGGAGTTTTCCAAATTGGCTACGTAGACTTTCGGGGAAATAATCTCTCCAGAAACATGTCAGGTCGGTAGTAGAAAAATTTTGAATTGTAATCCTGTACCCGAAATTTTTGTAACCAATTTTCCCCCTCCATTTCGCGTTTCGAAATTCAACAAGAACCCCCATGTTCTATGTACTCGGAATATTTCGTATCGACTTTAATCAAATCGAAGGTACGATTATTCCGGAGCGACGGGGTGATTAACTCGCGTAATATATGCATAACTACAATTAATGTATTCCTTGCGGTTGTACACGAAGTCTGTCATTTAATACTGGTAAAGGAGGGTCTAATGAACTGCGACAGGTACTAATTTGTTTCAATAATTGATTCGGGAACGCAGGCGAACCCCAGACTTCCTCCGCTCGGTTCGTTCACCAAATCGGAATTCCACCAGCAGCACTGAATTTCGTTGGCAAATTTATTTCCCATAATGCACCTAAGCTCAGCATGGATCACATCAGTTTTTTTCTCTTTCTTTCTTCCTTTTTTCTTTTGTTTCTTTTTACTCCTCATACTTTACTCCCTTATACCCCTGAATGGCTCCTTCGTGCACCCTCTGCAGCTTCTTCTTTCATCCCTCATCTCTTTCTATCCCCCATCTTCTACTTCTTCTTCTTCTTCTGACGGCTATTAAATCTCCAGAGGTGGAAAAAGTTCTTCCGAATTCTATTTGTCTTGGTCCAGATTCATTCCCCCCCTCAGCTCTTGGTTCACTTTAACAGAGCACACGTTTCTGTAGCTAGTTTTTATCTCATATATCGCTGTCCGGGTACTTCCGGTACTTCCGGTCCTACAGACGACATACTTCGCTTTCGCTTTGCTGCCCGAACGCTAATCGGTCTAGACGCGCGACAAGTTCGCCAAACCCTTGGTCCGTTCCTGAGTGCACGGGATCCACACTCACCTCTTATATCCGGATGCGAAAAACTGACCTGCAGTAGAAAAAGCACCCGGAATAGCCAAGCGCACTACTTGCCTCGTGAAAATGGATCCGTGCACTTTTCCCTCTTTCTATACAGATAATGGTCTCTGGGGTCGGTAAATGATAATGGAAAGGACTTGTTTTTCGAACTTGACTATATATACTCGACTATCAGATAATGCGGTCAATCGGGGGATAAAGGTATCGAAATTTTTGCACTCGAGTAATATAGTTCGTTATTTTAGGCCATTTACTTGAGTTTTTAGTAGTCGATTTGAGTCATAGCTACTTTATGAGCTCGAAGTATTCAAATACAGCTGAGTCAAAAATCAATTCATAATGATTCTGATAATTGACTATCGTGTTATAGATAATTGCCAACGGAATGCGCACTGAGCAGTACCGACGTTGTATATGTATATTGTATGGTTCGAAGGGTTGACAGGCTCGACTCAATTAACGCTAATTAATCAATTCGGATACCCAGGCGTAGAATAATGATTGTTTGTCTGATTCGCTTGTTATGAGATACCGATCATCGAACTTGGTTTACAGATGCCAAACATCGAAAAGGCGGAGGAAAAAGTCTGAAGGAATGCACAGGGGTCTGAGAATTTAATAATTTCGAGGAATTTTATTGCTTCCAGGAATAATTCATTACAATCATTGCGTTGGTATGCTCGTCGGTTGTGTTCTCCCGTTTTTATATCACCTACTCAAGGCTCAAGCATGTTCTCTTTGAAATTCCCAAAATTCAGATAGTCACCATTTTGTAGAACAATTATCTCAAAAAAGTTAACAAATTCACACATTTAGTTTCGTATCGACGTCGATATCGTGTCAAACGTAGATTTTTCAGTTCTGATATATCCAAATTCCGAAAATTCATCATCGCTCGGATTTGGAAATTGTTGCATACTCATGAACAACCTAGTTCACTTGACACTCGGCCAATGCGTTAGATGAACGGTAAACAGTCAGATCAGCTAGATAAAACTGTCCATAAGTATGCATAGTGCTGTTCTGTGTCACGGAGAATAAACCGATGTTTAGAGCCAATACAATTCTGTGTGGAAATTTTGGAACGATTTATGGAAAAACGAATTGCCTCAATTATCGTGATGCTTCCCATTGAGGGATAACATTCGCCAAAATCGAGACGAAACAAACTTCGAGTAACGCTATTCGGTGGGAATATTAACTTATCAAAGATCGATTATGAACAAGGCTGAATCGTCTTTATCGAAAAATAATGCAACAATAATAATCAATTAGTCGATTCTAACGAAGGCGTTACACGTAAAAAAAAATAAATAAAAAAAAATAAAACGATTTGATTGCGCGAATCAGCACGGGAAGCTAATTAGTCCCGGCTGACCAATCAGCCGAAAAATTTTAGGCGAGCGTCGTCGTCCGGCGTCCCTGGGTTTCGCGTCGCATCATCCCCGTAACAAGTCACGGCGTGGAAATTAGTTTGAAGCGACGCCATGCGTCCCGAAAGTGGGTAAACGCCAGTTGCCCATGTCACGGCCAGTTAAACGAAAAATACCGCAGCTCATATAATTCAGGTTGCGTTTGTCGCAGAAACTCTGAAAAATTCCTGAGCAAACTTGTGCCAAAATTTTGAGGAGGTGGTTTTAGAACGAAGACTAGTCTCCCATCTGGGTGATATCCTCATCCGTGAATCTGCACGGAATTAGCCGTGATTTCCATGGGTATTTCTCACTGACATTTGATTCGAAAGTTGTTCAATCTTTTATATCGTAAGAAGAGCGAAGTCAAGTCTGCGTGCTGGTTATCGTTCTACAAGGACTGGATTCCCTCGTGAAACGAACGGCTATATCACTTGAATAATCGGGTATACGTAAAGTTGCTCAGTTTACACGCCGATGGGCGATGCCTCGTTGGGAAAGTTAACTACATACACGTATATCGATTGATCTCGATCAAATAAATAAGAGCTTAAGAGATATAGAGTCGTGTTCGTGATTAGCCGCTGGGGAATGTGATTACATTTTTTTTATTTAACATCGGATCTTTTTGCAATTATTGGCGAGTGGAAATTCGCGTTATAATTTCCCGGTATGACATAGAAATTCGGGCACAGTTGGATATGCGATCGATCACAATTTATTACTAATTGGTAATTACTGGCTGGCATCAATGTCGTCACTCGTCACGCGGTTGCTGCCCATTTGATAATAACAAGCGTGTTCATTTGGGGCGAATAAAATTGAAATCGGATTTCGAAAATCCCTCGTTTCTGGAAACAAAAAAAAAACAAAATTCAGAAGAAAAGACGTTCGTCTGCAGGTTTTTCATTCACAGTCCAGGTCAGTTTCCACATTTTTCTTCCTTTTTCAAGGCGAAAAATGTCGACGAATTTTTTCGTGGGGTATTTCGCGTGTACGAGAAAACTATAATCTACGATCCTATTGTTCTCATCCAGATGTCTAGGCAAATCTGTAAAGCTTACCGAGGGACGCTGACGAAAAATCCGCAAGCTCCGACTCCCCAAATACAAAATAAAAAAGAGAAATTTTTTCGTTCGAAAGCATTTCAAACCTTTCAAATGAAATCGTCTCGTAAGCCGGAAGATATATATTCTGGGTTACCTGAGCGACTGTATTAATGTATCCCTGCTGCATTTATAGCAGTGCGAATATACACGTACATAGACTATCTTTATACGCCCAGAATTTACCGAGAAGTAACTCCGTGCGCCAGGCCGATGCTGAGTGCAATATCGGGAGCATGAGAAAAATATGGCTCTCGATGCACAATCAAAGCTTTCCAATACATTCCACGTCCAGGTAGAATTTCTGAAGAGTATTGGAAAAATTTTCCTCTGTGCAGATTCTGCTGCGCTAGTCCATTCAGGACGAGGTGAGATATGTTCAGTCGTTAAACATATATATCTTTTTTTCCGTGTTTCATTTTCGGAAAATATTTTCGTCTATTGAACTGATTTTTCATACATTTTTTTCTCTCTCTCTCTCACACATAATTCTCCTTTTTTGAAGAAGGGAGATCCTACATAATGTTCCCTCGGGGTTCATCTATGATGTGAAAATTTTATATTTTGTAATCTGTCAAAATCAAGTATATGCCTAAGTATCCAAAATATGACAAAAAGACTGCAATTAATATTCGACCCCAGTTATAGGTCGTCAGTAATAATGTGACGTTACGTATGTAGTACATGGTAATTCAATAAGAAAGTTTGCTCCCGGGCCCCGCTCACTTCTCAAATTTACTGTAGGTAGGTATGTACGTAGCTCTATTAGTTTATATTTTCATAGTCCACGCCCCGGCAAGTAATTATTATTTACTTACAGTATACCGATACCAGGGGATAGAGATTTGCCCTAGGGAAAGCGTAAAATACATAGAGAGACGGTATCGGCAGCTCGTTTTACATAGTTAAAGCTGTTATTATATCCAACTGAGAAATCTATGGTAATCAAAGTGTACTTTTTTTTTCTTTTTATTTCTTTTATTCTTATGACGGAAGACAGAGACTACCAGGGCAGGACGTTCGATCGAATCTTCGAGTCGTAAGTTCTTGGATTTCATTCAATTTTCCAAGATTAAAATTCGCGTGAAATTTAATATTCACTTTGGAGCGTTGAATCGATAACTCGATTAGCCTCCGACGGGTGGTGCCTGCAGGAACCCCCAACGCACGTAATATTCTCGAGCACTCTCGACTAGATAATATCGCCTGTGAGGCCAAAGTTAAGGTAGTCACTGTATCGCAGTAGCAAGCAACCAACCAAGCACCAGGTATATATATCGGGAGCCAACCCAACCCACCTCAACCCAACCCAACCTGAACCTTCTATGCTCGGCATTAATTAACGAGGTTAGCGCATATCAATTAGAGCAAAGTGGCGCTACTTTTCATAGCTTTGTAGTTGAACACACGCGTATAGTGTCGATGTCATATACGACTTGCCGGCGGAAACCGCATCTTTCGCATTAGCTTTTGCCCTTGTAAACCTTTCATCAATGTTTGCCGATCTGTCGTTTCACGTCTCACTCAAATACAATACAAACAAAACTATACAGGCTTCCGTCTCATCGTCGCGTCATATGACTCCGTCGTCTTTGCACTACTTTGTTGACTCGTTTAGCTCGAGGGCAAAAAACGATATCGAAAGAATTGATTTCTGGCTGCCCATATATATACGACGAGTGAAAGAATTTCTCCGATTTACTTTTTTTTCCTTTCCAAACGAACCTCTGAAACCTTTCCTGTTTTTTTTTATCTCTCTCTTTTTTTTTTACTCTTGATATGTAGGAAACGTTGGAGGAAAGGTTAGCATGGGGGGGGGGGGGGGGAATCTCCGCGTCGTAGGCGATTCGCGGTCGAACCTTCTGCCGGGCGATATTGTATTCTTATCGGCATATTTGTAAGCCACTTGGGAAAACAATTTCCTATGGAAAATATGCGGGGGATCGGAAATATCCGCGAGAGATGGAGGATTATACGAATCGGGTAATCTAAAACCGGCAGGGAAAAACGTTATCCCCCCCCCCCCCCCCCCCCCCCCCCCCCGCCCCCCTGGCTAGGCGGTTGTGTGGTAGGCCGCGAAAATCTCCTTCCTTATTCCGAAAACAGTTCTTCGAGAATTCTGAGATGGGGTTATACTAGCAACGCTGCGGTTCAATTCAGCTAAAAAAAAAAGAGAAAAAATAAAAGATAAAGTCGAGCTGAGGAGGTACGGAGGGAGGGGGGCGAAAAGCCAAAGGGGATGAAAAAGAAAATTGAAGATTTTTGCGAAAACCCCTTAAGTTTGCTTTGGAACTTGAGATGTTTGAAGAACATGTGTGTCGTAATGGGGTATAGGAGATGGATTTTCGGAAATGGTTGTTCACAATTCTCATACATGTTTTTTTTTTCTTCTTCTTTTTCTTTTTAGTTGGTTTTTCAACGTTTTTTCAAGTGTTAAAATTAAGGAGGGAACGTTAACCACTCGCGTCGCATGTTGGCTGTAATTTGAGACAACTAATTATATGTCCTGTGTCAGGGCTAAGTACGCGAGTAACTCCCGAAATAGCCACGTACTTTTGTTACTCTTTTACATGATACGACGGGCCCCGGCTGCAAAGGCCGCAACTAATCGTCAAATATTAACCTCTCTCTGAAAATTCGCTCGAATTTCACTCAGAACGCTTTTACCTAATTCGAAGGCGGGGGGAGTGCGGTGATCGGAAGTGAATATTGGAGGAAAGTAAAGGTTCTTCGATTATCGATGACGTGGTTAATTCAATGCTTGAAGAAACAGCTCAGCTTGCCCTGCCAGCATAAACTATATATATATATATATGTATACCCACCGTCATTTAACGAAGCTAACTAAACCGGTAACTCCCGCCAAACTGTTCAACTATGACGTTGGTAGAAGCGTTTTCTGGTTCGCTTCGCGAACGAAGATTAAAAATCAATAGGTCGCCGGTGTAGCACCCTTACGTGGTGCACCGAAGCATGTCGGTATTTTCTCTGAACTTGCGGGCAAAGTCCATCCATCTCAAGTTACTCGTCGGTTTCTACTCTCTCGCTCTTTTGCGGTTTTTCACTTTTTTTTTTTTGCCGTAACGGGGTTGCCGTTGGTTTCACAGTCAGGGGTACATTTCTCAGATATATATTAGGTTTCCCTGCACTGTGGTTTTCAACCCCTGTATATACCGATCGAATGATCGACCAACGACGACTCGCCCCAAGGGAAATCAGACAATCAACAAGCTTCCTTGGTACTCGGTTTAGTTACCGTTCGTCGAATTTTTTCTCAATATTACCATAAGTTTGATATTTCATATCTAGACAGTTTGTGAAAAGATTGTAAAATTATGCAATGATTTTGCCTTCTAATAATCGTGATGCGATATTCATTTGTTTCAGGTAATGCGGTTTCTCTGCTTCCGGTTCATGTTCTTCAAGTGATTCTTAACTATCACGTGATTGTTTAATCCGTCAAGAGAACAATCGATTTAAAAGCTTGTAAAACACCTGGCAGGCAGCAGTGTGTTACCCTTGAATTGCATGGTTCCCCGTTATACAGAAGAGAAAAGCGGTGAATTTGAAGAGAATAAGTATACCCTGGAGCTAGTAATTCGTGGGAAATAGATGACCTTTCTTGATCGATCCCTGGAGACAAGTTTCCATCCTCAGGAACCGTACCCCCGCGGGGTACGCTAGCTCGTCAGTAGCATCCAGCATCAAGATAAGGGCGTTGAAGCTCTGGAAAGATGAACGGGGTCAGGCTAGCTCGCTAGTAGTGGAGCAGACCTGTACCGTTCCTGTCCACGCGAGACCTCGAAGTAGGCCTCCTGGGCTAAAGGGGGGCCCTAAATACGCCGGCCCTGAGGGTCCTTCGCAGGACAAGGTAGTCTGCTGGATAACGCCAGCGGATACTCAAGAAGAAGAGGGTGAGGCGAAGAAACGCCTCAAGTGTATCTCGAAACTTTCCTCCGGCAAGGCGGTGGACTCTGCAGATTCTATAGCCGAGGGCGTCGTCGAGGTTTCGAACGACAACCCCGAGGTGGAAGAAGGTCGAAGATCGGTTCGTACCTCAAGTTCTGTACCGAAGAAAACTTCAAGGAGACGCCGGGCTGTTACTACTTTACACGAATGTGCTGCAGACGGGCCTGTTCCTCTTGGGACTAGAAACTCGGGAAACTCTTCTTCGATCTGTAGAAGGATCGTCGAGCAGCCAGTAGCTGAGTTCCCACTTTCAGCCAATCAAATTGTAACGAACATTAGCCAGGATCGTGTTGTTAATCTACGAACTCGTTCGAATTCCGATTCCGTTGGTCAAACTCCCGTAGATACTGCGATAAACAGAAACCAGTTGGCACAGCAAAGGACGAACCGAATCCATACCAGAATCACATTGAATCATCAGCAGGTGGAAATTGCCTATCCTCCGATTACGACGGAAGTCAATATTCTCTCAAAGCGAAAGGACAAGTTTGAAAAAATCCTAGAAGGATCAAATCGTACCGTAAAAAGTATCAACAAAAAAATATTGGCAATGGCGCGCGTCATGACACCGTCATGGTCTCTACGTCTATTGGGAGTGAGCTGTGGATCCGTGGTATGTGCTTGGGGACTATTGTTGATATTTTCCACCCTTGGTGGTGCCTCGCACGACACCGGTGTCGGGAATTTTGGAATTAGAAATCTCGGTAGTCAAATGGAGGACGCGGAAGGTGCTCGGTGCCCATGGGCATGCAACTGCGGAGGACAGGAGCTGGACTGCTCTCATCGCGCGCTAACCCAGGTTCCAGGAGATCTGGCTGTTCCTCTTCTCGCCGAAAAATTGTAAGTGTTTTTTAATTCTTAATTATCTTTCGTTATTTGACCATCTGCAATTCATTCTACTCTCATTGTCAGCCAATATGAGTTTAAAGAAGATGTGGAACGTGCCGCGAATCAATATCACGGTTAGAAAATTGGCCAGAAAGAGAAGTTCGTAATCTTTTTTTTTTTCTATCCCCCGACTTATATCACCCGGACAAATCTACCTCGGGCACGTCAAGTCGACTTAACCTAACGCAAGGGCATAATCCATGGGATAGAAACGTTTCTATATACCTAACGATGAGAGCCACTGGCTGTATGTATGTACCTGTTCGGTTTATCCTCCCTGGGTCTGATCGGGAGATAACGACTTACAACACTAACAGCTAGATGGTCAGCCACACCATATTCCATTCCGATACCCAGCTAAATCTAAATTGTAATAGGTGCCGGGCGTGGATAGTCAATATCGTATACATACGAATATTGCCTATAGATCTGTGTACACGTACACGTTTTTAAGAGTCGGTTGAATGTATACGGTAGATGAATGGATACATTCTAACGATGTGGTAGAGTATCGATATCGATACACGGGAATAGGAATTCTTATAGGTATACCTTACTATGCAGCTCGCCACTCGAATCTTCAACAAATTACACCTGTGATGACCCCGGCACATGCACCTTGGAACGTTCAACGAATTATGGTGTAGTATTGCCTACGGTGGTTACCCTCCTACGCGGATGAGTCGATATACCGTCGGTCTAAGTTTCTTGGCCTCCTCGTGTTCCATTATTCCGTAAGGACGTCGGTCCAATAAAATTTCAGATTTATGAGCAATTGCCCTCCGGTGATATGGCCGACGTGAGAAGTCCTCGTAAATGCTGATTGGAATTAATTATTAAAATTGTACCTTTTAATACGCTATATGGTACGTTAAATATTGAATTATATATAGGTTAATTCTTGACCTCGTCGATCACACCTTGTCGACCATCAATCGAACGGGAATAACTGCAGGGAAATAATTTAGTCCGTGGACCATAAGGTATCGAGATTCTTATAAGCTATAAATATATTATATAGCTACCTTTACTTGGATGGGAATTATCCACGTAAGAATTCCGTCTGTTTGCTCGACTAACGACCCACCGAAACCCCCTGGTATACACCCTTCTTGAGAATTAGGACCCTTATAACCATTTGCATAATAAGGAACTCTGGCTAGTATAAATATTAATAATCTTGTTTAATAAGGCATTAAGTATTAATAATAGGCGGCATACGATGGCGCATATTTAAGACGGGTTCGACACGGTATATACTGTAGCCTGTATATAGCAGCCAAAGTTTGGTAGCAGAGAGCTCATCTGGTGAGCCAGTTCCACCTTTTGGTATACGGGAAACAACTTGGAGAGAGGCTTACCGGCGGCTCATCCCTTCGCTATGCTAATGTATTTCATGGATTTAATTATTCATTCGTTCGTTCATTCTCTCCTTTGCTGTTAGCATATTAATCGTATGCTAATCAGATGGGTTAATAGCCCGTCTTTACACTATGAATTTATTAAGACGCGATCGGGTATTGATTATTTGTTGTAACCTTCACTTGATTCTCACCACCATTCATCTCGAATCTCTTATTCTTATTTTTCATTCTTTCAGTTTCTCTCTTTGCCATACCTTCCCACCATGAACTTTCTCTCTTTTTCTATATTGAACAATATCGAATGGGCTTTAGGTAGGTAACCTTACTCCGGTTGTGGTTAATAAATTGTTACCCAAGGCATGAATTTCGATTTTCTACCATGATAATTACCCGGGCTTCGTATCGGCCGACTAATCTCTCCTATTTCGAGATAAATCTTGTTGGGAGATGGATGAATTTACCGGGTTCTAGTATGGCTGGAAATTAGCCGGTTCATCAACGTTGCGATCAAGTAACCGAAATTTATTGAGCAACGATTGAAGGCAAAACTACCCTTATTATTGTCGATTCCAAAAAGAAAAGCTAGAAATATTTTTACGACTTTGTACGAAGACTCTGAAGTCTGTTTGTTTGCATACGTTTGCCTCAAGATGTTGCAGTGATGTTATTTTCCAGTTAAATTCCTGAGATGTAACCAAACGCCAACTAGATCTTTCAATGTATGTACAATTGATGGGGAGGCTGCTGAGGATGTTGAACCTAACCGTCAGAAAAATTCTCCAACTCCCTATTTACAAATCATTGAAAGGCAGTTAACAGTCAAGCGTGATATTAGTGCCTGAGTATAATCAAGGGCAGAAATTCATGTGAGTAAATTCATATGTGAGAACCCGTGTATCGTCGTATGCAAAGAGTGTTAGGTCGAAATTACACGCAGACGTATTTTAACGCGATTTCGAAAGCAATGCCGACACAGCGGGAACTGCATTGCTCCGTTTGATATTTATGTCTTTTGCCGGAGGCTGGTTAATTGATCGAACGGATATTTTATATACAGAAATCTTTCATCTTGCTGTACGTTATTATACAGGGCTTAGACCGACCGTGATGCCTCTGGTGATGCAGGAATTTTCCCCTACGGTATTTCGAAAGACAACATTTTCCATCGAGATTCTTAAGCTCTGCGTGAAAAGATTGTTTAATAAAACTTACGTCTTCGTCGAGTCATGCCTAATACTCCTTGCTCCCGAATAACAGTCGGCTAATATAAATTTATAATTTATGACTGTCTATGACGTTATCGCGTTTGTGTGTATAAAAAAAGACCGAAAAGCTGCGGTTCCTAATAAGAAAATTAATGATTTCTACTTGGAAGAAAGAAGAAAAAAAGCCGTTGGGTCAACACAGAAAATTATCCCGTAAAGGGTAGTCGGGTTTTTTTTTTTTTTTTTTTTTTCACGTCATTCAAAATGACTGGTACCATTTTTTCCGCACTAAACTCTTAGCTCTGTAGGATCCTGTTGATCCCTGGGCGTGGCAGGACTCGGACATAACGAAAGCTAGAAGGAGGGTAGCTTTTGGAATTAATTTTCTGCAGGTAGATTTCTTCGTTTCGAATTTCCTTTTTTCGTTCAGGCATGGCAAGTTCGTAGCCCATGCCGTTGCGCCTCTGTATATGGACCAACTTACGAGCTTCGAAGAAGCTCTCGAACGTGATCGAGAGCTGGTGAAACCCTCTACGCAATACCGATTTTCTTTCTGTATAATGAACCCTTAAGCCTCCCAGGGCTACGCTACAACGGAATGCTAAACAAGCGCTTATGCTCGAACACGTTTTTGGGTATCGAGAGGTGTGAGAAAATTGCTTTGAGCTCACTCTCGCAGGTGGTGGAAGTTCCTGGGGTCGAAGTTCGTTTCAAGGAACTCTCCGTTCTTCTCTCTCTCTCTCTCTCTCTCTCTCTCTGAGAAAAATAATCCTTATTCTACATGGGCTAAACCACCCATGCGTAGCTACCCCGATCTCTCTCCGGGATATCGTGTTATGGAAGTCTGTGCAGCTAGTGAGGTGAATTATACATGCATTGTTAAGATTTTCGCCAAAGATTATATAAATTGCCTATAAATTCTTATTACCCGCATGACTTTATGGCTCGCTTATATAATTATGGGAAAATCTTGCCACATTGGCTATAGCTATAAAATACTTGGCTCATCGATTTTATTCATTCTACAAGGATATCGACAGCGGCTAGATTTTAACGAAGAAATTTTCTTATCTCACATCTGATTCTCATCGAAACTCCTGGGAGGTCCGAACATTGAAACTTACTTCGCGATAATACGACGAGATTGAGAGCTCGATGCTTTTTTGGCTTTTTTTTTAAATGAAATTCTCAGAATTCTTGAAATTTTGGACTTTATCAATTATTCCCAGAAATTCGAATACGTCTTTTACATTATTCCGAAGTAGATTCTACTATTCTCGTATTTTAGACAAAAAAAATTGGACCCTGAACGATACAGAAGTCATTCGGTGAAGTGAAAAAGAGGCTAAGCCGGATCACCGCTGATTTTCTATTGAACGTAGTCGAGTTCTCCGCGTATGACTTTTAGGATTGGTACAGAAGTTAAGCCCACTACAGAAATCATGCATGAAAAGATTTAGAATTTTCAATGGATTAGTCAGTCGACTCGAGAAAGATTTCGAATGCCTGTCAAACGAACGAAAATTACGGAAAACGTTCTAGAATTAGTAGATTTTACCAGCCGTTTGAACAGAATGTCACAGCGGGGGCACATTGTGCAAAATTTTACAGCACTGCTCAAAGTATGCGTAATGTAAACGTTAATGGTTTCTCTTCTGTTTCTCTCCGGGTGTTGTTTTTTTTTTTTTTTTTTTCAGTTTTTTCGTTATTTTTTGTTCTCTCCTTTTTACCTCTCTCCTCTGTTTTATACACAAAAATCTTCGCGGTCAAAGCACTCAAGAGAATTATGTTGGCGCGTGTGAGACAAGAGATCGCCGCACGAGCCGCCGGTGCGGTGCGGTGCGGTGCGGTGCTACCCTCAAAAAGTGCGGTAAACATGGAAATGGTATTCCATGGCCATTTGTTTGCTGAGGGTGGTAGCCCCGGACATCAGAGGGCCTCCGCGACCACGACCTGATATACAGAAAAGTTTCCACCCTGAGATATGCGCCCCTTTGCGAAGGCCGGACTGAAGAGAAAAGACAAAAACCTTTTTCACCCGTTTCTTTTTTTTTTTTTTTTTTTTTTTTCTTTACCCCTCTTCCTTTCCATCCCAAATATTTTACCCACATTACGACCTGAGGAAGGTAGCTACATGCATTTGCTCATAGTCTTCAATCTATTCAACCTTGCCACAGATTTTATTTTATTTTCTTTAGTTTTCCTTTTGCCAGCGAGAGAGGAATTTGATTTTTTAATATGATGTGGTATTCTCCCACACTCGGATATTATTATAGCAAATATCTTGCTCGAGCTCGGAAGTATCGTTTAGAAAATACATCCTGTAACAACCACGAGTCCAGTAACCAGTATCCGAGAATGAACCGTTGGCAGACGTGCCCCACCAGAAACTAAACCAGTTTCTTAGCACCGGTGTTATTGTTCAGCTCACGAACTCACGGGCTTTGGAATGAGGAGCTAAGGAGGCAGCGAGATCAACGGTGGGCAATGGGTGGTCAGCGCGAGGGACGCTTTGGAAAAATAAAGTATATATACAAAATAAGAAATGAAAATGAAGTAAAAAGCCAAATAAATACAGCCAGGATATGTTTATCTGTATCTACCTACATTTGAACGTACGAAGTACAGGCCTGGCTTCAAAATCACGGTATGATCGGAAACAGACGCATTTTTGGATTACGTTGGCTTCTGGCGTGACGGTTTCGTCTTATTATAACGTTCAAACGGAACGTTAGGTGACGATTAAGGTCTTGGCTGAACATGATCCATGGAGGTAAATCGATGGAATCAACCGTAAGAATACCACCGTCAAACTGTTGTGGGAGATCGTAGCAATACACGAATTTGACAGTCGAGCGTGTAATCTCTGGTGTATTGTACTTCGCCATTGGATACCTCGTGGCTTTAAGCCCTGAACCTTTGCATTGAGAGGTGTTGGACGTTCTGGACCCACCAAAGGCACTAGAAGTGCGCATTAGGCGATGACTGGTACCTTTTAAATATACGCACCGTCATCTTTAGGGTCCTGGGGGTCCCCTGCAGGCTCACGAAGGATGTTGTGTTGTGCTGGGTCCTTCTTGCCTCTACCTACCATCAACGGCGTACACATACCCCGTGCGGTGGTCCACGGATCTTACCATTTGATAGAGACGAATCTCTTCTGAACGTGACTCTGGATTTTGCCAGGATTCGTCTCGAGGGCAGTGCGACTAACGTTGAGTGATAGAAATCAAGGAAAATTGGGTGAGGAATGAAGAAAGGAGGTAAGGAAGTGTGAAGAAGAGATTTGGACAAAAGAAATCCCATCGAGCAGCGTCACACTTTTTGTCGAGGACACACGCGAGTCTTCCTTCACGGTGACATCAATGTCCAAAGAACGAGAAAAAGAAAAAAAAAAACTTGATTTTCTCGAATGTTCATTAAGGGTCACATGGGCGTGACGTTATATATCCTTAGCCATCACAGCTCGAAATCCTACGTCAAATTTTTCCTTGAAAATCTCAAAGATCTGATTATTCGAGTTAATTGAAAATCTCAGAAGTTTCCAAGCGCCGCATGCCTAGCTGCCGCTTGAACAGCGCGATTAAGGTTGAACCTTTTCATTCGCCGTTGGTGGAAGTCGCCGCAAACGTAGTTGGTACCAAAATGGAAGGAAGGGGATAAGTCGGTGAATATTTGAAAGGAGGGAAGTTAAACGGAATCACTCGCGAGTTTGCAGATGTAATTAAGCCTGCTCGTGACACGCTCAAAGGTTGCCTCTACGAAACGTCTTTGCGAGTTCTTCGGAAACCTACAACCAGCTCTGAGTCTTGAAATATCGTGTTGAAAATTTACCTCAATATCAAAACACTTTGTGCTCAACGAGGGCCTTTTCTAATAACGTAGCCCTCAAGTACTGATCGTGATTTTACCCACTGAAGAGAGAGAGACAAGAAAGAAAAAAGAGAGAGAGAGAGAGATGCGGAGTGATTAAACGTACAAACATTTATTTCTCGCAAAGCAATTTGTCGCGTTAATTAGGCGCGTAACGACACCCTGTCACGCACTAAGATACGCGTGGGTCCAACTAACACCACCACTATGAATCCCGTAGTTAGTCTGTAAAACCACCACGAACACCGTGCACGGGGTTTCTCATCAACGTGATACGAGTACCCTGGGTATAGGGCCAGCAAGGGCTCGTTACCTCATCATTACGCGTTCTTACGCACAATTAACGAGGAAGCAAATAAATAAAGAGTCGTAGTTCGTCAGGGTCGCGTTGTCGGATGCTGCGTTGATACGGATTCGAAGAAAAAAAAAGAAAGAAAAATAAAAAAGTATAATGGAAAGAAACAAAAAAAAAGAAAAGAAAAAAAAACCAATTGCAACCTGAGTTTTACAGTCAGACGACCCCACAGCGCGCATTCTATCACTTAAGGCTATTAATTTCGTATGCATTCCACGTGACCTAAAAGGTTCCACCGTTCTCCGGTTGGTTTGGATTTATGTGCTTAACGGCTGACGGGCATATATCACCGGCTCACGTTATGGGTTCATTTAAGCACGCTTCGCGCTTACCGCCATACGCGTAACGCGACGAAACGCAACAAGGATGCAAGAAGAGGGCATGACGCGGTGTTCTATGGTGTCTGATTACGCGGATCAGCCAGTCCCGTAGCACCTGGGTCCAGCCACCCCGATGATCATCGTCATCGCATCCTTCAAGGAAATCTGACCCTTTGTTGAATACCTCATCGCGATATCCTTCTTACTTCGTATATTTCATACACACTGATTAGTTACAGTTAACGCGGAATTTCATCCGCCCCGTAACCGTTTCCATAAGCTCTCACTCAAGGTACTCGTAAATAAATTTTACTCCACAAACTACCTGGTGATGAGCCTCGTGCCCCGTAACAAATACGATTCCAATCGAACTATAGGATCAGAGGCAATTATTAGGAAGGGTGCATCGAATCTAATGACATCTTGAAAAGAGATAGATGGATAGGAAAGTCGATAGAAATTCAGGTATGTAAATTTATTTTTACACGTATAGATTTTGCCGATCAAAATATTAGCACGCTATAGAGCTTTGGCAAATGTCTCCGTCACATCAAATCGTGTAATTGCCAAGCCCTCATTTCATTAGGGATGTAGAGGTGGAGAGGTCGTCGGGCGCTGCTCGACGTGTAACATTTTTATAATTAGTTTGCGAGCACCTCCAGTAGCCCAGGAGTGAAAACGAGAGACGAGGCAAACGAAATAAAAAGAGAGAATAGAAAAGAGAATTACGATGTACGTGATACGCAGTTCTAATTGCCGGTGGCGTGCTAGGAGTGATTATTTTTTAATTGTCGACCTAAAAAGTGTTACGCTGTGGCAATTCTTACGATAATTCAGCCAGGCTGTTCTTCTCATTTCAAGAATTACTGCCCGAAGGGCGAATTTCAAATTTCACAGAAATCCCAATTTGATTAATTCGAATAACAATAGAACGCCTGGGTATCAACCGAGTAACTTCGCCTGATGATAAAAAGATTTTGGTTAGAAATGTGAAAAGTGTTCTCCATGTATCACACCAAAGATCCCAAGATTTTTGAACTCCGATTTTTCATCGTGTAGAAGTAGCGAAAGGCTGATTTGCCGTAGGAGTCAACCTAATCTGCTGGAGGCTGATCCGGGTAAAATGAAGCTTAGAATTTTGGAATAGAATTATCCTTGAAACAGGTGAAAACAAGCGGGCGGATCGCAATCTTCGATAACTTTGTGCCGGATTTCCCAAAGGGCTGAAGGGTAATTTGGCTCCGCTCTTAATCCAGCTAACAAGGAAAAGTGAAATTCCAACGGGAGAACAGACACCAGGAGCCGTGGCGCGGCGCAGCGTAGCACTCTGGAATCTAAAACAGTGACGAATTGCTCAGGGAAAAAAAAATAAAAAACAAACTCCTCACGAAAAAAGCAACCGCCCTTCGATTGGTTGCTACCTCGAGCCCAGGTGCAGGCAACCATTTCGAAGTCAGAAACTACTGGTAGCAAGTTACAGACCATCTTTCCATCTGAACAGACTCGCATCATTCAACTTTGTCACGTCCCAGTGTAACCAGAGACGTTATCCGCAGCAAAGATCCGATACATACCGAAGAGGTAAATTTTGGTTCCACATTAGACGGGCAAACTTATGGAACGTACGTATATATACGTATGTACGTAAGTACGTCGACGAAGATTCGTTACGTTGAACGCTAATGAGTCGTCGGCGGCTTTGACCCCTTGGCCAAGGTATATGTACGTATACGTAGGTATATACTGTATAAAGGTATGAATGTTAGTTGCAGTACATATTCAGCTGTAGGGACGTCGTCGGGTGACTGCGTGTAAAATTGTCCGTGGTCGGGGAATCCCCTTGTGTGGGTGACAGTAATAATTAATTTCTAAGGCGCTTTGATGTCCCTGTCACCCAAGCCTTTGACCCGAGGAAAACACGCTCGAGAAATTGGTGTCCAATTATTTTATTTCCATCATTTGACGGCAGTTTGAAAGACCGAGAAGTTGCTTGACGATATACCTACTCTCAGACACCCAAAGACACGGGAAATGAGTTAGCCGCATTTGAAGTTGGCACTTTCCGTCATATCTATAAAGGAGATTTTTTTTGTCTCTCGTTTTCGTAATTCATGCCATACCTTCATGATTATATACGGTGTTGAATTATCGGTGATCATTTCTCCTCAGTAGTAGCTCCGAATGACCGAACATCCTTTCATTTCTCTTAAAATCTAAAACTTCGGCATAAAGTGCGGAATACAATCCGGTCATGTATCGAGTGCGTGGAATTGGGATAAGTTTCATTTTGAGGGCAAGTCATTTGAAAATAGATGTATAAAATAAATGTTTGATCCTGAAAAATTGACCGTATGCTCTATGAAAATTTTTATAATGCAATTTCCGACACTAAATTTGCGACCGTAATATCTGCCAAGCAATCCGGATCGTAGATAAGTCGAGTCGGACCGTCACCCGGTGCCTAAGTTCGCGTAGAGGGTGTTTTTTCAATGAGACGATTATAATGATGGGGAACGAACTTTGGTGAAGAATAGAAAATTGATTTTGGACTATGTTCAATTTAATGTTGCAAACTGCATCTGGTAATAAAAACTGTCCAGTCGCCTATTAAATGCAGTCCGACCAGAAAACCCTAATCTATCGAGACTATAGAAGATCATTACCATTGGACTCATTATAATTTGATAAAAAATTCATAGAAGCATTCAAAAAGGAATTTAAACGGAAGTATAATTCTCGAAGGTAAACTCTCATCAAATCAACATTTACACGAGGTCGTCGACGGGGGACCATAAGGGTGGGTGAAATTCCTCGCACGCGCGACCGTTTTCCTCCGCTTGAACGAATTGTGTACAGAGTGCGTGCGCGTGATGTGTTCTACGCGGCACCTCTTCCACCTTAAAGTTGTGCATATATGTATAGCTGTAGGTATAATCCATGAATATTGTGACACGATGCGTTAAATCTTGAGCTCGAATCGCAGTATATGATCTGCTGCACTTGTCGCGAAGATTAAAGCGAAAGTTTTACAGTTTACATTAAGGTTGCTGGGTTATTAGAACTGGCTCAGTACATAGACCTGGTCCTCGTGGCTCACCGATGTTAACGACGTCGTTACAGCATCCAAGACATTCCAGGTTCCACGTGTCTGACAGTAGCTTTCATGGAAACTGACTCTAGACAATTTACCACCTGAAACTCATCATATAGGAGTCTGTTCAAAATTCCATTACACGTGAACAATTTCCGTCACCTCGAAATCGCGAATCCCAATTTCTCAATGACTATCCAACCGATACGAATGAATCCACTTGGAATGAATTCAGTTTTTTGGCAGAAAGTGGCAAAGTATTTCACTTCATCGTAAAAACTGATAGGATTCCGGAAAAACTCGCATTTTCTTTGTTAACTAGGTTAGGTTGAAAGTAATCTTTGCCATAATATCATCCCAACTCGCAGGATATCGTCTTAGGGAAAATCTGAACCGTGGACATTCAAGTCTCTGCTAAATCGAGTCTTCGGTTTCAGCGAACCACGCGTGGGGTCTGCAGTCGAATAGTTAAAGTCTAAGCACGCTACGGCTACGGGGACGAGGACAACGAGGATGACGTACAAAGTTCCTTGTTATTCCATTTACGCTCTTGGAGTGCCATTCTCTGTCTAGTCTTCCTTTCTCTTTCTTTCTTTTTTTCTTTCTTTTTTTCTTTTGCCAGCTATTCTCTACCGAAGCGACAACCGTCTTTAGTTCAACGTCGCATCTTGTTAGCGCGAACGTAAACGTAAACGTTCGCCGTAAACCAACCAAGTCGCTTCTCTGCACTTCGGGGTCCGCCATCCGACAGCACTTCCTGGAATCGTGGCTATGCAGTTAAGGTAGACGAAAGTCCTCGTCTAGGATGTTTACTACGACAAGAATGCGCGGGTCTTCGTTAAAACTTAATTGAAATTTTCCCAAAAATCAAGTCGAAAGTACCTACTGTTCACCGATAAGAGTTTTACTCCATTGAAAAGATCGCGCTGTTGAAATGAAAGTTTCGGATTCAATGGTTCGATTGTCAATTCCACTTACCTTCACTCAAAACCCTTATACTCCGTATGTTGGAATTACTGAACGGTTTTTCTCTCATCTCATTAGCCATGGTTTTCAGAATGAACAGTTCTATATTCGTCACATAGCTACCGATATTGCAAGTCACGTTCTTTGATCCTCTCCAGCAACTAGAGCTTTGCCACAGGCTATCCGGATTTGCGATTCATCGCACGATTCGTCAACACCAGTAAAGTGTAGATACGCAACGCCACGCATTATCCAATATATCGTGGTGACTGACGCCGAGCACTTGCTTGCTACTCCATTCTATACATCCGAAGGTCCAGCGAGGAAACGTCCTCGATTAGCAATTTGTGTCTTCCTGTGTCAAAGTGGGCCACTAATAATCTTGGCTTCGGTCTGGGCGGCCTGGACAAACATACCGACAGCTCAATCTCGTTAAAAGTGACGTTAAGCGGTGCTGAGGCTTGAAGAAAATTGCTCTACATCGTCGAGAATCCTTGAATTTTTTCTAATTTGTACCTACGCTTTTTCTCATTTTCATTACCACTTTTCTATCCTCTATGTTCGTCAACACGGACGACTTAGTTCCGCTAGCTAGTAATCGGTAAGTATACCTGAAGTAGAATTTTTCAACCTTAGAAAGACGCTTGTAGTCGGTGCACTACTTCCGGAGATAAAAGTGGAGAGAGAAGTCTCTTGGTTATTGCCGTCGTAGGAAGATAACTCAGTATAAGAGTTGGAATAAAGCTAGAAATACGGAGCTTACATCGATGTCCACCAAGTGAATGTCCATCTTTGTATATCTATATATCGTTTAGTGCTTCGCGAGGAACGGCTGACCTGACACTTTCCTACGGCTGGCGTTGAGGAGTCATAATAGCGATCGGAGATATTGGACGTCAGTGAGAGTAACGAGAATTTAATAAAAAATTTCAGAAATCTATATCTATCAAAAAAAAGGAAGCTCACAAGATCCGGAAGATTGTCTATATATACCGCGAAAAAGATCCGGGGTTTCGTCCTTTCTTATTTCCTCATAACATTCGGTGTCGCTCCTTATCCTATAGCAGTTCGTGAGCTCCGAGGATTTTTCGGATCGCTTTTCAAGATATACGAGAAAGCTTTGGCACGGAGATTGCAAGAAAAGGTCAAGGTCAAAGTGTGAAGGTCTCGCGATATCGATCCGAATGAAATTCCCATCATTTTATGCAGCATTTTCACACACATATATACATAAATGTATGAAAATATTCTCACAAACACACGTACCTTTTGAACGGTGATATTTATCCAAATATCCAAGTCCCAGGAATGACTGACGGACAAAAATGCCACCAATTGAAAAAAGAAGAAGAAATCTGACATGCAGGGTCCAGATCCGATGAAGAATTTAGTCGGGTTCGCGTCCCTTAAGCTGCCTCTTTGGACAGTTTAGGTCCTTTCAAGGTTCAAGCGCTCTCGATACCGACACACACGCACACATGGAATACTGACGCACAAAGACAGGGCTGCCTTGTGGCAGGGTACACACAATCAGCCCGCAGTGATTGAGGCTTTGAGGGTAGCAGTCTGGCTCTGGACTCCTTGCTTGCTTGCCTTGCCTTGCTAGTGCCTCGCACTCGTTCGACTCTCACGCTTTTCAGGGACGCAGGAATTCTCGATCGAGTCGAAGGGAAGGAAACCTTTCGAAGCCTTTCGAAGCCTTTGTAAACCTTTGTCATCGGGTCTGTCGGATTGCGTTCCTTTTCCATTCGCATATACATATACCTATCTGCCTGCGTCGTTTCACCCCTTTTACATACTGGGCGGTATACATCACAGTATAATACTACCAAGAACGAAATTTCACGTCAGCAAATACCCATTCGCGTGATCCTGCCAGATGATCATAGAATAGTTCGACAATCTTTTAACATGAATGAGATGAAATACGGACAACAACTTATATTCTTATTCTCGGTACCTTGGCATGAGAAATTCAACTACTGAGATTTCAATTATAAGTGAAATCACATCGGTTCAAATACGGTGAAAAAAATGTTTCTACATGTTTTGCTCGAGCGGTAGATCATCTTGAAAAGTCTGTGAGACCACTTCCTGTCTCTCAGACCAGCGTTTGAAGTCTCAGACTCTGAGCCACAAGAGGCAACCAAGAGTCTTGATGTAGAATTTGTTACTCCATCCCTCTTTCTCTCTGCGGTTCTATTTCGCTCCTTGTTTCCCCCTATTTCTCTCTCTCTACTTCTCTTTCTCTTGCGTTCTTTCTATTATTCCTCCCAGCTACGTCTCCCCCTGCTCCAATTACGAGAAGGAATGCTCATTTGGACCGCGGCAGGGGACCGGTAATGGCCAGCGTCCACTTCAAACTATTATCAACCGTCTGCCCACTGGACCACTCTGAATTTTTAATCTAACCTCCAGGTGACTAACCTACCACGACTCTTTGTCCTTATAGTATCTCAAAGCAAAACCCCAACTATACTTTGATGAAAAAATTCACTAACAGATTCTGCGAGCACATATTACGATGAAAACCACTCCAAAAACAGTGAAGTGGAACGATAATTATTTGATCACACTGTCCGAAAACTACGCACATTTCTTTTTGCATCATGAACATGTGCATTTAGAATGTGTCGGTCTCGTTAGGTTTTTGACAAGATTTCATCTAAATGGCGAAATAATGATCCTTTGACTACCTTTGGTAGCCTTGAATTTCTTGAATCAGATGTGCTACACTTGCACCGGAAGTAGTATCCTCTGGAGAAGGAATAAGTTGATTCCGAATGTGTTGGAATATGTATGTACTAGATGAGAAGAGAAATTGATGGATGCATAATCTCGTATAAAATTGGAGTACCATTAACTCTCTGCTCTCAATAAAAGACCCCGTAAGGGAAGTATCTCTTCCTTCAAACCATATGCCGAAGTAGGTAGAAGTGGAGTGTAGAAAAGAGGTTGAAGATGGCAAAGAAGAGACACGGTCGACTGCTTCAGCATGGTATAGGTACCCGTGTGATCCTCTCCTTGGAGGTAGTTTCGGATGGTATATACACCATACCTTCGTATGGAGGGATCCAGGGGGCCTTGGGGAAAATAAACGCAGGCTCTAGAAGTTAATGGCAGCGCGGGGCGCGCGAGAAAGGTCGTCTTAGCCTTACGGTATGGCCAGGGTATACCCGGGGTTTCCAGTGCCTCCTGGTGCGCCTTGACGCCCTGGTTCGGCATCGGTGAATACGTGTATATATCGCCTCGCGAGGTGTACTACACCGTGAACAAAGCACTTGGCAAGAGGCGTTCAAGGAGAGCCCTACGCGAACTGGTTTCCAATACTATAAGGAAGGTCAAAGGTCTGAAAGGTAAGTGTGAACTACTCGTTGAAATGGTAACCTGGAGACACCCGTTTTTCCGTCCAAAATCAGCCTGATAAAACCTCGAAAATGAGGAAAATAAGGATCCATGGGATGTAGCTGGTATCGAGCATGGCTCTGAAGGGACTACCAGCCCAAGACATGGACGGTGCTGGAATGTCGAGTATAAATGTTAAGATATTAGTCAACTGGGAGGCGAGTAGTGGCGAGGGAAAGGAAAGTAGCTGTTAGATGGATGAGCACCGTGCACGCTATACGCTAATAGAAACCTAATGTCTATAACTAATGTCTCTTATATACCCAGTCCTTTCGCCTTTATCTTGGCTCCGCCGCCACATACAACTTCTGAAACACGCGGCTCCTTCTTACAAATGGAAAGAAGGCGCTAAAGGTAATTATTCCAACTTATCGACCAGGTATCGTGTCAATACCCGATACCAGACTAATTTTATTCTCCCGTTACCCGCTACACCGTTGGGGGGTAGGCCAAGGGGGTTGAATATTTATTTCGTTACTATATTCGTTACAAGAAACGGTTCTCTTATGCGGTTTATCTTCTGATTTTTTTTTTTTTTAAGATTTAGGAGTTTTTCTCTATCCTTCAGAGTTCGAAACGACTTCATTTCCGGTCCGATGACCAGCCAATGATTAACATGAGATTCGGACTTCTCTCGTCGTTCGAATACGAAAGATAAGATTAATTATATCATGAAACGTACAAGCAGTCTGTATACAAACCTAATCACAAACTATCGTACCGGGTATACATCAACGAGGCAAAAACCTATATCGTATCTGCTTCATTCTCCCAGCCAAATGGCGCAAAACAACTCGCCTAATGCATTCTGGCGTAAAAAATTTCATACTATATACTTGATGCCGAGGTGAATTTGCCGTTACTAGAAACTCATCAGCGATTATACCGATTCGAGGCTTTCCATTTTTCATACGGTAGACAACATTAGCGGAATTCTTTGATTGCTTTTCTACAATCTCGATTGCACTATTCGCCAAATGAATAGCAACTTTAGCCTCATAATTAGATGATTGCATGTATTTCTGAGAACTTACTCACATTTTCAATGAATGGCAATCTTATTGTCTAACTTACACACGAGATTGAACTTCATAACATTACCACAACAAAACGTTGGGAATATTGATCAAAGTTCTCTAATTTGGGACTTGAGTATTTTGAATGAACAGCAAAATTCGCTGCATGATTATCTGAATGATTGGAAAAGTATGTAGCTGCATCCTGCATATCCACAAATTTCTATCAATCTAATTGTAAGCCCGGAAATAGGGAAACCTATCGAGAATATTCTGTTGCGTGTGGTATACGAACTTCGACGGTATATTAATACAAATGGGATGCAAACTGTACCGAAGAGGTATACCATAGCTGCGGCACCAAAAATTTCGTTCGACAGGGTAGTGACTGGTTTATTTATGAAGGTGACCCAAGGGAAAAGAAAAAAATTTGTTGAAATAAATAAATTAGAATATTTTAAAGAGCGGAATACCCGATGTTTTCGAATTAAATAGAAATCGTGGGCACGTTCGACTGCACATACTACTTCTTTGACCGTTGTAAATACGTGCCGTATCCATAATTCTCAGTATATGTCTCGTTTTTGTCATGTTTCAATACACATATACATTATATACTTGTATACAAAGTTGTACATGTGAGCACGTGTGCCCTGCACATGCGGAGGGTATTCTTTGATACACATTAGGGGAGGTTCTCGGCAAGCAGGTAGCTAGACAGACCGAAAGACAGAAAGACAGACAGACAGACAGACCCTCCATATATTATCCATAGGCATGCCGTGGACGGTGTACCGGGTGGTTTAAAAACTATGTATTTCCAAGGTGTAAAATGAATATCAGGTAGTTACAGGACCAGAATAAAATCCTGGTAAGAATCGTGCTCCTTGAATCCTCTTTGTAGCAAGAACGTGTTCAAAAAATTAATGTTTCCACGTGGCGCAAGCTCTTAGGCAAATAGCTACGTCGTAAATGGCTCGCCATTCGCATCGTACTTTTATATTCCCGTCACGGAATGTGTCTCTCGTATTCACAGCTATATATAAGAACATTTGCGCGAGAAACTTCTGTGGCCTTTTATTATTCTTCACTCTCTTTGCGATGCATGGATTCCACGAGTAACTATCCTGGAACACGTGTATATAGTACATACCTACCTATGCGTGGGGAGGAAAAGTTAAAGTTGGATGAGATTTTTCCATATGTGAACTATATATTGTTTGCCTCGAATTATTTGGACACCCGTTAGATATCGCGTTCCCAGTAGCAGGAGGGGGGGAAATCCCAGAGAACCTCCTGGCTGACAAGGGTGAGCATAACGCGGTATAACCGTTTGGAACAGTCAAATATTTGTGCCTTGCCTTTGGCGTATCCGAATGTTACAATGGTGCTTTTGGAGTTCAAACGCAAAGTCTAGAGGGCTTGGCGCGGTACCAGCAGTAAACGGGTGAATTTACCCTTAGATTTTCACTAAGGTGAAGTTTCTCGGTTAAGAAAGCTCAAAGCAACCCCTAAATTTCATGATAAAATTCAGCAATCTTACCAGGTGGCATAAAGCAGCTGGCATTCGAGCATACCGACGGAATCAGAGCGGGACGAAATTTTCGATTTATATAATACGTATACGTCTGTATGACGTAAAAACCTTTAAGTTTATTACCTACCACTGCAACCAGCATCAAGTTGATCGTTCGGAAGTTGTATATACAGAGTTCGGTTTGAATTGCCCTGGCTTAAAACGTACGTAAGCTGATTTACCTTCTTACAATTCCGCGAACAATAAATTCATCCCCCCCAGTTGTATACAGCGGTGAAAATTTCAACTCGAAACTCTCTAAGGGTTCAGGGCGTCGCGACGCTCTGGTTACGGTAGCAAAGTAGAACAGTAAGAGGAGGTAACCGCGGGGGCGGAAAATCCGCTTGTGGACCGTTATAAACAAATTAAAGTCCTTTCTTGCGCAACTACTTTTGTATTTCAACGTCTTCGGTATAAGAGTCGGAGTATTGCAGACCCGAAGTTTACTCTGTAGTAACAAAACCAAAAGCCGAATTTTAACCATTGTCTACGTAGGACTACCTCAGACGACTTCAGGTTTTCTTCGACAAAAGTTCCGCTTCTGTATTTTCTCGCGCAATTCTCCTGCGACTGAATTCTTGCTAATTTGTTAGCGACTCGGTACTGTACCCATCCTACCTCCGATTTCTCTGCATCTCTTTGAAGCCGAGAATCCAACGAAGTAACTAAGATGGCTGAAAGGTAATCAGAGTTGTTTCTTTGACTAATAATTACCCGTCTTTGCCAGGTGCTGCAGCTTTGAATGACAAACCTAAGAACAACAGTTGCATCAATCGGAAGGTTCTCGTTAACCGGGTGCCTCTATATCTACTAGAATTAGTTTACTCCTCTGTGCAGTTCTCCATGTGAGTTTACTCAGTCCGTAGGTTTCAGGTTTCTTCGTCTTTACCCACTTTTTCTTGCCATCATACTCAATTATCTCAATGGTCCGAACGGACTCGATTAACTGAGAAGCAGTATTCTGGAAAATCGGTAAGAACCGGCTCAATGAAATCTTCTTTTTTCCGATCAAATGGGTCAGATCAGAGCTTACCGTTGCTTTGAAAGAGCTCAATGACTGCGGAACCAGTGAACCAGTTGAACCATAATACCAGATTTGTCGAAGCTACTATTGCAGTGGTCCAGTTGTCAGTGACAAAGATTCGATAAACCATTTGCTTCGACTGGTTTGGAGTAGAAGGCTGTAGGGGTAGAAAAGCTACCAAGTCCATAAATACCGAAGTATATATACGGGCTTCGAGAACGCCCGGTTCTTGCCGTAAAAAGAGGGCCGAACGACCGTCAAAATTAATCCAATGGCACAGCTGTTCTAACTCATAGAAACAATATCAGGCCATTACACCCCTTTCCACGAAACAGTTTCGCTCCATCGCTTCGTATAGGTTGATTCGTTCGCAGTACCTACCTACGTCCGTTCGTTGGTAATTATTTCACCCTAAACGGGGGGGATGACTGGATGGTGAAGGTGGTTTACCAACACCCTTAATTGTGGAGAAACATCTGCGAAAACCAAAGGCACATTGCAAGGGACGATAAAACTCTCTGTTATAGTGTTTCTATATGGACAGAGAAAAGGCCGAAACGCAACGAAACTGGACAGTTTCTGTTCCTAATTGGAAGCTTAGAGGGGATTTATCTCATGGTATTATTTTCTTTTCGGTATCTCGCTCTCTGCAGATTTCATGGTCTGTCAAGGTTTCCTATATACCCCTGGATCTTCGTCAAAAATAAATCACATTTCTGCCCTTAATCGAATTTTCACTATTTATTGTATTTCTGATGCTCATAATAGTTTCTTCCTATCGCTCTATTTCTTCGCTCCACACTTCTTTTGATTTTTAGCGTCATTATTATTATTTTATTTTTTTTTTATCTTGTATGGGGACCGGGCGAAAGACCATCGCGCGTGAGAGCTGAAAAAAAAAAAAAAAAAAAAAAATGTAATCGTGACGTCGCGATCACGATTACGATTATGGCCCACGATTATGATCACAATTACAATTACAATACGCGGCAAATTGCAGTAGTGACAAAATCACTGGAAGTAATGACTCCAAATTACAGAGGAGTGTCCTAACCACGTAGCACGGTAATTACTGCTTCGTAGAGATATACTCGTATAATACAGATGTATACCCACGTGGAAGCATAGAAGCATCGCATATATACCTATCTTGGGATGATATTTTATTTTCAACACTAGGCGGTGACGCTTCTCCAACTTTCATCAACGTAGGTACTAAGAAGATATGTATCGAAGTCATTTCCGCTGTGAAATATGTTCATTCCTCCAGATTTCAGCACCTGGAAAATCACAAAGTGAAGATATTCGAATGTATCTGACAAATTTTTTGTAGAAAAAATTGATGGAACCATCGTACGAAGAAATGTCATTGAACTTGGGCATTTTTTATTTTTTATTTTTTTCTCAAGTAACTTAATGCGCTGAAGTGCTGAGGACTTGCAGCAGAATGAAGTAACTCCTGAAGCATGTATTATGGAAATTTTGCACGGTTGTATAATGCGAAATTTACCGCATCCCGTCAATACGTCGACTTATTCGCATAAAATTGGCAACCTTACGGCGAAAGAAAGCTGGGATGACATTTTCACGGGACTCTTTTCTCCCTTATACCTTTAGCTTCTTTCTGGTAAAGCGTTTTTCATTGCAGTTTTTCAAACTTTTTTTTCACATCCACGTGTATACTCGGTCGTTTTCACAGCGTGCGCTTGACGTACGAAGGTCTTCGAGGTATTTCGATCGTTCTTAACTCTTGCAGCAACGGGATGAAAGAACTGCAGGGCGATACATTATGTAGCAGAAGGAATTAATCAAATTGTAATCTTCTCTGACGTTGGCCATTTCTGGAGCTAATTTCTATACCGACTCACATCTCGGAGATCATCTCGAACTAATTGCGATGGAAAAATGGGGTAGGCGTAGCGGATCGAGTTAGGGATGGATGCTTAAGGTTTAAAGGCCGTTTGTTTCACAGCGAAGATCTTATGACACGTTGGCCCCTCCCTAACGTTGTACTCGACCACATTTCGTCCAGACTGCCCTTTCTCGTTCCCATTCTCGATATCTTTTTGTATATCCCACATTCTACCACTCGGGTGGCTCGTTTCAAGGGCCTATCGTTCTTCAATCTCTGTGATTAATCTATACCCGGTTTTCCCGTATCTTATTCTCGATTGCTCTAGAGTCTAGAGGGTGTTGAAAATTTTTGCAAATTTCAGGGTCCGGTTTAATGTTTGCAATAGAAGGCGTTGCCTTGACCGGACGTTCGCTTGACCCTTTCCTAAGCAAACACGGTAGTTCAGATAGGCGTTTGACCCTTGAGGATCCCTCTTCGGGTGAATTTAACGTAAAATTGTTTTGGCTTGGGTTCGAGAACGGAAAACGGAAAACGGAAAACGGTAACAAACTCGTTAGCGAGACTAGCGATTGCTGGCCCATCCACCTAACCAACCCCCCTCGCCTCGTTTGATCGCTTGAGGCAATTGGACGAACCGGAAGCACGTTTTGGCGTAATTATATCGACACGACGACCCACGCTGATAATTCTTTTTATTCCCGATACCCACCCTTAAATTCTGTTTAACTTTCTTCCTATTAGGCTTATTTATCGCATACGGTTAAAGGGACCCCGCCTAAGGGTAGGTAGGTATTCCGAATCAGCTGCATTTGGACCTTTTTTTTTTTTTTTTCTTGCTTCAGACCCGTAAACTCCCCTTACCAGTTTCACCTTTCTATTAAAGTCACACATCTGTTGCGCTATACGGCGACGCATTAATCACGGGATGAATTCTGATACCTATCCTTTAGTGGCGCTTTATAGCGTTAATTCCTTGTTGAAAGGCATCTCTCCGCCCTTTGACGTTCGGTGCTGCTGTTTGGGGTCAGGATAAATCATCCCCGAAAAATTGCTATACAAAATTCGTTAGCCTGTATAGCCGTAGGGCTGGTCCTCGATTTTTGAGAATACGCAGGGTTTTCAAATCCTGACAACTTCGTTTACTGATTGAAAACATGACGATTTTGGACGGTGTTTCAACGGCTAGAAATCAAACCACAAATCCCTATGACGTACGAAAATAACGTAGAAATTTATCCAAGTAATTAAGACGCAATTAACACACACACACCTGTACCGGTATTCTGGTTATACTCCAATTACCAAGCCAAGTCGAAGCTGGTTGATTACTACCAAGAATTATTGCAGGAACGTGATTACCTCTCATACTCAAGCTGCATGGGCGCAACTCGTGCGCGAATTATTCTCGTTAGAGCTTGTCGACTCCAAAGGACTTCTTGTATAAAGCTTTGTGAAAAAAGCGCAACAAATGTGCTTGGTACACGTATGGAGTTATCTTCAAGTAAAATCGAGCGGAGAGAGTTGCTTCCCTCGGTCTTTTGCATATGCTGGAAATTCTTCTATCTGTCGATTCGAATGAAAAAATCGAAGAATCGGAGATCTTAATATACGTTGGGTATAGACGTACAGCAGGTGGTACTTTTGCTGGGAACTCGTGAAGGTTACTGCCTACACACGTGTGCGCGCGGGAGGCGTCGATATTATGCATATATTGTGTGGAGACTGGCTCGCGGAAAAGGGACGACGACGACGTCGCTAGGCGTCTCGACGACATGATAATTGGACGCCTCGTTACTCTGCGTTACTCTCTGCAGGGCTCTGAGCATCGCGTCGTTCTCCTGGAGCGTCATTTTTCAACATATATGTATACGCAGCGGACGTAATATGGAGTTGCGCGACGCCGAGCGACGCGACGTACGGGCGTCCCAGAGCTAGAGGGCACTTCATTAACAAGAAAATGTGGAAAAGCCCGGTGAAAACCACTACCTACCTAATGGGCGTATCTCATCCTTTTCCTCTACACTTCTCTTTACAGCTTTCGGAATGCGGCAAAGAGCGACTAGGTACTAACGTTTTCCCAACTTTCCCCTATGATCTCTGACATCTGCTCAGGCGAAAGGACCTCCGGAAATTCACCGATGCACGAGGATCTTATATTATTTTTTTTTTTCACTTTTTATCACGTTAGGGATTATAGACAAGTGTTCTTTTCGTGTCAGACACGAACTTATCCTCATTTCAACAAATTTTCACCTTCACACCATTTCTGGATTCCGCAAAACTTGATCTTATAGCTATAGACTTTCTTCAGTCTGTAGGTCCGAAGGAAGTAAGTGAGCTGGTTGTTCTGGCAAACGGCTGGAAAGACTAATTTCAAACTTCAGAGCATATCTTGCTTACTGATGATTCAGAATTGTAATTTTCTATTACGTTTGACGGAATGGCTAAGGCGAAGAAAGTTTCGACGTCTGAATCGGAAAAAAAAAATCAACTATTTTTGCTCGCCTAGATGGATTTAGTTCGATCTCGAAAAAAATCAACGATCATCAAAAGTTCAGGACCTTCGTGTATTCGACAAAATTTTTGTCTGTGACCGTCCATCTTGAAACTGGATATTTCTCCTTACCTGAAGACGATAGCCGTACTGCGAAAATCTCTTGAAAACATAGTTGAAATTTGATTTTTGGTTCATTTTTGATTTTCAAGTAAAGGATTCGTTCAATTATATATCGTTTGATTAGCTGAACGTGTTTCTTGAAGAGTTGCAATATAGTTTGTTGGGATGAAATTTCTGGCAAATGGTCTCGATGTAACCGCATCTCATGCGGCTGCACGAGTTCGGGAAGTACAAGTTCAACACGGTTTCTGCATTTCCTTGAACACAACTTGGAAGTTACGTGGCGCTGCCTTACAGTATTTAGACTCATCTTAACAAGCTCCCCTTCGGCACCAGTAATACCCCCGTATGCCAACACGCGATCCTGCCAGTTTGAGGGTGTTACCATTCCTCACCAAGGCCCGGGAACACCTAGTTAAACTAAATCGACGGGTGGAGTGGGGGCGTCGTGTCCGTTTCTATGTCTAATTGAGTGGGCGCGTGGGAGAGCTAGAGTGGGCGGACGTCCTATAGCGTCCCGACGCCCTGACGTTATATCCTCTATATTCACCGAAACACGGTATTCAAACCTTCCAAGAGGCTTTTGAATTGCCAAGTTTTCGATAATCCACCTCAATAACACACAATCCAAATCCATGTATTTCCGTATTATATACAGCCGCACGATGCTCGGTGAGAGTTGATTCCTTTGATTCTACAATTTCACGAAACATTTCTATGTCCCGAAACAAGTCAAAACTATTATTACACGCAATTTACCAAACGTCAAACAATTTTCTTCAACTGTTGTTATCCCTTCATTACCATTATATCCGAAAACTAACCATTTTATCCTTATTTCTGTTTCAGGTAAGTTCTGGTTCTGATACATACACTGAATTACTAACTACTAGCAACAAAATAATAGACAACAACTTGCTGTCCCAGAATGGTAAGTTTCTTTTCTGATTGTTTTTTTGTTTTTTTTTCTCATTGATATCTTCGGTGCCTCACCATTTTTTTATTGGTGCTTTGAATTCGACCACTATTTCGAGGTATATTCATAAAATAGTACGGGTTGCTTTCAACTGACATGCACGCTGTACTTTATTGTTCGTATGTGATGTTGACTCAGCATCATAATTTGGTACCGAGTTATCGTTCAGTGTGTATTGATCAGTGTGGTTGAGGGATAAAATATAACCAGGGTATATAGTAGATGTCAGGAGTTTCCATAAAACGACTCGCGTGTCCGAATCGGTTCATTTATTATTGAAGAATACTATATACCTACGCGTAGGCGAACCCCACGGTCTGTGATATAGAAAAACTGATGTTTGTCTCGTAAAACATTATCCTAGATATAATTCACGAGGACGTAAAATACTAGAGTTGTTGAAATGATTATGGGTGTTTCGGGGAAAAGTTCTGAGAACGCTTATAAATATGGATTGTGGATCGAAAAACTTGCGGAATAATTTTACTTGTAGGAGAGGGGATAAGAAAAAAAACCAACCAAAAAGCACGAGAAAAGTGAGAGAACAAAAATATATATATAGATATATATAAGGGGACGAAAACGAATGGGCGGTAGTTTTCTTTTGATTGTGATCGAGCACTGGGCATAGCTAACTAAGAATATAAGTAAGAATGACTCTTGGCGTGCGAGTGACATCAATAACGCGTCTGCAAGTTTTTGTCCTCGGCATCCGCACCCTCGAGCTTGCCATCTCCTCCCTTCGCATTCGCTTAACGAACCGCGAGGATTCGTGCTTCTTAAAAGAGAGACAGAGAGAGAGAGAGAGAGAGAGAGAGAGAGAGAGAGAGAGAGAGAGAGAGAGAGAGAGAAGTGAAGAATAAAAAATAGGAAAGAAGAAAAAAAAAAAAAACCACAACGGGAGAAAAATGTCTGCAGATATTGAGGTAGAAAAAAATTCTCCAATTTATATTCCCAGCTAGTTAAATTCAGCTGAGAATTTCTCAGTTTTACATCATGAACCTACCGTCCGCCGCGTTGCAACGCGCGGGGTGAAAATGCGACCGCATTTGATTACGGTAGGTATAGTATAGGCTACGCAGGTGACCCTTGGCTCGGTGTTATAACCGTAAAAAGTGAAAGAGAGAAAAACATGACTTTCGCATTTCCTCCCCTGCGAGTAATATAATATATTGCGCTCTTAATCCTGGAATTTATGCGCCCGGAATTAACACAGGGTGGCAGGCAGGGGCAGGGTGCGGCCAGCATGCAACAAGCGTCTGCTTACCTTAAGTAGCAATAGGTAAAAGTCAACCTGCGTCCGGGTCATGCGGTTTTCATGAAAAATTTCACCGCTTCATTATTTACACTTTATATCCTACCTACCTAAGAAAAATCAACGCGTTGCAGACAGTTTTATTCCGGATAATCCACAGGGTGCTTTTTTTCCTCCCTTGCGGATATCAGGGAACCCTTTTTAAGTGTTTTTTTTTTTTTTATCCGTCAGGTCGCCGTTGGAAAAATTAAATATAGTTCAAAACCAACTTGTTACTCCGACAATGTTCATTTCACGTAATTGTATCGAATTGGAGCGAGGGTGTGGCTAAATTCTTTTACCAAGTGTTCTGAATTGTAGCGGTTATATAGCGACGTTCAGTAATGAATTGATTTTGGATTGTGTTTAATTTTCCCAACCGCGACATACGGGTTCGTTTCAATATATTGTAGGGGAAGAAATCATCGGATTCTATACAGCAATAAAAATTTGAACGGTAGAAATATCAATTTATTCGTCAATCGTTGTTTTAATTAAAGCAATTATAATAAAAGACGCGGTAGGAATAACATTGCTGCTGCCGTAACCGCACTTTCCAATCACTGAGATTTACATTTTTAATTTCCGCTCCTCCGACCCCCGTTTCTTCTATCTTCTCCTGCAAAGCTTGGTGGACCCGGGGGTTCTTTTCCCTTGCCTTGGTAGCCTCCTCATCCACTTTTTTTTACGGCTCTTTCACTCTTACTTTTTAATTAACTCTATTTTCTCGCGTCTTATATATCGGAAGGGTGCCCTGCCTGCCTGCTTGCCTGCGTATACTAAGGAATTATGTGCCCGTTCGTATAGCTGAATTTTCTCTCCATACCTCTCGCTCTTCATTGTCAGACGATTTTCTTTGCTTCCTTTCGCTACCGAATCGCCCCCTTGAAACGTAGGTTCGGAAATTTTTCAATTACCAAAACTTGAATGAAATTTCAAAAAGATTTCACCAAATTGATTTTCTATCTCCACCTGCAACGTGAGATGATTGTAAATTGAGAAAGAGTTAATTATAGTTCAAAGTCGAACTACGATATGAGCAAAATTCTAAATTCATCATAGTCGATAAATTCTATACAGTGAAAGTTTCTGTCATGAACTTCCAAAACTGTATTAGAAGTTTTACGCATGTACAGGGGTAGTAAATTCGCTACACATTCACCGTGGAATCAATTTACAAATTCTCCGCAAACTCGCCGTACAATCCAGTCAAATTCATATACAATGTCGTATTTTGACCATAAAAATTCATAAAATGAAAAGTTTCATTGCAAATTGAGAAAAAAAAAACATGCTTGGCAGTTCACTTTGCTAAGTCGAATTTGTAATTTTGTGAGAATTTTAAACAGTAAATGTGTAGGTAATTCACAAACAAACAGTGACTTACGGTCTGGAACCTCGAGGGTTGTGTGGTGAATATTATATAAATAAATTTATACAGTGACAAACACGTGCAAACATGAAAATAAGTGTACATTGATAGTTCCGGCTCGTTTATCATTCGCTAGACCGCCGCCGGTTGGTAATGTTAAAATTTTTTCAATAAGCGGGACAGTCGATCAAACGAAAAGCCCAAACGAATAAAAAATTGAGGAAAACGGATGGACATCGGGGGTGGTTGGACGGGATTTTATTTAAAGGTAGTAGGAGTAACCGGGGGCAGCTGCGTCCGCTAGATTGAATATAAATACGCCTTGATAGACCGATCAATCAAAGTAAACCCACCCCATCCTACAAGTGGATTACAAGTTTTCTTTTAACGGTTGCCGGGCGGTTTCAACCGGTAGCTAAACAGTTCTTGGTAAAAATATCAACAAAAATTGAAAATTAAAAAATTTTCAAGTATACTGAATTTGCAACGGACCAAATCGCCGATCTGTAATGAACCCTTAGTTATATATCTACAAGGTACATTTCTATGTATACCATAAATACGAGCTGGATAAACTTTGTAAAGATCTTTACGCAGTACGCGTGTAAATATGAACGATTAGCGCACCATCCATCATCTCGATTGACGTCACGTTATACCACACAAACCAACTTCACCGCAACTCACGATACATGTATGCCTCCAAAAAGCGCCCGTATCGTTCTGCCCGAGTTAGCTGCGGTGTGAACTTTCTCGTTTGATATACCCGCCGTGACTTTTTACTCTTAGCTGTTGTTATTTTATTTTATTTTATTTTTTTCAATAGAAAATCGGTAACGGGGTTCGAATGCTTGTCAAAATACTAAACGCTAAATTGCCGAGGCCATTTTACCTGCAGGATCAAATCACCGTATGAAAGTTTTTTTGCTAGATTTTTGACAGCCCTTTTCGTTCAGCCTAAGGTAAAGTAATGAATGGAACCATATAGCTGTTTGGGATTGTTGAACTTTGGCGAGAATTAGACCCTCTTTGAGACTGTTTTCAAGTTTACTTAGAATCAGGGAGTTGCGAGGTAGATTCATGCTGAAATGGACCGTAAGTGACATCCGAATTTCCTTTATATCAACGGTTCGCAAGTTTCCTTTGCCCATAGGGCCAGTGGGTCATTCCAGTACATTAAATACCCGGGCCTACTTGGATGGAACCGTTTCCTTGCTTTAGCCTACGACGATCTACTCTTTGCCGGGACAGAATCTTATCAGATGCGGATCCCACGCGGTTCTGACCCCTCCAGCCTACGCGAAGTAAAGCCGACTGTGTTTTAGGGTAATGAGCCGCGTCTACCGAATATTACGGAAGCTAGAACACCCGGGCCAAATCCCACAAAGGATGATAAATTATTTTGGATATCTTGGCAACTTGAAAGTTTCACTGACGTAGACGAAGACGAAGACGAAGATGCATCAGTTTTGTCTTCTCGACTGCAGTCGAGCCCTTCATTATTTTATCTTTACTCATTTAAACAGCACGCACCCCACTGTGTATTCTTTCGTATATATAAATAAACTCGTCGGAAAAGATAATTAAAAGCTCTTGAAATTTTGCAAATTAATTGAACGTTGCTTTGGCAACGCATACAGGGAGCCTCCGATGTTTATAAATTATACGGGAATGAAATTTACCGCGTTAATTGCACGAAAAACCTTTCTGAGCAATCTATCTTCTAATTACAACATTAATCTCAACCGCACAGGGTGAAACTCTCTCTCTCTCACTCTGGATTCGCGTATAAGTGCCACTTTTCCGTGTTTCCAAGTCGTAAGGGTAGGTACGTCTACACGTTAGACCCTAAGTGTTCAGTTCGATGAGCGTGTGCCGTTCTGACTTCCACACCATTATAATATACTCTGCAGACTTTTACGTATACAGTACTTATGCCTGTGTCAAAGACTGACCATTACAATGTTATTGGGGGCCAGTCCTTTGGCGTGGTGAAGAGAAATGTACATGTGTGTAAGTTTCGTGTATACCAACACCGAAAGACCACCGCATTGATTTTTTTCCCTCTTGTTATATCTGCCCGAGGATCGCCGGCAATAAAAGTCTCAAGGAATCATGCGACACGCTATAGTCCCAATCTTAACCCCATCTTGGCTCCATATCGTCTTATACTGCAACCCGTAAAAGCCACGCGACAGTTCAAATCCATTTCTTACTTTTACCCCGCAAAGAATTTGGCACAACAGCACACGCGCCTTTTGGCAATTAGCAACGCGTGTCTATTCGAGGAGCAAGTCACGTTTTCTCACGATATTACACCCCCTTGTGGTACTCCGTGTATAATGGGCTCGAGAGACGTGGTCCAGGGAGAAACTAGGATCTTGGGGGGAAACTGACTGTTTCCGATCTCGCTCTATATATCCAATGAAGACTTTGTTCTTCTCGCCCAGGTATAGCCAGGCGTTATACCTTATACGTCGTAGAAAATTACTCGAAGGGTGCGAGACTGAGGGGGGGTGGGGGGTGGGGGTGGAAGGAAATGGGGTTCTAGGAGCGAAAGACGCCTGAGTATTAGAAGGGAGAAAGGGGGGAGGGAGGAAAACGAAAATGGAGAAACGAGAGGTTGGTTGGAAAGGGGCTGAAGAGCAGACTGAAGCACGTAGAGAGAAATATAAATGCGGATCATCAGTCAGCCCGTCAACGCCAAGCCAACCCTTGAATGTTGCTCGGAATCGACCAAATCAATTTGCGCCACCGCGGCACGCATAAAATTTCTGCGTTCTACTTGCCAATCAACCTTTTTCATACGAACAATCGAATCGACCCTGCCCATAGTCTCGGGGTCAGAACGAATTTCAATATCTAAGAAGAAAAAACCTTCCAATCGTTACTCAGCCCTTTTTTTTTTCTTTTCTCCATTTACCATTATAGTTGTCGCCTTTCTACCCTATACGTATATACTTATGCTGATAGAAAAATGTCTCCACTGGTCCTAGATAGAACCAGTGGAAGGTTTTTACGTCGAGGTGAAGAATATTATGAAGAATATTTTTACTTCTTTCGTGAAGTTTTTCAACTTTTTCTTCTTGATTTGATTGTAAGTTGAATTTGGAAAGAAATTGGTGAATTTTCAACAATCCAAAAGCAGATTCGGTCGCCTGGGTTCCTAAGAAATATTTCATCAACGAAGAGGGTAGGTATTGGTCTGATGAAATAAACCACTAAAAGTGTCGTAACTCGGAAAATATAAGAGACGATAGAGGGGGTTAGAAGGGAGGAAGAGGAGAATTCGCGGGGAGAATATCCAAGACGTAAGAAAAGTTTGGATCCCAGTAGAATTGCGATGACAGTTCGTTGGGGTCCAAGTATATATCAGACGGGTTCGCTTGATGAGTTTCCTTCGGTAATTTGTTGGGATCCTGAACCGAGTAGCAACAGCAACAGCGAAAGCAAAAGCAGGAAAGATCAACCCTTCTCTCACGGAAGATAAGAGCAATGGGAAATGCGTGACCCGTTATCATAACTTCTTCCGACTTTCTTGCAATAGAGCAAAAGGACGAGCCACCAGTTTCTGCTCTTAAATTACCTCGAGCATTATGCTGCTGAAGCAGTCATCATTTTATCGATTATTCTACTCGATTTAAGAAGCAGCAATGATTTCCCTGATACGAGTCATGAGATCTTTCATTGATCTTGGGATATCGTTTTACATAGGAAATCTGACTTTAGTTGATAATCATATCGACATAGGTTCGTGATTTTTTTCTATATGGCATTCTTTCTCCTCCGATTTTCACCACCGTTTTCCGAGATTCAAGGAAACGTATATATATATATATATATATATATATATGGGATTGAGGACGATGTAGACGTGCGCTTTGCTCCCTTCGGTGTTATCGGTCGGTGGGTAAATCCGGTCGCATAGCTTCGTGCAAACAGAGGCAAACATATTTCAATCAAAGTTTCCGCCTAATCCTAGTCGGTCAGGGAAAGCAGTATATAGATAGGTAGAAGCAGTGGGAAAAGCAGGAGCTAGAGGAAGGTGGGAGCTTAGCTGTTCCTTGCCCTCCTTTAGGCGACTACGACGACGACGACGACAAACACGCGGTGACCACCACCGTTAGAATCGAGGAGTTCTGCTAGATTGTGGTCACGGCTAACACCCCGATGTGTAGCGTCGCGACGCTTATACCTACTACGGATAGGAAAGTTTTCGAGGTGAGCGTTCTCCTCGATAAAAGCTCAAAGCTTGCGATAAGCCTGACCTGGCAAATCTCATCTTCGACGTCTTATCTTCATGCGGTTTTCCGTCACACTATATATATATTGATCTTAAGCTTGATCTTCAGGGCTTGCCTCAGGAGGGGTGAAAAACACGCTGGTTTTATTTCAACAAAAGATCATTGACTCTTCGTGTTAGTGAGATGTATATTCATAGAATTGAGAATACGCTTACACGGCCGAGGCGTTACACTTCAAAAATTATAATTATAAGTCATTCCTTGTTGTTCCATCGACGCATCCTGTCGCTGGATCCTACAGGATATATCACAATCAACGACACCGTGGTAAACAGTAATCCTATTACCCCCGCGCCGTGGCGCGAAGTGAATTCCACTTGCGATCATTGAAACTTACGGCCAGGATTATACCCTGATTTGTGAGCTATATGCTTCCTGTATCTTCACGATTATACTACTTACTTGTCAGCTTGCAGGATCTCTCGAGTAGTCAAATTCCAGAATGTAATTATAATGAATAATGCATTCAAACTGCAGTGCAAACGGATTTGCCCATTGCGATGTTATCGATTTTTTTGGCTCGAGTAAAGGTACCTAATTATCTACCCAGATCTACTTCATGGTTGGTTTCTTTCTTGCCTTTCAATGGACTATCCGCGCACTAATGCAATAGCAAGGAATGGAATTCGTGGTAAAAACCACCACGTATTTTTCGGTGAAAAATATACTTCTTCGCTCGAAAGCGTAATCCGGAGGGCTAGAAAATGGTAGAAAAAAATCAAATGAAAAGAAAAAAAAATCTGCTGCTTTTCAATCAGGAACTCG
Organism: Ametastegia equiseti; assembly: GCA_963989295.1. Lineage (NCBI taxonomy): Eukaryota > Metazoa > Arthropoda > Insecta > Hymenoptera > Tenthredinidae > Ametastegia > Ametastegia equiseti. The sequence continues at coordinate 11,932,408 of OZ022393.1, forward strand.
CGGTTGGTTGAGATTCGCGGTAAGGCTAGTCGTCGGGCTAGTGTTGCCAACGTATACCGAGCTACTCCTCGGCGTCGTCTCCAGGGGACATTTACCCCTAGCAACTTTAATTGTATCGATTCCTTTCCACTAAAAGCTTTCCAACGAGCTTTTGGCTCTAAGCCGTTGAAGTATATTTTTCCACGTGCTGTATACTTATTTTTCTGACATACGTGAATTTCGCCCTTTTGAAATATTTTCCACCAAGAATTGTGATAGCGTTTCGCAACGGGCTATTCAAATGGAAAACTTAAAATATTTCAAATGAAATTCAGCACTTTTAGGCATCTTGTTTCCGGGGGATAGAAAATAAGGTGGATTTATGTTAGGTATACGGAATTGCAATAATTTAACAGTAGCTGAAACAATCCAGCTTTGGGGATGCAGCAGTTGGTATATCTGGCAGTCACGTGGAATTCAATTGTTTTATTGCGTCTTCTAAGTTTCAAAAGTTCTTCTACCTACCTCCTATTTCCTCCTTGCCTGCAGAGTTTCTTTTTATACTTTTGTTTATATCAGAAAGAACAATATCCTGCCCGTCTCCGGCTCAGTCTGCAGGATCGGGGCGCGTCCCTGACGCCCTCGAGGCATTCCTGGTCGGTGGAAAGACGTCCCGAGGCAAAAAAAGGCGATAGGAAGTCACTAAATCAAATCTCTTCTACGTCTACTTCTTCGGAGACTTCGGAGGACTGGCGAACTGCAGGGACGCAGGAGACTTTCTCTTCATCTTCATCTTCTTCTTCCTCTTTTTTTTTTTTTTTCGTTCTTATATACACTCATCCTTACATTCTTTCACGACGATCTTTCTCTGACGTGACTTTTTTTTCCATTTCACGTCTGTTTTTCCTCGCATTTGAACAAATTACTACAGGCTGAAAGATGACCGAGGTGTCTTGGCATCTAAATCTTCCTTTCCAACGAGAGTCAATAACTTTCTCACGTTTTCTGACAGCCAGATCAAAAAAAAAAAAAAATAACGCAAATATATACTTCTATACGATGAGAAAAATGAGGGTTAGGAAATCAATGGGAAGCCATTGCTATACGCGATATCATATACTCAGTTTTGATCTGTTCAGAAAAATCTTGATCATTGCTGATCTTCTCTCAAAGAGATGAATCTCATGTGTATTCAAAAACTGATTAATCAGCAAATCCTTATCACGATACAACGTGATATAATTATAATTACTCCAATTTTCGAATCTCATCTCCTGGTTTTCTGAACAGTACAAACTATTTCAATTGCGGTAAAACATTCGTCAATAGAAAAGATTGAACCGAAATGACCCCCAGGGTAAGAGAAAAAATAGGAGAAAACAAAAAATTGAAAAAAGGGGGGAAAAAAAAAGAGGAAAAAACTTGAGAGAAAAATCGATGATAGAAAAAGACGGTGAATTCCTATCAGATTCTCGGATTCTTGTTCACTATAGATTTCACGTCCCAGCGACTAACAATGTGGATACGGGGAATTGAAGCGGTGTGGTAGTTACGCGATCGGCGCGCTATCTCCGGGAACAAAAGTTTCGCCCTTCTGACTGCAATCCGGAAGCCGGGGGTGGCCGCCCCGGAAGCAACCCCCTGCCCTACCGACTTCCGGGCTTTGATACATAAGGCTTCGGTACGCCTTGCGGTACTACAGACGAGTCATGCATACTCTTAGAGCTAATAATTCCGATGGAAATTGGCTCTAGTCTTTGGTCTTTGAAGCTTTCATCATCTCCCGGGACTTCGCGTCGTGGAGTCTGTTCGGACTAAAGGAAGTGATAGCGACGGATTTAAACCCCAAGTATACAAAATTACTAGTACAATTTCTTGCAAACAAATCAATCGCGTACCTACTACTAGTACTACCTTCTAATTACAAACTCTTACCCACAAATACAAGAGAGAAACAGTCGGTCTAGCTAGCTGCGAGCAAGTAATTAACTTGGAGACAATTAACTTTACCTCACCCTCGTATACCTTTGTCTTTACCATTGTCGCGGAAACTCGGGTTTCTCAATTAAGGACAAGCATATCGCGCACAAGAATGTCCCTTCGTCTACCGGTTGGTTGGTTGGTTGTTTGGTTGGTACTTTGTCGATATCCGAACACCGAGATATATATAATACACATATATTTTACAAACGATTATTATATGTAACTTCCTACGCTATGTAAGGCCTTGCGAATAAGATATAGGCTCGTTATAACTACAGGTAGAGGTTTAGGCATGGGGTTCAACGAGGCTCTTTGAAGTTGAGCTTAGATTCGGGCAAGATATAGCTTACACAAATTCCCAGCCAAGCTTAAGGGGATGATAGGTAAGGAGTTGGTATTCGATCGCAGTTAATAATTACTTCCCCAATTTCGGTATGGAATTCTTACCTCATATTCTCCCTTAAGATCAATAAACCCTTGAACACAAGATCTGTTCGTAGATTAATGTACTATATAAACATAACAAATATATCTTGGAAAGTTGCTGTAATCAACGAGAGATTGAACAATTATTGTATCGGTAATGATATTCTCATCAGCGCAGAAACAAAATGAAAAAAAAAAACTCGTTGGCGTACTGTTTATTGGCAGAACGTGTCATTTGACGTGAACATTTTGTATTCAAACAGATCAAACTGATTGAGTACCACCTGCAGTTGAATCGCTGGAAATGCGACTCAGAGATACCTGAAGCTCGAAATCGATGTGTTAGTATTTTAGAGAAGTAACAGCAAATAATACACTGTCAGAGAGTGAGGGAAAGTTCTGCACTTCCTATTGACTTCGATCGTAATCCTCTTTTTATGTGAAAAATCTCATTCTCCGATCACTGCACGGTCGAGTTGCAATTTCCGATCAGGAATAACCCAGAGACTGAAAAGACTCCGGTTGAACATCTGAAGGAATAATACCCGTAGGTATAAGATCGTCAAATGTGAACGGAAATCGTTCCAGGATCCTTTTGCTCCTGAAATCAAACGACTTTAATTAAACCGCAAAGATATTCCCGATTAGCCGATTATCTCACTGCAGATGTAAAACTACCGCTGCTGGAAATCTTTGAACTGCAAAGGGCTAGTTTCGAAGTGACGAAAATACGACCTGGTAAACTCCATAGAGTTCATTGTTTGTTCAGAGAAGACCTACGTGAATTTGTGACGACGTAATGGCGGAACTTTGTACATTAACTCTGGTGCCCGGGTACAGAGTAAAGAACCACCATCCGTGGTGGTGAATTTGATACCTCGTAAACACCGGGTTATCGCGTCGCCCATGAGTACGTGACTATGGGGTGACCACGGGGTGACCACGGGGTGACCACCGAATCAATTGCAATGGCGCGGGGTCAGCGCCCTGGATAACGGGAAGTTCAACGACGACGACGACGACGACGAGGAGGAGGAGGACGAGGGTAAGGTTGAGGATAGGATAGTAGAGGAACGACTACGGTCCATTGTGTGGACTTAATAAAGAAATATACAAGGTGGGCAACCTCGGCATTTAATATCAATTTGCTGTGTAGGGCTCGTTCCCGCCCTGCAACGCGTGAGAAGGGGTGCCGCTGAGACCCCTAGAAAATAAAATAGAATGAAACGAGACGCTGCTGGGGTAAGATGCGGGGGAATTGTTTTTTGGGGTGAGATCCAGGAATTTTAAGAAAAGATTCTGCGGTCGTCGAGGGGTAAGAAAGAGAACGAAATAGAGGGTGAGATGAGGAAACGTATATTATAAAGGTACTATGATGGAATAGCCTGGATATAGCAAAAAAAACTGCAGTTCATATATACCTAAGCCTATACGAAAACTGGAAGTTAGGGTGAATCTGAAATTCTTTAGTTCCGCAAAGAAGTCAGTGGTGTAGAAAATATCACGCCAATTATACGGTCAGGTATAAGTATAGCAACTATGCGTCAATATTCGCATGAAAAACTAGTTGGAATTTTTCTGCAGTACTTATATGCACGTTTAAGGTAACCAGCATGTAAACATCTGTGTAAAAAGAGTCAAATCAACTTCGTGTGGTTTACGGCTAAAGAAGGGCAAAAGACTTTCTGGTAGCACGCAATCGCGAAATAGAAAATGTTGGCTTGAAAAAAATACCTTGTCGAGTCATTTTCCTTCACTCACGCTCGGGTTGCGCCTTATTTACAAGTTAACAAGTTCCCCAAGAATTTCATCCCTTGACTATAGCTACCATACTTAAACGCCAAGTAGTTCCCGTCGAAGTTTAAGCTTCGGCTCGATAATAGAAAGTAGTTTTTCCTTTACGGCTAACTTTTCTCAACGTACTTATAAGCTTCTCGTTTAAAACAACAGAAAAACAAAAATTTCTACTTAATTTTTTTCTTCAAAACCCCGCGCAAACTCTTCTCGGATGATGTAAGAATGGCAAGTTAATCGCTTGGAACTTTTCACGATCCCTTTGCTTCAGAATCAAGTAATCTGTCCTAAAATGCAGTAGCACGAAATTTTTATATCGGAGTGAAATTAGCTGTGGAATGAATTTCTGCAATTCGTATCACTTTGTAGATTGGACAAAAAAGAGTTTTTACTGGTGAATTACCATGCCGTGGCAACCGCGCTCGAGCAAAACGCATCTATTTGCACTTGGTGGCGGACAAAGTGAAATTGGCAATCCGAACTGCTGCGCAGCGTTTGTCAGTCACTAATTACTCCGGTGAGTTGGCGGGCTGTACAATATGTACAAGGTATGTACATACCTAAAAATACCTTGAAATTTTTACTATTAAAGTGAAACATATCCTCGTTCATTCATCCAAACCAGTTCAACTTATACCTGCTGCGTCCAATCGTACCATTAAACTTTTAACAACGCCTCTAAAATACTTCACTCGATACCAATTCGATATTTTATTTGAATATCACAGACGTCATAAATTCCGGGATATTATTAACCTCATTTATCTCTCTACTGATTCGTTGAAAAAATCTCGTACACACGTTCAACGTCCTTTTATAACGAACGGTATGACTTAAACCGTCACTATTCATCACTTGAAAATATCGCTTCATCTTCATGCCCGTAACGGCCCCACTTCTATATCGCTTTACTAATGTCGTTCAGAAGAAAGCACTAAAGAATCCGATTTCGCTTTGAGAATGTCGTAGTATTTTTTCTTCTTCCCTTCCGAATTTGCCCTGGAATGTATAATTACATGTGAATCAATTACAACTCGCACAATGCCGTTTATCATCCCTTTTGCTGGGTATAATGATCCTTGGGAATTAGTTGAACAGCCAAGTGCCACGTGGACGATATTAAGCAAGTCGGGGTTAAGTCAAGTGAATTGAAAAACTTGCATTGGTAGGTACCATCTGCCCAGTGACTCGTAAGGAGACGAAGTTATAAGTAGTTCTGCGTTGCTCGGGGCAGGACCGTGAGCATCCTTGAAGGATCACCTTTGATAAGCTTCACCGAACTCGTGCTCGAATGTACGTCACCCTAATAGGAGCTAACTTGGGAACAAAGGAATACTCGTCAGATATCCCAGACTCAAAGCATCGTGAAACAATTCATTTCTATGGAAAACCGACAGTACAGTGTCGAATGCAACTATATAGATGCAACGACTACTCATGGTTCAGAAATGATTCGAGGCAGTTAGAGAAAATCGCAGTTTTTATGAAAAACTTAATAACGCCGGAAGCACCGCAGTGTTTAGCGGAAAACGAAAAAGAAATAAGGAAGGAGAAGAAGAAGAAAAAGAATGTGAAGAAAAAAGATCTTCCGGATTCGTTCATTTTGTTAACCGTCGTGCAAAGGATCCTGTGGTAGAGGAAGGAATGAGAGGGATGAAGACTAGGAGGTGCACGTGTAGGTAGTTTAACGATATAAAGTACACGACGAGAGTTTTTCTCCCTCCCTGTTGTTGAACTCAGATTTCAAATCTACTCGGTTTTCGGTTAATTAACAGCCACGTGCGTCTCATTAACTGAATTTTAGCCACAAATCACCGGCTAAGGCAGCTTCGAGCATAAATACTAATTATGCGTAACTCGTCCGGGACGCTGTTATATAGCCACGTGGGGTTGAAGTTGGAAGTGAGTCGGGGTCAGAGGCAACCCTCACGAAAACAGGAACTTAATTATGACGTATGCGTAGGCGTTAGGGGTTCTTCAAATTCTTTTTCTTTTTCACAAAAATTTTTTCACTTCCGGTGGTAATAGAATACCCGATTAAGATATACGACCTTTATGCATTTCAGCATACCGCGCGCCCTATATCCGTCACGATATGCCTTTTTCATGAGTTTACACTTTGCAAAAATCCATGCAAATTGTTTCAAACAGAATATTTCCTTTCTTTGTTCCTTTTTCTTTTGATTTTGCCATTTTTATTCTCCCGCGAATAAGTACGTACTATATTATATAGAAAGTCGTATTCCGTTTGCAGAAGAGAAAAGACTCCCCAATTTTGAAAATCGTGATGCTTTTAGGGGACGCGATTCGACATCTTTTGATCTTTCAAGGAATTTGGTAACTTCTTCAGAGGCAAAGGAAGAGGATGTTTTATCCAATATAACCAGAACGTATACGGCTACATATGTATATAAATACGTATAGACGAGCGAGCTTCGCCCCAATTGATACAGAAAATGAAATTTTCAAATCAAACGAAGCGGCTGATAGATATATCTTTGATTGAAAAATGGTAGAGAAATGAATAAATAATCAAGTTCGTATGTGGAACAAAAATTTCTTGGGTTTGATAAATTCCTGAAACTATTTACGTCCAAGTGAAATTCGGCCGATAAATCTAATTCACTTGAATCAGCTCTGAGGGGTTGTAGCCACCGAGTTACCCCCAAGATTCGGGTATACCACCCCGAGTATAAGACCCTGCGGCAGATAATAAAGACAAAGCCTCTATTCTGGGGCGTGATATTACTGTGTTTAGCCAAGGCGGTCGTCTGGCTCGTCTAAAAACGAAACGGCAGTTTAATTTTCATTCTTGGAAGGTAATTCTAGTTGGCACCTGTCAAAACTCGGAATATTGTTATAGCTGCGCTGCTAAATTATGCGAAGATCACGTAGAGAAGGTGGTAGATACGTGAGAATAGAAAAACCAAAAAATAATAAAATAAATGAAAAATAAATCTACCCCACAATCTCGCAAATGAAATTCAGCAATGTGATCAAATTTCGAAAATGTTTTATTATTTATGTACTATGCGAATTTGACCCAATCCATACATCGCAAACTTTGTACATGTATTTCCGGTCATTTATCATCTCGTCATGTATAAATTTGTTAGTATGTACTTGAAAAACTTATACTCACGTTGTACCGTTATGAATAACGGTACAAGTTAGAGGGAGCGATTTATTAATATAATTAGCCTACATGAAAGGCACTATAGTGCATTATAGGGCAATTACGCCGATATTGTCCTTGCCAAAAGGAAGAGTATACCGTTCTATGTCTCTAAGTATATATGTAGGCGACCGGGAAAGCCCAGCATGGTTTCGCTAGTGAGTGTCGCTTCTCAAAGGGTTACCCCAAGGGTTGTTAGGAAGAGGACGACCAAGTTTTAATGCGACCTAACCTCGTTAATAAGGCGTAAGACCGAGGAGACGTTATACTCCTAGCCCATACCTGGATCGTATACATCTCTTCCAACCTGCAACTATCTGCCTCGTTTTACTCCTAAGAGCAATTACCGAACTTGCGCGTGATTAAACCACGCCATCTCAAATCGAGAAGTGCCAATTTGCAAAAACCCCGAAGTATCTAATAGGCAAACATTTTTTCCGAGAGTATTCTTTCCCATATTCGTCTATTCTGCAATCGTTTTATAATTCATATGGCATTTCTTTGGCTCGGAAAATTGGCGAAAAGTATCAAAGAAACGAGGCAACTTCTGTACGGAAAAGAGAAAAATACGACGTCGATGTCGAGTAAATGAAGCCGTCAGCACAACGAAGTGTTATATATGTCAGTATATCTTCGAGCGGTAGGTACTACTAGTGCCGGTAGTTCTTGACTTTCCTTTTCTTCCTCTATCCTTATTTTGTCTTTTTTTCTATATATTTTTTTTTCACCTTTTTTCACTTATATTGGCAACATCTCCGAGAGACTCTTATTCTTCGCCGAGGACGCGGCTCATCGGATTCGCATTTGTCTAGTATACGACGACACTCTCTTGGCATACATATATCTCGCGTGTTCTGGGTAGAATTTTCACCGTCGATATTCCGGCTCCTTGGAGGTTGCCATTAAAAAGTATCTATTGAATTCTTCCGAGGCTGATATTCCTTAACGCCAGCCTCGGGATATTAAATAAAGAGTCGTCCCCCATGTCCCGCGGGAAACCCAAACGCCTTGGGCGAACCAGGGAGCTGTGCAGATCCCTCTCTCTCTCTCTCTCTTGCTCAACTCCATTCCATGCTATGCCATGCCATGCTATGCCATACTGCTCCCCTATTCCCGTATACTATCCCGAAGGATACACACTCTCTCCTCCTGGCTACAACGGTCCACATTATGCCCCATTCATCCAAAGTTACCCAATATTTAGTCCTGTATTAGGTTCAACGGAGCCACCGCCTCCTTCTACCGTTTCCTAGTACGCTATATTGCCCTCTTCCTCAAGGGATTTTTATTATTAGGATTTTTAATTATGTTTGAGTTTGCACTTGCCGGGGAGAACAACTCGCTACCGATATTGCAAGACGTTAATAATCTTTTTTTTTTTTTTTTCTCTTGTCGCTACGTAAATTTGTACTGGAAAATAGATATCTGCAAACTTCATGTAAGTTTATTTCACTATAATAACCATTCGACTTATCCAGCTGCATGAAACCCACCCGATCATTCCTACATGAGGGAAAATGCTGGACAATTGTGAAAAATCAAACTAAACTATACTGTCGACTGTTCTTTTATAAATATCAAATTAAATATACATCGACTATTACCTATCGAAAAATGATCACCGAATACAAAGTGAACATTTTCTCACTGGGAATTGGATTGAAGAACTTGATAAATGCATCTTGTAGACTGAAATGCAAGAAATGAAACCAAGATTTAGTTGAAATCTTCATGAAGAAAAGCAGCAGAAAAATATCGCAGGTGAATGATTTTTCTTCTCAGGTATCGAATTTTCACGCGGTATTTCACTTTTACGGACAGTCGTAAAAGGATGCGGGCAAAATCTAATTGCAGGTATTTCGTAACTGCTCAAAAAAAAACGTGCTTGCAAACGTTGGGAAGATTTGGTAAAGGAAACTAATCCAAGCGACAGCAGTGAAAAACAATTGTAAATTAAAAAAAAATTTTCCCGTATATCTTTAGGCCGGAAAGGTACCCACTGACGAAAGCCACTAGAGAAATCCTCTGAGTGAGCTTTTCTGCAGGGTAAATTCAACCCAGCGAACTTCTCTCCGTAGGCGAGCACTTAGACATCCGTGGTTATATAATGTACCTTTGTAAGAAGGGTATGAGTGTGTATTACACGCGACGCTGTCTGCTGTTGCCGCAACGTGCTCGCTCGTTTTCCTTGGTAAATTTTAAGGGACTCTAGGCTCTGGCGGGTACTCTGACAGTCAGTTTACGAGCCTTGAAAAGGGCCTCGCGACGACGACGACGCAAAGTGGCGTCAAATACCCCTAAACCTTATACCCCTTTCGCTTAGCGGCTCGTACGATTAAATCTGCTTGTGTTATAGCGTTTTCATTATTGCAGCGCGCTTGCACTGTGTCTACAAGACCGTTGAGTAAATGAAAAACAGAAATGTTGGAAACCCTTTGATTTTTCGCAATTAAAAATCCACGACAATTACTTGAAGTACCATTCTTTCAACACTGCGGACGGTAGGTACTTTTTTACCTAACCGCGAAAGTAGTCACAATAAAGCTTTTACTCTCACCCCGTTCTAGATTCTTATCATTTACCTGCAGGTAAATCAAGGGAATGAAAATAGAAAGGAGCTTCTAAGGTACCGTAGATTGTAACTGCGATTAACATCAGTCACTTCCTATTCTCTTCTTTACCATTTCCTTCCACACTACGAAAATAATCCGAATTCGCAAAGTTTCGGTACCTATTTCTGTTATCGCCAATAAGCGCCTGATTTGAGAAAATTTTTGTTTCAAACTGAGCCACTTTTTTCACTGACTTTTTGGATATGTATACCCGCCTGGGTCGAATCACCTAATTGGAAGGCAATAACGCGGAATGTATATGGGATCCGTAGAAATAAAATAAACCCGTGCCGAAAGCATCGAACCGGGGCTAGAAATGGCATGAGAAGAGAAGTAGGTACGGCGAGAGCTATGAAAGCTCGGCTTTTACTCGAAGGAAATGCCTCCCTGTCACCGGAGCTGTTCATATCGTTCCGGAAACTTGCCAACGCTTTACGACCCCGTGTCAACTATATTGCCTGGCTACTAACTTCGCGTCATACATAGCGCCTCCTCGGTCCAGATGTATATTACCTACCAGGGAAGATGTTCCCGGAGCTAGGTACATACAATTGTGCATATACGTATATCATATATATACAACAATATCTATGTATACGTATAGGTACATATATAAGTACAGGTATACGTATCTGCGGTATTCCTGTCTACCTGCCTGCCAGATTAAACAAACCCTGACATATATATATATATATATATATATATCTCATTGTTATTCCAATTCCGTAACTCGTTTCCTCTTCTGCAATATTTTGGCTCATCTCATCTTCTTCGGGGGCATTGACGAGCAAGGTTTTGATCACCTGTCTTCTTCTGGCATATGGCAGGAAATTTGGTGGCATTTTCTTTATACCAGTCTTTTTTTCACTCATATAGGTATACCTACACCTTTTGGCAATGAATCCGACCTCGGAATTGTTACATTTTGTAATAGCAAATTCGAAATGGTGGATGAGAATAGAAAAATACAACCGATTTTGTATTTTCAAATTGCAACTTCGAGGTAGCGAATGATGAAAGCGTTTAGTACGAAAGGATCAGGAATAATAGGTGAAGCATTTCTTTGATAGCTATAGCTGAAGGGTTGAAAGGATTTTTTCCGGGGAATTATTAGCCTTGATAATACAGGACGTTGATATTTTAAGCTTGACGTTCATTGGCGTTGAATTGCAGTTACGTGGTATTATAATGGAGAGCTTCTACAGTTTATTAATAGCTAATTTGAATCCCTTGCCAATTGCTCACGTCAAGCTATTCTCCGGTATTCCCTTTCTTATCCCAGGTATACCCCCTACGGGGGGATGTACATGGTGATTTAGTCTCGCGACTCCCCTGGCTCGTAGATACGTAGGTATGTATGTATGTAGGTAGATAGATATAGATACCAACCTACATCGTGTATGCATGGTTGTGCCTAATTGTAATCCGATCCTTGACACGAACCGACTCCTCATCCGCCTCGTGAATTATTTAAATTTAATCGGAAGCGAAGTGGAAATTTTGGATGCCTCTTTCGGCTAATCAAAATTCAAATGAAACGAACCACCCGATATCACGAGGCTGCCCTGCTAGGGCGTTGCAGTAAATGCCAACCATGTACATTTACTTGTGTATATACATACTTGCGTGTAAATAGGCGAATGTGTGCGACGTGGATGTATTATATATACGTCTATATATATTCGTAAGTATGTGTAAGTGAGTTTGTTGTATACGCAGCAGCCCCTGTGCAGGAGCGAAACGAAACAGGAATAAAATCATGTGACGCGTGTAACGCGGTTTTTATTAAAGTCGTTGTGTGCATAGGAGTATATAGAGGTGGCTACATCTGCGCGCACCCCTCTCGTTACTTCCTTTTCTTTATCCTTTACATTTTTTATTAGTTTTCTTCTCCAAAGCTTGTGATTTCGTATCAAATTTCCAACTGATATTAATTCGTATTTTTCTATTGTCATGTTTCAGGTAAGTCCAAAAACTTGGAGCCTCTCATGTATACCTGAGAAATTTGTACATTTCTATATCCAGATACACTCGATTTTATACCGGTAAGCGAATATTGACTTTTTAACACCGCTGAGTATAGTCGGGGGTTGAATGCCGACCACCCCGTGATACCCTTAGAATAAAATTCAACAAGCGTTGAGTGGAACAGACGGTTTTTTGGGCGAAAACCCTTTTCTCTCACTTCCCATCCGCTATAAGCCCAGGTATAATTGATTAATTTTCAACGAATCCGCCACGCACCAAATTCTATAACCGTTAAACAGACTAATTCCAATGAACAAAATTCTCACGTGTCCAAGTCTTTTACAAATTTACCTGTCACCCTCGATTTTCACGATGATAAATTATACATAAATACAAACGTGTAGATTCGATTCACCGAGGTACAAATTCTAAGCTCCATCTGATACGTTAAGGTCGATTAAATATAAGTCCTGTTTTGTTTTTGGCTTGAAACTCAACGCGGGAATTGGGGTGTGAATGAGAAATAAACCTGAGTATTACTATACGTATAGGTATATAGTATGTACATATGTTAGAAACACCTACCCACCCTCAATTTGGTCCATTTTCTCCGGAGAAGTAATAACGGGTGCGATAACTACTTTCTTTTTTTCATTTCTCTCCATTTTTATTTTTATTTTTGAATAATTCTCGAGGACGGATATATTCAAATTACTTTATATTCAATATAGAAACTCGGCATATCTCGCGCGAACTTTTATTCTGGAAATATGACGGTATATGTATGTATAACGCTAGCGAGTAGGTAAAGAACAACGAAACTTGGTATAATCTTGATCACTTTTGTATATTAAAATGCGAATATAAAATCCATTCGGTTTTACCCACTTTTCAAATATTTCTAGCCAAGTTACGAGTAACTTTTGTCCACCCGTTAAATGTCGCCTTCCTTACGTAATGCGCCATAATTTTGAAATCGATCCGGCAGCCCAACACGAGAAATGTATCGTGTATAGGTACATATAATATGATAAATTGGTTTTTGCAACATTACGTAACTCTGTAACGTACATCCCGAATTATTTATTTATTATTATCATTTTTTTTTTCGTCGATGTGCTCAACGCGAGGACGAAGGATATCGAATTCTACGAGTTTTTCATTCGTGTGCATGGCGAGAGATACGCGTCAAAGTCAGACAATCTGCGAATTGAACCATCTAATCTTGCCGAATTTCGTAACACGTATATGTATATATACCTCGTCCAATTTCGTTTCAACGAATTGATGTTACAGTTATTTTTGGATGTGGTAAATTAACCGTCAATCAACTGACCAGATGCTATCGGGATGATATTTCTACTCGTTGCTATTACAGAAGCTATTCGCCAATCTGAAAGCTTTCGAAACGTTCAATTTGTTACTTTCGTCCTCGCGTCTCTATATCCATGCATCTTTCAACCGTCTATAAGCAATCTTGAAAATTGTAACAGCCTCAATTACGTTTTGCAACGTTCTGCTATACCTGTAGTTGTATAATTACCTAAAAAGTTCGCGGAGAGTAATAACCGAGCTTAACTGGACAGTGGAAGACTCTATACGTATACATACTATACGTGGAGGAATAAGAAGACGTGGTGATAAAGAGGAACGAAGGGAGATGATACTTGGGCTACATTAATACGCACTTAAAAGTAAGTTTTTTATCAGTCGTCCATTGCTGAGTCGCAAATAGGTAGGTACGTATAATCAATTCATCGGATGCTCTTCACTTTGTCCGAGACGCGGATTTGCCATTAGCTTACAACGGGCGATCCCTGGCAAATAACGCCTATGCATACGCTAATTGGCAAATACTGCATCAGCTTATACCGGCGAAAACTCCAATGAGAACTCTTTCCCTGCATATACCTATATATGCCTATACCGATTTGGACGATGTGCTCATACTGCGTCGAGTGTAAGGTTGGCTATTGCAAATCCTGAAAACAACCCTGTACAATAACGTATTGTATATGTACAAAATACGCCAAACCATACTGACCATCAAGTATTTTAACCCACGCAAATCCACCAATGATCCAACCCACGTAGATGACACGCTTCTTCACGATGAGATAGGGCAAGTCTGGGATATCCTCATGGCTATATAAACCATTAACGAGATATGAAGACGAACGGTTGTACATAGAAAGGATCTAGATGCATAGTATTCGCCTAGACTTACGGAGTCCTTGGGTTCCGGGTCGCCGAGCACACCCACGCGGTTTTCTGCTGTACAGATGAGGTACCCATACGTTCTGAACATATCTTGAAGAATAAGACACAACCCTTAGATTTTCGTAATTCATAGTCACGGAGAGGTTACCTTTGTAAAATTCATTGAACTGGATCGAAGGGTCACCGAGTAAATTCCGGTTCATTAGAAAAGCAATTCACTGAATGTGATGGAATTTGATTGTTGAAATTTTTGAAATAGTCTCGATCCTCACACTCTACCATCTTTGATAATGAATTAGGGTAGCGGTTTAATGATGGCAATGTCTTTCTTCTCTCCAATCTGGCTCGGGAATGCACCATCGAGCTGCGGAGGATCGAGTCCATTATAACTTGTAATAGAGGTCTAATTGCTCAATTCCTTCGATGATAATTGAAGCGGAGACATGTTAATGGTAATTTACAAAAGGCTTTTGACCCAGGACCGACCTCCGCCTCTATAGGTCTGAGAATCAATTTATTTAGCATGAGGGCTGGGCCAGTTGATGTACAAAATGAAAAGTATGATGTATATATATACCGTACTATACCTGCTCCTGCGTATAACCAAAGTCCTGCATATGGCTTGCCTTACTGCCTGCAACAGCAGCACTATACGAACTTTCACGTGCCTCACCCACGTATACATCGTATTGTAGATATACGCAGTGGCAGCGATACCGTGGCGAATCTTATTGTCGGATGATTTTTACGCACGTCAAACCGACGACAGGCACCATCAGCCCAAGGGATTTATAACGTTGGTGAAATACGCTGTGATACGAAAAAAAATGACTATAGGAACAGGGAAACATCGGAATGTTTATGAAAGTCAGAAAAAAGTCTAGCGTTCTCAAAATCTTGGGGGAAATAAATTGAACGGTGTGACGTTATCACGTCACACTTTGGAAAACGTGGTGCCGACGTGCGGACTGTTGCTTCGTTGGGTAAAGAAAATAAGGATAAAAATCAAGGGAAAAAAAAAAAAAAAAAATGATGGGTACTCATATCCTTCAACGGGCTACCAGCTCAGATTTACGGGATAAAAGATAGTCGCGGTGGCCGGAAACCGCGCGAACCATCGGGGTCAAAAGGTTACTTTCGTGCTCGCGCGTTCCCTGTGCCGTGCCTTGGTTATCCTTCTCGACTACCCATATATATACCTATCCTTTACCTTTACCTGTGAGACACACCTGCCCGAACATTGCACGCTGTACCTACCATCAACGCGGTTAAACCACGGCCCAGAACCGCGGGATCCGAAGCCCGAGGCCCGAGGCTTGGCCAAAGCCTGGCTAACCCAACCTGACCCTTTCTCGCTAACCTAGCCTATTATTTACCAGCACTTTATAACGGGCTACTTTCTAAAGCGATGGATGATTTACGGAAAGTCTTTGCAGAAACGCTCTGATATTTCCACTTGTATACATACCTACTCGATGGTACATTATAGTCCTTGTTCTACATGTATGCATTAACCATGCAATAAGCTATATTCCGTGCACAGCCGATTCGATAAACCGCGTCACGGTAAGACTTGGGCCACTGTATTATTCTTCGCATTAAAAATTCATACGAAAAAACAGCACTGGGTCTCGATCCCCTCAGAGAACAGTAAATTTTCATCCCCCTAACCTTATACTTGCGGCTATATTAAGAATGATTTAATTGCAAGGGACTCCGTGGCTCGATGGGGTAACGATTTTCGACATGAGGCGATCTGGCTCTTCATGATCTCGACTTTTCCACGGCACATTCGCCTCCTTTGTCAAAAGTAAACAAATCAGAATGAATCAATACAAGAGACTAATTATCGTCTTATACTATCATTCCATCACACACTTGCTGAGAATAAGGCGCTTTACATGTGAAATTGAAATACGTGACACCAGCGAATGGATGGAAGCTTAAGCCTTTCACGCGAAAGAAATTTAGACAGAAGTAAATTTCATGAATAAAAAATCGACCGTCTGGTGCTTTTGGCAAAGTAAATACCCGCTGGTGATTCCGTTAGGGTGTATATTGTTTGTGTTTACTACGATATTGGCTATCGGTCAGCTAGATATGATAAGGTTTGCTGCACTAGTCAGGTTGACGTGAGGAAGAATTGATTGCCTCTAGCTAGTATTCGACGCCTTTTTCCTGTCGCAGCTTTTACCCCGTTTGTCAAGCTTTTACCAAAGTTCGTTTTATTGACCCTGGTAACATCACGCGAACCTGACGGGTTCCTCTGAATCTTTGTCAATCATTTTTTGACACGAAATTGACCCAATTTCAAAATAAATATTCATATATCTACTCACCGTTCGTACCTCAATAAGAACTTGTGTGTATATAACTCTTTGGCGGTCTACTCGTGACAGGCAACTCGTTTCTCAGCTTAAATGAGTACCGTGGTGATGTTAAGTAACAGAATTATATCCATAAACCGCGAAGGTAGCTCGAATCTCAAGCGGTCAGAGATGGGAAACAACTTCTATTTTATTTGGTCTCAGGGTCGGTTTGTGGCCAGTCCTGAGACACTAATGGATCGTAAGTTGTTCCCAGTGGTTGATTAGATTCAATAAATCAAACAGAAAAGTACCAATAACTTTATTACAGCTCCTCCACTTGTTAGGCTAATATTTGAACACCAACTTGCAAATCGGCAAATATATATTCCCTTATTTGAAAATCGTCATTTCCATATCAGAATCGTTTCATCCTCATCACGTGAGCCCGAATTTTTCGAAGTGGTTTTTATACTCAACAACCAAACGCTGTTGACAGAAATGTTATTTCCCAATTTCAGCCTATTTTCTCCGGAGAATTCAACCCCTTTTCCATTTCAAGTCGACACTTGAATCGTCTGACATACGAGTGAATCCAAATCGTTTGGTATTTGACAATGTGAAGCAATCATCGACCGAGAGCGATACAATTTCCAAGTCTTACGGCCTCGAAATGAGAATATTTGATAGTAGTTTGTCAGTGTTCCCTCTTTTTTGTCCAGTTTTCAAGTTTTCAACATTGGCTTACATCGTTACCCGGCCTAAGTTGGTCCCACGAAAGATTTGAGTTTTAAGAGTCGACAATTCTTAAACCACTATCGTTGTTTAGATCCAGACTACTCTCGCAGAGGCAAGGGTCTCGCTTTGGGCCAGATAATAATTACTCGAGTATGTGGGCGGCAGGGGAGCGTGGCAATTAACGTCACTCGTATAAATTACGAGGCCGAACTCAGCAGGGAGGTAGAACGTCCCGTAGTCAAGTATTTTTGCTTTGCTAATATTTCGGCTCATTCGCAAGCCTAATGGCACGATTTATAGCACGCCTTTCTTCCATTCAAAACTTCGAATAATGGATCCGACGTTTGATTCATTTCTAATACCTCAATTTCATAACGTCACGATTAGTATGAGTTAAGCCATACAGAAAATAATAACCACTTCCGCAATTTCTGTGCAGGTTTTTGTTTCCGAGATTATTATTCGAGTAAATTGAGTCACAAGAAGTTTCCTCTTTTCCTTATCTTTCCGAATAAATATATCTGTAATTAGCAGGTGATGTGGGATTGCTATGAGTTTCATTAAAGAGCCTGTTCTAATGAAATGGAAAACGAAACCAGAAGGAAACTGCAATTTTTCAGAAAACCTAGGCTTCATACAAAAACTACAGACTGCTAACAATGAGAGACCCTTGACTCTGAGTTATTGTTAAGACTATGAGAAAATCGTGTTTTAGAATCAGCCTCAGGCTGAACTCGTAATTCTTTACTCCTTATAAATCTTGCTACGGAACGTTTCAATGTTATTAATCGGTGCATCGTAGGAGCTGCCAGAGTCAGTGAAATATAGTTATTCGTTGAGTCTTCGTTATTTTAAAGAAGCAGCTGAACTGGGCTCTACACATCTCTGTTGAACGAATCAATCTGCTCTCAACGCAGGGGCAAAACAATTTCCTTGATCGAAGCACACGCGTTTTATATACACAACGTATAAATATATATATGTAATGTTATCGTCGATAACTAAGTAATTGGGTTATATTTCCTACTTATTGACCCGACGTCCCATTTGCTAGAAATTTATTATTGATTCTATCCCATAAATTTTCATTCGTTTTCCCCTGAGCAATGCTCAGCAATGTCCCGTACTATATATCAACGCTACCGAACATGCACGTTTTTTTTTTCTTCTTCTGCTTCTTCTTCTTCTTCTTTTTCATGTGTTGTTTCGTCTCTCGGAAATATTGAGTCTAGTTCGTTTGCATTTAGTATGCATACAGCATCCGACGTCCAAAGATCAACTGTAACTCTTTTCTCTTTCTATCTCTTTCTATAACCTTTTTTGGTTGACCCTCTTCGCGGGAATCGCTCGACGATTCAACCTATCCGAGTCTCCAAGACTGAAATCGTTCCTTGGACGAACCAGGTTGTGTTTCACAACCGGCGATGGCCTGCTTCAGATAATACAGTCGGCACAGTATTACTAACTGGAGAAATGTAGTCCTGGCTACGGTATACATATGTGTTGAGATACGACTAGGAACAATCGAGCTCGTATATTTGTACTTGAGGTCAGGACTCAAGAGTATCTCTCAGTACATAGTCGTGGTACATAGTAAATGGTGCAAAGTTTTCAGCCGAAGCACAGTTAAGACAACCTCACGATTTTCAGTTGAAGAACGAATAGAAAAATAGAGCTAGTCTGTCGTTTAGTTTGGTTTGTAGTTCGGTGACCGCGGGGTTCCGTTGCCAGGATATTTTTAAAAGGTTTAGGGTAGGTAGGTAGGTATAGCCTTTGACCGGAATTTTTCAATACTTTGATGGATATTGGATCGATAAGCTATGGGACATGAGAGAACATGAGAATGAGAAAGGGTGTCGCTACGCTGGTGAGTAATTTTAGCTCGTTCGACAAAATGTACCTTTCAAATAAATGGGCTCGATATCATCCAACCCTTTTATCCAGAAGCTTTAAGACTTTGAAACCTTGGAGACCTAATTCCGGGCGTAATCTTTCTAATCTTTTTATCATGCCTATTAACATAACGCAGAGCGTAAGAGAGGAATATAAGGCCAAGGGCCAAGGGGCGAGGAAGAGAAAGGTATCCAGGACGGAGACTAAAGCTATTGGGTGGCTGTTCGAGATAGGGGTTAGTTTCCGAGATTAGGCGGAGTTTTAAAGTGGCTCCACTCGAGGGCTGGAGCGTCAGTCAGCCGGCAGGCAAGCAAGCAAGCAAGCAAGCAAGCAAGCAGGAGGAGGAAGGGCCGAGGAGAACTCGAAGGAAGCCAAGGGCCGAGATGAGGGACTCTGGCAAGTTCCTCGTCCTCGTCGCTCGCGCTCAGACGCCACTCGAACTACAGAGGACTCGAAAGTCGAGAGAAGTGGGGATTTGCGCTAATCCTCCACCTCGTTCTCCATCTTCTCTTGCCCTCTGTATTCCCCCCGGTGTTGACCGTCAGGACTTGAATGCCTTACGCCCATCCGGCAAGGGTTAGGCCTTCCTTCCAATTCAACAGACAGAACCTAACCTAATAGGCGACCATTCCGATCTCCATTTATAAATAATCCCCTTCCAGTCCAACTATGGCAAGATAATTAGGGACTCCTTGGGAATAAACCCAATCACCGAACACTAGTACATTAAGAATTGGCAAGTCTCAGTAATTTGACATCTTTGTCTCTTCGTCTTCAGCCAGAGGAAAGAGGGACTCTTGTAATTTCAACAAATCGTTCATCTATTGGTCACAAAACCTTCGAACGCCTTCATCGATTTGTATCGAGTTCGAGATAAATCGGTCGAGGTATTTCAGAAGGCAATGAAAAGCGTATTCTTGAAGAAGTATATCCCAGAAACGATTCATACGATTTGAATAGAGTTTGTGTCGTTGGTACTCCTCGAAGCACCGAGATTTTTCGCTGAAATGTCGCATAATTTGAGAATGAGGAATAAAACGGGTGGCAGTTTGAGATTTGATTGTACCATAACTGCTCGGCCGATTTGAGCAAGATCCATTGAAGAATTGCATTTGTACCATATATTAAACCAGGATATTTCGTCCCATCATTTCTGCCGAGTTACAAACCATGCCGATATTTCATGGGACGCGTTTTCTGACTATTCGCGAAATACTTAGACTAGAAATTTCGGTGCGACATTGAAAGTATTAATTACAGCATCTGTGCTCATGACTTTCACTACTCGCTATCATCAATCAACTCATAAATCACTGTAACGAACATGTAAACCTTATACTTCCAAACCCTCGGAACGTAACATCCTTGAACCTAAAGAACGAATGTATTCTGCAGATTTAGTTGCAAATACTGGATCCAAAAGGCTCCGGCATTTCGTTGAAACCTTTGAGCGGTCAAATTTCCGATATCTTGTTAAACAAATAATGCCCAGTGATTTTCGATGCAGCAGAAACGGGGTTTCAGCGAGACGGGAGGCGCGGTGGTCGGCGAAGTCGTTATAGAAAGACGTGGTCTCGTAAGCTTTCGGCAAAACCGGTGAAGAGAAAGACGACTAAGAGAGAGAAAGCTCTTCTCATTATCCCGTTGTAATCTAAAATATTGCCCGTATTCGCGAATGCGGCTTTGATAAGCCAACTGTGAAGAAACCGACTGTGAGACGGGGGAGATCGCGAATACTTCAACCGGGGTTATACAAAACCCTGGTATTTATCTCGCAATTGCTGCGAGAATAGTCTCTCTCAGTAGGGAACGCCACGAGAACAACAATTCATTTTCATATCTGCAACGGCAAACAAAATCCCCCCCCCCCCCCCCCCCCCCGACAAACGGATCAAATCGGCAAACTAATCGATGGGTAGCGATATTGTCCGCAAAATATTCGGTTTTACGTATGTACATAGGTATACGAACCAAAAAGCCATTATTCGAAATAAAAAAAAAATAAAAATAAAAAAAAGTACTGTTTGTGTTGAAGTGCATGGGACTTCGTGTGATAGTTTGTGTTTCACGTATTATAGCTTCATAGTTTGGTGTATGGGGGTATTGCGAAGCGAGGAATAATTAATTGTTTATGTAATTCGTTCGTTCACAGCCCTCGTATATATAATATTGTTGAATATATAGTATATGTGTATATATATATATATGTAGAGACAGAACCACCGTTGAAATGAGTTTGCATTTCGTAATTAATATTTGAATAATAATTCATGCATCCATTCGTGATTATCATCGCGTTTGAACGAGATTCTCATTATCATTATTATTCCCTGTTATTGTCTCTGCGTAAACCGTGCTAAAATGTGCTGTCGGTGGGTTTATCTATATCGTATATTCCAAAAACGGACAGCGCTGACTCTAATCAAATACATCCATCTAACCAATTGCTGGAAAAAAAAAAGAAAGAAAAAGAAATCTATCTATATGCATCTGATGAACAGTTTAACATGGACACTTTATGAAGCACAAACCCATTCCTGCAGTATGATGAAATTTCCGTTTGTCGCGCGATATCTTGTAGATAATCGCTTTTGTACTTAATGCTAAGCCAAGAAGCCCTGCACTTGTGCTTTTATTATATCTAGTGCGTGTGTCTTACGCGCAATTGTGTGCTAACGATCAGTGTCTCTTCTGATTTCAAACTTGCGGCTAGTGACACGTGGCTTGCGGTTCTTCACGTGCATGCTGAGGAATAATGCATAGTATAGGTATATTCTATCGTACATATAGGGATTGGAAAAAGGTAGGCAAAGGTTCGGGCTTAAGCCTTCCAAGGCTTCGCCTGCAGTCTGACTGGCATTGATCTGAAATATCCCCTCACGTTAGTTCATACGGCGACCCTCGTCCCTTGCACAAGGCGAGTCGCTTTACTCCCACGCACATGTTGCTAAGAGTGCGTCGCTTAGCTGCACGCACGTTGGGTATGTACAGCTACATACATACATGTATATTCGAGTACTTGGGGTTCACCGCAAAGGTAAAGCGAATGGATGGAAAGTGGAATATCTACTACCGTCTGCTTCATACTTGAGGGATTAAAAATTTAGAGAACTTTTTGTTGCACTCACTCATTATAGGGAATTACGACCATTCGTGTTCGAATTCGTTGAAGACACTAATTTGTCCCTCGAATCTTTTTACATTTTTATGATGTAAATGTAGTACGAGGAAAATGCTGACTTCGGCCAAGTAGGTTTTATCACTTCTTCCTGGAAATGCTCCGAGCGTTGGATATGTAATCTTTTTGAGGGATGATATTGTCGTTGGAGTGAAATAACGAACTTCGAGTAAATACTAGGCGAATAATGGAATAAAAATCACGAATTCGTGGAACGCTTCGAGCTCCGGATATACATCCTGAATTTTTTAGAGGTAAAATATATTTCACCATTCGAGATATTCTTCTTATTCTTTGAAACAAAGCTGCAGGACGGATGATGGGCGGGCTTTACGTCAATGAGAAACGATTCGATTGAAAGTATTTTCGCGTCTTTCACCCTCGCTGACTATACCATCGTACGTCTTCGCTATTGTCCGATTTTCTCTCTGTATATAATACATGTGTGATGCAGTTATTCGAATGTGGTGTGCGCCAGTTCGTGACGGCCTGTAACTAATGCGCTCTATTTTCCCAAACCCCGCAAAGCCTCGATTTTTCAAACTGTCGCAATGTCACTTGCCCGATTCTCTCCACGCGCACTATCTCCCTGAGTCATATTCTTCAATAAACAAACAGATAAGTCCACTGATCACGTGAGGCCAGACCTATTACTTCTCGCTTAGATTTTTTCAGCCGGAAATATTACACTTTGAGTAAAAATTTCATCAACCCCTTTTCTCAACTCGCAAACTGCTACACCAAGCAGTTCATGAGATCAATCAGCTCTAGATTACGAAAAACATCATCGACAGAGACCAAAATCATAAAAATTCCTTGATTCCTTCTCGAGATATTGTCGGATATGAAATTCATGACATACACGAATGCACGTCCTCGTAGAAACCATCAGAAATAATTCTCTGGACCTGTAAATCGACTCTTCATCTGTGAATTGACAGAATAACTTTCCTTTTTTTGAAATGAAAAGTTGAGAATGATTCATAATTTTTGTTACATTGCCACAGACAACTTCGGCATTGAAGAATTTTCGAAAATTTTCCAATATCTATTAGGCAGCGGGATGATTCGCGCTCGAAAACCCATCTCAAACATTTCGCCTCCCATACTTAGACGAAGGGTAATCAATTACTCATTCTACTTCCTTGTCATTGCCTAATACGAGTAGAGCGAAAGGAGATCATCCCACGCTATCTCATCTCTATTAGAAGAAGAAGAAGAAGAAGAAGAAGAAGAAGAGGGAGGTATGTAAATACGAAAAAAACGATGTCAATAAAAAGTGATGAATGAATTTCACTAGGTCGATGCTAACTGAGGTGAGTGTTAGTCTTCCGCCGGTGCGAAGCACCGCGCCTTTTCCTATACCGTATCGATATCCTGGGGTCTTATCGGTCCCGCGTGTTTGCCTCGGCGATATCGTTATTTGTCATTAATCAGCGGACGCGGTGGACTCGAAGACGATCCTATGGTCGTTACTTATCACTGCTGCAATGTGCTGTGGTTACTACCAAGACTATATCTTGGAGAAGAGAAGAGAAGAGAAGAGAAGAGAAGCAAGGCATAGCAGTATATACGTTGCAAAGAGGTGGCCACTACCCGTCACCGAGTATTTCTCCGGTAATACCTTAGCTCGAGCACATCGGACTGTCACCTAACCGGGGGACTAACGACCGCCGGCTGGACGCAACCATTAATTACCGTTAATTGCAGAATAATTTACATCCTACGATCCCTATAACGTTCTCGATCCTTACCTGTTATTATACAACGCCTTCCAAAAGACCGCCGAACGCACGCGCTGAGAACCCTTTGCTACTTCAACATCGATCCCCGTTTGCAATTAGCTACTGAAAATCGCTAATTAGCTATTAGTCATTACTGAACTAGGTACTCGTACTATAAACAAACTCGTGCTTTGACTTTGAAAAATTTGTGAATCTGCACGTTGCGCCCTCATGTTATACTGCAGCTTTCAACTTTTCACTCCCTTCAGTTTGAGTCGTAAAAATATTGACATCTACTCGAAATGATGAGTTGGTTAATTTGCGACAACATTTGCAGGATGTTGCAGGATTGCATGAGGTTTGGCAGTTATAACCCTGAATTGTAAATTTTCTCAGCAGTATAAGAAGTGGATTGTTGCAGCCAGTGGTATATGGGGAATAATAAAAAAAAAAAATCAACGGTAACACTCGGGCAGGATCTATTCGTGCGTGGGTCCTATTAGCCACTTTATTAGACGGCTGGTGTATTTTTACTGGGTGCCGTGCCAAAGCGACAGCCAGAAGGAGTTACGCTCGTGTTTTGACGGCTCATATTTTTATGAGTTTCGGGAGCGAGGCCAAATGTTCTGAGATGAAATTCTAACTATAGAACTTGAACTCTATCCTGCCTCAGCAGCCGGCGTAGGAGGAGGCTCTGTACGTATACCTAACACCATACATACCACCATTGAGAGAGAAGGACTCGAGTCTGGAAGAGGAAAATAACAAAGGAGTTGGTGCGGAGGGCAACCAAGTTTTATTTTTCACCATGAAGAAGAAAAGGTAGCCACTAGTCTCTGGTTTATCCTCCCCCCCTTTCCCTTCTTTAATGATAATATTATTTCATCCCTTCGAAAAACCACATCGAAACCTCGTTGGTCTATTTTTTCTTACCGGCCACAAGTAGGGTTTCGATCTTCTTGAAACTCCGAAGTCAAAGTCAAAGTATTGACTTGACCTCTTCGAAAACGAAGCCAAATTTACCTTGACAATTTCACCATCGAATATTTAGAAGTTAATTTTCAATTCCACACATCGATCTGCTATAACATTGTTCAACTAGTTTAGAGCCTTTGAATGATTAATCAAGTCGCGAAACTCTCTCGCGGTTTGTGGGGTAGTTACGTCGACGCTGTTGCAAACAAATCGGTAAAAAGTCAGACGAAATTTGAGTTATCCAATCCCCATGCAGCATCCTCATCCCGGTAGCTATGGACCACCTACAGTAATGAAGATACCTATAGATATATAATACTGTGCGGTGGAGACTTCTGCGGTCAGAACTCCCACGCTGATGGATCCTTCGCTAAAGAATAGTATATGGGTTTAGCTATTGTTCTACGTGCCTCTCGAACCCCCATTGTAAATTCATATTACGGTGGAAGATAATCAAACATCTCTTACGCAACCACTGAAACATGCGCCTGTCAGATGAAAATTAGTTTATTTACATAAAGGGGTTTGGCGGGAAAGTATATATATCTTAGCTCAAGCACACGTTTCACAGTGTCACAGGTTGAGTTGACGCCATATGGAAAATAGCTGTGTTATACCGTGTACGAAGTCTTGCTTCGTTGATTGGGAAATAAGAGAAGTGCAACTCTATAAGGTATACAAGTCGAAATAGGTTCTGGTACTCATGATTTCTCATTCAGCAAGAGAAGAAGGTATAATAATTAAACTTCAGAAGTAACCTGAGTTCTTGAACTTGTTTAATGGCGACTAATTTCAGTCATACTTTGAGGGTAAATTATACTTGATATAGATATTCATTGTACCCCGACGCGTTTAGCTCCTTAATTTAGACGGCAATTTACATTTAGGATCATAAGTATTGTTCCCTAACTTAAACCCTCGCAAATTTCGAAGCTTTTAGGCACATTATTTATTCATAAGCAGACAACGATGATTCAATAATTCGTAAACAACCGTGGCAGCGGACCAACCATATATACCGCCTGCGAGATGTGAACGATTCGATAATTATCACGGTATACGGGGAAAAGCCGGCCTCGGTCGGTCCTAATGACCACCAAGTTCATTTATTATACGATGATTGAAAATGGATGTATATTCCCTGTTAAGTGAAGCGATTAATTCCGTTATTCTCAAATAAATTTACACCCAGCCATGGCGACGAGGGGTCTCCGAATAACTCAACATCAGACATACTTTATGTCTTTCATAACTGCCCGTTAATACAAGATAACGAGGTTCAACTTTTACCTTCGATTTTTGAGTGGGTCATTTTTCAGATCCTTTTTACCCGGTATATTGCCCGTTTCTGCTCCTCCCGGTAATCAATTTGCTAAAATTACTCTGAGATATATAATTCCAATCGAAATTTGCACGGTATATTTTTGCAAGTATATTTTAGCGGTCAGAATCGTCAGTCGAGTCATCAATTACTTTCCAAATTTAATAGCCTGTTTGTAAAATTGAACTGATTTTCGCTAATGATGAGTCATGAAGTTACGATTCATTACAATTTCTGGAAAGACGGTTTTGAAATGACGTGTCAAGCGAACAGTGCGAAGTCTGAATGTAATGAAAGAATGAAAAATAAGAATGACAAGCAGCATCTGTACAGGTATATACAGATACATCAGCTTCTACTTAGTTGTCACAATAAATTTCATCCTGTATCAAGATGAGTCGCACTTTTTCCACGTCGCGTCGTTGTCCACCGACGCGACGCAGAGCTTACAGCTTTATCGGTGGCCAAAGGAATGCGACGCGTGGGTGCCAGTGCGGGTAGGTACGTACCTTTCATCGAGCAAAGGTGTGCCCAAAGTAGGTACAGTGAAACGTGTAAATTAAAAGGTTGCCATAGTAGTTTTATTTTTACTTTTTTATTTTTTCTTTCTGTTTTTTTTCTTCTCATCTTTGAATATACCCAGGTGACGACCTGCGCAACTGTCTTTCACCGGTAGAAGATCTTTTAACATCTTTCTTTGACGTCAAGTCTAGCTTACTTTTCTATTCGAGTTTTCAACTCTCGTGTCATACGGTGATAAAAAGATAAACTATTCGAACATTTGACGATAAGACGGTTGACTTACGCGATGTCAAACACGCTTAGTCAATTTTTTTTTTTTTTTCTTATCTTTTCTTGTTCATTTTTTCTTTATACTTCGATTTTCTATTCGGTAAAAGGGAAGGAGATATACGATTAGGTTGAACTATGAAGACGGCAATCAACAAGTAAATTTGAATATATTTTGTAGAATTTCTTTACTCCAATCTGTAACGAAACGTCACAATATTGATTTTGTTGTAAAACAAGCTGTATAATCGATATCGGTAACTAAATATTTTGATGCAACTCTGCAATGAAATTGAATAAATTCCAACGGTGGTTAGTGATGTTTTGCCACAGCCGATCGGATTGTGTAATCTCGAATAGTAATTAAACCGAACTACAAATTCGTTTAATATTCATTAAAATATCGAAATATCAAGAGCTGAATAAATTGACGTTATATACGTATAAACAGTATCGTTTGAAATTGCCATTGAAATTCACTTCGCTAATTACTAATTGTTTACCGCGATCGATGGAATATGCGAAAATATCTTTGGTATACTTGCGGCAATTATAAGTCAAGTCGCTTAACTTAACCGCGACGAAAAAAAGTTGGCGAAAATTGAAGATGGGATTCAAACCGAAGTAACGTCGCGTCGCTGTGGGCGATTTCCAATAATTTCTATAGACACTCTTCAAATGCAGCCATCGCTCTTTTCGCAAAGTATATAATTACGTTCTTGTCAGCTTTGATACATTGCCCGAACTTATATCCAAGTTGAAACTGTAGGTACGGGATGCATATAATAGCCGTTGAGTTTGAAACACAATTATAATTGTTAACGTAACTGATAAATACGCCCGACGTCCTGCAGCCTGCGTTGACAATTCGCTGGAGCATCGCCAGACGGTAGAAACAAACCAATTAATAGTCAACGATTCATAGGGATACCAGTGCTTCGTGTAGTCAAGCATTAATGAAAATTATCGCTTTTAATGCGAGATAAAACAACGAAGCTATTAGTCAACCGAAATCGTTAGAGGCAGGCGCTACTGTCAGCCAAACGCCAATATACCTACGGAATATTCCCAACACGCAGGACGTCATGCAGAAAATGCAGCGGCATCCTCTCGTCCAAGCCGGTGTTATCTGTGGAGAATATTTCTAAATAATTAATTTTCAAAAACAAATGATCAGTTGGATCAGCAGACCAACTCTGGTAAATCATTGACGTAAGCATGATCGAAGCCGGAAGAAAATTGTCTTCTAGCTATGAAATGTCAATAAAAATTTACTTCCTCATAAAAAGTTCGGTACATATTTGCAATACGATGTTTGTTGGAACTTTTTGATTGCCGTTTCTACGTATAACGGAACAGTTTATCGATTTTGTGAATAAAATATGAAGAACTCTCCCGTTCTTAGCTGCTGCTGTCTACGTTGTGATAAAATAAGTGATTTGCAATACGAGCTGCTTCACATTCGAAAATCCTATCATCGAAAGTCAATCGATGACTGATAATTCCTTCATCCTGGTGTCAACGGAACAACGCGTTTGGGAGTGATCATGAATAAAAGAAAAAACAATAATATTATTAAGACCGGCAGTAGTCGTTTGATATTAACGAATAGTATAATTTCGAGTTTGGAAGGAATTTAACGAACCCTTAAATGAATAGATGTCTGCGTGACAGCGAATGACTAGTCATGGGAGAATATCAGGAGAAAGAAATCAGAGACAATCAGCAAAAGAACAACATCGTTGCAACATAATGCAACGTCAAATCACCGCGTAATCCAAGAACAATAGGATTTGAGCCAATTCGTTGGCGTTTCATAAGAGAGCTACTACATAGTTCTTTGCTAACAAGAACGGGTGTATATCACTTGAAAGTAACACATCATCTTCACTAATAGATTTACGACTGAAAGTGTCTGCGGATGGGCTGGTAGGATGCGGTGAATACAAAACGCCATTGTGCATATACATATATACATTATACATAGGTACGTATAGCAGCTATGGGTATAGAGAGACACCACTGCTGCTGGGAGTCTCTTACGGTGATGGATGAACTGCAGTGTTCTCAAGCGTCATTAACACCCCGCAGGATTCGGTATAAGTGCTGGTGAAATGATGGAGTTGTACCGAAGTGTTGAACGCACTATCGAATAAAATGCAGAAGGATATCTTCTCGTCCTCGAGAATTACATCGCTTCCTGCAACCCCTTTTTGTTTGATGAAATCTCAGAGCTCATTTCTCCTCATGGCCCAACCGACGTAGAGGTATTATCAGCTAATGCCACACTCACCCGCAGGGAATCCCCCGATCACTCGTCAAAGTCTTGCCCGCCACGCTTCAGCCACCCCATGGAGGGTTGCAATATGCCACTTCGATCGAATAAAGACATCTTTGCTTTGGTTGGGATGAGTTTTCATCCAGAAATCCCAAAATCATGTTCTTAATCAATAAATTTTTAACAATGATTTCAATTCTTGGACATTACAGAGATTTTTCGTCGGTGTAAAGAGGATGGAATATAACCATATGGAGTAAAAAATCATAATCTTCCAGGGTACCACTTTCAGCACTACATCGAATCTACCGGGCAAATATCCAAATATCAAAAGCATCTCGTGAGCCATATCCCCAGAGTTTTCAAATAAATCCTATCAAGACGTGGTCTATTTGACACAGGAAGCTCCGGTAATCGATTCGAAGAAATATTGAAACAGCTACCAGACCGTATATTTCTCGTGAGTAAAGACATCATTCCTCTTTTGTCAGAAAGAAGCGAAAGCGAAAGCCATCTTTTTTTTTCACGCCTACGCGTGTGCCAATAAGTAATCAGTCTCTTTCACCTGTTCAGTAAAGTAAATGATGTCCGGTGTCAGTTTTTATATCCGAATTTATTCCAATACATGTATTACGCCGTCGTAGTTCACACACGCGCATACAGTACGTGTTGTGTGCAAACGTATATATACGTTTACCTACCTTCTACACAACTTCATCGAGTTGTTGTTGTTGTTGTTGTGTTGCTAGAGTTTAACACATGGGGAGAATTTCGGTGGGGCTTTTGGATCTGACGGCTTAATTAAGGGCGTGAGATGGGTGCACCGACCCTTAGCCCTTCTACGGCTGAATGGCCGGACGCAGTATCTCATCTCTTGCCAAAGGGGCTACAAATATTTATAGAGTTCGTTCGGGCTATAATTCGGGACATTGCCGGCCTCTCGAACGTTTAGTATATCGAGATGAGAGATCATACTTTTCTTATCTTGATTCATTTTTATTCTCATTCAGAAATACGACGCGAAATTTCGTCCACTTCTATTACAAATACGTACATACCTATACTGCACACATGTTCGTGATTGAAAACAGCCTTATATACCTACCAGCGATATCGATATACCAAGCAATTCGCGGTTAAGATTCTACTAATCCGATCAGACAAGCGACTTAACAATCTTCGTTATAGCCACATCGGTTTCCGTACTTTGATCAGGTGTAACGGTGCTAATTAACTATGAAGTTTGATATACGAAACGATATCGATCGCTAACGGTCGATTTAACCGAATGATATGCAGAAGGTCAGCTTATATATACCTACTTACTTACTTCAGACTGTGTGTCTGTCGAATGTCCACGGAATTGGTGAAAAAAATCTTTTAGGAATGAGTTTTCAAATGATCTGAAATAGTTTTTCATGATTCTACAATATTTGCGGTAATTTAAAGTTAAGTGAATTAGTTTTAGGATATTTTCGCTCACGACCTTTGTTTCTCCTTTGCATGATACGCCATAGCCGCAAATGTTGGGGGATGATTTACAGCGAGAGGCGTGTAACTTGATACGAAATTCACTTAGTAAAAAAGGAAAAACGAAAAAAAAAAACAACAAAAAAAAAATAAAAGAAAGAAAAAATGTTATCATATTAAAACGCACGAGTCGTCGTCGCCTAGACTTACGAGGCTACGATTATCGACCTGAATGATTTACGAGCGGTTTGCGATGCAAATTTTCTCAGGGTAACGTCAACTTAACGATGCATAATTAGAAGTCGGGACCGACGCCACTTTTCTCATCGTCCAAAGAGGGCAGATGATACCACGACGCTGTGCGTCTAGACGACTATGGGCGCCGCACCCCACCGTATGCCGCGTGAAAATCACCCTATACTCTAGGTATATGTATACGTGTATACATACATATAGTAACCACCGCGACGTCGACCGATTCCGTAAAACATTTTATCGCCGCGTCTATTCGACCCTTATAAACTGAACGGAATGTGAAATCCTTAGGTATTGGGTATTCGCATATAGATATATAATAGTGACCAAAAATGAAGAAAGTGAATTATAAAAACGTACAGCAGCAAATGAAGAGGAAAAATCCAAAACGTTGATGTAACATTAAAGGAAATTACTCCGGACAGGGTAATCGCGAGATCTTGGGAGGGAGAAAAAAAGGGGGGGCTGAAAAAATATTTATAATTCTTTAGGACACGCGAGGTGTCGGCTAGCCACCATATACTTTTATGGCCCCCTGGGCTTTGGTGTGTATAGTACTATATGTATAGGATGTAGACTGTTGTAACGTGTATTAATCGACGATGTTAAAATAACAATTCGAGCACCTTTAGCCCGAGTATATGGCGTGCAGTATGATGTTTTATCCATGTTTTTTTGTGTTGGGGGATAATATTGAAGCTACGTCGTTCCTCTAAGACTATAGACTTTCGGGAGTTTCGGTAGGGGGGCAGTAAGGGGTTGCTTTTTGGTGGTGGTTTTAGATGCGTGCAAAAAATTAGAGGGTCGTGTCTAGGTGCGTAACGCAGTTGGTACACGCTATTTCATCCCCTGTATTATATATATATATATGTATTATATGGAAGACAGGCAAGCCTCGACGAAGGTATTGGTAAAGGTAAATTCTCAGCGACAAGGAGTTGATACTTCCTGAAAATGATTAATTAGCAAGTTTAATTAATTACAAAGTCACCCACTGTCGTCGTTTTAACTTCGTCGAACAATAATTTTAGCCGCCTGCAAGCCTAACCGAGACCTACGGCTCCTCTCTTACTGAGGTATAATAACCTAACTGTACCTGACGCGGTATATTCCTTCTCACAATAACCAGAGCTTTTTACCATTTTTATTGCCACGATACAGAAAGCAGAAAGGAAAAAAAAAATTGTCTGAAACATTCCCAACTCAAAGTCATAAACCAACAACAAGAACTGGGAGAAATCATACTGACGTCACGAAGACGAACTGGTCGATGAATACCAAGGAGGTATCCATTGTGGTAGAGTTCTCCGTAATTTTTCATCGCATTGGTGAAAGAAAAAATTTATTGATATCCATGTGAAATCATCAGAATCATGAAGAGCAGTTGGAAAATGGAATTTGTCAACGTTTTCCATATTCGCTGCAGATGACGAGTTGAGTTCAGTGGAGAAAATGTTAAGCATTCGAGTAGGTTGGCACATACCTAGGGCAGTTTTCTACCAAGGTAATAATGTCCGACGTTAAACCCATAAATCTCACTCGAAGCTTTCCGTGTTTAACACTTTTTGTTTGTCTCCGCGGAGTAATTTCAGGCGGTGGATGTATAGGTACAAATTATCACCCTCCGCAGGTGCAAAGAGAATCAATGAAGCATGCTCGCGCGAGGAGGTTGTTTTGCTTTTCAATTCTCACGAGCATCGCACGCATGCTAAACGATCTCTTGTAAATCAACTTACAGTACCGTATATGCTTTTGACTTTCAGGTAAATCGTTCACTCCAGGTTTATTAACATGAACCTGTTTATTCCAGGTTACCTGAAATCATGCTTATGGTCGTAAAATCATTCAAAAATTGTCCAACACTCCGATCATCAAGAAAAAAAAAACTTCAGCAAATCGTATCACATGCAAACAAATTCAAAGAAAATCGAGAAACAGGAAAAAGTTCTATCGGCTTGTTTGACCCAAACGTAAACGCTCAGGTAAAATTTTGATTTTTCATTTGAGCCGAAGGTTTGGTCAACTGTATAATACAGTCGTGTAGTAAATAAGTTAGATCTGGTATTGCGTGACCGGCTGCATTTTGTAACACGTCGAAACTACGTCGGACTAATAAATATTAAATTGAGGAGAAAAATACCTCTTTTTCACGATTTTGCAAGAAAGCTATACTTGCTAAGCGGAAACACCGAAAGGTACACTTGACTACAAGCTAACTTGCTTACGGACTTATTACACTTTATCGTTCAAGTGCCACGTGTTTCGAAATTCTCCGCGTTCTCTTTTCTTGCTCCAACTTTTTGAGAGCGAAATTATTGTTCTATGGAAAAATAGTTCGAATATCTACTTATCAATGAACGTACGAATACCGTGCAAAAAAAAAAAAAAAAAACCAACGTTAATCGATCTTTGAAAATTCAAGTTCGACAATTTTGACCCTCAAATGCCGAATGCTGGTGAACGAAATCCTCGTGAAGTGCCAGTTTGGGGTTATCGCCGTTTGGAGACTTTTGACTTAAGACCCCCTAGACATTGAGAACCGCTGTGAATGTCCGCCTCGAGGCAGCATTAGTTATACATGAGGCTCTGGACTCCGGTCAGCAAGGCTTGCCGCGCACCCACACGACGAGATAGAGCTGGTTCGTCTCAAAAGGACCGGGTGCGCCTGGTGCTCGTCTGCACCAGGTAGGTAACCTCGTTGGCTCCTCGTTCGCGTCAAGGGAGAAATTGCGTCGCGATTAACACCCTCTATGTATGCTAAACTCGATACGCTCCCCCGATCCTGAACCTTCAGGGGTTTGGGGAGCCAACCACCCCATGTTCGTTGACACCTGAAATCAAACATCACTTAAAATTGAAGGTACCAGCTATAGTAAGTGGATTCCCAGCTTTTGACGGTCTTTAAAAACAGCTGATCATGACCCAGATCGATAAACTAGCCATAAAACCGAAAGACCGGAACTAAACATAGGACATTTCCTTATCAGGATTCGAAGAACAAGCTACAAAGTGCCAACTACATCATCATGGGTTCGACATTTCGAATCTGAAGCAGATCCTTATTCAGTAACGGTCCCAAAAAGGGCTTTAGGGTTTCTCAGCACGTAGTTATCTTCTTCTTTTTCTTCTTCTTCTTATTCGAGGACGCGTATAAAAATTGGGACTCGGACACGTGGATCTGTCCTATGATTTATGACGTGCTAAAATTATTAGTTACTTCGCTATAGGTGCCTATAATATGGCGCAACATTTCAGGGGAATTTATGACAGTACACCAAAGCCGCCTGCACACCTCGAGGCTTCGATTCATTCTCGTTTGTTTTCACACCCGTGATAATTCTTTTAAGTATCGGTTTCGGACGATCGTTGACGGATTTATATAGGGAGAATCGTGAGATTAAGTGGCCTGGGTCCCTCCTAAAGTGCAGAGACTACGTCCGACCACGTAGGTATGCATATAAAAAGAAAGGATTGGCCCTGGTTTCCCTCCGATTTCATATCGCCAACAAATAAATACACAAGTGTAACACACCCACACACGTATATACTTTCATGTATACATATATACCTTGGATATGGCGTAAAGACAACCGTCACGATATGGTGCGATGTGCATATTTGTTCAGAAATCATTCGGTATCTGTATCTCATGAACTCTGACGAATGGTAATGCTGGAGACGCGTAATACGCCGTGTCGTATTTGCTGACCGTCTCGACGTACTGACGTAATGCGAATACGCATTACGTCGATAAATCGTTTTCTATATCGATCGTTGAGTATTGAAATAACGGTAGAACCGTCAGGTGAAAACTGTGTTTCCTTGTATATATCGGACTCTAATAGCGAATCGTTGGCCTTTGCCAACCCAAGACCTCAGCATGAGTTCAATTACTCCGTTGTATAGAAGCAAATCAGTCGTATGTGATGTGTTTTCCTTTTTCTTCAAATCACAAATGTGTCACTCGAGTGACTGATTTATTGTTGCTTTATTATGCATAGGTATATAGGTATGTATGTACGCCTACCTTTGTCATTTACTATTCATTATTATTCGCCGAGTGTGATTTCGTGTTTATTTTGACGTGTCGGAATAACAGAAGATACGCGCAGTATCAGGGCGCGAGTTATAGGAAGGTAGGAAGAGGATTTTTTTGGGGGTGAAATTTTTCATTAAATTTCAATTTTGCCACGACTCTTGGCTACGTCACAAGCCACTTTGAAGGGAAGCCGAAATATTTTTATTATAACGCTGGTTTATTGAAGCCGACACAAGTCGAGCTTGCGCCTCTCATACCTCGCTGTACAAATTGCTGTCACTTCTCCCTCGTTTGGGATTTAATACTATTTCAGTTACGTTTAGATTCGAATCTGTTATCCTTTGGGGGAAAGGCTTATTTTATCATTACACCTCAACGAACTGCTAACACCTGTACGTTCCTTATCCTTCGGTGTCTAATTTTGACATTCCCGCAAAAAGCTCGTAACGAATTTCGACTTTTGAAGGCAAAATTGCAAGTTGGAAGAACCTCGAACTACAGACATAATTTGCCAATAGCGTTAGTGCTGGGAATAAATCTGTCCAACGTAATGCCGAAACTAGATCGAATTAA
This sequence comes from Ametastegia equiseti, assembly GCA_963989295.1. Classification (NCBI taxonomy): domain Eukaryota; kingdom Metazoa; phylum Arthropoda; class Insecta; order Hymenoptera; family Tenthredinidae; genus Ametastegia; species Ametastegia equiseti. The sequence goes on from OZ022393.1 coordinate 11,968,104, forward strand.
TTGAGTCACAACGAGAGTACAGGCTGGGCAGTTGGCCTCGACGTCTATAAAACAGTTCATATTACGTTTGTAAAATAACTTTAAACATCCGTCAGTCATTGTTAACTGACTGAACCTATTCATTAACCCATGTGCCTGTGATTGATCGAATAAACTACTCATTTCCCAAACATGTTTTTCAACCGGTATATCGCGGAGTGGACTTGACAAATTCGAGATGTCAGTATCTGTCGTTCCAAATCACACATAAAACCGTGCATCTATATAATGTTTAACAAATCTGCTAATGTCACGTGATAGTAAATATTATAAGTTGTTAAAAAATCTGTTTCCACTTTCGGATCTCGTATTTTCGATTCGAAATCATTTCAATTGGGTGAAAGGTGTGCTTTTTCAAAGCTTCCAACCCGCTGGTTGATATTAGCTTTATATTTGCAATATCTCCAACCACTAGTACATGCATTTTCAACACGAAGCGAATTTAACACTTCACGGCAATATCGAGACTACGAAGGTACAGGGTCGAGTGCCTGGCCCAATATATAAGGGAGGACAGGGTGTTCACGAGGTGTGTGGGTATACTGTACCTCCTATGATTGGATAGAAACGTACTTTACTGACTGAACGCTAGCGGAATGAAAAGAGCTTTAATAGAAGGAACCGTGGTGACCCGATGCCTGGTCCTCGTTTGCGATCCTTTATCTTTCAACCGCGTCTCCCCGGTTTTCTGGCTCGCCGCTTTTCCGCACCTGTATATACGTCCGCCAAAAGCCAGGATATTTTTGGGCTCGTTTAAGCTGGTATTCCAACAAAATTTGTGCAAGCGAAAGGGTTTCTACCCTTGGGATTTACCTGAAAAAAAAAAATTCAGATCCTCACCAAACTCGCGATGTGCCGCTCGTTTTTAATTAAATCTCTCGAGCATCCGACTATATGTCGACTCGTTCAACGTTTTGACAGCCACTCCAGAGTTGCAGCTGATGGGTCAGCGGGTGGTAGGTATATATACGCAATCGACGATCTGTAATGAAATCTGAAGAAAATAACTAAAAAAAAGTAAAAAAATGAAAATAGTCAAATTATTCATGGCGATTAATCGGGTTACCCCATGAATTTATTCGACAATATCGAGTGCGACAAACTTTTGATCTACGATATCAAAGGCCTATGGTATTTCCGATCACAGATATTTCTGCAATAACATTTTCAAAATAACCGCTGATTTGTGTCTGATTGGAAATTAGTACGGAAGTTCTATAATTAGAATCTCATTAAAATTCAGATCCCAGCTTCGAACTCCGATAACATTTTTCGAATTCTCACGTAGTCGAGAGATATAGAGGCGGACTGACTGCAGACGCGCGTGAGTTTCTCAAACGATGTCGAATGAACTTCCACCCAGGGTAGATATACCACTTTGAAGCCCTTCAGCTGTGGAAAATAATTCGTCGCCTACCTACCTACCTACCTACCTACCTATTCGTTAGAACATTTTTCAGCAGACGTTCTGACGACGCGCGCGGTTCGCCCACATTCTCCGCCGACCGACGCTGCGACGCGACGCCCGTCTATCCGGCAGCGAAATTAAATTTCAAACGACTTGACAGCTGGTTGACATCTCCACGAGCAGCCGTACCGTCGTGGTGACCAAAAATATCTAAATACCCTTGTTAATTGAATTTTGATCTCAATCTAGAAAAAATCACGAATTTTTCTCGACCTCTGATGTCGTTTGTCAGTCAAAAGCCACCGCGACCCTCGACAGCGACACATCTTCTTTACAGCTACGATGATGATGATTATTTCTGCAGGGATTGCGAGTTTTAATAATATATGAGGAGGATTTGCGTTGTAGCGAAGAGTCATCGAGCCGTGTAAATCGCAAAAAGATTTTCGGCTGCCCTGTCTGCGGACAAAAACACGCACAGTTGCGAAAAGCGCTAAAATTGTTGTGTACCTTTGACCAACGGGCTTTTCGGGGCTTTAATTTACGCCGAGCGTTTCCATCACCGAGCCCGGTCTTTTGACTGCTTACACACGTTACACAATACACCGGGCACACAACTCATATGAGTTCAGCGCTCGCAGACCGCAGAGTTCAAATTCCAAGCGTGACCACCTCCGAGTATGTGTTTGTGCGCCATGAGCGTGAAAAAAGGAAGGGAAAAACTGGAATAGAATAAAATGAAAAATGACCAAGACTGTTTTTTTGGTTTTGGTTTGCCTTCAGTTAACCATCTCGCAATCAGTATTGTATACTTGACTCTCAACCATATGCTGATATAAATATTAAGACACAACCCACCATGATGTATATTGATACTGCTTGTAATTAACTCGAATTTGTTTTCTGTTTTTCAGGTAAGTACCCACTCAACTTTATAGAGTACTTCGCATTTCAACTGGTAGTATGGTGAGTTGTTACATACATATAATACATCTTTGATTGGGAAGCAGAGGATCAAGACAAGATTTTTTTATAATATACTTCAAGTTGATATGGTAAAGATCACTTCCAACTTAACCTAGCTAACATAAGAAACATGGGTTTTACTGGAATCTTATCAGTTTCTTTGACAAAGTGACATACTTTGCCACTTTCTGCCAAAAAAACTGAAATCATTCGTGAAGGATTTATTCGGATCGGTTGGGAAGTCATCGAGAAAGTACGATTCGCGTTTTCGAAGTGACATGACACATTGTGAAAAAATAATTGTGGTGTTAAAATTGGCAAACTTGGACCACTATAGAAAAATACTCGAAAGTTCGGCACCAATCAATGTTGAACATTCTTCTACTATGTTAAAAAGACTTCAAATATAGTGTTCAATTCACATCAAATCGAGTTCTGTAGTAATCGACACTGCAAATTTTTTTACAGTGTATAATACGTGAGTAACTAACGAGTTACTTCCGAAATGAAGAATAAAAGGGAAATTGTCTAGTCCTGATCCTCTACTCTACAATAATTACAGTACATTATTATATATTTCCGTAATTACTCGGAGTAAGAGTTTGCGAATAACGTTTATTTCTTGAAAGCCATAGTAGACGCACATAAATCCATGCAACTGTTGAAGAGGTAGGATATAAGCTCGTGCAGCTTGATTGCATCTGAACGCGTATCGGTGGTAGCCATGAACTGAACTCGAAGTTGACGTTGGGTTTTAACAAATGCTCTATTTTTTCCACTGTAAAAAAGGTATTCAGTATATACCAGCCGCCTCCTCCTCACGGTCTACGTCGCATTGTGAAGAAACAATGCAATTGTTTCTGGCTAATGTACAAACGCCACTCCTATTAGTGCTACGGGTATACTATAGTACACTTTTTGCTCGTGTCCTTCTCCGCGTGAGTTCTCCAAGGCCTTATACGTATGTATAGCGTTGAATGTGCGAAGATGAAACACCAATTTGGAAAAAGAAAATTCTCCAGAATCTCTCGGAGATCCGAAATATGAAACCTGCAGTCCGTCCAATTTCTTCGTTTTGATTTGCCCTTTCGATAGAAAATGATATTGCTGCAGTAAACGTTATTTTTAGGTGTTTTTTGTACAGCGAAAGGGAAATTTTGCCATGATGGAACAAAACTGATGATAAAATGGATTCAACCAGGAAAATCACGCGATTTAAATTTCGGAATTGGTCCGTATCCGTCGACTTTACCTCGCGTATTATAATAATCTCTACCCAGTTTTTACTGGAATCGGGAACAATTACACGAGTTAGTTTTACCACACAAGGGACGTTTAATGAAATTTAAATTATCCTCGTTACGCGAAACACAGTCCCTGATATCTTCAGTTCGCCTCGCAAAAAGCATCCTCTGGGAATATAAATCTAATAATTTCGCTACCCAAGCTAAACATATACAGTCACATATACATACACCTCTCACATTCAATACTCATGTATTCGTCGTCCTGCTTCCGAAGGAGTTCCACTTTTATCGGTGCATATTCTATCTGGAAGCACTCAAAGAACGCGAGTCTCTGAGTAGGAAAAATAGCTTAAAGGAAATAGGAATGAGAAGAATTTGGGAGGACGAAAAAGAAGAATATAAAGACGGAAAACGTGGTGGTACGAAGTATTCCCTATCTTTCAAAACGAATGATGTAATATCACATTAAGTTTTCAATTTCCGTTTCAACTTGACGTTTTTTTTTTTTTTGTTGTTTTTTTTTTTTTTTGGAACATCATCGGCGCCCGTTTCGCTGCTACTCGGCTACCGTCGCCATTGAACATTGATATTGCAGTTGGACTTTTATAGTACCTATAGTCTTCTCCTCCTTCTTCTTCTTCTTCTTCTTCCTACGAGACTTGCTAAGCCAGCGGCTATCGGAGCCTGGTGCCTTGGCTTATAGCACTTGAGCGCTCGTGGCTGAACAAACAGAAGTAATAGCAGAGAAGAGTGAATATATACGTTGGTATGTATGTACGAAGATATAGTCGAGCTGCAGACGCAGGAACAGAGTCTGAGGGTAGAAAAGTATGGAGAAAGAAAACTCCATGAAATTGTTTACCATCTAGAAATGGTTGATGCCAGTGTATGTATGTATGTACGTGGGCCCTTTGTTTGACTTGGAAACTCGACTATCTTCCACATACATGCAGATATCTAGATATATGTATATATATCGACTCGAGCGTCGGGACGCTTTTTCACACTGCATTCACCTCTATCGTTCCTTCGCAAAAATATACTTAGAATGAAAAGATGAAGCGGGGGGAAAACAGAGAAAAAAAAAAAAAAAAAACGGAAAAAGAATGGAAGGAAAATTGAAACGGGACGCAGTGAATGGAAGAAAACAAGGCAAAAACTTGAAACCATTACTTTTCACAATCGAGAAAACTCTTTCCATCCTATCGTATATTATAGGTATATGCATGATCATTAATTATTATTGAATATAGTAGGTATATCCTAAGCGCCAGCGATATTTTACGACAATTTTTACAGCCTTCGGCGGATAGGATCGTGTTTGTTGCGTCTAGTCGAAGTAAAAGTGTGGAAAACTGTTTTGAAGTTTAGCTTATATACGTCGTGGGTGGCGAGTAGGTGTATGAGAAGCGCAATATATCTCTTTCGTGGCTAGTAATATACAAGCGATTTAAAGTTGTCTCAAAATTGTACTGAGCTGCTGCCTAGAAATAGTTGTTGGCTATTTTCAAGAAGATGAAAAGAAAAAGACGGCGAAATGCGACGAATCTCAATTTTCTTACGTATTGCAAATGGTAAGACTACTTGAAAATAACCCGTAGAAAATCATCCCCATTTTTCTCGTCTTTACTCCGGGAATAACAGTATAGAATTAAGTTAATAGTTCGAATGAAGATATAGGCGCACTATTTCACTTTACAAATATGCATGCAAGGTGCATTCAGTTTTAGTCTGTCAACGGTAATTTTGATGACCATAGGTACGGATTGTTCTTATATTACTAGACAAACGAGTTCGAGCCTCTTGAAGTGAATTGGAGAGTCATAAATTTGTAACTGAGATTGTATCGACTGTTGATCCTTGCTGAATTATTATCTGAATTATTTATTCTTGATTGCTTGTTGACATCCTGCGCGAATGCTGATGTAGAAATCTGCAGTGCAAGTAGGGCAGAGAGAACATTCGCAAAACTGTATGCATCTAGGATATGGTTCATTTCCGTATGGGGCAAAGTCGGAGAAACTGGGCCGTTCACGTTTGATCATTTTTCTGAGAGATATTATGAGAATTCCTAAATTTCGAAGATTCTGGAAACAACTATCATCACGGACTTTGGAATGATCGAAACATTTGCAATTTTCCCATTTACAAAATCTAGTAAATTCTTTCATGAAAATGTACCAGAATTGGATTTCTCCGACTCGATTTCCCCGACTCTGCTCTACTACGTATTCAACTCTCTGTGAAAAGAGCCCATCATCATCTGACATTTCACCTCAACCGTAAAATTCGTAATTTCAAACCTCAGTGTTTCGGTCAGGATGCTCCTAGTTTTGAAACTAGTAACATGTGAAATCATCGCTGAGTTCAGCGGGTCATGAAATTTAATTACGAAATCATGTACCTGTTAAAAGTTCGAGAGATAGATTCCGAGGTGCATGTATAAAAACCCACATCCTGTGATGCGGCGTTAATTATAATGATATTGATATTCGTGAAAGACGTTATAGGTCACAGTTTTGGTGCAAATGTCGGGTTGTACATTATTGACGCAGAATTCCAGAAATCTAAAGACAATACATATATGAACGGGATGCAGTTCTATTTCGAAAGAGGGAAAACATTAGTTCAGGCGTTAGCCTCCAGGGTGATCGGGGTGACAAGAAACCAATATACCTACTCATTCAGGGTTCGATAGGACAGCTTATTCCAATCCATGCTGTCCAAACAGAAAGGGTTTTCCGTGGATATACATGAAAGGAGAAAGGCATGGATTCGAATATACTCACTCGCAATCAGTCAGTGTCCAGGGCTGAAATGAAGGGGCGTCCTGCAGCGTAAATGCTCGCGTCTATACAAACCCAGTGCCGGGTTTCCTTCTCTCGACGAGGAGAGTCTGTCAGTCTCCGTTATTGTGATAGCCGTTCGCGTAAATATTAGATTAAAGGGTCTTTGTTTCGATTGTCTATATTCTATGGCGCGTATATTTGACGCACGGAATGGTCTTCACGCCGCGCCGTGTTTGTACTTCATCTCCAATATCCATCCGATTATCGATTACCTACCATTCAACCTCTTATATTATATCTTACCCCCATTGTTGAATTCGCGAACTTTGATTCAAGCGCAAACAAGACATCGACTATATTCACTATTTCGATATTTTGCAGCTCTTTATTTACTCCAAATATTACGATAACATTCTTTCGGAATATTTCAACCCACGACCCACCGCGGTTTATACCGCAACGTGATACACGTAGTGCAATAAATTATTCCCTGGACAAACGCGGTTTTAAAAGCACCAACGATGAAGCCAAATAATATCTGTGGAATTGGGTTTTCATTTTTTTGCATTGTCAAACGTGTTCATGATATAGAAGAAAAAGCATCATCATCATCGTGTGTCGATGAATTTATCTATTTATTGTTCAACGTGTCTGATAAATTCGCGTTTTATCGAACGGATGCATATACGTATACTATGGCAAATGTATTAATAGAAATTTATATCCTGCGAGGAATGACCTTTACCACGAAGCCCCTCAGTCGAGTGGAAGAGATTTGGTGTTGGTAAAAAAAAGCTTCAAGAGCAGTACGTGGCTGTCTGCTGGGCAAGTCGAAGTCGAATTCCGATCTCTATCTGTACCTACCTGTACCTGTAGGTATATATATACGTAGTACGTTCTTGCCTTGCACCGGGAATCATAAACGTTCACTAGATTTCCACGGCAAGTTCATCCGTGTTGCACCTGTACTCTTCGAACGGACATAAATTTTGCTTTTTTCATCTGTATACAGTACACTGTAAATTTCTCTTCTTCATATTCACGCTTTTGAAAAATTACCATTTTGCAGCGATGCAGGGTTGGGTGAAATTCCTATGTAACTTCGTTCCAGTGTGTACGAGGCATTCCATGTCATTCCAACCTCGTCATGACCCTTGTCATTTTTTTTATTTCGCCTTCTCCTTGTACATACCCACGTCCTTTCGTGCTTTTTTTAACTCAGGAAAATTATTATTCTCATGTAAGAGAAAGATCAGTGCAATCGCATTCGACAAACTAATCTCTATTACGTTTAGAGAAACGGTCGTTCCACGTCACCCAATCAGTGGCTTGGCAATAAAAACTGATACGCTTTAACGGACGTCGCTATTCAATCCTAGACTTCTTACGTAATAGGTATGTACGTGCGTTGATGTTTTATTCGCTTTATTAGCAAAGATCTCTTTATAGTTCTCTCGGTATATATCCTTTCGCCTTTGTCTGTGTCTGCGTTTTTCTATTTCTTACCATTTATTCCCTCTCTTTCTTCTTTTCTCTATAGACCACAAGGGGATTCCCATGCTTACTAGTTTCAAGTTTAGATTTGTTGGTTTTCTGTCTAGGAATCCTATTGCCATATGATTTCTTCGATTCCTATTTATCATCTTTTGGAATAAAAACAGCCACTTTTACTTTATTCAACTGATCTGCGAACGTGTGACTTGTATGTACTTCAGAAAGAATGAATCTATTTTTCGGAATAACCGACTATTCTCGTTATTTTTTTTCCTCTGAATTTGAGTATAAAACTCATTTGACGTTCAACGCCGAAACGAATTAGCGATAGCGACGTAACTTTCTCGTTACTGCACGCTTACCGGAAGGTATATATGACAATGAATTACCAAAACTTGATACGGCAGGAAAATGACACGATTTCGTACTTAGTAGCAACGAGTTTGATAACGACAATTACCTTGTAGCCCGGGGGTATCGCAGGAGCCCGTGACGTGCGGTCGAGGAATTTTTGTTCCCCAATTACAGCAGCTACGCTATCTCGTGTAGAACGGTGAAAATAAAAAACGAAAAATAGAAGAAAAAAAAAACGAAAAAAATCCGCCCCTTTCGCGGCTGTATTGTCACGGAATAGAAATAGGGGTGCGGCGATGCGTGCGTTAATCGGAATAATAAATTAGGGTTTGATAGTTGAATTTTTCTAATGCCGATAAATTTCGATTTCTTATTCACGTGGAATTTTTTTTCTTTTTCCTTTTTATCCTCGTTCGTTTTCTTTCTTCCCCTGCATTCTCTTCTTTTGCTCTTTTCTTTTCTTTTCATTTCGTTTTCTTTCTCTTTTTATCGTTTCTCGCTTCTCCACGCTCCGTTGCTTGCCGAGATTCTAGTGCACCGAAAGCAAATTCGCGTATTTCACTTTTATTTCCGTCTCGAAGTTCCTTCGGCGAATACCTCCAACCTCCTAGCTATTTCGTTGAAATATGAATTTGTTTGCTCCAAGAGAAATTCTCCCTTGCCACATGCATACCTCGCCTGTATATACCCGCAACCCCCTTCGCTTTTTACCTCCCCTATGCCCGTCCAACCTACAATGAATTGACAGGCACTATGTACCCCTAGTCATCGCCATACTTCACTCACAATGGCACTTTATATTCTTCAATATTCCCTTTGAATCTTCAAATCTGAAACATAGCTACGAGGGCATAGAATATACTTGTTCGTTTACTCACTCTTTCATCTCTTATCCACGGCCTATCGTTATACAGTGAATCACAATCGCTGATTGACTAGTCAAACTTCAATGTCTCAAACAATGAATAAAATATCTTCACATAAATCGGTACATATTATATCGGGGACAATGATTTACGGAAACGTCAGATCTGAATAATATTTACCTTATCATACTTGTTGCTAGGAAACTGAAGAGGTCACCGATACATGGGATATAATTTTCTTTTGAACTATTTTTTTGGTTCTCTATTTGAGAAAGTTTTTTAAATTCATTCCTACCTTCGAAACTGTAATGTGTAATGATTAGTTTTCGGAGTCTTAAAATGAATTCGTGCTGCTAACGGTGAGACGATTTTTCTATTTCTAGTTTGTTTAAAACCGAAGCTTAAAAGGGCTTGAAAATTCTATGAACCCTGGCACGGGAAAGAACGGATTGAATTTACAGGGACGTTGCAATTTCCCAAGTAAAGAAAACGAGGCGTTTCATAATCGGAAGGAAATTTGTGGCGGCCAAGCCCAATCGGCGAAGGTCGACTCGTTCAGGAATTTAAGCGGTTGCGGAAGAAGGGATTCACGGTGTCGTGAGTTCCTATCTGAAACGGACGCGATATGAATTATAAAAACTGTTTTCCGGGCAAAAAAAAAAAAAAAAAAAAAAAAAACGTACCGTTTCGAGCTCTGACCAACCAAAAAAATAAAAATGAAAATAAAAAACATAAAAACAAAACGGCTTCCGGACGGTACGAGACCACGTTGGCTGCTGCTGCTGCTGCTGCTGTGGCCTGCAATTTATTTATTAAGTCAACACCGCAGTCCGGTATATATACCTACCCGGGGAAAAAGCCACGCTTGGTATCCCACGCGTGAAATATTCACCGAGTAAACCTTGACGTGCAATAATTGAGGCCCTCGCTATTCTCATTGTTCCATTTTTTTTTTTTTTTTTATTTTTTTTTTCCCTGGCCCACTTTGACCAACAGCCCGGATTTTGCACAGACCCCGAAAAGTATCTCATCCGTATGTTATATATACGTATACATATATGTACGTACATTACCGCATCATACAAATAGCAAACATTGCCATTCATACCATCGACGTGCGACAAGCACATCCATCGCTATTGCACAACCGTCTATGCATATAAGTTGGGGGTAGACGTGGGGTAATTCTAGTCATAGAGGGTTGGGAGAGCCGCGCCTAGTCCCAATTGTTCCATTTTGTATTCCATTTTACTTTTTTTTTTTTTTTTTGTATTATTTCTACTTTTTCCCCCCTTCTTTTTCCCAGGGCGTTCTCTTACTACTGTAGGCTTGGGGATTTGTATCGTTGGTTAGCTCGGTTCTATACTCGACTCGCTCGGCTTCACGTGGCGCTATTCAACCCTTGTTTTTACTCGTGGTTCCGTAAGCTCTAGCAATGCGTTTAGCAAAATCAGGGTAACCCGTGATTAAAAGTGCAGCACCGCGCACGGACTCCCTGTATGTACGTGAACAATACCATTTAACAAACGAGAATGAGAGGAGAGAAATAGGTATTATGTCTGCAAGTAATTATATACCTATTCTATATACTTATTATACCGTTTCTGGTTAGATTTGAATCATCCGAGAGATGATTTATTGTTGTTTAGAATAGATTAAGGTCTCGGGATGTGATAAGAAAAGGAAATTACTGGAGGGATTTTCGCGGCAAGAGACACGAGAATATGAAGAAAGAGAATACCGGGTAACAAAAAAATGAAAAGAAAATGAAGAACCAAAGGATCCCACTTTTTTTCCTCTATAGTATGGTGCAAAGCTGCCGTTCCGGGATAGGTAGTAGCGAATTTCAGCAGTATAAGTATTAGCATAATATTGGATAGGAAATGTATATAGTTATATACGGAAATAGGAACGTGCAGCAGCAGCCCTGGGGAGGAACGATAGGACTGGGTAACTTGCGGGGGATGCTGCGACGGAAACGGACCGATAATGCATAAAAGATAAGAACAGGATAGTAGGTACTCGAAAACAACAGCTTAAAGTTATTCCCTCTTTACTATTCGCTCGGCGGACCTAGTTCAACGTATCTTTTTCTTTTTCTCATCCATCGTCGTTAGTCCAATGTTGTTCCCTCTTTTTCTTCCAATCCATCCATCCTTCAACCGATATATTCCTCCGATGCAGGTTTTCAAGTCCTGCACGAAAGTCTCTAGAATACTATGCTTCGTCTCTCGAAAGTTATTACGAAGAATTATTGAAAGTTTTAAGTTCCGAGTTGGAAGTTTCAAGTTTCGTGGTTCGAGCTTCGGGCTATGTAGGTAAGGCTCTCTTCGCGTTTATGCCCACCCGCTTTTCGAATAGTCAAATGAACGGGATTTTAATGGACGGTAACCTGTTTACGAGCGAAGTTTCTTCAATTAATTACTAGAAAACGTTGATGATTAGTAACCTTGTTTAGGTAACGAAAAGTTTCAATTGTCAATTGTATAACCGCGTTTCATTATCCCGTCCTTCAGCAACAGGATTAAACAGTCGATTGGGTGAGTGAAACACGCGGATATAAACTAGACCCAGATATATTCACGCGTGTTCAGAAATAGATAAATGACACGAAACGATCCTGTGTACATAAACATTGACACGGATTTCAATATAGATTCGTAATCAAAAACGCACTCTTTGTCCTTTGGCTCCCTTGGGGCTTATTGTGACGGAAATCGGCTTTGTTCAATGCGTTAATCTCAACGATGGTGACGGATAATGACTTAAGAAATAAGCATCTCTAAAGGAACAAGTCAGGTACCGGGATTCTTATCGCTTGCTGACTGCCAGTCAATTGTCCTTTCTTAAGTCTCGAATGAAGAGCCAAAGCAAAGAGAAGCAAAGCGAACGAAAGTACCCGATAACATCGCACGTCATTCGGCCGACAGACCCAACACGCGCCAATCAACCAATGGAAATTAAATTAACAGAGTGCAAAAGAAGAAACAACGAGTGAAACACATCCTATTCTTTATTTCTTATCACGAAACAGGCCGCGGATCATCAGCTCATCGCAAATTCTTCTCGCGTCTATCGTATATACAGCTGGCGATAATCTCGTTTCCATAATATCTACAACGGTCTCAAAATACTGGCATAAACTTGATCGAATCTATACGTTCATGACATAGGTTCGAGTTATGCTCTACCTAATGTGTACGAAATCGCGTAAAGTTATACCTTCTACTCTCCCTGATCCCGCGTGTAATCGGGTGAACAGAGATAAACGAGTCCGAGATAAGATCTCCAGTTGAAGTTGCCTCTCGATTGGCCCAGCCGGGGTTCAACTGGCTCACAGTTAGTTCAGCTGGTTCAATTTTCTCGGATCTACGAACCAGTTGTAATACATTCTGTCCCATTAGCGATATCAGGATGGTTTTACCCACCAGGATCTATATATATATATATATATATTTCTCTCGTCGCGGCTTCTCTCTGTTCTCTCAAGTGCTACACACCCTCGACTATACCTGTCTACATCTACCTATTCGCCTTTACCTAACCTACTCACAAATTCAACATCACGCTGTTTAGATGGTTGCTGTTAAATTATGCAACAAGTCGCAGGTAGAAATCTAGTGCAATATTCGTGGGTGCCGTAATTATAGCTGCTTTGACGACGAGATCCGTGGATTGAAATTAATTAGTACAAGATATACCTACCTACGTCTCGACTCGCGTTCTAATTCAATTTCATTTCATGCACATATATACGTAAATGTGTATTCACGCTTAGTCTATATTCGTTCGACACGGCGAATGCTTGAAAAAATTCATACATATAGAATTGTAGAATGTGACCATTCGGGTGAATAGCGAAATTTTTTTTTTTTTCTTCCGACGAATCAATCTAACTCATTAAAACACGTACGCAGATGAACGTAGTAGTGCTATTGCTAGACAGAGGAGGGTCTGTATTCCCGGGAATTAGGTACTCGTGATAATCAACTACAGTAGGTAAAGCCGGACGACCGATGAACCGTGACGTCATTAGCCGGAAATAATTAAACGCCATTGTCACGTTTGCAAAGCTTCAATAGGTGCAGGTGCAGGGAAAACAATAAATTGCCTCTCGCCTAGCATTTCGCAATATGCATGTTATACCGCTCGCGATACACTAGGAACAAATAGCTGGCTAGACACACATGTAAACCTTTATCCTTTATCGAGAGGATGCTATTCCTTCATTCATTATGTGAAAATCTTTCAAAAATATCCCTCTATCTCTTTTTTTCTATCTATATCCATCTATCTATCTATTCTCCTCTGTCGTTCGCGTATCGGAAGTTTGTTTCCCACTTATTAGACAGCATGTTGAGAATGCTAAATCCAACACACAGAATCCATCGCACGTGTTCTGGGACACACTGGAGGCCAATGAGGTTGAGCTTGAGGTGGAGGTCGAAGAAACGAGACGTGGTACGGGATATGATGGTGGGCCAGGGTGGTTCATCTGCATACAAACAAGCTCACTAGGCCCTATGGAACCCTCGGATTCGAGTGCACAACATTGCAGCGATGGTAGCAATAGTAACCCTACATTCGTGCCCGACCTATGGCTCTATAGAGATCTACTCGTGCGCGCATCGCTAACTCTTTGGTATATAACATGAGAACCCATCATCGACCACTCGTTCCAAACTGTCCGTATACGTCTATCCATTCGTTTGTTCATTCCCCTGACGACCAACTATATGCAGATACAAAATTACCCTACTTCTATTATACTCGGTGTAATTCAGTCGATATTATCGATATTACCTATAACAAGAAGTTTGAAATATTCGTGATATTCAGTAGCAACTAATTGCAATATAGTATCTAGCTTGTCAAAAATCACTGTAGCGATTAGCTCGCCTCTATTTTCCCGAAAGAGAATTGCATCGATTCTGTTGTATGAAGGTTATAGCTGGCGTTAATTTCCGTTCGAAAATCAATGATATTATCGTCGACGTGTCATCGGGAGAGTTGTTTATAATTGATAAATTATTGATAAGCCTTAACGTGCATATGATAACCGTAGGAATGCATGCGACACGCGAATCATGAACTTTTTTCGCTTCAGACACACCGAAATTCAAGGTAATATGAATGACAGTGCAGATGACCCAGTTTTTGGTGCCGAGTGATAAAACATTTTTTATCTAATTGAGTGCGAGGTCAAATTGGGAAATGGCCCGGATACTTATGAGTGTAACACCATACGTGTGAATGTTGCACCAAGCTCACAGTACTGTAGGTACTACATACGTACGTGGACCAAAAGCAAGAAGAGCGCAGGGTTCGTGGGAACGTGTGCCTATAGCGAGTGATTACAATGACAACAATGACAAACAATGGCCATTGCGTAGATGTATACATACATATATATAAATGCAAATACATACATGTACTATAGGTAAAGGCGTACAATGGTCAAGTCAGGATGTCACGCCGTATGACGCTTGGCGTACGTTCCTCGTTCATCCGTTCATTCGTTCATCCGTTCATCCGCCTGTCTCGCTGGTTTTGTTCGATTGCATCTGCTACACGAATAAATTTGCATACTTTGGCACATATGTATATATATATTACATGTGTAGTATATCATTATCAATTTACTTATTTATAAAATATTCATATTCATGTCATGTAGTCGGTATTATACATATATGTGAATCTTGATCGCGAAATCGGTTAGAGGACATCGAAATTACATCATTTTTTTTTCCTGTAATTTTTTACCGTAATTTATCACTCGCTATGTTCTCGTTTTCGATCGAAAATCAGACTTCTGGAGGTCGAGGGTTGATTCTAGACTCTTTGGCGCGTGCCTCGGCGACTTTTCTTCTGAATTCGTTTATTGATGATGGTGACAAATTGCGCACAGGGTCCAGCAAGCTATGATCGAGTTTGTCCTGGACCGAAAATACCGACCCTTCCCTTGTTCGGGGCGGACAACGGGGTGCGAACAACGGGGCAGTGGTCAGTCTCCCTTAAACTAAGTCCTCCGAGTCCCCCGAGCTCCTGCATACAAAACTTTTCAATAGAAGATCGGACGGAAGGGTCTTATTATTTATTAAGCCCTGGTAGGGTAAAAAAAAGTTGCAAGTCTCTGCTACACTCGCTTGACCAAAGCCTAAAAAATGATTATTTGTACAATGGATTCCCTGGACAGGTCCGTCGTTATAATTAAATGTCACGATCCCTAATGCAGGAGATGAACTCTGAATTGTCACGTCATGCAGAGCTTTTTAAAAAAATTTGATGTTTTTTTTTCGTCTTTTTTTTCACTCTCTTGCTTTGTTTTTATTTTCTACTTCTTCGTAAATTGGATTTCGGCTCACAGCTACCTGATGAATAACCGACGATAGCCTTCTATTCATGGTCAGCTAATCAAATTTACTCTCTGAAGTTTGGGCAGCAATTTACTCCGCAGAGCGAGGTTGGACCGAAGCCGAACTATGGAATAAGGAAAAAATTCTTGTTCCTGGAGAACCAGAGAATAAATGTATTCCTCCGAGACAGACAAAGACGCCAACCTTGCGTTCAGCGATGAAAACGTGAAGAGAGATTAACCATATTTGGATTTGATCTAATCCCGTCGTCTACATGACCCCTTGACCAAAAATACCTGATCCTTGTGCTATGGGTTACAATGGGAACCAGAAAAGGGCAGACTGGAGAAATCTAGTTAACGTGTGACAGGCCCTAAATTAAATGCAACGTCTACAAGACTCGCTTCGCTTCTCGAGATTAAGCTATCTCAAAGAAAACGTCCCTCGTCTACCGTAAAGCCGAAAAAATGATCATCCGAAAAAGCAACGGTTCAGTTTACTTTGCGGGGAAAATGAACTGGCTGTTGACACTTTGGTAAAAAAAAAAAAAAAAAATCATCTACAAATCGCCGTGGGACTCAAGAAAACTTCTTGAAATTACGTTGGAGTATATTTCTGCATGAATTAAGGGTCCACTTATTGAATGAATTTGTTGTACTATGCTGATTATCGTATTTGCGGAGACAATTCGACCGAGGTTTTCACCGACCGACCAGTGGCTGAATATATTTCGCTCCAAGTTGAACTATAAAGCTAACAGTGTTATTGGAACTCGACCTCAATGAGCGACGCTGTGGCATCCACGTTGGCTTGGGTCGACACTAAACAGAAGCTTACCCACTCCAATACCGTGCATTGTGCCCACAATGTGCTTAGCGTGCTCCAGTTGTTGTTTAATCTAATTAACGGAGTAACCGTATACTATATACTCATAGTTCGCTCACTAAGAGAAGAGCCCTGTCTGTCTTCAGGTGAGTAGAATAAACGCGTCTGCAATTGGCTCTTGAAGTTTAAAATCTACTCTGTTGAAATTTATAAATATTCATGTGCACTTTATTGAGGTATCTGGTGACCGGTACGGGGCTCAGCTCGGTGCAGGAAGGTTGAAAATTTGAAATATTCATTATATTGTGATTCCTTCTTGGTCCTTTTTTTTTTTTTTTTTCTTTTGTTTCTCTGCATTTAAAACGCAGCCATACGTTAAATTTTCTGAAATATGATCGCAGAAGCCTTCAGAATGTCTGTGGAATTTCAAACTTCGTTGTCTGCAGTGGGCATAACATAAAAACCCTGAATCCTGTTACGAGGATTTTCACACAGGTTCGTTATATCCTCACGCATATACATACATACGAACGGGGGCACTTTACCACTCTACTAAAAACCGATCGTCCAACCAAGAGGCCAGACCATGGAAAATACCGTTCATCTACAACTCTAGGCACCTAAGCTCTACACGACCATGCAAGCTAAACACCGACAACAGGGAAGTTTTGGTTTTCCGAGCTTCCGGACGAGCTGGCGTTAAGCTATGACAAAATTTTCACCCCCAACTAGTAGTAGTAGCAGTTTGCACACGGAAGTTCCGCTCTTCGGGTACCTAATTTATTCATCATTCGTAACAATCAACGGTTTCGTCCTTCGTATATACCTACCACGTTAGAATAAATATCTTCAAATTTAATAGACAAATATTTGCCTCTGCGGACACGCCAGTGGAGCTTTTAGAGTAGGTATAGCTCTACGAAATCTAGAGGATGAAAGGACAGGCTAATGTTCGACGAACGTGCTTCGTAAACCATCAGGCTTATATACCTGGGTCACCTAGTCCTTGTGGCAGCTGGGTGATGATAGACCGCTGAAATCCATTATCTGACTTATGCATGATGATTCTCAATGATCGGCTAATTGCGTTCGGGTCAAAATAGAGCCGGGGAAAACCGATGTCGGTAAATATTTGGTCTCCCCGCAGTCGTTTGTAGTATATACGAAAATAGCATACCTATATGTATACAGACAGTTATTAATGGCGTTTCTACATAGCTACCGAGTTCTCGTTTGTGTGTATATTTCCATTAAAATTGTGTATTGGTACAAGTCCACACGTCGCCCATTGCCGTTTGATAGAAAATGCCTCCATCGCCTGTTTATTGTACGAACTCTAGGATATATAGTGTGGATCATGAAAAGCTATGTGGACCTATTACGTGTATAGTTTTGTCAGTTTGTACACGTTTATTCAAACGCCTTTTACAGCTATAGCAGGATCAGCTGTGGTATTATTCGGACATTGATTTAGGTGACTATAAATATAATTAACGTCTTATAACGAAAACTTACCCTGCCTTATTCCATTTTTTTTCTTTGTATTTACAGAATATTTAAGAGCCATAACAAGCCTCCTAATTCCCTTAATTAAAATTCTGTCTGGACCTAACCACACGCCGTGCCTTGAAGATGTCCTTTCGCCGCGATCTCCGCTCCGGTGATTAACTCAAAGATATTGTCATTAGCCATCGTTAATTACCCCCCCGCCCACTGGTGAAGCTAGTGGCGATTTGTTCGAACAGTAATCCTACGTATTTTCTACCTAGGTCAAGACTAACTATCTTCTATTTTTCTGTCGCATCCTTTCTCCACCGATGTACCGACATGGATTTTTATTTTCATAATTAATGACTGACCCGCGCGGTATGCTCATATACACCATCCACGTGGTGGATGGAACGCAAATGCACCAAAGCTTCGAAACGCCCCAGGGGTTTTCTAAGGATAGATGAACGAATAGGCTTACGGATGGATGGATGCCAGGATGCCAGGATTGCTATGGATGAAAGGATGGATGGATAAGCGGACGGATGGACAGGTTGGTCGCACGAAAACCGACCATCATCATTAGTCCTGGCCACGTAATCACAATCATTCTTCGGAACGGTTAAATTGCCTTAAATTGGTTCTCCCTAAGAAAACAAAGAGGGGCTGACGCCCGATTTTTAACGAGTGGAAGGGAGATATTCTGGTACCCCCATCTTCTCTTGTGAGCCTGTTTCTTTTTACGGTGGCTAAGTTTTGCTCAAGAAACACGGTTCGTAATAGCAGGGACACCAACGATTGCTTTTTCTCTTTCTTCGCCCGTTTCTTCCATCTATTCTTCCACTCAACGACTGTGGGAAGATATTTTCAATTCTCTTAGTCTCGAAAAGAAGTGAAGAGAGAACAAAAAAAAAAATTGATTTGACTCTAGCGTATGATTATCGCGTCGACGAAGAGTTGTCATTATCGTACCATAAAGGTACTCGAGTTTTCTTGTCTCAACAAGAAAACATCCCTTTGGATCAGGAGGGCTCTTTCACAGACCGTACCCTTCGCTCGTTGGTAATTATAATCTCGTCCTGACGCGGCTGACTCTGAAAAAGAAAATCTCTAATACCTTCAGGAATCTAGCGGTGATCGTCGACTCGTCCTTTACGGATACCTACAAGGTCTTAAAGCCTTAAAATCCGAAATTCCAAGTACGTGGTATGGTCCAGCGGTTGAATAGACAGGTCGGGACCTCCTAACAAGGCTTAGAATTTGAATGCCGTGCTGCTCGCTTGTCAGGGTAGTTCTTTACCGATACCACGGAGATTCTCGCATGCCAGGACTCGGCCGCAGGACCCTGTTTGATACCATCAACTTGGATACTCGGGGAATGCCCGCCTTGAGGACACTAGTAAGACCTGCACCCGGTCCAATCAGGACCTCGTTAGCACGACGAACAAAGGAACTTTCGGTTATATTCCGACAACCTCTCACTTCAGGATAAAGGATGAAAATGATAAGAGAGCGGAAAAAATTGAGCATATCCTTAGTGGCTATTCTCAGTACCGCGCTATAACCCTGTGAGAAACTCATGATCTTTTTATTCCCGGTCTGAAAACTAGGCCAGAGATTTGATTCGCCATTTTTGTAGGTATGTTCAAAAGATTCCACTCGCTATCTGGAAAGCCTTATAGTTAAGATACGCGGATTCCTGGAAACCTATTTGTCCATTTCTTCCGATCCCGGCATTTTTTTTTTTTTTTCTTTCGCACCACGTATATATTTGTCGAGTATTTTCTACAGAATTCATGGAATATAAGTAAGTATTCATTAAAATATTCGCTGGGAATATTCAAACGATTGAAATACCTTTTTTCATTCTTTTATTTCGTCACGGTAGAAGATGCCGGGGCTGCCTGCATTTTATATATAAGTATCCAATCAAGCGGAAACTTTATTACTTTATAACGAGATTCCGGAGCTGCAGAGGGAGGTACGAATGGACAGAAACAAGCGGAGGTATAATCGCTTTCGTTTTTATACGATCGCTAAAAAGAAAAAGAAAAAGAAAAAAGAAAAAAGAAAAAAAAAAAGAAAAAACGTACTTTCCAACCTCTTCACAGATATCTTCAAGATTACTACCAGCCAACCCTATACACGGTCCCGAGAACTCGAGTAATTAATATTCTTAACGAACATACGGGAGTCTTCAACTCGCAAATACATTAAAATACAATCGATCTGAACATCCATTCGTACTTCTTTACGAAAGAGTCTCAGACTGATACACGAGCTTACGGATATAAAATTTCATGAATCGGAAAATGCAGATATAAATATTTCTATACGTAGGGAGACACGGATGATGGTATGTACTGTACCTAGCTGTGGATAGACATTATGTACGTGATCGCGTACCGCGGAAGTATCGACTAAATCGAATACATCCGAGATGTCGTTGATTGGAAATTGGAGATTACGGATAGTCGATACTCGACCTACTTCTCGTTGGAATCGCGCTCCATTTTCAATTTTCCATTTCCAATTTTCAATTTACTATTCCCCCATCATCAATGAAGTAATTCCTCTATTCACCGAACAATTTTCCTATCGTTCCCGCAGCTTTCTGCCGATTGTTTATCTCCGATTTTCCGATCACGACTACGAACAAAACATTTGCAATCGGTCTCATCCAGAGCGTAAAATATTCGGCTCATCTGCCTCACTGATACGTAGGTACTTCATGTCTGTACCTTTTACCTATCAATCCGTCCGAATCCAGGCGAACCGTACTGACCAAGCCTAGTCAAAATCTCTATACATAGGTATATCTGGTCGTTTGTAAAGAAAAAATTTCAGTTCTATGAATCAACGGAGCATAATATTTCGCCTAGTGAAAAATAAATCTATATGTATGTGCGGATGAAAATGCACCGAGGCTCTTTTTAGGGTTGATCAAATTTGAACGTTTCCATTTCCAATTTCAAAGGTTCCAATCAACAATCTTTCCACTCCTGACGTTAAATTCGGTGATTTGATTGAAGATGAAAGTTCTATGATTATACTTCTATTCACGTATGCGTATAGGATAATTGATGCGATCCTACGATAGAACGAAAGTCGTAGCTAAACTCCTGATATGGAACTTTAGGAAGGTATAGGTATAGGTATAGGTATAGGTATAGGTATAGGTAGGTACGTATAATTGAGCGGGAGATAAAATGATATTATCTGGAAAATATTTTTCTGCAAATTCCGCTTCACTTGACTTTCGATTTTACGCAAACAAATATCAACCCCCGGGGAGCGTACCTATACTCTCGAAAAGAAATTGCTTATCAGCTACGATTCCGTTTGTTCGTTCAAAATTAGACACGCACCATTTGAACTGAAGTCTTCGAGTCGATTTCCACGTAGATATTCTACATTCGTATATATATATGTATACGTATACCTATACACATGGTTATGTATAATACATGACTTCTACATACATATACATACGTAGAGAAGATACCTACGTCAAAGGAGGAAAACTGTCCGGATGATTCTCACGCTTGACACATTCGGTGAGTGATCGCCCCAAAGGATCCCTCTCCTAATTTTCTCATGGTATGATTCTTATCCGTAAATTTTCTCATATTTGTTTTTATATATATATATATATATATATATATATATATACATTTTTTTCATTCAGTTCTTTTTACTTTGGAACATGAATGTCATTCGTCATAAATAGATCTGAATAAAATTCAACTATATAGGAAAATTGTGAGGCCGTATATGGAAGGATAGATCGTGATCTTTGCCAGCCTCATATGGGGGAAAGGTAGCGAGAGAAAATACAGTAACGGTTTCTCTAATCGTAAAAAGCAATGTTCACCCATACGAAATAATGTCTCCATTATGTATCGAGTCTACAAGGAAACATATACCTATTTTCGGTACGCGGATACACAGAGGCCAATAGAATTTATACAACCTCTCGAGCTGCGTCTGTTTAGTGGTTTTGCTTCAAGTCGGAACCGCATTTATCTAACTTCCCAGAGACTTGCGTAAGTAACTTCCTCTATATCTAACTTCGGTATCAGCCTCGTGTCGTCTCGCCAACCCACGTGTTCTTCCTATTGCATAACCCCTCTATCTATCCAGCTGCCCATCTTTTTCTACAAACTTCGTCTCCTGGCTTCAAACTTCGAAAATTTCTCCAACGATGTCCAAAACAATTTTCACTGAATGAAAGGACTCCTATGTATTCATTCGATGTGATTGTAAAAATTGTCAGTTTGAAATGCTCTTAATTTACTCTCGAACACCCTGACCCGGGTGGACATTTCGTCGTAAATAAATAAGAGGGTGACTGGTGATCGCTCGACGATGCAAATTGAAACGTGTCGGAGAATGCAGCCGCGGTATATCTCAATCGATGAAAAGTGTTCACAAGTATCGGCATGAGTTGCGAAAATGTGAAACTTCATTCTGAGATGACTCCGCGTTCTTTCTGAGATTGTCGAGAAGTTTGACCGTAAAGCCCGTTCATCGGCTCTTCAACTTATGGTCACGGGCTTTTCTGGTGTCGTTTGCACGTTTTTAGGATCGACCCACTCGGTTATCCGTTGTTCCCTTCAGACTTGACATCTTTATCGTTTCATCTAGAGGCTAGTGTCCAGTGGACGTGCTTACGCCATCCATCCATTCGGATTTCAGATCCTCTCCTTATCTTTCGTCTTGTTAGAGTAAAATGGTAACCAAGATGAGACGTCGCGTCGGTGAGAGGGCGGAAGAGATCGAACAAACGTTGAGATAAAATGAGAGGATCAATCCGGGGACATTTCCCTTTCGTCTAGGACATCAGAGAGGAATTGGAAAGGCTATCTGTATTTGAATAAAACTTGATCGATCGATCCGTCGACACTGAAATTGTAACAAACTGTTGTTTGGATGAAAACAAACTCCGTTGTCGCCGACATTACGTTATCTCCAGGTGCCCTACTCCCAGGATCATTAATCGAGGGTTCATTAAGAAAACCCCAGCGTGAGGGGAACACCACAGTTCTGTATATACCAAGACTGGGAAATTAAGTAATCTGATGAGTAGACCGCACAGACTGTGACCTCCCGATCTATACCTACGTAGAGCGAAAACGTCTCAAATCACCAAACTTCAAGCACGTGGAGTGAGATAAATTAACGTTTTATACAGGAACGAGAAATCTCTTAATCCTCATCGTCTCTTCTTACAACACGTGTGCGTGTGTGTGTGTGTGTGTGTGGCACGTTTTCGTCTTACCTACGTCGATCCTCATCCTATACTACTCGTTTCTATCCAGTCTCATTCAACCATCGAGTAACGCTGAAAGCCTATCGGGTTACTGGAATTAGTTTCCGTAAAACGGAATCTCTGAACCTTCGTGAATCCCTTTCCAGCTCCAGCTTCAGCTCCGGAACGGTTCCTGTTTTATTGGTCGTAAAATAAAGGGGGTAGCAGCTAGTTGGAGCCAGGAAAAGCTTGGCCGCCAAAGACGAAAAAAGTGGGGGGGTATAGCCAGGCGTTCATAAACTCATCAGCTAAATGTCGCCCGTACCTGTTGGCCACGGGGGTTCCGGATCCTTCCTGAGTCTCAGTCCGTATTGGACGGATGAATATGTACGTTTAATCAGTTAACGGTAGTCTTCCTCGAGGTAACCAGACCGAAGAAACGTGTCGTTCGACATGACGAGAACCTTGGTACTACTTACCGATAAACCTTACGATAAAACTCAACGAAATGAGAAAACGCCTGGATGTATCGCTGTCGACGTATCAGGCTACCAATCACTTGATCGATAATTAATCCAACGAAATTACACCCAAGAAAATTGACCCTTATATATCCAATCGAAATAAAACCACCGTAGTGACCAAAAAAAAACTTGGCTTTCCTGCAACTCGCGATACCATATAGCGTTATTTGAACGTTCCGTGTGGTAGAAGGGTCAAAAAATTATGAGCTCATCTCCACGAAATGCTACATTTTTTCTCCTAACATTTCATCTAAATCGGTCCAGTAATTCTCCCGGAATTCGAAATACAACATTTTCGCCGATGCATGTGAAAATCCTGGGAAGCAATTAAATGACCGATGGAAAATAGGGTCTTCGAAATCGATGGCAAATCTGAAGAGTGCTAGTCGGTTGTTGTTTCTTCCTGAATGGATCGAAGACTTTTGCTTTGAAACTGAAGCCTTGAAAAATCGGATGCATAAACGAGCTGTTTTAAAGATTCCGCAAAACCTGAAGGAAGGCAGTGACCCTTTACATGAAAGAGATCTTGCAAAATTTTATGAGGATTCCGCCTCTTCCTTATACACAAAATGCATATATTTCGTATATACGGCTATAGGTCCTCTTCGGATCGGCTTATGATAGCGTTCATTAGCTGTAACCAATCTCAGATAATTAATAGCCCCGTCTCAATCAATCACTCGCCACCGACTACCACGGCGACTTGGTCGAGCGAGTACAATGGCACGGTAATTGCTTTAAACTTATTATAAACCCGTGGCGCCCATCGCATTGTGGCATACCATGGACACGCCATGCCATCCTAAGAGACAGCTACACGCCCATGCAGGTCTCTCCCACGCAAAGTTCCCAAAGAGAACGGGATGATAATTTACAACAGTTTTCTTACCGGACGATCACGTCAGCGCCTATATGTATACCGCAGATTCTTGTCACGGCATATAGTAGTCGATAATTATTAATTATACTTGGCTGAACTTAACGGGTGAGATTTTTTCACCGTGAATCTTCGGAAATCGTTAATCGGTTATCAGAAATTCGGTGATTAATTTTTATAACATGTCACTCATTTTTCGATCAGCTCAGCGAAATGATAATTTGTTCAAAATTATTCAATGTATATTTACAAGTATAAGGAGATGGAAAAGACTGTACTTTATTAGATTATGAAAGTTCCGTTGGGATTTGGCAACTTTTTCTATGATGGGAGAATAAATATTATCCCAGACGGGACTTTGGTTCTTATATAGGTAGATATATAGGTATGCATGTATGTATGTAAACTTCGGGTAGATATATACAAGGATTTGAAAAGTTTTCGTCGGAATTACATCCGTCGTATACGAATGAGTTTCTTGGCTAGTTGAAAAGTTCGAAAAGTTGTTGAAGAAGAATATAGTTTAGAAGTACAAAGAATCGAAATTTGGTATTTAAACGATCCGATCTTCATTCGATTCCAGTATTCCGAAGCTTAACTGTGTCAAACTTGAGAATTCTTCTACTTCATCTTCAATTTTGTTTCCTCTCACTCTCAGACGCGGTACTTTTGAGCGAGAATAATAAAACGACAAACTTTCTGTCTGATCCTATTTAAACAAAATACTTACTCTCCTTTAAGGATACGATAGAACCATAAAAATTCCCTCTTGTGAGTATACAAAACGCACAGTTCCCTCCAGTCCGTCGAGTCCCGTGACATCGAACTGCCCTCATAAAAGTTGCTCCTGCTTACCTTAAACCAGATAAATACATTCCTTTCTCCATACTTCCATAACATTTTAAGAATTCAATCCTAATCCCCGGCTTTGTCGGTATTTCATTTTATTTACCTGTAGGTATAAAACTTACCAACGTTCTTGGTAAAATATCTCACCGTTTATCACACACGTACCCAAATATTTTGCAACCTATCTCATATCACTTGACGATAGTATATATTATATACTAAGAATCTATTAGGAGCTGATTGGAATCGAGCAAAACTAATGAGTCCCGTATTTTTCTCTCTTTGTTACAGGTAAGTCGACTTCAAGTTGCTCCTATTGCATCGGTTACGATAATGTGATGGGCTTACCTCTTGCTGAACTAGTTGTAAGTAAGTGCAGCAGTGCAGGAGATATCTATCGTACAGCTGCGAGACGGTAAAGCAAGTCTTATTACAATCCACCATAAATACCGGAAGTACTGTATCATGTTAATTAATCTGAAGGTGCCTTATAAGGCGTCTTGAACTTTTAAACGTTAAACGTTAAAGGGGGATCTTTAGGAGTCCTCAAAGTCTTCGGAGCCTCGAAACCTTCTTCTTTTGTATTCGGTTAGTCACGGAACATGCTCGACCCTTGCTACCACCCTATGGATCGTTCGTTTTCGTAAGTTAAAAAGTAAGTAAGTTTTGCCATGCGAATACGAAGGTTGAAATTTTCAGAGTTAACCTGGGTACAGTAGAGAGTGCTGCAGACGCGGGGTTGGTAGGTACATGAGACGGTGTTTCGTCGATAATGATCCAATTAGTCGAGGACGGTGTAACTGCATTCCTCTCTTGTCGACCGTTTCAGTTGAACTCGCTCTTGCGAAGAGAAATTGGAAATAAAATCTAACAGAATTCCGAAAAGCCAAAGCGAACGCGAAGGAAGGAAAAGAGAACCTCCTGAGAATCCAATTCGTACGACATTTCTAGTAATTTATATACCTGCACGGATGTGTCCCGAATCTAGAAAGCTACTTGACATATTTTACCTCGGGTACAAATTTCTTTTTTTTCTCTCTCTCTCTCTTCTTCTCCGGAATCTGAAACTTAGACATATTTATTATTTGATCTTCTCTTCGCGGCTGAATGTTTATCCGACCTGTGTACGTATATAAGGTACCTAATTAACCGTCTGATGAATTGTCTTGCTTCTAATCCAATCCGACAGTATATATAGACGAGAAAGTAACGCGTGAATGTCGTCCACTCGATCGAATATAGAACTAGCAAGAAATCGACCAATCAGGATTCTAATTATCCGTTCAATCGGGATTAACTTGGGTCGTATAGAGCACACGTTGTTATATGTACACCGATATATACCTACGCTGTATAGTTATACGTTCATCGTCCAGTCATTGACTGCGCATAAACCACTATGCAATTTCCTCTTGCTAATTATCAACAGCATTATGCCGTTAGACCATAACCCCCGGATATCAACTCATTCACTAACTCTCCGATTCATGCAGCAGCCGCAGACTTTGATCTTATTATTGAACATGCAAATCCTGTTAAGGGGGAACTTCGGTGAAATTTGGATAAAACTCATTTTTTTATTTTTAAAATGACTTAGAACAATCTGATGAAAAATCGCTTGCAGCAAAAGTTAGTTAGTGTCAGTATGTGTATCGAAAAAAATTATGAAGGTTCTGCTATGAAAGTGTAGACGCAAGGAACCTTTCGCAGTGGTACGTTGGATATTTTCTGCGAAAGGTTCCTTGCGTCTACACTTTCATCGCAGAACCTTCATACTTTTTTTCAATACACATACTAACACTAACTAACTTTTGCTGCAAGCGATTTTTTATCAGATTGTTCTAAGTCATTTTAAAAATAAAAAAAAAAGAGTGTTATCCAAATTTCACCGAAGTCCCCCCTTAAATTCTACTCAACCATCTCTCGTGGGGTGTCCCAAAAATTGGATCGCGAATTTCTGATGATGTTTGACCTCGTCAAGGATCTGTGCAAGGATAATTGGTGTATCATATAGGTCGAATAAGACTTTGAGTTTCAATCCTGAATTAAATTCCATCAATTCTTTGTCGGTGATTCGTGAAAAACCGATAAAAAGCTTTCATCGAGCTTTCCGCGTTTGTTGAATTCCCTTGCACAGGAATCCGCGTGTGTACAGAATCTGTATCTGTTCATCGACTATGAGGCACGCCTGTTGGTGTTAGTAGAACTGGGGTGATTGGAGGGAGAATGGCTCGATATCCACTGCGGATGGCAGAGTTCCGAGATACGGTGGTCAGTAGAGCACTGTTGCTGCAATTACCGGCAATTACCGGAACCTAATTAATTAACGCGATCCACGCCTCAGCTCCGGTCCAGATACCCTTAGTTGTTATATCGCTATAACTTCCCTGGTTCCCCTGATTGTTACCCAGTTTAGATTAACACGTTTACGTATATATATATATATATATATATGTGTGTAGAACATACAAATATCCGTGTTTCGGTAAAAATCAACGTATCGAAGGTACCTGACGGATTTGAATCATTTTAAAAGAAAATCCAAACCAGATGGTTGTAGTTTCGGTTAAATATTTACTTTCCGGATTTGTGCCTGTCTGCGAATTAGCGGTTTCCTAACAGCCAAAGAACAGTTGAGTTAATTTGCTGATTGTGAGTATACATATATGTATACGTGTATATATATCGTTGGATATTCGTGCCGCAAAGTACCCTGGCTAGCAGCTACCACACTATATTTTTTTTCTCTCTCGTTCTTCCATATAGTTACGGGAGTAAAACTAAACCGAATAATAAGTAGGGAAAGAGCTCGCGACGAGAAGCCAAACAGCATTTCCTCCCAGTGTGGATCCGGCTTAAGAAAACCGGCTTATCGAATGGCGTGCCAGGCTTGACCTAATAATAATAATAACAATATCAACATAAATAATAATGATATTGATACAAGCCAACACGCGGACTGATTGCGAGCAAATGTATCCAGGAAAAACGTTGAAAAAAATGAAGTCAAAAAAGAAAAAACAAAAAAAAACAGAAGAAAATAAATACTTTCTCGAAAGTGGGACGCGCACGCAAGTCTTTTTCCCATATTTTACACTAAATCGGGACTTTGAAACCCGCGTGTGTTACTGATATAGTGGGCTGGAGACACTCGTTACATTATCCAAGTACATGTACGCGTATATAGTACATGTTTTTCATATGGCGAAGCTGCAGGGAGTTGAAGTAGTAGGCTTAATACTTATTAAATATGAATAATACGCGGATAAGGTCTGGCCATGAATATTTTAACACGTATTTAGTCCGGGCAGCTAAATTTCAACATGAAAGAGCTCAGACATAAGATGTTGAAGATGGTGTGCTGCTACGTCTTCATTCGCGTTCTTATGCCTCGCGTTTGTTCGCTCTTGTCCCCCTCGCTTTCTTGTCTCTTTCTCTCATTCTCTATCTGTATACGAACTGCCTCTGACTCGAATCTTCAGTTCCACTCGCCAAGAACGAATCCAGAGCCTTTGATGGCACCCAAGTCTAATTGTTGATTCTAATTTATAACCCTAAGGCGCTTACCGCCTTACGCAGGCCCAGAGCCCAGAGCCCAGAGCCCCAGAGCCCAGCCCGATCTTGCTCCAGGCTCTCCTCTTCTTCGCCCAGCTGCCTACGAGATAACTCAGAGCTTGATTTAGATCCTAGGTTATCTCTTCGGCGTCATCTTCAGTGCAGAGTGAAACTCGCCAAAGTTTCAAGCAGGTATTACGTGAAGGAGTATTGCATGTCTATGAGTACAATTTCGTTAAAATTATCAATTGAATGTTCATTTCATTCAAGGGAAACAATAGTTTGCGAAACGCGTTTTTTTCTTTCGACGTGAGTTTTACTGATAGAAAAAAAGCAATAGAAAACTTATTTTCAGAGTGTTTTTTTTTATTTGCCAAGATCGTCTTGAAAAACGTAATTGGGTGTTTTTCAAAATGGTAGAGTTGTAAAGGTTGAAAAGGTCCCAGATTCGTTCACCATGATAACCATTAGGAAAGGAACGTTGAGTCAAAAGCAAATAAACCCGGTGTATTATTGATCCAGAAAATATTATCCATAGGATGTGATCGAGTGAATTTTTGATTAGAAATTTGGTTGAAAAATTAGCTTCCGGATTGACCGTCTTTTTTCCTTTTCCAACCCTTCGTTTTGATGAAATTGTGTTTGCCATCAACAAATATGGAATTTTTGCAACCTGAACAACGTCTCAAGTTCGAAAAATTCTATTAACTTTTTAAAAATTCATTTTTGATAATGCCACGATCAAATCAACACTCTGAGCAGTAATTCTTCATTTCTTTTCACTTCCGATTCAAACTCACGTCTGGAAAATGCGATCCAGAATTCACTTCAATAGTATAATAAAGCGAGGAGGAAACGGAATTACTTTTCAGAAGTATGTATTGCAGGTTTGAGTGCAGATGGCTCTGAGAAGCGCAATTGCAGTCTTTGCAATCGAGACAAAATGAGGAGTCGAGTATAAAATAAAGAAAAAAAAATATATAAAAAAAAAAACAACATAAAACGGCGTCATCGGATTTCTAATCCTCGCCTCGGCCGCCCATCGTCTGACACGAGAAGCTAAGCTGAGCTTTTAACTTCAAGCAGCTTTCGGTGTGAAACTCGCTGCAGTCCTGTCTCTGCAAGGATCAGGCCTCTTTTCGTATTCCCTTTTCACCTTATCCCTCTCTCTTTCTTTCTTCCTTTATGTATTCTCTCCGTCAGCTATAGCTAGAGTGTTAAAATGAAAATATCGGCCAACGCATTCTCAGCTTTGCTTTGACACTCCGCACACTGTGACGGTATGCATCTCCTGAATTGTAAGTATGGCATGACGGGAAATACCGTCTTCCAAAAGTGTTGCACTGCGTCGTGTCCCGTGTCTATGCTCGGTTTTTCATTTGTAAGATAAAACCGTATGGTTTAACAGGGGCGAAAGATCCGTATCAAGAAGTCTTTGTAAAGGTACTACTGTCGGCGCAAAAAGGTTTGGCCCCTCAATTCGAGTGATCATAACTTCTAGAAAAAAAATGATTTGGCATAGAATCAAAGACTGTCGTAAAGCGCCGAGTTTTCTGCGTCTAATGATTATTCCGAAATTTCGATTGAAAAATCACGTGAGCTGCTATGATCTTCTTAGGGTTGAAAAACGTAGTTTTCACGGAGTCTTTCAGTGTAAGTTGACTTCAACTCGTCACCGTTTGTCTGAAAAAAGCACTAAAAATTTGCAAAAATTCAGAAAGATTCCCGAACCATCGACGAACATAACTGCGCTTTTGAATTTCGAAAATGTTCAAAAACCTGGACACCATGTGGAAAAACGTCCGATGATGTGATTCGGCGAACGGCTTGGCACAGGCGAATCTGAGCTAGCTCAAAATTTTCGTTGAAACATATACTATTTGATTCCGTAATTAGTTTCCGGCTCACAATACTAATCTTGCTGTAATCGATGTCGATAGTTTTTCTAAATAGTGAGGGGCTCCGTGTGCCTGAGTCGCGATATTCGTCGCTGTATTTCCCCTCGTCCCTCCCGCCGGCCGACGCAATTGTTGCTAGCGGTCCTTGTTTTACTATGTAGGGGAGACCGGGGCTAGAAGTTACACTTTTCACAAGATATAAAATTTCGCACAGCGTAAACATTCGAATTTATCTCTAATTAATGTGGCGACAGGTTCATTATTGAAGATTATTTCTGCGAAAGAACTAATTGAATATCGAAAATCGTTTTCGAGATATACATTTTTTTATAAACCTGAACAGACTGTCACATCTCACCCCGGTTCGGGGCAAGAAGTTACAGCCCTGGGGCAAATTGTTACACAGTTTTTGTCTTGTGGTTTGAGGGGAAGTGAACTCTATTTTTATATTCACAATAAAACGCAACAAGTGTAATTGTGAATAAGAGTCTTTATTGATTAAAAGTCATATTAACACTTATCATATTTTAACACTTAAGATAAACATTTGAACATTTATTTGAAACAAAACAAAAGTTAGCATTTTTCTATCATCGTAAAACAAGTCTTATTGTAAATAATCAGTATTTATTCCAGCAAAGTAACTAAATAGAATATTTCTATACCTTATTCTAAACAAAACAAAACTCAGTACTTTTTTACTATCACAAAACAAGTCATATTATCAATATTAAACATCATAATTCTTGAGAGGAACAAAATTCAACACCTCAAGTATACATTTCAACGTCTTATGTTAAACAAAGCAAAACCTAATGCTTTTCATACTTCCTAGTATCACAAAATGAGATCATGCTTCGGTATTAAAATATGAAACATCAAATAAATATAAAGCAGCTTACGAAGACTCTGAGGATTCATCAGAGTGACAATTTGGGCAAACAAAAGAAATCTTATTGCCACTTTTGATGCAATGGTCATGTGCCCATCGCTTGCACACTAAACATTGGATCCAATCTTCGCCAGACTTAGATTTAGAATAGGGTTTTGAACACATCAAACAATAATATTCTATATCATCGTCTTCTTCGCTTCCCTCACTATCAGTTGTCTGTAAAACTTTCCTGATGACCGATCTAGGTTTACCTTTCATCTTTCCTCTCCCTTTTTTTTTCTCAGAGCCTTTCTTTGTAGCTGTGCGTACTTTTTTTGCTGCTTGTTCTTCGGCCAAAGCATTCTTTTCTGGCGTATCAGTCAAGACTGCTGATTTTCTCACTTTACGTTTGCAAGCGACAGATTTTCTTGGTGGTGCTTTCGGCAAAGGCCTCACAGCTTCTGGTGAAAACCGTGAAACATTAAGTGAGTTATCATTGAAAAGTCCCAGAGTTGCATCGTTACCATTTAAAGGGGTCGTAAGAGTCTCGTTGAGATTTGAAGGTCCTGCTACTACCTCGCAAAGATTTGGAGAACTCGAAGGAGGCACGTTTTCTTTTCGAGCTTGAACTTCGACAGAAACGGTGGCTTCTTGATCTTCACAATCAGTGCGAACACGGTCGGTAACGTATGCTGGTGCATAATCTGAATCTTGAAATATCTCAGGATTGAATGGACAGATACCTGTTTTTTGGAAACTGTTCTTTATATTCATCGGTGTCGATGCTAAAGGCCAAGCATTCTTCACAATTGCTGGAATTTCGTAGATGGACATCGTCTTCCCAGGGTTATTACGCATCCAGTTGTCTTGGGCAGTGGCACAGTAGTGTTTGAACGGACCATACACACCAACGTCTAATGGTTGAAGACGGTGGCTGCAATGTGGCGGAAACGACAGCATTATCACACCGTTGTTCTTTGCTTTGTTAACAACTTCGATATCAATATGAGACCCGTGATTGTCGAGCAATAACAGAACAGGCTCAGATGGCGTCGGCTTCACAAATTTTATAAAATGTTCCATGTATAACAGGAACTCTGTCGCAGTCATCCATCCAGACTTGTTCCCTGCCCCAATACATTCTGGGGGACCACTATGGACGAATAGTTCTTTGAATTTCAGACGGGGGAATACAAACATTGGAGGTATGGTATTCCCGGCAGCACTGACGGTCATTTCTACGGTGACAAGTGTTCCCCTTTCACCTGAAGTTACCGATCCCACTTGTTTAATGCCTTTTTGAGCTACAATTTTTTTAGGCTTTTGCACGGTTGTCACCCCCGTTTCATCCACATTCCAAATCCTCGATGCTGGTATCTCATGTTTTAATAGGATCGCGCCTAATTTCGAAAAGAAATCCCCAACATTTTTTTTGTTGAATGACGTTGCACGGCTAAGACTTGTCGCTTCTGGGGTTCTAATAGAAAGTTGTGTGTTCCTCTTCATGAAGGAAGTTAACCAATCAGGTCCCGCCATCCCACGTTCCTTCCAAGATTCGGGGATATAATCGATATTGAATTTGACAGCACAATCATATGCTAGCTTTCGCACTTCGATAGGCAAAAGACCGTGGTAAATACTTGCACATTGCAATAGATATTCTGACAGCTGTTTTTCTTGTTCTTCGTCGAAAACTTTGCGAGTTGCTTTGTATCCAACTACCGCATTGGTGACGTTCTTAGTTTTCTTGATGTACCTTGATAAGGTCATATGACACAATTCCAAATTTTTTGCTGCACTCCTTACAGATTTTCCTTCTTCAGTCACAAGTTTTGCAGCTTCTTTGTACACGTCTATGGACGTAGTCCCGCGGTCCGTCTTTCTTTTATAGGTTCTCATCCTTAAACAACAAGAAAAAGATATTGCAGTCATTTTTCGTGTCAATGGGGCAAGTTGTTACAGTGTCACAATATACCCCGAGTTGCTGTAACTTTTGACCCCAATGTTATTTCTTTCAATGATATAATTGAAACTTTTTAACCTGTAAACATGTAGCAAAAGTTATGTTGACACTACTTTTGGACACTTATCTGATAGAATTAAACCAATCACCATACTACTGAAAGCATCATTATCGACAGCAGACCAAAAATAAAACGTTGATGAATATTTACTTACGTTTCAGTTCTGTGGCACCGTATGCACGCCTGTTTACTACAGCGGCGCAGACGCGACTGGGTTTGGGCATTTGTTTGTCACGTTGAAACATTGTTTTTCTCGTTCAACCCGTAGCGCTATCTGCCATAGTTCAGGAATAATAACCTTTGTAACAACCTACCCCTGTAACTTTTAGCCCCGGTCTCCCCTACGTGTGTACACGGACGGCTAGAAACAATTGCGTCTTCGGTATACTATATGTGTGTATGAGAACCGCGAGCAACAATTCTGTCGGCAGGCGGGAGGGACGAGGGGAAATACAGCGACGAATATCGCGACTCAGGCACACGGAGCCCCTCGCTATTCAGAAAAACTATCGACGCCGATTACAGCAAGATTAGTATTGTGGGCCAGAAACTAATTACGGAATCAAATAGTGTATGTTTCAACGAAAATTTTGAGCTAGCTCAGATTCGCCTGTGCCAAGCCGTTTGCCGAATCACATCATCGGACTTTTTTTCACCTGGTGTGCAGGTTTTTGAACATTTTCCAAATTCAAAAGCGCAGTTATGTTCGTCAATGGTTCGGGAATCTTTCTGAATTTTTACAGATTTTCAATATTCTTTTCAGACAAACGGTGACGAGTTGAAGTTAACGTACACTGATAGACTCCGTGAAAACTACGTTTTCCAACCCTTCGGAGATCATAACAGCTCACGTGATTTTTCAATCGAAATTTATGAATAATCATTAGACGCAGAAAATTCGGCGCTTCACGACAGTTTTTGATTTTTTGCTATATCATTTTTTTTCTAGAAGTTATGATCACTCGAATTGAGGGGCCAAACCTTTTCGCGCCGACAGTAGGTAGGGATGGAGATACGACGCTTTACCCGTCTCTCTCTCCGAGGTCCTGACATTAATCAGGGCTGGGTGTACTTCCCGTTGCGTTTAACGCCATTGTTGCTACGTGTACACGGATTACACAGGAGCTCTTGGTATTGCCTTCATACTGAATTTCCCCACAGGTAGGTATGTATGTGATGGATACACACTGGATTCATATATGCGTGAATATACATACATATATGTAGGTATACCTCCGGATATTCTCTCAGAGTTAGAACTGGCACGCCGTTCGTAATTGTACAAACAGAAGGTAGCGAAGCTGACAATGAAACGATGGCTCACGCTGATTACTACAGCGTAATCGATATACCTACCCTGAAACAGCTTTGTCCGATTCTTGTTACTCAAATCCCGAAATCGACCTAATTTTATTAACCGTATTACTCTCTCTCTCTCTCTCTCTCTCTCTAAGCCCATATGGAGTAAAATGGACCCTCGGTGATATTCAGATGCCGATATTTATCTCGAATTTGGGTAACCAAAATATGTGAAAAGCTCGACGTCCGGGCAGAGGAATTTGCTTGAATTCGAACAAGAATGTGAAGATGCAAAGATGCATTCCTCTCTAACCGCAGGTATTCTCTACGGTTATATACAGCAATCTAACCAGACATTTTTTTTTGTTTTTTTGAAAATGTCTATAGAATAAAATTCCTATCTCTTTCAATTCTACTAGTTTTATTCCGAACATTCTTTCATTCGATTTATTACCAACCTGTGCCAACGAAACCAAGCTTTACATACATACATACAGATACTTACCCCTATAAATATTCAAATCATTTCAGAAACACCATTCGATTCTTACTGTAGCTGCTGAATACGGGTTTTGAAGACAATGAATCCCCAGGAACAATTAAAGAGGCTGAATAACGAAAAAAGCATGACGAGTGTACAATTGTTCACAAAACTGTGGTAGGTAATTTCAATTTTATTGAATCGCTCAGTTGGACCTTTTTGCCAATTTTCCCTTAAATTAGGGTAAAATTAGACCTGTGCCGTTAAGAAGTGGTCAGAGGTCATCTGGTAAGTTGTAGGTGCATTTCTTGGCCGCGGGTATATAGGATCTGTTGAGAGTAAAAAGGGGCATTCGTGAGGCGGTCAAAAGCGGCGGGTAGCTTAACGACGTCAACAAAGCCGGAAGAGTAGTTATTTTCTCGTAAAAGTGGTAAACAGAAGTAAATGTGAAAATACAACACGTTCCTAACCCCCGGGCGGGTTATTGTGAGAATCCGGACAAACGAGCCCTGGGTCTTCCAGTAGTGTTGCCGTGTTTCGAGTTGTGTTTCAACATTGATTCTCTCTCAGTGTGTTTGGACAACGGCTGAAGCCCCTTCGAGTCCCTTTCTCACGCCTACGAGATCTTTCAATGCCCTACTGGCTTCCGTGCTGCTTATAACGTCCTTAATACCTTGTTATATAATCAGTTATTACTGCGGTTTATAAGTCCCCTTAAAATAATCCCTTAGAAAACTATATATATATATATATATATATGCCCTTGCAAAGACGGTGTTGGAACTAATCTGATTTTATTGCTCAGCCCGTAAAACATTCGTTGAAAAAATGAAATCCTATCACGCGGTGTAAGAGCAATTCGTAGTTACCAGCTTCCCAGCAATCCTTCGATAGCCTATTTTCTATTGGAACTTGAGATTTGAAATAAGGATGAAGAATACCTATAGCTTGCGGTAGGTCCTCGGTCATTTCGTCCCGGTAAAAAGATGTTTCCTTATCGCCGCGATATCGTTCGTGTATATCGTTCGATATGGATCTTTTCGAAAGACCTACCAACGCGCATTCCTGAATATAGTTATTCGTTCTGGCCCCAGCCGTAAAACGCAAAAGCACGGGGTGAAGCTCTACGGTTTGTAGAATGAAGAGGGGGGGGGACGTAAAACATGAGGCCGAACTCGTCAATCTGGTCTTTCCAGAGAGAAATATATATGGAAGTGTGACGAACATGACAACCGTGTCCCGCGATATTAATGGTCTGCCGGGTTGACGATAATGTCGTAATGTCCTGCGGTCATAACGCCGGTAATGTCGTAAGCTGACCGTCCTAGTCGCCAGTCAGCCAGAAGCCAGCCCGCCCGCTAACTGACCATTGAGAATTTTGATTTCCGGTTCAGATCCTCCTCGACACGTAAGACCAATTAAATTTGATAAATTATTATCAAACTATTAAAAACGATTTGACAAAGGTAACTTAAATACCGTCGAAACGTTACGTTAGATATACTGGCGAGTATGAGAAAAATTTCTTTGCTTGCTATGAGCTAATATTAGAACGCGTTTCGTTGATTAGAAATTCTTTGGATACCTCTGATTATTTGTTGCCTTTGAAAATATGCAGAAAATAATATCGCATAAGATGCGGGTGCAAGTCCTTCAATGAATTACGGGGCAACTGTACGTTTTCGTAAAATATCACTTCCGTTTTCATTTAGAAAATTCGAATCCCAGAAATAATCAAGCCCATTTCTCACACGGCTATTTGTCACGCAGGGTAGAGAAATCTAAATTTATTCCTCTTATTCCTCTGTTCTCTCTCAAGGCTTTTCCAACGGTTTCTCGAGTCTTCTTCGTCTTCTTCTTCTTCTTCTTCTTCTTCTTCTTCTTCTTCTTCTTCTTACTTCTATACTAACGCTGATGCTTCAGCTCCGGGTCCAATTTGGTGGAACGGAACACCAGTAACGGGCCGTCAACCTTGATAGCATCTTCTTAATGTATTCAACTGCTCTCGGTAAAATTCTTCCATTTCACCAGCCACGATCACGTCGCCCTCGGCTCGATCCCTCCTCTAGCCCACCACTTGAACCCTGGGATACTTGATGCTGTCGCTCCTGCGAGATCCGGCGATCCTTGCTATTAGTGTCGAATTTTTAACTTGGTAGCCTCAATCCACAATCTACTGCACCGACTATAACGAAAAGGATAAATATTTCCGATACCATCACCGATACCATTACCAGGACTCGACTCTATGTTCGTCTCAATAAATTTTCACCTGAAATAAGACCAACTTTTTTCCTCTCCTAATTCACATGACCAAGATCTTAGTGGGAATGTTACAAGGATCAGAAGCTCTGATTGCCGAAGCTTCAAAGTTGGTTTATCTTCATGGTTATACTCCATGTCATTTCGTTCTCCATTTTACAAAAGATTTAAATTTAGTTCGAGTCTCTTGTGCTTGACGGAGAACAAAGTTTCCGGCAGTTTAATTTCGTACGAAGATGATGAGACCAGGGTGTGTGTACATGTGTGTTGAACGGTTCGAGTATTACAATATGTACATATTATACATGCATACGAAAGCGAGGACCCTAGAGAAAATCGACCGTTTCAAAGCTCAGACATCCTTGTTCGTTGATCGATGGCCAACCCAACCTGTCCTTCCACTTTGCCTCGTCGTTGTCAGCACTTTGGTCTAAGTGGTAACTGTTCGATCTCTATATTCACCGTCCTTCTCCAACCTTTGGCTACCATTATGATCCTTCTCTATTTTGCTCCTGGCACTCATCTGCTATGAGAAGTTCGAAACAGCACAACTTCATCTTTACTCGCAAAGCAAGAAAATACTGAGATATTATCCTGCAGCCTTGTTGCAAGTAGAGAGCCCACCCAATCGATGGAATCGTTCCTGGAACCCGAGCTCAGATCGCGGTAGCTGGACTGACTGAGTGAGTTTTTGCATGGCTTCAAGAGGCGCCTTGGTTAAGTGAATAAGTAGGTTGACTTGAGTATGGGACATTCATACGATACTGGTGGACTTACGCATACGTTTAATGTGCATAATTTACCTACGTGTGTCGTATGCCCATATAATTACGTAGGTACTTGTCCATGTTGAAACTATTCAACCGCGAACGCGAAAAACGTCCGGTATTTTTCACTGGCCGGGTTGTTATCTATTGTTCGTCACAACTGCACAGCATATCTATATGTGTATGTTAAACGGTAAAAATTCACTGGTATGTACATACCTCGGTCGACCTGGTTTTCAAGATAAATTTTACAATCGTGGAACGCGGGTGGTGAGCTATTTTCTGTTTTTATGTGGTATGCGGATTTTTTTTTTTTTTTTTTTTTTGCGGGTTGAACAGAAATTTTTGATTTTTCATTCGGGCTTCTGTTCTACCCAGATCGTCTCGTTTTATCGATGATCATTCGTGAAGGAGGAAAACTGGTTACAAGTTTTACGTTATACCCGAGAAAGGAGGTTGAGAAGAGAAAATAAATTATTTCAGAAAAAAAAAGTTTCGTTGGCGGAATCGAGCCACCAACCTCGAATCTGCGTAGATTGATGAAAATTTATAATTACCGACTCTGAGTGGATTTTCAATTTGTTTTAAATTGCACGGGCTGATCCTTAGATCGAGTTCTATTGATCGCTTCGCATCGTCAGCTGCCACGGACACAGTTCTGCAACTTTCTATTGTTCTTGAATCTCGTCGTACCCCATACCCTGCTGAATGAACAGAGCAAAATTTCGCGTGAAATTATTTTACCGAGAAATTGGAAACGATATATACATATACATATCGTACAGGCTTTATTCAACGCTCTTTCATCCCTCACCTCCATGCCATTCGATAAACAAGACCTTATCCTATCGACGAATCGACCAATACCAGAATCTAATTCAACAAATTCGATAGCGGTCGCAGAATCGAATCGAAAATTTTAAGTATACCAATGATTTTTAATCAAGCAAAAATTGAAAACCGCGTGTAATCGACAGCTGACAGGAAGCACAGTACGTGGGCTTTTAGGTTTATGATTAGGGTGAAACTGTTACGTTTATAAGCTAAAGGTAATAACGGTCGTAAAATCCAAATATTGGAACAGGTAGAAACGGTAATTAGGTTTGCGACCTCTTCGTTCAACCTCCGTGGCATCCTTGACTCGTCGCGAGTACTCGTACGAAAATTAATTAGGGTAAGCCACAATTTAGAATAACACTGGTAGCTAACAGCAGTGGCTTTCCTATGGTCTGTTCTGTATAGATGTGGGACGAAGTTAGGTATCTCAGTTAAGCTTGTGTAATATCCCCTTATTAGAAGAGGACCTGCAGACCAAGAGAGAGAGCCTGGGTTTACTTGGCAAGTCAAACATCCTGTAACTCGCAATATCCTACCTTGCCCCCTTCGCACCAGCTAAGGATTTTGCACAAGCGCAAAGGAACCGCTACCCCCTGAGACTGCAGTCAGGGGATATACCTAACTATGATGGTGTTGCTGGTACCGCATGAAGGTGCTGTAACCTACTGGAGAAACAGGATGAGGAAGAGGGAGCGGTCCAACTTCCCTCGACCACATCAAATGTGGGCAACTGCAGGGTATATACTACCCAAACCAGAGGCGAGAGTATGCAAAGTATCTTGTCTGACCCGTGTTGCGTTGTGTGTAAGGTACCACCATAGGGAGTTGACCGGGACTGACCGGAAGTTCAAACTGTGACCAGGTAATAATTTCCTTCAAAGGTATTTCAACACTTCGGCATCTTGTCGCTGGACTTTATCACTATACCGTCCATAGTACCTTGCACGGTACCTTATACCAGAAATTTTCATTTCTAAGCACCCACGTACTTTCTGCAAACTGGTTTGGCATTGGTACGGTATTGGTGTCATAGCTACCAATAGTGACAGCTATCAAGGGCCGAGCTTTGCCCAAGTCAAAATTGATGATGGAACAATTTCGGGTTGTTAACACCAGTCCAATTATTATGGTACCGTGAATCAGCACGGAATAATCCACAGCT
Source organism: Ametastegia equiseti (assembly GCA_963989295.1). NCBI lineage: Eukaryota > Metazoa > Arthropoda > Insecta > Hymenoptera > Tenthredinidae > Ametastegia > Ametastegia equiseti. Next base: position 12,008,599 of record OZ022393.1, read on the forward strand.
AGTATAAAACACCATTATTGGCCCAGTTCAGAACTGACTTCCGGCTGAACCCCATGTATGTTCACTGATCAGTACTAGTCATCAGCATTTGCCCAACGTTGGGTAAATAATTTATCTGTATACTGGACCAGTATTACCGAATGAAATTTTGCAGCCAGGGTAGTGCCGATTCTGTGTCATGTGGGTGGATCATGCAATACTCCGGCATTCGTAAATGGGTACCACCAGGCGCAATAAAGCGTTTCTTTTTCATCTCAGGAGGCTGTGAAAATGCCTGTATGCATACGTATTTGTCTTCATTTTTTTTTTTTTTTTTTGCAACGCCACCTTTACGCAGCTGGAGATTAGAAGCGCAGTGGGGCTCGACAGACAGTGAGAGAAACTGACTACAAGCTATGCCTACAAATGAGGTGCATCTGGCAAGTGGAAACCGTAGGATGGCGGGAACCCTGTATACTCTTCCTGTTTCTTCTCGTTCGCTTCCTCTTCCTGAACCACAACTTCACCCTCCTAGTATTCCGACCAAACATCAACCAAGCCCTTTCGAAAAGCGCAGCATTCCTTTAACCGAAAGTAAAACGGAAAAATTCCTTCGCTCTCGCCAACCACGTTCGATTGTTTTCGCTTTCCGCGCAATTTGACAAATGCGCCTCTGGCCTGGAGCTTCGCGGCCCAGAGCTTTCTTCAAACTCGTAGATTATAGGGTATACCTATACATGGGACTTTCTCTCGCTTATACTCAAGCCCCAGGGACTCAAGGCAGACTCTCGCAATCTCGAACGGAATACGAAGAAGACCATTGAACAGTAGGACGAACGAAGTCGTCATTCTAACTGCATACCGGTCGAAATCAACTGAAACGCTTTTCCTCTTCATAATACCTACACACGTTTAGTTATACCTAACTCACGCTAAATTCATTGCGGATAAATCGATAGCAGCTCTCTCAGGTCGGAGAACCGCCAATCGTGATGAACGAGCTGTTGGCAATAAATAAAACAACACGTTGGATACATGGTTCAATCCATGGAATAGAGACTTTTGCGTACACGTATAGGCTATTCGATATTGTATAATCGTATTTCGTATATATATATACATATATATATATACGTCTGCGACTTACGACCACTGTAGGTATTCCCTGGTAAGATCGCAAATCGTTGGGGAGTGGCTTGTCTGTTTCCTTCTTTCATCCTTTTTCCTCTTCTTCCTTATCCTCTCGCTCTGGTCTTCCTTGCCAAGGAATAAAAGGTCTCTCTACGACTCTACGCAATCGCCCTGTCCCTAGACGGAAAAGGTTAGGGGGGTGTGCCTCGCGAGTCGTGGGCGATAAATTGCAGGATGTAAAGGAAACTACGGGGAGTACGGGAGAGACGAACGGGGAAAATAAATTGTTAGTGGTATAAACGCACTAAGCAACTTTCAAACGAGATATACCTAAAGAATATCGATTTCGATATAGACCATTTTCACCCAATTATATCACGAATTATTATTATTAACGATCAGCCGGACGGTAACTTCTCGATATATCGCGCGACTAAAAGCAAAATGGCCTAGCACAAAAAAAAAAAAAAAATTCTTTTGTGACTATGCCCCAAAGGTCTTATGTTGCATGAAAAAGATTTTGGCACTAAAACAACGAAATTTATTTTATTTTTTTACCAGGACCCCCTTTTACGCGATTTGGTCACAAACGCTAAGATGTTGGATATATCAGAGATTTCTCTGTGATACTGCGGAAGCGTTAGAAATTGTAATTTCAAGACGAGATTTGACCGGGTCGGTAGATAATTTGGTTATTTGATTAATTATTCCAAGTTTCGTAAAATTTAGTCTTGGCCTTGTTTCTCAAGCCGTACATCTGGTATAAGGACGCCTGGCGTATATACCTTCGGGGATTCCTCGGGTCGTGTTTCCTCTTCATGCCCGCTTTATGACCAGCGCACAAAGTCCCAGGGAGGTGAAGCATACGTGGAATTATGGCTTCGGCCTTTCATCGTTTGCTCGCTCCGTATACCTACCGTCACCCGGAAAGAAATGAAGAAGAAATGAAAAATAAAAAGGACCGTATATGAAGTAAATGTGTATTTTGAGAATCTCATTAAAAGTGCTTGGTAGAGAGTAAAAAAAAAAATTAAAAAAAAAAAACAAAACCGAGCTATAGCTTCATTCACCGAACGAGTAAAAGGCGAATACGAGAAATAGAAAAACAGAAAAAGAGATGGAAGAGAAGGAGTGAAGGATAGAAAGAAAGAGGAGGCCAAGAACCATTATAAAGTCCAAAAAGTACTGGAAAAAATGGGAGACCAAGGTAGAAATCTACCTCGCCGAGGCATCTACCTATATTAAGAATATTTAGTAAAATTTGAATAAACACCAGGGACCTCTCTCCTTCTTCCCTGGAAATTAATGCCTTTCTAAAAGTCTGCGCCGCAGGAGGCCGCTCAGAAAATCGTGTTCAGCCTTATACCTTGTAGTATTATTCGACTGTACTTTTTTAACGAACGAACCACAGGGTCGGGCGTATAGCTCGTAATGACCTATTACGTTAGATTAAAAACTCGGGTAGGATTCTGAGTTACGCTTTTTTTCTTACGCCGTCGAAAATTCGTTGTATTTCATTTTTTGTCTGTTTTTATTTTTTTTTTAATTTCTATTTCACCGTAATAGGCGGATAATAACCGAAGCAAAATGAGGTCAAAAGCCAATTTTCATACACGTTTATGGAACAGCAATATATGAATAAGCGATTTCACGAACAATCAATGAAAATTTCATGCAAAAATAATGAGAATTTGAAACACGATTTTAGGGATGCTGTATGACGAACTGAAAATCGTTTTTCGGCCGGCACAGAGAGCTTTAATTTTTGATACATTAAACCAGAGCGGAAAAAACGATAGAGTTTCCCATTATACGAAAGCGGGTAAGTCCGTTGGTTTTTCATTCATGTGAGTTCGAATTGCAAAGCAGTCGAAGCTTTTTGACGCTCACGAACGATTGTTATAGTCCTTGTTGATTGAAACGAGACGGTTCTACAGCTATTCGTTCATTTGTGTTTTACTTCCAATCTCTGTCCCTTCACTCTTCCATCATCCGGTTAATTGCTGAATTGACTGTAACCTTGTACGTAATTAGAATCAAACACAATGGAAGGGTCTGCGTTGACAAAGAATTGCCAATTATCCAAAGAGTTATAATAACGCTTTTCCGCCAACTGACGCGAGTTTTTCGAATACGAAGCTTTTCCAGTATATAGGAGTAGGTATATATCGACCTGTTCGCTTACATTATTAAACTAGAAATATTCGAGCGGATGAGTTAGGCTCAAATTCAATTCAGGTTAATTGACATTCTTAATGAAGCTCAACTAAGATTGCCGCATTGCAGCACTGAGTGAGCTGCAGCTTGCAACTTGCGAGTTAAAACAAACCAAACAAATGGAACGTAGCCGAGCCCCTCCGGGCGCCAACCAACTGTGCGCTACCTTCGTTTTCCGGGATGAGTCGAGGATTGCCCAAAATACGACGGATAAACCCTCAAACAAGTGGAAAATCCTATGTATATATATACACATATATATATATATATACGTATTATATGTACATATATAGTAATGCGCAACGACTAATCCCATGGAATACCAAACGGACTCCAGAGCTTTATCTCCAGCTCGGCTACATCGTGTTACCAAAAGGAAGGAAAAAAAAAAATGAAAAAAAGCTCTCTTATCTTTCGTAGGAAGTCGTATGACTCGAATTGCAATTCCATTCGGCACCAATACGTACGTATACATATATCATATCTATACGTATATAAATCAATTTATATCCGATTACGCAGCAAGTTCCTGTAATTTAGCATTGTTTCGATGTCGACGACACTGGAATTTATAGGAGAATTGTATTCGAGAAAATATTTCGTACATATATAGTAGGTACATTGTGTATTATATATTCTATTCGCCTACATGGTATTTACTCCGCACACAGAATCCGGATTTTCAATCTGTATTGCGCTCTGTATTTACGTAAGTCGTTTCCGTTTCGTTGGTCGTTTTAAGGCACGTGCCGGTTGGATTGTTCAACCGGAAGTTAGGGAGTAAAATAATCAAAATAAAACAAAAAAGACAAAAAAAAAAAAAAAAAAAGGAACAGTGAAAAGTTCAAGTGTACAAAATCCATCTATTTATAATTGTTCAACAGTGTGAAAATCACGCTTCCAGATATTTGTATATTTTAAAAGGTAAGATCAGCTAGTTTGAATGTCGCCTAGAGATTTGTTGAAATTTAACGTTTAATTGGACGTGACTCGAATGACACCAAGAAACGCAATATCGCCTTCTTCATCCCCGTTGGCACCATAGACCATAAGAAACCGAAGGAAAGTGGAGGAAACCTCGAAGATTTCTACTTAAACTTAATGGCGTCATCTCAAATGCCATAACACTAGATATAGGTGACTTGGCCACAACGTCCCGGCGATTCTCGCAAACACACATTTTATAGAGGAAGCAAACGAAAATAATAGTTCCTATCCAACGATGACGGAAACGTTTATGGTCTCACGACGAACAATCAAAATAATTGGAAAATAAACCTATATTACTTAGAGCCCGTTTCTTCTTATTGGTTTTTGCCTATATTGTACCCAAATAGGTGCCTGTTAAATGGAAGTCTATTCGAAATGCCATTATTACCAACTGTTTTCACCTCGAGAACGCGAATCTCATTTTTGCAACGACTACCCAACCGATCCGAATCAACCCTCAGCTAATAAATTCAGTTTTTTGGCAGAAAGTGGCTAAGGATGTCAATTCATCAAAAAAACTGATAGGATTAAAGCGAAACTCGTTTTCTTCATGTTAGCTAGGTTAGGTTAGAAGTGATCGGATGTCCGTCATTCTGACGCCATTTGATTGACTATTTTCTGAATTTTTCCATCTCATTTTCTATTACGTTATCATAAAGTTGATGAAAACACTTTGCGGTTGGAGAGATGAGAGTATTATAGAGGAAAAATATCGGAATGTGATTTTATTCGTACCGAACCAACCTGACCCTTATATTTAAGTTTTTATCTTTGTTCGTCACCGTTCGTTTGAGTTCTGAATACTTCGTCAAGTTCGGGTAATACGAACGCGCTTAACCTACTGACCCCGACTCTCTTCGTTGGATAGGAAAATATTGCCGAATATACGTATACAATAGAGAGGTGGGATCTTCAGGAAGTAAAAAGGTTTTTGTGGCAAGGCTATATGTATATGGCTTTACACCCGCTTTCGGATTTTCGCATATTTTTCCAAGTCCTGTATACTGAGTCCCGGTGAACTAAAAATTATTTATGCACCGGTGCACACCTCCGGAGAATTTTTGTGAATGGAAGAAATCAAACGTACTTCCCGTCCATCGCCTGGGTTCCTGTCAACTTGCGACAGACCCCCGAACGAACGTGGATCCAAAAAAACTTCTAACCTCTCCGACCCTTCCGACCCCCGGACAACCCTCTTTGCTTTTCTGTACGCGCTGTTCCGCATTGGGACGTCTTCCAGCATATTTGCAGAGAAAACACACCTCCCTTGTCACCCCACCGTCTCGACCTCACTCTTTTCTTCAGACCTCCGTTTCTTCGTGCCTATACCTACCTACCATCCAAGAATCACGCTCGCTCCATATTTTCAGGCACGCTTAGATATCTAAGCAAATGTTATTTCTTCGCGAATCTTCAATTGGACTTGGTTCCTTCCCACAATCCATCCCATTGCCCTAAACTTTCGGTAAAGTTATTTTCGAACGTTTTTTTTTTCTTTTTTTCTTCTTCTTTTTTTAACTCTGAGTGAAACGGATTTTTCTACTGATATAAAATCTTTACCGTGACGGGCGGCCTTTCATGAAGTAAAAAACTAGATCAGAGAGAAGAAAAGCAATATACTTCTATACGAAGAATGAAACGCGCGTGGTAGGTAATAGAACGAGAGAAAATTCCCAGGTCAAATAAAGATCCCTAATTAAAAAACTTTCACCCGTAAGATCCGAGCTTTCGACGAAACTGTTGGTTATCTGGCCAGACGATAACGAATTTCCGAGAATTTCACAGGCAAAAAATAACTCTTTTAGTCGAGGTAGGTTACGGATACATTTGCACGTATTGGAAGTCGCTGGTTCAAATCGCTGCCCTTGTAACACTCGTTCTTTTTAATGTCAGCCTTAAATCTTCCGGAGCAAATGACGTTTGTAGGTGGAGAAAATTGCGAGGGAAGAATCGGCAGCAAACGATCTCACAAATCGTCAAATAATTCTTATTTTCAGTCACCGTTACGTATGATTGGAAAATTGGCTGATAGCTCCGGAGTTTGCCAATTGCTTTACGAAAGCCCATTAATTTTCGGTGAGACTCGAGCGTCTATACACATTCGCCGAAAATTCGTGGGTAGTAGTTTCTCCGGTCATTTATTTATTCACTTACCGATACAAGCTGAAAATTTTATTAGCTCGCAATACGGTTGATCAACTTTTGTTTTATTCGTATACGATATTTTCTTATTCCCGATTGAAATATTATTCCGTATACCGGTGGTCATATATTTACTATGTAAGACAGTTTTATCATACTCGAATATAACTGAGACCCCAAGAGGATTTATGGCGTATTAAATCATATAAACAGCAAAAATATTCCCTGCCAGTGTCTTTCGACTCTTGAACGTATGTATGTATGTATGTATATTGCATACTCATATAGACCCTGGCTGAAATCATTGGGGTGAGCAAATAGCCATTCCGGATTCGCGGAGAATGTTCCATGCCTAATACATAAACCGATATCCGAATTTTGAATACAAATTTGAATAATGTGAAATTTTGAATTATTACTGTCCCCTCCGGTCGCTGTGTATCTCTGAAATGGGAAAGTTACTGCTTTTCCATATTCAGCTTAATGTTCAACTCGTCTTTTTTCAAAGTCAGTCAATCGGGTCGCGTTTCGAATATTCCTCAACTTGGATCACTTCATTAGCAGATCTTCGATTATTCAAACGACAGAAACGCGGAGAGTGACGATCTTCAAATTCGCGTCAATCACATCCTACATTAGGCATGTCCTTTCAACTGCACTTACCACCAAATGTCCTGTCATGAAGGTACAAACCTAGCTGGCTGTTTCTTTCAGTGAAACGGTTTTTATTCCTCTATACTCCGATATACCTGATCACAGAATTGACCACAATCAGGTCAGAGGTATCCACGACGAAAACCCGACTCAATTATGTGTTGGTCAATTTGTCTAATCACTCGCATCAGAGTAGAAATGACCTCTTAACCTATCCGAGACCGAGAGGATCTTCTATATATATATATGTATAGACACCTTTCGGCATAAGGCTGATAAACGACCCTGCCGCAACCGTACACGACCACGTGGGCAGGCTGAGCAATTTATTGCAATCAGTGTCTGGCTTTGGGGAGCGACACGTGCGCGCGGGTGTTGTGTTGTCTCTCTACGTATATATGTATATCTATACATCCTCTCAGTTCTCCGCACCATGCAAAATGAATACATGTGAGAAAAAGGATAATAGGAGACAACGCATGTAGGAGCAGCGAAGGATCGGGGAGATCCTGCAGGAGGTGAGCTTTTGCTTATACAAAAAAAAAAAAAAAAAACCTTGGAGGTGACTTACCAAGGCAGTCTTATCGGTGGAGTATATTTTGGAAAGAGAACAAGTTGGAGGAGAGAGGAGAAGAGCTTCAGAGATGTATTTAAACGAGGTCGTACGTAGGTGGTACCTCTGCAATATAAGGGACATGACGCCGTTCTCATGGAACGATCGGTACTCGCGTATATAGTATTGCGCGTCGCGTGACCAGGATGACCAAACCGACGTCGATCCGATGCCGATTTAAAAATAATTGAAACCCCTAACGATCGGAAACGAGCGAACTCACCTCACTCACCGGACGAGCCTTGATTGCCTGAAATGTTGCGCACCCGCCTACACAAGCGGAAAAGCAGGATGGCCACTTTGAGGCTGAATCAGAGGCAGTCGAGCTTTGATCATTTACCTCGTAAAATTTTATCGCATGTTACTCTGACGTAAAAAAAATCACCCTAACGTCATTTATTTTCATTTGTTTCAGGTAAGTTCTACGTTTCCCTGCAGTGAATGAAATGCCACGAAATCAGTCGTTCGTCATGGGTGAGCCGTATCAGATGTTACCTTTCAATTTTCAATTTTCAATCGTCGATAATAATGCGGTCATCGATTCAATTCTACTGTCCATATTTTTCGTCAATTTACTCAGCTTCTTCAGTCGCGCACTTAACTCGACGTAGAAAATAATGAGTTTGACCTTTTGAACGGATATACTTTATCTCGAGAGAATTATCGATACCAGTTAATGTAATTTATCTAATCGGAGTAGGTACAGAATCGATATCGAAGAGGTAAAGAATAAATATAGCGGAGCAAGTGAATATCAACGTAATGTCGAATAGATGACACTGATTACACTTCATACTTTTCTCTCTTGATTCTCTCTCGACATGCATACACGCGTGTTTGCACTTTACGCTCTACATTCGTCTGTATCAATAGGCACATCTGGCACGCAGTCGTACCTACAGGTAACACGAATCGTATATACGCCCGCGTAATCGCATTACAATCAGATTTGAGATAACACGTTCATAGGGTCTCAGGCCTGAAGGTATAAAGCAATAGATAAATGTGAGAAGCTGATCTATCGGTGAACGCAGGATACAATTTTTGCTAGATTTAACGTGGCCCGTGCCAAAGGGTTTTATATCCGCGGGTGATTTGCAAATGGGAAAACGAACTGCGATATGATACGCGTATTGATAGAACCGCGAGAAAATAGAAGAAAACGGTGAAAACGAGAGGAAAGAAAAAAGAAAAATTAAATGGATTTTTCACCGAATCCTTGGCTACAATCGAAACGTCGACAAGAGTTGAACAATAGTTGATGAAAAACGAACAATAAATTGAACCAGTTATTAAATCCAGAACACAATAGCAATTCTAGTGAAGAATTCAATGAAATTTTCACCCGGGGAATATCCGAGAGCTTTCTGTACTATAGGAAACGCTTTCATCCCCGTAGTGCGACAATCGTAAATGGAATCGAACCAGCCAACCAAACCGGCCGCTATATATACAACTCCTTTCTATCTTTCCGAATTCGTTACTAATTATATTTTCAAATCCCCGCTATGGAAATACTTCTGCATGATTCTCTGCTCGAGGAGACTGTCAATTGCCTGACACTATTTTTTTTTTTTTTTTTTTTTTTTTTTTTCAACGCAATATGGTGAAAGTCGCTTCAAACCTAACCTAGCTAACATAAGATATATGAATCCAACTGGAATTCTATTCGTTTTTTTCCAAACAGTAGAATACTTGCCCACTTTCTGCCGTATTAAAGGATTTATCTCCTAAGTTTCATTCTGGTAGGTTGTTTAGTTTGGAAGAAACTACGAATCGAGTTTTCGAGGTGATAAAAATCGCAATAACGGAATCCGGAACATAGTCGTCCTGCAACACTTCAAATCTGTACGTAGGTACAGCCCGTTGTGCACAGAAATATCAAAATTTTCATCGCCAAGGAATAAATCTCCTTTCAAGAATCGTACGAACTAGTTATAATTACAGATGCTAATTACCACCGTGACTTGGTCAATTACTGATAACTTCGAAGCAATTATAACGTTCTACCACATAACACGGTACCTCCCCACGCCCACCGAATCCTATTACGAGAATAGTTCTTCACGGCAGTCTAGGGCTAGAGCGTTAAAGCTGGATGCATGGAACCGGATAGCGGAGTTGAATCATGGGTTTAAAAAATATTGAGACTATGCTGCAACAGCAGCAGCACCAGCAGCAGCAGCAGGTTGGTATGTATAAAGTGACGATGACAGGCCATCCTCGTGACATGTCGTCCTGTCAAACGCACCGCGGCCGATGCCTACAACATGGATGTTTGCGTTCGTATAATACATGTTGTGTCCATGCACAGGATATATGACACGCAGATACCTACGCGTCCGTCTATATGTCTTTCCTGCACGCACTGTGGGAAACATGGGCTCGATGGTGACACTGGGATGCAGTCGATTCAAATCGAGAACGATGAAACATACGGTCCAATGGTTTCAGCCTTCTTGAGATCACGGGGGAAATATCTACCCGGAATTTAAGGGCGTATAGAAACCCAAAATCAGCTCAAGTTCTCGAAAAGAAATTTTCATCTATTTCTGCCCTTATGGACTTTGATAGCCAATAAATATCACGCCGTTGATGATGTGAAATACATACGGATAATATTCCCCAAACATCATGATTATTTTTGAATTTTATCACAGCCCTCAGGCTACAGAAAAAAATCAATTTTTAATCGAGAATTTGAACCTACTCAGTTCTTAAAACTGACTTACCCACCGATATTTTGGCCCAAAAGTCAGAGGGTTGAAATTCTAACCTTCACCTGAAAATTTCTCATACAGAAATTAGCCACTAGAAATGGAGTTGGACAGCTTCGATTCGAAATGGTAATTCTGCACGAGCTGATGCGAAAACTCGCACATGCGCAGTCGGTCGCTGAGATTGTCAAGTTTCTAGAAATTCTCTCGGTATAACCACCAAATTCTTATCGTAAAAAAAAAAAATCACACGCAGCAAAATACGGGAAGGATGAAATTTTTATCATAGGGCCTTTTCGCAATCTCAGAATACCCTACACGTGCGCAACATCGTTTGAGTCCTGGTTATTAGCGAGTGATGAGTACGTGGTCAACTGGGAAGGTCGCTTTGGCCGAATATCGTGAGAGACTATTAAAAATGCTAAATAGTTGCTAATTACATTCATTGTCGTGTCATTCGCGCTGCTCCCTCAACACGTCCTCATATTTTTAGCCCTTTTTCGCTATAGCTGGCTCATTAAGGGTGGCCAGCGCGTCGGGCAAAGGGACATCGTTAAAGTTTACCATTTGTTTTTACACTCGTGCCGCACAGGCGGGGCTGCTCTTTACGACCCACTAAACCTGAAATCAGCCACTTTGTTTACTCGCTAACAGAAGACCGCGAGAGTTACTGCTGCTCAATTTCTCGTTTCCATTTTTTTTTGTTTTCTTTTTTTTTCTTTCTCCTTAAGTTTCTTTCACTTCATTCGTTCAGATCCATCCAGACTACAAACTTCAACGTTTAATATCCAATAAAGGTGCGGTTTTTTAGCGGCCAATATTTGTCAGTGGTGTTTCAATCCGGCAAAGGGTTCTCTCCATTCCTCAAGAGATTCCTAAATCCGAATACGAAATTCAGCAGGAGGCGTTGGGAAAGACGCAATTTACTGAAACGAAATTGACAGACTAACTGACAGACGTAACAGGTGAAGAGACTTCAGGATGCACAGCAGATCGGGTATAAGCAGAAGGAGCTGCAGAGTCAGATGTGTGTTTAGTCGTTGACGCCGTATGTCACGAATGTAAATTAACGATCTCTCTATCAGGGTATCCTGTCAATTATTTACCAAGTTTAATTGAACGAGTGACAGCCTCTGTCAAAATAGTTCATTCGAATAATCGTGCAGGGGATTAAAACAGAAAATAGATTTTGCCTAGTTGAATAATTCGATGGAAAATTAATCAATTTCCCATGGGCTTAACCGCGTGACCAATCGAAATACCAAATCCGACACCTTCGAGGGAACCAACGAATGAATCTCGCTTTTCATGTATAGCGATAGAAACTCCGGCTTTAGGTATTGTTTCGTATTTGACGAGAACAAATAATCGTTCTGAGATTACCGTACATACCATTATGGCAGGCCAACAAGGCGAACGGAATTGTCCTCGACATTCCTTACCATGAATTCCTTCCTCGAATATAGCCGAGTGTTTTCGGCAGATACAGCTGGGCCTTATGTCTTGAGTGATGGTCCTACGTCGACCTTGCATCAGATATTAAACGGATAAGCAAATAGTTCTGAGAGCCAGTTTCAACGTAGGTAAAAGCAGGAGATATAGGCAAGCCCTGGGAAGGCATGTTGCCTTGATTTCACTGAGAAAATGTTGTCGGGCTTAACGTATGAGGCAACAATAAATAACATTTAAACGTGCTTGATTTGTTACTCGCGCGTCTTATCATATCTGACGTGAAAAGTAGTTGGGAATAATGAGGGCAAATTCTAGTGAAGAAACTTACCCATAAATGTAAGTAGAAATTCTTTATTTTCGATCGAAATTGCGTCTAGATCCTGTCAATCCTGTCCAATAGTCAAAAAATGTCACCCTGAAATTTATAACCGTACATTTTTCTTTTCCAAAATTGACAGGATGTTGAAATTTGATCGTCAAATCTTAAATTCAATGCTAGAACATTTTCATATCAATATTCTGAAGATATTTGTAATCCGGTTGTAAATTTCAGGGTGACATTTTGTGACTATTGGTCAGCATCAGCAAGATCTAGATGCAATTTTGATCAAAAACAAAGAATTTCGACTCTTCTTAATCAATGTTCATTTTCATCGTGTAATATCGATGATTTTGAACTAACATGATCCATCCGTGCAATTTTCGATTTTGGAACAAAAACACGAAATTTCCACGTTCGGTCGGGAGTTTTTCCTTTTTGATATAAGATGAATTCAGGCGCAATTTTTGTTCGGCGGACTGAAACAATATCGAATAACGTCTATTCCTGACTAATTAATGCTTCAACGATTGGGCTCTACGACGTTGTCGATAGCACTCAATCAGTTGATTAAATTAATAACTCGAACGTAGTACTTGCGAAATTCTATAGTGGGCCCGCATAATTGAATGAGTTAACTAAGAATTAATTAGAAGCGCTTTTAATCTGGAGTGTTGCTCGACAAGTTCACCGAACGAACGTTTCGCAATCGGTAAAAAAAACGGGTTTTTACCAAAGTCTGTTTCTATGCGGGTTTTTTTCATACATTCATCGACCCATTGTCTGTCACTTGGAATTCCATTTGTCCACGTACGTAGGTATATAAGTACGTATGTGTACCGCGTATAGGGACACGTGCCAGTTACGTACGTTCGTCCTCGCATATGGGCTCGCGATCGAATGCAATCCATAGAAATATAGTACAGTATAGATAAGTACATCTATATACCTCGGATACGACACCTCGGGGACCCCAGTTTCCGGCACGTGATCATTTATCGTGAAATTTACAAGCGGCAACTAACCATGGAAGAAGATACGAACGGTCTCGTGGTATCGGCAAGTGTTGGAAGTGGAGGAAAATACAGAAGTGCTAATTTATTTATAAAAGAAATTCGATGCCACATCCCGGTTCTGCAGTTGTCCCCGTTTCTCGTTGATCCCGCGGGATGCGACAGGATCCTCCTGACGTTACTTATTTATTCATCACGCATTTACTTAAAGTCTGAGAACCGGCACGGGAGTATAGAAGAGACTAACTTCATTCCACCTACTTTTCAAACCAGGGTGAGAATTTAAACGCGATTATTTCCCCGGCTTGGAAACACTCGCGAGAATCGGGAAAAAAATCAATAAAATAAAAATTTCAGCAATCAGGCGCCACTGCAGTCCCTCTATAAGCATTAGATAAGAAATATAATTTTTTATTCACTGATGACAGAATCACGTGGCATCGATTTACCGATACAGCGTAACCTGCGCACGGCAAGTTACAACAGCGAGTAAAATCGCTCGATTCAAACTCGACTGACAACTGATAGCAATGCGATGTATTAACTGTTGTATTACACTAGTCACGCCACGAAAAGAACGATTCGACAGGATCTAAGACCCTTCAAATTGCTCCCTCGACTCCTTCCGGACAACACGAAATTACTACGATATGCCAAACTGTCATACTCCGAAAAAATTCATATAAATATATAGGTATGTGTTTATAGTACATCTACGGAGTTGCTCGAATTATGTGAAAAGTTATTACAAGCCCATCATTATTTTTTATTACCTACTTCATCGTAATTTCTTCTTGGCGTAGCAGCTACATGCGTTCCGGTTTTATCGGCCTCCCCGTTACGAGCCAATTAAAAACAGAAGTTTACGAGGTGAACAATTATCTATGAAATCATTCCCGCTGCTTGAATATTCTTGACGTATTAATGAGCGATGAATTTCAACTTTTCATATCTAATGACAATTCTGGTGTCACTTACTTGTCGGATATAACGTTCACTTTGTGTCAGGAGGACAAATCGCGGTCTAGGAGCCAGATTTATCGGAAATCTTTTGCTCCGTACTATATATGTATATATATACAGAATTTCTAGGATAACCTTTAGCTATTGAACTCTTGAATGGTCCGCGTGGAGCTCTTTTCACATGGGGTAACAGAAAACACACGTCTAGATTTATGGCCAGGGCTCGGAATTAGAGTGGATTATACCGATCCTCTGTCCAGGATATCCCGACAAGCGTTGCGCCCTCGTGAAAATCTAAACTTCTACAGATTTTTACGAATTTTGATGGATGTGCAACGATTTGTATATTTGCATCTCAACGAAAAATTATAGGTAGTTGTAGTTGATCATGAAAAATTGTAAATCTTTACATTTGATTATACGAAAAAATCGTTATTCTTGTCGGAAAAATAGTTGGAAATAATAATTCGGTATTATAATAAACAACATCGATTATGTCTCGGGTTTCGTGAAAATCCGTGAAATTTTGAGGGGAAATCAGTGAACGCGAATATATCATCTTTGGTAATTACTAAACGGCCGATTGATCCTGTTCAAATATACCGCGATACCCTAAATTTTCATGAGCTCTCGGTTCGATCGAATGGCGATAATAGGGGTAGGGGATAAAATAACAAAATACCCAGACGAGGCCGTGGACGCGCGGATGTATAGTGACTGTAGTAATTGCAAACATCGAACATATGTCGCCCCAGGGCAAGAAGCATTTTGAGTTGGGATCGCTTTGAGTTAGCGCCCTTCGTCAGGCGGGCTTTGTTCGCGCAAAATTGGATTTGCCTAGTATGCAAATAGGGGAGGATGGACGACGACTGTATATATATATGGGTATGGGCATACGAAGAACTATACATATATGGATGGATCCGGGTATGGCCCAGTTCGAAAGAGCAAGCAAGGGGTAGGTGGATATAGACAATGATGAAAAATACTCCGCCATGGACTTGGGAAAGTTCAACCCTGGAGCGCATACATATACGTGCACAAATGCATTATGGAACCAGCGTTGCCTTTGAGTGTCTCTTTTTATTTTCTCTTCAATTATCCTCCACCCTTCGCTTGCTTCGCTCACTCCTTTGCAAACAAGGTACCGACGTGATGTTGCCGCCGCACCTGCCCCGTTTAAATCTCTGCCAGCTAGTGGAACATACAAACGAGTAAAGTGCAGACCGTGTCAAATCGCGAGAGCCAATAATTGACCCTCTTGCTGTATTATACATACGGGTGTATAGCTACATACGTAGGTATAACCTATAGGATGTGGAAACGATATTTGCCAATAAATAACAGAGCTAACGCGGGTCGCTCCGCCCTTATGCACAATCGCATCAGGTAATCATTTTTGCCGGACGGTTATATAAATGCTGTCCGATGAAATATAAGAGGATGGTTTTAAAAGTTGGCACCGTCTGTTGCCCACAACTGGGTGCCTTACGCGTTTCAAATAAACTTTAGACCTTTAAAGCCAGGCGAAAAAGAAAACTGAAGACCGATCCTGAACCACGACTTAATCTCCGAGTTACCAAACTTATAAACTTATACTTAACGACCTCGTTAAATTATCATAAATACCCCGTTCCTCTAGCTTCAAGCATAACGCCCGGCTATATCGTTCGCGTTAAATCTTCAAGCTATTCCCATGGATTATTATCAATTTTCATTCACCGAAGAGATATATCTGTATCGGTTTATTTTTTCACCCTCCTCTTCTTCTTCTTCTTCTTCTCTCGCTACTTACCTCCTTTTTCTTTCCCCCCTCTTTATTTTATTCTTCCGCAAGGAAGAAGGGGGAATGAAATTTTTATCTTTATTCAAGGATATCGCTATTGACCATTTCATTTGAATTACCAATTTATCCAATGGTTTACGCAGAGTATATACGTATATATGTATATATATAGAGTCGGAAGTTCCCTCTGGCCGGATAGATCGACCGTGCGCGATATCTGCAGAGTAGATATTGAATTTTTCATTTATGGGGTTGGCGAGGAACCCACGCTGTGGGATTCGTGCGTGACTTGAGCCTTGAAGAAGAACCCGTATGTTGATAAATAATTCAGGGATACAAATGGGAAGAGAACTAAAAATAAAAGTAAATAAATAATTTCCACTCGATTCGGATGTAGACGTTTGTTTCACGCCATCCAACCCCGGAACTTCCTTGTTTAAGAACATGAAACGTCATATGTGAAAAAACGGGGTACCTGAATAACGTCCAAATGTTATAAGGAGAAAAAATGTTAAAGATCAGACCCGCTGCCCCGAGGGCGGAAAGACGTACGACCAAAATTACCATGCAGTTAAAAACACGCGTTTCTCATTTTCATTTTTATAACTCCTCTATCCGGGAGACGACGAGGAGACCTAGAAAAGGCCTCGGGACAGTAACATCGGTAATAGCAGATTGCTAAGCTCTCAGCTTCAGCCTGCGCCCATTAAGCTCCGGTGCTGAACGATAATGGGCTAAATTCCCTCACAAATATTCACCGGAGAAGAAGCCTCTTCAAGATTATTTTTCGTGCGCGGGTAGTTATACCTATTTCATCGTGACATTTCAACTTGTTTTCGTTCTTTAGTCTTAAAAAACTTCCACCCCGTACTACTCCGTCTTATCATTTTTCCTCCCCATGATGGTTTTTCATTTTTCCTTCTTATATTCCCGTAGAAAACTCCAGGAGTTTAATTCACTCTAAGGAAGTAAAGAAACGAAAAGAAAATGGAAGAGAATAGAAGAGAAGAGAAGAAAAGCGAGCTGCGCGGGGAAAAAAAACTGGTCAATTATTTAACTTGAATTTACGCCTTCATCGGAGTGGTCACGCGATATTTTCACGTTTTCTGAAAAGAGAGGTTTCTCGAACATCGCTATATACTCCCAGCCTGGAAATGATTGTATAATTTATGCACGCGGTGTGACGCACAACGTGAGTATATAAAGAACGAAGTTTCTCGTGACAAATGTATCAGCTCCACTGAAATGTCAAACGCATTTTCTCTTTTATCGAAGTAGACAGTTCGGTTATACTTTCGAAGCCGTTATACCATATGTATATCTGAATACGGAGCCTAGCCCACGGAAAAGTTGCCAGAACTATTCCGCCCCCAATTTTCTCTCGAGAATCACACTGGGCTATATAATTTTACTGTCTCGGTATACATATAGCAAGTCACCGGGGTTGTATGCTCTCATTAAACAATCCAACTTGAACTTAGTATGAAAATTACCAACGGTTCAGCAAACCCATGTATTATAGCTACGTACGAAACATCCACCCACCACATACCTACGTAAGAAGTTACTTTTGTCTAAATTCAAGACCTGTAATCAGACAAAAGCACGAAACACTGTAAGTTATTATACCTACGTTGTAGCAGGTAGATCGGCCGAGACACCTTACGACTTTTAAAAATAAGCGTAAAAACCGTGTAGGTAACGATAGTTGGATCGAAATTGGTCGATTTTTGCGTGTCCTAAGAATTATAATTGCCAGGGACTCATTGTCAGATATAATGCGAATATATCGCGAATACGATTGTGTTCAGTGATATAATAAAAGGATAAGGTTATTATACGTATTGACAAAGTGACTTGACGATTTTTTAACAGGTTACAGTCTGTGGGAGATAATTTGAGTGCGTTTGAATTATACAGAACTCTGCGGGGGGGGAGGGTGGCTACAGTCCACGAAGCGAAGAAGTGATTTATTCGCTTGACTGTTTGTCGAAACTCCTGTACCCGGGCGGAAGTCCGCAGGAGAATTTATAGGTATATGCGTTTCGCGACCGCGTTTTCATCGTTTTTCAATAATTCGCTCCGGGGAATCCCACCGGATGGCCGTAGACAAAATGCAGGACGCAGGACCTGCGCACGCGTTCCTGATATTCTAATGGACTCCGGATTAACGTCTCCTTAGGGAATTCTTGTTGTATCTTGTATCCACGCACACTGGGGACCGACAACGTTACCAGATCTTCTATGCGATTCAAAACTCCGAAGTGAAATCCATTCGCGAAATTTTCTTCACAATCAGCGAAAAAGACGCGATTTTCACAGAAAAAATGCGTGTCATTTTATCACACCCTTTAACCGGAAAAAAATGTTTATTCGATATGTTCTTTTCTTGAAATGAGAACTCTCGTCTGACACTTTCATATTTAACCGTGTACATTTCAGAGTGCGATGATCGTGAAGATGAAAGGTAAGGGCAGCCAGGCGAGGCTTGGCAAGCTAACCTATTATCGTCTCGAAGGTACGGGAACGTCGAAATGTATATAGGTATAGATATGTATATATGTATGTATGGGGATAGAGGTATGGTATATAAAATTCAGTACGAAAAAAAGCCATCTTTCCATTTCATCTCGCAAGACACGCGCGTCGCTGACATCAAAGTCGTCCTCCTTCAGCGAGGGTATATTCTCGTCCCCAAGGACCAACGAGAGCAAGGAACCGTTGCGAGACTCAAGACCCAGGACCGATGCAACCCGCGTCCCGACTATTTTCGTCTCCATTGGAACCTTAGGGACAATTTGTTTACCGTTGGGCCGACCCTGAGACGCCTCGGATCCAAAGAAAAAGGAGAAATTTTATTTTGATTTCTACCTTAAGTGCTTTTCGACTCGATTGTTTCCGGCTCCACGTATGTGAGTATGTACTATACGTATATAGGTGAGATATCCTGCCTCTCATGTCCTCTTCATACGCATACACGAGATTTATACTCGGGTATAGATATCGAGTCTCTTTCTTAAATAAAGGTCTGCCATCTTTCGCGGGAAATAACTTACGGTGTGATGCGTTTCGCTTTCTTGCGAGTTGTCAAAGTGAAAGGAAGGGAGGTTAGAAGAACGAAAGGACGAAAGGACGAAAGGAAGGAAGGAAGGAAGGGTGGGTGTGAGAAGCGAGTGGATTCAAAGGAAAAACAGATTGATCGTTCACTGGGAGCTCAAGCGTTTCCTCTTCCCTGGAGATACTTAAAAACAAATCGTATCTCTTGATAAAACCGTGCAAAGGTCCTCTTCCCAAATAAGAAATAAAAAGAAATAGAAAAAGAAGAAAATGAACTGAAATATTTTCAAAAAGTGCAAAGGATAAGAAGAATAGATCTCCGTACAGAGCTTGCACCTTTCGATTACGAAAATCGCAAATGCTAACGATGATTTTGACAAACTGATTCGCCTAGCAAACAGTGACTGATTTCCTCTCAGTGACGTACAAAACACAGCGAAAGAATTTGCCCAATCATTTCCAGCAGGGGGTTTCATCGTGTCACTTCTTGTTTGCTAGCTTGCAGCTCGCTGGGGTCGCACTAACCCAGGGGGGGGTAATCTAATTAAAACTCCCGACGTGCAAGGTACAGAGGGTGATTGTCATTTCACACGTGTCACTATTATTTGCATACTACGCGCTATTGCCTGGTGACCCGATGTCCCACCCTTCAATCCCAATGTGAAAACCTTAGAGGGAAAATACGAACGAAAAAAAGGCCAAATCCCAAAACATCATACTTCGTTCACTAGCTTCTTATCTGAAAATTCAAAGTAATATTTGGTGGATCCTATCCTGGAGGATTTTCAATCTTAGAAAGTGATATCTTTAGTTTCGACCAAATTTCTATATTCCAAAACAAGGATACAATATTTCAAACGTTGGTAGGATTTTTTGAATCGCCATATTTTGACCATTGTGATCAACGGACGATAAAAAGATCTCCTGCTCTCAAGGGTGGGCTTGACTTTTGGGGAGTTAATGTATGTATACGGACGTCGAGAAGTGAATTAAAATTTGAAATATCCCTTTCTCGGACCCCTTATGATACTGTGGACACAAAGATCGCTGTGGAGTCGTTCCACCCCATCGATGGGCGTAAATTGCGTTGCTACTCTATGGTTATCTGCCATGCGTCATCCGGAATAACTATCGTACGCGTTGAAATGTACCTTCGTAGAGTGAATATACAGTATATATGTGTTTAATATACATGTATACGTGTATTACGTACACATTGGTGTATATATATGACCGAAAGTCACCCATGGGAGTTACGTCCACCAGTTCCCAAGAGGATCTTGCACCATGAAGGAACTTCGTTATGTATACAGAAGCCTATAGCTGGTATATAGACGGACAGCCCTGCAGCCTAGCCAGGGTGAATGCGATCACAATGTTATCGCGTACGGCGCCAGGAAATATTACGAACCTCTTGACTGCCGAAGTACAGCAGCAGCAGGACGAAGAAGCGCCCCGTATATGTATGTATATAGGAAAGGTAATCTCTTCTATTAACATTACAAAGGAGATTATTTGATACGTGTTATTAAAGACCAAAGTGCTCTAGCCTAGCTTGGCAACCGGAGGGCCAAGGAATCGTTTTTGTATTTTTGGTTCTCGATGGGAGTGAGCCGTGCTTGTGCGTATGTTACAGATATACACCAGTATGGTCCAGCGATAAGAAAACGCATCATTCTCGTCTCTTTATTAAAGGCAGGTAGATACACTCAGCTTCCGGTGCAATAAACGTTATCCAAAAAACGAACGGTGCTCTTTACTAAACCTGCAGCTGCACTTCCACCGTTTTAAAGATACCGGTAGACTTATATACTCAACTTTCATATACATCGAGCCTTTGAAAGCTCCCTTGTCTCACGTCTGACGTGACAAGAATCGTTTAAAACATCTTTCTACGTACGACGTGTCGAACTACGATAAAACTTGAAGAAACCCCTTAGCCTCATATTACTGCATCCGTCTTGCGTCGTTTTCTCAGCAAGGAATTCTGGGGTCAGAGGTCATTCATTCTAAGTAGTGCTTCGCCGTGGTTGTGGCAGTTTCCTAGTCTTCCTGCAGGTCGTCTGCCCATCGGTCAGCAATGTGTTTCCGGCAGAACGATTCTCACTTTGCCTTCACGACCCATTGCCTCTCATCCAAATGAGTTTTTAGTCAGTCGAGGGCTGCAGGACATGCAGTCCAAAGAGTACCGTTTTGTAGGCTATAACAACGTATTTGGCAGTCAAGTTATTCTGGTAGTAGGTACCACTTCGTCGGCATGGTGGCTTATACGACTTAATCCAACCCCGTGACTCACGCATAGTGGTGGAATTTATGGGGCCTTAGTTCGAATAATCTCGAGGATTATCTCGGCCTGCAAAGTCCCGGGGATAATTGTATATAACTGTCGATTATTACCGCTACGGTATGGATGGGTATAAATGGACCAACGAAATCTGCGGAATAAATATCGGTCTCAATCGGTCTTGTATAATTTATCCTCTTTGGAGATTGCGACAGATGATAAATTAGACAACTTCTTCGATCGTATGACGAATTTATTCTAGTGGATTGCCATTGCAGCTCTAACTTCACATACACTTCGTCCATCTATCGAATCCATCTGTGGCTATAAACTATCGGGTATAAGAAAATCGGCCGTGTTCTCTCTCTCTCCGTTGGGAGTTTGTCTAGCTGGGTGATAGCCAGCTACACGTACAGACCCCAGTAGTTTCGATTCGTAGAACTCCACGGAGACTCAGAGCTAAGTAAATTAAAGTTACTTACGCGACATGCCTCGTGGCTTGTCGCAAGACCTTGGCCAGATTTTGCAATCAAGTGAAGATCCGGAGCATTGAAGACTTTCGAACAAATGAACCAAAAAAAAAAAATGAAGAAGATCAATGCAACCCAGAAATTGTAGTGAAGATTTCAGTCTCTTCCTAAATTGACGATCACACGTGTGGTCCCCATGGCTACTGGCAAAATGTCTATCGCTGTTCATAGTCAATATTGGAGTCACATATTCGAAGACGTAGCCATAGTTGATTGATTCAGCTTCGCAGCTGTTCGGACTTAATGCCCATTATCCATTGTGAGTGAAAGTAAAAAAATAACACAAAATAGCGGTATAAGTACAATGGGTACTCGAAGCGGTAGCTTCTTAGCATCTCTGATTGAATTAGTCAAATTCTTATTCAACGTTGGTAGCTACACTCCGTCACTCGAAGTATCGCCCCTCCGGGTTCGGAATATACGTTCGAAGTTATTCTATAGGACTCGCGCAGTTTCCCAGTGCAGCTATGTAATGCGAAACTAAAACAGAATTATCCACCACTCTCGTATGGCACGGAGCCATCGGTTCTGGCCGGGGGACTAAAAAAGGGAGGAAAAAAAAAGGAACAGAGGGGGGATGCGACTCCCCCGCGTTACGCTGGGGTGCATTTTAACGTGCAGGGTGTTCGGGGGGGAGAGCAACTGAGTAGATAGATACAAGGCGTTCGGGGATTCCCAGACTTCCCTGCATTCAGTTGAAGCTACCCTTCGAAAAAGGCCTACCCCGTATCTGACCCGTCACTTCGAGCCTACGTTATACTTTACCACGAAATTTTATCCACCAAATTGCAGGTGGTTTTCGAGTGGCACTTTACTCCCTGTAAGCGGCAATTTGTTATCTTATTTTCCACTGTTTTTCTTCGTTTCCTCTTTTTTTTTTTTTTTTTTTTCTTACGACGATTTCTGCGAAACCATTTGCCGTTTTCATCCCCTTGAATACGAATACCTGTCCCATATATGTATATTTACCTCGAGGTTTTTCCACGCCTCGCGTTTATATGCCCCGTGTCTCGATTTTCGTAATGTGTATTTACCTATACCTACCTGCGGGTGGAAGCTATCGCGAAACGGGAATTTAGCTAAATTGTGATTGAAAATCAATAATTTTATTTCAGTTTGAAAATTGAGAAGGGAATGTTACGGGTTTGATGTGTATATGTGGGTTTGAAGAGCGAAGTTTATACCCTGAAAACGGAGTGACGTAATATTGTGAAACGTTACGAGACCGGGCAGCGAACTTCTGTACGCAGAACAAAGTTATACACCCCATACCCTTTGACCGACGATTCCTTCCCCTGTAAACCACCCTAGTATACATATATATCTATACCTACCGAGAGCTAACGAATTTATGAACTGATTAAACAAACAATGAATATACGAGCGAAGTTGCATCTCGGGTGCACCGGACTCGACGACGTCCTCGCGTACGTTTAAATTAATTTATGTATACCGGAGTCAAGTGACAATGAAAGTACGGGACGTACTTGTACTTATGTACGTATAATCCGGCTACTTGTGTTAAACCAGAAACCGAGTGGTATAGCCACTTGTGAGGAATGTTTATTCCACGATATTATATATTCTACATATTTCTTGTGGGGTATAAATTTACGCGATAAACTGAAAGGGTCAGATAGCAGAGATATGATCGACAAGGGGTAAGGGATTCTCGTTTATATTATACTTAACATACCGAATGATAGATTGAATGAGAATGTGCTCAAGCTTAATGACAAATACAAGTCTATTTCCATCGCCTGGATATTAAGGATATATATACTGTTACTTATATTCCATGTGCAATTTGTAACCTTTGACATTAGTCTACGTATACCAAGGGGCCCAGAACGAGCACGTGCTTGTAGATTCTTATCGAAGAAACATTATTTCCTGCCCACCATAACAGACCAGCTCGTATACACAAATACTTACAATATATTAGATAAGATCTTGAATCACGCTCGAAAATCACCTTCATTTAAACCTAATTAATATTTCGTAAGCAGGGGGCTTATACGTATCCCACCCAACATTCATTGTACATACATATACTGGCGACGAATACCGCCTAATGCATACCTATACCTACCGGTTCAGCTGTAACGACACATCGAACCTGTGATAGAATCAGTGAACAGAACCATCGCTCAAATCAAATACTGATACCCATTCGAAAGTACGGCGTCATTTCAATCCTGCCAAAAGCTCAAATCCCTTATATGCTATACCTACCTACTCTTGACGAGTTCAACCACCGAATGTAATAATGGACTTGTGATTGGATATGTAGCTTTGGATTTCATTCGACCGTGTTGGGGATCAAGTGACACGTGGCCTGGGCGCGGGCCCGGTTCGTGCACGTTGCTCCATACTTCCTGGATGGTATCGTGAGTGTAGGTATCGATGCCCTTTACTCACAGAAGCAGGGGGGGGGGGGGGGGGAGAGAGATCAAGGGAGCCCATCACGTGTGG
Source organism: Ametastegia equiseti (assembly GCA_963989295.1). Classification (NCBI taxonomy): domain Eukaryota; kingdom Metazoa; phylum Arthropoda; class Insecta; order Hymenoptera; family Tenthredinidae; genus Ametastegia; species Ametastegia equiseti. The sequence goes on from OZ022393.1 coordinate 12,032,921, forward strand.
GACCCTAAAGAGTTTTAAGTGCGTCCGATGAGCTTGAATGCTGTACAGTGAAAGCGAGCCGTTAGATCTGGCGCCCAGATTCGTTATAGACCTTTACGCGACAAGATTGAAGCCCTTCATGGGTTCAATACTGTTTAATATGGCGTATATGACTTTGATTCCTAGTGTAACTTATAGGTAGATCATGGTAATAAATCTTCGTTTAAAGTAAAAATTCGGTAAATATACCGGAGGCCAAAGGCCCCCCCCCCCCCCCCCCCCCCTCCCCCCAGAGATATTTCTCTGTGACTCATAATAATCGGTGATGTCATTATACTGTAGAATAATCTCGCGGTAGCCATATTCTACAATCTGTACATCGTATCTCTAGGTAACGCATATCCAGCCGCGTACATACGAATCAACGCGATACTTCAGCCCCGTATGGTATAATCGAATCTCGAATTCGGAACCAACCGGATTCAGCCCCTTTCGTCCCTTCGTCCATCCGTTTGTCCGGTCAATCAAGGTGGCATTCACCAAAGCTTGTTATATACGTGCATCGCTCCTCCAATATCTCTTCCTATATACACCTACACCGATATATCTACCATTGCCCCTCGCACGTTCTATATATACTTGAATAGAATTTGATAAGTACATTATTGAAGAGCATTCCCATCTCTCTGTTGCTCCAATATGGTGTTTCAGTGCATATTGTACATGTACATATACATACCATGGGTGTGTGTTCATATTTATCTACATATATGTATAATGTCGTATATAATGTCGATTGATGTGTGATATGGATGTGTATTCATATATATCAGATAGATTATCGATTGTCGAGCACAGATTATGAATTCTGAGATTTGATCGGAGAGCCGATAGACGGCGACTGTGCTTTAAGGCGATATGGGAATCTGTTAGAAATTCCATTATTATCAATTGTTGTCACCTCGAAAACGCGAATCGTACTTTCTCGACGACTACCCAACCGATCAGAATGAACCCTAGACGATTGAATTCAGTTTTACGGCAGGAATTGGCTGAGTATGTCACTTTGTCAAAGAAGAAAAAAAAAAAAAGAAAACAAACTGATGGGATTCCAGTAGAACTCATGTTTTTTTTATGTTAGCTAGGTTAGGTTAGAAGTGATATCTATCGTACCATCTTAAGGGGAATTTTAACGCATATTAATTTATCGTATGGATTTGTGGTTTTTTGTCGAATATCTTGCGGCTCTAAATGGGATATGGTTACCTGATGACGGTTTCCGAACGTGAACTGGCTTTGAAGGATATCTACTCCGGTATATACGGGATACGCGATATGCTTGTGAAATATGGCTTCAGAATATTATCCGTCTTCCGAAGGCAGAAATTGTCGACAACCCCCCGGATCTATGTATGGCGGTCGGTTATTCCTGTAAACAATATCGTTGTCCTACGTACGTGTCGCATATACCCGAAGAGGGGATGGATGAGGTCCGAGGTAAATATCGGAAATAAATGAAGCTGGACCAAAACTCCCAGCATCCTGCCTACAACATCCAACGGTATTCGCGCTTGTTCGTCAAACCCGCGTCTGACTGTAATTTGATTACAGAGTGAAATGCCGCGGCCGCATTGAAAATCCAACGCTATTGACGGGGAATATGACAGATGCATTGCGATCGGAGTACGGCACGGGTTGCGAGGGCGGATGGAAATACGTCAGTCGACTGCAGTGCATGGCGCAAACGTTCGTCCATCGGAATGAATTTGACAAATTTTCATTCATTCATTCATTTTTTTTTTTTTTTTTTTTTTCAAATTTCAAATCCCTCGGTTTTTTTCCCAGCCCTTTCTACTTCGATCTCGATTCCCCTGACTCGTACCTCACCGTAATTCGATGAACCTTAATCCGCGGCTTGTTCCACGATAAAAACCGACAGCGTAACAATATTTCCCTGGTTCAGTAGCGCGCGAAGAGGCGCGAGGGACATGACCCCGGAGTTCGTTTCATCAAAGTTAATTACCTCACCGTTATTTATTATTCGCTGCGGAGCCCCGACTCCACCTGACTCAAATTTCATCATTTCCGCCAATCTACTGACCTCAAAAGAGAACAAAAAAAAAATCATACGGAGTATAGTTTGACTGACCACCATCGGCCAGATCTATAACAACTTTCCGCCCAGATTTCTTCAGCCGAATTAATAGTAATCATTGTGTCAACAGAGAAATCTTTGATTTACGTGGAAAACGTTCTCGAGACTTGTAAGAAAATTTGTTTCTCATCAATACCTCAAATATCACTCGACCGATCAAATCTAAAATCTAATCAATTCTGATTCCGGAAATTCCGCATCGATTTACACCAAAATCATTTGTTCGTTTTCGAGATATCGACCTACTAAAACTTCATTACGCACTCAGGTGTTGTAAAATCGATTGGAATTTATTCTCTGAGGATCTATGGAGACGTGGAGATTCTTGTCAGAACTCGACTTTTCGTTTTTGGAGGCGATTATAAAATCTTCTCTTCCTATCATACGGGAAATTAAAGAAATAAGCTTTCTGTGGTTTTTTTTTTCAATATTCTTTATTTGCTTCTACTTCTCTTTATTTCGGAGTAAAACTTTTTTTGAAAGAGGATCAAAGTAGAAAAATGCAGCGTATAAACCGCGTATACGTCAGAATTACATGTAAAATTAGGACGAAACTATATAACGCAAGGCAAATTGCCGCTGGGCGATTCTCGGCCGGCAGACAGACTATAGAGGTTCACGCTATTTATCGCTCAATTGCCTACGTATTAATTAGCGTATGATTAGTGTGATAGATACCTCCCGTCTATAGAAGATATATCATTAAATTAGCTATGAGTTATAGCGTGCGTTAGTACGCCTGCGGTTTAGAACTGACAATTTCGTCGGTCTAGCTGATGCTCTCGCCGAAACTAACGATAAATTGCTACATAGATATAGATTATACATATACGCAATACATATCTTTATACATTTACGAGGTGTCGACGGTCCAGCGAATCATACGAACGCTACTTCTCCTTATTAATCTCCAATTTTTTACGGCTAGTCGAAAGGCACCTAAAATCAAACGGAAGTAACGTATCGATCGTTATTGAGCTCTCAATGGCTGAGAGTTTCAAAGTGCAGCGTGATAATAATCGGAGTTTTTGCATTTAGAATCTTTAGCTTTTGGGATTTTGAACCTTCGGTGTTTTTCGACTCGGAGATTTTGCAAATTGGCTACGTAGACTCTCAGGGAAATAATGTTTCCAAAAACTGTGAGTCGGTAGTATAAAAACTCGGAATTTCGACCTTTTTTTGAGCTTTTAAACAAAAAATTTTCGGAATTTCAAACCCGCACATTTTCTTTCAAGCATAAAGCATTGGTGTTGTATAAGTGAGTGTCTATTTCAAGTTTCTTGCGAATGTAATTTCTTCGATAATCGAGTAGATGTTGATCGGCGTTCTGCAAATGAGGATCAGGTTACGCGATAGATGTTTGAAATTCTGCAAGGTAGGTTAAAACCAAAGTTGGGCAAATATTCGCTTGACAAGATTGAGGGGATGGGAGCCCGCTCAACCAATCAAATAACGTGCTCGAATTTCTCTCAGGATCTTCTCTGCCTGAACGGCAGTAAACGAAGCCTCTGTTCTTTTGGCTGAAAACTTTTAATCAGGACGCAAATTAAACTGAGAATTGTTTGCGTTTAGGGTGTGGAATTCGTCGAATGAATTCTTAACCTTCGTTCAAAGACGAGAAGACTGAAACAGCTCGTCAATTATATCACCTTTTTGACGTGGTCGCATCTCGTTAACTTTACCCAAATTATTATACCCACTCTACATAAAATTACGCAAATATTTCGCGTTGTATTAGTTCCAGGAATTGTTCGAACGTCTCTACGGTTATAAATTTCTCATAATTCAAAGCTCTGTCACTAAAATATCGGTACTCGAATTTTAGCAACTATACTTATCCGTTATCGAGATTAGACCTTCGCCCATAACTCAGATCTGCATCATTTTTCTTAAACACACGTGTCAGATTTTACATGAAAGTTAATGTCACACAGCGAAAATTCAAATTTATAAATATTTGTTTTCAGATCCCATCAATTTTTGTTTATTACTGTACGTCAACCGAACCATAAGGTAGAAACCAATCGAAGGATCAAGTTTTCGACCCATCGTCTTGATGAGGGTGACGAAACAATTCCTCAGTAAAACCTAATTACAATCTGCTCAACGGTTCAATCTATGCGAAACTCGAAAGGGATCTGAATATTCCTAATTCAAGAAGGAAATAGACATTTTTGTAATACATACGGACGTATTTGGTCCTTGAAGCGATATTTATACCATTACTTCCAATTGTTGTCACCTCGAAAACGCGATTCGTGGTTTCTTCCAAATTATACAACCTGCTGGAATAAAACTTTGGAAATTAATTCTTCTAGACGGCAGAAAGTGTCTAAGTATTTTACTATTTAGAGAAAACGAGTAGGATTCTAGTCAGATTGATATTTCTCATGTTAGCTAGGTTAGGTTCAAAGCGACTTGTACTATGTCGCCTCAATGCTTCTGCGGTTGCGACAATTCAATGTCTTCGGACTGGGGGGGGAGGACTCGCCATTTTGCGGAAAGAGCTACGACATTAGCGAGCATAATGACGAGTCAACGGGGACCATTGACTCTCGTTGTTACTTGCCCGGCTGCTTACGAGCTGAGCAGAGTCTAGGAGGTCGTAATCTCCCCCAGATCTCGAGGCTGCGAATGAACAGTTGGCAAACGCGATGCACTGTATGGGCCTTGCACAGCGTACCTACTTCAGGCCTTGTGGCCGTGTGAGACATTTTGCGATAACATCTTTTATGCATAGGGCCCCCTTTATGCCTTGGCTTTAGGAACGAACGCTCAGATCTTATCTCGGACCTCGACTAGCCCCGGGTTTCCTTTTTCGCGACGTTCCAGTCCGAGAAAACCGAGGCCACCTTCAACAGAGGGATCAGGATTTCCATTTTTTCGAATATTAATCCAAAATATACACGAGACCAAAATTAAAATCAGAAATCCTTGAAATTTTTTTCGCCTTTAAAAAACCGATGCCAATTACTCACTGGGAAAATCCTAGCAATATTCTCTACCTTTCGTCACCGCTTTTGGACAGACGTACTAAAAAATTTTCCCGAGTTTTCCAACGCTTGATAGCCGGAGGGCTCGAAACTGAACGAATTATATAGAGATAATTTCAACTCCGGGAAAATCCGCAGCCCCCTCGAATTCGGGGAGATCTCTAAATCTCTAATTATCAAAAGGTACTTGAATTTCTGAAATTCGTAGGATTAAAGGAGAGTAAGAGAGATGGGAATAAAATTTCTTTGCAATTATATTCTGCTCAAGTAATATCGGGCTAAGGAGGTCGAGAGAGCTTTTTTTTTTCTTCTCTCGATCTACCGGAGGAAAAAATCACCGCACGAAACGGGCGTTAATCTGAATAATAAACCGAGAAAATTTCGAGCACACACCGACCGGAAAAGGCCTTGTGCAAAAGCCAATAATCTGGTGTCGATATAACGAACGGGAGCTATAAAAGCCTTTGGCGGGCATGCAAATGGCGATAATAGAACTCTACCGGTAGCTTATAAGGAGTTCGGGTTACCTCAGAGCTTGCAGCCCCGATTATGCGAAACTTTATAGCGCGGGCTCGGAGTGTTCTCGCTTATAACTACTTCGATTAAACATCATTTAGGCGTAAATATGCGCGATTATTTGCTACCTAGAAAGTTCAATTGGAGCTATTTCACCCTTTTGTTATTTGTAATTCATCTCTGGTCTGGTCTGACACGCTTCGAATCACAATTAATGCCTCGGGGCTTTTCTCTTCGTTGCACGGATTCGTTAACCGAATCCGTGCGGCCAGTTCAGAAATCAATTCCTCCTAGCTGCCGGATTCTCCACGACCCGTCCCAATTATACGACTATTCAAGTTTCAACAAGGACCGAATTACCAGTTTGGCAAATAAATTCATAATCCTCGTTACCCGCGTGGTCTTCCTCAATCATAAACTTCACGGAAATATTCCAGGGGGAAGATCACTAGATCTGTAAAAAAAAATCTCCTTTTTTTTCTCAAATTGCGTAAATTCGAGACCCTTTCATGCTTTGCCCTCATAAAACTCAAAAATGCAGACCACTGATATCAAAAAATCCTGTTTGTAGCAATTTTGAATCGCATCTGCATTCACCCAGTGAATTGTTAACCTTTTTTTACCATTTTGCAATTGTGAAACTCGATTTCGGCCTCAACTTCGGTTTCACGGCACTGGCCCACATGTGATAAATGAATAATAGCCAATAGTTTCATGGGTACAAGTTCATCATCCACCACTGCTGCATTAGGCACCTATATGAAAAACCCCAGGGCGCTATGAGAAGTGACGCAACTTGAAACCATTTATCTTGAATCGCGATGACAGCGAGACCTTCTCTTGCCCTGAGGGCAACTTCGAGGAATAATATCGAGTATATTTCGCCCATTGTTTATTACACGTTTGTACCGCGTGCGCTCGAGGCCCACGAGTTTTGTGTTCTAATGCTTTGGTATTTTTAGTAACTTTCACGTCTTTCGGAATTGATACATTTATTCATTTCTGCATACTGAAAGCTCTCGCGGTATTCAAGTTGAGAGTTACTATACGTGGGGATTGCTGCAGCAGATATGAAGTTACAGTTTGTCTTCATTACTGTTCAGTAAATTTTCAGAATGTGACGATATTTTCCCAACAGAAGTTCGACGTCTGCAAATAATCCTAATCGCTGTGCAATACTTCATCTACAATCAGATTTTTCGCGATTCAGAAACTTGATTTTTCTTTACTCTCGAATATTATACCTGATTGTCAATAGTCACGCAATGTGAACGCGGATATTCTCACACGCGCCATGTCGCCAAACGAAAGCTACTTATACATGCAGAGCTGAATGTCGCTTTGAATTTTCTTGTTCATTTTTTTGTTCATTTTTGCTCTCGCTGCACTCCAAAACACTTAAGTATACCGAACCGGTCCCATGAGATCCCTCCGGAGGGATAATGCTGCTCCACGATATTCCAGCGCTACTTTCTTTCTGTTCGTTTACTTTTTTGAAATTTCGTAATCCGTCGCAGCAATCCTTCCAAATACATGGCTGAATAGACGATCTCCAACTTTCGAATCTTTTTCTCCAAATGTAATATCTATGATTTCATTTCAAAATCGAGAAAAGTTTTCGCGAATCGGTTTTTACCATATGATTCAACGCACTATACCTCACATTTCTCGATATCGGATTTTTTGGTGCTGTCATTCGCGTCTGTCTTGACATCGGAGAAATTCGAAATCGACATATCTTTCGTAGCCCGGCGTGGTTTGGGTTTGCTGTAGTTGGAAGAGGAGGCCGGTCGATGAAACGTGTCAATCGTATCGAATCGACACTTTATCAGATATCATTCGACGTGGTTTAATCTCGTATAAACTTTTCATATACATTGAGATTATAAAGGGGGCGCGGTTCGAATATTTAAATATAGAAATACGTAAGTGCAATCGATTGCCGATCTATCTCTGATCACAGGAAAAGAAATCCAATCGAGAAAAAGGAAAATCCTTCCAATACCATGTAGCTAAACCCTATATAATTGAACCTTCATCCCTGGGGCATGCGTATACGAATCACGTACAACTTTCCATAGGAATAGCGATGAATATGACATTGCAGTGAAGCGAAAAGCTAACACTGGTACAGACGACTATACATCGTCCCTTCGGTCCCATTTTATTTGTCTAACCCAGTTAAGTTGGACCGAGCGAGATCATCTGTCGTGCCCGGAAGATGAGGCGTGAATCACTCTCGAGTTATCCCGGTCAATTATTGTGGAAAAATTGTAGTCGCTTCAGAGTCGAGTTGGTTGGTGGTTGGGACTAAGATCGCTACTATTGTAGTCTCATTAGGTTACTGCATTATGTATCAGGTAGTGGCGGGCTTTATTCATGTATTCATTGAATAATTACTGTGGGATGCGTATCTGCGTAACAGCCTTGCGCGTGTCTCCGCCCAAACAATTTAGAGAAAGCTTAGTATAGGTATCTTCTAAGCGAACTAGATGTTAACGAAATATACATTCTTCCGTGTATCAAATATGGAACGCATGTGCCCTGCGGAAAATCATCATATGTCAAAATGTAATGCTGCAATATATCAAGTACTAGATGTCGAAGAGACTGAGATTCGTGGAGGGAACCGAAGATGTCAGTTTCTTTCACTGAGGCATCGACATTTCCAAAAGTCGTAATTCTGTTTGAGGTATATACACGAAAAAAAGGGCGATGTGCAAACAACGGATTGATTGTGAATCAAATATGGACTTGAGACTACAACGGTCAAAGACGTACATACCTAATTCCGGTTGGCTTTTTTTTCCGTCCGGTTTCACCTGCAGGGTGGGCATTTTCATATCTTTGCTTTCGTGTTTGAGATTGAATGCCATTCTTACCATTGGTCAAAAGTTGGAAGTGAAACATTGACAAAACTCAATGATAGATAATACCTAGATGGGTTGAGAAGTGGGTAATATCGATGAGGTGGTCCGGGCGCAAATAACAAACCCATTGTAATCTACGAGTGGATTTGTGTGTAACTGTAAACAAGCACAAGTTGAGTAACGAGTAACGTATCCGTGTGGAATCTTGTGGGAACCTAATAGAAAAAGAAACAAATAAAAACAAAAAAAAAACCCCATGGTGGAAATATACTCGCGGGTATCGCGACAAAATGTATACCCACGCATATGAGACACGCGTCTATGTTGGCTCAACACACTCCTTGATGTTTGCTCAGTGCTCACTAGCTGCCTGCTCCGAGAACCAGATATTGTATTCGCCGTTTAAACAAATCGTTATTTTCTCGTCAAAAGCCACGTATAGTATATGTGTATACGTATGTGGATAGGACCCAGTACGGTCCCGGGGATGAGCCATCCTTTGTCGATGGATTCATATATCCACATTGGATGCATGTGGTAGGTAGGTAGGTAGGTTGGTAGATATAGGCGAGTATACGCGTAGAGTCGGATAATATTCCCTGGCAAACACTCGTCTATATGGTAATCGAGAGGTACTCCAAAATTAATTGCCCGCTTGTCCCGAAATTGTCAAAGTTTGAAATTAATCACGCGCGAAATAATTAATCGCGTCAAACGGTAAAGGGGACGACGATTGTTGGCTGATTCGAATTATTATTGGGGGGGGGGGGAGATAATTTCACTTCGCTTGTCTTTCTGAATCCCGCTATGGTTTGTCCGCGGGGGAAAGAGAACAGGAGATAGAATCCCTACAAATATTCCAGTTTGTCTTTAATTAGGATTTTTTTTTGTTCATTCCAATCTCATTTTCTTTCCCTTTTCCTAATGATAAAAAAAAAAAAAACCAGCAATGGCTACGACCTGCTGAGAAAACGAACAACCTGCCCCGATGACGCATTCGTCCTGATCCTACTACGATGAGACATTCGGGTGAGAAATATTCAGAAATACACTTAATCTTGGCGACGCCCTTCTCGAACGACGAACATTACGATTTCACCCCCCGAATATTTTTGCCATTTACACCCCCTACCCCCTGGATCCCCCGCCTATTTTTCGCGCCCGACGAGGATCTGTTTTGTAACTATTTTCCGGTCGGTGCAGTCGCAGGACCCCCCGAGGTCTATGACTATGTATATCTAGACGGGGGCATAGGCATGGAACGAAGGGGCACCCACGCGGAGTGTGCGAGTATGCAGGGGGGCTCTCCGATGATCCTGGCATACGTCCTGGGATTTGTGGGGGGGGGGGGGGGGGCCAGGCTAATGCCGAGGGTGGACAAGCCTGGGGTTTCATTCTTTCGCTAGGAACCAATCTATTTTATTAACGGGACTACTCACCGTGCCCACTAGTCGCCGAATATTAATGGAATTTCTAATGTCTCGTTACTCACGCGGATCCAAGTCCTTTTGATACATTTTTCCAAAATAGTCCTGCAGCGAATCTTCTCGAATGATATTAAATACTCCGAGAGACTTTCTTACGTAGGTAGGGCCGATTGTGCAAAGGATACGTGATAACCCGTGGCCTATTAAACCCACACGACTTCCTGACCCAGTGAGAAGAAACTTCACCCAACTCCTTTGGTGACCTTATACCCTCCTTCGGATTATTGCTCAGCTCCTTTTTGTCGGTGGATATCATCGCTTGTAGCCTCGAGGCAAAGGCGAAGGGTCCCATAGCCATCGGTGACACAGTGAGTGGCTGCGCTTATGTCACCCCGAGGAGGGCTGGCTCAGCATCCCTAAGGAGCCAAGGCCTAGATCCTGGGGGACACATATTCCTAGACGTATACCACGGCGCGGGGATTCAGATTAAAAACATTAAATTCACCCCGGAAAAGCTCGTCTGGTACTTCGTAGGCGCGGTCATTTCTTGATTGCATTTTGGCGGAGTGCAATCCGCCCCGACAGATTGTCCCTATTGCGGTGGAGGACGCGTGAAACGTGAAGATGAAAAATATGAAATTTACAATTAGATTAGGCCTTGAAACATCGGCCTTCCGAACGATGTCGAGGGTTCTTTCCTGATGGACTGCGTAGGTGATCGTGCTTTTTATTCGTCGCAACATTTCTCCGAAAAAAACTCAATCGCCTGTTACTTGGTGATGCAGGGTGCTTTTTGAACTCACGTTGTATATTCGAAATTTGCCCGCTCTATAAATCAGAATTGAACACGGTGGTTGGATTTCGAGAATGCTTAAACCTTCGCCGGTTTAATCAGTTTAAGTGATTCCAAAAACCGTGTCGCAGCCCAGAGTGGTCTCGGCACCACACGTATGACGCTAATTCAGGCGACACTAAATTAAATGAATCAAACCTACCTTCGTGCAGCTTGACTTTTAGCGATAACAGAAAAGTGTTATAATCATTGCGCAGTTCGAGGTAGTTAGAAGTTCGTGATATTCCATTAATCAAACGAAACGCGTCCAGACCTTTTGACCTTTGATAAACTTTTGAAGTTTCTATATTTGAAGGGTCCAGTGTCAGATTAGCCTAACCCACATTGTCGATAAGGCCAATTTTAAATGGCTGATGATAGTGGAGATGAGCCTTATGGACAATATGGGTTGGGCTACTCCGTTATTGAACCCTTTATTTAGCCGAAAGGAAATTTTCGGCTTGAGTCACTGCTCGGTCAGGATATTCCCGAACGAATTTGCTACAGTTGCGCAAAGCTGTCCAACGATCGGGTGGGAAAAAAAGTGTATGGAAACATTTGGATGAAAAAGTGTGGAGGAATTATACTATGGAGCCAGAGAAGTGCGGCGACATTTACGACAGAGTAAGGTGATTCATCCGCACCCTCATCTAGCAGGCTCTTCGTTCGGGGTTGGTACACCGAATATGGTGGTGCCCCCCGGACCGAGACCCGAACCCCACTGAATCCATTCTGATTATCATGCCAATATTGTCCGGACTGTGATTGATGTCTTACATGCTAAATACATCGGCTGTTTCTATGCATATGCATCTCTATTGCGGTATACCTTCCAAGCAGCGTATATTACCCATTATATCTACACTGTAACACGTGTTCACTACCCACTGCAAACATAAATACCAACCCTTAAAATCGGAACGATATAAACACCCTTCGTGTTCGAGTAAAGTTATACCTTCGTGCAATTGCAAAGTCCTAATTCTGTCAAAATTCTCTTCCTCCGCAAGCTATGGCTTTCCGATATCGAAGAATTTCACACCGAATTTTCGGTACGTATCTTGCAATCGATATTCCCAGTTTATGGGTAAATACGGTAATACCGTTTTGCCGATATCAACCGAAGCACCGATAAAGAACAAAATCACCGACATACTGATGAAGTAAACCGAAACCCCGATTACTGAGCATGCTGAGCTATTCTCGGCATATCAGTTTCTCGGTATTCTGATATCAGTATTGATATCTAACGTCGTTACTTAAGTATTGCAAGCATTGCAAGTACTGAAATACCGAAATGCTCTACTGCACATGATCCAATGTCGCATGTGGAGCCAGTGGACCAAACTGGTTGGTTAATTCCCGCAAGGAGTAGACGAAAAATATGGAGTTTTTTTTTTGAGAATTTGGTAGAAAAAGGCAATTTGAAAGCTCAAATTTGACTCTCTCTCTCTCGGCCTTACGAGTGTTTATACTGCGGGGACAACCGAGGCACCCTTCCGTGCAAAGTCATGGGTTCAAACAACAGACTGCCATTTCATGGACGAGTCGCCACCACCATAGCTCAACGATTATGCGCCCTTGCCCCCGTCGCAGTCCATGCGAACACTTGTTTTATTACGCAAGCACCGAATAAGGGGGAATCCGGGTGGTTCATATGGGACCCACAATCCACCGAGCAATGTTTATGGGCCACAGCGGTTTTGTTGGCGCTATGGTTATTTCTCCATGACTTATGCGTCCGCCGTTCTGTATGATGCTAATAATTCGTTATGCTCGTGCTATTCCAAGGTATTATAATATCGCCTGGCCCACAACCATATCGGGCTTTGTCATGGTGCACCACGTGCTCGAGATGTTACGGTTGTTAGTGAATCCATATGAGCAGTAGACATATTTAACTATCGAAATCAAAGACCAACGAATTTTTTGGTACATCGAAACCACCAATCACCTGAAGAAAGGATAATAACGTGATTGAAATCTCTTATAATCATTTTACCCATATAGTTGGTAAAGGTCGATCGATTAACTCTCATCATCCTTGAAAACCAGACATAATTTACTCGTTCGATATACTTGGGGAACTAATTAATTCCTTATGTATAATAAATGCTTCGAAAATTGCCACTTGTGTAAACATCGGGGTAGATTTATGCGCCGATGTTAACCTCCCCACCTCCTTGAAAATGAAAGCATGGTGTTGAAAATTCGTGAGCAATCGGTCGGCCTGCCATTGCGTGGCTATAATGCGGCGGGAGGAACGGTTACGATATCCGAAAGTTCATCTGTATTCTCGTCCGGTGTATTGAATAGCGGAGCCTTTCAGGTAATTAATAGCCAATCAACGAGCGCGCCTTGTGAATATTAATCGGAAGTTATACCAGCGTGTTCATGGACGGCGTTCGATGCTCCGTCTCATGAATAACAAACTTGGTTATGCCCCGTGCAACCAGAACTGATTCATGGCTAGCCGCGCAATAGATACTTCAATTTAATAACAAACGAGACGTTGCAATGGGTCAGGAGTACCACTTCAGTTAATAAGCACCAGGGCAAGAGTGGATCATAGACGGTGTACCGAGTTCCTGGATTCCAGAGTCCAGATTCCTTCCAGCATCCATTGTCGTTTCTATTTCGGTTTGCATGGCGAGTTCGAAAATTGAACGGAAAACGCGATTGGGTATCGACGCAACCGCGAGTCCGTCGACTTGTATATAACGGCGCGGTGACGACGGGGCTTTGCATTAGAATGCAAATTATCGGACAGTGATTATCGTCGATCTGCACTAACGGATTTTGCTAATAGATACAGTCACCAAACGCAGGCTTTCACCCGCTAACTGAATTGTCAATTACCTGGGCGCTGATTCACCACGACCGTTTCTATTATATATTGTCCAACGATTTATCTCGAGCTTGGGTAAGTGTACCAGTTACTGATCGTGTCCCTATTATTGACCTTTTTCAATGATTCCTTTTTATACGTGAGCTCTTAAATTATCAAAAAAATCAATTCGTATTCGCCGATTCTTTAGCAACTGATTTGTACAACGGAAACATTCAGAATTCTTATCATAGATTCAATATTAAAGCAAGTATAAGGGTCAATAATTGGGTCTTAAAGGATCAGTCATTGGTACACTTACCTTATTCTTGATATTTCTACACACTTCTTTTTCGTTTCAGTTCATGAACGTAATCGAGATTTACCAGAGAAGGGACTGAGTCCTGTATGATTGTATAATGTTGTAACTTGGCGTTTGGCGCCCAACGTTGGGCCAATGTTTAAATCGTTAGTGAACTAACAATTACGATTAAAAACCATATTGGCGAACTGGCTGTAATACACGTAAGCAGGTATAGATAGTGTTACCGCAGAAGGCGTGCTTTCCACGTACATCTGAAGATAAATACCTCAGTTGCTCAGGGAGAGTGGAAAGGCAACGAGCTAGAAGCAGAGGCATTTGCTTACGTGACGCGCACGTGCGTGTATTACATATTTGTATACATACTTACCCACAGCCATGAGTGGTCATGTACTGCAGTAACCACAAAGTACAAGTATAACAACTTAAGGCTTGCAACGCTTATTCAGGAAAAAAACTAGCCGCAGCAGTCTCACTGGATGCGCAAGTATAAGCTGTGGTTACGTTCACGTGGATAATTACATTAGGTACATACATAATGCTTAAGCTTATTGAGAGCATAAGCAGCAGGTCCAATGCGTTGAAAATTCTTGAAATAAATTCATCATTTTCTGCCGCTTGAGAATTCCGAAAAATTTCACTCGTGACTCGAAGAATATTCAAAAATTTATGAAGCAGGTGAGTGATATGGTGAATTATTGACAGAGAGAGAGATAGTCGGACGAATTAGAAGAATCTGCTTTACAGCGAACAAAATTGGAATTGGCGGTAAAGTTGAGGAAAAAAAGTTGACTATATTATGCGGAGTCTGTTCAGGCGACAAATAAGTCTGGCTTCGTTCACCCGGTAGCAGGATACCCACGAATTGTTCTCAAACGCAATTATAACTTTCGAGAGTCTAACTTGGGAAATAATAATTAATTAACGACCAAACCGTTCACTCATTTTTACGGTTCTCGGAAATTTTTTTTAACTGCCTTATGACTCTAGTGGGTGCGTTTGCTTAATTACAAACGTACCTATTCGCGAACCTTTCACCTCGTCAGTAGGTTTGAAGGAATTAAAAAGCAACGTGGAAACACGAACGGAAATGAAATAAACCCGCGGTGCAGCGCTTGCCAACGTCAACCTAAATCCCCCTCTAAAATCCGCTCTGGAGCTTTCATCACAGGCCACAACGTATTTACCACGCCTAGCCCCAAAAGCTCTCGTATAAGCATATAGCTCCGCTATTTGAGCAAACTCTTGTTGTACCAAAAAAGCATTTGAATCGCCAGTAGGAGAGCGGTGCAAACCTTTTCAAACAACTTGCTGTATGTGTACTTGTACTATCAGGGTCTTCTTGATTTAATAACTTGAACCGCTACCGCTTCGCTCTAAACTCACACACTCAATCTCTGGCATTCGCATCGCGCTATGAAATGAATTAACACGCTAGGCACGTCTTGCAAGCAATTTGCTGCACTTATGCGCACTGCTATGGTACAGTCAGTCACCCCGCGAGTTACTGGCTCCGATCATCTACTGCTATCTCTTTCATCCCGATTGAAATTCGCCAATCGCCGCTCCTTCAGCCGCGGTAGGTCAAAAGGTTGAAGCGAATAAGTCACCGGTAAAAATAGCCATTCTTGATGATATGGCGAATGGTCGCAATCCTAAAAATGATTTATGAATTGCAGATAAATAATGAAATCTTTAAATTTCTGCATTTTACATCGAAATCAATGCTAGTTCATTCAGCATGTCACTCAAATGTTTCCGCGCATCAAGAAGAGGCTCAAGTCACGAGTCTGGCATTGTGGAAATAGTTGGCGGAAGTTTTCAACCTGTTGAGAACTTGGCGTAGCGACTGTACCGCGAGTAAGATTTGCCAAAGTACGTTGCGTGCCCTCGCGAATGAATTCAACGCTTGGTATTATATTCTATTTCATTATATCGTATTGGAACGAATTATGCAGCTCCTGGCTATTCATCATGTTCAACGGTATTTTTCCTGCCTTGCAATCGACTTATTCCTAGCACGGAGGATCTTGTTGAATTTATGAAAACGACCGTTCTACCTTCTATAAGTGAACCTCGAGCTTCACGTATCGATGAATTTTCGCTTCTTTTCTGATATTGAGTTTGCGAGCTTAACACCTCCTCGTAAAACATCACTCATAATTTCTCAAGACGTTGTTTCCTGGCGCCGTTCTCCATGCACGCGATTCGTGCAAGGGGAGACATTTCCACAGGCCACATTGGACTCACTTTCGACACGAAACACAAACCTCTGACTTAACCACTGCCTGTCGTAGTCTTTTATGTTGAAGAATGTGAAAAGAAACTCTTTTTCTTACGGATCTCCATTGAAGCAGACCAATCAGGGTATACTTACCTGCCTATACACACCACCTACTGCTGGTGGTACTAGAACCCGAAGGAAATAGCTGCCTTGATAGGGAAGGAGTGTATAAGCCACTGTTTAGCCAACTTTAATGTTAAACACCTCGCGATCTTGACCTGGATTAAAACTTGCAGTATCTACCTACTGTGTAAGCCTCAACTCGGCGTTCGCCATCGGGCCTGTTTACCTATAATCTGTGATAACATATGTATGTGCAAGTACGTGACCCCATACGTGGCTCTACATATGCTTATGTACGTCGTCTAACAAACATGTTTGCTTCCATTAATCTGTGAACATAGCATGCACTTCGACCTCTGGCACATTGTATCAGACATATTGCCACTAAACCTTACGCCTCTGTCAGTGTGTACCAAATGTCTAGTCGGTTTCCTTCGATAAACCACTTCCTCCACGTCATCTGGGTCATTGATTCACTCCCTAATTATTCTACGCTACAACACAGAACTTGGTTTAAGGACTTTCATTTCTTCTGAGGTGAGGTGATGATGAGTTACCCTTCCTATACTCTCTAATTATTTAGACTTTGTGAAGAAGCACTATTTCTGAATTTGTACCTACATTCGATTCTGCATGTATATACATATATATTGGATCGTCTATCTTAAATTTGATCGGAATAGCTGGAATCGGTTCGAGGAAAAAGAACGGAAGGGACGAGTCGGAGTCTCTGGTGGAAGTGAAGGAAGACGCGGTTAATAAAGCAGGAGGTAGGTAGTTGAACGTCCCCGCGGGCTGTCTGCACTTACGCAGAGGCTCGTATCTCGCTCTATAGCTGTGCTGCCTTGCCTGGATTCAACGGTTGGACTCTGGGCTACCAGTGATACGCGGCTCAACGTATATATACCCGGTGCCCGAGCTGCTACCAAGCCTCGGAGAAGCTCTTGATAGAAGTACTCTGAGATTGCATCGCCGCGCTCTGCAGCAACGCGGTGCTACTGCATTCCGCTCTTAGCGGTCAGGTGGATATCTACATCTATATATGTATACATTTGTGTGTGTATGTATATATGTACAATACATGTACTCATCTGTATACACACCTACGTGTACGTGTGCGTATTATGTCCTTGCAAGTATGCGATTCTACTTGAGTTCGTCTCAAATCGGGCTATCGGGAATCGACTGATGTGAGTCTTTGAGATGCTGAAAATGGATTTATGGATGTCCGGTTTTAGGAATTTGGAACTTTTTCTATATCATACGGGGTTTTATGATCCCGGGAATGTTTCATGGTTTTATGAAGGAGAAGCTATATACTTGGATGTATATAATATGAATTGCTGAAAGTTATGTCGTTGTGGGAGACGAGTGAGTTTAAAGGACTCGAGTTTCGTACTATACGAGTCAGGAATTGTGCAAGTTTCTAATTACGGTCAAAAGAGAGAATTAAAAGGCCGGTATAAGCCGAGTGGCTGGGAGGGGATGTATCAAAAGTTTGAATAAAAATGAAATTATTACTCATGGTGTAGGTATATATAATTAACCTGCGCTAACTGCTCTAATTTTAGTTTTCAACTAAATGCTACATGCTGGGGTATATGTATAGGTATATAGATTCACACGAGAAGGACGCCGAATAATTCACGATTGCATGCTGTTACCGAGTTCCTGAAGTGCCACCTAGACGCTGGTACTACGATATTCTCGACGTTTGTCGAGCGTTGAATCAGAAATCGTGTTAACCAATGCAAATGCATCAGATTCGCATACATGCCAGTAGTGCGCCACTGTGCGCTGAATCTCACGTCGTTACGTCAAGTGAACGTTCTATATAAACATGAATATCATATTCTGCATTAGGTTTCATGAAATACCTACTCTTTACGGTTATAGATCCGTAAGACTGGCGTATATCTTTAATATTACATGTCTGCGCGATATAAGTTTTGGCTTGAGCAATATATAATGTGTAATTCCAAAGTGCGACAAGCATCTGACAAACCCATAACACTAAGCACGAAATGTATCTTCCTAGCCCTATAATTAAGAAGAATTCTTTTTTTTAATTTGTTTCAGGTAAGTTTTAACATCAGCTGTGGACAACATTGCTCAATCGTACATGGTCATTCCTGATGCGAAGAAGCGTGAGTTTTATCTTTAGATTGAAAGGTTCTAACGGCAAAGAAGATGGTCAGAAGAAATCCAGGTGGTACTTTTCAACGACTAACAGTTATGAGGCAATTACATAAGCTTGATGGTTAATTTATGAAATTTAAAGTGAAACTAACAATAATTTACCCAAGATTCATTTCAATTTCGTAACTTGGTATATATATACCAGGGCAATTATGAATTTTCAAATACTACCCACGGTAGTATGAAACTGGCTCTTCTCTTCTGAGAAATATCATACGAATTAAGCCGTCGAACTTTTTCCAAATGATATTTTAATTGACAATCAGAATAAGAAAAATCAGACGCCAGGATTTATGTCCATACATGTCCGGTTGTATCAGGCGCGAGATTTTCTACTTGGAAGTTTTCTACAGCGATACCGGTTAGACCGGGCAACTGGATCTTCTGGCAGGTGTATCCTCGCATACCTACACATAGGAGATTCGCGCAAACGTTGTCGATCTTTCCTTCAGCTTCCTGGTATTTCGTCCCTGTTTTTAAGGGTGAAAAATTCAACGATTTTTATACACCGGGTCCCTACAGGATTTACCTTTTTCTCTTCACTCTTTGGGAATCTGGGCTCAACTTTGTTCGGAAAAGTCTCGTGGAAACTTGAGCGGTAGGAAAGTCTCTTGCGCCAAAGGTGATACGGTCCGATCCAAGATCCAATTCCACGAGCTGTGTGTTCCTTTGGTTCGAAGTTCACTTTAATCGTGATTTGACTAACTCCCACGTCCTCGGGAGTTCCTTGGCTTTGATTTCGTTTCACGCCTTTGACGGTACCCGCCCCGTAGTACCGACATCAGCACCATTCTCGCTCCTATACCTTTCGCTTCACTCGTTACGGGAAGTTGTCAAGGCGTCCCGACGCTATGTTATCCATCCCATTTTCGCTACGTCTTAAGTTCTACCAACGAAACGAGAGACCCTCGCCTTTCTCACCCACATCATCTTTCCTTGATCGTGAGCTCAAAGCTCCTGCTTTTCCTCTTCTCGAACACCCTGCGTATTGTTCTTTGTCGTTTCTCATTAGCGAAGATCGTTGACGAGCAATTTCAAACGGTTGCAAAAAATTTCACATGCTTTCTGCAAATTATCCCCGATCTTCAGAGCATTTATTCATTCGAATTGAATTCAGCTTTCTCAATGTCTATACACAGATCTTTTAACCGCTGTTTTCCACAGGTATAAGGTACGAGGTTATAACCGAGGCAACTCGCAAAAGTTATCGGACTCAGCAGGTTTCTCACTTTTCAACGAACTAAAGTTTAACCGCTGATTCTCATTCTTCCTATTATTCTATTTTGCTTACTTAAGAAGTCTCTATACCTGTCTCGATGGAATGAACTCAAACTTCGTAATTTCACGGCTGTTTGCACCTAATGATAAATTGTACCCTCAACGGCCATCTTGAAACTCACCATTAACCGACTCCAGGTCATTTTTCCTTTCACAAAATTATCACAACCAAATTTCGAACTTAAAAAAATAATTCGCTTCAATTCCAGCCATCGGTACATGCATCAACATAGCGTCTGATTTCATATAATTGAACTTTATCAGCTGTGTACAAACTTATTCACTTTTTGGGAAGGAGACTTTGTCTGGATAAAATCAAATATCTACCAAAAAACTGTAATTTCGTTGTGTTCATTTAGTAAAGTAGCTACACAAGTTACCTTGCAACGTGAGATCGTGAAATTCGGAATATTTTCATGAATGTAGTGCAATAACCTGTCCATATATTTATTCTTCGAATTATTGATACGTCAGTAGTGCAGGTATATACCTACGAACATACCATACATACACCAACGTGTTAGTACGACCTTTATGCAAATTCGTTTGCTCCCATCGGTTCGGTAATTAGTGTATAACAATATGCCTTTGTAAGCCGTGAGTTGTGAGCTGCTAGAAGCCCCGCAGCCTGCTGCTACTTCGATGTATCGATAGTTATCGCGACTGTGATCGATAGCCCGCTGAGCGATATATCGCTGCGATTGCAAATTGTAGGTGTTGGCTATTCGTGTACACGGGAGTTGTATTGTACACCCTGCGGCAAAATCTCGGATTGTTATCTGTTCAGGTGGCAATTTGACAATTGTAGATAACCCAACGTCCGACACTCGCTAAGCTAAGCATTGCCAATCTGCTTAGTTGCACTGAACCGAGACCGCAATGCGGTATTGCCAATAATCTAAACACTAATCAAATTCGCAATAATAGTAAAAATTTTTCATCAGGTTGTACTCGCTCTGTGGGTTGGTTTGTGTGTATCTATCCTATACTATAGCAACCACGCTCACTAATACTATTTCCTAGTAGATTTCTAGCGTATATCGTGCACCGGCTACTATGCCATTCCCTACGCGACCTTATGTACCTGTGATGGTACACCTACACGTAATTG
The DNA here is from genome assembly GCA_963989295.1 of Ametastegia equiseti. Lineage (NCBI taxonomy): Eukaryota > Metazoa > Arthropoda > Insecta > Hymenoptera > Tenthredinidae > Ametastegia > Ametastegia equiseti. The sequence goes on from OZ022393.1 coordinate 12,053,777, forward strand.
TACGTATGTACATTATATGCCCCACGTGCAGTTACAGTACTTAGCCTGATTACCCAGAATAATACGAGAGTAGTGGGCTGGACATGCCACCGCGGAACGAATAAACAAACTTTGATCGTTCGTTGCGAATCTAGAGCTAGATTGCTAAGAGAATTATCTAGACTAGACACGTTGATCGCAGAATGTGAAAATCTTGGATTTGCGAGGATGGCGGACGAGTAGCATAGAAGCACGACCGAGATAAGAAGTTCGTGATATTTTTGTTGAAATGTATAAAATGATTATTGGATAAGATATGAAGGGAACGGGTCCCCGGATACCGTAGGTATACCGTTTTCATTGTCAGTTTTTAGATTTCTCGAAAGAAAACCGCACCACGTTTCTATATACTCTTTGTTTGTCAGATTTGATCCGCACGACTTGAGGCATCCGGGATGCTCTTCGGATGAGAAGAAGCGTCTCGACTCTCGAAAGATCGCGTCGAAGCCGGTTAAAAACTTTAATCAATACCTGCTCATCGTTTTAACCCCTGTATAGTATGTATATATATATATATATATATAGGTGCAGCAACTTTTCTTTCTTCGTATATTATACCAAGAATACCTAGAAGCTCGCGAGATTCTTATAGATTTTAATTGCGTGGGGGGGCAAAAAAAAAAAAAAAAAGAATGAAAATAAGAGTAAAAACGTTAATGGTATTATGTGACTTGTTAGAACTTAACGTCCGGAGGCGGCTTACGGTGCACGTACCACGTTATTACCTGCTGCTTTTAACACCAGCCGAAAACCTTCTTCGTAAAGTTCTGTAATTTGCGAAAAGAAAAAAAAAAAAAAAAAAGATAGACAAGTAATTAATGGCGATTTTCTCGCTTGACAAACGCTTCCTAATTGAACGCAACTACATTCAGCGAGTTATCAAACGTCTCGCAAGCTCCTTCCGGAATCATAAGGATTTTGTAATTCGCAAGAACTCTCTACCAAGTCGTGAATGTTGGAGTGAACTTCTGAGGGAAAGAATTTACACAATTTTACTTTGTTTTTTTTTTCATTTTTCTTTTCCTTTTTTTTTTTTGCGCTGTAATTTGCATTGAAATTGGCAGTTCTCCCGGAATGAATGGGGTTTAATATTATCTGGAGATCGAGAGTGCGGAATTACTCTGGTAACAATCTTCAGCAGGTATAGGTGAAGAAAACCGTATCCGTATACTAGGTACTCGAGGAAAGGACAGAGATGAGGAAACAACCCGGAGCCATGTACCACCTTGGTGGATAGACAAGGTACGGGCGGAACACACCAGCGAGCGATAGAGAGGCTGAGAGAGGAGTGATCGTTAATAAACCTTAGTTATACCTTCGAAGTAGAGAACCGCTCAGCCGGCTAATCTCTTTTATCCACATTCATTACGCAGTGGCTCTCATATGTCTGCGACTAATTTTAACCGATACTTTAACTTCTTTGGCTATGATTATCAGTCATATCATCTTGCTTACATGGTCTGCTGAATGCCATTCTTTGAATTCTCGATAAAGTTGCATATACCGCCGATTTGTTCAGTCATGGAAACTTTGAGGAGATTGAAATAACGGGAAGGGTTGGTTGTGGTGGGTTTTTGGTGAAATTTGAGTTTTGTGTTGGTTACACGAATGATGAGCATTGACTTGAAACCCACTGTGCCAACTGGCGAATCGACGAACGAGAAGGTAACAAGTGTTCGGGGTCAAAGCAACCCTTGAGCTCACTCAACTACCCTTGCTTTCACACCTCCCCTTACAGTCGCCCTCGTTCTCACTCCCGGCGTCGACCCAAACTCATTTATTCATTGAAGTCTACGGGCCAGAGAGCAATTCCAACCGTTTTCATCTCTAAGAAATTTTCCAGACTTTAATTAATAATCTATATTTAAAGCATTCGTACCCGTTTCATTCGGCACGAATTCCTATTCGTTTCCTGATAGTCTTGGCTCGGTTCATGGTGAAAGATTCAATACTCATCTCTCTCTCTCTCTCTCTCTCTACTCGATCTGGAAAAACATTTATTGGTTACGCAAATCAAACGCGCTTCTCTGAAATTCAAATTCGAAAGGATTATCGAAGATTACTCTATACGTATTTCAATGTTTTATCACTGATTCATTTTATCCGATTCGCTGAGTACTCGCAGGCTTTTTCGTTGATGGAATGAAATGAAATGAAATGAAATGAGATGAAATAAAATACAATGAAATCGTCTTGAGCGATACCATGCCGCGTGTTTCATGTAACATTTACAAAGGCAATAAGACCAATCGAAAACGCAATAGAATCAACTTGAACTTTGGCGTTCATAATCATCGTAGCTATAAGATACGCGAAGACTTTCTCTTGTGACTCAAAATCCCTCCCCAAACTATAATAGAAAGAGTTATCGACTTTTCTCGCGCTATTAATAACGAAGATGAACCAGGAAAAGTTAATTCCGAGTAACTATCCTATATGTAAAATAACCCGCGTTTCATCTTCGTGGGTCAGGGGTGATGTGTATCCCTTGAAAGCCTAAAGCATCAAACAGGTGAACTTGCACTTTGCGGATTGTACGAGGTTATCGGAGGTAAGTATATAGGTATAGGAAGAAAGTGCTTCTGTGAACCATTATAGATATCAGCTATTGAGAAGGAGTGCAGCCCGGACGTAGTACCGTTCAAGCTAAATATAGATATTGAGCAATAAAAAGATATCAGAAGCAGGTGCACCCCAAGATCCATAAAGAATATTAGCTACGTCATTATTGGAGTAGCTTGCTCCTTGCTCTAGAGTCTAAAATTGAATATCGGGACCGTAATATGAAACCTAAGCTTTCAAGACTCCCGGTTCCTGTACCATATCCAATTGTCTCCTGAAGAAAAAGGCCCCTTCCATATTACCATCACATATATGTGCCAAGTGCGGTTTTTCATTTCTGCTTAAATTCCATAACTCAAAAAGTTAATCAAAACCTTTCATTCCAACCTATGAACTGATTCAGATTAGACCAATGGACGGGTTCATCAGTATTGAAATTAAGGTATTCGTTTCCTATCCAGAACAAAACGTCGAAGAAAGTAAAAAAAAACGGTACGTCTGGAGCTCGAAATCTAGGAAGGACTGGATTCTACATAAATATCTAAAACTATTTCTCAAGTTTCGAATAGTGGGTCCAATTAATAAGTGAATAATATACATACATCGAGACATTGAAGTTTGGTTGTGGGATAGTTTGGCCTCATGGCGAACGCATAAATTCTGAAGTGGGACGAAAATACGGGACGTCGAGTCTCGTTTGAAAAGAAATTAATAAGAACTTTGACCCCGCGTTTATCGGAGTCATAAAAATATGAACATTTCTTAACGGGGGAGGCTGAAGCCCATACTCGCGCGCGGTTGAGGAACTTTGACGCCAAAGTGGTGACCGCACTTAAAAATAATTAATGTCACATGGCGAGATGATAGATCGCTTGCGAGAGCTAACAAGATCCCCATAACTATATAGCCGCAACGTTTACTTGCCTGACAGTTTTGCCTCCCCGAGGATCTAATTTGACTAATAACTTATAATCTATGATTCGTGTTCGAACTGCAGCTTGGATTCCAAGGCGTGTGACCAGCGGGTGAAACAAACATCGGAAAAAAAATCACATGCTGGGCAGAAAATTATTACATACATTTCAGTTATAGCCACGTACGTCCAACTGGCACAAGTTTACCGTTCTCTATGAGAAAATTGTCCTCTGAACAATACGTTTTCTGATATCGTGTCATTTCATATTAACATAAGATCCGGTACATTGTCAAAGAGCTTGTATATTCTCTTGATGCAGATCGTAAAGAATGAAAAACACAGATTCTTACTCGGGAAAGAATCGACTTTGGTGTTTCAATTAAACCAGCGTCAGAGATCTTTATCTGGTATTATTCAATTTGGATTTTCTATTCAAAGCGCTCCGAAGCTCAACTGGCATAATGTTATTCGTTTGTATAATTGTTTGATCAACTGTCGACTAGAATTTCAAAGGAGCCAATTTCCCCGGGTAATTATACGGCTCTTATTGGCTACGGTTAAACACGTGTATATGCGCCTAGACTTTACGTATATGTTCAAAAGGTAGATATATTCACATAAAGGTATTACCTACTAGATACGAGTTGAATATGGCCCGCACGTTTAAGATCGGTTTAACAATAAATATGTACGCTATCGGGCATCGAACCATGCGTCGAGCATTAATCGGCCTGTCAAGAAGCGTCGATTAAACGACCATAAAACGAGATAAACCTGCGGGATAACGCGTGAGATAATCGTCTCGAATCCCAGTTCATTTCGTAGCCTTATACCTGTGCCTAGACTATCTCAGCACTTCGTACGTTGTACAGGACGAGAATATACCCGCAGGCCTAGAGAATGAATCTATAGTCTTGGAAGTAACCTTATGCCACCTTTACACGAAATTAAATACTTCCTGCATTCGGGGTTCGGTTTTTAAAAAGGAGGCTCCTCGATTCCTGGAGATACTCCTAACCCAACGAGCTCGTGTTTCGTCTCCATAAACCAAAATGGTGACGCCTTTGTGTCCCACAATCGAGGATCAACTTAGTCTTCTGTACACGATATTCTTCCACAACGATCGTTTCGTCTATATAGAATTAACTTTTTCTGATCATCTTATCGTAGGTATCTCGCACACCGCGTACTTTAAAATCGTCGTTAACCCTTCGTTGCCACTAGGGGTCAAAATGACCCCATGCTCAACTTTGGAGACAATTATCTATCAGGGCTTGGCCCATAATGGGGCTCTATGCACCTATACTGAAAGTTTCAAGTATCCCCTGCTGATAGAGACAATATGAGCTCCTGAAGGCCGGAATGAATACTTTTTTGAAACTCACACTCGGCAGCTATTTTTTTCTCAAAAGTGCCATATCTCATGAGTATCACCCATAAATTTGTTGAAAAAAATTCAAAAATTGATGAAGTTCTGATTTTTCTGAGGGAAAGTGTCTTTTTTGCAAATTGACCCCTGTATGATTCCTTTTTGAATATGATACAATTTGACTATTCAATCAAGGACTTTTTTCACACATTATTCAATGTCCAAAGTATATTCATGAATTTTTTTGTTCCAATTTGTTTGATAGCTTTCATGTGCCAATCGTTGACACGTTGCTGTGGTCAATTTGACCTTTCGAGATGTGTGGCAACTAACTAAGGGTTGAACTCGTATGGCAGAAGCAACCGTCGCCTGAATCCGTCCAGGGAATGGAATTTCAGTATAACGACTTAATGCAATGACGAAGGCTGGGCGGGCAGCTAAGCTAAGCGGTTTAAACCACCTGGGAATTACAATTCAATTAAACCTCCCGCAATCCCCCAGCCTGCAGTAGTCTGCCCGCAAAACAACGTCACCATATTGTTATACCCGTGTCCATTTCTCCTGCAGCTATATACGTGCCAGACGATCTGAACCTCATTGTTTCCAGGGTAACTGCAGCACCAGGGCTGGGTAACGCATTGTCAGATTATAATATACCTACCCCCTGGTTGCAGCTTGCTCAAACGTCAAACCTCCCCTTTGCGTGCCGGACTATAAACGCCAATTTATAGCGTTAACTGTTTGTCTGCGTTGCTTGCTTCGCTGATGGTCTGGTTCTTCATTTCTACCTCACAACTGTGGAAAAGAACGGCAAACGGATGCTTTCACCTTCGTGTGGATCAAATGTAGGTACGAGTTTCTTTCCGATATAATTCTAGACAGAAGAAAGCTACTCAATGGTCTCGATCATCTCGATAAATTCAGTTTTTTGTCTATTCGTACTCCTCTATTCCGCTCTGATGAAAATTGTATTCAAAGTGAACAGTTTCAGAAAAATGCTCAATATTTATCTCCGAATCTACTCCGATATCGAGCTAGCTTCACTGCACACCATGTTCATATGAGAGTATTATTCGATTCGAAGGAATAAATTTCCTTCGGCATATTTTATAGGGTACCAGATTTTCTCACGGTATATACGAGAGGCTATGTGTACTCAATCGGAAATGGAGGAAGACGATTATTACAATGGCCAATGATTTCCCTCATCTGTAGCTAATTTCCAGAGATGCCGGGTGATTTTTCATTTCGAGGAAATCACACATAATAAATTTTTGAATTACTGGACATCGTAGAAAATCAATCGAGATCATCAGAATCCACGTGTTTTCCGGATTCCGATGCTACAATTCGATTTCATTGGTTTCATTCATGCGTGGAGAAATTTCTTTTGATTCCTTGTATTCGTTTTCCTACGATTCTTCAGATGGATGTCTAGATATGTGTGTAAGTGATCAATTTTCCTGGCCGACGATATCTCGAGAATGAAAATATGGATTTTCACGATTCTGGTCTTAATCGACCCGGGATTTCCTAACTTATACCTGATTAGATTTTGGAAATGATCGGTCCAGTGGTTTTCGAGTGATGAAACCAAAATTTTGAAAAAAAAAACAACATTTCTCGCTCATATCTCAAGAACGGATCGACGGATTCTGCAGATAATCTCATGGTCTCCATCGGCTGGATTTACTCCAATACGAATCTAAATTAATTTCCAAATCCATCGATTCAGCAGTTCATCAGTTTGGAGGACCATCTATAAACTTCTCAGGCACAAAATCTACACAGAAAGTTATAGGTCTGGCCCAACGTGGTCACCTGAATTATCTTCTTGTTTGCATAGGATAAGTATCTCACACCACGTAGCCAAGAAGATAAAGGAAAGTTTATTCTAACGCGGCGTGACAAATGTTGAGTGCAATTTTGCTAATTATAAATTGTAATATTATCCAACAGGTAGTCGTGCAGCTGTTCGTTAGTAGGAAACTGGGTTTATCTAGCCTGGGGCCGTAACTGGCTGAAAAAAAAGCTACAACAATAGTCTGAAAACTCTTCGTCTTCTATTGTTGTATGTTCAATCCAACTCACACCCTCCCAGCCTGAAGTATATTCTTTAATTTGTTATCAACGTGAGTCATGAGTCGGTCTTATTATAGCTCGCCAGAAGGTAAAGAACAATTGATAGATCACTTCGTCGCACATGCCAGAAAGGAGCTAGTTAAGGGGCTCGAAGAAAGGCAAAACCTCGCTTTCAATATCGTGACAAGTGAGTTTGAGAAGTTGCACCCGTTTGACGTCACGTTTATCCAGCTTGTTATAAGTTCACCATTCTCAGTCTGCAGGTATAGTGTCGGAACCCCATTATTATTTAGACCTTAAACTTTACTCCGATCTTTAACGAGATCGCCTAATTGTAAATAAAAGTCTCTGGACTCACAATAAGTTCCATAACCATCGAGGTTAATCAGACCGTAATATACCTACGATAAAGTTTTCAACTCACTTAAAATACACCGACCACAAATTTTGATCAAAAAATGTTTTGCCAAGAAGTCATTGCGTTGCGAAACGATCCCATTTAATAAAAAAAAAGTGTTGAAATGAAGGAAAGACGAACAGGTGTCGAGTATACGTTGAATTATAGTCTAATCGTGAATGTGCGGAGATTTCCTCATGCGGTCTGAACCGGAAGTCGTAGAAGCCTCGCGGTGTCATCTATTAATGAAAGAAAAAGCGGTTCGCCGAAAGTCTCTGGAGCAGTGTGGAGACTGGGTCAGCTCTGCAGGGCGATAAATTAATAACGACAAAACGTACCGGACTCGGTTTTGTGGGCCGAGAGAATGAGTAAAAAATTCAAATCTAGAGGGGGATGAATTTTTATCGTTCAACATCCGCAGCTGGTGGCGTCACGGAGGAGGGGGAAACATTGCAGCCGCGTAAATAAAAAATGATGTTTGCACGTTGGCATTGGTATAATGAAGCGAGTACCTACCTACGCGTATGTGCACTCGTACTCGTCGACAAATACCTAAATTATACATGAGATACATACATATAGGGAACGGTTTAGCCCTGCAAGCGTGCCTGAAATGGTCGAATCCAGATTCTCGCTAATCTCCATTCACGCATCACAACCACGTACCAATTATTGCACAACTCCGGTATACCGAGGTGTCCCATAGACGCGTATTTATGCAGACGTTGGACGACATCGGAGAATTATAACCGGTGCATAATTTAATTAATGCAAACCATGGGGTTCCAGTGTGTATTGCACGAATTCACCATGTATATGTATACCTATAACTCTGAGATTACCGGTAATTATCTGAGCGTCGAGCAAACAACGAACTCCGGAATTCCTGTAGGGGATATTTATGCCCTTCTACTACTGTTTAACGCTCGGTTGGGATGGATAATAACTATATGTATACTACCCTGCAGTGTGGCTGTAATTCTGGATGGTAAGCAAATTTCCTAGATCGTAAGGCAGGGCGTCGCTTGGGAAGTGGAGGATTGAAATTGCCAGGCCATTCCGCGAATGTCTTTCGTCTCGTTTGCCGAAAAAACACAAGCATAGCCACAAATTCCAACGAGACTTTCCCATAATTCTCTCGAGCCTCGAGCAGCTTGTCTCTGTCATTCGTACACGCTCACCCCCCCCCCCCCCCCCCCCCCTCTGGCCACCCTCAGTCACCATGGCTCAGGCTTGGCTCAAGATCAGTCCGGAGAAGTTCTCGAATCAACATTTCAACGAGTGCAAACACGCGAGGGCACCCACGACCCAACCAGACGAGTGAATCACGACCGTGACTGCAGGGGTCGAATCTCAGCGTCTGCCTCCGGCTCTGGTTCTCGTTCTGCCAGTGACACCTGCAAAGATTCGGGTTGCACTGTTTTCAAAACAGTACCTATCCCGCAAGCTCAGCATTCGTTTGAAAAGTAAATACGAGTCTCAGCTTCCCGCGCACGGTGAAAAGAGCGCAGAAACAACATCCAGGTGAACCAAGGACATTTTTAGGAAGTGAAATTCTCGATCTAAGAAGGGAATTTGGTGAAATTTAGATCAAATCCATTCTTTTCATTTTCAAAATAAATCAAAAAAATCTAATAAGAGATCGCTGGAAATTTCCTGCGAAAGGTTCCTTGCGTCTACACTTTCATTGCAGAACTTTCATACTTTTTTTCATTACACATACTAACAGTAACTAACTTTTGCAGGGAAGGATTCTTCGTTAGATTCGTCTAATTCATTTAAAAAATTAAAAAATTGGATTTCATCCAAATTTCACCAAAGTCCTTCCTTAATCACAGATTTATTAACGATAAATCTCCTGGGGGCAGAGCAGCTGGGTAAGGCAAAGCTTTATTACTCGAGGATGGAATTTTGTTACTGTTTCAACAGGATATTTATGCTGCTGTCGATATCTGCCAGGTTAGTATAAGGTAGCTCTAGGCTTACATCTCTATTACACGGTCTGTCGAACGACCGTTAAATCTATGTACCTACACACATGCCCTATACTTGGGGCTTTGTCTTCGGAAACGTCTGGCTGTTACCCACATCCACATATCCACGATACAAATATCGCGAAAGGATAGCTAAATTTCGAGAAATTTTTAACCAGCCCTTTTTTAATCTTCTTGGCTCTTTTCTACTCGCGGAAGTCTGCCTAGTTTTATTCTTTGATTTTTTTCATTTATTTTTTATTTTTTTCTTTTCTTGATTTTTTTCTTATTGAAAAAAGCAAACGATCGTCACGAAACGCTAACGGTCGTTTATTTCTGATCGCAGTCGCGCTTTAGGCAACAGCTGACGCTTTCAACCGCACCGGGGGACGTGCGAGACTCTTTGGTCCAGTTTGCGAGGGGCAAAAATACGACAAAGTTCTCTCCTTTGCAGCTTCGGGTCGAAACGGTTAGCTAGGAAATACCGAGTTGAGGAGAGAAGTCGAGGGTCGTTCGTGACGTCGTCGTCGTCGTCGTCGTCGTCGTCGTATGGGTGCTTCGTAAATATGTAAATATAGCGAGATACGCCCGCGGACTCTGCAGCGCTTAGCAGAAAAACATTCCGAGGTAACTCGAGAATGATACATCTAGAATGTCTCGGTCGGTTATGTCACGTTAATAATAACCAACTTCTGACGTATTTAATTTTAACCGGGTTTTACCCTACGCCATCCCGCGTATAAGAACTTTGAGATATGAGGTATTTCGAATTCTCCACTTCGTCCGATCCTCGAAACTCATCCCCTGCTCTGCTCATGCGGTATTGTAGCAAATGGTCAACTTCTGCAGAATTCGAATTCCGAATTCCAGAAGTTCCGAAACGTCAAAATTTCGAATTTATTTGAGATACGATTTTGACTAGTTTCTAGGAACATCAGAGTTCTGAAGTCGCAAATTTCGAAAGGTCGAAATTCAGGGAGCTCAAAGATCCGAAAGTTTGAAACTCAGAAAGTCCAAAAATCCATAAATCTAAGGGAAGCTCATGACAAAGCTGGCAAATGAATGACGTGCATCTCGCGAATCCCGAGATTCGGAGTTTTTGCCTTTGGAATCTTTATAGCTTTCGGAATTTTGAACCTTCGGTGTTTTTCCATTCCGAGTTTTTCTAAATATTTCTAAAAAGTATATCAGAAGGTAATATGAACTTTCGAAATTTTGACCTCTCGCAGCTTGTGAAATTCGAAATTCTAATCTCATCCCACACATGCGATTTACTCACGCAGTGACCAGAATGAAACTCTAGAAATTTCTTGCGATGAAAAGCGAATCGATCCAAAAAGAAAAAAGTTTCACTTTTTTGGAGTAAAAATGTATTCATCTCAGTGGTTTTTCACTGATCAGTTTTCCGCTCGTTTCGAGTCAATTTTCACTCCAATTATATTGAGGTAAAATTTTTGTACTCCCTGTAAAGTGAATTTTGCACTCGAAATAATTCACGGAGTATAGAGGAGAGTGGAAATCCAGCGTACCTCTATTTCTTAGAAAGTAATTCAGAGCCGAAAATTTATTTTTATCGAACCAGTCACGAACTCGGTTTCAGCAGTTAAACTAACGATCCTACCGATTGGAACATGCGGACGTGAACGTGAAACATATTTTGGGGTTCGGTTGCGAATCGTACGATATATCATTAGACGCTAAAGTCTTCTTTGCAGTAGGGCTTCGCCGGCCCCATCGCAGAGTTCATTATAACGGAGAACGCTAGTATTATATATCTCCTCGTCCATATTCTTGCCACACACGACGAAAGTCCATTTCTACGAAGAAATTCGACTAGTATCATGCTGGGATGTAGAATTCTTCTTTCTTTTCTCTTTTTTATCATATATATACCTTTGAATACAAGCCTCAGTATGGCATGGCAAGGGTTGACACAATCACAATTAATCGGGAGATGAATTTTCCTTTTTCATTATCTCATGTACAATAATATGCGTGTATCATATGTACATATACATTCCTCTTAATCTCCTTGGTCTGTCTAATTAAATTATGCTATGAGAGAATTTCCACGTGATAATTCTTCAGACTTTGTAAGGTTTCGAAAAATGAAAAAAAAAAAATAACCTTACGTCATGTAACCTTCTTTGGGATCATTCTCGTCGCAAGATATATATATATATATATTATTAATTCAACAACGGCGAGCAATATATAATCCCGTGAGAAAAAGGACATCAAATATTAACATCGACCTACGATTACCTCGCCTCACGAATGCCGGACATGCGCTCGTAAATAAAGCTACTGCCTTATCTACGCTTGTAATATATACTCCAGGCTTCGTATGTGCTTTCGTACAGCTGAAAATTAAAATCGATCCTGTATGAAAGTCCATCCCTTTTCGCAGACAACCTGCAGTCGCGTTGCTGCGGTTATGGTGTTAACTATTGTGCTCATGCTTGCTCGACAAAGATTACGTTATATACAATAAACTGGTCGCGTTGCAATTTTGTGAGCAATGAATTCAACCTAGACTACAGTATATATATAATACAAATGAATTTTTCAGGTCAGATAAAAACAGTGGAAGAAGTAACCACGGATGAAATATGTATATGGACTGTAGGAAAAAATGAATATGCGCGGTCTCGTTCCGCCAAGCCGGCCCTGAAAACCCTGGAAACAGCTCATTCGCATGGAAAGGTCTTTTAGGTTTTATATTTTTCCTGGTGAATGCGTTCTGGAGAATCCAAAGTACTGAAATATGAGTGGCAGCAACCAACGAACCCACCTTCGCCCCCCTCCTTCCCCCTCGAGTTTCCTAGCCCCCGTGTTCCTCGTGTTTGTTAGTGTTTCACTGAGTTTTCCACCTCCTCAGAGCTATTTATAAATACCCACTTGAGCGGCTCCTTGTTCTCCCTGGTGGTTTTTACCTCCTTTACTTTATACCGTACTTCCTATACCCTGGGGCTCCTCGTTCCGGACTAATTAGGCTTTTAGAAGAATTATCAAACCACCGACCGCGAGGAACGATGCAAATTAGTCTACGATTTTCACGATGACCTTTTCCGTTGCTACGTCATTCCCATTTTTTTTTTTTTTTTTTTTTTTCTCATCATACATACTTTGAATATTCAGCTCGGTGTCCTTCTCACCCCTCGACCAACGATGCGAAACTTACGTACAGCGATCCATTGTCCAAATTGCGAACGCCATTAAATCTTCTTAATCGTGATACACGATGCCCTGCAGTCGTTCCCATTACACTGCAGGACGTCGGCTCGCGGTGTACACCATCTCCTAAAGCCTTTTTGGTCCCGGTTTGCGACTCTTCCGTGTGTTCCGATTGGCTTGAACAGCCAGAACGGTGGAGGGTATAGCGATTAATTTTCATTCAAACAACTTTCGAAAGACCGCGTGGTCTTATCTCCTGCAGCTCCTGCAAATGTTCGACTTTCACCTTTCAAAGGGCCAAGCACTTGCCACAATCGTCGAACTCTCCGGATGAGCTTTCCTCTCCATCACAGAATTAGAACATATCTTCCTATTTTTTTTTTTGCCTTAAATTAGTGTTGTTGTGTTTGCTGATCGGTCGAAACGGTCGGTGGCAAATGGAACACGTAGGTAACCCCAACGACTTAAGAATTCACAACCTCCTGGGTCAAGTCCTGCTTGACTCTTGGAGTCGGTGGAAGTCTAACCGGTAACCAGGAGGCTGCAGACAAGCGCAGGCAAGGCAGGCTGGCGAGACCCTAAGACCTAAGCGTAGGTATAATACCACGATAGGCGACACATTCGCGTCTTATTACTAAGAATTCAGATACGAGGACGGTAACTTACCGGAGAACTTGAACTTTGGTGTCCTGGAGAGAGAAAAACGATTGAAAAAAAAAAAAAAGATGAAGCAAAGAATATAAGAAAAAGGAGAAGAAGAAGAAGAAGAAGAAAGTGGCAGCATTGCCTGTTACCCACGAAGCTTAAAACTTGCGCGGAATATTTATCTCGCTTAAAGCACTAGTACGCGGACGACTATAAGTAGCTGAAAAAGCTTTTCTTCAAAACACAACTGCCGATGGGATCTTATCGAACATGGCATTCTTCGGGATCAGAGCTGTAGGTAAATTACCGAGTTTGGGGATTAACCTGGAATAACAGGTTGACCTTTTGACGCGGTGTTTGAATTTATTTCTTTTATATCTCTGAAGAGACAAAGATGAAAAATCAAAAGTCCTGCTTTTAGTTTCAAGTGGGTATTGAGTCCCTTACCTTCTCTCAGACAAAGCATTCTTAGACAATACCTACGACAAAGTAACTGCAGATTAGATAATCGACTGACCTATGGATACCACACGCGACGTTTTAAGTTAAGTTAGGGTTCCGCACTGCGGTGGAAACGGCCATCAGAACGTCTGGTTTAGTCTCCCTGTACCTACGGGCCACCGGGTTTGGTTTTCGGCTCAATTGAGTTAATGGCACTTCAGGTGTCCAATGTCCCGTATCTTCTAAGACGAGCACTGCAGACATCCTCAGTATAATAGTTCTGTCTTGTCGCTCTATGCTCTGTCGGTCACGAAAGTTTGGATAGGAGTTGGAAACAGTGCGGGCGTTGAAACTTTCATCCTAAACTCGGATTTCTCTTCAAGAACTTCGACTCGCGTGTCAAGTTAGTTACGCGGTTAGCCCAACGTCGTATACGTATATATACATATACCTATATATAATGCGTAACATGGTGTACCTAATCCTTCGAACCATCTTTTGAATATCATTTTTTAACAGGTCGATTTGAACCGGTGCTCGTTTCCGACAGTGGTTCAACCTTCTTACAAGATCCAGAGACTATCTCGGCCTGCGACAATGCGACAAATCACGGATATATCCTCGCGGGTGGGCCCTTCAGTTATGGGGAAACGGAAATTATTCCGGTAGAATGACTGGCAGGAAATTGACTACCGTTCGTTACGTGGCTTCTTCTTCTTCATCTTCTTCTTCTTCTTCTTCTTCTTCTGGTTCTGCGTTTTCTTCTCATTCTTCTTCACAAATCTTTACGAGAATTAGTTCGTTAACCCTTAGTAAAAGGTAGCGATGCGCGACTAGAACGCCCTCCGAAACTGAAGTAAAAAGGAGCCGTGATTACAGTTCGAGTTGAAAATCTGTAGTTTTTTTTCTGTTAATTGACAAAAAATGGTTTCGGGGATTAGAACAGAACGAGTTGTTTTGACAACTGGCTAAAATATTCTATCCCTCGATCATAAGCTTTCCGTATGTTAATATAGTATATAATGTTATACATCGAACATTGAGAAAAGGCTACCGAAGTATGAAGCTGTTTAATTGATGGTGCATTAAACTGGCAATTATTACCTGAACCATAAAGCTCAATATCTTTACGAGATTCCCGCTGGCTTATTATTAATATCAATCTGACATTACAGCTGCTCACGAGCCACTCGAAAAGCTCAAAAAGACCGACCACGTTAATGTAATAATATTAAATTGAGCCAAGACATGCAAGGGAGACGTATATTAAGATTATGAATCCATTAGTAGATGGCTAGATCGGTAGCTAGCGAACTCGCATGGAAAAAAAGTCGTTTCCCTATCTTTGATGTGTATAAGAAAATTCTAAGCTACTATATTCTGCCCCCCCCCCCCCCCGCGTGTTAGAAAAGTATAACACGGCCGTAAAGACCGGGCGAACCCTCCGGCGTGTTTACAAGCCCACGAATGTGTCTTCGCCGAGCACGTGGGCGCAAAATACTACAAGAAATTCAGTAACAGATCACCGTGCGCCAAACCAGACCCTCGAATAAATTCAATTCGTGTAATCAATTAGCGCTGTAGTTGTAAGCTGTTACTTGAACCTACCGGCATCGTATTTTAATTGCAATTTGTGAGCTAATTACAACTTGGGATTTGCGTGTTCATTGATCCCAAAGAATTCCAGAAGATTGCGTATAGTTCGCTTGATTCGTTCGAAATTTATAAAGCGAATACTTGTTATGATGAGATGTAAGGTTAAGTCTAGCTGTTCTTCTGGCTCTGTAAAGGAAATCCTATGAACCGCAAGTCTAACGTAATTAGAGTAATGACGCTAAATTTCACGGTGTCCCTATATCCCGGTTTATTATTTCACTGTTTAGTCCTGCCGTAGATTGCGCGCGGATGTAGAGTATAAGCCCGGTGCACTTTACGAGGATAACAAAATTTCGCAACTGTAACAGGTGCAATTTCTCGACTAATTTCAACAGTGTGCCAGTTAATTTTCGTAACAAATAACACACAATGGCGCACCTGTAAAAGACGCAGGCCGGTGTTTGCCGAATGACTTGGAAATAGCGATAAAACGGGTAGGTATTACCACTAGCAGCAAGCCATAATAGCAATTACGCTTATCCTACGATTAGAGATGACCCCTAGTTGGATTCTAGTAGCTGACCAATCCCAGCTTCCCCTATTAGCTAGCTTCACAGACACTAATATCACGTAATTCCGATGAATCTACCCGTCAAATCCTTGCCCATTAAATTTTAGTGTGGACCTTTCAACTCGAAAGATTTTTAGTATCAGGTTAAAATCTTTCTTCAACTTGCGATGAGTAGGTACCTATACTAAATCCCCAGTCAATTAATCTTGCAATTAAACTCCCGTAGGTCACCGAAGTCGCATAGTCGGCCCTACGACCTCCAGCTGTAGCTCCACAATGCGGTAATATATCAGAAGTATTTAACGAGCTTTATTCTCAACTGACACTATGTTTTTTTTCACTTTGAACGGAAAAGAATTCCGTAATTCCATGCCACGCAGTTATCTCAGAGTGACGCGCGCCTGACTGGGATGAACTTTAATTAAGTTCATGATTTTAATTACATTTTCCTTATTGGAATATCGCGCGTCTGGTATTTACTCAGAGAGTTCTTCTTCTCTGATTACCTCCAACGGAATCAGCAAGGTATTATATAACCGTTAACAGTTACCGATCGATTTGTCCAGCATCAAATATCTCGATATCAATTTCTGGCATTCAGAGCTTTTCCCTATTATACGATCATGTAAAGTAATTCAGTACTTGCTTTCCTTACAACCAAACGGTTACACAGGATCATTGAATCCCAGGCTCTGTTATTTGCACAAGCCTTGATCCCTCCGGGCATAAAATCGTAACGCTTCATCTGACAATTAGAAACGGGCCAAACAAGCTCACCGCCAAAATCTAGTTACTCCGAGGCGTTATACGGATCGTGTTCTCCACCTGTAGTATCACGATTATACAAGCTTTGTCTGCCATTCGACGAAGCTAAGCATCTTATCGACCGTTTCTAATCCCTCCGATGGCTTGGAATAAATCATCTGCAAGAGGGGGCCAACTTCTGTTGTACAACTCGCGTTTTGGTGTATGACATGGGCTTCCTGTCAGAAATATGAACGTAGAGCTTGCGAGTTGCGGACGGACTTTTTTATTTTTATTTCCGTGCGCGGGTTGTCGGTCGCTTGTGTTATAAATATATTGTTATACGGATAGGATCGAAATACAACAGTTTTTTCGGCGAGGTATACCTACTATTTTTGCCGGTTAGACCCGCAGCTGGTAAAAAAATTAGAAAATCATAAATCAACTAGTATTTACCGTCGCAATGAATTATGAACTACGGGTGTTAATTAAGCAAATCACGTTAACACCGCCGTACGGTAATTAGTGCTTGCTCTGTGTGCGTAGGTACACGGCGTCGTGACGCCGTGTCGTTTAGATTTAGACGCCTGATTTCCGAGCATGAAAGCAACCCTCACCGAGCAACTGTAACCTACCCATGGGCTAGCAAAGCGACCGATACCACCTATGTTGCGTTGGTACCAACACCTTCAGTGTTTCAGACATCAGACATCAGACATCAGACATCAAACGGAAACGGTTGTTATACGTCAGACCCGATATGCAGAATATATGAATTTTCTACCCCTTTGACCTCAAGGAATAAATCGAAATCAAGAAAGACTCTGCATTGCTCAATTACTTATACTAAAAAATTTACATTCCAGACTAATTGGAGTAAAATCGGGAATAGAACTTTCGCAGAGTTTTGATGCTGATGCTGATTCACTCCGGTTGTATGGATCGCTCGGCGAATCGATCAATGCGAATGAAAAAAAAAGAAAGAGAAAAATTAAACAGTAATTAAAAATTGTGTCAAACTCATATATTTTGAATGATTGCCCAGAGGTAATTAGTTCGTATTAATGTACTTTGAAACTGTGTCCTCCCTCACAATGTAGGAAATAAAAGTATGAATCCCCAGGAATAGCCACGCGAGAAAAGTCAAAGTAAAAGCTCGACTGTCGGTAGAGTCAGATTTTATACTGTGGCAAAGCTGCAGAAGAAGTATAAAAGACGAAGTAAAGTGAAAAAAATGAGAATAAAAAAAGAATTGGAAATAGAGTCTCCATCGCCAGCTTGGCTAACAAGAATCTCGCTAATTGCATTTTATCTCTCCTTTATGCATCCGTGGCAGGGGGTACATAGCCTCAGGTAATATATACTCGGTTCAACGTTGAGTACGTCTCGAGGTATAGATATAGATATATGTAGTAGTTATACATATATACGGCTAATAAAAGCCAGAAGAAAGAGAATTGCACCAAGAGTATATAAGTAATGAATTTTTCCAACTGTGCAACTTTCATACTGTTAGTGACTACTTTAACTGCCGAGAGGTAATTATCTCACTGCAATGTCCTGCGAATATGTATATATGTTATACGAAATAGAACGAAAATTAAAAAATTGCAGAAAAATTGAAAAAAAAAAAACAAAAGTAACAAGACAAATGTGGAACATTCAAGCTGACGGAATTTCTAACGCTACCAGGTGTACCCGCATCCACTTTTACCCGACAAAGTAAAAGTTCGCAATAATTATTTGGGGTTGACCTGCAGCCAGTCCGTAATTTCACAACGGTATAAAATACTAGCGTCATCTGGGCACGGTTTAATTTATAGAGGAATAAACCGAAATTATACACAGTATATAGCTGGTGGTTTTTCCGTCGAAGTCGAGTAGAAGCTAGGACTCCCGTTCTCGCGTGCAGTACATATTTCGCATGGATGTGTTTGCGAACATTATGGGCGTAACATTTACCTGTGCATATTGATGCATATCTAGGTATATGTATACCCATAATATACCTCATACGTACAGGAAATTTCTCTGGACGGCTTTGGGGATACAGCGTCAGTCTTTTGTTTCCGATAATAAATCACCAGGAACCTCCGGGAATTCTGGGACTCGTTCCTGCTGCAGTAGTCGACGAAACATTAAACGTATTTGAATATACGATATACTATGTATTTGTAAAGTCGCGATACCCGGGGTCATTCCCAGGTTGACGGAATTCTTTTCTTTTTTTTCCCCTATTTACAGTTCTATAACTTTTTTCTCTTCATTTTTCTGGTAATTAATGGAAACTAGTCGAGCCAAACAATCCACACTCATTTCTTCTTCCTGGCCTTTCTCTCTCTCTCTCTCTCTCTCTCTCTCTCTCTCTCTTTTTTTCTCTCTCTGGGATAGGAACCTGTACACTTTTATTCACCACACGGGGAAAATATTCATTATTTCGACCACCCACTGCCCCAGGCTGTACACTCGCCATCTGCCTACTTTACACAGTTTCATTAATTTGCTCCTCTCAATTCACCGGCCCAAGTTCAAACTACGTAGTTTGCAAAAAAAAATCGAGCTTTTTTCCCGGCTTTTTTTTCGAGGGTAATTAATTGGGCAAGAACGAAAAAAAAAAAACAACCAAAAAAATAACCTGCAATTCAATTCAATAGTGATTTATCACGTAGAATATATCCAACTATAAGAAAATTACTACTAGATGGTACTTCACATCGCCTCATCTCCCTACGCTCATCTTTCCTGCACATACCTTCCTACCTTTCTTATACCTTATACTTCTTAAGCTTTCGCGTAGGATGTAGACACGTGTGTCGCTTCGTAGATTTACAAGCAACTGATATTACCACGAGGTCGTATACGTGGGTTCGTATATACATATATATATATATAGGTATATATAAACCAGCTACGTGCCACTGACCAACCTTCGAGACACGATAAGACTTTTGTTTTAATATACTTAATTACAATTCTTGTCTTGGAGGAACATGCGGTTGGGTCGCGAGAGCCTACATAGATCCTGTTATTTTTCTCATCTCGTTTCTCCTTTCCTCTTCTTCAATATACTATACCAACACCCTACCATAAAATCCTCATTAGTAAAATGAATGCCTTTGATGAAAATCACCAGTAATTGAAATTTCGAGATGATTCTTATTTTTCTAAACGTCGAGTTTGTGGAATGTATATATGCGAAATGGTTTATGTCTAGTCGTATAAATCCGAGTGGTTGACCGCCTACGAGTATATCTTTCTACCTAACTTATTTTCTATACAAGAATCTTGCGAAAACACTGAACATGCATCACTTTTATAGCGTTCAGTTCGTTCGTACCACTACGTTCATCTTTTACGGACTTTTGCGCAGGCGAAAATTTCCGCTACTAGCAGATCTGCTGCAGCTAGCTGCATTTCTCGGCAATACAAGCGATGAGCATGAGCATGAGCCAGAGGCAAGCAAGGGGCAATTCGGTTTACGGCCCGCATCGCCGCTTGTTCACCCGTCGACGGCTCTGCGTGTTGCCAACTGTTGCAAATCGCGTTGCGAACCATTGCCGCTCTATACTGCCATGGCAGCCACGACGGGAGAAACTTATAGCGTACTTTACGTCCCACAATAATCACGAGTCATGCTGTATCCTGAGCTGCAGCACAGCTACTCGAGATTCTTATCTTATTGTCCTCGTTTTCACGTTCAAACTACGCTCTTACTACTCCAGACTGTATGCCAATAGACATAGAAGCAATAGTCCGCGCGATTTGCTACCGGTTCGTATCGAACTAATCGGTGATATTATGTTTTCTCGATTCTGCAATCCCTGAATCGCAATCATTTGGAGTAAATGAGCTTTTGCACAGAAATTAATTGATTTTGGACTATATTTGATTTTTTTTTAACCAGTCCCTGATGGATAAACCAAGTTGATGAAAGACGGAGGGTAATTACGAAGGGACCAAAAATGAAATGTAAAGCAAGTTCCTGCAGGGTGTGGGTATCTAATAAAAATGGAGAAGTACCCCACGGGCTTTAAGATACCATCGCTAACAAGATGACATTCCTTCATTTATTCTTTGCAGATTTGTATCTTGGCTGATGCATCTGTTCGACTTATCATTATTATGTATGTAAAGGCGAATTGAACGAGGGATATACCGGGTTGGGGTCGTGCATGATGGACAGCCGAAGTGAGGGACAAACGAATGTCAGAAAATATATGCAAGGGAACTCGAATATCGGGATGCGAAGTAACGTCCCAGAAGATGTAATCAAAGTTTCCAGACAGCTTTCTACCTACCTACCTATCTACCTACCGCGTCTCACAATCAGTTCTTCTCCCTATATACATACTACACCAGCTACGAGGAGATCACGTCAAAGCCATGCATATCGAGCCATGAAAATATCCTCGAGGGTGCAGCAGCACAGCCTCCCCATCTTGCTTCTATCTCTACCTCGCGGTTTTCCATCAGCATATCGTCATTCGTTCTAAAAGCTGTTGAGGAATTTGAAACACGCGGGTGTTTCTACATCAAAACATGCTATGGGGATGTTTCCTCGTATCATATTTGCCAGTTAATTGTCACCGAGACTAAATGAAACGATCATGAAAGACGAGAACCATTACGAATCCAGAAAGAACAACAATTACTGTTCAGGGTATATTATAGTAGCTCGTCTCGTAGGTGTCTAAGCTTGGACTAATCATGCGGAAAGGAAGGAGGTCATCTTAAGCACTCGACACTTGCACTCGCGGCTTGGCTGACGGCATAAATACTCATTCTTCACTCAAGTTTGCAGTCTACAACGCGTTTCTAACGCCTCCGCAACTCGACAGTCGTCAGACGAACGAAACACCGTGCTGGAAGTTGTGTCTGAGTATATTTGTATTGGTACACGATGTTGCTATTTACGTCCACTACTTGGGAGGCTGTGCATTGAAGATCAAGCAACTTTAGCCCTCGCCAAAATGCATCATTGCAAAAATTCCCATCTCTTTGAAAGAGACTTTGTTCAGTGCAGTAGAAAAACTCGTATCCCTTCGCTAATCGGGTAATTCGAGTATGAATGAAAATAGTACACATTGAACTGCATCAAACAATCCACCAAAATTAGTGGAGAGTCAAATTGGCATATCAAGGGTTCTGCTACTTTTGGTTGAGTTTGTTCGTCTGCTTAGTGCAACCATCTGTTGTGAACGTTTTTATGCTACAACTTTGATATTAGATCATTGGCTAGTTCTGCAATCCTGAACAAGGCGTGAATGTGAAAGATCTAAACATACTTCATATTGGTAGCAATGCTTGAATTGATTGTCTTGTATGTACCCTACTTCCTGATTAACATATTGAAAAATCCTAGTTAGGGTGTTTTTTCGTTGGAATTTCTCACCCCCTAAGAATTAGCAATTTCTACTTGTTTCGAGATGCGAAAACGTTATTCTATGTGCAAATTCTAGATTCAGTAGATGGAAATATTCTGGAGTAAAGTCATGTAGTACCTATAACAGGATATGAGGGGATGTATAATAGAAAGTTGAGAAGGAAGATAGGAGAAGAGAAGAGAAGAGAAGAGAATTATACCGCTTGGCAGCATACCAAATAGGGAAAAAATGTAAAATTGTCATAAATTTTGGCGGAACATTTACATGGGTAGTAGTTCTTGGTTATATTGCATATTTGTGTCGTTGTATAGTATGAGTTGGTAGATGTCAGGCAGCAGGTGGCAGCTCTCGACTATAACAGGAGCGTCGGGGGCGTCGCGACGACTATACGAAGCTATACACCGCGAGCGTCTTACTAGACTAGAAACACTTGGGTAAAACGAGCGGGACAGATTTGTGCTTCTAAGAAGAAGAAGAAGAAGAACGGTGGGCCAAACATTGCACCAGTAGTCTGACGGTTCAGTCAATTAAAATAACTCCGCCTTCTGAGAAAATGATTACGTCTCTTGACTGCAGCTCGAAGAGGTCTTAGTTTTATTTATACGATTGTAAACTTCCCGACTGATAATTGTTTCCTCTCGAAGGAAGGAAAAATCCTATGGTAATTGGTTCCTATAATTATACAATGCCGGTTCCTTGAATTGGAAAAAACTCAAATCTAATTGCCCTGCCAGAACAGAATCTGACGAATTGATTGAATTTCATTTTCCATATCGTCGCCGCATGAAAAAAAAAAAACGTATAAAGTGAAAAGTAAAACTTTTCACCAATCGCTTATACACGCAAGAGTTAACAACGTGGCAGTCATGAATTTAATACAAAATTTATTGGAAGCTTTAATGTTCACTGGGGCAGAAATACAACTTACCAGCGTAGCCTTAGATCCTGCTTAATTTAAGGAAGAGAAATTCAGTGTTGGAGTTAACTAGAATTAAGTTTATAGTTTACAACGCAGAGTTACCGCCACAGGAAAGGTGCTCGTAGGAAAACATTGTTAATAGGAATCCACAGCTAGTGCTACCACGTCGTGTTATTTGTGCGGTGTAGCTGGTTAGCTTCCTGTGCCACGAGTAAAGGTGAACGAGCAAAAGAGTGGGATAAAGAGGAAGAGAAGAATTTAAGAAAGTATTAATATTTCTTGAGATTTTTCCCTCGTGAATGCTGCATCTGACAGCGCCTTCACTTTGCCTTCGCCTTAGGAAATTAGTATTTTTGCATAATTGAAACTTCCACTGCAATCCTTTACGATAGAAGTTTAATTAGTTGGTACCTGCAGAGTTGATGCTTCAAAGGAATATTTGACACTGCGAAAATAGCTGGAACGTTAATCAATAATGCGACACTGTTCGTTATGGCTTTTCAACTTTATTCGAAAACTAATGATATATTTTCTTCTTTTTCAGGGATCTTCAAGGAAACAACATCTCAGTCATTTTCAAAACCGACTTCGAAGACATGGCCACGCTTCACGTCTTGTAAGTATAATTCTACTATCCTTATTATCGATCATCCCAAATTTTCTATCCAAAACTAGGTCGATGCCCGTAAACAATTTTTACTCATTGTCATATACTTAGAGGACATTTGCAATTTTTCCGTGTCTTGAGAATAGTCAATTTATTTTTATTTTTTCTCTTCATTAGTAGCTATACTCATTTGCAGAGCATTGAAGAGTTCCATTTCCTTTTTTTGAATGTAATTTTAGATTAACTTGTATACACGAGAAGTTGATTATAAGAAGCAAATAAATTGGCGAGCTTGCATCTGGCAGCACTCAAGATATTTCTGAGCTACTGGTATCTCATCCATCCGGTTCGCTTTGCTTCTGCCTTCAGAGATACCGTATAGCTTCCTTTCCACTCTTGCTTTAAGTAATTAATCGTCCAGAACTCCAGAATACCAAGAGATCTATCCGACTTGGGAGTATATTACTATTCGGTAGAAGAGCTAGCTAGCAGAGCATCAAAGAATCCTTAAAATATTCAGAGAAAACGTTTGGCATTAATTTCATTGGTAACATCGAATCGCAGGATTTTCAGTAAATTCGTAAAGCCCGCGTCAAGTCGTTCTCTCGACGGGAAAATCCTTCGGATGAAATTCTCATCGCACTGCAAACGAGAATTTCGTAACGCGGCTTGGTTCCGTTAACTCATACGCGGGTCTACCACCGAAGAGTCGTCCTCCTCGCTCTCATAATCCAGGGATCTAGAATTCAGTTGCCCGTTTTAATTACGACAATGCCACTGCAATTGCGAGTACCTAGATAGGTACAGTACCACAGCGTTATAGCAACCGTACTGAACATTTATCGTTCGTGGTATACTCGGTCGTCGTATAATGGTTGGGCCGCCACAGGTGGCCAACTATGTATACGGTTCGCGCACACGTCCCGTATTATATCACGAAACCCTGAACTGGCTGTAGGTTCGACTATATGTAAATTCGACCGATCGCAAAATGAATTTGAAAACCGAAACCGAGAGGAAGAGAGACGTTCCTTTCAGATTTCATAATTCGCTTACTTGGTCTATATTTCATATTTCATGCCGTAACTGCCGGTTGGAAAAATTTCCAATGATCGAACGATGTTCCTCCACTTTTCTGGATGGACAAATTCGAAACTTTAAAGAACCATTGCTCGTTTCTCGATGATCCAAAATTCCTATGTCACATTACGATTTATAGACTGCAGGTTCGACGTAATTCAGGAAGTGCATTGCAAAAGGATACAAGTCAGACCTGAACTAGTTTTGGCAATATGCAAAAAAGAGATATAGATAAAAATAAAAAAAGATATCCAACTGAAATCTTGGTTTGTGATTTTTGTGGACATGTATCTTTTTGTGTGGCACCTTCTCAATTGATCGGTAAGAAATGGAAGGTGCGATTAAAAGTCCATCAGAGCAATTCATTGTCAGTTAATAAATTTGTTTTTTTTTCTTCTTTTCTTACAGACAACTGTCGAGCAATCAGATACACACCATCGAGAGAGGAGCTTTTCAAGATCTTGTTGGCGTGGAAAAACTCCGACTGAACAATAACCAAATACGCTATTTGCCAGACCTTCTCTTCAGCAACATGATGAATCTCAAGCGGCTGTAAGTATACGTGTAATTTATAGTTCGTGATTCATATGTACTTTTTGAGTCACGAGTTACAGATTTTACAGGATGAAACAAAAAAAAAAAAAAACTCTGTTCACTGAAGATAATTTATTCCAAGCGTCTATAATTTGTCGAGATCATTTTCACGTTAGGGGTAGCAAATAATTATGTATCGTCTCTTCGATCTCTATAGTTTCTCGGTATGAAGTGATAAACAAAACAAGAAGCATGCATTTGGCTTTGTGAAAAATATGCCAACTACTACTTAGGCATATGAGTTTGTTCGACGTGTTGTTATAGTCTGTCTGTGACAAAGTCACGCGAGGACGACGGCTTATTAATTAAGGAGTAGTTCGCGACACGTGATTTGCCTCGGAAAATTGAATATTGCAGAGACCTGCATGAGAGATCGATATTGCACATTAATTTTTCACCGCACCACGCAGTGACTATTGGCTCGACACATGTGGGCCGCGGCTGGCATAAGTCGACAGCAAGTTCTAACGGTTTGTCTATAAGCCTGCATTGACCCCGTAGCAGAGAATGCGAAATGTTGAAAATGCAGGCAAGGTAACCGTGACAAAATTTGGATTACTTTCCAAATTTTTCAAGACGTAATTCTATTGACTTCTGTCGGCGTTACATCTGCCATCAATTTATAGCACCGTACAGCCTCCAATGTTTGTTCGTTGAAAAGTTTTGCGCGAAATTACCTAAGCGCGGAAAGTTTCTTTTTCAGATAACATTCTCTCATTCTTTGGCATGGGGTAGAGAGGGTAGAGAAGAAGGTATATGAAAGGAAACTTTTTCCAAAGGCTTTATTATGAAATTCAACGACGTAAACAGGGATCGGTTTGGTTTCCTGTCGCTGAGATTGGAAAACATTTTTACAAACAGCTTTGTGTAGATCCCGAGCGTTAGGGTACTATGAATATACACGTATTATGAACAACCTTACTTTACATGAAAGCACACTTTATTATGTTCAACAAACTACTTAAAAATTTCACAATAATTTTCCACCTGCCCAATCCCTTTCCTTTTATTATTTCTACTCGTACCTACAATTCTCGTCAAGTGCGGGAATTGCAATCTTATTTCTATCTCGGGATGTGAAACCCGGAAAACTTAAACTTTGGATACCTTGTCTGATCGTGAAGCATTGCTTATTTTGCAGTATTCGACTTCCGTAGCGTAGTTTATAACTTGTACATTACAGGCTACTTGAAACGTTATCTCCACACCTTCGTTTCTTCATCTGGATGCTATAATCTTTCCAGTTCTGTTTCGTACCCGTTCCATTTACAACTCAACCTTAGCTGTAACCTTTCTCTGTACATTCGACCTTCTGCCACCCCCAAGCTTCTTCCAGAGATGATGGATGAATCAAGAAAGCAACTACGACCTCCCTCTCTTTCGCCATATCGCTAGAAACTTCAACTTATAATAATTCTACTTCAGCTTCGCTCAGTTTAAACTTGGACTCGAACATCAAGTCCGGTACTTCATTTACCGATTTACAGATAGACGTCCTCGATAACGTATTGGAAACTCTTTCAAGCTTTAGTCATTAGTTGGATTCCGTTGAATCGGGATGACCCTGCAATGAAAAATTGAACAGTTATTAAAACTTTCAAGATTACCATAGCGTAGGGATATGAATTGCTAATATTTAGTATTCCGCAGGTCAACTGCAGTAGAGAAACAAAGACGCCTACTGTAATTGAGTATATAGGGGAAGAGTTTAAAGGAAGGGAGGTAAAGTGCAGGTAACATGATAAGAGCACTGCCCTATACGACTGGTATAGCGATGGTTGGTCGCGAGTCTGTCCTACATTCTCGATGAATTATGAAAAACACTGAATTATGCATCGAGCCACGGGTCTAACTTTCTCAGTGCTTCTCAACGCGAACGACCGTATACGCTTTATCCGATCGTTAAATATAATGCGGCAATAATCAATAGCTCGATTTGGTTGAATTCATTGAAACAATCGCCGATACCTGCTTTCATTATTTTCACATCATCCTTATTTATTTATTTATATTTATTTTTTTCCCTCCTCTCAACATCAGTCATAACATGCAAATTTCTCATCCAAAGTTACTGGGCCCAGGCAGAGTCCCGCGCTAACCAGACATTTGTAATGATAGACTGAGTTTGAAGAGTGGCCAGTTCAGGTTGTTGAGCCAGTCTTTAGTTGACCATATTCATTGGCTGAATCTTGCAATCTGTAATTACATACTTGCGAGGTCCAGCCACGGCCAAGGTACTCCATAGAGTCCAGACAAGCTGGTCGACAGCCAGGTATTACAGCCCAACACAGATGTAAGACGCGCTGATTGGCCGGATTTTATCCTTTTATTTTTCCTTTTTTTAATCATCGCAAAATCCAATTACTAAATTGCGTGGTGATTGTTCCGAAGAGAATATTGGATTATTTACCGGATATCATAACCGAAGAGATAAAAGTATGGGAACGGAAAAAACAACGATTGATCGTTCAATTTTGATGTGTAAACATTTTTCTTCCGTATTTTTTCGTGGCTTTATTTAAATTTTTTCCAGTCCCGGGTATAATACGCGTGAGGTTCGCAAACGTAGGTTAGTAGGTACATACTAAATCAATAATTCAAGTTGATTATAATTTCGATGTAAATGGAAAATGGCTTATTGATCGGTAAATTGAATATTGCCATCAATTTCTGCTGGCTTTTTGTTACCGAATGATTAATTAATTGAATAAGTAATGAAGCCACCGTGGTATTCTCTTTTCTCGTTACCTCGCTCGTACTTCCCCCTCTTCAATTATCTGTGCCGGCTAATATTGTATAATGCTTTTTTTTTTCTTTTCTTTTACCTGTCTTTTCTTCTTCTCGTGACTGGAGACGCTGAGGTGACAAAGTTTAGCAAGTTGTGACACACGAAGTGAGCAAGGCACTCACTTGTCGTTAGCAAGAAAGATCTAACGATCGATACCGCCGCGTCAGGGCTTATACATTATTAAGCTTTTAACGATAGTTCCTGACACAGTAACTCGAAAAGGTCGTCGTATAGTTTTGCATAGTATAAATCACATACCTATACCTCGAGATCGATCAGCTAAATTACTATCTACCACGAACATCTATCGATAAGCAAATGCTCTTCGACCATCGCGTACAGTCCATTATTCGAAGTATATCATATGTATATAAGATGTACCACGAGGTTATTTATTAGAGAACTTGAATGAAAACTAAACTGTGAATAACTAGACTAGCTACGTGTTCAACAACGACGAATGAACTCCATTTGTTCATCCATCACGCCTGTCTGTCAACAATTGCTTGTTTTCGTTATCCGCATCGAATGAGTCGACAACTAGAGGGACGGTTGTTTCGTAGATTTGTTAGTAATTATCGGATCGATGAATTGCAATCAATGTCAGATAGTGTAATTTTGCGTTTTATCGTATAATATGTGGGTGAAAAACAATATCGTATATTTGTTTTATTCACTTGACCCATCGCGTTGTCCGGACTTTTATTTTTGCTATACGACATTTATGATCCTTCCTATAAAGTCATGCTCTAGGTACTTTGTGACGTTTTTTCCTTGGAGTCAGGGAGCCCATATTTTTATTTTGACATTCTCACCGTTTGGTCGTAAAGTATTTGCAGAATATCTCGCTTTTACGAGGACAGCATCGTCACGGGATAGCATGAGAAAGTTGATAAGACCACAACGACGCTACGTCGTGCCGATAGAAGAGGAACGGGATAAATTGGGTTGGGTTGGGTTAGGTTGGCTAGAGCTTGGGTTTTACTTGAGATCCTTCAGATATCAAAGACACCATAAGGAAACTGAGAGCACGTTTGGGAAACCACAAAATCTTTAGATAGTAGAATTTTATCGCAGTCTGCACCTCCTTCTGTTCGACGGCAGCCCCGTCGCCGCCAACGCCTAATGCCTTCCGCCGACTCGTTAAATCTGATTTACTATAGAAAGTAAATTTAGGACCAACTGGAGTGGTGATTCAAATACAGCTCAGTTTTAATCGTTGGACATTATCCAGCCCAATTTACGTACTCACGTATAAATCACCCCTTCATGTTTCAGAGATCTGAGTCACAACCAAATTGCCATGCTTGGACCAAAGACATTGAGAGGAGTTTCATCCCTTAAGCACTTGTAAGTACTTTAAGTAATTTTACAATGGTAATTTTGTTCATTATCAACCCAAGTCGAATTAACTACTGCAATTTAGTCGATAATCCAAGAATTATTCCACCGTCGATATACATCTATTAACAAATAGTATTACAGTTTTCTTGAAGTGGAAATTTCCAGTATATCCGTAACCTGGTAATGCAGGAAACAGTATTGCCAAGGAACCAACAGAGATACCTACATCTATACTTCTCTGTGGGTTAAAGGAAAAACCTTTTCACGGGCAGATAACGTAACGGTTCTTTCTCATTTTCCAGATTACTAGATAACAACGTCTTGACTTGTATCGACGAAGCGTCCATCCGGGAATTAAAGGACTTGGAAATCCTGTAAGCATACTCATGCACATGTTCAAAAATTCATTGAATTGTAAATGTGAAACATATCCTTCCATATATTTCCATCGAAATATCAGTTGGACTGTAATTATTAAATTTCGATAAGAAGATATTAATGTTTTAAATGTATCCTTCACCTCTAGTACGCTGAACAATAACAAATTGACGACCCTCGGGAAGGAAATGTTATCGGGATTGTCTCGACTGCGTACCTTGAGGCTTGGCGAAAATTCTTTGTCATGCGATTGTCACCTGGCTTGGCTGTCCAGGCACTTGAGAAATTATCCTCGCCTGGGTCAACACACACGCTGTACAAGTCCTGCGAATTTGAAAGGGCACAGCTTGGCTGACTTGCAGGTATAAACTTCGGACAATCATTTAAATCAATGACATCAAAAATCGAATCCATGTCGATGGGTATATTTATGAAATTTTTTACAGGAACATGAATTCAAGTGCTCAGGATTGGTAGAACGCCCAAGTTCCGAATGCAGCGCGGAACCACAATGTCCACATCCCTGCAGATGTGCCGATGGTATTGTTGACTGCAGGGAAAA
The DNA here is from genome assembly GCA_963989295.1 of Ametastegia equiseti. Classification (NCBI taxonomy): domain Eukaryota; kingdom Metazoa; phylum Arthropoda; class Insecta; order Hymenoptera; family Tenthredinidae; genus Ametastegia; species Ametastegia equiseti. Next base: position 12,083,945 of record OZ022393.1, read on the forward strand.
CTCATTGACCAAAGTCCCAACTCATCTTCCCGAAGACACAACCGAATTGTAAATAAAACAATTATTTATTTCTTATCCCTTGAGAGCTTTTCGGGTTTATTTATAACGGAGACCTTAACTCGAAACGTCACGGGTTTCTGCTTTCAAGCTGGTCAGTTTAGCTTTGAATAATTGAATGGAACACTTTGGTCCGTAATAATGTAGCTGAAAGGCTGATTACTTGCTTCCGATGGTAGCTTGTACATTGAGTACACATCCCTCGTGGTATCAACAAATTATCGCCAATAATCGATACGCTATGTCTGGTTGGTCTCGTTGAAGTGTAATGCAAACTCAGTTAACTCCTGGCTAGTGCTCTATATACGTAAAAGCTTTTAATACGTTAATGTTTCTTGTTATTTCAGACGTTTGGAGCAAAACGACATCGCGGAAATACCACCCAAGGCTTTTTCACCGTATAGGAAATTACGGCGGATGTAAGAATCGATTTAGTAATTCGAATATTAACGATGATTGATTACGTGATCAGACACTAAATTGGAAATAATATTGTTTTATTTACAGTGACCTGAGCAACAATAAAATTAAAAAAGTTGCCGCTGACGCATTTCACGGATTAAAGTCACTTCAATCACTGTACGTCAATTTATATAATTTACTGTTTGTTATTTTTTGTTTTCGTTTTTTTTTTTTCGAAATTTACAAACGACTCGATGGCAACTGTGTGCAGTGATTAATCGAATTTTTGCATTTCACATTTTCACAGAGTTCTATATGGGAACAAAATTGCAGAGCTTCCAGCTGGGCTGTTCCAAGGACTTACCAATCTCGGGCTTCTGTAAGCAAAATTCTTCCCATCAATAGCATGAAGACTAAACAAACTTACCAAACTAATTATTACGATAATTATCACCGTTTTCTTCCAGGTTGCTGAACGCCAATGAAATATCCTGCATTCGGACAGATCTTTTCAAGGATCTAACCAGTCTCACGCTTCTCTCTTTGTACGACAACAACATAAAGTCATTAGCGAACGGGACTTTCGCTAATCTACGCAGCATCCAGACACTGTCAGTATATTATGAGAAAATATATTTGCCTAATGCATAAGATGATGACAGAGTAAATGAATTATCTCAAAGTCACTGACTGAGAGTCAATTCATTTACTTATTAGTTGAAAATTGTGCAAATTACGAGACGTAAAATTTTGAGATTTGATAAATAAACGGTGTAATAATTACGCAGACATTTGGCTCGAAATCCATTCATCTGTGACTGTAATTTGCGATGGTTAAACGTCTACCTGCAAGCTCATCCTATCGAGACATCGGGGGCGAGGTGCGAATCACCTAAACGAATGCAGCGTCGACGAATTGATGCCTTGCGCGACGACAAGTTCAAATGTAAGGGTAAGCACGAATCAAATTCCAATCTCTCTTCTTACTTCGACAGGGTGGCTCAGGTTGGTACCTACTTCCCACTGTGCACCGGCAGCTTGTGCATGATTGTCGTATCACATTATCACTCACAATTCACTATATTACTTGCCTATTCTGAGAATTCACCTCTAAAAAAAAATTTGCCTATTACCCGGATACTCTAAGCAAACCGAGAGAAATGTCTTGAGAAATTCGAACTGGTGACAAAAATCGAATCAATACTTCTGGAACTATCATTTGGATATCACACTTTCTCAGAATGGGCAACTTTCATATCACTTTTCGTATAGTTAGGTACGTGGCTATATCCGAATATCATTCACATCATTTTCCTAATCATCTTTACAAAGTGCCTTTTTACACACATTTATCGGATAAAGTTTTATTCACTTTCTCGCTTTACCGATTTCGTCTAGAAACCCCAATTTCGTTGAGTAGATACTGTGACATTTTGGTTTACACTTTTTCGTATTATCTCACATTCATTCCAAATGTTTTTTTCATCCCTGATTGTCCAACGTAATTAATTACATAGAGACTCAGTTGACCTATAATTTCCTTTTTGTTATTTTATCTAATGAATGAGCCTCGTACCTCACAAACCGATTAGAAATCACTTACAATTGGCACAAAATTTAAGAACGAATCGGAGAGCAAAGTTCTGAATTCTAATATTGAAGAATTCATAAATTGGCTGAACTTTAAAGGTAAAGTTGCATGTGCTAGAGCATGAAACATTATTCCATCAAACTCATAACTTATCAGTCATAATTCTTTTCCATGAAACTCTGTTCAGAAAATCATCTCTTGGTATATATTCCTGATAATGTAATCGTAGAGTCCGATCAATATGCTCTTAGATATCGATCATCTGACGGACTAGTTACATTTGTTTGCGAAAAGAACCATCTGATGAGGCTCATTACTATACTGAAATATTGAATAATCTACTGCAGAAAGTACAGATACTATCTTGTACTAACATATTACTCATGTATCTTTTAGATCAGGGATTTCTGTGGGATCGGAAAAAAAAAAGAAAGACTTCAATATCTGTTTTCGAAAAATCAGTCATCTTTACCTGTATCGTATTCGCACACGACGGTCTATACCTACGTAATACGCAAATCGACGCTATAATTGATGTTCTGTTAACATCGGGCAACAAATAATTAACATCTAACAAACTAAGCTTGAATCAATTATCGATTTGTTAACAAAATTAACATGGCGTAATATATTGATGGTTTGATTTGTGCAGCGAATAATCATTGTGTTTACAATCACCCAAATTTCATTCTAACCAGAGTAACCATTTCATATAATCATAATATCGCCGACATAGCTTCATTCCCCATATTATTTCCGAGTCATGTATGTCGCAATTTGCAGACTTATTGATTCATGATAATTTGATCATTTATTCGTGGGAATTACTGGAAAACTTTTACTTAGCGTAGGCATTATACTTTGATTTTCCATTATCTATAATATCGTTAACAGGTGACGAAGAACTCCTAACTAAACGAGCTGGCGAATGCGTTTTACCAGGCGCTTGCCCTTCACCGTGCACATGTAACGGGGCTACTGTCGACTGCTCGAATAAGAAACTTACTGCCATTCCGAAGGATATACCAATTTACACATCCACCTTGTGAGTTCATTTTGCAATTAAACTATAACGCATTGATGATAATGTATTGGTTTTTTTATTTCTTTATTATCGATAATTTTCATAGAAATTTGAAAAACGATAGGCATGTAGACAGATTTGAGTGCCCACCACATTCTAAATCCGATAATTATTGTGACGCAGGTTACTGGGTAACAATGAATTGGATAAAATCAAAGCTGAGGGACTTTTTGAGAAATTGCCCGAGTTACAACACTTGGACTTGCGGAGAAATAAGATTTCTCGTATCGAAGCATCGGCTTTTCAAGGATCTAGCAAACTTACAGATTTGTGAGTACCTATGGCCTTTTTTATAATCGAAACATTTACCTCATCAAAATTTCTCAGCTCTGGCTATCATTATGTGGCTATTTACGACGTTGATGTGACAAAATTGCACATTTTTTCAGATTGTTATCCGAAAATCTGTTGAGGGAGGTTCATAACAAGATGTTCACAGGCCTAACTAATCTGAAAACACTGTGAGTTATTCTCAATTTATGGTAACGATAATTTTCGAAAATAGTCAGCTATAATTTGTGTATAAAAATGTTCACAATCAATAATACCACGTTCTTCGAATTCTTCGTTTCAGGAATCTCCACGGAAATGTAATTACTTGTGTAATGCCAGGATCTTTCGATAGCCTGGTACACATTCACACGATGTAAGTTCTATGAATTATATATCCTCTCTATATTCGCAAATTATTTGATGGACCGTTAATATCGAATTCTTGATTTATACGTATTAATGGATCGCTGAAAATCGCCTAATTTATGTTGTAGCAATCTTCAAGGAAATCCTGTCTCGTGTAATTGCCATTTGTCATGGTTCGCTGAATGGCTCAGGAAACGAGATCTACCTGGTATAACCGGACGGTGCCACGATCCTCCAAGACTGAAAGATGCCATCATCAAAGATATACCTCAGCACGAGTTCAAGTGCAACAGTAAGTCTCTGTTATTCATCTTCATATCAGATTGACTTGAATATTAAAAAACGAAGATTCTCACGATCAGAAATTTTTCTTCTTCATTTTTCAATCCTTCACTATTCTACCGCATATTGTAGACACGTATTGAAAAATGCGTACAGTACATTTTCTCTATATTTGAAAAGTTGATGTCGAGAAGTTATTCTTGAGATGTGACTTTTTTTTCCAAATTACAGGTGATAGTCTGGGATGTCTTGGCGATGACTATTGCCCACCTCAGTGCCATTGCGCTGGTTCTGTTGTCAGATGTTCTAGATCAAGATTGACTGAAATTCCGCGCGGAGTTCCACCCGAAACGACGGAATTATACTTGGATGTTAATGACATCAAAACTATCCAAGTCGAAAGACTGAATCATCTCAAAGCGCTAACTAGACTGTGAGTATATTTAAAAAATTCGTAATATAGATTTGAATATCGTTAACCGTTCACATGATTAATTTAAAATTCGTCAACTGCATTTTCTATTTCAATTTTCAGTGACTTGAGCAACAATCAAATCGGAATGCTGTCCAATGATACGTTCAGGAACCTCACGAAACTTTCAACACTGTGAGTTTATTCAATCATTTCCATTATCGTCGCAAATTCGTCTCTGAATAACATTACGCAATTTATTGATACAACTCAATTTAATATAATTTTCAGCATCATCAGTTACAACAAGCTTCAGTGTGTGCAGCGTAACGCTCTTGCAGGACTCAAATCTCTCCGAATAATGTGAGTTCAAACAATAGACGTTTTATTTTATTATCAAGGAGACATTTTCGCAATCTGATTTCACATGATTTCAAATCAGTTTTCCAATCATCCTGTTTCAATTCTCGAATAATATCCATACTGAACTTTTGCTTTCAGCTGTCACGAATTTCTGTAATAACTATATGAAGATTCTCTAATTTTCAAATTTTGCCCACCCTGAGGCACAATGCAAATGTTTATACCATTTATAACTTTATTCATACTTTTACAGTTCTCTTCACGGCAATGACATCTCACTCATACCTGAGGGGGCGTTCGAAGATCTTAAGTCCATCACCCATCTGTGAGCATTGTTTGATTTTATATACTTTCGATTGATTTAATCGGTAGACCATAAATTTTTGGCATAATTCCTAAATTTTTAATCCTAACATATATGTCGTCACTTTTATCTCAGCGCTCTTGGAGCAAATCCACTCTACTGTGACTGCAGTATGAGATGGCTAGCTGAATGGGTAAAGAAAGATTTTGTCGAACCGGGCATTGCTAGATGCATGGATCCGGCTGCAATGAGGGACAAATTGCTCCTGACAACCCCGCCTTCTGCCTTCCAGTGCAAAAGTAAGTATTATATAGAAATATCAGAACGAATTGAGGCGATGGAGTTGAAATTGGGGCTAAAAAAAACGCGCTTTTTGAATAGGGGGGGGATCCGGAGGGGATGTTGATGCATTGAATTTTTGGTGAAGGACTACTAATGTATACTATAGTTGTCTGTAAATGATCTTAAATAATTCGCGAAATTAATTGAATGTTTACATGTAAATGATAATGTTTATTTTGGCCCACCTTTTAGAATTGCACTCAAATTGCTCATTAATTTTAGACTTTTCTTCTGTGCAGCAAAACAGCAGCCAGCCGAGGTCCTGGCCAAGTGCGACATGTGCTACACTACCCCTTGTCAGAACGGTGGATTCTGTGAAACGTTACCCAACCGGGAATTTCGTTGTAAGTGCACACCAGGATATCACGGGGACAGGTGTCAGCATAAAATTGACGCGTGCTATGGAAATCCTTGCCGGAACGCCGGAACTTGCAAAGTACTGGAGGAAGGAAGATTCAGGTAGCTATATCCATGGTGATTCTATACTTGAGTAGTTTGTGCTAGGGTATTCGTAGGGCTTGTGTAGAGTAATCGTATCAAAGTTCTATTATACTGTTTGCGATCGTTCTTTATAGAGCATCGATTTATATCATTTCATGAAATCGTCCTATTCAATTTATCTTATACATATCTTCTTTTCAAATAATATCTAACAGCATCCCATATGTTCGTCAGTAGAACTCTCACCAGTTGTATATATATTCCGTAGGTAACATACTTACAACGTAACATGTAATTTGTATGGAATAGAGTATGAATAGAGAGGAATATAAAGAGAGTGTATGCCTCATTTTGCCTCTCGCGTATATTTCAATTGAAAAATACAGAGAACGTCTCCCTTTGAACCCTCCATCAATCGCTTGAAATAATCCTGAACATCAAGGAAAAGAATTCACCTACTACCACTCTCCAGTTTCGTATATCGATCTCGTAGGTGAAGGGTACGATTTTTAGTAGGGACTAGATCTATTAGTATCTGTATATAATAGAACGAAGAGTAAAAATTTGTGTAGGTAATGCGTAGCTATACATTAATTTGTAGATTGTAATTAGATATATTTCTGGTTATCACATTATGGTTGAGTTTGAAATTAGAGGACGAGGTTTTGGTTGTTTGCGGATCACCCGCGATCCAATTTTGGGCTCAATGTCTTGATTGACGTTCAGTCAATGTGTGACAGTTGCGACTGCTCCTCCGGTTACGAGGGCCTCAGATGTGAAACAAACATCGACGACTGCGTGGACAACAAATGTTCGAACAACGCGACCTGCGTGGACATGGTCCAGGCCTACAGATGCCAGTGTACCCCGGGATTCATGGGAGAATACTGTCAGGAGAAGATACCCTTTTGCACAAAAGGACACGACCCCTGTGAAAACGGAGGCCGTTGCGTCGACCACCAGACCCACTACAGCTGCGAGTGCCCACTCGGATTCTCCGGTGTTAACTGCTCGAATAACCTGGATGATTGCGGTATTCATCTGTGCCAGGTAATCATCATCATCATACAGTATCACTATAGAACTGCTATATGTGTCTAATACTCCAAAGACGTGTCGAAAAAGCACAAAAGACGCATGTGCTCATAGGTATTGATGAACGAAATTTCTTTCAGAATGGTGCAACTTGCATCGACGGCATAAACAATTACGAATGTAAGTGCGCGGGGGAGTTTACAGGAAGGTATTGCGAAGTGGCGCCGGCAATCGCCATGCTATATCCTCAAACGAGTCCTTGTGCTCATCACGATTGCCTGCACGGTGTGTGTTTTCAACCCTCTCCTGCCTCCACCGCGGACTACCTCTGCCAGTGCCATCCCGGTTATACTGGTAAGATACACGACTCTTAAATCCACATCGATCTACTAAAAGTTACCGCATTTTGATAAATTTGTGGTGTAAATTGTGACCAATGATTATTTTCATTTGATGAATAGGAAAACGATGTGAGTACCTGACAAGTCTGAGCTTTGTGGACAACAGCTCGCTGGTCGAGTTGGAGCCACTTCGCACAAGGCCTGAAGCCAACGTGACCATAGTGTTCACCACAACCCACGAAAACGGAGTTCTGCTATACGACGGACAGAACGGGGAACATATTGCTGTGGAATTGTACAACGGCCGTGTCAGAGTGTCATACGACGTTGGTAACTACCCAACCTCGACAATGTACAGCTACGAAATGGTCTCTGATGGTAAACCGCACAAGGCTGAATTGTTAGCTATTAAAAAGAACTTCACTATGAGCGTCGATAGCGGACCTGCCAGAAGCATTATCAACGAAGGACCAAGAGACTATCTCAAACTAACTACATCGATGTTCATCGGTGGTGTTCCTACGGAAACTGCTAGTGTTGCATTTACCGAATTCCATTTACGAAACACGACTAGTTTCCAAGGTAATTTACACATTTTCTTTAAAAATTGACCAGTGCAAGCTTAATGTGCTAATGCCCAAAATAACTTGACACTATCAAACACTCTCCCCAGGTTGTATATCAGAAATGTGGATCAACCACAAACTGGTCGACTTCAGCAATGCAGCTAAGAGGAACAAAGTAACACCAGGTTGTACTTCTGGTGAAGAAGAAGCCGACGAAGCTAGCAGTACAGATACTGGTGACATCAGCAGTAGCAGTGAAGAGGCTAACGAACAAATCAGTCGTGAACATTCTGGTAATAATTCAACTTGACGTAGCTGCAATAACTGGATGAAATATCATTTAATGCAAATCAACGTCACCTTCATTGGTATAAACAAGTTATGATACAATTTTTGACGATACTTTTACAGATATAGCCGTATCAGCGCCAGGCGCAGGAGTGAGTGATCTATGCGCAGGACACGGGTGTAAAAAGGGATCGCAATGTATTCCGTCTCCGTTTGGAAATGGATACACTTGCCGATGCCAAGCAGGGTGGCAGGGATTATTCTGCGAAAAAGGTACGTACATACATACATACATCCTTTTCAACAGGTTGATGAAAACTCAAAAGCATCAATATGTGTTTCGAAATTTTACAGACATTTTTGTTAATTTTATGAAAACCGATTGATATATTGCTGGGCAGTTATTGGAAATTCAGTAATTTCCTTGAGTATCAAAACACAAATATAAAATTTCAAACCTTTGCACAGTATAATTTCAATTCGGTTTTGGGGCTAATGAATATCATCAATTCTTGTGTCGTATATAAGTCGCAAACTATTTCCAACAGCGATATAGTCAAGCAAAAACAATAGTAGGTATTCAATTTAAAATAGTAAAACTATCAATATATTTACAGCACCAACATGTCGCAAAGAACACACTCGAGAATATTACAGCGAGAATGGATGTCGCAGTCGACGTCCGGTGAAATTAGCTAAATGCTGGGGAAGCTGCGGCAACTCCTGCTGCCGACCGCGCAAGACCAAGAGACGCAAGGTGATGATTTGAATAATTGAATTACTCCAACCTAAGTTCATAATTCTAATTCTTATCCATCTTGAGAAAAACAAATCAAAATAAAAAAACATCAAATATTCCGAACTTGACGCTGAATCAACATTAATTATTGCAATCCATCTTCTTCTTCTTCTTCTTCTAGGTCCGTCTAATTTGCACTGATGGTACACGGTACACGAAGGACGTTGACCTAGTGCGCAAGTGCGCGTGCACACGCAAGTGCTACTAGACACAACGCACATCTCACGCACTAAATTTTGACCACAAATAAAAGTATAATAATTAATACGCAGCTTTCGACATGAAATTGATCATTGGACTCCTTTTTATTTCTTCATTTTTTTTTTTTTTTTCATTCTTTAATTATAATTTCTTTTGTTGGCAATTATAGTATATCGTAACCAACAGTAATCAATAATCAATAATCAATATGAAGTGAAACAGTGACGAAGTGCGGGGTACACTAGATGGACACACAGCTGGCTCAGTGTGATATGTATTATTAAATATATTATACACATAATAAACTATAAATATTATATTAAGAATTAGGTATAATAATTAAACGTAATGACTATGAGTACATAACGAATACATGGACTACTATATACCGACATATATCGAGAAACCGTTTACCTACAATATACATAAATTATATATATAGATACGGAAAGATATATAGGTACATACATTTATAGTGTTGCGAAGTATAAATGACATTAACGTAAATAGGCTCTATACAAAACGAAACAACTTTATATGTATATATATTATATATGTATGTATGTATGAAGTTCTTATATGGAAAACCCCTTGTATTCAAAGTTCGGTTCAGCTCTGACCACGACAATTACTTCGATGTGTATACTGAAACACATAATGTAATAAGTATCGACAAGAAAAAAAATGGTCACTCATTTGTCAGTAGATTTATATTTCGTTCTAGCTTTTAAATTCTCATATATAAATATATATAGTATATTTGTATATGATATACGATACACATATACATATTATATATAATTATATATGAAGTATATGATAAATCCTGTGCTGGGCGTAATTTAATTACTATACATATATTATAGACAATTTTTTATAAGATTTCAGTAATATTTAATAATATACTATACAAATATATATATATTGTAGCTATGATAAATGAAAATAATTTATGGCCCAGTGAAACAGGCTATATATACTATACGTATATCGAATTATTTGTAAACGAGTATATTTTATCTATTTAAAAAAAAACATGAAAAAAAAACGAAAAAAAAAAAACTTGTAATAAAGCTAAACATCGGTGGTATTACTTCATTTTCATGACAGATTATTGTGTATACACAGACACATCCTCTTGAGAGATCAGTATCGAAAATATTATTATGTATCTATAATATCTATAACAGTACGCGTGTAATTGCGTGACGCCAAATTTTTTACATTATCTCACGTAGGTATATGATCCAGATCAGATACTTATTGTGTACCATCTTTTTTCAGAAATTCAATTATTTGAAAAAAATTTGTTCACATACATTTTTATCCATCAATCAATACATACCTGTATGCGAACGTGTGTTCGCGTTTGAATTTTTCTGTAAAATTTGTAGTAGGTACATTTAAACGTGAGGAAATTTATTTTACTCGGCGTATACTTATACTGCATACTGCGTTATTTTGAAAAAATGAAAACTTAGGGTTTTGATGAAATGACATTTGAATTGGAATGGCTTACTATACGTTTACCTGAAGAGAATTTTCAGTTAAAATATCGTTTTCGATAACGTCTATGATGTACGAAGGGTATTTATTACATGAAGTAGATAAAATATCTATTCAGAATTTACGGTATCATATAATTATGTAGAGAGGAGAAGAAAAGTTCGTACACGCGTTCGTATGCATTGTTGAAAAATTAACAACCCTGGATGAATAACTTAATAACATATTCAAAATATGCGATATTATCTTATGCTTGCAAAATACTTTTTCAATTCTAAATATACATATAACAATTTACAGCGGTCGTAATAATGTAGTGAACAAATCATGACTTTGATTCAGTTATAATTGACAATTTATTTTTGTAAGCGCCAGAGTTGGTGTTTTCGGTATCTTTTAATTGATTCAATTTTTTTTTTCCTATTTCGAGAATGTTAGTAGTGGCAAAGCATTTTGACGGCAATAAGATAACCCTTGTATAGCTTGTAAGGTATACGTCCTATTTCATGGCTTGCCATTTTACTCACGCATGTTCATTGAACCCTAGACTACTCCATTCGACGGTGAAAAAGAAAAAGTAATAAAAAATTAAAAAAATCTTTACTCTGCTTACGAAGAGCTGGATATTTTTATGCGTTCGAATTTCAATTGTGTAAGTGTACAGCCAATATTGTTTATCATTGATTTAATCAAACCACTCTTTTTCGTGATGTGTTTTACATAATTTTATACAAGCCCATTCGAATAAATGGAATTACGAATATTTTTAATTTTTTCTTTTTTTTTCATCTTCAGGTGTATAATAATGATAATTATTCTCTAAGAAGCTGCAGAATTTCGTGTAATCAATAATATATTGTTTGTCTATAAATGTGCATAAATCAGATAATCATTTGAAAACTATCGTCGTAAAACCCTTCAATGGCAAGTCATTCAACGCTATAATTATAATTGATTGACAGAGAATCCCTATATACCTATGAATTAATATTTTTCATTATTCGTCATTTCAAACATTATTGTATGATATATTATAATTTTATAGTATTAATAGTTATCTAAGCGTGTGTTTTGTCTACAATAAATATACTGTATATACATATATATAAATAAAACAATATATATGTATATAGATTATACATAGTTATAATTGATAACGTTAATTAATATATTCTACTGAAAAGGAGAGAAAAATAAGAAGAAGAAAAAACAGAAAAAAACAACCGCAACCTACTTGATATATTATTATTATTATTATTATTATTAAAATGCAAAAATATCTATTATTTATTTTCTATCGACAAAAGCGTAGCATTGTAGTACATTATACCTAGTTAAGGGCAGCTAAGTCTTAAACTGGCTATTACTGAATATTATAATGAGATCCCAATTTTGACCAATCTACCTACACGTATGGAATAACGAATTAAGTTTAGTGTCAGAGAGAGAATGAATGTGAATAATACGTTTTATGACAGTGAAAACTCAAATACATAATATACATACTATACGTCTTTTGTAGACAATAATTAGCATGACCTAAGAGTGTAACTTGAAACATGAGAGAGAAAACAAACAAAAAAAAAAGGAAAGTGTTGGATACAAAAAAAAAATTAAAAAATAAAATAGCAAAAAAGAATGAATAAAAAACTAAAATATAGTATATAAAGAGAAAAGTGTGTAAAGATTATAGTGTTAACGTTAACGATAAGCTGACGGAAGTTCTTCTCTTGATTTTCTACACAAACCCTACGCGATCGATCTTCTATGGTCTAGATATAAAAGGAGAAATTTGATCTTAACATGACTTTTACTTTATATAAGATACATACCTACGTTTCATTCTTATTATTATATGAATGCAGAAATTTCAGGATCGTGTTAGTTCTGGGAGAATTTTGTAATGTGAATTTTGCAGCTGTAAATTTAAACGAAAACAAAAAATATAACTTTGCGTCTAATCGATATTCTACAATGTTGAATAACACCACTGACGTAGATCATAGACATACCAATAATTATAATTCTTTCAGAAACTCTTTTCAGTTACTCTTTGATAGAATACCTCTCCAATGTTAAACGACGGTTCGAAGATTCATCCATATTCTAAACAAGGAATGTTGATAGGTTGAGAAATTTAAAGAATACTGATTTTTCGCTGAATAACAATAAAGCATTGCATGTTTACAATTTATAGATTGTAGCTAGGTATTGATACGAGAAACGAAAGTATCCATGCGTATGAACAAGTCTTACGAATGGTATTCCTGAATAATGTATTATGTAAAGTTCCAAAACAAATGTCATTGTTTTTCATCATTATTATTATCATTGTCAATATCTGAATATCTGCTTCAAGATATATTAGTAATTATAGGCGATATACTTCAATAATTCTCGCCGAATTCAAGATAATTGTGGATAAATCAATAAATCATTATTCATGTAAAAACAATCAGTCTAGTGTATAAAATATATAAGAAATCAATCCACCTAGGTGTGAGAGAAAAGAGAAATAAGTCGTCATCGATTCATCCAGTCAAAAATTCACAACGTTAAAGGATTCAAAACTATAAAATAAAATATATCGAACGACCAGTCAATAAGAAATAATACAATTTTTTCATACTTTTTTTATTACTCCTTTATGTTAAGCCAGAACATACACCGGGCAAGTGAAATGCAAGTCTGATGTTATTACATTATTATATGAATGATAAAGCAGCGATAACATCGTAACGTCATCATGGGTTAGCTGTATAGGATATTTTTCTTCACTAAGCCCTCTCTTAGTACAAAGTCTTAAATGCTGTGGGAAGAAATGCTATTTGGTATAAATAAATCTTGCTACGAAATTTCCACTGCGATTTGCACTTCCGTTCGTGTAATAAATACAATTTAATTCTATCTGATTATAACAGGTACTTATAAAAAAAAAACAGAATAGCTAATAATAATTGATCTGCATCGCAAAAAGCTAATGAAACTAAATTATAAATTGATTTATAACCAGAGCTAGACTTAAAGGGGATATAGTAAACGGGGGATCCTTCTTTCTCCACAGCAGTATCAAAAAGTCTGATAATTTACGGACGACAACGTTCCAGGAAACGAGGATACAGACAGACTTCTCGGATATGATATCTGTTCAATAACCAGCAGAGAAACCTTTCCAATCCTAATCCGTAACCGCCGTGAGGACAAGTGCCGTACTTTCGCTGGAGCAGAAAAAATATAAAGTGTAAGATTGCGGGAGAAAATTCAACGATAAAGATTATTGTTTGTAATAGAAGATATTACTTTATCTCATTCATGTTAAAATTCCGTGAAATTTGGATCACACTCACCTGATCCGTGTACCAGTAATAAGGAGAAGGATCGATGCTCTCCCTCTTGTATCCTTCAAGAAGTTCTTGATAGTCCCAAATACGCATAGAACCGCCAACAATTTCACCTACGTTAGGTAAGAGAACGTCGACAGACTCAGTCAAGCGTTTATCTTCTGGGCATTTTTGCATATAGAATGATTTTATCTCCGTAGGAAAACGGCAAAGCATTATTGGCTCGTTCAAGGCATCGGTCATTTTTCTTTCCGGCATTTCAGGGATATCCTGTGTGAAAAGAAAATTAGTTTGTATAGATAACTTCATCTCAGCTATTGTCTTTGAACCAAATTTTCAAATCTTACCTCGCCAAATTCGTAGAAACTACCATCTTCTTTAGTGATGTTGTTCTCCTTCAGATATTCAATTGCTTCTGAGTAGTTCATGCGCCTGAATGGCCTCTTCGGAGCTTTGAATCCAGGATTTAATTCTTGGACTAAAGAACCTAGCGGCGATTTCAATACACGGTCAACTACATCACAGATCAAATCTTCTAGTCGATCTAGAAGATCGTCGAACGAGATAAAGGGACACTCTGCTTCTACATGTGTGTATCTGAAGAGAATATTCAGGATTAGGTATTGTGATTATAAAACGGGCTGAAAGACTGATGGTCAAATTTGGCTTACTCTGCAAGATGACGACGTGTTCTCGATTGTTCCGCTCTATAAGACTGCGCGATACAGTAGACATCACCCATTGCTGGCAAACACGTTTCAAGATAAAGCTGGGAGCTTTGGGTCAAAAATGCCTCCTCTCTGGAAAAGATATGAAAAGATGATTTAAGAAAAGAAAAAAACAATCTGGACAGCCACGTTTTTTAAATTTCGTACACTCGACAATTGTGATGAAGATTAATGAATAAAATTTACATCAAAGTGGAAAATACAACGAAATCCTCATCTGTTTTTGAAAGAATCTTTCGTACCTTGGTTCTTAGCTCTTCAAGAAATCAGAGACGAAATGGGAATCAAAAGGCGAACAGACTTGATTAGTTCTTTAAATTATCGGATATCTAGTATCGCAGTGTAAAAAGATACTGATTTATATACTCAAGTAATTTACATCAAAGAAATATACGCAGGATAATCATACCCAAAATAGTCGAGTTTGAAGAGCGTGGAGCCTCCTTCGACTTGAGTTTGGACTAAAGTGGGTGGAGTTACTTCGCAGTATCCCCTATCCCTGTAATGATCCCTGAACGCCTGCATCAGCACGGACCTCATGATCAGAATCCTAGACGTCTAGGAATGGCACAAGATAAATATTCATTATTAGGGAGACTGGGGTGCTTGATACATTCATGGTGCAGATATGACACGTGTCTTTTACAGAAACTGAACTTACATTCTCACCACGAATCATAATGTGACGGTTATCTAATTGCACATCTGGCTGCGCTTCTTCGTTCAGAATCGATTCCGCACCTCCGGGTGGAGCAGGTCCAATCAATTTCCAATAATCCACAACCAACTCATGGCCACCACGAGCCTGATGAATTAATAGCGTTTATTCAATACGGGAAAAGTTTATTTTTAAACTTCGTGCATTTTGAAAAATTCGTAGAGATGATTGAATAGTTTATATTGCGGTGATCAAACCGTTACTTTTTCCTGACTTTTGCACTTTCAAAATTAGAGCTACATATCAGTTAGCAAATGAACAGAAACATGTTGATTATCCTTGAATATTTGGAACCAATTCAAATTGTGTTACAATAATCGATCATAGTCTATGAATAGTGGTTCTGTATACTCACAACTTTGCCCTCCGGTACAAGTTTCAGAGTTCCAAATAATTCAACGGCTGACTCGGTACTCAGAGTCAAAGCGTCGTAAGTTTGGCACAGTTTGTTGTTCAATACACATTGTAGAAACTCAGTTCCATCCCTCAAGGTAATAAACATGAGTGCCTTGCCTGAAAAACGTTTTTTTTTTTGTGAGTAATATGCTTTTTTTTATAATTTGGCAAGTTTTGATCAACAAAACTGTTCATTCTTTTCAGATCAGAGCCAAGTCTTCCGGCAGTAAAATAACAAATCAATAATCAGGCCTTTGAATGTGGAATCAAAAATCGAGTCTCGATACCTTGACGCCTGAGGCGATGCACCCAGCCAAAAATTTTGACTCTCTTATCCCTGTGATCGATAGCGTCTTTTATTTTGATTCGGGTTGCTTCGGGAAGGGATTTATCTTCCTCAATAGTAACCGTTTTAGCTTCTTCCAAGTTCTTCAATCTCTTCTCTTCATCGTCGTCCAACTTCTTTTGTTGGTCATCCGTCTTGTATTGCTCCCTCACCCAAATCTTGTGAATCTTTTTCAACTGGGATTTGGCCGCAGGTGCGTACTTCTGACCTTCCTCTTTAGAATCCTGATAAATAGTGGGGAATGGCTCCTTCCCAGCGTGTCGCATAGCTTGTAAAATTGTTTTGAACGGCTTTGCTTCAGTCCCATCTCCGGTTGTATCGCTTCCATTTTCGGCGGATGTATAAATACCTTCTGAAAGATATTTGATTTGAATTTTCTGATGATTTATCATTTGATTTAGGCCAGTTTCGGCTTGATAAACTATAATGAATCAATCGATCGGAACTTCTAAGATACTCCAATTCAAAAAAGAGATAGTGGCGTTCTAACATCAATTTCTCTACAATACATAAATCTACTAAGAACTAGCACTCGAAGTAACTTCAGCGTGAAAGAGATATCGATTATTAAAAATTCAATGCAACTTACCTAGAGTGGAAGGCTTCTCTTCCGGCATGTTTAATCTGAATGTAAAAAAGAAATAACAAATTTGAGTTATGCGTTTCAATTTGATACGATACAGAGATTGGTTTTGTACTTCGATATTTGAATTCCTAGCAATAATTCAACTTGCGCCGTAATCCCACCGAATGATCAATCTGCCATATGTCGAGGATTTCAAACCGTGTTAGGTTATGGCTAGGGTCGGGACACGGTACAGGGTTAAGGTTATGGAGGTTTTCTTATATTCTTTGAGAAATTCGAGTCTGGATTGTTGTAGCACGGAACGAGAATAGAAAGTCGTATGAAAGACGTCAAGTATTAGAATTTGATTGGGTTTTGTTTGATTTTTAATTATCAGGCAAGTAGAAGTCCCCGAAGAATTCGTGTGGAGTTTGAATTGAATAACTCTGAAGATCCTTTGATGAATCAAACTAATTACGTATGGAAGAATGATACATAAAGGTGGATCTTTTTCTTTATAATAAGCTATTCGGATGTGGTAGATAAAGTCTAACCGAGCTGATGAAAACCTGACGAGCGAGAACCGAACACAGGAGCTATGCGAATGCACTATCCAGGCAAGAGCGCACTGTGGTTCGGCGTGGCGAGTGCAATGCTACGACCTACGATACGTGGAGCTGTATCAGCAATTCAGTTGATGCAATCAAATGTTATGTTGCAGAATGCAGACATTGATCAGTGGTTGCCGAGTATAAAAGCATTACCCACGGATTTGCAGAAATCAGGGGCTTGAGAGATTCACAGCGTCGAAATTTACCGGCCAAAATAACGTTGCAGTATTATCCATAGTGTGCGGATAAATGACCTATGTGAAGCTGGCCCGCAACTTTGTTTTTTCCTAATGAATGATATACCAAAAAATTGCTCCCGAATTGCTCCTAATTGCTCCACCAATTTCGTTAATTGCTCCACTTTGGTTTTTGAAAAAAACCCAAAAAACGAAACACGGATTTTCAATGGTAGAATGACCGCCAAATTCAAATCTGGTTTACGTCCAAACGGATAAAGGTACGGAGCTCAACTAGCGACTAAAAAATTGCTCCCCTGGCGCTCTTAATTGCTCCATCATTGATTAGTGCTTTTACCACATCGTTTTCGAATAAAAAGTAAGAAAAACCTTGATCCAAGAAAAAGTGGTGGGGGTAGGGTTATCGTGGACTACTTCAAAGTTGAATTATAAATAAAAGCAAGGGATTTCGGCGATTTGTCGTATGCCATATAATTGCTCCTCAATTGCTCTTAATTGCTCCACCGTTATTTTTAATTGCTCCCCCTTATTTTTCGAAAAAAAGACCAAAAACCCGAACGGAGCAACCCTAACCTCCTTTCGGTGGGCGCCGATTTCAAATTCACCTAGTCTTAGAGAAAAATTGAAGTCAAAGGCTGAAATGGTCATCAGACAATTGCTCCTGGTGTGATTTTAATTGCTCCACCTTTAATTTCAATTGCTCCCCCTTATTTTTTCAGAAAAAGACAAATAATCCGAACAAGGCAACCCTAACCTCCTTTCGGTGGGCGCTAATTTCAAATTCACCTATCTTGGGTGAAAATTGATTTTGAAGGCTGAAATGATCATCAGACAATTGCTCCCGGTGGGATTTTAATTGCTCCACCTTTATTTCTAATTGCTCCCCCTTATTTTTTGAGAAAAATACAAATAACCCGAACCAGGCTACCCTAACCTCCTTTCGGTGGGCGCTAATTTCAAATTCACCTATCTTGGGTGAAAATTGATTTTGAAGGCTGAAATGATCATCAGACAATTGCTCCTGGTGGGATTTTGATTGCTCCACCTTTATTTCTAATTGCTCCCCCTTATTTTTTGAGAAAAAGACAAATAACCCGAACCAGGCAACCCTAACCTCCTTTCGGTGGGCGCCGATTTCAAATTCACCTATTTTGGGTGAAAATTGATTCTGTAGGCTGAAATGATCATCAGACAATTGCTCCCGGTGGGATTTTAATTGCTCCACCTTTATTTCTAATTGCTCCCCCTTATTTTTTGAGAAAAAGACAAATAACCTGAACGAGGCAACCCTAACCTCCTTTCGGTGGGCGCCGATTTCAAATTCACCTATTTTGGGTGAAAATTGATTTTGTAGGCTGAAATGATCATCAGACAATTGCTCCTGGTGGGATTTTAATTGCTCCACCTTTATTTCTAATTGCTCCCCCTTATTTTTTGAGAAAATACAAATAACCCGAACCAGGCTACCCTAACCTCCTTTCGGTGGGCGCTAATTTCAAATTCACCTATCTTGGGTGAAAATTGATTTTGAAGGCTGAAATGATCATCAGACAATTGCTCCCGGTGGGATTTTAATTGCTCCACCTTTATTTCTAATTGCTCCCCCTTATTTTTTGAAAAAAATACAAATAACCCGAACCAGGCTACCCTAACCTCCTTTCGGTGGGCGCTAATTTCAAATTCACCTATCTTGGGTGAAAATTGATTTTGAAGGCTGAAATGATCATCAGACAATTGCTCCTGGTGGGATTTTGATTGCTCCACCTTTATTTCTAATTGCTCCCCCTTATTTTTTGAGAAAAAGACAAATAACCCGAACCAGGCAACCCTAACCTCCTTTCGGTGGGCGCCGATTTCAAATTCACCTATTTTGGGTGAAAATTGATTTTGTAGGCTGAAATGATCATCAGACAATTGCTCCCGGTGGGATTTTAATTGCTCCACCTTTATTTCTAATTGCTCCCCCTTATTTTTTGAGAAAAAGACAAATAACCCGAACGAGGCAACCCTAACCTCCTTTCGGTGGGCGCCGATTTCAAATTCACCTATTTTGGGTGAAAATTGATTTTGTAGGCTGAAATGATCATCAGACAATTGCTCCTGGTGGGATTTTAATTGCTCCACCTTTATTTCTAATTGCTCCCCCTTATTTTTTGAGAAAAAGACAAATAACCCGAACGAGGCAACCCTAACCTCCTTTCGGTGGGCGCCGATTTCAAATTCACCTATTTTGGGTGAAAATTGATTTTGTAGGCTGAAATGATCATCAGACAATTACTCCCGGTGGGATTCTAATTGCTCCACCTTTATTTCTAATTGCTCCCCCTTATTTTTTGAGAAAAAGACAAATAACCCGAACGAGGCAACCCTAACCTCCTTTCGGTGGGCGCTGATTTCAAATTCACCTAGTCTTAGAAAAAAATTGAAGTCAAGGGCTGCAATGATCATCAGACAATTGCTCCTGCAGGAGCAATTGTCTGATGATCATTTCAGCCTTCAAAATCAATTTTCACCCAAAATAGGTGAATTTGAAATCGGCGCCCACCGAAAGGAGGTTAGGGTTGCCTCGTTCGGGTGTTTTGTCTTTTTCTCAAAAAATAAGGGGGAGCAATCAGAAATAAAGGTGGAGCAATTAAAATCCCACCAGGAGCAATTGTCTGATGATCATTTCAGCCTACAAAATCAATTTTCACCCAAAATAGGTGAATTTGAAATCGGCGCCCACCGAAAGGAGGTTAGGGTTGCCTGGTTCGGGTTATTTGTCTTTTTCTCAAAAAATAAGGGGGAGCAATTAGAAATAAAGGTGGAGCAATTAAAATCCCACCAGGAGCAATTGTCTGATGATCATTTCAGCCTTCAAAATCAATTTTCACCCAAGATAGGTGAATTTGAAATTAGCGCCCACCGAAAGGAGGTTAGGGTAGCCTGGTTCGGGTTATTTGTATTTTTCTCAAAAAATAAGGGGGAGCAATTAGAAATAAAGGTGGAGCAATTAAAATCCCACCGGGAGCAATTGTCTGATGATCATTTCAGCCTACAAAATCAATTTTCACCCAAAATAGGTGAATTTGAAATCGGCGCCCACCGAAAGGAGGTTAGGGTTGCCTGGTTTGGGTTATTTGTCTTTTTCTCAAAAAATAAGGGGGAGCAATTAGAAATAAAGGTGGAGCAATCAAAATCCCACCAGGAGCAATTGTCTGATGATCATTTCAGCCTTCAAAATCAATTTTCACCCAAGATAGGTGAATTTGAAATTAGCGCCCACCGAAAGGAGGTTAGGGTAGCCTGGTTCGGGTTATTTGTATTTTTCTCAAAAAATAAGGGGGAGCAATTAGAAATAAAGGTGGAGCAATTAAAATCCCACCGGGAGCAATTGTCTGATGATCATTTCAGCCTTCAAAATCAATTTTCACCCAAGATAGGTGAATTTGAAATTAGCGCCCACCGAAAGGAGGTTAGGGTTGCCTTGTTCGGATTATTTGTCTTTTTCTGAAAAAATAAGGGGGAGCAATTGAAATTAAAGGTGGAGCAATTAAAATCACACCAGGAGCAATTGTCTGATGACCATTTCAGCCTTTGACTTCAATTTTTCTCTAAGACTAGGTGAATTTGAAATCGGCGCCCACCGAAAGGAGGTTAGGGTTGCTCCGTTCGGGTTTTTGGTCTTTTTTTCGAAAAATAAGGGGGAGCAATTAAAAATAACGGTGGAGCAATTAAGAGCAATTGAGGAGCAATTATATGGCATACGACAAATCGCCGAAATCCCTTGCTTTTATTTATAATTCAACTTTGAAGTAGTCCACGATAACCCTACCCCCACCACTTTTTCTTGGATCAAGGTTTTTCTTACTTTTTATTCGAAAACGATGTGGTAAAAGCACTAATCAATGATGGAGCAATTAAGAGCGCCAGGGGAGCAATTTTTTAGTCGCTAGTTGAGCTCCGTACCTTTATCCGTTTGGACGTAAACCAGATTTGAATTTGGCGGTCATTCTACCATTGAAAATCCGTGTTTCGTTTTTTGGGTTTTTTTCAAAAACCAAAGTGGAGCAATTAACGAAATTGGTGGAGCAATTAGGAGCAATTCGGGAGCAATTTTTTGGTATATCATTCATTAGGAAAAAACAAAGTTGCGGGCCAGCTTCACATAGGTGGATAAATGGATTTACTGCAATGTAATTTCCATCGGTAAATTTACACTCTGTAAGTCTCATGAAGTGGGCTTGGGGACGAAACAGCGTGCGAATTTACCGACCGAAATTACATTGCAGTATATCTACCTATACCTAATTTTACACGATAGAAGCCATCTAGATTATTACATAATCAAGGTAATTCATGACGAATATTTTTTTGGATTCCATTACAGAATGTGTCATCTGCTAGTTGATGAGGTTAAAGTTATGTGAAAATTATAAATTCAATGCGATTGCGTTGAATTGGAATTGATTGAGGCCTAGAATCGTCCGACGATGATATCAGGCTCGAATATCATCGCGTTTGCAACGTTAGGCGGTTGAGAATAAACTTGTTTCCCAAGTTTTGAGGTTAACAATAAGAGGCATAATAACCTTTGAACAAAACCATCAAAACAACAAAAATGACTCTGCTTAACAAAATCATTTACAATAAAAATTTATTCAAAAAATCGAATTATCTATCAATTAATTTATTGCAAAAATGCTGCATCCATAATCAGACGCGGAGCAAGTTTCTCCATAACCAAAAACTTCTACCCACAATATTCAGACAGCAAACTACAAATGCCGTCAAATCGCAGGTCGAAACGGTGCACATTAAAAATTTGAAAAAATCGGAACTCAGGAGGCTGATCAACCTTGCTAAACCTGAGAAACTACGACTTTTAGGAGCTATCGGCTTGCTAATAATATCATCCACCGTTTCTATGGCAGTTCCATTTTGCTTAGGGAAAATAATCGACCTAATATACACAGAGGATAAGGCGATAATGAAAGAGAAATTGAACAAAGTGAGCCTAACGTTATTGGGGGTATTTTTAATCGGAGGAGCTTGTAACTTCGGACGTGTTTACTTGATGTCTACGACTGGGCACAGGATTACACAGGCTTTAAGGAAGAAAGTTTTCACATCCATTGTTAGCCAGGAAACTGCTATGTTCGATAAAAGGAGTACTGGTGAACTCGTCGGGAGATTGAGCGGTAAATAATAAAAAATTATACCTGGATTGATGATTAAAAATTATACCTAGTACTATCCTACTATTATGCAATTTCTTCTCATTCAATAACTAGCCACATCATTCAACCCAACATTTATATAGATTATGTACTTGAGTATCGAATTTTCCCCATCTCCGCTCAAATTCATTGCTTTGAATTGATAGTAATTACTATTCCAATTTACAACTCAACATTCAAATTTGCTATTTCACTTTTCCAAACAATATATTTCTAGGTGATGCGCAGCTCGTTAGTTCGGCTGTAACAACGAACATTTCTGATGGCCTGCGATCGAGTATTATGACCGTAGCAGGAGTCTCAATAATGGTATACATGTCTCCGGAATTGGCTCTAGTCGGTTTATCCACAGTTCCTCCAGTCGTTGGAATGGCCATTCTCTACGGTAGATTCATAAAGAAGATATCAAGGCAGGTTCAGGACAGCATAGCAGATTTAAACGTGATTGCCGAAGAGCGAATAAGCAATATACGCACAGTAAAAGCATTTGCACAAGAGAGGAATGAGATTCAAAAATACAGTATCAAGTTAGACGATCTATTGAGGCTCTGCTACAGAGAAAGTTTTTACAAAGGAATATTTTATGGGATGACCGGCCTTTCCGGTAACGCTATAATACTTTCTGTTTTGTATTACGGCGGAGTAATGGTCTCTGACTCTTCCATAACTGTTGGTAATCTGAGTGCGTTCTTACTCTACGCAGCGTACATAGGCGTCTCTCTGGGAGGCTTGTCCAATTTTTATTCAGAGCTAAACAAAGCGCTAGGGGCAAGTACCAGATTGTTTGAATTGATTGAGCGTGAACCAAAAATACCGGTTCGAGGTGGAAAAGTGTTGAAAGACAAGCTGAGTGGTAACGTTGTCTTTGATGACGTCAGTTTTTCGTACCCTACTAGAATAGACTCGAAAATTTTGAACAAATTAACATTAGAAGTTGAAAAGTGTTCGATAACTGCTATCGTCGGACCATCGGGTTCAGGGAAATCTACAATAGCTTCTTTGCTCCTAAGATTGTACGACCCAGATAGTGGAAGAATACTTCTGGACGGTGAAGATCTAAAAGAACTTGACTTAACTTGGGTCAAATCTCAAATCGGATTCGTTTCTCAAGAGCCAACTTTGTTCAGTAGCTCAATACGCGATAATATTATGTACGGAGCTGAGGAATCGACTAACGATGAAGTCTTACACGCAGCAAGACAAGCCAATATACTAGAATTCACAGAAACTATGAAGCACGGCTTGGATACCGTTGTTGGCGAACGAGGGGTAACATTGAGTGGTGGACAACGACAGAGAATCGCTATTGCCAGGGCGTTGATCAAGGTATAATTTTCCTTGTTCATCAGTTTTTTTTCTGAGTAATTGATATATAAGCTCTAGACACTTCATATGTGATCAATAAATACGGGTAAGCGAAAGATATTAATGTGGTATGAATGTTTTCAGAATCCAAAAATCCTGATTCTGGATGAAGCAACGAGTGCCTTGGATGCTGAAAATGAACGCCTGGTTCAGGAAGCATTAGAACGAGCTACTCAGGGTCGAACCGTCCTGACTATTGCTCATAGATTAAGCACTATTAAAAATGCAGACAAGATAGTGGTGCTTGACTACGGGCGAGTTGTTGAAATAGGAAATTACGAGCACCTGATGAGTTTGGAGACTGGATTATTCAGGAAATTAGTTAAACATCAAACGTTCACCTGAGATAATAATTCAATAACATTCAACGTGCCTCAAAATTCTTAAAACGATGCAATATCTTAGGTGTTATAGCAATGTGTTGATTTGGTTTACAGTGATTAGACCTAACTGTGTTTATAGAAATTCATTAATCACGTGGTGATGTAAATTTTATTACTCTGTTATAGTTATACTGTATAATAATTTATGAGAACAAGTTATGTAAATAATTCACAAATGTACACACGAGTACCTTGCAATTGTATTTGTACTTTAAAAGAAATGAGAGAATATTAAGAAACCATGAATGTATCGTTTAAACTACTTTACCTATGCTTATAGATGGTGGCAATTTATTTGAAAAAAGTGTTATATGGCTACTATATGTTAATGCAGTCTCATGTGCAATATATTATACGTTTTCTATAAAAGTCTTTCAATTCATTGATTTATGTATCATATAAAATAACTTTATTCTGCAAGATTTTTAGAAACATATACTTTTTATAATATTTATTTCCTTCTACGTTTTCTTTTCTTAATAATTCGATTGTGCTATTCTGAATCAATGCTGAGATTGAGACGGATAAATCAATCTACATCGAACACTGTTACTGTCAATAATAAAAATAGCAACAGTTATTCTGGGCATCTATGCTAGTCTATTGTCTGAGTACGAATATATAATCACTCCTAATTAGCCATCGTATTTGTAGCATGAGATATTGTGATTGAGGTTTCGATGTGTATGAATATAGGCCACGTCCTATTTTGGTAATTGCATTACTAGCGAGTGAGTAATGTATTTCGATTTCATGAAGCCCCAAAAAAGGTATCTGGTAAAGAAGATAATTAGATTTACCCTAATCTATTGATAAGATAACTAAATTATTTACTTTTTTCAAAATATCTGCAACACTGTGCATAAGTAGCTTCTTTTTATACATTTACATCTGGATGTATAAACTATTATACCTACAGTTGCCTTGCGCTAAGCCTTAACAATTATGAAAATAACAAATATATATATATATACATATATTTACAAGCATGTTGAGTAATTGGGAATAATCGTTATTCCATAGCATAGATTCCGTCTTGCGGTTCAGTACCAAATTCATATATTATTTTTCATTAGCTAGCATTATTTATTTAGTTATTCGACCCACATTATTACTAATAATTAGCACCTGCTATGCCTTTTTTGGAATTTAACGCTATTGATTTCCCTTATCAGTCCACTTCAGAAATAGTACTTTGGACCTGTGTGTCAGCATGATGTGCCAAAGATCTGTGTACGTTATAATCGTGACACTAGCACAGCGCTATTGCAAATATTTTATATATACTTTATTGGCCTAACGTATACTTGTAGACACATATGAATATCCGTCCGGTAAAGTTCAAAGTGGCAGTATGGAAATTAATGATTAATATTCATGAATTTATTTCCTTATCGACAGTCCTGAGAAATTTTCTTTGATAATTGTGTTTTCTTAAGAATTGAAGTGTGTTTATTTCACGAAACTAAGTTTAATACTATATGAAGTAGTTGCTGGTTGTTGAATTTTTTAATTAAGTAAATATCTATTCACCTATTTTTCAACTATGAAATGAATTTTACATTTGATAAATAAAGTCGGAGTTTTAGCACTTTTAGAATAAATAGTTCCTCAAATATTCAAACGTTTAAATATAAACATCATTCAACGATCCATCAGTATCTCTACAAAACTTTCTTCGAAATGTCTTTTGTACGCATAACACTTCCCCTGAATCTGAGCATACAGAATCACGTAATTAAGTCACAATTAACAAACTATAAGTTCACAATCCATAAGTTTACCAAGAAGCATAATTATGCGACAGTGGCTTCGGGTGTTGTGAAAAGTCCCTACGAGGATATAAATATACCAAACCAGAGTACCACCAAGTTCATCTGGTCCCAAAAAGAACATCGCTCAAGGTCGCCGGCAGTGGTACGAGTTTATTATACATAATAGTATTTTATAATTCTTCAAAACAATGATTAAACAATAATGCCATCACTATTGTTGGAGTACATTTGGTTGGGAGTTCGGCGTCGCCAAAGTTGTACGAATTTTCTCAATAGATCCAAATGTCTTCATGTAGTTGGTTTCTTTCACAATCACTCTAAATATTCATTCTACAAGGAATGGAACTATTCAGATACAGAAAGATAATTATATTGTACACGTATCCAAAACTAAAGAATCTTTACAGACAGTTTTACTCTTGCATAGTTACCAGAGCGTGCAAACATCCAGTTAGCATGGTCATAATAACTTATCGTGACTGAAAAGAAACAAACAACAGATAAGACGTACACGTTTCAAAGTCCACATTATTATAGAAAGTATTAACACTTCTATTACTCCTACTCACTTGAACTACTTCTTTACCGTTATCCATCTCTAATAATCAATAACATTGAATACACCAAAGATCATATGACGTGAACTGAACTTTACAAATACACTCCAAGATGTGCTAGACATACGCACGGGAAGTATCAACTGTACCCAATTCAAATGATCAATTGAACAGTGATAGGGCTATCAGAAGAACTTTTTCAGCAAATGGGAACATTCTCAGACTGATAAAATCATTTCCACGTACATGATTTGAACACGCCTATACATAGATAATTGCAAATGGCAGCAGTCCCGCGCTTCTTTCAAAGAATTCCTTTTCAATACACCAACAATGTCTTCCATGAAAGTATTCAAATTATAGAATTTAGAACTAATACTATCTTTTTTATTGACTGTTGTGTAGACGTGTGGGATTTCGGGGCGATCGTACACATATGGTGTGACAAAAGCGTTGATCAAACGTGGAGCTTCTGCATTTATAGGAAAATTAGGCTTAAAATCTGGTGATCGTATTGGTTTGGTTCTACCTAATATCCCAGAATACGTAATCGCCATTCATGCAGGAATGGAGGCTGGTTTAACGGTGACTTTCGCTAATCCGTTATACACAGCTGAAGAAATCGCACGACAATTTCAGAGCGTAGGAGTCAAATGTATCGTAACGATACCTCATTTCCTTGAGAATGTTTTACAGGTGGCACAGAAGCTGCCTAATTATACGCAGACCGTTAATATTGGCGGAGAGACTGACTTCAGTAAGAAGTATGTGCAATATAACAAAATGACAATACACTTGCATCTTGCATAGAACCAATTAAAATTATCGTCAAATTTTATTGTTTATTACAGTATTTTGAGCATGGAGAATTTTTTGGAGGAAGAAATTCAAGTTGAAATTCCAGAAGCAAAGGCAACAGATATAGCTGTACTGCCGTACAGCTCCGGGACAACTGGACTACCAAAAGGCGTAATGCTAAGTCATCAGAATCTTACGGCAAATATGATACAGTGCAATCACGAAGCTTTCAACGATATTAGATTAGAGGAAACACCACAACAGATTTTCACAGTTATACCATTTTTCCATATCTATGGTTTCAACGCTATCATGAACCTCATATTGTACAAAGGAGATCACATGATAACTATACCGCGATTTACTCCAGAGGACTACCTGAAGTGTCTAGTCAAATATAAACCAGAAGTATTGTTCCTTGTGCCATCGTTGCTATTATTCCTTACATCTCATCCCGAAGTCAAGGCTGAACATTTGTCAAGTGTTAAAAGAGTAATTTGTGGCGCTGCTCCTGTAACTAAGAATATGATAGACCAATTCAGAGAGAAATTGGGTCGGGACGACTGCATAGTCAATCAAGGTTGATACATCATCATTGTTTTTCCAGAAATGTGAAAACTCATTCATGCTGTGTACAAATATCAGATAAACCTTGATATCCCAATGTTTTAGGGTATGGAATGACGGAAGCTAGTCCGGTTATTATATCAACACCTATGGGTATAAACGAGAGCAAGTCTGGGAGCTGTGGTCGACTAATGCCATCAACTAGTGCCAGACTTGTAGACTCGATCAATGGTCAAGATATCACAGTTCCCTACAAGTCAGGAGAACTTCTGGTAAAAGGCCCACAACTTATGCAAGGATATCTCAACAATCCCCAAGCAACCGCTGATACTATAGATACAGATGGATGGCTGCACACGGGGGATGTGGCTTACTATGATGATGAAGAATATTTTTTTATTGTAGACAGATCGAAAGAACTCATCAAAGTCAAGGGGAATCAGGTAAGAAATACAATGCTTTTGAATTATCATTTCATTGAACCAATAGTCGCTCCGAACTTGAGTCAATATTATACTTGCAGTCTTAACGACTATCCTTAGAACAGAATCAAGATTCATGTTATCCAATAACGATATATTTCTATTGATTTTGGAGAATGGATTGAGAGACTAATAATATGTTTGGCCCCAAATTGTTATATCTCAAAACGATTACAGGTTTATTGATCTTGAGACCGATAATCATTGTAAGAGGATTAAATGACATAGCAGAATAATTTTCTCACAATAATCTTCATGTATTTTATAAAATAATGTACACGCTATCTTAAGTTATTCATGTGACATAACTATTCGTTTACGATTATATAAGTTAAGAAATGATTCATTTTCAGACATTTCATCTCGATAGCCTTGCGTCTATAGTTTAAAAAGTTATATTTTAAATACTAACTTACAAATATGCTAATGACCTTATACTCTCCGATATTCGACTTCACTTTTTATCAATTACCAATAGAGATGACAATATTTTTCGTTCGATATTGTTTATGAGGATCATGACGCATGGTATAAAAAATTTTGCTTCGATACCAGAGATTTTACAGTTGCCAAACACCTCAGAACCTTTAAACCAAAGTCATATTTTAAACTTCAATTAATAGATCCGCAGGATCTTGAGTGCTTGCTTTGTCAAAACTGATAGCGTTTTATTGAAAAAAAGTTCTTGCCTCATGAGTTTTTTTTTTTTTTTTTTTTTTTTTATACATAAAATCGAGATTGCAAGCTTAGTTTTTGGAGCTATTCAAGTTAATCGAGAATCTATGTTCTCGTGAAAAATGTGATCCTCTTAACGACTCTGCATAAATATTTTCTGGGCGTATTTAAAAAAATATCAACTATCCAGTATACATACTTATATAAATGAGTAAGAACAGACGGCAAAGAGATGCACCATTCTTTTTTTACGAAGCAGAATAATCTAACAGGTTCACAAACCGTACGAACTTATTAAGTTTAATCAGACACAATGTGATTCAAAAAACTCGCTGCTCTGCTTAGAATTACTGTACGTTGAAAGTGATGGCTTTTTTCAATGCATTTTAGTGATGATAGATTTCAATTGATAAATTCTTTAGCCATACATATAAAATACGTGTTTTTCGAGTGTGAAAATTTACGTTTCTACACTTAGCTTGATGACAAAAAAAAAACAACAAAAAATACAACATTCTGTTTTCTGGTAAATCAAATGGTGATATTTTCCTTCAACAAAATCATGGTAATCCTATAGAATAATACAAATGTTTCGGTCTAAGTTTCATTAACTTTTGTCCAAATCACTAACTTCTTCTTCCATCGGTTCGTCTTGTTGAAAAGTTTGGCTGCCTTCTGCAATGTCAATTTCCATCGATTCAGCTGTTACAACATCTTGAATTGGACCCGAACTACAGACCATTGGCGATGGATCATCAATTGGAAACGATTTGCTTGATTCTGGATTAACCTTTGAAACATCTTGCGCTTCGACCGTATCAATCGGAGCTCTTTCGCTTTCTTCCAATGCCAAAGCAGTATCCAAAGATTTATTTTTCTCTTCAACGGTAACATCGACAATTATTTGTTTACGGTCTGAATCGTGTCCAAGTTCTTCATCCTTAGGTTCTTCGACGATTGGTAACGGATCAGGAACGATGGACTTATTGATTTTGCTATCGTTATCATTGTTAACTTCTTCAATTTTGACAAAACTTTCCTGAGTCTTATCGTCTATCTTCTCACCACTTTCTTCTTCAGGACATTCTTTACTCTCTTTAATTACTTCATCGGTCTCTTTATCGGCATTGTTAGCGGGCAGAATTTCTTCCGCAATTTCTTGTCCAATTCCCTCAGTTGTTATCTTCAATCCCTCAGACTCCGTCTTGGCTACTTCACTCTTTTCGGTCATCGTTACACTCTGCGAAATCTTAACGGTTTTCTCAATCGTACAAGATATGACGGAGTCAGAACTAGCCGATACCAGCGTAGAACTTGCCGTGAATTTTTCGACCATTTCTAATTTGGCACAACTAACATCCTTGTTCTCAGTACTTATATCTAATAAAGCACTTTCAGTTCCATTTTTAGGCAGCTCAGCGACCTCGGAATTTGGCACAATGCATTCCTTAGCTTGCGCCTGATCGTCTCCCGCCGCATTCCTTTGAATACTCCCGCTGCTTTCTTCCATTATCGGAGTGCTTTGTGTGCTTGGTTCGGCGTCAACTATTTTATCGACGTTATCAGTCATCTGTATAGAGTCGGCAGTGATTCCAGTAGCGGGTACAGCTGGTTCCCCGTTCTCGAAAGGAGGTTTAACTTCTGCACTAACCTTAGCGGTTTCGGAGTTATCTTCAGTCTGCTTTTGATCAAGTTCGATCAATGGATCGACGTCGTTTCTCAGAGTCTCAGCTTCGACGACTGTTTTTTCATTCTGTTTGCTACTTTCGTCAGTGTAAAATTTCTGCGACTTAATACCGTGGGTTATGAAGTCGCTGGATTGGAATGTGGTTTGCAGTTTTCTAGTTGTTTCAAACGACTCGTTTTCGTTATTCTCCAAATCTAAGCTGGGCTGGGAGTTGGTATCTTCGTTCATAATCGCTTCGGGGACGTCCCCAGCGATGCTGGAAGGTTCAGTAACCATACTAGACAAATTCTGTATCCCAGATGTTGAGTTTAGGTCCTGGGGTTGAATTTGCGAGGTCAAATTAGCTATGCTCGCTATCTCTGACGTCGAAGGAGTAAACGTTGATGGAGGCAAGTCTTGGCTCTTAGAACTCATCTCGGTATCACATATATCTGTCTCAGCGCCGTAGGGAGTAAACGCTTCGACTGAAGTCGCCGCCGCTGAGTTACTCTTGACGATGGTGAGTTCGGTCGCTGGTATAATGTTCGTTGGCAAATTGTGGATGTTTACTATGGTCGAATGGGTTTCGACAGTTTGAACTGTTACCGTTGTGGCCAAGGTGCAGGCTCTCGTCCACAAGTCCATGTCGTAAGGTGATCTGCTTCCGTTGTCTTCGGAGGATCCATTCACCATGCCGTCGCCGTTTTCACTTCTTCTGGCGGTTGGCCCGGGCTCCCTAGTCGATACAACAAGGATATTTTTTTCTATCGCCCTCATGAATTTATCTACTCTGTTGTACTCCTTGCGAGGAGCGGTAAGGAGCTCGCAAATTCTTTGGACGGTGAATGGAGCGTTGGCGAATGACTCGAGGCGATCTAAAAGCGCGCTTTTCATAATGTCGTAGTTGAATTGTTCGACATTTGGACAAGGCGCGAGCTCCAGAGTCGGACAGCTTTCGTAAAAATCGGTCATTACTCGGAGAAGCTTTTCGCGGAACAATGCTTTGATGAGTGGCCACTGATAAACAGGATCCCCTGTTTTCGCTACCCAGGATAGATACTCTTCGAGTTCTTTCGGGATATCGGCAGGTCGTAATTTTTGAAATTCATCTAGCGCTTGCAGCACCTCCTCCGGGTTTTCCATGGCCCTTGAACGCCGGATTTCGGGCTTCGGATTATCGAAATTCAGTTATTCTTAATGCAAGGACTTCCAACGTGCCGACAAAATTCACGGGAAATATCACCAACAACGAAAAACGCAAACACCGGGGCCCCAAACACAGAATATTCAGGGCAGCCAACTCCCTAGCGTTAAATTATGCGGAAAAACATTCTAGCCACTTCGAGCTACGCAAACTTATGAGGCGAAATTTCAGCTTCTTTTTTTCAACTTGATTTCGTTCGTATCGGAAAAGCTTGTAAAGTATCAGAATTCTCCGTCTTTACTCATTCTTTATTCTCATTATTAAGCATTCGCCCATACAAAAAAATTGCAAAATTAAATGCAAGTCTTGCGTAGCCTTCGGCATTTGATTTCACAATCGACCCCAAGCGCATGCGTATGACGCACAACGTGACGTTGCAGAATGGCGACGTATTCAAAATTTTAATAAGTCTAGAATTCGATATCACGATGCGGTAAAATTGTTTTAAATGTTTTTCCTGCATTCATGATTTTACAAATATTCGGAAAAAGAATCACCATTCTCCTTTACTCACATTAAATACGTATATCGTTATTTAAAGCTGCAGATTATTCTATCAATTACATTATTCATCCTATCGAGCAACACCACAGACACGCGCAACAACTATTATACAATACTTGCGCATCTGTGAATTCTATATTGCTAAATAATCAAGTCAAGCTAGATTATTTAGCTCTGAAGAATAGACTGTTGCATTGCATCATTCATTGCTGTAGATGATTATTCCACTAGGACTGATTATGACTAATTATGAATCGTGGCCAGAATCTACGATGCGTATCAGGTTCATTATTCCTCCCGTTATGGGCAGAAGATAACTGTTCATGCCATAAGCGTAGATAATCGTTAAAATATGTCTTACAACAAGTTACATATTATTTTTTTAAACAGATCAAGGAGAATCAAATTATTTCCCTTCACATTATTCCAATTGATTATTGTACATACTCATACATAACTGGCTTTGTTTTATCTCTTACTTTAACAATTGCTATTCATTTTCAAATGGTAAGACATGGTGTATAAGATAGAGATATTGTATACATATTATCTTTGTCTCATTTCATAGAATGT
This sequence comes from Ametastegia equiseti, assembly GCA_963989295.1. NCBI lineage: Eukaryota > Metazoa > Arthropoda > Insecta > Hymenoptera > Tenthredinidae > Ametastegia > Ametastegia equiseti. Next base: position 12,117,268 of record OZ022393.1, read on the forward strand.
GTTCCTAAGTTATTATAGTTGATTTTGTATTTTAAGGTGTCGCCGACTGAGCTTGAGTCCATAATCCTAGAAATTCCTGGTGTGGTAGATGTGGCGGTAATCGGCATTCCCGACACATTAGCGGGCGAATTACCCAGAGCGTTTGTAGTCAAGAAGCCGAATTCAAACTTGACGGCGGAGTCTATTTCCGACTACCTCAAGCCAAAGGTATAAAAGGAAGGTTTTGAAAAAAATATATTCACAGATGATTAGAGTTTCATCCTTTTTTCTGTAAATTCATTCCGCTAGCCAAAGTGAATTTAAATACCTTTATCAGAAAAAGGAAACCCGAGTTGTACGGTCAAATTATGGGATTACTGATAAAATTGATCACTCGACTCGTTTTATATTCATTTTAATATTTTTCAGGTCGTTGCTTACAAGAGATTAGCAGGTGGTGTTATTTTCATAGACGCTATACCGCGCAATGTATCTGGCAAAATCATGCGTCAAGAATTGAGAGTTCTTGGTAAATGATTGGACTCTAGGATTGTTTGGGAAAATAACAGTGAATTCATACGTATACGTATCAAAGAATTATTATGTTGAGAATTAATGGCACATTAATGTACAATGAGGCATTGAAAAGCTGTTCAATATAATAATGCACACAATTCTCTAGACATAATTTTCTTCTAATGTAACATGACAAATAATACTATAGTAACACTATAACATTACACATACTCCAGTGATTCATCCCATTCTGATCCTTAATTCCTATTTTATATCATCCTTAATTCTTGTTCCTAGAGAACTTGAGGTTTACAACTAGGTAGAACCGGCTAGGACGATGCTGTGGGACATTTCCATGAAAACATATTCAAATAAAAATTTAAACTAATTTCGATATCAGTGTCATGATTATTGATTATCTTCAGTTGAATTATTTTCGTTTAGCTAAAATATGCCTGATTGAATAATAATTCGATGGATTGGCAAAGGGTACGTACATTTCAAAAAATCTTATCTCGGGTTATATTTGTACAAGTATCTTACTTCGTTTGTCAAAAGAAACATTCAGACTTATTGCTTTGCACCGAATGTAATTGAAAATCCGTGCTGTTGTTGTATTACGTTTTCCTTTCCCGCCAAACATACCAGTGCATTATGGTCTGACCAATCGGAAACCTAGCTTTGAAAACGGGGCATCCCCATCCCCTCACGTTTTATAATTATAATTTATAAATGCATCGCCGCATGTATTTCACCCCAATTCAATAACTTCGCATACAAATATATATAAATACGTAAGATTAATTTCCCGTTACGTTTCAGTCATATCCATAAATAACCGCGAAGGTTAGGCCATCTGCTTTATTATTCTCGCTCTTTAGTGCGCCTGTCGTAATTGATGCGTACGCATGTGCTATCAGTGCAGCCGAATTTTTTATTTCGCCGAAAATGTTTTGTTTTTGAATAATATTCAGGATTTATTTGAGCAGGAGAGTTTCCCGTAAATATTTCCAACGATGTATAAAAAATCTGTATATCTCCTACGGTCGGCCGGCACGTGCATCGCAGTTGTTGGGTACGATTCATGTAATTCTGACGTATAGGTTATGCGCACAATAACAAAACACAACATAACATAACTTAAGCTATGCCAAACGAAAGAGAAATGTACGTATTTTTTATGCAGGGGATGCTGGTTCTGTTATCAATTACGTCGAACCTCACAATTACTTAGCTCGATTGTTGATACCAACGTTTTAGACTTGGAGAGAACTCAGGCTCAATATATTTACATTGATGACCCTCGTCTTCAAGGTATGCGTATTATGTAATTGCAATAAATAAACAAATTGCGTCTCTTACTTTTACACACCTGTCTATTTCGGTAAATCAATATTTTTCGCTTTTGACCCATGACATGATACTATATTGAGTAATTTGTACGTTTTAGAATCAGCAATGTGAATTCTCTGCGATTACATTCGATAACTTCCCAAGTTCAATCTCCTCATCTGTTGAATCTAATTCTTGCTCCTTTCTTTATTGTCTCTTATTCAACAATCACTAATTTCACAGATGTGCTTTTGTACCAAAACAAAGAAGACCTGAATTCAACTATCGTTAAACGAAGGCCTAATCTCACCGAAGCTGTAATCACTTGGTGGAAATCATTCAATAGAATTTTAGCATACAGATTCCTCCACGTCGCTCAGAATGGCTCATGGATCGATCGCCAGAAGGCTGTTCACAGCCTGGGCTATTTGAAACATTTAAAAGGTACATAAAGCAGATATTTAACTTAATTCCATATAGGTAACAATCATATAGATGCCATGTGATAGTTTAATTTTTTCTACACTACGTGAGTTTAATTGGGTTAATAAATCATCTTCGTTATCAGACTGGGACTATTGGCAAATTGCACAGATGTTAGACGCAAGAACCGCCGTTGCACTAGCACGAATACCGAATGTGGATTTGAGATTTTTTCTAAAACCACCATTCTGGCGCACCCAACATGCTCCATATGTATGTATGCAAATCGTGTATGTATGGCTGATTTTTTTCTACTATTGCATAATCAGAATCATTTAGAAATCCGCTGAATATTTGCTGTCTAGGATTTTACCCCTGTAACTATCATCCTTGCATCACTATCTGTTGCCGTACACTTTTGGCTAGAGACTAGAACCCCTTAAGCAATAACATTGGACTATTTATTTAATTGAGAAGATCTGTGATTTCCTTAAAATTTCTCATTCTTTGCTTTTAGGATATAATTGAAAATCTCAGACAACTGTTAATCGAACTGGACAAAGTATGCGCCAGTTGTCATCGCTGTCTATCACAATTTCTTGAAAAGAATTTTCTGAACAAACATCGAGTGAGTATACGCTTGTCATTGTATTCAAACAGTTTCTACCTAGATTTACAATCCCATCGTATAATAATTCATAAGATATACACTAGGATCAGGACAGATACATGTTTTTGCCATCATTTGCTCCAATCCTTGATTAAATTCAATTATTGTAATATCTTATTCCTAAACAATTGAGTATTGGAAAGTTTTGCTCAATAAGTACTATATTTATTGGAGAATTTTACAGGAAGCACTTTTGTTCGATCATGACGTAGCATCTGGTCTACCGGCGACTCCTAAATTGGTATGGAATGAAATTTTGCTGGAATCGTGCGTTCAAGCCTTGTATCATCATTCTTCTCTTGATGAACACAGTAAAGGTGATAATACTTCAATAATTACAAATCCAAAAACCAATCTGTCCAGTCCCAGGGATAAAACCTGTTCGGAACCGATTTCAAAAAAATGCAGTTGCTCAATCAAGTATTTGTTCATCAATTTTTATTCAGATATCGCTGATGTTGGTGGCCTCAAACTGTTGATGGAAGTTCAAAAATACTACGGAAATGACTTTAACATATGCATTTTGCTTGCGAAAATACTCTCGAACCTTTCTCTCTACAGTCAATACTTGGACGATATTTATGCGTTGGGTAAATTCTTGTCATTTATTATTTACTGATCCATGTCTTTTTTTTTTTATAGAAAATTACCATAAACTTTATTGATTAAATGTTATTGACTAAATGTTTCCGCAGGATGGATTGGCGTATTAGCCAGATGGGCTCAACACAAAGATGTTAGATTATCTGCACCTGCAGGAAGAGCGTTGGCTAATCTTGACGCAGATGATAATGCCAGTGAGAAATATCCTAGGCGAATTTACCTCCTTCATCCATTGCACAAAACACGTTCAGCTACCAAATTAGATGTCGTTTTTATCCATGGACTCTTAGGTGGCGTATTTGTTACATGGAGACAACGAGATTTGAAGTCTTCGGCTCTGGATCGCACTGGTAGTTCACATTACGTAAAATCAAACTTAATATGAAATTTATTACTGTGAAGTATTACATTTGTTGTCTCACTAAAAAAGATATGTGCAAGATTCTTGCTACCGTTTGTAAATATTCATCATCTTTTTGTAGACTCCAAAGCCTTGATTTCTGGATTAGACTCGATGGTCACCATGAGCGGTGAACAGCCTCAAGAATTTCTGAAGGATTTAGCACACGATCTTGAAATTCGAGACTGGAAACGTATCGGACAAGATTTTGACGTTATACTAGACGATTGCCCAGAAAATATGAATGTTCAAGCGTGTGGCCCGTTCACATGTAGAGGGTAACTGAACCATAAATAACGAAACAAAATTCAATAATTTGAACAATCATATGATTAGCAACATGTGTACAAAGAAGACTATTTTTGAAAGAGCATAAAATTGATTGATACTTTCAGAGATGATATCTGTATGTCACAAGGAGACCAGGATCGAATTTATCGAACGCAATGTTGGCCTCGTGATTGGTTGCCAAATGATATACCCTCTCTCCGAGTCATAGGTGTGAATTACGATACTAATTTATCAATGTGGACTCCTTACTGCCCAATCGAAGGAATTAAGTGAGTACATATTTGAATAATTTAGAGGATAGCAAAGTTCCTTCCTCATATATTTAATCAGATAAGGAATACTTCATTCAAAAGTTTGGTATTCGACTCGATAACTAATAAGATGCATGCATTGATCTGAGTTATTTTCAACTTTTTTAATACATTATAAGTCTGCTAATCCAGGGCTACAATTAGCGAACGGAGCGATGAACTTATGACAAAACTGTTGATGGCGGGTGTTGGGAAAAGGCCTGTTATATGGGTTTGTCATTCCATGGGGGGATTGCTGGTTAAAAAAATGTTGGTACAAGGTACGCTCGGTATTTCGGTTTGAATTGATACGAAAATAATAATTATTTTGGCAAAATATTACTGTAAGGTTTCAGTGCAGCTGTTTGTACAATTATTTTGCTGTTACAGCATCGAAGAATAACGACAAGAATGGAATATGTAAAAATACACGTGGCATCGTATTCTACAGTACACCACACCGAGGTTCTCATGTTGCGGCTTTGAAACAGACAACTCAGATGTTTGTATGGCCATCAGTTGAGGTACAAGAACTTCGAGAAGGTAAAGATATAGATTTTACGGAGCTGAATAAACTGGAAATAATTAGATGAATGAAGTCGATGATTTAATAAATCTTTTGCCGCCTATATCATATCTTAAAATTGTAGATATTTATCCATTATTCACATTCAACAGGATCACCGCAGCTTTTGGAACTACAAAACGATTTTTTAGAAATGTTAGAAAAACATCCAATGGATATTATCAGCTTCAGTGAAACCAAGTCTACGCTCGTCACAGCATTGAAATTTCCTCTACAATTTGTTAATCCAACTTCATCCGGTAAATATATTGCATAGTTTCAACTATTTTACTTTAGTTATCAGCAGAATGATTAGAAATGTGATATAAGAATGATCAATGATTCTAAATATAATACTGTTCTGTTCTTCTTGCACAGATCCTGGGGTTGGAGAATTTTTTGCAATACCTCAAGATCATCTGTCCATATGCAAACCAGCCAACAGGTAAGATTGGTTTCATCATATGTCGAAGTTCATTAGCGAATCATTTTGCATATTGAGTCCAGTCCATGGAATTCTTATGGACGAACTTCTTTCTTCGTTTCATTTAAAAAATTCTAATTGAGGGAAAAGTTGCTACCTTATGGTTGTCGCCTGATTATTCATAATTCAATGAATGATTAATGAATATTTTTTGTATGTTACAGGCAATCATTCCTGTATCAGAAGCTAGTTAGCGTTATAAAACGTCACCTACATCCTCAGCAAACGATAAACAAGATGGAAAAGTCATTCACCGATAAAGTATAGATCCAGTAATTTTGTAATTGCCCCAAAGGATGTGAATTGCGAGAACTCTTACTCTGCAAATATTTATTTACTTTTAATTAACAAATACTCAGAGTGTGATATAAGGCTAATTAATCATGATTTGAACTGATCTACTGCAGCCGGACAATTCCTGTGACAATTATAAAACCAGATTTAGACAAAACGAAAAATGTAAATACATTTGTCAGGGTTACTGTTATATTATATATTATGGTATTTCATATTCTATAACTAATTGTCATTCAAGCTAAGAAAAGATGTATTTTTATAATTAGAAATAGTATATACCCAGTAGGTTAGCAACATGGTGAAAAAAAATAATAATGTAGAAAGAATAAGTATAATATCCCCGTTTACTCCAAAGCGTAACAAAGTGTGATAGAATCGAAGAACTGAAAGTAAACAGTACGAAAATGAGTTGTGATCTAATTTCTTTTGACTTGTATATTAAAGAACTGCATTGCATCTTCGAACGCAGAGCAATTTAAGTCTGTGACTTCAAAGTGGATATAATGTGATAATGTGATAATTGTTGATGGAAGTACATATTGGCAAGAGATGCAGACCTCGTATTTGCAGATAATCTTATCTGATTATGAAAAACAGTAAGGCTGGTGTGCTATATACATCTAACGGATACGCGCGGGTAGTTATACCAAATAGTGAGCACGGGATCTCAATTTGTCGATCATAAATCGGATAAATGAGCTTTGTGCATATCGCTCCGGAAAAACTTTTTGTCGCGACTGAATAATAAATGACAATATTTTCGAAAATTGCGCGCTGATTCCAAATCTGTGTATCATTTCTAGATTCGGAAGCGTCCTTCAATTATACCAATATGAAATGAAAATGAATGTAAGTCGGAAAAAAATAAAAAGTAAATCCACGATTTAAAATCGTAGGAATTTTTTATTTCAAATCGGCTTGCAGATTCTGAAAGGGTAGGTTCCGCAGATTCTGAAACTATGTATTATTCCTGTATTCGGACGACTTCGAAAAATTTCAGATATTTGAAAAAAAAACGACCGTGGTATTTACACCGTATCCCCCTTTGCTGTTTGTCTTTCAGCTAATATCTGTCCTAAAGTGTCTCTTGAATAGTTCAACGAGCGTGCGAAGCGCGCTCATAAAGATCCAACTCTAGTAATAATAAAAGATAGAATCATGAGAACGAGAATACCATTCATTTATTTTCACAATGAGATCTTGACGTCACAACCGAGCGGGCAGAACCACGTGGTTCCTGCTACCGTAGCGCCATCCGAAGCAACCAAGTGAGGGGCTTTGGGGCATGGGTTAGGGTTATGTTGTGTTAGGTTATTCCACGAGATTTTCGCCGCAAATATTATTATCGCCGAGGGTCACGGCGTAATAAAAAAGTAAGTGAATGAGAATGAAATTGCTCACTAGTAATGAACTATTCAATTAGTTCCGTTCATTTTACATGTACAGTCTTTCATTACTTACAATAACGTTTCAATTCAAAGTTATCACTAACCTCATATCTTACAACGATACTCTAAAGATATTCAAATTTACATTACGGATCACTCAATATTATCTGTTCTACTAAATTACCTTTGCTTATCCCTGTTTTATCTGTCACACTTACGAATATCAACTAATTGTAAGACAATTATTCATACTATAATTCAATTCCGTTTTCCTTGTGTCAAATCGGCCCAAGTTACTGATTGTTTATTAACTCCAATAATGTTTCAATCGAATATGGTAATTACAGATGTGGTCGAATCGTGTCCTAGCAAAAATCTGTGGTTATGGGACATTCGGTATAGTTGGTGTAGTTCTTTTTGTGCATGAAGAAATACAAGGCAGAATTCGTAAATCAGAATGTTACGTCGAGGCTTTCAAGCATCTTCATGAGAACACTGGAGCTGTCAAATATTTTGGTCAACCGATTAAAGCGGGCCACGTTAACAACATCTATGATACAGACGATCAAAGTGATTCCGTTCTTTGGTACCACGTGCCACTTAAAGGGCCTGATGGCAGAGGAGCTCTGTATTATAAAACCGTGAAAGAACAAAACTGGCTACTACAAAGAGTGGACGTCGAACTAGAAAAGTTACCTGGCAGAAAATTTGTAATAATGGAAAAAGACAAACCAAAGAACGAAGGGGAGAATGAAATAACCGAAGAAACGGAGAAGCAAACTACTGAAGATTTTTAGAACCTGTTACCTGTTTGTACAGTAAAATATTGCTAGGATATAATTTCAAAATAAAATTACAAAACCAAAATTGGATGTATTCATTTCTTTTATATATCCTTACCAACCTCATTCCTTCAATTTCTTATAACAAACTATGGAATTTAATTCGACTTATGCGTGAAGCCGGTATGAGGGTATATACAAATTTATATAAGATGTAGTAATAATTGCTTTATTAGGGGCAGAATATTCTCTTCATAATTATTTCCATAACAGTATTTGCATGAATGGTCATTAAGAAAAACAATACATGTACATTGTCATCTGAATTCTATATGTTAGAAGTAGTAATCATCAAAGATCTGCCAATTTTATGCACAAAATGAAAAATATTGAAGAATGGCATGATCAGAGATAACTGTCATGTGTGTCAAATTATCGACCACATTGAATTCTTCTTTTCCTACTACCAATACTTGACAATTGGAGGATGACCGTAAGTCAGGGGACCTCCCCAGTGAGTTCCCACCACCACTGGTCCATGTAGAAGAGGCGCTGGTCCAAACAAAGGTACTGGTACTACTGCAGGTGCAGGTGCAACAAGAAGGTGCCTTTTGTCACGAGCCTCATCAACTGGTGCACTTGTAGCGAATGCCACGTAGCAAAGAACAGCCAGAAGTGCGAGCTATTTAATATCAAATGACAGAATGGTTCAATTAGGCTTTTTTTAACTAAACAAAAATTCTTTTCGGCAGATAAAATCATTCTATTACGGATAGTCCGATTATTTGCACTCTTGCAAATTTAATAGATTATCTCGATTCGAAAATTTGAGTCAGGTTTGCCTTCTTTTAGATCTAAATTTGATATAAAACTGATTCACGACATTTTTAGAATACTGATACTGCACTTCTAAATCGATTCACAGATCTTTCGGTACATGTAACATAATTTTGAATTGTACATTATGCAATGCCAAATTTGATGAGGATGAAGTAATGAAAACCTTACCAAGAGCTTCATGTTGGCAGTTATACTTGTGTATGCAGCTTAGAAGTTTAGTTTGTACTATACTGTCCCTCGTCAGTTACTTCAGTTTATATAGGCTGGAGGAAGTCAAGGAATAATATAGTGATCGATATCTCTTCCTTGATGCATTCCAGATATTTCATTGTTCGATATCCATACATAGTTACTTGTGTATAATACTCGTCCTTAAGTGCATCTATTGAATATGCGCATAGGTATATCATTTGTCCTTAACTGTGATCATTACATAGATTATCGTTTTATAAGCGCACATGGAAAATAGCTTCTACTCTCCTCAGTAACGGGATTATGCCACATTAGATTAGCAATTGATCTGCAAAGGCACGAACTGGTATTAACGCTGCAAAACTGACAGCATTTTTCAAAAGTATTGTACACTTTGTAATCATTTTTCTTATAATTTATACATGCATATGAATTTGCTGTAACATCAAAATTTATCGAATGACTAGACTTTTTTTGGAGACTTAATGAACGTAGAAATTTTGTTAAACAAATTTAACTCTATCAATCTTATTGAATGTTTCATTACTCGTCAACTGAATACTATTGAAAACTGATATCGATTAGAGTAACACGATGGCCTTGCTCTGCAGTGAAAAATTAATCAGACGATGATCACCACACCCTTTGTTCATAGCATAATCTAATACTAGACAAGGATGTATCTAGGAAGAAATATCTAGTTGCATTTGCTATTTTTCTGCATACTTAATTTATCCTCACGTAGGCCATGAGTTGTATAAGACATTCACTTTAGATTTATGTGCCTATACTATTGTACACCAACTTTTAATCCTAGACAACAAGGAGTGTAATATAAATTGAATAAATTACACAAAGGAAACGGAGTAGGCAAATCATAACATTAAACTTCTGCAACTGAAATCTGATGTAAAACGTTCTGTGTTTCAGAGTTTGGGAATGTAATTCATATTGAAAGCTGTAAATCTGAATCACATTTTATTAGTCTGACCGCACTTCAATATAGTGGTGAATTTTATAATGATCACGAAATGAAATGTATCTGGCTGTATGTATACAGAAACAATATACTAAGACCTTGAAATGCGTTAATAAGAAAATACATTTTACTAAATATAAATAGATCATCAGAAATTCACTGGGTAAAAAAAAACAAAGATTTTGGGTGGATCGTGAAACGAGATCTGGCATGTGCTAATGTGATAACTTAAATAATCCGTTTTGGAACCAAAATGAGCAAATAATTTATTAGATTGATTTTTTTTTATTATACAATGTTACAAGGCTAGCATACGTTCCCTTTTCATTTTAGATTCATCCTTTTCTGTGATAGCTCATCTACGAAAAATGCATCACCGCTCTCTAATAAGGAAAGGTCCCGACTCGGGGTAATACAGAAGACTAACACGTTTATAGTTGCAGATAAGAGAGAAACCCAATCGGCATAACTAGATCGTGAATCAATTTTGATAATGTGTGAATAATAAATGGTCGTTCATTGTACACACAATAAGCATATTCTCATATATGATGTTCAAAGCTTTTTCAAAACGATAACTATATCAGCGACATGCAAATGTCCATCTCGTAACTTATAGTTGACATTATTAGCCCTAACAATCCTTGATAAGTAATTTTTGATCCAGATCTATCAAGTCAAGAGAGATAAGTTTTAGAATCTGGATTACATACTTTTGGAAATCAGAAAATATGTTTCAATGTGTATTACTGTATTTGGCACATGAGAGCTTTTTACATTTTTATATTTCCAAATAGACTACTGCACGATACAATATTGACTCTTTGATGTAAGAATGTATTTCAGGAACAGCAAATGAATAATTCGGAATCTAAACTATAAACAGTTACGTTGGTCTACCGTATTATCCCGTTGTACCAGAATTGGTTTCTGCGTTTTTTCTTCTACGAAGCTTACATAATGTCTAGTCGTCCATATTTTTATATCAAATACAGATAAAGTATGACACTCTACAGAAATTACACATCAATTTCAATGAATGAGTATCTCTAAACTGCACCCGCTTTATCAGATTATGATATTGTCACAATACTGCATGCATTACTATGAAAATTTCATCTGATCATTTGAGTAACTAAATATTGTGAGATAGGACAGGAACAGAATGGCTAATGAAATAATTGGGCGTTTTGAAAACGATCCATATTCAATTACAGGGTGAAATTCAACTCAGCCTTCATCTAAATCATGGTATGTTGTGTTATTTGTAAAAGTGTCATACATTATTTGGTATGATTTATTTTTTTATGTTTTTGTTATTTGTTTTTTTAAATATACATTATTCATCTCGTCAATTATAATAATATATTTTGTATTCTAATTATCTAAATATATATATATTTATATATATATTAAATTTATTCTAATTCTCGTGTAGAAATAACTCTTTTTATTGTATTTGTATATTTGTTGCGGCACTGCTATTTGGTTTGCTGTTTTTTTTTTATTTTGTTTGTTTTTAGTTTTTTTTTTTTTCTCAACAATGAAACAGAAACAAGTATTTAAAATTCAAATGCCCCTTCAACGTGAGTCATACCCTCAATAATTCGAGTAACTATAAAACTTATATTGTAAATCTTTGAGATTCAAACAGACCAGAGATCTCAAACACAAAATTCACTAGCCGAGACTAGCGTGATTAATAATTAATAATTTCATGCATTTAGATATATTCTATGGATAGACTAATACCATACGGGCGTAAGCGCAAAAAAAAAGATGTAGAGTCGGAAGAATTGGGAGAATATAACAAGCAATCCAATTATGTGTACACGTATGTAATATGCATTGCTTTTAACGAATCGAAAAATGGAATACATTCTGCAAAAAAATATATTTATGCCAATTATATTGACCTGAAAACTCAAAGTGTAACTCTTCGCTGCAAAGTTTCCTGAAGGATCAGTATGACGGATTTTATTAAATTAATGAGAGTGCTGATTTTGCTATTTACACGAAGCTCTCATTAGCTGCAAATTTGATTTATATTTTACACATTCATTGTCTAAGAATTGCTTCTTTGGTATTTGGTATTACGTATTACAATACAGAAGAACGAGAACGAAAAATAAAAGAATTAAAAAATAGTTAAATTTCGTAACTTTTATTGCATTCAAATTGAATCTTATTAGTCCAAATCGTTTCGTATAATTTTTTTTTTTTCATCTGGTGGACAGATAAAATTTTTTTTTTATTTGATAGGACGAAATTCTCTTATAAAGTTCAATGTTCCGATATGGCAAGTTGAAATCAATGATACGAGTTTAAATTAAATTTTATTCATTCAACTCGTCGTACCTTCTCCCTATGATGTGAACGTATTATACTACTCCGTGAAACCAAACTATGTACTGAATTAATTCTATTTCGTGAATGATAAAAAATGTATAGAATGGCCGGTAAATATACCTATTTTATCCTATCAACTTCTATTCAATCATTATTCGAATGTAGGAGGTCATACAATGTTCAAGCAGTGACAAACTACTGTAATCTCGCACCAAATATTTCTTTTTTTTCTTCCTATTCTTAAGATGAAAAACGAAAATTCATTTGGTTTATCAGATAAAATAAATTAGGATATAGGTCCATAGGTTACTGACATTGAACAATAATCCTAGTTGTTAGATTGTGCTTAGAAAATAAATAAATATACATGTATATGGAGAATAAATGTGATTTATAACATAAAATTGTTTGATAGAATGGCAATACACATGTTTCGGCTAGTTAAATTGTTGATTAGAAATTTTGATGTAATATTTAAACTAAAGTTTTTAACAGCGAACCATCAAGCGCCATACAATGGAATTTATTAAGTTATGTTTCACAAACTGTTTTTGTATTTTGATTAAAGCAAATGCAAGAGCCAGCATCATGGCTTTATTTTAATTACTAGGCTTAATAATAAATTATGGATACAGTTGGTTTTTAAATTCATCCCTATGTTAAATGAACAGAGGATATGCATTTTTGTGCAATGTTCCCATGTTAACCGTTCTAGGAATATTCTTTATCTCATTTAATCATTCGTCTCTTTCTCTCTCTCGCTCTCTCTCTTTCTCTCGCTCGTTCTCTCTCTGCACTCGGCGATCTTTGACATGGTTGCACGTCTCTTATTATCATTATTATTTTTTTCATTGATAAATTTTTATCAAAAATTACACTTTCCGATTTCCTTACACGATAAAAAGGAATATAAAATTAACTACTAACACGCTGTTTGTTATTAGGTGTTTTTAAATAATAATGTTAACATAAATTATAAATTAATAAAATATATTAAATCATGATCAAATGTTTTTGAAAATGAAAGAATGTTTTGGTATCATGGTCTTTCAAATATTTTTTTTTTAGTTTTTATTTTTTTGTTTTTTTATTTTTCTGTTCCATTTTTTTGTTTGTTTTATATTTTTTTTATTTTTTGGAAATAACTTACAACCTAAGTCCAATATATTAGATATTAAATAATCATCATCAATAATATATTAATTTTAAATAATATAATTTTTAACAAAACACCTACTGCTAACAACGTAAATGATTTATTGATGTTCATGATTTTCTATTTGGAAATAGTTGTTTTTCAGTTTCATTAATCATTCTATGTCCGAGCTTGGTTGATATTTCGAGTGCTGTACAATACGGAATCTCTAATTTAACTTGCAATATGCGTCAACCGAATGCCGAAGTAATATCTCGAAGCAATTATTGTTACAGGATTAGTGATTCACATTGTCTAGAATATATGAATTTTGAATATCCGATAAGGTCAAGTCGCAGTGATGAATTTTGTTTTGTTTAAATCATGGTATTTTTATACTTCCTCGACCCAGATGGGTAATATTGCCTCATAAGTCAGGTACCTTTACTTGGTACGTGATTCAACCTTATTAGAATTGTATACTTCTTTTTGGTTGTCAAGGGATCAAGATGTTTACAGTTAGATATTAACAAGAAGATTTATTATCATTTATCTTGTTTAAATGAACAAAAAAAAATAATAAATCAATAATCATCTTTGCCTAGCATTTATTATCATCTGGATCTAAAAGTATGGACACTGTGTAATCCAAGTAACATTGAGAAATATTTTAATATTTCTCGCATAGACTATCCGCTGATGCAGAATAATTTCAAGCCTTAGACAAATAAAAACATACATCTAGAGAATGGAAGTCTCTCTCGTAACGTGTTAGGACTAAACTATTAGATATCCTTAGCTTACCTGGATAGAGGCTTATACTATTTTCGCTAAATGGTCGTGTTTGCGTTTGATTCCCATCTGAAACTGCTCGAAGGTTTACAAAAATTCTTACTACCATACAATCAATAATCCTGGAATCATTCGCCTCTTTTAAAAAATATAATATTTTTAAACGTGTAAATACTATCTCGCAAAAAATATCATCAATATTCTCTCTATAAAATTATGAAATTCTCTAAAAAAAAAAAAATGTCTATTACAGTAATCGATACAGAGATCAGTATCAATGATGAAATAATAGACACGTAAGGTAGCAAAATTGCAAATATTATCAATCTGAAAATAATCGCGCAATCAGAGTGCCGCTTGAACAATATCGCATTTTCTTGATCTCACTAATTACAGATCAATTCAATATATCATTTCAACTTCACCCTTCCTCATTTTTCCTTTTCATTTTTATCAGATTTATAATTCATATGTACAAAATGGGAAAGCTGGATTTGAGTGGAGGATGTACCTATAAATTATCAAAACCAAAACGTTCCTTTTTATGTATAATTGGAAATGAAAAAAAAAAAAGAAAAAACTAATTGAATTTGCTTTTACCGGAATCCCAACTGAATGATTACGTCCAAAGATACGAACGAATGTAGAAAATAAACTGAAAAATAATCCACTTTTCTAAAGACAATCAGAATAGCCATATATCGATCTCCTGCACCCAGCAGGCCTGCGATTCGAAGTTGAGTATGCAAATATCACAATACATACACGATAAAACCTTATGATGTAATTATTTCATCAGTGCAGACTCTGGCCTTAAAACATGCCTATAACAATAAGTGATAAAGAGACCTGCGTGCAGTTTAACACGGTTCACAAATTTTTGTTTTTTGTTTTTTGTTTTTGTTTGTTTTCTTGTGCATTTCATTGGTTCCTATTCACATTGCCTCACAAAAACTCGAATCATCCAGGATTCTTCACCAATTTTTTTCCACGATAATCGTAAACCCGACGACAAAATAAAACAATATCTGCGGGCACTGGTATTGGTGGTAACCGGCCGACCCTTGGATATATCTGATCACCTGGTGGTACGATAAGCCCGGGGGATTCCAGGCCTTCTTCTATTCTCCTTAAGTCCTTGCGATATCTAATAACATTCAATATAATGTATCATTTTGTGATATTGAATTATCAAGAATTCGCCGTTTTGTTAATTTACATGACAAGAATAGTCTGGTTTCCGTTTACTCACCGACAATATTCGTTGAATGTTAAGACGTAGCATTTGTCCTCTATGCAAGCGACGCTGTTAGCATCTCTATGTCTCGATGCGAATACTTCATCCTCTGTGTCGTATTGCGTCCTCCCCTGTTCCGTATGTTCTGGTCGATAATACCACAGTAAGGAGAACATCATTTCACCTGTATAGAGAATATGTTTTGTAGCGCTATTTGTATTATTTGAATAATTTAGGTTTTGACCCTAGATCAAAATGAATTTCTTTGTTTTTAGAATGCAAAATAAAAAATGATATATTTTGTTATTACTTCGGTGGAGTAATTTATTTGATTTCCTTACCGTCGTGTGGATTTTCCCACAGCGCAGCAATCTTTGCCACAAATGGTAAGTCTGCTTTCCGTGGGCCACTCTTGAGTAGAACGCAATCTCTGGGTTTCAAAACGTCGCCGCTTACATGCCTCATACTTGCATAGCAGCGTCTAAACGCAGATTCTTCATTCTGAAACAATTTCGCACTTTTAACAGTCACTTATTCCTCAGATGGAAATCTTTTCCATGAAAAAACTTGCACTTCTACTATATTGAAATCAATTCAAGGAACAATTTTGAAGAAATCTTTTAGCAGGATAGACTCAAGTGAAGTTTCAGGATAGTTAGAGAATCTTCTATGACATTTCTAATGCATTGAAAAATTAATTTTGCCAATTTCAAATTTAATAATCTTTATTTAAAGAAGGTATGCTCACCGTTAAGTAAACCTTAGCTTCGTACGGTTCTCCTTCCCAACTCCATCCGTTGCTCCATTTGGGTTTCAAGCTCGGTCTTCTAATGAGTGCCAAATTTTCTTCAGCAGCTAATGTTTCCTCCGATTTAACGCATGCTTTTTTGTTTACCGACTTTTTTGTACTTTTGCGTCTGTTCTTGATAAGAGTTGGTTTTCTCATATCATTGCGATTCGAAATACCGTCTATAACTTCGCTTACTTTGGCTTTAGAAATAGTCTCGCTTTGCTTCCTACATGCTTCGGACATTAATTTAGTATCCTGTATCTTTGATTTGGCATCCTCGATCTTGGACTTTGCGTTCAGAATTTTATTTTTCATTTTAGCTTTTGACTGTAACTTGAGTTTCGATTCTTGAGGCCGAATCGTCGCTGTCTCGCACTGAGTCTTAGACTGACCATTTTTCAATTCGGATACTTGACTACCGCTGATTTTGCTAGGCACTGTTTTATGCAAATTAGTCTTTTTCGCGACTCTTTTTATACTTGATAATAGATTAGCGAGTTTCTTTTTCTCACTCAATTCGCTTGTTTTGAATTTCTGTTCGTTATTCTGTGTTATTTGTAAACTTTGTTCAATGACGCTGGTTATCGTTTCCATTATCGAAGTATCGCTGGCATTCTGTTTGGCGTTAGGAATATTGAGGTTTGTCGGTAGTTTAGAAGTCTTGGATTTTTTTATAGCAGGTTCACATAGGTTCAGCGATTCGGATTTCCGTTTTTTATTATTCTGTGTTTCTTTCTTTGTGTACTTCTTTTTTGGAACATTAACATCAGGAACATTTTCGATAAATTTAACGACCTCATCGCCCGTTAGTGATAACTTTGAGCTCTGGTCGCTATTAGCTAAATCTCGAGCCGAACCAACGGACAAAGTTCTTTTATTTATTTTACGTTTTTTCTTATTGTCCGACAGGCTGTCCAGCGACAACTTTCGTTTAGTTACTCTCTGGCATTTTGGTTGTTCTGCTATATCCGTTGATTTTTCATCAATTTCTTTTTCCTCAACAGTTTCCGTTACCGTTGACTCGTAGTCAGGTTTCTTCCAATTTTCATTATCGACTAAAACAACATCGTTTAATTCCTCTTTGACACCCTCACTTTCCAATTTATCGTCAATCAACAGAATTCCAGAATCTTTATCAATGTCTAAAATGGCCATTTGCCCTTTGACACATTGTTCGCACTCTAATATTTCGCATTTATACCCGGATTCGCATTTGACGTTGCAATTAGCTTCGCAAGGTATATTATCGGTTACATCGTCGCTACAAGATTCGCATTTGACGTTGTTATTCTCAAGTTTGAAATTTGGTAATTTGTTATTAGGGCATCGAACAGCTGACAATTTTTCGTTCGGTGAAAGAGTTTCAGTCTTTACTTCGCACGTCGACGTGCAGGCATGTTTCTGGCAGTTGCATTTCGACATCTTGTTATTATTCTGGCAACTTTTCTCATCCTATAAAGAGAAAGAAATCAAAACATTATTTGAACTTACATCGACAAATGCTACTTTTCTCATCAGATGATAAATTTCTAGAGCACCGACTCTTACCTTATTTCTACAGTCCGTATTTTGCGTGTGATTACGGCTGCCGTTAGAATTGTGTTGCGAAGAAGGAGGTGGTTGATTCACGGTGAGATTACGATGATTGTTAATTTGGACGCGATCTGTGTCCCAGGCAATGGCACCATGGCGGGGCGCCAGTCCGGCAAGACCCCTCGCAGGTGACGGGGGCCCTACCAAAGCACTGGGCGGCAATGACAGACCGGGCCCTGAGCCCACTGGCGCCCCCTTACCATTACCAATAAGGGGCCCAGTATCCACGTTTTTTGGACACGATTGCATCGGGCACGGACAGCCCTGGAAGGCTGCATCTGTAAGAAAGCAATTCATCATTAATCAACGTCAAATGAAGTTTGAAGAACTAAATACCAGATCAGAAAATGGAACAAAATTCAAGAATTATTAGCTAGAAAATGATGAAAATTACAAGAATTAATCACCTTAGATGAAAAAGACAAGAATTTCACTAGAAAATATTGTGTTTTAGTCCATCAGGCAACAAAACATAAAAATCTGGAAATTACAGGGAATTAGAGAATAAGCTCTGAACCGTGATATTCCCTCAGAAATGTCATTGTTCAATACGACAAACTAGTTTATGAAAATATCATCGATACTTACGATCTACAAAAGGTCTTCCCTGGGGATGCATGTATGCAGGATTCCCAGGAGGTGGAGGAGGCGGAGGTGGAGGTGGATACCCGCCGTAATATGGAGGCGGAGGATATTCAGCAGGAGGTGGTGGAGGTGGTTGATATTCAACGACTCCTGGACCACCCCCGCCACCTCCGCCACCAGGACCACCGCCGCCAGGTCCTGTTGACTCCTGGTACCCATAGTATTGACTGTAAGTAAATTTGATAAAAATATAGTTAAAGATTTGTAAAACACAAATTTGAATTTAAATACATAAAAAAAGAGCCGCGATGCTAATTCAACAGTTATTATGACATAGGTATGTATATAATATGTACGTCAACATTTGAGCAAGTGTAATTTATACTCGACTGAAAAGCTGTTCAAAAAAATAGAATAAAATAAACAAATGTAAAAAAAAAATTGTACGGTAAACAATAATTGTTATTCAATAGCATATTAAATTCTGCACAAAGAATTTTAATCAAATGATCAGGGGTGACCCGCTGCAATTAATAATATTCAATGACGCCAGAGGAAAGTATCTATTTAAGAAAAATTAATAAAATTTGGTGTAACTTTTTGAATTATCAACCCTTCAAGATGAAGCATAGAACTGACATACTACAATTTTTTACCTATGAATAGAATGACTCTACGTCTCGTGTAAAGTTTTGTGCTTTTCAACAGGGAATGGCTTTCCATTTTTCCAAATGTTCTCAATTTTCCCTCTTCATAAAACGCATTCGTTTTAGGGACCAAAGAATTCCATTCTGAATGAATGTGCCAATATGATGCAGTTATTCGATAAAAATGTAAAAATCTTTCATATTTAAATATTATCAAAGCTTCCTCTTAAAAAACTTATTAATTAAGATCACGAAAATGGAAAGAAAGTTGATAATGCCTTCTCTATCTGTTTGACCTGAAATCTCAAGGGTTGAGAAAAATAGATATGGTAAAGATCTTGGATCATTATTATCCGTAACATCCTAGGAATGGATGTCCCAAAGTTTTGAAAATGTTTGCTAGAGTTCCGAGGCAAACTGGTAGAATATGTAAAGGGTAAGTATATATAATGCTATACCATACGTCGAGTAGTGAAGTTAACGGAAAGCAAGCGGTTCAAGTGGACAAACAAGACGAAGAGACTCGAAGTGCTGCATAATATAATGTAAATTATGTTGGATTCGAGATAGCCCGTTCAGTGTCGACGAGAAAGAGAGAGATGAACAGAGAACGAAAGAGATGGGAAAAGGAAAAAAGAGAGTACGAAAGAGAGAGATAAAGTACCACGGCCACGATCTTATCCCCATACGTAAATCTTCTATAGAAATGAAAATAACTGAGAATCTATTGAAAGTGATATATACCTGCTGATCGCAAAGTGCTGAAATGTGCAAAAAAAATAAAAATAAACATACATGTTATACGTATGGATTTTCCCGCGATATTCCAAGCCCTGTATAATTTAAAGCTTTCTCATTTTCAACTCGCGCTCTCTTTCTCTCTTTCTCTATCTCTGTCTCTCTGGAGTAATTATCTTTTTAAATATCAGTTTGAGAATTGGGACAGCGTAATTAAGTGGCAAAGAAATTCCTTTGAAATATCCGAGCAGAAAATAAACAGAAACAGACTTAAAATATACACGTACAAACGAAGTGCAGTAACTGAACGTAAAATGTTTAATATGTAATGATAATGCTAAAAAGCATTATCAAAACAAAATCCTCGACCTCAATGAAGTTTTCGTCGATTTAAATACATTTACACATACGTAATTTTTGTAAAAAATTGCACGAAATAAATCTTCCTGAAAAGAAACGCCCGTATTCATATATAATAATTTACTTAGGAGCTGAAAACGAATTAGCATCCTAATTTAGCATATCGCTATTACCGAATTCATTGTACCCTGAAAGAACGGAGGGAAAAGGAATGAATTCGAATTTTTTAAGTAACTCACCGTCTGTAGGTCGGTGCGTACTTGTAGTAAGGCGGTGGATGAGAATGTGGATGAGAATACGTCGGTGGGTAACAGAGTTCTTGATATTGCGGTGGGGTACCGTAATACTGTGGGCAATATGTCCTGTAAAAGTTTCCACCGCCTGTAAATAGATTTCAAAATTATTAAACCAACCCATTATACTATAATTATGCAGTTATAGTCGAGTCATCTGCAACCGAATTCGGCCAAATTCACCATACATGAATTCAACATAGAATCGCAAGAAACAAATACATACTCCTAGCAATAACCGGCAGCAATTCGACAGACATTCAAATTTCGTATCATATTTTACAAAGTCAAAAGTATTCCGTCTAAGTTAGTCAAATTAATCGCATCCAACAACAAAACTATCGGACTTTGCTGGTTTTTAAACAAATTTCTGGTGCCATGTCTGGTTTTCAAATCAACTCTAATTGGGCTGGATTCGAATTGATTTCAGCGATGGACGTGGCCGGTTTCTGACAACAAAAAAAAACCATCACCCTGACGGTGTGTTGACGATTTGGACTGACTTTGAGCTGGTCTAATTGTACATATAACGATAAAATGTTGCTGATAGGACAAGATACCATAAATAACTCCATGTTTTTTTTTTTTTTTGTTTTTTTTTTTCTTCATTCGTTAGCTTGCGGAAGCAGACGCGACTCGGTTGATCCTCGTTCTTCGCATCACCTATCTTGAATATAGTTTTAATTAATTTTACATCATATATTTACCTGCACCACCGCTAGTCGTACCTCCAGAGGTAGTTGAAGTTGCTACGAGATCATCAGACCCTTCAGAATTCTGGGGCGGCGTTGGTGTCGGTTCAGGAGGAGGACCCTTAACCGGGGGTAACGTTGGGGGATGCTGTATCAGTGGTCCAGCCGGCTGATAATATCCTGTAACAAATAAAAACACCCATAAGTATACAACGGTTAAAAAATTCTGCAATTATTCGCCAGAAATCGCATCGACTGCAATAACAGTCCAAGTATATGATGTGGCAGAATATAGGATTCGTTCTAATTTTAAGAGCACATCCAGAGATATGAATGAGCTACTCATTGTCAGAGTTCTGGTCGGTTCTGTTACGACTATAACCTGCTGTCCTAAACAGTAGATCCAATTTTACAGCAATACTCATAATAGTTGTGCCGTGTATGCGTTGATGATTTTCTCAAGGATGCTTCAGAGATTACATGTGGGCAATTGGTGAATGAGTTACATGTATGAGTACAATTTTTTTTAAATTTTTTCCATCTTAATTCGGAGTGAAAGACTCGAGTAAAAAGATGATAAATAACAGCAAAAAAATGATAAAAACGTAGAAATGTATAATCGTGATTTTATTATAGCTATATACATTGAACGGTATCCTTTGTAGACAGAGTATTCATTTCCGGTGAGACTTTTACTTTTCGAAATGATCCCGAGCGTAGGTATGTGGTGGATATGAGATAAATGAACGTATGTGTGGAGGTGAGCACGGGTAGTGGGTGTTCAGTGCCAAAAAGCCTCGTATGTATACCTAAACGAAGTTCAGTCCCACAAAGAGATCGTTAATATTCAGTGGTAACATCGCGCGGCAGAGGTGATTGTCCCCGTTTTGATGTCGCCTCGCGGTGTCGTTGTAGATTTACGCTCAGAGTGAGAGACAGAGAGAAAGAAATAAAGAGATATATATGTATAGGAGGCCAGCCATACATATAGGTATATACATAGGTATGTGCTGAGCACTCTACAATAATACGCGAATACACACAGTTATTCATATCTATAGAAAGCCACGTTGCATATATCTCCACGGATTTGTCTCCCTTCGTTTATGAGGGGCAAACAGTTATTTTTGAATAGCGATTATAACCTCTGCATTAATCAAGGAACCTTTTCACGTTTCAAAGTGTTCATAGGGGGTAGTTTGTCGGAGAAGATTAGCTATCATAGACCTCTGTATCTCAGACCGTTAATGAGTTGGGATTGTTTTACTTAGCACGTACATTTTTCATTTCTGGCCACAATTGCAGATTCACAATCTGAGATAAATTCATGAAATTTTCAGGGAATGATCACCAAATCTGTCACTATGGCGCTCTAGAGAGGTTTTGTGATATCCCTATCAAAAATTGGAAGAGATTACTTTTGTTCTCAAGAATTACAGGGCTGCCATTTCCAGATTTTTCTGATTTTTCAGCTCAGAAAAAAAGGTGTAAGAATCAGGATATTGGAAAGCCGTTCCATAGTCTTTCGTTTCCGTTTCAAATCTTGGTAAAAATTTATTTCCGGATTATTGGTGTAGCTGGAAACGTGGTGGGAAAGAAAAATGTACAAACTATACAGAACTGGCATTTCTCAGTAACGGTTTGAGCTGCAGAGATCTACGATGCCTCATCTTCATCGTTAAACTACCCTTCATTACTACGATCAACTGTGGGGGAAAGAGTCCCCTTATTATTAGAAGAGTTACAGCCATGTGACTGATATGT
This sequence comes from Ametastegia equiseti, assembly GCA_963989295.1. NCBI lineage: Eukaryota > Metazoa > Arthropoda > Insecta > Hymenoptera > Tenthredinidae > Ametastegia > Ametastegia equiseti. The sequence goes on from OZ022393.1 coordinate 12,140,274, forward strand.
ACCTGCCTAACGAGATCTTCGGGCAACCGTTTTTTTTTTTTTTTCTCCCGAATACCGAATTTCACTCATTTGCAAACAACTCAGCAAAGAACATTTTCAATATTTTTCTTCCTGCAGTCAGAAGATCAGGGCGCATGATTCAAGATTGAATATGAGAGAATGAAATGAATCCTTAAAGAAGTTGAAGGGGCGGGATTGAAGTTCGGAATTTCAAACGTTCCGAACAGTCAAAATTCCGGATTTATTTCAGACGCGATTTTGAGTTTCTAGAAACGTTAGAATTCAGAATTTGCAGGTTCCGATAGGTTGAAATGCAGACAGCTTAAAGATCCGAAAGTTCAAAGCTCAGAAAGTCCAAGAATCCGAAAATTTCAGGGAAGCTAGTCGCAAAGCTGTCAAATAAACGACGTTGCATCTCGCGAATTCCGAGATTCGGAGTTTTGGCCTTTCGGATCTGAAGCTTTCGGCATATTGAACCTCCGGTGTTTGTCGATTCGGAGTTTTCCAATAATTGGCTACCTAGAATTTCGGGGAAATAATTTTTCTACAAACTGTGAGTTGGTAGTGTACAAGAATTCCCAATTTTCACCTTTCGCAGCTTTTGAAATTCGGAATTTCGGATAAACGATGTAGGTCGTAAATCCTCACGGCAATATCCATAGATGTATTTCTCAGCTGTACGCGGTTAAAATTGTTCATTAGAAATCAGGAACCCGAAATTGCCAAAAACCACAACCACAAGCCGATTTTCTCAAAAATTCCAGCTGTACTGATATACCTTCTGACAATGAATGACAGAAGATATGCAAAAAGTAAGCTCCCATTGATTCTTGTACCTTAACAATACAATGGAAGCGTTCCTTTGATAAATGAGGCCGATTCATGGCCACATCGGTAGGTATTCTTTTTCCGGGGTTATTAGACGCGGGTTGTTTAAGCGACCGGAAAGTGGACGAAGGAAGAGTCAAGGAACCCGGTTGTCCGTTGAGTAGCGTTACGAAGTAAGCATGAAGTTGAGTAGGTATCCGTGCAGATATTGCCGGTTAGTCTAGAGTGTTAGTTCCTGTTTTCGGTCTGTGACCCGGTCAGGTCCCGCTCGGCAATGCTTGGACGGAATGACGTCACACGGTGCGCGGGCCGAGGTGAACGCACCGTTTTTGTGCGGCTTGTTTACGCTTCTTAAACCCGCACGGCGCGAACTACGCGCTGACGAATAGCCCCGACGCATATACATATACGACGTAACATCTAGTAACGTTGGTAATTCTCTTTTCCGACTCGAACCACGTATTATCGTATTCTTACAATGACGTGTCATTTTCCGGTCACGTGCTGATAGGCCCGCACTTTACCCCCCACATCCATCATCGATCCAAGTCTCGTTTAAGCTCGAGCTTTTCTTCATCAGATTTATCCTAACAGGTCTTTGAGTTACTTCCAATTACCATACGTGCATTATATTATTCACTTTTATATGTCCAGACAAGGAGATTAGAAAACTCGACTGATTCATTTCTGCACTTCTGCGAGTCGCTTATAGACAATCTGATTTTCTATAGTTGGCTTCTTCTTCTTATTCTTATTCCTAATATGGTTGACACTTCCAGTAGGTACTTTCGTATGGAATATGTGCTAGCTTGTACTTGGCGGATGGTTCGAATCAGCAGTTTTCAAACGATTTTTCGAGTCGATTGGGACACGAATCAGGATCTGGATGCAATAGGAACATTTTTGAAAACGTATGAAATGAGAAAAAAAGCACTTTGTTACAAATCTGCTGATACGGGGTACAGGGGACTTCCCATTTTGTGCGTTTTCAATGCATTATGCATGTTCTTATTGCATCGGAATCATAGCTGATAGCAGATATAGACATCGAGCTGTAAATTGATGTCGTTGCCATCAATCTTGTCTAATTTTGAATTCTAGGTATGCTGATGAGGTGTATGGTTTTCCAACGTTTTGATTATGGCTCCGCGTTTCGTATGGTGTATACTTTTTAGTAATTTTACACAGTGAAAGGATACTTTTTAGGAACGTTGTGCTGATAAATCTTGCTTTTTTCTGAATGGTGATGAAAAGTTCAGTTGAATGAAAGATCCAAGATACCCATTTTTCATTTGAGAGTATCATATATAAGTTTTCCCGAGTTTTACGGATCTCAAAATACGACACATCGGAACATGCAAATATTCTCACAGAATTTACCCTTTCACAACGTAACTGATTTCTGACATTTGGAAATATTCAAGACCTCCAGATTTTCGGATCATTGAAATTTTTTGAACACAACAATATTCCTAAAGAATTGAGGTTTCTTTATCAGAAAATTGACGATCTGGGAAATAGGTACAAAATTTATCTCATGCAAAAATCACACCGCGAACGTACGAAATTCAGCAAAAAATATTGCATTCATAAAAATTTAGATACTCTCAACATTGCGAATTTTTTAAACAAGCCTTTAGGCTTTTAAAGTGTTGATATTTCGCGCATGAAAATCTGCAGAAAATAATGATTTTTGAAGTAAACTCTGTAACTAGCACGGGGCTCGCATCGATATAATCAGGATTAGCACAGCGGAGTTCCCACGACATCATATCTAGAGGATTGAGAAACACAGGTTCTAGACCGTGAGTCACGAAAACTGCCAAAAACCATGAAGAGCAAATAATTTGAAATTGCAAATTTGAGCCGAACACGAACTAACCGATTGAGCTATGAATTTGCAGATTCTCAGAACCGCCGATTACACGGTTGGTCGTTCCGAAGAGTAGGTAAAAAACATTTACGCAGCCTTGAAGGAAGATCAATTCTCCAGGGGAAACAATCCAGAACTCTCGAGTTGAACGTCGGTCAAAAGGCACCTGGTCTTTTGCCGTTATTTACGCGGCTTTAGACGGCCGACCTTCGCCGGTGCCTTTAGCTGTTGTCCGTTCTTGGCCACGTTGAATTCTATCAAACACTATGACTATCTATACATATATCTCTCGCCAGCAAACTACGTGCAAAATTACACCTTGAACTGCCCCTTTCGCCAAACTACGACCGTTGGATAGAATTTCATGGTTTTAGACGCTTTTTGCAATCTAAAAGATTCCCTGACTTTTTCACGTAGGTAGTTCAGCAAAAAAGAAAATTCCCTCGCAGTTTTCCTTTGATTCTTTCGAACAACAATATGCTCATGATAAGTTCATTTACAGCATCGAACATCGCAGATATCGACACCGGCCGATTGTCTAGTGATTTGGCAACAATCGTCCAAAGGAAGGGGCACGCTTTTTAGATTATTGCAGATCGAATTCAGATGAGAACTCGCTATTTTATTCTGAAGACATGAAATGGACATTCGTTCATTCTAACAAACTTCCCAAATTTTCCCAGGCCTTCCGGAATTTCCAGATGCGTATAGCAGCTATATACGTAGCCTTGGGAGGTCGTCAATTCCTTCAACATTTCAAAAAACCCATTCGGTAAATCCAAAAGATTGTTCATACGTAATTGAACAAATTCCAAGATGCAGAAGGGAATGGAATTGTATCATTGATTAAAATTTTCACAACGCAGATAGACACCATGTATCATGTAGATGCAACGCTGTTGCCCTTGCTCAATACCAGATGACATTAGAAACTGAAGAAAAATTCGCGTGAAAAGAGAATTGCAAATATAATCTATAGGTCGTTCGGTTGAATTTGCTTCAAGAGAAGAATTCTTAGCGTTATGTGAAATTCTTCAAACGAATGATATCATTCCGGGTTCTTTGTACTTGACGCGAGGGGGCGGGCATAGGTTTAAACGAAGATAACTGGATAGCTGTCGAGCGAAGAAGTCGTGTTTCGGTTACACCTGAAGCCAATCGATGTTCTAAAATACCTGAAATCAGATTTCGTGAAAGAATTCGATCGACGTAAATGACGATGGGAAAATAATAAGTAATTCGTAGTGATTCTGATCGGAAAAACGCTATATTTCCACGGCTGGCTAACATTTGCGTCCCTCCTTGACCTTCCTGCCCGCGCGGCCCGGGAATAGAAAACGTATTAATAGCCGTGGCGTTGAAAAGTTACTTTTGCAGCACGCGCGGTATCATCGAATTTTCTAACTCTTGATCCAGGATTTGGAAATAATCTGTAAAGAAATCCTTGCTTTTATAAAATCTGGTATAGGTATATATATAGGGCAGGCATTACGGTTGACGAGACCGCGGCAACCAGCCCGAGACACGTTTCATAAAATCCGAGGACTAGCGTGTAGTACCAAGACGTTTCACGCTCGGCTGACGCACACGCGATAGCAGCAGAGAGCCGGGTACTGTCATCGTCGTCGTCGTTCTTCAAGTAAAGAAGGAATTCCACTGTAATTTTAAACTACGTCACACGCTGTTCAAGATTACCAAAAAGCCATGAGCTCGTCGCAGGGCGTTAAAACGTCTTGTTACGAAAGGCGATCAGTGGTCGCGGTAATACTTTCGTTACTCAACATATACATAAATAAAAACGACAAAATCGTCACGAGTCTACATTGCCCACTCGTCGACGTCGACGTCGGTATACCTCGTCAGTTTGAGCCACAAGACGCCTGGCTTATCGGCACTGAGTTGTTTACGCGAAAGCGTCACGTATTCAAATCCCACAAACGAATTCACGTCCGCATATATGTATATATAGATGTAAGAACACCACACACGTTTCTTAGATTCTTTCCGAGTTATAGCCGCGCTGTGCAGGAAGAAGCGTTTGCGCAGTTAATAGTCTACGATGCGATATAAGAACCGTATCTAGAAAAATTACTATACCAGTGGTGGATTACTAGAAAATCAACCGAAACAATTCAGATGAAAAGAATAGAGAATGAGTTGCCAATGCTATCGTAAGATCGTTATAAGCGACGAAAATTCGATTTTGGTACCACAAGGTCGTGAATTTTTTTTCATTTTTTTTCTCTCTTCGAATTCGCCTTGGAATTCACAAGTACGTGTGGATCAAATGCAAAAGTGTCGAAACATACGACCTTCTGGTTTTAATTCTCCTGAATATTTTCTCAAATTTAAGTCAAACGGTCGCACCTGCAAAACTCCCATCACTTCCAATTACTTTTTCTGCATTTTTTCCTACGATCGAAGTTGTACAAAGGGTCAGAAATTAGATGCACAAAAATATCCGAATCTTTGGATTCAAAAGGGTTTGCAAGTATCTCCGAATTTCGAAGCGACTTCTATAGCGGAAAAGAAAAATCCATAAATTAAAAATTATACTTTTTTCTAGTTTCTGAAAGCCCACAAAATTGCATAACGTCGCTAACTCGCTTACGACATTGGCGAGGCAATATGCGGCGGACGGGGTGAAAAATGAAAACCATCAAATTCCATGTAGATTCGATTGTTCCGTTGCAGATTTGTAGAGAATTGGTTGAAATGTAGGTCGCGATCTACGGAAAGATATACACACAAGTCCTCCCCGTTATTATCCCGACATATATATAGTTATAGGTATGAGATATAGGTATGGGTATAGTTGGGCATATATACGATCTACCTGAACGTTTAGTTAAGTTATGTATAACGTGGCGTATAGGGACAAAGTCAACGGGGCAGCAAGTAGCAAGAATAATATTGCGACCTGGTTTTCGCCATTGGCGTCACCTCCCAGCCGACTAACCTTAATAGCCAATGCTCGTTGGTGCCCAATAATCCACGCCTACACGTTGTTCCCGCAGCAGCTTTCCGCGAGTCTCTTCGCGAGCCTTCTCTCTTATATTCTCCCTCGCTTTATAACGAGGGGCGAATATAGGTATAGTTTACTACAGCTTAAAATTGCGCACGCCGCTAAATCCCGAAGGTCAGAGGTTACTCGATGTCTCTTTTATTTTTCCCTTTTTTTTTCCTCCCTTTTCTTTCTTCCTATTTTTCAATCACGTCCGAATCTCTCGACATATTGGAGTCGAGAGTATTCATCATCCGCGCGTAAGAGTCGATATGTATCACTTTTCTATCATTTCAAATTTCCAATAAATACAAAAATTCCAAAGTCGTGGTCGAAAATTATTTCATTCCTCCCCCAAAGTTGATTTCGCATCTTTTCAGGCACACGGCTGTTGCTCCGATTTGACTCCTCTATGAGATGAAGATTGTTTTAAATACATACGAGTAATCACAGATTGAGTACCGAAAATTGGGAAACTCTGTTTTTGGGCCAAGTTATATTTACAAGTTTTGTAATTACAAGTTGATACGAAATGTTTAAATTTTGGAAAATTGACCATATATCTTTCACAATAATTGTCTCAATTCAATTTTCCAATCTCAATTTATGACGAGACGTGTTCCAAACAATTTCGATCCATGATAAGTCGAATCACATCGAAGGTGTGCCTGAATTTGAGCAGCAAAGTGTTTTGGAATGAAACGATGATAACGTAGTGGAATGAGCTTTGGCGAAGAAATAAACTGATTTTGATTGAGTATCATTTCTATCGGAGATTTGGGACGAGATTTACTTTACTTCCTCTAAATTCTTAACAATCTTCATTAACACACCGTTTAGTGAACGTATACATGTAATGTGATCATAAATATATACGTGCGATCATCATATACTTGTATAACAATTTTATTGAACCCAATTTCCTCATTCCGATTTGCATAATACGAAGTCGAGTCCTCTCACTCATGCACGAATGATCAAATAACTTGACGGAAAATGTGGCGAAGGTTTGATCCAAAAGCCCACCTACACATACATCCACCAAATCAAGTTCGGCATATTTTTCAATCTCCTCAATGGTTCGAAAAAATGAATCAATAAATAATGTAGTTTTGTAAGCTATGCATTTAAAAACATTTGTACGCGATTTCAACGTATTTAAAAGATAATTGGAGCTTTTTTTTCATTGGAGTCTATCCATTGATACAGAAAACATGTGGGCCAAACCTCAGTCGTATAGGTTGAGATTTTTTTTCTAAATCTAGCAGATCTACGTAATTCCCACCGTCAAAATTGGGTTTATTTTTCTGATAATTGTTCGAATGAATTCTGAGACTGTTTTATAGATGTATATATGAAATGCTCAACTATACAGAGATGAATTATACAAAGATCAAAATTATGCGCAAAAAATGTACAGTATTTGAATGAAACCAAATTGAAGTTTTCTCCCTCAGGGATTGTCCGCCTATCAAGCATAAGAGAAGGAGGACTAGGCTTTTGAAAAGCATAATTACATTGTCATAATTGCATGCATAAAGCAAACCTATACATATAGGTATACATAGTACGACATACATAAACTTGTGTAATTGCTCTAGTTGTTTGATGACCTCGCGGTTGAGAAACTTGCTGCAGTATAGGTCTCTCTTTATACATATATACCTACATGATATTACGTTCCATATCAGAGATGCAGGGAACCCTGAATCGTTATCCAATTCTTAACTGATTCCCGTCTGAACAATTGGAAATTCACCTACAACCCCAAAACCAAATCTCAACAGCATATGAAAATGTCAGAATAACCGTATTGGAAGAAAAACTGCGTCTTAAATTCAAATCTTCCTCCGATGCGTATATTAGCGCGCAAAAACGCGCGGAACGTAGTGGCGATATATCAAATGCGCACATGAACATCCACACACGTTATGCCGATGTGTGTTACTTCGTATACAATATACATATACCTACACCTAGACTGTAAGGTGGCCCGCGTACTTCCAGCAGGGTTTGCCACTTTCCCCGGAGTGAAATGCCAACGGGTTAAGGCGTACGTGAGAGGACGCATTACCGCCACCAACGGTGTGCGTATACAACGCGCAAACGAACGATACACGGACATCGAACACTGTTAGACGTTTTACAAGAGACCTCGGAGCAAGTTGGTGCACCAGCACCAGCACCAGCACCAGCACCAGCACCAGCACCAGCACCAGCACCAGCACCAGCACCAGCACCAGCATCATCAGCAACGAGTAGGCAGAATCAGAGATAGGTAGATGTAACATGTACGTGTAGAAACATCGGTTACGTGCGGACCATAGTACCCGCCTCTCTGTGTACCCGATTGCCCAATTGAGCGGAGGCCAACTCGGACCAGAAACCCGGTAGATTTTTGGCGAGGTGAAATTGATTCTCGCACGTTTGCGAGATCGACGTGCACAAGAAGGTCGTACGGTCGTTCGGTTAGACGGTCGGCCTGGATAACTTTGCTTTATACTTCTCACTGCACTCATTTTTTCATCGCTAACATAACGTTTTATCCTTATTTTTATTCAGGGAACCAGGACAGCTTGAATTTGTGAGATATGCTCAACTTTGTTCCAAAGAACCGTATACATTTCAGAGTTTTTACTAGATTCATAATCGATGCTGTTTTTCCGAGATTAATAAATTATGGCAGCCCCGGAGTAAAAAAGACTGGGTCCTGTCGTGAGGATTTGGTCCCACCGTTGGTCTGCTTGAACTTATCCAAGATTAAGTTCCTTCGGAGGATATGTTCTCGTTTTTTGACAGAGAGAATTTGAGAGCAACAATTTACTGTAGAAATTATATGACCGATTCATGAGAATTTGTGATTTACTTAGGACGATTAATGTTAATCGATCGGAAAATAATCCCCAAAAATGATCCCCAAACTATTCAAAAGAAGACATACCTACCCAAATCAAATTGAGATTTACGGCAATCGGGTATCATTAGTAGATTGGCTCTGATTTGTTCCTTCATAACACAAGAATGATTCGGAAATCCCAAAAGCCGTAATATGCGAGGGAGAAGTTTCCCCTTGCGTATAATAAATTTGGATAGCAACTCAATCAATCGCTATAACAATAATAACGGTATTTGCAAAAACTAAAGTCCGCAGATGATCGTTTCGGGTCAATCTCTGAAGAGCGTGGCTAACATCATCGCGTAGATCGGTGGCGTGATCGCTAGATCTTATATGAACGGGTGAAAATGCGATTATACAACGTAAATTACGAGGCTAGATTCTGGACGATACCGGATAACGAAACTTATCGAAAAGTGTGTTTTACGGGTAAAAACACACGTACAAGAGAGAAGAAGAAAATACGCTGGCGAACATTGGTTACTTTGTCTGCGCTCATTATGTAGATTAGGATTATCTGTAAGCGATAAGAGTTATCGGCAGCTGTGTGGCAGAAGTTATAACGAGTCGCTGAAATTTTCAACGATACACGTTACTATTAGGTGCTGCAAAAGAGAGGCAGCTATCTTCACTTCGAAATCGAAGTTGACGGAAAAAAAAACTTGGCTCCAATTCATCCGAATCCTGCATAACATATTCACATTTTTCCCAGCAATCAATTGAAACCTTTTCAACTGATTGACGATTCGAATTCGACATTAACAATAAAACAAGGAGCTTTTGCAATTTCTTGACAGAGACTCCAAGTCGAGGACCATAATTAATTAGAAAAAGTGTGAAACTGCCGACTAGGCGATGAACTTTTCTTGAAATCAAATTATGAAGGGAATGATGTGGGGTTCAGTTTTGATTTTGTGCAAGAAATGAGAAAAACGCACGAATTAAGTGAAAGAACGAAGTACCTTGGGTTTTTCCCGAAGAAGTTGGATGTGAGTAAAGGATATAGGAATCGCGTACACAATATTTGAATCGTTTGAAAATTGGAAGCGGGTCGTATAAGTATATGTGGGAGAGACCAGGTTTGATTGTGAGCCAAGGCTGCAGGCGTCTAACAAACTGCCAAAATATCATTCGTTCTCATATCGGAGAGCCGCTCGCGGCCTTCTGTCGATCTAATAACTAATGACTCTTTATTCAAGATCGATGAAGCGTGTCGAAGGGGAAATATACTACTTGTGCGATTCTGGCTGCTCATATTGTTGCCCGGTGTATAACGCCGGTATTCAATCGTTGCAAAGTCATCGTCGAATCCTGTATACCTATACTCAAACTCTCGCAAGACGCGGAGGCGACGCCATTCGTGAGATACTTGCTTTGATTTTATCAACGCGATCGAGTAAGGCGACCGCCGAATGATCGCGAGCTATTTTACAAGCGACGTTTATTCAATGATTGTATAATTTTTCGACTACGTGTCATTCTTAGGGTCGATAGCGTAAATTTGTTGATTTCTCAAAAATCGACCGATCGAAAAAAAAATGAACTTTCGTTAACATATAATCACTCGCACAATCATTTCCTAGCATTTTTCAACACGTGTGTATGCGAGGACGCCGAGAATTTTGAATCATGAATTCCGGGAGAAGAATTTGACCGATTGGCATAAAATTTTTGGAGAAAATCAAGTGTTCGGTAAAAATGATCGGCAAAAAGTTTGAAGATTCTACAACTTCCGGTTGCAAAATTACGAGTATTTGATAACGTTTGAATAAGATTTGTTCGTACGACTCTAATTTTCTCATACCTTTGCTTCAATTCGCTAGTTTCTAGTTAGACTCGGCTTTCATAGGCTATGTATGCTAGAAAATTAAATTAATATCACAGCGGTTAAATCACCTGCCTTATGATCTGCCCTACACGTGTTGGTATATGTATACCTAATACCTATACCACGTCTATTCACAGGAATGCTAATTTGCGGTCGGACTTTCGCGCTGATTTCTTTATTTATAGACGCGACGACAAATCTCGCCAGGCTAGGTTTCTTCTTTTGTACATAAGTGTAGGTATACATATGTAGTTTCGTCTCGTTGTCAGACTGTCAATTGACTGGTACAGTGTCACCGATGTTTCTTCTACAGATGTAGATAACAAGATTCTTAGTAGGCTGCAAAGGCGGCTTACTACATTCCAAGACTTTGCAAATTTCTCATAGCTTCTACTCACTTAAATTGACATTTCTTCTATTTCTATTCCAAATGATATAAATCAGCATCAATCTAACGATAACGGATTCAAAATTTCACTTACACGTATTTAACAATAATGTTCTCATTTTTGTATACTTCCTGGTAATGCGCATTGTAGGTAAATCCTCATCCCCGATTCCGAGTCAATTAGAGAAACCGGAAATTCTGGTACGAGCAGAATGGCGAATGTTTGTTGAATGAAATTCAAGTATTTTTTGTGAGGCAATTACGAAACGTTGTTCCGAGAGAGTGTACGTTGTTCTAGGTAAAGTTTATCACTCGGTGAAAATGATGTAACGAAATCTGAGCTGCTTGTACAACGAAACAAAATTTCAAAGTGAATTTCGATGAAATCGATCCCAGCAGATATCGAGCTATGTCGCAATGAAATTTCAAAACGTAAGCCGTCTCCTACTGATTTTTTTAAACCTTGCCAAATTAGCCAAGAAGCTCAAAAAGTCGAAAATACTGGTAAGAAAAAATTGATTGGAGAATTGTCGTCAAATTCAATAGCTGGACTCAAAATTATCCAGAGCATCCTACCCGTGTAGCAAATGACTAAAAAATTGTTTAACTCGTTCGAAAGTTATTCCAGGTAGAGAACAACACGGGTGGAAAAGCATAACGCGAACAGCTCATGGGCTTATAACCGTTTCGCGTGTATTCGTGACACAAAAATTATGCGGAATTGCAAATAATGGACAAAGCGTTTGCAAGCTGCCTGCAGACCAACACGCGCGGATCCATCAGGCTAATTGATCAGGAAGCGTTTAGTTCTTATCAGTAGACAGGTTTCACTGGCTAAAGAATTGCACAATTTTTACCACCCGTTCATTTCACATTTTGATGCAACCGCATAATTATAACAAGGTGTGACAGCAGTCTTCGTCATCTATTGTTCGCGAACAAAATGAAGCACAATTTTCACATAATTCTCAAAGATTCTCATCAGAATTGGCTTATTGGTAATAATAAAGTAGCCTTGCTACTGGGCTGTACCAACCGTCAACCGTCAAGCAAAAGTGTAATTACATCCACGTATACGAACAGGAAATGGACATCAGAGTGTATACCGCGTCATCCCGTCAACCGATAAAGCTATGCCTATCTATACGAACGCAATTTCCCAGTCCGATATATCTGCCCATATGATGTACGTACATATATATACAAGAAATTGTAATGCAATTGGAATGTGATATCGTTGTTCGGCAATTTCAATTCAACATTTTATGAAGCATAGAGCGTGGAGATGCACCAGGAACAATAATCACTCAGATATTCATAATCGAGTCTGAGACTTTGTTACCGATTTTGCTACACATTTCTTGACCACGAAACGGGCCGTTGTTACACATTCCCAACTTCTGAGTTCCAGACTTTTTAAGGTCTTGAAAATCAGAAGTGAATTATTCACAAGATGCGATGAAAACTTTACGTTTGAATGGAGGTATATTTCTGATCATCAGGATACTTGTAATAGATTCTCTGCCATCGAGTTTCAATGAAACATACGATGAAGAAGTTTATACCTGCAGATTCACTGATTATACTCTCACGAGATAAATCTTCTTTCATTATCAATACCAAAAATGATAAAAATCGCGTGAACTTCATACTGAATTCCAGGATCTCAATGATATTCCACAACTTTTCCTGCAGTCTGATTGAATTTTCCTATGACTTTTCCCGGTCTTCCAGGCCTGTAACTATCCCGTAACCGAAAGATACTGCCTTATTTCAGGACTCGCATGTTTCAAGAAGAGCCAATTACAGTGTTCAATTTTCGAAATGTTTTGCAATTCTATAACAGCCGCGATTAAGTTATAAAACAGCGAATTTGATTCTCCGAACAAATTCTGTCGCGACGAGCTTTAACTCCAAAGCGGAAAATGTTACAGTAAGTTTTGTATACCAACTGGAACATCCCGTTGAACAATTTCGCTATATAATACACACAGGTATAATAATACAAGGTAAATTTTATCGTCCACCGGAGGATTAAAATCACAAACTTAGTTCCAGAGTATATAGCTCCTCTGGACATCGGACGACATTACCTTGCCCATACCAAGTGTAGGGATGGTGTTCGAATGATATATTGTTTCATAGGTAAATTTCTATGACAGTTTATACCTTTCGCAGGTGGATTTAGATACGATGCTTACTCGAGATACGTACGAGAAACTTGGATTCTCTATGGATTTAGTTATGTTCCTGAGGTCGCCTCTTTCGATCCACCTATCGCCACGCTGGTATCAATAGGCCGCGAGAAGATCGGATCTCTGTTTGCGTGTATATCTGGAGTGTGTTAAAACCCACACACGTTCATGTTGGGATTGTGTATACCCTACAGTAAATACACATATGTGTGTACGTATGGTACGTAAAACCTGCCCACTACGTACTCCCCGAAGCTGAGAAACACCGATGTGAAAGTTTGCGAGAGGAGGAATCGCGGCGTTAGGATTGCTACTTTCTTTTACGAACTGTTTCTGCTGCAGCCACCGGCCTCCACTGCCGCTCTATTTTACTCGATAAATTGAGAAAAATATATATCGAAAGAATCCTGCGAGTTCAATCACAATGTTCAATATTTCACTATTGTACTCTTGGAGTCTACAACGACGAATTTTAACCAATTTCAAAACACAAGGGGTATTAGCGAGGTGTGTCGATTCATTTTCAGCAGAATTTCAGTTGTCCGAGTTTCGAATGAGGTGCGAAATTATTCAAGGACATACCTAGACGACTTTTCGATAAATTAAAAGGCTGGAACACGAAAAGGGTATATAAGCGAAAAAATGAACAATTCCTTTTACAAAAGTTTGTCAAAATTTTCCTCATGAACCCTTGGGTGGGGGGTCAAAATATCAAAGCATCAAAATTTCGAACGGCCAAAACTGCGAATGTTGAAATATCGATGGTTCAAAATTCAATACTTTGAAGTAGTAATCGAAAGATTATCTGTCGCTATTTAAGTATTCGTATTTTTGAAATTCGGAGTATTGCGGTCATTCTTCATCTTGATCTTTCGAACTTTTGCCCCGCACCCGGACCCTCATTTTATATTTTTAAAAGCTTTTCAAAAATTTCACTTACAGAGAATGATGAATGAATGCAATCAATGAAGTATCGAAAACTTGGACACATTCATTATCTACTCCTATGCACGTGAGTTGTAATGTAAGTGCGGTGATCGGTATTAGTACACTACATGGCTACAGTTATACGTATGTAATCGACGGATTCGATTATGAGGATTAATCGCAAAAGTGCTTCAATTTCTCGAGTGTTTTTTTACGACCATGCGAGTATTTTTACACCACGCGGAACAAATACAGCATCAAATCAGCGAACAATCGATCGAACTTCTTTACAGATTGCTTGTTGTTGTTCTTCTCCTTCTTCTTGTTATTGTCGATTGTACTCATAAAATCAAATACTCAAACCCGTGAAGACGGACACACTAATAGGTAGATTAAAAAACAAACCAACAAAGAACAAAAATAGAGATGAAGAAGTTCGAAAATTTAACAAAAAAATATTGTGGATAATTTCTCCCCCAAAAATATTCTCGATTTCTTTTGCCCATGAAGAAGAAGAAAAAGAAGAAGAAGAAAACGAGAAGGTACAACGAGATAGTCCTGTAGGATATCGTATAGAGCTGGTGCGATCAGACGCCAATCTATCGACATTACATTGCCACGTAGTCGTCTCGATCAGGGGGCCCAGGGCGGGTTACTCTCGGATAAAGGCTTAGTGACAATTGAACCAGCAGTCTGGTGACTGTTTGCGACCCTGAATACAAATCGCCACTTCAATCCAGTAGCATTCGTGCGTCGTTCCCTCGCGAATGAACATTCTCAGACAATCTGCTGTTTTTTTTTTGTTCTTTTTTTCGTTTTTTTTTTCTTTAGTACTTTTTCTCCTGCTTTACTTGTTGTTCGCACACACTCGCACGTGCAGCGTGTACATTTTTTTTTCTTCGCAATTGGAGATCATCGTTCGTCGATCACATGTATCGCTATATATAACCCGGCGATCGGAAAGGCGAATTTATACGTTAGATACAAACTGCTATTTTTCTGTCCAATTTATCTCCTTATCAAAAAAATTTCCAAGGTGTATATCAGGATCTAAAGAACTGAAAACGCGACGTTTACCGGTCACCTAAGGTTCGAATGACCCTACCATATTGGACACTTGCGTACAAATTCGATCGTTTTTGAAGCAAAAATTGAGTAACTAAACAAACAATTGTGGTTTTTTTTTTCTCAATTTTTATTTCTTCACTGCTAAATGACCCTCTGGGGACCTCAAAATGAAATATCTTCTCCGAACCACCCATTATGGAACAATTTTTTTCCGATAATTACCACATTTCAAAAGCATTACTCATCAATTTGTTGAAAACAAAAACAAAAATGCACTAATTATGGGGATGATTTTTTAGGTGGGAAAGCAAATTTGTTTTGCCATCTTATTATTTGATTTTATATGAAAAAGCATTAGTTCCAAATTCGAGAATGTTTAATGTATGATACATGATTTTTTTCTTCTAGCCAATTGAGAAATAAAGGCTTGCTCTGATAATATTGTGGGATAAAAATTCCTGAAAATATATGCTAAAATGAAAAGGGAACTATTTTTTAGTTACCTCGAAGCAAGTAGGCTGCCAGCATCATGTCCTTGAGCTGAGGCAAATACAATCCATTAAGCAAGCCATGGTTTAAATAGTTCATGTTGGGGACAGCACTGTAGTTTAGTCCTGGATTAAGGTGGTTCAAGTGGTGTAGATTAGACAGGTGACACGGATGATTGAGCCCATGATTGAGCACTTGATTCTCCCCCAATAGTTCGCATATCTTACACCTGTTCTTCGTCATATTTAATCACCTTATTTTACCTCTGTCCCTTAATCTCTTTGTCAATTATAATACGTCGTACACTGTATTTATACGGTAATAAAATATTTAGAAAAATATATGTATGTATATTATATATATGTATGTTTATATCTACAGTATCACGTGTACTTGTATATTTCAATACCAATCGTATTACAGCGTTTATATCTTCGTTGATTTATTTATTCATAATAACGTTATACGATTGTTCACTTGTAAAATCTTCTTTTTTGATACACACGATTCACCATCTGCTGCAATTATTCCGTCAATCACGTATAGCACCTGAGTAAATGACAAATTTGTAAATATAAATTTATTCATCCCTCTTATCGATGTTTATTATTTGTTTATTTATTCATCTACCCCCCCCCCCCCCCCCCCCCCCTTTGATTCAAATATGGCGAATGAGTAGCAGAGAAAAAAGCCGGAGGGTAGAAAGCGACCCCGAGGACGAAGGGATCAAAAGGTCTTTTCAGCTCTTAGATTTTTACGTCCACTTTGAAGAAATAAGTATATTCACGGTTAGAAAGGTGGTGTACGTAGTCGGCCAAAATTTCTACTTGACTACAATTCTGTGGGGTTATCATTCTCATGTTCACTTATTGTTAGATTCGTAAATCCCTGGCAATAATCCCTAATTTTGGACTTCTACGCCCTTGAAATATATACTGGTCAACTTTTTCGTCAAACTTTGGTTTTCGTATCTTTCGCACTTTCTGTTCCCGACATCGAAATATTATCCAACAAGAATTTTCGTTTAGAACAAAGTCTGATTTTTCCAAATCTGAAATCCATTTTTGGATGTAACCCAGATTATCTTAAACGGCAATAAATGAAAATAGAAAAACTGCTCATTTCAAGATCCCCCCAAAAGGAGAGCTATTTTTGGGAATTCGTCGTAAAAGTGGGAATTCCTTCTCCAGAAATCCAGATTTTCAGAGCCCAGGTTGAGCACGAGATCTTATTTGAGCTAAATTCATGTGAAACTCTTAAAACTATACATCTAATCGTGTAGTTCAAGCTCTGTTTTTATCCTGCAGAAATGGATTTCATGTTTGAAATAATCAGACGATAGGGAGTGTTAGAATTCCGACGAAATATATCTATGCAAAATAGCAGCAAAATCGAAACTGTTGCCAATAAGCCCGATCGTTTATCGATAATTGGCGAAATTTCCCATGGTTATAGAAAATCGTGACGATCGTTAATCAATTTCTTGTATCATCGATTCAGAACCGTGAGAATGACGAGAGTATAGCTGTTAATGGATTTATCACCCCTCGGGGATAGCGCAAATATCCGTCTAAACGCACCCCCCAGAATTGTCTGACGCGTTTACTAGCTTTTCTTAGTACAATTGCGTGAGGTAAGCACGTCAGGCGCTAGAAAGAGGTTGTAGGAAGTAGCGCTAAGGGACATTTACCGATTAGCAAAAGGTCCGGGGACGATATAGTGCTATGCGAAAATTTTCAAGCGTCTAAATACGACCTCTGCGCAACGCTCGGAAAACTGGCTAGTTTTGCTGCCTGACTTAAGGGCGGGTTTCTCTGTCGCTGGTAGGTATAAGAAGTTTCTAGAGGTTGTAAGACTTCGATGTAAATTTAACCCCCGTTTCAAGATCATTACTCGCCTTCTTCGCTTCCGGTGATGAAGACATATACGGAAGATATAGTTTCGACTTGTCGATATCGATAAGAAAATTGATCACACTTTCAATTTGTCTGACAATTCCAAGAAATAAAAATTGCAACATCGAGCGAGTCGCAAAGAAGAACGGTGACGATTATTTCATGGAAAATATCCAAAAAGTCAATGCAAGAAGGTGGTTCTAGTTGACAAAGAATTTCAAGCCCCTATATATACGCCTGGACGATATGCAGAGTAGATTTAACCAGGCCAAAGTAAACCGTGTATAATTCTCTGTGAGATATTAGCCAAGGAATTCCGGTGAAGAGGCAGTAAAGCTTTGCAGCAGCTTATCGTTATAACGTATCGCAATCGCGGATAGATAACGAGTTTAATTGATAATCAAAGGCGGAGAAAACTAAACGTACACAACGCACGATGTACATACATACATCAAGTTTGCTGATTTTATTAATGACTCGGGTGTTTCTCCACAGCATTCCCATTTGAAGATTTTTTAATATAGAGAGTAACCTGAGGACTAATGAGTTGAAAAACGAGTAAAAAACGAAAAACTTGATGTGTGAAACGAAATTGAATGGAATTAGATTATAGAACGCAATTGAGAATATAATACGCTCGCGATATTATCCTCACTTTGTAGAAGAACGAATATATGCCCGAGTATCTCGGGCGTTGGCACCGCGTCTAGGATAGGATAGCCGTAAACCAACCAGTCGACTTGACTCCGGTAGGTACCGTCCAAGTGTCTGACTTTACTTCGTAACGGACGTTATAACTGCTTGAAGCAGTTGCAACCGTACTTGGTGCAAGCATGCAAGTGACACATCGATTGCGCGGATTCCGCAGCTGTTTGCTATACATATACCACCACGGCCACGGGATATGACCATTGAATTCAATAATCAGTATATTGGGACTTACGGAATATTGAAAACCCCGGCTTTCGCTGAGGGGAAATACCACCGATAAAACATATCGCGATGATAAAATGAACAGAATTTGCCATTCTTAGAAATATAAAAGTTGCATTTAGACGAGAAATAATTCAGTTGACTTTAACAACTTAGAATTCTTCTCATCTTACAACTGTATGTCATTCAATCTGAATAAATTTCGTACGTTGCTCCATAGATATAACACAAAAACTGTATGAACTAACAAAACTTCAGTGAAACTGAAAACATCAAGTTATTGTTCCCTATCGAAGATATATTTCTGTTCCCAAAAATTTCGCTGAAGTGATCAACGAACCTGAAATTAATTGATTTCGAACAAAATTTCGCACTGGTCAGCTAAAATGAATATGTTAGTTCGAGAAGGTGTACTGCATGATTCTTTGCTAATCGACAGTAACTTTATTCCATTTTTTTTTTTTTTTTTTTAAATTATTAAAAATTTCTTCAATCGAGAAGAACCCATCGTTATTTCTTCGAAGAATTACCATCAAAATTATTCCGGTCGAATGATCCCATTGAATGAACAAAGAATTCCCAAAACCTCAGATTCAATTAGGCATAATTTTTATTATTACGCAAAAGTTTCAAGACTTACAACTCCGATAATTCTCCTTCAAGAATCAATTGAACAAAAAAAAAAAAAAAAAAAAAAAAAAACTCCTATACTACTTTTGTTTAATCCGTCAATCTCGTCTAAAAGACACAAGGTGGACTCGACTGTACCCGAGACTGATCCTGAAGCACGATTGTCATTCGGAATGTAAATTACAGCACCACGCACAAAGGGCCCGCTCGCGGTGCTCGTTAATTAGCAGAACCTGTGTCTTTTGCTCTAATTTCTTTCCGGTCAAGCATATTATGCCTTCTTTGAGAGTTTCGTTCGATTTCGGACACCGGAAACCGCGTGATCTGCTAGTCGTTCCGTAATCCAGAAAATAAACAAATAAATAAATAAATAAATGAATAGATTGACAAACATGAGATGAAGAATTGGTTGAAATCGTTAGTCATTCCATGCCCGATAATTTCACGTATTGTGAAGCTGTGAACGTATATTGAATCGATCATTACCGTTATTAAATATAGGCAGTTGGTACATGGAAAGAGACCTAACATGGCCATCCATCTATCAGCTGTATAGCCACGAAGATATACCTAATTCGTTTTACAACTATTTAACGATTCTCCCATCTCTTATTCCCCGTTAATTCGACACGTTGAAATAAATTATAGTCCATTATATGCCCTAGCAGGTTACATACGTACACCCAGTTCGCGACACACATACATACGCCTCGTTAAGAACTACGCCGTTAATGATTTCTGATCAACTGTGCGATCGTTAGGAACACCAGCCAGATAGGTACCAACCCCGTCCTATACGTATAATTCTCGTTAGCGCAATTCCGCTCGGAAAATTCGAATTCTATTTTCCTTCTGTTTTCAACCTCGAAAAAATTTTTCGAGGCTACCCAACATTCGTAATATCTATTCATTGTTCCCCTTGCACGCGTTTTATAAGAGAAGATTTCGAAATTTTTCCAAATCACTCAAGAAAATCGCATCGAAAATTCCGTGGGAAATGAATGAACCCGACATTCTGGAAAATAGCAGGATGAAAAAATTTCAAACTTTACAGGATCATAGCTGGCATGCCCTGGGGGTGAAAAATTTCAGAATCCTATTAGATTGACCGTCTGATTTGACCGAAGAAAGTCATAATGACTCTAAATTGAACAGGAAATACAGAAAAAATCAAAGGTGATGAAAGATTCAGGGAAACTCGTCTGACCAATTAATTCAAGTGTCTTAAAAAATTGAGCAATCGTTTGGTGTCGGAATTGCGAACTCTTTGTGATATGCGAACTTCTCTGTCTGGGGTAGGTACCTAGGCATATATAAGCAAACATATAAAGCCTACGTGTATAGAGATAAGGCAAGCTATTGTTAGATCGTCAATCAATTGGTCCTTTATTTCTGATCAAGTTCTCGGCTATTGTCAGGTGGCTGGGTGTCAAGTAGATTTATCAACTCGTCCGCGTGTTTCACAGGTCGACGTAGACATTGCTCAAAGTATTTCGTTAGTGTTTTACGAACAGGTATATGAGTGAATAATACTGGATGAATACACGAGTGGATATACACCCCACGCGTTATAAGGGGTTGATAAAATCGGTTCAACGAATACGGAGTGAAATGATCAAGAATATTCACTCCAGCCAGTTATAACAGAGAGATTTTCATCGCGTGTAGTTAATATACAGAAGAGTTAAGTTGTACAATATCTACCTATAGTATTCTATGGCATTTCGCGATATTACGTCAGAATTAGGAATAGATTTTATTACATTTCGCCCACCGATCGTAAATTTAACAAAAACGTTGAGAACTATAAAATGAAAATGTATTCGAAAATCAATCGCTTTTTCTTATTTGTTTATTAATTATCATAGCGCTGAGTTAATACACAAGTAATCATAGATATACATAGAAATATATGAATAGAATATCTGAAAAGAAACGCGATAAGTAGTAGGTTCCTCTCGGTCTGCCCGTCCGTTCATTCATAATAGCTATCCCGGTTAAAGGTATATATACGAGGTATACTATAACGTGCGGCTAACTGGCGAAAGTAGCCCGACATTTAATTTTCGTCTCTATATTATACGTATAATTCGATCTGCTTGTAAGATAATTCGGCAAATTCCCACGAGGCACAATCGAGGTATAGGATTGGGTAGACCAATTCACCGAAGAATTGCCTCTCTGCATACAATTGTGGATTGTATAAGTATAAGTATGTACATAGAAATTCGGATTGATAGTTTTCATCAAAATTTACAGGTACTATGTGTACATCGATAATTTCGATAATTTTTCTAACCCTCCAGATACCTGCAACGTAGCAAATTGGCCGTAGAGATACAGAATCCGCAAAATATGAACGTTTGCTAAATTTTTCAGACTATACCTGGGATTTTGAAAATCGTCGAAGCATAAAGAGGTTTTGGAAAATCATCTTCAAAAAAAAAAAAAAAGATCAAACTTGAACAGTCCGAGTTTCCAGATTCTTGAACGAAACGATACGTTCTGTACAGCCCGGCATACATATTTTTGAATTATCGAGTAGAATTGTTGTTTCCGAATTTCGTAAAAATGTTTTTTTTTTTTTTTCATAGTTGCTCAATTTTTCGCACTGCTTAAACCTTGTGTCACATGAGAAAGAATCAACGTGCTATTTCTTATTCTACCAACCTGGATTAGCCGACGTTATTTTCGTTGTTTCAAGTTATTTAGTCGAAAGTAGAAAAATCGTGAAAGATCCAGATACGTATACGAAGGTATACGAATACCTATAAGAAGTTAAAATCAATTACCTACAGATGATATGATAAGACGTCGCGTGTACGTAGCTAATTGTATACGAGATCGTTTTCTGACAGCTGTAATAACTGCTAGGATATCTACTCGTAGATGCGCGAATTAGAAACGATAAGCTCACGTTAGCTCCGAGCCCTTGGTAGTGGTGTAAGTAGTTATATACATACATGGCCAGGTATATACGTGTACCTACGTATACGTATACCGTTATTCTCAGTTCCCCAATTAGCTCTCAGGGGTTTTTGGTAGGATATTAAACGCGATCGTGAAACGTCTCTAATGTTTAAAGTTAAGTTTGACAACGACGTCGCGGCAGTTTCACCCCGTTTCTCACTGCACACCCAACCCAACCTTCTCCCTTATATTTCGCACGGCCTTCTCAACCTCATCCTCATATCCGTGTACCTACCAATCGCGTAACGTCACCTACGTAATCTACCTACACCTTCGTCCGACCCTTCTCCTTCGTGATATTATGTATACAGATTCGTACACCTATTCGACAACCTAAACGTCTACGTGTGTCATCATCACGATACGTAGGTATATATGGGTTGGATCATTCGGCTTCAACAGGGTCTCAATACTTATCGAAAGTTGAATCGATAGTATCTTATGGCAATTTTATCAACTAAAAACAAATGATCGATTTATCTCTCATGAAGAACAATCAAAATTGACGAGAAAATTTAGATCGACGTAGACGAATCAAAACCTGGGGCAGGATTGAAATTTCGCACACTCAAAATTCCGAAATTATTTGAGACGCAATTCTGAGTTTCTAGAAACATTAGAGTTCAGAACTTGCTAATTCCAAAAGGTCGGAATGCAGACGGCTCAAAAATCCGAAACTTAAAAACTCAAAAAGTCCAAAGATCCGAAAATTTAAGGGAAGCTTATGACAAAGCTGTTAAATAAACGACGTTGCATATAAGCGAATTCCGAGCTTCGGAGTTTTGGCCTTTCGGATCTTCAGCTTCCGAATTTTGAATCTCCAATGTTTTTCGATTTGGATTTTTTTTTCAAATTGGCTACGTAGACTTTTAGGGAAATGATCTTTCTAAAAACTGTGAGTCAGTAGTAGAAAAAATCGGAGTTTGACTTTTCGTAGCTTTTGAAATTCGGAATTTCAATCCCGCCCCCAAAACTGAATCACTTAAGATTTCACAGAGATTAGAAGAATAAAAAATAACAGACGCAATAATCAAAATTCTTCAACCCTTTACAAATAAGAAAAATAAAAACAAAAAACCGGCAACAAAACACATAGGAATTAGAAATTGAAGAAACGTCTGCAACCTGCAAGATTTAGGAAAATATCGAACGACCCGTAAGCGCGCGAAACTCTCCCTAATAGGGTGAATGGGTATATGCCGTATACCTAGATGCAAGTAAAACGCGATGTTTTAATCGTAGTCGTCGTCGGAGTCGCTTCTTCCGAACCCGTGGAGGCCTTTTGGCTCAGCGGTGCGGTGACAGGCAAGCAAGTAGTACAAGTGGTGATGGTCGTATCAGTATAAGTTATACTATATAAGTATAGTACCGGTGTTGAATGGTGGTGTTGGTATACGGTAGGTCGTTCAAGTATAAGATATAGGTATATGTATATACCTATATACAGTAGACGTAGAGGTAGTGCCGAAGTTTCGACCGCGATCCGCGTCGGCACTCGCGCGAGGCACCTCGCGAACTAACTGGCCAGCTGCCGTTGAGGCGGGATGGAGGTTGGTCGGTTCGTCCAGCCCGCGATGTGTATACCCCGTGGCTGGCCGCCTTCCCACTCTTACCACTGTACTCTGCCGTGACGTGCTTCTTCGCTGTACTGAACTGAACTGAACTGTACATGCACTGTATACTGTTGAGTACAGAACCGAACCAAACCGAACCAAACCTAACGACGACTATACGACGACCACCACCGCCGGCAGCTACTTTACTCTACTCTACTCTACTCTCTGCCTCGCCAAGGACGTACAAATAAATCCCGGTGCCTGTCTGCCACGTATAAAGACGCCTCCGTCTGCCACTGGTCGTCGCGACACTCGCGAGACCAAAGAGTGTCTCTCTCTCTCTTTCTCTTTCTCTCGATCATTTTCACTCCTCATTGCACGTATATCGCAAGGGATGGAAACCGATTGGTTTTGTGTCGAATACTCGACTCGAGAAAGTTCTGGAAAATTCCCGAGTTTGAGATTCTTTGGCTCGTGCAGAAATTCGCGATTCTGAACACAGGGACGTTTGCCTGTCAGAAATTAGTAAACTCAGTTTTCTGGAAAATGGCTCGACGAAATGATTTGATGCTTTACAGGATTGTAAGCTTCTCCCCTGACGATATAGCAAAATCGCTATGCCTTAATTATGGGATTGACCGATTGGTTCGGCCGAAGACGTCAAGGGGAAATGGTCCACAATGTTCAGTAACTATTTTCTGAGCAAAAACATATCCGATCAATGTAAAATTGATAACAGTGATGAAAAAGAATTCGATTTTCAAGAATCGATCAAAATTTTCACAGAATACGTAAAAAAAAGTTGTGATCTGTTGAACCTTTTTCTCGATTTTTGAAAATCAAAGAATATCATACCCTTCGTTCAATTCTTCTTCATCGTTCTTATCAATTTCACATAAATCGGATATGTTTTTGCTGAGAAAATAGCTCTGAAAAATTCCATGCGAAAAATCGTCTTTCAGATCCCCTTGAACGAAGGGAATTCCAACCGAATTGTCTAATTAATAATTCGAAGATTCGGCGAGTTCAACCTGCACCAACTTCGCGATTTCTGCCCTTCGTTTGTACCGCAGACTCTTGTTCCTATACGATTGTAGAGTAGAGATACGTGTAGTACTGCAGCGATGCGAGGACGAGAAGAAGGACGAAGGACGAAGGACGCGAGATCGCGAATGGCGGTGTGTGACCCTGGCGAAAAGAGGTGCCGGCTCGGGGCCGGGCTGGGCCGGGTATATCGGAGCGCAAACCCGATATGTAAGGTGACACTCGAATGCTGATCACGACTATGTGGAAGTCGTTGATCCTTATCTCGCCGTAGATTACGTAACGATGAACAAAAATTCTTTGGAAGAAATTTGCAGACCGCAGATCGAAATAGCAAAACTTTCGTTCTTCCGTTTGATCGTTCGTGATTCGTGCATTTCTCAGCAATATACGTCACGCCGTATTCCAATTAGACGCATAATTATTCTCTTTATAATTAGTGTAGAGTTACGTATAGCAGGTATAAGAGCCGAAATGCGCGGTTGAACCATTGGAAATAACAAATTTTATTCCAGAAACGTGAAGATATAATATCCAGAAACAACCAAGTTGTATTACTGGTCGTCTA
This sequence comes from Ametastegia equiseti, assembly GCA_963989295.1. NCBI lineage: Eukaryota > Metazoa > Arthropoda > Insecta > Hymenoptera > Tenthredinidae > Ametastegia > Ametastegia equiseti. The sequence continues at coordinate 12,165,366 of OZ022393.1, forward strand.
ACACAAAGGCAAAAGGTCGTGTGAACTGGTAGATGCGACCTTTTCGATTTTACGCTTCAAACTTGTCCAGTTCGACTTATCTACCTATCCGTTAAGACGATATGGTACAAAGTGGTTCAAACCTAACCTAGCCAACATGAGAAATATAGATCTGATTGGACTTTCAATCATTTTTTTCAAACAGTAAAATACTTGGCCACTTTCTGCCGTTGTAAACCATTGGTCCCTCGATTTTTATTTCAGTAGGTTTTATAGTTTGGAAAAAACTACGAATCGCGTTTTCGAGGTGATAACAATTGGTAATAATGGAATTCCGAACATAATCCCGTAGCACCTTAAGGCGATATGGAACTGTGTTCGAAATTCCATTATTACCAATTGTTGTCACCTCGAAAACGCGAATCGTACCTACTTTTTCAATTACTACTTAACCGATCCGAACGAATCCTCTACGAACGAATTTAGTTTATTGGCAGAAAGTGGCCAAGTGTGTCACTTCGTAAAAAAAAAAAAAACTGATTGGATTCCAGTAAAACTCGTTTTTCTTATGTTAGCTAACAATAAGTTATGTTGGAAGTGATCAGTAACACCTTACCATAATTTTTTTAGGCAAAAGCAAGGGAAACAACATTTTTCGTACTCCTTTTTGTCGTTTCAATCCCTTCCCCAATGGCATAAGGGTGTACAATTGTTTTCTTTCTCTATTTTTGACTCTGATTCAGTTGATTTCTTGAAATTCATGTCCTGTCATTTCGTCATAAAATCGTAGAAGGCGAAAATTATATTCCCTCCTGACATTGAAATCGCTGTTTTGGCTCTCACGTCCTCGTGCCATTATATTGACACGCGATAACGTATCTTCAGATGAAATCATCGTTACTTACCGATCCGGTAAAAGTACTCTTTGATTCTCTATTCGTGATATACATCATCGCATCACAGTAAACGAGAAAATCAAACATCATACCTTATACAAATATATACGAAAGCTGGCTTCGAAATGACCTGCCCAAAAAAATAACAAAATTCCAAAAGCTTCATAAGCATTTATAAGTACTTGTGGCAAGATAAGACGATAATCAGACGAATATTTATACGTACGATTTGACTCTTGGCCGTTGCTTCGCAGTCTATATCATTCTTTTCTCGCCCCAGTTTAAACAGTCGCGATATGTATATTAAACGTACACGTGTATAGGTGGCGTATTTTCGCGGGAATTCGGGAAAAACATTACGAGGAAATGAACAACGTGCGACAAACTAACACATTCAAACTTACACACACACACACACACATATTCAACAGTCGCGTCGTCGTAGCGGGAGCGACACGTGATCGCGGACGATTACTGCGTGACCGCGTGTCTACGTTTGCGATGCTTTAATCAAGATGGCTTCCGTAGCTAGCTCGCCTTGAAAGCGAAGAAAAGCTCTGCTGAGTGAAATCGGCTTTTGAGCTGAATATTAAAATGACACATAGGTAGTACATTAAATTTCCGAATCAAGTGCAGAACCGTTTTACTGCGCAGCTAGGACGTTTATGCATATTGGTCCAAACTCGACGATGATTCGCATCGAACCGCGAGGAGGATGATATAACTTTGACAGTAAAACTGAAGAGATTATCAACTCCAGGACTTCGGAGTTCCCTTATCTTTCCAATATACCCGGTGAAAATAATCCTACGAATTCCTGTACCAATTTTTATGAAAGTTCAAACTTTCCCTAGTTTTCGTTCTATAGGAAATTGTAATTTTTGACCGCAGATCAACGAATAGAAGAACAGGAGATGAGGATTTTCATGAAAAGCAACAAAAACCTACAAATTTGTACAAAAAACCCACAAACATAGATAGAATTTTTCACCAAGAACTGTACGAAAGGATCGAAATTCCCTGAAGATTCGTAGAACTAGAAATTGCCAGCAATATTTTGATTTTCTCTCATTCTGTATTTGAAAAATCAAAAGACAAAAGAAAAAAAAAAAAAAAAAAAAAAAAGGAATAGTTGTGGCTGCAAATATTTTGCGGTATATTGTTCGAATAGCTGAGCGATACAATATCCGAAGCAAACGGTTATTCTCGTCCCTGTAACGTTGTACCTATCAATGATCCATCATCCTGCGGTATAATTACAGTATCAAATTATTGTTGAGCAACGCGAAGGTCGGGCGGGTGTCGAGAGACGCGTAGGTACCTATACATATTATACATATATATCGCGTGGGAATTTAAAGTAATTAGATTTCAAGACCATATCGCTCGGCGAGCAGGGATCGAAATAACTGGACTAGCGCGCTGGTTGGCAAGGTCCGGAGGCCGTTGCTGCATCGTACGGATTAAGAAAGCACTGGATTTCTTTTTTCCGTGTTATAAGTACTTTGCCACTTTGAGGTCCTGAGTTTCGAGGAATTCGATTTCGTTTTGAATATCCCATACGCGAGGGACCTATGGCGCCTCAATTAGCTAGAGAGTCAAAATTAAGCGATACGTCGTTGACAAATTGATCGACCAAATTTTTTCCATTTTTTCCCCCGATTTCAGGAGAAGATCAAACGCCAAATCGCTTACCAAAGTTTTACCGCGCCATGTCATCGATTGAGCAAAATTGCGGACCGATATTTATGAGCAAGAAAAATGAACTGTGTTTATCATGGTTGAATTTGATACATATTTCGAAATCGAACTCTCCTTGTGTCATTCCGAATAAGTTTTTTCAAGTTCTCAAAATACTCCCCAGATACTTATAATGTTCGCTTTATTTTTCAGCTGTAAAACGGAACTCGGTATCAAAATATCGTCAAGTATTACGAGTGAAATTCACACGCGACGCTTATATCAAACAGTCTGCGTAATATTGTCTATGGCAATTTACTAGCTTCGATGATTTCGGGATAATCGCAGTTGATTGAACAGCGAGGAATCGGCATTTTCATAAACTGACTTTTTGGAGATAAATAGATGAGTTACAAAATTTGCATTGACAATCTTAAATCAGTTTGTGCACTTATACAGATCGTTTTGCCATTTTATCTACATTTTTCACATACGACTGCGGAGTAAGCAGTGGATTTAGGTACGCCTAATCATGAAAATATATAAAGCAATCAATTGGAAAAAGCATATATTTGAATTTATTTTACAGTGTAAACGTCTCCTTAATCATTTTCGCGGCTCACACATATTTATCGATGTGAAATATAGAGAAAGATAGGAAGAGAAAGGTTCAACCAAATAACTCGCCTACGTATATTGAGAGAGCGATTACGTCAAAGATAAGAGAAAAATCGCCTATGATCCACCGAGAATGATGTTACAAATTTCTCGATTATTCTCTGTCGCGACTACATCGAATACCATGTCAAATACATTTAGTTGAAATTGTTGCAAAATATCCAATAAAAACGGAAAAAAGCTAAGAAATAACAAATTCAAGCGTTTCACACGTCTCAGCAAATTAATTGAAAATTGGCGATTTTTAGTTGAAACTAGGAGCAGTTTGGTTCCGCGATTTCCGAGATATCCTGCGCACAATTAGATTTATAAGAATTTTTCGGACTTCAGGTTTACGTGATTTGAGGAATAAATCGATGTTTCAAGACTCAGAGAAAGATCCAAGTGCCTCCTGAGCCAAAGGGGTTGAACTTCTGACGTCAGGAAAATAAGCCAACGTATGTACGTTCGTCATCCAAAGCCAAACACGCTCACATCCCTGAGTATAGGTGTGATACGGTTTATCGGAAATTTGCTCGAAACGTGCGTACATGCGTGTGTAGCATACATGCTGTAAGATCTTCCTACGCGATTTGGAATTACGTCACTACTGACGAAAGCCGCCAACGAGTTCGAAGTACTATAAAGAATGAAAAAAAGTTTGTCGACCATGGACAAAAACTGGCCCCAGTTAATTATTATCAGCAAAGTTGTTATACCTAATGTTACAAGTATTTATATGCATTGTATACACACGAAAGTGGATGATATTATAATATGTACATATTACGTTTATAGTCACGAAGGACGAGCTTTTATTCTTCATACTATACTTCATCAGGGCTTGTAAGTGCAGTTAATTCTCTACAGAATCTAAACTAATTTTTTTTTTCGTTTCCTCTAGTCAAGGACTCTGTGTGTGAGACTACGTCATTTAATTGCTTCACCAATTTTACGTACTTTTTTCTTCTAGTAATTAGCGACACGTAATACTCGCCACTTTGTTGCAATAGCAACGATTAGCTCATAGGAATGATGCAAAACTATATATATCTGCATACGAGGATATACGACAATAAGGTTCTTTTTTCATAATTATATTATCTCTACGCTTAGCTATTCAAGCATATATGTAGCCGCATACGATGACGAATTCCATTTCGCAGTTCAAGTCGCGATAGAAAAATATCCAGAAAAATATTTGCTAGAATTCTTTCTAATGACTGGCACTAACTATGAGACGAGAAAAGGTCATGGTCCGGATTAAACTTGCTATTTGGAATTCCGTAAGACTGTTTTTTTTCCTCATTTACCAGAAAAAGATTTAATTTTTTCCTTGACTATTTCATAACCGGAAGTGTACCTGCGTCAACTGATAAATTTGCGGTGAAGATATTGATACGTGAGCTGTAAGTCTACGAAGAGCTTTTGTTCATTTTTTCCTCATTGTGTACAAAACTATCCAGCTAAATGCAAAAAACAAAACAGAATAAATGGCTTTCTTTTGCCATGATTTTTTTCGTAAACGAAAATCGAATCTGAGGCAAGTTCTGCGATATTAACCCTCCGTGAGAACAGCGGAGCTTTAATAGGGACATTCCAATTTCTCAAATAGTTGAGGGCTTCAAAAAAATCGGGAAAAAATCATAGTCACTTCTCAGAGTGTCTGGATGAAATTATCAAAAAGTCAGTCAAGTGAAATTTCAAACAGATTTTTCCATAAAAAGTGAAATTTGTATAAAAATATGGGGGGACACAGGAGTTTCATTGATTTCAGATGTTCCCTCAGTCTTCGCATAGAGGGTTAAAAAATTCCATGTTATTCTGATAGCGGCTTTTCTGTCCCTGATGAAGCCTCCCTTAAAGACCAAGATGTTTTTGCAAAATTTCTCGGATCCCTCAAGCGACAGAAAAGAACTAAATTTTTTCTTAAGAATCCAAACCTACTTGAGGTTGTATCCACCTTCACCCCCTTAAGAGCTTAGCACAAAATAACCGCAGCAAAAACATGAGAAATTTGTAAAAAGTAATAAGCCTGAAGAGTGGAACGTTCGTTCCAACGAAAATTCAGCATAGTAATATTTGTCACAATTGTTTCAGCGTGTGGATTGAAAATTTCTACAAATTTGAGACGAAAATCAAAGGACAATTGCAGAGACTAGGAAACTGAGAAATGTTGGGGGGTCAAATGAACGTAGTGCCTACAAGGTTTTTAAAAAACATTTGTTCGAATGACCGTCCGGTACTTGAGGCATGAAAAAAAAATGCATGCATAGGTAAGATGTTTTCCAGCATCAATTAGGCGTCCTTAGGTAATATCACGAGAGATCCACGTTTTGTTTGAACCTGCAGTTCTGACAGCCATAGCTGAAACTACATCAGAGAGACCCGTCAACCAACACGGAGAGAACAAGAGAGATATATAGAGAGAGAGAGAGAGAGTAAAGCCGGAATTATTGTGTCGGGGGGCACTTTGTACAATGTACTTTGTACAGCTGGTTCAACTCGTGTATACCCAACTGCGAATAGCGATCAATAGAATAGCCAGTAACCTGGTTGGAAACTAATCAGGCAACCATGCCGCGCCATTTCCGTACGTAGTAACTATTGTTCTCTCACTTTAGCTCCCGTTAGTCACCGAATCTGTTTCCTCGTCCTATTCTCTTTTTTTCTCTCTCTCTCTCTCTTCTCGGTTTGTTCGTTTTGGCTCGTCCGCAATTTTTCCGCCTTTATATATATATATATATATATATATAGACACTATATGCCATGTCATGTAAAGTAAAGTCCTCTTCTCCTTCTCTCTCTATCTCACTTTTTTTCCGTCAGCCGTTTCCCTTCCTCGCGGCGAACTTCCCGAATCTTTCCAATCGCGTTTCATTGACCACGTGCCTGCCTGTCTGTACATATTCGCGATCCTTGTTTCGCGCTCTCTTGTGTGCGGATCGCGTGCCCGCTGGCACCAAGCCGAAAAGAAAGTAAAAAAAGAAAAAAAAAGAAAAAATGCAAAAAAAATCGGGACATCGGAAAATCAGGAAGTTTCGGAAAGACTGGAAAAAAAGCAAATGATAATATATCCCAGCTAAAATGAACGAGACGTCGGTGAGAGGCTGTTAGATACATGGATGCATGTGTGCGGAAATGCATACATTTCGCCCTATTTATATACTTTCCATAACCTCCTTTCAATGCGACACCAATGACATTTATACTATAGTCACCGTTTCCCATCTATCGATCGATTTTTCATAATCAATTGAGCAATTACTGAATGATTATTCAAGGAAACAGAATCATTTCTCGCTAACCCAATTCTATCGCAGTTTTATATTCCTTTCCATGCATATGGTTAAAAGCAGTCGAAGTACGAGTCGTTTCAGAAAACTGAGACCAACTTTTGGATATGAGATTTTTCCTAGATTCGAATATTCTTCAGAAAACAAACGAACGTTGCTGTCAGATGAACAGGCAACTTTGATATGTGTGTTGATTATAATAGTGAAAAGACTAACGGAAAGTTTTCTTAACTGTGAAAGATTATAAGGGAACGGTCAACAAGGGCGGTTTTTCACCAACAAATCAAGATTGTACCCCAATCACGAAACTTTGTAAAAAGCCTCTTACCTCGATATAAAGATCAACACAGGTCAATTAGGTAATCCAATTCCGTCGTTGGGCAGGCATGGATTTAAAACTTGATTGGATATTTCATAATTAGCAATGAATTAATATTGAACATAATTTTAAGTTTAAAAATGGTAAAACGAGTGATTTTCTTTCAATTTCTTCTTCATTTCATTTTTCTCAATTACACAAATTGCTAGAGCTGGAATCCACTCACAATCAAGTTGCTCAAGAACCATTTAAGTAAAACTACCAGCGAACAGATTGTTCTAATCTATCGTTTCTACTTCGATGATAACTGAATCACGCATTTCGGATCACTAATTAATCTCTGCTTCATTGACGAACGGTAAGTAAAAAAAAAAAACATAAATATTGAATAGAACGGGAAATGAAGAACAATTCACGATTCATACGTTTCACAATATTTGTATCACTGTATTTCCCCCGTATATGTAACATAAAAAGCAATGGTAAGGATGAGATGATGAACCGAAGATTCGATTTTCCAGAGCTCAAATATTGTAAGATATATTGAGTGATTGCTAATTAAGAAATACTAATCAAGCCTTGAATCAATACTCAGCCAACGATGAAATTGGGGCATCTTGACCTACACCTTGATCTTTAATTCAGATAAAAAGCTTTTTATAAAGTAGGTATAGATGTTTCATGATTGGGGTATGATTTTTAATCGTAGAAAAAAAAACCGTCATCATCAAGTTACCAAATTGTCAAATTGTCTTATCTTTCATTGCGAAACTTGAATCAATTGAACAGTCAAATCCCAATGCACAAAAAGTGTGCGCCTAATTGCCCGAAATAAATTTCAAAGAAAGTTTGAAACAGAAATATTCAACAGGGTATAGAGGATGAAAAATGCTTCGTCCCTTTTACCTGCTTACGCAGTAAGTACTTGGTAGTCGTCGCGTAATAGTCGCAATAGCTTAACCCTCCACAGTAGGTACTTTTTTTTATGTAGTCTTTGTTTCTTTGCCTGCGGTGTTTTTTTTTTCTTCCATTTCGTTTAGTTTTTATTTTATTTTTTTCTTTCTTTCTTTTTACGTATGAGGGCGAAGACGTGCGTCGTCATCACCCAGTGTTATTTCTTTCTTTCCTTCTTTCTTTCTTTCCTTAGTCCTGGGACTTGAGCTCCAGGAATTGCGGGTAAATACGTAGTAGGTTTAACGTGAGTTGTTCGCAGCAGCTTGTAAAACTCGAGGCCGCAACGCAACGCAACGCAACGCAACGTAACGTAACGCGCCAGTTTAAATCCCTCGAAACTTCCAGGGCGGAAGTCGCACGTCTTGAGACCGAAGCCTTAGGGCTAAAATTGCCCGTCCTTTTCCTCCTGCTCCTGCTACTCCCGCGCTTCCTTGTTTCTCTTCTTGCCTTTTACTCGACCTTTTCCCGTCCTTTGGTGGTTGGTTGGGCCTTGTTTTGCTTATCGCTTCGAACATCTGTCGCATCTGGCTTCACAGACTACCTTTAATTCGTAGGTTCTTCTGTATATTATGTATACTTATACCCACCTACCTACCTACATACGTGCGCTCCCTAATGGTGGTGGTAAAAACCCCGTTGTCTATCTCTTTCTGAACATTCTCCCTTCAATAAAGCTACCACTTCGCACACCTTGCGACCTACGTGTACCTTGTGGCAAACAAAAGTAGCCCCTATTTTTTTTTTCTTTTCCATTTCCATTTCCCTTTTTTTTTTTTTACTCTACTTCTGATCAGATCCTGGCAAAGATGATGTAGATGATGTTCAACTACTCTTTTCTTCAGTTACTTCTTCCATATTGATTTTTTTATTTTCTATTTTTTGCAACTTGTTGATGTGAAGTTGAGCAAGAATCGTTCAAACTACTGCCAACAAAGACTTAATGAGTTAGCTGATCATCATCATCAACCCAGAACTATGAATTCCCACCCAGATCGATTTGTCAATTGATAGTTTGGTCGATAGAGAATGGATTTTATTACGAACAGGGAGTTGATTACTTTCGGATTTTCATGTCCGGAATTTCGAATCTTTCAATGTTGATTTCGTGCTCTTGATCAGCAACCCGGAGAAGAAAACCCACTATAGTTTTTATTTTTCAGCGAATTATTTTTTTTCATAAAAAATTCACAGGTCATATCTTATTGGATTCACAATCTTGAAATTTGGGCATTCGAAGCATCTGATGTCCCTATTACAGTGCGATCAGTGATCTCAAAAAATCCCTGGATACAATACGAGCTCCAAGAAAAATTAGTGCGAGAAAAAATAAACGCTGCTCTCAACTCACAAGCTGCCGATTGGAATGATCGCAAAATGCAATCCAGCCTAAGTTGGAGCAGATCCTGACAATTTAGACAAAGATCGCAAGAATCCATTGATCGTATCTTGAAATTTCACTGATCAAAGTTATTTTGTTCAAAGAATTCTCTCGATGATTACTGAAAAACTACTCGGTTCGGTTGAAATAAAAACCTATTCGGTTTCAAGACGGGAAAGAACCGCATCAATTGATACCAAAATCATGAAAATCCTTCCATTCGTTTTCGCAATATCGTTGGAGAAAAAATTAACTACGTGAAGCCGATTCTCCGAACCTCAAAATACAAAGATCTGGTGAAAACTCCGTTTTTATCATTTTCGAGACGATTACAACAATTTTTCCCCCAAATTTTTTTACATCTCTCAAGCGAGAAGTTGGAGATGCGTGATAATCCAAAAAGGGTGTGTGAAAATGGTATTACAGCATATCCTGCGAGTGGAGAATAGAACGCGTGTATATGTATAGTTTTAAGGGCCGAGTTGTATCCGGAGTGTGCGTGTACGGTGACGTAATGGACAACTGCGTGGTAAAAATATGGAAGGTTTCAGGGGCTCGGAAGAAAAAACCAAAAAGGTAAAAAGGTAAAAAGTAAAAAGAGAAAAGAAGGAAGAACAGGATGATTTCACCGAGGGGTAAACTGAGGGAGAATCTTTCCTAGGACTTCCCATGACGTGGCTGTAAAATTCCGAGAACGCTTATATCCTTGTCGCTATATATACGTATGTTATGTATATCCATATACCTAAATACACATACGCTATGTACACCTATGCTCTACGTATCACATATGTAGGTATATATACATTATACCTACATATGCTTGTTGAAAAAAGCCTTGATGCACACTTGCATCAACTTGTACTCATACTCACGACCACAAACTCTTCTCTTCTCTTTATTTCTTACTTTTCCACTGCACCCTTTGGGACTCGACTTTGGATACTCATCTCCCAACCCTGTCTCCGGTTGAAGTTGGTTATAAGGGGGCGCAAGGGGCGCAATGCAACAAGGCGCGGTACACATTCAGAGAGACTGTTAATAGTTGCATTATACAAACGTATACATATATGTACTTACTTACATACCTACATTGCTCATAACACATACCTATACATACCTACACAGTAAAATAAAGTGGTGCGTCGTGAGTTAAACGCAACAACAGCGGTAAGTCGTCGTATGTAGGTACCTATACCATAGCTCCATACACTGCACCGTCGACGATCATCATGCCTGGGAATGGTTCGAACCCTGAAGCATTCGGCTGTGGGCCCGGTGCCCTATAAAGACGGTTCACGAAGCATCTGCCTGCTGCCACACAGCTGCGAAATAACCGATCTCTTTTGCTCTCTTCATTTTTATTTTGGGTTGATTTTTTTTTTCTTCTTTCTTTTTTCTTTTTCTTCTTCCTTTCCTCTTTCTCTATCTTTCTCTCTTCCTTTCGATTTTTTTTTTCTTCTCTTCTTCCCCTTTGCTCCTTTCCTTCCTTCTCTTATATATACTTTTGATTATCCCTTCGCTTGTTCACGCAGAGATCTTTTTCTCTCTCTTTTTCTCTTACTCTTCTTTTTCTTTTGCCGATATATTCTTTGTTCCGAAATGTAGGGAACTTTCCGTATACTATACTCCGGGGTGTCACGTGTTACCTGGGGATCGGTAAAACAGCTCGTGCCAGAAAGCCAAAAGAAGCCTTGCGCTCCTTTTCCCCCGCCATCAATCGATCGTTGCATCATATCCCGAGGGTGGATCATTGAGGATTCGTGATCTGATCCTTGGCTTCAAGGTTAACCGCGTGTACGTCGTAGGTACACAGTGTGTATATACGGGATCGACGGTTCTTCCGCTTCGCGCGAGACTGGCTTCTCTCAGTTTCTTTCTTACTCATTCTCATCTTCTATCCTTTGCTACTTCTTTACCTTCTTTATCGTCCTCGTTGACCCTGGTCACGAAATTCTGACTACCAATTTGCCGCCTTGCGTCATCCACCACCGGGCTTCTTACGTTCTCCCATATTCTCTCAAATATCCCCGTTACAAAAACCTAACCCTGCACCTATGTAATGTCATTAAGTTTTAGAAGATCCACGAAAACGTTTGACGATAGTAGAATCAAAGAAAGAAAAGACAGAAAAAGACAAATACGAATTTCAATTTCCATGGGAAAATTCTCTCTTTCATTTGATAGTACGGTCTCTTTGAGAGTACCATAGTCAAATCATCGTGTATTCCCTAAGACCAACTATACTCTGTCTAGCCATGGACTCATGTTTGATTCCATAATTGGACATAATTCAATCACTTTTAAGCAGATAAAAATTAATGAACGTATATATGATTGTCCTTTTGACGTGTACTGCAGAATAGACCTTCCTTAGATCTCAGGATAAAATACCTTTTCAGCTGGTACCCCCAGTGCAGAAATATTTTTTCCCTAAAAGTACCACATCTCAATATAGTATAAGCAGTAAATCCTATACGAAAGAATGAACAAATACACTGACTATGATTTTTATACTGAAAAAGTATATTTTTCCGCACGTAAACCTCACAGACTTTTTTCCGACGTTTTGTAATTTGACACCATACGTTGACAGCAGTTGTTCCAAATTTCAGAATGTTCAATGTGAGACCTACAATTTTTCTGAATCAATTGAAAGAGACTTATACCTACTCGTACAGCATCCGTAAAAAAAAACGATAGAAAGAGTTAATCGTACGCGATTCCATTTATTTGTTTAATTTACTTTTTATGTTATGTCTATCTTTCCTTCGCAAATTGGGACACTGTGACTCGATGAAAAACGAGGAAAAAGGGACGCGAAGACGTCTGTACATTACTGCGTATAGAAATGAAAAACGGCAGACGTTAACAATAGGTGAGACATCTGTCCGAGACATTTGTCGCGCCTGGATCCAGAGGACGGAAAGAATTAGCACCCTAGAAAATTAGGAATGCTTTTCCCGGGGGAATAAAATATCCGGAGAAGGATACACGTATACTATCACGTATATGTATACATAGATACATACCTAGCTATATTCTGTCCTTTGCTCATGCAGCGCAGGATGTGCGAGGTGAAGAGTTTCCTAAATAGGCAAGAGGGGAAATAGGGAGGACACCATCGCATCGGTTCCAAGTGTCGCCGGGTGTCTAGGGTTGTCTTATAGGGGTTTCTCCCAAGGCATACATACATGTATACCTTGCATCGTGCCTCTCACATTATTTTTTCTTTTCCTTTCCTTTTTTTTTCTTCTAATACTTCTATCTGCACACATACATCTGGGCTAGTTTTCCCTCGGGCGCACGAGCGTCGAGAATGAGAGAGAGAGAGATCTCGATCCTGCATAATCATTTCAAAAGGATCTTTTAGTCCCGGTGCAGTGTGCACCGTTTAGATCCAAGGACTTTCGGACTCTGGGTAGCATATACAGGTATATATATAAAAGACGCTTGAAGCACCGATTTATTACTCTTGTTTCCAATAGCCGTTCGAAGACCGTTACACAACGTGCCTGCAGGATTCCTCGTTTGTGCACAAAATTGCTGAAGAATATGTCGAAGGAAATTACCAAAGCACGCAGTCTTGAAATGCCAAATAAAATTACGAATTATTTTGATTAATGCTCACACTGTTCGTATATTTGTAAGAAAAAAAATTCATTGACAATAAACTATCCGATCCTTTTAGATTTTTTGGAGTAAAAATAGTGGACTAGTTGAAACATTGCGAATTTCTATTCCCAGAAGTGGTTTTCTTCCTTGGAAAAACAGAGTCAGTTTTCAACTAACTTTAAGTAAATTCTCTCTCGAACTAGAGTGATATATCTCTTGCTTTTTTTTTTTCTTTTGTTTGAGGGAAAATAATCACTGTCTCATTAGACTTTCCACTACCGGAGAACGAATTATTGTGTGAAAAATGAAAAAATTCACGCAGTCTACGTAGCCCCAAGAATATTCAAATAAAAATACGATTTTCAGGAAAAAAACTAAATCCTGTTGGGAAAAAATGTTACGAGTCAAATTCACTACCGATCTAATGGTAAAATGAGGAAACCCTTAGAGGGTAGGTATAATACATACGATATCTCTAACTTTTTCGTTGTACACAAATACGGAAGCAATCTAACATTTTCAAACACATCTACAAAGATGTATGTATATATATGTATATGTTATAGGTGAATGGAAAATGAGGAATCGAGTAGAACACTATAACCGATCACGTGCAGCGTTCGATAACAAACTCTTGCAAACACCAATATATACGTTCACATGTTATAACCCAGTATACGTATCTATACCTATGTAGGCGAGTTTGTTTCATCGATCGATTGTAGCCTGGTTAATTAAATATGTAGAGCATCGCGTACGAGTTTTATATGTATATCTATACCTATGTATGTATAGAGTGCCGGGACCCCAGACGTGAAACCTAATATATTTTCCTTGAAAACTGACCTTGAGCACAATTCCCCTATGGGATCAATCAGCCCGTTTAAGATACGTTCGTACGCACGAAAGCACCGCCACATTCACATAGATACGAATCCATGCCCATATAAGTACGTGCCTATGAAGTATGTAAGAGAAGACCCTGCTGAAACTTGACGAAAACCAGTTTTTCATTTCTTGAATTACTAAAGTAAATCCAATCGAAAAACGAACAATAAGGGTTCTAGATTATGGTGTAACGTATTCTCACCAAAAAAAATCAGAACCACCTTCTGCGACAAAAGCCTAAACGAAGACAACCTTTCGCAAGACTTTTCCTGCATATAGGGTTGCAACTCGAAAATACATTCCACGATAATCTGCAACCCCTAGTGTTTGTCCTAATTGATTGGGCTCTTTGCAACCCATTGGACCCGTTCAAAGAAAAGGAAAAAAAAAAAAAAAAAAACTGGTCTCCGTTAAGTTCGAGTAGGATCTTTCCTTAATCCCGATCACCGGGGAGCACGAAGGTTCGGAGCTCGCAGAGTTCGAAACTGCAAAACTAGCACGCGATGAGAAATGACACGGGGTGAGGAAAATCGCGTGGGTGTATTTTGTGGTAAACGCGTGGGTATTAGGTGGACGTCAAAAGGTTAGACTTCCACAGGTAAGCTTAGTGTTAAGGTGACGCAGGGTTGGTCGGTCGATTGACGTGGGCGCAGGGCAAGGTGGCAGGCAAGGGTGTGCATCGAACGGCGTTTTACCACCCGATCCGATATAGGGACGAGATAATAAACCGTGAGCCACGTGTGTCGAACAACCTGCATATAGGAAACCTCGCGCAATACGACTCTAACGTATAAATAAACCTCGCTGCATTGATCTTTCAATACCAAGGTAACTTGCTGGTTTCATTCAAGAGGTATCACGTCTCTGAATTTTCAAAAATTTCAATTATCTATAGAAATTCGTACCACGAAAGACAAAGATTCAATTTCATTCATTTTCGACCGTTTCTTTACGAACTCTGAATTGTTATCGATCGGAAAAATCATCAACTCCTAGAAAACGTATACATGAACGAATTATACATCATAAACAAACAATGTGTATTCGCTGACAAAATCTAGCAAAATTTTAGTCAAACTTCCATAATTTTGAGACAGACACTTACTTTGTGGGGGAAAAAACTAAAAGAATGCAGATTTTTCCCTCCACTTGACAAAAATTTCGCAAATTTTCGGTGGGTCACATAAATGATTCAACTATTTCCTATGAAAAACATTTTTGCCGCATTAGAAAACGTATTTTGTCTAATTTCTTTGAACACATGGAGCAAATATATCCGCAAGCAGGTATGACAATTGTCTGGTTAATTAATCGACTGGGTTATCCAGAGTGAGCAATTCACTTTCTAGAATTGCATTATGACTGAACCCCATGCATACATCCGGTTCCATTTTGATTAATGCTGTCCATATCCTGGAGTATATAGAGTTTACAAGCCACAATGGGACGACCGTCGTTCGGTTCAGGGTTTTACTGTGGGCGAACCCGCAGACAGCTGTTTCGAAGTTTCAAAACCAAACCAAAACCATCGAGACCACAAGTTTAGATTGCGAAGTTCAACCCCATGGCAGTGTCTCGTTCTACATGCTAAGCGATTTGTATCGATGATAATATATCCTGCGTGCACGGAGCACTGCAAAATCTTGTGTCAAATATACTAATAAGCCGTGAACACGAATTTGTACCGAAGTAAATCCATATGTTCGACACTATGCATTCACATATGCGTCCAAGCTTATTAAAAGCTTCCAAATACACCCCCAAGTTATAATTCAGTTCTAAAGAATATAATACGTCCGCGTGACAGCTGTCCAGTTTCAACTAGGCAGGTATAAAGCTACACCCAAAAATACTAAGGCACATGTGTTCATTCGTACAACTGTCACACCTGAGCAGCACCGGTTAATATTACTCTCTAACACATGTATAGGTATAAGTATATCGGTACGAGTATAGGCACTATTTATTTGATATATGAGTGCAGAGAGAGCCTTACCCTACTGCCTTAGGTCTAACTAGTTGCAAAACACCATGTGCTTTTGAAATCACTTTGTTAATGTTCGTAAATATGCCCTGTCCAGCATCGCGCAGGTTTTGGTTATGCACTAAACAGGTAGGTATAGTTAATCCGCTATATAGGGCATTCTTTGTCGATTGACACACGCTTTTCTTTTTCCCATCGGCTGATTGGACGTTTTTTATTATTCGAAAGCTGCAGGTTGTACTATACGCGAGTATGAATTTTGACGGTTTTTCAAAGCTAACTGTTTGGGAGATGGTTATTTTTTTAAATCGCCATATTGTAGAAGCCTCAAATGACGCAACGATAATCTAAATATTGAAAAAAAATTAATTTTTTTATGCACAGTTCGATACAATACTAGCCACCATTTTTTTACGCCATCTTCAGCTGGAAAAGATTCAAACAATTAATTGTATCCTGGAGTAACACTTACAACCTCTGTAATTTGTATGGATTTCATATTTCCGTACCCTCGAACCATAAGAGTTACCATTTTCCCTTCTTTCCTTTTTTTTTTTTCATGTTACCCAAAACTCAGTAAAATCTTGAGACAACCCGAAGGTGCGATTCACTCGACAACGGAAATTCTTTCAACTATCATTTCGAGCTGAAAATGAGTTGATGCACAGTCAAGAAAATGATGACTAGAATTGCACTGCTTGGTTCATGAAATATTGGACCTTTTTTCTACTCAGTTCTACCTCTTAGATCTTATTCGTCGGACTCACGGTTTCAACGATATCGTAAATTCAAAAAAAAAATGTCGCATCTCCATAAAACGTTTAAATTAAAGAATATGAAAAAATTCAGCTAAAGTTTGGTCGAGTTATATTACCCATTGGCAAATTACGTGTGAAAAATGTCCAATATATGTGTGATAATGTAAGAAAGTTGGTAACTGAGTTGTCAAAGAATGCCCCATACACGACATTCACAGCCTTTAACAGTATGGGACTCCGTAAATGCAAACTACAATTATCAGAAAAGGTTATAGATCGTTAAATTCGCGGTCTACATGTGTATGTAATATAACAACCGCGATAATTGCTGCTACGAAGTCGGTATAGGTGTATACCGAAGCAGAGTAAGCCAGAACACCATGCGCGATTCAACGGCTCACATAAATGTTATATGTGTACCTATAATACATACATATATACAAGCATATATCTGTGTTTGTACATACGTACATACATACATACATACATATAAACAAAGCTCAAACTCTGCACGTGGTTGAATTCGTTTTAACAAATTAAATTCTACCACACAGATGTATAGCATATACATATGTAGAAGTATCGCGTACTAAACACACATCTACTTAGGTGAAATTCACGTATGAAATCTTTGCCATTGTTATACAGCACACGCTAATTTTTCCACAATATTACATGTTACACATACGGATACAATAAACCCCAAGATTTTTCAACGATTTCCTCCCAATGCTAATACTTTTTGCTAATATTTGATGCGTTTAGTTTAACAAATTAGTAGGTCATTTATTTATTCATTTTTTTTTTCGATTGTATCACACATAATACACACGTAAAGGTATACACACACATCGCGGAGCATCTTTAGAAATGATATAGGAACTCGCTAAATTCGCGCACGCTTCACTGATCCCAGAATATGCAGATTTCCCCATCTCTTATCTTTATCTCTCTCTAAGTTCATTTGAGAAAGAAAAAAAAATTATGCCGTTAGTTTGATATACCTTCATCGTTTTTTTTTTCTTGTTTTTTTTTTTTTTAATTATTAATGCTTTTACGCGAAACTTCTACATAGATAAAATTCCCACGACTTCTATGAACACCTGCGGCACGAAGGTATGACTATATTACAGACGGGAAACGAAAGCGTCATAAAATCGTATAATCAACATACAGGTAGACAGAAAAACGAAGAGAAAGAAAGAAAGAAAGAAAGAAAATTGATTGAAATCAATCGATATCTACCGTCGTGTGTATTTTCTACGGGCCCGAGAATCAATCCCAACTTTAACTATTTCGACGGTCTAGTTTTCACACTTTGCCTCGCACAACTATTAACAGAGTATTATAGATTTTAACGGGACACAAACTATACATGATATATATACGGTGCTTTTACGTATGCAACGCGGGATACGTACGTGATGAATAATATAGGCGAAAAAACTATAACCAGGAGAAAAAATATCGGTATCTTCAAAGAACGAGAAACTAGGTAGGTATATTAATCAGGTATGGGGCAGATGGGATTGAAACGTTGATAGTTCCGTATACAGTATACACCAATATGATGTAGTGTCATATGATTATGTTTCTTTGAGAAAAAGACCCAGTGACTTCTTTTTCCGAGTAGTGATCGTGGAAGAACAAGTAGGTAGGTAGGTATATGGGTAATGGTTCTGGATATAAATGAAGAAAAGACGGGCACCTACCACCACGATAATACCTACTACTGGTGGATTTCATTAGAGGTAAAGTTAAAACACGAACCGGATTGGTTAGTTAATTAAATTAATTACAAGCGTCTTGTTATTAAGCGCGATGCATATTAATTTAAATTACTTAATACCAACCCGCTGGCTAAACTGGCATTTAACTTCAGCAAAGTTTATTCTAATTTGACACGAGTCAAATGACCTGCCGTCTACATAATAATTAACTATCCCAGTGGTGGGCACATACCAGTCTATTATACATACCTACGTTAGCTAGCCTACTTGAATACACATCGACACCTTACTGGAAAAACAAGATTAACGAGTTATTCTCAAATCTTGTTGGAAAACCATATTATGATAAGTCAAGTATTCCACGGTTTGCATATACCTATATTACATCTTCTTGTATAGTGTCCCAAGTGCTTTATACACCGTTCAAGATAATCATTTGAAGTTCAAGATAGAACACAATTTTGGATATGCGAAATTTCACGGTTGCCTGATTTCTGAATTACCAAAACTATACGTATGTATCTGAATTTGTTCCATAGTCAATTCTCGGACTTGTATAATGAAAGAAGGACTACATCAATCTAGTCTAGCCAAATTGTTCAATACGGTGCGTGACATCTCGGCAGTGATGTCCTACTCTCATCGAAGGTTGTTTATTGGGTTAAAAACCAAAAAAAGAGAAACTTATTTCAGGACAGAACATCATTAAACAATTTGGCTTGACTAGATATTGATTTAGTGCTTCTTCCATCATCCAAATGTTCAATCGTTGAAAAAGTATATCTATAAGTTGAATTCTGATTCACGTAAAGTATAATGTGTTTCAATTACTTCACGTATTCCTAAATATCTGGTGATTTCAAACAGTAATGAATATAATGAAAATGAATAAAATTAGGGTATGGACGTGTACTCGGAGGTACTGAATTGTTACGTCAGAAAATAGGTCCCATAGGGTGTGATATAGAAACATGTGTGTGTATTGGTAGGGTAGAAGCTCATCACGGTTGGCAGTAGTATAATAATAGAATAACCAGAGCGTGGAGTGTTGGGTCTCTTCTTCTTTCGAAGGCTCGAAAACGTCGTAAAGCCGTTATTCTCGGGTCAGGAATGCCCTGAGTTGGAGGTATACACGCGAAACGAACGAACCTGCGTTGCGGGATGTTACGTCGTCGAATGAGAGCGGTAAAGTTGAGGTTTTCATTGAGCCTCAACCTCAACCTCAACTTCAACTTATTTTCCTTTATCTCCTTCTCTTTCTTTCTTCTTCTCCTTCCTTCCTCTCAACGGTTTTTTAAGCGCTATATACCTTTTATGTCGGGTTCTGCTAATCTGCATTTTAATGTTACCGTAGGTAGTAGGTACCCACATACGTATAATCTACCTGGCTATACATATAACCACTCGGCTCTAATGCCAGCCAAGTCAAGCCAAGCTACAGCAAGGTAGGTAGTGAGGTAAAACGTAATTTCTAGTTAAGCTCATCCTGCCACATCATACTGACATAAACATACAGAATCGCTGAGGCCCATCGAACGACCATTTTCAAGATTATACATTTATGTCCATGTGTCTCGGTATAAGAGCGAACTGAATTTTTCTTATGGATTTTAGGTATTTGATATATGCATGTAGCAATGATCTCGGAGAAGTTTACAGTTTTATACTGTTCGTGGTATGCCCAAAGCTGTAAATTTGGCATAACATATATCTGATAACATCTAATTTTCGTTGAATAGTTCATAAAAATATTGTTATCTGACTTTAGCCAACAAGAAATTTTACACGTATAATCTATACAGAGATTCGAAAGATCAATTAACACGTGCAATACTCAGATTTCAGCAATCTGCCGAGTATCACCCGCATTTGGCGATGGATTAGACGATTTAACAACCGAATCCTGATTTCCCCAAGTGTTATATATAGGTATAATATAGCATCGATCTTTATTCACCAATTCAGCACGTGATGAAAATTAACATCTAAATAACTTCAACTGGGCACGTCTTACGCAGGCTCCACGAATATCATCAGTGAAAAAAAAAAGTTCCAGAAACCGCTCGAAGTTTTTTTAGGTCCCTATCGCACTCTTATCTTCAGAAGGTCGTGGCGTGCGAATGACAATCTCAAAACTATCATAAAAGTTGAATTCCTTCGCAGAAATAATAATAAACTTTTATATTTGTTACAGTTCGAATTTTTCGAAATTACAGAATTTTTGAACATCAGCTGATGCACCTATAGCATGTGAAGATTAGAATGGCTTTAACCCTCCGTCCATGGGGGCATATTTCGCCACGATCTTGTAGGTTTTCAAAGTATTTCAGATTTTCAAAAAATTGCCAGCAATCCAGAGTTATACTTTTCGAAGTGTTTATTACATAATGAAAAAGTCGACGAAGTCAAAAGTTTCAAACTTTTCTCAGTGTAAATTGAAATCGCGGCAAAAATACGGAAGAAATTGGGGTTTACTGATTGTTAATTAACTAATTTAGTAGTTTTCTTCTTCCTTTAAGTCCTCATAAAATGTAATTTTTGCACGTATATCTGTAACGAGACCGTATTTGTTTTGAATAATTCGCTACGAGGATCAAGAATGGATAGGTATTATACCTATGTGTTATAAACGCGGGGTCTTTAATATCAAATATTGCAAGGATATCTGATAGGCAAGTACAATATGAGGTATAGCCTATAAAGTTAGAAGGAAAAATGTAGGATCTTATAGCTTTTATATATTTAATCTCGAGAGAGAGAATTTTCGAAAGGCTATAAATTTCGAGATATTTCTCAAAGCCCGTAAATCGTCGTCAGGAGCTTCAACAAGTGCGACGCAATACGCAGGTAGTGGTTCTCAACCAGCCGCGGTGAGTGAAAGTGCGGCACGATATTATGTATAGCTACCATACATACCTATGCCAACACGCGTGTATACATACAATAAATATCAATATGAATACACGTATTTTGGAGAATAGTTCTGCAAGTTTCATTCTGCTACGTCATGATATATTATAGTTCAGCACATAGATACCTACCTACCTATTTACGTATTCACACGGAATTATCAAAATCCGAAAGTCGCACTCAATGGTATATTATATTTCTATATGTGTATAAATATGAGAAAAAAAAATCCAAAAGTTAAAAACTCAAAAAGTTGAAAAATCTGCAAATTTAAGGGAAGCTCATAACAAAGCTGTCGCAAATAAACGACGTTGCATGTGCGAATTCTGAGATTCGGAGTTTTGGCCTTTCGGATCTTATTTATAGCTTTCTGAATTTTAAACCTTCGGTGCAGTCTTTCGTTTCGGAGTTTTTCGAATTAGCTACGTATAGACTTTTGGGGGAATAATTTTCCAAAAAACTCAGTGATCGGTAGTATAAAAATTGGGAATTTTTACTTTTTGCTGCAGCTTTTGAAATTCGGAATTCCAATCAAGCCCCGAAAAGAGTATATACATATTATAGAAAATCAAATTTCCTATTCATTGGGAAAAATTTCGTCCAATTTTGACCTCACGCGTGATTGTGCTGATTGAAAGATAAGTCCCGGATCGACGCAGCATAATGAAATCATTCGCTCAACGGGTTCATTTCTCGCATTATATTTATGTAGGTATAGCTATATACTCAGGTGTGTGTCCATGCCTACGTATATACCTAGACGAAAAGCGAGGAATATAGTATAGGTACCTACCTACATACCTATACATATACGGGCACGTCCGTCCAATCAGCAAAGTGTTAATTGCTAATTGTTCGTTTCGCTTTAAACCTCTCGTACCTACATACCTAGGACTCGGGGTAGGTATAGATAAATCCTTAATCAGTAAATATGTATGATGAATATATACCATACCATATACATGTATATACGCGTACCTAGAGCGTACAAGTGCATATAGGTATAATATATATGTATATAGCATCCTGCTGTATGCGTCTACAGGTTCAGCTATATGAGATATACCTAAGTATATGTATTATCTAGGTATTATATAGGCATATAGGTATGTACCTGCGTATACCTACCGCGTGCTCACACGTCCGTCATACACAGAGCCCCACTTAATTATCGTATATGGGTGCGGGGAAGTGGGAGGCATGAATACGTACCTATAACTATATTATACCTATATACCCATACCGATAGCTATAGACAAACGTGTATACATAAGTAGCTATGACTTAACAAGCAATAATCATTATTCGAGTAGGTACATCACTCTATATATTTTTCAAATACGACGTAACTCATTGTTAGGTCTATACTATACATCACTTTTTACTTATGCGGTAAGGTCGTAAGCGATGATGTTACACGATCTTATGGTCTTATGCAAACTAGAGGAACGTATAAGGATTTTTTTATATTTTTCTTTCTTTTTCGTTGTGATTACGTCTCCGAATTCAAGAATATACCTTATACATCAATCGATTGCGGGTCCGGACGCATTGAATATATATGTACGCATAATAGATAATAGAAGGCATCTGAAATAACGTATCAAAACCAGGTGCGTATGCGTGTCGGGGGGTCGTTTTTAATGCGATTTCAATTGTGTGTGTTTTTACTGCCTACCGGCTTCCGATTGTATTTATTTATTTATTTTTTTTTTTATCGATAATTCTTACGGTTACGACTTTCTGGCTTATAATTTTCAAAAAAATTGGAGCCAAACTCCTCATAGGTTCTCAATTCCCAATTTTTCCAATCAATTTTATTTGATTCATTATACGTAAAAATTAATTAATTCCAATTCTGATTTAGAGATACAGAACGAAAAAGTAAAAAAAAAAAAAAAAAAAAGAAAAAATATTATGCGGTTTTTTATTGGTTATACTGGAATCGAATTTCCGCTGCTCGCGATCTTATGGCTGAAATACCTACATATTACGCCAATCCAGGTATTAACGTACATATGCGTCAAGCATTGAAACTTACTCTATAGAAATAATTATTATACAGGTGAGTTTGATTTAATTTGATTTGATTTGATTTGATTCATTTAATTTTCTGTTTTTTCACTCGATTCGAAAAATATTTCCGCAAATCCCTCCTTCTATATCGTGGCACGTAGGTAGGTATGTATACTTTTATATGTGAGTGTTATACGTAGGTAGATACCCATATGTACCTACTATCTTTCTATAGGTATAATATGCCGAAAAAAATGAACCAATGTAGGTATAATAAGCTTGCAGCTTGTGTACGAGTATACCAAGTAATAACGGAGTTACCGACACCGCGCGGTGACGCACGCGGCGGCGATACTACGTGCTTTATCTAAGTTTGATATATTTTAACAGGCTGCAGGAGCTGGAGGAAAGCCGCGGAAAGTTGAACAGTTTTGGCATACCCAGCCGTATAGAGCGACCGACCCAGCCAGCCAGCCAGCCAGTCAACCAGCCAACCAACCAACGAACCAACCAACCAACCAACCGACCGACCCGAGGACCAAGCTTTGTGTAAGTGCGCTTGTAATACGCGAATGTATATAGACAGTAGTTGGATATATACACATCTACTGTCTACATCGCGTCCCTTTCCTCTCCCCTCCCTTCTTACCCTCGCACCCTTTTTTCTCCCTTTCTCGTTCCTATCCTGTCCCATACAGCCAGAAGTACCACAAAATATCGACTGGTATTTCCAGACTCCTAGACAGACACTACAATCTCTTATACAGCTCACAGTTATTTCGCTTATAGGAAAGCATTATATATATATCAGTTTTCTTGTTCTTTTTTTTTTCAATCTTTCCTGTCTTTTTTTTTCTTCCTTCATGTTTTAATCCCTCATTTCTAGTTTCTCGTTACCTTAGCTACTATAGTATTTTCTCGCAAATACCGGAAGTTGGGAACGCAAGAATCTTTCCTTCCTTCTCCCTCCTGCACCCTTCCTTTCCAGTTGTCTAAACTTCTATACGTATATAGATAAGGAATATACGTCCGGTTTTTGTTGTTTTTTTTTTTTTTTCCTTTCTTTTCAAATCTCGTTCCAATTAGTCAAACTACTTTAACGCGATAAACGATTATGGAATCATATCCATTCCACGCCTGTGTCCCGCGTGTGTTCATCGTCGAGCGATATACGTATGTGTATAGGTCGCTGCATATACGTACCAACATGAATACATACATGCATAGGTATGTTGATACGCATGTGCATGGGGATAAGGAAGGGTGGACGGATATCGCGATTGAAGGGCGTTTATGTACACGTATTTGTTCACGTATAAACGTATATGATGTATATAAGTATACATGAATCGTACGTGGTGTTGTATGCTGGCAGATTAAATGCTCACGATAAATAATACGCGATACCCTAAGTGAATAGGTAGGTATTTAAGTACATGCATACGTAAATATCATTATCATCATCATCATCATATCACGTCACGCATATATTATTTAAGTAGATACAATAATCGTTGTACGTTAGGGGTAGGTAATATTCTAGTACATATAGGTACTCACCGGCCAATAGCATCTCGACTTTGTCTTTTAACAGGTTATCCAAAAATACATTAAACATATATATGTGGGTATATATGTTATTATTTATATATATATTACATATATTTTTATATTACACACGGCAATATATGTAATAATCTTCTCTTTTTCTTATTATTACTATGATTATTATTTATTATTATTATTGTTGCTGTTTATGTTATTTTATACATCCACCAATTTTATAATCAAGGTTTAGTAGTCGATTGTTGTTAATTTTCTTCGTTTATGTATATATATATATATATATATATATATATTCTAATGTACACTTGTTTAGATTTTCATACACCGTATACACGTATACTGTATATAATCGGAAGAAATTTATACGAGTTTCGTATGTGTTTTCCTTTAATTTTCTAATTTTTTTTCGTTTCAGCCCTATATATAAATAATATTATGTACAGGAAGTATAGTTCAAAAAATATATTTTCTTTCTCTCTCTCTATATATATATGGTATATGTATTTATGTCTTATATGTACATACGTATCTATCACGTGTTACATATTTCAAATATATTATAAGCAAGAATTGAGGATTATTATTACTATTATTATTATTATTATTATTATTATTATTATTATTATTAATAATTTTGTTAAGATTGGTATTGTTTTTAGCCAGACCTATAGGTATATGAAATGTCTCTTGTCAGTCACTCACAGCACGATTTTCATATCGTTGAATTTGATGGTTTATAAACCATATCGTTTGTTTGTTCATATAAATACAAACAATACTTGACCGATCACGTTTTCGGAATCTTTGATATATCCTCGCGTGTGTTCCGCGTGTGTGTCGTGATTTGAGATTAGGATAAGGAAACTATATACTGGCGATATTATGTATGTATAGGTATTATTTGCTCATCGAGCCCCGTTTGGTCTGTGCACTCGTGTGGATTGTATGTGTATCAGTATATCTTAATCGCGAAATTATCTATCGCGTTTGCGTGATGATAGACACGTTTGTAAGTGGATATCGTTTTTTTTTTTTTTTTTTTTGTTTCTGTTTCTTGTTCTGCCCTATTACTTTTCTTCCCGTTTCTATTCTTTTCTGAATTATTGAGTTATTTATCAAGTTGGCTCTGGCTATCTCGTTTTATCTCGACGGACGTTTTTAATCGGTTTTAATTCTTTTTCTTTATTTCTCGTATCTTTTCTTCTTTGCATAGAAGATAATTAACGAAACTTCACTTTTCAGGTACGGTAATTCGACGTAGGCCACGAAATTCAATTGCTTCTTCTTATTACAATATTTCTGTTATTGGTCAATTAAATATATACGTATATTATTATGAGAATGTATTATACATGCATAAGTATTTGTATAGGTATAGGTATGAACGTATATTCTTATAGTTTTCACGACAAAAACACTGTAACTCCGTTTAATAAACTGCTGTCTCAATTACACTTTATTCGAGTGATTCAACAATCCTTGTCTTCTTCTTTCTCGTTGTTTTCAAGCCATTCAACCATCCTCGATTCAACACAAAAATGAAAACTCAAAAGAAAACTATGAAACAATCATAAAATAACGTGAATCGCAAGGAGTTATCGTCGTTTACGTAAAACTTGAAATTTTTTCAACCACTAGTCTTCAATACTTCACTGTAGTTTTAAAACCCTGTTTCATTTACTTGATTATATACATTCCACTTGAATCGTATTATAAATTTATCGATGTTATCTCACGTGTGATTACTATATAAGCGAAGAGGAAAACCACGACGCAAAACAAAAGATTGATTATTGAAAATCAAAAGAACGAACAGAAAAGAAAGAAAATGAAAAACAACTAAAATAAACAAACAAACATACGAATAAATATCGCGGTTTAAAAATTCAATCTTGGAACCGTATCCTCTTCCGTAAATTCGCAACGGCGCGTCGCCGACAACGACATGCTCTCTCTCGAACGTCACGCGTGGAAATGACGTCAATGATAAAGCGAGGAAGCCGGGGTGAGAGAAAGAGAGAAGGAGAGAGAGAGAAAGAGAGAGAGAGAGAGAGAGAAAGGAAAAGGAAAAGGAGGAAGGGAGGAAGGGAGGAAGAGAAGGGAGGGGATTTTTGCGGACAATGTCAGAAATGAAAATACTAGTAACAATTATCCTTTTTTCGTTTGTATAAAAAAAAAAGAACCCCCCAAAAAAACTAAACCAAAAATAAAACAACGAAAAAAACAAACAGTAAGGAAAACGATTATTTATAAGTTTAACGGAAATACTGCTATTAGTTTCGACTCGACGTCGTCCGTCTCTCCTCCATTTCCCGATAGCTCTCCGACGAAGACTACTATCAATTATTAGAGGAGCGCACCACCGATCGAGTGAAGCACACCGGAGCGATTCCGTATGTCGGTGTGTTCAGTGTTGTGCCGAAGACTGCGTAGTAGAAGCGGCACCGTTTTTACGTGAGAGTGGGGATGATGTCTACTGTGGCTCGGTGTGTTAGTTTCGTTCGT
This sequence comes from Ametastegia equiseti, assembly GCA_963989295.1. Taxonomy (NCBI): domain Eukaryota; kingdom Metazoa; phylum Arthropoda; class Insecta; order Hymenoptera; family Tenthredinidae; genus Ametastegia; species Ametastegia equiseti. Next base: position 12,192,497 of record OZ022393.1, read on the forward strand.
GTCACGTTTGCCACTGTCGTAGTTTCTATACGTGTATATGTGTATGTATATGCGTGTCTGTCGTCGTACGTATCCCCCGTGCGCTACGCGTACCGGCAACACCACACCACCATCATCTCATCCCTCTATGTGTAGAACGTCCGTGTTCTTGTGCGCACCTAGCCACACGCTGGCACACAGGGTTAACCCAACGCACACTAATCCCCGAGGCAAACCAACACGTCCACGTAATCCAGAACCCAGATGCGCGCGCAACCTATTCAGGGACGTATGTTTCGGAAATTGGAGGATATTCCGTACCCGACTATACGCGCGATTAGCCCAGGGGGGTGGTTTACCATTTCGTCTCTGAGGCCATACGACACGATCGAATTTTTGCTTTTTATTTATACACTGATTGAAAGAATGGGCTCAAATGGTGAAAGAAACAAACGATAACGAATTTAAATCTTTGTTTAGTTATTAGTTTCGCAATGCGATTGACTTTTCGCTATTTAACGACATGAGCGGAGTATACTGTGAAAATTTCAGCCCATTGTGTTGACTAGTTTATGAATGATACGAGGAATGGGAATCTCATGCGGGAAAGATGTGTCCTTGAATCGACCATAAATTTCACTTTACGGTATTCGATGTTTTAGTAAAAAATCGGGCCAAGTTAAAGCTCCAAATTGTGAAAGCACCGAACGGTCCAAATTCCGAATTCATTTGAAACGGTTTGGAGTATTTAGAACTTCAAAATTCCGAAAGATCAGGATGCAGAAAGTTCAAAGATCCGAAAGTCCGAAATTCAGAAAGTCTAGAAATCTGAAATTTCATGGATTAAAAACTATCTCAAAGTATTAAACCAACAACATTACTTGCACAAACTTCAAGTTTCGGAGTTCAACTTTCTGAATTTTGAAACTTTACTGTTTTTCAATTCTTTCTTTCTTTCTTTTCAGACTTTCAGAAAAATAACTTTGCTAACATTTTGAACATTCGGAGCTTTTGGAATTCAGAATTTTGACCCGACTGCTAAAAAATCATCGCAATTTATTTTTTTCGTTTTTCGCTCCTCAATATTGACGAGTTTTGTCTTTTCCCCGAAAAGTGTATCCCTCTGTGGATCGTATTTACGGATGAAATTTTTCTGGTACCATTTTTACACGCTCGTTTAGTACAGCTTTTTATGACTGCACTTGTAACGCGAGTAGACGGAAACTGCCAACACACAGCAAAGATAATGAGGATTATATGCGGGCTGCACGGTAGGGGCGGAATAACAGGGTGCAGCGGTTAAAAGCGAATCAAATTAACCCCAGATATATCGTTCCGACGATAGTCCCCGTTACATACACGCAAATGGTACCTACGTAACGTATGTATACACTATACATGTACACACACACGTATATGCGTTAGAACGGGGAGTCGCAAAACCGGGCGCTTCGTGTTGTTATATACGAACAGATTGGGGGCTTAACCACTCGCTCAAACAGGTGTTTGTGGTCGAACGGAGCGGTAGTTCATCCATACTTCACGTACAATGACAGAAGCGGAGATTTATGACGGGGCTATTCATCTCACTTAGAAAAAGAACGCATTTTTACCCTTTTCTTTTTCTTTCCTAATAAGTCAAAGAACAGATCTGTCCAGGCATCTGGTTGAACGTTAGTGTAAAATTTCACGAAAAATACCGAATTTTCATGGAAGGTGAAAATTACAAACTTTCAGATCAACGATTTTGGTACTAAACTGCAGAAACAATACGGAAGAATGATCCTTCCAATTCCAAAATTCCCTTCCAAAGACAATTTTCAAAACCTTCAACCGATAGACTTGGCTGAATTCATTTTTTACTAACAATAAGTTCAATTTTCTAAAAGCTCCCAGAATTTCCCAGGGTCTTCCAGACGCTAGAAAATTCCATGATGATCGGATACCCAGCTCGGCTGTGTTTGAATTCCGCGCAAGAGCTGATTCCGTGAATGATTCTTATAGTATTTGGCAATACAGCGAAAACTGATTGATACGTTTTTCTCGGTATATATTGGGTCCAAAATTTCCGTGATTTAGAGTTTGAATATCGGATGAGCGTCGATGAGAAAACCGGGGAGACAAATAAATAACGTATATAGCAAGCATATCAGGGTGGCCTACGTGCGGTCGGTCTCTGGCGTCGCGACGCGTGCGTCACCGTCAGCAGCATAGCTTCTCCTTGCGTAGTATGTAGGAAAGGCGCAACGTCGCCCCTCCGTCCCAATCTCCCGCCTCGATGATTTCGCTCATGTTGACGGTGACGGTGTCGGCCACCAGAAACACACACTCGGATCCGTAGAGCAAAATGTTTACGACAATATACATATATATATATATCACTTTGCCTCGACATGATCGGATTCCTTGTCGAAAATCCAATAAATACGTTTTTTTTTACAAAAATCTCCTCCGACGCTTAGTTTAGACGCTAGAGCCGATAAATAGGCGCCAATCAGAGATCAGCTTTAGAAACTTACAGTAGAATTCGCCATACCGCATCGGAAAAAGCTGCAAACGATATAGCTTGAGTTATTCTACTGTAATTATTAAATCTGATCTCTGATTGGCATGTCTTTATCGAATTTAGCGTCTAAACTAAACGTCGGATGAGATTTTGGTAAAGAAACGTATTTTTTATTTTCCACAAGGAATACGACCATCTGGTCCGCGAGTTTTGTTACACCCTGTAAACATGCTTTTTTTGAGGGGTGGATCGTTTCGAATATCATCAAAGGGAAGAATCCTCGTCTAGACGTTGATTCGACTTCTCGTTAATTTACTTACCTTAATGCAGTTGAAGCTTTTGCGCTTTTTGCACGCAGGTATATTCTAATGTATATAGGTGTGTATACCCATCTACGGCTCTACCTATACGTATACTGCGTTCGAAGTAAAATCTGAGAAACGACGTTGGAACAAGGTCGATCTACGCAGCTGGACACCTAGACGCGTATGGGGTTGAAAGGGAGGCCCGCGCGAGACCCGATCCCGCATCTACGTTGTACACATTTCAGTTTTCACGTGACTACGTGACGATGTAGGTATACAGCAAACTGGCACATATGCAGAGGTATATAGGTATATATCCATACATACGCCGTATGTATATGCGCGTGATTCAATTGCCCCTGTCGCATCGCAGTTAGGATTTGCGATCCTATATACGTGTACGTATAGTCACCGATGGATTTACAGGGTGATTCAGAAGTATTGTCGCATATATCTTTCAGGGTTCAATCCTTATTCTCGGAATTGATAGAAAATTCATTCTTTTACTGAGATTGGAAAAGATAAATGTCTTCAAAAAACAATGGCCAAGATTAATAACTTAATGGATTCTAATCCGGACGAGGATTGAAAACAAAAGAACCTTGTGCAATGTTTTTCACAAAAAGTATAGAAAAAATTAAACGACTCAAACAAGTCGTGCTCAATATCCTTGACAAAAATATTTAAAGAAAACCGATAAGATAACAAAATTTTCCTCCTAGAAAAATTGAAAACAAAAAAGGAAAGATTCGCGACGAAAAATGGCTAAAGAAATTCCGACCTTGATCTCGCCATAAGAGTTGAGGAAATTCTGAATCGAGCTGTACGTAGGTACGAGTATATATAAGAGTTCGTGGTTAACGCGTGTGAGTCTGTATAAATGCAGTCCGTTCGTTCTGCGCAGACGTCCGATCGAACATCCTCTGGCCCCGCGTAACTTTACTTGTATTGGTTGAACGCGTGAATCGGTGGCAATTTTAAACCACTGTTTAAATGCTAATGTATGTATGGATATATGTATACTGGGCGAGGACGGCACGGGCTGGACCCTTAACTGACGTCATTCGGTATTGTCAATGTCACCTGACTCATACTTGCGGATAGAAGTGTGTAACACAGAGGGCTATTTGTTGTACCTACCGAGGACAATAACGGCTTTGTGAAAATAATTGTTATACATCGCTCTATAAATATATACGCAATTGTTTTCGGATTTGTTATCGGATAAAAGGGACGTAAGGTCGAATGCGGGACGGGATTGAAATTCCGAGTTTCAAAAGCTCCAAAAGGTCAAAATTACGAATTTTTATAATATACCGACTCACAGTTTTTTGAAAGATTATTTGCTCCAGAGCCTACGTAGCCAATAGCTAGAAAAACTCCGAATCGGAAAACACCGGAGGTTGGAAATTTCGAAAGCTAAAGATCCGAAAGACCAGAACTTATTTGACACCTTTGTCATGAGCGTTCCTTAAATTTTCGGATCCTCGGACTTTCTGGGTTGTGAACTTTCGGATCTTTGAGCTTCCTGCATTTCGACCTTTCGGAATTTGCAAGTTCTGAACTCTAACGTTTCTAGAAACTCAGAATCGCGTTTGAGATAAATTCGGAATATTTTGACCGTTTGGAACTTTTGGGATTCGGAACTTCAATCTCATCCCCCGAATGCTCCGAATCGCAAACCCAGATTTTATTTCAACGATTGAATACAGACAGAAAAAAAAAAAAAAAAAAAAAAAACAGAGAGAGAAAGAGTAAGTTTTATTCCGCGAGGTGGAAAATATCTGGCGAGAAAACGCGCGAGAATCAAAAGAATGTGAAAGCTGGCAAAATCGGAGTATGTATAATTCGCTTGTCTCTATGTAACTCGCGCGAAACCTCTGCGTCTGTAAACGCCTTTGTGTGGTAAATAGGAAAGGGTATATATATATGTACACCGACATTTACATATACCTACCTTCAAGTGCGCAATTCTCCTCCGCACACATTACCGTCTAATTATTTCATTGCGATTAGCGAATTACCGCGTCGTAAATGTCGACGATATTTCATCCCGTTTTACACTCGTTGGAAACATTTACATTCGTGTCAAAATATTCGCAGTGGAATATAAATGACAAATTCTCTGACCACTGGACGAGAGCGTAAATACAAAATTATCCACCATTAGGTACAGAACAATGATTGTAATCAATTCGTAAATCAGGAACCATTTGATGTAAGAAAATGTCCCGCTTTGTCAAATCCAGCTCAAATAGTGTCAATGAAGTTATAGCAAACAGCGATGTTCCACACTCTTAAATGTCCACTGCACAGAGCGAGTGTGTTTGTTAAGTTTCGTAATGCGGGACGTAGTTATACTTTGTCACGACAACATGCGGCAATAAGGATGAGTGAGTAATGTCACGTCTTTAGAACTGCGATGACTATTGAATATTGGATCATTAGGTTGATGTGTTTCATATTTTGCTCCAGCTGAATGAAATTGTGAAGTGAACTGATTGGCCAGCTGGTTTAAATGATCGACATGACGATATAGAAAAAACCTGGCTGTGATTAGCATCGAATAAAACTTATTTCCGATGTAATAAGTACATAGAAGAGTAAATGAGATAATTTGAGTCGAGTACCTATAGAGCAATCGGCATTCCAGACCGTAAAAGACTCAATTCATATTCTATACTCTAATTGGAATCGCACAGTGTCATTACTGCAGCACAATCCCCGCGCGCAAATGCAACCGTTAATCGATTGATTCAACAACTGCAGCAGTCAAGTGCTCTCTTTTTGCACTTGCAGAAATCACAAAGCTCGTGTTTCATGTTATTTCAAACTGCGCATGAACGGGGTAGGTAACACTCTCAAATTCTCCCTCTAATCTCTAGCACGTCTGGTTACTAGAACACTGCAAGTTCAGGCACAAGAGGTACATACCTCTATATATCAAAATCTCTAGTCCGCTAAGTGTAACGAGAAAAGGTTCCCAACGCCTGACGATCCGGACGTTTTTAAAACGTTTTTTTCAAACACAATTCGAGGAAATAATACTATTTCTCCAATTGATTCAACAAAATGATGGAATATCTTATCCCTATGAAAATTACCATCATCCCACTTTTTTCATATTTTCAGATCAAACCTTCAGTTAGGTACGTTCTGTTCTTCATCTTGAAAACGGAATGTAATCCTTAGAGCTGAAGAGGGTTCAGAGTTGTACATCAACATTTCTGTGATTATTTATTTTCCGGTAGTTCAAAATCGTTGAATCTGTGCCCAAGTATAGAGGCAGGTTGAGAACCTATTCCCCGAAAGTGATACAATAACGTCGCGACGTTGCAGGATCTAATTCTAATACTTCGGAATGATTTTGAAAAGAAATCAAATCATTTGCGAATGAAAAAACACGGAAATATGGCCCTTGACCAGAGATTCGGAGGAGCCACTCGTAAAAATGTCGACTTATCTGTAAGATAAATGTAAATGAAAAGAAAATAAGAGAAAAATTAATTAAACGTAAAGAGGTAGGCCTGCGCCTGGATCGGCGATACATAACGGGGTTCGATAATTGAGCTATACACCGCGATGGTTATTGTTGTGATTATTGCGATGATTAAACCCTGCGTATTCGCCAGGCAACTCGAACCATTTTGTAGAACGGGACTGTAAGGTACGGTACAAAGTACGGAGGAGAGGACAAAGCATATCCGAGGTATATATACAGAAAAACGAAAACAATGAACAAAAAGCCAGAAGGGTTGCGTTACGTTGCGTTGCTTTGCTTCGCTTTGATTTGGGTCCTTTGACTCACCGTGCTGATGGGGGGCTGAGAACGCCGAGTGTCTTCTGGGCGACATTGGCGGATGGGGTGGGCCTTGACTTCCTGGTGGTTGCATCGACGACAGAGCACCCAGGGGAGTATATGACTTGCATGGTTGCTCGGGTTTTGGCTGAAAACACCGCCCATTAACAGACGCGAGGATATACGGATTAGGATATCGTACAGGGGGCGAACATTTATGAAGAAGTAACACGGCGATAAAAAATTATCAACCTTCCGTGTGTACACTAGATTTATCGAGACACGGTGTGTACACTGGGTCATTCAGGGAACACTCGGGTTTTTTTTTTAAGTTTATTGAGCTTCCGAAAAATCTGAAAGAATTTAGGGCCACTTCTTGGGGTATCTACTACAACGTCCAAAAGCTAACATAGTCAAAAGTTCAAAACTTTTGTCATTAAGAATTGAAATTGAGGGTAAAACGCCATGAAAATTGAATGATCTCCAAAATTGACTGTTTCCTAAAAGACCCAGTGTACACATGGAGGGCTAATACTCAATGAAGATCAGTCGGCTAATTTACTAACTCATAACTGCGGGATAACGGCAAAATTAACACTGAAATAATGAAAGACTATTGACAACAACTTATGAGCTGCTCCTATGTCATAAATAAACCTTGTTTTTTTGGAGTTATTCTGCAGTTACGATAGCGAAAAAGTTAGTGAATAAGGCCCCCTGATCGCGAATTCCACTTACGGAACATCTGACTTTGACCTTGAAAAATTTATTCATCAAAATCACGCTTTGGCTAAAAGGGAGGATTTTTATTCTTTTCTGCACAGTGCAGTTGGCGAAAAACAGGTAAATTCGTTCGACTGAAGAAATGAATGAGACTGCTAATTCGTAATTGCTACATTCGTGAGATAGTAAAGATGTTATCAAAGTCAGAAGGTCGTGTGGTTTGGAAATAAAACCAAAATTGCAATTCGCCTCGACATTCATAAAACAAAGTGGACATTTTCTGCGAATACGACCTTCCGGCTTTTTTTCCTGAAATTTCTTCCTGAATACAAGTTTGAAGATCGTGATAGCTAAAATGTAGATTCTTTCTGTTCTTTTTTTCACCGTCACTCAGCATGGTGGCCAGTGAAAAGAGTTGGAAAAATTCCCTGACTTTTCCCTGACCAAATTATCATTTTTCCCTGACTAAAATTCGAACTAATATTGCCAATTCAAGTGTCTAATGAATAAAGATCCGAAACAATGACAATAAAAAACACGTTCACGATTTCGCGGTGCGGCGCTGTTCCAAATTATCAATACTATTTCAATCCAAGATTTTGATTGAAAATTCCGAGCAGGTGGGAGAAAGAGAGGCTCCTCTCTCGTTCCGTATTGCCAAAAAATTCCCTGACTCATTAGAAAATTCCCTGACTTCTCTGACTATTTTCGAATTCTCTGACTTTTCCCTGACTTCCCTGTTTTTCCTGACCAGTGGCCACCATGCTCAGTTTTTTCTGTGAATAATTCTCGCGCTCACGATTCTACAGTATTAGCAACGCGATACGTATTTCATTTCATGGCGCTCATTCAGTCAGAAAAAATATGAGGAACTAGCGATTTTGTGCCTGTTGTCATTTTTTCGTAAATGAATTTAAAAAACGCCCTTCTTTTAGCCTGCGAGGATGACACGACCGGCTGCTAAAGCAAACCCTAGAATGGGACCAGATGGCTGGAGTTCGTGATACGAAGATGTGCAAGAGATTAAACACTCGTCCGAAATTGTTCATCGGGATTTTTTGACGGAGATAGAATTCGGAAAAATGTTTTTGGTACTCACATGCTCGTGAATTTCTGTTGCAACAGCGGTGGCTGCGGTCTGTGTGTGACTCGTCGAACTTATGCGATATTGCATACCAGCTATGCTGCAGAATCCTTCATGGTGTGTCGACCTCGTCTGGTTGACGTAGACACCTTAAAAACCCGACCAATAAATAATTGGCGAGAGAAATTGCGAAGAGAAATTTTCTTCATGCTTTAAGAAAGTGGGATTTTTATTTCACCGATTTATGAACTGGGAATCATATTTTTAATCCACATTCAACTTTCGTGGGAGGAAACCATCCAAAAGAATATGAATAATATTATGTATATTACCAATAAGAAAATTATATACACCGTGACTAGAACCACGTTCGTCAAATTTTTATAGGCGTCTCTAATCTTCCAGTTGAAGCACATAACTTTTTTAAATATTCCCACATTCTTCAGGAGTCGAAGTTACCCCTTGAGGGATAAGTACCCTCTAAAATGCCAAAAAATATCAAGAAAACACAATGAGTGTGCAACTATTCTTGAAGACTACCCTTGCATTAGAACGGCCATCGAAAAAATGTTGGCTTGAAGATCAATTTTTCTGGATTAGTTTTGGGATGATCATTGTCCAATTATTTATTCAGCCAGCTTGAACCGAACCTTGCTAATTTATTACAACTATAACCAAAAGTTTATCGGTGCTACTCTTTCCGTAACTGTATGATTATAGCTAGAGACCTTGTTTCGGTCTCAAAATCTTTGAGAAAGGCTGAACCGAACGAGAATTCGTATAAGAAATTCTTTACATCAATTATCAAGGTTTGATTAAAAATGTCCAGTGTTTTGTCCGGAATACTTCGCATCAGAATTCTAGTTAGTTCACCATGTCAAGCGACTGTTCAAAAACTTTCAGACTCAATCAAGGTCTCTAGCTACGATAGTTCTGCAGAAAATATAGTATCGAAAAACTTTTGGTTACAGTTCAAATGAGTTTTGCAAAGTTGCGTTCAAACTGTTATAGAATCTGAATGAATAATGAGCCAATTATCTGCAAGGTCCCAAAATACTCAGTAAAAGATTTGTCTTCGAGGTAAAATTGATCGGATAATTATCCTATCATAAGAATAGTTTGAAAAACAACTGCAAACTCAATTAATTTAATTGTCATTGCCGGTTTTTCGTATAGGGCACCTTCCATAACACGGTTTTTTCCTGCATCTAATCAGTGGAAATTTGTTACAGATCTATGTTCATACATTGCGATATTTGAAAATGATTAATAAACTGTTATTCACTAAAAGCCAATAACACATCTTCTTATTCACCCGATTTTTTTAAATAAGAAATTTAGGTTATAGTATTAGATACTAATATCTACTCCGTGATGAATAATGTAGGAGTTAATCGACGTGAAACCTTTCCAAATGATTATTAGTCGAAAGATGTGGCTCGGGGTAAAGCTTTTCTGTTATTTTATTTTTATTTTTTTACCTGTAATGGTAACGTCGGTGTCCTGATTAAGTATGACGACTTTCTTCGGCTGTTTGATGACTTCTTCCGGATCAGATCCTTGCTTGGATTTGCGTTTCTCGGCCTCAGATTCGCTCTGCTTCCGCCTCCTGACGACTTCGACTTCCGAATCACTGGAAGAATCGCTGGAGGAGGATCCTCTGCAGTGATATTTTTCATCGGAATAAGAAGCGGCGAGTATCGCCGAGGCGTTTAAACTGGCCATACGTTTGCACACGACCATATCTTTCAGGTCCATTACTTCCTCGTTCTTCTTACGCCGTTTTGTCGTCACCTTTTTCCTGCTGGTTTCCAAGTTTTTCCGCTCCTCGGAGGCACGCTGCTCCTCATCAGACGACGACGAGGACTCTGAACTCTCCATCATGTCCCAGTGTTTCCCTCGCAAGCCTGGTACGTTTCTGAGCTTACGTTTCGGGGAGGTTTCTTCGACCTTCAACTTCGTTTCGACCTTCTTCTCCTTTTCATCCTTCTCCTTACTATCTTTTTCCTTGTTGCTTTCTTTATCCTTGTCCTCTTTCACTTTTTTCGCCTGCTTGTCCTTCTCCGGCTTTGGCTTGCAGTAGCCCCCAAGGTACACGCCTCCGGCTTCGTTTTCGTACAAACAATGGACCTTGGCCAATGCGTTGAGCGATGCCACTCGGTGCCGTTTTGGCCCGCTCCAAAATCCGAATAATCTCATTCTCCGCGCCCGTTCCGAGGAGCCGTCTGACGATGGGCTTTTCCTATCCCGCTTTTTCAAATTACGTTTTTTACTCTTCGCGTTACCAGCCTCGTCCTCGTCTTCTTGATCCTCGTTGTCTTCGTCTCCATCATTGTCGTCTTCTTCCTCGCCTCCGGAAGTAGCGGATATCGAGGAATCGTCCTTGTTTTCGTCGGTTTCCACCTTCAGATCAAGTCCCAGGGAATCAGGATCCCCGCAATTATCTTGTTTCGATTGCCCAGGGAGTATTTTTTGGCTTTCCTCTGGCTTCGACTGCTTCAACATATCCTCCAGCGTTACCTCTTCCGAGGTGTTTGAATTTCGATCGTTATCTTCTGTCCGCGACTTTGGAATTTTCCCGGACTTCTTATTGTTCGCTAATTTCTTCGTCACTTTAGCTTTACTGATATTTTTTCCTGGTTTTTTACCATCGACAGATTTGTTCCAAGGTATGTACTCCTCGTTACTGTCAACCAACTCTCGCTTTATATTCTTCGAATCCAGTTCATCTGCTGCAGGGGTCTTTCCATTCAAGGAATTATCCTCCTTGCTAACTCCCTTCGTATTCTCGCACTGTATCGAGGACGAGCTCTTTTTCTTAGCAACTATTTTTTCCGCTAATTTAATCATTTTTTCCTCCTTTTTCGTCAAGGAACTGGACATTTTTGGGTTTAATTTTCGCGCTACCACCTTCGACTTCATCTGCTTAGCCAATTGTGGCTTTTTTTCATTAACTTTAGCCTTTCCGGCAGAAGAAGGCGGGGACTTCTTCTTCGTTTTCTTTGCCCCGTCCTCAGGCTCTTCGGTATTCTTCGATTCTTCGTTGCTCAACTTTTTGACTAGCTTCATTTTCGTTTGTAACAATTTTTTCGAGACCGGAGGCGACCGGGACGCGATTTTTTTTGCAAGAATCGTTCGCTTCACAGCAGCAGCTGTAGCTGCTGGCTTCTTCCTCGGCGGTTTTGGCTTCGCCTCTTTCTTTCCCTTCGCATTGGCTGGCGATGAAGACTTTTTACCACCCGCATTTTCCTTCTCCGGTGATTTCTTTCGCTCCCCTTTCTTCGTCACCTTCGAATCCTTCTTTTTCTTTTCCGACTTATCCGCGTTCTCTTCTACTGACTTTTCCTCCGTACGTTGAACAGTCGTCTTCGCCGATTCCTCAGACTGGGTTTTTTTCTTTTCTGCGTTATCTTTCGGCTCTAATTTTTCCTCTTCGAGCTTCGCGTCGCTATCAATTTTCTCTAGCTTTTCCTGCTTCTTCTCGGTGTCCTTGTTCTGTTTTTTCTTATCGTCGTGTTTCTCGATTTTCTTTTTCAATTCTTCAAACTTTTTCAACTCTTCAATTTTCTCCAATAAACCGTTACGTTTCTCTTCCGCAGGTTTATCACTACCCATTCTTTTCCGCTCCTCGACTTTATCTGTCTTCTTCCTGTCCTCGATTTTCTCCGTTTTTTTTCTATCATCCACTTTCTCAATCTTCCTCTTATCCTCCGACTTGTCTATTTTTTTCTTCGGATCCTCTGACTTATCGGATTTCCTAGCCGAACCAGAACCCGAAACCTGCACCTCGACACGTTTCCCCTTTTTCTCTTCCGTCTTTTTGTCCCTCTTCGGTGGGTCGGAGGTCAGTTTCTCGGGTGATGCGCGTCGTTTTTTCGCTGTATTAGGCGCCGCGGCGCTCTTGCGCGCGACTACTGCCTTCTTCTGTGGCTTCATTCTCGATTTGGTGGTTTTTACTTCCCTTCTTTTTTTCTTCACATTTTAACACCGTTAATATCTCGACTCGAATTATTTACTCAATGAAATTCATTCGCTTAGCCAATCGCCATATTCGGTTCAGTTACCCGCGTAAGTCCTAATTGAGAATACCAAATATCTGCAACAACAACAACAACAACAAATCCGCGATCTATTAATTGTTTTATCAGAAATTCTATCGCAGCGATTCATCGAGTATAATAGTCACGGCTAACTGTTTCATTGCCATGAGATATTATTCGATTGAGTAGAAAAGCAACCGACAAGTTTGTTTGTTCCGCTTCTCTTATACGTAAGCAAATCAGTCGCGAGTTTAGTGTCGCGTCGTAATTACCGCTTCACGCCACGTAATAACATAGCTGACAGGTAATTGCTGTTGCCACTATGACATAACACAGGAATAACGAAAGCAAATCTTCTGATTTGAAGTAAGGAATTGATTTTTCTTTAATGCAACATATTTGATTGATTGTTCTCCGTAAGTTTCGAGTTGATTGTCAATTGTAATAACATTCAATGAAATCCTTGCTGCATGCATTTTGAATTGGCGGTAGTTTTTACAGGACTGAATATCTCACGTGAAATATCGGCTACCGTATTATATGAAAATGATATTTATAGACGGAAGAAAAAAAAAAGAAAGATAAGTAATCTTAAACGCTGTTTAAATGTCATACTATATCGCACAAAGAACGGCGACAGAACCGCATTTCTTCAACATATTTTACTCGTTCGTTTTTCTTATACGGTCTGTTAAATCTGGTAAAATGGACATTTTCGGAGTCCGTTATGTCACGTAGGCCTAGGTATCTGATGCATTTTTTTTTTTGTTTCGGGTATTTTATTGTCAACTATCGTAAAGTAGCGGTAGGTGGTCTTTCGTTCGCGCTTAGCTAATTGGAATATAATGATCGAGGGGCGGGTAGAGAGTTTGGATCAAGAGATCGGGGTGTAAAACAAACGAACAGAATGACGATGACAGAGAAAACCCTTCGGTGGGTGTCCGCCGTAAATGGCCACAAGTGGCCGAGAAGAGAACAGTACACTGATCGATGATTTTCTCACAAGTGAAATATTCGGATAAAACAAAGCATCGTTGGTCAAATATCCTCCGCGAGGATACGTAGCTTTGTTTAGTTATCGTGTTTGACTACCCCATGTGATATTTACGGATTTAAAACTCGTTGTAATACAGGTCAAGATGTTTGACAGAAAAATGATATTGTTTACCTCTGGCAATGCCCTGTGTTGCCACTTGCCCTGTGAATACTTTTCTTTATAAATCACGATTAGTATATGAACCCACCCGCTCGGTTTAACCGTTTATAATATTACATACGTCCGCGGTCACAGATCGAATTATTTCGCGAAAATTTTCACGATATAATTTTGATGAATTTACGTGATAATTTCATTTTTAGTATCCCGATCCTCGAACCACTCGACGTCCCTGCCCTTTTCCCGTAGACCCGTCGGCCATTTTATTCCTGGTGCATTTCGTCCGGCCCTCTGCCCGACGTACCGCGTTTCAATAACAACGACGTCGTCTGCTCAACCGATAACATTCCTGCGTTCGAAATTTGAATTCTCATGTACGCTATCATTATTCAACTGATTATCATTCTTTTTTTTTTTTTTTCTTTTTTCTCGCCTCTTATCGCTAATTGGTTCGAATAAACGAACCGAACAAACAAAGCCGTAACGGTTTTAGAACGCCGGAGATACGCCGCGCGTAGAACTGTTGTTAATATCAGAATTTCCTCATTCTTTTTTTACAGCATTAGGATTAGACTTACGTAGCAGGTTGCATAATCAGCAATACAACAAATTCATGTCTGCAAATGTTTATAATTGTATATAATTGTATAAAAGTAATAAATTTTCATATGTTTCATCCTTTTATACGGAATTCTGATTGAATCCGATGAGACGTGCTTTTATTAAATCTCCCTCCTTCAACTCTGGCCTCTCCTTCGTCGATCCAGGCAACATCAATAAAGCATTTGCGTTTTTACAACTTAGTAGCTTACTGCTTATCTGATTTCCAGTACTGTATGCTTTTGGAATTGGATCCTCTCCCCATTCTAAAATTGCCCTTGCGTATTCTGGTCTTGGGTCTAATTGGTAATCTGAAGTCAACTGAAAGAATAATTTCAGTACAATCTGGTTGCTCACCATAAAATCTCTCTGATCAAACAAATGGGCCAGTTTCGATCCTAACAATGTAACATTTTTTTCAGTTGCACAATCACATACATGCTCTTTTGAAAATTACAAAAGAGAAGAAGAGAAATAAAAAATTAGTTACTAACGTTCTAAGAACACAAAACGTACACTATTATACTGTACGGATCTGAAAACCACTTTATGAGGTGGGAAAACTTGTAGAATCCTTGATGATTTCGAATTTCGACATGGTTTTTGAATTTTTCTATCGGAATCTGTAGAAGTAACGTTGAACTGGAGGTAATTTAACTAGTAACAAGTACCTGAGCAGTGACTACAACTGGTCTCGATAAATCTCCACTCAATCGTTTAAGCAGCGGAAGAGCAAATAACTGCGCAGTAACTGTAGCAGAGACAGGATTTCCAGGCAAACACAGGATGTATTTCGTCCTGTTCTTGTACTTGCAAGTAGCGTAGGTTGTTGGCTTCCCTGGTTTCATGTTGACCCGCCCTTAAATCGTACATACAATTTCAGAAAGGATTTATCTCTTTGCTAAGGTGATAGCTTACTTGAATCACAAACATCACTAATTGTAATGTCTGTCTTGCATTTAGCAAGCGCTACGTCAATATTCGTACCAAAATGTAAAGTAGCTCCGAAAACGTTTTCCAAAATTGGTTTGAGCATGTCTCTATCACCCATTGATACAGAACCAGAGGTCAAGAGGACGTCAACTTCTTCAAGCGCTTCTTTCAGCGCAACAATCATTGTGCTCTCTCTGAATTTGAATAAAATTGTTTAAATATCATGTATTCTCCATTTGTGTATATACAGGGTGAATTCCTATCGTCCGGCCACTAAGAGGGGAGTTGAGGTGGCCACGGGTCCAGAATCGTCAATTGTTTGTTGTTTTCAACGAATCAAATCGTCAGAGCTCACTGAAAAAATTGACAATTCGGGTTCGTGGTCGCCTCAACGCACCTCTTAGTGGCCGGACGATAGGAATTCACCCTGTATGTATATTGTGCAAACTCACTCGTCCACAGAAATCCCAAAGTCTTGAGGACTGTACCCATTCTCCCTGAGCATCATCATTAATGTTATTTTGTTGCTATCATAAACATGACCAGGTTTTGCCTCTTCGCCGGCTTGCTGTAGTTCGTTCCCTGTGGATAAAACCCCGACGGTTGGTATCTGCGTTACTCTAACTTTGGTGCATCCACATGCAGCCAAGATTCCCATTTCTGGTGCGCCGATTTTAGTCTGTGCTTTCAAGATTAGACTACCCTTTTCTATGTCGCTGCCTATGGGTCTGGAACCGTAATGAAAAACAAAATGTCTTGTCATTTTTTCATCATTGGGTCCGGCAAATGAGGGGACCTAAGAAAATAAAGCTCACCTGATATCAAGTCCATGTTTTGGTTCGATTAATATTTCAATTTCTTTTTCACCAAGTCCGTCGTTACTCGCTTCAATAAGCTTTGTATCTTCAACTTGTACAACTGCAGTGGCTTCTGTGTGGAAGATACACAATCATTCAAATTATCAAAGAAGAATAATGAAGAAACACTTACCATTAGGAATAGGTGCTCCGGTATTCACTCGTACACATGTTCCTTGAACCAGCTGCAGAACACCTGGCTGAAAATTGTTAAGTTCAAGGAAATTTATGAATCCGAATAATCAAACAAGCATAGTTTGAAATTGAAAACCAAAATTTATTCTATTAAGATTAAAATCAGCTATTTGTGAGATTCCTTATTGATCTGAGTCTTGTTGAACAACTAGGAGTCGTTGGAACGGAAATTGATTGTTTTTTTCATGGACTCACCGTTTGCCCCGCTTCTGTGCCGCCTAGGACTTGTCTGCGACCCTTACCGTCAGAGGCAATAACAGCATATCCATCTTTGATAGATGCTCTGAACGGAGGTAAATCACAATAGGAATAAATATCGTCTGTTATGACTCGGCCGTATGCATCCCAAACATTTAAAATCTCTCCGTCTGGTATTTGGAGTGATTTATTTATGATCTCCAGCGCTGCATCGACAGAGATCATGGTGTATGGGGACTCCCTTAGTCTGTCTGCAACACTTGCGATACGAGCCTGTTAAATTGGATACAAAGGATTGTAATATTGGGAGTCGCTACTGATATCATGGTAGCTGTGAAAGTTTTGAGACTTATGTGAAAATGGTATAACATATTACCGAAGCACCACTAGAGTGATGATGAGTACAATGATGACCTTGCGGATCTTTCATGTGCGCATGAGTTTTAGTAACTTTTGTTTTCTCTTCGGAAATTAGATCAACTGCGTGCGGAATGACTGCAGAAATAGCTTCGAAGCATTCTTTTACAGCCTTTGTGGATCCTGGTAAGTTTATGATAAGAGTTTTCTTGCGAATCCCACAAACGGCTCTGGAATTGGGTTTAGAACTTTGACTATCTCTCCTGACACTGTTTTTACAGAGTAAATAAACATTTCATGACTAATAAAACTCAACCTCGACAACATCCCCATAGGTGTTGCTTTCAGACTAGCTATAAGCATAGCTGTGGATAGCCCAGGTGCCTCTTTATCGAGAATTTTCTTGGTGGCTTCCGGAGTAACATCGCGTTCTGAGAATCCAGTTCCTCCGGTTGTTAAAATCACATTTACTTTGAAAACATCAGACCATCGTGTCAGAGTTGCCTTTGATAGGAAAGAGGATGTAGATTGGAGTATAGAATGAGATTTGTACTTATAATTGAGACTAATATACAAAGTTGCATAAAAATACTTAAATCTTGACGCAACATTAACGATATGCCAATTGTGCCCACCATAATTTGAAACTCATCGTCAGGTACGATGGTTTTACACGTAATCTGGCCTTTGAAGAGTTTTCCATCATTCTGTTGCGCGGTGGTAACCAAGCGCTCCAATTCAGGACCACTGCCATCATCTTTATCGCCACTTGCGCAGGTGTCGCTTACTGAGTGTTAACATTGATGTTTAATCTTACAGATGACTGTAACAGTGCCTGAATAACTATAATCTTTCCTACACGGCTATTGCTAGTAGTACTATACCCTATTTGAGGTAGAGAATTTTTGAAGATTATAATTAGGATTGTAAACAATCTCAGAGAATGGACGAGTCCTGGCTTTCAAGATTAATATTTCAATTTGAATCCAAACTGAGAATGTTAGACTGATATATTTAACCTTAAATATAGGTGTTTAGTGTATAATCATGACCGAATGAAATCTAATGGTTTTGTTCATCAGAAAATGGAGAAGCACTTGCTTGTTGCCAAAAATGAGTAAAAAAACATAATTACTGCACATTCGACGATGGTAATGAATTGTTTGTTTCTTCACTCACCAGTAAGTATCCCAAATGTGATAGAAGCCATGTTGGTAAAAGCTGGTTTATCTTTTTTCAGACAAATGGAAAACATGTTGATAGCTATTAAATTTACTCCAGGATGCTGATAATCGTCATACCACTTATACAACGCTTGTGTTCGCCAAGTGTGACAAGATAATGTTATAGAAGCAATAAATGCTTCGGAACTCTCAGTCTTTCTAATGGTAATACCAATTTCATGTAATTTTTCATACTTCAACCAAAAAAAAAAAAAAAATCAATTCTACTATCGAAACAGTCATTCATTATGTGCGATTATATACTTACTGTTAGATTAAAATTGATCGATTGAGAGATTGCCTGCAACTTAATATTTTATTTATCTGCTCTTAATTATAGACAATATAATAAGATTGATGTATTTTCAAACTATAGAATATAATAATAATCTATGTATAAAATTCGGTGTAAATTATAGAAGAAAATAAAGTTATTTATCAGATTTATTCTGAATGAAAATATTCGATTATTTAACAAATCAGTGAGATCTGGTTAGAGGTGTAAAAGACTGTAATCTTAGGACGATACGTTCGTATAAGGATTTCAATGTATACATATATCTGCGTGTAAGTTTATTGGATATGATGAATAGAGGAAAATGGGTAGTAATGTGCATATATGTAATTCTGTTTAATGTTTTAATACGCATTGAAACGCACGATTTATTTATTGCATTTAAACAACGAATCAAGATCTTTGAGTACTATACAAAAATTGTCAGATATATATTTGGATATAAAGATACTTTAATTGATTGGTAGGAGGGAAGGTAAATTGTTTATCAATCTATATGGAACAAGTTGAATAATTCATTCGTTAAGAAATTCATATAACGTTCGTGCAATGTTATAAAATCGGAACATTTGATCGTAGGCAGAATAGAAACAACTGGAACTTCCTAATTATTAATAATATAAATATTTTCATCTTGGCAGATGGAAGAATTTCTTTACCCTTTATAAAACGTCAATAATCAACCAGACCCCTGAAAGAAGGAATAAGATAGCAATTACTTCTTTCATTTCTTATCCAGACTCGTCGCAAATTCCAATATCCACAAAATTAACATTAATGTATTCAATACAATCATTCGGGCTCAAGGTTCAGAATTTTCAAGTTTATATATAAATTTGTAATTTACCTATTATGTCTTGGACTCGAAGACGGTCTTGGGGATTCTCTATGCCTTCGGCGTGATTCATACCTATCCTTGTTTCTGTCGTCACGTCTGTCTCTTTCTTTTTCTCTTTCCCTCTCTCTTTCTCTTTCCCTTTCCCGTTCTCTCTCTCTTTCTCTTTCTCGTTCTCGTTCTCTCTCTCTTTCCCTTTCCCTTTCTCTTTCTCTCTCTCTTTCTCTGTCTCTTTCCCTATCCCTATCTCTATCCCTGTCTCTGTCCCTGTCTCGGTCACTACCAATATCAGCATCTCTCATGTCCCTGTCTCTTCGCTCCCTTCGTACTACTTGAGGTCTGGGACTGCGATTAGGACTCGGACTGCGTGAATTTGAAGAATGGCTATCCGAACTGTGCCCTTCGTACTTGTGCCTCAATTCTCTTTGCCTGAAAGCAAATTATTATCATTTAAATCTCAAATTCGGATGAGCTGTTTTTAATGCAACAAATTATTTGTCAATCGGATATTGACGCTGTGTCCCAAGTTTAAAATAGTAGAAATCAAGCTTTTGTACAAATTTCAAAGAAAATCGAAAGCATTTTCAAATGTAGATCAATTATTTTCGATTGTAGTAAATTCTGTGCAAACATAAAAACCTTCGACGCAATTTCAAGGACATTTCTCTAATCTCATCTTCGCGATCCTGCCGTTGCTGCTCCATTTTTTCGATTCTAAGCTGCTCAGCTTTTTTATCAGCCTTATCTGTAAATAATCAAGTTATTAATAGTATTCTAAATAAATTCTGTTGACAAGGGAATTTTTTTCAAAGCTCGTAACTTACATTGCCTGTTAAGCAGTGCCTGCATTTTCTTCTTAAGCCGCTCCTGGGGTGTGATCTTTGAAGACTGCAATATAAATCTCTTAAAGAATAGCCGATAAAAGATCAGGGAAGAATTAACGTTCTAAAAATTGCTGTGATAGACACTGTGCCTTGTTGAAAACAAGAAATAGAAAAATCAAATCTGAGCAGAAACAAATTGACAATGAATGCTAAGACACCAAAACTTGGTAAATGTATATGCTACCAAGTCTGTGGTCGGAAAGAAAGTGTGGCGAATATCAATTTTCACAACATTTACCAAGAATTAGAAGTAATATTCTGCTAATATTGCTGGAGTGTGTAGTTGCATGAAGCCTGTGGCCTATCGATGACATTTTTTTAAAACTGTGTATAGGAATCAAATGACTTGTACTTGGTAAACTTACATTTACCAAGCTCGGGATTGTCATTTTAATTGAATCGACTTAATACGTGTAACGCTGAAGATGATTCTGAGCTACAAACCCTAATTTTAACGTACTTAAGAAGTTACCTTACAAGTGCGAGGTGCTTGCAGCCAGCTCCAAACAAATACACTTCCGAATTCTGATTTGTTTTCAAAATAACATACGCGTATGTATTTGAAAACAGATAAGAATTTATAGAGATCGTTTAAATGTATTACGAGAGCAGTTCTATTGTTGGATTTAAAAAACTCCAGCGAAAAGGAAAGGAAATTGCTCTCATTTTGGCAAAAAAATTGATCAAATAGTGATACAGATCATCATGCTTCGATAATTTGTATCTACCTAAAGAAAAGCTTCATTCAAACTGCACCAAGAAAAATACATCCGACTATAACGCGCCTAACATATTTTTGAATTTTGAATAACTTCATTTTATGTCCTCGACTTAAATTGATTCAAATTTAATTCAAAAATAAATACCTACAATCAATTTTCTTCGAGAATGGGCATGAATGATAATCTCCTGTCTAAGTGGTTATTATCAATAAAAGTTTCCCTAAAAAGCGGCGTAAATATTTGATAGAAATAAAATGTTAGAAGATCATGCGCGTACAAACATGATCATGGATTTACACAGACACTGATGTGTCCTAAATTATCACAGCAACTCAAAGTTTGTGCGAACGAAATGATTCTATTCCATTAAATTGCAAATGGAATTCAAATTCTCTCTGCAATCCAATGAAACGATGAATCCGATTGAAGCGTAAAACGTCTGGTTAGAGGCGATAGAATAAAAACTGAATAAATATTTTTATTCTTTTGCTTTGTGCATTAAGTGACTAAGGGAGCGTTATGGTTCTTACTGACTTTGTATCCGCCACCAGAATATGTACTTAACCCTGCTTTAGGCTTGTTCCTGAAACAATAAAGATATTTCAATAAATTTTAATATGATGATAAAATAGAAATAACACAGCTTTAGAGAATCAGGAAATGTGAACCCTGATATAATATAAAATGAATCATAGTTCAAACTTGATCAGCTAGTCACTATAAAATATTCTTACACGCTCGCGCTGATTATTGGAGGCTTAGGCGCCGGTGGAATATTTTTCTCTTCGTTGTCCGATAATTCCAATTCCAGACTAGAGGACTTTCCTCTCCGACCATAATACCTGCAGAAATTGCGAGAAACAAGGTTTAGTTCACAACATAACGGAAACAGCTGAGCTTTGCTGATAATTGAGCATAGTGAATTGGTTGATGATTATTTTTGAATACGAATGGATTACATCGAACCTTGGTAGAGCAGGTGTTTTGTTATCGTTGCTTCTAGATCGTCTTGTGTTGGAACGACTTCTTGACCTGGATTGGGAGTAGCGTCTTCTTCGATAACTGTCTTTGGACCGACTTCTATTTCGCGATCTCGATCTCGACCTTGATTTAGATATTGAAGAACTACTGCTTGAAGAAGACCTCACTCTTTTCTGTCGAGAACGTGACCGAGATTTTGACCTTGATTGGGATCGAGATCCCGATTTTGAACTTGGTCTGGAAACACTCCTTGAACGTGAACGTTGTAATCTACTTCCGGAGCGCCTGCGTCTTGACCGACTTCTGGTTCTAGATTTTCCATGCCTAACCGATCTGAATCCCACGCTTCTTAGTCTGAGACAAAAATGGCAAATAGGTAAATTAAAATTGTATGAATCAAGAAAGTTAATTCCTGTATGAAATCTAGCGAGCGGTCTTAAATTACCTAGATCGAGAATTACTTCTTCTTCTGTCACGCGATCTGTATGATTTTGATCTGGTCAATGATCTGGAAGCACTTCTAGATCTAGATTTGGTAATTCTCCTCGAAACTGTCCTATCTGTAAATATTGGACTCTCAGATCGCCTTCTTCTCAAGTGAGAATAGTTGACTTTCTTTATATTCGTTGTTGCGATTTGCGAGGAGCTCCCGTGCGCCTCTTCTTCTCCCCCAAAACTTGTGATGTAAGTTATTTGTCCGGCATTTATTGGCGAAGCAGATCTCGAACGAGACTTCGACGAAGATTTTCGGTAGGGATTGTATTCCGGGCTCTCTCTAGCTGCGTAACTGAGAACAGAAATTAACAATTATTAGAATCGTTATCAATTATTTTTAAAATGAAAACAAGTATTCAACTTTCACAGCTTATGACGATGGACAAATACAGAAATTGTGACAACACGAAAAACTTAAGTCCAATATTTATTCTCACCTTGGTGGACTCATGACGCGACCGATCATTTTTTTTTCTCTAAATGCCCGTCGTTCTCTCCTTGATCTCCGTCCCTAAATAATTACACATTTGTTAATTCATATAAGTTACGCCGATAGTTGATCACTAATTTCTGCAATACGAGTAAGAAGAAGTTATAATGGTTTTGAAATCATTTTGAAGTAGAGTGTTCGATGGAAACAACTTCTGAACATGCATATACCCGTGATTTTCAGTAAGCGATATGATCCTCCAGAAAATAATCACACTTACTGAATACATAGCTTTTTCTTCCTCTTGTTTACGAGCTTGCCTGAGTGTTTCTGCTTCTTCGACATCCTGTGTCAAGAAACTAAAATAGTCTGCGCCAAGCAGCCCGTACTTTTGGGCTACCTGGTTCATTTCATGAGCCTGCGAAGGTTCGATTTGGGATACGTCGACACAGATATCTGAAATGAAAACAAAATTATAACAATATTCAAATAGTGAGGCATAAGCCTTGCTCATTATTCATTGAATAGCTATCTATTGATTACAGACTGTAATGAAAATACCCAAATACTGTGAACTGTATTGAGAAATTCCATGCTGCTAGTTTATAATTATGAATATTCAGATTAAATTCCAATTTACATAATTTAATATCATAGTGAATGAAATGGCTGAATTTGAGCACGTACCCAAATCAATATCGCTATCTTCATCCTCTGGTTTTTCCTCAGTGCTGACTGGTTCAACTTGTTTGGTATTATCGGAAATGGGTTCTTCAGTTTCGTAGTTATATCCAATAGCGGCGTTAGCAGTTGATTTCTTCTTGTCTTTAGCTGCGTCAGGCTTTGTAGCAGAACCAAATTGCTCTTCTATGTGAATCTGATGTAGGAACTTTTCTTCCGTTACTATAAACAAAATCAACACCCAAGGATTAAGTAACGAATTATCTTTTAAATTCGGATCCATCAACAGTGAAGAATTTCATCCACATAAACTATAGTTTGTTTTATCTTCCGTTAGAATGTATAGGAAATAGATGAGCACCTCCGAGAAATTCATTCTGAACAATTATACGATAACGTTCGTAATTGATATGCCTGTCTTCACTGGTTAGTGCTATGTCCACATCGATAGTGTCAGGGGCTTCGGGTATCCAATCGAGATGTGCTCGAACATCGAATCGGTCGATTAGATTCTCCTCGTTTCCTTGCCACGGCATCCTAAAGATAAAATTTCAGTTAGTGTTGAAAAATACAGATTTCCACAGCTGAATAATAATCTGAAATCTTGAATTTGACTTCACATATCTCGTGTTCTGGAGATTTCAAAGGAATAAACAATATGAGAACTTCGGTAATTATTTGCGTGTAATATCGTGCCACAGAATATGTTTTACAGTCAATATTCTGTCTCGTAGATGTAAGAGATCAGCGAATATCGAGTAGTTACTTATATTATTTGACATTTATACTCAGCTTAACTCACATGTTGGCAGGACTGTCGCCAGCCACAGCGACGGCTGGATCGAGATGAATCTTACATGGTCTTCCATGCAATTGAAGAAATTGCGTAGGATCTGATTTCTGACAATGAGTAAAAGGAATTTTTCAGTTTCACATTCTGAACCGATATGAGAACTACGTAAATATAGTAGATTTTGAAAACTAAGTTTTCGCACAACTTGAGTAATTCAAAAATTCAAAATATGAGCAATCAACTGTATGATGAAAATTTTTGTATTCAAGTAACCAAATATCAACAAAAAAATACAACATTTTTTTATTTTGATGATGAGTAGAACGAAAAGCAGGAGATTGAATTAAAATTTAATCACAGCGAGATGTTTTTTTAATTTAATTTTTAAAGTATGGCATTTAGTGTTTATGGAACATGATCAAAACTTGAGTAACGTTGAATTTCTGTGATTTTCGGTGCTGTTTTCAAGCATTTTTGAACAGTTCTTACAATTTTTTCATAATAATCCCGGCGACGTTCCGCCCGACGACGGTAATCAACGAGCATTCCACGGATCTTCTTCTCCTGTTTCCGTGCCTCGTGCCACATCCTTCCACCGGTTTTTTTCACCGAAAAACTCATTTTCGATTGAATCAATATTAGCTATCTAATAGGATAGAAAGTAACTTCCATTTACTCCGAAATGTTATGAAAGAAACGAATTACTAGACAGACCGTGAACCGCTCGCTCTTCTATTCCGCAAGGCGGCCATGTTGGTTTACTTCATACTCTGTCGGTAACACAGAGTGAAATACTCCAACTCCGTAGTTACCACATCTGATCACTTTTATTTTCGGACAATAGTCCGGATTAGAAGCCCGCGGTAAATGAATAAAAAAATTAATAAATAAATGAATTGATTGAGATGTTGCGTTTACGTAAAGACCAAAAGCAATATTATTCACCTATCAAATGCACAGCGAATAATAAATGAAACATTTATTCATTGACCCGCCGTCATTTTACTATTGAAAATGATAATATTGTCGTTCCCTGTAATTCGTTGGTTCAAAGATTGAAAATGATCATTGGATAAGATGAAAAGTCTAATAAACTGAAAATTGAATGAATTGCAGGTACAAAACTGGTACTCGTATGAATGTATAGTATATTACACATCATAATCGTTACCAAACTAAAGTAGCTGTAGACTAGATAACAATGAAATATTTATCAAATGTTCACTAATGACGCCATGTTCAAATAATGAAAATGATATAAAGTTGAAATGAATAGGATAATTAAAAAAAATGGTCTGAATGCGCTGGATGAGTTTGAAATATAATTCTTAGCTTTAGAAATATGCATTATGGAATATACATACACCTATCATTAAACAACACATTATTATTCCTTACAAGGTAATCAAAATGAAAGCGAACGGGAAAGGTGAAGATGCGTTTGTTTATTAACCTTATGTAATATCCGTTTCAAATATTTTCAATTACAATATTATATAATAATAATAATGATAATAATAATAATAATTAATAATAATATTTAATAATAATTAATAATAATAACTAATAATAACTAATAATAATAATGACAATAATATTAATAATAATAATATTAATAATAATAAAAATAATAATCATAATCATAGTAATAATAATAATAATAATAATAAATGACAATGTATACATGTTAGATTACAGAACTGTGTTTGGAGCATTTATTATTATTTTTTTTTTTTTTAATATAATTCAGTTGTTTTCTGCATTCATTTTATATATTTTTTTTCCTATTCCACGGCTTGCAATTGTAGCTTGAGATTATAAAGGGTTTTCTCCTCAAATTCCATGTGCTCGCCGCTTTTCAGATATATCAGTCATATAATAGTATATTTTCTGAACACAATGTTTTACACTTGACGTTAGGAAACTTATGTTATATTGCACTGACCATGACCTGTTCCAAAGTGTGTATATTTTCTTTCTGTTATGAACTTAAGAATATTTTTTCCTTCTTTCTTTCTTTTTTTTTTTTCTTTTTGTTGTATTCTTTAACTCGACGAAGCACCCATAATGGAAAATCATATTACGCTTGCAATATTGCTGTTCGTACATGGATTTGATTAAATTCAATTATAAAATATGACCAACATAATACAAATAGTAGACAGTTTTGGTTTTTTATTTGTCTCTTTTTCACGTTGTAATATTGAATCTAGAACGAAAATTTGTGCTTATTGAAAAATAAAAACCGAGAAAAAAAAATTACGAAATTTCTTATATCTTTGAAAAAAAAACATACCAAATCTTGACTACACTTGGCAATTAGTAGATGATACATGCAATCAAAATTTGTAAGAGAGGATCTCTCGTATGCTGACGAATCTTTAAGCTCTTGTAAATTAAAAAATATTCCTCTCACTATGAGCGACGATTGAAACTATGGCTGAACCCTTGGTGTGTGTCACGCTCAATAGTTGAATCATCTAAATAGCATCTGCAAGGCTTGTCACAATATTAAATAATACGTAACAGCTAGATTGATTAATTACGAATATAATCATCCGCAAGCTGCTATAAGTATTGAGAAAAACTTAAGCAAGGTATAATATGTATATGCGAGGATAAAAAGTAATAACGTTTTTAAGGAAGATTAAAAATAAAATATCAAGATAGAACTGGAACAGGTTCAAGTCAGTCCTTATACTATGTAGATGTATACATTTTTGTGTTTTGCTAATTTGCTTAAATACTCTGCATTTTGTGACAATTTTTGATTGGCAAAATTTTCCACCAGAAATAATTGTCACCAAACGACGTGCATGCTATTAGCTAAAGAGAACAAAAAACAGAGAGAGAAAAAAAAAAGGGAAACAGTAATCCAACTGTTTTTCAACCAAATTAAAAAAGGATAAAATAGAGAAAATAGATAGAAATTAAGAAAATATACATCCAAATTGATGAAATATTTATTTAGAAAAAAGTATTTTTTTTCACATGCTTGGATTGTTTTTTGAATTTATTCTTCGTCGTCTCGCGTGCCCCACTTCTGCTGAAAGGGTTTGCCAAAAAAATGCCTCCAACAATACTAGTTAAAATAATAATTCCCCAAAAGAAAAAAAAAAAAATTGTCTATAATTTATTCATTGACAGCTAGCATTGATTAGCCAGTATTTATTTTACCAACGCAGCTAGCTTCAATTAGTCAGTACTACAGTCACTAAAAATTACATAATTAACCAATTACTTTACTATCGATAAACAATAATAATAATCCGTTAAAAACAACAATCATAAAAAAAAAGCATTCAATACATTGTCCAAAATAATTATATGTATTCTTGGGAACCACAGGGCTTGAACTCAACTTTTTATCAAACGTAGTCCGTGTGATAAAGTATCCGTTTGCTTCTAGCTATTATGAAATTCAAGTTATTAATCAATCGTATAAAATTATACCAAAAAATGTTTTCTAATATTCTTATTTTCCTTTTTTTTTTTTGCTTTTTTTATTTTTTACTGTAGAAAACTGCAATACAAACAAAGCTTTCTCTTACCGTCTTGCGATAAGTATTACATTTGCGTTTGGCATTTTTTCCTGTTATTCACTTCTTTGTTAGATATTTTATAAGAAAGTGCTTTAAATGGATGAAATCTGAAATGCAAATTAGGTACAGACCCTATGACTCTCAAGTGCCAAATATATGCGTTTGAAGGATTTTTGAAATAAAAAAACTTGTGAGAAACTATGAAGATGTATTTTTTTTTTTTTTTTTTTTCTTTAATATTCTTTTTATTCTGAAGTGTACTGATTTTTGCCGTTCGTTGAAATCTTGAAGATGAGAGAATTTATCATCGAAAATTCTAAACATTTTCAATAATCTCGGTTTCCCCCTTGCAAATGCAGATATTTCATTTACTATCGTATATGGAAAAAAAAACGGAAAAAAAGCACGTTCCGAGGTGTTGATCATCAACAGGCAATCATACTTTTACGTCTTGGATTGAAATTTCCATACTGAATTAGAGTAGCCAGCAATAATGCAAAACGATGGTTTGAATTATAATTATTTACCTACATAGAAACGCGCTGAGCTATGTATCGTTGAAGATTTAAATACGAAAAAGCAGATGTACAAATCTGTACATGCTAATAAAAATTAGCAATCTTTTTTGAGTATCGATTACACAAAAATTAAAAATATCGCTACGCAAGCAAAACTTGTTGAATTCTTCGAAAATTTGGGTATCAATTGCTTAAATATAGCGAATATCACGATATCAGAACTGATGAGAGATATCTATCCATCAATTCCGACAAACAAAGACAACGTCGGACATGGAAATATTTGCTTGCGAGCAATGCATTTTGTGTAGCAGTTACGTAAAGAGAAAATAAAAACGATCATTTCGTTGTTGAATTCATCGACTGAAATTGACTCGATAAATATAAAAGAATTATTTTCAGAAAAATCACAAAAGCGAATAATTTCATCGAACCCTAAACACTTGGACTAGATTTCAGATCTAGTTTGGCAGATTTTCATGTCACTGTATGAAGTTTGTTGAAAAATAAGAAAATATGACAATGTATATATGTCGCAGGAGTACGGTAGCATAAGCAGAGCAATAATAGCGAGCGGCAAAAATCAATATCTATTCACTGTAAATAGGTATGTATGTATGTATGTATATGTTTTTTTTTACGCGTGTGATAGCCCGTACTGTTTATTATAAAGTATCTAGTTCTCGTACGATTATACCATTCTTGATCAACCTTACATGTATATGTTAACTTCCTTATTAATGCTTTTTTTTATGTATAAATATGTATTGTTAAGCCGCGCAAACAACCTCGTTCGTTTAAAGTCCTTTTTAACAACAAACTGATTTTTGCGCAAGTATCGTACAGCGACGATACTATTGATGAAGTAAATAAAAGAGTCAGTTTTATAGTTTTATACTTAAATGCTAATCCCTAAAGCTGCACTCTCTTATCGTTCACCTAAGTGTATTGTACAAATATCTAGCATTCAACGCGACTGTCTGTATTCATTTTTTTTTGTAATTTTTTTTTGTTTTTTTTTTGTTTTTTTTTTTTGTTTTCATTATTAATTGCTAACCATTACATTCGTGACACTGTGTATAAAACTCTATGGAGTACATGATTACATTGTTATTTTATTCAGTAATAATAATTATCACTTTTCTTGCTCTCTAGGCCACACAGTTGGGATGCCGATATCTATTTATTATTATCGGATACCGATTAAACTGTTTTAAATGTTCGTTTCAATCGGGCAGGACCCGAAGGGCCAATTGGGTTCATCCGCACTAGGCCGTGTTTGTCCGTATCTCGAACATTTATTAATCTCTCTCCATTGATCATCAACTTCGCCCACTGCCAGGTCTCGAGTCCTTTCCATAATAAAAAAAAAAACTGCCGTGTCTTTTCTTATTCCGTAATTGGAAAATGTCTTTTCTTCTCTTTCCTTCTTCTTTCCTCAAAACAACATTCGGTTTATTC
Organism: Ametastegia equiseti; assembly: GCA_963989295.1. Classification (NCBI taxonomy): domain Eukaryota; kingdom Metazoa; phylum Arthropoda; class Insecta; order Hymenoptera; family Tenthredinidae; genus Ametastegia; species Ametastegia equiseti. Next base: position 12,222,089 of record OZ022393.1, read on the forward strand.
AACACGTTTTTTGCAATTTCCAAGGGTATAGTTTGCACTTCTTTCCTTATTGTTCATTCATAATTTTCAATGGTCAGAAGGAAATCAATAAATCGCGTCATTTCAAGACATTGTCGAACATAAAATATGCCTTCATCACTAGACGCCGAAAAGCTTCTGTATATTTGCAGATAGAATATGGAGAAGAGGTGTTGATTCGCTCGAGTAGATAATAGTACTTTGTTCTTTTTGCCATTTCTATCTCTGGACAAAAAACCTACATGCAAATTCGCCGTTCGAGCAATATTGATCATCCTTGGTATTACGAATGTGTCTTGTCTCTTCTATAAACATGCGCCGCGCCTCTTGTTCATGGTTATTAAAAACACGTAGAACAAAGATTGTGTCAATGTATCTCTATTCTGTAGAGTGTTGTCCTTATGAAATTGTGGTGAATGGTTATCGAATGATTTACCATGCCTGTCGTACATCATCCAAGACTAATTATTCACGTTGTCAACCAATCCAAACTGGGTATGAACGTAAAAAAATAATCAAAGCTTTGAATTTGATAGTAATTCGCAATGATGTATAATAATAAATATTTACTCGTCTATAGTGTTTTGTATGGATTATTTTCTTCCTTTTGCTTGTTTTCTTTTCCTTCAACTAATCTCCCAATGCTTTAGTCATCTTCTGGTCGTCAATATCTAACGATATACATTAAATACAATTTCCAACAATCAGAAATTGTCTCGTCAAATTCAATTACCTATCGTCGTTTAAGGAATAGCGACGTATATCCTCATTGTGTCTATTTCTTTCTTGTGCCACATCGCAGTATATTGCGACCTAATTTCAATGGATGGCCACAGGGCTTTGTTGCACGCATACACCGACCATCGGACTATCTTCCCTTTCCGGGTCTCTTTGCTTTCCAGAAGCGACTGTTGACGGTTGCCTAACCATTCCGTGTGCATCGCCAGCTGGATATCCATAATTGTAGTAGTTCTGTTGTTGAATCATGGGAGAAGCCATCATGCCGGGCAAGTGAGGTATGCCGGGAAGTATCAGGCTATTGTAGGAGCCGAGAGAGCTTTGGATCAGGGACCCATCCATGGATGGCATGGAAGATGGGGCGGACGTAGGGACCCCGGTGGCTGTTGACGAATAACGTGAAGTTATGGCACGCCGGTTACCAGAGTGACGGGGTGAAGATTCGCACTCCATTGGTTGATAGCCACCAGGGAGGCTTGGCAATTGCATTAGACTGCTGCTGCCGCTGCTCTGTCCTGACATGGTTACCAGTCCTATGACAACGGAAAATCAGACTATTAGAAAATTCCCATTTCATTTTTAAACGCCTTGAGGGGGACACTAAATTCATAGTCACGATAACTAGAAAATTAAACTACCAGAGGTAACTCTAAAATTTATTTCTCATGTGGGAATTTGCTGTACATTATCTTCAACTGATACAGATTATGAAATACGAAAATGATCGCTCATTCATTCTGTGATTCCAACGTCATTGAGTAGAACTTCTCTAGTTTAATTTTCTACGAGACACATTATCTCTGATAGATGACAATATACTTCTCTACTCATTGTCAGAATGGAATACAATGAATAGTAGCAATATACAGGGTGTGCATAGAAATTACACAAGGAAATACATGCATCAGATGGCAAGAGTATTTCGGGTATGTATGAGATACTTAAATATGGATGTAGGTACTTGAATAGACAATCGACAAATGAACCAAAACTTATCATAAAACAGACACCCTGTATCACTTAAACGTACATAATAGAGGAAAATATTCATTGTATTATAAACAAAATAACCCAAGCTAATCAGAAGTCTGAAAATTGACATCCCAGAATTCATTTAACAATGATTATACAATGAAAAGAGGTCAATACAATTCATAACTGAAGTCTCAATCCTCCGCTGGACGATAATTGTTAAACAAATAGTTTTTACTTTACACCTAAAATAATGATAATTTCAATCAACAAGAATTTGATAGAAATATACGATTCGATTTTTTTCCAGTAGCACACAGCAAGATGGTGACTTGAACCTGTTCAAAACTATTAGGTAATGTATATGGATAATGCAAGAGTAACATTCAGGAAATATTTTCATATAGGCGAACCAAATGCTAAAAGTAACGAGGTATTATCGAAATTCAGTCCACCAAGTACAGGGTCAAACATTATGTTTACATTAAAAATATGTTCTTTTTTTTCTTTCTCTTTTTGTCGAATAAAAGTATACATGGTAAGCAGCTAAAGCATGCGTGAAAGAAATACACAGAATGATGAAGTGAGTTTTCTACAGTAAGGAAGGAAGAGTAATATGGACAGAATTTGCTACCGCATCAGTAGGATAACTGATAACGAACGATCTGTAGGATTCAGAAATATTGGACAGTATTGAATATTCCAAAAAGATAACATCTTTGATAAGCGACTAATGTGTCCAAGTCAAGATTACATAGACTGTATGAAGAAACATCCAATATGAACAATACATCGGTATTTCCAAGTTGTTACATTCCAAACTTGAATAATAATAATAATAATAATAATCATATGCCCAGGAAATATTGAAAATTGAGAGAAAGAAAAAAAATTGGAATAGCGATGACATCTTCACAAAAACATATCTACGTCAGATTTATCAAAGTAGTAGCAAAGTCTAGCATATGCCAAGCAAGGTTTTCTCGAGTACATGCCTGAATTCAGGATGAAAATTACGATTTTCATCAATCAAGATAACAATTCAATAGCATTCACTCACTTCTTCAAAACAATAGCTATAGTCTAACATGTGCGAATGTTGAATTTGATGAAAAATTTCCTGATTTGAGAAAGAAAAGGAGATGTCATACAGGCTTATGCTCCAGAAAATCTTGAACTAAGCAAATGGGCTAGATGTTTGATATGTATAGGGTCGATCGATAAACTAACTAATACTTTTGTTAAATCCCACAAGCAAGCATTGAAATGTCTTACAATAGAGACGAGGCAGGGATGATAAAGGTGTAGGGGTAAAAAAAAAAAATGGTTAGTCTATCGGTTTGTCAGATTGTTTGTTAGCCAGAACTTACTTATGTTAGTAAGTAAGATTAGGGTTGGGGCCTAGGACAGGTCGTCACCGCCCCGCGGGTACGACAGTCATCGTGCCACGTACTGTCCCCCCATCATATCTATGGGCAACAATAACAATAATGCTTAGTTTATGCAAAAAAGAAGAAATATTATGTAACCAGAGATTAATACAAGCAGCTGATGCAACGTTAAAGAATTCTATGATAAGAAATGCTCTTTCAAAGTCTGTTTTAAGTCCAAAGATAGCGCTAATTTATCATATCGAGCTAAATGTTCCAACTGATTCTTTCAAAATTCATTGTTTCGAGTCATTTTGCACAGCTGATAGTGCGATTAATAAATCATGAGATGCATGTTGAGTTTTTTTTTATCCAGATAATTTTGTGATTGATTCTATTTGTACCAATTGTGTGTGTTTGTATAACAAATTGATCGCAAACTACTGTACATAAATTGTATATTCCTTTATTCAAAGTAGACGGATTGTTTGAGATGGAATTATGGCAAACAACTTATACCACGATGTTAGACAATTTTTATAGAATGTAATATTTCTCTTTAGGAATCATATGATAATTTATTTGCTTCTTGACTGAACATGGCAAAGTTAAGTACAACACGTAACGGTCAGTACCTCGGAGAGTTACATCATCTTTTTCATTTTTTATACAAACTAAGACACGTATTCGCATTTCTAAACACCCTTTTCTTTTCTTCTCCACTAGTCATCGTACACAAAAGTATTAAATATCGAATACACTCTGTAGCAATGGAATATCAGTTGGTGATGAAATTACTATATTATGTCTTAGAATCGAATAATCAATTCATTCATCTTCTCCAATGATTCTTTTCAATTCAACTTTTCACTAGCAATAACGAAAACCTTGGAAATCTGATCTTAATTCGCTGTGGACAGCGAGTAGTCCTGAGTAGGACGTATTTATGAGTAGAAGTAAATCTGATTCTGTAAATTCTGTATCCGTATGAGGGAATATGATTGAGCTGGTCTATATGAATACATGAATATAGTTTAATATTCTGATTCATAGAAAAGTTCTGAATGGAAGTACCGAGTTTAATCTTATGAATCGGCGATGCCACAGAGATATTCAATATTATTATTTGATCTAGAAAAGGTAGTGATTTGGTTCAGTACAGTAATTTTGTTTTTATTGCTTGTAACAAGTCAAGACACATAATATGAGCGGTGAATGAAATCAAGCAACATAGAGGCAGATTTAACAAGGGTATTTCTTTTTTGTTTTGTTTTTTTCAAATTTCTTATTCACAGCTCCAGATGAATAATTGTTAGTCGTACAAATACAACACGAGCTTGGCATCGCGCAACAACTTCTACAAAACGATAATTAAACGATTATATCTTTATCATAAGCTGAACTTACTCTAAATCGTTGTTAATTTAGCATAAATCTGTAACGTGCGAGTTTCCAAAAACAACCGCACTTCGTAATCGATCATAAAGCTTTTATTTACAGTCCTAAAGTACCTTGCGAGCATTACTCCGCAAAGACTGTTGATTCAAATCCTTTGAAATTTCTCAGTATTCAATTACTACAACTTTGTAAATTAAGAGTAACGTTCTTAATCTACCAATAGAAGCTACTGAACTCTTATTGCTCGTTGTTGATCAGCTTAAAATCATATTATCAGCTTTTACATTATTGAGATCTTACAAAAATGTATACGTTCTTACTATTCAGTTTAATGATTATAATAATAACACGACACTGTGTCAAATGATCATCAATTGATTATCGTAAAATATAATATTGGTAATATCGAGTGTGCAGAAAAAATAAGTCGCATTACGCTATACCAAGCTCACAGTATTGATAATATTACAAGGCTTCTATGAAAGACAGGTCCCCACATATACTGAATCCAATTCTATGAAAATGATTGTGTGTCTAAAGTGAAACTATTAATACTCGATGAATTCTTAAACATAGATACTTATGGTACATAATATGTATAAAATGATATTTTCATCGTTTCGATAATCTTATGACAACAAACAATGGATTCATCACAAATGTGAACGTTCTTTATCTAATGCTTTCAATGGACAGGTAGCCAACGATCTAGCTAGTCGAATTCATCTGATCGTCGGTATAAAGAGTAGATCATTATGTTAGAATCAAACTCAAATAATAAATGATAAAACTATATGATATGGATAAATCATAATATTTAAGAAAACATTTTCTGATACTACCGAGGTGATTTATAGACAACGATCGTGTACCGGCCATTAAAATAAAAACGTATACATATATATATACTTGTCCAGTGAATATAAATTGATATGTAAGAAAAGTGAACACCAAGACCTATGAAATAAACTAAATAAATTGAGGATAAGCGATCAATATGTAATAATGTAAACAAAGAAAGATAAAAAAAAATAAAAATAAAAAACAGTTTTGCTGCTGCTGTAAGAAAACAATACACCCGAATTCAAATGAGTCTTCAGCTTAGCGATCGTATAGACGGAAAAATATCCGACTCACCGTGATCCTGGCTCATAGAAACCACTGCTGGACTGGTATTTGCGCTATTAGCTGCAGCTATGTTTGTGTTGGTCCCTTCGTCAGCTGTCCTTTTGAAAAAGTTGTGTTGTAGCGCGTAATAAGGCGTTACTCTTGTCTTCGGATCAAAGTCCAACATTCTTAAAATCAAATCTTTAAATTTGAGGTAATCTGAGATTGAATGTCCTGATTCGCCTAATCTCCTACCGCCCGGACCCCCGTTTTCTACTCCTAGAATGTCATGTAATCGCCGTGTACCAGGCAACTTGTATTTTTTTCCATCTTTTGATTTTTTCAGTACATAAGAGCCGTCTGTTGGAACTTTGTCAAAGTACTTTCGCGCCTTGTGTGCCTGATCCAGAATGTGCTTAGGTGGCATTCCCAAGACCTCGACGATTTTGTTCATCTGGTCGACCTACGATAACGAAAGACAAACATCACTCAATTATAATTACATCCTGATCTGTGCCTCTTTATCTCCAAATGCAACAGCGAAAATATTCAAAAACCTCAAGACATCAAGAATTACACGATTTCATTTAAATAATAACACATATGAATATTACCTCGTTGGCCCCACTGAAAAGAGGCTCTCCGGTATGCATTTCCACCAAAATACACCCGAGGCTCCACATGTCTATCGCTAGGTCATACGGTATTCCAAGCAGCACTTCGGGCGAGCGATAAAACCTAGACTGAATGTACTGATATATCTGAAACAAATTCGAGTAAAGAAACGTTAATCATATTTTACTCATAGTATAAGTGAGTTGAAAGTATTATTTTGGTATGTCTTCAGGGGATTGAGGCAAGCGAGCATGCCCAATTTTTGTCTCATAAGATTAGTTAAGAGTATTTGTACAGATTTTTATATTTAATAAAGTGAAAGAGAGTACGACAATTATCGAAATGCTCTTCGGTGCACATGAAATTAGAAAAGACTTTGAAACGAAAATAGTTATTTTAAGCATAGATAACCGAGCGCACAATAATCAACGGTCAAGTGATATAGAATTCTATTCTAGTAGCATCTAGTAGAAGTAGATCTTGTCTCAATTTTTAACGTTCTCTGCAGTATTAAGTGAAAAGCTTAGAACATTGTTGAATAATAAATGATATAATGGTTTTATCTTCAACTCTGACTTTCATACTCAAGCATAACTACTTTTCTGTGGATACTCTGGACAAATGATGGGTAACAGAGAGAAGGGTAGGTCCACTTTGAGTATTTCTGTGATGAAGGAAGGGTTTGCGTCGATCGGGATTGAAAGATCTGGGGTACCTAGTTCTAAAATTATAAAATATGTTATTGATGTGAATGTTTTTTCAATTTCAGTAGGGAAAGGTGAGATATGTTAGCATTTTTATGGACTTACCCTCTGCCCAAGTTGACACGAACTTCCAAAATCTACTATCTTGATTGCGCTCCGTTTAGGATTACAAAGCAAGATATTTTCAGGCTTTAGATCACAGTGTATGATATTCAATTCCGGCGTGGACAGAAACATCAGGGCAGTGCATAGCTGCTGGGCAAACTTTCTCGTCAGGTTTAACGATACCCCTCGAAAGTTTGTATTTCTCAGCAAATCGTAAAGATTATAGGAAAGCAGCTCGAATACCAAACACAGGTGATTTCGCCACATGAAATGCCTTTTCAATTTAACTGAAAGATGAGAGGAAAATCTCCTTTAAACATTTTATACCCATAACATTTACCAAAGTTAAGATCTCTGATTATAAATAAGAGTAAATTTCAACCTGGAAAATTCCAACTAAATCACATTCGAAGAATACAAAATTGTGATATATTCAACTGCAAGAATCAAACCAAATCTACTTGCGTTTTATACTCATTATATTTTATGTAGAGCAAAGTCCATATCACAAGTAATTTTTAATGGTGTATCAAAATACCGTAATACGCAACTGCAAACACAGTGAGACGATAAAAATGTTTCTTCAGAGCGTAGCAGTGATTAGGAATACATATGACTATTTTCAAGGTGAACACACCCTCTTGAGCGCAAAGGCGTTAATTCTGATTGGGACAATATGAGTAAACATATGTATACTATATTGGTAACTCACCTATATAATACTTGTTGTCGGTGTCTGCTCTGTTCATCATTTCCAGTAACCTGACTTCAATTTGGGCTTGGTTAAGGAAAGGTTTTTTATTTTTAATTATTTTTATCGCCACCTGGGTCTGTTCCTCGTGGTCGAAGGCTTTAACTACCTGGCCGAAGCTCCCTTTTCCTAATAAACAATAAACAAAACGAATAAACTAATGTAGAGCGACTTTCTATATTGAGAATTATCCATATAGAATGTCTATAGAGGATCCACGGTGTCTACAGATTTCAGATTTCATGATTCTAGCCTTTTCCAAGATTGCCAGGCATATTTTTATGAAAAGTAAAGAAAAAAAAGACTGACTCAAAAGTATACCACAAATTGAAGCTACAGAATTTTGTAAAAAGCATTTTATCCCGAATTGGAATAACTTGCAGCTATTGTTAGCTGATCCTAATTGCTAAAATGAATAGTTGGCATTATTTTAACTAGTATTCACAATGCTGATATAAATTGAAAAACTGAATACCGTAAAGAAAACATCATTTTCAAATTAAGAAGAATTGAAGAATCTGGCAAAAAATTCCAGGAGATCTTCAGACGTCCCATAATTTCTAGAAACAGTAGACACCCTTGGGACTTCTCTTTCCTCACTCTAGTAAGTACAAAACCATGAAAACATTTGTACAATTTTTTCATTTATTACCCAAGCTTACTTTTCATCTTCTGTTATTTGGCAATAAATAAAAAAGTGCAACATTTGAAATGGAGTAATAAATCATTTGAATTAGCTTTCGCGGTGTATAGCAACTTTTTGCACTTCATAGTCGAAATTCAGCTGTCAAAATGATATACTGACGTAGTATGAGGGGGAGAAGAAAAGAATTCGAATAAAACGAAGAATGAATAGCAATTTTCAAAAAAAGTAATTAAGTATCGGTCAAATTGGGAACGTGATCGGTGCCATACAAACCTATTAAAGAATCGATTTCATATCGATCAAGGAACTTCTCGCCATTCTTGATGATGTAATCGTGATTATCATCATCCCAGCCATCGTTATAGAGTTTTCTCTCTTTTTTATGCGACCCATCTTCGCCCTGCATTTGTTGCGCCCTTCTCTTCTTCTTGGCATAGTATACCTGAAAAACGCAAAACATTCACGTTATATTACCGTAAGTTCCAAAAATTACTTCTCGCAAGAATATAGAGTTAATAAAATAACATTATTCGAACAATGTCGTATTGAAAAATCGCGGGCAAATGAGACGAAGAAATTAATCATCATAAAGTGTAAGAATTATTGAAACAGATATGAGAAAATCAAAACGAATCGAATAAACGACTGAAATAATTTCAAACTAACGATAAAATAGAACAAAAAAAAAAAAAAAAAGAAGTAGTTCGGTTGAACACGACCTAAAACGAAAAACATACATGAACGTGTGAATTGTATAACACGATGCATAAATTTGCGAATGAATTTTAGATCCAGAGGAAGGGTGGCAGTGGTGGTGGTGGTGCGGTCAGGTCAATGTACGGGTAACATTTTTCCATCGTTTTTCACAACTCTATTTGCGGTGTAGTTTTTACTTGATCTATTTTTGCTATTTCGTATTCGTTTTTGTATCTTTTATTTTTCATTCGATTCTGCCAAAAATATTTGAAAAGAAAAAAAAAAAGAAGAAATAAAAAGAGAAGAAAAAAAAGAAAGAAAAATGGCATAGCCATGTGATTCGGTTGGCGGCTCGGCGCGGCGGGGCGAAGTCGCGCAGAATCTGAACGGGTAGTTGGCCGCGTCGTGCAAATCGATACTAAGGGACCACGTGAAAGTCACGCCGGTACCCGATCCCCGCGCCTTCGCCCCTGGGCCGTCAACTGCCCGAAGGAGTGGAGTGATCAAAGGGCGGTAGAATTGGCTTCGAATAATTTTCCAAAATCTCTTCAATTTTTGCAAATTATATTGTTTTCGTAACGAAATTTGTATTTAAAAAGAAGAGGAAATAAATACACGCAATTTTCGGAATGTAAACGAATATTTTTTGCTTTTTAATACCTTACTAGTATCAGCAAAATAAATTTTGTGGTATAGATTCGAATTGCCGAAAAAATGCTGTTTTATTGTATCATTAGCTTCATTACGATTTTGTTTTATTTTATTATTTTGCTACTGTTCCGAATGATTGTTTGGATGATATAAAAAGATTTGGCAAAAACCAAAAATATACAATGACGAATCATTAGAAAGCGTAAATTTAGAGAATACTATCGATTTGAAATTGGACAGCATTTGAAACTCGCGCCAATCATGACGTCACTTTATAGATTGCCTCACCTTGACTAACCTCACCCACGAAACCTTACTGCATGCTTTTCCTTATACTGCCATCTTCGATAGTGTATCGTGACGTCACGACCAATCAAGGACGATTTTGTTCACATAATTTTTAGCGACTTCTATCTAGTTGTATTCATGGCATGCCTGAACACTTCCAGAACCCCCCATTTATATATAATTTCTAGTATTTCAATTTTTCAAAATTATTCAAATCTTTCAAAATATCAATGAACAATTTGTAGATTAGGTAGTTCAAGATTAGATGATAAATGTCTGTGTTGAAAAATCTTGAAACAGTAGTGAAAGAGTTGGCCACTTTTCACTGAAATTCAGCATTAATCCCGAAAGCTTTATTCCGATCTGTTGCGCGATTGGGAAAAACTGCAAATCGCATTTTTGGAGTTGTAGATAGTTGTCAAATAGTATGGTAATATTGTGAATCCATCTCATCAGAAGTAATGTTTATAAAAAAAAAAAAAAAATTCTAGTGCATTTTTTCTGGCAAGCCAAATTAGGTGCGAAGTATTGGATTGACGAAATGTTCCAAAACGTGGAATTTGACGTAGGAATTTATCCTGAGGGAATGATTACCTATCACAATTGTGCGCGCGAAACTCCGTACTTTGAAGCAAATTCTACGGTCAACCGTTTAACGAAAGCCCAAAGAACGAGAGCGAGAATGACGAAGATGGACCACCGGATCCGTACGAGAACAAAGATGAAACTAGATACACCAAGACGTAGCTGCTATTCGTAGCTAAATTCCTCGATAACGGGATCATCCGGATATACGAGTTGCAAAGGGATCGTATCCCTCGTCTAGCTTAGCTAACGCTGCAGTACTTACGGTTCAATCGACGTTATGCCTACTTCAAACTAATTCCAACGCTTCCAGACTGCTTCAGAATACGTACATATTGATGTAGTACTGTACACTTACAGTCTCACAACATAATCAAGCCATCCTGATTGATCGTTACCTTCATTATTAATTGTTATATCATTTCCCTATGATATTTGAAAGGAATTTTTGACCAATATGTTGAAAAAATGTACTTTGATTAATTTGCTTCGGATATTTCATTCATCTAACAAACACAAGACAAACGAACAAAAATCCATTTTTGGACATAAATTTCTGCTGATTAATGATTAAAGTTGAATCGTAGCAGCGTGAGAGGAACGATTTTTTTTCTTTCTATGTAACGAGTGAAAAATAGTAATTTAGGAGGCTAAATAGTGTCACGAAGAAGAGCGATCGTGCTGAAATTGCCGTTTTGTGTTTTACCAAGCGACTCGTCGGTCTTCTTGGGTTACAGGTTGCCGTTACTTCCATTCCGCGTTATCCTGGACCCTAGACAACGGGCGAACCCGTTCCCGCATACCGCGTTATTATATCGTTGACAGAATTATACCCGTCTGTTCCATCGAAGATAAGTGAGTGACTAAATTGGTTTGGATTCGATCCCTTACCTCGCAGCACGACTATAATACCATACCAAAGTTTCATATGAATATTTAAATAAGAAGAATTAGGAACGTTTTATCGTTGCCAAATTCTTCTTATACTTTCTTCATTCTTTTTCCTCGCTTTCTTTTAGCCCAATTCCGTAAAGACGCGAATTATTTAACGTCATTACCGTCGACGGGTCTCTTAAGTCGTTAATACCACTGGGTTTAGCTATTCACTGTATAGGTGCTTGATCAAATATCAATTTGTAATTAAAGTCCCCAGTCTAACGACCACACGTTCAGTTATTTATTTTTTCAGTTTTCTTATGTTCTTAAAACAGTTCAAGTTAATACAATTTTACATTATGTATAACTCATATTACCCCTCAGAATGAACATTTCCTTCAACGAATACGTGTAGATTATTTGTACAAAAATGTGATTTATCTGAATTCCATGAACTTGATGTCTATCTCTACTCGAAGGAAGAGAGTTACAATTTGAAATATTCAAGTTTCACAAACGACAATGAACTCTTTGTGTTATTTTGGTTGAAAACAGCTGACCTAAAATTCTAAAATTAGTAAAGCAGAAAAAAAGAAACGATGAATTTTCGTATCCACGTAGGAAAAAGTGAGAAAAGCGAAGCAGAAAAGAAAAACGCAAAAACCGAGAACCGATTTTTATAGTTAAGGTCAGGGTCGAAAAAAGCGTACCTGCTTCGATTAGTACAACCTACCCTTTGAAATATGATTCATAAACGAGTGAAAATCGAGTAACCGCAAAATGGATCTGTTCGCTCGTTCGCCCCAGCATCCCGTGTGAAGGAGGAATGATTTTATATACAGTTATCTATATCTATACACTAGCCCAAAAAGGCAGCACATCATGATCGTTTTCTCCCTGTTTCTCTGTGATCTTTGTTCAAAGATTCAAAAGTAGTCTCGCCAAAGTTATAAGTACATACATATACATACATACATACATACATATACTTTACATATCGACAGTGGGTCTGAGTTTCAATAACGCTTGCAATTACGTAATAGCGTAAAATGAATTCCGCAGACTCTTCTTTTTGCTTATACCTCGACCTATACCTAACCGACCGAGTCAAAGTAGTCGCCCAAAGACAAAGACGTTTCGTGGATCTTGAATCCTCGATTTGCGTAAAAAGCGAGACTTATTCCAATATTTAAAACGAAAATATGTCCTATCCTCCATCTTATTCCTTCGTTTTGTTTCATTACACTGAAAATTGCGTCTACCGTTTTGGAAGGAGCTCCTACATCCTTGCGGACTCCTTCGCCAACTGTTGGATGGACTTAGAGGTGATAGTCAGTTGGGAATAAAGCGTAGGTTAACCGGTATTTGAAAATCGTAGGTCGTTTGTGTTACGTTTGCATATATATACGTATTGTCCGTTGTTCGTATTCGTATGTTACATACATACGTACATATATTCGAACGCACTGCAATGTCCGTGATGCAGTAGTCCGTTTCTCGAGTCTGTTGCTATGCGCGAGTGCAACACCGACAGAGAAGAGAGGATCATGAGAGAAAGAGAGAGTGAGAGAGACTGGTTCAACATGGTCCGTTCGCCATAATACTAGGAAAAAACACTCTTTATGCATACATTATAAAGCCGCAAGTGACAAATATTGTATACTGTCAAAAAAAAGAAAAAGAAAATAAAAAAGAAAAGGGAGACACAAAAAGAAGAATCGTCTTCGAAATTCCGGGTATTGATTGCAGATACCTTGCGCGAATAATTCTGTTATTATTATCAATGTTACCTATAATACGCCTGCGGCTAATTATAAATTGTCGGTGGCTCATTATCAGCGATCCCATCGTCACCAAAAACTACTTTAGCTACAAGGTGCGAAAAGCATTGTGGGAATGGCATTAGGTCGTGTCGGTTGCTACGGCGAAAAAAATCAGTTATTAGGTATTTCACGTATGTATGAACATAAATAGATACATAAATATTAAATACCGATACACCAAGGTATAATAATATGAACGTATGTTTCTACGTGGGAGAATGCGAAGGCCTCTGTGTCAGAAAACGTTTAATTCCAACAACACACAATCGTTTAATAATCTAGCTGATCGTGAATCGTGACAAAACCGCAATCTCGAGAAAAAAAATTTAAAAAATCCTGTATTTCTGTCGAACTGTGACTATAAAAGAAATATAATCCCCCTCATCTTAGGAAGGGCAATATAACCGCATCTTGCAATCGACGAGGTCAGGGATCTCCGGATGGCAACGATGCAATTGGATTTCGAAACGAAAGCATTGCCCCCCTATACATATACCCTTTGCCAAATGCCTCCTCCTCGCATCTGGTAAAACGAGGAGATGGTTTTGACACCTCCGCTCCCCTATTATCTCGCATTTGTCGATTATCTCCAACCCTGTAGAAGATATAGAACTAATGTAGCTAATCCCCGTGTCCCCCCACGAATCCTCGTACGTACATTTATATAGATATAGATATAGATATCAGATATATCCACCGTAACACGGAAAGGAACCAAGCGTGGGCGACACAAATCGCTGCCCCCGTGCGGCGTCGTCGCGCATTGGACGCATTGGCTATTTTTGCCCAAGACTGTCAGACGACGAGATGACGAGATGCCGGCACGTCATCGGACGAGGCCGTTATGAATTTCTACTTCTCCGACAGCGGTTCGCTCTGTTCGAAAGAGAGAAGGGGGGAGGGGGGGAGGGGGGAGTAGCGTTGAGAGGACTGGAGAATGGAGAGTGAGGTCGTTGCCGACGGCTTGCGGAGAACAAGAAGAGAAAGGGGGAGGAAAGATGGAGATGGACGCGGGTATAACAGAATAGTTCGCAAGAGGAAGTGAGAGAGAGTGAAAAGGCAGAGGGAGGGGGATGAGACGAACAGAGAGGGATGCAGAGGTAAGTATATAAGCGAGACAGAAGTAGAAGAGAACGGATTGCGGGGTACCGTCACCGCTGCAGCCGCAGCCGCGTTCTCGGAGTCATGAATGAAACGGGAGAGGAGACCCCCGAGCGGAGACGACGAAACGCGAACTATTCCGCACGACCTTCCGGAACTGGCGCGTTCCACTTTTTCTTTTTCTTGTTCTTGTTCTTGTTCTTGTTCTTGATCTTCTCCTACTTCTTTATCGTTTTCGTTGACGATTTTAAGACTCGACAACTATAGATCGTATACGAATCGGGTACCTTGTGATCGTCGTCAATTCGATTTATCATTCGCATTCAATTCATCTTAATGCACATTCTTTGCGTCTATCATTCGGTGATCGGGCCGGAGCTGGTTATACATACGGTTCGGCTGTAAGTCTGTGAATAGTAACCATTGATAGGCATACAGGCGTCTGCCTCGAGTCTACCCAGTTGAGGTCGCGAGAGAGAGAGAGAGAGAGAGAGATGGAAAGAGAAAGAGAGTTGAGTAGGCCGATGATCGAAGAATTTTCAGACGAGTCGGTCGATTCAAAAACATAAATAAGAAGGATTTGCTAGACGACTTTATTTCCTAGACGAATATATTCCTGGTGATGAATATATCTTTTGGATGAAATCTTCAAGAAATAGTTATACAGAAATTCGGAAAAGCGCGGTGTCAAATGATTTCTGATATTTATCCAGAATATCAAAAAGTGAAAAAGTTGATTTTCATGATGAATAGGAACAGACCGATGATTTTGAAAAACAAAAAAAAAAAAAAAAAACAATATCAATGAATCTAATATGTTCCAGATGTATTTATTTAATCGTAAGATTGAAATTCGGCTTGAAGTTTCGGAATGAATCCAATGAGTCGGTTGGTAAAAATCGATGAAACTTAATCCGAAAAGTATATTGCTATTTGCGTCAGCCCCCGTGAAAATTGAATTAGTTGTGGGGGCGGCGAGAGCTCGTCTGTATGTGAGACAAAAACAGTTTGTCTTCCGAAACACTTGCCTCTCTCTCTCTCTCTCTCTTCTCTCGTATACATACATATACATCTACGTCTGTATATCTGCTCTCGACGCCGCGATAAAATTCATTTGAAATGCAAACGTGATGAGAGGAACGAGAGAAGTCGGAGATAGGTACAACATAATACGTACACCTCCTTGAAAAACCTGGCAACGTAACGCAACGCAACAACGCGCTTGCTACGCGCTATGTGAAAAGGAATTCGCACGGTAGACCGGTCACCGACGTCGTCGCGGCGGTGCAGAGGTTCTATTTTCCTACGCCTTACGCGTTCCCACCACACTACTGGATTAAAATCATTTGGCCATATATTACCGCAGCCAAAGCCTTTCCGCGACAAAACTATCAAGAACTTTTTTCACCGGGATGATTAGAATATATCCTGCGAAAATCCCCTTGGCGACCAACGCGGCCCTCATTCTTCCTTCTCCTTCTCCTTCTCCTTCTTATATCCTTAATTCTTATTCTTATTCCTATACCTGAGGATGTGAGGTATAGGTATAGACATTGAAGATGAGTCATGCCAGGCATCGGCACGGCAGCAACGGTCAATGGAAAGTTTCGGGAGAATCAGCGCAGACAGTCGCTTGTAGTTCGCGACTGCAGCACGGCTTAAATTCCATTCGCGGATGAGAAGGACACTCTTTGTGTGAGCCGGGAGTTCGGGTCAGCTCAACTCACATCAGCCAGCCAGCCACAATGATGATGACGACGGCGATGGTACCGACAGCACAACGCGGCACAGCGCAGCAGCAACTGCCGGGGTCCCATTCGCTTGCGTCTGAGCTGTTTTGGCGCATTAATTGGTTAGGCTCTAGTCGATCGAGCCGATCAAACGCGATCGTCGCGTCGCCTGACCGCGGGAAAATATATAAACGACCTTCGATCAATCTCAAGTTTGAACCGTTTCTCTCAACAAAGGTCAAAGTATAACCAACCGTCAAAAATCATTGAATCAACTTGGAATAGATGTGATTAACATAGTTATGTTCGTTTAATACCTGGTGGATATACCGCGCGGTCATTCGCGTTTGCAAATTAGGTTTAACTGTTTCTATGTTTGTGTTACGTAATAGCTCAGGTGCAAAGATTCTATTCTTGTGTGTAATATGGAAATTGCACAGGAAGACACTTTTTTATTCATTTATTATTTCGTTTTTTTTTTTTGCCAATAGTTAGAACCAGGTTTTTCCTTCACATTGACATTTGCGTTCAATATATAATTAGCCAATAATCAAATACCTGTCACACTACGCATTTCTTTAATTAATATTTCCACTGCAGACTCTCGATTTATGTTCTGTCTTGCAAAACCGAATAATAAGCATGTAATTTCAAAAGGCAAGATATGATCATCGAGTTTGGAAGTTTGCACATTTTGTTAAAAAAAAATGGAATTCTGAATAAATATTTCGATTGAAGAAGAACAAATCCTTCCATATCGTCGTTGGCCTTCGTAGGATCATATATAATTCTGTGTTTAGAAAGTTAATGAAAAGTTATATATAACGTATACATGTGAAAAGAATTATTCATCAAGCAATTGAAAATGTGATTGAAAAAGAAGAGAAAAAAAATGAAGTCATTTACGCGCGGTGTATCGTATCAAAGGATATGTCTAGCTAGATTCTATTACATCGGGTATATTTGACTACCGTCAATGCTATAAGATATTGTGGCGGAATGATACATGTATAAATGTAGGTACATACATACTGTATATATATACATATAGAAAATAGTAATCTTGGTATAGACCGCCGCAGACGACGTTGACAATGTCTGTACATATATATATGTACTATACGTACGTATACGAACGACACGCGTTATGGGGATAAAAACTTTCCACAATCAACTATAGACGTATTATATTGTGTACGATAGGGTTGATTCACTGGGGAAATTTTACCCGGTAGATGAAATTACCGACAAATCAAAATCCACTCGTTCGAAAATCACTCCTGCACCACTATAATACCTACTTTCATCGCAGGCAATTATCAAACGGCTATTGCACCCCCAAGGTGTCAACGTTCGTTAAAAATCCATATACATATACAGGTTCTCTTCATTTTTGTATAGGCATTACCCCTCTTCCCATTGAAAATAACAATGTTTTTTCGTTGATTTACACTAAAAACGTGAAAATATCTATATTCACAAACATCGAAATTGAATTATTGATCAGCTAAAAGCAGAACGTCTTCTACCGTCTAGATAATCTATGCGTTTTTTTCTCATTTTCACAGCAAATGCGAGGAACAGAATCCTACACGTCATTTTAGCAATGAAAAGTCGATCTTTTTGTCGTTTAGGTCCTTACGCCGATATAATGCACGCGAATTGTATACGCACTTGAAAATAAAAAGATAATAATACACCGTCGTTACGTATCCTCAGACTAATCAAACGTTGTTCTAATTTCTACTCGCGATGTTCTGTTTCTCTCTCTCTTTCTCTCTCTCTCTTTCTCTGTCTCTCTTTCTCTCTACTACTCCTGCGGAGTTATAATCAAAGACACTCGCGGCTAGATACGTGAATAGTACCTAGTGATTCTACGGCATTGAGGCGTTGGTCCGCGAATATGCGGGGAAGGAAGGAAGGAAGGAAGGAAGGAAGGAAGGAAGGAAGGAAGGAACGGTTGCAACGGCGGCAGTGGCATCGCCCAACTTTGAACAACTCGCAGCTGAGGACCATCACCACCATCTCTGTTGGATGGCATCTGGGTCGTCTTTAATAATTATACGCGAAGCTATTCTGGCTTCTCGTTCCTCCTCTCCTAACTTCTCCCGACTTCTCCGACGACCTCTCTTCTGCCTCCTGACTCCTGCCTTCTGTCTTCTGCCTTCTGCTATCCTCCCTATCCTCGCATCCCTGCTTTCGAGTCCCGAGTCCCAAGGAACGCCTGGAAACCCAGGGAGCATCTCTGAGACCCCAGCATCAGCATCAGCATCACTAGCACCGAGAATGTCGATGGGGTTCGATTCCTCATTTGCCTTCTCGCTCTTATACTTACGCCCCACCCTCTTTGTCTGCTACTGGCCTTTCATCCTTACGGCCCTGGAGCTTTTGCCCCCTTGCATGAGTAAAGTAGACGAGTCTGGTATGAAATTTGTTGTCCTTATAATACACCGTGTGCTTTGATGAACTAGAATCTATTATTGGTATTTGCGAACTGGGGTAATACGGGTAAGAAAAAACAAAAAAAAAAAGAAAAAAAAAAAGAAACCTCGAAGATGAATATGCGAGGTGAGTTCATGGGTACGTCGATTTCGTTTCATTTCATCGACGAGACTTTGAAGAAGCTTTCGTAAGAGAAAAAAAAAATCACCGTAAAAAATCCTCGGCTCGTATTATTATTACCTATATAGGTACGTGGGGGAAAAAAAAAAAAAACTTCTGAAGAAACTTTATTGAGTAAGAAAAATCCCTGCTATACTCACGCATTAATTAAAATTTACGTATTATCTTGAAATGAGTTCGACATGAAGACAAATTTATTGAGTCGAAGCTTTGGAGCAGCTGAGCGCAAAAAATTTTCTCATATACATACGCGCGGGATATTCTCTTTCGCGAAACACCCTGTATCGACGTTCCCACGTGGATGTAAGGTGTAGACTGTAGAGGTAGGTATACTATACTTGTCTAGAAGTATTGGGACGGGCACTCCGGTGCAAGCCGCGTCTGGGTCTACAGGGAAACAGGGGAGAAACCAGCGGGAAGAGACAGAAATCGAAGGGGGGGAAAAAAATAGAGAGGACTTAGCAGTCGGTAAAAGACTCTAGATTTCCTAATTCACCTATTCCTTACGATTGTTATATTTTGTGTTCCTTCTGTTTTTCGCCGTGAACAATCGACTAATTTTTCATCATGTAAATTCTTTTCATTTTTCTGTTTTTTTGTTTTCTTCCAATAAGTTCATTAAATTATCTATACCTATGACTTTTTGCAGGATGGAAAGAAACTCAGGTATTTCGAAAAATCCCGCTAAAAGAGTCTGATTATTAAACGAACAGCTAAATACAACCGGAGAAATTTGATTATTGACGAATAATTATTGATATAGAATAATTTTCTGTCATTTATGCTGAAGCGTAAGTTGAGCTCCGTCGGTTTTCTTAGCTGTGAAATTCAAATAATCGGTATCAGAAGTGATTAAACGAATTTCGATTGTTTATGGAAGAAAAAGATAATTCCATCGATTTTAGAAAGTTTTTCGAAATCGATTTTCTGTGCGGGTTTTAATCAGCTGGGTTCAATTGCCATTCATTGCCTGATGAGTTTTTGTATCTAATTTAATTGTTCATTATGTAATTTCTTTTCTGAAGGATCGCGAATCGCGCCTCGACGCGGTTTATTTCGCGATGAATTTATATACGCATATGGATGTATAGGTCTATATGGATACCTATATATATTGCTGGGGAGATGAGATTTACCATTAAATGTCTTTCCTCGTATCCCAAGCTTTCGAAACTCAAAGAATCGCTTGAAAACTTTACTTTTCTTTTCTTTTTGTTGAAAATGGAATTTCAAGTCTCTCTCGCCTTGAGCCAGCCAGCCGCCCAGCCAGGCAGAGCAGAGCAGAGCAGAGAAGGCAGTAGTCAGGATCGCCCTGGCGTGTGCTTCTCAAGAAAGTTGAATACTTTTGCGATTGTAACTTTTAATAAGGTTGGATTCAGTTCGTTGATTGGCAGTCTGTCCGTAGGTTGATGCAACTCGATCCGCTCTCACGCTTATCCCCTATTTTATTTTATTTTATTTTATTTTATTTCATTTCATTTCATTCCATTTCATTTCGTTTCATTTCATTTTATTCTATTCCGCATCTCTCCATTGAACGAGAGAAGCTGTCCAACAAGGAGGAGCAGAAGAAGAAAAATGGAAAAAAGAAGGAGAAGAAGAAGAAGAAGAAGAAGAAATCTGCTCAATGACATTTTGCCAGCCTACACCAATCCGACTGGCCAAACGTCAGAGAGACCCGATCGCAGAAACGCACAAGCCATCTCACCCATATAGCCCAGAGGGCATGGGCAGACTGGCCAGTAACTTTGCACACCTCGTATATATGCTAAACTTTCCGGTGTCCACACACAGCTTTCTAGAATGGAACGTGAAAACTATTTTGCGATTGATTTTATTGGTTCAGAGCCACCACCACGCCAAGCTGTTTGAATTTCCATCTTATCACCACCACCGCCAGGCAAAATTCCTCACATTTTATTGGTTAGTATAACAGCTTGGATTCCCCTTATTTCCTTTTACTCAAGTTTCAAGTTTCTCTCATCGAAGAACCGTCGTGGCAGTCACGTTAAAAGTAGCTGCATATACTTTTGTGCCCATTCTACTTTCCGCACAGCGTGAAAAACACCGGAAATATCCATTCGGACTTTAAACAAACGCGACTAAAGCGTCTTCCAATTTCATTACCCATCAATCCTCTTCGTCTGATGGGGTGATATAACAACAAAAACGTATCAACACGAGTTCCCAAAATTTCTACCATCCCACAGTTCATTTTTTATCCTCTCCGATTACAGCCGTTTTTAATTCACCTCCGTACGAGCCGAATCGTACCAATTAACTCACAAAATTGTAATAATTGTTCATCGAACGCCTGAGAATTTGGAACAATCATTTTTACTTGTGAAATATAATATTAAAATGGCGACCAAAAATTCTGCAAGATGAAAATGAAGATGCGATTTCTCGCTAAAAATACTTATAATTATTACATCTTTAAATACTTTTGGATAACATTTGTGGCAAAAGCTTTCAAGGCAGCTGGGTACCTACTTTAAGGTAAACTTAATTATCGTCATTCGGGTAGAATAGGAAGAAGCGGAATATTTTTGGATAAAGCAGAAGTGGGCGAAGGAATTCGATAGGAATATAGTGTCCGGTGATTCGGTATAGAAACACATTCTCCTAGCTGGTCGCAGCAGTAACTCGCATATTTCTACCTGCAGGGCGCATAAGAACAGTACCGTTGGGATTTACCCCAGGCCACAAAATACGCGGGTAGAGTCTGAGGGGTGGTAGTAAACTACGTAATCTGGCGTTAATTTGAATCTCAGTAAGTGAGTTTAGAGCCACTTAATTAATTGGAAATAATTAACTACATCCCCCGTTGGTTACTTTATCTCTCGGATAACTTTTTCTCCTTATTTACTCCCGCGTTACCACTAGCACTGCACGCTAGTTTTTTTTTTTTTTTTTCTCTCCCTTCAAACTGACGAAATCCATTTGTCAAAAAAATATAAAAATCATTTTTTTAATCCATGATCGCAAAATAATTCAGCCAAAATCAAATTCCCCGACTTCTCCATCTTTTCCCATCAAATCCGATAACTATAATATATCCGGTTGGTTCTGGTGAATGAAAAGTTGCGAGGAATTGGCTACTTCTGTTCCAACAAATAAATTCCATACGCCGATCATCACTGATGGTATGTATATTTTTTTTCGTAAATTTGAAAATTGAGACGGTTTTGCTGGAAACTTGGAAAGCTATCTATTACTGAAGAGAAGAAAAATTTTCAACCCTTTTACTACCATTTGAAAAGGGGCACCCGATTCCTAAAAACATGGGGCTTTCGAGACTGACGACTTTTTCACAAATTCAAAGTGGTTCGAAAAATCCCTAAAAATTTATGAAAATAGTTTCAACTTTATAGAATAAATATCTGTATTTTGTTTTGGGCAAAGTTTAATGTTCTATTTTATAAGTTAATCACAGGAGAATCATGAGTAATCCAGGGAGATGAGTGATTTGATACAATTAACCAACCGGACACAAAAGCCCCATGTTTGTAGGGAAAGGGTTAACTTTTCCCGATTATTAAAATTCCACGACTGTTTCCGGTTTTTTTTTTTCAGTTCGCCTGCACGAACGAAGATGAAAGGCATCGTCAATTGGTTCGATTATCAATTTATTAGCTTGTCGATTTGTAATTTATATACAACTATTATACGTATATAGGTACGTATACGCATGCTATGTAACATACATAAGTTGAAATTATAGTCAAGTGGAGTGAAACCCGCAGACTACGTAAATACGATTAAAAAAAATGAGGGTTGACCTTTGCCGTTTAGAGAGACGTAATATATTTACACGTGTCCAGCACGTGGGCAGGCTGGCAGGCAGGCAGCCGAGCAACGTTTGACGTTACTGTCCCTCCCAGGTATACAAACGTAGGTGGTTTCAGATTTTCAACGTCACGGGGACTTGCGTCGATAAGCAACGTGGAAAAGTTCGTCGACTATATCGAGAGAGAGAGAGAGAGAGAGAAAAAGAAAGATAGAGAACGATGAGCGAAGAGTGAAGAGTCTGAACCGACCGCTGACACCCACGCAAGAAAATAAGGCATTGGATTACAGGCGTGGGCGAGAGATCGGCTACAGTTTTAGAACGGTTATCCTGTTGTCACCCGCGAGGTGCTCAAAACTCACCCACGAAACTGGCCCGTTGCCGATACAACGACTGTGTGCTATATATATATATATATATATATATGTGTGTTCGTTTCGCTCGATATACTTTCTAACACATTATATCCAACTAACGAGAAATAGAAAAACAAGATGTTCTTCCTGAAAAGAAAATAAAACCCCTACCGATATTAGAAAATCTATAATTTCTTCATCAAACGAAATTGAATCTGGTTTATCAAAATTGGGTAAAAAATTCGAGAGCGAAAGATGTAGAATTTCAAAATGCCACTTTCATCTCATTCGTCCTAGCAGGACATCCACGATTCAGGAAGGTGTTTAGATAACGTCATTAAGACAAAGATGTTCCAGTATTGGATTCAACTGACGATAGTAACGCATGATTTTTACTGCGCTCGACAGGTACACTGACCCAAAAAGGGACCGCGAGTTTCAAATAAGAATTGTAATGATGGTAGAATTTTTTTTTGTTTTTTTGTTTTTTTGTTTCTAGGATCAATTGCTTGATTTGTATTTTTCGATACCCTGCTCGTTTTCTTATTTGCAATACGAATACTTTAATGTACCAAAGTCGACTTTATGAATACATATATAGGTAATGGAAAATTTGGGTCGGCCAGAGATTTTAGGTCAGCATACCTCTCAGGAGTTAATATCAAATCTGAAATTCTTCCAAAATAATTACTAAAACCAATGTTTCGTCAATAGAGTTACCACTAAGCAAAATTTGATCAATAACTTGATATTCGATTCGTTTAGAGTAACAAGGGGTCCAATCTTGAATGTGATACCGCAATAACTTTTTTTTTTTTTGCTGTCCCGAACAATTTCCTAAAACATAGATGTCTTGCAATTGCGATTGAAAGGCAAGGGGCATTTTCGAATGTTGCAAATTTCAAGTTCAATTTGGAGAGAAACGTTTTATTCACCACTTGCGGTGGGACCTTCACCATAAGCTAAAAATCTCTTCTGTATTATATGATTCGGATATGATTAAGAGTGGTTTTATGATTTAACGGATTTAGCGATCTAGTGACCCGGAGTAACCTCAGAGTTGGCAATCAGAGCATTTCATTTCTCGTATCTCGCCTCTATACTTGCTCGTGTCGCGGTCGTGTAGGTATATGTAACTCCTTCTAGCCGCGATGCACGGCTCGAGTGACTTACACGGTAAGAGAAAAAAGTCCCTATCTCATACATACGGACACGTCGTAAATCACGTTACATTAACATCGCATTTTCTTCTCCCTTCTCCAACTCATATCCCCCTTTTTACAGGTAGGTATATACATATACGTACGTATACAGCTTAAAAAATCAACTCGCAATTCACGCACATCACGAAAGACACCTTTTGAGACACGTATTTTCATTTAACTCCTTAAGAACCGCAAACGATGGTGATACGCGAAATTTACAGAATTGCATACTCAGGATCCGTACAGCGTTGGTATGTCTGATTATTCTACTCTCTAGGTTCTTCATAAACCATAGAAGGGGCAGGATTGCAGTTCCGAATTCCAAAAATTCCGAACGGTAAAAATTGCGAATTTATTTGGGATGCGATTCTGAATTTCTAGAAACGTTAGAGTTCAGAACTTGCAAATTCCGAAAGGTCGAAATGCAGACGGCTCGAAGATGCAAAAACTAAAAACTCAAAAAGTCCAAAGATCCAAAAATGTAGGAAAAGCTCATCATAACAAAGCTGGCAAATAAACGATGTTGCATCTCGCGAATTCCGAGATTCGGAGTTTCGGCTTTTCGGATCTTTAGCTTTCGGAATTCTGAACCTTCAGTGTTTTTCAAATTGCCTATCGTAGTAGAGAAATTCGGAATTTTGATCTTTGCAAACTTTTGAAACTCGCAATTCCAATACCACCCCCCATAGAATACGAAGACGATCAGAAAAAACCCAGAATCCTAGTTCCTGACACGATTTCAAAACATGTGAACTTTTCTGTAAGAAAAGAAGACACGGAGACGAATGAACAAATCCCACAAAAATTTGATCGCCAATTCTGTTTGTAGCTTAAAATACAATGAGGACAAGTTGAAGGGATGCATTCTGTGCATAGAATGCATATCAAAAGTCTTTTTGAAGAGTTGCAATCCTGTTGCAGAAACAGAATATAAAAAACGTACTTTCTCAGTTCTATTCAATGAAATCATAGATGATCTTTGTACCTAAATATGATTCAACGCGTATTTTTCCTCCAAACTCCAAACAACGAGTATTGTAATAATAATCGGAACATGATGAGACCGAAAATGAATGAAAAAATGGAGAATCATCAGAGATCTCGAAATTGGGATTAGGTTGGGAATTGGCTCACCTCGTTTATGTGTTTGTAGGTCTTGATGAGGTCCACGCTAAGCTTGCGAAGGGGTGCCGTTGCAGGGTCTCGAAACCGATGAGGTATTCGCGCCTGCATCGCGTGGATGTCGGCGGGGGTTTCCCCCGGCGCCGTCCCGACGCCCCCGCCTGTGCCAACGCAGACGGCGGACGGCAGGGGTTCCTCAGCGACTAGTCGGCCATAGAGCGGTGCTCCACCTACCGCAGCTCTTCCGGTCACTGAAAGTAGAAAGAAAAACATTACAAAAAAAGATCAATCTTCGATCATCTCAAACGAATAACTAATCGAAGGAACAAAATTAGGGATTGTTTTTATAGAAAAAAATTGGGAATAAATGTCATTTCGAAATTTTATTACGCATCCGATATTGGGGTGAAATTCCGAATTTTAAAAACTGCGAAAGGTGGAAAATTCCGAATTTTTTATACTGCCGACTCGTAGTTTTCAGAAAGATTATTTTTTCTAAGGTCTGTGTAGTCAATTTGAAAATTTTTGAATGGAAAACCACAGAAGGTTCAAAATTCCGGAAGCTTCAGATCCGAAAGGCCAAAACACCGAATCTCGGAATTCGCGAGATGCAACGTCGTGTATTTCACAGCTTTGTCAAGAGCTTCCCTTAAATTTAAAGATTTTTTAACCTTTTGAGTTTTTAAGTTTCGGATCTTTGAGCTCCCTGCATTTCAATTTTTCGGAAATTCCAACTTTTGAACTCTAACGTTTCTAGAAACTCAGGATCACGTCTCAAATAAATTCGGAATTTCAATTGTTCGGAACTTTTGGTAATCGGAACTTCAATCCTGCCCCATCCGATTATGCCTGTATTCCGAACAATCTTTAACCCGAAGAAGTCTCGATCGGACGAAAGGTGTGCCTGTATTCATGAAGCAGGTGTTTCGGAATGAACTTTGGTAAAGGAATAAATGGCTTTTGAAAAATTTTGTATTACCGCAATCGCGACACAAAACTCTACACTCCCCTGAACGCCGCGCATATATCCGACAAGTAAAACTTTGAAGTATACTGCATAGGTGTGGGTGATTTCAGTATAGGAATAAAAAGGGCGGGAAAGTTGCCAATGTCGTAAAGGAGGAGGCAATTCATTCCAAAGAATTTAATTATACTATTCGAGATGGTAAAGTGTGGCGAGTGTTGCATTATTTTAGATAGTCGAATGGTGGAAGCAACACCCTTGGCAACTACATGCTCGTGGGCGTACCCGTGCCGTGGTACCTACTATAGCACGACTTGTTGTAGCCCGAGTAACTTTGGAACCAATAATTGTATTATGCCACTGGTATACGTCGAGAGACCAACAGAGCAGCAGCAGCAGCAGCACCCTAGATTTCAGGCAGAATGCCTATAGCGATGGTTTGGTTGAACCAACTCCACACGTACCAGCAGCTATAGTATTAGTTGCATTTGCAGGCCAGGAAACAGCGCCGATGCATCGATGTGCGAATTCAATTACAGTACGAAGGTAATTATCATTTTTCGAGTGAATCACACGAATCGTGACTTTCAAAATCATACAGAACTCTTTCGTGAGTCATATACGGCTTGTTTCTCTTTACCTGGGAATCCTAAAAATCAATGATTTATTCACCAACGGTTGATACGACGTCTTTCTTTCAATTTCGAACTTTTGTACCTATAGGTACTTGAAACACAATTCGCTAATTGTATTCAATGGTCAGGTAGCTGCAGTAGTCGTTGACTGATGTCTTTGTTATTCGGTGGGAATCACCCCAAGGATATTGCAGGTTAGTCACTATTTCAGCTCATTGTCATCAAGCCTTGAGAAGTAAAATACGATATAAAACGGTAAAATTTTATACCGCAGGTGATCAAAACTTGAAATTTTCTACAATTCTTTCAATTCATTACACAGAAATTGAATTAAATAACAAAAACGTGGGCGTGGTTTATCAATTTTTTTTTATTTATTATTTTTTTTTCGCGATTCTACTATATATTCATACAGCAGTAAATTCCGGTTCAATCTGTCCAACGCAGTTATCGAGCTATGCAGCAATTAAATTTGCAAACCGCCACTCCCCGCCCGTACTTGATTTTCAAATCGAGCTTTGTTTGAGCGAAAAGCTTCAATGCTTCAAGATGAGCACAGAACAAATTTCATTGAAATCGCACGAACGGTTCCCGTGGAGATATTGATACTTCTCTCGAAACACAGATTTTTTCATCCCCTCGTCAAACATCATGAAAATTCATCCACGAATTTTCATACGATATTTTATAGTTTGATATTTTAGAAAAAGTTGCGTATTAACGAAGATTTCCATACAAAGAATTGTTAGTTCTGTCGATAAAACTGAAAAAAATTTCAATTCTTGTTATGAAAAACTAAGTTAAGTTCAAATTTCTACGAGATTTCGTGAATATCCGTTGAATTATTTTCACCAATCAAACATCCCGAACGATCTCGTTCCAATTCGATATCGGATCTGGAAATCAGTCGGGAATTTTTCTGAGAAAAATCACTGAGAAATTTATACATTAAGAACGTATACAAGTGACTCGATTTCTTGAGTCGCTAAAATACAGTTTCAACGAATTCCATGCCCAAATGTCATCTGGTATTAAAACTGATGACCCGTAAATTGTGAAAAAAAAAAGAAGAAAAAAAATGTGAAAACCCTAAAACAAACAAAAAAATAGTCAATTTCTTCTATTTTTTCTCGGATCTTTCAACTAAAATGTGACTCGTAGTTTGACTAGAGTTTTTTTTTCGCAATTGTTTTTTTTTTTTTTTTCTTGTAACTCAGGGAGTAAAACTCGAATTTGTATGAAATGGGTTGGTGTTCTCGGTCGTTATATTTGAGGGATGGTTTGTCGCCGACGTAGCTTGGCACTCGGCGGGCTATTATCGTTATTTTAACGACAATGTTAGGTACATATTCTAGGACTTATATCCCCTTCCATGAAGCAACTCCTGGCTACAATAAGGTGTAAATATGGGTTCAGGCAGGATGCGCCGTCCGAAAAGAGGTTCTACTCCTTTCCTCTTCGAGTTTCTTAGACTTTACGCGAACGAGACAAGCACAATACATATCGTTAGATTCTCTTCATCCGCATCTCTCTTTCTATATTTTTCTCTCTATCACGCTGTTTGAACGCTGTGGTACCAATATCCATATTATACAGACTCCTGCGACAATGTTCGATGACACGTCATCTCTATTCTTGATCGGGAAGACAAAAGTTGGGAGAAACGTACGTAGGTATACGCCTTCCGTTTACAACGAGAAACTTCGAGACGACCGTACCTACGACAGGAACATGTTAGACTCTGCTATCCCCACATCAATAAGTCACTCGTCTGGTGCATGATTAGAAATCTAGAGAATCGTTTTGTTCAAATTTACGTGAATTATAGTATACAGCTGAATCATGAATAAGGCTTGAACGCCGAACGCAATAATCGTTCATACTTTTTCGTATTTTTGCAATAAAATTGTGACAATATATTGAATAATAACGAAATCGAATGATTATAGATTTATCTGGAAAGCAGAAGATTGATTCAAACCGAAAAGCGAAAGCAAACCCAGAATCAATGAATTTCTACACAGTTTTGAAATTTCAATAAATTTTTTGGCCTAGATAAGAGCGCGTCATTTTTGGGTAATTGTCTGTCTATTGTTAGTTCTCTTTTTTTATTTCTTTGCGATCTTTCAACAACGAGATGACACTTTATGGGGAATTTTCAAACCGATGTGAACGTGTAATTGATGATTAAGATGTAGCTACTATTTTTGCAAATGATGGTGGTAAGTGAAATTTAGTTGGAGATTTATGAAAAACCGTGTTTTTCGAAATTCATTCAAGACACGATCACCTAAAAATAATACAACACCAAAAATTCACATTCCAAAGTTCAATACAGACGCGACGATGTATAAGTGTCTTGTTGATGATCATCTGTCTTCTGTCGTGGTAGGTCATGATCCCCGCCAAATACACGACGAATTGCATACGTATACTGGCTTTGCGGTGATTTTATAATCGACGCGAAATACCCGCCGAAAGAAGAAAAATCGTTTGCTCGCCACGTTGCTTATTGAGGACGATCATTAAAAATAATTGAAAAAAGCAATCGAATCCTTGTATTCGAATGAAACAAAAAAACTATACGTATACTTCAAACATAGCGAAGAAAAAAAATCTATAAATTACAAAACCAACAAGAAATCCATAACATAATAATACGTTTTCTCCGTTTTTATTTTATTTCATTTATTTGTTGTTTTTTTTAAATTTGACGTATGATACGCGATGCGGACAAAAGGGGATATAAAAATTGATTACGTAGACGAAATAATAATGTCGTGCGGATGAAATGATGGAGATAAATGAATAGCTGTACATGAAACTACGGACGTATGTTAGGTACATACCGATGTCAATAAAAAAAAAACGTAGGCGACTGCGGCTTCAATTTAACCAAATGAGTCACACGGTGCCTGGGATGGCAATGCCGGTGCATATCTGACATGACACGAAACTGCGCGAACAATCAAATGACGTAAGTTTGTCACGATGACATAGATGAGGCATTCGGTCAAACCCAAGGTCTTCGCCTATTCGTATTATACGTATACGGTTTAGAAAGCAACTTTGATTAGCCAGTAATTCATATTTCTATTCTATTCAATTGTCTCTGTTGATGACTGGACTACAATCTTCATCCGTTACCAGGAATGCAGGATAGAGCCAATGAAGTTGGACCCTTTACATTCTGTCATTTTATGAGACACTATTTTCTCAATCACGATGATCCGCAAGATGGATATATCATCAATTTCTGAAATTAGTTCAATTTCAATTTTGATTCAAATTCTGTTAGAAATTGTATAAAAACAACTAAGAATTTGTGAGAATTTGTTCAGAAAGAATTGGCGAGTCTACACTGAGAAAAAGATGTTATTGGATTTATTCAATAGGTCCTACAATGAAATCAACCGTTCGCAACTTTATTCAACGTTATTCAATGTCATTCAGCCCAAATAAATTTTAATTCCTATTCAAAGAAATAACGAATTATTTACGAAGAAATATTCTTTCTGGGAAAATTTAGTCCATTTTATTGAAATAAGCAAAAATCTATTAATTTCAAGAAAAGTTCCATAGGTCAATTTAAATATTTAATTCGAATGAATACATTTTTGCAAGAAAGTTAAAGGACTATTTTGTGTGGTTGACACAAGTAAATTATTTGTTATATTGATTGGAACAAAAATCAAATTTGTTCAATTGAAAACGGCTAATTTCATTGCATCAAATAAATCCAATAATTTGTTTTTCTCCCAGTGCATATTACAATAACCGTATAACATTTATGGCTACACCCATATGTATGATGTATGTTACATATGGATGGAGGAAGTTAAGCTGATAAATGGTAACGCGATCGAGTGATATCTCATAATATAATGAGAGGTGTGCGGGCCGAAAGGTTCGTCCTCTCGCGGGTAAGTGTCGTCGTCCTGTTATAATACCGGGCTAAATAAACGGTGCTGTTAATTTTTTCATTATTTCTAATTACGTCGTTCGGTCTACACAGCAGTGCATATAGCCTGGAAAGAGTGGTACTGTGTGGGCGCGGGTCGACTGCACGGAAGCTCTATAGGTCGACTGGGTGAAATGTAGGGCAGGGCGAGGCTGAATGAAAAAAATATCATTCATTAACACGCCGTCAAAGTGGTTCTCAACGTTACGTTACCAATTACTCGTGTTATTTATACTTATACTCTACTATTCCCTCATAGATCGCCACGTTCTACTCGATACGAGATAAAAATATATCAAACGGATAGAAATACGGGAATGAGGTGAAAATTACTACGCCAGCTTTGGCTCTAGAAAATATCAAACAGAAAAAACGAAAATAGATAAAATTAGAAAAATCATCAGGATATATTATCGAAAGCTGTCAAAGAGAGGGGCGGGATTGGAATTCCGAGTTCCGAAAGTTCCGAATTTGTTTGGGATGCGATTCTGAGTTTCTAGAAAGGTTACGAGTTCAGAACCTGCAAATCCCGGAAGGTCGAAATGCAAACAGATCAAAGATCCGAGAATCAAAAATGCGGAGAGTCCAAAAATCGGCAAATTTAGGGGCAGCTCATGACAAAGCTGTCAAATAAACGATAAGTTGCATCTCGCGAATTCCGAGATTCGGAGTTTTGGCCTTTCGGAACTTTAGCTTTCGGAATTTTTAACCTTTGGTGTTTTTCCATTCGGAGTTTTTCAAATTGACTACGTAGACTTTCGGGGAAATAGTCTTTCGGAAAATTCTGAGTCGGCATAGTATAAAAATTCGGAATTTCTACCTTTGGCAGCTTTAGAACTTCGGAATTTCAATCTCATTAATAACGATCGCTCATCTTTTCTTTTTTCCGTCAGTTGTTGCGTGAAATTGGCTCTCTGCATGACAATTTTCAATTTTCATTTACGTTTAGCTATAATTAAATAAGTGGAGAAACTTGAATAATCAAATCGTATTTTCTTTTTTTTTTTTTGCTTTTTTTCGTTATTAGAGGATAATCGTGAATCAGAGACAACAATCATGGGTGAGGTGCACATTCTTACAATTTTGAATACCTTGACCTATGCTTCAATTTCCATTCGTTTGGAAAAGAGAGAACAGAAAAGAAAAAAAAAAAAAACAAGTATGATCAAATTCTGTTTTCGTCGCCTACCAAAATATGAAAAAAGGAAGAACCAAGCATACCTGAAATCTTCCAATTTTACACAGACGATGATAAACATAAACAACAAAAAAAACCGTAAAAATGAATATCGTTCACTTTGAATTCCTATATCATACGAAAAGAAAGAAGAAAGAAAAAAAAAAAAATGAAAATAAATAGAAATTAGGTGCAAGGTTGGCTTGCTATAGTGTAGTTGGGAACCTTCTTCGCGAGGTCACGAAAGCCTGACACACGCCGTGATAACCCACACGCATTCTAGTTTCATTCATGTCTCTAAGTCCTGTGTATACGATTTGCCTGCTGGTTCCTGGGTTTCCGTACTTTACCAGGTCGTCGTCGTCATCGTCGTCGTCTCTCTTCACCGTCGCGCAGAAGATTTTGTGGGAGGTAAAGAAGACGGGCGTGACTTGCGGCTATGCATTTTCGCGCGAATACATATATACATATATATATATATATATATACATATATATATATATATATAATATGTGTGTCTATATACATAGACTATGTCTTCATTTTTCCTCTATTTCTCTATTCTATTTCCTTCATTTTTCTCTCTTCTATTTAATTTTTTTTTTTCTTGTTTTTTTTTTCCGACACATACTATATAATATACGATTCTCTGTTTGGTTTGTACAAAGAAATTAACTGTCACGAGGACAACAACGAGGACGCTGCTGGTGCTCCTGCTGCTGCTGCACTTTTATATGCATTTGAAACGTGACGCGGCAGTAACAGCATAAACCTAGCAACGGTGCGAACGACTTGCGTCACATAGAAAGAAAGAGAGAGAGAAAAAGTCAGCTGTTTTAACATCATTAGTCAAGCACGAAGAGGAGGCTGGCTAGTCCCATTCTCATAACACTTATTCTCCTCCTTCTCCTTCTTAATCTTCTCTTCTTCTTCTTTTTCTCTTTCTTCTCCTTCTTGTTCGACTTGTTCTTGACAAGAGTCATGAAATTGTCATATGTATAATTCTCGTTCACGCAAGCCATTCGTCGCGGTCCCTTTGTCAATACTATATTCTGAAGATTCGATAGTCCCGGACGTGTTTTGTCAACGTCTTCTTAAATTGAACCAGACAACGCATACATAATATGTATACTATGTATACTTATATGCAGGATGTCCAGTTATTTGTCGATTCTAAATTTCCTGAGAATTCCAGGTTTTCCAGACAAAAATTGTTATCCTCTTCGGTCAAGTTAGAGTACAAAATTGTTCTAAAAATTATTATAACAGAATTGATCCAATCCAAATATTATAATGAACTTTCAAGTTTTGAAGAACTGAAAAAAAAATCAATTGTACACAGACATCTTTCAAATATGTGAATTCGAACGAAAAAAAAAATTGTAAGGATTGCAAAATTGAGAATAAAATAGCCAAAAATTTAGAGTCAATTTGAAAAAAAAATCTCACACGCGTCATGAAGTTTCCTGAGATTTCAAAGGTTCTTTTCAAAAAGAGTATACCCTTTTACATCGCATATTTCATGAGTAAATCCCATTATTCCAGAATTTCTACGATGACTGGACACTCTGCTATAATCGTATAGCTACATTAGTTTGTAAATACCTAATAATATTTATGTCACGTACACGTGCACATATGTATACTGAATGCATGTGTGTGTATGTATAGGAAAGCTGCTAAATGACCGTTGCTCATTAGGCCTGTATCAGCGCATACATCCGGAAATACCATTGCTTCCCGCCCCACGTCGCGCCTTCTTTGTACGTTAAACGACCTTAGTCGAAGAAGGACGCGATACGAAGAGAGAAAAGAACGAGATGTATTGAAAGAAACTGTAGGCAAAGACGAGATGAGAAAAAAACTGAGAATAACGAAGGACAAAAATAAACGGCAAATTCATTTGTATCGGATCATATTGGTTTTTTTTTTGGTTTTTTTTTTCTTATCTTTGATCATGTCGAGCAGATTTGTTAAATTGTATCATTGATCACTCGTTTCTCGGGTCATTTGGCAACCTCGCCTCTGATCATTTTCGGATCAAAAAAAAATTCTAATTCTCCGTTAAGAGGATCAGAGGAGTTATTTCCAGTTCCGGCTAATCCGGAAATAGAATTGGAACGAATCGTAGGAGAGTTTCATCCCGCCGATATAACGCGAAATGTCATGCGAAGATTCAGATATAGTTATACCGAGCAGTAGGTATCTCGCAGATTTTTCGATTATGAACTCAACGGACATAAATGGACCGATGTTTTCTATAAAAACTATGAGTTTTCGATTATTTCTTCACGAAAAAAAACGAGAACATCATTGCTCACCATCCTGACAGTCTTAATTCCCATGCAAACTTCATGCATTATACCATCTTCCGAGCGATAAATACTATTTATGTACTTGAATACTTATTGTTAGTAACAGGTACCAAGTAACTTGGTCTTTTTACACCTAGCACAGGTGAAGATTCTTCGAAATTAAATATTTTTCCCCTTTTAGGATGAAAACTATGCAAAAACCGAAATGCGGCAATATATAGTGTGATAAAATAACGTAGAGTGATCACAAGTCGTGATAGAAATATTTCAATAATTGGTAAATTTCATTCCATGATGATTTTCGTTGTTAAAATTGTTAGAAACGTCTTCTTGCACCTGGGTGACGAAGATTTGTGGTATAATTGTGTGAGTATATGTGTAGGTATAAATGACGCGAAACTTAATTCTGCGTCTCTAACTAAACCTCACTTTAGCTCAGCTCGAATAAGGAGTTTATACCGTGGGTGAAATCAGATAATTTTCCCATTTGTCTCGCGTCTCGTTGCAGTTTCATTGTTTTCAACTCGGCTATATAGCGAAACTCTACTACGGTCTATACTATGCAGCAATATACATAGGTTACGTTCTAATCTCTTTTCCTCTTCCCAAAGTCTTTCCTCCTCCCCATTTTTTTCTTACTTTTTCTTTTTCTATTTATTTTTCTTCTACTACTTCTCAATCTTTTTCTTATTCTTCCTATTCCGTTCGTTCGTTGGTCCCACAGATATACTTCACGCTTGAAAACTTGAGTCTCGACCCTTGAGTCTAACCCTCAGACAACTAGCCGCATCTCTAAGACCTACGTTCGATGTGTTTCACGGTAAATTATTCTCGTTTTCATATATATTATTATATTATTCGAGAAAATCGAGACTATGAGTTATATATCGAGTTATTTGGATATCGAAGACTTTTTTTCATTTTCTTTTTTTTTTTCTCCTCTGACTTTCACAGGCCCTCAAAGAGTCTGAAATATCCAAAGAATTGAGAAAAAAAGCAGCAAAAAAAAACAAACATTAAACGGGATGTATTTAAATGATGTCACGTCGCGGTCTCTCGGCGCAATCAGAATTGTTGTTTCTATTGATATAGTTTGCTATTTCTTTTTCTCTGCACGGTAGGCAGACAGAGGCAGGCAGGCAGGCAGGCAGGCAGGCAGGCGAGGAGGAGACTGACTATACATACATACAGGCATTGGTAAAGCTACGTGCACGGCGGACGATCTTGACTCGAATACATCATCTCCCATCGTTCACCTACATAGCAAGGCACGAGTTGGCAAAAGAAAGTAGAAAAAAAAAAAATAGATTTAAAAACAAAAAAAGAAATAGAGAAAGAAAACAGAGAAAAGAAGAAAAGTCAGGTAAACAGGTAAAATAAATAAATCGCTTCTTTTCTCTTATCTCGTTTCCCGGTTTCACAGGACTGCCCATAGAATTGAAAATGTAATTAATATCATTCGCGATTTATTATTTATTGTCAATTTTTCATCGCTCACCTCGTAAAGGATGGGAAAGTATTTGTCCCGTGTAAAAAAAATGACGACTTGCGCCAATTTGAATTCATACCAAATCGCTACAGGGTGGCCACAATTATTAGGAAATAGGATTCCATGACTATTTCCAGGTTTTCCAGGACCTAAAGCGAGGTTTTTCCATTACATATTCGAATCTACAGAAATTGTAACCTTTGAGTGAAGTTTAACAATCAGGATTACAAGGACGGTTAGATCAACAAATATTAACAAATCATTCAAAGTTTTTATTTCAAAAACTTATATTCTCATTTTTTTTCCATCACCAAGTTTGAAATTCCATAAGATTTGCAGGTCTTCCAGGTCTGCGACCAACCTTGAGTCTACTTTGATACCGCACGCGGGACTGTCCAAAATGAACAACTACGTTTTTTTTTGAAAAACGACTGTTAAAAAAATTTCAAACTTTGCAAAAATACACCTTGTTTCTTGACGATGAGAAATTTGCAGTGTCCTGTCAAGATTGCCCGCTAGTTCCACCCCAACCTCGATATTGATCAAAAACAAAGTGGCGCAGTGATCCGGAGAACGGCCCGATAGAAAAATTGAAAACTTTACAAAGCGCCAACTACTCTCTCTATCTCTCTCTCTGTACGACGAAAAATTTTCATGTTCCATTACATTCAAAAATAATTTCACATACTTCGAGTGAGAGACCCGCGACTTTCATGGAGTTGAAGTTCGCAAAGTTAATGTAACTGAATTCGTAGAAGTAATTCAATATTTCATGACTCACATGTTGTTGAAATTGCCAAATCATATTTATCAGTTTATTTTAACATGTGTTACTCACTCCAGAAAATTATGGAAAAAAATTGAGTCACGAAACAAAGATTTTTAATTTTTTTTTTTTCTATTATTTTGTTGCGTTAACATTATACGAATTTCAAGCTCATCGGTTTTTTGTCTCTCCAAAAGAATAAGAAAAAAAAGTAGAGGGAAAACTGAGGAAATACAAATAAACTTATATTCGTGCAGAAGCCGAGGGATTGCGCGTAGGTATAACGTGTGTACGTCGAAGGGAGAGAATGTCGAAGGGTTAACTCTAGCTCTTGAGCCTCGAATGCACGCGAAGTAAATAGATGTAACATCGTCTGGAGCATGGAGAGAGCTACGTCCGCATTAACTGCTGGCGGTGGTAAAGAGTTGCCGGAGGTTAATATCCACAGTATATAATACCTATACGTTTTTAGGGTGATGATTGCGCGCTTCAAGTAGTTTTTACCGATTCGTTATTCCGAGCGTGCACACGCGACAACAACGACGACCAAGGCGTTTTCATTTCTTTTCGGTACGGTGTTGTGTATATTAAAAAGCTCTACAACTCGCTCATCGCGTAAGGGCCGATGCGATTTAACGGTCTCGCGAATTATAGAGGATCGCAAGCTTTTCGCACGACTCAGAAGAAAAAGATAAGGAAAAAAAAAACATTATTTACATTATACTACCACCGCCTATAGCTAGCGCAAGCTTTTAACTACATATTCAAGAATCGCTCGATATTTTTCTCCGTAAAGGTCACGATAGGATCGACTAATTATTTCTCGGTATAATTGTTGAAATATGCACAACTCCTAAGGCCATATATTTTCTTTAAATTGCTACGTTAAAAAGCCTCCCCGAGAGGTTTACACACTATACACGCGTATACAAAATTCATTAGAAAGAAAACAAAAACAAAAAAATTCCACTTTGTTTTACAGCGAACAAAATTTTCTACCCCCCGACACAACCCGATCCGTCAGACAAGTCGTTGGTCCCTTAGTTTAATCAATTTTCAACCATCATTATTTTATGGCCTACCCAGCGACAATATTTGTAATAATTTCTAGGTGATTTTCCCTAATTGGAATTTAAACTGACAGTCTCTATAATTCCTACGTTCTTTGAATCTCGGTTACAAATACATCAGGCTCTGTATTTTTCTCACTTTGCTGCGCCGTCATGACTAATTTCCTTGACCAAATAACAAATTCGCCAACTTTTCCTTGACATTTCTTGGATATTCAAGTTTCTTCTGACCAGAAACGATCGTGATTATAGATTTCTATTCTTGGGATAGGTAGATAGAAATTGGCGAATCGTCACCCTTTCGTTTTGTAGCGAAATGACAAAACGAGGATCGTTTCAGAATGACAAATCGAGATGTTTCACTTCACATACATATACCTAAAAATACAAGAATAAAAATTCTATTTCCCAATTTCCTGTACGATGAACATGTAATACGGAGAATGGGAATCATTAACATGATCAAGATTGACATAAAACAAAAATTTGTCGTCAAAATGTGAAATGAAAAAAATAGCAAATCCATAAAATTACACTTGTTTAAACGTACTCTGAAATTTGTATAAACGTTTAAACCATCGTTGCAGTAACATTAGGTTTCAATTATTTTATTTATTTTTGGCCTTTGAATGTCGAGCCAAGATTGACTCAAACAGTACATAGGCATGATGTACAAATGCATACACAATAAGTCATCTTTCGAAGATCAGATGTGTTCGGTTTTATCAATCTTCGAGATTGTTTAAAACTAATAACGTCATGGCTCGACGAGTAATTCTCTTTTAACGGGTTGACAAAAAAAAAAATAATATATAATATATCTTCTAAAAGTTTGAAAATTACTTTTATGCCATACGACGAGCGGGTAGGACGTCGGAGGGAACCTTGAGTTAAACGAGGAGTCGCGAGAATACGAGCAGACAAAATCGATGCGAATCCTTGGTGAAGAAAAAAATACAGAAAAAAAAATGAACAAAAAATTACAATAGAAAAAGAAAATTCGTAATAGAAAAAGCGTTGAATCTCATAGTAAATATTTGTAATACCCGTGAGATTGAATTTATGAAGTGAAAAAAAATTTCTAAAATTTAACCAAACGAAAAGAAAGAAGAGAAGAGAGAAGAGAAAAGAAATTACTCCGCCACGACACAACATCGTATATCAATTCATTCCTGAATCAAATTAATTTTCATATTTTATTTTCACGGACCAACGAGTCCCGGAGATAAATCACGAGATATCTACTCGAACCGCAAATTAATACGTGCATACCTATATATATACATACATTTGTACCATATTCATGTTATCGGATTGAGATAAGAATGAGGAAAAAAAAAATGTTGTTTAAATATAAGAAAAACAAGAAACGCGTGTACTTTTGCCAAATATACAGAATCGACGTACTGTTTACGTACCAACATACATACCAATTACCTATATATGTATAACACAATACATATACCTTTATACAAAGGGTGAAAAAGCAAATACACGAGAAATATATATTTGCATCGCAAATCGGTTGCAGCTGCAGGTTCTTTTAGCCTTGGGTGTTGTTCGAACGTGAGGTCAAAACTAACGTAAGTGAAGGTATATATATTATATATGTACCTCTACTCATATACCATATATAGACGATTACACGCGAAAGACGTATGTTGAATCAAGACATCGTTAATAATAATAATAATAATAATAACAATAATAATGGAGAATCGAGTAAATCAGGGAAAATGAAAGAGAAGGGGAATGAAAGTGAAGATGTACCTGGTAATAAAAGAAAACAAAATAAAATAAGATAACAACACAGATTCTATGTACGTATGCATACGAAAGATAAGAAATCCTTCGACCAACGGTATATACGTATATATACAGACTTCTGCAGTTATCGAGGCTAACAGGTCTTATTCTTATTCTTATTCTTATTCTTATTCTGCTTCTTCCTCTTCTTCTTCTTCTTCTTCTCGTCGCCTTCGTAATCGCTCCGCATATCATATGTGCGGGCAATATACCAAAATACATAGATACATACATACGTAACGTACACATATAAACGCATGGTAGGAAATCGGAGTAATCAGAAGATAGATATAGAGGGGGGGGATCACTTTCTATGAGAACCCGATAATAAAATACGTAATAAAAAAAAAAAAAAAAAAAAATTGACAAAATTAGAGAATCAGAGAATTCAAGAAAAAAAAAATCCTGAAAATAGATAAACGCAGGGTAAGATGTATAAGGCGTGATGAAGGTATAGTACGGGGTACCGAGAGAGGAGAAGAGAAGAGAAGAAGGAAGAGAAGGGGGCGGAAGACTCCCGCAGGACGACGACGACGACGACGCGGCGTCGGGCGTCGGGATGTGAATGTAGGATATAGGAGTATATAGGATAGGACAGAACGGGAAAGGGAAGGGAAGGGATGGGATGGGAAGGGGATACCGGCATAGCAACAGAAAGAGCGCTCCGAACGAACGAACGAACGAACGAACGAACGAACGAACGAACGAACGAACGGCCCCCGACCGTCCGTCGAGCTCAGGGGCTGCTGCTGCTGCTGCTGCTGGTGCTGCTGTAGCACTGAGTACCACACAGGCGTTGCTGCGAAGCGGAGAGAGTGCGAGAGAAGAGAAGAGAAGAAGAGAAGAAGAGAAGAGAAGAAAAAGAGAGAGAGAGAGAGAAGTGGATGAGGATGAGGAGTAGTAGTCGGAGTAGGAAGAGGAGTAGGAGGAGGAGTAGGAGGAGGAGAGCCAACGTATTGATCGCGTCGCACGCGGGGTAGTAGGTATAGGTATAGGTATACGAAGCGCCGACCGGCTAGCCACCAAGCTGCCATCCGACCTAACGCCAAACCTCCACAGCTTTCGAGTCCCCGCAGCGATGAAGAAGAACCCCGGCAGAGCCAGAGCCAAAGCCAGAGAGCCAGAGAGCCAGAATCGAAGCCGCCTGGTCTCTAGCCTGGACCCGAAAAGATAGAAGTGTGGTGGTCGATCGACAAGCGGAATCAGAGAAACGAAAAACTATCTAATCAATAAAATTTATAATAAAAAAAATAACGAAAAAAAAAAAACAAAAAAAAAAACAGCTCAGATCTCGTCACAACAACAACAAAAAGTTTCAAAAATCCCGACAATTTAGCAAAAACGCAGAAAACCAAGAAAGGAAAGAAAACAACATACGAGAAAAAAAGAAAATCAACTTGAATAACGCAAACTGTGACTAGTGAGCCGGTGAACAGGCACCTGTGTAGACCTGGACGTATATTAGACCTTGGCACACTATTCTTTGTAAAAAAGCTACTAAACACGTATTGTGCTCGTAAACCGCGCGCAGGGTAGGTAGATAGGTAGGTAGGTAGGTAGGTAGGTAGGTTAGATAGGTAGATAGGTAGGTATAGTTGCATGTAATAGGCACATAGGTGCATCTATGTATACGAGTAGATATACCTGGCTAGAAGATGGAAGAGAGAGAGAGAGAGAGAGAGAGAGAGAGAGAGAGAGAGAGAGAGAGAGAGAGAGAGAGAGAGAGAGAGAGAGAGGGTTACATGTGTGTACATAGGGTATGTATGTATGTATGAATGTATATGAGTATACGTATATGTACGTATTTATGTACCTATGTATACATGGGTGGCGAAGTTACGTTCTGCGCGTCTACACGCGGGCCGGGTCTCTCTACATTTCTACGGTAATATATGTTGAGTAGGTGGCTAAGATGGCGTAAAACAGTGCGCAACCGCAGTTATAAACCGGGGGACACGACCGACAACCACTACCTACCAAAACCAAAATAAAACATTACTAATAAAAAACAAACAAAAACACGAAAAAAAAAAGAAGAATTATTTATAAGAAAACTAGGTAGACAGATAACTGATCAATTAAATTATTGAAATTGCCCCCACGATAAAGCACGTGACCAATCTCAAGTTGTACAGATATAGAAATTTTTATCACATTTTATTTACATGATATACACTTCATTGAATTGAATGACTTGAATTAATACTTTGTACGATTTTGAGATAAAGTTAAAAATTATTGGTCAAAAAGTGAAAGAAAGAAAAGAAAAGAAAAAAAAAAAAAAGAAACAACCAATTATTACTATTTCACAAATCCCCGTATACCTCGTCATATATATAAATTTACGTATATATGTATGTGAAAAAAAATGCACACATGCGGATTTATGTTATATGTATGTATATGTACGTATGTATGTATGTACATACATAGGTATATATACCTATGTATAACTACGCAGTAGCCTGAAGCATTGATAAAATTCAAGTCGCGAAACGACTTGCTGCAATTTGGAGAACTGTCTGCTGTACTCTTGCCGATCGTTCCCTGATAGCGGTCGCCGTTGCCGCTGCTACTGCTACTCCTACTACCTACTGCTGCTGCTGCTGCTGCTGCAGCGCGAGCGTTCGGTAACCTTTTCAGACGAAAGACAGAGACAGAGACAGTCGAATAGAATAAAAGGGGGATACGGACGCGGTAGGACGGCCAGACGATCGCAGATACTTATAAACGCTGACCTACGTTGACGAGCGCCTCGAATTCTTCACCTTATCTTTTTTTTTTTTTTTTTCGGCGGAGTTTAAATTCCGTAGACAATTTCATTTGATTTTACCATTTCGTTTTTTTTTTTTTTTTTTTTTTTTCATGGACGATATTTGAAAGAGATCAAAAGGAGACGATTGAGAAACGAAAGAAATCATCACTACCGCAAAATCAAGATCTTGGTGTAACTTTGACATTATTTGAGGTTAATTCGACAGAGCGAGATTGTTTCCTGGATCAAATATTTCGGAATTTTAAGACCATGAACATTATTTTCAGTGTGGTATATTTATGACGGAGATGAATGCCTCTAAGAATAAGAAGAAAAGAGGAAAATTTTTTAATTACTGTTTGGTTCTGCGGTTATGACATTCCGGAGGACATTCGATCCGTATGTTACCATACGTACATACATACATACATACATCGTATTTTATTTTTGCACACACCCGCCAATTCCAGTTAGTCGCTGTTTCGTCTACGCTAGTCTAGAGTCTAGAGTCTAGACAGTTACGTAAACTACAAAACGGCCAGAAATAATAAGACCCGTGCAAGATATGTTTCGGGCTTATGATTTTAAAGAGACAGAGGAAAAAAAGAGAGAGAGATAGAGAAAGAGGAAAGTGACTCGACATAGATATTATTATCAAAGCCAACGAAGCGAGCCTGCATTTCCTCAATTTTTTTTTTCCACGATAAACAGTAATGAATTTTTGTCAAATTTGATCCAAAAAAGAAAGAGATACAAAACAAAAAGGAAAAGCGGTAGTTAAAATCGCGCAAACATCATATTCTTCGTGAAGTTTTTGCACCTAATCAACGTTCGTTGTTGCCAAAATACCCGTTGTGGATTTATATCGCGAGAAAATTTATGGTCCCCGAAAATCCCACAAGCTCGGAGAGAGAACGTCTCTCTCTCTCTCTCTCTCTCTCTTTCTCTCGCAGGGAGAGAAGAGTCTCTGCAGGATGGTGAAACAGGTGGTTTAACCGAGGTCAGGAATTAAAGCCGGTCTAAGTTCACGTTAAGGGTTTTTTTTCTGTATCTACCATATCTTAAAAATTGGCGATAACCTAATGCTATGTGTTCCGGAAATTCACACAGATTTGAATCGCACATGTCGATTTATCCAACAATTTATTCAGTCTTTAGAATAAATTCGTCAAGACCAATCCTGGATGGTTTATCGGCTAAGTTTGTCTATTTATAGACCGTCTGGACATCGAGTCTATTTACGATTTGAATCCAATAATTATTGATCGGTAATTAATGGCCGATAATTAATCAGCAACCTTCAGTGCTCACACTTTTTGTTTCGATTTCCCAGCTCTCTCACACTCCTTCTGCATATATAAGGTAGCTGTTTTTCGATTGTATAACAGAGATATTCGTTATTTTTCCT
The DNA here is from genome assembly GCA_963989295.1 of Ametastegia equiseti. NCBI lineage: Eukaryota > Metazoa > Arthropoda > Insecta > Hymenoptera > Tenthredinidae > Ametastegia > Ametastegia equiseti. The sequence continues at coordinate 12,265,704 of OZ022393.1, forward strand.
TGTGTGTATATGAAGAAAAATGAAAAATAAAAACTACACAACAAATAGCCGACGTCCAAAGTTAAAGTTTTGATGAAAACTTGCGAAAATTGAATTCTATATAAAATAAAACGAAATAAAAAGTTTGGTTGAAACTTGATCTAAAAATTTGAAAGATTTCGCAAGCGACGTGCGAACCCTCGTCTCACTTGGGAGAAAAATGAGAATAAATATAAAAGAAAGAAATATGATCGACAGGAAAGATTATTAAAAATCGTACCAACATTTATGCTGGATATATTTCCGTTGAGAATTGCAATGAAGAAAAATTATGCTCGCCTATACGTGAAATATGACAAATATATATTTCTACCTCCCTAGTCACCCGGGGTCAGAATAAACCCAATCTATACCTACTTGGGCGTAAGTTCAAACGTTCTTGATAAGAAAAAAAAGAAAATCAAATAAATTACCACATGATCGTCCTTGTTTTTTTTTGTTGTTTTTTTTTTTTACTCCAAATTATATACCTGCATCAGATCTCGGATTCCAATGCTTTGGCAAATTTTATGAAGCTATTTTATCCTTGAAAGTATACCTTATTTTGGTCAATTAGATGAAAGAGAGAGAAAGATAAAAAATAAATAACAGTAAACATTAAGGAAACCAATGATTGTGATTATTTTTCACTGAAAAGTGCATTTTTTTCGCATTAACGGCTCTCGAGATCATTTCACAATTTCACAATTTGTTTTTACGTGAAAAAGCAGTTTCTCTATGTTTTAGAACCTCCAATGTATACGATATAATACCATTTTTTCGAATCAATTGTAACGACACCGTCTATAGGCCAGCCATTTAAAAACGGCTGCAGGGGTCGTTTCGACCCCGAGGGTTAACCGAAACATCCGATTATCATATAGAGAAACGTATTTCCCTAAAGATGATCATCCTAATGACAATAATTGGAGTAGGTAGTATAGATCAGTTTTATGCATGAAAAACGACTGAACCCTCGTAATATGAAGGTGTGAAGTTTGTGGATCTGTGGCGACAAAGATTGTGTGTCGGTTGGGTCAGTGTTCTCAAACTCATTGAACTCAATGCTTATAGCGAATCTATATAAGAAACAAATAGGCGACTTGGATCGGTGCCTAGGCAGTGACTCTTTGACAATGCAAAGACTTCTCTCTTTCTCTCGTTCTCTCGACTGGACGACTGCTGCTGCTGCTACGCTCCCTAGACGTATATTTTCGACCTGGCATCTCGTAGCTGTCTGTCTAGATAGTATAGCCGAACGATTTTTACCACCGATATATTAACACCCGGGCGACACGTTGTCACGATATTTGCTGTATGTCCTATTTTCACTTCTTATTTTTTTTCATCTTTTTTTAATTTTTATACATATTTATTCACACATCATTTCATGTGATGAATGAGATTCAAAAATTTTCATTCCTCTTTCGGGATTATTTTATTATACATTTTATTTTATCATATATCGTATACAAATGTACATAAATACAGTACGTTGATAATAATTTGGCAAATTTATCACCGCGTACTCTGCAAAAGCGGGAATATAACGATCAGAGTCGTCTGTTGGGATAGGAAGCAGAGAGTAAAAGGTGTTTTAATTAACCCAATTTGTATAAACGACTGACTGACACGTGTTGTTAACATGCACGTTTTGTCAAAAATTACAATTATTTTGTATTTCTCTCTTTGGTATTTTATTTTTATTTTTATTTTTTTGTTCGGAGCTTAAAAAAGAGAGAGAGGCAGAGAGATAGATAGAGAGAGAAGGGGGATATGAGCGGGCGAGGAAGTTTAATTGGCAACTTCCGGCGATAGGAAACTCTTTGAAGATATAACAATGATAGATATCACTACCTACTATATACTACATACGTACGTACAACATTACAGCCACTACTTAGTGCTGTGCTATGCGCTTGTCTTCTTTGGCGACGACGGTGCATAAGGAAGGAGAATATATAGGTACATACAACATCGTGTCATTGATATGCAACAACCTCGAGGCGCCAGACACGGTTTCGCTACATCCGCGCGGTAAAAAATACTTCCACATTTATTTCTCGTCCCGCAAAGGAGGAGAAAAAAAGAATTTTTGGATTAAGAAGATGAAAAAAAAAAAAAAAAAAAAAAAAAGCAGAAAATCACAAAGATAAACAAAGCAAATACAAATGGTTTGTTGGTATACGACGATTGTGCGTCGACTATTCCGCAAGTCTCCGCGATCGGGAAATTGTACTCAAAATTTTGAATAACAGTTAAATTTGTATTTATAACGTCAAACTGCAGGTTGTCCAGAAACTGAGTATTTCACAATTTCCTGAGAATTCCAGGTTTTCCAGATTTTCCCATCTGACACCATGGACACCCTGTCAAGATATACCGACGTCCGTAAATAAGAAATCGAATAATCAAGCGGTATAATAACAATTTGCAAAAAACCGAATACATATATAATATTGTACCTATATACAGACAAATAAATTTCAAATCCATATTTTTTTTCATGTTTTTTGTTTCTCTAGTATTATAGTAGAATTTGGAGTAGTTTATGTATTCTTGTTTCAAGAGCATGGGAAAATGGTTATACTTACTGTAAAAAATGAATGATGAGAAAAAAGAGAGAAAAAAAAAAAAAACGAGAAGAAAAGGAATGAGAAAAAGCAGAGAATATCTTCTATACAGTATATATATGTATACCTGTATAACAGAATGTTTGACGTAAAAGTTTCGAGACTACTCCACGACGAAACTAGTAATAAAGAATAAAGAGACGAGACTATAGTATAGGTAGGTGAAGTAAGATGCGAAGTTGAATGCGGGGGTGTACAACTGGTCCTTTTAAAAAATCGAGTTTCACTTATTCTCTGTCCATTTTCTTTTAAACTTTATAATTAAAGAAAGAAAATTCGCCCGCGTCCTACTATATACATATTATGCTTTTCTTCTCACTTTCAGAGAAATATTTAAGAAACTCGCGGGTGCGATGATACACCGACAATTGAGCAGAACGCGGTAAATTCAATATATTATGAAAAACAAATAGAAACTTGAAAGAAAAAAAAAAAAAAAAAAAAAAATAGGGGGAGGGGCGGCAGAGGAAAAGACCGCAAAATAAAATTATCGATGTCTAATTAAGGCTTGTAATAGTTACAAGATAAGAGAAGGAAAAACAAACTGAAAATAACAATAATAAATAGAATAACTTATCTCCGCAAAGAGAATTGCGAGCGCTATATATACGTTGATTGTTAAAACGTCGCGAATCTCTCCTGTTAATCAGGAATTCCTACACATATAGTAATCAACTGCTTTCCGCTACTACTACTACCACCACCAGCACCACCTCCACCTCCTACGGAAGCGCACGTAACAGTTCATCCGGTACAGCTCGAAAGGAGTCGTCAACTTTCGCGACAATCGACATGAGTTTATAGGTGTACTTTTTTTTTTTTTTTTTTTTTTTTTTTTTTTTTTTTTTTGCGATACCCTACCAACCTGTTTTTGGATGTGAAAATGACCCCACTTCATATACTCGGACAAAATTAAAGACAAAAAAATTTCATCAGCACATAATTGTTGATATTTTTTTTCACTTTACTCCGAAATACACACACTTCAAATGTTAAAATAAAATAGCTCTTTCAGGGAATACTCATGAATTTTATTTTGAAAAAAAATTAATAAATAAAAATGCAATAACATTTTTGTATTAACACCTTACCGATCTTTGGTCGCAATTTTATCATTCGATCTCATGTGTAAAACCGGTTGTTTCATATGAATATATGAATCTTCAATGAATCGATCTTTTTTTTTTTTTTTTTGTTTCGGTCAATCGAGGTGTGACCGTGAAGAAGGGTTAATTTGAATTTTTTTTTTTTTTTTTCATGTGTAATGAACTTGGGGTGAGAGGAATTGGTATACCACGAGACGTTATGAGATCGTTATTAACGATGAACATCTGCAGGTTGAAGCAACTTATATTGAAATAATGAACAATTTCGCAATGCATCAGACCGCGAACTAGACTCGAAGTCTCTTTAACGACTATAAGAATCTGGACTACTTAGGGTTATACCATCTGCAATAATATACAATACATAATATATGTATACCTAATAGCATTGGAACAAAAACTTTTTTACGAAAAAAAACCAAAACGCTCTCTTTGTCTCTTTTCAAAAGTATACGAAATCGTTTATCGGACGATTATTGGATGCAGTATACCTACATAGGTATATATGTAGGTATACGTATAGAAATATACACATGCGTAATATGAAGTTATCGTAAAATCTGCAGATGTATAATTAGTCGAAATTTATCAACAAGGAAATTGTCGTCGCGGTTAAACAATGCCTACGACCCTCCATTCGTATTCGTTCGTTCTTCACTTCCACGAACACTTTATTGCGTAAAATGGACCTCACCTACCCACGCCTTTAGGTCGGACTCTCTTTGACGAAATTTTTCGTCAATTGAAAAAATGGAATCATTAATTACGATTCCTTCTACTGCTAATTATTATCATTATTATTATTACTATCATTACTGATATCACCTTACGAGTTTTCATTTGTATTTCATAAGGTGAAGAAACATCTCGACGAATTAAAAATAAACGTATGCAATTTAAACTGAAGTATTAGAATTAGCTTTGAAAAGTTTTCGTACAAGTGACGAAATGGAGAAGAGCACTTTTTCGTACAATTGAACAATTGAAGTGTAAAAAAAAAAGAGAGAAATAAGAAGTCATTTTCACAAGATTTTTTAAATTGTCGCAGTTAAACTTTCTTTTTGCTCCAACTCCTTCTTTCAGAAATTGCAATCTGAGATAAAATAATAGAACCGAAAGAAAAAGAAAGAAACAACATCTAAGTAGTCAAATCGTTGGGTTAATTAATTTATTGATGTTGCCGCCTGTTAATTAGGACGAAAACCCCCTCGTTGACATTGGGCACTGCTCTGATGGTAGTTCTAGTTTGTAACGACTTAACGGTTTTAGATGGTCTCAACGCGAAAGGATAGACACGGTAGACCAACCTATAACTATGGTCCGGTTTCTGGACTGATCGTATTTCCAGGGTTGTTACGTAGTAAAACGAAAACCACGAGGATAAAAAAAAGAAGAAGTAAGCAAAGGAGAAGGAGAAATAATTTACATTTTCTTTTTTTTTTTGGGTTCCTTATGGTAGTTTACGGTTCATTTTTTTTTTCATTGTCTCTTTTTTCTCCTTCTATTTTGTCGAAGATAAATTTCCGCCAAAAGAATATACTATAGGAGAGAGAGATGGCTTATTGCCTAATAGGAAAGAGAGGCGCGTTTTATGCGATTCTTTGTTCGAAGGGAAAACTATTATATAATATATAATACCTATACCTAGATAGGCATACATACATATAGGTAGGCATAAGAGTTTGCAAATAATTTTTTATAAAGCAGGTTATGCCCTTGATCAGACGTCAGCTCCATCTAATTCCGAAATTTCTGCAGACCAATACCAATACCTATCAACGTTCGACGAATAAGAATAATACGAGATTGCCCGGATGGATCTATACCTGCGATTATCCGTTCCCTTATATGTACCTACATATAGGTAAGTATATAAGATGTGGATGTATGTATATGGGTATAGATTGTATATATATAAAGCAGCGGTTGTCAAACGTAGATTATTATTTCCAAAGCGGTTTAGTTTGTTTGCCGCAAATATTTTGCGTGTTATTTGAGAAAATTCGGTTCGCGAACCACTGGTGACTCAACGTGTAGTGTATACGAATTCCCAATATATTTTTTACTTTTGTTTTTAGGCCCAAGATTTTACCTGGAAGGTTCAGACTCGGTTGTCTCGGTTCGTTCGCCCTTCTAGGCGAACCTTTCAGTTTTTAGTTTGTCTGGTTATATATTTTTAATTATTGTTTATGTTCTTTTGTCCTGTTCTAGCAAAAGCCGCGATTGGCGTTGTGAAAATGGAAGAAGTGAAACATTATTCAAATTTAATTTATTTCTTTGCCAAAATTTCAACAGCGACGTCGTAATCGTTTCGAATGAAGTGGCGAACGGAACGCGAATCGCGTCTCCTTTTTGGAGGATATGGCCAAATGTTCAGAGTAAAAGCCTAAGACTCCAGGCGCCGTTGTTATCATCGTTGTCTTGTCTCACCCCCGTTAGTGGTTAGTTTCGTGGCTTATTTTCTCGGATTCAAAGCTCTGGCAATAAGTATATGTACATATACACATAACTTACTCACTTAGGGAAACGCAAAAACGTTATCGAATTATTCTCTACGACGGATTCTTTTCTTCCTCTTTTTCTTCTTTTTTTTTTTTTTTGTTCACTTTTGATCATTTGCAGTAGTAAAAAATACTTGGCTTGCTGATTTAAATGTATCTTATACGTTTTAAAACAGATTTCGAGAAGATATTTCGGAGGAAAATCGATGAATAACGGTAAAATCGTTTTTTTTCGAAATTGAATGAAGTTGAAGTTCGTGACGTTAATGTAACGGAATTTTTGGAAAAACTTCACTACTATACTCATGGCTCGAATGTGGTCAAAGTTGCAAAATTGGCGAGGAACGTGTGTTCTACTCAGTTCGGAAAATTATTCACCGTACTTTGGTGTTTTTGAACCGTTCAAGTCACGAAATGAAGCATTTTTTCCTTTTTGCTATTATTTTGTTGCGTTAACCTTACAAACTTCAACATCGTGAAATTGACTCTGTTGATTTTAAAATCACTTCGAGAAAATGTAAGAATCTTGCCAGTCGCAGGTTCTAGAGTTAATTTATTGATTGATAACTATATTGTTCAACTGAAACTTCGACGGTACAACACGATCTCGCGAGTAATAAAAACCTACGCAAAATTTTCTCCGTCATACCTACTTTTTCACGGAGCCAGAAATCGTAGTAGGATTCGGTATACGAAGATTCGACAAATGCATAGAACTGACTACTTCCCACAACCAATGGAGAATGGATTTTCAGACCCATTTACAACTTTCTTTTCTTTTTTTTTTTTCTTTTTTTTTCAATCTCTCTTTCGGAAAGTATAGCTGAAATTTTCTCACGTTATTGAACAATTCTCTGCAAATTATCAAGTCTAATTCACAATCCTATGAATACGGATAACGAATGAAATGGATCTAACGCCTTTAGGACATCAGAGGATAATAACAACCCCCTATAAATTGTAAAATAAATCAATAAATGAAGTTGAATTCAAGAACGGATTCTCGCGATGTCGAATTATAGTACTGCTGCGTGATTCCAAACTTTTCAAGGATTCAAGGCCAGATTAGATTTCTCATTGGGAACTAGGGGAAAAACGGAATCCTCAATGTTTCTGCCATGAAATGAAAAGACAGTAGATTTTTGGAATAACTTTTCAATCAATTTCTTTACGTTTCAGATCATAGAAAACACGAATAGTCAATATGTATTATTTATTTACTTGCATCGGGAGACTTTTAACGTCAAATAACTATATTTTGATAGGCTATTAAAAATCTGGAGATTCTATGATTGAAATCTCAATTCGTAACATTATTTCCTTCATCTATAATATAGTCCCACTTAGCGTATATGCCGCCGTTTCCCGTAGTTTTTTTTCTTTTTTCTTTTTTAATATATTTCATTCGGTGTTACAAATATCTCCTGACGCAAATAAATTAAGAAATTTATACTGCGAGTTAATTATATACTGGAAAAAATACGAACAATCTTCTGGGGGGCTCATTTTGCCCAGCTCCCCCTTATAACACAGAGATTTTACCGTTAACGCCGCAGTAGCGAACGGAAAGTCAAAATAATTTAAAATGATGTAAGAAATTAATCAGCAACAAAAAATTTATACTATTTGTTACTTTAAAAAAAAAAATTCACAAATTTGCCCGCAATTTTCCAACTTTGCGGTAGACGCTTAATAGTCTTATCGGTCAGGTTATAGTTTTTTTTGTTAAAATTGAGAAAATTTGTCAATCAAAATCTTAACTCTTATATTAACATTATTTCTTCCCTAATCGGCCCACTTTGTCCATCTCTTCCCTACATACGTACATTGTACAAAAATAAATCAATAAATAAATACATAAATAGATAAATAAATAAATAAAGCAAGAAATACGCGAATGCTCGTCGCACGAAACGGGCAAAATATGTTTATTCGGGTTTAGGTATATATCGCGTAGTTAGGGTAGGGTTAGGGTATATAGGTAGTCGAAATTGGGCCCGATGATGATACGAATATGTCTATATATATATATATGCGTTGTGTGTAATAATGAATTTATCTACTCACTTTGCTGCTTGTGCCTGGATTCCATTAGGATCATCTGTTCGTGCTTGTGCCACGCGGCATCGGTAGTGTCGGTGCCTGGTATACCCCTAGCTCCTGCTGGGGGTTGAACACCCCCACGGCCACCGCCACCCCCGCCTCCATACTCCATACCCGCGCCCCCGACTGCCAACGGCAGTTCTCAAACGCTCATAACATTTGGCTCGCAGGCCACTGGGTTGCTCTGCATCCAGCCAGCCTCTTTTGTCTTCTTATGTCTCTCGAGCTTTGTTTTCCCTTTTTGTGTTTTTTTTTTACCCTCTTTGGTTTCCTTTTTTTTTCCACCTTTTTTTTTTCTCTCCTTCACCTCGGTATATCGTTTCTGCCGCAATCCCTTTTTCCTATTTCCTTATATTCTTTCTTTTTCTCTTTCAAATTATTTTCGATTTTTTTTTTTGTTTTGTTTTATTTTTTCACAAGTTTTTACGTTTTCTTACTTTTCTTTTATTATTATTATTATTATTATTATTCTATTTTTTAGTTTTTCCTAATTCATTCGAGATTCCAGGATGCGATCTTTACTCTCGGAGACGGTGAAGAACTCGAAATAAGCGACTCTTGGAAAGATTCTTAAAAGATTATAATTTTCCGTTTTCGAATTATACGCCACGTTGATTTTTACTTATTTGTTTATCGTTATGATTTTTTATTTGTTTATTTGTTATTTCTTTCGCTTTAAAAAGCTGAAGATGGAATCGGCAAATTAGGCCCCGTTGATAGAAATTTAGTAGGCCAGGATAAACGACCCTGCATTTATCTATTTGTCTATCTCGCGCTTTGCTTATTATTCGCTTCTCTCGTTTACCCCCTCGGTTTTCTTCTCTTGGCAGTATTTACGGCTAACGAGAGTAATGTAAATTTACCGAAATTTAGGTTTAGGTTAAGAAATATGTTTGTTTGTTTGTTTATTATTTTCGTAGGAAAAATAGCTCTTATATACACTAACGTTCATTTTCTTTTTAAACTCTACTTTGGCGGTGATTTGTTGCAATTTAATTAAATCAAGGTTAAGACTTCAGTCGGTTTTTTTGTTTATTTGTTTGTTTATTTGTTTATTTATTTATTAGTTTTCTTTTCTACATGAATTTTTGTTATGTCTTGTGGTTATTTTTCTTTTCTTTATGTTTATGAAATTATTCTTATACGGTTTTGAATTTATTTTTACAGGTTCAACGGTTTACTCTTCGTTTAGATTTTTTTTTCTTTTCTTTTTCTTGATTTTCTTTCCCTTTATTTTCTTAGCACGTTGTTTAATTTTCAAGCTTTTTCAATTGCCGTTTGAAAATCCCTCCTCGTTCCTAGATTCATTTTCTCAAAATACAATTAGCTCCTCGCTTGGCAAAGAGCTGTTGTCGTTTTTCCATTCGCATCTTACATCCAAGAATTTCTGGAACAAAATAGAAATAACAAAAATTAATAAATAAGAAATTTGAATCTACGATTGTCGATTGAACCTACGAACTATGAAGCTAATCTTTATCGTTTCTAAGCATAATATGCATCTAGAAATATTCTCGCCGATTGATGACAATTTAATAATTTTCACACTTTCCATATTTCCGTTCGTTCGTTCGACGAGACTAAACGATTCGACCCAGCTTCTCATTTATACGATTAGGATGACATGCTCGTAACTCGCAATATCATGGAATAATTACGTCTGGTAATAACGAGGGCAAGTATTTAACAGGCGAGTAATTAAGCGACTCGAAGCTTGCTGCTCTTGCGCCTCAAGTTCTCAAGCTGCTTGGTAATAAAAAATAATTAAAAACTTATAAAATTTATTCAGGATCCAAAAATGACTGTGTATGTAATAAAATAGAACGACAACGACACGAGTAAATCGACCGACAAGATACATACAAACAACCCCACGAATTCATATCCGCAATTCATTCACGATCGGCGAGAATTTCTCAAAAGATATGATATCAAAGTTTGTCACAAATGGGTTTATAGCAGTATTCGGAATCAAGTATGTCGTATATATGTATCTATATACACCTATTTTATAGCTATATGTATGTATATTCGAGCTTACGCAGCTTGGTATAGGATCTGTAGGTAATACAGTCGATAGAGGAGAACAACAACAGCGTTGCTATTCGGTATTGGGCTATTTTTAAACAGTAAATAGAAAATAATATATTCCCACAGCAAAGAAGAAGAAGAAGAAGAAGAAGAACAAGAAGAAGAAGATGTATACATTGTTCGTAAAGCAAAAGAACGTGAACGTTTTGTATTATCATTTTCGATTCGTCGTTGATCTACGCTGCGCCGATGAACACTGTATGCTAATAGTATTGACGAAATGTATAAATACGTATGTATGTATATATGTAAAGAAAATATTATCTCGTGTTTCTTCAGCTACTCTATGTGTACAATGTGAATCGTACCGTCTAATCCCTTTTTTCTTCTCATTCAAATTCATCATTTTCATTTCCATGTTGTTTATTTTCAAGTGAAATGTGTAAATATGTTTCTAATTTGTGATTTTTCAACTCTTTCTGTACCGTTCAACTATCCCGGATAGTTTATCAACTGGACCAGTACAGCTAGACGGATTGTTTAAATTTTAAATATTCCAGAATTCATGTATTCTTCAAGCAAATCTTTATTTCACATAATTATAAGAACTATTCCCTTCCACAGATTTTGGAGCACCGTTGGTCGGAATAAGGTTGTTAGGGGTTGATTTTGTTCAGGAATAACATCCTGATCATGTGAACGAGGGAATTTTTTCGATGTTCTTGATTTGGCCAAGTCATTCCCAAACTACTGGCCCAAATTTTGGAAACTTCGGATAATTAACTGTAAAATTCGAAACACACGTTTGATTTTTTTTTTTCTAGATCCCTTAGTTCACATGATGAGGATTATCTTCCCGAACAACATAAGCGCTCATGATTACCTCAATCGGATTAGCGGTGCTCCGAAATCCTTAAGACGCACAGGTTTCAAACAGCATTTTTTCAAAATGTGAAATGAACTTAAAATTAGTTGAAAAATGCAATGAATTCTGGACTAGTTAAAAATCGCTATAGAACCAAGCTGTACTGGTCCCCATATAAATATAATACAGGAACGTGAGCCAGAACGTCGATATAGTAGAATGGCGGCAATCGATTGGCGCCGTATATTATATATAGAGGGTTAATGAAATATATAGTATTTAATAGAAAAACCGGCGCCAGTATCGATGCCTGCGATGAAAACCAAATAATATCTAACCGCGGTGGTTTCCGGCCAACTCAACCCTGACGAAGAACTTCGCTCTGTTGCATGTTGTGTTCTGCGGCGCCTATATATAAGATATAACTGCACACAACATCGACGTACCCAATCTACAGGTTATTATACATCTACATCAACTGATCGTGAAATTTCATTGTTTGATGTTTAGTATATATCGATATTAGTCGAAAGAATTACGATTCAGGTGAAAAATAACAACCGTCCCGACGTTTGAACAAAATATTAGAAAACAATCAAGTTCACCGATTATTAAAAATTACAAACGCCGGAAAGAAACTTTGAATACCGTTCATTTCGAGCTCCACTAACAACAAGTATACATTAAGGCATCGAATAACGTAACGACGTGCAACCGGAAATCTAGTAGATTGTGTTATGAAAAAAATAGACTAAAATGAACAAAAAAAAGTGATCGTATAATTTTAGTGAAGGTAAATTATACGTCGTCGGGTAAGTATGAGGTTTGATGAAAATTGAGAGGGTCGAGATGACGTCAGTGCGACGAATAAATATGGCGTGGGAAAATAAAAAATAAAAAAATTAATAGTAATAAAACCAAAAAAATAAAATAAAAATAATTATACAACAATGGATTCGGAAATCGAGACAGGAAGAAGAAGGATGATCAGGAAGTGGAAAGGGGGAGGTGCAGGAGGTACAGGTACCTGCACAATTTACGCGAGAAGTTTCTAGAAATAAAGTTCGTCGAGTAGTAAATCTGGGATGCCTTTAAATAGCTGCAGGTCAGCATCAAGATCGATGTAGTGCACGTCAGTAGCCTATTTTATTTTTTGTTTTTTCCTCTTCATCTCATCTCATCTCATCTCTTTCTCTTTCTCTTTCTCTTTCTATCTGTCTGTCTCTTGCAGCCGCAGTAAAACGATTTTGGCTCTCTGCATCAGGGACAAACCGAATGATTTAATCGCGTTTAAGAATCATGTGAAAATAAAAGTAAATCAACAATGAAGACGATAAAAAGAAAAAGAATAAAAAAAGGAAAACTTCATAAAGTATCTATTTTCTTTTTTTTTTCACGTAATTGAGAATTTTCCTAGACATGATACAATATCTTTTACAATTAATAAATACGTGTTTCGATTATTTTGAGAGCGAAAATTGTAACGGATAATTTGCTCAGCTTCCGGTTTCAAATTTCTACTTGGCCCCGAACCGTTTCTTCTCTTCCCCTTTTATTATTTGAAAGGCGTTCAAAAGTCCTCGTCGTCGTCGTCGTCGTCAACGTCGTCAGAAACTAAACGAGTATTTTGTTACAATATCGAGATGCAAGGGAAATTCTATATCTCCAGAGTTCACCGAACGAACGACGACGTTTCAAAACTAATAAAAACATCGATAAAATAATCGGGACAATAACTTTCACGTTCGTTACAAACGTATATACATACATAAATACATGCACATATGTATATCAATAATAATATATGTTATGTGAATAACAATTTCTGCCGCATCGCGTAATAATCATCGTCTGGCGACCGATCGACACCCCTTCGGTGACTATGCATTTCTCAAGTGAAATTATATTATCCATAAGTAAAGGACGAAACTAGCTACTGTCTCTATAGATTTGTGATGAAAATAAAAAATGCTTATATTATACATAAATGAATATACCGGGAAAAATTTTTCTAGACAAAAATATCATTCGTTGTGAAGTAATTATTTTCTCCGTTTCGACTTTAAGAAAAATGAATCAGATTCCGATGAAATGTTGGAACTAACTCGCGTGTTATCTTCCGACTCTGACTATATATACGTGTATACCTATGTACATGTATAATGTATGTATATACGTGTTTACTGAATCTCACTTTTGCCGCGTGCTTGTTTATACTGTTTATACTCAACCGGAAGTTGATACTCTCCGGGTTTCCGATTGACAAAGGAATTTTGCAGCAACGAATAATATATCTGTCCACATTGTCTCCATTGGTTGACAAAAAGTTACATGAATATCTCCGAACGTTTGACCGCGAAAAAAAATAAATGAATAAAAAACAGATTAGGTGTATTATTTTGCACAACGGAGGATCAGTAGACACGTGTGTACGACAAATCGCATCTAGTCTCGGTGAATAAAATAACGGGATGATTTTATTTTCCTTACGAGAAAGAAAAGCTCTCAAATATCTAAACATATATTTTACAATTAGTACACCTTCGGTATTATTGCTGATAGTCATGAAAATTTATGAGCGCGAAGCGATAGTCGTCGTCGTCGCGCGCGTCATATCCTTTTTTTTTTTACTTCTTCTTGTCGTCGCAATTTTGCGAAAAGCGGTTTTATGCAGTCGAAACAACAATGCCGTCGTATAGGTATACGTATGCAAAATGTAATATTATCAAATTGAAATATCTACCAGCTTGCGTACAAATGAAATAAACGTTTGGCAAACGTTGTTCGTCAACCTTTTTTTCTTCTGTCTACCGTTTCTCGGATTAACTTGACGCCGGTTTTAAGTTCCTGCGACCTTAGTGAACAAAATAATTGAAGAAATTAAAAGAAATAAATTCACCGATGTATTTTCGAATACTGACCGCTAACGACTTGTATTCAAGTCGAGGAATCGTGCGTTATTATTATTATTTTTTCTTCCAACATTCCGTTGGGACGGGATTTAAATTCCAAATTTCAAAAGCAGCGACAGGTCTCCAAATTCCGAATTTTTATACTACCGACCGACACTTTTTAGAATTACTATTTTCCTGGAAGTCTACGTTAGCCTATTCAGAAAAAACTTCGAATGGAAAAACCCCGAACGTTTCGAAATTCTGAAAACTAAATATCCAACAGGCAAAAACTCCAAATTTCGGAATTCGCTTATGCAACGTCGTTTATTTGACAACTTTGTCATGAACTTCCCTTTTCGCGGATTTTTGGACCTTCTGAGTTTTTAACTTTCTGATCTTTAAGCTGTCTGCATTCCGACCTTTCGGAATTTGCACGTTTTGTGAACTCTAACGTTTCTAGAAACTTAGAATCGTGTGTCAAATAAATCCGGAATTTTTAAAATTCCGCACATCAATCCCGTCCCATTCCGTTACATTAACGTTATGAACTTCGACCTCATTAACACAGAATAAAAAAGATAACAATAATTCGCCTGCAGTGAAAAATCAACCTAATGCCATAGAGATTATACGAATTCGGTCTCGATGTTGATGTTGTTGTTGTTGTTGTTGTTTGTTTCTTTTCTCATTTAAGGCAGGGTATGGGGTGGGGGGTGGAGCAACGTGCCAGGTGTTCAGGGTCTGCCAGGGGGTGTGCAGGGATCGGATAAAATAGGGTCGACAGGCGCGTCTCGTCTCGAAAGGTAGGCTAGTCTCCCCCTCCGCGGCTACCTACAGAACAAAAACCCCCAGGTACCTATAGCGAAGTGGAGAGAGGAGAGGAGAGGAGAGGAGGTAGAGGAGGAGGAGGTACATGGGTCACGGCGTGCACAGCTGTGTGTACGTGATTATCAGAATTCCGGTTTTCATGTTAAAAGCAATGGTAATTATTATTCCTACTGATGTTGTGACCGAATGCCAGTCAGCGATTTATATACATGATTGTACGCATATACCGGGTGACTAATGAACCGAATAAACTCAACTCCAAATTCCTTACTCACTCGTTGCTCTGTATACATGCATCACCTTACCAGATTTAACATTATCCGGAGAAAGAGAGAGAATCAGATTGCAGACACATACATGTCGAATAATATACATCGATGCATACTAGACTGAACGGAACAATGTTTACGCAAAAGTTAGGAAAGTTAGACACACCAAATGCAGCATAATCCACAGATACACATGTGCAGGTGTGACTATAGAATAATAAAAAAAAGGCAAATATCATCCCAGTAATAATCGCCCAGCGTTGATTGACTGATTTCGAGAGAAAGAGAAGCAACATAAAGAAAGACAGAGCACTGATCAGATGAATGGAGATCTGACGGAGGAGAATCGTTTCGGACAATGAATAAAATAATCGGGATTGAAGATTGTCGTCTGCAGGGTTCGTTGTCGCGTGTTCGACGCGCGGAAACGGGTGTAAACTAGTCGTCGCGGGGGTAATACGTGTCGCAATAAGTAAGTAAGATGTTCCTTTTCCGATAATGAAAACAAGTGAGTAATGGTTATTGGTTCGCGAGTGCGTTAGTACTGGCTGATACACAAAGCCACGTGATCCGGAACCGTCGTCGCCACGCCATATTATATCCTACATGCTTACACGTAGCGATGGATGGGGCTCGATGGTTAACGCGTGCAATAGTAGATAAATACCGAACCGATTACCCTAACCTCAGGAATATTATTATTCACTTACTCACGAGGCCGGAAAATGAATAGCGATGAAAATTTTTGGAGAGATAACGTTTCTCTTCCGAGATGATAAAGGTGAGGAAAGAATCGAACCTGGACGTATTTCCTCTTATCGTTCGCACGGAAGGGGAATGATTTTCTATTTACGCTGATTTTAAACCGCAATAACACAGATCACGACCTGCCGACATGACAGTGAGTCATTCTGAACTTCGGTGAATATCTCGTCGTTCGAATATTCTCACGAACCTAAGGGGTAACCGAATGAATCAAACGGAATTGAATATCGGATAAGAACGCAATTGACGAGCAACTATAATTCTTTCGAAACGACAACAACGAACCCGGGTAGTCGGTAACAACTGATTGTGAGTTTCTTGAACGAGAGTGAACTTTCGACCGAGATTTACTCCCGTCGAAGTTGTTGTTGTTGATAACTTTTCGGCAAAATACACGCCGGTCTTTTAACGTTCAGCTTCGGCAGTCGGGTTATGACCGTCGAGGTTAGAGACAGGCATGTTAGAATAGAAGCATGCTCTGCTGCGTGCAGCCTGACAAGAATCACGTGGTATTCGCGTCGCTCCCTTGTGTTCGGTATCAGCGTTTTTCGCTACCAGACTCCTCTCTATGCTCTCTCTCTCTCTCTCTCTCTGTCTCTGTCTATCTCTCTCTCTCTCTCTCTCTCTTTCTCCGTCTCTGTTCGAACCCCGTGTCTGGGTGAGAGAGCGCGTCGAGTTAACAGGAGTTTATTTACCTCCGGTATGTGTCTCGGAGTCGGGGTATATGGGTTTGGGGGTAAAAAGGGCGCCGGTTTTAGTTACCGAATAATCCTTGTTGCCGGATATTCGATTGGATTTAAGCAGCCGAGCGTTGCCAGGGAATATCGGTGTTGCGTGCCGCGGGCAGCCGTTGCAGACGAGGCACCGGACACCCCTCTAGACGGGCTCGAGTGAACTCGCCCGCTTTCGGGTCAAAAGCACCGCAGCAAAATAATAACAAATCCCTTGAACACCTCTAGTATCGCGCACTGGCACATGAGAGACACAAAAACACTCGAAATAACTCGTCCCCGTATCGGAGTTGCTTATTTAACTTTGGGAAAGGATTATTTTGGCGGTTTTCTTCACCGCACACTGCCGCCGAGCATTCACCTCATTCGCGTCGTCGTAACCACGAGCCACAAAATTTCACAAATCACTTTTTAAATCACTAGATCATCCGAACGGGTATTGGAGTTAGATTTTTATATCGGACACCAGCGGATTCCCGTACACGTTCACTATTACCGAGCAAAAAAAACGGCCAGGGTACAACACGAGAACTGCACGCCCTATCCGCGGGGACACCGCATTGCTTCCTCGGCCGAACATGGAGCGCGATCCATGCTGATTAGTTCTCGAGACGTCCGTTCGATAGCGAGAAAGCGCCTCGGTCGCCCACCGAGAACTGCCAACCCATCAATCTCCCTTGACAACAGTGATTCGCTCGTTTGAACACCGAAAACTTTAACCTACGTCCCTTCCCTACCCTTCGACGAACTTACTCACGACTGTCTCGAGCTTCTTGAGCCCTCGACAATCACGATATCATATTAATAATCCCGATGCCGCGCGTCTCTCTTGTCCTCGTCGCTCATTGGCTATCACCTTCGTCTCGCGTATTCTGTTTGAAGAATCCACCAATCGTACGAATTTTCATTGTCAAGTTTGAACACTTGCCAACAGAAATTTTCAAATTTAGAATCAAATTTCATATCCCGATATCGGTTTTAGGGCTGAATCATATGATCGTAGACGCTTGACATCGACATGCGTGACCCCTCTTTAATGACTGTCTAGAAATATATTGCTGTTCTTATCCTACCGATTCAAAACCCCGCCGTATCGATTGAGTTCTGATGTGTTTTTTTTCGGTTTTCATAACCTCTTGCTAAGTCATCGCATTCGATTAACACGAACCGACGACTCTTGACGGTTTTGTTAATCGCCTTCTGCCACTGAATCGCGTATTCTGTTATATTGTTATTATTCGAGTTATCGCGGAGGTGAATTGCCCGCGAAAAATCAGAATTTTCATACCTTGGCCGAGAGAGGGCAGCACGTATCGCGGACACCGGTGACGTACATACCAGACACCCAGACGTTACGTCATCTGCGCAAGACAAGGCTGAAGAAATTAGCTACAGTTGAACAACCGTAACTAAAAAAAAGTAAACCTCGGCTAGCCTCTGTCGTATCTCGGATGACTTACGTATACTTAATTAGTTATTAGCGTACCCTCCGTCATACCTAGCGGGCACTTAATTTGTATAGAATGTACATTTTATTCGAATGGGTGATATCTAACGAATGAATATCGAGCTGAGAGGAAGTCGCCGGATACCCGACTCTGAAAACTGCACACGACGCAGTATCTATGCAATGTCATGCGAAAACATCAGTATAGATTAGTTTTCACGCTCTTATTGGCTTCTCAGAACCCACTGACGTCGTCAGACGATACTGTTTGCATCGGTTAACGGATCCTCGTAGTTCTTCCTTTTTTTCTTCTTCTTCATTCTTTCTTTCTTTCTTTCTTTATTCGCCATTCAAAATCGTGAATATTAAATTTTCATAGACATACAGCGTCTTTACAATACCGTCTTTAGAATATATGAACATCGGCGATGCGCTGATACCACCAATAAAAGCGATTTTATTGAATTAACCGTAATTAGTAATCGTGTTCATTTTTTTTTTTACACAGCTATTAAGCCTTAATGACTTATGTATGTAATATTCAAATTAATACCCTGCAGCCATGCTCCGACGAAAGTCTGAAAGGCATCAATTATCATCTATCAGGGTTATTAAATGAAACACATCTGTCTATATATATTCGAGTATCTACTCAAAGATATTTATTGCATTCAATAAAAAAAAGTCACCTTCATACCACCGTCACCAAATAGCGTAATGTACACAGGAAGCGTATTAGACATACAAGATTACCCTGGTGAAAATGATCCCACGAATCTTTTTACCAATTTTCAGAAAGATTCGAATTTTTTTTTATGTTTTCACTGAATATTGAAGTCTTTTTTCTAATTTTGTCAGCCAAAGTAACGAAATTTTCCAATATTTCACTAAAAATTCGCACAACATTTGCTATAATGTGGAATTGTGGTTGAATGAAACGATCATATTGGCTATACTGTAATACATCTATTTGATTTGATCTGTAGAAGAAATAATACGTATCGTCCTCATTATCACAGAAAAAAAATGTGATGAATTTTGCAGAGATTGAAGAAGATTCGCAGAGACATTGAATTTGTTCGATCATAAAATCGAAAACCCATCAGCGATTAATACACATTTTGGTTTAATTGGAGACGGGAATATTTCCGGCTTTGTAATATTATAATTCATCTAGTCTGATATTAATTTGAAGGCCAAAATATAATTATAATGAGATGCCGAGATGTGATATGCAACAATAAGTCACGATGTTGAAACTTCGTGCCCAGCCTGAACGTCGTATTATATTCCTTGAGGAAAAGAAATTAATAAAATTCGCGTGCACGCGAATTAGCCATTCCATTGGTGTTCGCCGCATTTGTCTTCCGCCCCGTTCAAACCAATAAGCCAGTAGTCTAAAGAAATGCCACACGTGTTTGACATAATTTGCGAAGGTAGGACACATATACCTATAGGACATACATAAAGGTATACATAATACCTAGCTATATACTTCTCGCTTTCGCACATACATAGCCGTTAAAAAACTTAATAAATAACATTAAAAACTCACGGGTACTACCTGTAAAAACCTGCGAGATGTTACAACAGTTATTCATTTATTGCCGAAGTCTGACTTAGTTATTCCTTGTTCCAAACCAAGGCAGAGATCTGGGTTGTATTTTGAGAGAAAATACAATGAGTTTTATAACACACGTTGGAAATTAAATGATTACATTTTCATACGTATTTGCGAATAATGTGAATATAATGTTGAATTATGTATTGTAACGTTATTTTAGTTGCTGCTTCATAATTGTGAGGCTTTTAATTACCGTTTATTATTCGTGAACTCGTCGGTAAAAAAATATATTTAATCGTATACAAAACAACTGTTTGCAATGATAATTAATATCCACTCGAAGTAAAAACACCCTTATAACTAAGAATAAGGACAACTCGTTACGGCAGGACGTCGGCAGTACATACATAATAAACGCGGTTCCATTACAACGAGCGTGAAACAGGAAGCAAATAATGCGACTCGCATCTAAGACGTCGGAACGAGCATGTTTTAATAACACACTTGCATATCTGTATCAAGATCCTTTTGCATGACAAATGACAACGAGTGATTTTTTTCACGGTATTAATTCGACCGATTTCTTTAGTCCACCGCGCTCAAGTTCATGATCGAAATGATTATCATGGTCAACTATTACATGGGGAAAATTTTTTTACCTTATATCGTTTGGCGATTTTTCGTTTGTTTTGTTTTCCAACGTAAGTTCATTTCCATCCTTCGCGTAAAGGGTAATTAACGAATAATAAACAATTAAAGAAATGATATAACGGTTGAATCCTTTATTTTATTTTTTTCAATAATCATTATTTATTTACCTTATTACATAATATAGATACATTGTACACGTTTCGAATCGTCAGCGATTGTTTAGAGTAATTATTATACATCTAGATATAATCATATCGTACTTTGTGAAATGCTGTTATCTCACATGACTCGTGACAATCCTATTTTCTAATAGTATTTCACGCGAATGAATCCAAGTCCCAAGTCCAAGGGACAAGTAGCCCTCTACCCTATTACGATTTTACTTCAAGGTTTATACACACGTGGATATTGTCGAAGTTTGGAATTCTAAACGTCAATTTTCAAATAAATTCACTATTGTTGTTCTAGTTGTTATTATTATTATCATCATTATTATTATTATTATTATTATTATTACTATTTGTCAGTAATACGAGGGCGTGACTATCGAATTAAAAATAAAAATTGATGGTGAAGCAAATGCGAAATAAAAAATGAAAATAAAATAGAATTAGAAAAAAATTGTGATTGCTAACTTTTGTACATCAAGTAAGCTTTGATGAATCAATTACGCATTATAATAATGTTAATTCTCATGCAGACTCAGAGACCAGCGTGATCTCTATATTTACTATTTTATTTGTACATATGTATTGTGTTAGTTTCAATTACGTTATGTAGAAAATTTCGTAACGTTTTGTTCGTATTATTTGTATATATGCAGATACCTATAGATAATATAGTGTAAGTTTGTTAAAGAACGGTACTTACTCCTCTAAATTTCATGTAGGCAACTTTAAGCATGTTATTTGAGATTTCTATATTATATGTATAGATATAGATTTAAATGTAGTTTATACATCAGTCGTTAAGATTGCATCAGTATCACTTCGAATAAAGAATAAACTTGAAGCGTCTCAGTTGATAGCTTTGTCATTATTTGTACAACTTGCTCACAGCTGATCATATACGTATATTATGAGTTTTAGAGAAATGTTAGATGAAAAAAAAATTATAAAAATTATTTTAAAAAAATTAAAAAAAAAAAAAAAAAATCAAGGGGAGGAAACAACTCTCGAAAAAAATTGTTTCATGTTAAGAAAAGGTCGTTTTCGTACAGATTAATAACTTTCACTGCGGTACTTCACATACCTAGATATGAAAACAACCATCGCATACATCGTGTGAGTACTTGGCGGCATTTCTTATCTGGATCCAAGACATGCAGACACTTGCGGTTCGCTGATGATCATTCATCTCAGAAAACCAAACTGCAATAACACCGACGGTAGTAGCCATAGTTGATTAACGCTAGATTCAATAGCATGGAATCAGTTGCATCGAGCAGTTCTTTTCAGTTTCATGATCCATCCATTAATATCACCCGTTCAATTCCTCGATAATTACTTTGTCATTTGGATTAATTCGTAATGGAATTAAATCGAGAATGGCCATTGAAGATTTGTGACTCTTTTATTGAAGATTTCAGATCCCATGTGAATCACATGAAATTCGTTCCTCCAGGAATTCGATATCATGAAGCCTCTTATTAAAATTTGCCTCGAAAACTTCCTCTCCCACCACGAAACGGCCTAGATCCTCTGGGCGCTCCGCGTCCCTTGAAAGTGTTGATGCCTTGCCCACGTGGCGCTTTGTTGATTATCAGTCTATCGCTAGATCTAGTAAATAGATCAGGATCTTCATCGATTTCTTCAGGAGAATCGTCAAGTACCATAGGACTTTCACCACGGCTGTGATCACTTCTGTTATCGATAAAATGTTCTTGTCGTTCTTCTATGTTCTGCCTGTAATTAGGTGGGAAATCTTCGCGAACGAAATGATCTCTTAGTACTGGACCACGGTGAGATGGAAACTCTTCTCTACTTCTAGTCGGAGTACAAACTGTTAAAGTTCTTGTCGGATAAGCGTTGGATGAGATGCGCTCTCGCTCTCTGCTCAAACTTCGACTGTCCGATTCTCTCGATGGCGATACAGCTCTGCCCCAGGGACGTTTTTGCGAAGAATTACTCAGGCTCCATCTCAGGTCATCGGCTTCTCGCGGTTTTGGGGCGTAATCGAAAGTTTCTCGCATGTTCCAGTCCAGTCTGTCCATTATCGGTCTCTTCTCTTCTTTCACGGCTTGTTGTAAATCGTAGGGATACACTTGGACTCCAAAGTCTGCAGTTGTTACGGTCGCTTGAACGTGTCTATGTTCTATTTGAACCTCATCCGTCTGGCATATCTTTTGATGCATGTGAACACCAGATCTGACGGTTATTTGCGAATGACGTTCCTCCTCTTCATCCCAGTATATTTTATTCTTTCCTTTTCGTAACAGGATCGAATTTGATGATTTCTCCTGGCGCTCGTTTGGAGTATCTTCTTTTTTTGGGTTGAAAAAAAATCTACCCTTCATCTTCAGTCTTGGATCCTCGACTGGCAGGTCTCGAAGCGCATGTTCGCAATGTCGAAGTATTTCTGGCTTGAATCCTGAGCCAAAAAGCAAATTTTTTCGTTTTTAATAACATTATGCATTGCCGTAAGTAGCAGCCCTTCTTTGGAATGGCTGTATTTTACACAGAAATAATAAATTCACATTTTTATTTATTCATTCAACACCACAGCCGCACTAAACGCGAACATATTTCATCAGGTGTTTTAAAATAAATTAAACGTCAACGTTGATTTCTCATGGAAAATTCATCTGTGTGTCCATACAATTATCATCACAGATGCAATAAACTAAAAGCATACTGTACTCATTTCATACAGATGTTTCGTTTATGCATGTACTCTTCCAATTATTCATTAGATCATTCCTCGGGACCGTCGCGTTTATTTTTTAATTACCTTTTGAGTAAAGCATCAAAAAATAGTAATGAAACAACTTGTCTCAGTTTTGCTGTCGGTATTTTACATTTTTAAGATACAATTGAGTATGTATCGCAAAATGAAATGTGTAATTTAGTAACATATCTGAGTACCCACAATTATCGTCATGAAAAACTGTTTCGGAACGTCACATATTACAATAATTGGGATATCTCACCTGGATAAAGGACCGGTGGCCCGATCGAATCTATAACGTTCGAAAACAAAAAAAGATATTGATTAGTACTGAGTTAGAGATTTTTAGATAGATTGTATGTAACTGTAGCAAATAATTGGCACTGTTATATTGCCAGTAAAACATCAGTTTGACAAGTTTACAATACGTATGTACATATACACAAGTCCACAATCAATGAATTTGTAAATTTTCGCACCTTTAGCAGAAACTGATGCTTCCAACAGGCTGGATAAACTAGTCTTTCCAAAGCTGCCCTGTAATTTTAGAATGTCCCAGATAATCCGAAATTCATTTTCAATTCATTAGATCTGACTTCGAAGCTACCTCATACATCAGAAACGAGAATATTTCCTATATTCACAAAGTGAATTGAACAAGTTTTATTACTTTTTCATCTTAAGTTCGATAGTTTTTTTTGAAACCATTCACACTAATCTTTCTAACGAGAAGAGATTGAAAAATTAAAGCATTCCTTCCCAAAAATCTATTGTTAAAACGCTAAACTAAACAGGATGACCATTAATTTTGAGTAAATGATTCCCAGGTTTTCCCCAACGTTTTTCGTCCTGGTTTGTAAGATACTCCAAAACCCCTGTAGGTAATTTCAAGTTTGGCTTCGAAGAACTGATAGTTTTATTATGTTCAATGATCACGACTGAAACACACTGGCAATTTCAGATTTTTAAAGTGAGTGGCCATCCCGTAAAGAAAAATCGTCTGAGGTAGCTAAGAAAGACCAGAACTTCAAAATCTGATTGTTAAAATAAAATTACTTTAGAACTCGATATAACGGGGGGCTCAGGTGTTTTTAATCTGCCTTCGTGTGGCCCTTGTATTCCATTGTATGGAGTAGCAGACCGCCGTTCTTCCTTGTAGCTACGAGGTGTATTGGACCGAATCGATCCACCTTGAGGTGTAGTAGAACGTCTCCCAGCTAAATCAATCAGCGGTTGTCCCGGAGTAGGCAGAAGCGGCGGTATGCAATGCGGTTGGCTGTAGATCATCGGTCCTTGGTCCATCATTAGACTGGGAGCTGGTACAGGCTGAGGAGAAGGAACCGGCTGAGGTAGAAGCGGAGGTCTAACTGGTCCTGGATTCTGTTGGCCATACATCACTGGTCCAGAGGTGAACTCTGATTGCATCAAAGGCTGAGGAGCATTTGGGTCGTAGTTCATGGGTGGCATGTGCTGATGAAGTGGGTCAAAGTTCATGAATCCTTGCGGTGCGCCAGGCATCACCATCCCTTGAGGTCCTGGTTGATGGTGTTGCATGTAGGGCGGGTGCTCCTGGTCATGAGGATAAACCGGAGGAACCATTGGCGGTATTCCACCCATTAGAGGAGGAGGTATATATCCAAGATTTGCTGGTGGCTGCTGTTGGCGGGTTGTTTCGTTCCTGAACTGTCTTCTTATCTCGTTGATAAACGGTGACCTCTTCCTAGTTCGTCTTTGAGGAGATCTTCCTCGACTACCGCTTCGGCTACGCCATCTCGGACTGCCTCTCCTGTCTCCTGGAGAACGACTGTACCTTCTTCTGTGACGATCCCCGCTCCTGCTTCTGTGACGCTCCCGAGAACGACTTCTGCGACCCGAAGGCCTATGTTCACTGCGAAAGTGATCTAATTCTAATATTCTAAACACGAATACAGGAGACAATGTTTGTTTTGATGTTACTAGAGTATTTTACTGTCTACAGAAGTACGGAGATTAATATAATTAGAAATTGACCTATTTTTCACGGTCTTATTTGTTCAGTTTAACAATTTTCATACTTACTGTGCTTTTGGATTTCAAAGAAATTCTTTTCAACGTCAGTGTTGCTCGTGTGTTTTAATCTTGTGACAGAATTCTTACCGTTCATGTCTTCTGTGACGTTCGGCGCTGCGGCGTCTCTCCTCTGCACTTATTCTCCTTTCCCTGCTCAATCTTCGGGGATGAGTAGGGCTTAATCTAAGCAGGCTCCTGCGTCTTTCGGGGCTCAGTACCAGGGGGCTTAATCTAAGAGGGCTTCTCCTCGACGAAGGGCTTAATCTAAGAGGACTTCTTCGCGATCCTGGACTTAGTTTTATCGGGCTTCGGCGGCGTTCTGGGCTGATAACTATGGGGCTCCAGCGTCGATGCGGACTTCTTCTTCCCCTCTCCCCGCTGCGACGTCGATTTGGACTTCCCCTGTGACGTTCGGCGCTCTTTCTTCTTTCTCTGCTTCTTCGGCTTCTCGTAGTAACAGGCTTTTCGCTACTCTGCTTCTCTGCGATGGTCTCGATGGCTTCCATCTCTGTTCCTGGCGGCACAACGTTGTCAGAATCCAGTAGGGTCTTTATAGCTTTTTTCTGCTCCGCTAGGATTTTAGTATCCGAGTCTCGCTGCGTTCGTATCTTGTCTCTCTCTATGTCTTTGGTACTCTTAGACGGATCTCGACGGTTCTCCTCTCTCCTACGATCTTCGCGTCTCAGTTTTTCTCGATTATTCGGGCTTCGGTGATCCCGAGTACGGTTGCGGTCCCTACAATTAGTCTCGTAGTCACATTTTTATCCTATACAAATATCCCTCACTTACATACAATCATCATTTATCTCTTTCTTTCTCGCTCCTCTCGTTTGCAAGTTCCGTCGCAAGACTACATGCAAAATCACACACATCATCATCATCATCTTATCTGCTTGTACCCAGTCTACAGTTATGGACTTTTGAGTACAGAAAAAAACTGATAATTAGAAAGAAAAATAAGATTTATCAGAGGGAGATTTTAACTTATGAAAAATGCATATAATTATATTTCGACATTCTTATTTCAATATTCAAAATATTCGCTACCTAGATGATCGCTTTCTGTCCTTCTCCTTGCTTCGGCTTCTTGCTTTTTTGTCTGGTCGTTTTTCTTCCTCGCCTTCCCACGCGTCTACGACGTCTAATCCCTCCATGAAATCCTCGTCGTCTAAAAATTCTTGCAGTTCTTCATCCGGTATATCTTTCAGGCCTTCGATCGCTCGCTGAACGTCAACGTTTGTCTTCGGTCTAGATATTTCTACAGGTTCTTGGAGAGCAACTTCCTCCGGTTCTTCTGTTTTACCTAACGTTTCTGTTTCTTCTTTCGCGGATTCTGAGGCCACATCGCCGGTGATCGGCACTGGGCTTTTCGGAATTTCTAGTATCGTGTCGCCCATCGTGTGTTTCCCGGTATTTTTTTCTTCCCGTTACGATTTTCAGGCTTCTAGAACCTGAATCTTAATCTAAACTTACAGCATTCAATGGTAGAGTTTAAAAGATTTTACGCCGGGTTTTAGGTATCGGCTTGTTTTCATTTATCGTAGCTCTGGCTAGAGCCAGTCGAGGCTCTTCATCTTCTTTAACCTCTCTGCGCCGTGCGGAACGTATTATCAATCCGATATTTATTTATTCTTATCTTACGATTACGGTTTGACAATCATGGACTATTCTTTATTCGTTAGTGACTTTGCAGGGGTTTAGATCCACGGTAATTGGGTTCCACTTGTTAGAATAACCAATAATCAAACCGAAACAAACTCTGCTCGTTCACCATGTTGGCCATAAATTACAATACAAATGGTGGTGTGATTGTGTGAATACAAATCGCGGTCAAGCTGACAATTGTAAATATTTTTCAAACGAGTGGTATTTAAATATCTATTCTGGTCTACCTCGTAGTTAAAAAAGTACAGTTTCTATCGGCTTTGATAGTTCCTTCTATTGTATAATTACGAATTCCTGAAAAAGAAGACATTTGACCTCTACCGCGTTCGCGAAATTGCGAGTGGTATGTCGTAATTTGAAGCTGCTCATGCTTCATGCCCGGCTTAGGCGACGGTCGTAACAGCAACCAATAAGAAGCCTTGCATGCGACTGGACGAGCCTTTCGATTGGTCAAATGAAGCCAATTTTACGTTTTTTGGCTACCCTTCGATGTTTGAACTAGTTTTTCATTTTTAATATTCTTAGAATTAAAGTAGGAATAAAAAATAATTACACATGTTTTTCTGTTTGCGGCAGTTTTATTATTTTAAGAAAATATCGCATTATCGATAAGAGAACATCGAACTGGTCAATTTTTCTCTTATTGTTATTACTGTCATTATTATCATTTTTTTTTACATTTTGTACAAACCGAAAAATGGAGTTTTCAATTTCACCATGTATACAAATTTCATAGGTAAAAAGTTGCAAGTTTTTGTGATATCGTAAAAATACCAATTAACAAATTCAATTATTGATAATGGTTCGTACAGTTTTTAACGACAAGAAAAACGTTCCCATCACAAGATGGTAGTTCAACTACTTTAGTTCTCTACTATACGACGCATAAATGTAATACGACAGGGTCATAAATATCTCTCAAAAAATCTGGAGCTGTTTTATCAATCCTAAAGTATCAAATTACCAGTAGTATACTGTTCATACTTTTGTATATCTATGAGAATAGCTCCCTGATGAGCCCCGCGAAATTTCAAATAAATCAAACGTAAAATATTTACTTTAAACGCGAATTTAAACGCTTGTTGATTATCGAAAATAACAATGATTATTTGCGTGATATTCAATCTCATGAAATGTTGCATTCTATTTTTGAACTAGAATGTAACATTGAAGTATTTTGTACCACATTTCGTCTTAATTGTATAATGTGATGTGAGTATTTAAATTAAAATTTACAATAAGTTGATGAATAACACTCTCACATTGATAATTAGTAAATTAATATAGCGTGAGGGGAAACTAGATTAGGAAAATCAGTTAAGCTGCGGCGTGCAGCGTTGAAAATTTGTATTAAAAATCGTTATGTTTGGCATGTACTTTGGGTGAAAAAATGAGAAAACAAATTCTGACGTATTATTTTTTCATCAAAATGAAAACAAAACTTGGTTCATGACGGTAACTCTTGGGAAGACGATTGCTGTTCAACTTTTTTGAATTGCAACATATGTAGCAAAGTCTTTTCAACAATTTGAGGTAGTTTGCTACTGATGTAACCCGAGAATTCTTTGAATGTATTTTTAACAGATTTATTATTCTCCATTATCAAATGAACGGAGACTGGTTTAAGCTGTTTTTCACATATGCAGGTGAAATTTATAACCGGAACACTCGAAGTTGGGTTTTTCTTCAATTCCTCAACCATTAAGTTGGATATACCAGCTTCTTTATCGAGGATACTTAAAGTCGGATCAAAAACAGGTTTTTTATTCCTACGCCCTTGCCACAATTTAAAAAACCCCGAACATTCAAGAAGAATTTTGGTATTGTCTTTTGAATGTACATCCGACTGCGCGTCACACTTTTGTTGTTTTGCCTCTCTATCCAAAGATCCAAGTTTAACTTGTAGCTTTAAAACTCTTTCAAAAACCTCTTTTGTTATATTCAAAACAGCCTGGTGCCAATTATCTATCGTGTATTGTCCTCTGTAAATGACGTCCGGTTCAAGAACGGTATTACCTGGTAGCCCAGCTTTCAAGAACATCTCACCCTTAATGGTCAGTTTAAATCGAGGATGGTCTTCCAATTTTGTTTCTCTCGTAAACAATAAAGAGAACAAATGTTTGTAATCGTTAGCTTGTTCTTCTCTGCAAACTTCGCGAGACGTTATACAATGTTGTTGAAAATATTCAACTGCGCGACTACTTATTCCTGATGTCAAATTGTGATTCAATTCTATCGGATCCTGAATACACATCGGTTTATCGGTGAACAAACACAGAGGATTCGCCGTACCACAAATGTATTCTTCGTACCTGAACATACTGTCAGGCAGTTCATCGGCGGTAGCGAAAACGGTTTTTGGATGCGCTTTGCCATCCAAAGGGCAAACTACTTTCGAAGCGAAGTCAAACCCGGCGTAAAAGTCAAAGAATCCGAATAGCAGTTCTGGAATAGTTGCCTCGTTCTTAATATGATGAAATTTGATACTTTTATTGTGATTTACTTGCCAGCCTTGAACGAATTCAGGTGCGCAATTAGATTGCAGTTCCACCACCATTGGTACTATAGCTCTTTCGGGTTGCTGTAAAAAGAAAATGATTAGCATTGTCAAAGCATAATTTGAGATCTTTCCTGTCCCAGCTATTTCGAAAAGCTGTCCCCAGAATTTGATGATTATCATCAAAGGTTTTAACCGGACATCCAGCGATAGATAATACTTGATTAAATTACTGTTGCGAACGCCAAGACTGTTTTTGAAACTAATATCGCAAAATATGTTGGTTGGTGCATGGCGAAATTTAATAATAGGCGTTTTTGCATTCGGTATCAAAACTATGTCGGTGAATATATTTTTTCGTCTGAATAGAAGAGATTTAGCCATTCTGAAAACTTTCTTCGGTGTCCAATCATCCGGTTTTGCATCATCCTCGTTCTCGACTATCGGTAATCCTGTAATATCGATTATAACTTTACAAGATTGCAAAAAGTTGACATTATTTTCATGTAAAACAATGAAATGAAAGCATTATTAAAGGAAAGAGTTCTGAGTGTTATTAAGATTTCTGACAAACCTATATCGACGTAAACATCGAGATCACTTTTCTTGAAACTCAATCCAGTCACGGTGGATCCGTATCTATGGACTTTGCAGTTACGAAACTTTGTCCTGAAGATTTGGTTTAAACTGGCGCAAACAGAGCCATACTCTCCCTCGACTACAACGTCGCTGTGTTGTATGTTGTCTAGAAATGCAATCAACTGGCTATCGAAGGTAGTTTCTCCTTCAAAGATGTCTCTGAAATCTTCGTAGGATAGCTTGCTCGCTATCTCCGGATTCACCGTTCTCACTAAAAATTGATTCCAGAAGTTTATCATCATCGGAAAAGATAATTAATCGAAGAAAAGTCAAAGAACTAAGTCTGGCAACTAGGAGTCCACTAAGTAAGTATTTTATTGCTATATCATGATCAAACCATTTTTACACAATCTTCTAATATTTGTGATTGATCAAGAAATGAGTGTAACAAATTCGTATCCGTTTGGAATCGATCGATTGAGGCACTTTTACTTAGACATTGCTCGTTTTTTTAGTATTTTCGAGGTCTGAATTCAAAAAGCAAAAAGTGTATTATCAAGTTTGATGATAAATAAGATAGGATTCATGATAGTAAATTAATCTGTAGACATCAAATACATCAATTGGCTACTCACTGGTTTGATGAAAAATTCTACGCTTAATGTGCAATTTGTAGTTGTTAATGGCGATTGGATGACTTGTAAGAAATTCCACAGGTGCTCTGGAAGACAAACTCTTATTATCTAATGTTCTTGATTTTCAACTAGTGTGAAATGATACGAAATATTGACTATTAATGTATTATTCAGGGAACTGATAGAAGATCATGAAACTCTTAGACAAAGACTCATGAGAAAAATCTTCGTAATCAAATTCTGATCAACTGAAATCTGATTGGGACAGAAGAACAAGAAAATATCATAATACCGGAGTAAATAAATGTAAAAAATCTCACTTGTTGGCGAACTGTATCAGCGCGAAATCCCTTTTTACTTTATGAGTCTCTATGGGTCCGTACTGGAGGAAGAATTCTATAAGATCATTAGCGGAATAATAAGGTGGCCAATTAGAGACAAAAATGGATCTTTCTTCGATGCCTTTTCTGAGTTGTGAAAACCTGAGATTGTTGGCATGTTTTTTGCCTGTGAGATGCCCCTGAAAGGCATAATCGTCGGTTAGATCGATTTGACAGATTTCACAGCGTTTAGCCATCACGGATAAATTTGCTTCCCGTCCGAAGTAACAGCTTTCGAAAAGTACTTCGTTTCTAAATATCCTTCGGAATCCCCTGGGCAAAGTATCACGCCATTTTCCGACTCGTAAAAAATCAAACCGTCATCTTTTGCCTTGACGAAATCAACGGTTATGTAAATTTCTGCGCCACGTCTCAGTCCGCAGACAAAATTTCTCCCTTTTGAAAAATGTATGTGATTTCTAGTCATGCGAGACAATCCTTGGGCTCTTATGGAATCCCAACATTTGAAATAAGTCCCGTGAATTATTTCTGTCTCTTGTTTATCGACCAATTTTAAACTCAGGTTGTTTACTCTTTCAAGCGAATGTCCCTGGTTCGCTTTTATCTGTAGGACGTTGTTATTCTCTCGCAAGGTGAATCTTTTCTTTGCGTTTTCCGCTACGATTCTTTTCACATCTTCTATCGTACAACAGTGAAAAGTTCTTTTTTTCAGGATATCGCTCACAGCGACAAACCCATCCGAACTTATGGTCAGGCCCTCTTTTACAGCGCCGTGACGCAGGAGATAGGACAGGCTTTTGCTAACTCTGATATCGTGGTCGTTTTTCTTTTGGAACATCGGAATCTGTGCCTAGCGGATTATTATCGTCAATTATTCCACTGCTTATCATCCCGCGTTATATTGTCAAGTGTTTTCCTTTTTCTTCTTCTTTCAATTGCTCAGGGGCTCTAATGCCCAAACAGTACCGACGATTGGTATACATAACCACAATTTATACGATGCAAGCGAAGAATCATGTTTCACCGATCTTAATATCCAATCGAAGATATAAGTCTATTCTTTCGGTTCCGAACCTTTGGCGACATAAATATTTCCTACGATCTATTTCACGGTTTTCATTCGTCCTTTGTAATCGGCTATTCGACTTTCACTCAGTTTCAGTTTTCGGTTTTCTGCTATCGATCATATACAGAACTTGCCTTATGCATTGACTAAGGATTACTAAAGACGGCCAGCCATGGGTACAGTTTTGAAGCCCGGTTCGGGGGCACAGCGGGGCACGCCGGTAACAGCAGTGTTCGAACTTACCGACAAAATACACGTGATGTATATCTATATATTCGATAGCTATAGGTATACTGTTTATAGCTATAGATATACTGCAATGGTACTCGGTCGGTAAGCGGCCAGGCTTCACAGAGTCCCATTTAACTGGCCGTCTTTAGTAATCCTTAGTCAATGCCTTATGGCACCCTTACGGAGCGTCAGCGCTCCCCAGCCCTAACGGTGTCATAAGTCACCAACTCGGTGATACGATAGTCGACTGCAGTACCGACTGCATTATTCTCTTCGGTGGCGATGGCTGCGTTCAGCAGCCACGTCGCTAGACAACCGTCAATTCTATCGACGTATGATCGATAGTTGGTAACTGTCTTCTGGTGTTCCGTCTCCTATTTTGATACATTAATGAGGAATAAATGATTGTCAGAAAATGACTTCGGTGTCGAAAACAGTATTAGGAATAAGTTGTGCGATTAGTTTAGGCATCATTGGCTGTGTGCATTATCAACAGCATTACGACAGGTTAGTTTAGAAAGGCTTGTGGGCTAGACCGTGGAGTAGAGGTTATGTGCTACTACGAGTTCGATTTCGTATTTTCTGCGTAGGGCACAACTTCACTTGGGTGTTGTACGAGACATGGAAAGACAGGAGCGTATCAAGAGGGAAAACATATTTGCTCTTCAACGGCAAAATGATCTCACCAAAGAGCTGAAGAGAGAAGAGGAATCCAGACGTAAAACGTGAAAGAATATCCTTGATATCCTCGATGTGTGGAGTGATTGTAAATGGGGAAATAGAGGGAAATAAAATTTTTTTTAAATAAAAAATCTGTTAACACAAAATATCTATTATTTTCGTCTATTCCCAGCTGGATCACTATTTCCAGGTGAATAACAAATTTTCTTATTCGAAGAATTATGGACGCTCGTAAATTCCGGAATGATTATAACAGCCACTTAGCATCATAGATGCTAATTGTTTATGACTCTGGGGCTAACAAGGCAGCGAATACACGAATCAGCAAAAATATTTGAGCTCGACATTTGCGGCTTGCGCATTCCAATAGTAAACAATAGTACAGCGCGTGGTGGTGAAGATGGCATGAATGAACGCAGTGGTATCAAGAATATCGCGCAAGCGTTGCGTGTTGCCCGTGTGAAGGCGTCGTTGGCTTCCGCAACTGTCGACGGAGCCTTGTTATGCATTTTTTTTTCTTAAATGAAATGAAAATTGTCTAGTAACATTATTATTGAAATAGTTATGTGACAAATCTTGATGAAATGATGCACCTGTGTCCAGATAGGCGTTTCCTGAGTTTGAGTGATGAGTTCTATTTTGAAAACTTTTTTCTTCCCGGTGAAAGTAATCGTATACGTATCTCTAAAAAATTTTCTAGAAATTCTTACAGTTTGTAGTTTTTCGTACATGTAATTGCCATTTTTGTCCAATTTCTCGACAAAAATAACCATTTTTCGCTAGAAACTGCGTAACCCTATAACTTTTTATGGTAAACTGCAATTCTGAATTCCAGCCCGTCCAATAATCTTTTGTACACGAACGGTTTATTCTACTTCGAGCGCGTAACATCCTAATTGAAAAGCTTTAATCCTTGTATTTATCTACCCTGCAGTTAGCTAACAAGAAAACGCCTATAGTTACCTCATGCTACTGTAATTATTACGTCCAAGGAGGAAGGCATTATGTGCTCGCACATAATAGCTCCTAAGAACTGAAATAGTTTCAATAAATATATTCGAAAATTCTAAGCCGGAGTAGATAAAGTACGAGTATCGCGTGAGTATGAAAAAAACATCGAAAGACCAATAACTTTCAACTTTTTGTAAGTTTTGAGAAATTTGACAAACACACTACTATATTAATATCGCGTAACTAATGCCATAGGGTGCTATAATTAGATTTCTTTGGGATGGTTTCAAAATTCATGAACACACGTCAATCCATCGGAATAGAACAAAATTACACATTTTATGCGGATACGACCTACCGATTTTGATTTCAGAAGGTCATTTGGAAAATGAAAACCAGAAGGTTTCATTGGTTTTTTTTCTTCATAAATTATGTTATTTCGGAAATATTGACGGATTCAACCTTATATCTTTAATCTACATTTTTTTTTCAATTCCAAATGATTCACACGTATTTATCAATTTCAATTTCTAAGGCGAGTACGGAAAAAAATTGTCCCTATGACCGTGTGGTTCCAAAGTCAATCGTTTTGCGCCTATGGCTTTAGGGCATCAGTGATACACTATTCCTTGCGGACTTATACTCTATCTCTGATTGGTTCTTTTTGAAAATCATTCGTGTTACAGACAGTCTATTACAGTGATGAATGATCATCAATTAAACGTACAGACGCATATTGCAGACGCACGTAACTTGTACGTCTTAGAAACTGAATCACAGTATACGGAGTTTTCACTAACTTAGGAGCCTGATGTGCAACTTTTATTTCGCATATAACGAAACCTGTTTTGATTTCCTTTTGTCATTAAAAATTGTCTTCCCTGTCGCGTTTGAGCCGGATGTACTACAACATGTTTTTTCACTCGTCACGTAGCCCAAGAATTTTCGTTTTATTTTACCGTATTCCTAAATATATGTCCAGATGTATTCAGCTGGCGAACAGTTAGCAAGAAACAATGAGAGATGCGGACGTAGAGATAGTTGCGAATCTTGTTTATCTGGATATCCTTTCTTTTCCTTTCTTTTACTGGCTTTCAGGAGCTGACTGGTGGTTATTAGCATAAACCGCACTCGCCTCTAAGTGTCCGAGTTTACCCCGGTCAAGTGGACGCCTCGTATAGTAATATCCGTACAAATCGCGTTTCCACTCTTTTCGGACAATTCGCACGTTTTGCCCGGACATAGTTAGGTAATTACAAGGAACCATACCGGCGTGTCGACTAATGGAGATGTAGAATCCGCTGCCGGATACTTCGGGCAACGTACCATTGCAAAGTAGAGCGCAAAAATGTATTCAGCAAATTTCTGATGATGTCACGAGGACCGACAAACAACCGTTCTGTTAAATTCTAGAACGGAAATTCGACTGTCTTCCGGGTTTTCCGAACAGATCGCCTTTCGTCAGATCTTCACGTGAAGAATTGTTTTTTTTTTTTTTGTTTTTTTTTCATTTTTATTCTCATGTTCAATTCTACAAATCCGGCAATTCATTTATTGCTTCTCATCATAGTTTCTACCGCGTATGAGGTGATGGAAATCTTCCACTTGCAATAAAAATTATATTATATCTTTTCGATTATGAAAAAGAAGTGGAATTACGGATGACCCATGACTCAGCTAAAATACCCGCAATTGGACATCGGGAATGAAAATTATATCCATTGGGTCAAACTGCGTAACTGTATGTATTGAAACGATGACAAGAAATTCGAGTTTTATCTCGTCGACTAATGAGATTGATCATTCTTCTTCGTGGTGGTGAAAGGGTTCGGTTAGAGTCCGATCGCGCGGATTATTATGTAGCACACATGCCTGCCGCGATATCCGAAATATAGGCAAGAATTAGTAATGAATATAAAACCATATTAGCATGCGAAATAAATTAGATGGGATCTTGCGACGAGACCAGTTTCGGAAGAAAACGTTAGAATTTCAAGCGATTGGTCAGTAATGGTAAAAGCTGGTAGTTGGTCAATCGTAAAAGTTTCTAGTTACAGAGATCAGGTCCGGGTCAATATTCGTTTCATTTTTATACCCGCGTCAAGAAGAATTTCGGGAATAATTTGGGCAATAATTATTGAACAAAAAATTTACCAATATCCTTTACGAATTAGTTCATGCATATACTACCGTGTGTAATTAACTAGGAAATTACGGTAAACGTACGTCCGTGATTGGCGTGTGCAGCGGACTCATTATTGCCTGTATGTATATGTACTTAATTTATTTCTTTTATTATTTGACTAACTTTCGGGAATTTCAATTGCATGCTTTTGAAGGCATGCCGATATTCTGCCATAGCCAGGGGCAACTTTACGAGTCGGTAAAAAATACGGATTAAAAAAACCCAGAACATAGTCGAATAAAACCATATTTTGGGTCATGTACAAATCATAAGGTAGGGTAATTGATAGTGCAGATTATCAAAGAGACCATGTATTTTTTCGTTAGAGCATTGCATATACGTGTCAGGCCACGTCTTGAACCTGAACGTGTCTATGAGATAATGTCCACTGTATGTATCCGTGCACATGCATATTGGCAGTTAACGCAGGCAGCCACGCTCTGCCCGTGTTTCTGTACCGTAATTATAATTGGGCCCTGTAATTGTTCTATACTGTTTCCGCGGCATGAAATGTCGCGACGGTTAGTGTCTCAACTTGAAACGTAAAAAAATGATTCATTTCCACCGTGCCGTCAGAAAACTGACATTTTAGTAAAAAATCTACGACTCTTCCAAAATAATAAGATTCCTTTTGCACTGTATTGAGTTTTGTTAAAATCAAAATTTGCATTGTGGAGACTAACTGTAGTGGTAAAGTAGTCGCGTTATGTGATAAATCTACTGATTGTTGAAAGATCATCGAAGAATAGTTGAGAAACTTTTCTGATTTGGAAGAAACAACAAACACCATGGATTTTCGAAAATCCTGTAGTTATGCTCTATGCAGATACCTACTTTGAGAGGTCTTGAATTTTCATCAATACGCGTCTGGAGATCTTGGAAATGATCTGGAACTCGGAAATCGAAATTGCAACTTCGGGCCTTGTTAGCCAGTAGGTGTTTATCGTCGGGGAAGAGAAATTGAAAAAAAATACATGGCTCAGGTGATTCTGAGTATGATTAATCCTGTGAATATATGAAATGACAGAATGATACACATAGCGAAGAGGCAGAAGACTGCCTTGGCTTTGGTGAGAGGTCGAGAAACGTGGGGAATTAGGACTTGAGACGGTGTGAACGTGTTCCCAGAAAGGAAGTGAGGTACGGACAAGTAGGAACAAGGGTTTATCCCCCACTTCGTAGAAATCTTAACCGCCTAGGCATGGGAAAGCCAGAGATACATTGGGGGCGTTCTGAACATCCCGGCTCAGTTCAATTCCGACATCTGAAAGGATTCGCACTGAAATATCAAAGATTCACGTGGTATATGCGAGACGCTCTTGTATCTATCAGACTCAGCTAGCGTGGGAGCTTCAGCTGGCTAAAAAGCCACCTAGAACATATTTCTGGATGGAATGTTACTTAATTATTGATATCCCCGCCGAGTATAACACACCGTTAGAATTTTCAACATCGTTCATTCCAAGATCACAGTCGAGTTCCTAATCTGGTTCTGTGAGGAAATAAAATGCTGAGAACGACTTGCCGTCTGTGCGCTGACATTAATCGAAGAAATTTATCGACAAATCGACACATCGCTGCGCTTGGATAAAGAATGCAGCTGTTATAATACCAAAATATCTAATCTTCACGATCTTCAAGAAAGGCACAGGTTGTCATTCACTTAATGACTAATTGAACGTAAATAATCCAACAATTTGTACACATAACTCAACATTTTCACAAAACTAAGGATAGGAAGAAGAAGAAAAAAGATGAGATAATATTTCGAGTCGAACAATTAATTAATTTCACTTGAAAAGCACTTACTTCATCAAGTTATACATAAACAAGTAATTTTGGTACCCATGCTCAGGGAAGAAGATACAGAGGCGTTAAAGTACCGTGGATTTTTTAAGTTTATGTAAAACGTCGACCAGTGACCGACTTGTGGAATTTTGACGAAGATATTCATATGTCGATGGATATTGATGCGACAGGCTGAGGTCTATGTCAAGGTGGGCGAAGGTGAGTGACACCTGACCGTGAAGTAGAAATAATTTGATCGGATGACTCGACGGGGCCGAATTTCATCATCGTGTATGTACACTGGTTTCTCATCGCAGGAACAAAAGGAGAATTCATTACCCGAGAAGAAAGTGAATTCAAACGTATATATCCTCGACTCGTATTTATTTCACGAGTTCAAAATGGAGATCCAACATCTACTCAAGGTTGAACCACATCATTTATGAGGAACAGACTACGACTTGATTGCTCCAATGATGATTCCTGCCAAATCGGAAGAACCGGAAGTGAGAATCGTACGCTGACGAAGGTAGGCGATCAAACGAACAGGGAGGAAATCAGACCGTCGTTTCAACCTTAGAATGAAAAATTCGCAAATTCTACAAATCGTAGAAAACCGTATATATCGCGTAAAGCATCCCTCAAGTTAAAGCGCGGAAAAATAGTCAAACGTGCGTGTGGGTAGGATAAAGTGCGGAAGAATCATGAACTGAATTACACAGTTCATCCACGAACGATGGAGAAGTTTGTAATTCCAATTGAAGCTTTGCTCGTGCAAAGTTATCGACGATTTGAATGGCTGTAA
This sequence comes from Ametastegia equiseti, assembly GCA_963989295.1. Classification (NCBI taxonomy): domain Eukaryota; kingdom Metazoa; phylum Arthropoda; class Insecta; order Hymenoptera; family Tenthredinidae; genus Ametastegia; species Ametastegia equiseti. Next base: position 12,304,469 of record OZ022393.1, read on the forward strand.
TTAATTATCCGCTGAGATATTGCCAGTCCATTACAAGTCGTAACGACTATTGATTCATATACTTTATCGTCAGGCTTCTATAATAGCAATAAAAATGTATATGAGGAAACTCTGCAGTGTACTGCGTTCTAGTCCTCAATTCGTGCCATCGAAGAACGGTCCTGGACATAAGATTCACTGCGTAGTATAACCCGCCCGTTAAAATAAACCATTGCAATCTTGTCCGGATAGGTGGGTCATTTTTATTTACTAGGTAATCCATACCGAGCGGTCTTATATAGAGATAGGTGGTGGCTTCATGGTCAGACCATAATTATAAACCAGGTCAACGATTACGTGCTCCCGTGCAGGCCAGGGTTTCCCGATTGAGTATTACCGGACCGTTATCAATCAACGGTGATACCAAATTCTTTCCGGCATAAAATACCATTGTTCCCCGGGTGTCATGGCAGGGCACATTGTATCCAAACCGTGGCTACTTCAACACCTCTGAACTAGATTCAAAGTATAAAAAGTTAATTGCCGAGATGCCTAAAGAAATATGTTCATTTACCTCCGGGGCGTCCCATTTTTAAAATGACTAGTTTATAAAACGTACTGTGTAGTCATTTTGCTTGAATTAAAATTAATTCTATGTTGTGTAAAATCAATCAGCAAAAAATTGTTCGTCATTACGTTAAATGCCGGGTATATATTCGGTTACAGGTTCACCTGGCGTTCACTGTCTCGGGCATTGACCAATTTCCGTTTCCAACGACAGACGATACCGAAATGTAGAGAAAATAGTCAAGAAAAAGTATGAATAATTTATTTATTCATTCATTGTGTACGCGTCTGGTGTAATTTCTTCTTTCAAGGACAAACCCGGTAGATTTCTCTCTCATCGAGTCGGCTAATTGTCCGTGCAGAAGAAGCAATTACTTTCGAGTCTTGTTTCGATTGATGTGACAGCCGGGAACCAGTTCTTCTCATACGAGACGCGTGCCCTTGGCAGTCTCACGCGTGCCGGAAGAGATTTTCTTTTTCTTCAACAGAAAGAAGAGCTCTTCAGTCGATCTGAAAATTCCCAGGATCCTATGTATAGCTTCGCGGTCGATTTTCTTTATTTCAAGTTCAATTCACCGTGAACCAACATAGATACCAACTTAGCTATGCAGAGCTTCAAGATAATTGTTATATAGTTTATGAGCCTAATCAGAGCAGAGGATCAATCTTGAATGACGTAGAATTAATGACGATTAGGCTGCTATTTTACGATTGAGAATCATATGAATGACCCAGTACTGCCTTGGAGAGAAAAATTAATTATGCAACTCGCTGCTTCATATTCTAATTATTATTATTATTTTTTTGTTGCTCTTTTATTGGCTCGTTATGGTGTTTTAACATAGATATAGCTTCATGTCCTCAATTAAGTCCGGATCACGGATGTATACCTTTCCTGTTATTACAGAAAAAAAAATCAATTAGAAAACGTGGTATATTGATTTTAATCTGGATAAATATCTCCAGTTAGTTAGGTTAATGATTTTTTATAAGATTTCAATACCGTTTTTTTTGAATTTTCGAATTCATTTTTTTTAACAAAGTCACACCAGGTGACAAAATCACCAAGTTCCGCTATGTCCTACATAATTTTTGTGCATAGTTGTGTATAATGTTTTGTATCTTCGTGTCAATACAGAAGCGATCCTATTATAACTACTTGTAGCCGTAGATACTTACCTTTTTATTGTCTGTTAAACGTCGGCGAAGCTGCTACCGCACGACAAAAATCGTGATTCAAGTTGGTCGAAGCAATAAAACGAGCCCATCAAGACACACTCAGGGTTCTAGGGTCTTGAGATCTAAGTTTCTGGTCGAATGAGCACTTGTGGGTACACAATGCACCTACATGTATCTAGGATAGTCCGATTGCTGATAGTTTTTTATAATGTTTTCTCGATATCCTTATACACAGAAATGAATAGTTTATGATCATCATCGAGTCCACGTCAATCGATCTCTTTCCTTTTTTTGTTTTTAAATCTCATAGTTGTAACGGTTACGCGGTAAAGTTTGATTCCAGACTTTGATTTGACTCATTAGGAAATTCCTTTCAACTGTAAAGTGTGAAACGGACTTCTTTTCTCGACAACGATGATCAAAACAACCAAAAGAGTTGACAAAACAAAAAATACTACAAGAAAAACAAGCACAAACACACCAAATTGTACCGTCCCAGTAACCAGATATAGAACAGACGACTAATTGCTGTAGAGGAATGTAAACAATCCGTATAAGCGAGAAGACCAGGGTAATTGGCGCCCAACCGAGGCAGAGGTAAAGGTAATACCAGGGTATTAATCAAATGGATTTCGGTACTTATGCATTTTAGGGAGCAGTGAAGTAGAATAGGTTCCTTCAAGTGATGAGGAGATTCCGGATAGATTAACTGTACATCATCAATTTAGCTTGATGCTAATCGCTTATGTTTGTTTTCAGGCGTGTTTTACGGTGCAACGTTATATACTGTTAACGTTCGTGTTCCGCTAAGTTCGTTGATCACGAATATATTTAGGAAAAAGAGAGAGAAAGAGAGAGAGAGAGAGACAAACAAAAAATTATAATAATAACGCTACTCTGGGTAAGCGGATTCCTTACCAAATTTTTTCGTTCATATCGTCATCGCGCTGTGATTTCGTAACGGGAATTATCGAATAATGTATGTACATATGTTTAGCGTTAAACCAGTTACCGACTACATATTTTACGTCGAAGATCAAGCTTCAATTTATGCACAATTCACTGTTATGGTAATTCAAGACTTTTCCCATTTTTTCGGCGTCTAAGATCAGATCAATGCACTGGAGAGTCAGTCGATTTAGGGACAGTTTCATTTTCTTTGAACCGAAATTCTTTCTCGATGCTACAAATTTTCATCCCGATAATGAAACCAGTTTTGTATGTCCAGCAGCTTTTCTCAATACAGAAATAAAACGAACAAAAAAAAAACAAAAAATCGTGCTACCATTTTCTCCCAAGGTTCGATGGTCATACGGTTTGTACGGTTTCCCTCTTTTCTTTGGGATGCTTCAAACTGCACGATTGAAACGGTAAATGCTCCACGTCTTCCGACAGCCGATTTATCCTGTATAATGAATAGAACGCGAGCCATCGAGCCCACCTTGTTGGCCATCTCTTCGGGACATGGTGCTACAGTAGTTCAAGGCCTCAGCACAGTTCCATACCTTTTCTTTCGTTTTTTGTTTGGGTATGCGTTGCTCGGTGCATATCTCCGTTGTGGCAGCGACCGGGGCCCGGTTGGGCAAGGTAGTAGTAGCCACCGCTTAGCATACGATCCTAAGGTTGTTCAACTCCGAGGCGAAGCAGTACAAGGAATAACGGTTCAAGTTCGGACTCTTAGCGTTCACCAGGAACATCGCGCGGCCGACCAGGCTGTTGAGTAGCCACTGTCACAGTCGAGACCCAGTCAGCCGTTGAGTCAAAAGACGTAACGATCGTCCTACGTGGTTCCCTGCGATCTTTTTTACCGTGATTCTATATTCCAATAAGACGGGATCCGGGCACGTCCTTTTCCAATTCGCCGATTCTCAATTGAAAACCAATAAACAGTCGATCATTGATCGATCCGCGCCCGGGATATCGAGTTTTACCAGTTTTACTTGAATCAATTTTTCTTTATTTTTTATTTTTTGGTTTCAAGAACTTTTTCTCCATCGGATATCAAATTGTAGAATTGTTTGACTTGTCGTTGATTTGTTATCGGTGTAGTTCGCGATTTAGTTGTACATACGTCGGGGATTGTGGATATCGATAGTTTCGTTGGCGTTAATAATAATTTGAAAAAAATCGTACCGTATAACTACAGTGATAAGTGCTTAAATGACCGCTTGAGACTACTGTCGAAGTTTTCATAGGTAAGAGAACAATATACAAATATCGTCATGCTAACCGAGGTGCTAACACCTCTAACACCTTCAACTAGTTATACGTATAACGATACTATAGAAGACCGAGAGTGCAAGTGTTTGCTCGTTCATTAAGCGGTAGTAATTGCATGAAGCAAACTGTTTTGTCCCCACGTGGGTTTTCAATCGACAAACGACTGTATAGGAAATAGTAATCCCTTAAGAATTACGGGTTCAAAAATGGTCGTAGGGTGAAAATCGCGGATCTTTATCGATGGATCGAATCCATGCTGGTCTTCATGTAGCACAAGAGGCACAATTGCGACACTTTTCTTTCCATTATTTCCAAGGACTTGGGTTAGCCATGACAGGGTTCGTGACTGGATGCCTCAACTTCATTTCGACGTGAAGTCATCGTTACGATCTAGTCCGGTGTCTGTCTAATCGACTACCCAGAACCCGTTTAGAAATGAGGTCAAAAACTGTCCTAAGACATAGCCGAAGAGTGCTTCTTGAGACACTGGAAGTTTTGCTCCAGATATTTTGTCACGTATATCTATATTGCAGCCTCATATATAGGAATTTCATAACTTCGAACGGAACCTACCCAAAGACAATTGCCTCAAACATGACCCACATCTGCACGTCACTGGAATAGACTCGAATGGTCTCCACCCGTGACGACTTTACCTGCCCATTATTTTAGAAGAGATAACCATTATGAGGATAGTTTGGTACACGAGTATTACGTTGAAGTATATAACCTGCGAGTTAGATAGATCTGCGATCCTGAATCTGGCTATTGACACCTGAGTCATCGTAGCATGAGTTCCATAGCTGGATACATTCCACTGTCCCAGATTTAGAGCTAGGCGCGACTCGTAGTATCAACGGGGAATTACCTTTACACATGCAAAAAAGCGTTGACCAGACGCGTATACACAATACCTTGAAAGCTTGGTGTGGCATGTACCGTTAGGGGACACAAATATGAACGAAAAATCCAACGGTTTATTGCATGCATATGTTTTTTACGAAATGTACAACATGATGCCTAACGGATTATGTCACGATTAAAAGATCCGAACAGCCTCTTTATCTCCCATTTTATCTTACGTTGTTAGCATTTTTTGTAGAAAATGTCGATGAGCCTCTCTAATGTGGGGCATGTATGCGAAAAATAGTTAAAAGAATCATAGAGGAAAAAAGATGAATTTTTTTCATTACTCATTATCGAATGAGAGTAAACAAGTCCTTAATTTGAATGGTATAAATTGTAGAGACTGGTAATTCTGGCGTGATGCGAATTAACACGGACGTAATAGACGAATAACTCTGCACAGCTGAGCTGTTAATTTATGGATTTATTCTGGCACCTTTATGAATTGATTTGGCCATAACGAGTCATCGTGCCGTAAAGTCAACGCTGACTATTATTAACTTGATAGATGGGCTCTATTTTGTTAGACGCGTACGAAAATCATCCTCTTTACATGCATCGAACGTTCTTTGCAGAACGACTATATACCACTGGTTCGGGTTCTGCATACAAAGTTCCTTGAAGTTCGTTGTATACTCGATAGAAACGAAGACTTGAATCTCGAGTCTCGATCGTCGATTGTTACTGTATAAAAGTCTGCAAAGTGGCAGTCAAGAATTCGCGTCAGGTAAAATTCAGCGTGAACTTGCGTCATTTGTTCATTTCTTCAATCTTGTCAATGCGTGTACGTCCTTCGGCTGCCCCGTGGTCTACAGATTTTCAATGCGATTTCGCTATCGGTTAATAATAGGCGATCGATCAAGATTTTTTTTCGAAACAAAGAACCACGTTTGAATAATACATCGCAAGCCATTTAGAACGTTGGCTAACTTTATATCGTCCCGCTATTTAGTTTAACATAATTTCATTAAATCTGTCTTATTAAAGGAAATGTTTTCTCTCTTTTGTTTCAGTGTCAAAATGCGGTTGAAATTGTTAAAAGTTGTGACGATCCTGCTGGTATTCGCAGGATCCAGTAATGGCAGACCTCAGCAGCTTGGTAAGTCGTTCAATGCCTCGAATTATATACTTTCTGACAAAATATAAGGTACGAAGTTACGTTATTGAGAGTGAGAGTTTAACGTACAGAAATTTCCAACGATGAATTGGCGAAGACGTTGCGTGATGTGAGAGAGTGCTCGTGAAAATACCGACGTTTCCTTCAACTGACTTTTAAATACGGTAATCATATCGGAAAGTCTCCAATCAGGAAATTGAAACAGTTACGGGTTGTGATGGCGCGTTTTGAAATCGCAAGATTACCCATCGTGCCGTTAATCAAAGTATTCAAAGTATTCAATGACCGTTTGATGGCGTTTCGAAAGAAATCACAACTGTTAGAAGACATGCATCGAACTAGAAATTATTAGTTGCATAAAGCTACCTGAGCAATAGAATCGCAAGTTTATCGGAAACGATAATCGAGCAATACTTCATAACCAAATTTCTTTTACAGAGGTATCAGCAAATCTTCAACCCAAAGTAGAAAACGACAATGCGGAAGGATGGCGACCAGTACAACCCGAAACGAAGATTGCACAGGAGTCAATTCCTGTTGGCAAGGATCTGCCTCAAATTGTTGAAGGCAATAGCAGGTATACCGAAGAAGGGCGCTCCAGGCGCGGAAAATCTTATGTCAAAAATAACGTTTTTTACGAAGGCCATATTCCAGTTTCTGGTTACCAAAATACAAGCGATAGAAACCGCGAGCAATTAGATATAGAAGCTTTTAAATCAAAAGTAATTGACTCATCAGATTCACTCAGAGGCACCAACCTTAGGCAAAACGAAGACAAAATACTAATTACAAGCAGGAACAGTAGCGATATAAAAATTTCGTCTAGTTATAAGATTCGTAGAAATAGAGGCAGAGGCCCGTCCATTAGAATTAGTGATTTGGAAAAAAATGAAACGTCAAGTACCACTGGCGGTGATAGGCGAATATTCAATTCCATGATTGGTGATATCTCAACAGATGTGAAATCAAATTTGAGTTTGGATATCGTTAAAACTCCAGATTATGCTGTTCCGATTTTGGATGATAAGAGTAACAGTCATGCGACGTCGCCTCGGGAAAGAATCAGCTCTCATTATAGAGGTCAAATGAAATCGAGTCCAATTTTACTCAACAATTTATCAAACGTAGAATCTCTTCCATCGTTAAATCTAAGTACGTCGTTTTCTGAGTCGAGACTTTCGGGCAATGAATCACAAACGAGAATGATCCATTCAAAAAAGGTCAGGCCACCGATCACTCTTCATTCTCCGTCAATTCCAAAGGAGAAAGTTAAGAATTTTGTCAAAATCGTACCCCCTTACAACAATTCAAAAAATTCCACGAATAAAACAATGTTGTCACAGAGCAGTACTCATAATCTTCACGATATTCATGATCAGGTTTCAAAACCGGACTCGTATAATTCTAAAACTGAAGTTAAGTCCTCTGAAAGTAATTCAAATGGGATAGTCACTGGATTTCAGCGACTGGCTGACCAAACTAGCAAAAATCAGTTGGGCAGCAAAAATTCAACGAAGAAAATAATTAGAATCAACCCTCCGGTAAATGGATCGCTGTTTCATTCGATAATAAAAAACGATAATCGGAAAGCTAGTGGTCAGAAAAATAGCACAAAAATCCTAAAGAACAGCTCGAAAAACAAGCAAAATTCAAGCCAAAGCATTCTGGATCTGAAACTCAAGAATTGGCCGAACGAGAACTTGCAAAACATCGAGGATTTTTTCAATTACGAAAAATATACTTCCTTTCATAATACGGATGAGAGTTTAGAAGCGCAAGAAACTGCAGACGATTCGGCTTCACCCGGTAACTCAGCTAACCTACATAAGGGGGCTAAAAAACCAGACAAAACGCCGGGACTTAAGCCATCTATTATAATTTTTGATCATTTTCCACTACCCATGGAGCCAGTAAAAAATGGCCAAGTCGATGTAACGGTTAATCACGACCCCCAATCTTACGTGAATCCTGAACAAAGCACAGAAGAAGCAGTACATTGGGAGCAGATCCACCCTCTTGGCTTGAATAACGGTGACTCAGTCACAGGCACAAACGTAGCCGAGTCAGATGCATTCAATCCAATTCCTGAAGGTTTGCAACCAAACCGACCGTTGAATCCTTATCGCGATGAGGATCCAAGCACAAATTATTATGGACATGTGGATGAAAGTATATCCGGGACAAATCTACCCTCGCAAATTGTTCAGAATCATCATGATGACCCTGCTCAAGGTCAAGAATATTACCAAACCCAATACGACCAGCCTGTTTTTGGAAACCCGAATTCAGAGAGCAACTTTGATCAGGTCGATGTGGCTAGGCCACCGAGTCAAACGGATGCAAGTGACGATAAGTATGCTGAAAATTCAAATGGTCCTGTTTATGGACCAGGACTGTCCAAGAGGCCGTATTTCAATCCGACATCAGTTGTGTCGCAAAATACTGTTGTACACATCCTGAATGCCGGTAAGAAACGACCTAACGTTACTGTCACAAAAATGAAAGTGGTTCCAGATCGTACTAACTCGTCATTGAACCTCGACGAGCATTCAACGGATAGCAAAAATTCTTCATCTTCGACTCCAAACGTGCACATAATGTTCACGTCCCAAGAGGATCAAGGAGAAGAGAACGGACCGCAATATGAACTTATGGCGAATCCAAAAGTTCCGGAAGTTACTTACGACGATGGTGCCAACTGCCCAACTATAAAGATCGACTCTTATACCCGGATAAACAATACGGTACAAAGTAAAGAGGGCTGTACCGATTTGAATATCATAATAAGCTCTCACGTCTTGAACACAAATATATTCGAAACAGAAAATCATGGATCAGAGAACAAAGTACCGAGTGAGCGGTACCCAGGAGATGATCAATCAGAACCGAGCTATGCCACTTCTGATGGAAATTACGGTGCATTTCCTACGGGAAGTGGGCAGAACACTGGAGGGTTGGCACCAGGCGATTTCCAAGATTTTCCTGTCAGCGGGGGTCAGAATAATCAGGGTTTTCTGCAAGATGGCCAGTTCGTTCAGCAGTCCCCGGGTTCCTCGACTTTCGAACTATTTCAACAGACCGAAATCAATGTGGGCTCACAGAACGATGCTCCAGCTACCGGAGACGCATCGGACCTTGGTGTTCCGAATGATCCCGCAAGTGCCGGAGACGCTCTTGGCGATGCTCCCGGATATCCTGGAGCCGGGGAGCTGGATGCTCCCCTGAGTACTGGATCTGGCGTGGAGGGCGACCCTGGCACACCGGCGGAGACGGGTGTTTTGAATGATCCAGTAAATCCAACGGATTTGGCGGATGATCCAGGTTCAGGTGGGGTAATGGGTGACCCAGTGTCAGGTAGTGGAACTCCGTCTTTTCCACCGGTTAACGCGATTAATCCACTTGCCGACGAAGGTCCACAAGACATTGCTGCGGATGCTCCAATATCCCCAGGAACTGGTGGATCGTCAGGAATACAGTTCCCAAGTCTTAGTAATCCGCTATCAGGCGTTAGTAATCCGTTATCAGGCTTAACCAATCCGTTGTCAGGTGATTCGGGAAATCCACTTACTCAACTGGTGGGTGGTTCTGATTCCCAAGGGATCCTAGGCGATGACGATGACGGCGACGACGATGACGACGATGATGAGGATATGCTAGACCTAATGCCTTTCAGTATTATGGAGTCTGTGACGTCAATGCTCCCTTACGTTACATTGTTAAATCCGTTGAACTATGGTTTTTTGAGTTTCGCGATATCGCCTTTCGCCGTAGCTGTCGCAGGGCTTTTTGGACTCGCGGCAGCTGTTGTTCCATTCGCATTGCGTGGCGCTTTTAGTTTTGGACGAGCTGCTGATGGAGTTACCGTTAGACTAAGACCTAGCCTCGAAGAAGTGGTTAAACGATCAATTCATCAATACGAAAATTGGAACGACTGGAAAAGCAAACGAAAGAAGCGAAAAAGATGAATTTGAGTCAGAGAGAAATGCGCTGAGATTTCTTCTAATCGATAGCTAATCACGGGACAAAGAGATTTCCTGTATAAGAGTAAACACAATCGGATGATAAACAGAAAAAAGCTACTGCATTCAGAGCCTCTTATAAATACTCGTCAATTTTTGAGAATAGGTTTTGTCGGTAGATATTTAGTCTTTTAGAATAGTCGATAATCGCTGTGGTATAAGAATTAATTGTAAAATAAAGATGCATTATGAAAGACCCACCCCTCCTCTCCCAAGTCCGTTTTACTTGCCCTTAGTTATAAATATTTATTCTTTGTACTTTGATACTTATAGATACTGTATAGATCTTTTTTTTTATAAAACCTTTAGATTGCCATGACATTGAATTATATAAATGAATTTTTTAGTTCAGACTCGATCGTCATTCAATTTTCAAAATTATTTACCGATTAATTGTTATTTTTGCACATTTGTACCGAAATAATGAAAATCACCGCTCGTTTTCCTCGTTGGAAATATTCCATTTCTAAATTCTATTCTAATCAGAGCGCAGCCTTTATAGAATCTAGCACGGACGATAATTGAGTGTCGGGTGTTGCGGGATGACAATGTGTCATAGTAAACGGACAAGCTGTGCTCTAATTGATCCGCTTCTTTCGAGAATAAATCGAAAGCGAAGGCATGAAGGACTTTCTTGCACCAAACATTTACTGACTGAGTTTTTCACCAAGCAAATTATATCCATCAGGGTCAACGGGGTCCGGTGATTTTTCTATCGTTTGCCACTGACACGTCATAGTATATAGGGGAATCATTAATGTATTCGGAATACGAGTTATACTAATATGAGAATAACGGTATCAATACATACATTAGAGTACCGTGACGGCTGGTGTGCACGTATATATTTATGCAGACAGCGTGCCATAGGCGTTACGTTTTAGCGCGTGTCTATACGGGAAATCTTTTGATTAACTAGATCTCAGTTCATTTACCTCATTTTAATTAAATCCCTTATTTACATCTTCGACAACTAATCGTCAATCGTCAGGGTTCTACCAGGTAATTCGTGTGCCTATGAAGGTGCCTACCATTTGATCAGACAATGTGGAGCTTAAAACTTTTACCATTACATCGTTATAGACATTGCCGATTATTTAACACGATTAATTACCGGCATCATATAATTACCGGCTTACCGAGAAAAAAGTTACCAGCTATTATTCTATAACAACTTTAATAACTATTAGCAATTGTTTTTTTTTTTTTTTTTTTTTCATTTACCACGAAGTGCGCCGAGGCAAGGTAAAATAGCGAATAATATTCTAACCAGCTTGCTGATAATTAATCTACTCTCAGATGCGGCTAGGTCAGTTTTTTTTCCTTATAATAATTGAGAGGTTCGAGATGCGCTGGACAAGAAGCAGAAAATATACTCTGGTCTACTTTTACACGGCCAATGGTTGGTCGGTCAGCGTTCAGTGTTTCTATACAGCAGTAGGTAGGCTGTTTAATTCAGCGCGGAGCTTCTTTATAGAAATCTAGCTGCGCAGAAATTATCGCTTGTATTAATATAAAGCAATAATATGCGAAATGGATAGTTTTTCATACCCATGTAGGCATAGGTAAGAGCTGAGGATTCCCGTGTGACAGGTATAAGATACATTCCTTAGAATCCGCTGGTTTAATCGTTGAAGTTATTATCCGTTACTTTGACACGAATTACAAATACGTCTCAGCTGCAATTCTATAACCTGGCTAATTGGTCTTCGTAAAAAGGGTGGTATGATATAGAAAACAGTTATTTATTGGCATTCATACTGACTGGATTAATGTTCATGTTAAAGTTTCATCCACATACCTACTAGCAGATTCTTTGAGAATTAACAGTCATTGCACTAAGCGATTCGAGACAGAGCAGTTGTGCTGTCTCGTTAATGTGTATTCTATAATTTCCAATTCTTTTTCTTGAATTCATTATGAATTTTCATTTGAATTTTATTAAATGCACGTATTACTGAGCCTAATAAAATATGTAAAAACTAGCTATAATTTATGATGACTCTTACGTATATGAATAAAACCAATGATTTCAAACAATATAACATTTTGATACCTACACAAATTCATGAATTACTTTATCTATACATAGATTTAAGCTCCTTTGACTGCATGCTTCCTATAATCCCTGTAAGAGGTATTAATGCTATTTCAATACATCATAATCTACACTTTTTTGCAATTCGATAAACTGACGAGACTATATTGTTTTAGGGTTCGAGTATCAAACACCGAACGTGATGCTAGAAACCTTCCGGACATGAAGCAGTCTTTGAGGACTGTAGCGACGCAGTTGCTCAACGTAACGAACCCTAACGAATCGTCAAAGACGATAACTGATCTGAAGAACGACGGCAGCATGAAGAGCGACTCGAAGAAGCTTGTGACCGTGGCAAAGATCGAAAAAATCGAAAAGTCAGGGGATAGCGAAGAGAAATCAAAGATAGAAGATAAAAATTTGTTGATAAAGGAAATCAACTCTGAAATAAGTTCCCTAGAATCTATCGGTGTCAGTTTTGGAAGGCCTTTGAATTCCAAATTCGGTTATTTCGAGAGTAGCCATCCGGGTCAAGCTATGGCTATGACGGAAGAAGAACTGGAAAAGGAATTATCTTCAAAGCGAGATATGGTCGCTTACAAAAATCATCCAACAACTTCCGGCGGTATATCAACGTGGATTCTTTTGAACCCGCCAACAACAACTCCGAAAACTACGCAGCAAGAGGCGAAAAAACCGGAAACAATTACCAAGTTCGTAACGAAGCCAACTGCTTCTATTGAGAAAGTGGAAATCGATCAAAAGGTTAATCAGAAACCAACAGCAACTGTACAAAAAATGACTACTCCATCTCAATCGACGACGAAGGTATCAACTAATCAAGTAAAACTTGTCTCGAACAATGTAAGAAATACTCCGAAAGTAACCACGCCAAAATCGCAAACCACACAGACGCCACCTAAGAGAGTGACTTCCAAGTTAGAGCAGCCTAACGGAGATACGACGACTCCTAAGATTAGCATGATGACACCTGTTGCGATTCTGGAAAAAAACGTCGCGACCACAACAGAAAAATCGGTGACACTCACGAAGAAAATTGTAACAGCTCAAAGAACACCCCCGCAGAAGTTGGCCTCTTCCGTGACGACCACCACAGTTAGGCCAACGACTAAAGTAACCAAGCCGAATTTCAACCGAGGAAAATTTCCAGCCAGAACTACGACGACGGCGAGTCCAGAAAATCAAGCAGAAAAAACGACTACCATTAAGGTTGAGAAGGTGACTTTTAGACCAGTGCAAATGATCTCCACACCGAAGGATGAGGTGAGAACGGAAAAGCCTGTACTTTTAGCAAAGACAAAAACCCCGGTTTCAATTGCTGAGGTTCCGAAAACTACTCAAGCTCCACCAGCTAAAAACACAACGCCTAAAATTAGAGAGACAACGGTGGCTGTTAGAACCGATTTTACTGGTTCTGACCTTTTGGAACTTCCTGCGCAGGGTAGGCCTTTGATGACCAAGCCAAATAATGTCTTGAAGGTTCAACTCAGGAAGCCGGTTGATGAAGTGACTAAAATCGGGGGTGGGTTGATGAAAGCAAATGAACCAGTTTTGAAAGTCCCAGAGGCTGTGGACGAGAAAATCATCGATTCGAGTGATCAGAGCGTTTCTCAGGCTTTGAACAATTCCGAAATCGATCTTAAGTTCGACTTCAATCCTGAATTGACGAAAATTGAGGTAGAAGATTCTACTGAACAGCCTTCTGTTACTACGACTACGAAGAAGCCGAGAAGAAGTTCACACAAACGAAGAAAGAACAAGAACAAAACAAGGAGGCGCAAGCCATCGACTGCCACAACCGAAAGCAACGAAATTCCAATGGGTCTGATCGCCGATGAGACTGCTCTTCAAGAATCCAAGGTGGAACCTGAGACCAAAGAAGTTAACTCGACTAAGATCAAGAAGAAGCAAGTCGACAAGCCAATTGGTACCCAAATTTACAATTTCTTAAGCAGAGAAATTATGCCCAGTTTCGGAGTTGTCTCTCTCGTTGGTCTCGGACTTGGAATTGCTTCTTACTTCCTCTACCCGTTCGGAGGAGGAATTTCGCGAAGAAATTACGAGGTTGAGCCCAACTACAAGTACAATCTTGGCGAGTATGGTGGCAACTACGGTCAAAATGAGGAGGAAGTATTTTCCAAAGTCCTCCAGGGCATGACCAATCATGAGTCCAAGTACGGTGGCCTCAAGGATTACGATCAAAACACTTATTATCGATACCAGGAATTCGGAGGTCCGGCCATATCCGACATCAAATTGACAAAGAAGAGCGATCACAGATACCCCCCGTCATCTTCTCGGCCAACTTACAAACCGATGGAAAATAGCTATGATCTTAATTACAAAAATACCGAATTCAAGTATCCAGAAGTATCGACGACACCCAATTACTTCGAACGGCAAAAGCAGTCGGGTTATACAGTGTCTGGTGACGGTGATGGAGATCGCCAATTCGTCGTTGGCAACGTTCCCAAGGAATATAGTTACGACGATGTTCCTGTAGTTGGTCAAAAGTCGCCAGCGTATGCCGATAACGCAGCTAGTCAAACTCAGTTCGAACAAAACGTCGCGCAGAATTATGCGTTTCCAAAGAACTCGGCGAACGTTCCGTCTCTTCAATCCTATGGACAGCCCGAAGCATTGCCTCTGAAAAACGACGGTAATTATGAAGAAATTGAAATCACGCCGACGGCTGTTGCCGTCGAACATGGTCCCAGATCTCTGAAGGTAAAACGGTCCGTTGACGAACAATTGTTTCGTTCTCATCCCCGATTTCGAAGGGATTCCGTAATCCAGATTATTCCACCCAGTGGAAGTCAGGAGGCTGCGGAAAAGGAGGAGGACTTGAGCAACGAGATATTCGACATCTTGGACTTTATGATTCCTGGTACAGAATCGGCCCGGAAAGTTCATGACCCAAAGATGTCGAACGCGATTGATAGTGAAGAGAAAACTGAGAAGAAGAGGGAAGAGGAAAAGACAAAGACCCACGAAAATACCACGAAGAAAGTTGCTGATCTTGGAGACTCGATGACTAGCGCGAAGATTTTGATGACCACGGAAAAACCTGCAGAGACATCTTCGGCTGCTTCTTCTTCTTCGTCGACGACCGAAGCCCAAAATGTTGAGGTCACAAGTACTACGATTACTGCCATCAGCGAAGAAGCAACGACCGCGGAACAGCCAAAGGATGTTTCGACCGAAGCTAGTGTGACGGAAGCTGAGATCAAGGATTTAGAAGAGACGACCTTAGAGTGGCTTGATGCTACGACGACAACGACAGCGAAAACGGAAAAGGAAGAACCGTCAGGATTCAATATTTTCAACTTCGTGAAGACGGTCGCAGAAGTCAAGTTCAGACTGGGACTGACCATATTGAAACATGCCAGCGAAGGTTTTGCTCGATATTTGGGTGGTATTCAAAAGAGAATCAATGGCGAGGAATAAGTATTACGATATGGGGAGGAAAAAGCAGACTGTCGAAGGAAACTAAAATTATAACAGTTGAATTGCGTTGAAACTAAATCGTCGTGATCATCATATAAAAGATGCAAATCGATATATTACCCGATGTTAATGACACGAGTAACGAATAAGCATAATTGTCATGGGACTTTTTTTTTCGCCATCGTGAAATTACTGAGTATGAGCCACAGCGAAGATGGCATGTGCAGTATTTTTATCGATTGTAAATGCGCTCGAGCACCGAACCAAAAATAGTGCTCGAGTCCATTTCAAGTATATCTATGTATAGCCATTGATTTTTCAAAATCTTACAAAAACGGACAGTTCGAAAAGGATTTTAATTAGGCATTGAGAAATTATGGCGACAATTGCTCTCTTTGTTTGTAAGAAATTTTTGGAGGAAAAAAAAAACAAAAACTTTCTTATCAACGAATCTTATTTTCATAAATAATAATTATCACACGTACGTACTAGCGAATATAATTATCACTCACTTTGAGATGTAGAAAATCTAGCGTAAGATTGTACAACACATTGTTTAGACATCTAGACGTTACTTTCAAAAAAGGGAAGCATAGGGTTGAAGAGTTATAATGAAAACTAATTTATTGTAAAAATATATAAATAAATATAGGCATTGTAACGTATTTCCACAAAATATTTCATGTAAATAAAATAATGTAAAACTTTCAAGTGTCGATATTAATCTCGAATCTTGGAATTACTTCAGCAATATTTTTTCTAAACGCTGTCATTATTTTAGTGTTCCTATTACTATACTCATCTACTAAAACTACTCCAAGTATCTAACATCAGTCGCAATAAAATAAAAATAAGATAATGAAAAAAAAAACGGAAATAAGTTAGATAATAAGTTAAGTAACAACAAACTGAACTTTTTGCGTTCACAATGAGTAGGTATGAGACGAATGATTATGACGAATATGAATATTGCATGACACGGTATGATTCAACGAAACGGAATATCTCGTATAGCTGAGTAAATAATTTAACAGATGATGGCCATTTTCTCAAAAAGCAGCGTTCAAGGCCTGAGAAATGTATGCGGATTACCGCGATCATCCTCAACTTTATGGTAGGTTAAAATCGATTTATCTATTTCGTTTCTAGCCAATTATTTCAAAAGATTTGGGTGTGCAGAA
This sequence comes from Ametastegia equiseti, assembly GCA_963989295.1. Classification (NCBI taxonomy): domain Eukaryota; kingdom Metazoa; phylum Arthropoda; class Insecta; order Hymenoptera; family Tenthredinidae; genus Ametastegia; species Ametastegia equiseti. Next base: position 12,321,143 of record OZ022393.1, read on the forward strand.
TGAACTCAGCCCTTGCTACATCCGGAGTTTCTTCAACTTTCCTTGGTCGTTTAGATTGTTGATGAAGTCATCGTTCAGTTCAAGGATCGACGATTTTTTCAGGGTATTTTCTTCCGTTCTTAATGAGCGTTTCTTTCTGCCCAGCATCATCGGTATCACCATAGCCATCGTTGCCGGTAACATGCCAGCTCCAACAGCTGCAAGAACTTGAGAATTTGAGGGCGGTTTAGCTCCGGTATTTCGAATCGGTCTCTGGGCTAACAAGGGCCGAGAAGTCGATAGTTTTTCCCTTTCGTATTCCCTCTGGCTTTGATCAACGGTTTTAAATGTCTTTTCCACTTCCAACAGTCCCCCGTGCGATGTTGTGGTGTTGGTTCCGTTCACGGAAGGTAAAACCGTCAGTCTGACTTGACGTCGTGACGACAGCATTGCCACGGGTACATCTTCCCCATCTTTCTTTATGCTCGCGTTTGAGTTAGTCTGCAATTTTCCACCATTTGTTACGTCGATTTTTATCGATCTTTGTCTGGATTTTGAATATCCTCGATTAGTCGAGAGAAGAACCCATTGCCCATCACCATTAGCCGGATGCGAGGGTGGATGGTCAGTGGAATATTGATAGTGAGAAAAATGAGGTCTGTCAAAGGACGAAGAGGGTTTTGGGAAGTTAGATGGTCTGTTGTTCGACTCTTCGTGTTTTGAAGGGAAATTGTAGTTTTGTGTTTTCCAGTCATTTTTCATCTGATCCCGATTGCTGTCAGAGAATCTGTCAAAACTGTAGGACGGTTTTGAGATCTGAGGCTTTTCCCAATTGTTAGGAAAGTTTGTCGGTCTGTCATCCGTTATTATGTCAGCATCGTCTTTGAACGAATTTGGAAATTTGTCCCAAGGCTTTTCTGGCGGCCATTTCTGGGCGTATGAGGGTCTCTCGTCGAATTCGTTGTCCTCATAGTACAAGGGTCTCGTTGGTTTGCTGGGCTTTGGACGTTCCGATTCATACCACGGTTTTTGATTACCATTATTTTCTGGATAGTACGGTTTTGGTTTTTCATACCAAGGTACGTTCTCGCCGTACGACGGCCTCTCTGGCCAGGGTTTTTCCACCTCCTGTGGTTTTTCCCACGGTTTGTGTTCTGGCCAAGGTTTTTGTGGATCCTGATTCGCTTGCCATTTTGAAATTTTACTTTTTGACCAGGGGATCGCCTCCAGGGTTACCCAGCCATTTCGATCATCATAAGGACTGCTACTTTGGTGTTTATTTCTCTCCAAGGTATCGTTGGCATTGTCATCTGCTCCAGTTTGCTCTAATTCCAAGATGGCATCGTTTTTCTGCACCGTCGTAAGCCTGTTTGACGTATTTCTGTTATCGTTGATTTTGGAATCCTCCGCGATCGGATCTTGGAATTTAATTTTAAAAGGCTCTACCGGATGATCTAGGACTGTGAATGGATATTTGTTGTTCTGTTCATTATTGGCTTTCATCTTCGTCGCATATTCTTCGAGAAATTTATTCAGGACATCCGGATTGAAGGTGGATGTTTCTACGAACATATTCCTCCGCTGGAACTTCGACTTGTCCTGGACAGTCCCTACGTCATCTTCAAATTTCCAGTTCGCCTCTTGCAGTGGACTTTTTGTAACGGCAATCGGCTCTTGTGATATCCTCAAGTTTTTGTTCCTCGTTTTGAAAAGGTCCGATGCATTGTTGTTTGTTTTAGTGAAGAATCTCGTTTCGCCCAAACATCCGTCAAGGATTAACCCAATCAAAAATACCGGCACAACGATCTTCATCGCTGACATCTGCAACGGATTTATCGTCAATCAGAAATTCTTCAAATTTCAACACAGAAATTGGTTAAACGAATGATCGAAGAAGAACATATTTTGATAACTTGAAAGCTATGCCTTCATTGTTGAATATTGAATATTAAACTTGGAAATGATCATGTTGTATTGATGACGGGTTGTACTTACGGTCACACTGTTTTCCTTCACAAGTCACGATCACAGTTGTTTGAGAGAAAAATATCTGTAGAATATCTAATCTACTGTCCCAGAAAATGTATCATCTTGAAGTTCTGGAGAGATAAAACAAAATAATGAGAATCGATTTTTGAACAAGGGCAAGTTTTCAACAGATAGTCAAGTAATTTTTCATCACATATTGCTTGTCATAGTTCGTTTCGAAGAAAGTAAAGTACATTCACAAAAAATCCTATCACTTTGAACGATCACTGGACAGTATCGATATAGTTAATAAATCGTGAAGGAAATGCAACGTACCGTGACAAACAAAAAAACAAGAAAAACCTAGCAAAACGATAAGGATCGTGTAATCGCGTCTTACATTGTCGTTTTCGGATATTTGATGAATCGTATGCAACTCTGATAACTGTTCGATGCAAATTTCAGTCACGTTTGAAGCTTAATTATATAAACAAACTCCGATGTGCGAAACTGGGTCTTCCAGCAATGACCTTAACTGTTCAAGGTCCGAGATGGTTCTGGGCTGCAGTTGGTGGCCTCCTTCGCTATTTAATCGGGATCCCCACTTCGAAGTCTGGTCCATTTTGCCTCTCACTTCCTCTCACGGGCAGCATCACTCGCGATCTTTATTTGATTTCGCAGCGTTATCGCGTACCTGTGCAAAGAAATTGATATAGATAACTTATATACCGTCTCCATCTGACAACCGACTAAAAGCCGATGAATCGCTCGTTCAACAAATATGCGCTCATATGACACGTGTCAGCATCATCTTGATTGCTCACTACTTTTTTTTTCCACGCTCTTTCAAAGTTTGATACTCGGGCGTTTCGTGTCTCACAGTCGTTCGCCACGGTCTAATTGCGCTCGATGGTAACTAAAGAACCTTTGAGCCGAGCGACCGTTCCCGTCAGTCGTCTTCTTCTTTCATTATTTACTCTGTAAATTTCCGGACAAAATTCTATTAGAATTATACTGATCTATGGAATGATTGAATGATTTTTTAGGCGACATAAATACGAGCTTCCGATTCTATCAGCAGATTTCTGAGAGAGCCTATAGATCTCTTCATAGTTCGTGATAACTCGCTAGTTGTTTCGGTCTGTGTATTTCTCACAGCCAGAAGGCTTTGGCGTTGAGCGTTCTGAAGTGCAGTAGGAATCTCAGGGATTATAAAAAAAAAAAAAAAAAAGAAAAGCCTGTAAAATGATACAAATCGAGCATATCAGCATCCTTCTAACGAATCTGTGTCAATTTTAGCGCTTTCCATTGCATCGAGGTCTTCCGACTACTGGTGTAAATATAGCATCCCTGTATCGCGTAGATTCTACGTTCTAGGATCGAGCTCTGGCTTTGCAGGTATATATACGAATATATGTATATCGGGTGTACTTACACTTACCCAATTTTTCGCATGACTGAGGTGAAATTCGAGTTTTTTTTTTTAAACCATTCTCTCGCCTCTCACTGCATAGAGACAACGGAATGATCTGCATTTTACGAGGTGCACTTACGGTTTTACTATTTTGTTGGCGGCGTTATGCCGTCTACGGTGGGACTTGATCGCTGTCGCTCAATATACGCCAAGTGAATTGCCTACGGAATACTAGTCATTTGTGTGGCCTACTATGCCGCCCAGAATTGGGTCAGTAAAGCAATCCTAGCAAAAAGTTCACCACGGTCTCGAAGCTACTTTCATTGTTGGGCGATCTTATATTTCCATCTTACTTAGCGTTACTTCGTGTGGTTTGGGCTTATAGGCAGTCCGCTGCACTTTGCTTACCCGCGAGTCTATCGTATCGGGAAAATCGGGAATTCCCTCCGATGACATACGAGGTAATCCCATACCTATGCATGTCTCCTTTTATTTTCACGGGTTGAAGTATAGGGAAGCTTTTAGCAATCTCTCCAGAAATGAGAAGTTCAGTTTTTCTCATAAGGACACTACGTTTTGAGATCCAGAAAATCGCTTACAATTGTTTTCAGATTTAGAGGCTGTCTGGCTGTGTGTGTATGTATGTGTTTGTGTGTGTGCATGATCAGTATTTTTTCCCCCCGACCGACGATATCTTCAGAATGAACGCACGGATTGTAACTTTCGTTACGGCGGTTGATGCCGCTTCCTGTAAGTGAGCAATAATTAGATTTTCAATTCCAATGGTATAGTGTAAGTCTTTGAGTTATCAATCTTTCCTGGTTATCTGAAGTCATAATCACTCTGCTTCATACTTGGGTATAGATTCGATCATTTCCAAGCAGAGGAAAAGAATGAATAATTGAATAGGTGTCTTTTTTAGTATTACACCAAAATATCCCCTGTTCAGATTTCGGGCTTATATAAAACCACCTTTTCTAGAAAGCTCGCCTCGGAACTAGCTTGTCTCTGAAATTATTATATTTCAAGAGTTTCAGCCATAGATTCGATTCAGAAAAATTAAAAAATGTAACAATAATGATTTCTTAGTGCGAAGAAGCCCATATTACGGCTCATACTTTCCGGGCTTTTTTTTCGTAATTTTGCTCTTCGATTTTAGTTATAAAACCCATTGTTCCATATTGTATATTCCAAAGAGTCTTTTGACAACGACTGGGGCATTTCAATCTCATGTGATTATGAAGAAAGAAAATCTGCGAAAGGTTTTTTTTTTTTACTTAATGTAACCTACCTTCACCACCAATCTTCGGATCTTATCCCAGTTTCTTCTCAATCGATGCAGAATTTGATCTGTCTTACATTCGATTAATTTTCCGAATTGATTACACGGGCAGGTCTTGCGTTGAAACTACAATTCCCACAATTACCTTGCACTTATTCTTTATGTTTTTCAAATTTTCTTCCGGGGCTTATTACGAGAAAAATCCAAACACAAATCTTTTGATCCATTTATTACAAAAGAGAGGTAACATCCCTCCAATTTCCAAATTATATGATGTCACCCATCCTAAATAAGAGACTAACGTTCTCGAAAGATGAGTTGACTTGTTCACAACTTGGTACCTGTAAGTCTTCTGAATAAGTGAGCACGAATCCGAATGCAAATTGGTGCATCGAGAAATCGAAAGACGATTAATTTTCGAATCATGATATATTTGATTTTCTTTGAATAAAAATTTTTATTCGAGAAATACTATTCTGCAAGCTCAAAAACTCTGAGTGAAAAGCTCTGTGTTTTAAGGCAGGCCAAAAGCGGCCATTCGTCGAAAATCATTTAATAAGTTGACAGAGAAAGCTCCAGCCTTCTGGCAAACGGTAAAGTGTCTCTTTTATTTTACGCTTCGCGATGCAGGAGTTAAGATTACTCAGAGATAAAGCATATTTTCATACGTAGATATACTCGAGGAATGGAAAATAGGCGTGTATTTTTACCTACCTGTTTTCCTTTCTGGGCTAATTACGAGAAACGCCGAAACACGAGGTCGCGTTTTGCTCCAACAACCTCGTTTTCATTTAACTAGTGACAAAAGTGACAATCCTCGGGCACAATCACTTGCGAAACTGGCAGGGCTGAACTCAGCACTAAGTAAGCTTATTAGAAATCTTCTTGATATGCGAAAATACCTACACGTTCCAGAGGCTGACGCTGTCCTGAACTAAAGACCCACCTCTTATTTCTGGCTGAGAATCAAAACGCTTTAAATGCTGAAAGCTGCGTGCAGGACGATGGCATCGCTTAACGCCATAAGTGGAGTGCACCAGCGGAGTTATTAAGAACATTTGTCACCCAGACAAAGTGGCGCGTTGTTCACGCTTTTTAAAATCACCGAGTTACCCCTCGTAGAAATCGAATAAAGGAGGCAAACATGAAAGCCTTAAGTTTAGTCAAACGGCTTTTGTTATGGAGGTAACTTTGCTTCCCTATATGCATTATTTCATTTATTCTCTCAGTGGCATTGACTTTTGTCGCTTAATTTTCATCGGTTTTTTGTAATTATCCAATAATCGGAAATATGTGGAGGGAGCTTACGACTAGACGGCTGAAAAAGTGGGTGAATTTTGACAATTTATGTACCTCAACCACCAATATTTCGATTCGATTGGGGTTTATTCTATTCCAAAATACATCGATCGAGTTAGATTTCAAACTCATGATCAAATTACGGCCCCCATGTTTCCGATTTGTCAAGACATCTGAGCCAGCAAATATGAACGGATTCTTGAAACATAAAACATAATGCTCAGCGTGCCAGAAATCAAATTTCTTTTTTTCTCCTCAACATGATGCGGAATTCAATTCTTCTTGAAAAATTTACGACATTTTTATTTGACGAACAAAAAATGGAATCGTGACGGAGAGAACAACACTATGAGGATCTAGATTCGAAAAATTTAACCATTCTATCAGCCGTCCCAGTTCGATTACCTCACAAGATTGATTGGGTATAAAAAATGACCTCCGACACAAAGTGTAGTTTCTTCGCAGATTCGCGTGCGAATTTCGTGCAGACAATAGGTTTTTTTTACTCCCAGTCGATCGGCGTCCTCCTTAGCGTAGACGGTTTTGATCTGATAATTGAATAATTCGATGAAATTCTCACTTCAACAGTGTATTATTCAGCTGCAACGACGTGCGGAAAGATATTTCGCGTGTTCCGATTCGCCCGAACGAGCTGAACGTGTTATTTTTGTGCAATATATACATATTTTCAGGCAAAGGCAGTTCTCTGTCTCTTCTGGATCTTTGTTCAGAGGATCTACAGCCTGCAGGAGAGCGTTGAGAGTAAGCAGAATGTTGCCGCAGATGGAGAGGTGGATTTTGAACGTCTCGAAAATGAATATGCAGTCGGAAATATTTCGACTGGGATATCATCTGGGTCTGCAGAGCTATTCGAAAATACGACGATAACGGAAATCACAGCAGTTTCTACGGAGAAGCCGGAGATCAAGTCAGACAACATTACCGAATTTAAACCGAGTTGGCATTTGGGGGAGATCGAGGAATCCCGGTCCGCCAATTCCAACCCCTTCAATAAACTGGCTCATTTGAAGTTTGACAATTCTTTATTGGTTCAACCCGAGGCTGGAAACTGGCATACTGCCCCACCGATTAACAACGAGAGTAACGATTTCAACAAAGATAATGTCATCAATAATAATAACGTCAATTTGGCGCCCCACGAGCCGAGCTTTTTCCCGTTGTCAATTGCCAATGATAATTCATATTCTCGAATTCGTAACACTGGGACTTCCTTCGCTCGCGCACCCCCGTCGTTTCAGGTTCAAAATGTAATTCCAAGTGGATTTCAAAATCCTCTCCAGATATCGACGTCTTTGAAGAGGCCAGAATTTCCGGCACATTTGCCGGACAAACCGTTTTTCGAAACGACCTTCATACAAGAAGTACAACAACCGTTCGATCATCCAGGGTCATTTCACGACGAGACAAATTTCGTCACCCCGTTTAACGACGTGGCTAATTTTGAGTATGCGAGACCTCCGAACTTCGAAAATTACGAGGAATCAAACGGCGCCCATGGCCACTCGCAAATACAAGAAATTTCACCAACGAGGAATCAGCCGTTTCCCTATAAATTTCATCACGAGACTTCCCCATTTATGGATGGCAATTTGGAGTATGTCGCGGATGAGCATATGTTCCATAACGTTCTCAGGCAACGGAGGTCAGTGAGCATTCTCTTTTCTCTCTAGAACAGATAATTATTTTGTGTAAATATACTTCTAATTTATGGACTAAGTTACGTAGGCTTGTTAGACTTGTAAGATTCAAGATTTTTGTAATGTCATTACATTTGATTATTTTCAGGGTATCACCGTGGAAGAAAATAATACATCTAATTGGGACGATTCTACCATTCGGCCTTCTTCTAGCAACGCTCACGCCGAATCTTGTTCAAATTCCAAATTCCACGTAATTCAACGGATCTAAATCTAACGCAAAACAGTTTCATCCAGAAATTTCACGTTTAGCTAAAATCACCAAAGCATTTCTCACTAAAAACCATTCGAATTTATCTTCATTTCCAAGCTAAATAAATACCCTCAGTTCACTTCTTATGTATTAATTGCAGGCAGTCTACCATACCTCTATCAAAATTGAAAGATGTGAATTTACCGCCGGAGCACAAAAGCATGAGAATGACCGACGATCCAACTATTTGCGAGGAGAAAAATATTTGCGAAGTCATTTTGGCCGGAAGTAAGCCTAGGTCAAATTTGTTGCAAAATGTTCTATGGAATTTCGTAATGAGGTAAGAGAACCATATAATTATTATAGTATTAAATTCTTTCCAAGCTCTACATATATAATACAATGCGCATGCAAAAAGATAAGAAACTAAAAATTGCGTCTCGTAAATGGGACTGCTTGGTTTCATAAACCCGAAAAAATGTACATGACAACCTAATGAAGTATTAAATAAACCGTTTCATTCCATAAATAAGTCGCTCGACTAGGCGTAATAAATAACTAGACAATTGTACCACTATAATATACGTTATTTTACAGAACGCCAGAAAAAACAGCGAAGGATAACGGGCTGCGTGAATTGTTCCAAGCAGTAAAGAAGAGAGATTGTAATTTGATAACTTGTTAAACTCGTCGTAGACCCAAATGAATGACATAGTTAACAATTATTAGGAGCAACTCGGAGGGGGAAGGGGTTTAAAAAACAGAATAAATTTCAAGTTTCTTTATTTTTTCTTTCTTCACATATCCCCATGTGTACAAAATCTACCGTAAGTGTTCTCATTTTTTTATTCCCCCCCGATTATTATAACTTATGCATGTAAATCTAATGCACATGTACTACGTCGGCTTCGGAGACTACCGGCACTTTTTGCATATAGCAAAAAAATATCCAGGAAATGTTGTTACCCTGACGCCTGTCAGTCACCGTCCGTTGAGGATCAGGAAACCTGAAAACCCTCCATTCTCAGGATAATCAAGTACCAAGATGTACCCACGCTTCCCTTGTGCACACTTTGTATTAATATGATATGTGCAAAGCGAGGTGGAACCCCTCGCAATTTTTATGCTATATCATTTGTTGGTACTGTCAGCCGTCATGAACTGTCTAGCGGTATTTTTGCACTTCTGTGCGGTCCGCAAGCGGTTCGCGCGTTGCACGGAAGACTAGAGCGTCGGCGACGTCTAGTCGAACATCGCATCCCGGTGCTGGCTAGGCTAGGCGTACATACTTTCCAGCAATAAGAGAAATGTTCTCACAGTACGGATAAGAGAGAAGAGATATTTTGCCGGCCCGGTATAGAGACGGTGTAGGTATAGGTATAGGTCGGTTTTATACACAAACTCGCGATCGTAGCAACTCCAGACTTTCTAAAAGCACGTTCACACTGGAAAATTGGCCCTATTAACTCATGACTTTTGAACCACGCGTTACTTGCTCTGCGGTATAATACCCCACAGCCGCAGCCCCAGCCACCAGCTACTTATACTTCGCCGCTTTCCCCTCCGCCAAATCTATTCACTTCACTTAATTCGTTCGCGTCTATTTTTTGTGCCTATACCTACTGCTGATCCGAGATGCGAATTCGGAATCGTGAGTTAGTGAAATAAAATTTCCACCGGTAGGGTATAACGAAATTCTTTCATCGTATACCATATGCGATGCCTGATACGTGACACTTCGATATACACATAGGCAAGTTACGCACGATAAGAGAATAAATTGGCGCATTAGGCATACCTGGAAATAAGAAAAACAATATGGCTGCTTTGGCTGTACGTATTGTTGTTTGTATAGAATTCAATTTTAGAATAGTAGAATATTTGCCTAAGATAGACAAAACGTAAGGTCAAAACAACCATATTGTTTTTGTTGTTTCTGGTATGGCTAATGCGCCTATACTTTTTCTTACCGTGCGGGTTTCCATGTAGAATTTAGCCAAAAAAGTTCAACACAGAATAATCAAATTATTCTCTCTACGGTGTTCTATTTTGCTACCGTTTGCAAAATATTGCAAATTCGTCCTCATACACAGATGAAATAATTGCGTGAATAAGTTTTTAGTTTTGTGTACGAAAACGATCATTCCTGATGAAAACTCACATAATTATACAAGTTTTCATGGAAAATCAGGAAAAACTGAAATTTTTCAATGAGAAACTATGAAATATTTGAATTTTGTTGATTGAAAATTTCTAGCGAGTCATAGAAGTATAGAAATTTCAAACGGGTACGCTGGACGATAATGCGATGGGAAATTGGAAGAGCGATATAGGACGAGTCCCTTCGCGGAAATTTGGTAATTTATGAAAGAATTGAATGAATAAGAGTAATTGAAAAGTCTCGTGAATGTGTATTCAAGTTGTACACAACAGAGTGCCGTACGCCTGCCGGCTGAAAGCGTACGTACCTGTGACTACTTAAATATTCTGGTTCACCTCTGCAACGCGAGATGTCGCTGTGTGACTCACTTGGCCTGAGCCTATCCGATCTACCTCTCTTTCTTCAAGTATCTGTCGTTGGAGATGGTTATTCAGCTTCAGATATAGAAATTGAACAGTTCTTCTAAATAAATCGTCCACCTGCATACTGGATCTTTTGGGGAACAGTCGATTCATGTTGGAAATCAAAACTCTTGCTGCATTATTTCCTGAATTTCAATTTTTATGAAAAAATGTTTTGGATTTTTTACTTCCCTAACTCTTGGATAATGTAATAGATACTCCGAGACGTATTTTTGCATTTTTTTTCCGATTTTCCGAGAAACTGGCACATGAAAACAACATCAGCCAGAGAGAAACCTGATTTTTCGAAAATAATTATGCATGTATTTGAGGGCTGACGATTGCCTGCCAATATTGGTCAACAAATTGAACAAATTGTAGCTTTCGAAGTTCATCCAGTGAATTTAATTCGGATTCAGTGGTGATTGGAATCAATAAGTTATTGCTTCGGGAACCCAGAATTATCGAGAACTTTTTTGGTTTGGATAAAAACCTAAGACTTTGCGAAATTAAGTGCAACTCATAATTCATATTTCGAGAGAGATTATTAACGATGAGTGAATTTTGCGGTATTGTATTCGTGACAAGTTTTCACGTTCATATATTCTTCATTAAATGCATTAGTTATACGTTTGATTGTATAACGCTCCAAAAATCTGGCGCTATTAATTATAATTTTATAACGTTATAAATAGTCCATACTCCACTTGTATTTGGCTCTTCTAGGGTGCTCTAGCAAAGATTAGAAATTCGAACAATAGTGAAGAATCATGCAGCTGGCAATTCATTTCTGAAGAAAAATTGTATTTCAATAAAAATGCCACTCACACCGTTGTGGTAGCAGCAAGTCATACTGTATAATATCGAATTCTGTTTAACGAGGCTTTCAATCCCATCGAAATAAAGTGAAGCGAATTGGGGATTTTTATGTTCTAGAAACTTCATACGGAAACAATTTAGAACTAATTGATTTCTGATCAAAACTAATTCCGCTCTTATCATTCTGAACTAGAATCTTCAATGAACAAATCGACCTGCACTCGGCTCATTTTATTTTACTGGAATTTGAGTACACGTGATGGAGCTATTCTCCCAATTGCTTCGCCATTGAAAACGATACTAAACTAGCAAAATAATTAACGCGATCTTAACACGCGAACGAAATGCGAGGAACTCGCATGGGCTGACATTAGACTATCTTTATGTTGTATGCGTGAATGTATACCTTCATACATACATGCCGGCTTCTAGATTTTAGATATCTGTTTCTTAATATTCAAATTGGAGATTTAGTCACGGTCTGAAACCTTGTCGATATCCGCTGATGTATTTGGGATTCGGTAATTTGCCTTGAAGTTCGATACCGGACGGATTTCAAACGATTCCCTCAAACGTCGAGTCGATATTTCATCGGGTTTGTTACGCCTCTTCGATCAGCGTCCATAGTTTAAATTCCTCGTCATTATGAATTGAGAAATCAAGTATTGATCCATCAAGGCAAAGATGTATCTCGTTGGTTAACAGCGCTAGAATCTTCATATCTGTCCTTGGTGATTAATTGGGACTGTAAAAAAGACGGATTATAAAATCGACTAATAATCAGCCAAATTCGTAAAAATTCACAGTTTCAACCCACTTTGATAAAAAATAAAAGAATAAAAAACTAATTGAGCGGAATCATATCTTACAAAACCTTATAGAGAAACCATTGATTATATATTTATTTTAGAAAAATCCTGACTCTCAAACTGCGTAGCAATCGATGTTTGAAAAATCACACAAAAGCTTCCGAACAATTGCATGGCTCAATCCTACGTGTGACCCATTGTCAGTTCAATGTCCGGATCCCCGATGTATACCGAATGTTTAGATTAGTAATGCACACAAGGTGGTTCGTTGCGGCTACTTTCACCGCCAGACTTTCGGTCCCCGTGGAAGCCGGAGGCTGGGATAACCGGACGTTCCGAGGAAGACGAGAATAATACCTATTAGAAAAATTGAAGGAAAGAATTTTTCCCCCTGATGACTGTAAGAAGTGTGAGAATAAGCCGTTAGCCTCGCAATATTATATACTTTCTCGTCCATCAAAGAGACGCAAACGGAGGAACAAACGAACAAGTGTAATGCCAAATTCTCTCGCAAAATCAGACCCGAATATACAAGAGCAAAATGAGTAAATACACGAGCGCAGACCAACTTGATACGGTCAGAGACAGAGGCAATGGCCCAGTGGAGTCTGACCCAATTATTTACTCGACTACTTTCACTCATCGGAGGTATGACGAGTAAAAACAAACAAAAAAGGAACAGAATTAGGAGGTCCTCTTCTCCTGAGTGACTTGCGATCGAATAGCTTTTCGCTTTTTTTTTTTCTTTCATGAATATTTTATTTTTATTTTATTTTTTATTTTTTTCAACTCCACACTGGGCCTGACACTTTCTCACGTCAGGTGTTTAGCTTATATTAATGACCGAGTCGTGGATCTAAGATTTTTGAGGCATTTCTTCGACTCAATTCCAGCGATGGATTTAACGTTTAAAAAGTTTTCGTGGATCCGGAAATTGCTGTGGTTTAATTTTTATTAATCGATTAGCAATTTACTTATAGCTTGTTGAATATGAAGAGGTAAAAGAAAAGTCAATAAATCGCTGCCTGCAGCAGCAACAGTAATTAACGAGGTTTAATTAGCCGGTAATCGCAGCTAGCATAAACCCAAATAAGTGATAAGTCACGTGTCTTTGGAATGCCTCAGGTAGAAACTTCACTTGTGCTTCTTAACCGTTTCTCTTATTCCACAATAAGTAAACCGTGCTGCCGTTAATGCACCTGGATGAGATTATCAAAACGCCAACGTCACGATCGCAGGCCCACGCCGGATGGTGAATCGTCAATGACACAAAAGACCAACGTGATGATCCAATCCATTGAGTATTTCGTATTGCAATTTGCAATGAATACAATCCGCGAAACGCACTTGCCATTCACTCATTCACGATAATTCGTGACAATTCGATGATTGTAAAGAGAACAAAACCGTGTTTAAATTTTGCTCTTACAATCAGAGACAGAAACCGATAAGTGAATTTCGATTCATTTTCACTTGAAAAATAATCATCAACGTGAATTCCACACATCTATAAATTCCACGGCGTTGATTATTTTACATATTTTTAGCACCTTGTCAGAATTTCAATTAGCAAAATAGCAAACTCTGCGAATAATTCCTCGATTATTATTATTATTATTTTTTTTTACATTTTTTTTTTCACCACATAGTTTATCATGTGTAGGTAATGTTCTCTTCGACTATCGATAACGCCTCTGAAGAAGATGTGGTGGGCTTTACGTTGCGGAGATGCCGCATATATCTACGTGTCAAGGAAAACAGGTGTGTTGCATCGAACAATGCGGGAATAAACGTCCTTCGTTCGTCCATAGCTACGAACAATCGTCGCATTTGCATGATTATTTATATTGTTTTTTTTTTGTTTTTCTTTTTTAGACCACCACCAGCTGGAGCTGGAGTTGGTTACGCGAGGACGACCGCGAGGCGTTAAGAGATACTAAATATGGTGGTGAGTTCGAATTAACCTTTGGCAAATTTCGACGTGTGTTTCGATAAGTTCAAGGTTGTTTACAGAATATTTTCAAGCCTCACCCAATTCTCGGTTCGAATTATATATCATCCTAATTATTTAAATATCGGACACGGTGTATAAAATATTAAGAAACGCACGGTTTTTTAATTCTCAATCATCCATATCAGCGTGTAGTTCGGTATAATTTTTTTCGTCACCTATTAGACGGTAAATGATTATTATAAATCAATGCTTCCTATTTTATTGCCGAATCCTGAACACACACTGGTTATTACTGGGTATTTTTTCATAGTCGATTTATTAAGTCAAGGCTGGTCGTAAATCGAAGGATAATATGTATTATAAGAGCAGATGATGCGGGTACGATGCGCACACCGTGAAGATATATCAACATTTGCTGTATTTAATTACTTCCGGGCGGTTTGATAGTTCGAAAATTTTTCTTATCCCCTACTGTACGATCTACGGTCTGGAATGTAGTTTAAAGCCGGAAACGGGGAAGATAACATGACCCTGAAACCTTGATCTTGAGCCCAAGAAATCCCCGGTTCAATAATAATCAGGGCAACTCGCGAAGAAGCTCAAGAAAGTTTCATTCTTCGGCGTGGCGTAGGAATTTCCGATTCGTTACTGATGAATAATTTCTCGTAATATCTCAAGTGTTCACTGAAATTCCCGACGCTTTTTACACGGAGAATTATACTATTATTCGATTCGCGATTTCACGCTCCATTAGCATGTTTCCTCTCTTTATGTGCGGGACTGATTAATTTCTGAGTATTTCGCGATTTTATCACCCTGCGATCTAACCCCGAGGTCTTCCTCTTCACCTGCTCAGTCCCCTCGGGGTGGATGAGGACGCAATTCACGTGTACGTATTCCTGCAAACTATGGAAGACCTTTCACTCTGTGAGGTCTGTGAACTCGGGCGAGGAACTCCGAGGACATTGCTTCGAGGTTTGCTCGTGAACTTGAGATCTCATACGCAGATATTGACTGGAACCACCAAATAATTATGGCTGGTTAAAAAAAAAGGACCCAAACCGTCAATAGCTTGCGGTTTTTCTATGATCGTTTGAGCGGAACGCTTTCACGGTTTTCAACGATCGGTTCAATAACATTGCCCTCATCTCGTGGTCGCGAAAGCTAATCAGAAAAAATAAATACTTGGTTGAATCGGTGATTTCTGGTTTTTTGATCTATCTGTCACAATTATTTTGAATTCTGTCAACTTCAATTGCCACAGCTTCTTCCTGTGGAAGTAAAAGGTAGTCTTGGCAGAGTTCAGGTCGCATTAGTCATCAAGAATTCTTCAAATTTGGAGAAATTATTCTGCATTCATGCGTAGTTTTATGGAAAACGAATGATATCTAATGAATCTAATTGTTTGATACGTAAGTTTTTTATTTTAAGCGCAATTTTTTGCTGTGTGAGTCTTGAAAGGAAAAGTACGTGACATGGCCATATACATGAAAATAGGTCCTGGTTTGGAATACGTATTATTGGTTTTCGTCTAAAGTACATGAGCGTAACTGAGAGATAACGTCTGAATCGAATGATTCGTATCTGGAATGATAGATCGGTATCTATCGTGGAAGTCCCAAGTTGGAATGAAGGTGCAATTGTCATTCGAGAAAGTAATGATATTATAAGGACAAAAGGTAGCCTCAGGAATCGGTGACACGATTGATTCAGCTTTACAACAATTGTCCCTTCAAGTAGTTCGTTGGCGTTTTTATTTTTTTATTTTCATTATTCGTTCCTTCTTTTTTTTCTTTTCTCTCTCTCTTTCAACTTGCCCGAGGTGTCGTCGCCTTCGAGAAAGTTACAACACGCATACACGTTTACTCAAATACTTGGGTATACGTGTAAGCTCGAGTCTTAAAAGAAGTCCAAAAATTCGCTCGAGGGTGTCAACGATTCGAGTTTCCCCCCCGATTCACGATTACGTGCACTGCGTCACAATACCGTCATGGAAGTTTCGCGACAAAATCGGCATGCATGTATAGCTGTTTGTCCTTATATATTTGTCTTGCTACCTTCAGAACAGAAAAAGTTGTACAGAAAGTAAAAACCTCCATGTTCCATCGAATTTCTTCTCCTTTCCTCAATGCATCTTATCACTTAAGTTTGACAAGCATGTGGATAGCGATTATACGTGGATGGATGTCGTGCAAAGCGACTGAAGGAGCCCCTGGCTGCAGAGCTTGTGGACTTTGCAGCATGGTGCCATCGGTAGACAGAAGGTAAAAGAAGTAGGTCGGTGAGAAGCGACATGAGGAGGTAACCGCGGGCTCCCGTCAGTCGCGTGAAGATATTCTTCGAGTGAGCAGGTGCTACATCAAGAGTCGATATATTTGCCGATACTTGCCAATCATTTGATTGGTTTTTAACTACGTGATACAATCGTCGTTTGTGCTTTGGCTTATCTTTCATCAATTTTTTTTTCTTCCGTTTATATTCCGCACGAGGCAATGGGTCCTTAAATATTGATCGATCGTTCCACCCTCCACTCGAATCTCGATCAATCAAATTCTGCGGATCCATTAAACTACCCTAATAAAAAACCACAATATCTTAGGCAGTGCAAACGTCTGTTATATATACCTACGGAGATATTTCACGTCAGCGATGACGAGGTTTGAGGTAAACATTTCACCACGAGTTATTTTCATTTTGATAATAATTTTTCGCAGGTGATTTTCGGACTTTGCCAATCGACTTTCGGTCTCCCCAATTATGCATCGCGATACTTTACTCTGACTTTAGTTCCTATTTTGCTTTCAGAGTGGAACCATTCTCTCGTCAAATCATTCTATACGCTCAGAAAGTAGCCAGATAAATATGTCCATCATTTTTTTTTTTTGAGCTTGAATATAGTTCGAATCTTTCGACCGGTCGGATGTTAGCTAGCCGGGATATAAATTACGGATTCGTTTGGAATTGGCAAGCGAAAGTATTCACCTGTTTCTTCCTCGCACTTTCGCAACGCAACGTGCTACAACCGCCAATAAGTCTGGCGTTCAAATAATCTGGCTATACGATGCGGGCCTCCCGCGTACAACGAGTATTTAAATTTCGCGCTGACACCAATCAGTGAGAATGATAAACGACCAGATGAATATTCGCCTGAGTAGCAAAAAAAATCCAAGGTTGAAAGTCTTGTTAGTTTTCTTTCATTCATCTTCTCCGTGTTGAATGATCAAAATCTGCGAGAGTGATTACAATCTTTTCGTGCATCGGTGAACGTTTTGGCTCAATTCAACGTAGGTACTTACGTACAATAGTTGTGCAGAACAACGCGTGGAGTAACTAGATCACCTTAATTACCGGGTAATTAATGTCGGATAAAGTATGCACTTTGTAGAGCGGAAAACGTCGGTCACGAGACAGGGCACACGTGACATATTCAAGACACAGAAACGAAACTAACTGCTTTGGCCGAACAACTAAATACCAGATTATTCCAATTCTCGTCAGTTCGCGTCCGAGTGACACAATTATCCATAAATTCATTTCATTGAAAGACAGAAAGAGATGGAAACACAAAAGAACCATATTCACTTTGAAAGTTACGGACAATTTTCGTAACTCCGATCAATAAATGTTTATTATTTCAGGTAAAAAAAGTATTCGCGTCTAAAATTGTCCTCTTTCGAAAGGAGGCTAATGCTCTGTGGTTGGATTCACGTTGATGCTATATAATCTTGCGGAAGAAAAGCAGTGATTTCTAAATTTCACTGTCAGATAATCGTATACTCGATTTGAGCTCATGTTTTAGCTTCTCAGTTCGATGTTCGCGCGGTAGATATCAATGACGAACAACCGGGCCTGAAGAGTTGCGACTACTAGTCACATGTTCGAGAGTAGAAAACTGCATGCAAACGACATACGCCGCGGAAAGTATCAACTTTCGAAAACGTTTTGAAACTCATTACAAATGCATGACGGTTCTTGGTGAGCGATGTATTATGAGCGAACAAAAAGACCTGGAATAGAAACGAAAAACTTCTGAAATTTATAGGAATTGGAACCAGAATAATTTCCCATTCATTGAAATCGTATAGCTAGCAATAGACGGTCAATCATAGTGACAGGCTGAATCATTGATCAGTCAGTCAGATCCGACCTATTGACCTCAAAAGATCTATCCTTTATTTTCTTCCTATTTTTGTGAAATTTCTTTCACACAGTCCTTCAATTTTGCAGATACTTCTCGTCCTTACCGTCGCGACGGCGGTCGTCACTTCGACGAGCTATCCTCCGGCGCCGAGTTACACCCGTACGATTCTCAAGGTCGCGAGAAGTTTGCCTGGCGAGACAGAAGAGGTCAAAGTCCGAACCAGCGAGGGAAGCGTGGCGACGTTAATAGTGAAGAGAAGAGACCGTGTAATTCAGCCAGAGGAAAGTGGCAGTGTAAGCAGCGAGTCAGAATGGCATAAAAATCGATCCGACGATGCTTCGATCGTTCAAAAGTCGCGGGAACAGGATCTGGAAACTCAAAGACGACTGGAGAACGAACATGTGGCCCGAGTCCGAAGCCAGGTCGAGCCGATCGCTCAGTCCAAATCCGAGCCTAAGAACTTCAGTCAAAGTGGAGAGAAGTCGGTGGACTACGGGAACTGGACACCGTTGGGTACCTCGGGCAGAATCCTTGCAGAAAAGGTCGAAGAGCCGTATACTAACTGGAAGCCGGTTGATACGGAGCAGAAAATGTCGACGGATGAGAGAACAACTCACGGGCGATACTCTAAACCGAGCTTCCAGCATCAGGGCATAGTGTTTGCTGATAGAAACGCCGAGAAGAGGGAAAATAGGAATTTTTCCTTCGAGAATTTGAACCCTGGAAGAATCGTCGGTAACCACCAGGAACAACGTGCCGCGTTTCTGCCAAGCCAATCCCGGCCCGTTACGAGAACAAACATCGGTGCGAATTCCTACAAGAACAGGAACGCGAAAAATGTACCACCGGAAGTGATAATAAGGTCGGAAATAAACGTCAAGCCAGTGTCTCACAGGTCTCCTATGACCCTGGATGCTGATGGTACACCGACCATTCATGGACAACGGGTCCCCGATGACCCCATGGACAGAATTCAAACTTGGCGAAACGCTAGGGTGATCAATAACAAGCTGATACCGGAAGGTGCAACCATGGTGACCCTCGAAGGTCCGAAGAGCTTTTATTCCATTGAAAACGGTGCCGAAAGACAAAAATTCGAGCACTTTTTCGACGACGTTAATCGACGGTATGGCAGGCACTACGAACCCAATAAGGAAAGAAACGTTTACTTTGAATGGGACCCGAAGAATTATCAAAATGACGCGCTAGAGGCTGAGGTCTACAACGCTATGAGTGACAACTACAATTCTAACATACAAAAGAGGATGCTGCATCCCGACAGCGTGGCTAATTACCCAAATTCCCAGACCTACACACCGGAAAGTCAGAAAATAGCACCAGTTGCTTTGAAGCCAGGTGTCAGAGCTCCGGTTCTACAATACGCTCATCCTGAACTTGGCGTACAGCCGGCTAAAATTGTTAAGAATGAGATGCGACAACCTGAAGGCAGCTACTCTGAAAGTCAGCAGACTTTCGCTGAAACTCGTCAGAAAAAGAAGTACGTTCTGAACGACAAGAACGTCGTGGATTCTTACTCCTCAAAGTACTACTACCCGAATCATCGTTTCTACGGGTTGAAACCGCAGAACGACCCGCCATTTTGGGTAAAAATATCCGAGAATTTGAAGAGCCAGTTTTCAACCGGGGTGGAAAAGGTCTCTCAATTAACGCGTCCAGTTTTTGACCCCCTTGTCGAAGCTACTCAGAAGATATCCAAGAATTTGGGACTGTCGAGGGACGTGGCTCAGAACAAAGTCGGTACTGTTGCTTCAGGCTCGTCTATTCTTATTCCTGCTCTTGGTCTCGTTGCCTCTGGTGCCGCCTTGGGAATAGGCGCAGTGGCCGTTGGTCGCTACCTTGATGTCGATGTACTGAAGAGATCAAACGAAGAGGAAATCGACCTGGAGCACAAACGTGCCATGGAAGCATCCACAGCGAACGGTCCTCAAGAAGTTGGAAATCCTTCGATCGCTGGAGGCGAAAGAGAAGGACAATCAAGGTCATGGCAGGCATCTTTTTCCGGGGCTAATCGTGGAGCAAATTTCTTGCAACAGGCCAAAAATCTGCCTAATTTCGTCACTGGGGATCGCGAGCCTGCGCGGGGCCGAGAAGACGACGATGGGGTGTTTCTGGTACTCGAGGAATCAAACGATTCGGATAAGATGGAAAACAGAGAGACAAAACCCATCGTTGACGAGCTGGAATACGTGGAAACTAGGAGGCACCGGAGGAGTATCGGTAATCTAGACGTCTTCAGCGAAGAACCAGAAGTCACCGATTCAATGGAAGACAAACGGTTGCAGAGAAAAAATCTGGACAAGATTACTGAGATTGTTGAAATCGACTTACCCACACGGGGGAATATCGACGTAACCGATTTTCTATTGCGAGAGATGAAGAAACCCGAGTCACAGAACGAGGATACGATCCTCGTGGTCGAAGATGGAATACAGGATCTCGGGGCTCTGGAAAAAGAGCCTGA
This sequence comes from Ametastegia equiseti, assembly GCA_963989295.1. Lineage (NCBI taxonomy): Eukaryota > Metazoa > Arthropoda > Insecta > Hymenoptera > Tenthredinidae > Ametastegia > Ametastegia equiseti. The sequence continues at coordinate 12,341,763 of OZ022393.1, forward strand.
AATCGCGATTCGTGATCAAAACGCAATCGAAAGTGTGGCGAAAATAGTCGGCGATATGATCAGACGATCTGACGATAATCAGCAAAAATCTGTACTTCATAAAAGGACGAAACGCAGCTTGGCAACCGACCAGGAGCTCCAGGATACCTTCCAGAATTTAGAGAATGCCGAGGTAGCCGAAGCCGGACACGTCGAAGGCGACTGGACCAACACGCCTTGTGCTAAGAGGATATTCTGCGATGCCATGATCCTCCGGGGACCAGACGCCGTAATGTTCATGGAAAAGAAGATGGCCTCGCTGTTGGCATTGTGAGTACCTACACATCCTGAATTCATATTCTCTTTATAAATTGCGTTGAATCTGTAAATTTGATCCCAGGCCAGTTGATGGTTTAGCAAGCAAGGTCGATACCAACTTCCGGGTGCGGCACATAATAAATAATTTCTGAATTAAAAGAGAGCAGATTTACACGTGGTAATTAAATCTGAAATAAAAAAATAAAAATAAAAACGAATCCGAATATATCTTGTTGAGTTTGACAGATACTATAGCTAAATATGTGCGTCGTCTGAGTGAACTCTCCATGCTATGCGGCGGTTATAACTTTCTTTCAGCTTTCGCTTGGCCGAACTAACGTCCTACTGACTGATTCAACTCTTACCTCCTAGCACAGTTTCACTTCATTGCCCAGTTTGGATAGTTGCCGAGCAAAAAACTGACTTGAGACGGACTTGGAAGTCCTGGTCCAGAAGCGTGTTCTCGAGTCGAGGTTTGATCTCGTACATCGGCGTCTTCGTATATAAGCCAATAAATAAAATAACAGATGTTGAAAAAAAAAAGGAAGAGTTTGCATCAAAGGCGTGACTTGACGCATTAAAAAAACACACATAGCTAATTAGCGCTTCTATCCGGTTTTTATACAACGCAGTTTTGGAACAAAAAATTGTCTAACGATGCTACGACTCGAACCATCGGATTTAAACTAATAGTCATTAATGTCGTATTCAAAAATGAATAATACCCGCTGTCATTTATTCATTCGTATATCTTTTGCAGGATTCAACCAGGAGCAGCAAGCCAAGTCTCGAGTCATTTCGAAGAAGTAATTGACGCCATTCGTAGGCACGACTGTTCCGGTTTCCTTTGCCCACAGGCGAGACCTGGGAATGTTTTTTTTTAGCCTATAATTGTAAGACGCAGCGTGTACTATAATTATGCGAAAAATATTTCAACACCGACAAAAGAAATTTTTATTTATTTTTTTTTTATCTTTTCTTTTCTTTAAAATTGTCGCCACCGAACAACCTGAGAGATGAACTTAACGGAGCAAGATAGAGAACGCAACTTCTCTCGTTCTTAGAAGCGTACTTATCTCACGAGCAAAGAGAAAGTTTCATTTGTAGTTGAGATTGTCAACGAAGCGGATCGGTTCCTTTGCACTTACCTACCATAGAGACTGAGGAAATTTTGACCCCAGTGTTGAGTTGTTTTGGAATTACATTTGCCTACATGCCGTCAGTTCATGCATATCAAGATTTAGAGAGCTGTATATAAGAAATTGGCGAACAGAGACATGGCAATTATCTTTTATGTTGATAATTTTGCTCTCAGTTAATGATTGTTCGAAGTATTCGCCATTAATGGCGATAGGGTTAGAAGATCTTTTTCACTATAATTATTGTGCAAAAAAAAAAAAAAAAAACAAAAAAAAAACGAAGTAATGTTAATGAAATCCAGGTTGAACAAGCCAAATTGTAAATAGCCATCACCGATAAATATATCTATTTAATACACACGCTAATTTAAATGATCACAAATCGTATTTAGTTTAGAATATCATTGGGGGCCATTGGCTGCCTGCCGCTCGTTATAATGTAATTTTATTAAAATCGCGAAATTATACCATACTTAGCTATTATAGCTCTTTCACAAGGACGACGACATGCTTTTCGTAAAAAAAATCGTCACGCCCAAACTTTTGAGACTATAAATTTGTTTTCGGTAGCATAAATTAGTGTAGCTTCATCACCGTCGCGATGCTGTCGAAATTTTTCTCATCAATATACATTATATACGATCGCACACAGTGGTTCTCGAAAGACATCGATCAAACTGTAAGATAGTTTTGAAAATAATCATAGAATAGTCGCTTAACTATTAATATATTTCTATAATTATTATACTGCAGTGTGCGCGAATACATGTACTGAACAATTGATGAATAAAGAATATTTTTTACAAGATATACATATAACTGGTTTTGAAAATAAATTACCATTCCTTTTCGAACCCTGTATGGCTATATACATTAGAGCCTCTTCTGGTTTCTCTCGAAGAAAAGTGTTGCGCGACAGAACCATCAGGCATTATTATTGCGAAAACCGTTCCTTACGTGAGCTGTTTAAAAATGGAGAAATTCATTTCTCCTCTCATTCGTAAGTGGTATAATGACAACGAGTTGCATAATTCATAGCTACATTATTTTTCAAGAAATCAACAATACCAGTTAATTTCAATTTTAATTTTCCGGTTATTAGATTAGTCGCATACTGCGATGTCCGTGAAATTTTTATATTTTTGGTAGTGGCGGACTGGCCGAAAATTATACCGTCGAATGACGAAACAGGAATGCGAAATCTACCGCATGAATTTGAAATTAAAATAGCTTTTTCTATTCTGATGTACAGATGGTCAGGCTCTTACGTTTGTCCACGAGCATATATGTCTACATATGTATATATATATATATACATGGCTACTTAAGCGAGTTTAGTTCGCGAGCGACAGAAACGTCTTTTACAAAGCTGTCTCTAATGTAACATGATAATTTATATAATGACACATGGTTAACTGACCGAAGAAACTGAAATGTCCCAAGACGAGACTGTGAAGTAGATATGTATAGCATGAAGTACATGAGTAGAAGAAAACACCATATAGAGATGTAGGAGGGAAAAGTTTCGCATGTTTTCTCCACTTATTTCAGGCTAAACGAAAGTGCTCCGAGTTGAACACGGTCGACTTAGGGCTAAAGACAATAAACGTAACAATGAAAATCGCAGAGACGATAATACGCATAATTATACGACACTTTGCAACAGAGAAAACAATGCTTCGACGGTTTGGTGAACATCGAAGAAATGGTGGGAATGCACCGGCTTATAAGTTCCAAGTACAAGATGCTTCAATCTCATTTTTCTTCACGGAGTCTTGTAGTGAACTTTTTTTTTACCCCGAAGCCAGAATCAACAATCAGTGTCTTCATAAGGAAGAACCTATCGTTTTATTTCTCTGATTCCTATTTTTCAACGAAGTATGTGTACAGTGATCTGAAAGTCTTGCAGTTTTTTTGGTTTAAGTTCAGTTTTCATGAACTTGACATTCTTCGATATTCTCTCGTTTCACCGTACGGTATAGAGTGAGAATTAACACAGGGTTTTATTCACGACAGATTTTAACCAATTTGGAAAAGGCTGCGATATCAAAAATGATTATTTTCGTTCGTGCCTTCGTCCTCGTTGCCCTAATTTCGACGGTTTTTGCCTGGGCGCAAGAAAACCAATTCCAAAACGATCGCGGGGTACGAGTACAGGTTGGATCGATGCTCGCCGAAATAGCCAAAGAATTGGTCCAACGATCTTCATCGAATAGCCAAGTAAGATGAAACCATATACTGTAAACAGCTTTCGAACTTCGGAATCATTTGTGAAGCGATCACTTTCACAAAATTCGCGCAATCTGTGGAAATTTGTATCAAATTAAAATTTTTCTCAGGTACTGAGCTTGAATTTGTCAAGTTTGCTCTTGCTAATGGTATTGAAAGCTGTCGTATTCGGAGCTGGGTACATGGGGCATCACGGATACAAAGGCCGCGAGTTGGACGAAGGTGTGTGACAATTTTCTCGATGAATAACGTAATCTATCTGAGAAGTATGATTTTTATTTATCTCTATTTCTCTTTCTCCCTCTTGCACAGGCTCCATTCTTTCTGAGAGCGAAGTAGCTCTCGGTCTGGGCTATCTTGTTGGAGAAGGTTGTCTTTACAGAGCAGCCTGTGAAGTCCCCCATAAAGCTGAGGAATATCTGGATGCTGGGGAAATGCTTCTGCAAAGTATAAAGCTTATGCCATGGTAGGTGTTTCGTTATTCGCGGTTGCGGCTAAAAAAAATTAGTCTGGTGTCACTTTTACATAATTCCGAATTATTGATAGGGAAAAGCTCGATGTTCATGTGTATTGACGAAGATTGTTATTTTGCTTTTAGGTCCCGTGAAATGGACCATCAGAAGTATGAAAAAATGATATTGGAATTGAGAAAGGCTATAGAATACGGATTAGCCAGGCAATGCCCGCCTCAATACACTTGCAAAAAAGAAAATATTAATAACTTTCTCAAAGATGCGTCAGAGACCGGAATTTAGATGACATTCTATCATTTCGTGGTCATATTCGCCCATCATTCACCTTTATATCAATCCGTATACTCGAATCCAGTGTACTTTTCCAATAAAGAATTACAGAGTTTTCATTATTCGATACCTCATTATTCATTGTGATTATACATTTCATGCGTACCTACGTGTATATTTATTCTATTACTACAAGTGAATATAAAATATGTCTATCGTCTAACCATTCCTCATAGTGAATCGAATCCTTCGCAGTTATATCGAAGGGGTGTACACATCTAGCATCTTGGAAATAAATGGTACGTGTATATTATTGCCTATTGTTCATTTAAAAAATGTGTATTAGATTTTTAAATTCTAGTATTTAAAATTTTGTGTAATAACCCCAGACCAGATTTGTTTTATCGAAGAAAAAGTAGTTGCCGTAAGTACTGGTCGCATCGTTCATAAACTATTCCTCAAATTCAGTGAGAATTTTTGGCATCGAAGTAGTTTCATGGCCTTCGATGATATTCGGTGAATTTACTCGTTGGGTACGGAAATTTTGAATTTGAAGCTATATGTTTTCGCGAACAATAACGGAGAAAGGTGTTATTATTACGTGCTTATAAAAGCAGAAGCCGAACTTCATACATCTTGATGTAGTCCTCAATTCCGAATCCAAAGAGGTTTCGTTGAACGATGCGACAACCACTTCTTCTTCGCAAGTAACAATCTGGGTGGAGCAAATTTCTTAAAACCCAAAATTATTTCGAAAGATGCGTCTGAGTAACCACTAATCAACTGTATAAAAAGAAAATTTAAATTCAAACAAAACAATTTTAGAAGCTATGAAACGTGGTTGTTCACTTGAACTTTTTAAATGTTCTTTTCTCACAGAAAACACATCTGATTGATGTGGAAATAATACCAGCGGTAGAGAAAAACAAGATTATATGAGTCAACGTAACTGTTGATAAATAATCTGTAAAACTTTTCCGCGATTTTTGCAAATCAAAAATCCCTATACCCTTCTTTTTGTTTGTCTTCATCGTTGATATCATTTTTATATTATTCGGATGTTTATTTGCTGCGAAACTAAATTCGAATCTTGTATTAGATATTTCTCGAGCTTTCTCTATTGGCCTTAGCGACAGTGCTGCCAAGCGTGAAGCGATACTCGTGTTATCGATCGAGTGCAATTCAAGTGCGTACTCGTACATGGTGCTCACCGAATTCCTACCGGCTGACTTTATACAATTTCAATCGTAAGTGTTAAAAGAAAGCTACGGATATAATATGCAGAACTTCTGAGAATCGAATCCCGCTTTACATCAATTTTCTCTAGAAGTGTGTAGCTCTCGTTCGCCTGTGTGAAAACAAAGCAGCATTGCATTCCGTGAGACTAACCTCACAAACAACCGAACATAACCTCAAATCTCACGCGACAGACGCGAGGCTTTTTCACTGAAGAATATTCACTGAAAATCACTCGCGGTTCATCCATCCGGTTAAATCGGAATTCCGAAATTCCTCTTATGACCGATATAATCCCGACGCTGTCAGCATTCGTCGCGTATTCGAAGATGCGGCAAAATACGGACAATGCATTTTCCTCAAAACCGGCAAAGAAGCGTCACAGCTCGGCCGGCTTATCAGCTCCGAAAAAGTCGAGAAAGCGCGCCGCCTCAGTCGGCGAAGTTTTCCCAAACAATAACGCGGCTAACAATACCAAGGGAAAGAAAAGTCCAAAGGCTGCTAAGCCCGTGGCTAAAAGATTGTCTAATGGGACAGCCAAGCCGTTGGCAAAGGCAGCAGTTACACCGAACGCATCCAAGAGACGATCTTCTTCTGGGAAGTTGAAAGCTGGTGGCAAACCAGCGGCTAACAAGTTTGAAACGAACCCCAAACTGAAGAATAAGATTCAAAAATTAGTCGAAAGTAATTTAGAACTCGATGCAGTCGCGAAGAGAAATACCTCCGCAGTAAATACCGCTGCGAAGAAAAAAGCGGGGAGAAAATCACCGCTGACTAAGGCCGAGAAGAATAAGCCTGAATTGAACTCCGAAGATCCTGAAGACCTAGAAGATGATGTTATCGAGGATCCTGAATTGGTCCAGGATGCGGAATCGTCCACTAGTTCCATCGCCGAAGGGAAGAAACTCTTCCAGTGGCTCATTTCGCCACTCGAAGTCGATCCTTTTTATAAGTAAGTATAAAACACGATCGAACCGTGTTCATCCTGCATTCGATTTTGTCTATTACGTTAAGAAATTAGCGTATCACTTGCTAGCTTCGGCTTGAGTTGTAAAAGCGCTAAAGTTAGCAGCACAGAATCTAGATAATGAAAACGTGTGTATGGGGTATCTTCAGATTTTGTCAACATTCAAATCCTGAAGTAACAGACTTATCCTGAGGATTCCTTATTGGGGTAACGTTCAGGATTTCAACTACATATTTAACATTCTTTCTTGTTCGAGCTTTAAGTTAGTCACGTCAACGCAACAAAATATTCAGAAAGAATTAATTATTTCAGGACTTTAGCTGGACAGTTGTTACATGTGCAAAATTCACGTGCCTCATATTGTTCAATTAATTTTGGAAATTATGTATGTACCGTATTGGCGATCTTTGAAATATGCAAAATTATATGGAAAATTTAAATACACTGTCGAATTTGACTGTTTGCTTCGAAGAGGAAGAAAATCAATTTTGATTCTACATTTGTAATTACCTGTAATGTTCTGGTCATACTCTATAGTATTTTATTCGTCCATTTCATATTTTTAGAACAAGCTGGGAGATAGCGCCGTTATACATCAAGAGAAGTACTCCAGGCTACTACAAGCACATCATGTCCACGCAGCTGATCGATTCAATTTTACGAAACTACTACATGCAGTTTACTAAAAATGTTGATATCACCTCGTACACCGATGGCAAAAGAGAAACGCATAATCCTGAAGGACGCGCCTTGCCTAGCGTTGTTTGGGACTATTATATGAACGGCTGTTCTGTCAGGCTTCTCAATCCACAGACTTTTATTCCAAAGTTACACGTATTGAACGGTGAGTGTCGCGATTCAGTATCAATATTGAGAACTGCCCAGAATCAGGAGAATTCATGAAAAATGTAGAGCATAGGATATCTAATTCGAATGAAAAAGTTTTAAAACTGGGAAAAACCCTGTATTTGTGATCTAAAATGTTGAAAGTAATAGTATGCACTACTCTAATTGTATAATATCCTTTCAGCTACACTGCAGGAATACTTTGGATGCTTCGTCGGTGCAAATGCTTACTTAACGCCACCAAATACACAGGGATTTGCGCCCCACTACGATGATATCGAAGCATTCATTCTGCAAATTGAGGGAAAGAAGAGATGGCGTCTTTACAAACCAAGGTGATGAATTTGATGCTCATTATAATAGTAGATTCACGTTGCGACCTGAGACAATGTTCTTTCCGAACAAATTGGCTCAGATTATAATAGAATTTTTTCATTCTCCGATTCTCAGAACTGACGACGAGTGTCTGCCGAGATTTTCATCGGGTAATTTCGAACAATCGGAAATTGGAGAACCAATAATGGACATAATTCTGGAAGCTGGTGACCTGCTGTATTTCCCAAGGGGTACCATTCACCAGGCTGAAACCATCGAAGACACCCACAGCTTACACGTCACATTAAGCGTTTTCCAGAAAAACAGCTGGGGCGACTTTTTCGAAAAGGTGATAAATCCCAATTGATTATAAATTATTCCTTATTCTTCAATAACCGAATAAATCCGTTCTTCTCGTTACAATCTTTCGGTTATTACTGTTGGAAAAACCAGAAATAATATCGAAAAATTATCCAATTTTGCCTCGAAAGAAGACTACGAAATTATTGACCAAAACTGGTTACGTGTTTTTTAAATAAATTTAAAAAAAAAAACACCGGATCAAAAAACAGCCCTAAAGCTTTTGCAAAAAAATTTCAATCCAATGGAGACAATCGAATTTTCTTATCAATACAGATTCTACCGTAACTGAAAACTTTGGGTTTGTGTTCTTTGATTGAGTAATTTTTTCTTATTTGGAAGAACCAGAAAATTGGTTTTTACCAAAATTTCAATAGCGTCTCTTTTCAATTATTCAAAATGTAAAACTGTTTGATTACCTGATTGAAAATTGCAGCTGGTACCTGTGACTTTGGAACGAGCGATAGCAACGGATGTCGAATTCCGTGAAGGTTTGCCATTGGATTATCTGCAACACGTGGGTCTGGCTCACGTGAATAAGGACAGCATTGACAGGACCAAGTTCATCCGACGAACGCAATACCTTTTATCAAAACTGGTTCAATACATAGACGCCGACAAAGCTGCTGACGAGATGGGCAAGAGACACATTCACGATTTCTTGCCTCCGGTGCTGACGGACGAAGAAAAAGAGTGTTCGGTCTACGAAGATGGGGAAAGAATGACGAGAGGTGGAGTCGTCGTCAACCGTGTTGAAATCGAGCCGGATACAAAAATAAGACTAGTCAGAGCTCAATGTGTAAGGTAGGAGTCGTAAGAACGAGTCGAATGAATATTGTAATTAAAAAAATAAATTTATTAAATCAATTCGCGTTACAGATTGGTGCAAGAAGCCGAAGGACTAAGAGTATATTATTCAAATGAGAATTCCAAAGAATACCACGAGCTGGAACCGCAGTTTTTGGAAGTTTCCCCTGATCTAGCACCCGCAATTGAAGAGATTATTCAACAATATCCAAATTACATTAAAGTTGAAGACTTACCTATCGACGAGGAAGACAGCAAGGTAATTGACCAGGTGTTCATATATCTCTGTATTGTTTTTCCCGGATTATTGACACAGTAGCCGAAGTCTACAATGATTTCTGAATTACTAAAGATTCAGTAACTCACTGCTCACTAACAAATCTTGAGTAATTTATTTCTCTTTCAGATTCAAGTGGTTAAGGATCTTTGGGAAAAGGGTATCGTCATTACAGATCAACCACTGGGTACGATAGAGTAGTGATTTGGCAATAAAATATGTGATAAGACGACCGCGTATCATGAAAGAAATGAATGGATGGAAGTGCGTAAAGTACACATTAGCTCTTGAGCTTGAAAAAATATAAACAGATGTCAATCAATAATTATCGCATACGGTGATGGGTACTCCATTGAATAATTGTACATGCGGATTATGCAAGAATATTACATAAATCTAAAATTATACTTTTACAACTTGACTGGAATTTTCGCACATATTTTTTTGTTCTTTCTTCTCTTTATTTTCTTTATTTCTTTTCCATTTTTTTTTTGTTTTTTTTTTGTGTTTTGTATATTATTACAATTAGTTCAATGGATAGCGTCTGAGATCATCTGAAAAAAAATACGACAAATTAACGAAATTAATTCTTTTTTTTTCTTCAAATAATCTTTTATTCGTTTTTATTATTAAAGACTTATGTAATGACAGTTGATTTGTTTCACTGAATTTAAAGGAATGGGAATGTCAAGATTAACTAGGGGTAACGTTTCGACTGATATGCCTATGATAATATTTTTCGTAATGTGCTAAGTAGGTGGAGCCTTAGGCACCCATTTGTGTATAATCACGTGTCATATTGTGTGATATTACAATAATTTACACTATTTGACACCGTCAATTGTTTGGCACTGATATTTTGTATCATATAATAAAGTAATGCCGGTATAATGAATTAATTGATAATTGGACGATTAAATATTATACTTTGATCTAAATTCTGTCGATCATGTATCCGTAATTATATTATATTACAGTCCTGAACGATTGACAATGTAATTTTATGTGATTCAATCATAAAACTTCTTATCTCCTTCACAGTTTACAATAAATATTAAAAAGTGTGTATAATTCATAATACCGAAGAATTCAACTCATCACAGCATTGGGCCAGAATTTGGCTCCGCATTTAGGCGATCTTGCTTTCACTTTTTTTTTTTTTTTTTTTGTTGAGATGTTTAGTTTATAGAATAAATTCAGTTATAAATCGTAGGTTTTTTCTTCATATATATATTCATAGATAAATAGTAAATATCGCCAAAACCGTTTTACTTCGTCGTATCGACTCGTTTTTAATTTTTTAATTTATACTTCAGTTTCAATCGAGTCGTCGTATGAAATATCACGAAATTGATAATAATGTCAGTTGATTTATACCTTATACTATGTTATTATTAACTTTTTATCACTTCTCGCTTGCTCGGTCTCGTCCCGTTGTCTTCCAAGAACGTATTCGATGTAACCCAAATATCCATCGTTGTCCAGATCATCTTCTTCCAACACGTTGTCTATAAGGTCTGTAAATGGTACAGGTACTTATGACAAAAGGACCCTCAACATTATCAATATCTTGCAGATTTCTTCTATTCTCGCATACAAAGTTCAACTATTTCTTAATATACCTCGTTTAATTCCAGGTGCAGACTTAAAAGACAAAAAACAAAACGGAAAGTGTAAAGCTTAACGAACCTATTATCCTAGGCAATTCGTCTTCTATATCCCCTTGTGGTATTCCGTTTTCAGCTTTTTCGTCTCCTTCGTGTTGATGCAAAGTGTGAAGAATTGCATGTAGAATTTCCAAACCGTCGAGTTTTGTATTATTATCAATATCGTGGAAACTGAAATTCAATAGAATTGTTTTATGAACAACAATTGTTAACAATAGTTCTGAAGGTATTGAACAAGGTGACTATTGAACCTGGGAATGTATACAAATCAGGGTAAATCCAGAGAATACTTTCAAATTAACGGAAAGTATCTAAAAACCTGAGGGAAGTAAAAAATCTGCATCACAAATCAGGTAATTTTTAGCACAAACATATCTCAGCTGCCCAGCTTAATTAAAAATTGTAGTCCCGGGGTAAGAAAACGCTGTTTAATTATTCTACTACATTTTTCCCCAGTGCATGTATAAATTAATTGACAAAAATCCTCGTCGTTCAGTTGAAAAAAATTGTAGGTAACTACAGTGAGAAAAATGCATTTTGTGATCTCAGTTGACACTTTTCTACTAAAGTCCTTTTAACAATTTAAATACCGAGAACATGGCTGGGCCTTTGGATCGAAAAAATGATTTCTCGTGTCGTCAGATTGATGCTAAAATAATCTCTGACCGAGAAAGTTTCACTGAAAAAGATGATTTTTCAGTAACTGGGACATGCAGGTAAATTATACCCACTTGAAGTAGTAGAACTCCAATTCCTGGTCAGACATTTTCGAGAGATCTAATTGATCTGCTAAGGCACCCATATCTTCTTTCAAATGGCTGTAAAAGAGGAGAAGCACAGTTCGGTGAGTATAACTGATGCAGAAATCAGATCGTCAATTCAAACCGTCGCGATTGATAATTGACGTCAAATATGTTAATGGTAAAAATCATACACTTTCGTACCTAGCGTCGTGCAACAGTTGAGCATCCTGCGTCAATTTCAAACCGTCTTTTTGTGGAGCGTAATGATGATGCGACACCCCGCTTTTGGGATGATGTGGTCCACGAAATCCCATTACAAAATCAAAGAGAAGTCCAGTCAGTACCAACGACAACATCTAGGATCAAATATATCATAGAATTCAATAATATATTCTTGAATTAGTGTTTGAAAAAAGCATCGGAAACTTGGGATATCCTGGGAGGCAAATGAAATGGCATTTTAACTCTCCGTATAGTCATTGTGGATTAAATTGACCCACCTTCCAATTTTGGGCCGAATATCTGTATGGGGATGGCTTCAGATAGGGTTCCGCCTACCATTTACGCGAACTTCTACTATTGAGCTAATTTTTTTGAATGAAAGTACCATATGAGTATCACCCTGTTTGTTACAAAAAATTAAAAAATAAAAATGTTACGAACACATATTTAATTGAAATCGTGCAATTTTTGCACATTCAAACGTTCGCGAATTTTTTTAAACACATTGATATTTCATTTTGGTCAAATTGACTTTCGGTACATATTCTACAATGTACGTTTTACAATTTTTTGAAAAAAATCGGACGGATACTTTTTATATGGCAGCCAATTGAAAATCAGTCGAGACAATTTGACCTAGTATGACTACCACGTGATTCTACAGAGGTGTGACTACGAAGAGTTAAAAAAGATGCGCCTGTAAACCTAGAAAAAAGATGAAAAAAAAAAAAAAGGACATGATCGACATTCGTAGCTCTGAATCTGGACGGATTCATGTTAATCCATTGAGAGGGTTTTGGCGGTGGATACAATAGAACCTGCTGTGATTTATTCAGTGACGAGCGGGTGATCGGTACAGACATGAACATGCGTTGTGGGGAGAGGGCAGACATCAGCACAGTGCACTGTAGTGCACACTTATGGTGACAGATGCGTAGTGCGGTGCAGGGTAATTATTATACGATTACCCACAAGGCCATTGATTTAGATTGGACTCCGGGGGTCCGGTAGGCGCGCGTAGCCCCAGGACCATGGCACACGGTCCACGGTGTGGAAATATGTTACAAGATCCGAAATAAAAGGGGGAATCCCTGCCCTTGGACCAAGGCCCTATTTCCGGCACCCGGCAAAGCTCAATTCTATATGTTTTTCACTCGCTATCTCAATCCGGATCACCCTATGATTACCAATCTTTGCCAGGGAGTTAGATTTATACATTTGCTGTACATGGATATATTTGTATATACTCAAAGGGAAAAGATAACCTCTTACTAACTCGAGATATCATAAGATTACAACTTTCTCGAATTCGATAAATAAATTTTAACAGGATCGAATACGGGTACGAATACGAATTCCCGATGGATCTTCAGACATGATCGATTAATTTCCAAAGAGTAGTCGCGATTGGAAAAACTGAACATAATCCAAAATCAATTCTTGTTTCGTCAAAAAAGTTTATTTCACGCACAATAAACGAAATCAGGTACTCCGTTAGTCTGATTCGACCGCGTTCAAGGATATGGAATAAACTGACAATTATAACGATGTGATATGAACTTTGGCAAAGAAATCAATTCATGTTGGATTACATTTGATTATTCCAATCCTGCAGATGTGATCAAAGGAATTTACTATTGACTTTATTGACACATTCACGATATGCTACTTGACCTCACATACCATCTTCACGTTGTAATAATCCACTTGAAATTTTTGTTTGCTTTTCCTCTAGCCCGAATGAAGTAGGTATTATACTTATGTATACTACAATATATCATATCGTATATTATGTAGACACACGCGTGTACATGTAGGTGTTAAAAGACGCGTATGTACCTACCTACATACATTTGGGGTAGTTAGGAATCAATTTTATCGGCTTAAGAGGGGGCCATGCATATGTTGGGGGGCCTGAGGGGTTTCAAACGCAAGTGGACTCCAAGTGGACCCCCAGAGGCGCGGACCCCAGCTGGATAGCTCCTCCCTCCGGGTGTCGAAATCTATAAATAATTTATATCATTTGGTCCATTCATCGGACAAGCCCATATGTACCCATATACGAACCTGTGTCGCCTTACGCGACTTACTTCCCTCCTATAGGGGGCTACGCGGTGAACAGGACCTGCTGCCCCTCGCACTCTCTTATATATTATTGTATACTACATACTGATCCACGTGCCGAATTTTCTTCCGGTTGAAAACTTTCCGAACAATATAAAAAAAAAAACCCGTCTATGAACTGTTTTGGACTGACCGGGATAAATTGACTAACCTATACGTATTTGGCTGAAGGATATCTCTTCTATACACTCAAATTAATCGTAGGATGGAATGATTTTTTAATGACCGTAGACCGTATAAAGTAGAAAAAAAAAAAAAAAAACAAGTTGGGACACAGGGTGAAAGGACTGGAAGACAACTGGCAAGCAAGTGCAACGGTGTTTGAAATTCAAAACCGATCGCTGAATGCATTGTCGTTGAATTTTTAATTCAATTCACTTGATCAAGGTCCGTGACTATCTAAGCATCTGATCTCAGGGATGAAGGACTGCTGCACCCTTCGCAGTTTTCCAATGCAGGACTGAGAGCCAAATGAGGAAACAGGTTATGTTGAAAGCCATGCATTCGGGCAGTGAGCTTTGAATCACCCCTTCAGAAACAGGGGATGGCCTTACCTCCGTAATCTTCTGCAGGTTCCAATCGCACCTCGAGATCAAACAGGTAGAAGCGGAGATGTAGCTTTTATCGAATCTATACAGCAAACGAATATAAACAAACTACTTAGATCCTAGAAGAGGATTCACCGTATTTTCTGTGTTTTGCTTGGAGCTTTCGCGAGGATGAGAGATTATCGACTTTTCAACGGAGTTTGCGTACGAAAGCGCGCGCCGCTTCAGCCACCAAAGCGTCCTCATCGTGCGTTTGCCGGAAGCTCGGGAAGAAAACTGCTTGCATTTAATTGAATTTTTTTCTTTTTTTGGCTTCTTTTTCAAGGGGCATTACTCGCTATGAATTTAATCACGAGAAAGTCACTGACGAGTGTTATCGCATTAATTTACATACGGGCTAGTATTGCTGTCTGCACCAAAGTCACAGCGTAGATATACCTCATTCGAAAAGAAAGGGCGCTTCTTCCGAGGATTCACGCGCTTCAATTCGTTCGCAGTATCAATGCTGATTGCTGTTCTTTTCAGTCAACAAACTGAACGACTAACCACTTAGCTACTTGAATAGATTGCATTAATCACTGCACAATGAACGTCAAACATCAAACTTGTTCATCTGCTTACTTGAACCATTTATATTCTTACCTTCAGACAAGTTGTACGCATGATTTTCAAAGATAAAGAAATCATTTTCTTCTAGGTATGGCATTTTTTTCACAGTCCTACGAATTTTCACTCTTTTTAGAAATGATTTTTAATGGTCTTGGGGTGGTCAAATAATTCGAGACTGTAAATTTCACCGTTATACAAATAATTTTATATTCTCTCGTTGAGAATATACAGTGTGTCAATTTATCAAACGGAGACATATTTCTTCATTCAAAGAAATCCCATCATGCAATTTATACACCTTAGTACAGATTGCGTAAGAACAAGAAACAGGGTTTGCCTTCAAAAACTGGTTATACAATGAGCGTTCTACTGTACTTCAAAGTCGCTTTATGGAATGGACACGCGTCGTCATTTATGATCGAAACGTTTCATCTTCATCCCGATTTATGAAAGTGTTATGGAAATCGAACGAACAGGAATTTGTTGAAATTTCCAAATTTCTTTTCCCCGAAGTTTTTCATCCTTTTACAAAATGTATGACTATTTAGTCACACAAAAATTGTAAAACTGTGATAATTGGCCACTCAAAGTATCAAACTCGCTGCGTTTTCATTCTATTCCTACAGTATTTTTGTCGGATAATGCAGTCATTCGAAGATGCAATTGCGTAACCTAATACAGTTACATACAACTCTAGGAATTGCTGTATAGGTTCTTGAAAAGTGTGGATTAGTCAAACATATTATGGGAATAGTGCGTCTTTCTCAAATGACGATAATTTTCCATACGGTGAAACGGCTTCCCGTAACTTCCTAGATTCACTTTACTCAACGATTCATGCACGTTAGTCGGAGAGAACGAATTAATTAATTTTCGAGAAGTCACGTAGCGATTCTCAAGTACTCGTCGAGTAACTTTTTGACAGTCTTCACGTTCACTCTGCGAGTTAATTGGTGTCGTTAAAAATTCTGTGTCTGAAATTAGGGCCGCGAGTTCCGTCACATCTGAAGGTTGTAAAAAAAAAAAAAAAATCTTCTCGTAATCCTAATTTGACGTTATTCGCAGGTGGGTACGGATTTACGCACAAGAGTGAAAGCACTGTAGAAGAAAACCAAAAACAAAGAAGAATAGAAAATAGAATTCAGCATAATACAGACACAATTGATTGTGGGAGGTAAAATTTCGAATGAAAATGGAAAAATGATAAGTTAGTGCAAATTCGAGAGCCCCCCGAGATCCGAAGACCTTTTTGCCTAACTTCGGACGTACATAACTCCTAAGGCGTCCCGGCCCCCCGAGTACATAGGGCTGTTTAATGATTGCGCATGAATTGGGAAATTTTTTCATTGAAAATTCGAGGATTCGAGGATGATCCTCTGGTAGGCGGGTCTCAACTTTTGAGCAGTCACAGCGGATGGGTCCCGCGTTGCCATGGAAACGACCGTAGCCTAAAGCTATGCTTTTATTGATTCCAAGCCGCAAACAATGTACAGGAGAGGATGTTTCTCTGGGTTCTGCGAATCTATCTCGATGGAGGATTATTAATAACGTATCTTGAAACATCGGCTACTTTTTTTTTCTCACTTCCACCCACACCTTCGCCTGCACTTCGCCCTAAAACCCTCCCACCCTCTGCCTATAGTCACGAAATCAGAGGACAAATATTTTATGACAGAAATTGAAAAAAAAAAAAAAAAAAAAAAAAATGAAAACAATTTACTACACAGAAATTGAAAATCGCAGTAGTTGAGACTCGTTTTTTATGCCAACTAAGGCCGAGAGTATTTCAAGATACTTGACTTCACCTCTGGAATAAAATTCGAATAATTTTGAGAAACCGATATTTTCCAATCGATTACAGTTGACAAATAGTTCCAAGATGATAGACAGGGCGTAAGCTTGGAGTTGTAGTTTGAAAACAGCTCTAGGACCGTTTCTTTGTAGGACAGTACGTCGAAACTAGTGGCAGCCATATTGGTTGATTTTCATATTTGTATCATGGTCACGATCATTGCCTGCAGCAGTACGCTGAACAGATCCAATCTTTTGCTCAGAACTAAACAATGCAAGTCAACAAATCGAGTTCGTACGTGATGACACGCGGTGTGGGCGAAATGTGGGGGATGAAAAGGGGAAGAAATATACCCTATCGATGGCTATGAAATTTGAATTTCCATATAGTCGTGGGCGGTCCAGAGTACATCAAAATCTCTACATGTGGTCCTCATGCGCGTCCTGCTATCGTCCTCGCGTCCAGTCCGAACCAACAAGCAGAAAACACGATCAGCACCGTGGCCTCCGCGTCATTGATTGCATTGTCTTCAGTTCGAGTTTGAAATTTTTCTCTCGTTCAAGTAAATTGGCCTTTTCCGGTTAACTGATGCGCCTGAAATTGGCCCCGTCGAGCGTACAGGTTCATATATTTTCCATTAATACGAACAACAAAAAGTTGAATACGATGGAAGACGGTCTCTTCCGTTAGAAAAAAAAAAAAAAGAATAAAGTAATCGAATTCCAATCGAAAACATATTAGTATATATCGAACATTGAATTCGAGACTAAAGTCTGTACAGATCTGTACGCATATAGAAGTGCAGTGGTAAGATTTCATGCAACGGGGACTAGTGGGTGTCGATTTTCTCTGCACGTACGTAGGTATGAATAAAGCATAAAGGGATTTCCGAGTCATAGAAATTTATGTTTTTCGATAGGCAGTCGGGTCTACTACCGTAGATATTCCAGTTTGACGCATGAAAATTGCCCAAAGCGATGCGCCAAGCGTGGCCAGTAACGTTTGTAACGTCATCAGATCGACTTGTATTGAAACTGCCCGTCAAATAATATATTCATAGCTTCCACATGGTTAAACATGCCGCCTCCTATGCCACCCACTATCATCCCCTCGCTCATCCAGTCGTCTCCCCCCCCCCCGCAACCGCATCCCATCCGAGTTATCGGTCCATAACGACTTGAAAATACATACCGCCGCCATGTTGCCAATTACATTTATTAAATACTCGATTGAGTAGCCTGTAGATTTTCAAATTTTTGTTTTTCATTATCAAATGTAGCTGTAATTGTATCAGCAAATTATTCATCAACAGATCGTGATATTTCCTTCATATTATAGAATCACTGCGATCAAACGTACACTGTGAGATATTTCCGGTGTGGACTGCTATAGAATTCAGCTTATCGTTAGTATCAATTTGACATTATCAAAGACTAGTTTGATACTATTTCATGTTAAGTTGACGTGGCAAGAAACTTGTTAACATCATGTAGTGCTCAATTTCCGAATAATTGCCGCACAATTGCTCTACAATAGTCCGCGTCGGGGAAATCTAACACAACTATTTTTGATAAATTTATATAGATCTATGATTCTGGGTTGTTATTTTACACTTTGGAAATATTTTACAATTCGACGAACCGCTGCAGATCGTTTGGACAGAATAACGCGACCCGCAAGCACACTTTGTAACTGATTAGGAAATTGTTCTGATCAAAGAATAATTAGTATTTCAGTGATGTAGTTCTAGTATATATATATCTATGTAGTGAATCACAATTTGTCATCTACGTATGTATACGTATGTTATAGCTCATTGTTAATTGAACTCCGTCAGCGTTTGACTGACTATTTAAACTCGGTTAATCTTAACTGTACGAACTTTTTCAACTTCTTCACGGTTACCCTATCACGAGCTCGAGTTGCTAATTTTATTAATCAATTTCTTCTGTGCGATGGAATTTTCTGCAAGGAATCAGTGCCGTTTAGCCGAATATGTATCGATTATTAGATCACATACTAGCCTTATTCCATCACTCAAAATTGACCATATTTTTTAGGGGCGATATTGATCTGTTGTGTTACAATTAAAGAAGTGGTTCTGACGTCATCGTCTGTCTAGCCCTGGATGTAAGCTGGTTCATATTTTCCCACTTTACATATTTGAGTTCGAGAGTATAAAGGATCAGTCCATAGGACATTTGTTATTATTCGGAAAGAACGACTCTATCTCGCTAGCTCTACATCTCTTTCGGCTCAATTACATTTCTAACTCAATTTATATTCAATCGTGACCTGTGTCGTTGTGTCCCATACGCGATAGAGATGTAGTAGCCAGTCGAAAGGAAAATTCAAAAAATGAGGATCCGAGTCTACTCATGCAATTTACGAATCGATCATCGATGTAACCACACCCCGATGTACGAAAGGCTATCTTGAAGGACTTTGCAGGACTATTCCCTCGCGAGTGTCCATCCATGTGCGGAAGTTATCCGTAAATTTGCGATGCCCTCGGAGCGACCAAAATTCACTTAGCGAAAAAATCCTTAAAAGCTTGTCCACTCGGTGAAGCTTCCCCGAGCGCTTTTTTAAAAATACATCTAAGAGAGTGGGTAGAAAGTGGTTAAAAATTCCCGTTTAATCGCTTGGCCGGCAACGACTAAGTGCAAAATTATTTTTAAAATATTTTCTTAATCCTGTTATAACCTGGAAGCTGACCCCTGCAGCTTACGCGCCAAAAAATATTTGAAATTCCCCCCTGCGGTTTTTACAAATACCGCAGCCTTTCAACCCTTACTAATATTCACCACGGGCTCAAAGAAAGAAAAAAAAGTCGAAAAAAAGCAATGCTTGACCGGACGCATTTTTTAAACTATTTAATTCGTAGCATCAATTTCATTTAGTACATATTTTCGGGTATGAATAATTTCAAAACAACTTTTTCCTGGCTATCTTTAATTGTCGAATAAAAAACTATAGGTATCCAGATTTTATCCGACGAGGAGAAATATTGTATACGCGTTCTGATCCCGGCTGGCGTACCTAAAGCTCTGGTTTATCAAAATACTGCAGTGAATAATTAATTCGATATCACTATATCTTCTAGATGAGATCGCGTCTACCGACATCATCCCCTTGGTGTCCCTGAACTACTCTACATAGATATACCTACCTACCTTATACCTATACCTACCTCCGTTGGCATAGATGTAGGTATAGATGTGCAGATATTGTAGGTATAGATGTACCCGTACATATTTATATATACTAGAAGTATATAGCGCGGAGAGGACCGGCGAGCAGCGAACAAGACTTGCGACGGAGTTTCCAATTTGCCGCGGGGTGCCGTCGGGCGACGTTTAACAACTTTTTAATGGAAGCCCGGAGACCGTCGTCAGCCCCGGCAACCGACGTCGAAACGCAAAATCCAACGGGTGTCTCGTTCGGTTATTATTTTATCATTTTTGTAACTTGAAAAAAAAAAAAACCAAGAATGATTGAAAATTCCTCTTCATTATTGACTCTAAAAAACGCAGGAGCTGCTCACGAAATCAACCAGTCGACGACTGCGGTGCTTGAAGTTTTTTATTTCAATTCTATTGTCTAATTTTTTGGAATTCTTGTTGTTCTATCTAAATTAAAGAAAATAGGGTAGTATGATTGTTGGTTTGTGAATGACATTGATCTCAAATGACTAGAGAAAATGATGATGGGAATTCGACGTGAGATGGTAGCGATTGATTGAGGTCAGATAGCCGACTGTAGAAGGAGATGTTTCTTTTATTTTATTTGGCAAAGAATTTCCCGTAGCGACTTATACTTAGCTATAACGTTCCCGTGCTTATATACTTTTTTTTTGTTTTTTTTTATTTTTATTTTTTCTATTCGTTTTAGTTTCGCTCGCTCCGGCGGCGTTTCATCCCTTTTTCACCGAGTTTCACGAAGAGCGAGAGGCTGCGAGAAGGGGCCGGTGGCGCCCACGGCGGAAGCGTCACGTACTACTCTGAAACAAAAACGTAGCGACGCCAAATCCGATTACCCACGAGAGCGCCGGGACGCGGATGGTGTACCTACTGCGCGAACCGAAGAGGGATTCAACGGACGACGAGTCGGTCGACGAGAGATGGAGGAAGAGCGAGCAGCTCCAGCATCAGGAAAAGGCAAGGAAAATTTTCCATCGTGGGATGAGAAAAAGGAGGGCGAAACCAACGAAAGCGGGACGAAAGCAGAATCAAGAGAAGGAGGATGCCGTGCGCGATGGATGGATGGTGGAGCTTCGAAGGCGGTATAGGGTACGAGGGTGTCTTTGGGGTTGGTTGCTATATATACGAGTATGCTGGAGGCGGAGGTGGATGTGAAGGTGGAGGATGTGGAGGTAGATGTGGAGGTGGAGGTTCGAGGCGGAGGTGAACGAGGTGGTAGAGAGAGAGATGACGAGGATGAGAATGACGAGGAGGGGTAAGAGAAGGCAGAGGTGTAACAAAAATCGATCACTTCGTTCGACGTGCAGGATGCGTGAAGCCAACGACACACGTACATATATGTATAACTACACTGTTGCCTCCCTATACCTCATCGTCAGCAATATACCTACATACCATCTTTGTCCTCCGTTTCCAACCTTATAATAATAACAGCCACCGTCATCAAACAGCTTCCCTGCGTCGGACCGTCATTTTCACTTATACATAGCCCCCGGTTCCTACTACGATCTAAGATTACATGGCGACGGGATCGAGACGCTTTTAATTGCCCCCAAGTTAGCGACCCTCATAATACACTAACCAACACCTTCCCCACCCTCAAATACGCAAATTTTTCCTTTCCAATGTAAATTGCTCCGAAAATCAGCGAGTATGAAAAAGATAAATGTTCCTTCGCCAACGTTTTGATATAAAAGACCGATCGAGTCGGAACTACAAACTGAACATGAGTAGGAATCCTGAATACGTAGTTATGGAACAGCGAGGGTAATCAATGAATGGAGAAAAAAAAGAAAAAACAAAAAAAAACAATCTGATTGAAAAGTTTTAGTTTGAAGAGAAAGTCCTACCTACGCGATGAATACGGAAGTTAAAATATCGATTAATCAATTAGGTTTGACAAAAGGTGCCAAACTATCACTTAGCTGAGCCATTTTACTATTCTGAACATTCGAGTGGCAAAAAGTGGGCGGTCTTGACTGGGTGGTATTGGATTGTGACCGAAATTGGCCTATTCGTACGGGGTACAATATTTTGACACAGCACGATTAGAGACGCGTGCTCGTTTGAATTGTCCGCACGTGGCTTAGCGTTGGTCGCGCCTTGACGCCGACGAACAACCGACTCGAATCTATCATTATAACTAGTCACGGTTTCACGCCCGCAGCTTAAACTCCATTACAAGGTCCAAATTATATCTGAACTCACGCCTTTTTTCTCCCAATTTTTTTTTTTTTTCTCTTTTTCTCGTTCTCCGCTCGATCTGTTCGATACAAAAACAAAAAATATACAAAAAAAAATGATAAGGATACATGAATGTTGATACAGAAATAATCTTGCTGGCTCAGCTTCCACGCGCAGGGTTATCCTTGATCTCCTATACCCGTCGTTGAACACGGGCACTTTTTAAACTGACAATTTATTCACTACCGAAGGGCGACCCTAAACGCACATCAAAGCTGCCCGATGTATATTTGCATAGATATAGACATATACACAAGTTTCGGGTGGAATCGAAACGACAGGGAGGTTCGAACGCGCGAGGATGTGGCGAGGGATGCGATGGGGTAGTTGGGAGGAAACGGGAGTATAACGGGAGTAGTACAACAGGAGAATGAGAGGACAGACGAAGAACCGGACCCGATGCAGGGGACCGGCAGATCGGTGAGGCGTGGTCGAAATCTGTCACACTTGCCACGAGAACAACCTACTACATCTATACTGTATATACATACGTACCTTATACTGCACCGGGCCCATTCGAAGGGATCGCGTCGATCTCACCGCACAATATAGTCCGGAAATTATAGAGGTTGGACGAAATCGTGGGCGCGCATATGGAAGCCTGCGACAATCTTCTAGTTTCATCGTTGCCGCGGTTATTACAGACTGTATAGCTATAGTAGTTACTCCGAAAGAATTCAATTGGAATTAATGAGGAGCCCCGAAGACATATGCAGGGATATGAAATGCTCTCTTACACTTGAAATGGGCTTTCTTCAGTTTTAAAACCGATATAAGCTCTGATGTGCTGAAAATTGTGGAAGGAGATGATCAACTACCATGGGCAAGACTAATCAATTGATTTACATTGTGGATCTGACCTCCGCGGGGACTGCTAAGTGCGCGTATAAGGCACATGCTGCATATGGCCGATTGAGAACGCCGATATCTTCGATCTAATCTGGCTCATATCTAAATTCGTCTGCGTGTGCGCGCTTGTGTTGCTCTATACGAGAAACCCTTCCCGGGTATAGATACTGAGATCAAACGCGCACCCTGCATAGGGATATACAAATAGCGGTTTGGCGTTACGATATGGAAATCTCTACGTCAACTTCGAGGGCCTGTCCCTACATATCCGTACGATACTCGTGGAGCATTTCACTCCGACATTTCATAGCATTAAAAACTACCGTTTTTTAATTTGCTGAACCGACCTATGTCGAATTGATCTCGATGAAGTTATTTGCACATAAAATTGAAACTGAGGTTGCAGACATCAAACCTAAGTGTGTCTTGAAATTTTACAAGACGACCGCAGCTTAACGGAACTCAATCGATGAAACGTTCCTCTTTGTTATGATTACATGCGATTTGAGAATGATCTCAATCAACAAAAAGGGGCAGAAATATTTATCTTTCATTCGAAGGGATGGAAGGTCGTTTGTCATAATTCACTTTGGCTAAATCTGAAATTTCACATATTTTTTATGGATATGAGAGAAACGGTTCTGATGACGGATAATGAGCCGAGGGTCATTGACTATTGTTTCGACGATTTGTTAATCTTGCTGATAAATTAGAGCCGCACAGTTTCTCTGACAGTGACGACAGTGGTCATAAAGGTTGTGAGGCGAAAGAGTCGTCATGGGAAAGTTTATCGAACACAATGCAATCAGACAAATATAGTAGGACAATGAGAAACCTCAATAGGGCAATTTTGGTTTTGAATTGGCCCGGTTTTATTATTGTCGACGAGACGTGTAATTTTATGTACCGTAAATTATACCTTCAACTCTGAGCACGCGCGATGGGCGTTCTATTTTGTCCTAAGAATCAAAGGCGAAAGTTCCTTTTTCGATTGTAAGGACCGTACCTACTACTCCTCACTTTGTCAATAGTAACTTTCAACATTTCCATACCACGATTGACCATACCCATTATACTCCACTTCAGTGCAGAAAAAAAAAAATCATTGTTATAAAAAGACCTGGAATGTTGGTATAAAAATTCAAATACTTTGAGATAAGTACGTACCGGATTGCACTTACGTTGGACGACAAAACCTAATCAAAATTTAAATCCTTCGTCTAGCGCTTGTCAATTTTGAAATGAGCCTGCAATACTGAATTGTGGACCTATCGGCAATAGAGTCGAAATTTTTGCAGTAATTTTCCTCGTCCAGATCCGTTCCTCAGTCTTGGACCCACAATCTTCTGTAGTTGGTACAGACCACGGGCAGGTATATCCCGCGAGTAAAGGAATACGATGGAATGAAGGAGTGAACACAGACCCTGAGGCGATCGTAGGTGGGTAGGTAGGTAGGTAGGTAGGTAGGTAGGTAGGTAGGTAGGTAGGTATATAGATCCCCGGGTATACGTTACAATCAAATCCAGATAAGTAAAAAAGCAAAAGAAAGAGAAAAAGAAACGGAGAGAAAGCAAATACTGAAAAAAGCTATCCCCGCGAAATGAAAATAAAAAAAATAAAAGCAAAAGACAGAGAAAAAAGCAAGAAGAAGAAGAAGCAAAGGAAAAAAAAACCAAAAAACATAAAACGAAACACTAGCTATTTTCCGGAGGAATTTTCATTGGGCGGCCGCCATATTGGATGCTGGGGGCTGCTCCAGGGGTTGGTGTATATCGATTGGCTGTCACCCGGGCAACGCTTCGAGTCGTGGACCAATCCTGACTTTGGATGCTGTACCACGGAGGGTGTATCCAGCACACATCTGCAACCCTAAGTCGGCAGGATAACGACATTTCGCGGGCAGAATCCCACAAGAACTCGAATCGAACGGTTACCCGCTCCTACGCGCTTCGCGCCATTCTGTCCAATTATTTCGATATTTGAATTTTCAAGGACGGGCCCGGCTAATTGGATAACCGCAATAATAAGATTTGAATTTCGCATCAAGGCCGTGCTCTCGATTCGACGATCTCTGTCTCTCGACCAGCCCACCAAACTGCCCTTGCGGAATCGCGATTCGCTGTTATCTTCGCTACCTATCTACCTACACGCACTTTACTCGCACTGGGTCACTTCTATGTTAGAACTTTGACTTGATTATGCTCAATTCGACAACCACTTCGAAACATACGCCCGCGTGCGCCGCGGCCAAGAACCGATCAACACCTCAGGAGTGAAGAGTGAAGACGCACGCCAAGAAGTACAAAAAATAACCAACCATCCAGGACATTGCGGGTGTCGTTTCGTGTCCCAGTTTCAATCGTCGAGGGCCTGAGATACACTCAAACTTCACGTGCTCGATTTTTGGCTTTGTTTTTGTGATCCAATC
Organism: Ametastegia equiseti; assembly: GCA_963989295.1. Classification (NCBI taxonomy): domain Eukaryota; kingdom Metazoa; phylum Arthropoda; class Insecta; order Hymenoptera; family Tenthredinidae; genus Ametastegia; species Ametastegia equiseti. The sequence goes on from OZ022393.1 coordinate 12,367,408, forward strand.
ATTTGTGCAGCCACAAACGAGGCTGACTTTTACATTAGGACATACCTTTTCTTCGGACCAGGACGTCGTGCAGTTAGTCCAAGTGTCAAACTTGCCAAGTGTCGATAGAACCAAGTGTCAAACTTACGAAGAAACTCATACCTGATGAAATTCGGGAACTGTGATCCGAGCAAGCAAGCAGACTAATAGAAGTTCTTTGGAAGATTCTTGGATTTTCTTAGAGATTAAGATCCGATCCACTCTGCAGGACATTGAACCCTGAAACCAGTGACACGTATGACGAAGTATACTGAATTTTGACAACAAGCTGTTCACATAGAACTGCAGAAACTAGCCGCCGGATTCAAAAGACATCCGAATTTCTCTTCAAAAGTGATCTTTGGGTTCCTTTGAAATTGTTAGATACTTCTTCGTGGCGTGCAACAGACACGAACGCCATCCGGGGGTTGTTGACAAGGAAAGTCTGACTCTTCCTCAAGTGTTGACCAATTATCCGTCTTCTTATTTCTGGAAAAGAGTTAAAATATGACTTCATAAGTGAGCACCCAGGCTCAATTCCTTCGTAGCAGACCTAAAGGTCACCCCGGCATCACCCTGGCTAACGATTTGTCAGGAAGTGCCGGCCCCGGTGGCGGAGTGGGCTCAGTAGGCTCCTCCGTAGGTAGTTCTTTGTCGACGACGGCGCTGAGCTTGGATCATCAGCAGTTTAACATATTCCCAGCAATCTTCAGCAGACAGTTAAATTTCTCGGCAGCTAATTGCGGGCAAAACAAACTCATGGACGAGCTAAGGCCGAACCTCGGACTCCTGGGAGTTGGTCTGGTTGAGAACGACTCCTTTCACCTAAACCATAACCAGGAAAAGCGGAAGTGCAGCAGTACCAGTTCCAATGAGCAGGACTTTGGTTTGTACGGAGTTCATCAGGGGCTGGAAGCCAGTCCACCAACACCAGCAGCGACACCGGGTCGAAATAGTGTCGGCGCCACTACTACCGTTGGTAAGTTGTCGCAGTAGCTTCAGTATCAAATTTGATTTTGGGTAAAATATGAACCACCGAAAAGCAAAAAACAGACGTACAATTGTCAGTCCCAACTGCATCGGCTTCGGCAAGTCAACATGCATCCTACGTGAACAGGAGACACTGACAGTCTCAAAAAGTGGCCAACGTATTCTTTGAATGAGGATGAATTTTCCGCTTGTTGAACCTCGGCTACATATGTTAGGGGTCTGTCAAGTCCTCGTGTTTCAACAATGGTGCGGACGTGTTGACATATGGTGGTACCTGTTCTATGGGCTATTATTGTGCGCTTACGGGTAGGCCTTAGGGAGCTTAACGCCAGGGGTGACGAGAGTCGCCTGATGCGTTGCCGACGACACCGAGCTCTAGGGGTGGGTTACAAACTGAAAGGGTGATGCCCACTCATTATCTCCATTGGGCGAGAGGTCGTGAAAACCTGACAATCGTCTTGAATGATGTCTGTCAGCAAATCACCGAACGGTCAGAAAACTGATGAGCAAAATGATATGTTGATCGCCATTTTTGAAGATACGACATTGCCGATGATAAACCTGTGCTTTTTTGTTTGTATACTTACCGTTCCATTAGTATTTTTGATCCTCGTACTGAGAAATGTATAAATTGGCGAGTATGTGATTGATTGAAACAAATCGCATCTTTCACTGATCCATCAGTCCGAAAAAAGTCCATCAATGTTTGCTACCCACGCTGGGATATAGGTACCAGCAAATTTAATAACATTGCGCCGCCAAGCGTATGGTGAGCCTTGGACAGTGAATTGCCGAAATGTCTCAAACTGGTAAGAAAATCCACCCGACTTTCTGGTAATATTGTCAAGTTTGCTGGAACATTTCAATTCCACTAGCAAGGACCGGACTCTGTCCTAGAAAAAGTCCCTTCGTGTAGTTCGGTGCAGTTGAATGTTTGGATCCTGTCTGGAGGTGCAAGGATGTGAGAATTGCCTATACAAGAAGATGGGAGGCAGAGGGTGGTACCTGTAGACCAGTCGTGCTTAGGTTGCTCATGTATTATTCGTGGTCCCGTCGGAGTCGAATTTGCATACTTTCGCAGTCCATGGCGAGTGAAAACGGGCCGAAATCAGATTTACCAATTGGTGACGGAGGCTGCGGCTTCTCGACAGACCATAAGAATACTCGTCAACGGACTAAATTAGGATCCAATTCAAACCAAAAGATGGAACATCTTTTATTCGTATCATCGAAATTTGAACTAGTAAAATTTTTTGACATCGGTCATTGCCAAAACATCCAAACGTTCTAGGTATGTATATTCATAGCTTCTGTAATGCTGAACATTTCGACAAAGAACTAATAGGCCATTAGCAACATTTTGTAGATATTTATCTGCTAATTGTAATCCGTGACAGATGTGAATTGGAAAAGCATCTCAGCAGCTGAATTTGAGGCTTAACTAATCGTGAGTTCATCAAATGTCCATCATTTCCTTACTACTGCGAGTACAAAGTAATGATGCCGTTTGAACATGGCGTGTTATTTTCACAAACCAATGTCTGATTGATGGAACCAAAAACCGAAAAGCTGCAAAAGTGAGTGACAAGGCGACCAACCGTCGCTTGTATACCTACTTGAGCACACAACTCGTTAAAATTGTCGCCAATTTACCGCGGAGACATCGACGCTGCAGGGGTGTCGGTAGATTGGCCGATCAGCAGATGGCCACTCCAGATAGAACGGACGACCTGGAGCGCGAAGGAGAGTTGCTTTGAAGCGATTCGAAACTTTAGAGTGTCCCGCCGGGAGTGGTACGAAGGGCTTTCAAGACTTTCAATATTGTCCACTCGAAAAATGTTGAAACGTTGATCAACTTGACAGGAAATCTGTTTTTCTTTTCGTTAATTTATGCAAGCTCAAATTTGGGAGAATCGTTTCGTGTTCGTGAAACACAATCATGAACCTTCCCGAAGCTGTTGTCACTCGACTGCAGAATTTCCGTGCTCGAGAGTATATATTGTTTACACGGAATCGGTGCATTGAACTTGACCGAGTTTCCTTAAACAGTGGGTAACTGGGGAACTGGGCAAGGTAGCTATGTAAAGTGGACAGTATTCATCCTTGAACATTGAATTACCATGTAATATCATTAGGTCATTAGCGCGATAACCAAGTTAGTATAGTGCGAGGGACTTCGCTATGCTGCGCTTACCCCATCCGTTCGTAAAGCTCGCGAGATATTCTATTGCGGGTACTCGACGATTGTGCTTAGATATCCAAATTTTGGACCGTCAATGCTTATATCGTTATGAGAAAAAGATCCGTTCACGATCCGATCGCGCTCGAGGTCTGACCATTCCTTCGCTCTTACTACTTATACGCTTATAAATTGCGTTTTGTATTGTACCTGCACATAAGAACCTACGGTAAAGAATATATGTCCCAAACAATTAACGTTAGGCTTCGTTATACTCAACAGCTCCAAAACTGCTCTCGACATTCCATTTTTTCCGAGCTACAAAACTCTGCAAAGTTTTACAAGCTTATACTAATCTTATTTCTCTGCTGCACACGTGGTAAAGAGATTTTCAGAGCCGATACGAACTTTGGTCTGCTACTTTTTCTCGGTGTCGTACAATCAGATACTTCAAGTTTTATTTCGGATCAGGGTTACAATTAGTACAACTATTTGTCTCAATTTCTACAATTGTGTGATTTCGAGTTCGAAAAGCAAACGTCGATGGTCAACTCTGTAATTATGCAGTAAGTTGCGAATTCCAACTGGCTATGAGTGGAAACCGTTTGGTTTCAGGAGCAGAAGGGGCCTTCAAGAAATTGAAACCAGAACCTTGTGCATCCAGTCCTCACATCGGACACACACCGACAACCGCTAGCTGCCCGACGCCTGCTCGACGGCGTCACAGAACGACCTTTACCCAGGTATTTACATTCCGAATACAGAATATGCATGAACATGAGAACACTAATCTTTGTTTTGCCTTTTGACAACGTGGACTGTTACCAGTTTTCACAAATATTTTAACGATTATCATACCTCAGAACTTCAGTTCTAGAGTCTGTAAGACTTTAACGTTCAGCCGAGTTTTTCGATGAATTGATGGTTCTGGAAAAAAACGTTGAGGAATGACGCGTGGTTATCTATATAGAAGAAAAAAAAATGGGTCTTGCGTCTAGAACGATCAATTTACAGAATAAGAACTTTCTCAATTAGAGTATTCATGAGATTAGGATTTTGGTAAATTGATAAGAAATCGCGTTTTTGGAGGAGATCGATTCGATCCGGGTCTGATTGTTTATTCGAAGGAACAACTAGCGGAACTGGAATCGGCCTTCGCGAAATCCCATTACCCGGACATCTACTGCAGAGAGGAACTGGCGCGAAGCACCAAACTTAACGAGGCTAGAATTCAGGTGAGTTTCCCTTTCTGGTATGGTAATTAATTCAAGATGGATGCTGTCGTAGCAAACGATCGTCGAACCTCGTGCCGTAACAGACGGGGCTGACTGCACCACGGAACGTCGGCAATCAAATTAAATAGTTGCGTACGCAAGGCGACGAAGATCGTTCGCTAAGTGCGTGAAATTCTGCAATTTCGTGTCTCGCATATGTCTCCAAACATCTATTCCTACCCTACTAGTTACCGTCATTCTAAACATCGAGAATTTGAATACGTTTCCAAATTTTATATCATTAATACTTTGCCAGAGCTAATAAGAAACGAGAACTTGGAAATTTCTGACAAACCACACGACCGTTTGGAATTAACAAGCTTTGGAGATCAATGCTTCATTTCACCAGAAATTATAAGTATTTCATCTTTCCTTTGACAAACTCTTCCAAACTTCAATAAAAAATTGATGGTTTCGGTAAGAAGATTAGAATATAAATAAACGTCGATTTCTTAAAACTTTTGATTAGTCATTGACTCCTGAATTTTCTGCTGATCTAAAGCATTGATACCAAAAGTCCAAAACCTCCAAAAGTTGTTTGGTCTCGGGAAAACCCCAAATCGCGAATCTCTTAAAACGTTTGGCATTCCCCGTATAGTGTTTATACTTTTTTCGAATTTTTTTTTTTCATTTTATACACTGTTTGCTGAACAAACAAAGACTAAACGAAGGACCATAGATGGAGTGCCGAATCGTGTCAACGCGAACGTGCTAAGCGGATCAGTCCTAACGAACTTGGACGTTGATGCTGGACCATCCTCGGGTGTTTCGTTGTCATGGCGTCCAACGTGCCGAAACATATTACATTTAATTTTGACTAAATACCGAATGTGGGTATATAAGTCCACACTACTCCTCAGACATACCTGCTATATGGCATTCAGTTGCAAAATCAGTTGCAGAATCTCATTAGATGTTACGGTATTGTTCACTACTAGATCACGCGATACTCTTTGTCTTCTTCTTCATCTTCTGATTATGGCAATAATATTCGCGTTTTTGAAGTGTATTTTGCCGATCTTTGATTACGGATGCCGTTCGGTACCTTCGGGTTTTTCGGTAGAAAGAATGCTTCTTACACACTGCTCGGGCATTTGAGAGAATTTCTGCAGAGAACTGTCACCCCTCGTTAAGGGTATGGAGAAAAACTCACGTGGATAGGGAACGCGTGCACGTCTTTTTGCTCGTGACTCATGCGTAATTGAATCAAAGACGCTTTGGGGTTGGAAAATTTGATTACGGAGCAACTGTCGGTCCAAGATACCCCCTCGGATATATCCTAGTTGTTCGTAACGGCAAACTGCTAACAACGAACATGGCGAGCTACGTGAACGGGGAGAAACAGAAAAAAAAAAAAAAAAAAAATGCACAAAATGATCGACGAGGAAAAAGTTATTCTTTGTTATACACCAGAGAAATAAAATTCCGGGAAAACGTGAAATGTTGATTAAAATTTTGAGGGCGGATTATGAAGATGACAAAAAAATTGACATCCAAGTGAACGTTTGCCTTTTTTTTTTTCTTTTGACCAAAGTCCGATAAAACGTATAAATACCTAAGGGAAGATCATAGCTTATTTCACATGCCTAGGCATGGATGAAAGTTGTTGATTTTTTTGAACCTTCCATCAGCCGGTTGGATTAAAATTCTACCTTGTGTAGGAGAGTCGGGTTTAGATTCCCCTTTGCAATGCGCGCGACCTACCGTCGAGCTCGACGCTCTGCAGAGTGGTAGGTATTAACCAGGCGGCAATCTCGCCTGCGTTTCAGTCGTTTGATATATAATTCAGGGCGTTGTTTGCGTTAAAAGCCCAGCAACCGCCATGGCTTAACCCTGTTAAACTCCGATGCCAAGTAAAACGCGGTTTGCTTTTAGTCTCTCGGCATAACATATAAACTATGCACAAAGCTTCCTCAGCCCGCGTATATATATATACCTATCATGTATATATTTCAACCTACCTTTCGTCGCCAAAGAACAACTGGGGCGACTCATCTCCCCTTTGAAAATCGACGCATTTTTGTACCACTTTATTATTTATACATCAAAAATACCTCGCGGGGGCTGTCTATATGACACAATTTTCAACATCTCGCTGTAACTCGACATTTTTCTTATGATGACTACGCAGAGTAAAGTCCTTCGCGTGCCAGAAGAAACAGATATACATATAGAAATGTCAAGGCGATATGGTAAAGTCGCTTTGAACCTAACCCAGCTAACATTAGAAATATGAATCTGACTGGAATTCTATTCATTTTTTTCAAACAGTAAAATACTTGACCACTTTCTGCCGTAGCAAAGCAATAATTTCCTGAGTTTCATTCCAGTACTTGGTTGTATAGTTTGGAAGAAACTACGAAGCGTGTTTTCGAGGTAATTGTTGTCACCTCAAAAACGCGATTCGTACTTTCTCGATTACTACCCAACCGATCCGAATGAACCCTCGACGGATGAATTCAGATTTTTGGCAGAAAGTGGCTCAGTATGTCATTCCATCAGAAGAACTGATTGGATTCCAGTAAAACTCGTATTTTTTTATGTTAGCTAGGTTAGGTTGGAAGTGATCTCCACTACGTCACCTCAAAAGCTATATACGTCTTTTTTATCCTTGGAGAAAAAAAAAAAAATACATTTTGGCATAGTTTTTACGATGTATAATACATAATATAATACATAATACATAATGATCTACGGACGAGCACAAGATGAGGATAAGACCTAGACGTGTGCGCGTGTGTGAACGGGCAAAGTTGAGACAAGTCGTGAAGATAGGGATGCGGAATACGGTGTACGACGAAGATGCGGGGACGACATGGCACCGGGGGCTGCCATTATATCTAAGCCGCCATTTTAAATTAGATTTTCTTCGCCCTAGCTAGATCCGAACCGTCTCAGGCTTACCAGCTTCTCCTATTCCTGACGACAAGGCAAGGCGAGAAATATAGGCCTCTACAGATATTACAGGACCCTCGCGCGACTTTCTACGATGAACAAATTCTTCCCCATTTTTTTTTTCCTCTTCGTTGAATCCTCACGCAAGACGTGAGTTAATCCTGGAATTTTATAGAGGGCTTCAAACTTATCATGTCGGTGTATCGTTTTGTTTGCGAATTATAATAAATAAAATGTGTGCAAATTCTGTAACTCCGTAAAATCACCATTCAATTTGTGTACGCAATCGACTAAAAGTCAGGGTTAAGATCGACTGCTCCAAAATCATTTAAAGTATAACTAAATATATAAGTGAATTAATTCCGCACAAATTTGTGTACAATGTTGTCAGAATGTGCTGTTTTTGTGATAAATTGCCAGTATCGGAAAAACATTATTCTCTTACCGAATCATATTCAGCAAACACCGAAAACTGAAAATTTTAAGGGCATTTTTCGAAAAATGTGGTAATCTCTGAAGGGGATAAAATTGGAAGTTAAGATCGCCGTTATCGTCAAATTCTGAAGAAAACATTGGGACGAATATGGACGTGAGTGAATTGTAGAGAAATCTTGTGGTTTTTTTTTCTCTTGTTATAATGGGATTCGTGATCAGGAAATTAATGGCCACGTCAAACAATGGTCTGTAGTCGCTGAGGAAAGATGGTAAGATAAAAATGTGGAAAGGAGTGAATAGTAATCGACTGAATCACCGTTCGATAAATCCTATTATCCGAGTCCTTAACGCTGCACATTAAGAAGCTATGTCATGTAATGAAAGCTCGACAGTGTTTAATGGAAAAGAAAAGAAGCACCGGATTAATCCTGCAGTTAAACAACGAGCTTTCATTCGATCTTTCTTATAGTTTGAATCGACTCTCCTTGTAACATCATATTGATTGAAGAAAAAAAAAATATGAGAAAAATCTCTCCGATAATCGCTACAGTATTAATGAATAATCGACGCAAGCTCGATATTACTTCCGGCTCTACTGCAGCGCTGTTATTTTCCCATTATTATCCCATCATCTATCAAGGGTCAATTTCACGTTGGTCAATTTACACAAATTCGCGCACGCGCTGGCGCACATTTTCTCCGAGAACCTAACCAGGTTCGACGGGATACTATACATTGCAGTTAAAATAGGGAAAATATCTATGTTTTGATTAAGGGCTAGCTTTTTATTGGTACACGCTTGCTCACCTCGAAAACGCGATTCGCATTTTCTCCCAAACCACAAACCCGATCGGAATAAAACTTTGGGAAGTAATAATTCATTCTGGCAAAAAGTGATCAACTATTTCACTTTTGCTAAATTCTTCAAAATCTCGATACAAAATTCATAGGTTAGGTGACAAAAATGAAGCGACAGATGTTACACGATTCATGGCAAACGTATTTGAAATGAATTAGGTCTTCGATTGAAAAATCTGCCAGTATACCAATTGTTCGATTTAGGTTTAACTAGGTAAATGAAATTCAGGATTTTTTTTTTTGCAATATAAAAATTTCGATAAAATTTCTTCTGCAATGTATAGATATAAACAATATGTGTTATATAGGTATACATGGGTGTGCTAACAATCGGTTTAACAATATACACCTATGTATATATATCATGAGAAGACAAGGAGGGCTTTTTGTAACCAACCCCCAAGTCCCCGCGTCATCAAAGTGACAGACATTTGCGGATGTACGACCCTCGGAAAGTTTCGCGAAGCAAGTAAGAGAGAGAATTCAAGGGAGAGAAAGAGACGGTCGGATTGAGGGGGTAGTGGAGCCAGAGGAGAGAGAGCATGGTTATTGAATTAGGAACTCTTAGCTTTCTAGTCTTGGGAGCGCCTTAAGGGACGCGCGGGGGAAGAAGGCATGTTCTCAAAAAGCACCTACGAGCGAAAATAAAAGAGAACCGGGATGCTTGCGAGACGAACGCGAAAGGAGGTGGAGGTAAAGTTTAAGACGTTCGAGTTGTAGAGGGTCGAGATGTAATACCCCTATACATATATACAATATATATACATATGTATGCGTATGTAGTATATGCCCATGGCATCTACATCCGTCCACACACCGTTTCTCTCTGGCTTACGCATTTTTATCTCATTTTACAATTTTTGGCTTTACTTTCAGTCATTTTTTCAGAAAAGTTCTCTCAGATGGGAGGGTAGCTGACGAAAAAATTGCGTAAATCCACTTTTTGTCGGAATGATTTTGTTTTCAGTTTTTCGAAAAAATTCGTTGAGACTATGATAGAATCCAATCTCGCGATTATTTGCATTGCAGGGCAGCTATATTTACTTTCCTAGATAATTAGAGTTGAACGGAGTGATTTCATTCGAAACTACACAAATCTACTCAGTATCAAATGATTGCTTCTTGTTTCACCTACCAATAACAAAAAAAAAAAAAAAAAAATAACAATATAGATATGTCAGATTTTTAATTTATTCTTTGCGCTGACAATTCGAATGACAAATTTCCAAATGGCATAACGATGAATTCCAAAGTAGTTGAAGAAAAAAAGTAAAAACGAAATATATACGCTGATCAAAGCAGATGAACTAGTTGTGTTGTGAGTAGGGCAACAATTGAATTTTTGAAAAATTCTGACAAACAGAAAAAACAATTTGGTGAACCTTAAGATTTCAAGACCCATTTTTTAGTGGGTGGGATATTTAACCGCTGAATATTGATGTTTTCAAAACAATCTAATTACCAGTATGCTTTTGAATAAAAGAGCTTAAAAAGTTCGAGAAATATACATTCTCAAAGCATGGGAAATAGCTGCAGAGAATCGGAAACACACGATCAGTCCTATATGGTGCCCGGATCCGGAGAATTAATTTGCAAAATTAAGTCAGAACTAAATCCAAAAGGCGATCATCATCCGGTTAGCATAATATATACATCTCAAATCTTCTCGCATTCATTCGACATTCCATTCAACTATAGAAAACCGTTAAGCAAGCAATCCGCACTGTTCGGATCCAGTGACTTTGGTCTAAAGAATTTCTCCGGTCCCGAGCGATTCGTGAAACTACCAAATCTTGTGATCGTGCTGATGTGCCGATACATCAGCTCCGGAGTCCCGTCTATCTCTACGTATAAGACAAAAAAAAAAAGAAAAAAAAAAGAAATAGCACAAGCATGAAACGACGTTTTATAATTGTACCTAGGAATGGGAATACTACTTAGGTATATATGGGCATATATAGATGTACTACATACGCCACATATAGATTGGCGAGGGTAGAGAGATACGAGTACGGGGAGATTGCATTTTTCGTGGGGGATCGGATCGGGAGAGCGATAGCTATAAGGATGCGCGCGGGGGAGGTCGCCATGTTTCCCTATCTTGTAGCTGGTGGAAATGTCGATAAAACGCGCTAGCCAATGAGAATGCTTGCCGTGACGTCATGCCCGTGTAAAGGGCGAATCACGGCGCACAAGTGACGTCACGGACGCGAGCGTGCGGGCCACCCCCGCAAAAGCCGCAGGCCTTTCTCTTTCGAGGGGGATGGCGGTGGTGGTGACGGCGAATGAACCGACGCCTGGCGTCGCTCCGTCGGCTTCCCCAAGCCGAGTCGTTCACGCGGGGGTGGCAGAGGCGGAGGCAGTGGCAGAGGCGAAGTAGAGGTGGATGTGGATGTGGATGTGGATGGAAGATCCTTTGGGATGGGCTAACCCCGAATATGGGCTTGTTAATTAGGCGATACAATGGAAATTGCCAAATGCAAAATGGCGAAAGCCGAGATCATTGTTCCGCGTATGTATATCGCCAAGAAAAAACGCTGCAGTTCCCTGTTGTTCGCCCCCAGCTCTTCCGGCACCTACGCAATTGTAAATTGCACTTGTGAAATATCAAAAAATGAACAACAAAATCCAGAAAAAAAAACGGATGCAATTCCTTTCTATAACGAATTTATTGATTCAATTGAATTTCGTCAACCCTGATGGACGCAGAGACGCTATCAATAAATCCCCTTAAACGCGATCTCACCAGAATTGTCGACTACCCTTTCAGACCGTCTAGACGCATCGTCCAAGTCTTCATACAATGTACACGCGTCTGGACATTCCGTAGAGACTTTAGACTCGAGACGAGACATTTGAAAACGGGTAAAACCAGTTTTAAATCGCATGTAGCAAGTGAAAAACCAGTACGATCCCTAACGCGCGGATCGTGTAATCACAGAGTATGGTAATGCCATCCCGGAGGTGTGCAAACATCGGTTTGATTGGTCGCAATTAAAATTTACATCTTTATTTTCAGAATGAATGATCGTTCGGATTAGGGGTATTCTTCGTCAACTCTGCACCATTTATGTTTCCAATCCACTCCAACGAAGAATATTATTTTTTTCTTCCTTTTTTTCTTTGTAAATTCTGCATATGTTTTCCAAGATTTGGTAGAATTGATATCTTAGACGAATCGAATATTCATGCCTTTGTTTTTCAACTGTAAACGCCCTATACACCGCCAAGAAAATAAGGGCTAGAATTGGATTGCAAATTTCAAAGAAAAAAAAATTAGTAATAGATTTTTTCATATCCAAACTTTTTTTGGTCCGATTCCTATAGCCTCCACGATTTGGCGAACTGAGACAAGTGCAATTCCAGAATAAATTACTTGAAAATCTGGAAAAATTTATACAAGATTTCCGCAAGTAGGAACCTACACCGATTACTGAATTATAAAAAAAAAAAAAAAGCGAGGAAGTCAATTATGCCAACCGTGTATCTAATTTGTCTTTGGCTAAAATCTGTACTTGACATTTGAGTGCGCTCGTTTTTTTTGTTTTTTTTTTTTAATTTCAATCTTGTATGTGCATATAGGAACGTAGAGATTGCTCGAATAACGTTTGTCTCGACGCTTTAAACTTTGACCCGAACATCAACCGGGGTCAATTGGAATTATGATAACGATCAAAGGATATAATTCGACGTGTGACTTGAATCGCAATTATGGTTGCTGGGTGTCTGATTTTATCCACATTTCTCAGTCGATTGATTCAATTAAACATAGTTCGTTGCCCGTTATATTCTAGGTGTGGTTCCAAAATAGAAGAGCGAAATATCGCAAGCAGGAAAAACAGCTACAGAAAGCCCTAGCGCCAATTCCTGCCTGCCAAGGAGCCATGATGCGCAATATTTATCCTGGGGCTGGCAGAGGTTATCAACCCTATCCACATCCGCACAACGGTATTAATGGCATCAATCGTTATCCACAGGTAAGCCCTATTATACTGCCAATTAAACATTATGCGCATAAATTACGACAAGAATTCATTTCGCCCGGACTAATCATGCAGCTATCAACATCGTGTGAGGAACACTGACATGTTTTCTTCAGATAATTCGATCGTGCTAGTGAAAAGTCGTAGAAATTATCCTGATATTTTCAATGTTCAAGAATTCAAATTTATTTGAAGCATTTTTTTTTATTAGAGAATTTTTTGACGAGCACGTGCGACGTGTTTTACCGAATCGATTTTGAAACGGGAAATATTTTTGTTTTGTTTTCACGTATCGTTTTGTGGAGGGATAAATATTTTTACGATTCGCGAAATGATTTGGGGGAAATTTTGTTGATGGACAAATAGACACCGCGAGGTTGCTTCCATTTTGTATACGTTCAAAATGATGCGATGGCCAGTCCTCTCCTATATATGTGTCGCTATTCCGGGTCGATGAGACTAAATTGGATTTGAAGTGATTAGTTGGGCCGGACGAATTAGCAAATGCCTACCGATTTAATTGAGCCAATAATTCTCTCGTATCAAATGAATCCGTGCCCGGTTCCGTGCACCGAGATATTATATTACCTTATACAGGTACCACCTAGGTACCTGTACGTGCATCAGGAAAAACCTCGGAAAGCTTCAAAAGGGCACTGCATATACGCCCTCTTCAGGTACAAAATTCGTACCATTCAGGGCTAGCTGATATGAGAATAATGGTAATCCGAAGTTAAGGGCTGTACTTCAATTATCAAGATTAGAACATAACTCAAAACTGAAATCTAGTACTGTTTTCGAACTTATACTTACATATCAGCTGGTATATAATGAAAGTGTCACGCTGCCAAAATTCGAAAATACACTGCGTGCAGGATTTCTTACGCAATAGCCCGGGTATCAAGCTCAAATTTTAACTACCCTCAAATGAGACTTGCAAAAATGATGGCCTAAATTTGCAAACTATTGTGTTGGAATTCCAATTTTTATTCATGCTAAATGAACTATACATCGTGAACGGTGAAATCCAATTGAGGCGCCAAGTAATTTCTGGCTTATCATTGTGAAAAGGGTGAAGTGGACAATTTTTAAATAAAAGCTCAGCGATTTCTGAGATATCCTGCGTGCAAGAAATCAAAAGAACAAAGTTTGGCACAATTTTCAACATCGAAATATGGATCGGGCTACGAGGGATTAGAGAAAGCACTCGAGAAAGTACATAATGAAGAGACTTTCAGTTACTATAAATTAGGTTTAGTCGTAATCTGGAAGTCTCTAGATACACAGTAGGCAGGCGATGTAAAGTCGAGCGATATAACTATCCTAATTTAATATCGCCTTATTATTCGATAGCGGTTAATTGTCTCATGGTAAAACTTTAAACAAAAACTTGGTCGTTGGATCTAAAGCTTGGGGTAAAAAATGGTTGTGCAACTCTGCAGTTCACGATCTGGAGGTCTGCAATATTGTGTACATGCATATATACATACCTAAAAGATTGTTGAAGAATAAGAGCTCTTAAAATCTACCAGCGTGTAATAAACACGTCAACCTGTCCCATATATACTAGTCTTAGGATTCGCGATGGCTTCGCATAAACTGCAACTGTACAGACTAGCAACGAGGTCGTAAAACGCTCTTTTATGGTCTCAGAAGGGAATAGTCGCTCAAAACTGCAGCAAACCGCTTTTGAAAATCCGAATGTTTAATAATTTTTTGCCAATTTCAGATGGGCACCACGTCGTATCCGAGCATGACGCAGCCCTTCTCCATGTCACATTCAGCCAGCAACATGTCTGCAGTAACTGGAATGCGGCAGGATGCCATGGGTGAGTAAAAAATGATTGTACATTAGATATAAGGAACATCATGAGCATGTCTCTTGACCAAAATTTCGAGAAAACATTCGCCTTTGACTTGGAACTCAAATTCACGAATAGGAGAACAAAATTTTCCACAAAGGTGCTCATTAATTGATGATTTCGCTGAAATGACGCTGATTGCATTACACCCTAGCTGTTTCTGACAATTTGATAATGGGTGATGATATCTGATACGGGTTTGAAAATCTGTCGCGATTTTTTCGCGATTATTTCTGGCCCTCTATATTGCACTCTGAAATGAGATTTCTGAGAAAAGTTCTTTGCGTCTCTGGTGGAACGGAGGGCTGACGAGCGTGGTAGATCGTAAAATGAAGTATGCCGCTTTCGTGCTCGTCGTGTTCTCTTTCAACTTCCAACACCGAGGCTTATCTCTCTTTCGCAGTCCACCTACATGGTCAGTCGATAAGTCGCAAGGCGGAAATGAGCTCGAGAAAGATTTATTACCTATAGTATTTTCTTGCTGATTTTATAGCCGTCGATGTCATTTATACCTACCTATAAAACATTCTTCATTCACAAAAGAATAATGAGTATTAAATCAGAAATTCGTAGCTCCGGAAGTCATTCCTTACCCTTCAATTTCTACCCTTATTATCGTTTTGTGGATTTTTGGAACCGGCAGGTTCATGTTTGTAATGACATGTTTAAGATAAAGGGACCACTTACCCTTGAACAGGGGTAAAAATTCTGTGGAACTTGCAGTCAACCTCTTATGAGAATGTAGACTTCCTGTTTAGTGACGTTCAAACAAGAAACCGCGAGGCAGCATATGCGGTTAAAAAACGGCAAAAATACCCCGAGAGATTTGCAGAGCCAATATACGAAACGAGGCTATACCCTATTCTGAAGTTTTTACGACATCGTCGGAATTTAATTGCTCCCTTGCTCGGAGCTATTGCGTTGAGTGGCTTTTACGGACACAAAACACCGCATTTTTTCTTGTTGCTCTTTTTAGTTACCTATAAGCTAAGCTCGTTGTGGTTTGAGCTAAACCTTGACCTCGGATCCCTTGAAGATTAAAAAATTGAGCCTTGCGTGCCGCCACGCGAACCACATGGTATCGTATCCCGCATATTTATAACGACATTCCTCATTCATTAGTTCCTATGAATGGTTTCTATTGCGATTTGAAAAACTCGTGAGAAAATCTCAATACTGCGGGTAGCTGGATGAGCAAACAAACAAGCAGATAGATTCTAGAAAATTAGCATTCTTGATTCAGAGGTTCAGTTGGAAATGATTCGCACGACGAGCGGGAAGTTAATTCCTTTTGGGGTTTGATACACGCCATTATGAATTTTTCGAGATGGACTTTATTTTCGTGCTTACCTCACAGTCGACCATATTGGATCTGAACTGATTTTAGTGATCAATAGGTCGAAAAACTCTATGGATACTAAAATTGAAGAGTTGTGGGCGCGAGAAAAATAAATAAATGCCTCTCCCTATTCATAATTCATCGATTCGTAGCAAAAATTGATGCGGATTTAATTACGAAGAAGTCCCATCGATTGAAACCCAGATCGTCAAAATCGGGTTATCCATTTCCAAGATATTATGGATTAAAATTTCACGCACAACTCAAGAACTATCAAAATGATCGAATCCAAAATCCAATCGTTTATAACTTTGGAAGACCCGCAACGATTCGAATATAAATCATCAAAATCCATCAATTGATTCTCGAAATATCGCCGGACAAAGAATTCATCGCACTTTTATTCAAAAATGATCGGAAGTAGTTGGTTCTCCGGACCTCACGATACGAAGATACGGTGAAAACGAAACATTGCTTTTCTGGGATGATTATAATAACTTTCTTTCTTCAAAGCGGGAAGTGAAAAACGTGATAGGGCGTACAGTGTTGACGGAGGGATTCGGGAACGTTCGATTTTGTAAAAGGCATTAAAAACAGAAGATACAGGATCGTGGCGGAGAGGAATTTTGCTGGGAAACTTGAAGTTGACCCACTATTATCGAATGATTTTATAAAAAACGGGACCGGAAATGGCGCGCGAGCCCGTGAACGTCGTCGAGACGGCCGTGTTCGCTCGAAGACGTTCCATTTCCGCTCGAGGCACCGTCTTACATCATTTCCGCCGCGGGATGGAATATCGCTTTTAAATCAAATCAAGACTATTCGCGAATTGCCTACCAGTTCTACCTTCCTTCATCTTACAAAGTTAGAAACTTCTTATAACGATTTAACGCTTTAATGCGATCGGCGATTGTTTTATCGAACCTTATGCACTCAGTTCTTACTCATTTTTCATCTTTTTACGCTTCTCTCATTTAATTTCACCCCAACCCCCCCAGAAAGAAGTTGAGAAAAAGATGTCAGTACCATTCCTAGAGAAATTCACTCAATATAGCTAGTCGATTCTAAATCAGATTGACTAATAAACTTATACGGTAAGTGTAGCAATTACTGACCCTGTCCCAATTATTGACCTTTTTCGATGATTTCTCATTATCTGTGAGGTCTGAAATGATTTTAAAAAATTAATTCGTATTCTTCCCGTCTCTAGCAACTGATTTGTGTAACAGAAACATTTAGAATCCTTATGATCGGCTTGAAATTGAAGAAATTATAAGGGTCAATGATTGGGTCTTAAAGGGCCAGTAATTGGTACACTTACCTTACCTTCCCATTTGGAGTACCGACACCAAGGTGTGAATAAATGCCTGATTAAAAATTTTCAAATAATTATGCAGACTTTTACAAACGTGTCCTGAACTCGATGGACGTGTTTCCTGAAATGTTCGTTTTGTTTCAGGTATGTCAGCGGAAGACGAGTGGTACAACAAAAGTATTTCAGCGCTAAGAATGAATACAGCTCATCATCCAAATCTCGCCGCACCAATGCTCCAATATCAAACATAATTCTAGACGTTTAAGGAACATTTCAGACTTTCGATTATTAGTCGTCATTTTTATTTGATAAATTAAACGAAAAAAATAAAAATAAATAAAACCCCTGCGTAAAGTCGTCTGAAGATCAGAATCGTATCGACGAATTGGAACGTCGAAAAATTGTGAACTTTATTCAACACACAATCTGCTCTACGACGACATCTGGCTTACCAGCAGCTATCAACATCATCGTAAATCTATTGTGAACATCTTCACCAGCTAGTTTAGCTTTTTTTCATTAATGCTATATACCCACGGTCTATGTAAACGCGATGTGCAATATATTCGATCGGATGCGCCACTTGTTGAGGACTCGGTGAATCGCAAAGATCTGGTAAAGTCAAGTGGGGGTTGATTTTGAATGGAATTTTTATTTGCTAGTCGAAATCTAGTCGGTATATATAAATTGCTGATGAAATATACATATGGTCGGTTGTTTTATTTTTATTTTTTTTTATTTTTTGTTCCGGTTGGTTAACCAATGGAAATTGAAAATATTTTTCATCATCAAACGGTCATTGTTTGTATTATACGTATACATAATTATATACAACGTAAGAGTATAGACGTAGACGAACGTGTCTACATGTCCAAGAAAGTATACAAAATATTAAGATACGTAATGTTTCACGTACATATATATATAAATAACGATAAAAATTAAGTTTTAACGAAGACTCGTCATACTTTGCGTTCCGTACAGACAAAACCAGACCCAACCATATAACTTCATGCCTGAAAACTTCACGACTCTGCACAGGTATGAAATAAAACTGCGAAACCTCACAATGAAAGATTGCAATCTCTTCAGTGGGCCTCGCAGCTGTTCCCAGGTAGACAAAACCTTCGGACCGAGAACTTTTACCGAAAATATAAAAGGGCGATAGATTTCTTTTGAAATCTTCCGCCAGATTGTCGTAGGAGTGGTAATATTTGAATTATCAAAAATGAAATTGACTATGAATTTCGAGGGTTCGGACTGTACGGGGTGCTTAAGATAAATTATATAATTAAATTTGAGGAAATCGAGGGTGAACGAGTGGCAGAAGACGAGTGATAGAATGAATGATACGTTGTTTTATAATCATTATATATATTTAATGTATACTTACGTTCCGAAGATATCGAGAGATTCTTACGAGATTTAGGTTTGTTTCTTAACAACGATTCGCAATCACTTTCGTTTAAACTGTACATAAAGTATAGAATATAATAGTGTAATCACAGATTAATAGTGTAATACGATTTTTCAATGTCCTTTTAAAATGTAAGCATACCTAAACTACCTACCTATTATAATTAGGCGAGTGAATACTGTTCATTTCTGTGCTTTCGTTATATATACCTTACATATATATGGCGAGACAAATTTGGCATATTGAATTTAGGTTCGAAATTCGGAAATTCTTCGAGTCTGTCCACTTAAGAAATCTGTCTATATCGGTGTCATTTTTCGATATCTGTCTAATCAATATAAATCGACTTTAGAATCGCGCGAAAATACGTCACGATTTTAAAAGATCGACAATTAATTATCAACTCGGATGACCCGATTTCACGGTCATGGATGATCGTTTGACAATTTCTCAAACACGTTTACATATTCATATATACGTAAATTCGCGCGTATTCTACCTCGCGAAATTCCACGCGAAATGTTCCTAAAAAAAAAAATTTGTAACATATCAGAAGAAAAGGTTAAATGAAAACAAACAAAAAAAAAGAATAATTAAAAATAAATAAATAAATGAATAAATAAAAATAACGTGAAGAAAAAAAATAAAAAAAATTGGGTGGATATACGCGTTTAAGACGAGCATAATTAACTTTAAGCAAGAGTTACGTAATGTACGTATGTGTTGTACATAGCCTAAATAAAAATTACGTTTAAAAGTAAGACAATTATTGAATAGATATTAATTTACTATTATACGTTACGTCATTGATTTTGTCGTTGCAGGTAGTGAAAGTGGACAAAAATTATACTTCCAAGTTATGAGAATCAATTTTTTCGACTTGTATTATTGTCAAGAGACTCTGCTGAAAGGTATCACATTTTTTTCTATCCATAGAATATACAGCGTTTATACTTACCGTTAATCTTATCAATTTCCAGTTGACGAATCGATATTCAAACCAACTGAACAAATTCTCTGAATTTACTCACGTTCATCAAATATTTCCAATCGTCAATTTATCGCTGTGAATCAAGTATAGTCTGTATTTACACACGCCTTAACGCAATATCTTTTGCCATTGCATGTCACAAGCTTGCCAGATAAATTTATTGTCATATTTTTAACATATTACATTATTTTTAGCTCTATACATAAGTTTTTTCCAAAAAGCATATGTACATTTTTCCATCTCAACGTGAACATGAAACATAATTAAAACCTAAATAGAGTAAATACTAACTATACATATTTCAGCTCTAGGTAAGATTTGCTTCGAGATAATTCATATCTTTGGATATCTTTCCGCTACCCTGAGAAATTCTGCATTTAAAAAAAATTGATTATACTTATTAGATGATTTTTATTGATTTTGGACTATGTTACGTTTTTTCAACCACAAGTTATACGGTTATCCTCGTAGATTCGCATACCTTAATCTAAGAACGTTCATAATAATATAAAAATTTGTGAATGTTAGATTTATTTTTCATATGTTTACAGCTGCAATTAATTTTACCTCTCTGATCATCCGACCGGACTATTGCAGTCTGGACTCAAAGTACGTGTACTACTAACGAGGTGAGGAGACTGTGGGGATCGCATGCAAATTGCATCAGTATAGGCTCACTGAACTTTCGTGCACATGTGATAATTTTCCTGCCGTGCGTGTCGGAGGAGAAAAAAGTGGTAAAAGAGGTGAGAGAGGGGACAACTGGCGAACATCAATTACCGTTCATAAAATGATACGTATTTCAGCTCGATGTATATCGGAGGTAAAAGTAAGCTTGGGACATAATCCAATGCGTATTTCATGCGGCAAAGCTTGACGGTGAAGACCCAAATTGTTCAATTACTCAATTATTCAATCATTAGCTGTAATATCGTGCATGGAATTTCGATTGAATCAACTAGGTCATGGCAACCCTTCAACCGGAAGATGAAAGTTGATTTCGATAAGATAACGCCATGCCATATGCCCTGATGCCACTTTATTATTGTAACAGTGCAGTGAGGATTGAGATGAGAAATTCTGAATCGAAGGTATATTTATGTAATGATAAAAGTTATAAGTGATCATTACTGTAATGATGATAACATTATTGTGTCTAGACCGACTGATTTGGAAACCATCGGTGTTGCTGGTGATAAGCTCGAAATAAAGTAAATAAGAAGATAATCTCACTGCAAGACATCAGAATTTCAATCAAAATTTTAAAATCATACATAAGGAAAAATCAGAGCAATTTTGATTTTACCAGAAGAGTCGTATAATTTTCTTTGCTATTGCATTCTCTGTCGAAATGAGGGAACCGTATAGAATGATCGGTATTTAGAAAATCGGGAAGTAGAAGCGAGAGGTTTTCCTTTCACATTTGTTAACGGCAAAAAGTCGCAGCCACTAAATTATTTCTTTGACTCTTTAATGCAACGTTTAAATGGATCAATTAATTTCATAAATTCACTATTCGAATTTAACAATTTTTTACGTCGAGGTCAGCAGATTAAATGACAGAGTCAAGAATGGGAAGCGAAACAAAATTTGTATGCCCTTATGCAGTTAGGGAAATTTGATCGAAACGCCAAAAAGGGTAGCATTTTTTAAAATCGTTTTTGCCTCAAAAATGACGTCAACGGATGAACAATTCCAAATTGACAAATTCGCAAACCGTGAAATCTCAATATATCTAATATAGTTCCATATGTTTCCAAGATAAACACGATGTAAAGTGATGGGTTCTTTAATCATTTTAAATCGCAAGTGCAAAACCGGAACCAGTGGATGCTTGAAAATTTTACCATCGTCACATTGTCAAGTGCATGACTTCTTGTTGAAATTTGATGAAAATCTGTAGAGTCATTTCCCTGCGGAATCCAGAGTGACAAAATTTTTTCGATTACTACTCCAGTAGCCCTAGAATATAATCATAAGTGCATGAGGCATAATACCGCAAGTCGTTGCCCAATTTAACTTTTGAATATCGTAGAAAGTAGTCCACAGCCGCAGAGTAATATAGAAAAGCACTTCTATGACATGAACTACATTTCCTATAATAACATACAACAAAGGTAACCTACACCTCCACATTATACGCAGCCTTTTGATTAATGCACACGTATGGAATTGTATTCACGTCGATAATACTCATAGGTATGTATTTACCTATACAAATATATGTTCGCCTGTACTTGAAATATAAACGCGAGTATTATACACGTGTGTGCATACTATATGTGTACATATGTGTAGCGATAAGCTAGCTGGCAACAGAACGATCATTGGAGCTTTTTTTTTCCACAACATACTCTTTTATTATTAACGTGTTTACGATGTCCGTCAAGTATACGTGATTTATATTTCCTGCCTGACGTGTAGGAAAATAGATGAGAGACGCAACTTTGCCTGTATATAAGGCAGGTATGGGATGACCCCGGGTGCGCAAGGGTTTCGCGGGAAACCTCTACCCAGCCATCACCTGCGTGCACAAGGTGCACCGGCATGGCATTCTGCACATTGGCAGAGAGAACTTCCGTTGCAGTATGGGAAAAGGATATAGGCGTATAAGCATGTATATGTGGCTGGTATATAATATGTATACGTACGTGTACACATGCTGTATATCGGAGAGAAATAGCCGGGCAAGGGCGTAAGTACTGAAAGGTTGGAAAATTGAATTAATTGGAAATCGATAAGTAATAAACGCCTGAGGGGAAAATATTGCCAGATGAAAAGAGAGCGAGAGAGAGAGAGAGAGAGAGAGGGAAAAATGAAGAAAACAAAAATGAAATAGGGAGAATTCCTAGCGAGGGATAGTCGCGCGATTAACCCTGGGGGTATAGTTTCTTTCTATAGATTAATTGATTTATTGAGAGTTGACTTCAGCGACGATTATTTTTATCCATCTTTCCGTATTTAGGTATATACTAAAGAACGACTACCCTTGCGGTGGATATATCATCTAGACCATGTATGTATATACCTGTACATATATACGTAACACAATTATCGATTTTCACCAGACGTCTGTAACCAGTGACGGACTATTTTTAAACGAGTAAAAATAACCGCTTTGCGTATAGTAATTTGCGAAATTAGTCAAATAAACAAATTGTCCTGGCTATTTTGAAACTCTATCGATATATCAATTGAACTGTTCGATTGCAAAAAATGTCTACAACGTGGAAAATTTGTTATACATTTTGGGGGAAATCCAGACTGTTCGTAGGTTTTCGTCTGTATGTATGTATAATCAATATTGATAATTTATCGTAGAATGTTGTAGTTTGCCATAAGATATCGGTTTTTTTGGTTTCATATGGAATTTTTTTGAATTCATAACATAAAACTGCGATCTTCGACAGATTTTTACCATTTTCAATAATTCGTAGTTTGTTGACGGAATTTATTGAAAAGATCAAAATATCTCTCTATCATGATTTGTACAAACTGAAAACTGCAAAAACGCCTAGAAATGTTCGTATCTTGTCGTTTCTTGTGTATGGAAAATAAAACAACGATTTTTCAACAAGAAAAAAGAAAAAAAAAAAACTACAAGGTATAAGAAATTACAAATTTTCGAATGTCCCTGAAAATTCGTATAGAGAGCTATAAGTATTGGGCCATTTTCACTACAGCTACAGGGTAACTGTAATCGATGTTACATGGCTCGAGAGAAACTATGTAGAGAGTGTGAAGAGCGGGATTCCCAGAGAATTGATCGTGAAAGGAGTAACGTAGATTATAAGGATCACGGTTAGCTAATTTCTTTTCACCTTTTACAGCCTGGTATCGAAGTTGGGGTTCAATGAGACGACGCCGTATCTCCCACCTTTGGCATGGCATGGCATGGCATGGCGCGTCGTTTCCCGTAAGAATTAACGTACGTATACTACTACTATTACTACTACTACTTCTACTACTACTATTCTTGGCCCTATAACTACACGTATCCGTTTTAATAATCGCAAATGCGGCTGGTGCAATTGTACGAAAATATACACGAAGATACAGGCAGCAGATGTAGGACTAGAGGTATAAGGTATACAAGACTCCTTCGAGAGAATGGCTCATTTAACGTTCCGCGACTTACGTCATTGCCCCCGAATAATGACTTCCGGTTTTTATCTTGCCAATTCTGGCGCTGCACAAACCTATTTCTGACCAAAAAAGGTCTGCCAAACAAGAACCGAGTCTTCTCTCTGTATATGCCTTCAAATTGGCAATGAGAATTAATTAAACTGGGTTTATATCATTGTACGATCAGTGGGTTCCGCCTGCTACAGTATATATCATTATTAATTGAGATTATCTACAGTTCTTTACATTTCAAGCAAATACTGTATAGGTACTAATTGAACAAAATTTTCAGGTCAATTAGCCTCGCGTTATTTATCTGTCGGTATGAATAAATACCTGCTCTCGATTATACAGAACCGAAAGAACGGGAACTGATCGCGGCTCCTATTCATCTTAATTGATTTATTACCAAACCCTGCACAATTAGTTGGGTTAGTAAAAAAAAAAAATTAGGCTCACTGTAAAATGACACCATGAATGGCGCGGTTTTCAAATGCTGTTAAATTTCAAATTGATTATATTCTTCGTATACATACTTGATGATGAATTAAATCACTTGAATAATCATTTGAAAAGATAGAAAATGTTTACTTTTATCGTGGTAACTCCAATACAGTATATGTATATGATGGCATGCAATAATGCGTGAGTGAGAAACTGAAGGATGATTTAAGAATGAGCTTGAAAGCTGAGAAACTTGTTAACGCGAGGAAGGAAGCAATGAACAAGACGCGAGAATATGAGTATACATAGGTACGTAGGTATGTATATATATATACGAACACGTGGATCTGTAATTAGAATAAATTATATATAAAGGTTCTTCGCTTCTACTGGCTTATAAATTCTAATTGCCCTCCAGACAGAGCCGATCACGTATGCAGTTAAGTGATTAATTGAAGTTACTAAGCGGATTTGTCGAGGCCGAGATGCCCAGGCAGGAACCTGGACGGGGCATTGGTATTAGGTAAGGTAAATAGCCGCTCGAGTATGTGCATGACGATTTCATAACTCCGTATATTTATCACAAAGCGATTTTCATCAACTCTCAAGCTTGAGGTACAAATACATTTCAGGTATATATGTATGTGTATATGTACATAGTCGGCACCATTGAACTTATGCGTCTCATAATTTATATAACTTTCGGTAATCGATGTTATATGTATTCTGCTTATGTCATTGGACAAGCGATACCTACGCAATATATGTGACTCGCAATTTGAAGTTAAATCGGGTAAGAAGTACTCGAACATTTTCAAATATCTCTACAATATAATATGTTTAAACAATTTTCGGTTCCAAAGTCGAGTTCTATGGCTATTCTGCAGGCAATATGTATAAAGAAGTGAAAAAATTTGGCGTTTGGTGTGAAATATTTTTCCGGACAATGATGCTTATTACTCAATATGCCATAGAGTTGCGATTCGGACCATTTCACAGTGTGCCGAATTAATCACATAAAATTCGATTCATCGATAGGATGTTGTAAAAATAAATTCGCTATTATTGTTTTGGATTTCTCAAGTGCAGCTGATTGTTGCAGTTATATCATTCAGTGTAAACCTTCCATATTATAATAT
The DNA here is from genome assembly GCA_963989295.1 of Ametastegia equiseti. NCBI lineage: Eukaryota > Metazoa > Arthropoda > Insecta > Hymenoptera > Tenthredinidae > Ametastegia > Ametastegia equiseti. The sequence continues at coordinate 12,392,672 of OZ022393.1, forward strand.
GTCCGTAAGTATACGATAATAATTAACCCGACTCGTTGACCCCCGAGTTACGAATTAAGATTTGCCCAAAATCAGGGAGATAAGAAAATTGCTCAATTTCTCATCAATGCCAGAGACAATTATAAATGAATGAATACGCCGGGCGTAAAAAAAAACCTCATAGTGCGAATTCGATTTGGTGAAAATGTTCGCAACTATAATATTTGTGTGACTGGTTACCGATAACCGCAAATCGCTGCGTCAGAACTATCGATAAATATTATCTGACCGAAATATAGTATTATACTCCCTGATAATCTGTTATACATCGGGAACAAACAAGAACCGTGTACCGAATATCAAATTTGACAGAATCGGATTGGTTCGGTAAATTTTTCAAGAATGTATTATATATAATATACATATATCCCATTGTGCTGCGTAAGAAAAACAACCGCGTAACCTGTGCTGGTAAAAATTTTGGGTATTACGTAACATCTGGCGTCCTATACCAGCCCACCGATCGGAGCAGAAATCCTTTGTTTGGCTCTCGTGACGTTCGCACGACGATTGGTTTACCTTGGAGGCGCGTCTGTTTGACGCAATTTCTCACATTGTTTGCCGCTCTACCCAATTCCGTATAATATAATCCCAGTAGCCGAATAGCCACACACCAACAGGTGTGCCTATATATACGTTTCATTTCGTTCGCGTAGATAATACCTGATACCCGAATTAGTTTCTTGGCAGTGACATTGAATGTTCGAAAGATCGATATTTATGTAGAATGGCAAAAATTTCGAATCTCAGTAATACGAATACTAAAATAGCTATATAGATAAAATCTGTATACCTACGTAGTTTTTTTTTTTTTTTTGTTGGTACCAAGGGGACCGGTACTGCTTATTGGTTTTGAGAATTCGAACTAGTCCAGAGTTCATTTATGTTTCACCAAAGCTCATTTTACAGCAAAAAACAATGTTCGGACCAACGGTGCTCCAAAATCCTTGCGAAACAGGTTTTAGATGATTAAAAAATCTTGTTTGGTGTGAAATGAACTTCGGTGAAAAATAAATGAATTTTGGACCAGTCGAAATTTCTGAAACCAAGCTATACTGATCCCGTTGAAACCTATCTTCAACTCAGGTGCCTTTCTATACTTTGGAGGATCGCTATTTTGAACACTAATTGTACTCGCAAAGAAAAAGAACTTTTTTTGTAAAAATAACAGGAATTCTCGGTATCAGATACAACTGTAATTGCAACAATAACAAACGAGCATGTTATTCGTACCAGAGTTTCTGTCATTTTTACAAAAAAGTTCGCTTGTCCTTTATGCTGCTGCTTGCTTTTGTAAATCCTATAATAATTTTTTTCTCCGTGTTCTGGCAGTTTGAAATTTTTCTCTTTGGATATCTGGACCCCCCACTGAAGTGAATTTCCAAATTTTTAAATCAATTTTTACCGGAGGCGGTATTAGTACTACACGTGAATAATAATCACCTTGACAATTGTAAGCGGTCAACGTTCGCTATGGCGAGAGAACCACGCGATCTGATATCCTATTGCATACATTCTAATCTCCGGGGTCCGAGAGACCCGATCCCAACGAATGACGTACTCGGCGGAGGTATATTTGATTATAGGAAAGCGCTAGATCACCGTTTGCGTTAAAATTGGTCTAACTTGTGCCTCTGACTCATGAAACTATCAAACATCGCGCGCAGCCCTATAGCTATCTATGTATATATACTACTAGATTCTAAATTTGACTACACGACTTAGGAACAGCGTGTGGAATTTTTTTATTTGTTAGCGCTGCGTGTCGCGCGTAGGATCATTTCGGCGATAATAATGTTAGTGGCCATTTGCCACCTGTGACGTATAGGTAAGTATTTAGTGAATCTGCGCCCACAAGTTGCTAGTTATATATAGAAATACATGGCGTATACCCATTAGCTAAATTTCTTAAATAGATTGTCTTTTTTACAGTCTAATCGTGAGATGCCGGACGCGTATATCTATATAAAGGGTAAATATATTATACTCAAGTATGAAGTTCAAGTATCAAAGTCATGCATGCGGTGTGGAAAATGCATCGATCCAGACTGCAAACAGAGTATGTAAATACATGTATATATGTAGATCCAGACTCGAGGATGACAAAGAGAGAACCTGACCTCCGGGTCGCAAACTCAGATCAAACTGCTAGAACTGTTTACTTGGGCAGAAAGTTCAGACCCATAATGTTCCATATAGCATTTCATTCCATTCCTTCATATATAACATATATTACACAAATACAGCGAGATGAAATTCAAATTATGTTATCCGTGGGCAATAAATGTTAGTGAAATTAATGAAATCGCATAAGAATGATGAAAAAGCAAATCGGAGCAGTCCTAATGGAGCCTGGATCCAATCCTGCTGGAAAATCATGTTCATGATACATACTAGTTGAGGTCCTTTCCTTGTGAGACAAACCGCCTCTTAACTGCGAATAAATTGCGACAGTTTCCAGGGACGCAGAGACCTTTTTATTATAACTTCAGAAAAACTGTGATTTCTATCCTTGACGTTAAACCGCCAGAGAGAACGATAATCGATTTCAAATTATCTGCCGGTTTCAGACCTAATAAACGATATACTATACAGGGTTATTGTTCGCATCACGAATCACCCCAAATCGAGCTTGTATAAGGATAAGGAGCTGGCGAGTAGAACAACGTATTTCCATTTTGGACTGTCTTTTCTGATTTTACTCTCGAGGACATCGATTTCTAGAGAAAGAAAATGTTCAAAGTGGAAAAAATTCGTTTGGTAAATTTTTATTCCTAAACCAATTTCTACGAATTTGTCTACGAAATTTTGAACATAGGCGTAGTTTTTCATTAATTGTAAGAAATGGTAGGTATAGTTTCTGTGGAGTTTGTCGGAAATAATCGTGAATTTTTGTTGTTTCTCGTTCGGAATATCGTTATTATTAATTTATTATTGTTGATGGAACTAGAAAAAATTACAACTTGTATACTAATAAAATCACGAGGAGTTTCAATTTCACGGATAATTCATTAGAAACTTCGTAGAATAATTTCACCAGCGTAAATTGGCGAACGGATGCGCACTGCAATATAGTGAAGTAATCGCACTTCCTGTTCGGGTAAAAAATTGCACGATATGGTCGAACCGCGAGGGTAACTTTCACCGTTTTACACACAAATATCGTAGGCGTATAGTAGCTTCGTGTGTATTGATGTGATTTACGCATTGCCACACGTGTGTGGACATGTAGAGAGCCGAATACAAGCCACGAGCATATACACGGATATACCTACGTATGTTGCGAATTTACACTTCGAGGAACGGCGTAACCTTGAAAAATCCGCGACTAGAAGTTCGAGCGAGATATAATAATATGGCGGCAATGACATCACGCGGTGTGACGTGCAGAATCAGTTATAGGTTCACCAGACATTTGAATGGCGTAGTTTCCCGGGGTGGGATTGAAATTCCGAATTTCAAAAGCTGCGATAGGTCAAAATTCACAATTTACCTACTTATACTGACTCGCAGTTTCTAGAAAGATTATTTCCTCGAAAGTCTACGTAGCCAATTTTAAAAAAAGCCGAATTAAAAACACCTAAGGTACAAAATTGCGAAAGCTAAAGATCCGAAAAGCCGAAACTCCGAATCTCGGAATTCGCAAGATGCAACGTCGTTTATTTCACAGCTTTGTCATGAGCTTCCCTCAAATTGGCCCATTTTTTGGACTTTCTGATTTTTTAACTTCCGGATCTTCCGGAATTTGCAAGTTCTCAACTCAAACGTTTCCACAAACTCAGAATCGCGTCTCAAATAAATTCGGAATTTTGACCGTTCATATAACTTTTGGAATTCGGAACTTCAATCTCGCCCCCATACTGGTTTACGGCATATGATCGTCTTATTGTTAGCAGGTAGCCCCACGCCGGCTGTTATTCGACGTTTCCTTCTTCTTTGTTCCTTTGCGAGAATTTCTGCATAATTCTGATATGCGTCCATCTCATATACGTAGCCTTCGCGAACTTTGTCGAACTCTTTTTCATATTCATATAGTAGTAGACGTATATCTGGGAGTAGATTTATACTCGTATCTGCATACGTACGCGTGTCTACGATGTAGCTATACTAGAATTATGCACAGAATGACGCGGTTCTCGTATTTTTCTCTGCCCTAGATTCTCATCCTACGCTGGCTCACGACGCGGCTACCATTAATAAGTCTGTTGTTTGGACGGAACTTTTTCCTCTGTAATCTTATTTGGACAAACATTGCTACCGGCACTATCGCTACGTCACGATCAGGCGGTCGTATATAGTTAGGTATACACATGTATGAAACATGTTCACGTACATCTTTCATATACGCATACGCGGTTTTCTATTATAATACTTAAACTTTGCTGTTTTTTTTTTCATTTTCATTTTAATTTTTTTTTTCTCACAGGCTTGATGAATCTTTTCGCAGGACAATTCAGATCTATAGACGGCCACTGTGTACGACATTGGCGCTGCTTATTTGATATCCAGAATAATCATACGTTCGAATACGAACATTATATTGTATGGAGCAACGGAAAGGAAACGGGAAAAGAAAAAAAAAAAAAAACGGAAGTAGTAAGAAAAAATATAATAATAAAAACGGAAAAACGCTACTCTATCGATCTTCAATAATATATTCCTCTCGTGTTGGTTTCATTTTATCATTATAACACAGCAACCGGTATTGCTTGATCGAAAACAAATCCAATATGAAGCGGAATGAAATCCGTATAACATTAAAAAATTTTCGGCATTGATAGTTGAAAAAAGAACACGGGCCCGGATATGGATAAATAATATATGTAGTGTCGAAATGTTGTGTCCTCGTGATATTTTTTTCTCAGAACTCAACGGATTTACATTCTTTGAATATACGGTGCGGGATGTAGACGAGATGACCCGTTACTTTAGATTACGTTATACATAGCAATATGTTGCACAACATCTTTTAACGGTGCAATTCCTCTTGACCATAACACTCTAATTCAGGTTAAGTTTGGATACGAGAGTTGGAAGTATATTTGAGTAATAATATTCTTGGGCTTGTTTGCGGAAATTTAAGAATAAAAAAAAGTAAAATAAATAAAACAACGAGATGTTGTTGTTGTAGGTATACACTCTTTGAAGAATAGGATCTACGGATTGTTTCAAGCGGTATTAATTATGGCAGTAAATTTCTTGGACATTTACTGGCTCGTAGTAGGTAGGCAGCATATATATTATACACGCACGGATATGTTTCGTGTATCCAAGTACAATGTACACACACATGCAAACACGGGATAGTAGTTTGTGCTCTTCATATGAATGTTCTCCACGTTGCCAGAATACAACAATTCTGTTTTTTAACGTTGCTGTAAACATGCATACAGTACGAAAGAACATACGTCATATAAGATAGAGGTATAAATCGTTCATTCGAAATCGGCGATATTCCTTATCCTACATCAAATTACTATACTAATTTTATTCTTCGCACATATTCTTTGATGTGTAGACCAGTCGAACGAATAATTGCCTGAATACATTATCCTTTTCTTTTTAATTTAACCCGAAAACGAAGTGGAAATTATCTGCACGTGAAATAGTATCACTGAATTTCAATTTGAAATTGATATAGAAATATGTGTAAAGGAATTAGCATACGCTTAATTATGTGTATTGAAATTCAACTATTTCGATTGAAAATCAATATTGTGTAGTTCCGGAGATGGAAAAGGCGATGAAGAGCTCATATCCAAGATTTGAACTTCGATAGGACTTCTATATATGAATGTCAAGAAAATTGTGGAATTCTCCATTTAGATATCGATACTAAATTCACGGATACATTATCGTAAATTTGATAGATCGCGGTGTGACTCTTAATTCCCGTGATAATTTATTCAAAATCTTGAGCATCTGTTTTGCATTTTTTAAATCGGTCTTGCGAATTCAATAGAAACCTATAGACATTTCTCGGTTATTGAAACACAGATGGACAAATTAATAATTAAAAAATCTAATTTCTAAGTTTCGCCTCAATTATTTCCGGGGCTTAAAAAATTCTGTCGATATTTTCACATCTGAAATTACAAAGAACGTATATATGATATTCGATGAGGATGGCAAAGTGGCGGAGGTCGGTAAGTTTTTCGAGGTATCGAATCCCTGGTCACGTTCTCCGGCGTCCCGCTATCTCCTTACGATCACAATATTCTAAAACATTCGGTTTTTGCTTGTATACGCATCGTTGAATATATATACAACTATAAAGCGAGATATCATAGCTCCGTACGACAATGGGTCGAAGTCTGGCGTATCCCTCATTCGCTACGACAATGTTTCGGGGCAACGCCGCTGCCAGCTGACTCCGTTTTCTGTAGTAGTATTCACTTTTCACTGGCAGGACTGACTACCGCGAGTCAGGCCTAGGAGCTCTGCGCGCGGCAAGCCAGTCAGAGCATTTACGCGCCTCGGCTAGTCGACAGAGCGAGATTTCGACCTACACGTACATGTCTTTCGCCAATTGTCAATTTATTACGCGATGTCATTTTTTTTTCGGAGCGTGATCAAGTGTTACCAACAATAACTAACAATAAATAAATAAGTAAGTATATACACGAGTATACGACATTCGATACTTATTGAATAGAATCTAATAGCGAGCCGGTGCGAAGTGCGAAAATTGGAAAAAAAAAAAAAAAAAATAATGTGAAAATATGGTATAAGAAAAGGTGTTTGTCGGAGTAGGTAAAAAGTGATGTGGTGCAGAAAACTTCGGCAAGTGTTTTCTAACGATTACTCAGTTAGTATAATCTTTTAAGCGAAGGTAAAAGCGAGATTGATCGACGGCGAATTATAACGAATCCGGTGTTTCGATTACGTCAAGATCAACACGTGGAGAGTAAAATTGGAATAAATAGACGAGGATGTCATGGTTTTCTTTCGAATATTATTAACCTGTGAACGGAGTAAGATTCAACAACAACAAGAAATACTAGACGCTTGAGTATATCGGCTCAAACTGTTCGATATATAAATTGCGAAGAGAGAACAAAAAACCAAGAAACAAAACATAACGCACACAGTGTCAAACAAACTTCCCGGAAGAAAATTAGCGCTTCGTCTAGATTCGTGTAGGTAGTATATCTGACGCGATACACTTCTATACTTATTTTCGTACAATCGAAGTATTTAAAAATAAGAATACTTTGTTTCTTCGCGTAGACTTACAACAAGAAATAAAGAAAAAAAAAAACAAAAAAACAGCATGTCGAGAATCGAGAAAGGAGGAGGAGTCTAGACAGTAGAAACCCAATAACGTCGTCGTTTTTTGTCTCGAATATCGGCAGAAAAATACTACTACTAGTACCTACTGATGACTGGCTATACTAGCTAGCTATAAGCTAACCGAGCTCTATCGTTGTAAACAACGGGTGTTTTGCGAAGGCGACATAAAGAGGCAACAGGCAGAAGTGCGTGCTTGCTTGCGTGCGTGAGTGCGTGGTGCGTGTAGCGTGCCGAGTTCTCGTCTACGACAACGATATAGAAGCCAGGCCCAATCCCAGGGCCGATAGATAGTCAGTCGGTCGACTAGCCTGCCAGAAGTAAAGGCCCGACCTGGCCCCCACGGTGTTTGTGTTTGCACGTCGTGTACGTGTCTTTGCTGTGTGTGTGTGTGTGTCTCTCTATGTTTGTGTTTGTGCCGATGCCGGGTGCCATGCCATGCCGGTGAGCTGCGTATTGCCTCGCGTGACGCAACTCATTCACGTTATGTACACGTCTACGAGTCTCTACTACGCAATATAAGATATCTAGAGGACCGGAAAGCTAGAAACTATCAGAAGCTGGCCCGGGTATACTTACACGGTATACGGAGAATTGATTAAAACCGCGTTCCACTATCTCCACAAATTCCATATCGTTTACGTAATTAATCGGAAAAATAGACAGAGAGAGAAAGAGAGAGAGAGAGAGAAAAGACTGAGTCCAGTGAATTTTGGTACAGCTAAAACGACGATGTTCTTTTTTTAGAATCTACGACATCGACAGCTTCTTATCGGAAATATTTAGTCGCGGTTATTTTTGTTTGTTTTTGTTGACGTTGGGAGGTTCCTATATGTAAAGATAACTAACTTACCTACGATTTTCAATAATCATACGCATACGATGCATACCAAATGGTGCAAATACATAATATGTATATGTATATTCACGTAATTGTGTCGTACGTATGTATTATATATCATGTATATTCTTACAATAGGACCGTAAACTTGTCGGTTGTCACTGATGTCACGGTCACGAGATAAAATGTCAATTAATTTTACGACGTAGTAAGTTCTCCCGCTCTCTGCGGTATACGTACGGTTCTACATATATTCTAGCTACATATATCCTTCATTTTCTCACGAGTTTCTTACATTCGATTTTTATATTCTTCCCTTGAATCGATACCTGCACGACATATTTTTCCAAACCTGATACATCTTATTATCATTCGATATTCAAACTTTCATCGTCATTCCTCCTATTTCCATTAGAATTCCTTTCTCATCCATCTGTGTACGCAAAAAAGCATTAAGAATAATAATAATAATAATAACAATAAATAGTAATCGAATAACAATATCGCGTAACCAGATTTTTCCACTCGATGAAGAGATCGAATAATTTTTACTAGTTGATTTTCTTCTCTGAATCCTAAATAAACTAATTATGACGTTATAGGTATGTTCCTATATTCAGATGGGGGAATCGGGTTCTGGTTATACGTATGTAGGTAGAACGTAGATTTCAATTGTACTGTATGGATACAGTCTACGCCCGTATGTGTGTTGGGAAATTTATAACAACAGCGTAGTATTTAGTAGTACGTAGTAGTACACAGGTTATATTATAGAGGTGGGCGGGTGTTATAAATCAAGACGAAAATTCCTTAGCCTATTCACAATCGTAAACTGATATAAATATGTACATACATACATACATACATACATACATACATACCGATAATCCTGATCCGTGCCTTTGACTAACAGTACCTATATTTTTTGTTCAACAGACAACACCCCTACACACACGCACACATTCACATATTCGTATGCATATATATTATGTATACATAGGTACAGATGTGGACGCGTGTTATTATTTCAGAGCCTCGTTGCTCACAGCTTATTGCAAGGTGCTAAGTCAGACGGTCAACGTTCCGCGTTGCAAGATACTAACAATAGGAAGATAAAAAAATGCAACAATGATGTACGTACTATGTACCTGTATGTACCATACGTTTGTCCGTTCAATTTCCTGCATTTCCTTTATTGTGCATTTATTTTTTGAAGAAAAAGGGTAATCGACCAAGGGGTTTATAATGATTCAGGATCGAAAAAACCAAACACGAAACTTTGGGGGCGGAATTGAAGTTTCGAAATCCAAAAGTTCCGAACGGTCAATATATTCCGAAATCATTCGAGACGCGATTCTGAGTTTCTAGAAACGTTAGAGTTCAGAACTTAGAAATTCCGAAAAGTCAAAATACAGACAGCTCAAAGATCCGAAAGTTAAAAACTTAGAAAGTCGAAAAATCCGAAAATTTAAGAAAATCATGGAATTTCAATCCTAATCCCAAACTTGGTTAAAAGCTACTGACTCACCTTGCATAACTAGCAGCATCCACATGATCAAGATTTTACGATCAGAAACGAATCGCGGTTTTACGTTATTTCGTAAAATTCGAAAAATCAAATCTTTCATTAATCGTTTCATTGTTTCCATTCATTTGATTTGATTGTGAACTGATTTTTTTTCCTTAAACTATTCAGTTTATTCAGCATATAAGAGAAAAGTATGGGCTGCATATATCAAGGTGGAAATTTTTTTTCCTAGAAAAAGATTATTTAATCTACGTAATTTGAGAATTTAAATTCCTTTTTTCTCGCGAGAGATGATTGATGATTGGAAAAAACGGTTTCTCGCGTGTTATATACCCGCATACCGTTTAGTAGCTGTTTTCGCTCCGGTATAATTCTTCTCCGAACAAAGTACACGCTGCACATACATACATACTTAGATACATACCTATAACAAATATACTCGTGTAGAAAAGGGTATGATAGTAAAGCGTAAAAATTTTCGGCTTATCGCTTTACTATGTAGTGCGTGGCGATGTGAAAAGCTTCTTTTTCTTTCTCGAATATAATTATAATGAGTAGCGAAGCTAAGTCAGCGTTTTTTTTCCTTCTCCCTCCAAGATTCTTATTATAGTCAACGGTCGTAAATTATCACGAAATTACACTCGTTCTAGAATCTGGTATCTATAGTAAAGTTCTATACATATACGGTTCTGTCGTTTAAATCTATACATTGGTGTTTTTTTGAACAATTAAGTAGTAATAATTCTCATAGAGTACGTATATGTCAGATATATAATCGAATAATAATTATGTAACGAAATGTTTCGAGTTCGCTTTAATTGTGCAGTGAAGCTCATTAATTTTTATCGACCGACAAACTCCTTCCTTCATTTTGATACGTTAAATAGCTAGGATCAAGTCTTGCGTTCAATTTACCAGGATTAGGAATCTATTAGGTAACGAAACATGTACCCAGTACTCGTCTGTCAGAAATTACATATTCTTTTTTTATCACGTTTTCAGGGTGAAGACGACGGCGACGAGAAACACGTAACTTTGTGCACAACTCAATACCTACGATAACGGGACCAAAGTTTTCTTGCTAAGATAATCAAACAGATCTAATCCTCGAATTACAGTTTATAAAATTTAAAAAAAATTCGCGAATCATATGATTAGAAAAATCAACGATCATCGCTAAATCGAATCGATCATTACCAAAAGTTACACACATGTATATACCCATGTATAATTATTGCGCGAAATATAGATTGTGCAATGAAACTTGACGCAGGTTATTAGATACGCCCAAATTGTGGCAGTGGTGATTTTTGAATAATATTTTTTTTCTCCATTAACGAACATCGGCACCGGTGCTGTTATTGTTATGAGTTATTCCAGTAACTGTGAGATATTCGCGGTGTATTTGAATACGTGAAAAAAAAAAAAAAAACGAAATAGGTATTTGGATGGATGATAAACCACCATAATAATTATGAGGGTGAAAATATTCTTCACAAGCGTCTGCATTTTGACCACGGTCATTTGCGAGGCGAGAAACGATGAACTGGACGAATTGGCGAGGAATATGATGAGGCAACGTGACAAATACGACCCAGGTCTTCGAGATAATGAAACGGAGTTAGACTTAGTTGACGAACTGAGAGAAATTCAAGCCAGTTTTGATACGAGTCGAGAAACGGAACGCGGATATAACGGTGGATTGAAAAACGTCTCGACATCGTTTGACGACGGAATTTGCCAGTCAGCGGACTTTAGAAATTCTATCGAGGATATGAACAAGCGTTTGCAAGACTGCGTCGTTATCGAAGGGTTCCTTCGTATAATAGGAATCGATACCGCTGGCTACTCACGGAATTCTCTCGAAAATATCAGCTTTCCGAAACTCAGGGAAATCACCGGATACCTCCACATCCGCAACGTCAATGGATTAAAGAGTCTAACGAACCTTTTCCCGAACCTCGAAGTTATCAGGGGCCAGAATTTAATGAACGAATACGCTCTGGTCGTCGACGAAATGCCGAATCTACTGGAGGTAAGTGATCAAGCTCACAAAATCCTTGCGACGCATCGCTCTGATGAATGATGAATCATCCGACTTGTGAACGGAGGGTGAAATCGATCTCAGACTTTTAATGCATGCCTGAAGTTCCAAATGTTTGTTTGAACGTAAATTTAACGGGGCAATGTTACCCATGTATACGATTTTTCGACCACTAAAAATTCCTACTCCGATTCAGATGGGTGGAAAATCGCCGAATTTTTGTGATTTAATGAAAGAAGCGAATTACCTTTTTCATTATTATTGTGAACAATGATTCTTGTTAAATGCATATTTTGAATAGATTGATACTTTTTCTTGTTTTCTTCTTCTTTGGTTTTTCCTTTTCTGGTTTCTGAACTGAGATGGCTTGTTAGGTGCTACACAACGGCGTGACGAACGATTACTCTCTTTAGCAAATTCAATGCTGCTTCCACGTTAGGCTTTTCTCAAGCGCGTTTGTAATTGCAAGAAGCAAGCGACGACGTGTCGAGTGTCCACAATGTTGAGAGTAGGCCGCGTGCCGTGGCACTGATTGCATTAACCACTCAGACATTGACTACTCGTCACAAAACGAAGTGGATGCTAATTCCTGAAGTGGAATCATTCACTATGATGTACAGTAGTTTATTCAAGTTTCATATTCAACTTGCCACCGGAGTAGGTGCTTTGCCCCCACTGCAGAAACATCATTGCTATTTACCGAACATTAACCTCTTTGATGAAATTGGTCGTCTGGGTTAGTCTCAGATTTTTTTACCCTGACAGACTGTTTAAATTCTCGTCACATATGCTTCAGTCATCTTCAGTTTTTCAGGTGTAACACTTTTCTGATATACTGTGTTTAGCAATGTGGCAATGGTAATTTTTATCCAACGAATAAGGGCCTCGTATCGACTACAGTAATTGACGAAATAACAAAAGTCGAGTATTCGCTACTCCGAACCAAAAGTATAAACGCTTCACATCCAATAAGTGTTTATCACATACTCGAGACACGTTTGAGTGACGAGCTTTTTTTCATCCTTTCCGTTTTATGCATAGATACCAGTTATGACTTACAATTTACTATGAAAGTGCCATAGGAGTTATCGTTTGCGAAATAAGATTCATGTTTTCTTAATTTTTTAGACCTGTTTTTCCATTCTTGTTATAGACACTTGGGAATGTCGAGTAGTTTATACATATGATGATAATGTGAGAGGTAGGACTTATATTATATTCATCGTCCAGTGGTTGGGATTACGTTTAACTGCTGGTCAACTTAAAAAGTGTCGCTTATTGACGTAGGTGTTGTAATCACTCTTTTGGAATTAGTTAATCAATGATTATCAATACAACGCTGAACGAGCGCGAACAACGAACTTGGAAAATGGATTTACGTAAATAAAGTCATTGTGAGGTTGGGAAAAGATTGAAGATACAGTATTCGACACCTCGTTCATCATATCTGCGTATTAATTTTAATTCTAATTCCCACGGGTAATCGAAGGACATAAATTTCGAAGACGATAAACCGCGTTACGGTCACTTAACGAGAAGGCTAACCCGCTTGAACCAATTAACCCCTGTCTCAAGTTGGCGCCTGACCTCTTCCGCTTTTATTTAATTGAATAACAAATTCTCGTCCTTCAGCTCGGCCTCAAGAAGCTAATAGAGATAACGAGCGGTGGTGTTCGCATCGAGAATAATCCGACCCTGTGCTACGCAGACACCGTCGACTGGAACCTGATCGTCAAAGCCGGCGATATCTCTGTAAAGTACAACAAGGACGAGGATTCATGTCCTGGTACGTAAGAATATCACCACCCAATGTTGGTCAGAATAAACAATCATCATCCTTCATGATTTATTTTAAACATCTTATTACATTCTTCCATCTTTTGCTCCACAATCGTACAGGATGTCCACAATGCAGTTCCAGTCATTGCTGGACTTCGAAAGATTGCCAGTTGACATCCAAGCCTCAGTGTCACTCGGAATGCTTGGGATCTTGCGACGGACTCGACTGTTACGTCTGTAAACACTTCCGTCACGAAAGGAAATGCATTTCCGAATGTCCAAAAAATTTGTAAGTCACATTACACGCGACGATGTGTCCCGTTTTCGCGAATAACTTGTATCTTGATTGGGAGATTTCTAGCAGCTAAAGTCCACCTTGTTTTCCGTTCAGATATGGCTATTTGGCAAGGCGATGTATTACTCGGAAAGAATGTCTGAATATGGAACTATCTAGTCCCCCAAACGAGCACGCGACATCGGAAGTGCCAATTTGGCGTCCCTTCAACGGTTCTTGCATCACCAAATGTCCGGCTGGGTTCGAAGACTACGTCGATCTGGAGAACGTAAGTTTACGTATACCTCCAGTTATTTTTTTTTCCTGCCATCAGTGGTTCGTTGATTTCATTGATTTGTTCTCTAATGCGGCTAGAAATCAGTCGTGTTTCAGAGTTTAATTAAGTTCCGAATTTTCCGTGTCTTGAATGTGCAGAGTATGACGTGCAGAGAGTGTTCTGGGCCTTGTGGCAGAATGGCTGAAAGCATGACGAGCTCGAATCTTGATATGGATTTTGACAAAGATGATGAGTCTCTTGAGTCAAACGATAATCGGAGGAGACGAGATTTGCCAGTTGCTAAGGCAGAGGCAGGAAGTTCGTATTCAACGAAAGGTAGGTTGAACGAGACAAAAAGCAACCGGCAGTCACCACCGCAAAATCTTCCCTCTTCAAATACAAAATCGGAGGATAGAAAGCGAGGGAAACACGGTGGTATGAAACATTTCAACGTTTCGGCGGACGGTATTTGCCCATCTACAGACATCAGGAATTCACTCGATAATTTTGCCATGCTTCAAGACTGCGTTATAATCGAAGGATTTCTTCAAATCGTATTGATCGATCGGATAAACGAGTTCGCTTTTGAAAACATGAGCTTTCCTAAACTCAGGGAAATCACTGGATACCTAGTTCTCTACAGGGTCAGCGGCTTAAAAAGTCTAACGAACCTTTTCCCGAATCTTGAAGTTATCAGAGGTCAGAATTTACTCACCGACTACGCTCTGATGGCCTACGAAATGCCCAATTTGCAAGAGGTAAGTCAGTCATCAATCAGCAATAAGATCTTGTCTTAGATACGCTAAATGATTGCGTGATGGTGGATCATCATCTTTAGCAAGCATATGAGGCTGCGTGTTTTTGTCGGTAGTTTTTTTTTTTTTTTTTTACAGTTCTCTAATATATTGGCTTGTCGTACCCATTGAGAGCATTGACCACTGAAAAGTTAATTTAGTTGTATTCAGTTTTTATTTTGTTTGTTTTTTTTTCAAACATTTTATGTATCAGAAATATTTATTCACGAAATGTCGATGTTAGGCTGTCATGTAGATCCCCGAAACAGGTCCCGAGAATTTCGACCTTGTAGCAGTTTTCGGGTTTGTGAATTATCAAATGATTGCCTAATGATCAGTCGCGCGTGT
Organism: Ametastegia equiseti; assembly: GCA_963989295.1. Taxonomy (NCBI): domain Eukaryota; kingdom Metazoa; phylum Arthropoda; class Insecta; order Hymenoptera; family Tenthredinidae; genus Ametastegia; species Ametastegia equiseti. The sequence goes on from OZ022393.1 coordinate 12,407,886, forward strand.
AATGGCGCGGTGATTAATGAATCGTATCTCGAATCCGGGATTCCGATTGCTGATAAATCGCTTCCTCTATACAAATATCAACGAACAATATAAGTATATATGTTTGACGGCTCAGAATTAAGATTCCGTAAAATACGAATATGTAGCGAGAGTACGACTTGACCTAAAAACTATAATGCTACTTCTATACACGCGACGTATTGCAGATAGCTTATCTAGTAGTTTTCCTTTCAAATCGCTTATCGACATTCACTTATAATATTCTCTAACAAAAGTTTAACAGCGATTTACAACGCTCGACCTATACGTCAAATCGGTCTGAGGTCCTGAAAAAAATTGTAGATTTGAAGTTCAACACAGCGTTTTAAGGCCAATAGGTGGAGACTATTATTCATTTATTAGAACAATTCAGAAATGATCATCCAAACAAAAATGATAATAATGATTTCCTGTCGTTACTACGGACTGATTTTGTTCGATTAGTCCGAGTTTAAAAAAATTATCACAGTGTTTATTCATCGGCGTATTCAGCCCAATAAAAAAATGTGATTTTGACGTTAAATCAAGAGACTTGCGAATCTCCGTAAATTAACTCGTATTAGATCATTTAACCCAGGGGGTAATCACCACGGACCACTTAACTCCCGGCTCAAATTGGAGCCTGGAAACGTTTTGCTACCATTCAACTGTGTAACAAACTCTTATCCTTCAGCTTGGTCTCAAGAGGCTACTGGAGATATCCAGAGGAGGAGTACGCATCGAGAAAAATCCTAGTCTTTGCTACGTAGACACCGTTAATTGGACGAAAATTGTACGCACTGGTGATATATTCATCAAATACAACAAGGACGAGGATGCATGTCCCGGTACGCAAAAATAACACCTCCTAATGTTGTCAAAACAATCAATCATCGTCGTCCATGATTTATTTAAAATATCTCATGACATTCTTCTCTTTTTTGCTTCACAATCGTGCAGGATGTCCACAATGCAGTTCAAGTCATTGCTGGACCTCGAAAGACTGCCAGTTGACATCCAAGCCTCAGTGTCACTCGGAATGCTTGGGATCTTGCGACGGACTCGACTGTTACGTCTGTAAACACTTCCGTCACGAAGGGAAATGCATTCCCGAATGTCCAAAAAATTTGTAAGTCACATTCCACGCGACGATGTGTCCCGTTTTCGCGAATAATTTGTATCTTGATTGGGAGATTTCTAGCAGCTAAAGTCCACCTTGTTTTTCGTTCAGATATGGCTTTTTGGCAAGGCGATGTATTACTCGGGAAGAATGTTTGAACATGACACGCCCTGTTTTCCCAAGTGCGTATGGAGGGAAATTCCCACTTTGGCGACCATTCAACGGCTCCTGCATCACTCAATGTCCGACTGGGTACGAAGACGACATGGATTCAAACAACGTGAGTTTTATTATGGCTTTTTTATTGGCTCTGAATGAATTTCAACCTTTTTTTTTTGTTATCTGTTTTCGATCATTCAGGTTACCACGTGCGAAAAATGTACTGGACCTTGTCGACGAGTTCTCAGTGGAGGAACAATACGGAATATGGCAGATGCTCAGCGTTACAGAGGGATGAACGTTGTCCAAGGTGGTCTTGAATTTCACTTTGAAAACGCGAATCGCAACATTATGAACGAGCTTATCGATTCGTTTGGTGAAATTGTTGAGATTACTGGCCATTTAAAGATCACTCATTCTTTTCCAATAACATCTCTAGCATTTTTCAAAAAGTTGAAAGTTATCAGGGGTGATCCACCAGACAATAACAACGCGAGTCTCACAATGATGGACAACCCAAACTTGTCGAATTTATTCGCAAAGGGTCAGCAAATCGAAATCAAAAACGGTAGATTCTTCTTTCACTATAACCCTAAGCTATGTTTTTCAAAGATCGAAGAACTCGGTCAAATTACTGGCATCCAAAACTTTTCCAAAGTCGAAGTTGACCCGGAATCTAACGGGGAAAAAGTCGCCTGTAATATCGTCAACATTAACATCGAAGTGAAGGAAAGCGGACCAAACTTTGCCACCGTTGTATGGAATAGTTACGTTCCTTCGGATGGCCAACGCCTGTTGGGTTACATCCTGAACTATATAGCAACAGAGAATAAAAACATTACTGTTTTTGACTCGAATTTTTGCGGCAACAATACCTGGCAGCTCGTCGACGTCGATATACCAAATTCCGGAATCGCATCTACTACTATTAGCAAAACCATAACCGGTCTCAAACCCTACACAAGTTACGGGATTTACGTGAAGACCTACATATCGAAGAATGAAAATGAATTTGCCAGCCCCGTTGGTCAATCGAAGATAAATTTCTTTCGTACCAAAAGCGACATACCAACGCCACCAACCAATCTGTCATCATTTCCTCAAAGTGATACTGAAATTATGGTACGTTGGGGACCACCTTACGAACCAAATGGCCCTATCGGATATTACCTCGTATCTGGGTTCGTTAGAAAAGACGATCCGGAACTACTCGGTACCAGAGATTACTGCGAATATGGTCTTGTCGAGGAGATCGATGAAGATATCGCCGATCTTGATGTTACTGAAAAAATAGTGACCGTTAGTCAGGATACAACTTCGTGTTGTAAGGAGGATTTGAATCCTGCCAAACCAGCACCACCAAAAAAATTCGAACTAATGTGCCACGAGAATATGAGCATCAGTATGCTTGTTCCTGGTGAAAAAAGCTACTGTAGATCATCAGGTATCGGATATTCGAAACCTGTGGTTTCCCACGGTGCTTATGAAGTTTTTTTAGCTAACGTCAGTGCCAAAGATCATTTTTATCTAGCGAAAAATCTAACTCATTATTCAACCTATACTATTTCCCTTACCGCTTGTGGTCCGAAACTTTTAAATGGTAGCGAACAGTGTTCTGATGTTAAATACACCACTACAAGAACTCATAAGAGAACGGCTGCTGACGATATCCGCAATCTTAAAGCCAGCGTGTCTAATGATACGATGGTAACCGTCTCTTGGGATCCGATTGACAGTCCTAATAGCTTGACTGTTGCTTACACTATCGAATATAAAAATCTCGATGTTAAGGACGTGAAGAAAAGTAGCGAGTGTGTTACCCAGAATACCATACGCGAAAAAAGAAACGCGTATCATATCAAGGGGCTCATTCCTGGGAAATATCACGTCAGAGTTCGTTCCATTTCCTTAGCTGGCGATGGCGAGTTTTCTGATCAAGTTGAATTCCTTGTTCAAGTACACGAGAACAACTCCACTGCTGTCGTGATCGGACTTTGCTTTGCCATTGTCGTTGTTGGGGCGATATTTGTTTTGTGTTTGGTGTACAGGAGACGTCAGAATCGTATGAAACAAATCAGATTAATTGCTAGTGTAAATCCTGACTACATTGAGACGAAATATGTTATCGATGACTGGGAAGTACCTCGTGAAGATGTTCAAATACTCGAAGAACTTGGTTTGGGTAATTTCGGTATGGTTTATCGCGGTATACTGAACGGGACAAGAAACGTGGCGATAAAAACTATCGCCGAGACTGCAAACCTCAGGGAAAAAAACGAGTTTCTTAATGAAGCATCAGTCATGAAGAACTTTGCCACTTTTCACATAATCAAACTTTTGGGCGTCGTTTCGATCGGCACTCCTCCTTTTGTTATAATGGAACTAATGGAAAATGGGGACCTGAAAACTTACCTGAGAAAAATTCGCGATACTCATTTGGTACCGAATTTTTCTAGAATTTGTAGAATGGCAGCTGAAATCGCTGACGGTATGGCTTATCTTGAGTCAAAGAAATTCGTCCACAGAGATCTCGCAGCGAGAAATTGTATGGTGTCCAAAGACCTCGTATGTAAAATTGGGGACTTTGGCATGGCCAGAGACATTTATGAGACGGACTATTACAAGATTGGTAAAAAGGGCTTGTTGCCTATCAGGTGGATGGCGCCGGAGAATTTATCGGACGGTGTATTTACCTCGGATTCCGACGTCTGGTCTTACGGCGTTGTTTTATACGAGATATTAACTCTTGCAGAAATTCCTTATCAAGGTTTTTCTAACGAAGAAGTACTGAATTACGTTTTACGCAAGGGAACGGTTGACATACCGAAAAATTGCCCGGAAATAATATACAAATTATTGGAACGCTGTTTCAAATGGCGGCCAAATGATAGGCCAACTTTTCTCGAAATTGTTTCCGAACTCGAGCCATTCCTTTCTCAAGATTTTTGCACCGCTTCATTTTACCATTCTTCAGAAGGCGTTGAAATACGTAATTCTGGCGTTAAAAAAGTTTATCACAACGCTGCACCTATAAGATTTTATTTTGGCAATGAAACTGCCAGGTGGGTTAAAGACTTTGAGGACAATGTAATGCTCCTCGATCAAACTAAGGCTGGTTCGAGTCGTGGACGTATTTTTAAAAATGGTTTCCAACAGTTTGGCAACATTTCAGCCATGGAGGATGTCTCTTTGGATCGCTGATGCTATTCTTTATAACACATTGTGTGAAAGACTGCAACTTTGTGAAATCAGAGGATTAACATTTGTCACATTTTGGTGCTGGTTCACTAAGTTTTTCAATTGTATTCCGTCACATTTGACTTGCTGTAGATAAAGACAGAAAATAAAGAGGGAGAAAATGTGAAGAGAGAGAAAAAGCAAGAGAGAGAGAGAGAGAGAGAGAGAGAGAGAGAGAGAGAGAGAGAGAAAATGTCTATTTTGTGCCTCGACACAAAGTGCCTTATTGAATCAACGAATAATCAAATGCATTTTCGGGACCAATGAGTTGGAGTTGAAATTCTCTTACATGTAGGTATGAGTTGAGAAATTCAATCAAACTTTTATCCGAAAGTTCTTTTGTACAATATTGATCTCTATGTATATGTATATCGTATGTACAGATCGTTTTTGAACACATAGAGCTGAGGCTTATGTACACAATATTTAATTAATTGCGTCGGTCAATGGTATAGATTACGAGTCGATAATTATTATCGAATACATGCTGTTGGCTTTATTAATTTAATCTCAGGCTAAATCAAAGATGAATGATGGCTGAAAAAAAAAAAAAAAAAAAAAAATAGACACAGATATAAATACTTTGTTATCAAACCGACGTAACCCCCAGTCCTTTAAATCTCAGTAATTATCAACATAATTGATTCGTTCCGGCCAAATTCTTGCGCACGTTATTTAAGAAAAAATAAAAATCTGCAGATCAAAGAGGCAATTTTTGTTGATGTAAAAAACAAATACGTCTGTTGGTAAAAAAAAAAATTAACGCCATCGAATTGTTGAAGAATTTTGAGGCAAATTGGGCGACTGAAGAGATTTTGGAAAAATACATTAAATTTCACGTAAAATGATTCGTAAAAATCAATGTACCCTTTGGATACAAACCTCATCTGTTTCGAAAAACGCACTGTTTTACACCAAGTGTGAGAAAACGGTGACTCAAACGAAGTGGGATTAGTTTGTAAAAATTGAAAGAAATTTCGTTTCTTTCTGTCGCATTTTTATTCCGTGAAATTCGCGTTTAATAGACTGAAGTAAAAACAATGAAATGTAGAACTGATATTAGAAGCGAAAAGCAATAGACAAACGTAATTTGAATTATTTTTATTACAGTTTTTCTTCTTTATATTAGGCCACTTCTTTGCCTCGAGATTCCTCCCCCTACCTGTTTCTGGAGGGTAAAAAAGAAAGAAAAAAAAAAAGTTTCTTCGACTCGAATATATAAAACGTTTATTTAATATTATTTTATTATTATTTTTGTTCTGCTGCTCACGTACCTTAGATATAATTATACCAATCGTTTCTATTACTTTACACTCGCATACACCGAATTTAAAACAGTGCTGGCATTACGGCATACGGATGTTGTATATATATTTACGTACTATTTATACGCACGTATGCCTAACTGTAACTTTACTTAGGCGGATCCTATCGCTGTGGACGTGACATCGATATTATTATCAACTGTGACGTTTATAGCATTAAGGATCTCGCACCGGGATATTCCTAATCAAAAATCCTGCCATACTGTCTTCCACAAGAGACTACGACCATTATACATAATTAATTTATATATTTTAATTTATAAGTTAAATTATTATATGTCCTAGAATATCGTAATGAAAAATTCTCTATTTTGTTTTCTTTATATATTTCTTGTTCCTGCGCATAAAATTCGTTAAGGATTTAAGGACAAGGATAATTTATGAAATCAAATAACTTTACTTATTATTATTATTATTATTATATATTTCATGTTTAGTATAAGACTTAAAGTTATATATCGTTTTTAACAATGATTATAATGATCATCTTATAAGCCACGTTACTGTTAGTATTGCCGCTGAGTATTACAACTAGTCACATAAGCCAAAAGTTTGTTATTCTCGCAGGAAGTTTTTTTCTTTTCTTTTTCAGTTTTTTTTAAATAAAGAATAATAGGAAATCCCATACGATATCGTATATGTTTCAAAAAAAAAAAAAAAAAAAACTATCACAATCTCCAATCTCTGCACACAATATGCCTCAATGTATCTCCATAGTTCCTTACAGTACACTTGACCCCGTCGTGTGCATAATGTGATATCATTTATTTTAGTCCAACCGCAACTGCAGGGAGGGCAAGAATTATCTAATCTTTCAGCGATAACCCCCCTTGAGATCACCCAGACACCGGTAAGATATTGTAATATGTAGTCACAAGATGCCCCGTCTCACTCTGGCGCTTGTCATCAATCCTTTGTAATTCAATCTCAGTCAGTTATAAACATTGACGATTGCAGTACGCCATGAGGTGTGTCAACTAAGCGTGTAGGGCATAGATCCCAAAGCAAAGATCAACGTGGGAGGTCCATGCTATAGATCTTGCCAGTACACTATCTCCACTATATATGAGAGTAGAACGCGAATATACACGACTATAATGCATTAAGGAGCTAGTTGAGATAAGGATTGTAGTGATTGGCGTTCATATTTTCGAGTTCTTCGAAAGTGTACTTTTTCGAAGGTATAGGATAATGGTCAAGGTTTAACAAAGGATTGTGTATATTGGCGTTTTCGTTCTCAAGCTCTTCAAATGTCTTCTTCACGACAGGATCTGCAGATTCAGAACTTGATTTGGGAATTTCATTAAGAGCATCGGAGTAATCGACCTTCGAAGGCCACCAGGTTGAATCTGGCTTTAGACGCAGAGATTTTCTTGCATGTGGTGATATCGGCTGATCATCTACTGTCGGCTCGGATCTGTAGTCTTCGATTTTCTTTATTCGCTCGAACTCTAGAGATGGCTGTTTCCAATCGCGTTCTAGAATTTCCAATATTTTGCTGTCCGGCTTAGACCCTGCGAGTGAACGCTGCTTGTATCCGAGATCATATGCCTAGAAATGCTCAGAAATTATTCAGTGTTTTTCAGATAAACATGAAGTTGAAATCAACTTCCAAAAGTATATATTACGGTGGTTGCACGATGAGGATATACATATGCTCGTACAGGATATTGAAATAAAACGAACTACATGTCCTATGAAGTACATATAGCTTTTATTTTAAATTCAATTTCCAGTCACATAGTTGAATTTGTTCTCCACGAACGTCACCTGGACTGAATTAATTGCAAGTTCGAAACTTCCGAGTTCCACCGAACTACAAGTATAGGCAGCAATTAAATCCTGAGGATCGTATAGATTTTATACAAAAACATTTATTATGCATTGAAGAATGTATCACGTACCAAAACTTGCGAGGTATGAAGCAGAAGCAAACAGCAAAAATACGTCCAGAAATCCATCACACAAAATTAGGTGTAAAGTTGCACTAACCATCAATGGTCAACCAAGAAGCTAAACTGACCAGATGAAGGGAAATACGTTGTATTTATAAGGTGGAGGCAGTGATTTTATCACAGCTGGTTTACATCGTAAACAGTAGAGAAAAAAAATGGAAAGATTCCGCGCTGAACGACAACGCGGGTAAACAGGAGTGACGTCGCGTGGGATCTTTGCCCCGCTTAGGCGAACCGGCGAGGTATGAACTTTCTAGCGATTAGCAAATATTTGTCTGTTTACGTCCGGACGCGTCCGTCAGTTTTGATGGGTAAATAATCATAGCGTCTTCATTGAAGCGTGAGTAAGTCCCAGAATTAGCAATTCAACAATTAGCATATAGTCGTTTACACCTAGATTCAACCCCCGCACTCGCCTTCTTATACCTGGTGCTAAACTGCCCCCTAAAATAGTACTATCTAGTTTTTGCCTCCACCAATAGGTTCCTGAGCGGCGAATGCTTTTCTTTTCCAGTTATTTGATGATAAATCTCCTTGTTTTTTGATGGGAAAGAAGAAAGTGTAAAGCTTCAAGTCAAACTCGAACTAAGTAGCGTGTCGAACAAAATGCAACAATGACTTCTGTAGATTAAAATATTGTCGAAGTGCGTTTGTACCCCACCGAAACATCTTAGATGGTTGATCTATGAATGATCTCCAGCCTATAAATCTTCAACACAGTCGTATTGCTCTGCTATCAGAATTACAGCGTACCTATTTAGATCACGGGCTCTTTTTTCGCCAGATCAATTCAGTTTAAAACGCCTTGACATATCTACTAATCCAACTCAAGGTTCGGATGGATCCTTATTAGATATAAGCCATCTTATATTTCGATTCACACTAGGTAACAACTTTTCGTCTGAAATTGCTTTGCCTCTTTCTTCTTCTAGTTCCGAGAGACAGGCTGCTTTCAATATGTTGGTACGATTAAGTTATTATGTTTGTATCATAGCACTTGTTTACACAAATCTACAGCAAATAATATTATCACTAGTTGACTGCTCAAGCTCAATATTTTTGCCCTCGCAGCTTATGGTGAAAATCAAATACGCGCTAGTAGTCGATGATTATTTCTCAAGAGCTATAACCTAGAACTCAATTTACGTTATCGTAATAATAATAAACAAAACAATGAAAATATTATTATTGAGGCAAATGGTGATTTTATGGAAATGGTATTCTGATTCATTGCTCTCCGATGTCAGTTTATTTTTCCTTACACTGGAAAACTTGCAATATAGATAAATGGTAGAGATAGGTCAGCTAGCGTCGCGACGCCCGTGAATCTTTGAGGTCAAAATAGTCATCGCAGACGCACTGGAATATCGCAAAATTGTGTGAATGTTTAAAAGCGTATACTTAATAACAAAAATATTTAGCGGATAAAAATTGAGACGCACGACAGGGCGTCATTCAACTTCTTGAACCCGGCATAAAGGCTATCGTCAAAATGCTTATGATCTTCTATTTACGCGTGGATAATTCTATTGCGTGTAAGTAGGTATACGGCGCCTCGGAAAATAGATCATCGATTACATCGTGCCATATATCCGGCAAATCGCGTCAGTCTATAATATACTGATACCGAGCATCACTCGTCATAAAAATCCACATGTTTTCCGCCCTGTTATCGTCATTAATCTTACTAAAAATACTAACGGGACGATGCTGTAGTTTCGATAGAATTGTATAAATTTCATATGAACTAAATCGAAGGAATGTCCATTATCTTACAACCTGGTCAATCTGGTCCACCACATGGGTTTCCCTTTCACAGACATGGAGCATTATGCAACGCATTGTGATTAATGTCACGTGCTGTTCATCAGGCATGACGATATCATTTTGTATTTTCAGGTTGAAATGACTGTGACAATTCATCATATTCCATCAAGCTACAAAGTTTATTGATGACTTAACAAGTGGTATATTTTTAACAATGAGATGTGGTTCTGTCAATAATATAAATATTTATATATTTATCACATATGAACAACATTGGATTGTTGATGCAGCAGTCAATTTCTCTCAGCTTGGTATTTGACCATTTTTCCCCGTGTGCAAACGAGTCTCTGAATAGGAAACAAGATTATTCAGTCAGAGCAGGAAAACAATAAATTTTAGTGTCTTGGCCGCGGTTTCTTCGCCATTTTAAGAATCAGACGTATGCCCCAGGTTTATGCATTTATGCATTATTAATGCAACTCCAGGTCTCAAGGTTCAAGAAATCATTGCAATCCTATACTCACAAAGGAAAGCGGACAAAACGGACTTGACTCGTGTGCGAATCGGCAAATAAAATTTTCCCTCGTTATAATTGCCATCGCTATGAAAGGACATTGGCTAACCCCAAGCATCGCGTTATCCACGAACGTCCTCCATCTATTCTGAAATATTTGCAGCTTGTGCTAATCGGATTCTAAGCAACTGTTCCCGAATCTGTCAACCGTACCATGATACGTCTTGCAATAATACGAGACGTCACAAGTTTGAAAAAATGATCACAAGCCAGAAGTGTGTATCAGATTGAGAGTGGAACCCTGCAGGCTTCATTGACATAGGCATTTATGCTGAACCTTTGATGGTCTCAACTTATCTGTGATCCATTCTGCATGTTTAGAAACCTAATACTTGACGATCTACTAGTGAAATCACAAAATAAGTTTCAGTAGAGGGTTACAGGATTTGACATATCCTACAACTTTTCTATCCGTGAAATAATTTGCTTAGCCTATCTCGAAAGGCCACTAGGAAAGACGATATCTCGAGTTTTTTCGACGAAACATCGCATGTCCTAAATCTTTGACGCCAGAGTTACATTACTCTGTCCTCACAGTGATAAGTATACCACTGATTGAATCAGTGAAAATCAGTGAAAACCCACTGATTCGCAGTGAGTTTCGTTGATTTAAATTTAGAGAGTAGAAAATGACTTCTTTCTTCGGTGGAAATTTACACTTTGCTGAATTAATTCTACAAAGTTTTAGGGACATTGATAACTTCCATAGTTTTTTGCATGAAAAATATGGTCGTTTTCGCATAGTTTTTTTTTTTTTTTTTTTTTTTTTTTTTTTCAAATGAGTCCATGAAGGAATCAATATTTTCGTCAATGAAACCAGTACAATTTCTTGTAAAAACTGTACGCGAAGTCCGAATTTCTCTGAAAACTCAAAAAAACTGGTAGAATTATTCTCGCCAGGGTTTGCAGTCGCATTTTGAGATGGGCTATTCTCTGCCCCCGAGGAGCCGATATGAACATGAGTAAAGTGTCAACATCATAGCAAGACGATACCGTTTCTATATCCAGAAAGAAAAGAAGCTTCTCGTCTTCAAACTCGGTATATACATTGGTAACCGGAAGTTGGTATATTAGCAAAGAGTTGAAATGAGCCGTAGAGTGGAGATTTGCAGGGTGGTAGAAATTCCAGCCTGACACGCAAAGTGGGAACAACCTTAGCATTTTCCTTCAACTGCCCCCCTCCGACTTCGTCAGCATTCATTCACTCGCGCAGACTTCCGCGCGGTTTCAATTACGAAATTCATTTATGATGTAGGTTCATACGTACTTCTCGTATGTCTAGTCACTAGTGTACAGTGGTTCACCGCTGACTAGACAAAGAAACTCAGCCCACTATGTTTTCTGGTGTCGTTGGCATCCATCCGCACGTGCCCATTAATTTTTTTCATTGAGGAGAGGACAAAGCGGCAAACTAATTATTATACACGAATGAGGAGTGCTTTCGAAACGAGTTTCATCTACTGCGATAAAATATAAACGTTTGACACATTTGAGGTCATCATTATCTAGTGTACGCGAATGGCTCATCATGTGAAATTCTTATACAATACGTTCGTTCCACACGTGTGATCAGACGATTTTTTAAAAAAGTTTGTCCTAATCGGGGTAGCAATCATATCAACGCAGGTACTTGTAATTCTCAGGGGTGCTTTCCACCCTTCGGACAAAGCTGACGTCGCGTCGTGCCGTTGGTATCGATCGAAGACCAGCTCTAGGGTGGTTTTGTATTTAGATCTCACGATCAGATCAACTTCACTCCTTAACTTCTTATTTCTTCTTCGCGAGTACCTACGTGCCCTGACTTGTCGGATCCACTGGTAGTCTTTGGGTTAGTTTCGACGGTGAGGTCGACGCGCGTGCTCGCCGAAGAACCGGATTCAGTCAGCCTCAAATCACTCGCGTTAGTAAAACCAGAGGTTAAATAAGAGCCACGCGTTGATACGACGTGAAAGCATATCGGCAAATATAGGTACCTACGTGCAGATAAAGTATCTTTCAACGTAGTTTTTCCGTGTTGTTTTGCTGCTGCACTACAAAAAACCGGATGATGCTGACACAGCACCTCTGGATCAACCGGAAACGATAAGTGCCTATCGTCGATCAGCACCGATTCAGCAAGTGAAATTCTGATGCACTGGTCCCGTGAGTGATTCCATGTGTAAACCGAGTGTTGATATGGAATTCATCAATTCAACATGAAGGCATCAATCTCCTGCTTCGAATATACGAGATAATATTGAAGAATCCGGTTGCGGACGATTGACTATAACATTCGATCCACCAAACGAATACCTATATTTTTCAAATTCGTGTATAGGTCTAATTCGGCAACGTTTGAGAAGAGAAGTTTTGAAGCCATACAGCTGGCTGTGATAGGAATGTCACAATCAGTCAGATAATTATGCGACATATACGTCGAATACGACATTTGAATTATGTGTCATGTTAGGTAACCGGTGAAGCATACAGCGATATACAGGCAGAAACGTATTCCGAAGGAATAAACAACTACGACATAATTAGAATTACGTACATACCTAACACGCCAGCAAAGTTATCTCGCATAATACTTGAAGGTATCGTTAAGGCGACGATCTGGGTTGTGGAACAGTGTTTTCCAGATTGGAAGCGATTGCGGAAATATACATTCCACAGGTGTTGAAAAGCGTCTGATAAAACAATCCAATCTTTGCATACATCAATTTAAGTATTAATCGATCGAGAAATTATTGACAACAGTATTACATAGCAAGCCGATGAAAATCAACTTCTTGAATGGCGATCGCGTTCGTTATAAAAGGACAAAATTGACCCGGCGATTAGCGCATGTACGCTCAGTTATTCGCGATAAGAAAAAACGATAAATGAACGTGTCAGTCGGATAGTGAAATTATACTTTCAACGGTCAGGATGAGAGCGTCAGCTGGTATTTTTGCCTTTGCTGCCTTTGTAGCAATCAGCACCTGTTCTCCCACGAAAAGAGACGTAGCAAGGGCGACTGATGCCCAGGGTAAGTAATTAGATATGGGTTTGTCCATAAAGCAAGACGGCGTTGAATAAATTCAACTTTTTCGATGATTCACAGAGTTCGAAACATCGCATGTCGGTCTAATTATTTCCCCACTACTGTCCACTACTGAGATTCGAAGAATTGAGATTTACTGGTCGCACAGCTGCTTGGGATCCGAAGATTCGATTGCTCTTTATACCGAGGAGCCTTCTGCAAATGCCACTCCAATCTACAGTTTCCGGCCAACCGCTACTAGCGGCATTTGGCAGACCGGAATCACAGCAGAATTTGTGCCAACCTCGAATTTGACCTTCGTCAGACAATGTCTAGGTGCAATTTTTCACTTTTCATTTCCGCGTCGACTTTTATCCGTGAAATTTTCGAGGTTTTTCATCAACATCTGAACAACAGGATATTATGTCGCTTGGTTGCGCGATGGCGTTATCATGAAGACCAACTGCTTGGAGACTCGGCCAAACTGGATGGCTGATAGAAGGGACACACTCGCATCCAAAAGATTCCGCGACATCTTCATCCCCGGAACTCACAACGCAGGATCCTATTCCATCATAGAGGAACCAACTTCTGAGAATTTGGTCTCCAAGTACGTTATCTGTCAGGTGGGCAACAAAAACGTTTCCAAAATTCCTTGGACTCATTCACAGCAATTATTTCCGGCAATGTCAGCTACGACATCTTCACGTTAGAACAGTATCATGGAATTCAATCGAAGAAAGTAATGGATCATGAAGTGATAAAAGACCAAACTTTCATGTACTACAGGCGAACTATATTCAAAGCCCATTTGAATCATCATCGTATGTTGTCACTCACTGACAACTTGGACAATAATTTTGAACACCATATACGTTTTGGATTACGTGTCCAGATTGTTCTGCTTGTATTGAAATTCATCAAGTTAGTGAGAGGTGACTTTTTTAGGATGAAGATATTTTGGCACAATTGATTTACGGCGTCCGGTACCTGGACATCAGGGTAGGATATTACGAAGCCATGGATCCCGTCTGGTGGGTTAATCACGGAATACTGAGGGTCGTTGCGATGCAGCAAGTGATCGACGACGTTAAAACGTTCCTGGACAACACCCAAGAGATCGTTATTTTCGATGTGCAAGAATTTCCCATAGGTGAGTAACTCCATTCACTTCGTGACCAGTTTTCGAAAAGTTTTCGAATGCGATCTGTCATTAAATCGCGAAATCTTTCGTTTCAAAACTTGGATCAAAGGATTTGGATCGGACTTAACGATACACAGACAGCTGGTTGCTTATCTTGAGGAACAATTTGCCGATTATCTTTTGCCAAAAAGCTACGGATGGTCAACGTCACTTGATGCCATTTGGAATTCTGGAAGACGGCTGATCATCGGCTATGACGAGAGCAGTGTCGTACCTCTTTACGACTCAATTTGGCCCTGTGTTAGCCATCAGTGGGGAAACGTTAGGGACATTGCTTCCTTGTACACATACTTGAATGGTATCGAGACTAGAGCCCTCAGGTATTATATGATTTCCCATGGACAATGATATGCATTCTCGTTTCACATCCAATTTGTCCGGTTGATGATGAAGATGATTTGCTATTCTGCTCAAATTTCACGTGGATAGAAATTAACAATTTTCTTGAATGTTTAGCTCCACGGCGGTGAATCCTAGGTCAGCGATGGCCGAGCTGACCCCGAACACTTTGGACGTGCTTCTGGACCGACTTGGCGGACTTCGCCAGATGGCCGAAGACGTAAACATGAACGTGACGACGTGGTACAACACGGAATTCCAGAGTAGCGCAAACATTGTTGCGGTCGATTTCTTCAAAGGTACAGGAATCGTTGAGGCAGCGATCGAATGGAACGACAAACGATTTTCTGACGCTACATCTTCTGCCTATACCTGTTCAGCTAAATAGTTTTGTCGATGTTGGACACGATGAGTGCGTTTATTTCCAAATCTTATCTCCACCCTTTTCGCCGATCTCCGATCTCCGATCTCCAGCCTCGAGTGACTTTACATGTATTTACTATTGATTGGAATCAATGCAGATATGATTAGCCTTGTAGACTAGTTATGTACTTCGATAGGTAATAATAGTATCTACGCACGTTTAGTCATGAATACACGATAAATTATAACAATTGATTAAACCTTCGCACGTGTTAGGTACAAATATGCCCACATGCTGTTTGCGTGTTGAAGGTATAACCCTGAATTTCACCTTTCACCTATAAAGTGACTTTAGTTTCTATATTGTCAACGTGTCGGCATTGTTGTATAATGGCACATGCATATATAGGGAATAAATCCTCTGGTAAAACTTCGCACAATTTTTATACTTCGGTGTGTTTTTGTTTTTTTTTCACCCAAGTTGACCACAGACACTTTATAATGATTTTGCGAGCATTCGTTCTGCTATGAAGGTTACGCAAATTGTGGATGGGAAGTTGGATAAAAAATATAAAAAAATAGGCAGAAACACAGATATAACATACCATTATGCGTGTATGTCCATTATACATGTGCTCCTAACACTCCTAACAGAATAAAAAATGAAATGATCGCGTTACGCCATCGGATGGCAATAATACGTTCGTTGCGAATAATGGCACTGGACAATAACATACACAATGTACTTCTGCACAGATTTTTTGGTGAATTTTTAACGTCACGCCGAAGTATTCGTTCACGGGAATTGCGCGCCCGTACCGAGTCGAGTTGCGGATGGACAGCCAAGGTTTTTTTCCTATTAATTGCAGATATTTATTTTCGACGATGACATTGCCATTTCCGGCGGAAACGAGAATAATATCAGTCTGTGTACCAAGGTGATCACGAAAAGCGAAATTATCTGTAAACCATGATCCTTCTCGTTGACTATTCGTTTCAAATAATATACACGCTGATGATCGTATCATTGTGCGATTTACCGTAGATCTCACCGCAGCTACGGTGTCGAATTTTATTTCGCTACGAATAGCAAAATAGTTAGCTAGAGAAATAATTCAATTTTACGTGAGAAAGTGACGATGAATTTTAGTATAATCAGTCCTCAAACTGCCGTGTAAAATATTTAGATCGTTATCTGATAGAATTAATTTGTTGGTATTTTATCATACTCCTGCTTTTTCTCTGATAATATCGAGATCGACAAGTTTTATAGACATCATTGGTGAAATGGATCGAAAATTATTCCCGATATTCTTTTGCGTGGTGATGTGTGGGGCAGGGCCAATTTTGTCACAAAATTTTGAAAACGAGTTAGATTTAGAAAATACCTTGTTTTGTGCTGAGAATAAAAAATGCCTACCGATCAATCAATGCCCAGAGATCTTGACCCTAATGAATCGCAAAGTACTCGCAGTTCACAGGTATCTATAATTATTACCAATAAAAATTCATTGAAAATTATCTTATGCCAGTTGGATATGATTAAGAAATTATTCCAAACTTCTCTTAGATTTCGCCATCTGGTCTGTGGCTACGTGGGATCTCGCCCAAAAATATGCTGTGATTTGTCAACGAGTCAATCAACCACGACGTCGACGGCGTTGAAGTTCAGAGAAAATTCCCTGCCCTATAGTCAAAATACAGGATGCGGAAGAAGTTTGATTCGAAGTAACCTAGAGACTCTCGGCACATTTCCTTTCGTGGCAAGAATCGGTTTCATAAGTAATAATTCCATTTAATAATTTTTGACTTTACAGGTACTTTTGTCTATCGCCGTATGAATTCATCAAGTGCTTTCTCTGCTAAAAGTAGTCTATTATCAACGTGATCTCGACGAAATGCTGAGAAAATTTGAACTCTTCATAGTTTTTCTTATCATTTTCTAATTTCTAATAAGAACTCGTTGTTTGTGAAAAATTTTACAAAAAAAAGTCAATAACACCAGTTTGCTTACCGTTTTGATTTTATTGTTCTAGAAATCCTAATTTACCTAATTTACTAAACTAATTCCCATAACAAGATAGGCAAAAAAAAAATAAATTAGAATCGTGAAAAGTGGAGCAAATTGTCGTCCTTTGTAATTATTTTTTACACAAACATTACCGATTTTCAAAGAAAAACTATAGTTTCATACAAAAAACTACGAAAAGTCTGAATTTTCCTTAAACTTCGTAAAAACTTTTCAAGTAGTAGAAATTTTCACCGAAGGGTTAACTGTACGAAGTTTTCTTGTTATTCAAAATCATTACAGACGTGGCGAATGGGCAGATCAAATATCCATGCAGTGGCGTAATTGTGAATGAAAGAACCATACTGACAACTGGAACTTGTGCTCTGGCTACCTCCAAGAATTACAAATTGTAAGAGACATAATTATCGAAACCAACGTATTTTTCGCAACAGGCATGAAGTTAATTGTTAACAATTCTCGATGCTTGAAGAATAATTACCGTTAAATTTACTTGGACTCAGTCTAACAAATGAAAATGGTTAAACTACTATTACTAAAGCACATCATTTCGCCAGACAATCCGTGCTGTTAGGTGAATTTGATGATGCCAATGATCCGGATTGTAATTCGCTCTTCTGTGGCCTGCCGAGTGAAAAGTATAATATTTCTTACGTCGTCAAGCATCCGAACTTCAAAGCGGACTCCTTCGAGAATAACGTAGCCTTGATACGTCTTCAAAAATCAATCGATTTCACCGGTTTGTTTTTCATTGGGATCATCCGATTCTTATACCTCTACTACTGTACAAGAATTTCATTCGATGATCAATCACGCATTTATTTATTGCTTATAGTCACTGTCCAGTCAATTTGTCTACTTCAAAATAAAGACTACAACTTAGTCGGCAAGTCACCGATTTTAGTTGGCTGGGGTCGAATGTCCGACCAGAGAGGTTCGCATACGTTTGAAATTGTAAATGAAAAAGGAATAGTTCAACTTTTGGTATATTAAACAATGATTTTTATACCTGTAGAAAAAGCATCCCAACAACAATGGTTGGAAACAAAAATTTTGCCAAAAGAGGATTGCTCAATGTTTGCAAATCGGGGTTTTTCTGTGGAACTGTGTGCCGGAAGTTCAAAAGAACCGTGTTCCGGTTTCAGCGGAAGTCCCTTGGTAATCAAATACGGGGATACTTACACTCTGGTAATAATCTACTGAAGTAGCTAATCTTTCCTTTCGCTAATGTACCATCCGGTTGATACTTGAGTAGATATCTGTTAGCTTCAATTAGTGCAATTCTTGATTGCGTACTGTCAACGGTTTTGCTAACATTCTTATTATTCTATATTACTAAGCGTCTTACGTTACTTGTATGTATTTACACGAGCTCGATTCATATTATACACACAAACTTTGTCATTCCAGGTTGGCATACTATCCTATGGATCGGATTGCAACATCGACTCAAATTCACCATCCGTCTACGTTAGCGCAGCGAAATACGCCAACTGGATTACAGCGAATTCATGAATAACTATGGAGGAAATTTCTTTTTCTGAAGCATTTCAACGGTTCTAGTAATCCTTAACGATCCACTAACAATAAGACTTTACGGGAAATGAAATTTCATCACATTTTCAGGGTTTCGAGGATCTAAAACGCAGTTTTTCCACAATATTAGATTCTAATTTACAAAAATTGTTACCCTCGAGTATAAAATTCAATGATCAGCTGATTATAATGACAGTTAAGTCAACAAATATTGTGGATTTGGTTTAACTAAGATTCTTGTTCGCCAATTTCAGTTGAATTAACATAGCAAAACAGTTTGTCGATTGTTGAACAGAATTCTATTGAATCGACAAAAAATCACCAATAAAATTATTCGCTTCGATTTGCCAAAATTGTTATCTGACTGTAGGTACGTGATAAAGCGCGCCAGAGGATCGAAAGCTTACATTTATTTTTGCAATAAATTTAATAGGCCCCTTACGAAATTTGGTGAAAAGAGTGCAAAATCTTCTTACACCTTAAATGGAAAGCAAATGAGTATTTTATTGTTCGAGATTTATTTTCTGCAAATTCTCTACAATGGTGTTCAAATATGTTTCGACGCGAGTTAAACATTCGTCAATTTCTATCTGATCTTGCCATTCCTGATCGTTCACCTTCTTGACAACGCCTTGCAACGACAATTTCGCACTACCTAACATTGCTCTTTTTTGTAAGGGGGAGCCAACTTCGGCACATTTTAAATACGATTCTGCCAAATCTGCGCATAATTCAAGAACGTTTCTCGTCGCTTCAACTTCTTTGAACCATTTTGGATTAGAAACTGAGGTACGATGTGCTCTCTGTAAATATTGAGAGGCTTTCTGATGATCCATTTCCGTCTGTCTGGTCGCTGTTAGTTCTGCGTACATTTGCCAAATTGGAGGACTGTTCGGTACAGCCGCAGTCAAGTGCCCAAAGAGTTCAAGCGCTCTTTGAAGCAAATTACTCGCAGGGTTTCCATCCGCATCTTTTACATCGTCGATTATCGCTCTGGTGAGAATTTTCAGAATTTGTACATCCGCATGTTGGGCTTTTAGCTCTAAAATGCGATGGTAGCATCTGATGACCTGTAAAACGAGAATTATTCGGTTTTAAGGAAGCAAGTGACACATATAAACACAGCCGTTTAAAAAAAAAAAGACTTTTTTAAATCAAGGAACAAAAATCACCTCGGAAAAATGTCCCAGGTCTATACTAACGACCATAAGGTTTTCCCAGACTTCCCATTTGTCGTAATTGCACTTGACTGCATCCTGGAGTGAGCGCCAAGCTCGCGGTTTATCTCCAAGTTTAACGTATGCCTTTGCCAGGTTGTTCCAAGCCTCGAAACTCTGTGAAAACAAAGTGAAATTTTTTTTACGTCACAAGTTCAATGAATTACTTGCAGTTATTTTCAACACTAGTTTCACTTCTACTAACCGTTTGTTCCAGTGCACAGTAATGCCTGTACGCCGTAGCAGCTAGTTGCCAGTCTTCAATTTGTAAAGCGGCAAATCCGAGCCTGATCCATATGTTTTCTTGTATATTATTCAATTCCACGGATAACTTCAAATGTGGTACTGCCTCCGCATACTGCAATCCGAATATTGCACACAATTAATGGTTTTCAGTTTTGACTAAATTACTAATTGATATCGGTCATTCATTAAAAATTGAAAGCTGTTTATGCTTCATCTTACATTTTGTTTTGCGAAATAGAACAGCCCCCAATGTCTTTGAGCTCGACTGCTTCTTTGGCCAGATAATTTCCACGCAGTTTCGTAGCATTGAGTATCTTGAGTTGCATCGCCCAAGAGACACCAAAGTTTCACTGTTGGTTTCTTGTTTATCTCCTGTTGGATTGTTTCTGCGGCCTGAAAGAATAATATTGAAGAGATTATATTTAATTACTCATTCAAACTCTGTGATTACGAGTAAAAGTATTCTGAAAACTTTTGCCCATACCTTATGTCTCAACTCTAGAATTGTATAACAAACAATAACGCTTTCCCAGAGTCTCAATTCCAGAAATAGGTCCAGAGCACTCTTCACCATTCCTAGATTGATCATTAGATCGGCCAATATTTGCTTGACTTCCCAAATGGGCTTCATTCCACTGGCAAAAAATATATCCATCCTATGGGAAACCAACGGCTTTGTAGAGTTTAACTGATCGATCAGATATTCCGTTTGCGACATGGAACGTTCAACGGTTCTTTTATGATTAGACTCCAATTCACATCGTTGACACAAAGAAGACATTCTCAGCGGCCAGTTTCTCGAATTCTCTATAACATTCTAACACAATTTATGTAAATACTATCATCGATAGTTCGACAATCTAAAAATATTTTCATCAAATTTGATGTTTTCTTCCATTAATTGAGGAATTCCCTCACATTTAGATACGGAACAACTTCTTCGTCCGCAAGCTTGTCTTTTGGTTGCGATCTCTGGATCTGAAAGCTGTTATGCAGAACAAAATTAGAATTAGATTCTACTGATCAATTAAATCCTTATTTACAACTATAAACCGAATTTGGACATAAAAAAACTGTTCTGTCCTTTCCTAGTGTATTTCAATCCATTCCATTATATTTCTGGTTCATATTTCACAATATTCTTGAAAATCATATTGAGTTGTGAATCTTGCTTCCTTTTTAATAAGCTAACAATTTTCTGACACGAATGTCTGTCTTTGCTGCAACTTTGACAATTTAACGTATGCTTTTCAAGGGCTTGAAAATCATGAAGTGATTGAAAGAAATTAAGTTTAAATATTTACCATACATACTATTTTGCCAATACAACTGCCTCTTCTAAGGCGCCTAACTCAATGATCTCCTCTTCTTGAGAATATTCTATACGTTCGAGTCTCAGATCGTCGTTGAGTAGAAGAGCCGAAGGTAAGTCCTCGCATTTTCTGAATGGAAAATTGTCCTTTTCAAGAGAAACTTTGAGCAGTAACTGAGCTTTCTCATCTTGCTGATACTTGGTCCGTTTACCAAGCATACCAACTAATCTCATGTTTAATTTAGCAGCGTGTTGGGCAATTTCTACATGTTTTTCCAAGCCTTGTATCCTCCTGTGATATAAATAGAACTGGACCGCTTCAACGTGGAACAAAGTCTTGAGATAATCGTCGTCTAGAATATCGAAGGCAGATATTCTTTCGACTAAATTTTCTGTTTCTTCGAATAAAGTTGCCGATGCTTCATCCATAACAGATTGATGGATTATATTGGCTCTGAAGAGCCACCAGGTAGTAGTTTTAAAACTGTTCTGTAGCTTCTCGTTAGAAAATAATATTTTTGATAAGTAAAGGAGTTCAGGTTTCTTCATATTTTCATTACACTGATCCTCTAGATAGAGAGCATTGAGCGCCTCCTCTCTTTTAGCCGCCAGCCATTCGATATCCGGCGTATTTTCAGGACCGGTAAAATTATTTTGTACAAACAAAAGCAGGGAAGCTATGCCAATGGATAATATTTCGAATATAGAATCAGGTTCTTTTTCCACAGCGTCTGATAAAGTAACAGCAAGATTCTCCTCGTTCACAAAGGACTTTAGGTAAGTAGAACAAAATTTGTTATTTAAAATTTCTCCGTAATGTCCAACGCGGAATTCTTCTATACTCGACACTGCTTGAGGAACTAGAAAAAATGTATTTTATTGTTAGAAAAGGAGAACTTAATTCTCTTTGTATGTACATACATGATTAGAAGTGACATAACCTCACCTGCATCGTCTAAAAAATTCGTGAGAAGTTTAGTCTCCGAATTAGTTATGTCTTCTTTGTTTATTCCCTCCATCATAACATTAGTATCTACGTTGAAGATTATGAGTATTTATAGAGAAATATCACCGAATTTTTTTTATCAATGACAATATATCGTGCAACAAGTATTAAAAGCACGCCGCATCAGACAACGTAGGTATACACAACTTGTTCGACACGACGATGACAGAGTTTTGCCGTGGTATAGGTTAGGGAACGCTTTTCTATACCAGGTGGCAGCAGGGTGCCTGACCACCAAAATGGCGCCGTTTACCAACACGTGCGACCATGCAGTCGCGCGATCTATACGCGACTTTCAAAAATAATTCATAAAAATCACAGAGAATACAGGCCTGGCAAGTAAGGTTGGAGAATTTTGGTGTCCTGAACTCCTGACAACGAAGTAAACTTCAATTTCATACAATGTATTGTTGAATCGTCAACGTCTAGCCACCTTGCTGCGGTTTTTATGCATTTCAGGTTGGGATATTCGGATTATGCGAATTATACCAATTTTCAAAACATACTTATACATTACGGAAGATATGAAGATAAAATATGCATTCATTTGTAAAATTCCCGAAGCCCAATTTTTTTAAATCAATAATTTATTATAAAGATAGCTGGATAGGGGGTTCGCCCAAGGAACAGGATATGGTGAAAATCGTACTAATAATTAGTCAAGTCTAAACATACATTTTATTACAGATTATACGTAGGGAAAGATACAAAATTACAAAGTAAGAAAAATGACTTGATAATTACTGACCGTTCAAAATTATAAGTACAATCTTAATGCAGCGTAATATTAAGTTATATCAGTCATTAAAGGTATAATATAGTCAGACTTATGGTGAAAACAGAAATTAAAGCAACTGAACATTAGTTCATATTATACATAGTATACAATGTGATACAATGCGTACATATAGCTATAGGAACATAATTAAGATACGAAAATAAATGGCATGTTATCGATTATTGTTAAAACAATTACTTCTCGACAGCTTTCTGCTGCTTCTGCTTTTCTTCCTTCTTCTCTTGATCCTTAGACGGAGCTTCCTTAACAGCCGGTTTTCCAGTGTGCTGAATCTTTATCTGTCTCTCGCCGTCGACCTTCGGCTGCTCCTTTCTCGGTGCAGTGATTGTCAAAACGCCGTCCGACGACAGGCTCGATGAGACTTCGTCGATATTGCACTGATCAGGGATCAAATATCTTCGTTCAAACTGACGGGATATCCAACCGTGTTCGTCGCGCTTTTCCTCGTGTTTAGCTTCGACGACGACACACTTGTCGACTACCTTTACGCTGATTTCCTCGGGCTTGAATTGCTGCACGTCTAGGATTGCCTTGAACTGATCTTTGTCGGCTTTTACAACGGAAGAACCACCGTCTCCGCTGCGCAAAAATTCCGCCCATGGCCTGCAGTAAGCAGAAGGTATCAGCTGGGAACTCGAACGTCCAGGTGCATTCGCCAGACAGTAGATTGTAGGTTGAACTCGACTCGGCGATACGAGCTGCTCTGGGCGTATCGCAAGTCCGAAATGTTGGTCCAGAAGACTGTGAGGACTCTCCAGATCTTCCCACCAGTTGGAGAATAGCATCGGGATCAGAGACATGGTTTTTGAGATTGAAAAACTTTGCTTTTTAACGATTGCAGTTAAAGCTTTTGACGTAGATTCTTCTTTTACTTTTACTTGTAGAGCCACTTAGTGCCTTAACGTTGATTGGTATTGCTCGATATTTCGCACTTCACGATGAGACTTGAATCTCGCGGTTGCTTGTGTGAGACTGTTGCCTGCGGTTCAGGCCGGCCGGTATTTATGGCAGCGAGCCGGCTATCTGCGTGCGCAGTCGACGCGGTGGGGATTGAGGTTCTGGAAGTCTCGCCTACCGCCTAGAATTTTCAGCAACGTTCGGGTTTCGATTGATTATGAGAGAAATAATGTATTTTAGGGCAATCAATTACAAGATCTATCACACGATCAGCATTCTTAAGCCTTTAATAGAGATTTTGGGAGTACGATTCGTCGAATAATAATCACAGCGACGAGGCGATGGTATATGTTTTCTCGAATTAGAACCATGATCTGGAATATTCTGGTCGAGAATAATATAACGAACGTTTTCGAGTCTTATCTCGATACGTACGTATTTACTTTTGATGTTCTTATTTATAGTTGCGATTCAGTTCGCAATTCAATAATGCGAGTCAATATTGCTGCGTTTTATTTTCATTTTTTTAAATCTCGGAGGCACATTCTCATTCAGCCCCATTTGCCTAGGTGTGATATTTGAATCGAGAAACTTCGGCCGTTCTAACGCAGTGCTTACGCGCTTCATGCGCTTACCGGATAGGCTGCGTTCTAGCATCTTCGAGATAGGTCTTGAATTCGGGTTCGAGATCTTTCGGCTGTATATTTATAGTGTTCTGCACTCCATTGTTGTTTTATATCGACCATTAGGATGCGGACATTGTAGACTGAATTATCATTGCTTCACATATCTACCTATAATACGTTTTATTGCAGAATTGATTGTGAATTGAAACAAATACACGTTCATTCGAATTTGAACTGTCAATCATTCGACAATTTATTCCACCGAATAGAAATTCGTGATTCAACAATTGGTCAAGACAGCGAGATTCGGTTATCTGTTTGCGAAACCAATCATTTGTCCGAAAAAATACCGAGTGCTATGCTGATTTTTTTCTTCTCGTGAAAAGACAAGCCGGCTTTCATTACACTCAAATCGATAATTCCTCGCAAGAATGAAAAAGGCTTGTCGTTCTTACGATTAAATATATTCAATCTATGTATGTAGAATTATCGTCTAAGCTGAACAAGTGCATTACGAATCGATCGTTATTCCGAAATGCGTTTTCATCATCGTGCAGTTGAAATTGATTGTTGCGGGTTGTTTGCGGTAAAAGTAGTTCCTGAAACCGCCACTCACAGATATTGGAGTCAGCACCTTCTAGTCTTCTTGACAGCAACGACGTTTGGGTTGCATATAATCAGGCGTATCGTAGAGGCGTTTGGTAAAAGGATATAATATATATGTGTATGTATATGTTATGTGTAATATATATGTTATGTATAATAATACATAAAACATTACTACCTATTCGTGTATTTATTCATTCCGTTATTTGTTTCAGTTTGAAATCGATGAATTTCTTCACAAAACGGAAATGGGTTATTAGTATAAGATGTTCTATGGATTATTACAAGGAAATTGAAGAAATGTATAAATAATTTCTTGAGTAGAAACAATTAGTTTCGTTGGATCAAACTATCTATAGGTCTGTATAGTATAATATCGTTGAATTAGTGGTGCAAGTACGCTATGGAAAAATATTTTGAACGTGAACTCGACTATCTATCTATACGGATCCATTTCTTTTTTTTGTTACCGCGAATGTAATTATGCGAAACTGTCAAAATTCTCCATGTGATATTTGCAAAAAATCCTTAAGCATGGTGCCGTAGAAAAAGTACACGTTTGTCGTGACCAGACATCGGTATAAATCGCGGTTTATCGCAATTATGCTGACGCGAAAAAGGTGCTCTTGGACGGCAGATCAACCCTTTCAGTATATTTGCGGTATATTATACTGCTTTTGGGATAGCTTAGAATCAGCCTGGGAAATGTCAATGGAAATTGTTACAAAACTGGTTCAGTTTTTACTAGCGATTTTTAATCTGATGTTCCAAGTACTGATCTTCCTTCGGGATCTTTGCATCGAAACGATGCAAACGTTCGCGAACTTTTTTCAAGGAATTATTAACGTCATCAGTACCATATCCTGCGACGATGTTGAAGACTTTGCTTCTGCCTGTATCGTCGTTCTTTTATGGATCGGGGCGATTAAAATTTTTTTAAACATGTTCAGCAAGGTATGAGAACTTCTGAATCGCCAAGATTTAAATTCTTTTCTATTCTTAGTCCCTAATTTTTCCAGACAACATAATCATTTACTTTCGTACTCGAGTATCCTGACTTTATTTGAAAAGTTTCATTATTAGAATCTAATGGATAGTTTCTACTCACCTTTTCCCTTCCTTTCTACGATTCTATACTGCATTCAACTGTAACGCGAATTTTGGATCTCGCAGTTCTTAAAGTGAAAAAAATAAAATAAAATCAACAGAAAATATGAACCAAGGTATATCGTGGCAAATTGTAGAATAATTATAAAAGGTTGTCTGATTTTATCATGTATTGCTAAATGTTTTTTCTTCCTCTTCCTTTTCCGCCAACTTGAAATTTTTGTTACATTGTGTCGAATAGATTGGAAAAAGCTATGAAACCCTTCATAATTCGCCTGGCTGAAGGTGAGAATGAATGATGTCAAAGGTCTATTTGCTTTTGACCATGAATTTCAGACGCCTTTGTCGGTCCTGTTTTTAATACACTATTGTATTAGACAGTGAATTTGAAACGAGGTATTTCACCAGTAGTCCCGATAATGTTCTCAAAATATTTTCTTCAGAATCCTGAGACATTTAGTTCCGAAAATCCCAGTGAGAAATCAGACTCGACTTACGACGAAGAGACAATGGACAAAAGCAGCTTTGACTCTGATGGATGTCCCCGTAAACTTCGTAAACGAAAAAAGCCACTGAGAAGAGCAACAGGAGTCGTGTACTAAGCCCATCCAGTCCAGAAATATTCGAAGATCTAAGTGATTAATACAATTATTGTATTTTATTTTTTTTGTATTGTTTTCTTCCTTTTTAAAGTGATTATTTTGTAGTCAATGATTTTGTCCTACGTACGTGTATGCTAAAGCCATTTTTATACATACAATTCACTATCATGATATGCGATCTTTTTCTTTATTTGACCCTCTTCTTTAGAAAAAGTTGCATTTTTAGGGGCAGGATTGAACCATACAAGAAATTGATGAGAATAAAGTTATTTTATTCGTATATAAATATATTATACAACAAGTGTAATATGTGATTTACACGAGATAACAATAGCGATTTAAAAAATTAGAGATTCTGATATTTACACATCGAGTGCGCGGCATTTACCGCAAAAATTTATCTCTTTTTATCGATACAAACGATTTAATTATTATCGTTACTATTAAATCGGAGTGAGAATATTACGTGTGCATAATTCTGTGACACATAATCGATTTGAAGCGAATTCGAGCGATTCTCAAAAATATTTACAGATAAGGGTTTTTTTTCTTTCTTGATTTGTTAGTTTCTTTCCAGCCACGTAATAACTTTTCGTACAATTTCTCGTCATGTACAAAGATACTTACAATTAGTTGAATTAGACAATATGGTAAAAAAGTTGAAGTATTATCGATATTTTGTGTTCATATATAAATAAGAAATAATTATTAAAATAATTAGCGAAATACTATTGCATTAAAATAAATTAAATTCGCACGATCTATAATTAATATTAGATAAAGGAAGAGAGATAATAATACTTTGACAGATTAAATTGTATATAATAAACGTATAGGGACGAATCATACTTAAATTTCATATTACCGTTGCGTCATAAATTAAATAAAAGTATGATATATTAAATCGGATATTTACTTCGCTATTACTAAATTAAATTACACGATTCACCCTCCGATTTTATCAGTCATTCACAATGGTTACTGCTAACTTGTACTCTGCCCAAGAAAACGTTTTCGGAAGCTCGAGCTTGAAAA
Organism: Ametastegia equiseti; assembly: GCA_963989295.1. Classification (NCBI taxonomy): domain Eukaryota; kingdom Metazoa; phylum Arthropoda; class Insecta; order Hymenoptera; family Tenthredinidae; genus Ametastegia; species Ametastegia equiseti. The sequence continues at coordinate 12,435,969 of OZ022393.1, forward strand.
TTAGATACAAGAATATTAATGCCAGGTCTTGTCTTAATGAATCAGAAAACTGAAAATATGTGTGTGAAATACTCACTTGATCAGGTGAATTGAGGATTTGAAATTCCTCTGCCATTTTTTCAGCAAGATCTTCAGAAAGCAAAACTTGTAGCCAAGGTCCTTGCACAACATAGGGCTTGTCTTCTGTTACCAAAGTTCCAGTAACCGAGGGAGCTACTATTGTGACTGCAGCATGTGACAGAATGGATTTGAAGGTAAAATGCCTGCCATGCATCACTCGACCCCTAGAAAAATCTCAGAAATAAAATCCTTGCTTATACAGATTGGGAAGAAATCCGAAAAAACATATTGAACGATAAAGCAAATCTTTTGGAAAATGATAATCACAAGAATGGTCAGATATTTTCACTTGATTTATGAAACAACTTAGTTCAAAAATATGATTATCGCGTCATCGGAACATCTGATCTCTCTATTTTCATTTTTTTAGCAAAATATCTTGACGTACTTAATTGCCAAAGATAACAGACTGCCGGCTTCTAGATTAAACGTTAAATGTATTCCTGGTAGAGTTTTGACCCCATTTTCATCCTCGAAATTTGTGCTGTTTTCACAGGGAGACAATCTCTCTGTTTTTATTGTCGGTTTAACATCGTCATCTTCGTCATCATCAGAGTCATTTTTTGGCTCTCTATATTTCTCGGTACTTCTATCGCTAGCCATTTGTACCCACCTAAATGAGAACAAAAGAAATGAAAATGAAAAACAGAACTTCATAAGCCTTTGTTATTATTCAGTATTCAGATTTGTATCCGAATCAGCATTTGAATAATGAATTAAAATATCGTATTCTTCTCACCAGCACTTGGCGGAAACTCCGCTCAGATTAGACCCTTCTCTTTCTATACCGCACTGTATTCTTTCGGCAAGTGAGGGATCTTCTTCCATGACTGAATAAGTTCTTTCCATATCGGTGACGAGCCACGTTCCGTAACTTCTAGTGGTTTTTAGTAGATTAACAACGCCTAGTCCATTCCAGTGTTGAGCAGCCTGTAATTCTTCGGAAGTGACGCCGACTATTTGAACGAATGTTACCTGCGAGGAAGGGAAAACTTAGTAAATAATAAACGTCTTGGAACACGGCGAGAGATTTATTCGATTTTGCTCACCTCTCCATGAGGTGTAGATGCCAGAGATGGTAGCTGCGGGTCTCGGCCCATTAATATTTGCGTTATTTTCCCATGACTGTTGTCCAGAGGCGCATGCCACGAGACGTGATCACCAGGTAGCAGCATGTTCCCAGAATTGAAGACATATTTAGCTAGCTGCTGCATCACATTCGCAGGCCATGTTGGAGGCGTCGTTTCTCCTCGTTTTCTAACTAATCTAAAAGTCAGCTCGAAACCAAATCCACTAGGGCGACCTGGACCGCTTTTTGGATGCAATCTACCGTCTCCGTGCAAGTCTGATAAACCCAGGCTGTGTTTTAAATGAAACAAATAGATTTTTCAAGGATTCTGAACTATTAAATAGTGTCATTGATTAAAGTTTATCGTCTGATAGAAATTAGGGGATAACAAAGATCTTCGAAAAGCATTAACGATTTTTTAAATCTGAATTTTATGAAAAGACGTGAAAAAAAATCCCTCAAAAAGTCAGTCAATGGCAAAATATATTTAGAGCAGACAGAGGGGGCACCCTATGCTTATATTTACAGCATTGCACCCTGAACAGAGAGCATATCCCCTTACATACTACGTCTATATATAGAGTAAAACTATTACAACAGCTGCTAAGCTTATGTACTGACTCAAGGCACACTTCTCCGTATGCTGCTATAGGACACTGATAAATGCCCTACTTCCCGTTTTTTTTTTCTTTCTTTCTTTTATTTTATTTTATTCTATTTTTCATTTTTTTTTACCCTCTTTACAGCAGCTTATTTCTTTTCTCTGTAACTAGAGAATTGTAGAAAAAAAAAATTTCTCACTCTTTCTCCTGCAGATACTCGAAGACTTTATCTATTTATTCAGTTAGTTGGTGTTACAACTCGTCGCGGTACACAGAGGCATAAAATAAAGAAATAAAAAAGCTAGTTCCAACTGATGGTTTTCTCTCTAACATTTGAATATCTTCGATTAGTTTCTTTGAGGAAATTTACTTCAAATTCTTAGTTCTTTGGGGTTGGTGGAATAAACTATAACTGATTCTGGTGATTTATGAGGCAGATTTAGTGCTTCTTTCAGATGAGTATGTAAACAATGAAGCAAAAGATATAGAGAAGTGGCAAATCGTGAAATAAATAAGAAAGGTGTGTTGAATGAGTTGGTTTTCCTTACCTAACGTAGTGCCAGTGGGGTGGCACCCCTAGTTCAGGACATCCTGGATTCTCATACATGCTAATGTAGTCTAGCGGATCTGGCCCACCCAACCTAGACACAAATACAAGACCAGAGTTATTTTACGTCCAGACTAAAGTGAGAAGGGTGGCTAAATATAAGTTAGTTAGAAAGTTTCGGTATTCTTTGCTTTGGAACCCATGGCTACACATAGTTCTACGTGTAGTACATTCAATTGAAAAGGAAATGGGAGTGGCACCCCTACGGAGATACATTTTACTATTTATATTCACCGCAAGATTGTCGATAGCATTGCAATTGAACATTCTACAATCGTCTCGCATAATGACTGTTCATCAATTTTATTAGATACACATGACGCCACTTCTAATCAACGTGAAATCCTTGGTCGTGATGAAAAAACAGAATAAACAAAGAAAAGGAAACACGAAACCAGTCTTATAATTATTCACAGTATCAAACAGGATTTACTAGTTATCCTTAAATATAGATGTAGCATCAAATTTTTCAAAAAACTTGATACATTTTACCGGCAATTGGCAAAGTTGGAAGAAAAAAGCCATATTTTGGGAAACGCATGCTGTATTTTGTACACATACATTTGAATAGTTTACACAAAACGAGTATGGGAAATTGAAACAATCTCAGTTTCAGATTTAAAAAATTGTAATTTTCGTAGTTCATCAGAAAAAATCGTGAATTTCGTTGCTATAACTGGAAAAAATTGAATAAAACTTCGAATTTCTAGTGAAAAAAAACGAATAGTTCGAATATTTTTGGGAAAATTCGTAGAAATATTTTCTCCAGGCTTGTAAAAATTTGTGCTTTCCCTGGTTACCGATGCCCTTTTCGTTTGGAGCCTTTGAATTGATAAATAATGGGTACAGATGTGAGCTATGAAGATCTGAAAAAAGACTAGCAAGAGTCTTCCTCGTATGGATATACAGGAGCGGGGCAACAAGTGTTTACATGATATGGTAAACAACTAAACGGGGCAGTTGACACTTGGTAGCTGTCCGCAGTTCGGTGCTTGTAAAAGTATTTAATGAGGTTATTAGCCCCAGAGTTTATCGAATGTTTCTATTTTTCATGAGGCGTAAGGGTGGAACGTAGCTTTATCATTCTCACCAATATTTAACTATCGCCGTAACAGTGAGCGGGTTGCTTTGCTCGGGATAAATCTCACGGCAAAGATTGTGCAAAGCGTCCAACCCCAAGGCTCCGGGCGACGGTCCTTGTGTCGGTTGACCCGAGTTAAGGCCCCTCGAAAATTCCTCCCTTTCTCTCATATTCGCGAACATATAAATTCCTTTTATTTCACGATAATTATCAAACTAATAATTCACACGTGTATTAAATTAAATTATTCCAGGGACACTATTCTCCAAACAGCACTCGACTCGCTCTTTCTCTCTCTCTCTCTCGCTCCCTTTTGCTCGCGCACACTTTTCACGATGTCGAAACTCTCGCACGCAGTATGTAACCACCACCAAATACTAATGACAACCACAAAGCATCTCTGGAGAACGTGCGTTTCATATTATGTATGGGTAAATTCGTATAGGCAGAGACTGCGGCAGGCTGTTGTGCTAGTCCAATCGGAATGAAGAGTAAAGTAGAAGCAGCCAATGAGAGTCTGCCGTCGCTGTTGTATCGACCGAGCAAACGAACTCACCCCATACTTTATAATACGTAATTCTTTACTTCCGGCCGACTCTGCTCGCCGTTCGCTAGATTCTGTCTCGTTTCTCATGGATTCGAACGCCTATTGGCTGCCCGATGAAATTGACAACGTGGGTGTGTTGGTGAGGTTAGAAAGTGGGAGACAAATGACTTCCCAATGTCCAAGGCAAGGTTTATTACGTGTGGGGTCTTACCGACTGATATTGTCAACTTGTGGAGATGTATTTTAACGCTTTCTACCAAATATAAGTACGAATTTGATTTACATGCTCTAAGATTTGATTAGATTTGATAATAAATTCTGTATCGACCAATGCGTTGACGTTTCATTTTTGTAATCCCTATGTGTAATTTGATGATTTTTTGAATCGAGTGACGAAGTGGTTTGATAACGTAACCTGTCATTCTAGTGTCCTAGAAGGAATTTGTTGATAAAACATGTTTGTCTCGGCAAGATGAGGTTAACGTTTCATGTTCTGACTTTAATATACTTTTCCTGTAAAATTCGAGAATGTTTAACAGTTTCTGCGTCGAATAAAACTCCGACGAATGATATCTACAGACCGGAGGGTCCTCTGGTTTTGTGCCATTTTCTGTGAGTATATTCTACCTATTGTTAACTCATTACCATTTGATAAATAAAATTCTATTTTACACTATTTAATTCGTTTATCTCTGAATTACAAAACGACATTCGAGCATTAAATCTATTCCGTTATGAATGATTGTTTGTATTTTTACTGTGAATGTGTAAATGAGATTTAGATGTCACATAACCTCAAATTTGATTAACAAAACTTGGATTTTTCTGAAATGCAAAGGTTTTCCTCGATCAATGTTTCTCACAATCATTTATTCATTTGAAACAGACCCAAAGAATTCATCACGTGCGAAGAACCCATAGATCACAAAGGGAATAAAACAGCCAAAGACGAGCATGGACACGGCTGCGTAAAGGTAAATTACACATGTTATTTGCATGCTGACTATCATTTAGTAGTAGATTCGATTATCATTTAGTAATTGATTCGCTCGTATGCCACTCGATTTCCAATAAGTAAATCGTCACCAAACAAAATTGTTTATTTTATTAAGATTGAGACACTTTTCGTGCATTTAACGTCCAAGAATGTCTAATATTTCATAACACAATGAATTGAGAAGTAATTTTGATTATCTCGCATGACTCAATGACCCTTATTACCTGAAGTCCGTTACTACCCGTTGACTTGATCTATCAGTACAAGTCGTTACCTTGAAGCTTCTAGCTGAATGTATCTTACCCATCCATTTCTGTTAAATAGCTTAAGATATATTAAGTAGTAGCTAGTGATACATAATTTGATGCATGTAAATATGGCCACGACGATATTTATTGAGATATTCATATTCTATGCGCAGAATTTTCAGACATGTACATAGAGAATAGTAATACACCTGTTTCAATGTTTTGTTTAAGTTTGGTGGATCTCGTTACGAGGATGTCGAGCAGACAAAAGTAACTTGCAAGGTTTTACCGGACATCGAGTGTTACGGACCTAGAGAATTTTTAAGGGAAGGAGTACCTTGTATAAAGTACAGTGGACATTATTTCACGACAACATTACTATACAGTATTTTATTAGGTTTTCTTGGTATGGATAGATTTTGCTTGGGACAAACCGGCACAGCTGTTGGCAAGCTGTTAACATTAGGCGGTGTTGGTGTGTGGTGGATTGTTGATGTTATTTTACTGGTAACTAATTCATTACAACCAGAAGACGGTAGCAATTGGAATCCTTATGTTTAATTATGGATGAATGATCTGCGAAATATTGTAATTATAACTATTAAGCATTAACTAATTATATGATAAAAATATGTACATACAATAACAAAAACGCTACATGCTGTTATTATATCATAATTATGTATAGCCGGGACAGTTCAGATAAAACTTAAGAACTGAATTTGTGCATTCTTCATTCCGGGACGCAGTTCATTGAGTGCAATGTTTAACTTTAATTTGAAAATCCATCTGTGACTGGAAGCATTGTTAGTGGATTGAAGCATTGAAGTATGTAGCGTGATGATATCAAATAAGAATATGAACGTTGCTTTACTATTACTGTGATGCATAAAGTTAGTAAACAAAATTCCTGACCTGGATTTGAAACGTCTTTAGATCCTTCCTTCTAGATTTAGTTAGGAATAACAACCGAAACTCGAAAGAAACTGATGATTTATAGATAAAAATGAGTTTTATTAATAAATATAAAGATTTCATTTCCCTTCATCAATCACTTTTTTATTACAATTCATAATCGTCCGGATGATACAATTCACTCAGCAATCTATAAATGTAAGACGGAGCATTTCCTCCTCTGAAAAAAAAATTTATATTATTTGTTACAACGTTTGGGACCATATGTATATTATGAATCATCCAAGATACTAAAAATCTGAGTAACTTCTGAAGAGAATAACCTGACATTCTAGTTTTCTCCATATTTCTTGTTATTTTTTATTCTACAAATGAGAATGTTACTTACATATTAGTGATAAAGAGGGTGACGAGTTCCGGTGGAACATAATCAAACACGGGATTATAAGCCTGAATTTTTTCCATCAGTGGAGCATTGGTGCCATCTATAACACCTTGGGTAGGTGAAACGTGCTTGTTAAACGCATCTTGTTCATACGAGCAAAGATACAAAGGCGACAATTTGTACAAAGGTAACAGAACCATGACAGGCACAGAATAATGTTTAGCTGCCTGTGCGACTGTGTGAGATCCAGTTATAGATCTTAGACCTCCGTTAGCCATAACGGTGTGAGTTCCAATTATGACTTTGTTCACTCTAGACATCATTGCGAAAATTGCTACGTCGGATATCAGAGTCGTCTTTATCTTTGCTTTGGCTAAGTTAGCAGCCATCTCGTGACCCTGCGGAAAATATAAATCTGTTTAATAGTCACGGAACTGTTTCTACGCAATATACATATTGCGTTGTGGCTTTCGTAACAAATTCTAATCTTCTTTCAATCAGATATCCACGTCTAATCGAAAATATGTGAATATTTTTAAGGCATTTTATACTAACATTCAGAAATGGTCCACCCTCTGCGACAATAACTTCAAAAGTCCTAGTCGTTGCGGCTTGCTTAAGAAATTCCTCTACAACCCGAGACCTGCCCAACGTCATAATGATTTCGTTGGAATGGATATGTTCAGATGCTTGTTCGGTGATGTTTTCTGAACTGGAATACAATGTAATGTGATGTCATGTGATTTTATTACTCAGAAGATTATTTAGAAAAAAAAACGTTATTGAGAAACGATTATCAATAATTTTTTTGTGACTTTTAAGGCGAGAATTATCATGTAGACAAAAAATGAAACAAATGCAGAATGATCAGAATCACAGGCTGAGTGATTTGGCACGGAACACCCCATTTCATATTAAGGATATAAACGGACCAGGTTTCAAGTTCAACTTCGAATTCTGTGATGTATTCGACAAGGGCAGCTTTCAGGGAAGGTACAGAACGAGAGTAATCTTTTTCCTGGTCTCCTTCAGCGGTGAGAATTTTGTGAAGGGATTCTTGCGGGTCTGTTTCGTCTGTTCTGTTCTTTAATTCTGAGATATATTCTTCTCTGATGATCTTTAATATCCTACGGACCATGTTTCCTATCGACGCTTCCAGAGGAACCGAATCAATCAGGACTTTTCCGTTCTTTGTTATTAGTTTCATCAGCTGTCTGCGGAATTAAAAAACACAGTTCAAAAGATTGCCGTTCAATTGGATATTCAACTTCAGGGCTCAGTTTGGAATTTAGAGGAAAAACAAGACATGCTTTTGCCTCTTGAAATTTTTCAAACACAGTTCCTCCGAGAAAACACCTCTGATCATTGTGAAATTCATGTCAACGATAAAAAAATCCAAAACAAAATATATGACGCTGTGTGATTTCGGTTTTGCCAGAAAAAAATTCAATATAATATGTTATTGTCGATGAATAATGCCCAAAGCTCTTTTCGATTTTGGAAAAGGAAAATTCGTGTCCTCATTTCTCCCGTTCTTTACCGCTGAGATCGATTTTGTGCTATTGGATGTAATGTAGCTGAGAAACTAGGTTTCAATTGATCAGGTCGTCATACAAATATCTCAAAGTAATTGAATAAGGCTTGTTTAGCGATTGGATGTGTGTGGCGTAGAATTTCTCCTTACTCTGCTGTACTCCATTCCGAATGAACGATGATTTTCTTCAACAGCGATACAGTCGACACAACGATGTCGTAACTTCCCTTGATCTTTCTGAAACAATTCAGATATAATTGTGGCATAATTCGCACAATTGCTAGGTGTTCAGACTCGAATCTCATAACCTCTAAAAATGTAAGTCACAATTTTCATAACCTCAAGTAAGGTACGGAGGAGAAATATATGCTGAAGATGAATAAATGTTCTCAAAGTGAAAGAAATGATATCGTTACACTATGAGAGACGTTACAGAACGAGGTAAATAACCGATTTGTGGATATGTTGGGCGTAGAGGTTAGGTTAGGTTGAAATATGCATATTACCCATAATTGATGTCACTTATCAAAGCCAAAACAGTTGGATCGATATTATCGTTGATATCAGGCACCATTTTATTGCACTTTGGGTAACTGAATTTAGATTTAATAACTACGATTCATCGAACAATATTGAATATGTTTTTTTTATGGTTAGGTTGTGTCGTCATATATACCGAAGCGCGATCTGTGATTTTGACAAGATACTAACTAGACTAGCTGAATTTTCAAACCTGTCGGTACAGTAGGACGGCTACTGACCGAAATTCTCTATTGTTTCAAATCGCGGATTCGAATAGGATGAGATTTCAATTTCGTAAACTAGTGAAATTGGAGAGTTTAGGAATGAAAAAGAATATGATATGGCAAAATGGAAAATTTTCGTAACGAAAGAATGAGGAACAGTCTTGATGTAATTAACATTTATTGATATTGCCACTATTCGTGGAAAACTGCCAACAATACAATGAATCGTACTTGAGCTATCTCGATCTTTCAATAATAATAATATCAATAATAATAATAATAATAATAATAGTAGTAATAATAATAATATATTATTTATTGAATACATTGTCTATGGATTAAAGTTCGACTGAAATATGCATACAAAAGTAACTGGGTGACATTTACGAAAGTCAAATATATAATTCATTGAGAATTTTAAACATGTTTACTATATCACTATAAGAGAAAGAAAAAAAGAAAAAAATTGCTCAATCTATCTTTACTTGAATTAATAGATAATAGATACTATATCACTCGACGTTGACAAGTATGAATAGACTGCAGTCCCGCAAATACATTATCTAATTTGTACAACTAAAAAACTTGTAAATTATACATTGATTTTTCTTTGTTATCTGCTACATTCCGTATACGATTGTTCTACGGTTATATACCCAGGGCTACATTCATTATATTTTTCTGTCGTCACATGCATGACTTGACTCGATCCTAATATCTTGGGTATGTATATAATATTACTTTATGAGGCTAAAACTATACGTACGGCAATGATTATTCTCAATTTTTCCTATTTTTCCCCATTGTTTCTCGTTCTGCGATATTTTGCGTTTCTTTATTATTTATTCCCGGAATTACCAATATCGAATTATTACGAAACAAAAAGATTTCATCTAACTCCTCCTTATACTTTATAACGTCGTATGGGAACGCAGTCGCGTTTTTATACATGTATAGGAACTCGACTGGATTTTTATTGATAAATTTTTACTAACGACTGAGGGGATGATTTTTAAACCAGGCGGTATCGATTTTGCTTTAAATATTATATGTATACGTCTACTATGCGAGCTTCTAATCATGTCAATTTGTTAATCGTATATAGAATTGGTTCACATATCTTCAAACGTATTTGTATTAGAAATGCAATGCATCACACTAATTGTATAATATTTATATATGCATTTGTTAAATAAAGATCAATTATATCCTAAACAGCCCTATGTTCAGTACCATTTTCAATTGTACATATAACGAAATCAAATATCAATATACAATAGTTTAATGATAATCATTGAGCTAGGAAATGTTTAAGTACTGAGGACGATCATCTATGATTATTAATAGTTATTGTTATCAACTATAGTACGTGTTTAATATAATACATGATATTTACATGGAGATGGCAGTACGGGACAGCAACTACTGGCTGTTCATAGATAGTTAACTATAACGTTTAGTCATTGTATATATGTGGATACAATGGCTAGTTAGTGTATCGTAGGTGGGTATATATAACGAAACTATTCAGTATTTTATACAACATTTTTTTAATTACAATCGAAATTTAATCTATGGAAACTAATCCTCATGAATTGACTAGGGCTTATCATTAGCTTAGCTAGATAATCAGCTATAGCTCTTCTTTCACTAATCAGTATATAATAATTACTACATACCTACTATTTGAAATTACAATTGAATTTCAACAGAGGCGAGACAAAAATTCATTTACTCATACGAATTACTATACCTATATGTATGAAGGTGAATTGTCAAGTAACTGAAATAATATTACACGTATACTGTATAGTATATTAATATCTATGGTTAATATGAAGAAAATCAATGAAACTACCTCACTTCTCTGTATTCGTTTTGGAAAGTCATATATGAGTTGAAACGGTTAAAAAAATTAGCGATAGGTATAAATATTCGAATTTTTCGTATAATTTTGCATGAATTTTTTGTTAATTATTAACAATTATATGTACGCTTTGATGAAATAGTTGCGTTTTAATTTTATGGGTATAGGGTCAATAGTTTGATTATAATAACAATATAGTGTAAAAAAATATACGCAACATTACTGACAAGTCTCTTATTCGGTTGATTTATCGCTCAATAATTCGTACGTGCCACAAGTGTGCGGGTAGAAATTCAGCGATCTTTATAATTTATGAGCATTAATTTTGAAAATGGATAAGAGTCTGGGATGATAAATTTTTAAATTTCATCGACTGAACCAGAGACTCGTCTGATCAACAATTTATAATCTGCGCAGGCTTGAAAAATCGTAAACGTTTGAAAGGCGGGTCTCAAAATTTTTATAATATACTTTATATTATTTTTCGCGGTCAGATTGACTCAAGACTTCAAGTTTTCGTTATAGTATAATAGTTATAAGTATGTGCCGTTGTCTTTAGTCTCGCACGGATAAAATACTCGAAAAGTTTAGTTGTTACAACTTTAAACTCATATTGCTTCGCTTCTGTAAAACTTCATCCCTTGACAATTCTTGGTATAGTTAGTTAAAAAGTTCAAATTCTGTACAAAGAGATATAATATACGGTTCTGTCAAAATTTCCGTGGACATATGAAAGGTAGGTATAATAACTGTCAGTTTTTTTCCAAAAATCTCTGTATTCAGATTAGAAAGAAAAACCACTGGCTACTTTTGACGAATTCGGGGGAAAAAAATGTTCCGCAAAGAAGCTCTGAAAAGGTCGAGCTGAGAACATTGAACAATGAGGTATAATATTGAAAATTAAAAATAAATTTTCATTCGCCAGTGAAAAGTTTAAAGCTTTTGATTAGTTTTTTGGAATCTTTTGTAGCTCAAGTATAGGTACTTAGACGGTAATAAATTCGTACGTCAAATTGGTCAGCTGTGCGCAAATAAAGGATAACAAGATAATCAATTTTACGTACTATAAATATATTATAGTATACGGATTGCGAAAAACTGCGGTTTGATTCTCAACTTTATTGATGATAACATTTCTATATTAACGTCTATGTCTCGGTCTATTGCCATCAATCTACAGTCCTAAAACAATACCTGATTGTTCTCTAAATCCACGGTTTTCATTTCAGGGAAAACCAACTTTGACCCGGAAACTATAATAAAACCATTATGACGTTTGTTGGCTATTTTCTATTTCCTAGATAATCGAATTACATATGAGGGAGTTTGCAAAAATATTTCAGCAAAAAATAAATCAATAAATAAATAAAATGAAATCAAGTTGAACAGTTGTATAATAATAATTTACATGTAGCAACAAATTCATTCAGATTATCTCATCTCCTGGGTATAATGTTTGGAACGTAAGTATATAGTCGTATAGTTACGAAAATGGGGGATTGATCCATTTGTTGCCTAGTGACGAGGTATAAACGCGGCGTTCGTTTCTAACTCTGAGATTCGTTTTCCTCGGAGTTTAAGTTTTCCGAACAGTTTTTCCCCGAGTAAAACTCGTACATTGAAGATTGCAGAGGCAAACCGAAGTGGGAAAAACAAGAAGAAAGCAATAAAACGTATAAGAAATCCGGAAGTGCTCAGAAAACACCAAAACAGTCAACATATGGGTCCTCTGCGGAATCACTATAGTAAAGTAACTCGTCGCCCCAATTATAGGTACAGTGAAAATAATTCCATGTAGATTTATAACAATTATGAAAAATGTTAGAACTCGTTTTCAATTTTTATATAGTTTTATGGACAAGAATAAAGATTTTTGAATAACAAGCCAAAATTTCTTACGTCAGGACATAAAAGTTAGTAATTTTTTAAAGAAAAACATGCAATATTCCTGAAAGTCTGTACATAGGAATTCGTGATAGTAGAAATTACCACCATGCATCGCCAAGATCCACTAGAATGTTAATAGTTATCGTTAAAACCCTGAATCTTTTTAGCAGATATTCGTAGCCAGCATGACTAATTATCGCGCATTCTTGTACCAGCGAGTTCACTGCAATGCAGGATAAATTCCAATCCGGGTATGAAAGAGATAGACTCGACGAAGGCTAGAAACACTCAACGTAAAATAGGTGAATAGATAGATCTATGTATAGTACATATAGTCATATGTAACTAAAATATTGAGGATATGCAGGGCATCGATAACGGTTGGAATAGCGCGGGGCGGTGAAACTAGGTCGCAACAATCGGATTGTTAAGATAGCGCGGCAATGTGTTGCGATTGCGGATCTAAATATCTATGAAGATATTATTCGAGAGATCGTGTGCTGGCAGCATGCGAAGTACATAACTGGAAAAGGTCTAAATTTTGGAATTGCGTGCTACAGCTTCATTTCCTCACAGCTTAACGACCGCTCTCTTGGCAAAGAAGAGCCACATTTCTTACAGGCTTTTCTCATATTGCTGCAAAATCTACGTCCTTCCGGTTTCTGTTACGACTGCAGTTATGCATTCGCCGGATGGCGCTCGTTCAATCGAGCGCGGGGCTGTTAAAGAACGTTTCAATGTTTCGGGTCCCTGATCCATTTACTTTAGCCTACGCCCATATAAGCGATAAATGCAATTGCTTCAACGCCATAATGGTTTTACTATATACATATACGTATTGCTCTGTATTCACTGTCTCATATATATGCCTACATGTTTCAGCACGAATTATTCTGCTAATTGCTAATCGCTACTCCTAATTACCAATTGGGTATTTCTTGAAAACTCTGGGTCACTGCGCTGCGGAAGTAATTATATAATGTGTATATTCTGTAACTATAGTGTACTATTATGTTTTCCCAATATTTGCTATTTTTTTTCAATTCATTTCAGACTGCAGGAGTAAATTTTTTCATTGCGGTTCATTGTTTCTATTACAATATACAAATGTATGTGTATGCAATGTAGGTACCAATGTGCATAATAATTGTCTTGTCAAATTGTCCGGTTTAGAAAATACCTTCAGTTGATTAGATTGGATATACTATGTATACAATAGAGAAGAAAAAAAAAAAAAGAACAGAAGAAATTGCGTGTATGTAAAGAGAGTAATACTTTCTCTAGAAAAATTCGATTGTCAGTTGTAGATTTTTTATGTTTTTCATACGTGGCTTTGCAAAAATGTGAAAATGTTATCTTTGAAATGTTGTCAAATTAAATTTGAAAAGGCGATGCTACTAAGATGGGGCTTTTTATACGAACGAGTAAGAAGTTGTAGAAAATACCTGTGTCGTTGTGTGAGTTTCTGAATAAATTTAGCAGAAGACCCTCTCCTGACGTATATAAAACAAATTTGTATTTTTTCATCCCCGGAAGCGTTACAAATATTATACGAATGGTCCGATCGAGAATAAAAATAATTTGCTATTATTAGAAATCCTAAAAGCTCCCTGACTCGATATTCAACGATAATTTTTCAGGGAGAGTAAAAAAGCAGTTGTCCATTTTTTATACATGAATTTCATAATCCATACGATTTGTCTACAGACATGCCTGCAATTCTGTGACATCACACGTCTAATGGCATTCAAAGGCATGATTCCGAAGGAGGCGTATTTCAGTTTCCTTCACCTTCACAGTAGAATTTCAAGGAAAAAAACACTTAAAATTATTTTTAACTAAGAATTTCCAAAATGAAAGCATAGCCCATAGTTTTCTTTATTCAGGCTTTGTCTTAATTCACGTTTGTACACCGGCAGAAAGTCCCATACCCACCGCTTTTGCCTTCTTCCAACGAAATTCCTATTGTAAAATTAATGAATCGAATTTCACAAATTTGCTGTTAGAATTTGCTCCAAGAATAATGTTAATACATATAGATAAGTTGAAATGAACAAATCTGAAGCACAAAATCGAAAAGATTCTATTCACAGTATAGGTATACATATAGATCTTGTTACTTTCAGCTGATCAATGATTTCATGTTATTGTTTCTCCAATATACATATTTTCATATTTCAGTGCAAATGCGCAGAAAAAAATGGATATGCTTAAACCATTATGCCATTAGACATGAGATATGAATAATTATTATTCACGCCACTTGTTATCTTCTTTACTTGAGGATATAAGATCGGGCAAGTGTCTTATAGTTACTTGACAAATGGTAGGGGATGGCGTAATGGAAGGAACAATGCTGCCTTGGCATTGTTCCATTCAAATGTAACTGCATATTTCAAGTCCCCCCCCCCCCCCCCCCCCCCCCGATAACAGTGAATATTAGAGTTCATTCGCGACTTCCTCACAGGCCTGTAGACCCAACATATAATTCATCGTTAATGAGGGTATAATGGTAATCTACATATCCCCGAGACAACTGGCATCATTGATCGACTGGATTTAATTCAATTTTCAAATTTTCACACCTCGTTTTAACGATATGAGAATAAATCCATTATTCATTCATTGTAAGTATACGTCTTTAATTTTTTTCCGGAGTATACATATGTAACTATCCGCAGTCAGTATGATGAGATTAACGCGAGTTTTATGCCTATAATAAAACTGCTAACGTACTGTTATATCGATATTTTATAATGCGCGAACGAATAATACAAAATTTATTTATACATCTATGTATATGCCTACATGAATATTTCTATACAGTTTTCATATCCGAAAGTTTGATAAATCTGTATAGTTATGAATTATTTCAACAGAGGAGAATAGGTCTAATTATTGGATATACATTAAAAGTTCAACAGCGATTCAAAATCGTATTAAATTGTTTGTTCTTTGTTTTTTTTTGTTTTTTGTTTTGTTTTACATTTTTCTTCTTGTTCAATGTAATTGTCACTATCATTCATTTCAAGGGTCATTATCATAAACTACACTATTATATGTATACGTACAATACGGTGCACGTGGAAGAATTCTCATACCTATACATAATATTATTAACATTTTTTTTTGTCACTCATTATTTTCAATTATTTTTCATTTTCTCTCAATTTTCTGTTATATCGTTTAAATACAGCTCATACAGAAAGAACTATTTCCATTATATTGAAAAAGCTCTGGAGTCTGGACGATCTTAAATTCACAGCCGCGTATCTTATAATTTCTTTAATTCATTTATTCAGTTTTCTTTAACTCAAATTTTTTTATTAATTATTTATGTATTTTATTAATTTTTCTTCTGAGTTCAAATTTACAACCTACACGATCGCTCCGTGTATATATTATACGCCTTGCACGCAATAATTTATCTTTCACACTTATATATTATTTTATATATTATACTCTCTAATTAGTAAGATTTAAAATATTCTCGCAATTATCTTTGATTTTGCCTTATCTCTTATCTCAATATATAATCCGTAAATTTTTGATGATTTAAACGAGTTGTACACCTTCAACGTATATATATTTATACGTACTTGTATGTACATATATGAGGAAATATACATGTATATATAATATAGTTTTCTTACGAAAAAGCAGGCAAATGTGGCAGTCTATATAATTGTATATAATATATAATACAACGTGAGAGCAACAAATTTTCAAAATGAATCATAAAAATGATGTAACTTCTATTAGTATTAGTATTGCTTGGTTGTTTGAATACGCAGATATATATGTATGTATGTATACCTAATATATGTATGTGCATTTATCGAATTCGTTTGCCAACATCGGCGACACTCTGTAGAGTGCAACGATGCATAACTGATTTACGAAAGGGGGAAACGAATCGATAGATGGCTCGTTAACACGCTTGGGGACTGCCACAGATTCTTGCATGAGAGATTGACATATTATTTTTTGAAATATATATGTATAACTATATTTGTTTGAATCATCTTCTTTTTTCTCTTTTACTTCTGATTTTTCACTTCACTTCTTGTTCAGTATTTTTTTTTTTTTTTCTTCTCTCTTTCTTTCCTCTATTCCGAAAAGTACACAGCACACGTATTCATATACATATTATGATGTATATAATCGAGTGATTTTGTTAACAAGTATATTATAGATAAATATAACAATTAAATATCATATCTCTGTGATTATATGTATATTCATAACCGTAATTACCTTGCGGTGAGATCTGAATACTGAAAAAGGCGCTTATAATTATATTCTATACATGCTATAATACACATAGTCACCGTATTACGAGTTTTCAGATTTCTCTCTCTATACATATATTATATATTTATAGGAATACGTATTTACACATAATACATATACGTATATACACATAATCAATCGTATTTATGTGTATTTCGTGGTACTTTGTACGGTTTCTCGAGTTTATTCTCGTTATTTTACACGCGACTCCTGTTTTCACGTTGCATACGAATTACAATATATATACGTATATTACGTTTCAACCACCGTCAGCAGATAAATCTCAGAATATTTGACCGTTAAAGTTAATATTCGTATGGTATTCGATGAACCAACCGCGTAAGTTATAGCACGATTTACTCGGTTCAAAATCACCTCGCGAATATATAAACTTCGTAAGTAATAAGTATATTCGAATCGAATTCTTTCCATTTGCTCAAAATGTTCATTTTCACTCAATACGATGAGCCAAAAACTACCTAACACATTCCATCATTGTAATAGAATCCGAATGTGAGTAAGTAGTACGACTTACTGGCTAGATCCATTCGAGCAAAGGTAATAATATTATACATACAAACGGGGTATAGATATCTCCACTCTTTCATTTACCCATTCTTCATCCCTCCCAGCTGTATAACATACATAGGAACTTGACTTGCAAATGAGGATTAATGCTCGGATGTGCGTTTTCTCTTCTATTATCACACGCCGGTATAACTTTGCTTCGAAAATCACAACGAAGCGTATTTCTCCTTGATTTTCATAGGTAGAAGATAGATAGATAGATACATCAAGCATGTCGAGGCGATTATTTATTCTTTGGGATCGCTTCATCCTGAGCGATGGGATAAGTTTTAACAAAAGAGTGGCGTATCCTGTTGGTCCCACCAGTGCGCCGCAAGTAGTAGATAAAGTTCGTGGTCCTGTGCCGTGTAGCCAGGAGGTGGTGGCGGCGGTAACGGAGGAATCGGAGGCAGTAGGGAATACCTCGGGGGCGAAGGGGCTGGTGACTGGGACGGTGTCGTCGAGGGTGGCGTCGCGGGGGTCGCAGGCGTCGGTGGCGTCGCGGCCACTGAAGAGGCCGGAGATCAAAGCTCACAGTCGAACATTGCCAGGGATCGTGTGATCACTTCGTCCTTAAAACAAAGTAAAACAACAAAAGATATATTTCAAAAAGTTACTATACGTTTCAAAAAACAACAAAAGACATTTCAGAAAGTTACTATACGTTTCAAAAAACAACAGAAGACATTTCAAAAAGTTACTCTACGTTTCAAAAAATAACAAAAGAAATTTGAAAGAAATTCTAACCCGTCCCTTCTTGCGCATTTCAATATTGAATAAGTAGGTAGTAGAGATTCTACAACACAATACAGAATGACTAGACACTAACAGCTGTTGCCAGCTGGTGTCATGGATTCAAAAAATAGTACCGATTTGAGTTGTGAGCAAAGGTCTGATCTTGATAATGAAAGGGTAGTTGGTAACTTCAGATCATCTGGCTTTCTAGTACGAGGGTTCTAATTTATACGACATTTGAATCCCAAGAAACTTATATGTCTACTTGGGGTAGAAGTGCCAATAGCTCTGGACAGCAAAAAGAAGATGCACGCTTGTCCAGGTATAGGCACTTCTGCCTCAAGGTGCAGAGAAATAATATTTGCGTCCAGATAGGTATGGGTCAAAATTTCGAAAGATCAATACATAGAATGGCAAAAATTTCGAATTTCAATAAAGTGAATACTAAAATCGCGACAGTTTTTTGAGTACACCTTTGAAGCCTTTTTGCAGCTTTTTCGAGATTTTGCCTCTTCATGTCTTCAGTATTCGGTTGAGGGTGAGGTGTTCCTGGTAGGTATAGATAAGTTTACTTTTGAAAAAGAAATATTGTGGGTTACCTTGAGGCAACTTTCGATGAACTCCTCGATCGTAATGACGCCGTCCTGGTTTAGATCGAGCTTTCGAAATACTCTGTCAAGTTGCTCGCGGGCAATTCGCTCCTCGTCGACTTGGTGGCGTCTTCCCATAAGTTCGTGAACTGCTGTAACAACTTCGCCAAGTTCGCCCCGAGTAATACAACCATCTCCGTTGATGTCGTATAACTTGAAGGTCCATCGTAGTTTTTCGTATATGCTGCCTCTCAGGAGAGTAGACAGCGTTACCAAAAGATCCTGAAATCACGAATCACCAAGGAAATTCTAACGAATGTACACCTAAGAATAATTCATAAAGCTCCGCGCAGCTCCTGCCACACAAACAATTTATATACTCCCAGGCACCAGGCGTGGGCAAGATATTCTCTACGACTCAAATACGACGCGAGAAAATCCGATCCCTAGGGTATATAGCTACGTTATAAATGACTAATCTCGTAGTGAATTATTAAACGTAACACGTGCTGAGAATTAATTTACGCTTGATAAATGGAAGAAACTCTCCCGATATGAATCAGCCGGTAGTTTTCTTGGATTATTATTCACCGTGGCCTTCATCCGTCAAATATACATATACTTTTATTTCAATCAATTGTACAGACCAAATCAAGTCTTGATAATAATTTCGTCTTCGCTTTTCAAAAATCGATTTTCTACAAAACAGTCATCAATATCAATTTCATTCAAGTTATAGAATAATTTCTCGGATTATCCTGTCGTGGTTCTCAATAATTGTACAATTATTATCGTTCACTGAATTGATAGATACATTCCATTTTTCATATATTCAGACGACTAATTAGTATCCACTTTCGATATTATTTCTAATTGATGATTTATATAGTGGATTCTTGACTCTTCACTATTCAGGGAATTTCAGAGTTTCACTAGTTCCTTTTTTTTCACAAGAAATTGTCGTATTTTCAATAACGATTATTCTTGAATAAAAAATAACACACAAGCCGCGGAAATCCGAATCGTAGAAAAAACCACAAAACTCCACTAAAATAGTCATGAATTCAGGAAGCAAAGAAACATTCAATGCTCTACAATTATTATAATTCGATAATCTCACATCTACTACATTTCTATTCGCTGGTAATTAGTTTCCAATTATCGAATGAAAAATCGATTAGCTTCGCGTTTCTGCCCGTCGTCGCCCTCAATCAATTTTCAAATGATTTAGTGATCGATGAATTTGAGCACTGCGGGTTAAAAAGGGCGTCGGGAAATTTGAACCAACATCAGAAACGTATATTAGGTTTAAAGTGGCTGATCGCAACAACGGCCCATAGCTGCATGATTATCAGCGATAGATAATGGCCCGCCATGCGCCGTGGATATCGATTCCCTTATCGTGGGATTAGTAGGTATATTACTTCTAGGCGATATAAATCCCGAAAGCGAATAGAGTGCAGAGATTCTCAATTTCATTATTTTGTCGCCCCTCGTCTACGTGGCTCTTTTAATTCTCGATCGTGGAAAAGGTTGAGAATTCGCTTCTCTGAAAAGTAATCCTTGTATTTATTTCCTCCCTGATGTCCACCCGGTGGACTATAAAACTGTCGATACCCGGCTTAGGCTTTATTCTTTCTTCTCAGAATGATACAGACCAGAAGAGTGTAGTTCGAAGTACCTGACATCAAGTGAGACTTTGACGGATCGATCATGAAAGGTCCGTTTTTTTTTTCCGCGGATCAAACATCCTGAGTCAATGTACACATGTTCCTTGATATTTACGAGCCAATAACTTGGCTAATCGTTCCAACCAAACACACGACACATGTAACGTTGCTGCAGGCAGGTTCGCTATGGTAAAACAGGAATGACACATTTTTCTGATCTTTTTGAAACTTTGACGATAATGCTAGGTGAAGTAAAGCGAGATAAAAAAGGGCCTTTGAGTCAGAGTGACTTGATTCTGTCGTAATTAAGTCGTAGAGAAAATTTCCTGGAGGATAGATAAAGGTATAGTGTGATAGTGCGCGTATGGTATGGGCTGCGAGGCTGAGCTGGGTTAACGTGGATTGATATTTGAAATATAATTGCAGTGATTTCAAATTACCCTGAAGCTGATGGCTCCGTTGCAGTTAACGTCGAAGGCCTTGAACACGTAGTGGGCGTACAGGCTCGAGTCTGTAATTCGTTTAATTACACTCCGTTAACTAATTAACTAATTATCGGAGGATTTTAATCTAATTGAAACTCACTGCCGTGCGGGAAAAACTTGGCGTAGATATCCTTGAACGAATCTTCGTGGACTACCCCTTCGGGACACTCCTGTAAACAAAAAGGAAATCATATAATTACCATCCCATTTATATTCTAAGTAATTGAAATTTTATACATCTAATATTTCATACATCTATTTACAAAATAATAATTTTAAAAAGAGAGCATTGTATCGGTCGAAATTTGCCCAGAAATAGAGACTGGGCTATCTTCATTAATGGAAACCAGTATTTTTCGTTATGTTGACGTTATAATACTCTTTGTGCAGAAGTGATCGCGATTGTCGAAGGAAAATCGAGTCTAGAATTGATTTTAATGACCGTAGTCATTGTCATTGCTTTTATACGCACCATCAATGTCGTGATGACAGGTATGAGGATATAGCATTTTGTGTATTGAATAATTTATTATATTTGTTCGCAGATAGCGAACCAGTACTTTGAATACATAATGAAAATCGACTGATACAGACAGATCTGAATACAGCAGGAAAATAAAGATACGAAGAAAATCGATATTATTGCCGTCCAGATTTTTCACACAAACTACAAAATATCACTACACTCTCGTAACCCCAGAAATTTGAATCACGGAACATGAGGGTGCCCTACACGATAACCAGGAACGTCTTCGAAACGTACAGGTATAAATGAATAACTGCAAGATTTATTTATTTTTGCAAGTCTTTAAGTATACATATAATGCCACCGGTTCGATTCTCACCTATCTGAAGTTGGAAGTGACGAAAAAGCTCTTTAATTGACAGCACATATTCTATCAACCTAACTTTTTCCGAGCCCTATAACCAGACGACTGGTATGTACATTTTAATACGGCAAAGTGCGCGGATAAAGAAGAAGAAAAAGAGATACAAAAGGTAGAAAAAAAAGGAGGAAAAAGCTTCTCTTCTTTCGCACACTCCGCCGGTCCTCGTTGCAGAAGTATACTTGCCTTGAGAAACCATCGACCATGAACAAGTCCATGGTGATGCTCGAAGCTCAGACGAAATTTAACGAGGAGAAACCAGGCGTCTGGTTTGAGGTGTTTGGCAAAACGAGTGAGAATAACGACTGTACAAGACAGGAATATGGTCTTCGCGAGAAAATAATGTGGTTGTGATTTTTGATCCTCTGAAAAGGGTTCGAAGGAAAAAAAAACTTCGCCTTTTTTGGCCTGGTCAATGTGCCAGACTACTTTTGATGAGAATCTATATACAGCTGTTAACCCACAGATGTTCTCAGCAATCAATTCTGCTTCCACACGAGCACGACAGATCACTACGACCCGAGGACGAGTCCTGGGACAAAAACATTGTCCCGGAGCTGAAAGTCCTCGCGATCCACGTCCTGGTTGAGCAATGGCAAATGAAACCGATTCTCGATGAGCTACCCACCCCCATGGATCGGGATTTGCTTTTGGAACTATTGCCAACAAATCTCCCATTCGAGTTGATGATCAGATGCATTCCGGATGAGATTTTTTGGAAACGAGCTTCTAGAGACAGGTAGAGTTAGAGATCGAAATCATTAGGAATTATCTGGACTCAAATTCGACGCAGAAACGACTCCAAATTTTGTTTCATGATCATGTGGAATTCTGAAGATGGGAGTACAACTATCCGGATGAACACGGTGGTTCATGGCGGCAGTTGTACGTCGAACGGCACTTTGCCGAGTACCTAGAAAAGCTGCCATCAGCCTCGTTCAAAGGACAACAAGAATCTTGCATGGAACTCATAGAGCTGTGTAAAAATTATATATTCAGACTAAGGATTCGCTCTTTGATACCCAGCAGGTGAGGCTGATCTGGTCCTTGGATCGTTTGTTCGAAAGCTATATTAATGGTGTATTTTCTAGTCGATGGAAGTGCCTTTAATCAGAAAACGCTTACAGTTTGCCAGCAGATAAACCGTCTCAGTTTACATCATCTGAAGACTCTCCAGACCACATACCTTTCAATGAAATAATACCACATCTTCCGAACCTTAAAGAAATGTACATGAATTTTGGCCTGATATACATGAACGACGGTTTCGATTGGCGAGATTTCAAGTGAGTAGAAGAGAATTTTATTACGGTTTTCAGTATCCCCGAGTAAATTTCTACATACCACAGATTTTCAGTCGAAGACTGTAACAGCCTTGGCTCAGGAATCAAGAACAGTGAGAGATTGGCTAAATTCAGTCTGACCAGAAGTAATCTAGATTCTCACAGAGTAGCAGCCCTGCTGCATGGAATGGCTGTGAATAATACGGTGAGTATGAGATCCTGATATTTGAACCGTTTCGGGATACCAGGGTCGTTTCGACGAGGCATATAATTTCACCCAAGGTCTATTATACACCGTAATCTATAAGACTAATTAACCGTTGCGGATGTACAACGATATAGGCTATATATAATACAGTGTATCACTGGGTAAATCCAGTAATGATTTAACGCGTTGGCAAGATGGCGGCATAATTTAAATACATTATATCACATCGTGAGTCTTGGGAGATTACAAAACCGTGTCATCTTCGTATACCGTTGACAATTTAAAGAAGACATTTTCCTTATTTTTTATATAATTTTTTTTTCTTCCATTATTCACATCGCCGGAAGTGAACTTGCGCAACGTGGCGCCTATAATTGTGCGATAACGGTATGGCGTGCTTTCGACAATCTAATACCGCGACTGCTTTGTGATAAAACACGGCTTTTAGATCTAAAACCATTTTCAGTGGTTTTGAAAGCCACTTTTACTCTACTTTGAGAGGCTTGATGTACTTTGATATCGATTCCGGTCTCTGCTCCGAGGCCCTCCCCCCCCCCCCCCCCCCCCCCACTGGTATCTCCTACATAATCGCTTCTTACAATCTTCCTCAAGGTCGTAGAGATTGATCTGTCACATTGCAAGCTTGGCGATGTGGGTGCCCAAGCTGTGGGCGAGTATCTGACCATGAATAGACGTCTGAAGATCCTCCACTTGGCGAACAATTACATCGGTGTTACTGGGGTACAAGGTATAGTCTACGGTCTTCTTCAAGAGTCAGCAGCCCCCTTGAAGAATTTAAACTTACGGTTGAATCCCATAACCGATGCCGGAGGCGATCACATATGTGCACGTGAGAGAGTTCTTTGATTTATAAATTGGTTCAAATTCTACGATGGAATTGAGTGCCTTATAAAAATCGTTCCGAAGGTTATTCATGTGGGATGAACTCGATTTATTCCATATTCCTACCATGGAGCGTTTCCTTCAACTCAGAACTTTGTTCGGTTGTCGGATTCAATTATCCTGCACGATTTAGATACGCTTCTCGTTTAGCTCCTCTGCGATAGTTTACTCACAGGTAGTTTATGCTTAACCTACATTATTGATCCTGTCCATAGTGTTACTGCGGCATCATACATTGGAGAGTTTAAATATCAGCGGATGCAGCTTGACTACTGAAGGTGGAATTAATATGGCCGAGTGTATGGCTTCCGGTTATCTTAAATTGTCCATTCTCAACTTGGATATATCGAACAACGAGCTTGGGCCGATCGGTAAGAGATGAAGAAAAATTTAAGTCCAAGAGATTTCTTTTTTTTTTTGACAAATGATTTTCACTTCTTCTGCCAAATGAAGGCGCATTCGACTTCAGGGATTAATATCTCAGGTTCTATTTGTCCGAGAGAGACGATTCACCGTGCAATCGAAAGCTGATGAAATAACCTTTTACGAATGATTTTTTAAGTTGTAAATCGTCAGCCATTTCAATTGTTACAAAATTCTTATAAACAACTGAAACGTCTACTTAACGATATTTTCCACCTAGCCGATGCATTTGTTATCGAGCGCGAAATTGTCCATCTTGTAACTTTTGAAGATTGAATATTTTTGACGACCGCTAAATTCAAAGTGAAAGCAAAATTGAAAGTGACGAAATATTTTTGCAAGTGTTTGGAAAAAATGCATGTAGAATTCCAGTCAGATTCGTAGTAAGGTCATTGCCACAAAGTGAATAGGATCCAAGTTGACTCGAACCCGTCTAAATAAATATTGATGAATTGCAATGACTTGAACCTTCAAATCATCAGATCAACGACAACTGCAGGATGGCTTGATCGATGCCTTGAAAAAAAAAAATGAATTTGTTTCAGCGGGAGAAGCGTTCGAGATAGCAGCGAAGTCGTGTAACAACATCATAGGTCTCGACGTCAGGATGTGCAATTTTTCAAAGAAGTCTGAGTACACCATCAACGAAACTGTGGCGAGGTAAGGTACCTACGCGAGCAACAAGACTCGAATGTACAAACCACGTTTTACTAGCTCCCGGGTTCAGCACAGGACCTTCGCTACTACATCTCGGAGCACTTTTGAGCCCAGTTCTGTTTAATATATCTATACTTTATAGTTTATAGGTAAGTACCTCGCGGGGAAATGAATTTTCTCGGTTCAGTTTTACGACGGAAAAGTCTGCGCCCCGGGGAGAGGCTCGCGGAATAATTTCGTAGATCTTGAAAATGGCGATGAATCTTCCTTTTGGCCTTGGTCCAGCTTTGCGACGGTAGTACGCGGTCTCTCTGGCTGTTTTTTTTTTTTTTATTATTATTTCTTCAAAGAGACACGATAAATTATCGCGGAATAACGAGGCTCAAAATAACAATTGAACCATTTTACCACTTTGACAAGGTCGTATAATTGCCCTCCTTGTACTTCACATCAGCTTTGATTTTTTTTTTCTCCCAAAAAAATTCCAAAGAAAAAATTGGATCGGCATGTGAAATCGTGGAACATCCTCTTCAAGCTCATTTCATTTTAAACATACCGATTAGCGAGTGTTGCAGGCAATTTCAATCCACATGGGAAATCATCAAAGGTAAGGACCACAAGCAGAGTAGGCTTTCTGCAGAGTTAATTAATCACTATAATGCTGTTTGAGGGTGAGAAATAAGTAGAATCAATTTTTCACCCTTAATTTTCATTTCACAGTGAAAATTTGAACACGTTGATATTTTGTTAAGTGTGTTTTTAAACCATAACACGTAAATAATAAAGCCGGTTTGGAATCGAGCCATGAGAGTACTGCGGGAGTTTTGGCCACAAAGTGTTTGCGATAAGCATTCGTCGAGAAACACGTATGCCGTAGCTGTACTAGGTTGTGTGCGAGATCGTTTCTGTTGTGTCGCTTTTAATTGTCGAGGTTCGTTCAGCCTGTTTTAATTGGGCAATTGCTTTCGAGCTACCCCAGGAAAGAGTAATTAATTAAAACATCTGTGGGAAGTGTAAACGGTTGTAAAATCCACTGTAACGATGATAAGTATAAAATTCAGATATATAATTACAGATTATACATTCCCATCACAATTTAATTATGATAATTATACGTGTTTGTGGACTGGGCTTAAAAGCCGTATAAACGATACTTTATCTCGATTTTTTTTTTTATTCCCACGTCACACCTCGATTGAATTCGATGCATTATACGTATTTCATACGATTCATAAAGTCTGTTCAACGCTTTATCTCGCCCAATCCGAAACTTGCCCCCCCCACCTTTTGTCTCCGATAAAATAATATATACCGCTTTTTTCACCCTGAACAAATACCCTGCACGTGCCACTAATTTATATTGACGTTAGACCTTCGCCCAGCTTTTTTTTCTCTCTTTTGCTACAAGAAAGAGGTTGAGTTATCTAATATAAGGAGCGTCCTGAACCTGTATACAGGACCCTGAATTCAGAGGGTCGATCACACATGTGTTGTGTGGATCCCGAAAGCTTTTTGCTGTTAATTTAATTTTGGTATTACAATACGTACAATGAAGAAACTTCTACCATTCACATATCGCGAGTCTAATGACATAAGAACTTAAGTGCCAAAAGGCTGATTCAAGGGCAAAAGAGCGTATGATTTTTTTTTTCTTATCACAATCGATGTCAGAATGAAAAGATCAGTGAACAGAATTTGTTCAGAATGTGAACAGTGTTTGAATGTGAATTGTATTCAGAATTTGAACAGTGAAAGCCAAATGTCGTCTGTCAGGCGTTAACAACCTTATAGATTTTCTATTTTGTCTATTGCTTTCATGATCTCTAATGGCAAGAGGTGGTAGCTACAGATTTTTTTTTCGTTCTACTTAAACGAATTTGTTAATGCAGCATTTCTGAATCGAATGACCTAAGTTCGCCATTTAACGCGGATGACTTTGAATTTAATAATTCATCCGCATGCTGATTAGTTAAAATCAACGTAAGCTCAAATCAGAAGGTCGTATTTGCCAGTACATACATACGACCTTCTACTTTCAACAGTCTAATAATTTGGTTCAAATGTTTCCGAATATATTTCCATGTTCTTAGCGTAAATACGAAGAAAAAAGTGGTGCGCCTGTTTCTCGTATTTATACACTTCTCATTAGACACGCGATACATATGTATGCTAAACATCTGCCAACCTTGTCATGTTAAAATACAATTACGTTAATTCCAGACTAATAAATCAGAGTCAGTATGTCACCTACATACGTTTTGGTACCAAAGAATTCAAGATAAAATGTTCACTCGGAAATTGTACCTTAATAATAATCGCTTGTTAAGAAATTCCCTTGTTTGAATTGATCGCTCTTGTCATATTGATTTGAAGCGTGCGGAAAGTGGCACAGAAGATCCTGCTGGATGAAAGGAATAAGAGAAAATTTATTTTTCTAGGAACGGAGAGTTCCATCGGCAAAGTCACCCGCGTCAAATGTCCAGCAGACTGAGTTCCAGTAGTGCGTATCCGCGTGGGGTCAGCCTAACCGTACCGCTTGCCTATTCAGCGATGCAAACGATTCCCCCAGTTTCCGAAGGCCGATCTTTGCACAATGTACGAACTCGTTCGAGAATGATAACAGGTGAATTTATCTCTTTGTATTTCATAGAATTTTAGCACTAGGGATAATCGAATCGATATCGCGTCAAATTTCATAATCGGAAAGTATTGGGAGTTATAAGAGAAAAGAAGAAGAACGTGGTTTTTACTATAGGTTTAATTTCGTTGAATCGTTTAAAAGAAAAGTAAAGAAAATAGAGGATGATAAAAAAAAAAAAACGTGAAATGAAATGAAATGAAAAGAACGGGATTACGTGGGCTGAGAGATATCGCTTCAGGCTCTTGATAATAATGTTTTAGCCTGCAATGATGCGAAATCTCGGGCAGAGAAGGTCTGATTGCTTCTTATCTCGCGCCTGGAATGGAATTTACTCCTCCAATTTATTGTCTTGTTTTTTTCTACGCATTTCAGAACTTTTTATTTCCCATGCTCATAAGAAGGTTCATACAAGAATTGAGAAATACCAATTTATACGGATTGAACCCTATCTCGCATTCACAATCACATTCACGAGTCTTTTTCTCTCAATTTTTTCCCACATTTTCAATACTCGTTTGTAAATTATTGCTCTAAATTCAGATGATGAATGGTTCGAGTTATTGTACAAGTCTGAATTCGTTCTTAATATATTTTCACTGATTTTCAAGGCTCCAGAAGCGCGAATAATTCAAAAACGGTTTGGAAGATGTCGCGTACCAGTTCCGCGAGCAAATCGAAAGTTGAAAGTTCATCGATGAGCATATCTGACGCACGAAAATCAACAACAAACGAAGAATCTGCGTCGACTGAACCAGCACCTTATAGCAACGCAGTGTCAGAAGCTTAATAATAAGTAAACGAAATAAAAAAAAAGCTTAGAATATCAACAGAAAAAAAAATCATCCAAATCCTTATCACGTATTTCGTATGTTTGTGTAAGTTGATTCCACCAAAAAAAGAGCAAATGTCCAGGTGTAGTCGTGTAGTAGCTGGAATCGTTCCAAATTCAACAGAGCTATTTGCACTATTGACATTATTTAATCGTAATGATTTGTCGAATCAACAAAATCATCCTTTCCCATGAGTAAATATCATTCTAAACTGGCTATTCTATGTCCTGTCATATATTTATTTTATCACCTCGCTGGATCTCTCACTACATTTATCCTCACACAAATATTTTCCCGATCGAATAAGTGTTATATAGTCAAATCCTGTCTGTCGCGATTTCGATCAGCTTTTGCTACAGGTCAATCCGTATTTTAGGTAACTGCGTCTTATAGAAACCTGGATATGCAAGCTGTTGGCTATAGGACTGATCAGACCTGCAGTTCATTACATATAGGTACATGAAACATAAAAGGAAGAATACACATATGCTTCCGATGTATGAATTTTTTCAAGTTCCTGTTTTCTACTGATTTTCTGAAATTTATACTATAGACGTCTGTATATTTTCGTTGAATATCTCCTGCGGCGACAGACGTTGATTTGGCTGGTACAATCGTCGAAGGAAACCTCGTTTACTTTTACCTCAGTATAATACATCGATGACGAGATTGGGAAAACAGAGGTTCCTGTTCTTTACGTAGTAAATAGAAGGAATATAAATTCAGCAGAATATATTGGCGTGTAATTATTTTCTGGAGATTTATTGATACACACACACGTCTGCATGATGTGTAAGAATCATGACGACAGCTGTCGGTTTAATTATTCAACTACGACGGTTGACTAGACACTCCCTTTTCTTGATTCGTTTATTAATTTTCTGTCCCGGAAAAAAACGTAGGTAGATATGTATGTACCTAACGTTCCAATATCCACGTCACGTGTGATATCCAAAGTTTCAAAAGCGTGAATTGTTTTATGGCGTGTTTGGAAATAAATTGAGTATATAGTGTATCTCAGCCATGGCTATTTATCCTTAAAAAGCAATCTTTTTTTTCCTTACCAGAAGATTGATCCCCTTTCACGTTACTTATTCAGTTTCTCTTATGTCTATGTATATCGCGCTATTTAAACCACTAACTCACGTGTTAGCATATACCTTTAGATATATACCTACGTATATACATGCCTATGTATGTACAATGTACATGTAGTCTGGTGTCACTTCAGACTCATCGTTTCGGGGAAAAGGCAATTTCGTTGGATATAGGGAGGAAAGTTGCCTCCTCGCCGCGTGGTATTGGTCTTCGTCAGCCTTTTTCATCGCATTTTCATGTGTTCATTTTTTCTTTTTCCCTTTATTTTATTTTCTTTTTTTTTTTTTTTGTTTTCCGTTTATTTCTTTATATCTCTGTTTTTTAGGTTTTTCCATTTCTGGACGAATTTATTGTATTTTTACGCTTTGCGATTATATTCTACATATATCTACGATATCAACTTCTTATTCTGCATTACTTTGCGACGATGGAATCGTCCGTTCTATTTCTTCGTTATTTTGTCTATTTCGGTTAGTTTTGTTTCATATCTTAAAAAAAAAATTAATTTCATTAATAAGAGAACATTTTTAGATGCGTATGTTATATTTTCGATACAGACCGAACTTTTCCCCGGTACAAAATTTCAATCCATAAGCAACTTGCAAGGATCTTAATGTAGAGGGAAAAGAAAAATAATTTTGAATGAATAAATGAATGAAATAAACTGGAGATCAATGAATATCGATAAGATACGGATGTATTTATCCGTTACAGGTGCAGTGTGACAGGTAATGGACCGTATCCTCGTTGTAAAACGGGTAGGTACGTATCTTTGGTGTACGAGCAATTTCCCCGGTTTATTGCTTCCGGTTTTTTTTTTTCTTCTTTCTCCTTCGTGAGGATGGAGAACTGCTCGATTTTGCAGTAAGGATACCGATCAATTGTTCTTTTTTTGTTTGAATTTTTCATCAGTCGAGAAATACAACCGGATTTTACGCTTATCGGTAAAACTGTAAAAGTTACATAACTCAATTTGTGCAACATACCTAACAATAAGTATACAGAGGCTGTAACAGCTGGAAGGTAAAGATGAAATTTGTAATTCCAAATTGTGATTCAGTTTTTTATTAGATACAAAGAAAAATTAAAACTTGTCAGTTTTAGTAGCGCATTTTTTGTGCAAAAAATCGGATATTTCTAAAGAATTAATCCGTTCTTAGTTGAATAGGTATTCTGCAGAAGTCTAAAACGACATGTCGTTAGTTGGAAAAAGTTTTTTTTTCCCAAGACTCTCTTATACAAAAAAGTGATCTTTATAATTCCATCGCAAAGCTGAACATTCTCCCATAGGGACTCCGGATTTTCGACGTGGGATAATCACGAGATCGTGTCTGAGTAGCCGAATTTGTATAAAACTTGAATACATCCAAAAATTTCTTTCACATTCGAAAACATCGAGCTTTTTTTTTTACAGGAAAGGTGTGTTTGGTAATGTTTTTTTTCTGTCGGAAGAAAGAGCTAAAAATCCGATGAAAAAATTGGTGAATGTAATTTTCGTAAAAGTTATGGAGTAGAAGTCTCAAAATTCAAGGTAATTTCATATCTCATTTCAAAATCCAAATTTTTTAGCCGATCGGATCGTATGCCTATAATTGACGGAATTGCCCATCCACGTGAGTAAGTAGCCTGAAATAGTGGTTCTTGAACTGCTGATTGAAGTAAAAGCGTACCATCGCGTGTTACTGTACACCACAATGGCCTACAATCAGCGTTCGATCTTTCAACGCCGGGGATTCCCTTGGCTCACTGACCCAGTGGCAGTCAACGATTTCGTTCTCTATCGGAAGTATTAGCAGTTGCCCATTCGCGGGAATATCGACTCACGCAATCTACTCTCATGTAATGACTACTATGGCTCACCGGCATAGTTCGACTACCTACCTACGTTTCATCAATTATTCACGGTAGAAAACGGTATAGCCGCGGAGTCGATACCCAGATAGTTATGCATAAACTTAGGTACGTAGGTATACGTATGCAGGACACAATATGTTGCCCACCAAGTTCCGATGTTCTATACCAACAAACATATTATACGTTGGTATACAGAAAAGTGATTTTATGTTGTTTATTTATTTTTTGTTCTCTATCATTTGCATTACTTTTTATTTTATTTTATTTTTTCACTCGTCATAAAACTACACATATAGGTAGGTGTTATTTATGTATGTATGTATATGTACTGTAATTTTCAGTACCGTGAAACAAAGATATTATACCCGCGTATAGGACACATGCCGAGTTATGGTATTTATATATGTGTATGTGTATAGGGTAAAAGTACATCTGGGACAGATGTAATCTGTCGGCAACATGTATGTACGCGCGGGGGACTGCGTTTAAACTATTCACGAACGTAGCTTATGAATACCAAATTTATAATATGGTATCGCAAAATAAGCTGCGTATTGATTCCATTCGCGGAGAGTTTTGTCGTTCGCGACTGGACGAAGATATGGTAATCCGGTTTTTAATTCAACTGGCATTTAAACCATAGTTAAATAATTAGTCGTCTGATTACTGCGTCAAATGATATTCCTCGAAGTGAAATCGCCTACTGTAATACTCCGGGATCATTCGGTATTTTGATATAGGTACTCAAAATCTTTTGGCATTTTGTTTTCGATATAATTTCGTATATAATGACATTGGCTGTCAATACCGATACCGAAATAATAAAATCCTGATAATCTGTCGATATATGTTTAGCAATTCAGCGTACGATCGGCATGCCGGAAATATTGAAATTGCAATTTTTTATAAAAAATGGGATGAGGGCCGAAAAAATCGAGAGATCAAAATTTGGAACGCCCAGGAACATGAATATTGAGATAGCGATCATTCTGAATATGAAAGGACTGTATCGAAGAATTGAAAAAATTGCGTGTATTTTACGTGTTGCTAATTTCGTATTTGTATTTTCGAAATTCGGTATACTGGCCAATCTACAAATATAGATCTTTCGAAATTTTGACCCTAACCCAACAAATGTACTCATATACTTGAACTCTGTGTAATTTCGTTAACCTACACCTTGACATTCCGTTTTCCTTTAGCAGTATTTAGGTTGTTATCGACGAATCGGTAACGATTGTGCGAAATCCATAATTTCATACCGGAAATTGACATCATCAAACTTTCAATGCCGAACGGTATTAAATTGAGAGAATGAAATTTCCGCTTGAATTCCCATTGCGAAATGAATTTTAGTTGTAAAAAAAAAAAAGAACAAGTTTCATCTGGATAGGTATGTGCGTTGCATGATGAAATAAAGCAAGTTTTTGATAAATTCGAGTGGCTGTATATTAATTCCCCGGTTTAATACGCAAAGTGGAGAGTATTACAAAGCTTGTTCAAAATATTGTTATGCAAACGCGATGCAGTATACATGTATAACTGTTACAGTTGCGGTTCAGCGAGCTACAGCAAAAAACAATAATAATTGAAAAGTTGCAGAAGGTTGTGAGGTGGAGTTTCAGTTCGCTGAAATTTGATTCGAGTTTGGAGTGGATTGAAGAGCAATTAATTCTTACGCACGGCATAGGTAGATACATATGAGTGAACATACACCGACCATTTGAAATTGGTGTCCTGAGAGCGGGAAGACAGTATGCAAATGAAATTAGCCTCGAACGTGTTGCTACATAACGCGTTAAGCGTTGCATAATAAATTCAAGTAGCTTTCTGTCCCGGTATATACCTATATGTATTATGTATAGCTATCCATAGAACATACCCAAAATACGAGTAGCTATGAAATACTAGCTGAGCTAGGTCAGACCAGTGGCGACATCCTTGTTTAATTAGACATTCATTTGATAAGCAGATTCGGGCGTGGAAGTGTTTCACTGTTTCAGATTAGGACCTACGTGTTCCGAATTTACACGAGAAGAATGCAAATGACTAGGTCAAAACCATTGTCTTGAACTTTTTTTCATTTTTCAAAAAGCACCTTCGAACTTTGACATTCTTTTCCAAACGAACCGGTAGAGCTACGACGATTAGTCTGGTTCTCAATGGATTCGGCATGAAATTTTGCGATGGCGCTATTTTTTTTGTATTTTTGATAAAATGAGAATTGCTATGGAAATAGCTACGTCAGAACCAGTTGAAAAAGCTGTTGTCCCTTTTCCAAAGTCAACTTTTTAACGTTCGTTAAAAAAAATGCCCGAGCTAGAAATTAGTTTCGGAATCGTGAAAAAAAAAATTCATCAGAATGGTTTTATAACCTAGCCATTTCCATAATTCCTATTTTATCGAAAATCTAAAAAATTATAATCTATAATCAACGAATGTTCTGAAATCATGATCAACATAATGTTGATAGCAAAAAACGACGGTTTTCAGCTTCACAGCACTCGTTTACTATCATGTGTACTCTGTAACGATCAGGGATTCACGTACAAGTGCGTATAATTTTTATCCTTTCCGATGTAATGTCCCATCAAATTTTATCCCTGAATACAAAACGGAATTTCGTTATCGATTTGTAGGTTATAGCCGCGTTTCTTGCTGCGCCGATCAAGACGGCGCCAACCGCCGGGGAGCCAAAAGTGTTGGCTTATAGTCGGATGTGTCTTTCTTCTTCGAGGGAAGTGACATCGTGTGCCCCTGACCTATCTCACTTCCTTTCCGGAATTGCCCTGTCAACTTTTGTCGTCATTTAGAATCCAGTTACGCGATAAGAAAGAAAAAAAAAAAAAGAGATAGAAAAGAAGAATGATGAAATAACAAACTCAGTGTCCGCGAAATAATTATTCACAAATCTCTTCGCCGTGGGTTATGATAATTATATTCTAATTATCAGCCTGGTATCGACAGTTAAATGCAGTTTACTTGACAATAGCTATGTTTCCTGTGGTATTCCTGCCACCCCCTGCTGCGCCACGGAGTTTTTAGTGTGGAAAACTTGGGAATATAATTTCCTCAACTCTTTGCTGAATTGTTTGAATTTAATCCTACGACGAAGCATGAATTCGGTCATTCACTCCAATAACAAGTTAAGTCGACTTAAGTTTCGCTTCAAGATTTCGAGATTAGGATTAAAACATAATCCTTCAAGTTCTATAGAGAAAACTTTGGAGGTAGTCGTGCGTTATAAATTTTCAATGTACCTTCAAGGAGAGTTTCTTATACTTTTGAGAAAATCCTCTCATCGTCAGTAACGGTATAGGTTCGAAAATAACTTGTGTCAGTTGGTTCTTCTCAGATTTATAGATTTCAGTTTATCTTTGCTGTCTTGATTCTCCGCTGCTGCCTTCTGATCTCACGAACATCATCCACATCGATGAAATTTCTTTCCGTCTCAACTGTTATAACGTTTCTTCAGAATTCACCATTCTTGGCTATTGGTGCATATAGATAGTGGTAAAAGGGATTAGAAAATTGATTAGACTTGCCAGGTACTCGATACAGAGCGGAGAATAGCATCGGTACCTACTGGCATAACTATCTCAATAAATTTTTTGAAAAAAAGGACTGACTTTCCAAATTCGAACTAAAAACATGCCGTAGGGAAAGAATTTCCATACGACTTAATAAGGCAACCCAAGTAGGTTTTTCTCTTCTGGTGATTGGATCGCATGGCTCCAATGAATTTGGATAGATTCTCTTCACACACATCTATAAATTTGGCATTTCGCATTCTGACAATACGTCACTTTTAGGTACGCTGAAAATTTTACGAGATTAATTGTTTGACAAATTGGTACGCCATAAGAAAAGAGGGGAAAAAAGCGACACCCTTATTGTAATCAACGACGAAATCATAAATAAAGTGGACTAAAGTCACGCAGTAGGTTCGCGTATCCGTATCATAGTCACGTGATGTAAAACAAACTTGAAAATATTTTCCCGTTGACCTCCAAAGCGAATTCCCTACTGATAGCTTCCTTCACGCATGCCAATAGCTCCGAAATACTTTAGCGAAGTATACTTGTGCCGGCATATGTATAATTGCCAGGTGGTAAAAATCCAAATTGTATATTGACTCGCATCGTGTGGTTGAAATGAGTCCTAGATTTCTTATCTGAACACAATTTACAGCCTCGAGTAAATAATATGAAATACTTTATTTTTTCCGGTATGACTGAAATTCCGCGCACCTTATCGCTCTCAGATGTAATCTTATCACCTTGAAATGGCGAACAATGTAGGTACGTGGTGACTTTATTGGCTATTTCGCGAATTCAAGAGTGAACGGCGGTATATGGTCGCCAAGGGAAATCTACTTATTATAAACCAAGATATACATGCCCACATACACGGGAATGAAATTTCTCAAATTGCTCAGCTTCGCGAGAAAATTGCCCTTGTTATGTTTCCTCCAAGCTGTAGAATTTTCACGCAACTTGTGCATCGCTTTATTTCGCTTATTTCATTCTGTTCTCCTCACGGGTAGGTATAAGGTATAGGTATTCGTATCATTTGAATGGATGCGAGGAAGCGAGAATAGCCCATAATGCACCCCAATTTTTTACGTCAAAAAATGAATAAAAAAAAAAAAACATTGAAGACTCAAAAATTCACGAGACGGATGTGCGCAGATGGGATTACGGCTGCACATATTTATAAAGTGTGCCTCGCGTAATGCTGCGCTTAAATATTACCGACTCAAAAACTGAAAAATAATTGGGGTGAAAAAAAAAGGAGAAAGTGAGAAAACAAAATCAAAAATTGCCAGTTCACTCAGTTCGGTTATAGAGATAGGTGTGCGGATTAGAAGAACGCCGAGAAAATGGTACCCTTTTAGAAGTGCAGTACGGGTCAGCAAACGTAACCTCGTTCGTCTGATCATGAGAGTTTTCTGGGTATTTTTCTGCGGTGGAATCGTACTGCTTTCCATAATTTTTCGCCTTAACTTCAGGGTCGGTTGGTAAATTATTCCAAAATCTGGGATTTGCATTGCAATGGGGACGCCCTAGTCTGGCCTTTTCTGACTTAAGTACCCATATATACCTTCGCATCTTACGCCTTCCATGGCGAGCTGAAATTTTCCTATCTCTTTTTCCTTTCTCAATAAAATATACATACAAAGGGTAAGGATTTACAGAGGAACATTTATAAGTGTATGCGAATGGCGTTGGGTTTGGCGTGGAGTGTTTTCTTTTCATTTATATATATATATTTTTTTTTTTTTGCAAAAATTGAGAAAACCCCTAATTTGGAAAAAAAAGTTTCCACTTCTTGTACACCGGATCGATATTTAATTATTACTTCCTAACTTTTGACTTTTCGCTTATTACGTATTCATTTCCCCCGACAAAATTAGAGTCTATATTCTTTGCGGTTTCGCGACGTGGTACGCATGTTTTTTGGTAAAACATTACAAGATCGTATATTAAAGCTGTATATGAAAATTTTTATTTCTGGTTATTAGAATTCGGACTCACGCGTATATACTTCCAAACCACACCATTTCTCTCCACTGTATGCGTCCCGCAGGTATTTTGCATAATTTGCTTTCTCTATGCTAACGACATGGCTTGCGTTAGTCAGATAGTGTAATGCGCTTTCTATTTAATTTTCGAATGATATTTAGCCGCAGAATTATCGCACCCGTGAGCTTTCGCTATACCGAGTTACCAACAGAAACGTATTAAAACAAATACATTCAGCTATTATTTTGCGGTCTACAGGGTTCTAGAATTTAATAAAACGGAGGGGGTCTCTCTTGAAATCTGGGTCAAACCTCTTCATACGATTGTTGAAATCTTCTAGAATTATTTATAATTTTTTGAAATCCCTAAAATCTGTTGCATAGATTCGATACCTCCAAAATCGTGCGAAATATTCGAAAATCATTATTTTGATAATTTTACAAATCTTCCGCAGTGATTTGAGAACATTTCAAATCTCCAGAAAGTTCATGAGTCATTCCCACTGATATAAAAGCCTGTACATTTGATACATTTGTCACAACGCAAATTACTTTGACTGATTGTCAATGACAGAATTTACACAATAAAAATCGTTCGACAGATTCCTGAAGAAATTAGTCGCCTCAAACTTTCCTCGATGTTTTAACTCCATTGTTACAACGGTGGCTTTGAAAATGTTGGATGTAAGTTTTAGCCGATCGAAATCGTAAAGCAAGTTTCGTAAAGTTTTCGGGATTTCTAATTACCAACGTTTGCTTTTTCTGATGAGATCAAAGCTTTCGAAATCGCATTGTAACGATAACAATTCATCAACAGTTAATTAAACGTATTAAGTTACTGGAGGTATACCTTGAAATGCCAACAGATATTTAATTCAGATATTTTAACATTCTGTTTCGAAATTTACCACCCTTCTTTATTCAGCCTTCTAATTAAGGGCCTCTCCTTGCGGATGGGGTATAATTCGTAGAATTTTGTCTCATGATCTTTCTTTTTTCTTTATTTTTTTCTGCTCTTTACTTTCTTCAAGAACACGCGAAGTATTCGGTAAACTTTAATTATGCCTTACGAAGCTCCAGGCGATGAGATAATTTTCATATATGTATACACACAAACTCAAAAAAGCGGATGACTGAAGCTGCTCTTGAAAGTTCTCATACTCTATTTGTTAGTAAAAATCACCTTATACGTAGGTAACTTAATCAAAATATGCTTTAAAGGATATTCGAGTCTGATTTCCGCGCGTCCTATTTTACGATATTCGTGCTTTGGGACAGTTATTGGATCGGGACGAAGTCTTATAATGATTTTCCGTACTGTGATTAATAAAATATGGGTTCCCCAGCTAGCCCGGTAAATCAATACAGAATAATAAACCAAGAGAAAACAAAAAAAGAAAAAGCAAAACAAAGAAAGAATAACTCACATATAAAGTTCCCAAGGATAATCCCATCTCAAATTATCTGATTTGCAGTGAAGCCATCGCACCAAATGACGTCATGCATTAGTTGTTAAAGATAACGAAAGATCCATGTCGGAGTGAAGTTAGCCAACTAGGTCATTGCGTTACTCGAAACAGTCTGAGCAACGGGATTAGGGCGAAGGGCGGGACACCCTTCTAGGTATATACACGTAGAAATATAATTCATATTATTTACAGAACGTGCAGTAAGAAATCAGTATGTAATAATTTTTTTTTAAATTGAAATTGGATCAGGATTGTCTCACAATTAATTAGAATGCAGGGGTTAACCACCATCGCAAAATGACAAATAAAGAATTTGCAAATGCTCCTCGCGTACCAATCATGCTCCAAGGATTTCCATGTTTCAGGAAGGTGTTCAGAATGCTCGAATGACGATATTGGATTATAGATATGAGATTGGATCCTCTGCAGGTTCCTAAATTTAATCGACAATTGACTTTTTGTTGAAAATGTGCTGGCCAAAATTGCGGAACTATCGATTATTTATTATTTTAGGGAAACGCGGGATCCAATCTGCAATCCAATACTGAAGTATACATCCATTACAGTATTTTGAACATCATGCTAAACCATGAGGATGTTCCGCAATTTATAATCGGCAAGTAGCCTTTGGAAATTCTCTCTAAAGAATCAAAAATCAAATTCAGATAATTGTAAATTTCCGATATAAGAATCAAGAGTCATTTCTAGCCCTGACTGATCCGGAATTCGGGTCGAAACAAATTGCAAGACAGTTTCATTTGGGCAATACAAGTAAAAATTGGGATTTTTCTTATCAAATTGAAAATTTGAATCCTCCTACCGAGTGATCTCTGAGATTTACCAATGAACTCGACGTATTGACAGACCGAAATTTGGCTTTTGAACGATGACTTTTAGATCCTAAGGGTCCCGAAATGCTGAAGTTCATTTTTCAGTCGATCCTAATATCTCTATTCTCCAAATATAAGATAAGAAGGACAAATTTTCGGTGGGGTATTTCCTTCATAGTTCAACGGAGCTCCCCAGCGAGCTACCGCGTCCCTTCGACGAGGTCAGACCCAAATTTGCGATCACTGTTAGTCTTTAAGGGACCGAGAATCTCTCCCCAGAGGTCAAGTTCACCGAGTTCAAAGATTCCCACTGTTGATCGGTATATATATATAGCTACCTTCCAGAATCTCGAACCTCCAAATAAGGCTCACTGGGTTATAGCGATCCTGATCCACGCGGTGGTCGACGCCTTAACCTCGCCGCGGGAATCACCTAGCCAGAAGGTCATTGCTTGGTCACATTATACGTGTTGGTCCCCATTGAAGAGGGTGCCGGTGGACGTTGTAGGCTGGTATACGGTGCGGAGGGCGTCGAGGGGTTGCCGGATGGCGGGGGCAGTTGATGACGTCATACTAGGAGGAGAGGAGATCGATAGAGCCCAGCATCCTCTCTCTCTCTCCCACAATTCTATCTTCTTCACTCTCTCTCTCTCTCTCTCTCCTTCTCTCCCCCCACTTCATCCCTCATTCGTTTCTCCACCCCCTATCTAATATTCCTATATGTTTATACATTTCCCCACGCATTCCCCATTTTTGGGGATTTTTTTTGTTTTTCCTTTTTGGTGCTTATCAGTCTTGATGTATTGAGTACATACTCTCTCAATGGCTGCTAGAGCGGCTTGTAGACATTTTCATCATCATTGACATCATGAGCTACTTGTGACAGGCTGCGAAATAATTGAGAGAATATATAGATTCGAATGAAATTCAATTAATTGTTTATCGCAAAATTTTCATTTCCACCTGATTTTTTGTATACAATCGCCTCAACTGACGAACGATTGAATTTCGGTCGTTCCTGGGGGTGAATGACCCTTGAAAGGATTCTAAAACCCAAAGATAAATCCTCCTAGATTTTTCCCAATATTTATTTCCCGCACTTAGAGCGGATCTATTCTTGGGCATATCATGATAGAGTGAAGTGGAGCTGGATGCGATGCCAAGATTTTATCATAAAAATAAAAAAGACCTCGAGATTTGTAATTGGGATCGAAGTAGAGTGCATACAAGAACGTTCTTAGCGGTGAAAAATTATTAGTCGATCTGGCATGGTGGCCAGAAAATCTTACCAGCGAGAATAATCCTGTAATATGTTCATGAGGATTCAATATACATATATAGACGGACTCTTGGATTCAGCAAAATTCGGGGTAGCAAGCTTTCAGAGCGAGAAATCACCCCTAAGAAGATCAAATATGCCCGCAGTTCTGAGCTCGGGATACCAATTTTTGAACCCAAGCATGAATCCCATAGCCTGACCTTTCCGGTGAGTGGAAGTAGCCCCGGTTGCAGAAAGCACCGGCTATTGTGGCTACGATTATTATTAACCAACCGGAAGTATGAATATTTTCCGTACCATTCCTCGTCGTTGAGTAAAGGACTGGTGAACTTGGAGTTGAAGAGAGGTGCAAATATATATGTATATATACAGAGTATACTTGTCGTCTGATTCCAAAACCGGCCAAGTCCCCGAAAGATAAAAAAATGCAGTCATTCATAGATTTTTCTTTGCTGTCAGCAGTGTTTCATTTTTCGAAAATTCAATGGTTTATGAAGTCGTTTCAAGTCATCAGTAGCACACCATGGAACGATCGGTTCGTTCAAAAAATCTGCAACGTCGATCGCAAAGTTCATTTCGAATCCCGCCCAATGTTAGGTAATTCCAAAACAGGCCATGTCCTTCTCTGAATTTTAATCAAGAACATTCATTGCCTTAGAAATTTCTGCCGAAATTGACTGAATGCAGGAAAGTTTGTTTGAAAATCAGCTGAATTTTTCCAATCATTTTCAAAACACGGGAGGTACGATGCAAAAGTAGCGATAACTTCGTTATTCGATGCGATTGATTAGGCTGAATTGCACAGAACTGTGTCAATGCGCTTAGTAGATGACATTCAACGGTCAATGTCGTTAGAATTTTCGCTGCTCATTGAATGATTTGATTTCCGCGATTATCGTAATTTCATCAATGATGAGCTTGGTCTATTTTGGCAGCAGATGACTCGAATATACTGTGTCCACTACGTAGTAACATCCTAGTCGCAGAATGGAACGAAAACTTCTTCGTCCACCGAAAGACTCGTTCATTCTTATCGGAGCATTATAGTTCGAAGATTTTTCTCATACTTAATGTTAAAGTATTTGTTGATATTGGGAATCTTCTGCAAGAAGATATCTGACCGCAAGTTTCCGATCAGCTTCTA
This sequence comes from Ametastegia equiseti, assembly GCA_963989295.1. Classification (NCBI taxonomy): domain Eukaryota; kingdom Metazoa; phylum Arthropoda; class Insecta; order Hymenoptera; family Tenthredinidae; genus Ametastegia; species Ametastegia equiseti. The sequence goes on from OZ022393.1 coordinate 12,477,944, forward strand.
TAATCTAAATCACCGGTCTGCAGTCCATGTTATAGTTCTTCCGCTGGTGAAATCCTGCTAATTGTAAAATATAATCGATGGATTCTACTGGTATCATTTGTTCGTAAAACATACCTGCGATAAATTGAAATAGGAGAATATAGCTGAGAGGATGATGAAACTTGTGCTGGAACTATAGCTCAATAACGTAAAATGAGAATGGGTTCTAACTAATCATCATTAATTCAAACCCATAGGTATAGGTATGGGGTATTTGTTTTCTTAACAAGCCCAGTGGCTGCTGTCTTATCTTCTAAGTCCTTTCCCCACTCCTTTTACCAATCTTAGGTTTGGGCAAACAATCCCTCTGTACTCGTCGAGAGGAGGCGTAACGATGTTAACACAGCCATAAACCAGTACAACGTAATTTTGCGGTGGTAGAATCAGCCTTTCGAACATGTACTCGGTTTCATATATGTATGTATGTACGCTGTTGCAATACTCGGTTCTCCGACACCGATTTACTGCTAATTCTATACGTTCACAGAGTGTTCGATATAGATGAGTGATTATAGATGAATGAAATGAAAACACCCGTGGATCAATGATGAAGGAAATTGAATTTTTGGTGAACTATAAGAGAATACATCCGTGATTGTAATTAATGCGTTTTTTTCAGGACATGAAAGGAAGTTGATAAATTCGCGATTTATTTTGGCGTTAGACTGATTGCCACCTATCCTCATAAATCACTCTATCTCAAAGCGAAAACTATTGAGATTGATTTTATTTGCGTTATACTGATTCCCATTCTATATCAGTATGCTACTTATAGTATTCGTGGCTTTTTTTTCAGCTCTACTATAAAAGGAATTCCCTCATATAAGTATCACGTTCGTTCAGAGAAGGGTCCAAAATAATTGCTACTTGCTGAAAATGCATTCTAAATCGGACTGGTAGGTTGATTGGACCATTCAAGTTTTATCAATTTTTTGACAAAGTATTCCTCAAGTTTTCGAAAATCCCAATAAATTCCCGTTATCCCGGTAAATTCAATGTTTAAAGTCCTCGAATCAAGTCTATTTCCACAATTTTCAGATTCCAGAAAATACTTTCTCAAAGAATTTGCCGCAGGCCATTTCAATATTTTCGACTCCATCCTGAATACCTACACTTGAAGGAAATCAAATCGAATGCTCTACAGCTCTTTTTCCATTCCGTTTTGTCAATGGCAGTCAGGGGGTGGTGGTATTTGTTGAAACAACACAAAACTTTGAGCCGTATTAAGGGTTATCCTAGATTATCAGGGCGTGGCATATCAGCAGCATTTGGGTGCAGCATCGTGTCCGTATATTTTTATCAATAACGAGCCGATCAGATCGGACTTACGATCATGACGATCATTAGAGCGAATATAGCACTCGCAGCAATTTGGCTAATAAATATCTCCCAGAATCGTTCGAACGGTTAATTTTACCTTGTGGATAATCGGGTCGCCAAAATATGCGGCTTTTAAAATATTTTGAACGTATAGGACGTGTGTGAAACGAAATACAGATAACTGGATCTAAACTTAATCCTGGTATGCCATCCCTGAATAAATTTCAACATTCAGTTCATCCCGCGCGCCCTCGCGGTCCTCCACTGAGGATTAGAATATTCAAATTTCCAATTTTCCGAGGAAGAATTTCGCCCAAGTTATCGAGGTGGGCTATGTTCCAGAAGCGCCAAAAAGCCTCTGTATGTGTATATATATCTGCTACAAAATATAATCAGCGAGAGGTGAATAGACCTACGTTATACATATCTATATACCGGAATTTTTCCATCAGACAAAAGCTACCTCCTCGAGGGGCTATTGTCTTGGAAATGCTCTCTCAAGTCATGCATGTATCATTTATTGGGTGGCTCGGGGAAATGGCGTACTACACGCTAAGCCTGAAGGGTACAGGAAAAGGAACGCAGGTCTTGGCTAGAATTTAAGGATTCCAATAAGCCTGGAAGAGGCCGTGGGTCGGCTGCATACCCGGGATTCCGTAGCTTCGAGATTTTACATCCATATTTGTTATCCGCGTGCTTGAGTTATGTCAATAACCGAGTGAAACCTCTTAAGATCAATTTACCGGGGCTTATTGAAATTTTTGAAATTTATTCCTCTGTAATTATTACACGAGGAAATTCTGTTTTCGATTCAGTAACAAATCATCATGGATTACTGTAGAGTTATACGATGTCACCGGAAACGCGTGATCACGATATGACAATATTTTGCATCCATGTTTAAAGCGAGCAATGCAGTTTTCTCTCGTGAAAATGAACCTATACGAGATTTCTGCTACTTAATTCGTTGGAGAATTCAGAGATTTCCCAATTTTTCGTGATCACGTGATTCTCTTCGTCAAAAAAATGAATTACAATAAACTACGATTGTCTTCGAATTTTGACAAATTTAATCCTATCACCAGTTCGTTGTTAAAATTTTCTGAAAAATTCAAATTCTTGAAAATTCTGATTTCTCTAGAACAATTTCTGCACAAAATATGATAAACATTTGTAATGTTTCAAATGCGTTGAAGGTTGAATGAAAAACTACAACTTTCTATAAAGAACTATAGATAAATTCCGAATTTCCCTAAAAAATTCGTCGAACTTTGGTACACAAGTATTTAGGCGATGTATGAAAACAGGATATCAGTTTTGTCTTTCCCATAGAGCTTATCCCTCTAAAGCCGAATGAGAATCAGTTAGAAAAGTTTGTGATTAATCCTTTCGAGGTGACGAGAAAGTTGTTACAAAGTTGCGGAGGGACTTTGTGTGAACTCCGAAGTTTTCGACTGTCTCAATCTCAGCTGTAAATATTTTTATAGCTAGTTCAACACGGCGATGGTAGAATATTTCATTAATTTTTGAAGCAGTAGGAGGATGAGAATAAGTTCATGAGGAACAAAGAATGTTGTGCACAGGTTTCTCGACACGTAATTTCAAAATTACAAAAAAGCACTGCATAATGATGAACTGCTGGCAACGAAATGGCACGTCGTAGCAGCTCCGAGGCATGCACGCCGCAATTACGCGTCTATTGTTCTTCCAACAACCGCCCTAGTTTCTAGCTTTCACTCGACCTCCTCAAAAGATTCGAAGAATAAAGTTTCAGAATGCAAAGTCCCGATGCTGTTCTTCGAAACACAATAACAGCGCCAAGGTTCGTCACACGAGTTTAATTTCACCAACTGAGGTGTCGAAAAAAATTCATTATACGATCATTAATTACTGAAAGCATGATTATTGTTGACGGCCAAACGGAAGGTCATGGTGTGCGTTGAGTTATGCCACGTTTTTAACTGGACTAGAAATCCTGAAATCCCTATCCATGACAGCAATTAAAAATTTAGTAAACCATTCAGGGCGAACTAGTATTAATTAAAACCTGTAAGGTTTCTTGGAAACTGAGTTTATTTTCGAATTTTAGTCCACCATGTTGAATCCAGCATTCCAAATTTACCAAATCTGATTCCATTTTTGGATTCAGCGATTTTGGAAACCTCGACACCGACATCATCAGATGAACCTGACAACCTTTTTTTTCTTGCACAAAAGTGGCACGATCATTTCGTCTTTGCTACAATCATGCCTGGGGGTTGATCGATAAGAAAAATCTATATAATATACTCTAGGGCCTAGGGTGACATGGAAAATTGTTTTGTCATTGATTGCCTAGGCCGCCTTCTAGTTTTTCCAATTTTTTTTTTTAAGATTAGAAACCATTTATAGCTAATTCTCTGCGAGGCGTAGATTTTTAACGGGATTGTTACCGACTGTCCAAATATAGGGTTAGTGATACCACGTATAGAAAGATACAGAAGCAAGAATAGCATCTGCTCTTTGGCATGGTAAAACGGCGTAGATTGTGTTGATACTTGACGGTTCTCGATTAAAGTAAAACACAGAAAACATTGACGGAAATTGGTTCGTCGAGGAAGGACTTCGCGTCGTTGTGCTTCGCTTCGAGTCCCTATACCTTTAAATCCCCAGACAACCCTCGTTTCGTTGGTTACCGAACTAAGGTCGTCCTGCTCTTCGAGCCCTTTTCTTCAACGACATCAACGTATATTATTTCGTAAGCAATGACAGTGTCATTTTATTATAAGGGTAACAGCCTGGCACCCTATATCGAGTTCAGTATCTGTCTATTAGCGAAAACCTTTCTCAGTCTCAGTGATGGGTCCAATATTGGCCAAATCCTTCGGAGCGATTTTCGCGGTAACCTAATCCCGAAATGTCAGTTTCTAAATGCATTAGCTAACCTTCCAGATAGTTCGTTACATTATCACAAGAGCAGAGATCATTCCGCTATAGATTAAGTGAAAATACTGGTAGCTGGACATCTCGAAAACAGCACAGGCTGCTCGACAGGATCCGAATGGTATCAGCAACCGAAGAAACGTTCATTTTTTGTAGCTGCCCAACTACTAGTACCATTTTTGAGGCTGTACAGCATTATTGTGCCATACTTAAAGTATTCAGCTGTAACTAATGTGTTTGTATCTTCACATCGCCATTCGTAGTATTGGTGTGATTAGTTTGAACAAAATCGAGATTTCAATTAATTTTTTGCAATCGGGAGACATGGATTTTTTTCCGAATGGAATACTACTGGATCTGCATATAGTAAAAACATTATTTGTAGATACATAGGCTCGAAACTTGGCGATTCATGATAGAGTGCTTGGGGTTTTTCCCACTTTCCAGAAACACTCTTGATACTGTTAGTTTTTTTTTTATGGAACAATTTACGACCCGCGCGCCACTCTAAGATGGAAAATCTAGAGAACTACGGTGTGATATGGGGGTCCAGGAATTGGCTAAGAAAGAAAGAGAATGGCGAAAACCTGCATCAGTGTACAGGAGGAAAAAGGACGTTTTAGGATAAGGTCGTAGAAATCGAATCCGGCAACGCGATCGCGATCGTATCGCGTACAAGTTGGCTTTTTTCTTAAGAGGATAGAAAAGCCCAAGAATCCCAGTAAAAGGTTCGGAAATTATGGCGTAAAATATATTCGCCCCTGGTAACCTGCAATGAACCCAGATCTCTGAAATTCGCTCGTCCATTCAGAAATACAGAAAAGATGCGGCCTCGAAACGTTATTCCTAACTTTATATCAATTGAGATAAATGGACCTTCTTACTTTCGTTTCAAGCGCAGAGCACCCATCCTCATTGTTTCTCGAAGCCAACCATTTCATATATTGCCTCGGACAACTTCATTGTACGAAGAGAGTTACTATCGCAAAATGAATATGCTAAACCGTATCAGGGGGTACATAGGTATACATTTTCCCAATCCGTCTTGGAAGGTGTTTCTGAAGGTATTTTTGATAGAGCCAGATTCGGAGTCAGTAGAAAAGCTACTATATCGATCTATGAAGTGGTTTGCGGTATTTTAGACTTCACTACTTTCTTCCAACGCCAATAAAAATTGAAAAACGAAACTGGAAGTGAAGGTTCCTTCTCTATAGGAAAAAATTAATCTATTCCAAAGTGTTAGAGATGCAAAAAAAAAAAAACGCTACATAGTGCCATAGTGGCACATTTGGTGAGTATGACCAGAAAATGTGAACTAATCAGCTTACGATGCAGCTGCAATTGCGGTCCGAATGAAAAAATGTAAAATTTATGTAAAACTGTAATAATTCGGTTACGGTTTGAGATACAGAAGTGAAGAGCTTCTCTTCATTACCGCCTCGAATTGTGAGAAGATCTCTTCATCAGTGCATAAGCTCTAGCTATTGAAAGATATATTTTGAGTTAGACAGTAAAGTCGTATGTGCCATCTTAATCCTTACGACTAATCTAACAACTGTACAAGCACAAGATATACCTGGGTATACAATGGGTTCATTACATAATTCCCTGAAGGTGCGGAAGTACTAGGTAAGATTGAGGACTTCTTTTTCAAAAACTTCTTACAAACCAGTATTTAGCAAACGAGACTAATCTACACTGATCTCCATAGAGATCAGTGCTAATTTACGATAACAGGCTGTGAACAAAGTTCTAAATTTCTCAGTACGTATACCGAACTAATCCTAAGTTGACTCAAGAGAAAACAAAGAATGAAAGAAAGAAGAAAAACCAAAAAAAAACTTGTGCTTCCGTCAACTCCAACCCTTTATAGCAAGGTGCTTATTTTTGGATACTTGAACAAACAGCGGAGTGCAACACTTGCCATGGTATGAAATGAGCGTGTAGAGTCAGAATTCGGAGAAAGACTCGCTCGAATGATTCAGACGTTGGTTAATTAGAGTGAAGCTTCTCTCTCCGAGTCCCGGGAGGCTCTTCACCAAGCCGAGTTTCTCTTCCTAACCTTATACCATACTCTAAAACGTGTATAGTATACATATACATGTAGGTATATGAGTTTCATCTCTCATCCGTGATGTAACCGGACGAGGCGTAGTCAGATAGGTATACCTTATACTCCGGGTTAAGAGGAGGATTCATTGCCAAGCTCAGATGATGGAAGGCAGGGAATGACTCGAGGTCTCCCTTGGGCTTGCACGAATTTGCTGAGACGTTTTAAGATTGGATGTTTCACTTCGTAACACCCGTGCTTTTTGCATCTACCGAAAGAAAACGAATAGTTCAACGAAGGAACATCTGACAGATTAGAAAAAAAAAAACAAAAAAAAAAACAACAAAAAATGGAAAAAATTGCTCTAACATCAGAAGGTATAAAGTCAATGTAGCTTCGCACGAGAAACTATATGAGTCACGTTGCAGTAGGAATTGAGTTATTCTGACTTCTGACTCAACGACGAACAAGTTCAAGTGAAAGCTTCTAGTTACCCTGAGTTGAAAGGGCGAAGCACGATCCTTTTCCGTTAACTCTTTAGTCACTCTGGGGGGTCAAACTTCCCCTTTTCAACTATTCCGGATTTATGGTCACAGTATTCGCAAGGTTCAAGACTTGAGGCGAATATTCCTTCCAGAATTTTAGACGTCACGACTCTGCATATCCAGCCCACGTTGTCTGCGGTTGTAAACGGACTAAAATTTTCCTTCTACAATCGCGCAGAGATATCGATTTGAATTCAGATAACAACTTGCCGAGAGGAAGCCGAGGTATTTATCAGAGCACGTCGCTTCTCGAAACTCTTGGGAACTTTCGGACCAATAGAGATAGAAAATTATTCTATTTTATCGAGATATGCAGATCAATAATTATTATACGCAATTAAAATTTATCATACGGCGTCGAATTTTCAAATTTGCTATGTCGAATTTGTCTCCCATTCAGAAATTGATATAGCTTTGTCACAGTTCAATGCATTTTGTTCAAGATTTAAGTATAGGTATATCGATATACCGTGAAAAATCAATGCAAAGTACACTAATTTTGACGATAGGTATTTTTTTTTTTTTTTAACATGGAACAAAACTGTTTCCCCGATCTTTGAGGGAAATTTCTCCGCGTAGGTATGTATGTGAAACTTCTATCCAATTATCTATAGATGCTTAATTATAAACGGTTGAATTATATATTCTCAACGTTCATGTATAATAACTGAACGAGCGAAGATTAATTTCGTTTGATAAAAGAGAAGGTGGCTGCTTGTTATATCAGGCAATCAAAACTTTCGAATCAATTTCTTTATAATTGAAGGAGTTGAGCTTGCAAGAGTTCATAAGTTAGATTAGTTTGTTCAGAGCTGCAGCAGCAAGCCCCCGACCCATCGTCAGTCAGTATAAAGTAGTTAGATATTGGATCATCTCCTTGAACCCGGGGCTTTTATTCATTCACGTGGGGCTGTAGTTTACCAGGGAGATTGTAGTAGTACATGGTAATCACTAATACCTGTTCAATAAGTGTCGGCACTGCGTCACGTTTCCTGACAAACGTACGGGTAAGGTACGTATAGTAGGTGCCCATCTGTTTAACGGTGCAATTGACATCGGTAAATGGCCATACTACGGATACTGGGAGCGATATCCAATCGAATTAACTAGAAATTCGATCACGGATATATATAGTAAATTCTGTGAACCTGTCCTCGACCAATTGTTCCCCTCTAACTAGAATGTGACAAATTATGATTGAAGAGGTTGGGCACATAATCTTCGAGAGATTCGATTTTCCCAAGCTCGTTGTTTTTTACCTCTCGTGGATCGTCTGGTTCCGAAACTGGCGCAATTGACGAATTGCAAAAATTGTAACCGCTTTGAAATTTCGAATTCTTCAGAGTTTTGAACTACAATATTGCCGACTGGCAGTTTGTAGACAGATTTTTTCCTCGGAAGTCTATAAAATCAATATAAAAAATTTTGACTTAAAAAACACTGAAATCAGACAGGCCGGAATTCTCTGCAGGCTTGAAATTCGCACATGCAACGTGATTCATTTGACATTTCGAGGTATGGTCTTCCTTTGGATTATTGGATTTTTAGAATCCCTGCAGACTTTTCGACTACCGGAAGTTTGAGCTGTTCAGATTACTTTGAGCTTTGAAATTCCTGAAAACTCAAAACCGTCCCAATCGAATTCAGGATATTAAATTTTCAAAATATCGAAACTTCAACGCTGCCCCATATTTTCGCTAATTTCAAAACCGGTGATGTTAGTGACGGTGTAAAATCGGTAAAAAAAAAAGCGTTGAATGCTGCTAATCAGATGTGAATTTCGGGGCTGCAGGTGTATCCTCGTTATAATCTCCATTGTTTGCTCCGTTGTGTAATCTGACTGCAATAAGGGGTTTCCAGGTTTATCCTTATTATCCTTGAAGGCGTTAGGTAAACGGGCTTTGCAGATTATATGCTGGTAATTCACGTATTCTGTTAATATAATTCGCACACACACAGATACACACACACACACATGGATACTATAATTAAATAGCCACATGTGAGTGTGTACACGAATCCTCTGGCACTTCTGACGTAGTTACGCCACTCCGGTATACTCCGCGGTGTGCGGGCGAGTCGACGCTGAAAATAACCTAAAACCGTTGCATCGTGGTGTAAAATGGTGAACCACGGGGTGTGACCGGGTAAATGCAAATAGCACACTTTAATCTAATTCCAAGGGCAATTTCGTACGCCACGAAACATATAAGAATAATTTGGTAACAGCTGCGTTATGCCTTAAGTCTTAAGCCTTAAGCCTTAAGGCGCGTTGGATTTCCCGAGAGTGACAAGATATCCATCTATATATATCGAAGCCCCGAAGGTTGATCGCGGCGTATGAAACCCGGAAGAAGAACAAACCCATGTGGCCTTGAAAACTGTAGAAAATTGGAAAATTGAATAACCCGACGGTAGTCGCCTCGATGAATGGTAAGAATTGGGCGATGATTGCATCTAGTATACGGAACGAGTATTTCCAAAGTGGTATCTTGATTTTCGTCAATGGACCAAGGGTCGTTGTCTCTTGGGGACGAATTCGGTGCGGTAAAGTTTTCCAGGGGTTGAGGTCGCAAAGGTATGTTACTGTAAAATGGATGGGTCTCTGAATAGGGGATCATCAGAGTCAGACGATCGAAGATTGAACTCCATCATCACATTACAAGACCGCGAATCATTAATACCAAATCATTCCAGTTCCAGTTTTGAGTTTCTCAAGAGCTGTCAAACTACCAAATGAAATTCTAACCATATCAAGCTCGAGCTTTTAAGTTTGCAAACAAACTATCAGAATTTGATTAAGCCTAGATTTATCTAGCCTGGTAGTGTGAATATATCTGTGTAACATTTATTTCACGTTGCTCAGGTTATTAATGAAGCTTTTCACATCCGTCCATTGCAAGTTGGGACAGTGAATGAAAAGGGACGTGTTCGGTGGCAGTGTACATGCAATGTTTCTCTCCACCACCGGTGTACCATGTACAGATTAGTTTGTTTGCACTCTCCCAGTTTGATTTATGAGACCAGTAGCGGCTGTTATAAACGGGAAAACATTCGTCATGCACGGAATATAACCGCTGCCAATCCGAATGCTGTGTGCAAGGCGGTTATCAATCTAATTTTTATCATTTTTTTTCTCTTTTATACCTTTCACTTTTTTCCCCACATAGATTCTGATACCCTTCAGATACTTCTGTTCTCACATTGTCACGAATGCTCCATCAACAAGTGACCCTGTTCTATTATTTGATTAGAAATCCAATTTTCCAGGCATACATGTATATAGTATTTCATCAGAAGACATACACGAGCTACTTTTTGATCTACGAACCGCCACATCCCATGAAAAATGTTTTTGTGCTTGTTTAATGGCTACAGTACACCTTGCTACGTGATAAAAAAAAAACAAAAAAACATTGAACGAACGTGCGGTGCTTTTTCAAGTTTGATTGGCTTGCGCGGTGAAGCCGTTTTCAAGTACTGGAGACTACACGGAGCTTAGCTGGATGGTTTTTTAAATCGCGATAACCAAAGCCCAGAAGAGAGATAAAGGTGGGTCTATCAGCTTATCGCACATGTCCACCTATACGTATATCTTGATACATGTATATATCCTTATACACCTTTGGAATATACCGCAGGGATTTCCGTTTGGGCGCGGTTAACCTCCGTCCTTTGCTCTGCTTGTTTTTCTCTCCATGATGCTTTTCTCATCCGCCTATATGTATAATATGGTGTGCCATACCGTTTTCCACGCTTTTCCTCATTAATATAGGAGTATAAGCTCCAGAGAACGGTGCGCGGTATCCTACCTACTTTCGCAAAGCTTGATACACTGGCTTATGTCTCGAGGGAAAATTCGCGTAATGGGAATATGGCGTATCAAAATAATTAAAAATAATATATTTCAGTTTCAGACACACTAGATATTTCTCCATAGCTAATCCCGAACAATTGGTGGTCACGAAATCCAGTTATTCGTAAACCAAATTCATCGAACTTTGCGTGGACGTAGGGTAATTGTACCAGTTACTGACCGTGTCCCATTTATTGACCTTTTTCAATGATTCTTTTTTATCCGTGAGCTCTCAAATGATCAAAAAACAAAAAATCGATCTGTATCCTCCGAGTCTGTAGCAAATGAATTGTATAACGGTAACATTCGGAATTCTTATCATAGGTTCAATATTGAAGAAAATATAAGGATCAATAATTGGGTCTTAAAGGGTCAGTAATTGGTACACTTACCATATAAATTTCACTTTCAGAAATTATTTGAAATTCCAGCATCGCGATATTCGGATTGTTTGGTGCAGATTTTCTCGTTTGCTCCAAGTCGTTTCGCAACTTTCTGTATATGGTTTATTGAAAAAACTTTGATTGCGCGATTAGCCATGAAGAAAAAAGTTTGAAGAAAGCGTTTCCGATCGAACGTGTTTTCCTGGTCTCGAAATAGCCACGGATGAAAAACTGAAAGAAAATTCTCAGATAGAAAAAAAAAAAAAAAAAAAAAAAAAAAATCGTGTTGACTAGAAGCGCGTGATCGTTCTGTGGTTGTTTTCGAATCCAAAGAGTTAACACGGTGCTGTTACCTCGCGGTGATGTTTTGTCGGACGAAATTGGAACACAACACTAATGTGCTAAGCCTTATTATTAGAGCAAAGTATCATCGTCGATTGCAGTGGCAGACGAACGGGAGTCCCGATATAAACAGGTGGTCGAGTTCCCTGATTTGCGGAGGCCATGCGGTCTTCTCCCACGTTATTAATATACCTTACCGAAGACTTACGGCTATCACAAAAACGCTCTGATTCAATAAATATAGTTTTGAAAAATGTATATCATTGTATATCATCATCACCTGACGATTTTTATTCAAACGTATATCGATGCGGTTGTCTTCTATACGTAGATGATCAAGTCATAGAATATATATTCCGTTCAAGCTACTTTCGCAGTCAATGTCAGTCGGGATAAAAATTTCCATAATGCATTCCGAGTTGCACTCACGAGCTGCTGATATAAGAACCGAAGTGAAATTCATGATAAATTAAGTTACCCAACTCACTCTGACTTTTCAATCCTTTCAAGAGGAGTTCGGGACCGAAGAGAACGTTTCTCAATCCTTTTTTTTTTTTTTTTTTTTTTTCTTCAACCCAGAAGAAAATTCGCCTCGTTTCGCGAGTAACGAATTAACCAGCATTCATCACATCGTCGATCGGAAGTTAGACATGTTTAATGACTAATTAATTAATCGCTAAAAAGAGACCAATTTGTCGCTCGATGAGACCGCGCGATAGCCTGATAAGCTCGGGGAGCTAATTAAATGATTAATTAACGAGTTCCAGCCCGATCTATACGATCTTTATTCAAAATTTTAATCAAATGTTGATATTCTAATTCGCATAGATGTTATAGATATTCGAATGAATTCTGATCATTGGGATATTTCCGAATCAATAATCCGTATCAATTTTTATTTTGCGTAATCTCTGTTCGTGAATTCTGGTTCACAGATAACTTCTAGTACAGCTTACACATCGATGGGTTGTATACGTCTATTTGATTTTTCGCATGAAAATTAACCTCGCCAATTTTCCAACGTCACGGACGGATATAACTTCGCTGATAGTAGAACGAAGAGCTTCTTTTTTTTTTTTTTTCGGTTTTATTTCATTTTTTCTTCTAAAAAAATAATAAACGAAGGCCCTTTTTCCCCTCAGCCTGTCTCCGCGCACCGGACTCGTTAGCGCGTTAATAATTTCTCGTCCAAGTGCAAAGTCACACACGTGAGAATACGCTGCCAAATGAACCCGGGGCGTCGAAAGACACGCTCAACGTCGTCGTCTCCTGGTCGAGTGGGCTACTACTTGTTACAGTCATAAGAGAACTCAAAAAGTCTGCAAAACTCATTCCACCTGGATGTGAATGGGATATTTCACATTTTAAGCTCAACTTCGCCTGTCTCCGTTATGGTCCTTTAGGATTCTTTTTCTTACATATCTTCTGCAGTTGGGGTTCTTTCGTTAACGAGAAGCTAGTATGTAGTTGGCTTATATAGTGCAGCCAACTTGCTACGTAGGTTTTCTTCTTTTTTTTCATTTGCTTTCAATTACCCGGCTATATTCCAACTAGTTTGTCGTTTTTTTTCTTTCTCTCTCTCTCTCTCTCTTTGCGAATCCTTTTTCATCATGGAATTATTTTCCTCTTTCTCTCAGTTTTTCGAATCGTGCGTGTTGCAGACTGGCCACCCCCACTTTGATAATTAAATTGGAGGTACAGTTTTTCTCTGTATTTCAGTTGTGAGAGTTTTGCAGCCTACGTAGGCAACTATATACATACATAATAAGAATCTCGAGCTTTTTTACGGCCAAGATTAAAAATCGCGAAAATTTCCATGATCTACTACGAAAGTTTTACGGAATTTCGAGAGAATTCAGATCTCACGTCGTCGTTTTTCCATATAAAAGGTTGTAAGTTTCCATAAACATCTATTTGAAGAATTACAAAATCCTGTAGAATAGTTCACGAATCTTCATGTTTCTATACATGTTGGTAGAATTTGTTTGAAAACAAAAGAAAAAAAAAAACAAAAAAAAAACAGAATTTGAACCACGGTGACAATTTCTGCTCCTACGAGTTCTCTATAAATCTTCATAAGAACATACGATCATTACACAGTTTTTTACAAAAAAATAGCAGTGTTTTGAAGTTTTTCATGAAACATGACAGCCTTCCGTTATTCATCATAAAAAAGTGCGGATTCGTATCGTTCCTTTTCAAAGAAATTCCTTGTTTGTATAAAAAAGAATAGAAAAAACTACGATTTCAAATACCGAACTACGAGAAGTCTGAATTTTCCTGAACATTCTCAGAAGTTCGTGGAATTATTTCCACCTTGGTATAAGAAATTTTAATTCCCCAACGATTTCTACAAGAAACTACAAAAGAATCACGAATTTTGATGAAAAACTACAACTTCGTATTATATGAAAATCTGTAAAATTCCGAATGTCCCAGAAAAAAAGTCGTCCATAAATTTTGCAAGTATAGCGGACCATTTTTTGTTGGGGATTTACACGGAGATAGATTGTATTTATAAATCATTCGTAAGATAACTAACGCTGTTTGATCTTCGTGCCTCATGAACCCTTCACGCCGAATCGCGTGTCTTGAGATCCTTTAATTCACAGAATTTCCCTTTGTAGTTCGGTGTGCGATGGAGCTTATAGTTTATTCCTATGGCTCCAGTTTTGTACCGTGAAATTCGCATGTATATATAATATAGTGCCGTAACGTACAGAAAACCAGCATCTTTTCTGGGTCGTCGTTGATCCTTGGTACAGCAATATAGAAACCACTTTGACGCCATGACTCCGTCACGATCGTCCTCGTATATGTAGAGCTTTTATTCCCATGTATCCGCGCTTGGAAGTCGAGCTATTGTCGGTAGCTATTCTTACTTTTTCCGCTGTTTTCAGGCATTTCTCGGTTATTCAAAGAGGCAATTGCCCTCGCGCTTTCATTTCCAGCTGAATTTCAAGCTGCCTCAATTAGAACCCGATGTGTGAGCTTTCACGGTGTATGTATATGTACACCGGTATATAATGTATATAGTTTGGTTTTTTTGCTTCGAGGGAAACTTTTTTTTTTTTTTTTTTTTTTCATTTTATTAATCAGTCACCGCGGGCAAAAAGCTTTCCGGAGGATTAAACAGAACCCAATTTTTTAACATGAATAAAATTTCTATTCCGTAGCCCGAGCACCTGAACTTGCGTTCAAGCCACAAAGTAGTAAAAACGCCACTCCTGGCTATGCTAACGCCTACATAAGTGACCCTAACTGTTCCCCACTTAGTCCCGAAGAATTATTTATTAAATTAGGTGTACTTTGCGAGCAGGACTCAAGTCGGGTATACGTGACCTGAAAGCAAGATTGAAAAGCGTGTTCAATCATTATACTTTAGTCAGTTTCTACTTCACCACTATTTCGCTAGTGAAAGACGATTGCTAGAAAAGATTTTTTCGGACTAACCATCAGCTAAAGAGAGAGAGAGAGAGAAAAAAAACTATGTAATGGTTAGTCTTCGTTCAGTCTAAATTAGAGACAGACACGCGTTTATTACAAGGCCGGAAAACACCCAACCCTTGAATGGATCCACGAAAAAAGGAAAGAAAAAAAAAAAGAAAAATTGCTGATAGCTAAAAGTTCTTTCTCACCCTGAAGGGAAACTATATGTTCTATATTATCGAGCGCGCAACACAAATTCAGACCATATACGTATTATAGGATCAACGAATTTCATACTCTCGATAAATTTCCATTTCCACGAGATATTGTTTCCTAGGCCGAATTATGACGATTAACATAAATTTGGCAACATATTCGTGTTGTGCACCTCGTCAACTGCGGTTCAAATCATTCAATTGATCATTATCCCTTCAGCAAGATGTTTAATTACGATTCGAAGTAATCGCTGGTAAATGCCTCGCAAATCTGCGATGATTCATTCATAGTTCATTGCTCGTTTTTGATAGAGTGATATATCGAATTCAGACGCAACTTGTATACATACATATATGTATGTATAAATATTCTTGTTCTGAGTTGTGATGCAAGTGATCGTGATATATACCCGCAAAGTTGTGATATATATAAGGCAGGTCGGGGTTACTAACCCAACTGTATATTGTTGAGATCTATTTCTGTGTGTCTGGGCGTGCATCGTCCTATCAGATCCAAAAATTATTCAGTCTATATTTGCTAGCCTCCAATTTGCGCTTTGCTATAGTTACGTTTAATTTCACGTTTAGCGAGGATGGCGCGGTTGAAAGTCATTGAAACCTAAATCACAAGCTCGAAACTATTCATTTGCTGAAAATGTTCTCGTTCAGTTTCAGTTATCATGTTTCCATATTTCGCTATATATACTCATTCATCGATACAGATATAAAGTAACACTTGAGCTTTTATTTCCAAGCAGATGATATGATTTTTTATTTCATGATTTTTTATTTCATCTTTAATTTACGTGCTGTGCTAATATTCCATGAATCGCGGGAACCTTTTTCAGGATCATGATTACAGATCATTTCCGATAGTCTCTGGGGACTTCACGACTCTGAATAAACGATAAACGGTCCCCATCTCGCATTTTCGATCGCAGGAAAAGCTTATGGGGATAGTTGACGTTAGCGACTGGTCGATAGATGAGCAATAATATCCGAAAATCCTGATACCGTTTAATCCTTATAGACCATTGAGGTCTGTTTTATGTCGTATGTTCGAAAATGAAAGCTCAGCCAATCGTCATCTCGTGAAAATACGTCATAAAACAGATCGGGTCAAAGATTTCGGTTGATAATTTTTCGAGAAAAAAATCTTCGCCAGACGAAGCCATGAATGAATAGGCTAAATCAAAATGAAGAGAACACTATCTAACTTTTCTAAGTCTGAGTTCTGTCATTTTTTCATGACTTGGAGCAGCTTTATTGCCTAATATTTTTGTCAAAGTCACAAAGCTTTTTCATAAATTTGGCTTTCAGATTGAATCACGATTATACAAGGCGGCAGTTGCTCAAAGAAACTTTTAGTTAGGTTTCGCAGAACACTACATCAGTTTTGAGAATGTAAAAGCTCTCTAGATAGTTATTATATAGAGAATGAGGAAAACAACGATACATCGAGTCAAAAAATCGAGGATATGGTAGTTTGATTGCCATAGTTTCCAACGATGTTAAGATTGCGGAAGACGAATACCGTATCATAAATTTGTGGTTCTGTAGAAGGGAGAATTTATTTATTTCCCACTTCGGAGAACCCGAAGGACTGCAGGACCTCAAACTTTTCAAAAGTATTACCATTCTGTTATTGACCAAGTTTCAACCACCGATTTGCATAAGCTTATTTTAATCGTTGAAACGATTTCAAGCTGAAATATGAAGAATTTTGAAATTCCAGAAAACTGATCAAACAAAAACAACTCAAACTACTTACATACGAAATGCAATAAAATCTATTACCTAGTTGGCAGCATGGATCGAGAGACCTTTATACATCATTTTAACTTCGCTATGTTCTACTGGTTCAATCGTTTGTCCGCATAGTCCACCGCTTCATGGAATTTTATTTATACGCGTTTATATGTATTTGAGCTGAGAGTGGACTAGCATTTGCGTATAAATTTCCATACACACGTGTATATCGATGCACTGTACAAGGATACTGTTCCTTGTCATAGTATTGCGAATCCACCTTGTAATGCTTTATGCGGCATTGAGACCATGCCAAAAGTCGAGGAAGGCGATTTCGCATGTATATATATGTGATACGCACACACCGGCCAGTCCCTTGAATTTCGTTATTGAGATCGAGGAAAGCCAATTGTACAACAAATCGCAATTCCAGAATTCAAAGTTTTGCGTCTTGAGGTCAGAGGTTGAAAACGAAAAATATTCGACTCTTGCACCAAATTCATGACAAAGAAGGTACAATATCCAGCTAGAAGAGCTGTAAACAGCCCCCCGTTCATAATGTTCGTTCAGCTAAGTATGTATCTAAGTATAATTCAGACTAATTGGCACAAGTGGTACTACAAACGCTGAGAGTGCTGTCTGTCAGAATTATGCTGATGTGTTAAGAGCCAGACGCGTTTGCAGTTGGCCGGAGCCAACAAGCTGTTAAATAGAAATTAGTAATTCAGAGGTGAAGGTGCAGGGAATATGAAACAAATTGTTATGAAAATTGTTTCAACATTTGTCTACTTAGTAAGAGATATATCAAGCCACGTCATGACAAATGTGCGCATAGGTATAGACGCGGATATTGCGACTCGCATATAACATAAGGCATATCACGGATTCTAATGCATTCTGTGGGTTAGTGGGGCAGTAAATGCCGGGTTATTAGTAGCGCTGGTTATAGGTATAGTCGCGTGGGGTAAGTGGAAGGGGAAATCCAATAAAACTAAATAAATGACAGAGAAAGAAAAAGCGATGGAATATGTGTATAGGTATAATATACCGTAGAATACAGGAATCCGATAACGAGCATAAACAGACTTTAATAAAAATGCCGCGTGCACGAGCAACCATTAAATATATATAAAGGGTTCTAACTTGCACGCGATATTATGTGTCCGTTAATATTCCACAAGTAACTATAGCTGTATAACCTGAGTGATAATATTACTCAATGGTTTTACTTGCAAAACGTATATAAACATACAATGTGAATCATACCTGTACCTTCTCACATCGTTGCTATAATGTGAGAATGGTAATCTTCAGCCTCATATAAATTTTCAGTCAACTCATGAAGTACCAACTATTTTTTTTTTTTTTTTTTCGATTTTGTACATCATCGAGGACGATTGAACAGTATGAAAATATTCTCGGGTGCACTGCATTTTGTACAATCGGTAATTTTTTAATCTGTTGTTGCCGAAGGAAAATAGTTCAGTATACACTAGAATCTAGATTAATGAATGTTCCGAAACTGGCCAGGTTCGTAAGTTGAAAAAAATCGATTTTTTTCTTATAAGTTCGCGTTTTGTTGGCAGTGTTTTGTAGTACATATAAGCTCGGGGAGCTTCAAAGTCGTTCGAAAGGGTCATGAACACACCATCAAAATGATGGATTTTTTTCGAAACCATTCATGACCATCACAGAGTTCAGTTCAACTATGGTATATTATTTAGTTCCAAAACCGACCACGTCCCCGGAAATTTCTCTCTTAAACCAGCTATATGTTGTGAAAGTCTTTGTTTCAAAACCGACAATACCTATCCACCGAAATTTGTAATAAAACTGGCCATGTCCTCGGTTAAAACTTTATTTTAACACTGACTATGCATATATCCAGTCATTTTTTCAAAAAACTAGCCATGCTCACAATTAAACCCGGAAATACTGACCATGTCCTTAGGAATTCGATCGAGAAATGACAATGTTCTTGGGTGTTTTTTTTTTTTTTTTTAACCAACCATGTCCCGAGAAAATTGTTCAAAAACCAGCAATGATCCGAGAAATTACTACAAGAACCAACGATATCTCGACCAATTTATTTGAAAATTGGCCGAGTCTTGCGAATTTCTCAAAGACTGAGTTGATTCAATACAATAATACATCGATGGTTTCGTTTTCGGATACGATTGTTCCAACTGACTTGACACATATAGAAGATGGGCGATGCTATATTGCGATATACTGCATGGCATGTAACGATCCAGTCGTTAGAATCTCTGCTGGTTATCGAATGATCTACTTGTGCCTCGTGTTCATCTGAAATTAATCTGTATGTACTAAACTTGGCTAGTTTCGACGACTCGTATACAGTGCGTCACGAAGACTAGAGTTTATTGCTGCGTGAACATTGGAGAAATGTCAAGCGGTTCCCTTGGCTGCGATAGGTCGCCACTGATTAGGTGAGGTTTGAATGTATGTAGGTATTCGCGTGAGTTTGTATTTAAGTCTCGTTCCAGCAGGCCATAAACACCCCTGTGTTTAAATTTAAGAGTACACAAAAGACAGGCATTGCTGCAGCACTGGCTTTTAAGGCCGGGCCACTAATAGCTGGCTAAGTAACCTTTTAGTGACTGGTTCGACCGAGGCAGTATAAAATGGGAAAAAAACTTCTCCCTCTAACTAGAATCGGGTTCGATTCCCTTCGCACTCGACTCTCTTCTAAAAGATTAAATTCAGCTTTCGAGCTCAAACCTGCAGTCGTTAGAAGTAATGATCATCCGGTTCGTATAACCACGCGACTATCAAGGCCTGAGAGTATCGCGAATTTAGATTCTTTACAAATTGTTGGAATTTAGAAACGAACGGAAATTCAAGGCAACGAGAATTTCCAAAGAGATTTTTCCTCTGACATCTACGGCAAATGAAATTTTTTTCTATGCTGTGGTTTCGTGACTGGTTTCAATGCCCTTGCAGACTCTTAGATTGTGGACACTGACTATAGCTGCGGTAAACGAATAAGTGTTTTTTTGAATGAAACTCGAAACCTCAGTGGGGAGGAAATTTTTATCGAAATAATTTTGTGAATACCGCGGGGAACTTTATCAAACAAGCTAAAACAATTTTCAGAATATTTGCTTCGGGGGCCCATGAAAATTTCGTATCAATATTCCCCCGTTTGTAAACTTTAACCAATGGAGTTTATTCCTGTTTCATAATTTTTTTATTTAATTTTTTTTTTTTCAGAGGTTTTTAACTTTCTTTGCGTAGGGGAAAACGTTGATCCCTTGATGACAAGGGTTATGAAAGTGGAGTGGAGCTACTTCGCAATACTCAAAGCTTTTCATCATACGTTTAACTTCGGTACAGACACCAAATGGCATCGACGATATTCTATTCAGAGTAGCTAAAGGAGGGTCATAACTCAAGTGATACCTGCATACCCATACCTAGCATATCGTCATTTATCTTTTTCGTATCCCCTATCGGTCTTAGACGGTTTTTCACGCCGCTGTATGAGAATCTTGAAGTTATAGAACCGATGATGTCTTTCTGGTCTGTAAATAAAAGGTAGTAAGACTTGATAGGATGTTCCCAGATCCCAGTTTCCTTGAAATTGATGGGCTCTTCTCGGCCAGAAAAACCCAGAGCATATCATGTACTTACTACGAAAAGTAAGTGCGCCAATTACGAAGGCGTTAGTGGATAATCTTGTTTGGCTTGCCATAAACTACACAATCTTCGATCATGTCATGTCACGATCATACATACTTCGTCAACGCATGTACTTGAATTGGATAGTTTTTTCAATCAAAGCCGATTCAGTTTTTAAGGAAATAGTTGAGAATCGATTAAGAATCAATCAAAATGTTACAGCCTGTTCCAACTATACTGTCACTGTCGCATTTGGACCAATGGGATATATTATGCTGCCTCAATCATGGAACCAGACCCACTTTACGCGTCGAATAAGGAAATTCCATAATTGCAAGACGTGCGCGAGTTACGTCTTTAGTCCTAACTTTCAAGTAATATAGGTCGTTTGTCTCTATATTTTTCAATCCCACGTCTCGAGTCATGGGTCTGAGATCTTAAGTCCTAAGTTTTACGTGTTAAGGCGATATGGGGGTCTGGTAGAAATGTCAATATTGCCAATTGTTGTCATTTCGAAAACACGAATCGTAATTTCTCAATGACTACCCAACCGGTCTGAATGAACCCTTGACGAATGGATTCAGTTTTTTTTCCGCAGAAAGTATAGGTAAGTACGTCACTTCATAATCAAACAACTGATTGAATTCGAGTAAAACTCATGTTTTTTATGTTAGATAGGTTAAGTTGGAAGCGATCACCACTACATCACCATAACTTTCACTCGTCAGACATCTCTAACTATACTTATGTCTTATGTGTTTTTTGGCTCATATTTTATGTCTAAGGTTCCAAATCATATTTCTTTATCACTTATTTTCTCCGTCATCGAGTTTTACAATATCTTGTGGGATTTTCTTTCATTCTAATCAATTCCTCAGAACCCTATATTGTCTTAAGTGTCAAGTCTTAAGTCTTGTTCCAAGTGTTCCATGGATTGTATCTTATGTCCTATGTCTTACGTATTACGTCCTATATGTGGAATCCAGTTTTCTATTATGCTCTTGGATTTTCCACATCACCGTGTCAACTTTAATTCTCAACGAAGCTGCAGTGGCGCGAAAGATATGATGTTAAAATATGCAAAGATAAGTAAAAATATAGCAGTAGGCTTTGGCCGTAAGCGTTTCGTATGCATAACATAATACATAATACTCAAGATAGCAGATATTTCGAGAAATTCCTACCCCTCTACAATTTTTATTTTATTTTTTTCTCAACTGTCTGCGGATCTGTCCCTATTTTCCCTAAATCCCTGAAAACCCTTTCCGACAGGCGAGAGTAAATCAGGCACTTTACCTGCATGAAGTACTCTGTTTTATAGCAGGCCATGCCGGTCCTCGTATCAGCGCACATTCATCGACAACGACTCTAAATATGTAACTAAACCGAGAGTGAGGACATGAGGGGTCCCCGTCTACTGGCTACGATCATTCGTTGGGGTATAACAGAGAACAGCTCAGAGAGATATTGACGCGGTGGAGAATTCGCACTTTTTCAATCCCACCTCGTAATGGCGAGGGGGAAAACCGCGTACAAATATACCTATATATAACTGCACACATACATACGAACATATACATACATATATATGTACACGATTCACACATACGCATGTGGTAACACATCCTTCCTACGGTTATATCGAATAGGGTGGGCGTGTAACGATCAGTGGCTGTTCGATGTTGCAGGGTGGAAATCAGAACGACCTTCATATTTGTCTACAAAGTAGAATTCATCATCGTTACAGGTGTACCAGCTGGTGTATTTGTTTCATTTGCAAAAATTGCCTCCGATGAGAAATACTTCGAATTTCCTACTTCAAAAACAATTTGCTAATTGTACGTGCAAGTTCTATCTGAGCATACCAATATCAGTAAGTGCTCCTTTAAGTGGCACATTCTTAAAAATTATTTCCCACTTTTGAGTTCTCTTGACAATTTTTTTTTTTTTTTTTTCATTTTTTAAGTCGTTGTTGGGTTTTTTTTTCGTTTTTTTTTTTTCTCATTTTGGTTGGGGCTTTTTCCTTTTTGCTTCAGCGACCGTAATTTTTTCCGCCACTTGCACCTCACGAGTCGGATAAATGGTATAGGGGACAGAGGGGTGGAGGACTGTATTATTCACATCAATGTTTTGAAAGCTTTATTTCGCACGTCTTTTCAATCTTCTTATCATCGTATGTTACGATATACATATACCTATGCGAGATATCATGACCGACGTTTCCCATACAACGCGGAACGTATACCTTCACTCGGCGAAGATTCATGAACATATAGCATACCTACCCTAAATTATGAATAAAAGCATATAAGGGTCGTCTTTTGATCACGTTGTAATGAAGGGCAAAGCTTCTCTAGCTTGGAGTTTAATTAATATTCAGAAGAGCCTAGAGTGATGAGTCCCCCAGAAAGAAAAAAAAAAAAAAAAAACGACAGCAAAAAATGTATAAAATTGTACTTTCTCGACATCAGGAAAATATGGAGCAAAACGAGAAGGTTATGGTTCGAGCGAATCGGACAAATCGTGGTCTTGATAATAATTGAATTGCAAATTCTGGTTTCATATCAGCTAGGTTCACTAATTAAGAAAATATTTTATGAAACAGAATTATCTCGTGCTATCATGACTTTGGAATGCTTTGCATTGCTTGAAATCTTTCTTTTTATATTTCCGATGTACATAATAGCGGGTGAAACAGGAAGCAATATTCAAACGTGTCGTGAAAGAGAAACTAATTTCAACTCTGGCAGATCAGTGCCATATGTTACACGTATATGAATTTGTTCACCGTTCCGTGATGTAGGTATTTGCGCATTACTAATTAGCCCAAAGGAAATCAGGAAATTGAAAGGCAGGCGCGGTTCTTTGAAATCTGTAATACAGTTTCTCACTGGCTGACATGAAGTAAGAATATAATCCCAGTTCAAAAATTTCAATCCTACAAAATTTTGAGTGGTACTACTAAACCTCTTGCTTTGCAAAGAAAAAAAAATTCTCATCTTGCTCCGGCGGGAGATTAGGGGTCGAAGTAATAACCGCGAGATCCAAACGATGATCGGGATCCTCATTCGTATGACACTTTTTGTAGGCTTTTTACATGCACTTCAGAATGTATTGAACAAAAATGACACATATCTCAGCGTCAACTCATTAATACGCGAACCATCAGACAAGCGTAGAATTTGGAAAAAGTTACCATAAATCAAAAAGACATTGGAGATATATAGCTGCAGTTTCTCTTGGACAGTTAAAACTGATTCTCTACTCATATCTAAGAATTTTCAGGAAAATTTGGACTTCAGGTAGTCATTCATCAAGAATCGTTTAGTCTGTTCATAAAACTAGAAGAAAAATGACGATTTTGAATAAAAAATCTCCAATCATTAATCAAACAACGAACTGTAAAAAATTCGAATTTTCCTAAAAATTTGTAGATATTTTGGCCAGGGTCCTACAACAAGTAAAAGTTCCCTCATCGAGGTGTTCAAACGCATGATATGATATCCTGGCAACAAATGGAATAAAAAATTGATGAAAAAGTTGCTCGCCAATGGAAGAAAAATTGAATCAAGATGCGATCAGGATTTTCGCCGCGCATCTCTCACACCCAGATTGCAAGAGATGTCAGCTTCGTTCTGAAGTATCATGTTCGCTCCGATGTATCCACCGGGGGAACAATACCCGTTGAATAATGATTTTCCTCGTTGGCTGCGCGGGCTGTTGTTCCGCCTTTCGTTAAGTGTAGATTCTCTTTTTCTCTGGATTTTTTTTTTTTTTTTCTGTTACTCATCATTTTTTTCTTTTTTCTTTTTTTACAATTCACGGTCCGATAGAGAAGCGCAGATCGATTCCAACCGCATACAACAAGAATGTTTCGCTCTGTATCTCGCCGGACTATATATTAGGTATATACATATATGTATCTAGATGTATGTATGTATGTACAACGCTCATTGTCATCGATGCTGCATTGTGTCCTGCTCTTTAAGCCGCAGTAAAAATGGAAATATCCAACGTGGTCCAGATATGTATGAATATTCATGTGCCTGAGAATTCGGAGTATTTTTCATGCTGCGACTAAATGCCTATGACAAGTGTCACGTAGTAGTAGATATCCAATTTGATTTCGTACTCAAAGAAATTTGCCAACTCGTCAAATTAAACGGAGAAATTATACAGGTAGGAATTGAAATTGCATATACATTTGAGATTTGGCACATGCTGGAGATCGCGGAAAAAAAATCAGCATCACTCAAAAAGAAAGTAGCGCTCATCTATATAAAATTCATTAAATTCTGGCGAAACTCGAATTTACATATAACCGTGAAAAATACCTCAACGAATTAATTAATTATTATACCGCAAATAATCCGATGAGTGATTAAAATTCAATTCAAATCCCTGCCCGGAGGGAAAAATGCACTTGCAATTAGTCTGCCACGTTTCGTCGAACGATCAATTAGATTTTTCGTTTTAGTCGACCGTTTATGTCACGTCGGAATTTCATAATTATATGAGGGAAGTAATTTATTGATCAACCTTGGGACCGATAAATGCCAGCGAAAATCTGGCCACCTAGTCATTCAGTTGCGTAATAACTGCTCGGAATTGAATACGGAATTACAAACGCTTTTCTGACTCGGTCTATCGACACACGTATAAGTGACTTTACTGCATGAGAGAAACTGTGATCAATTGATTTACTCCAGGACGACGCACAAAGCTCAGCCAATCGAGTTTTGATTGAATTTTAGTTGGATACTCTGACTCCCAATTGAACACATAGAATTTCTCGTACCGAAATTCTTGCCTGCGGTGTATAGAGCTATGAAGAATAATTGTTCATTTCTGATTCCAGTTGATTTCATCAAATGAGCCCAACGTTATTGTTAGTAATTAAATTCTACGCAGCCGTAAAGAAAAAATAAATAAAAGTTATCAGCGTGAAGCTAAAACTTTCAGTTTTCACAAAATTTCCAAGTTTCGAGTTCCACAGAATCAGCTTCGATAATTTTAG
This sequence comes from Ametastegia equiseti, assembly GCA_963989295.1. Lineage (NCBI taxonomy): Eukaryota > Metazoa > Arthropoda > Insecta > Hymenoptera > Tenthredinidae > Ametastegia > Ametastegia equiseti. The sequence goes on from OZ022393.1 coordinate 12,503,453, forward strand.
GAGGAACCTCTGAGGGTGTGTCTGACACATTTTTTACTCGACGATATCTTGATTAACGTATCAATGGATTTTGGCGATTATTGTCTCAATAAAAGCGGTTTATCGTAACTCGAAATTGATTGATTTTTGTCTTTGATCGATCCAGTACTTCTCGAGTTATTAACATGAAAACGAAATTTCGTCTTCGAAATTTGAGTCTGTAATAATATCTGCACAACGGACTGTCATAATCTTGTCTCGATCAATCTGATTATAAATTTTCCTATTGATCGGAGTAGTTTTTGAGCTACGAGAAGGTTTTACCTTTTCCTTGTACTCACGTTTCTTAAAACTAAGCATGGATTTTGAGGCAATTGATCACTAAAACGAAGTCAGGCTTTTCAGATTCTCAAATTTCAAATATTGGATCCACAATAAGAAAATTTCGTTGACTAAAGTGCAGTGGGTAAAAATTTGCTGGTTTTTTTTTCGGGCCAGTGAGCACGAATACGGAAGACATATTGAAAAATTGGAAATATTAGATTTTTCAAGCCGAAACATGAGCGTGGGGAGTATAATATTATCATCTCTCTGTTCTTTTCTTCAATATTCGACTAACACCTAAACAATAATAAATTCGGCGATGAACAAGTGAAACGTAGAGTTAGTAATTTAGCTGGTATTTGAACTGCAGCCTGTCGAGTAAAAACCGTAGTAAAAAAAGTTCCAGTTTGGACAAAGTGTGCGGTTTCGACTTTTCCGCGGTCTTGGTTAACTCCCGTGAAAGTACTTTACAGTGGCTAGCCGAACACGCCACATACGTTTACTTCTATTCCAACCAACCAACAACCATTCAAGCTGAAGAGTGCTTTTAGCGACGCGAAGCTGCGGGTCAAGGACCGGAGGTTGGTCTATTGTTTTATTTGCTATTTCTCATTCGCGACAGTTCGTAGTATCAGGTTGTCACTTCTGGACCAATGAAAATAAATAAATAAGGAAAAGTAACAAGTGTCAATACGTCTAGTTCAACGAATCTTCGGTTAGACATTTTTAACAAAAGCGAGCAATTCGAATTCGAGCTCCCCGCGTACTCACGAGCTAGTTTCTCTCTTATCTTCGACTATTCATTTCGTTTTTCTCATTTTTTTCAACTGCAGATAAATTTAAAAAAAGGGGGGAAAAAAGAGGAAGAGTCACTTGTTCCTGCGGTGACAGGTGCGCCGTTTACACCTGAGCGACTGGAGCGAAAACTAAATGTAAACGAGTTCTTTTCGAGCGCACGGCAGATGTATAACCGCTTTTAAAGCCGTAAAAGGGTCTTGAATCTTTGAGATCTCTAAGGGGATTCTTCACTTTGAAGATGATAAGCGCCTCGGCGCTCGGCGTCCTACGATGATAGATATATGTATACCTAGCTGGAAAATTCTATGCCTGACTGGAAACAGCTGTTAACAAAGCTATAGATAAAATTCGGAAGTTTATTGAAAATTATGAACTACAACACGACGACTTTTCACATTTAGTTCTCACGATTTGGGGGGGGGGGGGGGGGGATTCTTTCTTTTTTGAGACAGTTTGGATTTTAGTCACGTGCCATTTCGGGGATGGCCGTAACTTTCGTGGAAAGAATAAAAATCTCAGTGCTCTTTTCTCCAGTCTTGAAAAACATTGGACAACGAGTGAGAGCCAGAATCACAACTTGAACCTCAACCTCGACCTGAACCTCAGGTTTGTATCTTGCGAGATTTACTTAGAATGAAAACTTTCATTTCCCCTTGTTTCTCCGAGCACGTGCCTGGCTCCTTTGTCCTAAACATGCTCTCTGCTTCCTATAGCTACGCAGAGATTTTTTCTCTTTTAAATCCCCGCGAGGTTTGAGCATTGTTCGAAAAATATGGAAGGAATGGGAAAGATTCGACATTGATGTGCTGGATTAACTTGAAACTAAAAGCCGCGAAAAACTTTTTTCTTATACTTTCGGCCATCATTCAACGTTCTTCGGTCTCACAGTTTGTCTTTCATCAGGGAATTCAGTCGAATTCTTCCATTCTTTCAATTCCCCTGACTCAATTCCTGTGTCTCTCTCTCTCTTTCTCTCGCTTTTCGCTTTTCAGTTTTCTAGATAAAAATTGACGAAGACTATAACTACGAGACAAGGAATTATTGAAATTTGATTCGTCACTAACCTCTTTTAGGTAATGTTACTAGGAAAATGAAAGAAACCGCGTTTCGTGGCGATTAAACGAAATACTGGCATTTTGGGAAGCATCGTTACTTTTTTGAAATTTTTTTAATTCCTCATCGTTTTTCTATTCGTCTACTAATTTCCCAGGCGTCAACTCCGAATCTCGTCGTCTGTCTCGTGGAACGTGTTTTATAAAGAATTCACGTATAGACTCGCCGACTTGCTATCCCGAATAGAAAATCTTCCCACGCGAATAGATACATGTTATATCATTGGTATTTATAACATTAGCTGACAATCTTTTACTCTCTATCTCTTTTTCCCTACCTTTGCCTTAGTGATTCAGTTTTCCAAATCGATAGCAAAATTCCACGGAAGTTTTTGGCTATCGATCATAAAGACTCGATGCTTCAAAATCCACACCGATGGACTTTATACTTTTTATCCCTAATTTTTCACCTAGGAAACTATAACTTTTGTTGCTTTTGTAAAAACTCGACTCTTGTTTTTTTTTTCAATTCTCTTTTCAATCCCGTCTTATAGATAGAAAACCAAGGATTGGACGTAGAGATCGAAAGAAAGATGGAGAAGGAGATAGACTGGAGTTATTAGTAGCTTAACGAGCTAGACAAGGATAGAGTAGGCCATCTATCATACGGGGTTATCCGTCAACAACTGACGTCCAGAAGTCGCTGCTTGTACGTCTACTCCAACTGTCTAGATAACGGAAGAACAGAGAGGACCACTTCTTGCCAATTTTCATTTCGATTTGTATACTATTTTCTCTCTTTTACTTCATTTTTTCTAGCCCTAGGTGACTATAGAAGAGTTTGGAAATTCGAACAGTGATTTTGCCAATTCGCCTTGACCCTATTTTCGCGGTGAATCGATCTGACAACAATTTAATTCATCGGTAATAGTCCGCTAATTTATTAACTCGATCAAAAGTATGCCTTTATGCTATTACGTAAAGGCATATTTGTGTAATAATTTCTTTGAGCCGACGACGACGACGGAGATCTCGAATTGTGGAAATAGTAATTCATTCATAAGTTGTAACCACGTTTCGATAGATATCTGGCGTTATTTTACAAATGAACAAGAAATGTGCGGTAGTTGCTGAAGGAGTTCTCAGATTATACGATCTTTTCATTCGTCTGGATAAAATAGTCATTCATAAACATGAACACGAGTGAGAATCCGATCAAGAGAGGTAAAATCTTTGTTACTAGAAGATATAGTATACATCGTGTTACCTACTGAATCGATGAAATTACAATCTGAATAAGAACGTTCACACCTTCTTTCTGTTGCTAAATCTAACAACATAGCCATGTTAGTCCAGTTAAACGATGAACAGACGAGCGTTAAAAGCGATTTATCGAGCCTTTCGTTCAACAGCTGGTTGAAGAAGCAGAATAAATATTGAGTCGATGATATAGAGTTGATTTTAACAGCTCTGAAAATTGCACGGTTAAATTACACTCGGTATTACTACGCCGTTTCAGATTTGCACTGTAATCACTCGTGTGCAAGCGAAAGGCTATTAACCTACGATATTCGAGTTAATATAGGTACTTTGACACGAAATGAGTGCGGAAACTTTGGTTAAGAAATTATATGATTGAAAACTATGTCTCTTGTTTCCAATTGCAAAAATGCCAAATTCTGGCTTCATTCAACGAAGAGTATAGTATCGTTCAGAGTTATGGATGCATCTGCCAATACCCATTTATAAATTATCGTAATGGTAATCCGAAAAAAAGGCATCAATTGTACGAGTACCGGTTTGATTTGCCAGGAAATTGATCAGGCTTTCTACAGAATCGAAGATTCATTCTCCGCAAGTATTAGTTTCAAATCGTTTTGGCGATTGAATACATGCAATACTCCTTACCGTATACGTGCCTAGAAACTTTTGCAATTAGCTCCGAATATTCCGAGGATATGGAGAGAAAATTATACCCACCTTTCGTCTTTATCTTCCGATCGTATATATAAAGTGGATAGGAAAACTCTCTCAGTGATGGGCAACACTATAAGATCTTACCTATTGAAATGCAGATTTCATGTTCAAATTCAATTCGCCACGTAACACGAAGTGACAATTCATTTCGTTTCCAAACTGGATTCCCTGATTTGCTTATTAATTCATTGATGAACGAACGTCTTTATCAAATAAAATCAAATCAAATCGGGCCAGGTACGACGTACATACACATACACACTTCGATAGCAAATTCTCTTTTGAACATTTCCCCCCGTTTAGATATGCCCCTGTTTATGACCCAACGTCAGGAGAAAAACTGGCCACAGATGCGGCTGTAGGTAATTTTGAATTTTGAGATTCGAGTAAAGCTCTAATGGGAAAATCTCCCTTCCATTCGTCCTACATTGCTTCACCCTACTCCTCTAATCCCCCCGGTATTATAAACCTCCTAAAAAGATGCTTAACGATAAGATCTTTTACTCCACCCCGCAGAAAACCTGAATAACATTTCCTCAAAGTGTCACACCAGTCTTTACATCCCATAAAAACACAGTCGATAACCATCTGCTCGATCTTCTGTTGCAAAAACAAGCGTCCGTCGGTTTTTGAGTCTCGAGATCGAAGGGCTTGAAGGGAAAAGGGTACGAGTGCCAAGTCGAAAAGTACTTTCTGAAAGTATCTACAGGACAGTGCTTTCAAAAATTTGTCAACATCGTACCTATTCGATTTTGAAAGAAAAAACCAACGTGTCAAATGGATGAAAAATCTGCTATACAGACGGTAAGGTATAAGAGAGTAAAAAACAGGGTCAGATAACTATAAGAGCCAAAGAAAATAAAACGGACTGATGATACTGTGTGTAGGATGTAACAGGGATTCCGGATGTTTGGTGTCAACGTTAAACCTACAGCCCAAGGGCTTGTTCGATCTCGAAAAGAGTTCAAGCGGAAATCAAAGGCGTAAAGAGTCCCAGGGTAAGAAGGTACAACATGGAAAGGATAATGATTGGACAATTTTCCTTCCATCCATTGAGAGAACGATACGATGTGTGAGGGTAGAGAGATAAGAGCACATGGCAAGTTAGTGCGGCAATATACTACTATAGTTTTTCTCTTCTATCCCAGGGTCCGCAAAGCCGGCTTCAAGAGGTAGTCGGTTACGTCGTGTAGCCGTATAGCCCTTTCTGGAATTTATCTAAAATATTCTTCTCTCAGTTCGTTGTGAGTCAGGCTGAAATAACTCGAGTAGTGAAAAAATTTTTCAGTAGCGCCTGAGAATTTTCTCCAAGGTAGGTATTTCGCCTAAGGTTTAGCGAAAATTCCACCACGTTGTACCGGCCCGAGTACAACCCAACCCCACAACTAATAAATCGTTCCTCGTTTAATCTAACTATAACCAAGAGATAAGCCGAATAACTTGATTTTTCTACGATCAAATTGCGAGTTCGAGTCTTTGCGTTTTGAGCATTCTTTTCTGGGCACTGATTGTACATTTGCATTATTAACAGAAAGTTAATCAGGAGATTGGAAGATTTTGATCCCACTTTGGTGATTAGCGACCCCAGAATCCCCTGGATAGCAATTTTCTGGAAATATGAGTGCAGGGTAAATACGAATGTTTCTCTGAATCTAGATTCTTCTTCTTCAAGTTACTGAATCGATCAATTGGAAAATCGAACGGAATTCGAGGAGGAGATAATACTGTCAATTGAAAACTACGATCATCATCGGCTGAAATTTTTTCTTCGAAATTTCGTCTTTGATTGCTGTACCGAGCGAATTTAAAATCAAGTCAGTACCAACTTAGAAAAAAGCGCTTCAATGAAGACACGAATCATTAAAATCCATTGATTAGTTCTCGAGATATCGTCGGTCAAAAAATTGATCAGACAACCGGACGTCCATCTAAAAACGATTTGGACCTTAAATCGTGATGAGGTTGGAGTTCGTAACGTTAGCGCAACACAATGATCGGCGAAAATTCTTCATTTCGTGACTCGAACGGTTTAAAGATGCCAAAACACAGTGGATAATTTTTCAAAGTGAGTAAAACACAGGAACCTCGTCAATTTTGCATATCTAACAACATTTCAGTCATGAAATAGTAAATTTCTTCCAAAAAATCTGTTGCATTATAACGTTACGATCTTCAACTTCATAAATCGTGGGCATCTGGTTAAAAATTGAAGTTCTTATTTTTGGGGTAGATGACAGTGGCTTTTCTCCTGAATTTTTTGAAATCGTACTTTGAAAAATTGCGGTGACTAACGTGTTATGTGGGTAATCGATTTAATCTGGGAACGAACAAGCGTCGATTGTATAGTCGGGTTAAAATTAGCGCTGACACGTATCTCGGGGATTTATAATCTCCTTTGTGCGTTAGAATGAAACGGGTGAAAAAAGTGCGTTCGAAATTCATATTTCCGTCATAGTAGGCGTAAAATACACTCGAATATGCCTGGTCAGCAGGCGTAAAGTGCGACTTTACTCCCTGGCGTGAAATAATGCGAATGTGCAAAAAAAAAAAAAGTACTTTTCTTCTGTGTGACCGAGTTGCGTCGGTCTCCCAACGAAATACTACTATTTTGTAACCCCAGGGATGAGTTCGCGTATTTCTCGCCCGCTCGATAGGACGAAAAGTGTTACTTTTTCGCCCACGAACAAAAAAACACCGTCATAAAATTATTTATATACCAAAAACGCGAGCTAGCTTATTTCAGATTTAAGTACGGCCATGGATGCCAAAATCGTCCGACTACACACGAATTAAATGGTCATAAATCAGTCTCAAGTGTACTGTTATTCTCCAAAGGAGTGAACCCTTGTTTCAGTTTGAGTAGCACCACTGTGTGCCGGCCACATAGTAGCTCCTGAATAGTGTATATAGTGAATAGGCCGAGGGAGGGACACTGGCTCTCAGTTTACTGTTGTGATAAACACACTGACGGTGGCCAGACGTTCTATTAATCTCACAGCGTCTTCTCCGTAACAAACTAGATAGTTGTTTGCCTCTTAGAGTTCATCGGCAACTTGTCTAAGAGTGTCGAAATTTTCTCTCGCATACTTAAATCAATGTAAAAAAAAATATATATATATATATATATATATGAATGAAATAGAAATAGCTATACCTGCTTGAATCCACGATACATGACGCGAATCTCCTGTCTGGTGAACTTCGTTTGACGGAGAAGTTCTTCTAGGGCAACTGGCCTAGTCGTTGGCTGTCTAGCTCGCACACTTTCAAACTCGAAAAGCGCCTCTTCCGGTCCCGGCGAGTCTGGCGGCGTGGCCATGTTACCTTCGTCGCGACCTTAGCCTTGCCTAGTACTTCTCTTTCCACTTCTTCCTTTTTCTTGTTGCTCTTCTTCTTCTTCTGCTTCTTCCTCTTCGTCTTCTTCAATACAGCAACGATCCTCTTGACATTATTCAACGATGGGATGATCTCGAGTCGTTTTGAACCGGACTCTATTATTTTATCAGGGAAATTGTCCGCCCCTCTTCTTGAGCAACTTTGGGACTAAAGAAACTTGGGTATACTGGATTGTGATTGATTGTGACGTGGTCAATTGCTGGTAGCTTTAGAGATTCAAATTATGTTGTTTTTTTTTTTTCTCTAGGACTACAATCGACTATTTGAAGAGGACCTTTCCAATACCGGTTTTGTCAAATGAAGTGGAAATGTACCTTCGAGGTTGCAGCCGAAGGTCTTAACGTTCTCCTCTTGAAGGTGCCTATTCATTACGGCTTGATAAGACTGCAGTAAATTCTACAACCGACTAAAGTCCCGGGATCTAAACTCTGGTGGACTTTGCAGATAGCTTATTGCCCCATGGTCTTATATAACAACTGGTATTGCAAACACGCGATGTTCATTTGTTTTCACTTCCGAACGCGGTTGAACTGTCTCCCAGTTATACTACTGCTGCCCAATCTTCTGGTCTATTGCACTTTCCTCGGCTTATTGCTTTATTCCCTTTTTGCCTTTGTTTATTTTACGTCTAATTCTTTTATTTTCCCGCTTTTCAAATCCTACACTCCTCCCTGACAATATGGTTTCTATTGTTGCAACTCCTCTCTGATTATTACCGATTGATTAATTTTCGACTTAGTTTCATTGATTATTATTTTTATTGAGAAATTTGCATCTAACTTGGATATTTTCTAATCGAAAAAACTGTGGTAGTCAGGTTCAAGTTAGAAATAACGTTTTGTCGAGGGCGTGTCGCCTCCTTGTTTACGTGCAACTTTCGATAAATTTTTAAGCGTAAATTTCCGGACACGATATGCTTCAAAATGGCACTAGATTTTCGAGTTGTCACTTGAATTGACCGTCCGTTTGAATACATTCGACTAAAAATCCACTTTTAATATCCCGATTTTCTACCGGAATGGGTTTATATGATAAATTGCAGGGAAACCTGTACGAGTCGGTTTCAAATTTCTGACACCTCGTTCAGAAATGAAACTAGAAAATCTTCGTTTCACACCTCAACTTCAATATCAAAGTCAAAATCAAAACACGATATGAAATTTCAACCCCCGGAAAAATTGACGTACAGCTTAAAGTCCGACCAGTTCAAAGCTCCACTACTTAAACAACCGAGACGAATCACTCCGAGTTTACAATTTTCTCAACGACTTTCGATTATTCACACTGAACGTTGAACAGCAACGGTGATAATGATCGACACTGAAGAAGAGCGCATCGTCACACCCCTCTTGAAATTATTTTTTAATTAACGATTCGATTAGACTTAATTAATATTTGTATATTTTCGTTTTAATCAACTTATAATTTGTGGGAAAAATTTCCGCGTCGTTCCATTGGGAAATTTGGAAATATTATTACCGGGTGCCCGAAGTCCCGGATCATAAATGACTTCAGCCTCACGATTCTCACCCTTATCACCTATCACTCAGCACAAGTGACATTGGCAGCCAGTCTCTCTGCCAGCCATGTGAGTCCGAGTACCGGGCCCGCTAGCAAGTAGTAAGGTACGCGTCGGGCACGACACTGGCTGCCCGGGTTGCGCGTCGCGACGCTCTACCCCACCACGCACCGGAGTCGCGGGGTACCTCGCGCGGACGCCTCGATCGCCTCGACGCGACGCCCTACCGAGCGCCGGAGCACCAGAGGCCCGTGTTCCTACCTATCTGAATCACACGGTTGTGTTCCCGAAGCTGTGGTCCATTTTGGATGGACCGATCGCAAGCTCGCGAGACTAGGATTGAAATTCCGAATTTCAGATGCTGCGAAAGTTCAAAATTCCGAATTTTTATAGTGACGAATTGGAGTTTTTAGAAAGATTATTTCTTCGAAAGTCTACGTAGGCAATTTGAAAAATTCAGAATTGAAAAATACCGAAGGTTCGAAATTTCGAAAGCTAAAGATCCGAAAAGCCAAAACTCCGAATTCCGAAATTTGCGCGAGATGCAACGTCGGTTATTCGACAGCATTTGTCATGAGCTTCCCTTAAATTTTCGGATTTTCAGACTTTCTGATTTCTCAACTTTCGGATCTTTGAACTGTCCGCATTTCGATCTTTTGGAATTCGTAAGTTCTGAGCTCCAACGTTTCTAGAAACTCAGTATCATGTCTCACAATCAAACAATTCGAAGTTTTGACTTTTGGAATTCGGAACTTCAATCCCGCCCCCTTAACCGTTCGGAATTTCTGTTTGGCATTGATGAGGAGCTTTGCGGAGCACTTGGTCTGTACTTTGCGAACATGAGACATGAACTATTTGAATGACTATGAAAACTAAGATATGAACATAATTGTTTGGAAAATCGAGAAATATATATATATATATATATATTTGTGAAGATTTCTTATCAAAAATTGTTCATTCATTGGATTTTCATTGGTTTTTTATTCGGTGGATTTCTTTGTTGTCTTTGATAATAATCGATTTTGAAGGTATATTGAATGGAATTTTCTATATTTATGAGCAAATCAAATCAAAAAAGTTAATCGAAAAAATTTGGATCGAAAAACTTGATACTTGTCATGCAAAAAATATTCCATTCCGAATGTTGATATTGCGTTACAAATGGTCAATAACTTTTCTGCCTGACTTTAGAATTTAATTTCGCGAGTCTCACACCGTTTTTCCAAAAACGGATGACCTTCGATGAGAGAAACAAATTTTGAATAATTTTTGAATTGTAAGCTCTAGCGTGAAATAATTGCCAACACCATTTTCTCCCGTCGTTTTGTAACTGGCTTCGAAAGCTGGAGCTCCGTACACATCAGCTCAAAATTCCTATAGAGTGAACAAGCCATCGTATGAACGGTTAAGAAAAATAACTGAACATCAGTGTTCGGTATTTTACAATTCGAAATAATCCAAAAGTTTCAATTTGAATCACAGAAATAGTTTCGTAGCAGACCACTGATAATTTTAATTGGGTGGTCACTATAAGATTAATGTTTTATTGAACGGATGCGATTCGATTTGAGCAAAATCAGTTGAAGTGTTTGCAGAAAAAATAATCAGTTTAAAAACTAGTATTCTGATTTCGACACCCGTTCACAGTACCATATTGAAATTGGATACCTTACATAATTTCTAATACGTCTAACGGACTCAAGTTTTTTGCCCGAACCTATTGCCCAATATTCCAGTCGGAAATTGGGAAGCCAGCAGTCTGAAATTTCATTGCGGAATGGGTCGATAAGTATCGGACCGATTGCAGCAAAGCCAATAATTTAATCCAATTGAATGGCATATTCTGAAAAAAGTACGTCCCTTTCAGACACAAGCTTTTATTCGAAATATCGTTTGTTCAGATCAGAAACGCAGTAGGGTGTATAAAATTCCATTGATTGCGAATTTCTTGGCAAATAATAAACTATACATCCAATCTCGATGTTGATATATCAGGCATTTGCAATAATAATTTGAGAAAATCCAAACATGCTTGAACTGAAACGACAACGAGAAAAAAATATTGGGGCTTGTTGTCGATTTTAACAACTGCATTTAGCAGCTTTCAGATCGCGGTACGAGTTTGCAAACTTTTATCTTGCACTTACCTATCCGTGGCGTTTTCCCAGAGCCGGGGGAACACCCGGTCGCATATCGACGCGCCCTCGGCCCAAACAGCCAAGACACCCCCGAAACACAAAGCCAGCCGGATCTATCCCACAGGAGCAGGCGCGTCTCCCCATTCAGAAAGCTCCTCATCCTTCGTCCTTCGTCCTTCGTCCTCCGTCCATCGCCACTCGTTCATCTGCGAGTGTGAGTTTATACTCTGTATGAAGTATATTTTTGAATGTGGTGTGGTTGAAATTCACCTGTAGCCGATATTTAACAAGAATAAAAATAACCGACATCTTTGATGTCCTCGATTGATCGAGCTGTACCCCGTTTGTAAAAATTCTCCGGATTTCCTCAATTTTTGAAACTGGACATTATGTAGCTTTTCGTAGTTTCTCAGAGGAATTTGTAACTTGTAGAATATTTTGATCAATGAAATGAACCTCCTTTCATGATAAACTACGAAAAACTACAATTGAGAGTATATTTTAGGGAGGACCCTACTGAAAGTTTGGAAAAAGCAGTTTTTCGTTTTTAAAATGGCCCAAGAACGTCCAATCAAAAAACGAATACTTGGAATTTCAGAATATGGTAGGATATGTTTTGAAAAAAAGTTTCAATTTTCTGCGATGAATGTTGAAGAGCAAGGAACCTTTCGCAGGATCGCTTCTTCGCAGGATTGGACGTTCTTGGGCCATTTAAAAAATGAAAAACTGAATTTTTCAAAGTTTCAGTAGGGTTGTCTCTTAAAAATGCGAAAAATGACGAATGGCATTTCTTTTTACCCTAGTGGTTATAATAATCTCCCGATTTTCATAAATTTTAGGTGGGAAATTGATACGCTTCCTAGTTTTTCTGAAAAAAGTTCACTACTATTCTAGTTTTATCGACGAAAAATGTAGATTTCTCGCATCAATGACTACGAAGATCCACATTTTTTTGAACCAAGAGTACGAAAAACTATGAAAAACTATGAAACCTCCAATTTGAGAAACAATTTTTTTCGAATTTTGCCTCAGGATATCTATATGCTTGGTAATCATAGTTCTCGTTTGAATCTCAACTTCCTGAATATCGGCCTCTGTTTCGACCAGCAACGTCAGCAGGATCAACAATAGGGGCTTTTTATGGTAGGGGAAAAAAGCTCTTGTCTACATCTTTCAAGGATCGGGTTTGCAACTCTACGCAGTTGCCCTGGTAAGATGAATATCTGTCGTTGAAATTGGAAGGCGCAGCTCCTCGGGCTGGTGTATAAGAAGTAAATTGAAGTTTTAGGAACTCTGAAAGTGTGTCGCGATTGGTTATCGCCTCGATATAGATATAAAGAAAACGGGATTGTCTTAGATATAGATTCACTGAGGTCAATTTCTTCCTTGTATCCAAGCTCATCTATAAGTGCACTAGATTCTTCACGAACTGAATTAGCTCATAAAAAATCGGTCAAAAATTTCTAAACGCAAGAATTTTTACTGAAATACAAGAATTTTGATGATTATACTGATGAATACTGAATTTTATGGAACAAATAAAGACCGAATTTCGTAAAAATCGTAAGAACTATCATCACCATAACGGGGGAGAAGGATAAGCTTTTTGATCACCAATTCGCTTCCTCCCGGGTAAAATCATTTATTGACAGATATAACTATACACGAGGGTGATTAATCATCCCGTCGGAAACATCCGTATCCGATACAGGTACAACATTTCGAGGTAGAAAGTGCAGAATCCTCGAGGGATCAGCGCACAGCACTTGACCGTAAAAAATTCATTAGCGAGCTTTGCTCGCTCGAACAAATGGCCGCTGGGTAATTGCAATAATCCAAATGTTGTTATCCCAAATTACGGTGGCTCGCTTTCCGCTTGTGCATCAATTTGGCATTTCTGTCCACTAGTTTTTTTTTGTTTTTTTTGTCAAAAGGATTGTGCGGTCTTCGGAACAGTTACTTGTTATACAGTTTTCAACTATGTATCATCATTTTCATCGATTCGAGACCGGAAATTGATAATCTTGTTATCGGTGATGCTGTATATGCCAACATGACGCGGTTTGAACCCGTATTAGTTGAATTCTGAAGGATTTCGAGCTGTGGACGTGTTCGTTGTTGCGTTTTTTTTTGTTTTTTTTTGTTTTTTTTTTTCATATTCATGCGCGTGAACCGTACCTGCGTGTTCCGCACAATCGTATAACGTCTCATTAAATTGCTTTTCCTTATCGCCTCTATCTCCCCTTGGCCTCTATTTCTCCTTCGTCCTGCTGACTCGAGTGAAAAACGGTCGACAACGCGGGCTTCCCAATCTTCGAAATGGCCCGAAATCTCTGGCTTCGAAGTTTACGCGCGTAGAAAATAAATTCTATTCCTCGTACTTACCCATCGCACCTATACCGCGAACCAGAGTTGGTCTGTGGTGTCTGTTATACTATTCGCGTATCTGGTATAGAAAATAGATATGTAGGTACATCGACCGTCCGGACACTGAATGGTTTATAAATGTGGGTCTGCCCACGTATAGGTACGGAATAGGTACACGCAGCTCCGCAATGTAAATAGTCAATTACGTGTATACAGTGATACACCTGGAGGTGGTAAAGACATTTTTATGCGGTTTAGACGGCTCGTATACACCACCGTAGTCCAGAGTGTAACATGAGTTTATTCCATACGGACGAGTCCGGTTGAACAAATTGCACAAATCTATGTGAAACATCGTCTACCGATACCGTGATGTTCACCATATACGATACTTGAGACGCTTTTTCGGAATCGTGTAAACTTCTCTTCGTCTTTTACTACTCGGTCAGACCTATACGTATATTTAAATATACCTATAACGTGATGTTATTCGAGCGATGCTTGTCGATCAACGCGATAGTTTATTACATTTTTCAGTCTTTATAGGTATAGATAAGGATATCTTACCTATATCTACATTCAGAAAAAAAATATCGTAGAATCGATCAAAATTTTGCTGAATTGATAAAAATTTGGTTGATTTAGGTACAGCCAACAAAATGTGAAGTTGATTTAACAGAAGATTCTTGTCTGCCGAATTTTAGTTGAATTAAACACTCTGTCGATTGTTGAAAAGAATTCTGTTGAATCAACAAAGAATCACCAATAAAATCTATGTTGGTTGGATTTGACAAACTTGTTTTCTGAGTGTAGTGGACAAATAATCTACTGCTTATGTGAAGTTTCTATAACTTTTCAGGGACATTTCGAATTTCTATAGTTTTTTCTTCTTTAGTTATAGTTTTTGATAAAAATTCATTGCTTTGTTATGAAATGAAGAAAACTAGGAGACAATACCATTCATGTGTAGGTATACTAAAAATTGGACGATTTTTCACTGCAGGAAATTGTTTGGAAGAATGATAAGATTTCAACGAATTTAGCTTAATTTCTTCAATGAATTTTGTCAAAAAAATACTAATCGAGTATAAAAGTCAACTAAAACAGTGAAATCAAAATCATGAAAATATATAAGTAGGAAATCATAGTTCTTTTTTCCGGTATATCTTTACTGAACGAACAGCGAATTGTTTATGACAAATTACAACATCATACGAAAAACTACGGTGAGTTCAAATTTTACTTAAAATTAGTAGAAATTTTGCACTCAAGTTGAAGAGATTTCCACCAGGGAATTACTAGGATATGCAACTGTTTGGTATATTTGCAATAGGTATTTCGTTTCACTGATTAATGTGGAAACGTTGTTTTTCGAAGGTCACGATATATTATGTATGTACGTCTAATTCCGCAATTGAATCGTAGGAAGGAATGAGCTTACGGTATTACAGCTTTTCGCCCCCACATGTGGGTTCTATGTATAGTATAATAGATATGTGTGGGTGTAGGTATTGGTACATATGAAATTCCCGTATTATTCTGTTTGCGGCAAGTTTCTTCAAATTGAGTTACCTCCACCTATGCGTGTGTCATGAATCCAATTAAACACAACGAGCTACAACGGGTGGTTCCGTGCATACCTAGGGATTCTTAACGAGATAGATTTTACTAAACAACAATAGTGCGCGCTCAGTCTCACGACATGTGTAATACAACCTTATTACACAAGTTTCTCATGACTTAGTGTATAACGTTATTGGCTACCCAATATTTACGTTATCTACGATCTTCACCAAAGCTCTGCAAATGATCATCAATTTCTGAAGAGGTATAATCATCTCTGCGAGACTCTTACACCTGATATACTGAACATTAAAATTTACAATTCATGCCCCAATAACTATTTATGAGGAACGACTTCGAAGTTCCAACTAGTTGTTTACCGTTTCAGATACGATATCAATATTAAGTTGACTTACTCTGCATAGTTCATAGCTGTGGAAAAAATGGTTGATTATTTCAGAACATATAATACAAAAACTTCGAATCAGTAATTATGGATTTATAATAGTCGATTATACATATACCTACAATTGAGAAATTATAATACCGCTCTATGAATACTTTCACATCTCCATTATTGTACAATATTAACGTTATTTCGGAGGTACTCATTTATGAAACACGACTGGATCGTTAATCGTCTAAAAGATAATACGAGATTGTGATTGTAAACAAAAATGAGAGATTTGAAAGTACCCGCTCCGTGACGTCAGAATGATAGTTCAACAAACGGCCGCCAGAGTGCGCCGCTTCCTTCTCAACTCGCGTAACGTAAGAATCGTCTGCTAGCTGTCACATGAGCGCATGCCGTCGTCGATAATACAACACAATGGGTAAAATGGATGCTGTGTTATTGAGAAGTAAATTCCGGGGATCTATACTCGGTGCATTGATGGGAGATTGTCTCGGTTCTGCTTACGAAGGGGAGGAAATCTTCACCGCTGGAATGAAACTTGTCATTCAAAGATCGTTCGACAAACTGGAAGGACCCCATTTTAAAGGTTAGATTCAGGTTAGGTTAGATTACGTCACATTTCTAACTTCTCGTTTGTTCAATATTCAAGTATTTATTCAACAGTTCAAGTAAATAAATAAAGATCTCAAGATAATTGAAAAAAGGAAAGGAGAAATTTCGTTATCGTCCGTGTAACACAAAATTCCGGTAAACTTTTGCAAACGTAGATCCTAACCTAAAAGTTGAATGATGATTACATACCTTCGTGGAATTTCGGAAGAATCTACATATTTCCTCAATCGTTTGATGCTAGAATTTTATTTTGAAGGCTAACAGGCATGTTGAATTTTTTTTATCCTAATCGCCCAAAATCGATCCTATGATCAAAACTATCGCAGCGATTTGACCTAATGTGATATGGTTTTGTACCTTACGTATAGAAAAACCTGTATGTATTTTGCCAGCATGATTAGGAAATGATCGGAGTCCAAAGTCTCGAATAATTTTCAACAATGCGTTAAGAGACTAGCATCGAACTGTGAATATGCTGACAATGAATCAATAAAATGTTCCCACTAAGCGAACGAGCAATTTCAAAGAAATCGATTTCCCCAGGTTCACATGTTCTCCGTTGCATAACTCTAGATTTTCCCAAAGAGTATATTTTCGGGTAGGGAACTCCTCGGAGCTTCCCAACGAATAATAGATGTCCAAAAACTTGCACATTTGATAATTTCCCATTATCAAATTGTAAAAATTCATGTCATGGACATAAATATCGTCTTCTTGTATTATTCGTACTTCTATTGTCAATCTTTCACCGTTACAGCCCCTGTAATCCAGTTTACCGACGATGCTGCGATGACTTACGCCGTCGCCGAGTCGTTGATTCAACACGGGGGGTTCGATCAGAAGGATATGGCGAAGAAATTTGTGAAATCGTTCTACAAGGAACCAAACCGAGGATACGGAGCTGGCGTTACGACAGTGGGTAACGATATTAGTTAGTTTTCTGATTTTTAACAAATGGAATTGAAAAAATTCAACCACGCTTCCGATTCACATGTAAGATAAACCATTCCTATCCATTGCTGATTACGAAATGATAATATTTGTTTGATGGTATCTACTGGTTTTCTCTACAGGTATTTCAAAAACTCAGAAACAACAAATTTGCAGACATCCTGGGGCCCGCGAGGGAGCAATTCAATGGCGAAGGATCTTTGGGTAATGGGGGAGCTATGAGAGTCGCTCCAGTCGCCCTTTTTTGCCATCAAAACTATGAGCTGATGGTCGATGTTGCCAGGAAGCAATCTCAGATTACGCACACACATAAAACTGGAGTCGACGGAGCAATACTACAGGTGCAAAGGATGCTCATTCTACTTGAGTTTTAAAAACTATTTTAAGAGGGAAAAAAGGAATCCATTATATTATCACAATATGGAGTATTGGTGAAAAACTTGCTCCCCCTACTGCTGGAGAATCATAATAAAAAAAAGGCTACTAGATTAGATATGCTGCCTGGGACTTCATCTGAAATCTCCTTTTCTGTAAATTTGTTGTGTTCATGTTAGAATCGGGTATCTGAGAACTGTTAATTTTCACATTTCAGGCAATAGCTATTCAGCAGAGCTTGTTATTGGATCCTAAAGAAAAACTGGATACCTGTAAATTCACGGATGACCTAATTGAAAAAATGGATAAAATAGAAGTCGACGAAGAAGGGTATGCAGTCATCTATTTTATAAAATGATCCATTTTTTCATGAGGCTAAGTCTTCCAGAGACAAATTGTCCATTTCTAAGATCATTAACAACGATTAGCAATTCTTATTATCACCGAAGTATTCGACCACCGCTGTTTACTGCCTATCTAGTCATTGAATCTTGTCGATTGTCTCTTATCATTTCGAAATTGTAAAATCACATATCTTCTTCAACTATGCTCGTGCAATTAAAATGAGATATTCTTAGAAAACTTGGGCTAATAGTTAATGTTGGTAATTTAAAGACCGTAACGTATTCAAGATAAACAATAATGATCTCAGAGATTCCGTATAACACATTGGACTGTTTTTTTTGTTTTTTATTTTCTTTTTATTTTATGAATATTTTGCGTAGATTAGGTCTGGTCAATCCGTCTCCTTACAAAACCCAATTGAAATTGGTAAGGGATCTTATTTGTGAAGAGGGAGAAGGACCTCACGATGAGAAGGTAGTTCATCACTTGGGAACAGACATCTCGGCTCTACATTCTGTACCTACTGCTATTTACTGCTTCCTCAGAGCCCAAAAACCCATCAAAGATATACAGAGTGAAAATCCACTTAGGAGAACGATTCAATATGCTGTAAGTATAATCGATAGGATGTTATCTTCTCCTTATCTTTATTAGAAATTTCAGAAAAGCAAGGCTATCGAACAGAGTTATTAAAAGCTAAGAGAGATTCTATTCCAGCGAAACATTATCAATCTCGCAAACATATTTGGCCCGACAAATAATATCGAGACACCCCGTAGAGTGAAAAGAAAGGAAAAAAAAGGAATAAAAGCCAGTAAGAATAAAACTAGCTTGACATTCAGTATTTTCTGATATCTGAGAGGAAATTTCTTGTGAATTATCGAATCCTATTCTGCATTATTTTTAGATCGTTTTAAATTCCCGCAGTATATTTTTGAGCATGAAATAACGAGCTGCCAACAACGATGTTTTGTTTATTGTCAAATTGGAGGATATTTTTCAAGCCATGGTGAAATGGTCGGAAAAAGATATTTGCAAACTTGTTTGTCTGTATAAAAATTCTCCGTGTCTCTGGAGAAAGGATGTACCTTCTTATACAGATAATTCGGCACGACACTGCGCTTATCGAAGTATACACCAAGCTCTGAATATGAGAAACGTAACATTCACAGATGTTATGGTAAAAATACGAGGGACTCGAGGCTCCTATGTAAATCAGTTGAAAAAAATTTTAACTGCACAAGCGGCTGGACATGTTCATGAACCAATTCCAATTTGGTTTAATATCATTCATGAGTTTCTATTTCCGCACTTGGACTACAACGAATTGAATGAGCTACATGTTAGTATCGAGTTGCATTACGAGTGCCATTGGGTATTGAGTGATTTTTGGGCTCATTACCAAACCAAAAAGTCTTATGATTTGCCTTAAAATTCACAAATACGCATGTGGAAATCGTTTAGGATAAAAAAATCGCAATTTTCCTGTCTCAAGTTGAGTTCTCAATATTCCAGAATCTTGACTGTAACTTGACGCTAACTAAAAGAAATCCAAGACTTGGAGAATATTGCTCAGATAATGACGAGCTGCGTATTAAGAAGAGTTTTTCTTCAGTGTTAGAAGAGCGATGTTCTCCTGCAGACTTTTATTCACAAAACAATCCCCAGAACACTGATTGCTGTTCTCTTGAGAATTTAAATTCATGGTATCAACGTTCTGTTACTCCCTTGTCGGATAAATCTACACACTTATCTCCACAAGTAGAATATCATCTACGTATTCCACGGAATATGCATTATCCACAGTCATCTGATCCCTGGTTAGTATATTCTGTTGGAAATCTGCTCGAACCAGAAGTCCAGTTAATTCTATCCGGCGATTCACTTCTGTCTGAGACATCGTCTTCTACGATCGTTGGCGGAAAGAGGTCAGATTTTACTTCCACATCGATAAAAAGCTTCACAGATTTTGGAGTACAGTACGACGGTTCGGACAGTAAGGTGAATTATCTGTAGTTGTGAGATAGAAGAATAATTAGCTGGACACTTTTGGAGTCATAGCATTTGCAGGGCTCACAGTCTTTCATCCGATTCTCTGAAAATCCCCTATTTTTGTTTACCTTCCCTAAATGTCGTCCTGAAGTAATCGTTAGTTTTGCAACTGGCGAGCTTTTCGAGGTGTCCAGCTCGTAGTACTTTTATCTTATTAATTGTTAGTGCTGCGATGAACTGGAATGAAATTTCTTTGAAGAATCAAAATTCTTCTGTTTGCTGTACCAAGTCATCGGTCGGCAAAGATACCAGGGACTCAGCTATTGCTGTTGAGTATGACGAGCATGATATCTTTGCACATACTATTGCCTGTCATTTGAGGACAATGGATACAGAAACGGCTTTCAAAGCTCAAAACCAAATTCGGAAAGTTATCAACGATTATCGACTGCATAAGCCTGAAACAGTATGTGGACATTTTTGATATGGTTTTGTACAATTCGTAATCATAAACGCCAGAAAACTGTGAAATTTAGATCAGCAATGTGCTTTTAGAATGCTGATAGTCAGAGGCATTGATTCATTCGTCGCCTAGCATATGCTACAGTTTGTTGTATCTCTTTTATTTCCATTTTCTGAACAACTTCTGATAAAATTCTGAATTCATTCTGACAGATCGTCAATATTGGATCGCTTGATGAGTGTAATTAAAGATTTTTGAGGAAATTTGCAGCAGCTCTCTGAGTTTCACTTGACAAATATGGAAGAAGAAAGAAATATTAATTTCGTCAATTATTCGAATTTGTTCTTGAAATATTCGAACTAATTTATTATATAGTCAAACTATTTTTCACTGTCAGGAATTTGGTGAATACAGACAATTTTGATCTCGATGTATGTCAAATAATTTCCATTGCTTTTATAGGGAGATTTTTTACATTTCCAAATGAACTCTAAAAAAATTCTTGTCCCTTTTTTTTTCATCTAGAACTCTTCACCAATACTCTTCAAGTTTTCGAATTTTGATAATAATCTTTTCAAAATCGTTTTGTAGATAATCAGACTTCTTTTTGAGCATTTTTTGACAAAATAATAATCAGAAACATATTTCTATTTTTTTTTCTATTCAAGTATAGACAATCCTTTCATATTGGTATCGATTGTTCTTATTTTGAAAATTGTGCAATAGATTAATCGAACACGCTACGGCATTGTAGCTGTAATTTTGATTCTCGATTTCTATTGAATTTGAAATCCATACGTGAATTGTGTGACTAGCAATCTATCAGGCTACTCAGACCGGAAATAAGTGAAAAAGATGCGATACAGCAGAGAGGACTCCGTCGAATTGAGAGATCCCATCATGTCATGGCAGAAATTCGTCCAATCAAACGAACATGCAATTATCCACCACGATCTACTCGCGGAATCCAACAAACGGCAAAGTCTTACAAAGATCTTCGGCCAAATAACACCGTGATAACGAAAGCCCGGGAATTGAAGTTGAAAGTTAAAAAACCGTCATTAGTCACCGAGCCGATAATTACGCATTATAAACGCAGAGCTTCTAATTCAACATCCCTGAAAACTACCAAACTTGATAAAAGCGTAAGACTTTAAGACTTTATAAATTGAGTTTTAACATGTACATACAAATCATCGTGGGCCTTTCAGTGATTTTACATTTTCCGGGTAATATACCTAAATTATCAAAAGAAATATTTCCACGAGTCAAAATAGCAGTTCGTGACTTGTATACATATAATCGAATGGTTCAAATATTGTCAAAATATACAGTAACGGAGCTCATATTTAATGAATATCTATTCTATTTTGAGAGCATTTTTCTGTTCCCAATCAATTAGTCTACCCGAAGAGGTAATTCAACTGTTCTTGAAAATATCGGAAACCTTACGTGCTCGAAGAAGAGATCATCAACTAGGTGCGAAAAGTTTGCCATGGATCACTGCAGCTAATTATGCCTCCATGGTGCGTTTTATGCCAGGAACCGTTTGCCATTATATTCAATTGAGTCATTCGTCAATAAAGGAAAAAAGAAAGAAAAGAAAAAAAAAACGAGTTCCAGATCAAGATGAGCTGGTTTCAAAGATACGTCTCAAACTATGACATTGATTCTAAAATCGAATGACTTTCAGTGTCTCATCTGTCCAGATGCGTCTATTACCTCGAAAATTCTCGTAACACGACATCGATTTTAAAATTTGGTTCATGTTAAAGTTGCATTATTCTTCCTAATTTTCAGATTTGCCTAGGCGGCGATACGGATACGATCGGCAGTATGGCTGGCGCTATTGCGGGTGCTTTTTATGGAGAAGATTTGATCAGACAAGAGGTTTTAAACCACTGTGAGTTGTCGTCCGAATTCAGGACTCTTGCTGATCGACTTTTTGAGCTCACCTCTGCCCGATGATCAACGAAGGCAACAATACTTTGCTGTCTGTTCAGATGACTAATTTCGGTCACGTTAGTTAATTTTTGATAATTTCCTGTGAATCCTTATAGACGCACATAAGGATGAACTTATTTCACGTAATGTAAGTACGTGTTGTTTTTTTTTTTTTTTTCCTATTGAAAGTTGAATGCATTTCATTGATTATTCTTCAAACGCGGGTAAATGAAACTTGTGTGATACTTTTTGTATGTTTCTGAATGTTGAACAGCAGTACACAACGCGTTTGGTATTTCATGATGAATTTATTAGAAGAGGGTAGAGCAGAATATCGTTGTGAATGACAAAACTAGAGATTTGAATACACATGTACAGTTTTGATGTAAATATATTAAACCCATAAATATCTGGATTATCTGAAGTCTTGCAATTGTATATTCTTGGCACTGCAAGCCTCTTCATTTGGTACCCCATTATACTGACTTATGGGCTTTTGTATCGTTTTACATTTACGGTTATGAAATAAAAACTTTTCAATACCTCTTGTCCTCATTACCAATATCTAGGAATAGGATGCGAATGATATTTGACCCACCATTTTCGTCTGTATGTTCTTGTATCGAAAATATAAAAAATAACGCCACCGTAAAATTTCGCGGCGAATTCAACGAGTAAAACATTTCGAGGTTGAAAGTTTACTTTGGAAATAGAAAAAAAAATTACGATCAAAGCGTATTTTCAAACATTTTCTTCTTCCTCCTACCAACTGATCCTCGGTCTTGTGTTTCGCCCATGTAGCTGACAATGAGTAGATCTTCTTGGGCTGGGTTCGTTGAAAGAACCGAATCTTTATCGACTTCAAATTATATAGCTCCTGAACCAGTCTGCCTATTTTATTATAATCTATGAAGTTAGTCGCCATAAAACCGATGCAAGATATTGAAAAAATTTGTTGGGAAAGTTTTCATGACACTGAAGATATCTGGATCACATAAAAAACTTCATCTTTGGATGCCATGTACTGATGTATACCGTGGCCAATCAATGCCTACAGGTTGGTAAGGAAATTGCAATATACCATGGCGTCGATTTCACGATGATATTACAACGGAATTCGTGTCCCGTTGACCTTGGTCCTCGATAGCTCCACCGTATTCTTGATCGTTGAGTGCCGCAAAGCTTGCATATCGTATCCACACGCGATACGTAATCACGAACAAAGTTCTCGCGTACTATCATCTTGCGTGTTGTGTTTCTGCAGTCGAGTATCGAGTATTTCGCTCACGCACATAACGCCGAGTTTCGCATGACACCGTAACATTCAGTGGTGCTATTTAAACATCAAGCTAAATTTGAACTCTTGAAGAACATCAGCAGGGAGTCAAAAACACCCCTGACTTCGTAATGAATTGTATTTTGTGCAAATCAACTCCGATTCGCGTCTTCGGCCTGCAGCGAGCTCAGCATTATTTCAAATCTAGGTTGAAACTCTTTCGAGTGTTGATCATGTGTCTTATACATATTTCATAGCGTTGGTGGTAAATTCCCACGCGTTATAAGGCTAGCCTTGTGTAATCTCCTTCAATCACAGTCATGCAAGTAAGGTGTTTCATTTTTCATGAGGCTATAGGGTTGATCCAAAATGACTCTCCATTGGGAGTCGACTTCAGACGTTGTCGCGAAATCATTCATCGATCATGTTTACTCCCAAAGAGGGCTTGGATTCTGCCGAACTGTTCGAATTTTACTATTCGGTAAATCGGTACTGTATAGATTACGGTGGGATGGTGAGATGGATGGGAATATTTCCTGACCGTGTCTGGGTGAACAAGCTCTTTTTCGTCCTTACTATAATCTCTTTGCATTTTCTTTCCATACCACAATGCTATGCGATGATTACTCAGCCCGCAACTGTGGCGGAAATTTTGGATACAGTGGATATTAATCTGGTGGCTTTAGACATCATGAGCAAATCTGTAATTCTCATAGTAAAACGAGGGGCTGTTGTCAAGCAAGAAGAAACCTGGAAGAGCCTCTGGAAAGCTACAGTCTCATCTGAAGAGCTTGCACTGCTCATGAGCTACGGAAAGAGAGGAAAGGTGATAACGTATTACTGGCTTGGTATTGTTAGCACATCTATAGCCACTTATCTGATCGGACCATTGATCATCAGTTCGAGAAATAACTTCGCGAATGGAGTGAAATTGCCTTTTCCCATCGGTATAGAACTTGAATCAACCGTGATTCTGGTCTGCTGCTACGCTGCACAGATGTTTGCTATGACAACAGTATTCCTGGCTGTCGCTGGGACAGACCTTATTGCCCCGGTGCTTCTATGGCATGCTTGTGGACACCTCAAGGTCCTACGATTAAAGTTGTATAATCTTGGAAAGAATTTGACGATACCTTGTAACGGAAAACGAATACTATTGGCTGAACGGAACAAGAGTACGATGTACAACTCTGTGGCATCTAGTTTGAAAGAATGTATCAGACGTCATCAGGATGTATTGAAGTAAGTTCGTCACTTGTGAATAATAATTTCTATCTAATTTCGAGTAATTGGTAGGTAATCATAAATACATCGTAGTGCCTGCGCAGAGCTAGAGGACACCTTCAACTTGCTGGGTTTAGTCGAGGCCGTCTGCACCGCATGGCACATTTGCCTTGCCGGGATCACCCTATTACTTGTAAAGTATTTCAATTCTTTCTCTTCAGTATCTTTAAGAGTGTACAGGAATATTGAAACCTCAAGGACCAAATTTTTTTTCTCTCTTTATTGATTCCGATAGCCTTATATATTTTAGACGGCAAGATATGGAAAAGGTTAAAAAAATAAAATAAAATTTGATAATCACGGAAGTCATGGTGTTGAACGTAACTGAGACCTGATTGTTGACCGGCATCAATGGCTATATTAAAAAAAAAAAAAAGGTAAAAGCAATATAGTCTACAAATAATGAAAGACGAAAGGTATACCAAGACCTTGCAGTTGGAAGTATGGACCAGCTCCTAGTAGGAGAGATAAAGTCATAATACACAAAAACGTATTTACTTGAACCTCTAAAGCCGATTAGCTCGAAACTACATTTCAAAGACCCAGATCATCGAAACTCATGAACGAATGAATATTTTCAGTTATCAATCCAATCTTGATGGTACAATAGTCCTGAACGTACCCCTGAAAGATTTTGACAAGAAAATATTTCATCTATAGGGCTCTTTTTCCCGGATGACTGTGATCGATTCGTTCTCTTTGCAGGCACCGGAAGAGACGTTCAAATTCTGTGTGCACCTTAGCTGCAGCTTTTATCATTTGTTTGTATATTGTTGGTCCGCCGACAATTTAACCGCGGAGGTCAGTTTTTTTTATCCATATAATTTCATCGCGGTACTATTTCTCTGGTTACCGATAGCTTCTTTGATCCAGAGTCTCGAGGTAGCAAAAACCGTGTTCTATACACCCTGGTATCATTGTTCTCGAAGCGTGCAGATTGACGCCTTGATCATGATAAACAGAGCTCAAAAAAGCTGCCAGTACACCGCAGGAGGATACTTCGTTGTGTCTTTGGAAACTTATGCGACGGTGAGGTCTCGGACCTTATTTTTTTGTATTCTCATCTGTTTATCCGGCTCAATTTAGACTATAGTAATGAGCCACCTTTATTCATCTGAATCAATTATGTTGTATGATTGTCGAGTCGACAGTGAATTTCGGAAGATTGATATAGCTGTATAATCGTAGGATTACCAATGAAAGTAATCTATTGATTTCACTTGCAGATAATTTCCAACGCATTTTCTACCTTCGCAGTGCTGCGTACATTACTGTAATTCATATGGGCGGATAACAGGCCAGGCAGTCATGCCACTAGTCTTTACGTAGTGTTGATAAATGCTTCAGAATAATAGCTAGATATGTAAAAGCGATTCGTGAATTACTTATATTATTTGCTTTTAATGAAATAGAAGAAAAAACGAACGTTGTACCAAAACCTTATCCTTGTAAATTATAGAGTTGAATTGTAATGTTCACTTTCGTTTAACCGAAACGCAGACAATTTGAAAAATAATGTGAAACCTACTGCGACTAACAAAAGCTTGCGATACTTTTTCATTGTACCGTCGGGATAGGTACGTGGAAAATCGATGCACGGCCGTCGAACCTCAGCCCCGAGTATACATCCTTCAGAACAGCCCGGTCTTCATCATTTCTTGTATTATTTATCTAGTGTGCAATTATTTTTTATTCTACCTTCCTTTCCCAATATCAGCATTCGCATTATTTACGCGATTATGTGCCGTTGGTCAGAATAACGAACCTAAGCCTAAGGGCAACCTCATTCAATATCCATACATCTTGAATCTGCGATAGCTGCATGTCCGAAACTGTTTTACTTAACAGGAAATGAAATCTACGTTATAAGTTTCAAACGGATAGTCGTATGAAACTCTTAATTGAAGGCCAAAAGAGTTGAGACCTGCTAATAAATGAGTTGTGCATTTTAAGGGGACTTTAGTACAGCCTGGTTTCGGGAATTCAAACTATTCCAGAATTATTTTGAATTTCACGAAAGTTCGTTTCACTTAAAAAAAATATCCTCTTCCTTTCGGAGCACCGTTGATCCAGGTCACATTGTTCGGAAATAAAATCCTCATCATGAGAACGAGGGAATTTTCTAATGTTTTCGTTTCGACCGAGTTATTTGCAAATTAGTAGCCCAAATCTTGAAAACTGTGGATGGTTGCCTGTAAGTTTGCACGCGGTTAATTTATTTCAGATCCCCCAGTTCACATGATGAAGATTTTCGTTCTGAACAAAATGAATCTCAATACGACCAACGGTGCTCCGAAATTCCTATACGACACAGGTTTTGAAAGAAAACCTTTATTATTTATTCGAAATTACCTTTGATGAAAGATGAATTAATTCTAGACTACTTGAAATTTCTTGAACAAAGCTGTACTTGTCTCCTTAATCTGAAAATAAATGCTTACAGCTCTAAGTATTGAACGCAGAGAGGCAAGCAAACATTCAGACTTGATATTATGTACAAATTATTATTGATCCTAGTTATATTCGTGTAATATTCTTTTGTTTCCACAGCGATCCCCACGTTGGGTGCAATTGCAATCGACGATAAACTTCTAGACCTGCTGATCATAAAATATAAATCTCAGGGTGTTTTGCATCGGTTGAATACTTATAACCGTTATAAACGTCTTGAACATGTGAGGACATATCACGAAATCAATATTACGAACGGTTCAAGTTTGAATAATTAAATGCAATCACAGCGGTCGATGTAAAGTCCGCCTCTAGTGCTTCTTATAAAAAACCTCTCTCACCCTATGTTCGTTCTTCATATTATAGCAAGAAAGAAGTTGCCATTATTTTAATACGACATAGAAAACAGCTATCATTTCATCCTCGTCATACTTTTGCATACTGCCACGTTGGTTTATTCTTTTTCAAACGACAATAGCAAGTCAATAAATCCCTTATCGATGATTTGTAAATGAACATTAATATCATTCGACCTATCAAGAAGCTTCGCAAGCGCCCTTCAATGATCTGCCTATATTTCTCTTTTCCACATAATCGAAATTGAGACGTTTTCTTCATGCAAGTCATTACGCTTATTTTGTGACAGGGCTAAGTATGCTTGTAAGAATGAAATGCTAATAGGAAACTGGGTACCATTGAGCTGAAAAAAAATACGAAAGGAAGACATTTTTGCATATCGTGGGATGCGGGGTATGCCTCCTGAATATCCATGTGAGAATAAATCTAGAGGGCAAACAGTCGACGCGTGTAGCATCACGCCATCTTGGAACTACCCCTTCGTTGTCCAATTGGCTTTGATTTGCGCGGTGAACTTTCTTCTCCAGGGAGTTTCGCGCAGATATTATCCTATTCGAACCAATCACAACAACGTCCAATCAGAATGTTCTACGAGTCTCCCCATCCTGTGTAGAAATTACCTCGAAACGTCTACAGCCACGAGCCATAATAGTTCAGGATGTTTTTGCACCGAACAATTAAATGCTTCCCAAATGGATTCGCACTCTGATTTTGAATGCTTTTAGGTGACGTCAATTGGGTGCTCTGTCACATTTCTGGTCTCATCGTCATATATGCACCAACATGCTTATAATGGTGGTGCGAGGTATTTTGAATGGTATGAGCAAACAAACGTGAATCATGAATACGTTTTGTCTCGATAGAAAATCGCGATTATCCTGCATACAGTAAAATATGGCATTGGGAAAATCTTTGTGGATTCATTTTGAACAGCAAGATCCTTTTTCATTGAGTTTCGGGCGTTCATCGCATCAGTGAGTCACCATCTTTGCAGAAGTCCATTCACTCAATTCAATCATTTCAATTTTTCGCTTTTTTGGAACACTTTGAAGGAAAAAACGCGTTTTTTTGCGAAAAAAATCGGCCAATTTGTTATCCAAAAAAGCGAAAAATTGAAATGTCGAAAAACCCTCCCAGCATTACCGGGGGAAAACTATTATCTAACGAATGAACTTTGATTTTTTGATTTTTTGATTTCGGATGATCCAGCACCGAGTTATGAGGGGCACCGCAATTCTACTTTTTTTCCGGGACACGTCCGAATATTTGCTGCCATTGCCGTATTTTTTTATATTTCTTCGTGAAAATTTCACACAATATTCTTCGAATGTCATACTTTAATGTACCATTTGTTTGAATGAAGAGATTTTCACTGCGTCTTCACAGAAAATGCACAAAAACATGCCTTTTTTTGTACGAATTAACCTTCCCCCCCCCCCCCCCCCCCCCCCCCCCTTAAGTCACATCTGCATAGAGGACATTTTCAAAGTCACATTCACTGTAGTTATACACCCAGAAAACAAGTTTGGCAAATCCCAACAATAGTACATTTCGATATTTTTGGCAAAACGAGAGGTTTACGGCCCGAGCCGAACGCGCGAGTCTCGTTCGTCTATTTAGGAATCAGCAGAATGTACACGGAATGCTCTTGCAAACAATGACCAAATTCTGAACCGTTCAGTTCAGTCGACTTGACGAATACAGAATCTTGTATCAAATGCTTGAGATAGAGTAGCAAATATTGAGCGCCAGAAAGAATTGCTGCGTTTTTTCTGGCACAAAGATCCAAATTTAACGCAGCCCATCTCATCCAACGTATACCTATATGATGATCATACTTTACCGTAGTTTCTACATCGAGCTAGAGGAGGTCGTTCGTTACATCAATTTACCACAAATCGTCACTGGAATGTACCTTTTGGCTATTTCCGCAGCACGATCACTGATGCAGGTAAAAATATGCCATAAAATTTGACTGTTACAGAGTTCTTCAATACCTATAAAGTAGAATCACACTGCGCATCCACTTTGTGTAATACCATCAATTCAAATGATCACAAATGATCACAATCCAGACTTTAATTCATCTTTATGTTTGTTATTACAGAGTTTCGAGTCATACCGATACTTTGGACTGCTTTTGTTGGCAATTGCCGGTCTTTTCTTCTCATGTTGGCCAGCGGACAATCTTCCTCCGCAGCAAGCAGTTTTTTTTTTTCTTAGCCTGTTTATGGCCATGGTCACAGACTTATTAAGTGTGTTTAGCATGGAGACTTTTAAATTCAACACGATAAATTGTCAAATGTTGCTGGTAATTTTTGTTCAATAAATCCTTCATAAAATTCTTTTGAGTGTCTCAGAGCACGGGAATAGCAAATGTGGTCTACGAGGTCCCCTGGTACCGTGGCTCACGTCGGGAGAAAATGGCCATTGCGATTATGCTGGCTCGATCTCAACGCGCTGCAAAACTCACGGCTGGCAATTTTGCGGTGATGTCATTAAAGACTTTTTCCTCTGTAGGTTACGCTGTTATAATTATTTTGCTTAATTGTTCGGTCTATTCTTGCGGGTGTTTTGTTTACTGCTACAGTAACGTGATGACGTTATTTTCAGATTGTGTCCAGTGGTATATCATTCTGCATGGTTCTGAACAGTTTCTAAAAAACCGGCTATGATCAGTCGGACATTTGCAAAGTAATCGGCAGATTCATATATTATTACTACGGTTTGCGTAGGTTACAATATTTCAGAGTAATTGGAATAATCGATCCGAAGTTCCTAGGCCCATATGCAATAAACGATGGTAATCTTGTATAGTCAATGTCATAGTGTAAAATGTGTTGAAGCGTTTGAGTTCATTAGCGCTTTTATCCTGCCCTTAAAACTGCACCTTCGAATTTTCTCACCATTTCTGGTCAGACGGGATCAATCCAGTTGTGAAAAGGAAAACCCTCCGATGAGGGTGGAGCGTTGCGTGCTTCCAATAATGCATGAGGCAAAGGTGGAGAAACAAATAGGGAATGGCCACATCTAGCACGTAGGGGACAATTGCGATTACTAGGTTTTTTCAAGGCATGAATGCTCATGAGTACCTAATGACCAACAGATGCCCCGATTCCCAAGGACAAAGTTGCAAGTGAGTCGATATGCATTGATAAACTCTCGCGAATTGCACATCCGAAAATCATTAGATTCTAGGCTGCTCCGAGTTTGCGTGATGGCGAAGGCCGGTGTTTCAGTCATACATCGGTAACAAATATAGTGTTCTCTATTCATCTTTAATGTTTGTGTCCGTTGTTTCGTACGACATGCTGAAGAAATGGAACTCTGCAGAATTAAGCAATATGCAGAAACCTAGT
The DNA here is from genome assembly GCA_963989295.1 of Ametastegia equiseti. Classification (NCBI taxonomy): domain Eukaryota; kingdom Metazoa; phylum Arthropoda; class Insecta; order Hymenoptera; family Tenthredinidae; genus Ametastegia; species Ametastegia equiseti. The sequence continues at coordinate 12,534,393 of OZ022393.1, forward strand.
GTAGAATTGACTTCACCTTCACAGTTCCAGCAATAAATATTGCTCTCACAGTATTATCTGGATAGCTTCGATTTTCAAAAAGTCAACTCGCTCATTTCATCTTGAGCCTGTGTCAGAATATCTCCCGATCGCGCAGAACTGCCATTCGAATGAATTTGTTTTTTGGATTCCACGTGAAACACGATTTGGCTGTACAAAGAAAAAAATAACGATAAAATCAGCTGATCGTGAAGTGAGTTCGCCTACGGGGATCACGCGTTTTTCGATTTCCGTGAGTTATATGCTTTGAAACACGAACGTTCCAGAGTAGTATAAATTTAAATAGTCTTCAGGATTTAATATTTTCATACATGCATGTTTTCACTGATGTCATCATCCAGATGACCAGTGAGATGACCGTTTTGGGAGTAGTGGCTATTGTTTATTTTCATTATTCTGCATTAGCATGAGGACGAGAGTAGTAGAAGTTTGCACTGGAACCGACAGTTGTGCACGCGAAATGATGTTCGATTAAGTGAAAAGGGGGTACCTAATAAGCAGGCTTCGGTCCGCGCCCGAGTTCTTTCAGGTATCAGGTGTATCGCTCGCAGTATTTATTGTGGATCCATGTTTCTTGAAAGTATTAACTTATGTCCCGTGAAGACTTTTTACGAATAACTCTTCTGTGTTGACAAAACGTTGTGATGCGTCTGCAACAGGTTTTTGGGTAGGAGTTTGCCTAATAGGACTTTTCGGTCGTTGAATATTCCAGAGTTTGGCACCGTATCAGTTCTATCCACCCGTCTTTTCCTTTCATGTCGACTAGCTGATAGTCTTTTTCTCGCAGTATGCTTACAATTATGGTCCGCACCTCATGTGTGGAAAACATGGAAACTTCGAGACTCCTAAAGCTGCACGTGTAAGCAGCAGTTCAACATCTTGTCCAAAATCTTAACTCGAGTGCCATACATGGATATCTGACTTTCCGCTCACAATTACAATTAACATCACGTAAATCTTTACCGGGGATCAGTGTCGGAAATATTAGTTACCTCAAGCGTGAAATATACCTTCGAAGCATCTCACATCAAATCGACCAGTTTGGAACCCTCATCACCTTATAGATTTGATCGATGGTTCTTTGTATGGTTGAATCATCTCCAAAACAGTCTCGTAATTTTTTCGAAACGTTTGTGAATTAGAAATAGTTGGAGATTTCCATAGTTTCCCCATTTCTTAAACAAGTAGAATTATTTTTTTTTTTCTCCTGGTGAGTTATTGAAATGAATGAAAATAAATAAAAATAGCTCAAAAATGTTTCAGTTCCGGGGAAAAATCAGAAGACGCTGGTAGTGATAATAACAGAAATGCAAAAGTAATCACCGACAAAATCTGAGAGCGTGTGGGTTTCAATTGGTTGATTTTGCGTGAATGTATCCTGTCGAAATGTTTTGACTCTTAGTCAGGTGAGATCAATGCGATCTTGGACGGGATGTAGAGCAAATCCTTTTGCTTCAGATGATCTGTAAATAATAATGACCTGACCTCAATTTTCGATAGCTGACGCGCACCCGGTCAGGCCCAGGATTAGTAAATCCAGAACAGGCTGACCACGGCTGCCCCTTACATGGCTCTAGCTAGTATTTTCAGACTTGGCCTTCCCGAACATGAGCTAGTCTGTGGCATGGAAGGCCAGATAAAATTTCTACTAGGGTCGTGTGACAAACTTTTCCTGAGCGATCGCGTTTTGATAATTTAGTTTGCAACTTTCGTACTCGAATCGACGATTTTCGACGAGTACAATATCGCATGTGGGGCGAAGAGGGGATAATATAAGCAAGTTTCCATAGGTCCGCACACCAAGTTTGGCCAGGTGTATATCGCTTGCAGAATTCAGTCAAGTTCTGTCTGTCTTGGAAGTAACTTGAGTCCCGTAAAGATTTTCCACAACTACGAATCATAGCAACAGAGCTTTGAGTTTCGTTTATCACATTCAATGTGATTGCTTGATTGCATTGATTCTCGTGCGTCGACAAAACGTTAACAATATGTCTGTGCAAGAGGCTTTTTGGGATTATTTTCGGCTTGCGAAATTCTTCCTCCAAGTTGCCGGTATTTGCCCGATCGGCGGAACACCCTCGCTGTGGAAATCGGTCTTCAACGTATTTATCCCAGCATTTCCGCTGCTGTATGTGTTGATCCCGCAAATAAATTACATACTTTTTCAGGTGAGTCGAAAACTCAGTATATTTATACATGTGCATGTGAGGTGTTCCACGGGAGAACGAGACTCGAAAAGAGAGTCATCTTTCGGATCGTTTTCAATTTCAATGAACATTTTTCGTCAAGTTACCTGCTCCAAGATATAACAATACCCCTGGCCAAGTTTCCAAATTTAGTGTTACTATGAACATTTCTGATCATCGCTAATGACGAATGTTCGAGTGATATTTTTTCGAAAAGTTCAATCTGAAACGAACATTCTATGTCTGGCTCATCTCTGCTCTGGAACACAGCGTTTCGGAGCTGAAACAAGCGTGGAATTTGGAAGAATGAGAATTCTCCGGTATTATCGTCAATTGATTGATCAAAATATATGGGTCCGATGAAAAAAAAAAAAGAATTTGGTCAGCCTGATTGCCACAGACATTTGATTACCATTCATTTTCATTTTTCCGCCTAACCAGTCGGTCGATCTTTATAGGACGTACTTAGCAATTTTTCATTGTCAGGACACGGGGTATAATGCTGTGGAGTCTCAATATTTTTTCGTTCGATCGTTCTCAAAAACGCTCGGCTTTTGAATTGGCAAAAGTACCTATAGAATCGAAATCATTGCTTTTCCTTCACTTACCCGATCGAAAGTAGGATTGCTCCGAGGAATTGTTTGATATTGGAAAAGGTGATTTGAAAACAAGAATTTCACCGGAATCAAAAACGAGGAAGTTGGATGACTCTCGTTTAAGAAGATCATCGAATGATTATTGTGAGTAGAAGTTCGACTATATAGTAAACACACTGTATTCATGTTTTTGAATTTTCATTATATCGATCAGTCAAATCTATGAGTAATAGAAAGTAATATTATCGATATTTTTTTGGCCATCCTAATGATATTGAAAGTGATTAATTATTTCACGTGATTGTTCATCAGCTGATTGAACATCTCTTTTTTTCATCCAGACTCACACCGCGGTGGACGACTTGCTGGATGCCGTTGTCCTCGCAATCAGTATCTTAGCTGTATACTTCAGATTAATCGTTGTCAGTGTCAATCGTCGTAAGATCAAACGTTTGTTTGCCGCCTGTGAGACGTTATGGGATCATGCCGTGCTCGCAGACTACAACGTGACTTTGGTTTGGGCCAAACGAGCGAGACTCTTTAGTTCGGCTTACTTCTATGTTGCACAGCTCTCGATAGTTGCATTTCCCTTGAATGGGATTGCTAAGCAACTCTCAAAGCCCGAAAACTCCACGATACGATACTATGCTTTCCATTATCCCGAGGATTCAACTCCAAGTCCGCAGTATGAAATCAAGTATGTAGTTCAAGTCATCATCTGTTCCGTTACCATGATATTTGTAGTGGCCGCTGATATGACCAGCACTTTGTTGGCGTTGAACATGTGTGGGCAATTTGCTCTCATCCGAAGTTGGCTCGTGGACATTTCGAGAGAAGACTCAAGCGCAACGGAAGAGAATATCAAGAGACGGGCTATGATGTTGAACAAATGCATTCGCCGTCACCAGTTCGTGCTGGAGTAAGTATCCCCCGACTTAATTATCTGAGTTTTGTTACAAGGAATTTACGATTCAGTTCTTTTTTTAGCAATTTCGAAAATAATCAAATCGGTTTCATCAGAATTTCCTAGCATGGATTACTCAGCTCCAAAGCATTTTATTTCGTGGTCTGAATCAACTTCATACTCGTACCCTTTGCAGACTCTGCGCGGAGCTAGAAGAAGTCGTTCATTATATCAACTTGATTCAAATGATGCTCGGTATTTATGTTGTCGCCATTTGCGGAGCACGACTGACGCAAGTAAAGATGTGCTATAGCATATTTCACTTTATCCTTGTGCTGCATAGGCAGACGTTGTACTTAGATTTGTAAATAAAATTCACACGGTAAACAGCAGTATAGGTACACTGTGACAATTCAGACAATTCGGAGTTTGATGAGATTCTTTATCACCATTAATTGTTTACAGGGGTTGATGTCCACCCGTTACCTTGGTTCGCTTGTGTTTACACTCAGTGGTCTTTACTTCACGTGTTGGCCAGCGGAGAGTCTTTCTGTTGTAGTGAGTTATCAAAACACGTACCTATACTGACCCTTCATCGAATTTTGCGTATCATCATGTAATGGTAACGTTACGCGTTTTAAGAGCAGCGAAGTTGCGGCAGCAGTATATGGGGTCCCCTGGTACAATTATTCGTACCGCAGTAGGATGACGGTGGCGTTTATGTTGATGCGATCTCAACGCCCTGTGAAGCTCACAGCTGGGAAATTCGTTGCGTTATCATTGGAGACCTTTTCTTCTGTAAGTTCGGAAGTTATCATCTACCGTCTCTGACTATTCGTTTGATATCGCTTATGCTATTCCACCTTTTCAATTTCAGATCGTGTCCGCCAGCGCATCCTATTTTATGGTCTTGTATCGCTTCTCATGAATTTCATATACTCGCCATGTGTCTCGTAGTATTTGTGTTCTTGATTCAAATATTAGCAGCTTCACAATCCTAATGCCGTGGATAGTTGGTATTCCCACAACGCAACTTCGAACTCGTGTAAGTTACAAATCTTGGAATCGCTGTTGCCAACCTGACATAGGATTCTATCTTGAAAATGAAACGCTCAATTGCGCTACTGTTGGATGTAATTTATGCGAAAATCGTTATTTTTCGCACGAATTTGTATTGTTATCTATTATTCAATCGATTATGATAATAATGTTGAGCCATGAATATGTTTACTTTGAATAAAACACACCCTGGGGCTCTCACTTCCCTTTTAATTTGCTAACGATTGCATAATTTGTTTGCTGAAATAAAAGAATATCTAGTCGCTGTCTTATATCTTTTCCAAGAGCGTACGGGCGGATGCAAACTATACTCTATGTGACTTCTCGGCTGGTGAAGCAAAATTGCTGATCATCAATCCATGTTTGATCACGGTTTTCACTAGGGTGTCCGTTAAAACACCCAACTCTGAATCAGACTAGGAGCACCCCCTATAATGATTTCAAATAAAAAAACAAAAGTTTTAAGCGCTATTTGATTCTTCTATCTCATTATCAAAAAATCAATTTGTATTCTCCGAGTCTCTAGCGACTGATTTGTGTAACGGAAACATTGAGAATTCTTATGATCGATTTAAAATTTAGGAAAATATAAGGGTCAATAATTGGGTCTTAACGGGTCAGTAATTGGTACACTTACCTTACCATTAGACTAAAAGTAATGAACATGATGTAAAATATGGATAATGAGGGACAAACCCTCCTCTAACTTGATGATTTTTTTCAATTCGTTCAGAGTGTTCAAGTTGCAGAAAAAAAAATGTATTTTTGATAATTTCAACCCGTTTGAAGGTGTATGTACCCCCATTGAACCCCCTTAGGTGTATTAAAGCGTTTGAGTTTGTTTGGTCTTTTATCCTGGCCTAAAAACACCTTCGAATTTTTCACCATTTCTGGTCAGACGGGATCAATCCAGTTGTGAAAAGGAAAACCCTCCGATGAGGGTGGAGCGTTGCGTGCTTCCAATAATGCATGAGGCAAAGCTGAAGAACCGAATAGGAATGGCCACATCTAGCACGTAGGAGACAATTGCGATTACCAGGTTTTTTCAAAGCATGAATGCTCATGAGTAATGACCAACAGATGCCCCGATTCCCAAGGACAAAGTTGCAAGTGAGTCGATATGCATTGAAAAACTCTCGCGAATTGCACATCCGAAAATCATTAGATTCTAGGCTGCTCCGAGTTTGCGTGAAGCGAGTTCGTCTACGGGGATCACGCTTTTCTCGATTTCCGTGAGTGGTATGCTTTGGACCAAGAACGTTCCAGAGTAGTATAAATTTAAATTATAGTCTTCAGGATTTATTATTTTTCATACATGCATGTCTTCACTGACGTCATCATCCAGATGACCAGTGAGACGACCGTTTTGGGAGCAGTGTCAATTGTTCATTTTCATTATTTTGCATTAGCATGTGGACGTGAGTAAAGTAGAAGTTTGCCCGGGAACCCCGACAGTTGTGCACGCGAAATGATGTTCGAGGTGAGCAAGGGGTACCTAATAAGCAGGCTTTGATCCGCGCCCGAGTTCTTTTAGGTATCAGGTGTATCGCTCGCAGTATTTATTTTGGATCCATGTTTCTAGAAAGTATTCACTCATGTCCCGTGAAGACTTTTTACAATCAACTCTGCTGTGTTGACAAAATATTGTGATGCGTGTGCAACAGGTTTTTTGGTAGGAGTTGGCCGAATAAGACTTTACTGTCGTTGATTATTTCAGAGTTTGGCATCGTATCAGTTCTTGGGTCTACTTCTGTTGGTTATCCACCGATCTTTTCTTTTCATGTTGGCCAGCTGACAATCTTCCTGTCGCAGTATGCTTACAATTATGGTCAGCAACTCATGTGTGGAGAGCATGGAAACTTCGACACACCTAAAGCTGCTCGTGTAAGCAGCAGTTCAACATCTTGTCCAAAATCTTAACTCGAGTGTCACACATGGATATCTGACAAATTTCGGCTCACAATTACAATTAACATTCCATAAGTCGTTACTGGGGATCAATGTCGGAAATATTAGTTACCTAAAGCGTGAAATACCTTCGAAGCATCTAACGCCAAATCGACCAATTTGCAGCCCTCATCACCTCAGATTTAATCGATGGTTCTTTGTATGGTCGTTTAATCTCCGAAACAGTCCCCTAATTTTTTCGAAACGTTTGTGGATTGAAAATAGTTGAAGATTTCCATAGTTTTGCCATTTCTCGAACTAGTGAAATCCTTTTTTTTTCTCCTTGTGAGTTATTGAAACGAATGAAAATGAATAATAATAGCTCAAGAATGTTCCAGTTTTGGGAAAAAATCAGAAGACGCTGGTAGTGGTAATACCAAAATGCAACAAAAATTACCGACAAAATCTGAAATCGCGTGGGTTTTAACTGGTTAATTTTGCGTGGAATTACCCTCTCGAAATGTTTTGACTTTGGTCAGGTGGGATCAATGCGGCAATAAATACAAAAGTTGCGCCGGAAGGTGAAGCCTTGCGTTCGGGTTGCAGTTGAAGTCTGTACACTCATGGAAGTTTTCCCAATAATGTATGATGTGCATTTGTAGGTAACTGGTAGACACAGCGACTATACTGTTAAGTTTTTTCGTCGCATAAAAGCAAATGAGTTAACAATCGGACAAAGCCCCAATTTCAAAGCATATTGTGAGTCACGCGATCCGAACTTTGATCATTCGGATGTCCGAAGATTCTGAAATTTGATTTTTCCGGAGCTTCGGCGATATTAGGAGCCGAAAAATCAATAAGTGGTGTAATATAAATTATATTTCTGATTTTTACTTCGCATCAAGTATTCCATTTGAACCATTTACAAAACGGCTATTAATCATGCAGTAATTCGAGTGCAGATTTTTATCGAGCCCACTTGAAACAAAACATGGGTAGGTGGATTGTAGGTGAAATAATTGTGATAGCTGCCAAAACAATTTTTACTCGGCCACGTGTTATTCGATTCCCAAATGCAGTGTGCTTCGTGAAAAAAACTTTCCAAAAGAGTATGAAAAGTATGAAAAATGTAAAGTCCCCTGATGTATGTTACCACTGATTTCATCATTCAGATAACTCGCGTGACGTACTTTTCCTGAGCGATCGCGTTCTGATAATTTAGTTTGTAACTTTCGTACACGAATCGACGATCCTCGACGAGTACATACAATATCGCATGTGGGGCGAAGAGGGGATAATATAAGGGAGCTTTCATATGTCCGCACCCCAAGTTTGGCCAGGTGTATATCGCTTGCAGAATTCAGTCAAGTTCTGTCTGTCTCGGAAGTAACTTGAGTCCCGTAAAGATTTTCGACAACTACGAATCATAACAACAGAGCTTCGAGTTCCGTTTATCACATTCAACGTAATTGCTCGAACAAATTGATTCTCGTGTGTCGCCAAAACGTTAACAATATGTCTGTGAAAGAGGCTTTTTGGGATCATTTTCGGCTTGCAAAATTTTTCCTCCAAGTTGCCGGTATTTGCCCAATCGGCGGAACACCCTCGCTGTGGAAATCGGTCTTCAACGAATTTTTCCCAGCATTTCCGCTGCTGTATGTGTTGATCCCGGAAATAAATTACATACTTTTTCAGGTGAGTCGAAAATTCAGTATATTTATGCATGTGTATGTGAGGTGTTTAACGTGAAAACGAGACTCGAAACGAGAGTCATCTTTCGGATGGTTTTCAATTTAGATGAACATTTTTCGTCAATAAGTTATCTGCTCCAAGAAATAACAATACCCCTGGCCAAATTTCCAAATTTGACGTGTTACTATGAACATTTCTGATCATCGTTAATGACGAATGTTGAAGTGCTATTTTTTCGAAAAGTTCAATCCAAAATGAACATTCTATGTCTGGCTCATCTCTGCTCTGGAACACAGCGTTTCGGAGCTGGAACAAGCGTGGAATTTGAGAAAATGAGAATCGAGAATCGAGAATTGATTGATCGAAATATATGGGTCCAATAAAAAAAGAATCTGATTACCCTAGACATTTCTTTACCGTGTATTTTCATTTTTCCCGCCTTACCAGTCGGTCGATCTTTATAGGACGTACTCAGCAATTTTACATTGTCAGGACACAGGCTATAATGCTGTGGAGTCTCAAAATTTTTCGTTTGATCGTTCTCGAAAACACTCGGCTTTTCAATTGGCAAAAGTAGCTTTTGACTCGATATCAATACTTTTCCTTCACTTACCCGATCGAAAGTGGAATTGCTCCGAGGAATTGTTTCATATTGGTAAAGGTGATTTGAAAACAAGAATTTCACCGAAATCGAAAACGACAAAGTTGGATGACTCTCGTTTAAGAAGATCATCGAATGATGATTGTGAGTAGTATTCCGACTATGTAGTAAACACACTTTATTCCTGTTTTCGAATTTTCATTCTATCGATCAGTGAAATTTGTGAGTAATAATGAGTAATATTGTCGATATTTTTTTTTTTTTTTTGCCATCCTGATGATATTGAAAGTGATTAATTATTTCACGTGATTGTTCATCAGCTGGTTACACATCATGAATCTCTTTTTTTTTTCATCCAGACGCACACCGCGGCGGACGACTTGCTGGATGCCGTTGCCGTTGCAATCAGTATCTTAGCTGTACACGTTAGGTTAATCGTTGTCTCTGTCAATCGTCGTAAGATCAAACGTTTGTTTGCCGCCTGTGAGACGTTATGGGATCATGCCGTGCTCGCAGACTACAACGTGACTTTGGTTTGGGCCAAACGAGCGAGACTCTTCAGTTCGACTTACTTCTATGTTGCACATTTCGCGATATTTGTATTCCCCTTGAATGGGATTGCTAAGCAACTCTCACAGCCCGAAAACTCCACGATACGATATTATTCTTTCCATTATCCCGAGGATTCGACTCCAAGTCCGGAGTATGAAATCAAGTATGTAGTTCAAGTCATCATCTGTACCGTCACCGTGATATTTGTAGTGGCTGTTGATATGACCAGCACTTTGTTGGCGTTGAACATGTGTGGGCAATTTGCTCTAATCCGAAGCTGGCTCATGGACATCTCGAAAAAAGATTCAAGTGCAACGGAAGAGAATATCAAGAGACAGGCTATGATGTTGAACAAATGCATTCGTCGTCACCAGTTCGTGCTGGAGTAAGTATATATCCGCCGATTTGATTATCTAAGTTTTGTTACAAGATATTTTCGATCGAATTTTTTTTAGCAATTCCAAAAATGATAAAATCGGTTTTATCAGTTATATTCTCTACCATGGATTACTCAGCTCCAAAGCATTTTATTTCGTGGTTTTAATCAACCTCATGCTCGTACTCTTTGCAGACTCTGCGCGGAGCTAGAAGAAGTCGTTCATTATATCAACTTGATTCAAATGATGATCGGCATTTATGTTGTCGCCATTTGCGGAGCACAACTGATGCAAGTAAAGATGTGCTACAGCATATTTCACTTTATCCTTGTGCTGCATAGGCAGACATTGTACTTTGATTTGTAAATAGAATTCACACGGAAAATAGCAGTATACACTATGAAAATTCAAACAATTCAGATTTCGATGAGATTCTTTATCACTATTAATTGTTACAGGGGTTGATGTCCACCCGGTACCGGGTGGAAGGTTCGCTTGTGTTTACACTCAGTGGTCTTTACTTCACGTGTTGGCCAGCGGACAGTGTTTCTGTTATAGTGAGTTATCAACACGCGTACCTACTGACCCTTGATCGAATTTTGCGTATCATCATGTAATGGTAACGTTACGCGTTTTAAGAGCAGCGAAGTTGCAGCAGCAGTATATGAGGTGCCCTGGTACGATTATTCATCCCGCGGTAGGATGACGGTGGCATTTATGTTGATGCGATCTCAACGCCCTGTGAAGCTCACAGCTGGAAAATTCGTTGCGTTATCATTGGAGACCTTTTCTTCTGTAAGTTCGGAAGTTATCATCTACCGTCTCTAACTATATTCGTTTGATATCGCTTATGCTATTCCACTCTATTAATTTCAGATCGTGTCCACCAGCGCATCCTATTTCATGGTCTTGTATCGCTTCTCATGAATTTCATATACTCGCCATGTGTCTCGTAGTACTTGTGTTCTCGATTTAAATATTAGTAGCTTCACAATCCTAATTCCGTAGATAGTTGGTATACCGACAACGCCACTCCGAACTCGTGTAAGTTACAAATCTTGGAATCGTTGTAGCCAACGCGACATAGGATTCTATCTTGAAAATGAAACGCTTACTAATTACGCTACTGTTGGATGTAATTTATGCGAGTATCGTTATTTTTTTGCACGAATTTGTATTGTTATCTATTATTCAACCGATTATGATAATAATGTTGAGCCATGAATGTGTTTACTTTGAATAAAACACACCCTGGGGCTCCCACTTGACTCTTAGAACGCCCTTTCAATTTGCTAACGATTGCATAATTTGTTTGCTGAAATAAAAGAATATCTAGTCGCTGTCTATCCCTTCCAAGAGCGTATGGGCGAACGCAAACTATACTCTGTATGACTTCTCGGCTAGTGGAGCGAGATTGCTGAGCATCATTCCATGTTTGATTACGGTGTTCACCGTATTATTGTGGAAAAATCCTTTCTTAGATTTCCTTGAACCGATGATGCTGCGATCTCAGATGTGCCGCACCGACAGGACAACATATTTTGACGGATCAGAGTTTATCATTATACGAATTATTCGCGATCGTCCTCTCACAGTGGTCAGAAACTCTTGTGATACATATTTGCACCTCAGATTCTTGTTGAATTTGAAAGCCATCAAGTGACCGTCGTATCAAATGGAACTGAGATTGATTGTCTAATCGACAAGGTGATCGAATATCGGGCTACTCGTGTACGCGATCAACACCAAATTTAGGAATCAGTGCCTAAAATCTTTGTAATATTAGCCATGCTAATGGTTGTCTCACGAAGCATCTCGTGCTACGTCGACCATTTTAAAACCGTCATCATCTCAGATTTGATCGTCGTGCTTTATATGGTCGTATCGCACACAAGACGGACTCATAATTTTTACGAAACATTTGTAGATTACAAATAATTGAAGATTTTGATATTTTCGCCAGTTTTTCAACTCTTTTAAACTTTTTTTTCTACTTGAAAGGTATTTAAACAAATCAAAATTAATTAAATAACACGAATTTGTTTTGGAAAAAAATCAGGAAACTTTTCCAGAGCCAACACCAACATGTGAGTCACCGATAAAATCTGAGATCGTGATACTTTTGAACTGGTTGATTTCGCGCGGAATGACCCCTTAGAAATTCTCTAGCTATTGGTCAGGCGAGATCAACGCAACCACATAGGTTCGAAAATATGAAAAAATAGGCACGATCGGAAAATGCCCCGATTCCAAAGTACACTGTTGCAAGTGAGTCACGCATTGACAAACGTTGATAGATCGTATGTCTGACATTTCTCACAATCAGATTCAATTTTTTAGAGTCTTGGTGGCCTCAAAAGGCAAAGGATCAACCATTGGTATAATAGGGGAGGGCGGGCAAATTGGGACTATTAGGGGAATAATGTTACAGGTTGTTCGCTGATCTTCTGATTTCGACCAAAATACGACAACCTGACCGGAGACTTCTATCGCAGCGTTGTGAAATTCCGGGCAAAGTGGGCGCCCTTGAAAATTTTCAGAATCTTTTCAAAATCAACGAAAATTACCAATACATTCATTCACTTGCATCGGGTGACTTCTAAGATAATATTAATTGTGTTTTGGGGAATTTAAACATCAAATATTCAACGATTAAAATCCCAGCTCGTAACATTATTTTCTTAGTAGGCTCAGTTTGCCCACTTTTTCTCCTATAGTTTTCGTGAATTACATTCAATTCGTTTTTACGAGTCTCGCGACGCAAGTTAATAAATGAATTGATAATAATTGTTAATTTTGAAAAAGTATGAACAATTTTCTGGCAGCCCCAATTCACCCAGTGCTCCCCTGACAATGTTTTTCTTTCTACTCATCATCATGACTGTGCTGCTGCATTATTCAGAATTACTTTCAAGATTTGCGTAAATGTATGTTAGTTTTTTCTTCATAATCTTGATTTTCACGTTGAATCAGTCATTTAATTTTGACCATTCACCAATATAGCTATTGATCGCATGCAGCCTTGTAATCCAAATGCATTTTTGGATTGAGCCCACTTGAGACGCGACCTGGCTGTATCGAAGGCGAAATAATTGTAACAGCAGCCGACCGCGACGCGAGTTCTACTCTATTAATCAAGAGTTTCTCGATTTTAGAATGTAGCATGCTTTGCGACAAAAAGTTACCAGATAAGTATAAAAGTATGCAAAATGTGAAGTTTTCTGATATATGTTATATCCCTGATGTCATCATTCAGCTAACTGGGCAGAGAATCGTTTCTGAAGCGATTGCATATTTACTGTTATCATTTACGCTGTATTCCGCGATAGTATGGACAAGGAACGTTTTAACGTGGAATCGACAATTCTGCGCAGGTATATTACCATATAGGGTGAAGAGGGGATAATAAGCAGGATTCTATACGTATACGCACCCTTAGTTCTTCCAGGTATCGGAGGTATTGCTCGCAGAATTCAGTTGAGGTCTGTCTTTCTTCGAATCCACTTGTGTCTTGCAAATATTCTCCACAACTGCCGATTATAACATATTAACAGAGAGTTCCATTCATCGTATTGAAATCGATTACTTACTTTATCACATTAACTCTCGTGTGCGAACGGGACTTTGCAATGCGAGAACAAGGGGCTTTTTGGGATTATTTTTGGGTCGCAAAATTTTTCCTCCAAGCTACCGGTATTCTTTCTATTGGTGGAACTCCCTCCCTGTGGAAATCAGTACTTGCCAAATTTTTCTTAACATTCCCGCTGCTGTGTTGCTGGTATTTGATCATCCCGGAAATGAATTACATCTTTTTTTTGGTGAGTTCAGAACTGAGTATACATATATCTGTGCGTGAAGTGTTCCACTTGTAAACGAGGGGGATCTCAACCTATGAATTTCGTTTTCGATTAACATTCCCGTTCAAGTTACCCTCTCCGAGATGAAACAATAACCTGAAGCATTTTTCCAAATTCAATGTTTCAATGAACGTCTTTCATTATCGTTTACCCTCCGTAGTCACCGAATACTGGAGAATTCCACGATCGTCATACACCCGGTCGAGTCTACCCAGTCAGATTCAAACTAAAACTATATCCGTCAGATGTGGATCAACAAATTACCGAACAAGCTTGGAATATTTTCAATCACGCGCGAAAAGTCGATTTTTTTGTGAAACTCGAATGGCAACATTAAAAGAAAAAAAAAAAGAAAATCATGTAGATGTCAATGCCCAGGAAAGACACTTATCTTTCACTCAAAGAATCGTAACTTTGCCGACTCGATATGTTTTTCACTGAAATTCGGAGGTGATACTATTTAGTTATGATACTTTTGGGGAGAAAATAGCAGCTTAGTACGTGTTTCAAGAAAAGTATTCATTCCGACGTGCAAAGAGAAATTGAAGAATTGGTACAGGTAAGCAAAAGTAATCTCTTCTCCGCAAGGCTGCGAAAGATTCCCTGCGCTGGAACTTTCATCGCAGAAAATTCAAACTTTTTTTCAAAACATATATTACCATAATCTGGAATTCCATGTATCCGTTTTTTGATTGGACGGTTCTTGGTCATTTAAAAAATAAAAAACTGTTTCTTACCTGAATTTCAGTAGGGTCTTCCCTTGATCGAGTGCTCTATCTGACTAATATGGTTTCATTTTTGTAGCCCTTATCTGTTAAGTCTAACAAACCTTTTAATTCCAAAGTCCGCACGGTTGATCCGGATTACTCTATGTGGCGACTCAAGTCCCGCTCGAAGTCAGGAACTATCGGATATTCAGGCCGGAAACCAATCGACAGCTCAATTTGACCCAGTCGGTCTGCTAAGAGTTAATGGCAAATGTTCCAAAATGTATTTTTCCAAAAAGTTTGATCCAACGTGATCACATAGATGTGAGGATACAATTTTAATGCTCTGACTTTTTCATACGTCGGTAAATAATTACGATTCATGAAATCATTATTATACCCGAACTTAATGAAATTTTGCGGCTATTTATACATTCAGGGTACGATTTTGATTTGTGTCTGGATTATTCTGGTCACTAAAAACAGATCAAATACTATCATGCTGCAACATAACTAACATCGATCCAATTTATGTTACTACAGAATGATAAAAACGATATATCTCCCATCTTCTCGAAGAATAAACTTCATCATGCTACATAATTTTTGTGAATTTTTTGTATGTCTTGTCACAATACTAATATGTCCAAATAAGTTTCTTTACAATTTTAAATCAACAGTTCATTTTCACTTTTATGCAAAAAGTGTCCCGCTATTTGATAGTAAAATGGCTTGTCATCTAGACGCCACAAACGAATAGTGATGGTGTGAAAACGAAAAGAGACGAGAAATTGTAGATTCAATTCGTATATTTGTGAATTCATTTTTCTTTAATATCATTTCTCTAATTTTAGATTTTCTCTGATATCATTGAAAAACATGATTTGTTTCAACTTCCATAACACCACACCATTTTTCTATTCCCTATGATCTTGTTCTCGATTGATGTGAGAAGCCAATTGTGTCGAATATCGAGACTCGCTCAACGGCAAAATGCGAAATCTGACTCATGTTTTGGACAGGCAGTTTTGAAATTCAAAATTTTCACTTAAAATTGAAGAATTTCTGTTTCATGGTGTGATCTTACGTGCAAGGCTCATCGATAATATGACGCAATCTGAGGTATCTCGGCCCTGCAGGAGCATGCCGTTTTAAAACATACGTGTAATTTGAACAAATGAAAATTATTCCATTCTTGCGTTGATTGATTATCCGAAATGTAGGTATGTATGTAAAATACATCTAAATAGACGTGATGTGGAAATTCACCCGGTGTATTCTTTCATGCTGGAGTGCAGGTTATGTAAAAAAGTATACATTCATTGAAAATGAAAACGATATGGGCAGATCACTCTCATTGTGATCGTTCGCTAAGTGGAACACCTCACACAAAAATTGGATTGCGGGTCATTCAATAAAAATTGTGAGGTCGTTTTCCTATTGTGAAGTGAAGACGCGGCGTATTGCTGGTTAAGTAGTTTATCCTACATTGATCAGTGAAATTCACGAATAATATTGAATTCTATTACATACATATTTTTAGCCGATGTTGGGAATGATCCACTGTCTCGCGTAATTAGTCATCAGATGATAATTACATCGCAAGTCTTTTTTTTAATATCCAGACACCCACCACGGAGTACTTGCTCGAGGCTGTCACTCTCGTAATCGGTTTCTCGGCTATACAATTGAGAATATTCGTTGTTGCTGTCCATCGTCAGAGAATCGAACGCTTGTTCACCATCTGTGAGACATTATGGGACCAAACCGTGCTAGCAGACTACAAAGTGACTTCGTTTTGGGCCCGACGCGCGAGACTCTTCAGCACGGCCTACTTCTGTTTTACACACTTCATGATAGCAGCATCTGCCTCGGCTGGGGTAGTCAAGCAGCTCTCGAGGCCCGAAAACTCCACGATACGATATTACATTTATCATTACCCAGAAAATGTCACTCAGAGTCCGCAGTACGAAATCAAGTTTGCAGTTCACGTCATGATGGGTCACGCTACCATGTTTCCTTTAATCGCCGCTGATATGACCGGCACTTTGTTGGCGTTGAACATGTGTGGGCAATTTAGTCTCATCCGAAGCTGGCTGATGGACATTTCAAAAAAAGACTCGACCGCAACAGTTAGGAACATCAAGAGTACAGAACAGATGTTGGAAAAATGCATACGTCGTCACCAGCTTGTGCTTGAGTAAGTATGCTCCCATATTAATCGAAGAATTCTGATCCTTCTTACTGGTCAGCGATATGTAGCTTCAAAGCATTTTACCTCGATCAGCTTGGTAATCAACCTGCAATACTTGTACTCTTCGCAGATTCTGTGCTGAGCTTGAAGAGGTCACTCGTTATATCAACTTAGCTCAAATGATTATGGGAATGTATGTTTTCGCCAGTTGCGGAGCGCAACTGATGAAGGTAAAGATGATATTTCACTCATTCTTCTGCTCCATTTAAGTAGATGAACGTTGAGTTACAAATATATGATTATACAGCAAACATGTGACTACACTATGGCGATAGACAATTCACATTTCGGTAAGATTGTTTTTGATTGTTGATTCCTGCAGAGTTTTGGGTCCTCCCGGTTCTTCATCAGACTTATGTTCTCAATCACTAGTCTTTTCTTCTCGTGTTGGCCAGGCGAAAGTCTTTCTTCCGTGGTAAGCAGTCGTAGAATGCTCATAATTATGATTAGCAGCTCATGTGTGGAAAGCATGGAAACTTTGACTCTCGCAAATTTGCATTCGTAAGCAGAAGCTCAACATCCTAATCCGTCCCTCACGAGTGCCATACACGGGTATCCGAAAGATTTCCGGTTACGATTACGAACCACATTCCACAAGTTCTTCTGATCAGTAAGTGATAATCTTTCAAATCATCTACAGAGTTCCGAAGTTGCAAATGCGGTGTACGAAATCCCCTGGTACCATGGCTCAAACCGCGAGAAGATCGCCGTCGCAGTTATGCTGGCTCGATCTCAACGTGCTGCGAGACTCACAGCTGGAAAGTTTGTGGTGATGTCGCTGGAGACGTTTTCTTCGGTAAGTGACGCCGTTATCATGCTGCTTATTCAACTAGTCCGAATTTACCAATGGGAAAGTTTGCTCACCCCTACTCTCATTCGAATTGGAATTCGTTTCAGATGGTGTCTAGCGGTATATCATTATGTATGGTTTTGACCAAATTTTAAACCCAATATGCGGTATGCGGGACTTTCAGCGAATGGTGATGGGTAATTGGACCTCTGATTTCAAAAAGTAGTCGGCACATCTATAACGTTCATCTCGGTTCGCTCTCATTCGAATATTGATTATTATTCCAAATGACTGATTGTGAGTCGAAGTTGCGGGTCAATATGCAATAAATGATATTCGCACTTAATATTTGCATTGAATTTATAAGGGAGCCAACTGCCGTAGTATTAAACGGAAATAATTGTAAAATCGATTGTATAATCTGCACGGTAATCGATAATCGGAACTGTCATCCATTTATTTTGGAAATTAATGTCTTCAATCTTTGTCATCTCATCCATGGAATCGGTCGTCGACGGAGCATTTCACGCCAAATCAAACATTTTGGAACCCTCACCATCTAATATCCGACCAAAGGGTTTTCGTATGGTTGTTTCACGTACGAAACAGTCTCATGATTTTTTTTTCGAAACATTCGTGTATTACAAATTGTTGAAGATTCTCACATTTTCACCAGTTTTTGAACTCCTGGAAACCTTTTTCTTCTTGAGAGGTATTTACACAAATGAAAATGAATAGAATACCACGAAAATGTTTCGCTTAAAAGTCAGGAGACTACTCTTCCAGAGGCAATAGAAACTCGTGATAGAAATCACCGATGAAATCTGAGAAGGTATGGGTTTTGAACTGGTCGATTTTGCGTGAAATGACCCCTTCCAAACTATTGGTCAGATGAGATTAATGCAGCTATAGGAACAAATGTTGCGTCTTATCTAAGGGTGGCGCCTTACAGTGTGCGTATAATTCACTTTCGAGAATTGCGTAAATTTATATCAGTTTTTCTTTTCCAACCTTGATTGTCACGTTGAATCAGTCGATTTATTTTGCATTGATCATGCAGGACCTTACCCCAAATGCATTTTTTGATTGAGTCCATTCGAGACAAAACCTGACTGCATTGAAGATGAAATAATTGTAAAAGCAGCCGACGCGAGTTCTACTCCGTGACGAATTTCTCGATTTTCGAATGCAGCATGCCTAATTGCGACTAAAATTTACCGATAAGTATAAAAATTCTGGCAAATATGAAGATCTCTGATGCATGTTATCACTGATCTCATCATCAAGATGACCGACGATCAGACGATCGTTTCTCGAACGATTGCGTATCACTTATTCATGCTATTCCGCAAGAGCACATGGACAAGGAACGTTTATACTGGAATCGACAATACTGTACGAGTATATAATGCTTTATGGGGTGAAGAGGGGATAATAAGCAAGCTTCCATACGCACGCACCCCAAGTACTTCCAGGTATGATGTGCATCGCTCGTAGACTTTAGTCAAAGTCTGTCTTTCTCCGGATAAACTTGCGTCCTGCAAAGGTTCTTCACGACTGTGGATGATAACAAGAAAGAGTTCCGTTAAATCATATTTATTGTAACTACTGAATTGCATTAATTCTTGTGTGTCGACGAAACGTTGCGATGTCCGTGCAAGAGCGTTTTTGGGATTATTTTTGGCTCGCGAAATTTTTCTTCCGAGCTGCCGGCATTATTCCTGTTGGTGGGACACCCTCCTTGATGAAATCGGCACTCACCAAATTTCTTTCAATATTTCCGCTGATGCATAGCTTGTACCTGATGATACCGGAAATAAATTACATACTCTTTCGGGTGAGTAGAGGTCTGAGAATGTATGTATGTATGTGGGGCTGTCCACATCAATTCACCTAGCCTCCAGCCGCACCATCTTCGATTTGCCCCGTGATTTTTTTATATTGTTGTGCTTGGTCTCAAACACTTTCCTGAATTTTTTCAAATTTTTTGGACCAAGTTTTTTTGAGTTATGATTATTTATAACTCAAAAAGAAGGACCATTTTTTAAAATCTGAAAAAATTCACAAAAATCGTCTACCCGATGTGAAACAGTTTGCCGCTAGTGAGAATGTGGAACACATTCTTGTTATATTTTTTTTTTAGAATTTGCCGAATTAAAAAAATTAAATAAAATAAAAAAATGCCTCAAAAGAGACACCTAAAAAAAAAACCAAAAAAAAAAAAAAACAAACTTTGTAAGCAATAAACTAGAGGAAAATTGAATATCTGTCTGAAGATTATGTTCTACATTATTTTACGTCTCAAATAACACGTTTCACGTCCGCAGCGGATTTTTTTATGTATTTTTTTTTTTATTTTGAAAATTCAAACAAAAATATAACAAAAATGTGTTCCATATTCTCACTAGCGGCAAATTGTTTTACGTCGGGCAAACGATTTTTGTGAATTTTTCAGATTTTTTAAAATAGTTCTTTTTTCTGAGTTATAAACAATCATAACTCAAAAAATCTTTGTCGGAAAAATTTGAAAAAATTCAGGAAGATGTTTTAGACCAAGGACAACAATATAAAAAATCACGAGGCGAATCAAAGGTGGTGCGGTCTGGAGGCTAGGTGAATTGACGTGGATAGCCCCATGTACATATGTGTATTTACGTAAGTGAGGTGTTCCATGTAAAATCGAAAGGGATTTCACTTCATAGTTTTTAGTTCAGGTGAAATTTTGTTTCAAGTGACTTCTTTCAAAATAAAACCATATCCTGAAGTATTTTTTTCCAAATTTATTGCTGCAATGTACGTCTCCGAAGATCGGCGACTCTCCGTAATCACATTACCAGGGAATTTCGCGGTGCTAACAAAACGATTGTGAGAATATCTATTCGTTTGATGTAAACATTCGCGCTTCGAACGTTCTAGATCACATAATACGAAAAATTGATTTTTTAATGAGTCAAACGGTAACATGTTGTTTCAAAAAAATCATGAAGATGTCTTGGCCCAGAGATGAAGATTCTTTTTCACCAAAAGAAACATAACTTTATTAATTCGATATATTTTCGACTAAAATTCGGAGGCGATACTGTTCAGATATGATACTATTCGCGGGAATATAGCAGCATAGTGCACATTCGACGGAAAGTATTTATTCTAACGGGTCGAGTCCATACTTATAGGGGATACTTATTCAAAAGCCAAATACATTGCGATTCAAATCTCGTTTAAAGCCAGGGACTATTAAATATTTAGGCCAAAAATCAATCGATGGGTTATTGCTACCCAGTAAGACTATGGAGGGTTGATGATGAATGTTCAAAATGTCATTTATCGAAAAGTTTGATCCAAGATGAACACATCGACGCCCCATACGGAGAAGTTCACGTTGCAAATTGTTATCGGAATAAGTCACTCTTTAGCCCGTTTATCCTATATTGATCACTGAAATTCATGATAAATATTAAATTGTGTAATTATTTGTCAGATGATTATTATATCCCAAGTATTTTTTTTTTATACCCAGAGACACACCACGGACCACTTGCTCAACGCCTTTACTGTAGTAATCGGTCTCTCAGGGTTACAATTAAGGTCGATCGTTGTTGCTTTTCATCGTCAGAAAATAGAACGCTTGTTCGTCATCTGTGAGTCATTATGGGATAATACCATACTCGCAGACCGAAAAGTGACTTCGGTTTGGGCCAAACAAGCGAGACTTTTCAGTACGGCCTATTTCTGTGCTGCACAGTTTTCGATCATTACATTCGTTTCGACTGGGATAATCAAGCAGCTTTCAAGGCCCGAAAACTCCACGATAGGATACTATCCTTATCGTTATCCAGATGATGTTGCTCAGAGTCCTGAGTACGAAATTAGGTATATGATGCACGTCATAATTGGTTCTCTCGGCCACTGGTTCATGGTTGCTGCTGACATGACCGGCACTTTGTTGGCGTTGAACATGTCTGGGCAATTTGCTCTCATCCGAAGTTGGCTCATGGAGATTTCGAAGAAAGACTCAATCGCAACGGAAGAGAACATTAAGTGTTCAGAACGGACATTGGAAAAATGCGTTCGTCGTCACCAGGTTGTGCTGGAGTAAGTATCACCCCACATTAGCCAAAGAATATGGTTCCTCTGCTTAGATGAAGGATACTAACAATTGGCTGCAAAGTGTGTTATTAATCAACCTGATACTCGTGTACTCTTCGCAGATTCTGTGCCGAGCTAGAAGAGGTCACTCATCATATCAACTTAGCTCAAATGATTCCTGGAATGTATGTTCTGGCCATATCCGGAGCACAAATGGTGGAGGTAAATATGTGCCACAGCATATTTTAATCATTCCTGTGCTGCATATAGGTAGATTTCGTACTTTGATTTGTGAACAAAATTCATAAGGAAAACATGAAACAGCACTATGGCAACAGACACATCAGATGTCATTGAGATTCTCTTTCACCATTGATTGTTGCAGAGCTTGAGATCCAGCCGGCACTTCGGACCACTCATGTTTACAATCTGTGGTCTTTTCTTTTCGTGTTGGCCAGCGGACAGACTTTCTACCACAGTGAGTACTTGGAACACGTATCACTGACTCTTCATTGAGTTGTATATCATCATGTAATAATAACCTGACTTTTTTTAAGAGTAGCGAAGTTGCGGCAGCAGTATATGGGGTTCCCTGGTACGATTATTCATCCCGTGGTAGGACAACGGTGGCGATTATGCTGGTTCGATCTCAACGCCCTGTAGAGCTCACAGCTGGAAAATTCATCGCATTATCATTGGAGACATTTTCTTCTGTAAGTTGGGCTATCATTGTCTGCCATTTCTATCCCCATACATTCGTTTCATATGGCTATTATGCTGTTCCTGCACCTATCACTTTCAGATCGTGTCCACCAGCGCATCGTATCTCATGGTCTTATATCGCTTCTCACGGATTGAATAGAGTCATCCTGTACTTCGTAGTATGTGTTCTTGATTTGAAAATTGGCAGTTTCACAATGGAAATATCGTAGATAGTCGATCTACGCACAACGTCACTCTGAGCTCGTGCAAGTTACATAATTTGAGATTGCTGCAGCCAACCAGACAGAGGTTCCTATTTTGAAAATGAATTACGTTCGTGGTTCTGTTGGATGTAATTAATGCGGGTATCGTTGTTTTGCACGGATTTGTATTGTAATCTATTGTTACGGATTGTGTAGTACTACCCATAGATCATGTGGTGTACTTTCGAGTGACCGCCTAGGAATCTTCAAATGTTAGAAATATAAATTGTCTGACCAGTTGCCGAAGGATATTTTCTTCTTTTTGAAACAGTCTTGCCTAGACCCTTTCGAGAGTACGATCATCATTTTTAATAAAATATTTGATCGCTCTTAATATTCGTATATCTTATTTTACAATAATTCAGACCCAATCCAACCTACTTTAATAGCCTTTTACAAACATTACACTGTTATTCGACCGATTATCATAATAATATTGAGCCATATGTTCACTGTGAATCAAAAACACCCTGGGACTTTCACTTGACTCGTTGCATAATGAATTATTGATATTTGAGAAATACTTGCTATTGATTCTCTGATTACCAACTCATCTATTTTCTTCGAAATTGATCAGGAAATACCCTCCCATTTTTTGGAGACCTCCAATCCGCAGTTTCAGTGAAAAGAATTTCGCTCGAAAGTGTAATTGTTTATAACAATGTTATATACCGTTGTTTTAATGAAATTTCTATCAAATTGAAATGTGGGCCTGATTACAACTGCGTCGAATCAGCCCAGGGACGCATTAATCATACAGATAGTCCAAGTCCATTTCATCCATAGAATTCGCAAATAACTATTCCCAATAGTCGGACAGATCGATGACAAAAATAGTGTCCCGCTTAACGTGAATTGACTCATATTGAGGTCGAAGTAACAGCTACAAGGTAGCTCTCTGATCCTCTTCTTACCATGTTATCTTATATCTGTATCATTTGTTTTTGGAACATATAATCTTCAAAGATTATAATATAGTAACGGGCTATACCTATAATACTCATATACCTGTACGTGATCCACCTTATACTTTTTCAGATGTAATAGTCACAGTAGAGTTGCTCAGCTGATAGATATATGCGTATATACCTTGGTTCAACTTCATGTATCATACATGAGGGTACATCGGTATATTATTCGGAATAAGTGCTTGCAGCTATAGGGTTGATAAAAACGTGTATTACTTTCAGCATACCTACGTACACTATGTACAACATAAGATATAATATACCTTCAGAGGTTGTATAATAGTCATCGGGGATATCCATGTATTACTATTTTTACTTATAGCTACTATACTTGACCTAAGGCGCGTCAATGTGATAAATGAATAACGCACTTTTGAACTTTGAAATTCAATCGTTTGCTAATACACCTAAGCCTTACAAATTGAATACATACATGAATACATACAATGGATGAAGTGCGTGCAATATCGAAGTTATTGTGGCAATATTAACTAGCGGTATGAACAAAAAAGCTTCGCTTTTTTGCAACAGGCATGATCGTAGGTTTTTAATATTCAAACTGGAAGTGATACTCCAGTGAAATTTAGTTGAAATCGATTGAACTGTTTTTCCTAGACTTGAGGATATGCGCAATACTCATTCAAATGTTCAAACACTCGCAATTTCGTAACCGGAAGTAGAAGAATCTTCAAACGGGCAATGAAACATATTCACCAAACAGTTGATTTCCCCTCCAAATTTCATCCGACTCGCTCAAGTCGTTCTTCCGGAATTCAAGATATTATATACGTAATAATTTTTGAAAAAACGCACGCCATTTTGTAACCGCAAGTGGGAGAATCTTCAAAAGATTATTTAAACATCTTCACCAAACAATTGATTTTCCCTCCAAATCTTATCCGAATCGCTCAAGTCGTTCTCCCGGAATTCAGGATACAAAATGCACACATACACACACACATACTTTTTTGGAAATGCTAAAAACCGATTTTGTGAGTGAGAAAACGGATTTCTACGTTTAAAGAAATTTTCTGTTCTGATCCGACGTTTTTCGCGATCACGAATGTAATATGCACTTCGCTATGCGATCGTGCCTAAAAATGAAATGCAATAAAATCCGACTTACGATTGACAATATTGTTGCAATATTGCAATGCTAGATCGGCAATGAGTCTCTGTATAGTCGTATCACCTCCAAAACAGTCTCACATTTTTTGTTTGAAACGTTTGTGAGTTGCAAATATAATACCGTGTAGGGACAGGGAGGGGATAATAAGCAAGCTATGATATGTCCGCGCACGAAATTCTTCCAAGTATTGGCGGTATCACTTGCAGAATTCATTCAAGGTTTGTAGTTCTTCGAAGTCACATGTGTCCCGTAAAGATTTACCACAACTGTGAATCATAACAACGGAGGGTTTCGTTTATCGTATTTGATATAATTAATAAATCGCACTAATTCTCGTGGGTTGATACCAATTGGTTACGATGCGTGTGCAAGAGGCTTTTTGGGATTATTTTTGGCTTCCGAAATTTTACTTCCAAGCTGCTGGTATCCTACCTATCGGCGGATCACCCTCCCTGTGGAAATCAGCCCTTACCAAATTTCTCTCAACATCCCCACTGCTGTATGGCTTGTATGTGCTGATCCCGGAAATAAATTACATACTGTTTTTGGTGAGTTAACCACGAAGTATTTATAATATATCGTGTGACAAAAAGCAAAAGGACGTAAATGCCGAAAAGGACCCGTGAAAAAATACTGTTGTGAGGCATACTCACGAGGCTTTTTTACTTCTAGCCTGACAGCAATATAATTACGATCTTTTGATTTCAGTTCCTCAGTCATAATAAAATACTTACAATTCGTCGAAGTATTAATTGCATATTTCATGTACACTTTCGTGATCAGACTCAAATCTCTCAATCTTTTTTTGAACGCCCTTTTAGCAATGTAATGCCGAAAGGGCGTAAGACAGCGTGTACGTCCTGCTTTTAGTCACGCAATATTTTCGAGTATTGAGAGTAATTCACCGATTCCTCTTTATTATTCGTCAAATAATGAATTATCGAAAAAAATTTTTTTCATCTAGTCACACACCACGGAGAGCTTGCTCGATGCCTTCACGTTCGTAATCAGTCTTTTAGGTCTACAATTCAGGTCGATTATCGTCACTGTTAAAAGACGTGAAATCCAACGTTTGTTCGCCTCCTGTGAATCATTATGGGATCATACCGTGCTCGCAGACTGCAAAGTAACTTCAATTTGGGCACAACGAGCGAGACTCTTCAGTACGGCCTACTTCTGTGCTGGACAATTCTCGATAGTTGCATTTGCCTTGACTGGAGTAGTCAAGCAGCTCTCGAGACCCGAAAATTCCACAATACGATACTATCCTTATCATTATCCAGAGAATGTCACTCAGAGCCCGCAGTATGAAATTAAATATACGATTCACATCGTAATTGGGTTTTTCGGTCACTTGTTCATGATTGCTGCTGACATGATTGGTACTTTATTGGCTTTGAACATGTGTGGACAATTCGCTCTCATCCGAAGCTGGCTCATGGACATTACCGAAGACGAATTCGTTACAAGGGGAGAAAATATTGACAAGAAGAGGATAATGACGTTAGATAAATGCATTCGCCGCCATCAGTTCGTAATGGAGTGAGTATCCCCCCACAATATTAACCCAACAATTCCGTTCTGAGACTTGTCACAGTTATGAATACAGAGCCCAGTATTAATGAATTCATGGTAGTGGAAGAACAAGATGATATGTCCTGGAATGATCAGAGGATATAATTTTCTTTTGTACACGAAGAGATCGATTGACTAATGCTTATGAATTTTTCAATAGATTCTGTACAGAGCTGGATGAGGTTGTTCGCTACATCAGCCTAGCACAAATCATCACCGGAATGTATCTTCTGGCAATTTCTGGGGCGCAGTTGATGGCGGTAAAGATGCACCATAACGCTAACTCATACAGCAAGTGGCTTTAATCAAACTATACATCCCTCTCGCGTGATCAATGTTGGATCACTGATTTATCTTCTGTCATTGATTGTTTCAGAGTTTAGCGTCGTACCAGTTCCTTGGACCACTTATGTTGGCAATCGCTGGTCTTTTCTTCTCATGTTGGCCAGCCGACAGTCTCTCTTTTGCGGTAAGCAGTCATAGCATGCTCATGATCATGGTCAGCAGGTCATGTGTGGAAACCATGAAATTTAGGCTTAGACACTCAGAAAGCTTCATGTGTATGAACCAGCTCAACATCCTATCCAAAATCCTGATCAGCACCTCTCCAGTACCACACACGGATATCTGAGAGACTTCCGGCCATGCACGATTACAATTGTCCATTCTATAAGTGTCCTTCCGATCAGTAAGTGATAATCTTTCAAATCATCTACAGAGTACCGAGATTGCAAAGGCGGTGTACGAAGTCCCCTGGTACCATGGATCACACCGCGAGAAGATCGTAATCGCAATCATGCTGACTCGATCTCAACGTCATGCGAAACTCACAGCTGGGAAGTTTGTGGTGATGTCGCTGGAGACGTTTTCTTCTGTAAGTTATGTCGTGATTATGTTGCTTATTCAACTAGGCTGAACTGTCAAATGTAAGAGGTCGCTTACCAGTGCCTGTTTTGAAATTGAAATTCCTTTCAGATGGTATCCAGCGGTATATCATTATGTATGGTCTTGAATAGGTTCTAAATCCAGTGTGCGGCATACAACGTAGTGATGGGTTTGAAATTACACTACGCACAGTAGTCAACACATTTATAACGTTTATCCCGGATTCCCGGCTTGCTCACGTTTAAATATTAATCGTTATTCGAAATGACTGAATTAAAGTTGCGGGCGAATATGCAATAAACGATATTTGCACTGGCTATTGGTATTCAATTGTTGAATTTAGTAGCTATCGAATTTCCGTAGTTTCAATTGGAACTGTAACTGATTGTTGAATCGAAAAGGTTGCCGAAAATCAAGATAAGTAATACCCGATCAATACTTATTTTCCTGGGAATCATATTGGTCATCTCATCCGTGAAATATCTTCGAAGCATCTCACGCCAAATCGACCAGTTTAAAACCCATCATCATCTTCGAAACGGTCTTACATACTTTTTTCAAAAAGTTTGTGAGTAACAAATATTCGAAGATTTCCGTAGTTTTACCATTTCTTGAACCCTTGGAATCTTTCTGTTTCTTCATAAGACTCATTCACACAGATGGACCTGGATGAAAATAACACAAAACTGTTCCGGGAAAAAATCATGAGAATCTTTCAGCGAGGTAATACCTACAGTAATACGACGATAAATAAAAAATCGTCGATCAAATCTGAGGTCGGGAGGGCTTTGAACTGGTTCATGTTGCGTGGAATGACCCCTTCAAAGATTTGTAATCATTGGTCAGGCGGGACCAATGCACCTATAGAAACAAAAGTTAGCCTTGCGTGCGGATTGCAGTAGGTACATACAAGTTTGCACACTGACGAAAGTTTTTCCGATACTGTATGACGCGAGGTTGTATAGGTAACAGGTATGAGACATAGACGACTGTCAAGTTTTTTCGTCACATGAATGCTGATGAGTAACGATCAGAAAATTCCCCGATTTCCAAGTACACTATTGTAAGTGAGTCAGGTGTTGACGAACTTTGATAAATCGCTTATATCCCAAAATTTCTTAGATCTGATTTCGTGAGCTTCAGGTGGCCTCAAGAGCCGGAGGTTCACTAATCGGTATAGTACAAACATCATTTTCTCTAAACTCCGTCATTTCTGTGGTGTTGCATTACTCGCACCTTACTTCCAAGATTTGCGTTCATGTATGTTGGGTCCTCTGTATGATTCTGATTTTTTACTTCAAATCGAGCATTCTATCTGGACCACTTCCCAGAAAAACTATTGATCATGCAAGTCTGTTATCGCGATATACTTTTTGATTGAAACCATGTGAAACAAGACCCTAGCTATACCATTGAGGATAATATAATCATAATAGCAGTCGACGCGAGTTCTTCTCCGGGGCGCGTATTTCTTGATTCCCAGATGCATTATATTGCTTTGTGACGAAAACTGTAAATAGAACTATAACTATAAGAAGAAAAGTATAAAAAATATGCAGAGTGTGAAGTTTTACGATGCATGTTACTATTGATGTCATCATCCAGATAACCGCCGGGACGAATTTTTCCGGGGCGATTGCATTTTGTTCATCCACGCTATTCCACACAAGTATGGGGAACGTTTGTATACTGGAATCGACGATTCTCCACTAGTATAATACCGTATAGGACGAAGAGGGGATAATAAGTATAAGCTTCCATAAGTCCGCACCCTAAGTTCTGCCAGGTATCGGGTGTATCGCTTGCAGAATTCAGTCAAAGTCTGTCTTCGTTGGAAGTAACTTGTGTACTGCAAAGATTTTACACAACTGTGGATTATCACAACAGAGAGTTTCGATCACCAATCATTTAATATAATTACTAGATCGCGGAAATTCTCGTGTGTTGACAAAACGTTACCATGTTTGTGCAAAAGGCTTTCTGGGATTATTTTTGGCTTGCAAAATTCTTTCTTCGAACTGCCGGGATTCTTCCCTTTGGCGGAACGCCCTCGATGTGGAAATCAGCCCTTACCAAATTTCTCTCAACATTTCCGCTACTCTATAGCTTGTATGTGCTGATCCCGGAAATAAACTACATAATATTTTGGGTGAGATATAAGAACTGAGTATGTCTCGATAGGTGAACATTCGACTATAGGTCATCCAATTATAATCATGAGTAATATAGTTGATATCGTGGCATAAACACAGCTGATTATTGTTCAGTAATTTCCAATCTATTGATCAGTGAAGTAATATATGTGTTAATCTTTATATCATTGGGAGTGATTCAATTTTTCGCGTGATCGTTCATAAAGATATAAAATATCGTCAGTGTCTTTTCTGATTCAGACGCACACCGTGGACAACTTGCTCGATGCCATTACTGTCATTATCAGTATCTTAGGTCTACAATTAAGGTCAATTGTTGTCACTGTTCATCGTCGTAAGATCAAACGTTTGTTTGCCATCTGTGAGACATTATGGGATCATACCAAGCTCGCTGACTGCAAAGTAACTTCAACTTGGGCCCAACGCGCGAGATTCTTCAGCACGGCCTACTTCTGTGCTGCACAGTTTTCGATCATTGCATTTGCCTTGACTGGGGTACTCAAGCAAATCTCGAGGCCCGAAAATTCCACAATACGATACTATCCTTATCATTACCCAGAGAATGTCACTCAGAGTCCACAATATGAAATTAAGTATATTCTCCAAGTCATAAATGGTTTTTGCGGCCATTTGTTCGTGGTGGCCGCTGACATGTCTGGTACTCTGTTGTGTTTGAACATGTGTGGGCAACTCGATCTCATCCGAAGCTGGCTCATAGGTATCTCTGACAAGGAATTTATCAAAACGAGAGAACGGGTTCAGAAGGGGCAAGCAGTGACGTTGGAAAAATGCATTCACCGTCATCAGGTCGTAATGGAGTGAGTATTGTTTCACAATAACCGAAAAATCGTGTCCTTCAGAAGTATAAGTTACGATTATGAATACAACGTCCAGTATTCGACATATGTCGTTGTGAAAGAGAGAAATCAATTGTCATAGAATATCTTTTTTTCCGGACACAAATACCCGAGTTATACACGGCCTATCATCCTGAGTAACTTGATCAATGCTCATGTACTGTCAATAGTTTCTGTATCGAGTTAGATGAGGTTGTTCGTTACATCAACCTATCACAAATCATCACTGGAATGTATCTTCTGGCCATTTCAGGAGCGCGACTGATACAGGTAAGAATACAGATGTATGTACCATAAGTGCAACCTATGTAGTTTCTCGTTCCGATCGAATTCTATGGATCCGAATCGTATAAATATTTAACTGAATAATGACGAATGGAGAATTCAGACTCTGATCTGTCTTCTATCGTTGATTATTTCAGAGTTTGGCTTCGTACCGGTTCTTTGGACCACTTCTGTTGGCGATAACCGGCCTTTTCTTCTCATGTTGGCCAGCTGACAATCTTTCTTCCGCGGTGAGCAGTAATAATGTGCTTAGAATCAAATTCGAAAATTCCGTGTCATCAATGTGGTGTATACCACTCTTCGAAAGTTGCTCACGTGATTTGAACTTCGCAGTTCGATATTCTGTACAAAATTGACGTCCCCCTCTTGCTAGTGCGTGTATTTTCGAGAATTTGCCGGTTATGTTTAAGTCATCAATACCAGTCAGTATCAGTCTTTATAATCGTTTTCAGTGTTCCGAAGTTGCACATGCCGTATACGAAGTTCCTTGGTACCATGGCTCACGCAGCGAAAAGATAGCTGTGGCGATCATGCTAGCTCGATCTCAACGTACTGCCAAACTAACAGCTGGAAAATTCGCAGTGATGTCGTTAGAGACTTTTTCGTCTGTAAGTTACGCCGTTATTATTTTGCCATTCTCGGGAATATTTTATTTACTATTTACTACATAACGTTGGCATTATTTTCCAGATTGTTTCCAGCGGTATATCAGTTTGCATGGTCCTGAGCAGGTTCTGAATCCGGTGTGCAATGTGCGGGTTTTGGTTTCAATACATGTTGGATGAGGTGACATCATTCAACCGAAGGCCAATTTGCAATAAGCATAATAATCCATAGTGTTAACTTTCATAGGCACGAAAATTCCAGTATAATAGAGTAGAACGGAGTTAGAATTCCCTGTACCTACGATTCAAAATACAATCGATTTTCGAAATGATAATTCGTGATCCATTCTCTCACTCGGGATCAACAAGCGCAGTCTCATCTTACACCTGAAATTCCTTCAAAATTTCCCAACTATTTGTCAGACGAGATCGATCGAGCTATACATAGGAAGAAAGAAGGTTCGGGGCATATGGGTGAAACTTTGCGCGTGAAGTAGGGTTGAAGTTCGAGAACTCATGTAAGTTCTTTCAATAATGCACGGGGAAAAGCTCCACAACGAAATCTACAATTGCGACAAGTTGCATGTATGTACGTAGGAGACACAACGATTTTCAAGTTCTTTCGTGACGTGCAATGTCAATGAGTATCGACCAGCGGATGCCTTAATTCCGGTCGTGAGTTATATACATCGAAAACCTCACGTTAATAGTACATTTGGAAATCAATAGATATGCAGAGTTCTCAGAATCTGGACAACCATGGGGAAAATATCTATGATTTGATTACGGAATTTCTAGACCTTTTTCTTTTTTTATCCGTACGGAATTTTTATTTTCCTTCCAAAATTGTAGTCTGTTTTGTCATTAGTCGGACTTTGTGAAAACGATTTACAAGGCTTATGTGGTATTGTATTTTGATTTCACTGCATGAAGTTAATGATTATTGTTTTGCGTGGTAAAATATTAATCATCACGTTGTCTGAAGTTAAACCGATCGTTTCACACCCGGTTGTCACATAAATTGACCCATGCAGAGCCTCGATTCGAATGTAAATAGTTTCCGATACTGTGAGCGTGGACCAAATCTGGATTCTTCGGAATAGAAGTAGTCCTCGTAGTTATACAGCCGATTCCGAATTCATTTCAGCGCACTAGACTATCGCCGATAATCTTTGAAACGATATTTCGAAATTTGATATTGTGCCAATTACTTCAACCTTCGATTAAAGATTGAAATTTTACGAGTGCCACTGAAAAAGTGACGTGTGTGTAAATGTAAGTCTTTATTATGCCATAGCCAACAGAAGACCGTAAGGCAATTTAATACAATAGATAGAAAAACATCGAAATTGGAAATAAAAGATCAGAGAATCATGGAGAGATGGTTCAGTACATGTGGAGAAGAATCTAAACGAAACAAAACCAAAAATGAAGAGCAAGAATAACTTACAAAACTAAAGATCTGAATAAAAATTGAAGAACAGAAGATCAAGCCTAAGAATATCAAAGAGAGGAGTGTAATGCTAGAATGACATAAGATCAGGTATGAACGAACACAAGCAAAAATGAATAAACATATAAATAGTTGAATTATATAAATAATTAAAATAGACAGTTATCAATAACTGAATGAAAATAATTGCACAATGATCGAGGTGTAAGTAAATAAGTAAAATAAATATAGTCAATGATGTGATGATAACGATAAGATTCAG
Source organism: Ametastegia equiseti (assembly GCA_963989295.1). NCBI lineage: Eukaryota > Metazoa > Arthropoda > Insecta > Hymenoptera > Tenthredinidae > Ametastegia > Ametastegia equiseti. Next base: position 12,567,117 of record OZ022393.1, read on the forward strand.
ATAACATCTTCTGACCCTTCGACCATTAGATGCCAAAGATTTACACGATATTGATTACCTCCTCCTCCTCATAGAAGCAAAACGTAATTCTGAATTGGCCGCCCACGAGACACGCACAGGTATAGCAATTGCTCATTATTTATTATAGCGATCGTCATGCGCAAGCATTAGCCATGAGCGAGGAAAGTCTGGACTGAAACGGACAGACAGCTTCGTATGTGTGATACCGTTTGGGTGGGACACGGAGGGGATAATAAGCATGAGGCTTCGAGGGGTTTGCGCCTAAGTTTCCGCAGGTATCGGGGTGCATCGCTTTCAGAATTCAGTCCAGACTTGTCTTGCTTGGAAGCAACTTGTGTCTCGGGAAGTTTCACGGCAGGTGATTTTTTTTAGTCATATAATTCGAAACCGTTGTTGCACCGTCTCCATCCTCGTGTAAGTGTCCACCAAAAAACGCTGCAATGCGAAAGCAAGAAGCTTTCTGGGATTATTTTTGGATCGCTAAATTCTTTCTTCGAGTTGGCGGTGTTCTTCCTGTCGGCGGGACACCTTCTCCGTGGAAATCAGTTTTTGCCAAATTTCTCTCGGCAGCCCCATCGGTGTATAGCTTGTACGTGCTGATCCCGGAAATAAAGTACATATTGTTTCGGGTGAGCTGATAACTGAAGAACTAGATTTGACCATAGATCATCGAATTATAATCATGACAAAGCTCTTTGTATGACCTTCCATAATGCATAATTCAAATGTCAATAAGTGAACCAATGAGAGTGCTGATCATTTTCATGTTCCAAATTCGAGAGTGAATCCAACGAATGTATGAACGATTAATATCATCTTGTCAAAGTAGAAGCTCATACGATGATGCAGCTAATTGTTTTTTTCAAGACTTTGTATTTGTCGACTAAGAAGATTCATAAATTGAACAAGTTTTTAGCCATACAAACATGTGTCACCTGTTTTTTCACTTCCATAAAATAAAGCTTTTCGCATGATTTTTAATTAACGGAATCGAATTCAACAATCTCTGACTTGTGACTTTTTTTTTTACAGCGTCACGCCAGTGACGAGCTGCTTGAAGCGATGACTCTTGTAAACATCATCATAGGCGGACAATTGAGGACGATTTTTGTCTTTCTTCATCGTCGTAAGATCACGCACCTATTTGCTATGTGCAAGATATTGTGGGACAAAAGCATCGTCGTAGATTATAAAGTAGTTTTGCTCTGGGCCCAACGAGCAAAACTTTTCAGCACGGCTTACTTCTGTGCTGCAAATGTTGCAGTAGCCACATTTGTCCTGTCTGCGGCAGTCAAGCAACGTTCATCTCCCGCAAATTCAACGACACGATACTATCCTTTCCACTTTTCGGAGGACTCGACCCCAAGCCCGCAGTATGAAATTAAATATGCACTTCAAGTAATGGTCGGTCACACTGCCATATTCTCTTTGGTGGCTGCTGACATGACCGTCACTTTGTTGACTTTGAACATGTGTGGACAATTTGCTCTTATCCGAAGTTGGCTCATCGAGATTTCGAAGAAAGACACAATCGAAACGGAAGAGAACATCAAGAGTAGAGAACGGATATTAGAAAAATGTATTCTACGTCACCAGGTTGTGCTGGAGTAAGTACCCCCCATATTGGCCAAAAAATGTTGTCCATTTCTGTTCAGGCACGGATAATCAGCTTTGAAACATTCTATAAAGTGTCAAGATTTGACCTGATATTTGTATTTTTCTTGCAGTTTCTGCGCTGAGCTAGAAGAAGTCGTTCATCATATCAACTTAGTTCAAATCATTCCCGGAATGTATGTCCTGGCAATTTCTGGAGCGAGACTGGCCGAGGTAAAGATTCCCTATTGCATACTTTATTCAACCTTGTGATCAAGATACCGTCATTTGATCTGCGAACCAATTTCGTACTGCAGTAAATATCGGACAACCGGACAATCCAGAATCTAATTAGATTGTCTACTATTGTTGATCGTTGCAGAGTTTCGGGTCATACAGGTACTTTGGAACACTTATGTTGTCGATCAGTGGTCTTTTCTTCTCTTGTTGGCCAGCGGATAATCTTTCAATCGCAGTGAGTATTCGGAGAAAGTGTTTACTTACCTCTCGATAAATTGTAGATCAGTATCTCATAATCTAGCTACTTTTTTGAAGAGCAGCGAAGTTGCGGCAGCAACATATGGGGTCCCTTGGTACGATTATTCATCCCGCGGTAAGACGACGGTGGCGATTATGCTGATGCGATCTCAACGCCGTGTGGAGCTCACGGCTGGAAAATTCGTCGCGTTATCATTGGAGACATTTTCTTCTGTAAGTTGGGCCATTATTGCCTGTCTTTTCTACCCACATTCGTTCAACATCGTTTATTATGTTATTTCACCTAATTATTTTCAGATCGTGTCCGCCAGCGTATCCTACTTCATGGTATTGTCTCGCTTCTCATAAATTTGATATGCCCGCCGTGTGTCCTCGAGTATAATATGATCTTGGCGTAAATACCGGGAGCTTCATAACGATAATGTAAAAGCGGATGGAAATACCCACAACGCCATATTTCGAGCTCGTGCAAGTTACAAAGCTCGAGATTGCTGGAGCTAATCAGACAATGAAATTTGCTTGTGATACTCTTGAATGTAATTTGTGCCGAATGTCGTGTTTGTGGGACGGATTTCTTGTATGGTCTATTATATATCCAACGATCACAATAATGTTGTGCGACGAATACGTGTATATTGTGAATAAAAAACGCACTTTGAGACTCCGACCTTACTCTTTACACGCCAATTTAATTTTCTAACAGTTGCATAATAAGCGTTTCCTGAACTGGAGGAATGTCTAGCTGCTGTTTGCCCCCAATGGGAGCGTGCGGATGGATGGAAATCCATCTATCACTTCTGGGCTGGCTGATTAAAGTTGCTGATCATCAGTCCATGTTTGATCACGATTTTCACCGTATCATTGTTGTAAAACATTTTTTCAAATTTCCAAGAACCGTTAAAATTTCGATCTCAAATCAGTCGCTTTGCGAGGACGTCAGATTTGACGAAACAGAACGTATAATTATTCTGAAATATGTAAGTGGTAACAAAGTCCTGAAATACGTAAAAGATTTTAGATAAGCGGAACATTCGAACGATAACGGTGATTGCAACGCTCTCATATCCAAGCAAAGCAGTTCGTATTGATTTGTTGAGGATGGCCTTTACAAATCATCGCAACGTTCCAGCTGCACCAAAATTCTGAAGATTAACGTCAATTCAGTCGAAGAAGTTTTGTATTAGCATTAGAATCTTCATGTTCAATCATCATCTTGCGATGCATTTACTTTTCACATTCATTTTATCGGTAGATAATTGTAACCATTTTTTTAAATCAAGCTAGATTTGAAAAACTTGATTCAGTAGCTTGTAAATTTTTATAGAAACATCCTAACGGTCGAACTCAAATAATTATCGATTGGCTGAAGTTCAGATTGTACGAATAGCGTGAAGAAAGCCACTGCTAAATAAAAGGCAATACTTTTTTTCTACTCACGACCCTTGAAGGCCAGACCTAGTAGGGCCTAGCCCATCCATTGAAACTGCCCGCTTCCAGCTAGTTATGTAATATTTAAGGGATATGCAATTATTCCCTTCAACTCCCCCTACCTTTGCTAGATTCAGCAACAATGGCACTTATGCAGCCGAAGGTTCACAACTTCTCGAAGTGCATATGCCTATAGACAGCTTCAAACTTCCGAAACTTTTAATCAATCCTACGTTCCGCAATTCTTTAGCATTTTGCGATTGGAAATTTCTCACTTTACTTGTTATGTGTAGAATAGGAGTTTTTTTTCATTCAAGGAATTGGACTTGGAATTGGACATTCAAAGTACTTAGTCTTTATAATACTTTCCGATCGATAATTGTGGGGAAGAAAGAAGAATTCATAGGAAGAAAGAAGGCTTGGGGCATATGGGTGAAACTTTGCGCGTGAAGTAGGGTTGAAGTTCGAGAACTCATGGAAGTTCTTTCAATTATGCACGGGGCAAAACTGCAGAGCCGAATCTATAATGGCGATAGGTTGCATGTACATACGTAGGAGTTTCAAGTTCTCTTGTGACGTGAATGTCAGTGAGTATCGATCAGCGGATGCCTTAATTCCAGTCGTGAGTTATATACAACGAAATCCTCACGTGAATAGCACATTTGGAAATCAATAGATATATGTATACAAATACAGAGTTCTCAGAATTTGGACAATATCCTGGTGAAAATGTCGATGATTTGATCATGAAACTTCTGCACATTTTTTAGTCATCTTTTTGTAGCTCTAATTCGTATGGAATTTTTATTTTTCTTCCAAAATTTTAGTCCGTCTTATCGTTAGTCAGATTTCGTGAAACCGGGTTATATGGCGTACATGATATTGTCTTTTGGTTTCAGTGCTCTTGATATACAAATGATTATTGTTTTGCCTGGTAAAATCATAATCATCACGTTTTCTGAAATTAAACCGATCGTTTCACGCCCAGTTTGCACATGAAGTGACTCATGCAGAGCCGTGATTCAAACGAGGATTCGAATATAGTTGTCATTTCTGATGCCGTCAGCATATGGACCAAATCTGGTTTCTTCGAAATAGAAGTAGTCACCGTATAGTTACAGCCGATTCCAAATTCATTCCAACGAACTAGAACACTGTGGCATAAGCTTTAAGACAATATTTCCAAATTGGATATTGTGCTAATTACTTCCACTCTCGATTAAAGATATCCTCAAATCTTCATAAAGTAATTTGAACAATCGCGAGTGCCACAGAAAGAGGAATATGTGATGATAACGATAAGATACAGACAAGATCTTCTCACCCTATGATCATTAGATGCCGTGGATTTTCACGATATCGATTATCTCCTCCTTCTTCTAGAAACATGTCGTAATTGTGAATTGGCCCCCCACAAGACACGCACAGGTATAGCAATTGCTCATTATTTATTATAGCGATCGTGCACAAGCATTAGACCTGAGCGAGGGAAGTCTGGACTGAAACGGACAGCTCCGCGTGTGTGATACCGTTTGGGGCGCGGAGGGGATAATAAGCAGGCTTCGAGGGATTTGCGCCGAAGTTTCCGCAGTTATCAGGTGCATCGCTTGCAGAATTCAGTCCAGACTTGTCTTGCTTGGAAGCAACTCGTGTCTTGGAAAGTTTCACGGATAGTAATTTTTCTTTGTCATATAATTGGAAACCATTTTTGCACCTTCTCCATCATCGTGTAAGTGTCCATTAAAAAACGCTGCGATGCGAGAACACGAGGCTTTCTGGGATTATTTTTGGCTCGCTAAATTCTTCCTTCGAGCCGGTGGCATCCTTCCTATCGGCGGAACACCCTCCCTGTGGAAATCAGTCTTGGCAAAATTTCTCACAGCATCTCCGGCAGTGTATGGCTTGTATGTGCTCATCCCAGAAGTAAATTACATACTGTTTCGGGTGAGCTGATAACTAAAGAAATAGATTTGACCATAGATCATCGAATTATAATCATGACAAAGCTCTTTGTATGACATTCCATAAGCATAATCCAAGTGTACTGGTGCATCCATTTCAAGACCCTATCAGTCTTCGTCTTATTTGCAGAATAGATGAGTAAAGCAATAAGTGCGAATCATTTTCATGTTCGGAATTTAAAAGTAACTAGAAATTTATAAACGATCGAAATGATCAAATTTTGGAATTGTCAAAGTAGAAGCTCATAAATTTTGAGTATGTAGATACCGATACTTCTGGAATATTCATTCATCTGTAACATGCTCAATTATGCTGAAATAGCTAATTGCTTTTTCGAGAAGTTGTATTTGTCAACTGAGAAGATTTATAAATTGAACAAGCTTTTAACCATATCTACAGGTTTCACACGTGTTTATTCACGGATAGAATACAGATTTTCGCATGATTTTCGAGTATCGGAATGAAATTCAACAATTTCTGACTTGCGACTTTTTTTCACAGCGTCACACCATCGACGAGCTGCTTGAAGCTATGACTATTGTAATCATCATCATAGGAGGACAATTCAGGACAATTTTTGTCTCTCTTCATCGTCGTAGGATCACACGCCTGTACGCTATTTGCAGGATATTGTGGGACAAAAGCATCGTCGCAGATGATAAAGTAATTTTGCTCTGGGCCCAACGAGCAAAACTTTTCAGCACGGCTTACTTCTGTGCTGCAAATTTTGCTGTAGCCACATTTGTCCTATCTGCGGCAGTCAGGCAACGCTCGTCTCCGGCAAATTCAACGACACGATATTATCCCTTCCATTTTCCCGAGGATTCCACTCCAAGCCCGCAGTATGAAATCAAGTATGCACTTCAAGTCCTGGTCGGTCACACTGGCATGTTTTCTGTGGTGGCTGCTGACATGACCGGCACTTTGCTGGCTTTGAACATGTGTGGGCAATTTGCTCTTATACGAAGCTGGCTCATTGAAATTTCGATGAAAGACTCAATCGCAACGAAAGAGAAAATCATGAGTGCAGAACGGACATTGGAAAAATGCATTCTCCGTCACCAGATTGTGCTGGAGTAAGTATCCTTCCATTTTGGCCAAAGAATCTTCTTCCTTTTTGATCGAGCACAAATACTCAGCTTTGGTGCATTGTATTCTGTGTCAAGAATTAACCTGATATTTATGTACTTTTTGCAGTTTCTGCACTGAGTTGGAAGAGGTCGTTCATCATATCAACTTAGTTCAAATCATTCCCGGAATGTATGTTCTCGCAATTTCTGGAGTGCGACTGACCGAGGTATGAAAACCCATTATGGCATACCCAACCTTGTGATCAAGATGCCGTTGTTTTTATCTGTAAACTGATTTTGTACTGCAGCAAACATCAGACAACCGCTCAATTCAGATTCCGATTAGATTGTTTTTCACTGTTGATTGTTGCAGAGTTCCGGGTCATACAGGTACTTTGGACCACTTATGTTGTCAATCAGTGGTCTATTTTTCTCGTGTTGGCCAGCGGATAATCTTTCCATCGCAGTGAGTACTCGGAGAAAATGTTTACTTACCTGGCGATCAATTGTAGATCAGTATCTCATAATCAAGCTACTTTTTTGAAGAGCAGCGAAGTTGCGGCAGCAGCATATGGCGTCCCCTGGTACAATTATTCATCTCGCGGTAAGACGAGGGTCGCAATTATGCTGATGCGATCTCAACGCCGTGTGGAGCTCACGGCTGGAAAATTCGTCGCGTTATCATTGGAGACATTTTCTTCTGTAAGTTAAACCGATATCATTTCTATCCGTATTCTTTCAATATCGCTTATATCATTCCACCAAATTACTTTCAGATTGTGTCCAGCAGCGTATCCTATTTCATGGTCTTGTCTCGCTTCTCATGAATTTCATATGCCCGCCTAGTGCTTTGAAGTGTATGATCTTGACTTGAATACCGGCAGTTTCTTGAAGCTAATGTAAAAGCGGATCGAAATACCCATAACGCCATTTCGAGCTCGTGCAAGTTACGAAGTTCAAGATCGCTGCAGCTATCCGAATAATGAAATGTGATACTGTTGCATGTAATTTGTTTCGAATATCGTGATTGTCGGATGGATTTCTATTATGGTCTACTATTCAAATGATGATCATAATAATGTTGTGCGATGAATAAATGTACTTGTGAATAAAATACACCTTGAGACTCCAACCTTACCCTGATGTAGACGCCCGTTTAATTTTCTAATTGCTGCATTCTGAGTTCCCTGAACTGGAAAAGTGAAAAGAAGAAAAATAAATAAATAAATAAATAAAAAGTGTCCAATTGCTTGTTGTCCCCTACGAGAGCGTGCGGATGCGATGGATGTAAGCCAATCTATCGCTTCTGAGCTGGCAACATTATCAGCATTCCATGTTTGTTGACGATGTTCGCCGTGTCATTGTTGTAAAATTCTTTTCTCAGGTTTCCACGAAGGGTTGAAACTTTGATTTCAAATGAGCCGTTTTGCCAGGATGAGATTTGAAGGAACAGAACGTATAATTATTCTGAAATATTTGCGATTTTCCTTGCTAAGTAGTCACATCGTCCTGAAATACATCAAAGATATTAGATAAGAGAAACATGCGAACTATAACGACGATTGCAACGCTTTCATATACCAAGTAAAGCAGTTCGTATTGATTTGTTGAGGATGGCATTTATAAATCATCGCAGCGTTCCAGCTGCATCGAAATTCTGAAGATTCACGTCAATTGAATAAGAGAAATTCTATACCAGCATTCGAAACTTCATGTTCAAGTGATATTGTATACAGTTATCATCTCGCGATGCATGTTCTTTTCCCATTCATTTTATCGGAAGATAATTGCAACGATTTTCTTAATCAAGCAGGATTTGAAAATAACTTTGGTCAGTAGCTTGTACATGTATTCTTATAAAGATGTCTTAAAAGTCATACTCGAATAATTATCGATTAGCTGAAGTTCAGAGTGTACGAATAAGCTCGATACTTTTTTATATTGCAACGAAGGAATCGGGGAAAATCGATTCACGACCCTTGAAGGCCTTAGGGCCTAGCCCATCCATTAAAACTGCTCGCTTCCAGCTAGTTATGTAATATTCAACGAAAGTGCAATTACTTTCTTGGAACTCTCCCTACGTTTGCTAAATTCAGTAATAATGGCACTTATGCAGCCGGAGGCTCGCAACTTCTTGAAGTGCATATGCCTATAGACATTTTCAAACTTCTAAAACTTTTAGTCAATCATAAGTTTTGCAATTCTTTAGCATTTTGCGATTGAAAATTTCCCACTTTACTTGTAGTGGGTAGAAAAGAAGTTTTTTCATTCAAGGTATGTCGATTGAGAGAACAGAATTGAACATTCAAAGTAGGTACTTACAATTAGTCTCAATAATACTTTCCGATCGATTCTGATGGTAACGAAACGTCTTGGGCCGGTTAGTATTTGTGTTTTACGAACAAGCTGTATACTTATGTCTATTATCTGCCTTGCTCTATCATACGCGATCCCGAAGCCATTTATCTGTGCAATAGAATGATCGAGTCTGTGGATTTCAGTATTTGTTAATTATGGTATTGATTGCGAATATTTATTAAAAATCGAATTGCATAAATATCCCAGCTGCTCGAATTGCTATTATGTATCAACACCGTCGCAGACATTCACAATACAGACAGAAATCTGTGCAATATTTTTTCGCATAAAAGTTTAAGGCATCTATCCAAACTGCGCAAGGTGCGGATGAGAATAACAGTCAGTCGAAACATCCTAAACCTGAATTCTCCGCGTTCACATGAAGATGGATAATTTAGTATTAGCACGATACCTTCAGGATAGCTTCAACTATTCAGTAGCCTTAATGACGCGAGACATTACGCCTGTCACTATTTACTAAATTATACAAAAATTGAACTCCGTAGGTATCTCGAAGAGAAATTAGGTACCTTCGAGTGAAAGTCGTAGTCGAAATTGTTGTTGAAAAGTACAATAGTTCAGTCAGTTTCATCCGTCGTTTTCTAAACTGAAATGTAACGTCGGGTTATTGGTCAAAGTGGCTGGAAAATATTTTGTTCCAACTCTGGAAGTTCCTGATTATCCAGAACGTCATTCGATCCTTATGATGGTTGGAAAATACTCTTTTGCAGACGTTATACGAATAAATAAATTCACCTTGCAATTTTTCGGCATCCTGCCGTTGGACGGACCTCCCAGTATTTGGAAAAAACGATTCAGTTATTTTTTAACAGTATTAACCCTTTCTTACATCACCAGCATCAACGTCCCGGTATTCCATTTCATAGTAACCGCGGTAAGTACAAAACACTAATCAGAAATAATCCCATTCGATGAAAATTCATTGTTCTGCAGTAGTTTTCAAACTGTGACCGGCAAAGAAATGTCCAAGATGATTTTGGCAATCCGTTCGCTCATCATATGCACAATTTTTTTCAAGTAGAACCTCGACCTGGAGAGTATGCTTGATGTTCTCAACGTCGTAGCTGGAGTGCTAGGAGGAGAATTTCGCATGATCTTTGTGGTCCTGAACCGCAAAAAGATTCAGCGATTATATGCCACCTGTGAAGCTTTATGGCTTGATGCAAGCTTCGATGACTTGAAGATCATCTCCGTTTGGATTAATCGAGCAAAATGGCTGAGCTACATTCTAACTTCAACAACAGTTTTCGCCGTGTCACTCTACGTAGTTTTGCCTATAATCAAGCAGATCACAGCTTTCACGTATGACAGCCCAAGATCCTGGCCGTACCAAATCAATATGGATTCGTCACAATCTCCGCGATACGAATTGGTCTACATCGCCCAGTCTTTCGGAGCTTGCTTCGGCGTCTGTTCCATAATTGGTTGTGATCTCATTGGTCCATTAGTGGCTTTACATGCCTGTGGACAATTGAAACTGATCCAAACCTGGCTGCTGAAGCTTTCTGAAGAAGTACAAAGGTCGACCAAACGACATATCCATGACCGTTTAGAAGAGCGGTTAAAAAAGTGCGTCAAACGGCATCAGGTCGTGATGGAGTACGTACAATAATCTGGGAAATGCTATAATTTCTTCCTTTAAAGTTTTACGTCGATTTATCGCACATTTGGATCTGTGATATTGACTGTATATGTCATTGATTGTAAAGAATAAATCATAGGGAATACCAAACAGATCCAATGTGCTCAAGAAAGAACTTTTATTACCTCCCCACGAGGTACCCATTTGATACCCTGACTTTTCCAGTTTGTGTCTTGAACTAGAGGAAGTTGTCTGCTACGTCAACTTGGCACAAGCTATCGGTGGGATGTACATGTTGGCTATATCAGCCGCAAGATTGACAAGGGTGAGATGTACATACAATGAATTAATTGTTCCCAATAATTCTTGAGTCAATTATACAGCTTATTAGTCAAATTTCGATCACTCGATGAAATGACTATCGAAAATTTTCAGGCACGGAGTCTGACGATGTACAAGCCCCTTGGACCCTTATTCTTAGCAATTGGTCAACTATTTCTTTCCTGTTGGCCAGCGGACAACCTTCTTTTCGAGGTTAGTACCTACGTATTATAGGTAGAATGTGCCTAAATATCATGTGCTTTAGATGATTTTTTCGATCAAGCATCCATCAATTGTTCGACTTTTTTAATCACCAGAGCATCATGGTAGCAGAGGCGATTTATGCAGTACCATGGTATCGTTTTTCTCCTCGAATTAGAAAATCGATCGTATTTATTATGGGACGATCGCAGCGTCCCGCTCGTCTTACAGCTGGGAAATTCACGACATTTTCACTGCAAACTTTTCTTTCTGTGAGTTGGCAGTTTACGCTATGGTCAAGGTATGATTGGTAATGTTATTGAAAATGTAATTGTTTCCAGATCGTCTCTACTGCCTCATCAATTTTCATGCTGCTGCGGAGCTTCGATTCTGCAGTTGGAGCTTCGAAAATGTGATTTTATGTGATTGGGATAGAATCTGTCGATAATAAATCAGCAATTGTACAAACTCGGTGTTCATTCATTTCTCAAAAATCAGATGATTCGTTTTTGATAGTGTTATTGTGCCAAACTGGATGATAGAAAGATTAGAATCCTAACGGTGACTGCAACGCTTCTCCACAACCAACAGAGTAGGTCGTATCGATTTGCCCACCTATAGCCGTATGAATTAAATATACACGGTGATGATATGCTTTACTCGAAACTTTTAGAAAACAGTCAGGTGTCCGTTGATTCAACAATTTGATTCTTGCCTCAATTTCAGAAATTTGCAGCTTGTGTAACTCACTTCACATTGCCAGCTAAGCTAACAATGAGAAACAATAGCTATAATTAGACTGTAAGCGAGTCACAAGTGAGATCGAAATTTCGATAGCTGTACAGTGTTTTTTTTTTTTTATTTTTTTTTTTTTAAGGATTTCCCTTTTCGATGTAGATGTACAAATAATTATAAGGGAAGCTACTCATTTTTGTTTCAAATTAAATCAAGAATGATTTCAGAACCAGATAATTTCGAATCTAATTCCGAAGAGGATTAACAAAAATGAACTGTATGAAATAATGTTTCGCTCCGACAATGAGACCAAAATAGGATTAATTTGAAATCGTGAAAAACAAAATGATAACTTGGATTCGAAAACTTTATAATAACTAGAAAAATAATTGAGCTAATTTTCGTTGTTCCACTGATAAATGATATCTGAATTAAAGGGAAGAAAAAACATTAATGAAAAAGAAAGGCTGAAAACATGTAGATCTCAAATTTGACATGATTTGAAGAAAGAATAAATGATCATTTTATCACGAAATGGAGGCAATTTTGATTTCAAGTTCGACAGAGATTGACTCTGTAAAAAACTTGTGTGAAAATTCTGAGTCATTCGGTATAATTGGTGCATGGTTTATTGATTTGATTTTTGTTTTTTGATCTTGTCAAACATCGCAAGGAGAACAAAATGCAAAAAATTTCCAGTCTAACGCAGATCAAATTCACTAGATGCTCATTATACATAGATGACTAAAATTTGATGGAAATTTCGAAAACTCTACTATCCCAGTGGTATTAAGATCAGGAGGGCAGGTAAAAGACAGCGAAAGTGAATCGTGGGCTTCTGCCTCAGGTCAAACGATTTCACCTGGCGCACGCGATTGTGGCAGTTAGGGTGTGTGTGCTATGAAAGTTTTGGCACGAAAGGCCCAGTCCCAAATTGTCTTTCAAATAATACACAGACGGGTTTTTACCATTTGCTAAGTACTTTTTATATATTATTCGAAGAATCGGGCCTTGTTCCGTAGAACACTGAGATTGAGTACAATATACATGTTGCCATAAACTTCTGAGTTCGAATATCGAACGCTGCTGTAAACCCTGAGCACTTTGTACTGGGGAATCCACCCTCATCCCCACCATCGACAGTTTGCGATTTTTCCCTCACCCTCGCATCCTTTCTCACAATATTGCAAGCTTTTTCGAACAGACAGCATTCTTTTCGCGTGCTCTGATCGAACAAGTACAAATCAGTAAACACAACGATGAAATTCGTAATTGCTTTAAGCGGTAGTCTAGTATTTGAAAAAGCTTAGATGTGTGACAAAAGCATAAGCATTAGATTTGTCTGTACGCTATTTAGACGCGCTCTAGATATTTGCCAAAAAGTTACTTTCGACTAGAATAAAATCGTTTTAGCAGTTCAGAAGGCCTGAAATTTCGCACTGTGTCCTTTCAAATAGTTTAACCTTGAAATCAATTTTTATTTCCACCGATATTTCGAATCGTACACAGACAGAATTATTAATAATTTTGAATAAAGCGAGACGGTGGGTTCTGAGGGTTCAATTCAAAACATATAATGGAATCAGAAGGTGAAAGTGTGCGAGTGACCGACTGCACTTTCTCGAAGTATTTGAAGGTGAACGTGACGTTACTTCGTATATTTGGATTACTTCCATTATCAAAAAATGCCACCGCCTACGATAAAGTGTTGGATCTATTGAGTGTCTTGGCAATTCCTGCTATGATAAACATAGTCGTCGTACCAAACGTACTTACATTGTTCAACGAGAATCAGGAACTTGACATTATAATGGAAAGTTTATCCGGCTGCACGGAGTCTCTTGGTCTTCAAATAAAGTACATCATATTACTTTTGCGTCGCGATGAGTTGAAGAAGCTTATCGAATCCTGTCAGGAGTTGTGGGAAACAAACCATCCACGTGGCTACGAAATTTTATCACGGTGAGTCGCAAGTACATCAGCTTTTAATAATCGGTCATCTGGGTTACCCTGGTTTTTTCATCAGCATTAATTTTCTTTTCTTCTTCAATTTACACGTTTTAACTTTCTTCAATTATGATGGGACATAGTAACATAGTAAGATTACTTTTTTGGAAGACGAAATACGATGTATTCAGTTTCACTGTACCTTCCTAATTGAATCTTATTCTGCATCATCAAAAATTGATATTTTATACTCATGATCAGCCACTTTGATATCTGAATTTTGCGATTTCAGATACGTTAAGAGAGGATACATAATGACGTGGGTTTTTATTTGCATTCTCAACCTGACGGCAGCATGCTTCGCGATCCTGCCATTTCTTCTGAAGTCGTCGACCGCCAGCCAAGCACTACCCGTTGCTCCTGGATTTGTTATAAACTCGTCATTAATATACCATGTAGCTTCATGTGCACAATGCTCAGTGATTTACATGTGCGGATTCATTCTCACAGCTGTAGACTGCCTGTTACCAGTTTTGCTCATCAACAGCTGTGGACAATTTGAGTTGATACGTGTCATTTTGAACGACATCAATGAAATGTACGAGACGATAATCACCGATGATTATCCAAACGAGAACTTTGAAATATTCTTTAAAACCAATCTGAACGAATGCATCGTCAGGCATCAACGATTGCTCGTGTATGTATCACACAGTATGTGTATTTAACATTTACTTAGGTTTACTCCTTCACAGATATCATAAAATCCGACTGTAAATTTTCAGACATTACAGAAAAATTGAGGAAAACTTCAACCTCTACTCCCTGGTGCAGATGTTGATAGGATACTTCACGATCGCGCTTGGATTATTCAATCTTTCAATGGTGAGTGTGCGCAAAACATGTTACAATTTGAATGTTATTTGATGGGAAAAATTAATCGATCTAGAGAACCGCGGACGCCTTCAAGTACGTAACAATTCTGATGACTGGACTCGGTCAGATATTGATTTGCAACTGGTCGCCTGAAAGGGTTCTCGAAGAGGTTCGTAGGCAGGTTTCTGTTCACATTACAAACAGATCCATAGTATATTGGAAAATTTTTTTTTACAGAGCAACTTGACAAGTTTGGCTATTTACAATCTCCCGTGGTATAAAGGGCGTTCGAACTCCAGACGGACTATATCTCTTTTAGTGATGATGATGCAGCGTCCCGTTAAACTGACCGCTGGAAACTTCAAAGTTCTTTCTATGAAGACTTTTTCCACGGTAAATTTATGTCAGGAGTATTTTGTGAACTTGCACTCAAAAAACAAGTTTGGCAAATCCAACCAAAATAATTTTGTTGCTGATTTTTCATCGATTCAACAGAATTCTGTTCAACAATCGGCAAACTGTCAATTCAACTAAAATTGGCCGAAAAGAATCTTTTGTTCAATCAACTGCACATTTTATTGGTTATTCGTGTACCAAATTTTTTGTTGATTTATCAAAATTTTGGTTGATTCACGGATACTTCTTTTTGAGTGTGTGAGTTGTCGACAAAGCATGAAAAATCGCATTACAATTGTTGTTTGTTTTCCAGGTATTGACTGAGGCGATGTCATTTCTCGCCGTTCTCAAGACTTTGACCTGAACAAAACAAATTGTCAATAATTTATTTCCTCACCCACACATTGCAGCATATACATAATATTTATATGACTAGTTCTTTATGCCCGTCTCACATGTATTTAAATGAATGTACAAGTATAACGAATTCACCGTGTTACGGATTTAATCTGAATGAATATATGGACTAATATTTATAAATGCCAATCGTAACTGAAATAAACATAAGTGATATATCATCCCGGATCTTCAGGATCATTTATATGATTCATCAGAGAATATTCCTATAGCATATAATTTCCTATCCAATTTTACCAATAATTTATATTTCGCTTTGTTCACTGCTTGTATTGCGGTAAAGCATATTGATTCTCTTCCGGACAGTTTTTAGAGAACTTTCAGCCAATCCTTCAACTCGGGGGATGCGGCTATTCCCGCATTCAAGTTGATGATAAAATTTAGATAGAGCGAACGCAAACTGTTCCTTCTGTAACCGAGAAAACTGTAAACAAAGTTGAAACACAGACTGTCGACATAATACCCACCCCACAAGGGTAGAAAGTTTGCGGATGTATCGAGCTTGCGCTTTTCTAAACTCGGGAATTCAACTCGTAGGAGAACTCGCGTGAATAAAAAATAACACTGCACTGAATGTTCGATCTCGACGTATCCGCCATTTCCAGCCAAGTTCACAAACGGATATCCACAGTAAAAAAAAAGTTTCGCAAATTACAGGTGGGGTATCAGGATATGAAACCTTTCCAAAATGATACCTGAAATTTTGATCATCGATGATGAATTGAGGATGTGGTTTACTCTGCCTTTGGGCAGAATGAGTATTACGGTAAGGTGAGTGTCCCAATTACAGACCATTTAGGACCCAATCTTTGACACTCATATTCTCTTAAATTTTGACACGAATTTGCAGTGGCTAGAGACTCAGAGACTATGGATCAAATTTTTTGACAATTCAAGAGCTAACAGATAAAAAACAATCATTGAAAAACATCAGTGAATGGGACAGTGTCAGTAATTGGGACGCTTCTCTTAGATCAGTTCTCAGAGACACCTTGATCGAATAATTATCGGAACCCTTTACCGTAGCACGTCGCGATTAAAGCCTTACTATTCTGATACTAAGAAGGAGGGGAAAGTAATAGTCTTTTCTGATTGACGTACGAGTCTAACCCTTCCTAATAATTTGCCGATCTATGAAAACTATGAAATTTTGCAGCAGAGGGGGTAACGCAAGCGCAGTTCGAATGCACGTATTGCTTTCGGTCATATCAGGGACCCTGACGTCAATCTTTGGACACATCACAGAAGTCAGTTCGAGTCAAACAACCAGAAACTAAATATTAAGCTTGGTACCTTCGGAGTAAAATTTTTTTCTGGCAGACCATCAATTTCATATATTACTAATAAGACAGTCAATTTGACATTTTCAAATCAAAGTTCTCGTTCACGTTCATTCAACTTTCGGTGTCGCAAACACTAGGAAATCTGAAATGACCACTGCGGAAAACAAGACATCATTCGGTCAAGTGATCCGCACAAACGTTGCTCTTCTAAAATTTTCTGGGATGATACCACCCGAGGATAAAACTCTTCTGAAGATGCTTCTCAGCCATTGTTCGAGCATCATCTCATTTGCCGTACTGGTGATGCACACCTCAGCCTACGCCTACGATTTCATTAATCACGCTGCTTACCTAGAAACTGCAATTGAATCCTTTGCTCTGATAGTTTCTCTCGCTGGAGGATTGGTCCGTAATTTAATTTTGTATCGGTCACGTGAAAAGCTTCAGAAAATGTTAAAGACCCTCGGTGATCTGTGGATGATTTTGAACTTGAAGGAACGCTTCTACGTCAACTTGTACATCAGGGGTACCAAGAATCTCACCTACTTCTTCCTATCCCAGTGTATCTTTACCATATTTTTTTACGGTATTGCGCCGTTGTTCACCGGCCCACAATCAGCCGACGGTAATCTCAATGCAACCAGAGCCTTGCCCTACGCTTTTTTCGCCGATGTTCACCAGTCACCGTACTACGAAATTCTCTACTTTCTTCAAGTCTCGAGTATGTTCAACGTCGGCTTTACGTGTGTTGGTGTCGACATGATTGGGCCACTACTGATAACTACTGTATGCGGACATCTCAAAGTTATCCAAGAGCAACTAAAGAACATGGATATCCAGATGGAAACAAAAAGCTCCGAGATAACCGACGGAAGTTTTCAAGTGTACCAATTAAAAAAACGTCAAGCGAATAACGAACGGCCAGACTCGATGAAAAACCAGTCCATTGAGTCACTATCGTGCCAGCTTAGATCTTGCGTCAATTATCACAGAACGATTCTCGCGTAAGTCCTTAGTCCTGCGGATTATGTTTTCCATGCTGTACATAATCTAAGGAAATTTGTGTTCTACGATTTGTCATAAAAAATATAATCAGCACTTTATAGCTGGTTTCAGTGTTTGTTTTTGTAAGTGTTATTTTAAAGTTTTGGTGCCGGTTTGTTTTTCCAAATCACTGCAACTTTTGAACGATATATCCGATTCTCACAATTACTTCTTTCAAATCTGCAAAATTCGAGAGCCATCCATGTATCCAAAAAGTGTATATTCATAAGCGCAATTATTCGAAATGGAATTGAAAGTGAATCACTTCAGGGTACTGAAAAATTCGTCATTTTTCAAAATGCTTAACTTCTGGTATACAAATATCAGCTTATATCTGGAATTATCCTGAAAGTTGGCCATTCCAGTCAAGGAGAACGCACTCCAAGGACAATCGAATTAAAATTCATGCACGCCGAAAAAAAGTACACATTCTTTTATCGCATTATGATTCGTGACTACACCAAAAATGAACGATCATCAGGCCAAACTTACGATTTCCTGAAAGTGTTGAAAATTCGGCCGATCAAAAACAAATAAATAAATAAATAAGTAAATAAAACTGTTAAAATCGGTTCGATGGTTCGAAAGTTACTGCAATTCGAAAAAACAGATGACACACAGGATTCTTCAAATTGTGTACAGAACAAAAAATTGATTACATACCCAAAACGATTTCGTGATGGTCGTCCAGTAAGCACTGACAATTTTCAACGAAATTGTCTGCGGAGAAAGAAAAATGATTTACGAGGTATGAACTATTCTTGCAGAATATGCACGGAGATCGAACAATTGACGAACATAATATTTCTCACACAGCTTGTGGGCAGTACGTATATTTTATCAGCTGTAGGATTCAAATTAGCCGGGGTGAGCGAAAAACGGTAGTAAAATCAGCAGCTCTTGACCTTCATTAACTCAGCAGGCCAGGGTCAACGGAACCAAATTTGGGGTACATGAAAATTAAGTACTTTTAAGGTGCTAATTAGGTGCTCTAATTAAAAATTTGGTGCTCTTCTAATTTTTGCGGAATCGCGTTTCCAAAAGTGGTCTGCTAGCTTAAATAAAGTCAGCAGACCACTGCCGAAAACTGAGTACAGACTGAACCGAAAACTGTCAATCACCAATATTTTCAGTAGTGTGTCCGATAAGTAAGAAATTGGGTACCAAATTTCTAACCAGTGCGTCCGATTAGCACCTTGAGAGCATTTGATTCCTGCGTTGAAACGAATTCCAAAATCACCATCATTCGTTCGCTTCCCGAGGGTGGTCAGCCGCGGCGACACGAGCCTGGCAAACGAGAACGGTAACCAGTTTTTTTTGTGATAAAAATCTAGCACCAAATTTCTAAACAGTGCGTCCGATTAGCACCTAAAAAGCACCTAATTTCTGCGTTGAGACGAATCCCGAAATCACCACCATTCGTTTGCTTCCCGAGGGTGGTCAGCTGCGGCGACGCGAGCCTGACAGACCACAACGAAAACCAGTTTTTTTTTTTGTGATAAAAATCTAGCACCAAATTTCTAAACAGTGGGTCCGTTCAGCACCTAAACAGCACCTAAATCCTGTACTGAGATTCATTCAAAATTGTTCGTCTGTACTCAGTTTTCGGCAGTGGTCTGCTGACTTTATTTAAGCTAGCAGACCACTTTTGGAAACGCGATTCCGCAAAAATTAGAAGAGCACCAAATTTTTAATTAGAGCACCTAATTAGCACCTTAAAAGTACTTAATTTTCATGTACCCCAAATTTGGTTCCGTTGACCCTGGCCTGCTGAGTTAATGAAGGTCAGCTCTTGCATGTAATACATCAATTGCATATTTTATTCGCAAAATAATTTTCAAAAATTGTACAACATTTTTTGCTTTTTCAGGATGACCAGGATAAATATAAGTACTTTTCACAGATCATCATCGGAATAGTTCAATTGCTAATTTGCAACTGGCCACCTGACGTTCTATTGAAAGAGGTAAGAGGAGAGTTTAAATTCTGTGAATATTTCCAATTACTTTTTAACCAAAATGGCTTCCATATGATTTGACGAGGAAATTCCTTGGCTCTCAAAGAGCCAAGCAGTTGCAGACGCGGTGTACTTCACGCCATGGTACCAGTGGCCAATAGGACTCAAAAAATGCGTCAATATCATGATTCTGCGAGCACAAAAACCGATTCAACTGACAGCTGGAAAATTCATGGATCTTTCTCTCGAGACTTTTGCATCGGTTTGTATTCGCCATGATCGATATAATATTGGGGTTTTCACATTTTTATATTTCGATGTCTCAGATTAGTCTGATCTAGTGTATGTCAATTTCAGATGATGTCATCAGCAGTATCGTTTTTCACCGTGCTAAGATCATGCAATTGAGAAATGACACACAGCATGTGCGCTGCGATTCATTGGCATGTAAATTCGATATATTCGTATGAAATTGCGATAACTTTGAAGCACACTGAATTTTTGAGCTCAATTTTCTAGACTTTCGAAATCCAGGAGATTTCAATGCTCCGGATCAAATAGTAATGACGGTAGCTTTCTTGCCAGCGATAGATTATAGTATTGACATTCGAATACGTATTTCACAAGTGAACTTTTTATGAATCTTCAGTTCACAGTGTATCATTTATTTATGTTTTTTTTTTTGGATTAATATGCGATATTTCGACATGATAATTGGTGTACAGTTGTAATCGAATATTCAATAAAAAGTTATATTTTCCACTGCTGGTAGCTGAAGTTAGAAGCAGAGCTGTACCAATCGATACGGGATGCTGCCTCTGCGCTGATATTTCTCCGGGAGTTTGCCGGTAAAGTCAAAAAGCCCAGGAAGCTTTCCCGCCGACCAGTTTACCTCACATGATAAATCGAGAATCTCGAGAAAAGTGAAAACGAAAGGGGTATACGCTATAGGTGACTAAATGCAATTTTATTGGCGAAGCACTCCGGTGCATGTCGAAACAGTCCAAATGCACAAAAATTTATTTTTACAAAAATTTCCAAATTGCTTCCGCACATCTTTTTTGCGTTAACCCCCTCATTCATCATTTCCATAAGGTACAAACAATATATTATGAAAATTGCTAATTACAGTGATATAATCGTAAACTTTGCATTTGAGAACAGAAGTTTCCTCCGCCTCTAAAATTGTATACTTGATATCGAATATTTTATCGATGGTTTTGTATTACAGCATTAGAAAATTACTGTAGCCTCCGTCGTACGGTTAAAAACTATGTGAAATAATTCACCATGAAGCAGGAATCTGAACATAAATTTATTCTATCCGAATTGAGGATTCTCGAGGATATTTATAATTCCTCTCCATTTGACGCCATTAGTTGATGCTATTGAATTACACAGCCCATGATATACCTAGTGTAAAATAAATAGTTGCCCGGAGATAATTAATTAAAGTAATCCTTCCAACTCCGGACTTTGGTTATCCGTCGCTTTTAAGGTGGGTATAAAGGTGGGTATAGGTAGGAGTTTGTAGAATTTTCAGGGGAAAGTGGTCCTTGAAAACCGAAGGTCGAGATGAATTGGCTTGGAAAATAGTCGCGAAGAATTATTGGGGGAAGAGAGGTTTTCAGTGTAGCTCTTGGCTTAGGTTGAGCATCGATCATCCTTTTGGCGCCCCCTTCTTGGCAGACGGATTCGCAGATCTCGTAAGGATCGCCCTGCCACCCTTTCCGGGGCAACTCTACCGGATACTCACGTCACGTCTGCAGTTGATTCATCTACAAATTATATAGCTACAGAATCGTGATTTCCACCTGTAGGCGATTCTCCGACCCCAAAACAGCAACCCTATACTGACAAATTCTTAGCTTTCGTCCATCTCGATTGAAAAGTTTCGATGCAGTAATTAAAAAGGACCCCATGAACGTCCGGCAGGTCCATTTTCGAATATGAAAAGAACTCCGGAGATTAGCTAGAGTCGTAAAAGCCACGTCTCGGCCCGCAAGAAGTTGCTACGTTCACTCGTTACAGTAGCAGTCCTTGGAGATAACTACGGACTCCGATTGGCCTAGCTATCGACAGTCACGTCGTCTTATACGGTAGTAAGTATGCAGCAACATGACTTTTATGTGTAATATACAAATCACAACACACGCACATCGAGTTATGTATGCAGGGTCAGAAATATTTCTCCCTAGGAAATAATAAACACTATGGTCATCGGTCAAGCCCAGAGAGAATGTTAAATGTCTGACATTCTCAGACGGTTCTTAGCAAAGGGTTTTTTTTTTGGGGGGGACGCAAAAGAATGACCATCTGGCGAATCGGACATCAGGGACGTTTTTTGCAATTCAAGGTATGAGCTAATAGTTACTTTCGAATCTCTGATGGCTATATTCAACTTGGGGTGACTGACTATGATTTCTAATGACGCTTCATGAATTTTGATTACCTCCAGAGACTACCATTCACTCCAAATGCCTCTAATCGTGACTGTCAAAGACTGGCAGTGACTTCCAAAGATTTGTGTGAAGCATTCGTTGACTGATAACTGACTGCCAAATAATTGCAGAGTTTTTCACAGACTGAGAACTTACTGCTCTCATGCATTCCTTCAGTTTGGACTGTCCACTCATGACTTCTGGGGGATTGTAGTGACTCCGAAAAATATCAAATGACTTCCAAAGACTTGAAATAACTTTGGATGCCGAGAAACAATTGACTTCCCAAGTGAATAATTCTTCTGTTGGTGTTTCGTACTATACGTGCTGAAGAGCAATTTATAATACCAACTGCTGTGCAATTACATTAAAGATTTTTAGAAAGATCGAAAATGTTGTATATCTGGACACTGAGTTGTCCAATAGGTTTATCGGCGTAGTATAAAGGCGTGAAATGTGAATGGAAATGTTCATTGCTTTTCATGAAGGCCCCTTTTCGGGAGAATGCGAATACCGAGAAACTCCAGCTGCTATATATGCGGGACTTGCCCCCCTGACTGCGGTCAATCCAATTCTTCTTGGCCGTATCCTATACCAGAAGGAACCCTCCGAGTGTGGGAGATTATAAATAAAGATGAAGACAAAGAGATAGCCAGTGACTAGAGCCGTGATGGATCGCCCCTCTTGGGGCGAGTGTTAGGTGCCGGTAAATGATAGCAATGGAGCCATTGCGAAAACTAGGCGTCTTGGCAAACCTTGATTTGTAAAAATAGCACGTGATCTAACTCTGACCAAAACTAACTAGACGCAATTCCAAATGCATATTGTATCAATACTCCTCAATTCCATTACAGTGTGGAAAGTGCAACGAGCATTGTCGAAACGATGGCTACGGTTTATTCAAAGCAAAAGGAACTTCCAGATCTACTGATACACATCATTCCCTGAAAAATAAATACATGGACAGGCAGCCCTTTCTTTCATATCATGAAAATGGAGGTAGCAAAGGTCTTGACATGTGACATTGATAATGAGGAGGTAGGTACAGGGAACAGAGTTTCCCCCCCACTTGTTGCCACTTAAGGGATAAGAGGCCAAAGATGGTGGATGAGAGAGAGAGAGAGAGAGAGAGAGAGAGAGAGAGAGAGAGAGAGAGAGAGAGAGCAAGGGAAAGATAAGGCAAGTGTATCCTACCTTCGTGGCAATTACGGGATAAGTGAATTCTCCTGTATTTTCACACTGGTGTGTCTAGTCGACGCGAGCTCGTCCTATAATCTCTGCCCCATTGTTAGTACCTTCAAGCTAAGGATCCGCAGCCTCATCTTCAGCTTTTTAGCCTATTTTATTCCCTCGAGGTTTCAGCGAGGACAATTCTCTCACGGCTAATAGACGAAGATATTTTTTACTCGAACACATCAACCGACTTTAGCAGTAGGTAGGAATAAAAATGGAATATTTTTTTTCGAGCCAAAAATTGTCTGACTAAATTTAGGGGTTGAGAATTTTTTTTTCTCACAAGGGTATAAAGAGGCGATATCAGAATGGGAAGTGGAATGTGGGAGGTAAGATGCAGCGAAGAAGGCGAAAAATGGACGATTCAATTTCGGTATTCATTGCCGGTGGTTCAGCTGGCAATAGATTTCATTAACTGGAGGACCTCGCGTGCTGGTGGGATCCAGGAATCTCTTTATTATGGTGGCGCACCGCGACGCCGACGCTAGGAGCGTCGGAAGCGTCGGTGTGACGGGTGTCCGCCGCAGCTGCGCCTCTCAGCCTCCCCTACCATAGCTATAATTAATTCCGTCGTACTGCTCTTCAATGCTTCGTGAACTCCATACTTACTGATACGACCAATTGTCAGGGTTGATACGTGTGGAATTTCGAAAAATTCTCTAGGCAATTTATTATAACTTAATATTGGATGAATTCCGATCGATCAAATTTGAAAATGATCGAAAAATACAGAGGGCAACAATTACAGAAATTCCTATTCGCGCATATGGATGTACAAGATGTTTCTTGCAGGGTGTTCGAAGCAACATGTCGAGAAAAGTTATAGACAAGAAGAGACAGAGCATCAAGTCGAATTTCGATTGTAAACAATTATTGATTGAGATGAGGGTTTACCGCGCGAACTACCAAACTTGGAGGTTCAAGATGGCCTAAGAGAGTTGGATGTCGAATTTGATTCAAGTCGACTCAGCACTATCACTGCCTTAAGACAAGCGTCGCAAATGACACTTGCCGCATGAACGGAACTACCAATTAGCAAAGGTCCACTTGTAGAGTCTCCGTCCACTCAATTTCCTTCGCTTCACGGTCCGACCAGAACCTAACAAGCCTTATGAATATCCATCCATATCAAGTCGAATAGAAATCTTTTCGTTTTGCTAATTGTCTAAATGCTGCAGTAGAAACAATTGTCCAATAAGCCATCGAGGAGTTGTTACCAAATGGAATGACGCGAGTTCAATTTCTATCACAAACGCAAGGCATAATCAAATGGACTATTGCATTTTGGAAGTGATTGATGAAGCCTAGCCCTGAATTATAGTTTTTTTCTGCTTGAGTCGAAGGGTCCCAGCTCCATGAATTGGTTATTAAGATTTGTATTTAGAATTATCAGACGAAATAAAATCGGTTCAAAATTCCACGAAAGATCTGGCACCGTATAAACTGAGCAAGTCGATAGAAGAGAATTTAGAAAACAAACAACAGATCAGCTGTATACTTTTGTTTTTGAAAATGTTGCTTGGACAAGATTGATTTTGTTTAATCAACAAATCATTCGTGTACATACGAAATTTTCACCATGCCATACCGTAGCAAACCCCTTTTAAACCCATTTGATTGATCTGATATTCCGAACCTTGTACGTTATGGAAATTCGCAGTTAACTTTCTCTCCAAGTCCCAGCAAAGATGATATTAAGGAGGTGAGTGAGGTAGAGAAATTTTCTGACAGTTTCCTTCATCTTAAATTCACACACAAACACATAACTTACTTGTAATTATCAAGTACCAGCAGTGTAACCCTTATTATTTACAATTGGTATACACATGACTATATGAGACACATGAGGACGCGAAATCATCCCGACATTTTCCCGTAGTCTATCTGGAAGCCACTCTTTGCCGGAATTAATTCCTTTCTTGTAATTCCACGGACTGACTCCTCAGGGATGAATATCTGAGCAAAATCACGTGATGGATTTGTGAATATGGACTCGGTCGGTTGCTCGGCTGATCGGATCAAACATCTACGGTCGCGATGTAGCTTGACAGAAGATCTGGAGCCTCAAACCCGCCTCTAACACCGGCAGGTAAAATCTCCCTTGTTCAATTACTCTCGATCTCTTATCTCTGAAATTCATCATATCACGTTATCTTTATTCTTTCATTTTCAGAGACGAGTTCGGGAAGGTTCCATCCACCCTACCAAATTACAGCAACAGCTTAGCTCATCCCGCCAGAGGTCTATATTCCTGTGGAATTTGGAAATATTCAACTACTCGAATCATTCTGACAGTCCAGATTTTCGCCGCGGTCATTTCGCACGCGAGATGCTTTCGTTCTTCAGCTCCTTCATCCCAACCAACATTCCCAGTTGAATGATGATGTTGCTAATTGATTTTGCTTTGGAAATTAGCAACTTGGGCTTTGTGAATATTTGCCCGATCATCGAGTGACTGGCCGGTCCAGTAATTTCAATCTCTTCAAATGACCAAGCCGACTGTTGCACATCAAAACCAACAATTTTCATGAGTTTCATTATTCCGGAATAATCGCAATCATACATAATTAGACAAGTCAAGATTTTCAAGTCAATAACCCCAATCGCGGAACTTACTCCCAGAGGGCCCTCTAATAATCTGCTTATTTTTAATTATTAGTCTCTGTATTTCAAGGATTAATCAATCTCGTGCAGAAACATTATAGTTCTGCTCGAATCGCTGTATGGTTCGAGCTAATGACTAATTCATCTTCGTCCATTCTATCGCTTTGTTTTTTTCTCGGTTCTCGGACATTCGATCTTCTTCAAAAGTAGTTAAACGAACAATCCATACATACTAAAACAACCCAAGTGAATTTCAACCGAACAATAACCAAAGAAAAATACCCAAATGTTAAATAAACAATTGTTGGAAGATTGTAAGATGGCGAAGCTATCGTTCACAAGAAAATAAACGTCACTTAAATCATGCGAAAAATGTTGTGATTAACTCAGCTAATCATCACTTCAAATTTATACGTTATTCGTATTTAATAACAATTGTAACCATTCTGTACTCGAAAATTGTCAATGACAATTATCACGAGTTCGAACTTTTTTTTGCGAGTGTGGAACTGATCTTTCATCATCGTTTTCAATCTGTTCACTTGATTCTATAGATCGAGTTGGGTGTAATTATACTTTCCTCAAAGTGCAAACGTATGTTCCTTCAGTCTCAGTGTAATGGTGGTGATAATACAACGATATTTCTTGCCCCGTTTTCTCCAATAAAGCACCGCATGACATTTTCAAAGTGGTTATTTCTTTCACCAGCATATGGACTTCGTGAATGATTTTAATCAATTATAAAAGACTATACAGAATGTGCCGATCAACTTTGCCTGGATCAAACTTGAATAATTCTAATCCACCCATATGCGCCGTTGAATGATTCAGCAGATTTGAAGTTTCGCAAGATGAACAGTGCAGGACATAATGCGCATTGAAATTCTCTGTCACAGATCGTTAGGGTAAATAAAGCCTTTCGAATCCTTTACGAGAGTCGAGAAGTGATGACCCATAGTAAACTCTTTGAACCAAGTGATTCAAGTGAGGCATGTTATTCACAATTGAGAATCAATGTGGGACTAGTTATTTTCTATACATTTGATATGAAACCGTAGGAAAAATCATTTGGAATTTTTTTGGTTCTGGACCTGAACACACGTTTGGCGATAGTGTACAATCATTGCCGATTATAAGCAGCAGACAAACCATTAGCAACAAGTTGCTGCAAACATGTTGCTTGAGGAGTTCAGGCTTCCCAAATTCAACAAGTGCCCGCGCACCTGCCATCGAACCGATTCTATTCATTCTTTCCTCCTTCGGCTCTACAGGTGTTGGCAAACACGTAGAATTCCAATCAACTGCAATCGGTTTGAGCTTACTTCACCTAATCAAGCATCCTGTCATCTTAGTTGAATAGCAATTCAAGCTTTTCTACAGCAGATTGCGCAAGCTTTGAAGATGCTGCTTGCCAGAAAATCGTTTGAAATCAACAGGAAGTCGTCAGAAAGTATTCGAACACGAATTTATGTGATTCCACATTCAACGAGTCACCAGAAATGAATTTCAGAACATTCGACAATTTCTAGCAACTTCCACAGATTCCCAGCGGTTTCAACTGACAATATCTGCATTTTTTTTTTGTTTGTTGCGATTTCCACAAATTTCCGAATTTTGTAATTTTCTGTTCAAGGTTTTCATGAATCGCAATGTAAAGTCAATCTTTGGGGATCACCAAGAGGTGACGGAGGTAATCGGAAATCGCAGTAACCTGCATTTTCTTTGATTTCCGAGTGTATATAAAAATAGCTTTTTGCTCTTTTTTTTCTCATCTTACAGTCAAAGTTATTGTAGATCTTGGCCGTTAAGATTCGGAATGATTTCTAGGTCAAATCTGGTGGTTAAAGGTCACGTTTTCGCAATTCGAGGATAGGATCACTTTGACAAAGGAAGCAACATTTTTCGGGGTCTTTATTGAGCCGAGTGGACAGAATTTGTCCAGTGTCCTAGGCTGGACCAACGTGAATAGAACGAAGGCTCTTTATTTTCATCTCTTTCCTTCTCTAGCATGATTCGTCCCTCTCTCTCTCTCTCTCTCTCTCTCTCTCTCTCTCTCTCTCGTTTCGCTACCCCCGTTCAATGTTCCAGTAATTCCATGATCCCCTTATGGCCGGCACGTGACGCCTTTCAACGAAGCCTATGACTTATACGCGATACCGCGTATAAGTGGCCCGCGAGTTTTACCGGTCGACGAAGCAAGAGATTCCATTGGCTTCGTCCAAAGCTTTTTCCCAGAAAGTTAAGACCCGATTGATTTCGGAAATAATCAAAAGCTTGCAATCAAGTATAAGCTGCAGGATGAAGTGGAATCAAATTAAAAACAAACTTTATGAACGAATGACGAAAAGAGGAACAGTAGCTTGTACAAAAGTTTTGCTGATTAGTTAATTTATAAATCCATTTATGTAAATGTGACGTACCGTTTCCGAGACGAGTAATAAGAAATCTTCTTCATTTTTTCGTTTATAAATTCGCGGTTTAAAAATTGCGAAGATGCAGGAACGGGGCA
Organism: Ametastegia equiseti; assembly: GCA_963989295.1. Taxonomy (NCBI): domain Eukaryota; kingdom Metazoa; phylum Arthropoda; class Insecta; order Hymenoptera; family Tenthredinidae; genus Ametastegia; species Ametastegia equiseti. The sequence continues at coordinate 12,595,614 of OZ022393.1, forward strand.
TCGCCATTCCTGAGCGAGGACTCGAAGGATCGTCCATGGAACGTGGCGGCGTTTTAATAACGTTGCGTCTCAATGCTTCGTTCTCATATCGCGAATTCTTCGAGGTCCAGGACGTCTCTCTTTCTCCGTCTAACTCAATCCCTCATGCCTCTCTCACTCGTTTCGAACTTTCCGAAGAACATTCCTAGGAGGCCAGAGCAGGAGGCCAGAACTCTCATTGACTCTCGGCGTAATGAACTACCTTGAAATATTTTCTAATATGTCTTCGATATGTTCGTTAGATTGTCACCCCCTCGTTCATTTCAAATCAATTATATCTGATAGAAAAGTGGATTTATCGATGGATCAATCACTCCTGGAAGCTCGTGCGTGCATCTCTTTTCAGAAAATCATTCACACCTTTCGAAATCATGTAAAGCATGTCTTCAAATAGTTTAAAATCATGTGAAATCCCGTGAAATCGTGTAAAATCTTTGAAATCTTCTAAGCTGACTGGAAATTTTCGGAATCTCGGAAGACGGGCGAAATGTGAGATTATTTGAGATCTTCGAAAATGACTTGAAAATTATTCAATGTTCTTGGAATCCATGGAAATATTCAAGATCTCATTGACGTGGCGGGAAGTTATCTGGAATCTTGAAAAATTATTAACAAACGAATTGGAATTCTTGAAATCGTTGAAAATAATTGTAAATCATTAAAAACTCTTGTAATTATTTGAAATTCTTGAAATCATTCGCAGTCTCTGAAATCGCTTACTGTTGAATGAGATGAATATTTTGAAATCATTCGGAATTCCTGAACTCGTGTGAAATATTTGGAAAATAATATACTGCACGCAAAAACTGTCACCAGGTTGGCTCCTCGGAATTCGCCAAAAGTCACGCAGAAAGTTAAGAGCTTTATCCTTTGAAGAAATTCACTTCCGTGATGCGATGGGTTTACCGAACAGGATGAAAGGAGTCGCAATAGCTGATTACCCATATTTCTAGTATGACCTCCAGAATCCCCACCAGCATCGGTTATGTACCCTCATCATCTTCATCTCCTGCAATAGGCACCAAGACATGGGGAATTATATTATCCTAGTTAGATCGGAAAAATAGGACTCCTATCGCAGCCACCGGTGGGTCCAGGCCGATAAAGGGCGCCTGCGTGGGCGTCGGGACGCGGGGGGGTTGCTCGAGAAGCGTAGGTGCAACCGGCGCCCGAAGACGGTTGTGTGTGGCAGACGGCGACGGGCAGCGCGGCGAGAGCCGAAACCCGGAGGACATGCAGCCTCACTCGCCGACGAAGATCTCTCGCGCGCACACCCGCCATCCACGAGAAGAGGACTAGCACCCCGCTGCTGGAGTGCCAGGAACAACAAGACCTGCTCGGCTATAAGTGAGTCTTAGGTTTTCCAATTTTTTATCAAGTTCCAATTTTTTTTTTGTTTTTTTTTTCTAATTCTCTTTCTCCTTTTGTTTCAAATGAATCCGTCATATTTCATGACAGAGACACAACCGATTTATCACCCGATGCTCTGATTTATTACTTTCCAAATTTCCAAACCGAAGCTTACGAGGGAACAAATGATTATACAATTAGGCATTGATACTGGATCATTGGGCGAATCAATGACTGGTCAATAAGTTGCAATTATTTCGATGATTGGCACATTCGTAACGTTATTCTGAGCAAAGCAATGTCTGTGAGGAGTGACAATTCCGGAAGTAAGTTTCCAGCCGTTTCCTATTGCAGTTACACTGGCAATGGGGTTCGAAGGGTGTGACAGCTAGCCTTTGAACATTTTATTATAGTATGTCGATAGTTCTTGTCAAAATCTTCAGAGGTGAAAAGTCCTTTATATATGTGTAGAAGTTTGCCATACATCTTAATCGATTAGCGCGCCAAAACTGAACTCCTCGATTGCCATGATCATAAATTATACTAGCTTGTTGCAAAAAAAAAAAAAAAAATGTATGGGAAACCGCGAAATCAATTACAGATTGCCTCAAGATGATAGAGCTGTGAACATTTTTCAAGTTGACTGTTGGAAATGGATCGACTAATCTTCTACGACATTCTATATCCCGCACCTAATTTGTTATCTTCGAAGACTTTGTACGATGGTCCAAGCATTTCCATGATCAGTACGTGCTCAGATAGTGTGATTTGTTTAGTAACAGCTGTTTCACTTTCACATCAGATATGAAATTAGTTGATTAATTGATGATGATTAATAAACTTGCATATCCTGATCAGATCGTGTGTACTCAAACTCATTGTAAAGAATTCGGAAAGCAGAAAGGATGATGAGGGATCTTTAATATCGTATTTGACATTGATAGATCGTCGGATCTATTTATCAAATCAACGAATTGCGAGTACAGGAATGAATATTCAAAGTCTCTGATTGGTTTTTCCGAGCGAAGTTAATAACCATCTGAATCGCGATCAATTTGCACGGAGCATATCGCTACACCATCCAGAGATAGATGAAAATTGCTCAATACCTCCGAGCCAGATTTCCTCTCATCTACATGTATGTACCTATTGCAAATTCTCGAAGAACATATCGGATTCGTTATGGATGAAGCAAATCAGCTTTTCAATTTATACCTACTGGAGCTTATCGCTAGTGGCGGGTATGCAAGACTGACTGTACATCCATACTATCCATTTACTATCTCTGACAAATAGAATACAAGTGTCGATGCCTGTATGCAGCAGACCACAGCTGCCTTTATGGATCCTCGAAGATACTCACGAACCGTCACAGGTGCCGGGATTCAAGTTGAATGCGACTTTCTTTTACACTCTAAACGATCCTTCTGAAACCGCAGTACGTCTATTTTCACACCCATACCTATACTTCGCGATGAATCGAGTTGTATTTGAAGAACGTTTCATGGTATAGTAAGTCGACGATGCGTGAGAATATCGCGATAAACTTTGGCTCCAATTTATCAATCGCTTATAGTTACACGCACGCTAGTAATCTATATTTTCATTTGATTTTTTTCGAACCCCCGTGTCAACGCATACGGAGGATTATGTCAGTACATTGACTGCAGCTGGTCCGTTAGATAAAGGGACTGTGCAGCCCGAGACGCCGTACCAGGGTTCCCTAAATCGAATATCGATTTAGTTTCTTATACCTCTATATACGTAGTACATGTGCTTATAAATGTGCAGACATGTTCAAACCACAATACGTATTATTTATTCTTCGACAATAGTACTCGAAACAAGCACACCGATGATCAGTTCAGGGGCCACAAATTCCGAGCACCGATTAGCTCCTTTCGAAATCTGTGAATCCTCTGCGGTCAATGTCATATACGAAAGTGTCCAGACAGACCATGATCTCGAAAGCTTATCACACATAAGCGGTCGCAAGGATTGGTCACTTCAAAGGACCATATCGTATGGCATTAGTCACATCTCTGATTTCAAAGTAGACGGAATTCTGCACCCTTGACTCGTGATCATGACAGCTGCACACACAGATCGTTATGACTCCTAAGTTGGACCGGGATGTTCGATATAATCTTATCCAGGTCCATTTCCAGACTCCGCTAGTGTCGTTAGCCTCCAGGGCAACCAGCCCGTATTCCGTAGTGGTCGAGGCGCGATCGGGGTGGGTACCCTCATTTCCTTGTGTCATCCTCAGCAGAGGAGGATGCCGAACAAACTTCGCCCAGACTATATATATACGAAAGCGAGAAATCTCGCGAGGCTTTGAGCCTTCACGTAGCTTTGAGATTTCAAACAAATGCAGCAACGCCTCGCTTCACCCCTAGCTTCCATCTTAGCAAACTTTTACTCAACAACTTTAGCTTATTTCATACGAATGAAACTAGAATTTTATTTCTCTTTCGTTTTCGAATACGAAACCCTGAATACCAGCACACAATATGGCGTCGTTGATGTGAGTGCAGATTTTAGAGGCTCTCTTTCATGGGTCTTGCTCGCAGGTTAGAGACGGGGGTGAGTTTAATAGGGTGATCGGTAACAAAGTTACGAAGCAATCTGCATAACCCTGTCGTGTACTTTGCCGTTCTGCCCGCGACCAGGAGCTATACTAGGCCTCTTTCCTACTACAACCCTCGGTACCAACTCACCCACCCAGGATGTAATTACCAGCGATAACATAGTTACCGGGGCGCCGTCGACGGTAACCGAGAACCCAGCAACCCTCGGGCTGACTCGGTAGTCAAATGTCTGTTGCAAAAGCAGAAAAAAAAAAAAAAAAACTGAAAGAAGAAAAAAACTCAAAATATCCCGTCAAAAAACATCATCAACTGTCAACGGTTGTTCCTCATATGAATAATTACTCCTTACACATAATTAAGCTTTTCATTCTTGCATTCGGAAGATCAGCTTGCAAGTACGAGACGATACTCAATATCAGGTTTCCATTGAATGGATAATCTCGATTTTGTGGCCATCTGCTTAGGAATCAGCCGCCAATTGGTAAAGTGCCTGATTCAAATGTATGTGCATCAGATCGAGAAAACGTAAAAAGTGTGACATGACACAATCACATTGGTACAATTTTCTTTTTTGAAGGTGGAACTGGACTATGATCAGGAGTTATAGAAACGATAAATTCATTTGGGCATTCGATCGAAATTGTAATGATATTCTTTGCGAAGCTGTAACCATTTGGCGATGTAGTTCTCTACGAGTAAACATAACAGCTTGCGAATCGTAACGTACTACGTCGCCTTGGGCGAAGATGTTAGGTGTGAAATTGCACACGAAGGCCAACCCCTTGGCGCACTATGGGATGTCTAGGTTGGTACACTGGATAGCCGGATACAGTGTGATACCGAATAACACCCAAAGCTAGGATTCAATTTTATCGCGCCATATATCATGATGGAGAGATCAACCCAGTCCGTTCGTTGTAATCTATTCTCCTGGGCTTTGAACATCAATCTGATATTATCTTTGAAGGAAAAATTTCGAGAAAGAACAAAAATCATGAATCGCAGTTATAAACTCCTTTTTTTTTTATTATATGATTCGGGAATCAGAAGAGGTTCGTTTATCCGGCTGTTTGAAATTTGGAGTTTAGAGTGATTTGGCGAAAAATATTATAGGGTTCAATGAAAAGACAATGCCAAGAAGAATCTGTGCGAACCGCGCCAACTCCTGCAGGGTTCTAGCTGAGAGTGAGTGTTGCCTCGTCGGTAGAAGGTAATTGCTGACGTAATTCGTTTAGTGTGCAATATTGCGCGACAAAGTGTAGACGAGCGAGAGAGTGCTATATGTATATATATATGTATGTATCTATGTATGTATGTTAAATACATATGTATGTGTACATATCGGAAGGGATGAAGGGAGAGAGAGAGAGAGGGGGTGAGGGAGAAAGAGAGAGAAACGTAGTAGCGCGAGTGTGACTAGCGAGTTAAATGCAGCTAACTTCGTTACAAACGCTCTCAGTAGCTGCATTGCCATTACGATCCACGGGCCGGGTTACCTAACCGAATTAGACGCTATCTTCGCTCGGAAGAAGCAAGTCCTATCGCCGACTTGTGGCAGTGGATTAGAAATACTTACCTATATGTATATAGCGAAAGCTCTTGGATTATTTTCTCTTCTTACTGTAATATTCACTCGCCAGAAATAAACGTGATAAAATTCATCAAAACTCTCTTCAAAGAGGGCATTTTACTTTACGATTATCACAATTTTACCAAAGTTATTATATATTTAATACACTCTGGTCCAAGTTTTCTCCAACGAAATCTAATCGACCAGAAAGACACACGATGTGTGAAAATTATACTTTGTCGAGATACCAAAAGACTGCATATAACCAGTTTTCTTCATATTAAAAATCATAGCTAATGAAATCAAACATCATTTTCTTCTTCATTATCCAGACCCACCGTAAAATATAGAATCTCAAAGGGCGTTCTAGACTTTGGGATTTCCATAAAATAGATAAAAAAATGTCAGACTTTAGCAACGGGTGAGAGGTGTGAATCCCCGAAGTGAGAAGTGAATGAAGAGGGTGAAAAGCACTTCCTCGGTCACCCGATTGCGCAAAAGTATCGAAGTATGATTTTGGCGTCTCTCGAATGCAAATATAGAATACCGACTGGAACTCTGTGGCCTACTTGTTGAGGCTGGAAGCAACAGTTTGCCCTTTAAGCGCTCCCTATCTATCCTACTCTCTCTTTATCTCTCTTTCTCTCTAACACACACATATATTCGTTTCTACTCTCTTCATCTCGCTCGTTCTCTTATAGCGCCGTTTCTACCCTCACTGCTCGGAGATTTCCAGGCGACCGCAAAGAATTCGAGATATGCTTTTACCCTGCGGATATAGGTATATACACGAGCTTTACGACCTCGGATAACATATTTTTAACGTGATGTCACGCAGTCTAACAAATCAGTCGATTTACACTTCTTCACATACTAAAATAGACTAAAGTTCATCCTGGTAGTCAAATTTTCTAGTGCAGACACAGGGCCAATTATATCCTGTTTGTAAGTCCGTCTGCCTTAATTGACAGTCTCCAGAGTTGGGTCAAGACAGAATATACAGATTGTAAATGGGGAACAAGCCACATAAAGAATTTACCTATACCCGAGTTGATTGAGCCATTCAATCGATTCACGACTGCAAATTGGTGTGCCTTCGCGATATCTTAAGCTAACTCTGACGAGGATTAGATCAGATTCTAGGCTCGTATGACGTGGGTGAATATCTGCCGGTTTCCGGAGCTTGTGAACTAATAACGAGGTGATATTCATCGAAACGAACAATTGCTTGTACAATTAAACAGGGATGAAAATTTGGGGTTGCTTTTTGGTTCAGTGCCTACCTTTGTCTGTGTTTAGCAGGAGACTAGAAACTTAGATAACGATTTCCTTCCCAGCAAGGAGTTCCAGATTTATCAAAGAGAATCAAGAATTATTGTTAGGCTCTGTCACCGGATCTTATCGCGATATACGAGCTACTGAAAAACGCATGGGATACGGAGCGAGAGAAAAAACTGTAGCGAATTTCTAGCTCGATAAAATCCTTCAGATTTTCGCTTTAATTTTTCCAAAAAAATATGCGTTTTTCCAATTTGACAATTGTAAAAATATAAATCCTTTGAGCGTTTCAAATATCGATGCTATACCTATTTCTAGAATCGGTAAAAATTTCCTAAATAATTCCATCAACAAATGGCTAATCTTGAAGATTCCAAATGATCAGCTAGTTCAATTTCCCCGCATCTACGGAAATTTTGATGGAGACCGCTAGCTTATCGTTCATACTCACGATTTGGAGAAAAAAAAAAAATATCGAGAAGTATACAAATGAAACTTGAATGAGTATATTCAGTCAAAACCCTTGGCAGTAACCATAATTGACTGGGACGTGGTTAGTTTTGCGTGAAAACTTTGGAAGATCGAAAAATTGGATAAAAGGGGTTGACATTCAACGAAAAAGGTGACTTTTGAGATATTTTTTGGAACCTACCTATGTATACAAAAATCACAAACGAATTTTTAGTGGGGGGTGGATGTGAGAGGCAGTGAGCCGTGATAAATTCCGGAAACGTTTCTTGCGTCAAGGCATTACAGCTGGAGTCAAAACCTGAGATGAAAAATGGGGGGGTTTGAAAAACGCTCTTAAAAATGGTCTTAAAAATAGCCCTAAAGACCCGTTCCGTACCATTCGGTTGAACATTGTCGCGTATATCCGAGATTGGCTACGATTGCCCCACTCAGCTGCAATTTTTTCGTCATTCACAATTCTCGTTTCCTGCACTTTCCTCTGTTTCTTTCACTCTCAACCTACAGTCACTGCCTCTGAAAGCTGCCTGCGAACTTCGTTTCCAAAGCTCTGCACCCCCCTCGTCATCCGAGGGTCGCGTGGGTCGTGGCTGCTATTGGAAACAATTTTCCAAGTACTCAAGCCATGCTTTATTTTATACTTGCGATGTTTCATGGTGGTAACTGCCTGAGTTCTCCTTCACAGTACAAGAATGAAAATAAACCGGTGTACGTTAATCGACATCTGTAAGTAAATACGTCAGGTTTCTGTAATTGCCGAGAGAAGAATAATTGCGCATCGTTTTCTCACATAAATTTTTCAACATACGATGAAATATTTTTAGAGGCAAGTGCGGCGCATAAGACAAACTGACATTCACTCACAATCAGATCAGAAACCAATCTCATGATCTAGGATTTCAGTAATTTTTTATTTTTGACGAATGGAATTCGATCCTCTGAATTTTTATAAAAAAAGCTTTATCTGTCTCCGATTACAATATTCCCCATCATATATTTGCTGCCACATATAGCCACCAAAACATTCTTTGAGTCATGATTTTTCACGCGATCTCTGATTGGAGTGAAGTGGTAAAAAAATTTCATTACACGCGCACCGTGACCGCCAATTTTTCGTGAATTAGTCATCACCGTGCCTTGATTACTTTGCCAGTAACAATGCATGGACAAAAAATAGTTAAATGAGCCCTTACAGAGCAGAGGAATATTTACAGCACGAGACTGTCGTAGAGATGATGTATGCTTGTATAAGAGGAAACAATCATTTTATCAACGGCGAAGGCTAATCCAATCAAAAGTGAAGTTGAGCAAGAATCGCATACAGTTCAGTTCTGGGCTCTTATACAGTAAATTAATAAATTTATTCAGATTCGACTTTTGAACTTGTCGATTTAATTTACGGGTGAGATTTGTCGCACTTGCAGGCTTTTTGAATGGCTGGTACCTTTTGAGTGGTGAATTATCAACGGTATCAAGCTTGGCAATTGTGCGAATCGTACGATTAAAGGATTTCTTAAAAACGAAGTTATCGCGACTCTCCACGCTTCTTGAGTCGCTCCATTCATTCGTTTAGCGAGATACAATTAACTGTATTAATTACAGCTTTCATCGCCCCTCCCCCCCTCCTCTTTTATATTCCTCACAACTTCGTTACTTAGGAGTCGGGATACTAATTCTTATTCTTGAATCGCGATTTTAGAGTAGGAACAAAGGGCTAACAGCTTGCTAATTAGTCTTTTGACATGCGCCTATATATACTCTGTTCTCATTCTTTATTTTTGTCTTCATTCTCCAGATTACGCACCTCCTTACAATTCTTACAATTATTCATGGCGACTCTTTCACCATGCGATGTACTCTGTATAATATACCAAAAATATACGGCAATGACGCAGTGGCAAATCCCAGAGTGAAATGACTTATTACCAAGAACACTACGCGTAATCAGACCATTCGCCAAGATTGTCCCCAGGGTAGGTGGTAGGTACTGTCTCCTCTTTATAGTCACCAATAAAGAATCGCGTACTTCAACGCTCATTTCTCTCTTTTATTTCCGTATTTCTCGCTTTGCTTAATTCCGCCTCGTCTCATCGACGACTGAGTAATTATTAAGTCCTAGCGCTCATCTTATATGCGCTCTCACCGCAATTATTAGAACGCTTAATTATACTGTACCTATGTGCTACGTAGCACTAGCTCTATTCAAATATTGGAACATTTTCTAGAAATTGATGCTTCGTCAAGCTCATTGAACTTCTTCAATGGTAAATAAAATTCACAGGAGCTTAGAGGGTTCATGCACGTCGGGGGTCCAGTTGAAGACTTCAAAATCTCATTAAACGTTGATAAATTAGGACCTTATCAAAAGTTGATGAAAAAATACCATTTCTTTCGTGGTAAATTCTATGATTCCATGACTTCCTACGATTCTCAATCATTTCTAATGAAAAAAAAAAAAACATTCAAAGCAGAATTAGTTTTGAGTCGGAATTAATACTCAAATAATTTCCATTTTTGCGGATGAAAAACTAATCGTAAATAAAATTCAGCTTTAGAGTGTGAACTAAAATTCCTGAAGCTTCGATGAGCTGAAAAAATTCGATTTCACCCGATCAGTTATTTTTCTTTTTATTAAAGTTCACTGTTGGTAATTTATTTATGGTATTTGTTGAAATGATACAGGTGTGGCAAAGCCACCATTACACGGTTATTCATCCCCCCCTTAGGCCGAGGAAAAATAGCCTAGTAATTTATTTCAATGAATTTTGTTAATTTTTCACATTACGCCATCGAGTCATCATTGCTACGTCTCGTCAAAATTGTCATAACTTTGTTCAGTAAGCTTGTTTTTTTTTTTGTTTTTTTTTTTTTGATCTGGTTCTCCAGCCTAGGGATGGCGATGGTGAGGAGCTATGTCACAATGCATACCTACGAGTATTATATACGTGAGTTGATTTCATCCTATCGTGCTGTTATTTTATTATATTAATTCTATCGTGCGAAATATGCCAAGGGTCGTTCACACACGTGCGTTGGACGTTATAGAGGCGATATCATGTATGTGGGCGATCCAGAGAGAGGGTTGATCGGTGGTTCTTGGTGACTTGCGACTGACAGCTGGCGAGCTCGCACGATGATGAAGTGACTCGCCAATCTGCCAACTCATCGAGTCGGAGGCTCGTTACGAAAATTTCTCTATCGGAATATCCGGACGCGGAAAAACGAGAAATAAAAAAAGTTTGCAAAACACGGAGAAAAGTGCGAGTTTTCTGGACGTCGCCACTAATAGAAAAATCATGTCGCCCGTCAACTGTCTATACATATATATTTTATATTACATAAAATCTGGGGAAAGAATCCGAGAGGGTATTTTTCTTCTTATACTTGCAATGTCCGTTGTGGTCATGGGAAGAAACGGGGGACGAAGTGGTCCGAGTCGTAGGCTGCCATCCCTTACTCTATATTTTAGGGGATTTACTCCCTTGCGACGTGTTCACCTTCAGCTCCGTTCTCTGCACCAAAACGTGCTGCAAGAATCTGTCATTGTGGTTGGCAAGTAATTAAAATTGAATTTTTGCGAGCGCTAGTCACCCCAAGTGCAAACCTTAAAATTTTTGCGCTTTCGATTAGAGAAAGAGAGAGAAAAAAAAAACCATAGAAAACGATAAAATAAAACCGTCGAGCAATTACCGCTTGAACCAACAAAAATTTAATTAAAATCCCATCGAGACCTCTGCAAGGTCTAGCAAGGGTAAATATCGAAGAGTGTACCGATCCCATCGAACACAATACAGCCAATCTACTACCGCTAAGTTAAGAACCGTTCAAATTATTTCAAACGATATTTGTGGTGTGAAAAAACGATCGGTTCCACTTCTTCATTTCTGCGAAAATCGTGGAACTTCGGTCAGCTGATGTTCCTGGCTAAAAGAAATTGAGAAAATTTATTCGTTTATTGGTTTACCAATTGGTACGAATAGGAGTGAAATTTCCACCGCGAAGAAGAACTTGAGGCATCATGCTTTCCCTATACCTACAGACCGGAATGCCTTTTGTTCAAATTGCCATCTATTGGCTCTTTTGAAACCTTCTTTTGCCTCATGGCATTGTCATCACAGCTCTTAAGTCGACTACAAAGAACGTGACACTTGTACTCATTCGCGCGCAAACTTAATTATCGTCATTCGATTCCAACGTAAAGGTTATACTTCGGCTTCATGGCTCCCTCTATCTATCTATATTTTTTATTATTCTTCCTGCAGCAAAACGGCCAAAAAATGGGTGGCGGAGGATGGCTGGGTGGCTGGCTCCAGCGGTGTAGAGAATCCCGACGTCTTGTCCTAGTGATTGTCGCCATCGCTTTACTCCTCGACAATATGCTACTCACCACCGTAGGCAAGTATGAGATTATCTGAATATTACAAAATTTGATATCAAAAGAAAACCTACAAAACCTACCCTCTGAGTACCTACATTTTTTTATTTATTTTTTTTTATTTATTTTTTATCCCAAAATCCACGAGACTCGAGTAAAGTGCGTTATTTCATCCGTGAAAAGACATTCGCTCGATTATCTTATACAGCACTGTGAAATTGTGGTAATTGCGGTTCAGTCGCCCATTTCGTTAAACCTCTCAGTTCTTTTTCATGCCAATTCATTTCGCTCCTCGAAGTCTTTGGTTCGACCGGAACTCATCACACCTTGGAAAGCTAATTGCAGCACTTTATATTTTCTGAATGAAAGTAGGTACAGCTATATAGGTATGTATATACGCTGTTCACAAGGTCCTGACAAAAGACACTAAGACTTCCGGCCCATGAGCTTACGTCTTAGATCTGTGGGAATTGAACCGAGCCAATAAACGGACGAGTAGAAGCAAAGGCACCTATACGAATCTGCTCATTAAAAGTTTCACTAACTCGTCAGTCCCTAATTGAAGTTGTCTCACAGAATTCTCAAAACCTCGAGGCAGTCGAATTAGTGATTCGAGTTGATGATGAATTGCTTTGAAAAAAAAAATGGAATAAACGATTGAATTCAAATAAAATATCGCTACATCTTCGTCACATCTCGAAAATGCTTGCAGTATATTTGAAATAAAAAGATATCTTATCGCGTGAGTAGGTACCCACGTGTGTAGAACGGAGTAAAGGTATAAGAGGAGGCGAACCTCTAGAGTATCAAATAATCCGAACTTTCAATAAATTCTCAGTAGGTGAAGTGGTCGATTTCAAAGTCTAGAAACTTTAGCAAACAGATTGTAAGGATTTTCCAAGACGTTTACTGGACTGCAGCTAGGGGAATATTTGTAAGGACGAAACGGTGGGAGGTGTAACTCGACTTTTTAATAGGTCAAGTGCTTCCCTTGCGAAGAATTTTGCCTTTGTTGTAATTTAACGTTTGAAATCCTCCGTTCTGAACCCTTTATTTCACCTTTTTAACGCAAACTCATTTTCTCTTTTTCTTTTTTTTTTTTTTTTTTTTTTGTCACGAAATTATTCATACGTGTAATGAGATATCGCCGGGGGCTGGGCGATATCTCTTCAATTTTTAACGCTCGCGTTCTTAATCGTGGATTGCGATTTATCGCTGCAGAAAAGATGTAAAAGGAAATTAAATATACTTCGACCTAGCGCCCGACCAGCCGAAAGAATCAGGAGGGAAAAATTGGCAATCATATTAAGGAATATTACCGTGAATAATACGACTATATATATCTATATATCGGCTCTCAACCTACCAGCCCTCGAGTCTCATCCCTCTATGGACCACGAGCTCTCTTAATAACCGTGCGGCCGCCCGAGATTCATTGGGATTACGACGGAATCCTCTTCCGGAGTAGAATATTCCCTAAGGACCATGAGCAGGTACACCGAACATTTGCTAAAGACGAGATGCATCTGTTCGACCAGAGTCCTTCTGCGGTTTACCTGCAGGATAGTAAATGTTGTTCGGGAACTTCGAAGAAATTATACGAATTTTGAAATTTCAGAAGAAATAGTTTTGCGGGTTTCCTGTTGGTTATTCTTCTTTTTTTGTAGATAATTTTCGAATCAAAAGGAAACGTACAAGTTTGCTTCTTGTATAAATATATATGCTGGTTATATGTAAAAATGTAACAGGCGAAATCTTTTGGTATGGGAAATTTTGTCGCTGGAAAGCATATTCGCAAGTATACGGTGAATAACATAATAATAACAACTTTGCCTCACTCTTCTCAAAAATCTCTGTTCAGCCAGGCACGCGCCATAGGCGAGACGCGTTTAAATCCTAAGCAAAACTTTCCATAAAAGCAACAATAAAATTACCATAAAAATGCCGCAGGTGATGCGCGCACAGGCGAAGTAATCAGAAGGAAAGGGAGAGACCCTGAAAAATAACGTATCGATTTGCCACGAAAGAACGGAATACATGAAAAAAGTTTTTTTTTCTACCTCAGTACGTCTTATCCCTTGCCTTCGAGCTCATTTTATGAAAAAAAAAAAAAAAAACAGAAAAAACATGTATCCATAATCAAATCTTTGAGTTATACAGCCTGTAGTATAGTAAATAATATACTTACGAGGTAAAAACTGTTCGCATTTTTAGTTTGTAGGCAGAGGCCTTTTAATAAATTTGAAATACAGTTCTTAACTTTACTCCGATTGCCTCAGTCATTCGTTGGGCTTCGGTCAACTTCTTTTTCACAGCTTTTAACCTTTCGCACCCTTTTCACACCACCATGTTTAATTCAGAAGCACTAGAATTTCCCGTACCTCGAATGAGGCAGAAAACATATGGGCCTCGGTCTGTCACGCTATGGCAATCCTGATAAGTGGTCATGCATTTATGGAGGGCCGTTCCAACGCGTTGGTCCAGTCGAGATGGTCAAGGCATCGACGCGAACGGGCCGAGCTGGTCGATGTTTTATGTAAGATTTGTACACCCCTTGCCTGATGCATTTACGGAATCATGATTCATTTAACACGAATAAAAAAAAAGAGGAGAAAAGAAAAGAATCAGTACTTTCGAAATCTATACCGTGAACTTCATTCATGCTTTTAATGACTCGCTGATTGGCGCACAAATATTTCAAATGGATTTTACATTCGCAATTAGCTCGTCAATTATCGAATCTAAATGAAACACAGTTAATATGAATGATTTAGAATTGAATTTTTTCGTTCACTACAGCAATAGCATATACCGTACAGCTTGAACTTCTGGTTTTAAAAATGGGTGAATAAAAAATCTAGTTGTAACTGAACTATGAATATTAATAAGAAAAAGAAAGAAAAAAAAAAGGTCTATATGTAAAGCCTGGAAGCGAAAGTAAAAACTTAGCCGTCGAAGTTAGTAGATTTACACTTAAATAATGCAAAGATTTCTACTAAAAGCCTAGGTATTTGAGTTGTGAAGTTCCGTGCCGAGTCCCTCGCGTGTGACTATAATATTGACGAAGTTGAACGCCTGTGAGTTATGTATGAAGGGAATCAAAGAGTAACTACCCATCTATCTACCTATCCACATGGGCTGTGCACACTTATACGGTACTGTTGGTCATACTCTAATCATTTATTCATTCCCACTTGTTGCTTCGCCGCTAAGGGGACGCACCGATTTAGCTTCGGCCTAGGTCTCGCCTCCCTCGTTCAACGGTCTTCATTATACTCTGTACGTCGTTTTGTTAACAAAGATGAAGTTTTCTTCAAGTTTGATTTTTTTTTTTTTTTCTTCCTTCCATTCTCGATGGTGCTTTTTGCTGAAGCAACACCCTACTTCACAATTGAAGCGATAAGAATAAGATATATTATACATATATAGTTACGAAGAATCAGACTTATCATGCTTGGGGTATATGGATGAAACGCTTTGTTTACTATCACCAAGTCACAAACGCGATCATCAAATACTGATAGAATTGTTCTATTCTCGTATAGAAGCAGTGAGACTTTTGTTCACTTCGTGTGCAATGCCCGAATCTATAATATTCAGAGAAAAAAAATTCTACTTTTGGAGGAGCTGGGATTTGAACCCAGGACTTTCAGCATGCGAAGCAGACACTCTACCACTGAGTTACACCCCCATTGATTTTAACCGCACGAAGTTTGCCACAAGTAACGTATCGACGGTTCTTGTGCAGGTTTAATCACCTCGAAAACGGAATTCGTAATTTCTCCCAAATCATACAACTTATTGGAATGAAACTTTGGGGATTCATGCTTTATTGCAGCAGAAAGTGACTGAGTATTTCACTTCCTAGAAATTTTCAACACTTCACAGTTGATAATTATCTAATTTTCTTTCCTAACCTAGAAATTTCCAATCACATTTTGAAAAATCTGAAAAAAAGGCTAACTTCTGTACGAATATAGCATCAATCCTCAAAGTTTCGTTCCAATCGTCGAGTGATTTGGAAAAAATAACGGAACGCGTTTTCGAGGCGATCGGCAGGCGTATTAGATATATAGCGAGAAATTGAAAAGACAGAGAGTGTAATCGTGAAACCAAACTCATGTTATTGAAATTGATCGTGCGTGAGCGCAATTTGAAAATAAATCATTTTATACGAAGAAGAAAAAAATAAAATAAATAAAAATACTCACGAAAAGATAACAGGCAACGTGCAAGACCCGTCAACACGTCAGTTCGTCTAAACTCAACCCTCGTAGCTCGCCCCCCCATATAATAAATAGAATATTGAAGACGGGGTAGCTTGGCGAAGGCACTGAAGCCACGAACACATACTACATACGTGTGTAGCAAACGATGTATAGAATTACAGTATACGTGTTTATATGGATGTAACATGCACACATGTGTATGTCGACATGTGTGCAAGACGTACAGGGTTCAAAGATACAGGCTTGTTACTACCGGATTTGTCTCGTGCGGCAAACAAATCTTTTCTTGATCTCTTCGAAAAGCTCGACAACAAATAGAAATCCAAGATCGAAAGCAGGCTGACGAACTTTTTCCTGCATCCGTTATACCGATTCAATTTCGGTTTCGATTCTTATCGCCTATCGGCTCGCGGGTTTGACTTGAAATTTAATAACGAAAATCGTAATTTGCCTGGATCGCTGTGTCAATACTGCAGGCACCGCCATAGATAATTGGCAATGCCCACTGCAGCAATATATTGTAAAAAATAGGCGTCAAAATATACTCAGAATTCTTAAGAATGAGAAAACCAAGGAAGGGAGTGAATTTCATGACATTTTCTCAGTGCCCATAATCCCGGAGTTCCTGTACGACATCCGCCACCCAAACGCAACATTGAGCGAACATCTTGAAACCGCGGCCACTGTGCATACGACGACAACTACACCTGCACCAAAATGCCAGTGCCCTAACAACGCATCTAATAACGCGCTGGAGTTCCTGGTCGCGAGCACTACACCAGCAGACCTTATCGGTCAGTCAATATCAATTTTGTTTCTGAACTGTATTTTCTGATCCACCTTATACTTATGGTAGAATCGCCAATGCTTGTAAGTATTTTGGCAGCTGTTCATATTCGAATTAATCAAATATGTGCACAGATGCACGTTGGATTGTTTAGCTTTTGTTAATATACTGCTACATTGAACCTTAGCCAATGTGACGAATGCTACGACACCCGAAGAAAAGGAAAAAGAACAACGTCACAAAGAACTACTAGAAGAAACTGTAGCCGTAGGAATGATGTTTGCATCTAAGGCATTCGTACAACTACTAGCTAATCCTATTGTTGGACCCCTCACACACAAGTAACTGAAAATCTTTGACATTTGATCATGGACTGCCAACTTTTGATCTCCGAACTCAATTTCTTTTTTTCTCTTTTGTTGAATCATTTTCTAGGATCGGATACAGCATCCCCATGTTTACCGGGTTCATCATCATGTTTCTATCAACCCTTATATTTGCATTCGGACGGAGTTATGGCATTCTATTCTTAGCACGGGCCCTCCAAGGCATAGGATCATCTTGTTCGAGCGTTTCAGGTAATTCATTCATTAATTGTCAAGCTTCTTCTAGTACAAAAAGATATTCTGCAAAGTCTCAAAGAAATGTATCGGCCGGGAATCGAACCCGGGCCGCCCGCGTGGCAGGCGAGCATTCTACCACTACCACAAATTTGGAAAAATAATTTTGAACTACCGATGCTGTTGAACAAAATTAATAACGATTTGGTCACGTTATCACAACCAATGAGAATAGATTAGATCAAATAAATGAAATTTTCACAAGCAATCATGAAAGCACTGAATAACTAGTTTGTAATATAAATACTCATGTTCAATCCTCTAGGTATGGGCATGCTGGCTGAAAGATACCAAGATGACAAAGAGCGAGGAAACGCAATGGGTATCGCACTGGGAGGTCTTGCCCTAGGTGTGCTAATCGGCCCACCCTTTGGCGGAGTGATGTATGAATTCGTTGGCAAATCTGCTCCATTCCTAGTACTGTCTGCCCTGGCTCTAGGTGACGGTTGTAAGTATCGAATAGTGACACGAGTTACCTTCGTTAGAAGTATATAAAACAATGAGTCAATCAATACACCATCATTCACCAAACGAAAATCAGTGTTACAGCTTCTGATGTTGCAACCATCGGTTGTTTATACTGAAGCAGATCCTCCGTCGTTGAAAGCACTCGTCACTGACCCTTACATCATCATTGCAGCGGGTATGTGCCATATACGTCTCGGACGTATACTGTCGTATGCGATTCCCATTATTACATTCATTTTCTTTGTCGGTTTTCAACGAAGGAACAAACTCATTAATTCAGTTACACTCAAAGAACCTAACCGTTATCCAGGAGCAATCACGTTCGCAAACATGGGCATTGCAATGTTGGAACCAAGTCTTCCGATCTGGATGATGGACACTATGGGAGCGAGCAGATGGAAACAAGGAGCAACGTTTCTACCAGCTAGTATCAGTTATCTAATTGGAACAAACCTGTTCGGACCATTGGGGCACAAAATGGGGAGGCTAGTACAGTAGACAACTAGACTTAACTTATAGATATGAAATCCGGTTATGTTTCTCAAGGGCCCAGATAGCTCATTCGGTAGAGCATCAGACTGTTAATCTGAGGGTTCAGGTTTCGACTCCCAGTTCCAGCGAAACTGTGTGTCACCATTTTTACAATACTTACGTCATTAATTTTAGGTGGTTAGCGTCTTTGATCGGACTGATCGTTATCGGGATTTGTTTGATGTGTGTAAGTATGATTAGAGACGTTATCACATTCCTCATGAACTTCAATCGAAAAGATGAACAAAAATAATAGCCTAGATAAAGAATGAGGACCCAACAAGTTACCCGACGAATATTTCGACAGATTCCCTTAGCCACGAGTATCGATCATCTTATTGTACCCAACGCTGGACTAGGTTTTGCTATCGGTATGGTAGACAGTTCTATGATGCCGGAGCTTGGTTACCTCGTGGACATCAGACACTCCGGTGTCTACGGGAGCGTTTATGCCATCGGTGATGTCGCGTTTTGCCTAGGATTTGCAATCGGTACGTATTTTTGGAGTATTTGGCACAGGCATTTTCGACTACGTTTCATCAGCCGGTAAAAACGATTGTTTCCGTCAGAAAGCAAGCACATTCGACGTATTGGTAGAATGCTCGCCTGCCACGCGGGCGGCCCGGGTTCGATTCCCGGCTGATGCAAGTTGTTTATTCTTCTAGCAGAGTAGAATCATCTCCTTCACTGCAAAACACATGTATATGAACAAGCGGGTTTAGGCTGGCCACGAGCCAGCCTTTGAACTTCCCGTTTTCCAACTTATTTCGAGATACTTAATAATAAAAATTCTACCAATGAAAGAAAAAAATACTGCATTGATGTATTTCAAAATATAATCATTTTCAAGTTGGAAAAAATGCTATCGATGAAAATCAGAGATATCAACGATTAAACTTTTTTTTTTCCAAATTTCGATTCTGAATAACTTGAAAACCACTCCACCGATCAAATAAAAAATCTAATCAGCTCGAAGTTACGGAGAAGTGCGTCAGTTGAGATCACAATCATGAGAATCCGTTGATTCGTTCTCGAGATATAGTCGGACAAAAAAGTGATCACATATACGTACCTGCATACATACATACATACATACACACAGCGTCCATCCGAAAATGGTTGGAAACGATTCTCTAGACCTCAAAACTCGGACATCTGGTAAAAACTCAACATTTCATTTTCAGGCTGATTACAATAACTCCCTTGTTTTCTAAAAACGGGAAGTTAATAAAAGAAGATCAACAATTTAGACTTTTATTTTTAATTTCTCGTTTTATTTTCGAGACAAAAAAGAAGTCGTTGTAATCACCGTGGAGATAAAAAGTTAAGTTTTCACTAGATCTCCACGTTTTGGATCCGAGGTCTTACGTATGTAATTCATTTTTTTGTCCGACGATATCTCGCGAATGAATAAATGGATTTTCATGATTCTGGTCTTAATCGACGCGGGTTTTCCTAAAGTAAAACTGTTGAGATTTTGGAAATCATCGGTTCAGTAGTTGTCGAGTTATTCGGAAAACGCAATTTCCGAAAAAAAATCGTTTTTGCTCCTATCTCAAAAACGGATCGACGGATTTTGATAATTTTGGTCTCAATCGGCTGGATTTACTTCAACGCAAATCTGAACAAATGTTTTAATAAAACAATTCAGCAGTTCATCAGTTTGGAGAAGCATATATAATTTTGGCTCAATGTGGTCAGCCGAATTATCTGCTTGTTGTATATACCTTACGGTCATTTGTTTTTTTCGATTCCATGTATTAGGTTACTCTGAAATGTTATTGATCATTCTGTACAACAGCATCGGTGGTTCAGTGGTAGAATGCTCGCCTGCCACGCGGGCGGCCCGGGTTCGATTCCCGGCCGATGCAATACTTTTTATTTTAAGATAAAAAAAATTGGTTTTTCTTCAAATTATCGCTTCTTGAATCCCAGCGACGGCAATCTTCTGAACGCGTCGTCACGGCTGAGAATAGTTCAATTTTTTGACCCTACGTTATCGATGGTGCTTATTGTTCATTAATACATATATAGGTCCAGCACTAAGCGGTACATTAGTTAACACCATTGGATTCGAGTGGATGTTGTTTGGAATTGCGATTTTAAACTTCTTGTATGCACCTCTGATGTACTTCCTGAGAGCACCACCAACCAAAGAAGAAAAGAAGGTACTTACACTAGAGAAAATGCATATATCAATAAGAATGCAACCATAACTTCTATTTCTTATGATTACTTTATTGCCGAATTTGTTTCATTCGATATTTTCCAATAAATAATCATAATCGTGTTTCAAAAATACTTGTATAGCTTGTTGATTCATCAGCATCATCATCAATTTTGTACAGCCAAATATAATGTTAGAATTGTGATTTTTTTTGTTCAATAACTACATGATCATAAAGATACATTCTAGTCTTATAGATATTACGTTGAGTTCTGTTTTTTATTTTTTTTATTTTTCGTACCATTCGATGTGTGAATCGAGTGTGAATGCTGTAGAAGCTTGGCGATGTGCGGTTATAACTATAAATTTTGTTGTTTGTTCCAGTCATTGATTATTGGTGAAAAGTCGTCGGTGCGATACGTAACTTATCAAAACGAAGAAGATGCGGAACAATAGGTTAGTAGGTAATTTATTTATTATTTGTCGAATATAAGTAAAACCTCGATACTCTATGGCTCTCGATACTGGGTAATTGTTGAAAAATTCCCATTTTGTGATTTAATCTGTTATCATTTGATATGTAGGTATATCAAGAATGATTTACCGTAAGATTATTACCTGATATATGGCAAAGAGATTTTTAAGCAAAGTTACGGTTTGTTTTTTACTTCGAACAAATGAATGTTCGAAGAAAGATTCTATACGCTTTCTCTGAATCAAAGTATCTTCATATTTATGTAAATGAATAATAAGGGTACAATACGGAGTTGTAATATTCCAGATATATGAGTTTTAATATTATAAAACTATCATAGTCATATAATATAAGTAACGAAATATTCGAGATGGGATAGCTGTAGACTATAAAATAATAATAATATAAGAACGGTGCGAGACAAGGCATTATACTCCATGCACGGTTTACTATATTTTAAGAAACAGAAGAATATAACGAAATGATCACGATATACTTGTATTAAAAGAATTATATAGGTATGAGATATACATATATTAATTATTCTATTCTATAAGTAACTACATAAAATTGCTTCACTCAAATCTATTGCGCACGGGGCAAAGAACAAAAAATATATATCGCTGTATAACGTAACGAATCAGATAGTATAAAAATTGAAAAAAATAAAATAAAAATAATTGAAATTCTGAAGAGAATTAGTGAAAAAAAAATTACAAAAAATAAAAACCAAAAAAATGTTGATGTCGTTAAATAATAATTGTTGTTATAGTTAGGAAGTATATAACGTCAGGACGGCAAACATGAAATTGGACGAAACCAGAAACTGATTCTGCAGATCCGAGTCCCAATCGTTGCCAATTATTAACGTGAGACTAAATTTTCAAAATTCTAAATTTAGATTTGAAAAAAAAAAAAAAAAAAAAACTGCTCAGAGGTACCGCCCAGTATGGATTCCTTGAATGGCTGCAAGGAAACCGGACAAATTAAAGTAACTGGGTTTTATGAAGTGTCCTCAAAACTTATAATGGGCGTAAAATGATTTCGGCTTGATAAAGAAATATAAAGAAAAAAATTGATAGAAATGAAATTATTGACTCTGTAAATAAATGGCAATGAATTTTTGGATTCGAAACGTATCTGCGCGTCCAGGCTGCTCGTATGGATACGAAAAAAAAAAAAAAAAAAATTAATAAAACACCTCGGCAGCAAGTACTGGAGCAGAATGTATGTAAAAGATGCGTAAAGGCTCGACGAATTGTCGAATATTTCGAGTTTTATGAATGAAGAATAGTACAATATTAGCAGCGCAAAATCTCGCGATTACTAGTCAGACGAATTTGGAGAGTTAAGATTGGATATAGTGGAAAAAAAAAAAAAATAGTACGGCTCCGTAGAACGTTCGTAGAAGCAATACCTTAAATATATATATATACTCTATATATCACTATATATGGATATATGTATAAAAATCACATATAGTTACAATGAAAATATATTAAATGAATATTAGCATCTACCTAATAAGTGCAGATGTAAACGTTTAAAAAATGATTGTCTGTCGTATATTCAAATAATTGATATTATTCATCACCTTCCTTAAAGATAACTGCAACCAAATGTCTATATATTGATATTGTAGTTGGAGAAGAAAAAAGAAAAACCGAACATTAATGATAAATAATCGAATATATGTGTCGAGATCCTAAGCTACTACAAGTACCAATTGCATGCGTATATTAATTAACAAATATATATGTGCTCTATAAATTATATAAGTACATATTATTAACCATTTGGTGGTATTCTTAATGCACAGCTGCACGTTTACGTATACTGTTACATATATACCATATTATAGTTGCACCGTATACATGTAATCATATATAAATTACAAAAAAAGAAAATCAAAAAGAAAAAAAAAAAAAAGAAAAAATGATAATCTTCGTCTATGAGAAACCTTTGTCGTAATATATCGAGGTAGTATACAATATATTAGTTAAATCTTCTTATATGTATACTGATGTGTGAGAAGTAAATGATTGTTGATTTGTGTCTACGAGCTTATTCGGTATAATAATAGCTTAGTTATGCATGTTTCGATTTTTCGTGTTAAATAATCATCAGGGGCCTGGTAATTTCGAAAAGTTGTTGTGTTTAACTCGGAAACGATCGGCTAGTATCCGCGTCTTTGTGCTGCTTGTTTGAATATCAAACGGGCCGACCTGCGCGGCTACTCCCAGTACGACAACGCGAGTCAATTTCATTCGATATTTTGTCGAGCCTGAACAGCAATCGTAATAAACTATTTAATGAAATGAATGAAAAATTGAAATAAGAACACCGCGATTTTTGCGAGAGCATTGTGGCTGGGCTCGGAGCGGCTGTTTATTGGATAAATTAAACCGCGCGCGGTATTTGAAAAGAATATTAAAATATATTTAAAAATACTGTAGATACTTTACATTAATTATATATATTTTATAAAATATACAATACGTAAACAGATTATTATAATAGTACTGCTGCTGAGATACCTTTAGAAATGTTCTTATCGGAATATGTTTCATTGTCAGTTGGAATTTTGTATTTTTATTTTATTTTTTATTTCATTTGTTAGAACTCGGTATTATTTTCTATTTATATATTTTACGTGAAGTATAAGTGCTCGGTTTGTGTTAGAAAAATTATTCCCCTCATTTTTATGCTATCAAGTGTTATTACTATTAAAGAAAACAAAAAAGTTAAAGATATTAAAAAAAAATAAAAATGATAAAATAACATAGCAGCTTGTTAGATAAATATACTGAAAAGGCAAGTTTATATAATTGCCATTGCTTAATCGAATTGCCGATGCAATCAAATGGTAAAGCCGTGTATAAATGACGAGTAATTGACGCGCAGTTGAAAAGACAACGAAGGTATAAATACATATGATTATGATTTCTAGTGTTGTATATGTATAATTATATACATGAATTATTATAAAACTAATTACTATCAGGATGAAATAAATGCCTGCGCCGCGTTATAAATATATTTATATTGTTTCGCTCGATAATTGGGAAACGCGCAAGTATATAATTAAAAAATATGTAAAGTTAATCTTACATCTGTAAAGGTACATCTAGCATTTTACGCGTATATGGAATTAAATAGATAACTATACAAATTAGCAATTAATGATTATACCTGCTCCGTCGCAGTGTTTGTCCGCTTCCCGTGACTGTTGATTATATTTCATCTTCGTAGACCGCTGTCAGTCTCGTTTTTCGATGACGATTTGCAAACGGAGAATTACATATAGAATAAATGGAAATGATTTCTCAAATTTTTTAAAATCCTGATATTACAGTCCGTACGTTTATTCACCTTGACTTACACACGTATGCTACTTCATCTCGTGATTTTCGCGTACGTATAAAATATTGGATATATCGTTTGATATCTATTTGATCTCGAGTCTTTTCATTTACTAGAAGTGGAAGTAACTCGTTGAGGGCTGCTATTGTGAACCGACAATAAGCAAAAGAAAAAGCACAACTCCTGGTAATTGTATAAAATTTGGGAGGATATTTTGCCATCTTGCTTGAGAAAAAAAAAAAAAAAAAAGTAACCATTTTATTTATTTATTATACTTATATTATATGCTTATTATAATATATTGATCTATGCGTAATACCGTTTACGTTTAAAATTCGCGATGGCAATTTTAAGTATCTATTACTATATAATTATTACTAAAACAAGTCGATAAATTAATCGTATATTGTATTGTAATATTTAACCAGCTGGTGTATGGGTCCGATTTTGCCTGTGTAATCAAAAGGCGTGTTCAAAAAATATGTATTTATTAATTATTTCTAACCATGTACAGCGATTTAAAGGAAATGTTATTCATAAATAGCGAGCGCTGATAATATTTCACCAGCTCCGAGCTCTGCCAAAACTCGCTTATACCGATTTAACAGATTATTGAATGCCGATATAATATCAACCAAACGATGTTTCTTTGTTAAAAAAAATTACCAAATGTATATTTATAATAACCAACTACCTTATAATACGATAGGTGTATACATATTACTGTAACAATTATTTATAATTATATAATATACGTGTATAGATCATTTTATGACGGGTATCACCTTGGGAATTCTATGTATTCTTATTAATGTTATTATTATATCATAATTTATTCATCATAACTGAGATTATAATTGTTGCAAAAAGAAAAAGAAGGAACAAAAACTGTAGTAGCCTGCTTTCAAATTTTGAAAACGATAAAAAAAAATTGTTGATGATAACGATGAAATTTTACCTTAGTATATATATGGAGAATAAATCCAAACTATATAAATTTATTTAACCTATATACATATACATATATATCTAATAATCAGCTATATATCTTGAATCACGTGAATACGATATGTACCAAAATTTATTGTAAATGTATATCATATATTATGTACTATATGGAAAATGTGCTGAAGCAAATAAATAAATAAACAAACGTACAACGAGTGTTCTTGGAAAGTTTATTTATGAATCACGAAACGCGTGGAGATTTTAATGAAAAAAATCAAGACGATACAATCACTTTCGAGAAAAAGTCCAGCGACGCGCCTCATCACAAAATGCATGAGGAAACGTTTCTTCCACTTTTCTGCAGAAGCGCGAATTTTTGAATTTTTTTTCATAGCATACCAACAATATGAGCATTGTTGAAATAATTTAAAATCCTCACATAAATTCTATACATTTGATGTATTTCATTCACAACGGGAAGTCCATAAAAATCATCACATGATTGTATATCCTATTCAAGGATTTTCAATTCCCGTATTCAAATAGTCCGTCAACTCGGCCGGAAGTTCTCCAGACGCCAAATCTCCGCTGGACATTTGATGCACGTAGGCCAGCATCTCAATGGTCGAGCTCATAGTTTTTTGAAGTTCCTCTGAAAGGTGTTAACGCATCTATGAACACATTTCATAGCTAAGTCCCATCTATATTGCATCCATATTAAAATTCATTCATTTCTCATTCATTCATAGTTATTGTTTGGTTGGTTTTTATACTTACCAACTGCAGGATGTGATACTGCCGTTAAGTCCGTTGGCGCGACGGGTTCCTTAGAAATAACACCCTCATCTTTAATTTTCAAAAACGATTCCTCGTCTGAAAATCGTGACAAATAATACCAGGGATGGTCCGAGGAGGAAATATATACTCAATTTTTAATCCTACAAAGTCAACTCACCGTAGTTCATGTTCCTTATGGAGATTATCTTGTTCCTCTCCGCCAAGAAGTTTATGTCCTTTATACGTTGATTAGCTCTTTCCAATAATGTCCGGTTCAATTCAACCCGTCTTACCAACGACGATAATTGCAACTGAAAAAATCCTTCCAATTATTGCGAATTGTTCAGAATGTCAAGGATTAGAAATTTCGCATTTAATTCTATGCATATAATATATTGAACGATAAGTTACTCTATAATCATGAAATTGATGTAGCAGTCTGAATTTCGAGAGAAAAAATTTCCCGGATTGAAACTGTGTATTAATAATTGATATTTATTTCTCACGTCTATATCAGTGGGATTCAATTCTTGATCCTTTGTATCCCGAGTCATTTTGTGCTCATCCTCTTCTCGATCGTCGATGATGTTGTTAAGAAAGCTGAACGGTTTAGCAGTCTTATCATCTACTCGAGCCAAAGATTCTCTAATTTGAGATGGTGACATTCCGTCGACGTTGTAGACAGTCTTTGCGTTTTTTTTAATCTTTAAAAGTTTCTCGATGCTTCCCTCTCGCGCGATCAATTCATGAAAAAATTTTTGCTTCTGGTTTAATCTGGACTCACGATTCCATGGGGTTTCAATTTCCTTGGTACTTTTAATCGCCGAGGTCTCCGAGCATTGTTTTTTTTCCTGATCCTTGGAAGGACTGCCGCTGCAGTCTACCGATTTTTGTGACTCGTATATATTTCCTAGCGAAATACCACCGACCATTTTCGGCTTTGCTTCTTTTTGAACGACTTTTTTCGGAGACTCAACTTTTTCGCATACAACTAACGAATTCATAGACGACGATCTATCCTTGCCTCCAGTCGGTGACCTCTTCTTTTCCCTACTTGGTATTTAAAGAAAGTTTGTACATAAAATCTGTACTGTCCATGATATATTTCTAGGTATATTGCAGGAAAAACACATGAATAAACTGATTAATACGTGTACCTGACGTACCTGATAATTCTGGTGGCTATCTTGGATACATTTTTATTTCTTTTCGTATCCGATTTAGTTTCCTTGATCCTATCGAGGAAATAAAATGAGTAGGTACGTGATTTTTTCTGAACGCACAGAGTATTTGCGGGATCCCAATGATAAATGCTTACTCTTTATTCATGATTTAATTCTGCATCACACGTGACGTTTTGAGAATCGTTAACCTTGCAAGTATAAATTTAATTTCTATGCTTCGAAGGTGACTGAAGACACTCGCAATCGAACATGTGAAATCTTTGAGGTGTTAGGTGTTGCTATGGGAAGTTTTAAAGTCGTCGTGTGTTTGATCAATGCGCACTGTCGGTAGTCGAGAAGTTATTCAATTCTGAATAAAATCTTGTGCCGTAACTGTAGAGGCTATTTTTTTCTGAGTTTTGAAAATCAAAATCCAATTTGATCACAGGGTTTTAATCTCCTACTTCGTGGCTAAACCTAATAATAACACGTATGCGAATTTGAAACGTCTATCGGTACGCCTTATTATATGCAATTCGAACATCATTCATGTGATTTTGTAATCTGTCGTGTAAGTGACGCCGCTTCACTTATGTGGCAGTTTTGAAAACTACTTTTTCAATTCTTCAGTCAACGAATAGACCAAGATTTGAATTTCGAATGAATTGTCCAGTTTATCAACTCTAATATGTCAATGTCAGTAATAATAATAAATCAATGTTCGACTGAAACGGAGTTGAACTCAAAGACTCCATAGCTCAACACGCATGTTTATGCCGAAGATCTTGGAGCATATGTATTATATTTAAAGATAATTCATTACAATGAGAATCGTAAATTCGAATTTCCTTTCAGCGGAGACTTGCATCAGTTGCAACAGTTTTTACAACGAATTTACGGCCAGAGTTAATGAGAGAGCAGATTGATCCACAAGTGGATGATTTCAACGTGATGAGTAAAGGGAGAAAAAAAAAATAACAACACAATTAGAATGAATTTTCATAAGTAACATTTATTCGAGCACAAATTTAGCAGATATTAGCATAATACAAAACATTCTATAATAAAAGAGTCAACACTTGAAGATCTATCGACTATCTAGTGACTACCTAATGAATGTTACTTATAAAAGAAAGGAAAAGGAAAAAGGAAAAAAGGAAAAAGAAATGAAAAACAACGAACAAACAAACAAAGAACATACGTTATAATTTATCACTTCACCTATTAATAATAATATATTCGAGTAAATAAATATTTCATAATTGTTACAATCGTTATATTGACTACAACAAAAATAATAATCCTTCCTATGATAATATTATATGTATACTATATATCTATAGATGTATTATGCCTCTTTGACAATTTTATAAGATAATCATTTTAGTCTGAATTTCAATAATTTAATAATTGCCATTAATTGTTGGAACAAAGTTTTACATACCTAAGATCTATCGATTGGTAAAGAATTATCGCAGTCAAATTTTCAAAAATAACGTATAGAAAATTTCTCCGGTATTTTCAATTGCGTCTATTATGCGGATTGATTCTTTACTTCGAATTATGAAGATGAGTTATCCTTTTCAAGCTTGTTCCATGGTAGTCTTCTAAAATACAACGTGTATTCAGTTGAATTGTCATACTGAAATATGAGTCCTGTTTTCATCAAATCTCTTAACTGTGGCTACGCAAATATGTTAGTACCAATAACAATTATACCTTACACAACTATTAGTCGAATTTAAATGAAATTCAATGGGATAAATTCACTTGTAATTCCTCTCTTTTGCAATAGGAAAAGCTTACCGAATTACCGAAATCATTTAAAATCCGAATTTCATTCATCCGAAAGTCGGTTTCGATTCTTCAATAATTGTACTTAAATCAATTCTAATAAGTCGCTGGGTAGTTTTAACAACCTAATAAGATCCGAAATAATGATAAACCGATAACTAAACCGTGATAAAGAAAAAAAAACGTTATCATATTTCCCTACTTACATGGGACTCGATGAAAGTAACTGTTAATTAAATATATTTCATCAATAATTCAATATGTAGTTAAATAGATTAGAGAATTGGCAGTGATCTGTCTATAGGCAATTGATGCAGAACAATTGTGAAAACACAGTGATGAATCGTCAACAGTTTTATGCTTACGTCTTTGGAAAAGCGAGTCATATACTTTTGTTTTTCGCTTAAAAAATCATACCATTAACAGTCTGACTGATACTAGATGAGATAAACAATTTTAGCATCATGGTTTTACATTTGACAAGTATTTGAGTATATATAATAATAATTTCGACCATAGTAACATGGACGAAAAGTCTACACCGTGTATCGTAACTTGATTTCATTCATTTCGGTTATATAAAAAGATACTATATGGTTCAAGAACTAGTAAGTATTTATGTATTATATAATTATGTTCAGTTATTCAATCTCGTAGGTATATTACTTCACCCAAGTTGTAAATTGTTTATAACAACGAAAGTTGCACTGAGAGTGTTATAAATAATATTGTAATTTGCAAATACTGCAAATAAATAGAACGATGATGTGTAAGAATGAAAAAGGCATATTTCTCCTAGCATCAGGGATAAAATAAAGTCAATCCAAATTTGAGATGAAGATGAATCACTCCGAATACCGAATGAGTATCACGAGAGCCAAATAAAGTTCTATCGCCCAAAATTCCAACGTCATTATTTCAAGAAATGTTTTCATTGCTCTTTCATTTATGTTTCGTTTCTCAGTAAACCCCAAAAATGTCGACCAGTTTTTTTTTGTTGAGTAACAGTTCGTATTATACTTGATCTGGTGATATTTCGTTACCCAAATTAGTGCTATGAGTTTAAAAATCAAAACATAAAGAATTTTACTGCCAATTATTGACTACAAATAATTATATTCGTCGAGTTATTCATTTTAGCAATTGAAATATTGACGAACCGTGACACGACGCGATGAGACACAGTTGTGAGGTACGAAAGTATTAACTTATAAATATAATTAGGAAAGATTAATTTCGTTGAAAGAAATCCCAGTGAAAATGTAAGGATAAATTACCATTTCTTTCAAATTCCTCTACAGAATAATTAATATTGTAATTATCCTAAGCAGCCCAGAAGATGTGGAAAAAAAAAAAAAAAGAAAACTGATTGATATTGATAATTCCGAATCTATAAATGTACTAGGTATAGCAACATAAGATATATTCATTACAAATACGATATTACATCTATCTAGACTCTAAAAGTATATTAGCCTGGCATCCTCCGGGTTTTGTTCGACTGGGCAGTACGGGCATTTCAATCTGGAAACAAATTGATTTCTTTAAAAAGTGATTTCGATATCAGTGTGTTATACAGCTATTTTATCCAAATGGCGTACTTATTAGCACTAGTCAGTTTGTTTAGGGCATCTCGTGAGATCACATGACCGCAGACCAATTTCATTGGAGGATTATTCTCTGTACTTTGTTGTCGTAATATTGGACAGGCAAATACCGAGTGATAACGACTCTGCTTTCCCAAATCAATCTCAATCTGTAAATACATCAATAAAATATCAATAGTTCTATAAAATATTTCATAATTTATCATTTGCAGGTAAATTACAGTACAAGTGATAAAAAATTATAGTTATCTGCGTCAAACTGTGCAAATGTTGCCTTAGCTTCTAAATAAAGACGTAATATTGTTTCAATTTCATAATTTAGAACCGTATCGAATTACTTTTGTAATATTTAAAGTAAAAATTCAAATTACCGGAAGCTCATCCTTTCCATTCCAGATACCCGTTACTTGTCTCTGCTGCATTACTTGCTTGATATTCAGGAGTGCAGGTAGAGCAGTGCATCCTGCGTTTATACTGCAAAAATATCATAGAAGGAATTATTAACGATTTGTTTAAAGTCATTTTTCTATGTTATTCTAAACAGACTTTGATATTTCAGCAAGTAAAAAGTTGCAATCAATTTTCCAGTTTTTCAACCTACCAAACAGATAAAGGACTGTCCACGCTGAGTCCCAACAAAGTACAAGCCTCCTTAGTAAAAACGTCGTTAATATCAAGCCACAGCGTTGGATCGAGCAGATGACTGTACGGCGAAGACTGTATTCCATTGGGTAAATATAACAGGGTTCCCATCAAAGATTGAACCTCTTTCTCATGCCGTGTAACAAACTGTGTGAGATTTTTCCTCGCGTATAAAATTGCTTCGGCCTGTTTGGTCGGACCTTGTTGTACTAATCTTATAAAATGTAGTCTGTGAAGCTTGAATTCTAGCGACGAGTTCTGAAACCCAATAAAGTACGTTATCATTTGTTATTATACATTTCCCATCTTTCAATCATATTCATTGATCTATAATTCAGTGATCTGCTGATTTCAATGTCATACGGAAAAGGCATCTTTAAAATCGGCTATCTCACCTGAGCGAGGAGAGCTTCGCGGTGATTACGAGCCCACTCTAAAGCGGGTTCCAAATTACGTTTCTTCAGACAATCCAAAATGTGATTTAGCTCTGTGAACGGTTCCTTGCGGCCTTCTTCAGTCTTGATTCCTGCTTCCTTTTAATGAAAATCATTGGATAAATAAAAGAGGAATTGAAATTATGTAGTGAGATGGAGAATAAGAGATGAAACATATTTTTAATAGCTCACCGCTGCCAATTCATCGGCAATATCTAGCATCCCTTGCCGGTAAAAATGTTGGCAGATAACTTGGTTCAGTAAATGTGTTTTTTCAGGACCAGAAAACACATCCTCTCTACTAGTGCTGGCGAAATCGGCGATAAAATTTCTGTCAATGGCTTTGCCAACTTTTGAAACTGTGCTGTGAAGGTCTCGGTGATCCGTAGCTAATCGCTGAACGGTATCCCTCACCTTTGTCATAGCTTGATTCATCACTTGTATTTGACATTGCGTCAACTCGTGGTCTTGCGGACCTGGTAAAGATTTTTTCCCATTTTATAATACAATCAAATTATTCATTTAAATGGAAAAAGTGGAAATCAATATGAAACGAAATTTTGTAAAATGCACATACATATTAATAGCAACATTTAAAAAATAAACAATGAAACGAAAAGATTTTAGACCAATTTATGTTTTCAGATAATCTGGTTACTACTTTCTGATAGTCTCGCTTGGCTTGCCTTTATGAGAATAAAATAAAAAAATAAACCCATAATAATGGCAAAGAATTACTTTAATAATATATTTGATTTGCAATATTAATTTGGTTAATTATAGACTTTTTTTTGGTATGGATGAAAAGATTTCATAGATAAGCAGTCCAGAAAATCTTTCTAAATAAATACATAGATTTCTTCGAAAAATCGATTATCGAATAACAGAGATGGTCTGCTTTCTGGGATCTGAGATTCTTCAACTCTTCCAGGAATTTCGTCCCAAAAATAGCACGTTGCCAAGTAACAAGTATCGATGAAAATATGCGCAATTTGGGATTCGGAGTTTTTGTGATTAACAACAAGTTTATGATTAGTTTTCTCATAGTCTGGATTCCGAGATACTAAAGACAACAAATTCTCCAACAATTGACATAGACTGGCAACGATTTTTTGATTTTGATGCATTTCCGATGTTTATTTCTTAGTTAGTACCCAAAATTTAATCACTCTTTATATTTTTCAACTGCGTACCATCCCCGAAGAAAAAAATAAAGACGATAATAAAGAATCTGTGAAAAACCCGAACAATTTATAAATTATATTGTTCGTCAATTATATTGTTTGTCAATTGGATTGATTCGAAAAACAGGTAACGACTATAGAATAGATTCTTCAAAATATATCTAAGTAATAACACAGAACATTTTTAGAAATCAATGGTATAGAAATGCTGTAACAAATGAACAAGGTAAGGGGAGAATTCTCGTCGATAACATGACTGGCAAAATCGAGATTAGAAATTTATCATAAACTTATGTGTTTTGAGAAATAATAATATCATCGATTGAGGTTATGTTGTGGAGAAACCTCATTAATTCCAACCTGAAATAGTAAATAACGAAGCGAATGAACGGGAGTGAATATAGCTGCTGAGTATAAAATTGACTCGAATGAAAGGAGATTGTCCTCGAGAGTGAAATACGGTCGACAACACTTGGGGTAAACAAAGTGTCGGAATATACAGTCGGAGTTGGTGAGTGAGAATGAAATTTCGAGGACAGATTGATACAGAGAATTGGGTAGATCGGCGCGGTGAATATCTGCGAAGTGGAATTGCTCGATTGGGAAATATCGGTAGCCCAAATTGACAATCTGCGTAATATGCAGTGCATGCAATTCGCGCGTTTTGGCTTTGCGCGAAAAGTCCTTTGTTCGGATTCGTTGGATCGGGATTATCCGAAGCCGGTACTCACCGTCTTCTAGCTCCTTTTTCAACGATTCGATGTGGTTTATTAAATCGCGTAGCACCGTTTCACCGTGCTCATTTATCGCACCGAATTTCGATAAAACTTTGACAACTTCGCGCTCGACAGCATTGCAAGCCTCCATTATTGTTTTTCGCATGATGCTGCGTCAGTGCTGACGTCAGATACGTCTGCTACGCGTTAGCTGGCCAATGTAACGCTGCCTCCTATTGGAGATGACGTGTCAGAGGTCGAAATATTCAACCAATCGCAACGCGAGGCGCGAGTTTCAAGCGGCACTCGAAGGAATTCGAATGCGAAACTCTAACTCTTTTTCGGCTTTAGAATTAACAAGATGCATTACTTAGGCAGATTTTATGATAAACGAGACTGAAATTGAAAACGAAACCAGTCATAAATATTTTACGATTCTTAAACAAAACGCATTTATCATTTTATGGATTTCCATAAATTTTTATGAACGTTTAAATTTTTCGTACTTTTTCATACAAGAATTTGTGATTTCTCGTAGCCTCGCCTTGTAGCCTCGCCAATTTTGTTATCAAAAGCTACGGAAATCTAAATTTTTCTACGAAAATCTAAGAAAAATAAATAAATAAATAGACTACACTGAGAAAAAAAATTTGTTGAAGTTACTAAATATTTTCAAATCAAAAAATTAGTTATAATAATCAGTTATGTATTTCTCCTAAGCGAGAATTAGTTGATGGGAACGTATTTTTTTGATTCAACAAATTCTTTTTCTCTGTGTACAATTTTTCAAATGGAAAACTAATTTTGAAATTATCTTGACTAAAAATTACTAGTCATCCGTCGGAGTAGAAATTTTCGTCCCGATACGCTAATTGTAAGTCAATTAGATGAATGTTGTCTCAATGTATATATGTTTGTTGTATAAATTTGCGTGAGCCCGAAAGCTGCAATATATCATTCACGCAGCAGCAACAGCTGATTTAGGATTGTATCGATATGCTGAGCTTTGAAACATCGAAAATCAAATGTGCACAATTACAGATATCGCCTCGTATCCTTAGAAAATGCCGATTGAACTGTATAATGTATAATAAAAATAAGAATATGGAATCCCGGAATGGTCTCTACTCACTTATCTATGATTCACCTATTCGGGGCTGTAGAATAAGCGCAAGAAAATTAATCAAGTCTCTTGTATTTTTTTCAAATCATTTTTCGAATTATTCACGAACCGATGAATTTGAAACAAAATTTAGATTGCATTAAATTGAGCAACGGTTTTCAACGACTATTTTTTTTCTTCTTATTATTATTATTATTCGTCGTCTTATCATTATATTATTGATTTCGCGTTCAACCGGAATCAATTACGCGCATCTGCTTCCGATAACGCTTAATGATTGATTTAGCTTATATTTGTATCTCAACTGGTAATATCGCAGACTATAACGGTGAACAAATATCAGCTCCACGATAAGCTCGCATAGGATTACCCCCACGTCCATTATAGACTGCTCTACGTATATACTAGGATTTCGCATGTGCGGTAATATCCAGTAACTGTATTTATGCGCCTGCAACCAGTTGATCAACGTCTTTCATCATGGCTACTGCAGTTCCCACTATCACGTTAAACAATGGTGAAAAAATGCCGGTACTAGGTCTCGGTACCTGGCAGGGAAAAGTAAGTAAACTGGAGTAGGTATATTCTAGCAATGAAATCAAGTCTGTTGTTTATCATCATGCTCAAGTGAGAGCCTTGAAGAATACTCTTATTTTTATGTCTGATGATCGTAAAGTCCTTCCGTCATTGTTCCTTTCTTGCGTATTATCAAATTCCGGCCAATTATTCGACGGTACTTAATACTCCAACGTGTCAATTTGTATTACATTCGTTTATTCCATTAGTGCAATGTACTTTCAAGGCTAAGCCTCGCCCACAATACAAATAATAATGTCATTGGTGAAATAGAATGATTATGTAACTGGATAGCAAATCTGTTATGGAATTTACCCGATTTACATATACCTACCTATACTTATTGTCATAGTACTATAGCAGTCACGGTCACGGTCACGGTCAACTAATTGATGAACTAGCTGCGCACTCCCTTTTCGAATATAATTTTTCAAATGCTATCGAGTTACGAATGATGCGATGATCTACGATTTGAATAAATCATCGCAGGACGATCCAAGCACCGTGGGACAGGCAGTTAAAGATGCGATTGATGCCGGTTACCGACATTTCGACTGTGCCATGATCTACGACAACGAGGATGTTGTTGGCCAAGCCATTAAGGAAAAGATTCTCGCCGGTGTAGTGAAGAGGGAAGATCTTTTCATTGTCACAAAAGTAAGCAATTCATTCCGAATAATGATCATTGTGTTTCATTCCAATAATTTGGTGGGGTGATGAAATTCTCCACTCAAATTTTCTTATAGACATAAAAGTATCGAAATCCAACCGAATTCGTTAGGAAACCCCATATAGATATAATGGGGTTGACCAGAATGCTACAGGAACTTTGAACTTTCCAGTGAATTTCTTATGTGAATTTTCAATAGGATTCAGTTTTTCAGAAAAAATATGTATATTCATTAACGAAAATTAAATTCATCAAAATCGATTCCCGGTATTACATTTACAAAATCGTTTTACTAATTGAATTCTCAGATAAAAAGCTAGATCTCGATTCAAGAATGTTCATCCTGATCAATCATCAGTTGAAAGTAAGATCAATAAGTATGAATAGTCAAGAAATAATCTGCGAAAATCCGAAATGATAAGCAGGCTGATTTGTGATGATGATGATGATCGATGAGCTGACTGCAATAAAGAAACCAAAAAAAATCCTAGGGCACTGCTCTCTCTCTCTGCCTATCTAGATTATATGTATTCAGTAATAACATCCAACTATATTTCCCCACATATTGCAGCTATGGAATAACAGACACGCGGAAAAATCGGTTGTTCCAACGTGTAAAAAATCTTTGGAGAATTTTGGATTGGATTACGTTGACTTGTACCTAGTCCATTGGCCGTTTGCTTACAGGGTAAGTTTGAAGCTCATTCTATATCAGCAACATTTGGAAATTTTTCACCATAAGATTCGATGTACTACATAGGAGCTCAAAGATATACAGGCTGGTCCATTTTAATCGCCCTAAGCAAATATCTCGGAAAATAAAAAAGATATAGAAAAAAAGTTTGATATAAAACTGAAAGGGTTTTGAGGGGGAAAGTATATACATCTGCCTCATTTGGAAAATTAGATTCTATTTTCACTCTCATAATACATACGAATATAGAAACCTGAAATTTTTCATCTCGAACTGCAGGGTAGATACATGCCTATCATATCTTCCCTCTAAGTTCTATAATCTAATCTGGCAGAATGCAAATATTTGGTCAGTAATAGAACGCGAACAAATATATGTGTATATTTCTCGAGCTGTATAGTGTATTGCTATCAATGAATCAATACGCGGAATCAGCTTGCATTATCGAATGACAACGTCGTCTAGTCTCCGGGATGATCAAATTGATCGGAAAGTACTGTCAGCAGGGCAGGGCTTGCAATTATTCTTAATTTATGTCGATAGGAAGATATCGAAGGAGAAATATTTCCCGAAGATGAAAAGTTCTTCGCCGATGTTCCTTTGGAAGAAACTTGGCGAGGAATGGAAGAATGCCATCGTTTGGGATATGCAAAAAGCATCGGTTTGAGTAACTTCAATTCGTTGCAAATAGACCGAATTTTAAACGTGGCCAAAGTAAAACCGGCAGTCAATCAGGTCGAATGCCACCCTTATTTGAACTCCAGGAAGTTACGTGACTTCTGCACTAACCGAGGGATAGCAATCGTCAGTT
The DNA here is from genome assembly GCA_963989295.1 of Ametastegia equiseti. Lineage (NCBI taxonomy): Eukaryota > Metazoa > Arthropoda > Insecta > Hymenoptera > Tenthredinidae > Ametastegia > Ametastegia equiseti. The sequence continues at coordinate 12,633,064 of OZ022393.1, forward strand.
ACAGCCCTCTCGGCGCACCCTCCAGGCCCTGGATGAAAGAGGGAGATGCCATGGTGGTAATTGACAGACCAGAAATCATCGAAATTGGGAAAAAGTACGGGAAAACACCGGCGCAAGTTGTGCTCAGATATTTGGTATGAATTTAAATGTTAATTTTATAGTTGCAAATTATCTTTCAATAGCTTTGCAGAAAAATATATCGCGAAATTTCGCAAACTGCTACAGGAGATTATCAAAACTCCTGCTTCTAGTTCTGCATCATATATTTTAATTCCGTTCGGAATCAAAGGAATGAACTCGAACGAATTGCTTTTGACTTTAGGTCACAAATGGCAGTGATTAGTCATTGATTTGACAATGTTTTTTGCATAGGTTGATATTGGAACTGCACCAATTCCAAAATCTAGCTCGAAGACTCGCCTTGCCGAAAATATTAATATCTTCGATTTCAAGTTGACCCCTGAAGAGATCGCAGTCATTGACAAGTTGGACTCTGGAATACGAGTGACCACTCCGGCTGAAAAGTAATTATATCACAGATTATATGTAAACATCGATTGAATTTTTATCGTAGAATTGTTACTTGCTCGAAATTGATCGAAATCTTTTTTCTTTTTTTTTGTTACAGTTTGCGTAATCACAAAGAATATCCGTTTCATGCTGAGTTCTGAAGATTTTTCTGTACCGATTTGAACATATGGTACTGATGCCGCGGTGTTTGTGACATCAACTTTTCATTCCAATTTATATATCCGACAATCTATACCTGTTAGTTGTCCTCGAGCGTCAGATAAGCTTCATGACAATGAAATATACATAATTCAATCGTATAAAAATAAACTGGCATGTATTTTCGTAATTTGCATTATCGTACTGACTGTATAATTAGTATACTTTCTTCAGTTGTGTCGAATATTTTTCAATAAAGGTCTCTTGACAGCGTTGCAAGAATTCTTATAAAAAATGTGCTTCTGTTACCCATTCGATTTTGAAATCATTGAATTACGTTTTACGAACGTCGATGAGTTCAAATTTGCTGATCATGGAAGTAATTTAGCAACTGCCAAAATCTAGGAAATAAAATCGAAATCAAATGGAAGTTCGAAAACTGATCCGCAGGAAACAATAATTGGCAGGAATGTTTCTTTTGATTTTTCCTATCCTAGTATGTGGGCAATCTGAATGGTACAACGGAGGTCTTTGATATAAACTCTTGCAGAAATCTGTAAAATTCCGTTACCAAATGCTGATCACTGTTGAAAATATAAGACAATGGCAGAGGGTTCTCAGAAAATCCGGGATACTTTTATATCGCTATTTTGAATTTCAAAAAACTATTGGCAGACTAGCAATACTATTGAAAACTATTCAGGTTTGAATTACAGCCCACCTTGTTAGGAAATAGATTCTTTACAATTATCTGTGGAGAAATTCCTGAAATCTGCATATTTTTTAATGAGGCACTAGAGTTTCCTTTCAACGCTTTTTAAAATAGGGCATACAGGATTGCAGAAAGAAGCGAGTGCTCTGGCTGTAATTAAAAAATATCCACAGTTTAGGTATTCGCTTATCGTTCATATCATTCGAATTTCTATAGAACATTGGAAAATGAATAGATAAGAAGAAAATTGATTCTCAGCTTCAGAATTAGAACTAGAACTAACTGCAATATGAAAATACACTAACCAGGCATCACATTCACGACGAATAAATCGATTTGAAAAATGATGTACTAATTTTATTCACGATTGAAACCACTCCTCATGTATAGTATACATCATATTCGAAATCAGATGGTCAATATCAAGTGATCGGAACATATACCGATGCGGATATATAGGTGAGAAAATAAATTGAAAAAAAAAACCCCCAGCACTTCCTCGATACTTGACTTCCTTCCTTTGAACTGGTGCGCACCAGTACAAATCGTAGTTATTGTTCTATACGGCGTGCGGTGATCGTGGCAGATTCACATCCTCTGCGAAGAGGACATCCTCTCAACGAGCAAAGCCTCATCCCTGATTACCACACTGCCATAACCAATGGCGATATAGGCAATAGGACGTGGGATTGCATTATGGTATGGGTGTTACGTGTTATGGAGTGTTCCATAAGTTGTGGCTCCCACTTAACCGGACGATCCTGGGGTCACCGAACCAGTGGAAAGTTTCGTATGCTCGAACTTATCTAGGGCTACAGAAACTTGCCGACTGCCCTCAACCACGTGGTCGTTTTACATACATAATATTATACCTACCATATATACCGCATGCTTCTACTGACAACGTGAAAAATTTCCGACCGGTCGTGAATCATCATTCATTGGCGGTAATCTGGACCAATTGCTTCTCCCAGTCTCGTGCGGGCAGATCTGTCACTATATCACCCTACCTCCCTAATATTCTTTATCTTTCTTTCTTACTCTGTCACTTCATCAGCCTTCCTTTTTCTTTCTCTCTCTTTCTCTCTCTCTCTAGTTTCAGTTTCGTTCTCCTTTTTTTATTGCGAATGGAAGTTTCCTATAGTACAGTACCCGCGACCCTGGGTAGTTCTTCAACTAAACGCTGAGCTTCAGGGATTTTTACAACCGCCAAAATCCTCATGATACTTTCCAAAAATTTGCCAATTATTTTGAATATTTTCAGCGAACAGTACACACCCCTCTTTTTGCATTTTCATGAATGAACCCTGATACAGTAGTTGGTATAGCTGATGTCTTCCCTTGAGGAATAGGCTAATTTTCATATGATAATGAGACAGTAAAAGGATTCAATTCGATTCATTTCAAGTCGATGCTTTCCTCTAATTTGAAATTTCATTAGTACCGGGACTGCTCACCTTTCATCAAATTTCCCTAATACAGCTATAACCTTTAAGTTTCCCACTCGAATAATAGAGTCGAGTTCGACTTTGAGCACGAGCATCGTATAGTCGTTTAAGGAAAACAAAGCGAACGGCATTTGTGCTCGATATCATCGTACGTATGATTATTTGCGAAAGTAACGGTGATCTAGTTTTGGAATTGATTTACAACGTCGTTAGGATCGCTATGGACAAGTTTTTGAGGCTGTAAGTTGATATTTTTATCATAATCAGATGTAGTTATCGAAAAATCCCAGATTCAGTTGCCTCAAGAGTGTCTGAGTCTCTGTGGCGTGACTAGTTGTTTCTATTCCTCCTGATTAGTCAACGGAAAGATATATAGGAAATCATAGGAGACTTGATGACAAATTCCATGACCCTCTTACTATTATACCGTTAATCGGTATCTATGGTTTAATTCATATGTACAAGAAAGAATGAACTCGCATTTCTAAATCAAAAATCTCCATGTACACTTCTTCCCACTCATTGTTTTGGTAAACAAAACAATAAGATCAATTATCTCGAACTAACTGTAATTGCAGCATGATTCCTGACCTCACCCCTCGTCACTCGAGTAGAACTCCACCGAATGAGAATGAGAATGAGATCAGATCGCCAAGCTGGTATCTCCTCCGTTCGAACTCTCGAAGATTCTATCAAAGAAAAAGTCTGCAATTTGAGACGATAATGGAAATGTCCGAAAACCAAACAGACCTCGAGGTATCCGGTATCGATTCGACTCAGGAAGAAAATAAATCAAATTCTTCTTTTCATCAGGACTCGGAAGAGTTTAAAATTTACATGATACATCAAAGAGCCATTCACTCTTCGCCAAAACTTGTTAACTCACATTTCGAAGATTCTGGATTTTTGAACTGTTCGATTGAAATGACTTCGCGGTTGGAGACAATTTCAGAAATACTTTCCCCTCGAGAGGAGAAATCTTTAGGTGATGAAATATCGTTCGATTCCTACCTCCATGAAGTAAAAGGAGAAAATTCAAATTTCTGGTTAAAAAACGTCGAAGATTCACAGCCAGACATGAATCGCAATTTTATTGCAGAATTAAGTGATCAGGGTAATCAGGAATATTCTGGGAAATATTCCCCGTGCTCGAAACCTTTCAATGATGAAATTATCGCCGAAATTATAAACGTCCACGATTCTGCCAACAGCATTGAGAAGTGCCAAGCTCGCAATCGGTCAACAACAATTGCTGATAATGTTGTGAGCGACTATGACGCAACTGATAAAAAATTCGACGATATCAAGTCTTATACGAATTAAACGGTCAACAGGCTTCGTTCATAATTGTTGCTCAATTCATCCAAATCGTGCTTCGTTCCCGTCCAAAGAAAACTATCTAATTTTCTGTGTCCGGTTGCTAAAGACAAGCTTACATGCAAACTTTACACCAAACCTTCCAGTTTATCAAAACGATGGAAAAAAAGATGATAAGATCGAGAGAGGCAAAGGCTGATGATTCGATTAATGACTCGAAAAACATCTGCTTGAACGTCTACATCGGCGAAAAAAAATCGCTTTTATCAAATGAATCCAATCAGCATCTGAATCTGAATTAATTCAGATAATATTTAATCAATTAATGTTTAGCTTTATTTCTCAATATTTGTTTCCACATGTGTTCTTATTAATTGTTTCCCAGAATTGTTTATTTGATTATATGTATAACGTAGGTAATAGATGTGAAATGCTCTAGGAGCAAGTAGCTGGACTACTGTACAACTAAATAAAACTGTGTGTAATTTTAATAATAAACTGCTATGTAAAATATGCACTGGATTGAGATAAAATTCGTATCTAAACCCGCTCAAATTCATTGGAATAATTTTTCAAGAGAAGATCCACTATTCACATGTCCTGAAATGGGGCAGAATGAATTTTTGAACGAACCGCCTTGGAGGGCAAAAAATCAAAATAAATGGTCGCGTTCGATTTCGTCACCAACTGATGACTATCCAAAGGACATACACGCGGCAAGGTAGAACCAGTGTTTACGTTACGTTGGCAGTAGTCATCGCGTCAAGTGGTCGGCCTTTCAAGGGTTCCCGTTTCGCAGGAATTCTACTTTAAAGGTATGACAAATTGCGTAAGAAAATAATGAAACGAATATTCAAATGCCAATTGTAATTCACGGATCTTGCCTATATACTCCTACGCGTATATTCCCATCAGAATATGGTGGACACATATACCGTACACGTGATCGAAGGACGTACTGCAGTCCTTTGCATTGGCGATTGTCCAGAAAATACAGTATAGGATTTTTCCTCAATCTATCGGAACAGATTTTTCACCAGCTTCGAGAATGAGATAACAAGGAATTATTTCTCTCAGTCGAATATTTCAAGATCCTGAAAAATCACACAGCACGTTCGTTGAAATTTATCATGGCTGACCCTGAAGTATTTTCTACTAATTTTAATCTATTGCTTTTCACCAACAGCGAGAAGATCGCTGGGAATAAATCTACAGACCAAAATATAGACTCGACATCAATATACTCAGCGACCAAATGATTGCTAGAAAAAGATTACTGTCCGTGCCCATGCAAGCCGAGATTACTCCGAATAGAAAATACGACGATGTCACTAAGGATCCGCGCTTTCTCTGGACTGCAACGCGGAAGTTTTCAGTTAAGAAAAATGAGTTCTGGGGCGTTAAAAAATCTATTCGATGGACACCAAGTCCTGCAAAACTGCGACAAAAATCCCATCAAAAATTGGCGCCTAACACTTCGGGCAAGGATTCAATCAGGTCGAGCAATGAGGGCGATTTTGAGTATTCAGACAACAAAAATAACTGCCCCACATTGATCAAAAAGGTTCTTTTCAAGTCTCCACATGTTCTGAAGGAATCGCTCAAAAGCAAGAAATCAAAGATCCCTAAAAACTCTGCAGGGAGTAAAACAGTTATTCCTGCTAAAAATAATCTGTCCTCAGAAAGAACATTTCCTGCAGCTAAAAGCCCCCGAGAATCTGTGATTTTTTTGGAGGAAGTCATCACTCTGAGTGATACGGATCCAGATTCTTCAGAAGAAGAGGTATAGTATTCATATATAAAAAGATCGTTTAAGGCTAACAGTAAAATCAAGTGAAACTATTTCTTTGGCATACATTCGTCTAATAGATTTGGTTTGTAATTAATACAATTACAGGAGCCAATTGAAACTTCAGATTCAGATATGCAGAATCCAAAGAATATAGTTCATCCGGATTTCCTAGAATCTTCAGAACATAAATCGGAGTTTGAAGAATATCTGCGATTGAAGTTGAAGTTTGAAGGGCGCAAGAAGAATGGCACCGAAGAAGAGACCGAAATCATTGATATTTAGATAAATTCGATTATTCCTCTATCAATTAACTTATGAAATCGAATATCTCGTTGTCAATTGATGATTCCGTAATGATGTATTAAGATATACTTCTACCGTTTTATGTTATTATTCATATGGTCAGATAAGTTCTAATTATTTCATCCAATTACGATTGTGATTATATTATGCGCAATTGATGTACTCAAATGTGAAATGATCCACAACCAGTAGCCGGGCTATTATAGTTGTATCGTGAGTCTGGATAAAACTGTACGATTTCTGAAATATTGCCTTAATTTTAAGGAAAATAAAAGTTTGTCATTTTTTTTCTGTCTTCAAATTCAACAATTTTTACACTTTTCAATCCGGTCCATCAACCCCTTAATTATTATATGTTTAGTTCGGAAGAAGACTAAATAGTATGTTGATATTAATAGATTTATTTTTTCTTCAAGATATATGGTAACGGTGATCAGAATTAAGTTGGATAAGGAAAATATACCTGAAGTAGGACCAAGCTGAATGATCTCTTGAGAAAACGAAATAGATGTATACGTGTTTGGTATTTAAATAACGAAATATACAACTAGTCAAACAATAAAGAATCATAAAGTAAGAACGTGACGTTTCCGTTAATATACTTCTACCGTATACCACTTCATTCAAATTCTATTTTATTCGGATGAAACCAGATCTGAACATTCTTCTTCGTTTAATTAAGACAACCGATGACCTCGGGTGTTCCTATCAACAGCAAAAACCATATGGACAGCGATACCACGTATCTACGAATGTAAATACATGCGGAATATAAACAGCCTAATCCAGAGTTCAGAAATCCTCGGATGGACTAACAAATATATAGCAATCGTTATCACCGTTGAATAAATGCCATACACGTGATTAATTATCGACTCAGAAGCTCAACCGGTAACTTCTCGAAAGCTGCCACGTGGCTTGGCTGGTTTCACGTGTTCCAAATGTGTCGAACGATAACTGTCACCCACCGATATCAGTATATCCGGCGAAAACTAGAATTTATTTTCTGGTCCATCACGTCCATTCAATCGCTGAAAGACCAATAACGAATTACGTTCTCGGAGACCACGTGGTGACGCCATGACTTGTAAATAATAGGGAACATTTAAATATTCTAATGCAAAATTCCTCAGATCATAGAAGAACCTGGCAATTAGCAATTACACTGAATCAGGCATATAATTGTCTGAAAGAAAGTTCAGTCAAATTCAAATTGTTACTAATCGCCAGAAGACCAATACTCAAGTTTGTGCCGAAAACTTGACCGTGGATTGCAAGGGCGATAATCTGCAAGCTTGAATTCATAAATATCGTATGCAATACCTGCGACTCTTTTTCCGTACGTTGTATTTATTTCTAAGTGTCATGCTGTTTAGTTCTATGAGTTTTTTTGCTGTTTTTTTTTTTGTCTTCTTTCTTTTACTAAACGTCATGTAATAGGAGTGAGCGATTGTTCTTGCGAGAAAACTGAAACTAAATCAATTAATGCATCAAGATCCCATTTCACGTGTATACTGTACATACTATAAATATACATAATGACTGCACTGATCTGCAGTGATGCGGAATTATTATAATTAAGAGAGTAATAAATGCCCCTGAGTAATTATGACTAAGACTCTGTAAATCAAGGATTTTCTTGAAAAAAATTTGAACAATGTTTAGACAGCCACACTGGTAATGTAATAGTCTGATCTTTTTTGATGTTACCCTGCAGCCTTGAGCCATTCGTTCGAGTTAATGATCAATCATGTGAGACACGTTGCAGTACCCAATTCGAACTTTGTTGGAATCAAGACGTGAAAAATCACCTGTGATGTCTTAATGCAGAATAGGAATGATTGTTGGATAGCCTTAACTCGCAGTCGCAGATATCCGATATACTATTTATGCATTGCTGAATTTAAGCAAAAATCCTCGAGTAAACATGAAGATATGTGTCTGATAGCAGTTGTCACGTATACAGTTTATTCGCGTGTTGTAATAACGCTTGTGTATTCGGCCAGCAGAAAAAATATCAAACAAACTTTTACAGCTGTTACTCATTTTGGCTGATACGCCAAATGTCGCACCGTATTATAGTGCATTCTTCTCTACGAAGATATTACGATTTTTTTGGAAGAATAATCACTGAGCTGAGTTTTAAAATTTTGAGAAAAGGTATCATGCTCTGAACATTCCTATTTTTCCGAATTCCGGAGTACAGTTTATCATATCTGAAAATTTGACGAAACTTGAATGCATGTTTGTATTCTGTGATATATTTTATCAAGACCGTATAAAAAAAACTATCTGAAATAACTGGGGCTGCCTGTGAACAAATGATAAATTGCATAATTATGATAACATCAATATAAAGGCTGGCACTTTATGTACCTATAACTGAAATATCAACATTCGCTGATGTTCATTTTCTTGCAGGAATATCTGTACCCGGCATTCGCTCATTTTGGAGTATTTGAAATAATACGAACACCGAATTTCTATTTGACATTCACATTCTATTCACACATCCACTTTTGATAAATTTCGATGAATAATAAATCGAACATGACTTGCCGCAAATCCAATCTTGGAGGCGAACGACGACGTGAATTTAAGCTTTATACCATAACTTCTGGTTATGAAATGTTTCGCAATGTTCTGTAGACTGTGCATTGCGGTCCATTTTTGATATTCATTTTTGTCATGAAGATTCGTCATTATGAATATTTGTTTAGGTACCCGCGGCGTCTCACGTCTCTCAGAACCTTGAAGAACTTAGAGATTATGCATTACTACAATTAGAAATAACCACGCCTCCGTGAGACGATTGGTAAATTGAAATTCCACAAAAACCCGAAGTTTTTATTCTCATCTCGGGTTCGTCAATCACCGCGTTCATTATTGACCTTCGATGAGCATGACCTGCAATTTTTGACGATTATCTCATCCGAAGGGAACTATCTATATATATATATACATCAGTGTCTCGTGTGTAACAAATTCTACACATCGAATGAGTGCATATATATGAGGGTTTCTTCGTCAAACGGGCCACCCGTTTAATCCGAGGTCTCCGAAAATTCTGTAAAAGTTTCTACACGTTATTGGGGATGAGAAAAAATTTTGGGAATTTTTTCAGATTTTTTGGTCATTGCATTCCAAGAATCATTTTTTTCAATCATTTTCACGTAGCGTAAGAAATAAGCGCCGGAGCGAAAAATTGTTGCAATGAAATTTGTATGTCTTTTTCTCAGCTTTTCGGTAAAATTGGAAGAAAAAAAATTCCGACCCATTTGAACCTCTTTTTCCTCCAAAAACGTTCGGAAATGTGCATTTTCCAAATTTGGACAGTTTTGTTTTTCTTGAAAAAAATGTCAAAAAAGGGTATTTATGAGAGAGTTTTGGGAAAAAAATTTCGGAGTGGAGACTTGAATGCTCTCCCAGAAAATAATTATTACATAGATGTTATGAATTTTCGGAATTGAATAAAAGCTACTCAATAATTTTTTTCTGGGAGAGTATCAAAGTCTCCACTCCAAATTTTTTTTTCCAAAACTCTTTTATGAATACCCTTCTTCGACATTTTTTTCATGAAAAAAAAAACTGTCCAAATTTGGAAAAAGCATATTTCCAAGCGTTTTTTTGGGGAAAGGGGGTTCAAATGGGTCGGAATTTTTTTTCTTTCAATTTTACCGAAAAACTGAGAAAAAGACATATAAATCTCATCGCAACAATTTTTCGCTCCGGCGCTTATTTCTCACGCTGCATGAAAATGACTGAAAAAAATGATTTTTGGAAAGCAATGACCAAAAAATCTGAAAAAATTCCCAAAATTTTTTCTCATCCCCAATAACGTGTAGAAAATTTTACAGAATTTTCGGAGACCTCGGATTAAACGGGTGGCCCGTTTGACGAAGAAACCCTCATATAGCGATAATAATAATGATCAAACACGCATTTGATTATCCGTTGTGTTCGTATAAATACGTATTTGAACTTATATCAAAATGTCAATCGTAATGTATATTACATTCTTAATTACAATTTTGATAATGCTGCTACCAACGTATATAATTATTACGCAGATAGAGAGCTCATGAGAAGGACGAAGTTTAAAGTTGAGTATATATCTCAGTATTCAGACCACAACTCTTGACACCGAAGCAACGTTTCTTGGAATTTTTCTCGGATGTAAAAACATTCGATCACAAGCTGCGATAATTTAAAAATTTTCCGTCGATATATACTAAATGTTCGATAATTTAATGACCCGCCATTAATCGACAATCATCATTACCGACATGTGGGTATATTTAGCTCCCGAGTATGAAAATCGTCTCACAATGAGACTAGCAGTTTTAACTCAATGTCAAAATTTTGTTCGACCCGGTTCTTACAATCTATAGCATTAGTGCTTTTTCGCAAAAAATAACCAAAATCCAGCACATTCTGTGCTGTGTGTGCTCAGCACGTTGTTCAGATTACCGTTACTGAATCCAAAGTCCTATGATTTTGTATTAAAGCGTTGCTAATTATCGTTACATCGAAAGCACGTAATCTATATCCTGGACTAATTTCTTTGCCGAACAATGCCCGAAGTAAATATGTTTTTAACGAGTCCACGTGACTGTTCTCCACGATTCGTTCAACGCAATGTCTTGTGCGATAGATTAAGCCGCGCTGAAATTCACTTCAATTCTAATTCAGCATCTGATCGAAAGAACATCAAAATGTTGTGAAATTTAAAACGGAGTGATTTTTTTTCAAGTTTATTAAGCTTTTCCGCGCTGATAATTCGATATTATAAATTTCGGTTGATTTATTCAAATTCCTCACTTATTCTGTTTTTTTTTTTAGTTAAAACTATGACTTGGTATTGCCAGCTTTTTTCCATACCTAAGCCTCATTGAAAGACCAGCACTGCTAGCCACAATAACTTCGCCCAAATATTTACCAACTTTCACCTAAGAAATATGTGTATGTACCTGTAGGTATATTAGGAGATTCCAATCCATGTAGTTAACATCAACCGAATCTTCGGACTACTTGAATATGTCGTTCTCACGTTTACTGCAAAACAAACAGATGACACGTAGGACTGAAATAAAATTTTGGTTTGTGCTCAGCACTGACACGTAAGAGATAAGAGTATCTCTGTGATTCAATCAATATCCGTTGGCCGCAATAATCCCAGTTCAGATTGCCAAAAAGTATAGGAATCAAAATGTATCATAGGTATTAGAATATTTTCCATTCATTGCATTGCAAGTGGAAATTGCTGTAACTTTACTAAAACGTGTCTGTGCAACATTGCTAAAGTTCTCCGATAAATGCAGACACAAAGATGTTGCTGTAAAATTTTGTCCAATATTGCTACGATATTGTCATGCAGTGCTTGGAAGCACATATTTCGATGTGTGATACGTGTCTTGAGTGTGTAGATTATTATTACCCAATAGTACGGCCACAGCAATACACCTGAGATAGCATTTTCGCATTATTGGGGGAAGATGGATAAAAGGTTTGGAGGGCCTGCGCCGTCCGCAGTTGAGCCTACCAGTTTTACTCACGCGGATTTCAGTAATCGTATACAATTCGCAGATCCAAAACATGTCTGTCGAAGTGCCAAAAGTGAAATTCAACAATGGCGAGGAAATCCCTATTTTCGGATTGGGGACGTGGAAGGTGAATCACTGCAGGACTATAGTTCAAAATTTAAAAAATCACCGCAAGTCTCTATCATTCCAGTAATTTATTAGGAGAACTAGGTGCTTTGTGCTCAACGAAAATGGTCATTGCTAAAATTTTATCAGCTTCATCGAGTCCTTCCAAACGTGGAATAATTTTCGTAGATTTGTTGCTCTTGATAACAGATGATATGTTCGATGCATATGCAATAATAAAAACGTCACAATAACGCAATTGTTTGACATTTCAGTCGAAACCTGGTGAAGTTACTCAGGCTGTGAAGGATGCCATCGATATTGGTTACCGGCATATTGATGGTGCTCATGTATATGGTAACGAGAAAGAAGTCGGAGCAGCAATCGAGGCAAAAATTTCCGAAGGAGTTATCAAACGCGAGGATCTATTTATCACCAGCAAACTCTGGACTACCCACATGAGACCGGACCTGGTCGAGGATGCTCTGAAATCATCCCTCTCCGCGCTTGGCCTTGAATACATCGACCTCTACTTGATCCATTGGCCTTTTGCCTGGAAAGAAGGAGATCAATTGTACCCAACGGGTCCCGATGGATCCATCCAGTTCAGTGACGTGGACTATGTCGACACCTGGAAGGCCATGGAGGCTGTCAATAAAAAGGGTCTCGCCAAGAGTATTGGAGTCTGCAATTTTAACTCGAGACAAATCGAACGATTGGTCGAAAGTGCTGAGATTTTGCCCGTAGTGAATCAGGTACATGACCTCATTTGTGGACTTTGATTAGTGTGATTGGAAATTCCGGTTCGAATTTCCACTTGAAAACGTTCGATGTTCGTTTCAGGTCGAATGCCATCCTTATCTCACCCAAATGAGACTGTCAGAGTACTGCCGAAGCAAGAATATCGTGTTTACTGGCTACAGTCCTCTCGGCTCACCAGATGGACCATCGGCTAAACCCGGAGATCCGAAGCTTTTGGATGATCCCAAACTAAAGGAGCTTGCTGCAAAATACAATAAAACTCCAGCCCAAATCGTTATCCGTTACCAGGTGAATGAAACTATCATTTTCCTTTCAAATTATCCCGCTTCACAACCACATCAATAACAATCTTACTATCAGTTGCATATTTGCTGAACTTAATGACTACCTAAATTAACTGCAATTAATTCACCGGCTGGAACTGTTAGCATAAACTTGTAGAGTCTATAAGTATATCGAAATATTTATGCTCATCATTACAAGTGACTTGATTTTTGTTTGTGATCATTTATTTTTGCAGATTGATCGTGGTCACGTAGTTATTCCAAAGTCTGTGACGAAGTCTCGTATAGCAGAAAACTTTGACGTATTCGATTTCAAATTAGCCCCCGAAGACATCAAGTACATCAACAGTCTTGACTGCAATGGCAGAGCTCTTTATATGAAGCTGTGAGTAAAGTTAAAAAACCAAACATAATAACCCAAAATATTTAATTAGCATTTATTTAGTGGGTACCTACCTAGAAACCATTTCGTATTAGCAAAATCTATAGATCATTTCCGGTTGGTCACTGTTGACTCGATCATCATACTCTGTTGATTTTCATGATTTGATTTTTAATTCAGATTGATGTTTGGATTTAGAATTATTGTACTAGAGAAATAGTACCAAAGAACCTATACACCCCCTTAAAAAAAATTGTTGTATCGTTTTGTTGCAGTGCTATAGACCACACATACTGGCCGTTCAAGATACCGTTCTAACTGTACGCAGAAGACTACGTGTTCGTAATCAGCCTGTATATGTATATAGAAGAAACAATGATTATTCAACGTACTTTGTACCAACGATTAGGTGTAAATATGAAGTGTCCACTATTTGGACCGTTAAATCATTATTGAACATTACACGTACACACAATAATCCAAACATATTTTTGAAAATTTCCATGACCTTCACCATATCTTAGTAATTACCCGTATTACAAACTGTTTGCAATCTGACTGAGATATGCGCGCTTATCGAAAACTTGTTTGGAGGCAGTTCTAATTACGGATAACTACCGCTACTGGCGAAACATCGATTTGAGCTAGAAGGAAAACCTTATCGAAGGTGAATCCAATATGATCAATCTGTAAATGTATAGTCCGAAACAACTATCAGAATCTTGCAGATCAGCAGGTGGTTTTTCGACACTTAATTGTTAACTCACAATAAGCAGCTGTTCAGTCGTTTTAATTATTACGTCTGATCGATTTATAAGGATTTCTTACATAAGAACTAATCGTTTGTTCATCATAGGCTCGGGTGCTTCATAATCTTCCAATTCACAGTCAAACCCATTTCCGCAAAGTACTACCTACGAATAAAAATTTGTACTTCGCAGATTTGAATAAATTTTTTATCAGTATGTTACGACAGTCAAAGGCTCATGCTATCAATCGACAATATAGATTGCGATTACACTGAACCCCTGTATATGTAACCTCAGAAATATGCACATTCAAGCACCGTATGCCGTTTCAAATAACTTAACGATATTATAATAATTTGCGAACGGTGTAATGTGATTCTTTTCTTCAAATTTCAAATCACCGCAATTTAGATTTTCAAATCGAAACACCATTTGTTCAAGTAGGGACCCTAACAGCTCTACACGAACTAATCCCCAGGTCAGAATTTCGTCAGAACTTGATGGTGTTTGGTCAGTTCAAACAGCAACATTAAATACGAGGGTATGGTACTATCGCAGATTAAACTAGTAGTAATCAAGGTCTAAACATTGTCGCCCACTTGAAAATACGTTGAGCACTTGGAGGTACGTAGGCCACAGTTATTGACTATACCATGGCATAAGCAGTACACCTAACTTTGGTCAATAGTGGGGGATATGGATAAAAGGCGCCGATGACCTGCACTGGCCACAGTTGACCGTTTCGGTTTGAGTGATACAGATTCCGCCCGACCTTCCGATAAACTTGTCCAGATATGTCCACCAAAATCCCCAAAGTGAAGTTCAACAATGGCCAGGAAATTCCTATCTTCGGCTTGGGAACGTGGAAGGTGAATTATCAGGCACAGTCATGGGTGCTTTAGTATATATTCATTGTAATCATTCATAGAATTTCATACATCGTTAAATTCAAACTTCAACGATCATCTGACCGAATATCCCGACGATTAGTTATGATTGCAAAAGTGCTGCAACTCAGCGTTGATCAGCTTCAAGCTCGTTTGTTATTCCATTACGATGTCTTTGTTGTTCATATTGACGATGAAGAAAATTTATAGATTTCAGTGAAGTGAAACTGCAATATCCATTTGTACTAACACGTTAGCAGTAATATCGATTCTGTTCATGTTATATATTCAATGAATTGTTCAGGAATCGACCCAAGCTTATCGGGAACATGAAGTAGGTCATGTTAATTATTTAGAAACGTGTCACTTGTACGCGCGATTGGGTACCGATCATCGATTCAGGTGAAAACGTAACAAAGGAACATAATTACTACTGGACGATGAGTAAAATGGTTGAATGCCATTCTTCCGTTTTCCAAATGTCTGTATAGTCAGCTGGGTGCCAATAATCGGAAATTGGACCACGAATTCCGTTTCATCAAAGCGATGCATGATACACCTGACTATTCCTATATCAACGCACATTTCTTCCATCACTCATTATTTCTATACCTGAATATTTACTGAAGTTCAATTCTAATTGCAATGAATAATGAATTTCGTACTTGATGAACGTTTTTGAGTTCTTGCAGAAGTACAATCATTCGTGATGATTGTTAACTTCAAAAGCAATCGTTCTAAAAGAAGTACTGCTACACTGAGGTGAATCGGTGTAACGAGAAGACCGTCTCTAGAGATGTAATCGCCGTTATAGTAGCGGCACATCATAATAATGCGATTTTTTTACTTTTCAGTCAAAGCCCGGCGAAGTTACGCAAGCCGTGAAAGATGCCATCGATATTGGCTACCGGCACATTGATTGTGCTCACGTCTACGGTAACGAAAAAGAAGTGGGTGCAGCCATCACGGCAAAGATTGCCGAAGGAGTGGTGAAACGCGAAGACCTCTTCGTCACGAGCAAACTTTGGAATACCTTCCACAGACCAGACTGGGTTGAAAAAGGAATCAGAATAACCCTCGCCGACCTTGGCCTCGAGTACCTTGACCTTTACCTGATCCACTGGCCTTTTGCTTGGAAAGAAGGAGAGGATTTATTCCCAACGAATCCTGATGAATCCTTCCAGGTTAGCGACGTAGACTACGTTGACTGCTGGAAAGGCATGGAGGCTGTTAACAAAAAGGGTCTCACCAAGAGCATCGGAGTGAGCAATTTCAACTCGGAACAACTCGAGAGAGTGCTCAAGCATGCTGAAATTCCACCCGTAACGAATCAGGTACGTGACATCACTTTTAGATTTGGACGTGCACCTGAGGAATTTCTTTTTGACAAATTGACTCAATGACCTACAGTAGTATGTCTGATACTGCAGTTTAGGGGCAGGCTAATCGTTTAACGTTCATTACAGATCGAATGCCATCCGTATCTGCCCCAATTGAAACTCTCAGAGTTCTGCAAAAGCAGAAATGTTCTGGTAACGGGATACAGTCCTCTCGGCTCTCCAGACAGACCATGGGCCAAGCCCGAAGATCCTCAACTTCTGGAAGACGCCAAGCTCAAGGAGCTTGCCAAAAAGTACAAAAAAACTCCCGCTCAAGTCGTCATCCGTTACCAGGTAAGGCGATCTTTCTTGTTTTGTATGTTAGTTTGCACGATGAATCGCGGATGTCAACATCGCTGCGGCAAACTCACGATGAGTGGCATCTTGTGATGTTGGAATCCAGCTATAAACGTTGCGGTTATATAATGAGCTTACGAAGTCAAACGCAGATCGACTAATTCATCATTGGCGTTATTTATCAGAGCGAAATTGCGGCTCATTTTTTCAAATGAAAATATTCAACCATGATTGATTTTACAGATCGACCGTGGCCACGTAGTCATTCCAAAGTCTGTGACCAAGTCTCGCATCGCAGAGAACTTCAATGTTTTCGACTTCAAGTTAGCCCCTGAGGACATCGAGTACATCAACAGTTTCGACTGCAACGGCCGAATTTGCCCCATGGACACGTGAGTACTTACATTCAAGTTATTCGTACATCGGGTCAATAATTCCAATCAATACTCATTTAGTAACCACGCGATAACTATTTCATATTTGCGAATTCCAATTATATACAATTGAACAACATCATGATCATCACGTATACACGCTACAAGAATTTAATTCCTAATTTACTATTCCGAATTGTATTTCAATTAGATATTACAGATTATAAAAATTGTAAGAGAAAGCTTGTAGTTAACGTTTTTTTTCATCATTTTGTTGCAGTTCGAGCGGCCACAAAGACTGGCCATTTAACATACCCTTCTAGTTATGGTCACTGAGCTACCGTGTTCATAATCAACCTGAATATTACATGATTTTGTATATTAACCGGGCGTGAACATGGAGAGCACCCACCGTTTGGACTGGAAATCATTATTAGAAAATAAGAGCACGTATACTGCCAAAATTGCCTCTAGAAATATCATGTAATTCATACCGAATCGTGAATTAGATTTTTTAGTACACGGGTATATATTTACTTGAAATATTTCGGCAGCCAAAATTGACTTGCACCAACGTAGATAAGGCAATGATAAAAACTGTTTCGAGGCACTATCAAAGCCCCGATATATGTGTAAGTGCTTTTTAGAGATAAAAATTAGAACTTAATTTCAGTGCAGCCGTATAGAATGTTGTCTAGTTTATATATCGAAACTGTTCACTTAGGTAGTCACATTAAGATTATCAAATCTAAAGTCCTGTAATTTTTTCTCAAGAGCTACTGATAATCATTATCGCTCACTTATTTAGTTATCTAGAATGTACAACTAATATCATACCGTATAACCTAACGTACGACATCTCTGTATATTTTTGATTGAGTTATTGATCGAATAGTCGGTATAATTGGTGAGTAGGCATTCAATATTAAGTCTGCTCGATATGATTATCTACGATCTGTACACTGTAATCATTTGCACAAATAAATCGATTTGTAATTCCATTAATTCGTTTCGAAATTTTACCGAACATTCAAAATACACACACACGTATGCCGATCGTATGACTTGTTCCATAATTTTGCTAGTGATTTTTTACATACATAATGATGCGACTGTCATTCATTCATCTGTGAATTCCTAAAGAATGTCGGCAATTACTTGATGATCACGAAGACGTTACGTAGTCGTTTCTCTGTTTCTAACGAAGTGGTATTATCTGCTTGCTAGTATCCCAGAATCGATTATCTCCTCTGATAATAACCCAATTATTATTTATCCTGTTGTATGGTCTAATCCACCTAATCAAGATCAACCGAATCATCGGTGATCTCTGATTCCTGATTCAGGTAACCGCGTGACAAACTATAACAAGACATTCCTACAGCTCGAGGTTGTGAATGATCCAAGAGTACAAATGTTTCTCATCATGAAACTGTAAAATCTAACTCTCAATCAATACGATCTGGTAACCTGGAGATTGCGAAACCCTTCATATCAAATATTGAAAGTACAATCAGTTCTCAAATAATCGCCGACGTACAATTTGTGCCACGTGTTACATGTAATTCGCATCGTAGAATATACACGGCATAGGCAAACCTACGTAGTATCTTCACTCGATAGTGGGGGAGTATACACACAGTACGGATAAAGGCCGTGAACGACCTGCGCCAGCCATAGAGTTGAGCATTTCAGTATCAGTACCGTAACTGGTTCCGGGAACATTTCAATCCGCATTTCTACAACATGTCTGCTAACAAAGTGCCGAAAGTGAAGTTCAACAATGGGAAGGAATTTCCTGTCTTTGGCTTGGGAACATGGAAGGTGAATTATTGAGCTCGGTCGTGGGTTTTACGCGTGATTATCAAACGCTCGGGAAAAATCTAGCGGTATTATGTGCCGGCATCGAGTCCGTCACAGAAACAGCCATTGAGCAGAGGCGTAGACAGAGAGGGAACACGTTCGAACACCTGACACCGGTTTTATTTATATTGCGGTCATGATCATCATCCAACAAATTTGACATATCGTTTATTTGTTAAAAGAAAAATTAAAATCGAGCTTGTCATGCGAGATTTGAATTGCTCTAGAGAGCATGTTACATGGTCGTTTTCGATAACCTTTAGACACCAACAAATACGTCACGTGAACAGTGCCTTATAAACAAGCCGGTTATGTAATTTCCAATCAGTCCAATCAGCTCAAGACCATAATAATTGCAATCACGTAATATAAATTGTTGTCTGATAGTGCCGAAGGTTATCATTTCGAATGTGTAGACATTCAGAATAAATAAACTGTGATTACCCATTTTGTCATTTTTCGCAATTTCTTTAAGCATTTATGAACAACGAGACAGGCATACACTAATTTAAGAGTTCAGTGCCATAGAGCAGCCGAACCCACATTGTCGATAAAGTTCATTTCGACTATTGTCAGCCATTTGAAATGAGCCTTATCAACAATGTGGCTCAGGCTACTCTGGCACTAAACCCTACAATCGTGAATGAAAAAATTAGTAATATCTGACGTACTTGGATTTTTTAAATTAATCAATCCACTTCCAACGGAATGTTAATCAGCCCAGACAAATTTCATGTTACTTATTTGAGGAAGTAAGAAGGAATTCTACTTCATTCAAAGCAACGAAGTTATTGTCGGCTGGCGAAAAAGAAATGTATTCATAATTACGAAACACTTTTTGCGAAAACCAAATTGGCTCATGGAATTAATTGTCCATTTCGGGAATTAATAAATCCTTGTTCCCCAGGTAACTTCAGCAAAACTTTCCGGAAATAATATTTTTGCACCAATCAACAATAGGTAACTTAATTTTTTCGGATTAGCTAGAGCTTGGGTAATCCAAGCAATTGATTCATTATTTTTGTGGAATGACATGAAATTTATCTGGCTTGAATAACATTCAGTTGAAAAACTGGACGATACCCGTGATTCAAAGAAATTCTAATACACGTTCAATCCAACAAACTGATTTGCTGGGTGCACCCTATACCAAGTGAAGATAAACCTCTCTTCGTCAATAGGTTTCCAAAATCTTTACTAATTTTTACAAAATCATCATGAAATACACTTTAAAAACATGCCTTTGCACGATTTAGACCGTGTGGGGTGCTGAAAGTGATTTGAGCAATTTTCTGTATTTTGTTCAGTATTCCACTTTGCCCCGAATTTCTCGAACCTCGGAAAAAAATTGATCTATACGTGTCGGTAATACACAAAATATTGTGCTTTCGATAAAACTTTCCCTCGCCTACTATAGCAGGGATAATAATAGCCGGATCGATTCTGGTCGTAGACCTTCGATCAATAGTACGGTAATCAATCCATGAGCTGGAGAAATCAACTATGTTATGTGGGTTATCATTATAGCAGTCTGGTTTTTGCTCATTGTTATTACCCATTCCAATACTTTTTTCTTTGAATTACTGTATAAGTATCCAACTGGGTGCCAAAAAATGAAACTTGGAAATTATAGTTTTTAGAACAATCTTCCGAAAACCAGTACCACCGCAGCAAGATCGACCTGTGTAAAGAGGACACCGTATTTTGAACAATCGCCGATACAGTAGCTCGTCACAATAATGTAATTTTTTTTACTTTTCAGTCGAAGCCCGGCGAAGTTACGCAAGCCGTTAAAGATGCCATCGATATTGGCTACCGGCACATTGATTGTGCTCACGTCTACGGTAATGAGAAAGAAGTCGGTGCGGCCATCAAGGCAAAAGTTTCCGAAGGAGTAGTGAAACGCGAAGACCTCTTCATCACGAGCAAACTTTGGAATACCTTCCACAGACCAGACCTGGTCGAGAAAGCTCTGAAAACAACCCTCGCTGACCTTGGCCTCGAGTACCTTGACCTTTATCTGATCCACTGGCCTATAGCTTACAAAGAAGAAGAGGAGCTATTCCCGAAAAATTCCGATGAGTCAATCAAGTTCAGCGACGTAGACTACGTTGATACGTGGAAAGCAATGGAGGCTGTTAACAAAAAGGGTCTCACCAAGAGCATCGGAGTGAGCAATTTCAACTCGGAACAAATCGAGAGATTGCTCAAGAGTGCCGAAATCGTGCCCGTCACGAATCAGGTAGGTACCTATAGAGGATATCTCCGTCGGATTTATATTTCTGTATTTTACGATTCATATCATTATTTTGCCGCCACGATATACGGTAGTACAATGCCGATTCAATGCAAATGCGACCTGATGGATGTTTGATTTTTATTTCAGATTGAATGCCATCCGTATCTGCCCCAGTTGAAACTCTCAGAGTTGTGCAAAAGCAAGAATATTCTGGTGACGGCATACAGTCCTCTCGGATCTCCAGACAGACCATGGGCCAAGCCCGAAGATCCTCAGCTTCTGGATGACGCCAAGCTCAAGGAGCTTGCCAAAAAGTACAAAAAAACTCCAGCCCAAATCGTAATTCGTTACCAGGTAAGGCGGTATTTCTCGTTTTGTATGTTAGTTTGCACGATAAATCGCGGGTGTCAACATCACTGGCAAACTCACGATGTGTTGCATCTTGTGATGTTGGTGACCAGCTGTAAACATTGCGGTTAATTTATGGCCAAGTATTACCAATAATGAGCATACGAAGACATACGCAGATCGACTAAAAATTCATCATTGGCGTCAGACGTCAGAGCGAAATTGCAACTTATTTCTTCAAATGAAGATATTTAACCATTATTGATTTTATAGATCGATCGCGGCCACATAGTTATTCCAAAGTCTGTGACCAAGTCTCGCATCGCGGAGAACTTCGATGTTTTCGACTTCAATTTAGCCCCTGAAGACATCGAGTACATCAACAGTTTTGACTGCAACGGCCGAATTTGCCCTATGCTAGCGTGAGTACCTACCTACTGCAGGTAGCAGGTCCAGTACATTGTACAATTTATATGATCTGTCATCGAACGCAATTGAAGTTCGATCGACAACGGAAAAATTGTCCATTTTGGCCAAAGAATTTGACGTATCACAAATATTTCACGAGAATACAAAATTACAATGTGGTATAAATTTTTCGATCGTTTTATTGCAGATCGAAGACCCACAAGTACTGGCCATTCGGTATACCGTTCTAGTCATGAACACGAAACTACCTTATACTCATGATCAGCTTGAAGATTGTATGAAGATTGGATATTTGTATTTTTTCGTACTATCAGGAGTGTACACAGAGAGCACCCGATATTTGGGGCGTCAAAGCATTTTGGAGAAATAAAAGCATATATTCATAATATTGTCTCTACGAATATCATTTCCTCTTCAGAATTGGAAATATGAAAGGAGTTAAGGGGCTATTGGAGTCGCTTGAAAACTCCGACGCAGTTCTCATCTCTCATGGTAATGCAGAGCTGTATAGCATGGTAGATAGTGGGATGTCGATGTTTTTAGTGATCCAAAACCAGATTAGCTCCAATTCAGTCATTTCTGCATCAGATGAATTTGGACTCTAAACGTGTGTTTTTCCAACGCCGAGTGGCATCATACGCATGAGAAAGATCTATTCAGTGCAGCTCTAAATAATCAAGAAAATTATGTAGTCGATAACGAATCTATAAAAAAATTGTCGTAATTTTTGAAAAATGAAACATCGCTCCACTTTCTGCCAAAACAATGCATGGATTTCCAAAGTTTCATTCCGATCGGTCAACCGGAGTAGAAGTTTTGGCTCTCCGCGTTTTCGAGGTGATAGCGCGTCTCCACTAGCCCCTTAAAGAGGAAACACAATTCATTTGAAATTCGTTGAATTCTGCCATCCAAAACAGAGCTATAGTACCACTTTCGGCATTAATCTGTAAAGTGTCGTATTTTTGCAAAGAAAATTCGAGATTAATTGACGCACTTGAAGGAGTGTTCCCACGAAAAAATAGCATCCACAATGATTGAAAAATTTTCAAAAAATAGGTCCCTGCTTCGGAGGAACAGAAAAATTCACGTCAAGTTGATTCGGCATGGAATGCTCCTTATATAATTCTCTATTTCCAGTATGGATATAAGGAATAAATTATTCAAGATGTGATAGGCAGGGCGGTTATATTAGCTGGGAATGAGTGAATCGCACAAATGCGCAAAAAAAATCGGACGGGTTCTATTGCGAAATCAATTAGATTTGTGAAACACAGTTTGAGAAGAAATTCGGTAATTTCTTTCACCAGATCGGCAAATAGCTATGTTATTCGAACGGGTCTTCGATCAAATGTGTTTCAAATTAAATTGAAATTGGATGATATCTTTACGAGTTATTTTTATGGTTAAATGATGATTATGAATGTCATTGCCTGACACTCAACAACTCTTGTTTCCTTCAAACATAAATCACTAAACATCAGTTTATTTTCGATAAGGAATCTCGGAACTCAACATATCATTCCATTTTATTGCTGGATTTGTAGAAGAAGTACATGAAACATTATCTGTGATCGATCTAACGAGCACCAGATTTTTTATTAGTACCGAATACACAGTAGACTTCTTGTGTAAAAGACAGTCAAATGCTCGTAGCAAATAATCTCGTCTGGTCGTAGGACCCAAGTTGGTACAACATAAACAACTCAGGGTCTTGTGGGGAGAACACATTTCATCGTGTCGTCACACGTGAGAGGTTCTTATGTATAGCAAACAGATCTCCCAGTACATCTCTCAAAAACACGATAAAAAATTAGGGAAAAAATCTCGTATCTAGAAATAAAAACGGGCGTAACTCGTTTGCTAGAGTTATTGTCCCTTGTGGTCTGAGGAAGAGAAGAAGTGTAAAGAAGCTTTTCCAGTTGTTACGCGATCATCACTTCTGCGCTAGACCATCCACCTGTGCTTCGGGTCGATTTTGTTCTACACCTTCGAGATTTCCATTCCATTTCGGTTCTACATTCTCAAAACTTGCGATGGGCAGAGTACAGACCGTAAAATTCTACAATGGAGCAGAAATTCCGATCCTTGGACTGGGAACTTGGAAGGTAAATTTACCCAAATACCCACGTTATTTGAATTAGTCGAGTCAGAATAAAAGATAAGATGAGAAGCTTGTCGAGAAGCACAACACGAAGTCACTAAATATATATGATGATGCTGTTTGCAGACGAATCAAGGTTTTTAAAATGTTACAAATATATACAGTCAGTTATAGATTTTGCGGTTTTGCTCACAGCCAGTATCTCTGCAAGACTGCCAACTTTGTGATTAGACATTATGATGGAAATATCGTTTCAAAAGTACTCCAAATGTGGTGCATCCCCGGGCTTGGACATTACAGCTTGCATGATTTCATTAATTAGGAATGAACAAACCTCGTATTTCTCAACTCAACTGAATGTTATAGCCACATATCTATGGACTGAAAACTTGACTGTACCAAAATATGCTGTATTTTCGATACATGCACAGCATAGATACAATTCTGTGATCCCCGATAGTGTCCTCGGACAGTTAATCACCTGCACTCACACGTTACACCATGTTTAATGTTTATTCTTCCGCTAGCAAGCAAGCACTGCATTTTAAAAATGATATCAACATTCGTCTGTGAGATTGGATGTGAATTGCAAGGCAAACAATATACCTGCAGCAAGTGAAGTTGCGTAATGTAATCTTTTTATGTCAGTCCAAACCTGGTGAAGTGGCTCAGGCTGTGAAGGATGCAATTGATATCGGTTACCGTCATATAGACGGTGCTTATATCTATAAAAATGAAAAAGAAGTTGGGGAGGCTGTACGAGTCAAGATACAAGAAGGTGTCATCAGACGAGAAGATATCTTCCTCACCAGCAAACTTTGGAATACTTACCATAGACCAGGAGCCGTCGAACCTGCACTGAGAAAAACCTTGAAAGATTTGGGGGTCGACTATGTTGATCTCTATTTGATACATTGGCCAATTGCTTACAAAGGTTATTCAGAATTGAAGAACTGCAAAGCAGTATAATATATTTTCGTCATTTAATTTCTTGATCTAATAATTAGCTACAATCGACTCAATTCTCAGTGAGGTACTTTTTTCAGAGGGAAGTGAATACCACCCTACAGACGCGAATGGCAATATCCAGTTCGCTGACTACGACTACGTCGACACTTGGAAGGCAATGGAAAAAGTTTGCGAAATGGGATTAGCAAAAAATATCGGAGTCAGTAATTTTAACGTAGAGCAGTTGGAAAGAATATTAAAAGAGGGAAAAATCAAGCCTGTTAATAACCAAGTGGAATGCCAGCCTTACTTAACTCAGATCAAACTTTCCGACTACTGTAAGTCCAAGGGTATTACCATAACAGCCTATTGCCCACTAGGATGTCCAGACCGACCATGGGCAAAGCCTGGAGATCCGAAACTTCTAGATGATCCAAAAATTACAAGTATTGCACAGAAGTACGGTAAAAGTGCTGCTCAAGTTGCGCTGCGCTATCAGGTAACAAACTTGACTGATAAGAAAATTCATACGAAACGGTCTGTGTAAACTAATGACTAAGATAACTTATCTCAAATTGTCGTAGCCATGAAAAAAAAGTAACAAAAACAAAAACGCCAGCCAATCGCTTTTATAATACAACAATGTGAATAAAAATTTGTCGTTCAGGTCCAACGAGGTCATATCGTCATCCCTAAATCAGTGAGCAGATCTCGTATCCAGGAAAATTTCAACATCTTTGATTTTGCCCTCTCCGAACAAGACATTGAACTCATAAACTCCTTCGATCACAACGGCAGGATTTGTGCTCTGCTAGAGTAAGTCGATGCTGATTACAATACGAGTTACTGATTGTTCACGAATCACACTATCAATGTACAGTTTCAATTGATGCATGAATGATTTTTTGAAATCATAGAGGCGATGTAAAAATACTCCTCGAGCGCTGAGTATTTTCGGAATCGGATTGCACTTGCTTGTTAATTTTTCATGCTCTTTGAATTATCATGTGTTACGTAACATAATCTTGACATTGACAAGATGCATAATAACATTTCATCAGATTATGCCGCTCCCTCGACGTATAGCGTTACGTAATATACGAAAGACATAGCTGCGATAAAATTTATTGGTTATTTCTTATGAGTGATTTATTGAAAATTGTTTTCATTGGCTTGGTTTGAAAGAAAGTTATTCAACCCACATATTCCGTTTAGACCAAAGCTTCTCATCATATTCGCGTATTTATCTATAGGTCTGTCATGCTTCCGGCGATGTGATAAATCATAAATAAAAATTCTATTTTTTTTTTTTTTTATCTTTCTTAGATGCGTTGACAGCCCGTACTATCCCTTCAAGGAGTAATTCCGCCAATTGCATTCGGATGGTCAACAGCTTGCAACTACGGCGCATTCCGAAAATTACCGGACAAATTATAGTACAGTCAACTGGATTATATGAAACCACCATATTAATGTTCAATCATGCAATGCATGCAGATGACGAACACGTATAAAATTATTATCTTGTTACACGTATACTTACATGAAACGTACGTATATACCTACACGCATGCATATTATTGCGATTTTAATCACTGCCGATAAAAATTATACTCGATATTGGATATCTACATTGTTTTATTGAGCCTCAAGGGACCCGCAAAAAAATGAACTTGATATAGTGATAATATTTTAATTATCATTATAGAACCAGGGAATATATCGTAGATGAGAAATTAAGAATAGTCAGAAGTAATGATTTTGAAAATTAGTGTAGCAAATAATATCAGATAATAACTAGGTACTTGAAGCATAGAAGCACCTAATTGTATACTTTTATAATAATCATGTTAATGCGAAACTATAATAGCTCAATATCTCCTTATCTCGGAAGCGGCATGAAGCGGGATACAAGTATTTTTACTTAATCATTTATAGATAAAGCATATATATTGCAATCATAAGAATTTTCGGACTCATGAGCGTTTCGCATGAGTCCAGAAACTGGATAAGTGCTCTCACCATCCCGTTTTTCAGCTTGTCTAATGGTAGACCACTTATTGTCAGAGTCCAAACGGTTTGGAAGATTTCATTCAAATTTGATAATTGTGTTTAACTAGACGATGCATAAGAATCTAATCAATCCAAAAGTGGCGTAGCTTACTGTCTACTGATGATGGCTAACTGATAAATTTCGCATTTTTCCACAAATGGCTCCGATGATTTCATTTAAAATTGACACCTGGGAACACTTTGACATGACAAAAAATATAGTCTACTGGATTTTCTAGGAAAAATTTATTCAAGAGTAGTTTACTGATCACGGATTTTCGAGAATGCGAGATTTCTCGGAAAGCGATTCGATAAGTTTATTCGGAATTCATATCTGGAGGAAATTATACCTATTATATATTATAGTATTATAGGTACCTATACCATTGTCGTTTCACAATGTAAGTCTATACTATAGAAATATAATTTACTGATTATCGATTTGTTAAAATTATCATTTTTCATGAGTGAAAATAAAGTTCTCTTCTATAATATGACTGTGTCTTTTTTCGTACATTATAGACTTACTTATATTCGAGGTGACAAGTTTCAGGCTCGAGAAAACAAAATTTTCCCCACTATTATTCTCTTTGTTTGGTCTGACCTCCTCAAATATAATGACAGCGGGCTTATTGGTTGTTTTGACGCAATGTAAGTATATACGTAGCATGTTTATCTCTGAACTACCAATGACAGGAGGACCTTGAAAATTGCTTTCACCGGAGTTACGCTTTATCTGTAGCAGAGGCATTGCAGCAGTTTAGAGAATAATCCTGATCGCACGGTCGCATACTTGCTCGTTCGTTCGCCTGCATACAATCTTCGTGAGGACAAAATTGTAGTCGCAGATTTAGTTTCTTCAGAGTTTACGATGGGAAAAATGCCAGTGGTGAAATTTTACAATGGAACAGAGGTCCCAGCACTTGGTTTGGGAACTTGGCGGGTAAATTTTGCCAATTTATTTAAACCGCATACCTACATTCAAGCCAAAGCCATATGGGACTCTTTACTTTGTCAATTAATATTAAAATCAGGTAATTTTAGGTCTGGTATTCACCAGAAACTCCGAAATACAAATACATTTGAGACATTACAAACAAAAATAAAATTTAATTCATTTCTCTGGCCGAGAGCCCATCGATACACCTAATCTATTTTTGTTTTTCGAAGCGTGGGATCCGCAACCCAGGACAAAAAAATATTACATAGTAAATGAAGGTTTGAAATTGCGTAGAAACATACAGATTTCTGATGTTAAAGGCTGGTTTATCTTAAATCCCCCAGGTAGATCAGATATAAAAAATTCAGTTCACTTAATAGCTATGATATACTAAATTATTTAGGTAATTTACGGGGACCTGTATTTTGTAATTTCTCCAAACAAAAATTACCACGCTGTATCTATTTTCCTAGGAAAACGCGTATTGATCAATTTTTTCTAACGGCTTTGATTTCTGTAAAAATTACTCGATTAACTTGATTTTTCTTGAAAATGTGCAGAATCCATGGGAGCAATTAGCATAAGTACGACAGTATGATTGACTTGGATGAAAGACACTTGCTTTATATTGTGTAAAAATTTATGCGAAGAATAACAGATAGTTCTTATGCAAGTCGTTGATTGCGATAGATTCAACTAACTCGCCAGAGATTTGATGATGTTTCACTACTGCATTGCAAAGTGTCATCGTTGATTAGTTACACATGATAATTGGGAACGTCTTAATTAATGTGTTATCATTTCGATACGACTTAGTCTGCGCCGGAGCAAGTGTATCAAGCTGTAAGGGATGCAATCGACATTGGTTACCGTCATTTTGACAACGGTTTTCTCTACGGCAATGAAAATGAAATTGGCAAAGCGATCCGAAGCAAAATTGAAGAAGGCGTTATCAGACGAGAGGATATTTTCTTCAACAGCAAACTTTGGAATACCTTTCACAGACCTGGAGCCGTTGAACCTGCGCTGAGGACGACTTTGAAAAATTTGGGACTTGATTATGTCGACTCGTACTTGATCCATTGGCCCATAGCTTACAAAGGTTATCTAATATTTTCCTAAAACTGTATTAGATATATATTAACTAATTGATGAGAAAAAATATGGCAGACAATTATCTCCAAGTTAATAAATAATCTTGAGTTTAATGCACTAACAATGAAAATATTTTTGTAGAGGGAAGTGAGTTGGTTCCTCTCGATGCTGATGGTAAAGTGGAATTTGCCGATTACGACTACGTTGACACTTGGAAAGCCATGGAAGAGGTTTATGAAAAAGGATTGGCAAAGAATATTGGCGTCAGCAATTTCAACGAAGAGCAATTGGAGAGAATTTTGAAAGTAGCCAAAATCAAGCCCGCTGTCAATCAAGTCGAATGTCAACCGTACTTCAACCAAAAAAAACTTTCCGATTATTGCAAATCCAAGGGTATCGCTATGACTGCTTATCGCCCGCTCGGAGGGCAGGTTGACAAACTTACAGAGGATCCAAAATTCATAAATATTGCTAAGAGATACAACAAGACCGCTGCGCAAATTCTTCTGCGTTATCAGGTAACATTGAGATTGGAAAACCTTGAGATTAGTTCACTAAAATTTAAATATTAGCACGATCTGGCATAAGTTTTCAAGATCAGACGAGCCAAGAGGTGTCGTTGAAGACCAGACCATTCCACTTTTTTATTCAGTAATCAGCCACCCTTGAAATAAATTTGGACAGTGGAAAATAATTTCGAAAGTGAAATTATCAAACCGGGATAAATGTTTATCAAACTTTTAGCTTTCCGTTGCAGAAATATTACCCCAACTTTTACAAAAAATTCATAATTCCGTCATAGATTCAACGTGGACACATTGTTATCCCAAAGTCAGTAACCAAATCTCGTATCGAAGAAAACTTCAACATCTTCGATTTTGAAATCTCCAAGGAGGACTTTGAACTGATCAACTCATTCGATTGCAATCGCCGAATGGTCAAGCTGCTCGAGTAAGTTCACATTCATTGCAATCCAGTCATCTACATTTTTCACAGTCCAGATAAGCTTCAACGAGTCATGTATCACTTATTGAAATCAACAATTACTGTTGGACCGCAATTCTCAACAAGCACAGTGTTGACTGTTTTCGATGATTTCGTCTTTTTTTTACCTTGATTTGTTATTAAAATTGCTTATAGGCTTCATTACACCTGATTCATAGCTCTACAGTGATCTTATCCCGAAAATTGATTTTTCTAGCTCCGTCGACAGTCCGTACTATCCTTTCGAAAAGTAGCGTGGTTTATCGGACGAAATGGTGCAGCAACTTTCAACTGCAGTGGTCACGGCACAAGTGTGCGACTCTATTCCTAAAATACCAAAGTATTTCAAGATAAGATGACTCCTATCACGTCAAGATTACAAAAAAATGTTTATAGAACTACCGCAACGTTCCTGCCAAAGTTTCGTGCTGAACTGAGAAGATACTACGGAACTGTTACTGCATATCATCGCGACGATATTTCACTGCGATACGACGTTGAAGAATCTCGCAATCGTCGCAAGGATATCTTGAGAACGAAACGTTTCTATATACACGCAATATCTTTTGTGTGGACTAATTTACAGCTCGTTGTCAGCATTTCGCGTGAATAAATTTTCTATTAAATGTACTGAGGGATCAATTTTGCATTTCGATGCCTACCACCGTTCATTCATACTTCATACTTCATACTTCATTTATTGTATCTTCCTCTTAATAACACCAATTAGCGTGTAATTTTCAGCACTGCCTATGATGCCTGCAGGTACATATGAGGGTTTCTTCGTCAAACGGGCCACCCGCTTAATCCGAGGTCTCCGAAAATTCTGTAAAATTTTCTACACGTTATTGGGGATGAGAAAAAATTTTGGGAATTTTTTCAGAATTTTTGGTCATTGCTTTCCAAAAATCATTTTTTTCAGTCATTTTCATGCAGCGTGAGAAATAAGCGCCGGAGCGAAAAATTGTTGCGATGAAATTTATGTCTTTTTCTCAGCTTTTCGGTAAAATTGAAAGACAAAAAATTCCGACCCATTTGAACCCCCTTTCCCCAAAAAAACGCTTGGAAATGTGC
Source organism: Ametastegia equiseti (assembly GCA_963989295.1). Lineage (NCBI taxonomy): Eukaryota > Metazoa > Arthropoda > Insecta > Hymenoptera > Tenthredinidae > Ametastegia > Ametastegia equiseti. Next base: position 12,664,140 of record OZ022393.1, read on the forward strand.
TTTTTCCAAATTTGGACAGTTTTTTTTTTCATGAAAAAAATGTCGTAGAAGGGTATTCATAAAAGAGTTTTGGAAAAAAAAATTTGGAGTGGAGACTTTGATACTCTCCCAGAAAAAAATTATTGAGTAGCTTTTATTCAATTCCGGAAATTCATAACATCTATGTAATAATTTTTTTCTGGGAGAGCATTCAAGTCTCCACTCCGAAATTTTTTTCCCAAAACTCTCTCATGAATACCCTTTTTTGACATTTTTTTCAAGAAAAAAAAAACTGTCCAAATTTGGAAAATGCACATTTCCGAACGTTTTTGGAGGAAAAAGAGGTTCAAATGGGTCGGAATTGTTTTTCTTCCAATTTTACCGAAAAGCTGAGAAAAAGACATACAAATTTCATTTCAACAATTTTTCGCTCCGGCGCTTATTTCTTACGCTACGTGAAAATGATTGAAAAAAATGATTTTTGGAATGCAATGACCAAAAAATCTGAAAAAATTCCCAAAATTTTTTCTCATCCCCAATGACGTGTAGAAACTTTTACAGAATTTTCGGAGACCTCGGATTAAACGGGTGGCCCGTTTGACGAAGAAACCCTCATATGTGTACAACATATTGAACATATCTACTAAAATAAGTTCATGGATAACTATTACTATTACTATTATCGGCTATCCTATATTTCCGATCTTTTATCGAACGAATATATCAAACTGAAATTCGACCAATGAGAAGTCGAATACAACTTCTTGATGACTGATTAATACGGAAAAAAAGTTCAAATTGCGAGATTCCAGCTATTCCGGCGGGAAGATCCAGCCAATCCAAACCCAATTTTCGGAAGAATTCCAATATTTCGCCGAAACAGCGAAAGAATCATAATTTTCTGACGGCTTGCCGGGAAAATCTAAACAAAATTCACACGTTGCCATTATTTGGCACACAAATATGAGGAGAAAATCAGAAAGCTATTTCATGAGTGACTCAGGACACTTCGATTCACTAATTATTATTGTGTATGTTACACGTTCTTCTTGAATGCATATACATTTCTCCAGCCAAATGGGTAGTAGTGTTGGATTTCCAAGGGATGGTCTTCTTTAGACATGAAGTTTTAATGATACTTAATCGTCAAGAAGTATCCATGCAATGATATACGGTGAAATGAATTCAATAACACGCCCAAAGATAAGGCTTAGGGTGCTGCAGGGGCCATTCATTTCTGCATCTACACCCCGCTTCTGGCACAGCTGCATTAGTTTTTATATTCATGATGATCCGATGTTTGTCAGTTACTGTCCGGTTTCAACTATTCCGATGTGCCTAACAGAGCCTAACCCAAATGCCAGATAGTCGTTGATCTAGAGGTCAGCAGTATATAGTCTGTATACAAAATGTAGAAAGCATGAATGTGTTCAAGCGCTCAAGGCCTATTGGTCGATTCCGCGCTGCGCATAACATATTTTATCTCGTTAATAGTGGCTTGTAGATAGAACTGGCTGCACTGCGAAGCCAAATCGTGATAGTCAGTCTACCATTTATCGCGTGTCGTTTCTGATACGGTTAAAAACTTTCTATCGCGGGATAAAGCACGCAGAAGGAATACAGAGGCTTGTGCAAGTTCTCACTTGATCGCTCTCAACCACTGCTGGATTATTCACTGATCGTGCTTTCGTGCCTGATGTACCGGGAGCTTTAGAACCTCAATACTTCAAACGCAGTTTTCATCTCACTACAATTCGCGATGGGCAAAGTGCCAACGGTCAAGTTCTATAATGGAGCCGAAATCCCGATCATTGGACTAGGAACTTGGCGGGTAAATCAAACACTTTCCTAAAATCATACATTTTTTGCGAAGCTACTTGACATCTAATAATAATGACTTTCGACTGATCACAATAGTTAATGATAATGTATCGATATTCTGATAACAGGCGAACTTTGAAGAAGTAAAGCAGGCAGTGAAAGATGCAATTGACATAGGCTACCGTCATATCGATGGAGCTCTTTTGTACGATAATGAAAAAGAAATTGGCGATGCTTTGACTGCTAAAATTCAGGAAGGCGTTATCAAACGAGAAGATATTTTCCTTACCGGCAAACTTTGGAATACTTTCCATAGACCAGAGGCGGTCGAACCCTCGCTGAGGAAGACCTTGAAGGATTTGAACGTTGACTACGTCGATTTGTATTTGATACATTGGCCAATCGCTTACAAAGGTTCTAAAAGAAGCATATATACATGACTACGTCATAGTTGCATTCAATAATTCATCATTGAACGTAATAATCGATATCATGACCAACCCACTGATTAAATTCGTTTTTTTTCTTAGAGGGAAGTGAATTCACTCCTTTAGATGCTAACGGCAAGTTACAATTCGCCGATTATGACTACGTCGACACTTGGAAAGCTATGGAGAAGGTCTATGAAAAGGGATTGGCGAAGAATATTGGCGTCAGTAATTTCAATGAGGAGCAGTTGGAGAGAATATTGAAAGAGGGAAAAATTAAGCCTGTTACCAACCAAATCGAATGCCAACCGTACTTGGCTCAACTAAGGCTTTCCGAATATTGCAAATCCAAAGACATTACTATAACTGCTTATCGCCCACTAGGAGGTCAGAAGACCAACATTACAGACGACCCGAAATTTATGAATATTGCTAAAAAGTACAACAAGACCGTGGCGCAAGTTCTTCTACGTTATCAGGTAATATACTTGACTGTTTAACATCATTTTATATCAATTCAACGAAGCCAAACACCAACGTTATACTATTGAAACAGTTCGAACGATGAATGAAAGATGACCAGGACCTCAACGAAATATCAAAAGTTCCATAAATGTTTCTAGCTCGTATGTTCATAGCTTTCAATACTGTAAAAAGCGAGTATACATCTATCACCTTATCACATAATTATTATTTTCTCATGCGTAGGTCGATCGAGGACACATTGTGGTTCCTAAGTCAGTGAAGAAGTCCCGGCTCCAGGAAAATTTTGATATCTTTGATTTCGAACTCTCCAAAGAAGACATCGAACTCATCAACTCTTTCGATTGCAATCGCAGACTGGGCAAACTACCCGAGTAAGTTATAACACGTGTGTTTTCATTATAATCTATTCATCCACGACCCACGTGTACATAGTTTCTCTAATGGTAAATTTAGTCGCGACACATTCTGCCTGAAGATAATTATATAACAAAATATATACATGCTGTTATATTCTTTGGCTTTTCAAAACTATTCATTTTGTGTGTCAGACCTGCTCAATACTCGAGTCAACATAGTTGAGTATAACAGCTGCAGTCTATTATCGTGAAGATTATTACACTGCCCGAGCTAGAACTAATCGCATTTTACTGTACTCGTTAAGTCGTTAGACATGTGACACATAAGTCATAATTATGAGCACACGAGTACAGTATCCAACTATAACAATGATGATTGCACTAATAATAATCATTCTTTTCCCCAATCTGATTTATTGTGTTTTAAAACTCGCATGATTCTAACTCCCAACAATTTAATTTTTTTTAGGGCCATTGACAGCCCGTACTATCCCTTCGAGAAGTAACTTCTTTCATATGGGATTGAAAGCCATCTCGTATGCTCAATGTGCTACATCTCTGAGTACCTCACTCCAAGCCGTCATCACCAGCCGACATCGGGAACGAATCCCATAAAGATAAGAATCAGTTGCTTACAAGGTCAAAAAATGTAACATGTTCCTATCAATAAACCAATAATTCTCTTATCTGCAGTTGTACATATTTTTACCAAAAATAAAGATGAGGTAATCCTGCCCACATATTACGTATGTATAGAACAATATAATTCACGCCAACATCGCGGATATTTTCTGAGGAATTCACTAATCTGCATGAAATTAGGATACAGGATCGTAGATGCTTCAATAATTCCCTCAGCGATTTTGACAATGCATTAGCCTTTGAATCGTCAATAGATCTGGCAATTAGTTGATGCAGCATGATCAAGGAGCGTGCACAAAACACTCAATTCCTTGTCTAGTGACAGGCACAATCTATACACTCGATACTACGTGAAATCCGAAAACACTCGAAATAACTATCGCCTATTGGTCAATTCGTTGCCGCGTTTGATAGGTTTTTTTCTCGATAACGGTAACTGCATACTTTTTTTTAAATCCGCACTATAAAAGCCAAGACTGAGGGATCGCGGGGTATTGCGTATCGCTTTTGATAGACGTATTTTTCACAGTCAGTTCAAGGATACGTTAAGTATATATACAGACACTCCTTCGAGTTGTCATTCGATCCCTTCGATAACCATTGGATCATTCAATTTCACCTTCGTGTCTGTTCTGCTCGAAGATTCCGTACGAAAATACACTGTCTACCTTCCAGCAGCTTGCGATGGGAAAAGTACCAATGGTGAAATTCTACAATGGAGCAGAAGTCCCCATCTTTGGACTCGGAACTTGGAGGGTAAATCTACCAGTTCCATGAAATTATATACATCAAAAGCCCAGCAATCGGCTAGACAGATCATTCCGTTTGCATCATTCGGATCATATAACTGTGATATTTCTCATATCCCGATAACAGGCCAAGCCTGAAGAAGTAAAGCAAGCTGTGAAGGATGCCATCGATATCGGCTACCGTCATATCGATGGAGCTTTTATCTACGGCAATGAAAAAGAAATTGGTGCTGCTTTGAAGGATAAAATCCAAGAAGGCGTTATTAAACGAGAAGATATCTTCCTCACCAGCAAGCTTTGGAATAATTCTCACAATCCAGAAGCTGTTGAGCCCGCGCTCAGGATGACCCTCAAAAACTTGGGGGTTGACTATGTTGACCTGTATTTGATGCATTGGCCATTTGCTTACAAAGGTTCTACAACTTTAAAAATATATTCTGGACGAGTGGCAATATGTTGTTATTTTCATTTTCGTACAATCGGATTTAATAATTAATCCGTATAATGAACAACCACAAGGGTGGATTTGACTGATTGGAAGGAGTATTTTTTTATTTTTTTAGATGGAACTGAACTCATCCCGGTAGACGCTAATGGCAAGCTGGAATTCGCCGATCATGACTACGTCGACACTTGGAAAGCCATGGAAAAGGTCTATGAAAAAGGATTGGCAAAAAATATTGGCGTCAGTAATTTCAATGAGGAGCAATTGGAAAGAATATTGAAAGGGGGGAAAATTAAGCCTGTTACCAATCAAGTCGAATGCCAACCGTACTTGGCCCAACTTAGGCTTTCCGAATATTGCAAATCCAAGGGCATTATTCTAACAGCTTATCGCTCTCTGGGAGGTCCAGAAGACAAAATGACAGATGATCCGAAATTCGTAAATATTGCTAAAAAATACAACAAAAGTGCTGCACAAATTCTCCTGCGTTACCAGGTACTAATATGTACCTACACCTGTATGCTTTTTGCAAGTCAGACCACATACACAAGTATGACTTTACATTGCTATACGACGATTATGTTCAACTTCGCATTGGAGTAATTTGACATTTGAAATTGCGATTTTTTCATATAGATCGAACGAGGGCACATTGTGATCCCTAAGTCAGTGAATAAATCTCGGCTCCAAGAAAACCTCGATATTTTCGATTTTGCACTCTCCAAAGAAGACGTCGAACTCATCAACTCTTTCGATAGCAATCGTAGATTGGGTAACTTGTTCGCGTAAGTCACGAATCACGTTTTAGGCTCCATTAATTATAACATTACATTGATTGATTCTGATATGACTCCCGTGACTTCAATACCCGACTATTTTATTATTCGTTTTTCAGCGCCGCCGATAATCCGTACTATCCCTTCAAGAAATAAAGTCGCCGATTGGACTGAAGATTCGTCGTTTCAGAACTGTCTGGTATTTTTTTGTGGCGTTTATTCAACGTAATTCAAATTTATGTGACTATCGCAAACCGATGACATAAGCAAGAGTCACAAGAAAACCCATTAAATATTGTAAGATATAGATCCCACAAAAAATGTCTTCGTTGAACTTGTTTCCTGTTTTCAGTGTCTAATAAATAAGCCACATACCTATAACTTTCATTTTTTATCGCAACCTCGTATATGACGAATTTAATTATCGTATTTTTTGTCCGCATCTGTTTATCAATTAATTAACTTATCTTTCCACGTTAGTTCATAAGGTCAGCCAAACTGATCTATCCGGCATATTGCTAGGCCCTACCACAACTTCTTAATATAATCATCTACATATAAGAATCTAGATAGATAGACAGAATATGTGTAACTCGCCTATCCACACGACTACAAAAAATGAAATGTTTAGTCTGGTCAATAGATTCGGTCCCTGTTATCTGGCCAGCATGAACGTCAGAAGGCGTTAGACGTTAGAGCTTGCTATTGGTAAGCTTTTTAAGCACCGTGTAATACGTATTATCTCGATTTTGGTATCACCACGTGCTTATAAGAGGGCAGAAATTTCATTACCGAAATGAAAAGGCCGGCGTCTTGCTCCTGCTAGTTTATCTTCATCGTGTGCTGATCCAGAGAGGGAGTACAAAGGCTACTGGGAGTTTTCACTGGATTACCGCATCGATAACCGCTGGATCATTCAATACCCAATCAACCAAATGTGCTCTGATGGACATCTTGAGGAGCTCGCAAAATTGAGTTAGAGCTCTCTGTCGAGTGTCGATAAGTACTCTAAACTAAGTCAAAAAGACTTCTTATGCAATCTTTTGGGATTCTTTCCTGATGCTCTGAAACGCGTATGAAAGAGTACTTTAAGAACACAATACTAAGAGCTCAGAAATCAGAGTTCTCTTAGACGTCGATTGCAAGAAGATTTTCAGAAATCATTTAGAGGACTCTCGCGAGGCTTTGTAGAGGATACTATTATGAGGTCCTTAATATTTTTGGGAATACTTTTGGAAATATTTGCAATAGAATTTTTCAGATCTATCATAGTGCCTCGAATAAACTCGTTTGATTTCCTCAGACGTGTCTATCCGTAAAACGTTGATGAGCATGAGAAATCCTATCTTAAGTTTTTGCTTGAAATATTATCATCTAGTGTACATCTATAATTACGTGAAATAGATTAAATTATGCATAACATTGGTGTCTCATGTGGAAATAGCTGAATGACAAAATAGCACTCACCGTAGCTGGTTGAAGAATAGTAATGACAATAGATTAAATCATGACAGATTTTCATAAACCTCTCATTCTGTCATCTTACTTATTCCAGCTAAATGCATATTAGCTGGAGTTGTATTTCAGGAGCAGAAACAAAAGAAGACTTTCTTAGCTAACCAAGACAAAATAGGCGTGTGTTGCCTTTGATACCCTATGACATACGCCGTTCTTGCCACGTTTTCATAGATTTCTCATGCTTAGACTCTTCAGGCGCTGAGTAAATTTGGATCCTGATCCCACGTTAAATAATTCGTCTAAATTATCTAGAACGTGCCTATCACCGGAATAAACATGCAAAACGTAACGTAAAAGTGAGGTTATGTTCAATCGATTGTATCACGCACGCTAAACTTCACATCATTACGATGTTTTCGAACAATTTCAAAAATGAGGTTGGTATTATCTACCTTTATGTCAGATGAAAGTACCGATCAGGCTAATTCAATACTTGCTCTGAATGTTCAAACACAAGCGCATCACAAAACTGCAGCAGTTAACGTCCTGACGATATTGCAACTTCTTATGGCTAGGAATATGATGGAATATGAACTCTTAGATTCTGACTTCGTTTAGAACTCTTTCACTCGAAGTCTCAGTCTAGACCTCTTTCAGAACTCTCTTAACAGATATCAGAATATCAACTTCTGAAAGACTTCCAGAAGAGCTCTTTCGATGGACTCTTTTTTGAATCTTGAACAAGAGTTCTTATGAGAGCTATTATAGACAGATGTGTTGATTGGGTAGTGTCTCTGTGCCGGTTCTACTCGGAGCTTTTGTACATTAACATTAAATCGTATACCTTCTGACTCCTCAAGATTTGTGATGGGAAAGGTACCAGTAATGAAGTTCTATAATGGAACAGAAATCCCGATGCTTGGACTGGGAACTTGGAGGGTAAATTCACCAATTTCTTAAAATCAAACACATCGAATTAAGACGAGTCCAAATCATTTCGAATCATTCAACTGATAGATTACTCGAATCTTTCTATAAGTTGTTGTTCAGACCACAGCGCCATCCTAGACCTAACGAGTAGAAGTAGAACATATACCTATAATCATAATAATATCTTACATCAAGAAGGTAATCACTCTGGAGACCAGTGTACACCGGTATGTCAGGTTCTTTGAAATCTTCATGAAATCATCTGATTGATAATTAGCGCTTTGAAACTTGTGTGTATGTCAATAAAACGGAGCTTTCATCATTTTTTGCAAGCTCCCACAAAGCTGTCCCATTTGGTCTCAAGAAACCAGTCAAATTCATTTAAAATCCGTTGTAATCTTTTGAAATCCCAGTAAAATCAGTCTTGAAAATTTCAATACACAGGCATACGAGAATTTTTCCAAATGGTGTTACGACCTCTCTTTACATCGAATGCCTTTACTTGTTCGTTTGCAAAAGTTTCGTGATTTCATACGGTTTCCAATAAGCACGTTAGAAAATTCAGGCGGTCATCCACAGACGTCTAAGTATAAAAACACGAATTTACCCACCTTCAGATTGTGCATTGATTCAGAGCTGTCTTCGACTTGAAATTTAAAGCTAGGTATATACATAAATATAATTGTATGTATGTTTCCGTTACCACATACATATATCACTCTGTGGATGAAAGTCATCGACTTCTAATAAATTATATGGATACCCTTGATATGCGTGTATGTGTTTCAATCAAATGGACATCCACGCCTGTACCAAGCTACTAAAGTTAATGACTGATCAAATCGTGAACCCGATCTTTTGATAATCATACATGAACCGTGTAAAAAGTTTAACATCCAGTCGTAAATACGGAGATACGCAATCGTCGTATTCATGTCTTAAACGCTATAGTTTATCATGTCATTCATAGTTACAGGGAATATTTCTTATAGCTGTTTTTGTAATTTTTCCGTTATCTATCAATTCTCGATTGCTTCGCCACAGTTGATGAAATTTCTAACAATGAGAATTTTATATTGAAATATTTTCGTACGGAGCAATGCAGTTGGATTCCAGATTTCCAAGTATATCTTCATGCATGGACACCTGCTTGTGTTTCGTTTAATCGGGTAAAAAGTATGGAGCATCATGATCCGTGGTAATATTTTGATATTTTGATAACAGGCAAAGCCTGACGAAGTACGGCAGGCTGTAAAAGATGCAATTGATTGTCGGTTACCGTCATATCGATGCGGTTCTCCTCTATGGCAACGAAAAAGAAATTGGCGATGCTCTACGAGCCAAGATTGAAGAAGGTGTTGTTAAACGCGAAGACATGTTCATCACCGGCAAGCTTTGGAATACTTTTCATAGGCCAGAAGCTGTCGAGCCATCACTCAAAGTTACCTTAAGTGATATAGGCATTGATTATATCGACTTGTACTTGATTCATTGGCCAGTCGCTTACAAAGGTAATTCCCTAGTATTCTAATCCTGTTGAAAGAGTAGCAAAGAATACAATTCGATGATCAATCTGTTGTTGATCAAGATCATAAACTATCTTTTTTCAGAGGGAAGTGACTTGTTCCCTGTAGACGCTAACGGCAAGCCACAATACGCGGATTATGACTACGTCGAAACATGGAAAGCCATGGAAAAGGTCTACGAAAAAGGATTGGCGAAAAATATTGGCGTCAGTAATTTTAACGAAGAGCAATTAGCAAGAGTGTTGAAAGAGGGAAAAATCAAGCCTGTTACTAATCAAGTCGAATGCCAACCGTACTTGACTCAGTTTAAACTTTCTGAATATTGTAAATCAAACGGCGTTACTATAACGGCTTATCGTCCACTAGGAGGTCTGAATAACAAACTTACAGACGATCCGAACATCGTGAATATTGGCAAGAAGTACAACAAAAGTGCTGCTCAAATTCTCCTCCGTTATCAGGTAATATTCCCAATTTTGTGGTAAGGATTATGAATAAACATTATAGAAACACATTTAATCATGTTATTGCAATAGTTGCGATAATTTGAGTTATAATAATAGGATGAAGCAGAATTGACTTTCACTTCGATTGAATATTAAAACTGTCATGAAAGCACTGATGTTTTTTCATTGCCAAATAATAATTTTGTCATAGATTCAACGCGGGCACATTGTCGCCGCTAAGTCAGTGAGCAAGTCACGTTTGCAAGAGAACATGGATATTTTTGATTTTGAACTGTCCAAAGAAGACATGGATCTCATCAACTCTTTCGATTGCAATCGCAGACACTGCGGAATGCTCAGGTGAGTCACAAATATTCATTAAAATCCTGTGATCAGTTTACTAGACTGTAAGAGACCTCGAGACTTTTAATCACCAACAGCGGTCCACATACCATAATACAGGTGTATAGTAGACATTACACAATGCCGTATATCCGTCCACTATGCAATTATAATGATCCTCTCTTCATTGTGCTAACATGATAACTATATGTCAACTAACTCCCACGATTCTAAGTTCCCGTAATTTATTTCTTCAGTGATTTGGAGAGTCCCTATTATCCATTCGAGAAGTAACAGTCTACATTGGAATAAACTCGTTTTCATTGGTGGTTCATTTTCTATGAAGATGGATGTGTAACGCACCTAAAAACTGTCTGCAATGTCACCAACCAACGAGATGCGGACAAGTCACAAGGATCACCTAACTCTATAAAATAAATCAATGTATTCATTGTACCATGAAGAATCATCATTCCAGCCTTGGGTGAACAAGCAATATTGATATTATGCTCATATTTGTATCGTATTCATAGGCCTTGACAGTTTGACCATATCATGTGTTTATCCAGTGTCATCAGAATAAAATATTATACAGCTGCACATATCGGCTAGACTCATTTCAAGAATAGCGAATAACGCAGGTTTCAACAATACATATATCACTAAAAATACGTATTCGATGCGGTGTGGTGCCTTGAACACTATGCAGTTTTAACCGTACATTATTATCAAGACGTTTATTGCATCAACAATATATGAACATCAAAGAGCAGATTCATCACTATCATCGTTGCACCCACAATCGCAACAGTCACAAAAATCCTCGTCACTGTCTTCTTCTAACCAACAACCAGTCTCTCCTCCACAAGGAGGCTTTGGTAGTCCTTTGGGCTGGTAACCCTTATCACCGCTGCATTTAGGCATGACACTGCAGTTACAGGGAACACTAGACTCCCCGCGAGCGCACTTACCCTTACAGGAACATCGGCAACCACCTGGTTCCGGTAATGGAAGACACTCTTTACACGGTGTGGGAGATTTGCATGTATGGCAAAGCGACCCATTGTCACAAGGTGCTGGTGGACAAGTCGTTGATGGTGGGCAAGGAGGAGCCTGGCCACAATAAGCATATGGACATGCCGAAGGAGACTGGCACGATGGATTTGGTCTACATAATGTCGAAGACTCGAAACATTCTGGCGGCTTACAAAGTGGATTTTTCTTACAACATGATGACAAGGGTGGCCGGATCAGTGGTTTGCATGGTTTAGGCGGACACTGGACTACTGGACAATGGATAGGCTTGCAGGGTGGTGGGGGAGGACAAGAAGGTGGTTTACAACACGATGGAAGAGGACAGGGTGCCGTTCTACATGGCGCAGGTGTGCAAGAAGGCGGTTTACAGGATATTACAGGACAAGGCAAAGGGCCAGAAGGTGGCGGTGCATTCGATGCCGGACTACAACATGATCTTGGTTTCGAAGAATCTGATTTACATGGTGGCTTGTCGTAGCATGGAACTGGGGCAGGAGTAGGGCAGACGCATTTTTTGAGCTTTACCTAAAATATGAAAAATGTATGTGGCTTTACTTGCGCTTTATTTTTCACGCTGTATCACGGTTTTGTTTCCATTTACATCGCCATCGGTGGAAAACCCTGCTTCGCAAGAGGAAAATGTTTCGCCTGCATTTCGAAGGGAACTTCCGGAATCAGGTGCCGTTGAACAACTTGGCAACATCCATTGCGGTAGCCAGGAACATTTTTGTTTCGAACCTAGCTTGTCGTCTTTTTTACATTTACGACTGCTTTTTGAACCCTTTATTTCGCCATTTATTCCGAGGAACATTTCCATTTTACTCTGGAAAATACCAATCTGCTTTCACTATCATCTTTGGCACGGATAAACGAAACATACACCAAGAATTGGTATCCGTTAAAATTTTCTGATATCAATGAAGAGCTTACCACTTCTTTTTCTTTTTGCATAAGTTTTTTCTTGAGCTGATGCATATTATACTTGTGAGTCTGTAGTGCACAGTTCATTTTTTTCTCCGTAGCTTCCAGCTCCTGGATCCTTTTGACCATTTTTTTACCGCCAGAATCCTTCTGGAATTCTCTCGATGTCAAAAGCTGTTCCATTTGATTTCTGAAGTTGAGTTCCTTTTCTTCAAGTTCACGAATACAACATTTCAAATTGACCTCTTCATGACCCAGCTTTCGAATTTTTGAAAGACATACGAGATCTTCCGAATTAATTGAATGAAGACTTGGAACCGTAGTTTTCTCCACTTCGTGTTCTAGATCCACCACTCGTTTGCTCATCTCGTTATTCGCCGATTCTAAAGAATCTAATTCCATTCCTGTTTCTTCCAGTTCTATGTCTGTGTCAATTATTTTTCCCTGAAGAATATAGGCAGGGGTAGTTCATATTCTTGTTGTTGACAAAATTCAAAAGCATAGAACACAGAATTCTGCACCGATACTCATCATATATTTCACGTCTATTTACAGTACTGTTGATAATGTAACCAATTGAGTTTATTCGTACGTGTAACTCCTCGGTTTCTGCATTTAATGCGGACACTGCCTTTTTCAAGTCTTCCAGCAGTTTGTCTGTAGGATCAGGTGTTGGTGAAAATGCAGCCATGATTTCCTTAACCTTACAGAGTGGTGCATCAGCACATTTCTTTCCCGATACCCACATATTGTAGGCCATGAGTGCTGGAATTGATCTTTCCATTGTGGTAATTTTGTTCTTAAGAACTTGCTGACGTTGCACCATGTTACCGCGGCGTTCCTCAAACTTTGATACTGCATTTTCGAAATGTCTTGCTGCTGGTTCTCTGTTCATTCGTACGTCAGATTTACAACCTACATGATAAATAGCATTCCGTAAAATTGCAGAATACTTTATAGGTGAATTATAACATAGGGTTGGCTTTTGGACAAAAATTTATCAATCTGAACTAAACTTGTTCGTTTACCCGTAATTTGATTAAGCTGTATCTCAAAGGATATTAATCCTGATTCATAAAATTGTCATGATAATATTTGGAACTTGTAATTATGAGGATTTCTCGCTGCAACCCGAGTTTTTTACACTCCAGTCGAATAATAATAGTGTTTGGTAACCGATACTTGCAATGAGAGCGTAGAGTTGCCATGGTCGCTTCGTTTCCAATGAAAAATTTCAATTTAACTAATAAGACTTGAGTTATGTTTAGTTTTTTTAATTGGTTATCTCTACGTAAAATTTGTACATCCTGGATGTTTTTGCCGAATACTTTGATGTCAGTTAGTTCATTGACATTTCTGTGGGATTACTTAAATTTTCAACGCTTGCTGTGCCGCACTATATTGTCGGACAAACAGTGCGAAGACTGTCACACGGAATATTTCCGATTTTGTCATTTCTGATAGGTCCCCGAGAAAAGTAAATGCATCTTTTGACATTCATGTCACCGGTGCAAAATAATAACATTACCAAATACAAAGTTTTGCCGTAATGTCTTTAAATGTTCTTGGCCAATTCGCAAAAAGTGGTATAGGAATTGGATGCAGGACAGAAATTATATAAGTTCTGAAATCTGGAGGAAAAAGGGACGGAGGATGGTTTTACGAGCCAAATTAACCGCGAGTAAGAACCTACGCATTCGTTGAACATAGTTTTTTAAAGGCCATTTGATAGCCATACAATTGCTATCTGGTGCACATGGTTATCTGTTTTGGAGTACTTTTTATCCGCGACCTAGTATATTATTATTTTCGAACTATTGTGAAAATCTGTAATTGAGCCAGAGATCGAAATTTCCGTGGACGTTTTCATTCAATAAATAATATCCTATTGAATTAGAGAACTAAATGAGGTGATGATCACACCGCGGGATGGGGGTGGAGACGAGGACAAATCATCACTGTTCACAGCAGCAAGTACCACACCGCAGGAGAGTATCGGAAGTGAACAAACGGGCATTTCAAATACTAATGAACACGGGAAGGTAGAAGATAAGCCTTACCAGAAGGTAGGAAGTCGACGAACCTTCAGTTATCGTAAACGAAAACCATCGAGTCCAAGTAGCCTTTTTACTGCTCCACCTGGTGTCAATCCCCATCACGTGTCTTCCTCGAGTAGCCGCCGAAATACAGGTTCCAATTCGTTGAATATGATTCAATTCTTTTTCGATTGGGGTTGAAGGTGCAGCAAATTGCCATCTGCAGGTGAAATAATATACAAATCATAATATCCAAGGGGAATATATGTATTTCATTGCAAAATTCGTTCATTATTGCACTTTTTATGTTAAATCTATTCAATGTAACAACACAAGAGCCTCATCGGTTGTACGTATCCTGGTCCCCAGAATTTTTGTATCAGCTAACTGAACCGATCAGCTAAATCGTGGTCATCAATGCCGTATTTATTTTGGCTCCCTCCACAGTTTCAATCCCAATGTAAGAAAGACTGATCACTGGAGGGTGTGTAATTCTGATAGGGTATTATATTATATGATCTTTTAGCCATGCTGAAATATTTCTCTCATGGATACACTTGGATATCTTCGGATAATTTACTAGAGTTTGATCCGTTCACTTCGCAATCAAGAAGAAAAAAACAACATATCATACCAGACAAATTCTTGTTGAGTTTCAATAACAGACAATGAGAAATTCCTTCACTGACTATGAGTGGATCAAACTATTTGAATGTTTTAGCAGATTATTCGAGATCCAAAGTATAAGTATATGAATGTGTATGAGGATTGAAATGACATGTTTCTATGGACTGTACATCTATAATTCTTAGATCTTGAATTGGTTGGTCCGTCGTAGGAGGTTCGCGGTTAGTATTCATATGGCCACAGAAATCCCGTACCCGAGGTCGACTATTGTCTGTAATGGCACCATTGATGCACGGAGCAGTTACGGGGCTATTATGTTTAAATGCTGTTCATCTTTGGCCTGGTGAATTTCTTCCCGACTCCCTTCCATCGTCTTCTCCACCGCCCCAACCCCCGCTGCAATGTAACATCATCGAACCTTTATGGTTCGACAATACTTGATCATTCAACACAAGATCTTCAACATTTCCGATAAACGTATCAATCCGTAATTCTTGTGGCCACAACAAGCGATCAGGCTAGAAATTTGCTGCAACGCTACTCGTCATCACCATGTATATTAAATGGCTAATAGACTGTGGAATATTTATTATTACATCGACTGTAAAAAATCATTACACCCTCAGCCCTAGAATTCTGATTATACATACCTATATTTATGTATCTATACTGAACGTTTGATATCGGGATTTGAAGAATGTATTATATATTTAATACAACTGACTATTGCAAAGTATTATTCATATTACAGGACTTGAATTTCATTTTTACGTTACGAATCCATCAAATTCTAAATGAATCTTTTCTGTAGATAAATATG
Organism: Ametastegia equiseti; assembly: GCA_963989295.1. Taxonomy (NCBI): domain Eukaryota; kingdom Metazoa; phylum Arthropoda; class Insecta; order Hymenoptera; family Tenthredinidae; genus Ametastegia; species Ametastegia equiseti. The sequence goes on from OZ022393.1 coordinate 12,679,963, forward strand.
TCCAGTGATTTAAAAAAAAAAAAGGATGTTTTGTTTCATGAGTATGTAACAATTTGAAATCATCGTATGCCAGCGCCACTGGGCAGTGCCTGAGCACTGGCAACTCAATATACAAAGATCTCGTCATAATATAATATCCGACATTGCACACATGTCTGTGCGCACTAGCAGAAGAAAAACCGGGCAAAAATGTCGAATTCACATTTGTTTATGAAATCGGGATTTCCCCGTGCAGCATTGAATAATGGTATCGGACGATTTGTGTGCCAGCTGCAACGGGTAACCATCAAATTTTGTAAACATAGTGGAAATAGCCGTGGGGTTAGGTAAATATTTCATAAAAGCATAAATAACCTAACCTAAAACTGCATCTTGTTATACACACGTATCACAAACTTATATATGATATTTCACAGGGATTTTCTCGAGCACGATCTCGTCAATTTTGCCAAGGAAAATCCTGGAATCGTTGTTTACGTAAAACCCCGTAGACATAAAAGCGCCGTATTATGTGCAGAATATCGTAAGTTTAGTCATTCTTTATCTGATCACCAAACACATTTTAAAAAAAATCACGATTATACAGACACATTCATGAACTCCCGAAGGTTTCAATAAATATCTCATAAACTACAGTGGAAAGAACACATCAAGTTTGATTCTCTGTTCTGAATAATAACCAGTGCAAAAGATCACTAGATCAACAATTACAACATTATTATGCATTTTTTTGCAGTTAATGGAAATAAGCAGACGATATTCTGTAGGAATTACACTAGAGAAGAAGTCAACAAATGGCTGGGATTGCTGCGAACGCAAGTTGGCGACACCGCAGATATGAGACTGAGAAAACTGTGGCACACCGACGCTCCGTCTATTCAAGGACCCTGGACACCGTTCACATTCAGAGACCCAGCTTTAAATTTGGCCACATTCCCTAACGTAAGTTATCAATTGTTGCGCTACTGAAAATCACGTATGCTTATACTGGAATTCTTCGATATAATTATCCAGATGTTATTTTTGCTTTGGTAACAAAAATAAGATGTCAGAAAATAGTTCCATTTTCGTCTTTCGTTCGGAGAGAATCTTATGAATATTTTGCAAGTTTTTTTCCTACCGTTGTGAAATGATCAACAATGTTATTATACATCATGTTTTTTTATCACTTTTTAGCCGGAATTGTCGAAGCCAAAACAAACAGAGCCAACAGCGACGGAAAAGTTACTAGAAATTTTCAAGGCACAACAAGAAGATGCTACTTTGAATTCAAATCGAACGGGATAGTTTAGAATATAACATAAAACATCGCAGTGTAAATGTATACCTGTTTTCCATACTAGATTATACAACATGAAAATTGTAGACATGAAAAATAGATGAATAAAAAATGAATTACTGACAGACGTTTGTACGAATTCAATTATTAACATCAAAGTAATGCCTGAATAATGAATGTTTGATGAGTATAAGATATCTCTCCATCGTTTTTCGATATTTTCAAAATTCGAAGGCACGGTAAGAGAGCAACTCAATGGTGTAAGGAGCAAGCAGCGCTACCTTCACGCAGTTAATATACTGATGAGTGGCGCCATCTTGTTTGAGACGGAGCTTTGAGATTCGAATATCATTTACCTTCGCGGTAAAGATATAATACCGATTATCGTACATATACATATAACTCCGTAAAATTTGGATCAAACAAAGCATCAGAATGTGTGAAAATTCCGAAGAGAAACTGATTAAGGATATAACGGCGGAATTGGTGAAATGTAAAGAGCAAATAAACGAGATAATCAAACTGAGAAGTAGGTATTAGATTCACAAACATTTTGCGTTGAAATTCAAAACATGAAATGGGAGTTTACGCTGAAGATCATTGTTCAAGATCGCACTTTCATGTTCATCAAAATTCATATGAATGAAGATCTAAAATTATTTCTAGGTGACCTTTGGCGTCTAAAAAGAGAGCTCGCTATTCACGACTATCGCCTTTCTCTAGAATTGTTGAAGACTATGGATAAGTTAATTGATTAATGTATAAGTGGACCAGTTCCTTAATATCCCAACGTGTATCTACGCAATTATGTGAATTATGTTATTGTCAAACGAAATCAAATAACCATAATTGTTTCTCGTTGTTATAATAAATTATCCCCTGATCGAGTTGATTCCTCAAAAAATTCATATAAGACGCTAAAAGAAGAGAATCAAGATGATCAAAAAAATATATAATCTGTTTCAAAAAATATAACAATCATATCAGCATTAATAAAACATATCAACAAGTACCCAGAGAGTCTATTTCTTATTTCCCTCAATAAATGTACATCCATTATAATCAACTATCAAAATGAAAATTAGATGATGTAGCGCCTTTCGATATTCGTTGCACGTAATTTATTCATACGAAATGGAAATATGTAGCTATGGTAATTATTCAGGTACTGAATTATGATTATTAATTCAAGCGAAAACGACAACTTGTTTCTTTCCACGTGTATTTCTCCATAATTATGAAAAAAAATGTATTATTCATCACCTGGACAAGAAAGAACAATAATAAGAGACAAGTATTTCTCCATAAAAAAGAAAAAAAACGACCGAAATACGATTTTACAACTAAAGAGAGTAATGATTTATTATAATTGTGATTTATCCACAGAATTCTTGTAAAATATACGTCGTACTTTCTTGGGCAATGAATTAGAGTATCGTTATGATTACCTGTATTATTGAATTTAAGCTAAAAATAATTTTATTTACAGACTTTGGGTAGCAGTATGCAGCAGAAAAATGAGAAATTGTTTATTTATTGGCCTAAATCTTATCATTTCGTTTCAGACGGTGTACTTGATTTATATGAAATAATAACGATATTATTAATTTCATTTGGACATAACGCGTGACGTAATTCATCGTAATACTTAGTTTGTAAACGAACAAATTGCAAATAACATCGTTTTTATTACGTAATATTAAATATATAAAATAATTACATATCTTACACACAATATCATATGCAACTTTGCCTATTCTCCTGTTTTATCTGATTTCATAGAATTGCATTCCTTATCCAACACTGATAACTCTAATAGTATCATTCATATTGCTGGCAATAAAGTATAACGATATTTTGGAATATAATGTAACATGTGACCAAAGAAACAAGAATAAACGTTTCACATAAATGCGTGTGTAGAAAACTGTGAAATATTTATTCATAAAGTAGTCAACAGACCAAAAAGTTGGCAAAGATTTAAATACTCAATTTTTAAGTTATTCCAATTTGAAAAGTAGTTTAATAAATAATCTAAAACACATTTGAATAAAAAAATTAACACAATAGTTCCTTTCTCCTGACCTTTTAACAATATAGCTACATAGACAGCTGTTTTAAATTAGTTATTCTTAAACAACTCTTTGTCTCCTGCGACACAGATAGAGTTTGATATAAATAATAAACTGGTTCTACTACTTAAATTCGTGAAATAGCACAAAATTAAAAACACTTCGTTTTGGCGTAATAATCAGAGCTTTCTAAATTCCATATAGCACACGATATTTCACGTCCGCATAATTAATCATTCTTTAAATACGTAGTATGATCTAACATCTATCAAATAAAAAATAAATAAAATAGAGACGTCGAAGCTATGCCAAAACAGCTAGGGTCAACCTAGCAAGAATTTGTTTTCTAAGCGTAACAATTCTCTGTCTGTACATAACAATGTCTGGAATAACAGTGGGAAATAAAGTTTAAGTCAAATTCTCCCATGATTCTCCGCTGGAACTGCTTGTCACTGAAGAATGTCTGCTTATCTGGGGTAAATCAAAATGCCATCGATCTTTATCAACGTCGAGACTTCCGCCTGTTTCTAAGTTTGCCAGCGGCGGTCGAGCCTTTATTCCTAACGTAGTTGGCCGCTTTTTTGGATTCTCATCCAACATCATCTTGAGTAAATCGTACTGGCATGAAACAAACAATAAAAAGTTTTATTCAGATAAAATCAAATTGAATTTCATCAGGCTATGAAAAAGACTTGGATTCATGAAATTTTGAATCTCTGATTACTTATTTCCTTTCAAAGAATAGCGATACTCAATTTCATTGAAATTTACAAAATATTTTAAAGAAATAGACGATATACCTCTGCTGGATATTTGAGAGAGAAGTCTTTAGGAAATATAGATTGTCTCAAATCTCTGAGTGCGACGATTCTCTCCATCTCAGTCGAGAAGGGTACCAATAGTTCGTAGAATATTATTCCTAACGAATAGATGTCCACTTTATAGTCATAAACTTGACCAGCCATTTGTTCTGGAGACATGTACAAATGAGTGCCGACTCTCGCAGTGTGCAAACTATTTGGAAAATTATTTATCTCCGTTACTTCGCCGGGGGTACGACCTTCGTCACATCCCACAGTCATCGCTGTAACCAGCCCAAAGTCTCCGATTTTCACTTTGTCGTCGAATGCGAAAAATATATTCGAAGGCTGAAACAATAAAATGGTCAATTATGAATTTATACTAATTACCAGATTCTGAAAATGAATTGAGATTATTATTTGCGATGTAAAGATGATGCGGAGTCAGGACAAAATTCTTAATCACATGCTGTACCTTCAGATCACGATGGATTAGGCCCTGCAGATGAACGTATTCAACAGCGTCTACAATCTGTTGAAAAATCTTCAAAACACGGGGTATGTTTCTCGGTTCAGCTTGTTTTTTCAACCATTCTCTAAGACTCAGTCTTTGGCACAACTGCATTTGTATATAAAGAAACATCTTCATCGGTTTCTGTTTCACTGTTTTAGATTCACTACCTAAATTCAAGGAAAGTGAACGTTTTCTATCACTTTTATTATTAACATTAGTTGAATCCTTTATTGCACTGTCTCGATCTTTGAAGAGAATAAAATTGGACGAAGTAGTATCGGAATTATTCGAAAAATCGACTTTAGTCTCTACATTAGAATGTGATCTCTGATGGGAATGTTCTGCCTCAGTGAGATCAATAACGCTTTCACTTTCCTCAATTTCCCCTGAATTCGATCTTTCGAATACAATAAACGAATCGCTGTCATCGTGACGATGATCGTCAAGTTTATATGCTTCAAAGGCGCTATCGATAGACGAAGGATTACTCTGGGGTACGTCGATGCATACTGAATCACTAGGTTTCGAAGTTACAGGAGATAATCCTGTCGAAAATTCAGAGCCTGGAAACTTCTGCTTATCTATCCAGCACTGATCGTGTTCTTCTTGCCACCCTTTAGGCGGACATTCGAGCCAAGCGTTAAAGTATCGCACGATATTATGATGATCAAGCTTTGCCAGAGCTTTAACTTCACGCATCACTCTCTCTCTTGAATCTCGGCTGAAATTAAATCAACATTAAATGCGTAAAGCAGGAATAACACATAGTAACAGACATAGATATCAAATGGTACCTGTTCTGAAGCGCGATTCTTTTGATAGCGTAATTGCAGTCATCTATTTTGTTTTTTGCTTCAAATACAACTCCATATCCACCTTTCCCAAGACAATCTATAGGCTCGAAGTCGGTTAGATAACGAGACTTGAAATCAGCGCCGTTTGTGGCATCGGTTTGAGCTTTTGTTTCATCTTCTTTGCTCTCTATGTGCCGTTCGACGATCAACGGCTATAGAAAAGAACTGGTAAGTAACGCTGTATTAAATCTGAGATGTGTGTATGATTAATTTGTGTCAAAAGTTATCATTTCGATAGAAATTCAAACTCACAATATTTGTTAGATATTATTCAATATGTGTAAACTGTGAAACTGTAAAATAGCTGGTCATATTATTTGAATGTATGCGTATTGCCTAACTCTTGATTTCGTCGTATACATCGGAAAATCCTTCGCCCCCATTCGATCTTAAACTAATAATTGTGTTGAAGAGATATACACCAATACAGTAACAAATTTTTGAATCAACGAACCGGTAATATCGCATCTCTTGTCGCTGTTGTGGCATTGAGAAGTCGTTGAGTCAGCATAAAATTCAAAAGTACTGCGGTGGTAATAGATATTATCACTACTTCTTTCCTATTGACAAAAGAAATACAACAGTCAAATGTGTGACATGATTTACTCATTTGTGAACGGAAAACTTTGTATCCTTGAAGATTTGGAAAATTGAAGAATTCATAAACAATAGCGAGAATCAAATGGAGGAATATACTGACCACCAGTACCATAGAGATACAATAATTACTCTAACGGGAGTATCATCTCCTTCATTTAGGTAATCGGTAAGAGTAGGCTCGTTGATATCTTCGATAACAACATCAGCAGTTGCGCTGGTGTTGCATTGCTTGTTGTCTTTTGAATGTAAATCGTCATCTGTGTATAGGTAGAATCCGTTTCCTGAAGTAAAAATAGGTAGTTCATTAATAAATCATAGACACTCGGTTTATAATCTAAAACAGAATAGATACCTTTCATCTCCCGAGGGTAAAAATGCAAGATTTACTTCGGTCTTACCGTTCACGTATTCGGAGGCATATAGAACGGAGATTGCTGTGGTTTGGGACTCGTCCGTTAACTCGGTAGTTTGGTGTCCGAGTTGCTTTTCTTTAGTATCTTTAATAGCCACTGCGTTGCCTAAAGTCAGTAGAATTTAACAATTATCTGATATTTCTGAACCAATTATGAGGAACAGAGTTTTTTTGAGAAGAGCGGAGCTATCGTTGAATCTATTCCTGATTATACAGTGATAATAATCTTGAAAATTACAAAGGATTTTCACGAATGTAAAGGGAACGTACTTATAGCTGGATAGGGCTGCCATGGAAATTTTGGCGTATGCACAACTCGCCTTGACGATGATTCCAGCATTTTATGAAGCGCTAGGCTTTCCTGAATGTATAATTGTTTGTCGTGCATCCCTAAGTAGATACTGGGACTGAGTGAAGATTCGCTACCCCAAACCCATTGGGAACCGCTAAATAGATCCACCTGCTTGAGCCCCTCAGAGTTTTTCGTTTCAGCAGATAGATCATTTTGCCATATGCTCACAATCGGAGAATCAAACTAAACATTCGAAATATTCAGATATCCTTTAGGTCTTTGAGAAAATCGTTACATTTCAATACCAATAATAAAAGAGAAGAATTTCATCAAAGCAATCGACATTCAATTCCGAAGAGATTTAAATTTTACAAGATCAAACAATTTGAAAGGAATTGAGTGAATGAAATTTGCCAATTGATTCTAGTTATTTGTCATTCATTCTCTCCAGTGCTTTGAGAATCAAATTCATGTATGTTATTATCAACAACCTTATGTTGCCAGAGTATAACATCAGGTTCAAGTTTATCGACTGCTAAAATACGTCCTTCTGGAACAATCACTCTGAGCTCAAATTTAAGGTCTATCTTCAAAGGCGCACGTGAATTGTCATGGCAGTCAAGGTCCTCGTGTGGAACTAGAGATAAAATGTGCTGTCCCACGCTGAAATTCCATCTGACAATAACAACAATAATCTCTATGAATGAAACAGGATACAATAAGCATAATACTGACCGTGATAACACGTAATGTTTTTTCAAACTTATGACTAGATAAAAAGCTTCTAAAATACAATGTTGCTAATTTCAATACCAATCGGTGATCAAGTAACTGAAATACTCAAACGCTCTGAAAGAGTTTGAACTTTAATCATCCAGAAAGATATGGGGAGTGTAGACTTGATTACCAAGTTCGATAGATGAATTCTGTTGGAATCGCTATGTTTAGGTACACCGGATTTAGTAATTTATTGAGTAGCTAACTGTATTTAGTTTGTTTATCTCTGTTGACTGATAAAACCCATTCAAGTTCTGTTGAATAACTTAATACAGGAAAAGTAGTGGCTAGCGATGGAGAAAAGCACACGAACATTAGAAAAACTACCTTTCATGACCAGTGCGTGGTTCGATGGCTCGAACAGTCTTCTGAAACCGTTGAATAATCAAAACTTCCTGATCAATTTGTTCTCTTCCTTCTGTTCTATTAGTACAGCCGCTGATGTTACATTCGTACAATATTTGCCCAGTAGTAACGGAGACACCTGCAAGAATTGAGTCTTACATTTTGCTCAACTTTTCTCTGGGTGCATAAAAAAAAGTGAATTTTCTTGAATTATGTGAGTCTGATATAAAAAAGCGGAGAACGATTTACCATAAGATTGAGTCTCTTTTCCTCCAGAAAAAACCAAATCGTCTGTATATCGAAAGGAAGACTGCAATAGATTGTCTGAATTTATTGGCACAGCCTCTACATTGTCTCCGTCAAATTTATAGAGGCCGCCGTTAAGAGATGGAATTAATCTGACCCATTGCCCGTTATTATTTAACTGAAAATCAAAATTTTGTAGATGTGTAATTACGTTACTAACATGAAAACGAACTGTATTATGAGAATTCTACTCTTCTTTGTTTATACTTCTCGTCGATGTATATTCGACGACAACATCGGGCTGTCTGTCAATTCTAAAGTCCATTTTGCTTCCCCTAGATTAGATGCATCTAGCGCTGATATTTTTCCATCCAATGTACTGACAAACACTAGACTGTAAATTTTGCATAAAAAATCAGTGTCACGATTAAATCTGCAGACAGCCGTTAGGTATCGATAAGCAATTATCGTAATACAAATCAATATAACGTTAGGGAGTGGGAGTTTTCATCGGACAATATTGTTGCATCGTGCTCCTAAATCTTTGAGATTATTTTGTGGAAATCGTAAAAAATAGAAATAAACTAGAACCAACTAACTACATTGATGTCCAATAATGAGGATTTTACCTGCTGGAAGGTTTGTCGGAAGATGCTTGACCGCAGAATGTCAATTGTTCAATTTTCACATCGTTGGCAAAGGTTGTATAGGTTAAGAGTAATATAATAATATAGGTAATATAACGTCCCGTCCGAAAAACACGTAACATATTTTTTAAATTACTTTATTTGTATGTAAGTAATACATAACCGTTTGCGAATAACATCGTGCACTGACGTTCGGAGTAAAATATTATTTATCTCAAATATTCGATGTATTATGTATGTAGTCTCTAATCTGACAGTTTTCGACTACTGATAATAAATATCAATATCCAAATGAAATCTGAAAAATAGAATACGCACACATACTTGTATGTAATCTAAACACCTGTTTAATCAAGTTCAAATCCTACGTAGTGTTCCATTCTTCAACGCTGTATCGCATTTTAGCGATATTATCGTTCGACGACAAAAATAAAGCCCTCTCACTGGCTGAAAATGATCGCAATGGTGGAAATCGTTGCCATGCAGCCAATGATGAAGCTTTATTATTTCTTGTCGTGTGATATTGTCGCTACAATGTGATGTCAGCTTAATTGACATGTGTCGTCATCATTTGATGACGAGGACTAGACTAATTTCGGAGAGACATCTATACGCGGAAGGGTTAACCTAATTAAAAACACGAAGTAGTGTATCCTAGGAGATCTGCAGTTTGTTCTGGGGCGCTGCTGGCTATACGTGGCCTTTTCTACTGGTGGTGCGAGATAAATTCTTGATATTTAAAAGGCTAATTTTCAAGTGAATTGTACAAGGTGGGAATCGAATTATATTAAACCCTTCAATTAATACTCGACAATAGAAAATATTAGGGATAGGTGAAATCTCGATTTGTGACGGTAACCCGAGTGATCAGAACTCTTGTTGCTTTGTATCTTTTCTTCCAGCCATACTTGAGGACAATAATAGATTTGGCTGGAACCTACTGGCTGATTAAATAAATAGGATTGTCCTCTGTCTGTCTACGCGTATATATAACTCCGACTAACACAATAGCCGCTGTCCTACATGCCTAAAATTCTTCGTTTATATATTGTGATGAAAGAAGACACATAACCTCATAACCACAAATTGTAATTGCTTATTCTAAACTTATAGAGATTTACCGATATTTATTATTCAATTTTTCTCTCTCCATATCAATATTCAATTTATATTCATCGAACAAGGTCATGAATGACAATAAATTAATTTTTCAAACACTCGACGTCCTCGATTCAATAGAATTTCATTCCTCTTTACAGCTTTAATAAAATATGGAAACTCAACAGCAATTTTGTTTGCGTTGGCACAATTTTCAAAACACGTTACTTACCTCGTTGCCAAAATTACTCGACGGTGGATATCTAACAGACGTAACCCTAAGCGCTGGCGGAAGGCAGATTCGAGCTCACAAAATCATACTTTCAGCTTGCAGTTTCTATTTCAAAGAATTATTCCAGGTACTATTTTCAAATGAAATCTCGATCTCGATCTATTGACAATTGGAAATCAATTAATAAAATAATTTTCAAACCTATGCAAACTGATTATTAACAAATCAAACCCTTGGAATTTTTTCTAGGACTTCAGCATGCAACAACATCCCGTTATCGTACTCCCAGGTACGGAATACGCGGATCTATGCGCATTGGTAACGTTTATGTATAACGGAGAGGTGAACATCTACCAAGAACAACTACCTGCGATTTTAGCTATGGCAGATACTCTGCATATACGGGGCTTAGCAGATATTGCCGGGGTAATAATTTTCTCTATATTATTTATATTCACTATATTCACGATCTTGATAGTATTTAAGATTATTTCGCTGCATTTCACATGTCTACTTTATTGCTAATTAGTAGGTATTTTTATGTCTCGAAGTAAAAATATACATTTTTTTTTTTCATTTATTTAGGTTTTCTCTTCAATTCGGTTACGGTTCATCATCTTATTATCAAATGAAAACATATCATAATAATATCTATCTATATCTTCGATGATACCTACTGTCATGTTGTACATATCGTTTAATTTATATGCTGTTGGTTTTATTTAATTACTAAAATTATCCCCCTTCCGCTCCTGCATGTTTGATCTAAACTCCTGGTGGCCTATTTTTTTGCAAAATCATTACATTATCACTAATAATTATTAACACACTGTTATTATTGTTTCAAAATAAAAGAGACAACAATAGACAGACATTCTTTTTTTTTTTACTCTTTATATGCTTTTAGTATAAATTCTCAATCTATTCAGCAAAATGTTTAATAATAATAGTAATAATCACAATAATAATAATAATAATAATAATCGTACAGAGTAAATTTCCTAAGGAATGACGGGAATAATAATCATAATTAAACCAAAAAATTAATTACTTTTTCTCTCCACTTGCCAATTCCTTGCAATATTAGTACACAGTTATTACGAAAAAAAAAAAATAATAATAATAATACAATGCATATGCTAAAATAAAATTAAAAAAATGTAAATAAATCAAATGAAATAATCAAGAAAAAATAAAAAAACAATTAAATAAGTTAAAAAGAATTAAAAAAAGAAAAAAAAAAAAAAAGTTACACACGCTTGCTTCCTCTTCTAATATAAATATTATCCTATAATTGTGTTGTTTTATTCAGGTCACTTAAACACATTCACTGTCGTTCCTCGAGTGAACTACTTGACGAAGGATTAATCTGGTACATAACATACATACATGCATCAAAGGAACGATAATGAATAACAAACGATATCCACGAGATCAAGGTCGTTGTGTGTTTGCCACTAAATGCAAGTGGATGCATCCCATGGAACTTTACCCCATAGAAATGAATTTCCAGGTACAGCTCAAACGGCTTATTTCATAGATTTCTATCACATTTTAGCGTAGCGGTACTCTACCAGTGTAATTATTCCTCTCTGTTATTACCATTACCTCTGCCCACCTACCCTTAGAAAAATATTTCAGCAACAAGGATTGGCTTTGGAGGAGAAAAAAATGCTGAAACATTATAGAATAGCAATTTTAAACGATTAATAATTCCTGAATTTTTCCTTTTTCTAAGGCCCATATTTTATACCGAGATTCGATATAATATTTTGTACAACAAACATAACATACAATGCTTTATAGAGCTAATTATGATATATTGGCGTTGCACAGTGAAATTACGTCTGTTTCAAGAGCCTAGAAACAAACACATAATTATACAAAAATCATATAATAAGAATATGCTAGAATTTTATGTCACATGCTAAAATACCGCTATTCCGTTTTGAATGCTCACTGGGGATTATATTTATTCACTTAATTTTTATGTATGTATGTACCTATGTTTATTTATTTTATTTTTTTTCGTCTAATACATTTGTCATCCTTCCATGCATGCGCTATTCATTTCTTACAGCCTAGTTTGTAATCACATCCCCCGCCGTCGACTGAAAATTAGTTAATATTTTCAAATACAAGAGAAACTCAATTTTGTTTCTATTGTTTCTTGATAAATATACAAAAGCTTTTATATCCAACCAGAGAAATTAACTAGAGAAAAAAAAGATAATTTTTTGACGATATATTCTCTAATTTTGGATTTGTTATTAAAAATTTTACCGTGAAACGCCAATGCTAGTGATTTCAATGTATCGCACAAATAACATTATCACTCTATCAAGAAAAAAACAAAAACTAACAAGATCCTTCATCGTAATTTATATTTACTTTACAGAAAGAGCAAAAACAAGGTAACGGAGCTAACGCACAGTCGCCGTTATTGGAACAAGAAAAGGATCATTCGTCAGAGCCGATTGCAACAGCGGTAGATTCAAAAGACAATATAGTTATTCCGACAAAAGTAGAACCGATATCGATGGTAGATTTGCCTAATAATATGGAAGAAGAATCGTCTAACGAACAACAAGACACGCCTTATAGTCTTAAAATAAAACCTTACTATTCCATAAATGCTAAATTGAATCAAAGAGAGAAAAAAACTTACGCTAGTAATATACAAACTTCTAAAAATATCGAAAAGAGCGTAAGTGTCGAAGGTTCTTTTAACGAATGCATACCTCTTGTAGAGGAACAAAATAATTTGCTAGATAATTTGAAACCCCCTCCGGTATTGGATACGGATAATTCAAATTTTGGATTTCTCACCGCGTCTATTATAAATAGAAGCGGTTCTCAGGGATGCAACAAGACAAGCGTTACTTGTCTTATTTGTGGCAAACAGCTGAGCAATCAATATAATTTACGAGTTCACATGGAGACACATAGCAACAGTTCATACAGCTGCACTGCTTGTCCGCACGTATCACGTTCTCGCGATGCTCTTAGAAAACACGTTTCGTACAGACACCCCGTAGCATCACCTCAAAAACGTCCTCGATGCAGTTCAAGTAAACCTTAGAATGTATTGGGTTACATTTTCCTTTTTTTTTTCTTTTTTTTTTTCATAGAGTCGAGATTGTCCCAATACTCCCTCTCGCCTACAGTTCCTTCAAGCCTTTAGTGTTCAAATTGTTATCGTTTTCCTTGTTATTGTTGAATCATTTTAATAAAGACAATTTAGAAGTACAATTATTTATTGCCTTATGTGAATGTAGAATTATATTTATTGTTAGACTCAAAGATAAATGCAGTCATATGAATATTTTCACTCGTTTTCAATATATCGTTATAAATCGGCGTGCTTAAATGCTTGTTGAGTTATAAGTATCAGATACGTGTGAAGATCATATTTTCGAAGAGAATGATCGTTGATTCTAGTTTTATAAATTGATGCCTATTTTCTGTACACATGGATTGTTTACAGTATGTATATTTCAATCAAATTTAATAAATAATTACTATTTTCTCATATTATTAATAATAATAATCATAATAATAATAATAACAACCAAAAAACCAAAGGGAACAAAGACAAAAAGCTTTCAGACTCTTCGAGACTTGCTAATACAACTTTGTAGAAGTAATTATGTTTAAATTTGATGTTAATTACTTTAATTTTAGTTAATACAGGATGTAATTATTGCTAATTCCTTAGAACTCAGTTCGTTTCATGACACTTGGAAATTGATATTCAAATTGAATAAGCAACTAATAATAAATACACCAACATCATATAAATTTTTTTTCTCCAATAAATAAAATTCAATCAACGTGTCTCTAATGAAATTTTCTTGACTGCCTAACTGTTATTGGTATAAATTGCAAAGAAATTATCGTTTTGTGAATAAGAAAAAGAGAAAGCAAATCAAATATAGAATAGACCAAGTGATTACCTTTAGTTTGTTTTTGTATGTATACGAAACAAATCTTGAGATATTAGCAATCGCAATAAATAGTGTTGTGGTATTTGTGATTGTTATAGGATTGCTCAGAAATTTGTCAAAATGTATATATATATATATATATATATTTAGGTATAATTTATTGTATATCAAGAATTGTATTCAAAAATAATATACAATATTTGTAAGTTACGAATTAAATAAATAAAATGCATCTAAAACCCATGCAGAAGGACGTGCACTCTGGATTAAGTTTAATTAGACCACCTCGAAAAGGAGATAGCATTAATTGACAGTTAATTATATCTTCTCCACACGCCATATCTTAGTGTTGCAATCCTGACCAACGGATATCAATGTTTCATCGTCAAGCCATACCAGACGAGTAATTTGACTTTGCGGATGGGCATCTGGAATAAAGAATTACATTTGATTCTAGAAACCTTTTTTCGGTACTGTCATTGAGACTGAACATAAGAAAAATAAATGAATCGATTACACAAATAATTTCAACTTTACAATCAAAACTTTTTGTAATTAGGTAATAATTAGGTATACATACTCTTGATGATGGTGTGCTTAGCCGGATTTGTAACGCTCCATATAATGATAGTAGTATCAAGACTGCCACTTGCTACGTGAAGAGAATCGGGTGACCAGGCAACAGAATTGACTCGTGCGTTATGGAAGCCCCACTCTTTGTTGTGAGCCAGCTGTATAATCCGAATATATTTTTTAACTCAATTTACTTATCGATGAATGAAGAAAAACAGTCATTCGTGCAGAGAATCGAGGATATCATATTTCCTGGATTTGTATTTCACTTTGAGCAGCAAATTCAATTAAGTTTTTTCTTCTTATGTACGAAGAAGTAAAATAAACTTCTGTAGTATACTAAAGATTAAAAGTCCGTTACTTCGTATGCTAAACTACCATATCACAATGAAACATGCATGAATGTTACCTGATTGGTGATTATTTAGCGTATTAGATCGAATACTACCAGTGGTGGTAAATCACATGTGATTTCTATTTTGACTTTGAATAATGATTGAAAATGAATAGCTGCAGGTTTTTCCTAAAATCTAGCTTTTATTATAGAGATGTAATCTTTGCGGAATGTTTTCTTAGGCAATTAGACCTAAAAATACGCGAATCGGTACATCGTGCAAATAGAAAATATGAAAATATGTGATCAAAATTCAACATTACCTTCTAATGATCCAGTGAGTATTATTGCGAGATGGGAATAACAAGATTTTCAAATATCATAAGTGTGCGAAAGGTGTTAGTAAAACATTGATTAAACTAGGTGTATGTAAGTTGAATAGCTGGGAATGAATAATCTAGAATATGATTATTACAGCTAGAAAACAAGCCATTGTGAATTTATGGATGAAATGATTTTACGAAACTATGATGAATATTCTTACGCTAAACATCAAAGCAGTAATTGAACTACCGAAAGTATCGGAAATGATTATATGTTCAAGGTATTCTAAGAGATAAATTTAATCATCAATTCACGTTACCTTATATTCTGGCAGCGCATAGAGAATCACCTTTCTGTAGGCATCGCACACAACGAGATATTTGTTATCAGGACTGTATGCGGCATCAGTAACTGGACCAAGATGCTGTAGTTCTAATTTCGGAGAAAGAGTTGTTCCAGAAAGCTCGTATATGTGAGCCTAAGTTGATAGGAATCAAAATATTCAATTAATCAAGTTTCATATTTGAGCAGAGAAATACCCAAGTTAAATTCAATAGAACGGCTTTTAACTTGGCGAGAAGAATTATTCGCATGTAAAACTGTGTACGGACCTTATTATCGGTCGTACCACCAACTGCAACCTCTCCGTTTTCTTGGTTGATCGTAACGCACGATGGTTCGAAATCAACCGGAAGGCTTGAGGCCTTTTTACCGTCTTGAACGACCGTTATCTGTTGTGAGTTTAAGTAATTTAGTCAATGATCGTGGATATGTTTTAATTTTCCAGTGGAATTCAAATGTTTAAAATCTAATAATTTTCAAGAAACCTGTTTGAGTGTAACAGTGACAACGATATCTCCGTATATGTCCAGCCCCTGTGGCTGGGAATCGAGTTTTATAGAAGCTCCAGTGTAGCTGTTTGATGATGCGTCGATGATTTTCAAGCTGTCGTCTATTCCGCAAGTATAGACAGTCTCCCCGGACGCTTTCATTCCATTCATTTGATTCCCGTGACCCTGTCCTTGAATACGATCGTTTTCACCTGATCCAGCATTCCAGTTTGTAATATATCCGTCGTGTGATCCTGTGTAGATTGTACTTCTATCCGTACTCAATGCTAAGACGGTGATGGGCTTGTTGTGGCCCTAAAAAAGTCATTCATTTCGTTTAATGAAGGAAAATTATCTTTTTGAGAGAGAGAGCCAACATTTAAAAAATTTAAAATGAACATTACATATTCTTGTTCAGCAAATAATACCAAAAATGTTGTTGCATAGTAATTATTGACTGTATTTACCTTAATTACTCTTAGCGGTTTATCCGGATTGTTGATATCTAGATAATTGATGAATCCGCTGAGCGAAACGCTCAACAAATGTTCCCCTTGCCACAAACAGCTGACCTGCAATGGATAAAACCAAATGGGGGATGATTAAAATAAATCATTGCACCTGAAAAGACAGAAATTATTGATTCTCATCTGAAAATAAGATGCTGTTTTTACCTGTTGATCATCGACGGTCGATCCCAAGTTGAACTCGCTAATGAGCGTTCTTGTTTCAACATCCCATAGCTTACATGTTTTATCCCCAGAGGCAGTCAGGAGTTGTGTACCATCCGGCTTCCAGGCGACCTATTCAACGGTACAAGATTCTCGAATTTATTATACATGTTTTTGTACAAATCATGTAGGTGAAAAAACAATCAATCATTTCTAGAATATTGATGATTTGTATTGAGAAATATCGATCCCAGAAAACATTAGATTCTTTGACTTTGAGAGAATAAAAGAATCATCTTTTACATTGAAACAAAGTCACGAAATACACGATACACTTATAAGTACAATATTTTCTATTTCACATCAACCCAGGGTCAGAATTCTTACCCCGTAAACTCCACCCTGATGAGCTGGAGATCCAACTTCACCGACAATATCAGACGTGGTACCGTCATAGATGAAAACTTTACCGTCAAAACCTGCAGAAGCGAACAGATTTCCAGATGGAGAATAACGTACAGCTTGGACAAATCTAGCGTGATCCTGCTTCGTCATCCTGTAGATAAAAAATTGTTCCGGTTGTACGATGATGATTAATGACTATATTAGGACTTAGAATACTAGAATTGCCTCTAGTGAGAAGCACTGAGTGGAAATAATTTGTCATAATTAAATAGTTGAACCATTTTTTCGAAATAAAGTGATAAAACAATGTGGATTCCAAATTCCGATCAGAATTCTCTGATTCTTTTGAAATTTGACCGATTGCTCACTTGAACTTGAACGGAGGGCCTTCAAAAATGGCGATAGTGTTGTCTTCGCTTCCGGTAATAAGTCTGAAAGGTCTGGCCGGTCTAAAGTCGCAAGAATTGATGGACTTGCTCTGGCCAGATATTTCTCCGACAGAAGTACCAGTCTCAGCCATAAATACATGACCAAATCTGGAAGAATGTTTTGTTTTTAGCAAAGAATGTATCAAAAAAAATTTTATAAATGGAAATTAACGTGAAATGTAATTTCTTCTATATCCTCGATTCACCTTTCTCTCCCCTCGCCAACAACCACCATACGTTGGCTGTCGGGAGACCAAGCTATGTCTTTGATCGGTCCTCCGATTGGATGAAATTCATTTTTAAGAATATGCTCTTTATTTACAGTATCCCAAATTCGCACCTTGCCGGATTGATCTGAAATAGATGAAGAAATTTATGGAAAAATCATTTGAAATTGAGATAGTCCAAGACCCTGTACCGAAGTATTGATAATTTTGAAAAAAAAAAGAATAAACCAAGTTACCCACCGCCAGATGCTATGTAGAAACCGCTTGGTGAATATTTAGCAACATTTACAGGGCAAGAATGTTCGGTATAAACATCAGCAATCGCTGGATTCTGTAATAAAGTCAAGTATTAATAACTCGGCATTCAGAGTTACACATAAAAATGTCATTTCTTATAAGATTTTCACTCCAAACCGACTAATAGCATTAAATTCAAGATTTACTCAAATCCTGGGACATTTGCAGACCCAAAATCAATAAAATATCGTAACACAGGAACCAAAAACATGATAAAATTACACAAAACACGAGATAAAATGTAATTGTGCACAGATAGGGTGACTCCGTGTTACTCACATCGATGTTTCTGATAATAACGCTGTTTCCATTAGTGTAAAGGAAATTCTTTCCCTTAGGATCCCCGCCTAGGACTAAGGGCTGACCTCTTTGCGTCCGTGGCAAGGTCGCAAATATATATTCTGAAATCCACGAAGAGGATACATAGAGCTTTGTTCCTTGTAACAAATTATTCATAACTAGCTGATCAATTAGTCAGATAATTGCGTGGAAGTGAATAAAGAATTTTGTATTCCATACTCAGATATTTGAGGCAGTAGATTGAAACTAATTTAACATTAAAGTAACGAGTAGGAAGACTTTGTTTCACGAGATATTCTCCTATGATCTAATTATCTTGGTATAATGAGACACCAATTACTGGAAAAAGTATATACAATCGTCTGTTAACTTGATTGTTATCTTTATTGAGGAATGTTGAGATAATTTCTGAGTATTTGAACGATTATTTCTCAAACTTGATCTAGTTAATTGTTAAAAAAAAGGGGTTGTAGGTGGGTAGAAGTTAGTAATGTATAAGACGCGATAAACGGAAGTACAATAAAATGTGGAAAGATCAGTTCGATACAGTTTTAGAAAGTTTGGAACGAAAAACCGAATCCAGGTGGATCTACAGATATAGTATAACGTATCTTATATTACTCAAATCAAGATCAGAGATATCTGCCTTCTTATTTATAACTTGGCACAGCTTCCCGAGTTTTTTTGTAAAACTAAAATATGCCTAATAACTCAGAGTCGCTTGTTTAAAAAATCATATTTTTTTTCTCTTCTCCTAATATGAGAATGTGGGAAGATAGCGGAATTCAATCTACTTGTTGTAATAAATTGAGTCATATTTGATAAATTATCACTCGGAAATGACTTATCACTCGCTTTGCGGTGCGACGTGTTTCAATAAATTGAGATGAGAATATTTATTTACGATTCAGTTTACGCTATCAAATTATTCAACAAGTTCAGTACATTGTTTTCAGAAGGTTGGAAATATTTTCGAGATTCACGTAAACGGTATAAATAGCGTGAAAATTGAAAATACAGCGAACGGTAAAATATTATGAATTGAGAGATCCGCGAAGAGGCGGTGTGTACGTAAATAGTGTATAGTTGTGTTGCGAATTAGTGAGAAAATGCTTGAAAAGATACTCACTTGTTTCATATGACATCCTTCTACTATTGTATAGCTCACGACCGGTATCCAATGATTTATAAAAAAATATTTAAACCCGGTGAATCTTTACACACGGGCTTGATTTGTCACCTACAAGTCACGTATCAATCCCCCGTATCACCACAAGGACCTCTCTCTCCCCCACTTTGGTAGACTAGTATATTTGTCCCGCCCTTCGCCTTATTTGGTTGGAACGTCATGAACTATGCGAATGCGTCGATGAGGAGCTATCGACCTCTGTCGGTAACTCGCTGCACTAAACTAAGCACTTTTTCCTTTTTCAAAATATCTTGACTAGAAGTTCTCTATTTCTATTTTAAATATACGCTACGAAGCAAAAGAAGGCAAATAGAATATTGATCCATCGATGTTTGCTCTTCTAAATTATTCCAATACAATGACTGAATTTTTAAAGATTCAATTAATCCGGACTGACGCGTTATGTGCGATGAGCCCATTGCCGTTTTTTTTTTTTTTTTGCTTCTTCATCTCGTTCGTTTTGATAGCCGTCAGATTACAAAAAACAATTTTGGCTTCTCCAATTCAATCAAATCAAAATTCAGTTGATACCTATGTTTATAATTTATATGTAGCAGAAACACTGAAATACGATTGCCAAATTCAAACGCAACATTCGTACTTAATGTTGTTATCAAGAATGAATGAATACGATCTATGATTATGATCTGAGGTACTCTACTTTAGACAAATGAAAAAAATAGTAAACAATATTTTGAGGGTGAGGGCTAATAGGATTTGAAGATGGTGTATAGCAGGGATGAGTAATGGTTGCAGCATGAATGAAAAGATTGTGATATCAATAGAATAATATTCATCATTTATTTGCTTTTGGGGATTTTTCTATTCCTATTTCTATTCTTGACATTAGTAACTTCGTAAAAGTCGCTTCCTATTTTCTTTCTCTTATTCGATCTTTCTATAGCTCTTCTTTGTTTACTGGTCAGCTTCTTTTCATTTGGATCAGCAGTTTTACCTTTCTTCTTTGGTTCTTTCGAAATACTGAAAGTACCACTGCTAGAAGTTGTCTTCGATTCAGCTATTTCGCTATCACTCGAATCATATTCTTCCTCTATGACATCATATACATTTTGCATCAAGTTGTCTTTCTCAGGCACAGAAGGTTTCTCTGCATCCTCCGCCAAGTCAATCTCATCTTTATCGCTTTCTACCAAGTTTACTTTCTCAATTTCAGTAATATTTGAATTTTCTGATTTATCTATTTTTTTTTTCTTTCGTGAACTCTCCTCCTCTACCTTCTCCTCCTCCTCCTCGTCCTCCTCCTCAGCATCTTCTTCGGATTCACTAGGAGGCTGCGATTCACTGATAGAAACATTTGTGCTGATTGTATCCTCTTTGCCTATAGAATTGACGTCGTCTTCCCCAGCAAAAGCGTCTTTATTATCCTCGCTTGAAAAGGACAAGCCCATTCTAATTTTTCTAAAATCTTGAACAACGTTGAGTCCCAATTTGAAGGATTCTTTCTTCCCTTCTTTGCTCTCTGTTTTATCTTCACTTTCGGATGGAGCCGCTTCGTTCTTCTCATTCGACTCTTCTGGGGTCTGCACATCTTCCGCCACCTTCTTTGCTAATGGATTTTCAAAGCCCACAGGTGCAACGAAAAACGGAAGCTTTCCACGCTGCCAGTCGTTTAAAACCATTCTCGCCACTATGGTGATGTCCGGTTCTCCGCCTTTGAGTAGTTTTCCCGTTCTATGAGCTAGTTTTTCTAAAAAGTCTACGTGGTCGTTCCACCCATCCAGCTTGTAGGTTTTGCGCATATACTCTGGCTTTACTCGTTCTAATACGCACGCTATGTAGTCCTCAGGATTAGTGATAAGCTCAACCCTGACAACACCCTTCAATACTTTTTCTGTATCTGTTTCTGCCGAGGGATAAACTACCCCCGGACAATCAATGAGATATATTCGCCTCATCAGGGTAATATATTGCCAGACTTTTGTTTCTCCAGCAATGGGCGCAACTTTGCAGACTTTTTTAGACCTGAGAGTGTTTATGATGGAACTTTTGCCAGTGTTTGGGTATCCGATGAAACCTACGCTTATCTGCTTCTTGTCGACGTGAAGCTTCGCAAATTGGCGCAAAAGATTTATCAGAGAACCTTTTCCAAAAGGGTGCGTTAAAGAAGCGTGAAATGCGAGGGTGGGATATTCGGCACTCAATATCGCGACCCATCGCTGAGTGACCCACGTCGGTACCAAGTCGACTTTGTTCAATACGAAGATTAGGTGTTTGTGGGTCTTTTCATCCTTCATATATTTTTCTACAGGCGGAGACCGAGTTCCCATTGGATCCCTGGCATCTAAGACTTGGATAACAACGTCCGAAGAGTCAATTACTTTGTACAATTCGTTCCAGATTCTTCTACTCTGACCAGCCGCCATGACCCAGTCTCTCTGAGCATTTCTCGTCCCATCATCCGGTCTTATTAAATCATAGTCTTTTGTGTCTTTTTCGGTATTGTATTTCTCCTCCTTCTCCTGAGCATCTGATTGTAAAGTGTCGTAGGAAGTAATGGACAAGTTGGGTCGCTTTCTGATCTTTTTCGGCCCAAATACATGCTCAAAACTTTCCGTTTCCAGTAAATGAACTCTGGCATTTGCCGCTTTTTGTTGCAACAAAGTAACGGGCAATCGCGTCTGTTTCATTACCACTTGGTAAGGATCTTTGATGGCAGATCCTAATTCGCTCTGGAACTTTTGTAACGCGTTTTGCGAGATAACTCGGGAATTTCCAAACCACTTTTGGCTCGGTTCTACTCTGGATACTGTGCCGGAAGCGTGCCAACCTTGGAACGGAGCTGGGCTTATGATTTTACCAACCCTGTTGCGTTTCGGTTTTGAATTACGATACATCTGCAGCCGTTTTATAGTCGATTTTGTACGGGCCTTGGCTACGCCTTTTAAACCCTCTGTTGAACGTTCGGGATTCATGCTGTGCCCGGATCTGTTGAATCCCTCCTTTCGCGGGGCTTTGCTTGTAGAATGTGACTTTGCCATTTTGTCTGAAATGAAAATAAAGAATATTAAAAATCGCTTTTAGGTTAGAATCGGTAAATTATGAATTTCGTTATCGGACGTGACGATTTTTGAATCATTAGCGATTCAGAATGTTGACTTTTGACCATTCTTTTCTGATCCTGATTAATGTTTTATTGAAAGTTTGACAATATGGAAATGGGGATTAAAATGTTACGAGAATTTAACCTCAAAATTTGATAAAATTGGAATGGATCGCGTTTCGGGATCGATGTTTATTGCTTTTTGGATGGAATAGTGTGAGCTTGTGAATACCTGATTTGCTTGTATGATTTTTCGGCTTTCAGTCGGGCGGATTAAACCGTCAAAACGTATAAAATGCAAAACAACTCCCGTTCTGCCGCAGATGCACGTGTATACTTCTTTACCGTAGAGAACAGCCGGTAGAGATGAACAACTCACAATACACAGCTGAAGTGAGCTGACTGTTCTCTACCATAAACTATACGTAGAAAATGTACGATAATGCTTTCATAGTCGCTAGATAGCGCCATACCTGAATTTTGAACTTTACGCGCGCGTTCATACAAAGTTGCCGACTATTCGACAAGGAATCTGTTGAAAATCCTTCTCTGTTTCTATACCTGTGTCACGAAGTAATACTGTGATTTCTTGATTTTAGGTATAAGTGAAAAGAATTTGATGGAGTCATCTTACATCGCGCCAGATCATAGTACAGTGACGTTTCGGTATAATTTATACCTCGCATATTGCAGAATTCGATACTCCAATCCAGACGCTGCACTCGAATTACATAATGCTCCTAAAAATATTGAACATTGAGTTTGAAAATTAATTGAGATCCGATCGATTCCATTGCTATTAATTTTATGCATCATTCACTCATCCCGAATTAATAGGGTATAAGGGCTTCATTTGATTTCATCACTGACGTGAGAATACATGGATTAAGTCAAGAAGCTCTAAAAGTCCGTTATCACGATAATAATATGGAAAAGGTGTAAATGGACCGATTATAGTCGGTTGAGTATTGGTATTTGATCTTGGAATCCATATCTGCAACGAAAGTCATGTAATTTATCCTTCCTATTCATCAAAGCCAGATTTTCTTGTCGAACCTATACGTGCAGAATGATTAAAAAGCAAATCACATTTCCATATAGTATGGGCGTATTGACGAGATGTTAATAAAAAAGTCAGAGGAAGATGTGCATTTTTGAATGCCCAAACGAAGCTGATCGGATCCGATCCCGTTTTTGAGAATTTCCATGCTCTTGAGTCGCAAACGTCTTATTTTAATTATCACGACGGGTAAAATCCGTTCCTTCGTGATCGAAGACCTCTGTATCTGAAGGCTGCCATAAACCTCAAAGCTGCAGTAAACCCAAAAGCTGCCATAAGCCCATTTTTGACGCAGCAGTCTCGTACCTTTGATATTCCAATTTGTCATCGTCATATTTTGTCAGCCTGCAGATAGTCCCTTTGCACAAGATCCATATTATATAAATCGACTACGTCGTATCGAATCGCCCACACATAGGACAATTTGCCAAACCTTGCAAAACAAACAAATAGCTTCGATTTGTTATTTTGAGTCTAGAACTTGTGCATTAGAAATTGCAGAGCTTTTTCTCGACTACTATGTGCATGAAAATAACTGGCTTATAGACGATTGATCGATCATCCAGGCTGGCCATAAAGAAGATTGAAACAAATGGGAGAAACTTCAGCAATAATGGAACCGTTTATTTGTAGTCAATACATGTATGTATACAAATATACATTTTTAAAGATAACGGGCCAAAGCAAATCACGTTTTCTCCCCAGTGTCCTTCTTTGGCCTGGTAATCACTCGTCCATTTCAAAAGGGACCAGTTTGTTCTCTGATCCAGTTGATGAAATAGGAAACTCTGACGTAGACACCAGGGTATTCAGGCTGCGCGCAACCAAAGCCCCATGAAACTGCACCATAGAGTCTTCCATTGACGACTAGGGGACCACCGGAATCACCCTGCAGTCAAAAGGGATTCTGATATTTCAATCGTTACCACAAATTTGGGTATACAAATGAGGAAAATGGTGGAAATGGAAATATAATTTGACTTGTGAACGAATCTAGTATGTGCATAACTGTAGCGTAAATGAATATCGAATGATGATTTCAATCAAGCAAAATAATTAGTGAAACTTTTCCACTGATATTTTATGTGAGGCTAGCAAAATTTCAAATGTGGTAAACCGTAGGATGACAATTGACCTGGCAAGCGTCGGTGCCACCTTCATGATATCCAGCACACAACATGTCATCGGTGATTGACTCCTCGCTGTAGTATTGACGACACTCTGCTAGAGGTACGATGGGGACTTCAGCGAGTTGGACATAAACAGGAACAGGACCAATAATCCACTGCATAGATATCGAAGAAAATTAGGAGCTCCTCCACAAATTCTAATGCTACATTCTATACTCTGTGAGATATTAGACCATGCAATGCAAGATTCATGTATCGCGACTTACACTAAGCATGCCAAATCCGGAGATGAGGGCCATGTCATTGCTGGTCAACTGGTCTAGTGCCGTAGGCAAAGGGATCGGCTGTATCTTAGCCGAAAAGTGGAATGGCTCGATTACCTTAAAGAGTAAAATGTCGAGTTCGTTAAAACCGAATATTAATTCAGCTGATGACATTCGGAGTATATGACTTTTTCGGATTGTTCACCTTCACAAGACCTATGTCGTATGAGACAGCAGTATGGAATCCATATAATGGGTGATTGATGTACAATTCCAGTTGATGAATAATACCACCGGCGTTCCTCAATGAACTGCCAGCACGGACGGTATATCGGTTGGTAGTTCTGCAAAACGGAATACACTTTGTGCTAGTTCAATGGTTCGCAGTGTATAAAATGGCTTTTATTTCTATCTGGACATAATCCTGCCGGGGATATTTGATGAATATAAACGAAAACTGCGAACTATTCAATTAACAACAGTACATGGTATTTATGCAAACCTGCTCATGCAGTGGGCAGCCGAAACAACCCAGAACTCAGTGATGATGGAACCACCACAGTTATGGTTTCCGTCGACTAAGATCGCAACCTATGCGAAGGAATATATTTACGTGAAAGTGTATTATACCCGAGTCTTGAAGTGAATGAAAGAGTATATGTTGAACAGTATGGAGATAGAATAATTGGGGCATATCCAAAGTATTGGAGTAAAATAGGTATAGTAGTAATTTGCCAATATTTTTTTACCACGCCCTGTAACTACTTTGCTTTTGTATTTTCCCCTTTTTCGAATAAATTCACATGTGTTATCAAATAATAGTAGAATGCAAGTGATCAAGTACCAGGTAAGGGACTTCTTCAATCGTTCCATTTCTGCCACCTACGATTCTTCCCGCCACTGCTCGCTGGTCAGGAAGAACTGGAGAAGCTGCATAAGGGCCCAAATAATTAAACAACTAGAGGAACATCGAAAACACCCTAACAACGTTTATGTGCTTTTTTTTTGTTGAGTAGTTCACAATGAGATTTTTTACGCCAATTAATAAATTGATACTTGCTTACCAAAAGTAGCAGAGAGGCCGATTAACAGCAGCAAAGAAATAAACATGTTTGTGTTTCTGAATGTAACTGAAGATAATTGATCTCCCTAAGTTGTGCTTATATAGAGACAATCTTATTGTTATCGATATTATCGCTTGTCTGAGAATGTATCATCATTCATGATAAAGTTAATCTGTATTTGAAAATTTACAACCCTTCATATAATCAACTATGATACAATTCAAACTGTTAATTTCCTGTTCAAAATATTCATAAGTACCTACCCTCTTCGTTGTTAGATCTAGCACAAAATTTCTCTGCCAGTGCAACTCCGATGGATGAATTTTTTGTCACCAGCACCACAGTGCCGTAGACGTAAGGGCTGCAGTGTCGATTTCAGCACTATAATGACTCAAGGGCGAAGGGACTTCAATTAACGATAGGGAAACTATCAGGGATATATATTTTCCCACGTCCATAGATACATTCAAATTTCAATTGCGTATAACTGTGATTCACTGACCACCGCAGATACTTGGGTTTGGCTTGTGCATCCTCCGGGAGCGTGGTTACAATTGCATCACAATCCGCCTTTCCATTGATCGCAAACTGATATTTATCAAGCTTGTTATTGAATATGTGTCTTCCAAGAATTTCAATGTTTCTTCACCTTGGGTCACACAACAATGTGCAAAAGACTCTAATTATTGCACTAATTATATTTGCTAAAGCTTTATACTGCTGTTCCTAAGAATCTCAAGGGAAGTTTTGAACACAATTTCTGCAGCGTGACTTATACTCTGGAAAACTTTTGAGAGACATCAATCACTCTCCAAAAAATTAACGATGACGATTGAATTTGAATAGCAAACAGCAACTGTTCGCGGAAACCCTATAGTTTTGTGTTTTTGCTGGTTCTTTTTTTGCATCAATGACTATACTATCTGGATATCCAAATGTATCGGTGGCTGCAAGGAAAATCACAGATCCGTCATGGTTCATCGAACCAGCGGCCATTAAATTTGCAATCAGAATGTTTTCAATCTTATGATTGACAGTAGTCTCGATAGCTAGTGGCTACTAAGTATTCAGGTTTAAAAAATCCACGCAAACCGCAGTTTGGCATCATCGAGAACTCTATCACTGATCAGCACTTGACTACTATAATCGCACTATATTGTGTTTAGGCATTTAAAAAGTACGCTCAAAAAGAAAATCAAAGATCTCTGCAGGTTTCCGTTTAGAGTCATATTCGATTGGTAAGAAACGTCTCGAAGATATAAGCAGGACTGCTAGGTTAATGACTAGACATTTATTTAGTAGATTTACAATATCTTCGAAAGATATGGAACGATTTATTGTTAGTCGATCTTCATACGCGTATTGTTTAAGATGACAAATCGCGACGAGTACATACAGTAAACCATTGTTGTTCTAGTCACCATTCTCTCGACCAGTGAATACGTAATCATCTTATACACCGGTGTTTTCATTGATCCAGTCACGGAAATGGGATACTCTGGCATAAACTCCAGGATAGCGGGCACTCGCGCACCGATTTCCCCAGGACACAACACCTTGGAGTACTTGACCGATGACCAGAGGGCCACCGGAATCACCCTGAAATACAGTTATATTATTAGGCAGGAGCCAGGACCGAAGGAGAACGAAGATCATTGTAAGCCAATTATTGGGTATTTTTGGCTAATCGAGTGTCAATGATGAGGGTATCTAGGTCAATTATTTACCAAAAGAGGAAACACAAAATATTCATATGGTTCTGAAAAATCTCGGCAAAACTGTTCGTTCTATACCGACCATTATTTGAAGAAACTAGAAAAATTAGGAATGGAAGAAATTATGATGGGTAAAACGAAAAATTAGGCGAGAATTACTGACCTGGCAAGCATCAATACCACCTCCATTGACACCAGCGCACAACATATCATCGGTGATTGTGGCTAGAAGGTAGGCACGACGACATTGTTCTTGAGAAACTATCGGGACTTGAGCGATTTGGAGAATTTCAGGCGTTGCGCCGATCAACCACTGCAACCAGCAGATGAGGAATTATGAAAAAAATTGGTTCATATTCAGTGCTGAAAATATCTAAGCTGTATAAGCTTGACGTATCGTCACTTACCCTGAGTTGGCCCCAACCGGAGATGATGCTGACTGAATCGGTGGCAACTTCTTCGAATTGTCCAGGCAGAGCAATTGGCTGAACTTGATCCGAAAATTGGAAAGGTTGTACTACCTGAAAGAGTAAGTATTGTGTGTCAGATTCAGAGATTAACAAAAACAAATTAATGCGGAGGATTCCGTTATCACGTTTATAGTGAATTTTTCTCGAACAGTATATTAATATACCTTCAAAAGGGCAATATCATTGGCGGTATTAGCGGGCCTTCCGTAGGATTCGTGATTGATGATGGTTTCCACATCATGAATAGATCCACCTGAGGTCCTCCTCGTGCTGCCAGCACGGATTGTGAATCGACGGAAATCTCTGAGAGGACCGAGACAATTTGAAAAATTTAATTGTTTTTTTTTCGTACGAAAAAGAACCTGCAGTACTCTGATATCGAAATATGGTATCCTCTTCATACGTACCTTTGGTAGCAGTGAGCGGCCGAAACAACCCAGTACTGGTTGATGATGGAACCACCGCAGGTGTGGGCTCCATTGAACAGTACTGAAACCTGCGTGTGGAACAATGTTTACGTCAAAGCGGTTGGGGTTTTTTTTTTTAATATTTATTTTTGATTTATGGAGGTCAAGAAATGGATAGATCCAGAGATAAAGCTAGTGAATATTTGATATGTTGGAGTGAAGTGCAAACAACAGTTTTGCATACATTTCGCTTCAATTTCTCCGACTAATAAATTTATCCATATCTCTGCAGTAATTAAAATGATGAAAAATTGAACCAGTTGATTACCAGGTAAGGGACTTCTTCGATAGTTCCATCTCTGCCACCAACGATTTTGCCTCCGATGACTTCCTCACCGGGAAGAACCGGGGAAGCTGTACAGTGATGGAATAATGGTACACAGATATAGAGAAACGATCAAAGTATACAATCCAACAACGCGGATGAGTCAAATTTCTGCAGGCAATAGATTACCAGATAGAGAATAGAATAGAATGTGCAGCTACTTCCTGAATACTATGTATAACAAACACAGTAGAAGAAAACAATTATCACTTACCGAAGGAACCGGCGACACTGACCAACAGTACAAAGAAGGTGAACATGTTTGCCTGTTGTATCGAAACTAGAGGTGGTGGCTCGAATGTTTTGGAGTTTATATACTCGTGGTCTGAATGTCAAAGATGCTATCGGGTGCCAGGAAGCAAGCATATCATTCAAGATAGTACGATGAATCTGTGTTTGAAAATCTGCGAATGCCTTCGATTGATTTTACGATTAGATTCGAACTGCTTCAGTACGTGAGAAACACCGGGTCAAAAAGTAAGGGTAATTGTCTAAATGACGAGTTAAAGATCTTGACGAAAATTGATATCCAAATGTAATGAATTACCGTCCCATATATATAAACATCGTTGAAAAATGCCCGCCTATGAGGGATGAATAAAAATTTCCCAAGTCCGTTCAATCTTTTTTTTTTTATCGATCATCAGCGGCGATGGCACTTCGTGATACTCACAATCAGCTAAGTCATCAATCGTCTCAGATTTTCTTCTTCAGTAACACCAGAAAGTGCTTGTCGTTGTACAAATTTATACGAATTCTATCGAAAGTTGGTATTCATTTACTTAATCGTAAAGCAACAGGACACTGCAGTAGCGAAACTTATGGCTCCGTAATAGCGTGAATAACGTTTCTGAATTTTTTTTTTTTTTTTTCTATTATTTGCCCTTAAGTTCTGAAGTGGTTTTCTCACCGCAGAGAGCATCAAGACTTGGACGTAATATCTTAATTCCTTGATTAAGTGTCATTCAAGTGATGAACAATAAGTAGTGCAACGGTAGTAAATCCGTGCCCTATAGTAACGAATTCATCACTAAGTATTTCCGCTAGCTGAATTTTCCAGTACAGCAAAAAAAAAAAATATTGATACTTACCTGATGTGAAAAAAAAATCCTGTTTCAATGAGAAATAAGTTGGACACACGGTCTTGTTAGGTGGGTTAATATTTTATTAATTGTTTCTCATATGGCAGTATGTTAAAAGATATTAAGTTTCCTTGAATATTAGAATATTACATACAGATAAATACAAGTTTAATTGATTTTGTTAATCGAAGGCACTTTACGGCCAAGTATTTAGATTATTTTAAGAAGAGTCATTATTGTACACTATCATCTATACATATTTAAACTTAATACAACGGTGTTTCTTTGCTCTGTCTTTTTATGTCGGATTATATTCCATTTTTGGTTTTATTTTAGTCTCCTAATACATGTGATTCTTTTTCATATAAGTAAATTAGGTAATTCGTGGATGGCAGATTTGCTGCATTTGATACGAGAAAATAACTAAAAATTCAAACAATCCAAGTACACAATTAACTGCTAAGAACAATTTTTACTCATACCAAAAAATGATGCTGTCTTTGTTTCTCTCTCTCTCTTTCACTCACTCTTTCTACTTTTTTCATTGAGTATCTGTCTCTGGTTCTGTTCATCCGAAAATGAATATTTAATAGAACTATTTATCGTTCTATATCTAACTCTTTTGATCGTTAGGCTTACCGAAATCATGGCAAGAAAATATTCGACTGAAATTCGTCTCAATGCCTGTTGATCCTTAAAGGCTTGCCTCGTGCGTCTGAAGTGATGCTGAGGTCAAATTATAACGCCTTAAGGTCTAGTCAACTTCCGTTGAAAAAAATATCATGCTTATGGTTTACTCAAAGAGAATACCCATCAGACCGAATATAAAATCAACTCCCACCCCTACGTTGATCGAAATTAGTGTATAATTTCACCATTTGCACAATTACAATTGATGTCGAATTCCCAGGTCTGTTTCCATCCGAATTATTCGACCCGGATTCTCCTGAATTCTCAGATGAACTGGTGATAGGTATGATTTCGTGGCTTTGTTCTTCACCCGATGATGGCGAAGAAAAGCCGATACTCTCTAGGCGAGTGTTTGTCGTATTATCAGATTCTGCCTGGACGATGGTTCCAGACGGTATTGGAGTTATTACGACTGATTCTGTTGGTGCACTGCAAAATATCGGTACCGATTTATTCATTGATTGTTTCATGAAATTTTCATGAAATGGAGTGTAGGTTTCAAGTGGCATAACGGGATTGAATGTTACTGTATAATGCATATGGAATAAGTTCTTGATAATGCCGTAGGTGAGTCTAATAGCTTGGCGAGATTTATCGAGTTTGAAACCAGAGAACCGTTCGAATTCTACGCTAACAAAATAATAATAATATAATAACGTTTTCAAGTATCTGAACGAGAAAACTGATGAGAAGAAACAAACTGCCTGTACAGAAAAACTGAAATGATCTAGATAAATGTGGTAAAGAAATGAAACATATTTCAGAAATCCTTACCCACTTCCATCTTCAGGTGTGGAAAACGTCTCCACCATCTGGTTATCACCTGGATTGTAACTCGGATCCGTGCGGACGTAGTAAGGCGGATGGGACGCTTTAGCCATTACTGGGTGACTTGATTCCACCATGAAACTGCCTTGATATTCTTTTGCAGTTGAAAGTCCATTAGTTTCTTCCACGTCGCTATGTTTGTCTGAAATGAAAAACTCTATCATTTATTTGGGGCCGGATTAAAATGCCAAATTTTAGAAGCTCTGATCAATCGAAATTCCGAACTCATTTGAGCTCATTTCAAGTTTATAGAAACGTTACAGTTAAAAATATCTAAATTTTGAAAGATTGGAATGCAGATAGCTGAATTAAAAATCGGTAAATCAAAGACTCGAATATTCAAAAAATCCGAGAATTCGAACGGAGCGTATCTGAAAACTTGAAATAAACGATGTTGCATGCGCAAATATTGAGTTCTAGTATATTTCGGCCTTATCCGAATTTTCAGCTTTTGGAATTTTGAACCTTTGCTGTTCTTCGATTACCTAGAAGCTTCGGGAAAATTCGGGAAAGTAACCCTTCAAAAAAATGTGAGTTGGTATAGTTTTGGTATATTCGGAATTTAATTCAAACGAACTTCGCGTGTAAATTCGTGTGTATTACAGTTAGTTCTCGTCCAAATGGTCCACAAACTGTAGTTCAACCTTGACAAGTGCACGCTGCATGCGTGAATTGCCAGCATACTGGTATCAGTGAGCTCACGCATACATACGCATTGGACCGTTTGGATGTAAAAAATAACCGTCACTTACTGAACTAACTGAAGAAGTAGTCACATGACTCTACAGAGCCACCATGCTCTAGAGATAAGAAAACGTCTACGTCACAAATGGTGAACCAGTGTCTTAAAAAAAAAAATCGAAATAACCTTATAGTCAGATCCTGCATCGTTGTTATATCGCGGACATGGTTTCACGCGTGCAGTATGTAATCAGTACGGGCGGATATACGTAACGATATGCATTACGTGGTTATGGGATACCACAGGACCTCCGCTAATTGAATAGCTTGACGATGATTAGCAGAGGATATATTTTCCGTACCATTGCATGTGTTAAATGTTACGAAAGTATACCGTCAACAATCGCAGTTTCAAAAGTGGCGAATTCCAAATTTAAAGGAGCCTTTGGTATGTCCCGATCATATATTTTTCGGATATGGAAATCGACCAATAATGAACATTTTTTGACAACAGTAAAATGAAACTCACCATTCCCAACACCTCCACCACTGAACGAGGATACGAGTGGCGCACTTGCAATACAGTTGCCATTTTCAGCCACCAGTGAATCAGGCTTTTTCTGTTCAGCACTGAGTTTGCGAGGGAATCGCCATCGCGCTATGTGATTATGTAAATAAAATGTAAGAAAATTATTACGTTATTTTGGAACATTGAAATCCACTACCGATTTGGCATCAAGATTTTGGATATCGGAATGTTGAAAAACGGAAAACTCACCTCTGGCGTACACCAGATACAGGGACAAGCTACCAACAAGAAGAATGCCAAAGCAGATACTGCCACTGACCCATGTCAGGGTTGCATTGCCTTCATCCTTTTGCTCGGCTGGATTGAGATCTAGCAAAAAATATAATATTCCATCAAGTGAGAATGTTGATGGCAAGTTTGTCATTCATTAGAAGTAGGTATATCTGGATCACCAATCTGTAGTCGACACTCACCTCTTGTGCAGCTTTCAGCTTCTTCATTAGCTTCGGAAGCTGACTTCGACGCTGAGTAACTGTAACGAGTAACAATTTTGTGTTTCCTTATGCCATTTCTTATGAAGTGACCGGTGATATGCTTCGTAGAAAAATTCCTAAATAAAGCCACTTTCGCTTACCCTTCGAAGCACTTTCCGCATTGGGTTGCATGACGTGAGCGTTGCGAAGACTCTTCCCGGTTGTACCATTTACACGAGGTATAATCGACACACATTTTCGACGTTTCATAGCAATACTGACTGACCTTGCAATCATCATCTACGGCACACTCTTCCTCTGCCATAGCACCTACGATCTGTAAATTTGTTTTCGCAATCTTATTGTTCAAAGTTATGTTATTTCGGTAGGTGGGTGAAACGCCCACTCCTCAATTTTTAAATAAAATATGAAAAACCTCAAGTAGGATATATGAATGTGGTTTTCAGTTTAATCAGCATCACAATCTACAACGACGATTATACGCTTATATCATGCAAAGTCATCGACACCAGCATAGTATACACTCGTCATGTAACCGTTTTTTATAAATAAATCACAGCTTTCCTTCCCCGCACTAAACCAAGAAGGAAAAAGAAACACACAATTTCTAGCTATGGATCTGTTATTCAAGGCACGTAATGTCTTTTGGCCAGCATGAGACTGCTGATCACTCGTACCATACGCGTGACTAAAAGCAAAAGGGCCTAAGCGCCAAAAAAAAAAATTTCGATTTTTTAGTGCCAAAATCTTTTTCATGCAACGTACGAACTTTTGGGCATAGTCGCAAAATAAATTTTTTTTGGCGCTTAGGCCCTTTTGCTTTTAGTCACGCGATATGACTGTCAATAGACTTTTTTTGTCAAAGTGGGCTAATCACCCTGTTCTCCCCCAAACTCCGATCTAGGATGATAAATTTCAACGATATCAGGGTGTCCCCATATGTAATCTAAAAACTTCAAAACAAATCTTTATCCACACGGGCACGTCAGAACACTATTTCTGCCATATCCTCGACCGTGAACCGGAATCTTGGAATCGAATGAATCACGGGAGAAAGTGAGACTATGTTCAACGTGTTTACAGTTTAGTAACATATCAACACATTCATCCATCTTGAAATGTAAAATATATTATGAACCAGTACTGAATTGGTGGTCTGCTTAGATTGGATTCAGTTTACGTGTATACGATTCAATATACCGTTCAGTCTACACTATAAAAAATCGTGATCGACCGGAACAATTTTTATGACTAACTCGAAGATTCAACGCTATAGTTGGTAGAGAAAAATCTTTTAGAAATTCAAGTGCAGTAGCGTCGTATTAACGCGGAATGTGGCCAACGAATGAGTGTCCGAGGACAGAACGGCTACTTCCGCTCTCACGACACTGATAATGATAAACGTGTCGGCATGAACGCAAGATACCCGTATAATTAATTGACGCCCCAGCTGCATAAGAACGCAATATCGAACGATGCTTTATTTGTGAGTTAGGCCACTGCAGGGCTTATGGTCAATATCAATTTGGGATTACGTATTGTTTTCTGAACGATACAAGAATATATTATAATCGCATTTAAAGATCCCCGGCATTCGAACTGATTCTATAGTAGATATAATGTATAAATACTTTTGAGTATGAATCTACGTCAATTGCACGTATTTACAGTTTACTTGGTAATTACTTAGAGATACAGTTATACTTGTACCAGAATGTCTCCTGATGCAACACGGCTGCAGCTTTTCGGAGCGATAAAAAGTTTTTTTTTTGTATATACCTAGTATGTATATTGTTATCTATTTACTTATTGTCGGAGTTAGTCAGATCAATCGTTATCGATATTTAGGCGTCAAAATATGACGCTATTAATATACTCTTACACATACATATAGAGTGCATTTTAGCCATTCTTGATTCCTGCCTCACGTTTACACTGATAATCGTGATTCGTGAAATCGAAACTGATCATCCGCATAATCCGCGGTGATTTCAACTTCATCCGCAATGGATATGAAAAAATAAGCAAAAAAGAGAATGTACCGCAGAATTCGAGACGAGTTTAAAAAAGAGAGAAGAAATATATTCATTCACAAATGTGTATATACCGGTTAGTTCGAACCGGATCCTGCCTAATTTCACTAACCTCGAGGATTATCTTATAGTATACCTAGATTACTATTCTATTTTTTGTAACAATAAGGTTGTTTGCTTTGCGGAAAGCACCTCGGGAAGCACATTATGACTAATTGTCAGCTTTTCACGCGCGAAGACGCCTGATATCCATGCAGGTGTATGTACGTACAATATCATGACGTATTGCTGAATCCAATACTAAACTTGTGTAGTATAATTCTTTCAAATAATAAGTTCGTCCAAGCGCATCCTAATGAACTGTGCATAAAAATCGTTCGTATAATAATTGGTTCCAAACCGTCGAGACTATAAGGGCATAATCGTCACATAAGCTTTAGACAAATCGCATAGCGAGAGTCAAGGATATTCTTGACAATTTGATGAAAGTGTATAATGAAAATCTCAATTGCTATAGAGGCGAAACATTCAAATTGAAAAGCTCGTAAAATTACAATAGTATAAAAACGAATGGTACCTATATGGAAAGTGGTAGGCATTAGTAATTTTCCGCTGTGTAGGATAAAATAACCATCGACCACACATTTTGCGACCGCACTTCCGTCCAGCTTTTGCGTTTACACAGGCGAGAGAAATGTGGTTATGTGTATAGATCTACGCATACATATATAAGAAATTCTAAGACTCAGAATGAGGACGCCATCTTGGGATTATTATTCTGCCATATCATGCAGGCTGTACCTTCCTGCGTCCGGCAACGCTGCTGAGACTTTATCGCTATTATATATTGATATTAATTACCGTTTTCATGACCTGAATCTGAATCGGTAAAATATTAGAATATATGTAGCAATATCTATTCCTCTTATCGGAGACGTGAGGAATATTAATTGAGACTTGAAGCTGTAGCCTATATGTATATTTAGAGGCATAAACTAACAATCGGTGTGATAAGCTTATTCTTTCCTGATATAGCTGCACTGTGGGGAAAACCAAATCTGCAACTTACAAATCTCGCTCGTATCGATGACTGTATAAGAAAATGGGAAGATAATTTAATAATTTGTATGTAATCAGCGATATCGGGCCAACTAGATGCCTTTGGATCGGTAGTATCTAATATATACATATTCATACCAATTGAATGACACATTTGCATCGATATGCGTTAGTGTTGGAGATTCCTTATCAGCTTGGCTGTCTCTAGAGAATATAGTATATATTCGTAAAGTAATATTTGTAAAAGAATTGGTCGAATTGAATGATATAACAGAATAATGATGAAAAAGTGATTTATCCATAGGCAAGAGGCTTGTGTTCAGGATACAGACACATTCGCAATTCAGGTATAGTATACGTATATGATTACTACGTCAAAGCTTCAAGTGTTTCGGAGAAATGCATAGGTACGGCGCGAATCATGAGTTTCCCAGTCCGCATGTACAGGAGTACATCAATTTGTACCGTTACTCCATTTCAGAGAATCTCGGTAATAAAGTATCGAGCTGACCAACAATCTGAAATCGATGTTTTATCTGATTATATATAATGTACTGCGCACTTACCCAAAAACTGGTCATCACTAGCATCCGTATGATCGAAGGCATCGCGACAGTAATCTGAAACCAAATATTCGATTCCACTGCTACAGGAATTATTCCGTAAATAGAACAAGGTGTATAGTGACTAATTTTACTATCTGTTCAGACACAGGACGATGTGTCATCGTCTGAATTGTTGTATAATTTATGTTTACAATTACGTCGATTAACCCTCCCTAATTGGCATAAGGGGTAAGAATGACCCCTGTCGTATTTTTATAGCTGCCCCTGACCTCTAAATTTCTTGGAGTAGAAATCGTGCCACTCCGAAAGGACTGAGTGAAATTTCAAACTGATCAAGTGAAAATTCACTCACCTTGGAGTGAAGAACCGTAATTCTTTTGTTTTTTCTTGTTCAAATTTCACGCATTCTTCTGGGGTGACGAGATTTCCGCTCTAAGAAATTCAGAGAGGTTGTACACAGGACGCTATCGTTCCAAATTACGCGACTAAATAATTATGCACTATACACCGAACTATGTGTAGAATACGAATCAATCACTTTGATGTTTAAAATTTCATTATAAAATATAGCGAGGAAATGCACGTGTCCATACGAAAAGAATGACACTTATTGTATCAGTATAATTAACCGTCTTAGGATAAAATTTACGGGTAAGACTCTAATTTGGAAATAGTACTTTTAAGAAAACACATACAAAACGTAGTTCCACAGGACGTATTCTGTTTATTTTCTTTTGCCTACGTATAAAGTGGGGTCATTTTTACCCCGGGTGACCAGGAAAAGTTAATATAATACTTCATGTGCGATAGACAAAGCAAGGAAAAACAACAAGGAAAATTGTTATATAATACAGTCAGTTGTTGCGAACTACGTGATGGCATAATTATGAACAAAGTTTTTTTCTTACAAAAGCATATAATATACCTTAAACGCCATTTTATTTATTGTCGAACGCACTGCGGGACGTTATCTGTTTACACGTCTACTTCAACCGATCAACTACACCGAAGAACAGAAGTTGCCGGTGAGGTATTCCTTTCAATATGAGTCATCAAGAGCCGGGCCCGAAGCGTTTAGATTCGATTACCGAGATAATTTTCGATGCATGTTTATAGTTTATCCGAGGCTTTTGAGTACACGTAGGAACGCAGGACAACACCTCAGGGAATTACCCGATTACCAAAATAATAGTGTGGCCGTGTATTTGAAAATCATACTCGATATTAATGTTTGTTCTTGCGCAATGTGAGGAAACCGTTAAACGGCGGGAGGATTTGAACCGAAGCGTAAAAGTGAACTCTTCAGAAAGCAATGTCGATTATAGATTATACAAGAGATTAGATCGCCAGACGAAAGACAATCCAAGTTCGACAAGTTTTCGAACTCCGTTGGGTCCGATAAATCGATTTTGATAATCGGTACTGAATTTCTCAGTTATCAATAAAACAAAATTTCAATAATCAATCGAATATTATACGTGTGTAGGGGAGAGGGTTGATCAGTTAATACATAAATTATTATTTCGTAGCCCTTGTAACACGGCGTGGATATAAGTGATAAAATCTGTTCGCCAGAAGGTCACTGCCTCCCATATGACTTCCCCTGGCTGTGGCTGCACTGTGATAAACGCGCTTGACTCACATAACGCGTTAGCACGTGCCGTCGAGGTGTCAAAACTCGAGATTAATAAACAAACATCAATGCCGAAACAAAGGGACACCAGGAATCAAATTAACGGGCCCAAAAAGTTTCGGCTTCTTGGGTTCTACAGTTTTCATGTCAAGACCTGCATCGATTAAAAGATCAACGAACGTGTCAAGGACGCAACGTTTCAACGATATACTTATAAAAATCGGATGAAGAATTTTTACTCTACCTTTCCCATAATTGATTTTTAATGTCTAATATAGAGTAGGTCACCAATTGAAGCACCAGTAACTTGT
Source organism: Ametastegia equiseti (assembly GCA_963989295.1). NCBI lineage: Eukaryota > Metazoa > Arthropoda > Insecta > Hymenoptera > Tenthredinidae > Ametastegia > Ametastegia equiseti. The sequence goes on from OZ022393.1 coordinate 12,719,117, forward strand.
AACTTCCTTTTTAAAAAAAGCTCTGACACACTTCCGCTGTAAGTTCAGAATATAGAAGTGAGAAAGCGCGTGTACTGCGAGAGACACTTGCGAGCACAATACCTACATATATGTATAAGAATTATATTGTGCCCTTGAGATATGCGCGAAGAGTTGTGACATGTTCAACCGCAGCTAGTAGGTGGGGGTAGCTCACACCATTATTCAACCAATCAGAAACTACGAAGAACGGACTACAGGACAACGTGACAGTCCGGAAGACCTGCGGATCCAGGCGGTTCAAAGTCCACCGCAATCTCGACGATGTTTCTTCGATTTCGAACGATCAGTTATCAAACGTTTGAAAATGCGCAGTTCGCTCGCATCCTGCGCAGAAAAATATTACGCACCCCCTTGCGCTGGTTCGTTGACATATTAAAGGCTTGTTATAGATATTTATAATGTTAATTGTGAGGAAGTGCTTGATTTTCATATTCATTTTTTGTTGGCAGTCTGGTAAATTAATTTCCAGTATTGTATACAACACTAAAATGTGATTGGTTCTGAACTGGAAGCTATAAGCGAATACTGAAGTAACCAATGGGATTTGTTATAATCCATATCGACAATTCGTTGACTTGGAATTCGCTCATAGAAGCTCATCCGGCTCAAAATGAATAACGTTAGGTATACATGCGCGTTCAAAATATTCTACGCAGCATAGATGTTGTTTCTACGTTTTATAGAAGAGAAAAGTTTTAGAAGCGTAACTGGGGCGCAATGAAACTTTTCCACGCCAATTGCGACGATTGAATAAATTATGGATGTAAAGACCCGTACCGAATATAGAGTATTTTTACGCGAATTTTAACCCTACGGCCGACTGATTACGCCTAGAAATGCTCCAAAGCCTCTGATTGTGATTATAAGTTGATACGGGTCTCTCGTCAAGGTTGAAAACTCAAAGGGCGCCTGAACTGATTTTTATACTTTACCCCGTTCCGGCCCTCCTAAATTATGGAACGTTGAACGGCGTTCGTTTTTTTAATATGATCGGTTTTTGTTTAATTATTCCACGATTTCGATTCCTTTTGATTTTCTGTCTTTCATTCTATCCTCCTCCCAGCGTTCATCCTGCAATTTATTTTGCACATACCTATAGGTATATGGTATGTCTATGTATAATATATATCCGGTCAATGACCAGGCTTCGTACAATCAGCGGCTGATCGCTTGGCAGGGGAATATATTTTCTCAAGATTATTCCTACCAACCCTGAATCTTCCCGGGCAGATCTTTCAAGTATGATTACAAAACTAGAACTGCATCGACCTATTTCAAAATTCAGTCATTTCTAAGTTGAAGCAAATACTATCGATGAAGATGAAAATCATCAAAATCCGTTGATTCGTTTTCGAGTTATGACTGTTTGAAATGTTTTTTTTTTTATAAAATTTTGTTCGCTCAATTACTCAAAAACTAGTCAACCGATTAAATCCAAAATTTAATCAGCTCTGAGTTGCAAAAAACCCCATCGGTTGAGATGAAAATCATGAAAATCCGCTGATTCGTTCTCAAGATATCGTCGGATATAAAATTGATCACACACACCACTCGCTATTGTACATATGTACAGTAATGTTCATCGATGCATGCTTCGTGGCTAACTTCTTTTTTCCGAGTTTTGTTTCCTTTCTATTCGTCTGTCATCTACCTATGGCGCGCAGAGCAGTTGATAGCATTGAGTATAGATAGGACTAGAGGTGCGGACGGCGTGGTGGGGGTATGCTTATTTACTTTTCCCTATGTACAAGCGCTTTGCCGCCCCACTCGCAGATGGCGCTGACGCAAATCGCCCGATTTTACGCACACACGAAGCGTCGCCGTGTATATGAGACACACACTTGTAACGGCTCACATACGAGCCGAGCTTTCCCGCCCCACTACTTGGTGCGCTGCAGTCGTTCACCAACACATGGAAATTCCGTGTAAATGATATTCACGCACACAATCGGCTCCCACCGGCGCGTCGCCGTTCCGATTTCAATCTTACAGCAATTGAGAAACTGTGACCATTGTGTGTCACATAATTCGCAGTTTTCCGAATCACCTATGAGGTACTGCGACAGATTCGTTTCCCTTTTATTTTACATGGCGGGATCCCCAGTAGGCCTATATTACCATGAAATATCCATGTCTGAATAATGAGAATATCTAACTCGATTTAATTACAAATAATCCCAGTCTACCTATTACACTTCATTCTACCTATACTGATCTCTAATTACCTCTGAACTTCTTGATAGCGGAATTATGACACTCTGACGAACTATAAGAACGTTTTCTAGATGCCCGAGCTTCTATCGATGACCATTGCAACCCTCTAACTAATCGTGACGTTAATAGCGTACGGAGCAAAGAAATCCTATGTTCGCGACAATCATCATCAAACCATGCCTTCGATTTCGGATCTTGATCTACTATTTTATCTACCAATGACCTAACAACGTTGGATTGGTGACGAACTTCGGGGTAAAATTGTTGGAAAAGACGCAGATGATGTGACGCGATTTGCCAATATTCTTCGGACGACGCAACGAGATTACCTAACGGAGCTTCACTTTTTGTGGGATATGCTTTGAAGAACTGAAGAATCTGACCACGCGCAACGCTTTCCCTACGCCTATCAACAAGTGTTTCTCGACATCTACTACAATCGAATCTACTCAGAGTTCTTCTAACGGAAAAGCCTGAAAAATAATACACCGCATTATCTTCTAAAGTAATCACCCTATCTACACCTATCTCATCACAATCAACTAACCCTTCCACCCTATCGTCATCTATCCTGTTCGAGTAATCTTCTTCGACTTCTACCCCGGTCGTTCTGTCTACGTCAATCTCGTTCGTCGGTAGGTGTAAGGTCGTCGTTTTCTCGGGCTCGTCAGTCTGTGCGGGAAGCGGGGTAATGTCCAAAATTTCGTCCTTATCATCTTCGCAATTCGCAGTTTTGGGTGGAATGAGCAAACGGTTTCCAATCACGTGCTGTAAGTTTTGTCTGAATTGAGTCGCAGTCGGATTTGAGCCATATGACACCCGTTGTCTGATTATGGAGAACAAATTTTCAACTGGGTCCTGTTGCAGTCGTGACGTCAGTAGGTACTTTACACCCTCGGATTGCATGTCTTCCCACAGTTTGAGAGCTGAAGTTATGCTAAGTATAAAGTTTTCGAAAGTTGGTGGATCTTTCACAGTGGGATCGAGGACATGTAAATGGGGTAACCAGTCAAGGGCGTCTTGTAGAATTTGTTTGGAACGTGCGTCGGTCAGGTTTAAAGGTCGGCGGTTGGGATTCTTGTCGTACAATGTCCTACTGTTCATTGCGTCGAATATATGATCAATTTTGCCTATGAAGTCGCCTAATGCAGTCAGTTCGTCCTGATTCTTACCGTCTGAGGTAGTCGAAGCTAATGTCAAAAGTGCAGCGTGAACAGAATGACTAAAAACTTGAGTCGCGAGTTTAACGTTCATTTTGTCCCACCGACCGGGGTATACATGTGTGCGCGAAAGTTTTGGAGCTGCTCGTGCCACACCCTTGGAATCTACCTCGTACAACAACTCTAGTGCCCTCCATGAAACTACCTCGTCTCCTATCACGAAATCATGTGCCTTCAAATTGTTACGCAAAGATTTTATTAAATGAGGAATGTCAAATAACGCATATATTTTTCTACCACCTACAGAAATGAAAGGATTTTCTTTGCTAACTCCTAACAAGCGAAATAACTTCTGATTTGGACCACCCTGATCGCAAACAAATGCCCTGACCTGCAAACCTATCTTAGACAATGAATCCAAAACGCGATTGAAAATTTCGAGTAATTTAGGTCCGGTTACCGTACCTGCAGAGAGATAATAAGCGACGGGAATTTTCCATTTGTACGTCAAACCTCGAGCCATGAAAACTAACGCGTGTGAAGCGGATTTATCGTTCCTACCTAATTCCCCAAGATCCTCGAAGCCCTCAACACAATCGAATTTCCTATTATAATTTAACCACCTTTTTATAACCATCTCATCGAAAAGTAGAACGCATTGTTTTTCTTGCCTATCCATCATCCTAACCGCACCCCCAAATTTACTCATCAGATCACTGGATATGCCCGGCATTACATTCAGCGAATTTACCCAATCCCTAATACTACGCACGCTCGGTAATTTAAATTCCATTTTCAACATCGCCTTGTATAATTTTGGAGACCTATAAAACATCGCGAGAGCTAACTCTTTCTCTTCTTTCGACCATTTACTAACTTTTTTCCCTACACGAAGCTGCGATTTCACAAATACTAGAGGAGCGCCGTTGAGTTTGCGGTTTATGTCAGCCAAAAGGTCCGTACCTACCCCACCTCTACCTACCCTACCTCCTGTTACATCTGAGCTAGTCCTACGCAAAAGTTTCAATTTCAAATTACGAATACTTTTCTTCAATCTACTATTATTCTTCGCACCACGTCTGTTACAAATTTTATTGTTATTTCCGTCACCCATGTTCGTCGCCGTTTCGTCAGTGGGGTCCGTAATAGTTAATTTTGTGTTTCCTAGTGTTTCTGTCGGTATCGTCGGGACTTGTTCGGAGCCTACCAAATGATTTTCTATCACAGAATTACCTATCTCGTCTCTAACATTATCTACTACTACCGCTGATTCTGCAAGAAGAGGAATGGCATTGTGGACTAACTTCTTCCTAAGCGCGTTTTGAAAAGCAGTTTCCGGAAAATGAAGTTGACAAATACGTTTTTCCCTAAGCCTCGAGGATGGAAGTTCTTGAAAATCATCGTTACCGCTGCGGAGGATCCATTCCAAACACCTGTTGATAATACACGTTTATCAATTCTCTAACCGCAAGAATGTAAATCGACGCAATATATAAAACATTCTTCATTAACTAGGCCACTTTTTCTTTTCCACCCCTCCAAATTTTTTCAAAATTTGCCAATGTTTTAACATTAGTCAACAGGGACGTCTGTGATTTTTTTCAGATCTTTCTATAAGGCGTCCGTTCGCGATTTTCAATTTTTCATTACGAACACAGCTGTATCGCCAAAATATTCATCAAAAAACAAATAAAAAACATATAGGAACAAAAACTTATTTTTCCCGCTTTATCGAAAAAAATCAAAATTATAATTTTTTGCTTCGGGAAAGTTGAAATTTGGCAAAAAAAATGAGAAGAACATTTTTTTTACCCCATAAGACACCTTCGATTTCGGCAAAAATTTTACAGGATATCTGCCATTGGGTAGAGAGTCTGCCACAAAATTTTCAGAATGGGACTTGCAATAGTTACGATGAAAATGACAGACATTCTGTAAAGTTTTTACCGAAATAGAAGCTGTGTCATTGGATAAAAGAAAAATTTTTTTATCATTTTTTTTTTTGCCAAATTTCAACTTCCCCGAAGCAAAAAATTATGATTTTGATTTTCTTCGATAAAGCGGAAATTTATAAAAAAGTTTTCAGTTTTTTTTTTTTTTTTTTTTTTTTTTTTTTGTTTGATGGATATTTTGGAGATACAGCTGCGCGGTGTTCGTAATGAAAAATTGAAAATCCTGAACGGACGCCTGGAAAAATCTGAAAAAATCACAGACATTCCTTCTGACTAATGTTAAAACAGAAAAAATTTGGAGGGGTGGAAAAGAAAAAGTGGCCTAGTTGATGAAGAATGCTTCATATAAAGATTGGTTTGTAATGATTTACATATAGGTATGTATGGGCCGGTGCACCCTACAATGACAAAACGATTCTCGGCAAACCGGGTAAACAGTGGTTATCACTCGTGCACGGAATCGACAAAGTACTGTTTAAATCGTGGGTCATCCACAAAATTGATGCGACAGACACTGTTTTTCGCAGTTCGTTGAGGTTCCTTCTGGTATAGCGCGCACCGGCCTTTCAAAATATGATACATGCATACATTGTATGCAGGCGTCGCAACGGAGCATATAGGTATACTTTATCGTGACCGCATCAAGAAAAGAAACGTTTCGAGAATGTAATCGTTCTCATTCGCTTTTCACTCGGCTTTTCATAAGGATTTGATACGATCTAACACATTTCGGTGACTAAATATATTCTTCAGTCGACGCATATTTGAACATTAAAAATATTCGGGTGTACGCAAGAATAAATGATTATAATATAGATACATGCGCACGCGTCACGAAAGTAGTCTTTTTCAACAAGTTGATTAACATATTCATTGGCGGTGCAAAAAGCATCGAGCCTCTGCCGTTTGAGTATAATTATAACGTTCGAAGGAAAAAATGGTAAGAGTGTATGATAAAAAAAATGTTCGTGAAACGATGAGCGTTGTGCGTTGAATGATCATTCACGAATTTCTATGATAAAATAACTTTACTATAATCCGCTAGAAGAAATACTAATTCGAACTTCGCCGGCCTCAGAGCTTTTCGTGGCTACGATACGCGCATACCTATATATAGGTGTTGTGACGGGATCGCTAGTTCAGTGTAAGTCGTTACATTGTTGCACAAGTGTCAATTCCTCCGTACCTCTGATAACGATAGACCCAGTAAACCAAAACGAATGAAAACGAATTGAGTGTGTCAAAAACAGATTGAAATAAGTTCGAACAGAGTTGTGTGGAAATTCTTTTTGTTAAAAGTCTTCCGAATTCTGTTTCATTCCGTTTTTCACCTCCTCAATTCGTTTTGGTTTGCTGGGGAATGAAAATGGGATTGGAAATTGTTGATATATTCCGTGTGTAGTGCATACATACCTATTATTGTCTTTTACGGGAAATCTGAAGAAACTAACTACATCCTGCGAATTTCCCTGGCACCCCTTGTAACAACACCTACGCTTCGACATGATTCTAAAGACTCGACTACCCTTGGTTAGAAAATCCGAAATATTATGCTAATCCAACTAATCAACAATGAAGTGCAAAAGACAGTGATGGATATAGATTATTTGAATACGTAATTATGTCGTGAGAAATATCAATCAACTGCGACAGAAGTCTTGAGAGTGGATAATGGAGACGTACGAGTTTCTCGATTGATATGAGATTGAAATCGGAACGGCGACGCGCCGGTGGGAGCCGATTGTGTGCGTGAATATCATTTACACGGAATTTCCATGTGTTGGTGAACGACTGCAGCGCACCAAGTAGTGGGGCGGGAAAGCTCGGCTCGTATGTGAGCCGTTACAAGTGTGTGTCTCATATACACGGCGACGCTTCGTGTGTGCGTAAAATCGGGCGATTTGCGTCAGCGCCATCTGCGAGTGGGGCGGCAAAGCGCTTGTACATAGGGAAAAGTAAATAAGCATACCCCCACCACGCCGTCCGCACCTCTAGTCCTATCTATACTCAATGTTGATAGGAGCAACTTGATAAACAATTGCTGCAATCGCCCGCCGCTGTCATCTGCTAACCTATTGTTGACTGCTTCTCCGGTCATGGGCACACAAAGTATCAGTAGAAAGGAAGCAAAACTTGGAAAAAAGAAGTTAGCCACGAAGCATGCATCGATGTACAATATACATGTACACATGTGGTATTGAATCGGTTATACCTGTGGCTTGGCTTGGCTTGGCTTGCTCCTTTGCTCGCTTCTCTTCTCGCCAACCCTTTGCTGTGAAATCCCTTTTCCTTCGTCCTGTTGGACTGTCAGGATTCCCGTGTTCACCATCAGTACCGGGATCGATCCCCTCAGGGGCTGTCGTCCTACGTCCACAGGGAGGAGGATAAAACCGGAAAGCGGAAACGAGAATTGACCCATTGCGTTTTACTTGCTCAAGTCAAACTCAAACAGACTCCATACCGTGTTAAAATTAAACAAGCATTAAAATTAAATTTTCTTTTCCTTTTTTTTTCTTGAGGGGGTTTTTTCAACGTCACGTTTCTCTGTTTTCATTGTCAGAAAAAAAGAGGAATAGTCATTTTTTATATCTCGAACATAAGAAGTTGAGTTTTCACTTTTGATCTTCACGTTTTGAGGTCTGCATGAATTTTTTTTTGTCCCCCGACGATATCTCGTTAACGAGTGATTGGATTTTGATGAAATTCGAGTTCATCGATCGATTCGGCTTTTCCGAGCTTAGAATTGATCAGATTTTGGACTTTGATCAGTCCAGTAGTTTCTAAATTATTTAAATTTTTCAAATTCCAAAAAATAATATAAAAGTGACGATATCTCGAGAACGGATCAAAGGATCTTCACCAACTTAATTTGTCGGTTTCAGACTGCACGTCATGGGTTTGACGAAAAAAGTTCAAATTTCCAAACTTCAATACAAATTTGAATAGAAATGGAATAATCATAGAATTTTCGGTACTTTTCCGAAGATCCAAAAATTGACAATTGAATTTATGTTCAATTTATACTCAAAAAATCAATTATCAATTATTATCCTCGAGTTGTCTTGTTGTCTGTACCTATTCAATATATGGGAAGATTCATACGAAATCGGAAATTCGTTGTCCACTACCTCTTCGATTTTGCTGTAACTTGGTGAGTTTGGAGGCATAGTTGGAAGAAAATTTTCTGTGAAGTATACAAATTCTACCGCCTATAGGGTTCGAGAAACAGAGGACTCAACATTTTTGTAATTTTTTTTTGAAACCGCCATATAGCTCAGAACCGGCGCATGGTATCTTGAAACTTGAGTAGGCTAAAAGTTTGGTAATTGAACGAAGATTCGAATGGTTTTAGCGTGAAAATCATATTTTCAAGATTTCATGTGAAAAAATCAAAAAGTAGTCGAAACATCGAATTTTCAGTTTGTTCCCTAATGTTTTCTTTATTTCAAGTTTTTACCAAGCATGCGTAAACTCATCACGAAGATTCCCGGTCACAAAACTCTGTGCTCTCTCATGGTTCGTGAAATACGAATTTTTTTACCAATACCAATGAAATACCAATTTATCCAAAAAACTAAGAAGATAATTTGAACGGTAGCGACGTTGAACGTTTAATTTGACTATATCTATATCTATATCATAAATTTATTTATTAATAATAATGTCTTGAATAAGACATTATCACATTTGTAATTTAGAAAAATTTATTTAAAAAATCCCCAATTTTTTGGTCGAGGTCCCGGTCGCAGTCCCGGTCCCGGTCCCGGTCCCGGGCGACGAAGTCGGCGACCGAGGTCCCGGTCGCAGTCCCGGTCCCGGTCCCGGGCGACGAAGTCGGCGACCGAGGTCGCGGTCCCGGTCGCAGTCCCGGTCGCGGTCGCGGTCCCGGTCCCAGTCCCGGTCCCGGTCGAGGTCCCGGTCGCCGACGTCGTCGCCCGGGACCGGGACCTCGACGGGGACCGGGACCGCGACCGGGACCGCGACCTCAGTCGCCGACGTCGTCGCCCGGGACCGGGACCTCGACGGGGACCGGGACCGCGACCGGGACCGCGACCGGGACCGCGACCTCAGTCGCCGACGTCGTCGCCCGGGACCGGGACCTCGACCGGGACCGGGACCGGGACGACGACGTCGGCGACCGGGACCTCGACCGGGACCGGGACCGGGACGACGACGTCGGCGACCGAGGTCCCGGTCCCGGTCGAGGTCCCGGTCGCGGTCCCGGTCCCGGTCCCGGTCCCGGTCGAGGTCCCGGTCGCCGACGGGGAATTTAATTCTAATTAAATTTGGGCTAATAATTAATAATATTATTGAAAGAACAAATATTAAACTAAAGAAATAAAACGATTTAATTTTAAATCACCTTCCATACAAAATTTGCTATAATAAATTACAGAACAAGAAATAAATAAAACAACTCTAAGAAATATTAATCTTATTCAATCAAAAAATATAGTTATAATAATTGAACAAGAATTTATTCTAAAAATATTAAATTCAATAAAAATATTTAAATAATATATATTATAAAATAAATTCTTATAAAAAATATCATTATTCTAAAAATCAATCCCAAAAATCGGTCCCGGCCGAGGTCCCGGTCCCGGTCGAGGTCCCGGTCGCGGTCCCGGTCCCGGTCCCGGTCCCGGTCGAGGTCGCCGACGTCGTCGCCCGGGACCGGGACCTCGACCGGGACCGGGACCGGGACCGCGACCGGGACCTCGACCGGGACCGGGACCTCGACCGGGACCGGGACCGGGACCGGGACCTCGATTCGGTCCCGGGCGACGACGTCGGCGACCGAAGTCGCGGTCCCGGTCGCAGTCCCGGTCCCGGTCGCAGTCCCGGTCCCGGTCGAGGTCCCGGTCCCGGTCCCGGTCCCGGTCGAGGTCGCCGACGTCGTCGCCCGGGACCGGGACCTCGACCGGGACCGGGACCGGGACCGGGACCGGGACCGCGACCGGGACCTCGACCGGGACCTCGACGAGGACCGGGACCGGGACCGGGACCTCGATTCGGTCCCGGGCGACGACGTCGGCGACCGAAGTCGCGGTCCCGGTCGCCGACGGGGAATTTAATTCTAATTAAATTTGGGCTAATAATTAATAATATTATTGAAAGAACAAATATTAAAACTAAAGAAATAAAACGATTTAATTTTAAATCACCTTCCATACAAAATTTTCTATAATAAATTACAGAACAAGAAATAAATAAAACAACTCTAAGAAATATTAATCTTATTCAATCAAAAAATATAGTTATAATAATTGAACAAGAATTTATTCTAAAAATATTAAATTCAATAAAAATATTTAAATAATATATTATAAAATAAATTCTTATAAAAAATATCATTATTCTAAAAATCAATCCCAAAAATCGGTCCCGGTCGAGGTCCCGGTCCCGGTCGAGGTCCCGGTCGCGGTCCCGGTCCCGGTCCCGGTCGAGGTCGCCGACGTCGTCGCCCGGGACCGGGACCGCGACCGGGACCGGGACCGGGACCGCGACCGGGACCTCGACCGGGACCTCGACGGGGACCGGGACCGGGACCGGGACCTCGATTCGGTCCCGGGCGACGACGTCGGCGACCGAAGTCGCGGTCCCGGTCGCAGTCCCGGTCCCGGTCGAGGTCCCGGTCCCGGTCGAGGTCCCGGTCGCGGTCCCGGTCCCGGTCCCGGTCCCGGTCGAGGTCCCGGTCCCGGTCGAGGTCCCGGTCGCCGACGGGGAATTTAATTCTAATTAAATTTGGGCTAATAATTAATAATATTATTGAAAGAACAAATATTAAAACTAAAGAAATAAAACGATTTAATTTTAAATCACCTTCCATACAAAATTTGCTATAATAAATCACAGAACAAGAAATAAATAAAACAACTCTAAGAAATATTAATCTTATTCAATCAAAAAATATAGTTATAATAATTGAACAAGAATTTATTCTAAAAATATTAAATTCAATAAAAATATTTAAATAATATATTATAAAATAAATTCTTATAAAAAATATCATTATTCTAAAAATCAATCCCAAAAATCGGTCCCGGTCGAGGTCCCGGTCGCGGTCCCGGTCCCAGTCCCGGGACCGCGACCTCGGTCGCCGACGTCGTCGCCCGGGACCGGGACCGGCATGGGACGACGGGTATATTTTTTATGAAAGTTATTAACTTTAATTTAAAAAATTTTGGGGAAATTTTATTTTTTTCATTTCATTTTTTATATGAAAAAAAAAATAAATAAAATTGGGGATTTTTTAACGGAAGCTCAAAAAAATATTCCAAGAACTGCATTCATCATCGCTCGTTGAATTATATTTTTTTTAAATTGTTTGCGCAAGATATACCCTATACGATTCAGATAATGAATAACACCATCTGGGCACTAAAATATTATCAATCGCGTTACTCCTTCTAGCACTTAGCACGCGAATGTGGGCATCGGGATTCAAGACTGCAGAAAAAAAAAAAAAAAAAAAAAAAAAAAGAATGGAAAAATCCACTGAACACTATAAAGCAAAATACGAATATTTTTTTTCAGTGAGAATTTCCAATGGTACCGACTTCCGGGTAGTAATTTTTTCATAAGTACATTTTCGAAAAAATGTGGATACATCTAGTCAGAATCTCATTGTTGAACATCTATAGTTGTTTGGAAGTCAGTTTTCCTTACAGCGTCAACAACAAGCGCCAGAATACGAGTACAATATTGGGGGTATTAATAAATTTATTTATTTATTTATAATTTTATTTATTAATAATAGAATTAAACTATTTTTAAAGATTTCAAAAATCTATTTTTATAAAAATGAATCTTTTAAATTCGGGAGAAATCCAAAATGGTGGAAAATAAAAAAAGTGATTTTTTATCAATCGAATAAGATTAATTGAGCAAAAAAATGTTGCTTATGAACCTTTTACCCTTTGTTAATTTAAAATGAAATGAAACGTGTCAAATGACTCGGGATGTTGAATGGATACACCATAGGGAAAATGTAGGAATTGAGATATATTATTGCCAAGTGTATAATAATTTTAATAATTATTTCATATATACATAAAAAGTGTTGTACTCTTAATAATCGAGAGAATACATAGTTCTAGTAAGTATGCAACAGACTTGGCATAATTGATGGCACGTCACATGGCCAAGTATTTAGATTAAATATTTTAACGACGGTTTTATAAATATGAATAATCTATAACGCGATTAAATGATGTTTTACTTTCTATTCTTTGACATATAAAATTATATACTATGAATACGCTACATCATTACATCGTATCACATGCCTACAAATGTATTTTATCGTGTGATATGTCAAATCTCTGCCAATAATCTTCTTCTGGAATTTATATTTCGTCTGCGTCCTACAATCGATGTTAATTATATTTATCCGATCATGGAGATTTTCGTATCTTATACGATAGATTATACATGCATTCATTAGCCACCCAGGGATGGCTTTCTATCAAATTTTAAAACTAAACGGCACCACATCACTAAAATGACTCACCATGCTCGACAATCTCGTGAATTAAGTTTCAAGTCTTAGTGAATCAATGACCGAAGTTTTCTTTCTAATTTCTTTTTTTTTTCGTTCCATACGCCACGATATGGTTACAGAGCAAAAGACAAAAGTTTAAGGAAAGGAAAATCACATTTTTGAACATCAATATTATAATATACAAATTATTAGGAATGAGGCTGTTTCTGATCAAAAAAGTCGTAATTATATCGATAATCTAATATCATATATTGTGATAAAATTCTGTAACGATACTTGGGCGATGTTTTTCAATATGCGTAAACGAGATCCGAGCTGATTTAACGTTATGGAATAGAAAAAGTTGACCGCTGTGCCTTTTTCTATCCAATCGTTTTGAGCAAATGTGATGAGTCAAAGTAGTGTATCTCCATATTGGTATAATTAATATTTAATAATAATTATTAACGGACAAGGCACAAAAGAGTCAAACGTGGATTGTCATTTGTTCAGAAGTTTACAATTTTGATTAGCTCAGTCTGTGTGACGGTGGGGTACCAACAAAGTTTAACAATACTGTACTCCTCCATATGATAGAGAGATTTCAGGGAATACTAAAATGTATAAAAAGTACAAAAACTGTTTCTAATTATGCTAAAACAGGAGAAGACAGGTAACCCAATTCAGTCAGGTACCCAAATCACCGCACTGGAACTACGTAAATAAATTGTTTGAGCAATTATTCAAACTGTTAATTGTGTGTTTTAAAACGTGAATGTTGTTATTTTTTACAGATATTATTTTTCATTTTATGGGGGAAAAAAAAACAACATCCGTGGAATGAAACAATTTACACAGCAAGCCGAATGTGTATCGCTATTATAAATACGTTTAGTTTTTATACGAGCTGTGTGACAATACTTAAATAAATAACATCAAAATATAATTGTATATAACGAATTACCAATTTTTGAATCACTAACGTAATGGATTTGTAAGCATGAAATTCACCTGATGATGTTACATTCTAAACTGGTTAAAAGGATCTTCAAAACTATAGTAGGTACATGTGTAGTATACATACAGCAGTATACCATGAAACTTCGAAAGCTACCGAAAGACACATGCGCAAACTATTAATCAATCAAGAGTATTGTATATGTTTGAGAGAGCCAAGAAAAATTATTCATTCGATTCCCAATGAAACTCGTGGTTTAAACCAATTAATTGAATAACAAAATCAACAGTTTTCTATTATTATTATTTTTTTTTTCGCTTTTTGTTTTCTTTTATCTGTTTTGCCAGTAATATAGATACAAATAAATCATAGAATTTAAAGTTATAATGAAAAAAAAAAAAAAAAAAACAATCTCGAATATCCAACCCAATAATATATCTTTATAAACTAAAACTGTTGACATGCACCACAGTTAAGTTGAGTCTTGCGATTAGCTACGATTATTATATAACTATAATATATCACATACAAATGAATTGTATTGCAATAAAAAAAATATCATCATATGATAATCTATCCAACAATTAGTCTAATCAAACAAAGATATATTATGTATGTACGTGCGTTATTTCTTTCTCTCCTAAAAGGAGAAAAAAGACACATAAAAAAAAAAACAGAAAAAAAAACTGGCAGTAATACTATACAACAGCACAACACGATCGGGATAATTCATTGACAATAATCGAAGTTGGTGAGAACAATACCAGATGTATTCATTGAGATGAATAACGATGAGAATCAGCAAAATAAATAACGAAAATAAAAAAAAACATAAAAAGCAAATAACAGAAATTATGCCGTGTATTATAAAACGTCCAGATTAAATACGTCTTGTTTAAAGATATGCCGAGAAGAATATTGTCAATTGTCAAGATGACGGAATGTGATGATTTATTAATATTCTGTGTCGAAATGCAATGAACTTACTGAAATGACAATATTGTTACTGATCACCGTTATTTCTTCTTATGAAACGGTAACTCGTACCTAAATGTAATTATGTAAGTACAACTTATACAAAAGTGCCATAAATAACGTGTGAAGTTTTGGGGACAAAGTTAACGACAACAGACAACATAAAAAAAAAAAAAAAAATATAGGTAAGGTAAAAAATTAATGATCGTATCAAATATGGATATGCGACGAAGAAATCCTACGAGCAACGCCACTGCACCTACGTCGTTCTGACAATATCCGCAATTAGCGATACCCTTGGAAGACGTTTACACACAAAGATAACTTTGAATATGACAACAATTCAAAAATTCAAAGAGATCTTAGAGTTACAAACACTCCAGGAAAAAAAAAACATAAAAAAAAAACAAAAAAAAAAACAGTCCATGGTCATACCGAGGAAAAGATGCTAAAAATACAATAGATTCTTATTCATCTCAACTGCCATTAGTTCCCTGATTTACAATATTAACAGTTTGGTAAAAATTAAGCTGAGGTAAGTTTGAATTATTCCGTGTATTGCCGTTTGAGTTGTTGCTGTTGTTATTGTTGTTGTATCCAGATCCTGAATTTCCAGGCGAACTGTTATCCTGCCTCGCTTGTTGTTGACCATCTTGGCTTATGGAGGGCGAAGGACAAGCGAGTCTCTGTATAGCAGCTGCGTTCAAAGTATTGTCTTGAACCTCTTCGGCAATGGCAGCGAAGGGTTGAGCCGGAATGGTGCCTCCGGTCAGCGGACTGGAATATATTGTCAATTTTGTTTCGTTTTTTCGTGTCTGTTTTTTTTTGTTCGTGTTATTTTGATTAATTTTTTTTGTTCTTTTCTTTTCTTTTCTCAATTAAATAAGGTGAAATTTGAATAACGGAATTCAATATTGATTATTATATATCGGATGAGTATATAGGAAAGTTTGACTGGAAAAAATTCAGTTTTTTGTTTTTGTTTTAATCATTATCGATGAAAATAATGATAAATAAGTAAAAGTGACTAATAAAGATCAATAATGATAATGATGTGATACGTAAAGTAATATTGTCGAATAGTTTGCAGATTTTTTTGAGTAGAATTAATTGAATTTGAAAAAAAATACGGGCCGTTTAAATTCCGCGCGATAAAAGCCGGTTTGAAATTCGAATTAACACGCGTATTTACGTCACATGGTATCCTGAGCTTGCAGCGTATATTTAACCGCAAAGAATGGCCGACGAAGTATACCTCGTGACGACGTGAAACCAATCACGTTGCTTCACGTCAACGATAAACACGACGATTTATTTAATTATCATTTCTTGCGATCGCCGAGTTAAATTTGTTTAACGTTGATTATTTTCGATGATACATCATTTCCCCTGATTTTATTCTTTTCTTATATATTATAGGAAAAATTAAGCAACTTCTTTGTTTGATAATTTGTTGGAAAAAATTAAGTAAGCTTACAAGATAAGAAAAAAAAAAGAAAAAAGAAAAATCCCAATTTTTGGATCTTACGATCAAAATGGATAATTATTTACCCGTATCTCCTTTTAAAATATCTAAAACAGAAAACAAAAAAAAAACAAAGAACAGTCGAAAAACACTAAATAAAAAAACCTAAGCTAATCTAAATCATTATGAAAAATTTATGGTAGAGAAATAAATAGGAAATAAAAATTCTTACCCGGGTGTCCAGTCGCTGGGATTTGTTTCCTCGTCGTCAGGAGGGAAAAATGTTGTCTGGACCATCTGGTTATCACTTGGATTATAGGTTGGGTCCGTCCGGACGTTATACGGAGGATGAAATCCTTGGGCCTTCACCGGACGACTTGATTCCACCGCGAAACTACCGTGACATTCTCTGGTGGTGGATAGCGGATTGGTTTCCTCCGCGTCGCTGTATTTGTCTGTAACAATGAACTCTATTATTTATTTTAAAGATAGATGGATTTTTATTCCCTTCATCCACAAAGGTGACGGTTGTGGGACGGGATTAAAGTTTTGAATCCCAAAAGTTCCGAATTTATTTCGAAAAACTCCGAGTCGGTAGTAGAAAAATTCGGAATTTCAATTCTGTACCTATAAATGTGAATACATCGTTTACGTTACACACGTGTACCTATATGAGTTTTACGGGTTTGAAGTAACTTCGTGAAACTTGTCTAAAGAAGTCATGTGATTTGCGGGAGATCAACGAAATGAGTAAAGACTAATACGTCACAGAACGTCACTTGGGTTTCGTATCAGGACAAGAAGGAAATAAAAAACATCGAATCCTGCCGCAGCTGTTAGCGGGCGCGTCTTGTCGCGCAATAATCGCGGTACAAGCGTATAAATTACGTTGTTATTCAAAAACGCAGGCTTTTGCAATCTGATCGTAAATATAATAAGCTCCATGGTGAAAATAATCCATTTCGAACTTTCCGTATAGTTTTTCATGATCTATTTTTATCGAAAAAAAATAACGTCTTTTGTACTTTAGAAAAAAGATGAAATTAAAACCTAGGTACATTATTCATAGCAAACTATGAAACTTTATAATTATTCGTAACAAGTAATGAAAATCTATTATTTTTCTTATTGTTAGATTATAAACTACGAAGAGCTACAATTTTGAAAAGTTTTGAATTCCCTAAAAATTGGTAAATAAAATAAATTTTCATGAAAGTAGAAATTTAAACCCAAAAAATCACGGTTTACCGTGAGGCTAGAAAATATATATGACACTTACCATTAAAATAATAAAAAATGATGAAAGTGTCGTTAAATGATTTTCAGAAACGGCGATGCGACCCCCAAAGAATGCGGAAAACAAAGAAACCTTTGTCAGCCATGATTAAAAAATTTCATAAAACGTAAATTCTTTGATAAATTTTCATAAGAAAAAACTGATCTGACTTACTGTTGTTCATACTTTCAAATGCGGAAGGTGCAGACGGCGCAAACGCACCGTGACCAGATTCAACCATCAGTAAACTCGGTTTTTCCGTTTCAGCAGCAGGTCTGTCCTGACAAGGGGATTTGCACCGAACTAGAATAAACGAAAAATAAAAAAATATTAAAGCTTCCAATCGAAATTGGGATTCGATTAAAAATGACAATAATATGTGATAAACTTACTTATGGCGTGTATCCCCCATAACATAATAATCGCGACAACGAAGATAAACAGAATACCGCTAATGACCAATATGGAGGTGTTATTGTCTTCGCCTCCTGCAGTTGAACCTACCGAAAATTAAAGAACAATTGAATATTATAAGTACAGTACATGAAATGAAATAGAATAATCTGCAATGCCAATGTACGTTATTCGATTGGTCATTAATTTGTTATTTTCAGGGTGTCTACAAAATTCTGGTTTTCAAATTCCAGGCATTTTCCAGGATTTCCAAGGATTTTTTTTTACGAAAATTGAAAAATATTCAAAAGTTATAGGTATACGCCATGATGTAATCACGGGATTTTTGGCAAGTTGAAGTATTTTTTCACCCGAAAATCAGGCAAATTATTCGACCTTTCACCTATTATAGTAGAAGAAATTCCAGTCTATTTCCAGCATTTTAAGACACTGAAAAAACTCCCAGGCTAATTTCAGTAATTTTCAGGATCTCCAGGACCTGTAGACACCCTAATTTATCATATTGTTGGTGAATTTACCGTTACTTGGACTTTTTCTGCATATATCAGCTTCTCCGTTTGGTTCGACTATCAATTCCGCGGAATATCTGTAGAAAATGACAATTTCATGTTAAGGTTCGAATGATTAGTTCTAATAAAAACGGTGCGGAAAACAAATACGAGAAGCTGTATTAATTTTTTTTAAATAAATTAAGCCTCACCCTTTGAAGCAGTTGCCACACTGGCTGGCTTGCCGTGCAGGCTGAGAAGATTCTTCACGATTATATCGGCTGCAAATCGTGTAATTAACGCAAGTCTTTGATACATTGTAGCACCACTGACTCCCCATGCAATCAGCATCTACCGAACATTCTTTTTGCGCCATTGCTACCGCAGTCTGCAAAGCAATGAAATGTATTTCTTATTTAGTAACATGACGCCTCATTCAAGTGCTATAGAAATTACAAAGATATTGGAATATCCCCGTATTTTCGAAATATTTGAAAATACGTGGTATAAATGCAGCATGCAGCTGAAGCTAGTAGCCAGAATTAGCAGTCGAATGAGCTAACCGTCATCCAAATAGGATGATGCAGTACAGATCCATGACTTTTTGGTTAAATTCATAAATTTTTTATGAAACATCATAGCGAAATTCAGATTTTCAAAATTTTGCTGCTTTATTTTCATTGCCTCACAATCGTTGGGCTGCTTTACTAATTCTGGCTGCTAGCTTCAGCTTCATTGGTACTACACTACACGATTCAGACAGAAGACGACTACTTTCGCGTTTGATTTCGAAGGCCATGTATAGGTATAATCGACCTTGAACTAAAATTCTTCGAATCGGGTGAATCACGGAAGACACTGAGACAACATTCGACGTGTTTTCTCCAATGTATCAATATATAATTATTGAATTATGGATGCAAAGATCATTAAACCTTTCTAGCCCCGATGCTATATACATCCAGGGTGAATTCTCAACGCCTATACATATAGTGACCTTCAATTTACTGCGCACGTATGATTTCTCCGTGCAGCCTATAACTGCTTGCATCTTATTATTTTCAATATCATGATAATTAGTGTTATTATTATTAATCTTGGTTCATGTTATTATAGCTGAACTATTCGGTACATTTTTTCCGGACGTTCTTAAACTTCCCTTCTATATTCTCTTTACTTATAAATATTCGACGAATACAGTAGATTTCAGGATAGTAACAGAAATCTGTTCACCTCACCCAAACCAAGTAAAGAAATATAAAATCTGTTCAGTCAAAGGGATGTTATTATATCAACCGGGTGAAACGAATCATTATAAATACTAGGTACGATTTTTCGTCATACGAATTGAAATCTCGTTAAAACAAAGCAGAACATACTTACGCTCTTACAGGGCTATTCAAGTAATTCTTGCCGATTTACTCAAATAAAGAAAAAAAAGATTTGCAGAGTAATTGTATTTATTCTTCAAAAGAGAAAATGGCAGATCCTCATCCCGCGTGTTCGTTTCCCGCGCGACGTATATATATATAATAATAAAATGATACGTGCGGTTTTGTGTGACGGATATGACGATAGGTCGCGCGATGATTTGATGTTGGAAAAAAGATGTCATCGTGTTGTGCAGCATCTCTATACGTCGCATATATGCGTACATGTAGAACACTTCCAACAATTATGACGTCACAGATAACGATACCACACGGACAAAAAAAAAACAAAAAAAAACGTAATTATTGACGCGTCCGAAGGACACGCGACATCAACGCTTATTTATATGTATATATATTTATTACCGCTTGAGCCGATAGTAGGTATATCAGACTACGTACCTGCATACGTATGATGACGATTTCGCGGCACGTGGGGTTGCTTATACTTATATTAGCACATAAACGATGTGCATGAGTATTATATACTTGTGTGATTTCACGTGCATATGTGGCTGTTTGTTACGCATGTTTATCAATCCGACCGAATCGTCTTGAGTCTTAACTGTAATCAATTCGCCAATCACGTCAGGTATGATAGTCTGTACTAATCTCTTGATGCAACATCGCTGGTAAATCCGGCAGCAATGATAAGATGTTTCAAAGTATATCACAGTCAATCGCAATCGTATCGTCATCGATAATTATACGTGTACTGAACTGATGCTATATCACATGTGCCTGAATTTCCAAACTTTCATTTAAACGATCATCCAACGGGATATGTAACCCCGGAGCTCGATTGAAAATTCTGCTGGTATTTTTTCTAAAATTATATGCTAAAAATACACGATGCATTTTGAGACCAGTCGCAAGGTAGACCAACATTTTCCAATCCATTGAACAACAACAACAAAATCAATGAAAACTGTTTCAATTATTCGGAAAAAGGAAAGAAGAATATCATGACTTGATTTAAGTAGTTTTGGTTATCAGCTCGTGGTCATATGAAATATACTTTCCTGGCTATATCTCCGTGCAAGTGAACGTTGACGATAATCAGTTCGACATATCGGAATAAAACAAAGGAATAAAGGAAAAACAGGCGAAAAATATATCGATGAATTGAATGGTTTTGTACCGGTGCGTAACCGCGTTAGCTTCGCTCCGAGATGGTTATTTTCATATTTGTACCATTCTTATCTGTATAATTATTATTATTGGTATTATTATTGTTATTGTTGCTACCGGAGAGCTCCGACCGAGCTTTTTCAACTCCTGATGACGAGGAGTCTGCCCCCCTATATCCGTATAACTAAACGCCGCAACAATATACAATGCTGGGCATTATCTTCAAGGTAATTACCGTTGACCCTTCGTGGTTACTCTGGGTAAATTTTACCCAGGCCTAACTTTGTATATTCAACAAATGCATTAGCTACGATTTTATTTTTTTTTCGCGAAAAGGTGAATTTTTCGCACTTCTATCTTCTAGATGAATTTGTATAATTATTTCAAACTCCAGTGTGAATATGTACACGTACATATCAGTTGTCAAGGGGAAAGTAAAAATGGATTTTTGGTTCGGTTTTACCTATAGGTAGAGCTATATTCATTTTTACTCCGAAAATCGATCCTCTTCACATGTCGAAATGAATACCCTTTTTCAACCATGCACCATGCCATTATTTTTTTTCTGGAAGTATAATATCTGACGAGTATTCCAGTTTAAATTTCACTGAAAAATATTGAAAATTCGAAAATTTATGATTTTTGGAGTGAAAAAATGCCTTTTTTGACAAATTCACCTATTTACGATTTTTTTTCAACGTGTTATGATTTGAATTTTGACATACGACCTTTTGGCACATGTTTTAGAATGTTCAGAGTATTTAAAAAAATTTTTTGAAATCCGATTGGACTGATAGTTCCGACAGCTCAACCATATGAATCTTGACTGAGTAAATTTCACCCAGTGTGACTGCGCGAAGGGGTAATGTTAGTATTATAATTAAAATTAACAGAGTATTGGGCGATTGAAGCTCAGCCCGTTAATTAAAACTGTGGCTTGCATCGCAACTATAATATGTATATTCGTCTGTTTGTAGACGAATCACATGTATACGATAAACTCTTTGCGATTGTGAAGGGTAAAACCTGAATCTCTAGATTATGAATCACGGTGTTATTGAAGTTTACCGAATAGCGCCCGATGTATTATATATATCTACGCATAGTGGCTGTTACCATGCGCCTGAAAACCGTTCGAGTGAACGGAGAGATAATTAACCATCGTTTTACCATCATTTCCCTTATAATATGCGATTTCGCTGAATGTGTGTATGTACATCCTAGGTCTTGACAATTAAATACGCGGTAGTTGAATCCGTTATCTATACTCACGCTTCTCAGACTAATTAAATAATATTCATATCTATACATATGTATGTATAATGCACGTTAACGTTACAGCTTCTTTATCAGTTCGAGAGTGTATTGGATTTCACCAAAGAAATTATATAGTCCACCGAAAGACAATGATAATAATAATAATGTTCGTGGTTTTGTCGCACGTGTATACTGCCCACATACACATGAGTATAAGCAAGCCTCCATGCTCTTATACATATGTGTATGTCATATCTCCCGTGTTCTTTCGAGAACGTTCGCGCGCCAGTTATAATTTCACACCATCATATAAGCGCGCGAAGCTTTTGTTCCTTTGCTCCTCGACGTAGACTAATTTGCATTTTGCAATTATTAAAATCGCAATAAAATATGCGAAATTGATCAGCCGTTTTTGGCGTTTCGATATAATCATACCATAATAATACAAGTTTTACGAAATTATATTGCGAACTTACCCATAAGCTGGTAACAATAAGGGCCCACATATTTAACCGCATGGCAACGGTGAATTCTGAAACAGAATATTTCGATTCATAGGTACCAAATCTGAGCGAGGTCGAAAAATCAGTTAATATTATTATCGAATGATTATTAATTGATATCCATAGGCAATGAATCGTAGAATAATTTGTTTTATATGACCAATAATTATGTTATCGAAAAAGAAAAAACAATTAGCCGTTGGGTGTTTCGTAAGATCTTAAAAGGACGTTATTAGTTTGTTACTAGTTTTAGTATTCTCTATAAATATACCGTCGTTGTTTCGCTTATTGTTAAACGCACTTATTTGGGATACGTTATCTGGTTTACACGTCCACCTTAACCGATAAACTATATACACCAAAGAACAGAAGTCCCCGATGGGGTATTCCGTGTAATTAATGTGAGTCACCGAGATATCTTCGGAAGCTCTTACTTAGTTTACCGCAGATTTTTTAACAGTTAGGTATATTCCAACGCAGGATAGCTCAGAAAATTAACCCTACAATGATAACCTAATTTTTTCTATCTGGCCTACTCCGGTAACCTAGGGTGATAAAACACTGAAATTTGGAAAAATTCATATATCTCGGGTATAATTTCACGTATAGGGTCCTACGGGGACTTATTCTTTTCGATTTTTAATGCAGAATCACGTGAGCCTACGGAAAATTTGCATAGTCTGAAAAGTAGGTCAAAGATTAGGTAAGAGGGTAATAAACGTATGACAAGTTAGTAGAAATGAAACTATTTTTCGTATAGTCGTTGGGGTATTTAATACCCAGGTTACCATTCTAGAGTTATAACTGATTATTACTGAAATGGATCCGGCCGGGTAAGGGAAAATTAATTGATCCAACGTTGTTATATCCGTGCGCAAAATATGAATAAGTAGGAGCAGGGAGTATTTGACCCGAAGTGAAAGTGTCCGCGGAAGCTCTCGCGATAGATTACGAAAGCTTGAATCTCGTGAGACGAAAGACAATGAAAATTCAACAAGTTGTTGCGTCAGAATTATTCTCGATTAAAATTGATCTAGAAATCGATGAAAAATGAATATTGAATGAATTATTTAATGAAATTTGCATAATTAATCAAATATTTAAAAAACCAAAAGAGGGTTCACGAGTTCGAACAATTTATAACGACATAGCGCTTTTCTAGACGATTTCGCCTAGTGATAGAATCCGCTAGTTAGAAGGTCACTGTCTCCCTCGAAGACTTTCCTTGTTTATATATTTATGCGGCTATGGCATTATACCGCACGTGGCTGACTCACTGCAGTAGATATAACGCGTACCACGTGCCCTTCTCGAGTTGTCAAAACTCCGGATTGAAAAACAAACGTGAATTTTGAAAGAGATAATATACCGTGAATAAAACCGAAGGGTTCGGCCCAACATTTAGGTGTCTTGGCTCACAGTTTTCATGTCAAGACTTGTCTCGACGTGTATTGTATCACCGAACCTGCATGAGTTCGGGTCCAGCAACGTATCAACAACGTTTCAACAATACTCTTAATATTAGTGAAAAAAAAATCGTACTGTACCTTTCTCGAAGACACTAATGATGATTATCACCCGTTTGAATATATTCGGTAAATAAATAATTGAATCACAGTTAATAAACTTTTACTTTCAAAATATACACCTGTCTTTTAGACCCTTAGCTACACTTGTCACACATCGCTCGGGAACCGATTCTCTACTGCAGTACGAGATCGCAAGACGTGCAGCGGCCGGTGAGTCATCCTACGGGGGGGAAAGCGCTAACTTGTCGAGACTTGCTCAGCTGGCAGGTGCGGTGGGGGCGTCTGACCATTTATTGTCCAATCAGAGTTCAAGCAAATGATCGACTAGAGGATTTCGATTAACAAGGCCGATAGATCTCGACAGAAATCTTCTGCGATTTATCCCGTGTCTCTATGCAGAGGATATTGACATTGCATAGGTATACATATGTATATCGGTTTCTTTCTTGTTTACGCTCGTTATTAGTCAATAACTCCGATTTTTTTCGTACAAAAAGCGTTTGATTTCTTTATTTAAATTTGATTTTTTTTCTGTTTTTTTTTTATTGTCATAAATATTTATAATAGGATACTAATTGGTTAAATACGTGAATATACAAAATATGTTACAGTTCTAGATCCTAAATATCGTTTGTTACGATTTCAGAAAATTCTCAAGGACGTATCTCAAAAAATGTGTCATGCTGTAAGATTTGGTAACTCGAACGGTAAGTATTAGGATAAGATGAGTTGCGATGATGCCGCGACATCTAGGAGAAAATCATGAAGACGTTTTCTAGTAGTGACTTGGGTAACTGCAGAGCTGCGGGTAAGCGTTGTTTCTTGTTGTGTGTTTCCGCAGTCAGACGCGTCGGTAAGCTATCGCACGACAGTACCCTATACATACTAACGTATCGACCGCGCGACTTCTAATTGCGCTTCATGACCTATGTGAAGCTGGCCCGCGACTTTGTTTTTTCCTAATGAATGATATACCAAAAAATTGCTCCCGAATTGCTCCTACTTGCTCCACCAATTTCGTTAATTGCTCCCCTTCAGTTTTCGGAAAAAAACGAAAAAAACGAAGTACGGATTTCCAATGTTACTATGTTACATACATGAAGCTGGCGAGGTTTACAACTTCGGAGAGAAATATCCGCAGCGACCTGTTGCTTGCCTGGGTGACGTCACAGTTGTCAGTACTGAAAGTGTACGTATATATCGGAACGCACGGTGTGTGATTGTTTCTTTTCTGTGCATATGCCTCGGCGTGAGTTGTATGCAATGTTTTTTTTTCTATCACGCATTGTTAAAAAATACTACACATACGTAACGAGAGCCGGTTGACCTTGCACTCGTACTTCTTGCCATCGTCGTGAACATCGGGCTCATGCAGGCAACAGGGGTGACCAACTTCACGCCCTATGATTAGAATGAGGTTATAGAATGAGGTAAGTCAAACGTTACGTCTTTTACTACGTTTAATAAAACGCGCTTTGAGACAATCTGAAAATGAGTCAAAGCAGGACCTTATCGTACTGGTATTGATAAATAGAAAAAAAGACATACACAAAAAGACGTTCCGCCGATCGAGTCTAGTTTGACGTATAAATTTAAACATCTTCCACATATTAGAGCATGCGGTTGTAGGTATGAAAGGGGTATATGGTTGAGATGTCATATTTTGCGACTAGGGAAGAAATAATCTCGTAAAAATACGATCGAATTCCTTCATGAGAGCGTCATATTGAGGCTCGTATAGAATCGTGGACATTGCGGTGCAGCATGCTTGGCGCCGTTGAATTCCAGTGGCGAGAGCTCACATAGTTTGTGGTTAACTTATTAAATCACGCGTTCAAAACGGCAGGAAATACGGTTGAGATATGGGATAAGCGGGTATTCGTCTCGGAACATGTGAAGTCACGTCGTCCGACAATTTGAAATCATTGTTAACAATATGAATTCGGGAAATAATTCTAAGTAAAGAAAGGGCCGAATTATCAGATGTTTATTAACTTATGGGGGAAATCGGGGATGAAAGATAAATCGTTGTGTGACGTAATAAGTGAACGATCTCCTAATACACGTTTAGGAACCCTAATAGATGGTAAAGAGTCGTCGAAATTAGCAAAAGTCAAGCTCCGACCGAAACCAAACGTTTTTCACATCGTTAACATTACAAAGTCGTACACGAAAAAAGAGCACATCAATTCAGTCAAGTGCTCAAATGACTGCAGCAAACGACTTCATAAATTGTTCGAACGATCATTTTTGCTATATTATTACCACTTTACCCTAAAACGCAAATGTACGGTGGTATCTGTTCTTTTGCAGGTTTTTTTTTTTTGTTTCATTCTTTGGTATTGGCAGTGTAGGGTCATGCAGCTACTGTGCCTGCGGTCTGCGAACTGGAATGAATTCTGAAATGAAAAAATTTCTTTCTTCGATTTCCTATAATCTGCGGTCAGAGTGGAATATCGGACCATTGATTATGTACAATGCAAAAAATTTGTTTTTCAATGTTATTACATTGCTTTATGAAAAATGGGAAAAAATTATTCCACCAACATAATACATGTCGTTCGAAAGATCTTTGAAAGAGCTTTTAAACTTTAAACGAATCCAAGCTGGAATCTGTAGAGTGATATTTGAGTGAAATATAAAACTTTGAATTTCGCACAAATTTGTCCCTGCGTGGGCAAAAGCAATCGACCGGTACTGTGTAGGTAGGTTGTAGGTATAGCATTCGTCTTCAGTAAAAATTACACCAATTGCGATAACATTTACTCATTACAGACATTGAAGCTACTTGCCCCAATGTATAACCAAACACCACAATTGCTGCAATTTTTACTGAAAACAGGTGCTGTCCATAGAATTACTCTTCACGTAGTTAATTTTAGCGCACTTTTTTTTCCGTCATACGCGGGTGTGGCGCATAGTGTGGTGTGACCTCGGGCGTTCCTGACGTTTGTTTCCTCGTGATCGAGTGGGGGGGGGGGGGGGGGGGGGGGGGTGGTATCCGCGCTATGTGGTCATCATTTGGATTGTAACCCAGCTGGTCTTAACCTTTTGGTTGACGGAGTTACAATCTTCATGGAAAAAAAAGAAAAAGAACCCAGTTCTGGGTGAAACCAGGAGATGAAATGCTTGACAGTGAGTCGTATATTATAATCAACCGTGCGGTTTGATTTCGCAATGGCTGAAAGCGCACCGGTTCCCACCACATACTCATATCAGTCTGATACTATGAACTCCACGTCATTTAGATTCTACCGATCCCCCAGATTCCACCGATAGATACACTGAGAAAAAAAATTTGTTGAATGTACTAAATATTTCCAAATAGAAAAATTAGTTGTAATAATCAGGTATGCATTTCTCCTAAGCGAGAATTAGTTGACGGCAACGTAATTTCTTCGTTTCGAGAAAATATTTGGTTGCCTCAAGCAAATATCTATTTCGCCGCCCGTGACCGCCCATTTTTTTGACTCAAACGATATTCTTTTGATTCAACAAATTCTTTTTCTCCGTGTATATATTTACTTTGTTTGTGAGAAATACTGGGCTCCAATAAAAGAAATTGAAATTTACATTCTGGCGTTAGGATTTCAGCGAGAATGTGCATGTCTCGTGAAATATTTACCTCGAAGGTCCATCACGGTGCATGATACCTAATACTGACAATAAATCTGAGGAACACAATGGCTGTACAAAATACCGCCAAAAACCCATTTGTGTTATTCTGTTCTATTTCACCAGCACCTACAGAAAATTCAAGTATTCCATTGAGCATGATAGATGATTTAGAGAATAATGACTTACGTATTATAATTGAATTATTTATTATCTTGTTATTTAGTAAATACTTTATCGTTCTCCCGAGACTTACTTTTCATACAAATTTCAGCTTCTTTGTTTAGCTCGAGAGTTTTGGTCGCCGCAAATTTGTTGTAACGAGTAGGTAACAATCTCACGTTTTCATGCATCATTTTCCAAAGTGTATCTTCAAGGCACCTTGTGATTAATTAGTTCTTTAAACAGAGCATATCAACTACGAGAAGCTGTATTCACTTTTTAAATGAAGCCTAATACCTAATTGGCTCACCCTTTGAAGCAGTTGCCGTACTAGCTGAGAAGATTTCTCACGATTAATATGGGATGCAAATCGTATTGTTGACACATGCTTGGACATACGTGTATATAGTAGTACCACTGATCGGCAATTGCTCATGCAATCAGCTTTCATCGAACAGTTTTTTTAGGCTGTATGCTTCTTACTCATGAACATGCATTGGTATACGCCTAATTCAAATGTTAGAAATTCCGACAATATCGAGATGTTACCGTATAACATATGTAAATTTATACAAAAACATGTTACCTCACGTTCATGATTGGCGGAGACTGTTTTTGCGTCTGATCGGAGTGCATATAATTAACCTTGAACTAGAATTCCTCGAACCGGTCGCGTAGTCGAAGAAAGTGAGATGATCCAGGTATACGACCGCTATATATAGTGAAATCATCTGTTATTCGCCATCTAGAAATTCTAGCTCGAATTCTAGCATGTGTGGGAGATCAGTATGCGTATTTAATAGAAGACCCTAATGGAATTTTGGTGAAAAGCAGTTTTTCATTTTTCAAATCACCAAAAAATCTCTAGTCTAAAAACAGATAGACAAATGACAATTGCTTAGACAAATTTTTGGACGATCGGGAAGTTAAACTGGGGATACATACCGAAACCTATAATGAACACCGCCTGCGACTCACCCGGCGAAGAAGCGATGATCTAGCAAATTGTTATTTAGTTTATATTAGATTCGGATATTCATCTCTGGCCACTCTTCGGTTCTCGTTTCTCAGTTTCGAACTTATGAATATCAGACGAAGCAGTTCAATCTCTAGAAACTCGGAGTAGTTTTAAAGCAATAAGTTCATTTGACCGGCAGTGCTAAACACATAATAGAGAAATGGGAATCGTTGGATCCACGAAATATCTCGTACGATTATAGGTGGAACGAACGATTCAGCTGGAATGCCTTAGTAGACAGTTCTTATAACGATTCTCAAGTGCAAGAAAAAAAAAAAAAAATACGGAATAGGAAAATATTTCTTTTGTATTAGAAAAAAATGCCGATGAGCTACAGACTTTTTTTTCTCTTCTCAACGTGGAATCCATGCATACAGCTTTGATCATTTTGACGTAACGGATAACGCTAATCACTGCACAGATAATACGAAAGTTTTGATAATTGATATGATGGCTCTGAAGATTGTATGCCGTTAAACACCGACCTATATCTTCATACGTTATGCCGCGTGCTGATAACAAGCAAGCCATGTGCCTATTTGGTTACATACATGATGATGTGTTATAGGGAACCATCAGATATGTCATGATCGTGTATGGACATCTCTGCATAGACGTCTGTTTGTCTTCATGCAATTTTCGCGAAATGCAAAAAACCACCGTCGGCCTTATACCAGACCGAGGTATGCCCCAAATTGCTAGAGTGTATAGTGAATGAAAGTGATATTGCTATCACGATTGACTGAATTAGTATTTTAGAGCTGTTCAAAGTCTCGATTTGTGTCCACCTCATGGTCAACGTCACAGACGCAGACTCGTAAATCTATTTATAGCACTCGTAACTCTATAAAGAATACGTTTATAATGTATGTAGATTGCTCATCGGTTGAGTACAAGCACCTGGAATAAATCCTTCCTATTTGTTATACAATTCGGATAGAAAAAACAAGGAAACAAACATACTTCGATATTGTCATTAGATAACCGACGATAACAATGTTCATATATGACGGTAATACTATTACACATTATTATGGTATTGTAATGAATATTTCATCGTGTCTTCTCGGCAGATGGTTATTGCTTGAGAAATGATTATGAGTGATTAAACGTATTTTCGGGGCTTCGGGCACTAATACTTTTTGAACAATCATGGATTCATTCATGAGAACGTATCGCAGTCTCGCGAGGGGCGTTTCGGGGCTCGCCTGACGCCGCTAAGTCTCGGCGGTAAAAATTCCAACGTGACTACGTCACAAGTTACACAAGTTGAAGTTAGGAGGGGGATATTACTCTGATTATCGAATGTGCCGGTCAAACCGATCGTTGACGAAAGATTTAAGCCGTATATCTATAAGAGAATAGAAAACCTGAGTTTTGAAAATTTCTTCAGGATTTCCAGGAAAAGAGACTGAGGGAGAGAGAAAGAGAAAATCTCACATGCCGGAAAGATGCAAAGAATTATGGAATGTGGTCTGAGACTTGCATCCGATTAGGGTTAGAATAAAATAAACCGCAGCTTCGTCTGTTGCCCCCCAATTAATTCCGCCCCGGTCAAATGTCGTGGACTCAAGGCACCAGTTCAAAATAATGTCTCTATACTAATTGTAAATGGAGCTCGTATCATCATTTGTTCTGTTTCATGAGCCATTTCTTTTCCTCGGAAAATACATGTGTAAGTATACACATTCGCGTTTATGTTACATACGTGGATAATATCGAATATAGATACATCAACTTTGGCACTGATGATGATAATGTTAATTCATTGAAAGAATTTGTTGTTTCTGCTGGAATTCGTGAAAGCCAAATAGAATAACGCCGATTAAATAGCTTCTACCATGTATTTATATACAACGAAACTTCGAAATGAAACAGAGAGAAAACTGAGCATTTTTCAGAATCATTCATTTCATTTTGTGGTTTTCTGTCCCTGTGCCTATTATGTATATTCGGGCCTCGACTATAC
Organism: Ametastegia equiseti; assembly: GCA_963989295.1. Classification (NCBI taxonomy): domain Eukaryota; kingdom Metazoa; phylum Arthropoda; class Insecta; order Hymenoptera; family Tenthredinidae; genus Ametastegia; species Ametastegia equiseti. The sequence goes on from OZ022393.1 coordinate 12,750,161, forward strand.
GCTTACACTAGTCAGTCGACTCGACCTGCGTTGCTTGATAAAATCAACGAAATAATAATCACATCGATATACATGTTGGCCTTGAAGCTTCTGGACTACAACATAATGTACAACTACGTGTAAAGATGTTGGTCACAGAATTTCTCGACCCAACCACGGAGTCAATCATGATAATAATAATAACGTTTGTGTTTGTCTTGGTTCACACTGCACGAATACGTATATAGGTACGGGCTACTCTGCGTGAAGCGGGTCAGTCACCTCTCAAATATTTTTTTAAATTTTGCACGTCGATTGTCCGTGGAGTGTTAGATTTTTGTGCTTAAGAACTATTTGAATAGTGAAAAATTCATAGAGTTATATGCAGCATAAACAAAATCGGGCAACGATTCTTTCAAAAATTCATAACTTCGTCACAAATAATGCTAGGTATCATCTTTTTTTTTTCTTGGCGGAAAGTGTCAAGGAATGTATATAAAGATAGAAACTTCGGAAAAAGTTTGTTTGTCAATTGTTTATTTAACAATTAAGTTTTCAAAGGTTTTTAAAACACTTGGCGACAGGATTGAATCATTAGAAAAAACAACAAAAAAATAGACATATACCTTGGACTATACTGCAGTCTGTGAATTAATTTCAAAAACGTGGTATGCCTCGTTTTCGAGTAAAAAAAGTTACTGAAGCTGGCGGTGCACGCCAATTATTGTGTTTGCGTGTGAACGCCGAATTTTGTATATCCTGAATTCCAGGAGAACGACGAGGAAATTTCGAGGGAAAATCAACTGTTTGATGAAGATTTTCCATTACCCTTTTTAAGACTCTTCGACTTTCGGTTACTTAATGGCGAGTGTTTGAACATTTGAATGAGTATAGAAGAAGAGCGACGGACCATTTCAGTTGATTTGGAAGAATATCAGTCAGAAAAATCTGTGCCTGTTGCAAAAAAGCGAAGCTTTTTTTTGGTCATACCGCCAGTTTGTCTCTGGCTCGTGCACACGCCCGCCTACATGGCACAATAAACGTCGGGTGCCGTTTAACGGATCACCTATACAGGCCAGAAGCGGGCTGTCCGTAGCTCACAAGGCTCCGATCATCATATAGGCATATATAAGTGTAGGTAAGTGAACCGATGGCCTGTAGGTGATCCGTTAAACTAAAACGGGACACGGTATTTCTTGTGTGACGGGCTTTACGGCTCGTATTTCAAACTCACACTCAGATCTAAAAGACTAAAGTCTATTGCCTCCTTGGTACACAATATACACTGGTAATTATTTAGGCACCCGATAAAATGTATATTTTTGTGCACTAGCAAAATTGACCTTGATCTCTTTGAGGATAATTGGAAATTGTTATTATTGGCTTCAATAAATCTTCTCGTAACGAGGGAGAAAAGTGTCCATGGGACCATGAATGACGAACGGATAATCTTTCATTGCGAAAAAAAATCATGCAAGGTTGGAAAAAATACGGAACTAAAGTTTAATTCCGACCTTATACTGTACAGTACGGTTCGACTCGGCAAGGCCCCCCACGCACTGACTCAGAATTCATCTGAACCGCATTAGGAATTCTATACTTTCCATTTCGTTGTGATCACTATCAATCTAAAAGCTTGGAGATTTCAATTTTTCGATCAATTTCCGATTATTATTGGGACTACTTAGTTGCACATATAGTACCATATACGTCATATACTATTTCATTACTGTCTTAACCCCAGGACGTTAGGCTGGGGTGGAAATCCGCCCGGACTTATCACCGATTCCCCCTATTCCATTGACATTGAGTATGTGTTGTATGGACATACTATATGATTACTGTTGCTGTACTGGGAAGCGACCGAGCTCCCAACGCTTCGCGTCAGAAAACTGTCGCGTCATTCCTTCACTGCCCGCTGTTACCGTTCATAGTATTCTAAATTTATCCAGCGGCATATATATGACGCGAATAAGTCATCCGCAATTAAGCTATACATTTATCAATCACGGCTGGAAACTATATGTCCATACATCTTTTCATGCGCCAAGTGTATTAATGAGCTACCAAGTTTATTAATATAATTGTTATGTCGGACCTTGACGATGATCCGCAATACTTGGGTTCGAGCCCCGATTGATGGGTAATACCCTACTAAGGGAAGGTGATAAGGAGGGTGTGCGAAAATGAGAGGCGAATATGTAGTAAACTCAGGTGATGTATTCAAATTATAATGCGTACAATGTGGGGAAACTGGGTAGGAGTTCTAAATGGGTAAGAGTTCTAAATGGATTCTAAATTCCTGGAAATTATTCCGGCACGCAAATGCCACTTGATCCTATACCCTCGAGCAGAAAAAAGTACGAAATCTGAACCGATGACCCAATCTGCGGTGTGATACTGGGAGCCTTTTATCTAAGCAACACGAATAGGTACACTTTCGACACGAGTCGCTCTATGTCGGATATGTCTGCAAATGGAAAGCTCTCAGTACTAGCCCCTTCTGAATAGGCAGAATCGTTATTGGCTCGCAAATTGAAATTGAAAGAACATCAAAATTTTGTCCATCACCTTGAATCCGTAAACTTGATAAATGAATTTCATCAATTAATAGCGCGGTACTGTCTACCGCGCTGTGCCGAGACCGTGATTATGAGTCATACTGCTCCGGGTGGGGATAGTGTACAGAAAGCTTGAGTCCAACGCGTTGAATAGATTCCTAAGACACCCGTTGGCTTTTATGACAGACACTGTGGTTTGTCCAGGAGTCATGCCATTGCTTCGCTGTCCGATATACATGAAATAAAATTCGATCGAAAAAGACTCCAGATTATTGAATGAACGTCATGAGAATTAAAGGGTCCAGTTCAACATTTCATCATTCTAGTCTCTATATGCCCGATATACCTACTGCATCAATCACCATTTGCCGACGTATTAATAATATTTCAAAAATATACTCGTGATAATTAGACTGAGCATTCCACAGTTACATGTCTGTTAAAAAACTCATGGTGAATTCTCACTGTTCTAATATTCTGCCGATGACTGATGACTCAGGTATATAAATGATTGAATTTTCACGTTCAAATGCGCCTGACTACATGATATCACGCTCCGGAGTCGGTCAGGTGCCGACTCTGCAATGGCTACTTGGCCGTCGAGCCATGGTGGAATGGATTCTTTCCACCTGCCCTGGTGGTGGCCCTTAACTGGAGAAGAAGCCTCATTCCCGGCCTGTACCTATAGCCTATACCCGGCCTTGTTCAGCGCTGGAAGGAGTATAATGGGCGTTCAGGCCGTCCCGGAGTGTGCCGCATTGGCTCGCCGAGTTGATACGAAATAAGTGGATAATGTGCATGATGCCGGCATTGAGTGGAAGAGCAACATAGAGCTCGGATACCCTCATGGGAGGGCCTCTTTGCTACTCTAGCTACTTTATTCTCCTTCCACGTCTAGTGCCATAACGTAGGCAGTGAACGGTCTGAACTGCTGGTGTAATGTATTCAGCGGTGGGGATGTCACACCATTGTTCGTTGCCTCAGACAAAATGGAGTTATCACGGATAAGGCTGCCAGGTGTACTGCATAATGCCGATCTGATTGTGAGACTCTTTGCTACACGAATGGAACTTTTCCAAAATCACACTTCGACGTAAACAGCCGCATAACTTTTTGACAAAACGGTCGATCGTGTTGATAATTTCGATCGGTAGGTATAATTTGATCCATTGCATTCGAACGAAAGACAAGATCAATCGAACAAGGAAAGAAATGAACGTTCGAAAATGTTTACAGTCCAAACTCAAAGAATGCTATTGGGAAATCGCATGAAGGACATTGCTACTCCGGAGGTAATATACGTTGATGAGATTTGTTGTTACGTAATCAATGTAATAATTTCACTTTCCGGTACACGTGAATTTTCACTGCGATAAGAATCTCTAACGGTAACGAGGATGTGGGTATTTGTTTTTTCTTCATACTTACTGAGTGAGAATGCCGTTAAGACCAATCGGATAAGTTCTGTTGATCGCTTACCGTTGTGTGAAAGTAGATTATTGGAAATGGAATCTCTTTTTCGCAACGCTATAAATACACCAAGAGCATATGAAGGACGAGTTTGATATTTTCGAAAGCCGGAACATACGAGTATTGCTGTACTGTGTCTCTGAAATAAAGAACAAGAGCCTGGATGATGAATGGATGTAGGTATGGGAGAGAAAATGTACAAAATATTGTTGTCGAGCACATCAAAACTTTAATAGATAGTTCATAAATAAATTCATCTCACAAGAAGGGTTGTTTTCTTAATTATTAGGAAAATATTCAGATTCCACAGGTTTGACAGATCTCTTTTCAACTTATTCAATTCTTAGATTACACATTCCATCCATTCCTTGGGTTTTCTCATCCGAACTCGCACCCAATATTTTCATTCATTGTCTACGAAATCTTGTAAGTGTATAACTTGACGAGTTTTCCTATATATAGGGTAATGTCCGGGGTAGTTGGCCATAGTTTACAAAACTGCCCATCAATTATTTATTATAATAAAAAATACAAAACAAATGATCCTAAACCCAAGAGTACTCATTGAACGTGTTGTTCACTTTAGATCGTAACTGAATTAGGTATACTTTTCTATGTACCTTCGATTGGCCATCTTTCCCGATTTATATTTCCGGGAGTCTTTCATAAATATATCCATATTTCGTGTATAGATATAATTATAAATAATTGAACAATGTAATATCATTTTCACTGGTCATTTTACGGGTCAAAAATGAAATAAAATTGATTGATGTAAACAAGAAAACAATCGAATTAATAACTTGAACGTAATAAAGACTATTGTAAAACTTTCATGACCGGTCAAGTACACTTTTGGCCACTGTCGCCTTCAAAGTTTGCTTATCACTATTCCATTTTTTTTTTCTTTTCTTTTCTTGCGTGGATAGTGGTTCGTAAGAACTGAAAATTTTTTTTAGAAAGCATTAAGAACCACAATTATTTTTTTCAATTTGCCATCTCTCCCGCACGGACATCTCCTCCGGATTTACCCTATACAACTGAATTCGAGCTGGCTCGACGTTATAGATTAGAAAAAGTCGACCGCTCTACCTTTTTCTACCTAAACGTTTCAGCTCAGGGAAGTGTGATAACGAGTTCGAGTAGAGTACTTTCACAATGGTATAATTTATATCTGATGACATGTGTTGAATTGTAAGGCACATAGTGTCGAACCCTAATTGACGTTTATTTAGAAACTTATCATTTTGATCCTTAGCTCAGTCCGCGGCTTTAGCACAGTATCCATAATAGTGATAGAATGATATCGATCAATGCAGATAAAACCAACATGGCAATAACAGCTGCAGGAGACCAACTGAGTGCTTTGCCATAACAGTCCTTGAACGGTTCAAAGGGTGTAATATAATTCTTGAATCTATATCAGCAAAACGATATAGTCTAATTTTTTTATAGTAGTTTTAATCACCGGGAATACTATATGCATAATTATCGGACTATTATATTTAATTGTTAGTAAAAAAAATTGATCCATGATTTATTTTTCATTAGTAAAAGCATACGTTCAAATCGAACGAGATTTAGCAATTTTTCACGGTTCTTATCTTAATGTAAAATCTTGTGAAATTCAGATCGTCTTTTTGTCATGCTGAAGGTCCGGAAACATGAAGATTCGTTACATTGGCAATACTATTTTCTCCCAAGAAACCCAATACTTTTCTTGTATCACGATATAAGGCGGATGTAAGGCACAAAGAAGTACTAAAGTTTGCCATTGTGATGAAACATGATTCAGTCAAGTAAAGAGGCGCATTGGATATTGAGCAATTATTCAAATCATTCGCTGGTCTTTCTGAAGCGTGAGTGTACCGAGGCAGTTCCTTTTTTCGGGATTTTTCTTGAATTATTTTCTTGTTTGGCGATGGTAACGGATAACGGTTCTGTACGTCCGACGCCTTCTTCTTGGGATCTGTAATGAATTGTGAATTTTTTGTTTTGTTTTGTACACTGAATATATTACCGATAGAAAAGTAGGTATTATGTCGGTATACACAATAACTCAAGGCAACTCGGTTTTCACTTTTTCTTGCATGTGTCATAGCTAATATACATATATGGAGAAGAAATATTATCGAATATTAATTGGCTTCTTGTTTTCGAATGAACCGAGTTGAAAAGTCACGGTTTGTTTTAATTCTGTGTGTGCGTTAGGATGAAATTATGCGCGCTTTATATTATAACGGCACATCCTGAGTCTGTGAGTTAATATAGCTTTGAATTTATGCTAATATCGGTTCTTAGACTTGAGAAACCGGAATAATTGAATTCAATCTCATGTCTCACGGTTAGTGGGACACCTTTTTTCAATGCTCATTATACCTATAGTAATATAATTTTGATGAAAATTCTTCATTCACTGTACAGGAAATATATTATATGACAGCGTTCACGAATTCTTCAAATTCCCGTTGGAAAATTTTCGACGGAGAAGTCAAGATTACGTGACAAAAAAAAAAAAAAAATTCAGGCAAGGTGCCTTGCGAATGCTTAAAAATGTGATTTCATTTTATTAAAAACATGTTAGTGGGTACTGCTAATGATAAATAACGAATGGAAATTAGTAAGAATGCATGCTATTTTTCTTCTTTTTCCAATGATCCGCCTCCCCCCCCCCCCCCCCTGATTTTTCCCATTTTTCGTTCAGATATGGTAGAGAAATGGGAAATGAGTAATTTGCAGAAATCTGCTTACCTAGGTTCGGCGTGTTCCGCATTTCTTTCTTGCTCAGGTCGGGGAAATGTGCATACTGGATCATTACTATCCGGGTTGTAAGTTGGGTCAGTCTGGACCCATTCCGGCGGATGGAATACTCTATTATTAGTTCTGCGCAATTCCACGTCTGTCGGAGGTGGGTCGGTTTGCTCCTCCACATCGCTATTTCTTCTCACGCAACACATCTGCGAATTCCCGAAGCTATTGCATGTTCATATGTATAATTAGTTAGCACATATATTCGCATGTGCATTGATGATTAGGCGGTAAACTGGTGCATATGATAAGCTGACTACGCGATGCTCCATGAATGTATGTATTCTCGGGAAACGCTTTGAACCTGACCTAGCTAACATAAGAAATATAAATCCGAGTGGAATTCTATTCGTTTTATCCAAACAGTAAAAGACTCGGCCACTTTAAACTGTAGCAAAGCAATAATCTCCTGAGTTTCATTCCGGTAGGATGTATAGTTTCGAAGAAACTACGAATCGGGTTTTCGAGGTGATGACAATTGTATAATGGAATCCTGAACACAGTCATGTGGAACCTTGAGTAGTTTCGGTAAGCATATGAAATACATACTTCCGTGTTTATTTTTTAGGATCGCCATGAGTTTGACACCGCAGAGATTATAGGAGAACAAAATAGTAAAAACCATCGCGTCGAGATAAAGAAAGAATGAATCATGAATTGTGTGGTTTGGTACTATCGCTATACTCCGAAATGGAGGATTTTGTATTCATTTGTATTGCTGCTACTAAGTAGTCACATTCGAGCTTAGAATGCTTCGCGACGAGTCAGTAGCGTCCGCAGCGTGACATCAGCTTCAAGTTGTATTCATTATTATGGGCGCGTATTTCTTGTCCCGTTAAATAATTTTACCCAAGTTTCAACTCACGATCAATATATGGTGGCATAAAATTTTATATTCGATAAACAATTTTTGCGTATCGATTGTCACTATCGTGATAGACCAATATTTGAGTAAATTATTCTAATGTACACGTACCCATGAAATCCCAACAATAAGGGTCCAAAAAATTACCTCTCGCGTGGTGAAGGTCATCTGAAACAAAATATGCAATTTTCATTGCCATTTGATATACACGTACGGTCATGATCGTGATAAGTGTTGTGAGACGATTAGCTTGAATAACCATTTATATAGTACATGACCGATAATGTTATCCGAAAAGTAAACAATTAGTGGCTGCTCGGTTCTATCAACTACTCCAAATCATTTGAACAAAAATCGCTTTCTACAGGTTTTAGCTATTAGCATTAATCATAGTGGAAAAAAAATATCAACCTTCGGCACATAAACTTCCATCGCAGAAAGTTGATATTTTTTTCAATACACATACTACTAATGTCTAAAAATGGTAAAAAAACGGTGTTTGATCAGACTGTATCGAGTAGTTGAGAAAAAATACAATCATGGTTTTGACAAAGTTTCAGTACAGCGTCTCCCTCTATAGAAGTAAGTCGTGGTAGGACCATTCTCCGTTAATAAACCGCAGCTATGCTTCTCTCACTTATTGTTAAACGTACAGTGGCATAATATGATCCGTTCACATGTCCGTCCCAAGATAATGAGTTTTATTATCTAGATGAATATGAAATTATTCACGTGGGTTATAGGTATGCAGCTTCATCTAGATTTGAGCTGATTGTGAAAGATGAACTCGTGGGCAATCATCTTCATGTATGTACAAAATGAGTTTGTCTTCGTCATGATCTAGGTGATACACGAAGATGACGATAATACAGAGTGGAATTCTCTCTCTCTCTCTCTCTTATTTCAATATCGTCTTCATACCCGTCATCGGATTTAGCCAACAGAGCCGAATTTCCGGCACAAGTCACCATAACGTGACATGGACTATATCAATAAAGGAGGCAGGAGCATGTTTCCGATTCTAGTATCAGTTCCCTGTCGACAAGGATTGATTATGTAACCCTATCAAAACCAAGAATCAATTAAGTTTCGTCGGATTTTTTACTCGTACTTCCAAAAAACAACGAACCAAACTCACGTTTCTTAAAGTGACTATACGGTAAGGTAAGACTTGTAACAGTATTTCACACCCTCATATGAGTACAAGTATTACCTTATTTCATTACATGGGTATTATAGCGAAATAGGGTGGTTTATTGGATTCTACCTGGGAGTACCTATACGCGAGTATACAGAGGCCGATGTATGTATACATGAGTCTGATGAGAAAAAAATCACATCAGTTTCGATAAGGTGTTATAGATAATGGGTCACAATAGGAATGTATCAGCGCGGATATATATAGTAGCGCGTCAAGCTGAAGCAGTTTATCTCGTCTCTACACTGCAGTTCGAAGTGATAAAGTTAAACAGCAGGATTGTACCTACATGGCTCAATATCAACTTGACCGACTTTATCTCTATAAGATAAGGTACAAGATGATTTCGTCTTCGATGGTTAACTCAGATTAGAGTGTAGAGATAACGTCCGCAGTGGCCATCATGGCATCATATACTATTTTATAACCGATTGAATGCCAGTATGAAGTTTGGTTTCATGCATTCGCTCATATGTAAGTGAAAATAAATTGTAAGAATTTTTCAATGTTTATCCGCCTTGATTGTCGTTGTACCTATAGTATACCATTATTATAGATACTTGTGCGGAAGGAATGCATAAAATTAATTTCCTTTCCGCAGAATCCAATTGATTTTGAATAATAATTGTATAACATCCAGCGTAATCGGGTAATTAATTCATTGGACATTATAATTCGATGGCAGACTAAAGCTGCGGGACGAACTACACCGGAGCACAGAACTCGCCGGTCGGTGGTTTACCTATTCCTCGAAATATGAGTCATCGAGTCTGAAATGTTGAAGTTATTTGTTTACCAAGACATCCCTCAATGCTTATAGTTTACCGCAGATTCTTTTATACGTATGTCTACGCAAGACAACATTAGTCGGAAAATTCATGAATTACTTAAATGAGTGTGGCTGTGTATGCAAAAATTATATATATAACACTTAATAAAATCTATCATATGGGTCTTCGGCGATACGCGCAAGACGTAGCGGGGAGAATTTCTACCGCGATAAAAGTATAGCCAGACTGCAGTGACGTAACTAGACTTTACGGGCCCCAATGCGGAAAAAGAATTGAAGGACCCCACCTTCCGCCGCTATTGGCCATGTAGGGCAGACGTACCATTTGTCGTAGCCACTGTACTAGTTGTGGCCACCTAAGGACAGACTGTATTTATTAGTGGTACCGTTTCTAATATAGCCAAACAATGAACAGATAGTGAAAATAGGAAATGAAGTCAGTATTAAATGGTATATTATTGTTTAATAATTCAATACCTCCATTTGCATGTAGTGGATATGGCCAAAAATGGATTAGGCCGATGGCCACATACGGTATAACTAAGGTGGCAAAAAATCGTACGTCTCTATACCTTACGTACAGCCGGTAAACAATTAAACCAAGTTTGCCAGACGGTTCTTAACTCATAACCACTTCTAACAAGTCTTATATGGATGATATTTATTGGACAAAAACTCTTACTTCGTGTGGATAGTTAAATTGTAGAGTGGATGGAATTCTGTGCCAAATAAGCCAACATTTATTTCGGATGAAAATAAATTTATCACAGTAATACGAAATCTCCCATCAATCGCCATACAAAAAAAATATATACATATATATTTGAAAATTAGACATTGATTGGTCTAAAGGTTGATGAAATTCGGTTTATTCCAATATAAAATATTGTTAGTATATTCATGCTCAACGTGAAAAGCTTAAATATATAGATCGAGTCGCGTGGGCTCAATTATCACGATACTTTTTTTTCCTGTGGAATTGTGGAGCTACTTTTTGTTGAGGGCCCACGTCGAATAATAGTTAAGACAAAAAAAAAAAATAATTTTTTATGTGCCTAGTAGGTGAGGGGTCCCTCCGCGACCGCATTGGTTGCATTGGCATAGCTACGCTACTGTAGCCACAGAAGCTCTTTCCGTAGATTACGAGAGCTTGAATCGTGAGACTAAAGAAAATGAAATTTTTTAAACTTGTTACGTATAGAAAAATTTTGTCTGGAAAATGGAGCGCTGTTAGCTTTTGTATATCGATTAAAAATAGATATTGGCGGTGATTAATTATTAACGGAATAATACTTGAACGACTAATCGGTTACGTCTTCGACCGAAACATCACGATGTGGCTTTTAACTGGACGGTTTCACCTGGTTATAAAATTCACTGATCAAAAGCTATTAGACTGTCTCGCATCTCGACTTTCCTTGTTTTCGCATGCGGCTCCGGCATCGCGCGAGCACGTGTATGACTCAGAATCAGAGTCTAACTTGCCATGTGCCGTCGAGTTGTCAATAGTACTGATTATACGAGACGAACGTTATTCCGAGACAGAAAATACCGCGACTAAAACTTCAGAGGGCTGGGCCCAACATTGCGGAGTCTTGGTTTCTAATTTTCATGTCAAGAGTAATTGTCTCGATCACATAATTCAACAACGAACCTACATCCGTCCGGATTTACCGGCGTTTCAACAACGCTTCAAGAATACTAAAATATATTCGCACGTGTGCAATCTTATTGTAATTTATAGTAATGGGAATGAAAATTCGCACGTTACCTTTTTCTGACAATATAGTATATACACTGATCCCGATTTCTCAATAGTTTCACTATGATTTATTTGAACTTAATGGAGTTTCACTTTCAATACTCAATCTGCCTCACAGTCCCATCAAACTCTGGAACTCGACTGTTGCAAGTGGCTGGCGTTGATATATACCCGTTGTTTGTGTCCCCACTACCGCGGTCGGTAGTATATCCCCACTACCATTCTCTTCCTAAGTCTTTTTCTTTTTATCATTTCTTCTTCGGCTCATGCCCGCGTCGTCCCAAGTCTTTGGTGACTTTTCTTTTGACTATATGTATAACCCGGATTCTCGGTTTGACCTCGGCAAAAAAAAACATGAATCGCTCGCATAGGTTCTGCAGGTGGCCATGTACTAGGTACCGCGCTCGACTGCAGTGTCGTTAGCACGCTACGTACGTTATGTATAAACTAAACTAATTCACATATCTGGCTAGTACTTTAGCAGGCATCACGGAAACAAATTGACAATTTCCATGTAATTGATCTATGAAATATTTGTGTAGACAGATTATTCAAATATTCCTGCCAAAGGGACGTATCTCCTCCTGAAGAAATTCGGTCGTATGGCAGTAACGACTCCATCGATTTCGGAAATTGATCAAATCTCAGTGTTAAGTAACGAGGCGGGTCATCACTAAAAAACAATTCGTTTTCATTTGAAAAAGGTGACAAGATAGGTTGTTTTACGCGGTTCTTTTCATCACCGTACAAAAACCTATGTAATTACCGGTAATAAAATAGCAGTATGATCAGAATGTTATAGGTGATAGCCAGTCAAAAATTGAAAGTCGATATTTGTTCCTCGTAGAAGTATACGTTATCAAATTGAACTTTGATGCGACAATTTTGCAATTTCCCTCAGGTCATAGTCAAATCTTGTCAATTTCAGATTTCTTCATCCAATCGGTTCCAAGATCATCGCGCAAGTTTAGATTTATTCAAAAATCGATAATAAAAATATTCTGTGATCGACAAACCTATATAACTGAATACTATTTTTTCGATCTTGGGAAAATATAATCTTTTATTTGGAAGGAAAACGAAGTATGGGTCGAGAATAAAAAATTTACATTCGATTTTTCTCCGGTAGAACCGTGTTACATTCCACGGCATGTAACGTGTTGTCTTACCACATTTCAATCATCCTAAAACTTTCTTAGAATTATATCGGTGGCCCGGCAACAAGGCTTTCAGTTATAGATTAGTTATCGGGTTAGGCAAAAGAACCGATACCAATACCAGGATGATACGCCATCTAGCTATAACGGAATCTCCGTCTGTGAGTCGCAATGCAACTCGATATTCAAACATACACATATTCACATATCCGGCCAAAAGAGTGTACAAGTCACGTACGGCCAGCGACTAGAGTTTTGCTGAGGCTGAATTTTGAGTTTATAAGCCTCATGCAGTTCAACAAGAGTTACGCCGACCCATTGGCCGAGATTTACGTTATTAGCATAAGTGAGGCGACCATAGGTAGCAACCGCAGAACTGTCACGGGAGAATAAGCGTCTTATGACGAACGGTCTATCCAATGGCAGAGTAGCATTAGAGTAATTAATTTCTCAAGTGGCCAGTTCCACTGGATCCGAATCACTGCGCGCGAACTGTGCTAAAGGCGCGTGCAAGATCAGCGATTTGAACATCCAACAGAGCTGCAAGGTAGAATGCATTCCTCGTGGCATTCGTTCGTCAAGTCGCATAGAGCGTGAACGTCTGCCCAAGATTCAGCAGACGAGCAAAGGTGATAGTGAATCTTAAAGTTCTGCCTATAGACTCATGAGTGATCTCGTTAATCGTCAAAGCTGCATCTAATCTAAGTATAAAGACTGCAGACTCAGTTGTGCTCGAAATTGCGCGGAGTGATTCAGAGACACATTATCAATTCCAACCAAAACCCACAATTAATTGTATTCGAATAGTGTAACCTAAATTTTAATCAATCCATAATCTAAGTAATAGAAATCGACGTGCATCCTTTAGTGTATAACTACGTCATTCGATATACTACCCAGGGCTGAGTAACGTACCATCTATCATATTATTCGACATTCTGCACCATTTGGTTATTCCTCCAGATCTTTAGCGATATTTACTTGTTCCTTTCATGTTTTTCGACTCTCAGAAGCGTTGACAAGATCGAAGGGCTATATTCCTAGAGATTCACGAGGAGTATTGTATTATTTGGTATCGGTTCCTTTTAATTAGTCATTTGGGTTAGTTTGTAGTTATATTTACATACATATCGTTCATCTGACCTCCAAGCCAATATCTGTATCTCAACCACCCTGTTGTTAGAATATACGTCAACTTTTACCAGTTATTTATTTCAGAGTCATTCATTTCGATTTCTTTTCTGTCCATCCCACTCTTTCGTTAATCATTTATTAGTTTGCTTAGTCCAGTCCGGGCGAGGCAAGGTAGAACTCATTCCTTCCAAATTTTAGGGTCTATATTATCATTAGTATTATTATTTATCATGTATATGGCGTGAACCATACAGTAGCGCCGCTCGGCTACAACCTCACGTCACAACCGCACGGTTAAATTAAGAGAAACAATTTAGCACAGTTCGAACCTTCCGTCGTCACTGTGGTTCAGATTGACTTTCCCAACTTTGGGGGGGGGGGGGGGGGGGGGGGCTGAATATCAGTATGGAGATGGGTTCAGTTGGTATTCTGCTTACCATGTATAATACAATGCGTGTTGTTTTAACTCCGAAATAAACCCTTTCCAGATGTCAAAATGAATACCTTTTCTGGGACTTCCACAATTGACCTATTTTTTGATCAAAGTACCATATCGTGTTACGTCCGTCTGGCACTATGATTTTGTCAAAAATGGCGCTTACGTCATTGTGCAGCATTACTCCATCGAGCTAGTCACCTCGTACTATAAGATAGAATTCGTTAAATCAAAAAAATATCGTTCAAGTCGACAAAATGGGCGGTCACGGGTGGGGGAATCAATTTTTTGCTCCAGGGCAACCAAATACTTTTTTGAAATGAAGAAATTACGTTTCCCTCAACTGATTCTCGCTTATGCGAAATGCACAACCGATTACTACAACAAATTTTCTCGATTTGATGTATATTTAGTCAATCGAACAAATATTTTTTCTCAGCTGTGTACTGCAGGCGAGCATTGAAGAAGGCAAATAGATAGGAAGAATGCCTCGATCGGGTGATCGTGAAATGGTGTGATACTAATTATGCTTACGAAACAAACTTGTTTCCTATGAGTTCAGTCACACATACGTGCGTACGCACACAGTACCCTCGTGCGGTATTGGTCCGCGCTGCGGGTCTGTCACCGACTCCGACCGATGGGTTTGTGCTCCTGGCTCCAGGCTATAAGATAGATAGACATGAGATATTTTATCATGCCAGATAGCTGGGCAAGTACAGAATTTATAAGACAGAGATAGAACAGTGAAGAAGACGAGAAACATAACGGGGTAGTAGATATTAACTGAATTCAACTTTTATGCATACTGTACAGCTGTAAGAACGGAACGTTCGTATACGTAATACATATTACGATCTTGGTAGGTTGCAGGTGGCCGCGAACCTCATCGCCGTACTTACTACGTAGCCGTATCATATACGTGTAGCTTTCGTCGTTTCGTGTGCGTATTGTCGCGCAGCGCTGTGTGCGTCCACGTATATGTGACTGACACTTGTAGGCACATAATACACATTACGATTCACTACCGCGAATCTTGGTAGGTTGCAGGTGGCCGCGAACCTCATCGCCGTACTTACTACGTAGCCGTACCATATACGTGTAGCTTTCGCTGTTTCGTGTGCGTATTGTCGCGCAGCGCTGTGTGCGTCCACGTATGTGTGACTGACACTCGTAGGCGTGAAGATTGAGTGCGTAGGCGTGTATTGAGTCGTCGGCCGCTCCGTCGGCGATGTAAGTTTGACATTATTGCTCTACTGGTCGATCCTTCCGAGAGAATTATGCACATATAATATGTAATAAATACCGAATTACTCTAAAAAACGCCGTATTTATTTTACATTGGATCAAACTCATTTTAATTACATAGCTCCATAATAACATTACAATACATGTTATAAGAAAAGGCCGGAAAAAGTGGGACCTACTGGAAAATTTTCTTACTTTTTCAAAATTAGCAAACATTGTAAATTTATTTATTCATTCGCGTCAGGAAACTCGTAAAAACGAATTAAATATATTCTACGAGAACTAGAGGGAGAGCCGGGCAAAGTGGGCTCATACTGTATTATAAGAAAATAACTTTACCAGTTTAGATTTGAATCGATGAATCGTCTGATTGTCAATTTACTATTGAAATATAGTTAATTTCGACGGTAGTATGGAAGAACGTACATGCTATCTCAAATTGTGGAAGAATAGCGTGCTATCTCGGTCAGGGACGATATTTTCATTAATTAATGCGGCACATATGGAATTTGGGGTGCCTGGAGTATTCAAAGCACTCTTTTTTAATAGATTAATCAATTGTTTCAATAATTATTTTCTCATTCATTTGGTTCCTATATAAGCTATGATTATACAGAAACGGAAAATTTGAGAAACGTTTGAATGAAATATATTTTGATTGTTCAAACTTGTCTTGGATTTTCCGTTCCTGTAGTATAGAGGGTGTTTCAGAATTCGCGATCAAAATTTCACACGACGATTCCTCGCGAAAAATGGAATCGAAATATTCTTTAGTATTTTTTTTTTCCAAAATCCGCATATATTCAGAGGTATCGCCGAACGAAGAATGACTAATTGAGCGCTCAGACACACGTCAGTGAGCCGCACGTTTGGTTGTGTGTGTGTGTGTTACCCACCAACAACCGCGCGTACTGAGCGCTCGATTAGTCATTCTTCGTTCGGCGATATCTCAGAATACATGGATTTTGGAAAAAAAGGGTAAAGGACATTTCGATCCTATTTTTCGCGAGGAACGGCCGTGTGAAATTTTGATCGCGAATTCTGAAATACCCTGTATAGGAGTTGAATAAATGGAAAAATAATTGGAACAATCAAATAATCCGTTAGAAAACAGTGATTTGTATACTCCGGGCATCCCAAATTTCAGTGCCATATCAATGAAGATATCGTCCCGGTCCGAGGTAGCACGTTTTTCTTCCAAAATTTGAGACATAGTACGTTCTCCTGGGACATTTTGAGATAACACGTTTTTCTGCAACAATTTGAGATAGCACATTCTTCTATACTTCTGTCGAAAATTTGATGTTAGAAGTTTCCTGATGCTAGTAAGGTAGATGCAGAAATTTGTGATATTTGTGATGCTTATGATATGTTTGAATTATGGATAAATTCGCAATATTCTTGAGGGGGCCCACTTTTCAACTATGCGGTAGATATGAGCATGAATGTCTGTAGCTAAATAGCTGTATGAGTGTATGTGTTACGTATATAAGGGTTTTATAGAGGAATTTGGGGTGCGAGACGGATAGGGTTTGAACACAGTTTCCAGATAAAATGAGGCCGAATACAGTCGTATTATCGTGTTTATTGGCGACTTGTCGTTACAAGGCTCAATGCCGGACTCCCCTTTTGCTCTTCCCCGCTGACATCACCGTCAGCACACACACACATTACTGCACACACACCCATCCATCCAACGCACACATGTCCACGTCTACTGTCCGTCTTAGTCGCTCTCACACGTATGTCATGTGTTTCAATAGTCTTCCAACCTGCACCCAATTACAAATATTGCTACGATATCATTTACTTCATTATACATTATATACTATATGCGTGCTACTTTTTTGTCTCAGTTATATACTCGTCCTTGTGTGTACGGAAAATTCGTAATTCTTGTTATAGTGCGAACGTTGAGAGGTAAGCACCGTGCGGTGTAACTCAGCTCATCGTAACCAGGTGATGTTGTCGCGCTTTTTGAAGCATAGTATACAGGATTGAAAAAGGATTGACATTCGTCAATCGTATTTTGATACAGTCCTGACGACCACCTGCCCATCTTCTGCAGTGTCCCGGATGCGCGTGATATTCCCAATTACCGACCTTGGCAACTTTCTTACAGTTTATAAATTCCTGCAATCAGAATCATCTCAGCTCGCGAATGCCAGTTAATCCTAGGCTCGGATTTAGAAAATTACGGTGTCTGAACAAATTACTCAATTTACGGTGTACTCACTACCTCTACCTGATTAGGCGGAATTGTAATTGGCACGGCAATTGAACTGGACATAATTTAAATTTTTTTGTTCTTTCGTCGCAGTTTCAAACCTGTATAAACTCTAAAAATAGAATTCAGCAATTTGTGACTGAACGGCTATTGTCACGTCACTTATTCCTCGACTTCATTTATACATATATTTATTTCCAGAATTAATTGGGCGCCAATTACGGAATTTCAGTACCACATACCTACCTATGTATCCTAGGGTGGTCCTTATTTGAGGTGTTGACGAATTTCGACAAGTGCGCCCCCTAGACACGTTCCAAATGAATAAATAAATATGTGTGAAAAACTGGAGCGCTGTAGTCTGATGAGAAGACGTGCCTGTAAGCTCGTTTCATTTCTCATTTGAATAACATGGGATTTTCAGACTAATCAGTCATTATTTTCTTGAGTTGTCCCTAAGACCGCGAAAAATTCTTTTCTTGCATGAATCTATTGTTCATGGGTACAACTACGCGTACATTTTTTTCACAAGGTATCATCACAACTTTTACGCCCCCCATCCTCTTGATATTATACACGACGGTAAATTAATCAACTTGACTACCTGTTTTTAGTCGCTTGGTGCTTTACAGTATTTCACCAATTAAAATACAATCGAAATTCGTCAACACCCCAAATAAGGACCACCCTTGTATCCACAAAGCATGTTGCGCCAATTTTAGTGAATAATCGCCGGATTAGCGCGCTTGCGCTGACCACATATAGGTAGAGATATAAGTAACTGACCATCGGCACGCCAGAATATCCCGTGCGCGTGGGAATATTCTGTTCTACGCCCCAGCTACTCTTTCGCTATTGCTTGTCTGGTTCTGTGACATCAGGACTTAGATTCGATTACTAAGAATTACTGCGAATACTCATCGTGAATACATTTTTGATCTCACGTTTGTGAGATCCATAGCGGAATTGACTATTATTTTGCGTCTTATGGTCTTACCGCTGCTATACACGGCCTGTGCAATGGCTACCCGGCCGTCAAGCCATGGTGGCCCTTCACTGAAAAGAAGCCTCATTCCTATACCCGGCCTTGTTCAGCGCTGGAAGGAGTATAATGGGCGTTCAGGCCGTCCCGGAGTGTGCCGCATTGGCTCACCGAGTTGGTACGAAATAAGTGGATAATTTGCACGATGTCGGCATTCACTGGAAGAGCAACATAGAGCTCGGATACCCTCATGAGGGGGCCTCTTTGCTACTCTAGTTGCTTTATTCTCCTTCCACGTCTAGTGCCATAACGTAGGCAGTGAACAGTCTGAACTGTTGCTGTAATGTATTCAGCGGTGGGGACATGACACCATTATTCGTTACCTCAGACAAAATGGAGTTATCACGGATAAGGCTGCCAGGTGTACTGCATAATGCCGATCTGATTGTGAGACTCTTGGCTATACGAATGAAACTTTTTCAATATCACACTTCCACGCGAACAGTCGCATAACTTTTTGACAAAACGGTCGATCGGGTTGATAATTTCGATCGGTATAATTTGATCCATTGCATTCGAACGAAAGAGAAGATCAATCGAACAAGGAAAGAAATGAACGTTCGAAAATGTATGCAGTCCAAACTCTTAAGAATGCTACGTTTGTAAGATTTAGTTAGGTCCGATCGGATAAGTCCCGTTGGTCGCTTACCGTTGTGTGAAAATGGATGATTTGAAATTTTTTCACCAGCGCTAGCTACAATAGGTATAGGAGCATTATGAAGGACGAGATCGACATTTTCGAGAGTCGAAACACACAAACAATGCTGAATTTTTTCTCTGGAACAAAAACGAGAGTCTAGATGATTACGGATGTATGGGATAAAAAAAAATGTACAAAATAGCGTTACAGAGGAAATCAGTATTTTAATAGTTATTTCACCAATAAATTCATTACCCGTTGTGTTTCGTTACCCAATACGTTGAGCGCTGGTCTCTTAATTATTGAGAAAATATTGAGATTCCACAAGTTCGTCACATTTGGCTTGATTCAACGTACAATAACCAATTTTTTGAAATCAATCAACCTATTCAACTCCTAGATTAAAGATTCCTTTTACTAATTCCTTAAGTTTCCTTATACGGACCCGCACCTGAATATAGTGGAAGGTTTAACTGATATCATAAATTATCATGTTGCATAATACAATACGTTGGATATTAGCCACCTGGGATAACTTTTTATCAAACCAACACCTCAGGCGCGCCCCATTGCTATTATTTTATTCAATCTTGACCTTATGTTTCACTCTTTGGACACCAACTTTCAACACCGTCATAGTCCCCTAACCGACCGAATAGAGCTACGATAATCGGTTTGTGCGATCGATCGAGACGACGGAAAGTGGATTTTCATACATCGAGATTGTTTTAAATCCTTCATTTTCCTTATTCTCCACCTCTGAGGGAAATATGATTCCTAACTACTGTTACATCAAGTTAATGGTGCAATTGCGCCTCACCTCTTGAAAAGAATTTCCAAGGACTTATAACCGAGAAGGAGAAGAAGAAAAAGAGTTTCCGAGAAAGTCCTCCTGGAGCACTGACTTCTCATAGAGAGCTGACGCTGTTGAGATGACGCTCTCATAAAGATCAGTTGCCCTCGAGTCAACGCCTGATCGCATCACGTGCGCTGTGCGGCTCACAAACACAAATCTTAGGCAGTGTAGGTATACGAAGGTGTCCTTGGCCTGGAATATTTTAACCATCGAAAAGCGGTTCTGTATCGTTTTGGCTAACTTAGCGAATACAGTTTGTATCACTTGAGAAAATTCTCAACGATATATCGACGCCCGATACGAATGAGAGCACGTTTCAAATTCCGGGTGGAAAAGAGCACATTTTACATGGAGAATGAAAAAGAGCACATTTCAGATTAACTCGACTAGCACGTTTCGGATTCCCTCGAAAACTAGCAACAATTCAGGTCGGGGCTGGTTCATTATAGAATTGGAAATTCATAATTGTACACGAAAACTCCATTCAGTCTTATCAATTATATTTGTACTGATAGCTATTCACCAAATAATTACAAAACTGTTGACTGTGAATAATATAATACACACTCGTACAAATTGAGGAACAAAAAACTAAATATTTCACCTACTATGACGTTTTATAGCGAGTAAACTTTTCATGCAAACGAAACAATGCGCGTTTGATGAAAAATTATTACACTCTGACCTGAATTGTTCTAATTTTCGAGTGGATCCGAAACGTGCTAGTCTTCGAGTCAATGTGAAATGTGCTCTTTTTCACCCGGAATCTGAAATGTGCTCTTCTCCACTCGGTATCTGAACCGTGCTCTTATTCGTATAGGGTGTCGATCTGATCTTAAAAAATGTTGAGCCATGCTCTGAAATCCGATAACTCGAATGGTAAGTATAAGAATCAGATGATCTGTGGCCATATTGTGACATCTACTGGATAAGAACAAAAACGTTCTCTAGAACTACGATATCGGGCTATAACCACAGAAGGAAGAAGAACGAAACTACATTATCGATGGAACTGGAAGGTAATGCCCATACACTCACGGATAACTTTGGTTTGGTAGTATGTACCTCGTCGGTTTCACGGGTCGGTAAGGTACAAACGAACTTATCAACCGCGCCACTTCTTGTAGTGCTTCGTACAAGGCACGACTAGATGTCAGGGCTTGCGACTCCGGAGAGAAAAATCCGCGAAATACAAATAACAAAATTGCCGATATTTAATTATGTTTAATAATGCATACCTATGAATTCCTAAAATGAAACATGTCGTACAAGACGTTTCGCTTTGACCAATAACCTCTTTTCGCAAAAAAATAATTTCATGTAACTGCAGCAGATACGCGTATGTGCAATTGCATGTAGAGTATGACGACGGGATTACTCAGTCTAATTTTGATCAGTACAATTTAAACCATTGCGACTGTACACAAGTATTATATTGATCGTTTGATTCGCGGCCTCCGAATAGCGTAGCTTTCAGAGACGATAAAAAACGCTTGAAAATGTATAGTTCAAACGTGCGATTGGGAAATTGGATGGAGGATATTGCTCTTTCGGAGGTAATACGTTTGTAAGATTTATTACACAATCAATAGGTGAAACGTATCTGTTTTCGCTATACGTAAACCGGAAATACTAATTCTAATGCTCATCGTTGGAACAGGATCCATTCTTGTTCTGCATTCACTAGGATATAAATAACAGCCACAATCTCATGATTAAATTATTATATCCTCTTAACAATTATATCAAAAACTTGTTCATGAAACCAAATCGTCCTCTGAACCTACAGGACAAATTAAAATTGTATATAACGAAGAGAGATCGAGAAGAGCTATTGGTTCAGCACATGAGAAAAGTATTCGCCAATGTATTCCGGGAGGTAAAACTCACCATTCCCGGTAGCTTCGTAACTTTTGGTAGTTCTGTACAACTCCAAGCACCGGATATGCCGGGATTCCGACCTGGAAGCAAGTACAAAAATTACGGCTTAGTCCTTGCCGGTACTATGAACGAACGCGATATCGATAAAGCCCATCATTTTCTTGATGGATGCTGTCTGGTTTGCTCACCAGTCCTCGTACCCTGTGTGAGAAATACATTCGTCATAAAATCCGCCGACTGCCAGAATCGGGATGGCCATAATCTCATGTTTGGCCAAGAATTCCTCCTCCAGGTAACTCATCTGTAGCATATTTACTTATGTAGCACACACACAAATACATGATGAATTGATCAGCTGGTCTTTTCTTCATGTAAAGTTAATCGAATCCGGTCAAGAACCTCTCTACGTTAGGGCAGAGACTCCTGCCGTAGACGCGGCTCATGGCCCTATGGAACATAATCCAGTTAGCCTGAGCAACAAACCGGACTGTTATTCCAAGTGGAAGGTTCTCTACTGGGACCCTAATATGAGGTTCGAGACTGCGGGTGCGCCGTTTCCACCCTCGACAAGGTTAATTGATGAGCAATAAATATTATACTCATTTCGAATTGCAGTGCTACATACATTTCCGATTTCTGTAGTTATGACTGATATGCACAACAGGGTAGTGATCTCTCACGTTATGACGGGACTATGTTTGGCTGTTGAATATTCCGAGTGGTATTTAACCATTTTTGGAACCGATTGTGGCGTTTCGGTTCATACATACGCCGATGTTCACAGAAGAGAAACCGCCGAGTGCCTATGGATGTTTGTGACGGAAAAAATGTCATCGGAAACGGCAGACTGCCCCGGTTCAAATTGATCAACATCTTAACAGATTGAAATTTGATCTCTTTCGATCCAAATTCACAGTTGTTGAATAAAATAGTTCCTGAAACTTGTTGTGCACGACAATTTTTCAATCCTTTGGAATGTTGTGCCTACCTATATTCATTTTTCTTGTTAAGCAGCTACGACCATAGCAGGACGCGGGTAATTAGTTAGCCCATAAGGCATAAGCCATAATAAGTATGTAATAAATGGTTTATTGGTACCATATAATCATACAATTGAAAAGAGACAAATAAAAAAAAAAAAAAAAAAAAAAAACCGAATGAATAAGAATATAGGAGTCAAAGCTCGCGCGTGTCCTGCAGTCAACGACGCGGTATTATTATATTAACGAGCTTACACTTGAAAATTTATGGCCAGCCAATCGATAATTTACAATTTTAGGTAATCAGTATGAAGCTATTTTATTTCCATCGGGGAGAACCGCGATAATACGGTCCTATAACGAGTGTCTATACATTACAATCCCTCGATATAGACTATTCGTTGTGTTAGTTATTAGTTGTTAAAAAATTATCGCTGTGCAGCAATCTCGAGGAGTAGATGTTATATCTATACTATATCGCCAATGCAGCTAGTTCCGTTGCACCGAGGTAACAATAAAGGCATAAATAACTCCTTGCGAAGGACAAAGACAGAAGCCCGGTGCAGGTGGCGTACTCAACCCTTAATTACTTGCTGCAGCAGCCAGCACCCTGCTACCACTCAAGTTTTGTCCTTCTCAAGGTTGATTGCTCGTTCAGCTTTATTGCTGGTAACAACAGCCGCACCTCATAGTCATTCGAGGGAAGCTAACTACACTCAACGGTAATTAGTTGGGTGACTATGTGGAGGTGAAATTTTCAACTCTAAGTTTTACCCTATCATACTTCAGCCACGTATTTATCGAGACAAATTATCTGGAGCTTGTACTTGATTGGTTTGAACGAACATCGTAAAGTACATGCCCGCAGTCTTATCAGAATGGCAAATTCATCCTGAATACATTCTAAAGCAGGGGTCGGCAAGTGGTGCACCTAGTAACAGGTTCAACGGGCCCCTCGAATTAGGTGCACCGAGCAGGTAGCGTGGTGCACGGCAGACGTCCTGAGTTGCCGACCCCTGTTCTAAAGGAATCGTGACGTCATACATAGAAGAATCTTTTTGGTGTTTTTGGAATCTCGGTACCATTTGAGATGCAAAAAAAAGTCTTATGGTGACAAATCAAGCTCAAATAGTCCTAGAGTGACACCAAGTTTTATTCCATAGTAGTATAGACATCGCAGATCTTTCATAGCGTACCATTCGAACAGAAATATATGTCTCATATACAGACTTACACAAGTTAGGAATTAATTACCGGAAGAATAATACTAAATCATGACGATTTTCAGGTCCTTGACACGTAGTAACGGGTGGAATAAATTTCAAAAATCTTTATACAACGAGGTCGAGATTTTAATACCAGATTATACGGTACTCTGATTTTCGCGGAGGGGTCCAAAATTTCAAACGATCGTTGCTCCGGCAAAGAAGACCGCAAGGATCGACAGGTCCTTGTCGGAAATCTTACCGCGAGACAATGTATATTGGTATGTGTGTTCGTATATGTATGTGTAGATAGAAGGGAGAATGAGAGAGACCGAGGCGAGGACGCCGGGCGTCGTCACTCGTCCATCTTACTTATCAACTCTTCAGCCTTCAGCCACCACCACCCCCCCGAACCCTACAAAGTCACCCCTTGCCACCTTAGAGCCACCATCTTCAACGAAATCTCGGGAAGCAGGCGTCGACCAGCCGTACGTCCAACTAGCCAACCACTTTACATATTTAAATCCGGTCGTTTATATTGTCTGTCAAGCTTACGAGCAAATTGGATAGCCTTAATTTAACTTTTAAATCTAACCCCGCGTCACTAGATTTCTCGGATTGGCTACATTTGTTACATTTGTTAGGGGGGGGCGACCTAGGGGTAGCTATACGCGAAAGCTCGAGTGCGCTGGGGATCTTTCGCTACGGTAAATACCTACGTATGTACGTTGCGGTACGGTGCGGGGTGCGCCGCGACGTCCCCAAACCCTCGCGTAAAAGCCGCACTGATAACATCTCTGCACTCATCTGCCCATCTACCGGAAATTCCGTCGCGTCCACGTGCTTTAAACTTTTTTTTTTATCTTTTTCGGAGATATGTGGGATACAGGGGTGTGTGGCTCTTCATGGCTCCCACACGTCTGAATGGAGGAGTAAAAGATCAAGGAAAATTAGGAAGCTTTACCCGGAACAGCAACTATTCCGCACTTCATATACGAGCAGCACATACTCACCTAAAGATGCGGTGTGTAGCTGAGTGCAGTGGGCGAATTGCCAACTGCGATTCGGAGACTTTCAATGCTCGCGAGAATTCGAGGATCTAAAGGGCGAGAGTGGCACGCGGTTTTGGTTTCTGGCTGTTGAAACTCTCCGAAGAAATACTGCAAAGCTCTAGCGTAATCTAATAAGCGTTGAAAGGCACATTAGCCAAAATTTACTTTGAGAATGCTGGACGGCCGAGAGTGGTCCATGGTCGAAACGGCATGGTATGGTAGTGGTTCCAAAGGATCAAGGGTGTGGGCGACACTCGGTCGCGGCACGGCGCGGCGTCCTGACGAAAGTAGTACGGTAATTCACCGTCCCCGTCGACGTTAACACGACGTTAGGGAAACTTTATCGTACCAATTTGCAAAATTGTAAACCACAAGGCTATACTCAACACCGAAATACATTCAGCCGAGAAACTGTGAGAAGAAGTTGATTACACACGGAGAGCCATAGCACCCCGTTAGCAACGGTCTCTGTTCCAGTTTGGAACATAATTCTGTATATAGTATATAGTACTTCGGATAGGACTGATTCCGATTTGTTTCCTAATTCTCGAAAGTATAAAGAAAATTTGAAACTGTCGCAGACAGCGCTGGTATCAATTTCTGAAACGCTCAGTCCGCTGAGAGTCGACTAAAGTCTAGTAAAAGCATACAAAAAGTCTACTAAGAGTATTTACTTGCATTGAGAATGCGGTACTTCAAGAGTGACATCACGAATCGTAACGATTCCAAATAACGCACCAATGCGCAACTGAATCGAGCGTGTGCCTGGAACTCTACCTAAGCTGGCAGAGAATGTGTTCTCCATGTATTGGATTGGCAATTGATCCAACACATCGTTGTATTACCAATTTCTTTGTTTTTCTACAATGTGCATCAGCGATGCCGTATCGACGGGTGAAAATCAATTTTATATTTCAATCTTCGGGGACCGAATGAGAAAAAAAAAACAATTCACGATCAGAAAAAATGTACCTCAAGATATCATCATATGAATGAATACAAATGACAGAAACGATTGATAATTTTCGATAACTCGCAGGTTATTTGCGATTATCAGTGAACTACGAATCTGTTTAATTTGATTCTCGAGATCCTGCAAGAGAGTTTATAAACCTTCGATGTCTCCCGTACTTAAGGGAAGAATATATCGTATACATATACATACGCAGTACGTAGTACATACATTAGACGTACATATACGTGCGTAGGTTCACTTCTTGAATTGTATACCTACGGTGAACGGTGTTTATCTGGTTCCGTCTCGACCCCCACGTTGGAGAAGATCTTAAGTAGAAGAAGTATGGAAGTAGCATCCTGCCGTTTGTTAACTCTCATCTGATAATTAATCACCGGATTTTGAGCGACAGCAAAGACAGCTCCAAATCCGCTTGACCCGGAGAAGAAATAAAGCTGCGGATGAAATCTCTTCTTCGAAACTTGTTTGGTAATACCAGCTCCGATGTCTTGATGAGACGGGTCTTGAGAGACCAACAAAATTTCACTTCACAATATCTTGCTGTAATTAAACGATTGTGCTTATGATTGAAAGGTTCAATTTTGACATTTGTTTGTCATTTCAATTAATAGAACATATACCGAAAAATGTTTAAAAATCACCAAATCGTGGGGTTTCTTTTCGCGCAGAAAGATCTACGCGAACCTGGCAACGAATGAATCCATAGCAGGCACCACTGGAGTATGATTTAATGGCCACCCGCATGTGTCGAATAGCGTTTTCCCTAAAGCATCGAATTTTATATTCTGAAAACGGACGAACGGGCTGATCCCATAAGCCCTCTCGAGTCCCGGGCGTACCTACGGTACGGAAGCGTTGGAAGTGGTCTGTCCGACGATCTAAAGCCAAGGGAGTGAGGAAGAGGAGGATGAGGAGAAGCTGAAGCTGGAGCTGGAGGCTGCGGTGTTCACGCGGGGGGCCTTCGAGAGAACCGCGTGGTCATCGATATCACTGATACATCGGCGATACGTCGTCAGGAACATCGGGAGCAGCATCCGTCGGTGATTGATCACCGGTCACGTCGTCCAACCAACGTCGTTGTCCGTGGACCTTCTAGTAGCCCCGTACATGCATCCTTGTTACTCTGCAACAGACGTACAACCGTATATAACAATTCCGTAACGATTATTCTACAACGATTCTCACCCAGGTGACGATGCAGCCGCTTAATCATTCGCTGTGACCACCAACCTCTACGTCTACGCCACAGACCTCCAAACTCGACAGATATCTCCTCCGAGAAAGGATTGATATGGAATCTGCTCAATCGAGATTCTCACTTGCTACACCAGCGATCCTTGTACTGCCAAAAATTTGCGGGACGAACTACTATTAAGGGCAGTTCGGTGTCTATTTGACACTATTTGAGATTGAATCGACACTAGTATACATCCAGTGGTACTGAATCTTTGATTTAACCCGAACAATTTTTTTACGGATGTCCATGCATTTTAACATGAGTTTTTACCGTGTGCCATGTTCATAAATTTCATGATCCAGGATCTGCAGATATTATTAAAGAAATTTGAGACCGGAGTTTGAAGCAAGGAAGAGAAAAAAACTGGGACATATTGTGCATCTTATATGTCTGTCATTTTCATCATTTTTCTGTAGGTACGTGTAAATTTTATTTTTTTCTCTGTTCTTAACTCTATATTCCGGATCACTCACTGACAGCGATGTCAGAAATCGTCGAATTTGAATCGCAAATATAAATGTCATACGATACAATAACGATAATGTTGAACAATTAAAGAAGAATCGGCCGATACGACGTTTTTGCGATTAACAAATCTAAAAAATAAAAACAAAAACGCAACACAGGTACAGGTAAAGTCATATCCACTTATCGTATACGATAGTTTATCTCTGCTCTTCGAACGTCATTGATTCCGATCAATCTATGCATCTTTCAAATTTCGACAGCGAATATGCGAGAAAAAATAAAAACATAACACGCCCCGTTGCCATTAAAATCGCCTTTCTGGTGCTTACGTCCTTATGCGATCAGACACGCGATATACTATCGAGTTGTAATAAGTGTATAGTGTAATAAAAATGACTGAGGTGGGTTTTGAGTGTACTGGGGGAAAAAAAAGGAGCCAATTATATATTGTACGGTCGTAATTACCTACCGCGTAACATCGGTATATACAAACACGTCCACATCCAAGTCCCGCCCGAGTATTGTGAAAAGGGATTTTTTTACGGGAAACCTTTATAGGTCTATATAACTCGCTACAAAAGTTCCATTCTTGGTCGCCATACCTATACATATACAATACGTGGATACGTGTACGCCCGTTGCGACGTAAATACGTTACATCGCGTCGTGGGATGACGCGAAGGTGATAGTTCGTATAGCTGGGAACGGCCCTGCAGGCCCCCACGTAAATGTCTGTGGAAACGGTGAAAAATATCAAGACGATCCTAGTGTCCGTCGTATATTATACACCAGGACGAGAGGTATGGCAGAGGAGGTCGGCAGAGTGTAGCTGGGCTTCATTGAAGCTGACAGACGTTGTAAAACATTGGGAACGGTAAGCTGACCATTACTCTTAAACCATTGAAAAAAATCCCTCAAAGTCCGACGTACACGTCTGTATTATAACCGTTTGTATATATATATATATATACGTATAGCTTTATATGGCAGCCATACGTCATTCGAATCACAGCGGGAGCAGTTCTCAAATTACGATATCGTATATTGGTAATTGGTCCGCAGACCCATGTATGCGACTTCTCTCGCCATAAAAATTTACGCGGCTATATGATTATAATGAGACAAACAATAGTCTATACCTAAATTTGAAGGAAATCAAATCAAAGAAAAGAAAAAACGGTCGGGATTCATGTTCCGAATTCCAAAATTTTCGAACGGTCAAATTTCTGAATTTGTTTGAGATGCGATTCTGAGTTTCTAGAAACGTTAGAGTTCAGAACTGGCAAATTCCGAAAGGTCGAAATGCAAACAGCTCAAAGATCCGGAAGGTAAAAACTCAGAAAGTACAAAAACGGGCGAATTCGAGGGAGTTTTGGCCTTTCGGATCTTTAGCTTTCGGAATTTTGTCCTTTCGGGGTTTTTCCATTCGGAGTTTCTTAAATTGGCTGCGTAGACTTTCAGGTAAATTATCTTTCGAAAAACTGGGAGTCGGTAGTATGAAAATTCGGAATTTTCACCTTCAGCAGCTTTTGGAATTCGGAATTTCAATCCCGTCCCAGAATTGTATAGACCCTAACACAGACAGGCACTCACATCTAAATACAAGGCTACTTGTAACGATCATATGAGAAAATGCATACCTGAAAGGTAAGTGTACCAATTACTGACCTTTTAAGGCCCAATTATTGATACTTATATTTTCTTAAATTTTTAATCGATGATACGAATTGTGAATGTTTCCGTTACACAAATCAGTTGTTAGAGACTCGGCGAATACGAATTGATTTTTTGATCATTTTAGAGCTCACGGATAAGAAGAAATCATTGAAAAAGGTCAATAATTGGGACAGAGTCAGTAACTGGTATACACTTACCCTGGTTCTTGTTCGAAAAAATCGTCAGTATTGATATACCACGTGTTATTTGAATTTTATTTGCGGGTTGTTCAAGAATATAAGGGTAACATAATTTATGGAGACAATTTTACTTACCGCAATATTGAGAATATTTTCGCAAAGAAAAGAAAGAAAAAAAAAAAAAAAAAAAAAAAAAAAAGGAACAGAAAGAAAGAGAGAAAGTGGTGGAGGAAAAAGAACTCTGTTATATTTTAATATTGACTTTATAGAGGAGAAGATATTGCCGCATGTGTTACCTACCCAGAGTCGCGTGGTAGAGTGATACGTTATTGCTATATACGTACTTATATATAGAAATCTAGCGTATATACATACGGGAAGCATCCCGCAGAGAAATAATATGGAACGGGGGAAAAAGAGATATATACACGCCGCGGAATAATTTCCAGCAGCATTTATTTCTGCGCTATGGCATTCGCGTGCATATAGTACCTATACAGACAGGAATTATATACATACATAGCAAGTAGAAAAAAAAAAATTTCAAAATCAAAAAACTTTTGTGTATGATTTTTTGTATACACATATTTTTTTTCACCGATGACACAATTCGAAGTAAAATGCACCCGCATCGATGAGTCGGAGGTTCCTGAGAGCGATCGGTAAAGTATGAAATTCGAATCTCCCTGAAAGAGGGTTTGAGCTTAGGTAAGTTGCGAGGGGGGTTTGTGGAGGAAAAACGTGGACGAGAAAACTGCAGAGAAGGAGTTTGAGATGCGATGGGGGGGAGGGGCGTCGAGTCGAGTCGCGTCGGTCGGATACGACGGTGGCAACTGGCTTGTGTCCGGTCCACGACTTGTCCCGGCATTACCATATCATTGAAACTTGTAAGAATTCAATTTGTATGGCACACGTGGCCTCTGTCGGGATGGGTCGAGATGAAGGGATATTTGCAGATGGTGCCTTCCCTCGGGGGCGAGGATGGGAATCCGTATAGCCAGGACGGAACAGGGTAAAAGCGTACTACAACGCGATCGGTACACCGACGATCAGGACTACGATTTGTCAGGGTCATCCCTTAGGTGCGAAAATTATAGTCACGTGAGGCAAGAAGCCCACACCGAAGAAAAAAAAACAGTCACGGATCATGAGATCATATACAAGTGAAGAAATCTGTTCTATATTTGAAAAGATCTTCCGAAATCAATTTATTGGTTCCTCCGCCCGAGTTCATTTCACATCCTCATTATCGTCTCAATCCAAAACACTTATTTCACGAGGTTAGGAAAACCGGTGGTCTCATTCGAGTTCTCTAGGTGGCAAAGATCTTGGAAGACGTAACCTCTTGTTCTGAAAGCAGGAAATTAAATTCTGAAAATTTTTGAGGGAGATATGCCAATTTAGAAAAAAAAAAGATCACCTTTTTTCCCCTACATGCTAATCGCTCACTACCAGCCCAAAAATGAAATTGTCCAATTTTCCGCACTGAATTTACGGTGACTTGTATTCCAAACGATTTTTTCTAACTTATTGTTAATGTTAGAGAAGTTGAATCGGACCAACGGTGTGTCTAAATTCGCGGAGCAGGTGTTTTGAAATTAGACGAAAGTTTGTATTATGTTTATAATTTTTTTAACCACAGCGACATACTGTTAGTCCCTCATAAAATCTCGGCACAGCATGGAAGAGAAAAAAAAATAAATATATAAAAATTAATGATGTAAATGTTGTGTAATGATTAGAGAGCAGTATATACCTAATTTAGAAACGATATTTCTTTTACTCTTAGCCGAAGGAAGTCCATCTTTTTAATCGACGAAGCGTGTATTTCACACGAATAAATTTATAATTGGAATCTCGTTGATATTCTTCTCTTTTGGTTATACTACCACAAATTAATATTTTTGTATTTTATTTTTCTCTCTTTTCTTTTTTATATGATCGGGGAAACGGGCCGGTTAATGCAGCTGTAAAAATTGAAGAACCCCTTTAACGATTTTATACCCGATCATTAGGCGACGCTTATAAGTATGCATACTATAGCAATCGTACAATACACACGTGTGTGTATGAGACTCTGTGATGAAGGCTGGCCAATTAATAACAGGTTGTCATATTCTATTTTCTCATTTTCGTCGCTTTATTATACCGAAATTCGATCCCAGGTATCCGTGAAGGTAAACGTACTTAACTAATGCTAAAGGATGAGTAGCTTGACCCTAATTCTTTCAATTTACTCACGGACTAGGATTTTACCAATTATCAATCGAAATCGATTTCAGATACGGTCTTTCGACTTTTTTGAAAACCATATCGACGCCGATTGGTTGAAATTGGGACTAAGTGCAATAGATTCTTGCCGGGTTACTGTGTAAGAAGTTAATAATAAGTGGAATAATTTCTCGCCTTATTTATTACTCGCGGTACGTAAGCTGAAGTGGAACCGAAATGAAAATACAAGATATTCGGCGACAGGTGCAACCACCATAAAATGGTTCTATATCCGTGCCACGGGATAATAGAAAGCACTATAAAGCAGTATAAATCCGGTTGGATATTGAATGGTTGCTATTCCGTGGCCTCGGTGTACTATATCTACGTATCCGTCACACACGTATACGTCTATATATGTAAATATGGTATATATGTGCCTGTGTATATCCGTACATACGTATACAATATACATACATAAAGCTAAAATTGGTTTAGACTATACGGATAGCGTATAGGTACGTCTGCCCTATCGACCCCATTATTATAATCTCTCACGGAGCCTGTTGGATCTATACAATGGCGATCCACTTTCTGCCACAGAAAACCACCTTGTGCACCAAATGGTTTCGCGTCTGGCTTTACGGTTTTAAGATATTGAGCCACGTATGGTTTTCATTCGTACGTCATGCTAATATTAACTCATTTCTTCGGAACGGTATACGTATATAATTTACCACTATTACATATTATCCTGCATCCATTCGAGGCAATTCCTCGAAATTTTTAACCAATTGCCCAATAATACCAGTTCAGAATCTTGCAAAAAAATTCATAATCAGTTGATAGTTTCTGTTTATTTTTTCGGCTGAAACTGGCCTAGTATTTACCTTTCCCGAAATTTCGACGAATCTTCATTCAATGATTGGAGAATCTTTGTACTTAACCTATAAAGATTGTCAGAAGTGTTAGAAATTTGACAAAAATTGTTCATAACTTCCGTAAATATACTTGACCACTTTTTCCTGAAGTAAAGTAATAATCGCTAGAGTTTCATTCCGATCGGTTGTGCGGTTTGTGAGAAACTACGCATTTCGTTTTCGAGGTGAGCGAGCGTACCTACGCTTTTTTCGTCGGTAATGTATCATTACAGGTTTGAGCCAATAACTGCGTATCTTTTGTCAGGGATGGTCGATTTGGAATTTTTGACATTTTCGCGAAAAAGTTTTATAATATAATTTATATATTTTTGTTCCGCTAATGCCTACTGCGAGTATAATAACTGACATTGCCGTAGAGAGGTGTTGGGATACTCGGTCGGTATAAGGTATAAGATAAACCAACTTAAAGATACCAGCATAACAAGGCTGCATTTATATGGATAACAAGGCTTAGGCATCTCAAGATCTCATTAGGAAACGCAAATCCGTGCGATTGCGAGAGGAGCTTGGGTAGCCGGGTTCCCAAGCTGGCCCCCGCTAAGCATTTAGCATATTTAACCCTGTAATTCAAGCAATCCAACTCTGAATCCAGATTCTGATTAAGCGGGGGCGTCGACACGCGACCTGATTTATAAAGCGAGTAACTTTGGACGTTATTACATCATCGAAATGATTTTTATTATTCAACATTACAGAATGTCGTTACAAACGTTTCCTCAAGTCGAAATTAAATATGTAAATCCATTACATGTGTAGGTACACTTGGGCAGCGGCAATAAAGGATCAAGCGAAACAACGTTATATTTTTCAGCACACGTGTTCTATATATATAGTGGAAACTCATAAACTGGTAGAAATGAAAATTCGTGGTCTTGAAGTATGTACAGAGGGTAGCAAAGTACCAACGTAGTTCGGCTCGCCCGCTGTGTCTATAAAGTGGATCTATTGGTGTGCATTACGTATATATGTGCAGCCATAAGTCAAACATAAAACGTAATATTTATAGGATGGTTGGAAGGGTATAGGAAGAGACGTTTTCTTCTCAATAACGAGCTATTCCAGTTATAAAAGAAAACAATTAAAATCATGACATGACGAGCTGTATTCCCGCCAACCGAAAGTTTCTCTGACTTGATAAATGAAAAATAATCATTTACATTTTATACCAGATCGTTATACATTTACTCGATTTATCGTCCGCACGTTGCCTGCATTTGTGTTACTGTCTGAGCGTAAAATACTTCTTCTGGATTTGTTGGAAAAAATATGTTTGCGAAAAACTTTTATCTATACACCAAACTGCCGGAAAACTGCAGATTTCGTTTCTGTTTTGTTGTGTCAAATGCCCCGCTGCGTTGTTTACCTGTTTTCATCTCGGTTCTCGTTTACTACCAAACTCGTAACAATGCGAATCGGTCCATGAAACCAATTATCAAACTGCTATATTTTCATCAGTGTTTCAACAACAAGTATCGTTCCATTTCCTAATAATGGATACTCAGATTTTCTAATTTTTTGATAAGAGATTAGGATTAGAATAACCAAGTGGACACATTTATAATCAGAATCCATATAATGTTGTTTTGTATTTGATTATTCAAGCGATTAGTAACAATTGAAAAATATATATAAGGAGTACGTAGGATTCGATATTCAGATGACATTTGAATCGCGTGACTCTGGAATTTGTGTGAAGTTGATTTGGTCCGAGTTTGGCTAATTTAGAAAATACTTAGACTCTGACCCGGTGACTTGGATTCACTCATATCTGTGCATTATGTACGTTAGTGGTCGTCTCGATTCTCTAGCCTTTAACCTATTAACCTTACCGATAATTTACTACCCATTTACAAAAGCGTCTGTTGAGTTTCGTACATTTATTTATGATAAGGGGCCCAACTAAAGTTGTGACATTAAATTTTGTCCACCTTTTTGACATATACGGCTGTTAAATAAGCGTCTAACAATAATAGCTACGAATTGCACGCGGGGGTCATCCTTAAATTTTAAAGATCTCAGTATAATATATCAAAATGACTTTAACCCCGTAATCCTTTCTCTGCATTTCCTTTTCTTTTTCTCTTTGCTGGCTCGCTTTATTGTGCAGCTATACGATATTTGAAATGAATTAGTTTTTTATCGATTAAATATTCATTTTTATTTCTCTTTTTTTTATCTCGGTTTATTCTATATTTCACTCGGTTGGGGAAAAAACACCTACATACTCAATACATGAATGATGATAGGTGTAGGATGAAATGAGGAATGAACGGGTGGGCGAAAGAGGAGACGATATATAAAGCGGGCGGATGACGGGCAATCTCCCTGGATAGCCGAGGCACGTTTTGCGCATACAATTTGTTTCGTGGTTGGAATATGCGAATATCACGTTTCCACCCTCATAGTCTTCTTGACTTGTTTCTTCGCCTGTTTCCGCCCCTCCTTACACGGGGCTATAGACAAAGCAATCCGATACTTCGTCACTTGCCAACATATCTCATTCTCTGTTAACACATATATGTATATACCTAAATATATGAATGTGAAACTGTTTTTTCACGTATAAAATCCACTTTTATTGTACATCCGAAAGCATGATAATATAGAAAGCATGATGTCCAATACGAAAGGCTGTTCACCTGGGAAGTTGATTGTACGTCATGAAATTCAAATCACAGCAATTGAAAGTCCTGGAAATCTCAAAAGTTGTTGGAACTTTTTCGAACTCAGAATTGTTAATTAATATAGTAAATTTCACGGGATTATCCAAATTAGTCAGTTCTTAGCCGCTGGAATTGTTCAAATTTGTTTTTTGATTTTTCCATAATTCTTTGAAACGCCTTAGAAAGTTTTTGGAGTTGGTTAGAATCCTTTGAAATTCTTCGCAATTGCTTGAAGTCTTTATGAAATTCTTCAGAATTCTTTACAAGTTTGCAATTCTTAGATTTGATTTGAAATTTTCACGTCAGTTTTCTGCATTCTTTGGACTTCTTTGGAATTTTTTGGAATTTTCAACAATTCTTCGGAATTCTGTGGAAGGCATTCGAATCCGGTAGTCTTAAGGAGGATTCATTTCATATTCCTTCAAATTCGGTCCTAAGTAGTCAGTCAAAAGTATGAAAGAAAGCTTAATGAAAGTCAACTGGCAGTCGCTGGAAATCATCGGTAGTCATTATAACAAGTCAGTCGAAGTCATTTTGTGTGAGATTCGTTTTGAACAACTGACAATCGGGCCAAACTTGTCTCAAGATTAAACCCTATTTTCAAAAGTTCAGGACATGTTATATATATATGTATACGAATAGGCCAGCTCAATTTTCTCCAGTGAATGTTTTTCCCCCTGCAGACGAAAAAACCGTGAGGAGGGCGAAAAACGGTCGAATAGGAGAGAGAGTGGAAATAATGTACAAAGTAATTAAGGACAAGCGATGGTCGGAGGCAAAGGTACGGCAGATACATGGTAGACCCTCCATGCTCAAGCCCGTGGCCGTTGTCCGGGGTGCGACATTTACATAGTTATTAAATCGGGCGACCACCGGGTGGGGTAGATACGGTTCCGGGTTCCGTGGGGCTTCTGAAGCAGGGTGCCCGGCAGGCACTGTGCTCGCGCGATTTCGTCCAGGAGCAAGGAAGAGGGTGAAAAAGGGAGAAATGGGGTTGAAGGGTGGCGGTAGGCGGCCATTAGATGCGCGTTAGATGCTGGATAAGCACTTGTTTATGGCCAGAGTCGGTCCATTGGTCCATTGGTCCATTAGTCCCTTTGCGAAACAGCCAAACAACCCTCCGAGCAGATTCTCTTCTCCAGCGTTTAACTGGACGCAATCTCCGATCGTCGTCGATCTAACTTCGCCACTTGACTGCTGCACTCTTTCGCCCTCTACTGGTCAAAGTGATTTAATCACGTAGATCTCCGTGCACCTGTGCACTAGTTTTATAGAGGGTAATTATTCCCAGTTCTTGTACGGTATGCGGTAGCTACATGCCACGAAAGATACTTAACTACGTATGGAATCCAAGTTTAAGGGAGTTCTATCGCAGTACACACGGAGGAAAAAAAATGGGACTGAGAAAAGTTGGAGACAAACGAACTTTTTTGTAAAAATGACAGAAATTTGCGGTATTGGATACAACCATGATTGTTACTTTAACAAGCGAACGAATGATTCGTGCTAGAGTTTCCGTCATTCTTATAAAAAATTTCGCTTGTTTCCCAATGCTGCTGCTGACTTTGTAAATCCAAAATGACAATTTTTTTTTCCGTGCAGGTTGATTCAAAATTTGTGACTATGATCTTCCGAAGGATCGATCCTTGTCGAAATTGGGATGCTCATTCAGACATACTTATTTTTATTGTGCATTCTAATCCTTATATAGAAAGTCGGATCGAACTTTTCTTACAATTAGTCATTTTTCTTATTTCATGGCCAATTTTCAAAATTTCTTTCAAAATACTTTTCAGAATAACTTTTGAATTGCGCAAATACAATTTGAATAACTTTTATACGTCAACTTTCACTGATGATTTTTTTGTGGGGAAATACTCGCAATAAGTTACGCAATGAATCGTAAGGAGTACTGGCTGTATGATTAATTTGGTTTCGAAGCAATCCGACCTGACCAAAAATCTTGGTTATCGAAGATACTCTGAACGTTTCAAAAATGCGATTTGTAGTTTTATCGGATACGACAAAACTGATTAGTGTGAAACTTTTGAAGAAAAGGCATTATTTTTTCAGCAAGTGGCTAAGTATTTCAAAATTTGGAAAAGTTTACATTCGTTTATTTCCTGATCTTTTTATCTAACCTAACTATTGTCGATCACACAGATGTTTTCACTCTGTTATATAAATGAAAAAAAATGTTGACAAAGTAAAAAAACTTGGCTACTTTTGTTCCGGAATAATTCGTCATTACCTCAAGCGTTTGATAAAAATCGGTTCGTCTGTCCAAAAACCTGTACGAATCGGGTAATCCGCATAATAACCCTACTCCATGACCCTTAGAAAATTAGATCAATTGTCGCAAAAATTTCCGGTAGATAAATAAGATGATAATGAAAAAAAGGAATTAACCCCGTAGCCCCTAATAATTGGGGTAATGCTCGTGCCTGTAGATATGTATGTATTGTACATGTACACAAGGGGGGTGGCGGTCGCTGTAGTCGGGGGAAATGGAGCGAACAAATGTAAGTTACGAACCCTGATAAACATGGGGTTGCGGGGGCTGGAAGAGGAGGAGAAGAAAAGGAGAGAAGACGCCGGTTTTGAAAATCCAGCGACAAACAATTATTACTTTATGAAGGCGCGAGGAGAAAGAGGACCTGGGGGACGGGGGACGGGGGTGGAGTAGAGTCGGCGTGTACATACTCCGGGGTGTGTATATACTCGAGGCATTATAACCGGTGGAGTATCTTGACGTTTTAAGCCCCATATTAATTACGAATACAGGCACAGTCACGGCGGTTTTCGCGTTCGGTGAAAATACCTACAAACCTGGCACGAGAGAGGAGACGCCGGCGCGGGGCTTTGTTGGCGCGTTGTTGGCTTGTCCCTGTGTTGCGGGGGCCGCGAGAGATTTACGACGTGGGGCCAAGGGCTCGGCGAAGAGGGTGAAGAGGGTGAAGAGGGTGAAGAGGAAAAGGGATCGAGGGAGGGAGTGTGCGGCTTCCTGACTTAATAAGTGAGATAAATTCGCATTGCTTAATTAACGCAACAGCCATTTTAGTACACGGGATATGCTTTAACACCACTCCGTTTCGTCCTTCCTCTACCCAGAGTAGATATATGTACTATTTCTAACTTGGACACGCAGCAACCTTCTCCTTTTACATTCACATTTTCTTGTAGGTATCGGTCATTCATCGATTTGGATCAGTGGAAAACATCTCAATCAACCGTTACGTTTTTTTTCACGAAATCAATACTTGCGATCTTTAGAGAATTTATCAATTTATTGTCGGATACAATTCACACATAGGTATTTTTAGATCTGCTAGCAAACAGCATTCGGCAAAGAAAGAAAAAATTACTGTTCTTATTTTTTAAATCTACGTGTGATTTAAAATAATATTCATAATTATGTATTATTAGTGTAGAACAGTAGAAGGATAAAAAATTATTAGGGACAATATTTTTAGTAATGTACAAAATATTATCTTGACTTCGGAAAAAATTATTATTTTTCAAAAAGCTAGAACTTCGCAGAGATAAAGTTGTAAATTTTCTGAATAATTAGTAATCAATTATAATATAGTACTGGTAATTTTTATCAAAAAATACAAATTTTCCGATATCAATTACCAATTGACAAAAAATCAGTAATTATTATTCTTCGAATATCTCTAATTTTGCGAAAATCGTTAATTATTCTGTGGATATTTCGGATTTGGCTTTTATTGGAAATGTTTTTCGAATATTTCCAATTTATCAGAAAATTGCAACTATTTTTTTTTGGAAAAAATGTCACTCTTCGGGCGAATGGAAATATCGAGCCGAATTGTTGCTAAAAAAATCGTCCATGCTGCAGATCATAAGCAGCATGTATTTTTGTGTGATTTTCTGCAACAGCAATAAACTCTGCAAATTTTATTGGGACACAGTTTTAAAAGACCCACTTAAGAAAATGATAGAATTCGGAAACCTGTACCTATAATTCCGATCACAACAAACTTTCCAGCATTCTTCTACTATAATATTCCGTGTATCATCTATATTTTCAACATTATCAAAAATTTCGCTATTCGAACCAGAGATGAGCGAACGATCGATTAATCGAAGTTTCCGATTTATTGTTTTTCCGATAAATCGTACAATTTTTTCAATCGAAAGAGCTTCAGCGTATGATTATTCAGTCTGAAAAAGGAGGTTTTTTTTCCCCCCTTCAAAATCCGGGTTGAATCTGTTGATCTATATTCGAGCGCACATATTTATTAATCTATTTATTTTTTATCTCTCGCAAACGATACCGAAAGCGGAAACGTCGGTGAGCGCATAGCGCGCACGGTGGCGTATATACCGTAGTCATAAATTCATACGTTACACATACGAGTAGGTACTGGATTCTATCGGATTGGCCAATCAAAGTCCGACACACTGGATAAAATGCGGCAGAACCAGCAGCACCGGCAGTAGCATCACTACTCCCGCTGCTACAAACCCGATCATATTTTGGATAATAACAATTATTTATAATCTCCAAATGATGGATATATCTGCCCGCATCCGCCTCGCCTGCAGCCGAGAAAAATGCAAAAAAGAACCATAAAGTAACTCAATCCTACGTCATATGATCCTCCCGAAATTTCAGTACAAAAAGATTAACTGCGACTCTTTCGATATTTACATTTCCTCAGGTAGGAAAGAATAATAGATATGCAGTTGGATTCTCGTATTGTTTTAAATTTGAAAAGGACACATGCCCATAATTAGAGATACACTGCTGTTAATTTTTACAAAATCTTGGAGAATTTCGAATTCTAGTTTTTCTCAATGAAAGTAAAGACGAAAATGACGATTTTTTAAATAAAAAGCTTTATCAGCTTCAAATTTTCCTGACACTTCGCGTATCGTATATAGGGAAAAGACAGAAAGTCACGTCGGAATGATATTATAGCTGGATATATCTATATATACAGTTCGTGGTTTGCTTCGATCTAGGGAATTGGCGTATAATATATTGCACTATAGTATCTATATACCTACGTATACAATAAGCTGCAATATTAGGTATATAGCTCGGCGATGTAGTATATAACGGTCGTCATATCATGTTTTGTGCGTACTCAGTCGAATGCAGACAGTGTTTTGTTTTCCACATAAATTTCACCGAGAGATTTTATCAGATTAACCAATCAGTATACACGGTCCTGGATTTCCAGCGTGGTCGCCAGCTTATGGATTAATATATCTACACGGGTAGGTCGTAGGTGACACAGTATGCCTGCACATACCACTGCATCTGTATAGATGTGCACGTAGTTCAACTCGAACGAAATTAACCAAAACGCTCTAAAAGAAAAAAACCCATCTACGAAGATTTTCCAAAAAATATGCAGCCATTTGCTTATTTATATAATGAAGAAGTTATGTTCATTATTTGCTCAAGTATGTCGGTACATACAATGAATTGCAAAGATAAAAAAAAACACACATACACAAATTTGATGACATGAAAGAATTTCTTTTCTATGGTCTTTCGTGAGTGCTGTGCTAATTAGTTCAGCGCTATAACTTCTGTAATTTTTTGAATTTCTCCACGATCCTTTTTGCTCATTTTTCGTGAAGGATTGAGTTTTCAAGGTCGATGATGAAAAGAAATAATGATTTAGCGCAATTTCTGTTGCAAGTCCGAAGCAAATGTTCCCGAAACGACACCTAGCGCGTCCTATCCTAACTGTATCGATAACATCGACACGTCAAAAGGATCGAACGGCTTATCTAACAATAAGTCAGTCTGTTCTACCGAACCGTGTACAAAGATCGACGATGTACGAGTTGATAAAGGTGATAATATAGACATAGTTCAAACGAAAGTGGACGCCTCATTTATTAATCGCAATCCTAACAATTTCAATAGTCCTGTATTTCCCCCAAGATATGGCCTGAAAATTGCCAATCCTAGTATTACAATATGTCTAATCTATGTCTAATCAAATTCTCGCGACTTTTATTAGCGTCACTCTTAACAGTACTCGAAATGACGGAGCACATGGATGCACCTGCGAGTTACCGAGCTTATCGTCAGCCGCTTGCATGCATATCCATGAAGCGAGCTGTTAATAGTGCGCTCTGACGTAGCATCGTAACATAATGCTCTGCATATCTGATTAGGCCTGGCCATGGATCTCCAGACTTCACTATACCGCCTGAAATAAGGAATTTTTTGAATTTTTCTTCCTCGCGACATGCTCGAATGAAAAAAAAAAAAAATACAGAAAAAAGACCATAGCAGTAGGTGCTATCAAATCAAGAAACGAAGAATATCAGTGAATGATTGGTTGGTTGTTCATGTGCACAAAAGTAAAAGGATAATGCGACGCTTACGGCGTAAGCAAAAAAAAAAAAACTTTGCAGCAAAAGGTCATTCTGTTAAACTGCGAAAAAAAGTAGTTGAATCAAACAAATGTGCGTTCACGGGCGTTCACATAAATATTGCACTTCTGTAACAAAATATTATTTCAATCAGCCAAAGATTTGTTTTTTTTTTCAGGAAAGTATTTGTTTATTATCCACAACGTGAGTCTTGAAGAAACTTAATATTTATTTGAAGGCCCGTGAACGCACATTTGTATGATTAAACGAATTTTTTTTCTCAGCAGACAACATGACAGAATTAGATGATAATATAAGTTCGCATTCTTGACAGTGAAGTTGAGGTATACGTGTCCCGATTACCGAGATACTATCCCAATTATTGACATTTTTCAATTATTCCGTTTCATCCGTGAGTTCTCAAATTGTCAAAATATTCATTTGTATTATCTGAGTCTCTAGAAACTGATTCCTGTAACGAAAACATTCATTATTCTTATCATCGATTCAAAATTGAAGAAAATATGAATGTGAATAACCGGGTCTCAAGGTGTCAGTAATTGAGACTTCACCTTAACGCTCGCGTTCGGACTATAATCATGGAAGAAGGACTAAATCAATTTAGTCGAGCCAAAGTGTTGCATGTATATGGTGCTTGACATTTCGGGAGTGATGTTCGGTAATACTTAAGTATGCGATCAAAATTTAACAATTTTTGACATCGATATAAGAAGATTGACCGAAAGAGAGTTGCAAATGGTGAGAAAAGGGAATAAATACGCCTTCATGTCATTAGAAACGTGGTGTAGGTGTGTTTACGCCAAAGATATAAGTGAACATTGAAAAACTAAATTGGTGCATGTGAATCCAGGACTACCGCGTTACGCGGTCTGCAACCGCCTCCGAAGTGGAGCTCATCGGTCATCATTAGCGTGATCTCGAGGAGGCGCATCTTCGCCGCCAGGTGCCGGTCGACCTGGTCCTGATGGTAGCCTGCACACTGGTCCGGGGTATGTATTCATGAAGGATTATTCAACCTGGCGCGTGAAAAAAGAGCTCGGTTAGTCAGTTCGAAGGAAAAGGAACGGGTGGCTATATAAAAGCTGCAGCTTTTGTCCCAGGATTATCGCGATGATGACCTGCGGGTCTTTTACACGGTAATGCGATTTTAATGTTTATTAAATTTACGAGCTTTGTGCCTCTTCTTTGTCCATACACGAATACGCCTCGACTAAAACGATCACCGACTATACAGTCTATTTTCGTGGTTAAATTATAAAATATGGCGAAGGGCGTCTGACCTTGAACCCAACTTCGTTTTGACCGCGATCAACGCCTTCTTGCTTATTCATGAATATATGCACATATCGTACTTATGTCAGTGTATAGGAATATATCCTCTTTCTCTCTCTCGAAATTTGCCAACGCCATTCTCCTCCCGTTCATGTATATTCATGCCATAATGATATCACCAGAGATACTTAATTATTCTGACATATTTCGCTCTCGCACATTCACAAGGTAAAACGATATATTTTCTAGACTCGAATCATTCATTATCTTCCATTCGAAGAAGAATAAGATAGGTGTACTGGAATATTGGTCACTGATTGTGATCAATTTTCACGAATCTTCACATTTCCAGACCCCTTCAATCCCATAATCATTCTTTTTCCGGAATCTCGGTCTGTTTTTCTGATGAGTTCACCGGAAAATCTGATCAATGGCTTGGTAAAAC
The DNA here is from genome assembly GCA_963989295.1 of Ametastegia equiseti. Classification (NCBI taxonomy): domain Eukaryota; kingdom Metazoa; phylum Arthropoda; class Insecta; order Hymenoptera; family Tenthredinidae; genus Ametastegia; species Ametastegia equiseti. The sequence continues at coordinate 12,793,908 of OZ022393.1, forward strand.
TATATTCTAATTTTGCATATCGCGTAACTAAAATCAAAAGGGCCTATTGGCCTTTACAATTTTCGAGTACGTACGCCTTTATGATTTTAATCGCACGGTATGTATACGCCCTTTTGCTTCTTGGCAGCTTTCCACATGATTCTGTTGATATATGCCCTTTTTTTATGACATTGGCATTTTTGGTCCATACACCCTTTTGATTTTATTCACGCCATATCATTTTGTTACACTGAAAGGACCAAACCACTGATCTCTACTGTTATCAGTGAACCAAACTGTATCCTACAATTTTTTTATTTCTCTTCGTGTCCATGCGGGTTTTGATAATTAGATCGTGGGCATATCCTAAGTCGAAATCCTCACGATTTAATTATTAGACTGCGCAGTAATTCTCTGGACGATTTTGGTCCTCTCCCACTGTGATATGAAGAGTAAAAATTGGCAAGGGAAGCGTTATAGTACGATTCGCGAGCCACGATTGGTGAATGAATCTTGATTCAACCATGGCAACGATCATCGTTTTATAAGGGATGCTTTCGCGACCCAGGGGTATATATTAAACCCTGAAATACGACTGCAGGGCGTGTCCTTCGCTCTCCCGCTGATAAGAGAAACTAAAGCGAACAACAGTTTAATCTCAATTTGACGCAATGAAAACACCAGCGGTTGGGGCCCTTTATGCGCAATCGGATATATACGACCGCCCCGCAATCCTGGGGAATCTTTAGCGATAACACGTGCAAGCGGGCGGTTATAACGCCGGATCCTGCGGCGCCTATATGTACAGCAAGGGTGCAGCGAGCGTCGCGACGCTGCCACGAGGCCACGTGGCCAATGACACTATCAATTTGGTATCAAGGGAAAAGGCGAGTAGGTATCTATACCTAACTCGTGGCAAAGTGCGCGTTCGCTCTTCGACGCACTCGACTGGCTGAGACCTTTATGTATAATATGTACCGTGAACAAGGGCGAGAGCAAACAAGGGTTGTGAGGGCGTCTAGAGTCACGCCTTGGATTCGCGTGCGCCGCCACGTGCCCTTCTTGTTTTTACGATTAGTTTAGAATTAGACGGTTCATACGCTGTCCCCCCTTTTCACAATCTTGTACTGGGCATCATGCATGTTACATAATCTCGTATGAGAGATACAAAACCCATTCCTAATCCTTTGTAATTCGAATGATGACTTTTGACGGGTTCTGAATGATATGCATATAGGTATAAAGGCTGTGGGAAAATTAGAGCTTTCTATATTCTATTCAAGAGAGCGGATTATCTACTCATATACATACTATGTATGTATATATTCGCGATTTTAGTATGTAGATATAGAAATTTGCCTCAAAACGAGTTTTGCATGTAATCTACTCTTCCGAACGAGTAAATTTCAAAATGTAAAGTAGAAAAAATGCTGTGCTAATCTTATACGAAAAGTTAATCCGGGGAGAATTTGCCAAATTTTTTATGTGTTGTAGTACCTATTCGAGTTGCAGATCCAAAAGCCATTTGCCCTATAAAATTAGTGCGAGGTCCTTTGAAGGAAAAAAAATTGATGATTTAACATTTCACCCAAATTTCCTCACTATATTCATTTTCTTGAGATTCAGCTTTCCTGATCACAGCTACTCGTGAACAGTTAGATATTTCGAGATTATCATATAGTACCAATGCCCAGCCGCGTAAACATGGAAGCTTTTACGAGGTGTGGCGTTAGGAGAACGTCTTAATCCAAAGAACTCTTCCGTGAAGGTACCTGAGCGTTAGATACTACGGGCATATAAGACCGTCGACGGTACTCTGTCGAAGTCTCTGGTAGTCTGAGGCGAAATCGAATTGCATTAGAAGAAGAGAAATTGGTTGGTTTTTGCCAGTCATCACCCTGATGACTCTTCACTCGAGTTCTAGAGATCACCACCACCTACTACTATACTGCGGGGTGCATTAGCGCGCGGGCAACCGAACGCGATCGCTTGGCTAATGGAGTGTCGCTCCGCGTTATCGTTATCCGCCTTATCGCCTACGTCGTCACCGTCATCCTCAGAGACAGAGTCAGAGTAGAAGTCACAGTGACGACGGTTAAATCCCTGCTGAAACATTTTTCATGCAGATCTGAAACTGCGGTGAAAATGCGCAAGCCCAGGGAATTCCGGAAGATACCCCGAGCTCAATGCAACGCCAAAGAAGACATGCGTGTTCATCCATTCCAAGCCAGATTCAAAAAAAACAGGGGGAATAAAAAAAAAATTGCACAACTTCCTGGCATCAGAATGGAATTCCTTGGGGCTAATTCTTGCTACGGCATGAGTAAGAAGATAACAAATGGGTATGGAGTGAAAATCGCCGCGCTTCTTCTCTGTGAAGAAAAAATGCATAGAAGAACTCGAATCGCGAATGTGTGAATGATAATTAGCGATTACAAGCAATGACAATAATTATTTGTAGAAATGTGAGAATTATCTCTCGTAAGAATGTTGTGCGAGTATATTTGTAGAAGGTGAGGTGGTAAGGTGTATGTCGGCATCGCATATACGAACGGTATACAATGAAACATGCGTTTCATGGAGCGCAAAGTCATCGCGCTAACATGTCCCAAACTCGACTTTAATGCTTTTCCTCAAACGATTTAACAATCATTAGCGTAGTCGGCTGGAGCTTGGCTTACACGAGGGAACAAGAGCCGCGAGTCCTGGCGTTTGGCATAAACCGGCAAAAGGAGTCCACGCGAGGATAGATATACTGGCAAAGTACAGACCGGTAAGGCTCAACTTGAGCCCAGCTGCTACTGCTGCTACTACGAACTTATATATGCTCACGAATAGTTGATGACATGGCGGCAGTTGTTCGACAAGTGTCTGCATACGAGTTATTGAATATCTCGTACTAAGATTGAATATAGATTTAGACTTATCGAACACCTCCCAAACAACTTAGCCGAAAAAGCCTTCGGTCACTTCATCCATCCCACACGTATAGTTTTACAAGTTTCAATCATTTTTTTTAACAGCGAAATCGATAACAGGTAATCCAAAACAGTTATTACAAAGTCATAGTGTCACTTTTCAGTCTTTTAATCTTAGAATTTTGGGTTAAAATAATGGAATGAGAAAATCTGAATAGAAAATCTGAGTAGCCCAGGTAATTCGTGCAATATCAAAAAGTTCTAAGCTTCAAACAAGTATAATTTTGATTTTAATGACGATAATGACAATGATTTTTTGAATAATTGAACACCAAAGATTTCAAGATCGGTTTAAAGCCGGATCTGATTTTTCACGATGATGAAATAAATTTGTACTTTTTTTTTATCAGATTATGTGGTACATGATTTAAATATGGATAACGAAGGCCAAGCTCTCCACAAAAATTACAATTTGTTTGGAATTCATTAGATTCGTTGAGTCGTAGAAAACCCCCAAATTTGGGGAATTTGAAAACATTTGAAGCTGTATACACGATTAAACATTTTTGTGAATTTAATACACATTCAATGTTCGAAGATTTCCCAAAGTTACAAATTCGGCAGAGCAACGTGAATTGTCAGCCATGATTTTTGAATTTTGAAGTAATCCTTTATTTCACGAAACGTTTATGGTCAAAGACGAAATTGTACAATTTTTGAATTCGACTCGATTGTGTGGCAAGTTTGTGGAATTTGTAAACTAATTGCAGGGTAAATGTACAGTGATTTTACTTCCCCTGTGAATGCATAAAACGTCTAATACAGTTTTGAAAGTTCACCAAATAAATTTTTAACAGTTTATCCTTTTTGATATTGGGGATGATTGTGATAATCTCAGAAACAGATTGAATATAATATTCGAGAAGAATCGATCGTTAATCAGATTTCGCATTTGACGATAACAGTATAAATTATGTTTTTATAATCCACAATGGCTCGTGATTTGTGCCACAAATCAATTGATACAGAAATATGCGTCGATATGCTATGGCTGGGGGTTGTTGGTCGTTTGATAGACGAGAGGAAAGGGGCGCGTGCATCAGCCTATCCGATTATGATAATTTCGTTATTATCGGAGGACGTATTATGAAGATTGAGCTAATTGAATCCACCGAAGTGATGTTTTGACATTAACCACGAGATATTTTGCGAATGTCGCGCGTACCTACTACACCCGGGCAATATAATGCACAGCAATGCTCTGTTTAACATATAGGATAGTATATAATATGCGTACATATATTCGCTTATATACTTGCAGTATGACACGCTAAACCCGTTATGCATCGTTGGTGGCCCATAATATTAGCATTTGAAATTCTGCTCACGCGGGGATTCGACCGAAATAGTGTTGCAGCTTTCTCTGCACTACGACCATATAGGAACAATCCTGAATACATCTGCTACGAGCAGCTTATGGATCAATTCGGGCACCGGATGCTGGATGGACGTATTATATAGCGAAATATCTCGCGTTGTGGTCATCGAGAAAAATCCACCACTTAATTAGACACAGACTATAGTTTTGACGCGATTTTTTTTTATTCTCAAATCTTTTGGCTCCTTCGTGTGATGCTAATGTGAACCGTTCGTGCTATATGATAAAAACTACTACCAGAAAGAGTAAGGAATAAAATAATCGAAATTTTAGCCAGATTTCCTTATCGGTTCAAATCACATATAGGGCAGAACATAAAACCGTGACTGCATACGAAGTGTGATATACCAGCAATTTTCAAATTTCCCAGGCAACTAGAGCATCAATCTTTATTTGAGCTTGTGATACATTCGTGTGACCATGAATTCGACGAAACGTTGGATTGATCAGCAGATCAAAAATCGTGTAAATTTTCACAGACGCCAATGAAAAACGAATCGGATTGGATTGAATCTTTGATTTTAGACTGATTGCAAGAAAAATATTAAATTGGATCATACAGGCTTTCAAAATTCGCGAAAAATTTCTACAGTTTTATGAATTAATAAGCTAGGTATCGACAGTTTATAAAAAAACAAGCATTGGAAACGTGGATCGGTAAACGCTGACTGTTTATAGGACCAGAACTGTAAAATGTACAGCAGCCATTACTTTCTGCGAGCTTTTTAAACTAAGCGATGTAGTAAAAGCGTATACATATACGTATATGTGTTGCAGCCAGTGGTACAATATATAAATATATCTGTACACAGTTAGTTGGTTGGCAAGGCTAGCCTTGCAGGGGTGGTATTTGCACTTTGTAGAAAACTCAATATCCGATCATATATTTTAATGGAAAAGTTTTTCTCATTTCTCTTGTCAAAGTCTCGCTAAGATAATTTAATTTCTGGCCCTTTATATATGTAAGTTCGAGGGGGGGGGGGGGGGGGGGGGGGGTGGAAGTTCCGCGAGTACTACATCGGGGGATGGAGGACAAGGGGGGGTATAAGCGACGGTTATTCGTTCGTGTGCAAGACTTTTACCGGAGTTATTCGAGTCCGTGTTGAGTTGGTATAACGTAGCGTAACGGGGGTTCGCCAACTTTTTTCATACCTATTCCAATTAGAATATTTTCCATTGATTTAAAGCCTGCGCGAGTAGGTATTAACGGTTTAATCTGACGATAAATTCAGGGCGTCGATATGCCTACGACGGTTTTCTACCTCACCCTACCCTTAAAACTCACTCTCAATTTTCTCTCTCTTTTTCTCTTCACTTATATTTCGCCTCCGCCTTTCTTGGCGACACACCCAAAGCCCAGAAATCGGTATCCTGCAGCAGGCGGGATCAGGACGAGGACGAGGACTACGACTACGACTACGACTACGAAGCCAAGTTTACGATCGTGTCGCAAAGTATTAATCACGGCACTCATCTTAAATCGTTCGAAGGTATATCGCTCGTGAAAATGGCGCGCGCCTATTTACGCGGATTCTTGCCAGCTTATATTCCCGAATGTCGAATATACGTAGGTATATAACGCACAGCCTTTCAAGAGGGTGGAGTCGGCGCCCGGCGTCGTCGCGAAACGCCTTCCATCCCGCGACTCTCCTTCGCCTTACCCTTATCCTTCCCTCTTTCCGTCGTCTATAATTTTCAGTTTCAAACTAACTTCGGAAAACAGACCCACTACTCCGATTTATACCTTTTGCGATACAGCCACCAAGGCACGATCTTAATTCTTTTTTCCCTTTGTTTTTTCTGTTACTTCTCGTTAGCAACAAACTGATCCCACTTTGTACTCTCGCGCATTGATTCAACAAATTTCTTGCAGAAAAACTATGATGATCGTGTAATTGTCCTTCTTTTCTCTACTCCAAAATAGAAATGCTCCATAAGTTGGAATGAAAAAGCTTTCCCAGAACTATCGCTACGTAACCATTTTCTTCCTTGGAGCAACATTATATCCTAATAGTGTGACTCATACATTTTGTGATAGAATAAAATTAGCAAACGTAAAAGTTATGTTTATTCTAAAGAAAGAGCGCTCCATTTCGTACCTGCGCCTTTCACATTTTCTTACTGTATTTTATCATGTGATTTCACCCGCGAAAGAGGTTTTTCCATATTTTTTTAGAATGTTCAATGTATGATCCGTATTTTTTTTTGGGCCACTTGGAACGATTTCAATCGTATGACAGCCGTTTGAAAACGGCTGGAGTCATTTTTACCTCGTGTGACCAACGAGGGTTGAAGTGAAAGGTTCAAAGGCTTACGAATTAATGAATGATCCTATAGTGGAAGTAGTTGAAATTTAGTATTTTAGTCTGAAATTTCCTTTTGGTCTCGATTATGTCAGTGCTGTTTAGAACTGGCGATATTTCACCTGATGATTGAAAATTGAATGATAAATTCGAGAGCTATTCACCTCCCACAGTGTCGAGTCAAGAATTTTTCAAAATATTCTTTGCGATTCAATAATGCTTGCGGAATGATATTCATGTTTCAGGGATGTGTTCAGAATGCTCGAGCCAAGATTATCTGGCATCGGAATTGAGATCGGATCCCTTGTTCCCCCTGAATAATTGAAAATTGACTTTCCAGAAAAATTTTTCTTTCTTAAATTGACAAGATATTGATTTTTGATTCTTCCAGGATCTAATCTCGAATCCGATACTTATAAATGTCTTATTCTTTTACTGCTCTAAATACTTGATCCCTGATACATGCATGTTTTGGAAGCTAATTGGTTGAAACTCAAGAAGCATTTTGAAATTTTCTATCCAATTATGAATGAATACCCTGCATTTCTTCTCTAGTTTTCAACTTAGGGGAGCGATTTATTTTTCTTTCGAACAGTTCTAACATATTCTACACCCAATTTTAATTCGGAATGAAAAATGTGAAATTCCTACCGAAAAATAGAATCAATTTTATGTCATCAACGTCTATATTCACGTCTGAATTGCGAGAAAATTTCGAACGGAAGAATGGTGACTTCTATAGAATACGACTATACTGGGATTTTGTTTGCGTCGTTTACGCGGTTATACCTTGTCTCGAGTATTCCATATCTTTTTCTTTCTCAAGCGCTGTACAAACGACGCCTGCAACGGTCGGTATATATCCCGTTGATATAATACTTTGAGAAGATTTTGCTACGGGGCCACGCGATCCGCGGGGGTAAAACAAATGAAAGAACATCGCTGATCATAATAAAAGTGGCAACGAAACCGTGGCGAGCTTTTCAGCTATATGATGCGGGGGTCAAAGGGGGTAGGTTCTGCAAAAGTTGGCCCGAGGGTTCGAGCGGAAGAACCAAAGGACGGGAAAGACTCCGGAGGACGAGAATAAGAAGGGGAAACCGAAATGGGGGTAAAAGATAAAAATGAATGAGAATGATATTACGGTACGGGGTGCGGCGCGGTGCGGGTTGCAGAATAGAACTTGGATTGGCGTACGAGGTATATACATTGTATATACATATTACATATATATATATATACCTAGAGCTAGCTGATGTATAGATAGATAAATACACGTACACAGCTACATACCTATATAAATATATACAACTTGATATTATACATTATATATGTATAGATATATATGTAAAAGCTTGTTCCCGCCATATAGCGAGGGGGGGCTAAAATTTTGCGAGAGATTTTCCTTAGCCGAGGTTTTTGGTTGCCGAGTATAGTCAGCCAGAGGTACTATACCTTATACTGGCTAGAGAAAACCCGCGGGGGCGAGGAACGGAGATAAACATGACGGGATAGCAAATGTAGGAGCGATAAAACGATATGAAAATCCTGCAGCCGGATATAAAAGTGTTGTTCCTCGGCTCCTCCGGGCTCCTATATATAGCTCCTTTCTATTCTTTTTCCTCTTTCAGGATTTTCTCCATTCGCAATCGTCGTCCTCAACCAACTCCTCCGCGCGGCTTCTGGTCCCGTTATTGCCAGCCCGGAAACCCACTCATCTTCATATTCCTTGGTTCGTTTCGCATCTTTTTTCGAATACCGCTTCCTAGCCCCAGAGGGGGTGAGTCTTGTTTTCTTTGGGAAAAAATTTCACTCAAATACATTTGTAATCATCATCAAATCTAGAATCACACGTATCTTAACACTTCTAAGTCGTCAATGGTACCGAAGTCTCTAATGATCAAAACCCATTTGCTAATGTCACTAATTCCTCATTCCCTGTACGTATAAATCGAATTACATCACAGGCTAAGGTACATTTTTTACTCTTCGTCACCTAAGGGATAAAAATCTATCGGTTTTGTGTCAAAAACGACTTTCGAAATTATTAAAATTCTCGATATCTTCACCCTCCAGTTGACCCCACACATGATTCTGGACGTACGTTGGTCTGTCGGACAGTTTGTCCAAAACGAACAAGACTGGTCTTCTGGACAATAGCTGGATGAAAAAATTCGAAACTTTGCGTAGCTCATTCTCTGACGATGAAAAATTGCCACGTCACATCAAGTTTGACCGACTGGCTTGGCCGAAGAAATTCATAATGCCTAAATTAAACGGCAAAAAAAAAAGAAAAAAATAATAATTTAAGGTACTGATGAAGACTCCAAGGCAATCCAGTTGACCGATTATTCACAGTGTATTGCTGCAACGATGAGATTATGATTTTCATATTGGCGAGTGTGATAAGAATTGGCCTGAAAAAATTTGGTCTTTTTTTCACGGTTCAAAAATTGAAGTTGGGGATAGGCGGCGTGTGATTTGCTCTTGTGTTCAGAATGGACGTGGTACATGCATCTGTCAGGGTTTTATCCGTTTTACAATAAAAAGTATAATAATGCGGAATGTTTTCCGATCTGGCCCGAATGATATACCAACTGGTACCGCCATGTTGGAATCACCCTGTACGTTCTCGTCTCCTCTTCGGCGGTCCACCTCGCTTCGCATGCCTCGCAACCGGCAGTAAATCTTTCCTCTATTTCCCTCGCCTCTCTGGCACAGAGCTACTCCGACCTCAGGCCGACACATAAAAATGTCGCATACCGATTTCGGACAGATAGGATCACAGCGATCGCCCGGGTAGATTGTACTCGCTACCGCGCTAGTATCCCTGCAGCTGGAAATATTGGATTTTATTTTATTCCCAATTTTGAACAACGCGATTTACTTCCATACACTATATTCACGAGGTACGATTTAGACCTTATTTGACCTGTACTCCACGCAGAGCTACGCCATTTTTTATTCTCTAACTTGATTCAGTTATCCATCTCGTGAAATACTCCGGGGCTACTGATTGTGCATGAGAGGAAACGCCACTTGGAATTTTTCAACCCGACGAGTTTTTTTTTTTTCAATCGCGGTTTCCTAAAGTTTGAATTTTTGAAAATACTTAGGTACATTGAAAGACCCTGTTGGCCTGAAAGAAATCGTCAGCGTTTCGTGTTCCCGATTTTCGGAGGTCTTCCTTTCGTTTTTTTAATTTTTGAGACTTTACCCCAGCAATTTCAAAGAACTATTCCCCTGATTTCCTTGGAATATTGACGAAATGTACAAAACAATATTTTTACCTTCACCTTTAGAGATTTCGATATTATTTCTGTAAACCTTACCCTGAATATTCTACAAAACATAGTCAATAAATGCTACACCCTGTAAACCACGAAAAAAATTCCATGTGACCGTAAAAATGTATAAAAAAGTACCATTTTCCCGACCATCAAAGAGGCATTTTATGCAAATCGCAATCGTATATTGTTCGGTTTGTTAATTAGAAATTAGTACCAAGTATTGACAAAGGGGTGTTATAGGTTGAACCGAAAAGAGCAGTGAACGTTAGTCGATTTATTACCTCCGTCGAAAGTAGCGGTAGCAGTAATAATCTAAAGTTTCGTCTAATTTAAGGATGTTGCCAACAGAGAAAGGGCAACTTTTTGAACAGTCTGTTAGGAAGAATGGAGGAAAAATGAGACACGAAGAAACAGCGAAGTAGGGTAAAAGAAAACTTGCTTTGCTCAGCTGTATATTTCCTTTATTTCGCGTAGCTCGTTCGCTGCGTAGAAATATATTGACATAAATATATGTACTGTGAACGTGTGTGCCTTTCCAAACCTATATACACATTCACATGTAAGGACGATCTAGTGTCCTTCCTCTATCACCTTTCTTTTCTTGATGCCCCACAACCCATAGCCCATATAGCCCAACCCCATCGATCGAAGAATGGGGTTTAATATAATAAAGGATGCTGCGTGAGTTCATTGGGCACCAAACTGGTTGGTGTGAGGAGATAGAATTGGCCATTTCAAAGATTTCCCATTATTTGAAATGAGTCTCTACTCGAAATTGTGTGGATCTGTGTTTGTCGCGGTACTAGCTTGCGTTGTCTTCTACCTACACGTGAAACACGCGAGTTAGATACATAATACGTAGATATACTATATATATGTGTATGTGTGTCCGTGAATACAGGATTTCAGGTATACTAAAAGTTGATAATTAGAAGGCAGGCAGTAGGATATAATAGAGTTCTAAAGAATGAAAGTTCATTCCTGACAAACGAAATCAGAAAATTGAATTTGTATTCAATTAATATTGAGCTACTATGACTTTCATGTAGCCGCCGGGAATTAATAACTACGGCTAACCGTATAACTGGCTATAGAGAGAGAGAGAGTCGATCCACTCGTTTAGAATTAACACGCGAGTTAGTTTAGACGGAATAGATTTTGCCCACTTTCAAACTCTGTCAAAGTTTCATCGCTCAAAATCGTTATTGAATGCCTCTCGGTTTTTACTAAAAGGTTTATCGATACGGTAAGATATCCTCTCCAAGGTCTGGTCAAGGGTCTTCGAAACAGTCCGATGATTACTCTTCCTTAATTCTTCAAGCTTGACTTTTATCGCTGAAACTATCAGTTTGTTTCATTTTCAAAAATCCGCCATCTGTATGAAAAATAGCGACTTTAAACCAGCGGGTTGCTTTCCCAACGAGGGTGCGATGCGTATTATAAATAAATGGTCCAGAGCGCTCTCTGAGTGTCACTTGTGATACATTTTTAGTGGAAAACTGCAGCAGTACGGGAGTTTGAGTTTTGTTGGGTCGTAAATATTGGTGCCTAAGTAGTTTCGGCAACAGTTGCAATACCATAAAGTGACTTCCGTCTGCATAACAGTCAGATATCCTCCGCAATGGTGCAGACCGATGGGTGCGGATCGTTTCTGGTATCAGGGTGTGACACATCGCTCCACTAAGAGATGCGCCTCGAATATAAAAATACAATATCACTTAGTCCTACACATGTATTTATGTACATACATACATACATACATACATACAACTTCCCCGCCCAGACCCTTCATCTGCTACACATGTTCACCAATCTGCCCACATGTACCTACTCCAGTCTTCCGCTCATACAACATGCGTTTGCACAATAGTGTTATATCCATATGCAGTTATACACGTATGACCTGTATCTCTGATGCAGATACTTACTCTTTAAGTAGTGGGCGGAATGGAATCAGTCGTGTGTTAATGGTTATGATTTGACATGGTGTTTATCAAACGTCTTCTGACGGTCAATTTAACTTGCTATAGGGAAAAAGTTACTTTCCTTTACTTTCCTCTTCTTCACATTCAATTGAAAGGACCATAATATAGCTTGAGTTTGTGAAATGTGTTACATGTGGTTCTGCGAAACTTTGCTATGACAGACTACGAGAAGGAATGATGTAGCTTTGTGATGAGGGTTTGGTTACACCTTTGGGCCGATTCCACGTTTTCAGAATCGATGTAGAAATAGGTACGGAGTAGATGCCAAATATTGCTGTACCTATGTATAGATGTACACGATCAGTTACAGTATAACGCGAAGGTTTTATCTGTGATTTCTTCGATCCCCGATCATTGACCGCCATCCAATTACGGCTTGGCACGGTTTTATTTGGCAAAGTAAGAACTGATGGTAGTGTAAACGGGCTTTGGACACGTAACGAGTGTTTTCTGATCATCGGTACGTTACAACGGTACCTATCGACACGTACGCGTATGCACGTAGGACTAGAAGGTCAAGTTGGAAAACTATGAAGGAATTCCTGCACGCCAAGTACATAGATACACACAATATACTATGGGGTTTACCGGACGCTCAAGATGAGAATGAACATTGTATTGACATCGACCCTCAACGCCAACTCGTCCCTAAACCATTCAAGGGAATGAAACGCCGGTAAAGAGAATAGAGCCTCGTATTTAGGGTGACACAAGGACGTCTGTCCATCTCCTAGGTCTGTATCTATATATGTATGTAAGTCTAGCACTGTCAGGCTAGTACTACGCGCGTGGATGAGTATTCGTGATGGTTGTTCCAGGACGCAAGGGAGGACGCGATATCCCCTAGCGCAAACTTAATCATAACAGCCTGTTAGCTAAATGAATAGCTGCTATAGTCCTGTAGCGTAGTTCTGGTTCTCTCTTCATCTCGTCTGTGTCTAGTCGTATCTCTATTTCTCGATTTCTCTCTCACTCTTTCTATCTCGGTGAATTTCTCCCTCGTTGAGGACCACCACCATTTCATACTGGGGCGAGAACCTAGTTTCTAACTATTGCTCTAACGGTTCACCCTTCGTTACGCTTCGTAGAACTCCCCACGTTCTTGTTATTAAATTAATCTATCGTTTAGTAAATTGATTCCAAGTATCGTTCGGGTATTTATCACTTGCTACAGTATTCGCTACTCAACTTAGATTGAACGTCGTTTACTCTTCACTGAAGTTTGATTAATCGATAGAGATTTTTTTTTCTTCTCATTATTTTTATTGGGGGATTTTTTATTTTTGAAAACATTCAAGAGCTTCAGCTGCTGGAATGTATGTACCTCAGAATTGAAGATATTTCGAACCCAGTGAGCCTCTTTGTTCCGGGCAATCGGCAGTGATCAATCTTTCTGGGACTCAGTGATTCGCCAAGACCCTCGTAAACCAAATCTTCTATCCCTCTTATCCGGGACTTATTGAAAGCCTTTCCCCTAGTTGTACCCGATTCCTAAAGATTTCTTACGATTCTGTGCACGACTCTTCGCTCTACGGTACCCATATCTCTTACTCTTTCCGTATTTTCCTTCCTTTATTTTATTCTTTTTCTTCTTCTTTTTCTTCTTCTTCTTCTTTGCTCTCCAGTCTAACGTCACGATTTGATTATTGTTTCCTCGAAGAAGAATAAGAAGAAGAAAAGGAAGGAGGAGGAGACACGTGCTATACGTATATACATATAATCCCGATGAATTTGAAGGGTGCGGGTTAACTTTTCCCATTTCTTGACAAAGAAAGTCTCATCGAACATCTCGTCGTTAGTGGCGGCGACCACCACCCTCTCTTTCTTCAATTTAATCAGCCACGTTCGTTTCTTCTGTACATGGCTAATGGTTTGTCTCCGGGGGGGATGGACGCGATTTTGGACATGAGATTTGTGTAATGATCACAAATTCAATTACGCGTAAGATGAAAAATAAAATGGTATCGTCTATTAATTCGTCGCAATGGTCAAAGTTTCGAACTCACAAAACGACAACGTCGTCTGGTTTTATTCCAGCGAACTAAAGAATTTGATCAAAGATTTTCTCCCCTTTTTCCCGTCTCGTCCCGTCTCGTTCAATCGACATTTTGTATCGCGGGTATAGCACGAAACAGACCTAAGATAAGAGAAAAAGGAGATAATTGAGACTTGCCGAATGCGATTAGCTTCGAACGAGTTCAAATTACGAATTATAGAAGTATCCAAAAACTTTGACAAATCGTATTAGTATTATAGATACAATATTGTATTGGCCATTTATTAAATCAGAGATATGATACACAAGCAATAATATATATTTATAATTTATACAATGCTTTATACAAGTCGTCTAAACTTATTTTTTATCAATTTACCTAATACTGTACAATGATTATAAATACTTGTGTATTAATTTATGTCTATGTTTAATTAATACGTAATCGTAACTTTAACTCTAATAATTACCTATTGGTGTACGTTTCGTATATACTTTTTTTTTTTTTCTTTTTTTATTCACTATGTGTGTACGTGTACGTGTGTGTGTGTGTGTGTGTGTGTGCGTGTGTTTGTTTGTCTGTTGTCTTACGAGATCATTATAATTTTTTAATAGATATAGGTACACATACATACGTGTATACCTATTAACTCCGCATTTAAAACGCCAAATATCACATTCACGTTAATTATATCTACATAATATACAAAATCTTTCATCAGATCGTTCCGAGCCTCAGTCACTATACATATAGCTGTGGTATAATCTCCTATACCAATTTGCTCGAGCACGCACGCGAACGGCACTGAAGACAACTATTATTATCATAATCATAATCATCATTCATTCGCACTTTCCTGTATACAAACGCTGCAGGTATAGGCTTAACAGTCCATCACGTAAAGCGAAATATAGGAATCCACCTCATCCACAATATAATCAATCGAATGAATATACTTTCTCTTATATTGCAACGCGATAACTAATTACATTTTTTCTTTTTTTCCGAACAAACGTAGGTATAGGTACATACTGCATTTTCTTAAAACATCACAGAAATTTTTTTCAATCGATTGTTTCTCAATATACGACGAGTTAACAGAGACAAAGATAACTTCCACTGTAGCAAAACTCAATTTTTTCATTTTATGTATTGTGGCTGTAATCTCAGCATTCGAAGCTATAAAGTCTGTAGGTTACGGTATAACTTGAGCGGAGAAACTCCTCGGATTTGGAGACCATTTTAGTAGCAGTTGTGTGATTTTTTTAAAGAAACTTGGATTTTTTTATTGAGTTACGGAATGAAGTGGACATTTTCTGGGACGAATTACGCGGATTTTTTTTACACTAGCTGCAGTCAGGGCTGCTTCTTACTCGAGGATCGGTTTGTGTTAGGGAAAATAAATTTCCGTCAAATTCAAGGCCCGTATTGCTGCTCAAGTTCTCTCCTGAGCCTCTTTGCAGCCGTATCTCCATTTCCGTCGCCTTCAGCGTCGCTACAACCGTCGTCACCTTCGGCAACGACGCCTTCGACTTCTTCCTGGCGTCTTTTAGCCGTAGCCATTTCCGCTGCGTGCTTCTTGCGCCATTTCGTCCGTCTGTTTTGAAACCAGACCTGAAACAACAGAAAAAAATATCGGTTTTAAACGGAACTTCAACGGTTTTCAAAATTAGTTATTCGATTTTCAAATATCGGTTGAGGGAAAGTAGATTTTGATAGAAGTCATTCCGGATCATGGTGTTGGAGTACCTGAAAAACTTTATTTTTATGCGAAGGAATCCAAACGAACCCTGGAATCGATTCGGATGAAATTTGCATAGAATATTATTCCTGTCGATATATGATGTTTCGGTAAGATTTCAGATTCATTCCTATTTCCGTTTTTGGAACGATTTTGCGTAAAATCGATTCCAGACGAACCAGACTGACTCACTGCGTCTTTAACCGCTACTTCGATCGCAGAACATTGACAAAATGGATACCAACATTATCTAAATTTCGCTATGGGCGGGATTTTTAATCGAAATATTTCTTCCAGTTATTAAAAAAATGACATAATTGTGCTTGTGAAAATTTCACCAAAGTTCCTTCGCAGGAATTGTAGAGTCCGAAGACGTAAATTTGACGCAATTAACGAATTGCAGGTCATAAACGAGAACGAATGATCATTATTTTTTTGGTTCTATTTCGTATTCCTAAGACGTATAGAGATGTATAAAATTAATTTGTTTCATAAACCGTAACGGGATGAGGCGGTGGCTCAATAGCTTCCTAAAAACCGGGACCATCCAAGCTGACGATGGCCCCTCTACGCCTATAAAGCTCGAGTGAACATCACCTGGAGGTTTTGCCGCGGTCGTAGCTTGCCGAGTCTGTGTCCCCGCAACAATGTATTTAATTAACGTAACTACCGTCAAGGGAGGGCACGGCGCCACCGCGTAGTGATTGCAACCCTACGAGTCGAGCCGCGCCGCGACGCCTCAACGACTCGACGCCTCGGTCCTGATCCAGCAAGGAGCAACTGAGATCGTCGACGAAACTCCTAAGGTCCGGACGACGCGCGGGTTAGGCTAGATTAAAGAAATATCCATAGCCATGAGCTGAAGGAAAAATCGTGGTAGCTGCAAAGTAGATTAAAGAGCAAAGGCTGCTGCAACCCCCTCTACCAGTAAAAGTTAACCGACGGTCGGATGAAAATTAAAACTCTCCAAGCGCGGGGGATAAAAAAAAAAAAATAAAGACAAGATGTGCTTCGCGATGAGGAAAAAAACGTCGCAGAGGTAGCTATGCTAAATAAATACATGCCAATAATATTTGAGACTGTTCCAAAGAAGATTTTCCCCTTGGATACGACACGATACATGTATATGCTAAGAGATTTCCCCTCCTTTGCACTTACGCGTTTAGACGTTGGTATAGGAATATGTATTCCTATTTGCGTGCATTCAATATTTGCCGACAACGCCGCGGAATCTGTATTCTACAATCCGGAGGGTTGAGCCGTTTCAATCCCCCGTCCCACCGCTGCCACCACCTTGTGGTATCTTAGATTTGGCTCGCCGCTGAAATTGAACAAACGATACAAGGATGTCTATTTGTTCCTGTGGGTTTTCGTGTTCTTAAACTGGGGACCAAAATGTTGTGGTTGGAAAAGTGGAACTTGGTCCGAGATCAATTTATTTCTTCATCGCCAATGTTCAATTCACATAGCCATAATCGTTTCCATGAATTCATGCGAAACTTGGATTCGATTCAATTTCTCTAGGATCAATGAATTAAATGTAGGAAATTTCAGTCCTTGCCAGAGTTATGTGGAAATGAGTAAAAAGAAAATGTCAATTCTTTGGAAAACTGAATATATATTTTCAACGACAATTTTCCAAATTCAATAACCAGCGTTTCCAGACAATCTTGAGCCAATAGAAGTTTTTCTGATTCGTGCAGGAGGAGTGAAAAAAAATTTAGTTGACGAAATGAATTGATTTTCGACTACGATATATAATTTTCGAACACGAGGAGCTAATTTTCTGTTGAAGTTTCCAATATATTTCCGCCGCGCGACGGGGATATACGAATGTAGGTGTGTTGCCTAGCTTCCACGACAAAGTGACGAAAATGAAGACAGAAATTCCGCGAGCTATATACTTATACAGCTACTCCAATTATCGATAACGGCGTTCTTAACCGACCCAGAAAACGGTTTGATTACTACGCCCGTGTAATTACAGCGAGTCGATATATACACCGAAGTTTGTTGGCTGGTGTCGCTGGGCAAAGAACTTGACGTTATAGGTGTATATACTCGCATATACCTATCCTACGTACATAAACATGTGTGTAAATACAATTGCGGTTCTCACTTATGTGTATACGGGGAGCGAAAATCGTTGAGTTACGAGAAACGCCTTATTGGATATCAACGAAGCCATTCTTGTAGGGAGATAAAACTGTTTTATTTCCCAAACACCTACTCTGGCCACTGTAACCGATCAAATTCGACCGTGAACATTCACGGTATTATATTATAACACCCGGGTTTTCGGTAGCTGCCTTTTAAACACTACTAAAAAAAGTAGTACTGTGCGGAAAATCGTACGTTATTGAGCTTTTGGGTGAAAAAGGAAGGGGCGAATTACGATTACAAACCACACATTCTTTATCCATAGACATAATGTAATTTTCAACGTATCGACCACTCATGAATTTGAAAAAGTACCATAATTCAAGATTGAATTTTTTTAGAATATTTCAAGGTTTGCCAATCATTTCACATAATTTCACGGGAGTTTGAAGATCTTCAAAAAACTTCAAATGATTCCATAGGATCTCGGAAGATTCTAGTGATTTCCAAAGATTTCAACATCTTTCAAATGATTTTACATGGTTTCGAACGATTTCACATGATTCTAAATGGTTTCAAATGAGTTTGACTGATTGTGATTTTACTTGATTACAATGGCTTCCAAAGATTTCAAATGACTTCATACAATTTCAAAGACTTTCAAATGATGTCATCTGATTTGAAAGAGGCTTCCGGAGCTCTCAACAATTTCACATAATTCCGAAAAGATTTCATATTTTAAGATATATTCGAGACTTCCTATTATCCTATCCTATTATAGAAGATTTCCAAAATCTAATGATTTAAAAATATTTTGAATAATTCCGTCAAATCAGCTTCTGTATGATTTCATCTGATTTCAAATGTTTCAAAAAGACAAAAAAGATTTCACGAAGGTGTTCACCATAGATTCCAAGAATAATTGACTCTGACTTCATTTTGGCCAAACCCTTCATAGTATCATTCGTCTCGCATCTTGTTCACGGACATTTGCGAGTTGCGCATAAGGGGTTGGCCAGGGTGATGTGTACTGCGTATAAACTGCGAGATCGAGTTTCCACCGCTATTTTATATTCTGATTCAAAAAGCGATACAAGATGAAGCGATACCTGATCGTCGTTTTAATAAGTCAATGACACGGCTTGGCACGGTTTGGTCGTTTCAAATTTTTAGTTTGCTCGACGCGTGTACCAGGACAGTATCTGATTCTCCCTTACTATTTTCCTCGCATCCTTTTGTCAGGGGATATAACTGCGGTTTTATAGTTGGCTTTGCGGCACAATACCCAACGTTTAGATAATCTTGATTTAATGAATCTAACAGTTGCTGCAGGAGGCATGTGCGAATGTATAAATATACCATATACAGCTACGATATATCCTCGAGCGTGGTTAGGGTGTGTCGTTTTTTATTTTTACAAACGAGTGTCTCCCTCGTCGGGAAAATTCACGCCGATGTATAAATCAAACCAAAAAAATTCAACTCCTATCTTATCGTATAATAGCTCTCCTATAATAGCTTGAGGCCAAAATAGTTTCGGAGCGATTTTCACGGTCAAAAATATTCTGAAAAAGATAATTGCGAGGAGATTAGAACTAGACACAGTGCGTTTAAACGTAACGTATATAGGTACACATTGGCAATTTTATACGAAGGGTTTGCAGGGTCCTCTACCGTTAAAGAACCCTTCAAATCTCCTCGGATCTCAACCGCCCGTGACTGATTGATACACGTATAGCAAAAATCACTTTATACAAGGATTACATGTGGAAGCAGTGGGCAATTTTTAAAACCGCGTAAATTTATGACGTGATATATCATACTTCCTCCTATACACACGCAACTGCGATTACAAAATCAACGCTTATATCCGTCGCCTTGTTAAACTATGCTAAAACTATAACGGAGTTTCAGATCGTGCCCGATGATCCGTGCATTCACTTTTACTGCCATATACGTTGAATTTAAACTTCTTCCGTTCCATTTACTCCGTTTTATTCAAACGTCGCGACTCTGCAATTTTATCGATACATTTTCTATTCCGATCTCAGCGGATCCCTTTGGATTTTTATTTTTGTTTCACATACTTAGCATACAGGATAACTTCGAAAACTAACTATATGTATAATACATTCAGATGGAAACACATCAACATATCGATTTGATTGCTTCGGGGATGTAGAAGATGATTTTAATGGGCGAACGGCGGATGAAACGCGACAGTTGGATGATTTTTTGAAACTTTTTCGATGCTCGTACGATTCTCTGTGTACAATATCTTGTCGAGGATATATAAGAAGATCCAAAAGAATCAGAAAGAGTCTGTGAGGCAGAATGAGATGGTAAAATGGAGGGCTGGCTGTCGGCAGCGTTAATGCGCATCTCTGTATTCCGGTCTCGCAGCGCAACGCCATATCGATATGTTTCAACTCACCCTGGTCTGGCAGGCAGTGGCCTCAACCCCTCGGTTTTCTCAAGCATTGGATTTCTGGGGTAGGAAACGTCTCGCTTCGACTCGAAGATCAAATGGCTTCACCGATTCGTGTTATCCCCGATATTCCATTTTTATTCAGGAATCAAATTTCGCGGGAGAAAATTTTATAACTCGTGTATATGAAAGGCGTGGGACGGGGGGAAGGAACACTTGTGTCCTGACTTGTTTTTCTCGACCGCACACCGATCTCTAGATTCTGTTTTTCGCATATTTGCTCCCTTGTCTATTCCTTTTTCTTTCTCATTCGCCCTTATTCGAGACTACGAGCAAATCTTAAGCCGGGGCAGGATAGTTTCTCGTTCAGCATATAAGTATATACTTTTTTTTTTTTAGATTCGACCTACTGTATTATATATCTATACACCTATATGTATGGCGATTTCGTCCTTCCGCATAGGAGCTTCAAAGCTTATTAAAATTTCGCTGTCATCTTTTATCTCTCTATATTAATAAATTCCGACAGAAACATACATATATTTACCCACGTATATGGGATTAGCAAATATTTCTGAAATTCTGAATCGTGATTTTCAAGAAACTGCCACACAATTTTCTATACTTTTTCTCGTCAAGTTGAACTGATCATGTGATTATTCAAAAGCTATAGACTGAATTGCATGATTCTGACGAAATTCGTACCAAATTTGGTTTAAAGTAGTATTATTCTGTTTGTTTTAGAGACGATCTTTGTAACTTTGTTATTTCAATTCATACAGATGCATTTGGGAGAAATTTTTTTAGTTTTTGCGGAACCACAATTTCCTGACAATTTATATCTTATCGTACATCTTTTTTTTTTTTTTTTTTTGTTCCGTTGTATTTTTGGTTTTCAATTTCACACTGGAACAGCTGCCCTTCTGTATTTCAAATTCTATCAACTTTTCCTGATGACCAAGGGTCACAATGAGCCCCACTCTGTACTCGGGCACACAGATTGAATTATTTTTCAATGGAAACGAGAGATGAAAAAATATAAATGCATGATTGAGCTTTTTTTTTTTTTTTTTTTGTTACTCCAAAATAGTCAGGCTCTGAATCTCATGAATCTAATTATTTTCAGAACGCTCACTGCGGAACTATTCGTTGCCCTGCAAGAGTGCAAAATCTTGTGAGTATCACCCATGAATTTTATTGAAAGAAATTGAAAAATGTGAGAATTCCAATTTTTTTCAGTGAAAAACTCACTTTTTTCGTAATTACTTACACCTTTCACATTTTTTTCCGCTATTCGATCTTTCGATTTCATACAAAAAAGCTGCTATCATATAATCCAGAACCTCCAAGGTGAGATCCGTAATATACTTGCGCCTTTGGGCAGCTGTAACTGAAAAACGACCGGGGGGGGGGGGGGGGGGGGGGGACAATTTCATCGGCGTTTGACCAGGGAGGGTTAACCATAATATAGTATCAAGTTTGGCTAAAAATTTTGACACTGATTTTTCTCTATAGACGTCTATATAAATGACATAGATAACGTGTGGAACGACGTCGAGTAAAATTCGTGACAATTTGAGTTAGAGTAACGCGTGTGCGATTCTTGGATGGGGTAGTAGGTACCGCTGCATTTGGTAGGGGCAATTATAATGGCACGTTATGGAGTCAAGTGCATGTGCGGCAATTTTGATGGTGATTTGGTGTTCGTTGAGGCAATCGCGTGGGTGGTGGTGAGTAGGAGGTGAATGAAGGACGCCGCCTGCTGCCATGATTTATCACGGGGGGTAGTTTCACTCCCCCCCCCCCCATCAACCCCCCACCCCTCTCTCCCTTTCCCCCATTTCACCCCCCTTGCAGCAATGATACATGGGGCGTCCGCCACGGTGTATACATATATATATATATATATATATATATACATACATACACGGGAGTATAAACCAAGGGGGTGCCTCGTTCGTACTAATTGACGTCATTGATATTGATATTCGTCCACGACGCGAGAGGATTACGGCCGTGGTAAACAGCTACGCCCGCTTTACTTCACCCCCTCCTCGGCGCGGCAGTGGGTATTCACTCACGCCGATCCCTCGACACGGTATACGATATCTATATACCTATACTGCAGACATTTCTCTGTATTAACGTATTGGGGGCTATAGAGATAGCTGGCCTCTCTTGGGGGCACTTGTTACGTCTCATAAAGAATTTCGAAAAAAAAAAACTCATAGATGCATTTAAGCACCTATGATATCCGCACCCGATACGCGAATTCGTTTAGCTATCTACGGTCGTGATATATTTTTAGGGAGAAGACAATGAATAATACAATTATTCATACATCATGTCTAAAGTTTTCTTTTTTGGTTCTTTTTTATTTTTATTTTTTTGACAATATGTTGAATATTCGGATATTTCATTGATCGTGTCGTAATGATCGTAATAATTGGTCCGTTGGATCGAATGATTGATTAGATTCGAGTTTAGGTATTATACCAAAGTATATGAATGTTCATTATCATCCTAGGTATAATATGTATTTATACATAAGTCGTGACAACCCTATATAATATTTCTATCATCATGTAGCTGTAGCTTGACTTTATAAAATTTGAGAAAAAATTTGTGGAAAAATTCTGTGAAAGTAGTAAGAGTCCATTTTGTTCGTTTGATTCCATCGTTGATTTTATTTTTTTCGTTATATTGATCCACGGTAGATTGGTATAGAATCGAATCGAACGCGATGTGAACCGTTTTTCAGAATCATGTTAAGAACATTATATCGAGCGATATTTGCTTGGAGACAATCAGAACGTGCACATTCGCATGAAAATTTCGAAAGGCAAGGATCACTGCACGATTTTTCATAACTGTTGAAAAGATATGGCAAAATTTGAGAGTAGGTAGAGAATCAATTGTAGAGGGACTTTCGAACTTGGGAATTTTCGACGATGAAGTTAGCGGGGCTCCAGGTTCATTCAGAACTTCGGTTTGAATAAACATCGTGAAACTTCAGACGCATAAATTTCGAGACAAAACTGCATAAGTATATGCTATTGGAATTCTTTGTTTCCCAGAAATGAACAAAAAGTCAGTTGGTTTTTTCTGTTTTCGATCCATTGAAAGCCAAAATATAATAAAAAAAATTACAAAATAAAAAATTGAACACCTATGCGATGTATTTGTTCATCAACTTCTTTGTTTTTCCAAATATCGATGAATTTTTTAATGTACCATGTAGTACAGTTTATTAATTGAAAAATAATTAATAACTTTGTATTATCAGCAAATTTGGATATCTCTTGAGAGTGACCATGTACAACATAAAAAACGTCAATTTTAGTACCTACAAGTGATAAGATAGTTATTACTTCTTCCGTTCACATCTATAAACAATAAACGTGAAACTAATTGTAAGTACGATTTATAACGTTTTTTATATTTCGTACAGATCTGACCTACACCCATTGCTCATACATAAAGCTACAAAGTCTTACCCGAAGCTTTGCCATACGTATAATACAAAAGTATATACGAGCACAGAGGATTTGAGATTTGCAAAACGACGCGGGTGAATTCGTTTTGAATAATTTTGAACGGTAGACGATATAAGTGGTATACCAAACCGTTTATCCCGTACAAAAGTCGTTTCACATATTGGGATCCAAAGAACCTCAACACGCCAACTAGTGGCAGAACTCGGTATTAAGCCATCCAGGTATCCTCGCATGCTTTACTATGGGACTCAAATAGGAGAGGCAGTATCACATCGCATTGATGATAGATTCATTAATTTTCAAGTGTTTTCAAGTGAAAACTTACTCGTCTCAATAAAATTTTTGCAATGTGCGAAAGTACTGGCGCCAGATTCGAGCCCAAACCCACTAAATCTCGGGTTTTCTGTTGCGTGTATGACTGTCACAGTCTGGCACGCCGTGATACTGACTTGAGGTTTCACTGTTTCCCAAAGGAAAACGAGTCTCAAGTTAAATACAAAAACAAATTCGGAACTGAAGAAATAATTGATAGAAGAGCTGCGTGGATAAAAAAAATTGGTACAGGAAAAGAAGTGACCAAAGCAATGACTGTTTGCTCCTTGCATTTCAATCCTAGTGACTACTTGTCTCCAGGTAAGTGAATGTTTCCAATGTTTAATAAGAATAAAGTTGTTCAACAGAACATGTTGATCTTAGTTGAAATACAATTTTTCTTATGGTTGAAATAACTTGATTAATCTTTTCGAGACATAACCTCTTTAATTTATGTACTATCTAGAGCAATTTACTACAGAAAAATATTTAGAAAGTTCACTCAAATTCGTGGCACGAAATGATTCTTGTAAACTTGAATAATAGCAATCGAACACAGTTATCAATTTACTATTTTTACCGATTTTTACAGATATACCTAGCAGTAAGCGGTACCTCAAGAAGACTGCAATCCCTACTTGTAATTTGCCTGAAAAAAAAGATTATAGAAAGATGAACGAGGAACAGAAGACGAGTAGAGATGAGCGAAGCAGTAGAAGAAGAACTGTGAAGGTACTAGCCGAAGTTGAAAAAGCAAAACCGAGCATAGGGGAAGTAGAAGATACAGTAGAAGTACAGGACGAAGAACGCACACTATCAACGACACCAGAAGCAGAAAATCTTGCTTCATCAAGCTTCAATCTTGGATCAAGCTTGGACCTTTTACCAGCTGAAAATAAAACTGTGGATGCCGCCACTCAAGTTCAGAGTGGAGATTTGTTTTTCAATTTTACTAAATTTATAAATTCCGACACAGACTTGAGTACATTGACAGGAATCCCATTTGTATCCTTACTTGACACAATTGAAGAATTAGTAAAAGAGTTGAAGCCAGATAATGCTGTGTCCAAGCAGAGCATTCGTAGCATAATTATAATGACTTTCATGAAGTTCAAAATGAATTGTTCGTATGCAGTTTTGGCGGTTCTTTTTCGAGAATACACTCCAGAAAGTTGTAGCCAGAGAATAAATGAAATGATAAATATCTTATACGTTACTCTGAGACCTGTAATTTTCTGGCCAACTAGGGAAGAAATTGCGCAAAATTTGCCGAAGTGTTTTAAGGGGTTCGAAACTGTCAGGGTCATTTTAGACTGTACGGAAGTTGCAATAGGACATCCCAAAAAGTTATGCTGTCAAATAGCTACTTATTCCCATTATAAAGGTTGCAATACACTGAAGTTCATGACAGGTGTTACGCCAGCTGGGATGATTTCGTTCGTTAGTGAGCCTTACGGTGGTCGGGCCTCCGATAAGGCAATCTTCGAACAGAGCAACATAATAAACCTTTTGGAAAAGTTTGACGCAGTCATGGTGGATAAGGGTTTCAAAATTGGTGAAATTTGTGCACAAAACGATGTAACATTAGTCTGTCCAGCATTCTTGGAAAAGAGAAGTCAATTCCCTGCTACGGAAGCGTGTGAAACAGTTAGTATTGCAAGAGCCAGAGTGCATGTTGAAAGAGCAAACCAAAGAATTAAAGCATTCAAGATTTTGGAAAAAATGCCCCCCTGTCTTGTAAAGAAAGGTGGAAAAATTTTTTGTATTGTATGTGCCATAGTCAACTTGAGCGCACCCATTCTTAAAGACGACAAATTCCATTCCTAAAATAACAAAACTGGTCATGAGATGTGTTAAGTATTTTATTATGTACACAGTAGTACCTACATTTTGGTTTTTACAAAAATATATAAACTTGAGATGTATTGAAATATTTCTAGGAATGAATAATTTGTTTATCAAGGTACCTGCAGATAATAAGGCCTGCTCCAAAGCCAAAATAATCGTATTCAAAATAATAATATTTGATGAAAACTGTACTTCAATGATGATTATTATTAATACCTGTTGATTAAATTGCATATATTGCATACCATTTTAAATATCCCTTAGCTAACATTTTGGACCAAACTGCTAGGGGTGTTTGCTTAGGCCAAAATATGAGGCTCACCATGCTCCGTTCGATGTCATAGGCTCTTTGACTCTTAGCGTCGCCAAAGTTAGAAAAATATTTCAGAATTCAGCGCCTTTCGCATTACTTTCAAATTTTGCTCTAAAACTCAGTTTCGTTATAAGATCGAACGAAGCATGGTGAGCCTCATATTTTTGCCCAAGGAAACACCCCTAGCAGTTTGGTCCAAAAGCGTTACCCGGAGTTGGGACACTCTCCTTGTAAGCCTTATTACCCGCAGGTACCTTAATTATTATTCATTGTATATTATCCATTGTTAGTTATTTTCTATGTGATTTATACCATAAAACTTTGCTGTACTTCTTCATCGTATAATAAAATTCTCTATCGAGCCTTTCTGACAAAATGAACTGAAACCCACCCCAGCTATGCCTAACACATGCATAATCGTCCATCGTCCGTGAATGCACGAGGGATGACTGTGCATCTGTTAGGCACATCTGGGGTAAGGTTTGTTCCATTTTGTCAGAGAGACTCGGTATGTGCAAGTTGATTATTGTTGTTCATTTTTTTCACAGACATAATGTAGCATGTTATTAAAATATGTCATTTTTAGAGTGCGAAACATTTCAGAAAAATACTTTTCATCGAATGGAATCGAAAAAATCTTAATGCTGTTGTCACTAGAAGCGTAAAGCACAAAATCAGTTTCCATTACGTTGAGAACAGCCATACCCAGTTGCACTTGCGCATAGTAGGTATGTTTTTTTTTCAGCGTAATTTGATTATCTCTCAGCTCGAGGTACTTCAAAGTGGAACATAAATCTTCCACAGACATTTTTATTCCACCATAAGGGGATTTGATTTCCAACAATTTATTAGGTTTTTTATCAGTAATAATAATACCATCCGGCGAATAAGCTAACCAGGGATTCTTTTCGGATACAATTAAACCACATTGCTTCACTGTGGCTGATGTAACATTTTCATACACCTCTCGCGCAATTGGTTCATATTTTATGCCATGCTTAGTGTAGACGCTGCTGAAAGGAGCTGGATAAAAATGCTTCAGTGCTTTTTCTTGCCAATTGGGATTCTTATTTTTGGTGTATGTATAGAGACCGTAGCATCTAGAACCAGTGATACGGAGGTGCCGTTCGTTTTGCCAAGAGGTGAGGGATACTTGCGTTTCTCGGGAAATCAAAACAACGTCCCCTCTTAATGTTTGAACCAAATTTTGGCAGCATTCTCTAAGCGGTTCGTATGGTATATCTGCCAGCTCCTGCATAACTTTGGACCTCCCGTTGCCGATGATAATGCTGGCATCTTCGATTGAAATACAACTTTTGAGAGGATTATTGTTAGTGTCTTTCAAGGGTTCGTGTCTTCCACACCTATTTACAAAAAGGAGAGCAGGTGTTGTTAGTAATGAATTGAACAAACCACTGATTTCCTGACCCATTCATTCCGAGAATGCAGTAATCAACAGGATATTCATTTTTCTTCAATCAGGAACTGGTGATCTTTGTTGAATTTACATAAATAAATACACCCCGAAATCATCAACTGTTGTGAATATTTAGTTGGATGTCGAAAATACATCCAACTAAATATTAAATAGCAGTTAAGAGATTTCTCTTGTGTTTAATATTTACATGTGTTTCAACAGAGCGGATCGATGGTCCGTATTCATCAATCGTTGTCTGAACCTCGTCTCTTGTTCGTTCGTAAGAACTATTGCTGATTGGCGGCTATCTTCTGCATAACATGAGTGCTGATGTAGTGGCATCGCTTCATATTTCTTCAATGACTGTCGATGAGGCTCATTCCACAGACACTTCTTGTCAGTACACGAGACTACGGGCAAGTCGTTTATATTGTTAATTCTGAAAAATGAGAAAGTATAAAAATATCAATAATGATCCAAGTGAACGAAGCCTGTTTAGTTGTGGATTCTAAATATTACGTTAATTAACTTCTGCGAAATATAAGTACTCAAGTATATTGTTATTCAAGGTTGAGGTTATGTTACCTGTAGCAACACAGCAGAAACGCCACAATATGTTTGCATTTAGAACTTAGTCCAGCTTTGCACGTACACTTCATTGTTTTTATCTTCTCGTTCTCGAATACTCCCGTGATTTCGTGGGGTTTACCTCGTAGATCTGTGGTCTGGACACAGTAACCCAGTAGGTTGCAGCTGGTATCACCGGTTCTATTGTTAGATTCTCGGCCACAAAACAGAATATGGCTAGCTTTTACCAAGCGTTCACCTTCGATAAAACTACGATGACCGACCCCCGTTTCCGCAAATCTAAATATTTCTTCCAAATCAATCATTTTACGAAGATTTTTCACTTCTTGCTAATGACCACACGTTCAACACGTTAAAACGCGCGAGGATACCTGGATGAGTCCGCCATATTGCTTAGGCTCCGCCCACCCTTTGGTTCCCAATATATATATATAGGTATAAGGTATCCGAAGATTATTCGAAGCTGGGGTATAAGGGAGGCACCTGCAGATACCATTTATAAGGTATAAGGTAGCCGTAGTATATGGAGAAGTGAATCGGCGTTTTCCGGGGAAAATCCGAGGTAATTGAATGCCGACCCTTCCTCCGTGTCGCATTTTCTCTCTTTGTCTTTTTCTATCTATCTCTTTCTCTCTCTCTTCATCCCTTGGCGTCGCCCCTCAGGCAGCGCCATCACTCACAAACACAGACTTGTAGCTTTCAATAAAAATGTAAATATGGCCGCTCAGAACGAGCCAATGACAGCGCTACATCGGCGCGGCAGCCGCGACGCGGTGCTACCCGATGCCTGGGGTTTTGTACGAACACACGCCGCGGGGACCAGAGGGTGGAGGCGACGGTGGACTCACCGTCGGTGGTAGCGCCGGTGGTGGCGGCGTCGCGACGCCGTTCTGTACAAGGGGAGGGAGGGCCGACGTCGCGCGTCTTTCTCATGACGCGAGGGGGATTCCCTGCGCTCGGCTTTTCTCGTACACCAACCACTACGTCGGCGCAGGTGCCGCAGGGGCTTGTCACGTCCGCGTCCACGTCTTCGCTGCTTTCATGGCTTAACTTTTTTTTCTTTTTTTTTTTTTTTGTTCATTTTATTCCCCTCTTTATCTTTTTCGCTCTCCATCTCACTCTCTTCAGATTTTTTTTTTCTTCGTTTTTTTCTGTCTCTTACTTTCCTCGAAAAATCCCTACCCCTATATTTATTTCAACCCTCGATCGTGAGCCACAATTTTGATGGAGTGTGAGCCGCTTGTCAACTAAACTTCACATCTTCCCTACACCACACTCGCGTTAATTAGATGAATAAACCTGATTTTGTGTCATCAACGGACGTGGCATTGGTTTAAAACGTCTTTTTTTTTCTTTCTTCATCAGTTTTTGGAAATTGAGTTACAGTTTTTAGGCGAACATCTTCACCGACAAAGTGAAGGATCTTCTTTATATATTAATTTAATCCCAATGGTATAATTTGTAAAAAATTTAACGTCAACTCAAATCGAAATCTCGAAATTTCAACATAATGTTCAATAAGTAGTCTTACCTTGACTTGAGACTCGGACATTCCAAGGGCGTAAGCGAGTTTGGCACGTTCTGGTCCCGCCAGGTATTTAGTTTGTTCAAAGGTTTTCTCGAGAGCGAATATTTGCTGACCACTAAACGTCGGCCTTGTGTGTTTCTTTTTACCACCTTCATGGTCACCGAGACCACCGCCTCCAGCGCCTGTCATTGCCTGCTGACATCCGAGTTGCTGGGATACTGAAATGACAAATTTTCCGAAAATTTAATCATCGTCGAATCAGAAATATCCCTCAGTAATTATACCCCAATGTGAGCCAATGAATGAACGTTTTTCAAATCTGAAACACATGATTGGACATTTTCATGATCATCCCCTACTGCCAACTGTTCACCTTGCATTGTGAGAAATTGTGGTGTAAAGGTGATAATATAGTAGAGATCTCTTGCAACTTAACCTAGCTAACATAAAAAACATGAGTTTTACTAGAATCCTATCAGTTTTTCTGATCAAATGACATAGTTGGCCACTTTCTGCCAAAAAACTGAATTTATTCGTCGAGGGTTCGTTCGGATCGGTTCAATAGTCGTCGAGAAATTACGATTCGCGTTTTCGAAGTGACGAGAATTGGAGATTAAATCATGAAATATCGAACAGACTTCGATATCGCCTTAAGACAACGTGTTCCACTATCAAAGAGGTTATTGTGCTTGATTCGGAAACTTAACATCATTTAATGTACAAAAATTCGTTGCCGCGTTAAATTACCCTCAAATAGTGTCAAGTTAACCTCAAATAGTGTCAAAGTGGCATCACAGTAATCCACGTCAGTGCGATTTTTGTTCGAGTATGTAGGTATCAATTACCGCTTGTACATACAACATCATTGAACGCGAAATCTCGCATAATGAAGTAACAGTCGATGTAATCAACGCAGCGTAGGCATAGAAAAGGACGGAGACGGAAAGGGTCAATCGAAGGGTATAAGGGAGGAGGATCTGGGAGATAAATAAGAGGGCGCGGCAATAACCGTGCAAACGCGAAAACAAGGAGAACCCATGAAATAAAGCAATCATCCCAAGGGGCAACAAGCGTATAGCGCCCCCTCTTGTCTTATTTATTTTACGAGCGGGGATCCCGCTCGGGCGTCTATATGAAGCAACGGCAGCTCATTGGTTGGCCCAGAGATAGATAGAGTAAGGGAGAGGGAAAATATATCCTTGGAGATGAATAGAGAAAGAGATAGAGAGAGAGAGAGGAAAACGGAGAGGGTGAAATAGGGGTGAAATTGGGATGAGGTAAGAAGGAGACAGCCCCGAGATACCGGAGTCACATCCACCTCCGCGGTACATAAGGGCCTCACAATGTTCAGACAAGGAAACTACCGTCACGTACGTCGTAGAGACAGCTGGAACTCGGTGCGTGCCACAAGCATCTTCGTCGACTCGATCCCGAGGGATCCTTTCTCTTAGAAATTCCCTCTAGTCGCAGATAATCGTGGTCTAATCATTAGCAAGATTAGGTGCCCCAGTGGAAATCTCTACCACTCGTACCAAATTATTTTCACAAATTTTCAGGGAAATTTTTGCCTCCGTCATTTTTGGACAAAGTTCTGCGGCTATTTTTTTATTTGCACGAAGTATCCTATGAATTTTCTCTATTTTACTAACAATAAGAGAAAAAATGAACAAACTACAGGCAAATAAACAATTCACCACGCATTTTTGGATTTGTTAATCGAGTTTCTGGATCGAAACTCTTAGGAGCAAAGTGGAAATTATAAAAACTCATACAGGAAATTCCCATTTTTGTAGATTTTTTTTTCTTTCTCACCAAAAAAATCACGTAGAGTCAGAATTTTTACTGAATTACCCTGAAAATTCGTAGCAAATTTCGTAAAAATTCTTCACAGAACTGATCAGCAATCGATACCAAAAGTATACGAATGATAATTTTTACAAATTTTTTAGTTTTCACGGATTGGAAATATTAGGTACTTTCGGTTATTGAAATAATTGATTTACCTGATTGCACTAAAATGAATGAATGAATACATGAATTTTTGAATTGTAATGAATTTTTTTTCCAAACTATTTGTCAACACACGATTGATTCTGCTGATCAGAGTTCATCTAATATTCGATAAAGGAAATCTAGGATCGTTTGAATTTCTAGGGGATATAGAAATGGCCCGACGTCGTGGACCGTAGGAGTTTTTCCTCCTCTTCCCACCCCCGTTAATTATCATAGAGAATCGTTATCTGGTGCGCCGGGCGTCCGTAATTAAGAGCAAGCAACTCCTGGCTGGCTGCTCCGGTGCTCGGCGCCCAGCAGCTCGGTGTGGTGGTAGCTTGGGGCGGGTGTATCTCCGCCGTGGGACTTTAATTTAATAAAGCAATTTGTAACGGAATACAGAACGAGGCTTTAATGGCCGCACGGCGGAGAGGGCTCTAACGAGCTGCTTACCGCACTCGACTACGTTGGCCGAACTGACGCCCGCGTACCCCGCAAAATGCAAACATTGAGAAATATCCTAAAATTGATAAGTCCCCAGTACTGGGACCTTTTCAAACACTTGAATCAACATATCAGGCCTGTTCAGTGTCCAAGATTTGAAGTCGATTTTCGACACGATGTTTTCGGTTTACCGATAGATCGTCTTGTCGGTAAACAGCGAAATATCGTTAGGCCAATATAATAACCAAAGTACTGGTAAGAAACTGATGAATATAGTGATAAAATGAATCGAAATACCGATTAGGGAAAATGGAATTTCGAGGGATAGGTTTATGAATTGCAAACCATTCGAGTAGACGCCAAAGTACCCGTTCTGTTAGAAATTGCGATTCAAACATGGCGTGCCGGTCGCAATGATGAATTCCTGAGCGTATTGAGAGATTTTTGGAACTCCGAGTTTCCGTGTTTCGGTATTTCAATGGTTTGAGGTTTCAGTTCTTGTATTTCGGGATTTCGGAACCGTCATTCAACGCCGGAGTTACCAAGGGATTCTAAACACGAGATACCGAAAATCGTTGTACAAAACATTTATAAGAAACTCACGGAATCGAAATTTTATTTGCTTATCGGCGACTGCAATAAGGGGATCTTAGATTTTTTCCAAATTTAGATTATCTTGTGACTGGGAAAGCCCCAACTCCGTTCATCTTTGGAGATTGCTCAACTTATTCAAATTCTCAGATGAGAGTTGTCAAACTAATCGATTCACTTGAATAACGATTCGTGATAGAATTATTTCACCTCTTGATACACTCACAGCTTCAGCTAAAGTTTCAAACATCTCCAATCTCTCTAAAATAGAAAATCGCTCTTCGATTTCACGCATATCTCGGTACCGAAATCGATGATTTGACATTATCTTTGAATATTTCGAACTGCGAAGAACTGAAGAATCTACAATATAGGGACTATAAATATTCCGAAAAAAAATTCTATCGTTCAGAAATACCGATATTGTTGCAGAATATAGTCAACCAGGAGAAGCCCTCTCGTAAAACGCTAGGATAAAAATTCGGATTCTATAACATCTAGTTTCCCATCGTTTGTTCAGCGGCCTGGACTGAAATTCCGGGTTCACGAATATGAACGAATTTTTCTGCCTATGCCAGGCTAGTGCCATATAGACGTACGATGATAGAAAAAGATTCACGAATTCACATAATATAGCTCCTGATAACTTATTTTCGCGGATTGGTCTTATAACCGGACATGGGTAGGTATACGATGCCAAGGGGTGATAAGCTTCCGGTAAATAACTCGCGATCGAAAGAATCTAACTTTTATCCCAAATAGCCTAGACGACGAGGTTGTTTGTATCCAGGTCCAATAGACGCGCCATCTATGGATCGCTAAACAAAGATTGGCTAGTGGCTGGTCAGCAACTTTTTCACTACGTTTCCACCCCCTAGCTCGCGTTTCTCATTTTCTCACTTTATACCGAGTAGGTGCGCCGCTCGTACCCTTCCATCCCTATACATACGTATACCTATCCATACTCGGTCCCGCGGGTATCTGATCCACCTATGTACATGTTTAGGTATATAGATATATAGATATATATATATACGTATGCACGGCGGGATCGAGAGAAAGAGAGCAAGCAGCGCGATATTCCAGGTTTTTATCGGGGATTGTCGGCATAAAGGCATAAATAAAAGTATCGGTGGTTCCCCTGGCAGTCGTTCGATGAACGTCTCTGCCTCGCGAGACCTGGGGTCGTATAGCTGGTATTCGGTGGAGAACGGAAGGTGGTTAGGTACAGGAAGCTAAATAAAATGTATTACCTTATATACCGTATGAATTTTTCCACGATATATATATACGGTTTGTGAAAACGTGTCCGTTTCGGTTTCTCTATACATGTATAACGTGGTGTCGGAAGGGGAAAAGAAAAGCGGGCAGTTAAAATATCGCCTGGCGAGTTATTCACGATCGTATTGTAAAAGAAATGAAAGGACCTGGTAAAACGGAGGAGACGTTTCTACGCCAATATTGAATATCATATTCCGCTATAGCGAGACGCACTCGGCGTCGCGACGCGAAAACGAACACATATATATGTAACATATACGCGCGCCCCCTTCGTCCTTATATGTGCATTGATATGCCTGTGTTTCACGTATGTTTCCATACTTATACATACAAATACATATATGTATATACTATATGTATGTATCGTGCGGGGGTCGACCTGGAACCCAACGGCGGCGAGCTTCCGACCGCCGATTCCAACCCTCTTACACGCATCCCTCTCTGCTTCTTCTTCTCCTCTTACTCGGCACTCTCGCGAGGCCCTCCTTACGCCACATGTGTTACCGCGAGAGTGATCTATGCGCTTAAAGGGGGCCGCGTCCTGTCACGTGTTCTTCGGTATTACGTGATTTCACCAGACTTTTGCGGTTTTAGCCATAGTCTTCCATATTCCTACGGTCTTCGCAGAGCTCGGGTGCTTCTCACCCAAACTAATCATTAGATTCGATCAATCGAATAATTTCATCCAGTACAATTAGTACGGTAATTAACAAGATTTGTACGGATGGTTAAAAATTTTTCAAATGATCAAAATACCAAATTCAATTAGAATCGTATTGCATTAGGGGCGTTTGACTCTCATTACCATGTCTTACATCGTGTGTTGCTTTTAGCCTAACGGTACTAACGCTGAAGATAGTGAATTACAAAATCACTTTGGTGTCGTGAAGAATGAAAACCACCGTTGGGCAGACCTTAGAATATCTGGTCCCTGATTGTTCATAAGAAATGATTCTGTAATGGGAACACAGGACTTATTGATATTTCAGGAACTGCCTGAGTTATGCGAGTCCTTTGATTTTTTTAAATCTAATTTCGCAATTTTCTTTCCATCTTTTCAACCATCATCTTTCGATCAAAAGTGAGTTTATCAACAGTTTGGTGGTTCTAATTCTTTACGACCACGTAGTGATTTTGAATTTGTCTATCTTTACCATTATAACTATGCTATACTGCGAGACTCGAAGTAAAAGTAAAAAATTAAATTTATTATGAGAAATGACAAACAGTTTGAAGACGTATTCATACGCTTGCGATGAAAGTATTGCGTAAATTTCATCATCGCATACTTACGCGAATGCAATCGAGCTCGCCATGCCAAAGGGTCGCTGACCAGTCCTTGCAGTCCTGGCCAATAAACGGCTGGATGTCGCGGTTCTGTTCGCTGCTGAAACTGTCCCATACCTGAAAACAAAACGAATCAATCAGACTTTGCAGTTCCGAAGAATCATGGAAATCATGAGATCGTTTTCCAGGATCACAGGAACGAGATCCGTCTAATTCAATTATAAACACGGAGCGAAATCTTCTGCAGACAAATTTGAAAATTATTAATTCCAATTAACTGTGAACATGTATCGGTTATATGTTTTCAATTATTGCGAGGGGCAGTTATCGAGATTATATGACGATACAGACACAGAGGTGAATGTTGATTCATCAGAAGCGTCGATTCCGGTATAATTTGGAATTCAATGATCGACGTTGCTTCGGCATAGATACGGTTGGTTCCGTGCGCGAGATGCTCCCGGGATCGTGTATCTATCCTCATACCTGTATACCGTAATCATGGAGTGAAGGTATAGTTGTATAATTAAATAAAATAGGCTCGAAGAAGCTCAAATTGAAAACTATGAAAGGTGCAGATCGATACCGGAATGATTAAACACGCGACTGTGAGACGGTAATATGTTAATTGCATGTATACTAACTTAACAGACTGGCAATTACGGTTTGGTGGTTTTGCCCGAAATTGAAAAAGAATCACGACGAGTCGTTATAGTGGGCCGAAAAATTTTACAGATGGAATAATTAAGCTTAACAACTCGTATAACTTTAATATAATAAACTAATAAAAATTTTATGAAGATATTCAGCCCGTGATTAAATTAGACTCTACACGGCTACGGTTGGCTGTATTTATACCTTTATGATCTGAGGTAATACAGACGAAACGAGGACCAATGGATCGCCTTTCGATTATAACTGATGAATTAAATTGAAAACTAATTTTACGCCAATTCGCAGCTATGCCTTCGAGCTGGTTAAGGCACTACCGAATTATACGCGATATACATATGTATAGACGATGTATAGTAATACATTCGTGCGATCAACGATACCAATTAAACCGTTCATTATTTGAGCCGCGTCTGTACCGAGGAAATAAAATGAAAACCAATCAACGCGTCAACGCGTGTCATAAATTTTATCCACCTTTTCACGCGACACTGTCCACTGCACATTATATGTATATCTATGTATATAAGTAATCCCACATTCGTGGGAAATTAAATTGAATGGTTAAAACGATGTATTGACACCGCTGGCCTGTACCGGCGTATCTACAACGTACCTACAGGTATACTAATACCCGCTTAATTACCTTCCCGTTTAATGACTCGATCCCAAAACTCCCGAGTACTACATACATTCACCACTCGACCGTCGCTCATCAAACGTTGCTCAACAGTCAAGGCTGTACATCCGAGATTATACCAATCGAAAGCCAATCAGTGATCTAAGTCTTACGTATGATTGAGAGACGTTACTCATAGTCAGATGTCGACAAGGCTATTATATGAAAGTTCTATTATGTTATACCACGAAGTAGGATATTTTAACATATTCTATTCTCAAAGCCACGCATCGACTATAATAGGTACTGTATCCATCAAATCTTTTATATTCAATCTTGCTCTTCTTTCAAAAAAATTTTTTATGTAACATTCAAACGTCTTGATATGCAGATTACACAGTGTTTTCCATGTGAAAGATACCCAAGTCTGAACACACGCGTGTACATGATCTATTCTGATCAAGACTCTGATTGCTTCGTCAGATGATACTGATGTTGCAAATTGACGCGTGAGTTTCTTCCACTCGTCATCACAATCACCCGATAATTTACATTGGTGTACATACTCCAATACTTTTACAAACCCTTCGAAATATCCACCAATGAATGACACAGCAACCGATAGTTAATACTCAGTTGAACGTACCGGAGGATGCAGTGAATCCCGTGTGCATAGCGTACCGCGGTGCAGCCAGCGGTTGAGGATGAGGAGCTGGTGGCAGTCCATGTGACGTTGAAACTGGAACCTGAGGATGTGTGGCGGCTGGTCTTGACAGTATCGTGTCAATGCCGTGAGGGTTGCTCCCGACGGAGGTGATTGAGGTGGCAGGACTTTGCTTACCACTCCCCGTGGGCGAGGGTTGACCCTGTGGTTGATTAGCTAGTTGAGCTGCAGAGACACTGGACAATTGGAGGCTCTGTTGTTGATGATGTTGTTGTTGCTGATGGCTTCTTTCGGCCATAGAATGAAGGGCGGCGAGGGGTTGGCTCCCCAACATTCCACCACCGGCAGCACTCAGGTTAAGGAATTGGAGAACGTGGGGGGATGCTGCGGCGTGAAAATCGTGAAGCCAGGGTGGCCTCGGGGGTGGTGGCGAATGGCTTGTCGGCGGAGGTGGCGAACATGATCCCAACGATGATCCTGCCGAAGAGCTACGGTCCCCGTCCAAGTGACTGGCGCTTCTACGATGAGCATCACTCAACGAAGACATGTCACCGGTCTCGTTATCGACCCCTACGCTAATTCCTGATCGTACTCTAAGGTCGGCACAACCCTCCGCACTTTCCGCACAGGTCTTAGTCAGAGAGCACACCATTTCGCACCATGCATAGTTCAGGGTTGGCCTGAAAGTATCCAGGGAACGGTTTTTCAGGGTGGACGCGGTGAACCGCTTCCTCCAATATTTTGTGACCAGCAGTTAGAAACTAACCGTCGATTTTTATTCCAGCGGATCTTAAGCCGCGGGGACAAGTGTCCCGGATTTTACTCCCGGTAAAGTCACGTGGTCGAGAGTCTTCTTGATCTCAACTCTCGATTCACGTAGGATTTCCTCGTTTTCTACACTCGCGCTTTATACTCTCGTCACTCACTATCAATGTTCACGGGACTAAAGGAACATTTCCAAGACTGGAACGTTGGCCTTACTGAACCAGTGAAATGAAAGCACCTCATTCGAAGACAACCAACTGTCCTATGCTCAGTAGGTCCTTGAGCTCAGTTGGAGCTGATGACACAAACTGCACACTCAAATGTCGAACTATTGTGACCAGGATACTGGATTTCTTATTACGGGGGTAAACTCCCGATGAACGTCTCTCGCGACGGAGAGAACTCGCGGTTGTCTCTGAACGGAATGCCGTCCTAGAATGTCGTTGTCCAACTGGAGGCCCCCTCGATTTGAGTTTAGTCCTTGGTCCACGCCGGGGAGCTCTACTACTCCTGGGCTTTTGCTCTCGGGTGAGGGAGCCGGGTATATAATAGGAGAAGGATGAAAATAGAGAGGGAGAATTTGTGAGTGAACAAACTGCGCCTGTGTAGGTTCAGTGGGCGTAACCCGGGATCAGGGATTGGTTGACTATGACGGTTACACCGGAAGGGAAACTTGCTGGAGGCGGAGCCTCTCAATCTCGCATTAGCTTCTTGTTAAGCGTCTTTCATTGTGTGTTTAAACCCGTAATTTATGATCCTGACTGAATAAAACAAGAGCTGGTTGCCGCGGCTTGTGACTTGCCGTGGAGCCTCAGGAGGATGGCCAGTTTTCTACTGGCCTCGGACTACTTCGATGTAATATGGTCAGTGTCACTCACGCTCGAGCTATACTACGTGCACAAATATGTACATACGTACATACATATATATATACACATCTGGGTACCTTTACACGTTATTACAGCACACCTTCATCCGGGCCCGTCCATGAGGATGAACGTTACACAAACCGTATGAAGAATAATTGTACATTCTTGTTTGCTCTTTCGGACAGGGACCTCGGCTCCTGGTCAAGATGGATGCTGTTCAGTTACTCTTAACCCATTCAAAATGGAGGATAACCACTTCACGCGTGGGTGTCATTTTGAATATCATTTACCTGTTATAAACCAGTACATGACATTCTTACCGCCATTCACTTCGCACACAAACATCAAACAGATGATGACTATGGTAAAGACGACTTCTATTACCACATACAAACCCATAATGTTATCGGTCTCTGGATTTTTGGCAAACCTTTCGATTGTGTCGCGTCACATGCGCAGCAATTGCGAATACTACAATTTAGGTATGTATCGATATTTTATTTTATTTCACTTCTTTTTCTCGATATCATATCTTTTCCTGTCATGCGAAAAGTGCTTTTCAGCAATTTACGATTGCTTTTATGTATACGGCGTTAAGTAATGTGTCTATACTGTGCATTGAGCCGCCACTGCATAGCAGTCATGTAGCAGCCGCACAAATAATTGAGATCTAATTTTCCACCACATCAAATTTTATTAATGACAACATCACGTGACAATAAAAAGAATACGGAGTGAAAAAAATACGAAGGTACCAGTCCCGTCAACCGATTTATATAGGTTCATTGTGCGGAATGAGAGATATAGACGTAGAATATGTGGGTCACGTTTGTTGCAGCGATTCGAATAAGCTATTCTCTGCAGATTGCGTTAAAGTGTGTAATGTGGAGACACATCGTCACAAACGGATCTTCATGTGTGTCCGTAGGTACATACATGTGACACGTAGCTGCAGTCGTGTAGGTATATATATACGTTTATTGGCGAGAATACACGGTACACTGTCGCCCTTCCAGTACACGGAGTAGTTACTAAATGCCTACGGTGTATGTTGGTATACATAGGTATATATGTATGTATGTATAGTAATACATCTGCACATGTATATACGTGGCAATTGAATTGGATTAGTTATGCAGTTACTCAACTGTGGATAATTGTGAACCCCGACGTGTCAATCTGTACGGGGATTCACGGTTGCCTTTTCATAAACCGTACATAGGCATCCATAAAAGACTGACCTAACGTAACCTCACATATTTAACTGCACTGTAATGACGGCAGCCTGCGACCGACTACCCTCTTTCATTGCTAGACTAGATTCATTTAATCTCGTTAGTGGGCCAGTGCAATATCCACATAACTATATGCCTACGTATAAATAATACAGGAATAACTTATTACCGTGTCCTCATAATATACGAGCATGTCAAATTTTCGTGAAAATTTCAAATCCAGTCATACTTCACCATGTGAATGCCAATTGCTATAACCATGACGCTGAGATCCATATATACGTATGAATTAACGTTATGGGGATGTCTGCAGTCGATCCGTGAATCGTCACTCGTCAGACCAAACGGTGTGAGTCTGACTTACCTATAAGCTGACACGGATGTAGATTATGTGACTTTGTATACTGGTGTGTGATGAACGTGGGATGGAATCTCGGTCATGATGAATAACGGAGCAACGAGCTTTCGCATTGAGGAAAATCCTCGAATATCAGGATTTTTGGCTCTTGACGTTTGACGAGTGGTGATTGTCAGGAATGAATGCATTAAATCGGTTCGGACGGTTAATGCTTGCGCTAATACTCCCCAAATACGACAGCTTCTTTGACACGATTTTGGAGAGATTCCGAATTCCTGATATATCTACTATGCTTCTGGGATAGATGCACACATCTATAATAATTCTGTGCATGTGTGTGGCAGCTGGTTGTCGGTACCATGCACATTCAAACTGGCGAACTATACGTCGGACCAGCAAACAAGCTTAAAAGTCAACGATTCTGTCCTCTACGAAGCGATCCGTCATCGCTCTAGAACCAAAACCGTCCAAGCGTTATATTGCTCTATTGAGGCGATCTGAAAACTCTAAGGACGCTGTGGCACGGGCCCCATGGCATAATACTTACACTCACATTCACACATAGAAACATGCGTTATTCAAACACACCCAGACCTCGTGATACTAGAAAATTTCCCTCCGTTTAGACTCAATTCAACTGACATCGACAATTGAACATAAGATCTTCGGATTTTTTTGGTTTACAATTCAATTTTTTGGATTCTTACTCCTCGAATCATTAGATGTATGATTTCTGATATTGTAGGGGGTTGAATTAGATTTTGGAAGGTATTTAGATACGTTCTGAAAAAATACTGTTTTTGGATTGAATGGAATAAAGGAGTAAAAAAATTTAAATGACGTAGAGCTCGGTTAGGTTCCCGCAAATGATTGCCGGATCCCCATAGCGATCGTTGTGGGAATGATGCGATCCGATGCGTCAGTGTCATCGTGGTCATTGTTCGAGGCACGCATAGCGCCGGGTATCTTGTGCCTAACGTGATATTAATGACGTCAGGTTTGCGGCTTAAATAATAACTGAGCGATGATGGATAGGCCCAGTGCGTGCGTCGCAAATCGGTCACATTATCATTATTACGCAGTTGTTGTTGTTCACGTCATTGTTATACTGTCGCTCTCGCGGTTAATAACCTAACATATTCCCCGAGTTATCTATTATACCTAACTATACGCCTATACCCACCAGTCGACGCAGATTCTTACCGTAACAGGACGTGGGATCCTCGCGAGCAATCTGCAACACCAAAAATCGGCAGATGGATCATATCCACGCACACGAACTACAATCGCAACCCTGAATTGTCGAGAAATTGGAATATTTTACCGATCGTAGTTCCAAAATTTTTGCCAATTTCAACGATCTTTGGTTGAGAAATATCTCGAATAAATTTTAGATCCGGCATATTGAATTTGAGGAAAATCGGTCGAGGGATCGGTCAAGGGGCGGCAAAAAATCTGTTTCTATCAGTAAGCAATAATATATTACTGACCATTGCTCTGATCTGAATCGAATTAGTTTGATTGCTAAGGACTCCAGCTTCGAGCTCAATACCTGTAATTCGATTTGAAAATCATACGTGGAGGCAACAGCAGTTGGAATTTTGATCGCAACATTTTCGAACTACCTATGCGTTTCACCGTACAGCAGCAGCACATTTCTGGATTGACTTTTTTTGCCAATTGAGAAACTACGCCGATTTATCTGGTACTCGCTTCTCAATTAGTTGGAAAAGAAACCATTGCAACTTTTTCATAGATAAATTGGCTATTCTGATTACTCCTGAATCCGGTTGCCAGAAGCGGACAGAATCTCTTACTCCGCGAGGGAATTCATTTTCATCTACGTCACATCAATAGGAATTGATTTCCAATATCGCAACACTATTTTACAATTCCAATTTCCTAATATAAATGATTAAATGTATAGCTAGAAAGACGTCACGTGAGCAGAAACGCTTTTTATTGGGCGTGACGTCACATTATACTACTCGAGCTGCGCTATAGGGAGAAGCATGATAAAGTTTAGTAGGTTAGGTTAGTAAAGTGTTAAGCAAGGTTTGGCATGCTGTTTCGAGTGACGTCATAAATGGCGGGCGTTTCAAATACTACTGAATTTCAAATCGATTATATTCTCTGTATACAAATCATCATTTCTAATCACTTAATAACCCGTACAGGCAGATAGAATAGAAGTAAAAATCTTGTGATAAACGCAATTTTTATTTTTCGAAGATTCGTTACGTTTGATGTTCCTACATATAGAGACGTTATAGCTGATGCAGGTTATTCCAAAAGACGGTATAGATCCAATGAAACGTCGGGTTATTGTTGAATGATCGAACGACCAGGAGGTATACGAATGAACTCCATGGCTAGTGTAGCGTAGGATTGACCGTCAAGGAAGTAGCATAGAATAATATGAGCCATTGTAAACAGTTTTTGGGGGTCTCGAGTTGCGCGCGTTATAGTATAGGCGATGCCCGAGAAAGATTCAAGTAATGTGACACAATACGGTTCACAGCCCAACGACACTACATGTATAGGGTAGGGCACGTATACTGCATTGGGTTTTGTAGATATATATTATCTGCCTTTGCGCGGCAATCTGTCTGTCGACAATGCGTAAAGCCGGCAAATTAGGTGGCGGGTCCAACAGGCTGTGCGTGACTTCAGCTGTGCGTACAAATAGCGCCGTTGGAATCCGCACGACTCTCTGAGCTCATTGTCGGTGGTCCATTGTTGCGCTTTCTACTTATATTTTCCTCCACCATCCAATATATATCTATAGATACCTACCTACCACCGCCTAGACTAGACCTGGATGAATTTTCGCGCCTCCACTTGGTTACGTTTCTTGTATCCATTTTTTACCAGCAAAACGAGGTTATGGTACAGACGCTTGCGCTCACCTCCAAGACGCGATTAGTAATTTCGCCCAAACCATACGACCAATTGGACTGAAACTTTTCAGATGAATGCTTAATTTTAGCAGAAAGATCGCCACTATTTCACTTTCTTTGATTTATTGTACGTAATCTTTGGTTTTAACCTAAAAATTTGTCGAAATTGTTTGAAATTTGGATATGTTGAAAATTTTGAAGAATTAGCATACACGGCTACTTTCTGCCGAAGCAGAGCACAAGTTCCCAAAGTTTCACTCCGATCAGTTGTGCGGCTTGGAAGAAACTACGAATCACGTTTTCGAGGTGGGCAGCTCAGTCATGAAGTCGAGCTTTCTAGATATTGCGAAAACGATCGAGAGCACAATGAATGAAAATTAACAATCGAGTGAAAAGTATCTGAAAACTTCATTTCATGTGATAAAATTTTTTTTCACCGAATATTTAATAACAGTTCGTACGTATATGTACGTCTGATATAGTCGAGTATACGTGTGGTATGAAGCTGAGAGGGGTGTTCGCGATGATCCGAATATTATATAAAAGTAACGGGCTACTAATTTAATAAGCGACCCAGAGCATCGCTACGTTTTCTCCCTCTATTATAGGTGGGTATATACAGTAAAGCTCGACGGGGATGCCAGGAGGACTGGAGCTGCTGTCATGACACAGATGTGTCCCCAAACTCTGGAAGCAGTCCCTGGATAGGAGGAGGTGGAGGAGGAGGAGGCTTAGTGCTGCAAGGCTGCTATATTTCACCTAGCATTATCATCTCTTTTTTTCCAAGCTCAT
The DNA here is from genome assembly GCA_963989295.1 of Ametastegia equiseti. NCBI lineage: Eukaryota > Metazoa > Arthropoda > Insecta > Hymenoptera > Tenthredinidae > Ametastegia > Ametastegia equiseti. The sequence continues at coordinate 12,838,059 of OZ022393.1, forward strand.
TTTACGACCTGTCGACTGAGCATTAATAATCCCGACCTATAATAATACGCACCAGTTGAAAAAAAAAAAAAAAAAATTTCATTTTTATTACATTTCGTTGCCTTCTTCGCCTTTGCTAATTGAAGAAATTCTATATACAGATATATACCAAGCTCACGTAAGCCTCGACAGCACGCGATTGTACCAGTCACGTGCGACTGCAGTAATTACACTTCGGTAATCGTCAAACTTTTTAATTAGTATTTTTCACTCAAGATCAATGATCCTATCGAGACTTTTTTTTTTCAAACTTATAGGACGATAATTCTCCATGCATTTTATTAAACACCGTACATGATACATACGAAAGGCAGGTTATTGTGGAATCGATTGATCGATGATCATTATCAATAGAACCGAATATCTCACTATACGTGGTTTATTCGGACAAATCAATATAGAAGAGTTACGAGGGATTTATTGCATCGTAAATACCTTAAGCCCTCTGATTGGTGACGTAAAAAGATTGACAAATAAATCTTGACGGTTCTTTATGCAAAGTATATGGTAACACGAATCCGGATTTGAATGAAAACCGTATAGGTATATATAAATGTGGCAATGGTGATGGTGGTGGTTGGGTCCGGTTTTATCGCATCTATCTAAAACCTTGTTAACTTTTATACCTTTCATCCCTGTGATCCCTTTGGACAGCCCGAAGACCCGCTCCGCCTTTTGCGTCCCTCAACCTTCTTCTTTCTTCTCTTTACCCTTATAATAATTCTCTCTTCCTTCAATTTTACCTCTGCACCATGACCCACGCACACCTGAAAAGCATTCCTCTCATCTGCCTCTCACCTCACCCCTTGGACCTCTGGACCTCGATGAATGCCCCTCACATCCGGTCTGAGTAAAACGAACCACCAGCCATCAGGCATCAGCCACTATAGCTATACATACATATATATATATATATATACAACAACTCTTGTCAGTCGTTAGAAATCGCATTACCAGATGAACCTGACGTGGACAAATTCGAGCAGTACAAATCCTTAAGTCCTGTTTACCTTTGACCTGATCAAACCTTTTACGGTTTCACTATACTCACTCCATACCGTTATACCTACTTCATTCTTTTGCCCAGTTGGTACTATAGGTACCGAACGTAATTTAACTCCTCCTATTCATTTTTCTGTTTCCATACATCATCCATTGACGGATATTTACCCAATGCAATACTCTCTCAGTCAGATCTATACCTATTATTATAGCTGCACATATCTGTACGCTAAATGTTTTATTTACTCTTCTCACGACTTTGCCAAGGGGAAGAAATGATCTTTCTTACACAATGAGAATAGGGTCGTAATTTCAAGATCGGTTATAGTGAATACAAACCTTTGCGCTACCGGTTAGAAAATGAAGCAGGTTTACTTTTTTCTTTTTGATTTTTTTTTTTTTTTTATATATTCTTCTTCTTTCTGCAGAGTGGGTTATGCAGCTACGGATCCAATCAGGGCGACAGATCCGGAAGGTAAAGTATGTGGACCGTACGCTGATCGTGGATTGGTGGATTGTGACGTTCAGCGGAAACGTAACCCGAGCAAATATTTGGGCTTGCCAAAGTACGCTTGACGTTGATTTATCAGAGTTTTTGGATGTAATATGAATTTATTGCCGTCGATTTTTATATGCCCTTCCACCCCCGTCCCCTGTTATCGGCCACTCGCGGTTCACGTCATTCCTCGCATATGTATAGGTAAAGGTACGTAGTTGTCCAATCGAACCAGAGATAATATTTAAATTCTTGATATATATGTATAAGGGAACGGTGGCGCAGCAGTGACGGTACGTCGTCATAACAAAGCTTTATCTCTAGCAATAATAAAAAAATAAAAAAAAGTAATCGATCAATAGATTACTCAAGCGGTAATAATCCCACGAAGAGAATATCATCGATAGAGAAAAACGAAATTTTTTTTTCTGACCCCCGCCCGCGGTCAAATAAACTTCTGCGAACATCGAGACTAAAACAACATTTCACCCTCGTCAGGCTTCTCTTTCAAAGAAGATTTCACTTTATCTGACTTTTTTTTTGTGTTGTTCTTTATTTTCTCATTTCTCTATTGGGGTAAAAGCGAAGAGTTTGGTAGAATGGGGATATGTGCTTATTTTAGCTATCCACTTTATCGATAGAATGCGATTCATCCAGTAATTTCACAAGCTTGTTCTAAGATGAAAAAATCTTTTACTTGCAGTCGAAACTAGTCAAAGCAAACACCGATTTTAGCACTTGAAATGTCCAAAAGATCCAGCGTAGTTTCGAATCCATACTTTTCATTCGATTGTATTATATTTATGCCGCATATTCACATTTCAGCCATTTCCTCCGAGCCACCGCGGTTTGCTTGAGCTATTTTTATTTATAACATTGCATTATCGGATAAAACGGAAATCCTGACGTACGGCTCGGCGAGATTCGCCATTATTGGCAAACCAAATTTGTTCCATTCAAAATATTCAACACCCGGAAGAGACTAGATTCGAGGCACGTGTGGTTTCAGTTATGGGCTGACAAAGCCTGTTCTGACATTAAATTTGATGACGATAAGTTCGATCATGAATTATGATCATTGTATACCAAATAATTACAATACCTACCGGCGTTTTCGAAACTCGAATCGAATTTTCACCGCAACTTAACGTTTCTTCGAAGAATTCTTTGAACTTCTCAGTCAGGACTAAAAACCAATTGCCATATTGTATACAATCGGGACCCATGAGTTATTGACCCATTGCTAAAAAAAAAATAATCTATTCCCGATGGACCGGTTCGGATAAAAAAAATTCGTCTTACACCTGTCGAAAGATACAAATTACCAGATAAATCAGGCTGTTGGGCAGATTTTTATCTGTAATAACTAGTGAAGACTTGCGGATTAGTAATAAGCATCCTTATTTTGACGGATGGATTCACCCCTAAAATTTTCGGAGTCGATTTGGAAAAATCTCATCGCCTTTCGAGTAGATAGATTCGGCCATAATGTCGTAGATATGAGTCGTGGCTTGGAAATATAGGGATGGGTTAGGACAGGGATGAAGGTAGAGGAGCGAGCCACCCTTGGGTAGGGGGTCGTGTGGTAAATCCGGTGACTATAATTGTGGGATTACCGAGATAATTGAATGTCGCCTCAACTCACAGCTATACGACGTACGCTGTCTACCGCGCGCAGACTTGTAAATGTTTTTAATAAAAATGTAAATATCTTTCAGCGACAAATGAGCCAGTAACTGCTGCAGCCCCGAGCACGAGCTATTGCTCACCCTATTTGCCCCCTGGCGTAACTATTCCTAATGCATTTGCAGCTCTCGAACCGTTCTTCGATCGACAATTTTGAAATTTAATAAAAATTACCGAACTTCAAGAGTTTGAAGGATACTTCGAAAGATTCGCAAGGTTCCGAAGGATTCCATCGGATTTCATAAGATTTTATACGGGTTTCGTAGGATTTCATGGGATTGTATGAAACTCTGAAGGATTCCATGCGACTTCATGAAATTTTGGGGATTTCAAAGTTTACACATGACTCCAAGGGCTGTAGCTGATTTTATGAAATTTTATGAAACTTCGTGGACTTCTGGGGACTGCATGGGATTCCATAAGATTTCGTAAGGTTTTTATGGGTACTCCAAGATTTCATAAGATTTCATAGTATGTCATAAGACTTCAGGAAATTGTGTACACTAGACTTCAAGACTACATAATATTTCACAGATTACATACATGATTTGAAAAACTTCGCAGAATTTTAGGGGGCACCTTGATATTCCATAAGATTTCACTAAACTGCAGGATTTCATGGGTCTTTATAAACTTGACTTCATCGGTTACGAGCCATGACTTTAATAACTGCGAAAGCTTCCGTGGGGTTTCATAAGACTTCAAAGGATTTCACAGAATTTTCTATTTAGGACTTCCTACGTAGACCTTATAACACTCAATGTTACTTCGTAGATTTTTCCCTACTCCATACGATTTTAATGGATTCTGTATGAATTCTAAAAATTACACAAGACTTCATAGGATTCAAAACCCTTTTATGATCAGACTTCACATCTTCAAAACCAGTCCGAGAGTGATTAACCGCCCAGAAACTATTCAAAATGATCCTACCCTGACCTAATTCCTATGTAATTCATAGCACTTTTCGTCATGAGTTCTAGCCATATTTCAAATTGATCTACAACAACGTACTTATACCTACAGTCTTCTAGAATCATGAAGTGATTTCAGACTTCTACAGTAACCATGTAATCTTTTACACATGCTGTCAAATTTGATCTTAGAAGTCCTGGCGCTATTCTGATCTGTTTTCTTTTCTTTTTCTATTTCGCTGGAGTGTCATTTGCGCCTCATATGGGTCTGAAGTGGGTATGAGGGGAGTAACGTGTGCGTATACGACGTACACGTATGTATAAATACCCAGTTTCAATCCTCGACGAATTTCCTCCACCCTCGGCGACGAGTTCTCCCCGTTGAGGGAGACAAGGGCTAAAGATTATCTACCCCGCGTTTCGCATTGTAATCCAATGAGATATTATACGAGGCTGTACCGGCAGCCTTGTTCAGTCTGTTTAATCATGCAATTAATTAGCGTGGGACGCCGGTTACCGAGATCCTTATATACCCCGCTGGCTACACCCTGGGTCACCGCCCTTCGTACTCCATCCTTATTCTCTAATTTTACATACCTACACGAAAACTCATATCCACCCACGGTCAGCCGGATAAATCGAGCATTTTTTACTCGAGTTTAAAAAGCTGAGGGTATTTTCGAAACGAGCTCAGTTCATTATAGTCTTTCGAAATATAATCAGACAAGAGTAAGAAACTGGGAGCTATCACTCCTCATAGTTAGCTAACATAGTGAAATTAATTGTAAGAGCTACTCATTTCATCACGACTGGAAAATGTATACCTCGATTTTGGATTCTCTGAAAGCTATAATGACTCCGAAAACAATGACTGTATCAAATGAACGTACAACTTTTTCTTACTTCAATTTTGGTTTCGGAATACGAGAATAAGTGGGAAAACGTTCAACTATTTCAAAATCAGATAATGAACAAAATTGATCGTCTGGTTGCTATTTTTGCAGTGTAAAAAAAGTTTTCAGCTCATTTGAGGCAGAAGAAAAAACAAACCAAATATGAAATCAGTGCAAATCACAGATCTTTATTATATTCTTATTTTCTAATACAGTTTTTGACGGTGCTCAAATTTTACTGGAAAAGACTTATGACTAGATTATTTGAGTAATTCAAGAAATGAAATGATTGTTTTTTTTCCAAATTTTACCGGAATTTCTCTCGTCCAATGAAGAATCATACGTTTGTACAGGATAATTCAGAATTCGTGACGAATATCTAACCGGATTGATCCTTGTCAAAATTGAAGTCGAAAGATTCCTTAGACATTTTTCTGAAAACCGACTTTTTTCCTTGAAGAAAATATTTTACCATCTTTTTTTAAATTTCGATCAACTTTTTGTTTTAATGAAAAAATTCAGTTTTCAGAAAAATAGATAAGGGAGTTTAAATTTCAATCTTGACAGGGATTCACCCTTATGTAAAATATTCGTCACGAATTCTAAATCACCCTGTATATATAGGTATGCTCGAAAAAAATAAAATAGAATGAAAAAACACATGTAATAAAGGTTGAAAAAATTGTCGGCCTAGCGTCCTGTCGACGAAGATGGCCACGTCGAGAAAAGGCCGGGAATCTCCCCTAGGTAGTGTTTTGCTCCACCCGCGACACCCTCGTCGGCTTGGAAGCGGCCGCGATGTAATCCTGGATTCAGCACTCAATTTGGCGCGTTGCACAGCGGTTTGTCCGCCCTTCCCTCTATCACTCTCTCTCTCTCTCTCTCTCTCTCTCTCTTTCGTTCTCTTTGGGTATGGGGTTGGTTTATCTCCCTCTTTCTCTCGTTCGACTTGCCCTGGCGGAGCGTATAAGCTGTAAACGCGAGGTGCGCCCCCTCGTTGGCATTTAAATTAGATTAGATAAGTTAGTCAATGCGGTGTTCAAAGTAAGAGCCTGGATTTCACGTCACATCCATGCAGAAACCACCTTACGCTATTCTCTTCGGGCACTACGCCCCCACTCGTATCTATACCTACCCTATATACCCGCTTGGTGGAACGAATCTTCTCCTCTAAGCTTTTCAGTCGTTAGATACGCTGTGTCTGCACCTTAGAACCTTAAATTCATCCCTAACTAGTGGTAAAGTCTCCTCAGACCCAGACAATGCAAGTTCAATCACTTGCTGTTGGAATTATCATGATATGGTTACTGTATGAGGTCCCATGAAGTCCGGTTCAGTCCTTGGAGTCATGTGTGATTCATAAAGCAATACCGGAAGTTCGTGGGAATCAATTTTGTACATGATTTGTTAGCGATGTGGATATACTATGGATGACGACTGCGATCGTATGAGCATACAGCCTATTAGTTTTCTTTTCAAGAAAACCAAGAGCTTAGGTATGTTAGTGACTTTTTAACACTGGTTTGTGAAAAATGTAATTAGATTACATTTTCAATTACCATTATACATTTGAAATGAGTTCAGTTTCACATTACGAATGTAATATAAATTCGAATTTGTCATCGAGTTACAAAAGTAATTGATGACTCACAACCCTGGACTTTCGAAGTCCAGTATCTGCCGAAATGTGAAGTTCCATTCGAGGAAAATGGTTATGGAATTTTTCTCTGCTTATGGAATTGATAGTTGCTGTAACACACGTCGCGTTCACATATCGGATGATGATCATGTAGTGAATTCAAAGACGACGCATGTATCATGAATTTTGGTATTTCTAATCACGAAGAACGTGTAATAGGCAATAAGCTAGGTAATTACCACAATCGACGAACAATGCAGTACCGTAATGGGACCGAGTCACGATTCTCTTTACGAACTTTGCCAGTTAATTTGATCGTCACGGGTTAAAGGCTGGGTTTTTCCATAAGGTGTAATACTCCTCCGGATGACTTTTGGAACGCTCGTGATCCCGCGTAAAAAAAAAAAAATGATAGATTTGCGATCATACGAAATTCGATGTCTTCTCAAATCTCGCGAAGAGATGAAATTCAAAAAATTAATCTGTATGGGAGATTGTGCAATGGAAATGTAACCAGTCTTTCAACATTTCATTGATTCAATATTCCGTGTGAAGTGACCCAAGGGAAATCTTCCATCTACAGTGTGATTTGTCGAATAAGTTGATAGTCAGTTTTTAAGAATCAGAATCCGAAGATTGAGACATTCTTGTTCACACAAGGGGATATTCGCTTAAGAAATCGCTGAAAACCCTCATGAAAACTGACGAAGGAATCAGTGAAAATCAATTGAAAATCATTAACGAAATCATTGATTTCATGGAATTCGGAATCATGGAAAAAAATGTTGACTTCATACGAGTCTAGTCCAAGCTGTGCGCCAGTAATTAATCTATCCCTCAAGAATTGCGGGTTTCAATGGGGCGGGATTGAAGTTTCGAATGATCGAAAATCCGAATTTATTTGGAACGCAATTCTGAGTTTCTAGAGACGTTAGAGTTCTGAACTTGCCAATTCCAAAAGGTCAAAATCCTGACGGTTCAAAGATCCGAAAGTTGAAAACTCAGAGGTCCAAAAATCCGAAAATTTAAGGAAAGCTGATGACAAACCTGTCAAAAAAAAACGACGTTGCATCTCGCGAATTCCGAGATTCGGAGTTTTTGCCTTTCGGATCTTTATGCTTTCGGAATTTGGAACCATCGGTGTTTTTCGGTAAAATAATCTTTCTATAAAAACCCTGAGTCGTTGGTATAAAAATTCGGAATTTTAACGAATCTCAGCTTTTGAAATTCGGAATTTCAACCCCACCCCACACAGTAATAATAAAAAGTGAATTCGTTCATCTCTGTACATCAACAATTCACAATAAAATCACAACGGGACTGTATAACGTCCCTGCAGCATCGGTGGAAATGTTATAGCTCGAGATGGGGTTGGTTTCTGCAGACTTGGTAAAGGCTGCCTTTACCCTCCCTTCTGCCCCTCCATAAACAAGTGCTTACCGCAATCTAATGCGTCTGTAATGACTCTGTGCGGAGCCGGAGCGGTTGTGCCGCTTGTAGGTATATCTGGGGCCGCGGAGGCGAGCGGACGAACGGACGGACGGTCGGACGGGCCCCGCGTTTCGTAACGCGATTTAATTACTATGTAAATGTCGCATTCCCCAACCTGCCTGAAGCCCGGCCCCCCGCTCTCACATTTCCCTCCAGCTCGACGCCCGGTGTCGCCCGATGTCCTTAATTACTTTATACGTTATCATAGCCGGCCGTATACCCACCCGACCAACCCCCACCGCATAACGCAAAAGGACCGTCCTCACTCCATTGCGTTACTAACTACTTCACTCCCGCGGGCCTCTCTCTCTCTCTCTCTCTCTCTCTCTCTCTCTTACTCTCTCGCAAGAGAAAACCTCCCTACGAACTCTTCGTGCTTGCCTCGGGGTACCAGCCACCATTTTGTTACGTCCGCGTAACATAATGTTACTTATTTATATGGGGTGTTTCACGTAAAGTGGAAAATATTTTCGCCCAGGGTTTGCGAATCTATCGCTCGTCTACATAGTATCTCGTTTTTTAGCATCACGCAACCCTTTTTTTTCCATACTTATAGGATGTAATTCATTTTGCGATTTCTTTTGGGGTCCTACTGAAGAAATTTTCTTAGGATCTACTCGATTGACTTGAAATAATTACTAAAAGTTGTTTAATATGTTACGAAAGAATGGTGAAATTATCAACTTGCCTTCGTTTTTTTATTTGCTGGGAATTAATTGTAGAGAAAAATATCTCCTGAGAATTAATTTAAAAAAAAAATAAAAAATTAAAGAAACTTCTATAATTGACGAGGAATAAAAAAAAACGAAGGCAAGCTGAAAATTTCACCATACTTTTGTAACATCTTAAACTACGTTAAGTCATTTTTTTAGTAATTGTTGCAAGTAAGTCGAGTAGGCCCTAAAAAAATTCCTTTCGAGACCCTCGGCTAAAATCTGCCCTAACTCACGTGGAACACACCCCATATGTATATGTACATACATCGAGTACCTACTTGGATATGATATCGACGTGAGTTTATATTATTAGGAATTTATTTTCTACTCCCGGTTCATGACACAGGATTTTAGAGTTCTAGATGTCAATGGGGTCAACTTCCTTGCCTGTACCTATATGAACCTATGATGGCTATGACCTCTGGTATAGAGAACGTGATGTGGGGTGGGGTGAGAAATTTGCTGTAGAGATGGAATTCTCGATTTAATAAAATATTCATTGTCGATATGATGGCGGGTCAAGTAGTACTCGCCAGTTCTAATGTTCATTGAATTTCAATAATACCAAATTCCTAGAGATATCACAAGACTTCATTTGATTCCGGGGATTTCAGTTCGTTTCAAGAGATTCGAAATAATTTACTAAAGATTGGAGTGGTTTCGTGAGATTCCCAAATGTTTTTGGAATGATTTCAAAGTATCAAAAACGATTTCAAGATCTCTCATTGGTTCATAGATTTTGAATCATTCGATGGGAGTTCACGTCATCTGAGAGGTTTCCAAAGATACCAAAGATTGCAAGTGATTTCAAAGAGGCCAAATGTTCTCCGAAGATTTCTAGAGATTCCAAATGATTTTACATAATTCCAGAAGATCTCAAACGATGTCGAAGATTTATATTTCTTCTGTTTGATTTTACATGATTTCAAATGAATTTAAATAATTTTGAATGAATTCACAAAACTTCGAAGAATTTCAGAATATTTCGATAGATTTCGAAGATTCCAGATAATGTCTCATGATTTCCAGAGATTTGAAGATCCTTCAAGAAGTTGTACACCGAGAATGTTGGCTTCTTACAGGTCAATAGAGATTTATCTCATTCAAATTGCCAATGCGAAAAGTTACGAAATTTGGCCAGTTTTGTATTTTGTAGTCGGCAAAAAGCCCGGCGAAATTTTTTTAGACTCTGCGGTTGATTATTGAGCATTTTATCCCACCCTTTCAACAATGATTGATGGATGATTTTCCTCTTGATGGATAAATCGTTCCGGAACTGCAAACCTTTCCATCGATTCTCGTATAATTGCTTTCTTTATTTCCTTTACCTCGGTCGCTTCTCGATTGCCGAAAACAAAGGTCGTTGACCGTTCCCGAGGTATATATAACACGGTGGAAAACAATTTTGTCGAAGTTGGGTGCTCGGGAGTCGACAGGAGCTTCGCCGTTCGTGATACGGATGACCAGGCTGTCCGCAGTGGTCAGATAATGTGGCGAGACAGAGAATGGAAGGCGGCCTTGTGGCCAGTTTGTCAGACGCTGATGCCTCCAAGAGAGGGTCCTTCGAGTTCTCCATTTGTCTTCGGCTCCTTCACCATGAGAAAACTTTAAACACGTATATTTATATACATTATACGGTGTTTTTTCCAGTGGAAATGATTTCTTAACAGTTTCAAATTATTTCTTTATGATGTACAAATTTCTCAAATTTGAAGCCACAAGCACTTCGTATAAACAATTGAAGTGATGAAGCTGTAATAAACTTCGTATGCAAAATTCCTGCAGTCAAGGATGACAAAAAATAGTCATGGGAGGTCACCTGAATACACATTTTCGAATTGGTAAAAATAGTTTTTGATACCAGACGTAGATACTTTACTATCCGTTGGGTGACGAAAAGTAAACATAAATGGCAATCGTGAAATCAAATGTAATTTCTTGAGTTATCCATCTTGTTTTATCTAAGATCCTGCGTTACCGAAGGAAATCCATGCAAAAAGTTGAAGAGTGTTTTTGTCCCATATATCGGATAGCATCGTATGCGGTCCCCTCCGGAGTTTAGGAGGTTGTCTCTTCTTCCCTATATACATATAGGAACTTTGGATTCCCCTTCTAAGATTTTCTCTAACTCGCGGCTAGCCGCGGAAGACGCAACCTTTTCAAAGATCTTCCTGATTAGATTGGGCGACGAAGGGTGGTCGAACGTTCGGATTCCCCCTGTGCTGCAGTCGGCTTTTACCAACCAACGAATTTCTCCGTCACTATATACTATTGGAGCAATTGAATTCCGAAGAATGGATCCTTTCAATAAACGAGACCACGCAGTTTCCGGGGGCAACCACCACCACCACCACTTGGATCATCTTGATATCCGCTGACCATTTACGTGACCGAATGAACCCCCTGCTGCACCGTCGTCGTACGGATAATATGCGATTCAACAAATTTTCACCAACTTTGAAAGAGGAACAATTACAGATGACGGTTATTGGATTCAATGTGAGAAGAAGAAAGTAATGGATTTGTGAAAAATATACTAAAATTTTATGATATTCGTCTGACATTGATTGACTATGGAAGATACAAGTGTTTGTAGTACTTCGTATTATAATTATTATTACGGTTATGGTTTTCCGCCGCGTATATAATTATCGCAATTTCATATTCAGGACTGATAAACAACGCCGTCCATTCACCGCCCCGGTTTCATTAATCTCAAAGTTAAAACGTAATCCGTTAATGAAAGTACAAATCATATCGAATACTGCAGGCAGAGAGTGTATAGCTATATCTGTACGAAGTATATATATGTATATATAGGTATACGCAAAGCGTTCAGAAACGGCGAGCATTTATCTTAATGACGCCATCGTGATACTGCGATTAAAAACATCGAAGCAATAAATCAAACTGGGTGTGCAGGGTTTATTTAGCAAAATGTTAAACAATCACATTATAATAAAGAGCAGAGAGTCGGCGAACGGTGTTTATATGTATATATGGATAAATTTGCCGGTAAAACTGCGCAGCGTTTATTCGATCAAGCCATTTCTATATATCTATGGTATATACATTGTAACTGAAGGATCTATATACCTATGTATAGTATACCTATGTATACATTTCGTATATCGAAGTGCGTGGGGAGTAGCGCGGCATGGGGTGGGTTTTGAGTTACGAGTGCTCTGTGATATCAATGCATCAATTTGGCTAAACGAAGGATTAATTTAATAACAAGTCAGCAGGGGAATCGCCCTATGATCTATAGACGGGGGGGACGTACCACGCTCTTCAGGGACGCGTCTGTACCTATACATATACATTTAGCATCCGTAGTACGTACACATACACTGATATACGTATATCCCTATATAATATCGTTCTACACGGTTATATACAGGGAATCGAACACTACTGTTCATATGGTATTTGAATCCTTGGAGCCAGGCGTGAGAATTGCTCCGGATAATAAGTGTCGATTTATATTTGTTTGCAACACCTGCAGAAATAAACTTCATATTTTATTCTTTCATGAAAAATTCCACTAGGCTAGGGTAGTATTAGGATCCTAAGATTCAATCCAGCAATCGCATTTAGTATATACCTATACAGATGGGACGGGATTTGAATTCCGAATTCCAAAAATTCCGAACGGTCAAAATTCCGAATTTATTTGAGACGCGATTCTGAGTTTTTAGAAACGTTAGAATTCAGAAGTTGGAAATTCCGAAAAGTCGAAATGCAGACAGCTCAAAGATCCGAAAGTTAAAAACTCAGGAAGTCCAAAAATTCACAAATTTTACAAGCTCATGACAAAGCTTTGAAATAAACTACGTTGCATCTCGCGAATTCCGAGATTCGGAGTTTTGGTTTTTCGGATCTTTAGCTTTCGGAATTTTGAACCACCGGTGTTTTTGCATTTGGAGTTTTTCAAATTGGTTACGTAGACTTTTGGGAAAATAATTTTCCGAAAAAATCCCAGTTGGTAGTATAAAAATTCCGAATTTCGACGTTCCGCAAATTTTGAAATTCGGAATTTCAATCCCACCCCACACAGACGATCAATCATCCTTGACAATCAGTATCCATTCAGATAGGTTAGAAAATTTTCATAAAGACGAGCAGTACGATGTTAACGATTAAAATTCAACTTCTCATCCAAAATTTGTAACTTTTGTTATCTAATCAATAATGCAATACGTTTATTTGAAAAAAAGTAGAATAGTGTAAAAGCATTGTTTATTGGGTTAGAGAATCCGTTCGTTTTCTTATTACTTCACTAACAACTGCAGGAGATCGTGGGCACTGTAAAATATGTCATCGGGCGAGATGGTTGACGTTATTTTCAATAACAATCCTCCCTCCCAATTTATTCTGATAAAAAAAAATATGGAACGAAGCTGGATCTACACCATACTCTCGAACAAAGTAAACCCCAACCGAATCGGATGATCCGTACTTGTTTGGTTATACATTCCTAAAATTCACCAACTTTTATTGAAAGCCATTTCTTTTTGAGACTAGTATTTTTTCAAGCAGTAAAACATCTGCAGCAGCTATACTAATTCCCAAACGCATAATTTTTCTATCACTATGGGTAACTGGCCCTAAAATCAATCGTGTTATTGGAGTAATTAATCTGGTCCAGCTTGATCATTTGTATAATATGGTGTAGAATTAGGTACTGTACATGCGAAATAACCAATATGTCTCGCCAACTTCGTTCCTATGTATTTGGATATAGATAATGGATGTGGGTAACATGAACGAATGCATGAAGATGAAGAGAGAAAATGGAAGATTTGGTGCTTCTAAGTGGGTTGGTACTGTATACATATATACATCAGTATAGATCGACAGTAGAGTGTTCTGCAGCTATAGTTGGTACTTTATGGCCTGACCCATCCCTTGACTCGGTTTTTCTCTTTTCATCTCTTTTCCACTCTTCTCATTGCGATATATCCTCTTCTCTCACGGGCTCGTCGGAAGCGGTACGCTGCAGCAACGGCAGCAGCCAACGAATAGATGTTGGGTTTTATCCCCCTCGGTATAAACATGACGGGTTTTACTGTTTGACGTTTGTTATCTAATTGGTCGTTACTCCGGCCGCGCCACGAGACCCATCCCATTCCTATATACCTACCCGTCCGGTATTCCGCGTTATTCCAACGCTTCAAACCCTCCGACTACCCTCGTATACCTATACTCCCCCGTTTTACCCCGCTGCAGTGACGCCTCGCCGTATAATACCCACTGCTCACCCACACGTCATAATTTATCGAGTGATATCCCCCCCCCCCCCCCCCCCCCCTCTCTCTTTTGGTGCATTTATTGCCTTTCGACCGTTTCTGACTACCAGGTACTCATCGGGATGAGATTTTTCAATTTATTTCACTGATAAAGTATACCTATATACAGTTTATAATCGTCACTCAAATTTTAGTCGGTAAAAATCGAACTTCAATATCAGGAAACGGTTTTTCATTAAATTTCAAGTTTTTTTTACGTTAGCCAATTTTTTCGTTTTTCTTCCTCTTTACGTCACGAATGGTCTTTTTTAGTTTGTTTTACATCGTAATGTGTTCTCCGTGTACAACTATGCAGGATGCAACAAAACTCGCGGACCAATCCTGGTTGGATTCCTTGTTGAAAATGAGAAATACGGTTTTCAACAAAAACGTATTTTTTATATTCAAGAAGGCGTTTTTCATATATTCAAGAAGGAATCCAACCATCTAGAGATGATCCGCGAGTTTTGTTACGCCCTGTACTATACCGTAATTTTGTATGGTTTTAACGTTTTGTAAACTCGTCTACAAAGACAATTAGGTCTGCCTGAAAAAAAATCAGATCTGATAAAATTAGTTCAAAATACTAGAACACCAAGTCTGATTTTTCGGTAAAAATGATTAGAAATCGCTGAAACTATAAGTCATGCGAGCAGAGAGGCTTTCGATTGGTCGTGACGTCGTCAAATACTGCACTGTAAAAAAATGGCAGTCTTGAAAATTCGTTGGCGCAGATCGCAGTAGAACAATTGTCAGACTACTATTTCGAGATTTCAGCAGTATTTGATGTATACGAGGATTTTTTCCTGTGTTAAATTGATTTTACATTATGTCGAAACGCCGAACTAACCTCAAATAGTGACAGAGTAGCACCAAATTGAATTCCATAGTGGTCCACGCTAAAAATTTCATAATGTGTTCTAGATGGTGGTATGGGAAAAAACATAACCAGACTTCTTCAGATAGTATAGCAAAACGAGGTTAGGCTTCTAAATATCTGACATTACGAATGGCGGGAGTTACAAACATCGAGATAAAAAATAGATCGTCGCGTATAAAAAATTGGTGGAAATGTTTTATTTGAAGCAAATTAATTACATAAATAATGATGATAATTACTATAACAAACAACCAAAGGTACATACATCTCGCCAAGACGCATTTCAATCTTGAATAATTTTCAAAAATGTGATCATTTTGAATTCGTCTTGGTGTTGGTTTCTCGTAGATTTTGGTATATAGACATACAGATGCCGAAGGTGGTGGACTAGAAACCTGCAAGTTCATCGCCGGATGTTGCCTCGGGAGAACGGAACTGAAAAGAAGAAGCAAGCCGAAGAAGGTGGCAAGCTTGGGAGGGTGGGGGGGGGGGGAGAGGGGGGGATTGCTAAGGGGGTGTATGGAGCGGCGAGGAAGCAAGCGGGCAGCAATATCATAAAGTAAGTCTGTGGCATGGATGGCCGTGGCGCGCCTCGTAATGGACAATAACTACGATATACTGCCTCATCCCGACTCCCAGACCTCACGACTCTCTCAGTTTCCTCTCCTATGTGTATATACGCCGTTTCTAACGCTACCGCGGCTTCTTCACCAACCCGCGACTTCTTCGAACCTCCGCACGCCATTCGTTTCACTTTATTCCTTTCGAAGACTGCACATCTTACTAGAAAACAAAACCCGAATATTATCCCCCCCACTCATACCAAATCTACCAGCTTCCGCACAAACGGAAAATCATCCGCTTCTTGGGGTGAGAAAATCTCGTGATCTTTTATAGGTACAGAAAACATTTTTTCGGATTCATTTCATGAAACAAATCTGAACTTACTGCCAAAAAAAGATTCATACTTGTAAGAGGTATTTCGTGATATCTCAATCAAAATCTACGAGTCACATGTCAGGTCTGCGCATCGTAATGTTTTTTTTTTTTATCATATATAAAAGTAGGAGTCAAAAAACTGGTACCCAATTTTTGAAAGATTTTTTTCACCAAGATACCATTTTGCAAAATTTACAACCATTGTTCCGTTTCAAAATCTGTGCAAAACAGAAAAAAAAAGTCTGCTCTCGAAAAAATAGTGCTGTTAGATTTCTTTCTGCAGTTGAATTAAGCTCAAATATAGTGTCAAGCTAACCTCAAAGAGTGTCAAAATGAGACGAAACTGCGTTTTGTAGTAATTCACATACCAAAAATCTATTACGGTGTAATAAAGTACAAAAACATTGTTGTGCTCTTCAACAACAAGAAGAGTTCGTGAAAGCAAAAGTTAAACCTTGAATATGAAGATTATTGAGAATCGCAAAGTGATCATCCCCCCGCATATTTTACACTGGAATGAACAATAAAGTCGAGAAGGGTACATTTTTGTGGTTAAAAAAAAAACAATGTCTTGCAAGGGGGTGAGGAATAGTGGTAGTAATAGAATATATAAGATGGTCGAGTTTGCGGTCGCAGGGGGTGGTTTTTGGCTGGCTATAAGAAGAAATCGTTGTTGAAAAATATACAACCGAACGAAGAAATACCAGCGGTTGCAGATACCAACAAATAAATCACGGCTCTCTTGACGCCGCCCGCGCACCCCATACCTTTCAGTCCAAGGGATGACTTTTCCCGCAGGGTGCCTTATATCCGTTCCCGCGTCGCGGCGTCTCTTACAACCGCGAAAGGATCGATTGACCTCCTCGCGTATTGGTGTATAACATACACCTACACCGAATACAAAGCATTCGAATTTCTATCTCAATCTATTCTCTCAATTTTGACAAATTTTCAATATTTTTAAACCGTTTTCGTGAGTCGAAGCAAAAATATAACCATAAATTCCGAAATTCAAGTACAATTCGTTCCTATAGTTCTTTTCTATTTCCGACACTGCTTCAATTAGAACGAATTGGTGGAGTCAGGTGGAGCCATATCTGTCGACATGTTGGCTAAAAAGCTATAGGAATTTAGGTAGATATACGTGTAGGTATAACAGGAGTAATTCTTCACTTTGGGACAGAAAATAGGGGTGAGAAGGAAGGCGGCCAGGCCAGGCCAGTCCAGGCCGCGGGGCGAGTCGCATCGACGTTTGATATTTTTATGCGGTGGCGCCACTGTGGCGAGATTTACGACGCAGATATATGATCACAAAATGGCCGACACTAAATCAAATATGGTGCATCGGAAAACATTCGACATTATTATTGGGAATTTTATTGGAGCCAGAGCAATAAAGCAGACGGACCACGTGATTTTACGAGCCCGGATGTTCCGGGCTCTTCGTTGGTACGTGCCACGGTCGATTCTCTAATGCGCTAGAACATTAAAACGTTAGATTATCTTCGCCGCGTTCAACAACGAGGGAATAAATTCCTCGCTTCTTTTTATTTCTAGTACATACTTCAATT
This sequence comes from Ametastegia equiseti, assembly GCA_963989295.1. Lineage (NCBI taxonomy): Eukaryota > Metazoa > Arthropoda > Insecta > Hymenoptera > Tenthredinidae > Ametastegia > Ametastegia equiseti. The sequence goes on from OZ022393.1 coordinate 12,855,613, forward strand.
CAAACGAAATTCTGCTCACAATCAGTCGTTACTACAACGTAATGTCTTCCAACATCTGTCAAGTACCAATTATCGAGGACGAATATATGTCAAGGTTGAAAAATTTGAACAAATCATTCCAAAATTGATCTATTTCTTCACAAAAGTTCATGTTCAATTTCCAGTATCGCGATTCATTTGAAAATATCCTGCACTAAAGACAGTGGCAGGAATACACCCCCAAATTTTGTACCCCTGATGTATTATGGCGGAAGGAAGAGACTTTTCCGTTGACAAGCGAAAGTGATATAGCTGTGTAGGTGTTGGCCGCGAGAAACGTAATATTTCCTCCAGATTTTAAGGCGGATTTTTTTTTATCTGTCTTGAGGAAAGAAAACAAAAATGAAGAAAAAAAAAAATTAAACTTGCCAAAGGGCAAGTGAGGAAGAAGAAAAAAAAAGAATAAAAAAAAATCAGGGTCTTTTCCCTGCTTCCTCTTATATATTTCCTCCGCACTTTTTTCTTCCACTCATTTTTCCTCTTTCTTGTTGTTCTTTTTTTTTTTCATTTTTTACTTCATACAGATACAGCTCTTGTTATTTTCTTTATCGACGACAGCAATCAGCCTCCTTAGGGCTAGATCACTGGGTGTCTTTATTTATTTTATAAACAGATCCGAGTGACGTCACAAGTCACGACTGTACCTACACGTCTATACAGACAAGCTGTCTGGCACTTGGCTCTCGGCTGTTGTCTCAACAAACAAACCTCGGCATCGGACAAACCGACGTACCAACTGACGTATATGTACGCCCTATACAAGTACGGTGAAATTTACAGGTGCGCACGACTCGTTTTCTCCTTGTTATTCTTTCTTGTAATAATAAGGGTGACATGTTTCGGGATGTATCTATCTTACGGAGGAATATCCATGCCAATGATCATGCCACTGCATTCCTTTCATGTGCTCACTTTTACACACACAAAGTGCAACTAAAGTGATAACAGTAGAGATCGCTTCAAACTTAACCTGACTAACATGAGGAATATGAGTTTTACTGGAATCCTATCAGTTTTTTTGACCAAGTGACATACCTAGCCACTTTTTGCCATAAAACTGAATTCATTCGTTCAGAGTTCGTTAATTGGATCGGTTGGGTAGTCGCCGAGAAATTACGATTCGCGTTCTCGAGGTGACGACAATTGACAGTCATAGAATTTCGAACAGACTTCCATATCGCCGTAAATCATAACGCATCATTAGACTCTACGTATGGAAAATACTTTATGATATTTTGATGGAATTCTACACTTCAGACATTTTTTCTGGTTTTTCTTTCGTCACTTTTTTTTTTTTTTTTTGACCTTTATAATCTGCAGGGAGCTCTGCAGCGAATCGCGTATGGATACTTATACGGGGTATATCAAAAGAGCTGCACGACCAAGGACCATAGAGCGACCCGGAGGAACCCATCGCCCAATAGGCTAATGGCGAATATGAATGAACGTTTCGGCTTAAATCTCCGTTTAATCCCTTTGTTGGATACCCTGCGACCGCCACGCCCGCACCGGAAATACTATTCTACTTTCACAGGTCGCTATAACATAAGTCAGTCAAAGAAGTCAAGAATTCCATTCACTACTATACAAGTTCGTCGGTGACCAAATGTCCCCGCGCATGGCTTTTCCCTCTCTTCTTTCCAACTTTTTTTCCCTATCCAACAACGAAAAATATCTACTGGCTTGATATACTAAAAAATTTGCACAATATTCAAAATTAATTTGACAATATTGGAGGTTCATTTGATATAGCACACAATTTTCCGTCAACCTGATTACTCTTTCAAACTTTTTATCAACTTCTATTTTGTTTCCATCGAATTCAGACGTTATGACTTTCTTCGGCCGAAATAGTCAGTTGCAATGTTGAATGGACATGGTGATTTTTGATCGTAAGAAGACGAAGTGTAACCCTGTAAAGTTGTAACCCTGTAAAGTTTCAAAATTTCCTGTGTGACTGCTCTGCAGTATACACTCAGCTCGTGATTTTGAACAGACCGACATACAGGCAGAGTGACGTATAGTTGAGGATCATGTTTAGCGAATACAAATTCGAATTAGCTGGAATTGGCAAAAGACGTTTTTGACACGAAACCAATACTTTTTTCCACCCCTGACGTGATGAAAAGTGAAAAAAATTGACGGGATATATACCATTGACTAATTGCCAGGATGAAAAAAAAAAACTGGGCGATACGAACGTCTGATGTAGAGATTTCGATGGTTTAATATATAGGAAGGTGAAGTATAGCGAGATATATATATGTATACTCGGTATATGTATAATATATAGATATATACCTACCTATGCCATCCCGCGGACCCGGTTTAATAACAATAACGAAGTCGAGTCAAGGCAGGAGTTAGCCTCCCCTTGATCCGTTGAACCGCGCCATACACCCCTCTGGGCTCTGCAGCAGCATGATCGCGGGGCGCAATTCTCTCCTTGGAAGAAATAAAAGGCGAGTCGTAAGAGCCGGATGATTAATATCCAGCCGACAGTTTGTGAAGCGAGCGCCCAATAAACGGGATAAAAATACTCGTGAAAAATAGCGCGCTCATTAGGGGTACAGTCACATCTGTGACTCGAGAGAGAGATGACGGGGCTGAAGGTAGAGATCGAGGTGGAAGTGGAGGTGGAGGAAAAGGAAAAGCCAGGGGGTGAAGAGGCGAACCAAGAGGAGGGATGGTACGGGGGGGATGGGAACAGCGGGAAAGATTTATTAAAGTAATCACGGATTATTTTAATATTCCGATGGGCGCGCGTCCCATTCGTTGTCTCGTTATGTGTAACCATGCCTCGACTGCAGGCCATCCGAACGAGTCTGCTTGCTGTCAGATATGCACCTCGTTTTTCGGACAACGCAACCCGATTTTCCTTCATTTGACGTAATTTTACATAATTTTTCTTTAATTCTGCTAAATTTTCCTAGATTTTCCTCATGATTTTCTTGGATTTTCCTGGATTCATTTGAACTTTCCTGAATTCTTCTTGACGCGCCTAAATTTTCCCGGATTTTCTTTGATTTTCCTAGGCTTAACTTTGTCTACCTTGACTTTCCTTGACTTTCCTCGATTGCACTGAATTTTTCTTAATTTTCCTATATTTTCCTGGATTGAACTGAATTTTCATGATTTTTTCCGAATTCTTCTTGACTCGCCTGAATTTTCCCGGATTTTCTTTGATTTTCCTAGGCTTTCCTTTATCTACCTTGACTTTTCTTCACTTTCCTCGATTGCACTGAATTTTTCTGAATTTTCATAGATTTTCCTCGATTTTTCTTAATTTTCTTGGATTTTTCTGGATTCAACTGGATTTTCCTGATTTTTCCTAAACTCTTCGTGACTCAGCTGAATTTCCCCGAATTCTGTTTGATTTTCCTAGACTTTTCTTTACCTTACTCAATTTTCCTCCATTTTTTCTTGATTGCAATAAATTTCCCTGAATTTTCCCAGGGTTGGTCAATATTACTTGACTTTCCATCCATCGTTTATATTTCAATTCTTTTATTTTGGTATAGCTTGGATCCCAATTATCAATCTCGACTTCCGGAGTTTGTGGAGACGATTTATGTGAGACGAAAGATCGGTATAGCCACAACCCAGCCTCGTCCGAAGTCATGAATGAACGTGGAAACGTATTTGTGAATGAACAAGCCAGGCCGTGCAGTGGACCCAGCAGGAGGTTCTCCACCGACAAAGCAGGGCTGCATTCGGAGCCCGTTGAGGGTGGCGAGGGTAGGTGGCACCTGATCTTCTCGTAGTACAACCGACGACAGTAGCCAGGAGGAAATCGGTGGGTTGGCCAAATTTTACCACGCCGAAAGTCGCTTATTATTCTCTCGATTTTGACAACCAACCATTTCACGCCGAAAGCACGTCCGGCAATAATTTTTTTTATTTCATTCGAGGGAATTTTCAACCTTTTATGAAGCTCACAGATCGACAGATACTTTATTACCTGAACATTTTTGCCAATACGTTTGGCATCTCGTTATCGTTAACTCCTTGGGACTTTCATATACGGCTTGGAAAATATTCTAATTCAATCAGAATTTGATGCAGTTTCAAAGAGCACAAAACAGGTTTGATTATGTTGCATGCAATCGTGGAGGAAAACACCCGGGTATTTAATGATAGCGTAACCTTAATTAAGGTATAAATCTCAATATAAGGTAAGTGATAAATGTTAGCTAAGTGTAATCCGTATAATTAGGGCTAACAAATTATATAGAAAATGGTTAACGTGAATAAGCGGGGATGAAACGGGACGAATGACGGGAAATAATTTAGGATTCGTGTTTTCTCGCGGGATTATCAGATATCTTACAAGATCTATTCGAGAAATTTAAATAAATGATATCACATCGGTTAAATCGTAAGCTTCTGAAATATTACTCGACCCATTTACATCCGGTACTTGTATTATGCGCATCCCGCACATTGCAGGATAGAAATTCTTCCGGTTATAGAATTAACGATCCACAAATCAATCGTCGATATCTCGATACCAAGTTATTCTCTTACGGTCATTATTATACAGGCTCCAGGAAACTTCATGCATTTTTGAAAAAGAAAAAAAATACGAAACATAGAACGAAAGCGTCAATTGTGAACTTAACATAAGCAGGGGTAAGTTTAATCTATCGATAGAATTATTTCTTCCGCATAATATGATACGAAAAAAACATCTCGATATAAATTTTCGCCCCGTAATTGCAGCAGCTACGGCGTAAAATAAAGTGTGAAAAGTTGAAAAAATAAGCGAAAAGAAATGTATAGGTGATTCGAATATCAATGACGTATCGTATCTGGCACAATTTATGCAGATCGTACATGGACGATACTCTTCCTGATTCCCATCTTGGGTGTTGCTCTTTTGCAGGACGCAGGTGTCGGGGATTTTCGCTAACAGTATCTGCAGTTTGCTCCTGTAAACAGAGTCCCAGTTCCCGGTGCCTCGTAGCGTCTTTCCTTTTCCTTTTCGCCCTCTCACCCCTGCAGTCGTGGATACTTTTGTTATTCAGAATCTCGTATGATTGCCTCGATTTGTCTTTAGGAGAGCTAAGGGGGGCATCAACCAATGGAGCTCAGAGTTTTCCGCCATTCTCATACCCGAGCTGGGGGTTGCAGAGGGTTGGAGAAAAACCCCGAGATATTATAGTACGAGGGAGAAAGAGAAAGAGAAAGAGAAAGAGAAAGAGAAAGAGAAAGAAAAAAAAAAAAGAGAGAAAAAGGGTCTTTCCAAGTTGAAGAGACTTTTACTCCTGTCGTCTCTTCGCGGTACATTGTTGTCTCCCTTTCTTCTGTCTTTCTCTTCTTTTTCTAAATCTTCGTCTTCCGTTTCTTCGGATACTATGGCGCTTCGCTTTTCCGACTTCTTTTTCTTTCACACCGACTCTGATTCTGATTCTGGTTTTCGCGTTTTTCTCACCATTTGACGTTTTATCGCTCGTCGTTTGTTATATTCTCGCTTTCATCGCTACCCAGAAACGTTGATCATCTAATAGCTGCCGTTCTGCCTTTCTGCCTTTCGAGTTTCGGCTTAAATCTCATGTCGCGTCGAATAACTCAGATTCAGAGATCAGTCAAGCTCCGCTGAAGCTGGGGACTTTGTTTGCTGCGACGTCGCCTTGGGAATGTTTTTATTATTTTGTTCCTAATTGGCCAGAATTTTTGGGAAATTTTTCTGCCACTGGATTCCCGGACAACAATATAAACGCATGTGAAATTTTATCTTATCTTGTTCATTCGGAAAAAATGACATGAATTTGTAATTAGCCTGCAAAGATGAATTTCTTCAGTTGACAATTTTAGTTGAATATTTCAATTTCGAAATTAGGCTCGACGAATTCGCAGGTATCTAACTTCTGTCACGATCAGTGCAGCGTCCGCCGAACACCATCAATCAACCTGACGCTGAAAGAGCGGAATATATTAGCAATTGAATTGGAATTTGTCCAGTTCCTATAGACTGCCTTTTCCTTTGAAAGCTTTCGAGTGATTAACTGGTTTTCGCTCCTGGCCAATTTTTACTTCCGTTTCTTTATTTGCAAGCCACACGGGATGAAGAAAAAAAAAAATCGAAGAGAGAGATAAAGCTAAAGGGAAAGAGACGTAAAAATATCCTCAATTTGCATATCTATAAGGACTCGGGATTCCTTTGTTGGCAAATTTTTCTTCCGATTCAAGTCTCGAGAACGATACAAACTCATCTCAAAACTGCAAAATACAACATATAGGTACGTACGTTAATTTTTTGGAAAAATTCAAAAGCGATTGGACAATTAAGCTCAGCCCGTGTAAAAAATCAATGTACTTCTTTGTGAAAGCTGATCATTTCACATCGTCATGAGCGACTGATTACAAAATACATACTGAATTAAGGCACGCCGTTCATTCGATTCGACTTCTCGAGGATCAAAATTGCTCTGAATGAGGTTCGGCGTATGAATCAAGTGTGGGAAATTGAAAAATACCATTTTTGCAGCTGAGTCATTTGCAAATGAGGGAAATGGAAGAAAAACGTTCAATTTTTGGAAAATTGATCATAGCTTGTTTGAACATTTTTCTAACTTAATATCCCACGCTCAATTCGATGACGGTGCATTTTACGGACAATCTTGATCCTAAAGAACCCAAATCAGACCAACGACGTCTATCTTCGTTTCGGCGGAGGTCTTTCAAAATAAGCGATTATAATTCATGTGAAATGATCTTCTGATGAATGAAAAAAATTTGTAAGTCAAAGCGAGGTGGTACAGTTGATATTTAACAGGTGAAATTTGACGACGTACAGATACGGATTCGTATGTATGTACCTGCGCTATCTTTATCAAACTAATTATAATGGCACAATATGTTTCACAGCGTGGTTGCCGTTGTATATTAGAGTCGGTAATATCCCGGAGTGCGTATAGTAATAATGTAATATATGGTGTGATCGATGAGGGCTGATTGAGTCGTAATATTGGCCCGGGTATCGCGTTGCCATCTGTCGCGTGCCTCAGTTATTACACCCTGGTAAACATATAGGTATCAATTCATTACACTAGGCAAACTAATAAAACAACCTCCTTATGCCACCTAAACTTCTACTACCCACAATTCAACTCAAATCCTTTGTTCGCGCCTCCGTCTGTCGGCGCAACTTTCCAATATATTCAATTCTCTTTTTTAATCATTTCTTAAACAAAACAAAAAAAAAAAATGCACAAAACCAATTCCCAAAGTGCGTGGGATTGGACCGATGGACACTTTGCCATCGTTTTTACGTGTTGATAATGCACTGTGATTTGTTCGATATGCATAAACGTCAAAAAATATGCAAAGGAATAAAACCCTGCGGCATCCCCCGCTGTCAAAAGTCACCTCAAAAACCTTTCAGACTGTTCGGCTCGTGTTTGAATATGATAAAATCGTTCATTGTCCGCTGGGCTGGCCTTGCAGCAACTGCTGAATCGTATTGTACCCTATACCCTTAAAGAAGCGTGTGCCTGTGTAAATAGGTACGTATACTTGATACAAGTGTGAGTTCAGGGTACAGTATATATATATATATATATATATATATGTATCTGTAAATACAGAACTGGGATACGTCTGGTTGACTGCAACAGCAGTAGCAGCAGCAGCATTCGGTACGAGGTATACAGAACGGTACGCCTTTTGACGTTGGTTAATCATATATAGTGAGGATTAGGGCTATTTAACATGCTCCATATCCCTCTTATTTGCTCGGGACGTAGCTACGGGAGTCAATACAAAGCAAACACTGAATCAGGGACGAAGTGGGCCGCCGCCAACCCTCCTAGTATAAGGGCCAGGATGGTGGAAGGAAGGGTGTCGTTCACTGTACCTCAACCTCGGGCAAGGACCAGGTTAGGTGAACCCCGGCCTGGCAGCAATGCCAATATACGTGACGTTGACAATGGAACCCATCCGAGAGAGCCCTATAGGTGAACCGGTACCCAGCTGCCTCTTCTACGCTGATTTAACTCCTATCTGTACCTACTATGCTGCAGTTCATGCTTACTAGCCGGCGTTCATCGTTGTGTGCGAGTCGTTCACTTTCATCCAGTCTCGAACACCATAAGTCGGTGCAGTCATGCGTTATATTGCACCTACTTATAACTTATACACACCATAGCTGGAAGTGGTATACCCACATATATGACGCGTGCAGAGGCTTATGAAAATATATCGTACATGATTGTAGGAGACGGCTCGACGGTCTGGTATGATCAGCATTGCAGATATGCGTTCGTCAAACTTGCCAGTTTGGAGTATATATATAATTGTAAATCAATAGGGAAAACGTGCTGTCTGCATGCCAAATTTGACTGAAGTCAGGCCAACAGTCATGTCTCAGTGAAATTTACAAACTATCAATTCCTTCTTATACTGTGAGCAGATAATTCGGCTGGCTATAATGATGGGCTAGACTTGGAATATCCGGTCCAGGTCTTTATTCGGGTCGAGGAGTCGAAAAATTTCGACAAGTTACATGATCAACGTCATAGTATTTTGTTTTTTGAATATAACTCGAAAAGTGCTGAATCAGTTGAATCCAAAACTTAGTTTAGGAAAAAGCCCATCGGCTGAGATCAGAATCACCGAAATCGGTTCATTCTGCGGTTTCCAGATATCGTCTGACAAAAAATTCATCTCACACCAACGCCCAGAAAAATTTTCAAGTAGTCATTTCTTGAGAACGAATCAACGGATTTGGATGATTTTGATCATTATCCATGGCATTCGTCCCAACTTAGAAATTACTAAATTCCGAAAGAGATCGATGCAGTGGTTTTGCATTGTTCGAACTCGAAAAATCTGCGCGGAAAGTTTTAGGGCTAGCCCATCGTGGTCAGCTGATTTACCTGCTTGTTTCAAGTTGAAAGTAAAAAAAATATGCTCAGTTTCATCGAGAATTTTCAATACACGTAAAACATTCGAACTTGAGTGAGTCCGATGATTCGGTTGGGAGATTTGATGCCTGCTGATCACAGAGCTACGTATAAAATGTGTGACGATCTATTACGAATATGAATAATGAATGTATGTATACCTATGAAAAGCAGAAACTGAAAGTTGGGTGAAAACCGGAGCGGCAAACCCTTATTAATATAAATTACATGGCAATAGGTTGTCACTAATGGGGGACCCCTGGTGCACACGTATCTATCTAACTCATTGTCGGTATGAAGCCGGAATTGGTATAAGGTCCCGAGTGTTGGGCCGGCCCCGAACCCTCCTCCCCTCTTGGGCCCGTCAAAACTCACAACTCACAACTCACAACTCTGAAGTGAGAACTAACACTAAACAGCGATAGCTACGCTCTCTCTCTCTCTCTCTCTCTCTTCATCCACCATATTTAACGCCATTTGCCACATTATTATTGCCCGCTTCCTTCCTTATTTATTGCCAGCGGGCGCCCCAGCCGTTCTCCTCATCTCTTCGCCCCTAGCTTTTCTCGATGCTGCCCGGCAGAGTTGAAGAGGTCGACGTGTAGCTGGTACAAAGTTCATAGGTACATACATATGTATCTATATACTAATGTACCTATCTGACCTATAATGTCTTCTTAGTTGTGACAATTTTTGTCTGTCGAATTCCTTAGTTTAGAAAATCAATAGAAACTGGTCCACCCCAGAGGAGAGAAAGAGAAAGAGAGAGAAGGAGATAAAGAGAGTTATGAATGAATTAGGGTAATTAGTGGCATCGTAACCGTAGGCGGCTGCCGAGCCAATAAACTGTTCCCTGGTATACCGTTCCTTTACTCTGTCGTATAAACTGTATGTATATCTATGTATAGATATGTATATTATGTACCCGACAATAAGCACCGATGTGTATAAGGTTGGATTGCAGAGTTAGGTTAGGTTAGGCTAGGTTTGGTTCGCTGGTACAACTCTATAATGGCTTACACACCGACACTTTCGTCATTAAACTCCGTAGGCACGGAGCTACAATTATTTGACTGCCTAATTTAAAGACCGTTAAATTATCATTTCTACCCTGCAGAAGGTGCAGGAGGTGAGACGTTCGGTGTTTCACACGGCTCAGATTCGCGGTTCATTGATAGGGCAATCTTCTCCAGAATACGGACTAACAACCTAATTTCCTTTCACATTCAAAGACATCGGCAATCATTAATTATTAATACGGTAGTTCGATGGCTATCGATTTTGCTGTGCTGGAAACTAGTAAAGGCCGTACATATCAACAAAAAATAAATAAACAAAATAGAAACTGAAAAAATTGTAGAAATAGTCTGATGAGAAAGAAACTGATCACTATGAAGACGCCTGCACCGGCATCATGGTATTAGGTCTACATATAGTTTCATAAATATAACCCCCATGCTATGCTAGACCGCCGTACCTTGTACACCACATAATTTGAGCGCAATTTCAGCTACCCAAATTCAGTTCGTATCCAATCGTAAATGCATAATTTTTCACCAATGGTAATCAACATCCCACGTAAAATCCATCTCTGAATCGTCTTGGATTTGATGTACGGAATGCTCGAATCTGATTCGTTGTAACGAAGCCTATAATGCTACTTAATGCTCGGCGTATGCTCTGGTCTTGATGAGGTACGTAGGCATGAAGAGGATGACAGTGTGACTCAAAATCATGTTTGGTTTTCTCTTGACTTTATCGGTTTAATTTCTCTTACATGTTTCTCATAATATAGGGACGTTTTATGGTTCATCATTCCTTTCCGTTGATCCATCGATCCTAATCACCACGCAGTCGGTCGAGTTATGTTCAATCTTGATCTCGATCTATAACTCAGCATGAAACATGATTCGTACTCTCTAAATTTGAATCAGTGAAAATTCAGTGATCACAGTGAATTGTCACTGGTGTGCAGTTATAAGTAGGCCACTGATTGGTGTCAGTGGTAGACTTGTAACTGCAATCAGTGGATGTTCACTTATTCAAATTTAGAGAGTAACATATTTTCCAAACTAACTAGGAGTTCATTCAACCTAGATACGTACATGAAGATCCGACTTGCTCGTATGGAAAAAGCATTAGATTGTGTGTCTCTCTTTTTTCTTCGACACGCACGTGCGGATAACACCTGAATGAACCTACCCGAGTATATCAAAAGCGATTTGAAGAACGGGCCGTTTCCACCTGGCGAAAATAATGGACATTTACCCCGTGAATTAGCTCCTATTTGTTCCCTGCTATAGCGCATAAATAACACCTTTGAAAGCACCGTGAAAGACGCCTCAGGCCACGTCCCATGCAGTCTGGTTACTGGTATCTGGTGGCTGGTCCCTCTTCGCTAAAGGTGAAACTTGCACTCGACTCGCAAGTCCTTCCAACAACTCCTCTCCTGTATTAAATCCCACCTCTGGTATAGCAAGTTGTGATCGTTTTAGTGTGCTGGTGGTAATTCGATACGTGTACGTAGCTGCAGGTATATTGTGGATCGGTTTTCCGTCTAACCATGAGGCTACGGTACAGAGAAGCATCCGAGGATAACCCGCACACCAAAGCCGAAAGTACGTATGTATGTACCTTATACCAACTACAAGAGAGGAAGTTGTTTCTCGCAGAGGGGATGCTCCGCCCAACTTCCCCGTTCCTGCAGGATCGAGGGAAACCAACAGGAAACGCCCCGAGTCCCACAGCAACCAGCTATACCCTCGAAGCCCTTTCCGGTCATACTCCAACTCGAATCAAGCCCTTTACTTCTCCACTTCCGATGGCTACGTCTCGAACCTCGCAAGTCAACGGAAACAACTTGTACCAGATGCTATCGAGTGACCTGATGACATTATAGGTCTGGTTTATGCAAAATGTTGTTTACCATTGATGACACTGTGAATCAAAGTCGAAATTGCATCTGGTTTCAGTCACGTATACTCAGTTTTTTGGAGAGAAATCAGTGAAGAGGTTTATGGAAGGCAATGTCCATTGAATGGGAGAAGAAGTGGTGACAGTTTTGGCGAAGAAGTTGGCGATTTGAGGGTCGTAATGTCGTGAACGTCCGATGTTGTGAATATATAGATATAGGTGCTTGTTAAGGTATGGTATATAGAGATATAAATACGGTAGAAGTTCACGTAAGAAAGATTTAGGTATTTTCACTCTGGCTGGCAACAATATTAAGCTGGCTACATCCTCGCTGATTTATTACCATAAAGTTGGTATTTATAAACGCGCCTTGCGATAAAGCTCGGCTAAATCCCAGCTAAAATATAATGTTGATACACTGCCTGAGGATATCTTGTTCACTTCGAGGTGAACCCACACTTACCAACATCTATACCTATACCTACCTGCTCATTTATACCTATATACATGCTTTCTGTATTGGTAACCCTTATGTGTACCCTATATACCTACGTATGAATGTATGTATACTCAGAAACGGGCAGCACCTTCGTTTGCAAACAAACCCAAGGCAACAATAAAGCAAACATAGAGAAGTTGGCCCGCGGCAACGAACTCCACCTATGTGCGTCGTTACATATGTACATAATTATCTGCATTTATTTGTATAAACTCGTATAACAGAGACACAGAATGATTCATCACTGGTTTTCAAATAATTCGTTTTATATACGGCTGAATTGGTTCTTCATCGAATTCCACACTGATGATAAAAAGACCTTGTAACAGGGTGAGGTCATCAGCATCATTCTTCGAATGAAATTTATCCACGTATCAAAATGACTTCGAATAGTGTAATATTGTCGTGAAGTCGAGTTCTGGAGTAAATGACACTGGAAATTTTAGGACACCGATGAAATGTTATCGGGTGAAAAGAGCAGAGCTATAATATGATATTTGTGATTTCTAGCTGAGGAGATAAGTGGGACGTGTGTTTCATAGTGAAAGTGACGTTTTCCCTCGACTTCGTGTCTACTAATTGATACTAATGCTCCCCCATCCCTTAGCTCTACTTGCACCCCGTTGTTTCCCCACTCCGTACCCCACAAAGGGGCCAAGCCACAGTCTGTAAGTGCGTGTTTAGCGCAGGCCACCCTTCTCACCCCACTCGCCAGATGCCGCAGTTAAACCCTCGATTAAGTGCCCTTCGGAATCCCTCCCTTTATACCTCCCTCTCGCGACCACCACGCATCCATGGTACCTACCCCTGAAAACCTCTTATATAGGTAGATACCCACTACTGTTATAATACAATCCTTCGCGCCCCGCCCGGGAACTCGATGGATTGATAGCTGTTGCTGGATACATCGCTACGGGGCTCGCGAATCGTGGCTCACCAACATCCGATTGATCGCCGCACCCTCAAAAACCCCCTTCATCCATTCTGGAACTTGATTTCGCAAACACTTGCTCACGACAGTGTGTATAGCGTCTAGGGATAATCAAAGAGTTGTGTTTACGGGTAACTAATGAATAAGTCTTTGAATTCAAAAAAACTCATTTTCCTAAAATCACCTATATTCGTATAGCCAGAATCATATTTTAACTCCAAAAAATTGTTCCGGAACTTCACACGCAGGATATCTCAAGACTCCCTGAAACGATTTGAATCCGATTTTACTAAAAATACATCCTCATTTCATCCTCTGCAGAATGATGAATCAGAAAACTTACACATTGTTTTGAGAAGCCTTATTTCACTGAAGGGTGGTTATAATTTGATACCTCGATCCTCGGGCTATTGCTTGAGAAATCCTGAAGTCAGTGTTTCTTTTCGGATTCTTGAATTGAGAAATCAAATCTCTTGTTAGCTTCAGATCATCGATAGTCCTATATCAGGGCTCTGAATTGTGGGAAATTTGTGTACATCCTGAGAGACGCCTTCTTGACGAAATTGAGCTCAATTGGATCATCGTGGATGATGTTGTTAATTCAAAATGTTGAAGAGAAGAGAAAATGTGGATTTGATGTATCTGACGAGTAAGAAAAAAGATACTTCGGGAATAAGCTCAGTCTAATGTTCGTTGAAAACAAGGGTACGGTAATTCTTCCAAACCTTCAACCCCAAAGGTTTGCCCATTGTTAAACAAGGGATACGAGGGGGTGTATCTCGTGTACCCCACGTACGTTGCAGTGACTGAAAGCGGTCGAATAAATTGATCCCCTAGCTTATTACGTCGGTCGAGCCCTTATTGCTAAACGTCAGTGTGGTACAGTGTGTGCCAGTGTCCAACCACTCCCATGTATTATCGGGCCATATGATGCCTTATTGCATTAACATAATCCCACGGCCTAGAAAAGTCCCGTCATGTGTATATTGTACACACATATAGAAATCCGCGTCTATGCCGGAGGGAAACAGCTCGTCGTCACCTCTCGATGTTCAGAATCTCTCGATAAAGCAAAGTCGACCGTTTGCTGGTTGCGGGTAACAAAATCAATAGGAAGGAATGGCTCGCCCCAGACTCCCTCAGCTTCAGCTTTAGCCTCAGCCTCAGCCTCAGCTTCAGCCTCAGCCTCTCGCGCCTTCGTATACTTGGCTTCGTCGGGAATTCCGAATTCCTTCGCGGATATCGTGGATTGAGAAACTTCTTGAACAACCGTTGCCACACCATCAACTACGTCAGAGTTTTTCGTGGACCAAACGACACGAGGACGATCGACACTACGTCGTCGTCCTCAGGGATGGGAAGAGGAACTCGATTTTACTCCACTTCTGTATCACCGACCCGCTTATTCAAATGCTTCGTATAGGGAGTATGTATCCATACATACATATATTTATATCACATCGTATTGATAACAACATTTTTCATCATACGTCATATAGCTATTATACATACGTAGGGGAGAAATGTAAAGGATTGCTGATGTGCCTAAGCCACGCTGAATATCGACATGGGTTCTCCACGAGTCCATTCCAGATTTATGCTTCTACATATGAAATTGCTTCATAAATACCACCATACTCAGAGACGTATGGAGTTGGGCCGAAGAACCAGAATCTTCCAATCTCTATTACCTGTACGCATATGTGGGGCGATTAAAGTTCCGAATTCCAAAAATTCCCAACGGTAAAAATTCAGAATTTTTTTGAGACGCGATTCTGAATTTCTATAAGAAACATTAGACCTCAGAATTTTCAAATTCCGAAAGGTCGAAATGCAGACAGCTCAAAGATATGAAAGTCAAAAATTCAGAAAGTCCAAAAATCCGAAAATTTAAGAGAAGCTCATCCCAAAGCTGTCAAATAAACAACGTTGCAGAAGCAAATTCCGAGATGCGGAGTTTTTGCCTTTTGGATCTTCAGCTTTCGGAATTTTTAACCTCCGGTGTTTTTCCATTCGTAGTTTTCCAAATTGGCTACGTAGTCTTTCGGAGAAATAATCTTCCTAAAAACTGCAGTGAGTCCGCAGTAGCATTAAAATTCGGAAGCTTCACCTTTCGCAGCTTTTGAAATTTGGAATTTCAATCGCATGAGTAGAGCTACTACTGCGATTGTAAAAATGGAAATACGATCCAAACCGTGTTTTTTTTTGTTATTTCTTCACCGTCACCGTCGAAGTAACCGTTTTTTAAAATATCAGCATAAGTTTAAAATAAAAAGATAAGGCAGAGTAGCCAATAGGACGAAATATACTAACAACTTTTGTCAATTTTACCTCACGTATTTGGATTTCAAGAATAACTGAAGACCCGTCTTCAAAGATTCCATATTTCCGATATTCCCGTTGAATCATTTCAATAGATCTACGTCGGATGAATCATGACTAATGAAAGCTGATTATAGTAAAACCGCGTTGCAAAGCTGCAGTGAGAGTCGCGGTTAAAAAAGGGGCAAGTTGAAGTGAGAGGAGCAGCCAGGCACGAGTTTAAGAGAAGAAAGAAAAAAAAAAAAACCGACTCGTTCGATGCATCCGCCGCTCGCCGCGCTTTCCTTCGAAACATTAATTAAGAGCCCTAATGACGCCGTAAAATGTTAATTCTTCGGCTCTATTACAGCCTCTTAGGAAGTCGCTGCCCCTCAGCTCGGATTCTCGACGCCTCAACAAACACCAATGAAAATATCCTTCGGCCACGCTGATATAGAACCAAACTGGTCAATCTCTGATCAAACGATACCAAAACCGGAAATAATTGGAAGCTAATCCCATTAAAAATTATCCAAGGCTTTATATCTTTTTTCAAACAAATGTCAGCCAATAAATACATAGGTATATAAACTGCTTTGACATCATGCTTCACGGAAAATGAACTAATCGGACCAGGCTTGACGTGTTCTGATGAAAGAACTTTAAATTATGCAGGATTTGGGGAAAAATCGAAATCAAATCTGTTCGATGGAACAGAGATTAGAAGATTTGTAAAATCTGGTGGACGTCGAGCCTCGAAAAAGTTACTTTTTCCGAAAAAAAAAATTAAAATCTAATTGTAGGAAGTGCTGGTAATAATTTTTCAAGACAAATCCTGAAATACGTTGTCCCTTGAATTGTGTGAAGAATCATGAATTCGTCATCCTGAACTACTCCGGGACGGTTACAGCGATACCTATTTAGACAATTACTCTTAATCAAATCAGCCATATACATGTATGTATCTCGTTTATGGGGATTCGCATTCTCTGTCCAACCAAATTCAGTCGAAAAGTTAGCTCAGGGTCGGACTATTGTGTCCTAATCTCGAGCATTTCGCGAGTATGTATGTACATATTTTGACTCCTCCTGGAGTGCCTATAATTGTTTTGGAAAAATCTAAACGCAGCGATAACCGAAGACCGCGGCTTGTATCGAACTGCAAAAATACAGCCGTGGAATTTTTCCCGCGAGATTCTTCGCGGGGTAAAAGACGGAACAATAAAGGGTTAGGTTAGGTATAAGGTACGTTGGATAACAAAAGTCTCGCTCCTATCTTTATTCCGAATGAGTTTTATTTTCCGCCGGTTGGCTATTAACTTTTACGCGGAACGTTTACTTTTTAATCTCGAGGAAAAAAGAAGAGGTTACCGTTTATATTTTTAATTTAATCCCCCACCCCAATCAACCCTCGTCCTCTCGTATACAGACGCGAGTCTCGCCATTCCCTTACAAACTACACCGTTATACTATGCCTTCAGTATGCACCAACGGCTAAAATACTCAGCTCTAACTCTATTCATGCAACACGGTACACCCTGATACGACAGACCGCAGAAGGATTGGTCAATATCTTCAAGATTAGGGTAGCAACTAATTAATTCGAAAGCGACTTGAAGAAGGTCACAAAGGGGTTAATTTTTAAACAAACTGGATGTAGTCTGTAAAAATCCAGGACAATTCGATGTACGAAAATGTCTCACGTGTCAAACTAACCTCAAATAGTGTGAAAGTGAAACCAATTTGTCGATATATGGAACAAATCCATGAAATTGAGACGATCGCGCGTTCAGGGGGGAGGGTGAATTTTGACCACACGTGTTTCACAATGTGGAAAGGGGGGGGGGGGCTTAGCAAATCTGGTGTGAAAATTGCGTATGGGTTGTTGGAGGAAAAAGCTTTTCCAACCCGTGTAAATGAAAGCCGAGTACAAGAATGATCTGGTTTTAATTTTACAAGAACCCTCTCGCCCCCCGTTTTATTGCGTAGCAAAGAAGAGCAGTCGAGGAGGAGGAGACCGCCGCGAAGTAGGATCGCTTGTTTTTATACCCCCGTAACACGACGCCGCCATTACGTTTAATCTGGCGCAAAAATGCTGAATATAAACCTTAATATAAAGAAGGTTGCGAGCCCAGAACCTGGACGAGGGACAGAGGGACAGAGGGGAGTGCAAATGAAGCTCCGAGGATTACGTTCACCCCACTCTCCTCTGCTCACTCCTTTGTTTTCTTTTTTTTTTTTTCCTTTACTTTTTTTCTTACATTTTTTTCTTCTCTTTACCTCTCGACATTCTTCCCTCATCCTTATACGAAGAATTTTCTCCGAGCCCCCTGGCTTTATCTTCTCGAAGTACCCGCAAGCCCGCAACCTGGTTGGTTCGTCGCTCAACCCGAGCTTTGTAATTTTAAAAACTCCCCGCTGCTTTCTCACTTTTATACATTTTTTTTTTTTTTTGCTTTTGTTTGTTGGTCTTTTTTTCCTATTCTCATACACCTACCTACCAACCTACCTACCTGTTCGAGGCACTTCGTTCGTTCTGTTTATATAAGTACACTCGCTATACCTCTCGAATGAAAATCTTGTCTCTAGGAAAAGTCCGAACAAGTTTACAGGTCACCTACCCATACCTATATGCAATACAGAACTGCAGAGTTCAGGGTTGGCATTATTTTACTTGGGCAGGGAAAAAATTAAATACCATACAAATAGAGATTTATTCTGGATTCTACGCTGCAGACTGAGATTCCACTTCAGCATTGCCCGGTTCTCCAATTTACTTATACTTACCTACCTGTTTTTTTTAGTAAGATTTTTTGAGCGATAATGATCAATTAATGAATCCTTGTACTCGCAAAAACGATCATTAGAACTTGTAATTTGATCTATTGAGAAACTTATAATACGATATAATATTTATTTGAATGAAGTCAAGAGATTGCGATGAAAATTTGACATGAATGAAGACCATGCTGAGAATAGTTTGAAATTCAAGATACAATGAAATTCATCAAATTGACGAATTTTGCGGTAATTATATTGGGATTAGTATACTGCAGGAATATGAAGTCTTTTCTTTGTTTGTTGATATCAAAACGAGAAACAATTAATTTTCAATAACTTTGATCCTTCTATATCGATAGAATATCTTGATAAGTAATTTAATTTCACTGCTGTCCTAAAATTCAAATAAGAATCTTATGTTAATTAACAATCTGGACCACGAAATCTTCATGCTCTTCCTGAATATTCAAAACTATGTATTTTGATTTTCGATCATTTCAATGGTTGAATTTCGATTGTGCATAAAGTATAGAATTTGCTAAACATTTCTACTAACATTAAACGAAGGTTTTCAGCACCGTCATTCACGCAACATCATTAATCGTACAACGCAATTTAAATTGAATGCGAGAATACTCATCAATCATAAATATGCAGACGTGAAAACGTGCAGATATGATCATCAGAGTAAATTTTTTTCAGATAATTAAAGGCTTTTATAATCTCGACAGATGCGTGTGCATATAAATAGGAGGATTCTACGTGTTTCGGGCTATGAATTTCGTAGTTTGTTACGCGCTGAAAACCCCCCTAAAACAGAAAATCGAAAATGCCAACAAAAACCAAAAAAATCCAAAAATTCGAACCCAATGCGGTAGAGGAGGAATCAATGGTAGGTAATTAACAACAGGTGGAATCACCCGGCCCTCCACATCGACTCAACCAACTCTACGCAGGGTTTGTATCGGGTCCTGAATTCGCACGGGCTTTAGCCTATCGAGCGACGATAGGTTTATAGCACTGATGAGCCGCTCCGGGCCGCCCCAGGTCGCCATGGCTCGCGTGTGCCTGTGCCTCACTGGCCACTGCACAACACAACGATCTCTCAACGTTTGCTTCCAATTGTAACCTGCTTCCGATCACCAGTAGCCTGCAATTTCACCTAGCCCTACATGGTGACAGTGATTCTCCATTTGTTTATCACTATATTCGTATAATTCATATATTCACAATTTGCTATGCGACTATCATAAGCGAAAATTTCCATCAGCAATCCATGACTAATTCCCAAGTTCATTTCTCAAACCTAGAAACGTGTTGTGCAAAAAAAAGATCATCGTGAGGATCATCGGCTTGGATCTACAAAGGCTGTATCATAATTCAGAGGAATCTCCGATCGGTTTGTGCCTTCATCTATGATCCGGTGTTTTGAGAATTACTGCCGATAGAATGACGTTTCCGGTAATCGGTATCTATCGGTTCAGATAACTGTTGAAGCACCTCGTGACTCGTCGATCCTGCAGGCTTGATACGCTGATCCCTTCCACTTTATGCGAGTCTATTGGGGTGACGACCGATTCGATCGCGATTCGGCGATCGGTTCAATTCCAATTAGAGAAACTCGCTTAACCAGATTTCGGTTACGTTTGTGCTATAATAATACACGTTGTGAAGTTACGATAATCAATCGGTCAAGTTTCTCCATGAAATTAGATGTTACAAAATTCATTTAGACAACTGGGCGAAACTCTGTAACAAGAATGGTGGTAGCTTTCTTGTTAGGGAAAGATTTTCTTAGGTATAAAGTTCTTGCGCTTAAACCTAGATGTGGGAGAATTTTTTACTTCCATCTAGGGCCAGGAGATTCCGACAGAAATTACTATTGTCTAACAGTCACAGCCGCCACCGCATCTACCTGGAAATCCTACGAGATTAAACCCCCGTCTCTACGCCACACTATAATCCTTAGATCAAGGTTTTGTTACTTCGTAGACCTTGCAGGCTTTCGCGCATCTCGTCAAACTCAAACTATATACGGATATATATATCTATAGCATGTACGCATTCCTAGGTCCAAGTAGAATAAGACACGTCATGTGATACGCCTATGACGATATCTATTCTCGAGCGATTATATTCTCGAACACATAAGTACACCCGTGGATCTAATGGTAATCTCGTCACGTGGACATGTCATGTCGTAGAGATAGTTGGGGTATCACAAAAACTCAAACCTAGTAAGAGACTGAGTGAGAATCAAAACGAAGAAGAAGACGAAGGTTCTGTACAGCGGATTTCAATAGAAAGAAATGGAACTGGGTATATAAAACGGATAAATCGGGGAGTAAAATCGTCGTAAACGAGAGAGTCCTTATACCTTTAATTGATTTTTGGAAAGGGAATATCGAATCCCAACGGTTCTTGGATCAAATATGAATTTTACGAGAGAGGAGGAATGGGAAAGGGAAGTGCGCGGGAACGCCATGAATATCCGAGCATTAGAACACCCTCTGGGACATGAAAAACTGCGAGGATCTTGAATAATAAGGCGACTCCCGGCGTGATTCCCAATCGCCCAAAGGAGGCGCGGGTGGAGGCCCAGGTGCGCCCAACGGTCGAATCGTTTTATTCCCTTATATAGCCTGAAACTCAACGACGCCCTTCTATTTTTGCCCTTTATTCACATTTATATTCCTGTAATACCGATCGCTATCCATTTTTGAATACGATTTTTTTCTTCAACCCCCTCTGAAAGTAACTAGCCAAAACATTCGCTCAAGACTCATATCCGTTTTTGCTTTTTCATCCAATTACACCGTTCGCACTAATTGCCGAGGATGGTCAATTCTGGATGAACTGAAATCCCTTATTAGCACTTGGATAATCATTTTTTTATCAACGATACAACTTTACTGGGCAATAGTGGATGCCGGAAAAGGGGTCTTTGATCTTTGATCATATGATGACTGTAACGTGGTAATTTTAATCAGCGTCTGAATCTAAATCCAACTCTATCGTGCTCTATTTACATAGACATATTTATCGTTGAACTATGTGGTTATCAGGCACACATGAGCCCGAAGAGTGGTATGTGCTCTAGTAGATATATCTGACTATATTTACCAAAGTATCCATACCGTGGCTGTTGCTCGGGTCAATAAGAACACTTTGTGAATAAATAGTTGCTAGGATCATGGGGCGAGCACGAGTTTTAATAACGAGTACAGACATGATGCAGTCCGGGATAGATGTGCTCAAGGAAACGTGAGTTTTGTGCATAACACGGACATTTTCATGGTGGCGACTCCGAAGAACAAAGAACGACGTCTTATTCCATTGCGTATAAAAAGAAGCATTCCCAGTCACGGTTCATCTCACTTGTGCTTTCCGGTGCCGCTATCTTTTGAAGTTACGATCAAGGCCGTGGACCGTATAACTTCCCTAAACAGCCAGCGGTAACACAGACCTCGTTCTTTGCTTGGATCGATCGCTTACCTTCAGTCGAGATACATGAAGTGAGATTTCATCCTTCGTTGTCAGTTTATCATAGCTGAATTTCTTTCATCCTTGACACGAGTCATTCAACCTACAGCTCAATTCTTATTTAAAACAGATGCGAGGTTTTGCTATGTCCCGTCAGAGAACTCACCGAAGATGAAAGATCCCGTGGTTATCCTGGACCAGTGCAGACCAGAGAAGACGTACTTGCACATCTCAAAAACTCTTGTCCTGTCGATGGAATTATCTGGTCAAACAAACTCCGCTGTGATAAGGAGATGCTTGATATAGCTGGTAGGTTTGTCAGTTACTAATGCCCGGAATTCATTTCCTCCACAATTGACGGAATAGTTTGGAAAAGGGCGCGCGAAATGTAATTTCAAATGAGTGCTAATCGTTTGTAAGATTCTGATGAAATTTTCTCGGTTGGTACTCGTTGAAGGGCTGACCCCTTTGCCCAAATACGTATATATCGGTAACTATTTGGTCATCAGATTTGAAACGTTACTATGCTGAAAATTTACCACGATCATCATGTTTCATGAATTGCACATGTTCCAAAGTCTTAATGCATGGAACTTGTTTCTGCTTTTCATGCTGCAAATCTATTCCCCGGCCTAATATTTGTGAAAGCTTCAGTTGAGAATGCCTCACAGGTCCGAGCCTCAAAGTACTCGTCACGATGTCTTCGGGCTTCGATCATCTTGATCTCGAAGAAATCAAGAGCAGAGGTATCAAAGTTGGAAATGCTCCCTTTGCTCTTGACGCCGCCGTAGCCGAAATAGGTGTGATGCTTGCCCTTAGTGCTGGTCGACGAGCTCGTGAGGGACGACTGATGATGGAAAGGTCGGTACCGCGTTGAACAGACTGTTCCAAAACCCCGGTAATAACACCGGCTTAATATTTTACCTGTTCAGAAATCAGTGGGAAAGCAGACCTCAGTGGCTAATCGGGCGTGGATTCAAAGGCGCGACTGTTGGTATCATAGGACTCGGTGGTATAGGTCAAGGGATCCTTAAACGGCTTTTAAACTTTGAGGTTTCACGGTTCGTTTACACTGGACGGTCACCGAAACCGATTGGTAAACCTAAAAACGATTTTACTATGAATTTACATTTGCACATCAATTGCACAGGACTTTGGCAATTTCATTATTGGCATAAATGTACCAATGTATGAACAGAGTTGGGATCCGTCAATTACTTCCGATATTCAATCATCCGTTGAATTATCCATCACGTTATGCTGTTGTGCCATTGAATTTTTTTCAAAGTATAATAGCTAATGGCATTGCGTAGTTTTAATGAAAAAAAATTTCAGAACATTGCTCATGCATTTTTTTTATCGTGGCACGAACAGCTGACCAACTCGGTGCCGAATTCGTTTCCTTGGAGGATCTGCTCAAGGAAAGCGATTTCGTATTCATAGCATGTGCTTTGACAAACGAAACTCGACACATGTTCAACGCTGAAACGTTTCTCAAGATGAAACGAACCGCAATTTTGATCAACGTTGCTCGTGGATCAATTGTCGATCAAAAAGCTTTGATAGAAGCTCTTAGAAACGGAATCATCTCCGCAGCTGGCCTAGACGTTACCGATCCTGAACCACTTCCGGCTGACAGCGAACTTCTTCAGCTTCCAAATGCCGGTGAAAATATTTTCTTGCTCTAATATCTGACCCTGCTATGATTCCTTTAATTTCAGCTACTCATTAACGTTTTTTACAGTCGTCATTCCACACATGGGGAGCTGCACCTTTGAGGGAAGATCAGCTCTATCGAAACTAGCTGCCAAAAGCGTGCTGCTCACTCTTGAAGGCAAATCTATGCCTTTTCCTTTGTAATTAGAAGCTCTGGGTTGAGTGAAACTCTATTTTATAAATTATTTAAAACGAAATTCTTTGTTCTGTTCCCTGTTCAGCTTTTCATGCGATGATCTTGAATATTAGCAATCTGAATTTTGTGTGTGAAATTTCTCACATTGATGTAATCTTTGATACGAATTTATATAACGTATGTCAATTAGCCGCGAAAAAGTTGTTTGAATCTTAGCATGGGGTAGGAAACCACGACCCATTAGGGAATTAGTGTTTTCGCGAAAAGTGCTAAGCAGATTGCGGTTCCACCAAACACCCCCAGTAGTCTGTCTTGGGTTGTTTTATGTCTCCATTAGCATTCGGGGGCCCTTTCAACACGGACGTACCGCGACAGTAGTACCTTACTTCCGCGATCCCGTTGTTGCCGCAACGCCTCGCCTAGTATAGACCAAGATTTATTTCCGGTCCCCCCTTAGATCACGCTAAATCTAAATTCTCGAAGCCGTTAACGGCTCACTCCTCTCCCAGACCGAATAGAACGTTCTGCGACAAATCGACCCGGAACTTTTACATACACGTAAAGTATATTGCACCTACATACGTGCGCAGTAGCTCTCGTTAAACTGGCCACCCCAATATTTTGATTGTATGAAAATATCGACATCATTTCAAACTGTGATATTTTTGAGTCTGATTGATCGAGATATTCCCGCCTTTTCAGATAGGAACATCCGTTTTACGCGTGATAGTCACAAAACGCATCCAAAAAGCGTTTTCTATAATTTCCAAAAAAGCCCAACCTGATTTTATATGAATTTTGTGCGAGATATAGATGATGAAACGTGATGGCATTTTGGTTCATAACTACGAACTGTGAGCTCAGCGAAAGGCAGACTTGAAAGGAAGTTCAAGGGAACATAACACCCCATGTTTCATGGAAATTGAAAGAAATCGGCGTAGGTGTTTTCTATGGAAACCCAGAAAACGAGATTTAAACGCGTTTTGCGATCGCGGCATATTGAACGTGATGCGAAAACGAATATTTCTTTGAGCAAAAGCGGACAATTTTCGATCGAAAAGATGCGTGGATATCGTAAATAAATTGTATAATACCGTTGCTGGTTTTTGCAATGAAAATAACGTGGAAGGTTAGGCTGATCAGTGTGACGAGAAATTTCTCAAATGTATGTACCCTGTTGCAAACGACAGTGTAGCCATGAGCAGAAGCGAATTTCGATTATGAGATTTGGAATTTCGAAGAATGAATGTACTTTTCTGATGTATTGATTAAATTGAAATTGGACAGTATCGACTCTCCTATACTCTAACAAAACTGCTACTGTATCAAGTGTTTTGGATTTGGGACCGTTTACCTAATTGATTTCATAGATTTGATTCATGAGATTTGTCTAGGGACAACGTAAGCAGATTATTATTACCTCTAATGTCTGATAAACAGTATTATGAGAACAATTATGGACAGGTTAAATATTATCCTGCGGATAGAATCGTTAACGATGAGATAAACTGTCTTGATTATCTCAATTCTTGAAAATTATTTTATGAAAGGAAAGATATTCACAATCGCGGAGATCCACGCCCTTTGGTCGTATCATAATTCTGGAAAGGCATAATCTAGACTCTAGATTCTAGAGATTCACCACTACGGAATATTCAAGTCGATCGTTAGTAGTAAAATATTTCAAAAAAAGGATAATTTTCGCAACTGCGGAGTATTAAACTCGTTAGCCGTAGAAGTTTTTTTTCGTTTTTTTTTTCTTTGCATAGGAATTTGGAAACCTCAAGTATCCAACTTATAGTCTTCATTCATAAGATTTTCGAAATAATGCGTACGATTGATTTGGTATGGTAGTTGAATTCGTTTATTTCATTTATTTATTTTTTTGAATGCACAAAATTTGTCTAGTACCTACCACTCATATCTATGTTATATTTTGGAAAATTTCTATCGAAATGCTTTATGCTCAAGACAAGATGCGTCAATTTAATTTATTCATTAAAATTTTTCTTCTCTTCTTCTTTTTGCAATCATACATAATGTTACAATACATATAATAACCTGCAGTGAATAACCGGAAGTAAATTATATCAAAAAATTGAGACAATATTTTGCCTCGCCGAGTCCGATACGTGGATGCGATATCCAGGGTTGTTATTTTATCGACCTCCAGAGAAGATACCTTGATCGGAAGTGACGTCATCCTCAGTCCGCAAGAACTGGACGACGGCGCGTGCCTCGCAGGCGGAAAGCTGTCGCAATTCATTCTGTAAGAAAAAAAAAAAAAAAAAACAAGTAAGAAACGTAAAATAAAATAAAGAATTTGAAAAATCGTCAGCTGCGAAATCAGTAAAATGAATTGAAAACAAAAAACACAAATAAAAAAACACACACTAGGATTGGCTGTGAAACCGAATCCTCGTGTGTAAAACCCATAAGACAAATTACCATCAATACGTGACAAGCTGTAGCCGTAGATTTTGCATTCGCTAGACAGTTTGCCTCCCCTGCAGAAGCCAGCGAACGTTTTCCCGGGTTCCAGTCTCGCGAAAATGTCACCTATGAATAATTAACGAGAATCGATAGATACTTTTCAGTTTGGTTTGATTAGTTTGATTGTTGTAATCAAGATCACGGACTCACCTGGCTGCTCCCAGTCCGTGTGAAACATATCACAACCAGCAGAAGTACGAAGGCCAACGTAGCAGCCCGCATTTCCGTTTGTCTCATCATTTTTATGCTGTAAAAAAAGTTTCGTGGCGTTAAACCTGCCTGTCATATGTGACCTATGTATGTTCGAAAAACCATCGACTCAAAGTAAATCACTGCAAACGAAAAGTAATTATGTCATTTACCTAAATATACCAATTTTACTGAAAGTAAACTAAAATTCGTTACATTTTCAACCGGATTTGTCGAGCTTAATGCTCTTATCGTATTCATCGGATTTACAGTAAATTGACATTGGGGATTTTGAAGAGACTAATGCGTCGAAATGTATACAGTTGTCTAGAAATTCACACGATTTATTGTATAAAGAAAACTCGAGACGAAGAATATTTGAGATAACATGATATATAAGTATACTGTACATAAGTACAAGCACGAATTTCGACTTGCCGCCCGTCAGTTGAAAAAACGTAGATACTAGAATGTAGGATAGGTATAAGACCAGTATTCTTGTTATGAATTTCATTAACTTCGATTGTGATAGAATACATTCTCCGATCTTATCTTGAAACGAAACACAGGTATTTTACATCCCATAACTTGATTTTTGAGACCTAACTGATCATGGACGATTCACTCTTTTTATGACTATGCCTAAAATTAAAATTAAAAAATTATTGATATCGCACGCAGGGTGAGTAGGTAAAGACAGCACATACAGCTATCTCAAATGGATAAGTTTTTGAGATTTTTATTGCTTTTCAATATGAGAATTCTTTTTATACATCTATCAAATCAATAGAATAAGATGTTTCAATTTTGATTGTTGGTAAAGTTACAGGGTAAGTGAGTCGCCCACGATCGGCTGGATTTCAAAAATTCCGTTTTTGGATGTAGAATACTTGTGTTTTGTTTCCAGAAGAATGAAGAATGGATTTGGGTTAAAATTTGTGATATTCATAACAAGAAAACGGTTGGAACAAAAAATTTGAAAACATTCACAGATGCTTCGTCATTGATACAGACCTACATCGCATCGTATGAAATTATGAAACTGATTGACAAAATGTCGAGTCAAATCGTGTGCGAAGATGGTTGGGAAACTCCGAATACTTACGCGGAATAAGGGTGCCGGGCTATTCAGATATTCCTTGAATTTCCTCGCTGGATGATGTGATTCGTCTGACCATAGCGTGGAAATCCTCGCTTTATATATACTTCACGAACATCCTCGAGACCCCCGCTGCCCTCTAGATCCACCCTGGCTCTTCCACCCCCGTTTATCAGGTATATTCACATCGGATAATTTCCTTCTGGTCTATCGTGGGCTGCGGACCACAAGACTGCTGATACACCGAATAAGGGAATTCGCCTCAAAAACTAGAAATTGAGTTGCTCAATGCGATTGATCTGCTGAAAACAAAATGTACAATCGAGCTACCAAAAAGAATCGAGCGAATGGATATCACAAATTTCTGTTAATAATTAAAAAATAAATCAATTAATAATCCTCCTGCCAGTAACGAAGTTCCAGACTAATGCCAAAAGGGCTTAACCGCCAGAAACATTCAATTCCCTTGTAAACGAAATTTTTGCGGAAACGTCCTTCTGACTTAAAATTGTCGGAAAAAAAAATCAAGAATGCCGACTAATTCCAAGAGGAAGTATCCACCAAAAACACTTTTCTTGGTTGATAAGCCCTTTTGGCAATAATTTATACAATTTTTCGGGGCATATCTCCGATGATTACGCCCTTTTGCTTGTAATTTTTTTTTTTTCTGATAATCTGATATTGATATTCTCTTTCATTCCAAAGAGTAATTTCCCATTGAGTGCCAAGAGAAAAAATATACAATATATTGGTTTTTAGAATTGCAAAAGAGCGAAAAAGTGTCGCTTACGCCCTTTTTTCATTAGTCACGCGGTTTATCAGCAAGAAAGATACGAGAATCGAAGTTTAATTAGCTATCTCTGATCTGTCAGTCTTCGTCAGACTTGAAAGAAACAAGACGTAATATAATAACCGAGGTTCGTTTTTCTGAAAGGTAGGTAGGTACTAGACTATACGTATATTATTTGCATTTGTTAATCAAATATCAAAAGTAAGTTCTGAGGCGTATAACCAATTACGCGATATATCATGGTTGTGAATCTCTTTAAAACTTCGTTAGCATATAATAATAATGATAGTGATCATTGATCTTAGGTATATAAAAACGCCACAACCACAATTGCATTCACAATGTTCGACGATATCTTCAAACTAACGGGAGGAATTTAAATAAAACTATCGTTTGCCCGAATTCAACGGTTTTTCGAAAACCTCGTAATACCTCATCTTATAATTCTTACATGCTGCTTTGTACAGTGTGGAAGATCCCCCGTGCCTACGTCTGAGATTGATACATCGATGGCACAACGCATCGAATATATATGTCCATAATCTACATACGAAACGGTTCATCTTCGTTGAAAGAGAATCTTTGATCCGATAATTCCATGTCTATACTTTGTTGGGCTTGCTTCACGTAAAAATTTATCTTCTGCATCTACTCAGAAGCCGCATCGTTGGGTTTTCTTTGTAGGGATAATCGCGATAGCCAAAGCTCAGGAGAGATTGGAAAAAATAAAATAAAATCAGTCGATCCGATTAGGTTGTTGGTTTTTTATATTTTTCGATGCTATACTGAGTATTTATTATCCCTAATTCACCCATCTTTTTAGTCCTCTACTTCTTATTCACCCTTTTGAACTAAAAGGTCATAGAAAAAGGGATAGTAAATTTTGATCCTATCTCTAGATCGAGGTTTGAATCGTTTCTAGCATCATGAATTTCTCGCTTTTGACTCAGTTTCAAACTAATCGCAAATTATACACGAGAGCTGCAGAGTTGGCTCAGTCAAATATTAGAGTTTTACTGATGATATGCTAACAGCTTCATCTATCCAGAAATCTAATAGATTTCAGCTTCATCACTTGCAGTGTATTCAAAGGCTTTCTGCAGTTTCATGCGATAAACCCCACACGTTTTGAGCCCCACTGAAATATATCAGTTATAGATCAAGTCACCTATATTCTTATACAGAGTTTTGACGTCTACTGTGGTTATATTTCAATTCGTATTTATTCGTTCCTGTGAATTGAGTACCACCTTTTTTGAGAATCTATGAATTTGTATCGATTTATACTAACGAAGGATATCTAATCTGAATTTAGATAAATCCTGTATCGAAGAAGAAGAAAATAACAAGGCCCTTCTGGATGTCGAAAAATGATCGATTCTCAAAACAGTGAAAGGAGCCATTTTTCAAGTTTTCCATATTTTATTTTTTATTTTTTCGATATGTGTGAAGTACAAACCTGAATCGTTATACTTGCATTTCAATTCTCTACTCCTCCTGTGGCTCCAACGATTAACACATATAGAAAAACGCGACTGAAAAAACATACAGCCCTAGTGCATTGGATGATTATGCAAACGAATCCTGAATATGGGATAATTTTTGACGCCTAATGACAAAGTTTACGATATAAATTTTCATGTATTACTTTGACTCCGTTCCGACGATTCTCCCGATACTTATCGATTTTTCCCTTAGCTACAAGTTTCTGAAGACAAAATTTTCCCAATAATGAAAAACTCCATTCCTTAACAGTTTCTGGAAACAAAAAAAAATAAATCAAAAAATCCATCGCCTCGATTATTCGAAGTGTTTCGATTCAAATGACGGGATCTCGACAGACATTCTTCAAATAGTTTCATTTTTTCTACCGCTTCTGTAAATCGGCTTATCATTGTTCTGGGTGAAAAGGCAAAAACCACAAAAACATAGCCGTTGAATATTTCGAATTTTTCATATATTTTGTGTTTCTTCGTCTGATAATCAGCATCTTTATAACTCAAATTGATTTTACATTAACAAACAATCACCTACTCAAGTGATAGTAAAGAAAATCAAGATTACAGAAATGATATTTGTGCCTGAAGGTGCTTAGGGAGGAAAAAAAAAGTTCAACGAATAATTATGAATTAGATATTTCATTTCTTTACTCTCTTTTGTGTCAAACAATCAATTTCATATTACAATAATTCCGATTTGCTTGCTCCTGAAATTTGAATTCAATTACACAATTCGATTATAAGGCTATAAGAAATTATTTCAAAGCAATGAATAATACCTAATTGTAATTACATATTATATTAACAATGTTCATTCAATAATCCTGTTACATGAAAGCTATTGCATAAATAACGGTATACCTTAATTAGACACAGCTTCGAGTAAAGCTTAGCATATAATAATGTTTAAGCAAACCTGATTGTACTTAATATATTATTAACAACCAATAAAATAAATTATACATCTGAACTGATGGACGAATAATGATTATACCTATAGTAGATATACATAACAGATGAAAAAGGATTTTTTACAGCTTGATATGCAAAATGATATATGTATATATGGGCATCAGAATCCGCATAATAACTATAGAAAATGACAAAAGCCATAAACGTTGATAATACGATATCAGAATCGTAATTAAACACAATTTTAATACAGCAGCTGAGCATTAGTAGAAGGCATTGCTCAGAAAAAATTGATACGTTAATCTCACACGTCTATCGCTATAAATATATCAGTATTTGACAATCTAGTCTCGTATCTTATTCGTATAAATTTCTTTGATTATTATTTATTATCATGAGAACTAGTTTTAGTGCGTTATTTCTATCGTACTTTACATTATATTCCACAATTTTTCACACGGTTCAGCTTCTACAGTTTCAGTAAGATATCGCACAAGTTCAGTCGTGATCATGTCCGTCATAATACCATTAAATATCTTCTTTCAGGGAATATCTAAACACTTTCTACATTTATAACTGTTATTATTTAACTATAGATCGCAACTTTTTGTCCAATCAAATTCAGAAATGAAATATTACAGTATAGAATCAATAAATAAAAGAAATAAAACGTCTAGATAATTCAATACAAGTAGAAATCAAAAACTTCAAAGAAAAGGGAAACATTGGTTCATTTATTTTCCAAATAAACCATAATAGATAAGAATATGTGAATTATCTATCGAAGTTACCTACAAATTACAGTCCTGCTTTACAACTTTACATACATTCGTTGACGATGAGTAAGTTTCATCTTAAAAAAGAGAAAACTTGACATTTCTACGGTATATATACAGCATTTGGTGATAAATACACCGATCTAGAGAACATGTTAAACCGTAACGCCAACTTCCCCTAATATTTCAGACAATTTTTCAAGGTGTTTATTGATAGATCCGTAATCTTGCTGACTTCTGGCTATCAGTTGAAAAGCATTCATATATTCAAGCTCAGAGAACTGCGGCCCCTTTTCCAATACACCGTTTAATATTTCCTCCGGCGTTTGGTAAAACAGTTCAAAATATTGACGGGCATGATCCATAGCCAATTCTCTTGCCATAGTTATATTCGTCAAAGATTGCTGTAGGGCAAACACGTTTCTACACATCCTCTGGATACCAATCTCGTCTATTTTCTCTATATATTGAGCCGACGTTATTATTATCTTTGCTATCAGATGACCAAGTCCTTCGAAGATGTACTGAAAATCAAGAGCAAGATCAAGATCAGTGATTAATGTCATTGATGTCATTTTACATAACATTTATCAACATAATTCAGTAGAAAATAGAAAGATATACGAGAATCTGGCGAATGAAACGACGCATTTTGACTATTGATCTTTTTTTTTTCAGGAATCAATAAATCCAATTCGATACCAGGGAAATTTGAAAAATGAAAATACGTTGTTGTGTTTACCAGTTCCTCGAATCATTCAATTATCTAATTACTTTAGTCTTTTTTGGGTGAAGAATTGACTGCATTGCTTCGTCTATGTGTTGCATCACTCGGCACAACTCTTCCACTCGAGGATCAGCTTCCTGTGGATCTCTTGCCCCGCCGCAGAGGTGACTGTATTCTCCTCGAGGAAGGAGGTAGTGGAAGCATTGAACTCGTACCTGAAAAAGGGATTTTCGAACATTGAAATCAGGATTGTTGTACATTTTCAATTTCAAAATTCCCCGACTCATCCAGGTTTTCTACAATCAGAAGTAAAAAATGTTAAAACTCTTGAGTTGAGACTAATCAAATCTGAAAGTTAATCCCTTTGTCAAAATATATCAATTCGTGGAACTGGATTTCAGATTCTTGAAGAAATTCTCTGACATTTTCCAGTTCTTCAGGTTTTGCAGGTTTTCAACAACCCTATGAAATTGGATGAGAAATTCAAAATTTGCTCTAGATTCTCACCTCCAAATGAAGAACCAAAATACAAGTGTTGGCGAGCTCGTCAAATTCGATAGCCAGTTGGTGTAGAGATTCTACCAAAGCTTCAGGCATAGGAGGCAGGCCCTGAGAATCACCGGAGTATTTTGCCTGGCGTAATTCAATGACGAAGGATCTTATAGAGAGAGAAAACCATTCCATGCTTTCTTGGAGCAAAGCCAGTCCCCTAAGTTGACCAACGTCGGATAGTATCTCATGAGCGTTGATCCCACCTTCGCCTAAATTACTAGCCAGTATCTCAGCTTCTCTCAAATTACGCTGACGCACTTCCTCAGGGCTTTCTTCATCCTGAGTCTCTTGACGGCGCATTGATCTTCTACCCCCGACTCCACGCTGTGGTTGAGTTTCGAATTTCAAATTCGCCCAGTTCGGTAAAGATCTGAAATCAAATTTATTGTTTTTCACATTTTTGTCTCTGTTCAGGACAACAGATCCACATCGGCTTTGTTACTCTTCGTTATTCTCAGCTAAAATCCCCCAAAAAATGTTCACAAATGATTCATGGAATGAATCTTGTTTTGAATGTTCATTATCGAGGTGGTTCTTGAGATTCAAACTATCACACACAAGAATATGTTATTAATATACGCACTTGATGAATCTACTAATATCGTCGTCCTTTAGCCAAGCCGCAGAGCAAATTCTTTTATCCTCGCTTTCGGGCTGAACTATGCCACGGTAAGCTGCTTGACACGTTTCACGGTAATTGTGAAGAATGTTGAGCGCAAGTGTGCAGAAGTGTTCGCCTTGGAGTGGAAGAACGGTCATAAGCGATCTCAGCTCCGAAACGCATTGCTCGACTTTAACGGTGCTCTGAAAACAAGCAGTTTCCAAGATCTTAGCGTTGCTCTCTGTTGTCATAACTATTCTATAATTAAAATATTACCTGTAGAAGCGGCCTAGGCAGACCAAGTTCTTTCATTAGTTCTGGAGTCGTCGTTGCACGCCAAGCCTCTGAGCTTTTAGTTGCTGTATCGATGGCCGTAGCTACTATGACGTGATGTCGTCCTAAATACACTTCTTTCACATAGTCTGCTATAAAAGTATTCAACGTGCACGCATTCCTGAAAATGAATTGATCACAATACTTATTGTTAGATGCAGAGATGATCTAAGAATTTTCAAAAATATTCAAACTTTTCTCAGGGTTTCATGAAAGATCTTAAGTTTCCGCAATTTATCGTCAAGAATGATAAGATTTTCGTAATCTTTTATACACAATCGTTATTTCTGTCAATGAAATTAAACACAACTATGATTTTTCATTGAAAGCTACCAAACTGTAGAAACACATAGTAGAACTTTCCCCGGAGTTTCAACTCGTTAACCGATACATAGGTAACTAAAATGAAGGAATTAATTCCTTTCAGATTTGGAATTGGCTTGGATTATCATACCCAGGTTTACATCCGAGAGCTTGTTCAATTTCCTCGATGAATTTCATCATAGGTCTAAATATCAATGTGATATTTTGTGGGTCTGGGTCGCAGACAAGTTTCTTGTCTTTTATTGCACCCGAAGATTGACTAGTATCCTAAAAGAAAAAATCAATAAATAATAATAACAGTGAATGAATGAAAAATTGATCCAATATGAACATCTGCAATTACCGATAATCCAAAATTGCTGTATCTATGTTCCTTCAGATAGCTATTGAGCGTCATGGCATGAGACGAAGCGTCAAATTTAAACAGTGACCCATTTTTTTGTCGCTGCGGTTTTCTCCGAGCAAAATAAGCGTTCACGTCGCTTGCCGGCTCCCTCAGTGTTGTCGGTGTTTGAAACGGATCGTCCCCCATGTTTTGTATGTCCAGATATTCTGTCAGCAATAACTGAAGCTGGAAGAAATTCGTAAGAAAAATGTTTCAGCAGTAAATACGTTGAATATTTTGCAATTTCTGAGCATAAAGAAACGTTGTCTCGTTTATAATAAGACTGATTATCGTTGAAACTTACAACAGCTTGAATTTTACTCCAGACATCTGGCATTTCGTACAATCGTACATCCAAATTATACTTCTTAACAACATGAGAGAAGCTTCGTAAGGCAGTCGCGTGCGTTGCCGCAACTAATCTGAACTGTTCAAAAACTGTTTGGAGCAGATCGAGCAAAAGCGACTGCTTTTCGACGGTATTATTGCTTGTTATTATCTTTATTTCCGTAGTTTCAACTGATATTGGCTTCATCAAGGATGCTGGTAGATTTTCACCCAATTCTTTTATCTTCTTCGAAGTTCGAGCTATTATGTTCAACAGCTCAGTTTGCATTTGTACTTTGACTGCCTATGAGGAGAGAAAAGAATTTCAGCTATTAATAACACCAAATAATGCTCGTAAAGTTTGTCTTCCTGATTTTATCAAATTTTTTGCTATGAAGCTACAAATTTTAACGAACTATATTCAATTGACTCTTCTATTTCATTCGAAACTTCGAAAAATGTATTGACTGAGGTAAAAATTGGATTTTTTCTTCTTCAAATACTCAATATTTGTACCTCGACAGTCTCTGGTATCTTATTGAGCAATGCAAGGCACTCGATTATAATTGCCAGAAAGTGTTCGGGATTTTCTTCGGGGTTTGTAGAGTTTTCATCCTCGACTATGTTGTTGAGGTCTTCGGTAATCACGGTGTTTGTTCCCCTGTAAAAAAATCTCTGTAAATTAAAAAATTGGACTGATGATACTCAATCCATTCCACAAAAACAGAAAATAAAACCAAACTCTATGAAACAGAAAACATTCAATCAATAATCCACACAATCTGACTCACATGTTTACCAGCGAAGTTCGACGGCTGCGTAACAAATAAAGAAAAGTTACAAGTTATATTTAGGCAAAATTTGTTGAGTTAAAAATCGTTCAAATGTTCCAAAAAATTACTCTGATAAGTTTATTTCAGCTGCTCTAGAATACTGTTTCACAACTTTACTCAAGAATACTTTTTTCGCCGAGATATCGCAGAATTCGTAATACAAACTGAAAATCATAGACCATATATCTCCCATCGAATTCTCTCCAGAAATTTACTATAATCTCAAGATTTATTGTACAGCGTACGTTTTTTTCCACAAAATATGAAAATGAAGCTAGTATATTACCTCGGAGCCTGTCCAGCAGGATAAGCAGACATGACGTCAAGCAGAGCTCGTCTGACCTTGTTGCCCCTAGATCCTCTAGATTCATTACCGCGTTGAAAATCTCTACCAGATCCTTGCCGTCTGAGTAAAACTTCGCGTGTAGACTCCACGTACAAATGTTTGCTCAATTCTTCCAGTAGCTTTGCATGTAGCTGTTGTTCCTTGGCCTCTAACTCCGTTCTAACTTCTCTCAGCGCCTCTACTCCCTCCAAAGTTCCGTCCCCGAGGGAGAGAGCAGATACCAATAACTGAGTCGCGTGCAGGTAGAGCTTTCTGTTCAAGTAATGACCCAGTCGAGAAGGTACGTCTCTTAACTGATCGCTAGAAAGGTAAAAATCATTTGAACAATTGCCTGGATTTGATCGTCTTGGATTTTGAATGGATATTTCAGCCACATAGAGCTGAGGAATATTCCAGAGATTAAAAACCACGAACATTTCATCCAGGAGTTGCAGAAGATGCTTGTGTTCGATGCCCTCGAGCCACAATTTCATAAGTTCCTCTCTTCTGCATCTCAGAAGTTGTTTGCAGGCGTTAAGGTTCTCCTTGACGGCATGGATTTTTTCTCTCGATGCAGTAACTCGTTCTGATAAGTTACTGAATATCTGAAAACAGTGAAAAATGCAAACCGGTGAAAATTAGCTGGTATATTTGAACTGTCAACGATTCTTCGCTTTGTTTATTTCATTTTCACAGACCTGCATGACCTGCGTGAGGTCCTGCTCGTGCAACGAAACCAATTCATCTAGCCGTTGATCGCTCCTTTTGTATTCTTTTTCAAGCTTGGCCTTCTCCACTTCACGTTGTTCGTTCGTCTCGCTTGCGGAAAGCGCCCGAATAACAGACATCAACAAACCGCTCTGGGGATATTAAATTAATAAATCAATCGATAAATCCATTTGTTTGTATCAAATTGGGAGTAAAAAATGCAAATTTGGTCATTTTTGTAAACGCGTTTATTACCAGAGACGCCATTTATAATTCGTGGAAAGTCTTCGCTCATCGCAAGCGACTCTGTGTCATTAATTTTGACTATCTATAGCCACACGGTATTCGTATCAGTTTACACAAGAGGCGTGTATATCACATGTAGATATGATTCATAACAAACAAGTTATATGTATATCGGAGTAATGACAACAGAGATAGACTATTTACGGTAGAGTTTTAGACGATTCTTTCTATACTCCGAGCGATTATTTTGGACTCTAAATTGCTGACCAAAATGATGGAAATGAGAAAAAAAACAAAAAGATCATTTTGTTTCAAGTTTAATTCGTGATTGTAGTATCGAAGATTTAGTTGCTTGTCATAGGAAAATTTTTAATTTTGGGTGCGAGAATAATTCATTTCGTGACATTGAGGGATGTTTTTGTGAACGTCTAGCGACCTAACCTCAATTTTGAAAAATATTTCGATCCTTAGCGAGCGGAGTATTGAGGTTGTATTTGTTATGAATGAATATATGCGAGGTAGATTTCTACTCACAGTTTCTTTGGCATGTTTTATACCCCTTGGGGGTTTTACCGGGGGCACGGCAGTCATTTGTGTTTTTATTATGGAAAAGAAAACCAAATCAAATGTCAGGGAGAAACGTCAAATTTGGAAGAAAATTTCGTGGTGGTGGAGCTTCGTTGTTACCGACCGAGCTCATTACATCGGCTTGCTTGCTAGCTCACTAGTAACGGCATCTTCGAAAATCGAACTCTTCTTTACCCGTAGATCAAACATTACTTTTGAAAATGATGATGGAATGTTTACACTATAGAACGTTGACTGAAGAATATACTTAGAATCAATAAATTGTATTATGATAAAAAATTGATAGATTCTTCGGTGATTACATTTCGTGGCCAACGAATAAATCTCTCATCTTCGATATTAGCTACTTATTTGATTTTTCACTTTCGCAGATTTTGCCACTTGAAATTTTTGAAATTAATATCGGCGATGTAAAAAACAAAAAATCCCAAAGCATGGCGCTCTTCGAGCTCGAAGAATCAAGGGATTTTTTTACAGTTTATTTATCGACAGTTATAATCTGTTATATTACTTTCATATTAATCGGATGTAGGTATTTCTACTTAGAAAACGAAACAGGATATGCAAAACTAAATTTTTGAGTTTCGATGACTTTCCAATGAAATGATATTTTTTCTATATTCGGACTACTGAAAGAGAAAGACGCAGTTGGAATATACCCGCGTATGATAAATTGGAAAATATCGGTAAATGAATAGAAATAAATTAGTCTTTTATTTTGGTCGTTCATCTGGATCGGGGATTTAACAATTAAATGATATTCATTTTCCCCGGTTGCTGAGTAACCATTATATCAATTAAATCAGTAGTTCACAACATTTTTCCAAATTACCTGGTTTTTTATACAAAAATTATTGCATTTCGATCATTTCTTGGATACTTAATGATCCTACTAAAATTAGTTATCCGTGTTTATTGACTGCGCAATATAATAATAACTTGGCAAAATGGTATGTGCTCCGTTTCACTATATTTATCAATTTTTCTTCTCGCAATTATCACTGCATCGTGCATCAAATTCCCACAAACAGACCAAAAACAATTCCCAATTCAACGCACACGGCATCATTTATTAAACACACATCGATACTGACCTGAAAAAACACGATTCTAAACCACAGTCTCCGAGAGATCTATCCTAACTAATTCCTCACGCCTCAGAAATCGATCGTTGTACATGTATGGACTAATAATCGTCACTCGAGCCCGATACGCGTGCGAGTTTATACCAATTGATAAATTCAACAGAGTCAACCGGGGCCGAATAGAAGCAGAATGAACTATTTCACTACAGTTACTGAATTATATTCTTGCCCAGCCATGACGTTCTCTTGAATTTCAAAATTTTATTAAATTATTCAATATCAGGGCTCTGACAATTTAATGTAAACAGCTACGAAACTTGAGCAGCTACTTCCATCTTGCAATACGGATTTTCGTACGAATTTTTTTGAAAAATTAAAAATTCTCATAGTTTTCCATGGGAACTTGTAATTCTTATCTGTATATTATCGACAAAATAACATTTTTTCAAACTGAAAAGCTAAACTTTACAACTTGGATATGAAACACTCTAAGCTACAAAATAGAACTACCGATTTGTTATTTAAAAAAAACTGTGAAAAACTCGAAATTCCTGAAAATTTTCACTGGAGATATATCGCCATGGATTTGTAAAACGATTTTCTCTTTCCAGCGTGAGTGTATATCTATGCACGTGGGTCAGGCGGGTGTGCAAATGGGCAATGCGTGCTGGGAGCTGTACTGTCTAGAGCACGGGATACAGCAGGATGGCACAATGCCATCAGACAAGGTTTCAGGGTCGAATGATTGCTTTAACACGTTCTTTAACGAGACTGGATCTGGAAAGATGGTTCCACGAGCTGTGATGGTCGATCTTGAGCCAACGGTCGTTGGTTCGTACAAAACACACCCTATGTAACAATTATGCATGCGGGAGAAATGCATGCATTGTCCCATCATCAATTCAGCACCATCGTATCAAAAGTTTTTTTTTTTCACAAAATCTAATACTCTGAATGTTGAGGCTAACGAATTTTCTTCCTACGATTTGAGGGTGTTTTACTGGCAAAGAAACCCCCGATCTTGCGAATAAGTTTTCATAATCTGCGTACATTCGTGTAATAGATGAAGTACGAGCAGGTCCATACAGGCAGTTGTACCATCCGGAACAACTGATAACAGGCAAAGAAGATGCAGCTAACAATTATGCAAGAGGTCATTACTCCATCGGACGTGAGGTGATCGAGTCCGTGATGGATCGAGTGAGAAGATTGACGGATCAGTGCACTGGTCTGCAGGGATTCTTCGTCTTTCATTCATTCGGAGGCGGCACTGGATCTGGCTTCACTTCTCTTCTGATGCAAAAACTTTCCGAAAGTTACGGAAAGAAGTCGAAACTTGAGTTCGCCATTTATCCAGCACCACAGGTAAGACATCAGACTTCAGATACTGTAAATATTTCTCTAGTAGAAACACAAAAAAGGTTTCGGGAAAACATTAGAAACTTTATTTTTCTAATGATGAGGAGCTTTAGCAATCAAGTGATCCTTTTTCTCAGCGAACATTCAACACTGTATAACTGTCGATAAATAATCTGTAAAACTTTTTATCGATTTTTGGAAATCGAAGATCGTCATGCCATTTGTTCACACTTTCTTTATCGCTACCAACAATTTCACTCGAATCGGATTTGTTTACGTTGAGAAACTGAGCCTGAAAAATTCCAAGTGGGAAAATGGTGTGTCATTTTCCAATGATTTGAAGATGCAGCACAAAGATTTCTTGCTGTGTGAATTTAACCTGAAATAGTGTCAGAGTGACACCAAGTGGCAGTCCACGGCATAATTTGTTCACACT
This sequence comes from Ametastegia equiseti, assembly GCA_963989295.1. Lineage (NCBI taxonomy): Eukaryota > Metazoa > Arthropoda > Insecta > Hymenoptera > Tenthredinidae > Ametastegia > Ametastegia equiseti. The sequence goes on from OZ022393.1 coordinate 12,895,905, forward strand.
GCATGAGACTTTCCTAAACCTTGGAACACTTGAAATTTTGTCAGAAATAAGATACTACAGTCATCTGCGAGTTGTATAAAACTTTGTAGATGTGTAATCAAACCATGACCGTCGATGCTATTAAATTTTGAGCTGTTTCCAAGCCAAATGGCAATTAAGTTCCATCTTTTGAGTTCTAAATTCCGTATAGTAGTACCAATCTGGATATCTAATACCGGGGTATCTCTAGTTTCAAATACCGTGTAATATAATTTGTCGTTGAAACGAGATATCATCCGATCCGTTAAAGGTATCAACGGCAGTAGTGGAGCCGTACAACGCGATATTGACGACCCACACAACGATCGAACACTCGGACTGTGCATTCATGGTGGACAACGAGGCAATATATGATATTTGCCGTCGTAAATTGGGAATAGAACGTCCTTCCTACGCGAATTTGAACAGGCTTATCAGCCAGGTGGTATCTTCGATTACCGCGTCTCTTCGATTCGATGGTGCCCTGAACGTTGACCTTACTGAATTCCAAACGAACTTGGTTCCATATCCAAGGATCCATTTCCCTCTCGCGAGCTACGCCCCAGTCGTTTCAGCTGACAAGGCTTTCCACGAGGGAATGTCTGTAGCTGAAATAACATCCGAATGCTTCGACGCAACTAACCAAATGGTCAAATGTGATCCTCGGGAAGGAAAGTACATGGCTTGTTGTCTTCTCTATCGAGGCGACGTTGTTCCTAAAGATGTAAATGCAGCAATTGCTGCTATGAAGGGTAAAAGCTGCATCAGATTCGTCGACTGGTGTCCGACTGGATTTAAAGTTGGCATAAATTATCAACCACCAACTGTTGTGCCGGGAGGAGATCTCGCCAAGGTGAGAAACACGAAAAAAACATTTTCAGAAAAACTTATCTTTCCCATAGAAATTTCATAAGCAGAAATGCTTGTGCACGAAGAAACAAAGAACATAGAATTACGATAGCCTTCAGTGTTCTTCTTCGGTATTTCATATTAAAAAAGAATTTTAACTATAGAAAAAACGTCGAATATGTATATTACCTTGTTTCTTCGGATCAGGTACAACGCGCAGTTTCCATGCTCTCGAATACAACAGCGATTGAGGAAGCCTGGGCAAAACTGAACCACAAATTTGACTTGATGTACAATAAGAGAGCTTTCGTTCATTGGTACGTCGGCGAAGGTATGGAAGAAGGTGAGTTTGCTGAAGCCCGTGCAGACCTCGCTGCCTTAGAAAGAGACTACGAAGAAGTGGCTTTGGAGTCTACTACACCAGATGCTGTTGAGTATTGAGTATCAGACTGAGGAAGAAGGCCGAGTCCCTTTCTGCATCCATTCCTGACTTTTTTTTTCTTTCTTCTCAATTTTGCTACGTCGGTTTAATCCCACCCAATTTTGATACTTTGTGATCATGTGATGGCGAACGGGGCTCTAGTCCTTTTGGACTTCCTCCGATGACATCGAACCATCAAGGGTACTAAGGATGTAGTATATTCTAGTCAATTTCTACGAAATACCCTCGCGAAAAGGACTTCTTATATAGAATTCAGGGTGCTTCCTTTTTAAATGATCTAAAACGCGAGCAGATTTGCAAAGGTATTCCGCGAATGCTCTTTGAGCATTAGACAGCACATCGCCGCCAGCACTGAACTAAAGTTCGTAAGAATTTCCCGGACGACGGGAGAAGCGTGTATCCCATGACAATTGATTATGTGATTCAAGATAAGAGGATTTTCGAACTTTTTTTTCTTTTTTATAATTTATTTTTATAACGCGTCCCCCGTTGTTAGGGTTCTGCTTAATTTTTTTTTCTCCTAGATTAGCCCCAAGTCAAGTGAATCAAGATATACCCAAAGCATCGCCCGCGCTAACCCCACAATGCTAAATACACGCGACAAATATGCAATATACGGTACAATAGTAGTAATAATACCCAATAAAAATGTATGCTTCATTTTTTTTTTTTTTTTTTTTTTTATCGTGAACTAGAGAGAATCGCTGGAAAAACTCGACGATAAAAATAGGAAACTTCGTAAAGTCGTATATATATAAAATCGATGCGAACGATATGAATTCCGTAATCCCTACTCTTTATATAGGCCTTCAGAAATCCGAGGCTAATCCAAAATCAACTTGGTTATTTAAAAAACAAAAAAAAAGACACAATGCGAAAGTCTTTAACCTGGTCCCTGGCGGTAAAATACATTCCAGGGCATTAGGACCTAATCTATTCCTCTTTTGTCGTTAATTTTTTGATGGGCCTTTTCTAGGCGAAGGATTTACTTGACTAACTGAAAAGCCATCTGCTGCCACAACGTCTCCCTGTTCCAAGGTATACCACGATTGTTAGTTAATCGCCAATTTTTTTGTTGATTTAATAAATTTTCGAGATTTGTTAACACGCGAAAAAAAGGGAATCAATTAACGAAGAGGAATCGATTACGTACGCTTGAGGAATTTTTAATTTTTGATAAAACCCAAAAACCCCAGCGGACCACCGCTTCGAATCGTGGACGGAAGTGACTAGCCCATGGTACGGCATGATTTTTTTTAATTGATACTATATATAAAATGTATTGCCATCGTGAGATGGATCCTTTCGCTATAACGTCCTGGAGACCTGTGTTCCAAGTATATATCCTCAAATAAATTTTTGTTTGAGAATGCAAGCGGAAATACATTTTTTTTTGCGGCAAGTATATTGAGGTTAATGTCGTGCATCTGCTATTGGTTCCGAACTCGATTCAAAGCGTGTAGAAAAAAAATTAAAATAATTAATAATAATAAGAATTCTTATCACTATCGTTTCTAATCAATTCTAGTCAATTATTTTTAACCTAGCACCTGCGGGGTACGTGCGTGTGTATATTTATCTCGGTTTGATACTACGAATACGAATAGCTCCGCACGTGCTATTATTTTATCAATAACTACTGTATAAGTCTGCGGTCAGATAAGTTCCAGGTACACAATGTATAACTGACGTTCGCTATATGTACAGTAGGGATTCGGGTTTATCGCAAGTATACAAAATTCGTTTAGAATCAATTTTCAATTACAAATTTTCTCGAGTTACATCAAAATCAGCATATTTAGCTTCGCGGACTTTTTTTTGAGTCAGACTAATACATGAAAAATATATACTTTTTTTTAGACACTTTACTTCATCATCATGATATGTGCTTTTGTTCAAGCATTCAAGTTTTTTTTACGATAATTTTGATTTTATTTTGCATGTGATTGATATATACGTTTATATACATTAATCCTTCTATTTTTGTACGTCATCAAATTATGTGTATAACATACATGGGTATATATCACCGATTATACAAAGCTCGCAATCGGTCAGCTGTATTCTGAAAACATTATAGTAAATGAAAAATGTAATTTACCTGTACACGCAGAATATGGTGATTTATATTTATGTATTGAAATATGTGATAAATAAATATTGAACAGCATGATTTTCAGCAACTTATTTCATTCCCAGAATTATCTCTAAATATATTGTAGACTGGAATTTGTGTAATTTTTCATATACTTTTATTAAATACATGCACATCTATAGACAGAGGTGTTACGTATATATAAATATGATAATTTCATATAAAAAGAAATTACTCAAGAATCAATCAATACCGAGGTGATAATAATATAATATTATAATTTTTTTTCTACATATACATTCATGTAAAATTATCTTAAAATACTTGTTTATATCTGTGATAAAAATTCCTTCGGATTCTCTCTTTGTTTTGGATTTTTATCTTGTATTATAATCGTGGCCACGTTGAGTTTTATCATCAAGGTACCTACTATTATGAAGTAACGGGGTTATCAAAAAATCTCAATCACTAATGTTTTACTGCCTGGACAATAAATACCTGTATTTATCAAACTTCTATATCAATTTTCCAGATGCCATATTGATCCACACACTTATACAAATCTAATAGATATATATCAATTAAAATCCCATGGGAATATACTTGTTATCGATTTAATAGAATCTACAGTCACGTATAATACTTCAGGGCCTACGTTTATTAATAACTTAAGGTTTTAATTTACAACTCTATATACTTATTGATAATTATACGCTCCACTAGTAGATTTCTAAAATTGCATAGCAGTAAATTGTATTCAGACAATCGCGAGTGCAGCTTGGTCATCAGTTTATAAATATTACGTATGGATATTAAAACAATACGAATATTATTAAGAAAAAATCATATCGATGTCCGTCGACTCTAAAATAATTCGGATCTCTAAAAAAAAATCAAAGATACGATTTTGGGCCGAGAGGAAAATAAATTGATTACTCGAACCGAAAGGTAAATAATTTCAACAGCGACGAATAAACGCGAGAAAAAAAAATCTGCTATCGACATAATAATTTGAATTCGAACGTGAAAAATCGCAATGATTAATCTCAGTTCGTGGGCAAATGAGACGGAGGTTCTGGAATCGTGATGGAAAGACGTCGAATATTCGGTTTGTCGTATTCCTCCATAGACATACCTCTGGATAATCTTCTTGGTCGACCCTCAGTGTCGAAGGAACCACTGCTGAAGGTTCGCTGACGATCAACTCCAGGCATTGTTACAGATGTCAATATGCCTTGACCTTTGCAGAATAGTAAAATACTTTGGGCAACTTTGACCGGCTGAAATAATACAGAAAAAATCGTTTAACACCTTCGAACTTTGCTCTAAAAATTCTCCACCCATAGCAGCTTAAACTCGCACTGATCACGACTATTTTGATTTCTAATCAATAGCTGCAGCAGACTCACCGCGTCCAAAAGAACGTCTCCGGCACGTTCAACTTTCAGCAAAGTAGCCTTGTTCTTCTCGACTTCTCGAAATAATTTTTCTACAACACTGGCATAGGGGCTGAGCATTCCAGTGATGAGGATGATGTCAGTTTTGCAATTTTTCAAGGATATATCCTTCCGGCTTGAGAGGATTTTGCAAGATTAGTCGTCAGGTTGATGTGATTAGAGAATAATGGGTTTAAATAAGAGGTGGCAAGATAAAGGACTCACGTCAAGAAAGCGTTGACATACTGCTTGATATTTCGCGGATTAAGAGTGCCTCGAATCCTCTCGAGAAACTCAGCGAGAACTTTTTCCTTATCAGGATTGGCCGTGCTCACCAATTGCTATATTTCAGAAAAGAGAACGTTCTATCAATAATCCAAATATTCAGTAGGCAATCGATCAAACCTCGCGGGTCTACACACGTAGCTATACGTATATGTGTGTAACACACACTTGGTAGTGAGTAAAGTAAAAAGTTTCATCTTTGGTCTGGTAATGACATTGAGTATAATACCTCGTTTATCATCTGCGTCGAAGCATGAAAATGGGGAAGAAAAATCGTTCGTATGTATAATCGTTCGATTCAAATACATTTTCTATGTCACATATACACAAGTTTACGGATGTACTATAGCTACTCACGTTTCCATATTTGTGATACAACAAAAATTCCTCTGCCGATTGACTGACCTCCTCCTTTCCCCTCCAGCTAATAAACTGCAAGAAATATTCAAGATTCATTAATTTTCGCCTCTTCTACCGAAAAGGGAGACGTGAAATTTTATATTTTTTAGCCAAAAATTTCACAAGGCTAGAAGGTTCCGCTGATATCCATATAAAGTGCTGGATGGGTTTCAATAAATTACGGGGCATCGATCATCCCGGGGTATCTTTTCGGCGATTTCACGAGACCCCGAGACGTTATCATAGCTGACCTTATTTTTAAAATTGTCAAGAACGGTGGCCGCGCTACCGGTGCAATTGATAAGAACCAGACCGATGACTCGCGAAGGATTTGCCAATGCGAAACGAGCCAGGACATTAGCTCCAGCACCTTCTCCAAGACCAACGACGTAACGGACGTGGAGAAAATCCAAAACAGTAACTAGATCTTCACCCAAGACCTGAAGCGTTGGGAACTGAAATCTGCATATTGGAAAATAAAAAATTTTACGAGTTATTTTTATCCACTCATATATAGAAGGCATTCTCTCCAAACTGAGCCATTCTTTGCCATCGAATTTCTCGATCTTTTTGATCATTAGCCAATCTGACCATTAGCAAATCTTAGATTATGCGGATTTTTTCAAATCTTCAAATGGAACTGATTTGGCAATGCAGTTTTCTGCCAATTCAAAGTATCGTGAAGACTGCAGATCGCCAGAGAAAATCAGAGTATACGGAAAAAGAAAAAATCGGATTCTTATGTCTACAATCAAGAAATTGATGAAAAAGATTTGTTCGAATGGGGAAGAATGCCCCATAGATATAGTCATGAAATAATTCCGAGCTCACTTACCCATCTGGAAGATTAGGCGCGTTGTCAGCGTGTCCGGGAACATCGATGTGGATGAAGATGGAACGTTCTTTTATTTCTGACATACAAGGATGATTTACAAAGTCGTGAAACGAGGTATCTGTAACCAGAAAACATGGGGTGCCATATCATCGAAAGTGATTTTCGTGCGAGACGAGAAGCGATCGTTGATAATCCGAAAGTATTTTATGCCAGTAGCTATATAAGACGGGAAAAGTTATTCCATGGATCATCTGCCCCCTAAGGTTCGAAAAAGATTCGCGAAACAATTACCATGACGTGAAATATGTACATGACTCGTCTGATCGATAATAATGAAAAACCTATACTTCCCAGGCGAGGATATTTCTTTCTTGCCGAGGTATAAATAATACGGTTCGTTCTCCTAAAAAGCAGGCTTGAATTCTATGCTTTATTCGTTTTTTAACACAAGGTTCAAGGCAAGTGGTTAGGCTAGACTTGAGACCGACTCAACGAGGGGTGTATACATATATATAAATATAGGTATACATATATACTGCAAGAGATACTCTCATCCCAGCCAACGAAAGAACCTCACTTCCGCGTAGAACCGTGCTTCAATACTTTTGTGCAACCCTTCAAAGTGAAAGGCTGACACAAAGCTGAACAATCTTGGTACACGTACACGGAGGTTCAACGAACTTCGACACAAGGCAAATCCACCGACTATTCTGAACAATTCTTTTTCACGATTCTATACCTCGTCTGCCTATTTTTTTCACTTTTCATCATATGGTGGGGTGGAAATCTATTGGTTTCGTCTCGAAAACTACTTTCGCCGAAACGAATTAGCTCAGTGTTCTGGAAAAGGGCAGGACGGAAAAGTTTGAATCTTCGCAGGATTCTAGCATGTTTTTGGACGAAAAAAAGTTACTACGTCTCATCGAGATTGATTTAAAAATTCATGAGGTATATCAATAATCGAAGGCGAAAAAAAATTAGCAGAGATAACGAAGCGTTCAGTTAACCAATTATTTGAAGATTAGGTGTATATAAAGAGCTTACGATTGCATCCGAGATCGTGAACGGTCAAAAATACGGCACGTTTCTCCTGCTGGGTAAGATCGCCCTGTAAATTAAATTTCAAATTCTTTAATTATAAAACATCTCATTATTCCTCAAGGGTATTTCGAGGATCATTTCAGTCAAGGACTCACCTGCACGTAGGCGTGAAGATCTCCGCTCCTGTCCGTGTTGACGACATATTTCTGGAAACGAGAAATTCAGCTGTGTGATATAATTGAGATTGATTCAGTTCTCAAATAATAATAATAATAACAATAATAATAATAATATGGACGAAGTGGAATCAAGGAATTAGGCTGCAGTCTGTAGGCTTCGGTTTCCCAAATGAAAACAAATACCTATATACCTACCCTAAAAGCTCAGGAGCGAACTTTGGGGGGATAATCAGTGAACAGAAAGAATCCCGAAATTCAGATCAATCTTACTGTATTTGCTGGGGCAAAATTGAAAGGTTGAGATCGATTAGAAAGAAAGCAGATCGTAAAAAAAAAACACAAAAAAAAAACACTTTAATCAACCAGCCTAATCCGTTTTCGTATCCATGTCAAGCTTGCTGCGAGCAAATGACTCGACGTTGGTTAAAAACTTGATCGTCCTTAATTGGACCGTAAATTGCAATGTCGGAGAGGCGTACCGTACGTAAACAAAAGGTAACTGGCTAATATTCTATGCAAATTTTTAAGTGAGGTATCAATTACTCTAGTTTATTATCGGCACATACATGCGAAGCTCCGTTTGTCAGAGACTCGCGAAACCGTAGGTACATATATGGTGTTCTGAGGTTATTTCTCATTTGACCGATGATTTGTTCCCCCCCAGAAATACTTTCAAGAAACGTACATTTTCCGTGTCGTTGCCTGTAGCAATTAAACCTTCTCCGTACTTGCGGAAGTCCGGGGTATTTCTTTCATCCCCATCGAGAAGTATAATACCATCCGTAGGTATCCGCGTCCGACAAACATTTGTACGAATTTAATTATCGGCTTTTCAATCAAGGAAGATCTGTACACACGTTTAAAGGTATGTCGAAAGTTATGTACGAAAGTTGTACTTATTCTGATTTTCACTCAACGTTCCCGAATGCTTTTTAAACTAAATTTTTATCCGGGTTCCCTACGGGTATACCTAAATATACCTTATACTCGAAAAAAACGTAATCCGGATCGGGATTCAGTCAGCCCTATTGTGCACAGCCCACGGTCAAGCAGTAAGGTTTCTTGTGCCGACCTTAAAATATCCGCCAAACTCCAAAAAAATTTCCGAACAAGTATGATCGAATTTGTACACATAGGTATAGGTTGGTTTCGTGCGAGGCAAGGGGAGTAGAAAACTCCGTTTCTGCAAGCTCACATTAGGTATTGTAAGGAATCAATACGTTGCGGTTCAGTAAAGCGTTAATCTTTGTCGTAAGTTCGGTTTCGTCGATTGCGAGGGGATGAAATCGGGCGTTAGATTCACGTATGGTAATCGTTTGATAAAGTATTACCAATTTTTAACCAAACCATACCAACCAGCACCGATCGAAAGATTGGTACTGAAGCATAGAAAAATTCTTCTTTTGGACAAAGTCAAATTGGCAATATCATAATATCGTTTCAAAGCCCTCGGCCCTCCCGACAGGTGTGTATGTTGTACGTATGTATGTACATTGTATCGATTTTCGAAGCCAGCCTAAGAATTTCCTATTTCGTGTCTACTAGCTTGTCACGAACTATACAGTCCATAGGATTAATCGTTTAATTGATTCATTCGTCTATTTATATTTGGTCTGCCCGAATTTTGCAGACGTGCGATTCAAATGATTCTCATCCAACTTAAAAAAAAAAAAGCCTATAGCAAGAAATATCACGTTTGGACGTAATTACGTGAAAAATGGCGAATGTCTGAGGGTATTAGAGGCTTAGACGTAGACAAATTATTCAAACAGAATAGATGTACTCGAGAAGCTTAGCAGCTAGCTAGGGTTTTATCCATAGGATGATACTAAGGTAAGAATTCCTTTACTGTAAGAACTTAGATGTATATAAACTAGCAGGGACTTAAATTGGGTTGAAAAGGAGTACTTTCGTTCCGCCCTACAATACCGTAAATAAAATAATAGCAGTAATTCCCCATTTTGTGAAGCTTGGAGACAACCTACCCCAGCAAAGCTAAATCATTATCTATACCAAACGAGAATAGTCGAGGCGTAACAGGAACATCCCTCGTTCAGCAAGAGGGATGAATGATAAAAACGTTAAATCTGAACTAACGACACCCACCCCTGACACGAAACAAATCAAACAAATTATATTCTGAAATAATAACGAACTTCGTCCAATTTGGATAAGTTTGGCTTCAAGCAATATAACGTGAACATAATTGTGATACGTATAGTAGATCCTGATGCTTATGACAAGGCACACTTGTGGCAGTCATGACGCAAAGCAAAGGTATAAGGATTGGCCGCTCGGGGGTTTCGGTACGTCGTTTTATGAATACGTAATGAGAGTCAACACAGGCGGCTATATGACTAGGGTATTTTGTCCAGCCTGTCAGACTGCAGCGTATCATCACGGTTAGTCCCGAATTTATATTCAACGATATTCTACCTCGCTGTAAAATTTCACAACGAAGAATTTTCGAACGATTTTTACTGTCGCACATTTTCGGAAAGGTCTAACTCCATATATTTCATACCCAATATCCTTTTCTTGTACAAAATGAACCGAATCGCCCAAATGCGTTATACCAAAAGTAGACTCCGTATTTTTTTCCCCCTATTCATTTGTTTCATTCTTTGCTTCTCGTATTTCGACGACAAAGAAAAATTGGACCCTCGTCGTTCCTGCGACAATATAAAAGGTTCGCTCTTCTCAGCTCCGCGGTTCAAAGTTCAAGTAACATTTTCCCTCCCTCAGCAATATTATCGATGATTGAACGGTAGGTCTCGTTAACGGTTGATACTGCATCCGAGCTTAATGGCATGGTATTAGTTCTTGGATAGACTTCTGTACTCAAATGGGCTACAAAGCTTTGCTACGTATTGCGCACGATACGTTCATATGCATATTACACTGCGCTACAAAGTATATTGGAAGCCAGAGAGCGAGGAAGCCGCAAAGTCCACAGAGAATAAAAAAAGAAAGAAAAAGAAAAAAAAAAAGAAAAAAAGAAGATGAAAAATAGCAGAAAGTGACTGGTGAGAAGGGTTGAAAGAATCCATCGGTTACACCTGGAGGTGTAAAAGACAAACTGTTGATATTTTTTACACGTCTACACGCTTTGCAAGGGTGATTTTTCATCTCGAACCCTGGGACCTTTGTAAACAACATATAATATACGTATATATTCAAACCGCGGCAAGTAAAGATACCGAGACTTTTCATTTCCTTGGAGACAAAACTGAAACTTGCAAGTACTTCAAATGTATGTGTGACATGCTCAGCATGTACGTATTTGTATACTAATATTGATTGAACTTGCGGAGTTATGTCCAGAACGCAGTAGAACGCATTTAATAACTTATGCAGCGCTTCGTATTCTGCCTACGCCTATTTATATGATAATCATTCAAGAATGGTTCCTTTTTTTCTTTATGTCATATCGTCAGCTGTCGGGCAATATATAGGCTGAAAATATTATGAATAATACACCGTATAATTATACAATTGGATAGAAACGAAAAGGTTTCGTTCGAATTCCTATATGAGTCAATTAAAGCCCACGCTGGGTTGACGATTTCAAATTCACTTGATCTAGTTCAAAAACCAAAATAATATTCCCCGATCGATTATAGTTTATGACATACTTTGGCAGAAAAAGAAGAACGAAAAAAATGAATTTTTTTTAATGATGAATATGAATATGAATATAAAAAAAGCGTGGCTCCAAATTTTATTTATGCTCGTAAAATAAAGCAGACCACTTCAATGCGTTATAATACTCAGCGAGTAGCCTATACTATATATTCCAGCGCATAAAAGCCTGCAGTGGGATTTTTCGCGTCGTATAATTTGAAAACGAGTATAAGTAAAAGTATTACGAGATGGTGGAGGCGTCGCGAAAGGAAAAATACGAGAGACGCGATATATACTTTACGAGCTTTAAAATTTAACAAACTTTTTCTCATTCGCCTCTTTCTTGGGTCAACAAAAACCCAAATAACCAAGTCCACGAACCACTCGTTCAATCACTCCGCGCTACGTTATACTTCTGTCGATCTTTAAGCTCACGTGGAAACAACCCGTTGATAAATAGCGGATAATTCGATTTTTGACTGTGAAAAAGAAAGTTTTTTTTTCCACTCTTGATACACGTACTTTGAAATTCGTATATCATTTCTTTGCAGTCAAACCGAAAATTTCCTACTCCAGACATTGATTTGATGCCATATATAAAATTCCAGAAATTCAAAAAGCTCTGTTCCTCAAAGCCCGCTCTTTATTTTAGAGCACTTGATTTTTCTTGGCATGCAATTCTTCGACGAAAGCATCGGTAATAAGTATTTTGAATGACCAGTCTAAGAAACTGGAATAAAAAACCGATTACGATAGAGATAGAATATGATAACGTACATGCAAATCCCCTTCTGATTGGTCGCTCATGTTTCTGCTTTTATAAAATTGGTATTGTTTATCGTAATCTTCTGAGTCTTGGCGAACCCTTGTAGAAAATCAAATTTCAAGTTTACAGATTGACACGAAGACACATGTATCTAGATATCTGCTTAAGGGAAACTTGATAACAGGGGAACACCGCGAGTGAGAAACTGACGCGAATCGCGACGAATGCAGACTGCGTTTGCGGCTGGACGAAACGCGTCGAAGCGCCGCGACGTCCAACGTCGCCCACAATCCCGCGACCCCTACCCTGAAACCCCCTCTCGCCCTAACAATAAGTAAAGAAGCCAAACTCTAGGCTACGTGACACGAGTTATTTTCTTTTCTTCCTCTTTATTTATTTTTTTTTCTTCTCTACTTTAGAACAAGGTGAAAATTTATGTCACGTTGAAAATCCCCACGTAATATACACAAAGAATTATACCCGCGTTGCTTAACCCCCAGCCCGTGTCTTGGGCTTCGATAACCGTCAACGTGTTGTAAAATTCTCTAAAACTACATCTAGAACTCAATGAGTATAACTCACGATATATATTTGCCAACTTAAGATAGTAGGCGGCTGGGACGAATTTCTGAATGACTTTTTGCCACAGTTGAATCTCCTTATAGGGATAGCGGGACGGAAACTCTGGATCAAGATTAGGGGTGGATTTAGCAAGAGCCGTTACCAAGAAGATTAATTCGCTCTGAAATGTTTAATCAAGAATTTAATCGTCACCATACCATATACTGCGTCATTGTGGATCATAGAAACGATCTCGTGGTGTGCCTACAGTATTTTGCATTATACGCAGTTCGGACTGACCAGAGCACGTATTATAATTGTTATGGCAAATTATGCACTTCCATTGACATCTGCCAGGGCTGGTGGTTATCAACAACGTAAATTTAACTGCCATGGCGGACTTTATTAGTTGGAAAACAGCCAGAGTCTAATTCCATATGTAAAATTTGCTAAGTCACGTACTCAGCCTCGCACACTAACGAGCAAATGCACAATAACATGATTATTCTCATGCTATACCTTTTGCACATTTAGGGCTTAACGCAGTAGTCTCCATTCATCTTACTGCTGCGTAGCACCTAAAATACGCCTACACCCTCCGTCCAACAAATTAACTTGGGCAGCTCTTATTTTCACTAGATCTATGGGTTTAATATATTGCTCAGTCTTTGATGGAAATAGAACGGAGAATCATGAGTTCGCAAACGAGCTAATTGCCTGGAGTGTCGGTCTCAATTATGGAATTTTGTTATCTAACTCCACTTAAACAGTATAATATTATGTAATGTTCAGTTCCATAGTTTGAGCATAGTAAGTATTAACATTCCGTCTGTCGAAATGGGAGTATGTTCACGTTTCCATTGATTTTAAACTGGTTTTTAATTAATCCTGCGAAATAGTATATTATATACATTCTTCTGATTTCTGGAACCCTCTGCAAAACATGATGAGTCCATTGCAGAGCTGAAGATATTACGCGGTGCAGATAATCGGGGCTGCCGCTCATCGGGAGCAATTACCACAGTCCAATTAATTAGGCTCGTTCCCGACTCAATCAGTCTAACTCGCTGGATTAATTTATTTTCTGCTTGCATGATAAGAGAGACTTCTTCTTTTTTTTCATCTTCTTCTTCTTCTTCTTTTTCTTCTTCTTCTTCTTACCAAATGCATACGGTTCAGCTGCACAATGACCCACATATATTTGAACACAATACTTACATCGTGCACTAACCTCCCCCTAGGACTTGATACATCTATTAATAATTGACTAGAATTTATGCGACACTTATAGGAAACTCGATGAATGATCAGCGAAATTCCGAACACAGTTAAATTTTCATCACTTGCTGATAGATATAAGGTGCAAGTAATTAGCGTGGAGATAGTTTGCTTGAACTATTATAGCTTCAAATTTACTACATTTTCTTGTATCCTAGTGTACGTATATTTCCCGCGTCATCAACCCAGAGATGATGAGATAGCAGGTTGGTATACAAGGAGATCAAGAAGCGAGAAGTGCTCTTCTTCTTATGATAAGGCATATTTTTCTCTGATAAGTCCCCAGCGTCACTGTTCGATGGCTGATAAATCGCAAGACGAGAAGCGATTGGAAGCTGGTGAAAACAGGTACAAGATATTTATATTTGATAAGGGAGATGAGAAAAGCCTAAAGTCGAGAAATTGAAACCTTGACACAGTGGCTTCCATGTTTTTTCCCCTCTTGATCCGCGAGGGTGTTCAGGAACGAAAATGTCACGCGGGCGAGAAAATTACGCACTTATTGATCCGCAAGTTGAGTGAGGCTGGTAACTTCTAAAACATACATTTGCAACAGAAGATGAACACTATTATGTGGCATGCTAAAATATTAGCCACTTACAATCAGGGAACTGCGGATCGATCAACTCCAATTTTCCAATTTACTTGACCACGCTTTATTACGGTATAATCGATGGTGATACTGAATGGCTCATTTGGTAGTCTTGTATTTTTTTTCTAACCATCCCCCAGTCTCTTCTCCCAGGGTTCATCTTCATCTTTCCAATATTTGAGAATAGAGGGCACAGTAACGGAAAGAGTGTACCCTTCAAAGATCCTCACCACAAATCAAACTCATTAAAAATGTTCCAAACGTTGCGAAACTCGATCGTTAATCGGGACTCGAGTTCTGACGAGTCTTCGAGGTTGCAAAGTTTTCCTCAGGGGTGTTCTTCAGCTCGGAAAATTTCCTAAAAACTGACTGGAGAAATCCTGGAACGGAGAGAGTGGAGAAAATATGTGAGTTTTAAACTCGCAATGTCGGATGATGGTCATGCCGGAATTCAGGTCAATAAAAGCGCATCGCTAACTGAGTCAGTCACCGAGATCCATTGGAGGAGGCTTCGTGTATGATTCTAGCTGAAGATGTGGAGGAGTCACATCTTGATTGCAATTGAAATTCCGTTCCTCGTTGCAGTGAAAAATCAAGCCGTACTAAAATTGCTGCAAAATATGTCAGCAATTATGAAGCCCAATAGCAATATAAGCAACTAAATTTAACAAGCGAGGCTATGAATAGATTATTGGATTAAATTGCTTTCAATTTATTGGCTCCAAAGGCTGCATAACGGTCCTGTTTAAACTTCGACGGTCTCTTAGTATCCCCTTAATAATCGCCACCCCAAACAACGAACAAAGTTTGTTGTATTGGGGCCGATCAGCGGTGACCGTATCAATGGTAGACCTTTACCTTGTCTCGAATAACTTTTCACGGTCCTTAGCTATCGGATAAACGGTGGCTTATTGTTAGTCAGATCGTTACGGTACAAACTATTATATATTCCTTCGATCTCGCAAGATTGTTTACCAACTTTACCGCTTTCAAGTTTTTTTTTTTTTTCAATCAGAACTTTCGGGTGCACGCAGATAAACCTACACGTGAAAACAAAAGTAGACGAAAGCTCGAGGTATTCTCAAACAAACCCCGTTGTTAATTTGAGAGGAAAGGATGAAAGAATGTTTATCTTCTGGGAAGAAAGAGCGTAGGCGGGTTGAAGGCAAACCAGACATTGGATAAAATAGATTTCCTTGATTTTTCTGGGCTTGAATCTGTGCAGACGAGAGGCTGAGAGGTCATCTTGTATGGTCCTCGAGAAACGAATTAACTTTCTGCTGGTGTAGCTAGGCCGGTCTTTCCCCTTGTATTTTGCTCAATTATCTCCACCGCTTTGCACGGGCTTGCGACAAGGAAGGGCTAAGCCAATTCAAAATTAATAGAATTTTGTCTGCTCTTTGAAATTTCTTGAAGGAAATAGCCTCGATCTATACTTTGAATCATTTCTCAGAAATCCCGTTGTGAAGATTCTCATCTTGCCTGTGAGATGCTGAAATACAATTCAGTTCTTGGTCAAAAAATAGACCACCCAAATCTCTTATCGACTTAATGGAAAACCCTTTTTTACACTGACGATCTTGCATTTTGGTTTTGAAATTACATTTCGTTCTGGGTAATGTTAGTACTGTTCAAAAGTAACTGTATGTCTCTCTAAAATGTAAAGCTGAATATCAAATACAGAAATTAGGCACCATTACATGGTGGCAAGTGGAAAGTTTAAAAATCCATCCTGCATTTCGATCATGCTTGCCGATCATCCTCGTTTTAGGAAAGTGTTCAGAATACTAAGACCAAGATATCTCAGTATGTGATTTCTGATTGGATCCCTTGCTCCTTCGAAAACGATCGGAAGTCGATTTCAGATAAACTTTGTGTCGTAAAAATTGACAATTTACATTGATTTTTTATTATTATTTTGAGGACTTATAGATCTTATCTTAATGTAATTTCCATTTTTAAACATTTTTAATTTCAATTTCAGTATTGTGTCTTTACTGAAATGGAACGCGTTTGAATAGCAAAATCGATGACAGACAGAAAGATCAACGAACCCTCCCACGTTGAGGAGAGAAGAACCCCCACGCGCTGACCTATCCCAATTGGATTTTACTTGGGATTATATTTTATTTAATGCCATGGCTTAGGTCGGGTCGGGGATAGTCGGACTTAGAAATTGATCCGTTCTGAACGAATTCCGGCGTGGATAATGTTGAAACTTATACTCGGACCTGCGGGACAATTGGATTATTTCATACCGTAGGTCGGGAAGAGACCGTTAAAACTAACTATATATATCTGTTTAAACATCGTAGTACTCCGAAGTACTCAATTTTATAATTGTTGCCAATCAGTGGCTAAAAATACTTGGTATATTTTGCTATATTACTCTTATGATATCTCGCTTGTATGATATATTTCTGGGCTGATGAGGCCAATACCCGTCGTTCGATATTTGACTCGTACATATTTGATGATCGCCAAAGTAAAAGCCTCTAGACTCTGGAGTCTAGCTCAAGAGAAAACCCCAACCCACAACTTGTGTGGAGGTTTCTTCGATTGTTGTTTCATTGAAGATAATGAAGGATTCATGAATAGTAGAACGCCATTTGAAAATAATATTATGTGCACTGCGCGATTGCCAAATTATACAAAAGATGAAAAAAACAAAAACCCGAAAGATCCTTAACTTTGTTCAGCGTAAATATTGCTATACCTCGTTCGCAAAGTACATCGTATAGTCTCACGAACAACTAACCAATGTATCAATTGCAACCACGTCATTGCAGTACCGCGAATGAAATTGAATGAATGATTGCTAGAGCTATTAATTAATGGGCATTTATTGGAGTGGGGATATTAGTTTCTAAGGTCAGCGGAAGACCGAATAAGGCTCACTTTTTCCATTGCAATACACCAAGTTGATCCTTGGTATGGGAAATCCTCCTGAATCTGATCATCGGCCATCATTGGTAGGATCAGCCTGAATCCAGACCACCCGCAAAATTTGCCAATCAGTGAAGGTATTGTTCGGCGTATTTGAATCGGGCTATTTTCAAAGGAAAGCAATAATCACGTGGTCCCGGACCTTGAGGAAAGGAAACTCTTATCTGAACGTCGAAAAACACCACAAAAGTCAATTTTCACTCCCACAATCTACTCGGATAACCCAAAATGCAGAAAAATAAACTACTGGGCGATTCGGAGCACCATTCAGGTCTTGTTATTCGATAAAGCTCGCGATATGCTTTACCCCACTGCACGTGACCTGCGTAAAAAAATGCTTTTTTGGAATTTACCGCACGTCTGAACTCGCGAAACTTCTTCGCTATCAAAAAGGTGGAAATTTACCCTAACCTCGGCTTATAGGTACATCAAGTACACTGCATAATCAAACGTACGTCGCACTCGCACTAGTTGCATGTATGCGTTCGACGACACTATGCGGTGGGCGTCGCGACGCCTAAAATAGAATCTGTCTACGCGGTAAATACAGACTAAAAAGTTCATAGAACCGATCCTGATGCGTGACCAAAGAAATATATTCAATCCAGTCACGATCTACATCCGATGATGATGAACTATACTAATACTATAGCGATAAGAGGAATATTTGTGACAAAAAAAATATACATACAGACATGTCCTGTCAGCTTCCAGTAAATTAACGTATATTTTTAAAGGAAAAAAAGTATAAACTATAAATAGACGTTGTATAAATTCACCGACCATTGAACATGCGAAAAACAAGTGATTTTTATATCTCTTTGGGTAAAATTTGACAGGAAAATGCCTGTCGGATGACAAGCTCCGCAGCATCAGGATATCCAGACGTTGTTATATGTATATCAAACGTTGAAATGCCGAAAGATAGGGTAAACTTATTTCCTGTTGATCCCAAAAAAATCCCATAATTTTTCTTCTTTCTTGTCTTTGACGTTCTGTCTCGTAACCCTGTAGGGAGAAGACGAGGTAGAAAACGTGTTAAAACTGACAATTTTAGTTCCTGTGATACAATATCTCGAAGTTTTTATCAACACTCGGCACAATCTGAGCCCCGATGAGTTTCTCAAAGTTATTTACGACCCGGAGAAACCCGAGTCTACGATATGCTCGAAAGGTGCTTACGAACTCAATTCCTACGATGTCAATTCGCCCGAAATCTTGCCCTCTAAATTACAGGTTAGCTTTATTCGGTTCTCACTATACTCATGGTCATTAGCCTAGATCGTGACTTCTGACCATCAATACGGACAAATCATTTTTTCGAGAAGTGAAAAAAAGACTTTCCCGCAAACTCAATTCATGATTTGTTCAGATCCCCCCGGTACCTCTGCAGAAGCCGATAGCTCAGCTCTTTTTCGAAGTTATCCGTCTCCGACCGTTTTTATTGAACGTTGCTGACGAGTTTTGGAAACGTCGAAATCGACGCTGTGCGTCAAACGACGTCTCGTACACAGCTGGTGAGTAGATTCTGTATCTCCCGGATGCTCGATAATCAAAACCCTCCCTTGTACCCGAGCTCAAAATGACTCCACTTCGTACTCGGGCAAAGATTTAACCATTTTTTATCAGAAACACACGAATTGACAGAAATTTGATTCAACCCAATTGAACAGTGCAATAGTTATGATTTTTCACCCACATGTTACAGATTTATTCTGGTTATCTTGGAACTTGATTTCAAGTCTAAAAGCGGTTGTTTCATATTCAGTAATGATTAATGTACGATGGATATTTTTTTTTTTTGAGTCAATTGAAACGATACTGTTCATAGACCAGCGGTTTAAAAACGGCTGCAGTCATTTTGACCCTGTGTAAGCAAAACGACATGGCTGGGGCGAATAAATTTGATAATTCAACAAATGTCGTAGCCATAATCTACGTTCTAATCTACCGAACGACGATGGCTTCGATCAACGACGCAATAAACTGTCTGATTTACTTTGACGTTACGAAGATGTTGGCTCTGGTGTCTTTTCTCTTGACTCCCGAACTTTCCTCGTGGTTTTACGTCTCAGGCTGCGACGTATTTGGCATAGATTTTGTCGAGTATAAAATTCTGGACCCGTTCGTCAAGGCTTTGCCAATCCTCCAGGTACCCGATACCGAAAAAGAGAGATCAACATGAAATATCTTTCCATAACACGATAAAAGAAACCTTTGGTAGTAAAAAGTTCAACTCAAATAAAAAAATCTGCGTGATAAAAGTTTAGCAAACATATGTTCCATGTGCAAGATCATCCACGCAAACCTCGTGAAAACCAAACGCCGAAAACCCAGGATGAAAAAACTTACCATTCCTATTCAAATGAACGTTCTAAAACATCCAAAAAAGTTTCCTTCCCCACCGGTCTGCACTCCAGAGGTTTGTGCGCAAATTTAGACGGAGTTTTATTTTTACAATGTACTTTTTTTCCAACTAGGGATCAGAAAGATGATTTAAATGCGGTTACTTGTGTGTGCCAGACGGTTTCGAAGATCCCGATAAAACCGGTGCCTAAAACGTTGTACAAGTCGCCAGAAATCGACTCAAGAATTGCTGAATTGCGTCAGGAGCATCGAGTGCAAGCAGCTCAACGATTGGAGAATGCGAATGCAAAAGCTCCTGCCTGTTTTAAAAAAAATAAGAGCAAAAGGTACCAACGAATTCTCGAGGAAATCACCGAGATGAATATGAAGAGCCGGTTGCCGATCGTTGCGAAAAAAAGTCCTACATTCAAAGTAAATTTCTCAGTTTTCAAGTACCACGTTTATAATGATGTTATGGACTCTTAAATGGAAATTACCCGCTTCTTGATTCCATTTCCAGAATGTACCTGTTAAGAAAACAATAACCACTATCTTGAGAGAAGGCGCCCTAATAGCAAATAGCGAGGGTAAAGAAGTTGAGAAGTAAGTTTACGAATGAAAGAAATCCAATTACTCTTCGAAACCAGCAGAGCCCGCAGGGATCTGAAGTAATGTGTAACTTTTTTTTTTTGTCAAGTTTTTATCCAGTTGCCTTGGTATAGGTATCGGTACTGTAACATTCGCAAATAAGAGCCCAAATAGTTTACAAGAATCAATTTTATCTTCAGATTAAAGGAGCTAATGAAGGGATCGTTTGATCCGGCTGAGATACATAAACTAGAAGACGAGATCAGACAGTGCGAAAAGGAAGAAAATTTGCGAAAAATCGAAGAGAAACACTTGTCAGGTCTGATTAGTTACGAGGAATCACTTCTGGCTAAACGACAACTCGTCAAAGAGGCCAAAGAACAAGGAGACAGAGTCCGGTCAGAGGTAAGGATTTATTTTTTCACATGAAAATGGAATGAATCTCTACGAGTGTTGAAAAATAGAGAGAAGAACTAAACGCAAAGCTGGAAAAATACCGACTAGAAGAAACGGAGAAACTTAAACGTATCGTTGAAACATGTCGGGAGGCAGAACAGGCTGTGAAAAATGCGTACGTTTTTATGGTAGACGAAAAACGTGAGAAAGGTAAAATTCGAAGATGAAAATGTAGCTGTAAATCCTGAATACGTATGTCAGTCTAAAGATGATGACATTTACTATCACCAGCTGCCGAAGTCGCGGAAGAATCCCGGAAAATAAAGCTTCACCTGGTCGAAAAAAGGGAAGAAGAATTGCGAAGGAAACTCCAGGTCATTCAAGAAATAAAAAGCTTGCAGACAATGCGAGGCTTTCACGTCAAGGAGTTCGATCCCACGGAAACGAGCAAACTCGGACTGATGTGCGAAATGTCTTTAGCAGAGGTCGGTTCATATAGAGATACCAAAGATGATCTTTTTTAATTTTCATTTACTATGACATACTCAACTTCGTGACTTCACGGCATTTTCAGTTAAAAAATCGACTGCTCCGCGTGAAAGAAGAATGGCACGATGAATTAAACGCGCGAAAAGAAGTGGTGAAGGATCGGCGTAAAAAGCGGCAAGATCTCGTCGAATCGACGCAGAAGATAATCGACGGATACCGAGTTTGCAAGTTGGTTTTTCAATTTTTTTTTGGGCGGTTCATGCACAAACTGACGAATCAAAAGAAGAAAATTCTTCAAGAAATATAAACGGGCAGAACGGTACCCCTATTTTTCAGACAATCAGTTTCGCCTTCGGCGTCAGTTGCCTCTGAACATGCCAAGGTTTTGCAGACCCCAGAACTGGAGGCCCTTCGCCGGAAGCTAGAGGGCCGAAGGATGAAGCGAACCCAGCAAAATCCATCGAGCACAAATGTCATTTTCAAGTCTAGAATGCTGGCTAACTCTTCGCAATGTTGCTCGTCGGTATAAGACAGAATTTGAATAAAACAGTACGCAGATTGACATGTGACTTGAATCGATGTAATTATATAAGTCAACTAGACGAGAAGCTTTGTCACAATTGATGCGACGGAGTTCTCCACTACGACTCTTGACTCTTTTATTACGGATTCAAACGGCTTTGATTAAAATGCAGCTTGGGTGATCACTGCATCGAGTATCCTGTGCCACATTCGTGAGCAATAACGTATAAGTATACAAGTATAATAGGCAATCGTGGGATTGAAAACGAGATGAATTGGTCGAGGACACCGGTTAGCCCGGTACTTTTAGTAAATATAAATTCATATTTCCACCTGAAAAATAATAAAATCAACTGCTTATATGGGTTTCTGTACAGAAATTGAACCTACCTTGTTGTTGGGTTATTTTTGTCGCCATTCAATTAGGATCAAGGTCATCAGATCGCCAATCAACAACTGTTTTGCATAATTATTTCTGCTACTTCTTCCAGTTCTTTTTCAATTTCTTTCTAGACCTCATGACTTGTCATTCATCACCTGGCTATGTTTGGTATATTGTACATTTGAGAGAATGTGTCTAACGGAAAGTATAATTGAAGACTTGTTCCTTCGTTCATAATTTCTTGATAAAATTAGAACAGAATCAGAATTTTTAGCAAAGAAATCTGTCAAACCTGCCGCTGCAGTTACCATGCTCGAACGTATGGCTTCGACTGAGTTCTACAAGTCAGCGGAAGTCCTTCAAAGGAACCTCCAAGTACTTCCGAGAATAAATAACGTTTTACGACACGTAACGCGTCTAAAAATGAATGTTTTTTTCTAAAAACGTCACAACTCAACTGACGCAAGAGCCTATCGTTAAGATTTATCAAAATATAAAAAATTTCTGCGTACGTACCCATTTTGCTTTTTTGTGATGTCGTCCCTGGCACCGAGGTCGACGGTATAGAATATTGTAAATCATCGTTGGACAAATATCTGCTATGCAATGCTGTGTCGCAGTGATAGTCGCCGATAAGCCTGTCGTGAGACTGCAAGAACTTGATCAAGAGAAACTGCAGTGGCCTTTCAAGAGGCTAGCATTATCTTACAACTTTCATGAATCTGCCCACCCACCACGTGCTCAAACCGACTGCGTAGTGTATCAATGAAATGCTCGATTCCAAAACAGTGTCAGATCAGTCAGACGAGTGCTAAAAGACCGTGTGCCTAAGTGGTCGAAATATTAAACGATCAAAGTGCATATATAATCAAATTTAAGGTATGTAATTATCCAAATAGTGTTCGAATTGCTGTAAAGTGACGTTTGACGTTTTGTTCAATTTCATCATACGCTTTAACTGACATTTTCGATCAAACGTTACCCAGTGGGCTCGTGTGGTCGTAGAACAGTGCATGGCCAGAAATGGAAATCCTCTATTCCAATCATCAGTGCAGGTTCTTATTCCAATGTCACGTGCACGTGGCAACAACAATGCGAACCAGCTACTGGCTTGTATTGACTGCAAATCTAATCACCGTGATCTATACTATCAGAACAATTAGCAACATTTTTGTACATGCTGCTACCTCAGACCTGATATTTCCGCCAGTATTAATATGAAGCTGATAGCAGATAGCCCCAGGCCTGAGTGCCAAGACCCACGTGTAATATAATGCCAATTTGATGCGCGGTTGAAAGGAAGAAATGCCCTTTGCTTGTAATGGTACTTGGCACGTACGTGTACTTATCTGGCTTCCCTCGTTTACCATAAGTAGTATATTTACATCGTCACCATCCATATTGCCCTGGATTAAGTCGCATATTTTCATCGCGATACGTGGTCGATAATTTTCTCTTTCACCTTGTAACATATTGTCGGATATAATTGAACAGTGACATCTGCAATCAATCCTATAGAACATCATGCCGCGTCTCGTGCTTGAGGATTTATATTATCGGGTTAGTCAACTCGTTCTACTCTTATCTGCTACAATGATAAGCCGTTCATATTTCTGTACTCGCATTGCGCAAAGTAGGAAACTGTTGCTCGTCAGATAAAATTC
Source organism: Ametastegia equiseti (assembly GCA_963989295.1). Taxonomy (NCBI): domain Eukaryota; kingdom Metazoa; phylum Arthropoda; class Insecta; order Hymenoptera; family Tenthredinidae; genus Ametastegia; species Ametastegia equiseti. The sequence continues at coordinate 12,919,638 of OZ022393.1, forward strand.
GAACTTACCGTACGAGTCGCGAGCATGTTTACTGAGAAAATAGATCCAGAGATTGAAAAGTACCTTTTTTTTATCTAACGGAACTGAAAGTTTCAAAGTTCTTGACGAAGTTGAAGATCAAATAAACTGTTCATTTCAGTGTAAAAATGTCGCAAGAATGTCCGACCGGTTTGTGCCCAAAATTGAACAAGCCACGAACATTTCCGAAAAGACCAGTCGTCATTTGTTACGACAGACCCGAAGCGGTGATGACTGACAGAACCGCTTACAACAAGGCAAGACATGATGCACTGCTAGGGGATATCGTCCAAACACTTACTGTTCCCAAGAAATCGGCTAGAACTTGGAAAATGATGAAGGGTGATCTCTGCAGGATCACTGTCATCGAAGGTCCCCAAGTAAGACTCAGTGTCGATAATTTATCACGTAGCTATTTTTCGAAAGTAATACTTTGCTTGCTAATGATAATTTTTATTCATTATTTGTTAATTTTGTCCTAAAAAAAAAAGAATACTATACTTAGCCCAAAGACATGAACTCGGAATTTAAAAGCTCTTGCTTTGCAGGTAGGTGACATCAATGTATGGAACTTACACAATCCTAAGGAGCGGTTCTATTCGGGTAAGTCAGTACGTCGGATTCAAAACCAATCTACGTCACGGATACGTGTCGTTTCACATATTTAATGGAATACATAGGACCGTCCGATATACATCCGGCGGATGAAAACATGAACTTGTGGCAAACCTGTATCCTGCTTCGGAGGGATGCCAGCTTTGTCAGATTCCACATTTGTGGTATTTCTCTGCTCTTTTGAGCCGACCGAAACTGTTAAAATGGTTAAATATTACGCTAATTGGGTTTCGATGGTAATCTCAAATGTTATTCTAATTGGCCGACATGAAGGACTCACATCATTCAAATTTTCTCAATTGCGTTGACTGACAGTTAACGCCTCGATTATATTTATTAAAATTCATACAGAGTAAGATAATTTCATAAAGTCATTCAAGTTTGAATCTATCTGCAATTATTGCTCAGTAGAAGATCCGTAGTTCTGAGCATTGACGACCCCATTGAATCTTCATTAAGGGCCATTTTTCTCCAAACGAATAAATGTCCGAAAGTGTAGCTCGGGAATGTGTATGAAAACAAAAAATAGTTGCATCGCAAACAGTGAATATCTGCTAACATTCGTAGGACTCTCTGCGCGGTCATTACCATCTTCTCATATATCACGTACACACATTAGACCATTACTCATGTTTTTCGCAATAGAAATTGGTTTCGATAAAATTATAGTTGGATGAGGAAACATAGTACCTATAATGCAAGTTTTCCTAGAACTTGCAAAATCCCAGCTGACCACAATGCGCCACAGTTATGGCGTGCGGTCTATAGATTCTATGAACTCAAAAAATATTTTTCCTTGAATGAAAAGTTCAGTGAGTTAAAAGTCGATGCATCACCAGCGGGGAAACTCGCTACCTCTGTGTTTCAATATGCACCAAATTTGATCAGATCGAAGTTAGAGCAAATAATATTATATCGATCGAGAATATAATGATAAAAACCTATCGACCCGTTCTCGAGTATATCATCGATCACTTTTTTCAAACGCGAAAAGCACTGGGCTAATTACAGCCAAAATCTATTCAGTTTCAAGTTATGAAAAACAGAGTCGGTTAATAAATTATAATAATAAATTGATCGCACACACTTTTCATTTTGGAATGGTCATAATACCCTCTGTTTTTTTTTTGTTTTTTTTTTTAAATGCAAGTTAGAAGAAATCATTTCTCATAGTAAATATCCTGAAATTTAAGGAAAAACCAGACAACTCCACGCAGCCCATTTAACGACGTACGACAGACTGTGGAGCAATTTGCCATACATGAGACCATTGGCGACAGTTATTGGCGACTCTCTATCCAGATACGGAATCGATGAGGATGGAGGCAGCGTGCATGACGTCATAGGTATGTATGTGCAGATAGATTTTATCTATTATGACTCGAGTGAAAGAATACATGTATGTTATTCTCGTCCGTAAATCGGCACATACCATCAGCCACAATTAGATGCGTCATAACTCATAATTAGGAATCTGCCTTCCTCCAGAATAATGGAAATTCCGGAACCGCGATGATACCGCAACCGTCATTACTGAATCTATAACTATAACAAATATTGTACACCACAGAGTTGATGAATTATCGTGAGACGGCCGCGCAGCTATCAACAGTGGAAATAATCATATGAACGTTCTTTACAACGTATCCGATTTCCAAACACCACGTTCACTTGGTCAATTGCAAACCAACATATTGTAGGACACTAGCACATACTCATCCATCCACATTTTCACAGGTACAAGATGTGACAATTATACGATAGAACTTATAACCGGAAAACCAACCACCGACTCCTGCCATAGTTACTTGACGAAAGCAGCAGAAGCAGCTGGTCTCACGGAAGACGACGTACACGATGTGTGGAACATTTTCATGTGTACTGGATTCACAAAGGTTTGAGAAAAAAAAAGGCAGTTTCCCCTATGTCTTATTTTCATCAGTTTATTGAATACAAAATCAGAATAAACTTTTCTTTCTCCTTTCTTCAGGACACTCATCAGTACTTTTGTAAGGCAAGTCCAGCGAGGAAAGGAGATTACATTGAATTCATAGCAGACATGGATTTGCTTGTTGGTCTTAGCGCTTGTCCTCAAGGTAATCAATTTGCGATTTAGACACTGAGTTTATAGATAAAGTATCATGTACAACTTTTTTTTATTACCTCGTTGGCTGTTAAACGAACATATGTATAACAACGTGTCTCTTTAATATTGGGATATAAATAATTTTCACTTGTATTATATGGAATATAATCAGTAGGTATGCCGGGCAAAGGTTGCCATGATGTCAGACGACTCGATAGAGTTTGACTGGATCGTTATTGATCACTAATGACAATACCTTAATCAATTGTTTTTATCAATATAAATTCTAGGTGACGTATCAATTGCCGTTGGCCAACAAGTTCCTGACCATATTTGTCACCCATTGGGAGTCGAAGTCTTCCGAGCAAAACAGGGCTGATTCTGATGGTCAGCGGTAAATGAATGAATTTCTAAAAGTAGTTTGGTATGGAATTATTTCTTTGATAACATTTACAAAACGAAAATTATCGGAAATTGAAAAATAATATGAAATATATATAACATTAACTATATTGTACAATAAATTCTGACTGCACTGTATAACGTTCTGTACTATTACATAGAATTGTAAATAGCGAAATATATACTCGATAAATCGTAATCACATTTTTTACTTCGTTGACATGTTGTATTTATTATCTGGTAACATGAAAGTATGAAAATCGTCCAATTTCGTTTGACGATAAGCCGACTTCTTGCTGATATTACTCGGTCGTTTCGGGGTAAATTTTGCAATTTTTTTACCGCCTGTCACCTGTAAGAAATACAAGTACAGCATACCCTTGGGTGTGATCAAAATTACGTATGAGTCGTTCGAAAATGGAAGCCTTCTTTTATTAGAAAAAAAAAAAAAACGACTTCGTTAAAATCGCGTAGGAATGCCGAAGAGTAGAAATTTTCATTGAGGTATCAAAAAATCACCACTTTTATTCATTAGAGTGATCGATAGTATAATGCGGCTGAACAAACACCGATATCTCGCGGATTTCCGGCTAGAAATCGTTAATCCCAGTCTATATTATTAACGATCAAGAATTCGGCGAGACCTCGTCGTGGTCAATCTTTGTCGATCAATTACAGTGCCTTTGATATTGGAACTCAATAATGCAGAGCCAGCTACTTCTGACCGCGAAGGTGGGGACTGATCGTCAATCATAAGTTCGAATACTGTTTCAAAATGTCTAGATTCAAAATTAATAGAAATGTATGCGTGAAGCAATGAACCTATACTTCGAAACATCAAAATTCAACTGTTTGAATAAGAGAACATTGGAATACGCAGCGTTGAAAATTCACAAACATCAGGAAATCAGTATTTTTTTTTTTTTTTATATATATCAAAACACGAACGTGAAATATTCAACCTTTGGGTATTATTATTCTAATCCAATAACCGGGGTTTATGAACGTCATCATGTTTTATACCTCAAATTTTGAACCACCTTTAACAGCGTACTACTCTACGACAAAACCCTTACAAAATTGGGTATACTTACGTTTTGAGCAGAAGTGGACGGTCCCCCATCATATCTCGATTCTACCAATTTGTTATCGATTGCGGTTTCCGCTGCAGATTTGAAAAAGCTAGTCGGAGTGGCCATAACAGGTTCCAACTCCCGATCTGCCGTTGAGGTTTTCTCTAGAACAGCCTTCACATCTCCGTATCTTTTTTCAGGATTTAAATTCATCATTGGTGTCAAAGTGGACAAAATGCTAGATCCAGATTTATCCAAATTTGTGATTTTTCCATCAAAGAAACGCGATTTTATAGGAGGTGAGGAGTTATCAGAGCTTTCACGTTTTGCTCCAAGTTTTTTGTGAAATTTGAATTTTGGTATTGGGAGATCATCGAGATCAGCAGATTCAAATTCGTCTTCATCTTGAAATTCTCCCTCTCGTTGTAAAGACGTAGTTCCTTTAGGCGGAAGCCTCGCAAGCTTCGAAGAAGATGAGCAGTTTTCGTTTGGAGTAACTAGAGCCACTCCCTGTTTAGAAATTTTTTGACTATCATGTTGGATTCCCGGCGAGTAAAACTTTTCTGCAAAAATTTCCTCGTCTAAGACCGCAGCTTCCCGGGCATATTCCTCGTACCACTTTCTAGCCTGCATTTTTTTATCCTTTTCCTTAATGAGTTGCAATTTGTCACTGTGAGATGTTTCTAAACCACTTTTCAGCCGCCTCTTATCGCCAACGAGATCACCGTTCAAAGTACACAGTCGAGGCTCCTTTTTAAACTGAGGAAAATCTTTGGAATCTTTCTCACTCATACTCTGCTCTAGTTTCGCTCCGGCATGAGAAACTTCGGATCGGCGATTGTCTATTCCTCTTATTTCTCCTTCAATCGCCATTCTCTCACGGTGAGAACGTTCCAGGGCTTCGATCAACCTGAAAAAGTAACTATTTTGAAAAGCCGATCCCTTTTGATCGAAAATCCTTGGGCAATCGATATTCTCGCCTGAAATTTACAGTAACATACTTCTGAGTTTCGTCTTCCCCGTGCAGATTATGATTGCGGTTGAGTTCGCTTATTTCAGTCAAAACCCTCTGTAGTTTCCCCGCCAAACACGTGTCTTCCGCTTTTTCAATCTCTAATTGCAGTGCGGCAATTTCCGCTTTAAGTTGTTTGACTTCCGGATGTTTCGCAACTACTGCACCACAATTATAAAACAAAATAAATAAGAAAAATGGCATAATCAGAGCCAGATGGCCTCATACTGGTGATCGTACGTTGTTTTATCTCATCACCCGATTCCTGCCGAGCGAGAAACGCGTATTTCTGCATTTTCAAAGCCCGAGGATACTCGTTCAAAAAACTAACACTATCGTTCTCTGCCAGGCATTTGCCCATGTCGTCGGCAAGCTTGATCTGTTCTTCCCATACTTGCCAGTGCAGATCGTCCTGTAGATATTGTCCACTTGTAATTTATTGATCATTTGTTTGTTTATGATTTTATTTATCACTCACCAATTTCCGTTTCTCTTCCGCGAGCAATACTCGATTCTTATTCAACATGTCTTCGGCGAACTCTTGTGCCTCCTTTGCTACAACAAGATCGATTTTCTTCAGGGCCGATTCTTCGAACTTCGATTTCCACGTTGTCTTCAAACGATCGCAGTTACTCTCTAACCCTTTGAGTTTCTCCTCTAGTGAATCTATCTCCGATTCTACTGTAGAGCGATAAAGCGGGTATAGTTCAAATTCAAGTTACCTATGTATGTGGTACAACATACAGTAATTATCACCGAGTTGGAATTTTCACAAAGATTCGTTGGTATAATATTCATAGTTCGTACAAGTCTTTCTCTCAGTCATCTGTTCCGTACGCAGTTGAATTTCGTCCATACGTTCTTTGAAGTAATTATTCATCTTTCGACGAGTTTTGAAACAAATTAGATGCGAATGTCTCTCTACTTGTGAGCTTCGTTCTTCTGTTGCGATGCGCCGACTCGACGCGACGTTCATTCAAGCGCAACGCGAAGTTTGCAGCGAATGACAATTGACTGTCGCGTCGCCATAGTCTCCAACGGATGAAACGCGATGTTCGAAAGCTAATTTTCTCGACCAAAACAATGAAATTGATAACAGTGATAAAGAATATTAGAACGAAGAACATAATACTCTTCGATTTCCAAAAATCGACCAAAAGTTTTACAGATTATTTATCAAAGGTTATATAATCCTTTGAACTTTTTCTCGATTTTTTTGAAAACCAAAAGTATCATATCCTTTGTTCAATTCTTCTTTATCGCTGTTATCAATTTCAGATTGATCGGATGTGTTATTACTGAGAAAATGGCTTTGAAAAATTCCAAATGGAAAATCGTGTTTCTCCATATCCCCTCAAATATCCCGTGATCTACGAGTAGAATTCTGCACTTGTTGTCGTTTGCTCTCGACAGATAAATTTTATTCGACAAATTGAAAGATATTCATGGTAGGTGAAACCGGACGTTGAAGAGTTAAAACCGCGCAGTAATTACAAGACTGCTGTTATCGCCGTATTATGGTTTTGTTTATTGTGCGACAATATTATAAATAATAATTAAAAAAAAAAAAAAAAAAGAAAGGAAAAAATATATTGTATATAAATTATACTGCGAAGGACACGTAGCTGCGGCTTTGGAGTCAAATTACAACCACGTCGCACGTGTATTACACGTATACATATACGATTATGATTAAAAGAATAAAAAAAATTAATTCACACACCGAAGGAATCACTCGAGTCGAGGCATCGACAAGAGTCGCCTTTCTAGTACATACATGATTGACGTGAGCTAATGGCTGCTGTCAGGACTTGGCGATACTGTCACCCCTCACAGTGTTACCCCGCGGTTTATATACCTACGTTCAAGCGTTAAGTTGCTGCCAACATATTGCCCGCAGTGGTTGTTCATTTGTTCCGCACTCTTTCCTGACGTTATCTATACCCGCGTGTATACGTATATTAATATGTATACGTAGATGGTTCGGTATCCTTTTATTTTCATCGTACCTATACCTGGCGCAAAACGCGTGTACCACGCGTAACCAGCGTCGAGTTAAATCTCACTTGGTATTCAAAATCGTTTTCATCCTTATCATGTACTTAATCCTTAGTCTCGACACGATAATGAAAAATTTGAACGGCCGGTAATCAACCCAGAAACAACCCGCAGTTGTAGGATGTGGATAATAGCTGAACAATTCAAACCTAGGTTAGATCCTTTTTCCTTATAGGTATTTTATTTTCCTTGTAAGAATAGAAATAGTTAAAATTCTCTAGGATGAATATCGACGCGCGTCCGGAACCGTCCATTGTTTAAGGAAAATCACGTTAAAATACATATATTGTTATAGCGGAAACTTATTTTTAGCGGAAACCGTGGCCAAAGGGGGAAAATCCTCTAACGTTTGCTTGGATATATAAAACTCTAATTGATCCAAAGAAGATTATAATACGTCGACTTCTAAATCCCATTAGTACAAAACGCGTAACAACCGCAGCACACGCGTCGCGTCGGTTAGCATATGACGGATCACAACAAGGGCAGACTAGTCGTCATTGTTGTATATCGTTTAACCACTGTCTGCGCTGGGAGGGGTCCCTGACCTCCTTAACTGAACGAGATTTCCATGAAATTGAATATTGCTGTATTTTTAGTGACAAATTTGACAAAATAGTAATAAGCATGTTGCCGCTCACGGCAATAGCGGCAATTCATAACGCGAAGATAGGAGTCGACTTGTCGCCGAGGTCCCCGATCTAAGCCCTCATCAATCACGAGGGTCCCACCTAGTAGGACCAACTCATACATTCGAATACAGGGGAGAGGTGGATGAAATGAGTTGCCTGAACATTCTGAAGAATTCCGGGAAAAAAAATCCGTATCAATTACGTTGCACATTCATTTTTTCACTTATCCTGGGGATTTTCAGCATCAAATTCACTGAAAATGATAAAAAAATATGGGAAAAGAATGAATTCTGAGAATTTCGCAAACTTTTTTCTAAACTTCGGCATAATTTAGCCGGCTTTTCAGTTATAGAGTTCTGATAAACGGTTAATTTCATTTTAAAAGTCTTCCGAAAAAAATACGTGGATGAATTATTCAAACAATTTTTTAATTTATAAGACCCATTTTTCCTGCCGTTATCCAACTCCTGAAGTAAAAGCTTTCAACGCTCGTCATCGATTAGGCTATCGTCATTCAATCGGAATTCGAAGATCGGTTCAGTCAAATATCTATTTAAAGTCTTGTTTCCTTGGTCGACATAGTTGAACATGGGCAATCGGCTGCAGGATGAGATGAAAATCGTTGAATCTGCGATTTAATAATTCTATAACCATATCAGCTTTGCAGAAAAGTAAAAGTATATAATAAATAGCTACGCATATTTAAATGGATAAGTTTTTTCCGTTATGCTGGATGCCGGTTTTCCTCATCCTGATGAAGCACTGTATACAGGCAGAAGGATAGCGGGTAAGATTTCAATGTGGCACTTCGAACGCGGTGAGATAATTGACGTCACATGATCCTGGCGGAAAATTCTCGAGTGCCGGAGATGGTGAAGTATAGAGAGTAATTGTTTGACATAGTCAATGTTCGCTGCAAGGTAAAAGGTAACAATGTTAACAATAGAAACAAGTTATAAATAATACAAAAAGAATCAGTGCAATCTGAAAGAATCCTGGGCTGTAAAAATATCTCCGATAACCGGGTCGTTCTACTCGTTATAGACTTCCGAGGTGGTAGTACCCTATTTGCCAAAGAATGATTTACGGGTCTTTGATATTGTATCGCGGTGTAACTTGAGTGATCTATGGATCAGTAAATGCCTATAATCCAGTCGCTGAATGGTGCGTAGAAATTCACACTGCATGGATATCTCTTCGGAAGCCATGAACTACCGTCCACTCTGACGTAGTCTCCAGCTACAAAGTTGATTGTTCATCGAGTGCTGCACATTCCCACCGCAACGATGTTCATCCTCATGCTCAATGATACTCACCACAATTATCATCTTCACGTAGAACGCGATTGGGCGTCGCCATTTGAAAATCGACCAATCCATCAAGCTTTATGCTGGTATCGTCGATGAAAATAATAATCTTTCAGCACGGATTGTTGATGTTCATTTCCTTCATCAGTATTTCTTCCTTATTGATGATCTACCATCAACAAATGTTGAAAGTATGAGAAAACATGTCATCTTGCTGAATTACGTTTCTTTGAGGAGATGTTGACTGTACGCGATTGTCCTGAAAATTCATGCGACTTTGAAACCGTGTAAATTCGGTACACTTGTCCTTTTGGGCCCTGCGAGAGCTATAAGGATGTAGTACAGCGTTCGAAATCGGTGGGCAGGCTAGCGGCTGGTAGTCTCCGGAGAAGGGGTGCTATCTTCCTTATCAATGCTATTGCTGCCCAATGGCGGAGTCGAGGAAGTAATCGCGGTGATAAGGACGACGTACTCTGTCGGCGGTACGCGATCTCTTCTCAGGTCCCTGACTGGCAGTCACGTCTGACACCGAGGACAAGTCACGCCACGGAGTGGTCATCGCGTTACCGACTGACCTCTTTATAGTTCTGTGTACAAACGTCAAGGAATCAGGATCTTCGAGATCTTTCACACGGGAACTGCAAAACTGCATATTATAGAAAGAATTGCAAGTAAAGGACACATCAGGGTCCTTGGCGGGAACCAGTGGTCAGAACCAACAGCGAATTGTCTCAATTTTGGAAATTTGTCAGTCAAAATTTCACAACCGAATCTAACGATAACGAATCAGATAAGAGAGCGTTGGATCGGCAGATGTTGAATAGTTTTCGAAAATAGAGAGGCACTGGAAATTCACAACTACGCGATCTTCCAATATGATCATTAGGAGGTAGTAGTTACCGTAGTTAGTTTTGAGAGAAACCAATAAACCGATTCGCAAAAGACGTTTTCATACCGGTGATCAAATTTCGAGTGAAAATGACAGCGACGATGTGCAAGTCAACGAGGTCCTTCCGCATCGACGATCTTCTCCACCCCGAACGCGGATCTGTCGTTCGTGAGGCTACCTCGGCCAGAGAGGGCGAAAGATCGTCCAGCAGTTCACCGATCAGTCCAATGATCCCGAACACTTTGTTAACCCCTCCCCAAACTCCAACTATTCCATTTCCAATACGTCTGCAAGGACACTGGCCTGCGAGACCGACACCTTATTACGCATCACCTCCGGACGATCGGCCACCTTATTTTCACTGTGATCTTCACACCTTCAGAGGTAAGTTTCACGAAAGGACTCTCATTGGCTTTGGTTTTGCACCAGAAATGGTGCATTCTCTTCTTCTTCATCTTCTATCAATTTTCTGTGGAGATTCGTTTCCACAGAGCTGAAGTGTAATGGTTGATTAAGTAGATCGAACAACTCACATACCGATCTCTTACTAGGTATATTCAGCAATTCTGAAATTTCATTGATGACCCCAATGTCATTGCTTCCTAATGTTTTGCTTCTACAAACTCCCGATTGGCTTCGAAAACAATCATTATTACGCATTTAAGGATAACGCCTAATTAGGGACATCGCGGGAACGGTTGCCTTTCGCAGGATGCGGAGGCTAACCATACGGACGTGCCTGTATTGATGTATGTATGTATGTGTTATACATCTACCCAGCGATATGATACATACAAACTAATGTCCTGAACACGTAATTAGAAATTTTTTTTAAATATCGTAGTCGCGTATATATCCTCGTCGTTTGCCCGCAATATAACTGATTATGCGTCAGTCGGAATCGCACAAATTATTATCTGCAAAACTTGACCACCACATTTATACAAGACTTGCGGATATGTTTCCGAGTTGTTTTTTCGCACGAGTGCAAAAGCGTCGAGATAACCGCCACTTATCGTCCGCTAATTGTTGAATATATGAACCTATACTGACTTCGATTAAAGGAACACAATTCTGCGTGGCCCTCATTTTCATTCCCTACATAAATATCGATAGATCACGATAGTTCTCTGATCATATCATGGAAAACCTTCTCTTTGGTATGGTGTACGACGACAAATAAGCGACTTTAATCAGACCGACTCGTTCTTGCCCAGCATCTCTCGCTTCAGAGTTCATTTTTATAACTGAATGCTCCTCTGCGGTTGTTGTACAATCTGGGAATTCCTATTGGTATAAGCGGTAGAAGAGAGCTCAGAAGTCCTTACGTCTTCGAACAACCACAAAGTAACCGCTGATCCGCTTGGCGTAGGTACAGCTGGGCACCTGAATAATAGTGCAACACTTATATAGCTACTTTGATAATTAATCATAGTCGTGATCAGCTATCTGTTCAAAAAGTACACTTAAGCGATTAACCCCAAGGATCATTCGCGGTTTATCAAGACTTGACTATCACCCACTTCCTCTTCCTCCACAGCTGGAATGAGGAATGATCCGAGTAGGTTAATGTATGTAACAACATAATGCTAGGCAAATCATTACCGATAAAAACTCTATGATTCACTAGGTTGGGAAAAATGTGAGAGATTTTTTTAGTACTTTGTAAATCCTGTGAAGATCAGCGCGGAGAACGTTTATTCAACAAACTCCTGCAGACACGTGACTGGAGGGATTGTTTAAATTTTTGGATCGACCTGCTCGGACGAAACGAAACGGATTTTTTAGTCCTCTTGATAAGAATTAGGTAACGTACATTTCTAGCTGTTGGTCAAAAATTATTATCGTCCCTGCAGCCCCAGATATAATTATCTTCAGGAAGTTTCTTCCGGTATTTAATTTTTACGCTTTAATACATATATCTGAAAACGGCTAAACACGGAGCCGCATCACTTATCTGTTGTCTTCAACTGACCAGAAATTATAATTTCACTAGTATAATTATGTGTCGGAGTAACCATTTCTTTAAGAGTGTGTGGGTCCATAAAAGTTATAGGTGAGGACGGAAAAATTAATTTTTCATTGGAACACGTATGGTATATGGGAATTATGACGTGAATCCTGAAGCAAGTAATTACGTCGATTATCATGTGGCTTATTGCTTTGTTGTGTTAAAGAATAAGAACGAAATCCAATCGGTTAAACTTTATCTTTCTTTTTTTTTTACCTGCTAGATCATCGTTGAAGAAATAGAGCTAAACAAAGCGACAAATAATTTAATTAGTTGATCAATCATATCTTTGGAAAGAGTAATTAAGATTAAGCGACGTTTAATGCCGTGAATTATAGATTACGTCAAGTAGTTGATTATTAATTACTTAATTAGCTAGCGATTGAAGTCATGTGAAACAAATTTTATAAGCACGTGCTTTTCATTAAGCTCAAATTTCGTCAGCACTTTTGGCCCACGATAGCTGATAGGATATTAACTATAGATTCAAATGCACACGGGTTACCGACAGATTATAAGATATTTGCGAACACCAGAACTTATCTATTACGAAAAATACCTTTTTTAAGAGATTGCATATGTACAGTATTATTCCCGAGCTTAATCGCGGGCGCATGTAGATACAGCAAACAATCCGGAAAAGGTATAGGTATCAACTCGGATCGCGTTATTATCTCAAAGGTCTATTTTCCAAACTAAACACATCAAACATTCGTTATCTCCAACAAATATACATATCAATTAAACGCTCTTCAGCAGTAAGTGTCGCTCTTGAGAAGCACGCAAAAAATCGATTCTGCCGATCGATTTTCTTATATCATTTGAGATTGGGATTTTTGTTTTTTTTTTTTCTTTATTTCAAAAGAATAAAAAAACTGTAATAATGATAATTAAAAATGGGTTCTTTGGTGTCATATCAATCATCGGTAAGGGCAGCTATCGCACATACGTTGAACCGCGTGAAGACAGGCACGAAACAAAGATACGAAATAATATCACGTTGGGCCAATAATATTTTATTGAACCAATTGCTCGTTTTCCGCGAGTGATGCAATGGCTGGCTTTATAAATCGATTAATCAAAAATCTACGACATCGTTCGATAACTAAGCTTTCGCGGTAAGCGCTTTTATCGTGACAACCTGGCTAATAGCTCTAGAATAATATGTCAATCCGTACACACATTGAACCCGTTTCTCTGTATGGTATGTTGTCTGTACATACGTGTATACCCTACTGTCAAGCCTATCTGCCCACACAACTTCCAAATGCCGATCCTCTCCACATAGTTTGTGTGGGTGTTGGATGGATAAGCACCTAATCTTTTATGATGTATCATTATAGACTATTTTTAAGTTATGATTTTACATATAGGGTAAGTGTACCAGTTACTGACTTTGGCCCAATTATTGACCTTTTTCAATTATTCTTTTTTATCCGTGAGCTTTCAAATTATCAAAAAATTCCATTCGTATTCTCTGAGTCTGTAGCAACTGATTTTTGTAACGAAAACATTTAGAATTTTTGTCATAGATTCAATATTGAAGAAAATATGAGGGTCAATAATTGGGTCTTGAAGGGTCAGTAATTGGTACACTTACCTTACTACCCGAATTAGTATACGGCAGAGCATTGCTCAATGTCAAGTCAACGAGACATATTCTTGGGGAAATAATCGCCAGTCTTGAAATCATCGATCACAAACTTCATTGTGCGATTTGAATCTCATTCATATTTGCACGGAGTTGTTGATTTTCAATTCACGCGAATTATCCTGATAAATTTCTTTGAAAACTTGTTCAGTTACTATTTTTAGCCAATCCGTGTGTAAATCCGCTATCATATCTTCAGTCGAAGAATCGTAAAAGAAATATAAATTGCACTTCAACGCGGTCTCGATCTCCCCATCAAGCTTCGTAATCAGTGATTCCCTAATTCACAAATCGATCACTGATTACCGTTCTATTTGGCACTTGGCACTTGGCGTTTGATATTTATTACAGACACGTGACGCGCAGTACTTTTCGTTCTTGTCTATATCTTGTATCCAGGGACGGATACATATAATTTCGGCAAGGTTCTGACTTTTTCCCCGAAAATATCTTCATGATGAGAAAAAAGGGAAGAAATTCTTACGAGAAACTGGAGGATCCTTTCATTTTTTATTCATACATCGATTTAGGGTGAAATTATTTCTCTTTAATTCCCTTATGGGGTTCACAAGAGTAGTTGGAACTTAGAAGCCCCATTAAAATCCGTGTGGGTGTTTAGAATCGAAATTTTTGAGAATAGTATAGGTAATTGTTGACGAATATCAGATCGATCGGTTATTTTAAGTATTTTCTTTATGAAGCTGGATCTAAAACCGTTACATCAAACGAAACGTGTACCACCACCTCGTCTCCCAGTATCGTTTCGTCCCATCTACGTTCGTGATCATTCATGTACTTGTATCTGTTCGTATAGTAAAATGTAGTTTAACTCGTAAAGAATAATCTTCACATACCCATCGATGTTGTACCGGCATGGCAGGTATACAATCGCGACATACGTACGCGTGTACTATACATATGTGTGTGTATCTATGTATGAATATACAATACCTACCGTGTATTTGTCGGCAGTAAACACAGCTGTTATCAGTAATGTATTTGATTGTCTGATGAATGTTCCGAGGCGCCAAAAAGAGATTATAATGCTATTGATCATTAATGCCATGGTATGGGATAAGTACAAACGACGCACAGGCACCGCACCCTCTTCCCCACCACCATTGATCATCCATATAAAATATCGTACACATATCCACATTCATATATGTGATGGATATTTGGTATGTTATGCAGGTGTAGGTACACCAACGATCCGAGTATAACTTATGATGGGCATGTGAAGATGTGAATGTGGACGAGTTTAACGTGCACTACTATCAGTTTGGGCACTGATTGATGCCCGAACCTTGGGCCCGCGGGGTACCTGCGAAGGCGAGGAAGGATTACGCCGACAAAATAATATCGATCAATCGTGTCAGAGTATTAGGGAAGCCTTACTACCGCACCGCTTACTGACCTGATACCGTGGCCATGTCTCTCTCTATGTTGTCGATATGTGTATTGCTCGCCATCACGACGATTAAACGGTCTCTTTGTTTCCTCGATTTGAATATCCATCCGTATTGTATAAACCTATATTATTGTGTGTATGATTTATATTTGACGAGATTTGAATCTATACACACGCTGAACAGGATATACTGTCTGACCATATTCCCCGTTCTAATTTATCTTTCGTTTTGTTTACCACTGATTCCGTTAGCACACGACTTATTCAGTCGATTAAAGAGAAAAAAAATTTTTCTTCCTTTATTCGAGAGATTTTATGATAAACTCACATACATATACGTAGGTTCATTTTTTTTCTTTTTCTCGTTTCATGATGCTGCTGTACGAGAAAAAATAATTTGCGGAACAAATTGTTGTTATCCGAGATCTGTAGCACTATTCATATTTTCTATTTCTTCGGACCAGTACAGCATATACAGCTTGAAATAGTTGAATTTTTTTCGCTGAAAAAACTGTACATTCTGAAGTTCTCGAAAGATCATGCTTTCCGAACGAAATGTAACCTGAAGAAGTTGAATCGATTAAACGTTGCTCATAAAACCTTATAAAAAAACTCCAAAAATATAGTTCTGAGATGTACGCATTTGATAAGTTGATTATCAGACACTGAGTATAACGGGAAGTGCAAGAATAAAACAAATGTAGAAATTAATTTCTACATTCACTGATATTGTTCTAAAAGGATAGTAAATTGTACGCCGTCGATCACAAACTGTTAAATCAATAACAATGAGATAAGATTCATTGCGTAGGGTGTTATAACATCTCTGCGGATTGAATGTATGGACTTCCGGTAAATAGAACGTAGACTTGATATAGTTCTTCTTGTTGATTTTAAACAAAAACAAAAAGATACAAAGGGTTGTTAATTAGAGGCAAAACTAATCGACACAATATATTACGTTCTGATTTCAGTTCCACCACTCTGGCCGCCTATCTATCATTCACGTTACCCACTTCCTCTGCAACACAATATTCTTGCACGACTCCACGCTGTTCAACACAGCAAACGCAAGGGTGGTCAGGTTCGTTTTACTCCTCAACAAACTGCCGGTCTTGAAAGGCGGTTTGGCTCACACAAATATCTCAGTCCTGAAGACCGCAGACATCTTGCTTCTCAGTTGAAACTGACCGATCGTCAGGTAAAATGACAATAATAAATAATCATTGAGTTTGGCACATTTTTTCTCATCTTCATTATATTCCGAACAATTATTCAAGTGATTATTAACAATTAAAATGTATAATAGATTATTATTAAAGCGTAGGTATGCAAAGAATATTGTCTATTTGAAATTTGATACCTAGTATTTGAATCTCGTGCTGTCGATGGTGTCACTTGCTAATTCAATCGTTTCTCAAATAGAAAGAATTAATTTTGTGTAAATCACAATGAATTTATAAAATGTGTAATTTTTCGACTAATTTTAATTGACTTTTGAATTTTGTCCTGTTCTCCATAGGTGAAGACGTGGTTTCAAAACCGTCGAGCAAAATGGCGACGCGCAAATCCTACAGCAGCAAATGGTGAAGGTGGCGAAAATTCCGGTAATTCCCTTCAGAACGACGTTGACAGAGATGCCAATGACGAACAGGATGAACCTTATGACAGTGACTGCGAAAGTCCAATTTCAGTTACTGATTAATCATTGATCTAACAGCGTAGCTGATTTATATCCCCGCTGGGAGCAGAAAAAGAATGAAGAAAAGGAATACGTCGAAAGATTCACTCGACGATGATTTGAACCGCCATTTTTCAATAGAATCGATCGACGTTAATTGTCCAATTCACGATTTGAACAGCTCTGTATCGGCTACAAGATGCACTTGATGAGGCCTAGTTCTCTTTCGTGAAATTGGTACAGTGCCATATAAAGTACAATTTTTAACCATTGACTTCTCGATTATTAGCGAGTTCAAGTTTTCTTTTTTTTTTTTTCCCTAATTGTTTCTTTTTTCACTGGTCTCAAAATACCTGCGTTCGATATGACAATTCTTTTGACATAATCGTGCGCACTATGACATTGATACTTCGACACATGAATCCACTGAATCAATCACTGAATCAGCGTTCGAAATTATATTTGAATTGGATATCGAAGTCTTATGCTCTTATCGAACGCTGACAGAGATCTTCTGTACTATTTGAATCTCACTTTTATCTTTATAAATGAAATGAAAAGGTAAGAAGTGAGATTCGACTTGGATTGAATAATACAAACTTCGAATGCACATTGACAATACGAATGGACATTTGATAACATATTTTGTTTTCAGTTATGTGTATTTTGAAAAGTCATAGATAACAGCTAGTATATGCTATTCAATACTTTTCATCTGTATTATTAATCTTAAACTATCCCCGCATGTTTTATATTAAAATATGTAAAGGTAGGGGGCGATTGATTGTTTGTATTGAACTTATAGGTATTTATTATAATATCGCTAGGGTACAAGTCCACTTGTATTATTATTTCTATGTAGTAGTTTAAGTGTAGAAATATATTAATATAATTTCTGTACATATACAGTACACAATAATACACAGGAGAATAAAATAAATTTATCCAAATCGTACACACATCTACTAAAATAGTTGTTGTTTATTTATTTCACTGATTACGAAAACCCACGATTCGTACTTGGATTCCCGCGTGTGTGAACGCGGCAAAAATAGTTCTGACAATTCACACCAGAACAGCGCCACCTCTTTAGCATCGGCTGCCTACATCCAGGCTCCACTACTCGTAGTTTACCGAACGTTCGATATCATTGTGTGGTCTGCGGGTTGCATATAGTGAGGCGTACCGCCGCGAGATGTAATGCGGGTTGCATATAAGTGAGGCATACCGCCGCGATGTGATGCGGGTTGTATGCAGTAGGGCGCATCGTGGCACTGGCTGCTATTCGCAAAAAAGGAATGAAAAGACATGATTCGAAATCTCGCATCCCAGTTGGAAGTTTATAAACGCGTTGAGTTAGGGTAAACGACGAGTGCGTAGAATTTCAAGTTCATGGAAAGAAGAAAAATATTTAGGAAGTTTTTTCCTCTGCCGTTATCGCAATTTATCTTTTTTTCGAAATCTATAAACGAGCGTGGTGCTAGAATTTCACACCGAATTCATCGAGCACCAAGTTCTCATCGTAGGATCGTTCACTCAGAAAATTTGATTTGAGAAAAGTGTGGAAGATTGATCATTAATCTTAGAATTCTTCCTCCACTTCAACCTACTGAATGAGCCTATGTTTCTGCATCGTACAATTTTCAGCAATTAATAAATTTCGATATTACACAACGCATGTGAGCTGAGGACAGAGAATTAATTCGAAAGGATGTTTACAATATCCTATGCTACAACTCTATTGTGGGAAATTCTAAAATTATTATGAATTTCAATTCAAGATTTAGGTAATATCTAAACAAATCGATTAATTTTATTCATACTTTCGTTCTGATGAAAGGAAAAATGGGTCCAAAAGTATTACTGCGGTAGGATTGAATTTAACGGATGAAGAGTAGGTAATTTAAGGAACAATGAACACAAAATCAAGTACCACATACGTATTTTGTTCCTTTTATTATTTCCAAATCTTGCTTAGAACCTGAAGAAATTCTTTCACAATCTAATAATTAATAGTAATTAAGTTTAACATTAACGCCTGACAATGATGAAGTAAAGATTACAGATAAGCTATCCTCGCCCAGTCATACTTATTATGATATGCATGTTTATAATATAATAATAATATTACCTATTTCGACTTTTACGGGCATATAAATAAAATCTTATTGCTTAATATTTTATATTATATAATAATTACATATGATGATATGTTTTTGTAGTCCCAATGATTAATATGCACATTTGTGCAATGCCTCCGGCGAGACATGTATGGACGGATTTACCCAGATATATGTCTTTGATAATTCAAAAATCAAGCATTTTCGTATCACCGATCAAATTTCCTCAATACATAATATACATGCAAAAACATCATGTTCCTCCATTTACCTGCATACGAAAGATGCGAGAGGAAGATGAATAATAAAACGTACATTACCATGTTAATAAACATTGTTTTATGTATATTACGTACCATTATCGGTACCATTACCGGATGAATATCGTCTATGCTTGACTTAAAAAATATCAATAATACCCAGCAGTATTTGACGAGGCCTCAGATTGTCATAATATAAGATACTATCCTCTCGTTTGCTCACAAATCACAGCTATATCATAATTTTTTTATAGTGTATTATGGAAAGTAATAGAGGAATTACTCAAGCCTCGTCAGTAACTGGAATAACTATAATCAGAATTAGTTCCGATACTACGATAGAGTTGTTGTTTATTTTATTATTATTATTTTTTTTTTTTTTTTTTTTTACTTTTTCTTTTTTTTTTTTTCTTCTTCTTTCTTTTAAATATCACAATAACCTCACACAAAAAGCTGTACTACATCATCTACAAATTTTTTTTTTCTTTTCTTTTTTTTTTTCCTTGTTATACATACTTATTTACTTGAATTATTATAACAAATACGAATTATAAATTAAGTATATATATATATATATAGTATGTATATATGTATACATGTTATTTAATATAATGTTGTTAACTTTTATTCTTTTCATCTTATCTTTCTTCAGACTACGTGTGACTATAATTGAAATAACATTATTGAAAATCATGTGTGTTTCTCTTCGTCAACGATGCGCGCGAACCTTGAAAGGCAAATTGATTACCGTTACGTTCTATCATTATTGTTAATATTATCCTTATTATTATTGTTGTTGTTATTATTATTATTATTATTATTATTGATGTATTAATATTAATGTTATTATATTTTGCGATGTACTCGAACTTTAGTTATTGTAGTAACAGTAGTTGAATGAACGCACGAGATAATATTGAAAGCAATGATAAATTAAAATCATTATTATTATATATTATAGTTATACATACATATATGTGTATATATGTATGTATGATATACGAAGGCGTATGCGCAGGGCACACAGAACCACTTTTACCATTGCCTATTATATTATTTAAACGTAGTGTAACAACACCAATTGTCCAACGGGAGAATTATTCTCATTCATTTACTTGATATATTTTGTCTTGTTTTGGTTGTTTTCCTTCGTCAATATTTTTTCTTCAGTTTGAATTTTAATGGGATCAGCGTCGGTTCTAGTGTATAAATACTAGAATTTAATCGCGACGAGTGTAACAGAGCAAATCTTATTGGTTGAATTGAATTTTTTTTTCTTCCTAGACTATGAGATTTCGCATTTACTATATTTCAACCCCTATATATGTTTTTAACTTTTCATATTTCACTAATACTTTTCATCTTTCACGATATGTCGATATGTAGGTATTATATCGCCGACTTTTTATAGCCACACGTGACTATAGTACATGCATGTATGTTTAGGTATAGGTATATACAGATGTAATAAATTGATGGAAACTGTATTAACGAAAATGAAGTTATAGATTTTCGGATCACGGTACCCTAAATCGAAATACAACTATATATCAATGAAATTGTGGAATTTGAAGTACGATAATTTTCGCGGTGGCGTGACTTCGAATGGGGCGAGTATCTTCTACGTACAGTCATACGTCAATCAAAATTTGAACGCATCAAATACACTTTTGAAATATATCTTGGTCTTTTTTTTATCTTCCATCTCGAAGTCGTAATTAGGTATCAGGCATATATTGAAATGATTCTTAGCACTTATGAACATTAATGGCGATATAGGTATTATGAGTAAAAAGATCAACTATATATAACGATATACTTTTTTAGAAAAGAAAGAAAAGATATTTTTTTCAACTCATTTTTCTCGATGGCCCCTATTTCTTGACTTCTAGCCACGCCACTAAACACGAGCTTTAAATACTTTTTTTAATGTCAACTGTTCGGAGAGATCAAAATTGTTACCTATATAGGTATGTTATATACGTTAAAAAGCCAGATCTATGTATATCTACGTATACGTATATATCTAGGCAGGTTTTAAACCAAATTACTTTCCCAATTTGGTAGTCATATATGAAATCATATATCTAATATATATTATACCTAATTATTTGTATATATGTATAGGATTCCGAGATCTTCACGCACAAATATATACCTACACCTTGTACTTTTACCATACAGAGGCTTTATACGAACAATAGCTTTCAATTGTTTGTTTCCTTTATTTCATCGAAATTATTGAGATTTGTCAATCCTCAGAACCTGACATCGGACCGAGTTGGAATCTTTGTGACGTTCGTTATTTCATTTATTTATTATATACCTATAGTTTTTTGTCTATTAACAGAAATGCAAAACACAATTTACAATTCATCTACACATATCCGTCGACAGGGATTTTTTCGAATTTTTATTTCTCATTTATAATGTCCGATGTCGCAAATCTCAAAATTGAATTGATGTACTCATTTATCTAACATACGTATAGCAATTATAGCTATACATATGCGATTTGTATACTATATTCTACATTGGTTAATTAGTCATCGTTATTATTATTATTTATTATGATTATTATTATTATTATTATTATTACTACTATCATTATTAATGTCACTATCATCATTATTAATATTGTTGTTATTGTTATTATTATTACTTTATCATTACTATTATTATTAAAGAGAGAGATAGAGCAAAAATAATAAACAAAACGAACAACTGTCGATATTTTCGGAATATTAAACTGATGAGGCTTCACGAATATACAGATATAAGATATTCACGAAGATGCTGTATTTACTATTATTGTAATTGTGTATTACACGAGTAAAGAATAAAAATCTGCGGTCATGATGCGCGTTGCAGAGAAATTATTGTTGCGTGATATACATATGTATAACGCGTGTAGGTATGTATTAGAATTTCAAATTACACCTGCACAACCAAGTATATTTTTAATAACGACGATGTTTTGTATGTTTCTATACATATAACTCTTTGGGATTAGAATATCAGATGATCGGCAATGTTGATTATAATCGCGCGAGTCACGCGTATATTATTATATATTTACGGATTTTATATATTAATAATATCGCAAATGAATCTTATGGAATTTCTTTGAGCTTTCGTATATAAATTGACTATCGATTTTAGATGGACGAAATTGTTATTCAGTTTCAAATTTCAGCAAGTCTCTTCTATGTGACACTCTATGACGGTTTTTTTATTTTTTTATTTTTTTTTTTCAGTTTTTAGTTTTAGTTTTAGTTTTTACCTTCCGGTGAGCACATTTTATCAATTGGACTTTCGTGGAAATTATTTACACGACGAATTTACACGATGATATGTAATTATATATTTAAAATGAAAATTATTACGGA
This sequence comes from Ametastegia equiseti, assembly GCA_963989295.1. Lineage (NCBI taxonomy): Eukaryota > Metazoa > Arthropoda > Insecta > Hymenoptera > Tenthredinidae > Ametastegia > Ametastegia equiseti. Next base: position 12,942,253 of record OZ022393.1, read on the forward strand.
AAGAAATCTATACGATTTCTCAATTTTTAACATTTTTTTTTTCAATATATCTCGCTTGTCATCTTCATTTTCGTTTTCTTGTTTGGTTTCAAAAGATTCAATATGCACAAATTGCATTTTGTTTACACGTTCATGCATTTCAGGATCGATAGAATAGTAAATACCACATCTATCCATCATTTTGAATTCCGTTTGGTACTTTAATATTCGTCTTCGGTATTGCGCCAAAATTCGCATAAGAGCTGATCTCCGCGGGATTCTGTTTCCGGGTTTATTTGCAGGATTACTTTATTCAATGATAATATCATAATCGCGAATTGACGTTCACGCAGGTATCTCGTATGACAATAAAGTAAATGAAAAAGCTACAACTTTCAGAAGCTTAGGTACCCGGATAAAAATAATTATAAGATTTTTACCCATTTTTTTAGAGGATTCAACTATTTCCAGTTTCCCATGCGAAGAATTATGATTTTTTTCTGATTTTAAAGACATGTTATATGGTAACGTTTCTTTCATCCCAAATCACGATATTATGTGACCAACTACGAAAATTTACCATCATTGATGATTAACTAAGAAAACCTAAGATTTTTACGAAAAGTTCGAAAATTATTCGAAAATTTGTAAAAATTCGTAGGAATAGGAATTTCTACCTGGGAACAGTTGCATTAGTTTACTGCAGTTCACAGCTGTATCGGTAAAATCTGGGACATTAGTTTAATAAATAAACCTGAGGTTGAAGTAAAATCGATCTAAAAATAAAAGAAGAGGAATTGTTTTACTAATTAATTAGTAAATTTTACAAAACTGTCCATACGCATATAATCATATTATACACAAGTCACAGCCCCATATGTGAAAAACATAATCAATAGTCGTAAGCATGAATGCGGTATGTATAGTTTGTCGCTCTAGGACGGTTGTGGAAAAAATGAAATCAAATAAAGATCAAGTAAATAAATAAATAAATAAATTGATCGAATAATTTCAATTACCTATTTATAATTATTGGTGATTTACATTCACCGAAAAATCTATCAGAAATTCGAGATCTCAAATTTCATTAATATTTTCTGAGGAACAGATTTATTGGACAATATCATATTTTCTTTTTTTTTTTTCTTTCATTTTTATCATATTAATTATAGATCTTTGGGTCGTAATTTTTTTTCTCCCTTACGAGCTTTCAGGAGCAGATTGCATGTTTCCTATATAGTGACGAAATATGGGGGTTATAAAAAACCATGGAATGCACGTGTGAATAATAATGATAAGAAAAAGCGAATATAATCTCTGTCACTGGAGTCGATCGTATTTTGAAAACGTTTTTTTTTTTCAATATTACATATTTATATATGATCGTTTCTCGCGACTATATGAATTAAAATACGTGCAATAACTCTGTAATAATTCCACCATACGGATACCCGATAAATGGTATATTATTCGTAGCGGTGTATAGATATTGATTATTACATGTATTTCTGATTCTCTTATACGAAGGACAGTACGAATTGCGCTGCACGATACAATTTATACATACCCTGATCGACCGCGAAACTTTCATATGTATATACTTTTCCACAATTCGGCTATTCGGTATACGAGAATAATAACAGGCGCAGTCTATTTCAATTATTTTATCTAATAATTTTCAGTTTTTCAAATCACCGCCATAACATATACATAAATACATATCGTACATAGATAACACATTATATAGATTCTCTTGAATTTTCGCTACAATTATAAAGAATACCGTTAAAATCTCTTTTTTTTTATATATATATATCCCATGCTTGCGAGAAAAAAAAAAAAATAATAATAATAATAATAAATATCAATTCATCATAAATCGCGAATTTTATTCTTTATCTTCCCGTTTTTTTGTGGTTTTCGTGCAGATATACTAAATGTCACAGGCATGTATATATATAGGGTGCGGACGAAGTTGGCCCGCATTTTATTGATCGTTTTGGGGTATATATATACAGCGCTATATTTATATATATACGCATATAAATACAGCGAGAGCCCGCGTTGTATTTTCAAATTGTAGATCAAACTACGCGTAATGTACTGCATACACCAAATTGCAAGTCTGATATGACGCGCTTGTCAAATTTGGACTCATTGTAAGTATTTCAAGTGAAACGAAAATAATGTTATACACATACATAGATTGGAATTGGCCGTCAATTCGCCATACAAAAGTATGCGCGATCTCCGAATTACTATCCGAATCAATAAGTTAATTAATGCAGTTATACATTTCGCGAATTGAACATTCGTGAACCGTTTTATAAACTGACGCAAATATTATCGAGAATGTATGTAGCTATCTATGTACGTATACATACATACATGTATATATTTATATCTTTTTGTTGCATATTATTTTATAAAAGTCCACTGAGAGCACCCAACAATAATTCGCAATAATATTGCATTACTTTCATATGTTTTCGCTAATTTGTCCTCTTCCTTCGACTCTTATTTCTATATATATATAGAGATACGAATTTTTTCATCATAGACGTAGAGTACTATTCGAATATATCCCGTTAATAATTTTTTTTTTTTAATTACTCGTCATGCGTCTTTCAATAACCGCGAATAACGAAAAAGAAATTGGAAGCAAACAACAACAACAAAAAAATAGACAAATAACCTGCAAACTAGGATTACACCTGCGCGCGCATATCATTTTTACAGAAACAAATGAATATTGAAAATTGATTTGAAGAAAAATAAATAGAAATACGAGAACTGAAGAAAAAGAAGAAAGATGATACAAAATTTCATTTAGTACGTACAATGTACTGCACGTTCAAGACTTTGGCAGTGCAAAGGCGATTTCTTCTAGTATATTATGATATACAATCGGTAGGTCAATTTGTAAAAGTATCAAAAAAAAAAAAAAGAATATGAACAACGTCAAAAGTAGTAAGTATAAATAAGTGAGTAGATGAGTGAGATGATTGAGTCAAATATTAAGTATATAATTAATTCATTAAGTAGCTATTTAAGATAAGTAATTAATTGTAAGAAAGCATGAATTAGGTGCATATAATATATAAATATATCCATCTCAGGGTATATCGTACCCTAAAGCTGCAACGATATGTATAAGATATGTGTGTGTGTTTTTTCTTCTTTTTTTTTTCTTTCTATTCATTTTTTTCTGGGACGAGCATTGTAAGCTGCTTTCCTTGGACCCCGATAAGTTTTGCATCATATATATTATATAGGTATATTATAGGTATTTATACGGTGATTTAACTCACGTTTACAGTATCCAAACATTATCGCAAATTCGTATAGCTACTTGACTACACCATTGTTCATGTATCTAAAATAACGTTATCCTTATTAATATTAATATTGATATATTATTATTACTAGATTATTACAATTACTAATATTATTATTAATCTTTCTTTCTGTCTTACTTTTTCTTTTTTTCTTTCTTTCTTTGCTTCTGTTTTTCTTTACTCTCGCTGTTTGTTTTTGGTTGTTGTTGTATTTTTATTTATTTAATTATTTTTTTATCTTTGTTGTTTCAATTTGTTTTTTTTTTTTTCTATGAATTAACGTTTATTTCTTTTCATTATCATATATCATCATCGTTATTTTCCTCCTCTATTTTTAGTTCTTCATTTTTACTAATAGAAATGTAGTCGTGAGGTGTTTTAGTCTTTGGATCGATATTGACATCTTTGGTAATTTTACCGTGTCTATATATACTTATATATATATGTATACTGTATAGTATGTAATTTATGTACATATGCATGTACATGCGTATGTACGTGCGTATGTTTGTATAGATACCATCCTACTATATACGGTAAAGAATATAATTATGAATATACATAATTTATTTAATCGCGTACTCCTATGTGTACAAACTCGTTAATTTTGTACAGAGTAAATCATGTATATAGTTTAGCATATAGTATATAATATTATAGTGTTGCAAAAACCGAGCGAGCTAAGGATTAATATTTATGTAAACTAAAACAAATGTTCATTATTCAACTGGACTTTGTCAATTGTTTCCTATTGGTTTATTTTCTTCTATTCTATTATCTTCGTTTTTTGTTTTGTTCATTTTTCTCTTTCACGTTTGTATACATACATCCGTATGCACGTACATATATACGTATTTACTAATAATCAATTACACATACATATATACAATACGCATATATATATATATACACAGAGCCGTATGTATTAATTTCATTATCAGTGAAATTCACGGTCTCTATGTATTTCTTTATAACTATGAATGATTATTAGTAGGCGATATTAATTAAGTACGTTATTCGACTCTCATCTCGCTCGCATATGCGCATTTTCATTTTTTATTTTTTTTTTTATCATTCTGGCAAAACGTCGTTTCTCCCATATTTTCCTTATGAAATCTTCGGTTACTGTAAATTTATAGTAGGTACTTATATATAGACAATTGTAAATTTATTCGAATTACCGTGATATTGTTATACGGATATATGTATTCAAATGTATACATAAGTTTGATAAATAAATAGATAAATAAATAAATAAATAAATAATTAAATAAATAAATACCCACGCAAGTATATTTATGTATTTTTGTACATAGTGATAGTAACTTGATTGGACCGAGAAAGAATAAGATTTTCGAAAAATGAACGTATAAAATTTGTATAATAACAGGTAGAAAATAATAATTAGTGAGAGAAAATACGCAATGCCGAAAGATCGCGTCAGAGCGAGATATAAATATATAGGTAATAGTACACGTTATGGTTATGCCCTGTATGTTAATTATTTGTCGTCTATATATACAGGGTCGATTCGCTGCAATTGCGAATTATTTTCTCTTATATATTGGGTTTTTCTTTCGTTTCCTTCATCTTTTTTTTCCTTTATCTCTTTTTCTTTGCCATTATTCTAGCTCGTACGAGAAATCATCACCGCCTAGACGTAATACGCAATACATATTACGTTTTCGTCGTATAAATATTTTATATACCTATTATATACGTACGTACGTATATATTTATCGTTTCAACACAATTCGATAAGCGTTGTTATACAATATAATACAATATATAATGATACGCGACGCGACGTTACAGAATTCTACAGTACAAAATATCTGATTGACATGCAAATGTTTGTTTGTTTGTTTGTTTTTTTTAAATAATTTTTTCGTGTTTTTTTTTGTGTACTTTTTTTTTGTTTTTTTTTTTTGTTTTCTTTACTTTATCTCGTTTGTTAAATATTAAATATTTCCTAATACTTGTAAGTATATATTATATTATATGTATATTATATATATATATAATTCTTATATTTACGCAAATACCATAATATTCTATTTAGCCATTACTATCTACTGATATGAGTTAGTTCACTTGTAAAGCACTTTTAAATCCAACCTATATAATTCATTGATTGAATAATGATGATATCCTCCTTAAAACGTACATGTATTATATAATATAATTTAATATAATATGTATATATATATATATATATATAGCTATATATAATACGATATACTTATGTAAATAACAAGTCATACAAGTATAACATACACAATGTTCCTCAATTTCACAGAATATCAATATATATATATATATATATATATATACACATATACTATTCATACTTTTTTTTGTTTGTTGTTGCTGTTGTTGTTGTTGTTCATGTAAATACGTATATGTATTTATTTATTTATATGTATATATGTATATACCTATAATATATACCTAGTCATGAGTTCCCGCCAAAATTAAATGTTCGTAGTCGAACACTGGCAACCTAGTCAAGATATTGCTAATCTTTTATTTCATTTTATTTACCTATTAACTGGTTTTTTTTTTCTTTCTTTCTGTTTTTGTTGTTTTTTTTTTTTTTTTTTTACTTTCATTTTTCTCTCTCTTTATTCTATTCATTTGTTTGTTGTTGTTTATCGCCCGTCTTTCTTGAAACGTAATAAACTTTTGCGAGAATTATACCTCCGTGTAATTATCTCTATACATAGATATAATTATTTTTATATTATGTATATTAGCATAATATGTGGTAATCGCTAATATCACTAAACGGTCAATATTAAGCTTCGAAGGTATACACTGCAAGTTATTTTTCTTTCTTCATCGTCTTTTCTCGTTAATTGTAACTAATTATGATATTTTTTACACAGTATCATTAGTATTTGACAATCGATCAATAATGTATCCATTTTAATGGAACTCATCAATAATAATAACAATAATAATAATCATAATAGTAATAATAATGATAATACTAATAAATAAATAAATAAATAAAATTGATATCGGTTGGTATATTATGTATATAGAATGTGTAACTTTGACAGGTTCTATATGTATAATGTACGTGCGTATAGACACGATTATATCTTATTGGAAATGAACATAATCAACGAGTTCATAGAAAGATTCAGTTACCCATATATTAATACGTAGACTTCTCACGTTCATGTTCACGTACACATAGGCATAAATACATATGTATAATCAAAGACTCGTCATTATCTTTTCGTTTTTTGTTTTCTTCAAGTTTATATATACCAACTTATAATCCATGTATGAATGTCAATTTAATTGAATAATAAATTGATTAATTAAGTAAGTTATTATTACTGACCGTTGAAACAAAACTATATCTTAATCACCCTTGCCTAGATACATATAGGTATGTACCTGGTACATGTATAAGATACTCAAACCTGCACGCGATTCGCAGTATTTGATAAATTCAATTTACCTAAGTATCTATAAGTGTAATAATAGTAATAATAATAATAATAATAATAATGATAATAATAATAATATGAATGATAAATTTTTTCACCATTCAATCGAATTACATGTACATATATATGCATTGTATACATACATACATATATACCCCTATATATATCATTTATTTCTTCTCTGCATCTTTTTTTTTTTTTTTTTTTTTTTTTTACTATGCCGCTGTGTCAGCTATTATACATATACAAGAAGTCAGAAGGCTGTATTTCATTATACGTATATTATATATATGAATTGAAGTCTTGATGTACATGTATGGCGTTTGACGCATAAATATTTCAGTACACACATATGATAAAGAGACTCCAAAAAAAATTAAATAAAATAACATAAAATTACCGAATAAATAAAAGAAAAACAATTTTCACCAGCTATATCAATAATAGCGTTGATCCCTTTTTTACTACAATCGTGTGCAATAATTATGATTCAAAGATCATTAAATAATCATTTTTCTTCAGGTTTCTTTTTTCCTTTTCATTTCATTTACCTATACTGTTTGTAAAATCGTTACTATTAATTGATCATGTACATACACATATTTATATTTATATTATCATGATTGTTGTTAGTATTATTATTATTATTATTATTATTATTATTATTATTGTTATATTATTATTATTATTATCACTATTCCTATCAATAATATTATTATTGTAAATAAAATACATTTTATCAACATTTCCACATACTTTCATCCCCTATTTTCGTCTTTTTCCTTTTTCTAATTCTCTCTTATTCACCGATACTTTTATCACCGTATCGCGAAAATTGAATATGTATATATATGTATGTATATCAATGTGTTCCTTCCGTCTGCCTGTACATGCCGTAAGCAATTAAATTATAAAAATCATTATCATTGTTGTCATTATCATTATTATTATTATTATCATTATTATCATTATTATGACTATTATAGACGCGAGTCAACTCGTAAATCTCTTACATTGATAATCGCATAGTGATCCTTTCTTTCATTTTTATTTTATATTTTTTCTATCCGTGTAAGCGAATTTAATACATTGATTCACTATTATTAACTATTATTTACGTAAATATATGTATAAATTGATTGGTATAGTTTAATGTGACCAATTGCAAATTGAATGATGATAACAAATACACGTATGTGTATCGCATTTTCGGCTGTTTCAATCATTTATTTTCATAAATTACTTTTCTTCGGCAAAAAAAAAATATGCACAATGATGTGGATTATTCAGAAAATTTCTCGAGGCATATGATGATAATCAGATAGACATATGCGATATGTATACTTAATTGGAAAAATACGAGTTGTCACGCGTCGTTGTAGTTTTTTTTTTTTTTTTTTTCATTATTCATTCATATAATTCTTTAATCATATATTCATTTATTTATATTCTCATTTTATTTTTCTTGCTTGTTTTCAATTCTTTATTCCAATTTGTATCTTTCTTTCTTTCTATTATTCTTTCGTTCTGTTTATATACGTACGCGTCTATCGCTGTATAAAAATTTTGTTTGCTATTGAAGTGAATATATAAATCAATCAATCAATCAATAGGACTAAGTATTGTGATATGTATGTATATAAGCTAATCAAACGATATGTAATTCATTATTTATGATAATCTATAATATTATATAGGATAGCTATAGCGTATAGTAAAACCCCGAAGAAGCTGAAAGATAGTGACAAGTTTTTTTTTTCTTTCTTCATTTTTGTACGATGAATTAATAATAATATTAATAATAATAATAATAATATTAATATTAATAACAATGATAAAAATCATAATAAATAATCTGTCTCAAGTCTGACTTAATATTAATCGTCGTCATCAGTCTTGCGTACTGATAAGACTATCGTATTCAAATGATTGAACATTATCATCGTCATCATCATATTATATTATTCACGCCCCACGTTTTATACATTTTATTAATTTCATTTGTTTGTTTGTCCTTTCATTTATTTTCCTTCTTTAGCTGATTGTAAGCAATAAATACACAATTTAAATCTCACGAACAACAGAAAAATGTATAATAAGTCATCGGCCAGATTTCATAAATCTCTACAAAACGATGATAATGATAATAATAATAACAACAATAATAATAACAATAATAAATATTGTTAAAATACATAATTACCATAATATATTCGAAATGTATTGAAAGAACTGAAATTTGCTAAATAGTTTTCTGTAAAAGTAGAAAAAATTGTCTATAATCTCCGCAGGTATAGGTATTATTATAGATTAATTAATACTTTCTACCTATATATAATACATAATATATATATATAGGATATATTATTATAGGCAACAGGTCGATATATAAGTAATTATATGTAAATATGTATAGTATTGGAGTTATTGCTTGATGACGATCGAAAGTTATACATAACTATACAGGTACGAGAAAGAAATATAGAAAGAAAATAAAAAAAAGAAAAAACGAAAAATGATTTATCAATCCTGTATTATATGTATATTATATATCCCGCGAAATTAATCAAATTTTCAATGAATTTTGCTATATAAGAATAATATAAAGTCAAAGCTTGTTGTTACTATATGTATTATTCTTTGATATATTCAAGAAAGAAGGACACGACCGCGACATTGATATTAAGACGTGACTTACGGTACCATGACTCGACCAACAGGAAGGCACTTGGGCAAATTACGTGCCGAGTTGGCCATCGTTTCTATTATAGATCTCGGGGCACACCTCTGCTACTAAACACAGATCATATATTAGTTACTTAAAATACTAAATTTTTTTTTTTTTTCTCTTTTTCATGTTTTATATACATATATTTTTTGTTTTTTTTTTGTTTTGCTTTTGTCTTTTTTTGTCTTTTTTTTTTTTTTGTCTTTTTTGTTTCGCTACCTTAATGTTATGATATGTTCACATTCGTTATAATATAATAATTGTTATTACCTATAACACTCTTCGCACACTGCTTGGTTTTTAGTTTTTTCCTTCTTTGTTATCTTAATTTTTTGTCTTTTTCTTTCTAATTTTTATAACTTCTACTTCATCTTGTTCTCCTTCTTTTTTTTTCTTCTCAATCTTCATCTTGATATGGTTTTTATTTATTTATTTATTTATTTATTTATTTATTTATTTTGTTGTTGTTGTTGTTGATGTTGTTTCATCGTAATTATTTACTCCGTTCAATATTATATCTTATTAAAAAACCAGATATTAATATCTATACGAAATTTTCACAATATTATATAATATAATGCTGATGATAAACATAAATACACGTTTCTTTAGGGCACCTTTGGTATTAAGCTTGTTTGAATGTTAATATATGAAGTGTATATATATATAACTTTAATAGTACATGTGCTTTTTTTCAATTTTTTTTTCATTTTTCTATACTTTTTATTTGTTATTTTTTACTTCTCCTTCTTACTTTCTTTATTTCTTTCTTATTATTCTCTCTTCTCTTTTTTTTTCCAACTCGCTTTTCAATTAATACATAAGATCGCAATTTTTCCTACAATTTATAACGTGTGTGTGTGTTGTGATTTTAACAGTGCCTTATTTTACATGTAACTGAAACTAATAATTATCAATATCTCAAACCGTATATATCATCATACGTCATCCGCGTAAAAACCTCTCATAGGCGGGTAGGGGGGGGGGGGGGGGAGTGTATCTTAATTTACATTAGTTAAGTAATGAATTATTTAAATAAATAGAAAATTATTGTGAAAAAAAAAATTAAAATTACGAGAAAATCAATAATATAAATTTAAATAATAGTAATAATAATATAATGTATAAAATACGTATGTATGTACCTTTATACAGCATACGCCTAGATACACACGGTACATACTATACGATTGGGTGATCTTTGACATATAATTCCAGATATGCGCATATATATATATGTATATACATATTTATGCCCATATAGGCAACATTCATATACATACGTATATATGTATATGTATATTGGAACACAGCAATAAATTTTTTTTCCTATAGAATTGATTTTTCTTCTATTTTTTTTTTTTTTTTTTTCGGTTTCTTTTAGCTCCTATCCGTTTGTTAACCCCGTCCGAATGTATTATAATGATACGTTGTTCGCACGATATTCTATATAATATAGTACGTAGATGCAAACGCCCGATTCGTTTATATATTCTTCGCTATTTTTTTTTTTTCCTCACTTTTTCTTGTGATCGATAATATTTAATCGATCATGCTACTGGCGTACCTGTCACATTCCGCTCACGTCAATTTTAAGATTGCCCATTTTCATCTCCCTTTGTTCCCTGAAAAATAAAGTTAGAATTTCTTACATTTGCATTTATTTTCTTTTTATTTTTTCGATTTCCTGCGGATATCTATATACGTACACATATCTTTGAGATGTATGTACGTATATCCGCATATATGTATGTATATTTATGTATTTACGTTCCCTTCGTCATATCGACAAAAGCTTATACCTATAGGTATATTTACTTGTGTATACGTATATGTTTTATAATATAGGTTCCGTTTCTTTTATACTGCAAAAAAAAAAAAAAATACGTCTCTATACCTTTAGAATTCATTATTCACAGGTGAATTGCCTGTATATTTACAGGGTGGTTCAGAATTCGTGACGAAACTTTGACAGGGTTTATCCTAGTCGAGAATAAGATCGAAATTTTTCATTTATTCCGTCGAAAATCTTTCGCTTCTTTTTCAATTTGTAGAACAAATATTATGTTACCACTTTTGAGCCGTTGACAAAATTGGTATCGAAATTTCCGTAGCCACTGGTTTTTTTTTTTTTTCTGAAAACATCGTTGTTTCTAAATTCTCATCCAAACTGTGATCAATCTTGATTTAACTTTTGTTTTTAACCATTTTTTGGATTTTTCTTTCCAATTTTTGGTTCAATAACAATTGGAAGTGTCAGAATCGTCACAATTGCGATGGGAATAATCTGGACCCCTTTTTTTTTCAAATCAATTTCGTGCAATACCCGAAGAAAATAACTGCGTAGGTACTTTATTTTTTTGGCGAAGAAAAGTTGTCCTAAGGAAACCAATGCTCGGAAAATTTCGATCCAAATTTAGAATTAGACGAAGATTGAACTTAGCTGTGGAAGATTTATCACAAATTCGAAATCGTGTTCAGAAGACGAAAAACAAAAGAAAATTCTTTCATTCTTTTTTCAATTTTATTTTTTCATTATCATTCTATCTTTAGAAAATTCTATAGACCTTCATGTTCAGTAACTACTGATCATTCTGACGATAGTATTTACCCCTCGCAGTTCGCACGACATGCTGTACTATGAGAATTTGAAATATTTCAAGCATGGAAAATAACTAGGAAAATAAATCTTCGCCCTATCTGTTCAGTGTTCATGTATCGTGCAGCGACTGCAAGGCTCTGCATAATATAAAACTACTTACTAGATGAAGCGTTTTGCCCCATTTTGAATTAGAAAAAAAAACAACAGAAATTCGAAATAGAATTCAATGTTCTATACGACGAAACTGGAAACTCTCTCTGCAGTATACCGTACGTAAAACTTCCCTTGCCGCAATGCAGTTTTATCGCAGACCATTGATATCTTTTTCTAATCCACAATATAATTACAAACGATGTCTATAAATTTGATCGAAAGTAACTTTAGATCGGATTTTTTTAAATTCATGCGTCAGTGTGAGAATGAGAATGAAAGAAAAAAAAAAAACTATTTCATGAAAATGTCTTTTCCCTAAATAAAAAAAAATTGTGCATCGCAAAAAATAACCAATAAGTATATATGTATATAATATGTATGATGATCGGCACGTATGACGCGATATACATAGGTACAGTCTCGAGTACAGAGACGGAGAGAGAGAGAGAGAGAGAGAGAGAGAGAGATAGAGAGAAATAGAATTGGGTTGTATCTCGTACTTGATCGGCGTAGGCGTATAAAATATAGTGTTAAATAAAATATCACTGATATCATTATACGTAGGTATATGGAAAAAGATAGATAGGTAGGTAGCTGGTAGATGTATATAGAATGAATATGTTGTATATACGTAATAAATAAGAAACCTACTTCTGTCCAGAGATTAGTAAATCCCACCTCGGCCATTTTAGACTTTGCATACTCGATTCGAATCGCCCCCCGGTCAGACGATAGGAGAAACGATCCCTGAAGCGTGGCCATCGCCTGGGCCGCGTAGCGAACATCTTGGTATTCGACGAAGGCCACCGGCGAGCCTCCCTTGGTGTGCATACGGAGACGGCAGAAGCCAGGGAAACTGTGCACAAACAACGAGCACGTGTGCTCCGGTTAGTTACAGGCTGAATGGATGTTTCCTTTTTAGCTTTTTTTTTCTTTCTCTTCTTTTAATTATTGATTTTTTCTTTTTTTTTCTCTCCTTATCGATTGGTATTCAAGCCTATACCTATATCTAGGTTTCTGCATAAAAGAAGAATTTCCCTTTCGGCAAGGCCGCGTGCGATTCAAACGATCAATATTCGTATACCTTATACCTACGCTATATATATATATAGGTATATATATCATATAGGACGAATTCAACAATTATCTGTAAAGAATTCGAGACGAAAATATCGATTCTTTATATTCGATAAATTTGATGTTTAATTATAGCGCGTGCTAATATATCGTCAGATACTGAAATTCATCAAGTTTCATATCTCTGTGAGCTTGACCGTTTGTGCATGAGGGAAAAACGATTATCAGTCTTTCAACTTTGACCGGATTGATTTTTTTCGTTATAATTCTTATCTAGCTACCTACTCTTGTCGAGGGGTAAAGATGCGAAGTGTATAAGGAAATTTGGAATTTTTTACAACCAATAAAACGAAATTTATTATTATTATTTAATTAGGTAGTGTCAATCTGACACTATTTGAGGTAACGTCATCATTTTGATACTATATAAAGTTAATTTGATGTGGCGAGAATACCAAGTGATGCGCCGAATGTTAGAATTGACCATAAAAATGGTTCCAAGGTGGTCAACACCGGTGAATTTTGACACCATTATTTTTTATAGTGACCATGGCACGGATGGCTGATGAACAATTGTTATGTTTGATTCTAACGATCACCATCACTTGATGTTATAAGAAAATTTCTTGCTGTGTCAATTCAACCGCAAATAATGTCAAATCAATAAACTGATATGTCAAATAGTGTCAAAGTGACAAATTAACTTTATCTCCATCCCCCAACAAGGATAGAAATTCGTACGGGTTTTACACCGAAAGGATATTTGAATCTATGTTCACGCCTATCATGGGGTATATTGAAATTACGTTAAAATCGAATTTTACTACCCCAGATTGATGACAAATGATTTAGAGACCTGTCCGTATATATTATACACGAATATTTACAGAGCAAAGGGGAGGTATTGTATATTCTTCTGATAATACAAGGAATATGATTAATTGGCTATAAATATTGTCTTTTTTGGTTATTTTATACTAATTGAATTAGGATTTTTCTGTTTATTTTTGTTCTCACGTGGGAATATAAGTGTATCGTGAAATAATCAAGATAAGGGAAGCAACCTTGTCGTTATAATCGATGCCCGAAGGGTTTCGTCAAAAAAAGCTCTTTCCTTTTCATACCGCGTTTCCTTTTCATACGTATACCTACTACCTACCTCCAATTTCAATAGCGGCAAAGATTTACTTCGAAGAAATTGGTGTTTGCAAAAGGCCAGATTTTAACACGATTATTCGATTCCGATGAAAGGATCGCCATAGAGCCAAGTTTTCACGACATACCTGATTAATGATACGTTTACAAAATTGAAGAGGTGCCATGCAAAAAGATACATGTTCACAAAAATCAAAGAGCAAGATTTCAGTTGGATATCTTTTTTGTTCTTATCTGCATCGTTGTTTTTTTTTGTTTTTTTTTTCATATTGCCAAAATTAGTTTAGGTGTGACTTGTATATTATCCTTTTGCATTGAAGCTGCTCAATTATTGTTCTTTTTTCTTGAATTTGGATTTGTTTCGTGTGAATGCTCTGCTCCATCATTCGACATTTCTGATCTATCGAAAAACGCACGTCACGAACTAATCGTATATCAAATTCGGTATTCGAAGTATACTGTATAGTTATTATGTATACTTCCAGTGCCTTACACCAATCAGTGAAAAACATCGCAATAATTCATGGCTTATACATTTGGCCATGTTCATTAATTGGTTATATATACATATTTATATATAGATATATACCGAACCCTTCTGAATCGAATGAAGCGACCTTTTCACTCCCCAGCTATCGGCCGATCCCCCTTTTTTTATAACACCCGAGCCGACATACTCTCAAGCTGTCTCTCTCTGACTCACTCAGAGCCTTGCCATGTATATATGCATGTATGTAGTACATACATGTCAATATCATCGATCAATGTGTGTGTGTGTGTGTATCGTATGTATACGCAAGGTATACGTTTACGTGATTTAAGAGGGTGCATATACCCACCCTGGTGAAAATATCCACTACTTGCAAAATATCTATGAATTATTCGCAGAAATTCGACTTTTTTTCGTACATATAGTTGTATAGTTTCTCAAAATATATATTTACATTTCATTTTTGGGGCAAATAATACTAGAAAAAAATGACAACTTTGTACAATTTTACACAATTTTCAAATCTATGATGCAGAGATTAGTTTGTAGATATTGTTCCAAAAAGATAAACAAATTTGCTAAATTGTGAGTTTTCTTTGTAGAATTTTTTTCTATACCTATATGAAGATAATAAACCGAACAAATTTTGAAACAACTGATTCTAAAAACAATTTTTGTTCAAAGTGCATGTGATACAACTCATTGAAAATGATTTTTATGATTCGATGACAACTTTTGAAGGTATGCGTTAGATGGCTGAGAATGAATGAAAGGAAATTGTTTGGAAATAGTTATAGCTAGTTAGGATAATGTAGAATATGTAAATAGACATCGTTTGAACTTACCTGTTGAATATCTCCTTGAGCTCATGTTCGGAGACAAATTGTCCGAGGTTAGCAACGAACAGTGTAGAGCATGGCGCATTGCTTACGGCGATGCTTGGCTGAGACGAAGACGAGCCAACCGGAGATGCTAGAGCCGGTGAAGGCAAGAAGTGTGGTAGCGACGCGTGGATCGATGTCAGGGTGGTCGGATGTGGTAGAGATATCGGTGCCTGTGTATGTTACACGAAACACAAGATACGTTAAATTGTCTGAACCCAAGTCATTGTCATCTCATTATTCATAACACAGTGTAAACAGTCATGTGTGGGTTAAATCGACAACTTTAAGCACGTGCGACACAAGTGTAATTACGTACGATAATGAAAAAGCAATCAAACGAAGGATTCACAAATAGGTCGTTCAAAAACACGTGGTTTTCATTTCGGTACCGAAAACCAGGGGAAAAAAATCTTTGGTCTCATTTGAAGCAGAGAAAATAGGATTTTGAAGTGATAGCTGATCTTCTAGGTATACTCATCAACTATCAAATCAGCTGGTTAATCCTGTCCCAAATTATATTTTTTCTAATGCTATAGAGTGACAGCCAATTTTTATTTGTTTTTTAATATTTCATGTGCCACTTTATCCTCATTTTCTCTTCAAATTCTGGATCCATATCTCAATTCCATATTCAAATATTGAAACCTTCATGTATATCGGTCGTTCAAAATAAGTTCAGAAAAGCTACTACCGAGGAAATTGGATCACTGTCTCGATCACATCTTTCGGTTATTCAAAAAGGTCTCAAGTCTTAAGTCAGCACGTTTGAGGGGACATCGAGACCTTGCACCGTATGAAATTTGAGGGAAAATATGAAGAGATGTAGTTGGAAGGTGAAATGGGAAATTCGCACTGGAATCCTGCTCAACACGAAATGTTACAAAAGACGCGGAACAACCTTCGAAGTAGTGTATTATGATAAATAATAAAGATACAATATTCAACAAGGGCTGAAAATATTGTTAAGAAATATTCTCCAAGTTCGGTAAAAATATGAGAAAAAAAATAAAATCTACCAACTCCCCGACTAAATCTCTTCAAAATTTCCGTCAAATTTCTTGATACAAGGTATACACGTGCCTGGAAACTGTGCAAAGAAACAAAATAGGTAGACACGATAGGGTACTGGAAAATTCTCCTATAGCTTGAAATAACTCCACTGCACAGTAAGATGAACGATATACTCTGAAGATTATATATGTGTTTGAAATCTCGTTAAACTCGCGGTGTTAGGACATCTATATTCGCCCCAAGCTCTGCTCGAGGTAGGTAGGTAGGTAGGTGGATATAGGTAGATAGATAGATAGGTAGGTAGGTAGGTAGGTAGGTGGGTAGGTAATCCCTCAAAGATTGGCAGTGATCTCTCGACTCTAAGGTGCTTTCGTTGATCGTCTCGATGCTCGAGTTAATCTCAAGGAAGTCGCTCACTCCGTTTTACCCAAGTACAGGCTTACGTACAATAAACGCACATGCACGTTATACCTATACACGTATGTATCACATATATCGATGAGCATGTTCGTACACACACATACATGTATTTATATGTAATACATATGTGTCTACATGCAATGTTCATACATATGGGTACATAGACATGTGTATATATGTACATAGAGGGTTCGCGTTTTTCCCTTCCTCTCTCGCTCTTTCGTTGTCCGTGAAAGAACGAAGGGAAGGTTGTCGAGGTGAGAGGTGAGAGGTGAGAGGTGAAGTGAGGTGAGGATGACGGGACGAGACGGGACGGGACGGTACGGTACGCGACCGGAGTAGGTATTGTATATCATTGGTGACAAGCCTATCCCACGGGGAATCCCCGCAGGACGAGTATACGTGACTTTTATGACAAGAGAAGGGCGCTAACAAGGGAACACGCCGCATCATACCTAGCTACGTATACATACATGTATATATGTATATACGTCATTATACGTATGTGTACCGTACTGTATCTAGGTATAGTGCCAACAGAGACCCAAGAACTTGAAGCCTGCAGGAGCAGTCAGCTCTCTTCCTACAACCTGACGAAAGAAATTAGTACCGTATACCGTCGCGACGTCACATGTCTACCTATATAGATCTATAAAACCTGAGAGGTTAAACACGTTTCGACTAATTTGGGGCGGGATTAAAATTTCTAATTTCAAAAGCTGATGCGAAGGGTCGAAATTGAGAATTTTTATACTACTGACTCAGATATTTTAGAAAGATTATTTCCCCGAAAATGTACGTATAGTCAATTTGAAAAACTCCACGAATGGAGAAACACCGAAGGTTCAAAATTCCGAAAGCTTATAAAGATCCGGAAGGCCAAAACTCCGAATCTCGGAATTCGCTTATGCGACGTCGTTTATTTGACAGCTTTGTCATGAGCTTCCCGTGAATTTCCGGATTTTTGGAACGGATTTTTCTCGTATTTTTTTGTTTTTTTTTTCTCTTGTGTATTGATTGAAACTGGTCGATTGAGATGATTAGTAAGTATGTAAAATATACAGTGAATTATTACTTATATAGGGCAGCTGCGTGTAGCAAGAATATTAGAGATTTGAAATTTAACAGCATTTGAAACTCGCGCCGTGTACGACGCGACTTAATCGATAGCATGACTAACTTCGCTCTGCTAACCTAACCTACGAAACCCTACTCTGACACTTCATGCTTTTCACTAACGTACGCCATCTTTAACAGCATAAAGTCACGTGACGATCCGAACAAAGGCCTTTTTATATATATTTACATGACTTTTCAGCTACTTTTGATCATTTTTGTCCAAAAAAATGGAACTTTTGAAACAGTCTCGCAATAGTCCAAATCGTTTGTAGTGGATTTAATATTTATGAAGAACGCAAAAATTTCTCAATTCTTTTTGCTATCAAACTTAATTGTAAACCCGATCAGTATCAAAAAATGATTATTCACAGAAAAGCCGCAATTTCAAATTCCTGACAACCGATATACATACTGAATTGATCAATGAATTTTTTTTGTTCCACAAAAAAAACATGTGTCAATTCGAACAAATGCCGGCTCCCGTAATTATTTAATCCGAGATCAGCAAATTGATAAATGATTTTCAAAGATCTGGGTTCTCATTTCCTTAAATACCAATATACACGTGAATTTATTACTAAAATTGATAGATTTAAGCCAAAACAAAACAAACAAAACAGAATTGATATTCATATTCCGGTAAAAACTTTTCTGGCCTTCCACCAATAGTATATGAATACAAGACCGAGTCCGGATTTGAATAGGAAAATAAATGTTCCTATGGGGGATGAAAAAGGAACACCTTGACAGAGGGGTGGGCGTATATACCTATACATTATATACACACTATAAGAGAGACATAATAAAATGTTTCTATACATAGGTATATACATATAGTGCATTGTGTGAAACGTGTAAAAGCATATTGTAATAATAATTAGGCAGTGTTATGGGGCAGGTGAAAAGGAGAAGAATAATGATACACGTATACACGTATATATAATATAACATACGAAGACGAATACGTTAAAAGGAGTGTGTCAAGCTGTAAAAATCGTGTAAAAATATACGAAAAATAATTGAAAAAAAAAAAAAAATGTATCATTTGTATAATATATATATATGTATAGTATATAGTTAGTTATGATAATATGATATATATAACGATGATGTATCACTAACGTGCATCGGGGCGCTCGTCGGCGGCTCCAGAGCTTTTTCTGCAGATAGTCAAAGATAGGAACGTACGGGGACCTGAGGATGTAACGCCGGATGAACGAGAGTAGCGTGTTGTAGAGCTCCAGGTAATTCACCGGCTGTTGAATATGCGAGGGGATGATGCCAGAGCTCTGGTCCTCCAGGGAAAAACGGACTACCGAGATCTGAAAGTGAATTTCATTTTATGCATCGCCTTATATATCCACCTCTTCTTCGCATGTTCTTTATTATTCCATTTATTTATTTTTCTTATTCATTACCGATTTATTCACTCTTGATTATTCATTATAATTATCATCCGGTTACAAAGTCCTCGATGACCAATCAGAGAAATGGATTGAGCATTTAACCGGAGTATAAACGCGAATGATCAAAGTTGAAAAAATCGTTCACTATTCATTCATTTTTCATTATTTTCATATCGTATATGTATCTTCAAACTTTTTCCCTCGGTTCTGACCACATCCATTTCCGCAACTTATATTCATTACCACCGAAGAATGATGGATCGTTCGATCTTTGATATATTGGCAACGAGGTATATGCCACGGAAATACCGAAATTACATGATCGGAAAATATTTCTATATCGCAAAAGTGAATTCAGGAAGAAAAATTCAAAGATGGAAAATTATTTTTGGTCTGTTTTTTTTTTTTTTTTTTTTTCTCATCGCAAAGAGAAAGTGAAAAAATAAAAAAATAATGATTGAATAACGATCAACTTCTGAGAAAATCTAGAATCATAAGCTTATCTTTATTCAATACTTTGTTCAAACGATACATAGGTATATGTATCTAGATATACATATATATACCTTGCATTAGAAGGTAGGCATTAGAATTCTCTCTCGAGCGTTATATCAGCCTCGTTAATTTACCTTTCAGTATTATTCAGTAGCTTTTCGTAGGAAAATAACATCCACCCCCCACACACAAACACACAGTAAAACACAGAGAGAGAGAGAGAGAGAGAGAGAGAGAGAGAGAGAGAGAGAGAGAGAGAAGAACGCGCGGCGGGATATGCGAATCGTGAACTCTTGGCATATCGTATACCTAATTTCAATTCGAAGATCTTTACGCTCGACTAATTAAAACCGAATTTACTTTTTTCGGAAAAATAAACAGCATTGTTCATATTATGTAAATCAAAGATCAAAAAAAAAAAATTCACGTAAATACTCATACGTAGGTCTACATGAAAAAATGTACAACTTGTCAAAATTTATAACTTGTCAAAATTCAATACGTTTATTAATAATTGTAATTATTATTAAAATTTGTAACATCTCTTGTGTGACGTGAGTTTTGCAATCCGTATAAAGAAATTCATCGTATTTGTACGAATTTATAAATAAATTTACGATTCTAGCCTGAGAAAAATTCATTTATAAACCGAAACGGTTATAAACTCGTATCTATTCTCATATCGTAGTGTGAAATCGGTATACGCGAATCGTTGTTGTACAAAAATGAACGGTAACGAAAAAATGTTGAAAAACTTTCCAACTTTTTTTAAATATATTTTCATATTTACTTCAATTGGGTAAATTATCGTTCGTATAATACAATATACGTTTATCTTGAGAATCGCGATTCCTTTAAGGTAAGCCGCAGACGTATAAATATATGTATGTACATACATATATAATGTATATAGCATTTGCCGTGTGGTGTAGATATCGAGCGTGCTTTTAGCGAGTTTTATATAAAAATACTTATATACGCAAGCCGAAGGTTTCGTTGTGGAAATTTACCAACGAGTTAACTTTGTAAAAAGCTTCTACATAAAATATAGGCTCGAGTATAATACAATAATGCCTCGATCCGTATACGAAATTTAGTCATACTCGGGTTTCAAAAGCGTGAATACTACATATTGTCAAATCAACTACACTCACACTTCCGTTTTATTCCGCGTTTCCTGAGCGTTTATTTTTATTTTTTTCTCGTTCTTTCTTTATCTGAATAAAATTCAGTATCGATGAATACCTAACACAATACATACGTATACATATACCTAAAGACTGATTATATGACATATATGAAACATAGATCCATATAATTGTATAGTATGTCGAGTAGAATGATCTATATCTGTGAAATTAATAGGTTGTTCCAAATCCGTATCTCATCGTCTTCAGTGAAAATTCAGCTGGGACGAATCTAAATCTGAGGTATAACATCCTCTGATTTGACCTTTCGAATAATTGGAGTGATCCCTGAGTTTCCCCTGAATTTATTGCATTTTACATTTCGTACTTCCCGCGCGCGGGCGGATTCTCTCGGAATTGGATTCGCGAGAAAACACCCCTCCTATAGCTATTCGCGACCGTTAAATATATTATTTTCACCACCGACGTCGTCGTTATCCGGAGAACAATATCATTGGGGAATAAAAATGCAGAAAAGAATCATAGATATTGATACGAGTATCGTGAAATTAAAAAAGAAAAAAAAAAAAAAAAAAAACGTTCAATTTCGAGATAATATGTATTTGACATAAAATACAATGCACAAAAAGCAATTGAGGGTTCGTATATGCGATTGAAACACATAATTAGAAAAACAAGCACAAAATGAAAAGAGACCCCTCCCCGGTACCAATTTATTGAAAACGTGTAGCTATACTATATGCAGAGACCCTCTCATTTTCCCGCGTTTCCAATTACATATGTATGTATAGTATTTATGTATACCTGTGTGTATTCTTATTACAGTCGCGAACCCTCCATTCCTGTATTTAAATACAATGCCGGCTGATTCGAAATTCGTGAGGAATTTTTCCAAGGGATGGATTTGTTCGTGTTTTCATTTTTCTAATCATTGTCTCAGAATACATTTTTTTTTCTTCCCTAATTTTTTAAATACTCGATAACAAACTTTTCGTCAAATTCATTTTGTTTTAATCTTCATCAAAATTACGATCAAAAAAATTTGTTCAGTCGTTTTGTTCTTGAACGATTTTATCAATCTTTTGCCAAGTCGAGCTTTTCAATT
Source organism: Ametastegia equiseti (assembly GCA_963989295.1). Classification (NCBI taxonomy): domain Eukaryota; kingdom Metazoa; phylum Arthropoda; class Insecta; order Hymenoptera; family Tenthredinidae; genus Ametastegia; species Ametastegia equiseti. Next base: position 12,964,827 of record OZ022393.1, read on the forward strand.
CTCCTTTCGATAGATAGAAAGAACAATTATCGTCTCTAAAAAAAAACTCTGAGAAAATTTCGATCTAAATTTTGATCCTAATCGACCCTGTCGAAGATTTCTCACGAATTCTGAATAACCGCCTGTAGTATAAAAATTTTCACTATTCAAGAAATATCAATGCATTATTCCCCTCCAAATTCGATGTTGCCCATCAAAATTAGTAACCATTTATTGAAAAGATTAAATGACATGGTCATTTTCATTTTTTCTTTCGATGAATTATTGGAACAAATGTTGCAACGATCAAAATTGTCAGAACACATATATAAGATTATTGTTTTTCCAAATTCTTTCTCTCCCTTTTCTGTTCTTGCGTACACAAAAAAAAAACAGAATAAAATTGGATAAAAAAATCTCTAACTTCGTCAGAAAAATGTCAAATATTCACCTAAAATTTCGTAAGAAATTTCGTCATTAGGTACTATGAACTACAGACCGTTCTCATCATCAAACAATTATAGGTACGCCGATACGATATAAATATATGAAAATAAAATGCAAAACAGAAAAAAAAAACGTCTTGACATCAAACTCATGTGATATACATGTAATATGTATAATATATACCTAAGTAGGTACCTATACATAGGTGCGGCAGGGTAAGTGGGGTTCATTTTCAATATAATTGTGTGTTAAAAAAGATTAGGGGTTGTAGGGGGTTGGGGGGGTTTGGGGGGAGGAATAGAGACGTAGGGGGTGTATGGGGGTTTGAGTATGGGGTTTGGTGAACGGTGACAATAATATCAGCAAGTGTGTTTCGGTGGCGGTGCATACTTACGTCCAGTTAGAGGGTGCATCAGAGCGGGGTGCGAGGTGGTGGCTGCTGCAGCGGCTGGTTGCTTAGGTTTGCTAACCTTTGTGTTACTCTTTGCAAATTCCAAACGAATGGTTTGAGGCATATCAGGGTCGAATCTAACTCCCTGCTGCAAATAGATCCCCCAAAAAAATTAGTTCCAAATGTGTATATCATATACACATGTATACGTATACCTATATATCGAGTATACATATACATACATACATTAACACATACTGTTTCATTTTTTTTTTTCTCTTTCTTTTCTTTCTTTCAGAAATTTATTTATATCAAAATTGTGCAGAAAAAAATTTGAAAATTCTTATTTTATGGGTTTGTTTTTTTTTTAATCTTTTTGTTCTCTTTGTTTCCCACCAAAAATATACATGTATATAGTATATACGGATGTGTGGATGAAAAGAAAAACAAATCTGATTCCGTTTCCTCTCGCGAATGATTGAAAGTCTTTATCTTTTTTTTTTTTTTTTTTTATCTAATTTTTTTTATTCTTCTGTTTTTCTGTATTAGCTTTAAAACGGGGCTCTATATCGTCAGCTTTGCAAGGAGGTTTGAAAACGAGACGAAAAAACTTGAGTTCTACTCAAAAAACAAAACAAAAAATAAATAAATAAAACGAGTTACGTACAGCGATCGATATTCGATCGAACTATCGAATTGTCTCTTGGCAAATTTAGGTAAAAACAAAAAACATACACATTTATGTATGTATAATATTATTATTTTAGTGTATGTATATTGTACAGTATATAGGTACGTATAATATATAATACATACATATATTCTGTACATTTGATATGATAAATAGTCCCTAGAGAAGTGGACGTTGAAAACTATATAGGAAATTGCAAATTGCGTGACATCAGTTGCGTGTGGTATAGAGAGATGGTGTGATGGGCTTTGGGCAGTTTGGGCAAATGGTTTCTTATATAGGCAATAGGAACACCATATACAATATTAATATAATATATAATATAAGTATCACACGGTGCACCCAGCAGATAGGTTTTGTACCAATTACAAAGTTCCTTGTAATAACGAAAAAAAAAAAAATTGAAAAAAATAAAATAAAATAAATATACATACATATTCTACATATGGCCCCCGCATAGTATGTAGGTATATATGATTATTTGATAACTAGCAATAACCCGTGCCTTCTAATCGAGGGTGGACAATATATAGATGAACCAAAAATTGTAATTAAAAATAAGAAGAAAAAACAAAATGGAGAATAAACTAATGTAGCTTTTTTTTCTCCATAAATTAGAAAACGAATTGCAATATATCTAATGGTGTGAATGATTACCTGCAAGTCTTGTTTTGCTGCTTCGGCGCCGGCTCTCGTATGAAACGTGACAAATCCCACTGGCTGAAATTCAATTAACACTTAATTAAATATACGCACGTGTTTCGTACGCTTACTTAGTCGACGAGGCGCCCCCCCTGCCCTTCACGTTACACAGAAATCTGATGAATTTCAGAACCAATCACTTCCCTCACGTGTATTCCTATATACATATGTACCTACCTATATCTACATACATATATCGAAATCCCCTGGCCTCTCAATAGAGTCCTTCAAATTATACAGTCTATATAGGTACTCGATATGCTATTCTAACTCTGTATAAATATATACCGAGATTTGAATTGGTATTTGAAAATGTAATTTTCCTTGAAAAAAATTAAAAAAAAAACAAAAAAAAAACTGAAAAATAAAAGACAAAAAGGACTAAAGAATTACGATCAATGTCAAATACATGTATGAATGTTGAATCAACGGTGGGCTGGTTGTGCAAGAAAAAAAAAACAAAAAGGAAAAATAAACGTAGAAAAGTAAACCTAGCATATATAGTTAAATGATTGGAGTCGCAAAGCGTAGCTGTAACAACAGCTCCGGTGTTCAAACGAGTAATACTTATGCCTGGGTATATGTATGATAGTTGTTTGTTATATACTTGTACAAACAAACGTATGTAGTAGATACATGAAAGAGTTTGAAAACATAGAATTTCTACAAAACACAACGTGTTCATTTCCACCGCAATGTTTACTGCACTGTAACGTGCAAATTATATACTTATATCCACACGTTAGTAGGTAGATACACACGGCTGCGTGAGCACGACACGTTGCTGATCAGTAGAGCATTAAACGATAATTGAGCTCTGCTGAATGAATTACACTCGGCACATATACATAGGTAGGTATATCTATGATTACTCTTCTCAAAGCAACAGGGTTCTTCATACTCGATTACAGATTGATTAATTTATACCATCGTCTACTTCTCCAACGAATTTTCATTTCACATCGTTGTATATATATATGTTATGTATGTTATTATAAGAGGACCCTATACTAAAATTTTGGTAAAAAGCAGTTTTTCATTTTTTAAATGGCCAAAAAACGTCCAATCAAAAAACAATTAGATAGAATTACAGATTACGGTTGGATATGTTTTGAAAAAAAGTTTCAATTTTCTGCTACGAAATTTCATACGCAAGGAACCTTCAACAGCCCTGCGATGAGGAAAGATTCTGCAATTCTGACATTTTTTTTTCGAAATATATACTACCGTAATCTAAATTTATACGTAACCGTCTTTTGATTGGACATTTTTTGGCCATTCAAAAAATGAAAAACTGGTTCTCACCACATTTTCAGTAGGATCGTCCCTTAATCGTTTTTTTTTTTGTTCAAAAACAACCGCTGCAAAATTACAGGCAACCCACTTTGGCTTGGAATCGGCTTTTCTACGATCAAGATTCTTCGGAATATAATCCGTTATAAACCGAGTACAGGAGATCGGAAAATTCCCTTTTCAAATTTTGGAACTAAGGTAAGTGTACCAATTACTGACCTTTTAGGACCCAATTATTGACTGTTATATTTCCTTCAATATTGAATCGATAATAAGAATTCTGAATGTTTCCGTTGAACAAATCAGTTGCTACAGACTCGGAGAATACGAATTGATTTTTTTGATAATTTGAGAGCTCATGGAAAAAACGGAATGATTGAAAAAGGTCAATAATTGGAACACGGTCAGTAACTGGTACACTTACCCTAGTAATTATTAAATATTGTATGTAGTAGCTACTATAGCGAAAATCAGTGAAATAACGATTTCAGAAACGGGTGACGTCAGCGGAACGGGATTGGTCTGCAAATTTTTTGTAAAAAAATTCCGAATTGAGATATGTTACAAAAAAATTTATCGGATGCGCGCGCTCTGAGCTATATGGTATACTATATAGAATGTAGAAAGTAACGAATGAGGATGAGAAAAGAAGAGAACAAAACGAAAAAAAAAAAAAAAAATACAAAACAAAAATGTAGATCAGAAGAGAAATGGGTAAAAAGGAGAAGAAAAAGAAAGAAAAAAAGGAAAGAAAGAAAGAAAGAAAGAAAAAGAAAAAAAAAATGAAAGGTACAACTGAAGAGAAAGCGTTGCTTGCGGAAACGTTACCTACCTACCTACTGCCGCAGCAACGTTGTTAACGTAATTAACGTGAGAACAAAAGAGCTTTGACTTCGTCGCGGTGAAATCAAGGATTATAAGTAGTATATGTATAGGTAAGTATAACGGGGATGAGAAAGGGTCGGAAAAACACTTTTATGCCAGTTCCTATTTTCAAGGGATTTGTAATACAATATATGTATATACCACAACAGTTTTTAGTCGGTAGAAGATACCCTTGCATCGGCAAACCCGCCACCCTAAAATCGTATTTAGGTATTAAGTCGAGACTTGGAGTATTTGATATTCAGGCTCGCGGGGGTATAATTCCCGCATTGATTCGTCGCTAGCGATCATACTAAAGGTTCCTCGAAGTTTCCCTTATTAATTATCCTCCTCTTCTTTTTCTTCTTCTTCTTCTTCTTCTTCTTGCCCCAGTAAACCTAATTCTTGTTTTTCGCTCTTTTGACTTTATATATTATACACGGGCTAATCTACATTTTATGCCATTTTTTATTTAATTTTTATGATTTCTTTGTTTTTTCACGCATAAGAAATCATGTTTGAATTTCTTGTCCGTTATCATCAAGACGAGAATATACCAAGTATGTATAATTGTATACCTTACAATTAGACAGCGCGATTGTAATTTATAGCGTGTGCATAATTCATCTATATACCAATAAATGCGGATTTAAATATCAAAGAAACATGTTTTACTCACCGATGCCGTTTTGCCGTTTTTACTTGTCACCTTCAGCAGTGAACCCTCGTACCCCTGAAAAAAAAAATTTCATCTTCGTAAAATACATCACAGATTAGACTCTAGTGTCCGCAGAGTCCAGGTTTTTACTTTTCATCACGCTGCAAGGGATAGAAAAGTATTGCTTTCGTGTTTTAAAACCCGCGACTATAATCGGCAATTGAACAAGTTTTTGACTTCATTTTAAACATACCATGGTCTATCTATCTCTTTATCTCTCCGAAATAGATAAACTCAATTTTCTGACAAATATGGCAGGACGGAAAAAGTTTGAAATCTTACAGGATTATAACCTGGGCCCTACCGTTGAAACATCGCCATGTTCCATTAGAAAGAAATGATCATGGGGTTTGGCAATTCGAGTTGAAAGAAAAATAGAAAAAAATCATTAGGGTTGATGAATTATTTTTGATTGCTTTATAGAAAAATCTTGTGACAACTGCAAATCTCTGATCGATGTAGAAATAATTTCTCTATACTGATTCGGATTTTTCAACGCAACGATCACCATATACAATCTGCAGGATATGAGTTTTCTCACGATTCGTTCGTATTTTTCTCTCACTTCAGTCAGGCAACGTGGTCTCATTTCGAGTATTACTTCGTTCTGGTTTTCCGTCTCGGATCGATTCGACATCCTTTCTTCCTGCAGGTATCACGGGTCTGAGCCCGCAAGCGACCCGTTAAATTGTACTTGAACCGACAAAAATTATCGAGTAACATATTTTCTTCAACGATTTTATACAGGACTGTATTATACCCTTATCCGATATCTCGCAAATCTATAGCAAACGCAATCATGGGCTGATATGGGTGAAGTAGAAATAATTAACTATAAGGGAATAATAAAAAAAATGTTTAAACCGTGAAATATTTCAAAAACTATTGTCACCTACAGCTCCTAACTATAAAATCTACCCCTGCAGCCGCAGTTGATTCCCTAAAATCATTCGCTAGCTGCAGGTGTGTTCTCTAACCATGACTCAAATATGAGATAAAATAATATAAGATAATTACGGCGAAATACATGGGTTTTATATGGTTTAGCTTTTCCCGCCAAGTATTGTATAGATATGAAGCCGTACTTGAGCGCTAGTAGAGATCGTTGGGATTTGAATTGAAGAGAATAATTCGTCCCAAGCCAGCAAATTGTGGTACTCGATATGGTATAGGGTGATTAATGAATGATTGAATATCAAATGCATCTTTTCACGGATCCGCGTATCCTGCACCAGCAAGTAGAAGCTAAATAATAATTCGCCCCAGATTTCAAATATTAATTATATACGTCGCTCTATCGACCCCTGCAGTTACACAGAGTTGAGATTCAACTAATGCAGGAATTTATAGAAACCCATCAGGGTCTTGAATAATAAGCGAAACTGTGCAGAACGGAGCAGAGATCTGCTATACGTACATTGAAAAGTAGTCGAAGAATTGATGAGACTGTTTCTCGCTTTGGAATCACATCGATCGTGTCCCAAAGTTCATTTTAAATCGTTAAAATCGTCTCATTTCGAAACACTTGCGGCACGAATTCAGGCGAATCGTTACTCCGATTTGACTTCTCCAAAATCCATATTACTCGTAAGAAGTAACGTCATGAATTGACCGCGGTAAAATTGACTTAAAAAAATCTCCTCACAAGATATGGTCCATTTTCAAAAAATTCAAAATTCCTTTTTCACGTATGTGCAAATGATTCCGACCGAAAATGAAACGTTCTAATTTTTTCACTGTATTCCAGAGAATTTTTCACCAGGAGAAATTTTGATTTGTCCAACTACCAACAGCGTGCCCTCAGACTCGTGCAGCAGGTGTTTCGAAATGAGAGGATAACAATCAAGCAAAATGAACAGATCCTGAACCAAATTTGATTTTTCTGATCACCCGACACTGCGGTTATATTAAAAATCATTAACGTACCTCGTATGCTCTGAAGAGCAGGTAAAGCTCTCGTGGTTTCGCATCCATTGGAAGGCCGCTAACGAACAAGGTGCGCACCTGAAAGCAAACAATTAATAATCAATTAATACCGGAATTAGAGAAATGTCTTAATATTATTATCTTAATGAGATTTCTCAGTTGTGCGACCATTTCGCTTGTGACAATATCGAATAAGTACAAAAGTGGAATAAGAATGAGAACAAGAAGTCTGCAGAGGGGGAGCAGGAGAATAAGAGCTCGGCAAGCTCTTAAGAGTCCTGACTCAATTTTACGAATCAAAAGTATAGGCATCTCTCACAAAGTCTCATATAAATTTGCGGTAGCTCACCGACCCGGAATTTTACTATGTAAAGCTCGAACTTCCTGCCCATACAATTAGAGAATCAAAGTATAATAATTTTAATTATTTCACCATTTAATTGCTATAAAATTTACACGAGAAGAAAATTCCCAAACCTATTCTTCCAGCTCGTGATTTTCCTATACCCAATCAGAAATTCGAAAGATTAACCCTACCAGCCCAATCACGGTTTCACGGGGTCAAAATTATCCCAACCATTTTCAAACGGTTACCGTCCAAACAATATCGTTCCAATTGACTCGGAAACATTATGAACTGTACCCTAAACGTTCCGGAATATCGAGCAAGTGCTTTGGAATCCGAATTCGAACGGTAAAATGATATAGAAAACACATTGGGAGGGGTAGGTGCGAAGGGGCGCGGTTTTTTTAAATTTTTTTATCAGAATTATTGCGTTTTTTCACTTTTACTTTCAACAATCTCTATAGATGATACTATGAAGATGTATATATTACTTTTAAGAATAAAATAGTTCCACATTGAGAATTCCAAATAAGCTGTGTTTTATTACTGATATCTGATAAGAAGATCAAATTTGGAGTATCAAAAAATCAAACAATGATTAGGCGTTTATTCATTTTTCTCGACTCAGAAAATGGTCAGCTCTACACGCCAAGGTATGAAATGGGGTGATTTTGACCCCAGGTGAAGAGTACGAATATGATTTGAAACCCAAATAGGTAGGTATATTTTCGAACTTGCCCAGTGTACATACAACTGGCCGGACGACAATTGGGCGAGGCGCTCTATAAAGTCGAATTGTTCACGGATAATCAAGCCCACTCCCATATAATCCAGCATCATGGCTTTTAAGCGTGTCGCTTGCTTTATTCACGGTCCGATAAAGTCACGTCCGGTAACGCCACGTTTTAAATCTGCGTCCGTCCGCTATGTCGTCGTCCATCGACGAAAAGACGTGGAACAACTTTTTTCCTTTACTCTTTTTTCTTTTGTTTTATCAATGTTTTTTTTTTTTTTTTTTTATATATGTCTTGTTCTTTCTTCTTTCGGTTCCTTTTCCATTTCATCCCGTTATATTTCTTTTTGTTCGTGATTGTGCAGCAGCGGAATCGGTCCGCTGTTTAATCTCACGTTTGCGAGACTCGGGGACGAATATCCGATAATCAACGTATTCCACTTCCAGGTCGTATCAATTTAGTAGTAGCGGGTCATACCGCGGCCCCGCGGTAGGGAAATGAAATATCGATAATCTTTCCTTCGAAGTTAATTATTTTCAATTTCAATCGTGATCTACTTATATCCAGTCGCACATAAAAACCCCATTTACCTATTGCATGCATTCGTCATATTTGTTATAAAAATTGTCAGATACCCATCAGAGTTCGACAGGCTGGACCTGTGACATGTATATAACTTTCATCCGCTTCGACGGGTTTCAGATAATTCAGGACCCTGACATAAGAATGATAATTTTATATTTTTATCATCAGATCTCCGCTCGCAATTTAAACCAGAGAGATTTTTTGGAAAATCTGAATATATAGTGAGCTGCACGCTGCAGGATTTTGACAAGCAACAGTCTGAGAATCGGTTTCAAATCTTAATCACATTTTGGTATAATCAGGCTCGTTAGAATAATGAACTAGATTTTGAAAATATTGTATAATAATAATCGATTGAACGAAATATTTGTGTTTAAATACTAATTTTTTTCGTTCACGCCACGCTAACGTATAGAAAGCTACAGCTGGAGTATACATATAAAGTGTCTGTTTTGTAATTTATGAGAAAGTGAAATAGACGATTTTTAGGTAAAACTGGATCCAAGGAAAATCGATTTTTCCAAAATTCAGAAAAGATTTTGCCCCCTTGGATATAGAATCGAAGACATTGGCGCAAAAAAAAACGAAGAATTTTGGAAACGGTTTACTACCCAAAGTACATTTGAACAGGTTAAACGTATAGAACAAAAGTACTTTGGAAAAAATATACGTTTTTAATGCAAGAACTGCAGTCTTCAATTTCCATCTAAACCATTGAACGACATTAGCTGCAGATTTACTGCTCTCGTAGTAAATAGAGAGGAAAATAGTTTTTCTACGTACATACCTACATATACCTAGCATCATCGCTACAGAGTTTGAATTAAGACGAAAAAAGAAGGAGGCGGATGAAAAGAGGGTAAAAAGCTACAAGAGGAGAAAACAAGAGGGCGTATGAAGATAAAAGTGAGATATACCTACATACGGCTGTTGGAAATTCATCATTCAAAGGTTCGCTGAACACACAAACGCGAAATGCACCAGGCCCTTCTGGCTGTACGATACAACGCTTACAGGGTGCTTAGAATTTAACCAGAACTGCACATCAAGTGGAGGGACTTGTCGTTTTCACGTGCATCAATATACACATGCATACCATAAGTCGTTTTAACCTGTCCCGTACCAAATGGCAATCAAAATTACAATTTTCAACGTCATTTTTCTGAGTTACAGAAACTAATTATTACGGTAAACCACATGGGGTCATCTATGTCAACTCGCCTAGCCGCCAGATCTCACAGTCTTTTATATTTGATCCATCACTTTTTTGTGTCATTCTCCTAGTCACGTGAAATTTTTCAGCATTTTTTTCGAGTTTTCATTGACCAACCCTTTCCGGGTTGTGAATTTTCTCCTAGCTTGAAAGTTCGGAGTTATGTATTTTGCGAGATTTTCACGGCATTCAAAGTCGTTGGTGCATCAGTCATTCTGGCATGCAATTTTGAAATGAATGACACAAAAAATCTTTCAGGAAAGTTAGTAGAGTAACGCAGATCAGGAGTCTAGATAAATCGACGTGGACAGCCCGACACGTGCGAATCTCTGCATCTGAATTAGAAGATTGAAATGTATACATAGGTAAGTCTGGTAAAAAATGGTATAACCCGCAAAGATAAAAAAAAAAAAAAAAAAAAAAATAGAAACAAAAATGAAAAACCGAAAAGGAAAGAAGTATATCTGGGTATAACTACACCGAGCGAAGAGGTCGGAAGAGGGCTTTTACTTTGATTAAAGATTTCCCAAAGGTACCTATCGCCGCGAAATACCGACACAATTTTCCCCCCAACGCGATTCACGAACAACTCAAATATGTACGTATATATACGAGGAAACTGAAGATAATCGATAAATTACGCAAAGATATCATTTTATACTTCAACAAAAAGCCATTCGGCAATAAAAGGACGTATTATACATATAAACGATAATTAAACAAACGAATGAAGAAATGAATTAATGAACGAGCAGAGATGGTAGACGATATGATTTAATTCAATTTATATTGCAGAAAACACGTTATTCGATAATCAGGCATTAATCATTGCTGCTCTGTTTGTTACTCAAAGGGCATTTTGTATAAATAATATTATATTTGACGAACGTATATGGGTAAGTATGAGTAGATGAAGAGCGTGGCGGATAGAGTGCGAAATAATGTCTGCCCGCGCGTAAAAGTTTCCACTGTTTAATTAACAACCTGCTGAAAAAAAAAAAAAAATAATAATTAACAAATAAACGAGGATAATAAAAAGTCGGAATCTGCAGCACCGAATAATTATACAAGACATAGTGAGTATGTAGGCATGAAGTAAATTAAGCCGCAGATTTATACTCACAGCTGCATGCAGTGCGAAATATCTTATACGATTACACACGTATATATGCTCAATGTCCTGATTTCATCTTGTTCACAATAATCTTGTGACTTTTTACTTCCGCATACCTTTTCTCTTCCTATTTCTCGCCAGACTTGATCCTCTTATTCTGGGTTTTTATTTATTTCATTTTATTCTATTTTATTTATGGCGCATTATGACGCGAAGTTCGAACAATTGTCGTATAAAAGTATAATACTTTGCAGTTTATTTTTTTTTGTTTTTTTTTTACAGGCAAGCAGGCAGGCATGATTAGAATTTCTCGGATTCAATGAAATCAGGCAGCTTCAATCAAGTGTCATCCAGTTCGAATTTTGATTATGTTATTTGAAGGAATAATGATTTAATTTTCTTTTATTGGGTTTCAACAAATTCTAGTTCATCCGAAAAAAATGAAGTTAATGTCGTCCGGCAGAGGAATATTGAACAAATACTTTCTCTCTTTCTCTCTCTCAAAAAAAAATAATAATAATAAATAATAATAATAATAAGACTAGATTCATGAGCATTGAAAATTCAAATCGGCCTAAATATGACTCTTTTTATATGTGTGGAGATGAATCAATTATCGTTTTTCTAAATCAGACAATACCTAACTTGGATTTTTCGGATTAGCAAAAGTTTTGTTGACCCAAATAATTACCCGTATCTCTATATCTTTTTTGAATGAACATGAAATGATTTTTGTGTTGAAGTTGTACTTAGTTAAAAAAAAAAGAAAAAAGGCTGATATCATATCGAAGGGAAAAAAAATCGTAGAACGATTTCCCGCAGTATATATACCCTATACAGAGCATCGTATATCACGATAGTATAATATTAGCTCTTGGATACGTCGGATTGTAACAAAAGTCCATTACTAAATGACCAAAGACCAAATCCTAATCCGAGAATTAGAGGTCAGACTTCTCCGTGACCGTATATACAACCAAAATGGCTCCTATATACATATAATACCATTCCTCGATCGAATCGAGCTCCTATACGCTTATATACATAATATACCTACATACCTACCTACCGTATGGCCTCACCCGACGACAGTATCACGCAAGGGGGTTTGGTACCTATATAGAGAAATGGTGAGGGTGGTAGCCGAAAATCTTGGATCTAACGATAACACGAATATCCAACCCCTTCCGCCCCTTTCCACCCCCTTCAGCTCAGTCGAAATAAATCGACTAAAGGCAAAGCATAATTCGTTAGGGCACTGGACATGCGCATTATGGACATCGCCTTAGGTATGTACATGTATGGGTGTATGCCCACCCTTAGAGTATATATATGTATATGTATACATATAGTAGTTAGAGGAAGAGCCCTGAAGGTTGCCGTATTATACCTATACCTATATACAGCAAAACAGCCCCTGCAGGGAAGATATTGGGGGTTGCGGCTGTGAAGTGAACGTCTAAGGTCTACTTTTCATCCGTTTTTCTCGTGCCTTTTCTTTTATATGCCTTTCTGCTTTTCTCTTATGTGTATGTATTCTTTTTTTGTTTATTTATTCACTTCTATCATCACCTTTGCCAATGCCAGAGAAGTATATTGGTTTTGTTGGAAAGTGAGTTTTCTGGCCTCTAGGTCCTTTGTTGTACCCGAATAAACAAGCAGGTAAATCGGCTATGACCACGATGGGCCAGAGCCTTGAAACTTAACCCGCACAGATCTTTCGAGTTTCAAAATTTAGTCATTTTTAAGTCGGAACGAATGCTATCGGTCATGAAGATCAAAATCATAAAAATCCGTTGATTCGTTCTCGAGATATGACGATTTTTAAGTTGTTTTTTTTTTGTTTTTTTTTGTCAAATTTTTATCTTTCAATTAATCAAAAACTAGTGAACCAATTGAATCCAAAATCTATTCAACTCTAAGTTATACTAAAAACCCCATCGATTGAGACGAGAATCATCGAAATCTGTCGTTTCCTTCTCAAGATATCGTCGTACATAAAATTCATCATGTATACGCGTGCACATCCAAAAATGTTCGGAGGTGATTCTCGGGATATTCCACTGATTGTGTACGAGGAGAAACTTCATCTCTTATAATTTTTTACTATAAGTGCAGATTACCTAGAATATTCTACAATTATATGAGGCTAATGCAAAGTACCATAAAGAAAAAAAAAACAGATTTTCTGATTCCTTTGTTTTGGTTTCTTCATTTTCTGTGTGGTTTTTTTTTTTTTTTTTTTTCTTGTTTTATACCGCTTCGTATATATACACGGGTCATCTAGTCACATATATATAATGTAGACGCTATGTGACTGTATACACATGAACCAGTTTATCTCTCTCTAATTTTCTTTCTTTCTCTCTCCTTCTCTGTTGCTTTCCCTTTAGCACCTAGATCGGCGAGCGAGCCCCTAGAGAGCCAGGGAGCATGGCGGCTTGTTGCATCATTATTCGGTTTAGCGGAGCGGAATTTGTCGCGTTTCCGAAACGAAGCTTCGCGGCTGGGTAATTGCAAAGCGCAGTTCACCAAATGAAATGCTTTGTTCGTTAGAAGATATAGGCATGTATACTTACGTATGTACCTACACGTGACGAATTAAAACGCGGTACGGCGATATAGGAAAAATTTACTTCATACTTGCGTATAAATTATCACCCAATTTTTCTATCGCAACTATATACAGAGAGAGAAATAATCTCTAAAAAATGAAGAAAATATACAACTAATTACGATTTTTCGATATGGTTAACGATTCTGGAGGATAAAAATGGTACTGTAAAAAATCAGGTGAAAACTTTTTCAGTCGTTTAAATAACGTAAAAAAAAAGTGCTTTTCCAAAAACTCTTAAATTTCCGAGCTCTTGCTGAACAAGGAAATTTTTTTTTTTTTTTTTTTTTTACAACTAACACATCTCAGAGATTCTTTAGATTTACGAATTGGTTAACGTATAGACGAATTTTCCGAGCAATTTGCTATCAAAAGAATAGGAGGACAAGAACCTTTGAAATATGACAATTTTACCTATACTGAAAATAATGACCAGAAAATCTGTAAATGAGTGGGGGTACCCACAGACCCCAGCCTGGCAAATAAATGTATCTGTAATATTCCAAAGAATGAGTGTGGCACGCTGGGGAATCGAACACGATTATTCCGCAACCCTTTCAAAATCAAAATCTTTTTAACTGAAAACTCACCCAGCTGGTATAAAAATGTCCTAATTTTAAAACACGAATTTTTAAGCGAATGTTTAAGGAAATTGGAACATTTCAGAGACTATGAGGATTCGGTTTTCTCAATGTTTGAATCGTCGCAGTTCTCCGTGAGGAAAAATAACAAAATCGTTATATTTATCGACGGAACAGGAAAACGAATTCGAATGACTATAATTGTGAAAAACTTCGAAATTTTCCAATTTTCTATTTCACCGGAGTACAAATTGAGTACCTATTTTTTTTTTGTTTTTTTGTTTTAGTTATTTAAGTGTAATCGACGCGATCAAAGAATCCATTAAAAGCGTGAATATTTTCACTCCCGTTTTTCTTTCTTTCGGTTTCTCAACCTCAAATTTTCTTCTGCTTCTTCTTCTTCTTCTTCTTCTTCCATCACACAGACGACTCGAAATTGTGCAACAGACTGGAGAATTGGTGTCGGAAACTTAGCGTGTTGAGTTATAAAGCGTTATATGTATATAGGGCTGACAATATACGGACGGAGACACAAGCCAACCAACCACCGGACGAAACACGGTAGGGTGTCACGATCTGATAAAATCTCCGTCTAAAGTTCGTGTGTAAAGCGTTATACGCTCTGCAGATGTTACGTCGAACTTTATATCATGAGATTTGAAAATCGCGATAACGATCCATGAACATAACCCGTAGCTTAATACGATAATTACCATTCAAGTTATATATAAATATATTGTTTAGTTAACATAATAAACAACGATTTGTATACGAAAAGGCCTTAATTCTATACCGATTTTGGTATATTGAAATGAATTAATTGAATAAGTTTCACGTTGTTTTTATATGAGTATAATAATATAATCATATCGACTGGGTACATTCTTTTTTTTTTTTTTTTTCTTCAAATCATCGTCACGATTGACATTCTATATCGATATTATTTACAAACCAATAATTCGATACTCTCCCGATCAGTTCCAGCCGTGACAAGAGCATAAAGCCTGTGTATCGGATATTGGTTATTTGAATGGGCATCCTCCCTCTTTCTTTCTTTCTTTCTCTCTTCCTCTTTCTCTTTTTCTCTGTTGTATAGACCGCATAATTCCATGAAATGAACCTTAGAGAAAATGATAATCCCTTGAATGAATTACAACTAGGGAATACCGTCGAGTTGCGGTATTACGTAACAAATCTGCAACAAGGGGGGTGGGGGGAGGGGAGGGGGGGCAGTAGAGGCAAAAGCAGCAGCAACAGAGGGTGCGGTTTGTATCTGTGAAATTCTTTTCCCTCGCAGATTTGCGAAAAGCGAGAGATAGAGAGAGAGAAAGGGAGGAAAGGGAGGACGGAACTCGTTTTTCCTGAAATTACTGAAACGCCGTGCCGGTCTATGGTGCGGGTGACGCATCGTTAGAAAGCTCCGACTCGGAAATTAATCTCTAGGGGGTGTTGGGCGTGGAAGGAAGAGCAGTAGGTCAGGTCGTCGGGGATGATCACCCGCAGCTATACACAACTAAACCGAGACAAAAGATGCCGATGGGACTTGATCCCAGTACTTTAAACGCCACCCCACCGCATATACCTACATACATGATACGTCTACAATCTAGGGATACATAGTATGTATGTATACCTTTCCATATGCTCACGTAGGTATATGAAATTATACATATAGCAAGAAAATCCCTCTTCAGAAATTGATTTTTCTCTCCTACGCGCCACGACTCCAGATTGCAAAAATATTATAGAAAATATGGGGTGAAGTTGAAATTCCGAAATTCAAAAGCTGCGAAAGGTCAAAATACCAAGTTTTTCGAAAGATTATAATTTCCACGAAAGTCTATATGTAGCCAATTTGAAAAACACCGAAGTTTCAAAATTCCGAAAGCTAAAGATCCGAAAGGCCAAAACTCCGAATCTCGGAGTTCGCGAGATGCAAAGTCGTTTATTTTACAGCTTTGACATGAGTTTCCCTCAAATCTCCGGATTTTTGGACTTTCTGAGTTTTGAACATTCGGATCATTGAGCTATCTGCATTTCGATCTATCGGAATTTCCAACTTCTGAATTACTCTAACGTTTCTAGAAACTCAGAATCGCGTCTCAAATGAACTCGGAATTTTGACCGTTTGAAACTTTTGGAATTTAAAATTTCAACCCGTCCCAAAAATATGTGAAATATCAAAAATTTTCCATTACCAAAATTTTCAACGTACATGATACGTTATTTCCCCAAAAATTATTTCTCGTCGAACTTAAACCAGCTTTCAAGTCAAAGCAAGATAAAAAAGAAAAGTTCCGTTAATTTTTAGCTCAAGTATTCTGCCTCGATCTTCTCCCTCGCCATATATGGTGTAAATCTTTGATAATCGCGATCGTCGCATGCATGAGGAAAAAAAAAAAAAAAAATCCCCGATGAGAACGTATTAGAATATGATTATCTATAATAGCTCGAACAATCTATGTATAGTACAGTCGTTATATCTATACGTATAACACGTATAAGTACATGAGGAGATATGCACGCAACTGCACGTTCTGTGGTTCCGTAATAGTTGGAGTTGGAGTTGCGGGGGGCCCCCGCCTGCAGGTTTGTTGCTGATGGTAGGTAGGTAGGTAGGTAGGTAGGTAGGCAAGGTATAGGTGGAAGGTAATACGGAAGGTGCAGAGGAAGGAAAGGGTAGGGTGTAGGTGAAAAAAAGAGAAAAATAGAAAAAGAGAGAGAGAGAGAGAGAAAGAGACCACGGCTCGCACGCAAATGTATGTGAGGACGAAACACATGGCGTACATTACAATTGCTTTGACCTCGCACGCTTTTATTATTGATACTAGCCAGCCTGCGGCCCGGTCGCAGTTCGCGCGAATATAGTAGGTAGGTAGGTAGGTAGGTAGGTAGGAAGTTAGGTTAGCATGTACCTACATACGTCGTACGGCAGAAACACGTTGGCGACGCAAAGTCTGCCCGCGGTTGGAAAATTTCTATACCTATATACATATCGTATTATGCTATATAGTATAGTAGCTGTACTACAGGCAGGTATGCGTACTTCTATAAGTACACGAACGCGAGGTTATTGTTGCAATTTATTCATGTATGAAAAAAGTAGAAAAATTGAGGAAAAAAAAAAAAAAGAACAGAGAATAAAAAAATTCGTATACAGGATCGAAAAAAAAAATTGTAGAATTGTGTTTCCCTTGGCATTAAATGAAATACAGAAAGACAAAGAATTATGATATGAACCTATGTATACGTAGATATATGTGTATGTATAAGAGACACAGATATTATACATACGTGGAAAAAAAACCGGGGCAATAAGTCGGCGCTTGAGCTAAAAATGATAAAGCAGAGATCACTTCGAACTTGAGCAATAGCTGAAATAAAAAACATGAGTTTTACTGGAATCCTATTCGTTTTTTTTTTTTTTTTTAACGAAGTGACATACGAGTACTTACAATTAGTCGCTTTCTGCGAAAAAAGTGAATTCATTGGTTGTGGGTTTGTTCGGATCGGTTGGGTATGTCGACGAGAAAGTATACGATTCGTGTTTTTGAGGTGACAACAATTGATAATAATGAAATTTCGAACAAATTCACATATATGGTCTCAAAGTATACTATACGGGACTATTTTTGGAATTCCATTATTGGCGATTGTTATCACCTCGAAAACGCGATTCGTAGTTTCTTCCAAACTGTACAACCTACCACCGGAATGAGTCTCAGGAGATTAATGCTCTACCACGGCAGAAAGTGGCTGAGTATTTTACTGTTTGGAAAAAAACTAATAGAATTACACCCAGATTCATATTTCTTCAGTTATAGCTAGGTTAGGTTCAAAGCGACTTATATATTATCGTCATGTCGGAAACTTTGGATAATCAGGATTTTCCTGATTTTTTTCATACATTTTCCAGTCTTCAAATGAATTTTTCACCGATAAAATATCAATTGCATCAAATGTCACGCACACTGTTCACTTCCTCACGAAAAAAACAAAGAAATTTATGAAATGTATGTATGATAAAATTTATTCATCTCCGTAGCACCGGTTTTATGGTTTTATGATCAAGAAAAGCGTGGGGTGCGCGTACACCCCAGTCATACCTTTGAAGATAAGAAAAATGGGTCATGAGTTTTATAGGGTTAAAATTGATGGAAATTTATCCTTTTTCTTTTGTATTTCTTTCCAAGTTCTCGGTGAGGAACAAAAAAGGAATAATTTCTTATCAATTTTCGACCAGGCAGTCCACTTTGTCCCTTACTCCCTTATGGATTCAAATAAGTTTCGTTATTTTCAAGTATTCTCTTCTACTACATATGAAATTTCAATCAGTACGCGAAATCGAATGTGTCTATAGAAAAGTATGTATTATATAGTTATTATTCCCTATCCGTCTTTGCCTACACTGAATCTTCAATGGAACAGTCGAAGTTTGAAGAAAACCCCGCAATATTTCGCATTCCTACCTTATAATATCAATTTTTATCGACGAAACTCTCGGACTATCGACTTCGCCAAATTCCCAATGACGTAGTCGACACGTCAAGGAATAGCTCTGAATTTTTTCTAATTTTTTCGGAAACCTTGAACCCTTCGAAAACGCGGCTATACGCTGAAAGGCTCACCTTACAGACGAATAAGGACTCGGTCAGAAATATCCATCTGATGAAGAAATACTATTATCTCATTTCCACACTTCGAGTTACCGAATTTCCAAATCAAAATTTACCATTATTCCATTAATTCCAGGAAAATTCGATAAAATTCAAAAGGTTATTTGGGCAACGCGAATAACAGGCACGTACTGCAGTACAAGTACTTGTATGACCTAAATTGAAGGGGGTGAGGGTCAGACGTTGGTCGATGGATATACGTGGAATGCTGGATGTACGTAGGCATATATACATATACATATGTATATACATGCAATACACAATACACATGCTGGATTGAATTTAATCCAACCTAACGCCCCGCGGAGGGAACAATTAAAGAAATTAAGCTGTCCTCCAATGACGTAACTGAGCCATATGATCAGACCACTTTTCTCCTCCGACTGCAAAACGCGTGGGCTAAGCTTACAATAGGCATATATATGTATGTATGTACCTAATGCCTATGTCCAGCACCGTATGCATAGAGTCGGAATGGTAACAATTACCACGGCTCAAATTGTTCTCCAAAAATTACGCTTGGACAATGTACATACATGGATTAATAGATAGATATATGTGAATGTATAATTATAAGAATAATATTTGCTATTATTACGGTGGAATGAAACCGAGTTACAGAAAATAATTCTACTTGAATATACATGGGTAAAATTTCAAGAAAACAAAACGTATTATTCATGAATTTATTCGTTTATTTACTCCCAGGTAAATGTACATCGAAATTCGAATTTTCCTTGGTCCTTTCATACGGTATAACGAAATACTTGTACATGCGGTGATTTGGAATTCGCGACGCAAATCTCTTGCATCAATTCTACATATTGTCAAAATTGGGATCGAAATTTCATTATGGTCAACTCATTTTTATTTTATTTTTTTTTCATTTCCTACGGTGAAAATATTTTTTCCACTTCTTTTTTTTTTGTTTTCCTTTTTTTTTTAGTTATTTTATGCGATTCAATTTCCGAAAGCAATAATTTTACTTCTTTTATTGATTGATGTAGGTATTGATTATTAATATTTTTCAAAAGTATACCGAATACATACATACTATACCTTTTATGAAATTCTTTCATTTCATTCCAGTCGCTTAATCGATATACTATGGTTATCGATTGAAAAAACAAAAGAAAAAAGTAAATAAATCCAAAAAAAAACGAACAAATAAAAAAATGGGATGCTCATTTTTTTATTTCCCAGAAGTGTATCGCGGATAAAGCGTTGGACTACTTCTATTACAACTGTGTTCTCATTGGCAATCTGGTCGGGCAGTTAGAAACCGATAAATAAAATGACAAAACTTTTAGAACCGATCGCCAGCCTATCCACTTCTGCGGTATTCCTCACTGTGCTTCTCGTGCATTATTTTTCTATCTCTTTCTCTCTCTCTCTCTCTCTCTATGTGAAAAAATCAACTAAATTAATGAATACCGACAAACAAATTTAAAAAAAAAACAATACATAACGCTTCGTTACATATCTAATACACATTTACGTATACATATACAATTAGGTTTATACTCTCGTTTCCCATTAGATGAAGAATAAAAACTGAATCGAAATCAAGCCAATCGATTTTTAATTTTCTATTTTTTATTATTTCTTTTCTCTACCCTATTTGCCAGTTTCGACGATGGAGACTGTAACCCTAGGTAGTGGGTATATGACACGCGAACTGTATATATGATGAGTTCGGATAGAAAAGGAAAAACGGATTGAAAAAAAAATTGAGAGAGAGATAGAGAGAGAGAGAGAAAAAATTAGAACATGAAAGAATTATATATTATATACGTATATATATATTGATATACATATAGTATGTGTGACACGTGGCCTAGATACTCAACGATTCGTAGTCTAGCGAGGAACTCGAACGTTGTGAAATGTTACTCTAGTTATCGTTCAATTAAACTTCATCACCGCTGCAGCCAGTAGCCAGAAGCAGAAGCACCGGTAACGGCATTAACCGCCACGCGAGATGTACCTACCCAAGTTTTTTTTTCCCAATTTTGAAGAATTTTTACCATTTTCTTTTTCTTTCTTATATTTCTTTTCTCTCTCTCTCTCTCTCTCTTTCTGCAGCAATTCATTCATCAATATCCTCGCCTGTAGTCGACAAAATGACAACAAAAAAACATTATAATGACCTATCATTTCATAGTCTGGACAAATTGGACAAAAACTGAATTCGGAATTTTCATTATCCCTTTTTTTTTTTTTTTGTTCTAGGATTTTTTTTTTTTTGTTTCTCCTATTTTTGACGTAAAAGTATATAAAATGAACTGACAGTCTGGGCAGACTGCAGACGGTCGGAACGGACGTAGATATATGTATAGTTAGGTAGGTAGGTAGGTAGGTAGGTAGGTAGGTTTGGCTTTGGCTTTGGCTTTGGATATGAAGGAAAAGGCAGAAGCAGAACCCACCAGAGGTAAAACAATCGCTGGCTTTACGGTTTGCTGCTTCCACCGTTCCTCTTGGCTGCCTAACCGTTATACAACATCCGTTCGCTGCCATAATGCCGCTAGAGTTCTGTTCTATTGTTCGTCAACGTTGCATAACTATATTCCCCATCGCATTGATGGTCAGCTATAGGAATTGGACAAGTTACATTCAGCCATCCAATCTGTCAACTTATAGATACGTATAAGATATGCATTCACAACTAGTTCCGTATAAAAATGAGTATACGTGTTAAAAAGAAAGGAAAGAAAACAACCAAACCAAAATGCAAGGAAACAGATAACTAAGTTCTATGTATAGATGAAATTAAAAATATGTAGTCGAAAATTTATTAGACAGTTTCCTGATCGGCAAATGAGTCTATTTGGCATTTTTATAATCGTCAAGTTTCTGAACATCATTCTAGTTTTGATAATTTCCGAAGTGAGAGAAAAAAAAAAACTGCTGTATAAAAAACCGAGTCAATGAAAATTACGTTTCTATACGTAACTTATTTATTGCTTGATGATTTGAGAAAGAAAGAAAAAAAAAATGAAGCACAAAGGAACCTGAAATATCGTTTGAAAAAAGTTACACGATATATTCTCAAGTGACTCCAGGGTGTTCAGCAACTGAGCATTTCACAATTTCCAGGTTCTCCAGAGCGATATTTGTCATTTTTCCAGAGTAAAAATTTGAATAAATCGGTCCACGCATATGAAATATGAATATTTTTCTAAGAATGTTCATCTTGTTACTGGTTTATTATCATTGAAGTTGAATTATTTTATACTTATGTAGGTGATAGGTAATGAAAAGTAGAAGATGAAAAAAAAAATTAATTTTGAACAGGTTCATTAGACTTCATTTTTTTTTTTTTTTTTTTTTTTTTTTTCCAAAACCAAATCCAAGTATGAAATAAACATTGAGTTTTGATTATAATATTGAAATATCAAGCCCTGAAACCATTTCTGTTATCAATTCACCATCACATAAGTTTCATATATTTTGAATAATCTTCAATGATCACCAAAAATCTTAAAACGTATTTGCTTTTCGAATTTGAGGTAAGTGTCTCAGTTACTGGTCCTGTAACGTCCCAATTATTGACCATTTTCAATGATTTTGTTTTATCCGTAAGCTTTCAAATTATCAAGTTAAATCAATACGTATATTCTCTGACTCTCTAGCAACTGATTCGTGTCACGAAAAAATTCGGAATTCTTATGATCGATTTAAAATAAAATAAAATATAAGGGTCAATAATTGGGTCATAAAAGGTCAGTAATTATGACGCTCACTTTAAATACAACATTTTTAATTACCAGAACTTCATCAAAATTCTCTTATAATTCCCTGAGAATTCCAGACTCTCTCTGTCACTGGACACCCTGAATGACACATAGGGGGTACATTATAGGTAGAGGTATGTATGTATGTATGTACCTTCTAGGTACCATTGACGTTCTACACACATTGGCAAAACGGCGTGGTAGGTACAGTAGAAGGTGGCTAGGTATAAGGTATAGAAGGGGTATAGGAAGGTAGGAAGGTACCTACAACGTTTAAATATTCGACGAGGGAATTCTCCGTGCAAATTTCCCATTACTATTAATGCGTTGAATAGAAAATGCACCGCTTCTCGACTTCTATCCACCGCACCACTACTACATACCATGACACTGTATGTATATTATACCTACAGCTTCATTTCGTATATATATATGGATATAGACCGCATATATAGATATACGTATGCAGATATGATACATACAGGTGTGTATCAACCCAACCCTGCTGCAGCTTTATACCTGTCACTATACATATACTCGCGTTGTACACATATACTATACATATGTATATAAACGTCACACATGCACGTACACATTCATCATCCAACGTTCCGGAGGGTAAGCTCCGTTTATACTGCTGCAGTACATGTAACAACTCCGAGGGATAATTACCCCCGAAGAATATAATACGGGTAGGTATTATAATGTATGTAAACACAGCTATATAATATCAACTATTATACGAATAGTGGAGAGGCATCCTCTGTATCAATGTATACGTACATACTGTATGTATGTACTTCATAAGTTATACTAGCGATTATCGAGATTACTGTTTCCCAACTGTGTTTCATTCGATCTTTTCTGTTTTTCACTTTTTCTTGCGGAAGGGATGAAAATGTGGGGTGGGATTGAAATTCCGAATTAAAAAAGTACCGAACAGTCAAAATTCCGAATTTATTTTAGACGCGATTCTGAGTTTCTAGGAACGTTAGAGTTCAGAACTTGCAAACTCCGAAAGATCGAAATGCAGAGAGCTCAAAGATCGGAAGTTCAAAACTCAGAAAGTTGAAAAATCCGCAAATTTTAAGGAAACTCATGACAAAGCTGCAGTCAAGTGAACGACGATTCGGAGTTTTGTCCTTTCGGATTTCTAGCTTTCGCAATTTTAAACCTTCGGTTTTTTTCCATTCGGCGCTTTTCAAATTGGCTACGTAGAGATTCGGGGAAATAAATTTTCTAAAAACTCTGAGTTGGTAGTAGAAAAATTCGGAATTTTCACCTTTCGTAGCTTCTGCTTCTGAAATACATAAAAGGTCAAAAACACGACCTTCTCCATTACCATAAAAATTACAAACTTTCCAAACTCTAAGCCACATGAGCCATATTTGTCCAAAGCTGACAGTCATAACGTTTTAAATTGAAGCTGAAAAAAATCAAAAAAATCTAAGGTGATAAAAAACCGTAGGGTTTTCTTTTTGAATTTCGAAATATAGAATATACAGTGAGGATTATGGAGTGTTGTGGGGAAAGATGGTTCGAAAGGTTGAACTTGACTACGTGCTTTTTACCCTACACCCTGCACCACCCCGTATCCCATACACTGGAACGGTAGGTAGGTAGGTAGGTAGGTAGGTAGATATATACAAATATATACCAGTTCTTTGTCCCAGAACCCTAACGTCTGTCGAGGTAGTACTCACACAACAGACAAAGCGAGACGTACCTATGTATCCACCAACCCTTGTGTTTTAAGCTTTGGGTCTCATTTGTAAACTAGGCGATGAATCCCATCATGCTAACCTTCATCTCTCAAGTAACAGCGGTTCTCACGTCGAGATTTGACACCGTAGAAGGAAAAAAACAAAAAAAAAACCTCTTCATCGTTTCCAGCTTTTCTCTCCCAATAAAACACCCCTTTGGGAAACTGTCTAGGGGTAAACATGCGGAAAATATATACCGCTGATGAAAAAAATGTCTGGTTTATTCAAAATATCAAATTATATAGTTTTTCGTGGCTGATTGAAACATATTTGATATCAAAAGAAGTTTTACTGCATCAAACAAACTTCAAATAGTGTCGGATCAAGAATTTGAAGTTCTTAAGGTTAATGTGACAGAATTAAAACAAAACAAAAATTGACTATTTCATGACTCAAGGTTGTTAGATGAGCAAAATTGACGAGGTATGTATGTATGTATGTACATGTGTTTTGCGCACTTTGGAAAATAAAACACTGTATTTTAGTGTTTTTGAACCGTTCAAGTCACGAAATAAAACATTTTTTCCATTATTGTGTTGCGTTAACATTACGAACTCCAACCTTACGTCAGATTGATGCCAAATCGCATTTTACACCAGGGGGTTAGATTGGAAACCACGAAATTTCTACTACGCACATAGTTCCCATTTACACCCACACATCAAAATTTGAAATTTCCGTAACCCAAACGCACGAAAAAATTTCTATCCGAGAGCCCATTTTGCCTACTGTTATCTGTCGATTTTTGGTATGAAAATTCAAAGGTCTACGTGTACATGCATATATAGCGATTCAAATATCCGTTTGGAGCCCCTCATTTCCTAAGTTGTTCTATTCGATGCGAGTTTTGTCTTCGCGATATTACAGGTGCCTCTGTAAGGGAATTTTCACACCTTGCAGAGGTATCAGAAAACCTATACTTTATTGGGGAAATTTAATACCTCGGTTTAAAAGGGATAAAGAACGAAAAAGATCGTTACTTCGTAACGCGCCAATCAGTCTTCAATTCTACAAAATTCCCGCTGTTTTACATATACGTCCGCTGGATAATCCCGAAACGTTCGATATCCAACGTGTAATTGATGTTCAGAGAAAATCCTCCGTTCGCTGAATGATTTCGAATCGAATTGGATTTCCGTCTATTTAAAACACGCGAATCGCAATCTCTTATCTATAATATAGAATTCCGCCTAAAATCCCAAACTGTAAAAACCGGTGGTGTTAAAATTGCAACGAACTTGGACTACCATCGATGAATTATATGCGAATAAGTAAAAAGTTCAACACCAATTCATGCGATAAAATTTTCTACCGTGTTAAAAAAGGCTCTTAATAGTGTGTTGAATTAACACTAAATCGTATTCTACTGCAGTAATCGACACCGCAAATTTTTTTTATATTGCAAACTCCATTTTACCTCTTGTTCTTCTTTCTTATACGAGATAGATAATTGCTTATCCGATGATGCTGAGTTTCTTAATAATTTTTCTCCTCGCGTTTATATACGCAAGTATACAATACCTATATATTAATTGAAGAGCGTTGTAAAAAGCTAATTACCGTACCCTGCACCTCAGCGATATAAACGTTTCTTTAAAAGTATAGCTTTATATATATATTTATAACGAACTTTCAGTCGTATACATTATATATGTATATACCTACGTACAATACAGCAACCAAATACAAGTCCGCACTGAATTTTGTGGAAGAAAAAAAAAAACCGAAGAAATAATAACAATAATTACCGTAACACGGCATTGAATTAATTAAGAAATTATTATCGCACGACAGAGTGAGAGAGACAACGTACAATTCTCTGTATAAATTTGAAGAAATATATATATATATAGATAAGAGTATATTATAAACAGGGGAAAAAAGGAGAGAAAGAAAGTATTTCTTTCTGTTTTTGCTGTTCCTCGAAAAATTAACTATACAAGCTAATAATATAACAGACACGTGGCTTATTAGCTCAGTTAGTACATACGTATATAATCTTGTATGTATACATACTTAGAAATACGTATATGTAATCGCGCATAAGCGGTAATAAGACAACTTATATACCTACTTTGGAAGTTTGATTTTGGGAGGTTTCATTTCCCAGTTATATAGACGATTCTTAGCTTCTTTTGGTTCAGTTCGTTTGCAAATTAGAATTAGAAAATCAGTGGGATTACTCCTCTACTCTATATGTGCTCGATGTTTAAGTCTATATGGGGCATTCCATGCCAAATCACCGAACCCGCGACCCTGACCATTTTAGATCTTGCTGATTTTTTATTATGTGATCGACCCTCCTCCAAAAATCACGAAAAAATGTTCAAACCATTTTTTTTTTCAAATTTTTTTTTGCAATTCGCTATTTAAGCTATCTCAAAAACGCCATTTTTTATTTTTTTGATTTTTCGCACAGTCATTCCTTGATGTGAAACGATGATTTTAAGCCTAAAACGGGAATATGATTCCGTTTTTTGCTATTTTTCCAGAGGGATTCAAATATTTTATTACATCAATTTTAACGCAAATTTTACCATTTTTTGGTTCCGGCGCTTCCTGTCAGAATTTCCGAAAGATAAATAATAATAGGCGATGAGTATCTTCCAAAACAATTAATATTTATTCATAATAAAATATTAATTGTTATTATTAACAATTAATTGTTGTTTATCATTAATTATATTTTTTCGTAATAAAATATTCATTGTTCAGAATTTCCGAAAGATAAATAACAATAGGCGATAAGTATCTTCAAAAACAATGAATATTTTATTACGAAAAAATATAATTAATGATAAACAACAATTAATTGTTAATAATAACAATTAATATTTTATTATGAATAAATATTAATTGTTTTGGAAGATACTCATCGCCTATTATTATTTATCTTTCGGAAATTCTGACAGGAAGCGCCGGAACCAAAAAATGGTAAAACTTGCCCTCAAATTATTGTAATAAAATATTTGAATCCCTCTGGAAAAATAGAAAAAACCGGAATCACATTCCCGTTTTAGGCTTAAAATCATCGTTTCACATCAAGGAATGACTGTGCAAAAAATCAAAAAAATAAAAAATGGTGTTTCTGAGATAGCCTAAATAACGGATAGAAAAAAAAAATTTGGAAAAAAAAAATTTTTCAAAATTTTTTCGTGTTTTTTGGAGGAGGGTCGATCATATAAAAAAGAATCAGGAAAATCTAAAATGGTCAGGGTCACGGGTTAGGTGATTTGGCATGGAATGCCCCATATATATATACAAGCAGTTTAAATATACAGGAACATATATGTACATAAATATACTGGAAAACCGCAGTAATATATATGTACGTACAATACATACAGCGCACTTGGCTCGTATTTTATATCCGCACCTATACGTATATTTCTAAAGCGATATTACCTCGTTACAGGACAGAGAGCAACGCTAAACTGCAGTGCGTTTTTGCAATTAATTTCGTTCAACATTTTGCGCTAATGACGACGACAGTGCGGATACGAGAGTATACTGCACCGCCATTATTATAATAAATATCGCTGAACGTATACGAGGGGGGCAAGTTGTAATTACAAATGTAACATCAAAATATGTATATGGGGAATTCCAGCCCAACCTGGACAGCTTTTGACCCTCACCCCTCTCGATTTTTTTCATTTTTTTTTCTGATATTCGGTAGACTGAAAGGAGTGCTTGTGATTTATTTCAAATTTTTATCTCAATCCGTTTTCGATTTACATATTTTTGAAAATTCGCAATTCCCGATGATCGTCAAACGTTTAAACGCCTGTATCTCTGAATCTATCAGTCGGATTACAAAATGTGAGTCTATGAAATTCATCGGAAAGAAGTGTACTTTTCGAAAAAAATATTTCTGGATAATTGTGCCTCGTCCTTCATAGTGAAATCTTCGTTTAAACATGAAAAATCGATTTTTCTCAAAGTATGACATAATTCAAAATTTTCAAAAAATTCTCAAAAATACTTCGAGAAAAGACAAAATTTTTGAGCTATGGCTGATCGTGGGCCTCGGCTGCTTTCTATTTTCAACAGAATTTTAATCGAAATTTTAATTGAATTAATTAAAATTCTATTGAAAATTGAAAAACAAATTTAATTAAATTAATCAAAATCCTGTTGAAAATTGATTTCTCAATTTTTTCTCAATTTTCTTTATCTTTAAAAATAAATTTTAAATTGAATCAATTAAAATTCTATCAAAAATTTGAGAAAAAATTCAAAATAATCGATTAAAATTCTGTTAAAAATAGAAAGCAGCCGAGGCCCACGATCAGCCATAGCTCAAAAATTTTGTCTTTTCTCGAAGTATTTTTGAGAATTTTTTGAAAATTTTGAATTATGTCATACTTTGAGAAAAATCGATTTTTCATGTTTAAACGAAGATTTCACTATGAAGGACGAGGCACAATTATCCAGAAATATTTTTTTCGAAAAGTACACTTCCTTCCGATGAATTTCATATACTCACATTTTGTAATCCGACTGATAGATTCAGAGATACAGGCGTTTAAACGTTTGACAATCATCGGGAATTGCGAATTTTCAAAAATATGTAAATCGAAAACGGATTGAGATAAAAATTTGAAATAAATCACAAGCACTCCTTTCAGTCTACCGAATATCAGAAAAAAAAATGAAAAAAATCGAGAGGGGTGAGGGTCAAAAGCTGTCCAGGTTGGGCTGGAATTCCCCATATGTATACGTACATATTGAGCATGAACTGCAATGCACGTATTTATTCAACACATTTTTACACAACTTCACACACGTGTATATTTTCAGTTACACACGTCTCAAAGTATTCGTATTTTCCCGCGCAATTTATACATGTATAGATATACACGCCAATGCAAGTTTGTCATTAAATAAAAAAAAAATCAATGAAAGAAAATGGAAAAGTATGATTATTATTTTGCTGTTCTTGGAACAAACGCGAATCAGCTGCGATACAAAGAATTGCTTTTTGGGATATTTATTGCGTCCAGGCAATAATGCGAAAGACTCGTACCTAACGATGATCAGTATTTGTTGTTTTACTTATGAACATAACGAACAGAAGTTATATAATGGGCTCGAACGCTGACGATATTATACTCAATTCATATTATGATGTCGTATAGGATAATGGAAAGTCAATCAAATCGCGAAACTAATGAACAAATGTCCATATCTGTTTGTTTCGTTCTTACAGGGTGTCCAGCAACTGCAGAGCATTTCACAATTCCCTATGAGAATTTCAGGTTTCCCAGAGCTTTTTCCTGTCACATATGGACACCCGCAGCTGTTCTCAGTTTCTGCAGGATGCGATTGACTTTCCACTACTCCACATCACGATCAATGAAGAATACGCACTGTCAATATTAGAGTCCGTTCGCTATTCGTTAATTTACAAGTAAAACGAGAGATAATAAGCATCTCCACGAGCGTCAAGTATATACGCGAGTGATGCATCACCTTGACGTTAGGTAGAACGAACTTGAGTCATGCTTAGAATTATAGAGAGAGATCTCATCTAGTGCCAATGTCGCAAGGCTGGCTGCAGCATAAACCATTTCCCGGAAATCTTATACCTAGAGAAAGAGAGAGTCTTGAGTATGCGTATACTGAAGACGATTAGTTTGAGGTAAAAGATCACGTAGTACAGACACCGAGGGGTAAATCACGGAGGAAATTACAGTATACAAAAAATACAGGAAATATTCAGGAAATATATTGTCAAATATTGGGAGATAATTGTTGGAAAATCTTGAAAAAGTATTAAAATATCGACATATAGAAAAAAATCTAGGGGGAGATATACTGGGAGATATTTGAAAAATTGGGGATATACGGTGTACATAAGTATTTGCTTCGTAATTCACCCCTCGATAGAAACAAATGTTTGAAATCTGTTGAAATTTTCTATGCAGATAATAGAAAATAGTTAAACATATAATCAATGCGCGTGCCTCTATAGCGAGCGAGTCGTCGAGTGCGGGAAGCTCACGCGTACGTTACCTACATGTTACGTACATATACCCACGAATTCGAGTACAATTAGATTTGCATAATCGCACTGTTTGGCAAATGTGTATACATAACCGTGTAACAACAATTGTTTACGAACGTGAATATATATATACACACGTACAACTTCATAAATATAATCAACTTTGGAAACCGAATTTGCTGTACTTAAGACTCCATACGGAGATATAAGGACCACCTCAAGTTAACGTTCAAGTTATTATTATTCTAAGCATCCGAAATCCACGCGCGAATAGTTTCTGGTTCATTCCACATCTACTCGTTTTTCTCTATATATTCATTCGCGTTGTCACCTCAGCATATTTTCATTCAAACGGACGAGGAATACGAAAAACAAGAATCCAGAATTTATAAGTTCCGTTCTCATTCTTTTGCGATTCAATAGAACCAAAATAAGTACAAAAATAAGTACATTATATTATAGAACGAAGACTATACTCGACTATAGCTAGCTTAGAAAAAAACAACGTGATTCCATTTTCGATAATATGTCTAGTTTTTATCAATTTCGGTCAACGAATCAAACAATTTTTACGGTATAACATATTATTATTCTTGTAGAATTGTTCGTATAAGAAGTAAGAACATAATATGTCGTTTTCTTTACCGTTCGGTAATCAAATCGCCTACATAATTTTTTTGAAAAACTATAAAAACGAAATCTCTGTAAGGATCAAGTGGTATAAAGATTCGCCGACGTGTGTATGCAAATGCAAATGCAAATGCAAATGAAAAATATGAATATTGAAAGCGTGTATATAGATAATACAGATACCAACACGCGTGTATATAGGTCTGTATAAAAGAGGTGGGGATGTTATCGTAAAGAATATAGCGCAAATATAGGGTAGAAATTAGAATGAAAACAAGAACATGAACTTCAGAGCGCGGATAGGTAGGTATAAGGCGCATGAGAGTTTTAGTCGGCTGTAGTAATCCTCCTCCTCCACCTCCACCTCCTCCATATGACGTGACACGCCAGTTTCGACGGTGTTGTGGAAAAATCAATAACAAGCGTGCTGCTGCTGCTGGTGGTGCTGGTGGTGGTCGCGCGACGACGCTCGGTTGCTCGCAGGTGCCCAACGTCTGCTGCCTCGTTGCCGGCGCCTGCCCTCCGTGTTCCTGTCCCCCTGTGTCTACCTATTTTACCCTATACGGTCTACACGGTCTACCTAGAAAACCCTGCGCTATAGCCTATCACTTTCTCGCAGAAGAAAACCTTCCGCAAAGAAGAAACGGAAAAATAAGCGGAAATGTGCGTTGTTTTTGTTCATTCGTTTGTTTCTTTCATTTTTGTTTCTTGTACTTAATTCCAGTAGGCTGAAATATGAAAACCAACAGAGAAAGAAAAAGAAGGAAGAAAATCCCTTTCTCGTCGGCGGATGAAGAGAAAAAAGAAAGAAAGAAAGGTGGAGGATGAAGAAGGAGCCTTTGGTATGTGACATAAGAAATGAAGAGACAAACCTCGTCTTCGCCGGTAGCCGTGTTAACGGAGTCCATGCTCTGCGACAACGGCGCGTCCATGATGCAGTGAACGATGTCTGCTGTTGAGGCGACAGGGCGAGCGGGGGGCGGCGATGACTCCACCGGTTCCCGCCTCGGACGTTTTAAGGCGGGCGGCGTTATGGTTGATCCTTCGAAGACGACGCGCGCCTCCAAGTTTTTTATCTCCAAGTCCAATACCTCGTCCAGGTCCAGGTCCCCTCCTAGCTCTCGCTCTCGTCCTCGTAAGCCTCGTCCTCCTCCTCGACGTCCTTGTATTTGTTATCGTTGTTATCGTCGTTTTCGTCCTCGTCGTTGTCGTCGTCGTTTTTTTTCTTATCCTTCGCCACGTATCACCCGCCAATCTTATACGATCGTAACTTATTGTTTTTATTATACGACACCACCGCACCACCCTCGCCCTATTCGACGACGTCCTACACCTTCGCCTGGACTCTTCTTCTTCTTCTTCTTCTTCTTCCTCTTCTTATTTCTCGTTATTCACGCGATGCGAGACAATATCTCTCGTTCTTTAATTAATTAATTTATTTATTTTGTTCTTTGTTTATTTAGTCGACGTTTAATTCGATATTTATTTGTTTATCCCAACTAGTTTCGTTTCTGCTTTATTTATATCGTTCTTGCATTTGTTTCACCCAAATATCAACTATTTATTGTATAATCTATAGTATCTCTGTTTCTTTTTATTTTCTTAATATTCATCTGTATATATTCGTTTGTTTATATTTCATAAAATTAGTTAATTTTCATCTGTAAATCAGTCGTCGTTAGTTTTTTTAATTTAATTTTATTTTATTTTTTCCTTCCTTCCTTTCCCTTATGTGTATACGTACGAGTAATTGTTATTGTTTTTGTCTACTATATTCGATCGGGGATCGTAGTGCAGTGGATTTTGAGGATAAAGATTGAGCGGTTTTGATTACTGAACGCGGTTACCAGCTATACATATATGTGTTCATTACCTATACTACCCCTGGAGACGGGACGCTACTATAATACTATATATTATACGGATCGGATCGTTTCGGGTCGCGCGTTGTTGCACCTGTCAGGATACGCAGGGCCGGGGCGTCGCGAGTGTAGCAGGTGGTGGTGTTTCTCTCCTCTACACGACTATTTTAAAATAATCGATACCAAGGAGAAACTATACGAGTTATACGATATCTATAGTGTTTCGGTAGCTAACTCTCCCCCTCCCCCAAAACTATTTCTCATCCTTATACTCATCCTCATTTTCCTCGACTCCTTGAACTTGTATGTTATGTACTTACATACAAAAAAACACAGATACACATATATACATGCCGTGTACACATGTTATATTCTAGCAGTGTAGCATATGACACCGGAAAAGGGCCCTGCCTGCATACATATGCATGTATCTATGTATGTTTGTATGTATACGGTATGTACCGATCCCCGATCGAAATATATGAAATATCAATCGCGTTCTGATCTTCGAATGCTCGTGTGTTTTTTCAAATGAATTGTAAACCGACCGTTTAGACACGTTAAAATCATATCCATATTATATTTATATATATTCTTCTCATATATACACATGCATACAAACATATATATTTATTTACATGTGTGTGTGTGTGTGTGTGTGTGGTGTGTATTTTAGGATGGAAGGTAAAATATAACACTGACAAGTATTAATAATAATAATAATAATGATGATGATATTACGTAAGCACCGCGATACGTCTAGTTCGCAGGTTGCCGATAGACTGACGGGCAGAGCCACGGGAGCGCGGGGTGCTCTTGCCTTGCCTCTAGTTGCCGTGCCTCGCAGTGCCTCTCCTCCTGTTCCATAGCGTATAGGTAGGTAGGTAGGTGAGGGAGGCGCGGCGTCAAGTGGGGGTTGCGGGTACTTGGGGTGGGGTCAGGTGGAGTGGAGTTACCCGTAACCCGCGTTAGCGTTAGCTCGTGGGGATCAGGGATACGGATGTTCGACGAGGACGCCTCTATAATACATACCTATATACTGTATATATGTTTATGTATATGTATGTACATGTGTGTATAGATAAAACCAAGGGTTATATCCTATTATATCCTAATAGTTTAGATTCTTACAAGTTACAGTTATTGCAGTTACTCCAAAAACAGAAATAAGAAGAAGAATCACAGCTTTATTTATAAAAGTAGAATACAACGCTCGTCTAATTTTATATAGATTTTTATTAATCAGGAAGTCAATATTAAGCTCTTTAATTTGTGTACATTAATTTATAAGTAGGTATAAAGAGCAATAAAGAAGCATCTGTTTTCTTTTCTTCTCCCCTCTGTTTGTAATATTCATCTTTCATATTACACTCCCTTATCATTTTATATCGTTCTTTGTAATTATTTCTTTATTTTGTTGAAATTTGTCTGAAAACGGCTAGTCGAATTCTTCGAATTTGCCATCCCAATTACGGAATGCTGATCGCATAAACCTCTCGTACAACATCGATACCCTTTACCGTGCCAAGGATCTATGTATACATGTATATGTGTATACGTAAATGCGAAACAATTCCGCCAACTGTTTCTCGCCTAGCGCCTAGATTCCTATGTGTGTGTATATATCGGCTGCCGCTCTAACCGGCGCGGTGGTTGTCTTCAGCCTCGCGCCTCGACCAAGGGGGCGCGGTGGTTGTAGGTCGGTCGCTGGTCGCCGGTCGCTGGTCGCTGGTGGAGGTGGCGGTGGTAGCGGTGGCGCAGGATATCGCGAGCAGGTACGAAGAACAGCGACCCGACGCGCACCCGATATGATATAGTAAAATAGTGAATAGATAGGGCATAAAGCGGCCAGAGTCAGATGGGCGTACGTGTACGCACAAGGTGGTACCGCAACCCTGCGGCCTGCATCGATTCACTTGGCTTATCAATATTTCATCGATAATGCACCAGTGACGTGGCGGCTATCCATTTCTAGCCTCGTGATACACAGAGGGTCTAGATAGCTGTGTTATAGGCTATAGAGAATTGGAAATTATGCATGTAGCGGTGTTCGGGAATAATAATATTTTTAAAAGAGGACAAAGAGGAGAGAAACTTTTTCCTTCTTTCTTTCTTTCTCTTTCTCTTTCTCCACGAAAGTTCCACTTCGGTTTTTATCTATTAACGAAGGGGTTCCCAGCTCGGTCGATTCTTTTTTTCGGGCGCCAACTCCCACTGACTTCAAGGGGTCGAGCCAAGGGGGTGAGACGAGGGAAACAATAAGGTCATTGGTTCGATATAATCAACTTGAGCTCGAGTTTCCGTACGAAGAATCACCCCTCCGAGTTCAGGTTGATGCTAAAATTTAAAGTGGGAAAACTACGGGTCCCTCCCTCTCCCTCTCCTCCACTTCCACTTTTCTTTCCTCTTTACTTTCCTCTTCAATATCTTGTACTGTAGACTGTAGGGACGTCCGCCGATACCAAATAACATTCTTCGATTAAAATCGAACATCTCTCCAAAGAAATACACGCAAACACCTGCCGACGTGTACTTGTATGTATATGTTTGAAAAAAAAAATAACAGGTGTACACAAGTGCAAGGCTCTGTGTTTTAATTACGAAATGGAATCGAACGAGCAAGGGAACGGGCGAGAGAAGTGGGTACTAAAACGAATGGACGTTGAACAAGAAGAATATCTTGCTTACGCAATGACCCCGACGTCACGCGGTTTTTTGTGATCGATCATTTTATACGCCGCTACGGGGTGATGAAGCGCGTTTGTATACGTTTCACCCGTACCGTTTCACCTACATTTTCCACATATACTTGTTTCTCATTGTATATATCCAAGATAAAATACAGAAATAAATCAAATATCAATCGAAAATGAAAAAGGAAGTTTTATTTCAGGTATTTATTATAATTGTACAGTTTACACAAACACGCGAACACACAGGTTGAAAGCCTAGATTGTGACTTATTTCTAAACGGTGCGACGCGCAGGCGCGAGGTCTTTGTATGATCGACAATTTCCGTAAAAGCTTTCCCCAATAGCCTTTGGTGCAGATTCCGAAACAAACTGGCTGGTTCCCGCCGCTCCTAAAACACCGACAATTAGTCCGTAATTTCGTTTTTTTCTAGATTTCCTGCGGAGCTGTACGAGGTGTTCATTTTTTCTTATCACACCCCACCTATACATTTCTATGTATATTCATAACGTAGTTTTTACAACTTATTTATAACGTAATAAACCCCAAGCACTTTGCGAAGTCGATGCTGTATAATGTATGTATACATGTGGGTATTATGAGTTTGTCAGGGAAAAATTCATTGTCACGAATCGTTGGAGTCGAGTTTAAACGACGTCGTTCTATACTTATATGTATAGGTACGTTACACGATAGCCATCATCGTCGTATACCTATACGTGCAACGCGCGGTAGCATTCACCATCTGTCACTAATGCGCGCGTATATGTATACTTTGCAGCCAGCAGCATAAGAACGATAAATTTAACAGGTCGTTAGACCTGTGGAAAGAATCCAGATGCGCTTTTCAAACTATCATCTTATATCACAATCTTGTGTAATATCATGCATTTTTTCCCAACCTGCTCCGTTGTAGGTTATAACATTCATTTTCAAACAAACTACATCCATCCATCTATAGTATCTAATGACCTCATCTGTGCAATTCTTCAAGAATAATTAAATAAATTAACAACAATTTTCGATGGTCGATTTGGGTTATAATACGTACCCTAGAATTCATTTATAAGTGTTTAAAAATGTCGAGAAATAAATCCGACGCTTGAATGAGTCAGGTAACGAATTAAATACGGTATTTAAGTAAGAACGGGTAACATACGTTGGCCTTTGTCATGGTCGGGTATTTAAAAAATCAATCGAATAAACCGGATCGTAATCAACTATTACCAGCAGTCGGTAATGTGGAAAGAGTTTATGAATATACAGTAGATATTGCTCCGTGGTAGATATATTTACCTCTCGTTGAACGCTGTATCGCCTGACAATGAGTTTCGTACGTGTCCACTAGAATGAGCCGCAGTGTCAATTTTTATCAAAGCGACGTGGAAGCCCGCGCGTACTATCAATCTGCAAATTCACTTCAACACAAGTTGTCAGATTAAAAAACGCCAAAGCTAAGAATTTCAAACTTTCGGTTACTCAGATGGTACAATTTAGCTCACAGAGATATTCAACACCTCGAATAACTGATGAAAATATTGAATACTGAATTTTTATTTCATTATTAATTATTAATAATTATTATCCTCACGTCTGGATTATAGACCTGTAAAATAGTAGGTAACTTAATGGATAATCGGATGTATTCATAAATACATTTAAAAGAAGCAAGGCCGTGTTTCAAAAAAACAAAATACATCAAACGAGGCAAAAATGAAATATTTGGAATCTAAGAACTTGGTAAATTGAAGGATCAGAATCTTAGAAATTTCAAATACAAACAAAATGCTGAAATCAAAAAAAGTAAATGGGAAAAACTAAGGCGTTGTACTACGCGCGTTTAAAAACTTTGGTATAAAAGATTTAATAACAATTTTTAAACCTCGGACAAACGTTTTAATTGGCACTTTTATTTTAGGCAATTAATGATGTCAAATATAAATACATTTTTGTACAAAATTTATTTTAATATTGTGAGGAGATTCTAATCGCAACTATCAATATTAATTTCCTGGCTTGAACTGACAGATGATAATCATAATCATAATAATAATAATAATGATAATAATGATAATAAGAATAATAATAATAATAATCTAATATATACCACACCAAGCATGAAGACATTGCTCTTAAAATCTAAATGCTTTGGTCAAGTACGAAGTACTGTGACATTATTGATAAAGCAATTTTAAGGTTTCCATTAATAAGCAGAATGAAGTTATAAAATTTATATTTATAATACACTTTACAGATTCATAATACCATTAACTTAAGGTGCATGTCACATTACCGAAACGGTATATATAACAATTGACAGGTAGCTTCTGCGTATAGTAACAATAGTGCAGACGTTTATTTAATTTTTTTATTTATTTTTTTCAACAGTCGTCAATATTCCGGTTTAGTTTCCCTATCTTTTGGCTGTAGGGCGTATTCTCTCTTTTTCAGTATCTCTATCGTCGGCTACTGTCCATTCGGGATCGTTTGGATCTTCACCTTCGACGTCGCAGCATGCTGATTCGGTTGAATCAGATTCTGGAGTTTCCACCTCTGCTTCCTGTAATTGTAACGAAACAATACACTTTGATGTAACACGATCCTAAATCGACGTTCAATCAACATTCATTTCAATTCATCATCATCGTCATCATCATCATCGTTCAATAAATTGTCAGTAAATTATATTAACATTTTGTACTTTCATTCGGTAACAATAAATATTTACAATTCACTCACCTCCTCTCCTTTTTCTTCTTCTCTGGAACATAAAGAGGCTGACGATGCTTGCCAGTGGCCGTCTGGCATCGCTTCGATCATTTTATCGTACGTATCTTCTGACAAAGGGAATGTCCGAGGCTCGTACGGTATGACCTGTAATAACAAGAAGAAATTACAGTTTATGGTTTAGTTGAATTTGAGAACTTTCGAAGAGATAGGTATTTAATCTGTCAGCAAAGTTTCGAGGGGCTAATAAAATAGGATATTAGATAATAAAAACATTATTATCAGATATTTCAATCGTTATTGCTACTGTTACCAAAAAAATAATAACAATAATAATCCTCATTACTTTCACATTCCTTTTATAAATTTACATCAAATGCTGGTTGGTTTTGAATAAAATGGCCCACAATCGAGCAGCGGTTGTTCTACATCATTTTAAATATAGCCTCTTTTCCGAAATTTCATTGTATTTTAGGAATTAAATAGGCAATAATATACCGGAATATTGGCATGAAATTCTGAAGTGGAATTGAGTTTAAAACGAAGATTATATATCAAATTATCACATTGAACTTAATGAGGATACCTGAATTTGACGAACAAGCCACACGAGACCGATCTCTGAACTAGATTCAAAATTTGGACACAAGACTATATCATTTTTTCGGAAAAGAACAAGAATTTCATTTGCAGAATCTTCGATTTCAGAAGGTCGACCGAAAATTACAGGAAGATTCCAGAGCTTTAGAGTTTATTTTCATTTGTCCAGAAATGAAATACGTATTTTTTCATTTTTTACTCTGCCAATGAAGAATTGAAACTTTGACAAATAAAACTAGAGCCAGATTATGTGGTTGATAAATTGATTTGATACTAATTAAAGTTATACTGTAACTCACCTCGCTGTCATCTTCGGGTAAAAAGCTTCCAGTTTCATCCCTGCTTGGTCTAGAAGCAGAAATAGTACGACGGCGAAAAGTATTTTGCAACGCAGATGGACGATTTGCATCCAAAAACTGTTGCTGCTGGTTCTCGCTGTCTTGAACATTTAAAGGTGTGGCGGGAGGCGATGTTATCGGCGAAATAACATCCCCGCCAAATTCACTTGGTATCGGAGACATTGGGTCTGAAAAAAAAATATTCTATGAGCCTGAGGGAGAGATTCCTGGTTCATAAAGTACCATTTCGTCAATTGACCATTTTCTTTCAGCGTTGCCAGAATATTGTTCATTTATAAACAGAGGTCGTTCATCGAAGTAGTCATGTATTAAAAGATGAAATATACCTGGAGTATTAGCGCCACTATCAGCTCTGCTGTCCGCACGACGACTATGACGTAAGCGTGCCTGTGGTGGCATGTTCACATAAGTCATAAATCGTTTATTTTCTTCTCGTTCGCTCCGCTCGTGCCTCAGAGCGATTGTTTCATCCGTCACATCTTCAACCTGTTCAAAACATATGCCATGTCTCATATTATACAAAGTAAATAAAGGTCCAGTAATTACAAACAACAAGTTGGATTCTATAAGGGAAAATACAAAAAATGTCTTGGACTTCATTCCATTAGTTGTAATCCATGAGGTGAAACATTCATTACCATTTTATTTTTAACTAAGAAAAACAGTTATTCATATCTCAAGTAATCTCATGAAAAATTATGTATGCAGCAAAGAATACAAGGAGTATGAGATTCACCTAGTTTTGCATTACGATTTACTTTCGGAGCCTGACTTGTACTTAGACTTGGGGATTATAGGATAGAAATTTTGGCACAAAATTTGTAAACTACTAAAATTCAAGATCAACTCTTGTGGCTTTAGGACACTATGGTAATATAATGTTCATTAAACGAAAATGAAGAATACTTACATCACTTTCTTGACTAGGCCTATGCATGATGCCATTTTTCACTTCTATTTTTGTTGGATCTTCGCACAGCCTCCACCTAAATTCAACATAGAATTAAATTGCGTCTTGGTTTATAAATAAACGTTAAATGGTCATTTGAAACAGACGAGATCCTTTGAAAATCGGTTGGAAATAAAACCCAGAGAACTATAAACCTTCAATTGACAGATTAAAAGCTTTTTTGGAGCTCTTTTTCACCAAAACTCTAAAAAATGCAAGACATTCTGAATACAAAATACAAGATATTTAGCATGTTCACTTTACTCTTCATAATAGATAATTTGTATCATTAGAAAGACAGATTTGTCTTTGACTTATCATCAAAATCAAGGACTACTTATTGGGATTCCAAGACATTCGAAATTTTCTATGCCAATTTTGAGCTTTATAGAACCTCTAGAGCTGCTACACGATATTGAAACATTATTTCAATAATCAAAAAATTGCTTACTTTGGCGTAAGTATTTCCTTGTACTGTAATTTCTCCAGCCTAGTTGCCGCAGCTACGCTATACGGTATAACAATATTGTCGATATCGTACGAATTTTGCCTGAGGCGCCTGAAAGTGTGTAAAAAAAAAGTTATTTCATAATTAATTACAGTACGTTTGCAACACAGAGGGACGTATGAAATACATATTTCTTGAGTACATCTCTCGCACAATTAGTGGCGAAAGAATTTAACGTATCATGAGAACAGCGGGGGAATTTATTCCAAAGAAAACTTTAGCTTGAAGCAAAAATCAGATATAAATCTGATGACCTAACTAGATTTAACTTAATCAATACCAGTGATTACAAAGTCAAAAGGGTTGCGTATTAAAGCTAACAAAAGTTGATAGTTGTTTAAAAATAAAGAATCACGTCTTACCCATGGACATTAGAGACTTTTTCTTTTGGTGGATTTTTTTCTACAGTAGCTGTATGCTGCAGAGGCGAAGGCACTGGTGACGAATGTTTACTGGATCCCGAATGAGGACCAACATCATCGTCATCTTCAGCCGGCGGTAATTTTGTTACCTTTTTTCTAGTTATTCCGTGAATAGTACTTCTGTCATGGGTAAGCCTATTTCTCTTACCCTTCAACATCTTTCTCTTGATTCCTTGAACGGAGAATTCCAAACAAATTAGAGAATGGAGTAGCAATATTAATTATGAATAACACTAAAATATCTGGATTATTTTTCATGCAGTATAAATAACAGTGATTAAGTATTCTACATACTTGCGGTGAGAATACTAGACGAGGATTTCTTCAATCGAGCAGTATACTTGGCTCTGTGCTCAGGAAGCTTCTTACTTCGCCTTTCGTTATGCTCTTTATCCTTCAATCGGGTAGTCCGCATATTTCCTCTTAACATTTTCTGTTGCCATTCAACAGATTTCATAATAGCCTCGAGATGGGTACCGTGTAGAATTTCTAGAATGTAAAAAAGACGATTAAAATCAGGCTCAAATAATCATTGTTCGAAGTTTCGTTTGTATTTGAACTGGACAAGTAAACTTCCGATAAAACGTTTATTTTCGTGGTGTCATGTTAGTCGATTTAACTCGAAAAATATACCTAAAAACAGAATAATGATATTTGCCATCTTCCCAGAATGAAAAGGTCACACTGATTATTACTCAATGAATGTAAACATACAAACTTTTGTGTTTTTTTTTATTGAACGGCTTTTATTTAGGGTCAATAACTCACTAATGTTAGTAGTTGGTGCATCAGACACGTAATAAATTACTTGGCGCAATCAATAAGTTCAAAGAAAGTCTGTGAACACTTGAAAACTATTTCGAAAGTAGATGGCCAAATTAATCGTTACAAATTTCCAGATTCTTTGTCAGAAATTTCCCCAAATTTCTCTATGAAGACAAATTTTCTGAGATTTCAGGTTTTTCCTGGTCCTAATCACCCTGGTAATAAAATATGAATTTCTTCCTAGACAAAGCTAATGTTATAAACTTAAAATCCGTACCATCAGAGAATGATAAAACTGGATGAAAACCGGGATCGATAAGAGCAACTCGTTGTTGCACAGAAAGCTGCTCAAACGGTTCCTGTGGTTGAGTAGGATCCTGTCTACCAGTGCACAAAGCGCAAGCTGGCAGTATGTGATCGCATCCGCATCTAACGGTAGAAGCTTTTGCTGCCCTTTTGGAGACTTCGTGCAATCTGTCGACCTGGAGTAACTTTCTCTTCCTGTAAACGCTCCAGACAAAGGGTCTTGTCCTGCTTGCAGATGGCTCAGTCTCTGTAGGAGCACACCGGCCTGTTGATCCTGGCAAAACGCCGCTGTACCCATTAACGGTTTCAGTGTTTTCAAGTATAACAAGGCCTTTGGTTGCTCTGACATGGCGCTGCAGGTCGTTGTGTTGTCGGATTCTATATTCCAGATCGGATATTTGGGCCTGAAGCCAAGTCCAACGTGATGCGACGCCAGCGCGATCTTGAGCGTATCGCCAAGCTGCTCTTTTCGATCTGTGAAAGGAGAAATTCACTCGTATGATTCGACAGACTTATTAGCAGCATATTGGGACATTTAGTAGTTGCAAATGTTTATATCACATTTAATAATAATTAGAATGAAAGAATATCATGACGTGTATCGATCTTTTTGAGGAATGATTCATGGAAAATTAGTTAAATACGTATTTGTGAAATGAGATAAGCATCGTTGACATCAAGTAAGGGAGAGTCATGCTTTCGTAGATTAAGCTTGCCACTGATAGAGCCACTCGGCCAATAAACAGATAAAACGAGCCAGAGTTGTTGTATGAAATTTTTTGGATATTGATCACGTACGATGCAAAAATAGATTTTTTTGGCATTATCTGGCTTCAAATTTCCTAATTTAGGGAAAATTGGAGTCGCAGAGCTCAGAGACGTAAATACAAAAACGGCTTCTTTATATTGCCATACTGTTGTGAATTTGAAACTATTTTGCACATGGAAACCTGGTGGGTACTAATCGCTACTCCATTGTAACGGTATGCGCACAGCTTTTTACCTGTGCCATTTTCCATATTTGTCTAATACCAATAATACGGGTAGTAGACTTTTGTGCGAGCGTCACAAATCGCCTATAACTAATTTATTCAACCACATATTTGACCTCAAATAATTGGTTATCACAACTCGATGGAGATAAGGATATATGATTCAATGCAATTCTCACTGTCCACCCAAAAATCAATGCCAGGGATTTATAAAAAATAGTAATCATCGCGTTATCAGCTAGTCTGTAATACTTCCAAAATATACTGCAACCGAACTAAAATAGATATATTCGATTACCAGTACATCGAAAGCAATCTGAGGAAGTTACTTGAATACTTATGGCAGCTTTCCCATTTTCTATAGAGATTTATCATCCAAACCATTCGCTTATTACTCAGCTTAATTGAAAATACAAGAGCTTCATGTAACATTTACGCATGATGATTTCTGTCTTCGCCAAGTGAAGATGTTATATTTAACGTTTCCCTTTCCACGTTGTTGATTCATTCAAAGCGAGAGATGATTAATAGTAATAGTACTGAGGAGGCAGATACCGGAGGAAAAATAATCTCCCTTCTTATATTCCAATGTAAAATTCAAAGACCTGGTCCAATTACCCGATACTCCTTTAACAAGTATTTTTAGCTAAAGAAACCTGGTATTTTGAAGCCTACACTCAAATATTAACTGTCCAAGATAATCAATATAGATTAAAAATGAAAACAGAACGTTTCGATTACACGCAGTAGGTATATAGCTTTCAGCGAAGCACTACTAATGCTGAATGAAGAAATATGCAGGCAATCAAAGAAATCACTCTCGAATTTAATTACCATCTTGCTTTTTGATCTCTTGTTCTGACAAAGAGAATAAGTTTCGTCTTTTTTCAGAAACTTTTATACAACTTTTCATTATTTACACAAGTCATTCCCACCTTTGATCAGCAAAAATTTGTATCGTGATATTTCATTTTGAAAATACGAAATACATGAATTCCATGGAATGAAGTCAACAAATATGAAACAGAATGACTGAGAGAAGAAAAGTGTTTGTCAAAATGCTGGAAATATGTAATAATGAATGAAACAAATGCAAAACTCA
The DNA here is from genome assembly GCA_963989295.1 of Ametastegia equiseti. NCBI lineage: Eukaryota > Metazoa > Arthropoda > Insecta > Hymenoptera > Tenthredinidae > Ametastegia > Ametastegia equiseti. The sequence goes on from OZ022393.1 coordinate 13,009,121, forward strand.
CATTGGCAGTGGCTGTTGATGGGGATTGTTGAAAGTCTGCATTTCATCGCAGCTTTCGCCTCCGCTGCTAGAAGCGGTGCAATCCGAGTCAAGATTATTTTCAACAGTTCTAAGTTGTGTAGCCAAAGGACCGGCGACGCTTTCAACATCGTTTCTTTGAACTTTAACTTGCGGAGTACAAAACACAGGATGTCTATTGGCATTGGTACTAGTCTGAGGTGTTAAATTATCGCGAGAACCACCGCCGAAGTATCGACAGCAAAGTCGTTGCCTATTTACGCCGTTGCTCTGAGCAACTGAAGTCTTTTCAAGTTTTTGCAAGAATGAATTCAGACTAGTGCTGATCTCGGGAAAGTTTCTAACCGACGACTTAGAACTAATGTTAACCAACTCCTGAAAGAAATATTTCTTAACTCCGAGATGCGAAAGTTCTAAAACCCCAGTATTCTCCTCAGCAACATGCCGACCGATAACTCTTGCCTGAAGTTTTCTCAACCTTCTCAACAAGAAGGCGCACCTTCTTTCGCTTTCAAATTGTTTATGAACAGCAGATTCCTGCTGCTGACGAAGACCGTTTGACTTGTTATGCTCAACGGCATCAATGTTCATGTTCTCATTGCAGAGACTCATGACGTCAACGTCGTTTAACAGATCTCTTTCAAATGATGAAAACCCCTCGGGTATAGGAAACATTTCGACACTATCAGCCCCGCTAACCGCAGGCTCGTTACTCCCAGCAATATTATCGCCGCTTTCAGCTCCTTCCATGGACTTGATCACCTGTAAAATGTCCTCGACGTTTTGGCCTATGTCCACGCTGCTGGAACTACACTGTTCACTTTCATTGGGTATTTGAACACTGGCGAAGTTCATCATTTGCTCCGTGTCAACTTCTTCTTGAATATTTTTATTCTCGCTACTGGTTGTTGTAATGGTAAGATTTTCATTGGCCGCGATAGGCACGTCTATGTTTGACTTTAAGAAACCCATGTTATCCTCTTGATCACCCATAGATGGGTCGTTCATTATAATATCAGTAACCTTTTGATAAAGGCTGTCCAAGACAACCGGCCTTTCGCTACTCCTTTCAGACTCTTCTTCACAAATTTCAACGTCGCTATCGGTAGTGAATTCCTTTCTACCGATCAGGTTGTTAGTACCGGTCGATTTTTTCTTATATCCTGATGATAATGTGTCCAGACCGTTTGAGTAACGCGAATTATTAATGACATCACGAATCAACTCCTTAGATATACCCCTGAGACATTGGTCATCTATTTTTGAGGGCTGGACGTTCGCTGATACCACAAACTTCGCTAATACTTGACGATTTTTACACACTTTTGACGCCTGAGATGGGGAGAGAAATCCGCTGCTCGGTATAGGCTCTAACAGATTATCGGGCTTTTGAGGACCACCTTCTGTCAGAGCAGGGGCCATCACTGCCAAAGACGATGCCACTGCTCCTGCCTCCACATCCAGAGGCTCCCACCTGCGCCCGCTCTCCTCGTCTATCGCGCTTAATCCCATTCATCCATTACTCTCCCTCACTTCTTTTGCCGCTAAATATATTCCTTCTTCCTGGGTAATAATCTTGGTTTTTCTTTCTTTCTGCTGACAATTATCACAAGATTTTTTTTATATCCGCTCCGGGTTTTTAATTATCCATTGTTCACATCAAGTCTTTAATATATTCCCGCGGGAATAACGACACGATATTTTCTTCATCAGTTGACCAGCGTTTTTTATATTTCATTTAGAAAAAAAGTCGAAAGAAATAGAAGAAAAGGAAAGAAAAAGAAAAAAAAACAGTTGAATTATTTTTATATATCAGTATAGAAATTTCATATTTTTTTTTTTTTACTTTTCTTTTTTCATGTGTGTGTGTGTATGTTGTGTGGTTTATTTATCACCAAATGACCGCGTGGTTTTAAATAGGGATATTAATGATTTTTAACACGGGGGATTGTTTGTCGTGTTCAGTTCGCGGGGCACCGGGAATACGAGGTACTCTGACGCACTCCCACGTGATTAGACGATGCGGAACAGAAACAGAGGCATTTTTCAAGGGGTGGGAAAACAAAGATAAAAACATCCCGCGCCGTCGTCGTCACCAAAGCCACTGAAGCTGCGTGTGTATTGCATAATAATATGCGAGCATCGGTTGATCGGCTGTTAACTAACCCACGCTAATGTTCAAGCTTGATAGATTCGTCAGATTTTAATAACTTGGTTTTAATACGTTTGACGAACATACAATGGCGGAGCAAAAAATCTTTCACGCTCGTTTCCCAAGCTATCCTCCTGCCTCTGCCTGCTTGCTTCTGCCTCTGCCTCTGCCTGCCTGCCGCACACACGGCTAGTTGCCTCAAGTATAATCCCACGAATAATCAAAGAGTGAACCACTACGCAACACGACACAACTATTGTATAATTTATACAATATATAATCCGTCACACCCAGCCAGATACTCGTATTTTGTTTATTTTTCGATTAGAAATCCACGTGCGATTATTTCACCATTAATAACTGAGGGTAAATCACACTTTTTCACATCTAACAACGCCTTTAATTTTACCGTAAAAGTCACAAGCTAGGAGCTATTTATCAATATATATGAAATTCGACCAACTTCGTTCGCTGGGCACCTTAACCGACCAATACTATGGCGCGGCTACCGGATGTCGCAGTCTCCTACCCTCGACCAATCACCGACCTCCTTTCACACCCGGCACAAGTCGCCAGTTGCGCTCCACGTGTACGAGATCAAAGCTAATGGAAATTTACCGACATTTCCAACGCCGAGTATGAGTTTTTCAACGGAAATCAACGCACCGTATGTCGATAAAATTAGCCTTATCAATCTCGGGCCGCTTTTTAGTACGAGAAATTATTTACAACACCGTTTTTATCCGATCAAATACAGTCAGATAAACCGGAAGTGGAATGATGCTGTAAAAATATTTCACGGAAATAATTTCCCGCGATCGTTAGGGCAACGCCATCGTATATTGCGTAAGCCTATTCTGATTGGCTGAGCCTAAGCGTCTTCACTTATTGGCTTGAAGTTGGACGCTTGGGGCAATTCACAACGAGCTACATGTCGCTGGCTGGCTTTGGCACACGTCACATCGTCAGCAGTTCGTTGCAAACTTTCCTTAATCCATAAAACGGTTCAGCCTCCCACGCATTTTACGCGATCGTCGAATACGTCAAAGAGTTTTTATCTTTCACTCTGTATACAAGGCACAGCATTTTTATCTGTCAAATTATTCGATTCCCACATCGTATCGAGGAAATATAAGGCCTCAACGTCGCCAACGTATGCGTGAGTAGCAGACGACTTAATACAATCTGTCCGTGTCTTCTTCGTGCTGTCAATTTGTTGATTGTCAGCCCGTACGATTGTCTTTCAAATATAATTACATACATTGTTCGTCATTGATATTCTTCGACGATTATTAACAACCGGATATCACAATTTGCAAATCAAAACACGTTAGCAGCTGCTTAATATGGACATCGCTAAATCGCTCTTCACTGACGTACGCGATCACGAAGGTTATGTTGGTAAAGAAGACTACAATGTGAGTAAAAATACGTTTCTTTTTTACCTCAATTTACGACATGATAAACACCAAGTTTGCAAATTGATTCAAAAAAATCTGATTGCCATTTTGCTCGATTTAATTTTTTTTCATTAAAAAACAATTTGAAAAAAAACTTCCTCCAATTTTCTTACATCATTCATTATTCTTATGATGTTACGGTACTTTCTTTTTTACCTCTTTGTTCAATTTCGAAAAAACCCTATTTTGATCTCAAGAAAAAATTGGAAGCGGGTATATCAGACGACGAATATGAAGTTGAAAACGGAGAATTTAACGAGGCGGCAGCATTGTCGCCAGCACCTGGAGGATCATTTTCTGCCTTAACGCCGTCTATGTGGCCACAGGATATCTTAGCCAAGTTAAATCAACCAGACGATCCTAATTCACAACCAGAATATAGGTAAGAGTTTGCTATGTTCTGCGCTTCGATTCTCTCATTCGTTGATAAATCAACCAGATTTTTTGGTCTGTACCAGATTCGACGAGTTCGGTTTTCGAGTAGAGGAAGAAGACGGGCCTGAACAAAGCTCCAAAAAACTTTTGGGGGTCCCTTTCGTTGAAGACCCACAACACAGGTAATTATTTATTGAGTAAACTACCAAAGATTTATTGATTGAAACAAATCTGGTTGTCGTTTCAAGGCTTACGTTAAATTTTTTTAATTTTTTCTTCATCTTCCAGCAAATAATAGAATTGGATAGCTTAAAATAAATATTCTAGTTAGAAATTTCTCTGGCTTGAGAAACGGAAGAGAATTCTGGGTACAAAATGGTTCAGTTTGCACAATGAAACTATAGAAGCACGTTAGAGGATTTTGATACAAATCGTTTAATCTATGATTGAATGATTGATGATTATTGAAACAGAAGAAATTTTCTAAGTTTGATGTAAATAAAATAGAAAATACATTATATTATCTAGATTGCAGTGGGTGGCGCATTTGGAATTCACTCATAACAAGGAGATATCCGAGGTATCTTGGCAGGATGTTGATCAGCGTTTACCGCGCACAGATAAGTTGCGGGAAATGGTACGACGTGGTATACCACACTCTCTGAGACCTCAGATGTGGATGCGAATGTCAGGTAATATTCCAAGGCCCTCAATATACGATTTGAATAATAACAGGATCCACACCCTGAGACTTTTCTATTCTCGTTCACCTTCCCGAAACTCTTCTAATTTAAAATCAAGGTTTCCCTAAATTTCCATGATTTTTTTCCTCCCCAAAGTCTGGGGAATGATAAAGTGATAAATAATTAGAAACTTGTTGAATTCTTGTTGAAACAATGTACGTATAATTTTCAGGAGCATTGCAGAAGAAGACAGCCTCGGAGATCACTTACAAAGACATAGTGAAAGCTTCGAGTAACGACGCATTAATGACCAGCAAACAAATAGAAAAAGATTTGTTGAGGACCATGCCCGCTAATGCTTGCTTCAGCCATCTCAACAGCACAGGCATACCTCGCCTGCGACGCGTTATGCGTGGTCTGGCCTGGTTATATCCTGACATAGGGTAAAGATTGCGATACACTTTTCAAATTACCTCGTGCACAGACCGTGAAATAACTTCACGGTTGTTGAGCTACGATTCTACCATCCAAATGTCCTGCTAATATGAGAATATACCTTGCAAAATGTGGAAATTGAATCAATCTATTGGAAGGAAATTGAACTTTTATAGATTGTTATTTATTCGTTTTTAATCAAATCACTTTCTCTTTTCAGATATTGTCAAGGCACAGGCATGATGGCTGCTTCTTTATTGTTATTACTCGAAGAGGAAGATGCCTTCTGGATGATGGCCACGATAGTCGAAGATTTATTACCAGCTTCTTACTACTCTTCTACACTTTTGGGTAATTCGCTGATATCCGATAATCGATACAGATGATAAAATCAATCGATACCTTCTTTTCTATATTAATTTAGGAGCTCGAAAAAATTCTACAAGACATAAATCACGAATGAGAATAGAAACCAGTTGCTTATTCACGTTCGATATTACGTTTCTTATTCCGTTTCTCGTTTTATTTTCAGGAATACAAGCCGACCAACGCGTGCTCCGGACTTTGATAACAAGTTTCCTGCCAGATCTAGATCTTGTTCTTGCTCAACACGACATAGAACTAAGTCTGATATCCTTGCACTGGTTTTTGACCTTATTTGCTTCTGTGGTACACATGAAAATTCTTCTACGCATATGGGATCTGTTCCTGTTCGATGGTTCTATCGTTTTATTTCAAACTACGCTGGGAATGTTGAAAATCAAAGGTCATTACATTGTTCAAAAATCTTTTCGCAATTCTTTTATCAATTTCATAGCAATTACTTTTCAATTCTTAATACTGTCTCTAGAAAAGGAACTCAAGCAGTTGGAAAATTCCGCGCAAATATTCAACGCCCTTTCAGATATACCAGGAGATATCGACGATGTTGATCAGTTGCTGGAGGTAAATGGTAATCAAATGAATTGAGAGTGAAAATTAATTCAGGAATACAAAATATTTTATGAGATAAAAATTCGAGCCATAAAACCTTTTCTTATCCACCTACATTGGCTGATCAATCATCATTTCAGGTTTCTCTCGATGTTGGAGGTTCGTTAACAGACGTTTTAGTTGAAACTCACAGGCGTCGTCATTTGGCATATTTGATGGCCGATCAGGGAGGTCTAGTCGGCAATCCTGACGCAGCTCCAAATCTTCCAAAACAACATCTTAATAGGTCTGTTAGTAAATAAAACAAAAATGAAAGTAAACTCTAAAGCCGACTACTCAGTTTACGGTCACACCGGTCGGTTTCTGCATTCGAAAAAAAATTTCCATGTTTGATTAGACTGCGAGAAAAATTATTGGGTATGTTTTTTCTTTTCCAATTGAACAAAAATTGGAGTAATTGCTACAGATCGAAGATTACAACTATGTCACTTCATGCAAAGTTTCAATCAATCTCGCAGTTCAAATTCTTCGATTAAATGAAACTAACTTTGTATTATTAAACAGGCGTCATATGAAGAGAAACAAGTCTATGCTACACACGTTTTTATTCGGCGATGACAATGGTGAAGATGATACTAAGTGCAAAAACATTCGTCAAACAGGTTTGTCTGTTGTCTATTATGTGAATATTCGTAATACCATGATTGATTCATTTTTCACTATTATTACAACAACTATTGTAGAATTGAAGTATTAGGTCTATTCGTGAATAAACATTTTCTCTTCATGTTTGGCAGAAATTTTAGTCGATCTGCGCGAAGCCGTCCTACAAGTTGCCAGACACTTTATTAACGTCGATCCTAAACTGAGCAACATAACGCTAGTTGCGGATTATAATATGGAAAGTCACGCAAAGGATCACGATAATTACGTCAACGTGTCTCGTACTCGAAAAAGAAGAGCCAAAGCATTGCTAGGTAATTGGTATTCAGCTTCCTGGCCAACGCCGGAACACTATACTTATTACACAAAATTATTTTCTAACACCATCACCCATTTTTGCTACAGATTTCGAAAGACACGATGATGACGAATTGGGCTTTAGAAAAAATGATATTATCACTATCATCAGTCAAAAGGACGAGCACTGCTGGGTTGGGGAACTCAACGGACTACGAGGTAGCTGATTCATCTTCATTCTCCTTTATTCATTATTTATAATTCGTCGCATTGCCTAATAATTTCTAATATCACTCCAGGATGGTTCCCAGCCAAATTCGTTGAGTTATTAGACGAGAGAAGTAAGCAGTATACTTGCGCAGGTGACGACGCAGTAAGCGAAGCAGTCACTGATTTAGTTAGAGGCAGTTTATGTCCTGCGGTAAAAGCTGTACTAGAACACGGTATGCGAAGACCATCTTTTTTGGGCGGGCCTTGTCATCCATGGCTATTTATCGAAGAGGCTTCCAACCGAGAAGTAGAAAAAGATTTTAACTCCGTTTACAGCAGATTGGTACTTTGCAAAACCTATCGACTTGATGAAGATGGAAAAGTTCTTACACCAGAAGAGGTACATTGAATTTTATTATAAGTCAATGCACATTCCAATGATTCTAATTGACACACTTCATTTCAGCTGCTTTATCGGTGTGTCCAGTCAGTTAACTTGACACATGACAATGCGCATGCTCAAATGGACGTTAAACTGCGTTCTCTGATTTGTTTGGGACTAAATGAACAAGTATTGCATTTATGGCTCGAGGTTTTATGTTCCTGTGTCGAAGTTGTTCAGAAGTGGTAAGTTCTTTCGTTACATGGAGGAATAAGAAATCCGTGTATTATGAGAGTGGGGAGAGTCTTTTATAACGAATCTTTTTCACTTGACACAGGTATCAACCATGGAGTTTTATAAACAGCCCAGGATGGGTGCAAATAAAATGTGAATTGAGAATACTAAGTCAGTTTGCATTCAACTTGAATCCTGATTGGGAATTACCGCCAAAAAAAGAACAGTCACAGCCATTGAAGGACGGCGTTAGAGACATGCTTGTTAAACATCATCTCTTCAGCTGGGACTTGTAGTCGTTAGCTATGAAAATTTCTCATCGTATTTTTCACTACCTCAATAATGCTGTGGCGATTTCGAGATATTCTTTTCTCCTAGTTATCTAAGTCGTCTGACATACTGTGTCTTCATCGATAGAAAATACCTACATACATTCGTTTTCAGTAACTAGAAAAACTATATCTAACGGTATAGCTCCGGCTCTGCGTCAAAGTTTATCTTGCTTTTATTATTTTAACAACTATCATCTGACTGGCTATTAAATTACCCAATATTACTATATCATAATCAAACTCAAATACAATGACACAAAGTTGATCATTGATTTATGTTGGTGTACAAAAATTGTATAACAGATTTATTAGCAAATTTATATTTCTGCATGTAGCATACTTTGGGTTCGCACACTCGTAAGATTCGCGATATCAAGTTTTTATTCACAACCTGATATCGAAATGTAAAATATGTAAATAATTAATTTTAGACATTGATTGCTCCGCATATGTTTAGTTTTGTCAACGTTTTTATCATATTTGTTGACATTTGAATATAGTTTTATTCACCCGTCCATAGAAGCATTTACAGTGCTGAGATATAAGAAATTACGCAATTATTCATGCAGTATGGGTAGTGGAAATGTGATTATTAGATGTATTACTTCATCTCAACAACTGCGATCTGATAAGATAAAAAAAAATCTATTGATCTACCTACAACCATCCATTGTTATGCATTAAAATTTTTTAATTACGTCTCAGACAAGTACTAGAGTGGAAAATATTATTAAAATATTTATTTCAAATACATGAACTTATTCAGTATACTATAACTTGGATTCTCATGTATCTTTTGTACAGTAGACGGCTAGATTTTGCATAAATTTTTAAAATAAGATGATAATTTATTCAGCTTTGTACGTATCTAATATATTCTTTAGGATTATATAATAGATAATCTGGCCCATAATTTCATGTGCAGTTAAGATGCAGTTAACATGTGCAGTAACATCCCGTTAATTTATGAAAATTATGCTAGTGGAAGAAAGTATTCATCACGATTATATCTATTTCGATTTCCATTTTCTCCCATCTCGATACTTTGTACTATTGATACATAATTCAATAGCATATTTTTTCAAAAAGTTTTAGTATTTAGATGTACATCTATTTACAGCCTAATAGGTATTAAAAAATGCAATCTTGTAATTTGTTCTTATGCTATTTTACAAAAATAATAACTATTTACATAAAAAAAAATTACATGAAAATCATTAAATGATAAAATTTCACTGTAACACTTGTATTTAAAAATTATTATATTACAAATCGTTGTTGATTTTCCTACCTCAAGTATTATGTACAATATTCTAAACTCTTTCAATTCCAAAAATATATTTCAAAAATATCTTTTGTTATATTATCGGACTGTAAAACTTCAATTTAATGCAATAAATATTTTCTGTATTAAAACAGCTAGTTTGACGAGTATAAAAAAATTTCTCTACTCTTTCTTCGCTTTCTTGCAACAAATCTCTGTCAAACTGGTGTCTAATACTTTGAGATTTAGTAATTTCGGCTCTTTCATAATTGTTTCCGATTCTGTACCGGCTTTTCTAAATTGTGCCACGTCAAAATCAAGATAATGTTCTTCTAGAGGATCGAGGCATGTAGAATCCATTTCCAAATCCATCCTACACCCACATTCTACCTTTTTAATAGAAATAATATGCAAATCCATTACATTCGTTCCTGTGAGTCCAGTTTTTAATAAATCTTTACCCTTTTTAAACCGGGAATAAAAATTGTACGCATCGTTATCCTCTATCACATTCTCTGGGATTAATTTCTCAAGCGCTTTAAGTTTCAATGCCATTGGATCGTCGTATTCGTTGATCGAACCATCTCCTGTATTCAATTCTCTCAGGTTATCATGAGGAATGCTATAACTTTCCTCTCTTTCTTGGTTCCCAATTGATTTAGCCTCTAGACTTTTTCCTGGCTTCTCATCATCAGCCTTCTGCTTACTGATTCTTTCGACCATAGCTTGGTGCAGTTGAACGAGCAATTTCTTGTGCAAATCATGAATTATGGGACTAATTGCTGGGTAGCCAAACGCCCCTGCAGCATCAGTAGGTCCATCTTGCCCGTCTGTCCCTCCGCTCAGCATGACTACATCATATCTAGACAGGTTTGGATTTTCCTTCACCTTTGCCAACCAATCCATTGAGAAATGAAGCGCCAGTTGTTGATTACGTCCTCCAGTCCCTTTTCCTTTTACTACAACAGTCGGTTCGCCTCCACCGATTAAAACAATCCTCTGACCAGCGTAATTTTCAATCAGATTATAAATCTCATCTATCTTTTCTGCCCCCAAAGCAAGGATCGGATCCTCCTTGATCAAATCAAAGAACATCTCACCTTCCATGCGGTTTTCCAAAGCCATGCATATCAGGCCAACTACTCTGGCGTAGGCTAAGCTAACGTCGCTCACATCTCCCTTAACGTCATCGCGCAGTACTATGGGAATGAAGCCTTTTTTTAGTGCATGAATCCTCGCCGCTTCTATTGCAATGGAGCTATTCCCAATAATGATGTTATGGACGTGTTTGAACTGCTTTTCTTCGTTCAATAAAGTCTTGTCGACTATTTCTTCCTCGGAAGTTACAATGTTTTTCATATTCCAATCCAGACTGTCGAAAAGCCCGTATTTTTTTAATATGCTCGTTACTTCGCCTGGAGACTTCTCGCTGTAGACTGTTGGACCACTGGCTATTTCTGCTATGGGGTCTCCGACTATGTCGGACAATATCAAGCTTATCACAGAAGCTGGATATGCCATCCGAGCTAGTCCCCCACCTTTGATCATGGACAATTTCTTCCTGACTATGTTTAATTCCTTGATATCTGCACCAGCCTGTTGCAGCTTTTTACAGAATTCCTGTTTTTCTTTTAGCTCAAGCAACGGTCTGGGCATGCAGAGCAGAGCTGAACCGCCGCCTGATATCAGGACGATTAGAGTATCCCTTTCTCTTAATCCCTCTATCAAATCTATGATGTCGTCTGTGGTAGAAAGACTTTCTGCATCGGGCTGATTGTCTTTGGCTCCTTCCCGGTATTCTACCGATCCAGTAAGCTTGGGAAAGTTTTGGAAGTCTTGTACTTTCCAAATAGTATCTCTAGAGCCTTTTGGGACGCTGATTATTCCTCTTTTTAAACGTGAACCGAGCAGTTTTTCCACACCTGGTACCATGTTCATTACAGCCTTTCCAAAACCGACTAAATAAACATTCTGACCAAGAGAAAACGTCCGATCACCAACGAATAACTTATTTCCAGACAGTTTTAACTGGTTTTCAATTATCGTTCTAGGCAACACCGCGTTTACTCCGGATGAAAAAATTTCCCTCATTTCTTTCCTTGTCTTGTCTAAAGGTGTAGCGGCTTTTGTCGACATATTCAGGGAAAAATTAATACTGGGTTTTTGAAATTTTGAAATATTTTTACCGAGAAAATACCGAACGTTCATTAAATTGTGTTTTATTTTTATGTCTTATCAACAATTGCAGGTCGGTGATTCGGACGTTATGATTAGTGTTATTTGTATTCACCACTTGGTTGCTTGTTTCACGGAGATTATTTTGTAATCAAAATCGCGTGAACATGTGATAAGAGTTATCACGAATAAAGACTCCTAATTCAGAGGATAGTAATAAACCGACTGAAAATGAAATGTCATAACATGTTAATCCGCAGCAGACGTGTAGCAGACGGTGGTTTGTGTAGCAGACGAAAAACAACACCATCTATAGCTACACAGAGTCAACATATTCCTATCTCTCTACACTGCGTATTCCACGGCCAGTATTTTACCCGCCAAAATATTATAGCGCGAGTTCATTTACATCTCACGTGCATATTGCAGTCGATGTTTTTCTGCAACCGTCGGCAAACGTTCGAGTATTTTTTGTATGCGTGTCATTATTTCGGTTCTCCGATCACCGATCCTGTGTAGATTCGCTGTAGTTTGAACCAGTTTTAACGTATTATATCCAAATTCAATGACAGAACAGCAACCTTAGCGACCTCCGAGACACAAGTAGTTCATTAATTTCGGAGTTTTGACTTTTGGACAAAACTCGGCTGTCACTAACTGAAGGTAATTAGGTACTTTTTTGATAATTCACATTCTCACACACATTCTCTAAATTGTAAATTAATTCTTGTTTCGTTTATTCAGATCGAGCGTTAAACAATTGAAACAACGAAAGTTAGTCTGGATAATGGAAAGCGACAATGATTCCGACGTTGGAGATTTGCTGGATGATCTACTGGCGAACGATGAAACGGAAGAAATAGATCCGCCCGTTCAGAAAGCGAAGTTAACAGAAGCAGACCTGAACTTTTTAGACCTTGAAACAAACCTTGGTACTAAGTCAGTGCCGCAACCAATCGATAAAAAGCCTACGGTTCACAACGGTGACACAGACTCCTCTGACGATGAGGATAAACGTGATTTTGAAAATCAAAAGTACAGCAGCTCGGGTCGAGAGCTTAAAAACATCCTAAAAAGCAATGCGTCTCAGAGGAATAGTTCCTATTCTGAAACATCACAAAACCTGTCCACATCCTTTGCCAAAAATCGCAGCAAAGAATTATGCTGTCCTCAGGACCCGATAAAAACGGAATCAAAAGACGTATACTGTGATCCAATATTTGGATTGAGAATAATAAACCCACTTGTATCTTCGGCTTCTTTGAAAGAAAGAATGACCGGGAGAACAGCAGTAACAATTTCTAAAGTCAAGGGTCACTTGAAGACTGGAGATCTCCAGAATGACTGGGTCATAGCTGGTGTATTAATAAACAAATCACCAGTACGAAGTTCCCAGAAAGGGAATCAATACTGTATATGGAAAATGAGCGATTTGTCAGACGGCATAAAGACCGTGTCATTGTTCCTGTTCAGAGACGCTTATAAATCCTTTTGGAAAACAAACACCGGCACTGTAATCGGAGTTCTGAATCCAGGGGTGATGGACAACAAAGATGAACACATCAACGAGGCTGCTTTGTCCGTTGACAACGCACAGCGACTAATGATATTGGGTATCTCGAAGGACATGGGGGTCTGCAAGTCGAGGAAAAGAAACGGAGATCCATGCACAGCCATAGTTAATTTGAACAAATGCGAATATTGCATATACCACGTCCAGCAAGAGTATAATAAATGCGCGAGAAGATCTGATCTACAGTCTTCCAGCAATGGTCGAGGCATATCCTCGCTTAACGCCCTTAAAAACAAGGTCTTGGGGAAAGGAGAGACGATATATGGCGGGCAGAGCTACACCGCGGTTCCAGCTAGGCGAAATATGAAATTGGTAGAAAAGGATAGAGCCCGTTTGGAACTTTTGCAAAATGGAAATGTAGCCAGGAACAATTCTCAAGCGAGTAATCCCAGCTTGGAGACAAAGAGGAAGGCCAGTTTAGTCGAGTTGACTAGTAATCAGATGAGAAAAGATGCTGAGAGATTGGCCAAGTTGAGGGGACCGGTACCAGATACTCAATCTTCGAACGGGAATTCCGCCTCTCCTTTAAGGCCTGTTCCCAGCAGTAATTCTCGTCTCCCACTTGCCTCTCCTGAGGAGAAACCACATTTAAGTATGAGCAAGCGGTCCACGGTCATGGCTATCCCGCAATTAGGAGTTGGGCTGAGCGGAGGAATGATCGACCTTTCTGAGCCAGTGACTAAAAAGGGCACAAACGTGGCGAAGATTAATGCCATTAAATGGATTCAGAGGAATGGAGCTATAAAGAAGATTGATCCAAACAAAGTCCGGAAGACACAGGAGGAAAAAGTCGAAACAGGAACTAAGCGACAAAGGGAAGTCAGTGAAGAGACGGAACAAGTTCCTAAAAAACAAACGCCATTGTCAAACAGGTTTCAGAAGATGCTATCGGCTACCTCCAGGCATACGGACCTGGTTGAAAAGTCAGATGAACAAGAGAAAGAAAAATACTTCAACAAGCTAGAAATGAAGGAGAAAATGGAAGAGAAAATGATGACTACCTACACAGTGGAATGCAAAGCAGTTAAATGCCTAATTTGCAAATACACTGCTTTTTCGGCATCTGATATGTGCAAAGATCAAAGACACCCGTTGCGAGTGACGGATGCTGTTAAGAGATTCTTTAAATGTGGGGATTGCAAGAATAGAACAGTCACATTGGACAGATTGCCAACGTATAGTTGTAAAAATTGCCAAAGCTCAAATTGGCTTAGAGCAGCAATGATGGATGAAAGAAAGGTCGAACTTCCTGGTAGTAGTTTGAGCATTCGCGGAGGAGAGGAAAAGTTTATAGGATCGGTTGTAACAAACGGTTCTTTAAATCTCTCAGTTCCTGAGTCTGACTGAACTAACTCGTTTAGATATGAAAATTTTATAATGTCACCTCCAGACAAATACATCAGCCGTTTTGTTTTCTTAGTTAAATATCATTGTATAAATAATACAAATATCATGCGGCGTGTTATATCAGCCCTCTAAAACTTCTACAATACTTATTACAATAACTATGTGGTACGAACGGATTTATAATGAATAGAGAAAATGTATTTATCAGAGTGATTATTTACACAAATTGTGCAAAACCCATTCAAATTATTCTCCTGTTATATTGTATGATTTGAGAACCAAAATTGAAAATATATATATTGATACGAAGGTTTACGAATTTTACTACCACTTTTTCGCCATTTTTGACTTTATTTTATTCCAAAATGCTTATTTTAGTTCAATTTCATCAACGTTTTACAAATGATTGATATATTTTCACCCAAATTGTATCTTCACTGTTGAATAATCATATCCGTAGTTATAAGTCAAGCCGATTGTTCAACTGATGTTGTATTATAAGTACCATCCCATCGATATTGCAATGATAATATCTCATGGGATTGATAAAGTGGCAATATGCAATTTAATCATTGAACATGGCAGAAAGATAGGAAAATTAAATAAATCGTATTGCATTATTGTGTTTTCTTATAATCAATGTACGTTTAAATTAAACGATTGACGAAAGTTTTTGTAAAAGTACAGAAACACTTTTTGTCAAAAGACACCTATTCTTTGATAGAAATACTCATTTCTGTATTTTTGTTTTATTTTTTTATTATTTTATAGACCTAAAGTTGGCCAATTTGAAGCTTATTATGAACTTTTAGAGGAAACGTAATTGTTTCTTCTACGCTATCAAAAATAGTCAGCTTATTATATATTTATATCGAGAAATGCAATTAATTGTAATCACAACGCTTCACGAGGCAGTGCATTTATTTATTTGCTGCTTTTTAAGTTTTTAGTTAAATTTTTCTTTTCAATCTCAAGCAGTAATAAGCAATTATTTAAGAAACACATCGGATCGTTTATTAGAAGTGTCATGAAGTTTTATAAAGATTACATATCGACCACATATCTCCCATATTCAAAATGTATACATTCATCTTATCATTTATAGTTTCTCACCTTTATTGTAGAGAATCAAATATTCCTACGGATCCGTCAACATATCATCCGAAATCAACATATTGCAAAATGGGATGAAAGTAATATACATATGTATGTAAGTTTAATAGCTAGTAAGTAACTATTACTATCCAATCAACCACTCCCATAAAGTCTATATGCACACACCCGTCCATGGTTTCTTATTTCAACTTTTCTTATCGTTCTTCCTTTTTCTTTTTTTTAAAAAGGATTTCTACCGGTTTATTTGGTCATAATATAGAATTTCATAATGATGTAAGTAGTACGATCATTGATTTTGTACCCGCAGATCAACGCGTGATTTGCAAAATATAAAAAGAAAGAAAGAATTAGAGATTCCTCGACTGTAAAATAACATTGATAAGAATAATATTTAGACTCAGAAGAAGTCATTTGTGTGTTAATAAAAAAAAAAAAGAAAGAAAAAAAATTATTTAAAGATCTTTTTTTATGTACAGGAATCTTTATTATTCATATGAATTTAACTAATGGTACAAAATGTACGATACACAAATTATATTCATAATAATCAATTTATTACATTTCACCATGATCCTGTATGAACAAAAAATTAACGCTATAATCCATACATACATAAAGGTCATTGACCAATTTCGTAATAATAGAACTACCAATACAATCGACGAAATATCAATTTTTTTTAATACAAGATTATTATCATCATGTTCCAAAATATGTACTGTACAATCGTATTATTAGCGTTGATATATTGCAGATAATTTTTCAATAAAATCCATGTGAATAATGAAAGAAGCTAATATATAATAAGACAATGTATTATTAATACAATAGGCAGGTATCAAGCTGGCTGGCCATTCTTTTTATAGTCTCGGACCGTCGGCAAGTACTCTGTTTTTTATTCATTTATTTTATACATTTTTTTCATAATTTTTAAATTTCATATGCCAACTTCAACTGCTTGATGTTCGTTAAATTCTAAATGATAATATGATTCCCAATGTGCCATATATTTATCTCAACGACATTGTCCTCTATATGCTGTTTCCTTTTATTAAATCCTATATATGTGAACGATGGCTGATGTTAATATAACGTTTATAATTGGGTCTCCGCGATCTATCCCTCTCGTTTCTTGGCAGATTCTAATTACCAAGTTATTTTTCCATGTCGGAGAAACTGATATTAATGTAGTCGTGTGAGTCTGGAAGCTAAGAGAACCGAGATTTTGCGTCGGTTAAGTTTTAATAGTCGTCTAGATCGAAACTTTCAACTTCAATATCTTCCAGCTGCATACTTTGGAAATCCACTTTGTACCGTAAAACACCTGTAAAATACATAAATTTGAACATTTAATCAAACACACTCCGGTTCAATTTGCATTATTGAAAATATAGCTCAGTTATGAGTACATTAGATAAATAATAAGAAAAATAATAACAGCAGACTGGTCGACATCGTTCATTAATCACGAATTAGCAAAATATTTTTAAATCACATCAATAATCACTTGAATCATAATTTCAGAGTATATTTTTTAGGGCCTAATCACAAGTGCTTGTTTCTCTGCAGAATTGAAGTTGAAAATACTTCTTTATTCTCGAGATATTCAATTACACAGCGACGAGCTGGTAATTCAACATTTTTTCAATTGATAAATAAAATGTCTTTATCCACTTTAGATTAATATCAAATCACTGAGAGTTATTAGCAAGGCTGTAGTTGCGTAACTAGTTAAATATAACGTGTTTAGAATTGATATAAAGCAGACATTTTCAGTTCTGCATCTGATTGCATAGTTCGAATAAAATTGTCCCATTGGAAACTTATTATATAGCTTAATCCATCAATTTACTGGCATCTTTCGTTCTTACATGCAGCGTGCAATGGCGAAGAAGAATTACCAGTGAGAATGACCAATAGAATATACTTCTGCGCACTTTCAACTTGTGATAGAACATCCACGCACGGATACATACAGATTTGAACTTTGAAGCTAAGAAATATCACACTGATCGTATACATTGCAAACCGATAATATTTACTTGGTACTTGTGCTATGTCACCGCAGGTGACTATCTTTTATGTCTAGCACGATGTTACTGGACTTACGAATGCAAAAGCAAGTATATAGCTACAATCAAGAGACTTAATGAACTTGATGCTTTTATTGGAATCTATTCATAGGTCTCGAGCTCAATTTATGATAAAAAGATATATTTTCGAACTAAACTATTCTTCAATTTGATTATTCAGTACTGTAATTAACTTAAGCTATGAGAATCGTCAAAACGACACGTTATTTTGACAAATAAGTGCATGTTATATAAGAAAAGGTGTTGATATTCTTACAGAAGAGCTTGTACTATACCTTTCCCAGATTGCAAGCTAATAAAAATCACATATAAATTAATATTCATATTTTCAAAATATCTTGAATTATACTAGCTGCCTAAATTTCGATCCAAATACTTAGGCATAACATCTATCATTCATTCGATCAAATTTCTAAATTGACAAACATCTTAAGAACAGCTGGATATTTCATTTGAACGTTAAAAGATTATTGAAACTCAAATATACAATAAATATTCATTGAACAGCTGGGCTTATTGGTAATAAAACTAGACAATTATGTTTTACTCTATCTAAGAGATACAGTCCACGAATTGAAAGCCAGTTTTCTTAGATCATTGCCATAATATTGTATAACTTACAACAGACATGCGAGTAGGTTTTATGAAAGAATAAGAGATGTGTAGCTATAACTAAATTGAAGCTGTGCGAGAGAATTTTGAAAGAAACACAAACGATAATATGACTCTGAGGACACTAGTATACAAGTTCAAAGACCTTGACTGTTACATCTATCAAATTGTCATAATAATAGTTCGTCATCGACGTCTGTATATTTTTATCCCTCAGCACTAATTGTAAGAACATTAGTAATTTATCGGTGTATTGCAATGAAGAACAAATATCTGTTTGAGTTATCGTTTACATTCAATTACAAGAACTGAATTCTACCATAGTACTTATGAAAACCTATTGAAACTAGTGTCTCTCAGGGTTGTTAATAATGAACTCAAACTCAAGCAATGAATCTTGGTAATTAACGAATCAGCCAATTACAAATCACCTGACATCTGGTGTGTCTACGATTCTTTCAATGCTTTGGTCTTTTATTTTATATTTTCATCAACAACGTGTGGGATAAAAAAAAATAATTCTTCTAATAGGAAAACGATACAAAGGTTTGATCGGTGAAAACTAAATCTCAGATGTCAAGGTCTCTCTTGGAATTAAAAATATATTGAATTCAATTGCAATCGAATGATAATAATACGTATAAAACACGTGTATTTCAAAGTATACGATAAAGAGCAAAGTTCAGCAACCACGAGCATGTATCATACTAATAAAATGGTGTTTTACAATAATATAAATACTGTAGTATATCAACATTTTACAGAATATTTCAGTAGTCTATTAAATAACGACATACTGTTCTTTAATTTGTTTACGAACGATAAACACGGGTGCAGGTACTTGCAATGCGCAGGTATTTACCTGTATGAATAAATGAGAAAAAGTAACAATTCAGCCACAGTATTGTTAAAAATGAATGCTAAAACTTGAATGAACTAATCTAATTCACGTAAAATATATTCAAACAAGATGAGTGAAACTACAGAAAAAAGAAAAATATCGCATACTAAGTTACGTTACACAAAAGAAAAATTAAGTGAGGGCACTCGAGACAGTAAATTAACTACCTGGTTGACTCTGAGTACTTGACAGATGAAATTAGTAATCATCGAGGTCAACATCGTCAAGAGGCTCGTCAGCCTGCAGTGATTGGAAATCAACTTTGTAGCGCAGGATTCCTACATACGAACATATACTCGGCAGTTAATAACAGCTGCTAATTTGTTTATTTATTTATTTGTTTACTTATTCAAATACCGAAGAGTAAATTAATCCGCCTAACTCTCACACTGTGTTTCTGTATGTAAAATTTCGGTACGATGATAATTACCAATCAAAAGTACCATCGATCAAATTATACGGCCTATTTTTGAGGTAGACAAAATCTAGAGGACTCGGAGAATAAATATGATTTTTCTCTGTCAAATTTTTATGAGAATAGTGCAGAACTTTTAAACGCACTGTCGTCAGAATCAACTCATATTGTTTATACATTCATACATTTTTAATCGGTGGTTTTTAGATGTAAATTAGAATATTGATATTGAAGATTCAGTTTATTAACTGATTTGATTGAATTCGAAGATCTTTTGAGAATATAATATCTGTATTAGATGGGAAGACTAATAACAATTCAATGTAATGATTAATGAAAACTCTCACCTCCGATCCCACCAAATCCTCTGACGAATTGGGAACCCTCTTGAGACTTGTCTGTGATGATTTCCAAAGTCGCTCCAAAGCTTTTGTAATTGTTTGCAAGCCATTCCAAAAGTGGCTGACATTCGACTAATTCCAGTTCCACGCCGCTCTGTAAATATAAAAAATATTTCCTTGTAAGATTGATGACAAATATTACTTTAGATGTAAATACTGAATGAAATAAAATCCATAAAATTTGGATAATACAATAAATAGCAAATGTTTCAAATGAAACGGAACTATGACATTACCTCTTTATCGGTAAAATGGGATTTGTCTTTTTCCTGCTCTGGCGTTAGGTGCAGTACTTTTTCTTCAGCGTTTGTATGGTTCTTCAGAACGTATCGCTGGATGTCTAAATTTTCCCAACATATCAACGTCTCGACGCTTCCCAGCTCCAAGGCTCTTAAGGTGTCTTCTACTCCGAAACAATACTTCCCCGTGTCTTGCGATATCTCGTCAAAGTATCGACCTGTAATTAATTTCATTGCGTCGCATTAAATTAGTTAAAATTATAACGCCACAAAAATTCACACGATTTCAATAAAAAAATTCAATTTCGATCATTATTACCTATGAGTTTTTTTTCCTGGATGAATTTTACGTTCTGCAGAGACTCAGCAGCTAATTCGATGGCTTGATTAAATCCGTTCTCTCCACCGTAAGAAACGTCAACTAGTTTGATGACTTTCGCTTGTAATCTCTGAAAAGATTCAATGTTTTAAATAATCGATGATACTAATTTAATATGAACTAAGTCTACTTATTGCTCGCAGTTGCGGTATTGAGCTATAATAATTATCTGTCGCTAAATAGATTCTGTAATGTTAATGACGAAAAGATATACACGAATTGTTTGGGATGATAATTATTAGGCATAATTACTAACAGGATCGAACATATCGGACTGACTCAGCTCCGTCTTGAAATCAGCACTTCCAGCCAAAATGAGACCAGCAATATTAGGCTTGTCGTTGGTAATGTAAAGCTGAGTCGCAACCTCAGCTACTTTACGAACGTAGTTATGCCGCTTCTCCATACGCAATCTGGCAAAACGTAGCGCAGACTGTCCTCCTCTACCTGAAGTCATATTTATTCATCAATAATAATTACAATCATCATTATTCATGTAATAGGTTTTGATGAATAGAAGTTATGGGATTCCAATCCTTGTAATGAAAAACTTTAACATATGCAAAGAGAGAATTGAATTCATTGGAAGTTTTTTAAGTAGTTGATGAAATTCGAACAAATGACAAAAAACCTGAGACTTTCACAAGGGAAGGTAATGTATTGTATAGATTCTAATCACATACCGTGCTTCTTTGGTAAGTCGACGGTGAATTTGTGGAGAACTTCTCGCGTATTACCCTGCAGTGTACCGAACAATGCTCCATTACCATCCATGACTATAAATCCAAATTTGTTATCATCAGCCAAGAGTGCTGTTAAAGCCTCGGTATGAAACTGTGAAACAAATAATATGGGATGATCAATATGCATATTATTACTTCAGTTTTTTTACCCTAACTTAAGACAGTTCAGTGAACTAGAATTCTGCTGTATATTTTTTGGAAGTCAGAATGAGATGTAGCCATGATTTGAGCTAACAAGAATCATGATACAGTAATTCAAATTGGAGCTAAAACCTTGAAGAATATAATCGACAGTCATTATTTCCAATTAATGGAAAATGCAATAGATTCACTTACCTTGTTATCGCACAAGTAAAGGGAGGTGTTGATGGGCTTGAAGGGTTCGAAGTCGATGTTTACTTTCTTTTCTTTTCCTTCCTCGGTAACAATAGTACCGCAGTATATTACCAATCCATTCGGTGGCACTGAAATCAGAAAATTTCTTTCCATAACAAACCATGATAATTGATGGAATAATATTGAGCGTTACCGCTACGATGCAATAATAGAACAACTTCTTTGAAAAATATGGTGAATGCTCCAATAATCATTCTAAATGCTATCTAAATTCTTGCCCATCATATAAAAAAATTGCAATATCACAATGAATGGTGACTATGGATTTTCAATATAAAGAATTCAATACATTTCTGGTTATGAAAGATTACGATCACATTGCCTGGTACTTGACTGGAAAAGATTAGCAATCATAAAGAAGCAAGAAAATTAGTCAAGTCAATAATATACTTCAAGTTATTGGATGATTTATTGGGGGAAAATAGGGCAGAATATAGGCGCAGATGCAGCACACAGAAAAAGCTACGATCATTGAATTAAAATGTACAAGTCCACTTGGATTAGAAGTGGAGCAATACTTCGAAGCTGATATTGGTTAATGATGGCAAAAATAAATATACGCAACACCTCCTTACCTTTTGTATATAACTTTAGCCTGTGCTGTACAGATGTGATAGCACCGAGTACAGATAATCTGTTGACGCGAGACTTGATGTTCGACGCTGTACCAAATTCATCGGCTAACATTTTGCTAACTCTTGAAATTTGATCCTTTGGTGGTATGATTAACGAAATCATGCTCGTCCCGTTTCTGGAAGAAATTAGTAGTTCGCATTTTATAATCAAGCGAGCACAAAGGAAGGTTTTTTCCTCAACTCGCTTAACTTTGGGGTGAAAATTAATGAATAAATATAAAAATAGAATGAACGTAACGGAAAAGTTGAATGGATTCTGAAGTATTACATGAGATTGTATGAAAAGCAAGAATATTGAATGGGAATAGTGACGCCAACTGTATAAAACGAAAAACTTATCGTTACCAAAAACGTGTATCTCTGTGTTTTGTGTGATTCGAATTTGACCAAAAGACTGAAATATTGATTCATAATTGATTAGAAGTTTTAATCTCTGGTTAATCCGCAGCTGTAAGGAAATTTTCTAAACTAATTAGTAGATTCCCAACAATAATTTCGATAAATGTTGATAATATTTAGTCCGCCTCATTACAGCGCTGCGAATATTTTTGTCACAATGAAATTCAACACATTTACTGTCCCCAGTTATCATTGAGAAAGTTGATACTTGTGAGAGTGGATGGGCATTGATGCAGAACAAACACATGGCAGATTGTGGTATGAGATTGCATATGGTGTTTCGAAATTTGGTTGTAATTTGGAATTTTTTGATACATGGTTCGATTTAACCTGAAGAAATATTTCATTGAGTAATGTTAATTTTGAAAACTCACCCTCGTGCCATTTCGAGACTTTTGATGAGCTTCTTGATTTTCCATATCTCGACATTGCGATCGGCTGAAGTCTCCTCGTTCGACATGGTCTTGGTTTTTTTAGGCTTGTAAAAATTTCGTGTCTATCTTCGGTGGAAATTTGATGCCAGGGGGTCTGCGAGAGTATGAGGAAAAATTAAAAGGTCGTAAAACAAAGGGTTTTTGGTGTGAAAGCAAAAAGATTTCGAAAGATTTTCTTCCAGGATAAAACAAATGGCCAGCCTGTTTATCGACGAAACTACCCAAATCCAGATTATACCGGTTTATTAGAGGCTGAAATGTGAATGGCATTGAGCACGGACATGGATGCTTTTTATTATAATTTTTATTTCACACTCACTCGAATATCCCTATTTTCAAGAAATGATTAACGATGAATATTCTTTAACAGATGATGCCACATTAAAATTAAATTCAGACTGCACACGTCGGCCATGCGAGTACCGCCGCAATGAAACGTCAGTCAGTACACTGCCCTAAAGTCAGGAGCAAAAAGACATGCGCCACCTAAGCGCGGAATTGCTATACCTACGCGTCACACGTTCTCATGAATCATCAAGCCGTGTCCTATTTTACTAACCCTGGGATATCGATAGCTTCTATCAGCGACGAAACGATATGATTGGTCGCTTCTACTAGATCCGACCAATCATATTTCGTTGCTTTGTTTCCTGTCGCTGTAATGAAAAGCGGCCACTTTAAAGCAGACGAGTTCAAGCCAATGAGAAAAGATTTAAGACTAGTATTAGCGAATCAAAATATTCCAATGATCTGCGCCTTCCAGATTTCAAAAACCGATACCTGCGTATGACGCGAAATGGGTTTTCGATTGGCTCAAGATTAAAGTTTCAAACACGATGAATTCCCATGGATCCATGACTGGACGACCAATCGACAACATGTTTTTCAAACTTGTTTTATGATTTCTGATCCCGATTGGATCGCAGTAACTGCTGCGTTTTATTCCGTAGTTGCAACTTGGAGGGTTTATAAAAGTTAATACCGTCGATCGAAATCCTCTGGACGTCAGAAAAATAATATCGCAATGAAAGGTTTACACCAAGCATGATTTGCACGTCTTCTTGATTTTCAGAAAATCACACAGAAAAGGAGGATGGTGAAAATCAGCACTCGCTACAATTCATTATAAAATAATTAAAATAACGTTATAAATAATTATTTTTCCATATCAACAGCAGTTGATATGTTGTTATTGCGCATGCGCCGCTGTTGTTTCGGTTTCGGGCGTTCATTCCAGAGACGTGCACGTTAATTACGCACGCCTGAGAAAATCTACCGGATGTACAGGAATTCCCGCACCCGCTTTCAAGAATTTCAGGAATCTGATGCATAGCCAAAAATTTGCGCGTCCTTATAATATGAAGAGTACTGCGACAATTCGGAGCGGGCGGGCTGCAGAAAATGAACCCGGGGTGCCGGAACTCCAGCATCCACTCATACGCATTTAAAAATTCTTATCACGTGGATTGCTTCGCGATTATCCACACATCTGGCACCCGCGGTTACTTCTCTGTGTATGAGTGGTTGCTGGAATTCCGGCACCCCCGGTTCATTTTCTGAAGCACGCGCAATCGAATTATTGCGATGTTCTTCATATTTGATGAATGCGTAAAGATTTGGCCTATAGTGAAATGCATAAGATTACTGAAATTGGTAAAATTTTATCTTATATTCAGTGCGCGGGTGCTAGAATTGCGGTACTTCCGGTTGATCTTCTCTGGCATGCAAAAGCTGCTTGCAAACTTTAGAATCTGAAACATCCAGAACCGAACCAATAGTGGCGCGTGCGCAATGACAAACTCCATATCAACTGCTCTCGATACGGAAAAATAATTATTTGTAACGTTATTTTCGTTATTTCATATTAAATTATAGCAGGTGCTGATTAAGCAAACGACGTGGAACGATTAACATGACGATTTTTATTGAATCTCCGAAAATATTGGAGCAAGATCATATTTAAAAATAGATTGCTGATTTTCGGCACCCCACTTTGATTTTCGATTTTCTTAAAAACGGGCAGATGCGCATAGACATTTCATTGCGATATTCTCGAGGATATTCTGTTTCTCTGAGCCCCGAGAAAATGATCTAACGCGGTTATAGACGATTTCGACGGAATACGCAGATTGATAAGAAAAGATGTATTACAGCTACGCGGTATGCGTGCCGAAAAAAAATTACGTACATACACAATCAAAAATAAAAAATCACATATCCTTGAAAGGATACGCCGGAGGGATATACCTTGTCAATTTGATAAGTCGCATGTGCATCGCAACGTGACACATCATCGCGCCAATCAGAGTGTGACGTCACGGGGATTAAGAATGCGACTGGAACTCAGAATATCGGCTGATTTATGCTTTTGGTCCACAATTTTATGGAACGTTTTTTTTCCACACAGTCGATAAAATTGAGATTGCACCTCGATGGTACTAAAGTAATACAATATAAAAATGGAAAACACATTTACCAGAAATAGGTATCTCGAATAACAGCCTAATCACAGGGTCGTAAGAACAATTGTCTTACATACAATACCAGGAAAGCGGAATTGTCATTCAATTTACGAATAATATTCCCGGAATGGATCATTGAATGCTTTTTATTCACCCTAAAGTTAATTTAAAAAAAAAAAAAAAGTATGCGTTTCAATTGTTGTGAAATTTGATAAGAAATAAAAAGGCGGGAATCGAGCGAGGCCCAGAACGACTGTGTTTCGTCCCTGAGAGCAGCCGCTCCCGCGCTTCTTGCGGCGGGTAAGCAGCATTGGTCACACGGACGTAGTTGATCCTGGCTGTGTGGTCGTTACTCGCATTGGTACTTGGATTTAGCATTCCGCGTTGTTTATGATTCGTTAGTACGTGCGTTTCGTTTTGCGGGACGAATAAAATAACGGTTAATCCAGTCGTCGTGAGAGATTGAGAGTTTGGATATAATTCGTTGACGAAAAATCTCGTCAGTGTTATTATATTATGCGAAAATTGAGCATGAAAGGTAAGCGTGGAAAGTCCGAAACTAGTAGCGACGGCGATTCCGAAGAAAATGGCGTCGGCGTCAAACCTGCGACTGACGACGCGTCCTCAGAACTTGATACCTCCAAGACACAAAAGAAGGCTAAAAAGGGCCGCAGGTCCCAAGCCGATACAAATAAACAGACCGAACCTGCAGAGGAACTGACAACTGAACAAGAGAACGGTAGTCCCGACAAAAAGCGTAAAAAGGATGGACAGAAGGCGTCCACGTCCGACGACAAGCCGGACGACGAAGAAGAATACGAGGTAAATATATCATTTGGATAAATAAACGAACAATTTTAACGTTACGTCTCGAATTCAAAACCATATCCATTCATTTCACAGTCTATTGCCCCTTATTTATTCCCGCCCCGTTATCTACTTTCCTCAATCCTTCCAAAGATAAGAACATTCCCGGCAAACCGACCCGGAAGTCGATTCCAAGTCGATTCTATCTATTATAAGATTTCGTAGCTCTTACCACAATAAATACCTATACACATACATATACATATATCTACATTCGTCGTTATTTTATCTTATTGTTATCTTACGGCGTACAATTTCATATTCACAAGATTTTTTCGATTCGAATAACGCCGAAAACCAATTGAACAAACTTGAATTTATCGTGGGAGATATTGGTGAAATATTTTTGTATAAGTTATTCCCGTATATTGAATGAAACGATTTCGTTTACAAAAATTGTACGTATTTTTTTTCTGTGTATTTTCAATTCAGGTCCTGAAAGTAGTCGGACAACGAACAATCAAAGGTCGTCGGCAGTTCCTAGTACGTTGGAAGGGTTACGACGAGGATTCAGACACTTGGGAACAGGAAAAAAATCTCAATTGTCCACAGCTGATAGAAGAATATCTGGCAGAAGTTGCTGAAAGTAGTAATGCCGAAAAGCCAGCTAAAACACCTAGAACACCTAAAGAAAAAAAGGAAACAGGCAAAGCGAAGACCCCGAGATCTGCAAACAAAAGAAAATCAGCTGCTGGTAAGATCGAAATTCTATATTTATGTATGAAGATCGAAAAACTACAGTTCAATATGGTTTTGCTGATAAATTTCGTATGTATTATGTTCAGGTATTGAGAAAGTTGAATTGTTTACATCGGTACATTTGTAAATAATTGTATTACGCGATAATTATATATTAGGTAATTATCACAATTTTGATTAAGTTACTCATAAACTATGAGAAATTTCTTCTCATTCCCGGGATTTCACGAATAAGAGATCTAAAACTCACAAAAAAGCACTTTGATTGAATATTTATTCTATTAGATTCAGTAAATTTCATTCTGTTTCGGCTTATTTTGTTCAGAAAAGTAATGCCTACTACTTGACTGTGGCAACAATTTTTCGAAATGTTGAATTGTCGAGTTCTGAGATTCACAAGATTGCATCAATATTTATTTTGGGGAATAGTTTAGGGAATAGTTTTGTCCCATAAAGTTACCAATGTAGAATAGAATTGACTGAACTCGTAGATTTTTCAAAATGCAAGAGTAGCTGGAAATGAAGCATTGATTTATTTGGATAATTGAGATGGAAAAAAAAAACAATTTTATAATGCAAGAACTCGACCACTAATTGTGATTATCCGTACGAATCGATGGTGCTCTTTACTCCAAGTTTGTTTATTGATCAAACTTATGCTTTTCTAATACTTACCTGCTATTGAAAATATAAAAAGCTAAAATCCAGGTTCTGAAAATCTTTATAAGTCAGGGAATTTTTTATTTCAGTCCAGAGGACACCCTCTCAAGATCGCGGACTAATCAATGATTCAGTATGCAAGTTTATTTGAGAAAATGTTCACGACAGACGAGTGTATGGAGTAAACTAATAAAATTGGGATAAGGTTTAATTAATTAAATCTTTTATCAATTCTGTTAGTTTGCTGTATTCGGCTCTCTGTTGTGAACATTTTACTAAAACAATTTTCATATTCAATTGATCGTCGTGTATACTTTCGGTACATAACTTGTATGTAAAATTCCTCAAATAACTTGAGAGATTAAAAAAGTGGTAGCTAATGACGTGGAACTTGATGAGCTGAAACATACCATAATAGAGAAACTGTTTTGATTACAGAAGCGCAAGGTAAAAATTCCGAAGAACACAACGAGGGCGGAGCTGGCTCCGGGGATGATATGGAAGAAACTAAAGAATTTGAAGTGGAAAAGATACAAGAGGTGAAATTTATGAAAAAGAATAAATCGCGCCAGTTTTTGATAAGATGGAAAGGATTCAGCCCTGCTGAAGACACATGGGAACCGGAGGAAAATCTCAACTGTCCCGAACTAATAGCAAAGTTCATGGACAAGGTGGAAGACGCCAAAAAGACTGAACCAAAAGAGCTGAGGACAAATCCAGCCCACACAAAAAGATATACTCTTATGTCTACCGAAACTGGTCGAAGACTCTCTCGGCGCAATACCAACAAACAACGGTGAGTTATACCATTTCAAGTCTCCGAGTAATATTCCCTAACATAACACAACTGTAAACGTGTTAATTTATTTAATGAAACTTCACCACCACCTCGAGGTTACGTGCGATTAATATTTTTCATACAAATTAACTTAAAAAGTGCATAGAAAAATAGTCAAAATAATTTTCAACAGAAATATTAGTTCAGAAATTTTTTTTTGGCAATGCTTGTATTCTGCCTAGTCATTCTTGTTGTTCTTATTCTAAGTCTATGAGTATGAAATGAATTTCTGTTATCTGTGGACACTGACGATCAATCAGTTCCTCGTCTATTGGTAATCGATTATCTGCGAAATGTATTATAAGGAATTGTAGAATTTTGGTCAAGACTGACAATAGTCAAGTTTGAATATTTTCGAGGATCTTCATTTTCATGATAATTAAACAGAGATTCAAAAATACAAAGAAAAAAAAACTGAGTTAAACGGGTAAAAGATCATTTCGATGATATAAGCTTTGAGTAGCAAAATATTGTTAAACTCAATATAATAACGATGATTCTTGGCACTTTATCAACATCTCTATGCAGATAAAATTTGGATACCGCTTTTCTGTCTTCTGCTCATCTCCTCAATATTTGAATTTCGTCGTTAACATTGTGAGAGGTAAAATTTTGAGAATCCACAGATTCAGTTTCTCATTTCATATTTAGTACATACAGCCAAATTGCTGAGGAAATGAGCGGAATATCGAATCAGCACTACAGCTTCGCATGCCCTAACTAACATTAGACTAACTGAAAAAGGTTTTCGTTTTCTGATAACTGTACAATTACTAATACCTCTTATTTTCTAAATACTAACACAACACTATGTTCAAACTTTGTTTCTTTCGTTGAAAGTAAAGGGAGTATGCTTCATCTTACTCTATGCTGTTTCAAACTAACATGTATCTTTTACACATGACTAAAACTATATATTGTATAATATTTGATTTATCATTCTTTATTGCATTTTATTTTCCACAAAGAAATATGTGGATCAAGTATCTATTCATTCTTCTATGATCCTTACAAATCTCTAAAGTACAGCAATAAAAAATAATAAATATTAATTATATTATCATTGAAGTAGTCTAACTTTTGAAAATCACATTCTGGAACTGCGGATAGTTGAATATCCACAAGGCACACGCTTGTTATTGACCCTATGCGACACAACTGAAATTAGAACGAAGATATATCATCTGTGTATATTTTCTCTACGGTATTTAGGTTGAAACAATAAAATAAAATAATGAATAAAAGTTATTCATAAATCAGATAACAAAAACAGAGAATATACAATTTTTTGAATAAAGCTATTGCAAAGGGTTGATAAATCTTGTCTGTTAGTCAACAACCTACAGGTGAAGACTCACGTACATTTCTTTACAGTGCAACGTACCATCAGTGCGATGAATAAATGGCAAAACAAGATATATCAATGTAGCTTCACATTACATACGAGGACTATTCGTTGGATTTTTTACTTTAAGGATATACATTGTAAGGATGAACTGGTGAGAGTTCAAAACAAATTATTGCAGCTAACTGTTGTTCAATAATTAAGGATAAATCGATACAATATTATATTGAATCGCCTCTAGATCTCTTGATTTATCTGTCTATCATTACTGCTGCCACTTACAATTGAAAATTTCAAAAAAGTAGGAAAATTTGGGGCAGTTGATTTTTTTTTTTTTTTTTTTTGTTTGTTGCTAAAACGGCGCTAATTATGTTCTGTACTTTCACTATAATGTCATAGAGCGACGTGTTTGGTGTTATTATAGGATTGAACGTGTATTTTTTATTATTAATACAAGTGAAACATGTCTGAAATTGTTTCAGTGCAAATATCAAGTTTTAATAACTAGGGCGGCATCTGCCTTTGCATACATTTTCATCTTGGATAGAAATTTAGTAATGGAATAATGTTGTTTCTTGTTTGTTTTATACCCAGAAGTACATAATTATAAAGAAGTTTCAAAAGGGGTTTCTCGTCAAATAGATTATATATTTTTAATTATTAATCACTGAAATGTAACGTAATTCTAAAAAAACACACACACACAAAGAAATCGGGCATATCTTTGTGGTAATTTTTATTAGAATTTGATTTGTTTATAGCTTTTCAGTTGAAAAATTAAACCAGATACAAATACCCATGTAAAACGACCATGCATAGCATAAGTTTAATAAAAAAAAAATATGTAAACAAATAACATACATATGAACGTCTTACAAAATTGTATTTTACACCGAATAAAAACATTTTATTAAAAGAAAAGAAAAAGAAAAATAATAATGATAATACCATTAACAAATGTAACGATAAAGACACCAAAGTTATATGAGATGATAAAAAAAATAAAAATAAAAAAAAAACGCAAAATTTCTACAAAAAGGGAGAATAATTTTTCACATACACGCGCAATATGTATGCTATATATATATATGTGTATTTATATATATCTACAGTAATGTATCTCGGATAGACTTTATTATTTGTAAAACAAGAGTCGATTGATCGAACTAAGAAGTAGCTAAGGAGTATTCATAAATATTCAATAAGTAATGTAAGTAGTTATTAATCTATACGTACTGATAGATCGATTTAAAAACTAAATCAAGGATGAAGAAGATGAAGAAAACAAAGAAAAGAAATACAAATTTAAATCGAGTCACTAGACAGTAATAAATAACTAAAAATACACAAGAATGATACAAATGAAATCAAATCAATTGTATTTCCGTGAAAAATTCTGCAGTTATCCATAAATACTACAATATATAAACAAAAAATATGTCAGCCGTGTCCATGGATATTTTATTTCTCTATTGTACAAAATTAAATTACTAAGTCATAGTGAGTCGTTGCGTGGTATACATTTTTGTTATACAATGATAACGCGTACCTCAACGTTAAATACATCGTATATTTAAAGAAAGACAAATTACCTATTCGTTAGACTTTAACTGGACTAATTATAATTATAATTAGTAAAGAAAAGAAAAGAAAAGAAAAAAAAATTCATAGCGTGGTTTGGCGGGTATATTACGTGACAAGGAAACCTGTAGAATACGTATAATACTTATTTCTCTAGGCTATTTTATCTTAGCGCCAAAATCACATTCGCCTAGTAATCATATACTGCGTTAAAATTGTGAAATGGTTCAACATGGTGCTATTCTGTTACCGGCATAGCTATTTTAAAATTAGCCAGTTCCTACGGAGAACAAAGTATATCACGCTTTTTTCGGGACTTTTGATAGATGATAATTTTCTTTTTATTGAACTTTTTCTGATTACTTGTTATTATTATTATGATTATGATTATTATTATTATTATTACTTTTGTTTGTTCGGTATTTGTTTTGGAATTCTATGTAGTACATACGGATGTTATACATAGCGCCTGAAACGTATTATACATTAAAGGTTTTCTACATGTAGTAACCCTACACTCCAAATTGAATCTATTAGGACTTTTGTACAAAAATCAGTATTCATTGTACTACAAAAACCCACGGCATAAGTCAGTGAAATATTAAAAAATGATGAAATATTATATGAGAGACAACAATAAAAGTGTATCAATAAAATAAATGAAATACTTGACTAGGAAAATGATTTATCTTTCACAAAGTATTGAACTGAATCTGATCCACTGTGATGAGACCGAAAAAATCGGTTTGTATCATTTCGGTATTCAGCCATATGCTCTTTCAATTCATGAAAAGGGAATTCGAAAGAGAATTACTCAATTTTTTCAGATTTTCACCAGCCGGTTTTTTTTTTTTTGGTTTTTTTGTTGTTTTTTTTGCTGAGCAACAAGGCTCTGGATATCGTGGTATTTTATTTTCCTTTGAGAAAATTTTCGCGCGTGTTCTATTTATTGATATACCTGAATAACTTTAAATTTATTCCAAGTCTGGCGGAAGTGGGTACTAATTAGATGAGAGAGCGAAGGTCGAGTACTCCCGCATAGTTGATTATTATTATATGCAATAGAAAAGTGAGATAGACCCTCAGCTGTAGAGTATTAGCCAGAATAGAACCAGCTTTATTTTCTGACTCCGTAAAATTTCCGTGTGTCTATATTTACGCGGGTATCGTAACGCGCCATAAATAACATTTGAAATTTGTAGCTCATTGTAGATAAACAGCTAAGTTTTCAGCGATCTAATTTTTTCATCGTACCTATTTCAGCAGAATTATTTATCGGAACATTTTTTTCATACGGACAAAATTTCACTTCCGCACGAGTTCAGCTGTTCGAAAATAATCGAAGTATAAATATTTGATGTATTTTCACATCACCGAGAGATATAAGACTCGTTTTTAATAGTCCTTCCGAGAAATGTGTCCTTATTTGTAGAATAGTTTATAATTTAATGTTGAGAGAGACTTTTGCCGTTAGAAATTTGAGAATCACAATTTAAATTTTCCAATTTACAAATTCAGCGATTGAACATTCAAACACAAATAAAATAACTTGTTTGAATTTGGCGGGCAAACGCTCGGTTCAAATTACGCCGTACGGACGTCGTACTAGTACTTTGCGCCTGAAGTTATGCAAACAGTCGGTGCTTCGATAGTCAACAATGGTTAACAATAAAGAATGTAAAAAATGGCGGTAAATCGCTTTGTGCTCACGGTTATTCAAACGTGAAGTGTAGCGTAAAATTACTGATCATGTTTTTTTACACGTTGCTGATTATCAATAATTTGATTATCATGAATAACACACTTTTTGACTGAAGCAGAATTGGGCGTAAAAATTATATTGCGAGCGTGATCCGCCGTTTACTCGTTTGAAAATATCCGCGTGAAGTAAAAGCGAGTTCAGTTTCATCTTCGAGGCCACAGCTTCTAACAGAGTGGGAGAAAAATCGTAATAAACACTCGCATATTTTAAAACTTGATATTAACATGCCAGTCGTTATCTATTAGTCATGAGGTGTGGTGTGACGTGCGTTTGAACCATCGCATCCTTTCCCCTCAATCTCAAGTTATAAAATAATGGAGGGATTAATTCAAAGCTATAAAAATTTCAACGATAAATTGTTCCGGAGTTTAACCAACAATAGCATACAACACAGGTACGTTTACTCTGCTTTATTCTCTCGCTCTAACTTGACAATAACATAATCTAACCTTACCTTACATAACCTAATCTTTAACCTAACCTAACTTCGACTTTAATTTTAACTCGACTGTTTTTATAAACAAAACACGGTTGATTGATTAGGTCAAAGTCTTGAATGAGATAACTTTTTACACGCTCTGCGACGTAATGTCTCAAAAACGTACCAGATAAACGATATTGTTCATTTCACGTACGAAATAATGAAATCAAGAAATTGCGTAGGTACAGAATAAAGGTTTCCTTTGTTCCGTCCTGAAATTAGCACATGCTAACGTCATCTCAGCGATATTTATATATTAATAGGATTACGATGAAGTTTCGTTTCGTAAATGAAAACCTGTGTTTGCACAGCTTTCATGTCGATTTTTTTGTCAGTCAATCTTAACTCGCTCTGCATATCATTTCCTAATCTATTTACCTATAACTTGTTCAGATCCGGAACAGACCGTTGTACAAATAACAATGTATTTTGTCATCTTGTTACAATTACAATAACATGTTGTTGACGTTAGTCGTGGTAAACTGACAGCATCCTCATCTAACTCATGAATGTTTTTCAGCTTCAACAAAGCCCGATTCTGTCAGTAACTTGTCACAGAATTAATAACATCCTGAGAATGTAGGACTTTCAATGTTTGAAACAACTTTTTGCAACATCTTTATCTTTATTAATCTTTACCAATCTTTATTATTACCCATCTGAATTCTCTTCAAATCTATTTTAAGTTGCCATTGAAACCGAAGAGCAATAATCGATGGCGGAGGCATTTTTTAAAGTAAAAAATCAACTTCCCATCACTTTACAGAAAGGATGCTGGGCTGGGATTATGGCTAGCGCCGTTGGTAGGTCTGAGCGCGGCAGTTACCATTCTAAGAGAAGATAGCAGTTATTCGGAAATCTGCTTGCTCACAGGAATAACTGGAATCGGTCTTATAATGAGCTGTCTTTGTCTCTTTATCCGATTATCCACAGAAACTACATCGATCAAAGACTTCCAAGTCTTGTATTTTCTACCAGCGATGACTACCTCTGTACTCTTCCTACTTTTCGGAGACAAAGGTATATGCAGCATGAAGTACCTCACGATGATCTCCGAACTCTCACTCAATCTCAGTACATAGCTTTTGATGAAATCTTACTGACCTAAAATTTACAAAAACAACAAAAAAGTATAGATTGTTAACTTCAATCTAGAGATTGATCTTGTTGTTTTCAAAATGTAGGGCTTAACCAGTTAATGGAATAATACTTACTGCTTCCCACGTAGACAGGGTTTTCAACAAGCCCAAAAGGCATAGACGCTTAATGGAATAATACTTAAGGCTTCCCATATAGAGAGGGTTTTCAACAAGCCCAAAAGGCATAGACAGTTAATGGCCCAATATCAGCTAAAAATCAGAACCAAAAATAAGTTTTTCTACACATAGCTAACGAATATTGGATCATTAAAATGAGTTACTTTGATTAATTAAGAGCAGGATTACTAGTGAGTGTGACATGGGGTCTAGCTGTTGGAACGTTGGGCACCTGGGGTGTTTTGCAAGTAATGTCTTACTTCCCTGGTTGTTTTACAATTGGCGAAGCGTCGGCAGTCATGCAAGCAGGTGTTGTCTTTCTACTTTCCGCTGCTGCAAATCTTCCTTTAAGATATCACCTGCCTCCTCTTCACGATGACGATATTGCAACCGTTATATTGCAAGTACGTACTTGCCATTTTACTGAAAAGAAAATATCGAGTGTTAAAAGCAAGCGGTATAACACATGAATCATTCCCCATATTACAGGTCGGAATTCTGTTCGTTGGAACAGTTTCTTTGCTTTGTGCCGCATTTCTAAAGCTTAGAACTCCAGGACCATTTTACTTCACAAGTTTCGGTATCCTCCTGTTTGGCGCCGTTCCGTTATTGCATTTGTTACTTGATCGCAGTCCACTGCTCTTTGTATTGGGCTTTGTTTTCGGCAATATGGACAGAGTAATGAGAAGTTACTGGTTAATCCTGTTACTCAAACTGCAGTAAACGAGACTGGTTTAATATCCATCTGTCCTTTTCAGGTATTTATGGTGATATACTGGGTACTGTGTTTGGCATTAGGCATGGGTGTGATATCCTACCAAATCCTGGTCAACAAAAAAGCCTCTACCTTAGCCAGAAAACCATTTCACCTCTTGGCTGTAATGGTATACATTCCTGGTCTGATCAGCGAACCAACGCTACTTTATCTGGCTAGCGGACTGATCATGTGTTTATTTTTTATGCTGGAGGTGTGTAATTGAGAAACTGCTAAACTGCCAGTAATGGTCGACTCGAGTTATGAAAACCCTGATTCTCTTCCTTCAAATTTCAGGTAATGAGGATCTTGAACATTCCACCACTCGGCGAGGTTCTACAGCAGGGATTCCTCGTGTTTGGCGATGAAAAAGACCTGCTCCTTTCTATGACTCCGTTATATCTTTTAGCTGGAATGTCCTTTCCTTTATGGTTACCAGCCAATAATCTAACTTTGTTAACTCTTTTGAGCGGTGTCCTTGCAGTCGGAGTGGGTGATACAGCGGCTAGCTTCATTGGGAGTCAATTTGGCAGGCATAAATGGTCTGGCTCTTTGAAATCCGTGGAGGGAACGGTCGCCTGTATATGTAGTCAACTATTTGTTGTTTATACCCTTGCATCTTTTGGTAATCTATCTTCGTTATACTTGTGTCCAA
Source organism: Ametastegia equiseti (assembly GCA_963989295.1). Taxonomy (NCBI): domain Eukaryota; kingdom Metazoa; phylum Arthropoda; class Insecta; order Hymenoptera; family Tenthredinidae; genus Ametastegia; species Ametastegia equiseti. The sequence continues at coordinate 13,045,777 of OZ022393.1, forward strand.
GTTTGAGTATTATTTGAATCGCAAAATAACGTGTGCTTCGTTTTCTACGCCTTTCAGGATTCATCGATGACTTTTGGCTGATATTGCGTGCCACTTTTGCTGTGATTGGAGTTTCTTTTGTCGAAGCATGGACTGACCAAGTCGACAATTTGGCATTACCGATTTTGATGTATCTTGCGCTTGTTGTTTGAAACGTGAGAAGGAAGGCTTTCTTCAGATTCAGCTTGACTTTCTCGAATAACAGAATGTAATTTTATGATATCCACGAGCTATCGGCACAATGAATATTTTTGTAATTTATTAGATATTATCTAATTAAACGGAGAAGATAAACGTGATTAGTCTAGCATTGACTTTAGATCGGTGGAGTGAAATAATGAAAACGTAGTGGTCAGTCGGAGTTAATTTTTATACTATGGTGTTCGTGCCTATTGTGGATAATTCCAATAATATTTCATGGCTTTGGTAATATATTGAATGATAAGATGTGTATGTTTATAAAATAATTATTTTCATCGAAGATAACGTGCTACTTTTTTACGATAAAAGAACAAATCGTATGTTGTTTTTTACCTCTAAATTACATATTACTGATGTAATATTATCTTCTAAGTGTTGTTACGTTTGGTCATATATCACTGTTGTCAGTTTTCTCACTGTGTATTGGCTGTAATTATGACGAATGTTGTGTTACTTTAAGGCACTGTCATACATGTCCTATATTTAGCAAATTCATTTGCATTTCCATAATAATAGTTATGCTTTTTTTAATAACTTGATAATTGTGTAGTATTTTCTATGGAATACACAGATTTAATATGCAGTTTAATAAAATATTTTTGTACGCCATATCTTATACCATATTATTATTTTATCTCACCTTTATCCAATATTATAATCTACATCTCCTGACTTGAAAATATCCAATAATAAACATTCCGTATTCAGATTCTCAATTTAAACTTGAAAAAGGACATTATCACAGGAAAGTTTCACTTCTCAATCGATCTGTGCGGATGCAATTTCCATTCATTCCTTCCGAACAAAACTATCAAACGTTTATAATTATAATATTGACTGCAAATTTCATAGATAATAATGAAGCTCAGGCTCGAGAAGCCTGTTCTAAGTATCGTGTATTCTGATTCAATATTGTGGAAGGGATTACCAGAATATAAAAACATATAATATCAGTGAGTGTTTAAATGATTTATTGACGGCACAGCCTTAAAATCTGTCCAGACAGTATACGTCGCTTGACATTTCTTTCCATAGTAAATGCCATGGTTTAGTGTTGAGATTTACCAAAAGCGCACTTCGGACATTGAAACTCATATCTGAAATTGATTAACTCGCAAACATTCTCTCAGTGTTCGTTTGGTAACACGTTTTCAACACTAGACCGTGGCGATTATGTTACAGCAAGTTCGTTTTGTCTTTACCAGACTTGATACTTCGGATTACTGCAGGAGTATTCCACTTGCATAGCGAAGGGTGTCCTTACTTGTTCTCAATTACATGTGAATTCGAAGCCAATACCAAATTTCATACAAACAAAACCAAGAGCATTATTATATTACTATGTCTAATTATAGCAGTTACTATTATTTCGCCATTAACATCAGTTAGAGAAATATTTGGACTTCGCATTGATTGAAAGTCTATTGTATTGTTGACTTGTGTAACTATAATTAATATAATCAATCCTTGGCCTGATACTTCGGAGTCTTTTTCCGCAATTTTGCAAAGATTCATTTATTATTCTTCCTTTCATAATCTTTACACATTCTTTCTTGTTTGGTTTAACTTTTGTTTCATTAATTGTTTCGAAGATTACAATTATCGGTAATTATCGTTTATCGTTAATTTATTTTAAAATCTAGAGATGAAATTTGGTGTATAGGAATGTAGATCTCTACAGTTTTGGATTCAAGAGAGGGATATTTTTTTCTTTTGAATAATTTCAACTCAAAAACAATGTTTTAAGTAGAATATCACGTAAGGGGGGGGGGGGGGGGGGGGGGGGATGTTGTAATTCACGTATTAAATAAAATACAATTTCGCCTGCAGATTCGTAATGATCGAATTATCATAAGTTCGATTAATTACATTTTTTTCCAATTTCTAAATGATGAATAGCCATAATTCAGCAAAACTGTGTTTCTACATTTTGATATATTAAATATATTATATATACAACCATAGATTAATAAAATGAAAAGCTTCTAGCTAAAATATCATAGACGAATCGGACGTCAATCGTCATCTAGGCTTTACGGAATATTCTATCGCCAATTATTATATTATGTAGAATAGCTTGTTGAGCTTTTTCTTTGAAATTATTCCAATCGCATTATATATACGCCGCACCAAGTTCTCCAATAATATGGCGTGACTCTTGTTCCACAAAGTTTATTTCATTTATTTATTTACTTCCTTTTTTATTTTCCAATTTTTATTTTTTTTTTCTTTATAATTTTATACGAGCATTCAACAATTAACTGCTGGCCGATTTCTTATGTATATACATATGATATTGTAATATGTATATATCTGCATATTATTTTAATTTCGGTACATTCATTTTTCTTGGTCACAATATATATAAGTTATTATAACTAACATCAACAGAATTAATTCACAAAGTCGTTCAATTCTGTATATACCCTATACATATATACGTCACAATCCCTGCACGAGGGCTATACTTTCGGTCCGAAGTTCATATTACATATTATGATGATATTTTGTAATTGATATTATAATTATATTTCACTGATAAATTTATAAGAATCCCCGCCAACTGAATTCCCATGATGTTTATATTATTACACGTGGCGAGGTGTACAATATACATATATCCATATAGTGTACGTATAATTATTGCGTATTAGCCGAACTCGGTAACCGAATATATAGTAAACATGTACGAATTATGCGCGAGTATTTAGTTTATCGACAAATTAGTTATAATATGTACTCGGTTTATATGCCGAATGTCCTGGACCTGCGCTACGTTGCAAGCACATTATAATTAACAGAGATTTCAACGTTCTCATCAGTAATATGTCTCTATACAGTTGTTAACGACCTCGGCATCAGTTTTTAACTCGTGTATATAAACACCTTATACAAAATACGCGTGTTCATACTTGCAGGGGGACCGAATAAATAAAATGAAATTCACGTTTATTATCTAAGTTTAAAAATTTCTTGAAACCGCCGAGGGTATAAGAAAAGCCTGCAATAATTCGCGCGAAAGCATAACTGCCTCAAACGAATTTTACTGCCATTTATTAATACTATTATTATTCAAAAACAATAAAACAAATTCGCCAGAGCAATCGGTCACTTAAATATCTCGCAGTGAAATCAGTAATAATAATGATAATAATAATAATAATAATAATACAAATATCAATAACAATGTCTTCGAAAGAGCTTTCGTCCTCGTTCCGATACATGTATTTTTATATTTTATACAAGATTGCTGCGTGCCATTGCTTGTTGAGTATTTCATCGAATATTTGATAATTTATTTATTTATTGTTTTTTTTTTTTTCATTTCTTACAACTGGCCTTCGCGTAATTATCAACGATATAGTGAAATTATATATGAACAGTTATATAGTGACCGCTCTTTCATGAAACATTCACTTCAAGCCCTATAATATAAATTACATATTGAATTGGTATTTAAAAAACAGACATCTTACACATCTTTACAGAGTAAGGATCAGGGGGGCGATAATGGGGTGGGGCAGATAAAATTGGGAATTAATAAATAAGGGGGGTCGCAGGAGTATCGGGAATTGCTCACTCCCTCAATTTGTGCCAATCAGCTATTTGTCGTCGTGGAGAACTACGCACTTCGTTCCAATGGTTTAACGCTGAACCTTGGCTCTTCGCGCTCCCTAACTCCAGTCGTCCAATCACCTGAAATATATATAAAAGAGATTATGATCAACGTCGATGTATTCTGTACGTTCGATGAATCGTTAACTCATTACGTTCCAATTGGTGGACAAAAATAACTTGATTACCTCGTTTTTGGTCACACGGTCCCAATCCAAAAGCAAGAATTCCAGACTGACGCTACCCAGACCATCTCCGCCGCTGGGAATGTCGAAAACGAAAGATTCGTTGAAGACAGGGCTGAGGGTGCGTTTCTTAACGTGTGTCTTCTTTTTAGCAATGCGTTGGGAGTTGTAAAGTAGATACATTTTCACGTAGGGATCAGCCAACCCTGTAACATCCATTTTCGGAAGGTTTCGAGCCTTAAGAACGACTACGGTCAAACGACTTGCACCTGGCTGCCAGCAGAGCGATACCAGAAGTTCGCCTCGTCCTTGGGATTGAATCTGAAAACGAATTTTCAAACCAATGTGAGGCAAAGTCAATTTTGAATTAGTCATTTGAATCTGTGAAGAATAATACAATGATTCAACAGTTATACCTTCAAACTTCGAGGACATATTTCACGGCATAGCACCAACTGCTGATTATCGACTTGCTCCAAACCCGGAACCGAAGACAAAGCGCAGACCACTTCGCCGATCATGTCGTCGCGGGAATACCTGTCGAAACTCAGCACTACGAAGTGGAGCGTCATTTTCTATGAAAATAGAACATTTTTTGTTACTTGTTCAGCGAAAAATGAAAAATAGAAAATGGAGCTGAAGTATAACATGTTAATGTAAAAAACATTCTAGTTATGACCATTTATTTCTTCAGATTGTTAATAAAAGTCTCCGAAAAAAGTGGGTATGATTTTCATCACCTGGCAAATATAATTGTTTGTTGAAATATACGCTGCTTGTTGTAAATCGCAATTCTATCATGAATTTCTCTGAAATCAATCCAACGGTCGTCGAGCTATATCCCGGAATGAAATTTCAACCTAGCTGACACCATTTCTACTTTATTTTCGAATTCTGCATCATTTGGCAAAAAAACAAAAAAAAAAAAACTGATGTCTATAAATTCATCCAATCCGGTTCCAGCGGATAATCTAGTTCTTCAAAAACACATTTGACCCTCCCCTTGGCAAACCCCTAAACCACTTTTCCAAAAATGCAATTCCGGATATATCTAGAAATTATTCGAGGTATATATTCCTGTAGCGTTAAAATTCAATGAAATTGGTCAAATCGTTAAGAAGTTATGCGAAAAATAACGTGACGAACGTCCCACTTCCTTGAGACCACAAAAAATACTTGTTCTCTTCCACTGTCGCGTACCTGGAGTTGGCTCTGCGAAATACCGTAGAAAGTAAAGTCTTCGTCGTAGACAGGGTCCTTGGTGTTTCGTAAAACCCTTGTCTTAACTCGGTGTTGTTTATCGGGTAAAAGTTGAAGCTTGACGTAAGGATCGCTGGTAGCATTGGTCCCTCGAGCCGGAAGGTCTTTGCATTTAACAACGGTGACAGCGAGGGCGTTTTGCTCGCTGCGATATCGCAGTCTGAACTCCAACTGGCCCAAGCCATCTTTGTTGCTGTCTCGATTTGCGGTACCATTGTCGGTTTTCTCGTTGTTTTCGATCTCAGCTTTATCTCGTTCGTTTTCAATGGTCAGGGTTATCTCACCCGGAGGTGTTTGCACCGGGGTACCAGCGCCCTGAGGAGAACGAGGCTGAGAAGATTGATTATTGGCCTGTTGCGGAGGCTGAGATCCGGTCGGGCTTGGCGTGTGGCCTCCCGAACCAGGCGGACTTTTAGCCGGTCCTGTTGGACTCGGACTTTTTTTAAGATAGTGGCTTGTACTTCCGGGGCTCTTTACAGCCGTTGGCTTCCGGTGGGGCGGACGAAATGCCAAAGATTTATCCGGACCCAACTTGGTGTGACCTCTGCGTCGACGACACAGCCACCATGTCGTCACGGCCACACAGACCAGGAGAACCGCACCAATGCATAATGCCACGAGAGTCGCGGTGGAAACTGTAACGCAAAGGAATAAAAACTTATGGCGAATTCTGATCATGCCTTTTATAGGGTACAATAAAGTATCAATAACTGGATACCATGAGAATCGCACCAGCAACTGGAGAGCTTAAAAATGGCCCCTTAGCTAGTCAAGCGGGCATTTCGTAAGGATCTCCAAATACTGGTAACATTCTTGAGGGTTCCATGTACTGGTACTTTTACCTTACAAATTTTTATTCGCGATAACTTTAGGTAACAAAACGCGGCCCTGTATCTTGACGACTAATCGAGATCGCCGGGTTCTTTGAAATTATCTGTAACATAGACCGAGTTCGTGCCATTCGGAAAAGTATGATAGTTCAAACTGCATATCTTATTTTACTTCCAAACCCTCAATGCATGGTCATTGTTCATTGTTTGCGAATGAGTTGATGATTCATCCGATCGTCCTACAGCGCAAGACTGAAACACTTCTTGCCACAAATTGCACTATTCAAAATTTGTAGAACAGATTAAGTCCAAAAATTGTTTCGGTAATCAGAATTGTCTGTTCTCCGAAATGTCTTTCGATTCTGCAGCAGTATTTTTTTCCTCGAACAATTCAATCGCCAAATAATACGGTTTGACATAAAAATGGACGGTGGTTGGTACCATATTGTTGTCCTCAATCTGACAGATGACTAATACAGCGTTGGTCGGAATTATTATTTGCTGAGACCATATTATGACGGTGGCATGATATTTCAACACGCTATTGCCGCGATTTTTGACAAATTTTATAGATAATTGTTGCGGGAGCAAGTAATTTTTGTGAAAAACTTTAATTTGAAAGGATCGATGTTGAGGTCCTGTACCACATATATAGGTACAACGCATTTATGGTCACCTCCCAATTTCTAAAGGACTCAGCGCGATAGAAGTTTGATGGTATTATTAAGGCTCCCCTATTTTGGGGTACTTACCAGAATCTACCGGCCGTATCAGCGGACCATCCTCCAAAACTCCTCCGACCATGTTGGCCGTTTTTCAGGAGAAGAACGCTTATCCAAAAACCTCGTTTTGATGCCCAGCGCACTTGGTATTTTCCACGTCGCGGTGTCCTGACTCTGTGACTGGCACGATCGTGCTTTGATCAATAAACCTGGGCGTGCGCGATCAGGACAATCTCAATTCTCGACCCGAGAATGACCCGAAAGGAACCCGAAGCCGACGAGACGATCTCCAGGGGAAGCTAGCTTGACTCAGGACGCAGCTGCAGCTGATCTTGCTCCATCGGGTCACTAATTGCACTCTCAGCCTTCATCGAGCTTTCCAACGCGAGCATGAGAAGCTTCACGATCCAGGATAGCTTTGTTAAAATTGAACCTCGGTTTATATTATACAATTTCGGACATATCCACGATTTTTATTTTATTGAAACACCTTCAAAGTTAATATAACCAATCTAATATTGACTTATAGAACTCGTTACATGGGGTCCAGTCCGGGAAATCGAGAGGGTCGCAATGTAACGATCTTTTCACTGCACTCGCATGTGCCTCAGATGCATAGCATTTTACTTCGTGAGAAATATAAAAAATTGTATTTATTGGTGAAATTACGCCACGGTTTTTCCACTTATTTGATGGATTCGAAGTGCTAAATCAGTTGGAACATTTTTCAGATATTATATTTTCAAATAAATATAGCTTCTTCGCATACTGCTAGTTGTAAGTTTCCACTATCGGTGGATTTCCATCGTCAAAAAAGCATAGACGATTAATTCACTAGAAAAATAGGCAGATGTAATTTTTGGTAGTTTCGAGATGGATGAAGAATTCCGTGATATATTCGGTCTGTGTGTATAGAATTGCAATAGCAACAGGTCCTGCAGAACTGTTACCCGGTATAATAAGGGATCCAGCTGACGGGTAGATTCTAAACAAGACTAGGTCCATTTGACCTAAATAATCCAGGGATTCTGATTTAAACAATTAATATTTGGGCGACTGATGATGTCTAGTCAGTAGAATGAGGGATAACAGATTCAAGATTGCCCAAGTATATACACCAAGACCCTCTACGGAACATTGATGATCATTTAGCATCTAATTACTTCCTATGCCTTCGTTTATCAATATTTCCGATCGCTTCCGAAACCTTTAATATATTAACAAACATATACCGTTTAATTCTGAGCGGATGGTTTTCTATATGTATTTATGTTGATCGTCAACGAGGAACCATTCAAAATATCCAATGAGCTTATTTCAAAAAACAACTTTTTTTCGGCAATCAAGAAGGTTAAAAAATTTTTGCGGGAAACCCATTATCAGGGGAATTAAAAGTTCAATTTGTTATTATATTTCGTGACCTATTTATATTACGAAAGGCCACCAAGTATATCCGGATAACATTCTGAGTTTATATATACATATATACAGGCAATAAACGATCGATTCATCTTGTAAAAGCGATTTATAAACTATTTCTTCAATATAATTGATTTCTTAGAAAAAGTTCGACAACTACTTATATATTTGACATTGGACTTTTGCTGAATATTTGTTTATACAGTTCTTGTTTCTATTTACATATAATTGCCTAGTTGTACTCCAAATTTGTAGATTAAATCGTGATAGTAGACTTGACCAGGACGCAGGATTGAACATGGGAAATGTTTCTGCAAAGTACAGAATAAAGATTGCAGAATATCTTGATTATATTTACCCAGAAGCTGTACTACATAATAATTAAATTGAAATTAGTATAAACACAATATCACACTTCAACTTTAGACAGATACATACATGATTTACAGCATTGGGATAATTTTGGGGCTGAATACAAAATGCTCCATGTTTTCTATACTCAGCACCATTTTTTCCTGGAATAAACTGCAGAACTGGAGGTGGCAAAGATTCACGACCTTCAATAGTAGTTTCGCCCTCGCCTTCCTCTGTTTCAGTGACTATCTCACCCTCATAATCACCCAGTCCCTCTTTTTCCTCAGGTTCTTCATTCTCCTGTTAATCGTATGTCTTTATTACTTTATTGGAGTCTCAAGGAGTTATAGTCATATGCTATTTTTTTGCATCGTAAATCCAGTTATACTGATCTTGAGTGCACTCAGGTTGCTTCTTGGATATTTGAGTCTCCATAGCTGATTCAATACTCACCTTATTATTATCTGGACAAATGCTATAGGAAAATCTTTGGTCGGTTGGTGATTGAGGCGGTAATCGACCGCAGGTATAAAACTGGACTCCAGGTTGATCAGAGTAAACTTCTAGTACTCTAAACAAATTCATCAGTATAAAATCAAGCATACTTATCTCTAATGGTGAATGACTCTACTTCATACATATTCTATTCGTATGATACTTCATTTTTGAAATGAGTCCAGAATTCTTACCGCCCGGACGCTGGGTGTAAAGCTCTTGCTACAAATGATGCTCCTGGTTGCCAGCGTCGCAATACACAAAAGTTATGGTCGTAACCATCCCCGGGCGGTACCTATTAATAAATGAGTCAGTAATACTCATGAAAAAAAGAAGAAGAAGCATTATCCTAAATGCACCCTTCTCGATTGGATGAAGGTTTGCGAGACTCTACTTTATACCAATAGCTGGAGGTAAAATTCTTTCCAGAATTGTAAGTTAGTTATTTCTCTTCTTCGAAGAGCATAATGAACTGATGGACTTGGATCTGGTAATGACATTAAGTGACAGATTGGTTTGACTAAATATCTTCAATTTCCAAGAAGACTTTACTTTGCTTATACAATCTCCCATGATTTGTGGGACTCGGAGATCCATTACAGTTCCACCTACTCCTCGAATTGCACCCGTTGGTACAGGGTCTGTGTAATCAGCAAAGGTCCATCGATCACAATTCAATGATATTCGGTGGTTCTTCAGTTCCTTCATACCAGCAGCCTTTAGTCATAAACCAAAATAAACAATTAATCATTGATGTTTTCTACCGAGAGTTAATACCCTCTTACATGACCAGCTAGGTTGAAATAGGACCCATGCGACATATTAACGATAGTCGACTTGGACGTAGTAGCTCGCATATTAATTTCTAATCTGTTATCGGGTGTCAGTTTAAATCTTATAGTTGCTAGGACGGATCCAGGGTACCCTTCCTCTCCGTCTTTGCTCAGATAAGTCATGACCACAGTACAGCCGTCGATATGACCGTCCCAGACTTGACGACCAAATCCGTTTAACTAGATAATCAAAGAAATACAATCTCTAGCAAATGAAAATAGTACTGTTGCTCTAATGCATTGAGGATAACGAGAATACTGCTGAATATTTTCAGAATAGTCTTCAAGATCTCACTTACACCTCCGTGTAAATGATGTTTATTGTTATCATTTTTTGATAACTGAAAATCTTGGTCTTTCATAGAAAACAGCCCATCTTTGATACGGTTTGCGCATCTACCAAGAACCGAACCAAAATAAGGATTCAAATTGGGATCTATGTAGCCTGTGTAACATAATTGGACGGATAGATTATCTCTGTACAATTTATTCTGTACGATAAAAAGATATTTTGTCCTTAGATCTTACTGTCTAAATCATCAAAGCCCATAACTATGTCTGCTGGAGATCCAAATTTGTCTGGACACTTAAGCGATACAATTGTAGCCCCCCAAGTAATGAGGACAACTTCCATCCGATTGTTATTAGTTAATGTGTACGATTTTATTTTTAACGATGTTGGATCAGCGAGACTTTCATTCATCTCGCCATCCTCAGCATCCCCTGATGCTGACTGGAAAGACCCTGTAGAATCGTAGGGTCTTTCCCGAGATTTGGAAAATCTTTTTTTGACGTCATGAACCAAGTCTGAAAATCAATTAATTGGTAAATAACTCAACAGTAAGTAATCTGTTCTAATTGTGAGTCTGAAAAATCGCAGATCTTTGACCCTTTTCAAAATTGACATATGACATCGGATTATAAATATAATCAGAAGAAGTAATATTGAGAGATATTCGATTTGCTGCAGATCTTATTATAGGTACTGATTGAAAATATGAAATCAGGTAATTGGTGAGTATTGAAGATGAATATTGGTGGTTTCGAACATTGACTCACCTGGATAAATTTCACCGAATATTCCCTCTACAACATGAGCATCTCGGCAGGCACAAGTAGTAGTCATCTTGGTGAAATGATATTTTAAGACTGGAATTTTTTAAGAAATTAAGAATTTTGCAAAGTATGTCGCTCCAATTTTCATTATGAAAGTGTCAAAAGAGCAGAAGAAAAAAAAACAATAGACATTTACGTAACATGTACGTTTGATCTTCATTGCTTACATTGAATAATGTCCTCATAAATTCATAGATCAACCTTTGGCTTGATATATGAATTAATTAGTCCTCGAAAAGCTCTAGAAGGAATAATTCCAAATGAGACGTATTTTAGTAATAAGAATTTTCTGATTCGTCCAATCATGTGGCATTGCACAGTTCATAACTGAATATAATGAACCTGTTGTATCGAATCAATAGATGATTGTGTAGTTTATAATATAAAACTCACGTATGAGGTAGAGTATATGAGATTGATTTTTTATTCTTGGACAGATTTCATTATATGTATTTAAAGGTAGAGTTAAATTAATGATTGAATCACAGTATAGAAATATTTTAGCGCAGATAGAACATGAGACGAAGTATAGTTATCAGATTCTAACAGTACAGTACGTTATATTACTACTTATGTACTTGTCAGAGATTTCTTTACATAGTAGTACGTTGTAATTTATTCAGTCAGATTCTGATTGAAAATCTGATAGGATCACATGATACAGAAATAGTTATATCGGCAGAATAACACTCATGTTATAATATATTATTTTTATGTATATATATATATATTTTTTTTTTAAATGTATTATACCTTAAAATAATAATTATATTTATATGGTTCTATACCCAGTGAGTGATTGGGCATTTACTTTTCATTTAACGATTCAATGCAAACTCACTTACTTTTGTAATATATTTCCCCCAAAAAAAAGGTTCAAAAATTTACAACAACCTCAGGATGTATTGATGAAAAAATTTCTGTCAAGCATAGAGCACAATTTTTTATTGTATTACTTTTTGAGAATCTACTTTTATTATTAGTGAACGTAATCATATCGTCTTTTATTTGCCTTTACAGGAAAAAATTATAGGGACATCTTTACATAAATCTTGGGCATAAAAGTACTAATCGATGAATTTAATGATCAAGATTTTACAATATCGATGAACATTCAAAGAGGAGTTTAGAATCTCATTTTCAACGACGAACCAGACTTAGATATAAAAAGGGTATGATCATTTCTATCCAGGACAGTGCCATGAATTTGCTACGACTGTAATTCTTTCTCGTTTGATGCGTCGATAAGGTAATTGTAAGTAAAAAAAGGCAATTACCAATTACATACTCACTAATGTAAAATCTTGAATGATTTAAGTACAACGTGGCTTAATTTTCGCTTGACAATATTACGTGATGTTTGTATAATATATATTTTTTTTTTTATCATTCGCTATTTGTATTTCGTAGTGCAAACACTTTACATTATACTAATCCTCTCCTAGAGAATAAAAAGGACATTGAAAACACTATAGTAATGTAATGATACATACAAAACAGTACATGCACGCCTTTGAATTCTACGTGCAGTGGGTAAGAAACAACAAGCGACAGTATTGTTGTAATCTTACTAGCAAAGATTAGAATTGTCTTTCTGAATATGTTGTGGTGTTAAATACAATTGACAATTAGCGATATTACTCGAATATATCAGAAAAGCTTTACATACGAAGATTTTATTTTTTAATAATAGGACATAATGTGTTGAAACATTTTAGAGATTCTTCATAAATTATTATTATTTTTTTCATCGACACGCAGAATATTTGCTAGTTATCTGTGAGATATTTTCAATATAGAATTGCACAGAGACAGTTTATGTCGATATATAAGTTCTAACTATTTGCAAATAACAATTCTTGTGATTGATATTGGTAAATCTTTGCTCAAAGGAAAACATAGTAAAAAAATTCAAGATTAATTTTGGTTTGGAATAGTTTACTTGCATGTCGAACATCAGAAGTCAATACCAATCATATTTATATTGAAATATTAAGGTAAATGGCACTCGACTAAAAAGAGGATGCATAAAGTTAAACTATCTTTAGAATTTAATACAACATCTGTAGCAAGTATATAGAATAATTTTCGATAACATTTTTGAAATAATATACAACCTTTCTTTATACACAAGTGTGAGCATTTCTAACGCATATGACAAATTTTCACATTTGTTTGCAAGTATAAGAACTTTGAAAAATAAAATGATCGAATAATAAAAGTAACGAATGATGAATCTTTGATATAAATCGTAATGTAACTTGTCTATTTGAAAGTCAGCATCGTGACTATTTGTACAGGCTTAAATTTCTGCGCATGAAAGAGGTTCTTTAATGTGCAAAACATAACGTAACATAAAATAACATAACATGATATAACGAACTCTGCTATTCACTAACTTTATTGCAATATAGTATGTATAGTGTGTGTTATAAAGAAATAATAAGTATAAATAATATGCTCTTGATATAAGTTAAAGAATTTATACTCGGCGTAGCAACGAGAGATCCTACCTCAAGAAAGCTTGTTCAATTTTTGAAATACGTAATAGTATTAAACATGAATAATGTAGCATAATATAATAGACTCTTAGAATCATTTAATTTGTAAACAATATAATTAAACACTGTGCTGTTAATCGACGATACAGCTCAGTATTAAAAGACGGACCTCTTTCTGGTCTTTAGTTCGCCTATGACTATATGATAAATTTATTATGTATTATTATTTATTAATAAAGATGAAATTTTTAACGATCTAAGCATGCTTTTTTTTCTTTTTCTTATTTTTTTTTGTTTTTTTTTCGTTTTTAAACCAATTTTGATTGATTAGACATCTACTACCATCTTCTTGTGGATGTCCGTATTACCCACAACCTGAAATTAAAAAATTAGCAAATATGAAGATTTTCTATCCTGACTAAAAAGAAAGTTAAGGTAAAATCTGTCTCAGGTATTTAAACCTACCGAACAAAACTCTTCGAAGCTGATTTTACCATCTTCGTCTTTGTCAGCGAACAAAATCGTCTTGTCAACGATTTGCTGGAGTTGTGTATCCTTCAGATTGTTACCGACCATCATTTTTAGGACTTGGAACAATTCGCCGTTGCTAATATACCCGTCGTTATCCATATCATAAATTCTAAAGGCAAATCTCAATTTGCTTTCTTTATCGCCCTAAAATTATGAAAATTACTTCAATGTTGATATTTCTGTATGAATTGGAGATCTAGATAATTAAAAACAAGCTTTCGCATCATCTTTTTGTCTATTGTCCGAATCTAATTAATTTTAGCTCGAAAAAGAACTGGAATGATCGAAAATGGTTGGTAATTGAATAAGCGTAGAACGATTGGGAGAAGTTTTGGGGCTGGATTGAATTTGTACCTTGACACTGAATTGTGAAACCCCTTGGATAAACTCTTTGAAATCAACTTCGCCGTTACCATCAGCGTCGAATATTTCGATAACACGTTGGACCAAAGGATTTTGTTGCAATTCTGGTAGTGTCATAAATTCTTCTATACTCAAAGCGCCGCTATTGTCTAGATCCAATTTACGAAAACGTTTACCAAGCCTTCTGAGTTCATCTGCGTCGACTGCAAGACACACAATTTCACAAGTGAAATTAGATGTAATAGCTAATTCAACATGATATGTGTATCAACGGAACTTCTCTTCTTTTATTAGTCTCATTGTGCACAAAACAAAAATGGAAATGACAAATAATAAGGCGATAACAAAAAAACATTTCTTTCTCTTTAATTCATCAAAAAATTCCGAAATAATTGAAATAAAAAATTCGTATTAACGTTTATATCGTTTCTCCTAGAAAACTCAATTATTCGTTTTAGGTAAAATGTAAAATTTCCCATTTCAATAATTTAATGAAAGTGCTCTCTCGTATTTCAAGGAGAAGAATATCCGGAGAACGAAAAGTAAACATGGATGTTTACATATTGGAGAAGGTAATTAATAATCGTTTTGCACAATGTGTGAGAACGATTTCAATGTTTGTATAAGAAGTGTTGACATTTTGTGGAGTAAATTATCACCGGAGGTAAATAAAAATAGGTTAATTGTTTATTTATGGATTATAATTAAGTTCAGTTGAATTTAATTCAACTTTTAAAAGTTATTGTTATTTTAGTACTTACAATTCGAGCACAACTCCATCGGTAGCGAACTTTCGTTACCCTGAAATGAAAATTCATATTAAATATTAATAACGTGTTCGCGTTCCTTGGAATAAGCTGAAAATAGCAAAGCAGACAGGCTCAACAAGACTGCGAGTGTGCCTATTGGATTCGTGAACGAGTTGAAATTTTGCAAAAATTTGATAGATTCACGGTATATTGAGATGCTGAGAACCTGGGGTATTATTACTGCTTTATACTTACCATGTTTAATTAGTTATTTCCGTATTTATGTGGCAAGATTGAATTATTGGAAACGTCAAACGCGAATCTTATGATCACCACTAACGGCATTAATCACTAAAATCTCACGAGATCGTCTCACCCACTTTATTTTTTAGCTCCAAATACTTAGCTCGATTTTGTCACTCAAGATGGAGCTACTCGACAGGTTACTCTTGGCGGGTAATTCAAATATAACTTAGTTTAATTTATTGATTAATTCATTTATTCGATATTCTCGCGCTTTTTTACACGTAGAATACTACAAACTATGAATTTATACTCTTGTATTTATGAATCAATTTTTGTAACAATTACAATACGTAATATGTGAAGGGAATATGAAATGTCATGATCATACAACTTGGCAGAAGCTCAAAAGTTTTTAATTTCAAGAAATACAAGCAACAAGTCCCAGAAATGAATTGTGTCTAAATTTCAAGTTTTGTTCAATGATTGATTGATTACCCTCGTGTATTTAAGTACTATAATCTGTTTAAAAATATTTCTATGTATATTATACGATTGTTAAAAGGTGATTTGTGGGGTTTTTTTTTTCTCTTCAAGTTGAGCATTTCGTATTCAACGTATTCGCATAGGTCTAAATTACAATAACAATGTATACAATATCCTATAGTATTTAATCAATAAATATAGCAAGATATCTCTTAATATTTTACAAAACTTGCCAAGTGATATTAGATACATGTACAATGTAATACCACCTTTTGATAGCAAGTTAATTATTTACAGAGAGAAATGTAGTAGTCGTTTTGTGACATCTTATAACGTGTCTGTAAAAAAAAAATTTCTGCTCTCACCTACGCAGTTTTAAGCTACCTACAGAACTAGCTTCTTAAAAGAAAGAAAGAAAAATTAAGATAATATATCATGTAATATATTCACGCAAAATCAGATTTTTCAATTTCATAGAAAAACTCTGATTTTAAAACAGAGGATGTAACTTTCGTTATGAATTGCCTCTTGCCATAAGATTCTCTATTTTTTCGATGTAGTTAAAATAAATCGTAAGATTTAAATCCGATGCAATTCAAGCTATGAAATGATTATCTAGTCTATTCTTTTAAAGAAATTTCAAAGGAATTTTTATGAATTTCCATGTTCATTTAATACGTATCTAGATTACACAAATTGTTCCGCACTGTTGGCACTCAAATCCAATAATCGCCATGCCGCTCTGGGATTTAATTCCGAAGGATCTCGACATAGAACCCATACGTAATTCACTCGCATTACTTTCTCAGGATCACCTTCGACGACTTGATGTTTACTGTCTCTTACACACATAATTTGCTGCGATTGAAATGTTATTATCAATACTGGACCTTGTTCCATTACTTTGCCCATTGCAAGATCCACATTGTCGATGTCTAAAATAATCAAGCAATAATATTAGGAATGTTGGCGTCTGAGAATCGTGTGATTTATCAAATGCATCAGCACTGAACTTACCCAAAATTTTACTATCTAAATAATATCCTAGTTTCTTTGCCTGCGTTAAAGGCTGCGATATGAGATTGAAAGGCGCTTCGTGACACCAGTCCTTTAATACTTCCAAGTCTCCCCTCACCATAGCTTCAAGAATGTTAGGGATTATATCCGTTTCACAATCTCTTAAGAACTTGACCTGATTAACGAACAAAGTCAACATTTGTTATCTGAAGTGCTATCTCTGCACGGTCGATGTTCAAATACTAAGTAATTCGTTCTATTATAGTCTCGAATCTTTCAGTGGATTAACAAATCCTTGTAGTATCATTTCAATTCAATTCAACATTGGAGACATTTTTGAGAGCCAAATGTTTCTCATAGAAATCTGTACACAATCGATGAATACAGAAAATGGGCACATACCTTGTCAAAACTTGGATCGAGCTTGCAGATTTCGGTCAAGGTTTCCGAAAGTTCTGTTTTTTGGAACAGACCTCCCATTATGTCGGTAACTTTATCTGTGAGCAGCCTGGAAGCCCTAATCATGGGATTATCAGATTCTTCATATTTCATTTTCCAGTCTAGAACTTTGTTAACGTATGGATTGTTGTCCTGTAAAAAAAGATGAAGTCAAAAATTTTAGCACAAAAATTGAAGAAAGAAAATATCAATTGTAATTCCCGTTGACTTTATTGAATCATCTTCCTAATTAACATGAAAACTCAAAACTTCCTCAAAGCAAAAATGACTCTTTCACGTGATGCAATGAATTGAATCCTCACTCACCTACACATCCTATAAATTTGGTTTATATTCTCATCTATTCACCTTAAAGTTTTCCCATGATTGATAGAATTTCGAATCTTTATGCAGCTCGACACCCATTGCTTCCTCGTTTGCTTCAACTGGCTTTTCGTCTGCTATGTCAGGCACTTCTTTTCGTTTTCTTAATTTCTTTGGAGGAACATAAACCCGGCCTACAAAAACAACAATAAAGAAGTATTATTTAATCAATATACACAACATTTTTCACACATATCTAAACCACGCAATGTCAAAAGTCTTGTACTATTTATTATTTTTTATACAGAAAATATTAATCGCTGTCTCACTAATCAATTTGCGATGACCATTTAACTCAATTTTCCTAAAATCGAATACAGCATGATGATTCCGAAAGGCAATTGACTAACACGAAGAAATTAGCACAAACCTTGTATACCGTGCTGATCAAATTCTTTACGCACAGCTTCGGCAGTTTGTGATATAGTTTGGAAAGCTCCAGTCTTTCCAATAGCTTGACCTCTTTCAGATATTGTTTCTGCAGCGTCTGTAGCTGATTTAGATATCTGCTCACCCAGCTGCCCCGCCTTTTTACCAATCTCTGATTTACTCGCCTCTTCTATCACACCTTGAACCTTCAATGGTCATTCTAAGTTGAGATTCGTTTAGCCCAAAAATTACCAAGTCTTATGCAATACTTAAAATTAAGTTGAGTATATTTTTTAGACAAGGCACAAGATTTTTACGAAATTTTGCTAATTCGGTAGAAATATTGAGAAATACTCAATGACGAGAATGGATACCTTTTCCTTGAGATGATCCAGCTTCTCCTTGATTATTTCGGAGCTTTTGCTAGCCTCGGATTCGACGCTGTGGAATTTTTGTCTAGCTGATTTCAAGGCTTCGGAATGTTCGAGTTTTTCAGCCTCTTCGCGAAACTTTTTCAAGGACTCTTTCATTTCCTTATTTTTCTGCATTTCTTGTTTTATATTGTCTACAAATTGGGAAAAAAAATTCGGCCGGCGAGCCGGACTCGAATACAACCTTATCTGAAATAAAGAAGAAAATCTTACAGTGATTATTCAATGTAAACAAACAGTCCGAACTGGTTGAAATTAATTTACGACATTTCTTCAACATTCTCTGATCACAACAATTGAAATCTAAACTAAGTAGACTCGTTAGGGATTTGCACTTTGGATAAACGTACGCAGGTATTTTTTGACTCGTTTCCCTCTACCTGGAGCAATATTTGTTCCGAGCTCCATATTTGAGTCGAGTTTCTGTAGCCGTTTGTATATCTGTAAGGAAACTCAGCCGAACGAAGAACAGCTCTAACGAGGTGTGTTTTACTGGCAAGAAAATTCTGTAAATAAAAAAAGCATGTTTCAGAAAAACAGACAAGAAAATAAAATTGCATGAAATAATCTTAGAGAGGCTATCAATAATCCCAAGGCAATCAAGCGCGTTTTACAATGAGTGAAATCTCGTGAATGAAATATGAAAACGTGTTTGGATAAATAAGGTAAATATTATTGAATCTAGAGGACGAAATAAGAAGTGTCGATACATGCAAAGCATGTGACACACTTGTGTTAATGAATTGAACAAAAATTGGAACGATAGTTAGGCGATTTGAAAACGCGAAATGGTAAAAATAAAAAGAATATATTTCTTACGAAATATAACCTCACTTTTTTGATACGTGTTGCCGGTTTTCTAATAGGTTTTATATGAAGTAGAAAGCGAAATAAGGAAATAGGACGAGCGGAAATAGTTCTTTGGGTTAAAAGGAACATGAAAAGCAATCGCTGAGTTTACAACATGTGATATTTACCATTTTACAAATGATTTTATATATCGAGATCTAGGAAGCGAAAATCTTGTAGAACGAGGAAACAGCCATCTACCGGCAAATATCGTCAGTTAAAAATCCGATGAATTTCGTCGAAGAATGAGCCGAGCTGAGGGGATATAGGTTAGTTTTCGCAATGAAGAATTGCGGAGTTTAAACAATCGATAAAAGCGAAGATATAATAATCTTGAGGCCAGTTTTCCAACATCGGTAAAACCCGTGACTGTAGTGTTTATTTTTCTTATTTAGCAACGAATAACAAAAGCAACATTCTATCAAGGTAGGAAAATCCCCGCAGAAGTTATTATACTACAATTGACATTGCTTGGGGCTAAAACAAGACACAGCTTTATCGATTTACGACTCTGACTTGATTATTAATTTTTTTTCGAACAACTGGACGGTCCGTTTGATTAGTCTCTTTAACATTTCGATTATCGTGATCCGAATATTCGAATTCACAGGGAATGACAACTCTAATTTTCGGAGTTGGATTCGGGACGTTCATCATACTAACTCTTTGGCTATCGGCAGGATTAATCTGCCTCATATCCCTCAGAACACAAAAAAAACTCGGTCTCACAGCTCTGGGTCTTGTTGGAATCGTTACTATCGCGCTACTCAGTATTCCCAGGGCTTCGGAAAACTCCGGTATCCAAACGGACAAGGTATCGATAAAGAAACTGTTCTCAGCTATAAAATTAGACTTTGCTTTTGAATAATTTAGCGCTTGGAGGAATCAAACACAGCCAAAATCAATCTCTTTTTATATCAAAGTTTATTTCGAACCATTACAATCGTCTCGTTCCAAAACATCTGCTTAACAATTGTAGATTCAACTTCTCTGGGATTCAAATTGTCCGGAATATGTGCCGTCATATGTTCAATGTGGGGAAATTAAATTAGGAAAATTGCCATAGAAGATATGGTCAATTTTTAAACAATTCATCGTCATCTTATCACATAATTACAAATAACTCGTTCCAACAAAAAAAATTCCACACTCAGTTTACAATGGCCTGTATTCCAAACAATCCTGATTTTAAAGAAATCAAATCTCTGACCAACGGTATGCCTGAATTTGTGGTCTAGATGTTTCGAAATGAGACGATTATGACGATTCAAAATAAACTCTGGCAAAGATATATTTTCAATAATTTTTATTAATATAATGCCCCGAATTATGGAATGTAATTAATGAAGCATTTATTATTTACAGCTATACGACGAATTCTTCATTTGGAGAATTTTGCTGATAATTTTATTGGCAGCTTCGTCTTTGGTCGTGTTATTGGCATACGTGAAATTCGAGTTGATGACACCAGTGAAAGCTGTCCGACTTAGGAATTGGGTACTTTGAATATATCATAAGCAAAGCAAGAATTCCTCAAATTCTCTCTACCATTAGATCAGATATATATTTTACCGGAAAACAAAGTAGTCTATTCTTGATCAAAACTGTACAATATATTCTCGAGCTTTTTTAGATAACTATACATATAGTTGACCTAAGGGGATATATATCTTCAGGTATAGTCCCAATCTAGTGAATTTATATCTATATTTATATTTCTACAAATAACCGAATTCCAGTAAAATTAAAAAGAATATATATTATTCATATTATATATTTACCGCTGGAATTTTCGACTGATATTCAAACCTGAATAATAATTTTCGAAAACAAAATATATACTACTATATTCATAGTAACAAAAAGGTACAAAGAATCATAAATAAAAAAAAGCAGCTTTTGCGTCCATCTAATAAATTTTCTCTATATTAGAAAACAAAAAATAGAAATCTATCTAAATGCTAAACAGCTTTTCAAGGATCAAATATAATTGAAATCTTTAGGGTGCTTTCTTCTAAGTATAAATAAATAATTAAATAAATAATAATCAAAATGCTGCGTGGTTTAAGAAGCACGATGAGACTATCTAAGCGTGGGATCTCCCTGCTTGGTCCTAGCAATAAAAAGTTTGAGATTAAGGACAACACGGAGTTCATAGACAAAGTAATGAACAGCCCGGTTCCTGTGATAGTTAATTTTCATGCAGAATGGTGCGATCCGTGTAAAATTTTAACGCCAAAACTTGAGCAATTGGTAGGTCCAATGGAAGACCTTAATTTAGCTGTTGTAAACGTCGAGTCAAACCCCGAGCTGGTTCATACTTTTGAAGTAAAGGCAGTGCCAGCCGTAATTGCTGTATCAAACGGCTTGGTTGTGCACAAATTCATTGGCCTGATGGAAGGCGATTCAATAGAAACTCTAATTCAAAAACTCAGGACCGGAGCAGATATCAATACAACCGATAAAAGTACTTAATCCCCGATCAACTTTCGAATAACTTTACATGAAATTTTGATGAATTTTTCTAATTCTCTGGCACAATAATAACGTGGGCCAAATGCATGCAGGCAGGCAATATGATGAATAAATTTAGCATTACCAAGTTCTCTTTGAAGTTCTTCTACCACTTCGTTTGATAAATGTGCAATACGACTCTGCAGAGTGAGAAAACCACATCCTCAGAATGTTCAAAGTTTAGTCTTTCGTCTGAAATTTACATTTTTCAAACCTCGAATTATCTGATAATAGATAATGCATAGCTAAATTTTCTTCACATAGAATAGGATGATGGATGTACTTAATAGCAATCTCTCCTTTGAAATGGACTTTGAATGAATATGTGATTTTGTTAAATATTATGAATTATTAATAATTTCGTCTGTCAATCGCAGTTGAATTGCAGTAAAAACTAACATAGGATTAGAGTAATGAAACAATTTCTATTACAATGAATAAATACCTATTTTAAATGCCTTGTGAATATTAAAAGTCTGCATTATATCTATATACTAAAAATTCTACATTCTACAATGTATTTGGAGTGTGATTATCACTCGTCGCACATACTTTCGCTACCTATGTTCCTATTCTCAGAATATAATGGAATCTATGAAAAAAGAAACAAAAATTTGTAGAAATTAATTGGTAAATAAACGTAAATGTGTGCTAAGCAGAGGAGAATTATTCTTCAGTTTAAACCCTGATTACACGGCTTATTGTTACATTTTTTTGCATTTTTTCTTATAACATATGATAGTTATACAGGATATGTGAGGCGATAATGCGTATGATAGATAATTCATTTCAGCGTAAACAATTTATTAACAATTTGGAGAAGGTTCTATTGAAACACAAATTATTTGCATTTATACATCACATCTCTTTTGAATATTTTGTAAACTTTTAATAAAAATATGTCCACAGAAAGAGACAATCACACGATTTTAGCTATTTACATTACTTAATTTTCGATTCTTATTTATCACTTGAAACAAAAAAATTCAACAATGTCTGAAAAAAAAACAACATTATCATTGATTTCATACACAATCTGGCGAAATGGAATTTCATCGCTTGTTATTTAGAATAAAACGAATATTCTTTTCTACCAGTTACTAGTACATCAAACAGTTTCTAATCCGTAGAAACAGCTATTCAGAAGAGAGAAAAAAAAAGTGAATTAGTAAGTCGATGTCTCGTTTTATATCTTATAGAAATTATTCCAACTACAAGCGACACCCCATTTCTCCTACATTTGAGAAGGTGAATATAATAATAATAATAATAACTATATTATAAATATGGTACAATAATTTGGTATACGTTTTACATTATTGTGGTTTATAATGAGCAGTATCCATACAGAACAACGTTAAAATGAAAGGGCTCAATTACCAAACAAACATAAAACACAACAGAACTAGAAAACGTAACGGATATACTTTATAGTGTGTTATATTAATTAATTAATCAATTACTCCAATTTATTCACAGGTCACAAGCTCTATAATTGCATGGTTGTAATTATTTGGTAATGAATAATATCAGTCATCCCCGAGCGATAGAATTCTAATGAAATTCAATATCTAATATAAAGAAGTATTTGATTTGAAAATAAAATAAAAAAACATATAAACGCAGGAATTTCTTCGTTATCAATTAGAAATGTGAAATTCGAATTGGTTTAGCAAATAAAACAGTTTGACTAATGAGAGAGTTTCAAACTGTTTCGACTTTCTGTACTATTTGAATTTTACAAACGATCAACAAATTACTCGACCTCAAACTGTATACACAAATATTTATGCAATTTTATATAGGTAATTACGCCAAATTGATGTTCGATGATTACAACGGTGCAATACAAAATGTACAATTAAAAATTATCTGCCATTTAAATTTCATTCCTGGCGAAAGAAACTATTACTTAAAATTTTTTCTCCTATTTATATATGAGAGATTTTTGGTTAATCAATTATTATTCATATTTCTATGCAAAACAGGCTTTGAAAGAGTTTTTTAAACCCTGAATAAATAACATGTTACTTTTAGTAGTGTGTTAAAATGTTGGGAAAAAAAAAAAATTCAAAAATTCATGAATTACTGTATGCATGTTGCAAATCCATTTATGCGCAACGAGACTTATATAGCTATATACGTCGAGATGACATTAAAACTATACAGTGATTTTTGTGCACCGACGTATTCATGTATTTTATAAAGAAATAGTATTTATAAGGAAATTGCACATGAATGATTTTTCATTATTTCTATGAATTTAATTTCTCAACAATATTGAATCTTGTTATTATTAAAAAGGAGGGAATAAGCTTGTGACAAATCGATGATTATAATACATATGAAATTTGCGATTATATAATCGGTAAATAATACGTTTCAGAAGAAATTTAATAAGCACTCAACATTGGCGGTGCATGAAAAACAACTATCTAAATCAATACGAATAAAATCATTTTGATTGCTGAATCGTATCTGAAAAGCAGTTATGTAAAATGACTTTAAAATATGGAAGAAAAAAGAACAAAAAAACAATTCAACCATATCGACTCAATTCAAAATATCTCCAATTTGATCTAAATTAAGAAATCTTACCTAAATAACGTAGCTAAGCTTTTGCTCTCGAGTCAATCATGACTCGATAGGCAATGGCAATGTATGTGACAAGTGTTTTTTTTTTTATTTTTTTTTTTAATAGTATTTTCTGTTTTCCAAGATTCAATCGTGATAGGAATTCCCACGAATAATCATCGCGGGGCCATAATATGTATAATAGAGTTACCGAAATTGTTATATGTATATATGTATATATATAATTCTAATTACACTTCGGCACCCAAGTCTTGTACACCCTGTTCTGCCACAGGGACATACTTCTCATCAATTTTAACGAGCAGTATAACTTTATCGACATGTGATCGTCTGTTTGGGTCACGGTGATTAGGCGACCACCGATGTACCACACAGCCTTCCATACCTCTCTCAGGAACCCAATGCTGCCATCCTGAACGCCCACCTTGTTGTCTCATCCGTTCGTCTGGCCATATAACGTCGATTCTTCTCCCCAAATTTATTGCATCGTAGACTTGATTTGGATCCATTATCTAGATTCATTGAAAAAAAATTACCTACTATTCGCATCAAGATGCATAAAATTATTTGTATAAATTCCACCTTTTATCTAAAATATTAAGTCACTGGCATTGATTTTTGTATTCATTTTAGCATTGTTGCAGATTTTTCTGCACTTATTGTTGATTCAATGTTCTCTTATTTTATTTTATTTAGTGCTTTTGATTTTGGTAATACTAACTCGAACCCTTTGGAAGACTTCATCCTTATCTTGTTTATTTGTAAAACTAGTAGTTTCGGACTTAGATTCTGCTTTAATATCTCCGCTGCTCAGTAATCCAGCCAAACTAGCCAACGTCGAGCTTGTTGGCTTTCCGACTGAAGCCAAAGAGCCACGATTACCACCTAGAGAGCCGGTATTCGCTCGACCCAGGGAACCTCGACCTGCGGAGCCCCCAATTTGGCAACTAGAATCCATTGATTGAGATCCAGATGTGTTGTGACCAGATTGATTGTAACCTGGTGAAATTATATGAAAATAAATAATCAAAGATTAATTCATCTAAATATATTAATATCAATTCAACTGTTTCATTATTAATTCATAGTTAATTCAACTAATTCTATACGGTCCTAGAAATTATTGACGCAAAAATACAACATAAATTTTACCAGAATGTATATTGTATGTAGTCATAGCATAAACTCCTTCGTTTCCAAATCCGCCATCATCTTGAGAGCCAGTTCCGCCAGAAGAACAGCCTTGACCACATCTTCGTCTTATCCTAGAGAAAGATGAATGAAATCATACAGATTCTATATGAAGTTGTATATAATCGAATGACATACCTTCGCCACAATTTAAGTACATTGCTCTTAATAGTGCCTAAGCTTAATGGCCCGCCGAGTATTGAACACAGTTGGTCATTTGTTTCAGCGTAACTAGTCATCAATGGCGATACGTAAATTGGATAGCCGATCGGTTGATCGCAAGAGCTATTTATTATATTACGTAAAGCCTGTTTGGCATTCTGTATCGAGCCACGCTCAGGATTTCGATTTCTTAAATATACAAGCTCCTGCTGTTGACCTGCCCAGAGTCCGCGGACACATTCTCTGTTCATTTTGATTACTCGAAAACTTAGATAACGCTTGTTCAGCATTATTACTTTGTATTCGTCTATTCCATCGTCTAAGACGTGCCTGTAAAATATCGTAATGGTGAAATAAGCAGAGAATTCAACAAATAATTGTTGAAACAATACACGTAATTAGTCATTAGAATTCATTTTACGATTAGTTTGAGGAAGAAATTGCGTCTAAAACAGCTGCTGAAAATACCTAAGAGCAAGAAGACTCGGAGCGCCACCAAGAACTGCATTTCTCCATAGCGGATCGGCCTCGTGGCTTATAACAAGACCTCGATCGTGACCTTCGATTGCTTCATACAATGCTGCGGTCTCTTCGTACTCTTCGGAACTCATGAAGTGATCCTGATGCAATTTCAAGGCCATTCTAACGCCCTTAGCTACTACTCCACGCAGAAGTTCTACATCTCGTAACACCCACTCGTCGCGAGCAGAAGTTATTCGAAAGTCTCCTGTAACATAATAAATTGTTTGGAAGAGAGTTGAGTCTGAGTTAAAATGTTTTAGATATGAATAACAGCTGCATAATGAAACACAGTGAAGAGTTTCAAAATATTCTGTTTGAAAGATACGTTTTTATACACATATTGGCAATAAAATCACCGATTTTTTGGTCCGATTAAGAGAACTCTGATTTTTATCTGTACATCTAATCATTTCAACTTTGCGGTATAAGTACTTTCACCTATAATACTTCATCTGTAATTGAATCTGTACCTTTGAAAAGAGCATGCAATCCATAGAGGAAAAATTCAACACTAGACACAGTGTTGTGGGAGGCTGCGCCCAACGCACGACGTCCTAAAAGGCTTAACGCAAGACACAGCGATACTAGGCACGAGTCCCTGGACCTCTCCAACAACTAGAAAATTGAATAAATACATATGATAACGATCCCAGTAAGTTTGACACACGGTATTAGTGCAAAGAACCGTTATTACCACTAGCGAAACCGGTAAGATGCTTACCTTATCGCGTTTTGCTCCGCAGAATATTATCCAGTCTAGAAAAGTGTTGCAAAAACTGCTCCGAGTTATTCCGCTAGCTCGAAAATCAAAATCTTCGTCTATATTCATATTGAAAACAGGATCTAGGTCTACAAAGTTTTTTTCGAGTGTAGGTTTCAGGGCTTCGATGATATCAGGATTTTCAAGCCATTGCATTAGCTTGCTTGATTTAATCGCGTAAAAAATAATACTCTTAACGTAATAAGTGACAAGAACTTTGCGAAAGTCAAATACTTGAAGCATTGACACAGCAGAATTATCAGAGATTGAATATCCCTCGAGTACATATTTGGCGCTGGCAACTTCCCAAGCGAGCCAACGTTGACTAAAAGCTGCATTAACGCTCAAGACGTTAGAAAGGTGGCCCATTTCGCAGCAGCAACAGTTATCGTTGTCCTCTATACCCTCAGATATCGCTTCAACCTGAGAAAATATAGAGACAAATTATTGCATGAATTCAATTCAACCATTTTGTAAAGTTCCTGGATCTAAGAAACTTTTCAAATGCTCTTACCTCTCTCTGTTGGCAGTAAGTTCCTCTGAACTCAAGCCCTCTGAGTTGAAAGGTGACTAAGCCGTTGCCTAGCTGGACAATGTGAACCAAACAGTTCAAGTAGTCAGATGCGAGTAGAAAACAGTCGCCTTGAGTGACTCCGCCCCAACGACCGAGGGCTAAATCTCCATACAAACTATGCTGCAGAGATCTAGTTAGCTGCTCATAGAATATTGAGTTCAAGTTGTTATCATCAGCGCCCAGGTTCCTTTCCAAGTGTGAAGACATCCTTGTGTTTGAATGGTCGACTCTTCTAGTCTTGTAGTCTCTTTCCCAGAATTTTACAGGTCTTACGTACGAAGAGATGAATATGGCGCTGCCCAGTAGAGGATTCAGCGGGGTGCTCAATATGGCGGATATTCCAGCTTGTAAGAAGAGCATGGCGGAATGTGGGACGGAAAACGGTTGTGCAAATGCGTGAAATGCGCTACCCCAGGTGATCTGCCAAGGGGCAATATACGTGACGACGAATCTGATCTTCAACAAAAGTTCGTAAACTTTGGAGAACACGATTCCCATGACGAAGTAATCGATTAGAAAGGTTTCGCCGACGTCTCGAAAGTCAAATTTGAATAGCAGGACTGTGAAGACGAGTATCAGGTAGCGAGTTGAAGGATCGGAATAGGCCGAGCGAAGGGCTTTCATTCCGCAAATGACAACAATTAGAGATCCGACGCTTTGTCCAAATTTGTTGACGATTGTTGGAGAATATTCGGTCAGTGCACCAAGGAATATAACTGGATATAATATATTTCTTTCGACGAAACATAGGCAGACAGAAGCCTTTTCAAACCACATTATTTTAGCTGGTTCCTTCACCTCGAACTGGGCGTGTTCATAGCTTCTTAATACTGGTTTGGCCAGACAGAGCCATGGCAGCTGTTTTCTAAGCTGTGGCATGATGTAGTGGAGCAGGAATCCCAGACAACTCGCAATTCCCCATAATACTGGGTTCAGATCTGGTCGCAAGGCGGTAAATACGGTAGAGCAGTGAATAGCGAAAGATAGAACGCCCAATACGGTGCATACTATCAGATCGTTTTTTAATCTGGTATTAACGGTTGATCGTAGCTTTTCAGGTAGGGGATCGATGAGTTCCGAGTCAGATATTTGTTCGCTGACTTTGATTTTCACATCTTTTTTAGTTCCTAGAGATCTGATTTTAACGTCTCTGTATTTAGAGCTCAAATCATCTTTACGTGTTGTGTTTTCTATTATCTTTGCTTCTCTTTCTTCCATATACAATTCGGGTGGCCACAAATTCATCTTAACTATATCCCAAACTACGCTAGGATCTGAAGACGATCTACTCAAATGATACGAGGCGGCGACTAAGAGTCCGACAAATATAGAAAATAGAATATGCTGAGATGATTTTGGTTCGGTTAAAGCGCCGTAGGCAAAACCGTAAAGTATTAAAACGGTAAGCACACTGCGGCAAAGACAGTAAATAGAAGAGACGAGACCAGTAGTTGCGTTACCGCCAAAGACATGAATATCCGCATGCTCGCATAGATACATAAGGAATGTATTTATTTGTGGAAATAAACCGAGAGAAAATACAATGGGAAAGCAAAGTAGAAAAACAAGTAAAACGTTTCTAATTTGTAAAACAACTACAGGATCAGAGACAAGTATGCCGTAAACGCGAAAATCAGACTTTGGAAAATGCTCCAGCGAATGGCTGAGAATTAAAACTAATCCCGTACAAATAATGAAGTAAACAGGCCTAGAAAATGCGACGATTCTATTGAATCCGTGAGTCGGAGATGCGGCGTCAGGTTGAACCGATTTCAACAATGAATACTGACACCCTGCTATAACTACGCAAAATATAAATGCAAAAATATCTCGAAAATATTCACGTTGCAAAAGAGAAATTCCTAAGCCGGCAACAGCTACCGCCAAAATAGTAGATACCATAGTTTCGAATAAAGTTAAATTTCTATCCAACAAAGCTAGCAAAGCCAGACGGTCAAAATGTACTTTGATATGAGGTAGTTTTCCTATTTTCCATTTATAATAATGTTTCGATTGTTTGGCTTTAGCGTCATTCGGTATATCCAAACCGTCTATAAATCGATTCCAAGACAAGCTGGTATTAGCCTCGGCTTCTTGATGGGCAGGTAGTGTTAGGACCGGTATAGAAGTGCCATTTTCAGTAGGATATAAATTTAAATTGTTGCGTGGATTGAGCCTGCGGTTTCTGTCCCCCAAGGCGTCGGTTAATATATGTCGAAACGGATCCCCTTCCGAACTACTACTCGAAGATACTAAATTAGAGGGAACAGCGTTTTGTGTTTTAGTCTGATTTGTTACAGGACTTGATAATACCGGTGGCGTATCAATGATCACAGTCAGCCCAGCAGAATTTAATGATAAACTGCTGTAGCTGTTGCTTAACGAATTAGTTAGATCCCAATTAGTATCGTAATGTAAACTTTGGTTCAGCTGTTGGCGCAGCAAAGTATTTAAAAGTTTTCCATTGCCGCTAGATGCTATTTGAGAAGTATTAGCAATGCCAGTTCCTTTCTCGTCAAAAGTATACGTTAACCAGCGTCCATTTTCGTCACGAAAACAGTGAACTGCGCCTTCGGTTGTGTCGTTGTGACTCGTAGCCAAATGGCAATTATTGTTTGAAATAACACTTGCCAATGCAGTTAACGGGACAGAATTATCTTCGCGTAAATTACTCCTTGGTCCTCTGTGCGTTCTATTAGATCTTTTTAATCGTCTGTGTTTAGATCGAGAATGTCTTAATTCAGAATTACGACTCAATCTTAAATCCGATACGGTTCCCGACTGTCCAGGTAAATCTCTACCTGTACTAAGTAAGGCAGCCAATAACGGAGGAGCTGGACTAGGTAGTAAAGTACTCAGTTCATTATTCGAGCCACTAGTTTGTTCGAATTTTCTTTCCCTCTCTCTCCGTACTTCTAATGTTCGTTTAGGTTTGATAATCGGAGGTACCGAATCTTGTAAATGATCTCCAGCACATTCTACAGGCATCTTGGTCCGACTTTGTTTTGGAATTGCACCCTGATGTCGTTTACAGTCAACTTCAACCTGGGAGAGTAGCTTCTTCTTGACCTCATTTTCAATGCTCAATGTAGTTGTACTCGACGATCCGGAGTCTAGTTCCTTTCCGTGTAAATCTGTAATATTTCAGCAAAATATAAAAGCTTTGAATTATAATAGCAATTTTCAAATAGTAACGAAGTAATTTCCAACGTTTATCAGGGTGGCCACAAATACTGGGGAATAAAGTTCCATTACATTTCCAGGTTTTCCAGGATTCAAAACGCAGTTTTTCGAAGACATTGAATTCAAATTTACAAAAATTGTTACCTTCGAGTAAAATCCAACAATCAGGATAATAACGAGGATTAGTTCAACAAATACCAACAAATGATTGAGAATTTCAATATTGAAGACTAATTTCTACTTCCATTTTTTTTTTCCACAACGAAGACTGAAATTCCATGGAATTTTCAGGTTTTCCATGACCATTTGAAATTCCATGAAATTTCCAAGAATTCCAGGTCCATGGCCATCCTGTTTATGCAATAATTTTGATATATTTTGAAGAATAGATGCAATGAGTGCAGTCACAATCAAAGGTATAGGTGAATAAAAATTTATCAGTTACATTGCAAACTGTAGGCACTACATATGCCTAATGAAATGTATTTAACTGCGATCTACTGCATTCTACTTCTTGCATAGAATTTGACGTTTGCCAGATCGAAGCGAACGTTAAACGACTGAAAATGATTTTTGACAATCTACTATAAATGAAAAATAATGAGTACAAGGATGAATTACAAGTTATACATTGGAGTACGGGTGAAAAGGTCATTATAACTATTTACAAATATGTAGTAACTAATTTTGGATAGCTAATTATTGTAGATAATTATTGTTACAAATACCTATATAAATATACCCAAGCGATGCATGTTTTTTATTCACGGCTTATCTTTGAGTAGATAACAATATTCTGGCTACTAGTGTGAAAAATAATCGAAAATTACTTTACTGCTAAAATACAAACGCGCAATGGAAAATGACTTACAATCAGTGCTAGCCGTCTGTAGGCTCTCTGAAGTGTCCGTATCATCGGATCTTGTAAACATCCAAAACGCTGGCGGCGTATATTAACAAAAATCATATAATACTAAAAATATCACTTTACTCACTTAGTAGTCTCTAAGAGTGATCATTTTTTCACATCATATGGTTTTTGAATCCTTGTATACCATCAAATTGTTTCTCTAAATGATATTATTTACATTTTTTGACTACAAAAGTTTACTGTCTACGAAAATTCGACAGCAGCGCAGTGCATAAATTTTAAAAAATAAACCTCAAATCTATATGAAATCAAAGCATAACGTTGGATGATTTCGTTTTGCTTCAACATTACTGAATGAATAGCAGTGAAGTATAAATAGAACGTAACTTTAATCTCGTCTGATTTTGAGCTATAAAAATACTTTCGGATTATTTGAATGGGTTGCAAACTCACCACTTTGACTCTGTGACGGCTCTACTTCAGAGTCGGTGTGTTCAAAGAGCCAATCGAAACCCGAGCTTGTTGAGTTCAACGGATCTTCAATATTTTTACACTTCCCTTGTTGTTTATCTCTGTGCCTTTCCCCATCTGATAACTTCCGGCTACTCTGACTAGTGTTACTGAATCTTCTCTTATCGCTAGTTTTAGCATCTTCCAGCAAAGCATCCCGCGAATTTGCAGAATCATTATCAATCGCTATATCCCCATTGAACCTGAGTTGATAATTTCGATTAATACTCACAAATAACTTCAAATTATTGCTTCAAATGTTCTGTTAGATGAGAAAGTGAAATGAAGCAGAAGAAAAAGAATGAAACCTTGCAAATCTCTCCTCAAATCCACTGGTGCTGAGGCTTCTATCTCTATTAGTGGCCCCGGCAGCGTGTTCGTTTGTTTGTCGAACAAGTAAAGGACTGTAGGAATCTCTACGGCTGAATCCTCCAGAATTTTCTATAGGAAATTGTTCGTCGCTTTGTTCAGCTATCGGATAAACGATTTCTGAACCATAACTCAGATATGGCAAGAGCTGTAGTTGGTTACGCTTCAGAGTATTTTGCGGCAAAACCTTGAGAATAAAATAAACACGTTTTAATCTTATATTTAATTGCAATAAGTATTATCATTCATTTTGGGACGGATATTTCCAATTTCATTTAATCAACTAGCTTTTTTCTTGAATTTTACGTTAGCTCTATCGTAGTACGATTTCACGACGATTTGGTAACACAAAAATGGTATTCAGAGCCATGAAATTAATTGATTTTAGGCAAGGCTACTGTGAACGTTCGCCTCAAACGTTTGTTACGTATTGATTAGAAAAACAGATAAAGAATAATGTAGCATTGAGGTAATGACTGTTTAGAATGATTGAATTGCTAATTGCAATTCGCCAGTTTGTTATAGCGCTCAAAGTATAAACAGCGGACTTCTATAATATTACTTGAAAGATTTCTGAAGATCTGTGAATAGTTTCACAATTAGCAACAATTTTGTCCCTAGTTACAGGACGAGGAGCTAAATATCACGATTTCAGTTCTAAATTCCATATTCCTTAATTTGGATTATGCATAAAGTTTGAACCTTTTTTGTGTTTATAGTCTCGAGGCTTTGTGGATGAAGTGGAAGGTTGTTGTCGTCGTTAGAACTCGTATTTTTACTGGTGGCACCGATAACTTCCAAACTTTGCGGATGTACCAGTGGCTGATGTGGTTTTTTAGGAATCACCTGCGGAAATGAATATTTTCGATCAACTAACTTCGCGGATTTACAAGTAGATTCCATAAATTGAATAATGCAAACGTTAAGAATATTTTCCGACTGAAAAAGAAATGAGTATGGTAATTTTTATCTCAAGACGGGTACATCAATTCCTCATAAATGGAAATAATAATTTTATCTTGATTTCAATCGATGCTGTAATTATAAATATAAATCTGCAAGAATGCTTGCAACACATACATACTTCCAAAGATTGCGGATGAGAGGGAATTTTATTTTTTTCGTTGTCTTCTTTCTTGGAAATGATCTCCAAGCTTTGAGGATGATCGGTAGTCAAATGTGTTTCCAAAGGAATAGAATTAGAATTTAATCTTCTAACGCTCTGGTTTGATTTCCAGTAAGGAAAATCGTCTCCGTGTTGTTCTAGCTCTAGAGAACTAGTCTGTTTGATTTGACTTTCAGATCCAGTTTTGCCCAAACCACCTTGCTTCGAATGACGGCTCCGAGAATCCTTGGAAGAATAACGAGACAGTTTTCTGGACCCTGATTGATCCTCCTCTGCAATAACGACGCACTTCTGTCGCATCAAACGACACTCTGTAATAATATTTGAATATTCAACAAATTAATTCAATCGTTAAAGGTAAACCTGGTTTTTTCCAATGGTGTAATTGAGAGAAATAATAAAGAAAACTGATTTACAAGAACAAAAATTTTAACACAGTGGACAATCCAGCGATTTACTTACCACTGAACCTTTTTCTAAGCCGATCGTGATCTTGTGTAGAAAATAGCTCAGCTTTGTGAACATTAATACTAGTGACAGTAGCCTTGTTGAGTTGTTGAGCTTCCTCAGAACTTTCAGAGCTATTTTTTCTGTGTATTTCAACTTTTAGATCGATTGTAGAGCTAGGTTTGTCTCTATTATAATCCGAAGTAATGCTATCCGCATCCGCGTTTGGAGCGTTTGGCTCTATGTAGGAATTGCGTGAAGAACATTCTACTGGCGGAGTATCAGTTTTGCCTGTGAAACATTCTAATATTGAAAAACTTTGAACATTTAATTGAACAAACAGAATGCATGAGCAAAAATAACTTTTTTTCACCATTTAAAACCTGCAGCTCGATACCCGAATCCACCTGGTCCTGTGGAGTCTCGCGTCGTTTATTACGAGCTGCACGTTTCTTTTCGCTTTCCGATTTAACGAGACTAACGCTTTGCCCTGGTTCCTCGAGACATTCTGTGGTATCGTATACGCAGTGAAGAGCATGATTGACGCATTTTATTGTCCCGAACAAGGCGACTATGGACGAGGAATACGCCAGCCAGACGTAGAGAGTTGGTGGAAAATACTGAAAAGTGAGGAATATTTGATATTTGTGGATTGGTTTGAGTCTCAGATATAATACCAGATTATACCAGATATTGTTGGCAGCGCTGGGTAATGACTAACGACGATAAAACCGCGATTGACATATTCGTTGAATGAAAATTGATGAATTTTAGAAAGCTCGAATAAATCTAACCTAACCTAACCTAACCTGTTTGACGAGATGGGAGTTTATGGAGCGAATAATGACGTTAGATATCTTATCTGCTAGGTTTGATCTCGCGATGTTTATGTAAATGTCAATTGGTAGTTTCCTCATAGGGAAGAGATTACTGTTTTTATTTGCATAGTCGATCGGGTGTTGTGCCAGTGGCGTAATTGATCGGTGATTGATGGTGTAAACTTACTAAATATATGGTAAATGGTAAGCAGAGAAGCAGCAACCAAATATAAAGGTGGAAGGTATTGGAAAATACGTCAAGATGCGGGTCATAGAACCAACCGCCTGTCAGGCTCGCCCAGACGCCCTGTCTCAGTATTTCCAACGTTTGTGAACCCATTACAGCAATAACAATCCTTTTTCACCATTTTCTCATTTCTTTATGGTACTCTATTTATTCGATCACTCTTATCACTTTCACACCAACCCTATCACCCGCGAAACGACATATTTTTTGAATTTTATTTCATTGAGTTTTTTTTTTCATCTATTTCACTATCGTACTCTTCTCACGCCTACCAGAAGTTTATTTTACAAGTACAGAGTCTAATCTTATGTCTAATTGACTCATCGCCATCTTGGACTCTCTTATGTCATGAACTGTTTATCTCAAACTAGAGTCGCGGTAATGATATGTTTCTTGACGCTAATTTCACGTTTTAACAACATCGTCGCGCGACGTAGGCAACGGAGCACTGTCATTGGTTGGACAGTGATGTTCGGCCACTTTGTTCACAATGTTGAGCCAATGACACAGTTCTATTTTCGTCGCCGAGTGATTATGTCACTATGACGCGATTCCGTCTTCAGGCGCGTATCCTCGATGCATTTAGGAACGTCGAGCGGGTTGCACGTCAACGATGGGACCATCAAATTAAACATGGCGCCCGTTAGGTTATTGTCGTGAGTGATAATTTATTTTCTGGTGTTAATGTGAGAATTTCACAGGTTTTCCGGGCCGATGCGGAGCGCGGCGTGTACGGGAAGGCGTCCCGGCCTCGTTCGCCCCGGTTTAAACATAACCCTTTGATATAAACGCCGATAAAAAGTATAAATCAAATTGCATAAACAGTGGGTTGTGGGTATACACACCCTGACGCGAGATACCTCGAGTATATATCAGCTTTATGGGTTTATCCTACATTTGTGACGTAGTTATTAGTTCGGTATTGACTCTCGTTAACTTTTACAAACAAATACTATTCCTCCGAGGTTTGGATCGCATATTAAAACCCGAAAATGCTGAGGTTTGGTACAGTGTTTTCTTCTACGGGATAAGAGCCACCATCGGCTGCTCGAAGTTCACTTCGGTAAATATTTTTTTCGCCAATTTTTCCAAGTTTATTTTTTTGAAGTTTAATCTATGAAATTTCTCCAGCAATCACGTCATTGAACTATAACGGAATCTGACCTTTTTTTTTTCTTAAATCAAGTATGGCGGTAAATTAATGTCCAAATTAACACAGCGCAATTAGTATGCAAATTAGTATCACACACGTAGTTATTTTATAGAAAAGATTAAAAAAAAATTCAACGCATTATTTTATTTATATAACTCGTGACGTTTATTACGAAAACTAATTTAATCATGCCTCACATTGGTGATGAAATAAATAAATAATGAACAGAACAAATCTGCCATATATATATTGAATGAAACATTTTCAAATCTCGTTAACAATAAATCGTCAGTCATGAAAATTTTAAAACTTGAAGCTTGCTAATTTTTAATAATCATGCACTCGTCAATATTCATCCATTCTGTTAGATTATGGCTTTAATCTATCCGCGAAGAGTAATATCCCCAACTTGACACTGTAAACTTAATTGAACACATCTTGACAAACAAACCTTAAATAACCGATAGGAGATTCATGTCTTTTGCTACTTAATCCAGAATCAATGGAAAAGTATACACATTCAAAATCAGCTTTTTGCCAGTCACATAAAATCAGTCCTAATGGTTCGCAATCATTTTGATCCCAAGCTCTTAATTTGCAGTTGTCAATTTCGAGACAATTATATCATAAGCGTATAATTGGTAAAAAAAAATTACATTTTCGTTAATCTAATTGAAAAAACAACATTTTCCTCACATTCCAAGGTCCAAAAAATTCGTCTGTCAGACAATATCAATAACATGAACTCAACGTAAGCATGGGGAAATTTAATTACAAATTTGCGACAGATTGTATCTCAAAAATCGATACCAGAAAATAGAATCTAGAAGCAAACATGACCTGAGCTCGAATTGACATAAAAATGTATAATATATTATTCAGAGTTATTTCATTTTTAGAGTAGCTTGTGATTTGTAAATATTAAAAATCATTGATTGATATCCAATTTGGGATAAATATGTATTTTTAAAAAAGGATAATAGCGGAAAGGCTTGGGCCTTATGCCGCCTGCCGGGTTATCGGCTCGAGGTTTGTCTACTTTGATGGACCACGGACATCTCGACGCTCGTCATCAGAGCGAGCGATTTTTACATTATCCGGAGAATGGCTCCACACGCTACCAGACTCAAAGCAATACCAATTCACCCAGATATCAGCAGAGTAACAGAGGCTCAAACCACTGGTCTAGGTAATTTATCAAAAAAGAAGAAATTTCTACTCGAATTTTGCCTGCTTCTTTGCTTAAATATCAACATCTTACGATAGCGTAGGAATCGTTTTGGATACTGTCCCTCTGGCTCTTCATTTAATAATTTCTTGCGATCCAACTATATAGCTATGTACATATAGTTGATTAGTCGAATGATTATTATAATTTTTATCACAATAGCCAAGGATATCCCTACGGACGTGCCTCGAACAATAACATGTCGGACAGCAGCGTTTCTGACACACACAGTGGTAGAACGGCTAGAACCGTATCGCAGCAGACAAGCCCATCTCACGGAACATATTCCTCGTCGTTATCTCGAAATGATAATAGCTCTATTATATTCACCGCTCTATTTGATTACGTTGCTCAGGGTGAAGATGAGCTAACGCTTCAGAGAGGTGAAACGGTCGAGGTAAATCTATCGATGATCAAATAATCTTTTTCGCTAATACAAATGAATTAATGACAATGAATTGCTCTTTGTTATTCCTCACATTAATTGGTTTCTATTCCAAAAAGACTTAGCATGGTTTATGTTTTTTTATGGTAGGTTCTCTCAAAAGATTCGAAAATTTCTGGGGATGAAGGATGGTGGACGGGTAAGATTCACGGTAAAGTTGGAATATTTCCAGCAAACTTTGTCGCCAAAGCCGAAAGCATTGACAAAGTATCTTCTGTAATTGACAAAGTCGAACCGCTCGAAATCGACTTTGAAGAATTGCAACTTGAAGAGGTAATCGGTGTCGGAGGCTTCGGAAAAGTGTATAGGTGAGAGCAACACTTAAACCAATATCGAATATGCCTAATTAAACGTGCCAGGCGTTAATATGGAGAAGATTCTAAAAGCTATTCAATTTCATAGTATTAAGAGCTTCTATAATTTAATTCTTGCTCCAGATACCTCAGCAGCTTGGAGAACTTAGTTAATTAATAAAACTGATTTAAAAAGTAATCAGAAACTATCGATGAGGTTTTAATCAATTTTTCCTTAATTATTGCAGGGGATATTGGCAAAAACATGAAGTAGCCGTCAAAGCGGCTCGCCAAGATCCAGATGAAGAGCCTAGTGTAACTTTAGACAATGTACAGCAGGAGGCCAAGTTGTTTTGGCTTCTAAAACACGAAAATATCGTATCGCTCGAAGGCGTCTGTTTGAAAATGCCAAACCTATGTCTTGTTATGGAATACGCAAGAGGAGGCAGTTTGAACAGGGTTCTTAGCGGTAGAAAAATTCGTCCCGACGTTCTTGTCGATTGGGCTATACAGATTGCTCGCGGGATGGATTATCTACATAACAAAGCTCCTATCAGCTTAATTCACAGAGACTTAAAAAGTTCAAACGGTAAGATATTGTCGCATGGAAATTAACACGGTATTTCGTTCCTTCAAAGTCTCTTGTTCGCTCAACTTTCTTTTTATATCTTAATAAATACAGTACTCTTGAGCGAGCCGATTGAAAATGATGATCTTCAGTACAAAACACTGAAAATTACCGACTTTGGATTGGCACGAGAAGTCTACAAGACTACACGCATGTCAGCAGCTGGTACTTACGCCTGGATGGCACCTGAAGTTATCAGAAAAAGTACTTTCAGCAAGGCTAGCGATGTTTGGAGGTATATACCAATAACAAACATCTATTAAATCAATTTGTTCCTAAACTTGAAGTCACGATTTCATAACAGAAAATGCGCTCTGGTTCAGTATAGTTTAATATTGTTTAACAATGTAATGTGAACACTGATTGAAATCTTCTTCACAGTTACGGCGTATTATTGTGGGAGCTTCTCACCGGAGAAACACCTTACAAGGGTATCGATGCTTTAGCAATAGCATACGGAGTTGCTATAAATAAGTTGACCTTACCTATCGCGACAACTTGTCCACAACCATGGAGATTTCTTATGGAAGGTAAGGAGTAACTGAATTTCACTTATTTTATTATATTATGTTAGTTTTTTTATCACGGAAAAAAAACTATTTGGCACAAAAACGTTGATATTGATTGAAGCACATAAGGAATTCTATCGAATAATTTTATATTTCAGCTTGCTGGTCGTCTGACAGCCACGGGAGACCTGGTTTTACAGAAAT
Source organism: Ametastegia equiseti (assembly GCA_963989295.1). Taxonomy (NCBI): domain Eukaryota; kingdom Metazoa; phylum Arthropoda; class Insecta; order Hymenoptera; family Tenthredinidae; genus Ametastegia; species Ametastegia equiseti. The sequence continues at coordinate 13,085,556 of OZ022393.1, forward strand.
ACTAGCAGCTTTGGACGAAGTGCGCAGTGCATTCGCTGAAACACCACACGAATCTTTCCATACAATGCAAGAAAATTGGCGTGTTGAAATAGAAGAGGTGCTCCATGGACTGCGCATGAAGGAGAAGGTATATTAGTTGTTCATTATTCCTAAATCAATTCATTTTAGGCGAGGATCAGTTCTTCGTCTTATTTTATTGGTCATCGTCAATTCCATCGCCAAAGTTTAATATTCTGATGAATAAGCATTAGCTTTTTGTCAATAATCCAAACAGACTTCAATATGTGATTAATCATAAACTATTTCTTTTGAATGCTATACAAAGGCATGTCGGTCTCTAGAAGAGGTAAGGAAATCAAATAGTTTTTGTATGATTTCGATTATTTATATTCACTGACTTTGAGTCGATCGTGTTATCAGAGCTTAAGTTTTTTTTAGATAACTTGAAAGTGTTCATAGAATAATTTTATAAACTTTTGTAGTTGGATCTTATTACCCTTTCTCTAAATTAGATTCTAATTGAATTTTCTTTTTTGTACGAGTATATCTTTTAATAATGCTTAATTGCCTACAGGAATTGCGCTGTAGAGAAGAAGAGTTGACCAAAGCACAGGTGCAACAAAAACAACACGAAGAAAATTTGCGACAAAGAGAGCAGGAACTGGCAGCTCGTGAAATAGACTTACTTGAACGTGAATTGACTGTTATGATAATACAGCAACAGAATACACCTACGCCAAATAAGAGGCTGGGAAAATTTAAAAAATCAAGATTAAAATTGAACAAAAAAGAACCCGGCAGTAACATCAGCTTTCCGTCTGGTAAGAATTGATTATTGAACTACTTATTTACATTGGACTGAATTTATCGGATCTAGGAAGATGGATTGGATCGAATGATTATATTTTTTGGTCATTAGATTTCCGGCATACGATAACTGTTCAACACACAGCTTTGGATCGAGGTAAAAATCGAAATCCTTCAAGACCTAACAGTCCTCCAGGGTCACCAAGCATTCCAAGACTTAGAGCGATTGCCTGTAAGTTAATATAAAATTTAAGCAGATAGAGAAAGAGTGCTTAAATGCTAGTAAAAATAAAAACTGAAATTGGAAAGACTATGAATGTCATGAATAATTATAAACCCATCCACTCGCAATGGTTTTATGTTTTTTTGTTTTGTTATTTATTTATTTTTTTTAACTTCTTGTTTTTCGTTATTTCTGTTAGTAATATGAAAATTTACACCACCTACATTCACCTGAAGTATTCTACAATGTTTAGACTTAAATGGAATTTGAATTAATTTTGATTCTTTACGTTTTGAAATTTGTTTTTCTGGGATTTATATATTTTTAATGAAATGCCCTGACTTATCATTCCCAAAATATTTCATAACAACAGATTTAATCTTGTTACTCTGTTGCTCCCTAGGTTGATTTCAATTTATCACATATAAATTATGATGTAAAATCTATCGATATCTATGTGAAATTGAGACTGGTCCATTAATTTTCGTATCAACAGATTATAATTTCAAATTGTTATTCAGGAGCAACGTTTTTCAACATATAATTGTATCGTGTATGATATACTATATGCAATGAATAAAAATACAAGATAATTGAAGCAGATATATTTCACTTAAAAATTTGTTCAATTCAGCTATCGAAACTTGTGTGATAATTAATGCATTCAAATTCTATGTTTTTCGTTTACATTTTTACGATTACTTCAAAAAGTGAATTGCTCTCGACGTGAAACAGTATTTTTTTTTTTTTTGCTGTCTATGAGTCTGTTAATGAAATCTTGGTACTCGAAATGTTTGGCTATTTAAGTGGTTGTACATTATTTAATCTCGTATCTGTTAATCGAATATACAAGGTAGGATAATAATCTAATGAGAATTATGTTTTGTCATTTTTATCATATGGATATATTCCGTTTTACATTTTCTTTGGTGTTTAGCACTCTTTACTCTATTATAATTACCGCATGATCCATGAAGCGCGAATTTATATGAACATTTTATGATAAATCATGGATCGTTCATTTCAATAATTGATTATTCAATCATATACATGATTAGGAAAAAAATTAACTAATAAAGTACTATCTAAATCTTGATGCGTCATGCAGAAGAAAATGTATTGTCGAACCCCTTTTTTTTTTGTACCTCAGAAGCATTTCCTTCTTCCGATAGAAGAATATTTTCTTCAGATAAATGCTATATCGAATAATGATGTGAGGAAATTGCTATCGACTTGTTATTTTTCAAAATCTAGAAACTTAATATTGAAACAGTCACCTTATTTTGAAGAAGTGAATATTTAATTGAAATTATTTTCTTGTTTTCTTTGGCATTGGCAATTAGCGTACTTATCGTTTGCTAATAATGCATGAATATTTGTTCTGCTTTGTTAAAAATATCTATTTGCATTGCAATTTAGTAATTTTTTTTTCACTGCGTGTTTACGTTAATTCACATATTGATTTATGAAATATGGTTTCAATTGAATTTTCTAAAAGTGTGTGGAACAATATCGAATATTATAAATTTTGATGTACAATTTGTGCAGTGAGTTAGTAGTTAGTACAGTAGTTAGTAGTCTTTTGTGTTTTTTGTTCTTCCTATGTAGTACCAGCTGACGGTATCAAAGGCAAAACTTGGGGCCCGTCCACATTGCACCAGCGTGAACGTGGAGCCATTATAACTCAACCCCCAAATCCTGCTTCACCCGGTGGTAAACGATGGTCTCGGTCTGCGCCAGATCTTGAAAAACCTCCACTTCGAAACGCTCTGTTGGCAAGTGCTCAGCGGTCGCCTCTTCTACAGGAAATAGGTAACACCACATCCCGAAAATTGTACTCGTCGGCTAATAATTTAGTCGATACACGGTCAGGGAGTAGTACCAGCGCTAATCCAGATAATGCAGATGAATTTATAACAAAATTAGATCATTCTAACGAAGATTCAAATTTTTCTTCAGACTCGCATGGTATTACTAAAGTATCTTTTAACTTTTGTAATAACGAAGAAGAAGAAGATTATGATGATGAAGTAAACGACTGCCATTTCGACGAACAGACTGACAATACTATAAACTTAGTACATATATCTAAACTTAATCAAAGAACACATTTTGCCGACGAACAACAAGCCCCGTTCTCAAATTCACATTGCAACGTCGGTAATATTAATTATGAGGACAAATGTAAAACATCGAAAAATTATAAACATTCAACAACCGATTCTGACTACACGGTACACTCTTCAAATTTTGTCCATAGTGTTGCTTCTTCGCTTGTAGGAACTGCTAGGAGAGTGAAAAACAAGAAAAGAGATAGAAGTAAATCGAAAGACAAACGTCGCGATAGCTCAGAGTCTAGATTAAATTCATTAGCTGATTTTTTTAGATCTCCTTCAGGGTCAAGAAAAAGTTCTCTCAATTCTCCTTTATCATCGGAAAGAAAAAATTCTGTTACAATAAAAGTAAACGATCCGGACGGTTTCGAATCCAGTCCCGAAAATTCAATTGGTAAAAAATTGAAGCATAAATCTAGGAGTTCGAAAAGTCCTTTGAGAGTTTTTAGCAGAATCAAAGCATGGGGAAGTCGCGACGCACTTGACGATCCGTCACCGGCTAAAGTCGAATACAATGTATTAGAAAATGCTATACATATTCCGGGTTTTGATCACCGGGATTTACCCGGTTTTTTAACCGCCCATTCAAGGGAGGGAATAGATTTTGAAAATCTTGAGTCTGAATTCTGTAATTTAGATTCCGAACATTCTAACGATAGTTCAAAGTCTAAAATTTCTGCTCAATTTCTAGACGAATTTGAGCGTAACGAACCAAGATCCTCGATAGATAGCTCAAAGAGTAAAAGTAGTTTGACTTCAAAATATAGCGGTCAGTATTCGGATCGTGATCTCGATAATGACTCATTGAAAATGAATTCAAAATCGAAAAGTAACGAGTTTTTATTAAACTTTGGTGAAAACTCAACTACGAGTACAATATCAGAACAACGTATGTTGCTTCAAGAGTTTGGCCGCCAAGCTTCGGATCCAAATTATTGTCTTAACGAAAGTTCAACTGGTTCTTATAAAATCATGAGTATTTCAAGGCGCAGTTCTGACGGTACGAGCTCAGTCAGTTCAATAACCTCCAGCATTCTTGCGACGGATAAGTTTTTCCGTAAAAACAAATAATACTAATAATAATCGTAGTATGTGGATTAGATTTTCTTCACGTTATTGAAAATTTATGTTACGATGAATAAGTTTATTCGATAAATTAGTGTGGTTTTTTTTTTTCTATAATTTATTAAGATTTAATTTTAGCTAACTTATATTAAGGAACACGCGAGATACACGATACACACTGTAAGTTATATTCAGTTTTAAAATGGTGTCGGCAATACGAAAAAACAAAAAAAAATAAAAATTTTATTCTTTTATTAATAAAACTGCATACATACTCAACACAATTATTACGGTACTACAGATTTTGTGCGAAACTTAGACATGAAAGACACTGCTAGTATATTTTACAAAGTGCAATACTTCTGACTGTCCAGGGATTTAAATTAAAAAAAATGTTAATTTGGAAAACAATAAATCTTTCATCACTTGGGTAATTTTTTATAGATAAGCATTGAGTTTCTTAAATAAACACCAAATCTGCATAAGTTTTGAAGGGAAATAATTTTTCAATATCATACTTGATGAAATGAAATGCAAATTTTAGTATAATAATATTATATCTTGAGACAGGTTTCGCACTATTATTTGATAATTAAATTGAATGAGGTGTCTATTCCCGCTACATGCTATCCGTGCTCAGAAAATTTATTGCAATTAAATATACTATAATTGGTATTACAGAGAAAACAAAAGACAAACATAAAAAATTGGTTGAATATGAAATATTTTAGCAATAATTATGAAATTTTAGGGATTCAAATATCTCTAGATCATCAATTATGTTGTCCGTAACTTTTGGGACCATAGATTACATTTTAAAAAATGATAAAAAATGATTTAATAAAAAGAAGAAATAATAAACATAGTGTTTCACGCCGTCGAGCATTTGAGAAACAAATATCTATTCCAAAAATAATTTTAGTTTCATAGGTGATGATAATAATACAGCGAAAGCATTCCTACTCTAAATCCATTAAATGTATAAGTCAAAAGGTATTTTAAAATAAATCAGACATCAATTTTTGCGATAGAGAATTTAGTTACGATACTGAAGGTATAAATAAATGGATAATAATGAATATAATCCTTTAGTCTCTCAGAAAATTTGTTAACGTGTCATTTGTTTTAGTAAGGCAGTCTATTTGTAAATATCTCGTTTTATCTAAAGCAAATATGGTTTATCTTTTCCACTTAGGATACATACATATATACATATATATTTTATCGAGCATTCATTGGATCAAGTCCAAAAAAAAAAAAAAAAAACGAAAAAAAAAACAATAATAAATTATACAAGTAGATGTAAATGGTGTTCTTTTTTCCAGCTGTAGTGCATGCCTTTAATGGATATACATACTTTTTACTTTGTTTACATTAGAACCTTTCACTCCGGTCGTAAAGTTTGATAATTAATCAATTTAACAATTGGAAATCATGAAATTTAAGTGCATATTTATACAATTAGATGTATACATTATCAAGTAGTGAGTTGGCTAATTTTATTTATGTACCACAACTGTTGGTAGCGTATATACCATTGTAGTTTACTTTTATTCCAACTAGATCTCTAATTATAATCATGAATTATCAAGCAGTACGTTATCTTGGATAATTTTTCTTTTTTTTTCTTTTTTTTTCCTTATTCTTCTCCAATACGACTTTTATGTTTCGACATAAATACCTTGGTGAGGGACCATATTTAAATTTAAGATTATATATTTAAAAAAAAATGCAGAGACTGGGTAGACAGAACGCTTGTTAAAATCAAATTCTAGTACTATATTTATTTTGCTGTAACGTTAAAAGTTCCTCGGTGACAATAGTATCTAGTTTGTCATTCACATTTACTTACAGTTTATCGAATGAAAGCTTTTTTGCATAATTTGATAATGTTATAGTTTTAACTTCACATTCAGAATATTTAAACAGATTATCTGATAGACAAAGAGATGATCGCAAAAGAGTAACACGAAATGTATACGTGTAAATAGGATGCTTTGGGGTTGTTCTAGTTTTTCAGCAATTTTCACAAACAATCACCGCCAAATTATATTAGTCTCTAGTGTACAGAATACAGATTTAGTATGATTTGCTCTTAGAAATACTATTTTGGCATCAAAGAATGCTGTTAATTCTGAATTTTAGGGTCACGGCGGATGTTTCAAACATTTTAAAGTAAAGTCAGGAGAAAGTATTAGACTAGTTATTATTGTTGAAAATAGTAATCTTCGCAATGTACAAAGCTATCTTCAATTTCTCACAAGAAATCTTAGCTCTTTAGCTTTGAAAATGATAGAGATTTGTATTACTTTTACTTTTGATTCACTTAGACTTGGTTCAATTGCTTATCACCTTCAAACTATGTATAATCTTTGGTCCTGTTGTGGGTTCGTAATAGCATACCATGTTTTCATCACCATGCTTAAAGTTAGGAGCTGATTTCCTATGTGTCTTGTTTTCGGGCCTATGTTGATTATTATTCTTTGTGAATGTCCGGAAATTTGATAATTTGTAAATACATTGTTACGATTACAGCTTTTGACGTTACGCTTTTACGTAGATATCTATTATACTGATTCAAATGATCCTTGTTTTTAACTGGCGTTCGACAAGTGGGTTTAATCGAATGTTCTTAATAAAGAACAAACGAATTATTTTCTGGTGATGGTTCTTCTCAGTTACAATTTATAACTCTGAGTATAACATAACAGTCTAACAAACATTTATGTCTAACAGATCACTATTATTTGGACATAGAGTATTTTCATTTATTATTTCAGATTCAGTATTCAATAGTCTGTGTATAAGAATCACAGTCGTCGAGTCTCTAAGTCACAGAATTTTTCAATTACAGATTTTATACCTAACTTATTTATTTCAATGACATTTCACATTCAGTTCAGCACTTGAATCTTCGTCAAAATATTTTATTAAAAATCAAACATCCAGACCTTGAATTTATAGAGCCATGCCATTTCTGCAACACTTTCTTCTTGTGGTTTTGTCAAATAATTGAAACTGCATTTACGTCAAATTCCTTATTAGTTAAGCTAATGACAATGATAATTTGGTGCCAGATACTATGAAATTGAAATCTTGCGTATCATTGAAAAAAAATTGCATTAACTTGTCGAATGAATCTTTGTAATAGAAATACTTAATTTACTCTCAGGTACAGAAATGAGATAAATTTTTGGCACCTTGTTGAAGTATTCATATTATTTATTTATCGCATTGCGAATCTTACAAGTTAATTGTCCTTGATGCAACATGTATTCGTATTGGCACAACATATTTCTTTGTTTGATACGCACCGTTATAATAAACTGCCCAACACTTCGCACACAATATAATAGGCACTTACCATACAAAAGACACACCTGTATTTTTAGCTATATAAAATTTTTTTCAATAAAATCTTTTCAGTTGTACACAGATTTTGTTTTAGTTTTCTTTCCTGTTTACGCGCACGGTACATGGTGGAAATCGGTTATTATTCTGAATATACTTTAGTTGAAGAATTCATTATCTCCAAATTCACGTACTGGTAATGTACATACATCGAAATGAACAATTATATGCAAGATTTTAGTACAATTTGCACACCAATCTTGGATTTGCACTCTTTTCAATTTTATCGATTATTCTAGAAAATAGTAAACTGTAGCTTTTTGGATGATGTTCAGAACCAGATAGTCGTCAACTATGGTAAACAATATCCATGAACATGTGAATAGAAGATCAACTATAATTCTACTGTATTTTCTCATATTACGCAGTACGACGAAATACAGACTGTGAGAAGAGAAAGAGAGAGAGAGAAAAAATTAACACCATGTAACCGAGCGTAAAGCAAAAACATACCCTGCATGTACCCCTTGGGATATATCCTAACTTTTAACTTTACTTGGTTTTGGTCCTATCCCTCCTTAGACATCCTATATTGTTTACCTAATTCTAGGATTATTTTCTTCAATAAGATGTACTTTTGGGCAGAATATTCTGATGCTGTAATTTTCAAAATTTATTTAGTAATGATTCTATTTGTTGCGATTAAATCTCTGATATTACTCTACTATTAGAAGATACTGAAAAAAAAAGATTAGTCTTAGTAAATGCTATAGGCTCTTGACTTTCGAAACTTCAGTGATCAAGGCTTGGATTCTTTAATTGTAATAGAGAATTTCAGAAGCCTGGTTATTCCAAGATGATGAAAGAGCGTACAGCTTACTTTCATGTAAAGGGTAATTGGCAATATTTGTATGGATTTGAAATATCCAGATACTATTTGTTGCTGAAGACATCTTGCAAGAGCTACAATCAATAAAATTGGTAGTCCAACTTACGATCAATCATTTAGCAGTATCATTGGCAAATTTATAGATCTAGACCGTCCTGCCTTTGGTAGATTTGTTGTCTTCGTGGCTTGTGGTTTGTATAGCATGTTTTAACATTATTATGCAAACTGGTTGTGTTAGCTGCTTAATGTAACAATTTGAATATTACCATGTATCCTCTATCTCTAAAGTTGGTGGTCGATTAAACAGCGACTTCTTCGATGCAAATAACAAGATCTTTTTGTATCATCTGAAAATGATTTCTGTTTATGAAACTAACTTTTCTGCTTGACATAAGTATTTGGTATTACTCAGGCTCTATCTTCCAAGCTATATATGTATATGTAATACTTCGAATTCGAGAGCTTGAGGAATAATATATATTCTAGCTTTCAAGTGATCTTGAACTTGTATGGCCATGATGTTCTACGTGTGTATTACAAAGCTAAGTAGATTTTTAAGGAAGTTTACAGTTAGTTTCAAGAAAAATGATTGTATCGCTTGAATGCTCGACAGATTACTTCAACAACAGGATATCAGAGACAGCTGGGTTATCCACTAACATCAATGAGATTGCTGTAATTTACAGATAATCATTAAGCTGTATGAAAATACTTTTCTGAGAAAAATTAATTAAGCAATTACGTACCATAATAAGTTGAACAAATTTCTTCCACGTAGGATGAAACCGAATATTGAATAATGAGTATTCAATTGTGAAAATCAAGTTGATTATATGGCAATATTTTGGTGGGAATACATTTCAAAATTTCATTATCAAAATTAGAATTATATTCAAAATTAGATAAATAATTTTTATTCAATACCGATCTTGGTTGCTCTTTCATTACCTCTACGTCATGTAAACCACCTACACAAAATATGCTTGAGAAATCACCATTTACAATCAATTCTATTAAAAATGATTTGACGCTGCCAAGTCGTCGATGGTACGCCAATGTTTTTGGAGGTACTAGACATAATTCAGTCTTACTATATTGAAAAAAAAAAAATATGCTGATTACATATCTTTCCACGATACTGGGAAGGAGGGACCAGAAAAGTTTAAATTACCATTCCATCAGAACAACAGATTGGATTTTTTGAGCTATTCATAGTTGAAAAAGCTATATTGATGAATTTTTATAATTTACTGCACACTAATACAAAGTTCATGCGATGATACTAACATTAATTTTTAGCCAAAGACTATTGTTTCTGAAAAATGTGAATTAGCGAAGTGTGAGTAGCATGACATGTTGCAAGAAGGCACGAGTAGTGGTACTTAATGTTTTGACATATTTCTTGCTACCGATTAGTTACAATTAGCGCAGTGCCTTGTTGTAATTGATAATTTGTTTATCTAGTGTTTGAAATTGCCTCAAAAGCTGTATTTCGAATTATGGGTGCGAATTGTAGTTATGAAGCCTGATTCGTTCTTTTTCATTACAAGGTACATACTTTGGCTAACATTACAAATTATTGCTTTGAGGCTGCGAATCGATAAGGGAATTAGTAGACTCAAAAATCTCTGATCGATATCTATAAACAATTTTCATCTTCCTGATCTTCACATAATAGAGAAAAAATTCGTGCCTGATTGCCATAAAATAGTATTCCTGTTCAAATCGAAAACCGGAGTAACGGTATTATAATGACCCACTAACAATACACAACTGTTAAAACAGATTCAATTTCAGATAACGCTCTGTATTTGGTTTCAGATCTTCATTTTTCAAGTTCTATATCGATGTTTCTGTCCGTTTATGTCAGTATTTTTAGCATTCACTTCCTGTGCAACCTGTCCCACGATATAAATTCATTCAAATACATCAACAGGATAAATTCTCTTGAATAGTGAATTCACAAGAAAATGTGATAAATTTCTAACAACTTAATATTGCCATTAAAATATTGATAAAAGTCTCACGGCGCAATGATTGTTTATAAAAAAATACTCGTGAAAACTGATACAAGGACACTCTGATAATGAAAACCCTTAATATCAAATAAATTTTTCATATCTTACGTCATTAAAACATTGTATTATTTGCTAAGCAGGCAATTCTTTTTGTAGACTACACAGCATTGCCTCCAGAACTTCCGACCGATTGGATGACTTCGGATTATCCTATAAAACCTGGCCTTACTGGGCCTTACATCATGCCAATGCCAGTCCCAATGCCTACGCTGTATAACGGGGAAGTTAGGAAACCTAAACTGAGTATAATCGAACTGGTGCTGTATAACATTGCGGCTATGCTAGCTGGTGTGGCAACAGGATATGATGTGAGGATGTCTAACGTGTCTCCAATTCATCCGAGATTACAGCCAAAGCCAGCGAACTGCGAAGACGAGCAATCCAGATGGTGGTTTCAAGCTGATACTGGCTCCAATCGTAATTCTGGCTACTTGGGTCCGGATTATGAATTCAGTTCGACCAGTGGCTATCCCCATAACACTTACCATGGACCGGCACGACACTACAGGTTGGTAAAATAAATCATTGGACAATATATGATTGATACAATTTGAGAAACATGGTGAAGTTGTTCTTTTCGCTAATTATTAATCTTGTGATATTGTTATCCAGGCCGTTTCTAAGTAACATGGGAGGGATCCCGCCAGGCCTTCCGTCAAATGTGATGCCGGATAAACCGTTACGCTTTACCGATTCACCTCAACACTATGCAACGTCTGCTAGCACTAATGTACCAACACCTAGTCCACGTAGAAAAAGCTCTAGTACAAGTAACGACGATACCTACTCCCCAGAGATTGGCAGAATAGATAGAATCGATAGAAACGAACGTGTGCCAACTATTTTCATGGGGAATATTGCGGCGATACCAGATTACGGACCACCCGTCTACGCTGTGGTTCCAACTGAGTATTACAGACCTCCGGAGTCTTCATATTTTGTACACACGGATTATCAGTAAGTTTTTGAATCAAATTACTTCTAGAGATGATCGATTTTATAATATTTTATTAGAAATTATCTTAACATTATACTGTTTTTAAACTAAATTCAGTTTTACATTTGGTTTCGATTCTTGACAAATAGCGTTTTACCCGCAAGAACAATTCTGTGAAAATGAATTATTTTTTTTTGTGGAATTGGAAATCTAGTCTGGATCATATTGATGCTGTTTCAAATGCTGTATTAGTATTGCATCCTAGGATTGAACGTTAAATGAGAAACTGAAATAGAGAAAAGAGAATTCAAAGAAGCTCAGGGCTCCTGGTGAATTTAAAATCGAATTGGACAGAATATTAATCCCTGATTGCTTCGAGGGAACGCGAGTGATTGAAATAAAAATTCAACACTAGAATATCTTCACCTCAGCGTTTTGACCAATCTCCCAAAGCATGAATGTTTTAATTTGGAAGAATGATTAAGCCCCTAGTGGGGATTTTCTCTTCAGAATTTTTCCGTAAAATTCATTACCATATGTTAGTTACAAGTAAAAATTTCTTACAGCGACAGAATGTTGGAGTGTCCGGAATTCCCGCACGCTTACGATAATCCTAGCAGTATAAATAGTCCAGCTCGTCCTACACCGAGACTTCCACCTTACACTCATCACCGAACGTCGTCAAACGTATCGAACGCGAGTACATCTAGCCAAAGTAACGTCAATCCAACGTTTCGTTTGGAAGATGAAGCGGATTACTCGCTCTATTCGCCAAGCCATTATTATCAACGATCGTCTAATGCTATTTCCAGCATTTCTAGCTATAATTCAAATATGTCAAATCACGATTATAATTCTCTATATTTGACGAGGCAAAATTCACACGAATCTAATCCAAGTTCTAGCGAAAGACCGAGCAATTTAGAAGTTGTAACCAGACTGAGATCCAGTTTGAAAAGGTCTAACTACTCTTACAATTCGCCGAACAAAAATACAAGTAAAAATAATTCTGGCTCTGGTACTCCGACCAATCCTACTCCACCAGATTCTTTGACTTCCGAGGATTCTAGTTATGTTTCGGCGAAAGATAGCCAAATTTCAATAAGTAGGGTCAGATTTTCACCAGTTACATTTGAGAGAGATAATGCGACTAGAGACCACAGGGAAACACTTTTAGATATACCGGTTCATGGTCAGAGTCAAGATATCACTGTACCATTACAAGCAAATCGAAGACTTAGTAGAAGTCGCAAACCAAGCATTTCGGAATTAGAAAGAGAATTTTTATCATAGCATTGGCTTATTTAAGGCGCTATTATAAGGCAATTAAAAAAAGAGCGCTGAAGATATTCCATTGAAATTGAGAAGGATTATTTTCGTTTTGTATGAAATGGTTGCGAGCATAATAAAATTACCCATGTATCGGTCCAATTAATTAGGAATAACTTAATTTATTCGTGGACCATAGTAACTTCTATATCAACTGTTACCCTGTAATGGGTCAAACTAGGATATTACCAACGAATAATGTTGGAACAAATTAATTCTCAATGTTTTTTCAGATAATTTATTTTAGAAATTGAATATTCGCGATCAACAGTGCTCGAGATCATTTCACTGTGATACAAAAATGAAATTCCTGGATGAACTCAAAAATATGGTGTCATATAGTGTAATGATAATTACACGCATGTATTGAATAATTATGAATATGCATTGAACACTGCCCTTTGTAAGAAAATATTTATGCAAATCCATGTTCATTATAGTGTCTTTATATTGTAAAAACGTCGTATGAAATCTGTGTAACGCAATACTTATTCATGGTTTAATGTCAATAATTAATCATTTAGAATTGCGGAGAATTTTTGCATCAACAAAGTTTGACTAATGATGAAATTCCAAATTTTTAACATACATCGAAATTTTTAAGAATTAACTGCGTTTGAATATTCTCAATTCCATGATAATATTCATATACCTATGAGGATATTGAATTGAATTTTCCAACAGACAATGTGTCTTGTTTTTGAACATAAGGCTGTTTTACTTTTTACATTTCTCCTTACGACTATTTATTTTAACACTTTACAAATTTATTTATATAAACATCAAATTATGCATTTTTTACACAGAGTATTCGCTGTTTCTTTCTTTCTAAGCCTTAATTTATAGTATTTTCGATCGTTTCGGAGAGAGAGATAGAAAGAAAGGAAGAATATTTACTATTGGTATGTGGATGCTTGTAAAACACGGATTTAAACTTGACAAAGCCAGTGTTTTACAATTTTGAAGTTCAAGCTCTTTGTTTCCCTGACTTGAATATAATTCCAATGTTAAAACTTTAAAACTTTCATCGATAAGTATAATATTTAATTTTATTATGACAACGAACAGCATCATTCCTTTTCAAATTCCATCAAAACTCATTGTTATTTAATTTTTACAGTCGACTGCTGTGACTACGATTCAAATGTTTCTCAACGATAAGTAATATCGAGAGAATTGATTAGTTTTTTTTTTTTTTTTTTTTTTTTCGAAATAAAGAATAGTCAATTTTGCTCTAAGGGCCGGAGCTTTACATCATTATATTTATGTGTGCATAAATTTGTTCACGCACGTGCCTCCGTGAACGCATATATATCTAATTGAAAATTGAAAATTGAAAATTGACATGTAAATATGTGTTTTGTGATTGTGACTGGCTGCCATAAACATGTATCACATGTTGTCCGTCACAAATGCGATAATGATGATTATTTACATACCAATTTAGAGAAAGGTGAAAATTGAACAACCGAAGTTGCTTAGTTTGTTATTACATAATGACTTTTCTACCAAAAGAAAAATGTACAGTAATATTTCAAAATCGAGTGTTAGATGTGTGATAAACAATAAGAAATCTTTGTCATCTCTTATCTCACACAAACTGTATGTTCACATTGAATGATTTTTTATAAATCCAATAATACATAATTTCATCAGTTATCTAATCAGTTCGTAGAGTGACGCAACTCGAGAAAACTACTAAATTCATTCCAAACAACAATTGCTTTATTACCACTTTTTTTTTTCTAATCAAAAACGTATTTCTCTGATGACCAAGCCAGGTATAAAATTATATTGCATCGCACGAGAAGCATAGTATGTTTTATTAAGTCTGCTGTTGCATTCCCCTGCATTTAAAGTAATAACTTATCGCGAAAAAACCTTCGTTTGTATAGAAATATTTTCAAACACATCTTTTGCTTGGTCTAAATTGAAATTTGTAAAGGATAACTTTAATTGAGATTCACTATAATATATAGATGTATAAATACTTGCGGTGTAACATTCTTTTTTGGAAACAGCTAACAGGTTTCATATGAATATTACGGCGTTCCTAAATTTTGATAATATTTTTTTGTAGTTTTCATCTTGTTACAAGGTGTTTACAATTCGATCAGTGCATAACTAATACCTAATTTTTAATTACCAGTCCATGTAACACATCCTGTATATAAACAATAGTATCGGAGTTGTACATATAAATACTAAAAATAGTTAGAAGTAAAATAATAATTGGTAAATACATTCCCTACTTAGATTTGCGAAAGAAGTACTGAAAAAGGATTGAGAGGGAAATCTTCGATAATGAATGAATGAATGAATGAATTCTAACATTCATACAAAAAAACTATTCTTAATTTTTATCTACTTAATTATTGTTGATTTTAATGTAGAGACCAATCAAAAGCCGTCTAAAATCTTGGCAATATTTCGCGCTGCATTTTATTAAAATCAAAATCTATTTCATCTTATTTTTTTCCTTAGACTATTATTATTATATTATATTGTATAATTTTATTATAAACTTTTCTAACGAGAACTATATAGTATATTTATATAATTTCAAGTTTAAAAGTTCAAGAATTCAAAGTTTGACGGAAGGTGAACATCAGTATTGTTATAGGATACGCCGCAATGTACATACATAGCTTATAAAAATAATATTAACAAAATCAATACCATGCTCTTCAAGAGGGGTGATCATGTTAATTAGTACCTCTAAACAACCCAAACTGGTTTACAGTAAATATAATTCCATACCTATCTTGACTGAGGTATGATTGAAACTAATAAATTTATCTATACTATTTAGCATCCCCTTAGAAGTTACCTGGATATGAATAACATTTTAATGACGTATCATTTGCTCCATAGATCCGTTAATTAATTTTTTATTCATTTTCCAATCGCACCTGTTGTAGTTCTGAAGCTGAACGATTCAAAATTGGATATAGTTATACCCTGCGACGACTGAATTGATTCCAAATTTCTGCTCAGCATTTTATGACATAAAGATTTGGCACTGAATTTAATGTTTTTCAGCACGATTAAAGTGTCCTCTCACTACCTCTCGCATCAAATATTCACAATTCATCAACGATAATATGTACATTGAAGTGAAATTCGCAAACGCTACGTCAAAACCCACTGATTGCTTTGCTGCAACATTTCAGCACGTACAATTAGCAGTAAAATCATTATAAATCCAGAATAAGGTATTAATAGCTATTAGAATGCAATATGTAGCAATGGTCATGAACAATAATGTTACCGATGTTTATAGAACTCTTTGAATTGCGTGTGTTATTCTCAAAAATTAAATTATAGTTACCTCATGTCAACGGCTGATGCAGATATTATTTTTAATCAATTTACTCGTCGTATTGAACAATTAATGTAACAAAGTCGACTCCTCGAAGAGCTGCTTGTGTCTGTACTGCGTAAAAATATTCTGCGGTGCTAGAAATGGCGTACTTAATTAATATAAGTAACTTAAAAAAAATTCAAAATGCTTCCAAGAAACACTTGAATTATCGAAAAGAAAAGAAAGAAAAGAAAAAACAAAAAAAAAAGATAAAGAAAAAACAGAAATTAGATCGTTTATTGCTAATAATAATAATAATATTAATCATAATAATCATAATAATTTAATTACGAATAATACTCGGCAGCTATGAACGTATTGATTGTGTAATGGCGCTCTATCGCCGACAGTGCTAGTCTAAGCTATATTTATTTTTTATATTACAATTCTTTTAGTATCGTAAGTAATTAATTTAATTGTGTATTTAATTTAATTTTATTATAATGGCTTAGCTGTTAGGTATTTTAGAAAAAAAAAAACGTATCGGAAGGAAGTGCTGAATAATAGTGCAATAGTGATTATAGAAATTTATGCATAATCGCTTGTTACACATCCGTTGGTATAATAAAACCAATGAATCAAACCCATTCGAATGTAGATTTTTTAAATTTAGATCAATTTGAAGAATAAAAACTTTAATGCATAAGCGAGATGTGTTACTAAACTATATTCACTGTGAAATAGATGAAAAATGTATTATAACTCAAATAGTAGAATTTCTGCAGGGAATTATTACGTACTACATTATATTACAGATTCTTTATTTTTTTTATTTTTTCATTATTTATATTCAGCACTCCTAAGTATACTGTACTTATACTCTACTATGTAGATATTTCTAGAAATAACTTATTTTCAAACTACATTCCTTTTGCTATTGTAACTGTTACAATATTAAAATGAAAAATAGTGATATAAAATCTAAATATATTAAAAATATCACCTTTACATGCCGAGTGTCTGTTAAATTGTGCTTTGCTTATTATTGTCGTTGTTTTTTTTTTTTTTTTTTTTTTTTCTTCTATCCAGAAAACTACATTTTACATACATAATTTTACATTTTTGGTGAACCCACTTTTGTTAGCACATACATGACGAATACAATTGTTCAGGCACTCTGCTCAGTCTTTGGATATTATGGCCACGATGAAGAAACGTCAGTGCGTTGTATACCTAAGATCATTTCAGAAGGTCCAGTAGTTAGAGTATTGGCAAAAACAAATATGCAATACACGCCAATATATTGTATTATACAAAAGATGGCAATTATGAATAATATAATCCAGTTCCGATATTAGCTTTGCATCATGGAGAATAGTAATTAGAATTTCCTTTTGTCTAGAAGTTCAAACTGAGTGTGATCGTCAGTTTAATATAGCAGCTAATGAATTGAATCTTAATGGATTTAGTAAAGCCCACGGTAAAATTTATTGCCTTAAAAGTCTGGGAAACTTATATGACCGGTTCATAAACGACATTTTAGTTCATCAACAACTCAGCGCAAATAATTGCAGTTCAGAATAGATATTGAATAAACGTCATTACAGTTTTCAATCAGAAACCGGGAAGTTACTCTCTGGTTGGCTAGAATATCAGGTTGATCACAGCCACCTTACAAACACAGTAGAGAACATCACCATAGCTTATTCATATTGAAACCTTTCATCTTAATTCTTATTAACGATAAGAAGAAATCAATCACTTTTGAGTTAGGTGACTATTTGTTTATATGTAAGCTGCCTCGGAAAGCAACTGGACAAATTTTGAGAACAGTATTGACAGAATGGCCATTCAGATGAATTATTCTGAAACAGTTTCATCGTGGAACTACAATTTCATCAATGATCATTAGTTTCATTCCACCAAATGCTGAAAGACATCGATAATCCTGTTCTTAAACGTTTTTTTTTTCCCCACAAATTCGTCCGCCGTGTGAAATATGATCCAATTCATTTTTACGTTTTAGAGTTTTGATCATTTGATCTCGTAGCCACGTTTTTTCACACGACTTATTTAAGAAATAATGTGGAAATCTATGAATATTGAAAGAGAAAAATTTCTTGGAAGATGCATATGAATAGCTGTTTGATTTTCTGCAAATTTCTGGCATCTCGGGCCGAACATGATAAGAGGACAACTGTTGTTAGATTATTTTCAAAATTCTTAATCGTGAGGAGTAGGAGTTTTGAATTCCTTATGACTTCGATTATCCCTTTTCATAGAAAACCGTAAGTAATAAAACAATTTTTGAAATTTATTATACCAACAGAAAGCGTTTGCTATGTACCAATATTCTTTTTTTTTTTCTACTTGTACAAAAGTGATTACAGCAAAATTTTATCATGAAGAGATTGTTGAACATCCATTGATATCACAAATCTGTTTCAATTTTATATTGAAAATTCTTAAAGTGTTGAATAATATTGAAATTTTCAAATTCCTTAGCAGTGGAAGCTCAGCTGGACTTTGAACATCGGAAGGATGCCGAGTTGCTCAAAATTCAGCACATTTCGAACATCGATTCCGAGACTGCGGCTTATTGTCTATGAAATTGGGATTTGTATCATATATATAATCATGATAATAATGTTATTTACGTATTGAATTACATTAACAAACCGAATAATCATCAGTATTCTCGTATAATTTTGGTATGAATGAGATCATAAATTCGAGATGCATAAACTGGATATTGTATAATATAATTCGATTCGAGTATCGAGAGATAATAATTACGATAGGATATAATTTTGCCAAATTTCAAAAGTACTCATGAAAAATAATTGTGTTGCAAATTTTAATAAAAAAAAAAAAAAAAAAAAAAAACTACCGACAAAAAGATATGCGTAACGCTGTCTGATCTGCACGAAAAATTAATGTATTTTTTCAAGTATTGTACATTATATAGACATATACATATACACATATATATATATATATAAATATAAATACTATATGTATAAATTATTGATTATATAAATTATAAATAACAACTTGAATATACATATATATTATGATTAATGATTATTGTAATAATGAAACATCTCGTCAGTCTGTACGGATGACGTGCATAATTAATAAACAATTTGAAATAATGTAAACAAACGTGGGTCAATTTTGACAATCAAGAACGTCGAAAAGGATAATAAAAACCTCCCTTCTGAATTAGATGTTTTAACAAACCCCGCAAAAACGTGTTGCACATCACATTGCAATCGCGATTTGTTCCTGCACGTAGCGGCAATAAATTTAAATTGTAGACGGAACAATCGATAAAAGTGTTTGGGATATTCGTACGAATTCATTCCCAATAATTTTCGATAGAATTTCCCTTTTCGAAATTGGAATCAGTCAGATTCAATCGGATTTCTTAGGAAAAGAAAATCGGCAATACATTACGAAACCTACATAAATTCGTTTATATAAGAATTTCATCCGGTCTAAATACATGTTCCGAAAATCGTCTAATTGAAAGAGTGAGTTATATTTTCGTCTTACCAATCTATGCAAAAGATCCAGGCAACTTAAAAAGTGAAAGTTTCTGAAAATCCCAAAAGTATATTTACTTTCGAATTTCAACACAAAATCATGCGCACGATTTTCACGTACGCATATTGTTACAACTGTTGTGAGCAGAATTATGATCTATGAAGTTTAAGATTCTGCATGCCTACATTCATTATCATGACAAAATAGTATGCGACAAAGGTGTATTTGAATATTTAAATTCATTCGACGTTACAAATGGCGTCCACAGAGGGTGGCTGCGCGATCGGAGGATCGAAAGCTGTCGATTTTCCTACAAAACCGCGACGTATTTTATTGTTTAGTGGAAAAAGGAAGTCCGGGAAGGATTTCATCACTGATATTTTACAGAAAAGGTAATGTATACGACATGAATCGTCTTTGTATTCCGTTATAAATCCGTGCGCAGATGCCTACCTAATTCCACTGAACTCTAGTTCAGTGCCTAATTCTGGAGACGTCAGAATTTTAGGTTATGTTATGTTGCTGTCAAAGTTTGAATAACACGCGACGATTTAAAAGTAACCATTTCGCAAACTGAAATACTGTTCTACAATCTACAGAAATCCTATTCCAACCAGTATTTTCGTACAGAATATCCCCGATATTCTTTCACACAAATTATTGGTTATATCTGTTTGTTGTTGAATGATAGCAAATGTTATCAGGCTCGGTCCAATTCACGTCGAAACGCAGATCCTTGTAATCACAATCAAAACGATCAAAACATAAATCGCCTTTTCGCGAATAAAGTTTTTTTGCTCGGTCATTTGGGGTGATTTTAAATTGTTGAAAAACATTTTGCAAGTATACGAGTAGTACAGAAATGTTAAGTTTGATACCGTTAAGCAGATTGGACAGTTCACAATGTGTGACGCTCAAGATCTCAGGACCGATAAAGTCTCATTGGGCGAAAAGCCTGAATCTTGATTTGCAAGAGTTGCTCGGAGATGGAGAATACAAAGAAAAATACAGGAAAGCTATGATTGCTTGGAGTGAAGAAATGAGGAAAAAGGATTACAGCTGTTTTTGTAGAGCTGCTATTGATATGTACAACGGTATGATTACTCCCACAGAATTATGTCAATCTCTGTAGAACAATCTTCTTTACTTGTGAAGAAAAACAGAAAAAGAAAAGCAGTGATTCTAGTTTCACATCAAAACTATCATACAATGAATCTTTTAACACTCAATATTTGCAACTCATGTCGAATCGTTGATCCCATTTGAACTATTCCAAATATAACTCGCTGAAAACGCCACAAAAATTGAAAATATATTCTGCATTTCTCAGCGAGCGGCATATCCACATGGATAGTTAGCGATATCAGACGTAAAACTGATATCCGATGGTTTGTTGAAACTTTTGGGGACGCTTGTAAGACTGTAAGGATTATTGCCGACGACGAAGTGAGGAGTAAAAGAGGATGGGTTTTTACTGCTGGTGAGTGTGAGCGATGAGAATATTCAGAAGCGTTATTAAATGTTTATTATTGAATAAATTATTGACTGATTCATCAAATCCAAGCCACATTGATTATGATCTGTTTCAACGTATTCATTTTAGGTATAGACGATGTGGAATCTGAGTGCGATTTAGATGACGTGAATGAATGGGACTTAGAAATTCACAATAATGAAGATAACGTCGACGATATTATTGACACTATTCTCAAGTTGATCGAATAGATAAACCCAGAAATAATATCAAGGATTTTGTTATCCTGATTCAGCTATTTTTTTATAACGTAGCATAATTTTGTATGTTTGTACATAGTAGGATTAACGTGATTAGTGCAATGAACTCCTCGGTGTTTGGATTTCAATTATATTTATATTACAATTATGAATAAATCAATATTTTTGGCACCCTATTGGAATCGAGTTTCATCTGATCTGGTTATTTTTCTCCATCCCAATTTACTTACTTACTCCCATTAAAAAAAAATCATATTCAAAATTTGCATTCAATCCTGATATAAATACATATAGCTAAAACAGAAATGACCATAAATCACTTGATAATAAAATCATTCATAAAAAAAACTTCTTCAAAACAAATTAATAAACAAACTCCTGTTTTCGAAAAAATTTGGAATTCTCATGTACACTGTTCGAAAAAGTTGAAGATTCAAGGTAAAAAAATTAAACGAAGCTCAGTAATAATATCGAAGGTAATACACAAAAGTTTGAAATTTTATAATCCGTGTGTTTTATTACGATAACAAAAAGTAAACAATTCTCAATTACTATCTCTTTGTATCTTCCGATATTAGATTTACAAAAATTTCTTGGTATGTAAGAATGTATTCATTTGCATATTATCCATTTATAATACTTTACTTTCTGGGAAATATATCATTTCATATTTTTTTCTGATAATCAAACCTTATAGCTATCAACGAACCGTTATATGAATTAATAACTTTGTGAATTAGAAAACTAGAGGAAAACAAGTTTGGCCGGACGTTTTTCACTGCGCCTAATCGATAGTCGAGTCACTTTTAATTATGTCGTTCTTAACAAAAATCCTAAGTCAATCATCTAATTGTCAATAAATTAAAAAGTCACTCACCATTTCATCTGCTCACAGCCTTATCATTCACGTTCCAATTCCATTTCACAATTTCACGTTATGTAGTCAGATTTGTGAGCACAGCCGGCCTCTTCTCGCCGTGTTGGTCATCTGGCAGGTACTTGTTGAACATATTTAAACTCAAACATTTGCTAGTTTGAAATGAGCATTAAATGTCAGAATATTCTGTTCCACCTTTGTATATTTTACTTCAATTTAGAAACCGCGAGATTTGATGGACAGTAGAGAAATTAAGGATATCAATTCTGTCTAATTACTGGACACATTTCATTTGTTTAATCATTTCCATTCATTGACTGAGACAAACGTTCTCTTTGCATTTCATTAAAGCGATTATTCGACGCGGTTGATTTACTTGTTAATTATATCGATATGTCTGCAGTAATAGTCCGTTGCGGAATTAAGAAACGTTTAACAATGTGGAACTATAGACTAATTAACTCTTAAACGGTAGATGATATAGGTAAACGAGGCTCATATACTTCTGGTCCCGACGAATACCAAAAACCAATTGAGCAGTTCGGCTTTGTCGACAATGTCCGAAAATCACTGTGTCTTCTGATGTGCGTATATTTATACGTACGCCACAATAATAAATAAATAAATGCTTACAACCATATTACATGAAATTATACCTACCTGTTTCCTCCGGTCAAACAAGTGGCGCTTCTCGCTTTTCTGTTTACAGTCCGGTTGCCAAATTTCAATAACATTCCGCTATTATGGAAACATTACCAATAAACAAAAAATCAGGGCGATTGTGTACAAGTTTTCGGTGAAAAATATTTCATTTAGAGAGAAAACGATGTTTAATGATTAGGCGTAGGATCTGATCTGTACATGGATCTGTAATTTATGTAAATATACGTAATATAGATGAGAATCGATCTGTAATGTGAATATATAAAACAGACGATTGGTTATAAAATAAAAAAATATATCACAAACTTAAACATACGTATGGCTATATACAAACTGTAGATACTATAATAAAATATATAGGTACGTGATACACGATCGTTATAATAATATTTACAGTCCTCAACACAGTAAGGAATAAATTTGTTATCTGTTCTTTGTTTCCCCGAAATTCTTCGACGAAATGGATAAATGAATAAATGATTGCGTTATATTTTCCAGTTAACACCTCGAGGCAAAAAAGTCGTTAAGGAAAGTGTAGAAAAACTATATATAAATATACACTCTCGCGAAGTAGTCGTGTACATTTTCTAATCGACGAGGTAATCTCCATCAAAATCGTCGCCGTCTTGACCGTAATCGTCATAGTCTTCGAGAGAATCTTCTGCATCTTTAATAATCGCCTCTTTGTTACCTGGGCAAGACTGGCATTGAGATTCGTTAATACCATAATTAATACAAGTGTCGCCTATGCATTCGCAGCATCCATCGTGAAACCATCTGTAACTTGTTGCCCCCATGCTCTGACACGATAGTCGACACTTGTTCCATGAGCTACACTCAGCTATGTAGGCTACCGTGCAATTCAAGGTCACTGTGTTTGCCTGTAGTCGTGCGGATACGCTGTTCCGGTTGTCTGAATCTACGAGATAAGGAGATATACGGTGAAAAGAACAAGTCAGCTTCAACTCTGAATGATTGAATGCTACAAGAGGATCAGTGTTCATCATCACACATACCTTGATGATATTTTATCTCGGGCTTTGGTTTAAACGCAGAGACGTCAAAGTCCACCGGAAAGTTAATGCTTGTCCATCTCTCTTGAGGATCAGGGTCTACCGTTAAAGCTTGAAATAGTCCTGGTATTGGTTCGTTCAGATCCTCAACGTGGGATTTTGTGCTCAAAGAATTTCCCGTGGCGTTTGGTTTGGGGCATAAGTCTAAACATCATTTGTATATGATTTAGTCAAATGATCCGGGTGGATTGAAAATGAATAAATAAGTCATGAAATGCACCGACAATTAAAAAAAAAAAAAGTGAAAGTTTACTCATCTCGGAGTCATGAGAGTCACACTCTTTTGGAGTGAAATTTTTGCTCCATTTTACCAGAGTAGCACGATTTCCACTCCAAAGTATGATGCAGAGAGCGAGTTTATGCTATTGAGACTATAAACTTACCAACGCATGAACAGCACTCGTTGTACAAGTGGCTAAGGCAGAAGAAGCACTCTTTACAACAGCTGCAAGTTTTCAAATCACATTTACAACTCTTGGTTAACAAACACTTGCTGACCACGCTTCCACAAACCGCTTGGTTGCAGGCATTCGTTATCACAATTGGTACCACCAAAACTGCAAATCGCAGAAGGATCTTCCACGACGTCATTCCTAGGGACACAGACCGTTAGATTTAATATACATGAGACACTTCTATGATACGTTCAGCCTATCAGTATTGTCAAGATTGACCATTCTATATGAATGATCATCGAGTATAAGTATGGACCTTAAGTTGATGGAGTTCGTAATGTTAATGTAACAGAATTTGTGGAATAAAAAATTCACTACTTCATGACACAAATGTTGTTATAGTTGTCAAATAGTAGAGGTAGATGTGTTTTACTAAATTCAAAAAATTATCCACCATATCTTGCTGTTTTTGAACCGTCTAAGTAATGGAATCAAGAATTGTTACCGATTATTGTCTTGCGTTAACGTTACGAACTTCAACCTCATTGGACCTTATAGTTTCGATCAAGTCAAATTTTATCGTGCGATAATTAGTTTTCAGTATTCATTCCTAGCACAGATTTTTGGAAGCTGGTTAGGTGTAAAGAATCTAGAATTATGCCGATTTCATTGAAACTGCGAGAATTTTTGCAAACCCAACTCACTACAAACGGTTACAATAACATTGCTGTTGATTTTCGAAGTCCTGTTTGATATATCAGTTCATCAATTTCGCCGAGTTTCGCGAGATTTTCATTGAAAAGTGTATACCAGATTCTCTTATCACGGAACCGAATTTGACTTTCTTGACGCCAAAACATCATCATTTACTATAAGAATACACAAATTTTTAGGAACCGTAAAAATTACACGACGTGAAATAATTTTTTGAAACCACGGTTCTTATGATCGCGTCAACTGGTTAGGCTTCTTTTCTGCATATAACGTATAATACACGTGATATTTACCCACCTGCTATATGGTATTTGGATGTTGCGTATAGTTCGAGAAGTCCAGCTTGATTGGATCCACGTTCTTTGTGTATGGGTTATTTATACCTTGACAACTCATTGTTTGCCAAGCTAAGGGCAGGGGGTGGGGTGATACGGGGAAGGTGGGGATGATGGTAGGGGTGAGCAGAAGCACAACCGTATTTATTAGCTAAACGCGACCTGGAGGCACCTGCATTTTAACTTTAAATTTATAACAAGTCGAGAACATCACAAGTTATCACGAGCTGCTTCAGGATGAGACGCGTAGCTGCAGGAGAACGAGTTTTGTTATAAATTCAGGGGCACTTCTCTTCTTCTTGTCGTTTTGGCGTGGGCGGCCGTGAGACTGCAAAAAATTCTCGATATACATATATACAGGGTGAGTCGAATCGAGTCGCGATCAACTGCTTTTTACCGTATTGATACGAAAAATCACGCGGACTGTATATGCTGCGCATCGTTTTTAAGATTTCCTTTTTTCTTCATCATCCTCGGAATTTATGAGGATCTTCAAATAAAACCATTTACGTTGCTTACGAGATTTCGTATGACGGTAGGTGATAGACACAAAGTAATAAAAATCTTCATTTGGATTGCTAAATTGGAGAATCACTCGATTGTTTCGAAATCGTTAAATTAAGAGTCGTAGAAATGGAACCGTATTTGACAAAAATTGGCAATTTTTTTGACAGATTGTTTCCTGACTTCGGGAGATTTAGAAACTTGGGCATTTGAAATTTTCGAAGCGCATATTTATTTTTTCAATTTTCAAGATCCGGGAAATACTCACTCAAAAATTATTACTAAACTTGAACGTTGTTTTTTTTTTTCAATTTTCCCGAACTTGACCTGCAGATTCGTTGGGTTTGGGTTTGGTTCGACTCTTCATCTGAAACAAAAATTTCAATAGAAGAATTTGATTCAGCTATCCCGAGAATCAGTATTCACTAGAAGACCTTTTGAAATATGAACATTTGTCTACCGAATTATGTATTTTCGAAAATATGTAGATATAACTGCAAATGCCAGGATTTATAGTTAACTTTACCACCATGTATAAACAAAAGTAATATCGAAGTATTGGTAGACACGAGTAAGCGCGTTTACTGTAAGCATACAAATAGTAGTGACGAGATACGTGACGAGATTTGCAATATAGGAAAAAAGGAATATAAGTGCGATTTTTTCGCGGGATTTTATGTTCTCGATAACCAATCGCTATGTATATAATTCTCTCCTTTTTTTTATTCTAATTTTTAACAAGGCAGAACGTGTCTCATCCCACAATTTACGAAACAGTTCGAATTTCAAATTCGAATATATGCGCACGTGCGATTCCCGTGTAGGTAAGCTTTTCGTTGAAAATTATTAAAGAAGGTGCGCAGTTACAGGTATAAGTATAATCCTATGCACCCCTTTCCGGCAGGAGGTCCCTTCTTCGCGCTTAAAGCAAATCGTGAAACCAACCCCGTGATACCTGCGAGGGATTATAAGGGTCGTTTGAACACAATGAGGGATAGTTAATCGGTAACAGAACTATAGGTATATTGAACTGAACGATGAAAATTCTCAGAAAATTAACTCGAATAGTCAATTGATCGGGGATTTATTGTCAAAGCGACACGCGCGTTCGGATAATTACAACATAATATAATAGCCGGACAGGAAGAGAAGGCTCATGATTTAACATACACCTGAATTCGCCTTTACTTTCATCCGATTTAAAGAAATTCAGCACGTGTTTCTTCGGCTTGTATATCCCGTAGACTGCAGCCGAAGCTTAGAAATAAATAAAGTTATTCTGATCCGACAATATTGACTTCTAACAAGTCCATCATTTAGTGGATTCAGCACTTACACATATGCCTGACCGAGATCAATATCAACATTGACGTATGACAAACACATTACACCAGCAATGACGTAATCGTGAGATTCCTATATCCATTCAGAAAACAAAGTTTTTCCTACCGTGACGGACGGTGATTTATATTTCATTTCAAACCACAAATTGGAGCAGCGTTTATTATGATGTGACGCACAAGTTCCACTACCATATATGCAGATTTTCATACCGTGTTACACATTTCACTAAATGCTCGCATCATGTCTGAAATTCAATTGATTTGGTAAGAATTTGCGGTGCGGTAAAAATAATTCCACGGATTTCTGCGAATTTCCGAAACATTTCCAACATTTTCGTAGTCTTGTCGCAAGAAATTCTAATCTTTTCTTTAATGATATCAACGAGAAATATGGATTTCTTCATGAAAAGTTAAGACAATTTGTACTTTTTTTGCATAAAAATTTACAAAAAGGTTGAAATTCTCTGAAGATATTATATTAACATTTTTAGATTACGAATCACCAACAGAGTGGAACATCAAAATTTTTATTGTTCAGACGATTGTGATTGATTTTTGAGTATAGTTTTTGAATGAAATATCTTTCGCAACAATATGTGAAGTATACCTATTATTAAAAAAAATAAAAGATGGCATGCACAAGTAGGGATGTGGAAATAATCAAACTCGAGGAATAAATTCGAAGTTACGCACGTATAATTAAATGTGTATAGAAAATTACACAGTATTAACGTGGCTATATATTTCACTGTTGTAAATTGGCGCCAAACGTTGTGCCGATTGTATACGAATATAATAATTATAATTATTATTACAGCATATAAATAATCACGTATTATCAATAAAGTGCAATTTAAATATGAATATATATATTATAAAATATTTGTTTAAATTATATGTATAAAAATTAAACTCAGTGATTACCTTCACACGGTCGTACCAGCCAAGCCCGTTCGCATTATCAATAGCCTAATAATTATCGAATTTATGAATTTTTAAATAAAATATTTGTCCGGGATTTGAATGGCCTCTCTAATCTTTTGAGAATAATTCCCCCCCCCCCCCCCCCCCCCCCGTTTTGCTAACAGGTGGATTGTTATTTGATTCAGGTTTGAACTTTCGGACCACGAGTTGTAATTACTATCATATTATAAAATTCTTTGGTTTTCAGGATCAAGTCAAACGTTAAAAATTTGACCCACGCGCCTCGTATTCCGTTCCTTAAATTCTACAGCTACAAAACTTAAATCCTATATCAAAATTATTATCATAAAAAGTTTCTGCCTCTTTTGTGTCTTTTGAAAAAAAATTAATTTTACTTTTTCTCCTTCTATAACAATCGACAAGAGAAAAAAAGTAAAGAAAGCTGTCTTTGAAAATATTCCTGAAGGGTCTTCCGGAATGGAATTAGTACGGCTGAAACCTAATAATTATGCAGACTGCATAAGACAGGAAGAAAAGCAATTGAAATTCGATGTAGCTTTAGTTCGAATTCATTTCTTGATCTTCTTCTTTTCATCGGCTTCGTTCATTTTTTTACCGTTGATTATTATTACTCGTTGAAATTTTTCTACGTCGTCGGATTTTAGTAACGGGGGTTTGATCGTCGGCTGCAGATTTCAAGCTGATTCCCATACGGTTGTAAGATCCTTCAAATTTCACGTGGCAACAACAACTCGAAGGCAGTTTAAACATATCACGTATCGCTGTGCCATTTGCAGTGATCGCAGCCAGCTGACGATATATGTATTTTTGCTTACATAGCGTTTTGTATCCTTCAACTAATCCTCTGATCACTGCACACTCGTTCTCAGACGATCTGCAAATTTCACAAATATGAGAAAAAAAGAAATGAAAAAGAGAAAAACCGTCGTACGATTAGCCACGACGGTTTTATGGATGAAGAAAAAACTAGAATCTTTGGGAATATATATTGGAATAATTGAATCATACTAACACACAAGTTTCGATCCTTACGCCCTGCCGGAAATTTTCTTGGTTCAAAATGAACAACCAATCATTTTCTTTATTTTGGGCTGCCGTTGGGAAAATTAGTTGCTCCTGAAAAATTAGAATTTTCACTATTACGAATATCGGATGTTACGAATATACGTGCAGGGCATTTTCATTTTCGCATATTTACGTAGTTCATGTGATATACTTACGTCTGCGTGGCAAAGAGCCGTACTGTCATCGCCGATTCTTTGGACTACACTTTCGACCTGTAAATATGCATTTCTTATAAACGGAACAATTAGGACCTCAAATTCTATGCAGATTTATTCTAAGGTAAATACATCGAATCAATGAATTATCCGGTCGTGAAATTGCTTGTCGTCGTGGAATAGACCGAGTATGAACAATATTGGCCACAAAATTTCCCAAACCGAGTTCATTATTGGACTATTGGACAAAAAATTTGAAAGATTAAAGATCTAATTTAATTGCTTGAGAAATGCTTTTGAGCCTAACTCTATGAATCGAATTGAAAGAATTCGGCTCTTTTGCTCATCATTGTTGAGATTTTTTACTTCTATACTAATTTCTACCAATTTTTAGGCAAATTGAAATCCATATTTCATATAGTTTTTCATTTAAAAAAAATGTCATTTTCCAAAGCATTAAAGTTTTTTTATGAATAATTGTAGTCTTTGTCAAGAGAATTAGGAAAAGTTTCAATTACTTGTGAAAAAATTACAAAAAGTTCGAATTTTTTTGAATCTCTGCAAAAATATTCGTGCCTGGGATACGAGACGCAGAATGTTCTCTTACCATATCACATGAGAACGTATAACTGCGGGATTCAGAAATGAATAAATGATTGAATGAATGATATATGAGAGAGGTAAGAATAGAAAGATTATAATTCTCACCTCATCGACGACAGCGAGGAACTTGAGATCGTCGTGTTTCTCGATGACGTTATTTACGTAATTCACAGGATAGTAATCCGTGGTTTCACAGTAAGTTTTTCCTCTGCATTCGGGAGCTGGTCCTGGAGTGAAGGTATTGGGTCTATAGTCAGTTTCTTCAGAAGGAAATACGATGTCGCTTGTAGGTCCTACGTCATTTCCATGTCGGGCTGAGGCTAAACAATTAATTGATTAGAATAATCCCCATGTATCTTATCAATTGCTAAGGGTGTCAGTATTTCATCTCCTATTATACTCATGAAGATTTATGCATTCATTACATATTGAGAAATTGAAATATGTACTGCATTTCACTTACAAGTTTCTCGCT
Source organism: Ametastegia equiseti (assembly GCA_963989295.1). Lineage (NCBI taxonomy): Eukaryota > Metazoa > Arthropoda > Insecta > Hymenoptera > Tenthredinidae > Ametastegia > Ametastegia equiseti. The sequence goes on from OZ022393.1 coordinate 13,116,083, forward strand.
TTATTGTTCTGTCTTCCACCCCGGTAGTCCGCCAGGGATTTTCTGTCTCAGGAAATACAAATCCATCATCGGACCTGATCTTAAGCCTCGATGGCATTGATATGGTTCTTTGAAATACCTGAAATAGTGAGAAAAAAATATTTTCGTTGAAGAAATCATCACGTGATTTCGTCCTTGCGCTTTCTTATCAATATAAACATGCATTTAATTAAAATGCATATTCCGTATGCCCGTATTCTCTAGTCATCATTGATAAAAATTACAAACAATTGCTGGAGAATGCCTAGTATTTATGTATGTCCACCTGTAATCGAACATTTAGAAGCTAGGCATGTGCAATTTGAACATTTACGAGTTTTCAGTATTAAGTCAAATCGCGTGATAACGTTTTACTTATACGGGAATGGCGTATATATGCGATCAGAAGAAAGGCGAATTTACGATTTTCGTGAAAGGCAAAAAGTTAGTGAACGGCCTGGAGCAAATCAGCTGTCGATTGGTATGGGGATTCCAGTTACGGTACAGTGTAATAAATCCAAAGGCCATCCGGCGATAAACAGAAAGTACTTGTATATATTTACATTCGGAGCTAACGTGTGTTCAAGAATATACAAACACATGTACACTCGAGGACCTCGAATCTCAGCTTCTCATATAAATCATCAGAATTCTCATCGTATTACAACATTTATTCCTACCAAATAATGAAAAACGCTCCTCATATAGATCGAAAACCCTAAACGTATAATTTTCCTATATTTGGCACTGGATGGCGTTAAATTAGAGTGCCGATTTTTGCCATTCCGTATCCGTGCCTAGATGAATTATGAAAAATTTTCTAATACATATTTCGAAGAACTTTTATCTCACGTTTTGTTATAATATACCTGCATGCCGTTTCACTATTAGCATTGTGTCCGCGACTATATTACATAAGTAAACGATTCCTAATCCGTGATATATGTACAGTGCGTGCAAAGTTATAATATGTTATATGTACACGAGTTAAATACAATATACGGTAATGCAATATTTTTCAAGGACATATAAAAGTCGGGGCTTGTCAATCACTCGCAAGTTTAATCTATTATATGATCTTGTGGAAACTTACCAATGTGGTGAATAGTAGTCCTATCATCAATAGATTTTGCGATACAGCATTGATCGACAGAATACCTGGTGCTTCAATGAACCTTCGTCTACTGTCGTTGTTAAATCTCTGGACCGTCATGGTACACAGTCAGCTTTACACTATAGAATGAACTTTGCGCATAAAATTCACAGGATCGCGCACTCGTTCCACAGACCTAGACACAGCGCGACTCTCTCACGTCCTCGTAAATTACGTTGATGATGATGATGATGATGAGAGGTGAATATCACTTGGTTCAATTATTGTTTTTGAAATAAAAACAAAAATATTCTATAGTATCGTTAACGAGATAAGAAAATCACCATGTTTTAGTAAGAATAATTCACTCGGTTGTTAATTATTTGCGAAAGTGAAACTTCGTGGCTGGTAGGCAGATGGTCTTGTCCGTGTAGCAGGTCGCACGTGATTAACCTGCCTCGACCTTCCTTCGAAGTATTTATGTAAGAGCCACGGTTACCAGCCAATCGTGCCTGATGGAAAGGGAAAGGGGTTGTATGGCAGCAGGGAGGGAGGAAAAAGTAATCGATTATTACAGATGGTACTTGTGCTTGCGATATATGGAAAGAATTTTTTCAATTGCCATTTGCCTTTTTTCTCCACAAAGAAAATTGCAAGTTTTTTTTTTAATTTTAATTTTTAATTTTTACCTAATATTCTTGTTGCATATGGGTCATTTTTTGTTAAGTGAACCACTTTCATCCGTCGATTTCGTGGATATTTTTTATAATTTTCTATTTGAGATCGACAGCCTCACGTGAATTTTTGCAGATTATTCAAGCCAACTGGTTTCGAGATGCATCTCTCTCCAATCCCCCATATCGTAGAAGCCATAGATTCTATACAGGGAAAGTCTAAACATAAGAAAATTCTGGCTTTCTGTCAACATTTCAATGATATTTTATACATCGTTGCCCTTACGGTGTACAGGCTGTTTTCAGACGAAAAACGGAAAAGGATTTATGCCTTTAGTATTAATATTGGTCTAAAAACTTTAACGAATCTTTATAGGGAGCATAGGTATATCAACGATCTGCATGAAAGAGAAGAATAACAATATGGCAAGCCTTATGGTTAAGAGGTAAAAATATAAATGAATAAATAAATAAAATGCACGCAAAATGCAGAAATCTGAGCATGTTCTGCCTAGAATTCTTTTCGGAGACTATACGACTTAGCTCAACGAAATTGCCCCTCAGAGCAAGATTTTACATACAATCATCACCAATTCTCTGGAAGATTAATCTTCCCTTGTTGTGGATGAAACGAGATTAGAACCAGAGGACTCTACATAGTAGCGACTGAAGCAGCAGCTTCCGATACTGATTTGCTTACGAATGACATAGCAAACATATACCAGTACCAGAAAGCTGTACACCTGTTGAAGAACCGCAGTGCACACTCCACTGAGATGAATTAGTAGACTTCGGATATAAACAAACTACAAAGAATTGTCGATTATTGGCAAATCAGAAAAGTAATACATCGAACTTTTGCAGTAGTTCTGAACAGGTTCAAGGGACTCAAGTCTGAGCGCCAGTTACAGAAATGCCATGGGCGGCACAATCGTACAAGTGGTGCAAATAAAGGAATTATGAATTATGAATCCGAATCCGTCACAGAACAAGAAATAGATAGGTTTTAAAGCATGTACCCGAAAAACGGATACAGATACCAATTTTAGTACAGATGGCGAATATTGTAATTATTTTTTACCGCCATTCTGAATTCGTTGCTTCGAATTTTCGTAAACTGATCCATGATCAAAATGGACTATAGATTTGGAAAGAGCGACGTCAGAAGTCCCCAGAAATCAAGTTTCGTAGTAATCTATACATTAGTCCCTATTATGCGTGGGAATAATCGAAAATAGCACTTCAGGGAGCAGTTCACCCCTTTATAAAATCAATTTCAGCCGATATGAAAAAATACGTGTCACTTATTTGAGGGTATCCAACATTCCTGCCAAGTTTTATCAAAATTGGAGGCGAACATTTCGCGGATCTTCCTTGATCACAGTTGAGAAATAATGCCTCGTATATGATATTATTTTAATATTTTTCTAGTACCACATCTTGCTGTAACAATTAGCGACGATTCACAGATTCTGAAAATTACAGGATAAATAATAAGTAACGTAATACGATGGGTGAGTGACTCACAAGATCGCGTAAATGTTGTGACGTTCATTGATCAACGTATACGAATAAAGCCTCCGTTATACGTAGCTGTCGGGGAAATCCGGACCGGATGTTTCTATGCTCCATTATGTTCCAAGCGCGTTGGTATCTTGTGAAATCTTGGAATCTAAATAGATAAATATACCTTGTCATCGTATTTATACAATTTTTTACATCTAGATGAATGATGGGTCACAGACTTATACAGGCAAAGTTTTCATCGTACCGTATAAATGCACTATGTACGCGATTGGAAACGTGATGCGATTGCTGAAACTATCTAACGTGATTTTTACACGGAGAATATCTTCGGCCACCTTATACCGGATGTCTGTACATACAATGGACGATGTCAGGTGCATGAAAAAGGAAGTAGACATCGGCGGTCACTGGACCCGCGACGCGATTCGTCCAAAAAATTATAGAATCGATTTTTTAATTATCTACTTGCGAATTTCTCCCCATGTATCTACATTTTAGAATGTTCTGTAATCTTGCTAAGATGAATTTTATATTGGCGGATCTATTTTTTTTTTTTCTGCATTATTCTGAATTTGAAAAACGATATCCTGAAATGACGAAACAACGCGTGTGAAATAAGGGGTCATAAATGACACCCTTAAACCTATACAGAACAATGTAGCTACCTGTACTGCACCTTCAGGAATGTGGCTTGGTACCTGATTGTACTATGAGTAGAATATACCTACGTAGTTTGGGTGTAGATTATAAGTACCCATACTAATTAGGACGATCCGAGTTTACACCTTGCTGAATCGCAGCTTACTTCACTAAGCAGTCCTCTAAGCCTGCAGTAGAACACCCGTCGAGTAATCGCAGTTATTTCACCTGTAGTCTGATGGTATTTGAAACGTGAAACAGACCAGTCCTTGTAATTGGTCAATTACTGTGTATACGTACGACAGTAATAGATAATTCGATCAATCCCCTCTACTCCGGGTATATGTAATTTAAGAGGAGGGTATAGCTTAGTTTTCAGCTATAAGAAGCACGAGTCGTACGGAGTCAGCGAATTTACTAATAGAGTAATAGTTTTTGCATGTAATTCAATGGAGATGAAATCGAAAATTTTCAAAACTGTTTCGGGTAGTTTAGAATTTGTATTCCTCCTGAATATGAGAATTTCTCAAAACCCATGTAATCGTTTGTTGGAAACATAATCTTGTGACTAACGAAAAGTCTACAACTCGAAATATCATTTTTTCGATTTATGATGTATTTTTTCTACAGAAGTACAAATTTATTTATGAAACTGGTCGACAAAAAGACACAAAAATACGTAGAATCTATACTTGAAAAGATCCAGGAATAATTTTTTTATTGATCTGTGAGGTGCAGTTGCCGGAAATATAGGTCGGGGATGTTTCCCTGACAATGCGAGGGAACGAAGGTTGTTTTTGAAAAAAATCCATCATAAATCGAAAAAAAATAGATCTTCTGACAATGTCAATTTTTTTGTAGGTAGGTTGTACATACAAGAAAAGGTTTTCCACAAACAATTACATGGATTTTGAGAAACTCCGATTTTTACGGAAAATAAAAATTCCAAACCACCCAAAATGTTTCTTTAATTTTTGATGCCATCTTCGTTGATCATCCGCATGCAAAAACTTACTAAAATAATAAATTCGCTGACCCCATACGATACTTCCTTCTTATAACTGAAAATGAAGGTGTACCCTCTCCCTAAGAGTTTCAAAAATGCTCATCTGAACATAGGATGGAAAATTCATGAACGCGGGAGGTGAAACACGATGATTCAGAACACAAAAGTACATACATACATTCGATCAATATGGAATTGATATCAGCAATAAACAAGAAAGAAACGGAGGGTGTGACGCTCTTTAATTTCGTTCACAAATTATTCATCGACACTTATACAATCTGTCGATCTTTTTCCGATCTTTGTAAATTGAAAAGCGTGATGCGGTTTATCCAGTTTTTCTCTATCGCTAATATCAATTTCGAATTCATCGGATGTGTTTTCACTGAGAAAGTAGGCTTGAAAAGTTCCAAGTGAGTTAAGATCGTGTCTCACCTCCCCTTTCAAGTCGAAGAAAATTGATTGTGCAAATTTGAAATGCCTGCTAATTACGGTACATCTACTTATAACCATTTGAATAATTACTCTTCAAACTTCTTGACTGCAATGAATAGCGGGAAATAACTTGTTCTTATTCTATTTTCCCGATGTCGATAATATCAGGGGATTCATACCATCTTTGGTCTTTGCACGTCAGTTTACGACTGGAGATAGGCAACCCGTGTGACGTGAGCTCACTCAACGAACGAACGCAATATTATTATATTATGCAAAAAAACTATAACTTGACGTGAAATTTGTAGGAAAATTAAGAAAAAAGAAAAAACAATTAAAAGAGGATGGTTATTCTGTCATACGGACCGTATATTTAAAGTGAAATTGAAACGTTCATCTCCGAGAATTTTGTTTCTTTTTCTACTGGCAAATGCCCGGAAAGGAGAAAATATACTTTTACAGAATTTCAATTTTTAGGAAAATGATAATCTTTGGTAGGTTTTTGTTTTTTTTACAAGAAATTCGCGTTTTTTTTTTTCAAGTTTCATCATCAAAAATAAGAATATTTTATGGAAACTACGAGAACTAGTAATTATCTATGAAAGACTATTAATTATATCTACAATTTTCCAAACGATAAAACATATAAAGTTATTAGATTTCCCTAAAAATCGCTAGAGTTTCCATCAAGGAGGCTATAAGAATAATGTCACACCCTTGAATCTCAAAGAAATTATAATGATATTTCAAAATCGATAATAACGCGTGATTACTGAATTACGTACCTCAACAAATTTCGAACAAAAAACTAGATCGATTTCATATGTACTTTGAAAAAAAAACCCTTAATTTCTTGTCAATCAACATGATCAAAATTATTCAATAGAACTTAGATACTTTTCAAGAAAATTAAACTCTATTCATTGGGAAGACACGAATTATAATCAAGAATCATAAAGGAGAAGAACATGAGTGTAAAATTATCCATTTTGCGTAAACTTTATTTAGTAATATTTCTACACGCATCATATATATATATATATATATATATATATACTATACAATATTATAGTATATCTCCCTCTTTCTCTCTAATTAGAGTGTATTACCTACATCCCCCTGCCATTAGGTGCAAAAATAGAAGGTTAATCTATTTTTGTATAACTTTTACAAGTAGGAATGTATATGATGATTTTATAATACGTAGTTATATAGATTTCGGTTAATATACATATATAACGTAATAGACGTAAATAATAAAACACTCGGAGATGTAAAATAGCATACCTATGCATATATCTATAATCTATATATACCTAATATATCTCTTTTTGAAATCGTAACTCTTTAATTAATAGATCATATAGTTAAATTGCGACAAAACATTTATCGCTCATATCCCATTATTTCACTCTTTTTTTTTGTAATGAGACTAAGTATACCATTTCATGGTAACCGTATAATATACTTTGTTTATTTATCATTCTATTTACAATTTCATACTCGTATTCAACGTTATCATTCTTCTTAACACAAAAAAAAAATCTTATCGAATGAATGAATGATAAAAATTGTATTTTCTTCCCCCTCACTGTATCAGGATACAATTAATAATAATAATAATAAAACAATGTTAAGAAGAATGTCAACGTTTTCACGCACACATCATAACACATGCATATGTATATCTATTTATTATAATATATCTTTCGATTTATAAAGTATGTATGTACCTATTCGTTATTAAAACATGATTTTTTTTTTCTTCAAATAATCGGCTAGTTTAATAGAAATAATGATAAGTGAATTTGGGACTTTGAATAAGTGGAGTGAATAAAATCTAACTTCGAAACAGTCTTATTAATATATTATATGTATATCATGTAAATTATACACGTTACTTATTCACTTTTAACGATAGCAAAATAACATCAATAATAATATTATAGTTACAGACACCGTTATTTTTTTTATTTTATTTTTTTTCAATTTTTTTCTTCTTCTGTTTTCTTCAAATGTTGATATTATACTTAAAATTGTGTCGATGAATCGATATATTCATTCATTCATAGCATTAAATAATGTTTATAATATCCCTTTGTCCAACAAAATTAACTCTTTTATAAAGCACAACACATTTTTATAGCATTTGCTAATCATAGGTTTAATATACATATTTATACCTAGATAGTATAATCGTCGAAATAAAATCTGTATATATATTTATATTGTTATCAGGGTGTAAATCAATCTTAAAGCTAGAGTACTTCAATATCTCGATATCCTTGTTGTTGTTTTTTTTTTTTTTTTCTTTCTACAATTATAAGTTTTGAAATATTTACAAAATCAGAAAAAGTTCTAATAAAAAAGAACAAAAGAAAAAAAAAAAAGTCATAGCTTTTTAAAAATAGTATAATTATCGCAGGATTAATAATAAATCTATCGATTTTTATTTTTATTTTTTTACTTAAAAGTAAATATTATTATATCAGCTTAGATTTAACAGTAAATATATTATCATCAAAGTTTGAACATAATCGGTGATAATCTTCGTTTTAAAAGATATCATACATATTATTGGTATAAACAATGAAATGAAATATGTCAAGCGTTTTTAAAAGAAATAAATTTCTGATAAACTATCTCGCATCGATCTTTTAAAACGAAGGCCGATTCCATACGTTCGTTGTTTGGCTTTTCCAGACTGCTCTGAAATAACTTTGCGGCGTGTGATATCCTCTTGATATTATAGACGCAGCAGAAAGAGACAAAAGTTAAAATGTATAACAAGGAGATAGTTTTATTAACGAGTCACATTCATCATTTAAGCAATTGTAATTTCTGTTGTACTGAATTTGAAAAACAAGAAAAATCTAACGTACAAGAAAAAAACAAACGAATGCATTCACAAATCCTAAGAATGAAAAAATCCTCTTCAAAGTTCTCATTGTACAACATAAATGCGGTGAATAGTCGAATATTCGGTAATTGTTAATTATCCAAAAGACAGAATCGCTGCTGTTTTAAAAGTCGTAAGAAAAACAAGCATTGCGACGAAAAACTCATTTGTATGAAAAAAAAGTTTTTTTTCATTGACGTCAGGACCGAAGAGTGATAATCACTAGTATTAATCTTTCCGCACGATGTTTTTTTTTTTTTTTTTTTTTCAAGATAAGCAAATCATGAAAAGTCAAAAGCGCAAAAGAAGAAAGCAGCGACTCTGCTTTCTACCTGCAACTTGCTTCGTGCAGCGACTTAGCGTCTCTGGTTAAATTTCATGTTAGAAAACATTGAATTTAACTGTCGATTACCATCTCTGAGTTTTTCACTGTTCGTGAGGCACCTTGAGAAGAACCGTTCTTGTCCCATCTGCGTCAGAGATGTTGATTTTTAATTCATTAGTCAAGGCTTCTAACTTATCGACTATTTTAGTCCCTTTATCGCCGCCAGGTTTTGGCGGGGGCCAAACGTCGTCTAGAGGTGGTTCTATGAACCTTCTCGCCGGTTTAACGTCAAGATAATCTGAGCTCTTGCCCAAAGTGCCTCCGACATAATCGTACGGGGCAGTTCGTTTGGCGATTATTGGATCTGGGTCCAAACGAGGTCGTTTGTGAGCTGGAACAGCAACTACAGGGCTGTAATCGTGATCGAGGAGGCCCTCGACTTCCTGGAGAAGTTCCTCCCCGTATTGTTGAAGATCTTCGCCCAATAATTGCTTTGTGTAAAGCAGACTGCGCGATCGTCCTGCAATAATAATAATAATAAAATATTCATAAGTTGGTAAAATACGTCGAGTCTCTTCTACATTGGAATAAACAAATTTTCGTTTCGCTTCATTTTTCATCAAATTGTGACATTTCTTTACCATCATGTTCATATATATTTGATATGAAAGATGAATTTCAATCGATATAATTCGTTATACAAGTTGAATAATACATGAGGAAATTTTTTTATCGTTATTGAACACTCAGATTAAATCCTTTGGAATAAAAAAAAAAAAAGGAATATTGGCGAACAATTTGATATTTAGACACATAGTTACAAATGTTATCATCCTCGGCGTGAGAGAATACATCGATGACTATGCAGAATCACCAGCTATCTCAGAAATTGCTTGAAAAAGCAGCTATCTCAAATTTTGCTTGAAAAAGCAGCTATCTCGGAAGCGTCCGAAACCGCTCTGTAGCGCTATTGACTTACCACGCAACTACAGGGCGATTTCAGAGTGGCTCGCAAGATAGCTGCTTCTATAAGCAAAATTTGAGATAGCTGCTTTTTCAAGCAACTTTTGCGATATCTGGTTATTCCGTGGAGTTGTCGATATGTAGATATTATTACCTAATCGGTGTAAAGTCCATGTAAATAATTACGAGTAGCTAAATCATACCGATATCGATGTCTGCCAATTGTCATTAGAATGGACGAGATTGAACGATATAGATTTCTTATCTAATAAACCCATACAACAATATACTACCATCGCGTTTTTTTTTTTTGTATCCGATAATTATCACTAGTATAAATAATTGGTGCGTAACTTGAAAAGAAAACGACAAGACAAAAAAAAATAAAAAATTCAGTAATAATAATAATAAAATAATGATACACTTTGAAATGTGTATAGAAAAACACTTCTCTTGATAATTGGGCATAAGAATGAAAAACTTTTTCTTCTTCTTTTCATGATGAAATTAAACGAATCTGCCGCTCGGCCTTTTCAATATAGTAATTTGATATCTCGCAGTTTTCTGGTTTCTTGAAAAAGCTTCAAAATTTTTAACATTACATTTAATACTAAAGAGGGTAAAGACGAAAGAAGGGGGGGACCGACCGGCGAATACACGCAAGTATATCTTTGAGGCCGCGCGGCGGCATGTAACGGTACTTAACGATTTTGTACGGCTACAGTTTGCTTCGCCCAACTTATGCGTTAGAAGCTATAATATATCTTTACAAATCGATACACTTGTATACAGCGATTGTAAAAAAATTAAAAAAAATAATAATATATAACATAATAAGCTATATAATGTAGAACATTCGTTTATAAAATACAAAACTTATTGTTAGATCATTATACGAAACGGACAACTTCTTCTTTATTCAATGACGCATTTCACGACGATATGCTATCTTCGTTTACTTGTTGCGCTGCAGTATCAAAGTACACAAATTAATAAACAACTGTGCAGTGATGGCCCAAGTTATTCATTATATGGAAAACACCAGAATGCGCCAAGGCCAAAGATTATTCGAAAAATTCATACCTACTTCTTCTAGATTCAAATCTAGAATTTCTAATCTCCAATCTCCAATCTCAATTACGGATATCATAAATCGAAATGATTGGTTACAAAATGATATTAATAAAATATCAATCGTTATCTGCTCAGTGAGGGAACTAAACGAAACCTTCAACGGTCAAAATAGAAGTACGAAAAAAAAAATGATTTCCTAATGCTGAATGAGAAACGAGACTAAAATCAATTGGCAGATACTAGAAAAAAATAAAAATAAATAAATAATAAGAAATACATTTCCTGAGTTTATGTAGTTTATTGTTTATGTAGTTTAATTTAAAGTTCGTGACGCTAATGCAACAAATAGTTTTGAACAAATTTTCACGGGGATACACGGGTTTTCATCAATTTAGAAAATTGAGAACTGATTGAATTTGCTGTTTAATTTCTGAATAAGAAAATTTTATTCGTAACGTTTTGTTACGAACTTTACCCTGGTGTTGAATATATTCTGCAGATTGCAGTGATAAAGATTTTATAAAATTCACGTAATATCAACGATGGTACTTCGTTCTTTATACAATTTCTCGTATTTTCAAACCGCGAAAAGATAGACGAAAAATATCACGCGATAACCCCGTGCTTCGACCCGAAGATTTAGGCGTTGAAAACGTCGTGTATATACATTTGATTTGACAAGATAAACGGGCGCTTCTCAACTTCCCTGTACCTACTACGTATATTCGTAATTTAAAACCAAGCGAACTGCGTTTCTTGGTATTTTATTCATCCAGTACAAATACGTGATTTGAAATTCCCTGAAGGGTTGGCTGGTATATATTATACCTTTGCGAAATATTTTCTAAGCAACATTCTCAATATGTATATTTCGAAAGTTCATTTCACTTTCACCTATCCATAGAGAAAACCATAATTCACAAGATAATCGCTCATAGTTTACAATAGGTAATAGAAAATAACCCAAGAAAACCCAGACAAAATGAGTAGAAAAAAATCAAGTGATATTTATTAATAAGCCTGAAGATAGTTTAGTATTCGTTGCCATGAAGAAAAATTTTCCGTCTCCTACAGGATCGCAGAACAATAAAAATGACTATGTGGAAATGTGAATTTTCAATCCCTGAAATGAAAAAAAAAAAAATCAAAGTTGGAACATTTGGCTTTGGTTTTCTTCGCCACACAATCTTCCAAAATAATAGACATAAGGACGCAGTTGGAATATTAAACGCGTATGAAATAACTGGTTGAGTTGTTTGCCTGTTTAGGGCCGATCGAGTCTAAAAAAATTCCAGTCGCTTACTTACAAGCCAACACATAGTGTCAACGAACTTAGTTAAATGCGTTGAAATAACTGGACATTGCCTATCGCCGGGTTGGCCCTCCACGACGTAGTTTATAGACTTTAGTGTTTAGATAGATTAGAATATATGAACAGCATTAGCTATATAGCAATCATCATTTCCAGTTATCATACCCTGAATTAGTTAAAATATTTGGCAGAGACGATCAATGCGGTTCTGAGACAATTTTGTAATATTTACTATCCGAAATTCGGAACTGTAAGAAATCGAATTTGAACTTGTACATAGTTGGGAATATAATTTGATAACGAAAATATACTGGGTCCACTTTCGCTTTCGTACTCAACAATTGATGGCATAAGTAATTGCGAGACTCGAGTCATTAATTTTCATATTGAAATCGAGAATAGTGAAAAAATTACTTTGGTTAAATTCGCTTATAACGACGAATACAGTTTTGTGAATAACGTTGTCTGTCTTGTCTGATTGTGAACCAGAATGATGAAATTTCTGTATTCCGTACGACAATGAAATATCGTCATATCGTCATATCGTCAAAAGCTATTTTTACGCAAATAATCAAATACCAAAAATAATAAGAGAAACCCCGAAAAATGGATTCAATGGATCCCCGTTTGATAGTAATTTTTATTCTAATTGATCTGCAATTGGGGTGAGATTAGATAGTTCATTCCTAAATAGGAATTACATAATATAACATAATATCGCAATTTGATTTTGACCGTTTGAATTTCTCTTCAATTTTGGATATATCACTCGATCGATTCACATACGCATTTAATATTAGCGATCGAAGCATATATTGGGATGAGGCAGTTTCGTTATAATTGGGTGTAGTCGAATAAAAGAAATCAGTAACTATTGTCGCGATCGTGTAATTAAACTCGCGGGCAATTAGTCCGCATACGAGAAAAGAACCACTGGACTGATATATTATATATGTAGGTCTGACCCATAATAAGAGGAAACCGATTACATCTTATCTCTCGCTCTATGGAACAACCATACACGAAAGACAGACGAGCACATCATTGATGCTTGAAATAATCGTAATACCAATTCATATTCTGGGTCGAGATAAACTTAGTTTTCTTTTAGGTTTTTGATTTTTCTGTCCACATTTTTTTCTCCATTAAGGAAGTAAAGTTTGAAAAAATGAACCACGAGGATTAAAAAAGAAATTGATAAAATTTTGGAGTACTTTTCAATTAGTTCTAATTAGGTACATAAGACAAGAGTCAGAGTCGAAGTACGTAATTTCCTTGTTTCAGGTAAATTTGATTAATTAACGGATATAGTGGGTGAATTAACGAGAGAAATTTTAACCTCCGGTATAGCAACCGTATCGAAATCGGTACTGAACTGAATGATAGATGAGATAAAGTGGGGCAAGATGAAACAAGGAAAGACAGTGAATCACGCCGAGTATAAACGTTGAGTCAAAGTGAAACTTTAGTTTAACAGAATTGGATCCGATACGCCTTCTCGGAGCGGATCTGGAAGTCGCGAAATATCTGCCTTCAAAGTGTGATCGGTAGTCACCTACTTTGTTCTTTCGAATCAGTTTTTTAGAACGCTGTATATTCAGAAAACCCCAAAAGAAACTTAGCATCAACGAAAGACCGTTGCTCGTTTGAAATATCAGCGATTCATTCGTAAAAATATATCGAAAACTCATATTAGAAAATTAATGGGAAAATCTCACGCTGGATAACAAAGAGCGGATGAAACAAAAGGAAGAAAAAAAGTTATAGAGAAAAAAAAAGGGAAATGCCGTTGTTCAGAAAGTGTGAAAAGATCTTTGAGAGAAACTTTTTTTTTTTCTTCTAACAATTTCACCGTTTATTCAACATCGATAAAAATAGAATGAACTAGTTTACCAAATCGACGAATCAGTTGGCTATTGTATTTTATATCTGTATTAAACGTGTGTACATATATATATAAATATATTTTACCAGGTAGGTTGCTAAATCGAAATAATAACGGGTCGACAACTCTAATCGGTAGAATAATCTTTCTGGGTTACTTTCACTGTAACGTTATGCTATGCCTTGGGTATATACCTGTATATGTAACGTCTCTCTTTTCCCTTCTCTATATATCCCACATCAAATCAACATATTCGAGATTGGCGAGTCTGCGGGTACAGCGAAACGATCCTTGATTCAAATTTATTTCGGAATTATATTAATTGCTCGAGATGAAATTCTAGTAAATGATTCTCAAATAAAACCGATAGATGGAATATGATATGAAAAAATTCCGATGATATTTAATTAAAAAGTATACCATATAATTCTCGATTGGTTAAAATCGTTGAACTTTGTACGAAAAATTCAAGCAATTATTCAACTTTTCGAAAGTATTCAAGGACGAAGAAAGGAAGGGGCGAGATTGCAATTTAGAATTTTTATATTACCAACTCGGAGTTTTTCGATAGATTATTTTCCCGAAACTCTACGTAGCCAATTTGAAAAACTGATCCGAATGAAAAAATACCAAAGGTTCAAAATTCCGAAAGCTAAAAATCCGAAAGGCCAAGACTCCGAATCTCGGAATTTGCTTATGCAACGTAGTTTATTTGACAGCTTTGTCATGAGTTTCCCTTAAATTTTCAGATTTTTCAACTTTCTGAGTTTTGAGCTCCCTGCAATTCGACTTTTCGGAATTTCCAAGTTCTGAACTCTAACGTTTCTAGAAACTCAGAATCGCGTCTCAAATAAATTCAGAATTTTTCCCGTTCGGAACTTTTGAAATTCGTAACTTCAATTCCACCTCGAAACGAAGAAAAAATAGTAAAGTAAATTCGGTTGGAATATATCGTGTTTCTTTTACCCAAATGGCAGCAAAATTCATCAAGTAACAAAAAAAAAAAAAAAAAAAAACTCCGACTTCTGAATTATTTTGGCATCGATTAACTTCGTGATGTGGAATTAATATAGTTGCAATCCGACGACCGAGTTCTTGGAATGATGTTAAATGAAAAGACGTTCACCGCCCTATATAATATATTGAATAAAAAATAAAAGTAAGAGGACCAAGAGAAGATATGCCTGCCTGCTCCTTCTTCTTCTTTTCTACCTTTTTCTACTTCTCGTCTTCTTCCTCCTCCTCAAAAGTAATGCCTTTCACAATCTTGTCTCGGGTCAATGTCCCGTAGCGACCCACCGGTTTATCCGATCGTCTTTAACACGCAAAGAACCCAACAAACTCGAGGAATTCAACACGTACTACATATACAATCACCTCGAGACCGACCCTACCCGATCTTTGGGAACCAACATTCCCGGTTTTTACTATCACCCATGACTTTGACAATGAATGTTACGTACATGAAACGGACTCTAAGAACTTTACTCCAAGACACGAAAATAAACTCCGAGATTTATTTTTAATCATCAATTTTATATCCTGGACGATTTTATACTTCGAAATATATATATATTTTTAATTGATATGTTGTTCAGAGTCATCTAGTTTTATGAAATCAACGAAATAAATAAAAAATCGAGTTTTATTTGCATAGATTTTTATTCTGTTAGCGCGGTAATTGATCAATGTGAAATTCGACAAGTTTCAAATTCGTCGCAGGACGTCAGAAACAGAGTCTAGTCATTTGTAGATTTTTCAAATTCCCTGAGAATTTTTAATTCCAGGTTTTTTAGAAAACAATTGTTTCATCCTCCACGGTGAAGTTGGAGTAAAAAATTGTTCGAAAAATAATTATAACAGAATTGATTCTCGATACAAATCGTAATAATCTTTCGGGTTTTCAAGAAATGTGACAAAAATCTATCGCTCAAGTTTTGAAAATAAACCACGCAGAAATTTTCTGACTATGTAATTCCAATTATTAAAAAAATTAAAATAAATAGTCGTTAATGGATAAAAAAATTGCAAGGATTGCAAAATTAACGATCAAATAGCCTCCCAAAGACAGAAGCATTTGATTGTGCAGATGAATTTCCAAATCTCACGAGACTTGAAAAAATTAACAGTCAATTTGAAAAAAAATTCTAGGAACATAATGAAATTCCCTAAGATTTTAAAGGTATTTTTTCCTAGAGAGTATCAAATTTCATGAGAATTCAATGATCCCAGAATTTCCCTGACACTCTGATTGTCAGGATAAAGATGATGGGGTATTTTCCAAATGTTTTATGGCCATGACAAATTTCAGTTATTCAATAAACGAATTTGAGCAAAATAGGGAATAAAGGATTTCAGTTTTGTCTAATGAAGAAAAAAAAAATAGGAGAAAGAGAGAAATAATGATGTATTGAAAATTTACCTGCTAATGGAGGCATTTTTTCCGACTGCTCCTGTTCCTGGGCAAGTTCATTGCTGTTGGCATTAGAATGCGGTCTAAGATTTGGTACCGCGACTAAAGCTAACGATAGCAAAAGAACCATAAGACAAGTAGCGGGCTGAGCACTTTTGTTGCTATTTTGTATAAGAGTTTGTAGCCTTTTCAGTTGTCCAGCCAGACTTTGATTCTGTGTCTGTAAAGCTTTTATACGTTTTAGAAGAGTCATGTTTTCCTCTGTGCATTGTTTTACTCTATCTTCGAGCCCGTCGACGTACTCCTTTTTCCTCTTTCTAGAATCCTGGGCAGATATCTTGTTACGAATTTTACGTCTGATTCGTTTCAGTTCTCTTTCTTCATGTTTTGTCAATGGATAATGTGACGGTAAAGTTATTCCCTCTTTTTGAAGCAAACGTTTCTCTTCGGTGTTCAATTTTAATCTTGGATAAGGCGATTCTGTCTCGGATACTTCGTCGCTTGATATTCCACCCTTTTCGCTGCTGGAATCATCCTGTTTGATGCTTACCTATTATTCAATCAATCAAAAAAAAAAAGGTGGGTAGGCTTGAGTTTGGTCTATTTTTCAAGACGTTACATGACTGAGAAGATCTCCATGTACATATCGATGAACTTACCGAAAGCGGTTTGCTTATTACGTTCCCCTGGTTGATCTTGAAGCCTTTTAGATTCCTGGCTTGGGAAGCGTTGATGATTTTAATCGTACGAACTTCCTTCATATCCTTCAAGCTTACAGGGAGTAGAATTGACCGAGGATTTCCAGAGCCAACTGGGGTGACACGAATTAATTGCCTAATGTTGTTACGTTTGTTGCTAGTCTGAAGGTTTCGGATATTTATTGTTGTTTCAGGTGATATTTCTGTTTGATTTTGGGCCACGACGTCTGTAACAAATTTGCCAATCGTCACTATGACGCGGGAGTGGACAACAATTCAGTGTTTTTATAATTTTGATAATAAACTGCAGGGAATATCAGGTGTGATTGATTAGGTTCAAAACTCTTGTTTAGATATTGCCTTGGATTTGATATTCATCATGTAAATAGAGTACAAACTCATTGACCTTCCTTTGATTTTGATTTTTAATCACGATAATTGCCTCAACGTTATATAATTATTTAATTGATTAAGTTTGCCGGCACTTGACATGAGAGATTAGAAAATTGTTTGTAATTCTACATTGGGAATATTTTTTAATGACTTATTCGAACTTCAAGCGTACAAACTATGTCTAGAAATTGCTGACTTGTGAAATCTGTTCAAAACGTTACGTCATTTTGCAAAAAATCGAGGCATTAAAGAATTCATAAAAGAACCTCGCACACATACGAAGTGATGACTCATCGTCATCTGTCTAGTTCATTTTCCGCTTGCTACTTTAAGTGTAGGAGTCGACAAAACGTCGATGGAAGGAATCTGTGTCAGTTACAGCCACAGGAAACGAAAATATTCATCAAAATTCGTCAAAAAACCGTACCAGAAATTTTGAAAATTAAGTTTTCGAGAATCCGTATATTTTTTTGCTGATAGTCTGTTTAATTTCGCGACGAAATGATCTCGAGATATAATTTTTTGAAAATTGGACGCCGCTGATCGGGAGGATCGAAAGTTGCAGCACAGCAGCGCAGCTTCATCAAATTTTCAAATTTCAAAAAAAAGTTGTGAAACATTTCTTCACGAAATTCAATGAACAATTCTCAAAAAAAATATTCAAATCCATGATTTTGCGCAAGATTTGTTTTCGTGGCTTTTTTAAAATTACTAAACGAAGAGTGTCGGTCCGTCAAAAGGAGTAAATAATTTTTGAAAAATTTATCAAATTCGCGATTCCTCGATCACTGAATTACTTACTGAAGTTGACGATTTTCTGTTGCGGTTTTTGTTGCTGTAATGGTAATTCTTCATCGACAATTTGTTCCTCAGTGACTTCTTCTTCGCCTACGATATTATTCGGATCAACAACATTCACCAGAGTCTGTTCAAAGTCCATTTCTTCAGTAGCATCGGTACCAGGTGAGCCAATATTCGAGCTCATAACAGACCTGACCGGACTCTCTGGATTCGATTCCAAAGATTGATTAGGACTGCCGAGAGTGTCAAAGTCTACGAATTCCTGCGGGCTGTTCAAATTTGAGTTGAATTCGACCTGGTCTTCTTCAATTGGTAAAAGAGGGCTGAGCTGCTGTTCGCAAGAACTTAAAGCGCTCGAAAGCCCGCTGTCTGACGAACTTGAAGGAATAGCAACCAAATCGCTGTCGATTAAATCGAACTGGTTGTCCAGTTTGAATATCGAGTCGAGAAAATCGTCTGGATTCGTCGGCCATTCTTCCGTCTGTAACAAAAAATTAAACGCTTTTTATTAGATGGTTAAATTTGTTTATATCACGAGATTCTAAATTTCGGGCCTATGGCTGATTTTGCAACAAATTCCTGAAGACATGGCCTGATTCATAAAAGAGCCTGTAATTTTTTATCGTGTGTTTCAATTTGTGGATTTCGCTGGTTTTGGTATAGGAGCTGACGATAGATCGATGCGAAATTGATTCTCCATCAAGAAAGAAAGTCATCACGGAGAATAGTTATTAATATAAAATAAGGTCATTTACCCAGACGACACAGTTTCTGAGATGAAAAATGCATGAGGGTGCGTACCTTCAATATGGATTTATGAGTGCGTATCGTAGTTATATTGGCACAATGTGCGCACGGGTGCGGAAAGACGATAAGCTATATAGAATTATTTTGACGCTCCGTTGCGTATGGTTAAAAAAAATTTCATCATAAATTATATCGCGACTTGTTCGTCAAACAATTTTTTTCCTCTCGATAATTTTTCGATCAGACGCACTTCGTTGTGCGTTCCTCAAGTTTTTCTCATTCAAATTTGCACGTCTGTGATTTAATCGAAGGGTGGAATATATCAGCAAATGAAAAATGGTCGAGTCGTGAATTAAATCAAATCAAATTGTGTATCATACGATTGATGCGATCTTAATAAAAGCTCGTTGGTGATAAAATGTATCAAAGCAAAGATAAAATACGACGAATTATTGATGCATTACAGTCATCTTATGGGTTGTAAAGACAAGTGAATATAGGTATTTTACACTCATTATTAGTGCAAATTGCCACAGAAAACATGCGCACTTCAGTATATAAGAAGAAAAATAGCGAGGAAAAATTCTACATCTGCAGGACGAGGACTGTGACTATATATAATTCGCGAAGCATGAATTATATACATAATTATACATATAATACACAATATGTGAATGAATAATTCCATTTCGAATTATGTATATCAAAATTATTGTTTTTCCTTTTGAATGCGTATAGAAACGACCTACATACTTATACATCACAGGTATATTATACCTATAAATATAGATATACGAGTAGGAAACATCTTATCGTTTCCTTATCACCGTCACGTCTCGTTACCGCAAGGTGTTCGGTACTTAGGTAGGTAGCAACAGAGCCTTGGAAAATGAGCAGTAATTCGGTCATTAGCTGGTGCAAAAAAGTATATTTCACAATATGGTCGTCAAAAATCTCGCTCAACGAAATAACTCTCACGAAATTTGAGCTTATACATTTTTTTTTTTTTTTTTTTTTCATAAATATACGTATGGGACGACGGGACGAGTGACTATATCGCTGTTTCTCAGCGAATTTATCTACCCTCTATACACACATGCGTGTTTTTCTAGTTTCTAGACCAGCTAATCTTTTGAGCAGATATGCCCGTATATCTATATAGCAGTCAATGGAACGAAGCACGTGCTTTTGTCGTTTGGTTGGTTATTAGTTTACATCTATGTACTCTAAACATCGTATAGTCGTGTGAGAAAATGTCTATCGTTGTTGTGAATAGCCAAATGCGAATATGTATCTGTAGAGGATCAGTAGCAACAATTAAACGAATAGAAAACTCAGAATAAACTAATAATAAAAATTAACAAATAAACAGGAGAAAGAAAATAAATGGTCGTTGATATACTATACGAATCGGCGGTAAAATTTTATACGCAAATTGTCTGTATAATAATGTCGAGATGAACTTATAGGCTATAGATAACAAAGTTTCTGGAATCTTACAAGATTCCAGAAACTTTTCCCAGATATTCCAGCCGAAGAATTATTGTTCGTTTTTAAATATTTAGAAAAGTATTCACCGCTAAGGAATTACCATTTTTTTAAATAACGATATCCTATAGGTATTAGTTTAACCAAACTCTTGATCATCGCGTACAGACAACAATAACTAATTTCCTGAAAATTAGCAAAAATAAAAATTGGTCTTTAATGATGAACGCATTATACGATTCAGAAAAAAAAGGTACTATTATTTTCTGAGACATCAAAATCCAGTGGTTTCAACACAATCCCCTGACTTTTACCTCTCAAACATAATTTTCTAACTTTTCCATGAGGTTTTCCAGGTGCGTATCAATAAATCCTGGATTCACGAGCTGAGGGAGAGACTGTTGGGAGATTCCCATGCGTCATTATCTGTATCGAAATCAAAAGCATGAGACAAACAGAATGAGTGGTGATTAACGAACGAGGAACACAAAAGATAAGCGACAGAACGTACATGACTCCAACATTACTCTCTATATTATCTTTCAACGAACGGAGGTAGATAATGCGGTAACGGTTGGATAAAGCACAGAACTGAGATAAAACAACGAGATCCCGTTTTAGCGAGCACTGTAGCAGATTCAATGATATGATATGGTGGAAATGAAAAGGAGGGCAATTCATCATGTCGTACATAGTGCAGGAAATGTTACATAGAAAAATCACAAACGATACCTTGTGTCATTGTTTTTCGAACAAGACCCGAAATTTTAATATGAACGAATGAATGAATTATAAATTAAAAATTCACGAAGATACGCGAGGTATTTACTTTTAGAGTATACAAACGTTTATATCTGAGGGTTTCTTCGTCAAACGGGCCACCCGTTCAATCCGAGGTCTTCGAAAATTCTGTAAAAGTTTCTACACGTTATTAGGGATAAGAAAAAATTTTGGGAATTTTTTTAGATTTTTTGGTCATTGCATTCAAAAAATCATTTTTTCAATCATTTTCACGTAGCGTAAGAAATAAACGCCGGAGCGAAAAATTGTTGAAATAAAATTTGTATGTCTTTTTCTCAGCTTTTTGGTAAAATTGGAAGAAAAAAAATTCCGACCCATTTGAACGCCTTTTTCCCCAAAAAACGTTCGGAAATGTGCATTTTCCAAATTTGGACAGTTTTTTTTTTCTTGAAAAAAATGTCAAAGAAGGGTATTTATGAGAGAGTTTTGAGAAAAAAATTTTGGAGTGGAGACTTGAATGCTCTCCCAGAAAAAAATTATTACATACATGTTATGAATTTTCGGAATTGAATAAAAGCTACTCAATAATTTTTTTCTGGGAGAGTATCAAAGTCTCCACTCCAAATTTTTTTTTCTACAACTCTTTTATGAATACCCTTCTTCGACATTTTTTTCATGAAAAAAAAAACTGTCCAAATTTGGAAAAAGCACATTTCCAAGCGTTTTTTGGGGAAAAGGGGGTTCAAATGGGTCGGAATTTTTTTTCTTCCAATTTTACCGAAAAGCTGAGAAAAAGACATATAAATTTCATCCCAACAATTTTTCGCTCCGGCGCTTATTTCTCACGCTACGTGAAAATGACTGAAAAAAATGATTTTTGGAATGCAATGACCAAAAAATCTGAAAAAATTCCCAAAATTTTTTTTTATCCCCAGTAACGTGTAGAAACTTTTACAGAATTTTCGGAGACCTCGGATTAAACGGGTGGCCCGTTTGACGAAGAAACCCTCATCTGTAGATGTGACACAAAAAGAGAATGACAAATTCTACGTTTGTATATAGCACGGAATATGTTTTGTTCTGTTCGCTCATATAGATATGACGAGGGGAATTTGTGTCAACGAAAAGATATTAGGAAAAAAAAAAAAAAAAAAAAAAGGAAAGGAAAGGAAATAAAATTAACCCCGATCAATAAATCGATTGTCCACGGTGATAATGAACGGCGAGAACTGTTGCGAGAGTAAAAAAATGACTGTACACACTGTATACGCAATATATCATATATAATACATTCGGTCAATAAAACTGATCGTTTTATTCCTCAAATGCAGGGTGAGCATTAATTTTTGTGTAAAAATAAAAAATAAAAAAATATTATATCCCCTGAAAATCGCAGGTCTTTTTGAATTAGGTACTTCTTTTTTTTTCTCAAATTTTCTGACCATTTTTAGGTTTTTCAGGTTCTTCGGGTGAGTGGCCACCTCACTGACCGATAATCAGGTTGCTTGAAGAAATATATCCTATTGTTTAAAATCAGAAGGTAAATAACACCTGTGGTAGACAATATCGATTCCTGCACAGGCTTTGAATAGTAAAATGTATAGAATTTTCTAATTGGAGTAGAACGTGCTCTGTTAACTTTTTAAAATACGGAGTAGAATCCTCTCGCCTACTGATTTAGGTCTCCTTAATTGCTTCGTATATATATATGATACGATAAATGATGTGAACGTACGTTGTCTCTAACAATTGTCTATTTTATACATACGTTTATGTATATATAGATAGGTATAGTATGTGCTTTCTCAAAAAGGTATTTAAAGCGTATAATAACCAAAGTAGGTGAGCTAATTGTCTAATTAAACTCTTTAATTAACGAGCGCTTCATTTGGGTGAATTCATAAATTCGCAGGCATGCTCAGAAGATGCGTGGTATAAAAGAATATATCCCGTAAGTTAACGGATCCTTTCCCCTCCCAAAATCATTTCATAGATATATGTATGGACGTGTATACGTATATATGAACGCAGGTATATTCGGACGTTAGCCTTATTCACGTTAGCAGAATTGCCGGCTTTATACTTACACACATACTCGAGTACACACATTCAAGAAACTGAGTTTTTCGTTTTGCACAGATTTTTCACAACTATCAGCAATATGCGCTATGCAGAAAAAGAAATCAAAAATCATTTTCGGCATTTAAGCTTATTGATTCTTAATTCATGTGTTAGAAATATGTGTGATTTAGACAAGAATCTTCTAAGAAAGTTTTGATCTATAGATTTGTCATGTTATAGAACACGTTCAGGAATCTTAATAATCATACAGAATTTAAAATTTCGAAAGTTATCTAACTTTTAAGGATTTTAGGTTGATTTATATTTATTTTTGATCGTCTAGGATTCAAAGTTTTTTCTCCATCCTTATTTCTTTTAATACGCCGTTTGGATTTTACAGCCAGTTTAAATGCCCTCTACACAAGTCACCTATACCTATATGATTCATTCATAATTGGAGCAGGTGTAAAAAGAAAAGAATTGAAAAAAAAACCGGAATGAAAGTAAGAAAAAAAGACTCGGTGAGATCTAAGAATATAGTATAAAAAAAAAAAACTCGCACCTGAAAAAAGAGTGACACACGAGGCAACGGCGCCTACTAGAAAATTAAAACAAATTAAAATCCAACTATAGATCGCAAAAATTTACTAATATTCTTTTTTTTTTTTCCACAAACTATTTTTATTCCTACATTTCTTTCTGATACAAAGATTATTAATTATTTACCAACCGCATAATTGTTGGATTATAAAAAACGTGCGCAGTAATACGTTGCTGAATGATAATAATAATAATAATAATAATAATGAAATTGATTATACTGATAAAATTCATAGTAATAATAACGACAACAACGTCGCGGAGATGTGAATAAAAACGTAAACACGCCATTCAGAGAAGAAGAGAATGAGGAAAAGTTTTGCGGAGACTTGAATACAGTTTCAGCTGCTGAGGAGTTTTATAATCGAATCTAAGATAAGTTTGAATCTATACCTACATGAAATTAGTATCTGACTTGATCTAATGCAATTTCAGATGATACTTCTATAAAATTTTTTATCTTTCGAATTAGAATTATCATCGTAGTTACGTAAAATTTTCATCACAAATCCTTATTCCTTCTACGTAGAAGATCCTTCTACGATTCATTGTTAGAATAATTCCTCAACCGATATACCAATCGTCTGATTCACGGCTGACGCAACTTTCATTTTAACCTACGGCTCATTTTATTGCGACTTTGAACAGTTGAATTCGTCAATATTCAGCGGAGAAAAAACTTTCGATTCTATGGAATTGGCAAGAGCTCCAACGATAATTTTCCGAAACGTTAATTATATTCTCATTTATACGTATAATTTTTGAACAATTTCTCTGTCACGTAGATCCATTTGTCTTTTTTCTTTTTACAGTCACAATATAACTGTTTGAGAACTAGATTATAAAATAAGAAGAAAATTGAATAAGACAAGGAGTACCTAATTCAACAAAAAATGACAAACTGTTGTAAACCGGCTGCAGCTGATATCGCTATCCACATTGCAAATATACAGATATTATTCTTATCCTGGAAGTACGGTATTATACGATAAGAAAGGCTTAAAAGTATATTCGCTAACGACGAAGGCTGTTAAACGTTGAAGTTGACAATGTGGAAGAAGAATACACAAAAAAATGCGGCGAACAGGATAATATAAAGTTGATAAAGTTCGTAATGTTAAGGTAACAGAATTTGCAGGATAAAAATTTTCGAAAAATTCACTACACTCTTATTTAGGTGTGTTTTACTAAATTCGAAAAATTATGCACCATATCGAGCTGTTTCCCAACCATCCAGGTAATAGAATCCAGAATGTTTACCGATTATTTATTTTCTTGCATTAACGTTGCGAACTTCAACCTCATAAAAGGATTCTGTGATTCTTGAGAACTAGAATAAAAACGGTAAAATTCAGCGCGTAATTATAAAGATCAAAGAGAACGTGTGTACTGGGCATAATACTCGGAGATGTTTTTTAAACATTCGATAATAATTGAAAGTATTCAAATTTTGAAATGTACTATTTCTACCAAGAACGCATTCTGTTGTAACGCATGAACGTTATGTGTATACGAACTTGAACCACATGAAACTGCGTCTATTTTAATCCCGTTGAATTGACTGGCCAAAAAGATGTGTAAATTATACATGCGGCTGCGACTGAGAGAGAGAGAGAGAGACCCGTTCTTCATTCTTGAACTAGGTCGCAAAAGCATTTATACCGTCTTGCATTTACTCTCTTCTCGATAATCGTCTCGCCCAGAATGTTAATTCCGAAAAATAAACGCGGTTAATTCAACTCTCATCAATATCACACGAATTCTCGATCACATAACAACCAACTTTCTTTCGTCTGTCTTGTCTGGCTGTCTGCAAACTGTCTCAAGTATCCGTTGAAAATTCCTACAAACTGCGTCGGAAATGAACGAAAAAAAAAAATATATAAATAAAAATAAGTGAAAAATGGTACAATTATTTCCTACGAGAGATTAGGAAATGCTGTTATGCTCTTTTTAGAGTTACGATTTTCAAATACAAGCTGATTGTCAGATGAAGAAGTTGGATATATGTGATTTGCAACGTAAAAAACGCGTTTTTTTTTTCAAATCAGAAACGTTAGCAATTCCGTTTTGTTTTATTCTCATACATTTCGCTGCAGTAAGCGTCATGATTTTTCGGAGTCGTTGCTGACGCCGTATATTTGACATACATGCGTCATCGGGCATAAGGCAAAACAGTTTAAAGGTACAAACATACATATAGGCAACCGGTGTTAGGCTCGTAAATATATATATCTGTCTACTCTGCAAATAATGTGCCAGAAGAAGAAAAGCAACAGTTCTATAATGCAACGACAATAAGTCAATACGAAATTCTTCTTCGACTTGGAAAAACTAAACCAACTGAAAAACCGCTCCGTATACCGAATATACAATATACATTTTCATATATTTATTTGTCCTTGTGATACGATTTCAAGGTCGAAAACTCAACTCACATACGCACGTTAGTACATAAGTAAATATTCTTCAAAATTTTCCAACTCAAACAGCTGTCTCAACACCTATACTACGTAACAACAATTATCAACAATTATAAAAAACAAAAAAATTGAGAAGAATGAAGAACTGTTATTTTTGCATTTGCGTAGATCAATTTCTTACATACATTTTTATGCAAGTATCGAGTCTACAACGTTCTAGAATAAAGAGAACCCTACGATAATGATTCAATAAAACAATTCGCAGCACACAATGTCACATAAATATTTGTGTAACTATATTCATATTCTGTGCGACACGAAATTGAAAAACGTAAAGAAAAAATATCAATCAATTTACCTATTATTTATCGCGAGAGTAAAAACAAGCGATAATCGTAATCGCCGAAGAATCGTCATTGACTAGAAAGTTTGATAATAACATATGTCGTCGTTTCTAACTGCTTTACCTATAGCGAAATGTAACTCTATTCGATAAATTCGTGATATTATTGTGTGTGGGAAAAGTATCTACGTAAATTTAAAACCCGGGGGTTGAGATAAGACGAGATTTCTAATCCGTACGAATATTTGAAATATACAAATGACGATCGGGATCGAACAGTAGTCGATGGACCAAGATGGCGGCTGGGATCCGGCGCCGTGCCGCACGGCATCGAGGAGCCGCGCACGTGTGGCTGAAAATCTTTCCATATGTTCGTCCCATACCGGCTCTCACTTGGCAATTTTCAACTAGCTTTACTTTCATGACACGCCTTATTTCTACCTCATTGTCTTTGTCTTTGCGGTGAAAATAATTCAGCAGCACGACTTGTTGCGGCCACTACTCCGGCTCTAGATACCCTATTTTTAGACTAAGCTGTTTTGACAAGGACGGCGATCGACCACATGGTCTACTCTTCGAACTGCACCGATCCCATTTTTTTTTTCACGCGTTTTTTAAATCTCGTATTCTTTTTCTTTTTTCTTTTCTCTCATTTCGGAGCTATTTGTTCCGTTATCATCGCGGAACTAATATAGCTCCGAAATATTCGACTCGATTGCGTAAGCTAGGACAAACCGTTCTGGGAATGCACCGCAAATACATACATAGATTTCTCGCTATGAGCTAAGCTATGCGCGACTGTTTAAACTCCCTGACAATTTACCGTTTAACTTCATATTAGTCATTCATCGTTTTGTTACAACTACGCACATCTCCTATAGGCTTCAATTTGATGCGTTAAAAGTATAAAAACAGCAATTTCAAGCCCTCGAATAATCATCGAAAGCTTATTAACATCTGTAAGTTGAAAACAAACTTATATACCGCTAGTTTCAAAACAGCGCGGGATTTGACCGAGCACTGTTTTGTTTTAAATTGTTTCGATTGGTTCAGACTTCAGTCGAGTTGCAACGTTCAGACGGATAAGAACAACTAAGGACTTACCACGATAGCGTCGTCCCGACAATCGTCATCCATGAGAACAGATTCGTGTTTAATTGAATCTTTGAGCATCGGATCCTCCCTGTCGAAGAGAAGATCCATTAAACTCATGTCCGAAGACATAGACATGGTTTATATCGTGTCACGTGAACGTTTTATTTCGTCGTTAAATTACACACGCGTAGGTTAGAACTTAACAGTTTTAACACCGCACTGCAGCTCTGCCTTAAGGCCCCGAACTAGTAATCTACCATCAATTGTTTCGAAAAGATCGGAGCCGTACCACGCTCGCGAGGTAACTGACAGCAGCTGCGTTTCAACTAGGTTTTCGCCCCTCCCCTCGACTCGACTCGACTCGGTGAACCGATTCGTAATGTATTTTCCCCTTCCCCACCGCCGAGGTGCGTACGATACGAGGATCACGCCCGGTTCGAGGAAATGCTGATTGTAAGTGGAACGGGCGAGAGGTTCGATGTCTGGTTTATTACGCGGGTTAGGTTAGGTCGCATTTTTGAATTTTCCGACGATTCTGGGTACGCCGATTGTTTTTTTCGAATTATTTTTCCGGATAACACACTCCGCGGGTTTAGGCACACCGCCGGACTGCCAGCGTGTCACTAATTACGTCACGGCGACGCCGCGACTTGGACAAATCTCATTGGACGATGCGGAACTAGTCGATATGCTGTCGAGAAGCTTTTCGAAACCGACGCAGATTATTGAGGTCGCTGCGATGCATCGAAGTATCGCGATCGTCCTGACGTTTTGCGGAATTTACTTGAACTACTGCGATGCCATGTAACGGGTGGCATCGAGAACTCGACTTATTAGGCATACACAGAATCCAAAACTGTAGAGAATTTGAAATTTGATGCTATAATCAAATTTTGCTGCTTATTCTTTTGATCTTGATGATATTTTTTATTCCTACGATTTCAAGCAACCAAGAATCGTCGTTTTAGAAGTGTGACGAACAATTTTTAGAGTGCCGTCATCATCCCAGCAAACCAGAACGAATAAAAACAAATCGAGTGTGTCAAAAACAGAATTAACTCGAATTTAATACATTTGAAAAGAATTGTGTGGCAATTCTTTTTGATTCTGCGAAGAATTGACGTACTAGTGTTTCGAATACTGTTCAATTCCGTTTTTCATTTACTCAATTCGTTTCAATTCACTGGGATGATACGGATTCGAATTCAAATATTGCACCGAGTATTGCACACTGCGACGAGTCCCGTTCGAAAAAAGTATCTTGAAGATAAACTTTGAAAAAAAGTAGCTCAAAAAATGACTATAAAGACAATTATCTCATGATGAAGTTACAGAGGAGATTATAACTGAAAAATCAGCGATTATAATCAAATCAGCCACATTCTGAATTTTAATAGAAAGTAATTTTTGAGTTACTTCATCTCCGCTAATTTCAATCACGAGATATTTCCTTCTGAACTTTCGACTAATGACTATTTGATTTTGGATTTTTAACGAAACGGAAAGAGAAATTACGTACCTACTGACATAATCGAATATCTGAGTATGACTATCAATGAGATGAATACAAAAAATAAGAAAAATTCTGAACGGCAACATAAAATCATTTTTGCTCACAGATCGTTATTTTTGAATAACAATAATTAGTTTTAGTACCCATTTTTATTATTACAGCGGGTTAATCGCCGTGCAATTTATGAAGCAAGATACTCGTCCTGCGTGGAACAATTGGTCATCCATGCGATGCAATTTAATGTGTATATTTAGGTGTATTAGACTATATTACTATACATAAACTTAAACTACAACAATAAGCCGATGTATGGCATAAAAGCGACGAGTTTGCCGACGTCGATTTATCCTAACGAGCAAACAGATTTCTGACGAAACTCATTAAAATAATAATGCAGGAGGTGCTTAACGAAATGACTTTGCATACAGCGAGTACTCGCACCTTCTATTGTCCGAGTTGTTTTCTACTATTCTAGGATGTTTCGACGACTTATTGGCCAATCCTGTACATTTCCCTAGTCGTATTGTATAATTCTGTCTACTCAAACATTGTCATGTTCTAAGTATTCGGTAATGAATTCGCACCGTAGAAATCCATTATATCATAGAAAATTTCCCAGACAACATCGATCTCTGTGAAAATAAAACTTCTCGTCGGAAAAGAGGGTCGTTAATTTTTGGGAACAAAATTGTCACAGTTTCAAGAAGGATTTTTCATTATTATAAATAAATTGCCAGTGATTATAGTCCGAAAGGGAAATTTCGATTGAAGAGTCGCTCTTCTACATACAGGTTTTTTGAAACAAAAATACAATTCTGAGCACATGTTGTTTTTGAAGTTTTGAAAAAAGAAAAACTTATGCATGTGAATAAATACTCGTGCGTTAATATTAAATTTAAAAAACACGTGGCCGTCTATATACGTGAGTACTTATGTTACAGGATAAGAAAAAAAGGCGCCTTTGATCTGTGAATGTTTGCATTGAGGCCAAGATTCGCTAATATAGCACACTACCCATAGTATTTAATGCGTCCAGCAAGAAGTTAGAAGTATAACGTGGTTCTGGTATAATAGGCAAGCGGGGTTAATGCCTTTCAATATATATTGCTGAGCTTGTAAAGTGGATGTCGTGTATGAATCGAGTTGGCTTCAATTTATTCAGGAATTCTGTAGCACAAGCAATTGGAGTAATTGCAACGATATACGAACGCGTTAGCTTGCGGCGTAGGTACCACATATACATGTGCACATCGCTTACTTATACTGTATCGGCAGAACTAAAAATATTGTAGTCATGTCTCTGCTAAATCTGTTGCAATATTGCAAAATCTTCGACCACCAAGCTTAGTACTTATTGTTAGTTGTTAAATTCTGCAAAATATTTCCCAACGGTGCTGATCTTTACGATGTTGAAAAAAAAAGGTATCTTCGAAAGGCAAAAAAGTTCAAAATTTATAGTTTAATTGCCTCAACGTGTTAATTCTTATATTTCTTGAAGATGATACGCCGTATAGACGTTATGATGAAGATCATTTTATTTTTAACCCAACAAGTGAGTACGGTGTGTATATATTTTATTGTCTTTTTTGTTTTGGTCTGGCGGAACACTTGTATCAATTTTCTACTAGGAAACATTTTACTAAATGGAATACTCATCGCAGACTTTTGCCTTGGAATAAGCAAGAAAAAAAAACGGAAAACTAGCACTTGCATAACCACCTTGATATTTTCATTCGATAGTATATGTATATCGCGAAAATAATGAAGTCTATTCGTTTTTTTAGATTACTAATTAAATAAGGTTTGTGAACTCGACTGATTGTGAGACTGACTGGAATCAAATAGCGACGTTTTGTTGATTCAACAAGTTATTTGCTTGGGCCATTCCCCGAGAAATATTCTGTTGATTCAACAGTTTAATTTTTCCTTGCGCAACTGCGGGTCTATAAATTTATGCAATGCAAATAATTAAAATTGTTGCTTCGATATTAATTCGGATCGAATTTTTTCATCGAATTGAAAGCATGTTTATTTTTCATATGTTAGTCGCGTCGACATTGGGATTACAATAAAGTTGTTCGGAAACGTGGGATAAAAAGCTTCTCACATATTCTCACGAAGAAAATTCTTTTAAAATTTCGCAAATCTCGCCAAAGAATTATGAAGGTAAATATGTCACAGTTATTTATTATCTAATTTGTTTTACTATAACTAAAAAAATTCGTACTCTGATTTTCAAAAAGCAAAATATCCATAATAATAAGCCAACTTCCTGCCGAAATAAAGTATCATTCCCCCTAAGTTTCGTTCCTATCGGTTGTGTCGCTTCTATTAGAAACTACGAATCGCGTTTTCGAATTTCCTACTGTAGCCGGTTGAAATTACAGCAAGTCAGCGCGCTCTTAATAAATCTGGTCATTACTTCGGAACTACGTCCCTAGGTCGGTGAAAGCTACTCGAATTCATCGACAATGCACTACCGACTAGAATGTATGGATGTACCTGGCGACGGTACTAATGTATGGTAAGATCAAATCAACACCCAAAGTTATCGACCTACAAATCGTAGTGAGCGCAATACACCGTAAGATGGTGTCTGCGATGCTATTCGAGTCTCTCCATGCTACCAGCCAATCAAAGTCATTCATCACTCTGCCGTGCAGCGTGAAGGTTCGTACCGCTGTGCGGGGGGGAATGATGTCTGAGGTTCAAATATAACTAGTAGAAATAGAGCTGGACTGGAAATAATCCCTTATCTTCAACCCTTAATAAGTTTTAGTAGAAATCGCGTGAAATTCCCGACGGAAACAATCAAAAATTTATCTCGGGAAGTCGAACTTGATTGATATCCATCAATCAGCCCTCGATTTGACGTATCATGTATGTACGTACGAAGGGCAGCGTACGTGCAAGCGAAATTGCCCATTTATCATTTTCATCGAGCTCGGCTACCGTTAAGCCATTCGCATGTTACGAGGTTTAGCGGTTTGACAGATTAAGGTGCAGCTGCGCTTGCTGGATTGAATCCTATAGCATGAGCTAAATGCACGCAGTCTGATTCAACGCCTGCTTTCATTATCGCGTTCCTCTGTCACATGCTTACATGCATGACGGGGTCTATTCTACCCCAGTAAATTTCGAGACACCTAGTTAGTCGAATGGGTTTCGTTTATGAATTCAACGTTTCAAAGATCTTTCGGAGAACAAAAAAATCTGCGAAACGATTCATTTCTATGCCGTTTTTACTTCTTATTATTATTATACCTGTATTAGACTAAATTTGCACATGCGAGACATTATGATAATAATAAACATGAAAGATGGACAAATTCATAAATTGTTTTTCTAGTTTCTAGCGGAGATTTGCCAAGCGAGTAGGTATAAGATCGCAGTTTAGATATACCAAGAGGAATAGGGGACATCTTCTTTAGCAGACGCCTTAAGATGCAGGAGCTGTACTGGCACGAAGTGCAAATGGGGGTTGATAGTGGATGCTAATGTAATTGGATCCGTTATCCCGTTACTCTGTCTCACGAGTAAAGATGTCGTTAAATGAAACTTTACTAGACAGCCAAAGTGGGTAGCAAACGTTTTAAGAATACAATTCGCAATCCAGATTGCACAGCCATGAGACGTCGCAGGGCAATAAACAATTTGCGACTGCATTTTCTCTCTATGGTGTACATTTTCACACCAAGAATAAAAACTGGGTTGTCAGAAGCTACTGATTCATTGGCCACATTAAAACCAACGTTTTAAATATCCTCCAAAAATATTTATCAACATTACAAATCACGGATTACGCCAAATCTTCACGCCTTGAATGGGGTGAGCTATGACCCGCAGTTAAGGGTTGAAGAAAGCCCGATCTAATGGCCTCTCTGTGTTGCATTGAGATATTTGAATTTGGCAGAAGCATGCATTGTTACGATATCCCATACAAAGGATAGTCCGGGCGTTAATGGCCACTGCTGCATTCATTGTCGTAGCTGTATGTAACGTTGGTACAGGATATGGTTCGAGGCCATAAAACAGACCGTGCAAAGCACGCAGAGCATGAAATCCATCGATTTGCAATGGCGCCTGTTATATTTATGCATCAACTCCTGAAATTTGTGTATCCAAGATATTTTTGAGTATTAGATACGCTGCAGTAGCTGGCAGATTAGGCATATCCAGTTTTTCATTATTTCTTTGTGAACCTGCAACGGTGCAATAACGACGATAAGTTTCGCGGTTGAAAGACGGGATATCCTTTTCAGATTACGTCCATTTATCACTGGTTTATTTATTACATCTTTCTTCCAGGTGCAGCAGGAAGCCATGTGTTTCTTTTCTTATCAGGGTATACAGCGATTGCCTCTTGCCAGAGCTGCAAGTGTGATAATATACGGAGGTGAAACTATTGTTGTGGCTTAGTGGCTGCAGCAGCTTCTTCTACGCGCGATCTAATCCGGCCTTTAAATTGCTTTGCATTGTCTCGGAAGCGGGTGACAAATTGCTTCTACTCCGAATCAAAATCCTGAAATTTGAATAGGCATATTATTTCGCAAATTGTAATTAATATGTACAATTTCTCGAATATTTTACTCGGGCAAACACCCCAGGGAGATGTAATTAATATTAAGTCGTTCCCCCCCCCCCCCCCCCCCCCCCCCCCAAGTGTACGTCGACCCTGACATGGGTCCAACCGGACCGAAGTGGACCTTTAAACTTTGGAAGGTCAAAGGTGGATGTGAAATTTGAAATCCAATTTACTCGGTCACGCGAGTATATAACTTGCGATTATTTGCCTTTCGCAAACGCCAAAAGTGCTCGGTGATTATTCCTTCCAAGTATACTCGAACGATGCTCTTTCAGGGTATAAATTAACGGAAATTGACCAGTTGCGAAAATTGGGATGTGTAATTTTGCGGAACGTAAAGTCGACGAATATCTTCCAAATTTTAAACATCGTCTACATTCGATACTTCTTTTGGATTCTTTGTTATCAAAGATCGGAAAAAATGGAGAAAGGTTAAGTTTTTTTTCCGTGGAGTGGGTTCGTCCCCTCCTCGCAGAAAGGAGAGAATGATTTTATTAATTAGTCGCAATTTTGACTAATTGACATTATAATCGCAAAAGGACAAATAGCGCGTCATTATTTATAATAATTATTTAATTGTAACTGGTTCCAAAATCCTAAACGAAAGTAGGAGATTTTTTTCCTTTCGATTCGACAGGCTTTGAACTTTCGGTTAAACTAGCTAGAACATCCGTCAAGGCTTTCAAAAATAATTCCATTTCATTGTCAGTCCATCGTTTGACTTCGAAGATGTGATCCATCTTAGGGAATCATTCTTCCTTGGTTACGTTTCCAAGAGTTTTCCGAAAGTTAGATTGCCCCATAATTCAGTCAAAGTATAACGTCAAATTCTAAAGTATACTATTACTTATTTCCGGAAAATGTTATATTCTGAAGCCAGTAGGAACAGAGAATTTTCCATTTTCTGTTTTTTCGTCGTTTTTTTTTGTTTCCAATCGGTGGTCATTTTTGCACACTTCATCGTGTTTGACAGACTTCCGCGAATATAGGTATGTGACGTCAACCTTTGTTAAGTTACATTTTAGATTCGACGTTAGTACATATCCGAGCGTAAGAATTGAGGTTTCACGTTTCTCGTATCACTTTCCTTTACTCGTCCGTGATCGAAAACGAAAATATATATTCTATGTATAGATCTTGCAGGGTTTGAAACGCTTTTAGGCCCTATTTTCCGGCGTGTCAACACCAGTTTTACTCGACGATTCGTTGTTGGTTGGAACCATTTCCGCCCATAGCTTTGGTACTTCGAATTTTTTTATTTATTTATTTTTTTCTCTCTTCTTTGAAACCTCGTCGTTAATACCAATTCCATTTTCATTTTGAATTTCAATTTCCGCAGGGTGAATATAATTTCATGGTGAATCTTCTGGCTCAAAAAAATAGCAGCGTGAAATTCAAGACATGCCATTTCTGGATTTAGGCGGAATCTGTGATGTGATATAGATACATACGTATCTGATTTACCTTTGTATTTATATTACATTATACCTGTAGGCTGATTTCATCAAGTCCCATGGGTACAAGTATCATTTTTAATGAAAAAATCTGGTTTCTTCTTCGTTATTAAAATCTCTCCCTTGTACAATTGGCAAACCCATTATACCTACTCACACATACAGTTGTACGGCGTTCCAATAACCTTCCTTAATTAGACGCGTTGAATTACGTAGAAAAAGTTGTATGCTTGTGGCAAAGTACCGTACGAAGTGCGATCAGATGAAAACGACGGTTCAAGCATCTATTTAACAATTCAAAGAGCAGCTTTCATCCAATGGAGACACGTAGATCTACTTCCCTCGGATCCCTATATTAATATTGAAAAATTTGCATAGACACGTACACGAATCCATATACACTCATCAGGAGTAATTAGAAGAATGAAATCGTTGAAAAATTGTCAGGATCAAGGGAAGATTCCTGCTCGCAGCAGGTGGCTTGCTAATCAGTTCCAGTGGTTCCAAATCCACAATAAAGACTGAGGCTTTCAGACGAACCGAAAAAAAAAAAAAAAAACGATTGCTTTGTTTCGTATTGCTTTATTTCTTTCGCTTTTTTGAAAGAGCCTGTGGGGAATGGGCCTGTGAATCCGATTGACAATGAAATCCTCCGAGCATTTTGTTTTACATTTGACGACTTTCTTTCCGCCGTGTCATTTTCTTTCCAATCAATTTCTCCGGCAGTATCGCCAACGCGTATAGCTATTGTGATATCTGGAAATAAGAACAATGTGTTTAACAAGGAGGAATACGGATACTTGAAGCCTCGTTCAACGCAAGACAAAGGTCTCGTATTCTCATCTGATCAATTGCATTTATACGGTGAAAACGGATCTGTCACCTCGTACAGTTCACCTTTTAAGCATCGAAGCGTGCATAAAATGGGAACTAGTATCACAGGGCTGGAAGAAAGGCGATAATAGTACAAGACGCTTCGAACCTAACCTAGCTAATATTAGAAATACGAATCTGATTGGAATTCCATTCGTTCTTTTTAAACAGTAAAATATTTAGCCACTTTCTGCCGTAGTGGAGCAACAATCTCCTGAGTTTCATTCCGGTAGGTTGTATAGTTTGGAAGAAACTACGAATCGCGTTTTCGAGGTGATAACATAATTAGTCATAATAAATTTTCGAACATAGTCCCGTAGCACCTTAAGCTTACAATTAGTCCACCAAAGTTCACGTCACATCGATAAAATCGTCTCAATTCAAAGCAGCTGCTGCACAAACCTGGGCAAACCGTTGATGTGTTGGTTCGATTTGATTTCTCCAAAATTCATATGATTTGAAGACGTACAATCATGAATTGAGCGGATAAAAAATGATTTGAAAAAATCGTAGCAGAAGGCTGTAAGGCCAATTTCAAAGCGTTCGACATTCGTTTTTCAGGGGCGGGATCGGAATTTCGAATTTCAAAAGCTGCGATGGGTCAAAATTTCGAATTTCCATAGCCCCGACAGCTCTGTGATAAGCTTCCCTTGAATTTTCTGAGTTCTGAACTTTCGGATCTTTGAGCTCCCTGCATTTCGACCTTTCGGAATTTCCAACTTCTGAACTCTAATTTTTCTGGAACTCAGAATCGGGTTTCAAATGAATTCGGAATTATGACCCTCCAGAACTTTTGAAATCCGGAACTCCAATCCCGCCCTACTTAGTTTTCACTCATTTTTAATTTTCAAGTTAAAGATGTTCATGAGATGTATGAAATGAATAAATACATTGATTTTGAACCGCATCGAACCATCACCAACTGTGACTCACCGGTTCCCTTAAACAATCTGCAAGTATTACAACGGTAATTCTGTGGGAATAACAGATGACCGCATCGTAGTCGCGGTAGTTCACGGATATTGTGTTTCGTGTAGATAGAAGGTCATTGTTTATTTGTGATCGGAAGATGTTGAAGACCGGGAAAGCTCTCCTTCGAAATAAGGAAAAATAAAGGGGAACAAGAAAGTGCAGAGAAAACATCGAGCAGTGGACACAGTAAATGCACAACTAGCACTCTAGAGTGCATCCTGGTTGTGTCTATCCGTTTGCTCGATGGTTCCGGTCGTGTTATTTCCCGTGGTTCCTTTTCTCCGTACTTATATAAGTTCGTCCTGATTTTTCCGATCACTTTTCTTTCCTATATTTCTCTCCCTTTAATTTCTTCCTCTATTTCTGTTTTTCGCTCGATCATCCACCTGTTCCATATTCTTTCTTCTTTCTACAGACTGGACGACACGCTCTATAGCTCAACTCTAATATGCAAACCAGAGTGAAATATACGTGGAGAGTTTCTTGTTTGCTCATTTCAATACAACTGCCACTAGGGACTAAATTTATCAGCGTTGAGAGTAGAGTAGATGTGCCCCAGTGAGGCTAGAATATACCAGGACATGTTCGGGTTGCACGTTGCAGATGCGACCCGTCGCCTCGCCCCGTCTTCGGTAAGATATATTATCCGTTTCCTCCCGTATTCGGTTCGGTAGACGGATGGCCAAACTTGGACAGCGGGTGAAAAATGTTTATATAATTTCATCGAGCCAACGGAAATCTTGTTCAATAAAAAGGTTGATCTTTTTTTTTTTTTGGTTTCATTTCCTTGCAATAAGAGAGACGGTGCTGGGATGTGATCGAATTCGAAGTTTATATTTTCAAGTTTTACCATGTAACGTCTAAAACATCAAAATGTACTAGATGATGGGTGAAAAGATCTCGTTGCACTTTGGCAGATGAAATTTGTTCTTCGCTCTGCATTTGTAGATTGAAGTTCTTTGTCGTTTTCCCTATCCCATTGACTGCAGCATATACTATACCCATGTATACAGCGAAAAGCTGCGGTAGTCATAGATTGCTTGGAAACCATAAGGCGAATTGTGGGGCTACGATTTTCTCATTCAAAAAGAATATAGATATGCGCCAAGAAATTTGATTAAGGGAGCGGCACACGTATATTTCAATCTTTAGAAATCTCGTTTTCTTCAAATCACGTATATATATATTTGAAGCCCCATCCATGCTTTAAGGTACAAATATTGTTGTGCTCAACTATAACTTCTTTTGAAGCACATCTTGAACAGGATTTTTCGAGAACTACTGAATCCATTTGCTTTTACCTAAAAATCCTCAATTTCAACCACCTGCGAATTATGAACCGGAAACTTGATACGTCGATTTGTTCAACTCATTGAGCGTGGAAGAAATTTGAATTCAAACACAAAGATTTCATCATCCCGAAACTTTCACGATTGGCAATATTTTGCAAATCTGGTTCATCATCTTGATAAGACACAATCTACTGAAATGTGGTGAAATTCTAAGCTCGATCCTCATGCCGTTGCTTGAGAAATTCTATACCAACTTTTATGAAACAGCTGACAAGTACATATGCGTATTTCGAAAAAAGAGTATCACTTCGAAGTACATAACTTAACTCAATGATGAAAGTACATTTGTAATACAGTCATACGAAATTTGTACACCCCGACAGAGGTACGTGTCACCTTAAAAAAAATTTTCTGTAGACATAATAAGCTCGCCATAAGTTACCCGCAAAGTGATGTTTATTGTTGTAATTATTTTCAAATTGAAAGCCAATAACCGATAACGGTCTCCGAGATGGGTATTCTTCAAGGAAGATACGGATGGAAGAATACCATTCTCAGAAAATGTATCAAATCGCACACCATGATGCTATATATTTTCGTGAATTCAATTGTGAAAGATGTGTATCAAAATATGGTTCAATTTTCAATTGCCATCCTACTTCTGACTGTATAGTCCACACACTCGAGCGATATTTGCATATCGGGAGGTCCATACGAAATCGGAAATTCGTTGTCCACTACCTCTTCGATTTTGTTGTAACTTGGTGAGTTTGGAGGCATAGTTGGGAGAAAATTTTCTGTGAAGTATAAAAATTCTACGATCGAATAAATGTGGGAATTTGAGTAAACTTCAACTGCCTGAATCGCTTTTTCTTCGATCTGCACCGAAAAAGCACCTCCGGCGCGACGCGGGACTTTGAAGAAAAAAAATCGTATTTCACGAACCATGAGAGATCACAGACTTTTGTGACCGCGAATATCTTCGTGATGAGTTGACGCATGCTTGGTAAAAATTTGAAATAAAAAAAACTTTGGGGAACAAACTCAAAATTCGATTTTTCGACTACTTTTTGATTTTTTGACATGAAATCTTCAAAATATGATTTTCACGCTAAAACCATTCGAATCTACGTTCAATTACCAAACTTTTAGCTTACTCAAGTTTCAAGATACCATGCGCCGTTTCTGAGCTATGGCGGTTTCAAAAAAAGCTTACAAAAATGTTGAGTCCTCTATTTCTCGAAACCTATAGGCGATAGAATTTTTATACTTCACAGAAAATTTTCTTCCAACTATACCTCCAAAGTTACCAAGTTACAACAAAATCGAAGGGGTAGTGGACAACGAATTTCCGATTTCGTATGGATCTCCCCATATATGTAGATGTGCCGTGGCAAAACTTTCCTCTAATAACGCGGAAGCAATGATTTTCGGCTTCCCAGCAAGGATCTATATCCCTATCTCTCTCTGTGGAGTTAGGTACAGCTTGTGATTGATGTAAATTGTACCTAGGATGTTATATCTATAGCCAAGGTGTTCGAAGGATGATGGTCATTCGGCTTCCGACGTGCTGTATTGGTATTGTTCCCTAGAGAAGAGCCAGGGAAACACGGTAAGATTCAACCCTCTGGTCTCAGTAGTGATTTATGCATGAGCTTTCCACTGCACTCTGGACCATCCTATAGGTCCGAGGCTCTACGGTCAAGGAAATGGACGAGGTGGCATATATTAATTCACCTGTGTGAAACTAACCGCGCATGTCCAACGAATCGATCTACATCTCTAATCAAGACTTAATGGAAGTTGTTTCTTTTTTTTAAGAGGAAATATAAACTGCGGCGTTTGTAAGATAGTTAGGTAGTTAGTCACACCCTCTTTGTCTGGTTATTATAAACAATTGACACATATTTTTGAAAATTTTACTTCACTTACTCAGAGAATATAACCGAATGATATGGATAATCGGTGCAGTGTCGATAATTGTGAAGGCTAAAACTTGCAAATTCACATATTTCTACTCAAATTCAAAGAATCCAAAATTCTGACTGATCTCACATTTTGGCTCCAACTTCATGAAAAATTATAGGAATATTTTTAACTAGAGGTTTGTATCCGCTACAAAATTCTATCGGTTTTACCTACAGACCTACTTCTTCTTTCACCATCACTTTTACTTGGTAATTTTCTCATGAATAATGCGGTTTTGGATATTCTGAGGGTACGATCTTCTGGCTTCGATTTTGTCCTAAAATTAAAGCCAGAAGGTCATTTTTATGACAATGTTCAAAATAACAAAAATATTGAGAAGAAAACATCTACGAATAATTCCCTCATACTTACGAATTATAGTTTTCATTTTAGGAAACAATTAGCAAAATTAACGCCAGAAAATCGTATGTGTTTTTTTAATCTTTCATTTTTTGAATTTCCTTTGATTATGAGTTACACGTATTTGACAATTCCAAGCTAAATCTTGGGTTATAAATTGTATCACCTTCTCACGTCCCTTTCTTTATCAATGTTGCCCCTCTCATGTTCTTCAGTTAGCTTTTTCACCCACGAGAATCATTCTCACTAAAATAGGGAAACAGACAGAGTGATTATTTGGAAATGGACATTTTTTCTATCCCTGATACGACTTCAAGTGCTGGAAAGTTTGATGGTGCCCTTGGGATGGTGTGAATTCGTTTGAGTTACCTTCTGTGTACGTTGAAAGTAAATGAGGACGACAGCGGCGACGAGAAGGATTAACGTCAGGAAGTTCCAGCCCTTCCAAGCGTAGAAAGCTACTCCGAGCATTTCGCTTCTTGCGCAAACCCCCATTTCATGAAACGAGGTGTTTTGGCCAAGTTACAGAGAATTTATGCGAAAATAACACTTGAAATTTAGAGTGGTTAATTTTTAGGGGTTTTTCACCGAAAGTTTTAGTTTGACAAGTTGTCTCCTGATTTGTTAATTCTTCATTCTTTTTTTCTTTTACATTTTATTTTCTCGGTTCCTTTTCACAAAGTTTTTCATCACAGGGTTGGCGATGCAACTTGAAGCTGCACCTCTCGAATAATCGTATGTACACGAAGTGCGTTATTATTTTTTACCCTTTTTGTATTTCCGAGTTCGAATGTCCTTTTTATTCTCTGATTTCAACTAACAGGATTCTCACACTCGACGAATCACTAGGTCGTGGTTCAAGCATCCTTTCCGGCTCCGGAATAAACTAACAAGCTGCGTAGGGTAGAGTTGGGTAAATTGAACCACGTTGGTAAATTGGATTGTTCAAAGTTTTAGCATTTTTGAAAAGAGTATTTTTTGTGTCCAGGGAAATTTAGAAATAATATTGTTCAGAGCACTTCGAATATATCGATCATAAACATTTTTTCGAATCTGCAGAACACATGGAGTACCGTTTAGAAAAAACCACCGAATTTGAACGGTGCGATTTACATATCTACCGGTCTAGTTATGAGTGCCGGACGCTCTTCTGAACAAAATAAAAATGAAACAAAACAATTGTTTGCCGGCAGATTTATCCTGATTTTATTAGCTCAAGGGCCAATACATTGCGATTCACCAAATTCAGTGCGTCACAAGCAGACCGTATATTCGGAGAAATACAGTAACACGTACGTAGCTACGTATGTACATGTATTCCGGAATCCTCTGAGCGTGTTTAATGTTTGTTGACGCTTCCTGGCAAAGCTGACGTTCGCAGGCAAACGGAATAACGAT
The DNA here is from genome assembly GCA_963989295.1 of Ametastegia equiseti. Taxonomy (NCBI): domain Eukaryota; kingdom Metazoa; phylum Arthropoda; class Insecta; order Hymenoptera; family Tenthredinidae; genus Ametastegia; species Ametastegia equiseti. The sequence goes on from OZ022393.1 coordinate 13,158,151, forward strand.
TTAGTCTGATCTCACGGATTATCGAGTGACGATCGTAGATCCAAGCTCTCAACGTGCCCCTGACGCAATGTGACTCGCTGGCTTAACGACCACCTCGTTATTATCTCACTTGGAATTACACACCGGTTAATTTCCTAACGATCTAAATTATGCCCAACGGTCAGATCCTTCGATCGAATATTATCAGTTCTGTTTTTTTTTTTTTTTTATACCAATGTGCGCCAGAAGTGATTGAACACATTTGTGAAGTGAATTGTGCCGGATCTAAACCCTGAAGATCACAGAGAGGGATCCATCGAGGGATGCAGCCCTGATTTGACCAGCACTTTATCAACAAGGGTGAGTCGCCCTTCGGGGATTAATTCATGCCTATTTATTCCTGCCGCGTGGCGAACCGATTAGTTTTGAAGTTACAATTTCGTTGTCAACTGCGCAAAGGTAAAATGAGTGGAACGCCATTTGTGGGAAATGATTTAACGAATCACGTATGAAAAACGGTGTTTTCATTTTGCCATTCAAGAACGGAAAAATACTGAGTTTTAATTTTTTTTTACCGTTAGGCAATACCTACACTCAGGAAACAAGTATAGCTAATCCAACGAAAACGATTTTGTTGCTGATTTTTTATCGATTCAACAGAATTCGGTTCAACAATCGACAAACTGTTTCGCTATGTTAATTCAACTAACAATAAGATTGGCGGACAGAAATTTTTTATTTGATCAACAGAATCTTTTGTTAAATCGTCTCCACATTTTTTTGGCTGGTAACTCTACCAAATTTTTTGTCAATTCAGCCAAATTTTTGTCCATTCTACCCTACTTTTTTCTGAGTGTAGGACGACTCGTTCATCATCTCCCAGCCTTGATTTATTTTGCAAGTATCATCCGACTCGGTGCACATGATTATTATAAGCTCAGTGACCTGACTAGTCATTTAATGACCTGACTATAAATTTTCGAGTCTAATTAATCTGCAACAAAAATAGCATTTCGTTCCTTCACCGTCGACTGCATGACGGGATCCTCTTGTTCAAGTGACCAATTCTCGAAGGCTGTTTTCATTAAAAACCATTCGATAGCTATACTCCAAAATTTCTCTCCAGCAAACTTATGGAATTATTGAACTCTAGGATGAGTACTTATTAAGGCTGATAAAGCAAGAAGCTAGGTCGTAGCACCCAAGTTAGATGAAAGGTATCTCTTGACTAAATTCGCATTTCCAAGTATCGTGATATACTTTATTTTCGACAATATCTTCAGAACGAATCGACGCAAATTCCGATGATTTCAGTCTCAATCGATGCGGTTTTTCATAACTCACAATCAGAACTGATTAGATTCTGGTTTCAATCGGTTGAGTCATTGAGGGAACAAAATTTTATAAACAAGAAATATCAGTCAGTCATATCTCGAGAACAAATCAACAGATTTTGATGATTTTGATCTTTATCGACAGCATTAGCTGCAATTACTTAGAAATGACTGAATTTAGAAATGGATCGATGCAGTAGTGTTGTATTATTCGAACTTGAAAGATCTGCGCAAAAGTTTTGAGGCTGTCCGATCGTGGTCAGCCTATTTACTTGCTTGTTTCTACTCGCTTTGGTGAAAAGAATGAAAAAGGGAATAACAATTCTTCACGTCTTTCTTGTGGCGGTTTATTTTTATATTTTTCTTCTTTTTTTCGGTCTCCGGCGGTTAACCTGAGAGCTGTTGAGCCAGGTAAAAGCGGATCAAGTCTTTGAAAGAAACTCTTTCGATTGTTTATGTATGCTTTTATACTTTTTTTTTTTCACTTTATACGTAGCACACGCAGGGTAACTCGAAAAACGACATCCTTTGAAAGTCGAATAACCTGGAAGATGTATTATATATATATAATATATCTATGTGTACGTATATACCATATATATAAGTAGGTATGTACCTGTCTGTCTGCCTGCCTGGGATTACTCGCGAGTTTCATTCATTTTCTGCCTTGAACTTGTAAGTAAGGTCTGAGTTATTTAGTCAAAGGCTCAGTCAAACGTTGGATTAGTCTGAGTCATATTCCAAACAGGATGAAATTTTATCCAAAAATTTTTGGCGAGATAAAAGGGACGGGTAATCAGAAATATATACCTCTTTGTCCCATTGGCGGGTATAACTTTGAGTAGCAGATTCTTATAATTTATAACTGAGTCTCCCGGGACGTTGCGATCATCAAGTTCTTCTCTTTCATGGTTCGTTCAATTATTAATCGTCAGTAGAGGTATATATCTAGCTAGAAAATTGCGTAGCTGTCGGGAATATCGTGTAGGTGATAAAAAAATACAGTACGCAATTCGCCTTTCATCCCTTTTCGGAAATCTGCCAACGTATCACGCTGCGATTCGTCAGGGATCAATCGTCATGATTTTTTCTGCCACTTCGTGACGTCGAGTTAGGTTTGATCCGGATTTCTCATCCCTATTCTCATATCTGTTGCATTGAAATATCTGCGATACGAAAGGGGGACCAAATTTTTTTTTATTTAGATCTAAAATTTGGAAGGAGCGATGAAACAAATTTCCATGTTACCTGGTGCTCTTCTAGCTTTAGGCGATCAGTTTGTCGGGGGTTGGCAAAATTCATCATAGTCCTAAATCAATCTACTACGACTACCTACGTTTGATTCCTTCCAACGCGATGTAGTGGTTCCCTTAAGTAAGTGTTACTAGTTATATTGATTTAATATAGGTTGCGCATTTGCAGAGCGGAAATTGATTCTGCGTAGATCGGAAATAGAGTATTGCTTCGTATTCCGTAACTTGCGCGAATGTATAGGTGTTGCGAATTGAACCGCACATTGAATTCTATAAACGAATTTATCTTCACATCAGGTTATAGCAAACTTTTGTCTGCAAAATTCTAGCAGATAAAAGACCTACGAGATAGTATAGCTCAGTAACTCTCTCTTTTTCTCTATTAAAACTTCTCCTAGAGTCTAGGTCCTAGATGGTCAAACCATATGGACTGACGCGCTGGTAGTCCTGCGGATAACCACGGATGGGAAATGATTTTGCCTGAAAAAAGCATAGCCGGAGACTTTGGCATCTCAACTTCTGGTATACTAGCCAAAATAGGCGTGTGGCGTACAATGTATATCCCTTTATTTTAGATCTGGGATCTTATTTCTTTTAACATAATATCATCATTCACCATCGAGTACCCGCAGGCCTGCGAACAGGCTGTCCTGAACAGTCAGTCCAAAAGAATTTTGCTTGTTGTAAGAAATGCCCTATATCTCCCGAGCAAAGCGATATTTTCAGATGAAATTTATACGGCCATTAGTCACGACACGGATAACCTTGTTCTCAAAAGTTGAACGAAATCTGTTGAGTGGTTCCCGAGATATTGACCGTTGAAATCGATCGAAGAATATAATTGTATTTTTTCAGTGCCTCTTCTTCTTCTTCTTCTTCTTCTTCTTCTTCTTCTTCATCGTCATATTTGCAGTGATTTTTTTGAGAACGTGATATATGCGAAGCGTTGTATTTATGCAATTAGTGATTTCGAACTGTTCAGGTAGTTAGTAATTACGCTAATTGAATTTGATTGATTTTTAATCTAAATTAGTCAACAGCAGAAGTGGTTGGTTTGCCCGCTCATAAAGTAATGACTCACAAATGAAAAAAAAAAAAAAAAAAAATCATTTGAGTCGATATTCATGAGTAATTGAACAAATTTCACTAATTTTCAGTGAACCATCAAATCGTATAGGGCTGCAGATTTATCTCTGATTTTTATATACACATTCACTGAAACTTGGACTGCCTTTGAGCTTTGAACTTTAACTCCATACTCGAATTGTTCTCTGATGCTTGCCCAGATATTTTGGGAAAGAATATGGCATTACATTACGGTACGATGGAACGAAAATGTTCCTGTCATTAAACCTCCACAAATGTTCGATCTTCCAAAAAAGTAAGAATGTTGTTTTTTTTTTCAACGGAAGATCGCAAAAATCATTTTAATTCGGAAATGAGTTGACACAAACTTACCGCCAGTTCTCGTCCTGAGATCAGGACGAAAATTCAAGCGTCACGATCGTGAAGAATCTAGTTATAAAGTCACTTTAGCTTCGTGCTTTCTCTCCAGAGTAATAATATCTCCACTTTTTGGCTAATGGGATCATTTTTATACTTGGCACTTCTGCGCCATTTGATATTTACAATGTTTTCGTCGGGATGTATGGGGGATCATGATTAGTTGGAAGATGGAATCGTCTTCGAGATCCTCAAACCTGCAGTCATTGCGAATTATTTACTGCGGGGTCCAGGAAAGTATCAGGGACGAATACCTCGCGATAACTTCAGCTCTATTTCATGGATAAATTTGTAACAACTGCATAGTTTCTCCCCGTTTTATCCCGAGAACATGGAAGGAAAGATATTGCAAATTCCAGGCTCTAGGGACTTTTAGTTCAGACTCCTCTTCCGCCCTCAGGGTGGGTCCTGCTTTACAGACGATTTGCCATTTTCCTGGGGACTCTGTCGAAAGGGCGGCTATCAAGCAGCGGCTATATAGGGGTTGTTTTAATTACGGAACCCCTAGGCTATATTTTATATCCCGACATTCATCCCACGGTATAAGGGCAGTCTTGTTTGAAATACCAAAAGGTTTTCACTACGGGATAAAAATTACGTTTTTCCAAATGACTGACGTGTAACATTTGAGTTCTTCAATTTCAAAATCGAGCAGGTCCGTCATAATTATTGAAAGGTTATCAACAAAACAAGGATCTGTTAGCAATTGAAAATGTTCAATCCGAACTGGACGACTCATTTGTGCACAGCGAACACATGTGAATTTCGTCTTTTGATGCTGCAGAATCATTACACTTCAAAAGCGTAACAAATTGCAGTGAAATACCTCGTGGTTTTCCCAACTGTGAGATTAATTTCGATTTTTTTTGCGAGTAGGTTTAATTACGGTGTAGCGAGCCTTCGTCTCTCCCTTCAGTTTTCATTAAAAATAGTTTTCCGCCAGTTCGGAAACTGCGATTATTATACAGCCACGTAAAGTTCAACTGTAAAAACGAATCTAGTTGCTGCAGGGATAATCGTTTTGATCCTTAAGTTTCGTTTTTTTTTACTTTTTCGCTATTAACCCATATGCGAAGGTAATCAGTGGAGTGGAATTGAAATTGGTGAAAAATATGAACGTTTCTAATTTAACCGTTAATTAACTATAATAACAACGTTAGCCTGATTATCAGTCATGCATGTGCTCACCTCGGTAGCCGATTTCAGGTATTTTTCGTTATTAATTTCACTCAACTGTGAAAAATTCAAATCAACGCATTTGTCAAATATCGAACTCGCCCAACAAACACTCAGAAAATAGGGAGAGCGAATTTTTCCAAGCATCGTATGTGACGATAAAATTCGCATTATAGGTACGGATTTATGTACAAACCTGTAATCAGGTGGCAGGCAGTAATTGATATCGTGTGACTAATGGAAAAAGGGCCTAAAAGCGAGACTTTCACGCCTTTTTGCAATTTTCAAAGGGGCAAATAGGGCGTGAATGATCTTTTTTGCGTCATTCGACTAGAAAAGGTTTGAAATGGCAAAAAAAAAACAAAAAAAAACGACGATATTGAAAAACGCGAAGTTTTGGTGGATGCACAATTTTGGCATTAATTTTATTGAAAAAATAACGCTCGCTAATGACAGGAGGCGCGACGTATTTGTCAAAAATTCATTTTTCACTGGACGATTAACTTTTCTGGTCAGAAATGCGTTTGTATGCCTGAAAAACGTTTACCTTTTGGCAAAACAAAAATTTTTGAGAACATGAAAGTTTGATGGATACGCCCTTCTGGCATTAGTGACCCTGATTTCTTCAATAAAGTTACGCCGTTTAGCGATTAAATTTCCGTCTCCAGAAAAGTAGCGGCTTTTTTCGTTTTATTATTATAGCCCTCTTCTTAACGGATGGTGAGGAAAGTAAAATTATACGCTCTTTGGCCATTTAAATCGCATTTTTCGTCGCTTACGCTCTTTTTCCATAAGTCACACGATACATGCAAACCAAAAGAGAGAGCGAGGGAAATGTTTTTAAACATTTTCACTTCTCACCTATAGCTACTTACTGTTTTTTTTTGAGACAGCCAACGGTACGTCTAGGGTACATTTTCTGTCTGAGTGATCCGACGAGTCCCCAGGGTCAAGGGTCGAGTCTCTCACTTATTTATACGTACTTAACCGGTTGAAAGGAGCCCTTCTAACCGCACAAGTCTTGTCTATTCTCTGTTTCTCTCGCGAGCTTGTTCACTCGTCGTAGTTCCACCGACTGAAACTTCACGAAGTAGTTAGCTAGGTAGATATCCACTTGTCCAGTTTACATCGCTAGAGGCAAAATCTCATCTCTCGGGAATAAATGCCATGGGCCCAGAAACATGCAAACTAAAATATCTTATCTTCGTTTCTTATTTCGTATTTTTTATCTCGTATGTTATTTCTACTTATTTTTTCCTCTGGTCTTGTTCCTCTCGATCGAACACCGATTCTTATTTATTTTGGTATGGAAGAATCGACGCAGCTTTGATACGGGAAGTACTTTCGGCTGAGGACACAGGCAGGAGGAATTAAAAAAATGAAATAAATAAAAAATTTTGAATGGAAAGCAGAAAGAAAAGTGTAAATGGGAATACTTGAAAAGGGAATTTCAACTGGACGCGCAGCAGGTAGCTAAAAAGTTGCAATAACGAGAAGTGGCTCCAGTTCGGTCCGACTCTCGATCTATCGTGTCCAACCATCTATTCATTAAAAATCAATAACAGCTCACGCGTAGAAATTCCCTGGACGATATGAAATTGGAAAACTCATTCAACCGGAAAATAAAATATGAGAAAATTTCAAACCTCTATACCGAACGCTATTAATTACTTTTACGTTTGTTAGATAAAACCGAGTTCCTCGTCTTTCCTGCATTTTTGATGATGATGATGATGATGATGATGATGATCCTTTAAATCGGCTTATTCCCGTCTTTATTGTATATAGTTGAAGCTAAAGCTCACCTTGGTTCTTATAAAATTACATGTACCCACTAACGAAAAGAATCTATAGCCTCAGACGACCGCGTTGTCTTTCTTATCATTCAGACTTCAAAGTAAAGAATTTCTCTGAACTGGTCGTTCTTCACTTTTTCCCTGATTAATCCTCTATGTAATTCACAATTATTCGTCGTGGAGGCAATTGGCGTGGAAAATTTGTTCAGGTTGTTTAATTTAGAGTCGTAACTAATATTGCGGCAATTTCTATAACGCGGAATTAGAGAGGATTGTAACAAGGGTTTAGCTGCAGGGCTCAAGGCGTCGACGTTTCTGGAAAAGGTCACTGAACTCTGTTAGAAGAAATTGCTTTTATCGGCTTACGGAAACTACTATTTTGTTTGTTTTCGCGGACAGGGGTAGCTTCTCCATTTCCAGGACGGGGATGAAACAACTGCAGTGGTACGTGCCAAGAGATTGTCGTTAGAAAGATTGCTCATAGTATAATTGCTCAATATTTCACTCTAATTTTATTCCTGCACGCGTATTACACCGACAAATTAGACACAGGAGAATTAAAGTCCGAGTCATCTCATTTCGCAATCTTTAATTTTGAATTTAATCGATGTATTGGAAAATTTCTAATCGTAGAACTGACATCGAATGCGAAATTTCTTTTCCACTGGAGCTTGTATCAAATTTTTATAAATTAATGAAAAATCGATTCATCTGCTCTTCAATTACGTTAAATGATGCATCCCCTGATATAACGGACAGGGGAAATCCAATTTACGTACAGGAAGTATATAATTTGATAAGTTGAACCAAAGTTTTGCGGGTCAAGGGAAAAACACGATCCCCATATAAACTGGAAATTGTTATACCGGTCAATTTTTATTAGAAAAATTATACAAAACGTGGGGAAATACTTCTTTTTTTTTAAAGTGATAAGTAAAGAATGAAAATTCTTCACTGGTTTTAATTTTCTGACAAAGTGCTGCGAATCGGTTGATCTTGGCGAACCAATTGTTCGTATATACTAATTGTAAGTTGGATAATTTATAATGGCCATTAGGATTCGCTGTTCATTATAATGATGGTATAATTAATGGCTATAGATGTGAACGTGACTGTATAATATTGCTTGGAGGAATAATTTGAACGTCTAGAAGTAATTTATACCATACCGTGATCATTTAAAGACAGGACTATAACCTCTCGGCATCGCACTGCGTGGCATATGCTTATTAAACTGATGTCAGACGAAACTTGGATTCCTGATTAATTCAAGAGCCAATTAATCAGTGGCCCGAGGTTCCAGGGTCAATTTTCATCGAGTAGCATCCTTCGATATCGGTCCTCTGAGGGAGCGGGCTTCGGCCAACCGACTAACCAACGAACCATCCAACGGGCTTGAATTCCTGGCTCTAAATAATTTCTGCTTCCACAGAGCCAAAATTTCCACTAAATCCAATTGTTATATACCTAACCATACCGCCTATATCTACCTTCCAGCATATCGAGTCAGTCTGGCATCAGAAAAGTACCCACCCCGGAGATATTAAATAAATAAAAGCTTTTCACCTCCACCTACATAGGTATAACTACATACACGTATATCCACCAGGGGGTAGAATTCGAGTAGGTTAGGGTACATTCGAAGGTTTATCTCCACGAAGTGCAGCTCGATCGAATTCATTTGGGTTAGAGAAGAGTGCGGAGAAGAGAGAAGAGAAGAGAAGAGAAGGGGTAGTTTCCTCCCGGTCGTTGGCTGTGTTTTTAACCCTCTGGTTCGCAGTGGTACCATTACCGAAATTGCTTCCGTTTGGTCAGAGGTCCGTGGCTACCTCTGCATGGTGAATATAGGGTAGTATGTTGTATTCCATAGCATACGTGTATGGGGGTGGTGATGGTGATCGTGGTATAATAAACGCGTATGATGTATAAAATTTCAGCAAGTATATGCAGGTGGACAGGCTATAAGGTTTACATTTGTTAGTTAAAAGTCAGTGACGGTTTTTTTTTTTTTTTTTTTTTTTTTCATACTACGTATTCTCCATAGGCTTTGTCTCATTCCGTACCCTCCCAATTCAGTTTCTTTTTTCTCAGCAGTGCTCGGTAATGAGAGTTTTCATGAATTAATTTACACGTAGGGGGGGTTGTTTTACTACGACGGGTATTGTTATTATAATGATTACCGTCCGTCTTGTTTTATCTCTTTTTTTTTTCTTATTTTTATAATTATGTTCATCGTTATCGTGACCCGCGATGAAGGAAGTGTCTCTTCCTTTTTCTTCTCTTACCCCGCTTATCTACCTGCTGCGACCTTATTTTATTATTTAAGGTATAAAAATTGAATTTTTCGAGGGTGAATGTATATAATGTATATCCTCCCGCGGTAAGGTCACCCTGTAGTTATCTTTTGTCCTGGGAATGAAAAACTTGACTACATGTAATCGTTATTATTCTTTGGCTCCTGTTACTTTACACTCAGTTTTCACCAAGGGGGAGAAATTCCATCATTTCCTTCCTTCCTTCCTTCCTTCCTTACTTTCTTCCTTCCTTCCATCTTATCCTTGCTCGTTCAAACACCGATACCTATACCTTCTACTGTCTCCCCTCAACTTGCGACTCACGTCAGTCCCGTCAGTCGGTCGATTTACTTATTTCATCCTTTTTTTTTTTTTTTTTTGTCTTTTTATTCCTTCGCAAGTAGCAGAGGTAACAACTCTGCGGGCAAATGATCGATTGGATCAGGTCTATTGACAATGTAATTATCCTTTTACTGGTACCTGCAAGGATCATCAGCAACGCTAATCGTATATAGTATACAGTAGCAAAAGACGCGGTTCTTTCAAACATGATAATTTGTTGCTAACTCCGGATCACTGCTGTCTCGAACTTTAGAAACACTTTTAAAATACAAATGAAAATTTTTTCCCATCAGTGATTATTTCCAGTAGGATGTAGCGGAAGTACCGCGACGGAGACTAATTGGCTAATTTTCCTACGGTGGGTAATTTAATCGTTTCGTTTCAGCCTCGAATCTTCAGCTCGTTTCTTACGTCGCGTCTGGAAAAGTCAGTCGAAACCAGCAAACTTAAAAATTGTATACTAAGCCAAATTTAATCTACCGAAAAAGGAGCCTACAATAATTTCACAGATTCGTATCCATGTTTCACGCAGAAGTTGCGAATTGCATTAGAATATCATAAATGCGAACGACTATACAATTTTTTAAGGATGAAGAGATCTTATGGACACCTGCAGGCAATTAGCAGAAACTACGGAAATTCTTTCAACTGCAAATTGCGACTGAAGTGCAAGTTAGCAATTTTTTTTCTTTACTTATTCTTGCGGTGGCCAGTTTTGCCCCACGTTGCTCTGCAGCTCTAGAAATATTTCGCTTTATATGAAAGAGATAGGAAAGATGGGGGGAAAAAAGTAAACAAGATGAAACCGCAGAAGTATAGGAAATATATAATATTGTATAGTATAAGGTAGAATCGCTAGTCTGTATATATACGTTGGTTGTGCAATATCTGGGATTTTTTGTCATTTACTTTTTTCTTCGATACGAGATTTATCCTCGAGTTGATTGTATCTGGCACGTGACTTTACCCCGATTCTTGTTCATACCTATGTATGTACCATCCGCACGTGCGTTTCTATTTTTCTACTTTCACGGGGGTAACTTTCTGCGCTGCGTTTTCTGCAGCAGTCGGTATACATATGTATATTTATATACGCCATACGAAGCTTGCGGAGATCGTATTCGTTGAGATACGCTGCACGAGCAAAGACATAATACCAAAGAAAGATAGAAAAAGATATAGAGAGACCGGAAGTTGAATGTAAAAACAGGGGAATTGAGGAGGAAAACTCCGGCGGCGGTTGTTACAAAAAGTTACTTGTCGACTCTTTCTTAATCTCGGGTCCGTACAGGCATATATATACATATATATATATATATATATATATATATGTACCTATATATGGATCTGGCGTTGTCTTTTATACGATCTTTTGTACTGCAAACTTTTCCAAGCGCTAATCGTTTTATAATATCCTATACAGTTTTTATTTCAAATAAAATCATCCAAACTATATATACGAAAGCAGTTGATAAATTCTATGCATTTACAAGCGCAGCAGCGCAGCAGCGCAAGCGCAGCAGCCCTTGAAGGAAAGACGCTACTGAAATTTTGGTGGAAAGCAATTTTTCATTTTTTTTAGATGGTCAAAAAACCCATACGAACAATCTCAGATTAAGGTAGGACGTATGTTTTGAAAAAAAAAAAACGTTTCAATCTTCAGTGATGAAAGTTCATGCGGAAGGAATCTTTTCTTCACAGGGCTGCTTCTCAGATAGACAGCCATGATTATCACGACGAGATATATCTGCTGTTCCATCGAAAAAAATCTGAAGTGAAATTAGCAATTTGAAAAATTCTTTTCGCGGATATAATCGGAAAATCGATGGATAATTTTTTGGAAATAGTATTCCGAACGTACATAATGATCCGCAGGTTTGAATAAATTGAGTATTGCAAAAGATGGTGCAAACTTCACTGACCAAAAGCCCCGAAAGTAATGTATCATGTGTAGTTTTCTTACCCAATTAATAGTAGAAATTAAATACTGTTTCTGCCCTGGATTCAAAATTAATCCATTCCTACTCCGATTCTCGTATTAAACATTCGCGAACATTTTCTTCCCTCTCGTTCACAGTCTAGTCTTTAGCACGATTTTAATTCAACGGGGTATTTGCTTCCAAGCTCCTTTGCGTGCTTGCAATTAGCTGCTCGAGTAGCTCTTTTGTTATTTTCCTGCAGAGGTAGTAGAGAATATTTAGTATGTTGTTGTTCTTCTTCTCATTACTATCATTGTTATTTTATTATTATTATTATTATTATTATTAATTAAATGCCGTTTTTTTAATAGTTGTTTAACTTTCTCTAATCGTAAAACAATACAACGTAAGATGAAATGACGAAGTCATTGATTATTGAACGTGTTTGATTTTTCTAATCATTAACGATCACTCTAAATTTTGGGCGTAGGTATTTGTGTCGCTGTAGATCGTGAGCTATGGAAAATTTCGGAACAAGGAATCATTTTTTTTTGGTACTAAAAGCTCCAATGAAAATTTTGATACCGTTTTTTTTTTTTTTTTTTTGGTGACGTTTTTAGTAAACTACCGAAGAGAACGGGAATCGCAACTCAGGGACGTGACACCCCGATGCAGAGGCTACTAATCTCATACGCATCACGTATGTATGAGAAACCGCAAACGTTAGAGAACCGTAGTAGACCTAGATTCTACCTCGCACAATAAACTCACAGCGTGTACTATATATGCATGTACTGACTGCATAGGGACTGGTTCTAGTGGGTTAATTTGCGTTACCCTTTCCGCACTTTCGCAATGGGACTTCCTCGCTGTTGGCACGACGTATGTAAATGAGGGGTGCCTACCCTTGCTGGTGCTTGAGGGGTCGCGTAGTCGAGTAACCCATTGACCCCGAAGACCATTCGCGGATTTTGGAGAGTTTAAAGGCTGGCTTTTTGTTTTCCTTTTGCCGGAATTATTAGATTATAATCCTATGATAATCTTTTACTTTTCATCACGTCATTATGATTGGAAAGTATTGGTTTTTTGTCGAAAACTATACTTTTCGAAGCCAATTATAAAAGAATCGAATTATAGCTTGTGACCTGACGATGAAAAATTGTTAAGTCCCATTTAGATTGAGCGACTCGTTTGGTTGCAGAAAATCATGACGTTTGAATTGGAAGAATAAAAAATAATTTAGGGTGATGAAAAGTCGAGGTCAACCCAGTTGACTATAACTTTTTATCTTCGTTAAGTCTTTATCTAATTTCTGGCATTACGGCTCCAGGTCGTTGAAGTTCTGCAGCATTTTTCTATAAAATATCATCGGAGGATATATAATTACGGATTATATCCTCAACGCTGATTCAAATATCTTTCAATCTAATTCAGTACGAGGTGAAACTCCCCATGGAATCAATTCCGGAAATTGTTTGATTGAATTCGTTAATCGGATAGGTGGTACGAAAAAAGTCACTAATGTATAAGAGACGGTATATAGAGCTGGTCGTCCGAGGAGATAAACGCAACGTTAACTCCACTACCATTATCCCAACGAGTTTGACATTAGTTCAACGTTCCGCAATTTCCAATCTTCCGAAGTCCAGTATTACCAAATATTTTCACAAATTAGCATCAACTTTCCAAAACTTGATTCACCTTTGACGTCCCTTATTTTTGATCGAAGAATTAGACCGGATCTTCAGATCTATTTGATATAATTATGGCTCTTTTTTCGTGTTATTATTGGAATGAAAAAAATATTTCTTATTTCGCAGAAGAGAGGGTACACGCACCATTTTTGGCCACCTTAGTATACCGTTTGTGGCCATCGGCTTGATCCACTTATGGCCATCAATTTTTTAATAATTCAGGGGACCAGTATGCCGCGGTTGTAAAAATGAAACGTTGTCCAAAATCAATTCATTTCTTCACCGAAGTCTATTTTACATCATTATAATCATGTCACTGAAAATCAGTCGCTATACGAATTGAGGCACACCGTAGGTGATCCGATTTCACTTTATCAGGATCCGAATTGTTCGGAAGACGCGCCGTCATAAAATGAACGAGGGAAATTGAATTAAAGAAATTATCATAGAAGATATAGCCAAAATTCCAAAAATTGAACATTTCTTTTCCACTTATTTTCAAATAACTCAGCCTAAAAATTAAATTTTCCAATTTTCCTCGTTCAGTTTGTGACGGCCTGTATTCCTTCGAATTTTGGTCATATAGATAAGTCGAATCGCACCTACGGTGTGCCTGAATTTGTGCAGCAACCGTTTTTAAGTGAGATGATTATAACGATGCAAAATGAACATTGGTGATGAAACAAATTGATTTTTCACTATGTTTAATTTTTTCAACCACGATATAAGGCTTCCTTTAAATGTATTAAGCGTTAAATTATTGAACAATATGCCATTTATAATACTCACAGCATGTCATATTTTCACTTTCTGTTAAATGTTTGTCAAATTTGAAAGGTAACAGCAATAGATACAGACTGTCCTTATATAGGTGGCCTGCACAACTAGTACGAGTTGCCATAAATGGTACGTCTACCCTACCGTTGAGGTATAAGCAGTGAAAAAGAGAACTTGTTTTATAAAATTAATTACGACTATATAATAAAAACGGCTGAGTAATATAAACGAGAGAAAATTATCATGGCGAGCTGCAATTAGCCTAATTTCTTCAACGTATTATATATAAAGCAGGGAGGATTTCAAGTGCAAGTCTTTGGCAATTTGGCTTGTACCGTGTTGCGTAAATATTCTAACGAAACGTTAAAACTTGAGCGATTAGCCGAGGCTTTGGCTCGCAGTTAATATCTCACAAAACAAGGGGTATAATATGAAAAATAAAAAAAATATGTTAAAAATGAAAGAGGTAGTCAGAATAACGCAGATCGTCGTAAGCCCGGCTATTGGGTTCTCCCTTCTCATTATAATACTTACTTACTTACCTACCTACCTATCTACCTACCGATCCCCCCTAAGTATAAGAAGGAAATATCACGTAACTTTCCTCATTGCGGTCTTAACTCGGTACAGGCAACATTTTTATTAACGACTCGGACCGTTAACGGAGTTTTCTTAACGCTCTTTTGCTATGCGCTCGTCCGTCTGCGTTGCCGGCATACTTTCATTCCCGTACAAGTACCAGAAGGGCCGAAATTACTGGAATAAGAAAACTATACACGGGACAAAACTTTGGCCATTTTACCTTACAACAACGAGTAGTCAACGCTCGTTCAGAGTCAGATAAGAAGTTTAGGTGCCAACCACCGTTTTTCCTTCCTAACGTCATGTGTATACGTCTGATAGACACATAGCTTTTGAAAAATCATAAATATCTCGGGGCAATGAAGAAATGAATGTTTTTTTCTTATAGCTGACGATCAATTGCTGAATCGATCGACAGGCAAAATTTATGAGATTTAAATTGTAGTAATCCCTATCGATTGAGACCAAGATCATCAAAATCTGTTCATTCGTTCTTGAGATATCCTGGGACGAGAAAATGATCATTCAAACCCAGACGTCTGTGTAAAAACCATATTGGAGTTGATTCTTTGTAGAAATCTCGAATCGTCAAGATCTGGTAAAAACGGAATTTTTCATTTCCGGAGTGATTGAATCTCGTTTTCGAGATGACAACAATTGGTAATAATGGAATTCCGAACATTGTCCCGTAGCATCTCAAAGCGATATGAGGTTCTGTTCGATATTCCAATATTACCAATTGTTGTCATCTCGAAAACTCGAATCTTACTTTCTCAAATACTACCCAAACGATCCGAATATACCATCAACGAATGAATTCACATTTTTTGGCAAAAAGTAGCTAAGTTTGTCACTTCATGAGAAAATACTGATATGATTTCAGTAAAACTCATGTTTTTTTTTTCATGTGAGCTAGGTTAAGTAGGAAGTGATCTCTACTATATCACCATAAAATTGGAAGTTAAGGAATGACAACTTTATCCTTTTTTTTTTTTGTTTCTAGACTCGTAAAAATGAAGATAACTGTTCAAATTTATATTTTTTGTATCTTCTGCGTATACGATTTTTGCTCAACTCTCGATGGACGCAATTTTTATAAGAAATTCTGCCCGAGGATCGATGTGCAAGGGTATAGGAATACAGTGTGATAATACGTGCCTAGTGGTAGAAGTTTACGTCAAAGTCACAAATCTTCGTCGTGTCTGACGCTTAATAGAAGTTTCAAGCGCTTATACGTGTCGTACTGCGCGGAGGAGAATTCCCGAGCTTTATTGAGCCCCGCGTTAAACCTGCCGCAACACTTTGGGGATTCCCGTGGCGTGCCAGTTTTGCACACTCGATTGACGATTACCTATGGGATGCCAAACCGATAGTGCCGCATTTTTTTTTTTTTTTTTTTTTTTATGGCGTCATCAATTTTCTAAGGAATGTCTTGTCCTTGTATTACAAAAAAAACAAGAATATAAATCAGTAGAAAAGAAGTACAAATTTTGTAATCACTTAGTAAACGTGATCACCAGTTGGTCCCAATTAATTATAGAGGGGTGAAAATATTTCAACTGTGAGATTACTTAGGGGTGCGAAGGACAAAATTGCTCGCGAAGTAGAAACATTAAGTGAAGAAAGAAGAGAAAATTCAATGGAGAAAAAAAATTAAAACGTCGAGGATTTTGGCGAACCTTCAACTTGTTTTACCAAGCGTAAACGGACCTTCGACCTAATTAAGAACGTGGCTTAAATTAATTAAAGTAAAAGCAACAGCGTACTTATATACCTCGATTATATATTCAACTATCTATACACGATTGCTTGGAAGGAGAGAACTTCAGTTGATCTAGCACTTCGAATTAAATTCAGTTCAATAATCTTAATACGTATATAATGAATTCTTTTTTTTTTTTTTTTGCCTCCATAATTTGGATAAGCTTTTGGATGTGTAATATTCCGAGAAATCTTCTCCTCCTTGGCAAGTACAATAAAGATACTTTCTACGTATAGCTCCGGGGTGAAGTAGGTAATGGTACCAAGTTTAACCGCGATGCACAGAATTGATGGTACCGATGTGAAGCTGAAATATCTCGAAGCTTGACAATAACTTGGCAAAACGCACGAGCCACGCTAATGGCTCGAGTGTTGTATATATATTACTTGAAGGTACTTGAGAAGTATGGGAACGGAGGGGCTCAAAACAAGGGCATTTATTATCTGTAGTTTTTTTTTGTTTTTTTTTCTTTATGTATCAACCCCTAGCGAACAGGGTTAGTGAAGTGGCAAATTTCATGGCGCCTAAAAGCAACCACTAAAGTATTTTTTCGTCTTTGATGGTTCGATGTTTCAACTCTTCATTATTTATCATTGATTGATTGATTGATTTCCTCTTTAAATATGGCGAGATCTGTCCTTGGCCTCAATTATTTGTACAATTGCGAGATTTGTTTAATAATTTAATTAATCTCTTCATCAAGTTCATTCGACTCTCATGGCAATTGGACGATTACATTTTTGGACGGAAGTTATTCTCGAGTATGTGGAGGAAAAATGTTTAATTTTTGGGAAACTGATCAGAATATTATCTGCTGAGGTGATTTTTCGAATTTCATTTCCTGTGATATGGTCCACTGTTGAAAAAAATACAGTAGCTAAAATTTGTATGCCAAAAGCGTAACACTTTTTTGTGTTACTGTAACAGAATACGTTCATGTCATTTGTATTCCATGTGTCTGGCTTGGAATTTGACAAACGACTTCTAAACTCAGCACACGAAAATGTGGTTTTATTTTTGAATAATAAAATATGTTACAATTCTGTTAATTGATAAAATTACCACTGGATTTGCGTAAGAATTGCAGTAAAAAACCGGGTCGGAATTCCAAAATTGTAACTTCAACATTACAATGACTTGAAGCAACTATATTTGATTTTGAACACATTAATTATTGAAAGAAACTAATTTTTATACGTAAAATGGACGGAGCTTTCATGTATAATTTGTATAAAAATGTACGAGTTTTACGGTCGAAATTACTGGGATTATTTAATGGAATTTTTGTGACGAGTATAAAACGTGTTCGTTTTAACGCCTTTTTTTTCTACTGTAGGTACGGGAGAGAATTGTTCGGGGACATTGGCTCATTCGTTCTTTCGAAAACAATTTCTTTAACAATTCGAACAGTATAAGGTAATCTTTTATACCGACGTATTCAATTTAGCCTCCTTTTTCAGAGTTGGGTAGAGTCCCGAAGAGATCCTATTGTTTTTTCAATATTATACGAAAGAGGAGACGTAAAAGGTGGAGAGGAGGAAAAGGAGCAGGACGAATGTCTCTGATTGTCAACGTCTCAACGTTCGAGCTCACTTTCCTTTCTACTCATCTCTTCCGTGTCGAGCTCACTTTCAGCTTTCTACCCGACCATTTATATTAAACTCCGGATTGTATTCGAATCTTTGATGAATTTGTGACGAAATACGCCGCCCCCCTCTTTTAATTCTATCACGGAAGAGTACCTACACCTTCAGTGATTGATGAAACAGAATGCTAACAAGAATGTCGCAAAGCTACGACGCGGAAGGTGTAAATTTATTTGTATTTTAATTTTTTATTTATTTATAATTTATACAATATGCGCATTTTTGTATAACCCATTATCATAAATCGAATGGCGCTATAATTGACAAAATTCTATGCTCGCGGTCTGATCCGTTGATGATTGCTTGTGATCCGGGAGTTTTATTTGTTTGGGTTTGCGAGTCTCAAAGCTTCCGTCCACACCCCATTCGGAGAATAAAATTACATTTCCATAATTCGATTAAACTTTGAATGGAAGCGAAATTGCTTGATTCAAGTTAACGTCGTTAAATTCAGTTTATCCCCTGCCACCTGGGCCTCTGTCGTCCACGTGTCATACTCGAAAGAGAATTAGAGGCTTCTTCGATAGCCTTCGAATTTCTTGTCTTATATAATATTCATTAACGGGATGATTATCCCTGCTTCTTCTAATCTCCTCGCCAATTTTCTTCTCTTCTTCATTATTTTCCATTCATAATCTAGAAATGATATTTCGGCTGTCAAAGATTGGCGTAAAACCAGTCAGACATATATTCGTTTCTTATTCTTTTTCTCTTCATTTTACACGTCTGGTGAAAATCATTCGATTTATTAAATGTCGGAAATTTGTTGACTGATTTCCAAAGCTCAAAGCGTTAAATATTATACGCCTCGTTTGATATATTCGTCTGATTTGATGGTGAATGCGAAAGAAACTTTGACGTAGAAATAAAAAGTACGATTCCACTTTCACAGCTTGTTGTCGCGATGTTGCTGCTGAGTGGATTACACGTTTGGAATCACTCAAAAAGTTCTGCCATCACCGAGGGTAAAAGCTTTTTCGATGATTATGAGGAAATTTCCATTAACTTGTGTGCCAAGAGAGTTAAGATCAGTTATACGGAAAATGAAAAATTCATTAGGTTTGGAAATTTGTGTCTATATCGGGATGAAATTTTGCAACTATGGATAATTATTCGTTGGAAGAAATTCCTCTGTTTGATAATTCAGAACTCGTTTTCTGCCATTGGATGAGGATGAGTTGAAAAATCGAATCGTAGGAAATTTCGTTGAGTAGATAATTCGGGACACGATATCTAGATTTAATTAAAAATGATACTTTGAGAGGGAAAACCATCTCTCACAGCGACACCTCGCCCTATAGGTGTATTTTTAACGAAATCTCTCAGAAATTTGCGCTCGCTGGGACCGGGTCTCTCCGCCTTTCTCAAACTCTAAGGGATGAGGGGGTGCGCCTATCACTCCTGATTTAATACCGGAGGATCCTGCCCTTCCTCTTTCTCCTTGTCCTCTTCATCCTAGTCCTTCCAGCCTCTTCCATATCCTCATCCTCATCCACTTTCACCTACTCTCCCGTCTTTTGCTTCTTGTCACACGAGACAAGGGATGAGGCCAAAAAGAGAGAGAGAGAGAGAGAGAGAGAGAAAAAAAAAGGGAAAGAGACGAAGAGTATTCTTCATTGAATTTTAAACTGTGTTTGTTATCGACGGAAAGTACATGGCCCGTTTTATATACACCTCCGATTCGCAGCTCGACTTAGGAGTCTCGTGTTTCTACTACAGCCCTTATAAACGGGCTTAGGGGGTGATGGCGGAATAAGATCGAAGCGTGAGTAACATCTCTGGAAAGCCTTGGTACATCAAAGTGTAAAGCCTCTCGTAATAAACGGATTACCGAACCGAACTTCGTCTTCGTAATTTCTCGACCCTCCGTACCAGCTTCTCTATAAGCCTTGGAGACACAACGGTTCCGGGGTGTCGATTATTGAATTTCCCTATTTCAACGTATAGGGCCAGAATTCGTATCAAGAAAAGAGTGCATACGTTTCGAGGAAATTCTAATACTCTATAACATTCAAAAAATTGCTCCATCAGGAAAGTAACTGCATATCTTCATCTCTCTAAAATACTTGAAATGGTGATTTTATGTGTAATGTAATCACAACAATCTTGAGCAGTCAGGTTGCCCGTGTAAAAGATGGATGGTACGGCGGTGAGATGCTTCGTTATTTCAGTCGGCAGCTGAAAGACTTCCGACTTATCGTTGCAGCGTATACTTGCTTACTTTATTATTTACTGGACGAGCAAAGTTCAACATTACTGGTTCAAGGCAAGACCAGTAGGTCTTTGTCACTTTCTAAGTTTACTTCGAAAACTTTACCTTGGCCGGGACTCTCGTTGACAGACTACTAGGATTAATCACATATGGAACTGACGTTACGTAGTATTATATCATTTTTGTTTGACATTCGGGCTTGACTTATAGGTACCTGATTCATATTTTCTCTTGAATAATTTTGGGACCGAAGTTTCAGACGATTCACGTAAAAGTTATTCAATTCGATGGATATCTATCGGAAAAATATTCTTTGCAATAGCTATACTAAAAACCACTACGAACTCATCAACGTTTCCAATAATTCAGGAGAAGTTAGCGATTATTGAGTTACGGCTTTTCGTTCCTCACGACATAATAGACGATTGCGAATAAAGTTGAAGTAAAGTTTGATTTCTGTATCTAAAAAATTCACAATTGCATTACTGATGATCTGAATACCGATTCCGAGAAAGTTTAAAAATTTAAATCTTTGTAAAAAATAAAATTCGCGATGAGTATTAGCGGATAAGGATAAGTATCGAATGGCGTGAAGCGATGAAACATTAATGTACGTATACCATAAGTACTAACGAAGGTTGTAAATCACTCAGTTGAATAAGTGAAACTGAAATAGATGTTCATTCTTGTATTTTTTTTTAATTTTTTTTTTTCCTCTCGGCTCTCTGGTTTTCCATTTCCATGACGGGGAGGTCGAGGGGGCTTAGAAGGTTGCCTACTTGGGTTTGAGGTAAAATGTTTTCCTGAGCACGGGAAAACATTTTGGGCGACGGTGAGTAGTAGGAATTGCCTTGGCGTCGTTATGGCGCCTGGTAATCGCAATTGTCCGCCTCGGTTATGATGATTTGGTCTCAGCGCATTGCTACAGGGGAATGAAGAGAAAAAAAAAAAAAAAAAAAAACCCCAGGCCGTTGTTTGTTATACCCGTAGGTAGGGTAGGTAGGTAGGTATGTATATATGTATAGGGTTGGTATGCATGTACGATGTATAACATATAATATAATATACAAGGTAATATAATACAATAAGTATCCTTGGAAAGCGAGAAAAGACGGAGGGTTGAATGTCTCGTTACAAACGTTATCCTGAAAGAAGAAAAAGAAGAAAAGTAAAAAAAAAAAAAAAAAAAAAAAAAATGAGACGACTACAGAATTTGCCCTAAGGCGAATTTTTCGTTTATTATCGGGCTTCCGAACGGCGTCAATTTTGAATAATTCAACGAGACTTTATCCGGATTTCAGTGAACCTCTGTCAATATAACACCGGGGTGTCGGTCCGCCAAGAAAGCAAACCAGCGGTAAAGAGCTTCGAAAAAGAAGAAGAAGAAGAAGAAGAAGAAGAAGAAGAAAAAGAAGTAGAAGAAGAAGTTAGCTGTCGGACAGCTCTTTTCAGTAGCTAGTATAACAGGGAGTCAGAAAGAGCACCAGCAGGGATGTACTCGCGTCTCTTGGGAGAATAAAACTTTACGTTCTTATTTTCGACTGACATATTTCAAGGATTTTATATATACGAAGGCAGAGAAGAGGCTTCTCCTTGCTAAACTTGTCTCTTTCTTTTAGATGTATACAAAAACTTGGTGATTCTCTAGACGAACTGGCACCAGAAGTGATTGTAACAAATCTTCACTCGACTTTTCTCTCGCCTTTGACTGATCAATCCTTTCAAGATCGTTGCCCGCAGATATCAATGTAAATCTCATTGTCTTGACGCCATTTACATTGCCCACAGTATTCCATATAAATAACGTTGTTCTTTTCCTGCGGTCTATGCGTCTACATTGTATACCTTTACATCCTGATCCTGTGGCAGTGCGAGATCCTTTCCAACAAGATCTGTTGGACGGCACTTTCGATCTTTGTTCAACCGAGTAAGTTGCTTACTAAATCTCCACCGTCGCGGCGCCTCGAAGGATCATCCGTTTACGTGCGGGAGCGATAGGAGGGAAGATTAATTACGTGAACAGGTACATAAGGTACATCCTGGCATGTTGGTGAGGTGGGTGTGCTTTAATGGTAAGTCGATTGCACACCATCAGGTACATATACTCCCTGTTTCCTGGCTATAACGTTGGATGATATACAGGAGTTGTGATTATGACATGATTGCCTATACCCCTGATCATTGATCGAACTCTGTTTAATCATCGTCTTGAATTTAACGCGGCGATCAGTAATTAAGTGACATTGATTCAAATCAAATAACATCGTGTGGGCTCGGGGTAATAGCCAGGGAGGTAAAGGCAATGGTACTTTCGTTGAGATTTTGTAATTATAAGGAGAGATTTCAACGGATATATGTAGGTATAAAGTATGGGTTTATACCCTGTTCAAACTTGTGTTCGTTACACTGACGTGTATCTTTAACTCCGTGAAAACTTTGTTTTACCACTTCCTTACCTTCGCGGCATTTTCAGGATATACAATTTGCTTTATATCCGCTCGTGCGTATACTTTGCTATTTCGAATACCCTTACTATATACCTACCGGTATCTCAGATTCAAGATTGAATTTCAAGTGGTTCTGGCGTATTACCGAAGCTTTCCGTAGTTCCCTAACTGCACATACACGTTGTCTGACTTTCAGGTTATACTTACTATGTAGGTACCAGAAATACCAGGGGATCCGTAGACGAGAACGACATTGAAAATATCCAGCCATCATTTGAGCAGACCATTTTATTCGTTCTTATGTATATTTTGATGCTTGAGGAACAAAAGTAGGTAACCAAAAAATTGCATTCTTTCATATCAGCGACAAAAGCTAAGGATTTTTGAGGATAACCATCGTTAGGGATAACCGACGGGTAATCTGGGCCCTGGAATCTGGTATAAACGTTTTCGAGAAATCTATCGAATATTTGGAACTTGTGAAATATTTTGGAATCATGCGGAGTCTGGTGGGATCGAGCAGAATCGTTAAAGTTTACTGAAATTATGTTGAATCGCTGAAAATCTTTGAAATCCTGTGGAATCATTCGGAATTATGTGAAATTTATGCAATCATTGGACATAGGTATTTGGTAAAATTTGAAACCTTTGGAAACTTTCGAAATCAGTCACAATCAGTTGAAATCAGTTGGAATCTCCGTAATCATTGAACATTTTGGAAAATCATTTATTATCTTCTGAAATCATTGGTCACAATAAAAAAATTTCGACTTGATTTGAAATTTTAAGAAATCATCTGAAATCGTGAATTCGGAATCGTTTGAAATTGATTGAAATCATGTGGAATAATTTGAAACCGTTGAATTACTGTTCAAAACATTTGGAGTCCTCCGAAGTCATTGAAAATATTTGGAAATCATATTTGAAATCTGACAATCTGACGTAACCATATGAAAACCTATGAGTAGTCGACCCCTGGGGGAACCTGTAAGTTCAGAATCTAGTCTCACGCGAATATCGCAGATCGTTTGATGAATTGTCTATTATACGTATTCGTGGGAATTTGATTACCTTTAAAAGGTATATTTATCATTGGAAATTCAATTCCTGGCCGCTTCTGACCTGATTTAGTTTCCGATGGTTGCTGTAGTAGGTATGGGTCGACCTAGTCTTCGTCTTCAAAGCTGAATTCTGAGCTAGTTCGCTTGTTAGCTAGTTAGTCTGCAGGCTTCCGGCAAAGTGCAGCCTCATCCAAGTATATGTATACCTCTTTCGCCTGAATTTGACACGACATTTAATCAAAGGTTCGTATCCATCAACTATTCCAACTGTCCTACACACCGCCTCGTACTGCAGACAAACGGTGCACAAACTCATCCCATCACTATAGTGTTCAAACTTGCTCGTCGATTCGGGGCTACGTGATCAACCGCATTATACATAATTATCGGCAGTAGAGCGTGGCTCACTTTGACGGTGATAACATTAATGCTCTTCGTTAATTATAGCTAGCTATGTCATAAGTCTATATACAGGGGTGTATTCTCAAACCTTTCAACCAGTTTGCAGATGTTTGAAGTCGTTTGATTAATTTTTTTATTCACTTTTCCGAAATAAACTTTCGAGTTTGGCACTTTCTTCCGAGCGAATCAGTTAAGAGCTACGACGACCGGCCTGTGCTCGTTGCAGGATTCGGTGTAAAATTTTGCGATGCCGCTATTTTTTGGATTCTCGATAAAATCAGCAAAGCAAAAATGGCTAGTTCAAAACCGTTTGGTTAATTTTTTTCTAATTTTTCGAAAGCAACTTTCAACTTTGTCATTTTTTTCCCGAGCGAACCAGCAGAGCTAGGATGATCATTTTGTGCTTGTTGGATTTGGCAGGAAATTCTGTAATCGTCTCACTTAATAGATTTTCGAAAAATGAATATTCAAGGCAATTTTTACCGTATTCCTGGAACTCCTGGCATTTCATTCCGCATTTTTGAGAATCAAATAGGATATATGTGACTATCAACGCACCTAAAACTCCATTGATTCACGTATAACGAAATGAATCGACTAATATCATTCGCTCACTTTCAATTCCGAAAATGTTCGTTTAACGTAGTCAGTCTACGAGTGAAATTAATTTGGAAATGTATACAAAGATAAAGAGCCTGCGGCTGCGGCTGATCCAAGAGTTTTAATATTCATGTAATTAGCATTAATCAACTCGCCTTGTTTCAGCAGAGTGATTAAAAGCCCTGGAATTTCATTTCGCGGATCACTAACGTTTCATCTCTTTTTTCAAATTGCTGCGTTACGTATATAGCCTCTGCACCCGTTCATTCTGCCCGAATTCTTTTGACGCGTTCTCGATTCTACAGCGAGATTTTCCACACACTGTATACACTGTTCGCATACAACGCGGTATTAATATCGCCTGCGATTATTATTATTCAAGGAGTTTTTTTTCCCCCTTTTACACATACAGCGCTGAGGGTAGGTGAATTAATGCGAAAAAGAAAGAAAGAACGAGGGGAAAAAAAAAGAGAGAAAGATTAACAGGAAGCCAGAAAGCGGATGATGAAAATGAAGGCAAAATCATGCCGAGGAAGCTAATTTACGATAGGTAAAGTTCAGCATCGAAGTTCGAATATTCCGCGTCAAACGTGCAGCTCCGTATATCAAACGGAGTGGGAATCCCATAAATTTCAAACGGCGAATCTCGGATCTTTTAATCAGAACACTTAAACTCGAGATCCCTTGATCCCGGCTGGCTCAACCAACTTGATTGGTATCCAGGGATTCACCTTTCCATTCGACCAGCGCTTGCAGGGACCACTGCAGGTTACTTTGGATCTCTCTATGAATCTTTCGGTTTCTCACGATTCAATATTACGGAATTCAGAAGCAAATTACTTTGGGCCAGTCGTTAGCATTATTTTATCGTGTGTCAGTTTTCGAATATTTTCAAAATTCCACAACGCCGTTGACGTTCGGGAAATATTCATAATTTTTCTCAGATTTTCGGATTGGAGTTCACGTACGGCGATTGACTTCGAAAAAGCTACATTTTCCGACCCTTTGGATAGATAATATCGGTTTTCACGATTTCTGTACGAGAATTTTTGAATATTTATTGGTGGGTGAAAAAATGGTTATCGCAATGATCACCATGTGGAATGATATCATACATGACTAGATGGATGAGCAACATGCATCAGAATATATTTCAGCTTAATTAAAATGGAAGTTCACTCGATTGTTAGTCCTTCGCCGAACCGTGACCCGGTGCCATCGTGCGAATAAATATTCCTCTCAATTTTCGAGTGTTTACCTCGACGAGAGGAGGTGGAAGTTGGTTAATCAACGCTATTTACCAGAGCTTTAAAGTGGTTAAACGCGCGATCAAGAGTAGGCAAGCTGCAACAGTGTGCGCTTGACGTTAATCAAATATTTAAAAATTCCGTAATTTCTCAAGAGACGATTTATCCGGGGAAATATAGGACTTCTGTAGGGTTGAACCTCATCAGGTCTAGATTTCCTCAGCAATTTAATACTAAACCGTATGCTGCGCAGTGCTTGTTCAGCTGCACCACACCAATAGGTAGAGAACTCTTTCAGAACTTACCTCAGATTCATATCAAGCGGGACAGCACCTTGGCTAAATGGCAATTAACTCAAATTGATATTAAAATCTCATTTTGTCGCTGGACTTTGATCTTTTCTTCCACATAAACGCTTTCTTCCTACTAAACTCTAAAGGGTGCAGAGTTCAATTCTAGCGGAAAATTCAAGTTTCGTGTAAATTGCAACTGCAGGCTCTGTATCAAAGCTTGCATGTTTGCATGCATGGAAATTTTCAGTTTTTGTCGTAAATCTAGTGTAGTCGAGTTGTTCTTCTAGATCAGTTTTTACCAGATTTCGTTATTTTCCATTTCACCTGTTTGACTTTTTTTTTACCGACTTCACAGACATTTTTCTTAATTTGCTTGCTGATAGTACTGCTCGATAAAACATGGTGGGAATTTTCACAGATTCTTGAAGTTTACTGTTTTGGAGATGCAATTTTTTTTTTTTGGCAGCGAAATAAGATTCTCAAAGCAATTATATAGTCATCAGGACATCATCATTCGAAAATGTGGCGAGGAATATTTTCTGTCTAGTACAACAACTTCGACGTGTTTGAAAATTCTACAGATTCCTCAAACGCATGTACCTTATAGGCTTGGCAAAAACGAATGGTAATATAGCAACTAGCAAGTTGTAAAGTTCGAGGGTGAAGAAATAGAATGCCCCGTATGCAATAGCTCGTTGATATAAAATAGCTACAAAGATTGAATTCTGCGATGCCGTGATTTTTCAGACTTTTTACATCACCAAAATCACGGAAATGGCATCCTAGAAACCATTTCGATAAATATTTTTCACTTTTCCCGACCCCAAATTTCAATTACGTAATTTTTATCCGAGTGACCTGGTATTAGAAAGAGAAATTCTTAGATGGATAGAAGGCTGAGCAAGTTTTCTATATTTACTCCACATCGAGTTGTGTTAAAGCTGGTTTGTTTGCCGCTGTACTTCGCCGACGTCTTTCACTGTTTGTCTTCCAAAAGTGAACGATATTAGATGCGCGCTTTGGGCGATCGTGTCCTCGTACAGAATGGTATTTTGCTTTGGAGATATATCAAAAAAGAAAAACCCTCCATCAACTAGTATGGTTCGCAACTTTTATTGACAAAGTGTCCTATAGGAAACAGTGGATACCTCAAACTCTGAACGATCCTGATCCTCGAAAACTTGGCTTTCAAGTTCCAAGCTCTTCAGATATAGTTGAGCTTCGTCTGTGGACGATAGCTAACTGGAAAAACTTGTCCTCGAAAAGTACCGTTTGTTATGAACCATGTATTTGGTACTGTCTTTTTTATATCTACACCTACAAAAACGTGTCTGCATATATATATTTACTTCAGTTGTTGTACGAGCTTTCGAACAATATACATACCCAACCAGAAACTCTGGACTTACTTTATATTTTAATTTAGGAAATTGATTTCCTTCGAGCTATCGAGGGCAACGCCTGATTTGGCCCAGAATGGGCCTCGTGAAAATCGAATATGGTAATTCAGGGGACAGGGGGGGGGGGGGGGGGTGTTTGAAGAAACTGGGTGGTTAGGTGGGGTGCAAGAACGTAAAATATTCCACTTAAGCCACGTTCAGCCCTGTCTAACCTAACCCGAACGAGTCTCACCCACCTTAGAAACCACAGAGCTTTTGTGGGACGAATACCAAATGACCAAAGAAACTACTTTAATCTCTTCCTCCTTTTGCTTAACGCTGTTTCGTCCCTCGTCGCTCGTCCCAGTTTCTTGTAGGTATCTTTCTCAGCCCCTGGCCTCTGCAGTCTACTCACTTCACCCATCGCTCTATTTCATTCTAGGATATTAATTCCCAGAAAAGGCAAAGCTTTTTAAAGAGATCAGAAACGTACCTCTCACTGTCGATTCCTTGACTATATGGCCGAGTTTTAACCACTCGGGTGATAACGAGATGGGATCAAATTCAGGGGATGCTTTTTCCGATCTACAAAGTAGAGAGACAAGGAGTACCAAGATTAGTGGTCAAAGATGCTGGGTGAAAAGGATGTAGCAATAAGATATCTTTCCGTTAAGGATTTTCTTCGCTATAAAAAGATGACTCGTTTCTTTGGATATTCCTTTCGCAAAGGATCTTCTCAAAAGGTTCACAGAGTAAAACCAAATCGCAAGAGAATCGAGTAGCTTTGATACGCCACCTTCTTTAATGACTTCCTTTAATCAATTAGCTGTTCTTTGGATCTTTTGCTTTTTGGATTCAGCCTCAGATGTTTATACAGAAGAAATACATACCGTCCGTAGTTTCGGAGCAATTTCAACTTCGTTTACGCAACGGTAACTTCAGCTACTACGAAATTGTCGGAAAATGTCTAACGAAATAAAATATACCTGTGACGTAACGTAACGTGACTATCTAGTTTTGAAACTACTGCAACGGATGCAGCTGCGACATCCGGTAATTCGCGTTCGAAGCATATTATATAGTTCCATTTTATACACGTACAATATGAATAACAATAACAGATTGAAATCGTCCTGAGAATAGCAAAACCTTTTACCCGTTGCTTTCTTGCTTTTGCTCAAGATTTTCTTCGAAGATTTCACCCTACGGTATGAAAATAACTACATAGAAACTATGAGGAAACTACTGTGATTTTTTCTTTACTATTTACCACATTTGTAGATACTAAATTTAGCAGTGAAGATTCGACCTATTGCTAGTAGGAATTATCTGCTGGCAGAGAGTCACAGTAAATACTGAATGAATCACGTTCACTAAAGTACGTACTACTGACTACTGTAAAAGTGTAAGAACTAATGACTTAGCTGCATATTCTCAGTATTTATTACAATTTTTGCTCAGTTAATAAATCGTTTTAGTAACAACGACCAAAAGTCCAGTATAAGACTTCTCCAGGCAGGTTTATTAATTATTTTAGCTAAGAATAATGCGAAGCAAAGCCTTAATCAGACTCAAGTAAGGGTCATGACCCTCGTCAGTGCCAAAGGATCAAAAATAGAATGAAATCTTATGTGGTACATAGCCTGATCCATGCTGAAGACGTCTAACAATAAGACGAATAGATCTCAATAGTATATACCACAAGTTTCGACGAAATTGAACGAATATATATACAACTGTAGGTACATTCGGAGTTACTTGACACTCAGGACTATTCGATGATAGAATTTGAGCTGGGAAAAAGGCAATCAAAAATTCCGTCACAATATACCACCTACTTCCCGGTTATTGACACATGAACGAATAGATATAGACGAATAGGCAAAACCCGGGACGTTCCTATTTGCCAACATCGACTCCGTTTCAGTATATAGAAGTAGCATTGCTCGAGGCATTTCTAACTCCGGAACTCGAACAGTCTAGTCTGGCGAATATTTCTCCGCAATATTGTATGTATGTACCTACGAGTGGATAATTATGTATGGATGATACGCCTGGATTTGCATATTCGTATATCTATTTAGGTATGTATAACTGTGTACATACCTATTCGCAACTTATACACGAAGTGAAAATATTAAAATTGTACCACGGGTAATTGGGTTCTACGGTAGAGTTGCGGGGGCTACTCAAGTTACCCCGCACGAATCCTATAACGAAATTTCATATCGCATTCTCGGCGAGGTGAATTTTCAGCTGAAAATCATTTTACCCGCGACTATTTTAGCAATTTCCTTTTTTTTTTTTTTTTTTTTCTTTTTTTCTTTCATTCGCGGTATAGACCGGAGATTTGGTGTATGGACTGCGGTTGTAGCACGGGTCTGCTATCGCCTCGAGCTTGCGGTGCGATTGGGGTGAAGCTTTTGCCCTTCCGTTCACAAAAAGTATTCCAACTTATTTATTGTACGATTGGGTATGTTTGAATTGGGTGAACGACAAATATTGGCTGACATGTTTACGGTTAGTTGTTTATAGGTAGGTACGATAGATGGATAAATTTTGATATTTTCTCGTATATGTATATACCTGGATACAGGTACAGTGAATGAAACAAACTCTGGCAAATTACAATCGTTTAGAAGTATTTCCTTCGCGAAGCAGAAGCCACATTATTGTACGTAGCTTTTCATTGCCCTCCGGTAACGAGTTCTTGAATTCCCTCGGGACATTTATTGGCTAATTAATTTTACTTGGCATCGCAGAAATCCTGCGGTCGGGTAGAAAGGTAGAACATCAGTATATATGTATATATTTTCTCGAGGAAGAAAACAATCTGAATAAACTGTTGTTAAAGTTTAGACTGCAAGTTATCCGTTGGCTCCACCGCGAATAGGTACTTCTGAACTTTCCTATAAGAAATTAGAGCACATTACACGTAGTGCATAAGGTGTGGACTCCTTGCCTGCAGTTTATGAAATTGGATCTCAACTATAATTGGAGTCGGTAACTTTCAATCGATTCGTTCCTCTTTTTCGAAAATTATATCTGTGTGGATTCGTAATAAGAATACTTTTTATCGCCTTTGATTAGTCGTTTTTTCTTTCTGTTCTTCTTTGTCAGAATCAGTCGGTCAGACCATCTCAAAATAGGAATGAATTTTGGAACCAGCAGAATTTGTTTCTGGTACAAAACCAACTTGCCTATCCTTTACTTAATGAAAAAATAAAATCCTGCGTGCATTATCAGGTCCTGTGGTTTTGCTATGTACGTTGCATATAACGTTTGACGGCTTCATGGTGAGCTAATTTGCGAGGGCTTTAATTATCGTCGATTATTAATTCTCGAGCGTTATTAGCAAAGCTGAAGGGTATCTGAGCTGGTGTGCCGTTGGGACGCGGGCAGAGTAGCATAATGCCGCTGGAGACTCGTTATCTGAGAAAGTGGATGAAATATGAAGTATCAAAATCTTTTCATGCGATATTTAGAATGAAAAATTTCACCAACGTCTATGCCTGTAATATTTCGGATCAGCATTTACTTGTCAGTTAGAGATTCGATTGTAATTGAAAATTAACGCAAGAAACTCTTTCCTTATACAGAAGAAAGTTTGTTTGAGATTTAAAGTCAGCTGCGTGTATACCAAACCCTCGCTTATCACGTATATTAGTATAATAATCTGAAGTGAAAATCTGTGTCAGAAGACTTGGGAATTTTTTTAATTAAAATGTATGACTTTGGTAAGCGTAACGAGATTCTTAGTTTAAGCGTTACTCGGATTCCTGTTTTCAGCGTTAAACCATGTACTTCAAAGGGCGTTGCTCGTCAAACTCGTAACAACGTTATCACCCACGTTTTACAATTAGCGGTTTAAAGCGTACGAAAACGAGCGACCAAACTTCTCTTCTCAGTCAAAGTGTATAAGAGAAACGAAGTGAAATCCAATCTAGAGTTTTGAAGTAAACAAAATTTTGTGGTTATTCTGATTGAAGGGTTTCGGATTTTCGTTAGGAGTCGAAAGGTTGGATTTATAGCATAACGTACGGTGTTAAATCGAATCACGACGTACCCCGAGAGATAAGGTGTAATTTTTTATATTTTTTCAAGCTATACGGTACGGCACCTTAGGGAAACGTAAATATAGGTATATATTCGGAAATTTAAAGGCACGAGGTTCGATTATTGATCTTTTTACACTCGAAAGAATTTAAACCGTTGCCTGGGATTCGGCAAGTCTCAAGTATAAAAGCTATAGCAGATTGCCTACCGATACGTACAAATCGTACCGACTTGTACACGTCAGTTGTATTTATAAGCCCTATACGAAAAGTGAGCTTCAGGTTTCGGACTCCCTCTCGGAACCAGGGGATTCCTGGGCCTGGCCCCCCCCCCCCCCCCCCCCCCCCCCACCCACGTCTGTCGAAGCTTGCCAACACGCGGAAATTCTTGTACGTTCTAAATCATATAGCGTTACAAGCTCGGCAGAGGTTTATAAATCTGTGAGGCTGCAGCATTCGCCGCCTTCTATCGCAGAACGAGGAGCTTCCTTCAGTCGTGAGTTACATCCAGGATACACGCGATAGGAAACTCCTGCTGATCTATAACGCTAGCTCCGAAAATCTCCAACGGTTTATAGGTACATACCTACATACATGTATGTCGGTATCAACGAGGTCCTCTCGCCTGCAATGCAGCTTTTCTGACCCAACATCCTTAGGGTTAAATTAACCCTTTCCCTATAACAAACATGGAGCTTTCGTGTTCGGTTTGTTTGTAGCAAATAACTCATTTCCGTCATTATACGCATGATTCTCCTGTGATTAACCTATATGGGATATTAAACTTGTCCCAAAACAAAATACAGATATTTATTCTATAAAGTTGAAAGTATTTTTATAAATTTTTAGGGATTTTTCGAACTACTTTGAATAGATGAAAAAGTTGTCGGATTTGAAATCCCCATGTTTGTAGGGATTGGGAGCAGTTTTTCGCATATGGTTATAGGGAAAGGGTTGAGTCGATCTAATCAGAGAGATTTGTGAAACTTCCTGAGAACGATGGAATTCTTGTTTTTATTGAAATGTATTCCAGGTGTATTGCTCTGGAGCAAACCTTCGAGGTTTCGATATCAGGCAAGTAATCAAACTTGGTAATTCAAACGAGTACTGGGCATTTTGAATGCCAATTTTTTGGTTCAGGTTTTTTTTTTCCGTTCTCTGAAAGCTGAGACCTCCGAGAAAGTTTCAGCCGATTAAAGTTAACAGATTCGCGAACTTTGATAAATGACAAAAGTTTAATTTCGCCTGTTTTCCGCTGGAGTGTGATTTTTAAAATCTGAATTTTTTTTCTAACCATTCATGAATCGTTTGAGCTAAACAAAGTCGATGCTCAACGTTTACAATATTTTCCGAATATTTATTCGGCTGGGAAATCTGATAAATTTTCTGATTTGACAATGAGCCCCGTGTAGAAGAAGTGATTTCAAACGCTGAAAAAAATTCTCTCAATAATGTTTGTCATAAAATTCTTGAGTTATTGCTAACAATAAGACTGCAGACTTCATACCAACCAAGCCGTTTCTATTCACTTGAAATTGAAGCGGTTCTTTTGAAGTACTGCAATTTTACTGTTCCACGGATTGGTCCCAATGCTCGTAATTCTTTTCTTGCAAATGGGCTCACCGACGTATAGCAACCTTGTATTTACCAGGGATGAGGGGACAGAGCCTCTGTAGCAAGCTTTGACGGAATGTTCACCCTCACTGATCCTTAGGAGAAATAACGGTGAAATTTATGTCCGTATATATAAGAAAGCAGTTTTGAAGTCGGCAAAAAAATAATAAGTGAACTTGCGTGTATTACAAAGTCTGAAAAGAATCTTTCAAAGTTATATAGTCGGTATTGAAGGCGAGTCTCAGTCCGAATTGGGATAACCGGTGATAAAAAATTCTCCCCTGCAACTGCGAGCGTCTCTCTCTCCGGTTACCACAAAACTTTTCGTATCTAATGGTAGTAAAAAATCTCTCGTACGTCCTAACCCAGTCCATAAATATCAATGGACTTTGGAAAGGTAGAAGCTACGTATATACATGTATACCATAGGTCTGGAATTTTCCAGCTCCCGCTGCAATGCGTGGATGTTATTTTTTCGAGGGTAGGTAGCTAAAGTGGGGGGGCTTTAACGCGGGGGGGAAAAAAAAGGAAAACTTAAACTTTCGCGCGACTTCCTCTGCGGATTCAATTTCGTTGCCAGGAGAATCGAAATTCTACTTGGAATTAATTTTCCAATAGCCAAAAGTTTGCCAGACGTAATATAATCCTGCAGAAATTCCGATATCGCCAAAGACGCGACGTCTTCGTCGACCCGTTCATCTAAGCATCATGTGAACCTGGTGAACCCGATTTTCCCTGGGCAGAACACGCATGAGGATCCCCCGAATATCCCAGTATAGTACCATCAATCAGCGCAGATTGGGAATCAGCAATAAGCCATACTTCGATAATCGGCCAAGGCTTGTCCCGAAACTGCAGACGGGTTGAAATTATCGACGCGTTGCATTGTAGCCGCGTATAAGCGCATTGCATCTGATTCTACTGATTCGATGTTCAATCTCGTGTTATTATGACGGTAATGGTAATAGCAGCACATGTCAATCGTGATTTTTAGCTTATAGATAGAAGTTCAAAATTATAATTTGGCTTGTACTTAACCTACGACGACCGGATGTTCAATTCATACGATTTTTGAGTAAACCGGAGCTCTGAAGAAGGTGAAGGCAGATCAAAAAATGACATATATTGCAATGATCACTTGTCAGTAAACTTTAAATATTGAGCTATGCAACATGAAGATAACATTTTGAACTGCCACCCTTCCCACGTTTAATTTTCAAATGGTCTTTCAGTAGGCAAAAAGCTCGATGTTTCAAGAATCATTAACAAACCGATTGCCTCTGATTGAAACAATCAGTCGCCGATACACTCTTTGTCAATGATTCTTCTTTACTTTAGTCTTGGAAAATCACAGTGATCAATGCAACAATGATTCACGTATTCTTATATCGTATGTGACATTCACAATCAGCAATAGAAGTTTTTCAAGATTTTCTCGATTTTCTCGCATTCTATATTCATCTCTGACAATTCTTTAACCGTATGATTCACATTTTCAATGGTCCATTTGAATCTTCATATTAAACATTCCGGAGTATACTAAAAAGTGGTAAAAATGTACTGAAAATACTATCAAACAGATTGTCAAGAGTTATTTTCTCTTCTTCACCATGAGACGGTTCCGTCTGTATTTTGTTATCGTATATGAAGGTAGGAGAAAATTGGGATACAAGATTCAATACACTGTCCATCTATCTTGATATGATTTTGGTTTGAGGAAAATATATCATTGAAAACCCGCTCGTCGGGTATAATAAAATTTGATTCAATTTCTCCGGAGGCATTTCAACCATCGACGTATTGAGCGCCGAATGAAAACTCGGACCGGAAGATGGGTTCGTTTGTAATTCCTCTGATGTTTTATATTGTTTGAAAAAACTTGTTTATGAACTCAACTTTCCGGTCGACCGCACCCTCCCGTGCTCATGTTGTTATCGTCATTTAGGATTTTTTTTTTCTTTTTTTCTTTTTTTTTTTATACACGAGGCAAAAGGACCGCAAACGTCAGCTTCGTTTTCTACAGCAACGTTGATGTCCGGACGGTATGGAAAATAAACGAATAAATAAACAACGAAAATAACAGAAATGTCGAGAAAAAAATAAAATTGCCACTGCGGCAAATCGTATATAGTATAAACCTGACAAAGGTATGGCTTTTGCCGTTTATTTTCTGTATATGCTGTGAGTTAAATCACGCGTCGTGTTCTCTATGTGTAAAAATTTATAGCGATCGAGGAATCTATGGCGAAAATTTTCACCTCATTTCTCGATTATTGCAAAAATCTTTACAAGCTCTTCCCGTTCACCGAAAGGTATAAAGATGTGCTAAACGAGACTGTATACCTTATACTTGGGAACTTATACATATTAATAACAGCGAAGCCAATCAATAGTTCGGCTTGCAATCGGGTGGTAAAAAGTAAAATGATTAATGCTATCCTGCAGTCTGTATAGGTATAGCTGTTGGCTGTGCGGCTATATATATGTATTGGCGACGATAGATAGGCGTCGCGACGCCGCCGTCTGACTAACTAGACTTATACTACCTACTGGAGAAAGAGTGCGAGAAAAGCAGTGAGAAAGAGAGAGAGTAGGTAGAAAGTGATAGAACAACGCGACGGCTTTCGGAAATACGAGGTGATAAAGTAAAGAGTAAAAAATGTGAGTTAAAAAAGAAATAGGAAAACCGCGAGTGAAATAAAAGATATAATAATAAAAATGGCAGCTATATATACCTGTGGGATATGTATGTATGTGTGTATGTATGTGGTCCTTGGCTATAAATGTAAATCTGGCGTTGGCGTAAGTTTCAACGTCCATCGACCCATCCAGATCTATAATATCTACCCAACCACCACCTCCTACACTGAACGGTTTTCATCCGGCTCCAAACATATCTCATACAACATCGAATTTTCCTCGACTATTTCAGACGATGGTGCCTGAAACAGGCTCGCTCTACTTACGCTTCGCGTCATCCTTTTCTAGAATAAGAAAAACCCCTGGATAAAACGAGTTATGATTCATTCCGCCCTCGTTTCTACTCGAACGATAAGATGGTACCCACTTCCATTGCGGAGCTACGCGGGGCAAAATACTCCAAACTCCGCATTTCCAATTAAGGGGAGAACACACTGAAAATTCAGAATCGTGGACCGTTCAAGATGATCCTTGAAAGATCCTTCCATGTATACTGGGGATGAGGAAAAAACTCGTGGATTATCAAATTTTTTGATATTTCTGTTTCGGAATTACTTTTCCACCTCGAATATAGTCTTCGATTTACCTATAGTTTTCATCGGACGATATCAAATCTATCGGGCACAGTCCGGTTGTTGTTATAACTTCACAAGTTTGCCCGGAAAAAATTGCCGAGTTAAATACGTTGGTTTCCAAAAATTGGCAAGAACAGGTTCGAGCGGTTTTTCCCGTGTCATTTTCGCAATTTCACTGATTTTCGAAATCTAAAAAATAACGTCATTGCAAAATTCCACGCCGAATCCATCGAGTATACGTTGGTCATCGTAGGTCTACCGGTTCGCTCGGAAAAAAATGTCAAAGTTGTAATTCAGATTCAGGAAAGTGAAGAAGATTGATCATTCATTCTTGATTGACTGATGTTTTTATTCAGTGGAATTTGAAAAGTTGTAGATGTTCGTGCTTGGTGTTTTGAGCAAGTGTATTGAATACGACATCCGTTGAAAACTATCAATTTGTTAAATTATTCAACTGAAAGAAAAAAAAAATAAAAAAAAAATGGATAGAGAGTAAAACGAGAGCCGCGAATCGTATGGCAATCCGAGTACATCGGTTTGGGCGATCACTCGTAGCTAGAAAAGCTCTGAATCTCGCGTGTTCTCATTCACATGCGTCCTTAATCCGTAAAGCGTATACTGATTCGTAACGTTCTATACAGAAGAGATTATCTCGAAAATGGGTCCACGACGCATTTACCTAAGCTCGCCACGAACAATCGATCTTCTCTATTCGTTTATCCGTTGGTTGATTCGGTAATAGATTTCCACTTCCACCCAAAGACTCATCTGATCACCGTACTTCTCGGATTAAAGATTATCGGTAAGTCTCTAAATTGATCGGTTACTCAGGAGATGAATCTGACGGTTCTATGGTTTTGAAACGGTGACAATCACTCCGCAGAAAGTTACATTACTCAAAATATATACATGTATACTTAAATACGTACTCTTGTATTCAAACGCTCGAATTTAGCTTAATCAAATCATCACGTCGGTAATTTTGACGGAGTCGCTAATGAAAGTGGTTCTTTGTTCGTTTGTGTAGGTTTGTGTGTGATTTTAGACTGTCAGCCGTACGATCATCAGTATGAAAAGTTAGAAAATAACGAGAGTTTAATTTCGACGTGAAAGGGGATGGCCAGGCGATGAAATTTAATCGTATATAGTTTCGGATTTGTATAGCTCGGAAATTAGACACTGTATACGTAAAGGTGGAGGAAAACTTATCGTTTCGCTTCAGCGAAGCCTCATCCGGAGTGAAAGATGAACTGAAATCTAGCACTGCTAAACAATTCGCTAAATTACTCACGGCAGATTATTCAAAGTTTGAATTACTCAAGTTTCATTCGCGCTCACCATGCTCGCTGCTCTCATTTCGGCCAAAAAATTTTTCATCCATCTTCCGTTCAACCACCCAATTTTATACCTCGACCAATTCGTTTCTCCGTTAATTAATAGTCCATGATTATTCGTTCGTTGGTATCATTGAAGCTAAAAAAAAATTTGCTACAGATGTTACTTAATCAATCCACAGAATTTTGAAAGGGTATCAAACAAGATCTTGATCATATTTCCATCTTCGGAACGAGTTTGATATTATTCACAACGTTTTTTAGGACTTTGCGTAAAACTGCATGGGAAAAGATTCTGAACATCCCAGCTGCGCTACTTCGGTTCGTTCAGTTAACCCCGCAGTTGTGTATTTTCGTGCATATGTATATTCGAGGGTGTCTTTACTCCGTGACGTTGAAAATGTATAAGCATGAGATTCCGCGGGACCCGTACGGTATTGGAATTTTTTTTATTTCTATTTTTTGTAAAAGTACGAATCTAGGGAAAGGTTTCCGTAAAATATGTCGAGGGTGAATGGAGAGTGGGCGAGAAATACGGGCAGGGTTGGTCGCGTCGGTATCCACTTTGAAAATTTCACGAAAGAGCTGCTAATTCTTATCTCCTGGGATAAAGCCACCTGCGGCATGTCTTCAAAGTTTAGTTTTCTTCTCGTGACAAAACTCGGGTAAAAGATTCTGGGCACATACAACCATAGCTAGCCGACTGGCTCTTTATTCTGCAGGATCTAAAAGGCGCCCCGAAATATATAGAAGGCTTTCAACCCTTCAATCCGATAATCCTGGGTCAGGTACGTACTGGACGAAAAAAACCCTAGATTTTCACCAGCATTCATTCGAGATCCGAATTAATCCCTCAAAAAGCTTTCGGACTTTTCCGGTCACCATTACCTCCCTGAATGCGGGAAAAATTAATTTTCATTTGCGGTGAAAAAAGTCAATGCCAACTAGATTTTATCATGCCAACTCCGTTTCTAAGGACAGGAAAGTTATACTCGCCCATATCCTTGACCTATAACTTTATGGGGACCGCGCACCATCGTTTCGTCGACGCCAAAATTACATCGTTCGGATAAAAGTTTGAGGCTGCGTTCACACAAAAGTTGATAAAGCGTCCCTTTTCTCAGCCCTTCGATCCGCGAAGAAGAAAGAATGGAGGTAGAACTTCTTTTGACGCCTCTTCATCTGCTGCAGCTCTTCTTCACAGTCACCAAATTCCTCCACTTTATTTTTTTCTTCTCATTTTACTTTCGGCCTGTGCGGCACTTAATCTTCGGAGGGAATCAAAAGGAGTCAATCAGCCTCTGAGAATGCTTTCAGAAAAGTTTTCCACCTCTAAGTTTCCTCCTTGATTCATGGCGTTGTGACGATCAGCCACATCCTGAACCAGCTAGGCTCAGGATGGACTCAGGAGGAGATTCAGCCTCGTTCAGAATACGGGGAGAATAATGTGAGGAGGCTTTTGGAAGAACTTATACGAGCTTTTCAAGAGATGGTATTACCTTTTAATCACGTCGATAATGGCCAACCACTCAAGACTCCTGTAGGCCATAGAATTGATTAGAAAACGAATTGAAACCCCTGTAGGTTTTTATGCTCAATGAAAAGGCGACCTATGCTCATAATTTTCCTCGATCCTGATCCGCTCGTTAATTCGTCCCAATGCTTCGTCCAATTGTGTTTCATTTTAATTTAGTCCCACCGTTGGCTTGGCTCTCTTCTACCTCGATTCGAAACTTAATTCTCCACGGTCTGTAGCAGTACGGGAGGCTCGTTTAAACAAGTGTCGTTTTCAAGGGACAAAAAAACACACACCGAGTATATATAGTCAGGCTTAAATAGGTTTCCAGGATTACTTGCGTCCTAATTGAACCTAGCGACGTTTCGCGCTGTCTGGGGGAGTCTTGATTACGTGTCTATCCAGATGGTTAAACTTATTTGTTTCTAAACTTTTCTTATCCTCTGCAGATGCGACGTTTCTAATATTTCAGGTTAATTACGCCGTAAGGTTGCGAACGGCATTTTCCAACCTTTTGCCTTAATAAATACACAAGCTTTTATAACTTAGTTTCGTCTGATTCGCCTCGAAATTCATAAAAGGACGTCAATAATTTGGAATTAAAAAGTCCAAACTTTTGTTGATAGTTACAGTTTTCGTCATAGGATTGAGAAAAATTTTAGTCAGAGGGTGGTTTATGTTCACTGCAAGTTTTTGATGTTCAGTTTCTTCAATTTCAATTGATTTACATATATTTATCAATTCTAGAGCAAATTTGGAAGAGGGACAAAAATTCTACGATCTTCCAGGGACCAAAATTGAATTTTTGTGGCTGACGACTGTCTGGCATTAACAGTAACGTAGTTTGAATCGCATTTCTCGGCGTAACGGGGTCAGGAATTGATTATACTTGGAACTAGAGACGGAGTGGTTAATAATTTCAATTATCAGGGTAATCGATTGACTGATTGTGAGCGAACGTTCAGTTTTTCAGTCAATAATTGAAACCTGAATTTGCGATTCAATGAATTATTTAATCCGTAAATTGCATGAACTTTCGTTTCCCGTGATATTTTCCCTCTGCGTTGCGAGATAACCTACAGTGTATATATATATGCAGATATACATCGGTTCGCCGGAGCCCACCGTCTCTTTCTGAATTCTTTATTTATTCTACTCCACTGCTAAAATACGATAAAGTTGGTCTTGCCGCAGAGCGAAGCTATATACGACCCGCCAAAGGCAACTAATCGATTTTCTCATTTGGTGTATGTTCCAATGTTCATATATACATAGGTATACCTACTGAGTAAATGAAATACAGAGTTAGACTTTTATTTCTGGTTAGCCAGTGTCTGCCATACTCCGAACTTTTCTGATTGGTTTTCAACCGAACGGTTCAGGTTAAAAGCGTCGAAAAATTCATCAGATTGAATCTTACAATGAAATTTAATACAGGAAATTATTTCGTCTTAGCCCACAATGGTGGACTTGTAATTTGCAGAATATTTATCGAGCGAATCTTATATTTCATTTGCGAATTCATTTTGCCAACGGATTGCAGATTATTTTTGGCTCGCTTGTGCCAAAGACTCGCAAACTCGTATACGCACCAGGCAAACTTCTTGATCTTGCACCTGCTCTCGAACGGATTTCTATGAATACCCACACGTGACTCAGATGTTATAAAAACTAACTATTCTAATTTCGACTGGCGCCAATATTAGCAATCCTGTCAATGTGGTTACTACTTCATAAACTCAATACCCACTTATCACATAAATAGCATTTTCAATTCTCGTATGGTTTCCCTTAACAATTACTCCTGAATGCTATAATTCCGTCAAAATTACCCATTCAGTTTTGCACTTGGAGCTTTTTTCGCCAATACTTGAATATGATTTTGATTGATCCACGTCGGAGTTTGTCGAAATGAGATATTTTTTTTCATACAACAAATGATTTTGTAAACGTTCGAAGAAGTAGACCATTAAATTGAGTTTTTTGAAACTCATTTGGGGAGGATTTTTGATGCATGCAAAAAGTTCTTGATGCTGATTCGCGGGGCTGAGGTACCTTCGTCTCGTTGAAACCAAATCGAATACGTACCTAGCAGATGCGGGTTATAACCTACCTACCTACCTGCCTTGGAGAGGAGTCGGTGAGCGAAAAGTACTCTGGCACTTTAACGAACACTCGGGCTCGAGTACCAAATGCGGACATCACCCTTCTTCCTCAACGTACTCAATGCTGAGAGTAAAAGCTACGGCAGACTCTTGATGAGTCGTAGAGCTCGCGCTTTTCGCTTCGGCACATATACACTATACCTACCTCCCTTGCATAACTTTCTACATACTTGCATATGTATGTATCTAGGGTGGGTAGGTACATACACGTAGTATGCACGTCATCATAGGCTACACATGTGCCCTGACAAACCTATGAATGTGTCAGCTTTCTACTAATTTTTACTACCGAGTCATACTTTTTAATAGAGTCTCATGATCTACTGTCGGACTATAATTGCGAAACGAGGAAATGCTTTCTGCAAAAACATTCCATGCGATTTGTATACCTACAGATTTTTCTCGATATGCACGTAGTTGGCTTTTTCGCAATGAATGCTGTGTCTGATTTTTCGAAAAAAATTCTAGAAGATCGCGATTATTTTGAGATGAACGTAGATAAATTATTCTCGTTAAGCCTTCAATAATGATATGATTTTTTCTTTGAGCAGAATAGGCCGTACGTCGTGTTTGAAAAAATTAAATATAATTCAGAAATCAACTTATTCTTTCACCAAAATCTGATTCATACCATTATAATACTGTTGTCGGAAAACACCCGTTGTGTTGGTCCGATTCGACTTCTCTAGGATCCAAGTTTCTCCGAAAATGTGCGGAAAAATGAATTACGGAAAATGATATAAAAGAAATCGTCATAGAATGTCAGTATGGTTATAAAAGATGTGCAATTTTCCAAAGCAAAACGTTTCCAGTTTTCATTTTGTCTAAAAAATATGTCACATTTTATGATGTTTTGAGTCGCCTTTACAGCAACGGGCAATTGTAAAATGTATTTCAACTGCAGTCGATTGCAATATGAGTAAGCAGCATTCGATGCTCTAAGCTAAATCGTTTACACTCGCGATGGCATACCGCGCTGTGATTAAAATGTCTGCAATTTTCATTTTTGAATATCGGCATGTCAGCCGAGTTTTTTTTTTTTTGAAATGAATCCGGAATCTTTTAGAACAAATTTGGCAAATTTTAATGCGAAATTCATTCAATGAAGCTTTCCGACTGCTCGCGCGGCTCCGCCCTAATTTTTTCCCAATTAACAAGATGTTTCCTTGAAGTGTAAAATAAGGCTCTTCCAACCTTAGAGGTTTCCTCTAAGGGTACAGACGTACCCTATCGAAATTTCATACTGGAGTCATTCTGCATTTTTTCGTAACATCGTAATTTCAATTTCGTAATCAAAAAACGAATACATCAATCCGCGATTTCAAAGAAAAAAACGCTATGGATAATTAAACTTCAAAAGACTAGCAAATTTTTACTAGAAAGCATCTCACGCTAGCCGCTAGCGACCCGAGTAGTAAACGTTTTTACTCAATAGGAGCGTTTTTTAGGCAAAAGCTATAATAGTATCATTCTGAAAGGATAAAATATATTCTTGTAGAATTGGATGAGAATTATTTATAGTTCTCGTATTTCTTAGTTCACGTTGCTGCACTCGTTATGCATTCGGAAAAATGTGTGCCGCTGGTTATATCAAACGGTATGCATCTCCAAACAGAATACATGAAAATTCAGGAACCGCTACAAGTATCATTCCAAAATTCATTCGCTATATCTGACGAAGCAATATCAACCAGATGATGAACAGAATACGAACAAAGTTTCCCTGAAAAAAGATACAGAATATAATGCTTCACAAAGAAGAATGAATCTCGATTCTCCGATATGAAATCGGAAGCGGTTCATTGTTCTTGCGAAGAAGTACTTCAATATCTGGATCGGGCAATTCTACGAATTGTAGAATGGTTCAAATGATTCTGGGTATCATATTTCGCGTTTATCCGAAATTTGAAATTGGGTCAAACCTGGTACAGCGTGGATCTCACAGTCTTAATTTGATTCAGATACTTCTGACATGAGTACATTCATTTAGCGCTACCGGAAAGATTCATTAAATATTACTTTCACCGTTGCAACTTGTAAAATCAGTCGATTAAGTCTCTAAATACATTCAAGAAACTCGCTGATGATGATGTGCAGAACTCAGATACACCGGTTTTAATTACAACCTGCGGTAAGCCACTGCAAGTGTGGCGAAAGCTTACACCATCGCATGTGCTAATGATCATGTATAGGTATTGCAAACGACTGCAGTAAAGATATGTTCCATTTATTTCATCGCAATTAAGGTGTAGATATCGAAGGACATTTATTTACATTTAGGG
Source organism: Ametastegia equiseti (assembly GCA_963989295.1). Lineage (NCBI taxonomy): Eukaryota > Metazoa > Arthropoda > Insecta > Hymenoptera > Tenthredinidae > Ametastegia > Ametastegia equiseti. The sequence goes on from OZ022393.1 coordinate 13,202,090, forward strand.
AAGCGGAATCTGTGGGAAAAAGCACATCGACTTTTAACTACATACTAATGTTTAACTTTGACATTTTTCGATTGAATCGATAGAGCCCGCTGCGATGGGTTTGTAGTCATTCGCTTGGGCGTGAAATTTAGCGGGTTGCGCCTATTTTCAAATTTTACAAAGGATACTTACTTACGAAAACGGTAATCAAAGAAGTGCATAGACCGAGTTTAAAGCCAGTGTGGTTTAATTTTTCAGTCAATTTGAAAACCACCATGTGCTCATGAATTTCCTTTGAAACTGGCCATTATGTTTTCGGAAATTACCGTCAAAACCAAGCATATACACAATCATTTGTTCCAAAACTGGTCATGTTCTCAGGGAATATCTCAGAACTGCCAATGTTTCAAATAATTTACTTGAAGACCAGCCTAGTCTTTCGATCATTTTCCGAACCAGCGAAGTAAAATGAGGATGTTTTCGTTGTTTGATGCGATTGATTCGGCTGATTTACACAAAACATTGCTAATGCTGATGTACAAAGTGACGCGTAACGGTTGCCTCATCAGAATCGCTGCTGGTTATTCAATCCATGATGGATTTGTTCGGTTTGGAACCTGCAGACGACTCAAATGTAGTATACTTAATTGTACACCTTCGTGGAATCGAGGAGGGTAGGTATAATCTTCATCTTGGAATTTGGCACCTGATTTCACTGAACGGAAATGAAGACGTGTGGGCTGGTCCTCGGGTTTCTGCGGCTGAGGACAAGCCGAAATCTCAGAAACACGGGCGCGGCGGCTCGCTGACTGCTGTACGTAATGAACTCTTGGAAGCCAAGTTCGAAGTGCCACGGTCTTTGCTTCAATATATAACTATAGCTGCAGGGCTCCCACCGCCACTAGACTCTGTGACCTACATCACTGTTTTAATTACGTAGGTTGAAGGGCTGGTCCCGTAGGTAGGTACCTACGCCAAATGCCAGCTTTCGAAGTCAAGGACGGAGAAACCTTTCGAGAAGTTTAACGTATAACCCAAATCGTCTCGATCCTTCTGAAAGCATCCCATCACTTCCAGGTTCTTGTGCATCGATCAGAAATCGCAAGAATGATATAAAATTACCATGGAAAATATCCTGTTGGAATTTATTTGTCTCTGGTTTATAACCAACTCGATGAATTTCTCTTGGGCTTTGCGAATCAGGTGCATTACCTACCCTGATGCTGGAATTTAATCGGCTTAATTACTCGGGCAGTAGCCCACTAATTGCCCATCTCTAGTCGACAAAGGAAATCGTCCAATTGTTGCCGAATCGGGAATTTAATAACGCCCTTCATCCCGAGAGGGTTTCTTCCCCAATTCTCAGAGACTTAGGCAAGCTATATCATGATTCCGGAAACGGGATGAATGATACTAATCGTCTATCGATGTTGGAATTCGTCGCGACACATTCACAGGATGATGTTTGCTGCGTTCTACTTGGCTAAGAGCCTGCAGAGGAAGTTGTTGCGTGTCGCCAAATATCTTTCGACAATTTTCAATCGGGAGAATAAAACTGTAGACATTTCTGACCAGAAATTATCGGGCGTTATTCCCGCGTTATTTTCTCACTGCAGAATTACATTTCACGTCGTTATTCTTTCCGTGAAATTGCTTTTCACTTCTTCACTTTATATTTCATTCGAAGCTTGCGATAAATTTTTACTCCCTTATACAAGAAATATATAGGTAACCTTCGGTTTTATAACTTTTAAACTAGTTCCTGCAGGGGACTCGGCTTTCTTCATTCTTCTCACTTCAATTCACTAACCTTTTCGCTTTTTTTTGCACCAATTTCATAGAAAAAATTTACATTTTCATCATGAATGCAGGAACATTCAATTTCATGGCAGTTACAAATAATGAACAAACGAACACCTTTTGCTCTTTAGACCAATTGGGAGGGGAGACTGAAGATTACGATAAGCAAGAATCGATTCTTTTTAGGAATTATATAATCAAAATGTGTTTTGAGTCGAAAATCTTAAAATTATGGTAACAATGTGGAAAGCATTATTAAACGTGGTCCAATCCCAGACTTCGGGGTGTATAAGGTATATGGATATTTAACAACGTAACACGCAAATGGAGTGGTTCGTACTGCGTGTAAGTGCTGTCACGTATATGTGTAAATAAGTTATATCTAGCATCCGCGGATCGAGGTATGCGATAAAATTTGCGTTCCAACATGCTCCGCACATCCGGTGCCGATGCTGAGGTGCGTGTTGGCATTTAAACTGTGTTTATATCGAACCTGCAACTTCCGAAGTACTTATATTCGAATTCACTTTGCTATATGGAGAAAGAGTTGTTTGGTTCTTTACAATTTAATCTTCCTCTTTGAAACGTTCTCCAATATGTTTGCGCGACAAAAATTCCGAACTATAATTCCAGCAAAAATGATGCTCATATTTTTTGACAACAAATTAGAAATGTCAAATTATATCGGTGTGTCCACGTATACAGCTCGTAGTATGTACGTCCATTCAGCCTCTTCCATGTATGCGTTAATATAGGATCGAGAATAATTTGATGCTGTACCGATCTGTTTACACTGCAAGCGACAAAGGGTGGCTGGGCATGTAATACGTGTATAACCTATGAGATTTAAGCTCATACGCGATAGATTGCAGCCGTAGTTTTCGGTGCAACAAAGGGCTGAAAGGTACCACGCTCTGTTTGACATATCATTCTGTTATTAACGAATATTAAATTGCATCATGGTGGAGGAGGACAGGTTTCGAATGGCCCCCATAGCCCACAGCAACACGTGAATGATATACATTCAGACAGGCAATAATTCTGTCAGCAGTTACGTTTTGTGTGATTTTCGCATAATTTTTCTGCATTTTTTTTTCTTTTCTTGTTTGTTTTCACTGCAGTGAATAACATGGTTGCATAATTTTATGCACGTATTGTACGAGTAGGCTGGTCATACGGAGATTTGGCTTCAGAGAATGGAAGGGCTCGTTCAACGTGACCGAATCTAATTTAACTTTACGTCAAAGGTTGCTCCGCGGGTTGGGAAATCTTACGAGAAAATTATGCGGAGGAATTTTCCAACTACTGTAATCCCCCCGTCTTTCTTGATGATATTTACGAAACATTTGTACGGTGGTTTTATCATCCGCATCACCATCAGCATGGTCATGACTTCGCTTGGATAACCGGAGCGAGCTTTATTCTCCTTGCTTAGACTTGACTCGTTTCAAAAGTTAAAACTTCCTCATTTTTCTTAGAGATCGTTATTTTTTTTTTCATTTCTCTCTTTTTTTTTCCTCTTCTTTCTTTGACCTATCTCGTCATGGAGAAGTTTCACGCTTTACAGAGTATCGTTCGTACCTACAGCTGCCTTTTCGCAAAACAAGCCAGACACTGAGTTCTTTAACAATTGCTGTGTATAGTCGACGAGAATCCCATTATTTCATGTTCTATTCGCCAAAGAATTATGCCATGTTTATTATCGGAAGCCATTGTATAGGTACCTATACCTAGGGATGAAATACCGATTTCTTTGCCAGAGCTTTTATTCTTTAGTTTGATTAATTGCTTTCAACGCGAAATTCTCAAACGATGATGGATCCTCGGAATTCAGGTTTCTTGGAATGCCTAGGCTGTGGGTAGCCCAGTAGAAGCCAGCTCGATGTTTTCTATTCATTTTTTCAATTACAACTCCTTCGCCTGACAGAATTGTGACTGGTTATTCGCAATTTGACAAGTATGGAGTCGAATGAAACCATATTCGATACCTTGCCCATTGAGTTCTGTGAATGAAATTTGAGTCATAAATGATTCGCTGATCGAGAGTATCAAGCTCTCAATTTATACGGCAAAAGTTCGAAAATACCCTCTAATTTTGTATCAAGGTTGACAAAAAATGTGTAGAAAAAAAATCTCGATGAAAGCGCGACATTTTTTTTTTTACGCCGGTATTGTTTGCCCTCGGTGAAACTGGGTAAGGGCAGAATTGATTGAAAATTTATTTCAGTTACCAGAGAGCTTTTTCAATAGGCGATCAGATCGGTTATGAAATTCGGGGCACAATATGTATACCGGGAGGGCATAAACGTTGTATATACGTATTACGTTTGAGACGGGTTTTTGTGACCTCGCAAAAAGCTGGATGGTCGCAATAAAAGGTTTAACCATCACTTATTTCGCTACGCGGACGAAGTATTCAATATTCGAAGCGATACGTGGTATAGGTACGTAAATATGTTCCGGTTATATCGAACGAAGGAATATATACCATTATCGAACACTCTTTTTTCAATAAAAAAATATTCAAATTGCTGTCATTCTCAGTCGGGCGCGTATATATAGTCGATTTCACGAAAATTAACGCGTACCTACTCTTATCTTTCAAAATTATAAACCCATGTCTTATACCATATGCACGCAATACTCAAACCTATCATTACCGATGAACCTGTTCTTCTACCCTTTTTTTTTGTCCTCATCTCTTCCTCGCCCTTTCTGACACTCAAATATCTTTTTTCTACAATAAAAAGTCAAAAAATAACCATAAAGGGACTGCAATCATCACATCATTACGGTCGTCTCATTTTGGAACATCTGCTGCACGAATTTATGTATACGAAGTTTGGCCGATTGGATTCCGCTAAAATAAAATCCAGACTATAGATTAACATGAAATTGAAAGAAAAATTCCGTAGAAGGTATCGTCCGTTTCCCAATAATTGCACAATTATTTTGATTTCATTTGTAAATGAATTGGTCTAAATGTAAGAATCAAATTTCAACATTTTCCGCACTCAATTTATGAAATAATAATTGCAGCGTCGAAAGCGATAGAGATTGGATTTCTGACAAACGCTGATCGAATCCAGAACCGTGAAAATCGAAAACTACTAAAAAAAAATCTCGAAGAATGGTCTGATCGTACGTGAAAAGATTGTTGATTTCGAACGACGAGACTGTGTGTTATTGGAAAATTCTTCTGTGGCATCATTTGGTCCTTGAAAAAAGAATAGCTTTGTTGAGCAGCGAATGCCTACCTACCTTGGAGATGATTGAAGCTCTGTCGTTGGTTTTGGATGCTAGAACCAGCCGACACAATTACTTAAGAAACGAAGGCAAGTGCCCAAACCGAAGCGAAAAGCAACAAATTTCGTTCCCTGCTATTCGGTCTTTGGTATCCTTAGGGGCCGAGGGCGACGAACACAAACGTGGGCAGAAGTTGAGCTGCACCTTGGGGACGTTCGTCATCGTTTGTTCCATTTAAACGATGTGCTATATATACAGAAAAAGTAGGTACGTTAAGGCAGAAAAAGTTTTGAAATATTTGCTGATAAAAAAAACCAACAACAACAAGAAAAAACCTAAACAGAAAACGAATGAAAAAAAAAAAACAAACAAAAAGATGTTGAATTTACGACCCACTGCGGAGAGTCCGCAGGGGACCTAAAAGCGTCGTTCAAAAGGGTGGCGCACATGCCTTGGCGTCAATATTCGACAGACAGCTGCTCAAATATTTGCGCCATTTCCAACGCTTCTCTACATCACGTGGTTCAATTGGAAATCTTTCCTTGTAAGAAAAACTTGAACCGGGGCTCCTGACCGACGACCATTTCGATTATTCTTTTGTTGAAAAATGCAAGTGCCACGGATTCGTATCGGTATAGCATGAATACTTGAATTAATACGCTCGCTTTGGTAATCACAATGGGATCACACCTATATTTGAACATAAAAAAAAGAAAAAAAAACTCAGGATTTTTGTATAGCGTGTGTTAATAATTGTATGAGTCAGTAAAAAGGGTGTTCGCAGATTTTGTTGATTAACTTTAGCTGCAGTAATTGAGCGTGGGAATGCTTTGTAAATATGAAATTTAATTATCTCTCCAACGATGCCTACTCATATATTAATTAAATATTTATTAAATACTTCGTAGAAAACTTCGTATTAGGTACCTCAATAGCGCGGAAGGCGGACCCCAGGCCAGTAATGAGCTCGCCTCGACGCAATATAAGGGCTAATAAAAAAATTCTCTCTCTCATGAATTTCCTTCTTTGGAAAGAAATTACAACTTAGATTTTATAGCAACGGCTTCAATTCCACTCTCGTCACCATTTCATGCTTCTTTTCAATAGCTTTGCCTGTATCGGTACTCAGTATACCACTTTGATTTTCATCACCAAACTCTGACACTTAATTAAATTCAGTCTATGAACGCTGTTGGCTCTTGAAAGTGAGTAGATTTTACTCTTCTTCTTCTTTTTCTGCTCTTTACCTTAGAGCTATGACCTAGTGTCTGAAAAAATAACGTTTGGCAGATTTTTGCGGATAATTTCGATCAGATTTCTGCCGTACATTGTTCGCGTTACGGATATAATGACAACGTTGACGTTCATTGTTGATGATAATATCGTGTTGCGGACATGTATCTCATTATCGAGTCGAATAACTACCCGACTTCTATACTACCTTCGAAATATAATTCGATACATGCAGACTTATCCCTTATATACCCATTACCTCCGCCTACGCCGATTTCTTAACGATCCTCGCGGGCAACTGCTGACAATAAACGACCTGCTTCATTTACCGAGCCAATTACCAAGGGCAAAACTTCCCTAGCAATGGACCAGACATCGCCTATATGCACCAGGCAGCGTGATAATTGGCAAAATCCTTCGACGATCGCAGAAAGTAAACGCACCCCATTCTATAGAGTATGGCAATAGTAATGAGAATATAGATCGCGTCATTTATTGTATGAAAATAGGCCCGAGGCCTCTAACGATAAGCCAACTCGACAATCAACGATTCATATTGAATTGCAAGTCCTAATTGCGATGGCTGCAGACTTACTTGAAATGATGCATAGGGTCCTAGAATTGTTGCTGTTTTATGATAGAAAATTACAAAACAAAATTGACCCTCAGCACACACCAAAGCGTCAACTTTCGTGAACGTAGAACACAGAAATGTCATTTGCCGTTATAAGAAAAAAACAAATAGATTTGAGAAGTAAGGAAAACTCTTGTGAATTTACCCAAAACTGATGTTTTCCCTTCATTAGGCACAGCTTTTACATGTTTGGCGGTTAATACCTTCCTCAAATGTTAAAATTCTACTTTAATTCTACACTCTGGTGAAGTTTCAACCCCGTCTCAATCAATTTTCACGAATAACTTTAGCTGCAAGAAGGTGAAATCCGAGTCGATTACTATCATGACTCGGGGCTCGTCGCGGATTTCAGGAATGTATATGACCCCTAACGTTGCAAATGTTGCAAGTTATATCAGCGTCAGTTCATTTCTCCCACACTCACCTTACGTGTTATTATTACAGAGAAAACCGGCACACTGTAGATTGTCTGTTTTTGCTAATACGCCCCGACAGACAGTGATTAATAGCTGCGCAAAGCTCATTTGAGGAGCTACGATGTGTGCCTAACATTTTTCTCTCCGCATGTGGGTTCGGCGTGAGTGATATACCTTGTTTCCTGAATTACATGTAATATTCGAAGCATTAGGTTCGCGTTATGAATCACATGGCTTGTCACTCTTTTCGAGCTAATCTTCCGAACGTTATATGTACCTTCGTAACTATGTGGAAATTTCCGTAGGTATACTCCGCCGATGCTGACACACAGACAATTACTAACCGGATTTTGGACGCTAACAACGCTCGAACAACGTTGGTCCAGCCCTGGCTCTCCTGTCCACGTACGACGGTGCCAATACTTGGCCAACCCTAAGCGCCGATAGTCGTACGTTCAGTGTTGGGCCGAGGTTGGCCCAATTCTGAATTTGTTACCGTGGCTGACCGTTGGCTACCAACCGTCTAGGACCCATGTTAGTGTTTCGATGTACTGCCGTTGGTCCGCCAACCGTTGGGTCCGTCGTCGGCAAGTACTGGCCCAGTACTGGGCCCTTGGTCAATTTCTAATGGGTACTCAAGTCCTGTATACCCTTTTTTTTCTCTTTCTTTCTATATACGCGCGATTTCACTAGCGTCAATTTATTAGCCGTAACGGTTTGCATCGGGGTGACCAAACAAAGTGAACGACGCCTCAGGGAGCGGAAGCAGACATTATAATCCTGGAGTGGCTTTAAGTGAGCCGGTGCATCTGTCGAGGGTCTGCCACAGAATCCGTGGGGTGGTCGTCGGGATTAATGCACACTCGACTGGATCGGGGCATGCCGAGCTGATGGGGCTGATTCTGCGGCGTCGTTCTCTGGTTGCATTGGCTTGCATCGATTCAATCGTTGAGTCTGATTCCATTAGTTATTTCTCTGCAGCGTTACAGTCGGGCGGAAAAATAGAAATTCTCAGTAATAATTTCTCTCAGAATTCCAACAAAGTTGATTTATTCCCCCAATTTGTAGCTACTGGAAAATTGAAAGTAATAAGTCGCTCTCGTTGCCTCCGGGACATGAGGACATTTCATTTTACGCTCTCGTTTACGTATAATATATGTCCGTTTTTCCTTTTTCTCTCTCTCTATGTGCTTTGTTGACGAAACTCTCAATTTTTTCGTCTTCAAGTTCTCGCGACTTCCAATTTCGCAGAGTATAATGTGAGCTTATTATTTTCGCCGTTTTACCAGGAAAAACGAAAATTAGGAATCATGGCCTGTTATAACTTCCTGTTTTTCAGCACGGAATTTTATACGTATTACTTTTGCTGTGAGGCTCAACTTATTGTTAACGATACAGAAATTTCCGGTGAAATTTTTAGTAATGTCTCTTTCTCGTATCAGCGTGTAAAGCTATATACCCGTAGGTAACTACACGGTCCCTTTGAACAACCGCAGGATCTAGACGGCGAGAAATCAAGTTTGCATTATCCACGTCTTCTGTAACAGCCTCGGGGCTCTCCTAGGCACCTTCCATCTACAGGAGAGCTTCTAACCTCGACCCTCCTAGAAACACCCTGAGGGAGATACCGAACCAGACACCTATTCCCAATTTCCGTAGCGTAGGCATGTACATACAATGTACAATATATATGTATGTATGTATGTATGTACCTAACAGTCTACCAACCCACCTACGTCCCTCTATATCCACATGCATATGAGCAAATATGTATAACTCCGTGAGGTACCTTCCACACATCCGTAATTTCGAGATATATGTATGTACGAATGTGTACCCACTTACGCGCACACAAGTGCATAAGCCAATGCGCATTTTGGGAGGACAATATACTGCAGAGCTTTGCTCAAACACATATGTGTACCTACAATCGCAAATGTGTATTAGTATTTAATAACTAGCGAAATTCCGCTCCCAAGGCGAGTCGGAGCAATTGCAATTCGAGGTTGTGTCTCAGGGTTGCTTTGTCGATACTACAATTTCGCCAACGTTGACCCAACGTCGGTTCACAAATGTTGGATACTGACTGACCGTAGTGCCAACCTTTATGCCTTACGTCCAGCCAATGACAAGCTGATACTATGCTGCTAATTACTTGTCAGAGTTGGTGCAGGTCATTCGCGCCGAGGTTGGGCCAACGTTGGCTCAGAGTTGAATGTGAAGTTCATCGGACTTGATCTGAATATTCTGAATCTTTCACGTCACGTAGGGACTTTTGACCTTATTTGTTTTTTTCACTCAACTCATTCTTTCTCATTCTATACTTCATCACAAAATTTGCAATAGCTACATCATATAATCAATCCTCACATTTCATTAGCCATTCATTGTTACTAATTTTGTTGTTGTTGTTGAGTTTTTTCACATTTTTATTTATCAACTCCTTTCCAGATCATCGTGGGAACGATCATAAGCTTATTCCACAACTGGTCAACTGATATTTTGCGAGGTGAGTTCTTCTCTTTGTCCTAAATCGTTCGGTAATGGATTGGCGGTCGCGTGCAAGGGGGCAATGTATAGATTGATGAGAAACGCGAAGAGATCATTGCGTGGAGATTTGGTGCAAAAATTTCCAGATTATTGTCTGTAACGAAGAAACCGTCTATCTTTCATAAGGACGCCTAATGGTCTGCCGCGTGATTCGGAGGACGATAATCAGTTGCTTTTCTCATGAATCACGGCGATAATAGTCTCGATCTAATGGGTCTTTAATCGATGTGTGATGTATAGGTACTTGTCTGGATATCGTGTGTAAGTGCGTTAATGGGTTGAACCAGGAAATGATCCTGAAGGATTAAATCTCAGGATTTAGCATCGTGATCCAAAGTACTTTGACAGAATCCTACCGATTTACGGGCCGGAGTTAATTTGGCAGTATTTAATCCGGCTCCGCTGTTACATAACAATAAATATTCATGGGATGCGGATACATCCATGTTTATGACTCTAATCCCATGTGAAATCCTGAACCATAATATATGAAATTAAATTATCACCCTCACGTTCGTTCGGAAGCCAGACAACTAGGGACTGTGGAGTGCAGAGAGAAAACCAGGACCCCGTAACTATAATTAATTCCATGCCGTTTCCATATGCTGTTTACTCCTCATGGGGAGCCATTTCGAATTACCATATACACGTGCAGACGCAGCATGTTCTTGATGCTCCGTCTAGCACACGATGCAAATTTGTTTGAATTTTGTCACGTTCGATTTTCACTGATAAATTATTCAACGGTAATAATATTCATTTATTACAGCCCTTCGATTCATCTTCGGAAACCCAACTGCTGAGCTCTCATAATATCATGGTTCTCCTTTTGATCTTGATTGAATTATCACAATGGCTGTTTTTGGCCACCCACGATTCGCTCGATTTAAGAACGACTAACTTTCTCACGGGCGATTAGGTCCCTCTTCGGGTCTGGACCCGATATCTCATGGGCACTCCACGTCGTAAGGAAAAACTAGCTAAGCCCTCGTTCTTCGTTTTATAGACCAAATTTCAGTCATTAACAAAACCTCACGAGTTTCCTCGCGGAGTAGGACGATTTCAGGGAAACAGATCTCAGGGAATCCGGTAAAGAAATGCTTCGACTATAATTCACCGATCTGTCATTGAATTTTGACCGAATCTATCGCGGAATTTGATCAGAGAATGTAAAACGTGCTCTAAAAGAAGTAATTGCATTTTGGAATTGGCCCTTTGGTCGATTTAGGTGAAATGTGTTTGATTGTAACCCCTATAGAGGCAATCATTGAACTTTTCGGCCATTAAAAGAACTATAGCACAATTTGGAAATGAATTGTGATGTAGAGGTTGCAGTTGAAGTTTAATTGTAGAACTACGTTTCACCAATCGTGTCTAAAAATCAGATTTGAAATCTACCGTAAAAAAGAAATGTCAAATATCTACGTGAATTAATTTACAATCGCTATTAGTTGAAAATCCAATACGCGATTTATTCATTAATGTCGAGATTGCACGTTCAGTTCAGAGCAAATATTCGGTGAAAAGGAAGAGAAAAAAAAAAAAAAAAAAAAAACGGAAATATCGCTGTTAAACCTGGAAACTCTGTATTTTCTTGCGATGCTGGATCGATATCATTGAAGTACTTGGAAAATTTTTCAATCCAAGTTCCTTCAGAGTACGTTACGGTCATCGTCACCCTTGGCGCTACGTTGGCAATAGCCTGTAGCCCATACACACAAAAAAAAGTACTGTGAAATTTACTATGTGAATGGTAACTATATGGTCAGCCCTTTTTTTCAGTAGAAATTGCAGCAATTGTGGTGTTTGGTACATTGGGTCAAGTAGCTTCAATGTCTATAATGAGTAAATGTTATCACAATTGTTGTAATTTCTACCGAAAACAAGAGCTGACCATATAGTTACCATTCACATAGTAAATTTCACAGCACTTTTTTTCCGTGTAGTCCGGAGAAGTTTCTTCGACTCATAAATTTAACTTACCTTATTACGTTTTCAAGGGTCTCTCGAGTCTCGGCGCTCTTGACGTTTCGCGCTTCGAACAGACGGACTCAAAAAAGCTCAGCCAAGTCCGTCCCAAAGAATGAAGGCAAAATTGAAACAGAAGGCGATATCTCGGCCTGCCTAGCTTCGTTTCAGCAACCAAATTACTCGTCGGAACTTTGGCATACCTAGTCCGTCTCTCTGACGTACATAGTTAATCAAACGCAGGACGTATGGGGAATTCTTTGTCGACTGAAATACGTTTCTTCATCTACTTTCTGGATCTCCTTCATAATTTTCCAGGCGGAAGTGCTGCGTGAGAAATCCTTATGCGAATTGTGAATGACAAAAACGTTGCAAAATTTACTCGGGAAATACCATAGGCTAGAAAATTATGAAAAATATTCAAAAAGTTGATGGAAAAAGGTGGGTCAGTTGACGAAGGATGCTTCCTATGTAAAATGCGCATGTGTATAGAGGAAAGTAGGGAACCTTCGAGTTTCGAGCTGAGGTCCTTGAGGCGAGGAATGAGATCGAAGAAAAACAATGTTTCGAATATCTCGGGCGTTGCCAGAGGGATTCGAATCGCTTGCCCTCTGAATCATGGACGATCCTTTCGCCCCTGTAGGAGTCGTAGTCTCGCAGATGGGACCTGGGGCACATTTATCAGCCAGAATGCAAGGCTGCATTCGGTTAAAGCTGTTCTGGTGGAATGCGATAAAAGTAACCGGAATATAGAATATTACCCTGTATAATTTTTGCATCCCAGTTGAAAATACGAGGAATAATATATAGGGGATGAAAAATTCTGAAGCTCGATTCGAAAGGAAAGAATAAAACGGAATTCTTTTTGTCTCATTTTATTTTCTCATCAGAAGTAAACGCGATTTATGCATACAACGAGGATTCAAAGTAGAACAGTTTTTCTTACTTGGAATCGAATTGCACAAGGTATATTACTACATTTTTTCTCGGTAAAATTCACTCTCGAACTCTCTTTCTTGCTGATATGCCAAAGACAATTTATATTTATGATTCTCATTAGACTTCGTCAGGTTCACTCTTCTCATCTTCAACTCCCCAGCACGAATTCTTGGGACTTGAATTTTTAATCTTGCTACCAGAGAGACTACCTGTATTTTACCTGCGGCCAATGAATAACTTCAACGTTTCTACTCTCGTGCTCCTATCACTTCTATCAATAAGTTTGCTAGAGCAGCGCAGGCCTGTTGTGAATTCAACAGAATGTATCGTTCTTTGCCTGCGACGTATCACCGTTCAACCAGATACTTTCTTTGTAGCTTCTGCTTTACTTTGTTCTCTTCAATTTTACGACTCTCGCCTCGGGAGTTATTTCGTCGAAACAGAGTAGAATGCTTCAATCTGCAATGTTGAGAGATCTAATCTTTTAACAAAATTTCATCATAAAGTCCCTCAGATTTTTACGATTATAACAAGAATACCGCAAAATCGTCAGAACAGCAATTTTTTTAACTGATTATGTTAATTCCTCAAAACGAGTACATATTTTTGTCGAGTTATCTAGCTTGTGATGGATTTAGTTGAACGAGTATACGCAATATTGTATTACCATAATTATGCTTCATCATTTTTCTATAATGAACGGAATAATTAATTGAAAAGAGGAGATAAGCAGGATAGAGTTTCAGAAATCAGTCCGTTCAAGTTGATACGTTTTCAGACCGAGTATATGATGCATTTTGAAAACTTTAAGAGTAGAGAAGAGTTTCCGAAGCATCCAATCCCTATTTTAGAAATCATCTGCAATCCGGAAATATACGCATTCGACAAAAGGTACTAAACTCGAACGGTCCAATTTCGTCGAGTCAAACCTAATCGTAAATCAAAGCTCTGGGTTCCGCACCTCGTAGTTGAAATTAGTGGAGTTTTCATTTCTCATTATTGGATAATATTTCATTGATTGGACTTTTTTCCGCTTTGGCTGAAGAGAAAGATATTTAGGAAAAGGGTTTTTCTTAACTCCATAGGGCTTAGTCTCGGCAGTTTCGTTCATCCACGGCAACAGGTGACGTTAGTAATCTTGAAGCAATGGGGTCGATGAAATGCCGCGTGCCTCCAACAGGAGAAGACAAAAACAAAAACCAGTACAAAAAACGACGAAATTTCCTTCTAAATTCTCATTATTCTCGGATTAACCGTGATCTTGTAAATCGCTACACATAATAAGGAAAAACTGTCATCCTGCAGGGCTCGCGCGATGTGGCTTCGTGGCCGTGGGGCTTAAATTAATTGAACAAGTCAACGCGGGTACTCGTTTAGTTAATTACTACATTTGCGCCGTGTATACGTCAGACGCTAATCCCGGTATACGGTGAATGAGCTGATTGAAATTTTCCTTACGCTCTTATCGCTCTTTATTATTTGTATTATACTTTGACTTGCAAATCATCCCATTCGACTTTCCAACTTTTGTTTTTGAACCAGTAAAAATTTGACCCTAGGCAATTTTTACTTTTCACAACTGATGGTGATTCGAGAACAGGATTAGCTCAGGGCGAAATTTGACTTTTGTTAATTTTACACAATCTGTAGTGTCCGGAATTAGTTTGAATTTGAACTTTTGCTTCTACCGCGAAATATTCGACTTTTAATTTGTTATTTGCAACACTTTAACTTGTTTTGACCTCCCAAATGACACATGAGATTTTTCCGAGATCGAATGAATAGTATAGAAACCCTTAGTCCGTACACTCGGGTCTATCGGAAAACTATCAAAAATCGAGAGAAAATTTTAACTCCTTTCGCACGTTTACCTCAATTTCAGTTTTCATTGAAAAAAAAAAAAAAAAAACCAGAAAGTTTGCAGCTCATTTCAACTTTGGCAATTTTTGGACAATACATTAGACACTTTGATAAGTGATTCTAAATGTTTCCTGATTTTTCCAAAACCTCTAACAATTTGAAAACGTCTCGACTCCCTGAAAAATCCAGCTCCGTACTGACCAAGGGTTAAGTCGGTTCTTGAGAATAGAATTTTAATCATTTCACGAGAATCGATAAACAATCGATTGCTTTTTGTCGTTTTTACAAATGACTATTACTTGAAAATTTCGAAACGACCCACCATACCCAATTGGTAGCTTTTGAATTTTGACCTCCTCGACGAATTCACCGAGAGGATTCATGCGAACCCATAAAATATCGAGTAGTATTGTTTCGATCGAGCCAGACCCGCCATGGCGGATACAAAAAAAACCTCCCCTAGTATAAAACTTTATCGGGCAATTTGTAACTGTGTACAGCGTTAGAAGCAATTACGACCAATTGAGTTCGCCAAGCCGAGCCCAAAGGGTTGGTTCCATTCTCTCTGCACCGGTTGTTTGAGCCGGGTGCCGACTCTGGTGAGGGGGCTAAAGGGCCGAGATGAAAGTTGCTCGACGAGGGTGGCTAAGTTTCTGTTTGCAGGTATGTAGGTAGGCAGGTGTGTCTGTTTATTACATTCACCCACGTCCCGAGTTCCAAGCCACGCGTAACGAGCGAATTGGTTAACTGAGAACAGTGATATACGCGTCTTATTCGTTGCACATGTTGATTTTTACTTTGGAGCCACCGATGAGGGAGAAAATTGAAGAAAATCCCTGTGGCAATTATACCCGCACGTTTTTTCCCACTTCCGGACAGGTGCCGATTCGGTTTCAATCATCCCGAATCACGCCGATCATGCGTTTACTAATAAAAGAACATGACGCCAGCTATTTTTGCGATAACCAGATGAAGGGAGTAAAGGGCACCTCGTGCCAGATTCTCCAGCCGATTCTATTTCACACGGGATCGCAAAGTCACGACGGATATTGACGTCATTATCACCTTCGGTATCATGATCGTTATTATTACTTTACTACGTTATTATTACTACATGATCATTTTTATTACAATCCACGGCCATCGATGTAACTCGAAATTTCATTAATTTATTTGAAGCAATTGTCCTCAATATCAGACAAGTAATTGTCCTTTGGAATCGAAAATTCTATCAAGTGAGGCGCATGAGTTTCGTGAGTCTTCAGAATCAAATTTCAATTCACTTCAGGTTTACAAGTGAGTTTTGACTTTTGATTACTTCCAGCGACTTTTAAGGCGATGTAGTAAAAATCACTTTTAACTTAACCTAGCTAACATAAATAAACATGAGTTCTACTGGAATCCAATTAGTTTTTTTGACGAAGTGACATACTTAGCCATTTTCTGCCGAAAAACTGAATTCATTAGTCAAGGGTTCATTCGGATCAGTTCGGTAGTCGTCGAGAAAGTACGATTGGCGTTTTCGAGGTGACAAAAATTTATAATAATGGAATTACGAACAGACTACCATGTCACTGTGAGGTACTATGTGGACTTGCCATGACCATCAATGACCTCCGATTACTTCTAATGACTTCTAGAAACATTCTTCGGAATTATCATCTGTTTTATTTCATTATTCTCGAGCCTAATTGAGAGGCTTAAGCATAAGACGATTTTAGCCTCTTTTCAACCCCCACTAATGCCGCTTTGCGTAATAAATGGACATCGCTTCAGCGAGATGATATCGGAGTAATCTGAATTTAAAAAAAATCCTTGGCAGGTATTCTCGTTGGCAGAAGTAGCAAGACGAGGTGGAAAAGGTTTTTGGGTACATAGGTATAGTACGTGGTGGGGCACCAATCCTTCTTGCGGATTTGTACCTTGGCTGGCAATATTTTTCTCTGACCCGGGAGTAGCGACGTGGAGAAGTACAAGGACGATCTGACGACGCCTTATCCTCATTTCCTGCGCGGAAGCGAGCAGACTTACTGGAAAATCTTCTTTGTTAGATTACGACCGAGGAAAAGAACGAACGAATACCTACTATACAGACTTACTTTTCCTCCTCAAATCTCCTCCGAGCACAACCCCTTTCTCAAGCCATCTCTTACCCTACCCCCGAAAAATAAGAGCAATAAAAATCTCCGCAGCCCGTACCGCAACTGAAAACATTTTCCGGTTCTCAAATGCAATTTAGTCGCCTGCCAGTTTGCTCAAATTCACGTCACGACTCGAGCAAGGAAGTTCTCGCTCGCTGGTTTCTTCCTTTGACCTCAAATCATCTACCTTCAGGTGTAACGGGTCATAATAAAATCGCAATTACAATACGTAAACCGAATCTCATACTTCGTCGAAAATTTGATGGGTAAGTTACTAAAAACGTTAAATATCGGTCCGGGCTACAAAATGAAACGAAAAATCAAATTTCAAGTAAATTCGATTCGCCATTTCCACTGTGTCTAGCTTGAGATGCAAACAGACAAGCAAACAGCCAGATGGAATCGTAAGAATAATTTCATCCAGCTTCATCTGCTCATGAAACGTGAAATCCGTCATAATCTCACAGGAGAAAATCTTTACGATTGCAAAACCTCATTTATAGATTATAGAAGAGAGAATAAAAAGCCTTGATCTACAGCTTTGGTACCAAGCGCAGTAAAATAGGACTGAGGCATTTTAAAACATATCATTTTTCTCTTCAATCATCGATCGTGTATTGGTCGATATGTCCTGGTGAATTAATTGGCAAATTACTAGCATTCGACTGAACATGTAGAACACGGAGTTGAACGTGTTTAATTACGCAGAACCGCAAAACGATGTAGGTACATGTCGTGAAATAGGTTTGGAGTATAGGGATGAGCTTTTCTACGACGTTTTATATGCTACGGATTAAAAGACAAGTTGGTAAGCTTTGACCCCTATTATTCTTTCATTATTACCACGAAAGTACTGGCGAACCGTTATCTCACTGTGGCAGACTTTTATTAACTCGTACCTACTCTAGGTACCTACTCCTCTGCAACGAGATGTAGCTGCCTGTGCAACCCCAATGTCGTTTTAACCTTTGCTGAAAGTTTTTCCACGTCGCTTTTTAATCCCCGGCTCTTGGTCCCTGGCTTATTATTCAAAGGCACGTAAATGATTCGAACAAAACCGAGCATCGTTTAAATTTCCCTCACCCATGGGTCGCAATACCATTTTTAGTCTCATTCTGCTGTTCACCCCGTATCGATGTACCTTTTTCTGCTCGATTTTCAAACTTTTCATCGATTTTCACACTCCGGATGTTCTTTACTCGAAAACTCAATTTCGGCGACGCAAAAGGACGCCATGTATTGAGAGACAGGGAAAAACAATTAAAGCGAAAATTTCAATCAGTCAAAATCACAGAAAAAGAATGAATAAAAGGAAAGCGGGTGGAGAACCAAAGTGTTAGACAAGCTTCCTCTCGAAACAACGCCTGCTAATCACAGCAATGAATTATCCCGTTTTGCTTCGAGGCTAACCAAAACATTTTTGCAAGTGGAAGAATCAAGTGCTTCCTTCTGTTCGCGAAGGAGTAATTTTTTCCTCAAAGGGTTGCTCAGAATTGATATTTTGGAAAACTTCAATGTCCAAGCATCTTCTATTACCTTCTCTTACACTTGCTCCCAGACAGTAGTATGAGGCACTATGAATAACTTGCTCTGAAAATTTCTTACCTATTTGAGTATATACGTATTTTCACACGATGATTTATCGCCTCTTCTTCAGTCTTACGTAGCTACTAGTGAGCGCGAGTATTGAAGAATGGTAAATCTTTTAGATATAAGCGTTGTATGCTTTACTCTGGATTATTTCAGCTTTGAAGACGAACGAACACTCATCGATGGTGTCGTGTGATGCCCGAAAGCCTTTGATCTATCTGACAAAGTGTTTTCACCACTGATTCCGCAATCCCATATCCCAGGGATCTGATACAAAGTACAGTTGGAAGATTCTGTCGCCTCGCGGTATCTAGAATTGGCAAAGCAAGAGGAAAAATTGCACATAGCTCGTCGATTATTTTACCACCGTTTGAAATTTTTTAGCAAATTTTTCCACCGTCGTCTATAAAATAGATAAGTTCATGCAAACTCGTCGCAGGCATTATCGTACTGCAGCATGCAGTCTTTCATGCAAACGGGAGCACATCGCGAAATCAAAGAAATCCTTCGAATGGTTTACACCCACACAATGATCATCGGTAATGGTGCAGCCGAACTTTATCAAATTCGAACCATACCATGATGGAAGGGATTTGAAACCTGAATCACGACGAACCAAAACGAAACTCGATTCATTTTTGACGGGTCGTGTTTTATAGGCGAACGAAAAAAGGGAGTATTTCAAGGATGGTAAAAGCTCATGTGATTTTAGTACCTACACGTTTATTTGATACTTTTTGATAATACTTGGATAGAACGAGATCAAAAGTCTGTTTTCATACAGCGAATGCGCATTTATAAGCGTCTGTAACAAATTGAAATCGAAATGGACGAATTACTTTTCCGCTGCTCTTGAGTAAAATTTTTGTTTTCGTTTTTTTATCCTCCATTTCTTTGCCTCGTACTTTATTTCGGTGACGATGTGTCTGTGCTGCGGATATGGAGACGTGACTGGAATACCATGTCAGTCATTATTCTCGAGTAGAAGACACGTTCGTTTGATTTGTTGGTTCCGAAAGATATACCGTGCCAATACACTAAACCCGGAAGCACAAGAGGGGCTGTTATCTGTTGTCCATAAACTTCACTCCGTTCTTTCAGCCTGATTGTATAAACATCGCGAATATATATACGTGGGACGTATTCGTTTGCTCATTCCATTTAATTCCATCTCCAGAATCTTCTCATTATTCATTTTCACCCACGTCGTACTACTCGCGAGTACCTACGAGATTTACATATCCGAATGTTTGAGGTGGATAAAACGCATTAAGCGGATGAAGCGCGTGGTCCCGATGGAGAGGCTCGTCAACGGTAGAAAATCTGTACCAGGATCATCCGACGAAACGAATTCCACCCAAAAAGCACCCACCACTCTTCGTTTTTTTTTTTGTTTTTTTTTCTCGTTTCTCACAATGGCTCGCGTTTTTCCTGTTAAAACGAAATGAAGAAAAATCAATTGTTTTACCTCAGTATATACCGAGTGTATACGACCATAGAAAATTTACCTCGGTAGGTGAGTGGGTAGGTACTTCACAAAAGGACCTGCGCACACAAGAACTTTAGGTACGCAGAACCTGTTTGCAAAGGTGCAATGATCGCTTGCTAAATTACTCGTTTTAATTTACCCTTCAAAGCAGCTACGTTCCACATACACATGACTATGACCCGCATGCAGCGTTACCCAATTCTCATGCTCACAAGTAATTCAAACGAGATTGTTATTACGGTTCCTTTTGTGCGATTTAACGTTCACCGCTTTTCCCACATCGAGCCACATGAATTTTCCTCCATATACTTACATCCTCCTATTTGTACTGGAGAAGAGTTAACGCCGATGCGGGTTTTGGTTAGGAAAACCCCCCTCCAACCTAGTGCAAATACTTGCGAACAGTACTGCATGGAAGTAAGTATGCCCTAGGATATTGCGTTTAAGGTAAATGTCCGCTGCAGGGTAGAATACTCTCTGTCGTCAGTTTATATAGAGCAAAGTCATTCTCTGGGGGAATGTTCAAGACTCATCTAGGATTCCCTGGGGCTCGTCAACGGACGTAGTGGACCCGTTGGCCGGCAGCGGTCACCCGGAGTTCTTTGAAATTAGTAGAAAGGTGGGTAAACAAAGTTTTGGAGTCTCGTCAGCGTGCAACAGAGACGTTACCAGTTGAGGAAGGACGAGGGAGGGAGGCATGGGCTTCCTTAACGAGGGTTCGCCGTTACGCGGACTAGGAGAAGCTCAGCCTTACGACGACGTTAAGTCACCCGATAGCTGAGATCTCGTGACTCTGGTTCGTGCTCAATTCTTGAGTTTAAGATTCAACCTCTCCAGATGATCTTCGTGGACCAGTGCGTTTCATACAACTAAGTCCGGAATCGTTACTTTCAAATCGAACACAATATACTGCAACCACCCTAGTGTGTACTGCAAACTGACTTGGCATTGGCACGGTATTGCTGCCATAACTGTCAATACTGACAGCTATCAAGGGCCAAGCTTTGCCCAAGTCAAAATCAATATTGGCACAATTTTGGGTTGTTAACACCGATCCAACTTATGGTGCTGTGAATCGGCACGAAATAAACCGCAGCAAGTATGAAACACCACATTGGTCCAGTGTGTTCCCAGTACAGAACTTACTTCCGGCTGAGTACCATGTATGTTCACTTGTCCAAAAACTGTATGTTCACGAACTGTTCAACTGCATGATGATCTGTGGGTAGATCCAGCAATACTCCGGCATTCGTACATGGGCATCTAATCGTGAGTTGAATGATGCAGAACTGGCAAAATATTGATTGATATATCTGTATCCCAGTTGTCCATTGCACGCAAGAAGAGGATGGATATTTTCAAGCCCTGCAACAGCAGTTAACTTGTCAAGGTATGGGTATAACCATCGCATCCTACGCTAACCGATTTTGCTGGAATTTCAATTATTCGAGCCTGTAGTATCGGCGCGTAGCTTCGGTGAGTAAGAATTTCGAACAGAATTGTCCTCGTCGAGGTATAGTGTAGCTACTGTACACCGAAAATCCATGACGTCGAGAAAGAAGCTCTTTAAGTCAGCCGTAGAAGAAATGTCGTTCACGGATATTTCAGGTACATGAGTGACCGACTTCTGATAACTTCAATTGACCACCAATGAATTCCAATGACTTTCGATGATCTCTTATGACTTCCAGAGGAAGTAAATAGTGCCCTAGATATGTTCAATGACTTTCAGGGAGTTGCGAAGACCATCGGTGGACTACCATCAAACAATTTGTAAATTTTAAACTGGATGCTAGTGAGAAGCTTGCTAGGAATATCAAATGACTCTCAAAGGCTTTCAAGGATTTCAAAAGAATTCCAACGGCGCAGAGGACTCGGAACTGACTATAAATTCATAGCAATTCTTTACTCTTGAATGACTATTCGTGACTTCTAGAGACTTCTAGTGACTTTCAATACTACTCAGGCTTGCAAAATCACCAAATAATTTCGGAAGAATTCAAGTCGCTTAGAATAACATCTTACAAAGGACTTATCTAGTGAATGGTGTACCCAGAAGAGAAGCTCTTATGTTCACAATCAAATAACTCGCTGCTTGTACAATTCGAAAAATCGATCACCTCATAGCTGCTAGTGGATAGTTATACCATTTCGAATTGATTTTGCCTGAACTTATACCGGCATAAATGTACGTTATGCTGATTGTGAAATATGGCGATCTGATCTTCATGTCGTATGTACACTTTACCGTGATCTCCTGTATCCAATCGGTCCGACAGAAACTGTAGCACTGTAGCTCAGCTTGAAACACGGTCACGATACGTACGATCCCCATAATGGTAAGTCCCGTTAAGATATACTACTGCAAAAAGAAAAAAAAAAAAAAGAAAAATCCGCACATTTATTAGCAAAATTTATGGCGTCGACGTTGCTCCTGCAGCTGTTAACGTGTAGCAATCATTGCCGTACATTATTCAAACAAATGATGCAGCAGATATATAGGTAGATAGATGGACTGAGGTATTATGCGTTATACGATTACACGTGCTTTGCATTTTTCGCGACTATTTATATATGGGGTTGGGAGTATATGGTGGTTTATAGCATGTTTCGCAAAGACGTGTATGTACACGTGCACCTTTTGAATGGGCAAGACTTCAGCGCGGGGGGTAGCTTCTGATATGTTGTAAAGTTTAACGCGGTCGTTTGTAATGGGATTCCTCGTAGCAGACGCCGAGGGTATAATATCCTGGGGTGCGTCGTTGAACGTGAACGTGAAAGTGTATAAGTGTATGTATAACATCCAGGAATGGAGAAATATCTTGGAGGAAATTTCCAACCGACCCTTCGTTGGTTCCGCTCAATTTTCCGGACCGAGACATCACCGTATATAGTCTTATACTTACTTACTTAGTTTGGGGAACCTGCCATTTCCTCTTTCGCGTAAGACGAGGAAAACTATACCGAACCTTGGAGTCGATCTGACTTCTACAATCATCGCGATATTCTCAAGAAAGACAGAACAGCAATTCTCCCATTTTCCCTTTCCTCTCATTTTCTCTATCTCCTCTGGATTCCCAAAGGAATCGTTCCGCCAGACCCTATGCCTACCTTAAAACTCTTACCAACCCTTAAACATCCAACAGGGTCAAACGTTTATCGTGTAAATAGCCTCCGACGTATCGGACACAACAGCGATTTCATCTCGCCCGGAGCCATCTTTAAGTCCGTTTTTATCGCCTCTTCATTCCTAAATCTCACCCGGTTTCGTCGTAGTGGATGTAAAAGTTTCACGGACACGTGTCGAGTATTAAATTATTCCACGGTTAAGGAGTCAGAGTCACCCCATCCGGCGAGGTTGAAAGGCGGTGGTGACAGCATCAGTGAGTGGTAGTTGTGTTGCGGTGTCATGACGAGACGGTGTCTTTGTGCGTCGTTAAGTACAGGGAATAGAATGTCAGAGTTTTGAGGGGCCGGGTGAAGTGCTTTGGTAAAATAATCATCATTTTAGACAAACACTTAAACCATCTCGGATTACGGCTGTAGATGTAACAAAAGTCAGCTTCGCGGTGGTTGGAAATTGAATCAGAATTATGATACTCGACGGACGATTACTAATGTCAATTAACGATGTATAGTTCGTGTTGAAAAGCTATCTTCCAGAATTGATAATATATTAGTGCTAACTTTTTTCTATCTACACGTTTGTACATACAAAACTATGAAGAAAAAAACCTATAACATTGTCTGTACAAGCTTAAGATTCTATGGAAAGCACCAAAAAGGCCTCAAAACAGCCCTTTGCTCTAAATGGAACTGGCAATGAAATGCTTAGGATACAGCATTCTCAATTTTTGCTCTGTATCAAAGAGACGAAAAGAAAAGATTCAGGTGAGGATTTTGTTGTACAGTCGAAAAAAAAAAACTCGAGAAATTGAATTTTTAACACATTTTTCACCAACAAAGGTACTTTTAACCCAAACTATATTTTTATCTAACAACTGATCTCCTAATTGCAAGTCAATTCATAATCGGTAAGTGCGTTTTAGTTCCTCATCAACTATAACTTCACGGGGAATCGTGAACCAATTCCCTAATGCTACCCTAATTCACTTTGTCCTGTATGATAAAATTAACCCTAGAATGGTAACTTTTCGTGTTTATATACCTCAACGACTTTGAATCTGCCGCCGTTCATGTTTCACGTTTCTTGCCCTCGATTTACCTGATTTTTAAACCAAATTTTCAGGCTTCAAGCTAAATTTTCATAGGGTCACATGATTTTCTATTAAAAAACGAAAAGAATAAGCCGCTGTAGGACCCTTTAAGTACAATTAAATCCGAGATATAAATGTTTCAAAATTGGGATATCTCATCACACCAGGTTACCGGAATTGGTGAAAAAAAAATACGGTCACCGTTCTAGGATTGAGGATAAAGGATATTGAAATCTGTCAAGTCGTGAGAAAACCTTTAATTCACGAACAGAGCTTCACACACTTTAAATCTTAGGCTTTTTGAATTTTGAAGGTCCAGTCGCAAATATGAATCATAGGCCTACATATTTGGGACTGCCTGTTTTTCGGTGATGGAGCAAAAAAGAATGAATCTTTGATTTTTTGTCTCTTTTCTTTTTACTTTTCTATCGCCCACAAGAACGGAATCGAAATAATAGATAACGCTACTCGGCGTCGCTATGCCGGAGGTAAACGGAGAGCGGAAAGAACCTTAAGAGCCCAGGAGGGTTTCCAGGACGACTTATGTACATGTATAGTTGCGATTTTGTATAAGGGGAACTGAGAAAGACACACGAGCGTTTTCCCCCAGAGAAACAATTCTCTCCCCCTTTCGCTGGGACTTTAGGTTAGGTTTCATTAGTGACAGGGAAACTAGGGCGTTGAAAATATGTTTAGGGTTTTTACCCGTCAGTGTTTAATAAACTTGTATACCAGCCCACAAATATAGAACGTCAAGAGCAGCACGTGCCCTGGCTGAACGCGAGTTCAAACGGATTTCGTTCTTTCAAATTTATGCTCAACACCATGCATTCCATCCGCAATTTTACCACCTGTGCATTCCTGCCATGTGAAATTTAATTCGGTTCAAATTATTCGACAGTTAATATGCGCCTCCAATCGACGAGTGGAATTCGAAAACTGATCGGTTTTAGTCGTTTTTTCCCCCATTTCCAGTCAAGTTTATTAGTTTGTTTCGCGAAATACAATGAACTGCAGTCACGATCCATGCAGAATGATAAATTCACGTTGCTTTTCAGATTCAAAACAGAATTTTGAAAATTTCTATCGTCACGAATAGACGAAATTCAGGATGCGGTATGTACGGGCAAGTGATAATCGCATAGAGTTTTTTCTTCGTACAGGTCATTTGTTCGTAACAATTTATCAACTTCCAGCTTGAGATTGTTTTTTTCTTCTTTCATTCCTGCAATTTTGATCATTATGTTCATTCCGAATACAGCTACATGTACGAATACTTCTCTCGCTGTGCTGAGATCTCCAGATTTTGGATTCCGGAACAATTTTTCTGTAGCATTTTAATGTGATCAAGGAAATTATGGAGAAATCCGGTTCCAAAAATTGCTGTTGATGAGTATTGAAGATCTGTCGAATTTTCAACCACTCGTTATTGCTCGTTCTTACTAGACGTCCAGAAAGGAAATCTATTTCGTTCTTTCAGCAACTTTTCAACTTCCCATTTTCGAAGAAAGTTGTGGCCAATTTTTTTTTTTTTTCAAATAGTTATACCTCGAGAACGAATCAACGGATTCTGTTGATTTTGATCTTCATCTTCAGCATTAGCTCCACTTCAAAAATGACTAAATTTTGAAACAGGTAGATGCAGTATTTTTGTATTGTTCGAACTTGAAAGTTTCAGAGCTCGCCCATCGTGGTCAACTGATTCACCTGCTAGTTTCATCATGTAATTGGTAGTATCTCTGAATCGCAGTACAGTTTCATCAGAAAACTTGCGGGAATCATTTTGTGAAAACGGTAATTACCAGAAAGCAGGTAAGCTGATTTACTCTCCAGTACGTTGTACCAATTATGCGTGATAGCCTCTGAATTGAGTTATCTCTATCGACTGATAATTAGCCATATAGTCATAAAGTACCGAGTACTTGGTCGTTGTTGTTTATTCAGTCTATTTCTTCTTTCTCTCCATTCCTTCGTTTTTTAATTTTTCCTTTGTGTTTTTTTTTTCTTTCTTTATTTTACTTTACTTTTTTGAAACCGACTCCTTTTCATCTCAGGCAGACGGCTGGACAGGAGGACAGCTAGACAGACGGTGCGGGACTCTTGCCGACGTCAGCTTAGAGCAGGGACTTTACCTCGAGTTGCTCGGGACAGCCCTTAATTACGGAAAAGCCACAGATGCACGCTCCACCGCGGAATCTCTCTCTCTCTCTCTTATACCCTCTCTTTCTCTCGTTCTCTCTCTTCCGCTATCTCTAACACACCTACAGACACGCACGTCCACAGTGCGCCATCTCAGTGCGGTCATAGAGAAAAAAAAAAAATATATAGAAATGAAGAGAGAAGAGTCTAAGGCTTGAGAACTGCGGTGAAAAGTTTTCTTAATTTACTCCTATTTTACAGTACAGGTGCAGGTTCAGATTCTCTCATCGTTATTCGATATATTCCAAGATATTCCGACTCGTGGGGGCTCCGGTTCTATAAAAATTTACCAGGATCATCGTGAAGTCTGAGCCATTCAACATTTAGTGGGACAGAGTTGGTTAAAAGATCAACATCGATGATCCAAATTTTTGTATAATTTTTTCTACTGCTTCGACAGCAGCAAACAATTTCCAATTCATTTCTTCTTACATCCCTTTATACTTGAAAGTCACACGGGGTTGAAAGTCCGATAGAAAGGACCAAAAATCCGAAACATGGTATAACATTCTAGTCGGTCATATCTCCAGTTTCATTGATCTTATAGATTTCGTCAAAAACCCTATCAAAGCTCTCGAACGAGGCTTTCGTTGGAATATTAAATTCTGGGGTAGCAAATAATTGCATTTGTTAGAAGCAATTTTGTGATTCGATCGTAATTTTAAAGAAAGAAACAAGCCCGTGAGATGCAAGAAAGATAAAAATTAACTCACAAGCTCGAATATGAACTCCATAGAAATTCAGATTTGCTCAAAATTCGACCGAAGCCTCCCAGCAGTAAATTGTGTAAAAATTGTTCTACTTGCAAAAAAAAAAAAAATAAATAAAAACCATTTGTAACCCCGTGAACTTTGGCGCACTGCAGGGATCATCAATTGTTTGGGAAAACTTGAAGCTTCGGTTTCCTAATCCGGAAATCTTGAGATCTCAAGAACGCACCTGCCAAAACGTCGAGGATCTCGTAACCACTCGGTTTCCGAACCACAGGTATTAGGGTAAGCATTACCCCGTTTATCTTCCGTGACACGCGCTATTTAAGGGCACGCAATATGTTGCGCTTTAGGAGTCAAAGCTCCTCTCTAAGGAGGCCAGGGATCCGTGTAGACTTCCGGTACAGCCTGTAGGCTGGAGAATAGAACGTGAAGGAAACCTCCGGGGGCTCATACGGCGGAACCCCACCGCCACTATACCACCGCATTCACTCTATTGAATAATTTAACCCTGCCTCTGTCCCCCGGTTCTACACCCCTCTTAGCCCTCAGTTCGTCTCTCAAACCTCCCCATTCTATTTTACAACTCCAGGGTGATGTTTGGCCACACATTTCAGACTCGGAGGGACGCCGTGCCGGTGTCGACGTCGATGTTAAATGAATCCGTGCCTTAGGCGCCCTTAAAGCTTTCCAAAAGTCTGGTTAGGTACATACCCACACCGCGTCGTAGACTATGGGCTGGAAAACTGGCGAAAGAAATTTGCGAAATGATCTAAGAATGAGAAAAACCGGTCTGCCAATTCCACATGCACTTTAATAATTTTCTGACCGAACTAGTCAGACAATTCTCTAATGGGGCATGGCGATTTTTTATCGGTAGGACACGAGCTTTAATCCTGTAAAGTTTCGTATCCTGATCGGTCCAGGAATTTTGAGCCAAAGGATCGGTGAGTTAAAAATTTTTGGAGACAGCTATGAGATCGTTTTTGCTACGAAGAGAACACCTTTTTATCTCTTATATGGGAAGAGAAGTGAAAAAGCTTTTTTGGGATATATTTGTTTGGAAGGCTGGAGTTTCTTAAACGAGAAAATGATCCTGGCACGTGATTGGAGAAATTGCTGAGTTTGACGGTTCTTTGGAAATTGAGCCGAGGATTCACACGTTCAAATTTCCAACAGTCTCACGGCTTTTCGCTAACGATAACACGTCCGCTTTCAACGAGGCGAAAAGAAATTGCCGAATCTTGAACAGAAATCGAGTTGGTACAAAAGTGAGCTTGAAATTTACTATTAAAGCTCTAGCTCTATCGCCGATTCTGACACTCTTCGCCTTTATCTCAGATGCAAATTCTGAAATAAGCTATTTCACGTCTCGCCATAATTGCGGTTGGAAACTCAAAACCTACCCCTGACATTTCATATTCTCCCATTTATCTAGCAACTATCGAGCGATGTATCGCTCTATGCAAATTTTTGGAGATTTCGTAACTATTTTCGGCGGGAAATTGAATGAATACATAAGTTTTTGTCATTTATTTAGATAGTTGTCTGTTTTTTTTTTGTTTCCCCTCTCTTTTGCTCCCTGTGGCTCTAATTTTCCTCAAGGTAGGATTAAACGCTGAGGATTTACGAGTATCGAGATAACCAACTGAGGAGCTTTTTTGCAACAATAACGAACGAGCTGAACCTTGGCGAAGATAACCCCGGCGAAGACAGGGAGTAGATATACATAAACCAAGAATACTCGACAGGGAAATTTTGGGGTATTATTAATTTCCGGGCAAGTATATATATATATATAATCTCTGGTATTCCGAATTCACTCGGAATCCGAGATGATCGTCACTCATAGACGAGATAAAGCTTAATCGCTTGGCTTCTTGCTTCGAGACGTTCATCGATCGCTATTAAAGCAGTCTGCAGATAGTAGGTAGGTACTGCTGGGTTTGAATCCAGCTAAATGAACCAAGGTGATACTTTAATCGCTGATATATGAAAAGGACAAAAGATGACTGACGCCTGGCGAACATTTACTACTACTAGCATGTATATGTGCCATGATCACGACGTTATTTCTAGTCATACGAGGAAGCAAAAGCCTCGATCCAAAAGCTTGCAAGCTACAAAGCCAGAAATGGAAGTAAGTAGATAGAGAGATAGCCAGCAGGGAATGTTCGTTCGATAAAAAGGGAAAGAGAATCATGGCGCCGAGTATCAGGCCGGGACAGCATCCGCACCCAATAAAACCTCGCAAAACATTGATCTGTCGGCAGTTTATAACCCGCAGACCTTGAAAAACTTTCCGACTTCAAATAACGTTCGTAAAAGCGAGCTGAGAGACCTCTAAATGCCAAAAGAGCAAAAGAGAAGGGTAGGGTATCCGAAGGTGCGAGTGATAGCAAGGGACATTTTATTCCCTAGGAAAACTTTCGGCTTGTTTGTCTCTTCGTAGACAAACCAGGGGTTTTCCAGTCTATCGTCAAGTACCTGGATCCTCGATTCACCAATGAATATGTAGCTCTACGGCGGGGGTCAAGGACATTGGAATCCTCGAAAATTTCTTATCTTTTTCTCTCTCTCTCTCAAAAAGAAAAAAAAAAAAAAAAAAAAACAACAAGAAAACGGAGCACGGATAGTGAAATGCGGAATGGGAACGTTGAGGTTGGTTCCTAGGACGAAAGCCTTTCCATTGAACTGAAATTGGAGTTTTCCCTGGACCGCAGATCCCAGGACTAAATCAACAGATCTTCTCTCTACCTTCACTCTTCTAATTCTATATCCAGTCTGGAACCATTCAACTTTCTATTTCCCAACGCTGGGGAGCCCCTCACATATATACCCGAAGCATGTCTACTTCACCCGCTGAGGTCGAATCTGGACCAAGTTCCTTTGGGATGAGTACCAACTCTTTGATCCCATAGCCCACAGGGCACAGGACCCCGATGACATACGGCGGTGGTCGCAGGGCGAACGACTTTATCCGGGCATGCTTTATTCTGGGAGTTAACAGGACGGTCATCTCTCGCCGCTTTCAAAGGGGATATTTTCATAAAATAAAAGAGGGAAAAAATCTTCTCCGTGAAAGATCCATCGTGTGAACTTACAGTTAGACAAAAATTTTATTCCCAACCGCAAAGTAATCGCTTTTCAATGGTATAACCTACCAACAGCTGCTATAGGTTTCGGATGAAAATTCACTGGGAAATGTGAGAATACTGAACTCGGTTTGAGGGGATCAGTGAAACTTGGTTTCAGGAATTCAAACCAGTCCAGAATTCATTTATTCTTCAACAATGTTAATTTCACATGAAACATAGGTATATGATCTTTTTCAAAATCTGTGTCGGAAGGATTTTGGAACACCGTTTATCCGATTAAGATAGTTGATGGGTCATATTGTTCTGTGTATCATTTAGTTCTCGCTAAAAATTAAATGCGTGTGAACTTACAGCCAATTATCTAAAGTTTCTAAACTTCGGGCCACTAATTTGCAAATAACTTTGTCAATACAGAAATATTGAAAAATTCCCTCTTCCACATGATGAGGATTTTATTTACAAACAAAATGAGCTCCTAATGACCTTAATCGGACTAACGGTGCTTCGAAATCCTTACAAGGCACGTTTTGGAAGAGAACATTATTTTAAATGTTGAATGAACTTCGGTTGAAAAATAAATGAATTCCGGAGTACTTGAAATTCAAACAATTTAGCTGTACTGGGGACCCTAAGCAGAGATACATCTGAATTCAAGAATGAGTAGGGAGAGAATGCTTTGCAAATTTCAACATTTTCTTCGCAAAGATTCTCCGGTAGATTTTGCACAACTAATTGTGAGAAGATTCCGTTTCATCTGATATTGAGGATTCTGTTTCTATAATTGGGGGTCAAACATCGGATCTAGAAGTTCCGAATTGTCAAACCTACAAATATCAATGCTACCGACTCACAGTTTGCCCCCGAAAATCGACATAGCTGATCTCAAAAGCTTCGAATTGATTCGAAAACCAGTGGAGATTAGAAATTGCGAAAGCTACAGGACGTGATATAAGGAGAAAAACTCCAAGACTTGAAATTCAGGCACGCCACTTAATTTATTCGACGTCCTGAGATCTGCTCCCCTCGGATTTTCGCATTTTCCAAATTCATAAACCTCAGACTTTCGGATTTTCGAGCGATTTGCATTCCGACCTTTCGGGATCTTTAAGTTCTCAGCCTCGAGGTTTCTGGTAACTCGAAATCATCTGACATTAATTCGAAGTTTCAGCTGCTCGATAATCGCGTAAAATTCAAAACTCCAATCCGGCTTGAGATTCTCCTGCTTTGGATAATTAAAGGCCAAATATTGCATGTGAGATTGCTCAAAACGGGGTTGGTAGGTAAAAAGCAAACACCTGATGCTGTTGTTGCGTGTATTTCATGCAGTCGAAAGAAGATGAACTCGATCAGTTCCCGATGCGTAGCGCAGCCACCCTTGTCAAGGGGAAAAAGTTCCATGGATATAAAACCGGACAGATGCGTCAGACCTAAATCAATTATACTCGATATTGACACATAGCTCAGCTGCTGCACCGTCCAGTATTATATTATATCGGTACTCATTGTCAGTTTTGCTATATAACTTTTTCATGTCCCGATGGAAAGAAGCAAGACACGCGCAGTACGTGACAAGAAACTTGATAAAGTTTCCTCTTCCTATATCTTTTTCCACAGAGTTAACCCCGCGGTGTTGCGTGTTGATATTTTTTCTTCCAACCCTTTGACACGCACCTGTTGTATTTTTCTTTGCAAAGAGAAATAAAACGAAGGCGAAAAATCGTTGCACGTGGACGAAACAAAAAGCTCACAAGTGAATAAAATTCGTAATTCAGTGACAATCGCAACGATTAACCGGAAGCGCTCGCCTGCTCGATCGCTGTATTGTTCTAATTGTTAAAACGTGGAGTAGCTACAGTGCGGTTTCCATGTTTAGTACGAACAAATAGCCCGTCCCACGCCGAATAATCGTACATGTGTAATTCCACATCGACTCGAATTAATTAGTTGAAAGCTCCATTAACTAGCTTGACAATGCACACTCGTATAGTTTAGTTGTTGAATTCATCAAATCCGTGAATTATAGTGTTGGTATTATTTTCGTTTGGCTATATCAAGTTTACGAGCCCGATTAATATAACTGGTCAATTTACCAGTTTCAGCCACAAACCTGAACCGCATTTCTGTCTCTCATATTGTCAGATCTATGCGGTTTTCCTTTCCAGATCCAGTTGGAATAATAAACACTTTATAATATAATCACCTAGCTGCTCCAGTGGGGGTTAAAACTACAAGCTCTGAGATAGTATAAATCCAATCTTTTGTTCCGTAACAGAATAAGTTACTTTGCAAATATAAACTTTAATGAATATTCTTAAGCATTATATAGTTCCCTCGCCGGACCGTTGTCTAGATACTGATCACGACAAACCTGGATATATATACTGAGTACAAAGTTAATCCAACTTTCTTTAAGTTGAATGTAAATCGAGAGTCGGAGCTTTCTTCTGATCGCTACTATAATTATAATGAGATGTTTCCATTGGGTTAAGTAAGCTTTTCGCTAATGTATTATGGGGCATTTCGAAGGTAGAAAAAATCAAGGCCTATTTAGTATATTTGGTTTCCTTTCGTAATGTGGAATAATTCTTGCAGTTATAAGGCAGAACATTAATCGCTTTAAGAGACACGGCTGTCGCAATTACATCAAAAAATGAATCAGTTTCAATTAATTTTCAATTCAACATACATCAGCTAATATTGAACGAAGGTAAGATATTCTATGATTCATTTTACGTGCAGGATGGAGCTTTTTCAAAATTGTATCCCCCGAATCAATTTTGGAATTTGTAAGCACCTGAAACTGAGGAAATATAAGATTTTATTTGTTTTTTACCCAAAATTTTTACTGAATGAACTTTGGACTGGGATAAAATTAGTGCGGTGGAATTTTTGGTACATCATTTTCTCTTGCTGTTTTGTGATCAATTGAAAAGACTGAATAGATGAAAAAATAACGAGTTCCAATTTTGATACGCAGGTACGAGTAATCAATGATCCTGTCAACGAAAATTCTGCTTCTTATTTACGAAGTTGAAATACGTAAATAGATGTTCAAAAGTATGAAGAGCCTGTCAGATCGAGCAATATACGTCTATATCTGGAAGGAGGAATATAAGCTCGAGGAAGCGAGATTGAAAAGAAAATTTATTGTCCGTTGGACATTATTTTTCAAACGACAATATTACATCATCGTTTTTATCTCGCATCGGATCTTATGAAGCGAATCATTTTTTTTCGTTTTCCGGATTTTGCGTCACATGTATACCTACCGCATGACGTCAAACTGAGATATAAATGCGGATGGATTAGCCTGTTCTTATATAAATTTTCACTTATTTTATCATCGCTGGTTTTTTGGAATTGGCTACTGCAGGTAGCTACTCGAAATGTACGACATCGATGTCGAAGACTATCTAGGCAGCTATACGTTCTCTACAACGCCAGTAGACGTAGCTACCTAATGGGTACTAATTCGATTAAATTTGCACAATCGGCTCTGATTCTGTACTTCCGTAGCCAATCTATACGTGAAGAGTATTTCCGTCTGTTCGATCCTAGCTACGATGAATAAACCAGTGATTCGGAGTGTTGGAGGAAAAATCAATTTTAGACCCAGGGCTCGATTTATCTCTAAGGATAAATTTGCACCATTTCAATTTTTGCAACTCTGTCTGTGAAGATCTCGTCGAAATAAACTGCCCTAAGATTCAGAGTCTCCTTCCTAATTGATTTGATTATCAAGCAAAAAGTGTTTCTTTTTTTTTTTCAATCTCATTGCAACGGTTGATCCTTGCTGCAACTTGGGAGACAAATCTTTCATCCGGTATTGCTGGCTACGTCAGTTATGATAAATGTGGGTAAAAGTTGGTATAAATTATATCAGACGAAGAGGATAATCCGTGCCGTAAAGTGCAGCTGGTCTTCCTTCTGCCCGGAAATTAATTCGCTGGAACCAATCACCGTCCGTAGTTCTGGGTTCCAGGTTCGATATTCATTCGTGCAGTATTCCCCTCAGGGGATAAGCACTTCTTCGACCTAAATCCTTGCGGAGAAGTTACCGATGGCAAATCCTCGTTAACTTTTACCCAACGAATTTCTAGGCTGGCATATATATATTATATATATATATATATATAAAATTGGGCGCAACATTTCCGCAGCCTTTCCGATCCCTGCAGCTGCAACGTCACGCCACCAGCTAAACGTAGACGTCTCGCATTAGAAGAGGGTGGTAAATACTTCTCTTCGCCAAACTCTTGGCTTTCGGGACTTTCCCGGTTTCCTACACGGCCGTTTGGCACTCGACCAAATTCTATACGTACAACTTACTCACGTCAAAAAGTTTTCGTGTTTTACCTCCGTCGTTAGACCCCTCGCGTATATACCAAAAGAGTTTACGATTTTACCCAGCTACAGATTTAAGGGTACTGGACTACAAAGTGCAATCTAGAAATCTACGGTGGGTAGTTATGTATGGATTTCTTCACGGTTCTAGCAAAGGGAGGTAAAAACTTTGGAAATAATATTCGGCCAGTGGTTTCAAACCATTTGAGTAATTAATCTTTCTTGTGTATTTACGATAACGATGTCTATCGAAGTAATTACCCTTATGACCTGCAACTGCACCGAGTTATTCACGTTATGAAATGAAATTTCAACATTCTGGATTGCTCCCGAATTTCCTGACCATCAAATAACCCACAATCATGGATTACCGAAGAAGCTCACTCCTTCTTCTATCGCTTGGCATTTCTTTATACTCCCAATGCAGTTTCCGCATGTAGGAACCATTTTGATTTTGATATTAATTTCAACACTGACAAGGTTTCGGAAAACAACCCTTAAGAGAGGACCCTACTGAAACTTTCGGAAAAAGCAGTTTTTCGTGTTTAAAATGGCCCAAAAAACGTCCAATCAAAGGATGAATCCTTGAAATTTCAGATTATGGTAGGATATGTTTTGAAAGAAAGTTTGAATATTCTGCGATGAAAGTTCAAGCTCGAGGAAGATTTCGCAGCCCTGCGAAGGAGAGATTCTGCGAAAGGTTCCTTGTGCTTGAACTTTCATCGCAGAGTATTGAAACTTTTTTTCAATACATATCCTACCGTAATTTAAAATTTCAAGGATCCGTTTTCGGATTGGACGTTCTTTGTCCATTTGAAGAATGAAAAACTGAATTTTTCAAAGATTCAGTAGGGTTCTCCCTTAAGTACATTCCTGATGCACATACTACAAATCTGCTTCCAAGGAACCGATAGTTTGGTGGATCAAAAAAATTGCGATCTATAATTGAAGCTTCGTCAAAAACTGGTTCTGCAATTTGAACAAGAAAGTGTGGGCAACTGGATTGCCATACTAGATTTTTCATCGCACCTTTGATAATTTTCTAACTTGCAGGAAATTATAGCTCTGGCTTATTGTGTTCAGTCAAATCATATCTGCTTGTTTCACCTGCGCTGCAGTTTTGTGTGATTTCATATATATACTCGGGCATATAGCAGGATTTTGAATGAAGTTGATATTCCGGACACCCGGTACCTGATCATCAGTCATTATAAAGCTGTGGTAGTTTCCTGCTCGCATAGTTTAATCCGAGGATAAACAAATTACGCTTTTTGTTCCAACCACGTTGTGTATTCTGAGGTGTTTTGTGTAGCGAGCTCGTCTACGTTCAAATTTCCGTTTTCTCTACTAGAGTCAGCCCGGCGTGTGGAAACTAGTGTTTTTTTAGCAAAGAAAAATCCTCTCTCGTATGCAAAAATTTTCTTCAACAGTTTCCTGCAATTAACTTAACCAAAGCTTTTGTTTTCTCCCGTTTACATTCCACTTGAGAAATCCTTGCGACAATTCTAACCACTCGGGGGAAAATAGCTCTCATCGAGTATAAGGACGCATGTGCAATACGTATGGATACATATCTACGCATGAATTGAAAAATTGTTGTAATTGAGGAAAATAACACATATGGTTATTGCTTCGGAGTTTCGAACAAGGATGACGGAGATCGAGGATCCCTCGTCAATACGTTCGAACTCGTTGATTGGTAATTTTTCGATCCCTTTGTTTGCAGGGAGGGCATATATGATTCTAGGGGTAGTTATAACGACGCTAACCGCCTCCATACCCCGTTTCCATCCCCATCCGCGGTTGCTATTTCATGACAAACGCACGAGGCATTAATTAATTGGTGACAATTAGCAAACAGTGACAATAACCACATTGCCCCGTAACAATACGTCTGGTTTCACATATATATGTATATATATATATATACATATATATATATGCTTTTGTCTACGACCGTACGCTGCCACAAGAGGTGATTAATTCCAGCTGTAGAACGGACTCATTTTCGTATCCGAATATATGGTCAGTGCTGCAGGTGACCACAGGAATAAGGAATCTTTGAATGAATAAAATTGCTTCGTTGAGATGAAATAATTAATAATTGTTCATTCTAAAACGTTGTTTCCTTTATCCGCAAACTCCAACAACCACAATTGAGTGTAAATTTCCATTTTTATTTCACCCTATCTTCTTCTAACCCACAGCGAATCTGACAATGACGAATGATATGCATAACGTACTTGATAATCTCGCAGATGTTTCCAATTCCGACGTGTTTGCGATAAGAAGAAAAAAATGAAATGAATGAAAATAAAGTTCACCGCTTTGACGTATATCGTTATTAATAATTCTAAAAAGAAGAAAAAAAAAACAATGACAAATGGTTGGATATCCGTAACGCGATGAAGATATCCATCCTAGCGTGCGAAACTGGTCTCTGTATAATAAAAACGAGTTGGCTGTCAGTCGAAATTCGACGAAGCATGTATAGGCGAAAATTTGGAATCCCTTGTATAGAACGTAAACCTGTGGACTGCACACATATATTCAGGATTTGTACAGTAACTGACATCTGTGGAGGACGATCAGTTGCTGCCATGTTGCTTGGGCAATGTGCCCAACGTGTTCTTCCATTTCGATTGGCACTGATTGAATGACACCATCTCCTCTATATATTCGAACCAGTAATCATCGACAGGGTAATTCTAGGCATCGGATAACCGAAATATACGAACAGCTGCGTGGTGGATATATCCTAGTTTCGGTTATACGAATGTATAAGCCGCGGATTGATTTTGATACATTTCGACTGGCTCGAGAGTTCGATGTGCAGAAATCGGTGGAATTATTGGGTCCAATAAGTTTGAACGATGGGGGTAGGCGGTGGTCGAAACCCTTAGAAAAAGACGAAAATGTCGCTGGAAGAAGGTCCAGACCCGGCTAAAAGGTTCCTTTATAAATTGGCCAGTATGTGTAAGGCGAGGCGAAGCGAGGGTCCTGCGCTTCTGGAGATGAGGCTTATTATTTTTTTCCTCGGAAGCCTTTTTTAGCCTATACGAGGAGGCTACGATCGTAGCGTATCGATTTTCCGTCGTCGCACTGGTCTCCTGTTATTTCACGCCATTTTACGAGCCTTTTTAACCCCCCTCGGGACTGTCGTTATCCTGCGAGTCACGTGACGAGAAGTTCAGTCCCCTCGAAGAGACAAGAAGAAGAAGAAGAAGAAGAAGAAGAAGAAGAAGAAGAAGAAGAGAAAAAAAAAAAAATAGATAAATAATGTAGAGAGAAAATAGTTTAACGCCGTACTGGTCTGTTCGCTACATAGGAAATCACGCGATGTGCAGCTTTGAAATCCTGCCTGTTGCACGTTTTGTGGTTATGTACGGGTTTTACAAAGTTTGTAACTTGCGATTTGATTCATTCTCGGAAAAGAGTCCCCTCAAATTCTAACCGTTTCGAATCCAAGAGGGAATTACGTAGTAACATACCTAACGTACCTATAAGCGTGGAAACGAAATTGCTCACGAGCTTCTAAGGCTTCGATATACCCGCCTTCGAGATGTAAGCGGATTTCTCAACCCATTCCATGGATTCAAACTTCGAAACAAGTCTATCACATAGGTTAACGCAGCTTTCACATGATCAAATTTGATGCAAACCCACTTCATTGCAATTAAACTTGTCCCTTTCAGTTTTCTAGCTCATTGGAACGCCAGCATTACAGACGTTTCGTCACTTTTCGTTTGAAACGATATCAACATTCCTCAAACGAATCCTTTCCACATCAACTTTGGAACGAAAACATAATTCACTCCGGGATTTCAAACACATCATCACTTCATGATACGTCCAAATAAAACCTGCAAAACTTTGCACAGTTTGTCTGAAGAAGCTGCTGAAAGGGTATAGGTACTGGTGAAGCAATCGAGCCGGATTTCAGGGTTACCAAGTTGCTATTAGTCTTACGTCTGTAAGGATTCCTCCTCTTCGGGGGCTCAAGAGTTTGCCACCGATGGAGGATCAGCACGGGGACATAAGGCTGAGTATACGATAGGATAGGATAGGATAGGATGGGATAGCGCATACCCAACTAAGGCGGATGAATTATCGCGGAGTTAGTCGATGGGTAGGTGTGTATACCTACCCAGTATAAAAGCCTTACTCAAGTCTGCCAACAAACCCCTCTGCTTGATGGAATATCGTTTGTCTATTCAGTATCGATTATCGATAGGCTACATTCGTCCTCGATTACTCTCAGGACTTGATTCCTTCTCATTGCCGAAGCTTGTTCTACTGGTGAAGGAACAATGCTATATACTGGGATCGGTATAGATTTTCATCGATTGGAAATACCGCCAACTTGGAAACCTCTTGTGGGTCTGATGGTCTAACGGGAATCCTTCGAGCCCCGCAAGATCCTAGATGACAGCAATCACGAACAACGAAACGTGGCCTACCCTGCACCAGGATATATCCTTCGACCCTACAACGTCTAGTCCTTCGCAAACGACGCTCACCAGCCCCATCGTGGTTATCTATTAATAACAATAGACGTCCAGTGGCAGCAGGATGGGGCTCAATGGCGTTAGTGGAGGGTAGTAATTTTGGCGATGAGAACCAGGGCAGAAACGGTACAGTGTTGTTACCAATTCCGTTTCACTGGAGCGATGCTCGATGTATATTTGACGTGAAAATTCACGATCTCCCGAAAAGGGTGGTGAGCTTTTTCAAAGGGGTATTAGGAGAGAGTCGTTGATTGATGGACATAGTGCCAGCCCGGTGACCGCAGCTACGTCACCACGAGAACCGCACGGTTTGATCGGCGACATCAAAAGTTCTTGCGCGTGTTCCGTATACCAGTGATTTATCTCGCAATGGGAAGTGACGTGGATGGTGAGCAATTCGATTTAGACAATTCTCTCTCACCGGCAACCGCCTGCTATGTAGGACCCTGAAAATTTTCTCTCTATATAGTTCTCTGTTTAGTCTCGCACACAAAATTTGGTAACAAGTTGTTGTGTACCATTCGAGTCCAACGGTTTGTGTGAGGGTTACGCTTATTGGGATTCCGTTTATTTGCCCAGACTGAAAAGAAAATCGAATCGAAAATTCGATTTCATTGAATAAACCCACCCGAAGTATCAAAACATGGGCTAAATTAAGTCCCCCTGGGCAATCGCCCTACTGTCACATCATTCCACAATATACGTGATCATCCACCTTAAATTACCTCGGATGTTAGTACATCTGGATAGATCGCCTGAGGGTTGGAGTTCTTTTAAAAAATATCTACGTCATCCACATCCCTTGGCGTTTCCATGATGTAGCTGAGCAAAGTAGAATACCCTATCGAAATGTTGCTTCATTTGGACCGTCCGGATCAGTGGAACTTTGTTGGATCAACGAAAACACTCGAGTTAATGTTAGAAATTGAAATAGGGGTGCTGCAGGTGACATGTGCTTCCTGGTGGTACCAAACCCATCAATAATTTCTACCGTTGCGTTGGTAAAACTGAACAAATTACCACTGCGTGCAGAATCCGAAAGTTGTACATATGAACTCAGGTAGGTTGTACATATATATATATATACATATAAACTCGTCTGGATCGTGTCTAAAACTAATGTCTTCGACTCACGCAAGAGTATGCGAGACTGGCGGTGTATTAGGCTAATGATAGCAGACCGTAGGTATAGCCGTGAAGAACCGCACCCCATATTGCTACGACCATCTCAACTTCCGGTGACAGAAAGTACTCCGCGTTATTACCATTGTCGCATTGTTTCCCGTGTTACGTTTCTTGCTCGTTTCTTTTGATCTTGAGTTACCTTCGAAGTATAGCTGCTGATAGGCAGGTACATACATACGTTTCCAACCATTTGGACACAGGCTTCATACGCAACGAGGACAACCCAAAGAACAATCCTCTCACGAGATTCGTCATTGGTCCACTCATCGCCGATTAACATAACCGAGAATTGGCGTCAGCCATTAATCATAAATGCGAGCAAGAGCTGTGCGACTCGTGGACCTAACATTTGGCTAATGATTTGGCAGTATCTGTTCGCAGACCATTCACTGAATGTCGGCCACATTCGAAAAAATTTTTAACTTCTCGCTCTAAAAATGGGAGACTATTGTGATCACTCCAAAAATGAGAAGCTTAGTTTTCACCAGACCATCGGACTCACATCCGAACGAGTATGATGCATTTTTTTCAACGATATCTCGTTAAAAAATGAACGGATTTTCATAATTTTACAGATCTTGATCGGTAGGATTTTCTCCAATTGGAGTACGATTGAATTTTTGCTGGTTTGTAACCAAAGATTCAAGCTCTGGAAAGATGTCAGCTCATTTGTATTCTATTAAAGTGTACTGAAGTTTTTATCTTTGAATATAACTTTTGGACTTTAGTCGGCTCTCAGTAAGGGACAAGAGTTCCTCCGCGGCATTGTAACTGAATCTATTTAATGGGCTGGCCTAGAGATCCGATTAGCTGGAAATATGTTATCGAGTTTCTCCGAGGTTCAGAGTTTCCTGAAAGTGGGTAAATTGCTTTTATAATTTTTGCAATTTCGAATTTAGCACACGCCATTACCGTGATTAGCGTAGGTATATACGACGACATACTCAAGGGCTATGATCAATCACTCGAGTAAATTACGTCGAGTGTTTCTCCGTTCGATAAAGAGCCATATAACTTTCGTCAATTCATCGATCTAGAATTATCGGACGCTATATGTGGAACGGAAGATTAAAAGTTAACACGCGAATAAACCTTGTGAGAAAGACGACTGAGAGATAGAAAATGTTTGCTTATATTTATTTTCCATCTTGCGGAACTACTTCCGTCCATAACATCATCACTACCATATAATCTGATCACTCTGAGTGCCTTCAGCTCGGTGTATTCAGCACAATGGCTATCACCCCAAAGACATGGATAGCAGAAAAGCGATCTCAGACCTAAGACACTTGGAATTCAACACCGGAGACACGTTGTCCACCAAAACCAACTATTCCCCGGTTAGCTATTCAATACGGTTTACTCAAGGCGCGTACCCCGCAGACCCACTGGGACAGTGCGTTTTCAAATTGAATGAAATCTTCCCACGCCTGTCTCTGACTACTAGGAGAAAATTTGCATACCTTCTGGTTTGCTATTCCCTGATAGATTTAGTGATAGATCTTCTAACACAACAGCTGATCCAATCGAATGTGAAAATTAGCGAAAGCTAGAC
Source organism: Ametastegia equiseti (assembly GCA_963989295.1). Lineage (NCBI taxonomy): Eukaryota > Metazoa > Arthropoda > Insecta > Hymenoptera > Tenthredinidae > Ametastegia > Ametastegia equiseti. Next base: position 13,243,751 of record OZ022393.1, read on the forward strand.
GAAGTTCGTTTGACAGATTCTGATGGTATCATTAGAACGTTGCAATAAGCATAGAATGGGCTTCTGACACGTTGGGTTATTGACAGGGAACAGGTATTTGCAATTTCAGTACGAAGTTAACAGTTTCCAATAATTTTTACAACCGATATTCACCGAGTTTGATTACCCTGTCAGTTATTAATGTCCGAATGAACCAGGGGATCCAAATGTATTCCATGTATTTCCCAACGGTACGTATGTACTGCTTAATCCCGTCACTTGGTGTGACAAATTCAATACGTGAACGATTAGTATTTGAAAAAAGAAGAGAATGAAAAAAAAAAAACAAAAAAAAGTAAAATTTTCCGGGCGATATATTGTCCACGAGTAGCGGTGGCAGGTACTTGTATCGGCGTGGGCATTCAGTGTGCAACCTGCCCACCACATATGGGGTGGGATGGAAATGGTTTTACGCGAGCCACAAAATTTTTCGTTTTTTCTTCACAAACAGTGAGCAGATCTTTTATTCATGAAAAAAACTTCATTACTGACGGTAGCGTCTGTATGACACGAGCTTATATATATATCCCTACCGCAATTCCTACCTTCTGGTACTTCGCATATACATATAACTCTATATATTTATATGGTACATAGGCAGAAGTATCATATATACAGCAACCTGAACGAAATAATTTACCTCTTCGTTCGAAATGACGAGCCGCTTCTCTCCTCGCTTATTTTACAACTTTGCAAAGTAACGGCACATTTTTACTAACTATAAAGCGAATGGGGTGCCATATAGGTATGTATATTGTATATACGTACGTAATAACGTGTGACTTTATAACGTGCGATGGAAAAATTTTCCATAGCTCGTTTATTTACTCAAAACTAAACGGAGTTGGATGAAATAAATAAATTGTGTAATTTCGAGTAAAAAAATTCCTCTTCATTATCATGCGAATATCGATGATGCTCAGATTTCATTCAGATCGATTTCAACGGGTTCATTTAACGCAACGGTTAATTAAACTCGCAATCGATACCCACCGAGTCCTTAATTATTATATTTTGGTTCCGGTCATGCGGCCCGGGCATGGAAAAGGAATAATTTGATCTAATGGAGCAGGGAGCGTGGTAATGGCTGATTGTTAATTGCCGGGTAAGTGGTAAACTTGGTAAATGCAAATAACTACAACGTAACGATATTTGACAGTGGCTGCAATTAAAAGTTTTAACTTCAACCGACGCTTTAACTACAACTAAAATAAAAACTCCCGCGACTAGGTACTTCCGCGATTTCTGGGCTGCGTAGTAAAAGCCTCACCGTTTCGTTTCACTGGGAAAAAAAAAAAAAAAAAAAAAAAAAATAGTATTATCGAAACGTTTTCCACTTTAGAATTATGTGGACGTATAATTTCATTTTTTAATTTCCGCGTTCAAAAAAAAGGAGGTAATATAATCACCCCGAAAATGAGAATTCGAGTTTTTACTACGTTTTGAGAACCAGAAAATCACCTTGAACCATTTTTGGATGTGTGTGTGTGATGAATTTTATGTTTGACGATATCTTGAGAATGAAACGACGAATTTCGATGATTTTGGTCTCAATCGAGGCAGCTTTTAGTACCTCAGAGCTGATTAGATTTCAGATTCCATCGGTCGACTAATTTTCATGTAATTGAGCGAAACAAATTTTACAAAAAAAATTTCATACGGTCATATCTCGAGAACGAATCAACGGATTTTAATGATTTTGATCTTCATCGATAGTATTCGCTCCAACTTACAATTAGAAATGATTGAATTTAGAAATGGATCGATGCAGTAGTTTTGTATTGCTCGAACTAAAATGATCTGCCGGGGAAGTTTCAGGACTGGCCCATCGTGGTCAACCAATTTACCTGCTTATTCGGTAAAAATTTCTCTCGATCTTTTATTTTTCTTCTTTTCGACTTTTAGTTCTTTTAGTTGAACGTGTAAACTGCCTGTGTGTTATTCACTTCCAGTAAAGATGAAAACTGGCATTTACCGTCGACTCCTAGGAATCTAAACGCCGGGTTATCAAATCTCTATTCAAAAGTCGTTACTGGACGACCTGCGGCGACAGCTGGATAGACATAAAGCGGAAGTATGGGTGGTCCTAGGCCTTCTTCGCCTCCGATCTCTAGGCGCAATGAATGTGTCTGTTGCTTGTTCATTCGACGGATGTAAAGGGAAAGAAAACCTCTCCTCAATCTTTATGAAGGGATTAGATTCCCGCAGAGATTCATAATTCAAAATTCCCTGGTCATTCGATTAGAAAATTGACCGTCGATCATCGATCGATACACTATAATGCCACATTGACATCTGATCGATTTCATACATCGATCAATACTGGCAGGAAGTCTCGTGGCATAATTAATCAAAGAGTATACCTTTCAAATTCATCTATCGTCTGTGTTCGAGGAGGAACTTGTCTATTTTTGCTGCAAAAAAATGTCCTTTTCCTTCTTCAGTTAGAAAGTCAGAAATATTTTTCTTCAGTTATTCAGAGAGATAAATTTGTGGACGATGAAAATTTGTCTTTTAAAAATTTCTGAAAAAATTGTCAGACTTGAACGACAGATTTTAGTGTAGACTGTATTTGTTCGGTTAATTTGTACTAATAAATCAGATAGATACCTGCAGTACCTGCAGGGACATCCGATTAGCAGCCCGTTACGCCAATCAAATAGTTTTGCCAAAGCCACGGGAGTTGCCGAGTTTTTTGGTAATTGGACGTCCCGAATCGACGAGGAAAAAAAATGAGAAAAACTAGAACGGAGTAACGGGTCTTGCGGTCCAAAGCCCCAGAGCCAGTTTGATGTAATATTGGCGTGTCAACTATTTCGTCAACATTTATTAGCACCTGATATTTCCGACTGTTTTACTACTACGAGACAGAGACAAGCTACCCTCTGAACAAAGTCTATGGAATTATTCACTTCATTGTCAGCGTCGTGAGCTTAAAAATAAATCATCGACTACGACCGTGTAATATAACATGAAAAGGATTTCTTAGAGCTTTATTTGGATCTAGGTTCGAAAAGATATGTCTTTGCGATGCGATAGGCTAATAGCTCAGGATTGGAGCATGTAAAATTCAATCCAGGGTGATGATTTCGTGGTACAATGAGTACAATGCATCCTATTCAGTGGATTAAAAAAAAAAAACTGCGTTACTTTTTCTTGACCATTTCTTCCACGATCGATAATCCAGTTGATTGATTTTGACGCTGGAATACGAATCACGGTGACAAAGACATCGTTCAGTGGATATATATCGCATGCCTAATGATGAACAAAAAAGCGAAGCAACAGGCACGATCGCAGGTTTTTAATATTCAAACTGATAGTGATACTTCACTAAAATTTAATTGAAATCGGTTGAGCTGTTTCCCCAGACTTGAAAATAGGCGTAATACTCATTCAAATGTTCAAATACTAGCCATTACGTAACGGGCAGTGGAAGAGTCTTCGAAAGCGTAATGGAATATTTTCACCAAACGGTTGATCCTCCCTCCAAATTTCATCCAAATCGTTCAAGTCATTCTCCCGAAATTCAGGATACAAAATGCCTCGTACACACGCACACACACACACACATACTTTTTGGAAAATGCTAGAAACTGATTGTGTGAGTGTTGAAACGGATTTCTACGTAAAAGAAAATTTTTTCTTTCGATCCCACGTTTTTCGCGATGACGAATGTATAATAGGGACTCCGCTATGCGCGATCGTGCCTCAAAATGCGCTTTAATAATCACAGAGTGTTTATAAGTTGAATACCACACAACACCCGCGTGTGTTACCTTACCGCTCATAATGAACCATCGTCACCAAATGTGATAGTTGATTGCTTTCGATATTTCAGGGAACATTTTAGTAATGTTTGAGAAATATTTTGGAAATTTGTCGGAAACACGGACTTCGCATCGCATCGACATCGGTGCTGCATCAGCATCGGCATCGGCATCGGTGCTGCATCAGCATCGGCATCGGCATCGGTGTCGATGCCGATGCCGATGCCGATGCCGATGCAGCACCGATGCGGCACCGATGCCAATGCCGATGCCGATGCCGATGCCGATGCCGATGCCGATGCGGCACCGATGCCGATGCCGATGCCGATGCCGATGCCGATGCCGATGCCGATGCCGATGCCGATGCCGATGCCGATGCCGATGCCGATGCCGATGCCGATGCCGATGCCGATGCCGATGCCGATGCCGATGCCGATGCCGATGCCGATGCCGATGCCGATGCCGATGCCGATGCCGATGCCGATGCCGATGCCGATGCCGATGCCGATGCCGATGCCGATGCCGATGCCGATGCCGATGCCGATGCCGATGCCGATGCCGATGCCGATGCCGATGCCGATGCCGATGCCGATGCCGATGCCGATGCCGATGCCGATGCCGATGCCGATGCCGATGCCGATGCCGATGCCGATGCCGATGCCGATGCCGATGCCGATGCCGATGCCGATGCCGATGCCGATGCCGATGCCGATGCCGATGCCGATGCCGATGCCGATGCCGATGCCGATGCCGATGCCGATGCCGATGCCGATGCCGATGCCGATGCCGATGCCGATGCCGATGCCGATGCCGATGCCGATGCCGATGCCGATGCCGATGCCGATGCCGATGCCGATGCCGATGCCGATGCCGATGCCGATGCCGATGCCGATGCCGATGCCGATGCCGATGCCGATGCCGATGCCGATGCCGATGCCGATGCCGATGCCGATGCCGATGCCGATGCCGATGCCGATGCCGATGCCGATGCCGATGCCGATGCCGATGCCGATGCCGATGCCGATGCCGATGCCGATGCCGATGCCGATGCCGATGCCGATGCCGATGCCGATGCCGATGCCGATGCCGATGCCGATGCCGATGCCGATGCCGATGCCGATGCCGATGCCGATGCCGATGCCGATGCCGATGCCGATGCCGATGCCGATGCCGATGCCGATGCCGATGCCGATGCCGATGCCGATGCCGATGCCGATGCCGATGCCGATGCCGATGCCGATGCCGATGCCGATGCCGATGCCGATGCCGATGCCGATGCCGATGCCGATGCCGATGCCGATGCCGATGCCGATGCCGATGCCGATGCCGATGCCGATGCCGATGCCGATGCCGATGCCGATGCCGATGCCGATGCCGATGCCGATGCCGATGCCGATGCCGATGCCGATGCCGATGCCGATGCCGATGCCGATGCCGATGCCGATGCCGATGCCGATGCCGATGCCGATGCCGATGCCGATGCCGATGCCGATGCCGATGCCGATGCCGATGCCGATGCCGATGCCGATGCCGATGCCGATGCCGATGCCGATGCCGATGCCGATGCCGATGCCGATGCCGATGCCGATGCCGATGCCGATGCCGATGCCGATGCCGATGCCGATGCCGATGCCGATGCCGATGCCGATGCCGATGCCGATGCCGATGCCGATGCGGCACCGATGCCAATGCCGATGCCGATGCCGATGCCGATGCCGATGCCGATGCCGATGCCGATGCCGATGCCGATCGGCATTGGTACGGTATCGGCATTGGATCCAGCATCCGGCCGTTCGGCGGAAACCGTGTTCACAAGAAACTTGGACGATTTTGCACCAAGACGCAGTTACCGGAAAAATCTTCAAATCGGTTCAGCGGTTTGGCTGGAGGCGTGCTTACAAGAAACGATTTTGCACCCAGACGCAGGTGCCGGAAAAATCGTCAAAATTATATTTTGTGATCATAAAACTATATTCCAAAGTTCGATGTTGTATCTTTAAAACTGACAAAGACATCCACAATGAAATTTGCACATCTTCGGGGTAGAAAGAAGATACCCTGCAAGTTTCATCAAAATCGGTGAAGTGGTGTGGCTGAAACCGCGTTTACAAGAAATTGGGGGGTCACATACATCATTCTTGAAAATGCTCGAAAACGACTACCCAGGTGCCTAAACGTGCTCCCTATATGATTTTAGAACTTTTACTCGATCCGACGTTTTTTGCGATGGCGAATGTATAATGCACTCTGTTTTCAACGATCTTGCCTAAAAAAGCACAAGAATTTTGACACGCGATTGTCTGTTTCTCTTTCTTCCCATGTTTGACTCTCCTTACTTTGGATTTGCTGACATTCAGGTCAGAAATGGTATCAATTTTGTTGAAAAATGAAGAAAAAATGTTGAATACGATTTCTTGTGTCAAGGAATGTGACGGAAAAAGACGGAATAAAAAATTTGATAATTGCGATTAATCCACGCATTTTTCTCATTTTGACAATGAATCAGAGAAAAAAATCAGGTATGCGCTTTTGGTGCTGATCAACCAGTACCAAATTTGCTATCAAAATCTCGTTTGAGATGGCCGAGCGGTTCATTAGGAAGTTTGAAAGAAAGACATTGGCTAAAAAAAATATCAAGCTTTTACGGTTTTGGATTTCGGATTCGTTAAGCTGAGAGAGAGGAAAACTTCTGATAGATTAATTTTCATAGCAGAAGCACTGACTATTCGGAAAAATTCGAAATCCATATCTAGGTATGCAACAATACGCGAATTTCGGTTTTAGTTTTCTCGCGAATACGGATGATCGGAATAAAACGATATTGACAAGAAGAGATCCGAAAAAAAGAAAAGGCGATGAATTTATCAGACACAGAGAAAAGCTCGAAATTCGAAAGGGAACTTTTACCGCATTCGGTCCCAACGTGGGCGGGCAACCCGATACTCGTTCGATTTTATTGCCTGTGTTATTACGTAGATTATACATCGATCTATTTTTATATCCAATTTGTGCGGCATTTAACATTGTTTCGGCGCCGTACGATATACACAAACTTCCCTGCAAACCAGGTAGGTATGGTTCTAGACAGAAAATTCGTGACGACTATAGTTTTACTGCACCAACACGTATACCTGCAGTACCTTCATACATATACACCTATATAGCCATTAAAAGTTGCTAGAATTTCATCGTCGATGTTACCATCGGAAATTGATTTACGCAGCTATGGAGCTATACACCCCATTATGACATCCGTATCATGATCGCGTGAGAAATGAAACCGCGTTTGTACCGAAAGCTGATCGTGAGTCTGGCTATAAAAATCCGATTATAATATACGAACAGGCCTAAGGAGAGAGGCACGCGTGCTTGAACAGTCTGAAGCCGACACTTGGACGAGTTAACTTCGGTTAATTTTATTAATGAGATACTTAGGCTCGCTCGAATGAACGGCATGTGATTTTCCAGTTCATCGATGACCAGGAGGGAGGCTTGATCAGGAATTAACCAATACTTCATTTTGTAGGCCAGTACGTTCTGTATAGCCACATCCTGCAGATCAGAGTCCAAGGCATTCGCTTAATTTGTGGATCAGATTCTTGGCAAGGTGTGCTAATAATCGTATACCTGGTATTGCTTGCTGATTTATTCGAGGAGGGTCAATAGCTGTGAATGAAGAGGAATTTTTCGTATCAGTTTCCCTCGAAGATTGAATTTTCACGTAAAACCAGTCCAGGAGGAAACCAGACGCGTCAACCACTTGGTTCATTGTTAGCTGAACAAGGTACAATGTCATCTGATATTCCCAACGGGGCTTGGCTTGTTTATCGTGCTAATTAACGTACCTATACCAATCGAACGAACTAACGAACGACGATCCCTTTTCCTATATATCGGAATCCTCTACGTGGACGGCTTTTCTCTGACATCACGTTATACCCTTGGATGTGGGGCACTTTTTGTCAAGTGAACCCACAGTTTCTATGGACTTTTTTCATTGATATTTTTCGTACTTTGAAAAACCTCGGGTGAATTTTTTTTTCAGATTCTTGAAGCCAACTGGTACAACAGCGCAATATCTTCATAATGTGATTTAAGGGTAGCAGATATGGCTCTTATTAAAGGGACCAGTACAGCTTGGTTGAAAAAATTTAAGCTAGTCCAGAGGTATCTGATCATCGACTGTTCAGAATTTGCAGTATGGGACCATGCAATGCATTTTGGTATCAATGTAACAGCATTCGAAGTCTTTTCAACCCAACGAAACATCTTTTGCCATCAATCGGTGTCAGATTTTCGAATTATCCACTTTGTGTGATCTGTATATCAATCCAAACTGGCGGATTTGAACTCCACCATCCCTTATAAACTGTCTCTTCTGATTCCAATTTGGTAAGATTCTTGAATTCTTTGAAACTGGTCGAAGGAGAAGGTTTTCCAATTGCAAGAGATAAGGTTTGAGGGTGCAGGAGACACAAGTGCGCAAGGGCCTATTTTTCGTGGTTCTATTTCTAAACATAATTCTATAATTTTTATTTATTTCTCAGTCTGCAGGTCACGTGGAGACTTTATAAGGGCTCTTTTCCCACTCCAGAGAAACGAGGTAGCTTTGCACGTCGATAGCGGGGTTCTTTTTTATTTATTTTTTTTTTTTTGCAGCATCTCCACGACTCGAGCGAGTATTTAGATCACGGAAAAATCAGGTCATCTCAATACCTAAATTCACTCTTAGCGGAATCAGAGGCTTTCAGCAATCCTCTACCCGAAGTCTTTGCGATCGAATCAGTTCTGGTAATTTATCCGCCACGTAGGTATAGCTAAGTTAAGGTGAGGCTGGGGGACAGGTGAGAATAGAATTTCCTTTACCTCTACTTCCTTCGTTTTATTACAGTCATAACGTTAAGTTAGTCACGCACGTTGGGGTTAAGCGGGGTTAAATTCTTCCGCACGTTTCATACCCCCTTAAACCCAAGGTATTCGAACGGAAAAAGATAACGACGCGAGTGGCTTAAATACATTTCACTAGACGTCGAGAGATAAGCGAAGGACGTTATTACTCCTCTCTTAGATTCCATCTCGCCTCACTTACTCGGATACTTTTGCAAGTATCTTTTGAATCGCACGATTAAATCTCGGAGATCATGAAACATGCTAATTTCAAGATTCCCACACACCTTTTCCTTCGTTAAAAATAATCGACTTTGTGGAAATTAACCCCCGAAATGAGAATTCCACTATATATCGAACGAATTTCGATGCGTTCCCAAGTTTTTAGATAGACTCCCGCAACTTTTCATGATCATTTTTTTTTCTTCTCTGTCAGACGATATCTCGAAAGCTAATGAATGAAATTTAATTCTGTTGGTCTCAATCGATGCAGTTTTCAATAACTCATTGTTAGATAACTGAATAAATTTTGGCTTTGATCGGGAAACCGAATCATCTGCTCATTTTTCACAAAACTACGTCAGGTTTTTGAAACGGCTATACATATTTTCATTTTTTTAATGCAATTTTGTACACTTAGCATTAACAAATCATGAATCTCAGTATCTCTGCACTTCGAGTATGAATCTAATTTCCATTTCTACGCCTGTAATACCTACGCTATTCCTTATCAATCTTCTATACTAAATTGAATAGCAAGAAAACGATGTTATAGTTGGCGTCTGAGACACAATCTACATTCACAGCTCGCCAAGTTATACTTGCTGTGAAATAATCAGTTACCAACGATTGCTTGACAGGAGCAGACGTGGCTGGTCACAATGATGATTTGCATTGTGGAAACACCAGCCGCGGTGATGAGTAAACAAAACAAAAAAAAAACAAAAAAATTAAAAAATAAGAGGGAACAATGAAGTGAGTAGAAGAATTTTCCACACGAGCTTTGCTGTTCCAAAATGATCGCGTGTTAGTTGAGGATGTCTTCCTAGCACGTGTTCCTCGTTTGTCAAGCCTGGAAAATTCCAGAAATTCGTATTGTCACGCGAGCTTACTGCCTCGTTTGTTAAACTCGAGTAATAAGTAATTATTCAACAAATTTCCTACCCGCGCGGTTCGTTGATATATGTCATGGCATCAATTAATTGTAAGGTGGAAAAGTTTTGTGTTAAAACAAAGATAATCCCGCTGCTCCTCGAATTATTTAAAACAATCGTCATTAACAAGAAAGACGATATATTTGGTCGATTTTAAACTCAATTTCATGATGATATTCTGGCTGACGAATATCGCAAATTATGAATAATTAGCCGGGTAATTGAATTAGCCCTCGCATGTTACTCAAGAGTTGGAAATATGAACAGCTGCTGTCAAAGTGAATTCGTCTATTTTTGCCGGTACCGGAGTTTTCTTCCCCTCTAGTGCAGCCTTCGAACTGATCTTCGATATTCTGGAAAAACTAATCTCCGGTCTCCCTAAGTAAAGAAATCTAATTGATTTTTCTGCAGGAACGAAAGTCACCGACGATTTCCTCCCCGCTGCATGACGTCCGTGTAGCCCTATATTTCATATCTCTGTCCTAGATCGCCTTCGTTCGTTCGCCCTCTTCGAGGCCATTTCCACTGGCCTCATCCTCGAGTATAGAGGGTGAAAGGTAATTGATGGCTTCGTATCCGGGCAAGATCACTTTATGACGGGAATATGTTCCGATAAGACTGACGAGCTGGGAAATACTTTAACCCGGGGCTACATCACGCGTACTGAACATATTTTTCATTTTATCTTCATCGCTGATCATTAGCCCCTTGTAATTGTTCCTGATTTGGGTTAATCTCACTTGTACATACTCCACGATCAATTTTTTCAAAATTCTTATTATACGATCGGAAATCAGAATCGTTTATACAAAATGAAAAGTACATGTCTGCAGTTTGTGAAATACGGTGTCATTTTTTCGGATTTGATTAAAATTCGAAAAAAATAGGACAGATTAATTTTGCAACCGGTCGTTTTATTATTTCATAAGTTGAAAGGAGCTTTTATTGTTTGAAACTTATTGTTAGTGGTCAGAGATTTTTTGGTTCACTGATCACTGCATTCCCGAATTCCATCATATGGTGAACCGGATATGGCTGTGTCGGATTTTCTAAAAATGTGACGATCTGTTGAAAATGGATATTCATTGGATTTTTCAGGTCAGTGATCAGATACCTGAAATCGATAAAGATAAATTAAAAATCGGGAACTCAAAGCGCGAGAGTAATTAACTCCCCTTTTGTAACACAATTATAATTATCTCCGATAGGTATCATTCATGCGAAAAATTTCATTTTTTTTTTAAAGCTGAATAAAATCCAGCAAAAATTACTTATATAATCACCGGCGTATCGTGCAGCTTGACGAAATTTTCCCGTCTGCTTCGACGTTTGCATATAGATTTTTGAATCACCCAATACGACTAATATTACATGGTTACCGAAAAAAAAATTCACCCAGACAGATCAGCATCCGGTCCGATCAAGGACAGTGGTTCTAAGAATAAAAAAACAACCATACTTTATCAAACAAGGTTTACTTTATCCGGATTAGGTTTATTTGTTCAATGCCTCCTGCTGAAATATTGGCTTCGGTTTAAAGGCGCCTATTCTCATTGATAAATATCTAAACGCGTACGTACGTCGGTATAAAATTCGGCTAACGATGGCCAGCTGGTTCCTAATATTGAGCAAAAATTTATTATTCCTAAAATTTTGATCCGAAAATGAATTTTTTTTTGTAATAACTATGTCTGCAATATATTTGCCGGTGAAATTATACGACGGAAAACTTTTTCATCGCGTAATGTATTTTGTTATTCCCGCTTCTCGTCAACGAGTGTATATAAAGTTTTTCAGTCCTTCATGCGGCTCTTCAAGACCATTCGAGAAGAATTTAGGGGAGCTTTATACCTTTCGCGCGCAAAGCTGCAGGGCGGTGAGAATTATTTAGATATTCGCGTTTCCAAAGTTTGAAAAAAAAAACACGATAAATAAATAACAACAAACAACTCAAAATAACATGACCGAGAAAAGTTGCGAATACTGCGAATGAAGACATCCGTGAAATTCAAGATTCAAAGGTGATTTTCAAATTTCGAGAAGTCGTTCGCCATTTGACACGTCGAACTTTCGGATCGGTGCGAGAAATCGATTACAGGAAATTTTCACTCTACGCTTATGATCGCTTTTGCAATGCAAATTGCCCACAATCGAACTTCGCGCAACTTGGCGGGAATATACATATTCCCAATTATCGGAACTCGGAGCGTACGAATTACTTTTTTCTTTTAGCTTTTTGTTTCTTCTCATAATATCCATCGAATTAAAACGTATGTAGAAAGGTGTGGGGAAAAAAGCTTGCGATATAATCAAAATACGCAAAATCAAACTGGTTTCCGCGATTTTTATCTGTTGTTTTTTTTTTGTTTTTTTTTTTGTTTTTTTTGCCTTGTGACAATCAACTCGCGTGTGACATGACATCAGTTTGATATTTTGACAAGCTCACATTTCTGTGTGTAAACAAAATGTATCTCAATAATTTTTGGGGCTACACCCTTCCGTTTACCCCTGATTTCTGCTACGTTTTGGATATTTTGCTTTTTCGCTTATTCAAATACATGTAAAACGGAAATCATCGAAGAATATTTCAAGAAACAAATTTTGAAAATTCCCCAGAAAATTCGAAATAAAATACCTAATGAATTGAATAGCAGACTTTGTCGGCCGGTCTATCGCAATACCGGATGTCCCATAATCGTCACCGCTTGCGGTATCGCGTACTGTAAACTACCGAACATCCTACGCCGTGTCTTGTATCTATGTTTTCGCAATATAAGGTCAGACTAGATTAGATTACCATAGTTTCTTGTTTCTCATTAGCGTAACGGGGATAGTTTCCTCTCGTTTGTTTCGAACAATAAAAGAGTTCACGTTCATTGAACCATGAAAAGCAAAAAACAAAACAACAAATGAAATACTATCAAAATCGCGTATCAAAGCGAACGAAAATCATCCGATACAAAACTAAACGTTCCGTAGAGGGCGATCCAGAGTTCGTATTCGTGAGTGATTTCGCATAGGGTAAATCTTCGTCAAAATCAGAATCAAAGTTCCCAATACGTTTTTTTTTTTTTTTTTTTTTTTTTTGGAAATAACTATAATTTTTCATAATCATAAATTCGAGAACGAAAATTTGGAATTTATTTTTCGTGGGAATTGTAGATTTTCATTGAGATTCCCAGGGAATTGAGATAGTAATTCTGAATTTCAAAAGTTGCGAAAGGTCGAAATTCAGAATGTTTATACTACCGACTCATAGTTTTGAGGACAATTAGGTATCTCCCCGAAAGTCTACCTAGTCAATTTTAAAAACTCCGAATGGCAAAACACCGAAGGTCAGTCAAAAATTCCGAAAGCTGTAGATCCGAAAGGCCAAGACTCCGAATCTCAGAATTCGTTTATCAATGTCGTTTGTTTCACAGCTTTGTCATGAGCTTTCCTGAAATTTCCGGATTTTTGAACTTTCCGAGTCTTTAACTTTCGGATCTTTGAGCTCCCTGAATTTCGACCATTTGGAATTTTCAAGTTCTGAACTCTAACGTTTCTAGAAACTCATAGAATCGAGTCTCAAATAAATTCGAAATTTCGACCATTCGGAACTTCAATCCCGCCCCTCTCCATCTTTTTTCTCTAACTCGTATTGACATAATACATACAACAACACTAATAATGATGATAATACTAAGTGATCGTTAGAACGCAATGTCAACGATCCCATGGCTAATACTCAGCAATTCTATATATGCTCCCCCGCATCCTACACCTTGCTTTTAAAGCAAAACGAAATGTAACAAAAAACGAAAGGCACACGTCGTTCCGTCGATCGGAATGTGCGGTATAACGTTTAGTATTATTATTCGTATTTGTATTCGTGGCGTACACCAGGCAGCAGTCGCGGGCTTGTCTCTTTTGCGGTGACCGCCTACCCGCGTCCTCGTCCATACGAACGCGTACCTACGTAGCGCGGGTGTTCACCGAAGGTGTGGGTGTCCTCGCTGCCGGCTATATTATAGATGCGCGTGTGATCGACAAAGCGCGAGCTGTGTGTATAGGTACGTATATTTCATTCCACCTCGCCGATTTCTACGACTAGTTAGATAGAGAAAAAAGAACAAGAGAGGGAAAAAGAGAGAGAGAGAAATAGATCCAAAGAGAGGCTGTCGACTAGCTAGCTTTAGCTAACGTATATACACGTATTATACATGTATGTACATACATTATTCTGATATATACCAGTGGGTATAAACTATAAACGCGAGCTCGAGCTCGACGCCGCGCCACGGCGGAGCAACGGGCAGTGTGGAGGCAGAAGCAGAGGCAGAGGTAGAGGCAGCGCGGTTATACTTCGTCTGCGAGAAGAGGAGAAGAGGATGACGCGGGGGCGGAGGGCGCCGCGCTATGCCATAGCAAAGCGAAGTGTGGCGCGGACGGCGTAACGTCGAGTCTCGTATACGCCGAGCCGAGTAGGTAGAGCCGAGCGGCGAGCGGCGAGCCGAGCCGCGCCGCGCCGCGACGACGTTAAAAGGGCAGGGGGGGGGGGGAAGTTACGGGGAAGAGAGTAAACCTCGGCTCTGCTCCGAAACGGTCCTGCCGCCCGCTTCAGTCAGCCGTGCTCCGCCAGCGTGGGGAGTTCGTTTCAGTCCGTATAATCGTACCGGAACTCACGTTGCGGGCATAACACTGTACATACTACATACTTAACATATAACTACGGACTAGTGATTAGATCAAAATATAACACGACAGTTATAACGATTAACACGAATATAATTATCGATAAATAAATAAATACCATCCGATATTGTTATTATTTCGTTGTATTATTACATTCGAGAAGGTCGATGGTTTGAGTTTGTTCATTAAGTATAAACACACGTGTGGTATGTATCGTAATTCTATACAAACGAGGATGACAGTCGGTGACTAGAGATCGCCGTATCGGTGTGTCTAAACAAAAGTGTGTACCGTTACGGTTTTTTGATTTAGTCAAAATAAACGGTGTGGTGAGGTGTTTGAGTTTGGATCGTCTGTTTTTGAATTGGATAAAAGTGGACGATAAGAAGAAAGTGAAAAGAAAACGGAGTAAAATAAAAATAATAAAATAAAAAAATAATTACGATGTATCATCATAAATTGCGGTAAAAGAGAGATAAGATAGCTGACCCTGCGGCCTGACACGTCAAATGATCGAAGTAACGATAACTCCGATCTCGAACTCATCGTACAATCGCCTATGCTCGCTCGGTGCGAGTACAAGTGCCAAGAACGACAAACGCGATTCATTCTGAAACGATCGACGACGGTTCCGACCGGCTATCTATCCGTTAGCGGACGAGTTGCGCGAAGAGAAGGAGGGGGAGGAGGTGGCGGTGGTGGTCGAGGTGGAGGGTGGGGGGGAAAAACTTGACCTCTACAGACAAATGGGCACTATTTCAACACAACTGAACAGTTTAGTCCCGTACTTTACGGGATCGACGTCTTCTTCTTATTTTTCTTCTACTTCTTCTACTTCTACTTCTATTTCATCTTCGTACAATTATTCTCGTTATTATATTGATTTGAAATTATTATCAACATTCGTCTAGTAGAGTTTACGAATATATTATACCGGCTATACATCGTCGAAAGTATAATAGAAGAAGAAACAAAAGAACAAATCAATGTATATCGAGACTAAAGGATCAAGTTTTATTGGGTTTTATTTTATTCCGAATAACTACAAGATTCTAGATACATAAAATAATATCATCTATATACGTGATTTTAATTTCTATTTTGAATAATGACCGATAATTAACGATAATGATAAAAAAATCGTGAGAATCGCAGTAATTCGAAAAAGCAAACGATAATGAATATAAACGAATTATAATAAATCGATAATAAATAACGAAAATAAGTGGTAGCAGTGATAAATACTTGTAAATACGTCTAGATGTGTGTGTAGATGAGGAAATAGTATTGGGCTATGTAATCGTGGAGTAAACGTTTAGTCAAATATATAAATACATAGAATCATAGATATGGTTGAAGAGAACGCGAAGTAATTCCGTTTCCGTCTATATAATTCCTTCGTACAGCTGTTGTGTTTTTTCTACTCACGTTTAAAGTTACTATATATAGAATATATATATATATATATATGTATGTACCTGTAGATACCTATACAGCTACGTCAGAGAAAAAAAAAAAGGAACGCGAGAATTGAGAACCGCGGCGAGATTTGAAAGCCCACGTGTTTTCCACGTCTACCGGTTCACCAATTTCCTCTCCCACTTGTCTAGGGATCACGGAGGGACAAAAACGAGCCAAGAACAAGAACAAGGAACGAGGACCAAGGAACAAGAACAAAAATAAGAGGAGAAAAAGTTGCGAACTGTGTGTGTTTTTCGCGTAATATTAATAATAAATCGAATATAGGTACTAATAATAAGAAGGAAAAGGGCCATTGGATAATATAAACGATGGTAATCATGAGTGCTGTGAGGAAATTTAGTGGGAAGTGGTTTACGGCGGTTTTGGTTTTAGTGATTGTTGTATCGGCACCTGTGTTCGGTTACACTAATCAATGGGCTGCCCACATCGAAGGAGGACCCGATGTCGCTAAACGAGTAGCCGAGGATCACGGATTCCGGTATTTAGACAAGGTAATTCGATTCATCTCATACATATACCTACCCCTCTCTCTGTATTTTCAAGTTTTGAATTTTTAGACATTTTGCCTGTAATACATATATGTATGTTTTTTTATTGCATATTACACGTAACGCATTTATTATTCACCGATTAGTAAGAAGAACTTATACTTAAACGCGTATTGGTATTCGCACACCGATTTTATGTATTGCCCGAGTGTGTAATGGAGGTTGGGGATTCACAATGTGCGTTTATTCCGGCTGATGATTTCGTCATGTTATTCCGAGGACGTCGTCGACGACTTGGTCGTGGTTATTTCATTACAAAATAGGAGCCGAGCTGAAGTCAGCCGAGGAGTAGGTATAATAATAATTGTTCGGTGATTTTCACTGTGACTAATCGTCGATCGAGCCGGATGAAGTTCGATTGGGAGAGAGATAGAGAGAGAGAAAGAGGGGAGTGTGAATGTATGAATATCGCCGTTACTAATGATATGAGATCGTAAGTGCGAAGGGGATTCGATTTTCGAGCCATGGAAAATCTTGTTATTTTACATCGACTTCCCGCTTTTGAAAAATAGGGAACTTCTTGTGAACAACCCGAGAATGAAAAGTCGAGGCTTCAACCAGATTTCCACGTTTTCAGGTCCAGAGAATCATTTCTCAACATTTTTGGATTTGTTTCTCTGTTCAATTTTATGTTCAACGATAACTTGAGTACGAATCGACGGATTTCGATGTGATTTTTATCTCAATCGACAACATTCGCTCCAAATTAGAAATTACATACATGAAGATTTTTTTAGGCTGGCCCATCATGGTCAGCCGATTCATTTGTTCGTTTTTGCTGTTTTCAGCGGAAATCACCTGGAATTTGGTCATCATACGTAGCGCGTATCGATTTTAATTGAAGGGAATCGAATATTAGAGCTGTTATAAGTCCTATACATGTTCCAAAGTTTGTTTTTATATTCTCTATACATATTTTATCTATAGACGCTGCTATACTTTCGATCGATCGATATGTTAATCTTTACAGTCTCAAATGCACTGTAGCCTTCTGGTTTAAGTCGAAAATAATAGCCATGAAAACTTCTGCGGCTTCTGGCTTCTTGCTCTGATTTTCATGAATTTTTTCATCCGCTAACCAAAGCCGGAAAGTCGTAATATTATATTTGCCAATATACCAAAAATTACGTTTTGATTAAATTGGAATGAATCGGAAGCAATTTTAAAAAATTAACAAACAAAAAAAGAGGATAAACAAACGTTTCAGCGTATAAAACGTATACTCGGGCTAATTTTTGTAATTTTTACCTCGATTTACTGCTATAGAACGTTGAGCAGAAGTCGTTTATACGCAAATTAATATTTTTTTTATATATACAGTATATTCTTTCTTTCATTTTATGTCAATGGGTTCGTGTGTACTCATGAATTTTGATGCAAATTTGGAGAAAAAATGTGGAAAAATTTACAAGGATTTTCGTTTCAACAAAACCAGCTGAAGGTCGCGCGTGACCTATAGCTCATGATATCAGCATCGCGATAAATACCTATATCGTACGCAAAGTTATCGGTTTGGACTTTGGAAGCAAACAAAATCGACTTTTGAAGAATTGCGCGTTATATTGTATGTGGGTATACGTCGTTGAATATCACAGTCACATGAGAGAGAGAAAAAAAACAGCAAACAAAATTAAAATAAATTTAAAAAATCGTTTGTCGGTGTTACTGCGAATTTTGGGTGAATTTATTGAAAACCGAGAGCGACGAGGTACACTGCGTTATGTATTCAAAATATACCTTGAAATTTTTTTCTGAATTTACTACACGTTCATTATTCGAAATTCTTGCAAAATTATAAATTCGGTGTAGCGAAGTGAATTGGCAAGCACGTTTTTTTTTTGAATTGCAAAGAAATTCAGAATTTCACGAAACTTTCATGCGGTAGAAAAACACGAAATTCTGTTCAAATTTGACTGAATCGTATGCGATGAGTTTGTGGAATTTGTAAATTAATTGAACTGCGAATGTACAGTAAATCAACTACCCCTGTATATGCATGAAACTTTTAATACAGTTTTGCAAAAGTCGAACAAAGAAATTTTTAACAGTCTATTCCTATATACGATCGATATCGGTGCAGCGATTATCTCATCCAAATGATACAGCGAGGAGTACAGGGTTAGTGGGAAATAGTATCATAGCTTGACTACAATTAACCAAGCTTGTTAATCAAACAGAACTTATCGTCAAAGCACGCTCCTCTCTTTTGCTGACGAAAGAGAGAGAGAAAGAAGAGGACTTGGTTTTCATCCGCACAGTGATAAAAGCTCGAGCCTCTCAAAGCCTCGGCTATTGTGTTAAATCCGTTTCGTAACTGGATGGAAAAGAGAGGTACGAGGATTTCGCCCCCTTCTCTTTCTCATTTTTTCGTTCATCGTCACGGAGTGTGACGAAAAATAAACAAAAACGACAAAATATAGAGAGGAAAGTGTATACAGGATAGGAAAGTTAAGATTTTTTTTTTTTACTGAATCTGTTGGTGGATCAATGAAATAGGTACAATTTCTATATAGCAATTCGGTGAATTATTAGTAAACGATCAAATGCTGAAAAATATACATATATTTTTTTGATGATGAAAAAAGTTCAATTTCGATGTAATTTCGGAATGTGGACAGCTCGGAAAGTCCGAAACTCAGAAAGTCGAAAAATCCACAAACTGGGAAGACGACTATCTGAAAGCATCCAATGAACGACGTTTATACATTCAAGAACTTAAAATTCTGGAATCTTGGCTTTCTGGATCTTAAGCCTTCGAAATTTTAGGACTTTGGTGTTTTTTAATTCGCTGTTTTCTAAATCGGCTTTGTAAACTTCCGGGGAAACAAACTCTTCCAAAACGAAGTGCGTAAATGCGGGTATAAATATATTAAAATTCGCGATTTCGACTTTTTTGAATGAAATTACTCCAAAGTTGAATTTGAGGGTGGAAGTCAAAATAGTAAAAATGTGATTGATAAAATAGCGATCATTAAAAATATTAAAAGGCTATATCTGAAGTACCTATACAAAATATACTCAAAAAATTTCTTTCACCCATCGCTATTTTGCAAAAACTCGCAATATAATTTGCCATTATCTACGTATTGATTTTTTTTTAAATTTTCATCCCCGGCGAATATTCAATTGTCAAACTTACACACAGTTACCTATAATATCGAGGCTTTTGCTGTTGGAGGGACGTTAATTGGTATGGAATTTGCCACCTATGGTCCAACTATTCGCTGACTAACTATAACCAAACATGAACGCGTGGAATAATCGACCATACATAAAATATATGATCACATGCATAAGTATATATATATATATACGTATAGAGAATATGAATATGCCGTTTCGTATGCGATATTCTTGCCGCATCGTGAGCTGCAGCTGCATTTATACAGTCGCAACGCCATTTGACGTCGTTGCCCTTTAAAATACTCGCGGCTCGCCTTGCAGTCCTTGGACTCAAGAGTTACGTATCTTGCGCCATCGTCGATCGAAATGTTTCCGACATTTGTCGTTTATGTATAAATATCAAGATAAATATGTAACATTAGGTTGGTCGACGAAATGAACTTGGGCGAATTTCGATCTTGTTCACCCCTAAATCGGCTGAAAATGAAATTCTACAAAATCTGTCCGAAACAGGATTTTTCACTTCTAACTATAAGGTGAATTCTGCCATTTCAAATGCATATAGAACATTTTCAATATAATTTCGATATCGCCGATTTTATGCAGAGTTACCAGCTATCGATGCTGTTATTTGATGAAAATATATTGAACCGAAAAAATGTTGTCCAGTATAACGTCAGGTCGGTCGATTTTTTTTGTCAAATTACAAAACCAATCGATATAGAATGCCCTGTACATGATGCTAATAGTTCTATCGCGGAGTGGAAATGAAATTTCGAATTTCAAAAGCTGTGAAAGATGAAAATTTCCGAATTTTCATAGTAAGATCAGAGTTTTTAGAAAGATTATTTCTCACAAAGTCTACGTAGTCAATTTGAAAAACTCTGAATAGAAAAACACCAAAGGTTCAAAATTCCGAAAGCTAAAGCTGCAAAAGGTCAAAACTCCGAATCTCGGAATTCGCGAGATTCAACGTCGTTTATTTGACATCTTTGTCATGAGCTTCCCCTAAATTTCCAGATTTTTTGATTTTCTGAGTTTTTCACTTCCGGATCTTTGGGCTCCGCTTAAAATATATGCGGAAATTATAGATAAATCGTTGAAATAGAAAATTATCCGTCAGGGTGGATTTTTGAAATTTATTTGGACGCGCAGAGTTGGGGGAAGACTAGATCAGAATTTGCCCAAACCCATATTTCAACGACCACCCTTATAATCGTGGATTTGTTGTATATGATGAAACGCGCGCGCAAAACGGTTTTCGCTTTTCCACCTGCGGCTATAATGGGGAAAAAACATATCACGTTTCACTGCAATCCGTGATTTCTTCTTCTTGCATTTCCCGTGTTTCCCGGTCCAGCTTGACCCGGACTGGTGATGCTGCTTGCTGCACTTCGTATTTTCGATTTGGTCACAGATATCCTTCCTCTTTGCAGACGTGCGGGATGTTAGTTCGCGAGAGAGGAGGTCCTCTACCTCCGGCGCAGTATTGATTCCTTATTTTATCCTCTCCTCATGCTCTTGCTCCTGCTCCTGCTGCTACTGCTACTATACTGCTTTTCCTGCGTTTCCTTCTTTTACGTTTTTCTTCCCGTGGGTCCGCATCCTCGGTCTTTTTTTTTTTTTCTCTACCTTTTTTTTCGTACCAACTTTATTCCTTTTGTTCCTTTTCATTTTCCTCCGTTTTCTTTTACATTAGGTATGCATATTGCATTTTTCGTCTCCTTTTATTCATCTCATGGATTTCAAGGCCACAACACGTGCTTCTGCATACTGGGCACTTGTTTACGATGTTGTATGCGATTGTGTACAGGGTGATTTGGAATTCGTAACAAATCCTTTATAACTATATACAGGTTCAGTGGCAGAATTGTGATCGCATATGATTTCTCCAGTCGTTCAGAGACAATTTAGTTTTTATTTTTATTGATTTTTTTTATTCTTTTTGAATTTCTAAGGCAGTACTATGATAAATAATAATTAGATTTTTTGTTTTTGAAATTGAAAAAGAAATGTGATCATGAAAACAAAAAATTGATAGTATAATTTTTATTCTTATCATTTATCGAGTAATTTGCAATTATCTGTAAGGATTACGGAATTCCTTTGAAAACTAAATCCGTACATGATTCCATAATGGAATTTCAAAGATCGTGGAAATTTGCCAATTTGCCAAATTTTTTTCACATTTACACCAGAGAAAAGAAATGGGATATAAAAGAAGGCGTAGAATAGAATAGAATAGAATAGAATAGAATTGAATTGAATCGAATTGCTTTGTGTTGATTCAAGTTGAGAACCGCTAGTTTAACGCCCACGCATGCGCACTAGGCGTTCTTTGCGTATACCGAAATTGCATAAAGTGGAATAGTTGATGAATATAGATGTATAAATCCAAGTATAGCTGTGCCTATACATTTGTCACAGTGGACTTTGGCCTGCGACTTCAAACTGCATCAGAAATTTCATTTTTCACAACTCATGTGCAGGACCTATACTTATAATATCGCAGTGAAATAAGCTCGTTCATTATTATATATTGTGTCATCTACAAAGACCGATTAATTTTCGAATTGAAGGATGAGAGAAAAAACAAATTGAGAGAAAAACGAGGAAATTTGTTAATTAGTTTACCAGAAAAACCGAAAATAAAATCAAAACAATGAAAGAAAAAAAAAAAAAGTAAAGTCTCGTTAACGAGAACATCGCCATTGTCGTTTCAACATCCAACTAATTGTGTTTTTTCTTTCTTTCTCTCTCTTTTTCTCTCTCTTGTTCTCGTTACTCTTTTTTCGGCGTATATTCGCGAGAGTGAAACTTTTACAGAATTGTGATATTTTCCTTTTTCGTTTTGTTCTATATTTTTATATTTTTATTTTTATTTTTCTCTTTCCTTATCATTGACGTGTATGTTTAATGTGTATAGATGATTTTTTTTTTTTTGTTTTTTTTTCTTCTGGTTCGCTTCATCTGTTGTATTTTTGTTTTTGTTTGTTCAACGCGTTGAATTGAGCCGCCGCAGTTTTTATATATCTTTCATCCGTATACAACTGAAGCACGCTGTGCGAGAGTTTGATGTAGCTGTATAAGTATACTGTATACAATATATGTATAGGCATTATAGGTAGGTATAGGTATGAGTATATAGTGGGAGGCGTAACACGGTAGGCTGTAGCTCCGGTACCGGTTTTGCCCCAGACGTTTTAAATCCGGTGGACCTGCATTCCGCGTTATTTGAACCGCGCAGGTTTTGCCCTTGCTACTCGTAGAAGAAGAATAAGAAGAAAAATAAAACTATGAGCAATATTATGGAGAATATAAATTATATGAACCTTGATCACGGAATAGATCGATACGATGTATGAATGACTAGAACAAAAAATAAAAAATCCAAAAATGAAAATCATTTGCGTTAAGAAATAACGATACTAAAATTAAAGAAACAAAAAAATATATATATATAATACACAGTACCGCATCGCAAACGCATCCAAACTGCTCGCTGTAGGATGATTTTTGAGGTAAAGTATGAAACTTATTGAATTCTGCAAAAATTTGTCTCTGGATGGGCAAATATTTGTATACATGGCAAAAAATCCGAATTTTCGAATTTCTCTATATTTTTACATCAATCGCAAAACGAAAAAAAAAAAAAAAAGAGAGAAATAGAAAAAATTCAAATAACACACACACACTAATCGATTGATTCTCACATTATAACGCATGGCTTAATTCGTTTCTCATCTCATTCGATTAATTTTTTTTCAATCAGCTGTTTCATTTCACTTTGAAAGAGTTTTTTGCTGTTTTTTTTTTTTTTTTTTTTTCTTTAATGCGATATAATTTATTTCCGTGATTACCCGCCTCATCCATGGAATGGTTGCGTTTTATGGAGTACAATCTTGGTTCTTTACATATATATATATATATATATATATATAGTGTAGGTATATAGAGGTATACATAGGTATATATTATATACCTCGGGGGGTAAATCGGTGATGAAAATTTTCCACCAACCTGAGTTTGTGCGCCTCGATCGGAACGATGGATAACGCGATTACATGCATATCCTATAATACCTCGGAAAACCTATACATACGTGTAGGTATACATGTCAGCGTTTGAAATTTATCAGTGCTGTGTGTTGAAGGGATTTTAAAAGACAACAAGTACCTGGGTTATATTCTCACGAGAATGATAACGTCCTAATGTTCAGGACGCACGTATAACGAATTTTGCGGTTTAAATTCCATATAATTCTGGATTTTGATTTCAAGTCGATAACTACTTATACTTTTATTTAGACCGTCTCTCATGCACGGCTTAAATCAATACCATTTTTTAAATACATACGTACGTCAGCTTTTATGTGAAAGTTAATGTCACGCATTGCGGAAAATCGAATCTTCATTGCGATGCAAAGGATTTTTTCAGCAGGCTCAAAACGTAATAACATTTTGGTAAATGGAGGTTTGTTAAAGTGATGATGAACCGGATTTGCGAAATGTTCGCTATTGTCGAAATGTCAAGTTGATTAAATATCTGTGTTGAAATTCTAATTGTTTTTTTGTTTTTTTTAATGCTTATTGAACTATGTCGCGGAAACTAATCGACGTGTCAAGTTTCTGATTCATTATTTTGAAGACAGTGAAGTACAAAACTGTCGGGTATAATCAGATTCAGATCGAGTCATTAGTTCTTGAGATACCCTGTGCTCAAGATTCGAAAAGAAATCTGTCGATTTCAAAAATATTGTTGTTCCACGATACGATTCAACCGAACGTTTAAATATTTTTCATGATTTAGGGAAAATCGATTTCTCAAAGATTCAGAGACTCGAAAATAATCAAATGAAATTCTTTATTAATTTATGCAGTCTCAGATGTTTCAGTGACATAATGTTTCATAATCATTAATCAATCGTTAGAAACTTCAGTTTTGTGAATTCTTTATACCGACAGTTGATGGAAAAATTAACGCGAAACCGTGAGACGTTTATTCCTTTCGTTTAGCTTCGTTCGACGAAATACGCTCATTAGGTATCACCAAGATGCTTACTTATGTAGGTGCCCGAAGACAAAGGGGAAATGGTGTATTAAGGAAGAAATCTGAAAGACAAAAAGAAGGAAAAACTTAAGGTAGGTATCTCTTTGAGTCTTCTGTCGAGAGATGATCGTCTAGAGGTCTAGACTCTAGCCAGGCAGAACACCGAGCAGTTAGACCGGTCCGAGGCCCTCGACTGATCCTCCGCATCTCCTTGCGACGCCAGAAATTAGAGAAATCCTCTTTCTTTTTCTCTTTCTTCTTCTTCTTACATCATTTTCTACTCTCAAAAAAATATACCGGGATTTAAGTCAGCTGCGAAAACATGATCGTGAATTTTTAATCTCTCATTTCTCACTACTAATTTCTAGTTCCATTTTTCTAATAAATGTAAAAATTCTTATCAAAAACTTTGAATCTATAGATAAAACGCAAATAGATTACAGATTCTCGATTTCAGTCTTATACTTATACTGATTTAAAAAAGTTGGGAATCCTCTGCAGGGTGATTCATTGGTAATCAATGAACGGCTGATTGCTGAATGTAATACAAGACTTTTGACTCCCCAATGGCGAATATTTGCGTCAGATATATATCCGTATGTATTTGCAATATATATACGTTTTGTATTTCTACATGGATCTCCGGCAGACGGATTCTACGTTCTGCGTATTGAATTTCCAGAATGTATATAATATATATATATATATATATATATAATATACATTCGTATATCGAGTTAAACTTTCAAATGGAATCTGATAAGCTGCATCAACTGCGCAGAACATCTCCCTATATCTATTACTCACAAATACACGGACGACATCGTACCTTTATAATATACATCAACTCTTTTTACTTTATACCAGATTTAAGTTGGACCACGTTTGACATTTCACCAACAATATTCATATACTCAAAAATATGAATTCAAATTTGAAAATCATGAACCCTATTATCTATTTCCGAAGATGTCAAAGGATCTATGAAGCTGAAGCTTATAGCAGCCAGAATCAGCAGCTCAACGATTTTTAGTCAATGAAAATGAGGCAGGAAAGTTAAAAAAAAATCTTAATTTCGTTGTATTTCATAAAGAGTTAATGAATTTGAGCAAAAAAGTCAAAAATCTGTAATGCATCATCTTATTTGAAAGACGATTAGCTCATTTGACTATACCAAGTTTGGCCACTAGCTTCAGCTTCATAAAGGATTTGGGGCTGGCGAGCAAATCCATGCAGTTGAAATATTATCGTATTTTTCTTTTCCCGAGAATCGATATTTGAAACTTATCGATACATTGATCAAACTTGATATCAGCAATGAAACACATAAAAACAGAAAGGACAAAAAAAAAAAAAGAAAGGACAAGCCTTTAAGGCCGCAAGGAGAAAGAATTCAAAAGTAAGGATCGCATCCTCCAACACCCTTGGCGAATGCTTGTATCGGAGGAACCCGTATTTCAGGGTTTGTCGGAGACTCGGGTCTTCGATAAGATTACGTGCCTACCAACGCAAGGAGACGCACTTAGTCGGACTACGAGGTTGAAAGAACCTACTGAGGACCATAGCGAACGAACCGCACGAGGCCATGAATTATACGTGTCGCGTTCGTTCTCTTCGCCATTCAAACATACATATATGTGTATTTTTATCATGTGTGTATGGTATATTGTGTACAGAAATACACATCACGGTATATGTATATATGTATGTATAATGGTCGTGTATAAGAGAAACGAGAAGAACTCATCAACTTTTACGCTCGAAGCGTTATAATTATCCAACATCAAGGATTCTGGAATTTTATAATTATCCACGTCACACTACGTATATATACGGTTCAAAAAGTCAAGGATTTTTCATGCTGTTACTCTTTATGGCGGTTTTGTATTATAACATATTATATTGAATTCCTCGTCAAATTTACCGGACAGTCAATAGTTTTTCCAAAAATAATTCACGTATTATCTGAATGCGAGAAAATCGAATCCAAAAAACCAACCAGGAAAGTTTGTATTCACAAAAGTCTTACGCAGGATTTTCAACGTGAATTGCTTTGGCCACCTAATTAATTTGATCAGAATTTTCTTGTGAAATTACTTTTGCCTATGATGATTCTACGCCTGCTCTATAAAAATCCTCAAGTTTTACGTGGGCTTTTCATATAATGAATCATACGATCCTTACTCCAAAAATTGAATACCCTTGTTCAATTTTTGTAAAATAATCGCAGCACAGCGACCTCTTTTGAAATAAAGCGATATTCTATAGCTGGACGATAAAATAGGCGAACGATTGCCACGTGCAGCAGTCGTACTATGCGGTACTACAAGGCTAAGTTCTCTGGGGAATGATTCAGGGACATAATGTGACCAGGTGGTACCCAGGCAAGTTGTCGTGGAGTTGAGACCAGGTGAGTCTGGGTCGCTATACGACCTGCAGTTTCCTCAAGGCTTGTCATCTCTTGCGGAACTGTTACTTCTCGGTATTTTGCCACATGTAAGAGTCTTTACGTACTATTTTCCCCACTACTCTTGGGTCATTTCCTGAACCTGATCAACGAATGTCAAAAGGCCTTCACTACTCGTTGACCTCCAGAAAACTTTCATGATTACGAACATTTAAATTATTTATATATATATATAGATTTTTGCGTTCGACTGGGCCGTTTTTGGAAATAATTAATTAAAGGATTAGACCGATTTGAAAATTCGCTTCTATAGATTTAGCAGGTTTTGATTTTATTTAATCGAATCGAATGCGACGAAAAGTGTTGCTTTTCGAAAGAACGTTCATTTTCATGGTGTGTTTCCTAACGACTCAGAACGAATTTGGAACTCGTTGAATTGTGCAATGATGAAACAAACATTAAGCTATAACAAAACAAGAATTTGTGACTAACTGCATTTTTCCAATTAGTGGATTTTGCTGTTGGTTTTGGAATCAGACGACTGCTAATAGGTACATACGAGTTTGAAAAATCATGTGTGAAAAACCTATATGAAGGAATTTTTTCATACAAGCCAAAGAAGAAATACTCGCGGTTTTAATTAAACGGCACTATCGATCAATCCAAGTTTCCTAATACGTCTACCACCTGAAATATTTGCGATAGTTGAACGTACATCACGGCCGCGGGCTTTAGTTCTTATTAATCACTTTAAATACTTCCCGATCACATTCCAGTCGCTGGATACAATTCGTGATTGGAATTCACCCCTCGAATCAATCAACTTCCTCATCTCGATGGAAACGTACGTACCTAACGTTCTTTTCGTTAAACACTATACGCCAAACTAATCAGCAAATGGTTTTTTCCTACAATTTTCTTTCTTTCTCGAAAATCATATATATATACATACCGAAGTATATTATATTCTTTTCGATGCATCAAACTCTGTGTATAAAGAAAACTCTGTCAGATATAGTCCCTCAGTATTCTTGCACAGGAGCGAAGAGATAATATTTTTCTTTCCTTATACCGGAAGAAGATACCTACGTACTGAGGATGATGAAAACAGATAGAAGAAAAAAAGAAGAAGAAGAAGAAAAAAAAGAAGATATACGGAAAAATATTGGACTGAAAATTTGATCAAGTTTGGTACGTTTTGCCTTGGCATGGCATCGAGCCTCCTTCGCCCCCTGTTTTATGGCTATAAATAGTTAAGTCAGGTCGGTTATTGCTCGAGCTTGTGCTCTTAAGGAATAGGAAATAAGTATACGAAGGTCTGTTATATCCTCCTTTTCATGGGTCTATATCTTGTTATTCACTGGGCAATTTTCAAACCGGGTATACATATATATATATTAACGACAGTCGCGTCTATCCCACAGGGTTTTCCCTTAATTACATATATACATATACGTGCTGAGGCACATGGATATACCACCACCCACTTTTGGAGGGGACCTCTGGACTTTGGAAACCCGGTAGGTATATAAAGTTATCCGAAAATTAGTAGGTTGGTAAGTTGGTACCCACGTTTAATCGTGTCGAGGTTTGTGCTTGTTTACCTTAAACAACATAAACGCAAAACCCCATAACGCTACAGAGTCGAGAGTGAGAGCTGCGATGTAATTATCTTCCCATATCTCGTATATGTATATAGGTGCAGGGTTTAATATTAACACGAATACCAAAACCATAACCCCGAAGTTTCGATGGCTTTGGGTTTATCAAACTCCGGGGGTCGCCTAGCTCATCTATGGTCTCCATTTAACCATTTCCGGCCATTTTACATCTCGAAATATTCACCAAAAGGCTATTTCCTCACGTGCGGCTAATTAAATCATAACCCAAAAGCTCCCAAGATTTCGTTTATCAAATACTGTAGGTATATATGGAAGTACCATAAGAGCTAATATTTAGTCATGTATAATTGTTGGGTTCAAAGACCGATTTAGAAACTCGAAAGCTGCAGAGTTATACCTAATGGCTAGATAGACCCCAGTTTCTAGTTTCTTGAACTAAAGGACGTTTTTTTTTTCTTGTAAAAAGACGAATTGGACTTATCTATATACTCGTGATTTGAGATAAATATCGTGTTTTTCAAGATTCAGACCCCTTGAAATTAGAGAATGAATTTGCACCAATGTAGGATTTCCTACTTATCTTGTGGATTTCAGACTTCGTCTAGTATAAGGGAAAAAGTTAAGGTGATGATGTTGTACCTACTAATTAGTATATATGCAGTTGCTTCGGTGCAGCAAGGAAGTGGCTTTTAAATAACATGAAATACGAAGTCGAGAATTCACGGTTTAATTACAAGATACGAAAAGGTGGCGAACCGGAATTATCACCCTTTTACTCTGTAGATAGGTACACCATCTATTTACTAGTCCTTAGATATATTTATACGACGAGCGTAAACTCTCGTCTCGGTTCGAGGGTCCTGCGGGGGCAAGTTGGATTTTAATATCACGGTAAAGAACCTCGAGTTTATATACATCTCTCGCATTTTACCTGTCGTTTCAAATTTATATTCCATTTTCAAACCGCCCACGTCTCGTTATACTTATATATCCGTTATAGGTACCTCTTCTCGCTTTAAAGAATGATGTATTCGACTGACCTGGACAGAAATAAGGGTCCAGTATTATTATATACCTTGGACCTTCTATACCGAAGGACGGCAGGTGATTAGACCGTCGGAAATCCTGGGTCGAACCGCAAATAACCGTGGGATTAACTATATGTATACCTGAAATTCTCTTCTTCGTAAGAGCTGCAGAATTAGCAGATCATTTTTCTTGAACGTATATAGAGCACAGGATTCGATTTATAATATCTGATCAGCCTTCGTTAAACTGGAAAACGTTGTTTTTTTTTTTACATTTTTAAAGACTCATTACCGTCGTATATAGTGAAATGAAAAATAGTCGCAAATCCCAATAATTTATTCAAAATTTCCTTTTTTATCTTACCAAGGGTAGTTTTTCGATCATTGAAAACCGAAAAGCCTTTTTATCTGTCTCTTTTTTTATTAGATTTATAAGATTGACCGTTGACGACTGAAAAATTGAGACTTTCAATTTTTGGGTAACATTGGGTAATAATTTTTTTTGAAGAAAAA
The DNA here is from genome assembly GCA_963989295.1 of Ametastegia equiseti. NCBI lineage: Eukaryota > Metazoa > Arthropoda > Insecta > Hymenoptera > Tenthredinidae > Ametastegia > Ametastegia equiseti. Next base: position 13,274,047 of record OZ022393.1, read on the forward strand.
GCTCATTGAAATGTGTCAAGTATAGTTGAAAAATTTGTGCATACTAATCTACATACGCGGTAGGTATATGAATATTTTTGTCATAAATGTCTGGTTGTTAAATCTCTTGATTGGGAATAACGAAAATTGATTGGCACTCTACGTGAATTTATATAAACTCCAAACGTGTAATCCCTGTCGTATCATATACCCAACGATACAAAAATTCGCGCGGAATGTGGCTGGGAAATATTATGTCGAACTTCTACATTAGCGATTATCGACAGATTGATTGGCTACTGTGTTATATAGACTATTGAGTAAAGAATTTGAAAAACGTGAAAAAAAAATAAATAAATACAAATTCCGAATCTGTAATCATATTTAGTTTCATTTTTTTTTCACATAAAATTAAGCGTAATGCGATTTTCTATCACACTTCACGGTTGATATTTTTTAACGAAATCGAGTCGTCTGCATTTAGTAGAATTTAATCAACGTAACTTGGTGAGGTTTCCGTTTCTCTGAATGCTGATTTTCAGTTAAAGAAAAGTCGACTCAGGCTCCTCATCGTCTAATGACAAGACAAGAACGGAAAGAAAATACTTATAGCTGTATATGCCTCGGGCTTGACTGAGTCATGTACGATCGTTAGTGGCTCTTGTCAATACTATGAAATACTTATCTAATGGAATAAATACAGATGGCTTATAGAGATTGTCATGCCAGAAAACTGGCTCGTACTTTTCATCGTTAGTATCAGCTGATCAAATAAAATCGATCTTCCGGGAAGTCAAAAGGCTAACGACTCACTATAACTTTATCTTACTTTATAATTTTGCTTTGAGATTAGAGACTGTGATTATTCGATACGAAAATTTGGTGAAAATATCATTTTTTAGTTTCTGATTCTCCCGTGTTGATGGAATCAATGTTTGAAGCCAATATTTTGAGTCTGAATTTTGTATTTATTTTAATTTCACTTGAAAATTTGATTTTAATTTTTAATAATAATTTAACTTTAATAATTTTGACAAATTTTAGCTTCCGTAAACGATGGTTTTTCATTCTCTGACTATCACGACTTTTATGACTACTTGAAAAGTAAAAAGATTTATTCTCTGACAGGTAATCACCCGAATGTAAACCTAAAACGTTTATAGTTTCCGAGTATGATTGAGAGGCATTTAAACGTCAACCTATTACTCGCAAATTTTACGGACTTTTAGATTCTATAATCACGAATAACAATAAAATATACATAAATACATAGGACAAGAATTTTGATGATCGAATGATCGAAGATTAATTTTCTATATACGAAAAAGAAATTCAAAAAAGCTGTTTAGCCATTTCAAAAATTTATTTCCGATCGCGTTCGGCTCGTATATAGAAGTTTTATTCATGGTGACTAAATGGTATCAAATTTTCAGGACTTGAAAACTTTGGATTGTAAATTTTAAGGTAAAAGTTATAGTCAGTCTGTTGTAAAGCTGCATAGCCACCAGTTTCTGTCGTTTGAAAACCACGTTCAACGAGGTCGGTTCACCTTTTTCAAAACTACATGTGCCATTGAATTGGATCTGAAATGGCGGAAACTTGAGCTCACCAGTTTCTTATGCTCCTCGAGTCTCTTTCCTTTATTTTCTGGTATTCTGTATCCTACCGGCATACGTGCAGGAGGCAAAAGTGGTTCATTTTCACAGCAATTCGCTAGCTGTATATTTCTGTAGTCTCGTGGTTTGGGAACCAGAAAGATCAGGGGATTGGGGGTCCTGGTACAGCTGCGCGAGTTTTGAACGACGCCCTTAACCTGTACGACGTAATCATACCTTAATCGTACAATAAAGGTGATAATAATGGCTCGGCGGTATACGAGCTCTCGCGCGCAGCTTTCGCAAACGTTTTAGGAAAACCCACGACGATCCTTGGAATTTAGCAACGGCTGCAATAAACGAGGAAATAATAATTAACGAACACCCCATGAGCTCTCGATCATGTTGAAGAGACATTTTGTACAATTAATCTACAAAACTAAAGACACACCTTGATATTCAATTCCGGAACTCATGACATACACGGGGTAGAAATCCGTCCCAGTTGAACTTCAGACTATACTTAATCCTGAGCTCTAAAGTCTGATTTTTGACTCAGGATATATTGAAGTCTGAAGAAACTATGAAGTTGAAGTTCGTAACGTTAGTGTATAATAGAATATTTTGAAAAAAATCACCACTTCATGATTCAAATGTTTTTAAATTTGTAAAATTGATGAGGTGGGCGTGTTTTACTCACTTTCATGGAAAATTATGCACCGTATTTTGGCGTTTTTGAACCGTTCAAGTTACGAAATAAAGAATTTTTTTCCCAATCATTTATTCCGTTAACGTTACGAACTTCAACCTCATAAAAAACTCTTTTTTCCTGGTCCTTTTACTGCTGCAATTCAGCCGCAAATTAAATAACGATGTTCTCGACGAATGATCTTTATACACAAATTTTTCAGTATCTCGAAAGCGAAGTGCACCTACTAACACGTTGGAAACCAATTTTATACATGACCTTTTCATCAACTTTTCTCATGTTCCCATGTTTTTTTGGAAGATACCAAGATGGCAATTTGGAAATCGGTGAATTATAATAAAAAAAATAAAAAAAACTACAAATTTTTGTTCGACAAACTGGCTTTTTTCTGACTTTCACCACTTGTTGGTCTTCAAACGGATATTCCACGAACTTAGCTTTAATGAAAATACATTTGCTGTACAATATTTTCTTCCCTAAGTTGAAGAACGAAGAGATTTGTGTTATATCAGAGAATTCTTTCACTGCTGAGAGGGAAGATTGTATGAGAAGAAACGCGCGGGGTACATATCTACCCCAGTCGTGAGTTAAAAAGTTTAGTAAGCTGCAGAAAAGCGAAATGGCGACGTGTTGCTATTCCAGCGTTCGGGATTCATATCCTCGACGAAGAGATATATATACCTATATGCACTTCGTGTTTAGTATTCGTCCCATGAAACGTTCCATTATTCATTAACGCTGGACTAACGCGGCCCTTCGCTTCGCACTCTCACATATTCATAGATCAACGCACAGATTTTTTTTTTTTTTTTACCTCACGTTTTAACGGACTTTGTTTTTCTCGATTTTTTATGCAATTGAAGGAAAAACCGTAGCCTGCACTGTATCTCAAAATCAGCGAAAAAGTTTCAATCGAGAAACCGAATATCATCATCGTTCGAAAAATAGTTAGTGACGTTTCTGGTTGATTCGTCTTTCTCTTTTCGATTGGTAACGGTTCAGGCAATACGCCAAGTCATCAAGTGAGCAAAATCCGATGAGAAAATCCTACTTTTAGGATAAAAAATATTGAATGGTAATTATCGGAGCGTAAATCGCTTTGGGGAATTTTTTTTTTTTTTTTTTAGAATTTAGGTATTCACGCAATCTGTTACGAAGGGTGACTTGATAGGAGGAAGTACGAGGTAGCGTTGTTTCGTCGAAGGTTTAGTTCCTTCCGAAACTAGTGGTAGATAGGTACTTTATCCAAGAACTGGTTAGGTATCTTAACCGCGTACTATTTGCATATTTTAACATTTAAAAGAGCCATTTATCGCATAGGTAGAGACTGAGGATTCTCAGCAGCAGCACCACCAGCAGCAGTACAAGTTTTCACAGACAGTGAATATAATACTATAGGTGTAGCTAAACGCGAAAGTACAGTATTTCATTTTTAAGCTTTTAATTAATTGTCCATGATCCTCGCGCACTTTGCAATGAAAATTTATCTCCATACCCATTACCTTCACACTTTACTCACTCTTCTCTCTGTACACACCGGGTACTCTTTAATTATAACATAATTCTTCCCTCGAACGTTATACATGTCTGATATTTTCTTTTTTAACCCTCTTTATTTCATGACACAGGCATTCGACAGTCCCGTATACAAATATCGATTGCAGTTTCCAGATCTGTCTGAAATACGAATACGTATAATGATCAACTGCGGATGGATAAATCAAACGTTTCGAGTTAACCCTTGTAATCCTAGGGTACAACCCTTTTCAACGATCTTATCTATAAACTTGAGCTTAGACTCGATTGAGACGAGATTGAGGGTTGCCTGAAGTCTATAACTCGGATAAGAATGACTTTTTCAATATATCGTTAGATAGTATACGAATGGATTTTTATCAATCTTGAAAAAATCCATTTCCTAAATTTCAGAAAAAAAATTGACGTACCTAACTCGACAGGCAGGTGAAAATCGTCGGATTTTTTCTCATCTGCTGACGTTAATAATGTAAACTTTTGCCCGCGCGTACCATGCGGGTGGGAGTGTAAAGCCTATACGGTATGGTATTATGCATATGGTGACGAAAAACTGGGTCACGATCGTGTCGTAAATTACACACAAGGTCTGTTTGTTGTAAAGAAAGAAACAAGAAAGGAAAAAAAAAACAGAGAAAAGATAGGAATAAATAAATAAACTGATACAGTTACGTGGCCTCTATGCAGGCCTTACTTTTCAGGCTGGTTTCTCGATGTTGCTGGGGAAAAAGGTCTTTAATCTATTTTTTACTCGTCAAAATTCTTCGCCGTTTCATTTCCCAGCTGCGTAACAGCCTCGATCTCTATTTATCCTTTTTTCAATTTCCCAATTCTTGATCATCTTCTCGATCCCATCTCTAAAACTGGATGAATGGACCGAGAAGAATTTTCGACCTTCATTATCTACCTATACGGTTTCGGCAACTACCTGGTACCGAAGCACGTATATCTGCGCTTTTTTTACTAATCGTAAGGCACGCCTTTGACCCTCGGCAGAGGAAATGCGAAAGAATGAAATATCTCGAGTTGGGAAACGTAACCCTCCTTGTTAGTTGGTTGTAATTAAGGAACGAATATCAACTTGCGAATTTCTTCAAGAAAATATGTGAATTTTTTTTTTTTTCCTCCAAGAATTTCTTCAATTTATTTTCAACCGTGGAATATCTCGCTTGAGTAAAGCTCATTTCGCGCAAAATTATCACAGAAATTAACAAGAGAATCTGACGCTGATTGGATTTTTATTTATTTATTTATTCATTTTTTTTTTGTTGTTGTTGTAATTTTGGCCTCCTTACCCGACAATATTACGACTTAATTCCGCACGTAGCATACTTAACACTCGAATACATTTTTCATCTCAGTGAGCGATGAAAAGATAACAAAAAAATTAATAAACACTTCTCACCGATTCCGCGTTGATGGAATTTTTTTTTTTTTTTTTTTTACGCATGAAAGTAGAGTTTTCTCTGAATTTTTACGCGTGATGAGCCCAGGGGCTATTTGTTGGAGAAGTCATTGAGAATTTACATGGGAAATAACAAATAAATTATTAGAAATTAACAGGAAATCCCTGGAGATCATTGCAAGCCAAATTTTATATCGGAATCCGAATGCTTTTTTGACGATGTAGATCGATTTAACAGGCATTTTCAGACCTAATTAGGTGGAGTAAAATGATTTTGGAATTTCGAGTGATTTTCAGCGATTCTCAATGAATTTCAGCAACTTTCAATTACTTCTAATGATGTACAGCGATTTTTAGCGATTTTCAACGATTCTAAGCTAATCTCAGTCTGTTCACGAATGTATTATACTCGGAATTTCCACTAACTGGAAATTTACTGAAAATTCCTGAAGATTACCTGACGAAATAGTCGTGAATCATGCAAAAAATCGCAATAATAATTTTCTTCGTTTTCTCAACGAATCAAATTAGCCCCACGCACAACTTTAGGACTCTATAGACTTGGTTTAATCTCGTGACACTAGATGCACGACCGAGAAGTTAAGGACGAAAAATTAAAGTACGAAGATCATATATAGCACTTTTGAAGCCCGCGTGCGGAAAGTAGGTAATTTAGCGTAACGGTTATTCGACTATGGCGCGTTAATTATACGCGACGCTGTAAAGCATCAAGCCCCACCAGCCCTTCATATATATATTTATATGTCCACATATGCATATTATATATAACACAAGTACATAATATAAATATATATATATATGTATGTATTACCCCTACTCCATTTTTTTCTGTTTGCTTTGTCCGTCAGTATAATAATGACATCCGGGTATGTAATAGTTGCGCATGATGTATATTATAGACGAATGGTATACGATTCTTGACAATAAGGTAGGTAGGTATATATAGTGACCATAGAATGCACCTTGTGGTTAACCTCAGTTCGTGGCAAGAGAGTACTCTGTCATTGGTTGCTATAGGGAAACAAGTCTCGTGGAAAATGACTGGTCTCTGGTCACCCTTCTCGGACAGCAGCAATCCTTCGGTCCGATTGACTCACTCGTGTACTGGCCCGAGCCGCTCGACCTGGTAATTCAATTCTCGATTGAAACCTGTAACGGATGGTTGACCCCCCCCCCCCCCGTACCCGGTGAGGAAAGGGTCAAACCTTACGCAAACTTCACCTTTTATACAGATACCTTAATATACCTGTATGTGTGTGGGTATATTCATGCAGTAGGTACGGATTCGACAACCGATCATTTAGGTACCCGTGCGCCAAGAAACAAGCAGGTAAATCGGCTGACCACTTACTTGGTCCAGCTCTGTAACCGCCCGCGCAGATCTTTCGAGTTTGAGTAATACGAGAGTAGTGAATTGATCTTCTCCAAAATTCAGTCATTCATAAATTGGAGCTAATGCTAATGATGAAGATCAAAATCGTAAAAATCCGTTGATTAGTTCTCGAAATATTGCTATTTGAATTTTTTGTTTGTAAAAGTTTGTACGTTTAATTACTCGAAAACTAGTCGATCGATTGAATCCAAAATTTGATCAACTCTGATTTACGAAAAACCGCATCTATTGAGATGAAAATCATTGAAATCCGTCGATTCGTTCTGAAGATATCGTCGGATATAAAATTGACTGGATATACAGAAATCCAAAAATGGTCGGAGATATGATTTTCTGGATCTCAGACCGTCGAGATATGGTGAACACTCGATTTTGCATTTTCGGGGTGATCTTAATGATTTCTGACTTCATCGTTGCTAAAAGTCTATTAGATACGAAAATAGAAAAGAAATCAAGCGAATTATTGTAGAAATTTGAAAAAGTGGTCTTGGCGTTTCTCGTGCTAATTATCAGCTATCCGAATTCCCTATTTTCTGTTTATACTTTCGGTTATTCCTTTCGACTTTCTGTTTCTATTAGCGTAAGTGGAAATTCGATGTTCAAAGGAATTCAAAAATCGATATCTAATTCGAGACACAGACCCGAATCGGAAAAATGAAGGAAAATTGAATCGAGGTATAATAAGCATACAAATTCGACTGATCGCGGTCAGTCGGATCAGACCTATACGAGTACAACGACATAACTTGCTGCCTAAATTTTTTGAGCTCAACAAATATTATTCTTTGTATGAAAAGTTTTAATTAATTAAAAAAAGGGTGAATCCCCGCCAGCGGAAAGTTAATTACTTTTTCGTTTTCATATCCACCATTTTGAATTTTTCAATATCGATTTCAAACTCGTGCTTACCGACCCGGAAAATCTATGAATGTATATGTACACATTTTTTAACATAATATTGTATATCATTTCTAAAGAAACTATGTCGGCCATATTGGATTCAGCATAATATGGACAGTTACGAATTCGAAAAGTTATTGACTCTATTCGTCAATGACTCAGAGATGAGTGCTTTGTTTATTTGACAGCTTTGTCATGAGCTTCCCTTGAATTTTCGAATTTTTGGACTTTCTGAGTTGTGAACTTCCGGATATTTGAGCTCCCTACTGTATTTCGACCTTTCGAAATCGCGTCTCAAATAAATTGAGAATTTCAACCATTCCGAACTTTTAGAATTCGTAACTTCATTCCGGACCTCTAATTTTTGCGCAACGGCAGATTGAATAATTTATTGTCCCTAATGTATTTAATTAAAATTCCAACTGGTTCAGTTGACACCTAATGCTGCATGTTACATCTTCCATGCGTAACATCCGAGTTGGTATATCGTGTAAGCAATTTCTGTCTGGATCTTCCGTCGTCGATCGGCGATGATGGGCTAACGGAGCAACTTATAGAACCCGGGACGTGCATAAATATTTAATAATATCCACGTGTCGGAGGAGTGGATATGGGTAATGAGCTTATTTATACATGTCTAGATGTCTAGATGTATACGATGTTTCTCTATATACACGTACATATTCGTACACAGCTCGTTATATGCACATATGTGAATATAGGTCGAGAGTGTGACACACGTGCTTAGAACTGCATTATGCAACGAAACGTCTGACGCAAATATTTAGCCAAGAAATATTTAAACCGTTTCCTCATATATATATATATATATATATATAATCAGTTTTCTCACGAAAACGAGGTCGCTTCTTGTTCATTTTACTCTTTAATTAACTCTTAATTGCCATCTACATACATACACGGATCCGGAACTCCGGATGGAGTGGAGTTTTGATTCCTTCAGAAATTACATAGGTAGATATAAAAATATAATTCCAAAAACATTGGACAAAGATGTGAAGAAATTCGTTTTCAAGTTGGAAAACTGGCTTTTTAATAACTCAGAATCTGTAACCTGTTATCGATCGAAATCGATGAACGCGATGCCAATATATTTAATCAAACGATGTGCTGCACGACAGAACTGAGGAATCTCTTTGAAATGGGAAGTAAGTAGGTAGTCGAGACTATCTATTGCTTGCTTGCGTGAGAAAAAAGTGGAGTAAAATTGAAACGGGAAAGCGAAACGGGGTTGAAAATAGTGCCGAAAAAACGACGTGGCAAGTATTTGCGAACTTCGGCTTTCCGCGGGGCTGGAAGCATTCCGCAAATATTCGCAACCCAACTAGAGTCTCATATCTTTACGTACATTTTCCCATGCAGCCATGTACATTGTATGTACGTATGTATATATACATACCTTGCCGTTTCACGAGATAGGAGCCGAACTCGAATGTACAAGCTGCTTTGAAGTTGAATGCAAAATTCAAGCATCTGTACCTACCTATAGGTATTCGCCCTTTTTATTTCTCGGATCCTAAATCACCTCAATAAATATAAATTATCCATGAACTCCAATCAATATTCAATCTAATTGACCATTCAAGTCAATTCATCGAATGTATCAAGGGATTTATCAAAGGTGGATTAAGCTGGGGCCTTTTGATCATGTTTTCTCATTGCATCCGAATTTTCAATTAGAATTTCGGCTTATATCGATCAGAAGTTCATTCCGTCATCCTGTGGTGATGAGTCGATCGGTACACACCTTGAAAACACAACTTATAAGATGATATAGTAGAGATCACTCGCAACTTAACCTAGCTAACATAAAGCACGTGAGTTTTACTGGAATCCTATCAATTTTTTTGACAAAGTGACATACCTAGCCAATTTCTGCCGAGAAACTGAATTCATTCGTCGAGGGTTCATTCAGATCGGTTGGGTAGTCGTCGAGAAAGTACGATTCGCGTTTCCGAGGTGACAGCAATTGGTAATAATAGAATTTCGAACAGTCTTCCATATTGCCTTAAGGTGCTACGGAACTATGTTCGGAATTCCATAATTAGCAATTGTTATCACCTCGAAAACACTATTCGTAGTTTCTTCCAAAGTATACAACGTACCGGAATGAAATTCAGGGGATTAATGCTTCACTACGGCAGAAAGTGCCTAAGTTTTTTTACTGTTTGGAAAAACCGACTAGAATTTTGGTCAGATTCATATTTCTTATGTTAGATAGGTTAGGTTCAAAGCGACTTGTTCCATATCGCCTTAAGACGGAAATTCACAGGGTGGGATCCAGAGGGAATTCGCATTTTCGCATTTGCGCAATAAGCGAATCCGGCTTCGTTACAACTGTACGAGTCAATTAATTGATTGGACGGAAGAAATGGAAAAGTTCGAGTCTTGGAAGGAACTGGGGATCTGGTGCTGAGAGTTTATTTACTGCGTGGTTCTTCGATTCTGCTGTTTACAGATTTATTTCTTACGGGTCAGACTGTAGACCTTACTGTAGAAGCGGTTATACTGCTACTGCTGCAGTGGACAGTATTTATTACCAAATTATACTTCCAGTTATTTCTCGGACTGTACTCCATGGGCTGGTTCTGATTTTACCACGAATTCCTTTCACGTACCTAGGCGTCAGAAAATTCTCAAAAAAATGGTATTCTGTAGTGCGAATTTTCACCGACTTGAAAATCTTCTCTAGAGATTTCAGTTTAGCAGCAGCGTTTCTGTATTACTCAAATAAAAGCGAAGAGAGCAGGTAAGAAGGTAAATCTCTTTCTTCATCCTTTTCTCTCTTTCTACGGCAAATGTCTGTTATTTACTTTTGGTTTTCTCCGAAACTTCTTTGGCCACTTGTAAACGCATCCTAAGCGACCGTGAAAGGGGATTTTCCCCAAAATTCCAAAGTCCAGACGCGTATATTGACGGTTGAAATCCCAGGTAGCTCCATTGGCCCGAGTTCAACTTACTTAGAAAGTAGGGCCGAAAAACGAACTCTCTTTTTCCTTCTTTTCACTGCCAGGGTTGTTCGAAATTTAATTTCAAAGACGGTCTTCTCGTCTCGTTATTGTCTACACGACATACAAATGCAGTAGATATGCGTTTTACTCTTCCACATTTAACCCACGGAGTCTCGGTTAGCTAGAATTGCTGGAGCAATAATTAACTGTGCAGGCGCGGCGAAGCGTGGCAATGAAATTAGCTGAACGTTGGTGGTCCACGGACTATTCAACCGTATGGAAAGTCCTGTTCCGGGGAAAGTATACCCTGATGCTGATGCTGATGCAGTTATGTAACAAATTGCTATTCAGGCAACCGACACACCGAACTTTACTTAGTTCGTTTATATTTTAGTACTTATCTTGTTCTTGGCCTGGTCTTTTTCCACTAACGAACTAAGGGGATATTCGTGTATGTCAGTTGGAGAAATCATACTTTGTTCAAGATCAATTTATTTCCTTACCATAGTTCATTTCGTTTCAGAATTTGGGTGAAACGTCAGTCTGATTTGACTTTTCTGAGATTCAGATTGTTTGGAAGACGTATTGTCATGACTCAAGCTCAGCAAATTGAATTTTAATGTTGTCGTAGAGAATGTAGTCAATTTTTTTGAGATAATTTAGCATTTCTCATTTGCCAATGACTCTGCCTAAAATAGAATGCACTGAATTTATAACGAACTCTGTGTTCTAAGCAATTCTGATCCCATAGAGACGTCTTCATTAGTATAACAAGGACGTGCCTGAAGTTCTGCTGCAGGTCTTTTGGAATAAATGAAAAAAAAGAAAAAAAAAAAAAAACTATCGCAACGATGTGAAATGAATTTTTGTCGAAAAAGTGAATGGATTAGAGTACACGTTGCATTTTTTCAACCTTGACAAATTGATCCCATCAAAGTTAAGGAAATACACGAATGTCAGAAGTTCCAGGTGGTATAGATTCCGAAGTAAGAACATCTGAATCTTTGATATTGCCTTATTATCCCTATAATACTTATACAATTCAATGGCATTTCAAGGTATCATTCATTGCAACAAGTACTGTTTTGTTTTACAAATCAATTCCTTAATCATAAATTTACGGGGAAAAAAAAAAACGTGATGAAAAATGCAGGGCAACCCTCAGTGGACCAATTATTTTTACGCTGACAATACGACAGGATTATTGACTCTGTTTTCTACTCAATGGAAACGGGAATTTGATTAGAATTTGAACCAATATCGACAAGGGTGGTTTGAACATGAGTATTTTAGTATTTATAGCAGCACTTACAATTCACGTAGGCCGAACAGCAATAACACGTTGCGTAACGCGATGGGAACACGATGATTGGTCAGGTGCGCGATACGCACACGACATGCGACATGCAACATGCGACATGCGACATGCGACATGCGACATGCGACATGTAGATTGTAAATGTTGTCTCAACGGGAGATCTACACGGTAGCCAATATCCCAGTAACCTGCTTCAATTAAGGCCGGCACTCTACTGACCCAGACCTAAACCTAAACTTTGACGAAATTTTCAAATGTTCTAGAAATATCTGATTCCCATTTGCGTGTGCGAAAACGATTTGGACTCTATCTCGTATGCTCAATCCAGATGAAAAAAAAAAAAAAAAATACGTACCAACGTGCTCAGTAACAAAAATGTGTATCAAGAGCTGATTCGGGGCTTGTAAACGAAACACGAAGTTATTAATATTGAATATAGTGACACGATTAACGGAAACTTGAAAGAGTTGATTTTATTTTCAGAAATTTATCGACTCTAGATATGGAACTTTGTGATATCCCAGATTACGGATAGCTACTTGTACGTATGTATGTATACGTAGTGAACATGTTGGATCAGCGTTTGACAGCCGGAAGGCATTATTGGATTTTCTATACAGAGCGCATGTATCGGACAAAGAGCTTCTTAGATAATGTATAACGTGGGGGGGTTGTGTTCGCTGACGAGGGTCCTACTTGAAAATCCTCTCTTGAAATACCTGGCTCGAAAATTCCATTATGTGGTAACATACACTCGAGTTTGCTTTAACTCAACCATAACCCACTATAGCTAGGTAGGTATGTAGTACGTACTGAGTACGCTTATGTTTTCTTTCTCATCGTCCTCGTTGGTGCTTTATGCGCCCTGTTTGCACAATCGTCAGAAGAGAAATCCTTTCGACCCGATAATACGTACAACAACGGTAATATACCCAAACCTTGCAGGCTTTGTAATAATTATTAAACAACAATTGTTTCACGTTTAACAATTAATTTCACAGTCTTCTCTTGTACCTACTCAGTTCTGAAACTGAGAATAATTCTTGAACCTTCTTATCCTTTCCGAGCAGACTATGTCTTCCCAATTGATTCATAGGTATGAGATGTCACTCGATGACTGATGATACTCACTCGTAACGATTGATCGAATTGGTAGACAACGGGTGAGAATCTTTCTGTAGATTTTACCAGAAGTAATAATGAAATAATGAAAGAATTATGAATATTATGCAATCATCTCCTTTAGTCCTGATCTGATTTGTTCCATTGTGACTTTACAGAAGCTTTTCCAGTCTTCATCGGAGTACAAAGATTCAAGTACCGGTTGGAGTATCAGTAGATGAAATAACCTTAATAAGGAGACACGTGCAAAAATCCCAATGATCCCAAGTCAACAACTGTACTTTCATCATCATATAAGATACATGATTTCAGGAAAATTGATTTTTTTCAGGATTCCGAGACTTATGTTCCCCCTTAGGGATAGTAGTACTGATGGCTGCACATAGCAATGTGAAATGTTAGCTTGCCTAGTTACTAGTTCGTCTCTTACGACCGTCCACCGACTGGTAGTATTTTTATGGGGTGTCCAGCTACTGGCACTTCCACGTCATAAAACGCAGCGCGATATGAAAACTTTGGATTCGATTTCAGATTCTTTTCTAGACGAGGTGCTGAACGGAATTCGGTTTTCTCTGTCGGTTGTAAAATCAGTGTGAAAAGATAGGAATGGTCGTAAAAGTCCAACACATAAACTTATACCTTCAGGGTCTATGCAGATATAACATTCATTCATTTTACAATCGAATCTCAAACGGCATATGGGTAATTGACCGCATCTATCTTGACTCACAAGTCGTGAATAGGGCAATTAGCACACCAAGCAAACGTTTTCTTCAACCATTACAGCGGTCAAATCAATTGCTCAATGTCGTTTCTCAGCTAAAAAACCTTCGCTTCGAACATCGATTCGTCAGTTCGTCGAATTCTATTTTTGCGAACCTTTTTTTTTTATCTTTCAGTTCTTTTTCCCTGTTTTTTTTTTTGCTTGTTTGTCTGTTTCTTAGTACTCAAACGACTTGTGGGCAGATTCAAGAGCGTTTATCGTATCTTCGACGCGAAGCTTTTGAATTCAATCATGTTTTTGGCACCGAAACGGAGACAACACCTTGTCTTTCTAAGAATGACATGAGCCTGTGTTGAAAATCAGTTTAGAACTTAACGGACTGCCATGCTGGTGGCCGGATACGAAAGGAGATATAAATTGCGTAAGCCGTTAGTGATAATCGTCGTAATTTAGACCCAAAGCATGACTCCAAGTTTATTGGCGGATACTGCTGCAGACTTCAGCTTTTATCGCCTTCCGGTACAAGCCAATTAGAAAATCAACAAGATACCATTGAAAATATCTAAAAATCTTGTTCCGATTTACTACAGGTGTTCGTTTCTTTCACAGATATTTTTTCGCTATCTAAATTTTGCCATGGAATTTTCAGTCTGCCTTATCATGACTTTGATAATCGCGATAAGCGTGTGTGTTTTACATGCATATATGTGTATCAAAACGTCATACCTTATCAAAGATATAATATAACATGTTATCATAATTTTATTTAGGCAAGCGCCACTTTGCTCGCGAATAAACTGACTGTGGGTAATTATCTAATGATTTTCTGGTATTTGTCATGTAATAATTATCTGGCTTACTTGTTTCAGCTGACAAAATATATGAAATGTAAATAAAAATGAATGGAATAGAGTTCTGACAAAGCTGGGAATTTTGTTTTATTTAACGTTGCAGCGAATTTACCCTTTCGTTGTGGTAAATACTTTAGTCAAATTCTTGTTTGCTCAGCTGCATACCTACCAGCTGAACGAGTTTTAAATGCACAGTTTTCATTGTTCAGTTTTGCTATTTACTTTTGTCAGAGTTACGTTATACGTTAAGTTCATATATAACACAGTACGGCCACCGACCTATGACGTAAGTCTACATATATATATATATATACGCATATAATATGTATGTATGTATATGTACGCCAACGTGCTAAACGGTGATAAATGCTAACTGTTTCATGGTGTCAAGACAGAATCGCACAACTCAACTCATTCTGATACCGTTCTTTGCTAACTTGAGGTCAAGTCCCGTTTCAATGAACCCGATCCACCATCTCGAAATACGATTACATGACAAATTTGACAAATTTCGCTTATTTCTTACCATACAGAGGCGTCATCGATTACTTTCGCCTTATACCCTATAGCTGAGGATCATCAGTGGGTATAAGAAATTCATCAATGCGTATAGAGTTATGTGTACATATGTATATTATTATACCCGCACTACGATGTAAAAGAGAAAAAGAAGGAGAAGAGCAAGAAATAAGACAAAAATTTGAAAAAAAAAACAAAAAAACTCTTGAACATTGGTAAGCGGAGTCAGTCCGATAAATAATCTGAACTTTGGCTAAATGTAAAGTGGTGGTATAGCTGGGCGAGCAATGTTTCGCGGAATTAATTGCTCGAAAGTCGGTGAATAGATCGATTCTTGACCAGTAGCCAAGTCCTCCGGCGTTCCTACTGACCCAGGAGAGTCTATTATTTTCAATTAAACTCTGACCGCCGTAACGTTAAACCCAAACCCAAATGTAGAACATTCGCGAAATTTATACATATAGGTACAGGTTGGGCTGATAATGAATTGCTTGATATACCTACACACGTATACCTAGATACGGATTTTGTAACTGTATTAGATTCTGGAAAGTTAGATATCTGATTTAGGCTTATCGACTATATGTGTCATTATTGGCTGTATGTGTCGTGGAATTCATGGATGTCTGACAGATTGCGCTTCTGGTCTGCAGGTACATTCATTGAGCATTTGTGTACGAGAATGATGAAAATTTATCAAACTGATAGAGGACTGTATACGAAAGTCGTCTGGTTTTAAAACCGGCCAGGTCTGTGGGTTTGAAAATCTAGTAATTCATAGATTCTTGTTCTGTTAGCAACTTTTTACTGTTGCAGAATTCGACAAGCTCGAAAGTCGTTCCAAATCGTCGTAAACACAGCATGACGATAACGGTGATTTCTTGAACCGACTGTGTCCATCGCAGAGTTCGATTCAAATCTGGCATAATTTTAGTTAGTTTTCAGAAAAAGCCGGTCATGATCCCAAAAATGTATTCCAAAAGCGGACCAATCTAAAGAAGTTGCTATGAAAATCCGTTTTAAACAGTTGTATTGTGAGAATGACTGCTGCATGGGTGATGAATTATTCGATTTTGGAACCAGGTGTCTCGCGTACACGGTGCACGTATGCAACGCATAAATAAATTTTAAGTGAATGAGAAATAAGATGTTTTACTTTAAACTGTCCATCAGTCAATTTTCAATCGCGCAAGTTTAATCAGTTGAAATTGAAATCAATAAAAACTACGGTTTACGTAAAACCCCTCGGGTTCTTCGTACCTATACGCTCGTATTCCTCGAAGATGCGATTGCTATTGAAAGTTGGCGAGCGAAGCGGTGCCTTCTAGATTTAATGTGCCTGGACGAGTAAAAGAGAGAGAGAGAGAGAAATATAGGGGTGGAGAATAAAATGGTGGAGAATAATTATATATGTGCAAGTTTAAATCTAGTCAGACTCCAGCTGAGGAAGGAGAGCTCCAGAGATGGAAATGGATACGGCAATTCACTCACTTACAACTCACTCAAACTTATGTAGGTATAGAATTAGGAGTGAACTTCTCAAGAAAATCTCTTTCAATTAGTGATTATTATTATTATTATTTTTCTTTTCTTTTTTTTTCTTCTTTTTCTTCTTGCGAAACGATTCGCCGAAGGCAAGCGTTGATAAATTCTAACAAATCAATTTAACCCATTATTGAATCAACTGCAAGTATACCTATATCGATTCTTCGAGAATCGTGATGCAATGATTCCAAGTATCAATCATCGCATGCAGGATCATTCGATTGTTTCATAATCTTCTACAACGAAAAAATTCCCCCTCGATATTATAATGATTGACACAAATTGATTCTTCTACTTACGTTTGACAAGTTTGAAAGATGCGGGAATTTCTCGGTAAAGAACTTCAGCCGTGACAGTAGACAGCAGATAGGGCGGGGTCATGTCGGGTCAGATCAGGTCACAGGGTAAAAAAAAAAAAACTCATACAGAGTGTAGAATAGAAGAAGAAAAAAAGAAAAAAACCAAAAAAGAATAGACAGAAAGAAAAAAAGATAGAAAACGATGAATATTCAAATCGCCCGTCAAAGAGCTCAACTTCGACGAGGCGGACCATCTTTAAATCCCGGATCTTATCGTAACTCAAGATCCCTTTCTCGTTACTCCTTATACATTTTCACCAAAGTAGGTATCACCCTAATCTCGAACACCTTCGCTCCGAGAGCCCGGGAGCCCAGCTTCACGACATCCATTCTTGACGAAGGTAATGATATTCCACTCCCTACGGATCCGACGCTGTCACGCATACTTATGTGCATCTTGCATATTCATGCATGTGCATCGTATCCACCAGGTGTTGGTTTTTTTTTCGTTTTTTCATCTCACTCGTAGCGTACTGCCGCCAAGAAATGCACTTGCAGCTGGATCAAAAATCGATTTTTCTTCTTGCCAAAGTTCGCCTCATCTCGTTATAACCGTCTCCTTTCAAAACCTTCATTGCATGAATTTAGGCACACCGTTGGTACGATGAAAACCTCTGACAATGAGTGCGAGTGGAAAAATAGTTTGCAATACATGGAATTACAGGCCGAAGATTGGAGTTGTTCAATTTTTGGAAAATTGACCAT
The DNA here is from genome assembly GCA_963989295.1 of Ametastegia equiseti. Classification (NCBI taxonomy): domain Eukaryota; kingdom Metazoa; phylum Arthropoda; class Insecta; order Hymenoptera; family Tenthredinidae; genus Ametastegia; species Ametastegia equiseti. The sequence continues at coordinate 13,291,697 of OZ022393.1, forward strand.
GTCCGCTACTACGATAATTTTTTTCAACTGATTGGCGTCACTCTATCCATCACGGATCGTTTCTCAAACAATCTGGATTCTAGAGTTGAACGAAATCACGGGCTAGTAGATAACCAGAAAATTCATGGGACAAAGAATGAGAAGGAAAAGGCGATGGTCTATTCCTATTCTAGTCTCGTCTAGGCGGTACAAGGATAGGCCTGGAAGGGTCGTTGAGAAAATAAGCTGGAATTCAATGTCTGTAGGTGTATATTGTATATATGGTATATACAAGATGGAAATTGGTAATTTGGTCTTTGATACGATCTCGGCTTGTCTTGCGGCTAATTTATCGTCTGGTGACAATCTTTCTTGGCGTCATTTTCTACTTGGTTCTTTCTTGGTTCGGATCTTTCGTTTCTGACTCTGCAAAGCCTCCACTTCGGACTCCGTACCCTTTCAAACATATCGATATTATACGCATATGCGTTGATTCCTCGTGATTCATATATACTGATGAGCAAAGAAAAAAAAAGAAAAAAATATCACTCACTTTGCAATGAGGTAAAAATAACAGACAAACAACCTGTAATAATCATCGCTCTGCAGCTTTCCAATCAATATTTTTTACTTTCAACGGCAATATCTTATCGCTAAAAAACCCAATGCAGAAATTCGATCAACCATTTCAGCAATGTTGCATCTTGGATTCTTCATCATTGCTACAAATTGTTGATCACCATGTCTGCAATAATATATTATCACTGTGCCACGGTTTAATCAAATGGCAATAGTTTCGTTTTAACAGTATATTATTAGCAATGTGAAAAGCAACTATTCATGATCAAACATCTCCTCTTTTACCGTGTCTCGTTGCAAAGCCAAGAACATAGTTTCAGCAATGATCAGGAAACAATGGGCATCTGCTCTGTTAACAATATACCATGTATTGTTAATAAGGACAATTCATTGCTAATTTTACTGCTTATATGCTCGTTCTTGTAAATCTGATTGTGAGACTCCACGTCCATCACCACGTCTATTTAAATGAATAAATAATGAAACTCCATGGTACTTATACTCCCATTTTCTCATGTTATTTAATTCCGATTGGCATCCAAAATCAATAAAATATGAATATTCCTTCCTACTTTTATTTGATTTTTTTCTTCTTCTCGTTGATAAATCTTGTACGGCCAATCGATATTCCCTTGTTACTATCCTCTCATTAAATTTTGGAGTGATCTTCTGAGCCAACGAATGACTTGGCATTATTGATACTTATTATCTACTGGTGTATGTGTATTGAAACTTTTCCAATAAGTATTCTCGCCTAATTGGGGATTACATATTCTGTACTGGGGACTATTTTTATTTTTTTTTATTTTTTTTTTTTGTTACATTAAAATATACACGTATATATTCGTATATATTACGATCGACCGACGAGGAGACGGGGGTGGGACCCGGAGCACTCCTCTCAACTCTGCTATTTTCCAGGCGTCGACGGTATGTGTCACCAGGTTGATTTAGCAATTCCAAGCCTTGGGCCCGCATCAACTTAATTGAATCTGACTGACAGTCGAGAGTGGCCCAGTGATCCCCGATGTGTCGTGCTGTGTATAGAGATATGCTGTGCTGGATATATACCGTATACATGACGCACAACACACACAAACACCTGACCATGTTCGTATATTCGCGCACAAACGTCAGCTCATATAAGATGTGACTAGAGAAGCGCACATCGGCGAAAGAAAAATCCGAAATTCGTTTATGTTTGGAATTTTTTTTTCTTTTTTTTTTTTTGCTTCTCTTAATTTCACTGCTGCGGTTGGTCCCTGGATTGATACCAGAGATCGTATGATGGACCACTACCGTGTTGAGGAATATTCAATTTATTCCCGTCCTTGTGTTGATTTAGGGCGATAGTCCCGAGTGCTAAACTGTGGACTTACACGCGTCACGCATATCCCTTAAGCTATTAATCAACCACCCATATTTGACGGGGATTTTACAGTACCCTGTATTGTAGGGGTGAGCGTAAAATTCTAGCGGGATCCTGGATCCTCTTTTATATATATAGTTGTGTCCAGTGAATGGGAGGGAGAATTTTGACCATCGCGTATTTCTGATTAGTAGAATTTCATCCAGAACCAGCAATCTTCATGTATTGTGATAAGAATCTATATTGGTGGAAGCTGATTATCGATTAATCTGCCAGTCGGTCCTCAACGCAATAACATTGAAACGTGGTGAAACCTTCCGGTTCGCGTTGATTAATTCTTCTGCTTTAGCCCTAATTGCTTTTTCTGCTATACCTACTCCACGATTTCTATTATCCGCAATATCCATAAACATGGCTTCTCTCCCACGATGGCTAGAGTTCAATTCTATCTTTTGTCCCTTCTACTTTTATCTTTATAGATAATTCATCAGACGGGATTGAAGGAGAGAATCAAATAAATGGTCTAGTCTACCTTGTCAAACGGGGACGTTCGTGGAATTTTTTCACGAACGATTCAATCATTTTTTTAATGACTCCGAATAATCTGACCAAAATTTGTTTAAAAAAAAAATTACAATTAGATGGTTCTATGATGCGCAGAATTTTATGTCTATGAATCTTTAGAAAACTGATTTCCCTCAAATCATGCATATTCGAAGTCCCATCCATGTCTCGAGATATAAAGCAATTGCTACAATTTATTTAACTTCGAAAAAAAAATTCTTAATTTCAACTCAAATATTAATTTGATGGTTTTCATATTTCCGCAATTGCCAATACTTTGCAAAGATTTTGATTATTTTTGGCAAGCCTGATTTTACTGAAGTTTCTATGGTTGGAATTTGGGCTCAATCCTCGAGCTGTTGCGTGCCCTCTTCTAAAATAATTGAAAAAAAAACAAAAAAATTAATTAATAAATTAAAGAACGATGGTTTTCTATCAAAATTTTACCTCAGAGCAGAAGTGCAAGTCGTGGTCGCGTTCACCGCTTACATTATATAATTATTCACGAAGCTATCCACTTTGCGAACGAGCAACTTTGTCTGCTACTTTGCCTAACCGCTTCGCCGCGACCCAGTTAGATTAGAAACCATGTACCTATATACATATACCTTATACCAACGTCGCTTGATAATGTTCTTGGACCTGTAATAACGCTCGCTGAAACCCTCGGATATCGCAGTTTAGTTTGTCGTTGGGCAAGATTAGCCATTTAGAGCGGAAAGATTCGACTTTTTGGGCAACATGATGTACCTACCTACTTTAAACGTTTCCCTGATCAACCGGCCAAAAATTCCCCTACTTCCACCTGACGTATATGAAAATATCTTTAGATTTTTTGTTCAAGAGCTTTTGCCTTTCTTCTTTTTTTTTTTTATAAAAACCGAATTCATTTTTGTTTTATCATTTTTTTGCGATACCTCCGGGTAAAAAATGGTTTTACTGTGAAACACCGAACCAACGTCGTATATACCTGCCAAAAAACACGTTTTGCGTTAAACTCTCGCTGCTTCTCTCATTGTCACTGCAGACTTTTTTTGCGGACTTGATATCTCTTCGGTATTATTCAGTGCGGAAACTGCAAACTTTTTCGATGTATACTGGGGACAGGATCGGTCTTCGTTCCTCTCGTTTAATTAACTCCGTCACGCAGGTGGATGCTGCAGTTTGTTTTTCATGCTGATGTTCCTTCGTCGAATTCCAGTAGTGAAAATTTCTCAAGATTTCATTTTCATCTAATTAGTCAAAAGCGAAATTTGATCTTCAATCGCTCAGCGGGTAAAAAAAAAATTCGTTAGCATCTAATTAGTAATTAACGATTGGCCGGAAAGCAAAAAACAGATAAACTTGATTTTATTTCATTTTGATCAGAATTTACATGTGATTTGAACGAACTGACGGATGAGTGTAAGAATGACGTGTAATAGGGTGGATGGGTTTCCTTCGCGATATTGTAAAATCTGAGTTAATAAAAGCCCACTGTACTATCGACTGCAAGTGCCTCGAGGGATGAGCTGTAATATAAGTAGAAGTAGAGGCAAGACACGATATCAGAGAATGAATTCAGCTCCTTTCTCGAAAGGTGTATTATGTACCTCAACCTAGCACGGCTGGGTGTAATTAGAATGCCTCTCTCTCTTTCTCGTTAGAAACGCGTGTGCAGATAGTGAATATTTGGTAAGGTTCTAAGTACACAAATCTATGACTAAATTCTATTAGTGCACTCGTTAGTGCATCCCCAACGTTTCGTATACCTACACCTTCCTCATTCGCATTGAATTAACACGCCGGAGGTTTACAGAATACACAGCGAGTGAGCAGAGCGAATGAATTTCAGTTCGAATTTTCGTATTCACGTTAATCTTTGACTCGAATTTTGATGGGCTAATTGGACTCGGTAAACCAAATGAGATCATCCATTCAGATGATCGCTAATTGATGTTATTGGCGATGCATATATGTACATATTTTATCGCGATAATCCAAGGTTTGCAAATTCATTGAAATTCAGCTGTCATTCCCATATTATCAACTTTCATACTGGCTTAGGTGTATATAACTGCTGATTTTCCACACTTCAAGGAAGAAAAAGTGACGTTTCTGAGTGACTGTCAAGCGAACTGAACAGACAGAAAAATTGAGATTGTGATAAAACGATGCTTTTGAATCTCAATGATTTTCGAAACATGAAAATTCATAAAAATTGGACACCGTCATTGTCCAGCTGATTTTAATACTTTCCCTTCCGAGTTTTCAGAGATTTTAGAATCCACGAGACATTGTCACCCTCGAATAACAAATATTGAATCCTTTCGACCGATATTTCAGTAAAATTTGACGAGTGCCCCCATTTGATCGCTGGGTATTATCTGTTCTTTCAACCCTATTATAAGGACCCCCCGTTTTGCCCCTATAGATAGATTTTCGAATTTGTCAATACATATGCTTGCGGCAGGAGAGTAATCGGGTAATAAAATGAAAATAGATTCAAGGAATTCGTGACGGGATGGAAAGATAGCCAGGAATTACGATCCGGGGTTAAATCTTGCAGCTAGATTTTCATGCTCTTTACTATTCCATCTGTGTAGGTATTATATACATAATATTACATATAGGTATAGGTTCGATGTTCCGATGAAATAGATATCATCTCGAATTCAATTGCCTGGAATACTCGTAGTTTCAGCCGTTTATTTCATCTGTCGAAAACCCAAACTCGTTTGTATATTTCTTTACTATAGGTACGGTTTATGGCCGCACCCCTTTGGGGACTTGGAACATTTGTCAATCGGTTTATATATACGGCACTGATATGCCTTCGAGGATTTCTTCCGTATTCCCGTTTTATCTATTTACGGAAGAAAAAAAAATTGTATCATTCTATTTCTGATTTGGATAAATTAGTTATACATTTTTGAGCAGGACAAATTTTTGGACCGAATGAATAGCCTAGAATTGAAAGGGTATCTGGGACACGTGATGCCAAATTTTTTGAGAGGAAATTTTTGTACACAGTTGCAAACGATCTTTTATTTGTCGCCATATTTACATTTACCGGTTTCCTGGACTCGAATAGCTTTTTTGAGTTTCAGTTTCGATAGTCAATCAAATTCCGTATCGGCTTTGAAGCGATACTTGACTTTTTTCGATCAAAGCGGGTGAAAACTTTGTTTGAGACACACGTCAAAGTACTGAGAATGCGTGGAAATTTCAATTAAAACATGAGCTGTTATCGACTTTCAGTCACCAATTTTTGGAATAATTTTTTGAACAGTGGAACATTCACATTCATCAAAATGGGAGTGACTCATCTCCCATAAATAATTACGCAAAGAACGATATTTTTAACAATACTTGAAAAACAGTTGATATCGTTTTGTTTCATGATTAGCTACAATTAGCGAAACGATTGTAAAAATTTAAACGTAATGAAATTCACAGATATATTAAAATCTCTTGACCTTTCCTTTGCAGGCAAGTCTTAATTTCATTCCACCCAGCAGCTTCGAGATCGCGATTCGCGCTAATTGATTTAATTGTTGGCGTATTAAATGACTAATTGTCAGTCAATTAAGATCAATACGCGTACCTGCGATTACTGTTCGAGAATTTGATCAAGTTATATTACCGGCTGGAATATATAACCATACTCATATTTGTATACCGAGTTTCGGAAAATATTGAAATTCTCAGGCCTTGATCTTCAAAGCACGCTCATTCTGTATCCATAGTAGCCAGGGGATACTTTTTGAATTTCAATGCTTTCGCGATGATCTAACAACGTGCAAACGTCTCTAGTTGTCTGTAGGGGACAACGAAATCGAAAATTATTGTTGCCAATGTCGTAAGTTCAAAAGAATCAACGTTAAAAATTTGATTTTGGTGCCAGAAGGTCTTATTAATTTTTTTCCCATTTGCATTCATCTTGGAATTGCGAATTGATTAATATAAAAAAAATCGGAAATTGAATTCCAATGTGAAACTGTTACCAGATATCATTTTTTACTCTTTCAAGAGGAGCTGGGAGCGAAAAAAAATAAAAAAATGTGTCCGTCTTTGTAGATATAAGGTGAAATTTGAACTTTTTCAACAGTCTGTGGCCGATAGCAGAGAGTCAATTTCCTCAAAAACTAAAACACGGTAGGTACCATCCTACTTACACCGACTTCTTACTGGGTTTCAAGAGTTTTTCGACCCTTGTGCCTCGCAGCGTGTTTCTGCGATAGCGAAAGCGAGTTTTCTCTCTATTCTTTGTTTTAGTTTCCATCGAAGGGAAGCTCGAAGTTCCGAGTAACTGAAAGTATATTCTGCCGGTTAGATACGAAATACAATCTTTTCTGCCAGGCGGTGGTGCTTTCGAATCCAATTTTCAATTCTTCTTCATTCACACCAATGGGACGAAGATGGAAGTGATGATTGGAGAAATTCAATTTATAATACTTTATACAATCGTATAAAATGTGTAACTCATCTTACCGAATTTTGAATCCCCACTCTTTATTGCGTATAAGACATGAAAAAGTCTCAGCTTCGTGGCGAAAATCACATTGCTCCATCTGTCTGGCTGTCGATTCGTCCGGAATGGATAAGTCAGGTTTTCTGAAACGTGGCTGAACGGCAAAAATTTGAAATCGTACTCAAATACAGATTGTATCGTGAAGATGAAACGATTGCCGATGAAATAAATGAATTATTGAAGATGTCAGACAATCCAGGGCAGCCCAGTGATCCGATTAATTATTTCTGTTCCGCCTAAAATATCTGGAGCCGATTCGAATTGTTCAGAATCAACAATCTTGCAACTTGGAATTGCAAATTTTATGAGTAACGCAGGAGTTCTTCATCATTGCCTGATGAAACTGAAGATTACAAAATGCGCTTTGCATCTCGATCGTATTTGTGGGAAATTCATGATTTAGGGACATGTTAAGCACCCCGAGGTGAAGATATTGCAGCATCGGATTTGAGATTGAATTCCTTGTTCACTTTGAAACAATAAAAACTCTATTTTCTGATGCAATTATATCGTCTCGTAAAAATCGTCGAGATATTGATTTTTGATAGTTTCAGTTGACCAAGTGTTGCATTCTTCAAGTCCATGTAGTGGAATATCTTCATTCTAGTTCTAGTTTCGAACCATAACTTCTAAAACGTGAATACTCTGCAAGCATGATTGGAAAGCAAGGAGCATTCTCTAATTTTCTAATACGTTACCGATCATCATCTAATGCTGAACAATTTCTGCATTTCTAATCCAATCATCAATCTCAGAGTGAGATTGTATTGACTTTGAAAATCACTAACGCGATCCATAAACCCGAATTTAACTAACAATCCCATGAAGAAATAATAAAAAATAAAATAAAAATGTCCAATTTCAGTTGGGGTTTTTCTTGGTTTCTTCCAATGCATTGAATCCCGGTATCCCCCCGGCGATAAAATATCTCATCAAATTAGTTTAATTGCCGCGGTGTTGTATAATTCGTTGTTATCTACTGGCGTATTGCAATGACGTATTTCTTTATCAGCTTGTGCACACGGATCGTGTTGTTCTATAGTCGAAGTGTTCTCCGATTATACGGGTACATCCGGTTATTTTCAAAGCTAACAACGATACAGGCACTAGAATATTGACATTACACCGGTTGCAAACTGTCTTGTCGGCTTAAGCGTTATGGAATTATTTCTTAATCATCGACGACATTACGATATCCGAACGTATGTATTTTCCCTAGGGTAAGTACCGGTATTGCCTCGAGCAAATAATTGTTCCTCCTCCTGTGTTCACAAGTCGGGATTTCCCTAGCCAATTAAAACCCGTTTTGTTGTTCTCGTATGTAATTCTGAGGGGAATATACATGTATCATTTATGTACCTGTACGGAATTCCCTCGATTATTCGATGATCGGCGATATTCCCTCGATTATTTGATGATCGGTGATATGGGGCTGCTTGTCATTCGTACATCCACGCATTCTTATTTTTTTTCTTCAGACTCCTACATTATGTTTGTTACATATATCGATTCGTCCTATTATACATACTTGAATGATAATCATCGAAACGACGTCAGAATTACACCGGTATAGCAACATTTGGTATACATATATCTGTTTTCAAATTTATTTGAATTTGAACTGAAAGGCTTGATAAAATATTGACTAAAGATAAACAACGCATGTATATGTTCGGATGTAGGGCGTAATTCAAACAAAAAGTAATACACGTGTATATTCCGTACGTCTTGTACATCATATTTTAATTGTACATTAATCGTGTTTCGTGGAGCGAAATTTTTAATATTCAAAGTTGAAAATTATTTTCTACTAGATTGTCGATATCCCCTTGCTTCTTGGCTCGAAACTAATTGTACTCTCTGTACTCACACCGTCGAATAGATCGTCAAACAGAATTTCCAGTTTCGTGTATAATCCTCGTCTATATGCTCGTCATCGGTACTCTGTATCCATTAATTCCTCTACTTTTGTACGTTCAACAATTTACTTTCTATCTTTCATTTTTATTTTATTTTATTTATTTATTTTTTTTCTTCTCTTCAAGAGATGTTGCTCTTCTTCGTATTAGCGGTTTTAGGGGAATCGAGAAACCGCGTGCAGAACGCGGTTAGAGATTTTGTTAAATTGAGCGTCTGAAACTCGTAATGCGATAATTGAAACAAAAAAGATGTAACCACAATTCAACAGTGGTGTATAAAATGGATAAATTTTTAATGAGACGATCTGGAATTTATGCGAAAAAATGTATTTTGCTGATACGTTCAATGCTGATGATCAATCATGCGACGTAACATACATAAATATAGAATTATATAGATGGTAGGAGAAAAGAGAAGGAAAATACAGGTCGTTGAAAGGTTTCGTCATTTGGTTGTTATTTTTGCATGCTCGGAAACGTACTGGAATATCAGAATATAAGGAAAACATAGGGAAAAATATGGCAAATATACAGGAAAAATGTTGGAGGTAGTAAAAATAACAAGCAGATCATTCGACTGACCATGATGCAGTGGAGGTGACTTTCCACCGTGCAGGCGTTTTCAACTCGGAGTATAGTAATATCCTTCGAGTAAAGAGTATCGATTGAAAAATGGATTGTATGTATTACAAGTCGTGATTTAATTGGTATTTTGATTTCAATTTTGATTTCGGATTCGTGATAAACAAACTGAAAAACCTACGAGTACTCGGTTTTTGACAAACCGTCCTATGTTTTAACTATAAATTGCATTTCATTAATAACTCGAAAACTACTGGATCGATTGAATCCGAAATCTTTCGAGATTTCGAGTCAAATCTGGGTTACAAAAAACAGCATTGATTAGAACCGAATCATAAAAATCTATTCATTCGTTATCGAGATGTTGTTGGACATGAAGGTGATCATACACTCTCGCAGGTATCCATATGGAAACCATTGGAAATGATTCTCTGGAACTTAGAACGTGGAGATCTGATGAAAATTCAATTCCTGATCATTTTCCGACTGACTAAAGTTGACAATTGCAATCCGCCCAACATTGAACAACTCACAATCAGCTGAACTTTCGCGTACTTAGATATATCGCAAACGAATTATATGTATATCTATGTTTGTATACGTATCTACCTATGTATACGAATAGGTAAGCCGTATACCCATGAAATCGAAATCCTGAGAGTTCTGCGGACTCTGCGGACGATAATTAGCAGCTCGATTTGTAAGCTTGAGCCACTACTGTTTGCTGCTGTTAGAATCAAAATCACGTACAGGGGGTCAGTTTGTAATCGTATATACCTAAATCGCTTGTTAGTTCAAGTTTCAGAGAGAGGCTTGCCTAAACTGTTTAAGTAAACGATAATTCTGTTATGCCGAACGTCCGAACTTTGAGACTGCAACCTAATGGATATACCTACCTACCTACATATCCGCATCAATGTTGGAGTCAACTCTATATTTTCATACGATTTTTATGGGCTACGTGATTTTTGTATCAAAATATGATCCATTAGTTTTCCAAAAACGATCATTATTTTGATTTTACCGAATCGAAGATTCTTCAAAATGAGGCGATCAGGCAAAATCTACAACGAAAATGCAAATCTGTGTAGGCAGTACAACGACTTGCGGTTGGAAAATGTATGGAAAAAATGTATACTCTCTCGTGTATTATAATCAGTATTTTTCCAAATTAACCCAATGTACTTGCATAGAATTAATGATGACTTCATATGATCGTTATACGGAATTAGCATTGCAAATTTTGCATCTGGTGTAGAGGCGAGGAAGAGTAACGAGGATTATCGCGATGTGCTGTTATAAAAAATGACGATATTTTTTCATATAATTGTTACACCAGTGAGCTGGGATCAAGTGGATTGAAAAATATTATATTCTTTCGAATTCGAAAGCTCGACAGTTTATCTTCTCGTAAAACTGCGCACATACACGTCCGATACTCGTGTATGTATTATATATAATTTAGTTGACGCGATGTATGTATAACGAAGCGCGAAACAATCTTTTTCTTCCTATCATCGTATTTGTTTATTCAAACGCAGATGCCCTATGGACCGTGATTACTGTATGTTAGTATTCCGAGAATCGTTCTCTTCAAACGGGGAAAAACTTTTTTGAAATTATACCAACCGCGTGCAGGATTCACGCGGATTATCGATGGCTGACGTAGGCATAAACATCCGGTGATTTAGATTAGATCCTATTTTTCAAATCAGCTTCGCGTGCGACCGTACATGCATCAATTGAAACTATGTTTGTATGTACGTGTTGAATATCCATCACAATACTTTATTAGTCAATTTATAATAGGCAATAATAATTTATAGAAATAGTCAGTCAATTTTCAGTCCTTTCTCAAATTTTACGTTATACCACATGGGTCAATTTTTTTGCCATAACTACAGCATTCAGTTTCGTTTCATTGAGGTGTAGATTATACGAGTGGTTGGCCAATTAGTGACAATTATATACCCAAATCATGGTTACCTACTCTTACTGGCTTTTTCCGCGTCTATGCTCACGTCGACCTCGTCTTAGAAATATATAAAATATATATAAACTTACACATCGATCAATGTGTACGGATCACAAATTACACACTTCTGTGAACGTGGACTATAAGCACCTGTATCTGTATAGAGCCGCAAGATATCTAGCGTTGCCCCACAAGTGGCTGGCTAGAAAGTTGATCGATCATTATTGCGGTAGAACGTTTTCATTTTTTTCAATTAAGCCAAGCGATAAGACCCTGTTAGGCAATACAGTTGTCGCGTGTCATATATTATCTACGCGTAATAGAATTTCGTGAAAGAAAATAAAGAAAGGAAAAAACGTAGAAATGATGTGAAATAAAATGAAGGGAAAAGTGAAACATTGTTTTCGTTCATTTTCGCACGTGTTACATACGGTTGCAATTTGTAATTTTTGTTGAGACAATGGTTTTTTCGCACATCTCGTGTTCGGCAATTCTCGTGGTAGTGAATATGGGGACATGTAATCAGCAGAAACTCGAGAATCGCAGTTTTATTCACGCTCATAAAATTGCGAAATTAACTTTGAAACGATGTCACCCTCGCCTCGGTTGCCCAGCTCGAGGCTCTGACCCCTATATACCTAACATCGCTGTTTGTATGTTATAAAGTGAGGCCGTACCTAATACGCGAAAATTTAACGAGTTGTGTCCGCAACTACCTGAGGGCCAAAGTGTCTGAAATATATTAAGCGAATATAAACTTGAAGAATTATGATGCCAATTGAATTATATCTCCGGAATGGTTCGAATGTCTCGTTTTATACGTCGCCTCAGCTTGTCATGGTAGGCAATGAACGTGCGAATATCGGATTTTTGGTGCACGGAAAAAAAAGTGCTGTAAAATTAATTATGTGAAGAGTAATTATATGGGCAGCATTTGTCTTCAGTAGAAATTACACCAATTGCGATAACATTCACTCATTATAGATATCGAAGCTACTTGCCCCAATGTACCAAACACTACAATTGCTACAATTTTTACTGAAAACACGTGCTGTCCATATAATTATTACTCTTCACGTAGTAAATTTTAGCGCATTTTTTTTTCCGTAATATAGTGAACTTGCCCGAATCGATAGACAAAATTTTTCACATACTTTGAGGAGGATTCTGTTTTTGTAAAGGAAAAGGTACAATTTTTTTACATACCTACGAGTCATCTGGTTCGAAGGATGGCCAAATCTACGAATTGGATTTATTGAGTTACTGAGATAGATGACGGGTATTTTTTAACCCATTGACTGTCAGTATGGGCAAAAAATTTCATGAAACAAATGCGGGCATTTGGAAAAAGAAACAAAAAAAAAATGTTTTTACTACATCGATTTGACTGTAATTTGGTAAATCATCGTTTTTGAGGTCGCTGAATCCGAATCTCAAATTGGCAATTTATCAAACACAAAACTAACACAAAAATCCCATTATCGTCTGACTGCTGAGGGGTTTAACGCGTCATGCCGATTGTAAAGTTTATGCCCAATCCGGCCCAAGTTTAATTCATTTTGAAATCACAGCCATATATCTCCAGGAATTCGTTTCAAAACCAGCAGCCATGTTTTCAGGAATTTGTTTCAAGAGAATATATCCTCCAGCTATTTTATTTGCAAAACCAGCTGCAGAGCTCAATGCAAATACAGCGATGGTTTGGTTGTTTGATTCGATTACCTAATTCGACTGACTAACTGAGAACATTGTAGATGTTTCAGTCCATGATATGTGGTGGTTAGATCGTTAGAATCGCTGCTGGTTATCGAGTTATTTGGTCTTGCGGTTATCTCGGATTCATCTGCGGTATATAGAGTTGGCCAGTTTTGGAACCATACGACTCATATCGTACTATAGATTCAGGCAAAGGTAGATAATACGTGGGGTATTACGGAATCCCTGCTTTCGTTTCAAGGTACAGGCTAATTAGTCAGATCCAGTATTTTCCCTGAAGAAAAATCGGGACTGGAGTAAACACCACACCCTGGCACCTGACTCCTGCAAAGGTTACCAGATTTTGACTCTCGGCTCCTTATAAGGAATTCCGGGCACGTCCTGGCACCTTCTTAAACAGTGTTTTCGGCACGCACACATCCCTATATAGGTACCGTCCAATTTGGCAACGTTAACACCAAACGGGTGCTCTAGCTTCCAGATTTTCTCCCATATATATGTATGTATGTACCTTCCCGAATAGCAGGCATAACGTACTCCATCCCCGAAAGTTCGCATCGGTAGAGTCTGAGATTATTCCAACTCAGCGATTCTATTAATTTTTCTCAATTCTTCTTTTTTTTTTGAGAGAGAGAGAAAAATACTGAAGTCCGTATCTTTTGGAATGAACCAAAACAAAAAAAAAAAAAAAAATATACAGACAAATTCGGAATCCAAGATTGAGAGACAGTCCTTTGAGTCCAGCGAGTGTCCTTTTTTTTCTACGAATGATTAGATTTGAGGGAAACGAACTGGACATCATTTTCTGAGCATGAGATCTGCGAACGAAGGGCAAGTGTTTGTTTATTTTCAGTCTGTGGTAAATCGTCTCGAATCCATTATATAGCTACCTGTATTGTCCTTCCCAGGTCGAGCTGTAAACTCGTATCTCTCCGTTCGTAACTAACGCGCTTGCACATATTATACACCACGACGCGACGTGTTCACCACCAAGTCAGATTGGGATCTGGTTTAGTTAGTTTGCTACACGTTTGCTGATTCCCTATACTATTTTATGGTCCAAGTATTTCGCGGAGTTATTACCCCAATTCAAACAAACATCTATCATACACATGTGTATGACAGATTTATCAAAACTCATTTACGTTTCAAACGCATATAGGTATATCTACTCATTTACGAGGTACCTACGATAAAAACAAAAAACGAATTTTTCTTTCCAAAATGAACTAAAACTGTTGAATTCTTGAGTAAAAACTAAGTTGAAATTTGAAGAAAAAGTATGTCGAGATGAGAGATTTGTTCAGTTTCAATTGCCAACTTCTCACATATATGTATATATGTATCTATAGATATCTGAATTAGCACATAAAGCGCTGTAGAGCGTGACCTAATTTTCTTGAAACTATAAATTTGCCAATTAAAAACGGACCGTTCTTTTCTGTTTCAGGTGAGACAGTCTACTCTATCAGCTTTAGAATGCAGTCTTTGTTCCTGAAACGAATCACGCGAACCAGAAATAGGTATACTGAAAGTGTGAGAATTTACGAATTTAGAGAATTTTTGTATCTTAAAATTTCAACATTTTTGTCGGTCAACAGTCCAGTGAATGAACAACGTCACTATACCCATCGAAAGAAGTCCAATGGGATTTCATTAAGTTATAATAATTATGAAGATGTACGGTTATATGCGCGTATAATTGTTAATTCGTATAATTATAATGATGATTCATTAGCGCACTATTACCGTATATATCCAAATTATCCGTGCAAATTTGGCGAAATAATTTTCGTACATTAGGCGAAACGGATCTGCTCTAGCATGTGTTAAATTCGAATTTCTGTAACGTATATATATTTTACGTCGACCATCATGTCTGGACGAATAATGTGTTGGCTTATAACGTCAGAACTGATCAACTCTTATATGGGTACCGATCAAGGTTTTCCATGTTTTAGAAATAACGTATGACGGAGCAAACCAAAGGTGTTACGAGCTGCGATTTATCTATCGAAAGTATATCTGACAAGGGGATATGGAAAAACTTGGGCTAAACGTGCTGTGAAATTTTACCGAGGATTTGCGCTTCGGACTCTTTGAACATTTCGACTTTTTATCTGTCGAAATATAGCAAAGGATCGATTTGCTTTCATGCGGTTCATATAGAAAGAATAAAAATGATTTTCTGATCATTGATTTTCTTGTTTTTCTTTCATTTGATTTTGTGTTTGACAGGACCGATTCAACTACGTTGTATTCTGTGCCTTTAAAATCTACGGTTCATTCTTCTAGTTTCACACTCCGAAATTCAATATCCCTTTTCAGAGAGCACCAGTGTACTCGAAAGCAGTGTGCTATTCTCTTGGCATATCTGCAGGGTGCTGCTGCACGTATATAGAGACGCCAGAAAAGTGTCCTAGAGAGACCGATTGATATCGCCACGACTTCCGTGGACACCGGTCGACCTCATTCTAGCTAAATTGAAACCCCTGTTCGAATCCACTTTCCAAAATTGCCTTTAGAAACTGCCACTCAACGGTCTGCAATAGTCGTGCAGTGGGCGATTGAATGTTCATCGATTCTAGGGGAGAAGGAGAAAATAGTCAATAATCATTTTTTAGTGACATGTTTTAGTGGAGATGGAAATTTGAAAAGTGGAACGAAATGTCTTTTCGAGTCATTCCAATTCGACCAAAAACTTAATGTTCATTTTCGTTTTTGTTCTCGTGTACGATTCTTGGTATATATAATATTGCGGATTACTCTGAGGGGGGGATTTTTTGAAAGCAGGACGTAAATCTGTCGTCTATTCTTTGACGCGGTGCAGGGTAGGTATATAGCGAGATATCTACACGATAGAAAACCGGCGACGAAAACGACGTTGTATATATACTTGACGGCGCCAACTTTTCCCGTGACTCATCCTCGACAACGTAGCTTGTTTCCTGGTCATATCATGCCTCTTTCGTGGATGACTTTTCTCCGAAAGCTATTGATAAATTCTCGCAAATCCCAATGGCGGATGGTAGATAAATTTTCAATAATTTATATTCTTGGTTTCCTATGTATATTTTCAGCGGGGATATACTATAAAACCATAACGATTTAAGTTCAATAAAAAATCGAAAATATGAATCGAAAAATCGCACCGGATCATTTTCCTGGTTTCTAAATATTTTTCGGGCCCTATCCCGCTCGTTAATTAAAACAAATCAATGAAAGGTGAGTGGAGGGGGCAATTACTTCGAGTTCCCGCTCGTTTTCACGCTCGATTTCTACCCAAAATCATTTTCCAATATTCCGATTTGTAGACACGGTGATTATCCGATGGTTCGATTTTCTCTCAATGGGGACTTCGTCGAGCAGAGTGGCGTGAAAGAGGCTATCAATTGATCGAGGATTACAACGCCCCCTATACATATACATATATATATATATATATATATATATACATACCTATATTATACATATAAATATCTATACCTATAATAATATACCTACGTAGATTTTAGATGCTCGTCCACATATCTAGTGCTGTAGGTATAACCTAACCTAACCTACCTATAGCTCCACGCCACTGTGCGCTTTGCCTTTGCAACTTTTCTCCCATTCAACGAGATCCGACGTGTAACGTCCCGACGCCGTTTTCGGCTGATTGACTATACAGACCGTGAGCTACGTCGTCGATATATCTAGGTATACGTATATATATGCCATTTATATAAGGATTTTCGACTTTTAAATCATCTCAGTGATTTCAATTTCCTTCGAATAACCTTTATCCTATCATTTTCAGAAGTTAATGAGTACCATTTTACCCTATTTTCCTAAAAACACACCCCTCTTCAGAAATAATACCTTATTAGAGAGGCGGGTTCTTTAACAAGCACCAGAAAAATAATTGGTCAACTCGGTTGCCCTGGACTCTTCGTCACTTTCAATGATTTTTATTTTATTTTAATTTTTTTCCTTCCACTCATGGTTCAGGAGTTATGATTTTTTTCGTTCAGTCTCAATGAGACTTAGGAATCCTTCATTGCTAAGAGACAATCTATAAGCTTGTGAGGTTTAAATTTTTTTTCCATTAAGCTGGTCCTCAGACATTATCCGGCTATACTCCGTCTTCATTTAATTTGAAAGTTGAAGCCGAATCAGTTGGTCGGTTTTTTGATTGGACATGGCAATTTCCCATCGTCAGAGCCCAAGGTATAATTCTATAAAGTTTCAAATTTCTCCGTTCACTCGCGTTTTTACAGAACGTTCAGGTTTTATTTCTGAACAATGTGTAACTTTGACCAAAGGGTAAAAAAGTCAAAAATTTGCTGAATACTTTTCTAACATTAATTAATAATCGCAAACTAAAAGTAAAGATGAATTTTCCCAACGTAATGAGTTTAAGCAAGTCGTTCATTCAACGTTGTTGATTATTCGGTGATGACAAGTTGTACTCTATATATATCCAGCTTCATCTCATTAATTATAGTTCTCTGTGTTGAATGCACTGCTTTTCATCTCATTTTTTGTTCTTTCATACATAAACATAGTCTACAACTCGATGATGATGTCTCTATATATGACCGCGTAAAATCTGTACCTAGGGTATAATAAGATGGGCATGAACAATGGTTCACCGTTATTTCCATAGGCGTATAGGTATACATATATGCACATTCTATTCTATCACGTATAGCCTATACATTGAGACCGTTGATTCGCTCGGGGTGGATCGATATGACCGGGTAAAATAGAGGCGTGGATGTCGAATGAATGGGTAACGTGGCAGTTATACAACCAAGTCTTGTTACGCTCAAAAGCCATGGAAAAAAAAACAAAAAAAACAAAAAAAAAACTATACTCGTTCAATGATACAACTCCGTTTTCCACTCGTTTGAACAAACAGATACTAGGGTATAGAATTCTCACCCGGTGGGTTTGTGATGATAAAATTCATTACCATCCTGATTTTATCACACCGTTTTTTTTTTTTTTTCTACTTGTAATTATTAGTTTAACAAACAGCAAGACATGTTTACAGCCATTAAAACATCAACTGTGGAAATTTATGTCGAAATATCTGGGTATACGTGAGGAATGTTACATAATTACTCCATAAATCCCACTTAGAACGTTTTACTATGTTTACTCCAATCGAGTAGATCGAAAGCGTATATGTGTACTGTTCACCACAGGTTCATATGGAGTGGAGTTTTCGTTTCAAGGATGTAATTCTTTATTCAACGTCAAAGAAGGGTACGAATTGTTATTTGAAAAAGAATTTTGGAATTGTTTCGTTTTATCGAATGGGCGAGACGCCTGAACATTATTTTACTTATTGAACCATTGCTCGAGGAGAATAAACAAATTTCAGAAACTTGAATCGTTCCAACTATATTTCTTATAGACACTCTTTGCAAAATGACCGAAGAGAATTTCTCTAGTTTTAGTTCGTTGATAGTAAAAATTGATTTTTGAGGATGGAATCTATAAACGTTGAGATGTACTGATCCGTATACTTCAAGTACAAGAAAGAAAAGCTGATGACTATGTCGAACATCTTGGGGTAGAAATGTGCGAAAACGGAAGTGCAGAATTTTAGCAATTATAGTTACAAGCTTTTGAGATGAGAATAACGAGTCTGCAGTCTGTGACAGACTGAGCGTGGAATAATTTCTAGCCAAGTCTTTTATTCTTCTTCTTCTTCTTCTTATTTTATTTTTTTCGTTTGCTTCTTATTCTTCTTCTTCTTCTTCTTCTCACTATGTTATCTGGTTGATCGCGAATGCAAGGAGCAACGCCTTGGCTTGGTTCGTTTTGCCTTGCCTTGACTCGGCTTGCAAACTCGACTAACAGCATGGAACAACTCCGTAATTGTTTGAGAAGATAAGACCTCGGTGGTTCTTAACCCCCGTCTCCCACATTTTGCCTTACGTATATACGTACCCCGCGAACTGCACGGGACCGACACTGTTTCAAAGTCATCTCGTATCTCGTTAGGTTTAATAAATTCCACGTCTCTTGTCGTTAATCTCACCGTCTAAACCGCGCCGTACGAACGGACCAATTAAAACCAACTGACAACCAGGCATGACTGCAGTGGTTTTATTTTCTTCTCCAAGTTTTCTTTTTTCTTGATTTTTTTCTTCTTTTTCTTCTTCTTTTCCATTATTTTGTCATGTTTTTGCAATAGTATCATACGCTGTATATAGGCGGGACTCATATTTGCCTCTTAAAGCACTCGCACGCGTTTCCGAATCACATTTCAAACTCTGGTAGTATAATATGTCTAACTAGGAAGGGAAAAGAAATCCAGGTCACTGGTTACCAACACACGGTTGTTACTCACTTTTCAACAGAAACTTTTCATCATATTTAACGAGCAGCCAGAGCAACTTAACCCTTAGGTACGCAGAGAAGTCGACCTCACACAGTTTTGATTTGTTTGTTTAAAACTTGTATCAGCATAGAATATATAGAGATCCTTGACGCAGCCAGCAATGGACCATCAGGAACGGGATGACAAAGATGCACTTTTCGCTATGAGGTGGAAATATTCTTATAAAGCTCGTTTCAATGCGTGGCTGCTTTTGCAGCTTCGCGCTTTTATTCAAAGACCGAGCTTTTCATATTCTGATACAATGTCGACTTGTGATAGTACGGGGTCTGGTCTAGGTATAGAGATTCAAGCTTCGCAACGTTATACATGCAAGAATTTGCATGCACGTGAGAATCTCTAATCCCTGCTTCGCATGGACAACGTGGAATATAAAAATCCACAGTCCAGTCGTTGAGCCAGGTGTGAAAATCCAGTCATCATTTTCTTCTACTTTATTCAAGTCAACTTTCAATCTTTCAAATTATTTTTATAACCCCATGTCAAGAAATATCACACATTCCAATTAGGAGCTGGATCCCCAATGCCTTTTGATTTTCGAAGATTGCCTATGCTATGCTGCCTGCAACATTCACTTATTGAGGCAATTATCACTTCAGTGGCTTGAAAGTTGACTCGTCATGTAATG
This sequence comes from Ametastegia equiseti, assembly GCA_963989295.1. Lineage (NCBI taxonomy): Eukaryota > Metazoa > Arthropoda > Insecta > Hymenoptera > Tenthredinidae > Ametastegia > Ametastegia equiseti. The sequence goes on from OZ022393.1 coordinate 13,311,915, forward strand.
AGAGGATCATTCGACTGACAAATCACCCCCTGACTTGACTGATATCTTTCGAAATCGATTTTTTCGCAAACTATACTGGAAAATCGACCTCATTGGTTTGACCTACTAAAGTCGTATACATCGTCATGAACTTCACGTACAGCAATGGAGATGAATTGGATCAGCGATCTGCTAGCAGAGTAAAAATATATCCTCATCGTATCTACTGGAGTGTTCAGTTGACAAATACGAGCGGAAAAGTGTCGTGAAAAATCAATTCCAAACGGGAACAGTGTTCTCGATTTCAATAGGTGTTTTACATTTTTTTAAATCGAGCAGCAGGGAAATGTGTGTGAAGTTGGCCCAGCACTTTTGGAAAATAGAAAATCTAAAAGTTGTGCCGGATTGTGCTAGACTTGTGCTAACTTGTGCCGGAAACCGTTTTCCGAAATTCCCTACGGTTTCCGAAAAAATTGATAAAATACAAATTTTTGATTGGCCCAGCACTTTTGGAAAAATGAAAATCTAAAAATTGTGCTGGGTTGTGCTAGATTTGTATGCTATCGATAGAATTCTCTGATAGAATTTTCTCTGGGAATACCGATAGACCATCTTGAACATCTTGTAAAACCGTTTCCACATATGAACTTTGAAGAAAATCGGTTGAGATATCGTCGAATAATTTTGAAGATTGAAAAATTTGCTATCACTGGATTCACTGATTCGCCTACGATTTTGGGGTTACAGTCGGGATTTCGATTTCTCCTAAGGGTATCACGAAATAACAAACAACTTTCAAGTACCGAGTGAATTCGTTGCAAAATTTCGGCTCTAGCCCAAAGTGTCGACTGAATTACGAAATTCACTTTTCTCTCGATTTTCTCCGCTAATGAAACGCCAAGATCCGTCAGAATTCCGATCTCGAACTTTTTTTTTTTTTTTTTTGTAAAAGTGTTGCCATATTCACTTACCGGTTTGAATTCATACCGTTTTACGGTTGATATTCGGTACCTACGGAGGTATGGAGAGACCGACTCGTCATGACGTTCGTTCGGTACCCGTCAACAGTCGACTTTTTGGGATTTCGGGTCCATTAGCGGAGGCGGGCGTCTGGTATCCTTTTATTTTCGATGGTTCCCTTTGAATACAAGTGGCGTTGAGTGGCCCGGAACGAGAGAGGATCATGGGATGTAGGTACCTACCTACGGCTTGGAGTAATGACTGGGTTAGATTGATGAACCGTTGTGTGGAGTCCGTCCGCGTTGTGTGTTTTCCGTGTTGTGCGAACCCATATATATATATACCGATTACTATACAACTATCAACCGCCTTTCGACAAAGAGCCTTTCGGGCATTGTGCCATCGCATCTCTCGCCATTCTACCAACCAACCTTCTTCTTCGTCCAGATGTGGCGATTGATTGTTTCCCAAACCTTCACGAAACTTCCTAAAATGTTCAGCACCAATTCAACGATTCAGTATATTCGGTCGGGCTAGTGTTAATTATCATGTATTGTCATCGGTTATCCAGATTGATTAATTATTATGATTATCATCAGTTCGATTTTTTCGCCTACCTATTACGTAATCATTTGATTTATATTCCGATCGTCAAATCGATCATTCGATAAATTATTAAACTAATCGATCATTAAGTTGTACAATTATTTTAAACGTCATTTGATCAATCGATCAATCGTTTTATTGATTCTTTGGTTAATCGACATTTCGATTCCTAATTGGCTAGTCGATTTTTTTTTTGTTTAGAATTTTTCATGTTGCAATATTTCCAGGTATTAGAGTATCGATATATTTACCTGGCATGAATTCGACGTACCTAACTATATTGTTCTATAGCAAGTTTCACGAGTTCTACCACCTCGTGGTTACAGACCAGAAATTAATAGCCACGTAAGGGTTGTTTGCAACTGCAGCAGTACTGCGATTACTCCGCACTTTGATAAACGGTTAAGATACTCTACTTCGCCTGCTGATAGAGTGGCTCGTGCTCATTGTTTCATGAAAATCTAAAAGATAACTCATCTCACGATTAATTGTTCGCATGATATTGCTCTCCGATTTAGAACCAAAAATGAACCGAAAAATTTCATATGATTGAAAAAATTTAAACATTTTTACGGCAATGAAAGCATTTTGAAGAAATACTTTCGAAATTCGTGACATTTCAGTCGGCCTTTGGATATTATATTTCATGAGATTCGTTTCGCGATTTTTATAAAACGATCCGACTATGACGGCTTCTCTTGATTCCAAACAAACAGATTCATTTACAATGCAATTTTCCTTTTTTTTGGGGTTTTTTTTTTTTTATTTGTCTTTTTAACCGTGCAAAACCCTGGTTTATAATCAACCCGACATCTGATATCCGGAATGAAATTACTTTCGGTCAAAGTGCTTTCGCGCAGTTTGGGCGTAACGACCAGTAATTTTTTTTTTTTTTCGAGGTGGGATGCAGAGGGTAGACGGATGGATGATTACCAAGTAGTTGGTATCTCTGTACGCGTGTTTTGAGGGTGAGGCGGTGAAAAAAAATTGTTCGAGGATCAAAAATTCCGGTTCTCTAGCTGCTCGAAGTTGAAGAAAAATTTGTATCGTATTTTCTTCTTTTTTTTTTTATCTTTTCCCCAGTGTATTGAGTTTTCTTTTTGTTCTTTTTTTTTCCTACTCTAAGGTTTTTCACCCCAGTTTCATTTCCTCTCTTTAATTTTTAAATCCTTTTATACAACCTGTGCCAAGTGCAATAGCTAAATATATACGTTTTCGCGATTGCGATTGTTGTTTTTGCGAACAAAAAAATATAGATGATAATAATTTTCTGTTTATCGAAATATCAGCAAAGCTTTGGGGACTAGTAGTCAAGTAGCTTAATGACGTCACGATTTCACCCTAACAGTTTACGAGGGTCAAGTGAACTCGAAAAGAGAATAGGAAACGCTACTTGCTGACGTGAAGCTTATTCCCCTGATTACCTACGGTTGTCCTTTCCGATATGTCGACTACGTTTCCACTAACTTCTGTATCGATTCATCGGTTCCTCGAAATTAGATTTTCGCTACAATGACCTCGTAATTCTCCGTCACGTCGTCTCAACGTATTTTCAGGATTGCAGCTGGTTCTTCATTCGTATTCGTGTATCATTCGTTCGTTGTTTCATAAGTCAGTGCAGGTGCTAACCGCATTTACCTACTCGTAATTTTATCCTCTAATTTATGACCTAAGGTAAGTGTATCAGTTACTGACCCTGTCCCAATTATTGAACTTTTTCAATGATTTCTTTTTATCCGCGAGCTCTAAAACTATCGAAAAAAATCACTTGGTATTCTCTGAGTCTCTAGCAACTGATTTTGTGCAACGGAAACATTCATAATTTTTATCATCGATTCAAAATTTAAGAAAATATAAGGGTCAATAATTGGGTCTTGAAGGGTCAGTAATTGGTACACTTACCTTACCAGTAATTTCCAAAATTTGACACGTCTATGTAAAACTGTAAAATGGTCAACGAATTTTCTAAGATACGGTCTTCTTTTTCATTCAAACGTCCCTTTAGTGAAAGCTCATCGTACTCGAAATTTTATGTGTTTGAAAAAAGTAATCTAACTTTTTTGGTGCCAGTTAATGAAATGAAATGAAAGACTTTTACGATAATAAAAAATGAATTAAAAAATTTGCGAATGTGGAACATTTTGGGACGGAATTGATCGAAAGTGTAGGTCCTTTTGCAATTCGCCTTCAGACTCGCGGTTTGAGCATCGGGGAATCGAAACACCGGGACACTGGGTCGAAATCCATAAATTCCGAGCGTATATCAGAGAGACCAGGTCAGCCTGCCTGACATAGCTGTCTCTTAGTGATGGACGTTCAATGACTGGACGCCGAATGTCACCGTCAATGCTTCGCTCGTGGTCTTGAGCCAACTATTCCTAATTGCGTTTAGCGAGGAACTGAAGCAAATCGCGAGTCCGATCAAACGGTCAAATCAAATCGATGGAAAATAAAATTTGGGAAAATGTATCAATCGAAAGTGAAATTTGATTTCTCTGGTTAAAATTCATTGCACGTTGACTAATGTGAGAATGGCAAAGTCCAATTTGTACCGTTTGAGAATTATAATATCCCTATAGTCTCCTCGAGTAAAAAGCTAATGAAAAATTGAAAAATTTTTAATCTTACTTTCAAGTATCGAGAAATTTTATAAGCACCCGATCCTGCCCCACTTTTTTCCATTCGATCCAAAGAAGTGGTAAATGCAATAGAGGGGAATCAATGAGGAAACTAAAGCAAAATGTTGAAAACAAAAAGTAAGGATCGAACATGAGGACTGACATGAGCTTTAGCTGACCATGTTAGAGTCTTAGTTATAACTCACTATCTCGAAACTTCCCGTGTTCGCCGAGTATCTTCCGGAATACTGAGACCATCTCTCTCGCTCTGGCCCCTTCTTTGGCATTTCAGTAATCTGCTTTATATCTATATACCTATACCAGAGCTTGCACGGATTTCAATCACGCTAACGACCCACGTCGTGTCTGGTTTGTTCTGACTTACTCAGATATTTCCAGATTCCTCTTCATTTTTTACGCAATTTTTGTTCTTTTACTTTTCAATCTCGTATAGGATATAGAAAAGTATAATGATTGTCGTGTCGAAAAGATGAATTCCATGATTCTAAAAATTTCCAGATTTTTTACCCTCTAGCTGACGATACACTTGATTCTGAAAATATGTCTGTCTGTCTGTCAAAAAACCGAATAACTCTCGTGTTCTTGAAAACGGCTGGACGGATAAATTGAAAAATTCGTAGGATTACAGCTTGCGCCCTGAGGATTAGAAATCAAATTGCCACGTCCCATTGAGATTAACCGACTAATTCTGGCGAAAAAAGTCATATAAGTCTGAAAGAGATGAAACGTGTCGAGAGCAACCAATTATTTTATTTTTCTTGGTCATTTCTCTCAGTTTACATAACTAGATCGTGGTTCGTTATAGGAAAGTAAGTGTGATTTCTTTCCGTAAAACGTAGCCTAATTTTTGCTTGTCTCTACCTTTCTTTTTTCTCTTTATATTCGTTGATCAGTTGGAAAAAATGTCGCTGTCAAAGCCAGCCGAGAGCGAGTAAGTTGGAAATTATTCTTTCGAATTTACCGTCCCCTTTTTTTTTTTTTTTACACCCTGTATAAGAAAACTGGAATTATTCTTCCGAGATGATATATAGACTGCAGGGGAAGAATCGCCGTTTGGACCTGTTCCATAATTTATACATACAGAACTGATATATTGCGTCATTCGATATGAAAATCTGGCGTGTAACCGCCTCCGACCGCATATATCTATACGTTAGAGAGTATATAGGTATACATATATTCCGAACAATGCGAACCAAAATTATTCCAGTATTTTCGTGACCTAAATATGCAAAAACAGGATTAGAACAGGGAAAGACAAATGGCTAAGCAAAAAAAAAAAATTCTATAAGTCGAACATCACCCCTAACCTAAAATGGGATGCTCGCTAAAAAATAAAAATCATAGATATAGAATATAAATTTTACGAGATGAATAAAGAACAAACTCGATTCGACTCTAGCTTGAAAGCTCGGCTGTAGCTTACTGCGATCGGATTTTTTTTTTTTTCTGTTTTTGGTCTTTTTTTTTACCTTTTTCTCAACTTTTTGTCTATACGCCGTTACCTACGTCGAGGCGACGAGATGAGTAAAACCACCGCATTACTAACCGTACGTACCTACGTATGTAGATACATATATGTATACATCATATGAAAACCTAGGTATTCCCGTAGCTCTTACCGACTCGCAACGACGCGAAACTATCTCCATTCAAAAGCTCTCCTCGTCTGGAGAAAGTCTCGCAACACTTCGTTCGCGGCTCGAGTGCATTCTAGAGAAGTAAAAAAATAAAAATAAAAAACAAAAAAAAAAAAAAAACTGGTAAATATAGGATGAAAAAGGTAAAAGAAAATTGAAGAAAAAAAAAAAGAAAAAAATTCTTAAAAAATTTTTCACTCGACGCGAGTCGTCGACGTTGATTTTTTCTTTTTTTCTTTTTTACTTGGCCTAAGCTCGCTGGGTGGTTACACACGACCGTCATCTCCACAAGCCCTTAGGGCGTAGGGTCAATGAAAAGCGTTTTTACAGACACCGCGGGAGCTTGGCGCTTTCGGATCGTGTGACTACCGGGAATTTCGTATAAGCTCTCGAAAAAGCTCCCGGTTATTAATTCGCTCGGAGATGAAACAACGAGCTTCGGATTGGCGAGGTGAAATTTTTCGGCATATGAATTTGGCTTTTGAAATATTCTTCCGCATTATATTATTTATAGCTCATCGAATTTCAAGCTCGACGCACTGATGAAAGAAGCTATGCAGCGATTGCATCTAGGTGCAGGAAAAAAAAAATTGTTATACAAGTAATACAAATCTGCAGGGGTAATACTTTTTTTTTTTACAATTTCTTTACTGCATTTATCTTAAAATATGTGCGTCTTATGCGTGATACTGCGAAATGAAATAAGGCGAGAGAATATTAGCAAAAAAGACCGCAGGGAAAATTTTTTCGTCAGAACAGACGTGGTTCTTGAAAGGCAGACATTATTATCACATACATATGATTTTTTTTTTTTCATTTCAATTTTCGTTGACGGGGAACAATTTTTCGCGATTATTGTAGATATATGTATGTATGTATATACCAGCTGCGGCGCTTTTTCCGCGAACGTAGGGTTCAGAGACGTTTGAAAATTTACCAATTTCTTAGTATTCTTGACATGCCTTTATAACGCGGGACTGCCGCTACTGAATATTGCGAAGATCGCGTGGCTTGCTACAATTCCGTGTTAGAAAAGGCGAGACAAACTGTGTGTGTTATGTCATTGTACAACTCACTTTACTGTGGCAAAAGCTTTGAAACGAGTCATGTCACTCATAAAAGCAACCAACGGGGCAAAAAGATAATAAGCAAAATTGCCAACAATTTGGTGTTGAATTAATTACATACAATGTTAAGCCATGCATCAGGACGTCTTCATTCATTTACTCTCGTGTTTTGTCATGCGTGTGAAATTCGCGCGCTCATTCGAAATTGTTGAACTTGTGAAAAATTATACAAATAGCCACGTACGTATTCATAGGATAACATAGAAATTGGACCGATCAACTTCAGTAATTTTTATCCAAGAGTATAATTCCGTGAATTCGAAAGATATTCTTCGATAATCGGCGTGATGCGGGTATTTGAAATAATCCGAACATTCCTATGTTTTTTTTGTTTTTTTTTTCAATTTTCTAAATCCACTCGATACTCTCTCGAAACGTAATTTATTATATTAGATTCGATAATTGAAACGCTATGAATTGGTTGGTTTATCGTTCAGTCAGTTTTAGTTTAGTCTTCGAATACCAGTGGCTACAAACGTTCGTGTTATAGGTTCGGGGATTCGGAGCTGCTTTCTTGGTTAACGTCAATCAAATACCTGCAGTGAATCGGTGGTGATCGATTGGCTTCGGGGAATGATATTTTGACCATAAATAATCGGCAGCAAAGCTGTTGTAATTTACGAGTTGTCGCGTGTATCGTGACATCTGCAACTGATCGTGGCGGTCGAAAAAATTTGCTAGAGAAATTAGTGATTCTATTCGAATTGTATACCTACAGACAAATTACAATTGCAAAATAACCTAATCTTGGAAGTTTATAGCAATTTTCTAATAGTTATGAAACTCGATGTAGGAATAAGTTTTGTCTTGGAAAGATATATGAGTTCTTATGTTCGAAAGATTTCGCACTGATATTATTCGTGAAAATATCGCTATATGCGAACTTTGCGAAGTTTCCCATTTAAAGAATTTTCTCATCATTGATCGCTGTTGAAGCGTATACTCAAATTCAACTTTACTCCATTGCGAAAGTGCATTCAATCGTATGATTTGTTACAGTACGTACAACTTCATACTCGATATTTACAGCTCAGCAACGCGCCACGTCGCTACTTCATTTCATCATCCGTTTGATCAATTACATTGCAAATAATCAAAATTACAAATCACCACGTCGTTTAGATGCGGTGATCAAAGCACCTCGCCAGCATCAATGATTAGCATTAATTAATAGCTAAATTAGGTTTGCATAAACAATTTCGAACGCGGGTATCGGCAGCAGCAAATAATTTTCTAACTGCAATCAAAATCGATTGCAATTACATCTATACTCTGATATCTCACCCGCGGTTTGTATCAAATTTGCCATGACGATTTGACAGTAATATAATGTATACGAAATTTGTTACTTTCGTGTTACGAAAGTCAGGAAGTTGAACAATACAGCTGTTGTATGAATTATAGAGGTGGTCACGTTCCAAACTCATACTTTTATACCTATTATTGATAAAATTACCGTGAAACTTCAGTCCTATGTAATATTATCAAAGTATTACAAAATCAATTGAGTAATTTCTCATTCATGCATATGTATGTAAGTGTGTAGATGTGTGTAACGGATAATTACACGCGGTCGATATTCCGCAGAGAAATAGGAAATGGCGAACGTTGTAATCTGTCAACCACTGACTGAGTGACTGACTTCTGGTATGACACAATCTCTGATTCTGACATAATACTCTCTTTGCTATTTCGGTCGACTGAACTCGAGAACCCAGTATAAACCCAAAACGTATATTGCTCCGCGATGAATTATAACGAGACTACTTTCACATCGGGTCAATACGTCGCACGTGTCGTAGAAATCGATCTAGAATTTCGTCGCTGTATATTTAATTCAGGTTTCGATAACCGTTTCATAAGTCTGAATATGAAAATATCAACACTTGTGTCAGGTGCGGCACGATTCAGAAATTAACTAACTAAACGCCTCCAACCTTTTGTCAGAGCTCAAGGGGACCAGTAGAACTTGGTTTCAGAAATTTAAACTTATAGTCCAGAATTCATTTACATTTTCGAAGCAGTTGATCCAAGACTCTGACATCTGACATATATCTGCAGAAACCGTACATGATGATTTTCAAAAACTATTTTCATTCTCACGTCAATGCGATATTGAGTTCGAAGTTATTGAAATTAGTTCCAAGAATCTTTTGCAAATTCCTCCGTTCTACCAGACGATTCTAAGATTCTAATTAAATCTCAGAAATCTCACGGTACTTCAGTATTTCCGTGGATAGTTATGTGACTTCCAGATCTTTCAGATTCTGCACCACAGCATGAAAATTACCGGAATCAAAGATTCCAGGCTGGGTTCTACATGGGTATTCATTAGGTACTACAAATCCCACTCGAAAACTTCCATAGCGATTAGTCTCGACCAGTCCAACAAACAACCAGCAACATATATGATTGCCGTTCATTAAACAGCACGTCTGTTTCGTTTCACTCTTACTATGTATAATTCTCTTTTGGACCGTTCTTCTCGAAAAGTGCAGAAGTGAAATAAAATCCGCCTCGAGCGCTGCGACCACCAATTTAGAAAATCACCCTCGTCTACGTTCTCTTTTCACTTTATTTTTCTGTGTTTTTGGTTCTTTCTTCTTTTGCTGTTACCCTTTTCTGACGATGCATGTGAGAAATTGGAAAAGGTAAGAGTCGTTGACATTCCGCAGCAAAGGATTAGCCAATGTACTCGTGATGTGCCTAGCACCAGACTCTCTAGACAAATGTCAACATTACCGGATCTATAAATGTGACGAAAATATAATGTCTGTCGACCTTTTGGCTCCCTTTGGCAACGTGGGGAGGGATGAATAAACTAGCTTGTTGGTAGAATCTGGGTCATGGAACGTCCAACGAAACTGGCCACCATTTCCCGCTTCGCTCTTCGTCCAATATAGACTTACATAATACGACTTGCGCGTTTACCTGGATCGCATTTGTACACTCCGCAAATCCGTATACTGTTACGAGATCAACAGGTTGTTACCAGACCAGGAGCGTAACTCCTTTGGCTCGAATTCAGGCGACCAAGGTGAGGGTACCCGAAAATCCTTTTCGTGAAATATTTCATGACCTCGTCAACCATGGGACCCGAATTTTCTTTTTCAACCAACTCTTGAAGGTACCCACTTTGGTATGTGAACCTTTCACAGCATTTTGCTTAATGTACAGGAGGAACCACGCAATCCGAACGACTGCAGTCTTTCTCCATCCCGTTTACGTCCGAGTACAACTCGCTTGATGTTGTGTATGCACATCCACAAAGTAGAGACCGCCCACTACAGCCAACTCCTGATTTACTGTTCTAGCTCATTGTTACCCGGAACTTATCCTTTTGGGTCAGAGGTACAGTTTGGTATACGTAATGTTCATGTATCTGTGCTGTGAATGTACATACCTACTACAGTACTACACTAACATTTCAACGCATTGCAGCAGACAACAATGGACTTGTTCAGCTTGTTTAGATTCTAGGAGGTTCGAATCGGATGGCTTTTTTCGAGACAAGTCATTCGGTTTTATACCGAAGAGGAAAATTCGGAATATCCAAAGGTCAGACTGTTCGGAAAATCAATTTCAATGTTTCATTTCTAAATGAATTATTCCAGTGCTTATTTAACTTCATGAGGTCTTTATAATATCTTATACAGTTTTAGTCTCGGAAAGAATTTGGAGTCTGTACGCTTGAACGAGTATGTACAGACTTTGTGCTTTTCGCTTTGAGATAAAGGAAAGTATCATAATCATCCGGAAAATGAAAAGATGAGTTTGAAACAGATCTCCACCTTTTGATCACATCTTCGCACCAAAATCTAAAAGGAAATACATAGATCCGGCCCATCCTGATCCTCATCGGCCGAATTATTTGCTTTTCAAAGAAATATGATATGAAAAGTTATCAAAGTGGTTATTCATCGTCCATTGGTTGTTTCTACGATTTCAACAAAATTCCATTGGTTTGCAGCTATTTTTCTTAAAACTATTCAACAGATCGTAAATCGAGTACGAGCCAAGTATCGCAGTTTGCAATTTCATTTTGGCATAGCTTTAGGATCGATTTAATCGGAATTCGTTGTAGAATCATGTTCTACCACTACACAAGCTGTACGGTTAATTGGGTATTGGGTATAAAATACAATTATTTTCAAGCTACAAGCCGTACCCGTTAAAATATATCTAGGTACATATTCAGAAATACCATGATCGCAATTATTCGAAAATAAATATTCAGAGGTGAGATTTTCCACACGTTCTTTTTATTTTTATGTTATTTTTTTACTTCGCAAAGAGCGTGAGTTGTGGAGAATTATTCAGGATTCAATGGCACGTGAATCTCGTTCTGTTTATTGTCAGACCCTATAAAGAAAGGGTTCGAGATCCGCGATAGCCCCGGTTGTTTTGAGGTCGAAGCGATATTCGACCCCGCGCCAAAAATCTTACGCTTATTCGGCCACGCGAACGATCTTTGTAAAAATGGTAACAAAAGGTTCGACACCCGTGAACAACGGAACCCTAGATCGCGCGATGGTGATCGAGATCGAGGAGAACTCGCGAGCTTTTCTCCCTTCTTATTCGAGCTTTCAATGGATTTCTTTGTTTCCTCTATAACGACGTGGAAATCCCCTCGTTTATTCTCCCCTGCGAAGATAATCTGTCGTACACATATTTTCTCTCTTCTTCTTCATCTTCTCTTATTCTTTGACAAAATATTTTCTTTTATTTATTTTTTTTCTGTCTTGTTTTCAACACATTTTACCCTTCACCTGTTTCACGGTTGGTTATTATCCATTTATACTTCCTATCTCAATGGAAATCGACGGGCTATACACGACAAACCCACCGAATTTATTTTCGGGGATTTCCCCATTTGCCCTGGAATGGAACAGAGAAATTCCAACGTTCCTCCACGCCCTGGTCTGGGCTATAAAAATTTAGGGCATCGCGCCCGGATTGCCTCCGTGCTTTGATGCTTCAGTGCTTTTGCCGGTGTGCTTGCTTTCGGATAACTACGTGCAACAATGTGGTCACTGCGATATGCGAATACCGTATGCTTCCGGCGAAGATAGTTATCGAATTTTGGAGTTCGCTATCTGCTCTGGCTTAAATCTTTGGATCAATTTCTTGAAAGTTATATGGACGTCGGTGCCACCTGGTGGATAGTATAGTGCTTTCTAGTTCTACCCCCTGCAAGTGATATACGGGTTTTAAATTACCCAAACGATCCTGTCTACCCTCGCCTCGTTTACACAATTCAGGTAATTAGCGACGCCTTCGTTCCTACGTGCTGAGCAATTTAAATTGCCATACTATGTCACGGTCTGGTCCACCCAGCCTCTACATCTTCATCTCTACATCTCTGTCTCTCAGGCACGATGTGATCTCACGATGCGATAAATATCTGAATAGATATTTGCGTTGGTCTAGGGGTTAGTCTAGTCGAAATATGTCCGTCAGCTGAAGAAATTCTGCATCTTTATTCATCCAAGAAAATATTTTCAATTAACTTACTGCACTCTTCCTTGAACTAAAGGCGCGAGGTTATCGACTGTATATCGAGATGAATGTCAAAACGTGTTTCCGGCAGACATACGAAAGGAAATTACCTCGATAGCAGCGAGAATAAATATCTCTATGGGTACTGGGAGAAGGGGAGGGAGGTGGGAAAGCCTGTTTCAGATATTCTCAAGAACCACAAGATTGCCGACAGAAATGGAAACAGTAACAGAAATAATGTATTTCCAATTTCCTTGCTATGCCAGCTCGTGCGGCGGCTGAGACTCAATTCCCCGTGCAATCGAATACCAAGCTACCGCCATAAGACCATCTTTTTACTTCCGGTTCCTGATACCTCTGCTTTGCTATTTCAAATTGGTTCATAAAATTTGATAAGTCAAAAGAACGGTTCAATTTTTTTTCAATCTATTATTTTTTTTAACTTCCATTTTTTCCACTCGACTTGTGATCGCACATCTTCCAAGCAATCTGCATCCCAGAGGAGTCAAATTAGGTCAACGGTGTGCCCAGATCCATGCAGTAGGTGCTTTCCTACAAGACGATAATAACAAAGGAATCAATTGATTATGGATTTTTATAATCTTCCCCAAAGACGGCATGCTACTGGACTTTCAATCCTGCTTGACCTGAATCCGTCATAGATAATATCACTTTCAAGCCATCAATGTTTATTTTGTTCTCCCTGGACGAATTCCTATCACAATAATCACATTCTCGTTAATCAACCTGGTCTTCATTAAGGCCTTCTGTTTTGTTCCGCAAATAATCCGAGACAAACTCGCTGCTTTTCATTACTCGTCTTTAACGAAATTGGATGTTCATTACACACTGTGTCACATTACACACTTACGAGTATTTGCAGAAGTCAAACAACAACATTTACCCCATTTCGATTTACCGAACGTGAATCGAACCTGGCCTGAGGCATTGGAAAATAAAGCCAACCCAGTGGAAAGCTCAGATTTGAAGTACAATATTGGACAAGGTAACAAATCGAGGCTGCTACGTCGTTAGTCATGACTCGCATATCGATAGTACATATATCTCTACCACTGATACCTGCGCGGACCCAGAAGTATCAATACTGATTGAACCACCGCAGCTATTATCGCAACGCAACGATATAATCACGTTTGATTGGACGAACCGTCGTTCTGCTATAGGCCGTTTCGCCCCGTGCCCGATGTCCACATCTATACCTACATCTAGCCATGTTATAGTACATCACTATTCATGAACCGCGACCGCTGGTCACTGCCTGGTCCCTCATACCCATATGAACCGCTGTGCTGCGCCCCGAGGCAATAGAACCTGGGTATCTGCTATGTATGTGCTGCAATGGATGGACAGTATGCGTATCCATGTCATCGATGTGTATAATGCATAGGTACGCTCGGCCTACCCTGCTGCGGTACATCCAGGACTAAGAGTGAACGAACGGTGGTAATTTTTCCAAGGTATGGTCTGAACACAACTGGAAGTTGAATAAACGTAACTTTATGGTCTCGTTTCCACGTATATACGCCTGCAAAGCCTTGAACCAGCTGGCGTTAGGTATATATTGCCGAGATGCTACGGAAACCGTGAAAAGTAAAGTTTCCCAAACCGTTAGTCACTCGACTTGAACTTCCAAAGTTCTGGCTTCCACTGTACCTAACCGAGGCGAGGCTCGGGATTCCACCCTACACGTTGGTATATCTATGTACTTGCAAACCTGCAGTTAGGCACCTAATCTAAATACATCGTGTAGTTTCCCTCGTTATGCTAGGGACCCTACTAGTCTCACCGTGCGTGTGTGTCTACGGATATACACGTACTTCTATGTGCTCCTAATGTAAACCGACTTGTGGGCTTTGGCCTATAGGAATGTACTACGAGCAATGGTATTTACTCTCAATGTACGATCTACCAGACATTTCAACACTTTGGTATTTGGAGACTCGGCTCCAGGTAGGCGGAAGCAGGGCAAAATAACGTTTGACGGACTGTGAAAAAGGTGAGTGCAAACCAAAGAACTTTGCCATGACATCAACAGTTTCAGCAGACGTCGAAGTTCATCCTTCAGAATAACTGAGTTGAAAAAAATTATACCATTCAACGTTCATATCTGGTGTCAGTATTATATGTGAACCACACTGCAGTGACGACACTCGGAAAGCACTTGCGCATGCTAGGAAGCCAGCTTTGTTCATATTTATCGAGCTTCACGGTAGTTCATGTCGTTTTTGGTATTTTGAGGTGCTCGTTTTAATTCTTTAGTACGTGTAAATTGTAAGGGAAGTGGAGTTTGCCTGATTCATTCATGCCTGTAAAAATGCCTATCTTTATAGAGTGATTCTTCGGCCATGGTGCAAATGCAGACTATTCCATTTTGCCCCATCGCTGTTTTGAAATCGGCTGTACTTCGTCGGCAAAAAGAACTGTAATTCATACAAATCAATGGGATAAAAAGATCAGACAGGAATCACTCTACAGCAAGACATTTCCAGCGGTATAAATAAATCCAGAAAACTTCACTTACCTTGTAATTTACAACACGCCACAATGCTCACCTCGAAATACTAGAATCACTAATTATTCCGTTGAAACTTAACGGGTATAAAACAGATCGCTTCCCAACATGTTCTAGTATAGTTCGAATCTCGTCACTGCAGTGCAGCCCGTAGATGGTACAGAAAACACTGTGACATTAAAATTTGGTATCCTGTTCCTTCTACATGAATATGGTCAAAAAGCATGGCTTACTGTGCTTCTTATCCATACTGAATGAATTATGAAGCTGTACATTTCACTCTTTTTTTCCTATTGAAAGGGGATTTAGAACGTAAGCCGACGAACAAGCTGCAGTTGTAAACAGCCAAAGAAAAATAAAAATAAAAATAAAAAGCTTAAAGCTTTAATGCTTCTCTTCTTTTAGCAAGGGGGGGGGGGGGGGGAGTTTTCTGCCGTCTGTCAAAGGGCCGCAAGTGCTGGAGTATCGACCGAGCAGGAAAGGAAAAGTTCAACTTTCGTAAAGACCGAGCGGAATTAGGCCGCAGCATTTTTGAAGTGTTTCTTTTTTTTTTTTTTCAATTTCGCACAAGCAACTGGACGATCACTGCCAGTTGTTTCCGACACAGTTTTGACGCCTCTGGGTTATGAATGATCATCTCATTCATCACACGGGCATCGAAAGTTCGAACGATTTATGGGGAATCGACTATATCGATTCCCCTCCGCTCAAACCCTCAACTTTGGTAATCACTCCTGAATTATCTCCTCTATACCTACTTGGAACAGGCCGTTCGAACTTTTACCGGATTAGAGGCTGATTATCGACATCTTATGCGCTTGAGGTTAAATGACGAACGACGCGTACGCGGGTGTCTATATTTTCCAATATCCTTTCGCAAAATTCCGCGTTTATTTATCTGGAAAGTATATCAGCCTATGTGCAAACGAACCGACGTGTTCAAATTACAACAAAATTCATTCTTCAAGGCCGTCAATATCCGGCCACCATTATTCTCAACGGTAGTCTAGACCCCAGTTGAGCCTCCAATTTATCATTCTCGAACTCTTTCTTTATCGTTTGTGATTTATTGCCTAAAAATGTGGAAAAAAAAAAAGTTGAAAATGTGTCACAAGAAAATTGGAACCGATTTTGATGGCTGTATGCATACATATTATGTAGTCGTCGATACTGCGGGCACATTTTCTCCGAGAATTTACATTCCGGCTAACGGAGTTGGATATTATCCGAGGATTTAGTTGAGCACAAAGTGCAAATGCAGAACCGTAGCCGAAGTCTGGTATTTGGGATGAAAGTATCCTGCTGAAGAGATTCGGCGGCAACAAATTACCGACTTCACGCCTAGTCATTATAGGAGAGCAACAAAGATGACAAAGCTTTAGAATTGCGGTCGTTCAAGTTACACGATGACCATTCCTAGTCCCAATGGTTCGTGAAATAATGGATATGGCTGTGCTTTCCTGGATCGTAAACATGCGTCTTAAGTTCCGTAAGTGCGGTTTCCGTATGCGGTTACAACGACTATTTGAGAAAACTCTTGTCAGTATCACAAATCAGCTCGGCAATAACGATTTCGAAGTTTATACGTTTTGGTATCGTTGGTAGGTATGTAATAGGTACATACCTCGTCGAAAGCATTTCGGGATTTAAATAATTTGTGTAAAGTGGCAGGTTTGTTAAAATTAACTTCCTCCTTTTTTCTTCTCTTCTTCTTTCCTTTATTTCTCTCTTTATTTTTCATTTCTTTCGCTTTTAGAAGATCTAATTTATTTTCAGCTACCGAAATAAACCGACAAAGAACCGCACTCGAACGATACGTAAATTCCGTCACTTTTAACATCAAACAAATCTCTTATTCCGCAGGAATTTATTTCGCGTGAAATACTTGCGTTAAAACGTTAGAAACAAGGTCAGAAAAAATTGTACCGAAAATTTTCAAATCCAGAATCATTCATTCATTTTGCTAAATCAAGGACGACACGAGTTCAGAATCATCGATGTTTCGAAAATGTGAATTCACGTTTATAAACTTGTATATAATTTCCCAACGACGTTACAGCCGGATTCGGACGTGTAACGTAATCCATAAAGTGAAATGAACGTATTTTAGAACTCTGAGAGTAAACAAGGCGTTGTACTTGCGTAGCTTGAGGCAAGGTCTCCGAAAATTGGCTGTGGCTGGACGCAGAAACTAGTACAAAAGTCACAGGTATTCCCTGGAGTCGGTGCGCTGCCGCAGGGTAGGAATTTCGTACGGGAACGTTAGATGAACACTTTTTTTTTTTACCCTTCTCTATTCCACTCGAGTAAACATCGCTCTTGGTAAATCTGTTTTGCAGGGAACACGCGAAATTACCCAAGGGGCTTAATTATGCCCCCCCCCCCCCCCCCCCCCCCATCCCTTTGCCCAACACCGTCTTCGCCTTTGCCTCTGATAACAGAATCGGCACTCGGCCCATTAATGCGGCGAAAACAGCCGTGAGTTACGGTCGTAATTAGAAAAGGCGTTAGTTCGTACGTTCCTTCGTTCGTTCGTTCATTCGTTCATTCGTTCATTCGTTCGTCAGAGCGAAGGTATTTCTCTCTGTTTCTCAAGAGAGTAAAGGCTTGCCGGGTTTCTTACTTCCAAGAGGGACCAGACGTGGTTTTATTTTATTTGTTCTTTTTCTATAGCTGTCAGTCGATCGCGAAAGGCTTCTCCAAATGACGTTGGCGGGTTCTTGACGAGTGAAGTAAAAAGAAACAAAATGAAACCGAGTCTTTGTGTTTATCCAGACCCCTTTTCATCTGACCCACAAATATCCCGGACTTTTTTCATCAAGGGATCCTATCACCCTTCAGTTCTTGATTTTCAAGTAATCTTTCAACTACATAGATCGCTACTATTCACAAGACAAATTATGGAAATAATTAGTGATTATAAGCTGATAGATACCAGCATGTAAAATTTTTGAACGCAATTTTTGACAAACCTACACTTTTCGACTGATCTTGGTATTGTCTATTATCCGGAACAGAAAAATCAGTCATTTTCGGGATCAGCATACAGTAAGTCCATCGTTATTGCAGGAACTAGGATATTCAATATCGGAACTCTAAACTCCGTAAGTTAGCCATCGAAAAAGTGCTGCGATTGGATGAAAATTCGAAAACCGTAAGATTGAATCAGAGTCTATAGTTCTTGCAATAACTACAAGCCTACTGAACCGGACATATCTGGTTTGTCTTTTTTTGATGATGGACAACATCAAAATTCATTGATATATGCAGGCTAGTAAAAAAACGATTTGTTTGCTGAAAGTGGCACTTTCGATCCCTTTCAAATTGATGGTCTCAAAATGCAGGTAAAACTAGTACCTTCCACCCACATGATCGCTAAATGTTTCTGTAACTTCCCATTCGAACACTATAGTGGTTCAAAGATCACTCATTGAAAATCAAGCACTCACGGTGACAGGTTCCCTCAATACAACTAAATCCCAGGAATCCAACCTATAACTTTCCGTTTCAACCCACCTATTATACACACAGATGCACATGTACATACATACGTCATGGTCTACCTTTCTGCGGGCCAGGAAGATGATGAGGTCTGAGGTAGAGCAGAGCCAGGGACTGAGAATCGAGATGGGGCTGAGCCAAGCTAGCTGACGTAATGACGACCTCCTTTGTTGCATCCTTTGTTTAGCGTCTCCATTGTCTCACACACGCCGTTTTCAAAGCGGTTCTAATTTATTGGCTAAATGTGCGCGGCCCTGGGAACTCCGATATCGACATATATCACCAACGTATACGTATACTCTGATTCGATTACCAAGAAATTGGAAGTTCCTTAACTACCGAGATAAGTACCCAGCCCCTTTCTTCCTCCTTCCAGCCCTTACACTTTTTCCTCATATATTCTCGTCACCAGGCTGAGACTGCTAAGACTTGAAATCGAACCGGGGCCTAAGCCTCTTCAGTCATCCAACCGACCTTGATCGAGTTCTCGTCAATGTCTCATCGAGAAACTCGATACGATTTTTGAGTAGTCTTTAACCTTCTCCGGGCGACTGAGACTGGAGACGTAGATTCTAGACTCGTGATTACTTTCTAGGTATTGGAGTAGATGGCGAGCCTCTCTCTGGCGGCCTGGTACATTTCATTGGGGGCACGTGGTTCCATCGGAACCATGAAAGACCCGAAAGGAGCTGTTCTACATATCTCTATGTATATGTACACCGAATAAGAGCACCACCCTGGTCACGTATCTGGTAAAATGGCAAACGACTGAACTCCCGAACGTTACTTGACCCGCAAAACGTATTTCGTGATAGGATCTTTGAAAGTTACACCAACGCCACATCTCCGCCACGAACCGACCCTCGTCTTTCTATATCTTACGGTGGGCTGAAGCGGTCGGGGTGGTCGGTCCGATGCATTCAACCCTTCCGACGATGCCCTAGATCAACGCGATTAAATATTCTCAAACTAATGGGAAAAGTTTTTAACCAAGTGTACCTTCGATGGTTTTACATCTGCATGAAAAGTGGCTGTAAATTAGAGGAGCACTAATGGGGTTTAATGACACCATTGAAAAATATCAAGTTCACAGAGTTTATTCTCCAAGTATCGGCTAGGAAGTAAAGATTGGATATCGTTTTTCAAGAGTTTGCTTCCACTGGAGTGCTTGTGCGAGTTATCTTACTACGATGTACCTCGATAGTTGTTATACGACGATCTCGCACGCGAGGCCACGATCGATATCGATACGGTAACCCATACTCTCGGACGAGCACACCTGCACAGGTAGGTAATTGGTCTCTGTAACCTAGACATCAAGACCTCTCACGAACCGCCCATTCCCCAGCGATTTATCCTGTTCTGTTAACATTTCACTAACCCCACACCACGTTCTCCATTACCGATACATTTTCACCTTCACGTAGGTGTAGATCACGTCCCGGTTCTCTTAAATTATCCAACTAACGTTGAGAATAACTGATGCAAGTCGTAATATGACCACATACGAAAGTAGCCCGTTCATCATTCAAAGCCACCGGTCTGTTGCTGATGGGCGAATTAAACATGCATGGTCCAGAATCAATTCACAACTTTGCTAAACTAGCTTGCTTCACATCACAAAGTTGGTAACATTTTTGGTCCAAGTGACGAAGAGACATCCATTTTTTGAAACACTGATCGTATCTTCTATGACAATTTCTTTGTTTTCATTTCTTTGGTGCGAAATGAACTTTGGTGGGGTAATAAATTGGTTTTGGACTATGTTTGATCCCTTCGAATGTTTATAATCGAATAGATTCGATGAAAGGCACAGATGTATACTGTGGAGAGTGGAGTGGGCCTGGAATCCTCTCGGAAAAAGTCTCCTAGAGGCACGGACGAGACCCTCATCAAAGAATCATTAGTCTAGTTAGCATTTGCAAGCTTTACCGAATACCGTTCACTCCATGCACGTGCACACATGCCTGACTCTGGCTTTTCCAACGTCCGGCGTGTGCAATGAGTAGCTAATTTACTCAATTAGGTCAATTTCGTTGAAACCCTGCAGGCGGACTCGAACTGCAGTATGCGGTGCACGCTCCATCAGTATGAGGAAACTTATAATTTCAGGCTCCATATCTGCACTGCGAAGAGGAAATCGCAACGCCAAAACTACCGTAGCTACGTGTATATTCAACCATCCGGGGTGGCAGATACAGGCACTCGATGCACCGAACAGGGAGACATTGTGTTGGCACTAAAGTGGCGTCATGACGCTACTGTCTCGAGTCAACTGGATTGCCACAGTCAAGTGTATCTGTTCCATTTTCAACGGTTCACCTTCGGAACAGAATTTCAGTGCTTTTAGCCTTCCAGCAAGATGAGAGGCGAAAATCTGATCTGCAAAGTTTTCTTCATGATTGACGACACATTTAATTTCCCTGAAAATTGGAATGATAGCTTTTTGGGATTTATCGACGCCCAGTGGCAAATGAGTGTCTAGCTTTTTTGCACCTAATCGAAGGCAGTCATGAGCCATTGAAATCTGTACGACAAAAGGCTCCGTCGGTCGGAATTCCTCAAAGAACCAAGAGCAGAGCTCGCCGTTGTTTAAAGTAGAGCTTGAACATTTTTTACCCTCGCCCCCTATATAAGAGTGGGTAGGTACTTTTGATGAACGCAGTTGGGGCTTTCGGGATGGTAAAAGCCGCTCGATTCCTTGGCCCCGATTTCACTAGTACGACCTCGGGAATAAGAAAACGAACGCTTTTGTCCAGCAAGAGATTCCAAAATTCTTGGAACACCGCCTGGCCTCCGTTGATCCAGTTTCTCCGGGAAATTCAAGGCAGGCGTGTGAAAAAAAAAAGGAAAGTAGAATAGGATAAAGGGAGAAGGGAACGATTGAACGAACTGAAGAAGGAAGAAAGGAAGAAAGGAAGGAAGGAAGGAAGGAAGGAAGGAAAAGAGGGAAGAAATAAAGTAAGGAGGGTAAAGACGTAGGCTCAGGAGACGAAGAAGGATGAGAAGGGAATGGACCCTTTCGGATGCAGCTCGAATGGGGATTCTCGAAGTGGGAGTACCTACTGCTATGGGGATGGGACAAGGGGATCAAGGGGGAGAGATCCTCTCTCGCTCCGCGTTACTCTCTCATCCCCCGCATCTGGTCGATATTTGGAGGCTGCCCCACCGACGCCTCCCGCCGGCGGTACTCAACCCGGGAAAATTTATCCCCTGCACTGCGATTCTTCAATCCCTCCCTCGACTATATATTCTCAAAGATTTGATCGAACCGAATTTCATTTCCAAAAAATTTCCATACTCCAAATCTGCCCAAGAAAAAAAAAAAAAGAAAAAATTACTAGCTTTTCAGAACCAAGTCTCTTGTTAGTTGAAATTCTGAAAATATCGCTATGATATGCACACAATGAAATTTTTGCGAGCTTTGAAAATTAGCTGCAGACCCGGGGAAAGAATAGGGATCGGTGGGTATTTCTGTTTTTCTACGACCTATTGCTGCAGGTCGTTGTTTTTTTTTTTTTTTTTTTTCTTCTTCTTTTTTGGGTTGAATTCTACGAGTTCTAAAACAATTAGATTTCCGCCCTGGTTACCCGAGCCAAGAGGCAGACCGAGGACGTTTACGAAAGCTTCCCTCTGTCGCCTGGTGAATTTTCCTCGACGATGAAGAATACAAAAGAAGAAAAAAAAAAACAAAAAAAAAGCGCATAGTGACTATAAATAAAGTCCGCAAGAAATTTGGAAATGAAAACTTCTGCAGCATCGCATTATTCGTGTAGGTACTGCAATTCGAGCAGCGCAGACTGCAGGGCCTCAAGGCTGGGATTGGTGGGGGTGGTTTTTTATTCGACTTGATAAACAGGCGACACGTGATACATAAGTAGAGGAATAAAGAGGTATAGAGATCGGAGCCAGATATCTCTGGGGGTATATAGCAGTTATTTTTCCCCGTTAAGTCTGGCGTTTCTCTATATAATTCGTATATAGTGTCTCGTTCCAAAGTCAATAGATCGCATCGTATTACCGGTTTATTGCCCAATAATTTTTCCGGATTCGCATCGTATAATGTACATCCTTATACTGTACGTTTGCCCAATAACGTCACCCTACGTAGACGGACGTATATATAATTCTATATACGCCTCGTGATGGCCTCGAGGCCGTTTTCGAGGTGGGAGGCTTATAAAATATTTTTGGCTCAATTCGTTAATGGTTCTTTGGCCATACATACCTACATACCTACCGTACACCATACTCTCGAAGAGAGAGAGAGTTAAAGCATGGCAATAAAATAGACCGACGTTTGCTCGAACCAAGCCTTATTTGGCTAGCCTCAAAGACGCCACTGGATCTCCTAGACTCGTAGAAATCATTCAGGGTATTGGTATTATACTTCTTGTAGATTATTTCACACGACGATAATCTGTGCTGCACTCTTTTTCAACATCCATTTCAATTCTCAGTGTGATCGATAGTCTGAGCAATCGGTAGATATTCGTCGAACGAGAGACGAGCTTCGATTTTAGTTGACTTGCAACAGCACTGATAATTGCAAAGATTTGGAGGAATTACAGTGCAGATATCTGCATTGTACAGTGTGCATTTCAGGCAATGGCACATCTGACCAATTGTGTACATATAGTATATACCTATTAGCTGCGGATTGAAACGAGCCAGGGGTATTGGAAATTAGGTTGTTCAAAATTCACAAGCTTCTCTGTCGATGTCATCAAACCATACCGTGCTCGTCGTAACGGATCTTTTCAATTTCCGTAAACATGGAAACCGTTGGGAACTACCACGGTTATGAGAGCTGCGGAGTGTTACCGTGTGCGTATATAAGTGAATTCACGTCATGCGCGTGGTGGCAGTATGTGTGTTTATGGAAATTTGTGTATTATAGACGTGCCCTGGAATAATGTGAGAAAGGAGGTTGGATAGTGCGGCTTATGCGGATCGCATATACTTTCGCTATGCCGGTTGGCTATCGCGATAAATCAGCCCTTTAAAACGATTTGCGTAACGTATTCAGGAATGAAATTAGAAAAGCACACGATTCTCTTGATGGATGTAATTGCAGGCTGATCTCTGCAGTCGCTCCTTTTACACTGGGAATTTCTATTCATAGTGAAGTACACCGCTGATTAATTGGATGATGGAGAAAAACGAGTCATCGTCCAATGTCGAGTGATGTGATAGAGTGATTATTAACGCTCTTTCAAATACTGCTGAAGGCTCGATAGGAGAAACCGGAGCAAAATCGTATACCTTTGGCCGAACGTTGCGGACAAATAAATGGTTTCTTTTTTTTTTATCGTCATGAATAGTTTCAACAGACGTCAAAGTTTGTCCTTCAGAATACGCGGTTTCAACAAATTGAACTGAATCCAGGTACTTTGAGTTTCACAGAATGAAGAATTCTGATTTTTTTTCCTTCAAAGTCGAGACTAAAGGAGTACAATGTGAAATGCGCTGTAGTGACGACATTCGGAAAGCACTTGCGTATGCTGGAAAGCCAGCCTTGTTCCTATTCAACAAGCTTCACGGTGGTTCATGGCGTTTTTTGGTATTTTGAGGTGGTTCTTTTAATTCTGGTACGTGTAAAGTGCAAGGGAAGTAGATTTTGCTTGATTCATTCATGCCTATGAAAATGCATGTATTTACAGAGTGATGCTTCGGCCATGGTGCAAATGCAGACTTTTCCATTTTGCCCCATCGCTGTTTTGAAACTGGCTATATTTCGTCGGCATGAAGAACTGTAATTTATGCAAATTAATGGGATCAAAACATCAGCGAGGAATTACTCTACAACAAGACATATGAATAAATCCAGAAAACTTCACTTACCTTGTACTTTATACAATACGTCATAATGCTCACCTCGAAATACTAGAATCACTAATTATTCCGGTGAAATTTGACGGGTATAAGAAAGATCGCTTCCCGGCATGCTCTAGTATACTTCAAATCTCGTCACTACAGTGCATCTCGCAGGTGGTACCGAAGCGACATCATAATCTGGTATACCATTTCAGCCCGCCCTATTCTATACCTGTTTGCCAAAAAGTCGATGAGGAGAATTGAAAGCCTTTGACAAGGTAATCGAAAAACGGTGTCGACATACACTCAGCTCCAATGCATCATATTTTAGAAGCTAAAACCCTTGGGTGATTCACGTCGTATATCCTTCAACTTTTATTTTTTTTTATCAACGGAAATCCGCCTCGTAACGATTTTGGCTCGAAGAAGTGGTTTTGGAATAATTTATACACCCCGGGGCGCATTGCCACGTCAATTTTGTTTATCGAAATGTTCCTGATACCTCATACTTGGCTTTTCATACGCTAATGGATCCCTGATGCGATCTCTCTTACTCTCGTGTTAATTTTGACATTGGTGTTGCAGTTTCGGCCAATCTGTATCGTCTATCTAGCGTCTATCCATTCGGATGATTACCTCAGATTCGTCGAGGCTCCTTTTCTCTCAGTCATTTTCTTGGGAGAAAAATCCTCGCTGTCTGACATTTTAGTGTATTTCATGAATTAAAATTTTCGGCATCGCTTTTTCTATAATCGATAGTATCAAATCGTCTTTTAAACTCTGGAACAACCGCGGGCTTGAAGAGAGAAAAAAAAAGTGTCTCCGCTTAACGACGCCTTTACCCACAAATCTTATACCTAGGCCTTACACCAATACTAGAGAATCTCGATTCTCGATTCCCATGACAGTAGCCCGGCAGAGCAGTGCGTCGTCTTTTCCTGTCGCGATCTGCTGACTCGACGCCGAGCTCTACTACTTGGTTACTACTGCGTCTGATTAAATCTGACCCTCCCTACTTGACCAAGTACCTAACGCTGCAGTGATCATCAAGGGAAGAAATTTTTTCTGCCGACCGATTTTCTTGTTTCAAATTTGAATACTCAAAATTTTATTCATTTATTTTATTTTTTATTTTTTCTCGTCTTTTCCCTTACTGATGTACTTTTTGTTGCGATTATAGTTGATTTTGAATCTTCGTGAGAGTGATAAACTGATTTATATCATCAGATATAAATGATAAGCGTATTTTTTCTGGTATTGATCGGTTACACGACAATGGTCGAGAATTATTGCCAGTGAGTATTCCGGTGCAGAGGTGTTGAAGTGTTGTTAAAGCAGTAGGACATCACGAAGACCAAGATTTTCTTTAGTCGTTTAGGAATCTAATAAACTTGCGATCGAGAATGGGAATGAAAGGTATTTTCAATGCGCGTCGGTATTTTTTTTCATCGTGACAATTCGAATGGAATCCTTTTTCACACGCTCGGAGCCAGGGCGTTAAAATAATAGTTTGCAGCTGGTGGAACGAGGAGAGAAGCGATAAATTGTTGTTGTTTTTTTTTCGTGTTTTATTCCAGACACTTTATGACCCGCATTGATTTATTCCTGAATGAGAAAAAAAATCGAGGATTTCATTGCGAATGACAATAAAAAAAAAAAAGTCCAACTCTGGGAAACATACGTACTCTTTCACTGATATTTACAGAAGAATTGAAGGTGTAACTAATTTAGCATCGTTTGCGGCAATGGAGCTAATGAAACTGTTAATATAATTGAACAACAACACAAGCCAATGATATCAGTTTTCCTCTGCCTGCATAATTCTGGTTGACACAAATGCATACTGAAATAGCAAATGGACGAATGTGAGCTCGAAGCTTCATTTGCTAAACTATGTGCGACTTTGATGTTTTAATTGCCGCACATGCAACAACACTGTAAATCCTCAACAATAAGAATTGTGAGGAATAATCCCTGGGAACAGTTGAGCTTAATGGCTGATAAAAAAAGTCTTTATGAAATTGCCCCTGCCTGGCGGAGTGGAATTCAACTTTATAAAAGTGGATGTGTTTACTACAAACTGAACGTTTTAGACTTTATGCAATAATCATCAATTTCTGCACTTGGCTAACGAAAGCTTTTATATTTTTTGTCTAAAAATTCGACATAGTGATCGTTATAGAGAAAATGCTGAAATCGTAAAGCTCTAGCGCCTGTATTGGAGGGTAGAGATTGATTCTCAAACCAGTGTTCAAAGCTGCACGACAACATGCGGATACCGTTGAAATTGCCACAAGGAATGTCTTTAGACGCTAGAACGTGGGAGCTTAATCTCAGCTTATGTTACTCTGGAATTAGATAAGCGCACCGTACGTGATATCAACTATAACACACTCTTGAAACTCGGGTATTCAGCTGAAGCACGGAAATCCAACGCCGTGCAGCACGGACTTCGAAGAAAAATGTCAAAGCCCCATGTTTGGCTCCAGAAAGCTCATATTTTTGAAATTAATTCATCCCTGTTTATACTCATCAGGCAGATGATATTCCTGGAATTGGAAATTCTCCTATATGTTGACGGACGTTTGTGAAATTCGAACCATTCGGTAGAATCGTGAAATCGGAATTCAGACTAAAAATTTCTTCCTTATGAAGTGAAATGCTTTACAATTATTCAACTGTGAAATATTGCCTGCTGGTATATAAGCCAAGAGAAAATCAAATCGGAATCATTATGGCATTTCTCGTTAGTTTTGAGAACTGATTTTTTGCTCATTTTTGCCGAACATTTCACCGGAATTTCACCTCAAACGGGAACCAAAATATTCATCAAATCCGAGCCCCGAATGGTTAGCCCGCAGTTGATATAGCCTTCATGTCAAAGTGTGTTTACTCTACGAAATGGATTTACCAAATTCAGAAACACGCTAATGAAATATTACTCAACTGACGTCAGCCCGAGTCTCGCAATGAAATATAAATACAAATAGTTGGCCTAGCAAGTTTGACTTTCGTGCGTGTGTCACGAACTTTTATATAAAAGCTCTGGGTGAACAAGGCCTTTTTCGTGACCCGAGTGAGTGAACTTTCAGTTATTCAGTCCATCGGATTGATCCGTTAAGCTCAAGTTCTAGATCGACAAGTAATTCGTGATTCAGCTGGTTTCACGGATTCAGAGTTGAAACTGTGCAAAAGGCAATGAAGTAAGGCGGAGTTACGCTAATTGGATATGCCGAAGGATGCATAAATGTTAACTCTGAGACGTCTCTAAAGCTCGTAAAGTCCCGGTCGTCTACTCAGTAATCGCAACCGCAGGGCTACCGCAAGGAATTAGAACCAATCAGAACTCTAATCTACAAGAGGGCTCAATGCTCTAATTAGTTTTCATTCGTTGTGGTTTTCATTGCGGTTTTGAGGCAATGAACGTTACGGAGCTTTTACCGCTCTTACTTATACCGCAGTCTTTTCCATAGACATGGCTTTTCACTAACCTAGACGTACATACTTAGTGCAGAGTTCAAGAAATAAAATTAAACAAAGAGTATAAAAACAGAGCAGCAGAGTAATTTTTTTTTTTTTTTCTTTCACCTCTATCAACTTCCATCCATTAGTCAATTGGTTCAATTATCATCGATCACTGTTTCTTCAGGTCATTTTACATGTATACGATTTAGAGAAAAATTGGAAATTTCCGTTAAAAAAATCGGGGGATCTTTCAGTAGTCCAAATAATGTTCGCAAGTTGCAAAATTACATGCGTAAATTCTAATTTCAAAGGATAGACAGACCGTCGATTCGTTAGAAAGATTATTTTTGGATTCTGGAGGTTTTTGAAAGTATGGAGATTAATCAGAATTAAACTTACAGGGTATTCGTTTTTTAGCTGATCACTCTTTCGATGAAAAGGAAAAAAAGGCTCGGGGTGTAAAACGGCGAAATTCGAGGAGTTCGTATTCAGAGTGAAAAAATTAATTGATAAATTGGTAAACGGGCTCAGAGGAATGGTGTTATCGAAGCCAAGATGCGGTTTTGGCAGGTGTGATTGAAATCAGCAGAGCCAGCGAGGTTTTCGAGACTTTCGGGTCGGCCAAGCTGTGTGACTCGAATTTTTCAATTCTTCAATTCTTTAGTTCCCTTTGTTAACGGAAAGAGCGAAAAAAGGAGAGAGAAAGAGGGAAAGCAAGGACGCGAAAGTGGGTGAGCGAGTCCAGAGTATTCTACTCTTCTCTTCTCTCCTCTTCTTTTCCACAGGATCCTTTGTGCGACAAATTTTAAATTCACCGAGAAGTCTCTGCCAATTTAAACTTTTTTAGTTTTTCCCAGTCTCTCTCTCTCTCTCTCTCTCTATCTCTCTCTCTCTTTTCAAAAGTTTGATCAACTGCGAACTATACGTATTATAGTGAGTTCGATCGAGATTATACTTCAGGGAGCGAGGAAAGTTGAGAAAACGAATCGTCACCGTTCGTTCTTCTCATCCATAAAACCGGGCAAGTCTCGCCTCGAAAAAGCTTCTCATCTTACCGCCTTCTCTCATCCCTATCATTGTACTTGTAACAGATGCTGGTCCAGCGCCGCAGCGTTGACAAGCTTCGCGTGGCGCCCCACTCGAGCCGTTGCCTTAGCAACAGTCGCGTCCAACGCAGTTAGGTATATACATATATAGATCTTTGAGTATGTATCTGTATATATAAATACATAGGAGATTCTGTAACGACGTGCGGTCCATTCCCTCAGAACTTTTCTACTTCCCGATGGTCGACGTCCTTCACCGTCGTTTCCCTTAGGGCGATATGTGGCACAAGTTGCTTTGAACCTAACCTAGCTAGCATAAGAAATGTGAATCTGACTGGAATTCTATTCGCTTTTTTCAAACAGTAAAGGACGCAGCTACTTTTTGCCGTAGTAAAGCATTTATCTCCTGAGTTTCATTCCGGTAGGTTGTACAGTTTGGAAGAAACTACGAATCGCCTTTTCGAGGTGATAACAATTGCTAATTATGAAATTCCAAAGATAGTTCCGTGAGTCTGTTCGAAATTCCATTACTACCAATTGTTATCACCTCGAAAATGCGATTCGAACTTTCTCGACGACTGCCCAACCGATCCGAATGAACCCTCGACGAATGAATTCAGTTTTTTGGCAGTAAGTGGCCAAGTATGTCACTTCATCGAAAAAAACTGATAGGATTCCAGTGAAATTCATGTTTTTTATGTTAGCTATAGGTTATGTTGGAAGTGATCTCTACTATATCACCTCAACAGCGCCAGAACCCCTAAATTTTATACCGTGGAACGTAAACGAGGGTTTCGTGAGTCAGAGGAATGTCAAGTGTATAATGGTATAAGGGTATAATTACTTCTGATCGCGAAAGGGATTAAAAAAAAATTGATTTCGCGTCATACATGATTTTTATCGATTTGGAAGACCTTTGACTTTGTGACCCTTTTTTTTCTGGAAAAAACCTTAGAGGATTGGAACTCATGCCTTATGACGATGAAGAATTGCTACTTCCCATCAAGATCGACTGACTGATTTGGCCGCAGAGACTACATAATGTTTGAATTGCACGAAAAATAGAAATCGAAGGTAATTAAAGGTCCATAAGTGAAAAGTCCATGGGAATTCAGTTGATCGATTACTCTGACAGAAAATCTGGAAAGAATTGAAAATCACCCTTTCGTCGTTAGAATTGTCGTTCTCGCGCTTAAGTCCTAAAACCATTAGACACGCGATGTTTAGCACTTAAAACGTAATAGGTATTCCAACCTTTACGCGAAATTTATAAGGTCGATCCGATGAAAAATTTGTACTACATTTACTACGTCCCCGTTTTCTATTAGGGTTCGCAGAGACTTGTGAAATATGGTTAATCTACCGAGCGATATTAGCTTCGCTCCAGATTAAGGGGCCTTTGGATGGAGATGAGACTCCGCGGCCTCGTATCGTATCCGGGCACAAAACTCAAACAAACTCCTCCGCCCTCTTTGTACTCTTCACAAAGTACAGATTTCGTTCTAAGTCTCGATCCGGTATACCAGGAGTTCGGATTAATATGAGAATATATCAAGGCCCGAGGTAACAACGATGAGTCGATATTCACAGGTGAAATTTTTCTTTCCAAGTAAAAATCAATTAAGGTTTTTACGAAAAAAAGTGATAACATGAAAATTCGGTTACTCCATCGTGGAATAAAAAGCGAAGAAAATGAAAGATTTTCCTCGAAACACTTCTTTGTACCTACGTTTGAACAGTTGAATTGTGTGTACAAACAAGAAGGTACTTTTCGCAAAATTCCCTCACTTCTTACTCAAAGCTCTTCGTTTGATCCAAATTTTTTCTTCCTAATTAAAATGCTCGGTAGGCACTGGCGGTAAGAAGCAAACGTGTTTCAAATTCTTCAAGATGCTTTTAAGCCTTCGGGTTTCACTTTAAACTCATTTACCTTGAAGCAGTACTACAAACAGCAGGTCGTGCTTTGACTCGAAACTGCGAATTTCATATTTGCACGTTTGTCCTTCTATACCAGTATCTCTGCAACTCACCCCTAAATTCATCTCCTCTATATTTCGTGGCATCTTTGCCTTTCTCTATACTGTCAACCAAATATACATATAGAATCATGTGCTTCGAATGTCACGAAGATCTTGACGGTGGCCAACAGGGCTGAGTGTATGTTTCCATACCGAGGAACGCCACCACCACCACGTTTGTGATCGATAACGCGTTGTTGGTCTCTTCTATATGTGACCATTTTCAACGTATTGTTTTGCCTCGGCGTTTAGCGACAGCTGTTGTGGGATGCTGCCAGCATGTCTGCAGCTGATGGGCCATCGCATAAACCCTGAAAAATGACCCCCGGGTTGCGCTAAATTGGCATATTGCATGTACGAGTATTTCACAGGGTTGCTCTTCTTTCCGTCTATATACACGTAGACGGGTGGATGTTTGCACATTTCTACATGTGTACAGAGTGAATGTCCCATACTGGTCGTCGTCGTCGTCGTTGTCGTTTCTATACGAATATGTGACGAGCCCCATTCTCCGACGAAACACTTCTGGAAACTGGGATTTTCCATTTTCTATGCATATATGTAGTTTCCTTTGTATATATTTTCCGTGCATATTCTACCATTCTTTCGCATCAGCTCAGGTCAAGCGCTACCTCCTCCTATATACCCACTGGGAAATGACGGTTTCTCCATGTTTCGGATATCCGTAGGTACATCTGGCATTTCGTGCCACGAATCTTTTTTAGGTTTTTTTAGTCAACAGTTGCATTGTCAAAGTGTCGTTTCGCATTATTCGGAAGCATCGACGAAATGAAACATACGTCATTCATTACTTGCCAAAATTATGAAAAGCTCTTTGTTTATCGGTTTGCTTGGTCATGTATTTGATTTTATTTCTAAATGGCTGGCAGGGAGAATGGTCATTGAGATCTGTGGATGAATTATAACACACGTTGAATTACGAGCATAAATAATACGTTTTTTTACTCTCAATTTTTCTTAATGTATAATGATTGAAACTGTCAACAGAATCGGAGTGGAGTAATTAATTTTGTAACTACCACGACTTTTGGTGTTTGTTTTACAACCAAGAAGTAAATGAATTTCGCACGTTTCTCTTTGCAGAAATTCAAAAGCCAGAATTTCTTCGGAATTAACATCCAATTGCCTTCTATATCTCTCTCAGACCCATAGCACGAAGAAGGTTTCTTTCATTCACCAATGCGCGTTCTTATTCGAATCTCCGCTTCTTTTCAAACTCTAGTAAAACAAACTAACTTCTATGAAAGTAAGGGAACTTCTATACGGTCACGTGAATACCTGCATGTAACTTTTGCTATTTACACGAAAATGAAATAATATGTGTCTTTACCTATCGCTGTACATTGAAGAACTACCATCAGGGCAGGTAAATTCTGTAGGTTTTCATACAAGTCAACAAAGTGAATAATCGACGTTTGAATCCCTTTGCAAAAGCCAGCGTGTTACCTGCAGTTGGTAGTAAGCGAGTTTTGTTTGAATTCGCTGTCCATTGGACAACCTAAACGGAAATAGGCCGATGGTGTAGCAGCTATAGTGGAATAATTCGCAATTGGAACGTACAGTTGGTTAACCTTTGACCTCTTAAACGAAAGGCCGGGGCCCTCCGCGATCATCGTTTGTGCGAGTTCATCCATGTTAATTAATCAATTATTTCACCAATCGACATTATATCATGCCATGGTTATGTATGTACCTATTCCTTTTGTTTGAAATTAGTATTGTTTGACACATTGGTCAATTCGTTTGTGAATGACCGGGAAACGTGTGAAACGAAAGGTGATATTTTGTGAATGAGGTGAGGTGAGGAAAAGGACGAAAGAATATAATGATTTTACGAGACGCCAGGACTTAATTTCGTCGGCATTTATTTGTACAGACGTAAAGCTAATCATGGTCCATAGACCAGACTCACACCCTCATTTTACTGCACGCTCTTTCGCTCGGCGACAATAGAACCGTGTTTCAGTGCGGCAACGCCCTAATACCCATCGTTTCTCCCCAGCCCACGTATTGTGCCATTCGTTCTAGGGTCTCTCAGGGTACCGAGTATTACAGGCACCAAGGATCTCTGAGCCCTTCTCCTAGAGGTCTGTCCCACGTGCACCACAAAAGCCGGCATTAAGGCTGCCTGCCTGCCTGCAATCTTTCTGCTCTGCAGCCTCCCAGAAGTAATGGAAAGGACATAACTCACGACGCCCTTCTGACACGGGGGTGTTTCGATATTAAACCACCCCCGCGTCATTACCCGGCCCTTTACCATAGGGTGGTGGAGTATCGAGGGATGTGGTACGGTATGGTTCGGGCGTGATGCTGCAACCGGCGATTAATGCCTCTGGAAAATAAGTTACCCGTCGTATGTATGGGGAGGGTTGCAGTAATCGACGGGATACATGAGGTACATTCTTCCATTATGGTGGAGTTGGAATATTCAAAATTTCAAGCCTAACTTTGATGGATACGAATTTGGAGAGATGAGATGGTGTAAAGGATTTCAATTGCAAGGAAATGTCCTTTCAAGAATGAACACGGATACACAAAGCATTGCATGCCACTGAAGGACTATGCTAGGGGTAATTCACAGATGGTATGATGTGACAATTGTTCGAAGGTAGCTTTTGTACAATTGGTTCCATTGCCCGGTCAAACGGGTTCTCCAAAGGTAATCAATGCCGGGTTACCTCACCCCCTCGAGCGTAATAGATAACACCAAGGGCTGCAATCTCTGGTTACCAATTTCTCAGCATTATTCTCGTGAGTTGAGATCCGAGGAACCACGGGCCCCTGCGGCTTTCCCGACAACGTAATGGAAGGCTATTTGCTAACAACGTTGTAACTTGCTCTGACGTGGTATAGGAGAGAGAGAGGAAGAGAGAGAGAGAGACTAACTTCGACGAGGAGGAGGTTTATCGGTCGAGATGAGAACCAGGACCGAAGAAGACGAATCCAAAGGTGGAAAAGCTCAAAGAGAAGATCTTTAGGCCGAGTATAAAACGAACTTAAATTCTTCCACTTCAAGGATATACTTTGTCGGTTGATCCAATGTTCGACACACACTTTCTGCACAGCCTTACCTTATACCTTTCGCCAGTTTCTCAACTCTTAGCTTGAAAATAAACGTTTCAACACCGCTCCTTGAGCTGGTGGCCTTCCGAGAAGTATCTCGACCATGAAAAATAAGGGATTTCCCTGACGTAGCGAATCTCAAAAGCCAGGTCACAATTTCAGACAAACCGAACGGAAAATTTAACACGACAATGTTTTACGGGGAAAATTGTACTCACATATACATAGGCTCGAAATTCTTCATTTTGAAAAAGCTTTATGTCACACCGAGCCTGTTCAGGACGGGGTACAAAAGGTACGGGATGTGAGTATGACGGGTAAAAGTATGTACAATATAAAAAAAACAGGTGGCACTGAAGACGGAGTGTCCTGGGGACTGGGTTAGTACACCAATTATGTAGATGACTACTGTGTTTAAAACAACTAATCGTCAACGCAACTCTTCATCCGTTATTCTGAAACAACTTTCGCTGCTGGGATATACCTAATGGAGCTATCATCTCACCAATCATCTCTCATATATAGTACTACACGGTTGATGTTACCGACCCAGCATATATATCCCCCATCTTTCACGATCTTTACTCGCTCGTTAAACCACCCCACATACGAATCCTCGAATAAACTTATCGCGATTTCTACCTACCCACGTAACATACTCACCAGTCAACCAACCAACGTGCTTACAAGGAGGCAAATATGAGTTACCTCACTGTCGCAGATGGTATTTTTGAACAGCTACCTATATCTACTATCTTAACGATCGAAGCTTTCCACTGCTGTAAGTGGTAACAGAGCGTTATTTATACGAAAGAAATGAGGTGTTGTAGACCTTGTATGTATTTCAAACCAGGGCAGAATTGAAGTTCTGCATTTTACAAATTCTGAACCGTCGAAATTCCGAATTTATTTGAGACGCGATTCTGAGTTTCTAGAAACGTTAGAGTTCTGAATTTGAAAATTCCGAAAGGTCGAAGTTCAAACAGCTCAAAGATCCTAAAGTTCCATGAAGCTGAGGCTAGTAACCAGAATTAGCAGTCCCACGATTTTTAGTTCATGAAAACGAGTCAGGAAAAGTAAAAAAAAAAATAAAAATTCGAATTTTGCAATGTTTGATAAAAAGTAAATGCATTTGACCAAAAAAGTAATAAATCTGTACTGCAACATCCTATTTGGAAGACGATTAGCTCGTTTAGCTGCTAACTCTGGCTGCTAGTTTCAGGCTTGACAGGCTTGAATCTCCCTGCGCTTTAGAAAGCTCTTCTTACTTTTCAACTGTTTTTTTGTTTTTTTCTTAACAGAGATTGGGAAGTTTTATGCAAAAATAATTTCGTACTTTACCTTAACGATGGTCCATTTAACTTTTGGTCTCCACCAGCAAGTGGCACATCAATATACTCTCTTACTCTGCTATACCTGATCGTACGGCGATTCATCTATCTTCTCGACTGTCACCTATCGCAAAAGAGTTAATCGATGCGCCGATATTAATGATCTTTTTATTTTATGTTACAGGTGAGGTGGAAAACTTGAGTAATTAACGGTCGTGGTCATATACTTTGAAGCCACGTAAGTAAGGAATGACAATATATCTTCACCCCTCTTCATTTCCTGATGGTAAATATCAGTTTTGCCATCTTCGTTGAGCAATTTTGTTCTATTATTTCGCACGTCTATAAATTGTGGATTTATTGAACGACGAATTCATTTACCCATCCCAAATACCAAATAATTTTTATCCAAAGGGGTATAGTCGTTAATCTTCAACCTGCTCAATAGCAAGTCGAACATCCTGCGGGGGCGATGGTTTTGAATATTAATTATAATGCTATGCCAATTTATTGACTTACATTAACGTCCATTTGTCATTCCTCTGCTGTTGTGTGTCGAACTCTTGAATACCCTTGTCTGGGATGGTAGCGCTATGAGGCAAATCACTGTGGGCATAAATTTGGTGAAACGCGGGCCCCCCGTGGGTTCAATAAAACGTTAGAAAAGTCGTGAATCTGAAAACAAGGCAAATCTCTGAAGTTTCTAGCAAGGAAACTAGCTGACAAGTCAATGGTCGTTAAGAACGACATCCAAGAACCAATTGGCTGGTTAGCTATTGACCAATTAATTCAAGGCTTGCGGAAGCTTGTTAAAACTTTGTCCTCTACCTCGAGCTACCTTGCGAATATGAGCAAGAGCTTCAATCTCAAGCAACTTCATCGCGTCTGTACCAAGAACGGCACAACGACGTCCTTGTTACGATAATATTAATTGGAGATAATCAATTCTAACTTCGAACATGTTTATTATAGGAACTGAAACATTATAGTTGTTGGGAAACCTCATTTTCCTCATACTATACTCCCGTTCATGTCTAACTTTCATTCTAATCACTCTGTTGAAAATAATTCGAAAGCTAAGGGTTGATCACTCGTTAAGCCCGGTATACACGAAGATATAAAGACCCATGAAATCCTATGAAATCCTATAAAATCCCTGGCAATCCCATGGAATCTGAAGTTCGCTATGTCATGTGCAATTTATAAAGTCGTGTGAAATCTTACGAAATCCTATGAAGTTTTGTGATATCCTATATGAAATCCATCGATGTTCTATGCAGTCCTATGAAGTACCATAGAATGTTTTGCGGTCCATTGTAAACCCCGTGAAACGTAAAGCAGTTTGTATGAAATCGTGTCAAATTTGATAAAATCCAACGAAATTCGATGGAATTTTTCGAAGTCATTGAAGTAGTACTAGAAAATCCTTGAAGTCTGGATTAAGTCTGTCAATTCTTACGAAGTCTTTGAAGTCTTGTCGTCCAATGAACTGAATATTTCCAAGTGATTATCCATCGGGTAGAACATTTTTCATGATTTTTTTGGCACAAAAAGGAAACTGTCAACAGATTGACCAAGCGCGTGATACACCAGGGAGTAATTTTACCCGGGGTGAACATGTTGATAATAAGGATTAACTGGGTGTTCACAGAGCTTAATTGAGGGGCGGGATACCGGAGAAAAGAAGAGACGCTGGACTCCCATATTAATAACCGTAGCAATATAGCCCTGAAATGGTCGCGCAACTAGATTAATCACAATGAAGGACTAATTGAGACAGAACCTCCCTAGGGATAGTCATGGGGATGGAGTTTTCCCCGAAGCATGCGCAGAGTGATATTTTCTTTCTTTGTTCACTGGCCCTTGGCCTCGACCCCATTCCATTTGACTTATCTTTCATTCTTCTCTTTTCTTCATTTCTTTTTTCAATTTTTTTTTTTTTCCCCTTTCAAAACCGCGTGTGTATTCCGTTTCTTTTATCAGATTGTCGCGAGACTTTGGACCTCCTATCAAAAAAAAAAAAAACCCCATAAAAAGTGATAATTTGTCGCCTTTCAGGAAGATGGAATAAAATTAGAGAGGGAGAAAAAAAACACCCCAATATACGAGATTTGAAAATTATACGGTAGTTTTTTTTTTTCTTCTTTTTTTCTTTCCCTTGAATTCTTGGACCTACTTTCCTGCCTCATCTACTTATGCCCAAGGTCCTTGACAGAAAACGGGGAACCCTCGGATCACCCTAGGCTTTCACAATGGCCTATGTAACAATTTCGAACCAGTGGGCAAGTCAAAATTAGCCGAACGTCAAGGATTCGTGTATCCTGGGCGCCTCGTATGTTTTAGTGTATTTCATCAAGAGAACGGAATCCTCGTAAAACTGTTTCCATAAATCCAACGCTGGTTCTAATAACATATTTCATTGCTGCAAAAATTGAACGATACTACTCCTCGTGGAAAAGAGAGAATGGTCAAAAGTCCGGTGTGGCATTTCATCAAATACTGCAGCTTTATGTTCGATTTTTTTTTTATCATGATTGCAAAATTAACGGTTACTAGCATGATAGTCATATTCCTTGATCGAAATTTTTTTTTTTTTTTCAATGGACCGAATCCCGTTA
The DNA here is from genome assembly GCA_963989295.1 of Ametastegia equiseti. Taxonomy (NCBI): domain Eukaryota; kingdom Metazoa; phylum Arthropoda; class Insecta; order Hymenoptera; family Tenthredinidae; genus Ametastegia; species Ametastegia equiseti. The sequence goes on from OZ022393.1 coordinate 13,349,778, forward strand.
GCGAAATTTGTAAATCGATTGTCAAAAGCTTTTGGTGATTGCCAGCTGGGTGAATTTTGATCTATCGCTGAGCACGTGGGGGGTGTGAAACTCGGGGTTATATAAAAGGAGTGGATACCTAATCGGCATTTGATCATTGTTGGATAATAATTTAATGCGAACAACAGCACACATTCTGCATTTGACGCTTTTAATTAATTTATGCTCATACCTATGTGGCTAGGCGTTGATGGTAAACGCGAAAGAGCTACACGTCACATTAAATCCACGTTTAACGCTTAATGCGAGTCAAGTAGAACGAACGATTTGAAAATATGAAATCAGTCGTACCTTCGGAAAATTTCTCGAAGTAGACGTGCAACACGTGTTTGAAAAATCAGAAATTTCCAGTACCGTTTGCGACACTTGGCTATAATTTTTAAGCTCATTTTTATCGGTTCAATCCTTGACGTGTTACTTGAATGCCTTCCAGATAAAAATCGAGTTTTTTGAAAAAATACTGCAAACAGTGATCGAAGGGGAGACAGAATATCGGAAAATTCTGTAAAACGCAGTCCATTTCAGTCAAATATGTAATATTTTCTATTGTTATATTCTATTCGGAATTTCAAACAGCAGATTGACTCGCCCGAAAGATGGGAGAGCTTTTAAATTCCGAGAGAATAAACCAGTACGAAGTTCATAAAATGAAATATTATTTCTTATTACTGATTTGTTGAATGATGTATAAAAGCACGTTTGTGCCGTGTAGCCCATACCATGTCAAATAAGCTTTGCCTGTAGCTAAAGAAAAGCACGTCACGAGTAAGCAACGTCAAGTTAAAAATACGACGTTGACAGTGACAACAGAAATAAAAACTACCAAGCTCACAACGTATACCTAGGTACGAGGAAATGTACGGGCTTTCAAAAGCTCGTATAGAAGAAGAAAAGTGGTGGTGTTGGTCGTGGTGGTCGTGGTGGTAAGAAGAGCGTATTGATGCCGCAAACTTTCTTCGAGTATACTACTCTATATAGCCAACTACTGTCATCCCGAGGGACAACCGCATCTTGGATATCCCCCGGCTTATATTTCTGCATTCGACACCGTACAAGATCACAACTGCAACAAGACACACGGTGGCTTTCTGAGAGCTTGCAAGAAAATTGAGTATCGGATTAGTGCTACTCGGGAGCCAAAGTAGCAGAGCATCAAGTTTCAGCCATGAAATTTCATCACCTACACAAGTACGAAGCGCATTTTCGATAATATTTCGATAATCAGAAGCACTTCGGTTTTTTTTTTTTTTTTTTTTTTTTTGTTTTTTTCATCTTTGATGAAACCAACTGATTTTCATGCATGGAAACTAAGAGGAACTGGGAACGAAGACTAGAAAGTATGCGCGTAGTCGAAGACTGCAGCTGATTCATGTCACCACTATAGACGTGGATATTGCGTCGTCAATCTGGGGAGACGATCTTTGCACTGTGAAATCTAATAAACCGTGATTTTAATATCAGCTTATTTACGAGGCGTCCTCGTAAGCTGGGCAATATCTCTGTTCCTCGACATCCGGTGCCTCCCTGCAGAGCGAACTTATTCCCCCTGTATGTGTATTATGTGACAGGAATCGTAAGGTCGTTGCGAAGAATAATTCACCAGTCTAATTTGCACGGGAATCTGGAGTTCAGACGTCAAATTATCTCCATCCGGTCAAATATGACGGTGTAATGGATTTCAGTGAATAAATCAACATTAACAACCAACACAGAATCATTTTGGTCGAAATATTGTTCATCGGAAAAACAAGTGCCAAGTAAGCTTCCGAGTTAATGGCTTAGCGTTCTATGACCCTTAGGATTCTAACCTATTTGTTCGATAATTAAATTGCTCAAACTTAGCAGGACTTATTGAAAATACAAACATGTCGCGTTACTATAACGATGGAAGATTGTGAGCGTTAAAGACTCGATTTTAGAGCCAGAAGGTTGTATAATTGTTCACTTTTCTTTTTTTTTGTGGAGATTGTCTTCGAATTGATGAACACATGTGAATCAAGCGAAACAAAAAAGAAAAACAAAGAAAATTAGGTAATTTTTCTTAAAATAAATGTCATTAGGTTGTATATCCACGTATTCAGAACTATATTATTCATGGACAAAAACCAATTGGAAGTGGAGTAAAAAAAATTGAGCGAAATCATTTTGTTGCTAAGAACTGATGACTTTAATTTCCCTAATTTTTTTTTTCTTAAATTTCAAGCCAGAAGGTCAGGTCTCCAGCGATCTTCGATTTCTTAAATTTCAATCGATTTACACGTGTTTAAGAATTTTACAGCGAATCCTTCCTAATAGGGTAAAATTATACAAACTTCCAGCTTCATTGAGATCAGAAGGTTGAAAATAATGTTGCCTACGACCTTATGGCATAAGTAACACGTCGTAACTACTTCGTTTCTTACGAACGACAGCATAAGTTTTCTAGGGTAGTAATCGCAAACTGCGAATAATAAAAAAGAAAAAAAAGAAAAATAACGTTTCATGGTCAGACTGCAATCTGCATACATGTGGTAACTGAACAAAGAGGGAAAAAAAGAACCACTTTATTATTGAACGACCCGCTTAGATGATACTCGGAGCAGAAAAAGACCAAAAAAAGAAAAAATATCGAGTATATGTATCTCCCTTCAGCAGAGACTCATCTCGACGTCGGAATGGCTGGAGATGATAATTAATTTTGCCTTAGGCAATCGTGCGGAATTGGGACGGAGGTTGGGAGTATAGGGGTTGAGTAAGGGTCGTGGGTCGGGGAGTTAAATACTCTTAAAGAAATTGTCGCAAGGTATAACGTGGAAAGGATCGCATCTCAAGCAACCCTCGGGGATTTCCTGGACCACAACCGCCAAGTTCGAAACGCACGTAGAAGCTATGGGACGGGTTAAGTGACATTTCCCCCGCCCGAAATTCAGTTACCTCGTACCTACCCTTGCCTACCGACCTGCGACGCGGGGTTGAAGAGTAATCGACTTCATCTTGCTTCGCGAAAATATTCGCCCTTTGCTCGAAGCTTGTTAATATTTTGGCTTTCCCTGTATCTATTTATTTTCATGGTTTTTTTTTTTTTGGTTTTTTGGTTTTTTTGTTATTTCGTGAAAACGAAAACGACACGTTTCTACGTTTCTGTACCAACGGTGAAATTTATTCGTCAAGCTTCCGGGAAAATTTTACTACAAGTTAAGGATTTTTGTTAGGTACCCTCAAATTTTTCGCTCGTAACTCAAACCCGGATTTCTTTTTTCTTTTTTTCAACCGCATAAATTTTGCCTAGACTGGGGATAAACGTCCTTCTCGGATGGAAGTCCCTTACCTCCTTCTCGTCAGCTTTGCAACTTTCGTTTTCTTCAAGCTCTTGAACCCCGCCGAATATATGTACCCCCGTCATATTTGACGTTGTACTTACACACACACATACACACGAATACGTAAGTAAATTCGTTGGGAGTATTCTCGTTTACTTACCAACAAATTACGACTCGGAATTACGCTACTTACGCAATAACCACGGGCTTCCTTCACCCCCTCCCCCCCCCCCCCCCCCCCCCCTCCCTTCCCTGGCAAGGTTTTCCAAGGCGACGACGACCTCTGCGCCTCTTCGTCCCTTAATAAAGGACCTCTGAGGGATGCGAGAAGGTATTAAGGGGTGGCTCTGTGGGCTCTGGAATTCCAGAGAAGTTGGAAAATTTCTTAAGAGAGATTCGAGGTCCGTAAAATAACGAGAAAAATTCCGAAACCTTAGTGCCTTTCAACTTCTGGTATCTTACCGACGGATAAGCACGTGGCCATGTAACTTACTAAAATTCCAGCTGCCCCATCTGAGAGATTTAAAAAAGTCTTCAAACTTATGGGGTTGTAGAAAATAATTGTAATAATCAGTTTGGCGTATTGGAATTCTTTATTTATCTCTATTTTTTTGCTTCTTTTTAATTTTCTCTCGTCATTTTAGGAAGCAATTCATCGCCGCGTAGAAAATTGTTACGTTTTTTACAGCGACCTTTTGTTGGGGCGACCTTTGGGGTGAGAAAAAAAATGTTCAATAAGCCAGAAGATAGCGTCTAACCATAAGAGCTGCGAACCTCGTAGCACGTGGCTCGTACAAAACTGGGGATTCCCAGTGCTGTAGGGTAGGTAGGTATATAGGCCTAGGTGGTATGATTATTTTAACCAAATTTCTGGTGGCTTCTCTACTTTGCATGGGAATCTCGGTGAAAGGGGATGCTAGAGAATCGTGGAGTTAGGAAACTGTATATCCCCTTTAACCAACTCCCCCTCGGCTTCTTTCTATTATACATGTTCCCTGTCCCGGTTCGCGGCAACGGGCTTTTGTACAAGATACAAAAAAGTCACACGATCACAAACGTAGAATGCCCAACGTCCGTCGTCGTATACAAAACGGTATCGTTTCCCTCAGATGTCATTATTTGTTGCGTTTACTTTAACCCCTCCACTAGCCTTTTTACGTATATAAAAGAAAAAAAGCAATTTATGCAGAGCAAAAAAACTGCCGATACCATAAATTCCCTATGAATAAAGGGATCGGTGTGTCGTGGTTGAAAAAATTAATCATATAATATAGTCGTAAATCAATTCACTTCTTCGCCAGAGTTCACTTCGCGTCGTTATAATCGTCGAATTCCAACTTTGCTAGGATCAAAATTCTTCGGATCACGATCCATCGTATATTGAGTACCAGAAACTGGCAAATGACATTTTTGGGAATTTTAAAAAGGTGTTCAATTTTTTGTTAAATGATCATATCTTCTATGAAGCACATCTTCCAAAAGATCTGCCCTCCCAGAAAAGTCTTCACCTGAATTTGTACAAAAAGTGTTTCGAAATCAGACGCCACTTGTAATTTCGTGGAATGAACTTTGATGGAGAGTCGTGTGAATTATTTTTGGATCATGGTAATTTATTTTTTCAAACGCGATATAGTATATATATACTGAACCGCTTGACAGCCCGTTCGGAAACTATCGTTTCTAAATAAGTTTGAACTAAAGTTGAACGGTCTTGAGGCATTTTGTCGAGAAACGAGTGGCGATTCGTATGCAGCAATATGGTGATCCAGGAGAAAGGCAATAGTCGTAACTAAGCTCGTTGCATGGAATATAGATAAGGTATGTAAATTTATTGCACACCCGGTAAGACTCTTTGCTCATGTTTGGATTTACCTCTTTATAATTTTCGTTTCATATTCCAAACTGCTATGTACTGTTTTCTACAATTTTTGGTATTCAGGAATGCGTATGAATATTCAGATCCATTGACTAGGGGGGATATCGACTAGCTAATCAATTTCTTCCATCGTTGAGCTATTCATACTTGCAGATCTCCCCACGGATCTATATTCTCCTGATGCAAACAACCTCTTTCATATGAAAGCTTAGAAATCTCGAGCTTTACAAGTTTTGGCTATCTGACTAGCGGGAAATTGCTTCATGGTATACACAGGGTACTTCCTGTAAGTGACGTTGTTTTTTCATGGGTTAGATCTAGAATTGTATATACAGAGTTAGGCAAATCCTAATTCAAAATCACAAACCGAACCTTGTCTCGCCGGTTGGGGGGAGAGAACAAGGCGGAACGGAAGTCAGGAGGTTTGCCAAGGAGCCCGTGAAAGAGAAGGTTAAGGAGAAGAGGGTTGAAAGAGGGCCGAAGGCTGAGGGCTCAGGGCTCAGGGCTGAAGTATGAAGGAAGGAAGGCAGGAGTTGTGGGTCTGACGTTACTACGGCGTAATGAACTTGGCTGTAACGAGTCGGTTTGAGGGTTTACTCGAAGAGAGTGTGCTGTCGGCGTGTTATAAAGCTCTCCACAAGCCGAGTCACCTCTCGCAAATGTCAAACCAATCTCTAAACCGAAAAGAGAGACTCGTTGTCAGGTAGGAAAGTAACAATACCACCATAATCGGACCGCACCAACAGCAGCAGCCTCTTCTTCGTGAAATTTGACGTTTTCACAAAAGCCCTGGATTTCCATGGTGTAATTACACCGTTCGAAAGCTCACGGTGGAAATGGAAACCCAGTGGTAGATTCATTATAATTCCATTACCAGGGTGGAAACTTTCTCGACAATTCATCGACTCCATATTCGCTGGAAGTTAGTTCTCTACCTACGACATGATTCCTGATTTAGAATTTGATGTTGTACAACCAGAATTGAGATGAATACTCCTAATCGTAGAACGGAGCTTTCAGTCGAGGTTAAATTATGGCCATGATGAAAATCGTGGCGTAAAACATTGAGAGAGCAAAGTGGCCGGTGATGAGGATAAGAAGATACAGGGAAAAGTGTACAGCTTTTCCGTTGAATTGGAGAGGTAACGGAGCCGAGAGAACGTCGTGTCGGAGCAAGAGAAGAGGAGCGTCTGGTCGTGACAGTGACGGAGCAAAAGGTTTCCCCAAGTAATCCTGGAGATAAACTGAAAAGGAACGGGATGCTGCTGCTGCTACTGCTGCTGGTGCTGCTCTCGGTGACGCGTTCCTACGTCCTCCGACGTAACTTCGAAAGAAAAATGTCGTTAGATTAACGAAAGTCTTCTCTCGTCTTTCCCCATTTTCTTACAAACTATCTTGCACGTGATACTGGGCACAGGATTCATTCTCTGCACTCACTCGCTGCAACTTAACCTCCTTTCAAAAAATCACGTGAATAACAAATGGCAAATTCATCCACCCAGAACTTTTCCAAGACCATCCTGAAGTTCTTGCATCGAATTTCTTAAAAATTTGACTCGGCCATTTCTTAGACGATTTCTATTCTTCTTCCCAACAAATGAAAAGCAGACAAAAAGCACATCCATATCGAATGCTGTTCTGTTATCATCTACGAGATTTTCAAATCCAATGTCTAATTGAATATGAAACTTGGAATTGATTGCCGCACGTTGTTATGGAACAACAAATAGGAACTTGAGGATGCAATCCGACTAACAGGTTGCTACTCGGTCTTGTCTAGTGGCTATCAAATTAAAATAACTTTGTACCGAGCAGGTATGTATGTTGCAGCAGAAACGTTGAAAGAACTTCTACATAGAATTTGTTCAATATTTCGTATTTGAAATCGACTTGAATTGGTTCTGCGATTGTGGGGGTAAAGGGGGTGGTCGGAAGTTTCTGGTAACTTTATCATCTGCAGATATAGTCACGAACAACAGTTTGACAGAAGCAGGACTATGCTATAAGCATTGTGTGCTACTGCAAGGCAATACATAATACATTGAATAAACATGCTTCCAACTTGCCACTTCTGATGGAGAGAACGGGATGGGGGTTTCGATGAGTTAGCATATGGAGGGCGTGAAGCAGGGTATGGTGCGCCTGACAGGAAGCCACTTTTCGTAATATCGCTTTTGAAACTTCCGGGTGCACGTATACCCGGCCGAAAGCTCTCCAAAGTTATAGCAAACTGAAAGTCCACGCATGAATTTATAGAAGTTTAATGGAACCTCTTGGCTTGTCAACCAAACACACATGGAAATTTGAGATTCTGATTCCAATCAAAATGAAAATATTGTACGAAGATCAAAGACTGACCGTTGACGAACATTTCAAATTGTAGTTTGACGAACCAGTTACTGAACCTGACGATACTACGATGTTGCTAAAGGGGTATATATACTTCTGTTCGTATGCCTTACGCGAGGAAAAGAGACTCTGTGTGGATATATATCCTTGTGTTCGCCAGTTGGACTTTAGCCAAGACAAGGCTGTCTCTGGGAACGTCTCCAGGACTCTATACAGATATAGTTGAGACATCGGACTCAAAGTCAAGCCAGGAGATAGCTCGGCATGCTTTACAACCGCACCTCTTTCAGGGAATTCAACTTTTTTTCGACCTTGTCTTTTTGCCGTTTCTTAGCGTTCTTTAGTTCAACTTTACTCCAACTACACAAAAACTTAACAAATCTTGGGCTGGGGTTTAACCAAAAAATTCACTCTGCCCGATCATCTCTTTTGAGCAAATACGTCAGGCTCCTTCTCACCTTTCTCTTATACGCTGATATCAGCTCTCGCTCGAGATTTATAGTAGTGTCTGGGTGATTCAGCTACAAGCAAATTCTAAAGCAAGTAATTCCAACGATCTCTATATGCATCGTCGGCAAAGTCTGCCGTTGAATCTCTAACTTTACACTGATGAGCTTTACGAGCCTGACAATATGCTAGTTTTGATAATTGTACCAACTAGTTAAGCAACTGTACCAGCGGTAGTATTTCGTGCGCAATTATCGGTGCATTGAATCGTTGAACAACGCTTCACTGATTATATAAACTGTTGTAACGTGAATATTCTGTGTGCTTAGCGCAACTGCAGACTATTTGTTTGTTCGTTGGTATTGTATACAGATTTACCGCAGGTAGGTACAGGCAAATATATTATATATATACGCGCGAAATAACACGGATCGTTTCTCTTTTATACTCCATGTAGTTTCGATCGTACGAAATTTGCTACAATTTTGGCAAATTATCTCCCTAGCTGTTAATTGACCTCTTTTGTTGGAAAAGTTTCGGGGTTGAACAAAAAAGTTAACCGGTATTCTTGAAGAGCTGGCTGACTACTGGGGCGCGTGTTCGTTTTTTTGCAAATGCCTGCAATCCCTCGGAATTCTCCAGACAAAACCGAACCAGACTACGACGACATTGATGAAGGACTGGATTAAGATTAGTGACAATAATTCGACTGTGGAATTTCAAATAAACCTTCGACACTGCGACGTAGACTGATTTTAATGCTATTATAACTAATAACGTTAGAGATTAATTCGAAATTTATCTCTGATCTCTGAGCTCCTGGTATCCATACTATACTCAGCTAGGTTTGTTCATTACATATAATAATCAAGAAGTCGACGCTGTTCAGTCAAACTGCTGGATTGTTTGAAGAGAGATGAAAATTTTCCATGAATTAGAAAAGACAAAAAGACCCTGTAGCGGGAAAAGATCGGTGGGGCGGCGCATGAAGTTTCATTAAGCCGGACCTTCCATCGTCTATAGTTCTCGGGCGCCTAATCTAACCCGTTTCTTTTAATTTCATTTCCCACTAAATTGCTGCTTTGCTTCTCTTCAAATTCACATCAACCCTGCGCAGGGGACAGAGTCGATTACCATGAGGAACAAAAGGGCCTATTATCAACGATCAGCCATTCTGAGACTAACGCGTTCTCATCCACAATCACCCTGGCTTAATCCTATATCTTTGACAACCGTAGCAAGGGTAATGTGGAAATAATTCTCCTATCGATCAAGACATCACGCGAACTCGTACATACTCAGAATTGTCATAATCAACCATTGAGGGGGTATAATCGGCTTCACATACGTTGAAACTTTCAAAAGAAAACAAAAAATGAAGTTGAAGTTCGTGACGTTAACGCAACAAGATAATGGGACAAAAATTCTTTATTTCGTGACTTGAACGGTTCATCAACATTAAAATATGTAGAGTGTTACGTATAATTTACCGAAGTGAGTAAAACACACACATGCCTCATTAATTTTGCAAATTTAACAACGTTTGAGTCATGAAATAGCGAATTTTGTCCAAAAAACGCTGTTAAATTAACGTTATGAACTTCAACTTCATGAAAAAAAATCCATTCCTAATTCCTATGATGTGAGGACTTTCATAAACTCCAGAAAAATCACGGAGTTTCAGGGAAGTCAAAGCCTCTGAAACAGCTCCGTACATTCGTGCATTAGAGGCATTTCTTATGAAAAATTGAGTAATTGAAATTCCAAAATCGGTCCAACGGTAGCTCTGATTTTTAATAGAGTAGAAATGATTTTTGATTGTTTTATCTTCGGCATAAACGCTGTAAGACTGGAAGTAATGGTGGATTTGAAATATGGATAATGAGGGTCGAAACCCTACTGTAACACTATGATTTTCTGATTTTCTCTTCTTGAGAATTTCGATCCGTTCAAAAGTGGATGGTGCCTTCTGAATCAATTTGAGGTTGATTTGAACCAATGTTCCACGTATCAGTTGTGTGAACAGGCTTCTGCGATCTAATATCTGGTTACTCGGAACTACCTATCTGCTCAGGTACAGGTCAAAAGTGCAAAAGAGGTGATAGCTAAAGCTATATCCATCCTTTCTATATATTACAAGTCAAGAGTTTCCACGAATAAGGGAACCGACCAAGACCCGTTACTCCGAAACTCGTAGTGGAGCTTGTTCAAGATTCTCGATTAGAGTCCCAGAGGATAAATGCACTCGCTGTTAAATCGCCTTTTTCATTGATTGAACTATACGTACGAGAAGATTCAAGACCGTCAAGTCCGAGACAGTTCGTCTAATTGAGTAGCAACGATATTGAACATCTTTTTCTATTCTTCATTCCTGAGATTTCTTCATTGTATTCCTAATATCTTCGTCATTATTGCGTATAATGTCAAGGAGCCTTTTAAATCGGTACTATACGGAAGTTCTTGTCATTATAGGAACATCTTGCACAGTCAACTCTCTTATATATTCCTCCGACTTTTCTTGTGACAGGAAAAAGGGAAGCAGAAAAATAGGGGAAAAGCATATCAATTCGATATTCAATATGAAGAGCCTATATAGATATGTATATATATGTATATCATTTTTTGTCCTTGGTTTTTGTTGATATTCCAAGGCTTTGAAACGGTCAAAAGAACCTTCGTTGAATCCAGTATGGGTCCCAATGGAAGGGAGGGTTTTCTTCGGGCTCAAGCTTGTAGATATCCTATTTGTAAGGGGGTGTCGTGTTCAAAGGAAAAGCATCACGAAACGTATATTATATGGAATTGGTTCCCGCGACGGATGCTTCGGATGGAATTTCGACTCCTGACGTGGTATTTTGGATTATTTTTTTTTCCCCCCTCCACCTACGTCTAGTTGGAAAATTTCTCTCTCCAGTTTTTTTTTTTGTTTTTTTTTTCTCTCGTCGACGCGGACAAATTTGATGGATCGAAGGGAGAGAGCGGGCAAGTTATACGATTCGTTACACAGTCAAAAAAAAAAAAAAAGTAGTAGCCAATTCGAACAACTCGCGTTGCATGTATGAGCGAATGTGTGATCCCTCCTAGTGGATGTGCACGTAGGTAAGCATGTATGTATCCATGAATCGAAACGGTATAGCCCCAAGGAACCTGAAAATATACGTGAAAAGTTTCCAAGTGGAACAATTATTTTTCCACAACCGTCCCAGGCTCCCATCGCAGATAAAACTGCCAGGCTGAACTTTTTCAACCGTCAGCTTTTTCGTTTGGTGAAAATTATACGTTTAACTGGCGCGCATCCCCCTCTGTGTGGTTCTCTGGCAATATACCCAGTTGGACAGGTGCTCTTGAATCATATGTACGTATGATGGAATACCAACCGTACAAAAGCTCATGACAATGCTTCATCTCGCCAAATGAATTTCAATTTTTTTTTTTTTTTGTTTCTTCTCTCCTCAAAATTTGTAACGCTAAACTTTATAAGCTGATTTGAATATGCCTCCGACGAATTTCAACATTTCAAAATCTCCTTCCTGAAATACATTTCCCTTTAGCTCCCAGGTCCCCGATTGGTTCACTTCAAATCATATATCGCCATGAACGAAAAGGACAATTCTTCCGCACGAAAAGTTTCACCTTCCACAGGGTGTCGTTTGCCGAATTTATAACAGCGACAGCTGGAGTCATCCACCACTTTGCAATAACTTTATTCAAGTACAATCCATCTGCATTGCTGCAACTCTTACGTTTATTTAATGACACAAGAATTGATCACTGATTACTATAAACTTCTTCGGTATTTAAGACTTCGAAATCTTTCTGTCATGACATCGGCTGTTGGATCCGGTGGTAGTTCGAGCAATTTTTGTAATACGATCCTGGGGAGCGAAGGAAAGGCAAACGACCCGAGATACATCCTGTCCTCGTGGCTGCTGATATATGTTTGTGAAACTGATATTTTCTTCCCGTCAACTTTGACAGTAGCTTGAATACTTCCGTCGACATAATTCTCGAAGAACGGTCGAAACTTGACCCGGAAAAACACCGAAGCTTTTCATTTTCCTTGGTGATGATTTTTGCCGGTACATTCTTGCACACTGTGCTGATCGCTGTTGGAGAATCTCGAAGCTCCACTTCTTCAGTTTTATCCTCGGAGTCGATCTCTTCCTTACCTTCTTTTTTATCCACCTGGACCATAGTCTCAGCTGCCTCCTTTCTGATCTAATACGCTCAGCCTCTTGATCAGTCCTACTCTTCGAGAGCAATACTCCTGGAAGAATAGACTAAAGACTGACGATCAAGAGTTGGAAAATCTGCCCTTTAACTTCCTTCAGAATATCTTTTTCATCGCCCTAATGCTGGAGGTGTGATGTTCATCGAATCCGGTTGACTTTAATCCCCGGAATTTGGCGAGTAAATTCCTAGGGTGGTCGAAGAAATGGGCTGCTGGACACGTTCATCCAGAACCTTTTCTTCGACAAACGCACAAAAAAGACGCTTTCTTCTCTCGTGGGGAAATGTCTTTGTTCGCGTTTAGCGAGTCCCGTTCCTTGACCGCCAATTTCTTACCTTTGTTCGACGAGTCCTTTAGGACCATGCAGCAAATCTCCGGGCGACAAATCCTCGAAGGATCTTGGACCCCGTGGGGCTATGGCGATCGTTTTCTACTCTTCGTTAGTTTGGCCGATAGCGAATTCGGCTTTTGTACTTATTCCCTTTTCTCTACTGATTGTGATACTTGGTCCGGTTCTACCTCCAGAGGTTCATCAGGCTTCCATACTTTTGTTGGGTTCTTTTATTCCCATTCCACTCGCGATCATGGCTAGTCTGTTTTCAGTCCTTTCTTAACCCAGGCTCGAGCATTTGGTCAGAATCATCTTGGCGCTACTCATCTTCGAACCGTTTCAATTTCTAATGCAAGAAAAGGTCAGAAATTGCCATTTGAAAGCCTTCGAGATGTGGAATCAGGAGGATTGAGGATTATGTTAATACTGACGGATAAGGTAGGTGGAAAATTCATGAATTTCTACTCGCACGTATCGTTCGCCCTGAAACATAATCAACGATTGAACGAACACTGAGAATGGAGCACTACGCACCTCCTGCAGCACTAAGGCGAAGTACTCATTTTCAGGCTCGATTAAGTCGAAATCGAGTGGAAGTGATCTCCTGTTCTCCGACTTTTTGGACCGTCTTCTCATTCACATCCTGGTTTACGTCGATTCCGACTTCGTCTTCATCGGTATCCTTCTTACCGATCCGTTTTCTTTTTAACCGTGTCATTTTTTCCGGACGTTACCTCGGAATCTTGGCACTTGGAACGTTCCGTGTATCTGATCTCTCATCATCGACTGACCTTTCACGTCGCGCGCAATTCTTTAGATACTGATTGGAGTCAAAAATGTAATTTATGAAATGAGCACGGTAATCTTTCGCCCAAATAGATTTCGTTTGGTATTCGATCGTGGAAGAGAGCAAAACTTCATGATCACTGCTTTCACTATGGCTTTGCTATTCTCTCTATTCATAAGCAATGAATTCGCCATTTCCATTGGACTTGATTCGTGCCAAAGGATCCTTAACGAGTTTCAATATCTCGACTGGCTCATTCACCTCATGATAGTAGATCCCTTAGTTCGCGAGTTGCTCCAGCAGCCTGCTGGCAAGACGTCATTCTTCGACCTATCAACAAATGCTGGGAACAACCTCGTTAAGTTCTTCAGCAAAAATATTCAATCATGTTCGCTAGAAAATCGCCTGTATTCCACGGGTCTCCAGTATCCAGAATCTCCTACCATCACGAAGATTTTTGAGATGAATGGAATGGACTTGGTTGCACAAAATCCACCGCACCACAGTGGCATTTAAATTTCGCGCTCAAGCGCTCAGCCTCATTTTTCGTCTTCAGAGATCTGCCGATCACGACGACGCCGTTATTTAAACCCACGATAAACTTGGCTCTTGTTCCGGATGAGTAGTTCATCGACGATATACCGACGGATGTAATCATCCCAACCGATTTGGGGCGGCTTAAGTCCGTTGACAGAGTCTGCTTAGGATCGCGGGTCCTCCTTGTATCTCGCCACTTCATCAATCCGTTAGGAAGAGGCTGAGACAAATTCGCAATGCGTCGTGGTATCGACCCACGGCAGAATACCTACTGGATCACTTGACGAGGGAAACTACGAGTACTTTGAATTACATTTGGTGGAATTCGCTTGTGGGGTTGTATGTACCTATTCCGTGACCCTCGGTATTTAAGGCTCCATAAGATATTCAGATTCCTATTTTATCCATGACTATACAAGACGGTGAGATTCTGCAATTGGGAATTTCAACGTTCTCAGATCCCAGAAGGCCACTTGACCCGTCATCTGACCACTAACCAATAAGAATGAGTGATGTAGACTGAATTCTATTGTTACGGATGGGATTTTAGGCCTTAGGGTCACCAGGGGATGAACCACCGGACTCCCTGAATAGATTAAACAACAGGTTGATGCTGGATGACACGAAAATTACAGGCTGCTTTTCCTTGTCAGCGAAAATCTATCCCCGTTTCGTACTGATCAATTCCCCATAAATAAGAAACTCCTTTGAAAGATCATGAAACGATGAGTATCCACGTCTGAATTGAGTTATTTGGTATATTGGTACCCGGTTCAGTGTATACCGTCCGCATAGGTATTGGTCGCATTGACGAAGGGATAGAATTGAAAATAACAACCCGAGAGGGTGAAATAAATCTACTAGATTTCGTCATTTCGTCGATCGCTTTTCTGCTTCATTTCCATGCATTCATACCTATAACTGAAGTATATGGAATACCTAGATGCTAAGAGCAACACCAGCTTCGATGGTATCGTTTCATCGAAGTAATTCTCGTAGATGTTTATAGCGTTGTTCTGTTTTACGCAGTGTTCCATGGGCTACATAAAAATTCGAATAATAAAAACTGGAATACTCCGTGACGTCGATAAAATAATAAATAAATTGGAAAAACCCATGGCTTCTCGGCGCCTGACTGCACTGTACGCTTCGGCATTTTTTTTTTTTTTTCTTTGTTCTCGTTTTTTTTTTTATTCTATTCAATGAAAAAGTTCACCCTTTGTAGAACGCAATAAGTAAAGGAGAAAGGCGTTCGAATTCTATTCATGATTTATCGGTAGAATAAACTTTGAGTGGAACAACTCATAGCTCAGGAAATGAGAATTACTTTCTTGATTACATTGCAAAAGAATGTTATTGACGAAGTTCTAAACATTTTCGAACCAAAAAAAGTTTCACCCTAATATACCCTTCTTCTATATTATACAGAGAAAACATTTGATTCTATTCAATCATCCAACCATCAGGGACGAAGTACACCTTGAGTTTAACTCGAAACTCCGAAAGTGAAATTTTTCGTCCTAATTACATTATACAAAAGGAAAATCAATCTGCTGAACTTTATGGTCATCAGACTTTTCATCGTTGGGTAACAATTTTTGCTTCTTCAGCCCGCTTACGGAATCTAGTGATGGCTTCTTCTTCATCACAGTCTTGCAGTAAACGTCCATGATTGTAATTATTTCTTATCTAATGCCTAGCGTGACAAATAATGCGTAATAAAATATACATTGAGCCCATCACAAGTGGAGGGATACCATTTGGCAAATAACTGCATTGCGACGTATAGGACACGTACAGGTTTTACAAGCAAGCGTCATCTTAATGGCAGAGGTGAATGACAGATGGGAAAATAATTGCCAAGTAGGTATTTGTCTTTCGCGTTCGTCGATGTGTGTCATTAATCCTACTCGCATGTGTCTTAAGTATTGATTTCTGTTCATCTTGTACATACACACACCGTTTTAATTTCCAAGTATTATATATTTCTCCTCAAAGATATAGAGTTCTGCGAAAATATCTTTCAGTATAAATATTTATTGATATCTCAACACGGGTATGAGTCGGGTTAGTTTGAAAGGCATGTGACCTTATCTACCGACTGATTAGTGCTAGATTTTCACGCGTCATAACAACATAACATATTGATATATCATGTACATACATCGGGTCGCTTGAGTGTGTTCTATGTAGAATAATTCCTCACTGGTGTGAACCTGGCCTAGGACTGTTTGAAAGAATAATTACTGAAGATTGTTTTGAATTGGGTTAGACTCGCACTAAACCATTCCTCAAAATTGAAACGATTTTTGGAAACATTGGGAGAATTCCACATCCGATCGGCCCAGTACTTTTGAGACATGGACATTTTGTATCATAAATTTTACTGTATTGTGCCAAGTTTGCACTTAATCGTACCGTATTAGTCTTCATCAAGAAATGAGAAGAGACAAATTAGGAAAAATCCCCAGAAATTCAGTCCTCAATTTCTTAACAAAAACCAATAGGCAGAAGTTGGCATCTTCAAAGTACCGGGATTACCAAACTTTCAATTCTTCGAAATCAATCAGAACCTTTTCACTCTTGAGCAGTGACTGAACTGCATAGCTCTAGTCCAGTTCAGTACATTGAACAAAAAAATAATAATTTCAAAAATTGGTACGCCTGCGACCCCAGACACATTGATTCTTGGCTGATCAGCTAGTTCGAGATACGCCTTTGTTCCTGGCAGAGGAAGATGAAATTTACAAAGTTCTAACCGTAGCTTGGCGCATCCTCGATGAAGTAACGAAGAACAGTTTGTCTTGCCGTAATTAACTTCCGGTCACGCCCTTTCAATGTCTTTGAGATTTCTCACTCCCACAAAACGCGACGCGGTGTCGCTCGATCGGGGAGTACCTACAGGTTCGCTTTACGTTCCCTTCACGATTACCTACTTATTTTTATTTACGATCATAGCTTCCGAGAGCCACTTCACGGACTTTCCAGACTTTTAGGGCTTTCAGACCGTCTTTCTCAAACCTCCTGATCATTTCAACTTTGCATGTCTCTCCACAGATTTCATCGGCACAGGAAACGATTCACGACGCGCAAATGTCGAGACTTTCTCAGGTTCCTATACTACCGTAATCTATAAAACTTGATTAACAATGAGCCATCGCAGGATTATCTGATCCGAAAACTTCTTCGCTTCTATAACGTTTTCATTTTTATTTTTATTTTATTTTTTATAAGCATTAACGTGACGCCACGGAATCATGTCTCTTTATCTCACCCCCCTACGGACGTCATACGTGCAGATTGGATATTCGTGAATTATACGAAATGTGTGCTGACGAGAATCGTGAAATGATGTACGGCTAATTTGAACGTAATCTCTGCTTGCACGACGAATACATATATCTACATTTGATTTATTGGGTATTTTTTCGGATTCTTATGAAATCGGTTATCAAAGGCTATATAACTGTTACTAATCAGCTTTTATATATAAAAGCCTCGTGGGACAAACCCGCTTTTGCATTCGTCAGTCGTCGTCGTTTCCTCGTCTCTTTGGAAGAAAAAAAAAAAACTCTGGTAGCCTTTTTATTCCCCACTTAACGAGCAAAGCAACGAATTCCTCGTAATTGCATCTCATTCGTACGTGCGCAGCTTAACGAGACGTTATATTTTCGCTGTGCACGTGAGCTGCTGCTTTTTTCCCTAATTGATTTCATTCTCTGATGTAAACGTTGAAGAGCAATCGACGCTCTAGAGAAAATTCAGGCCACCACACAGCGACGTTTACTCTATATAATTCAAATCCCAATAGCATTAACGCTACAGACTAACTTTTTCAATAACTCACCCGTTAAGCCTGACCCTTGTGCCATGACATTTGACTTCACAAATGATAGCGAAACACCCGATTACAAATAGCCTACATCGCTACATTGCATGCAGTTACATACATACAAAAACTTTATTTCCACTTTTATTACACGCGTGCTACTTTCATGTGCACATGTTTAGTAAGGCTCATGATTGGGGGGCTAATTAGAAAGAATTACACATGCAAATATGGTCCCTGGATATGATTTGTGAAGATAAGAGTAGAAAATTGTCAAAAATAATAAAAATGTAGAGCCACTTGTTCAGAAGTGTTCAACTTTCGTCATCGCATGTGTCAGTTATTTTTTTTCTTCTTTTTCTTGGCTTGATCTCGAAGCGGAGTATCAGGCGGGGTTGGAGTTCGAGGTCGTAGTTCAGGGAGTGGCCCAATCTTAATACTAGCCGCTGCCGAGATTCGAGGATAAATTTCTTCGATAGCACTTCGCATTTTATAGGTCAGATCGAGCTTTGGAGCTTTTGGTAGACCGGGTTTCACTTTGGTCTTCATCAGGGGTGCTACCACCTCAAATACTGGCATAACAACCTTGTGTGGCGAACATGGATCGATTGGTTCCAGCTTTGCTCTCTTACTGTCCTTCACCCTCTTCTGTGATGAAGACTCCGTATCCTGGTGCTCGAAAATATCATCTTCCGGACCTGACTGCGGTTCTCGAACCTCTTCATCTGGTAGGTCGGTTTCTTCGGGTCGTTCTTGAACTTCTGTTTCCGATATGGTTGGAATTTGTGACCGTGGCGTCGTCCTTGTGCTTTTCAAACGTTCGATTTCATCCCGAATATCTTTTTTCGCAAGGCATACTTCGCGCTCAAGAATATTTGGCATCGCATCCTTCTCTTTAAGAATCTTCATTTTTTCTTCGGCTGAGTATTCCTTGAGCGGCGCCATGTCTACCGAAAATCTACTGATTATTTTCGTAAATTTAGTCTCGGAGAGACTCTCGCCAATTCCTGATAAGTCTGCTTTCGTTTCCTCATCTTTCATTTCTCCTTTTTTTGACCTCGGGCTATCAACGTCCTTGCAGCAGATCTTCGGATCACAAATAACCGTTTTGTCGCAGGGATTGATAGCCGTCCTCTTGATGGATCTTGGCCTTTCACGAGCCCTAACGCCCATCTGAGATGCTTTATTTTTTTCCAATTCCTCATCTCTGGCTAGCCTCGACATTTCCTCGGCAACTCGAGCCTCCTCAGCGGCCTCCAGTCTCTTAAGTCGGTCCTCGTAGGCCTCCTGAATCGTAGCTGGCTTCTTTTTCACTATTACGTAACCTCGATCTGCATGTTTAGCTGACTTTTTAGGAGATTTCTTAGTCCCCTTTTTGCCACTCTCTTTTTCGAGCTTCTTTTCTTCTTTTTTCCTCTTCGTCTGCTCCGCTGATGCGAGTGGAATTTCTTCGCTATCCGGATCTTCGACACCAGCGTACTTGTCCATCTCCTGAAATCCATGGAATTATGTGATCAGAGAAAGAAAAAAATAAAATAAAGGACTGAATCTTTCAGATAACGGTGAGTGAAAGATTCGTGGAAAAGCACAGGTTCGGTTTAACACCAAAAAAAATTGAGCCTAACTATGAGACACGCAACCCTCATCACTCTGATCATTCTGACAGTACCGGAATTGAGCGCAATTCCAAAATACTCCGTAGTGTCGTTCTCACCTTTTGTATAGCTGCGTAATACTGAACTTCGGCTTCCGCTAGCTCCGGATCATCCGGTAGAGTTGACGCGCCTTTTCCCTTCTTTTCCTTGCCCTTTTTCTTGTCCTTCTCATCCGACCTGCCGCTTCGTTTGCCCTTTCCTTTTTCCGATCTTTGATCCTTCTTTTTAACCATCTTACCGTCGTCGACAGCCAGCTTTTCTTTCTTTCCCTTGTCTCTAACTCGGCCCTTTTTACCAACGGGTTGTAACACTTCGACCTCTGCTCCGTAATCTGCTCTTTGCATCAACCTAACTTCTTTCAGTCGATTGTCAATCGCTTTTTCGTATCTACTGTCTCGCTCCAAGTACTGGTGAACATTTTAGTTACGATTCAAGAGATTACAACTTTCGAATGTTGAAATTTCGTCTATGTAACACGTCGATGCTTACCGATGTCATTAGAGGCTTGTCATTCTTCATGTTAGTCGTCAGTGCTTCTGATGGTTCGATTAAATAGACATTTCCTGCTACATTGCCAACAGCTATCAGCTTGCCTTCTTCTTGCGGTTTGATTGCCCTCAATCCAACGTCACAGAGACGTAATACCGTGACAGGTTTTTCCATACCAACTAAAAGATCCCATACTTGAAGCTCCCCGGCACGATTTATCAAATAGAATACAGAGTATCTTGATGTGCTCCAGCAACCCCCGCTCAATAGCTCTTTGTAAAATCTATCGAAATAAGAACGGGAAACTGGAGAAATTCGCTCGACGCGAGCCAATTAGGATGAGAAATATCTCTACTTGTTGAAAATGTGACTAATTAAGAGGGGGATGAAAGTTTCGGGGACTCTTTCAATGAGAAAACTCACGGTGTTGAGAGAAGGCAACTCTCCTTGGTGTCTTCCGCCCAAATGCGCGCCGTCCAATCACCAACGGTAAGAAAGTTCTTCGGGGAGAATGGATTGCGATCCAAACCAACGACTGGTCCGTAGTGACAATTGAACCTCAGAGCTAACTTTTCTGCGGGATTTTTTCCCTTTCTCGATCCACTGATTACGTAACCATTCTCGAGACCTACCATAAACTTTGTACCCATTGTGGGCTCAAAGTTCATCGAGGATACACCGGTCGCTTTCACAACGTCTCCTACCTGAGGATTGCTCAGATCCATAACCAACGTCTCAGTTGGTTCTCGAATTCTTCTGATATCCCACCACTTCATCAGACCGTCAGTTGAAGCTGAGAAAAATTCCGCATTGTTTTTCGAGTTTATCCAGAGCGCGAGATTCGCTGGGTTTCTATTGGGAAAATTTGAAAATTACTTAATTGATCAAAAAGCTGCGTTGATTTTTGTCCAAGAAAATTGATCCGATTCTGATTTATCTACCTATGGCTAAACTGAAGATGGGAAATTTGGACCGGTGTATTGCTTGTACGAATATCCCAGTAACATACTTGACCCGACATCAATCCACTGATCAACATCGAAGGATCCCGAGGGTTGAATTCGATGACAACCGAGGGAGACAACGATTTGAGCGCCATAAAGGCTTGGTTTGGATTCTCTGATGGATAAATGAATAAATGATGCAAGGGCTTCGAAAAAGATATGAAGAAAAGTAGATATATCATCACCAATGTCCCATATGTAAGAGTAAGGGCTAAGGTCTGTGGACATTTGGAATTCCATGCAACAGTAAGAGACTGCTAATCTATTCCCATGATCCGGTGACCAAGAGAGATTTGTGATCGGTCTAACCCTGATTTGTGGGTCCGCGTAAACGTTCACTGTTCTGGAAGTAACGTTCAATAAATCAGACGAACTGTTCTGAGAGAGGAGTTATTTTCTGAACGGCAAACCTGACGCCCAAGGGCAGCATGAGTTCCGTGGGTATCATATCGTCGAAGTAATTCTCGTAAATGTTAACCGCATTGTTCTGCAGAACGCAGTGTTCCATCGGCTGAAAAAGAGAGATAAGTACGTCACCCCTAATCAGCTGAAAAAAGTTTTCTTCGGGACTATATAGATCACCTCAATTAGAGCCTTTAACTTTGGAGCCCAGATATCTTCCTTTTCTACTCTCCGCCTGAATCTTGTAGTCGCTTCTTCGTCCCGGAAATTTATTTCCTTTGGCCATCCTCCCTCGGTGTGATTCATTCCGTTGTCTCTTACGGTCGCACTGCACGTTTGCATCTAAGAATTGGAAAATGGTAAAAACGTGAAATACCGTAGGCATAAAAATTCAGAGGACGTTTTTGGTGCTCGGATAATCTGACCTCGTGCAATGCCTGCTGGGTGGATTTTTGTATCGCTGCATGACACGGATCCCTGAATATGTAATCAGACATAAGCTCAGCGTTAGGAATTAAATTCTCGTCAACTACGGGTCCCCAGTTGTCGAAGATACATTGCTTCCCAAACTGCGAACGCGGTTTCATGTAGACGTATTGAATCTCCATGATTAATTAGAAAAGTCACTTCGCAGTGTACAACTAAAAAGATGAGTATAATGTCGATAAAAATTAGTCGATTTAAGTTTCTGGCAGAAAACTCATTTTCAAAACACTTATGAAATTAATATGCGTTTGAGGAGACGCAGTCTACTTCTTAACACTTTGACGTTTGTTTCAATGATAATCGCTGAAGTTTACGATAAAGCAATTCGATACGAAATCGAATTTCTTCTCCGACAAAATTCGGACGAGTTACAAACTCAGTTACGAGAACCCTGAACAGAGTTTTACCGCTCATCTTCAAGATCGACTTGAACGCCACTTACTTCCAAACCAATCAAAAAGTATTGACAGCCAACGACCGTTCGATTCCTGAGCATGAGTGAAATCAGAATATCAATATACCATGTGTGGGATTTTTTATGAATAACATGCGTTATAATCCGGTATTACGACTTTTTAACGTATCTGCATCTGAAATACGAAACCGTCGACGAGAGAAATATCATAAAACTATAAGTTTAAAGTCCATATTCTCACAATCGTCGTAATGGATTCCTAGGGATTGAGGGCTCAACCTCATAGTCGCTTCCGCATTTCATAACATACTTTGAAACATTTGAAATCCAGATGGTAAACCTGACTCTCTTTCTGTTTCGTCCAATTTTTGACACCCCATAGACGATGTGTCATAAACCGTTAACAGTACACATTTGAAAAAAGCAACATGAAAATTTTAAAGAAAAAATTATTGTAACTCATCTACAATCAACATGCTTCGATCAATTATACAGAAAGTCATATCGATACACATTCATTGTATATTCGGACTGAAAGATCTATTTTCAAAAACCGTAACGTCTTCAAATTTTTACCACCTAACCCATGGATTAACCTCAAAATCAACGCCACCGTCATCTATCCTTAGAAAAATTCAAAACACACAAATACTCAACGATGGCGAGTCAATTTCAATGCGTAAAGGTCGGCGATGTGACAAATTTTTTCCAACAGAAAACAAATCGGTGGAACCTGATCGCGAGTTTTTGTGCACTAATATTACGAGGGGGTGGTTGCATGGGGTTGGAATGAAGTTCGTGTGGTCGGATTTCAAACGACGCTGGAGTAGGACGAATGTTCTATTGAAGAATTATTATCACCCCAGTGAGAATTTCTTGGCTCAAGTTCCTTTGCCTAAAATCTCCACACCTTTGTGGGCTCACATTCCTTTGTACAAGCGAGAACCTTTTTGGAACGATCCGTTCATGGCTCCCAGCAGGAAATACGGGACGCAAAAGTCAAAGCATTGCGGAGTGAAGAAGTCAATGACCAAAGGTAAAGCAGAGAAACAAAAGAAACACCAACGGGTTCCATTATACAGGAAGAAGATATTTTCGAATACTGTGCCAGTAGAGGATCAAACTGAACGGAGGCAAACTGTAAACGCGTCTTCAAAATTCCCCAACGATACGACCATGTGCGATCCTCTGAAACCCCAATCCATTCAGTGCTCTACGGAGAAAAGTACTAAAAAAGGCTGTTCGCCGCAGGCAATGAAAAAGACATTAAAAGAATCAGGCCAACCTTCTTTAGGACCGTCAAATGTATGTAAAGCTGTGGCATGTCCCGAGGCAGATGGATCGAGCGAACCTTATCTGGTTAAAATGAAAGAGTGCAGAAATAAAAAATCTGACAGCAAGGGCTGCTCGAGGCATTGCGGTTCTTCCAAAACCACCAAATCCACTAATTGTATCGTCGAATTCAAGGACAAGTGCGTGGAAGATCTAACTCTGCCCAAGAGGTCCATGAGTCCAGCAGTTGCGGATATGAACTGTTGCGGAGGATGTAGCTACTTGAAACCCCGAGACAAGTTCATCATGAAGGATTTGGACAATTGTCACCCCAACACAGCAGCTCTCAAGTACAGATTGACGAAATTGCCGAGTATTGATAAAATGTGGTGCTGTCCAGAGGCGGTGAAGATACCTTCACCACCCAAGCCTCTTCCGAGAGAACCACCTCCATCCAAACCACTGAAGCGACGACGGGAATGTCCCAAGTTTGTTGCCACTGGGGAATGGAAAAAGCAAAAGTTTATATTCCGCCACCGTATCTACAAATGTCCTCCGCGAAAACCCAAGCATCAACAAAGTCCAGTCTGCCCTTCTATTCCCGTAGAGACCAGGTGCGATCACTGCGCACCTCCACCTGTGACCAATATCGTAACGGACATCTGTGCTGCGGAAATGCGTCCAAGAACAAAAAGATGTCCACCGAAAAGATCACCTCCTAGACCCAAGAGAGATCCATGCTGCCAACCGGCCACATCCGACTGTCGCGTCATTAAGACCAAGAACTATGCTATGAAGATGGAAGAAAGCAGACCTTGCAAATCAAAGTCAAATAATTAGGCGTGCGGTAAAACTACCTCATTATTAGCACTGATGTGTACTCATCCTGAATGTATAGAAGCACACTCGCAATTTCCAGACTCAATATTAATAAACAAACTGACCATCTTCTAAGACCAAATTGCATTTCTGGGTAAAATTATTTTCAGATGATTTTTGTATTGATTCAAAATTTCACATTCTACTGTAATTAGATCGTCCACTCTGCCCTTGGCATATGTAGGTATGTCTTTTAATAGTCGAATGTTCTCCTCGGTTTCAGATAGTGGATGACTGGTACCACTTGGAGCATCGGTCTGTATCGAAGCGATCAACGGAGCCGCACATGGAGGTGCACACCCGGCTCCTGGGGGACAGTAGAGTACTCAGAGCAGAGCAACAGCAGGCCAAATCGCGAACGAAAAGGGATTTGGTAGTAAAGCGTGGCTCAGCGGTGCTGCAGTCTGTCCTTAACGACGAAAGGTGGTCTTCCATGTGGTACCTCGTGAGTCGCACTTATCATGACTGTGAAGTTCCTCCATCGTGAGAAACAAGACTGCTAAGAAAAGTAAAATCTCTTGACTTTTGTCATTCTTTAGAATCGAGGGCACGGACTGGACATGAATGTCCAAGGCGCCTGGGCCGAGGGCATCACCGGAACCGGTATTGTTGTTACCATTCTCGACGATGGTTTAGAAAAAGACCATCCAGATCTTTTTAAAAATTACGTAAGTCTATCATCAACTTGACTTTAGAGAAAACATATGAGAAGGCTTTATTGAATAGCTATATCTTCTCATCAATAGGAGAACCTTATTCTACAGTTGGAAGTGGTAGTAGTGGATAATTTAGCAAAGACAACGACATTTTATGGACTTTTGTTTTATTGATATCGTTATTGACAAGTTATGCTTATAGTTATACCTAATTTATACAATTTTCACTCTGACCACGATGTCAGACACACCGTTTGGATAACTAGATGAAATTTTCAGGATATCCTCACGAAATGTGCCACTACGTCGCTGTAAAGCGGTTTTTTAGTATCTCTATCATTTTGCATTGCAGTAATTTTTTTCTCTGTAAAATAAGCATGATTTTTAGTTCTTTATTCATTAGCACCACGAAATAGTCGCAAAGACCAGTATATCGCAGAAACCATTCCATACTGCAATGGCAACTTTCCTGCTGATTGCAAATATAGCTTGAAATATATTTTTGGACAATGGGTGCGACTGGAATCGTGAACCAGGTGCTACATCCATAAGTTCGTTAGAATCAGCATAACTCAGTAACAGTTTGAGATTCCAAAGTCTATCAAGTCAAGTTTCTTATCTCTTCTATAAACTTGAACCTTCTATTTTCACTCATAACTGTGGGAAGGTTCATTCATTGATACCAAAGTTACAGCCGTCCGAAAATTCCCTTTGATATGGACGGAGAACCGATAGGTACCCCCGTGACTTTAGCCACATCGAACCGTGTCGAGAAAAAAGTCTTACAATAGGGATTCGGCTTTATTTTCATAGGATCCACAGGCTAGTTACGACGTCAATAGCCACGACGAAGATCCAATGCCAAGGTACGATTTGGTGGACAGTAATCGACACGGGACTCGATGTGCTGGTGAGGTTGCCGCGACAGCGAACAATTCTGTTTGTGCGGTCGGCGTGGCCTACGGTGCTGGGGTCGGAGGTGAGTTTACGAGAACGGTTGATCCTGTTGAATCGAACCTGATCCAGGTCGAAGTGATGATTCGTACGGATAAGGGAGGGTCAGGAAAATAAAGAAACAATTTTTTTTTCTTTTCCGGTTTTCTTCTTCAGGAGTCCGGATGCTCGATGGAGACGTAACGGACGCTGTAGAGGCCAGATCGTTGAGCTTGAATCCTCAACACATCCACATTTATAGCGCCTCTTGGGGCCCGGATGATGATGGGAAAACCGTCGACGGTCCTGGAGAACTTGCTACAAGAGCCTTTGTCGAGGGCATCACTAGGGTAAGACTATGCAAACATTTTCTTTGATTATACTCCAGAACTCTGCCCCCTTTTCGGGCGAACGAAACGTTCGAATGAGTATGCCTATACCTTTACATTTTCACCTTCGCGAAGGGAAAATCATTTCCTTTACTTTGCACAGTCAAAGAATTTCCCCAGTTTGTTTCATTATTTTCGATGGCCTTTTAATCCTTGATGAAAAGCACTGAGATCCAACCGTCTCCTCCGAGGCTCTCTATACATATAGTATTTACGCCAAATAAATATTAACGATAAGCTTTCTTGCGGAATTCAATATAACTTCCCCAGAATATTCCACAGTGAATTATTGCAAGACGTTATCAGATACTCTCGCTCTTCGAGCTTTAGATTCTATGCCACAAAAGACCGTCACAAGTTTCTTAATTTCCTATCAGTTATATGCGCGTGCATTCAATGGCTCTATCATTCCATTCGTATATTTATCGGACGGAGTCCATTATGTCCAAATGAAACACCCCTGCAGAGACGGCCAGATAACTTTTTAACGATTCAATCCGGTCCGATTCGACTTCTTGAACAATTTATTTCATTCGACAATGAAAATAAAAATCGAAATGAAATGAAAATGTGTTTTTATACCGTTACGGAAAAACGATGTGCTGCAGGACGTCCGTTGGGCAAAGTCCGTAGTAAGCTTTAAGCCTTATCCTTTTTGTCATTCTGAATTTTGAACGTGAGTTTTAACTAGTTTGCAAACTGATTGTAAGCTTGTTATTTTTCGAAAGTTAAAAGTTACTTCGTATAACCGCTAATTCAATTAGAAATTCTCAACGGATTTTGCGGTTCCGTAGAATTAGAATTTGCAATTGGTACTTCGTGCAAAGCGACCAAACGAGCCATTCAATCTATTGTTGGATGAATTTCCATAAGCGAAACTTACTAGCGTTTATCTCTATACGTACGATGTTCCTAGAGCCATTGAACCCTTGAGCTTATATTCCGTATTTCAATAAATCACGGATTTCTCATTCACAAAGGAATTCCTAAAGATTCTATAACCGAGCGAGCATCTCTATAGACCGATTATTCTGAATGAAAAAATATCAATTTCCATCTTAGGATAAATTAGAACCTACGAGAACTACAAACTGCAAGGAAATAGTATCTGAGTTTCAGTTTAAAATGATGCTATGAACATGATCTGCTTCTCAAAAGAAGTTTTATTCTGTTTTAAATTCGTGCGACGATTTGATGTACGACTTGCTCGATTCGCGGGTCGGTTTAAAAAGGACGAAAGATAGGGAGCGACGGATTAAGGGAGAGACGACACTCGCATAAATATCTGCAGGGCCTGGTTCAAAGTTCACGTTTCGCGGTTCTCGAATCTCAAGCACAGTAAGGTCCGCCACCCTTTGCCTTTGCGCCTAAGGTACCCTTCTCAAACGGCCCTCCCTTCGGAGGAATTCGTTAGAATAGTCTATCGTGCATTCGGCGAAACGAAAAAAAAAAATAATCGCAATGTATTCGACGCGGTGTTAACCCCACGTCTCATCATCCCATGGGGAGAAAAACCTTCCAGTTTCTTTATACCGTTAGCTCAGACGACGGGATAGGCAATATAAACTCACCACGGATACAATCGAGGTACGATATCTCCTGTTAGTCGAGAACTCCGATCGACGGAATCTCACGGGACTGACGAGTCCACTCCTTTTACAATCTTAAAGAAACACGCATACGTCTCTCGGGGTAAAAATGTCGTATAATTCAGGACCCTGCAATCTGATTTAAGAATACCGACGACGATCTCAAGTCAACAAATATACTTTTATTATCAAGATTAGACTTTCATTCACACCTGAAATCGATAGATTTTTTTTTTTTTTTTCTATGACGTCACCTATAGAACTTAGTGTCACGCTGCAGAGATTCCAAGCAAAAGCTCGAAGATCGCGCTCAAATTTTATTCGGATTTTAGTCGGATGAGACTCGGCGAAATTATTGACCAGATTTGCAAAATATTAACAATCGCGGAAAATATCAAGATGATAGAAAATTTTGGTTGAAATTCAAATTTTTTGTTTCGCTAAATGAAATGCATCGTAAAAACCAATCCAAGTATGCAATTTTTGGCTCATTATTCCAAATCGGCTGGAATAGACAATTTTTGGCTGAAACCAGATTTAAATCTGATCAGCGGTTCTTGGAAAATCCTGGGCGTAAAGTACGAAAATAATTGTTCGTTATCAGAAATCATCTCCGAGGATTCAAAGATTCGAGACTCTTTTTGAAAGGACCGGTATTTCTCGTTTGGAGAAATTAAACATTCAACTTTTCTCCGATTGAATAAAATTCCTTTTTCAGCCTAGTCATCTCTGATAACAAATTTAGAACATTAAAAAAAAAACAAAAAAAAAAAAAAAATCGTTCAAATGTTAAATAGGGTCGCGAAGGAAGAGGTTCCATCTTCGTTTGGGCGTCTGGCAACGGAGGTAGAGATCATGACAATTGTAACTGCGACGGATACACGAACAGCATATGGACATTGTCGATCAGTAGCGCAACTGAGAACGGTTTAGTCCCGTGGTATAGCGAGGCATGTTCCTCGACTTTAGCAACAACGTACAGCTCAGGATCGACCGGAGAGAAGCAGGTGGTCACTACGGATCTACATCACCATTGCACGAATAGCCACACCGGTACATCAGCCTCAGCACCTTTAGCTGCAGGTATTTGTGCACTGGCTCTAGAAGCCAATGTTGGTTTAACCTGGAGGGACATGCAACACATCGTTGTTAGGACAGCGAAACCAGCCAATTTGAGGGCACCGGATTGGGTCGTGAACGGTGTGGGAAGAAACGGTAAGGAAAATGCAATTTCGTCTGAAAAAAATTCCATGGAAATGTAGCTTCGGTTGTCAGCTAACACATTTTCATCATATCTGCTACAGTGAGCCACAGTTTCGGATATGGACTGATGGACGCTACCGCGATGGTCAGACTGGCTAGAAAATGGAGAACTGTACCGGAACAGCACAAGTGCGAAGTATCCGCACCTGATATAGGCCGGTGAGTATTTCGCCAAGTTATTTCATTGCAATTAATTTCGGTATGGGAAATCTTTGTTCTTTGATGGCCAATTTGAGAGAACTGACATAGTGGGACTTGAAAATGTCACAATATGCGAGATGTGAATCTTAAATTCTAAAAAGTTTTACGATGATATTCTAAACTGCTATGTACTTTCGAATCGATAAGACGAATTTTTGGTGAATGAAAACTACGGGGTTTTCCAGTCCAGCGAGAATTCACTTGATTCGATTTTGGTGAACTGTACCGGACCAGTTACTTGCATAGAATAAAATTCAGAAAAAGTTAGAAACTCGCTAAAAGCGCAAGCTGCGCAAGTTTGAAGAAATCTTACGAATTTCTCCTTTTGGTAAACGAAATTTTATGATGATTTTATTTGAAGAGCCACCGCACCGGGAATCTATTTAAATTCGAGATTCAATATATAACTATGCATGTATATTAAGTAAGTATTTTGAGCTAAATGAACCTTTTTATTTCAAGCTCGTTGCTCTTCTATCACGGTAGAGAAACTCGCCGCACGGTTGCAATGCCATACCGGGCTGCATCCACGAGTTTAGTTTTAATAACGAAAAAGCACGTTGAAATGAAATAACGTTGAGTGTAGGTTATTGCACTTTTCTATTTTCTGGCAAAAGACTATCAGATTTTAATTTTCATCTCATGTTACTTTTTATTATACATATATATATATTTTTTTTTTTCTCCTCATATCTTCCATGTCACTCCTCGCGAATTTGAAATATATGAATGAATCTCTCGTCAAACGACGAGAAAATCACATCTACCTACACGACAGAATATATAACTATTTGTCAACCACGTCACGTCACTTGCTGAAAATAAAGTTGAACTTTTAGAGTTTTGGATCAGTGAACGATTCGCCCTTCGCTGCAAAAAATAAGTCTATATACGTTTAAGACGAAAAAAAATAGCTTGTTCGAAATTCTGTAGTACCAAAACTGTCCACCGATTTTCTAGCTCTGATCTGATCTCGTATTTAGCCTATTTCCGATACCGTATGATAGGGAAGATTTGATTCATTCGCAACAATGAATATTTATGTGAATTATTGTAGTATGGTGGGATATTTTCAACGATAATATCCCAGACGGAAGGTGGAATAGGTCCTGTCTACCAGCCACGTCCGATATTCTGGTACGACGAGCTTTTTGTTCAAAGATTCACTCGGGTGGAAATTGATACGGTCACAAACAAACGAGGATTCTGCGCTTTA
Source organism: Ametastegia equiseti (assembly GCA_963989295.1). Taxonomy (NCBI): domain Eukaryota; kingdom Metazoa; phylum Arthropoda; class Insecta; order Hymenoptera; family Tenthredinidae; genus Ametastegia; species Ametastegia equiseti. The sequence goes on from OZ022393.1 coordinate 13,380,352, forward strand.
AGTTCGAAAACACTTAGATCTAGCTGTACTCAGACATTAGCCCTTAAATCTACAAAAATAACATGTGCGTAATTACTCCGATACCGTATCGTATCATACGCGGCGATACCAACAACAAGATACAGACCATCAGTCTTTCTTTGGATGATAAAAAGTGCTCAAGCTCTTTGACCGCCTTTCCGTAGATGCCTACTGTATTATTTACCGTTGAGCTACTTCGAAGTGCCAGTGATTGTCCCAACTTTGCAAACACTCTTGGTCACGTTTCAACCTCCTAAGCTCTTCGCATCTTCGACTAAGCTGTGGAAAAATAAATTCCCACAACACTCTCTAAGTTCATGGCAAGTGTATCTCGAGTTCTGCCACCAATCAGCTTATTAGATCTTGGGAAATGGGAATAAACGGATGTTTTATATTCTAGTTTTATAAAGACAAAAGTTGATGACAAAATTCATCCCCCTAATCATTGTTTTGAATCAGTCTAGTCCTTTACTGGTCAACTGACACTAAAGTTGAATAAAAACGATTTGTAGGATAGTTTGATCTTGTCAATCTGATGGACTGTAATCCAGGAATTTGAATCATTATATTATATCAAGTGGTTTCTGAAATTGTCCATCGAAATTAACAGACATTGCCATTTTCCAGCCGATTTCAATAAAATTTCAAGATCATAATTAAAACACTTATCTCTACCTCCGCAGAGCCATACCAGCAAAAAGCCAAATAACGCTTGCTCTACACGTCAAGGAATGCAGCGGTGTTAATTTCTTGGAGCACGTACAGGTAAGCCGTTTGAACGGTTCGTGTGTTACACTTAATACATGGGATTTAGTGACGAGAGTTTGAAACACGTTTTCAAAGTATTTAGTTGTGTTTTTTTTTCTAGCAAGTAATATAAAAGGTTGAGTTTTTGTGCGAATTCAATTAGGAAAGGACTCGTCTAACGAACACTTTGGTATAATCAAGTCCATTATTATCACCAACTGGTTAAAATTTATACATTGGACGATGGGTCGTTAACCAAATGTTCAAGGTGTCATCGTCCCCTAATTCTAACATTCGTGAATATTCATTACCCAGGTGCTAATTCCGGCTTTATTAAGAGCTACCTTACTCTCATTCACTCTACTACACCTGCGGGTCTCTGCGATGAGAAAGAGTTTTTATTTTCATTTCACTTTATTCGGCTTAATAGAGAGAACCGTGCAGCTGAGTCTCGGGACCTTAATCCTTTCCTAATTCAAATTCCTACTGACGAAGGTTCAGACTCTGAATCTCAACTCATATTATTTATTTACAAATTTCAAATTCATTAACATTTCGACTCACTCAGCTCTTGAAACAAGTCATATCTTATAAATAATACTAAGTCCTAACAATTTGCCATTCGGTTACTCAGGCCAAGGTATCCCTAACGGCTGCTCGAAGAGGCGATCTTCAAATCCAGCTCACCTCACCTCAAGGCACGAAAAGTACACTTCTTGCCAAAAGGCCACACGATGTTTCGAAGGCTGGTTTTAACCAGTGGCCATTTATGTCCGTCCATACTTGGGGCGAACGTCCTCACGGTGTATGGAAACTGGAGATTCACAACGAGGGTCGTTACCTAGGTGAGTTAGCCTCTTTCATCGATACTATAATTGCGATTCTCAAGAGTAATTGATGGGGAATCAAACTGTAACGTCGAATATATATATATATGTATATATAATATATATATATCTTTGTCGATTTCATCAGACTGCCCTAGATTCAGATGAAACCATATTACAAACAGATATATATAATATTCGTATAACGACGTAGCTGTAGATGACATGATGCGGAAATTATATCGGTACATGCTATGCATTGTGTTCGTTAACGATAATCAGACTCCTGACGCGTCGTACTATATACCTACTGTGGTAGGTACCGATGAGAGTTATGCCTCGCGGATCAATTGAGAACTTGCACGACTATTAATCAGACGGTATTAACTCAAGGAATGTGCTTCCGGGTATTGAAACGCTTATTAATACGTACCTACCTATCTAGTTTGGGAAATTCATTCGAAGATATATATTGTAATACGTGGTGATGTGTATGTCAGATATATATAGATGTCATTAACGATCAGAAACACGTTTCGTCAATTGAAATGTAAATACTTTCTGGCTAATACGTCGGAAATGCTTACCGCATATGTATGTGGCTAATCTTGTCTCCCCCAATTCTTATACCTTTAATTATATCACGCGTCTTATGGCATGAGAAGGTGAACTTAAAAAAGCCATTTTAATTACGAAAAGGTGTACGATTAATTTTTTTCATATTTGCAAAACGAGAAAAATAAAGCGGAAATTAGTCCAAATTTGAAAAGTAAATTCAGAAAGTTTTATACGCTTTGCGGTAATGACCTAATGGCTTTTTTCATTCCTTCTTCTCCTTTCGCAATTGTGATCAGCAAAAATAGTCGTTTCTGTTTTTTCAACGAAATCATTATATGAATCAAATAACATAAATTCGTAGTAACTCAAATTTTACAATTTCTGACATTAGGGTGAGAAAATGAATCGAAAGATAGTAAAGAATAGAGAAAACGTACAAAATTTATACCCTTATGCCATCAGACACGTGACACGCTGAATTAATATTAACATATTTGATAATATCCTATTTTTCACAGCAACTAATCGGTTATGGCTATAAGAATATAGATTCGCGAATAATTACATGTACACTAGCTTTAACAGACGTCGTATCAAATCTTATCTATTGCCAATTCGGGGTTATTAGAACAAAAAGGTTATCTCATTTGATTGGGAAATGGGTCACCGTCGATCTAGCATGCCTCCTATACGACTATTTCATCGTCAATCATAAGCTGCTTCGTGTTTCTATCCGATACACTCAAGTATTATGCATTTGTCTAGTCCTGCTTAGGATAAATAGATTCATACTTCAACAATACGGTGAAGGTTAAGTAATTATCGGTGAGGGGCAAAAAAAGGCACAGCTTCAAATTCACTTTAGAAAATATCGTTTCAACCTTGAATGTTTTTGTTTTTCTTTTTTGTCGAATTCACTCGAGATTTATTCCAGATTACCGCGTTTTCGTATGACAGGGCAATTGGTATGACTTTTGCTACAAATTTTCTAATCCAGTTTTGTCGATTCTGCGTATTTACATGAAACTAGATCGAGTGGGTAATGAGATTCGAAACCCTGACCCATAGTGGCCTGAAAATGATAAAACCGATAAGAAAGTTGACTTCAAAATCGTTTATTCGAACTTGTTTACATGCGAATAGAAGGCCACGTGTCTTTTTGGTCTCTGGAAATCCCGTTTCTACCCATATACATATTTACCGAAAATCCCCTCGTCAAAATACCGCGACTTGAAGGCAGAAACATCGTGAAATTGAAGGACGGGTTGTAACATGGTGTGACCTGCACCTGACGCCTTCGACTTACTTCTTGGCAACAGCCGGGGATCCATTAGCAGTCTAGTCTGATCCTTGCTCGCCATACCGCGTTAAAATTATCATTGTTATTAGGTAGAGGAAACGAAAATTAACACCCTTGCCTATACACATAAGTCTCGAACTCGAAATGGCCATTACTCGTCTCTCTCTCTCTGTCTCTTTGCGGTCTGCCTCCAACATGCCATAATACAGAAATATAAAATAAATAAATAATAAAGTGAATTTGAACCGTGTTAACTTAACTGTTACCTGTCTTTCGGGTCCCCCGACGACCCCAGGTCGTGCCACGCTTCACGAATGGGCCCTCATCTTCTACGGCACATCGACGTTGCCTGACAGGACGGAATACGCCCTGTACAATCCAGCAGCGAGCAATATACCCCGGAGAACTTACGGCTCACCCCGTACGACTGGGTACTCTAGAAACGCGAACGTTATTGCCCCGACAAACTTTAAAGGAAAGCAAAAAAATTCAGAGAAAACTTCCCACGTAAGTCCCCCATACGTGGTTAATGCCGTTCAGCAAACGGCAACGAGGAAAAACAAGTCACGGGGTCAACACAAAAATGGTAAATCCACTAATCGCGCAACCCCAAGACCTACAATTCAAACTCTTCGAGGACTTACTGCTAGGGGACCAAGTGCTGGAGAACCTCGACTTTACACACCTAGACCTAGAGGGAAAACTACTCAGGCTTCTACCAACGTTGCTACCAGTTTGGCCATCACTTCTACGACCAGTATGAGGCCCCAAACGTTTAGACAAAAGGCCAGTTCTCCACCAACCGTTTCGTCTCAGCAAAGAGGACTCATACTCATGGAACCAATGGCCAAAACAGCCGGGAATAAAGTCCCAGCTATTTTTCAACAGTACCCTAAGATACAGCAGCTTTATCCACTTTATCCAGTTTATGCTGGGGCAAGGGGTGCTGGTCAACATACCCCCAGGGCTAAAGGCCTCGATTTACTTCAGGACGAGCAATTCGACTCGAGGAATCTCCATCTGGACAAGGGTACCGAGAATATTGATGATAAATAAAACCATCGATGAATCGCTGATGAACGAGTCCTGTTTATACGATCAACAAAACCAGGAACTTACCGGATGTCAAGTTCCTGGCTATGTTCATGTCACTGGGACTCGATCATCCGACGATTTAATGGGCTGGTTTTTTATTCTTTCTTTTAATTATCGTATATCGTAGCGATGCACAGTCGCCTTTATTGGCATACGCCAATACACCGTAGAGGGTGTTCGTTTATTAGGAAGTTTTTCGTTTGCTGCTTGATCACCGTTTTAATTATTTTTATACATCGATGTGTTTGGTTCAATGTACGTTTGTCTTTTTTGCTCGTTTTGCCACTAATCATGCTCGTTCTATACGCATATATTGTATATGTCTTGTATCGATTACACTATCGCTTTGTAGCTAATGTTAATTTAAGTTCCAAACTACAGGGTGGAATTTGTATCAGTAACTGAACTCTCATTTAAATGATCACAGTAACTGAATAAGCGTGAATTTCTTTAGATTTTATTAAGTCCAGCTACTGGTCGTTTACCTTGAATTCAGGACTCATCATAAGGTAAAAGTACCAGTTGCTGGGAATCTAGAAAATTTTACCAGTAACTAGACAAGCGTGCAATCCTTATGAGCTGTGCAGCTAACATGTAGTAAGATTCCTAACACTGTACTGCAGCTACTGTTAGTAATTCTGGTGTGAGCCAATTATCAGCTGCTAGTACTCAAACTTATAAGATACTAAAACTCATAAGGTAAAAGTACGAGAAGCTGGACAGCTTTAGCAGAATATCATCGGTAACTTAATCGGGGTACTTTTTCACTAGCTGTCCAGCTACTGGTACCATTCTTTGTGAGGCTTGCGCAGATACTGATACTTTGACTTTACTCAACGAAGAAATTATCCCTCGGTCACACTTACTTCGCATATCTCACAACGTAAAATTAATTTCTACCACTTTTATGAAATGTAGAAGATAGTTTGACTGAAAATACAATTCTGTGTTAAAGAATTAATGTGTTCGGGTCCCAGGTAATAAATTTTTTCCAACACCCCTGCATATGCGTGTACGTTGTACAGGTACTGATATTTCATGAAATGCACTTCAATACATCTATCACTTCATTCTTATTCTGATTCTGAAAATATATCGCTCACATAGAGTGAAAAAAGAAAACTCACGGGACAAAATTGACTTCGGAACTTTACGGTTTGTTAATTCACAGACACACTTTACTGTACTGTGCTGTGCTCTGCAAATCTTAATACAGTTTGTAACTTCATAAACCCTAATGTCGGTACTGATTCTACAACCGAGCAAATTGCGATCTACGTCTTAATTTTGCGCTTGCGATAAACTTTCATTTAGTTTTTTTTTTTTGTTTTTGTTTTTTTTTCCCCCTTTTCTTTTCTTTTTTTTTCTCTCTTGTATACTTACCGTTCTAGCATGTTCACGATTACCGCAATTTATACTTTGAGATAAAATTCAACCGATGGAACACTCCAACTTTTCTTCAGTACGCGTGAGGCTGCAGTACTGGTAATATTATATCACACCTGTCTCAGTTTCGAAATATATTGATGAATATTATTGTAGACAATTTTTTGTAGACGTTTTTAACGTACTGGATAAAGTTTGGAATGTTCTAAATATGTATTCTGATTTTATTTATATACGTATATTTATATACACACGAATGCTATGACGTAGGCACTATAATTCTGATATTATTTTATACTCATTGTCAAACAATCCATGTAGTTGTAGTTGTAGTTACGTAACTATACTCACGTAGAACGCAACAGGAGCGAACGTAAATTTACCCTTGTATAAAAGTTGAGTACGAAATGAGAAATTTCATTAAATTCTGTTGCTATTTTCTCATCCTGTGGTTCTCCATATTTTTTTTTTTTTTTTTTTTTTAATTTTTGTATCGTGATTATTAGAAAAACCGAAAAACTTCACTGCAATAAGAAGGTACGAAAAAATGGAAATTCGATCAATAAGTGTGAGGAAAATTAAGTATAGAACGTGACATTTTCTGGTTACGATACGTTGCAGGAAATGATTGTATTAAAAAATTCGCAAATTGCAATCGAACTCTACAATTTTTCCGTAAGGTTTTGAATTCTATCTGTGAAACGAGTCCAAAAATTTCGTGATATATTGCTTTAAGTTGAAAATTAGCAATAAAATTCCTTTCAGAAATCAATTAAAACTAGATTCAATATGTACTTTGACTAAAAGTTGAAAAATCTGCATGGTTGGAAGGAAAAAAATAAATTTTAAGTGGATTTATGGACTTGTGTTCGCGAACTTCTCAATATTCCGCGTACGGATATCAATTACATCATTTTTGACGTATTTTTACGAAATTTTTGACCGAACTTCCATTAACGACCAAACCTCTGATGATTGATCGCGGGCATCAACGTCATAGGGGTGAATAATCGAATATAATCGTGTTGCGATCTACTGAAGAATTTGAACGAATCGGAGTATAAAAATCGGAGTGTCAAAAGTTGAAAGAATAGTTCTAAACAAAAAAAAAAAAAAAAAAACAACGATTTTCCTAATCCTTCTACAATTTTCCCCTAGCCCAGGCTCTGCACTTTACTGGGCTTTGATTCGGGATAAAATGAAATAATTTACTAAAATAAATGATTATCATGTTACAGACACCCTGGATGAATGGAAGCTCGTACTTTACGGTACGCAGACGTCGCCAGACGCAGACGAACTCGCAAAAGATAACCCGATTACTGGGGTAGACGTCGACCAAGTCCACACAAACGTCGTGGATACGGAAGGTGACCCTTGGACCGGAAGTCAGCGAGTTGACCAAGCGTCACATCCCGAGGTAGAGCAAACTGAGACCGAAGATCAGACCAGTGGTTCCTGTACGAAATTTGACGGGAGCCAATGTTTAGGTGCGTTTTGTCTTATTACAATTTTATTGCTCTCTTTGACGAGAGATTCTAGTCCGTATGGCTTAATGGCGACTAATTGCCAAAGGGGTGAATTCAACTGCCGATCGATTAATAGCAGTGAAATTGAACCCCGATCATCGCATACAATATCCTACGATATTTTACACCCTCGTCGATTACGAAACGAAGATCTTATCACGAGATCATGATACCCGGATGAATACAACCCGGCCATATAATAAGGGAGAAAGTTTCAACGTGAATTTCTCCCTTTTTTTTTTTTTTCTTTTTTTTTTAATCAATTATTCTAATTCCTAACGCCGATATTTATGTATATTGACTGAAAGCACGCGAATGCTTTGTCGAGGATATGAAAAAATTCATTTGCCACGATTCGTTTCCGAGGAATTGAAAATGAAGCGATATTATGAATGGTCGATGATAATTAATTAATCAACTTTACTCGTATACATATACCATGTAGGTGCGGCGGGATTTTAGCTAATGAAATGTTAATTTGAGAATAATATAATTTTCAACCAAGAAAATATAATATTCAAACGAGTTGATGATGTATAGGTATGTAAAACCCATCTGACTCGAACGAGAATGCTAAATTGTGATTTAATCTAAAGTTTATCCCTAAAACGAATTATTAAATTGACTGTAAAACTAGAGATAATCGGATCTTGCCAAACGGTGTAAAGCAACCAACCCCTCTCCCTGATTAGCTTTCAACACTGCCCAAGGTATTCGATATAAATAAATGAATAAATAAATGAATCAATTATTAATGAATATTCAACGAGTTACATTATTCACTGGTTACATTATATCTGCGTTCAAAAATTATCCTACGATTCGTCAATTTCTATATGGAAAGGGAATCTCGTAATCATATAAATATCATATTTTAACTAGTTCAAATGCTAAACAGATCCAAAAACAATTAATCGCGTTATTATTTATTTTCTTTGCGAAAACGCACGCGGGTATAACTCAAACCCCGGGACAAACTTTCCACCTGTACGTTTGGTTACTGGCAATGCATCGATTCGTTCAATTCGCTCAGAAATTTGTTATCGATAATTGAACAAAAGAAATGAGATCCGGTTTTCGATTTTCTTTTCTCCCATTTCTCAAAAATTCCAAGCTTTGACACTCATAGAACTTTTCATTACGTAAAAAATTAAGTTCACTTGTCTTTGATGAGTAAGAAAATCAGTATCCAAGTAAACTTACGGGTAAGTAGCTAACCGTGCTGTGGCAGCGAGATAATTGTAAAAAAAAAAACAAAAAAAACTACCGTCAACCAATATCAACAAACCGGATTACAGACACACATGCATGTGTATAATAATTACGTAAAAGATAATTATTCGAAGTAAACGGCATTACATGGCAAACAAGAAACAGAATGATTAAAAAAAAAAGACGATAAAACAAACACACAAAAAACAAAACCCAGTTGAGGCGCATATTAGGAATCCATGTGCCATAACGTGTTCACAATCAGTGCCAAAAGGCACTCGGTGCAAAAGAAACGATTCGTCGTTAAGGGTGTTGCAGGGCAGCGGCCATTTTTTGAATCGATCGCAGCGCCGTTGTGGTGTTAGTTTTTCGAACTACTCCACCAGGGACGAAATCGTGCCAAACATACATGGTATGAAGAGGGGGGCCCCTTTCGCGAATATTGCGAATTTCTCCCAGTATAGGCTATTAGTGGAACTGGTTATTGAATCTAAATTTTTGTATGACTGTGAAAAAAATTTTGAAAAGCTAGATAAATGAACAAACGAAATCGTTTCAATACACACACCTTGTTATTTACCGATTGATTATTGATTCACTTATCGAACGCAATTGAACTTATTTGTCATGTCCAGAAAATGCAATGTGATCGTGTTCTTCTGGAATGATTCCGATAATCCTTTTACATTCTACTAGTTGCCGTGCCTGAAAACTGTAGTGAGCCAGAGAGCACGACCACAGATTTGACATTATACTCTGGCTTCATATATTTCGCACCGCAAATAAACGCCTAAACTGACAGTTGATTTGATGTTCGAGGACAAAAAAAGATTGAGAAGATTTTTTACAAACATTATTTTCATCGCAATCGATGTATTACGTACAGTACTCAACGGTATTCCAAAAGTTCAATATTTCAGAATGAATGATTCAAATTTACCGCTAGAAAGTCAGGTGATCAAAAACGCTCTCCGATTGGTTTGAGCCACGGAGTCTGACGTCACTATGCCATATTACAGATGAAGGTGAAAGAAAAAGCATGGCATCAACGTCAGGTTACGTAGGTTAGGCTAGTGAGGCGAGGTTAGGTACACCTTATAATGGCGCGCTAAAGAGACTGTTTCAAACGCTACATTATTCGCCGTCGATATTACATTATATATTTAGTAAATATTACTTGAATAATCGTTTTGGACAATCCAAGGGAATCGTGGAATACCTATTTACGTCACTCTAAGATGCCAATATTAGCGCCTACCCGAAATCTTTAGTCTCATCGGTCTCATCTCGCTCGGTTATTATTATTTAACGCCTCATAATTATCATCAATAACTTCCATCTATGCCGAACAAGACATCGCATTGATCGTCGAATGCCATTTGCTGGGATATCCGAATATTTCAATCTTTAGGACTTCACCACATTCTCATAACGCTGTCAAAGTGCACAGCTTCGTTGACTGAAGAATTCTCAGCAACGACAGCTTTCAGCTGTGTGAACATGTGTGACTATGTGAGTGAAATGGCTGGGGCCCTCGAGAATTTCTGGTCGGCTATGGGTTCTGCCAGCTGCATCGGCTAGTCACTAGTAGTGCCATCTATCGGCGCTGAAATTTTCGCCTCCTAAATTCTCCCAAGTCAGACTTCTCGCAGACATGAGAGGATAATTAACCTCAAAGTACCATGATATTGCAGCGAATGAAATAATCCCCGACGATCCTCGAACGCCAGGAATTCTTATGACACCGAAATGCGTCCACAGTTGTTCTGCCCGGCAGCCATGTTTATTGTGTCAGTGTGTGTATCCGTGTGTCATCATATTTTACCAACAGTTTATTGTTACCGCAGCCGCGTTTTTGGCTATTCACAACTAATCATTCGCTACATTTACAACAAAGGAATCATTTCCACGTATCAGGTATTCGAAATATTATTTTATCAACGGGAATTTAGAGGGCGAAAATTACTCGTATGTGTGTACATGTGTTGGTGCTGATACCCCCACCATGTGGACCCCTGCAACACCCTTAAATACGTTATGTTATAGAAGAAATTGAAAAAAATAAAACAATTAAAAAATTAATCAATAAAAGTCAAGAGATAGACGAAAGAAAATTAATAATAATAATAATAATAATAATAATAATAATAATGATAATAGTAATAATAATTATAATGTAGCATTAAACGCGTACGAAATGATGATATTATACATATATGTAATGAATAATTTCTCACGAGGAAAAAGTGCAATTATACCTAATTAATATAATATCTACTATAATATAGCGTTGCCAAATAAATAATTGTCAGGAGAGAATAAGTGTATGGGGTATGAGTGACGAAAAAGTGAAGGATATATATTGTATATATATCTGCAGCTATATTTATTCCTATTCCTATGCCTATATACCTTTACCTATACCTATACCAATAACTATACCTATATACCTTCACCGGAACCAATACGCATCAGTATTACGTTCAGAGCAGTTGTATATCTATATAGTAGGATAAAATGGCGTATTTAATCCTGATAAAACCTAAATACCTGTGGACACTTGTAAATAATAAATAACTTTGTTGAAAGCAAGAAAGAAATAAGAAATATGGTCGATTGATTGAAAAATAATGAATATAAACAGAATATCTTAGGTATGAAGTGCACCGTTATTTCATTTAATTTACACTTGAGAATCGATAGGGTTTGAATCCGTTGAAGAACAATCATATAGAATTGAGAGGGGAAAAGAAAGAACAAATTCAAAGAATAATATAAAATAAATCATTCCTCGCTACAGTGAAAGTTACGTCGGACTGTTTCTGTATAAGGACGATATAAATAAAATGGTGTTTCGCAAAGGTACGACGTTCCTTTGATATAATCTAATTGTAAGAGGTTTGACTAATTTTTTTCACTGTAGGTTATATTTAAAAACAAAAAAAAAAAACAACAACAACAAAAAAAGTATTGAAAAGTCAATATACAAAACATTCATTTAATCATTCTGTGTAAATAAAGGGCGAATTGAACCTCTAGAGAATAACGAGGGTATATGGATTATATACACATAGACAAAAAAACATGTTAAAACATGGCTATTATTTATCTTTTGCACACTCTTTGAACTTTTAACCACGTAGACGGTTTAATGATACGAAATTCCGGACGTATGAGCGGTAGAGAGATAATGAACTTTTTCAATCCCCTTACGTATGTATGTACTTCATGAAAACATACATATGTACATATTGTACACCCGTGGGTTTAAATAGACGAACGTTTTGCAGCGTAAGATATTTATACGTACGAATGAAAATAGGTTTGAACGTATAATATTAAACAAGTTGAAGAACAGTTTTTAAATTATTTTCATAACCGTAATAACGATGTAGCCAAATTAGACAACTTAACGATTAACCGTTGCTGTTGCTCTATACCGGATCGCTGATTTACTAATTATCACATTTTTTAAATTGAATGTTGGATCACGTTCAAAAATCGAAGGTTGCAACGTTCGACGAAAAATAAACCTTGCCTATCAATTGCAATTGATTTTTTGTTAAAATTTCACGAAACGTAATTCTCCGCGTACGATATTAAAAAGCTCCGCAGTCGATCGTTACTTTGCAATATTGAAATTGACTTGATTTTGACGAAGTAGGCCAGTTAAAAGCGTATATAACTTCAAATATCGAGGTGAAATTAAATTGGATATGCTAAATAAATACTTCGGGACCGATTGCGATGCTCGATTATTTTTATTTTTTTTTTTCTTTCATTTTATTTTCTACCCTTGATCAATTTTTTTACCTTCACGTTGAACGGTTCGTTATTTTTTAATTTAACCGCGGAGTATATACACTTTGCCACAATTTTTGTTCAATCTCTTAAAATATCGTTACTTCTCGCTCGGTTTTATCATTAAGAAATAATTTGCGACTTACGGTTCAGGTATAACAGCATCAAATGATTAGACAAAGAAAGTCGACGAAATGTCGGTCATTAAGACTTCAAATATTATAATTCATCAGAATCTCGAAAATAAGGTATATTGTCCTTTAGGTGTCCCTTAACGCGTGCGTGGGTAAAACATTTTTAAGATAGACACATTAAGCTACGAATCTCGTCCAAAAATCATATTATGCATATAAATATATTATACATGTATATTAATTTGAATTAATACATAAACAAGCATAAAAAAAAAAACCCACCACACAAATAAATTCAACAAATAGTAATGATGAAAATACATATACAAATAACGATCGATTCAAACTATCAGAAACGAAGGAGGAAGGAGAGAAAAACTAGAACTACACGTTGGGTTACTAATACAGCAAAATTTAAGGACATGTATCGTTATTAACATGTGCTGTACGAAATAATATAACAATTAGTATGAATTGTGCCATCATCCTGACATTTCTTTCAAATTTTGCTGTACCGATGACGGAACCCATCGTTTCCGGTATTTTCTGTTCCATACTGAATAGCTTGGATTGACTTTGAATATAGCTGCTACGCGTAACGAAGAATAATTAATAAATTGCAAATGATTATAGCCATAGATCAAATGAATTTTGAGAGGAAGAGAGTGGTATGCCAATATATTATTTTAAAAAATTCTTCAAGTGGTGTCTGTGATTACAACTCGACATATTTTATTGATTTCATTCGGCGTATGTATATGTGTAGAACATAATCAACCATTTATTTCGACTGCATAATCGGATGAAATATGGTTCCTTATCCTTGTACTTATTATTATGAACATTATTATTATTATGATTATTATTATTTCCAATTTTGAACAAACTGTCATATACTATATACATATATTATAAACTTAGCGCAAACTAACGATTCATATATGGTTAAATTAATTATATTACTTGTTATGTCTATGCAATATTTTATCGGTAAAAACGTAAGCTGGTCACAACGGATACGCAAAAATAACGGCTTAACGAGACGGAAGAGGTCTTCTTGAGGTTTCATAAATAATAGGGTGCACACAAGTGTCGATAGACATACTATGAGTCAAGTTCTTTCAGCTCGGAATAATGACATTAAAATTCCGTACCATATGATTGATATCTATTATTCGAAACGCGTTTTCAACTGAAAAGTTATAACTTCTCATACCACAATCTCCGCATTATTACCTCATTGGCGGAGAGTATATTCTATGTACATTATACGATTAGATGAAAAAAAAAAAAAACCTTGAAAAGAATTTTCCGTATCGATATACGTCTCGTTACAACTTTACTAATCTTCACACTGTTTCGTTGTATATTATGATATATTACGTGATCGTAACGGGCTTTAGTTAATATTAATTATGGGAAACTATTTTTATTTATATTTATATATTTAATGTCTATGTACTTATAGCACTTGGGTTACCTATTATAATATTAATACTTTCGATCTGTAATTATTATTACTATTCTGATTATTTTTATTATTACTACTATTACTGCTACTACTACTAATCCTGCTGTACAATAATAATTTAATTTGTTTTGCGGACAGTCAGAGGAAACACCTGATTATTTGGTCGGGAATCGGTTTATTCAAACTACATCGCGCATAATCAATTTGATATTGGTTATATGTATTATGTAAAGTATATACGTTGTATAGTAGACGTATACGTTCAGCCTGTACATCTGCGAATTTGTGTACATACATACATCAATGTACGTATATGCATATTTATTCACGTGTGTATTTTGCGTACGTGAACAATTTTTATTATTTTTTTTTTTTTCTTCTTCTTGGCTTCTGGTTCTATAGACGTGGGACAGATGAGCAAATTATAGGTATAGACTTATCATTCAAAGTCATTGAAAAGTAAAATAGATTGAACAATTCATCAGATTCGATATCTAGATATTTGATACCAATTGTTAAAAGTAACTATTTACATTACTTTTTACAAGTAGCAATTGGTCAAGAATTATTAAAAATGTATAATTATACCTTATTGTACATGTTTGATCAGTAATTCAAATTCCTATTTAATAATCGAAGATGTCCTGCGTCGATGGGATCTCTAATACATTATAGATATGTTCATATTAGATGTGACTGCAAGTCGTTGCCAATTATGAAGTTAATTAATCATCGGTGTGATCGTTGATGTGATTTTATAATTGCAGTGTGAGATGATTTTTAGAAAAATGAAAATTGGCGTGTATACCATAGATAGGCGCGTACGTTGACGAGAAATTGGATATGAAACAATTTCTTATATACTATATCGAGTAAATCGCTAGGATGAGTTATAATCATTGTAATAATAAGAAAATCTTACGAATCGTTTGAATCTCTGGATATGAGTGGATGCCATGCGATTTTCACGACATGTGTATACGTGATTTACCTCGATCATATTGAATTGTGGCTACCCGCTTGTCTCCAGAGAAACTTGCAAACGCGCTGTATATATTCCTATACATATAAATATATAAATAAATAAATATTAAAGAGAAATAAATTTAAAAAAATGTACATACAACGATAGTAATTATGAACGAAGCTACAATTTTACGTCAGAAAAACATATAGGTATACCTTATTATAATTTTCTCTATATGTATATGTATATTACTTTATACATGTATGTACCTACGTATTCTCGTTCAACTTTTTACATTCAAGCCGTGAACGTTATGCTCGAAGCCTCGTTCAACTTGTTCAACTTATGAAAATTTGACTTTCCCATTTTACAAACGAACACCGTGTCCTAGAAGGCTTCCGCATCCCCTACAAATGAAACTAAACCTCTACTCAGACCTCGGGGAAATTGAACTCCGTATATAGTTCAAGTTGGTTCTTCCTTTACTCCTCCCGATTCCTCGTTCGCATTATTCTATACTCTCGCATGTAGGTAGATATACATGTATAGTTAATCCGTCTGAACTTTGTAATATTCATCGAGGAACTTTAACAACGATGACGACAACAAGAACTTCGAAAAGAAGGGGTAGGATTAAAATTCTGAATTTCAAAAGCTGCGAAAGGTCAAAATTCTGAATTTTTCTACTACTGACTCAGAGTTTAAAAAAAAATATTATTTCCCCGAAAGTCTACGTAGCCAATTTGAAAAACTCCGAATGGAAAAAACACCAAACGTTCAAAATTTCGAATGCTACAGATCCGAAAGTAAAAATTCCGAATCTCGGGTGGCTAATGCAACGTCTTTTATTTGACAGCTGAGTTCTTAAATTCGAGTCTATACGTCCACGGCTTGCGTGTCGAATGATGATCATGAAGAGTGAATAATTTCCACCTTGTCCAGGGTATTTTTGGAAGTATATCCGATATTTTATCTTACGAAAGAAAGTATATAAATCAATAAATTATAGATCCAAAGTCCAAATGAAATTTAAAAAAAAAATAGAATACAAGTATATAGAATCTCGCACGTTTATCTTTACAACTCCGTCTTCTACGGAATTGATATACTGCTGCAGCTGTGAAAAATATATGTGGAGAAAATGAATTAAAAAAAAAAAAGCAAAAAAAAAACCCCAACCAATGAATAACGGGATTGAAAGTAGTCGAAAATCTGAATGTTTTATTCCCTGATGTGTGACGTATTTATCTTCCAAATGTACAATACTTGAAGTGTATATGTATATCTATGTGTACGCGTACGTGTATTAGGTATACATATAGATATGAGACGCACACGTACGTATACACATGGGTATAAAATATTATGTATCTATTGTAAATGTTTGTATGTATTGTAATGTATCTTTGCTTGGAGGGCGACATATCTTAAGAGTTATATAACGTAAAATTTTGATGAAAACGTCACGATATACGGCGTTCGGCTCGAACACGGCGCATGCATGCGGTTACGTGTTCAATTTATAATATATATATACATATAATATACGAAACACCGCGAATCATGTAACTTATTTGTATAAACGTAAGGGTACTACGTCTGCTCAAGGATTCGCTATAATTTCACGTACACGAGTTGATTCCGCTAAAATCCATCAATATTTATATTAATCAGGATATTCAGCGCGATACTGCACTTGCCGAATTAAATACCAATATTCCTATATAAAATATGTACGGGTGTATTACATCTGTTTCATAAATTGCCCTTACCGCAAACGAGCGCAAATGATGTATAAGTATACGTGGAATTGAACAAATGGTGAAATAACGAACGCATTCGCGGTGATCGATCAAGCCGAATATAAATAATATAATATATTGTATAACTAATTAAACTATTACGATTATTATTAATACGATTATGAAATTTGTATATCATGGATGAATTAAATGAGAAACAAACAAAAAAAAACAAACTACAAAATAACAAAAAATTGAATACTGAGCCAATCGATACGTATTGCACAAAGATTTTTATTTTTATTCAAGTATAATATATCACTGTGAAAAATTATGATGAATACCGTGGGACAATTTTTGTGATTGATTCTAAAATTCAGCACCATATGATGGACGAAAAATTTTCACTGTGTCAAATTAATCTCCAATCGTGCTAAAATAACACGAAGTCGCATTTCACAGTAGTCTAGATCGCTAATTTTTTACAGCGGACTCACTTAATTTTTCTAATGCGCACAAACTGAACGACACCCACCAATCTGATAACAATCGAATCGTAACAATACTTTGGTAAAAATTATTCTACGGATTTCTAAGAATTTTTGCTGAACTTTTAGCAGTTTTTCACGAGGAATCAAAAATTGTTTTTGTTGCCAACTATGACGATTCTTCTGGACAAAACTGCAAAACCCTATTTTCGAGGCGATTTCTCATAACCTTGTTAATTTTACCATTTTTGTCATAATCGTGAATTTTTATCGCATCATTTTCGTTCCATCTATATTTGCAGTACTGTACATAAATAATGCTTCGATTGTAGTGCTACTTTTTTTTTCTGTCTCCGTGCATTCACGAAGGCTTAACTTATTGTTCATTTTCACCCTGAGGATATCATTTTATAATGCATGCACTGTGCGTGTCACAGGAAAGGATTATCCGAAAGGATTCGCGCACTTCGTCCTTTTTTATTTTTCTCAACTCATTGGAAAATTGTATAATCTACACAGCCCGACCGAGTGGTCATCCTTCCGGTTCCAATCCAAGGACTTGTGAGGGATGCTCAAAGAAAAATCCAGAGGACAATCTCGCGCTCGTCGAGGAATTGAAATCGTTTATTAGCCAGGAGATTGTGTCGGTTGTGTCGGATGAGGTTTTGGATCTGAAACGCCAAGTTCAAGATCTTCAAGACGATATCAAGGACATGAAAATCAAACTTACCGCGATATCTCTCGATAATATCAAATGCCACACTAAAGTCGAAAGTGTTTTTGCCAAGTATTTAACTCTCGAAGCTCATCAAGCTGAAACAGCCACTCTGGTTAAAAAACTCTCTAATCATTTGACTGAAATCAGTCAGCATGGAAGCAAGACTGGTTCTAACGTTATGCATGAATTTGGCGATGACGAGGATCAGGTAAAGACACCTCTGCAGCCTGGAACAGCTACTAGTGTCCTGCTTTCTGGGCTGCCAGAATATACCGTTGATATTCCATCGGCCCAACGCACCGCTGACCATAAAGCGATCTCTTCGATCCTTAGGAACATTGCGCCATTGATCCACATGAATGATATCCGCTTCTTCAGGGTGGGGAACTTTGCTAAGCATAGTATCAACCCTCGTCCAGTTAAAATCATTCTACCCTCTGCTGTCGATGCTTCGCTGGTCCTTCACTCGTTCAGTCGGCTCGGGAAGTTACGCGCTTATAAAAACCTTTATATTTCTCCGGAGCAAGCTACACCGCAATCGCGAAAGCATTCGGACTCTGGGAACAAAATGGATGCTCGGAAATCTAACGGCTGGTCTCAACGTAGTACATTACCGTTGGAAAACTCTGCAGAGTCAAAATTTGAGAGTTTTCCACGTATTTAAATTGAAAAAGCTCGCGACTAACATCTACTCTTCGTAGTTCCACTGTTTTTATCGAAATCTACGAGGTCTTGATGTAAAGATCAAGGTCATTTTATGCGCTATAAGATACTTGGGATCAGGTTACGAGATCCTTGCACTTCATAGACATTGCCTAGTGGCTCAGGAGGATTGGCTATGGATCAGGGAATGGATCTTTTTTTTTTCAAATATTGATTTTGGGGTCAGAATCACGACTTTCAGTAATTGTACATACCTTTCATAAGAGATTAAGAACGATTTTAGGATCAAACCGCCGCTGACGGCAGTTTTTCTTATTGGCGTTAACGTACATGCTTCTCTGCTACTTATCGGAAGCTAGAGGCCATGCATGCAGATTACAAACATGATCATCCATTGGGACTGGTGAACTTAATACATCTCGCACCCAAATGATTAATATGAAATTCAGCTGACTTACAGGATTCCGCTAATGCCTTCGGCAAGAGAGTAAATTACCTTATCTTGATAAGAAAAAATCTGTATATAAGTTCAGCCTGCAGGTGTAGGTACATACGTGGGTTCCAGGCTCACCATCATATTCAATAAACCGCAAGCTGTTCAATAAGTTCCATGGATGTCAGTTTCAATTATTTGCTCCTCCAAATGGCTGAAATTTTTAAGACCCCTACATTTTGAGATTTTTTTTATCAATGATAAGTATATAGCCTTGTTCCTTTGTACGCCGATAAAATCCGCGTTATCATGAGGTGGACCCGACTACTGATCTTGGAGAAAACTAATGACTGAAAATTTCAATCCTCAATTCATGTAAAGACAATTATCCTACTGTTCTCCTTATTTGTCCATTGCCTCACCCATTTTCATTCAGGTTTTTATCTCATCATACGGTGTATATAAATTTTTGATCTTTTAATCTGTACTGTGAGCTCGATTATGGGCTTACGTATTTGAGGTTTGTATAAATAAATAAATGAATACTACTAATTATTTCATTACTTATTCGGTTGAAGTTTTTTCCAACAAACTTATCATATGTTCGAAGAACTTCTAACCGTTGATGATCGCTACGAATATTTAAGGTTCAAACTGCAGCTTTCCATTTTGCTTTTAATTTGTACGTGTACTGCATATCGTATACTGGAGCAGCCGTGAAATATAAGGCAAGTGAAAAGGTGTTGGACTATGTATAGGGGTAAGAGGTGATTGGTTGATTGTTTGCTGCTTTTTTCAATTAATACCTTTCATAAAAATGGCACGTCTACAGTCGCGTTTCACGACAAGCTTTATAAAACCCTTCCGAATTTTCATTTTGTCTAAAAATCATGCCACAAATTTGACCATCCGTAGATTTAACGGGCTATATAGAGTGTGTTACGGTAGTCAGTGGTACGGAAAATCTGTGATCGATAAAGCTGACCAAAGGAGAGCGTCGGATGAACAGCTTGTCGCGAAAAGCTTTAAAGACGTGAACGGGTGTGAAAACGGACAGGGTATTTTTTACTCGATGGAAAAAATTTTTGAGCTCAATTCAACGACCTGTACGAATTTAGTTTTTTTTGTACAAAAAACGAACATGCTTGCTACGACTTTGACAAAAAGCTTTCTTCCATACATATAACGAATTCATTCTTCTATAATAAGCTTTTTTCAACACATACCTACGTATTAACTAACCAACTAACGTTTCATTTCCACATTTATAACAGGGTTATTCTTCGACAACTCCTCGCACGGGTTGCATGCAAATTTTCCCAAAAAATACCACAATCTTACGTCTGCATTGAAATTTTAGAAAAATGCAGATAAATTATGAATACGTGTTCCATCAAGGGAATCTAGAATGCAAGCCAATAGCATCAAGTTGATCAATGCATGGCTAGGTATTCCTCCCTTAAAATCCGACGCTTTCCATAGTGAACGATATTTTAATCAGGACTCTGTCCGCACGGTGGAATTTCTTTTCTTTCCTTCATTTTTTTCATATTCCAAGAATCAAATAATGCAAAAATCGGTGGTAGTCTCATTCCCTCTCAGAATCCCACCGAGAATTGAAGTGTGAACGTCGTGGTATCTAATATTCACCGTTATTGCTAATAGTACTATACTTTAGTATTCATCCCTTACCTTCTTCATTCAAAAAATCTGTTTTCGTACTTGAAACTATGTGTAAAATGTGACAGTAAAAGTAATCGTAATAATTCTGGAATGATAGTAAGGATCTGATCGTTAGTTTTCAGCACCTTTGTCCGATATATAGCAAACGCAAAATTTTTCAGTTTAATAAAATATACCCAAATATACTTGTACTGGAATTCCTTAAGTAGAATCAACTCACCCTACATTTTCAATTTCTAGGTTCCTAGAGCAGAATCGGCTCCCTTTTTTTTTAGTTTAAAATATAATTTCAATTTTTATTAAGAGCTTTTATAGAGTGGAGTAATGAAACTACTATTCGAGACTGTACTGATATTTTAGCTTGAAATCGATGCCGCGGAAAAAAATAGGCGTCAATTAATCATTTCCCAAAATCCCGTAAACTAAAACTTCGAATGGATGTGTTCGGGACGCGTTCGTCTCGCGGGGTTAGAAAAGTTGACAACGAATTTACGTAAGAATAATTGTAGTTTCGTTACTCCAAGGTTGACAGAGATTTAGGTTCCATCCGGTCACCAACGGGCGAGGTGCTATGGAATTTTGAGCCCAGCCACATCCAAACGCCTGCAACCAAACTGACCCATCCTAGATCGCTTCACCGGCACGGTGAGTCTCTCATTCTACAACTCGGAATGAATCTACTGGCACTACAACTTACCCTTCACTATCTCTCTGTCTATATATGTATTAATCTAATATTCTAATCGTAAGCCTCTATACCACCTTCGACTATTCTTTACATAACTTACCTACAGCTTCTATGCTTACCCCGCTCCTTTCCTTCTTGATTTTTTCTTACTATTCCGTGCGCAGCATGCCGAAATACACTTGTACCTAATCATGCATGTATCCTCAGATTTCAGAACGTCGATTGCCCTATAAGTAGATTTGAATTAGGTCTTCAAAAAATCTTTCCCTCTCAACTATTATCTCCAATCTCTATTTCTCAGTGTGTTGTGTGTGTGTCTAACAAATCTTTCGCCTTTTTCGCAGATATTAAAATGATTATGATTTTTATATCATTGAAATACGTTGAAAACAAACAGAAAAATTATAGAATACTGTATCGATGAATGTACTAAATTCTAATGGGTAGTTTTCACCAGTATAATTATTACGAGTGCTAGCGAATTGTGGTAATTAATCGTTATTCCATATCGTAATCCGAAATTCGGAATACACCAGTGGGACCACGGAACGATAATAATTCATGTCATGGCGGCTTAACCCTGTCTGAAAATTATTCAGATAGGGATTCAGCTTCGAGTGGATTTACTGTATTCAAACTTGTGTGTGAGTGCTATAGCTGCAATACAATAATTATCGATTTCGTCGAGTTTTTCATATTTTATTTACTCAATTTCTGCACGAAGCACTCGATTATAACAATAATACTAATAATCATATAGCCAACAGCCATTCATTCGACCGGTTTAATTTGTGATAAAAAAATTCCAAAATAGGATCCATGCAAAACTGGTGTAATTTTGTATAAATTAAATCATTCGACTCTCTTTCCGCCCTAAACATATATCCCCTAAACAAATACCCATTTTTCTCTGGAATTATTATCGCTCTATACGTCAGATTTATGGCCACCACGTAATTATCACTTGATATTCTTCATCTTTGCGCTATACTAGTTTCTATGTTGTTGTTTTTTTGTACCAAACTGCAGTTAGCGACAGGCTTATTTCGTAGAATAATATATATTTTCTGTACCATTTGCTTTGCGATGCTTTTAAGGCTGTCAGTATTTTCCCGTATAGCTTTTTGTGCCCGCTGTAATGCTTCACATGTATACATACATCTGAAAAGTGATCCAAACTTTGGCATGGCATCGAAACCTTTCAGGTTTACTTGAAATCTCTAGCTTTTGGATCACTGATTCAATATACGCTTTTGTATAAATGTTTGTAAAGAAATAATTTGTGAGTCTGGACACTCACTACCAAGTTGCCTTGATTGTTTTAAAATAAACCTAACTTACCAGGCGAAAGCTGCTTTTTGGCTTAAGTGCTTCTCGATAACTGTTCGGACAATCGTTTTATTTTAAGCTAGATTTCTTTATGCCAACGTCCTTCGATTCTCAAATACAATAAGTAGAACAGCCATCGCTGAGGTTATCGTAGGACCGTTTCTTTTATTCCTTTTTGTACTTTTACATGTAACATACTTAATGGTCTTATTTCACTCAAGGTCGACGAGTGATACGACCTAGAAAATTTCGACTATGATTCGCATCCTTCTCACGAACATGAATGATCGAAAGTATTCGTTATAATTTACACCACGTAGCGCAATTATAACCCTAAGGCTATAAATGCCGATAATTGTAGTTTGCAGATCTTTGACCATACACACCTCGCCTCACCTTTTCCTCAATTTTTTATCCCATAGCATCGTATCTTTAATAGAAAATTAACACTTTTTTCACAGCTCCAAACAACGCCTCGTTTATTTTTAGCAATCATATAAAATCCGATGTTCCATAACTAATTTTCAATTTCACATGAATCAAGGTATCGGCCATCAGCGGATGATTTTTTAATCATATTATCACATACGAGGAAAAATTTATTGCAATAGCTAACAGTAGTTTACATCAATAATCATTCCACGATTAGTGACGAATCTTGATTTCGTTGCAGAATGTCGCAGTGGATGGTTCCTTCTTGAGGGTGGCTGTGTGAGCCAATGTCCGATAAAGACTTACTCGATTTCCGACGAAAATAATATAAGAAGTATATGTTCACCTTGCCATTACACCTGCCTCCGATGTTCCGGACCAGCCGACTACGAGTGCACTTCCTGTCTCGAAGACTCGACTCCATATCGTTCTGGAAGTTACACAAACTGTGTTCTGACTTCCCTTACATCGAATCTTCGATCAACAAAATGGTTTTATCGGATGTTTATTCTTTTCGCCTTAAACTTGATAGTCTTATTGGGGCTCGGTATATACTTCGGCATAATGTGGTACATCAGGAAACGAAATTCTAACGAATATGTCTACAGCAAGGTAGCACGTCCCGGTAACATTATGACCAGAAATAACGAACTTCAGTCATTGCCGCAAGACACGTGTCTGTCTGACAGTGACTAGTTGTGTTATTATTTAGTATGTTGATGGTTGATAAAATATCCAAATTCCTTCGCCATTGCTTATTCAAGAATTTTTAAAATAATAGAAAATATTTTCAATACATAAGTCTGTATATCTATATCAAATGAATTGGTAACCCATTGTTGTTAGCCAGTGTATATTGACCTGAACTTTGGCTATTTGTTAGAATTCGCAGGTTTTTAATTACGCTGGCTTGCCTGAAACGTTTTAGGTTGTGATAATAAATTAATCAAGATTATGTGCTACTTTTTGTAAATTTTATTTTACTCTTTAATACGGCTTAATAATAAGAGGCAGTAACTTTCTTTCCTAATCATCATATCGTTAGTAGTTAAGATAATAATGTTATAGGTATAGGATGTTCCTAAATATTTTCAATTACATCGACTCCGCGGGGTGAAAAAGTTTCTATCTTTAATGTAATACGTAATTGAATTCATTGTTATATTATAATTAATATACGCAAGGTTGTGAGAACGAGTTAGGCATAATGAACTACCTCTGAAATAAAACAAGGAATGCAATACAGTAATAATACTAATCGAGATAACAAGTAAAACATCGATGCTACCAATCCGGTATTTAAACTGTACGGTTTGCAAAATTTATGATCAATTCTCAACAACGTTTCGTCTAGTACAGTAAAACGTAACTTAAGGGATTCTAAACGCTTTATTCATTCATTTCAAAATGTTGACAGGGTAAAGACACGTGAAATTGATATCTTATAAGAATAATATTATTGAAGTAATAATCTAGTTCGCCGAAAGATATTAGCAGCGGTGAACAATTAATTATGTGTAACAATTTTAATGTTCAACTCTGAAAAAGTAGTAATGTAGGGATAAGTTTAACTATAAGTCATCATATTTTCCCGCTGTTTTTAATACTATAGTAATATCTTGTTATCGCAATATAATATGTCACAACGTTACTGCCTATCGAATAACCAAAATTAACAACATATACGATGAATTTTTTGACCGCTAGAAACAGTCGCGAATAAAGTAAATTTCGTATAATTTCCAATTTTTTTTCCATTGTTTTTCACTGCTAAACAAAGTTCGGAATCGTATTCGTGACTTATATTTGTATACAATAAAATTTTTGTATGAGAATGAAATTCTATACTAAATTATGTACATAAAATAAATAAACGAAAAAACCTTAGGTTCATAAAGATAAACTGATTAAATACACAAACCTATTCCACGTCTCTCAGTTTCGATTTCAGGAATACCTTATAAACGCACTGTGTGAGTCTGGATTCACATCTTGTTCGCTGGCCAGGTAAGATTTTCAATATTATATGTATAGAAATCAATCGATACCGAAACGACCTTGATGTAGAATCAAAAGCCCTTTTTTCCTGTCAGATAAATCATCTTCAAATATCTTTTCTCTAAAGGAACATGAGGAAGCAACAGGTGTGTGCACCAATTAGCTTACAACAAGGCACTCGAGATGCATCGATTCGTCATAATTATATATAGGAAAATTAAAGAAAAGAGAAAAACTGTATGAAAAACAGGCTCAATCGCAAAGTATTCCAAGGTGACGAGTTCGTAGAGTCAGGCTAATTGAGCCGGTCAGTAAATTAGACTTGTTGGCCACAGATCAGCAAATAAGTTTCTCGAAATCAGTCGATCTACGTGTGCCAAAACAACAACTATTAAGATTAGAAGTCGAAAGACTGAGCTAAGATCAGTATTGTTATGGATTCCGACGTGATAAGACGTGCGTGACTTATAGTGGCTTACTTTTAGTCGAGTTGGTTTTAGTGATACTATAGATAGTGTTCTCGAGTGTAAACATAGCCGAAACATAGGGCCATCAATTTGTCGACTAAAGAGTCTTATTTCCGCTTCCGAAATCTTTCGATGACTCCGGAGTGGTTGAGACATCAAGAAACGAACTCGAAGAAATTATACCTTAATTTTTGATTACTTGGGATTTGCCACGAGTTGACGTCGTCCATGTTTTTGGCAAATTATTTCACAAATAATTCGGAACAATATTGCCAGGGGCCCCAAACGGGATTAAAAAACAAAAGTTGACAGTGAACCACGCTAACGAACATACATGATACATGTAATTTTGAAAAATACTTTGAACTCGTTTTAAATTTTCGTGAACAATGCTTTTTGCCCGTAGGCATGGCTCGCTCAATATTGAGCAATGGCTGAAACCCACGCCGGACACCGCGAACTCGTTATTTCATTATTATTATTATTATTCATTTAGGTACGTGGGATATATCGTTATTATTTTTATTGCTGTGTTGAACATTTGTAAACGTATTTTACTAAAAATTATCTACTTTTGTCACCGCAATTCAGCAGCCTCTTCTGGCATTTTGACTCAGTAAGGCTCTGTCTGTAGTTCAGAATGAAAATACCTATTTCAAATATTTCTGAAGTACGAAAATGATTCTCAAAAAACGTTTCCATTTCTGAGACCAAAGAAAATCAATGTTTTCCCTTACTAGAATAATCGACAAAGTTTGCTTTTTTTCTTTCTAAGGGAAAATTAGGAAATTCTGAAATCCTGTTTTTCACTCGAAAAATCAGCAAGACTAACGCCTTCCTTTTTCTCGGCCTTGAGGGATTTTTATCTGTCGTTTTCAGTCTACCGTGTAAAAAACTTTGACTCATTATATGTTCGTGGAATTATTCTGAGAATTATTTCCAGATACCGTGAGTGAACTATACAATAATTAATAACCTATTGAAAAAGTATTCATTATCGTCCTCTAGCGATGCATGGTAGGGCGAATTTGAACTTGTGATTGCCCGCTATTTTCGGCAAAAGTAGTTTGCAAACTCACCACAAAGTTAGACGAAGCGCCACTTCCTGGAGTAGACGAGGATTGTATATTGAGACGATGAGAAGGCGCGAAATGAAAATCAGGACGAATCGAAATTCCAAATTGAACAAAAACCTTTCGTCATTCATTCTTGCCAGAAATTAACGATTTTTTAATCCACAATGAGCAAACAAGAATTGATATAGTCTAATCGATTATTACAATCTACATAAATGGTTGAATAAATCTCATTTAATTGAAAGCAAATATTGAATTGCTGCACGAGCAGGCGTACAGTCGGAACATGTTCTTTCTGTGCCAAATGTCGAAAGTAACCTAAGTTCGCATGAAACCAAAACAAATGTAATTTCATAGATTAATAAAATATTCCGTCCAGTTCAGTTCAACAAAAATCAATTGCTTCAAGAGTGATTTGATTTTTTTAAAATTGAATTGGTGATTGCTCTAGAAAAAAAACATGGGCTTGGTCATTGAATATGAAATACATGAAAACTGAGTTGAGTTTTATTGTACCATACAGAAAGCACACTCAAAAAAAAATCGACTTAGATTTGCAGGTATTTTTTACATGTTGTTACACAGCCACTGACATCTAACTTTATCAAATAAACCAAATGTTTGACAATATCGAATTCGTACTTTGGTAAAAATAGGAGGAACTACCCACTAAGATTATGTACTGGAAAA
The DNA here is from genome assembly GCA_963989295.1 of Ametastegia equiseti. NCBI lineage: Eukaryota > Metazoa > Arthropoda > Insecta > Hymenoptera > Tenthredinidae > Ametastegia > Ametastegia equiseti. Next base: position 13,407,807 of record OZ022393.1, read on the forward strand.
ATAAAGGTAAAAAAATATCTTAATAATAATATGTTTTATAAATAGCTGTTTATCGACATTGAATTTTCAAAACATTCTTCCAACTCATCTAACTGTTTCCGAATGAACGTTTACAATGTGTCCTTTGATACTGCATTTATAGCCAAAAGTCATTTTGCATATATCGCACTGGAATGGTTTTTCACGTGTGTGAACACGCTTGTGCGTTAGCAAGTTACTGTATCTGTTAAACTGTTTTCCGCACACGTTACATTTGTGCATTTGTGGATTATGGATGCGTAAATGTTCGCCAAGTCTACGCTTAAGAAGCTTACCGCAAATCGGGCACAAATATGATCTCTTAGCATTTTTCTTTCTCCTTCTCCTCGGCCTTTCAGCTTTGATCATAAATATTCTATCAGCTAATGGTAACGATTCCAAAGTATCCATCAGAGCTTCGTCTGGATTTTGAGCAGACTTGTTTGCATTTGTGTCCATCTCTATTTGAGCGGCAATCTTCATTCGCCGATGACGTTTTAAGTGAAGTAATATATTGTTATATAAATTTCCACAAATGTGACACTGACCAAACGACCATTTGACTTTTTTTCCTGATTCATCTTTATTCTTAGGCTCAATATTGGAGGGCGGCAGGATCTCAGCAAGTTTTTTCTCCAAATCCAAATCATGTATTTCCAAAATATGAAACACCATGAAATCTTTTCTGTTGCTAATGAAGCCGCATTCGTTGCATCTGAGACAGCAAAGGTTTGTGATTTCACTTCGGAAGATCACCATCTCCTCGTTGACTTCTTCTTCAGGCAATGGCGGTAGAACATTCATTTTGGACGCATGTCTACTGAGTAGATGAGACTCAAACACTTCTATGTTGTCTGTAAGATATCTACATATTGCGCAGCAAAATAAATTGTCAGGTGCCAGTTTGCCCAACAATTTTTCAAAGTTCTTCTCCGCTATACATACAGAAAGATTCTCAGCAGTCTGAATCAATGGCCTATGTTCCCAAAGAAAGTGATTGTGAAAAACGTCTGCACGGTTGCAGAGAAGATCGCAAATGTTACATTTTTCCAAAATATTTTCTTGCTCAAAGAAACAGAAGTCACAAATTAGTGAGCCGAACTTAAACTCGAAACCGCAAATCTCACAATTGGGATTATCACAACGTGAAATACCGATTCCAGTGAGTTTTAGACAAGGAACGTTGCCCGTTAATGGAATTTCTTCCCAAGATAAATCCCACATTACTGTGACTGGGTTATCTAGAAATATCTTAGGATATCGGGCTATGTATTCAGTCATCTCGGCAAGAGTGTACGTCGGTTCATCAAAAGTACCATGAAGATCAGATTCGCTCTTGTTTTTTTCTGCCTGATTGTATCTGAATGATTGTGCATTATCTTGTGGTGTTAAATTAGCTTTCGACGTGTCTCTCATACTCTGTCTTTGTATCGTTCTGATCTGTTCAAATGAGAATGGCACTAACTTGCGACGTGCGAAAGTAATAAAAGGATCTTTGCTAGTTTCTACTGTTTTTAGTTTACTCTGCTGTTCCTTTATCGTTCCTTTACGTCGTGCCACTGGAGGAACGATCTTTTTTACCTCTACCTTTTGTTCAATCGATTTAATCTGACGCGGAAACCTCCTTCTTCTTTCAGAAATAGGAATACTATTTATCGATGAGGAGTTTTCTTTTTTAGAGTCAGTTTTTTCTTGCGTTACAGATTCTACTTTTTGTTTATCATCGATCGATTGAATCACGTTGTTATTTGTATTTATCTCCGTGTTTTGTTGACGATCCAATTTCTGACCCGAGTCAAATGAGTCGGTAACTTTTTCTGGTTCTAATTGAACGTCTGCAAAGAATGATTTCTCCGACTTATTATTTGTCGCTTTATTTCCAACGCCGATGCTCCCATCCGTCACACAGCTAACTGTGCCCCATTTCACCTGCTTCGCTGGGCACCCTTTAGAATTTGAGTTCCAATTGGCAATTGCCCTCTTGTACTTTTCTCCCTTTTTAAACAAAATCTTTTTTTCAACGCTGTGATCCAAGTACTTCTCGATATATGGTAACGTTATCCGCGAATCGATGTCATAAAAGTTGTGTATAAATTCGGCTATCTCATAAAGACTCATTCCCTGATAACCAGGCGAGGAATAGATGGAGTGTAAAACCATAAGTTCGACTTTATCCTTACGGATTGGAGGATCAATTTTCTGGGCAATCTTTCCTGACTGCCCATTAACAAGAGGTTTCGTATCGACGATACCATCCGTTGAATTTTCAGCATTCTCTGCATTGGCCCTCGCCAGTTTTGCCCAACGATTTCTGAAGCCCCTCTGTGTCTTTCGTATAGGTTTTGGATGCCCAGTGTCATACTTGGGCAATATAAATCGGCCCTTGTCCTTCTTACGTTTGGCGCCATATAGTCGCGCTATCGCCCCACGACTGATTCCAATTTGCAACGCTGCGGTTATCATTTTTGTTGTGAAATTTGTACCGTATTTTGAGTTCAACCATCTTCCTATATCGCAAGACTTGTGACCCTTGGGTCTATCCAACGCCTCCATTGTTTGAATGACCAAATTTTCTAGCGGGATTTGGGGGGTGACTTTTTTTACTTCATCTTTACGTTTACTCTTAGTTACCCTGCTGTATGTTCGTAGCGGTTTTATGCAATGCGATACAACGAGGCTGCATGGTGGCTTGAAGGTTTCGTCGATTAGGAGAGGATCAGGTTCGCCCGCTTCTTCTTTAACTTCTATAAACGGTTCTTCAGTCTTAATGATCGGGTAACTTTTTGGACTTGAGTTGTAATTGTTGGTCAGTAAATCGATCTCGGATACGGTTGGCTTTTCATCAATCTCGTCGAATAGATCGTAATGATAATCATTCCCGATTGATACCATCTTGGTAAATGATATGCAGCAACGATCGTGTGTTCTTTTGTCTGAAATGTTTACGTATACAAAATAAAATGACGAAATAACGAATGATCCGTAATATACTTATGATAGATAAACATTTCATATTTATGATAAACTATTGATTATATGTTGTCGCGAAATGGGTAAAATTAAGCGCGGGAGTTTGTTTGATTCGCATTTTGTTTCTACGAGAGTTGTTTTGACCGTTATGGTCGTCTACGTGATCTTACCTCTTGCCCTTATTATTCTGATATCAAATCATCAGATATTCCGTATTCTCTGGTGACATGAATGTATCTACACGTTTTAAAGGTCTATGAATGTTTCCTGTTTTCTTCAATGACGTTCATAATCGTTAGGTTTTGCCATTATTACTAACAAACGGCTGTATAGTTTATCCCAGACATTCAGTGCAAAGAGGTTAGAGGTATAAGTTATCTGCTGAGCCACACCAAAACATCGACTAAATTCAATGCAGTCTTTATCCGACAGCTGGCACTCTTCTCAGCCCTAGTGATTGGTTTGTGAACTACTTTTGCCGCATACCTTCGCAGCGCGAAATCATTTGAATTCGCTGCGTGTCGTTTGATAGATTGCCATTGACCCAAGCGTAGACTGTATTTAGAATGTTTATCTTCATGAGTCAGTGACCGGAGAGTACAGCTTTCGCGATTTTGTCCGAAGCAACCAACGCTATTTTTCTTCTCGTTTTCTTTTTTTCAATTTGAATGATCGGATGTTACATCTCGCCTCGATAAATATTATCTCAGATATTTTCAAACAATTTTCGTTTCGTACTAGATGATAAACACTGATTTTTAAAGATGTTCTGCAATTTACGTTACATATAACTTTATAAAATAATGCCGAATTATTTTACTCGTTGGTTTTTTTGATCAAAATTTTAGAATGATTAAATACAGATGCTATTCGTTTATGTTTGCAATTTTTTTTTTTCCGATGATTTTGGTCGTCTAAATATTGCTCCGAAATTCGTTTGCTATATTTCTGTGATCTGAGGATCCGTAGGTGTGTATCTCTAGTGAGGAATATTCCTCACAAATGAATGACAAGCCTTTGACGTCGTGACCTAGCCTCTTTGTAAGAATTGGCAAAAACCGAGGTCTCATATTATTCGTTTCAATAAAAATCGGGAAGAATTAGGTCAATCGACTTCAAAATCATCGGAGAAATTAAAGGATCGATGAAACTGGACAGAAATTGTTGGGTTTGCGAGATGGAACTCCTTGGTGGCCTATACCACCGTCAATAGCTGTGTAGTTACTTCAGGATTATATTTTTCAGGTCTATATCTGTCAGTACATGTCTATCTGTATAATATACGTATTGTAAAGTATGCATAATCATTTATCAGAAACTGTTACATGACATCAGCCATTGGATAGTGCCGGGGCGTTGACTGAAGAATTTAAAGACAGCTAACCCTGGGTAGTTTGGTGTGCCGAGCAAATGGACTTGGTTACCGACTGAAATAACATTGTGGTATATCTATATTATGTGCACACTATAGATATAGTGCAACGTTATTTTGTCGGTAAAGTTGAAGACCGTTCGTATCCCCGAGCCGACTTGGGCCCACTTGACTGGCACACAAAACCCCATAAGGATAGCCGTCTTTAAATTCTTCAGTCAACGGCCGGGGAAAGTGGGGCGGATTAGATACCGTATCAAAATAACCAACCGGTTGTTTCTAAGCAAATTTCAACAAATATTAGTGAGATGAGTGCCACATGGTACAGAGTCTAGAAGTCTTCGCGAAGGAAAGCAGCGTCAGGATGAACAAGCAGTTTTTATTTCAGCAAACTCATTTCGTAAAAAGTGCTGAATAATATTCAAAAAAGAAACGAGTCTATTCGAAAAAGAACGACTCTATCAAAGATTTTTGTACATAACATTATGAAAGTGTAAGATAAAATCGAAATTAGAATTAGCGAGCGTATAAGAACGTCAGGTCGTAATTGATCTCAACTTTGTTTATCTCCTATGATAAACTTGAATGGCCCTGACTTTCGGGTCAATATATCGGGGCGTGACGATCTTGCAAACCCATGAAATTGATTATTTAACGTATGCGCAGTTAATAGTCGCTCAGGCTGTCAAGTTTCAAGATATGCTATCACGTAAATGTATGTCAAATATTAATAGTAGGCGGTCATTGACCAGCAAGTTTGAAATATTTTTCGAGTCCTCCAGTTCCGATATGAAAAAAAATCACTATGAACTTTCTTCTCTTCTCTGCCGTCCTCCATCAAAGAAAAAACGAAATATGTCACTTATTCTTTAACATTTTGTCTAATTGTTATGAGTTCGTCGAGTAATCCAAGGCTCTTTAAAATTTAACAAACGGTCTGTTGATATGGATCAGCTGAGACCCATAGAAATGGAAAGTGGAATTTTCGTCGGATAGAAGTGAAGTATCAAATCAAATGCAATAATATGCCGATTTCTTCTTAATATCAAGTTTACGAACGGGAATAATTCAGAAAAAAAAAACTGGATGAACAAGTCATCTACATGACTAGTAGTTCTCCGGGTTCTGACGCAATTTCGAAGCGCACTACAGGATGGTTTCCCACCTAATGCCATCTCAAGAAGTCCTAATTGAAAATCATAATCAATTGAATGTACTCTCGCCGATACAATTTCCCCTCCCAATACCTGCGTCCCCCAACCTGCGTGACTAGCAGATAAAGTCTAGTATACCTACTCGTATTATATAAATCCGCGGTACAGATGCCGCTCAAATTAGTATCACAAACATTTGAGAGTAGGCGAATGATCAATACTGCGAAGTGTGTGTTGTGAATTTTGTTTCGGAAGCTTATGCCAACCGTACGCTAATGAGATGGCGATTCATCTGGTACTGTTAACGGCAGTATGTGCCATAGCGCTAGTAAAAATAGCTCAGCTGTTATATGAGCGTCATCAATTCGCCGCAATCGTTAATAAGATTCCTGGTCCGAGGGGATACCCGCTAGTTGGAAATGCACTGGACCTGCTAAGGGTTGACCGAGAGCGTAAGGCATTGATAGAATTATAAGTACAGGCCCGATTATAATAGTACCTAATCCATCACCCACCAGAACTATTGACTTTAGATTTGCGTACCGGGACAGTACACGTAAAAGTTTGAAAGTTTGTTCAAGTCGAATAGCCTTCAGTAGGTCAGTCAGCGATTTGGATGTACACAAGGGCCTAGAATAGAACAGCCGCATTCACCAAAAACCTTGCCACGTTCATGACATAACTGCAGTATACTTCGTCCGTTGGGAATCATCCTCGTCATATCTACCGGAAAGAAGAATTTACCCAGTATAATAGACGCTGGGGAATTATACCTCTACTAGTAATTTACAGGCTTCTGTTATTTTACGCGGGCACGTCATTTTCATCCGACTTTTGGCACAAGCTCACGACAGACAGCGCTGACGCACGTACACCGGTATTAGGGCTATTCCGCGTGAAGCGGATCAATTACCTCTCAGATATTTTTCTAAATTTGCATGTTGATTGTTCTTGAGGAGTTAGATTTTTTTGTCAGAGAACTACCTAATGAGTGCAAAATTCGTAGAGTTATTTGCATAAACAAAATCGGGCAAGGTTGTTTTCAAAAATTCATCACTTCGTCAGAAATAATGCTAAGCTTAAGTTTTTTTTTTTTTTTCGATGACGCGGAAAGTGTCACAGAATGTACCTATATAAAAATATATGCTTCGAAACAAGTTTGATGATCAATTATTTATTTACCATTAGTTCAACAAGTTTACCTATAAACACTTCGTTGTAGAAGCTTACATATTTACTCGAGTGAGGAAGAGAAGTAATATGGAAAGAAAACAGCAATAGTTTATTGTATAGTATACGATAAAAGGATTCAAAGGATAAGCCGCAACACATTCCTCCGAAAATTTATATTCGTAATTCTATGAATATTTGTAAATTTTCTAAATTTCCCTTTCGAATACTATGAAAACTACTTTTCGTGTACTTAACATACTCATTCGTCATTTTTCATTATTCTCATCACTGATTATAAGCATCAAATCATTGACTACCATTGGAAATCGTTGGGAATTTTCAGGTACATTCGCAAAGCAATGTCATTCTGTGTGACATCTATTGATATTATACGAATTATATTCAATATTACATTGTTAGTCCCGACGTGATAATATAATATTTCAGAAAGAGTTATAATTAATTACTAATCATTTCCTCGAACATAATGCCATAGATCGATACGAATGGTTCCGGACGCTGTGTACGCAGTACAAAGATGGAATGTGTCGTATTTGGATGGGCGGAAAGGCCATAGTTTTCCTCAATACAGCAGAAACTGCTAGCGTGCGTATAACTCCGTTTCTCACATGATGTATTCTTCTAACTATAATGTCCATGCAATTATGCGTCTTTATATTTCGCAGGTAGTACTTCCGAGTAAAAGTCTCATCACCAAATCCGAAGTATACGATTTCCTCCACCTGTGGCTCGGTTCAGGACTTCTAACTTCCACAGGTAAATATGACAGCCCGATTTGTTAACTCGGAACAGAAATTGGACCGAATTTGAAAAAGCCTCTATGCGGAATACTGTAATCCGTAAAAATATTTGGCGACACTTAATACCTGGGAGAAATCAAATTTAACCAAAATGCTTTGAGTACTCGGACATCTTAAATATGTATTCGGTCGTTTCTTCAATGAAGTTCTCGTGACATCCTGATTTACAGACTGGCCAATCATCATCGAATAATTTTGCACCTTTTCTTGCACCTACTAGAAGCTTACAGCCTTACAGATAGCATGCCGATTAAGTTATAAACACACGCTGCCGATAACAGCTCAGGTGCAAGTGCGCAGCAAAATTATCTGAGTATGATTGGCCGGCCTTTCGATTCAAAAGTCATAGAAACTCTAATTGAAGAATGCCGGAAACTTCACCACGGCTAGTTTTAGGAATCCAATCGCAATATAATTCTGTATAGAAAGTTATAGAAACACGTATTCATTACAGGTGATAAGTGGCATCGTCAACGAAAATTGATAACGCCGTCTTTCCATTTCAACATACTCGAAGAATTTGCAGTCGTTATGTCTGAAAAGGCAGAAATCTTAATTGAATGTATGAATTCCGAGCTTGAAAATAATCCTAACAAGCCAATAGATATGTTCGAGTTACTGACCAGATGCGCACTGGACATAATTTGTGGTAGGTAATTGTTTGAATCTCACAGTCCAACTCCAACAATTATTGGTAGTCAATAATTCGATGAACAATGCATATGAGGCTCATTATCTGGCCTATATATGACAACGAGACCTTCAATAAGTACTTCTGTGTGATTGGAGGACGTTTGATGAAAGTTGAAGTTATCTAGGCGCAGTTCAAAGTATAACGAGATTTCTTGACAGGCGATTTTCTTTCAGAATCGGCAATGGGAATCAACATAAATGCCCAAACGGAATACGATGCGGAATACTCCGTGGCTTTGCACAGGTAATATTTTTATATGGTACATATTAAACATCCATACAGGTAATATAGAATCCAACTCTTCTTCAAAGCTGTGATAACATAGATGAATTATACAGGGTGAGTTTTCTTTGGGGTTCTGAGAGGGTGTGGCCTAAATTGGTTGAGGCTTCGCCTTCTTTTAATCATACTTGTTATTATTGGAATATTGTTCCTCGCCCACTGCTAATTATTGTTTACTGGGGACTGAAGGTGGTCAGTTCGAACACCTAATGTGATACTACCCGAATAAATCAATTTAAGGCTTGTTGTTAGTGTCATTGCTTTCCCTACACTATGATCATAATACAATATGCGATTAGACTGTTTGTTGACTTGATTCAGGTCGCCCGAAATAATAGGTAGATTTGAGAATAAAGGTATCTCTAGATGAATGGAGATTATTTTCTTGACAATAACAGGTATGAATTAGGGCCGGGCGATTGATCGACAAAATGATTAATCGACATTTTAGATTAATCGATTAATCGCACAGCCCTACTATGAATAGAAGAAGGCGGAGCCTCGACCAATTTAGGCCACACCCTCTCAGAACCCCGGAGAAAACTCACCCTGTATGTACAACGAAGTGATTGGACAAACTGAGATTGAATGTAACCGACGATTAATCACCTGATGCATCTGTGTACTTTCATATAAATTTATTTCCTATTTTAAAGCATTACGGTCCAGGCGTTAGAACGTGCCGTGCGACCTTGGCTGCATGCTGACTGGCTATATTATTGCACTGGACGCGGAAGGAGATTCAAGCGTACCGTAGAAATTGCCCACAAGTTTACGAATCAGGTAAGAATCAAATGAAACATGTATAATATTTTCCTGCGCCCACTGTTACATAATTACATATCGGTACAGTAATGTATGATTCGCATTCGTTTGATTTTAAGAATACATGTAAATTTTCTAATTCGAGTGGAAATTTGAAGGTCCAGAGACCAACTGGTGTATGTTTTTGTGAAGCTATATCAAGATTCGCGGCAGCGAATTGCCGCCAACTACCGTAAGGCCGGTGAGCACCAGCCACTAATCTTTACGTCTAAGAACTAGGTATACCTGTGAACGATGTGTATTATTTTGTTAGGGGTTGAAAATTAAGAACTGTCATTCACAGTACAGTTCGTGTTCGTTGAACTTAGTTCGCCAAAAAAAACTTCATGGAAATTGATCGAGTAGTTTCTAAGTTATTAATAAGGGTTGAAGTTGATAGAATACGTACTTATGCTGTCGTGATTTATTTCTACAGGTGATAAGCGATAGGAAATTGGCTCGTATCCGGGGCAAGGCTGATGAAGATATATATACTGATGGTAAGCTATGCCGTCAGCGCCGTATTTAGGCATAGGCTAACTAGGCTGAAGCCTAGGGCGGCAATATTTCAGAGGCGGCAAAATCACATGCGGCAGCCACGTCATAAACGAAATCTGCGTTTCATTTTTCCTGGAAAGACTTGGTCGCGTTTCTAGGCATGCACGGAGATGCTATGTCCGACGCATGGACGTATACCTCGGAAGTACCGTTTGCCACCACTGAGTGGAGCGCTCTACCAGTCTGACGGGCGGCGTGGCGGCTCCGCTCTCTCGCAATAATAATAGCGCGAGATATCAATGAGGGGGCTGCATCACGGGTGTAAAATTCTATCACAGATTCTCGTATCCTCAGATTCGCAGATTCAGTATTGACTTGAGCGCTTTCAGCAGTAAATGTTTGAATTATATTTCAGATTAATATTTCTATTACATTGGTAGGTACTCCGTTGGATATATATTTGGTATCATATCGAAAAATTTAATATACTGCCATGAGCGACTCTGCGCCCGGTCCCAGTTCTGGGCTAAAGAGGGTGAAATTGAGTGGATGGCAGTATAAGCAGGCGGCTGCGAAGAAGATGGCCAAAGAAAAAGAGTCCTTAAGCAAAACTCCTAAGCTAAGCTCTTTTTTCGTAAAATTATCTGTAGATGGAACTTCTACATCAAAATCTGATGATGAGACAAATGAATTACAGGGAGTTGTGACTGATCGTAATTCTTCTGCTATAGGTGAAAGTCCGAGCATAGATCTTACTGTGCAAGGTCAAAGCTCTGATATTCCTAACCCTTCCAACCAAACGGAGGATGAAATGTTGGATGTGTCCACGCATATCTTGAAAGCCGTTATTCCAGTAGTGAGTAATGATCCCGCCGAATGGAAACTTAACAAAGAGTCAATTGATTACCTCATTGCACACGGCATTCCCCAAAACAAGGATGCTGATTTTACATCGTCTAAGCGTTTGTATTCAGGTCAAGCCAGATTCTGTTCATTGTCTTTGTTCAGCCGAATCGGTATCAACGGTGAAAAAAGACCAAGAACGTGGCTTGTGTTTTCTGAGAGCAAGGGATCTGTTTTCTGTGGGCCATGTAGGCTTTTTGGCAAATCAGGGATTCTTGCCATCGAGGGTTTTAATGACTGGAAAAATGCGTCAACTAGACTCAGTGAACATGAAAACTCGCTCAATCATAGATCTTCGTGTGTCGATCTCATGGAGAGGAAGAATAGTGCTGCCAGGATAGATGGGGCGCTTATTCATCAAGCTGAAGAAGAAATTGAGTATTGGAATAAATTGCTCCGTCGTGTCGTGGCCGTTATAAAATCACTGGCAAGTCGTGGTCTCCCTTTTCGAGGTACAGATGAACGGTTTGGTTCGCATCATAGTGGAAATTATATAATGACGCTTGAATTGCTTGCAGAGTTCGATCCATTTCTGGCTGACCACATCAAAAGATTCGCCAACAAAGGCAAGGGTTCAACATCCTATCTATCCTTTGCGACATGTGATGAATTCATTAATATAATGGCCGAAAAGTTGAAAATAGAAATTGTGACAGAAGTCAAGGCAGCTAAATATTATTCAATCAGCGTAGATTCGACGCCCGATGTTTCCCATGTCGATCAACTTTCCTTCATTGTCCGTTACGTGTCCGCTACAGGTACACCGGTAGAACGATTTTTAGCATTTATTCCGAATTGTGGGCACAAATCTGAGGAACTCGCTCAGTGTGTTTTGAATACTTTAGCCGAGCTTGGCTTGGAAATTGGAAACTGTAGAGGTCAGTCGTATGACAATGCGAATAATATGGCGGGTGCGTATTCCGGTCTTCAGGCAAGAATCAAGGAGATAAATCCTCTTGCGATGTTCGTACCATGCTCGGGCCACTCCTTGAATTTGGTTGGATCATGTGCTGCCGAATGTTGTCCACTTGCAGTTCGACTATTCACTGATATTCAGAATCTTTATAATTTCTTCTCCGCCTCTACGCATCGATGGAGTATCTTGTATTCCCACCTCAAATCTGGGTCCACAGTTTTGAAAAGTTTATCTGCAACAAGATGGTCAGCACGGCACGATGCTTGTCGTAGCCTCTGCACCTCATGGAGTGAGTGCATGGCCGCCCTGAATGTTTTGGCTGACGATGAAAAAGAAAAGCCTACTACGAGAGCAGAAGCTTCAGGGATCATGAAACGGCTCGATCGACTGGACATCTGTATAATCGCCCTCGTATGGCATGATATTCTTGCACGCTTCCATGGTGTAAGCAAATTGCTCCAATCAGTAGATATCGAATTGGGCAACGTGGTTGATGCGTATTATTCTCTAATCGCGTACGTCAACCTTATGCGGGAAAACTTTGACACATTTGAAGAAAAGGCTATGAAATTATGCGGCAAGAATAGTTATCCTACAGACGAGAAGCGAAGGAAGCCTATAAGGGAAACGAATCCTGACTCATCGATTAGTAGAGACTGTAGAGACGTCATACGTGTCGACACATTCTACGTTATCATAGATAGGCTCAGTTCTGAACTCCAACGTAGGTGCAGAGCCTACGAAAATCTGAACGAGAAATTCGATTTCCTCACAAAGCTCACCTCACTAGAAGTGAGCATTATGTCGGAAAAAGCTCGTCAACTCCAAAATTCCTATCCCGACGACTTAGAAGAAACATTTGAGCAAGAATGTATTCACTTGGCGTTACATCTCAAATCAACGGGTATCACAAAAACTTCAGCTCGCTTCTTATATAAATTACTGCACGATAAATTTCTTTCTGACGTATACCCTAATGTTGATGTAGCGTTGCGCATTTTCCTCTGTACACCAGCGGCAAATACCTCAGCTGAAAGATCATTTTCCGTATTGAAAAGAGTAAAAAATTATCTTCGGTCGAATCTGACATCAGCTAAGTTGAATGCTCTTTCACTTCTTTATATTGAGACAGAATACATGCGGAAAATCGATTTTGATGAAATCATAAAATCGTTTGCAGAGAAAAAAGTCCGAAGAAAACAGGTAACGCAGCTTATTCCATGAACAATTCAATTTATTGAAATACTTTCGCCGGGGGGAAGGGCGGCGACGGCTACCTAGCCTAGGGCGAAAAATTCTGCTAATACGGCGCTGTATGCCGTTATCGGCTTTGCTCAGCCTTTATGCATTATTGCATCCTTTTTACGAATGAATTCGTTGATCGTATGATATCCATAGCTACCGCTGTAATTGTACAGACCTACGACTACAATGCTTTTGTGTTTTCAGATGAAACGAAGCGAAAGGCGTTCTTAGATCATTTATTAGATGCGTGTGAGCGTGACAATATGCTGCTCACCGATGACGAGTTAAGGGAAGAAGTGGACACATTCATGTTCGCGGTAAATATCATCACCGATCATTCATTCTACTCTCATTGTCACGTACTGCCGAATTTACAGCACAATAAACTCTTGTCAAACGAGGGATTGACCGAAAATTATGTAAATCACGATTCCCTCGATGCTAAACGGCTCTCGGTTTTCTCAGGGACATGATACAACATCAGCGGCCATGAGCTGGGCACTATTCTGCATCGGTAATCATCCGGATGTAGAGGAGAAGATACACCAGGAACAGCTTCAAATCTTCGGAGATTCTACGGAGCCAGCAACGCTACACCAGCTTAGCGAACTGAAATATCTTGAAAGAGTGATCAAAGAAACTCTCAGACTATTTCCTAGCGCACCGTCGATAGGTCGATTACTGACAGAAGATATCGAGATCGGTGAGTTGCACATTCGCATTTGTATACGGGATAGATATAAGCGTGGTCGGAAAATGAATGATCAAGAAATAACTCTGCCTGCAAAATATGCGTGCAGCTGCTTAAATTCGACTCATTTTCAGCTGGATACAAACTTCCAAAAGGCGCTATCGCTGGTATACAAATCCATCAAATTCATCAGGATCCAAAGTACTGGCCGGAGCCCACAAAATTTGATCCGGATCGATTTTTACCGGAAAATTCCCACAGACGACATCCCTACGCTTACGTGCCGTTCAGCGCTGGACCCAGAAATTGCATTGGACAAAAATTTTCACTTTTAGAACAAAAGACCATTCTGACGGCAGTGTTGAGGAAGTGGAGAGTTCGGAGTCTTGTGAAGTACGACGATGCAAAGGCTTACTTTGAATTCATTCTCAGACCACAGGGCGGAACCAAGATTTATTTTACTCGGAAGTGAAGAATTCGCTGAACAAATTTCCTATGTGCGCAGTGTGCACTGTGATGCACTTAGGACCAATTAATTAATTTTATACACCACGCGCATAAGAACAAAAAATTATCTTAACTTATTGTATTGTCTTTACGCTGTGACCTGTCAATTAAACCTCCAATAAACTATTCGAAATAACTACCCGTAGTTGTGTAATAATAACAATTACTCTGCAACTGCAGGCAATACCAAATAAATTCCACTCTCCACAATCTTCCTAACTTGGGGGTTCACAAGGCAACTCTAGTGTGTTGATAACGTGCACCCGTACAGAACAGCAAAACTTTACGTTCACACATATAACACATGATGGCATGATAAGGCATGACTTTTCGGTTCCATTGAAAAAAATGGAATAGTTAGGTACGGCATTACACTACAACAAGATTTCACTTTTTCAATGACAATCAATCCGCTCGTGATCTGCCGTGATTCGTAAGCTTATTTCGATCAGTATTGCCAGATGAGTTCTGTTCAAAATGTGATACGACTGTTTCTGGTAGATTATGAGCAGAATTTCTTTTAACCAGGGCATACTGAAAAGGGAGTGGTTCCACGATCTAAAGCCACAAGAATACAAACTGTCACCGATCTACAGATTCTAGAATGACAAATATGTCAACCTGCAATTACATACATTCTCTTTTGAGAACGAAGAAAAAAAATTCTATTTTTGTCCAGTAATTGGTTAATCACTCCGAAGGCGGAACTATCAGCAGCTACATACGACAGGGCATCGTGTCTACACAAATTTTTTCTACAGAGTAAAAGTTTTACAGAATCTTTTCCACAAAGAAATTTACAGATATCGCGTCTACGCAACTATTACACTCATTGAAAATGCTATAACAATTTCATCTAAATATTTTCACTTAATAATCACGTGACTATTTATAATATTGATTATTCTTTCATTCATTTAGATTTTTTTGTCGAACACGTTTAAGGATGCATTCCGAAATTGAACCACGGTTAAGTCGCATCAGTGTATCCGTTTCTATTGCGTTTGACAAACAATGATGAAACAATGCAACCGTAACCGTGTTTCGGTTTCGGAATAACCCCTTAATAACATTCGGTTTTCATATTCTGATAATATTATTACAATAACACCGATAACGTAGTGAGTATAATCATTCGAGTAACTCAAACAACTACGAGCCCTCGGTTTTATGGGCTATTGCAATTTTTTCAGTTGCAGATGCACCAGCATCATCACTGTTGAATGAGTCAACGTCTGTCAGTCTCGCAAACGTGGAATATGTACATTTTTCCGAACTCTCACCTCAAAATCTCAACTCCGTCGCGATTTAATGGCTCTCGTGATGTAAATTCTTCACCCAAAAAAATGAGAAGGGGTACCACTGTCATTTTTTCTAAAATATGAGATTTTCCAAAATATTCGGAACATATAGGAATGATACATATTTTTGGAAGCTGTGGAACCTACGCTTTCAGATAGTGCAAGCCGATTTGAAATAAAAAAATTCCTTCTATTTTAAATCGTCGATTTACTTATTATTTTTTTTCGACTTTTTTTTCTTCCATTTTCTATTGGTAAAATCGTAGGAGGCTTCGGAATCGAGGAATGATACACATATTTGGAATCAGCGTGCGATTTCCTTCAAGAATATCATCACATTGTGGGTGTAGTTTTTCTGATTCTCTCTTGAAATAACCCGATGGATTCATATTCGTACTTGTGCATTTTCATAACGCGTATGGTATAAACCAAAATTACAGAACTTCGTGGTTCTAGTAAGACATAAAAATATTGTCACTTACGACCTTGTGGCATTAGTAATGCGATGTGTTCTGCCAGATGGAACTCCTTTGTGGCCCATCATATATCTATACACCATCGTCAATGACTGTGCAGTTATTTCAGGATTATAAGTTTCAGGTATATATATATTTAGTAGGTATACAAGTTGTCTATGCGTAGAATATATTGTGAAGTATACGTAACCATTTATGATAATTGATACATGACTCAGCCATCGGATAGAACCGTGGAAGCGGGGCAGATTGGATACCGAATCAAGGTAACGAACCGGTTGTTTCTGAACAAAAAGTAACGGATATCTTGAGATGTGCCACATGTTACAGAGTCCAGCATCGGAAGGCTTCATGACGGAAACCTTACCGCACACGCTAGCGTGACCACGCAGTTTTAATTTCCGCAAATTTATTCTGTAAAAAGCGCTGAATAATTTTTACAGCTAAGGATGCGCATGATTTGACATAAAATGCCTCAGATTGATTAGAAGAAATGGGTTGTCTCGCACTTCTGCAATATTGTCAATTCCGACACATAAGTTATTCTACTTTTCTTTTCGTTCAACAAAATTCTCCTATATCCTTCAAATTAGGCGCGCTATTGTCGAGTTCAAACAGAAACAAGGTAGTTTGAACAGGGTATAGTCGGAGGCAATAGCACCCAATATAAAAAAAAATTCACCATAAAATTTGGTCTCTTCGCTGTCCTCCATCAATGGGAAAACGAAATATGTCCCTTATTCTTCAACATACAACATCTAAGGGTCTTTGAAATTTAACAAATGGTCCGGTGATATGGATCAGCTGAGAGACCCCGAGGAAATGGAAAGTAGAATTTTCGTCGGATAGACGTGAAGTATCAAATCAAACGCGATATGCTTTTTTTTTACTATCAGGTATACCTGTTTGCGAACGGAAATAATTCGGAAAACAGAACTAGATTAACGAAATTATCCATATCACTAGTACTTCACCAGGTTTTGAAGCAATTTCGAGGTGCACTACAGTATGGTTTCCAGAGTAGTGCCATATCAAGAAATACTAGAAACTCACAATCAAAAACCTACTCTCCTCGATACAGTCTCCCCTCCCAGTACTGGCCTCCGGCAATCTGCGTTGGACGCAGATGTAGGGTATATATTGTTCGACGGTATAGGTGTCGCTTACATTAGTATCTTGAATGTTTGAGAGGCGAGTGATCACTAGTGCAAAGTGTATATTGCAACGTTTGACGTGGAAACTTATCCCAACCGTACGTTACTAAGATGGCGATTCATCTGGTACTGTTAACGGCCGTATGTGTCATAGTGCTAACAAAAATACTTCACCGTCTATACAAACATTATCAATTCGCCGCAATTGTTAATAAGATTCCCGGTCCAAGGGGATACCCGTTAGTTGGAAGTGCACTGACCATGCTATTCGTCGGCCGAGAGGGTAAGCCGTCGACCGATTATAAAAGTAATTGTTCAACCACAATTCGTGAGGACTGTTTACTTCGGATTCTCGTACCGTGAAAGTAGGAGTTAAAAGTTTGATAGTTGGTTTAGGCCGAATAGCCTTGAGTAGGCCAGTCGCCGATTTTGATGCAGGCGAGGGCCTGGAATAAAATAGGCGCATTCACTAACGTAACAATATACTTTGTCATGTCATCCTCGTCATATCTACCGGAAAGATTCATTTGCCTGGTATATACGCTAGGCAATTATACCTGCACTAGTAGTAGACGAGTTTGTGTTATTCTACACAGCCACGTAATTTTCATCCCACTTTTGACACGAACTCATGACATACAGCTCTGACAAACGTACTCAGCATAATATTTCAAATTGTAGTAGAAAACTACGACGTTCCACATTCTGGATGGAAAGCATGCTAGTGCTACCTCGAGTTCTCTCTGCAATGCATCTTATGTCCTGCGCAATCTGAACCCTAGAAGTACACACATGGATCTTACAGACCCAGTCAATTTTTCACGGGCCTAATACCGTGAGGTCCTTGACATAAAACGAGGGATGAACCACTCGAAGTCGGTTGTACACTATCTGCTGAAATGTCAGTTGTAGTCAGTTGAATTCAGCTGTAGTTGGTTGCTGCAGTCAGTTGCTGCAATTGCAGTCAGTTCAAGTCAGTTCACGTCATAAGTTTTTGAAATCAGGTAGTTAACCCCTCGACGTAAAAGACACGACCCCTACGCGCAAAATCATTTTTGTCTTTCCTCCACCACTCGCCACTGGACATAAATCCTCAACTGTCGATTCGCTATTGAACTATACAAGTCTGAAAAACAGTAGATGTGTCTCAGATCCAAGTGTATTTTGTTATCAAAAATAGAAAATTATACTATTGTATGTTTTTCTTGCAATTCCACCTATGCCCTTTCAGAAACCGCGAAGAACATTAAATTATGTCGATTAGTTCCGAAGTTCTGAATTTAGAAGAAAAAAGTGTAAAACTCGCATTTCCAATTGCTCGAAACTTTTCTATCTGCCCGAAAAGCTTTCTTAAACAAAATATGAACCGAACACAAACTGTGTTTTCATAGGTGCGTTCTTAATAGTCTACTCTTTCATTTGAAAAAAAATAATAATCTACCTACATTCTATGTAGATGTAATGGCAGGGAAACTACATACGAAAGTTGGCCGGGTCTCACAGACCCTGCAGTGTGTGGTATAACCAACTTGCAAAAAAATGCATGTATACTCCTAGGACTAAAGATAGAAGTTGAGTCACTACAACATAATATTTGAAGAAAGGATAGTTTCCAGCTAGAATTCGAAATGTCAAGGTCTTCCATCACAAAATGTGAAGTTCCTCGACTCCAACTCTTATACATTCGTTGAAAATTAACTCACTCTAAATCTAATTGTAAAACCGCGAGAGCGGAAGCCGGTATCATGTTCAACGATCTTATCTTTAACACTTCGTTGTAGAAGTTCACATATTTTCTTGAGTGAGGAAGAAAAGTATGGAAATAAAACAGCAATCATAGTTTATCGTATCATACGATAAAAGGATACGAAGGATGGGCCGCATGGAACATTTCTCCAGAAATTTATATTCATGATTCTCTGAAAATACGAGTTTTCTAAATTCCATCTGCGTATTCTACGGAAACTATTTCTTGTGTACTAAATGTAATCATGATTTTTCATTATTCTCATGACTAAGTATAAGCTTTAAATTGACAGCCTTGGAAGCTCGTTGGAAATGTGCACGAATTCGCAAACCAATATTGTCATTTCATGTGATGATGTGCTAATATTATATGAATTATATTCAATATTATATTGTTAGTGAGTTTCCTAACATCATATAATGTTTCAAATGAAGTTGCAATTTCTAATGATTTCCTCGAACATAATGCCATAGATCGATACGAATGGTTCCGGTCTCTCAATCAGCAATACAAAGAGGGAATATTTCGTATGTGGATGGGAAGGAAGGCCAACATAATACTGAATACGGCAGAAACTGCTAGTGTGCGTGGAACTCTTCTTCTCACTATATGTATTCTTCTAACTATAATGTCCATGCAATTATTCTTCTTTATGTTTCGCAGGTAATATTGCCAAGTAAAAATCTCATCACCAAATCCGAAATATACAATTTTATTCACCCTTGGCTTGGTTCAGGACTTCTAACTTCTACAGGTAAACATTATAACCCGATTCTTCAACTCAAAACAGAACAATGAGATCGGAATTTCGAAAAGCCTATGGAATACTGTAATTCGTAAAAACGTTAAGCGATTCTGCAATACTCGATAGAAATAATATTCGAACCAAATGCTCTGAGTAATTGGACATATGGAATATATGTATACATTCGGTCATTTCTTCAATAAAGTTCTCATGGTACGACGTTAATGTTGTCAGGCTGGCCAATCATCATCAAATAGTTTTGCACCTTCTCTTGCACCTCGAATGTTATAGGTACCATCGGTTACAGCTCAGGTGCAAGAGCGCAGTAAAATTATCAGATCATGATATTGGCCGGCCTCTCGATTCAGAAGTCGTAGAAACTCCAATTGAAGAATGCCGAAAAATTCACCACGTCTAATTGTAGGAATCCAATAGCAAAATAATTCTATAAAAATTTATAGGAACGCGTATTTATTACAGGTGATAAGTGGCATCGTGAACGAAAATTGATAACGCCGACCTTCCATTTCAACATACTTGAAGAGTTTGCAGTCGTTATGTCTGAAAAAGCAGAAATCTTAATTGAATGTATTACTTCCGAGCTTGAAAATAATCCTGACAAGCCCATAGATATGTTCGAGTTACTGACCAGATGCGCACTGGACATAATTTGTGGTAATTAGTAATTGTATGAATCTCACAGCCCAACTCCAACAATTATTGGTAGTCAATAATTCGATGAACAATGCATATAAGGCTCATTATCTAATAATACACTTGGTACTTGTCTTTACTGACTGCCAATATATGACTGAGAGACCTTCAATAAGTACTTCTATGTGATTGGAGGACGTTTGATAAAAGTTGAAGTTATCTATAGGCGCAGTTCAAAGTATAAGATTTATTGACACGCGATTTGCTTTCAGAATCAGCAATGGGGATCAATATAAATGCTCAAAAGGATCCCCACGCAGAATATTCGGTGGCTTTGCATGGGTAATATTTTTGTATAGTATCTTTTACGTACGTATGTATAGGCATAACATAGCATCACATTTTTCTTAAAATCATGAAGCTGACGGATTCCAATTATACTTTTCCAACTTTCTGTAAAAATGATCGATCGTGCCGTCCGAATGTCTGTACAGGACGTTGATGGACGACTCTGCCAAACTTTAAGGGTTGCATGTGGGTGCGCCTGAACAAGAAGTTCGAGATAGCCAAGGCATCAAAGAATTACTGTTCGTCAGTAATTAGACTGGCATACTAAATACTCCGATAGTAAATCCGAAAAAAGTGTCGATTGTCGAAACTGCAGTACTTTTGTTTGAATTAATAACGCAATACCCATATAATTACAATTACCCATAGACCAATACATTACAATTACCTATAGGCAGTGGGTTGCCCATCTCGAATGAATCGTTCAGAAAGACCCTGCCAATGAAGTTAGTTTTGGCGCATAGAGGATATGATGATATCAAGTTGCCAAAAAAAGAAAAAACTGCATGTCATATTATGCCCACTGAAAGTGTAATTTTGAAAGCAAATTAATTAAACGAAAGGAACGTGGATAAGGCAATTATGCCTAATGCATCTATGTATGTGTATACTTTGAACCAAATTTATTTCGTATTTCAAAGCATTACGGTCCAGGCGGTGGAACGTGTCATGCGACCGTGGATCCACGCTGACTGGATATATTATTGCACTAGACGCGGGAGGAAATTCAAGCGTACCGTAGAAATCGCCCACAAGTTCACGAATCAGGTGAGAATCAAATAAAACACGTATATAATTTCCCTGCACAAACTGTCACATGATTACGTAAGGCTAAGGTAATGCATGATTCTCATGCATCTGATGTTAAGAATACATACGTAAATTTTCCAATGAGTGGAAATTTGAAGGTCCAGTGACCAACTGGTGCATGTTTTTGTCGAGCTATATATATTACGTACTTATGATATCGAAATTTATTCCCATAGGTGATAAGCGACCGAAAATTGGCTCGTAAGATCCGGGGCGAGGCTGATGAAGACATGTATACTGATGGTAAGCTACGCCGATATTGGAAATTGCTCAGCCATGATGCATTATCGCATCCTTTTTTACGAATGAATTCGTTTTTCACCGTATGATATCCATAGATACAACTGTAATTGTACAGACCTACGACTACAATGCTTTTATGTGTTCAGATAAACCGAAGCGGCAGGCGTTCTTAGATCACTTACTTGATGCGTGTGAGCGTGACAATATGCCGCTCACCGACGACGAGTTGAGGGAAGAAGTGGACACATTCATGTTCGCGGTAAATATCAACACCGATCATTCATTCTACTTTCGTTATCAAGTACTGCCGAATTCACAGCACAATAAAGTCTTTGTCAAACGAGGAATTGACCGAAAATTATGTAAATCACGATTCCCTCGATGCTAAACGGCTCTCGGTTTCCTCAGGGACATGATACAACATCAGCGGCCATGAGCTGGGCACTATTCTGCATCGGTAATCATCCGGATGTGGAGGAGAAGATACACCAGGAACAGCTTCAAATCTTCGGAGATTCTACGGAGCCAGCAACGCTACACCAGCTTAGCGAACTGAAATATCTTGAAAGAGTGATCAAAGAAACTCTCAGACTATTTCCTAGCGCACCGTCAGTAGGTCGATTACTGACAGAAGATATCGAAATTGGTGAGTGGAATATTCGCATTTGTACACGGGATTGATATAAGCGTGGTCGGAAAATGAATGATCGAGAAATAACTCTGACGGCAAAATATGCTTGCAGCTGCTTAAATTTTACTCATTTTCAGCTGGATACAAACTCCCAAAGGGCGCTATCGCTGGTATACAAATCCATCAAATTCATCGGGATCCAAAGTACTGGCCAGAGCCCACAAAATTTGATCCGGACCGATTTTTACCGGAAAATTCCCACGGACGACATCCCTACGCTTACGTGCCGTTCAGCGCTGGACCCAGAAATTGCATTGGACAAAAATTTTCACTTTTAGAACAAAAGACTGTGCTGACGGCAGTGTTAAGGAAGTGGAGAGTTCGAAGTCTTGTCAAGTACGCCGAGGCAAAGGCTTACCATGAAATCATTCTCAGACCGCAAGGCGG
Source organism: Ametastegia equiseti (assembly GCA_963989295.1). Taxonomy (NCBI): domain Eukaryota; kingdom Metazoa; phylum Arthropoda; class Insecta; order Hymenoptera; family Tenthredinidae; genus Ametastegia; species Ametastegia equiseti. Next base: position 13,430,411 of record OZ022393.1, read on the forward strand.
GATCAAGATTCATTTTACTCGGAAGTGATGAATTCGTTGGACAAATTATTCCGCAGTGTGCACTGTGATGCACTTAGGACCAATAAATCAATTTCATGCACGACGCGCATACGAACAAAAAATCATCTCAAACTTATGTATTGTGTTTCCGCTGCGATTGGTCAATTAGACTTCTAATAAACCAGTCAAAATAACCGCCCGTAGTTGTGTATTAATCGAAATTATTCTGCAACTGCAGGCGATTCCAGATAAACTCCACTCTTCACAATCTTTCTAACTGGGGGTTTCACACGGCAACTCACGTATACAATAGAACAAGCTTATGTTTACATGCGGGTAAAAGTACTTGCGTGTATATATAGCGTATACACATACACATATGATATAAAAAAAATATGCAATGACTTTGTGTCTTTATGATATAATTATACCCAGGCTGATGCGTTTACCGTATCTCCCCATGTGCCCGGTGAGTTGATAACCTCATGGTCATGCATTTGCAAATGCAAACCTCCTGATGCTTGTGTACGCATGACGTTCATCGCATTTCAAGATACCTATCTTATATCCTTATTGATTTATTGGAATACATAACGTACCTAATGATTAGCATTCGGAAGACTTCGCTATCCGTTCAAAAGGCGCGCGCTCACTTATTTTAACTCTATATACAATATACATACCTATATATACTGGAGCGTGGTACTGTTTATATACACCACAACCGTACAGGCCTCGCGCTAAGCGATAACTTTTGAAATTTCGGATATCAACGCCTCACAAACTTTGCATCTAGAATCTGAGTCATCAAATTATATAAAAATTTCCAATTATCCAAAACGACAACTTTGTATTCTGAATTTTTTATTCGTTCAGGGAATTGGGACAATGCTCTATTTCTGCTTACAAAATTATAAAAATGAAATCATTCGTCCCATTTAATATTCACGTCCACTTAAAATCATTACATTATATAATGTATATCTCCAACGTACAACAATTACGCAAGAGCGTTTATCATGCGTATATCGCTACTGTGTATAGAAAGCGACTCGTTTCGCGGGAACTGAATTTCACAGAAACGATAAATGATTTTGCTTTCAGGAAAGCACGAAAAATCTCGTTCGCTGGACGGTTCTGATATAACAGACCGAAAAAGCATTCTATAGGCTTTTTTCATGGTGGATTTTAGGACCCTCCACTATCTTGCTACCCCGGGGCCGCGACTTTTGTAAATCCGGCCATTTCAAGAAACGCTCGTACCTCATTTACTTCCATTCATGTAAGTATCTCTCCATCCAGCGCCGACGAATCGCGTGACGACCCCAATGTATTCAGTATATTATTCCATAGCACAACCGCCGAGACATCAGTATCATGAACGTTCGAAAGGCGAATGATCGTTACTGAAACGTGTGCCGTGGATTTTAACGCGAAAACGTTGAACTTACGCTAATAAAATGGCAATTTATCTCACACTGTTAGCGGCAATATGTGCCATAGTACTGATAAACATAGCTCGACGTTTGTACGAACGATTTCAATTCGTCGCAATCATTGAGAAAATTCCTGGCCCTAAGGCCTACCCGATAATAGGAAATACACTCACCATACTGAGGATTAGCCGAGAAGGTGAGAAATCCACAATCATGTTCGTTTATAAAACTAGCCAATTTAATTTAAAACTGGTTTCATATTTCGAGATATTTATTTAAACATTTGGAATTAGTTCCAAGCCCATGATGAAGACTGCGGTTATAATTATATCATATATTATGCATAAATCATCACAACGTTGAATAAAGTGATGCCGTACGCGTGCCATTCCATTGAAATTACATGCAGCATTATACCATGTAGACAATATTCATAGAATATTTTTCTCTCTCTCTCTCTCTCTCTCTCTCTCTCTCTCTCTCTCTCTCTTTCAATTGCTTTAATTTGGGTTTCCGATGAAGATCGCTCAACCGAAACATTGGAGAAATGAAAAACATACATATAACAAAAAATTGGTAAATTTTAGTCCTCCAATTTTTTGGTCGTCTGTCTGCGTTTACCGAAATCGAGACGATTCCCCGGAGGAAAATTCATTCTGTAGATCATAGCTCAACGATCAGGCATGATTTTTCGGTTCCATTAAAAAACAGGAATAATTATACAGGTACGGCATTGCACTTTAACCCTTTAGTGCCCTCTGTTGCCGTATGCAGCTACGTTTACTTTTATTGCAACGTTCATTTTGGACTTTCATCAGATTTAGGACATCGGTAAAGTGCGGGCCTTTTTGGTATCGTGGGAGTCCTTCCCTACTGAAAATTTCGGGATGAGTTCTGTTGTTAGATTTTATCTGAGCCTCGTACCAGCCGATATGAGTCCTTGCATCATCTCATATGAGTTCTCATTACCGAATTTCGAAAATATGCGTTATATCAGGTCTCAGATGAGATCTTGCTGGACTGTTACACGAGATCTTATGAGGATTTTCTATAAGATGAGATCTTGTGTGAGATCTTATATGAGACCTGATATAATAATTCAATTTTGAAATTCGGTGATGAGATCTCATATCGAGATTTTCAGTAGGGTTGAAGCCGAATGGAGCCATATACATATACGACGTGTTGGCGGTGCGGCGCGGCGCGTTGCGGAGTGTTTAAAAGGCCCCGGGACGATTAAACGCAAACGCAGCAATTTAACGTTCCTTATTGGTTGTTGACAGAATTTGTCAGGGTTACTTCCGGACAAATTTTGTCAACAACCAATAGGGAGCGTCCATGGAGTAGAAGGAGACAAATCTTCAGAACGAAATGTGGTTCACGTTATAGGTGGCGCTGTTAGCAGCCGGGAACCGCCAAATACACTGATTATATCGATATATTTTCGATATACGTGGCAATTTTTGACCACGCCACGACAACGGCGTATATAGGAAGATATGTCTCCTTCTACTCCATGGGAGCGTCACATCACTGCGTTTGCGTTTGATCGTGGCAGGACCATAACAGCCAATACTAGGGATGGGCGATGTTCGAAATAAACATCGATTTGAAAATAATCGATTATTAAATAGCATCGATTTTTATAATCGGTGTTTGAAAAAAAAATCGGAACATCGATTATTTTTTTTCTCGAAAATTTTCCACGAAGGGCATGAAAAATGAGGCTATTTACAGTTCATATTATTTCACGTTACTAATTATCTCCCATTGGTCTTCAGCTCGATTCCGTCGGAAATGACCAATGGGAGACCTAATCATACCATGATTATCATAGCGTGTAGCCCGGGAATAATGCCATCAGTTCGAAGCGCCAAAAAATTTTTTTTTTGCGGATGTGCCCACTAGATCCTATATTGCGTGAAAAAGATTTTTGCACCAAAAAACCGGAAAATTTTTTTTTGGCGCTTTATGGCATTAGTGACACGCTTTAGTATTGCACAAATTTGGTTCGTCAATCGAAAGAAATTGACCGCGAATAAACATAGTGGTTTGGAAATGTTAAAAATTTATCGCAAGACTGGTAAAACGTAAAGTCAAGTTAACGACACATGCCGCGTTTTGCCAATGGCCGCCAGAAATCCGTGTTCCCGCCTTTTCATCGATGTTCGGTAAAAAACATCGAACATCGATTAATCGGAGTTCAAAAACATCGCCCGAAAATAATCGATCATTGGAAAAAAATAATCGACACTTTCGATTAATCGGTCAACATCGCCCATCGCTAGCCAGTACAGTCAAACGACGATGCTATATTTTTGAAGCACCAGTTATATAACCGTTATAAAGAGCAAAATTATATCATCTATTCCGCTAAAAATCTCATATAATTATATGAGATTAAAAATGTATTATGATTATACTATCCGCAGCTAAGCCCAGTAATCGACAATTAATTCGTTAATCCCATTCTTCAAATTCATGTATTTGAACTGATTTTTTAAATATGTAATTTATTAAATCATGTCTAATTTAATTTCCAGCCCAATTACACAATTCCATCTTACAAGTAGGGGTCCAGTATCACACCGTAGATTGGAGGATTTTGAACTATCACCTCCTGATTTTCTGCATCCAAACATATGACTGTTATATAGAATTAGCGAGCTGCAATAATTCCCATAAATTGAGAATATATGTATATGAAAGAAAGGAGCAGTAGTCCATAATTCAAAATGCCACACATTAGTTGGTCTGAACGCTGAAAATAGGTAGGTGACAGTCAGGATCAATGTAGGTACCAAAATACGATATTGTACTGCAACAACATCATTTTGTGAAATTGTGATTTGCAAAAAATAAACGCCCATCATTGCAATTTGCGATTGTAAATTTCGCTGACGAAAACTTGGATTCACAATATGAAACGCAATAGACTCCTCCGTCTGTATACGTATCTGGGCTTAGCTGCGCATAGTATAATCGTAATACATTTTTTATCTAATATAATTATGAGATATGTCAACCTGCAATTACATACAGTCCATTTTGATAACGAAGCAAAAAAAATGTTGATGTCCAGTAAGTGGGTAATCATCTCCAAAAACCGAACTATCACCTAGACGATGAGCTACATACTGCACGACGTGCGAGGGTACCTCATTTTTGGTGAATCATTTTCGAAAAGAAAATCGTTACAAATTGTCAGTTGTTCGCGAACCAGCGTTATACCTATTGTTAAACGCCCTAAAATTGTGTATCAAATAAGGTTGCACATATTCATCAAGCTATAACGGAACATTTTATGTACAATGCTAGATCGGTACGAGTGGTTCCGAGATCTGTGTAACCAGTACGAAGAAGGAATATTTCGTACTTGGATAGGAATGAACGCTCGTATTAACCTTACCAAGGCAGAAACTGCGAGTGTATGTTGAACTCTATGCTCGTCATTCAATGTAGCCTTTCAACATGTGCCTTGAACATTTTTCTTTATCTTCCGCAGGTGATATTTCCTAGCAAAAGTCTCATAACCAAATCCGAAGTATACCAATTTATTACCCCGTGGCTTGGTACAGAACTAGTAACCGCCACAGGTGAACCGATCAATGATAAAATTCTTGATAAAAATTGGATTATGTGTTTCGAGTAGTCTGTGGAATGCTGTATATAAATCGTGAATATATATTCAATTATTTTGTTTTGCAATGCTGTTTGAGGTCATAGATAAGGCATGTTTATTACAGGTGATAAGTGGCATCGTCAACGGAAACTGATAACACCGACTTTCCATTTCAACATACTGGGAGAATTTTCAGGCATCATGTTAGAGAAGGCGGATATTTTGAATCAATGTATTGCGTCAGAGTTGCAAAGTAATCCCAATAAACCCATCGATGTGTTTGATTCTCTAACTAAATGTGCACTGGACATAATCTGTGGTAGGTAATTGTATGAACAGATATCGTACTAGAGTAACGATGAGACTAATCTCACGACTAACTGTCAATTGCGACATTACATTACATCTGATAATATACTTGGTATAGGTACTCGTTGCACAGTCCTGTCCGGATTCTTCTCTTATTTTCTACACCATTTCCGTAGCGGTTTTTAAACCATATAGAGTAGACGTACCATTTCTGGCCAGTGTACTATTTGTGGCCATACTTAATAAATGCATTACCCATTTCTGGCACTTCAAATGTGTTCAATTATTAAATTAATTCCAAAATCATACCCTGCACCAAATATTGAACCCAAATTTTCAGTCCTTGGTTGTTCGAAAGCGGAATTTTCAGAGATTGAAGCTGTAAGAACATTTTTGTAACCATTTGTGGCCAAGCCTTGATTTACATGGTAATGCGGGTATGGCCACAACTGGAGCAAGTGATGACCATGAACGGTACTAAGATGATCAAAAATGATACGTCTACCCTACCTACATGTTATTTTCGGATGATTTGAGACCTTTTCACTGCTGTCTACACTTTTCCCGACTTTTTACATTAGCGCGAGAATTCACAAATGGAATGTTGCCCTTTTTGCACGAGTGTAAAAATTACAGCAAAGTATAGCAGCTTCCAAGCGACACTCAAATAATCGCCAAAACTTCCGGACGAAGATATATCACTCGATCGCAGCATTCCAAAGTCAAAGCAAATTTGGTTCTTGATGGATTCACGAGAATCGGTGCTGGCACTTTTTTTCTGTAGAAATGACAGAAATTTGCGGTATTCGGTAGAATCGTAATCGTAACTTCAACAATTGCGAACAAGTGAATCATTTGCGTCATTTTTGGAAAATAGAAATCTTGTCCCCCACGCTGATGCTGACTGTTTTGAATCAGACAGCAAATTTTGTTTCCTGTTTTTCGTAATATGATATAAATTGACAACATCAGATAAATATAAATAATTGATACGGGTGACGTGCTTTCAGAATCGGCAATGGGGATCAACACAAATGCTCAAACTGATCCTGACGGAGAATATTCGGCGAATTTGCACAGGTATGACGTGGGTTATCTTTATATAGGCTGCAAATCGTGAAACTATAATGAATCTCAAATGTCTATTATCGCGTTCCGTGCTGAATATTGTTCCTATCACTTTTTACCATCTCTTCTTGAGAGTGGCAGATATCGAATAACACCCGCATCACGATTCTATCAAAAATTGATTGCTGGTACAAGTAAGGCGAGTAGCCAAAAGGAAAACGTAGTGTGCCGGCTGATAGCTATGACGTGCCTAGAAGATTGGTTTAGCGAAACAAACGTCAATCTCATGATTCTGATGCATCTATAAATTGATATACTTCGAATTTATACAACCTACAGTATCACTGTCCATGCCATCGAACGGGCTATGCGACCATGGCTGCATGCTGACTGGATATATTATCGTACTAGCCGTGGAACGAGATTCAAACGTGCCGTAGAAATAGCTCACAAGTTCACAAATCAAGTGAGAATAAAATGAAAATTGCTATAGTAGCAGCGAGCTTAATTGTTACATTAAATACCTTTCCTCTATTCACAGGTGATCTGTGAAAGAAAAGTATCTCGTAAAATCCAACAACAGAACCATGATGAACATAGTTGTACTGGTACGTTGCTCCAATATTTTCTGGAAAGTCTTTCTTATTTTTTGTCTGAGGATACACACTTTATACATAGCTGTGTATACAAATAGGTCTACTGTATTTAAAACTTTCATTTATGTAGATAAACCGAAGCGGCAGGCATTTTTGGATCATTTATTAGATGCGTGTGAGCGTGACAATATGCCGCTCACCGACGATGAATTGAGGGAAGAGGTTGACACATTCATGTTCGCGGTAAATATCACCACCGATCATTTATTCTACTCTCATTGTCGCGTTCTACCGAATTCTAAACAATAAACTCTTGTCAAACGAGGGATTACTCGAAAATTATGTAAATCACGATACCATCAATGCTGAACAGAAACCCGAGGTTTTTTCAGGGGCATGATACAACAGCAGCAGCCATGAGCTGGACACTTTACTGCATCGGTAATAATCCGGATGTGGAGGAGAAGTTACACCAGGAGCACCTTGAAGTTTTTGGAGATTCTACGGAACCAGCAACGCTTCACCAACTTAATGATCTTAAATATCTCGAAAGAGTGATCAAAGAAACACTTAGGCTGTTTCCTAGCGCACCGTCAATAGCCCGAAGGATGACAGAAGATATAGAGATTGGTGAGTTGAATGTTCGGATATTAACGTAGTCGGAAAATAAATGACCAAGAATAACTCTGACTGCAAATTCTATTGTATTTTCAGCCGGATATAAAATCCCCAAAGACGCTGTTGTGGGTGTACAATTGAATCAAATTCATCGGGATCCAAAGTACTGGCCAGAGCCTGACAAATTCGATCCGGACAGATTTCTACCAGAAAACTCTCACGGACGACATCCCTACGCTTACGTGCCGTTCAGTGCTGGACCCAGGAATTGCATTGGACAAAAATTTGCACTCCTACAAGAAAAGATAGTACTGACGGCAGTGTTGAGAAAATGGAGAGTTCGGAGTGTTCTTAAGTACGACAAGGCAAAGGCCTACCATGACATCATTCTCAGACCACAGGGAGGAATCGAAATTCATTTTAGTAAGAAGTAAAAAATTTGCATACAGATAAGTGTATTTGCGTACATCTGATCACGTAAATTTGACTTCAAAATTAGCTACATATACCTACTATGAAGTAAATATAGTCTCTCATAATATTATCTGTCTAGATATACATGTATGTGTATATATAATGGCTATCGGTCAGTGTGACTTCCCATTTGAAATAATCTCTATTAAAGTAAACTCAAAAGATTATTGACAATCGGTCTGATAACTGCAATTAATAAAGTACAGTGAGACGCCAGCTACCGCAAATACCTCGCCTACAGCAAGAAAATCATTTGCTCAAACCCCAACTAGCGCAACTGTGCTAACTTCTTCTACCCTTCTTATCTTTCTCACGTGCTGCGATAGTCGAGGTCCAACTGTAGTTTTAGAAACTTCATAACCGAAAAGAAAGAAGAAGAAAAAGAACAAGAAGAAGTTTCCAAAACTTTCCAATCTTATAATATTAGTATCCCATGAATAGAAGCCAGTTTTGGGATTGTTATACCTATATTACAGCTCAAATTACCAATGTATGTTATTTTAGTGCTGAAATACTATGAATCTAATGCTATGACAATTACATTTGAGTCAAAACAATAAAAGCACTAATTGAATTCGACAAAAAATTTCCTAGAATATTACCGTGTCGTACAGAAGGAAATGCAAATTCAACTGCAGTAGGGTTTATTCTGTGGTGGAACCATGCTCAGCATGAATCAATCAACTCGAAGATCGATATAAAATTATAGTATCAAATCATCGATTAGTGTTTCTGTGTTTGACAGCTAATCATGCAATTCGATATAGGTAATTACCAAAAAGCGGAATGTTAGTAAAGGACTCCTCAAGAGTCAAAATTCCAACAAAGGCAAACATTCAGCTCAGTCAAACACAGCGTATTCAAAGTCAGAAAGAAAAAAAAACAAATGACGAACACGTTCTGTGCCGTATAAGTTCATTTAATCAATAAACATGATAATCAAATAGCAGATGATGTTCGATGAAATATAATCAACCTGATTTCCCGATTGATGATGAATAGCGAAGCATGGATTGACTGTGAGAAACAGGGACTGTAGTTTTCTGATCTCTGCAATGATCTTGTGATAAGAAAAATCACGACTGCATAATGATGTAGGCATTTTTGATGGATGTTTATTCACGCCACGTGTTACACTTGTTTGTATTCAATGTAGTATCGCTGACTTCTCCCTGCACTTAATTTCTGGCTCACAAAGTTGTCAAAAGCGTAAGTTTTTCGTTCAATTGTAACTGAGTTTTGATAAGCTGAGAAAGTGCGACAACCATCAGAAGATCCTTCACGTTACTATTGAACATCTGGTCAAACTGATCGGCAGACATTTTAGGCACCGAATGTACCATGTCCAAAAGAGCTCTGCCAACCTGCGACATTTTATTTCATTGAAGTTAGACGTTCTATTATTTCTAATGTTAATAGTTCTGTAAATATTTATCGGATGTGCAAACCCGTTCCAAAAACCAAATTATTGTCGAAATATTACCTGGTTATCGGGAATCTGTTTGCCAGCCAAAACATCGTCCACGTAGCTGAGTACTTGCTCAACAAGAGCAGATAACTTTGTACTAGCTTCTGCTATCTGCGCCAAGTCTAACATAGGCTCGACTCCACCTTGCTTAGATAATGGCTGACCTTGGGGTAGCGTTTGCGTTTTGGCGCACAGTTGTAGTCCAACAATCTCTGGTTCGTACGAAGTGACCTGAGGAAAATAACACAAGTGAGATTTTCATCGGGAGGATTGTTTGATGTTGAAAGAGGAAACTTGTTTGACAATAAGAAGTGTGATTCTTTTTCTGTTGTGTTTTTGCTAAGTATTAATCATTCTCCGTCAACTGCATTTCAGGCGAATAGAAATGATCTGCAAAGGTTTCCAACTATATTTAAGCCTCGAGTTCATAAATGAAGTGAATTTTTTCACCTGTACTCTGACTGGCGTGAACATGCACCCCTGCTTTCCGTTCGGAACTCCCAGCTGGACACATACGTAAGCTTTGATACCCATTCTCGGAGTATTTGCCATCGTTGTATCGAGGGTCAGATGTACTGGATTGTTGCATTCACGGGCATAATACTCGTGTATAACAGATGAATGATTGGTTACCTAAATCCAATCAGGTATACAAACATGACTTTTTATTCATATCATCGCCTATAGCATTAATTTTAGTCTGTTACACACTTGCTTCGACAGTCATTGACTGTTTTACCAGAGATTAGAATAATCTTGGCAATAAATTGTGAATCGGAATCAACAGATTTATTATACAACATGATAGTTTTATTTGAAAAAATCTTGGAATGCATACCTCTTTGCCGGTCGCCCACCAGCCTACTATGCTTTCTTGTGCGTTAACTCTGTGGTTCAGGTCATAAAGATCCATAGCATAGTTGAGCTCGGCTTCGACTTGATCTGCATATTCCTTGTGTGGAACGCAGAAGCAATTTGTCACTTCAACGATACCCTTTTCCACCGTTCCTGTGAGTGAATGCAATATATAAAACGAATGAAGAAGCCATGAGCTTTGTAAAATTCATTCAAGCGATGAAGCGAGATTTTATTTACGAAAAAACGACGCGTGTTTTAATCAACTTTGAGTACCTAAAAATGAATTGGTTATTCGCCTAATTAGTCAAAAGGGTGAAAAGTGGGTAACTAGATCTCAGGATCTGATATGAATTCGGAAATATTTGAAATGCATGTCGGAATGCATGACATGTGGAAGGTGACGTCAAACCCTAGGGAGGTTACCTTAATTTAAGGGGAAAGAAGAAGACACTATATGGTGTTTAATGTTTATTATAAACGAGTTGCTTACCGAGTAAAGTTCCGATAACACGTTGAGAATCAGCATTACGCCGTTCGTAGGCATCGACTATTTGAAATAAAACAACTGGATGCACCTTGACAATAAGGTTAAGCGCCATTTTCGGTTTATTAAAGAGACCGAAGCTAGGAGAGTGGGAGCTATGAATTTACGGACGAATGTAGATCGACGACGAGACTTATTATTTCAGCGACAATGATCAAATTATACGCACACCCTCTAGCTAGCACGTAAAATGGACGCTTCCCATGGAAGCGATCGCACGAAACGACAGTGTGAAAGCTGTAGGTCAGAAACGAAATTGGTATTTTTTAAAATATCAACGAAAGAGATTCCGGAAGATAGAAAACAAACCGCACTTCATATTTCAGAAATGATCGATCAGAAATTGCCTGCCCTGCAGCTATTTCATTTTTGAAATTTGGCGAAAAAGAAAACGGCACATCATTATTTATTTCTGCTGGATCTGGCCAATCATATTCCTTCGTCTCGTTGCGAGCTGAGATCTGCTGAGTTCAGTCGCTAGCCGCCTATCGACTTTTCGGAACACGCAAGCCTTGGAATTTGGAAAATAGGTGGGAGATCTTTGACTCACGTAGTTTATGGCTTCTTCCTTTTTCCACCGGTTTAATCACATCTTGGCGCGAGAAGACTAGGGACCGTTGGCCGTTGTGAAAGAGGCTATTTATATTCCTCAAGTTATATCGTTAGACGTGATAATAAATCGCTGTCAATTTTAAAATTTTAATCTTCGAGTATAATCAGAAAAAAGTTGACTAACAACAACAATAAAAATGTTCTGGGGTGAGTAACGACAAATGACGAGCGTTTTACAATTAGTCCACTTGCCGGCTATTTCAAGAATGGCGTCGCCATGTGATCTCGAAAGATTTTGTTTCCAGCATGGACTGATATCCATGCCCGAAGGAATTTGTTTTCATCTTCGAATATTCGAATTGTTTCAATTCGTCCCAAACTTTCTAATATAGCCGTACACATCTCAGTTACTCTAATTATTTTCCAGGATTAATTATGGAACCGCATAAGCGGTACACACAGATTGTTGAAAAGTCGTTTCACGTGTCCATGGCAAGTCTGGACGTCTCCACTGCAGGTAAAAACACGATATGTTTTCCTAATTCCAAGTATTTTCATGTTTCTGTCAGTTTGTTAATATTGTTTTTAATCCCACGGTAATTTTTTCCAACGAAATTTACTGCTTCTTGTTTGAACATCTTTGAATTCTGTAGCTATCGTCGATGAAATCAGTCCAATGATAATCAGGCTACGCAGCCATGAAACTTGAAACTACTCTCCCTCTCAAACTTGATTACCAAATGTTCTACAGTAAAACCTCGTTTATTCCTTCCGCACTCATAAGTATATCTCGTTTGTACTCAAAAAAAATTTTTTTTCCGGCAGTTGTACACTAGTGTTTAGTTAGTTTACCTTGAAATCATTTTCAGCTATACGCCGTTGCTATCATATCTCTCGAAAAACTTATAAATGTAATCTTGATGCACGTGAGCAATAAGCTCAGACCTCACGAAGTATGATCTCGATAGATTTCGTCGCAATTGCACCGACAACTGCAGAGATATTAATACTTATACAAAATCACATTTTCCTCATCCTTGGCAACCCTGTCGATGAACTTTTGTTCATATTTTGTCCAAGATTTTGTTTGCAATTGGTTAACTTGATCTTATAAATATCGCTCATCATTTGAATTCGCTTTACAATTTTCTGTTTCATGTTTCACGCGTTCCAATGACAAATATATTCTTGATTTTCAGGTGCTTACAACGGTGCTGTACAAGTAATGATGAATTACGAGAACCGGAATTACCTCTTGTGCACACTGCAGAAAGGATCAACGTTGCAGGTGCCTCTGGATCTAAATTTTCAGGAGGGAACAAAGATAGCGTTCACATCGAATGGTAGCGGTCATGTACATTTGACTGGATACCTAGTACCAGAAGAAGATGATTTTGATGATGAACTAGAGGAGGAAGAAGAAGATGACGTTCCGCAGCTAGTTGGAAAACAATCAAAACGCAAGGCTTTAGACGTTCTAAGCCAGTCGTTGAATAGCACGAAACGATCCAAGCATGAAGTTGAAGAAGAATCTTCGGATGACGATGATGAAGATGATAGTGACTTGGAAGAAGAATTCAAGGATGAATCACTAGAGGATGACGAAGATGAAGATGAAGATGAGGAGGTAGAGGACGAGGAAGACGACGAGGAGGATGAAGACGAGGAAGAAGAGGAAATAGTCAAAGAACCGGCGAAAAAAACTAAACAAAACAAAAAGCAAGAAAAGCAAGAAAAACAGAAGCTAGTTAACGGAAAAGATACTAAACACGAACAGAAACAACAAGACAATAAACAGGAGAAAAAAGTCAAGGGCGAACAGCAATTGCAGGCTAATAAACAAGAACAGAAAAAAAGAGTTATCGAAGGCGGTGTGCAAATTGAAGATTTGAAAGTCGGTACTGGAGCACCCGCTAAATCTGGCAAATTTATTTCCGTTTATTACGTCGGACGATTAAAGAACGGAAAGAAATTCGACTCCTGCAATCAAGGCGAAGGGTTCAAATTTCGTCTCGGTAAAAAAGAGGTCATCCAAGGTTGGGATGTTGGAATTAACGGCATGAAAATTGGTGGAAAAAGACGCATCACCATCCCACCTGCGTTCGCGTAAGTTACTAAACTCATTTTCTCATTTCACAGCTCCCTGATCCATTCTTACATTTTCAGGTTCACCCGATATTCTCTCGAATTAGAATTTGAACGAAAGGAGAATTATTCTATGTACTTACAGAGAGTTGGTATAAGTGGAACCAATTAATATTTATCACTCATTTATGTGAATGAAGTGTTTTAGGCTTTTAGTGTCCAGACTTGTAATCCTCACGAGTGGCTATTTTTATTATCGACTCTCACTTAGCACTCTAACTAAAGACTTCCGAAGCTTGAGACAACGAAAAAAGAATTTTATTGCATAAAACTGTGTACAATGATACGATTATTCAATCACATTCTAAATAAACCATACGACTTAGCCAATAATTAGAACAAACCTAAACCAAAAGAATCTGTTCTTTTGGATATTCACTTCCAAATACTGTAATTATCCAATTCAACTTCTGAATACGCAATTTCATTTAGGCCTGCAACAATTTCTGGAGAGGCTACAAATCATGAGGCTGAAACTAGCGGCCAGATGTATTGAAAGTGATTGAAATATGGCAGGGAAAATTAACAGTCAAATTTTTCATCAAATCCTGTGAAAGCCCAATACTTTCATCGAATTGAATGCAAAAAACTATCCCATATTGTTAACTTTTAGAGATTTTCACTGCGTTTGGCCGCTAGCTCTGGCCGCTAGTTTCAGCCTCATCTACAAATCCAGTTTTCTTTATTTTTTTTTTTTTTTTCACATTCTACTAGCTGATCGGAATTCTGCTTAATATTGTATGTGTAGTGTTCGTGATGACTACCTAAGTATTTTATCCCCACTAAGATGTTATAAATAAACAATTCTCTCTGTTACAGATATGGAGCTAAAGGTTCGCCGCCAGTAATACCACCGAACAGTGTGCTAGTGTTTGAAGTTGAACTGAAAAATGTTCACTAGGCTCTAGATAGGCTGAAAAACAAATACAGGATATAAAAATTTCAAAAAACTTTTCACGCATTATACTTCCATAGTGATGAACCTCGTACATTTCCAACGTGTCAAGTGATATTTCCATAAAAACTTTTTATATACGGAGCTTATAAGCCTGTTATAACTCTTAACATGGCTGTTTTCAATCAGCCAAGACCATTGTTAAAACTTTTATGCTGAATCCTATACTCAACACTCGAGAATTTTCTTGGAGGCAGCATAACTTATCAAGTCAATATCGAGATTTCATTTGTGTGTCGGGTAAAATTAATATCATCATTATATCTTATAATAAGACCTACCGGACACTTACATGGTGAAATTGTCTTGTCCAATATTTTTATCTATTCAGTTTAAAATATTTCATTCTTTTGCTTAAAGAGTATTATCTAGCCAGTGATTAAGGATTCGGCATATGAGTGCGACATAAATTAGATAAGATATTTACAAAAAGAGTTACTACTTGATTACTACCTATTTTTTTTTTGTTTATGTACTAAAAACAATCTAGATCATCATATAAGGATGTGACAGTGATTGAACTACAGTGTTCAATGACTTATAGTATCCATTGTCCTTATAATTCAGCAGTAAGCCAGGATTCGATAAAACTGTTAATTTTTATGAAAAAAAATTGATACCTAACGTTTATAAATAAATTAAATTATATTACGAAAAAGAAATTAGTGTTCATCAAAATACCATCACCTCTTTAATTGTAAGACATTTTTTGTTTTTTATTAAACAGTTTTATTTTACCAGTGGTTCTGTACAAATTTTTTTCATTACATTTATGGTAATAGATGTTGAAAAATTAATTACGTTAATGCTTGCTCCAACATGTATGGGGATTCATATTATTTCACTATGAATATAATTCTAGCTGCGTCAAATCAGCCACATATTAATTAATTTTATTTCGAGCAGATTGACTAGTTTTTTGCACAGCTAATCCTAGACGAAAGAGCAAATGGTTCAAGTTTTTGTCCCGACTCTTTGAATCTGAGGTAAAGATAATTATCCATAGAAATATCCTGTATGGAAATTAGAATATTGATTCATTTGAACCAAAATCAACAGCAAACAAATGATTTGCTAATAAGTATTGATTATTTTAACTGAATTAGAGTGTGGAAAAGTGTCTAATTTCAGTAATTCGTTTAAAAAAGTCTATTAAACAAAATCCGTCAATCAACTTTAGTAGGTTTTTGATTCTTTTTCCATGAAAGAGTGCATACTCCTTCATTGCACTCTTTAACTAGCTCGGGTGCTTCTCCGACTGGTTTGCCATCCTCGCTCTTTGTCTTTTGTCTAAAATTCCAAAACCTAATAAGCAACGGTTGTATAAGGTAACGCCACAGAAGCAGGAATACTGGTGCTATCACACATGGGACGCACACCATTTTTATTGTCTTTCTTTGTTGTTATTCTTGATGTCGACTAGAATTGTAGTTCGCAATGCTGTAATAAACGATGAAAAAGTTTATTACACCAAGTTTCAACAATAACGGATTGTTTATTTGAATGTAAAATAACAATTGATACCCAGGAAAACAAGAATAAATAATTATCCAAGCTATTCTAATGAAAATCAACCAAGTGAAACACTCAGTTTTGATAAAACGCAATAACTGCGAATGTGGTAAGGTTTTAATCACTACCACTTAAATGACATGTCATTATGTCCCGTCATTAGTAATTCATGAGTCTTAAACAGTCTGATCAATTTCTACAGCTTTTAACATAGCACTAAGATTTGATTTTGATCGAAATTGCGGAAAATCTGTACTAATTATTCGATGAATAACCTATGAAAATGAAACTTTGAATGTTCTTTCAAGATCCTCAGACATACCATATGAATTGATTATGCACCAATAATGAACTGCCAAAGTTATCACATGTACGTATGAGCTGAACCTTGCAAGACGACGTAATTGGAAACTAATGAAGTAGTTATATTAAAACTGAACCGAGTACCGCGATCCAGGGTGACTAGACTGAAAACCTTGTATGTATTAAAAATCAATTTATGTATTAAAATTCAGAATCTGAGTATGACGTGAAGTTGTAGCTAAACGACTCGCGACTTCCAGACGTTGATAAACACGTGGTTTATGTGTTATAACACAGTTTTTGGTTGGTTAAAACTAGTCCTACACCAAGTGCACACATTTACGCTAAACGCAAGCAAAAACTTGCTGCATTGCTCGGGTTGGCCTAAGTGCGGCAATGCAGATTCCCTCCATATCAACCGTATTTTGCCAATAACGCATCGCGAGGGACTCTATATTCTTACAGCAAACCGATTTTTACCATCCCAGTAGAACAGCTACACTGGCAAAACGTTCTCGACAATCGCACTAGGCAATGAAACACGCTACACTGCACCAGTTTACAGTCAGTATGCACTACTGTAAATAATTCGAAAGCGATTCTTGGAGTCTTCTTGGCGCCTGGCTAAACGCAATATCTACAGAGTATTCGATACTTTTTTAGCGGTTCGTCAGATGGCAATAAAAACTCATGTGGAAAGTAGCGCGAACTCACTGGACATTCAGTGACGATCTTAGGAACTAGTTTTCCCGCAGTCAGGAATCAATAATTCGGAATGAACGATAAATGTAATATCCAACCAATCTTGAGTCAATGTATTCGGTAAATCCAGGTAAATCCGAACGGACTCATTGCACCAGCGACGAAACCATAAAACACATGTGCTGGCGAGATGGTTTCTTCAACTGTTATCGCAGTCTGATGATCTAAGAACAGGAAAATAATAATTGCTCCACCTCAAGCTTGGCAGCTCAAAAACTAATTGGGTTTTGGGATCAGCCACCGTCAATTTTTACAGATTAAAAAATATACAAGTTACGCAATCCGGAATGATATACTTTTCGACTGTGTTATGTTTTTTGGCAAACATCTTACGAAGAAATAAAAGGAATAAAAGTATGCTCTAGATCTGCCTCTTCCGCGTTCCGTGGTCGTTTCAAAGTTCAAACATAGATGAATCGCAATTATTGATGGCTACTTCCCGAAAGGGTATAAGCCGAAACACACAACGGCGCTGAATGAATGAATCAATTATAGAAGACGTGGAAAAAACCAAGCAGAAGTTTTTTCATTTCCATAATCTCAATTTGCTGGGGATACAAGTCTCCTATATATTGACCAGTGTAGTGAAAAACACACACACACACACAAAATAAATGTATTTGATAGGAATCAAGGTGGGAGAATTGAAGCGGTTCCTTTGAAAATGATTTGGTTTGGCGTTCACTAGATCGCAGTTAAGACGATCATTTCGGATTTTAAAGACAAATGAATTTACGTTTATTTCAGAGAGATGTGCAGAAACGATATAAATTCATTATCGTTTATAAAGGATAGCTTACTGAATTTTGTTCTTTTGCAGCATAGTTCATTATATTTCTGTTTAAGGCAGTTTTGTAGCTTTATTATAAAAATGCTTCAACCTCTCTGACTGTCGATTGGAAAGGAATAATGTATTCTAAAACTTTTCACTCAAAAATATTCACTTTAAAATGTTCAATTGTTTTTTTTTTTTTTTTTTTTTTTTTTTTTTTTCATTGTACACTATAATTATTTCAATAACGTGCTTCCTATGCATCAATCAACGAAAAGTATCTACTGATAATTTTAAAAAACAAAAACCTGTGCCACACGTTTTGATAAAAAAGCATCTCTCCGAAAATTGATTGATAAAAGTTGAGATCGATATGATAATGAACGAAAAAGAATAATTCAAATTCGTTACAATTCTATTTAGTATTTTATGTGGCAGATGAGTTGTTGTATATATGTATGTATGTACAAAAAAGCTTTTGTGAAGCTGAGTTTTGTTTTCGAATCAAAACGTTCGCTCAGATAACTACGAGTAAATCGTTAAATAATTAGGTAATACGAGTTAAAAATTAAAAGCAATCACAGCTTACATATGTATAGTGTAGATCTAAGAGTATAAAGAAAGACTGTTGAGTACCGGTGTAAAAAATTTCCATTACTTTTACTGCATATTTGTAGAATCTCTATTTATCCTCTATTACCTTATGTGTTATATTTCTTGTATTTTAGTTTAAAACTTCCACTTAATGCAGGTATAATTTTATTACCAAAATTATACTATATTTTTATTTTCATTATTCGTCGCATTCAGTTCAAACTTTCAAAGAAAACAATTCGAGTTATTAGAAATTTAATGATAACAATTCGATCTAGATTTATTTTGGTAATCATCACTCGTTCCTATATTTATACTCTTAGTTTCAATCATAATAATCCATGGTAATATTACTAAAACAATTTAATTATTATATACATAA
Organism: Ametastegia equiseti; assembly: GCA_963989295.1. Taxonomy (NCBI): domain Eukaryota; kingdom Metazoa; phylum Arthropoda; class Insecta; order Hymenoptera; family Tenthredinidae; genus Ametastegia; species Ametastegia equiseti. The sequence continues at coordinate 13,449,381 of OZ022393.1, forward strand.
ATTTTAATAATTATATAATAGGTTCAAGATGAATGAATATACCAGACTCGACTGCTCTGTCCATATAGTTGTTCAGTCGTTCTTCATGATTAAAGGGCATCGCAAAAACAATGTTCTTACATGTATTTAATTTAATATAATGATCCATTCAACTCTGAAGTTGATATCACTTCAACTTTTGTTCATCATTTTTCCCTACCTATGCAAATGATTATAATCAATTACACAGTGATCTACTGTATAAAAAATTATCTTGATTGCCAAATAGGTGAATTGGCGATTCGATATTATTTATGATCAATTGGTAATGACGATTAACTAAGCAATAAATATTTTATGATTTAATTAAACTCTTCGGCATTCTTTATGTACATAGACATAAGTTTTGTTAAAAATGCAGAAGACTTCATGAACAGCAAAAGATAGAGACAAATAGATGAAAAAAAGGAAATTTTTTTACAAAGTCCAGTAAATCGAATTGATGATTAAATTAAATGAAAACATGAAATCAACACTTTTTTGTAAAAGCGTTGGGAGACGCAATTACAGTTCTTTGCATCAAACCAAATCCCTATTCATATAAATAACTTCATATGATTTATTAGTTTATTTTTCACCGAATAGCTTATCTAGCCTTATAAAGAGTGTACACTTTTCATGAGTTATGTAGTATCGTGTAATGTTCATGAATTGTTCATTGCGATAGTAATAGTTAATAATAAAAATAATAATAGTAACTAATAGTTCGTTAATAATCAATAACTATAACTTGAAGCTAATACACTTTGTTTTCAATTATCTTTTTTTGTTTTCGCCTTTTTTCTCTTTCTTTTTTTTTCTTTTAATATTTACAATTAACACACGTGCGACCCCCTCGTTATCAGCACTTTTTTTTTCTTCTTCTTCATTACAATTATTACGTGTCAACTTTCGTCAAAAAATGTACACATTCTCACAACTTTTTGTTATGTCCTCTCATTTTGTTATTAGAGCGTAACAAACATTACAGTATAGCTCAACATAATCCAGAGATATTTGATTTTCACTGATATACATATTCGTTTTGGTTTTTTTTTTTTGTCCATTTTTTCTATTCAACGATCAAATGAAAAGGAATAATTATTCACACAGTATTAGTCGACTTGTAGAATTTATCATTCAATCCTTCCGTTTGTCGAATGACGAATATATTTTCTATCATCAGTTAAGATCAGATGTCTTCAGATATTGTCAGCACTCTAGTTTCCCCAAGTGCAAGGGTTTGGGATGTGGTTCTAACAATAATCTCACCATTTTACTTGGATGATTTGTTTTCGATATTTTTTTTTTTTTTTTCCTTAATGTATTTTATGTATATATGTATGTATGTATGTATGTATGTACGTGATGATTCAACCTGAGCTGCCATTTTCCTAACAGTGATTATACTACTCGCTGTGTTATGCATTGAGATACGCTTGGGAATATAAAAGCTAATGAAATCACATACTGTAATTCATTATTATTTAGACAAGGTCAAGTAATGGGACAAATTGAAAACATCTATCTACATTAACTTTCAAAATTTTCGATTTTTCTATGTCAAATGCATGATTCAATCCCATCGGAGCGGCGTCGACTAGTTATTTGATATGAATTTTCAAAACTTATTTTCATTAGATCCAAATCTAAACTAGTTTCGTTCAATTCAGGTAAGTTAATCTTGATAAAACATACTGCGAAAAGGAAATGAATTATTTTATAAAACCAAACAAACGTCCTAGAAATATTGTTTAGTTAGGTACATTATTATAAAATCTTGACCTCATCCTTACAATTTGTCGTTGATTATAATGTACAACTTCTGTAGAAACAAATCGCAAGCAAGACGACACGCGATTGTAAGTCGATGTACATTTTGAAGAATGATCGGATGTTGTTTGAAAGTTTATGTGAATTTTTAATCGAATCTGAATAAGTGAATAAAGTAATACTGCTGTGAAAATGAAAGTTCGTTGGAACAAGTTGGAGTATTAGATAGTGATGAATGCTTGCAATATTGTTTCTATACAAGCTTTGAAAAAAAAGAGAAATGATGGATGATTACTTTTTGGATCAATTGCTAGGCTAAAAATATAATTCGAATGAAGATTTTCAACAATATTTAAGACAATACAGAAAGAAATTATATATTCAATTCACAACCATTCCCGACCTGCAGTGACTTGGCGTACATATTTATTATAAGTTTGCGTCACACCAAAAATATGTTGTTATATATCTACACGCAAAGCTAGGGTAATTAAAATTAGTGGACCGTTTTATGTACAGAACCAACTTTACCGAAGAAAAAAAATTAATTCAAATTCTCCAATGCCTGTGTTTTTTATCCGTTCTAGTTTCTAGATGCAAAAAAAAAAAAAAAAAAAAGACCCGCAGCGACTAAAATTCTTCAAATATTACACGAACGAAGAATCCCATCGATCGCAATCATTCAGCTGCAAGAAATTTTTACGCAAAATTTACTCAAGACTTTATTTTGTAGATCATGTGAAACAGAATGTCGCTTGTATGTACCAATCGGTCGAACTGTGAAAACAGTATTTACTGCATATTTGTCTGAATTAGAAATTCATTGCTCACAAAGTTAACAATTACATTTTTCAACTTATGAAGATAACTATTGCCACCAGATTTGCAATATTAATAGTCTAGTTGAATTCAAGTACAGAGTTATAATTTTTCCCAGAATTATTATACATAATATTTTCGAATGATTTTTCGTAAGAAATAAAAGAACAAAAAACTCGTCTGTTTATTTTCTAATAAAAAAATTATCCGAATACAATAACAACACGGGAATTTCTGATTCTCGGGCCGATCTATTGCAACAGTTGTTTCATCTGGTGCAATGCAATAGAGCCGTTTGCCACCTTATTAATATTAATACAGGCAAGCTTTCGCAAATTTTTCAACGATAATCAAGGAATAAGTGAATGGTTACTCTAGATGAATAACAGCGAAAAATGATTACTAAATATGAATGACTTAAATATTTTTCTCGTATTTTTTTTTTCTCGTTTTCTTATTATTTCCTTATTATTCTTTTTTTTTTGTGTTTTTTTTTCTATTTGTATTTGTTATCGTAAGAAAACGTTTTACTGTATTACATATCTACGTTGGAATCGTGTGTTTAGTATTAGTAGAGTGCTGGATATGGATTATTATTGATTCATGAATTAAAGTGATCAGGCACTTAACTCACCGATAGCAGCAAACGTTAGTCAACTTTTGGATAATGGAATGAATAGTTTGCTGTTGTGGCACAATAATATGTTGTATAGCGAACTTTTATTAGTGAAAAATTGAGCATAGAGATATGATAGCAATATTATTTTGGACCAATCGATGTTAGGCATCGCAATAAAGCATAATTATAATTTTGATCATAATTCGTTTTCTAATTCACGTAAGAAGAAAAACGATTTTTTTCCAATTTTTATCATTTTTTTAATAACATTTTTTAACAAAATCTGGTCACTTGGTTATTTTGATCTATCTCTAAGCATTTCAATCCCTTGTTACCTAGTGTGACTTGATTGACGCTAGCCAACTAACACCTTATATTGATTATATCTCTATTCGTGAATAGATTAAGTGCAATCGATGTGATCCAGATATGAATGAAAAAAATTTCTGTTGTTTATTTTATCATACAAATCAGTAACTTCTGTGTCATGTTCATTTTTTCTATAGAATAATGTGGCACTAGTATTTCATAGATTGGTTTGAATAAGATATTTTCACCACGTATAAGAAAGTTTTCATTTTGTTTTAAATAAATTAAATAGTCTCAGTGACTAAGTAAATGAAATAAATTCACAGACCTCGAATTTAACATTAGGAACAGCTTTTATTCCGTGAAATATTTTATTATTTCAAAAAGCAGTTACGTGTTACATTTGCAAAATTACCACCATTGCGTTTTTCCGCATTCAAAATAGCAATAAATTCATTTCAAAAAAACTCTATAAAAGACAGTCTATCCCTAATATGTTACTGGCAGCTTTAAAACTTGACATAGCCACTATCAGCCAGAGGTTTAAAACTTTATGCTGAATCGATAGCAGATATTTTTTACATGTATGTATATGCATTAATTAATTGCTAGCTTTGAGAACGATCCAAGCTGAGCTAATAATTGTCATTCTCATACTGCCACATTTCATCAACAGCTAGGAGAGTTAAGTATCTGAACACAATTAAAACAAGATTTCATGGTGGTCAGTCCTTCGATGATGATGATGATTCTGTGAAAACACATTTGTCAGCTGAATAGATTAATTGGACCTTGAGACAATTAAATATACAGTAAAGCTCATTGTTTCCTAATATACTTTGTTTTTTGTTTTTTTTTTCTGTTTTTTTCGAATTTTTTTTCTCAATTCAGACGAAAAATACTTTCTTGATATTACTCAATTTCTACATTTCATTCAAAGGTGACAATTTTTTATTTTTTTTCTTCAATTTTTCGTTCTATTTGATATAGTTTTCATTTTACTTTCTTGCTAAGAGAGTATAGAGGAAAAGTGCTGGATATTAATATAAAAATGAGGAATTTACTTCTTTGCAAGCACACACTATGAAAACCACGATTATTGTAAATTAATTCTTTGTCTCAAGTATCAAAACACTCTAAACACCTTTCGCATTCATATTTATCATATAATTCCATTAGTGATCGGCAACTATATAGTGCCAATACATTTCATGGCAACGGTTTTACAAAAGAAAACCCTACCAAATTCATTTTATTCCATTTCATTCCGCTATCTCTTTGGCATAGCTCGAGCAGTCAAGCTCGCAATTCGACATCGATCAACTTTATTTATCTCTGAATCGAAATTTCCATATCCTAATTGTGAAGAAAGCGGGCTAGATGGGCCATTCTTAATTCTAAATATAATCCATTCAGAGATCGACAAACTTGACTAAGATTCAATTAAAATTAATTTTCTATTGTATATTACATGTATATATATATATTATATATAAACCCAGCACTTTTTAATCTATCCGACTCTTGATAATAATAAGTTAAATTTTACTATAATAATAATGAAGTTTCGATTGTTTCAATCAAAGCATAAAGATGCTTGAAAATCCAGTTCCAACAACTTGATAAACTGTTCGGGAATCGATATACTAACATAGTCAACTACGGACAAACCTACATAATTATTTCTCCGTTTTGTTATTATCTTTTATTTTCTTCTTCTTCTTCTTCTTTTTTTTTTCATTTTTACTTTTTCTTTTCATCTGAGATAAATATAGCAATGAGTGATTAATTAAAGCGTCTAGAACAGAATAGATATGCTGCAAAAATAGATCTCCATAAACAAGATCTACATCGGCATATAGCGTCGAAAAAAGCTATCGAGTTTTGTTTAAATTTTTTTTTCCAAAAGCGATATCACTATAAATAGCAGAGCAATTGCTGTTTAAATACATGTAGAGAAATATTCTGTCCAATAGCTCTGAAAGTTCAAACTTGATATACAAACCAAGTATCAACGTTATTTAACGGAGGATGGGAAAAGGGAAAGGGGGGGAGAGGGGGGGCATTATTATGTCGCGTAATCTTAATATTCATAACACGTCGCGTTTTTCACCGATTGATAATCGATATACAAATTCATTTAATAATAACGTTCCAAACCAATGACGAACAAAAAATCACAGACACAGGGATAGAACGCAGGGCAACTGTTTCTTTTTTTTTTCTTTTTTGCTCCTTTCTTTCTTTCTTTCTTTCAATCAAAACATGTTTTAAAACACTATTTAAACTACCTGCTTCATGTCAGCTCTTGATTGAAATGAAGAGATTTAACTTATGTGTTTGGAGGGGGGAAAAAAAAAAAAAAAAAAAAAAAAACAACTTCTTCCAAAGCATTAGTATAACGTCTCCCGATCCAATCTTCCCAATTCAGAATTCAATTGATTATTTGAAGAAATAATGAAAAAAAAAAAGAAAAAAAAATATTCTGAATAATAATGGCGAACGATGTGGATGTCTTGACTACATCAGTCAACAATAATAATAATAATAATAATAATTCTAATCAATAATAATAATAATCATCATCATATTAATAATAATAATAATAATAATGGTAATAATCGCTTAGTTTTACAAGGGAGGCGGCGTAGGTGTAGGCGTAGTGGTTGTAGTTGTGTGAAGTATGGAGTCTCGTGATGCGGAACAGCGCCAATCCGGTCGAAGTAGTGTAACAGTTTCGCGCTGACCTCCGCCTCCTGTTCCGTTTCCACCAACACTAACACCTGCGCACTGAACAGTAGTCCCCCCAAGCCCAACAGCCATAGACAGTCATTTCTGTCGAGCACTCTTCTTCTTCTTTCGTTTGAAGAAGCAACAGCATCTGGAAATGAAGCAAACACTAATAGGACTTAGAATCGCAGCTCTCTGTTTAAAATTTTGTCGACACCGACATGCTACACAACAGGCTACCCTAAGTGTAACTAAAACACCCAAGACCTTGAAGAAATTGTGAGAGGTAATCTAATGTATATTGAATAAATGATAATTAGGAATAAAAATAGAAACCAAAGGTGAAGAGAAAAAGATGTGACATTCACTTTTATCGACGTAATATGGAAATTAGAAAAAGGGAAAATAAGGAAGGAGGATATGTGCAATCGGTAACTTACTAGTCGTAAAAAACTTGGTCACTTTTGTCTGTCAAACAACAGATCCAAAATATAACGCCAATCAGAACGAGTGTGTATCAAACTTTGAGATTCATATTATTTGAATAAATGATCAATTAACGAATTGAAAAAGTAGTAATATTGATACGATTCGACTGTAACTTGAAATCATTCATGTTGTCGTTAAATCGTTAAAGACGAATCGCCATTTATGGGAATATCAAATCGATTATGTCAATTGATTGATGAAAAAGAAATTTCATTGAATTCCGTGATAACACGAAATGTAATTTGGGTACTCGTCGGTTATCGCACAAGGATCTGAGAGGCTCAGTCCATTTTTGGATTTTTACTGGGTACTAGGACGCAAGAGACTTGTAAGGGACGTGATTTTCCACACTGACGACAATTCTTTCGTTTGAAATGCAGAGAGGGTTTCATGCTGAAAACAATAACATATAATAGTATTGTTTGTTTTGTTGATAAACATCGATATACAGGTGACAGAATCTGTATATATTATAGGCATCTATGTAATGCATTGTGTTTCTTCTAATATTGAGAAATTTCATTTTATCAATATGAATTGCTTTTCCTACAACCAGTGGCATAAACGCAATAAACTACACGAAAAAGTCATTATTCTAGAGAATAGTTTGACTATATCACGAAGTTATTGTGTGTTAGTCGTTGTATTCTGCAAAATAGAAGATACCGCCAACAGGGTTTATCGCTTGAGGAATCTTGAGAAATGAAGGTATTCGATAATACAGACGATGTTATTAGGTTTTACACAGCATCTGCTCCTGATAAACACAAGGAAATTGAGTTCAATCGAGTCAAAATAAAATTTATAAGTACGTCAGGAGATTGCTTTCTTATAGATTGGAGAAAAACTTCAAGACCAAAGCAACTAATTTAGGAGGAAAAAATAAATAAAAAAAAAACATGACTTCGAGTAGAAAATGTAGAATTTTAAGAGATTTTAGGGTAATAGCTGAAAATTGAGTGAGTTTAAGGGAATCAGAATTCAGACTGTGAACCCTGTGCTTATCTTAGTGCCATCCCATTACCCTGCCATGCAAATTTTACTTCGAACCAAATATATTCTATTCTATTGCAGTTCATGCGGTGTGAGTTTGACGATCAAGTCGCAGATTTGTGAAGTACATAATATTATGAAAATTGAAAGTAGGGAGTAGTTGTTGTTACTCAAAACGTTACAAAACCGGTACTGCTATATTTGTTTTAATAACGAAGAATTTTTGTTGAGCTATCGCTACATTGGAAAGAAATATACTAGATTATTGACTCTTTAGTATGTTATATGAGATCGGAGCAAATCCACAGCCCTGCGACTGACTTCTAAGTCTTCAAGCTGCGTATAAAAATGTGGTACTAACTTGGTCTCATCCACCATCTCGACTTCTTGAGGTGCTGTAATTGGAGTGTTCGAATGTCCCGCAGTTGGATCATCGTTCGCTAGTTCCCCGTTTGTCGAAGACACAACCTGAGTCAACAAAAGATATTTTATTCATAAATATTAGATACTATTAAAAAATTGGTAACTTTTTATACATAAACCCCTGGATACTGATCTTTTACCATTCCGAGGAACAAAAATTTATTTCAACACACTCGAACTCGTCAGCTGGGAAAAAGAGGTTGTTGTTTCCGTTTCACCGTGAAAAACTGTTGTTTCAGCTTCCATTTTTTGAATTCACTAATTTGCTACAATATGCCACAAAGATTTCAACGATTCCATTGTATTAATTACGCGAAAAATAAGAATTCAATTAACACACGAAATCAAAGTAAAAAGTAATTTGAAAGTGATTTTGTCATGTAATTAAATTAATAATTTATATTTTTCTTGTGTATTGGCAACAAAAAATATATATATAATAAATATTGTATTGTATTGAAATTGTGATTTAGAAAAATGGCTCTTGAAACATCAACTTTTTTAAATGAAAGCCGAAACAATATTTTTCTCCTCCCAGCCAACAAACTATTGTATAGAAATATTGTAGAGAAAAAAATAATGAGAAAACTGGATGATAAAACAGACGTCAGATTTGAGTAGAGATGTAAAACATCTAGAATTAAAGTTGTAAAATAATTGTACTGATTCGATTCAGTCCCTCGTTTGGAACTTGAAGCATTGCGGTATACAAGTTGTTATTATACAATAGAATAAATTAAAACTTAAAATGGAGTAGCAACTTCTTAAAAATAATATCACACAAAGTTTTTCTAGCAAAACTATTAAGAGATCCAACGCTTTAAGCTTGTCTTAAACTATATGAGCATAATAATGAAATATGACTAACTAAATACATGAAATTAAAGTCTGACTACTCTTAAGCATGTATATCTATACATATTACACTTGAGAAGAGGTATGATGATGATGATAGACTAGAAGACGAATGAATGACTGATTAGTATTTAGTTTAGAGGCATTTGAAACAATGAAAACAAACAGCGAAATTGAAAGAATAATACGCAACATGCTGCAGCAAAGAAAAAATTTCAAAATATATATATTATAACAATAGCAAATAACAACTGACCGCAATCCGTTGATTTCTCTTGCAGAATTCTTTGGAAACACAAATAACAAAATCTCCCATACGTATATCGTGAATATATTTCACAGAAGAAAACCGATTCGACAACAGTTTTAAGATAAAAATATAAATAAAAAAAAAAGATTACATTTGTTTTACATGAAAAAATAAAATTTCAAAGGATATTTACCATGTACAGCGATAAACATGGAATCACAAGCCAGAATACATACTAAATATGTCAATAGAGTCAAATATTATCTCCATTTGAAAAATGGATATGGAAATAAAGTTCAGATCGCTGAATTCGGATACCTCTTTGCCACTAACCGTCTGTTTGGGTAGATTGGACAGTTTTTTTGATAGGGATAGAAAATTCTTTGGCAGTTGTAGAATTTTAGGACTCGGATGAAGGTGTAGTGAACAGGTCTGAAATAGAGAGGATTTTGAATATTGGGATGTGAATTTGTAAGTGTCTAGATGTGTTGGTGTTGGTTTTCTATCGACGATAATAGACAGCCAACTCACCTGGACTGAGCCGTGTCTATCCGCAGGCGTTAAAGTACCACCGGCTCCCGACTGCTTCACTGTATCGGGCCACACAGCGCCCACCCCTTTACCGCCCCCTCCACCTACCCCTACACCCGTCACACCCTGTACGGAACAAGCACGACAAAACGAATGCAAAGTGTTAGTCAAATCAAATCTTATGCAGTTATTTGTTTGTTTGCACAAGGCTGTACATGATATCATGCCTTCAGACCTCAAGGTCTTATTATCAAGTCAATTCGGCCGACAATCAGTTCCGCGAATTTATTCATTATTAATTGAAAAATATTGCTTAAAGCAGATAACGCAGATAGTTGAACTAATTCATCACTCGTAATCAAATAAGTTAGATTCTATATCCTGTTGAATATCACAGGGATTTACATGTCTAACGCAAAGAAAGGTGAGGAAAAAAATTCAAAGAGATGTAGTTGGAAAGTGAAGCAATTTCATTTCTTCAAATTTGAAACAGACTTCACGCAAACTTTAGGAATTATTTTGAAGAGAACTATAGAAACTTGAGCATCTATGACAATATATAGCGCTTCAAAGATTTTCGCGATTTTTTTATTTGAAATGAATGGGTATATGTCTAAGATGAATCCTTTTATCCGGTTGAATGTTTATTTCTGTATTCTGGCTAATCTGTTCATCTTAAAGTAATCAGTCGACTACGTTTTTCGATTGTGAAATGAAATTATAATTCAAATTTACGTTTGTGCGCAGGGGTATGGATATTAATCTTTGAAGAAACTCGTTTGTTTCGAATGAAAATTGCACCGGAATGCTAAGCAACTTTAGTAATGCTTTGTTTTTGATAAATGATGTAAATAGACTCATTTCTTAGAGACTCAAAATAATCCCTAATATTTGCTTCAAATCTGGTGAAAATTTTAGGAAATAAAATTGATTCACTTTTGAGCTGCGACACTTGGAATTGTCCCTCAAATTCCCTAGTTGAAGGCATATATATCGTCTAAAGCAGCTTTCTACGGAATTTACGGCAATAATTTACAGTTTGACTTAAATTTATTCAGAGAAATGTTGTTTCTAGTCCTCCCAAACTCGATTATACATTGAAGTCACAAGTATTCAATTGGCAAAAAAAAAAAAAATGATAAGTTTACTTAGACAAGTCGAGATGAAATGCATTACGCGATAAAAATACCAGAACGAAGAGGTGAAATCCAAGTATGTATATCACTAATGATATTGTATTTGATTCACGTTCTAAGAGAATAATCAGGTCTATTGCACGCATCGAAATGATTACAATAATGTGTGGAAGATTTGTTCACTTCAAGCTATTTAATAACCATATGCTTATGATGAATATATCAATTCTACGATGATGTATGAATAAACATATGCCGTTTTAGTATTGTGCAGATACAATTTTTCTCCAATACAACAATCCTACATGCAGACCCATAATTATTATATAATATACCTAAAAACATATTTTTTTAGAAGAATGAACTTTTTTGATCGGGCAAAGCGACGATACTCATTTTGCATCTACGAATAAATAACAGTGGAATAACGGGATGCGTCAAATTGGGACTTGATGTAATAAAAAGTGCTCGAAAAACAGGGTGGATTTTTCAAATACGTGTACTGTGTACATTTACACCTTGACTTCATACATTCTAACAGATTTGACTAATACATGAAATTTGAAATATAATTCCAAGCAACTGTATCTCAATTTCGACTAACAGAACATTATTTTGTCAAGTATAATGCAGCTCAATAAGAAGGAATTCAAAATGATAGAACAGTAAATCAAAGTTTTTTGAATTCTCGATCTCAGTAATGGCCATTCTAAGATTACTTTACTAGACTGGGAGCCATTGGAGCTTTGATTACAATCTTGAAACGAACATTGAACTCATCAGATCGCAGCTGACCACTGAAACTCGAGCCAAAATTATTTACGAAAGATCAGCCGATATCCATATTGTGATTTGTTACTGAACGAACGATATTATTGACAGATTGACACTCTGTATATCGATGTACAGTAATCTGTAGTAAAAGACGGAAAAGATAGCTGTTTTCTAAGATAATAGAAGATGTCTGTAAGAAAAGTGAGATGACAGTACTTTGAGAAAATACGCTATATTTTTGTGGTGTTAGGGAATCTATACTTTTGATTAACTAATTTCCAATATATATACAGGTAAATTCGGTTATTGTACCACTTGCGGCTTACATAATTGCCCTGCATTTCGACGTGCACCTCGTCCATCATAAGAATCACGTCTTCCTCAAAATCATCACATTCCTGTATAAGTTCCACGTTGCGCAGTGAACAGAAATTTATTTAACCACATAATTTATTAATCTCCTGTTATCTACGTGTGATAAAGTTTCTAGTACCAAGATACAACTCGAAGAAGACTTTGGCCGATTGTTAAATATGTTCTATAAAGTATAGAAAACACTGCCGATTTCTGTATTTGTTTGTGTATCTGTTTTTAAGGTAAGAAAGGTCTGCCTGAGTTTGCGAGAAAGAAATTAAACGTCTTTCAAGATAATTTAGCTTGTTCGGTATTAAGCTGCTTTAGTCACCACTTCGTCATCATAAACATTCATAAGAAAAAAACATACACAGTTGTTGATGTAACACAAGATCACAGAACTTGTATTATACTAATATAATACAAATGTCTCAAACATATCATTAAAAGGTGAATGTCCATGCAATTACTCTTGATGAACATAAAGAAATTTTTAAGCTATGCATAACCAGGCTTGAAAACAAGTTGAGAATAATAATGATTATAATATTAATACGGAATAATAATTGATTTACCTTATTTGTGGTGGGATGCCGATCTCGATTTGGCGACACAACTATTTCATGTCCAGTCTGCAACGATCCGACCGGTGTTGACTGTAAATCAAATAGATTCATGAATAGATTTCAAAGACATATCTTAAATGGAAATGAGTTATTCTACGATAGATATTAATCACAGATACTGAATATTGCTGGCGTAGTTGAAACATACTTGATCATTCAGGACAGGTGTGTGGATATTTGGGTACATTTCAGGATTACATTCACGGAATCTCTTCTCGGATTAATCGCATCGAAGTACGATTACTTTTCAAACAAGTGTACAGTCGACCAAAGTCTCTAATCACAGTTCTATATTATAACTGTTAATTTCTTGACGTAGTTTTAAGATCCTTTAGAATTTATTTATGCATAAGTATTTCAAATGATATTATACAAGGATTTAGATTCATTTTCGTAGTTCAATGAGCAGCAATATTATCGCTTCATCAGAAGAATTAGAAAAAAGTTTTGATACAGAATAATAAATTCTGTGCTGAAGAATGAACATGAATATCGGAGTGAATTTACATATAATCAATAGCGAGGCAGAATTTGAATCCGACCAAAGAGATAGAGTAATAAGTTATGCCTTCCTTGCATCTAATTTTCTTTGCGAAACATAAATACCATCTAAATTCTTGTCCTATGGTAACGACGAATGATAGTTACTTCTTTGGAAGGACTTCTTTTGCTTCTTTGGCATGATACCAATTCTCAGATTCCATTTTGTTTCTTTCTTTTTTTTTTGCACAGTATTTCAGAGAGTAGGGAAATTATTACTTCACCAAGAGATCATGAAACAACAACGACGACAGAATTGAGATTGATTAACAATTGAGTTCTTATTTTTATAAAATTGAGCGGAATTCTTCTATCGAACTAGAAGCTTCAGAGATGACAGTTATCAAACAGGCGACTCAATTAATACCAGGAAACTAGAGCGCCGATTTTTGAATCCAAAGTTTTTATAAAAAACGAAGAAATGTTGATAAGAAAGCAGTAATATTGTTCTGTAAAACCAAGAATCACAAATACTGTTTGAACTATTGTGTCGATCGTGAAGAATTTACGGTAATGCTGGATGACTTCCCTTCGAAGCTTGTTTTTTTTTTTTATATTCAGAGAAATGAGGACTAATAGTACTCGTTCTACAAAGCAATTAGAAGTTGATTTAAGGAATTCTGTTACAGACATTTATAACAGTATGTTATATAATTATCAATTTGATAAGACAGCTCTTTAATATCATTTTCCTAACAGCGTGCGGAAAACACTACTTTCGCGCACGCATTTCCGTGCGGAAAACACCACTTTCCCGCACGCTTCATTTCCGTGCGCGAAAGTAACTTTCCGTGCGCGAAAGTTACTTTCGCGCACGGAAATGAAGCGCCTGGAACAGTAGTGTGTTCCACATGGAAATGCGTCCACGAAAATAGTGTCTTCCGCACCACGCTGTTAGGAAAAATAGTATACGCAACACGTGTGGAATAGGTATATCTCGCACTCATGTGATTGTCACCCTCGCTTCGCTCGGGCGACAACCCTCACACTCGTGCGAGAATCACCTACTTTCCACACTAGTTGCGTAATGTACTATTTGAACACAGTAATATAATAACTGTGAAGATCGTAGATCTGAAAAAGTAATGTCTAATAAAGGCTAAAAGTAATTGCAACTTTTAGCTTTTGTTTCGTACACTTTATACCTAGATATAACAATTTATTATCTGCGATACAAATCATCAGATATTTCGACTAAGTTGTGTTTTAATCTTTAAACTGAAAACAGGTCTCTTGTTGAGTGCACATTTGAATTTATCTGGGAAATGTGATTCTTAAATAGAAAGAAGGTACATTTATTGAAAAAGGGAAAATGATTATTCTCAAACCGCTATTACTTCTACGTAAATGAATAAAAGTTCATCAAGATGTTTTGTCTCGAAGTGAAATGAATAAAAACACTGTGAAGACATATTTGTGGAAAATATAAGATATATTTGTAACGACGAAAGTGAAAATACTTTCAGTTACCTTTTTCCTGGACAGGTATATGTGTTTATAATATATTAATTAATTAATCTGTGTGAGATAACTTTGATTTAAAAACAACGAGCAGTAATGGGCATTACACAACAATATAGAAATCACAACACAGTGACAATAATTGAAAAGCCACTGCGTTTGAGAATAGAAGAGAGGACACTTCTCTACTTTACCAACCTTATCAGATTTAGTTTTTCCAATATGAGAAGGAGCAGCGGTCCTGATAGCTCTGAGTTGCGCAAAGTTGGGTGGCTAGATTATATATTGAGCAGCATGCAAAGTTTTTAGAAATTCAGTTTTGGTCAACTAGGATTGGACAATCAATCAATTTCAATCATTAAATTCGTCTTTTCTCGACCTGCAATTAGAAGGAGGACGCACTTACCTGTTACTGAATAATATTGACTGAAAATCTAGCTATGCTAGTGAGAAAGAAAATAGAAAAGGAAAGAAACAAAAATAAATTAAACTAGTAATCGCTACCGTTCCGTCTAACGCGCTTGCTCAAGTCCCATTAAATATTACAATACAGAACAAAGTTTGATTCAATATATAAATGAAGAAATTGGAATATCGGAATTAGAATTTAAAAACCTTCAAGTGAATTTCAAAACACATAGAATCATGAAATAAATAATTAATCTAACATGAGATGCGAAAGGCTTGAAACCTTGAATCTTAATCTACATCAAGATAGTACGATTTCATATGATGAATATAAAAATTTGCAAACACTGCAGAGTTGGACTAAGTGATACAGTTGAAACAGCTGATACGACGAGTTGAGTTGTGCAAGACGGCCAAGGTAGAGAAGTAACAATTCGTAGAGATCCGATGTTTACTTTAGCATTTGATACTCTTGCCTTGCCTGAGTTATGCTTATTATAATTTTAACCGGACAGTAGTCGATCGGGACTTTAGCAAGGGCGAATAAAATAGAAAGAATTATTAAGAGCCGAACCTTTTTTCTCAGGTTTTGGAATCGGGTGTAGTACTAAAAAACACATATCTGTGTTTTCTCGTTATTGAGCATGATTATTTGCTAAAGAGCATATAACAGGCACTAAACAATTATAGTTTCCATTTTACGCTAAGCATGCTTAGACAATTTCCTAATAAGGACTATGTAATCATATGGGCGACACAATAAAACTTGACAAAGCCAAAGTGACGATACCAGGCAAATTATTTTTACCCTAAAAATTACATGCTCAGCTAGAATTTGGCTACCCGGAATTTTTATTACCAACAAAGGAAACTTGGTGAACAATCGAATACAGCATTTTTACGAAAAGAAGTAAAGTCGAAGATAACATATCTAAATATCTAGTACTCTGATCCAACTTTGCCGTCATTTAGACGTTAGAAACTCTGAGGAGATACTAAAGAACTATAAACTTTGATGTGATATTTAGAGTTATTATAATTCACCTTTGAGTTATCGACGTATCGTCACTTTTCCATATTTGATATATTAATAAATAGAAAAGATATGAATGAAAAATAAGAAATTATTAAACACCCACCATGGTCTTCCCCGTCCAGTCGAATTCACCGTCGTTAACGAATCCCCTTCTGTCAAATAGATCCTGGAAGAGTTTCCTCAGATGTTCGTAATCAGGTGTTTCAAAAAAGTCTAATCTTCTCACGTATCGCAAGTAAGTGGCCATTTCGTCAGGATGACCGTCGCACAGAGCTTCGATAGGTGTCGCACGTTTGGTATCTCCAATTTTTTGATAACGTTCTTTTAACGTATCTGCTTTAAGTCCCTGCCATGGCAAACTACCTCGTAGAAAATACATGAACATGTGTCCCAGCGCTTCGAGATCGTCTCTTCTGCTCTGTTCTGGTAAAAACAATAAAACAAACGTAATGCAAACGAAGATAACAAATGGTTCATTTTGCGTCAATTGAATCATCCTCCAAACGTTACCCCCTATGATTTTGTTTCAATTATCAGGACGTATTGTGAGCCTCGAAAAGGAATTTATGCTTATTATCCAAGACCTGGATTAAGATAGAAGGTTCGCAAACCACTTGTTTCAAAGCTATTAAAGTGAACTATAATATCCTGGGGAGATAGTGTTTTCATGGCAATTTTTTGAACAGTTATTTAATTTTCAAACTGTTTGGATGTTTGAATGAAAAACTTTGCAGTTTTGTATTGACTAATTATTATATTAAAATATGGCTTTTCAGCGAGACTGTCTTACAGGAACTCGAGTGTTATAGACTATTGGTCCAAAGTAATAACAAATAGATAATGAAGCATCATGATTAATGTTTGATAATCAGAAAAAAATAAAATAATGATAAACTATAATTACCTTTTCCGAGGTGGGTATTAATGCTCATGTAACGTGCTGTACCCGTCAGACTCTTGTGTTCCCGATAAGGTATGTGTTTGTTCGTCTCCAAGTCTATATATTCTTTGGCTAGTCCAAAATCTATAATATGAATTGTCTTTTCTCTTTTGGTCGTACTCCTACCGATGAGGAAATTCTCTGGTTTGACATCGCGGTAAATTAAGTGCCTGCTGTGGACATACTCTATCCTATGAAGCTGCAAAAAGGAAAAATAACCAATGATCTTATTGCCTATTATTATAAATTAAGATATCATTAATCAGGGGTAGGTTCACACTACCAAAAAGTAAGATTTGGAAACCGAACTGTTATTTTCATTCGAATAAATCCTGAGTAAACAAGCAAGTATAATTAAATATTTGATTTTACAAAGTTTAGATACTCTTAGAAACAGTTTTGCAAAAAAGCTCAGACCTCTTTAAAAAACTTGACGTATGAAAAAAGTCTGTGATATTTCAATTTTATAATTAAAATGTTATTTATTTAAGATACGCAGAGTTTAGATTGCAAGATAAATTGTTTATGTATAGAAATTGTGGTTGATTCACAGTAGTTACTGAATTCTGGAAGCTAAAGAAAATAGGAGTTTTATTTTTTTTTAATCTCTCGTGTGTTTAGATACGACTACAAAGTATACAAAACATAACTCGATAACGCGGATGAATTATCATCCAAGTTATTTGAATATAAGCAGAACAACACTGTTCTTTACTTGATACTGCAATTTGAGTAAATAATTCAAGGATAAATAGTACTGGTGTAATAATTTATTTATTTGAAAACTTACGAGCTGCGTGGCAATGATAAGGACGGTCTTTAGGGAAAATCTTCTTCCACAAAGGTCAAACAAGTCTTCCAGGCTGGGACCGAGCAGTTCCATCACCAGCGCGTTGTACTTTCCACAAGGCCCAAAGTAGAACACTTCCGGGACACCCTCTATATGAGTGTTATGAACTATACCAAAAGGAAGGTAGTTTTCACCCCAGAACCCCATATTGTGGTTTGGCGTGTGGTGTGACCAATGTGTGACGAAACAACACATGAAACAAACAGCGTCCCAATGTAGATATATCCCAAACGGATATACGTATTTTACAATAAATAATACTATGCATTCTCCAAATTATCTAGACGCCTGTTTTTACAGCGTGCAAAAATAACTTACAACAAACAGACCGAGATATTGTATAGCCTTCGGATATTCAAAGTTTGGGTATTTATTCTGATAGAACAAATTTTCAACTAACATTTTATCGAATTTAAAATCCCGTTGTGCAGGGTTCATAGTAAGGAATGGCGGAATTCAAAGGAATTAAGGGTAATTTTGATTTGAAATTGCTAGTGTATTATTAAAGGAATGATAAAATGAATATCTTAGATAAAAAAAAACTGTTAGTAGGCTTTAAACAATTCTTTGAATCAGCATCTGCTACTGATAACAAACAAACAAAGCGCCATAATTATTTTGTCATATCATACCAAACGATTCGCATTGCTATTATTGCAAAATTATATTTTTTCCATAAATTTCTGTCACACTTTTATGGACATTCATGAAATGGCCCGCAATCAAGCCGTTGTAGTTTTACATTATCTTGATTCTGGTGTTTCCTCTGGCATTTCATTGATTTTCAGGAAAAATAAGCGATAAGATACTTATTTATTCTACAAAAAGTAATTAGTGTAAAATTCTGTTGTGAATTTAAGTTTTTTCTAGTCTAATGATTCATGTTTGTAAAAAAAATCTTATTAGAATTTGCAAGGACAGTTAAATTTCCTAAGCGAGTCAGAAGAATGCTTTTGCAAAATTAATTGAAAATTTGGAATCAAATGTAAACCATTTTCTTCTGAGTAAAACTAGAACCTTATTCTGAAAACCTGGCATTTCAAGAGATGACCTTAGAGTAATGACTGAAAATTACGGAAGGTTTAGGAAAGGTGAATAAAAATAGGGGATGGGCTATGAACCCTGCATCTTAAATTCTATTCTACACAATATCCAGATTTGTTAGAAAAAGAGGTTTCAACTTTTCGCTTGGAACTCACCATGTGTCCCTAATAATTTGTAAAACCTATATTCTAAGTGAAGCTGCGGCGCCTTCGACTTCATTGGTTCCTGAAATGAAAACGAAATGATTTCAAGTTAATGACCACGCTCTAGTTCGAGCCAGGCATCTATGTGACAAAACAGTGGAATGATTCTTTGGTAGCAAAAACAATGTATGTATGTACATATTGATGAATGTCTTTGATACCTAATGGATATTCATGAACAGAACAACAATAATTAGACCGAATGAAATCAAACTGATTGTTAAATTCATCGAGTATGTGATTCTGTTGATCGAAATACCAATGACTATTCAATAGACTCAAATGAACGGTATGCATAAACGCCTTGAATAAAACATTTATCGCATAAATCAAGATAGCGATATTGAATTGTTGTACATTTTGAACTAATACGTTTTTGAATAGTACCAAAAATCTTTCTTTTTTTTCTCCCTCTCTCTCTCTCTCTCTTTTCCATATACTCTAACAGAAGAGTATCAGACCGCCGTATGATGAATCCAGGCCAAAGATTCTACAGGCGATTCCATTTCAGACTAAAACATGGTGTAATTTTATCTAATGAAAGTTCTCTTTTCTCTCCATTTAGGTTTATCATATTATCGAGCATCATATTGGTACATTACTGCTGTTCTGGAATAATCTGGTAACACTTTACGGCGTGAGACTATAAATAACATTGAAACTCAATCAGTTGACAATAAAAATCAATATTCAAGGCAAGAATTCACCATATCGCATCTAAATGGAAAGAAGGAAGGCCTAGTGGATTGAATTACTGGAAATTTGGATGGTACCCATCATCGGGTGATTCTGATATTCTCCTTTTCTGATTTTCCAGCACATGTAGAAGTGTGGTGTTATATATATACATACATAGATAAGAGTTCTTAGCTCAGATCATTAAAAAGACTAATCAGTAATGAGACCTAGTTTCACAATGGCTATTGAACAAGTGATATTAACATCAGGCGATTGCATTTGTATCTAAACATCGTTCTTCTGAAATGAAAAATCATTTTCCTATAAGAGTTCTATTACATTCTTACTAAATTGTATTCACATATTAATTTGAATTCATTCTCATTTTACTCACCATTTTTATGGCCACATGCTCGTTGTTGTATAGGTTTTTGCCTGGAACAAAGAAAGCAAACAATTCAATTAATAATCATGTAGCATGTAGATTCAATTTGTATCGTTAACTCAAATTTCCAATACATAGTTAGAATTTCATCTGATTCAGAATGACAAGTAAAAATCTTTTCCATGAGTAAACTTTGGTATAAATTCTTGAGAGTTGCAGAATGAATTGCCAGCGGATATAATTGAAAATCCTGATTTTTATATTCCTGTAAAGAAAAAACGTATTCAAGAAGTCTTTCCATGTTTTAACTTTGGACTAAAAAAAATTTGCTAAAAATACTACATGTTTATCCTTGTGAGGAAATTGCTTTATACATTTTATATTAACGTTACAGACTTGACCATCGTCACGGGCAGAAGCCTATCTAGTTCCTAGATCTAAATTCTAAACCTATCGCCCAGTGTCGGTTAGATATGTAGATCTAAGTAGATTGATAGATATAGTTAGATGAATAGATCTAATAAAAGTTTTCCATATCTAAACTAAGAGGATCAGTGTCTTCGGTTACTGTGTTACGTATCTTAGTAAATATACCTAAAAAATTTGGATAATTTCAACAACATTTACATGAAGCCTCAAATTGTCAATCTTCGTAACAAAATCTCATCAATTGATAATTCAGATTTAAAGCAATAATGGAACTGCCAATGTTGAAATATCTCATTCTACCAGCTTCAATATGGTTTTTCACTTTGAAAATTCAATTTTTGTATAAATAATGAACGTTTTTATCAATAATAATTAATAATAACATACACGTATAGATATATTAATTTTCGTTATGTGTATTATTCGTTACTATCCACGTGTAATGAAAGGACGGATATTTTTATTCTGTATAAAACATGGGATGACGAATCATTGCCAGTATAAACAATATCTAGCCATGTATATCGATGGTATGGATACATGAATACGCAGGTGTATAAAAAAAGAAAATCAATTGGAGATCACAAACGCTGGTATAGTTTCCGGTGGCATTTTACAATTTGTAATTGTCTGTCAGGTAGGCGACGAGTGAAAGTAGGCGTGAATTTGATGATCAGCGATCGTAAAATACTACTTTCCACCCAATTAACTAGGCATCGTAAAATTACCATATTTTCATTATTATTCCCTCGGGTAAAACGTTCAAACTTATGTACGAAAAGAAAATAAATAAGGACTGAACAAGAATGTATAATTTCACCAAGTAATTCAACATTTTGGCAAAAAAAAAAAAAAAAAAAAAAATACCTTCAGAATAATGTTTCATAATATAAATCCTTGAATGAAATAAATCGAAACTAGTTTTATAAATTAATCATCAATTTTGTACGATTCTGAAAAAATCTCATCACATCTGGCAGCAAATGTGAATAAATATACATGTCAGACAAAAATTTATAGTCTCGATTAGTGAATATTATCAAAATTTCTCAAATCGATGATATATATTATGTCATTGGTAAGGATTCTATTGTCTGGTCGTAAAGGTATATTAGTTAATATAATGTAATGTAACTTCTGTGGTTTTTTTTGTTGTGGTTTTTGTTCTTTGATTTTATGAGATTATTTTCGACCTCAGGACCTATAATCTCTGGAAATGTAATTCGTTTTCGTTATATCATTTTGCGGATGTATGTATATAGTAATAACGGAGGAATGGTTCCATCGAAAAGAATAACTAAACGGATTTGGCACTGCCGAAGTCGTAATTTCTGACTAGATTTCCGATTCTCCTTAGGCTGTAGGTATACATACATAGGTGATGTGTTTATTCGCACATATGTTTATGTATATACATGTATCTATGTATACCTACTTTACATAGATATACACCCTAACACCCCATAAACCGACTCTTCTTAACTTTGCCCTTGAAACGTAATTTTTACGTATTTAATATATGTATGTGTTAAGTTACATAGAAATATACCTGTAAAACTCATACGTATGTATGTATATCGTGTACGCGTTATCGTTCGTTCCGTATATTCCGAACGCGAAGAAGGCGCACACAGAAGCCATTAAAAACGTTAATTCTCTGTGAGGTTTCGTGGTCACATGTTCAAATCTAATAAATTACAGTTAATACTGCAAACTATACGGCTGCCCAATTTTAAAACTTGGTAAACGCCAAAAAAATATTCATACTATATTGTTAATATCGTTATTGATATTATATTTTTTCTTTATTTTGCACAGGATTACTAAAACCACCAACCACTGGAAGAGCAAAACAAAACAATAACAGAAAAATAAAATAGGATGTGATAATCACCCCAAAAATGAGAGCTTTATAGTTTTTGCGAGATCTGCACGATTTAAGTTCCGAGATATTCACTTCCGATTGTTTATGAATAGAATTAAGTTGGGTGTATATTTATGATAAATTATTTTCGATTCGGATTAGGATTATTTTGGTGGTACTTGATGCGGTTTTTCCCGGCTAAGATATTATGACATTTTCGATCTGATCGGCCCAGTAGTTTTCAAGTTATTTGAAAATAAAAATTGTTATCAATGACGTCCCGAGAAGGGATCAACGGATTTCGATTATCTAGATCTTAATCGATCAGATTCACTCCGAACGAAATCTTCTTGAATTTTCTAGTCAATCGATTCGGTAGCTTGTTAGTTATGGGAATCATTTATTTTTTCCCTGTCCTTATATTTCTTCCAGCTTATTATCCGCCGAGGTCTCTTCGAGATCGTTGATCACCAAAATAAAGTCAGGCTTTCCAAATTTCCAGGTGTTGACTCCAATATATCCAACTGAGATTTCCCAGCGATCGAATGGATTTCCAAGAGATCTTTCAGTCATAGGTTTTTCGGGTCTATGAGTACGAATTCGAAATTGAGATAAAAATAATTCAAAATGTCGGGCGTCAAAACTAAAGGATACCCAACTTCTCACTCGTATAATAATAGAACAAATTTCAACCAATTCGACTTATCGAACCCAAAAAATATACGGAGATTTGATCTGATTTTTGATACAAAAAAAAAAGCGATGGTCAAAAATAAAATCAGCGATTATTTGGTAAATTCAAATCTCACACGATCATTATCAAAAATGCGGAAAATCTTCTCGATCGAGATAAATCAACGTCAATAATAATTCGAGACAATTATTTTATTTCTTCCTTCTTTAGCTCGTGAGGCAGCAGCAGCTGCATCGTTAACGACATGTCACTCTGTACATGTATGTAGATACATTATACACATATGTCAGAATTCCCTCTACTTTATATATCCATCGTATTGGTAGTAGTCGTTCGGTTGGCCGGTCGGTCAGTCGGTTGGTCAGTTGTCAATTTTTCCGATAATCCCAGGACGAAAGCTGGATAATAAAATATTGGATAGCCTGGAGTGAACGATTATTAAAGTAGCCCCAGCTTAGGAAGGGATTATCTGCTGAGCAATCGATAAAATCTTTCACACAGAGATGAGTAAATTTTCAACACCGGATTATTTTTATATTAGCCAATTACATATACAGATAAATAAATCCTAATAAATTGAAATATACTGAACAAAAAAATAAAAATTTGAATAACAAAAATGATAAATAATTAACTACTAAACGAATCTTGAAACATGTCTGTTGTCATTTTCGTAATCATCTATAATGAAAACGTGAAATTGATCCGATGATCCGATGACTCGCAAACTGACGAAATCACAAGTCAAACCCGGCAATACCGCAATGGCAGGAACAGACCGAGCGTAAATATCATGAAATCCCTGATGCATCACGTTCTATGTCTTATCTGCATCCTATGCGTCACTGCGTTTGCGAGTAGGACGAGTTATACTAAATCGAGAGTAGCCAGCCAATTGTAATTAAGCGATGAATTGAGGACATAAAGGAGAAACAACTAAATCGTCATTAACGACAACCCGTCAATCCTTTGTTTCATATTGAACTGATGATCGTTTTTATTTTTGAAACCAGTTTTACTCCATTTTTCAAACCAGTCTTATCCCATAAAGAAGGTACTATGCAAATATGATATACGCACAATCCAACGAACTGATTTCCATTCATTAGTCTATCGGACATTCGCCTTCGTCAGGGAGTCCAGCTAAAGGTCAACGTCAATTAATTCCATAAGAGATTCAAGTTTCCCGTGACCAAAAATCGCGAAATTTTCGTTCACAATCAGTCTAGAACAGGAAGTTCCAAAATTTCACAGAAATAGCCTTTCGCGGAAAACTTGTATAACTCAACGTTAAGTTTTCTCTGAATTTTATTTTCACGCGAAGATCGAATTTTTTAGAATTCCACAACTTATAAGCGTTAGGAAATTTTTTGAGATTACCGGGTTTTTTCTATATGCAATCAATTCCCATGAGAATTCCAAGAACCCAGAATTTCCACGACGACTGGAAATTCCGTCTATCTACGTGTATTTTTTTTCTTCAGATTTTCAAAGTCAACTATTTTGGAGATACAGTATGTTTTTCATTTCAAACAGAAACCCAAACACAAATATTGTCAATGCAATTCCAGTCGTGATTTTCTTGACGTTGGACGAGCGAATGTCACCGGGGAAAGAGCACAAGAATTTCTTTCATCCAATCAAACACCTCAGATTTGTCTAAGAATTCAACAAAATTTTGGTAAACCTACGTAGAATCTATAAAAGAAGAAAACAAGTTAAGTTTTATGAAAAATCTCCAAGAATTGTCGTTGAAAAAAATTGATTCAGTTGACAAATTATCTCTACGTATGAAAAATACACGAATTAATTGTAATAAACGAAATCGTATTGAGTTATTTAGGAATAAAAACAACAACAATAATTTTCCTAGATAACATACCGCGCATCTCGGTCAAAATGAGACCTGGACTTGCGCCAAAAACGGCTAGAAATAGACCTAAATACTATTTTGTGGGCGAGAATTAACACGGGGACACAAGTCTCGAACGATTGTTTCATGATAAATTCACATTTCGTACATATTATCACGATTCATCTTCAAAGTTCGATAACGTCAAAATAAACGAACTTCCAACTTCCTAACTGCAGTCTAAATTTTTTCTCGACAAAATAACGGTAAAAATTGTAAAGAAAAAAACCAAAAACAAAAAAAAAACTCGCTGAATTGTTCAACGAAAAAAAAAAAAAAATGTTAATCTTTCCTTATAATTGAAGATTATAAAATGATATTCACGTTGATGTTTCTTGGTTCAAAAGTTATATGTTCCGAAAATTCATAGGATTCGTCGGTTATGAATTACTAACAATAAAAAAACAAAAAAGAAAGAAAAGGAGATTTTATTTGACAATTTCAGTTGGATTTTATAGATTTACCGTCAAAATGTTTCGATGAATTGAAAAAATGAATAAATAAGATTCATGGTATACAGTGATATGGTAAAAAGTAATTTTTCGTATAATATGAGAAAAATTCCTCGAGAAATATAATACTCGTATTATTGAGAATTGTGTGAAATGTGATACAGGTAAACGGAGTATATATAGTGGGTGCCTACTACTACGAGATTGAATTAATGGGGTAAACTCTAACTCCTCGTCGTCTTAACTGTAAACGACAACGAAGCGTCTAATCTGACCAAAGACAACAGGTGGTGCGTGTTAACAACGACCGTGTCGACGACTGGGGGTCGTTATAATAATGCAGACAATAAGTCAGCGTCTAGAAATTAAAGTCGTGCAATAATTGCTCCAAGTGAATTCTCGATCTCTTTATTGTAAACACCGTTCAAGGTATCGGATCATAATTTTAGGAAGCGTGCGAATGTGCAAGAAATACTAAAATGATCAAGAAGAACAAAAGACAAAACAACAAAAAAAAAAACAAGAAATAAAAAAAACTCGAGGGTCTGCTCCGGCTCTCGTATCTCAAGTTAGAGAAACACGCGAAACTGAAACTAAGAGAGTAGGTAACCGGAATAACAGAAGACCAAGAAGTCAGAGTTCCACGTGCCACCAACTCGTGCTCAGACCTCTTCTAACCCCTTAACCCGCAACGTTATCGATCGCAACTCTGAAACTTGCCGAGTTCCGACACCCGACGTCGTTTATGCCATTCGTATATACAGGTATATACATACATACATATATATATATATATATATGTGTGTATCCCAATATACCGGGTGGTGATGAGTAATTTTTTACTCGATTGCTTTTTTTTTCCAAGTAAAATGTGCACTCGAAGTTTCACAGAAGAGTTACAATTTTCAATCTCTGCAGTAGGCCGTTTCCGGAATTTTTACAGGCATCTTTTTTCATGAGAATCCATACAGTAAAGGGGAGGAGTAGGTATTTGATTTGAAGAAATAGTCTGTTTTCTTTGAATCATGTATAAACTTCCAGCCCCATAGGTATCCATGTTTTGACATTAAAACATTTTCACACAGACAAATTTTGATTGAACCTAATTGCGCGGAGGATATTTCAAGAACCGCTGGACCGATCTGTATCAAGTTTTACCTAAAAATCGTCTATTTCACTATCTTCGGAGTAATGAACCAGAAACTTGATGTACACCGATTGGCTTTCTGTCTTCACGATATACTTCATTCGGCGTTAAACAAAAAATATCACATCATCTTAAGATTTCCAAAATTATTGATATTTTACAAAACTGGTTCACGGTTTTAACAAGCCTCGTTTCACAGAAATGTGGTTAGAATTTGAGCTAGATCCTCCGAATTTTGGCACAGCGTGGCACTAACTTCTGTCTAACAGCTGACCTTTATTATGTATGTACATACCTGTTCAGAAAAAAGTACTAATTTGAGTCGCGAGCGAAGGTCTAATCATGCGACAATGAAAGTATAGTTGTTAACATCTGCAGATCATCGATATTCTTTCTATCAAGACCCCCTGTGATATGAAATTGAAAGTGAAAAGTAACAACGAAAATTTTCGGATAAAGAATAATTCAAGAATTGAACCAAAACTTCAGATTAACTCTCGGGATTTTTAGATCCCGAAAAAAGTCCCGGCCGATTCCAGGCTTTTCAGGATTTCATATAAACTCTATTTGACACCTTAGATGTTATTTTTTTCTCATCAATGAATATGAACAAGAAGGAACCGAGCATATTTGTTCAGACTGTTGATTGAAACCTGAGACTCAAATCCCCGACGGTTTTTCCAGATTTTTTATCACAAGAACAAAAGGATTTTTCCCGCGATCTCTGCCCCTGCAATGGGCATTGAGAAGGAAAAAAGATGTGGTTTAATCAAGTCAGGCAATCCAAATTTATTATTTATTTATTTCTAAATCCAATTATACTCGAGTTTGTCTGATTTTGAATCCAGATTTGCAAAATTACTGACTTGTCCAGGTAGTTTTTTTTTTTTTTTTTTTTTTTTTTTTAATATTAATTTAAAAATACCTCGAAAACTGTTGTTCATTCGGCACTCCGTTAGTCGTTTACTTTAGTTAAATTTCGATGTATGGGTATATTTAAGAGAAAATGTCTTTCTTCAGAACAGAATTGATCGCCCTGTATTCCATATCTAGGTATTACGTTATAACCAAAGGCGTTTTTTCTACTCCCTCCACGGTTTTAGTTCGATGCTTAATTCACAAGGTTTTTCACACACTGGACGAAACGTCAACGTGACCTCGTAGTAGGTACATACATAGCCTTTGTTCATACATATGCACATAATAACGATTTTTACTGGTTCAATCTCTGTAAATTATTCTTGTTCCTGTTTAAAAAATATATATAATTTTTTTCAAACAAATTCAACGTTGCTCTGAAATACATACATTCAAATTTCATGCCGAAATTTGGTACCTAAATCAGCTGATGCCAATTTTATTAAATAATTCTAGAATGCATACGTACATATAAATATGTGAATCGATTTAAAAAAAAAAAAATATGTGTACAAATTAACAACGATATATGCGATACTTCATTTTTTCCATTACTTCTGAGAACGAATTCGTCTTATGTTTTTCCGTTATAACTTACATACGTAGCCATTCAAACTGAACCTGGCAAGACGCTGTATTACAGCCAAATAAAAATGAGAATGAAACAGCAAGAAGGAAGTGGTGGAAGAACCAGCAAACTGACTGTTTTTATACGTCAGCGTGCAGGTGTCGAGTTAATAAAGCATCGGTCAGCGAGTTTCTTATTCTGTTTTTCTTACTCTTTCCCTTTCTCGACAGTAATACGTACATATATCGTCTCAGTGTCTCGAAACAAGATGGGAAACAAATTTTGGATTTTTTCAAGTTTTTTTTTTTTTTTTTTTTTTTGGTCCCCTTACTTTTATTTTATATTTAAATATAATTGACGTGAGAATAAATCAGTCATATTTTCTACTTTTTTTTTTTCTTCAATGAAGCAAAAATTGAATAAGCGACTACAATAGATTGAAAATTACGCCAACTTGAGGTCAACCGCATGCTGCGATACATCTAGAGATTTCTATTTCATTTCATTTTTTTAACATCAAGAATGTAGATAGATACATCTTCTTCTTCTTCTCTTTTTCAAAGCATCTTATACATTATAGAAAAAAAAACACTGCGAAACAGTTTGAGTGCTTCTAATAATGAGGATTTTATTGCCGAACAAAATGAGCCCTCAACGACCGACCTTAATCCGATCAACGGTCCTCCGAACATCCTTACGACAAAAGATTCAAAGGAGAAGATCTTTTTTATGCGAAATGAACTTCGGTGAGAAATAAATGAGTTCTGGAGTTGTTTAAATTTTCTAAGCCAAAAGGCGATATGGCACGAGTCGCTTCGAAACTAACCTAGCTAACATAAGAAAAAAAAAAAAAATGAATCTGACTGGAATTCTATTGGTTTTTTTCCCACACAGTCAAATAAATATAGGTACTTATTGTTAGCCACTTTCTGCCGTGGTGAGGTATATCAATCTCTTGATTTTCATTCCGGTATAGGTTGTACAGTTTGGAAGAAACTACGAATCGCGTTTTCGAGGTAATAACAATTTGCAATTATGGAATTCCGAACATAGTGTCCCGTAGCACCTTAAGGCGATATGCGATTCTGTTCGAAATTTCATTATTACCAATTGTTATCACCTCGAAAACGCGAATCGTATTTTCTCGACGACTATACCCAACCAATCCGAATGAACCCTCGACGAATAAATTCACATTTTTTTGGCAGAAAGTGGCTAACTATATCACTTCATCAAAACAAAAAAAAACTGATGGATTTCCAGTAAAATTCGTATTTTTTTATGTTAGCTATAGGTTAGTTAAGTTGATTAAAGTGATCTGGTACTGATATCACCTGATAATATGTATACATATAAGCTGCGTAAAACAAGCCAGGGAACATCGCGTTAGCGCGGTATTTAAGCCATCAGCCAAGAGAACTAAGTGTCGGAGAAGAAGAGGATGATGATGAAAAGAGAGAAGAAGAAGAAAAAGAAGGCATAGAGAACAAGAGGAGGAAGACGAGGAGGAGCAGTAGGTATAGTGGTAGAGCCTCGAACTGATCTGCCAAGTTCTCGAGAGCGAGACATTGGCCTCGATAACTTCGAACTGCAACTAAACTACATGTATACACATGTAAGTATGTATATATATATTCATCGGGCATTGCATGCGCCGCGGCGCGTCTCTGCATATTACATCGGCGTCTAGTTCTTTCACAGCTATAGCACAATACAAACATATATGTATCTCTCTCTTCTCTAGTCGCTACAACATACATTATACATATATACATATATATATATGCCTAGAGAGAATATGGGCTCGATCGCATTCGCGCCCCGTGTCCCTCCATGCGTTCGCTGCATTCTGCATTACTTATACGATCCCCTCCTCATCTCTTTCTCGCCACGCAACACAACGCAATGCAACGCAACGCAAGAAGCCTTTCTCCTTATTTCATATAGATTTTTTATTTGCCAAGAGATGAAAACTCGTTGTTTGAACGATAAAGAACTCTTAGAACTATCGAAAAAAAAAAAAAAAAAAAAAAAAAAAAAAAAAAAAACTACTTGAAACTCATGAAAAAAAGTTCGACTTTGTACAAATCTTGCGCAACAAAACTTTAGATTAGATCCTTAATACCGATCAGCAATGGTATGAAAAGTTTAGAAAAATATTCGAAAAAATTGGGAGTGATTGTTTCCTATGGATTTTTCCACGTATTGAAAATTTTTTGCAACTTATACGAATTGAGCAGTCAAGAAATTCTAAAAAAAAAAAAAAAAAAAAAAACAACCCATAATATACTTACACAATTTCGACAAAAACGGGGCACCAATTTCGCAGAAACGCGTAATATAATAAGGAGAAAGAAGAAGTCAAAGCTCCCGCACATGTATTATGACACACTGCATTCGCGCATGGCAACTGTCTGTCACACGATCCCCTTCCGATCGAAAACCAATCGATCAGCAACCCGAACAAGCTATAAGCATCGACGACCACGCGACCATACAGATTCGATCCTCGTTCGAATATAGGTATTATATATATATGCGATTTTTACCACCTCATTCATTGGTCTCTATTGACCGTCGCCAATCACCCGGGGTCAAAATGACCCCACTCCATACCTACGCATATTGATTCTATCATTTTTTTGACAGCAAATATAAATCAAAACGGCATATAACTGTACGTTTTTTTGTTTACTTATAGATTTCTATCACCCCAAAATGAAATAATTTTTAAAACTACTATTTTTTCCCCGAATGTACCGTACTTTTTGGGTATCGTCCATAGATTGATTGAAAAAAAGGGAAATTTTCCAATTCTCAAGTACGATCATTACGATTTTCTAAACGAAAAACCTGAATTTTTCGCAGTTTCACTTTTCAGATTTTTTTTTCTATTTTTATTGTTATTCATTTTTTTAAGTCAATCGAAACGGTACTTTTTTACTTATTTACATTAACGGCTGTTCGACAACGACTGGGATTACATTCATCCCTTTTGAGTAGGTAGGGAGAGTTGAATAGAAACGTTAAGAAAACAGCAAATATACCTATTCATTCAATCCCTACATGTAGGTAAATTTGTACACATCAAATCAATTATTTTATCCTGTGCAGATAATAAAATAAATAGAATTGCTATCGAATAGTCTTATAGGAATTCAAGAATCGTCATAATTGAATTAATTCCAGAAATAATAATACAATATCAGTCAAGACAATAACCAACCCGATTATAGAAGACAAATTGTTCGATTACAATTCAACTGATACATGCGAATGAAGTACAGGTATCAAGTTTCAAAATGAAACAACGTGCCCAAAATCGTTGGGGTATGGGGAAGGAAAATCTAAAAAACCGACGACAAGAAGACGAAAAAAAACGAAAAAGAAAGAAAAAAGAAGAGAGATATATTTCCCCACACGAGTTCGCGGGTTCGTCTACGAATCGATATCGCCGTATACATAGGCCTCTTGAAACGGCGATGCGCTTCTCAAGGTATACATAATCTATATACGTATACCTTGTAGAAGAGAATGAAAAAGAGAAGCCAAGAAAGAGGAAAAAAAAAAGAAAAAAAAAAAAAAAAAGGCAGAGAAGAGGGAAGAAAAACGATACTTAAATACAGAGTCGAATATAGAGAAGATTCTCCGGGATATACATCGCCTCCTACTGCAACGGAGTATATATAAAAACGATCGGAACAGTCCCGTTTGGTACGAGATTAATAATCGATTGCCAAGAGAGATAATAATTCAGACATATATGTATCTGTTCGTCGCATCATCCAAGCATATACATATACATACGAGTACATATTATTATGTACTGTAATTTATCTCTTCACAATACATCAGACTGCGACCTATTTTCCTTCTATTTTATTCCCATTATTTTATCTCTTTTCTCTTCCCATTTCATTTCGTTTCTCATCTATATTATTCTTTATTCTGACTGATTGGGCTCTTCGCTTGTTATTCTTTTTGCGTACACGGAGAATAATCATTTATCTTCGTTACTGTGAGAAGTTTTGCAGGAAATTTCCTAATTTTCAAAATTCGATCGGGGACAGCTTGTATTTGTAAAATACAATACGAACATTTTCACAGTAAATTTCAATCGCTTGTAATCAAATCAGCGGTCGGACCAATCTTTCATTTCACAATTACCTGAGAATTCCAAGTTTTCCAGGGGAATATTTTCTCATTTTTCCAAATTGAAAATCTTAACAAATCGGTCCACGCATATATATGAAATACGAATATTTTCCTAAGAATATTCATCTTGTTACTACTGGCTTATTGTTATTGATATTTAATTATGTACTCGTGTAGGCGATGGGTAATGAAAAGTAGAAGTTGAAAAATAGACAATAACTTTCGAACAGGTTCATTAGACTTCTTCATTTTTTTTTTTTTTTTTTCTCCAATCTAAAGCCGTATTCAAGAACAATATAAATGTCAAGTTTGGATTACAATATTGAAAGATCAAAATTTTCGTATACTCTGAAGAATATTCAACACAACCAAAAATCTCTTGAATCGTATTTGCTTTTCGAATTAAAATAAAAAATTTGAAATTTCCAGACCTATAGGAAAATTTTTTGATAATTCCCTGTGATCCAACAAAATTCCCTGTGAAAATTCCAGGTTTTCCCTCTCACTGGACACCTTGCGGTATCGAAATGTAAACCAAAGAATTCTTCCGGTATTCGAAATCTCGACCAGTGACCATGATTTCCGATGTTAGCACAAGAACTTACGTAGAGGATATATGTAGGTGCCTATG
The DNA here is from genome assembly GCA_963989295.1 of Ametastegia equiseti. NCBI lineage: Eukaryota > Metazoa > Arthropoda > Insecta > Hymenoptera > Tenthredinidae > Ametastegia > Ametastegia equiseti. The sequence goes on from OZ022393.1 coordinate 13,482,395, forward strand.
TGCAAAGCTATATACATATACATCGATGCATATATATAATAACGGTATTATATTATGTGCATAAATTCCCTGACGAGTGTTTTGTGTTTGCAGTTGACCCGATGCCTCCGAGAGATAAGAGAGAACGCAAAGCTTTTATTATTCAGTTCAAACCGTCGTCAGAGTTTGAGTTAAACTGAAATAACTACGAATCCATTCTTACGTATGATCATAATATCGTCACAAACTATTATGACGTCCATATAACAGACGATAATCCCGAGATTAACTGCACAGCGACGCAAAAATCAAGTCTTCTTTCACTTTCTGTCGCGTAAAAAATGGATAGAAAAGTATATTATCATTGGTTTATGTGTTCTGAAAAACGATTCGATAAAAAAGGTTCCAAACTTTACAGGATCAACGCTTGTCATTTGACTATGAAAATTTGCCACGTCTCATTGAGATTGGCTGACTGGTTAATTGGCAAAAAAAAAAAAAAAAATATCGTCACAACAAAGTCCAACTTGAAAGTGATGACAAATTGGTTTTTCAAATTCTTGCGATTGATCGATCTATAAAATTGGGAAGTATAATAATTTTTTCAATCAATTATACACAGGACATGTTAATTATACTTCACAATACACTTTTTTCACCCATAATACCATATACAGGGCGTCTTTGAATTAATCATACAAACTTCTACATGGGGCGATTCTTCCTGAAAATAGAAAACAATTTGTCCTCATCCAAATGTTCGTCGATGTAGAAGTAGTTTTCTAGCAAGTCAATAAAGAAGTTAGCCAATCAGCAGCCAATTTTAGCGGATATGACCAGGTAGAGGTGAGAAATCACTCCAGTGGCCGTTTAAAATTGAATCAACTTCTTTATTGACTGGCTAGGAAACTATTTCTGCACCGACGAAGATTTGGGTGAGAAAAAATCGTTTTATATTTTCAAGAGAGATCACCCCATTCGATTATTAGTATATGGCTAATCGAAAGTAACCCTGAATAAATTTGAGGAATGACGAATTTGGCTTTGGTGAAAAATGTCTAATGACCGGGTGTCCGGTTATTTGTCGATTTTTAATTCTCTGTGAATTCCAAATTTTCCAGACAAAAATTGTTATTAATATCCTCCTTGGTGAAGTTGGAGTACAAAATTCTTTTAGAATGTATTGTAACAGAATTGATCCAATACAAACATTAAAATAAACTTTCCAGTTTCGAAGAAATGTAAAAAAATGTTATACAAAAATGTTGAAAATGAACTATGCAGTCATCTTTTGAATATGTAGTTCAAAACCAAAAAAATTGATCGTTAATGGATCAAAAATTGCAAGGATTGTAAAATTGAGAATAAAATACCCTCCGAAAGCCAGAAGCATTCGATTGTGCAAACAGATTTAGAAATACCATTAGATTTTCAAAAATTTAGGATTGAGTTTTAAAAAAATTACAGACACATCATGAAATTCCATGAGATTTCAAAGGTATTTTTCAAAGAGTATCGAATTTCATGAGAATTCTTTGATTTCAGAATTTCCACGATGATTGGATACCCTGATGAATATGATATTGTAACTTTCGGGAAACTTGAATTGATTGAATCGGGTCCCCAACTGCAATACAAGTATATCTTTGTACAAACTTAGGTATAATCTCATAATACATGCATGGAGAAGGCATGGTTGCAACACTCCGAAAAGTCCGAAGAAAATAGTATCAGGGTATAGTAGCAAAAACCTAGTAGACGGGGGTTGAGAGAATTATTGTCAGCGGGGGATCGAGATTCAGGAAAGGTCTTTCGAACCTGTCGAATTTCTTTCGATTCCCAAAGGACCAAAGGACCAGAAGGACTCCGAAGATCTGGCGACACGTTTACACTTTCGCGTTCTTCTCACGTCCCCATGGCGCAGATCCGTAGACACCGTATACATACATGCATATACCTTCGCTGTTGACCTACATTATTTATTGTAGCTCCATCTTTATCTCATTCGTTCCATCCATCATTTTATATTATTCTCAATGACAACTAGACAATAAAACGACAAAAAAATATAGTCATCTTATTATTTGAACATCGTTTGTATTTTTTTTTTCATTTTTTTTTTTCTTCTATGTGTATCGTTTTCGTTTTATGATTATATTGTGAGACGAAAATAGAGTTGATTGAATAAAAGACGCTATAATTTATTTGATTTAATGAAATCAACCCAAATAGATTTGAAGCCTAGCCGATACTGCAGTAACTTCGTTACTTCATATCATGTTCAGAGTTTCAGACCAAATAAATTAATATATAATATATTTATTATCACTCCGAGAGTGAGGTCAAATATATTTTCCGATAGATAGAATTCCTTTGAAATTGGCTGCTTCATGGGATGGCTATGGAAAACAAACTAGGATTTGAAATTCTCTGACTTTTTCGGATCTGGCTAAAATAATCTTTTGCCTAAAACCTGTCGTGTATCCAAAATAATCTTTTTTTTTTTCTCGTATATATCTTCAACCGCGATTGTACGATTACACTACAACAGTAACGAAAGACGAATAATATGTATTTGCACAAAAATAAAATGAATATATTGTATTAAAATTCCCTGTGTTTAACTATTTTGGACGTTAACACCGAACCTATGCATGTATAAATGTACGTATGTATGTATGTATGTACAATCCGTGTACATACAATACACGAGTCAGAGTCCGTGACAAGATGACATTTAAATTTGGCTCCGCATTGCGTACGGGACAAAAATAAAAATAAAATGAAAAAACCATAAAAAATTCTAACGATTTACGTTGAAAAAAATTAGAGAAACCAAATACATATATTCCTTTTCTTTCAAATGCTATATGTATATCGATAAGGATCAATATCATGAAAATTTCATCCGTTCTCGAGATATGAATATCAAAAACTAGTCGACCAATTGAATCCAGAATCTAATCAGCTCTGAGTTACAAAAAACCGATGAAAACTCAACTTTTCATTTTCTGGGTGATTATAATAACTTTCTCCTTTTTTTCCAACGGTAATTTACAAATCTCTCGTGATCTGAGAAGAAAAATGCAATCCGTAGAATATATTGATAACGCGCAAATTAGTATAGTAATACGTATATCAGTATGAAATATTTTTTCATATAGTTTTGTAAACCTCATTTTATTTCATTTTACTTTATTTTATTTTTTATTTGCACTAGAATTTTAAGAACAATAATCAAGATTTTCGACAGCCGTTTATATTGATTTTTATACTGGTTAAAAGTAGAATGGGGAAATAAAGAAAGAAATCAAAAAACTTTTCGCAATAACTATAAATTAATTAATTATTTCTCATTACAAGGAGATTAAAATATTCAGGAAATTAATCATCACCTCCGAAGAGGCAAACTATTTTTACTGTGCACTTGACAGATACACTGACCCAAAAAGGACCGGCGACCTACAAATAAAAGTCTACTTGTTTTTTTGTATTATCTAATAGCTGGGTCGTTAATAGTTGTGTCGCACAGGTACGAATCTCTGTGATTTTCGATGCAGAATGAATTATACAGATCTTTGTGATGATCTATTATATCCCACGAGATCTATTTTCGTCGCCTACTATAATACCTTTTTCCCATTTTCCTTCTCCTCCTCTTCATCTTCTTCTTCTTTTTCTCACTGCGAAGCTTGCATAATAGCGTAAATATTTACGTTCGAATGTAATCAATCCATGACGACCAAAGGCGAGCAAAGTCGATAATACATATATAACATATTGTATGTATCTAGGCATATACCTACACGAAAGTCATCTGTACTACATTCGCATTATTCTACACGAACAAATATTTTGTAACCCCCGATCAGATCGCCCTGACTCGGGGTCACACTTTTTACCCCAGATTAAAAAAAAAAAAAAAAAAAAGAGTAGAAAATTGGCCTTCTCTCTCTTGTCAATAATCCATTGTCATCTGAATAAAGAAACCTGCATCATTGATTTCTGATTCATCGGAGGTATTTTTTTAATTTTCTTCCTAGTTTTGTTTTAAACATTTTTTTATATTCCGATACGTTAATTCTCTAACGAGCCATTTCCACGTTCAATTTTTATTTTTTTTTTTTATTTTAAAATTTATGAACGTTCCTATAGTCGTGAGGCTATATAATTTGTTTTTTCACGTTTTACCCAAAATATTACTCGATATTTGGTAAAAATTTTTTTCTAAAATATTAGCGTATCGAAAATCGAACAGTTTTACTAATCAACGGACATCATTAATGAAGAGGACAAAAATCGAACAAATATAAAATCAATCAACATTTCATGTGATACAATTGAAAAACATAAAAAATCAATAAATAAAAAGCGCAAAAAAAAAACAGCAAAAGGGATGAATACGTCAATCAGTCGAAAAAATTGATTGTTTCTTATATTCCTTTTTTTCTTATTCTTCTTATTTTCTACCATTATTTTACGGGGATAAACTGCCCGCCCGATGTCTCCCAACCGGACACACATACACGTATATACAATATTATCGTCCATGTTGTATTTGACGTCTACCTGCTGGTGCCTGTTGCTGTGTCTGTTGCAGCTGCAGAGCCAACCAGCCAGCCAGCGCCTAGCCGCAAGAGCACCGGAAGGTTCAAAGAATACCAGTTTGTCCAGACCTGAATCGAGTGGTTTTTATTTTATTTTATTTTTTTATTGTTTTTTTGGGGGGGAGGGGGGGGGGGGATTGATTTTACGCGAAACCCCTTCGATGCTGGTATAATACGTAATAACATTGTCTGCCTGACTTTACCAGCTATGTATGAGTATGTCAAGCACACAACCGTTTGAATATATTCAAACAAGAGTAAAACTGAAAAAAAAAAAAAGAAAATTACCAAGAATTGATGAATTCGAACGAACTTTATCGGAATTAGTATTGTATTTTTCGACAATATTCCAATTATTCATGAGCCAAAGGAACAAGAAAAAAAACAATTCGAGTAAATAATAATAATTTTAATAACAATAATGGAAGAAATTTTTGAAAAATTGGTACAGGTAGGCAGATTCAATTACGTGATCAAATAAAATACGGTAGGTTCATTATATGCGTATGGCTTATTCAACCCGGTGTTTAATTTTCAAAACAATTTTTCTGTAGGTGCGTTGATTAAAAAAAAAAAAAAAAAAAAAAAAAAAAACCGTCGGAAGTAACGAGATTCGGTTAAGGAGATATTGTTGAGAGAGAAAAAAAAAATAATAAATAAATAAATAAATAAATATTGATGTCAATCGAAAAATTGCGAAAAATATCTATTATTTGTTACAAACAGAACAAAAACATAGAACAAAACAAAACATAGAAAAAATTAAAATGTCATCGCAAGGTTCGTTTAGAACTTTTATAATTGACTTGCGAAGAAAAATTGAAAAGAAAAACAAAAAAAATTGTACAAAGATGAAAAATCGAAAAGACCGAGAGGATTTCTAGAAACTCAACAGTCTGAGTGACCGAATGCGCATGCTCTTTCCGCATCAACCCATGCAGGCTATAATAGCCACCCCGAGTCGAACTTCTTTTCTATAGCGACTATACCTCGTGATTACGAAATTTTGAGGTTAGAATCTCATATGATGAAGTTTGACCTCCTGATTTTCGAGTCAATATATCGATGATCTCGTCGACGAATGCAATTTAATTATTCGACGCACGGGGTGTCAAATTTCAAGAAAATATGCTTTTCAATACATATAATATATATTCGTATACACGTAGATACATAGGTGTGTAGAATTATATTTTTCACAACACAATCATTAATTTCATTCATTTCATTCATCGTTTCCCTAATCTATGTATTATACATACATATTTAAATGTAAATATCTGCAAACAATCCGCGAAAGCTGATATTCATTTCTAAATTATATTATTGCTAGCGATAATAAAAAAAAAAAAAAAAAAACTGACCTCGCTTGATATGTATAGTATACACTCATGCATACATACGTATGTTTATACAATAGGTACTACATGTGCTATAGTTATATGTGTACCAAGTTCATTCATCTCCGCCCGTGTTTGCGGATTTTTTTTTCTTCTCTTTTTTTTTTTTCTTCTTTTTTCGCAACGTAGCAGCAATGTCGTTCATGACAGTGACAAAATGAAAATCTTCAATATTACGTTCCGTTAGCGGATGTCTAATTCATTGTACGTATAATTTGCCGCATTTTTTCAATATACACGAAAGGAAAAATTGATTTTAGATAATCCTTTAGGTATTTTATTCATTTATTTATTCTTTTTTTTCCGAGTTTATTCAGTTTTTCAAAAGACCGGAAACAAGCTCCGATAAAAGTGGTTAGATTTAAAGAAAAAAGAATTCATATACCAATAGAATTTCGTGTGAACGAGGAAAAAAAATAAAATAAAATAAAATAAACTTATCTAAATTTCACAAAGCATCATAATGTTTGTTGTTTCGGTTGTGAGGCAGCAATGATTGCCGGAAGAATGAATTCGAGATGATTATACAATAAATGAGTAAAAAAGAGTAGAAAACATTTTTTTTTAAACATGCAGCTGACGTAGTTGGTGATTTAAATTTCTAAATCATCTGGTAACTGATCACTTCTCCGAGCCCCATGCCTAATAAAATTTCCAGATTTCAATCACATCTGACTATATCTATTCATGTATAAATAAATAAATAACAACTGCGAGACCCACTTTTTTCACCCGAAAAATGTTCATAATTGGTTCGAGAATGTAACAGTGAAAAAAATCATAAATATTCATCACAGCGCTGATTTTTCTACGAAAAAGATGATCAATCCAAAAATTGTTGGAGAAAAAATCAGGAATGATATTCTTATATAGGGGGGGGGGGGGGACTGTTATTGGAAAAATCGCGATCAAAATTGAGATCAAAATTGAAGGGGGGTCAGAGTTCAGAGATGGTTCGTTTAACGTGGAATTCCCTATATACCATTTTTTTTTTTTTTCATTTTTTGCGTTTGCCAACAATTTTGAAGAAATGTAATTTCCAACTCGATAAAACACGTGACATATAATTAAATGAAATAATTTTCTTTTGACGTCATTTATTACGAACGATCTTCTTTATAAGTTCTCGCATACGGGTATAAAATGTCGAAACAAAAATTTCTTCATACCCTGCAACTGCAGTAATTATGAATGATCTTATAATTTTACCATATCAAAATTCTCGGTAAAACAACATCAACGTGTAAAGTCTCTCTGCGGTTTTTCAGAAGAAACCGAGGGGAAAAAAAAAGGATACAAAAAAAAATATATAATCGAATCGACGATTTATCGAATAATAATCAATGAGGCGAATCATCGCAATTAGACACACGCGAAATCCCCCCCCCTGCCCCCAACAAAAAACCAAAAAATGAGAAATACCCAGGATGTAGAAGAAATTTAATGACAACGAGATATAGTTCCTACATAATATAACCTTGTCATCATCGATATTCAAGACTACGCCGTAAAAATGAAACGAAAAATAAGAAGAAGTAAAAACCATCAAGTCTGATGATTCTATTCAAAAATTTTACGATATTGATAAATATATATGTGTATTCCTATATATTTCTTTGATCAGTACTGTCGTATCTACGGTATTCACATACATAATGTATCTATGTATGTATTCGATATACATTGAACAGCAATTACATATTTTCTTCGAAAAGTTAATTTATAGAGTTAGGGATGGTGATGATGATGATGATGATGATTTTCGTTGTCCGCAGCGACATATTAATATGAGGACAACGTAAGGCGTTCCAAGAGTTGTTAAAGAGTTGTTAGGAATTAAGTCTCCCAGACTCGACTTGACTCGACACGACTCGAGTTCATTTCACTCGTAAGGTTCTCTCTGAGTCACTCGACCAGACAGGTTGCTACCTACCTACCTACCTATCCTACCTACCTACCTACCTGCCTGCTTTATACTCGAGAAAACATCGAGACAACGGCCTTCCTCTACTCCTCTCTTCTCCACTCTTCTCTTCTCTTCTCTCCCTTCCCACGACCAACGGACGTTTTATCCCCTCGGATATCATCGCGGCGAATGTTATCATATACATTCATGTATATCTATAGAGATATATCTATGTGTATAATTACATATCCATATTATAGATAAAAATTCATGAAATTTTTTTTTTCTTCCTTTTCTTTTTTTTTGCTTCTTTCTTTGTTTTGTTTTCTTGGATATCTTTTTTTTACACTTGAAATTTGAATGATCGACTGAAATACGACGACTATATACGACGATGGTATTATATAAAAAAGTTGAATATTTTTTAAAAACAAAACAAAAGATAACAAAAAATATTTACAAAAGATTATTGAATCGAAGAAACGTGGCGTGCGAGACTCGAGGAGTTCGCCCCGTTCTTTAACCGCGCGTTGTCGGTTTGAATAACGGATCGATTTTCTTGACACAGTTGTTGAAATACGGTCATAAGACGAAAGACAACCAACAAATGAAAAGAAAAAAAAAAAATGAATGAATAGAAAAAAAAAATTAATTAATTAAAGAGAAGAGAAAAGAGTAGAAAAGGAAGAATAGAATACATACCTAGAATGAATGAAAATAGTTTCGTCGAGATAAGAAATATTTATAGTACCTGATCGAGAATTGCAAAAAATCCTGTGATATCAAACGAATAAAGACTATTATTGATTACGTATGTATGTATGCTACATACCTACTTTACTCGATAACATCGATAAAACAAAAGAAAAACATAAATTTAACGAAATTAAAAACTAAACTAAACAACAACAAAACTGCCTACTGATCAGTAACACTTCGATTGATGAAATCAATCAAGCTGAACATAAACTTTTAGTACGTGTACATCGATTATATCAGTTTGTTTGAGGGAAAATAATTTCAAAACGATCTTCCTTCTTCTATTTATTTTATTTTTTTTTTTTTTGTTTTTTTTTTCTTTTCTTCTCTCAAATCAACCGCGATTGTTAATTCGATCGATGAGATCGACAAACTGCCTCCTAAGTATTTTAGTTCGTTGTTAAAAAGAGAACTGATTGAAAGATGCATCATTTGTTTTATTTATTTATTTATTTTCAATGTTTAAATCAACAATTACATACGCGTATAGGTAAAACGAAAAATAACCAACAATTAACGTAAAAAAATATAGGAATGATACCGCGATCAATAGCAGCAGCAGCAGCAGCAGCACAGACGGAGTAAGTTGACATTTTACAAAAGACAAGGACATATTATACGCGAAGGATAACGAAGTTTCGTCTCAGGTATCGTTCATCGAGTATAGGTATAAAGCCCAGCTGGTAGTGTATAGAAAAGACTGGGTGTAGGTACTATATATACATATACATATATATATGCGACTGCAGCAGAAAAATAAGAAGCAGCAGCTTCGGAAACACTTTACGGTCTTGCGGACGGTACCGGGTTTGGAATTTCCAACTTCCGGTATAGTCGGCACAACGCTCAACACGTATTCGTACATGAATTCACCGTTCTTACTATGTATTCAGGTATATGTACATGTATGTGGCTGCTACTGTACACACTTTTGAGTTGCGTGCCTTTGCTTTTCGTATGTATGTACATACTCGTATAACCGTATAGTTACGATTACAATAGAATCATGTACTAGTTATTATAATGGAGTTATAGATGAACAGGTCTAAAATACGTATGGTGCATTCTCCGCGAAATCGATTAGCTCAAAATCTTCGCCGCGGTATCAGATTTTTTTCTTTTTTTATTTCTTTTTTTTTTTAACCGATAGATGATTTCTTTTCGATTACATTCACCGAAAAATTTCGTTTTTTATTTGATTGGAAATGTTTATGCAAATCCTCTTTAAAAACGCATCATTTTCACGCATAGTTTTTGAGAAATTTTCCAGAATTCAACGAACAGTATAGATGTATGAAAAATTGTTTAGATTCAAATAACTCAAAAAAAGAAAAAGAAAAAAAATCGTGAAAATCATGATACTGTTTCAGAGTTCGTATACTACCATATAATAGGTATACAATAATATCGATTCAACGATCGAATCCGAAACGGTGAGGTTTCCCAGCTGGTCGATTTGGAACGGAACCCCCTATATATACACCGGTGATAAATCCTTGGCAAGAAATATATAAAATACAAAGTAAAAATCAGTAGAATCCAAACCATTTTCGAGTAACCGATTTGATTATTAATCGATGTTTTTTCTATACTTTTTGACGAAATTTATGTAGAAATCCTTTTATATTGAAGAAAAAATGAATAAATAAATAAGTTAAAAATTCTCTTCGAAAGAAAGACTTTTTGCTTGTCCTTTTTCCTCCCGCCTCAGATACACGTCAATACGTATAATGTATATCGGTATATAGCATCGTCCTATATATACGTTGGGATATATGTATACCTACATGTTATTTAGACAGAAAATAAATTACTAGCGCGTATAATATACCTGTGTATATAATTTGCCGGGTAAAAATATTGTTTCCGAGAAATTCGTGAAAAATTTTATATACGCATACGTATGTATATATAAATTGTTTAACGGATATGCTTACCTCGGAAAATCAGTGTAAATACAATGATGAACAATACGCTGTATACATACATACATATACAGGGTGAATTCGTGCCGTCCGAACAGATCGAACCGCGTTGAGGCGGCCACGAGTCCAGAAACGGCAATTGTTTTCAAGAAACAGCCAATCAAGGATCAGAAAACTGTTGAAACAATTGCCGAATTTGACGCGCGGCCGCCTCAACGCGGTTCGATCTGTTCGGACGGCACGAATTCTCCCTGTATGTATATGTGTGTAGACTTTGAATAAGGAGCGGTGACCGAACCCGAGTAAAGTCCGACAGCTGAGACAACTTGGGATACATTAGAGAGAAGAGAGAGAACGAGAGAGAGAAAACAGAAAGACAAGAGAAAAATGAGGAGAAAAAAAGCAAATAAAAAAAAACCATGATAAATTAAATACAGAAAGCTACTTATCGCCTTATTCTTTATTCTTATAATTCGATTATAGTTTGTGAGAGATTATCGGGAGATTTATCTCCTAAATCGGTCACGTGATATCTCTTTCTTACACTTATTATATTCTCAACGAATATACATATTTTCACCCGAAATCAAATGATTTCTGTATTTTTTAATTTTTATAATTTTTTTTAATTTTTACACAAAAGAAACGATCATCGTCAATATTATCACGTTATCTTTCCTCCTGTATTACTTACTAGTATACGGAGTACACCAGTATACATAATGTAATGCAATATAACTGTATAGATGTAGGTACAATATATGGGGAATCCCATCTCAAATCGACCTATATCAAAAAGAAATCTGAAATTTTTATTAAAGATTATTATATTTTATTGTTATTGTTGTTATATATATCTCTCTTGTGTCATTGATTGGTGGAGTTTTGTAGTCATGAATCATTTCTGTATGTATGTTTACGTATAGATATATATATGTACCCAATACCAAGACAGTGTCAAGACGAGACAAGACAAGACAAGACAAGACATGTCTGACATACTACGTCCGTGACGTGTACAGCATAGCATAGCATAGTATAGCATAAGTAGATAGGTCGGTCCGGTATATATGCATGAACTAAGTTGTAACGTTGAGTATTACATTCATACATGTACGTAATAGTCGTACCAACTGCAAGTATAGCCAGGTGATAACATAACTTTCTTGCCAAACAACACAACCCGTTTCACCGCGTTTGTCGCTTTAATGTTACTTCATTGTTTATATATACAACACATACGTAATACTTTGCACCCGCATGTGTACATACATAGTTCGCACGTTAAATAAATTAACGAATAAATAAATAAGTCAATAAATATTATAAACAAATTGATTATCCAATTGAGACAGCTCTTGACCTTATAAGAATTAGTTTGTTATGTGCTTTCATTAATTTTCTCAATTATCTTTATTCCGAGTAAGGTAAGTTTCCCAATTACTGACACTTCAAGACCCAATTATTGACACTTGGATTTTCTTAAATTTGAAATCGGTGATACGAATTCTAAATGTTTCCGTTACACAAATCAGCTGTTGTTAGAGACTCTGAGAATACAAATTAATTTTTTGATAATTTTAGAGCTTACGGATAAAAAGGAATCATTGAAAAATGTCAGTAATTGGTACATTACTTATACCTTATACATATTATTATATTCCTGCGATTTCAATTTCATTCATACATCTTTTTTTCCCCCGTTATTCATTCTTCTTTGTTTGAACATTTTATTGAAAAAATAATCACTTTTTCTTTCCAATGAAATATCGATATAGTATGTGTAATAAAAGAAGGCTACGTCGTGAACGAGAAAACAACAATGAAATTCGAAAACCAAAATCAGTGAATACATCATCTTTTTTTTCCACGTAGCATGTAAAAAAATAGATCAATTTTACGTAAGGAATATTCAAACAATTCGCGATCAATCGATTTGTTACATGTACGTGATTCACTAATTAGACTTTTAAAGCAAGTTATGGAATACATGGTTGAATTGAATTGAATTTGAACCTAAACTTGAATTTAAGTAGTTGGTACGACGTACACCAAGATAATCATTCCTGATAAGAGATAATGACAAATCCGAGATGTCACGTAACACATCAACACAATTTTATTTTCATTTCCTGTTCCTTATCTCGCGGCACTAAATCGCCAAGAGACGACGACTAATAAAATCCACCACGAATCATCCGCGTATAATGTTGGCGTATCCTCGTGTGTTTTAATTTTGTTTTTAGAATTTACCACACATGTAGGTGTACATGCTACATGTACCCATATTCAAATTTTGCGAGTCCCTTTTTCAACAAATTCCTATTCATTCGTTCATTTTTTTATTTTAAGAAAGTAATCATCGCCGAAAAAAAAAGTTGAGTTTTTACTAGATGTCCACGTTTTCAAGTATAGATAATCACCTCCGATCATTTTCAGATGGACGTCTATGTTTATGACTTTTATTGTGTGGCGATATATCTCGAGACTGCAGAATGAATGGATATTATTTTCATGATTCTGCTCTTATAATCGACGCAAGTTTTCCCAACTTAGAATTGATTAGATTTTGGAAATGATTGGTCATGTAGTTTTCGAGTTACAATTTGAAAATCAACATTCCGAAAGAAAATAGAAGCCAACACATTTTTCACCCAAATATCTCAAGAACGGATCGACGGATTTTGATAATCTTGGTCTTAATCGGTTGGATTCAACGCAAATCTGAATTAATAAATTTTCAAATCAATCGATTCAGCAATTCATCAGTGAGAATATTTGGCACAAAAAATAATGTGTGAACTAATGAAAGAATTAGAAGACAATACAAGCAGAAAAATTAAAAAGACACAAAAAAAAAAATGATTAAAATGAAGGAGGAGGGGAAAAAGCTTTGATCAATTATAGGCACACAATCAGTTATGCATATTATGTAGACAAACATAATATGGGTACATGTATACGTATATACATATGTATAGTAGGTATATTTTAAGCGTCGCGCGTAGTATGAAGAGAATTGAAATGCGCGTTTGTCTATATGGTTATGGGTGTGACACACCGTGGTTGTTATGTACATACATACCTATATGTATAATACACATATAATATGTGTGTATATGTATAGTATGTATACATATAGGGGTTGTTTTGGGGCATTAACTCGGCAAAAAGCCGTTAGACTAGAAGGGCTGACGACGACGCTTTGCACGCCAGTGATTACGTGAGCGTAATAATTTTAACAAGGAATTACATGAGTCACACACACTGCAGCACACGTGAGAATACGGAAGGAAAAGAGAAAATAAGATGCGAAATAAATGGATCAATACCTGCACCCATGATACATACATGTACTAAAATAAATAAATAAATAAATAAATAAATAAATAAATAAATAAATAATGAAAGAGATCACAACTTTGAAAGTGTATACAAAAATTATTATACATATATTTTAAAGAATAAATTTCTATTATTCGATATCGAGACTGTTCCTATTTGATACAATATTATTGTTCGTGTATATCTGCGAAAACCATTCGAAATCATTCTGCTGATTATAATGATACAATTATAAAACTTTCGGGACGTTTGAACGGCAATTAAATAACAACAAGAACTTTTTCCTCTTTCTCTCTTCGCCAGTAGTGGTAATGAGATATAAAAAATTAAACAGAATATTGAAGGAAAACCCTACTGAAATTTTGGTAAAAAGCAGTTTTTCATTTTTAAAATGACTAATCAAAAAAGGGATACATAGAATTTCAGAATATGGCAGGATATGTTTTGAAAAAAAGTTCCAATTTTCTGCAATGAAAGTTATCACGTGCAGAATCTCTGCTTTGCAAGGCTGCGAAAGATTCCATACGCATGAACTTTCATTGCAGAAAATTCGAAGTACTTTTCAAAACGTATCCTAACCTAACCTGATATTCGTGGTATTTGTTTTTTGATTTGACGTTGCTTTGTTTTTGGCCATTTTAAAAATGAAAAACTACTTTTTATCAAAATTTCAATAGGATCCTAGCTCAAAGGCACACCTATAATAATTAAATCGTCAAATTAAATAAAATCGCTATAATTGTATGTATACTTCTTAATTCTTTCCTTTTTTCTCTCAAACTAATTGAGATATTATAAGCAGGGATTTCGAACGGTGTTGTGTGTCTGTATCATAAAATCTTTTGCACACGAAGAATATAATCCCTTCCTCATAGTATAATAATTGGCGCAAAGATATGAGGTATATGTATATGTGTAACATGTACCTATATACAGCTAGTTTTCCTTTTACGCGCACATATTATCATCATTATTTATCATAATACATATACATATGTATAAGTTGCAACGACATATTCGAGCGCATCAAAAATGCACACTGCTAAATTCTTTTCACGGCTTTGATTAAGTAATATTTATGGACCTGAAGCGTTTCTATTTAAGTAACTGCCACAAACAGCATCAGCATCAACGGCGCGGCGACAGAATCAGTATATTAATGTATCATGTAGCTTGTTGTTGTGCAAGCGGATTTTCATACGCGAATCTGTTCTTCCGAGCTCTTATACTGTGATTAAAAAAAGTATATATTTCAAGTACTATACAACGATTCTTTCTATTCGTTTGTTTATCAATTTTTTTTTTTTTTTTTTTTTAGAGAGGCAAAGAGAGAAGAAGTAGCTTAGTTTTCATCAATCAAGTGGAAAAGCTCTTCCGATGAGAATCAAGGGATCCTTCCGAATCGGAAATAATTTCCATTATTTTACAAACAACGATTATTACAACGGATAACAAAAAAAAAATAAAACAAAAAAAAACCTACATATAAAATTCGCGATAGCTTGCATCTTGCTATTGCAACAGTTGTCCTATATATTTTCATATATGAACTAACGATTCTGCACACTGCTTCAAATTTTCAGGCGAACTATAATATTAAAGTTGAAGAAAGAAAAAAAAACAATAAATAAAACAGTTATCGAGTATTTGTATCGTTTATAAATAACCGTATAAAAATATCGATTCGTTAATATGCATCAACACTTAATAATCATTGAGGGATAAATTTTTTTTGCTCACAATTAAATCGAAGCAACGAAAATGGAGAAGAAAAAAACCACGACGAGCTGGAGGGATTAGAAAAATCATAAATTGAAAGAATAATTTTTGAAAGAACGTGAAAATGCGTAAATATCTGTCTATTCCGTGTGCATATGTAATCCATTTATTGGCAAGCAGTACGGTTCTTTTTATATTTACTTCCGGCCCCCGGTCGAGTCCAAAAATAAGGTGTGGCATGGCATGAATAACACAGCGCAAGAAGAAGAAGAAGACGAAGAAAAAGAAGAGCTGAAAAAGTTCAAGTATCAGCTGTTCACGGCCAATGTCTAGATTCTTAGTTGCTCTTTCCTGATAATAACCGATAACAACAACAGCAGCGGTATCACAAAAATTCTCATTTTTCATTTTGTTTAATAATTCGTTGAATAATCAATTCAATTATATATTACACACATAATTACCTTACTTTCTAATATATTCACCTTAAGTTGACGACGATAATGAAAAGTATAATATTTCAATAAATAAACTTATGCTAGTACAGTCAGTCATATGGCATATATGACGATACGTAACATAGGCAAATATATAGATATAGGCTTCTTGTATGTTTAAACACCACGTGGGTTCCGATGTGACACAGTGTCTAAAGTCGCTATGCTATACTTATATCCTCAAATATAAATAACATACTCGTTGCTGCTTCATTTTGCTACTATATGCAAAATCGATAATTCTTTTCAAATTCTCATTTTTTTTTTTTAATTACAATCAACATCACTATTATTTTTTTCTTCCGCACGTGATGCTATACATAACATATTATGAAATGATATTATCATCCTTGTATGATGTTTACATATTATACATGTAGATGAATAAGCAGATCATCAGCTGGTACATATAGAAGATTTTTGCATTTCGTGATTCACAGGCCAAAATCCATTCCCTGAGCCTATGTATCATTTCACGTTTGAATCGAGTCGATTAGAAACGAAACAAAGAATGAAAAAAAAAACAACAAAAAAAAAACCAAACAAATGCCCGAAATCCGTTCATTTTGTTTTGTTTCATTCACATGAATGGCCCTTAAAATAATTAAATCGAGTTTTTATTGATAACCGAAATAACGAATAGATATCTCTTTAATAAATATCTAGGGCACACACAAGATTCCGTCAGTTATTGAATGAGACCAAAAACGACAGCCAAGGCACGTGTGGTATTTGTATATCGATAATTTGCGATATTTTCGTTTTATCTCATGCAAATAAGAATAAACTGAATAGGTAATACCGACGAGAACTGTATCATGTATGTACTACCAAGCTGCTGAGAAATTATGAAAGTTGAAGTTCGTAATGTTAATGTAACAGAATTATTTGTGGAACAAGTAAATTCACTACTTCATGACTCAAATGTTGTTGAAAGTTGTCAAATAATAGAGATATAGGCCGCGTGTTTTACTAAATTGCAAAAAGTTATGCAACATTCTGCTGTTTTTCAACCGTCCAAGTCATGGAATTAAGGTCAACCATACGAACTTCAAAACCCCATGAGAAATTATTTTCATTTCTTTTTTATTTAGTTATTTATTTTTTGTTGAAGCAAGAACTAAGCAAAGGGCTACATATTTTTATGTTATTTTATATTTTGTTTGGAGTTGAATATATATACGATTTCCAAACAACGATCATCGATCATTCCTTCCTTGCTCCCCCCCTGAGAGCGTTACCGGTTTGAGTCATCGTTTGGAAAATATGATAACGATCAATAAATCTTTTCTAAAAATAAACCCGACAACTTATAATTCTTAATACTATCGTCAAACATTGACGAGTAACAGCACGGACCCCGTAAAAGTTTAAAGTCGAAGCAAATATTGACTGACAAACTTATATTCTCAAGAAACTCGGTCAATATTTTCGAGTCATACTCGACAATTTCCCACCTAAAAAAAAAAAAAAAATTTCCTCTTTTCTATTCTCATATACATCCACTACTACGAAACTTACATCCATTTACCAACGGTTCGATTATGCGAGATACGAGATACGAGATTCGAGATATTACAACTCGTTCTAAGGAACGTCTATCGTGTTTTTTTTTTTTTTTTTTTTTTGTATTTGAGGTTATGTCGCGTTGAGTTGTGATATTCATTCGGTATAATAACAAGATGGGATATGAAAATAAAGAGTAATAAGTGGAAATGAATTACGATATCGTAATAACAATAATAATAATAATAATAATAATGATGATGATAAGAAAATAAACTCACCGAGTCTCAACTCGCCGAAATTACCACAGCCGATTTTCTTGCCGACGCGAAAATTTGGACCAACCATTAAAACACCGGATGAGGATGTAACGCTGTGACGGGAGGTGTGCATATTCGGTCGGGCGGCAGCGTTTCCGCTACCCCTCGAATTCCTTTTTATCACATCCTGATCCCGATCGCGTTCGGCACCTCGGGTATTATCCTTGTCCGCCCGGAAGTCACGACTCTCACGTTTCTGCATGTTTATTTTCTGTGTTTTCTTTTTTTAATTTAATTTAATTTTACTTTATTTTTTATATATATATAATATATATATATATATATATATAATATATGTATAATATCTATTCATGTGTTAATTATTTATCTCTCACTTCTTTCTTTTTTTATTTCTTTATTTATTTATTTATTTTTGTATGTTTGATCACTAGATTTAAACACAAATAATAATAATATTAATATTAATAATAATAATAATAATGGTTACAATCGCTGTTTATCCCTTTTCCCGCACTGTGTAATAAATCGTCGTTTGTAAGTCGCGTCGTCTTCCATATACATAGACGGTTGTAAAATAAAGAATAAATAGAAGAAAAAAAAATATAGAAAAAGAAAAGAAATGATAACACCGTGGCCTGCCTGGTGCTGCTGCAACGACGACGACGACGACAACGAGGAGGATTGATAATGTTATATTAACGTAATATATACGTAGATCAAGTTGTTCCAAGTAGTTTTAGTCGTGTGTTGGTTATGGTCGTCGTCGTAGTCGTAGCTCTTTTTACACCGGATCGTCCTTAGCAGTCGTGTAATCGTCGTCGTTCTAGTCTTAGTCCTAGTCCAAGTCGGAGTAGTGTGGTGGTTCGTAGGTTTGGGGGTTTGGGTACGAAGGATGGAGACTATGTATGTAACACGTAACGTGTTTATAATTCGACTAAATTCTTTTAAACGAATTAGGCATGAACTCCTGTGGCTCCGTTAGTCAAGTATTTCGTATCCACGGGTATGTAGTATTTATCGCGTGGCGGTGGCGGATGACGGTGACGGTGGTGGGTAATAACGTCACACGGCACGGCACTGCTGCACGGCGAAAGTTAATGGCCGCTCGTGTCACACAGGTAGAACCCGGCCCAACTGCCGATCATAACGCCGCCCGTGTGTAACACCCAGGGGTTAGTCTCGCGCGTATTTTATTTAAGATTTTTTTGTTTATTTAATTTTATCCCTTTTGTCACTGGCCATGTATATCCCCATTATCATTTCTTACCGTTTAACACCGTTCCAACTTCGAACTTCTCTTACTACTCCTCTATTAGTCACATCCACGAACAACATAACGCATGGGCATGTCCTCCTCACCGCACAGAGGACAATGCGCCAACACCTCCATTACAACGTTACTCACTCTTACTTACGAATCAACTCCCTGAACCTTTTTCTTTCTTTCTTTCTTTCTCTTTCTCTCTCTCTATATAGTATACTACATAGTATATATCCGTGTATCTGTATCTCTCTC